>CM072777.1:20005000-25005000 GCA_036936925.1 Cenchrus fungigraminus | reverse complement strand
CGTTGAACTCGGCGAACCTGGGCAGGAAGTCCCAGGCGAAGAATCCCCGGATGGTGATGCGCTTGTAGATCACCTCCAACAGGTCCGGCGCCGCGCGCCGCCCGGCGTCCGTGTACTCGGAGATGACGCCGGAGAGGGCCACCCGGCCGTACGTGTTCATGTTGGCCAGCGCCGCCTCCAGCATCTCGCCGCCCACGTTCTCGAAGTTGATGTCGATGCCGTCGGGGAAGTACCTGCCGAAACGAAAATGTTCTGTTGGAGTGAAAATGTTCTGTTCAGTGCAGGGGAAGAGCAGCAGGAGATGCAGTAGCACTGACTTCTTGAGAGCTGCTTTCAGGTCGGGCTCTTCTTTGTAGTTGAACGCCTCGTCGAATCCCAGCTTATCTTTGAGCAGATCAACCTGGGAATCGATTCAGAGTTTCATGATAAAAATGAACTACGGATTCATGAAAAATTTCAGCGTGTCATGGAAAACTGGATTAGTATTCGTGCTTTTGAAAATGGTCTTATAAAAATTTGGTCCATTTGCAATTGCATGTCAGATACCGGCCCAAATGTATAGCTGAAGGCACCACAAAGGGTCAGCCAGTCGCTCTGTCACGACAAAGGGCCAGTTGGGCCTTGGGCGGGTAGCTGGAAGAGAACAAGAAGCGTGACGCGGCGTGCCCATGCGCGCGCACCGTACCTTGGCTTTGGTCCCGGCGCAGCCGACGACGTAGCACCCGGCGAGCTTGGCGAACTGGCCGACGAGGCTGCCGACGGAGCCCGACGCCGCCGACACGAACACCTTCTCCCCCTTCTTCGGCTTGCAGACCTCGAAGAGGCCGCCGTACGCCGTCATGCCGCTGGTGCCCAGCGCGCTGATGTAGTGGGACAGCGGGAAGTCGCCCGCGGCGGCGGAGGCGGAGGCGGCGTCGCCGACCTTGGACATGAGCACGGCGGGGGACGGCGTGAACAGCGTGTAGTCCTCCCACCGGAGCACGCCGACCACCACGTCGCCCGCCGCGTACTCCGGGCTCGCCGACGCCACCACCTCGCCGGCGGCGTACGCCGCGATCCTCTTCATTCGAAACGGCCGGCCGGGGGCTCAACATCAGGTCATGGTGATACGTGGTTGAATTGTGAGTAGAGAGCGGGCTGGCATGGCCGGCTTACCTGGCCGGGCAGGATGCCGTCGACGGCGAGGTGGGAGGCGCTGCTGCGCTTCATGCGGTTGAGCTGGTAGGGGTCGATGGACAGGTACAGGTTCTTGACGAGCACCGCCTCGCCGGAGTCCGGCGACCACCTCACCGTCTCCTCCCTGAGCTCGAAGTCGGCCTCCGTCGGGGCGCCCTCGATGTGGCGCCGGGTGGCCACGTACCTGTTCGTCACCTCCATCGTCGGCGGCGACGGCAACAGGCCTGGCAACGGCGACAGCAATGCTCGTCGGAAACACCGAAGAGCCAAGAACAAGTGGAACACGAGACGAGTTGGGTTTGGGACCCCTAAAATATGTGGACGCGTTGGATCCAGAAATGCATTGCCAGAGCAGATCAGGACAAGACGCCGGCGAGCTTAGATACCGAGGGATGGGGTACGGCGGAGATGCGGCTCCCGCCTCTTTTGTCACGTCATATTATGTACTCCGTCCGTCCTTAAACATACGACGTTTAGTACAAAAAATTTAGTTCAAAATAAACTAATTTTATTGTCCTAAACCTTATATATTTAAGGACGGAGGAAGTACGTCCTGTTCGTTTGGCTTATCAACCACCAGCCAGCAGTACTATTCTCTCAGAACAAATCAGCCACCAGCTACCAGCCAGCGGTACTTTTCTCTCAGAACAAATCAGCGCCAGCCATCAGCCACCAGCCAGCCGAACAGGGCGGTAGTCATGTTTAATTGTGATGCTTCTTCATTAGGTGTGAGGACGATAGCAAGAGCCAAACTAAGGGTGGGTTTGGCACCGCTTCATCAAAAACAGATTCAGCTGCGTGTGCACTATTCTACATTGTGTTACTGTAGCACGAAGCCGGAACGGGTACCGAGGCTCAGAAATGAACTGGGAAGAGGTGAAGCGGGCTAAGCTGGAAAAAATGGCTTCGGGGAAACAGATTCGCTTCGCACTACAGTACTGCTACAGTTGCGAAGCTGAATCACCAGGCAGCTGCACCAAACGGACCCTAAATGGGCGATGTCATATAGTAGTTGCCTACTTGGAGTTTTTTTTTTCTGAACTCGCTGGTAGTACGTATTTGGGAATTGGGGTACGGTACTGATACTGACCACGCATGTACAGTGCGCCACTTGGCCTCAACTTGGATGTTCTGGCTTGCAGATTGTATATTATAACTTGCACGCTGTTACCATCCGCAAAACGAATAAAACGAGTTCTAAATTGTAATTGTAATAATTCGTCAGGCCAGATTGCTTGTCACAATCCAACAAACAACCTGTAAGCTGCCCACGGACTGCAAGCCAAAACAGATTGGAACTAGCACAAAAGCCGTCCAACGAAGCCGTTCCAGAATCCAAACGATTGCTTGGATCTTAGCATTGAGACAGCGCACGCCGATTTCTTTAGAGACAGCGCTCACCAGTCGTCGATGGGTGCTTCAAGATTTGTGTCTTGCAATTGAGCCACACGATCAGTTGCAACTACTGCTATTGTTTCATGAAGTTACGATTGACTAATATTTAAAGTAGCAATCTCTATATATATATTCTAAGTTGCAATCTCGACCGTTTTTCTGGGGTGGTAGTACCCCCCACCCTGCGGTACAAAATCCACGTTGCGCTCACCAGCCATCCAAATACCCAAATACACTTATCTCAACCCAGCATAAGCGTTGAGCATTGCAGTTTACACACATGCGACGGGAGGATGGGGCCACGATTTATTCAACACTAGGCAACTTGACCTGAAGGTAAATCGTACCTGGTGGAGGAGATGCCCCCTCCCCAGTAACAAAGTCTTGACAGTCATTGATTATGTATTTACAGAGATTGGAATTGGACCAGAGAGCAATGTTAGATCAGGTGAATATGTGGCGGAGGAGCTGTCCAGAGTATGTGAATGACTTCTCCGTCTCCTCCAGGCAGTGGTCCTTTTCCTCCCGGGACCAGCTCTGCAAAAGACATTGCCATTTCATTAGAAGCTATTGAGAGCATAAGACAAGATGCAAAGTTTGGTTCCTGCTGGGACTTACAGAAGCGACTTGGTTAAGCTTGTCGCGGACATTCTGCAGCAGCTGGGAGAGATTGCCCTCCCACTTGTAGAACTCCAGCTCCTTCTTGTTCAGAATCTTCTCGGAGACCTGATTTGCCAGGAACACATGATTACCGGTTAAAATGACAGAATCTAATAGGGCTACAAGTACTTGCAGGCTTCTAAACTACTCAGATTAGCAAGGAAAAATAAATCGATTCATAACCAGACATGGTAGTATTGTCCAAAGATTTCATTTCTACTTTTAATGGAAAAACAGAAGAATGCTTGAGATTTTGACATCAGACATACGCAGAGCGTCCTAAATAGGCAAACTACCGTGTAAATTATCATGCCAAAATAAGGGTTTGACATGGTGTGAGGTAATTTGTCATTTTCTCAGAAGAAGGGGTTCACCTTTTTGCCAATCATTCGACCTCCAGCAGTATGAGCAAAGTACACATTATAGAAATGACAGATAAATGCTTGGGGGTCCTTCTCAGACAGCTCTTCCAGAAGGGAAGCATACGTAGTGCCAGGAGCTGATGGTTCTGGAATTGTGTGGCCCTGTTCCTTGAACCACTCCAGATCCTTCTTGAGTGCCTCTGATCTTTCCAACCCAGTATTCCGGAACTCAGTATCTGAGACAAATACACCACTAGATTGTCAACAACAAGCATCTTCCAAATCTTGATGGAAGCAATCACCCACTAACTACTGAGTATGAGATTACAATAGTCGTGTTCTGTAGAGAAAAAGGAGTCTTCAGTCCACTTGGTTTGTCAAAGTCAATTAAAGTGTTCACAGAATAATGCAATATTCGCATCACTGAGCCTTAAAGGTCCATACATGTGCTTCTTTCAGTAAACCTTGTTCTTTTCTAAATGCAGCATAAATCAACAACAAAGGGATATGCTGTGTCTGACAAGCCAATCTACAAGAAGAGCTAGCACAAGAACACAAGCAAACAGAAGAGTCGCATAGAAATGGGTGGACATATCCAGTGAAAATGCCATAGTACCCATTTTTGGAATGTCCAGTGACTTTGGCACTGGATCGGTAAGTCACCAATCTAATCCCTTTGACAAATCGGGTGTCATATCAGATAACATACTCTATACCATTTAACAGTGGAAATTTATCCAAAAGTGCACAATAATGTACTTTGTCGCATCCAAAAGAAACTGGAGTATAGCTCCTCTTTGATATATTTTGTCTCAAAAGTTGATGTTCAAAATCGTTCTAGATTAATTCATACAGACATGACAAAATCCTTATGAATAATGAGGCAAAAGTTGATGTTCAAAATCGTTCTAGATTAATTCATACATAAATGACAGATTTTGGGTGAAAAATTACTTATAAATTATGATGAAACTTTTAAAATATGGCTTTGGATGAATTTCCCCATTTTCAAAAAGTAGGCCACTTTCCCCAGATATGGTCCAATAGAAATATGTGTAGTTTTTCTAGATCTAACAGAAGGGTGGCAGGGCAGTGTGAAATTGGAACAGAATACTTGTATCACACTATATCATTATCTCTTACTTTTACTTCAAGATAAAACATGTTAAGGGAAAGGCAGTTATAGGTACACCTCAGGCTAGAAACATTTTTCTACACGAGTTTCTAACCATGTTGATCCCATACATTAGCTCAATTCTGGAGGCGATGTCTAATAGTATGCAACTATAGCACAAGTTGACTGCTAAGACCATAATATGAGGAAATGGTCTTTTTTCCATGCCCTGGGAGAAGGTCTCTACAGATGCCTACTATTGTATTATGACATTAAAAATTTCAATTTCAATAGGTTATATACCAACTTCAAATTTATATATCAAAACAAACAAGACTGTTGAAGTGATGATTCTTCACAATGACTAATAGTTACACTGCCGATGTTACTGCAAAAGAGAAGAGGTAACTGTGCAGACATAAATATTATAACAATACTAAAAGTCAAAAAAATAGGACAGTTCTGATCATTATGCTGTTGAGTGATTTGATCCATAAGTTGACCAAATTTGATGACTCAAAGAGTCACACAGGTTAGCAAGAATTAAAAATGTTACAATGATCGTGTGAATTTGTACTGAATAGCTAACTGCAATTCAAGTGAAACGTTATAATTTCAGAGTGAGCTATATAAGCACTAGTGTTTTATGCGAAGCAACAAACTTCTTCACAAAAAGGCTGGAAGTTCACTTGAAGCATAACTAACTTCTTACTTGCAAGAATAGGCAACCTATAGTTGGACGGATAAACCAAACTCTTTTTTTTGTTATACCTGAACTCAGCCTAAAAGAGAAAAAAAAAAATCATGTGACGTGAACAATACAGCTGCATCTTCCCCTGAGTCAACCTCAGCCACACCCACAAGACACTGAACCTTCAGTTCAATAAAATTCTGAAATTTCACAAATTATTCTAGGCATTTCTTTTGCTCTATCTATAAACCATTTCTATTTTTTACTTGATCTATCCATAGCAAATCCGATTTACTACGCTATTAAAAGTACTAGAGGCGTATTTTTGTGGCCACGAGCCAATCAGATTTCACCGATTCAATAGAGGTATGGTACACGAAGCGACACGAACGCCATCCGCACACCGGCATGGCATCGAGCAGGAGCCGCACCTTTTTCACTGATCAAGACCAAAAAAAAAAAAGAACACGGAAGAGGAAGAGAAAGACAAAGCAAAGCGGATCACTCACACCACGGGACGGCGGCGCGGTCGACGATGTCCTCGAGCGTCTGGAAGACGAGCCTGCTGTCGACGAGGAAGCGGAGGTACCCCTCGACGGACGGCTCCCACTTGGCGACGGGCGGCGCCTCGGGCTCCTTCTCCCCCTCCCGCGCCTGGTCCTTGGTGTGCAGCTTCATGGCGACCGCCCGCATCTCCTCCACGAACGGCTTGCTCCCCTCCTCACCGCTCGCGGCGGGCGCCATCTCCGTCGCCGCCGCCGCAGCGACCAACCTCCTCTGCGCGGTCGCGGTCGCCGCCGCAGCCACGGACACGACCCCGGTGGCGGGCCGGGCACCGACGGAGACCGACAGGCTGCTCCACCTCCCGGAAGAGAATCTTGCGGGCGCGAGGAGGTGGGAGAGGGCGCGGGGGGCCGAGAGCGATGCCGGTGCGGGCGCCATGGCCGCGGCGGTGGTGGTGCCTTATAGCGCGCGAGGAGAGCTGCTACCTGCTAGGGTGCCGTGCGGGGGAAGGGAAGGCGCCGATGGCGAACGACAGCGACCGGGAGGGACGGGGACGGTGGCGGTGGAGTGCGGCGTTGGTGTGGCGGGGGCCGGGGGTGCTGCGGGACAGCGGGAGCGTGAGCGTGAGCGCGGCGGCGAGGAGGCGGGGGGTGGGAATAGAATAACCTGGGGGAACGGATTGGAACGGCCGGCTGGGGAAGACGATGGCGGAGAGGGGGAGGCGACGGTTTCGTTGACATGTGGGCCGGAATGGTGGTGGGTCCGGATGTCAGTGAGGTTAGAATAGGGGAATGGGAGGGGTCGTAAAGTTGTGGCAGACTTGGGGTGTCGGCCACTGACCTTGGGCCCCGTGGCGTATGGAGGGCCAATGGTCTTCACGTGACAGTCACGCCCATGCATATCCTTGGGTGTGTTTAGAAGTCCAACTTCCCCAAAATTCACTATAAAAAAGAAGATTCCTCGTAACATCAAATATCACATCAAAAATGTCGGCACATACATGGAGTACTAAATGTAGATGAAATCAAAAACTAATTACACAATTTGGATGTACTTTGCGAGACGAATCTTTTGAGCCTAGTTAGACTATGGTAGGACAATATTTACCACAAAAAAAAATGCTACAGTGCTTTTCAATTCGGAACAGTTCTTTTCAGCCCAAAATCCGTGCAAAATCTCAAAATTTTACATTACAATTTTGGGATCTAAACACACCCCTTGTTTATAAGTTTGGAAGTATTTTATTATCTAGCGATTCGGAAATGATTTACTATTTATCAATCACATCGAATTATTCATTCATTACATTAAATCACATTTTCTCTCACAACATACGTTCTAATCCGTGCATTTTTCATAAATTTTCACCTCAATACAATATTTCAATATTACATAATTTTTTACCTTAGTATAAATTTGATTAACTAAACACCAGGCCCATGAGACAATAAACAAAGTTTGGCCTCTGGCCCCATGCGACAATAAACAAAGTTTTGCTCATCTGCAGGAGTTCTATTTTTAAATAATGCTCAGCTCGTCTGTTGGAAGTACTTTTTTTCTAATCTGAATTATAAATTTCATTTGCTACTCCCGTCTTAAAATAAATGCAATTCTAGGATTCAAATTTTGTCTCATAAAGAATACAATTTTGACTAATCAATTAGAAAAGACAAAAAAAACTCTAGAAGGTTCTCACACAAAAGACAAGTAAATGTGTAGATCTTTCTCATAAAAAACAAAGAGTAATTTAGTCATTTTACATCTCATATTGGTTTGCGTGTTTGGTTCTAGATTTGCATTTATTTTGGGATTGAGGAGTAGATTCAATCTTTTCCTTACTCTGCGATTACAGTTAAATACACATACACATACACATACACATGCAGACAGGTTGGATGCATATACGTGTGCATATACATCAACTCTCACACACCTACAGTAACCGATTACACGCTTAGCATATACGTGTGCATATACATCAACTGTGCATCGGTGAAAACTTGATTTTGAACCCAAAAATCATCAGTATCTCCGGCACCCTATTCTGTGATCACCACCAACCGTAGAAATATCAGACCTAGATATTCGACTATCTAAACCTCTCTGAGGATTATTTCAGATATCGACTTTAATAACTGTAATACAATATTACAATTTGTGATCCGATTTGATAATAGATTTGATAATAGTATCTTTCCCTTCTTTACATTTTTTTTGCGAAACTCCAAAAAGAGTTTAACTGCGCTAGAGAGTACTATCTTGTTCCAAAAAGGAATGATCATTCCACTATTCTCGCATGAGAACGCTCCTCAGCGGCAATCCTATTCTGTACTCTGTAGCACGATAATTATGCGATGGGGTCAAGCTTTCGGTGCCGTCAACGGTCAGTGCATCAAGCCGGCGGCCGACGTACACGTAACAGCCTTGTGATTCGCTAGTGGCTGCTAAAGCGTAATAGTATATACGGGTACTTTTTTACCGATGCCCATATTGGACGGAGATGACTCGATTATCTCAAAGTCTCGCCGATTCCGGCCAAGTATGTTCGTCTTTATTCGCGTAGGGAGGTGGCATAGTTTTAGACCTGCTAGCACCCTGACGTCTGTTCCGAGCGTTAGCATCGGACGGATCCCCGACCACACGATTCGAATCATGAAATGTATCAGCCGTCGGATCATGTTGCGAAGCATATTGATGTTGCGAAGCATTTTGCGAACAATTTTGAAATGTTACGAACCATGTTGCGACCAACATTCAACCTCGGAGCCCCCCTTCTGCCTGAGCGATTCAGTGATGTTGTGAGCTTGTGGTGATCATGTTGCGAGTTTGTAGCGAGCATGTTGCGACCAACATCCAAACATCAACGTGTTGGGCTATGTTGCTTGCAACATCCAAGCACTAGTGTGTTGCGACCGTGTTGCGAGGTATGTTGCTTGCAACATCGCGAGACGCTTGTTCATCCATGGGCCGCGACGCTTCTTCCCCCGTCTCGGTCGCGCTCTGAACCGAGGGTGGCGGACTCCAGGCGAGCCCCCCCCCCGAATCCTTGGATCCGCCCGTGAGGAGTGCTGATTTTTTTCGAATCGAGGGCTCTCCCCCATTTCCATTGCAAAGCGGAAATACATAGTAGCAAAAGCAACAGACTGACAGAGAGAGATACCATCGCGAGCCCACCTACACCCACCAAACCTGTATCAGGTTGGAGGGGGGGAGTTCATCCTAACCACACCCCAGGCATCCTAAGGAGAGTTAGGAGGGAGAAGAGAAAGCAGAGTTCAAACTTCGACTTATTACAAGTTTCAATAGTTTTTTTTCTATCCTGCTGACTAGTACTGCTACTTTTCCAGATCTTGGTAGCACAACCATCCACAGACTTTACTTGTTTCTTCCTTCCTCTCAGTCGGAGGACGCCAGCATTCTGCTTCGTCAGCGTCATCAGATCCCAGTTGCATCCCCGCCTCCATCATGATCTTCTTGTGGCGCCGGCAGCATCAAGATCGTCGGAGCAAAACTCTGTTGTGCCAGGATCCTCTGCACCATCGCCAGCAGCACTTTGACGCCTTCAGCTACTCCTCCTGCGAAGTCCGGCTTGAAGAGGCCTGCCCAATAAGACATGAAGGCACAATTGTGTACAATGATTTCAGCCGGGTGTCGAATCAACTTCTTATCGAACACAACTTTGTTCCTGCACTTCCAAACGGTCCAGCATGTGGCAGCAAAGCCAAAGTGATGTATATTTTTTCCATTTGGTAAAAATTTTGTACCCAGTCCTTATACTATGTTATGTTGTTAGGGATGTTGGTAGCCCCAAGGCAAGCTCCAATGACCCCCAGACACACTTAGCCACAGTACATTGGAAGAATAAATGCTCTATTGTTTCTGGTTGGTCACAGAAAATGCATGATGGGTTACCATTCCATTTTCTCTTAACCATATTGTCTTTTGTAAGTATAGCATTGTTTTCCATCAACCAGGTGAAGATTTTGATTTTGTATGGCAGTTTGGCCTTCCAGATGTGCTGGCTGCCAGAGTCATCTTTGGTTAGATGATCATACACAGATTTAGTAGTGTGCTTCCCTTTTCCTCACCACCTCCAGCTAATTACATCTTCTTCATTTTTATACTCATAGTTGTATACCTGGTTTATTATCTCCACCCATTGTTCAAACAGCATGGGTGGTAACCATCTGCCAAAGTTTAGTTGGCCATTCATATTTAGCACCTGATGTACAGTGACATCCTTCTGTTCACACCAGTCAAATAGAATGGGTGCCAACACACAGATGGGTTTGTTCCCAATCCATTCATCTTTCCAAAATAGAGTATGTTTTCCATTTTTAGTACTGATTTTTCTCCCCCTAAGGTATATGTTTCTAACCTTCAGTAGGTCAGTCCACATAGGAGAGTCATTAAGCTTGTGGGATACAGTGCTTACCCCTCCATCACTTAAGTATTTAGCTTTGATTATATCTTGCCATACTCCTTCCTTTTCCAATTTCCACCACCACTTGCAGAGCAAGCTAATGTCCATTTTCCTGATATCCTTAATCCCCAAACCACCTTTCTTTTTGCTTTTGCAAATAATTTTCCATCTCAAGAGCCTATATTTCTTTTTGACACTCCCCCCTTGCCAAAAGAATACCCTTCTTTGCTTGTCAAGATCATGTGTCACTGTTTTTGGCAACAGGTATATTGACATATGATATATAGTTGCACTGGATAGGCTGGAATTGATCAAGGTTGTCCTGCCAGATATGGACAAAGTGCCCCCTTTCCAAACTGCTAATTTCTTTTCATTTTTCTCCACTATTGGTCTCCAATCTTTCACATGTAATCTTGCTGGACTAACAGGCACCCCCAAATATCTTACTGGGAATCCCCCAATTTGACAGTTAAAAAGATCAGCCATGAGGGTGCAGTCCCTCTCATCTCCATTGATTAGCACTACTTCACTCTTGGTGAAGTTGATCTTAAGGCCAAACATTACTTCATATAAGTATAGAAGTAATTTCGTGTTTCTAGCACTTTCTGTATCATTTTTTAGGCAAATTATTGTGTCATCTGCATATTGCAGCACAGTAACCCCTCTGGGTATTAAGTTGTCAGCTAATCTAGTGATCAAGCCATTATATTGGGCTTCTCTTATCATCCTGGATAAACAATCTACTACCAAGTTAAACAATATAGGGGACAATGGATCCCCCTGTCTAACTCCTTTATGACTCACAAAATGTGGCCCCATTTTGTTGTTTATTTTCACATAGACAGTCCCTCCTGTAACAACTTGTCTCATCCATTTGCACCATTTCTCATTAAATCCTCTCAGTTTTAGCCCATTGAAGAGAAAATCCCAGCATACTTTATCATATGCTTTCTCAAAATCCAGCTTGAGGATTACTCTAGTGTCGCCTGTTCTTTTGGTTTCATGCATGATTTCATGCAAAGCCATTATCCCAGTCATGATGTTTCTGCCCTTCATGAAGGCAGTCTAATTTCGAAGGATTAGTTTCTCAGCAATCATCTCAAGCCTTAGGGTTAGAACCTTGATGATTAGTTTGTATAAGCAGTTCAATAAACAGATTGGTTTGTACTGTTGTATTTTTTCAGCATCTGCCACTTTTGGGAGTAGGGTAATAACCCCATAGTTAATTCTGCTGACATCCAATTTTCCATTGTGAAAGTTGTGGAACATTTCCACAATGTCCTCTTTGACAACCTCCTAACAATGTTGGTAGAATTCAATAGGAATGGCATCAGGGCCAGTAGCTTTGTTTTGTTCCATTTGGAACAAGGCCACCTTAATCTCATGGTCAGAGAAAGGTTGGGTTATTGTATTATTGTCCAATTCAGTTACCTTTTCCCCTTCTTTCCATAGGCCAGGGTCCAAAGGGAGAGCACCCCCAGAGCCATGCCCAAACAGGTCTTTGTAATAATCAGTTGCATGGTTGAGAAGGTTTTCAACCCCTTCTGTACTCCATTCATCACCCATAAAGTGTAGAATAGTGTTCTTCCTCCTCCTCCCATTAGCTATTCTATGAAAAAATTCAGAATTGTTGTCTCCCTCATGTAGCCATTTTTCATGTGATCTCTTTAGCCATTATAGCTCTTCTTCTTCAGCCCTAGACATTAGTTCAGTGCTAACCTGCATTTTTCTATGCATTTGTTCTAAGGATAGGTCTTTGTCCCTCTTCCATCTGTTCTAACACAAGTAGCTCATCTCTTAGCTGATTCTTCAGCTTTTTGCTTGCTCCTTGTGTATGGAACCCCCATCCTTTGAAGTATTGCTTGAATTTTTTCAATTTCATTTGGATTCTGTCAAATGCTGAATTAGCATGACAAGGTTTCCCCCACAGTTCTTGTACTTTTGGTAGGAATTCAGGATTTTTGAACCATGAAAGTTCAAACTTGAAACTTAGATGTTTCATTGGCTGTTTAGAATCAGTAGAAATTATAATAGGATTATGATCTGAGTGTTCCCGGGGTAATTTATATACCAGAGCCATAGGGAATACTGTTTCCCAATTCTTACATACTAGATATCTATCAAGCCTTTCCAGGGTTGGATTTCCCTGATTATTTGACCATGTATATTTCCCCCCCAGCCATATGTAAGTCAATCAACTCATAGGTGTTAATAATTGAATTAAACAACCCAGAGTGTTTGTGTATTCCTCCTTTGTTTTTTTCAGAGGAGTATCTGATAAGGTTGAAGTCCCCCCCAATAGCACAGGGTCCTTGTTCTTGCTAATAGTTTCAGCTAATTCAGTCAGGAACTCTTGCTTATATTCATCATGTGCTGTTCCATAGACATTTATAAAAATCCACTTTATCTTCATCTCTTTATCCCATAGATTTAGTTGTAGTAGGTATTTTCCTTCAGTGAAGGACCCAACATCAAAGTATTCCAAATTTAGCCCACTCAGGATGCCTCCAGACCTACCTCTGGATGGAATCCATTTCCAGAGATAGTTCTGGTGAGGATCAATCACCCTAAGGATTTTATCCTCAATATTTTCCTGCATAGTTTGTTGTAAACCAACAAAATGGAATTTATGCTCTAGAATTAGATTTCTAAGAAAAGAGGGTGACACCTTTTTTCTTGATGCCCCTACAATTCCAAATGAAGCCTCTCATTTTTTAATTTTTTTCCTTGGCTTGGGTATTGGTTTCAAAGGGTCAGGGTATCCCTGATCCCCTTTGCCCACCCCTTTTTTTGACAAGGGTCTCCCTTGTTTGCTATTTTATTGCTTTGCTTCTTTTTCTTTTTCCCAGATAAGGATAGCCTTTGTGGGGCTTTTCTTTCCCTTTTGGGCATGACAAGGGTGAAACCATCTGAATCAGATGCATCTCCCCTGTCAGAATCACCTAACTGAGATTATTGCTCAATGTTACTAGTATCATCTAAATCATCCACCATATTACTGTCTCTTTCTGAATTAGTGGGCACATCAGCTACAGATTTTTTATTATGCAAAGTTTGTCTTGCTTTTTCCATTTTAGTGATAATATTGATAGCAGCAAAGTTATTCTTATCTATAACAATTCCCATACAAGTGGACCTTTCTATAATATCTTGATCACTAAGAATTGAAAAGGAATTGGATGATTTTTCATTACCTTCAGTAGCATTCTTCCCAGATCCCCCAGTTGTTGTGGTTTCTTCAGTGATCTTCATAATTCTCTTGCTCCACCTCCTTTCTTCCCTTTCTGCAATCATTCTCTCACTTGGATTGGTTAGCATGGTCACATCCAGCTCACCCTAGCCCTTCTCACAGCTTAATTCTTCCACAGTTGGCATATCTTCATCTTGTTTTTCAGTTAAGGGTTCTGTCACAGAGCTTTCGTTGTCCTGATATTCAGCACCATCCAAATCTGTTTGTTTGTTCACCAGATCACACCTTGCTAGCCATACATTTTCATTTCTTTTTGAAGATTCAGCTTCTCCTTCAAACATTTTATTCACCTGTAACTGGAAATCATCACTGCTATCACTAGGTTCATATGTGGCAGCTGGAATGGCATCTTCCCCATCTACTATCATATCTTCCCTGTTTTTCATTTTCTCCATGTTAAATTTGCTAGGAGCAGACTTGGCAAAGACATCTGAGCCAAGTTGTCTACCAGTACCACCCATTCCCCCCTTGTGACTACCAATGATGTTGGTGGTAGCTTCCTTGGATTTAGGTGCAGCATGTGCTGTCTTCATCTTCTTAGGACTTGGTTGTGTACCAGACTCCTTGACCCGTATGCCCTCTTTGTGTTTGTCCCCTAAGGGTGGCTCTGATGTTTCCCTGTCATAATAGAAGTCAAAGATATTTAACCCCAGAGTGCCTTCTGCCACTGCAGGGACCTCCATCACATTTCTGCAAGCAATTTTAACTCTCACAAACTTTGCATTATATCTGGTGCTTTCATCAATTGCAACAGTCTTCCCCACCAAGCCTCCAACTTTGGCAATTGTTCTCACTCCCCTTTGATCTACTGGGATCCCAGAAACTTTGAACCATGCTTGTTGTAGCCTTCCCTTGGCTCCCACAGAGGAGGACCATGGTTCAACCATGATCTGAGCATCTACATTTCTGATCCCCAGGTTAAACTTGCTAAAGTCTTGAACTAGCTTTGCTGATGGGAACCTCATAACAAACTTGTTTTCAGTGATCTTTTTGGCACTCCACCTCCAGGTGTGCTCCCCACCCAGAATATTTTTGAATTCAGTTTCAATTTGCCTGGCAGAGAGCTCTCCAGCAATTACAGTAATGATGGCTGTGCTGGCTCTCTCCCTCAAGGCCCTCTGATCAATTTGCTCATCAATGTAGAAGAAGCTCTGATCCTGAACTTGAGCAGCACATAACTCAGGGCTTAGGTTCCATAATGGTTCCCTTCTACAGTCATATACATTGTGGTTATGGAGTCCACACAGTTCACAGGCTTTCTTCCTTCTACACTCATCAGATGCATGGTTCCTAAGACCACAGTGAACACAACTTCCATTGTTTTGCCAGTTAGGGATTTCCTTTACCTCATCTGAAGGTTGCTTGCCATGCTGCCCTCCCTCCTGGTAAACGGCATCCCGGGGGCCTTGCTGCTCCCCACGGCGACCCCCTACAGCTATCTCATCCGTCTTCTTGTCGAGTCCAGCTGCTCTGTCCCAGGTGGAGGAGGACAAACCAACCTCTTGCTGTCTTTTGCTTCCAATCCCGCCCTATCCTTCGATTTCACCTTCTTCTTCCTCGGTGTACTGATCTCTTTTGAGCTCTTCCTCCCTTTCCCCACCATCTTCGAAGCGATCTTCTCCAAATCCACCCTGCCGGCCTGAACGCTGCCATACGAACGTCCTTGCGCCTGTACGCCCAGCTCCACGACCCTCTCTTCCGGCACCCAGACCTCCACGGCGGCCACCACCCGTGCGGTTCGCTCCGGGGTAAACCATCGTCTCTTGCGGTTCGAATCGAACCACTTGCGCATAGGTCCGGGGCTTTGGCTTTGGTGGATTTGCTTTTCGGAAGTATCCTACGAATCTGTCAATTTGTTGCTGGAATCTCAGTGGGTGTTTGGCTCTCGAATCCGCCACACCCCTAGTGTTCGTGGTATGCAGTCAGGGAGGGGAATAAGGTGGAGTTCATGGGTCACCCTGCTGAATCAGCGGAGGGAACTCCTCCTTGGTCCCGTCACCACATCAGTGATCGGTACCGTCGTCTTCCTCCACTCTCCCTCCGCTGCGTGTCTCCTGAGCTGGTGATTTTCCGATAATGCCCTCCACGTTTTTCACCAGAGGTGGTGTCTTGATCTTGTGTTCTTTGGTCGGTAGCGGCCCAAATCCGGCGCGGTGGGGGTCTCAGAATCCCCTTTCCTCCACCTTCGTCGGGCGATTTTCCACCGGTGAGGGCCCAGGCGGCGCCGTCTCTCCCGACGGCATCCGAATCCTCCCATCGATCTTCTGCTCTTTCGACGCTCTCCCTGATCTCCATCAGAATCGGATCGGCACGTCTCTTAGCAGCACCGCATCTCTCTCGAACGTCTTGACTGGGAAGCGAGGCTCCGACGCGGCTCGCCTGAAGGATCTCTTCGAGGTGTCGACGGGGAACCCTAACGGACGCCCGTAGAGGCACGCTTCTGCCGCCATGGAATTCAAAGCAGAACTTGGTTGACTGGGCCCTGGATCCTCTTTGTCCTAGTGAGAAGTGCTGATGGCGCATATCCTTCACAAAATAGAGTGCCCCCATCGGATCAACCCTATGCCGGCCGTCCCGGCGCCATTGTTGCAAGGAATTCTTCAGATCCCGTCATGGTGTCCCTCACGACCCGCCCAACTACGTCGAGCTACATGTCGGTCCTCCTCCCTCCTCTCCCGACACAATACCCAAGCGACCCTTGTTACGACCCTTGTTGCGTGCAACATCCAACATCAGGGGCCCTCCTTCCTCCTCCCTCTCGACACAACACCCAACATCACATATCTTCAACATCGAAACTCCACATTCGCAACATCGAAACTCAATGTTTGCAACATCAAAAATATTTAGATCTAATTTTGAAATATTCACATGAAACACTCGTAATATGTCGAGAACGCAGATGCAACATAGATCACGCGACCATGTTGTGTTTTTGGTTGACTACTCGAATTAAGTCATGAAACATTGGAAATCATCCTTTGAAACATATCGAAACACCTCATGCAACACCAGAAGAAAAATGCAATGCAACATCTGCAACATGGATCTTGTACTCTTGACAGGTTGATTTGGATGTTGCAACGACTTTTGATTTGGATGTTTCGATTTCGATTTGCAAAAACGAAACACATCCTTCTAGTTTATACATTTGCAACAATTCAAATAAATATTTGCAACATCCAAATTAAGACACTGCAACATCCAAAATTCCAAATCAAAAGTCACTGCAACATACTTTTGCAACACGGGCATAGGGTACACTGCAACATGTGCAACAATCTTTTGCAACACGAGCAACCTGTGTGGCAGTGTTGGCGGCCTCGTACCTCATCTCAATCTCAATGGCGGTGGTTGCTAGCGAACGATAGCTACACGAGCAGCTAGACGACGAACAGCGGTTGCTCCTTCGTTGGTGCAGCTCCGGCCACTCCCTCGCTGGCCCGCCGCTGACCACGGTGCCCACTCGAAGGACTGCCGCTCCCTCGTCAGAGAGACGTCACCCATGCCGAAGAAGCTCGCGTCGGTCACATACATGGTTTTTTTACCAACCGGTTTAAATAAACCGTGCGTCAGCGGTAGCGGTTTACCCAGCGGTTTGAGCGGTTTACCGCTCGGTACCGCTCGAATTCAAATTCCAAATTGAAATGGACAGTGCAAACGGTTCCTAACGGCTTACCGCGGTATAAATGATTTATACCGCTGCGGTTTGGATAAAAACCGTTGAGGATTCCATTAATACCGTTGCAATGAAAAAGGGTTTCCGGCTTGAAAGAAATGAAAATTTTGGCATGATGTTGGCACAAAGTAGTGTTAAATACCACCCCCAATCAATAATTTGTAGTTATGCATAGAAATACCACACCAAACACAATAATATTAAGCGTGCATAAGTGAGTTGATAGTTCAAATACAAATAATTCGATACAAGTCATACAACACAATAAAAGTTCAATGGTAGAAAGGAAAGACCCCCATTTGAGACGCGGAGTTGTACTCGGCGATGGACATGACATTCAAGCCTCTCACCCGAAGCAACTCAGCCTTGTACTGTTGCCAAGTTAGGCCCGTCCACGCCGATGTTGTCTGCCATTCACTGACTAACATGTTGTAAAAATGGGGGTCTTCCCACTCATACACCCATGTCGTCTGTGCCTGCGCGTTTATGTCAGGAATGGGATAAAAAGACTGTGACTGGGAGGTACCACTGTGGGAGGAAGAAGAGTACGCCGGGTCGTATTGCGACACTCCAACCGTTCTCCTCTGCGACTGCGGTGCTCCATGGTCGCGATCCTGAGTAGCATGTGTGAATTGAGTCTCCCCTACAGTCAACCATGGATCATAATTAGTACATATAGTCAGAAACATCATACATGTGTGTAAATGTACGTGTGTATACCTGTGAAACGAATTTCAACACCACCATCACCACCACCACCACCACCACCACCAGCACCATCACCATCACCATCACCATCACCATCACCATCATCATCACCGTCACCGTCATCTTCAGCTGAGCTGCTATCCCCAGACTCCTGGTATGGTGGACTACGCTGACCATCCCCATCATCAGTGGAGGCGTCGCTGATCACTGGTTTTTCTGGTGCCTTTGTCTTGCCTTTTTGACGCTTTGGGTCCCCCAGCGTGGGCCCACTCTGGTACTTCCTCTTCCCTATGTGACTGCTACCCACATATCTTCGTGCCCAATCACTAATGCAATCATCACCCGTGGCGGTTTTGAGATCTTTGGGGTCTATTTGATCCCTCACAAGCTGGGACGGGATAGGAACGTCACTGTTTTCATCCTCCTCATCAAGAACTGGCTCCCGGTTTGATCTACCATATTCCATCCATTCCCTCACCGGATTTTTCTCATCATAGAAGTTAAGTTGGCCCAGGTGCTCAATAATATCACCTTCATCATCACGCCGATCAGAGACGTCCTCAAGTCGCAGCCGAAGATTGTAGTTGACATACACAAGCTTGTTAAGTTTCTTGTGTGTCAACCGGTTGCGAACCTTTGTATGGAGCAACGCAAAAGTACTCCAGTTCCGCTCACATCCACTTGAGGAAACACACTGTGAAACAAGCCGCAATGCAAGGCGCTGCAGCTGTGGAGTGGATCCACCGAACATCATCCACCAGGCCGCTGCATGTTGAACCAATTGTGTAAGCAATATATTCGAGTAGCGGAGAGAATAAGGTGTTTTTGGGAAGAACTCTTACATGGTGATGTCTTTGGGTCTGTCGCCATTCGCTGTGCCATTTCCGATCCATACTCGCCATGCTTCGTGCGAAACACCTCAGCCTCCTGCAATGCTTGCACGGCGGACTCGACATCCGTCATGCGCTCAAATGCAGCCTTGAGCATACGATACATCTCGGGAGTTGGATCCATCGAATATGAAAGAGCAGGATTGAGGACACCAGCTGAAAAATATGAATGACTTCAAATAAGCATAAGTTGAGAAAGCATAAGTTATGCACTTGAAAGAAGCATAAGATGAGAAAGCATTAGTATTACCTGCACCAACATACGTCTCAATGTACACATCACGAATCCGTCTGTCAAGAATCTGTCGATACTCATTCCACGTTGACACATTGGGTCCAAAGAAAGACTCCATTTCATGTTTGCACAACTGGTATTGGTATACAACCTCACACAGGTTTGGTTTCTTCTCCCGATCAGCAAAGCGAAGCAACTTGTATACTGGTTGCACTGTGTCAATGATGTACTTCAATCCGTCCCACCACTCCATATTAGACAACCTGGCATGAGCAAATCGACCTTCGTCGGTATTCGCCCACTTACTATTTTGGAATTCAGGAGATGCCATCCACTGCATGAAACCCTATCGTTTCCGATATATGCTTTCCATAAACATGTAGTTGGTACCAAATCGAGTGGCATTCCACTTAACCAACTCCCCACCGATAGCCTTTCTCATCATTACATTCAACTGACTATGGTTGTGTAACCAAGCTGAAATTCGCTTGCATGTCGAGATCGTACCTGCATGTTCCGGCCTTTCACCGATATCCTTCAACATCAAATTGACGGTGTGTGCTAGACAAGGTGTCCAAGTAATGTGTTCAAACTCCCGTCCAAGTGCCTTGCATGCTTTCTTGTAGTTGGACCCGTTGTCCGTGACTATATGCACGATATGCTCCGCACCGATCTCGTTCACCACCTTACGAATCTCCTGAAAAATATACACAACATTTAGTTACCTCCAAAAACATCCTCAATGTTGGATTGTCAATGGCACAGGTTTAGGGGTTACCGTCTTGAGATAGTCAGAATCCTGAGATTTTCCAGTTGCATCAATAGACTTGTGAAACCACGTGACCCCATTGCAATATATCAAAAAATTGATGACACTCATCCGCGTCGGGCCAGTCCAAGAATCACACATCAACGTCACGCCAAAGAGGGGCCAATCATTCTGAAACTTTGCGTACCGATCTTTCAAGTCTTTCTCATTCATATCAAGGTACTTGCCATCAATATCCCGTCCAGTGGGGGATGCAATTCCTTCACCTGCAACCATACAAAAAACATGAGAACATATACACAAACGCAAGGCGAAGGAAAACTTTCGTGAAATTAAAATGAAAGAAAACTCACCCCACTTCTGTGTCTCTCTAACCGCACTAACAAAGTAAGGACTATCCGCCTGTCTCCCAGGTACTCCCGCAGTATGGAAGAATTTGGACCAAGCTTTCCCAATAGATTCCCTTGCATTCTTACCCTTCTGCGTCCAGGACCCTGTATCAATCCTTGGTTGCGTCATTTCTCTTCTCCCACCTGCAGCCAAGTTATAGTCTTCCACCAGCACAGGAGTTTCCCTTCGCGAACCAGCTCTTCTAAGCATCTTCTGGAAGGGATTCAACCCCGCCGAACCACTACCCCCTCCATGCTCATATGCACCTCCTCTCTGTGACACACTCTGTCGGTACTCTTCCTCCGCCCTCGATTGGTTCATGGCACGCTGCACCTCTTCCTCCTCATCATATTGACCGGCGGTGGGATTGTTTCCCGCTGCCGCTGCCTCATCCCGTCTCAACTTCTCTCGCGCCCGGTCCGCAGTTACCTTCCTAGCCCTCTCCAAGTCACGCTGAAAATACTGCTGCACTTCTAGCGGCACACTCTTGCAATGGATAACCGACGACCCCCTAGCAGCCAAATGTTGTTTGAATCGAGTTGCACCACCTCCTGCTTTCACCGTATTACAATACTTGCATCGAAATCCAGGATAAAGATTGTCACCATGTTCCCATACTGGATCTTGCGGTCTGCCTGACATTGTCTCTACAACATTGACAACAAACACAAATCAATCCCATAAATAAAATCTGCATAAATAAAACCACCCTAAAATACAATGTCCCATAATACACGTAACTCATATATACACTACACCTAAATCAAAGAACCTACCTAAGTCATTTAATCACCTAAATCAAACCTACCTAAGTCAAATAATCACCTAAATCAAATCTAGCAGAACCATTTGAACATATGAACAATATTTTACCTAAATACTACATCCAATCATTCATATCTAAGTTTAAAGGTGCCTAAAAGAGGGATTTCAAACTTACCCTAGAAACCGCCCCTACCGGCCGGCTAGCCGCCCTAACCGCGCGGCTAACCGCGCCTTGGGAGCGGCTAACCGCTCCGGGTCGGTAGATCCACCGACCGGGCGGCTAACCGCCCAAACCGTGCGGCTTACCGCGGCTGGGTCGCGGTTGCGAAGCGGGGCGGCGCGGTCGGCGGCGGTTTCGCCAAGGAGAGCTGCGGACGGGGACGAGGGGGAGGGGTAAGTGGCTGGGGGTCGCGGTGGGGTGAGGGCAGGGTTTTTTCCCTGTTGTGTAGTTGACCCCCCCAGCCTTTGGGCCGAGCTGGGCCTTAATGGGCCGGCGGCTATTTTTCTTTTTTCTTTTCTGATTTCACTTGTAATTCTCGTTAAACATGCTAAATCAACGAAATTTGGAATAATTTTGACACCATTACAATCTACGCAACTCGAAGTATTTTTAGGAATTTTTTGGATTTTTTTTTTCAAATTTGAAATTTGAATTTCGAGCGGTTTGAAACCGCCCCAAACCGCTACCGTACCGGGCCGGTTTCACCGGTAACCGCGGTATAAATACCGGTAGCGGTTGATAAAAAAAACCATGGTCACATATCGTCAGGGCTGGAGCTACCCGAGGCTGCGCTGCTCACCTATGGCTGGATGGGGTCCGGAGAGGGCCACCGCACACCGGGAGAGGAGTGCGTCGCGGGCTGCCGCGCCGCCGCATGCAGAGGAAGGCGGTCCCGAAGAGGCTGCCTCGGGTCACTCGACCGGATCCGAAGCTCTGCTTCGCGGAGCAGATCCTCCACGGTCGACGCAGCTCGCCCAAGCCACACAGGAAGAGCAGCAGCCGACGCCGGGATGCGCCTTGGTGCTCGAGTCCTCGAGCTCCGCTGCTCCCGCGCTCGACCGTGGAGGAAGCAGCAGTCCGCGCCGCCAGCGAGCTTGGGGGACCGCGCTGCGGCCGCACCGGGTCGCGCCACCGTCGACCTCCGCCGTCCCTGGCTCGTGGAGAGTAGGGGTTTGTGCTCGGGCGCCTTGCCGTGGTGAGCGGCAGCCTGTCTCGCGCCGCCAACGAGCTCGGGGGGGGGGGGGGGGGCGCCGCCCTTGTCCGCGAGGAACGGCGAGTCGCGCCACCGGTTGCCGTCCGTGCGCCGCAGGGACCACAAATTTGTGCCAGTTGCGCCGCCCCCTTGTCACCGGCGGCCAAGCCCCCTCCCTGCGCGGATCCTCGGTGCCCCGGAACAGTTCGCCGCCCCCGTCCATGGCCTGCAGGCTGCAGCAGAGACAGATGAGAGAGAGATGAGCAGGTGGTTCAGGAATCACGAGGATAAAATGGGAGAGGAGCGGTGGTAGGGAGATAAATGTGAGGGAGAGCTGTTGGTGGGAGAAAACGGGTGGCCCTCGCGACGCCACGTCCCCGTCCGGAGATACGACGCGCGTCCGGACGCCTGATGTATAGCATTACTGAACGTGTTTAAGTTTGCCGCGAAAAGTTTTTGAAAAAAAGAATTTTGTATACATGAAATACTAAATGAAACTTATTTACAAAACCTTTTCACATATGAGTGTAACTTTCCGTGATGAATCTAATGAGCATAATTAATTAATGATTTGCTATAGTAATACTATAGTAACCATCTTCTAATCGTATAGTCAAAACTCTCCATTAGATTCCTTTCGAAAATTTACATAGACTAGTAAGGTGCACGTGCGACATGCACATGTTTAAAATTCTTTTTAACAAATTGAATGACCACTAACAGGTTAGAAGGATCATACAATTTTCAGAATCATCTTCATCTTTCTGTTCTCAATGTATACACATCACAATTTCATTAACTTGACCTTCATGCTAAACCTCTAGCCTTTGATATATCATTCATTATTGAGCCAAAAACCTACAGCAACAAAACACCTGAACTCCAAAACACAGTTTATTGAAAATTTTTGTTAATTATACTGCCAACATAGATGACAAGTCACTAAATTTCTGTGCAACAGTTTAAGTTCTGTGCACCTTGAACTCTGTCAATATCAACTGTGTTACAGGAGAGGGCAACCAGACGTGCAATTGCAACAGATATTCTCATTAATAAAAATAAGTACATTAATTTCCATTGTTAAGTTTCCTGCTGCCAAACCAATCATACGGTGGAAAATAATATATATTTACATTAGGCGGTATAGCCAAACACGTCCTCGAACTATCGGCGAAAGCTCACTTTCGTCCCTAAACTACAAGAACGGCCATTTCAGTCCCTGAAATACCCAAATCAGCCCAATTTCGTCCCTGCGCTCACGCCGTTCACCGTTTGCCGTTATCAATCACGCGCTACCCCTCCCATCCGGTCCGCTCCTCCTCGTCGCGGCCATGGCGGGGCTTGAGGGGAGGGTGGGGATGGCGGGGCGGGGCCCGGGGCTGGCGTGGCGTGGCTCGAGGGGCGGTATGGCTCGGGGCGGCGCGCGGAGGTCCTCGTGCCGGCGCCGTGCCTCGCCAGGCGCCGGGCCGCGACGTGACATGCGCCTCGCCGGGGAGGAGCAAATGGGGTTGTCCGTGGCCGAGGAGTGAGCGGCGGGGAGGTGCCATGTGCGGCCTTCCTCCTCCACCCGACCATGGCGGCCTCCTGCCACGGCGGGCTCCTAATCCTGGCCATGGTGGGCGCGGGTTCAAGTCGAGCTCCAGCGAGGGTGCGGGGTCCAGGGCCGCTTCAGCAATGATGAGCTCCGCCGCGGTGCCGGTTCGAGGCAGTGGCCCGGCGGTAGCGGTCCTCGAGCTCCGGCGTGGATTCCAGGCGAGCGGCATCGAGATGGAGGTGCTCGAGCACGGCGTGGCTACGCGAGACCGGGGCCGCCGACACTCGCGTGGGTCCACCACCCGTGGAGCCAAGGCTGCGGGAGCCTAAGGCCGCCAGCGCCAGGAGACGCGTTGCAACACCACCGTGTCCAGCGGATGGCCGTGTGCTGCTCGTGGCCAGGGCGCGTGCGTGTGGCGCCGCGTTGTGGCAAGGGAGCACAGCGGGCAATGTTGCGTTGTAGGCCGGCGAGCATGGCTGGCGGCACCTGACCATGACGAGCTTCCGGCGTGGTGCAGACGCGGGTTCCACAGTGAGCTCCAGGCCGTCGTGGGCGTCCGCAGCTTCTGTCACGACGTCGCGTCCACGTCGACGGTGCAGCAACTCCACGCAAGAAGTAGGTGGCCACCGCCGGTAGCGGCGCGGTCGCAGGCAGCACGCAGCAGGTGGACTGCCAGGACAATGCAATGTCATGCCAAGCTTCTCCTTCGCTTTGCTCAAGCTTGTCTGCATCCGAGATTCCAGGTTCGGCGGCCACGCTGATGCATCAGCAACAACAATGCAGCATCTGCTAATTTTCCTATCCGGCGATGTCAATCCCCGCGCCGTACGCGCAGCTCTGCGATTGACTGGTTTGTCTTGGACGCACCTCTCTCTCCTCTACCTGGTGCGGGCGCGGATGCCGCGTCCTCGGTGGTGGCGGCCTGGGCGCCGACAGACCTGGAGGAGGCAGCGGCGAGGAGGGCGCGGCGCGCCGCGGGGGAAGCAGGGGAGGAGGGCTGGTGCTCGACACGCCGGCGACGGTGGTGGTGATGAGGAGCAGGAGGAGGAGCGCCAGGGAGAAACGGCGGAGGCGCTACCATGGGGACGGAGCAGACCGGACGGGAGCGGCAGCGCGTGGTAACGGCGAATGACGAACGGCGTGAGCGCGGGACGAAATTGGGCCGATCTGTATAGTTCAGGGACTGAATTGACCGTTTTTGTAGTCCAGAGATGAAATTGAGCTTTCATCGATAGTTCGAGGACGTGTTTGGCTATTGCGCCTTTACATTATATGCAAAACCAAATTGTCAGTTTGTTGTTAATATATATTTTATTTCCTGAAAAATAAACAAAACATTATCCGTGACATAAGTTTCTACCCAAAAGCAAATTGCCTCTCCATATTAACCTTAATGTATATCTATTATATGCGGGAAGCAATGCATCCCCATCAATTTTATCTAGACATGCAAGTCGGGTAAATTCAACAACTCATGATAGTTGACACCACGGTCTATCAGATATACGGAGTACTGCTCTAAAGAAAACAATGGTAAAATGATAAAAAAGAAGCTATCTAACAGAATAGACCATTCAAACAAATAAAAGGAAAAAAACAGGTATACTGCTCTGATAACAATGGTCAAAAGAAAAAAACAGTCAGGAGAATAGACCAATCAAGCAAAGAAAACCTAGCAATGAGTTTTTCGAAAACAATTATTATAATTATGGTTTGTACACGGTATGACATCATACAAGCACTCCTCTGACTGCTTGCTGCTGCTCTCAGATCCCATTCCCCTAGGATATAATTATGGATCCTTGATTTGTTGTAGCCATAGCCCTCTTCATTCATCCAGTACCATGATGAAGCTGCTAAAAAGGATGAAAACATATCACATAACATTTTTTTCAAAGTCATGTCACTTAAACCAAAAGAATACATTTAGCAAATTAATAAATAAGTTAGCAATGGCTAATTTCATAAGTTCAATCAGGTTCTCTACATTGAGCTAGATCAGATCATTGAGGTAAAAACATGCTTGCATATTGTAAGCATGGTCTCTATCCATGCAGCACTGTTGATAGTAACTAAAATAAATCAGATAGTACAATCTGTCTACCATTTTGAAAAAGAGTAGTGCCCAGAGATGTAACAAGGACAGACTCCCTACTGATATTTTTGAAACATTTAACACAACAAGAATCAGATAACAGTTCAATAGAGGTCTACTGATACTTCTTATATATGGTTCTAAATTCATGTCAATATCACTGCTAGAGCCAATGCATGTACTGCCCACCCTTTCCAAGCACTTGGAATGCAGATTCATGAATCAGACATAGCCTATATTAGGACGACATTCAATTAGATTTCAGAAAAAATATCTCAAAATTGAATGGTTTGGTTCTATATGAGCCCTTGGCAATCCAGTCATGTGTACTATTTGGTCAGATTATTAGAATCCACATAAGTATTGTGGTCTCATAACCTTTGCTCAAAGGCCAAATAATTTCAGACCTGTGGATCCTCGATTCAGAGTTTCTTCAAGTCAGCAACAGCTTCAACACCAGATCTTAGCACCTTCAAGTCAGCAAACAGGCTAATCCAGCAACATTTTATGGATAATATTTAGTTCAAAAGTATGACAGAGTGGAAAAGATCTCAAGAACTGTGTGATCCAGATTCTTGCTGTTTTTTTCTCACTCAAAGCTTCCCATGCTGAAAACCAAGGAACTGAATCTCAACACAGCTTGATTTACTTTAACAAAAACATAATTGGAATGAAAGCACGTATTGGAGATGTGAGGGCTGGAGACGACAGTGTCCATGGTCACTCGCACCAAAATGGAGGGAGCTAGTGGAATCCTGAAATCATTGTGACAAAAAAATGGATTCACCGTTGTATCAGAAATTAAACAATTATTACCTCTTGAAAGTAATGCACTAATGCTAACAATATCAATGGGCAATGGCTATGGCACAAAAAATATTACCATGTCTTGGGTATAGAAAAACATCAATAGAAAATTGCCAGTTGCAATTCTCTAAAAAACGCAATAGGGAGTAGCAATATCAATAAAAATCAGATGATTGGCCAAGAAAGTGAAACTCCAATTGCAGGATTCATGTAATCAAAAGCTATAAAAGTGAATACGTGCAGGATAAATAATATGTTAAGATTTAATAAGAAAGAAATGATATTACTATATCACAATGCAGAGTTAAAATTAACACGGAAAAGCATATATAAATATTCATACTATACTTAAAAGTTTTCAATGTGGGCCCAAATGATGCAGCATACAAGCTCTAAATAGTTCTGCAAAGCACTGTTCTGGCAAGAATCCTAAATGAACAATTACACTGCCACCTCTTAGCTAAAACTACAGGAAAACAAACCTACTAAAATAGTTTCTTTTGCCAAACTTATTGTTTCAAGCAGTTATAGTTGGTTGTTGCAGTTTAAGCCAAAAAACAAAGAAACTTAATTCTTGCAACCATTTAAGCTGAGAGGGTACATTCTCAAAAGTCATGTTACCATAGCCCACTACAGCCAGGTGCTGCAGATAGAATAGATTAGCATGGTTTGAAGAAGTATCATCTTGGAAAACACAGATAATAATCAGTTAGTGACTTGGATATCAAAACATTACAATTAGCTTTCATTGTAGAGTGAAAACACACCACGAACGCTACAAACCATATTAGAAAATTAGATATGCAACAATATAGTGCCGACTTCTACAAAGAATCATAAGAGATGTGCATTTTCCCTTGCCAATTGTGGACATAGCACCATATAAACTGAACGATTCTTGAAAAATCAACTGATCTCTACACAGTACAACAGAGTCAAAGCATTACCTCTGAATCTGAGAGCCCATGTAAATGGTCATCCATTTAACCTAGGTCATTATGTCACTTTGAGAGGATAATGTTTCATCCTGATTTGATGTCTCTAGAGACAAAAGGACAGAATTAAATAAAAAACTGGAATTTTGTTGCCTTGGTGGATTGTTCTCCCTGCCTCTAGTCCAGAAAAGGATAGTAGGATACAGCTAGAAACCAATCTGTTCCAGATAATTTCCACTCTACATATTCATTTTGTTAGTGTAGCTATCACTGTATGATGATGTTCCAAGCAAGCACAATTCAAGTGACTGCTAAAAGAAGATTGCTATATTTAGACCACATGACATCTCCTCGACTCGTAAAAAACTATGGTATCAGGACTGTCATGCTACAGCTCCCTTCCAGTTAATTCTAAGAGATGTGGTCCTAGGTATTTAGAAGACTAACTGAGCAACTATTGGGATTCAGAAATTGAATGCAAATAATATTTACATGACTAATGTAAAATTACATCATAGATCATTCAGATACATTGTACCCTATGATTGACTTGTTATTAGCATCATGGTGAGTGCAATGATAAAAATTTACTAAAATCAGCAGTACCTGGTAGAAGAACAATAAGCATGCTTCCGCACATTTCCAGGAGGAGCAAAGAAATGCCCCCCATGCCACCATAAATCTGAGAGCAAAATGAGGATTCATTTTATGAAAAGCAACACGCAGGGATGCAGGGATGTGTTTTACCCATGGATAACGCATGAAGTAGAATACAAGCCTTTTTTTAATATGGAGAGCCATTCCATTGCTTAAGGATGGCCTACGTGATGGGTAGAGAGATCTATATGTGGGTGACAATAGACATCAATTATAGATAGAATAATCAGTCATCGCTGTTATAGTAGCAGAAGTATCAAATACCCCCAGGACATTTTTCTGATGTAATGTGCTAGAAATGGCTAAACAACAAAAAGCTAAAGCATGACTTAAGGCAACAATAATTATGAAAATGTGACATTACCTCTCAGAGCCCATGTCCTGGCAATTTGATTTGCTAAAGAACATGGGACTGGAGAATAAATTGAGAATGCGTTTCTGAAATCATCTCCATACTCTCATCAGTTGTCCAACCTACATAGTTTCTGCAATTAGCCAGTTTTTCTGAAGTAGAAGACCTTGATAGTTCTTTGAGCAGATATGCAGAGAACAATCTGCTAATTTCAGCATTATTTTTACTAACAACAATAGAGAAATAAGCTTGGATAGATCCGTTAGGTACCAAAGTGTGATTTTTTTCCTAAGAATTGGCAAAGGCATGCAAACAAAATATATACTTCAAGACCCTAAGAAGGAATTCTCAAGAACCTGAAAACAGGGCATGCCAACCTTTGCTGAGCATGAACTGCAGCTACTAATTTTATTAATGGCATTTGATACAACGAAAACGAACAGTTCTGCAGTCATAAAACAAGAAAAGAAAGTGAGGAATGGATATAATATGATTCTCACCGGGTGAAAATGAACACCATTATGGTATTAGGATCAACTCTAAAGGGGATCAGTGAGCGGAGTGGTGGGCGACTGATGTTGATTGCCTGCACACAAATGCGTTCTCAAACTAATCAAGATCATTGGTCATTCAATTTCTTATTTTGTATCCCAGATTAGTTTGACAGTTTGACTCTTCATATCAAACCGAATACCCCATCATATGGTAGTATCCAATGCACCCGCTATCAATAAACACGAAGCATGATATTTCTGTTAGAAAACGATGTCAGAATGATTTGTTCACCAAACACTACTACACAGGTGAGCATAGGAGGAGGCAGCAATATATTTAGGAAAATGTTATCAAGGTGATCGGCAGCAGGAAGCTAAAATCAAAAGTGGGAGTTATGCGGAAGCAATTGATGTGATGCTTACCTAGGCTTAGGCCTCACTGGCAAGGAAAGAAAGAGATCTGGCGGCTCCCCGTGCGGCGGATGAACCGCGCCGCGCCGCGGAGGCCCTTGAGCCGCGCTCGAGATGGGGAAGGAGTGGGGCGCCGTCGCTGTCGCCATCCAGTCGTCGTCCCTCGGCTCGCCGCCCGTCGTCGTCCTTCAGGCGGGGAGGAGAGGCAGAGAATGGGGCGCGAGATCTAGAGAAGAAGACCAGCCACCGCCCCCGTCGTCGTCGCTGGGCGAGAGGAGAGTGGACGGGGAGGTGCGGCCTGCTGCTGGTCCTCCTCTTCCGTATCCACGGAGCCGTGGGGATGGAGGTGCCGGCGGCGGCGGCAATGGCGGGGGCGCTCGTGCCTGTCTCGCGGATGACGGGGTACAGCTCGGGGAGCGCGCCGCCCTGCTACCCGTCGGAGAGGGTGCCCTGCCTGCAGGGTCGCCGCGCTCGTGCTCCAGCGAGGGAGGGGAGGGAGGAGGGGCGCGCCGGCGACTGCGCCGAGGAGGGAGGAGGAGCACGTCGGCGGCTGGCGGCTGGCGCAGATCGACGCGAGGAGCCGAGGAGTTTTTTTTCTGTACGGGTGGGCAGCGGCGGATTTTTTTTCTTCCGTGGTGTGGGGACTGTGGGCAGCGACGGGAAGGGAAAGGTGGGCCCGGCGGGTACACAAGGAGGGTATGCGTCGGGTGGGTGAGAAAAACAATTCGTTTTTGACAGAAACGCTCTCCAAATTGCGATTTTTTGGTACTTCATAGTCCTTCCACCCTATCCACTCCTAAAAATATATGATGGGTGGGTCCGGCGTGAGAGGTAAGACGGGTCCGATTTGAGTGAGAAAAGTTTTCAATTGTCTTCGCTCCTTATAGTATAGATGTGTGGAGATAGATTTGTAAACTGACTTCATTTAATACCTTAAATTAGTGATTAAAATCGCATGTAATACCTAAAAAGTTTTTAATAAACACGTTCACAGTTGAACAAAGAGGGGTTGGCACTTGGCAGTGGGGTCACGGAACCGGAAAGAGTTTTTTTTCTTTTCACGGTTGGCGTGCGTCCTTATTTGTCAAATATTAAATAGTACATTTGGGACGCTCTAGTGGCGTGTGCTAGTTATTGGTGCTCCATCATCACTTGCTTCGATCATTACGTGCAAATGTGAAAAGAAAATGTTCCGTGGACGTGGATGATCGGGACGCATGGGCATGCGAGTTGGGGCGTTGGGGATAGGGGCGAAGGCAACTGCGTTTGCCGGTCAACAATCTGGCGATGGGACATAAATGGAGGGAATAATTAGATCTATACTATTGAAAGATCCAAAAGTTAGATATATACTATTAATCCTACATGTCATTGACTCATGTAAACCCCATATGTCATTGACTCGTGATGGTATATATCTAACTTTGGGATCTTTTAATAGTATGGTCCAAATTTCCCTAAATGGAGGGTACCTTGTCGTTCTGATCCTCTTCGTATCGGCAGGACTAGGAGGATGCAGTTGCAGACTTGCAGTGCGTTTCGTGCTAATCTGAAGAAACCTTGTCGTTCTGATCCTCTTCGCATCTGTTATAGCAATCCCCCGGGGAATAAAAGCTGTTGAAAAGGACTGCCCCCCCCCCCCCCCCCCCCGGAACTACACTGCGTTGCAAGATTCGTAGGAAAGTTTGTGTCCGTGTCAGGGCAGGCAAGTTTCGTTATGTATAGGATATGATGGTACTTACCCGCATAGTAATGTAGTCATTTCGTTTCGAATCGTAAATCATTCAACTTCTTCTCAATCACTAGTATTTTGGAGCACCTTCTGAGGTGCTTAAAAAAATGTAATTTTGCCCTCCAACTTACGATACGTGAGAAGATGTAGATTATATCCTGTTTCTCTGACCCTCTCATGCACAGAGAACACATAGACACAAGATATAGGTAGAGCTTCGGGTCTCTTTCTCATTAGTCATAGATGAATACACAGATGTTTATTATATAGACGTGAAGGATCCTTCAAGAGTATATTTAGTATGAGCTCACAATTAAGGATTTCTTAACACTCCTCCTTGGGCGAATAATACGACAAACTCATGCCTCATTAAAACTCTTAAAAACTCAGTGGAAAAAATATGGAGAAAGAGTACATAGCGCCGCAAAGTGTATCTACACATTGTTGTCTCGTAAAAACCTTATGTGAGAAACTTCGAGAAAACTCACCAAGGGAAAAAGAGTACAACCAATGTCTTCAAGACAAATTACAATCTTCAAGATCGTATTATTATGAACTCTACCGATACTCAATAAATGACAAATGTTAGAGGATATTCTCCTCCTGAACCAAGCAAGATCATCTCACTGTAAAAGAAAGCTTTCTTCATAAAGTATATGTGCAATGATTATTTCAGGGATTTCACCTAAATCGGTTCACATGATCCAAATATTTGATAGAGCCTTCAACGAAGGTTTATGTACTAATCATCAAATTAACACTTTCGAGGCATCCTTTGAGATATTCGTTGTCTCACAAATTATGATCAATAATAAATATGCTCCCCTATGACAACATCCATTAAAATCTATATTATTCTTCAGGAATAAATAGATAAATAGGGGTGTCACTTTTTTCTTCTATATCATACACCACAATATGTTATAATTGTGTAATGCACTAAAACTAGCCCTTCCGGCGGACTAAGATGGTAACATATGATAAGTAAAATTATTACGCTAAAGATTTTGCTAATTACAACATCTAAAACAATATAACAAAGATCAAATATCCATTATAGATTTTCTATAATCCTTCAAGGATCACCAATCAATGAACACATTGTTACGTTCTGTTATTTTTGCACAATAGGGATATAATTGCTAGTAACACCGTACTTCTAGATTTATACCTTCAAGGTATTTGAGGATACCACTATTCCATACTTGAAGAGTATCTTGGCCTTCTAAGTGGGTTTTGGTGATTTAATAACACACTAATAAGCTACTAATGATATGTTGAGTATATGAGCAGGTATTAAAATCTTATGATGGCATCTAAGCGCTTCATTGCTATAAAAAAGAAAGTTATGCTAAAAGAAGGATTCCTTGGAGGCTTATTTATTATATATTTTGAATTTGAGTTCTAGGAACTGACGGGACCCAATATTATGGGTACCCAAAGACAGCGATTACAAGCAACTATCACAGCCATGATGACCCCCGACATATTTTCGATGGTTTTCTAGATTTATTTTCATAAAGGAAAACGACTCCAAATCAACTGGCATTCCGGGAATTATTCTTGTGAAGGAAAACGGTCAAAAACCACCTTCATCACCTCACGTTCTCACCAACAAGCCACTTCCGACTAGCTGGCATCCCTCCCGGACACCAGTTGAGCATGCACACTCTCACTCTTTCTCTCTCCCGCTGCATGAGGAGAAAGCATCCCTCCCGGACACCTGTTGAGCATGCACTCTCTCTCTCTCTTTCTCTCTCCACTCATGTAACCTGCTCCCCTTGACATATAAAAGGGAGAGCAGGGGTCTTTCCTAGGGGAGAGGCTGGCTTTTTGCTTTTTACTTCCTCCTTCTCCTCCCAGGAGGAGCTCTCTCTCTTTCTTCTTCTACCTCCAGCCATCCATGGCTCTCACACTACAGAGACTTGGGACCGTGCTCCCTCTCTCGTCCATTTGTACCCCGTACTACAAATCAACGCAAATAACACGGCAACGCAAACTGGACGTAGGGTGTTACTCTCCGGAGGCCCGAACCAGTATAAATAATTGTGTACCCCCATTTGCGCAACCGTCCGAGGCCCGTCACGCAATCCGAGAAATTTATTGGCCGGCGGTTACGGAACCCCGACAGTTGGCGCGCCAGGTAGGGGCCTTTTTGCGTGTCACGACGTTTTGCAGGTCTCGGATGGCCAACCTCGACGACAAACGACGGCCGCGACACCGACGGCAGCGACGATGCCAACGGCAGCCGCGGCTCCGCCAACACCGACAACGGCGGCCGCGACGCCCTCGGCAGCGATGACGACCACGACGGCCGGCAACCCGAGCCTACTCCACCTCCTCCACGACTGAGCGGCGCGACGCCCGACTCCGAGCACCCTGACCGGCAGCGCGGCGTCCGGCAACCTTGGCACCGACGGCCGCGACAACGCCAACGGCAATCGCGACTCCGCCGGTAACGGTGGCGGCGGCTGCGATGCCGCTGGCCGCGACGACGCCCATGGCAACCGCGATTCCGCCGGCGCCGATGACGGCGACCTTGGCGCTGACGGCCGCGACGACGCCCCTGGCAACCACGACTCAGCCGGCAACGACAACGGCAGCCGTGGCACTGACTATGGCAGCAACTACGCCCCCTGGAGTCCAGAAAAGCTACTACTCAGAGAATGCTTGCATGCACAGAAGAACTACCCGGGGTAGAAGACCTACTCGAGGCTAGCAGGCGAGCATGCACTGGCCACAAACTAGTCGGAGGCTTGCATGCAGCATGCACAAGCTAGTCGGAGGCACAAAAGATAGGCTTGCATGCTTGCATCGGTCACAACTAGTCGGACGGCACAAAAAAGAAAAGAAAGAAGAAGCTCGCATGCCACTCGGAAGCAAGACTACTCGTGCGAGTCGTGAACTACTCGGAGGCAAGACTACTCGTACGAGTCGTGAACTACTCAGAGGCAAGACTACTCGTGCGAGTCGTGAACTACTCGGATGCGATCTGACTTCCACAGCACGGCGACGCCCTCTGCTCCGCCATAGTTCCCGGCTTCACCGGCCATGACACCGACGGCGGCCGCGGCACCGACGGCCGAGACGACACCGACGGCAACTGCGACCCACCGGCGGCCGTGGCGCCGACGGCACGGCGACGCCCTCTACTCCGCCATGGTTCCCGGCTTCACCGGCCACGACGACGACGGCGGCCGCGGCACCAACAGCCGAGTCGACGCTGACGGCAACCGCGACCCACAGGCGGCCACGGCGCTGACGGCACAGCGACACCCTCTACTCCGCCATGATTCCTGGCTTCACCAGCCACGACGACGACGACAACCGCGGCGCCGATGGCCACGATGACAGCCGCGACGATGCCTACGGCAGCCCTGACTCCGTCGCCCCCGATGACGACGACGGGCACGACACCTACCGTCGTGACAACGCCTACGACAACCGCGACTCTGCCAGCTATGACGGCGACGGCGGGCACGACGCCTACCGCTGGGGAAACTTCAACGGCAATTGCGACTTCTTCGGCAATGGCGACGACGACGGATGTGATGCCGATTGCTGACGCGACGCCAGCGGCACCACGCTCTCCCCATCGACGGCCTTCTCCGGCTAGCAGTCCGTCCTCCACAACATCATGCGCTCTACGGCCGACGTTCCTGCCTGGTGCCGCATCCTCCCCAGCCGTTGCGCCCTCCTCGTCAAGTAGGTCGGAAGTGCTGCTCAGAGGCTGAGAAGCGACTCGAGCGAGTCGGGTTTGCTACTTAGAGCAGCACAAATACTCGTGCGAATCGCTCGGAAGCAAGAAGCCACTCAGAGCAACAACTTTAAAAAATTACACATGCTTGTTACGACTTCATGCCCACGCAAGCTGATGTGGAGATTTTTAATCTTTCCTTGTTTCCATGCATGTACGAGATCCGAACCACAACTCGTGCGAGTCAAGCAACCCCATGGAAAAACACTACTCGGCCAATACTACTCAGAGACGTAAAGGAAGTCGTGTGAATCGAGCCGGCGCAGCTCTCCTCCGACCACTGTCGGCGGCGGCGCGGTGCCATGTCCACCGGCCACAACCGCGACCGGCGACCTCTGCTCCGATTCTTGACCGGCGACCGACTGCGTTCGGCGGCGCCCGGCTCCGCTTCCTCGACGCACGGCAGCCCGACGGCGCCCAGCTTCGCTTCCTCGATGCACGGCAGCCCGACGGCACCTAGCTTCACTTCCTCGACGCACGGCGGCCCCGCGACACCCAGCTCCGTCTCCTCGACGCCCGTCGGCCCCTCTGCTCTGCAGACTCTGGACCATTGACGCAACGACTTTCTCGACCATCCGCCAATCTTGTCGGCAACCACCGCTTGGCCATGACGGGCAACACGAAGCTCGGGGGCTCGACAATCCAGGCCCGGGGACGACACGCCGGCTTCTCTGACGTGAACATAAATCAAGCTAAGTATTATTTTAATACCACCATTTTCCGGTTACTACATACCTCGGCACGTGTCCCTGGGTAAATGCCGGCTACTCTTGGCATGACCCCGACTGCATATACAGCTCGAGCGCTACACGAGCAATCGGGCCACGGCCAACGGGCGTAGCACGCACGTACTTTTCCCTCACCGGCTTGCTTTCTTTTTCCTCTCCCGCACAAGTCACTAAAGTACTCGGGTAGCACACGCCTTAAATCGTGAAACCGCGACCATACGCCTACACTTCCTACGTGTGCACGCGGCCAGCTCCCTACGCTACGGATGCGGCTGTTAGGGGTCAGGTGCGTAAACGTAACAGGATAACTATCCGAGGAAATTAATATACTTAAAGGAGTTGGAATTAGAATTCACGCTGGGCGTTGTCAAATGCGTTTTCTTCTAAATTAGTACTTGTCGCACCACATGCTGCTATCCTCCTATCTTCTTTTGCAGGAATAGGTTAGTAGATTCGGCCTTTGTACTCGGGGCCTGGGAGACGACGACTACACGGCCCCCACGCTCGGGGGCTACACGACGACTACTCGGCCCTCGCGCCCGGGGGCCAAGCGACGACTAATCAACCGTCACAACGACCATGCGACATTCCTCCGATGGCCCCATCAGCTCCTCGCGGCTCTGCACCCGAGGGCCGGCGCCACGCACCGACGACCGGGAGTTCGAAGGCTGGCCCATCGAAGGGTTCGACAGCCGCTCCTGGGTACCCGAGCAAGGGGCAGCGAAGGATGGGCCCCAGTGGCCGGAACTCAGGCGCACGAGCGCTCTGGGCATCCTGAACTACGTTCGAGTCTTGATGGAAAATGAGGTCATGGTTTTTCCCTGACGGAAAGGCGACGAGCCGCCGGGTCCAATCGAACGGGCTCGGTAACTAGATGACTTCACCATCAGGAATCTGAGGTCGATCACCAGCTGATCCGTTCGGAACCTGGCGAATGGGACTCTGAGGCTTCACTCGAGCTCACCCGCATGCAGCTCATAGGTTGCCGAGGCTCGGCCACCGAGGCAAGCTTCGACGCCACCCAGCCCCTCCTTCCTAACGAAAAGGATGCACGAGGGAGACGCGACAACAAGGGAAACCGACCCTCCGACTAGTGCCTCGTGTCGTGTGAGGTCACCAAAAATTCATCTTCCTCCCGCAAGCTCGGGTGCGACAACACCTCCGACGAAATGATGTTCAGCTCCAAAATCACTAACCCCACAAAGCGAGTCTGCAACTCCCTAGTGGGCTCGGGGGCTACATCCGGGGGATTCGCTCGCGCGCACCCACCGAGGAAATCATAAGGGAAAACTACCACGACACTTCTTCGTCACTGAACCTGTGAGTGAGTCCTTGACTCCCACCCCAGGTTCGGGGCTACTGACGGGACCCAATATTATGGGTACCCAAAGACAGTGATTACAAGCGACTATCACAGCCACGATGGCCCCTGGCATATTTTCGATGGTTTTCTAGATTTATTTTCATAAAGGAAAACGACTCCAAATCAACTGGTATTCCGGGAATTATTCTTGTGAAGGAAAACGGCCAAAAACCACCTTCATCACCTCACGTTCTCACCAACAAGCCACTTCCGACTAGCTGGCATCCCTCCCGGACACCTGTTGAGCATGCACACTCTCACTCTTTCTCTCTCCCGCTGCATGAGGAGAAAGCATCCCTCCCGGACACCTGTTGAGCATGCACTCTCTCTCTCCACTCATGTAACCTGCTCCCCTTGACATATAAAAGGGAGAGCAGGGGTCTTTCCTAGGGGAGAGCCTGGCTTTTTGCTTTTTACTTCCTCCTTCTCCTCCCAGGAGGAGCTCTCTCTCTTTCTTCTTCTACCTCCAGCCATCCATGGCTCTCACACTACAGAGACTTGGGACCGTGCTCCCTCTCTCGTCCATTTGTACCCCGTACTACAAATCAGCGCAAATAACACGGCAACGCAAACTAGACGTAGGGTGTTACTCTCCGGAGGCCCGAACCAGTATAAATAATTGTGTTCCCCCATTTGCGCAACCGTTCGAGGCCCGGCACGCAATCCGAGAAATTTACTGGCCGGCGGTTACGGAACCCTGACAGGAATGCTGTACTATAAAGAGGGACATGAAATGTATCTTCCAAGAGTGGAAAAGGTGCTCTAGATGACTAACCAAAAACCCATGAGAGACACCTTTGCACCGCACGTTTACCAGGTTAACTTTTGGGTGCTGACTCTAGAAGGCCGGACACTCCGGGTTTTACCCCGGATACTCCAGGTCTTAGAGCTCTAATGGCTCTTTTTCTAGGTGAGGAGATATTTATACCCCCTCAACCCTATCCACTCCCCCTCTCTTGCCCATTTCGCCTGCAACAACTCAGAACTCATTCACTCCTCTTTACTCCCTTTGGCCTTGGTTTGGTGAGAGCAAGAGCTTGGAGAGTGCTAGTGAGCTGATTTTTCATCTCTAGAGCATCTCGTTCTTCGCTTGGTTGGTAACTTTTGTGTTTATTACTCTTGGAGCTTGGAGCTCCTAGCCGGCTAGGCGTCGCCTTGGAGCATCCCTCGGTTTGTGGCTGCCCAAGAAAGTTTGTATTACCCCGTGATTGAGTAAGTAACCCTAGCTCGATCTTTGTGGTCGCTAGGGGGAGGAAAGTGAACTAGGTGTGAAGGTCCACCCTTTGTGGGTTCCTTAATGGAGATGTAGAGCTCAAGGTGTGAGCTTGAACTCTGGTAACAAATCCCTGTGTCTCTTGTGCTTGTTGCTCTTGTTGTATGCTTGATATTCCTTTGAGCACAGTTCTAGGGTTTGTGACCGATCTACTCCGTGGTGAGGTTTCTACTAGTTCTAAGTGGTGGAACATGCTTGTATCATCGTATTGCATATCCTATATTGACAGATTTACTTTTGAGCAAGTTTCAATTCTGTTGATTTAGTCGCCTCTCACAAAGCCTGGAGTATCCGGACATTTTCCCAGATTCTTCAGAAATCCTGGAGTATCCAGAAAAATATCCGGAGAGTGTGGATTTTGGGTCTAACAGTTGTTTAAAGTTTGTGATTTCCAGTTTCAACTATTCACCCCCTCTAGTCGACATCTAGATCCTTTCAATATTTTTTGGTGGAAAATGCATTATAGAAATTATAATCACAAGTGTATGCATACACATTTTAGGAATAAACTCTTGAAATGCATATGGACTTATTTGGTGACCTTGTGGTCTTTTGGTTCCTCATCATTTCATAATTTCTTGGGTATTTATCGGTCTTTGTCCCTCTATAAAGATTATTAAAATTCGGTGTTCAATTTAGACTTATTTTATTTCTGCGAGAAAAATTTCTTCAGGGATGTATGTCTCTACTGGGAGATTTCTACACAAAGAGAAGTCTTTCTCCAAGAAGACAAACTTCTTTGCAGAAGTAATATTGGTATGAGATTTACATGTTGCTTACATACAATTCAAAATCCGAGACCTACTAGGATCTCGTGATGGATTTTTGAATCCTACTAGCCGCATATATTTCAATTCACGCCTTTGCCAAATGTATTACTTAATGAAATCGTGTTTATTCAACAAACATAAAGATTAGTCTCTTTCAAGACCATATGAACCATCGCTTTCACCATCTATTATATCAATAGTGACCCATAATTGTCCAAACTTCAGGCTTGGGACATTTTCCTTGTGATTTTAAGTTCGGCCTCAATTGTATTTTTCATTGACCTGATAAGAAAGCTTCAAACACTCACTGACGAGGCCATAGATCAGGGCCCATCACGACCTCTGAAAAACGCAGTACAGACTGACACGCAGCGTACTTAGCGGTTAATACAACGAGTATTAAGCCTCCGAGTACCTGGAAGTCCGTACGACCAGTTTCCGTTACGGGCCAGGGGCCTGACGGCCCATGCACACCGGCGCCTCTTCCTCTGAGTACGCGGCGCCCCCCCGACAAGTTCTCCGCCGCGTGATGGTTCGCACGACAAGTCCTCGTCCTCACCTCTGACTACTCGCTCGCACGAGTAGTTTCCGTCTCCTTCCCCGACTACTCGTTCGCACGAGTAGTTTTCGTCATCGACCGGTGCAGGCATCGCATGGAAAGAAAAGGCGGTGTGGGCCCCCCGCTGAGATCCTGGGATCTCCGCGCGCATTCTTCCACACGCCGCCACGCGTCCGCTCCTCCGTGACGGCCCGCCCGGGCCAGGCCGATTCGGTGTAAGAGGACGGATCCGTCCGCCCGGCCACGAACGGCACAGTGCCTGCCGTACCACGAACGGCGCAGGGCGTACTGAGCCACGAACGGCATAGTGCACACTACTCCCTAAGCATCAGAAGGCGTGGTATAGACTACCTGCTCGCACAAGTAGTTTTCCGCCTCCGACCAGTTCAAGACTTCACAATGAAGACTGCAGGTACACGGGCCCCGTCGACACCCCGTGATATCCGGGCACGCTAACCTGCGCACCACCACGCCCCGGCCCCTCCGCGACGGCCCGCCCTAACCAGGCCGATCTGGTGTCAGAGGGCGGATCCGTCTGCAATTCCACGAACGACACAGTGTGCGTCATACCACGGGCGGCACGGGGAAGATTGTGCCACGAATGGCACAGTGTACGCCTCCCCCTAGCCTTCGAATGCCGTGATATAGATCACTCCACCTCCACAGTACCCAGAAAAGATGTGCTCCTATTCTACTGACAGGGAGAGGATATGAATCCTACGCCCTGCGCCCGACTAACTACTCGGAGGAGAGTACGAGAAGCCCCAGAAGCAACTACTTCGACGCACGATTCTAGGAAGACCTACATCGTCACCTGTGACCCCGTAACAGTTCTTCGCCGCATCGCCCTGATGGACTGACGCGGAGGGAGGACGCCCTATGCTGTAACCTAGTTTACGCTCTCGATTCATCCCCAGGCACCTCTCCCTTACAACTATAAAAGGGGAGGAGGGGAGCACTTGTAACACACGTTCGTTTCCACCCCCACACGCACTCAGTATCGATATCTCATCTCATATTCCCCCGTAGACACACTCACACTCGTGTACGCAGGACTCTGCTAAAAGAACCCCACGCACACGCACCAGGAACTTGGGCTTGATACCCTCTCCCGACCTGTTTGTAACCCCTACTACAAACCTCTGAGTATAAAGAACACCCCCTCTCTGACTGGACGTAGGGTATTACTCTCCGGAGGCCCGAACCAGTATAACCCCGAGTGTCTCTTGTGCAACTGTGCGGATCCATACACACGTTCGTATAAATTTACCTGCCGGAGGTAACAAACCCCGACAGTTGGCGCGCCAGGTAGGGGCCTTCGCGTGTTTCGACGTTCATTTCAGGGTCCGCACGACCTTTCCATCGTCTTCCTCGACGGTAATCATCGCCAAGCCGCTACTGATGAGCTACCCCATGTGATCATCCGACCCACTCCTGGCCGGGCTCGAGATCCATTTCGGGAGCCTGAACTTTCGGGCGACCGGAGACGGCTATCTCATGCATCTCCTCGACGAGAGCACCGACGCACCCGTGCCAGCTCCTGCTCCAGCCGTCGCCCCACGATCGCCCCGACTAAGAGGCGCTCAGGCAAACGCTCGCGACAAGCCAAGGCAGAGCGACGCAGAGTGGCACGCGCTAGCTCCCCTCCGCGGGTCAAAGCTGGCTTACCACGACCCACCGACGTGGCGGAAGACTCCCTGCCGTCGGACTCGACGGAGCGTATCGCCAGAGAGAGCGCGCCGATGCCATCGCTCCCCCGAGGGACGCGCTACACAGCAGCAGCATATTCCTCTTCATCAGGCACGGACCTGGCCGCATATGAGAACTACCCGAGCCATCGCCTCTGGTGCAACAGGAAGCTTCTAGCGACCTCGCCCGACAAGCAGTACCTTGACTCCGACGACACGGACGACGTCTTGGGCTCGGAGTAGGACTACTCTGGGCTCTAGGACGCAATCGCTTTCCATCATTTCCAGACGGTGGTGGACTACTGCTTCGGCTACTCCGACGATTCCGATGCCGGGGGATACAACCCCTCGCGCGAGTGCTTCGTCGTTGGCAACGTCCCGGTCGCGCTGGCACCAGCCCAGACTCCGGAGGGGGCCGTCCACTCTGCCCACAGCTCATCGGCAGACAGCATGGCAGAGGTGCAGGACCCGCCCAACAGCGCTGCGCAACGGGCACGACTAGACGAGTTGGAGGACGCGCAGCGCCAGCTCGACGATGAGCGGGCTCAGCTCCACCAACAACTCGGGTAGGACCCGAACCCGACTCCCGCCCGCGTGCGCGCGAGAGACGTCCAGCAGCGCATCATCAATGACGACCGAGATGTCGTCAACGGCATGCCCGTCTTCAAGAGGGCGTCACAGAATCTGGCGGCGGCAGCAGTTCTTCTCCGGAAGATCCCAGAGCCTGCCACGCCTCAGGAAAAAGAAATGCACAAACAAATCAAGACACTCCTCGAGACTGCCGCTGTGCAGCAGGCAGCAGGCAGAGAGCTCCGCTTCTCGTCAGCGAGGCTCGCAGGGTCGCGGGCACTCCGAGCCACGACAACCTGCGGCACCGTCGCAGCAACCACGACAGTCCGAGGAAGTCAATGTGCCGGAGCCGCCTGGGTCCCCATCGCGACGCGTCCGACACCATCAAGGCGTGGCGAAGGGCTGATGTGGGCCAAGACAACGACCACGAGCAACAGCCGCATAAGGAGTACAACCGGCGGCACGACGATCAATACGACAGCGACGAGGACCGAAGCCAGAGCAACTCGCCTGACGCCCAAGGGCCTCGGGCCTTTGGAAAGAACGTGTGCAGTGCACGTTTCCCTTCGTGTTTCCGAGCTCCGACCTCCGTACCTAAGTACGATGGTGAAACCAACCCTAGCGTTTGGTTGGAAGACTACAGGCTGGCTTGTAACGCCAGCGGTGCGCGGGACGACTTGTTCATCATCAAGAATCTCCCGCTACACCTCGCGGACTCGGCCCGCACATGGCTCGAGCACCTGCCTCGGGGCAAGATCGATAGCTGGTCGCAGCTACGTGATGCTTTCATTGGCAACTTCCAGGGCACGTACGCCCGACCTGGGAACCCATGGGACTTGCGCAACTGCAAGCAGATGAAGGGCGAGAGCCTGCGCGACTACATCCGACGCTTCTCCAAGCGATGCACCGAGTTGCCCAGCACCACCGACACGGACATCATCTCGACATTCTAGAATGGCACCACGTGCGCCATGCTGATCCACCGGATCGGGCAACGGAAGCCACGATCTACTCGGGAGCTTCTCGACATCGCAACCGACCATGCCAACGGGGAGGAAGCCGTAGCTGTGACGCTCACTCCCGGCACCAGCAAAGGGAAACAGCCGACTGAAGCTGATGCTGGTCCGCCCACTCCGTCCAGTAAGAAAAAGAAGAACAAGGACAAGCGGTACCGTGATGACACCCTGGTGGCTGCTGTCGACCGAAAGACGGCAAGGCCCAGAGGCAACCCGTCAAAAGACCACTTCGAGAAGTTACTGGAGGCTCCGTGCCCCAACCACGAGGGTCCAGTCAAACATGCCTTCAAGGACTGCAACCTGATGAAGTCCTATCTCGCCGGTACGCTGAAAAAGCGTGAGAATGCTCCAACTAGTGATGGAGGGAAAGACAAGGGCAACGACGAGGTTGGCTACCCCCGTGAAGACGGAGTTGTCATGATGATCTTCGGGGGCTCGGAGGCGCGGCCACCCAAATGCCAGGAGAAGCTGATCCGGCGAGAAGTTTATCACGTCGAGCGCGCAACGCCAACGTACCTAAAGTGGTCGGAGACGCCGGTCACGTTCGACCGTCGCGACCATCCCGACCACGTCCCGCGGCCAGGCAATTACCCGCTGGTCGTGGCACCCTTGTTCGGCACCAAGCGCGTGCACAAGGTCCTGATGGATGGAGGCAGCGGTCTCAACGTCATTTACATGTCGACCCTCGACGACATGGGGATCCCGCGGTCCCGACTGCGGCAGTCGACGATGCCATTCCACGGGGTCGTACCCGGGATGGAGGCGGTTCCCCTCGGGCAGATCGATCTGCCCGTCACTTTTGGAACTCCAAACAACTTCCGAAAGGAAACCCTCACCTTCGAAGCGATAGGGTTCCCGGGGATGTATCACGCGATACTCGGAAGGCCAGCTTACACAAAGTTCATGGCCGTCACCAACTACACGTACCTCAAGCTAAAGATGCCCGGCCCGAAGGGCATCATCACAGCAGGTACAACGTTCCAGCACGCATACGAGTGCGACGCTGAGTGCTTCCAGTTCGCTGAAGCACTGATCCGGTCCGAGAAGCTCGCCGCAGAGCCCCCCTCCGAGGACCAAGACATCCCCGAGTCGTCCAAGCGAGCGGCATGCTCTTTCGAGCCTACCAAGGATGCCAAAGAGGTGGCCGTCTCCGACGACGTCCGCACGATCCGTATCGGGACGGCGCTCGGTTCCGCCTAGGAAAGTGTGCTCATCGACTTCCTCCGCGCAAACCTCGACGTGTTTGCATGGAAGCCCTCAGACATGCCGGGGATTCCAAGGGAGGTCGCTGAGCACAAGCTTAACATTAAGCCCGGCTCGAAGCCAATCAAGCAGCGTCTTCGCCGCTTCAACTCCGATAAGTGCAAGGCTATCGGAGAGGAGATCAAGAAGCTCCTTAGTGCAGGTTTCATCCGTGAAGTGTACCACCCTGAGTGGTTAGCAAATCCTGTACTCGTTAAGAAGAAGAATGGAAAATGGAGGATGTGTGTTGACTACACGAGCCTGAACAAGGCGTGTCCAAAAGATCTGTTTCCATTACCGCGTATAGATCAAGTAGTCAATTCGACAGCCAGGTGCGAAACCCTCTGTTTTCTCGACGCTTATTCCGGGTACCACCAAATCGCGATGAGTCTGGTCGACCAGCTCGCGACCTCGTTCATCACCCCGTTCGGTGCGTATTGCTACTCATCATGCCATTCGGGTTGAAGAATGCAGGGGCCAAGTTCCAAAGATGCATGCGATGTGTCTTTGGCGATCCCATCGGACGATTGATTGAGGCCTACGTGGATGATATCGTGGTAAAATCGAAAAAGGTGGGCGACCTGATCCCTACCTCACCGCGGTCTTCGAAAAGCTAAGGGAGCACAGCGTGAAGCTGAATCCCGAGAAGTGCATTTTCAGGGTCCCCAGAGGCATGTTACTCGGGTTCGTCGTGTCGGAACGCGGCATCGAGGCCAACCCCGAGAAGATCTCCGCAATCACAAGCATGGGGCCAATCAAAACCCTGAAGGGGGTGCAACACGTCACCGGATGCCTCGTTGCTCTCAGCAGGTTCATCGCCTGACTAGGTGAAAGCAGCTTGCCGCTATACAAGCTCATGAAGAAGTCGGAACACTTCGCATGGACGCCTGAGGCGTAGGAAGCACTCGACTCACTCAAAAGTCTACTCGAGAGTCCACCAGTGCTCACCGCACCGGCAGAAGAAGAGCCTATGCTCATATACGTCGCCACAACGACTCAGGTCGTGAGTGCGGTGCTGGTGGTCGAGCGAGACGAGCTCGGGAAGACACAGAAGGTTCATCGCCCTGTCTACTTTGTAAGCGAGGTCCTCTCCGACTCGAAGATGTGCTACCCACAAATCCAAAAGTTGATCTACGCTATCCTCATCACCAAGCGGAAACTCCGACATTATTTCGACTCGCACCGCATCACGGTCGTGTCTAAGTACCCGCTTGGCGAGGTCATACAGAGCCCAGAAGCAGAAGGAAGAATCACTAAATGGGCCCTCGAGTTGATGGGGTAGAACATCACGTACGTGTGACAGAACCGCCCAAAATAATTCCGGTTTATCACCTAAGCCGGTCCACTTGGCTCATAAGCGATAACCAAGAGTTATTTTGTCGACTTTGCCGGGTCATGCCCGGTAAATCACTACAACAGGATCGGTGATATGCGCTAAGCCCACACGAAGGCGGGACCAGAGTACAAGTTCAACATTACATAAAAGACCACAGGTTCACAATTATTACAAACCAGGTTTTGATACATGCAAGTAAAGTGTTTAAGAGTTTAACAGCAGAATTAAAAACTAGCGGAAGATACACATGGGAGGCCATCCATGGAGTATCACTCATCATCATCATTCTCCCATTCAATCTCCCATCCATCTGGAATAGAGCCAGGCCAGATGGGGTTACCTGAAAACCACAAATTAAGGAAGGCTGAGTATACTAATACTCAGCAAGACTGACCCGACAAAAATAAAAGTACAACTAGACATGCAAGGCTTTTTGGCTGGTGGGTTTGTTTTGCCAAAAGCGACTAAGAGTTGATCCTTAATTTCAAAATTTAGCTCATATTCTAGTATGTTAACCATTCTAGGTAAGCACCTATACTAAATAAGCATGTTGTGCAAACAGTATTAATCAGACAACAATACTAATCCAAATGTTCCATAAATAAATATGGGGTAGCCAGTGGTCAAGCCGACTCAGATAACGGCGAGTGACCGACGATCGATCGATTTATATCCTTGCAAGGTCAACCCAAGATACATGGAAGAAGGTAGACCCCAAGAAATCAAATAAAAGCGAATGCGGGGTCTACCCCGACCAGGCGGTTCCTGTCATTCCCTAGATTAGGGACATGCGCCACAGTCCGAAGTACAAGGTTACTGGAACACCCTCACACGGGACGTCCAGACTCACACTTGCACTACCGGTAGCGAACCGGGAGACGCATCTCAAGAGTAGTAGCGATAAAGTCCCCGCACTGGTTCATTAGGTACTAGGCTTACCTGTCACATTCCCGACAAGCACTTGGTACGTTCAATAGCTTAAACCAGCACCATGCTACTCGGTCGAGACCGACCCCATTGCTCTTACCACATGAGCGAGTCAATTTATCCAACTTATGATTCCAACATAAGCATCCTATATCTCGCGAGCAATGAGTCATTACTCGACTTGTACCGTGTCCTTAAAGCATGACACTAGCATCCTAACATACTAGTATAAGAGCATAGGAATCCTAAGGATCATGCATCTAGGTTTCAATTCAACTCCTGAAACTTAAATGGATAAATCATAACATAAATACTAAAAAGTAAAATATATGAGTTTATCCCAAAAAGGTTATATGCACTCCGGGGCTTGCCTTGTTCTATGTTAGCAATAGCCTTGGGCTCTTCTGGACTTTGGTCCAGGTCTTGGTGAGTACCCAATTCGTTCACTTCTCCATCAACCGCACCTTCTCCGTCCTGGGTGAGCGTACAAGTACCGTTTGGTAAATCGACACGTACACATGCATATGCATTAGCTTATGGTGAGGGTGGTTAATTAAAAGTCAACTTTTTTTTTGAGAATTACATAGTACAACGCAGATGCTCACAACACGCACACACACTCACCCCTATGAACACACGTACGCAAACCCTACCCCTATGAGCACCTCCGAAGGACTGAGCACTGGCAGATCTGGAGATTCTCGAAGTCACCACTAGCGCCTCGTCGTTGACGGGAACGTCGCTTACCACTTAATGCATAACGCCGGAAAATCCCGGAATAAATCCAGGAAAAGGTGCGAGCACCAGGATTTGAACCTTGGTGGGTAGCGTCCCACCGGACCGTCCTACCATTGGACTACAAGTCCATTCACAAAAGTCAACTTTGATGGTGACTGTGTACATATTTAAGCAAATTAAATTAGTTAACTTCACAAAACAACAAGGGGGTGCGTCCTAATGGTTTTTAACAGAACCACATCAGCACATTTCAAAAATAAAACACAAAGATGACAATTTGTTATTTACTTGAAAGCTAGTAGCCTTTCATCAAAAATTCATATAAAATTAAATACACATCCATTGGTCCTAAATTTTGGTACACAGCAACATATACCTAAACTAAACTCACATGCCAAAGTTTAGTTCCAGATTACCTATATTTCAATTTATACGAAAAAGACAAATTTCAGCCTAGCAACTCACAAATAAATCCTAAAAAAAGATTTATTAATCTTTTTGGTCTCAACTCTCTACTACAACTCATTTAGGTCAATTCTAAGCCTCTGACCAAAGCACAGGTGCAGATTCAAATTATTTTTTTTCAAAATTTTAATTTAAACTCCTACCCATGATTAAATCCAAAACATATACCAAATCACATCCTAAAATCCCATCTACTTTACCAGGGGTACTCCTAGCCATGACCATTTGTGCTTAGAGAAAGTTTATTTAAAGGGGCTATAAAAAGCATCAAGATTAATCTAGCATAAAGCTTACATAAATCATAACAGAATATCTACACATCAAACTCTTGTCAACTTTGGTCGCAAATCTAAACATGCCATAAGGAACAACATATCCAAAATTTACTTCCATATCATGAGTATATTTTAAACTACAACAAAAACACCTCAAACTGAGTTTGATTTTTCATTCAAAAACTACAGAGAAAAACCCTATACAGCCTTTCTAGAAACGATAGAGTTCTTCACCAGGAACCTAACAAAATTGGATTTGCATTTTTCTGATTTGTCTACGATTTTATATCGATTTTACAAGTTCCTGTGTTTTAGATCTAGATCTGCAGCTTAGTATTTACGAAAAGGTCCCTGGTTCTTGCATCTAGGACCCTGGAAAGAGCTTAACCTCTGCAATGTAGTCCCTGGCCGCGGACAGGGATGGAGATGGCCGGATTCCGGCGAGAAGAAGGCCGAGCTTGGCCGGGAAAGGGTGGGGAAGTGGTCCTTGCTCACCTAGGGTTCGATTTTGATGCATAGACGACTCGGAGGATGAGCCGGCGGCAATCCTTGGCGGTGCCGCGGATCTGCAACCGCGGTTGCTCCATCTCCGGTGAAGTGGTCGGTAGTGGAGACTGTCTGGCGGCCTGAGGAGCTTTGGTGGAGGTTAGAGGTGGCAGAAGGGAGCTCAGACGGCGATGGAAAGGGGCTGGGGTGGAGCTCGCCTTGCGGGCTCCAATGGTGACCGACAGAAGCGGACAGGGCAAGACCGGCTCTGCTCGTTTTCATCTGCGATTGAGGGGAACAGATGTGTGGCGCTACCGGAGGACGTCCACCTCGCCCTCGAGACCAGCAGGCGCGGCCAGTTGCCAGGCAGTGGCGTCGTGAGGGTGCGCAGGCAGGGCGCGTGTCCGCCGGGGCGACGACGCGACGGCCACCTGGGCAACTCGGAGGGGCGCGGGTCCACGTGGCCGTGGCGTGTGGGTGTAGTACGAGCGCGGGGACCCACTGCTGCGACGGCGTACGGACGGGTTCATGGACTGGGCGCACAAGCCAAGGCAGGGCGGCAGCGTGACGCAGAGCGCGGGAGCGCGCTCTGGCGTTCCGGCGCGCAAAGCCATTCGGTGAAGGGGTCTTTGATCAGCTTAAACAATAAAAAGTTGAACTAAACTGCGAAATCTCCCAATATAAAAGTTGTAGACCACGTATCCAGGTCCAACTTTTACAAAGGGCGACATATGTTTTGAGCAACGGTTTGGCCGGAAACGTCTGTCGAAGTTAGCAAGATGCAGAGCTCGGTTTACTATTCAAAACAGCGTTGACCAAGTTTTTGAGCATGTTCCACTTAGAATTTGAAATGCCGCCAATTGGGAAAAATGTGTTCCCGAAGGTAGCGAACAACTTTTGTATTGGCCGATTTTGAAGTTGTTAAGAAAACTTTAAAGCTACGACCAAAGTTCCAGAGAAAGGTATAAAGTCTTAAGGGTTTGACAATTTTTTTAGAAGGGGTTTGACTCTATTTTCGAGTGCTTTGCACTCAAAATCTTGAATGCCATCAATTGACAAAGTTGTGTTCCTAGAGATAACACACACTTTTCATATTGGCCGATTTTCGAGTGGCTATACAAAAATTTGAGATATGATCAAGCCAGTAGAAGGAGGTTCTCGGCCTTCAGGGCTTAACTCACTTAACTAGGGCTTAACCCCTTTGATTAGTTGAAGTAAACACTAGGGGTGTTACAGTACGCGCCCCGCACCGCCATCAAGTCGCAAGCGCTGGCCGATTTCGTCGCCGAATGGAAGGAGATCCAAACTCCTCCCGCTCCCATCGAGCACGAGACGTGGCTCATGTACTTTGACGGGTCTCTCGTGAAGGAAGGAGCCGGGGTCGGACTTGTCTTCATCTCGCCTTTGGGCGTGCGTATGGAGTACATGGTCCGACTACATTTCGCGGCTTCCAACAATGTCGCAGGATACGAGGTGCTCGTCAACGGTCTCCGGATCGCTCTCGAGCTCGGGATTCGACGTTTCGAGATTCGGGGAGACTCCGACCTGGTCGTAGGGCAGGTAATGAAGGAGAAAAATTGCTTAAGCCCAAAAATGGCCGCGTATTGCCGAGCAGTATGCGAGTTGGAGGACAAGTTCCACGGGCTCGAGCTTAATCACGTGCTACGCAAGTACAACGAGGCAGCAGATACCCTTGCAAAAGCGGCATCAAATCGAAAACCCGTTCCGCACGGGGTCTTTGCCAGTGACCAATACGAGCCATCCGTCGCTCTGAGGAGGACAAGCCGCCAGAACCATCAACACAAGAAGTCATGGAGATCGATGAGGTGCGAGAGCCTAATCTTGAAGACCCAGACTGGAGGATCCCGATCCTCGAGTGGATGGTGGAGGGAAAGTTGTCGCCCGACAAGGAGGTAGCTTGACAAGGAGGTAGCTTGACGGATAGCTCGCATGGCCAAGTCATACAGACTAGTCGATGGGGAGCTCTGACGAAAGGGCGCTGAGGGCAAACTCATGCGTTGCATCCTGGCCGACCAGGGCAAAGAGCTGCTCCAGGAAATTTACGCCGGCACGTGCGGGCATCACGCTGGTCCGAAGACCATTGTCGGAAAGGCCTTCCGACAAGGTTTTTACAGGCCCACCGCAGTCGCTGACGCGACTCAGATCGTACGTAGTTGCGAAGGCTGTCAATTCTACGCACGACAAACTCATCTCCCGGCACAGGTGTGACAGAACCGCCCAAAATAAATCCAGATTATCACTTAAGTCGGTCCACTTGGCTCATAAGAGATAACCAAGAGCTATTTTGTCACCTCTGCCGGGTCATGCCCGGTAAATCACTTACAAAGGATCGAGCATATGCGCTAAGCCCACACGAAGGCGGGACCAGAGTACAAGATTACATTACATAAAAGTCCTCAAGTACTTAATATTACAAACCAGGTTTTGAGTACATAAAAATAAACATGGTTCAGAGTTTAACAGCGGAAAATAAAACTAGCGTGCAATACACAAGGGAGGCCTCCAAGCATATCACTCCTCATCATCGTTCTCCCATTCAATCTCCCAACCATCTGGAATAGTACCAGGCCAGATGGGGTTACCTGAAAACAACAAATTAAGCAAGGCTGAGTATACTAATACTCAGCAAGACTGATCCGTCAAAATAAAAGACACAACTAGACATGCAAGGCTTTTTGGTTGGTGGGTTTGTTTTGCCAAAAGCATCTAAGAGTTGATCCTTACTTTCAAATTTTAGCTCAAGTTCTAGTATGTTAACCATTCTAGGTAAGCACCTAGCTAAACAAGCATGGTTGTGCAATCAAGATTCATCAGTCAACAAAATTAATCCAAAATGTTTCATAAATAAAGATGGGGTAGCCAGTGGTCAAGCCGACTCAGATAACGGCGAGTGATCGACGATCGATCGATTTAAATCCTTGCAAGGTAAACTCAAGACACACGGAAGAAGGTAGACCCCAAAAGAATCTAAAGAAAAATGAATGCGGGGTCTACCCCGACCAGGCGGTTCCCGTCACTCCCCAGATTAGGGACAGGCGCCACAGTCCTAAGTACAAGGTTACTGGGACGCCCTCACACGGCACATCCAGACTCACACTTGCACTACCGGTAGCGAACCGGGAGACGCATCTCAAGATTAGTAGCGATAAAGTCCCCTCACTGGTTCATTAGGTACTAGGCTTACCGGTCCCATTCCCGACAAGCACTTGGTACGTTCAATAGCTTAGACCAGCACCATGCTACTCGGTCGAGACCGAACCCATTGCTCTTACCACATGAGCGAGTCAATTTAACCAACTTATGATTCCAACATAAGCATCTTATATCTCGCGAGCAATGAGTCATTACTCGACTTGTACCGTATCCTTAGAGCATGGCACTAGCGTTCCTAACATACTAGTAAAAGAGCATAGGGGTCCTAAGGATCATGCATCTAGGTTTCAAAGCAACTCCTGAAACTTAAATGCACAAAGTAAACATAAATACTGAAAAGTAAAGGTAGAGTGAGATTTTATCCAAAAAGGTTATATGCATCCGGTGCTTGCCTTCCTCTGACTCAACACTAGCCTTGGGCTCTTCTGGACTTTGGTCCAGGTCTTGTTGCCCACTCACTTGATTCAGCTCACCACTAGTGGATCCCTCCTCCTCCTGAGTGAGAGTGTAAGTCCCGTCGGGTAGATCTACACGTTATGCATATGCATTAGTCTTAAGGTGAAGGTGAGAGATTTTATAATTAAACCCAACTCTTGTTGGCCACATTCAACAACACAACTAAGAAAACTCACAAAAGTATGGCGCGTGGTGAGAGTGAGCTAACAACTATTTTAATGGGGATTGTGTGCACATTTAAACAAATTAGCTTACTAAACTTCATTAAGGGTATGGGGTGAGTGATGATGAAGTAACCCTTACTTTGATGGTGATTGCGTGCACATCTAAGCAAATTAAATTATTAAACTTCATTAAAATTAAGGGGTGGATGATGATGGACTAACTATGCCTTTGATGGTGATTGTGTGCATATCTAAGAAAGTTAAACTAATGAATTTCACCATCAGCATGGGGGTGTGCTTAAAATTATTTTAAACAGCATCTAAACTTAAACACCTCCTATTCAAATTAAAAGATAAAATAAATTTATTTATTCCATTATAACTAGCCATGCATCCATAATTCATAATATTTAAAATAAGACTCCAACTGGCATGAAAATTTTACCACAGTAGCATATGACTAAAATGAACTTAAATACCAACTTTCAGCTCCAGATCATTTATATATTATTTTAAATGAAAAAGACAATGTTCAGCCTAGATAAACTTCATTAAATCATACAAAAAGATTCACTCATCCATTTGACCACAAATTTTTCCTACAGCTCCAATATGTCAAAACTAAGTTCCAGCCCAACATATTCAAGTGGATTCATCATATTTTTCAAGTTATGAATTTGACATCCTTCACCAACATAAATACCAAACCCTATTCAAACAAGCTCCTAAAATCACCATTATTTTTGCAGAGGTGCTAAACTTCATGAAAAAGGCCTAGGGTGCATTGGTGCTTAAGGAATTTATATCTTGAGGGGACTATAAAAAGCATCAAGCTTAAACTAACATTAAACTTCCAAAAATCATAACTAGAATTCTACATAACAAAAATGTGTGACACTTGGTCACAGATCTGAACATGAAGCACACAACAACATATCCAAATTTCATTTCCTTTGCATGAGTACATTTTGAATTACAATAAAAAGGTCTCAAACTGAATATGAATTTATATTTAAAAACTACTCAGAAAAACCCTATACAACTTTTGTAAAAGTTGTAGATCTGCTCACAAGGAATCCAGAACAGTTGGATTTACATTTTTGCGATTTTTCTACAATTTTTCACGAATTTTCTAAGATACAGCCGAAACCCTAATACACATTTACAGGGGGACCGTCGAAAGAAATTTTCGAAATTACAGAAGGGTCCCTGGTTTACACAAATCACCCTAGAAAGACTAGGGGCTTCGCAATGTAGTCCCCGCCGGCGGGAGGAGCTCGCCGGCGGCGGTCTGGTCGCCGGAGTTCACCGGGAGCGGGCTCTAAGGTCAATACGTACCTCCCGGGGACGATTCCGGGTGTTGACCGGGCCTGAGATGGCCTCGCCGGGAGCCGGCGGCGAGGAGCTCGGTGTGAGGCCGCTGCGGCCGCCCGTTCTCGGCACAGGCGCGTCTCGGCGGTTGAGCGGCGGCGTGGTGGTGCTGAGGAGATGCAGGAGGTAATGTGGAAGAGGGGAGGGGTGGTGAGCTCGAGCAGAGGCAATGCGCGGCGTTGCCGGCCAAGGAACGCGGTAGGGGCGCCCTGCTTCTGTGCGAACTGGAGCGGTGGTGTCAAACGGAGCGACGGCCGGCTTGGCTTGCTTATGAAGAAGGACGAGAGCACTGCGAGGGACTCGAGGATGCCGCGAACAAGTGGGGCAGCCAGCTGGCCCCGCGCATGTGCGATGGCTACGCGGCGTTCGCGCGCGTGGGCGCGTGGCCTGGACTCGGCATGGCGCTCGTCTGGGCGCGGTGTACGGGGAAAAGAACGAGGCAGAGGGCCCACGGCGGTCCGCGGTCCACCGCGAAGGTGTCGAGGTTGACCGTACGTCGGGGCATCGCGAGAAAGCCACGTGGACGTAGCGGCGCAAACGCGCGCGCGCCGGTGCTGCAGCGGCGACGTCGTCGTCCGTTTGTATTTCCGTGATGACTCTTTCAAAATTTGAAAACTCCAAAAAGTGTCAACATACTTGAAAATCTCCAAAAATAGAAGTTGTAGATGAACTATAGCTCTACAACTTTCACAAAGGGTGTCATATGTTTTGGTGAACAGATTTGTGGGAAAAACTTGTTGAAGTTCCAGAAAATCTCAGCCCAGAAATACTGTGCGCAGCAGCTTCAACTCAAATTTAAGCGGCTTTGTACTCAAAATTTGAATGTCCGCCAATTATGAAAAATGTGTTCCCGGAAATAAGGAAAAACTTTTATATTGGCCAATTTTGAACTTCTATAGTGAAATTTGAAGAACGCGCAAGAAAACCAAATCAGCCTTTTGGATCTATAGGGGTTTGACCAAGAATTTTGACTTTGACCAAGGGCTTTTGTGCAAATGTGTGTAAAATCATGCCAAACATGCTTAGGAGCTAATTAATCATGATTAACCACCCTAATTGAAGTACTTAGGGTTAAAGAAATATTAGGGATATTACAACAGGCGCTTCAAACCATTCCTATCACCTGGCCTTTTGCGGTCTGGGGATTGGACATGGTCGGACCTTTGAGGAAGGCGCCCGGGGGCTACACCCACGTGCTTGTCGCCATCGACAAGTTTTCAAAGTGGATCGAGGCCAAACCCATAACAAACGTTCGTTATGAGGAGGTCGTCGCATTCTTCACCGACATCATCTATCGCTTCGGGATCCCGAACTCCATCATCACCGACAACGACACCCAGTTCACCGGCAAGAAGTTCCTCAAATTCTGCGATGACAACAACATCCGTGTGGACTGGGCCGCCGTCAGCCATCTGAGGACCAATGTACAAGTGGAGAGGGCGAATGGCATGATGCTGCAAGGCCTGAAGCCACGAATTTTCAAGCGCCTCGAGAAGTTTCGGGCGACATGGGCCGCGGAACTCCCGTCCGTCCTATGGAGCCTGCGCACCACGCCTAGTCAGGCCACCAGCTGCACGCCTTTCTTCCTGGTCCACGGGTCGGAGGCAATCCTCCCAACAGACATCGACTACGGCAGCCCACGGGTTCGAGCCTACACCGAAGAAGGCAACCAGGTTGCCCTCGAAAATGCCATCGACCAGCTAGATGAAGCGCGCAACGTCACTCTCCTTCACTCGGCATAGTACCAGCAGGCCCTACGTCGTTACCATGAGCGCAACATACGGGAACGCGAGTTCCAATTCGGCGACCTCGTCCTCCGACGAGTTCAAAGCAACGAAGGCCGGCACAAGATCACACCGCCATGGGAGGGTCCATTCATCGTCGACCAGGTGCTCCGTCCGGGGACTTTCAAACTCAAATGCGAGGACGGCAGGGTCATCTCCAATGCATGGAACATAGAGCAGTTATGCCGCTTTTACCCTTAAGTATTTCCTTTGTTTCATCTTATGATAATGCAAGAGCTCCGAGCTACTTTCTTGTTTCGTGAGATGATATCTTCTTTCAAGCTTACGTCTTTTACTCGAGTAAAACATTTTTCGTGCTTGTCTCATCCCATAGGCAAGTCTCCGACTTGTTCATGGGCTCGGGGGCTACTTGGGGCCACGGTACCCCTTCCCCACGCGTTTCGAAAACTTTTTCGATCAAAAACCGTCCACAGTTTCTCGTATGATCATCGCGGTACACCCACACTCCTTAAAGGGAGATGGACGACGGCTTTAGCGGTCATAAACCTGCGCTCGTCCGGGTTCCGAGTACTTACGCCCCTGCGGCTACGGTACAAAGACCCACGAGCAAAGTTCACGACCTCGAGTTATCGCTCATTCGCTCCCTCGAAGGTTGTTGGGCAACCGTCTAAACCATGAACTCCGAAGAGTTTTCTTGTTTGCAAAAACACGCTTTCGCCCATCCTTCTCAAAGTACTCAGGGGTTGCTCGCCCGAGTGGTACTACTTTATGACTAAGTCCGGCCGGGTCGCCAGGTTCCTACGCCCCCGCGGCTACGGAGCAAGACACCACCAACAAGGTATTAAGTTACACCGCTCGGATTCGCAGGTTTCCCTAACTACTCGGGAGAAGGATAACGAGCAAACAAACGAAGTCCTTAACTTAAAACAAAAACAGTCACTTGACCCATGAGTTTATTACAAGTTTTCGATAGGCATAATCAAAAGCCCCTGCGAGGCTATTTTGTTTTTTCTTACATGCCCAGATCGTGGAGGGCATGGTTCATCATGACTCGGGCGAAGTCGACGGCATCATGTTCAATGCGATCATAGCCGGTGTCGTCGTAGCCCGGACACCACCCCTGGCCCAACAGCTTCTGGTCCAGCTCCAGATAGTGTGACAAGAAGATGGCCACCACCTTGCGGACCATGTCGTGGGCCACGTCCATGGATTGCCGACGAGCTGTCACGGCGGCCCGTTCCAGGCGATCCTTCAAAGTGGGGGCAGAAGGAACCCCGAGTTCATCCATCACTTTGATGATAGCCTCGCCCATCTTGTCACGAATCGACTGCACTAGCGCAAGGTCCTCCTTGGTCTTCCCGTGCAACTTCCGCTCCTCCTCGAGCTCCGCCACGGTCTCTGAAGCAAAAGAGGTACAAGTGTTAGAGGAAAACACCTCGTTTAAGGAAGGCGGAACACGAAGAGGGTACGCCTCTTACTGTTGAGCCTCTCGGTGGACTCATGAACAAGGTCCGCCAGCTTCTCATTCTCGACAAGCCGGGTGGCCACGATGCTAACCTGATCCACGACACGCTTCGCCAAGTCGTTGCGGGCCACACGAAGAGCTGCTCACCCCGAAAAACAAGACAGCGTCACGAAATCAAGCAACTATGCACAAGCGGAAGTGTAAAGACAACAGGTCGTGAGGCACTCGCCGACGATCTCCTCCTCACGCTTCTTGGTGACTTCCTCGATTTGGCCCCTCTGAGGACCAGGTGTGTCCGAGGACCAGTGGAGGGTCGCTCCTTAGTGATGAGTGATTGACAACATTGTGTGGACTGATGCTTGGCTAAGTGTGCAGGTACACGTTGCGGCTTGACTCGTGTCGGTGCAGGTGAAGAACAAGCGTGAAAGGCCTTAGCCGTGGCGGCCTCCGGGTGATGGAGAGGCAAGTAGGCTTGGTTCGATGGACCCGGTGGCCGATGGGGTCAAGTGCGAGCTGTGCGGTGCAAGACTGGCGGGCTGAAGTCATGAATATGGGCCGGTGCAAGGTAGCGGATCGAGCCCGAAGCTTGCACGTGGGGTTTGTTGGTTTGCCCACAAAACCATCGGTGGACAAACCAACAAACCCCACGTGCAAGCTTCGGGCTCGATCCGCTACCTTGCACCGGCCCATGTTCATGACTTCAGCCCGCCAGTCTTGCACCGCACAGCTCGCACTTGACCCCATCGGCCACTGGGTCCATCGAACCAAGCCTACTTGCTCTCCATCACCCGGAGGCCGCCACGGCTAAGGCCTTTCGCGCTTGTTCTTCACCTGCACCGACACGAGTCAAGCCGCAACCTGTACCTGCACACTTAGCCAAGCATCAGTCCACACAACATTGTCAATCACTCATCACTAAGGAGCGACCCTCCACTGGTCCTCGGAACACCTGGTCCTCAACCCTGTCGCGGACCACCTGGAGGTCGGACTCGGCCCGGCCCACCCTTGCCTCGAGCTCCGTTTTCTCCTGATGGGCAGTCCGGGCGGCGGCCTCGGCCTTGGAACGCAGCTCCGACGCTGTCTGCTCTGCCGCGGCCAACCTCTCCACCAAGGTGGTCTTCTCCGCCTGCGCTGCGGCCGCGCGGTCCTCAGCGGATTTCTCCCTAGCTTCGAGGGTCACACGCTCGGTCGCCCGGTCGACCTCGCTGGCCGCCAAGACAAGGCAGGTCGCGGCCAGCTGCGTCTCCAGCTGGGTCCTCTCTGCGTGGAGCGCCTCGATGGCCTGTGACTTGTCGTCGCAGCACCCCACGAGCTCCTGAACCATAGACGAGCTCCACGATCAAGAAAAATGATGAAGCACGTACGAAAAATGAAAAGCTGAAGAACGAAGACTACGACTCACCCTCGTAGCAGGCAGGACCAGCCCCATGAGAGCCCGCTCCGACTGGCGCAGCACCCGTTCGCTCTGGCACAGGCCCCGCTCCAAGTTGCGGCGGGCCAGGGCCTCCGCACCGCCGTCAACGTCTAGGCCGACGGAGGTCTGGACCCGCGAGACGGGCACCAGCCAGAGCGGCGACGCCTCCGCCTGTTCCTCGAATGTCGACGCGGTCGCCCCCGGGCCCCTCGAGCTCTCTCAGACCTCTGAGGTCGGAGGTGGCATCTGCTTCTACACTGCCACAGGAATAGAAGAAGTGGGGGGAGGGAGACTCCGGGACGACGACGACCTCCGGGGAGTCCGGCGGGGGGACGATGCTGATGATGGAGGCGGCGACCGACGAGATCGGAGCGGCCTCCTCGGTCACCTCCACACTCGTCATGGTCGGGGTCTTCTCGCAAGCAGGGATGGCCTGCTCCACGACCACCATGGCGTCCTCCGGGCCGACCAGTGACTCGGGAGCGAGGGTCCCGGTGTCCGCTGCAGCACTTCTCACGCCCGACGACTCAGGGGCAGGCTGTTCGGCGTCCACCGCAGCACCGCCCGCCCCCGCGAACGGCGCAGGGCGTACTGAGCCACGAACGGCATAGTGCATGCTACTCCCAAAGCATCGGAAGGCATGGCATAGACTACCTGCTCGCACGAGTAGTTTTCCGCCTCCGACCAGTTCAAGACTTCACAACAAAGACTGCAGGTACACGGGCCCCGTCGACACCCCGTGATATCCGGGCACGCTAACTCGCGCACCGCCACGCACTGGCCCCTCCACGCCGGCCCGACCTAACCAGGCCGATCTGGTGTCACAGGGTGGATCCGTCTGCTGTTCCACGAATGACACAGTGTGCGTTGTACCACGGGCGGCACGGGGAGCATTGTGCCACGAACGGCACAGTGTACGCCTCTCCCTAGCCTTCGAACACCGTGATATAGATCACTCCACCCCACAGTACCCAGAAAAGATGTGCTCCTGTTCTACTAACAGGGATAGGATACGAATCCTACGCCCTGCGCCCGACTAACTACTCGGAGGAGAGTACGAGAAGCCCCGGAAGCAACTACTTGGACGCACGATTCTAGGAAGACCTACATCGTCACCTGTGACCCCGTAACAGTTCTTCGCCGCACCGCCCTGACGGCCCGACGCGGAGGGAGGACGCCCTACGCTGTAACCTAGTTTACGCTCTCGATTCATCCCCAGGCACCTCTCCCTTACAACTATAAAAGGGGAGGAGGGGAGCACTTGTAACACACGTTCGTTTCCACCCCCACACGCACTCAGTATCGATATCTCATCTCATATTCCCCCGTAGACACACTCACACTCGTGTATGCAGGACTCTGCTACAAGAACCCCACGCACACGCACCAGGGACTTGGGCTCGATACCCTCTCCCGATCTGTTTGTAACCCCTACTACAAACCTCTGAGCATAAAGAACACCCCCCTCTCTTACTGGACGTAGGGTATTACTCTCCGGAGGCCCAAACCAGTATAACCCCGAGTGTCTCTTGTGCAACCGTGCGGATCCATACACGCATTCGTATAAATTTACTTGCCGGCGGTAACAAACCCCGACACTCACGCCTAGGACTTTGTTCCGGATCTGAGTTCTCTTGAAGAGAATCATTTGCAATTAGAGAGGCAAGACATGTGTCGACACATTTGTTTCCCACAAAATTTAATTACGGTCATGGTGATTTCCAAAACGATAGATCTATTGTGTTCTGTATTCTTAGTAATTTACGCGCACATTAATAGGAATTTCATCTTTAAGATGAACCTCTTCATGAGGTAAATCACCAGCAGGGTGAGTTCGTTAGAGGAGAGATTTCACATATAATGTGAATTTACATCAAGAGTATATGCTTTGACTAGGGCTGTTGGATCATATTTGCAAGCGTCCCCACATAATTAGATTATACCACTAAGTCGAATGTGGATACAATATTAATCCTGAGTATATCTACATCTACTTCAAGTAGAAGCATTTACAAAATTTAAAATGTTACTCCTCAACGAATCAAACATTTTTTTGGTAAAGATTGGGATTTGGGGTCACAAATGATCACAAACATGCTATTAGTTTGTGGGTTCCATATCAGCTGCATGTTATTGGTTTCCAATATTAGAGTTTGGCTTATGATGCCAAATACCCAAATACGAAGTAGCTTAACAAGCGGACCTTCAGATATTCCACGTTTTGAAACTAAACCTGAAGCATGCCCATCACCTGCAATATTGTTTTTAACCTGAAGCTTTCCTGGCAAACACGCGATCTGCTGGAGGCCTTCGATCCTTCCTCTCACCATGATTCCCTATCTGCTGGAGGCCTTCGATCCTTCCTCTCACCATGATTCCCTAAACACGATGGAGATTGATCCCAAGTAAAGAGAGTAAGATTAGTTAATGAAAACGAGTCATTGACATTGCATCCTTCCCGATGTGCGCTAGCACACAGAGATTGGAGAAGGGGGCGCAGCACATGTAGTTATTGATGAGCCTCATAGCAAGCGCACAGCGAGGAATGGCAGCGGCGGGTCGGCGATGACGGTAGGAGACGGCGGCGGCTTGCAGATCGCAACAGAAAAGGAGCTTGGCAGCCTGCTGTTAGGTTGCTGCGCCTGCAAGCTGAGTTGTTGTACCCCAAGCGCAGGAGCCGAACGCAGTCACACAGAGCGAATTGGTTTGTAGTTAGAACGGTCCAATGAGACACTACTCACTAGTGTTCATATCGTAGTGTTCGCATCTTTTTTTAAGATTTTCTCAGAATTTACCAGCGTTATGCGTTAAGTAGTAAGCGACGTTCCCATCGACAACGAGGTACTAATGATGACTTCGGGAATCTCCAGACCTGCTGGGTACTCAGTCTTTCAGAGGTGCTTATAGAGATATGATGTCACACCTGTTTTTCCAAAGAAAACCAAGTGCAGATCTATATGCATGCCAGGATCAAGTTTCATGCATATAGTTGACATAAGTGAATAACAGAAACAATATCACAAAAGGAAAAGAGAGATTATCAGAGTATTAAGCTTAAATCCTGGAAACGAAGGCACCAAACATCCACAAGCAGTCGACTGGGGGTTGCGTACGCCTAGCACAAGCAACATCTTTACAACGACTTCACAGCAGCTTCCTTTTTCTGAGCAACATTGTTTATAGCAAGGGTGAGTACATGCTGTACTCAGCAAGTGTGGGGAAAGTATGAATATAGAGGCTTGACAAGGAAAGGCTGACAGGTTGACTGCATTAAGCACTTTTAGTTGGTCAAATTTTATTAGCACCTGATTACTAAGATATAAGTGTATACCAACCCACATTAACATAAAGAGATACGCCATAAGCATATGGCTAACATAACCATAAACCACGATTTAAGTCCATCTTCAAGTTCAATTATCATGTGAGGGTCCAGGCCGCTCTTGACCGTGAGCACGGCTAATCGATTAGTTTTACACTCTGCAGAGGTTGTACATCTTTACCCACAAGTCGCGTAAAAGTTCAAAAGAACTTTAAACCCAACCACGCGATGCTGATCAGGCATCATACCACACTATCGAGGTGTGATTGCATAGGGACGCTACGAGGCCTTTACAAAGAGTCCTCCCATGTGTATTAGTCCATAGTAGCATATGCCATAGAGGCTATCTTTCGTACCACACTTCTATTCACGGACGGTCAGCCATAGAGTACTTCCGTTCCAAGACCTATCCGGAATAGAAGAGCCTTAAAAGCATTCCTCTGTACCCAAGCTACTATGCGAGTAATGGCCACACAAGACTTCCCTAATTACTCAGCCAAGACCAGAGCCATTTAGTCCTTGTGGTTGCACTGTTGTCCTGGGTGGTTGTCCATGTTCCAATTAATCATGGTGATCTTGTATTAACCAGAGATATATAACATCAAAGTAAAGCAAGTTCATCATTAAGTTCATTAGAACAACCATAACCCAAGTAGAGCAACTAAACATAGCTGCCCAACAGAAAGGTAAAACCCACAGGTTGACAAGTAATAAAGGTAATAAAGACTAGGGTAAACCTTAATAGGACCCATCAATATTAATGCAAGCATATGAAATGGTGATTAAACACAGTTATTGGGACAAAAGAACAAGGACACACTTGCCTTTAACCGGTGTAATGTTGTTGCTCAGAATATCTTCACTTCTTGCTCTTCAAAGCTCTCGAACCACGTTTCTTCTACTCGCATCAATCATCAGGCACAAGCATGAAATGAAAACAAACAAGTACTACTAAGAACAATGCACCAATCAAATCAAAGCTTTAAAAGAATGCACTAAAGGATAGGCTCGATGCTAAGGATCACTGAAGCACACAGACCGTGCTGAGATAAGGAAAGGCTTGGTTAGCTTTGTGAAGGGCACTAGGTCTGAGCATGAACTAGGATCAAAAGATCTAGAGCTTGGAAGAGGATTAGCTCTACAACAGAGACATACTGAAACAGAGCTTTGATAAAGAACAACTATCGAACGATTTGCATATGTGAACATAAAGACTACGGGCTTAGGTTTATTTTAATTAGCAAAAAGATACGTAAAGGATATTTCATAAAGAAAATACCCTAAATTCGAATTATTGCAGCATTATATTTTATTTGCAAAAGACTAGAGTAAAAATCTAGTCAAATTTTACTTATAAAGTTTCATATATAAATTATACCAATTAAGCATTTAACTTATAAAAGATAAACCATATGAATCCTCTAAACGTAACTTTGTGATTTGAGTAGATCATATTATTATTAAAAACATTATGGAATTAGCATAAATCAAACTAACATTTATTTATAAAACCGGTGTTCAAGCCTATTCAACTTTTAATTAGAAAAGTTAATTATATATTAAGCAAATTAATATTTAGTTTATGAAAAACCGGGTAAAAGATCTAATTAGATTTTATTTATAAAAGCACATGAAATAATAATTAATCAAATTAATATTAGTTATGAAAAACGGTGTATAGCTCTATGTTGCTTTTATTTATAAAAGGTGTGAATAACTAAGCATTAATCAAAATTAATGTTAAATAATTTTTCAGAAAACAAACATGATGAAAACTCACCACTAACACGTACTTTACATTATTATGAACCTAACGCAACTTGAACGGATTAAAACGAAGCTAAAACATGAAAGTATGGCCCATTAAAGATGTAGGGACTTGTTGGCAAGGATTGGAAACTTTCAGGGGCCTAACTGCGAAAAACCAGGGGCATATACATAATTATGTATATAAACTCGAGGGCTTACTCGCAAAATCTTCAGGACAGACGGAATCTAGCGAATCCAATAAAACCAGGGGGTTTCTGCAAGAGAGTCAAGACACAAGATTAGATCTAAAAATTACAGGGGATCCCAGGGGGCAATTTGCAAAACAGCCACACTTCATCTTCAACCTTCGGTTCAGAGGAGGGACAGGGCGAACAGGGAGCTCCGACGGCTCTGGCCGACGGCGGCGCCGACGACTGGGACCACTAGGGCCTCGGCTGAGCGGGGGAAAAGAGAGAGGAGGACGAGGGGATCCCGAGGAGGTCCTCACCACGAGCGGGGGAAGACAGGAGACGGCCGGCGGCGTCAGGCGGCGGCGGCCGCCCCCACGGTGACGGTGGTGCTTCGGTGGACGTCCGGCAAAGGGAACCGGTGGAGCACAAGCAACTCATCACGGCGAATCTCCTGGTGACGACGGCTTCACCCGGCGGCGTTCTGAGCGGCGGCTAGGACGCGGCGGCGGTCGGTGGCTTGGAGAGCTCCGGCGAGGCGGTGCTGGAGCAGCATGCGCAGGCTAGCTAGGGCAGGCGTGCGCGGGGGGGGGGGTTGCTCCGTGTTGGCATTTCCTAATCTCAAGACTAAGCGTTGTGGTAGCGTGAGCGTGTAAGAAACTCCCGGGTACACTGACGAGTGCGAACGAATCTGCAAGCGTACGGATACACCGCTGTAGCACTTCTCCCTAGGAGAATGAGTATTCCCGTCGGGTTTCATTCCTAGGACGGTGGGTAACCAAAGAGGGTCTATCCAAGGACACCAGCTTTCGCTGGGATAGGTCGGGATACAAGAAGCACTTCCTTAAGGGACTTAGCTCTCAAGATGCATCTGTCAGGTCTCAGTCATCCCCGCGGGGCGACAACACATCAATGTGCTGGCAAGCGAGCCCAACTCGGTACGTGACGTAGAGGGTTGACAAAGGGTCCAACAGGCTGTCACCACTGCGGCCTACCTCTACGCTACGATCGTACGTGGTCTTCGTAGGAAAACCAGGGCCCAGACACCACGTCTGTACCCCAGATAAAATACTATAGTGCGGTTACGTCTGTCGACCCGCTAACTACACTATAGCAACCGTATAAATACGGTCCCACGAACAAGGGAAAGATCGGAATCAGATCATCTTATCATTCATTGAACTACAGAGCAGAAAGGAAGCTATGGATGCAGCTAAACGAGATACAGTAGACTTACTTAACTAAACAGGATCAGGGCATGCAAACAAGTATATGAACTAGTGCTCTGGCTCTAAAGGATCGAAGCCTAGTGCCACGAAGAACACAAGCCTCTAACTTATGAACGAGCCACGAACACAAGAACAAATCAATCATGCATGATGTCCACTATAGTCTAAATAAGAAATGCTGAAATACTCACTTTGATCTAAATGATGAACAAGCATCCACGAGGACATTAACTCACTCCTCACCCCTACTCTACCTCTCAACTAATCCTAATCTAGATCTCTCCTCATCACCATTCTACCACATAGAGGTGAGAATCACCTCACATGGGCAGAATTGGAGAGAGAGAGAGAGAGAGCTACACAAGAGAGAAGTGGAACTTGAGAGCTTGGTGGTGTGTGTGAAATGGAGCCCTTCCCCTCCTATTTATAGACAAGGAGGAGGCTTGCTCCGAGGCTCCAAGTGCTCCAAAACACCCAGGGATGCAGCCAAGGACCAATGAGCGAGCAACACGTGGAGGGGGGAGATCAACCGACCCTAGGTCGGTTCGACCGATCCCAGGGTCGGCCGAAGCTCCCGGCCGGCCTTCTGGCTTGTGCTTTGTCTGGCTCGCTTCCATGTGGGCCCTAGTGCCTCTCCTCCGTGTATGGCACGTTTCCTGGTGGTTTAGTTGGCAAAGTGGGCCCATGGATCCATGTGATGCTGACGTGACAGCGTATGATTTGTCGAGAGTCCCTCACATGGATTGGTGACATCATGGATCCAGAAGAATCCATATGGCAGCCCCTGATTGGCCAGCATTTGAGTGCCTTGGATTGGAGTGGAGTGAAAGTGCATGGATTCCTCTCATTTCTTATGCTAAATACCTGCATTCAAATAGACATCACCACTGGTGGAAAGTATGAGTTTAAGCTCCTATTCTAGTGTGAATGTGCAATTCATGCTCAAATTTGCAGGAGTTGACGGCTATAAAAATGGCAAATATCAGCCGTCAACAACACCCCCACACTTGACCTTTGCTCGTCCCGAGTGAAGGGGGAACAAAGCCAAGTGGGTCCTGAATACCAAAGAGTAAGACAGACATAAGAGATATTCCAAGTCATACCTTGCTCCTGTGAACCTCTGTGTAGTGGCTATCATGTTCCCTTGGGTGATTGAAAAGTAGAACAGCTGTGAATCAAGTCACTTATGCACCTGATGATAAACACCTTGGGGTTTTGCAAGATTTTCATAAATAAAACTCTTGGTGGCTTCCTCATTTGATTCTCTCAGATCGCTCAATGTATATATGTCCTCACCAAGGCATTTGCCTTTCTTCATCCTACTTCTAATGATGGCTATATGTGGAGCTCAGGGTAGGATAAAGAGAAAGTATACTTGCATCACATATTTTGCAAAATCAAAGACTGGATCCACAGAGAAAATCAAATCATACCATCAGATCAAGATGTGCACCGGTATGGCTATGGTGTGTATGGTAAGGTGGATACTAGGCCCGGAATGGGTGCTAGATATTACCATACATATATATATGGTGAGAACTGTGGGTTGATGGTAAGGTGGATACTAGCCCCGGAATGGACGCTAGTTATTACCATCAAAATTATGGAACTCCTTTTCTGCATGACCATCCCTCTCTTTTTTTTTCTTTATTTTGGATATGGGCTATCCTTTCTCTCTCTTTTTTCAAAACATGCTTTGGGCATGTGTGTATATATATATATTTTTCTTTTTTTTCATAGCCTATATCTCTTCCTTGAAGGATACTTTTAGAGAGAGCGGTCATACCACATATGGAGCTTTTACTTTTGTGGTACGAATGATACAATGCTAGCTTCCAGTGTAGAAGCATAGCAAGGGGAAATAGGTGGGGTGCACATAAACCTTGATCATGAAAGTAATGAAAAGAATTCTCACAAGGGTCACAGAATTTGACAAAGCTCAAAGCGATAACAAGTAGCATATGAATTGAAGGTTTTTTGCATACGGAGATCATATGGCTCTAATGGGACGAAGGCATGTCAAAGAGGAGCCTTTCCAAGAGGTTTTGAGTTTTTCAAAAATAAATTCCCCAAGAGAGTTAGTCATCACAGCAATAGATCATATCATCCAGCCATATCATACTTGTCAATTACTTAGGTGAACATGCTTGTCCTTAAGGAGGTTATGGTTCACAAGCATCGGGTAGATAGCAAGGAATAAAACATATGTAGGTCTACTCAGGTACAGGCGAGCTAGGTGATCTTTAGCATCATCATTCGAGTTTCAGTTTAGAGATAGACAGATATAACTTATAAAACTCAGGAATGAAAGAGAGTGAGTTGTCGAGATGCAAACCGGCGCTATGCATGGGAGATGAACCGTGAGAGGCTCTCCACAGGAGTGAACTCGTGCGGGTCCCGTTCAGGTTCGCGGTAGGTGATCAATCGGCTAGCGCGGAGTGCTCGCAGTGGGTACGTACGGAAAACATCGTGCCTGCATTGGGAGAGTCGTGGCTCTTCCCCCACACTGTCTCGAACCTAGATGTCCTGTAAATCAAAGAGACCAAAGTAATGACACAATGGGTGGCTAAACCGGGTTACTTGACCGGTGAGCCACTTTATTCAAATCCAAATGTTTCAAACGAAATGATTAGGCGCTTACACACATGCAAAAGAAATAAATGAAATAAAGGGAAATCAAGGGAAATCAAACTTAGACCTAGACTAGCGCCTAATGAACTAAAGCTGGGGCTAATCCCCACTACTCGGAAAGGATCTGCTCCTTTCCCTCAGCAACTGCCAACCTCTGCAGCTTCTGGGTCATGTCCTCCTCCAGCTGGTGATACTCAAGCCTGAGCTCACGGTACTCGTCCCTCTGCTTAGCCAGCCCTTCAACTAGCTTCTCATGCTCTAAGAACAGATCATCTAGTTTGTTGGCTAGCTTCGCAAGGGCAGGGGTCTTCTTGGCGCCATTCACGTGGATGTCTGCAAGGATCTTGGTGATGACTCGCTCCCACCGAGGCGGCTTATTGTAGGGTGTACCATAGCCTCCAGTGGCTGTCTTCACTCCAAAGATCTTGCACCGGGTCTGTGGAAGTGGGAACTCGTCCCACACATCCTGCTCATAAGTATGGCAGAAAGCTTCTCCGTAGCTGTTGAAGTCAGACCCAATGTAGCGCTCTCCTGGCTTCAGGGGTGGCCCAGCGGGATCGTCAAACAAGTCGCGCTTGGCAGCGGTCTTGTTCCCCATGGTGGCCATCCTGGCCGGGAAAGAAGGCGGGGAGGAGGAGCCTCGCCGGGACGACTACACTGGGGAGTCAGTGCGCATCCTGCGAGTGCTCTCTACACTCCTGCCTCTCTCGGGAGTCATGGCCTCCGGCGACCCCATCACCTCATCCAACTTGCTGAGGTCGATGAAACGAGAGGGGCTCCCTCCCCCTGAAGTGAGGGGCGAAACCGCCCTACGGAGCCGAGCGAAACCGTAGTCGGCCATGGATGCGGTGATGAGCTGATAATGATGAGGTGGAGGAGATGGATCTTCGCGATGCGAAAACTCGTCGGGCGACAGAGAGAAAGTTTCTGGAGGAGAATGAGACGCACATGCGAAAGAAGAAGGGGAGAGGCGGCACTAGGGTTTCGGCCGAACCAGGGTTCGGCCGGCCCCATGTGGGCCCCTCTGGTCCTCCCCTTTCTCGTGTGGGCTCCAGCAAGTCTCAGGATCGATGGCCCAAGTGGATTCCCCGAGATGGAAAGATTGGCTTAGGCTTAAGGCTAGGATAAGGTTGAGGTTGAAAATTCATCCTCCACTATATACCAACCTTGGCCAAACCGTGATATAACCATAGAGAAACTGGGGGAAGTCACCTTGGCGACATACTCGGTTCGTCAAAAGTGTAGGCACTTCTGACTGTAATCACGAAGCGTTCGTGTCGCCACAATGGTGCTGCCTTCCTGTGGACCTTTTGCCTACTCCTCTTCATCTTGGCAATTTCTTTCTCCTGTATGACCACGGTCCACAAGATACCTGAAGGATAATTCTTCCTGGGGAAACGAGATGAGTCACAAGAGTACTCAGGATGCAGGTGTCTTGTGATCTCCTGTCTCAATTTATGACCATCTCCTTGCAGACAATGTTGATATGATGATAAGCTCTAATCTGCAAGGGTAGTGCATATATGCACTCGAGCCCAAAAAGGTATATCGAGGCTGAGGGCAAGCATGATCATCCCAGAGAGGCCGAGGCATTCCCTGAGGTGGTCACGGGACTCGAGGACTATAGCACTGGGGTCGCGGAACTCAGAGATGAAAAGATCGAGCACTGAGGCTAGTGCTTCACCAATAGGTACCGATCTCCGAGTGAACTCAAGCTCAGAAAGATACTCGGCCTTCAAAGAGGATAGAGCATGGACTTCCAGAGGCCGGTGTACGATCAGGAACCAGAGTTCGGACGAAGAGCAAGACTTAACTCGCTCTTACCTTAGGCAAAGGGTTCGATGTTCTCATCGGGGCGATGAAAACATTCCGAAGTCTGGCCTAAGCTTCCAATGGGGGGTTATGGATAAGCTGGAAAGTGCACCTCTTATTGGGCATCGATCAAGTCAGGCACAAGATACGAAGTAAAAGCTTCTCCTGACTGATCGGCATCGATCGATGTGCTTGAGATAAAAAAGTGAATGCACCCCATTCGATCGGTAGATGATCGTGCTCCTTCCGTCTGATGGATGAATCCAATGGATTATAAAGCAAAGACCGATGTCTTGGTTTATACGAAACTTCAGTGCGAAGCACTTCAGCTCAAACCTCGACGTAGAAACACGATAGGCCTCTCATACCCTCCTTAGGAGATAGTAGTGAGGATCGAACAAGTCATCCTGGCCGGAAATGGTCGTTCTTTCCGAACTACTCTCTCCATCCTCCCACGAGACAAAGTCTCGGGGAGAAGGTCTAAGAAGATGCATGAGAGGGGAACCCAAGGGTAGATCTCGCGCCACGAAATCTTTCCCTTAGACTCCTGCCATTCAGGAATGACATCTTCAGCAAGAGCTCAGAAAGAATAGGTATGAAATCTCGGACTTGACTGATGATGGATCTAGGCGGCTCAACATTTCCACTGGTGGGTGCCTCATTGACCGGGATGCAAGGGGAGCTGAAATCTCAGAGATTATCCACGATCTCTTTTCCCTTGACAGCATCTAGGTGCACAAAGGACCTTCCAGAGAGAGCATTAAGCCTCATGGCATCATCCTTCCGCAATCCAAACCAGAAGTGCTGAAGCAACATCCAATCGGGAATGTAGAGGACTGGGCAATCTTCCACCACGGAGGCGAAACGATTCCATGCCATTCCTAGTGATTCCTCCTCACATTGCTTGAAACAAAGAATCTTTGCCCTTAACGAGATGACATGTCGTATTGGGAAGAAGTGGGAGCAAAAAGCTACTCTCAACCTTTCCCAAGTAAGGTAGTCTCTACCAAAACAATGGTGCCAATCCCGTGCTTCCCCGGAGAGGGATAGCGGGAAACACTTTCTTTTCCGAGCATCCGGTGATTCTCCGGTTTTACCCTGAGTTTCAATCGAACGCTCGTAGTCTCTCACATGATCAAAGGGGTTCTCATGACTTAACCCCGAGAAGGATAGGTCCTGAATTAGCTTCATGAGAGAGGGGCGACGCCAAAAGCCAGATGTAAGAGTGGGTCTTGACGAAGATGGCTCTGAGGGTTCACTCCTCGAAGGTGGAAGGTGTTTACAAGGATAACCTTCTACGGGTAGCGGGGGTAGAGGTAGAAGTAAAGAAAACAAAAAGGGATATCTCAAAAAGGGTAACGGGGGGTGAAGGTAGAAGAAAAAGGAAAAAGATAAATACGAGGATAGACGGGCTCGAAGGTTAACAACAGCCGTCCCCGACAACGGCGCTAGAAATGCTTGTTGGCGTTTCCTAATCTCAACACTAGGCGCCGTGGTAGCGTGAGCGTGTAAGAAACTCCCGGGTACACTGACGAGTGCGAACAAATCCGCAAGCACACAGATACACCGCTGTAGCACTTCTCCCTAGGAGAATGAGTATTCCCGTCGGGTTTCGTTCCTAGGACGGTGGGTAACCAGAGAGGGTCTATCCAAGGACACCAGCTTTCGTTGGGATAGGTCGGGATACAAGAAGCACTTTCTTAAGGGACTTAGCTCTCAAGATGCATCTGTCAGGTCTCAGTCATCCCCGCGGGGCGACAACACATCAATGTGCTGGCAAGCGAGCCCAACTCGGTACGCGACGTAGAGGGTTGACAAAGGGTCCAACAGGCTGTCACCACTGCGGCCTACCTCTACGCTACGATCGTACGTGGTCTTCGTAGGAAAACCAGGACCCAGACACCACGTTTGTACCCCAGATAAAATACTATAGTGCGGTTACGTCTGTCGACCCGCTAACTACACTATAGCAATCGTATAAATACAGTCCCACGAACAAGGGAAAGATCGGAATCAGATCATCTTATCATTTATTGAACTACGGAGCAGAAAGGAAGCTATGGATGCAGCTAAACGAGATACAGCGGACTTACTTAACTAAACAGGATCAGAGCATGCAAACAAGTATATGAACTAGTGCTCTGGCTCTAAAGGATCGAAGCCTTGTGCCATGAAGAACACAAGCCTCTAACTTATGAATGAGCCACGAACACAAGAACAAATCAATCATGCATGATGTCCACCATAGTCTAAATAAGAAATACTGAAATACTCACTTTGATCTAAATGATGAACAAGCATCCACGAGGACATCAACTCACTCCTCACCCCTACTCTACCTCTCAACTAATCCTAATCTAGATCTCTCCTCATCACCATTCTACCACATAGAGGTGAGAATCACCTCACATGGGCAGAATTGGAGAGAGGGAGAGATAGCTACACAAGAGAGAAGTGGAACTTGAGAGCTTGGTGGTGTGTGTGAAATGGAGCCCCTCCCCTCCTATTTATAGACAAGGAGGAGGCTTGCTCAGAGGCTCCAAGTGCTCCAAAACACCCGGGGATGCAGCCAAGGACCAATGAGCGAGCAACACGTGGAGGGGGGAGATCAACCGACCCTAGGTCGGTTCGACCGATCCCAGGGTCGGCCGAAGCTCCCGGCCGGCCTTCTGGCTTGTGCTTTGTCTGGCTCGCTTCCATGTGGGCCCTAGTGCCTCTCCTCCGTGTGTGGCACATTTCCTGGCGGTTTCGTTGGCAAAGTGGGCCCATGGATCCATGTGATGCTGACGTGGCAGCGTATGATTCGTCGAGAGTTCCTCACATGGATTGGTGACATCATGGATCCAGGAGAATCCATGTGGCAGCCCCTGATTGGCCAGCATTTGAGTGTCTTGGATTGGAGTGGAGTGAAAGTGCATGCATTCCTCTCATTTCTTATGCTAAATACCTGCATTCGAATAGACATCGCCAATGGTGGAAAGTATGAGTTTAAGCTCCTATTCTAGTGTGAATGTGCAATTCATGCTCAAATTTGCAGGAGTTGACGGCCATAAAAATGGCAAATATCAGTCGTCAACACTCCGCTCAGCTATAAAGGGCATGAGCGCAGCGGCTCCCTTGGCACGCACGCCAAGGATGGCCGGTGGCGGCGGCGGCAACGTGTCGTGGAGGCCATGGCCTCTGGCCACGCGGCCGGGCCCCGATGGGCTTTGGCGGGCCTGTGGCGGGCTGGGGCTGAGCGGGCATGGACGAGCGGGTAGGGTCGGGCCCGTGGGCTCGGCCCGTTAGGGAAGGATAGGATTTTTTTTTCGAATTTATTTTCCAGCGCAAAACAAATCCAGAAAAGTCTAGAAATGTTAATAAGGGCACGAAAAATACTCAGAAAATCCCAAAAATTTCAGGAAAATTCCCAGAGCTAGATTGGAGCACGAACTATCCAAATAAAATATTTGGAGCTCATAAAAAAGATTTTAGAGCCTTCTAATAAATAGAAAATACTCAAAGAAAATGAGAATAAATTCCAGAAAATTCCGGAAAATTCTCGGAAGGGTATGGTCAGTACCTAAGCGTGTTTAAAAATCTTTTGCACTCAAAAACACCAGGATGCATTGGCATGAATGCAACACTCCTAAAACCTTTTATTTAGTTTCAGAAAAACAAACAATGCCTTTTTCCTGTACTATATTCCCTGTAAAGAAAATAAATGTTGAAAATTTTTTAAAATTGAGTGAAAATCGTTACTTAATTATTATTTCTATTCACATCCTGAAATTGGAAATTTCAGGGTGTGACATATGATTTGTGTACGTGTGTTCAGAAAGGTAAATATATGAATGTATGCGTTATACTGTGAAAAAATTGAGTCACGCGGAGCGTCAGCGTCTCAGGCTCTCAGCGAGCAGCAAGGGCGAGCTGCCTCGTGCTGGACGAGCCGAGCGCTCGTATCACGCGACCTGCAAGCAGGGGTGGAGCCAGGATTTAAGGATAGGGGGTGCAATGAATAAAATAATTTGCTACTTTGAGTATCTTCTCTAATTGATTTCTGCACTTTTGAAGCATATATGTTTAAAATTTCATTTTGGACATCAGATGAGGTGTATTTTGCGTTTTTAGAGCATTTTTTTAGCACAATCTCTTTATACAAAGGCAAAAGTTTGAGTATTTCAAGAAAATTACTCCTATTTAAGGAACCAGGAGGTTCACCATGACCTCCAAAAAAGCATATTTGAAATGTTAACTACAGAAGCATAAAGCCTTAAAACATATAAACAAAACAAGTTAAAATTAATACCCAACACAGCTAATGATCTACTTAGACTAAATTAGGAGGGAGTATTTGGCTAAATTAGGAGGGAGTATTAGAGATTTTAATAAGGTATTGGGGGGTGCCTAGCCCCCCTCAGCCCCTCCCTCCCTCCGCCCCTGCCTGCAAGCAGTGGCGGATCCAGCGGTGGGTCTGGGGGGCTCCAGCCCTCCTACCACCCTGGATCTCATGGTACTCACTCCAAATTTTCATAGAAATTTTGAGGATAAAGAGGAAGAAGAAGGAGGAAGGAAGAAGAAGAGGAAGAAGAGCCCCCTACCCCACAATCCTGGATTCGCCACTGCCTGCAAGGCTGCAAGAGCGAACGTCACGGCAGTGATGTTTCGTCCGTGCAGGCGTCAGCGCGTCGCCCTCGTGTAGGCGTCCTACACGGTGTGGGTTCGCAGAACTCTTCGCATCTAATTTCTTTTCCACACGTGGGTGGGCCCGATGTAGGTATGCGGGGTGGGTAAAGAGAGGTCGGGTGACAAAAATATTATGTTTGCTAGAAATATTCTTCAAATTACGATTTTTATGAGTCTTTCTTTCTATTCAGTCCTTCAATTAGATGATATATAAGTGTGACTAACGTGAGGAGTACAATAGACCCGATTTGAGTTTTTTTAAGAGTCAACGGAGGGGGAGAGAATCCCCCACCTGCAAATTTCTTTCATTCATTTTGACCCAATCGTCCCGGGATAGATGAACAACTGTTATGTAGTTTGTGTTTACATTTGTGCTAAACAAATTGTACCATTGTTGAGCAACACACATGCTGGATTGGGGCAGTTGGAGAACGTTTTTAATTATTTTCGAACTTTATAGTATAGATATAGATAAATAAATATAATATAGGTAGAAAAACAAAAACTGGGGAGGCTCTTCGTCGTTGTGCGGGTCTTGATGGCTTGCAAGCTTCTTCCTTCCCCTGCCCGCGTTGCTTCACGCATCAGCTCACCTCACCACAATCCAAATTCCCCACACCGATGGACCCGGCCCTCTCCCCCGCCGGCCGTCGGGCCGCCGCAATCGCGCGGCACCTAGCCGGCGCGCTCCCCAGTCCTCCGCCCTTCGCCGCCGCAGCCGCACTGCTGGGTCCCTCCCCATGCCTCAGCTACGCGCCGCCGGAGTCGACGGAGCCCGAGCCGGCGTTCCTGCCCGCCGAGCTCCGCGCGCTCCTCGACGGGCACCACCTCAAGGAGCGCGACTGGGTGTTCCGCGTCATGGAGGAGAGCCAGCTCTTCTGCCCGAGCCAGCGCGGCGGTGGGAGTAGGATCTTCGTGGCGCCGGACTATAACGACGGGAAGGAGGCGCAGCGGGAGGCCACGATGCGGCGGGTCGCGCACCTGGCGCGGAGGGGCGTGTTCCGCGGGTGGCTTACCGAGTCAGGGGCCGAGGCCGAGCTCCGCAAGCTCGCGCTGCTCGAGTGCCTCGGCGTCTACGACCACTCCCTCGCCATCAAGATCGGCGTCCACTTCTTCCTCTGGTACGGCAATTGCCCGTCGATTTTTCCCCATCCCACGTTTTTTAGTCAATTATTACTACTCGATTGGTTGTTTGCTTACGATTTCCACACTGGGTGTTGAAGAATCGTGCGGATATCTATCTCCCCTGACCTCTGTTCCGCGCTCTAACTTGTGATACTCGTCCGCGCTCTGTCCAAATGGGCACTTCTTGCATGATTCTTGTTTCTGACATGAAATTAAGAAGATCAACTTGATTCTTACAACAAAGCCCGCGATAAATTTGACGCTCTGTTCTGATGAATTTATATTTGCTCACCGCTTGCTCTTGTAAAAACTTTTGCTGATTTGGATCTGAATGTCTGGTCTTCTCATCCGATCACACAGCGGGGGTCCAGATGTGATCGCATATTCGCATTTTGTTTTCGGCAAAATAGTCGGATTCGTCAATAAACTTTCGACGAAGGGTCAACTTCGTCCCTGTACTTTTGCTTCGGCCAATTTGGTCCTTGAACTTCCATTTTTGCTCCAAATCCGTCCCTCATCCCTTCTGGAATAGCCACGTAGGCACGCTGCGTCAGCGCTTATCCCTGCTGGACGACACAGGAGCTCGTGATACTCTGTGAGGCGGCCACACGCGAGAGCGCGGAGCGGCGGCGCGCATGCACCCCGCGTCTTCTCGGCGTGCTGCAGCGGGTGCTGCTGCTCCCGCGTTACATGGAGGTGCTCCAGTCGGGGACTCGGGATACTCGACACCCGAGACATGGGACGCGGGAGCACACGGCAGGGGCGCTCCTCGGGCTCGCGCCCCACTCCTGGAGCTCCTCAGCTCCCCGCCCATCCGCGGCACCGGGATGGCGCTCTTCCAATTCTCGCTCCCCGCCGTCCACCAGTCCAAGGTGGCGCGCTTCCCAGGCGCGCCCAAGGTGCTCCTTGTCGCGGCCTCCGGTGACGCCGAGCCGGGCTCCATCTGCAGGCTGGCGCTCATGATGGTCTGCAAGTCTGCAACATGGCCGCCTGCTCCGAGGGCTGCGCCGCTCTGATGGACGCCGGCGCCGTGGCGTCCGTCGCGGGCATCCTCGACGATGCCGGCGTCAGCACGACTGACTTGGAGGACTGATGCGTGTCGGCCGTGTACGCGCACGTAACGGCCTCGCTGGTTCGGCTCCGTCCTCTCGGGCTCCTGGGCGCCAGCGACGACGACAACGACGACTCGGCCTTCAGCGACACGTCGCCGTCGTTGTCCACGAACGCGAGCGGCGGCGGCTCCTCGCCGTCGTCGGCGCAGCGCCGCAGCTGCTGGACAAGTGGCCTGTATAACTGTGTTTGAGGCCATGGACAAGGAGGTCAAGCTCCAGCCCAACGGGTGAACTGCAGCTTCAGCGGCACCAACACCGTGTGCGCCATGAAGCAAGGCAGGGACCTCATCGTCGCGAACCTCGGTTAGAGGGCGGTGCTCGCCACCATGTCAGAAACCATCTACCTCCACGCCGTCCAGCTCACCGCCGACCACAAGCCCGACCAGCCCCACGAGGTCGAGCGGGTCAAGGACGAGCCGTCGATGCAGCGCGTATGGCTCCCCGGCGAGGACTGCCTCAGCCTCGCCATAGCGCGGTCGCTGGGGCACCTCTGGCTGAAGCCGCACGGCGTGGTGTCGCAGCCGCGCACCACCGCGTCGGACGTAGCGACCTGTTTGTCGTCCTCGCCACCGACGGCGTAGGAGGTGGTGTCGGGCATCTGCATGCGGCTGGAGGGACGGCAGAGAACGTGCATCATCCGCTTCGCTGATGAGGCGTGCCTACATGGCTGTCCAGCGGGGACGAGTGCTGATGAGGCATGCCTACATGGCTATCCAGCAGGGATAAGGGATGGATTTGGCCAAAGATATGAAGTTCAGGGATCAAATTGGCCAACGCAAAAGCATAGGGACGAAGTTGACCCTTCGACGAAAGTTTGAGGACGAATTTAGCTATTTTGCCTTTGTTTTTTATGTGTATATCGTATATCGTGGTCGTATGTAGTACAACAAAGAATAAGGATTTCGCCATTTAAAAAAAATGAATAGAAGACCAAGTTAGCCTAATGAGTCAAAATGACACGTGCTGTTTGATGCGTAAATTTACGCTGATGAATAGTACATTTATAGTGCAAAAGTGTTGCAAAACTGTATATTGAGACGCGTGTTGTGAAAGAAAATATGTCTCGATGTGGCTGGTGGCTGATGACTGACGCTGATTTGTTCTGAGAGAAAAGTACTGCTGGCTGATAGCTGGTGGCTGATTTATTCTGAGAGAATAGTACTGGTGGCTGATAAGCCAAACGAACATTGCAGAAATTTGCACTTCTAACCAGCGTCGGTGGCTGTATGCTTGGTTTGTTTATTTGTATTGGAAGTAGGAGTCTATCCTCAAATATCTTTGTTTTATGCAGTGCACTGGTTCACCATGTGTTTGGAAAAGTTGCAAGGCTGTCTAATACTCTAATAGAGTAATAGGTGTTGAAACCTTCAAATCTGTTGCTTGTGGAAACAAAGCATTCCCGTGTATGGCCTCCACAACAACTATACACAGAAACGTGTATAATTGGCACATTCGCTCGGTTTATCCTCTTGCGCCACCAAGTGAGTTTCCGCTTTGGAATCTTGCTCCCGCTACGTTCGTCGTCATTCCCGCCGCAAGCCCGCAACCTCGTTTACCTCAAAGCTGCCTCTTGTCTTCCTCCCGCTGCCGCCCCCGCGATCACCCAGACCTCCACGACTCTGCCTTGTCCGTGCCAAACCCCAAACCTTCCGTGATGGAACCGACCTCAGCGTCACCCGCGGCCCGCCGCGCCGCTGCCATCACGCGCCATCTCGCCGGCGCTGCGGCCCCTGTCCAAGGGAGGAGTTCCCTGGAACCGTCCTGCTGCCTGAGCTACGTCCCACCGGAGTCCAGCGAGCCGCCACCGGCGTTCACTCTGAGCGACCTCAGGAGGCTGCTGGATGGGCACGACCTGCCTACACGCGACTGGCTCTTCCACGCCATGGAGGAGAGCCCACTGTTCGGCAGCCGGCGCGCGGGGACGGATGGCAGGGTGTTCGTGGGGCCGGACTTCAACGAGGGAAAGGAAGGGCAGCGGGAGGCCACCATGCGGCGGATCGCGTATCTGACGCGGCGCGGGGTGTTCCGAGGGTGGCTTACCGAGGACGGAGCCGAAGCGGAGCTCCGCAAGATAGCCCTCCTCGACTGCATCGGTGTCTATGACCACTCTCTCGCCATCAAGATTGGCGTCCACTTCTTCCTCTGGTGATTATTGCTACAATTTCCAGTGTTAATGCATTATTATAAACTGGATCTTTCATGGATAGTAACTGTGCACTTACTGCTAAAAACTTGCTAAGTTTCATGACAAATTAGCAAGTTTATGTCATTTTTAATGTTCCAGGATTTGAGTTCCATCTGGTGTTTTTGGTACACTGGTGTGGAAATTCTGATCTTGTCATCCTGTTGGGTTGCTTGTGTTTTGCCATTTATAGAATTCTCTTTGTTTCAGTGCTCGTGATTTGTCATGTGCTTGTGCTTGATTGGCAATAGTAGTAACAAAAACTGATTGGTTTGTGACAAATAGTGATGGTGATGGCGTTGAACAGCTGGAAACTGTGACTCACGTGAGCACCAGGATGCCTTTGGATATTGTTCTTCTATTATAATTTATTTCTGACTTGTCACAGAGGAAGAATGACTGCTAACTCTGTCTTATGTATTTAGTGTCTGAGGTTAACCAAGTTTTACAGAGATTTTCACATCTAGATGATTGTTTCTTGTGGCTCTTTAGACTAACATACATGAATGGTATGAAAAAATCCAGCAACTTTGTTCTTAGACTATTTCCTTTCGCAATTAACCTTAATTTTTTTCAGCACAAATACTGGTTCTTCCATATTTCACTAATTTTACAGATACAAAATTCTCTGGAAGCTGTTCTCTTTGATGACATGTTTATAGCTTTCTTTGAAAACTTTGAGCTGAATTCCACACAAAATGTAGGGAGCTTCCTGGAGCTTAATTTTAGCCTCAACAAAATGCTATATTTATTTTTTGAACTGTGTCTCCTCACATGTAATATGCGGCATATTAAGTAGAAAATTTTGATAGAGCTTAAAACATAGTGCTATATGGAGTTCTGTTTGGAATTTTCTCACATTTAGTTTCTTTAATTTCTTTATGTATTCCAGGGGCAGCGCTATCAAGTTTCTTGGAACAAAGCGCCACCACGACAAATGGTTGTTGGCCACGGAAAATTACGATATCAAGGGTTGTTTTGCAATGACAGAATTGGGTCATGGAAGCAATGTACGTGCAGATATTTGGCTAAGCATTTCAGATTTGGATGGTATATATCTGGGTAACAGTGTTGATTAATCTCTTATCCTTTATTTCGTTCATACGAAAGGTGCGTGGAATAGAGACAATAGCAACTTATGATTCAAAAGCAAGAGAGTTTATCATAAATACTCCGTGTGAATCAGCTCAGAAATACTGGATTGGTGGAGCTGCTAATGTAAGATAACATTTCACTTGCTTAACTTTCTGCATCTATGGTGTGCATTTGGTTATATCATACTAAAAATGTTCATCCCTTTTTTGCAGCATGCTACGCATACAATAGTCTTTTGTCAACTCCACATAAATGGGAGAAATGAAGGAGTTCATGCTTTTGTAGCTCAAATAAGGGATGATGATGGAAATGTGTTGCCTAATATCCATATAGCTGACTGTGGCCATAAAATTGGATTGAATGGCGTTGATAATGGGCGGATTTGGTGAGTAATTTTATTTCTTGTTTTTTATATTTTGATATATGTCATTTATTGTATATCACAGCCTATTTTTCACCTCTATACCAGGTTTCAGAATATACGTGTTCCTCGCGAGAACTTGCTTAATTTGGTTGCTGATGTTTTGCCAGATGGGCAATATGTTAGCATGATAGATGATCCAGATCAGGTCCCCCTTTTCCCTCTCAATATGTTGACGTGATGATGAGCCAGATTTTGTTCTTTTTTTCTGAACAAGTAGCGATGTTTGATCTACAGAGATTTGCAGCTTTCCTGTCTCCGCTTACACTTGGCCGAGTGAACATTGCAGTTAACTCAGTCTACATTTCAAAGGTGTGTCGCAAAGCATTTTCTTTTCATGTAATTACATAAAAGTATTTTTTGTCAATGAATTTAACAAATACAGTCCCCTTAAGCTTGCACTTACTTGCTTTTTGAATTTTACCAAGCAATTAATCAAACTGGTCCCATTACTCAATTGGGCAAGGGATAGGTTACAAGTCAAATTTTCCCCAAAATATAGCTCGTTTGAACAAGCATGGAAATTATCTGGGTGTTGATTGTTTATTTGGAGGAACTGATTCTAGCTTTTTTGCAAGAAAAGATAGGGTTGATTTTTTTTTCAAAAAGAACTAGCTTGTTTAAGTTTTACCCTTTACTGACGAATGTGCCTTGTGTTCAGTGTTGAATCATGGATACAATTGTGTTGGACATAATGATATGCTATCTACTTTCCATGCATGCAGGTAGGCCTAGCGATTGCTGTGAGGTACGGTTTGTCGAGGAGGGCCTTTTCATTAACACCAGATGGTCCTGAAATGTTGTTGCTTGATTATCCCAGTCACCAGCGACGCCTTCTACCACTGCTAGCAAAAGTGTATGCTATTAGCTTGCTAGTTTAGCTAATTTTTTGTTTTTTGTTCCGGTACTTTATTGTGGTACAAAGCTTCCATACTCTGCCAATGTTTTCAATTATGTAACAGTTATCATTTCACTATGCTTCCTTGTGCAGATGTCTGATGAGCAGTGCTGGTAATTTTATGAAAAAAATGTATGTACAAAGAACTCCTGAAATGAGCAAAGCCATACACATTTACTCTAGTGCTCTGAAAGCCACACTAACTTGGCAGAATATGATTACGCTTCAGGTACTGTTGAGTGTTGAAAGTGCTATCATTATGTTTCTTTCTTCCAGTCATTATTTCTCACTGGATTTTTTAATAAATATATTAGGAGTGTCGTGAGGCCTGTGGAGGCCAGGGTCTAAAGACTGAGAACCGTGTAGGAATTTTCAAAGCTGAATTTGATGTCCAGTCCACATTCGAGGGTGATAATAATGTTCTAATGCAGCAGGTTATTGTTGTTCAGTCATCCGTGTATTTCATGAAAGGTGCTTCGTGTGGTTGTAACAACTTAACCTTGTTTAGGTAAGCAAAGCACTTTATGCTGAATTTTTGGCTGCACAAAAGAAGAAGAAGCCATTTAAGGGATTGGGATTGGAACACCTAAATGGTCCAAGCCCTGTTATTCCTGATAAGCTAACAAGTAGCATATTAAGCAGCTCCAAGTTCCAGGTAACCATAGTTAGTTTGTTACTTCTAATATATCTCTGGCATGCATACGAACTTCGATTTTTTTTTTATATATACTTACACGGACTTTGAGTTTGGGTTTGTGCACACGAATAGATGGACCTGTTTTGCTTAAGGGAGAGAGATTTACTAAAGCAGTTCGCTGAGGAGGTTTCTCTCCATCTTGCGCGAGGTGAAAGCAGAGAAAAGGCTTTGATGCTGGTATAATTCAGATTCCACTGTGTGATACTTTTCCTGTTCTAAAATTTCTGTCGTTGATATAAATGACATTTTCCCAGAGCTACCAACTTGCTGAAGACTTAGCTAGAGCGTTTACTGAGCGTACAATCCTCCAAATATTTTTGGAGGACGAGATGAATGTTCCTTCTGGTTCCCTAAAGGTATATTTACAGTTTCACAGTATGGTTTTTAGTCCTCAATTGCGTTGTTTTGCTTACCATTATAGTTGAATAAAAAAAATCCTTTATTTGGTATTTCCATTTGCGAGTGGAACCATATTTAATATTTAATTGAAACATGATGTTATTGTAATCTTTCGTTATCATCTCCAGGAGGTGCTGGGCTTGCTGAGGTCTCTGTATGTTATGGTCAGCATAGATGAATCTGCATCTTTTTTAAGATACGGATATCTGTCACGTGACAACGTAGCTGGTGTGCGGAAAGAAGTCTTGAAACTGTGCAGTGAACTCAGGCCACATGCCCTTGCTGTTGTCAGTTCTTTCGGAATCCCCGATGCTTTCCTTAGCCCACTTGCTTTTGACTGGATTGAGGCAAATGCGCTGTCAACCGGAAGCCACTGATCCCAAAATTCCATATGGAAGCCAGGTATCCAGTGCAAGTACTGAAGAATAATGGTGGAGCATAGATACCATACAACTATTTGGTGCATTTGCTGCGTCCTGTAGTTCATACAACTTACAATAATTGTTGTGGAGTTATAGTTGGAGCTGCAGATGCTGATCCAATATGCAAATAGGGGCTTCTTGAAATCTGTTATGTAGAATAACATGCTTGAATAAGCAAACGTTAGCCTCACAGGGTACACTCCATATACTGGGGCTTACAAAAGTAATAACTTAATGGACTGAATTGTTCAACAGTAATAAACAAAGTAAGTCAGTAATGCTACCTTCAGGATTGAATGACTGTGACACCATAAGATAGGGTGAATTAGGTGTCTAAAAACTAAGACTCTAAGCACATATTAAAATTTATTTCAAATTCTATCAAGAAGTGTACTAGATTTTTTTATGTGTTGCTACCTCTACCGTAAAAGAGTTTTTGCACCTTAGGTTTCAATCATATAAACTGCAAATGATAATTTTAGGAAAGGCAAAAGCAAAAGGTAGGCGCAAATTAAATGCGGAAATAAAGGGTGGAGAAGCAAACTCTACAAATACGATTTACCGAGATATCGGAAAGCCAAACTTTCAACTATTCCTCGTTGTTGGAGCCCTTGTCAAAGGGTATGCTCATGCAAGGACAACTCTCCTATCTCCCTCTGCCGTAGTATTCTTGAGATGAATAAATGTGTGTCACACTACCCTTATCATTATCTTTATCTTCACCCCTTTGTTTGAGTATTTGTCTCTTTCTCTACTCATGACTTATATTCATTGCAATAGTAATTGTCTTGTTATCCCACTGTTGATGGCTGTTAAGTACCATAGTCGTCAATATTATCATGAATAAAGGAGAAAATATATTTCTTACACGCATTTTAGTTAAGAATAATGTAGTTCCACTTGTCTTTGGAGATTATTCGATTGCAGAAAAATAAGCATGAAAAGAGTGAGAAACCACTCTGTATTGATCTAAGTGATGAATGCTCGATGAATCAGAACTCGCCATGCGGACATCACATGGATTGAAGGGCCCACGACTGTCCAAACCGATTCGAAATGTTGTGTACACCTAAAACCTACCCAAGGGCCCACATGGAAGTCTACTGGAGCAAGGGGTCGAGTGGGACCCACAGGGGTTCAGCCGAACCATGGGTTCGACCCAACAAACTGTTGACGGCTATTAAGTACCAATTTTAGACCGTCAACCCCTGCATAAAATATATAAAATGTGTCCACACTAGGATAGGAGCTAATACTTACAAGTTCCAAAAGTGTTGATGAATATTTGAATGCAGATGTTTAGCTCATGAAATGAGAAGAAATCACACCTCATGGATCCAAGCCATTCAGCCTCAACTAATGAGAGGCTGCCATGCAAGCATCATATGGATCCATGGACCCACAAGAGCAAAGAAACACACCTTCGACCAATCAAAGGCCAGTATGCAGATTCAAGTAAGGGCCCACATCCCCATAGGAACGGGCTAAAAACACCACATGCACCCCCATACACACCTTTGGGACCCACTTGGACGCCACCTAGACGAAAGGTGGTGCAAATGGAACACCTTTGGGGTCGGTCGACCCCTAGTTCACCCGACCCCAAGGTGGGACCATTTGTCCCCAGCCGACGCGTGTCCCCTACAAACACCTTTGCACTACGCTTTTGTGGTGTTTTGCGCCAAACCCCGGGTCCTCCAGCCTATAAATAGAAGGGGAGGGGGTAGGAATAGAGACACACTTCAACTCCCCCCTCTCTCATTTTCTCACTTGAGGAGGAGAGATCTCTCCTCTCCTATGTCTAGAGTGTGGGCGTGGGGTACTTGATTAGGCTAGTCCTAGGTAGAAAAGGGTAGGAGTGAGATTGAGGCTTGAGAGCGATGATCCGTTCATCATTCGTTCGGTCTTGTAGCTCTACAGATGTTATCGTTCTTCATTTAGACTAAAGTGAGTATTTACGTATATTCTAATTAGACTAAGTGGTGTTCATGAGTGGATGCTATCGTTGTTCAATTAGAATAAAGTGGATACTCATGCATGTTCTGTTTAGACTAAAGTCACATTCGTTCTTCCTATTGCCTATGTGATTCGACCATAAGTGAGATCTACTCCATACTCGCGGGTTCGTCGCTTCATACTTGTACGGAGTGCTATAATAGGGCTACGGGTGCACAAACGTAGTTAGGCTATAGTAGTGATCGGTGGTGTAGACGTGGTGTCTAGACTACCGGTTATCCTTCGTTTGCCTTGTATCCCACAGACAGACTGAGGTAGGCCGTAGTAGTGACAATCGTTCAACCCTTTGCAATCCTTTATGTCCCGATACAGCGTAGAGCCAAAGGCTGGAGTCGCCTGTTAGAGCCAAGATTGAGCCAATGCCTCAAGCGAGTTCCATATCATGTGACTAGTCCTTCCTTTAGAATCAATACCCATCGGAAGCTCCTTGCTATCACCCTACCTTTGCTAAGGTCTATTGTCCTTGGACCTTCAGACTAGAATAGAAGATAGTGCACATCTATTTCTTGGATTCAATACCCTTTGTAATACTCCTTAGGTGAAGTGCTACAATGGTATATCAATGCGCTTGCGGATTCGTTCATGGTCATAGGTGTACCCATGTTACCTTGGCGCTTACACTAAATCGGTATCTTTAGTGGTGATGTTAAGAAATACCAACAAGCATTTCTAGCGCTATTGCTGAGGAACGGTTGTTGTATCATTCTTCAAACCTAGTGATCCTCGTGAACAAGTGTGGAATCCTTTTCTGTCAGGGTCCTCATTGATGTTAACAATTGTGAACCAACTACTGAACTATGATGCATCTCAGAGACTTCAAATGATTTACCTAAGTTTGCAGGAGGCATGAGTAGTAAGAGGATCTGACCATCATGTGGGAGTAGAGCCGGCGGTGGTGGTAAGACTGTAACTTGGTGAAGGTGATTGAGTGAAGCAACAAAAGTGTCCATAGTGCGCTGCTGCTGGGCAACCATTTGCATTATCTACTTCGACTACGCGTAGTTATACTCCTCCTGACATGTCATTCTCTGCTCCATCCTTGTCTGGTACTGGGTCTGCTCGAGCTGATTTTGAAGGAATAGTTTCATAAAGAAGGAAGAGTCCATTGGCTCACTGGTTGTTGCTGGAGTGACTAGAACTATTTCTGTATTGACTGGGGACTGTTTCTGTAGTGGATAGCAACACAGCAAACTCCCGGTCATGATGTTCATCTGCTGGGTAACCATTTGTACTACCTACTCCGACTACACACGGTTTATATCAACATGATGTTCCATTCTCTCCTCCATATGTGTCTGTGTTTTGGTCATGTTGGCAAGAGCTAAGCTTAGGTCCTTCTGATTTTTAAGGATTGTATTCATAACCCATGATGAGTACGTTGGCTGACTGGTTGTTGTTGGAGTGACTGGAACTTTGTGAATAAAAGAACTAGACGAAACCACAGCGATGCGTCCGGAAGTTAAAGTCTAAGGTTTATTCAGTAAAATGGTACTTACAAACTATCCGGAGGTCGATTGATGCAGCCTGACGAACTCGAAGAACGACGTTGAAGGAAAAGAAAACGCAGTGGCGAAGTCACCGAAAAGTAATGTGAAATCGTAAAGCTGAATGCTTAAAGTGCTTGGAAATTGTAAAGGGTTTTTGTTGAATTTTATGTGTACGAACTTTTCTCGACCACGTAGGGTTGCTATCTATACCCAGAAAACTAGACTCCTAGTCGATCATGACAACATTTACTTGCATCTAAAGGAAATAAACTACTATATCTAAACGACTCACACCAGAGTCGAACTCTTCTTTCCAAAACTCACACTATGTGTCAACCAGGACATTGACCCGCCTCTGCCGCGTCTCTCCTTGGCATATTTGCACTTGTTGTTTCCTCCTTCGATCGGTCGATTTGCCCCTTAGTCATCTGCTAGCCCCAATCGGCTAGTCTTGAGTCGGTTGATTGCTCTGCTTGTCATACGCAGAGTCTCTTGCGGCTCCGACGTGCCTCTTCATCTTATTTCATTTGATTGACATGTGCCAAAAAATGGTGTCAACAATTTGAAATCATCTTCGTGCTTAAATAATCAACACAATGTTCAGATATAATGAACGAGAGAAATTTTGCTTCTCTCAACGACATATTAAAAACTTATAACTTCTTCATATGAACTCGGATGGAGATAAACTATATACCAAAATTGTAGACCTTGATGAGGTCTACAACTTTGTAGTCCAAACATTTTTTCATTTGGAATAATTTTTGTGCTCAAATAACCCTTGGATCTAGGGTTAGGTCTTGCTTATGGTTCCAGGTTGATTCTTGCAAAATGCAAGATCTTTTTTTTAAGATGTGGACGCCAAGCAGATTTTTTCCAAAAAGTTCAAAGGCTTTAGCGACAAAATATATGGAGTGCGAGTTTTATTTCTGGTAAATAGAAAGGGATTTTTTTGCAAAATGGACGGTGCTCGCTAAATCCAAGCTATTCGCACGCTTGATCCGACGGTTAGGAATAGCCTGCAATGTGGCCAACTTCTCCGGCCTCGGTATTAGCCAAGAGTCGTATATAGAAAATAGTTTGTTGCACTTTTTTGACCTTAAATTTGATCACTCATTTTATTTAAAAATTGTACAAAATATCATATTTTTTGTTGTGGTTGGCTTTATTAATAAAAAAATCTTCAATAATGATTTAAATTTTACTATATTTGCACAATTATTTTTATAAGACAAGTGGTTAAATTTAATGTTAAAAGGTCAAAGGGCCTATAATTTGGAACGAAGAAAGTACATAGTAAAAGCTATGAATCTAAACATAAAATGATTCATAGTTTAGGATGGACGAAGGATGTAAGATTTAATTTTAGTTCAAACTAATTTTGACTTTGTCTTTCACGCTTTATTCGAACTGTGCACCCGGTTTTTGTCAAAAAGTAATTAAGGGTGTGTTTAGCTCATACGCTAAAACAGTTCGCGTTTGGTATTGCCAAAAAAATCTTAATTCTGATTGCCTCGGACGGCAAGAAGCTCGCTCGCTCATCGCCTCTCGTCGGCAAAACAACGAGAAAAGCTCCAAGGAAATTGCTCGCAACTCCCTTGCACGAACTAGCTCGTTACTCCTTGCACAAACAAAAACAACAAGAAGAATTTTTTTAAATATTTTTTCCTTTGATTTTCGAAAAATAAATGGACGAATCAAAAAGTTCGAGAAATATACATCTGCCGCCGTACCTCCGTGTGGCACGGCGGCAGCAACCATGCCGCCATGCCCCACGGCGTTAGGGACCTGCCGTCGTGAGGTACGGCGGCAGGAGGGCACCTCGGCAGCACGTCCGCGTGGCGCGACGGCAGGCCCCTGCCGCCGCCGTGTGCCACATGGCGGTAAGGCTATTTTTATTATTTTTTATTTTTTTCATTTTGTAAAATACTTTTAAATTTTTTAAAGAACAACAAACTGATAAATGTAAGCATAATCACAAGATCATATCATAATCAAAATAGTTTATACAAAATCATGATAAAAGTACTAATACATTTAAATGCGTCGGTGCCTGTTCGGCCTAACAGCTCTAGCGCCAGCCCAGGTGTGGTCCCGGGCGTACGTCCAGGGGTCAGGTGGCCTGACTACCCGCGGTCCGAGCTGGTCGGGAGACGGTGTCGCCATGGCCGCCTGCGACGAGCCTGCAGCATCCGGTGTCCCTCCGCCGGCCGGTGTCGCTCCGCCCGCCAACGACGACCCTGCACCAGCCGGTGTCGCTCCGCCGGCCGCCGGGGTCGCTCCGCCCACTGGCTGTGTCTCCTGAGCCCCAACAGGCGGTGCCTGTGTGAACTGTGACGGGCCAAGCTCCTCGCCCTGCTGGGCATCCATGGCCGCGAGAATGTCCTGGTACCCAAACTCATCCCAGCCCAGGTGCTCGTCAGGAGTCGAGACGGTCGCGTCGAAACCGGCTGCAATGAATAGTATTAGTTTTCCAAAACGTATCGTACTTAACGAATTTTACTGTAAAGTTAAGATCGTTACCAGGCTGGAAGAGAGGTGGAGTGGACGAGGAAGGAATATCTGCCGCCGGAAACTGAAAGACCGGCGGTCTGAAACCTCCTAGCGGAAAGATCGGCGCTCTAGGTGCCGTCGTCTCCGGCTGTCGAGGCCCGGTGAAACCTTCTCCTCGTCCCGTCGGACAGACCGGCGGTCGCCCTGTACGATTAGAATATAGTATAACAAAAACACACAACAACTCCGTGCATTAGTTGAAAATAAGGTCCACTGAAAGTACCTGCGACGGGGGAAACAAACGGCCGCTGCACGTAGGTGTGCGGGCCCCACGCCTGTGGCTGCTGCTGTGCCATCGGAGCCGAGAAGGCGCCGGCAAAGGTGGAAGGCGCCTGTTGCGAAGCCACTGTCGAGGCGGAGCTCGAGGACGACACTGGGTGGCGCGGAAGGAGAGGAAACTCTGCGGCCCCGGCGTAGTTCACGACGGTGGAGTACCTCGTGGCAGCATCGAGGATCCTGTCGTACGTGCCCTGGTGCTGGTGAGGCCCCTAGGTAAAACACTGCTCCCTCGCGAAAGCTGCGAGCCGCACGATCTCAGCAAGCACGTCGTGCTGCTCACAAAATTAGTAACACATGTTATAATGAAAAGTCATATGAATTAAATATGTTTGCAGTATCGTAGCTTACCGCTGTGTCGGCGGTCTGGTCTCGGTGCACCGGGTACGTGGCGTCCGGCAGGAGCCTGTCGTGGTCCGGGACCGGTGGCGGTGGCGGGGTAGCAGGCACGTACGTCACCCGCGTCCGCGTCCTCGGGAGGTACCACTTAAGGTACGCTACCCAGGCCGCGGCGTCGTGAAGGCGGTGCTCGGTGGTGACGTTCTCCTCGTGCGCCGCGAACGCCCACTCGTCCACGTACGGCTGCAACTTGTCGACGAACGACGTCGCCGCAGACACGCCCTTACGCGTCCACCTAGCATAGATGAAACAAAAAATTATTTGCAACTGACTACTTGTAATGGAAAATAATTATAACTGGCAAATGGTAGCTCACCTGTGCGCTGTGGGCGGCAGACGTGGCGCAGCGGGTACTGGCGACTCCTGGTAGAGGCCGAACTGCCTCATCACCCGGTGGACGGCGTACTCCTCGACGTAGACGTCGAAGACCAATCGTCGCCGCGTCATCCAGTACGCCTGGTCTCGGAAGCACAGCGACGAGAGGCCCTGTGGCGCGCGGGCAGCGACCATGGCTGGAGTGTACGGCGTCCACCGGACCTGGGCATCGACCATCCGGTCGATCTGACCCACGAAGTCCTTGTACGCCTTCTTCGTCTGCCCCGCAACCCAAACATGCTGCACAGAACATGAAAAGTTAATTGAATCGAACTAAAGAACTCATGAAGCGAAGAAAACGATAAGGGAGGTCATTACCTTCCGGAGGCACCACAGAGAACCCATGGTGGGGAGGTCCGCTGGGTCAGTGTCTTCTGGCAGCGGCTCGTACTCCGAGAGGTCGGCCTTGGGCCGACCGATGTCGAACTGCTCGTGGATCCACATCTGCAGCAGGAGAGGACAACCCAGGAGGATCCCCTCCCTACTCGCCAGCCTCGCCACTGCCGAACACAGCCCCCTGTAGGTAGCGGCCAGAACAGCGCTGCCCCAGCTGATCTGGGGCATCTCGTGGACGGGGGAGTCGGCGATCCGCTGAGCCCAGGGGAGCAGGTACCTCGACACCGAGTCTCCCGCTGACTCGCAGAACATCACCCACCCGAACAGCCAGAGCAGGTAGACCTCCAAAAACCTGTCCGACGTCGGGTCGTCGGCCTCGTCCGCCATGTAGTCAGCCTGCACACACACAAAGGTCCATCGTCACATTCGTTTAAAATGCATACAAACATTGAAAATAAGAGTTAGAAGCACGTACGCTGAACTGCTGGATCCAAGTACAGGTGGGCCCGTGGGTGTTGGCGAAGGGCACGTACGGCTGAGGCGCGCGATCGTTCCGAGGAACGTTCGCGAACCGAGCAAGGAAGTCGGCGTGCCACGTCGCGGGGATGTCGATCGGCCCCATCGCCTCGCCAGCACACGGGAGTCCTCCCAACATCGCGGCGTCCTCCAGACTGAGCGCCATCTCGCCGACGGGGAAGTGGAAGGTGTGCGTCTCAAGTCGCCACCGGTCCATAAACGCGGCGATCAGCGGGGCGTCGTAGCTGAACCGCGTCAACCGCTCCGCCCGGGGAACCTCAGCTCGTAGCCTGTCCCCCTCGACCAACCGCGCGAAAGGGAGAAGTCCTGCAGCGCGTAGTCTGAAAAAAATAAAAATAATTTACTTAACGCAATTACTATTGTAAAGAAACAGAAATAAATAATAAAAATGAATTACGTACTTCGGAATCCACCGCTGGTGTATCGGCATCAACGTGCGGGTGGTCCGGCAACGTATACTGCCGGGCGACTGTCCAAGAACAGCCGAGACGTACGAGTGGTGCTGCCAGTCCACCGCCTCGTCGAACAACTCCGGCCGTACGTACTCTAACGGTCCAGTCATAGCTGCAAAAAAACAAAATTTAATCAATTAGTTTAATTATACCAATTAAAACGAATTATGTGAATTAAAAATATTTTTTAAAATTTTTAAATTAATTTAATCTAATTATGTGAATTATAACCTTTTTCTTGGAATTTTAAATGAATTAAAACGAATTATGTGCATTAAAAATATTTTCTACGATTTTTATATCAATTGAATCTAATTATGTGAATTATAACCATTTTCTACGAATTTTAAATGAATTAAAACGAATTATGTGAACTAAAATTATTTTCTACGAATTTTATATCAATTTAATCTAATTATGTGAATTATTACCTTTTTTAGAAATTATATATCAATTTAAACAATTTTTTTGAATTATAACTATTTTTTAGGAATTTAAAACCAATTTAAACGAATTATGTGAATTAAAACTATTTTTTAACAATTTTATATTAATTTAATCTGATTATTGGAATTATAACTATTTCTACGCATTTTAAATCAATTTAAACGAATTATTTGAATTATAACTATTTTCTAGGAATTTTATTTCAAATATAACTATTTCTAAAATTACTAAACTAAACTAACTAAACTAACTAAACTAAGTTAACTAAACTAACTAAACTACACTAACTAGACTAAACTACACTAAACTAAACTAAACTACACTAACTAGACTACACTAACTAACTAAACTACACTAAAGTTAGAAACATACCTGAGTCAAAAGTGCTCCGAAGGGTTGAAAGCCGAAGATTTAGGAGGAGAGAGTGAGGGAGGAGGGGCTGGCGGCAGCCGTCGCCCCTTATATAGGGGTGACGCTTGAAAGTGCATCTAGGCCCCTAAGTGGTTTTTGGTGAATTGAATGACAAGGCGATTAAATGACTAATGTATTTGTCTAAGATTATGAGCAGGTTTTATTTATATATTCATGAGCAATTATTGAAGAATTTATTTATGGATGAATATTATATGGCTCACATTGGAGAAGACAAATATATGGATGATCCTAATGCATAAGTAACAAATATCAAACAATAAATGAAGATAAATATTGAGATAATTTGAGAGGGCCAATTCATGGTCTCCCATAACTAGACATAGCTTGATTAAAATTATAAGGATCACAAAAGAGAAGATGGTAATTCTCTAAGTCAAGTGCAAGGCTTCTTGTGTTTATTGGAAGAGGACACAAGGTTGAGTGTACACGTTATGGTTCTAATTTGGAAGTTTGCACATTCGTTGTCAATCAAGATCAAGCATTTGAAGCGGGTTTTCAAATGAAGGTTAATCTTGTATGAAGCAAAGTGGAACTCAAAAGTGGATTGGATAAGTGATTAAGAGATCAACCGAGATGTCTAGGGTGAGGGACTAAGCAATCTTTGGGCCGTAGCTAAGCCGCCATTAGTGTTTTGCTAGGGTGAAGTTCTAGCATCCGTGGGGTCTCCAAGTATCATATCCAAACCTTAACCGAGGGAAGCATTGCAAGTCATCAACATGTTATGATTGACAATATGGAGTGACTTATGGATCCAAGTGTGCATTCCTTTGCTAAATGGAAAGATCCTAAGTCATTAGCTCAAGTCATAGGCTATGTTGAAAGCCCTCAAGTAGATATTGATCAAGTATGGCAAGATTGAAGACATTCAAGATCAAGAGAACAACAAAGTGTTTTTATTCATTCTTGAGTATAGGTATGCCGTACTATCAAGAGGGATGCAACATTAGCGAGTCGACAAAGTCAAAGTGCTCATTAGTTGACCTAAGTGAGATCTAGTCTTGAGAGTCTTAGAGTGTGCTAACAAACCCTCCTAACCTAACCTGAGCCATCTCTTCTCGGTGATGAAGTGTTAGTTTCATAGAAACAGTTTTTGGGGGTAACTCGGGCCTGACCGGTCTGACCGGTCAGGGGCACCGGTCTGACCGGTGCCGCTAGCCCCAACGGTTAGTTTTTCAAACACCGGTCTGACCGGTGTAGGGCACCGGTCTGACCGGTGTCGCCCGAGGGCTAACGGCTAGTTTTCCCCTTTGAGGGGTATAAATACCCCAATCCTTCTTCAGTTGAAGGTTGCTGTTTCTAGTGGTATTGTTGAGGTCCCAAGCCATTTCTTGCAAGCTCTTAGCCTTAGTGGCTCTCCCCAACCCTCTCTTTGTGAGATTTGTGGATTCAAGCCATATTCTTTGTGTTGGGTTGAGAGAGTGAGCTCAAGAGCGACCTTGTGAGCTAACAAGAGCATTTCCATAGCTTGAGCACTTTGGTTTCGCGTCTACAAGCTTTGAAGCGTTTGTTACTCTTGGAGGTTTGCCTCCTAGACGGCTAGGCGTCGCCGGCTAGCTCCCAAGGTTGTGGTGAGCAGCGGGAAGTTTGTGAGGGCTGTGATCTTGCCTCTTCGTGGAAAAGATCGCCTTAGTGGAAAGGAGGAAAGTGGTTGAAATAGACCCGGCTTGTTGTGGGAATTGTCCCTTACAAGCTCCTCAACGGAGACGTAGCCGTTCCTTAGTGGGCGGTGAACTTCGGGAAACAAATCCTTACTTCTTTGTGTGGTTTTCCTCTCTAAGTTGTTTTTCTAGCATATTTGATTTGCTTCTGCTTCGATCTACTTGGGTGTGCTACTCGTGTGTGCAGGGCTCATTACTCTGCTTGTGATCATCTACAAAGGCCACTCACCAAGTTTGGTTCGTGCTAGAAGTCAAGAGGAGCTTGAAGTTGTTTTTGCAGGTGCTCTGTGCTACACTGGTCTGACCGGTGCTAGGCAACGGTCTGACCGGTGCCTCCTGTGAAGTCCAGTGAGCGACCGGTCTGACTGGTCACCACCACATGTCTGACCGGTCGGCACTGTCAGCTCAAGTTTTTGGGGAAGAAAAGTTTAATTCGGTCGTCTCGCCTATTCACCCCCCCTCTAGGCGACATCAAGGTTCTTTCAATTGGTATCAGAGCTTGGTGCTCCGATTCGAGCTTAACCGCTTGGAGTTCTTCGATGTTGACAACTCGTGAGGTACCGTTTGAGCCTCTAGCTCTAGATGGCTCAAACTACTCTTCTTGGCGCTCCAATGTTCTCATTGCACTTAAGGTTTTGGGTCCCACCGCTGAGGGAATTATGGTTGCGAGTATCCTTCCGGAGGATGAGACTTGTGTCTCTACAAAGGAATTGGAGAATAAGCGACTCAATGCCATTATTACTATCCTTTTGTGTAGTTGTGTATGTAGAGAACTAAAGCATCTTATTCTAAAGAGCAAGAAAATTAGCGAAGATGCTCATCTCATTTGGGAATTTCTATTTGAGATAGTTCACACCAAATGGGATGAAGTTGAGAGTGATGATGAAGATGAACCAGTGGAGATATGTTCCGCAACCTCTACAACATCCACTGATCATCAAGCATCAACTCTCAAGCAAGGAGAAGATCAAAGAAGCGAAGGCACTGTCCCTCTGCAGGGACCGGTCAGACCGGTGACACACACCGGTCAGACCGGTGCCAGCAGGGGCACACCAACTTGCTTGATGGCCAAGAAGGAAAAGAAGAGCAAGAAGAAGAGGCAGGCCAAGGGAGGGAAGGGCCAGAAGATTGAAGTGTCAAGCTCTCCGACAAGAGAACTTGAACTTCTCAAATCCGAGCTCGCATCCTTGGTTTGTAAGTATGAATCGTTGGCTAACAAATATGATCATGATATCAAATCTTTTTCATATAGAGCTAAAGTAGAAGAAGAAGCCAATGATGAGCTAGAAGTGCAACTAGCGAAACTCACTAGTGAGCATATGGCTCTACAAGCCGATCACAAAGAACTTGAGTGCTCCTATGAGAAACTTGTCGATTCTTATGCAACACTAGGGATAGCCCATGAGGTTGTGCTTTCAACGGTAAAATCTATGCAACCTCTATCTCACACATGCACATGCTCACAAGTTCAAATTAATTTATCCTGCGCTAATGATTGTTTGTCACAAGCAAGCCAATCTAGCATTGAGCATGTACTTGTAGAATCTTGTGATGACCTCATTGCTAAAGAAAATGACGAACTCAAGCAAGAGGTTGAAAAGCTTCAAAAAGACTTGCATATGTTGAAGGAGAAGAGCAAAGTGCAACCTTCTCAAGATAACAGTGAAAACATGGTGAAGAAGCTAGAGAAGGGATCAACCGTTGCTAGCTCAACCCCTCAACAACATACAAAGACCCACAAGCACAAGATTCAAGAAAAGAGTAAGGTTGGGCAAGTCAAGTCCCAATATTGCCCAACCAAGCACAAGGCACAAGAATCGCTCTCCAAGAAGTCTAGAAGCTCAAACAAGTGGAGAGTGTGCTACAAGTGCAGAGAGAAGGGTCACTTTGCCGACTCATGCCCAAGTGCGAGGATGGACGGTGGTACTGACCGTGACCGATCAGACCGGTGCATGCCACCGGTCAGACCGGTGCCGGCCAGGCCTGCTACCCCTCAAGTAAACAAGTCAAAGATGACCTACTCTCCAAGAACAAGGCTCAGAAGCAAGCATGGAAGAGAAATTGTAAGGAATGATGTGACCAACAAGAACAAAAGCCGCATTTGCTATGAATGCCGTCAAAAGGGTCACATGGGCAAAGATTATCCAAATGGTAACATTCCTAAATCAAATCTAGTCCATCATGATTTCCATAAGCTTAGGAACGATAAGAATGGAACTTGTGCTATGAGGAAGATTAGTTCACCTCAATGTAGCATGAGAGCTATTTGGGTTCCTAAGCACCTTGTGGCTAACCCCATAGGACCCAACAAGTGTTGGATACCAAGAAATGCTTGCTGAGCTTGCAGGTTGAAAGAGATGCATTGAACACATGGTTAGAAGGCTTGGAAATCATGTTTGATCAATTGGCCATGTGAAGGGCAAATTCATATAAATCTTGAAATCAATGACATCTCGGTAACTAGTACTCCTTGATTGAGTCTAAGTCACTCTTAGTTCTTCTTGAACACTCATGTGACGCTTATCTTGTACGAGTGAAACATGAGGTAGTGACTTTGACTATTTTATGAAAATTTACTCTCTCATGCCATTCGATACGTTTAATGGCTCTCTAGTAGAGCATTGCCTTGTCTATGTTGTAGGACTTAAATTAGTTACATGTCCACACATTCAAGGGACAAGAAGGGCAAAATCACCAAAGGAGTGTGCACTAGCGGTCACCGGTCTGACCGGTGACAGGCACCGGTCTGACCGGTGCCTGCCCAGTGAAGCAGATGGGCGGGTGACCCAGCCCCTGTGCCCGGGTGACCTGGTACGCCTCTGTATGCTGCAGGGTGACCCGACCCTTATGGCCGGGTAACCCAGGAGTGAACTAAGTTTCGAGAAAAAGGGTGATTTGGCGTCAAAGGTTATGAGAGACTCGACACATTTCAATTAACAAATCATTTATGTGTCGTGACCAAGTTTGGAATGAGCCTGACCAAGTTCTTAATTGAATAAAGTGCTTTGTTCAAGAAATTCAAAATATCTCTAGCACTGTTTAAGGGGGAGCTCATTGCAACACTTGAGTCACTTGTGGGACTAACAATTTCTTCTAGTGATCTTGTAGTCTTACTCTTTTGTGCATCCCTAAGCAAGCTCTTGATAAGTATAACTCCCAAAAGATCAAGTAAGAGATAGCACCGTCCAAAATTTAAATATATGCACAAATGAAATGATCTTAAGGCAAAGGTATGTTCCCATGAACCTCATTGAATACCGTAATGCTTCTAGGCCATAATACCATGCTAGTGTGCTATCCTTAGCATGTAATTGCTTCAAGTGAATTTTTGCGTGCCTCTCTAGATATTTGGTTAATACCTTTGCGTTCACTCATCTTTGTGTCTCGAGGTTGAAGGTATGAGCCAAATATACTTGAAAAGCTATTCATTTGAAGTGGATGCATGCACCTTGTGACATAGGATAGACTTTTCGAAAAATCAACTAGTATGTGTAGGGAGTGTGCTCATTTTGAAAAATATTTGATTCTTGGTCTTTGTGACCCAATCAACTTAGTTGTGACTATAATTATCCTTGTTTGATTGTTGGCTAGTCACAATTAAGAAGATTTTCTCAAGTCCATAAAATCCATCTTTATCTCTCTCTCTCTCTCTTGGAAGAATCAAGAATTATCAATTAAATTGGATTACCTTCCATTCTTTCAAGATTATGGCAAAATTTGGATCAATATCACGTCTACATCTTTTATCCAATCCTTGAAAGGGAGTAAGGAGCCAAAATCTTTTGATGGTGTGTCTCAGGGGTGCACCGGTCTGACCGGTGCAGCTCACCGGTCTGACCGGTGGCAACCCTAAGTCACAAGCTTCTTTTTCTGAGGTCTAAGTGGAAGAAAAATGCTTTTTAACATATCTGGTGAATATTTAAGGAGCAAAATCTCAAAAGTGGAAGAAAAGGTTCGGGACTTCCGAGGCTAGGTCGGTTCTACCGGTATGGTTTCTCTGTTGGAATTATCAAAATCCTCGGTTCTACCGATCTCACGTCGGAATTACCGATAAAGCTTCACTGGCTGGACCCTGGGGGTCACCGGTCTGACCGGTGCCCCTCACCGGTCTGACCAGTGTCGCCCGGGAGCAACCCGTGGGGTCACAGTAAATGGAATCTATCTTTTACCCCTCCATCTTCTCTCTCATCACTTATTCACCAGCCCCTCTTCCACCTTGAGCCGGTGGAGGCTCCTCCCTTTCCCTCCTCTCACCTCTCTCTTCCCCCATGGATTCCTAAGGCTTCAACCAAGGAGAAGGTGCGAGATTGGATGGAAAACACTCTCCCAAGGACCCTCCACTGATTCCCCTTCGAGTTCTTCGGTTCCTCTTCAAGTTCCTCTCCCAAAAGGTATTCAAATCTTCATTTTGCCCGATCTCTTTACTTGGTGCAAAGATTTGAATTCCCTTTGGTAGAACATCATCTGAGAACCCCTAGAAGACATACCTATAGATCCATAGCTTTTTGTTGGACACATTGTGAGAACTCATGATTTGGGGGCGGACGGCTTGCACCGGTCTGACCGGTGCTCCCCACCGGTCTGACCGGTGGTGGCTGTCCAACCCTAATTTCTGTTTTCTTCGTGTTTTCGACACAGATCTGTATAGGATTGCTTCTAGATCATCAATTTTCATATCTTGTCATCCCAACTACTGAGATTAACAGTTGAGGCCATTGGCTCGGTTCTGGACGGCACCGGTCTGACCGGTGCCCCTCACCGGTCTGACCGGTGACGCACAGAACCGACCCAATTGTCCCGATCTGTCGATTTCAATTTCTATTCGATTCAAATCTCATTCCTGTGTCTTACACAATCTTGTTACATCATTTGTGACTCAGAACAGCGGGCATGCCAAGGATGAAGCAGTCCGGGAGCAAGAAAATAAGGTTGACACCTAGAGAGCTCCCGCATGACCGTGAGGCAGGTGGCAGTGGCAGTGCAGGTGATAGGAACCTGAGAGAGCGTGCACCTAAGAGAAGAAATGAGGAACAAGAAGTAGAATTGGGTGGTGACACGGGGACGAGCAGTGATGATAATGTGGAGGATGAAAACTATGTTGATTCTAATGATTTTCATGTGAAACATCATGGAAAAGGGCCAGCTATAGATCAGGGTGATGATGAGGATGATGAGGATGAGGAAGAGGACCTAGGTGGTTAGGAGAGGGATGAGAATCCTATGGATGAGGATGATGATGATGGTCCATGCAGGCTAAAAGTTGTCAAACCTATTTACATGTTTCCACACAAGGCAGTGAACTATCATGGCACAGGGATGACAAAGAAGCTGCAGAAGTTGAGGGATAAAAATCCCTATGCCAGCGAGAGGACAACCACAGATAGGAGATTTTGGGCTACGTTCCAGCAAGACTACTACGCCACCGTAATCATAAAGAAGCCCAAGATCACGCACATGGCACAATACGTGGATTGGACCTACATAGAGAGCAAGAATGACCCTATCTTTACTGAGCTCAGCACTGTGTGTGGTCTCCAGAGGGCGAAGGAGCTCATGGGCTTTAGGCAGGATTGGAACAGGGAGATTATTACTCAGTTCTATGCCACGGTTCACTTTGGCTACGTGGAGGAAGAGAGAGCTATGACGTGGATGACTAATGGGAACAAGCATGCTATTCGCTTTTCCCGGTTCCTATCTCTCTTTGGTTTGGGGGCTGATGATAAGGATTATCCTAAGTTGCATAATGGTGGTCTGCTTGAGCCAGAGGCTTGTACTTCATGTATCCTAGGGATCAGAGGGCTAATGTTGGTCACGTGAAGGGGCTATACACTTACTACTCAGTACTTAACAGGCTTCTTCGGGCGACCATTGCTCCTAGGGATGGAAATCCCTCTGATATTTCCAGGTTCATGAAGAACCTAATGATAGCTTTGAGACCGGGGGCTGGTCCATTTAGTATGGGCGACTACATTTGGCAGGAGATCAAGTACTTGTCAGAGGATTCTAAGAAGATCTGCAGCTACAGCCCGTACATCATGTATATGATCGAGAAGGTGACTAGGGTTGAGTTTCCGAAGGACGTCACTCACAAGCCTCTGAGGCCCAACCCAGTGAAGAACCCCATTGTTCCTTCTCCTGAGCGAGAGCCTGAAATCACAGCGGAAGAAGGTACAGAGGCTGGAGTCGATTGGCAGCAGTTTCAGCAGCGACCTACTGCCCAGGCCGACACCGGTCTGACCGGTGCCACTCACCGGTCTGACCGGTGGGGGCCTGGACAGTATGGCTGGCAGAAAAAGTCCACCTCTCCGCTCTGCCGTTTTCTGAATTTGATCTTTGGCATGTGTAAAAGCCAATATGATATAGAGGTGGAGCAGCAGCGGACAAGGATAGAAAGGAAGAAGGAGAGGGACACGATGAAGCAGCTACACGCTCACTTTGGATTTCAGCCGCCCCGTTCACCTATCTCTCCCACTCCTCCTGAGGTTGAGATCCCGTCGTTTGATCAGCGGATGAGGACAATGATAAACTCAAACATGATCAATGAGTATGGCACCATGTTCTTCGAGTCCGGCGAGGGTAGCTCCTCCTCAGCTGCACCTCCTCCACCACCTGGTTCAGAGGAGGTCCCTCAGCCTTACGGTGTGCCACAGGGACCAGCAGGGTACCCTCCACCTTTCGGCACCCCAGTTGCCCCACCTCCACCTCCTGATGATGCAGAGGAGACAGAGGCTCCTCCGGACTGGGCGGGTCGCTTTTCTACAGAGATCTTTGGTTGGTCAGGATATCCACCTCCTTATCAAGGAGGGAGCTCGCACCCTGGCGGTCCGGGGTGGGACTCGTGGCAGGGCCAGTGACGGGCATCGACATCTTCTCTCCAGGCCTTCTTTACTGCTTGATGACAAAGGGGGAGAAGAAAGGATTAAAGCTTTCAGCACTTATCTGCCCTGTCTGTCTGTGTTGCACCGGTCTGACCGGTGCCTGTTGGCTGATGAGAAGCAGCCGTGTAATAAGCTAGAACGTGTAATAAGCTAGAACTTTATCTTAGTGGACTTGAGAACATTTGTGTGAGTGCTACTGTGTGTTTGAACCTTTATTGTAATAATTAAGCGACTTTATTGCTAGATTGTGATGCATGTATTGTATGATGTATTGTTTGTGTTGGCTAAATGGAGCAAAGTGATCTAAGCCGGCTTGCAACCCCGGCCTGATCACTCTGGACCAAATAGCACGCACACCTTTTTTGCTTTGTGCTCTGGCTGGACCTGACCGGTCTGACCGGTCAGGGGCATCGGTCTAACCGGTGCCTCCTAGCTGGGTGTGCTGACTGGACCTCACCGGTCTGACCGGTCAGGGGCACCGGTCTGACCGGTGCTGCCTACTCAGTACACTTGTTCTTTGCTTTGTGCATAACTTGTCATACGCATCACGGTTTTTTATTTGTTGCTCACGTATGTTGCACTCCACTGATTCTAAGATATAGGAGGAGCTCACACGCGCTTTCTCCCAAATTTGTGCTATTGGCATTTGAGGCCAAAATTTTTGAAGTTCAACTTAAAGCACAAATTAAGGGGGAGCTCTAGCTATATCTAAGAACCTAAATGCGTTTTAATATTTTATTTGTAAGCTTTAATCGAGTTGTCATCAATCACCAAAAAGGGGGAGATTGAAAGTGCATCTAGGCCCCTAAGTGGTTTTTGGTGAATTGAATGACAAGGCGATTAAAGGACTAATGTATTTGTCTAAGATTGTGAGCAGGTTTTATTTATATATTCATGAGCAATTATTGAAGAATTTATTTATGGATGAATATTATATGGCTCACATTGGAGAAGACAAATATATGGATGATCCTAATGCATAAGTAACAAATATCAAGCAATAAATGAAGATAAATATTGAGATAATTTGAGAGGGCCAATTCATGGTCTCCCATAACTAGACATAGCTTGATTAAAATTATAAGGATCACAAAAGAGAAGATGGTAATTCTCTAAGTCAAGTGCAAGGCTTCATGTGTTTATTGGAAGAGGACACAAGGATGAGTGTACACGTTATGGTTCTAATTTGGAAGCTTGCACATTAGTTGTCAATCAAGATCAAGCATTTGAAGCGGGTTTTCAAATGAAGGTTAATCTTGTATGAAGCAAAGTGGAACTCAAAAGTGGATTGGATAAGTGATGAAGAGATCAACCGATGTCTAGGGTGAGGGACTAAGCAATCTTTGGGGCCGTAGCTAAGCCGCCATTAGTGTTTGGCTAGGGTGAAGTTCTAGCATCTGTGGGGTCTCCAAGTATCATATCCAAACCTTAACCGAGGGAAGCATTGCAAGTCATCAACATGTTATGATTGACAATATGGAGTGACTTATGGATCCAAGTGTGCATTCCTTTGCTAAATGGAAAGATCCTAAGTCATTAGCTCAAGTATGGACAAGCTCAAGTCATAGGCTATGTTGAAAGCCCTCAAGTGGATATTGATCAAGTATGGCAAGATTGAAGACATTCAAGCTCAAGAGAACAACAAAGTGTTTTTATTCATTCTTGAGTATAGGTATGTCGTACTATCAAGAGGGATGCAACATTAGCGAGTCGACAAAGTCAAAGTGCTCATTAGTTGACCTAAGTGAGATCTAGTCTTGAGAGCCTTAGAGTGTGCTAACAAACCCTCCTAACCTAACCTGAGCCATCTCTTCTCGGTGATGAAGTGTTAGTTTCATAGAAAAGGTTTTTGGGGGTAACTCGGGCCTGACCGGTCAGGGACACCGGTCTGACCGGTGTAGGGCACCGGTATGACCGGTGTCGCCCGAGGGCTAACGGCTAGTTTTCTCCTTTGAGGGGTATAAATACCCCAAGCCTTCTTCAGTTGAAGCTTGCTGTTTCTAGTGGTATTGCTGAGGTCTCAAGCCATTTCTTGCAAGCTCTTAGCCTTAGTGGCTCTCCCCAACCCTCTCTTTGTGAGATTTATGGATTCAAGCCATATTCTTTGTGTTGGGTTGAGAGAGTGAGCTCAAGAGCGACCTTGTGAGCTAACAAGAGCATTTCCATAGCTTGAGCACTTTGGTTTCACGTCTACAAGCTTTGAAGCGTTTGTTACTCTTGGAGGTTTGCCTCCTAGACGGCTATGCGTCGCCGGCTCGCTCCCAAGGTTGTGGTGAGCAGCGGGAAGTTTGTGAGGGCTGTGATCTTGCCTCTTCGTGGAAAAGATCGCCTTAGTGGAAAGGAGGAAAGTGGTTGAAAGAGACCCGGCTTGTTGTGGGAATTGTCCCTTACAAGCTCCTCAACGGAGACGTAGCCGTTCCTTAGTGGGCGGTGAACTTCGGGAAACAAATCCTTGCTTCTTTGTGTGGTTTGCCTCTCTAAGTTGTTTTTCTAGCATATTTGATTTGCTTCTGCTTCGATCTACTTGGGTGTGCTACTCGTGTGTGCAGGGCTCATTACTCTGCTTGTGATCATCTACAAAGGCCACTCACCAAGTTTGGTTCGTGCTAGAAGTCAAGAGGAGCTTGAAGTTGTTTTTGCAGGTGCTCTGTGCTACACCGGTCTGACCGGTGATAGGCAACGGTCTGACCGGTGCCTCCTGTGAAGTCCAGTGAGCGACCGGTCTGACTGGTCACCACCACCGGTCTGACCGGTGGGCACTGTCAGCTCAAGTTTTTGGGGAAGAAAAGTTTAATTCGGTCGTCTCGCCTATTCACCCCCCCTCTAGGCGACATCAAGGTCCTTTCAACGCTGCCGCCGTGGGATACGGCGGTAGGAACCTGGCCCCACCTGGCAGGTCAGCCGACCGTTGGCGGCACCCCTACCGCCGTGCCCCACGGCGGCAGGAGTTCCTGTCGCCGTGGGGTACGGCGGCAGATGTATATTTCTCGAAATTTTTGATTCGTCCATTTATTTTTCAAAAATCAAAGGAAAAAATATATAAAAAAATTCCAAGAAGAAATAAGAAGTCTCAAAATAGCCCACGGGCCGCGGATCGGGGCAGCAAGCAACACAAGAGGATGTGAGTTTGACAGCCCAAAGAAGTCTTTGAAATTAGAGCCCAAGCGTTAGCCATCTGGGTCGTTGCTCTTAAAATAAAGGATTAAGTTCTTTTGACCTCCCTCATGTATTGGGCGAGTTCGGTTTTTCCCCTGCTATCCGAAACTGGGTATTTGAGGCTCCTCATCTTCCGAACCTGTGCGTTTTTTCTCCCTCGGCTGTTTTGCAGAGCGGTTTTGATGACATGGACGCCACGTGGCAGTGGGGGCGGTGGGGCCCACTTGTCAGCATTATCCCATCTCTCTTCTCTCTGTTTCCCTCTTTCTCTCTCCTCTCTCATCTCTCTCCTCCGTTCAGATGGCCGTCGGGTGGAGCAGGGATCGGCGGGCGAGTGGACGGTGGGCGTAGGAGGTAGGGGTGAGCCACCCTTCTCCTCTGTTGCTCATCGCCGGAGGCCCACCCCACCCCCGCGGCACCGCCGGAGGGCCACCGCAGCCGGTTGAGGGAGTGTGGCGCGCAACGGCCAGCGTCAGGGAGGAGTAGCAACGGAAAAAGAATATTAGCCGCTGGTGCCTCCAAGAGGGAGAAGGAAAAAGGGAGTAGAGGTCACTGTGGAGTTCCCCACATGGAGGCTCGAGTCGCCGACAGGTGAGGCCACACGCCCACCCCCACCACTGTCGTGCGACAGGCGGCCAACAGGGCGACGAATCCATGGCTTCCCTGCTGTCGGTGTTTAATCTCGGCAAACCTACCCAGGGGGTGCCTAAGGTAGTTGATTGTGCGGTAGGGATCGCCGAGACCAGGAGCTCGATGGCGAGACACGAGGCACACAATTATACAGGTTCGGGCCGCAATGTGCATAATACCCTACGTACAGTATACTGCGTGGCTCTTGATTGATTGCGTTTGTTTCAGATGTTGTTTGGGGGGGTCCCTGCCTCACCTTATATTATGCGGAAGGCAGGGTTACAAGTCAGTTGAATACAAGGATACTAGCCGGATACGACTAGGACTAGTCATAGGTGCTGTACAGGACAAACTTTCCTATTCTAGTACTATCCTTGTGTAGTCTTGAGTAGTCTGTGTGCGCCACGTCTTCAGTAGCCGCGACCCACAGGTAGACAGAGAGTCCAGCGGGTACCTATCTTACGGGTAGGTCCATTCCTGTGGTGGACCCTAGGATGCCCGTACGACAAGCCCCGAGTACTTTGTAGTTGAGTGCAGCTAGTCTGAGTAGTCTTGAAGGCCTCCGCGAGTAGTTCCCAAGCGTCCCCGAGCGCTACAAGCCAAAGTCTTCAATAATACTTGAACTGCCACGAAGCTGGAAGGTACTCCAGCGACTCCACGAGTAGTCTTGAAGGCTTCTCGAGTAGTACCCAAGCGTCTCCAGGTTCTTCTCTTGAAAGTCTTCGAAAGTACTCGTGGTGTCTTGCAGTCTTCGCGCAGAAGATCCATATGGTAATGCGATTTTGCAAAAAATCGCATTCCATATGAATTGTAGCCCCCGAGCCTTAGGTTGAATTTGTATTCTAGCTGAGGGTCAAAGTTGAAATCCGCCAATCTTGTCCAACTAAATCCGGAGAAAAAACCGAAGGACACGTGGCACGGAGCCCCCGAGCCTTGAGTCGAGTTGAATCTCGAATTGAAGGATCAATCTTGACTGTGAATCGTGGCCTTGGGTGTGGAGTCAGTAGCCCAAAGCCTTCCAATTATCAGCTCTGTCGTTGAGCCCCCGAGATCTGGAGCACTGAGTCTTGGAATATGAAGCGTCCGCTCGGAATATGAAGTGTCCGCTAAACTGATGAGGTGCCAGTTGACTTATAAATAGAAGGGCAACCCTGGTTAGGGTTTCCATTCACATCCATATCCACTGAGCACTTAGCCTCCTCGCGCGTATCTGCAGCCGCCGCCGTCGTAGTGTAAGATCCCATGTGCGCCCTCCATCCGTGCGGAGCCCCGAGCAAATGCGCGTGAAGACACTCGTGATCGCGAGGATGAAGACCGCACCATCCACGGTGCAGATGGAGAGGAAGAAGAGGGCGGTTGGGAGGAAGAAGAAAGAATCTTCCCCGCAGCCGTCACTGCCGTAGAACCAAGCCAGCGCCTGGAAGAAATCAAAGTTGAAGCACAAGGACATCCAGGCGCTAGTCGATGTCGGGTTCGTCCGCAGGAAGATGATAGAAGGGTGGAATACTGCTGCCGGTGATGATTGGCCGATGGAGAAGACCCCCGACGAGATCCTGATGTTCGCCCACTTCTGTGAGCGCGGGTTAGCCTTGCCGGCGTCAGGCGTCTTCCATGGGCTACTCGAGTACTACCAGATCAAGCACGTCCATCTGAACCCAAACAGTATCTTATAGATCTCAGTCTTCATACATTTCCGCGAAGCCTTCCTGGGGATTCGTCCGCACTGGGGTTTGTTCAAGAAGTTGTTCCGATTGAAGCCGCAACCAAATGTGTTGAGCCCCCATGTAGTCGGTGGCACTGGTGTCCATAAGTGGGAGAAAAGATCTGACTTGTACTTTGAGTACAAGTTAATTGATTTGAACCAAGACTGGAAACAGAGATGGTTCTATACTGCGAACCAGCGTCCGCAGTTGCCGAAGCCCAGGTTTTACCCTCCTATCCATGGCGATATTTGGAATTCAGAGCCCACCACGGAGGAATGTCTGGATGTGCTGGAGATGCTGAGGTGCACCACAGAGTTGAAGACGGCCGGGTTGACCGTGGTGCGGGTAGCCTTCAGTTTTATGAAGCGCAGGGTTCGGCTCTTGATGAAGAGAGATCACTACGGCTTCGAGTACACTGGCCGTGATGACAGCTCTAGGTTCACTGACAAGGAGGTCGGCTCCAATGCGGTGATGGAACGATTGGTGAAGATCTTCAAGAATATGGAGCCTGGGATCCCAGCCGTCGTTGAGGAGTACTCGGCGGATAGGCCACCGAAGAAGGTACGAAGCCGAAGCCCCCAAGTACTTATGTGTTGACTTGTTGTGCAGCTAACTTGCCTTGCACTTGCAGGAGGATGTAGAGCGGTTCTACTCCATGCCGCCATTGCCCATGTACGTCGACGGCGGGATGTACCCGGAGCGGAAAGCACGGGCAACGGAACAAGTAGCCGATGCCATGGAATCAGAAGAGACCGCAGAGGGAGCCGTAGAAGATTGGTCAATAGATGATGATGACACCACCCTGTCACAGCACTACGAGTTGAAGTTGCGCTATGGGTACTCGTCGTCTGCCGCAGGAAGCTCGGCCGCTGGCTCGTTGAAGAGACCGGCAGTCGATATTGCTGGAGACATCACGCCACCACCGAGGAAGCAGAGAAGAACGGTGCGGAAGTAATGCGTGAAGAAGACCGTGAACCCACAGGAATCATCAGCTGAGGTAAACCTCTGAACTTGCGAGCAGTCGGTGACATTGTTTGAAGTAGTCCTTGACCTTGTTGCTTGTGTGTAGGGACAAAAAGAAACCGAGCAGATGCCAGAGCCTGTGCAAGGCGTTATCCCGGAAGCCGTCGAGGTCGTAGACCTTGGCGATGAGGATACTATACTGCCTGTGGGAATTCCTACAGGCAGTACATCCGTAGAAGTCGAGCTGCCGCTGTCAAAAGAGCCTCAAGCTCCGACGATGACGGGGCCCACGGCGGAGAAGGCCACGGAGCCCCCGGTGTCTTCGCGAGTGGTTGTAGAGCCGCTGGTAGTCGCACCAGTTTGTTTTCGCTGCTTGGAGGCCCCAAGAAGCAAGTGTTGTGCTCCACGCTGTAAGTACCCGACAACTCGAGTACCTATTTCTTGATCAGCGGTGGAGTCATGTTGTCGGTGTCCGGATTAGCACCGGCACCACCTAGTAATTAGCGTTGCGATCAGTCTCTCGATGGTCGGTGCTAAGCTAAAGGGAGACAAGGATTTATCCTGGTTCTGGCCACGCGGCCGTATGTCCAGCAAGGTGTGCTTGCGCACTGTATTAACTTGCACCGGTGGTGCCTGTAGAGGGGGGCTACAAGCAAGGTGGGAGAGGAGGCAAGTCCCCCAGGTCCCAACTATGATGATTGAGGCAAGTGCCAATATCAGGAATGGTGTGATGTGGAGCGAGCGAGTGAGTGCTGAGAGTATGAGGGCGTGTCCCTGCGCAGGGGCGCCTGCCTCTCCCTTTTATAGACCAAGGAAGGGCGGCTTACAGTGAAGTGGTACAGTGGCTGTGTACTAACAGGCATGGCACCGGAGGTCTTGTCCTCACACGTTCTGGCTCCTGGCGCGAGTTGGTGGCGAGCTCCGACTTCCGCGGGCGGCATGGCGGCTCCTGTTGCTTGTCCGGGTGTGACTTCGAGGGGGCGCTCCTGCCAATTCGAGGGTCTGGTCGCCGGAGGAAGGACGGAAGTTGGCGGCACAGAATCGTGGAACATCACCAGCCTGTCCGCACAGTGCTGCGCAGTCCGTTGCACAGCGGTGGGAATAGTGGCACAGCGCCAGGGATGGTTGCACAGTGTCGGAGTTGGTGGAGGAGACGCGGCGCACGCCGCTCGTACGGCGGCGTCGGTCAGCATGTGCGACCGCATGCTGTCCGTACATTCTTCGAGGGTGCCCCCTTGCCTGTTCGAGGGTCTCGCCATTGGGAGAGGACGGGAGCAGGTAGTACAGTGGTGCGGATTGACGTCGGCCTGTCCGCACAGCGCCGCGCAGTGCCCGCATAGGGACGGGGGTGGCTGCACAGTGGCAGCGTCAGGTGCTCAGGCCGTGTCAGCCGCGCGGCGTGGGGGGATTTGCCTTTGACTTGGATGTCCCGTCGCGGATCCTGGCATAAAATGCCATTATCAGAGGAGAGGCGGGGCAGGATTCTACTGGTCGAGGGATGGCCTAGAGCGAGGCGGAGATGGTCGCCCGCTTGAGGGGGGTCGAGCCCCTCGAGCGAGGCGGACGCCCGCCCGAGGGACCGGGACCCTCGAGCGAGGTGGAAAACTACTCGAGGGTCCGGGACCCTCGATCGAGGCGGGAACCTACTCGAGGGGCCGGGACCCTCGAGCGAGGCGGAAACCTGCTCGAGGAGTCAGGACCCTCGAGCGAGGCGGAAACCTGCTCGAGGGGCCGAGACCTCGAGCGAGGCGGGAAATGGGGCGCGCGAGTGGGCCTTCTTGATGAGGGCCGCTGCTGGGCTGTTAGCTTACCATGGGCCTGCGGCGTCCTGTACTTCCCCTTTGGATTCATGGGGGTTAGTCCGTACGTGATTGCGTTTAACGAGGGTGATTATCCCCTTAGTTAGGGGACCCCTAATGACCATCCCCGACACATGTATGAAGTCTTGGTGCAGGAAATCAACTGATCTCTCCTGGAATCACCGAGTGTTGCAGCCGACGCGAGTACTAGTACTTGTGTTGAAGAAGTCATGAAGGACGCCCAACAAACCCAGGAAGATAGGGTGGAGGCCCCTGTTGTTGAAGACAGGGCGCCGTCTCCTGTGCAAGATGTGGAGCCAGAGCAAACCCCGGTGGAGGTGACTGAGACAGAGACAGTCACCGCCACAGGTTTGTCCCAACTCTGGATTAAAGTAGTTGAGTCGCTGATATGCGCGTACGGTGCAGCCCCTGAGCCAAGGACTAATACTCTGGCGGAACTTGAAGCAGAGCTAGCAGAGGCGATACTGCCTGATGATGAGGCCAACTTGCCGCGGGAAAAAGAAAGTCCAACCCCCGTGCATCAGAAGAATGCACAGGTAGTCCTTGAGATGAGCCCAGAGCGGCAGATGGTTGTACGTGAGGTTGATATTGAAGACCCATCGCCGCTATGGAGCCGGCCTATGGAGTTTATGGCTGAGACGAGTAGCCATGCTGACGAAGTGCTGGCTAGCATCAATGAAGCCATGCTGGAGCCGGGATACGTGGAAATGCAGTTGAAGAATCTTCATGAACTCGGCTCGTTTGTGCAGGTAAGAACGAGTACCCTTTGTAGTGGACAAAGTGTATTGCCTTCGAGTACTTGATCAATTCCCTTGATAATGTGCAGGACATTGTGAGACGGTCAAGGCGGAAGTCTCGGGAGCTCGCCAAGCAAGCCACCGACGGAGAGCGCGTGGTTAAGCTTGAGGAGGACTTGCAGATAGAGTGGGATCTTTCGTGTCGCCTGCAGATGAAGTTGGATTCAAACGCGGTGGAGTACCGCAATGAGATCTAGAAACTGACGAGCAGATGGACAACGTTGTCCGCAAAAACAAATCTTTGCGGCAGGAAAAAAAAGGTGATCCTGGAGCTCCGACCTTGCAGCGAGTACTCATTGTAGTTGTCATGAACTGACTCCTTGAACTGTCGATATGCAGCACTGGAGAACTCAGTGCAGAAGCTGAAGGACAAGACTACTGACTGGCAGAACGCCTTCAACCGGGAGCAAGCTGAGCGTGAGAAGGTCGAGGAAGACCTCAAGGTGCAGACTGCATAGCTGATTTTCGAGTTGGAGCTCAAGGGTGACACCATAGTTGACTTGACGACTTGTATGCAGTCGTTGAAGCTGAAGATGGAAGAAGCCAAACTCTTGAAGCGCGAGCTGATGGAGCTGTAGGCAGTAGCGGGGCCCGTGGCGGATATGTTTGAGCCTAGAGTACCCGGGGTGGAGCAGAGGCCGTTGGTGGAGAGGTTGAAAGATATGCCAGGCAAGCTTCTTGAATATGTGTAGAGGCTGGCGTGATCAATCCCGACCCAGGTGCTGAGTTTCCTTCGCTCCTTCTACCCGACGTCCAACTTCACTGTAATCAGAGAAGGCACGGCGGCAGACTGCACCGACAAGAGGTTCTAGGAGCTCATGGAGGAGATGGCCCCCGTCACCGAGGAGATGATCTTCCGCCTTGACCTTAGCTAGGTCTATCTGTTGAAGAAAACTTGTAGGCAAGACAAGTGTAAAAATAGATAATATATAATGAGTAGTAACGAAAGATTTGAGTACTCAATTATCTGTCTGCGATGTTCCCTTGAGTATGGTTGAGCCATGCGCCCATGATGGACTAGTAGACAGTCCGGTGAAATCTTGGCTGCAAGAGAGATTTTTTTGCGAGTAGTAGTACTCGACTTTGATGAGTTTCAGAGAACTATAGGAGGCGACAAGATTTCACAGAACAAAAGTTGGGAAATAATCTTTTATTACTGTAGAAATAATGAGTACAACTGTTGGCACTTGGCCTTGGCGTGGAGCTGCTTACAGCTGACAAGTAGTCGCTAGGTGGATCGTAGGAGGCCGCGAACTGCCATCCTAAGGGGTAGCCCGGACTGTAGTAGGCCACAGACAACTACCTGTGGATAGCCCAGACCGTAGTAGGCAACAGGCGGCTACCCGAGGTGAAGAAGCCGTCCGAAGAGGCTGGAAAGGAGATGTGGACCGTAGTAGGCCGCGAGCCGCCGTACTGATGGGTAGCCCGGACCGTAGTAGGCGGCAGAAAACTACCCGTGGATAGCCCGGACCGTAATAGGCCACAAAAGACTAGCTGAGGAGATGAAGCCGTCCTGAGAAGGGTTGCATGAAGGGAAGGTGTGGATCGTAGTAGGCCACGAAACGTTGCCCCAATGGGTAGCCCAGACCATAGTAGGCCGCAGACAACTACTTGAGGTGATGAAGCCGTCCTGAGAAGGCTTGCATGAAGGGAAGGCATGGACCGTAGTAGGCCACGAACCGCTGTCCCGATGGGTACCCCGGGTCGTAGTAGGCCGCAGACAACTACCCGTGGTGCGGAGCCAGACTGTCGATTAGTAGTCGAGGACTATGGGTAGAATCGACAGAGGTGCTCGATGTTCCATGAGTTGGCAATGTCATCACCGTCGAGGGTTTGGAGGCGATAGGAGCCTGGGCCAGTGACTGCCTTGACGGAGAAAGGTCCTTCCCATGGAGAGCTGAGCTTGTGAAGTCCTGATGTATCCTGGATGTGACGTAGGATAAGGTCACCCACATTGAAGGAGCGCTCCTTGACATTGCAATCATGGTAGTGCCGGATGCCCTCAAGGTACCAGGTTGATTGAACAAGGGCATTGCAGTGGGCTTCTTCGAGGTTGTCGATGTTGACCCGTCTGCTGTCTGCAAAGACGCCTTCATCATAGTGCTCGACCACAGGTGATTACCACATCACATCAACAGGCAGGATAGCTTTGGAGCTGTAGACCAGGAAGTAAGGTGACTGCCTTGTTGGCTTTGTAGGCTAAGTACGTAGCCCCCAGAGTGCATTGAGTAGTTCCTTGATCCACTTGCCTCCTTTGGTGTTTGCAGGATCGTACATGCGCTTCTTGAGAGCATCGAGTACCATTGGCACAAGGGTGTGCAACGGAGACGTACCGGACGTCGATCCCGCTGTTCTCGCAGTATTCCCAGAAATGGTGGTTGTTGAAGTTAGAGCCCAGGTCTGTGATGATGTGATTGGGGAACCCGTAGCGATGCATGAGTTCATCCAAGAAGTCGAGTACTCTGTCGGCTTTAGGGCAGGTGACAAGTTTGACCTTGATCCACTTGGTGAACTTGTCGATGGCCACCAGAACTCGATTGAATCCTCCTGGCGCAGTTGGTAGAGGGCCAATCATGTCGAGCCCTCAGCAAGCGAAAGGCCAGGTTGGTGGTATCGTAATGAGCTTGTAGGCTGGGACGTGTTGTTGCCGAGCGAAGAACTGACATCCTTGGCACTTCTTGACTAGTTCTTCTGCGTCGGCCAAGGCTGTTGGCTAATAGAACGCTCGTCGAAAAGTTTTGCCCACCAGAGTCCGGGAGGATGCGTGGTTGCCGCAGATCCCTTTATGAGTCTCCTCCAGAATGTCCTTGCCTTCTTCCCGAGACACACACTTCATGAGTACATGAGAAGTGGTGCCTCACCTGTAAAGCTGGTCTCCGACGAGTACGTAGTTTTTGGCTCGGTGTATGATCTGCTCTGCCTCTAACTTATCGGAGGGAATCTTCTACGCCTTGATGTAGTCGAGGAACGACTGCCTCTAGTCCACATTAATCATAAGCACCTCGCAAACTGGCTCGGACGGACTGAGATCAGTAGTCGAGGGAGTTGTTGCTGGCTCCGGAATAGACTTCTTGTGGAGCTCGTGGACGAAGACACCCGCTTGAACTGGAGTGCGAGTAGAACCCAGCTTTGACAGGACATCCGCAGCTATGTTGTTGTCACAGATGACATGACAGAACTCGAGACCATGGAATTTGTTCTCGAGCTTGCATACCTCCAGACAGTACGCGTCCATGTTTTCTCAGTTGCGATCTCATGAGTCATTGACTTGATTGATGACCACTGCGGAGTCACCGTAGACGAGTAGTCGCTTGATGCCGAGTGAGACTGCCAGGCGGAGCCCGTGTGGTAGAGCCTCATACTCAGTTTCATTGTTGGAGACCTTCCAGAAGATTTGCAGGACGTACTTGAGTTGCTGACCTTTGTTTGAGATTAGCAGTACTCCTGCGCCTGCACCTTCGAGCTTGAGGGAGCCGTCGAAGTACATGACCCAATGCTCTGGACGCTCGGTTGGTATTGGCACTTGATTCTCCCGCCACTCGGCCATGAAGTCGACCAAGGCTTGAGACTTGATAGCAGTGCAGGGCTTGAAGTCGAGCGAGAGGGCACCAAGCTCGACCGCCCATTTAGAAATCCTCCCTGTGGCGTCCCGATTGTGAAGGATGTCATCAAGCGGGTAGTCGGTGACCACATAGTTCTTGTACTCATGTAAGTAGTGTCGTAACTTCTGCAAGATGATGAGGACTGTGTAGAGTAGCTTCTGAACCAGTGAGTATCGGGACTTTGAGTCAGAGAGTACCTCGCTGACGAAGTAGACGGGGCGCTGGACCTTGTATGCGTGGCCGTCCTCCTGTCATTCGACGACGATGGCGGTACTGACCACACGAGTAGTCGTAGCAATGTATAGGAGGAGCTCCTCCTTGGCTTGAGGTGTCGTGAGTACTGGAGGCTTGGATAGGAAGTCTTTAAGCTGATGAAAAGCTTCGTCAGCCTCTGCAGTCCACACGAACTTCTCTTGCCGCTTGAGTAGGTTGACGAAAGGTAGACCCGGTTCTCCAAGTCTTGAGATGAATCGGTTGAGGGCCGCCATGCATCCAGTAAGCTTCTGGACATCTTTGATGGTAGACGGTGCATTCATGTTGGTGATGGTAGAGATCTTCTCGGGATTAGCTTCAATGCCGTGATGGTTGATGATGAACCCGAGTAGTTTCCCTAACGGTACAACGAAGACGCACTTGTTGGGGTTGAGCTTCCATTGTTACTCCCGTAGTGAGGCGAAGGTCTCTTCAAGGTCGGTGATGAGTATGTCGGGATCTCTGGTCTTGACGACTGTATCATCCAAGTACGCCTCACTGTTCTTGTTGAGCTGCCTCTTGAACCAGGCTTGGATAGCTCGCTGATAAGTAGCCCCCGTATTCTTCAACCCGAACGACATCGCCGTGTAGCAGTAAGCGCCGAACGGGGTGATAAACGCGGTCTTCTCTTGATCAGATTCCTTGATTGCTATCTGGTGGTACCCCGAGTAGCAGTCAAGGAAGGAGAGTAGGGCGCATCCCTCCGTGGAGTTGATGACTTGATCAATCCGCAGCAATCCGAAGGGATCCTTGGGGCAGTGCTTGTTGAGGTCAGTGTAGCCAACACACATCCTCCACTCGTTGGTGTTCTTCTTCCGGATGAGGACAAGGTTAGCGAGCCACTCTGGATGGAACACTTCCTTGATGAAGCCGATCGCGAGTAGTGTTGCGAGTTCCTTCTTGATGGCGTCCCTGCGGTCTTGGGCGAAGCGGCGAAGATGTTGTCGCTTGGGTGTAGCTTTAGGATCGACGTTGAGGGAGTGCTCGATCAACCTTCTGGGCACACCGAGCATGTCAGCAGGCTTCCATGCAAAGATGTCGCGGTTGGCCCGAAGAAAGTTGACGAGCGCGTCTTCCTATTTGGGATCCAAGCAGGTGCTGATCATGGTCGTCTTGGAGCTGTCACCGGTACTGTAACACCCCATGTTTTTAATTAGTGTTAATTAGTGCTAATCATCCTCTTAAACAAGTCAACATCATTAGTGGTTAAACCTTTGGTCAAAGTCCTAGTCAAAAACCCTTAACATCCATACCCTACCTAGAACTTTTGCCACGTTCTCCAAATTTCACCTAAACACTTCAAAATCGGCCAATATAAAAGTTATGCATCTTTTCATGGGACACAATTTTTATAATTGCGCCATTTCAAATTTTGAGTGTGAAGTGGTGAAAAACGCGGTCAACGGCAGTAATCACTATTTTCAAGCGCCGAGAAAATTCTCATGTTGGCATGCTATTTATGCAAAATCCTTTGCTCAAAACACACATCAGCCTTTGTAAAAGTTGTAGAGGGTCATGAGATCTCCAAATTTGCTATATACACTTTGGAGCACTTCTGTTGCAAAATTTTGAGTTTCGGCCGGTCAAACAGTGCTAAATCAAAACGAAAACCACGCCGGGAACTCGCGCCCGCGCGCGACATCATAGAGCGCCATGTCGGCCTTGCCGCTGTACGCTGCATACACGCACGCCGAGGCGCTGATGCGACCGTCAGTCCGAGGCGAGCACCACAGGCACTGTGTGCCGAGGCGATGACGCACGCGGAGGCATTGGCCGGTGCCACACGGCAAGCGCGCACACGACCGACGCCGGAGCGCCGCCCCCGCCATTGGCCGGCTCCCCGCCGCACGTCGTGCCGGCCCTGTGGCCATGCCGCGACCTCGTCCGTCGAGTAGACTTGGGAAGTTGCCGCCTCTCTGCGCTGAGCCTCCTATAAAAACCCCTTCCTTCTCCCTGCGCGAGCACAACACCGCCGTCGTCCGCCATTGCCGCCGCCGCCGGTGAAGTCCCTCCTCTGCCTACTCCCGCAGCCGTCTAGCACTTTGAACCTCCTGTCTAGCACCCACTCGACCTTCCACAAGCGCACATGGCCTAGCTCCGTCTCTCTTCTCGCCGGAGTTCCAACAGAGGCGGGTCCGCCGCCACCGCTCACCGGAGCTACCTCCGGCCAAGCAACTACCGCCAATCAACCCGTGGTGAGCCAAATCGCAAACCCGTGTCGCTTGTTTGCCCGCTCCGGCCGCCCTTCGCCACCGGCGAGCCCGCCCCACCGCCGGAGGGTATGGTTGTGAAGCAAATTTCTTTGTAGGGTTCGGGATGTAAATCTAAGGGCATATCTGTGAAGAATCAAACCTTTCTAGGGTCTGTGCTAGAATTAGATTGTTAAGTTTTTCCCCCTTTGGTCCAGTGCATTTGAAAAATCATATAAAATCGTACAAAAATCAGAAAATTGCAAAACTAATTTTGTTGGTTTCGTTATGAACAGACCTACATCCTTCATAAAGCTAGTCTATACTTCTGATGAGAGGTTTTTGAATTAGAATTCAAACTCAGTTTGAATGTGTTTGTTCATAACTTGAAATGTACTCCTGTTCTGGACTTGATCTTTGGATATGTTGTTAGTCATGGCTGGTATAGACTAGATCTAAGTTTTTGCACAAAGTTACTGAAGGAATCTTTCTCTATGATTTATTTTGTGTTTATGCTAGATCTGTGTAAATGTTTTGTGCAGCTTCTTGTAAATAGTTTCTGTAGCTCATTTTGTGACTACTGTCTTGTTATGGCTAGATGTGTCTCTGGTGATTTTATCACATTTTTAGAAACTGTCTAAATATATGTTTCTGAGTTATGCTTGTGTATAGGGTTAAATTCATAGTTCATATCCTGATGATCCAGAGATACTCATCTTTGGGCTAGATGATGTTTGTGACATGTTAGAGTTGTAGAAGAAAGTTTGACTGCAGAATAGTTATATATGTCTCTGTGTAAATTCTTTATACATGGCTAGGTTGAAAGTTGTTATTTTTGTGTAGCCCGATTGAATTAGTTTTTGGAGCTAATTTTTGGTGTGTAGCCTAGTTATATTCCAGAGATGCTATGTATAAATTTTGAGGACCAGCACATGAGTAGTTTTCCCTGTATTAATAGGTCTTGTTTTTGCTAGTTGTAACTTGTCAGATTTTTCATTCTTAGCATATAGCTCAGTTTGCTGTGAATTTTTGGCAGTAGCTTAGCTGTGTCACTGTGCGCATGTACAAAAATTCTCACTGTGATATCCTACATGGTTTGAACAGAATAAATTTTGGAAGGAAGTAAGTGTTATGAAGAGAAAATAAAGAAATCACTCTTTTAAAACTTTGTGTGTGTTTCACCCTAAGATACACCCCTGGTAATTCACCTTTAGCCAAATTGGTTGTTTTGTGAAAGAAAATAAAGGTAATTAAATAAATGTGCGCACAATCACCATCAAAAGAAATGTTAATAAAGGGTTGTTTATCTTTCTTTGTGGAAGAGTATGCTGAATATATTCTTATCTAGGTGAATGTGGTCAACTTTGCACCCTATGCTTGTTATGTGCTGTTTGTATTTAATTAAATTACATTCACCAACTAATTATTGCATATGCATCCTCCGTGTAGAAGTTCCTAACGGTAGCTACACGCTCGTGCCGGCAGACGAGGACAAGAGAGCTGGAGGAGATGTGCACTACGTGACCGTAGAGCAAGACCTGGACCAAAGTCTGGAAGTTTGTTTGACTGCTTGTGCTGACGAAGGCAAGCCCTGGTTCATCATTAACCTATGTGTTTTTTTTTTAACTTTTGAATTTATTCTTTGATTATTTATGTGCATTTACGTTCAGGAGTTGATTTGAAACCCTAGTTGCATGATCCCTTAAGTACCTATGATCTTTTACTAGTATGCTAGGTCGCTAGTTGCTATGCACTAAGGACCCGGTACAAGTCGAGTGATGTACTTCGCTCGCGAGAATAGGTTCTTATGTTGGAATCATAAGATTTGTTAAATTAGATTGCTCACATGGTAAGAGCATGAGATTCTGGGCTCCGGTCCAGTGGTTAGAAGATTAAGCGTTTGAACGTACTAAACATTTGTCGGAAATGGGTACGATAAGCCTAGTACCTAAATGATGCGGTGCAGGAACTTTGCGCTACTAATCTTGGGTTGCGGCCCCAGTCTTGCAAACTGTGGTGCATGTGTGAGTCTGGACGCTAGTGTGAGGCAGACCAGATAGCCTTGTACCTAGGACTGTGGCATCCGATCCCAATCCGAGGAATGACGGGAACCGCCTGGTTGAATGAACTCTCGGTGAGGGCATTCTCCCGTATGTTTAGGTCCATCTTGCAAGGTTATTAATCGATCGATCGTCGGCGTCTCACTGTTATCCGAGATTGCTTAATCAACTTGCCATTGTGATCCCTTTATGATGGAATATGGATAAACTTGATGTTTGATTAATTGTATTGCATAACTCATGCTAGCAATAGTTGCTTATATAGGAATGATTTAATCTACTAGAACTTGAGCTAAAATATTGAAAACAAGGATTAACTCCGTAGTAGCTTTTTGGCAAAACAAACCCACTAGCCAAAAGCCTTGCATGTTTAGAGGTTAAGTCTTTCATTTTAGACGGGTAAGCCTTGCTGAGTATTAGTATACTCAGCCTTGCTATATATGTTGTTTTCAGGTGATAAAGTTTGGCCTGGAGAAATCCCACCCGGCTGGGAGCTGGAATGGGTGGATGACGAGGAGTGATGGCATCGTGGGTGGCCTCCCATGATGCCATTTTATCGTTTAGTTATTCCGCTGTCTTTTAAACTCCAAACTATTTATTTTCATGTCAAGAACAATGGTTTGTAATAATTGACCCTACGGGGAAGATTGGATTTAATTTGTAAGGTACTCTAGACTCTCCTTCGTGGGAGTTTTAATGTATATGTGTTCGATCCTCTATGTGTTGTACAAGTGATTTACCAGGCTTTGACCCAACACTCAGCGTGATGGTTCCTTATTATTGCTTAATGACCAAATGGAGTGGTTTAGGCGATAGTACCGAATTATCTCGGGTGGGGTTGACATAGGTACCGAGATCGACGACTTTCAGCGGGACTTCCTCTGTCAGCGCGGGCTTGGTGGAGATGTCGGTCTTCTCTGGGATTTCGAGCTCACTCGGGGCAAGCTTCTTGGATGCAGCGAAGACTTCCATCATGGCGTTGGGAACTTGAGTAGCGGCAGCAAGCTCCACGGCTTCGGTATCGCAGTCATAAGAGCGCGTCAAGTCCCCTTGTAGAGCGAGTACACCCTTGGGTCCCGGCATCTTGAGTACGAGGTACACGTAGTGCGGGATAGCCATGAATTTGGTCAGAGTTGGTCGTCCGAGGATGGCGTGGTAGGATGTCTCGAAGTCCGCAACCTCGAACTTGATGTACTCGGTGCGGTAGTGGTCTTTGGTCCCGAAGGTGACAGGCAGCACGACTTGTCCCAAGGGGACAGCTGCATTGCTAGGGACGATGCCGTAGAACGGCGAGTTGCTTTTAGTAAGCATGTCGGTGATATTGAGGCCCATCTTCTTCAAAGTCTTGGCGAAAAGGACGTTGAGACCCTTGTCGCCATCGATGAGAACCTTGGTGAGCCTGGAGCCTGCAACCACCGGGTCCAGGACGAGAGGGAACCGTCCTGGCTCTAAGAAGCTGGTCTACTGGTCCGCGCGCAAGAAGGTAATAGGTACCTCCGACCACTTGAGGAAGGTGGGTGCTGCAAGTTCGATGGACATGATCTCCCTTAGCAGAAGTTTTTGGGAGCGCTTTGTAGGAATGCTGCTGAAGATGATGTTGACGGTGTTAGTGGGATCCTGGAATCCATCGTCTTTGTCTTTGTTGCCTTTTCCCCCCTTTTCCCTTGTTGCAGGGGCGTTGAGGTTCTGGAGCCTTCTCCAGCACACGGCGTAGTGAGTAGCACTGCTCGGTAGTATGGTTACCGGTTGGGTGCCATGGGCACTTGTCCCTGAGCATCTTCTGGAAGTAGAGATTCTCGTCTTCTTTGGCCTCCTTGGAGGGTTGCTCAAGGTTGGCAACATTGTTGTCCGACTTCTGCTTGCGGTTGGGATTGCTCGAGTAGTTATTACCCGTGCGGTTGGGACCCGACTGCTGCTTGCTACTACTTTCGACAGTGTTGTTGTTGTTGTTGCCTTGGTTGTGGTGGGGAGTGTGGTATCTGGCATGAGCCTTATCCTCCTCATGAGCCCAGGCTTGAACCATGTCTTTCAGCTTGGTCATAGTACTCAGGCGCGTGCGACCGAAGTTGATGTAGGTGCGCTCATCAAAGAGACCTTCCTGGAAGTTGTCGATGATATCCCTATCTGAAACATCGACCGCAGTGGTGCATTTGTCGAAGAATCGATGCATGTAGTCGCGGAGCGAATCGTTGTGCTTCTGCTTGACCTGAGCAAGGTCAATGCGGTTGTCGTGACGATCCGAGGCACCAGTGAAGTTACTTGTGAAGCTTTTTTTTGAGTTGTTCCCAGTTATCGATGGAGCTTCGCTCGAGCGAGTCGAGCCAGGTGAGTGGTGCCTCCTCCAGGTAGAAAGGGAACTAGATGCATTTGGTGTCGTCGTTGCCTTCGGCGTTCATGATGGACATCCCGTAGCAGCACAGCCACTGCCTAGAGTCTTGCTTGTCGTCGTACTTCTTGATGCCGAGAGGCTTGAATTTCTCAGGCAGGTAGAGTGCCCTGAGAAGTCCGGTTAAGGCGGGGAAGGTGTTGAGCTCGTCTTTGTTCTTGCGTTCCTGACAGATCCTGTTGATGGTGTCCCGGGCGTCGTGAGGAGTACGTTGAGAGCCGCTATTGACGCTTGTGTCACCTCCACCACCCCTGTTGCTTGCTTCGGGATGAGTGCGATTAGGAGTAGCACGACCTCCGCCACTACTACCGTGGATGCTTGCATCCGGTCGGGCGCCTTGCCAGATCATGCGGTGAGCCTTCTCGGCTAGTAGGGCGATCTGTTGAGCGGTACGGTCCCGAGGCATGGATCGACCAATGAGGTTGATCGAGTTGATGATGTCCTCTGGAGTGTCGTTGGGGCGAGTAGCCACGGCATCCAGGGCCTCTTACAGGTTGCAGATTGGGAGAGCTTTCGCGAGTTGTTGACGTCGAGTGGCGCGCTCATCATTTTTGTTGTGTCTTGCCGTCTTTGCTGCTGTAGTCTCGTCGGCGGGTGCGTCCGCAGAAAGTTTGTCATCAGAGACGTCTTCTGGGAAGCGTTGGTGTTGACGAGAGCCATCAACTTCAATGACGAAGACTTCGCGGCTCGGGGAGTAGTTCCCAGAGCTGGACTGAGTGATGATCACGGTGTCACGACCTTCTTCAGGTAGCTCAGCCCCCTCTTGGTATGGGAGAGGCTCGAGTAAAGCGAAGATGCACGAGCCATCATCAGTGATGAGGTCGAGAGGCTTTTGATCGGGCCAGTAGACAAATCTACCTTCTAGTGTCGATGTGATAATCAGTCCCTGAGCAGGGCCTGAGAGTAGCAGCTTCTCTTCAGAGGTGTCCGAGCCGTAGTCGAACTCGAACTCAGATGAGTCAGAACGAGTGTCGGAGTTGTCGAAGTTGACGTCTAAGTCCGATGAGTACTCGAGAACGGGCTCTTTGCTTGGGCGACGAAGTGCGGGGAGTGCGGTCTGGTAGGCGACACAGGTGGAGCAGTGTCCGAAGAGGGGCGGCTGGGGCAGGTAGACCGAACCAGACACGGGCTCAGGGGAGAGCTCGCGTGGTTCGATCCAAGCTTGAGTGGTAGTTGAGTTGTACTCGGACTCTGACTGGAACTCGCCGACTTGGTCGGAGAGCGAAATTTCGCCGAAATTTTCAGCGAGATCATCCATCGAGGCTTCGGGAAGCACCGTGAACGTGGAGCTTGCCTCCGGGGTTGCCGTGAGAAAACGTAGGAAGGATCCGGCGCCGTCTGCGATGCAAACCCAGGAGCTAAAAACGAAGGTGTCGCCTTTCTCGAGAGCATCGGTGGGCTTGATGGTGATTGAAGCCATAGAGTTCGTCAGTGGATCTACGATGAGATCCCCTACCTGGTGCGCTAGCTGTCGGTGTTTAATCCTGGCAAACCTACCCAGGGGATGCCTAAGGTAGTTGATTGTGCGATGGGGATCGCCGAGACCAGGAGCTCGATGGTGAGACACAGGGCACACAATTAGACAAGTTCGGGGTGCAATATGTGTAATACCCTACGTCCTGTATGTTGTGTGGCTCTTGATTGATTGCGCATGTTTCAGGTGTTGTTTAGGGGGTCCCTGCCTCGCCTTATATTGTGCGGGAGGCAGGGATACAAGTCGGTTGAGTACAAGGATACTAGCCGGATACGACTACGACTAGTCATAGGCGGTGTACAGGACAAGCTTTCCTATTCTAGTACTATCCTTGTGTAGTCTTGAGTAGTCCGTGTGCACCACGTCTTCAGTAGTCGCGGCCCACAGGTAGACAGAGAGTCCAGCAGGTACCTATCTTACAGGTAGGCCCATCCCTGTGGTGGGCCCTAGGATGCCCGTACGACACCTGCCCTTGTCCTTCGGTGCCGCGGGGTGGGGTGGGCCTCCGGCGGCGAGCAATAGAGAAACAGGGTGGGCCGCCCCTAGCTCCCGCGTCCACCGACCGCTCGCGCGCCGGTCCCTGCTCCACCCGACGGCCATCTAAACAGAGGAGAGAGAAAGAGGGAAATAGAGAGAAGAGAGATGGGGTAATGCTGACAACTGGGCCCCACCACCACGTGGCGTCCACGTCATCAAAACCGTTTTGCAAAACAGTCGAGGGAGGGAAAACGCACGGGTTCAGGAGATGAGGACCCTCAAATACCCGGTTTCGGACAGCAGGGGTGATGGGAAAGGGGGTGCCCGATCTTCCGTCAGGAGAAGGATAATTCATTTTGGTGGAGTGTGACACACCGATCCGGCTTCAGATCCAAAGACTCGAACTCCTGCAACAATCTTAGTACCACAACTCCTCTGGTTATCAACCATGTCACAATCCGGTTGACCTCGCCGCGAAGGCTAATCCCTGCCAGCGAAACGAAGAACACAAGCAAGAACTCGAAAGCACGCAACACTCAAAATTATAGTGACAACTGCAGATGAATGATTAAGCACTCGAAATTGGGGTTTCACAAACCGAAGATGACGACTGTTCGACGATAGATAACTCTAAAGCAAAACCCGAGTCTCTAATGGCGGCGTCTACTGAGTTTATACCCTAAACGGGGTGTGCTAGGGTTGGGGGTGACACGGGAGGGGCGTCCACAACATGGGCTGAAGGCCCGACTCGATACAAAGGCCAAGTTGGCCCAAAATAGGTGATGCAACACCTTGTCGTGGTCACACAGCATGATTTGGCCAGGCGCAACAGTGTAGGACTCAAGTATTACTGTCAGGTTTACCCTAGTTTTAGAGATCATTTTGTTTTCGTCCCATAGTCCACAAAAAATCTAAAAAAAAATTCCGCTGTCCGACAACCCGTTTTAGCCTTGCAATTTCAATTTCAGATTGCTTTGAGTTTGTATCCGTGGTCGAGTCTTGTTGTTGGTTTAGGTTGTATTCATCGTTGTAGTTCAACGTGCTCGTCGTTGTTTGTTTGTTTGTTTCCGTCGCTATCCCATCCACCTTTACCCAAACTAGGGTAAACCTGACAGTAATACCTGAGTCCTACACTGTTGTGCAGCTGAGTCGGATACGAAGTACAACTTGGGAAAGGTCATGGTGTGTGTGTCCAGCAGCTTGGCGATGTCCTCATCAAGGAGGGAAACCGAACTCGTCTAATACATGAGGGGGTCAAAAGAACTTAATCCTGAAATAAAGTACGTGTAATAATGGTTGGTTCACGAGACACTTATTTCAATTTTAGACGGCAGCTGGAAAGCTTAAAATCCACACTTGCACGTTGGTATACAAAGGTCATTGTCCAACTTACATAAAACACAAGTTACTGAAAAGTACAAACACATATAGAAGTGATGCAATCATCTCCATGATCTTTCGTGAAGTGGTGAGACAGTATTTTAAGTGGTATACCTCTCGATCATCCACCCACCACACGAGTGTCTATCCATAATTAGAAGGGAAACATGATGTAATACTGATAAAAAAATTATGGAATCGGTCAGACCTTCAATAGAAAGGAAGAACACACTTGGGTGACAACGGAGACAAAAGCTACATCACACTCTAAGCAATGTGGGAAACTATATAATGGATCTTTCAAAAAAAACTATACAATGGAAGCTACGAAATGTCAGCAGAAGTTTCGTATGATGTTGAAATTTTCTTAGAGAACAGGTGGGACGGGGTCACCATTTTATGAAACCTAGTGAAATCTGTCGATGTAACTTTGAATCTTTGACTCAACACTTATAATTATTTATTCTTTCAGTAATAGATGATGTATCGATATTGAAGGTGATAGACACTGTCAATCTCAAGAACTATTGCCCAGTAGTATTTTGGAAGTGCTCAAACAGATAGCCAGATAGGGTGTGTATGTGCGTATTCAGCGTGACCAGCCTTACTGAACTCTTGTATGAGTAGCCTAATGCGGCCTAAATGGGTGATTGGTCAAACTGACATAACACTGTGGCATTTCTGAAATGGAAAGTATTTTGTAGGCCAGTGATCACGTGGAGCACTTGATCACAAACCAAAACAATCTTGCTGAGTAATTTGCACGAATTTAAATAAATATGAATCACTACAGAAACCGACGTTTTGCCGTGAGCTCGATACTCACGGCAAAGGGTTATATACTCTCGACAAAGAATTTGCTGAGAGCTGCTCTCGGCAAAAAGCTCATGGCAAATATGAGCCGGCAAACATGTCCTTTGTCGAGAGCCGGCAAATGACAACTTCGCAAACATGTAAGGTCAGCGCAAGACTGGACAACTTGGCAACACAGTTAATTTATCTGGACCGGCCCGCATTTGGGTTCGAGAAGTCAAGATAAAATATCCAGAAGATAATCATTCAGAAAGTCCCAGCCGAATCACGTCACACGCAACACCCACAAGTACTGAAGCTTTGAATTTCTTCATGAATCACGGTGCCTTCGAACTGCCGCTAAGGTCACTTAAAAAGTTCTCAAAATTTTCGCATTGCGGATCGTACTACCTTTCACAGAATACGTTTCTCAATGCAAAAATTTCACCACTTTCACCAAAAATTTCACCAACTAAACGGGGTAATCAGCAGGGTTTATAGTGAGATCATACACTAGCTAAGACTACTAGACGGATGCAAAGAACAAAGCGACATGATCGAGTGGCTGATGCATTATAACAATGGCATGGAATTTTCTCCTTAGGCCTTGTTTAGATCACGTCACATTGGATGTTTGAATATTAATTAGTAGTATTAAATGTATGACACTAGCTTAACATAAAGTCGTGTCATATTTATATATTTAGAAATAGAGGAAATGTGTGTATATTTATATACTAGTTTCAGAAAATACAATCTCTGCTCTCGATGTTATATATATATATATATATATTGTATATTTATTTATAAGTTTATTCTCTTAATATAGTACGTATATATATAGTAGACATGTATAATTAGTGCAAACATTTATACATACATGTAAAATACACTCATATACGTGAGAATATACGCGTATAATATTGTTAAAACAAATAGAATTGAAAAACAAAAAAAAATAACGGCGAAGCCTTTAGTCCCGGGTGGTGTTACCACCCGAGACTAAAGGGTGGACGCACAGGCGCTGGCCTGCCCCCCTTTTGTCCCGGGCGGGGCTACCACCCGAGACTAAAGGGTGGGCGCACAGGCGCTGGCCTGCCCCCCCCCCCCCCTTTTGTCCCGGGCGGGACTACCACCCGGCAATAAAGGCCCTCCTTTATTCTCGGTTGCCCACCCAGGACAAAAGGAGGAGAGGCTTTTGTCTCTCACATTTCGTCTCGGTTGGGCCTTAGTGAGATTACACCATTCCCAACCGGGACAAAAGGCTCCCGCTCCGCCAGTCAACTACCAGTAGCCATTTAAAATGAAATCAATTTATGAAGAACGGGATTAAAGTCCACACATGCACGTCGATATATTACTGTGGTCATTGTCCAACTTACATAACAACACGTACGTTGCTGAAAAGTACAAACATGTACATGTATAAGTGGTGATGCAATCATCTCCATGGTATTTTAGGTGATATATACGAACACACGAGTCTAACATGGCAGGCATTTATTTATTTAGAATGGACAGCACTTAGGATTGCATCATATCATATGACAATGAGGATCTTAGTTCAGGCAAACAGATGGCGGCGGAGATCTACTGAACAGACAAAGGATTTCTCCATCTCATCCAGGCACCTGTCCTTCTCCTCCCGAGACCAAGCCTGCAAAGTGATTGCATCAACAAGATTAATTATCATTCTGTTCGTAATTAAGCTATTCATTCACCGGCAATGAGCAGGAGAAGAAGAAAGCACAAGAAGTTTCAGTAAGGGCCTTACGGATGCGACTTTGTTGAACTTGTCGCGGACATTCTGCTGCAGCCGCGACACATTACCTTCCCACCGGTAGAACTCCAACTCTTTCTGGAGATCGAGCATCTCAGAAATCTGTTACCGACCAGAGCATACAGTTATCACAGACTTCCATATATGTTAATGTTGAAATTTTCTTGCAGAACAGTGGGGAGGGCGGTCACCTTTTTGCCTATGAGTACGCCCCCAGCAGAATGGCCAAAGTAGAGGTTGTAGAAATGAGTGATAAATGCCTGAGGCTCCTTCTCGGACAGCTCTTCCAGGAAGGAGGCGTAGCCGATGCCAGCAGCAGATGGTTCAGGAATGGTGTGACCCTGCTGCTTGAACCATTCCAAGTCCTTCCCGAGCGCCTCCGATCTCTCCAGCCCGGTGTTCCGGAACTCAGCATCTGTGAGACGTAGATAGCAACTAGATTATTGTCAACAACCAGCATGGCAGCATCGACCTTGCTAATATCGATGACCAAAAATATTCAATTGTTCTCAAACAATTTTGCAAGAAAAGAGTAGAGCTAATCAGAGCTAGGAGTATCTCGAATGCCTCACTCACACCAGGGGATGGCAGCGCGGCCGACGATGGCCTCGAGCGTCTCGAAGACGAGCTTGTTGTCGACGAGAAAGAGGAGGAACCCCTCGACGGTGGGCTCCCACGTGGCGACGGGCGGCTCCAGGGGCACCTTCTTCTCCCCTTGCCTCGTCTGGTCCCTGGTGTGCAGACCCATGGCCACCGCCCGCATCTCCTCCATGAACGTCTTCTCCCGCTCCTCTCCGCTCGCGGCCGCGGCGGCCATCTTGGCGGCCGCGGCCACCGCGATGACCAGCGGCCTCCTCGGCGCCGCCACGGAGACGGCAACGGCGACGGTCTCTGCTGGCCGCCGGAGCGCGGCAGGAACGACGACCGCGCGGCGGGCAGCAAGCTGCTGGTCAGGGCGGAAGCGGATCGCGGGGGCACGATCGAGGGAGAGGGCGCGGGGAACGGAGAGCCGTGCGGGCGCCATGGGGAACGGGAGGATCGGGCAGGCTAGCTAATCACTTGTTCAGGCGTGGGGCAGTGGAGAGCAGCAGCGAGCTTAGAGCTGAGAGCTTTCGGGTGGCATGGGGTGGTGAGGGCTGGGTGTTCTTATAACGACGGGCCGGGGGAGAGGAGGTGCCGGCTGGTGGGCGGTGTTATTGGAGCGAGGTGATGGTGCGTCATCTGCGCGGGAGCGAGAGGAGGAAGACGAGACGAGAGATGTGGGAACGAAGGCGGGAAATCGTGTTGGATCTCGGGCCGGAGGAAGAGAGGAGGTGGAGGTGCTTACATTGACAGGTGTGCCCTCAAATTGATTGGCCTACTAATCAAATAGAAAGTGTGTGAACATAGGGATTATAGTATGATTATAATTTAAATTCTCAAAAAAAAGTATGATTATAATTTATATCTAGTAGGTTTTATATAAACTTGTTAAACGTGTCTAAATTAATAAGAGATCCAAACGGCATGATAAATAATAAGTATCCATGATATACTCTATGCACATAATAAGATGACATATTTTATATTTATGTGTCAGATAGACTAAGTTTGCACTGGTTATATCGATTTGAACCTTAAATTGTGTATTTAAACTTGTACATTTAGTTCAAGAACATTGATTAGCACTGCGAAATTAACGAAGGATTGAAAATTATGAAGCGCGGGTACTTGTCTGAACTCTGAACGAGCTGTGATGAGGTGCTTGAAACAGTCACATGCACTGTTTCACGACGACTTTTTACTTTCCCTGCTGGCACATCAAGTCGTATTTACAGCAGTCAGCAGGTCATCAGCATAGCCGCACATAGGTGTTCTCTCACTTTGAATACACTGAATTAAAAAGTCTGAAACAAAACCTTCAAAAATAAAGCCTGGACATGTATATAGACACACACTATTTCTGATTTCACATGTTCTAGCAAGCAGATACAAGGTGGCCCGTGCTGATAACATTCAGCTCAACATCAAGCTTGCAGTCATAGTAACGGCCCCAGGAGATGTCCCGTCCCCCTCCCCCGCCCCCGCCAGGCGACCGCCCGCCGGTGAGCGAGGCCCCGGCGTCTCCACCCCGCATCCTCCGCCGTGCCATCTCCCCCTAAGCCTCCACTGCCCAGATCTACTCCTCACCACCACAGCCGTCCTCGACACGCCCCCGCCGCCGCCGGTCCGCGGTCAACCCTGTCGAGATGAAGTCGAGCTGGTGCCGGAGACCCCTGATCCGGCCCCGTCCCCTACGGATCCGGATGTGGCCCACGCGGATCCGGCCCCTACCGACGCAGAGATCGTCAAACGCGGCCAATTTACTCCGCCCCGTCGCCCCCGACGCATCGCCTTCACTCCGCCCCCTCGCCATCCTGCAGGTAACCGCATTGAAGTTGCAGACCCCCCTTGGACGGGTAGGCGCAGAGCTTGGATTCACCATATTGAGATCCCGCGGAGAAAGAGCCTCTCCCCGGAGCGACACCAGGGGCATTCAACTCGCCACAGAGCCGCCTGCCCGCGGCGACGCGATGTCGAGGAACCGCGGGACCAAGGCTGGACTCCTGCACGGAGTCGCGGGGCTCGACGCAACGGCCAGCGCCACCTGCCTTCAAGACGCCATGAAGCGGAGCATTCAAGGAGGCCACCCACCGAGGCGCGCGTACGACGACAAGCACAGACGGCGCGGCAACAACAACCTGAAGACCAGCCTGTGCGGCGAACACGCCACGCGCGGCACGCGCAACGCGCACGATGGGCGCGATGCAAGGGATGGGCACGATGCGCGCGAGGGACGCGGTGCTCGCGACGACCGCGAGCGACGCAGGCCGCACGACGTCCGGGACGCGCGTGAAGCACGTGACGGCGGACATGGCCGTCGAGGCTATGCGCGCAGCGGCACGGAGCGCTCCTATTGCAAAGACAGCTTCACCTGGCCGCCTCGCCACCACGACGACGATGACGACAATGATGGCGGCGACTACGACCATCCGGGGAAAGGGAACATCTCCGGCGCTTCCTTCTGGGGCTTCGACGATGAGCCTAGAAGGGAGCGCACACGCACGCCGCCGCGCAGGGACTACACGTACCGAGGGCACGGAGGAACGACTTCTCCGGCTGCTATCCAGGCACAGTTCGCGGCGGCGCTGAGCGGTGTCCCCCTGGTGGCCGACACGGTGGAGGGGCCCCTAGGCGCATCGGACTTCCTCGACAAGCTCTGCCGCCTCGTCAACGAACTGGCCAGGCCAATTCCTGAGGGGGAAGCAGCCTGGTGCGTTCCGATCCTGGTCGCCAAGGCCTTCTCCTCCCTCCGTGCGGGCCTGTTCCAAGACCCGGGGATGGAGGAGGTGACGGTGGTGCTGGACAAGCTGGAGCTCCATCTCAGCGCGCTGGCGCAGGCAGAGGCCACCCCGTCCCCTACCCCGGTCGCAGCAGCCATGTTGCAGAGGAGACACCTGCGGCAACGGCGGACAAGCAGGTGGTCGTCGGCACTGGAGCCGGCCTCACCGACGACATCGACAACGACGACCACGGCCACAACGACACCGAGTTGGACGACTACAACGACAACGACGACTACGGCATCAGCGACCTCTTCACCACTCCTGAGCGCCCACTGCTGCAGCAGCCACAACCACGACGTCCTCGACAGAAGCGGATCTTCGACATGAAGACAGTGCGGCGCAGTGCAAGGTTGGCTAAGAAGCCCCTGATGCCAGCAGCAGAGAAGGCTCAAAGGAACCTTTGCCGCAAACTCGGCATCACCAGCGATGAGATGGCGCCCATTGACGAGGTGCTCAATGACTTCCTCGCCATGTTCACTGGGCCGCTCCCAGAACACGTTGTGGCGGTGATGACCACAATCTTCAACCTCGACGACGAAGATGCAGACCTCCTCGACAATGCCATGATCCAGTACGCTGGAACGGCAGCGACAACTCTCCACTCAGATGATACTACAGCCTGAGGCACTTCCGAGGCGGTCCGCGACACTTCCCAGTGTCATGTATCTTCTATTTTCTGCATACGACGCCCTGCTGGCTGCGACCTTCGGGCGTTCGACCTTCTTAGCTACTTCCAGCGTTGCGACTTGGACCACTGCTACTCCTGCCCTGGTGGCTGCGACCTTCGGGCTTCTCGCGATCACGTTTAGAGCTTGTTTCGGCATCTGCACTACTTTTGTTCTTGCCTCACTGCTTCGGTGGCCGACTAAGCGGCTCACCCCCCGGCAATGGTTGCTGCGCCTTACTCCTGCTTTGTGGGTGGCCTGTGGTGGCTTATGGTTTTCCAATGTTACACAAGAACCTTGAGTTTATTTCCAGGAATGTGCGGGGGTTAAACGCTGCGACCAGATGCCTAACGGTCCATTAAACTTTAGCTGCCAACTGCTGTGACATCGCATGCCTCCAAGAGACCAAGCTAGAAGTTCTCGACTCCCATCTGGCGACTTTCCTCGGCGCATACCGGCTAAACTTCTACGCTTACAAGCCGGCAATCGGCACAAAAGGAGGCATCCTTCTACTGTGGAATGACTCAGCGATCGACATGAATGACATCCGGATTGGACGCTTCTCCCTCACGGCAAAGGTCACGCTTCGCCACTGCATGACAAGTTTTACCTTGACAAGTGTCTACGGCCCCTTGAGACGTCTAGAGAAAGAGAGCTTCCTCACTCATCTGCGCAACCTCAAACGGGTGACGACCGAAAATTGGCTGGTTTCTGGGGACTTCAACCTCATCTATAAAGAAAGGGACAAGAACAACCGCAACCCAAACCTACAGCTCATGCGGCATTTCTGGAGAACACTAGATTTTTGTGAGCTAAAAGAGTCCACCTGCAGAATCGGAAATACACCTGGAGCAACGAAGACGTAATCCGACTCTGGTTCATCTGGACATGTTCTTCTGCAACCAGAGCTGGGACTTAGAGTTCGACTGCTCCTAGCTTCATGCGCTGTCATCCACTCACTCGTATCACTGCCCTCTGCTCCTAACGAACCAACCGGAACAAGACGCCCGACGTCCTTCAAATTCGAAAACTTCTGGACACACCTGCCACGCTTCCAGGAGGTGGTGCAGTCTACATGGAGCACACCAACGACCCACACTGAACCTTTCCATAGACTTGGGCACAAGCTACATGCCACCACCTGCGCCCTCAAAAAAATGGAGTAGCTCCCTCCTCTGCGATGCGTGCCAGAAACTACACATGGCACAGGAAGTAATTGTACGGCTTGATGAAGCACAGGACCATAGACCGCTCTCGGACTCCGAATTCCTTCTACGTGCTAAACTGAAGAAGCAAATCTTGAGCTGGCTAGTGATCGAAAAGGCTAGGAAGAAACAATGTTCTAGAATCACCCACCTTCGTGAAGGGGACGCAAACACGCGCTACTTCCACCTTAGGGCAAACGGTAGACGTCGAAAAAATTTCGTCCAAAGGCTAAGAAAAGGAGCGGGGTGGGCCTTCAACCACTCCGACAAGCAACAAATAATTCAGGAGCACTTCGAGAACATCATGAGCGACACGACACCACCTACCTGCGATTTCAATTGGCAGCAACTCGACTTTCCTTCGGTGGACCTCTCCTCTTTGGACTCACCTTTCACGGAAGAGGAAGTTTGGGCTGCGATCAAAGCTCTGCCTTCCAACAAAGCACCAGGCCCTGATGGCTTCACCGGGCTCTTTTTCAAGTCATGCTGGCCGATCATCAAAGGTGACCTTCTTGCAGCCGTGTCTTCCTTCTACAATTTAAGGTGTGGGGACCTCAATCTTCTCAACAAGACAAATGTCATTCTGTTACCAAAGAAAGACGGTGCGGAGGACGTCTGAGATTTCAGGCCAATCAGCCTCATTCATGCCATCGCCAAGCTAATCTCCAAGATTCTAGCCCTGCGGCTCGCCCCGTTCTTAAAAGACCAGATATCAACTTGTCATAGTGCCTTCATCCAAAAAAGAAGTATTCACGACAACTTCCTCTACGTACGGAATCTGACAAGACGTTTCCACCGCAACAAAAACTCGGCCCTTCTACTGAAACTTGACATTTCCAAGGCCTTCGACTCTGTTAGATGAGACTATCTTCTGAAACTACTGCAACAAAGAGGTTTTCCTTCAAGATGGAGAGACTGGATCGCTGCACTCTTGAAAACTTCCACTTCTCGAGTAGTGCTAAATGGAATCCCCTTAGATCCGATACATCATGGACGCGGCTTAAGACAAGGCGACCCACTGTCCCCCTTTTTGTTTATCCTCGCCATCGACCCCCTTCATAACCTACTACAAGTGGCAACGGGAAAAGGAATCCTCACAAAGCTCAATGGTCGAGTGGCCAGATTCAGAACTTCTATGTACGCGGATGACGCGGCGATCTTCATCAAACCGACAACCCGCGATGTCACGAACCTAAAATCTATCCTACTTCGGTTTGGCGCGGTGACCGGCCTTTGTACAAATCTCCAAAAAATGACAGTCACGACTATTACATGCAACAACCTTGACCTGGACCGCATACTGGAGAACTTACTAGTGGCACGAGCCTTCTTCCTGATAAGATACCTCGGCCTCCCCCTGACACCGAGACGGCTCCACAAAATCGACTTCCAACCACTAATAGACAAGGCAGCGGGCAAACTTTCAACATGGAATGGCACAAACCTCACGCAAGCAGGGAGAGTCGAGCTCACAAAATTAGTCCTCTCCTCCCAACCGTTATACCATCTCACGGTACTGAAACCGCCGAAAGAGGTTTTTCTGGAGATCGACAAAATCAGGAGACGTTTCCTCTGGGCGGGAGACAAAGCCCTCTCAGGTGGGAAGTGCAAGATCAATTGGACAAAGACCTGCCTCCCAAAGGAGAAGGGAGGCCTCGGTATCCTGAACCTTGAGCACTTCGCGAGAGCGCTACGGCTCAGATGGCTGTGGCAGGAATTTTCCTCAACTGAGAAGGCATGGGCAGGGACTGAGCTTCCGTGCGACGAGGATGATTGCCTACTCTTCGCAGCTTGCACACACATTGAAATCGGGGACGGCTGCAAAACAACCTTCTGGCTGTCTGGATGGGTCCAGGGGAGACGACCAAAGGACATTGCACCACTGCTTTACGATAAAGCTAAGAAAAAGAAGCGAACAATAGCCGAGGTGCTCCACAATAACACGTGGATCAGGGACCTCAATCACAGAACGGGCTTCACAACAGCGCACCTGACCGAATTTGTGTCACTTTGGAACCTCATCAGACACACAACCCTCCGCCAACACCAGGAAGACCACATTACTTGGACGCTCACTCCGCACGGGGAATATACAACACACTCGGCATATACCGCACAGTTCCAGACTGCGACCCCAACACCCAAGCTGGCGACCATCTGGAAAGCTTGGGCACCCGCCAATTGCAAATTCTTCGCTTGGCTGATACTGCAGAATAGAGTCTGGACGTCCGACAGACTAGAGCGCAGGGGGTGGGACCACTCCCCATCTTGCCCGCTTTGTCGTTCCACGATGGAAACTTCACACCACTTGCTAGCCGATTGTCGCTACACGAGACGAGTCTGGGGAGAGTTGGCGGTTTGGTTAGGAAAGGCAGACCTTCAACCGACAGCTTGGAGAAATAGTAGAACTACACTGAAATGGTGGGCCAACATCACGAGTACGCCGGAGATCGCGCGCAAGGCCGCTCGCTCACTAGCGCTTCTAGTCATCTGGGAAATTTGGAAAGAGAGGAATCTCCGTGTCTTTCAGCATAGAGAGTCTGCAGTAACCAGCCTAGTCTTGCGCATAAAGCAGGAAGCGGGCATGTGGGCAACGACCGGAGCAAAGGAGCTCGGCCTGCTCTTAGTGAGGTTATAGTTTACTTGTAAATCAAAAGTTTTCTTCTTTATTCCCGGTTAGCCGGTTTTGTACTCTGTCTGCTATATCAATGAAATAGGCACAATTTGTGCCCGTTCATTCAAAAAAAATGCTGATAACATTTTTTTTTAGAAAAAGGAAACATGTCTGACCTCTGCAAGCGCATACAACCAAGTTTTACAGCATAATCAGCTCAAAAGTTGACGGAAAAATACAAAAAATATGTACACATATAAAGGGAATATATCAAAAGCACAATCTATTATTGCTTCTCCATCCATTCTTGGCAAATATATCCAAAGCGACAATCTTCAATGCTTTGCTTGCTGAACAGATAGTTCCCCTTAATTCCTTGCTGCAATAGAGACCAAAATCGTAACAAATATGCTCCCTAAAAACAGCATGCGTAAAAGAGGTAAATTGTTTTTTTTTCTCAAAAACCAATTTGTTACGCGCTCACCAAATAGCCCTCATGCTGATAACATATAACCCCATTTTCGTAATCATCAAACATTTAGTAACAAAAATCCCCTCACATTTTTCATTTTGAAAAAAGTTAATTATTTAGCTTCTTCGATCTTCGTTGAACGTGAGGCGGCGGGGCGCACATAAGCCGGTGATGAGAATTCAGAGATATGACACATAGCTTGCGCTGATATATTTTTGAAAGATGTATAGTATCGAATTGGTAGAACTTGTCCACCAGTTGACTGTTGACAGTATGCATTTGGATGTGCACTGAAAATTTTAACTTTAGGCAGAAACTGGGCTTCTTGCCTTCTTCCCAGTTCCCACTCCATCGGATCTGCGGTGTGGGAACATAGCTGACGCTGCAGCGATTCCCTGCATTAAAAAAATGTTAAATGTCAGCAGAGCCCTCGATCTCTTCATTTTTATATGGAAAACAAGATCTTTCGTTCTTCTTCCAGGAAGCTTTAGTAGAGTATTCAGTATGGACGGACATTAGACTCGTAGCACTCGTTGTACTCTATTTGCATACCCTAAAACAGAATATTCTGCCTGGTTATCAAGATTTTTCAGTACAGCATTAGTTTTCTCGCACTCGTCGTCCCCTATATTTCGTACCCCATACCAACAAACAGCTGCGGACCCCACTCATCAGATTTTTATCCCCACCGGCGGCATCCCTTCCCCTGCCCCCCCCCTCTCTCTCTCTCCTTCCCTCGGTCCATCCGTCGCTCTCGCTCCACCCGCACCCCATCCCCACGGCCCACAGCGACAGCACCAGGCTCCCCCTCCCCTCCGGCGGCGCCTCTCTCCCCCGGCGGCCCCGAATCGAGTGACCCCGGCGGCAGAATCCCAGACGGCCCCGGTGGAGAATCCCAGACGGCCGTGGCCCCGAATCGAGTGACCCCGGCGGCAGAATCCCAGCTCGTCCCCTACCTCTTCCGCCAGCTCGGCCGCGACTCCTCTCCCTCCTCCCTCCGCCGGCTGCTTCCCCTGCTCCTCGGCGTCCAGGACGGCGACGCCCCTTCCCCTGCCCCTGCTCCTCAGCGCCCAGGATGGAGAGCACAGCGGAGCTGGGGCCCGCGGACGGCTCCCGGAGGCGACGCAGCCCAGGTGCGGTGCGGTGGCCGGCCATCTTTCTCTCTGCTGCGGTGCTGCCCGGGCGTCTTCTCTCTCCTTTCCTCTCGTGGCGCGGAGCAGCAGCGGCGATACGTGGTGGGGCCGCCGCGGTGCCGTAGCGCACGACGGGAAAGCGCTGTATTTGGTGCACACTGGGAGGGAACGGGACGTCGCGTTGCGCGTAGCGCACGCCGGTGCGGCGTGAAAAACGCCAAACGCGTACTGGAGCACACCGTCCCGTTCGGCTCCCAGTACCCAGTGCGACCAGCCTTAGCATCCCGATTCAGCCCAACTGGAGCATGTGATTGAGACGTCTTCTGATCTTAACCATTGGGTATGGGTTGACTAGCTAGGCATGTTCTTATGTGTCTTACTATCAATGGAAACGAAAGTAACTATGAGTGACGCCAGCACAAGTTTGAAGTGTGCACCGGCATTTTCACTTAAATAGTGAGCTGATATGCGTGTAAAAATATAATATGAAAGGAGCGCACTCACTTGCATTAATTGTATCTGTGAACGTGTAAAAAATATAGGGCTTCTTTACTGTGAACCATACCACCAGATGGTGGTATGCGGTATATAACTATTTTTGGTAAGGGTAAATAGGTAATTTTTACAAATTTTTAATAAACTTGACAACCTCGGGTCGAGAATTTTTTTTCGTTTATGCCACAAAAAATTTTAAAATGAAAATTTTCGTTTCGAAATTTGAAATGAAAATTTTTTGTTTTTGAGATTTGAAATTTTTTGGCCATACCACTAGAGGGAAATGAAAAGAATTTGGGAAAATTTTGTTTTTGAAATTTGAAATGAAAATTTTTTATTTTTGAAATTTGAATTTTTTTGTCATACCACCAGAGGGAAATGAATTTTTTTTGGAATATTTGGTTTATGCCACCAAGAAAATTTGAAAAAAAATCATTTTTAAAATTTGAAATGAAACTGAATTTTTTTAAAAAAAATGCTCGTACCACCAGATAGAAAATGAAAAAAAATCTTATTTCATTTATGTCACTGAGAAAAACTTACAATAATACTTGTATACCACCTATGTATACCACCCTATACCACAGGTGAAGTTGTGGTGGTATACAATTAATCTCAACCGTCGGATCCTTGCATCCAATCCTTTTTCAACAGTGGTATAGAGTGGTATGGTCCACCGTAAAAGCCATGGAATCCCATTATTTGGTTTAACAGTGGTATGTGGCACAGTTAAGCGCTGCTCGTTTTGAACGGTCATGGAATCCCATTATTTGGTTTAACTTATGAGTTAATTGGCAAGTTTAGTTTGGCCGAATCCAAATAATACCGATCACAGTAGATGTTGATATTATCATTTATCGAGTCTAATGAACCAATTGGATATATCTCACAAGCTGAAAAGGCTAATTAATTTGATTTCTATAAAGACTAGCCCAAGCCTATATATGAATGAGCTGAGCCACCTTGCAAATCTCGAGACCTTTTGCCGGTCATATTGAGCTGTTTTTAAAGGTATGACGCTTAACACAAAGCTAAGTCGTGTCATATATATAATAAAAACAGAGGAGTAGACAACTACTAGTAGCCATTTAAAATGAAATCATTTATGAGCAATGGGATTAAATTAAAGTCCACACGTGCACGTCGATGTAATAGTGGTCATTGTCCAACTTTTACATAACAACACGTACGTTACTGAAAAGTACAGAGACACATGTAGAAGTGGTGATGCAGGCATATTGAGTATTCATTTAGAATGGACATCACTTAGGATTGCATCATATCATATGACATTGAGGATCTTAGTTCAGGCAAACATATGGCGGCGGAGATCTACTGAACAGACAAAGGATTTCTCCATCTCATCCAGGCACATGTCCTTCTCCTCCCGAGACCAAGCCTGCAAAGGGATTGCATCAACAGGATTACCATTCTCTGTTCATAAGCTATTCGATCATTCCATCGGCAACAGATGAGCATGAGACGAAGAAAGCACAAAGTTTCAGTAAGGGACTTACGGATGCGACTTGATTGAGCTTTTCGCGGACATTCTGCTGCAGCTGCGACAGATTACCACCCTCCCACCGGTAGAACTCCATCTCTTTCGGGAGATTGATCATCTCAGCAATCTGTTGCCGACCAGAGCATACAGACTTCCATAATTAGAAGGGAAACATGATGTAATAATGCATGGTGATCCAAAAATTTATGGAATTGGTCGTCAGACTTTCAGTAGAAATGGACGAAGCTAGCACACTTGGGTATATATTTCCATATGATTTTGAAATTTTCTTAGAGGACAGAGGGGAGGGCGGTCACCTTTTTGCCTATGAGTACACCCCCAGCAGAATGACCAAAGTACAGGTTGTAGAAATGATTGATAAATGCCTGAGGCTCCTTCTCGGACAGCTCTTCCAGGAAGGAGGCGTAGGCGATGCCAGCAGCAGAAGGTTCAGGAATGGTGTGACCCTGCTGCTTGAACCATTCCAAGTCCTTCCCGAGCGCCTCCGATCTCTCCAGCCCGGTGTTCCGGAACTCAGCATCTGAAAGTCGTAGAAATATAGCAACTAGATTATTGTCAATAACGAGCATGGCAGCATCTATCGACATTGCTAATCTTGAACAAAGGTATTAAACTGCTGAAACAAGTTAGCAATACTACTACTAGTAGCTATATCTTGGATGCCTCACACCAGGAGATGGCTGCGCGGCCGACGATGGCCTCGAGGGTCTCGAAGACGAGCTTGTTGTCGGCGAGGAAGCGGACGAACCCCTCGACGGTGGGCGCCCACGTGGCGACGGGCGGCTCCAGGGGCACCTCCTTCTCCCCGTGCCTCGACTGGTCCCTGCTGTGCAGCCGCATGGCCACCGCCCGCATCTCCTCGACGAACGTCCTCCCCCGCTCCGCCTCCACGCTCGCGGCGGCGGCGCCCGTGCTCGTGGCCGCGGCCGCGGTGGCGACGACCAGCTGCCTCCTCGGTGCCGCCACGGCGACGGCGGTCCCTGCTGGCCGCCGGAGCACGGCAGGAACGACCGCGCGGCGGGCAGCAGGACGATGCTGGCCAGGACGGAAGCGGATCGCGGGGGCGCGATCGAGGGAGAGGGCGCCATGGGGAACGGAGAGCCGTGCGGGCGCCATTGGGGAACGGATCGAACAGGCACAGGCTAGCTAATCACTTGTTCAGGCGTGGGGGAGCGGACAGCGGAGAGCAGCAGAGAGCTGTGAGCTTTGGAGTGGCATGAGGTGGTGAGGGCTGGGTGTTCTTATAGCGACGGGCCGGGGGAGAAGAGGTGCCGGCCGGTGGGCGGTGTTGTTGGAGCGAGGTGATGGCGCGGCATCTGCGCGGGAGCGATGATCGGAGGAGGCCGGGACGAGAAGGGTAGGAACGGAGGCGGGAAACCGTGTTGGATCTCCGGCATGAGGAGGGTGGAACCGTGGAAGGTGGGGAGCGAGGTGGAGGTGCTTACACTGACAGGTGGGCCCTCAACATTGATTGGCCTAAAAGTCAAATCGAAAGGGTGTGTGAACATGGTGATTATATGATTATATCCAGAGTCCAGACTCGGTTTTATAAGATGTTGTTAAACGTGTCTTAAACAATAAGATCCAAATAGCATAATCAATACTAATAAGTATCCATGATACTCCTGCACATCAGATCCCACATTTATGTGCCAGGTAGACTAATTTGCACTGATTAGATCAATTATAACCTTTGTGTATTTAAACTTGTACATTTTAATAGTTCAGGGATTTTGATTAGCAGTACAAAATTAATTGAAGGATTGCAAATTAGGAAGCCATGCGTTACTTTTCTATTCCCTTTTTTTCTATGCGCAAATTTGTAATCAGAAGCCATGCTATAAACACTGTTGCACGAAGACTTTACTGCCTCATCTGAAGCACAGATACTTCTTGTCTGAACCAAGGAGCGCATGACACGCATGCATGGCTTGCGTTTAGAGCTATGAGCTGTCTGAACTCTCCGTTGGAAATAATTTGTTAGTCACCAATCCCAGAGGAACTTTGAACTTGTTCCTCATGTTTTCACTTCTGTAAGCTCTATTTCCACGTCCACGACCGGGGCAGTGTTGTTGACATCCAGAAGGGAGGCACTACCTGACGAGAAGTTCAAATTGTCGATCAAGAACATTTCCTATTTTTGAGTCGGCGTTCTGCTTCAATGCCACTACATCTACACCAATGACTTCTAATGCTGGTACAAGATCCCAACCACCCAATTCCGTATTAAGTAGATCAACATGTGTTAAGCTGAGATCCTGTGTGTTTATGTGCTACTTATGTTAATTAGCAGTTTCAACACTCTCAAACAGTCGCAGGCACCGTTGATGTTGGCACAGTAGGTCATCAGCATCATATATTGGATCAAACTCACAGTTCAGGATATTTGAATACTGAATTAAATATTATGAAACAAAACCTCATTTTTGTAATCGTCAAACATATAGTAACAAAAAACCCCTAACATTTGACATTTCCCCCTTTTTAAAAAGTTATTTTAATTTGCGTCTACGATCTTCGTTCAACGTGAGGCGGCACACATATATAAGCTGGTAATGAGAATTCAGAGATGACACATACTACCTCCGTTCTTATTTATTTGTCGCTGGCTAGTTCCAATTTGAACTAATGGACGTCAAATAAAAGTGAACAGAGAGAGTACTAACTTGCTCATATTTTATCAAATTGGTAGAGCTTTTCAACTACTAATCGACAGTACGCAATTGGCAGCTGGGGGCATGCAGAAAGTCAGAAACTGGGCTTGTTGCCTTCTTATTCCAATCCATCGGATCTGCGGTGTGGGAACATAGCTGCCGCGCTGCGGCGATTCCCTGCATTTTTTTATAGAACAAAACGTTACTAAATGTCAGCAAAGCCCTCGGTCTCTTCATTTTCTATGGAAAACAAGCTAAGGTCTTTCTCGTTCTTCTTCCAGGAAAGCTTTAGTAGAATAATATGAGGTCTTTTTCGGTACACAATACCACCATATACCACTACTTTAAAAGTACTCGTATGTAATAGGAAAGGATCTATTTGTAAGGATCGGACGGTTGAGATTAATTCTGTACCACCGGTTTTTTAGTGTGGTACGGGTGGTATTAATAGGTGGTATTGGTAGCATATGAGTATTATTGGAAATGAAAAATATTTTTGTTGTAATATATGAAATTGGATATATGAAATGATTTAGGTATTGTACGCGGTATGTTTTTATTGTACTCGTCGATGGTATGTTTTTTCCAAATAATATTCATTCACCAAATTATCATTTTACTCACAGCAAAAAACCAACAATACCACCGTATACCAAAGAGTGGTATTGTGTACCGAAAAAGAGCTCAATAATATACTCGGTATGGACGGACATGAGCATCCACGTGGTCACGTGGAGCGTGTGGCTGAGACGTCTCTCTTAACCATTTGGGTAATGCTGCTAAAAAGACCATTTGGGTAATGGGATTACTTTGTTGATTAGGCATGTTCATTCTTATATGTGTGTTTTTTTACAACAACCACATATATTATATTAAGCAACCATTCTTACAGCAAGGTCCTCAGAGAAGGACCAAATTACATCAAGGTCCTTAGACCGAATAAACACACACAAGTCGACGGTGACGATAACGAAGACAAGCATGCCGGCGGGGGGCGTAGAGGTGCCATAGGTGCATACACCCAGGTGGTAGGACCGCGCTATGCGTCGGTTGAAAGAGAAGCGACCGAGACGTGGAGAGGCATTCCAGACGACCGAAAGTTTCGTAGATAGTCGTCGCCGGAGGTTGGTGGAGATGCTCGAGGTCGAATCCTTGGTGATGGCGAGCTCGTCGAGTCAGCGGCCGAAGACGATGTGCCATCGAAGAGTGCTGACCTGCAAGATTCATGGCTGCACAGTGAAGGACGGGATGCAGTGGAGTGGAGGGGATGGAAGGTGGGGAGGTCAACCGGACGGGACATACGGCTGAAAACCGATCCAGGGGTCAGAACCCCCCCCCCCTAAGAGGGGACCCAAACAAGGGAAGACGGTCTCGCAGCAGGCACAAGTCCGGCTGGATCTGCGGTGGTAGGGCGCAAGCTCCCGCAGCAGGGGGATGTGGAGGGTGGGGGAGGAGCTGCAGGAGATGGCGACGGGGAGGAAGGTAATTTATTTCGACTCACCTGAGAAGCGAAGACGCCGGCGTCAAGGAGGCCGGGTAGAAGCCCGGCGACGATGAAGATGGCGACGGCAACCAGGCGGTGCAAACCACATAGGGAAAAAGCCATGACGGCACAACTAAAACTAGAGATAAGTAGATAAACTATACTACAGATCAGTAGATCGGGAGGGCTCCCTACCCCTCTCGCCACCGGCGAAGCCACCGGAGGGGAGAAAGGGAGGGGCCCAAAGCGGCGGCAGAAGAAACTAGGCGGAGGGAGGGAGAGGCTTCGAGGCTAAGCGACCGTGCGTTATGCAACCCGATACATCTGGCGTTAGAGGAAGAATTATATGTGTGTTACTATCAATGGAAACTAAAGTAACTATGAGTGACGCCAGCCCAAGTTCGAAATGTGAACCGGCATTTTCACTTAAATAGTGAGTTGATATATGTGTAAAAATATAATATGAAATGAGCGCACTCACTTATACTCTCTCCGTTCCAAATTGTAGGTCATTCCGATTTTTTTTTAAGTCAAAACATCTTAAGTTTGATCAAATTATACAATAAAGTACTAACATTTATTGTACCAAATAAGTACTGTTAGATCATTCATTAAATAATTTTTTTCAGAGTATATATATTTGGTGTCATAAATTTTTGTAATCGTCTCTATAATTTTGGTCAAACATGAGATGGTTTGACTCTAAAAAAAATTGAAATAACCTATAATTCAGAACGGCGGAAGTATGAACATGTAACAATATAATGAAATCGGGTGGGCAGGATTTAAAAAAAACCTAGCTCACTAGTGTTGACGGCTGTTAAGTACTATTTTCATGGCCGTCAACTCCTGCAAATTGAAGCATGAATTGCACATCCACACTAGAATAGGAGCTTAAACTAATACTTTCTACCAGTGTCGATGTCTATTCGAATGCAGATATTTAGCATAGGAAATGAGAAGAATCCATGCACATTCACTCCACTCCAATCCAAGACTCTCATGTGCTGGCCAATGAGGGGTTGCCACATGGATTCTCCTGGATCCATGATGTCACCAATCCATGTGAAGAGCTCTCGACAAATCACACGCTGCCACGTCAGCATCACATGGATCCATGGGCTCACTTTGCTAACCAAACCGCCAAGAAACGTGCCATGCACGGAGGATGGGCATCAGGGCCCACATGGAAGTAAGCCAGAGGAAGCACAGGCCGAGAGGCCACCCGAGGGGGCCAGCCGACCCTAGGTTCGGCCGAACCGACCTAGGGTCGGTTCATCCTGGCCCTCCACGTGGTCTCCTACTATTGGCTCTTGGCTGCATCCCGGGGTGTTTTGGAGCACTTGGAGCCTCGGAGCAAGCCACTCCCTTACCTATAAATAGAAGGGAAGGGGCCTCATTTCACACACACCTCCAAGCTCTCAAGTTTCACTTCTCTCTTGTGTAGCTCTCTCTCCCTCTCTCTAATTCTACCCATGTGAGGTGATTCCCATCTCTATGTGGTAGAATGGGGTTGAGAAGAGATCTCAACTAGGATTAGTTGAGAGATAGAGTAGGAGTGAGGAGTGAGTTGATGTCCTCGTGGATGCTTGTTCTTCGTTTAGATTAAAGTGAGTATTTCGACATTTCTTATTTAGACTATGGTGGACATCATGCATGAATGATATGTTCTTGTGTTCTTAGCTCGTTCATAAGTTAGAGGCTTGTGTTCTTCGTAACACAAGACTTCGATCCTTTAGAGCTAGTTCCTTAGTTCAAGTATCTGTTTGCATGCTCTGATCCTGTTTAGCTGAGTAAGTTTGTTGTATCTCGTTTGTCTGCATCTAAACCTTTCTTGCTGCTCCGTAACTTGATGACTAGTATGATTTGATCCGTTCTCTCTCTAGTTCGTGGTTCCGTATTTATACGGGTTGCTATAGTGTTGTTAGCGGGTCGACAGACGTAACCGCGCTATAGTAGTTATCGGGAGTGCAGACGTGGTGTCTGGACTCTGATTATCCTACGAAGACCAAGTGCATTCGCGTAATGATAGAGGTAGGCCGCAGTGGTGACAGCCTATTGGACCCTTTGAAACCCTCTGCGCTTGTGTACCGAGTTGAGCCCCGTTGCCAGTACATTGGCCTCTCCCTAAAAAGTTAGGATGGGCTGGCGCTCCACGGAGAGGACTAATAGCGGACAAATCCATCTTGAGAGTTAAGTTCCTTAAGAAAGTGCTTCTCACATCCCTACCTATCTCAGTAGTAGCTGGTGTCTTTGGATAGACCCTCTCTGGTTACTCTCCCGTCCTAGGAACGAAACCCGACGGGAATACTCATTCTCCGAGGGAGAAGTGCTACAACGGTGTATCCATGCGCTTGCGGATTCGTTCGCACTCATCAGTGTACCCGGGAGTTTCTTACACGCTCACGCTATTACGGCGCTTAGTGGTGACGTTAAGAAACGCCAACAACTAGCTCTCAATCAGCAGCAACTAAGGATATCCTGATGTCTGGGGTATTCACGCACAAAACATTGAAACATATGCGGCTCAAAGCCAGGGGCGGACCTAGAGCACAATTTAAGCGAGGGCACACCTTGAGAATACAGAAATTTATAAAAATTTTATATAGTGTAATTTTGTCAATTAGCTTGATTTATAGATTTTGAGTGAGAGCATGCAGCATAACATAGGTCCACACCTACTCAAAACCACATGAAGTCAGTTTTTTTTTCAAGTGCTCTGTTAACTGCTTAAACCCTTTGCGCATCTCACGTACTAGTATCTACCGTACCATCAGCTTTTGTGCATTATATGTCCTCTGGATGTTCGATCTAATTCGAGTATTCAGAGAGTTGGCTCTATATATCCAATTGCCACACAAGTGCAGAACTCTTCAGCATTATCATCTCATGAATATGTATCTTTGCTATCTTCCTGCTTACTAGTAGGCCTTTATTTCCATATCTTTCAACAACAATTCTCTTATTCCACTTGCTCCAATATGGATAAATGGCAACGGCTGCTCTTCGTTCAAACAAATGTGCATGCATGGAAGGATTCTGGTCAGTGCCAATATCATCGCTGAACATACACTTCTATTCATATCTAACCTTACCGCAATCGCCAATCCAACTGAATTTGCTTTAAATTATCAAACTTCTCAAGTTTTATTCGTATGCAACTGACTAGTCCACGACCTAATCCACTCACTTGCTGTCCTCCGAAAAAAAAAGTCTAGTTAACTAATACCACTCCAGGGCAACGATTAGTCTGAAAATCACAATAATAAGCAATTATTCCTTTGCCACACATCATCAGGAGTTCAGGACACACACTCAAAATCAATAGAGCTGCATTGCTGTTGGCCTTATGGGCTTATCAATTACTGGTCACGGTCAGCTTTCTAGAAGCAAATATTAATTAGTAACGGTCAGAAAAGAGGCGCTGAAGCTACAAAAAAGAACAGTGAGAAATAGTCTTAGTTCGCTCTTAAAACAAGAGAAAAAGTCTTAGTTTGTGGCTACAATGTATCTGATGAATTATTTTTCCCGTAAAAATGTATCTGAATTATTTACCTGTAGATAGATAGCCTTGACTCTTGATCACTTCCGAGCTTTATGTCATTTTAACACGCAACGACTTTGCCACTACAATATATGACTTTATGTCAGTTTTTTGTCTTTTACAGAGGGTGTTAAAATTGCAAAAAGTCTTCATGATATAATCTGAAAAATAGATTATATCTCAAAATGTATTACTAATTGTTACCAAGTAAATCCATATCTTGTTATTAAAATATCTGTGGAACACAAATTATATATAATTAATTTTAACACTGAGCTTGCGTACTATTAATCTAATTGTTATTTAAAACTGATAAAAGTTAACTAAGTTTCTGAAGGGACTAGTTACTTATGTGTGGCTTACAAGTTACAAGAGCATACCACAATGTGGCATGCACCAATTCTTCACAAGTCGACAATAGGGTTAGAGCTAAACGTGTTCGGATTGGTGGAGCATCTCCTTTCAGCGTGAGGCTGAGAGGGCATCAGTTTTGATTTAAATCCCAGGCCCAAACGCACTGGCAGCGATCGATCCTTTGAGAAGTAGTGTGACCTCAAAGATTCAACTGTGATTTGGTTTGGCAAACACGGTCACGGGTGGAAATTTATGAAGTTCGTATGAAATCTTTTTTTTTTTGTTTGTTGATGCTGCCAATTGAGACGAAAGATGATGTACATCTCTTTTGTTGACACAGCAGGTTGACCAGAAGAGAACGGCATTGGCCGCGGCAGCATGATCATGGTGGTGATCAAAGACGAGGAGGACGATTTTTATGGAGGTTAAATATTTAGAGTGCTAAAGTATAAGTGTGGGGTATCAGGAGGACGGTTGTTGGAGTTGTCTGGCAAGAAGTAAAATTTTCCAATACTCCCTTCGTCCCAACATATACGTTTAGACTTTTTCAAAGTCAGACAATTTCAACTTTCACTGTGAATAGAGAAATAATCATAAAGATTAAAAACATAAAAATAACATTAGTAGATTAATCCTGAAACCAACTATTGTAATATGTAATATTATCAATTTGGAATGAAATATTTTTAGAGCTATTGTTGGTCAAAGTTGAAAATATCTTACTTTTCATAAAGCTAAACGTAGCTATATTTTGAGACAGAGGAAGTACTATATATATATGTGATTTGGGCATCGGCCATAAATTCACATATTTCATGTATGAATAGAATGTTTCTTCTTATTTGAATTTTATTTAGGGTGTCTCTACGTCAAATGACTGATTTTTACCAATCTATCAATCACTTTTTTTTCAACCATAGATACTGCATCCAATGGCTCTAGCGGACCAGCTGTTCTTTTTTTTCCCTACTTATCAGAATTGATTGAAATTTCATTTCTTCTCAAGCACTTTCCCAAAGAGGATCCGTGTGCCCGTTAAGCTTAGTAAAAAGAAATTGATTGAGATCTAACATTCATCTCAATCACTTCCCCCAACCGGTGGGTCCAGGCAAAAATAATGTTCCCCAGCGGTGGGTTCTGGGCTTCATTTTGTCACATTTGAACCTATTTTTTATATTTATTGTAAAAAAGCTCCTTAATGGGCCAACAAAAAATAGCGGAACCTACGATCCGCCAAAACTGAAATTCCTGCCTGTGATCCCTGCCTATTTTAAAAGTCCCATGTACAACTTAAAAGCCAAATCCATAGGCTATAAAGGAAATAACAAGAAAAGCAGCAATCAGTGTGGAGGAGAGCTGGATGAAAACCGAGCGGAGCAATCAGATCAGTTCTCCAAATCCTGACATGTTTGATCCAAATTTCTGCCAAATTTCCTGTTGAAAAATAGAAAACAACATGAAAAACATGTCTTGTGATATAACCTGGAGAGAAAAATAATCTCTGAATGAAAACAACATGAAGAGAAACATCTAGTGATGTGATAACTTGGTGATTTTATTTCCTCACGGAAAGATATGATAAAATCCCTTTATGCTAAATTAAACAGCTACTGGACTGAGTAGAAAAAAGATGCTAGTGCATATTATAATTGAGTGCTACATCATTTGGTGCAGATTTTAAAAACAGCGCTATTTACTGAATATAATAAGAAATGATTCGGGAAACAGTGCAAATTTTGTTTGTGTGTCAACTGTCAAGGCATAACCAGAAATGAACATGTTTCAGGTGAAGTGGATGATGATGCTTTGACTTTCTGGCAAATCAATGTCGCTTGGTCAGTGTCAAATGGAAAAGTAAATCCTCACTTTTGGCACAATTTTTTGTATGCACTCTCATTGAAATTGTAGTGCAGGAAAAATAATGAGATGAAAGCTTCAAAAAGGAATTTAGGGGCCAGCCAACAAGGGGGTGCAAACATTGATTGTTACTGCTTATCATGGAGGATGCATTGAGTATGTAGATGTGTACAATGCAAAAATAATGTACACAGGTGGGGGTGATGAAAAACCGAGAAACGTAGGTGTTTGGAAAAAAATATTGCCTCCTTTTCAAATGATAGGTCATTTTGGCTTTTTTAGATTCATAATATTTTCTAGATTATGGAATGTGCATAAAAGGAACAACGGAATCTAACCACATAATGCTAGCAGCATGATGTAATTCCAAGCTACTCTATTAGATGTAAGTATTTGCATATTGATACCATAGATAATTTACTTTACTTAAAATGACAACCCAAACATAACAGTTCATGAACACAAAACAAGTACATTAACAAAACTGCGAACTTTAAAGCTTGTAAAATATGAAACCTAAAAAATCATGTCATATAATACCTTTATACTGTACAATACATAGATGTTATGAGAAAACATGTATTATCAGGAAAACACCATAAAATTATAGCAAGTGACAGTTATTAAATGCATAAAAAAGTACACTTAACTATCAATCTAATAAAATACTGTTAGAAAAATAACTAAAAGAATTATAAATTTCATGTAAGTTGAGAGGTATTTGCATGTTAGTACTATAGTTTGGGCTAAGTTATAATGAGAGATGGAGAATTTTTTTTAAATGTCATATGTTTAAAAACAATTGAAGATAATTGTTAAGTACAGAGGCATACATTCAGAGCAAGCTTCCGAGAAAAAAATGCCAGCAACTCTTGTAAACAAACTACCAAACAGGAAAATAGGTAAATTGTGGAACAAACCCGCCATATGGGAAAGCTTGGAGCATCAACTAATTTTGCACAGTGAATAAATTCTGAAATAAAAAGCAGTGGTGCTGAGTGCATGATCATGTAAAAAATATTGGAACCTAAGAACAGGACATACAGTACAACTCGGATAACCAACCCAAGTACTCTCGTAAATATTGCTAACTTGAACTAGAAGTAATCAAGGCACAAGAATGGCACTAAATGCCAAATTGAGTTGGCTCACAAAATTAACAAATTTGTAGAAGCTTGCAAAGGTTTAAAAGATTACCTACTGTAATGAAAATCACCAAAACAAAGGCAAACTATAAATTTTCTAACTCCCTATTTCACTAGATGTGTTAATTCAAGACAAATAGATAAAATGACTTGAAAATTGAGAAAGTTTTTAAATATTTCAAATACAGTTGCATGCTTTTGTATAAAATGGAATATTTGATGAACATTATAACTTAATGCTAACTTGCACAGAAAAAGCGAATATTTTCAGTTCAGTTTTTTTTGTCATGCAAGGCTGAACATTATAAAAAGTAGGCTAAGCCATGGCCATGTACATAGGCATATAAAAAGTGAAAATAGATGTAAGTTCAAGAAATCAAATATTTGTATCTATGGCTTACAACTAAGATCAGACATACACAGGGATAGGAATAGAACACGTAGGAAATAACTCACAAGAGAGAGTCTACATCACTAAATACGCTTTTGGTGCTCCTTATTAGCCTACAAAGCAGTACTCCATGAATACCTCCATATCAATCAAAGAAAAAATGAAATGAATAAAAAGTTCAAATAAAGATTCAGTTTTATTTAAGATGTGATAAAGTATACTTTCTATTTTTCTTTGTAGTAAGATGACTGCGTCGTTTTGTTTCCTGGTAGATGACAAAAGCCTTCCTAGAGCAAGAACCATTCAATCTAGAAAGGTAAAGAACTAAGTGTTGTTACACAAATATTCTAGCTGGGATCATTATGTTATCAAAAAAGGATACCGATGATACATTTAGTGTATCAAGCAATAGGATGATGAGGAATCATAAACTTTATCTGTAGGAGAACATATGTCCTTGGACTCCTCTCCCGGCGCCCCACCCTCCACCAGTCCCATGCCGGCGCCCATCCCGGGGCCGGCGCCCACCGCAACCCTCTCTCCCTCCCCTGCGCCGGGAGCCCCTTCCACCGTACCCTGCCCCTCCCCATTCGGGTCCCCGTGTGCCACTGTTGGCCGCTCCAAGGCCCAGCGATGGAGCGACTCTTCGCCTGCCTCCGGCCTTTCTTGCGGCGGCAAGTCTCCTTCTACCATCGCCGGCCATGCCGGTGGTGCTAGGCGGCCCTACGTGGATGTCCTGCTCGGCGGCGCCTGGGGCGGCGGGGTTGATGCCCCTCCGGAGGTGGTGCCGTCAACTTCTGTCGCGGCCGCCGCCTCCATGGAGGACCGTCGTTGTCCTGCTGCCTCCCTAGGCGTTCGTGGACCGGATGTGGTGACCACGCAAACTCCAGCGGTTGTGGTGGCCTCGCAGGCTTCAGCCTCGGCCGCCGCCCCGTTGACGTCTCGTCCTGCCGTGTTGCGCCCCTCGGTCCCGGCCGGGTACGTGCTAAAGTCTCGTCCCCGGACTAGGGCGGAGAGTTCCGGCGTGGATTTACGGCATCGTGGTTTTGTGGCCTGTGCTGCTGCGGGGCGCCAGAGGTTTCTCAAGCAGCGTTGGGCTTCCCAACCTGATTCTGATGGTTGGCGCAAATGCCAGACTAGTAGTGACCACCGGCGTCGCCAACGTGCAACCCGTCGTCGTCGTCGTGTGCCTGCGGATCTCGACGGCAGGTGCTTCAACTGCTTCTCCACTGCCCACTTGGCTATACAGTGCAAGCAGCGTCCGAAGTGTTTCCGTTGCCGTGCGCTGGGCCACCGTTCTTACGCTTGTCCTGGGGTTAATCACCTGCCTCAGCGGCGGCTGGTTTGGAGGCCAACTTCTTCGTCCATGGCGTCGGGCCGCACTGCCCACTCGCAACGGTCTTCTCCGGCGAGTTGGAGGCCTGACGTGGACAACATCGCTCCTTCGCAACGGTCCTCTCCGGCGAGCTTGGAGCTGATGGGTTCGATGGGACCTACATCTGGTCGTGTGGTTGCAGCAACGGAACCATCTGCGGCGCATGATGCTGGCCGGGGCTCCGGCCGGCGTCCGAGGCGGCGGCCTCGTTTTCGGCACCGCAGGGATGCTGGGCAGTCGGTTTCTGCTGAGCCACCTGAAGTCCCCCTGATGGACGACGAAGCTGGTGGGGAGGCCCATGCCGCACCTGCCTCGGAAGAATTGGCTTCCCTGCCCTGCATCATCAACTGGAGCAATCGCATTTCTAGTGCGGAGGAGGACCTCATGCATGCTGTGATCGTGTCGGTTATCGGCTCCATGCCGCTGGCCCCTGTTCATGCTGTGGCTGAGGTTTTGTCGTCCTACCTAAACATGGAAGCAAGCTCCCTAGTCCTCCGCCGTGCCTCATCTTCAAGCTATCTACTCATGCTCCCTGACGTGAGCTCGGTGAATCGCCTGGTTGATCTTCAACAGCCGCTGCGCTCGCCGAGCTTCAGTTTACTTTGCAAAAAATGGAGCCGGTTGGCCGGAGCGACAGGGAAGGCTTTGCCTTGTCAGCTGGATGTCAAGGTCAGTGGAATTCCTGCTCATGTTTGGGAAACCTCTACGGTGGAGCATCTCCTAAACCCTCATGCTTGGATTGATCACGTGCATGGGACCACGTTAGAATTAAACGATCTATCTTCGTTCCGGTGCTCGGTGTGGTGTTTGAATTCTGGTACTATTCCTTCGTCAAAGGAGTTGTGGGTTGCCGAGCCGCCGAATGCTGTTGTGGAAGACCCTCCGGTGAAGAGGTTCCTTGCCTATCCTATCAGCTTCAAGACCTTCGCCGGTCCTTCCTCCGGTGACTCAGCTCCAAGACCACCGCCATCGCCTTCCCCTGAGGGTGGCAACGATGGAGGTCCCTCAGCTAGGCAGCGGCGTCGATTCGTGGCATCCGTGCCGCCACAATCTGGTAGCCGGATGGCTGATGGGGACGTAATGGTCAGTGGCGGTGATGTTCCATCTTCCCAGGAGGTGTACGTTGGGCGGCCAACGCCCGTCGCCTCGCATGCAGCATCCTTAATGGAGGGTTCGAGTTCCCAAGTGGTTGTTACTGAGGATGGGAGGCCAGGAATCCGAAAGGACGACATCAATGGTAACCATTTATTTTTTGAAGGCGCTGGCAATATTGAGCAGCGTGATCATCGCAACGACCCAGCCGTCGGTGATAAAGTGCATGCAGATTTTACGAGGAACGACGACACTTCCAAGGCCAACCTTTTTGAATTGGATGGAGTTACGTCTGGATCATCATTTGAACCGTTTGTGGGCTTGCTGCACTCTTCCGGCCCGCCTACGGCTACGGTTCTCGGCCCGACGGAGGCTACGGATCTTCCGGCCTCTTCCGGCCCGACCGAGGCAACGGTGCCCCAAGCCTCTCCTGGCCCGGCTGAGGCAACGGCTTTCCCGGCCTCTTCCGGCCCGGCTGAGGCAACGACGGCGTTCCTGGCCTCTCCCGGCTTGGCGGATTCGGAGACTGCAACCCCCCAGGCCTCCCCCGGCCAAGTTGAGGCAACGGCGTTCCCGGCCTCTTCCGGCCCGGCTGAGGCAATGGTGGCGTTCCCGGCCTCTTCCGGTCAGGCGGATACAGAGGCTACAACTCCGCCGCGCACTCCTCCGGCGACCAAGATGCCGCCCCCAGCGCCTCGCCTCCACTCCACTCCGACGAAGTTCTACTCCAGGCGGCGATTTGGTCAGTCTCGTCATCACTGGCAAGAAAGATCAGGTGAACCTGATGCTGCTGTGGAAGAAATCTGCCCTGGGCTCCCTTTCGCAGTACAGCCAAATGCGGCCAGTGCGATTGGTGATGCTGCAGCTGCTGATACCGCCCCAAGTGCTGGGGGAGGGTCCCTGGCGCCCCCCTCACCCACTCGCACTCCACTTGATGCTCGGGCAACCTTCATCGACAGGATCACACGACGAGTTGACAGCTTGCTCCCTGTTCCTGCTATCCACAAACGAAGGCGCAAATCCCAGCTAGCCGGCGAGATGCCCCGTCGCAGCCGCCGACTCGCTGGAGCCGCTGTGGAATTCCAGTTGGGGGACCTTGAGATAAGAGCGAGGAAAAAAGTCATGAGGACACTGGACATAATCGGCGAAAATGAAGGTATTAGTCAGCAAGCTCAAGATGAATATGCTAGATTATTTGGTCATCGTCCATCTGCTTCGCACATTCGATCCTTTCTCTTTGCTCTGGTCGCTTTACACTGTCTTCTTATGGATCCTAAAAAAATTCTAATTTGGAATGTGAGGGGGCTCAATTCTACCTCTAGACAGGACTCGGTTCGCACTATTGTGGATGCTTCTCGGGCAGATATTGTGTGTATTCAGGAAACAAAAATGTCGTCAATAACAGATAGAGTCCTGCTTGCAACCCTTGGCTCAGATTTCTCAGAGTTCACTGCTGTCCCAGCTTCTGGGGCTAGTGGAGGGATCCTTGTAGCCTGGAGACGACACATCAGAGTTGTGGCTGTTCCCCGGATGGACAGTAACTGTATAACTATTTGTATCTCTCAGTCAAATGGGCAACCGTGGTGGTTGACTTGTGTTTATGGTCCCCAAGGAAGTGATGCTAAAATTCAATTTCTGGGCGAGCTTCGCGACATTCGGATGGCCTGCCCAGGTCCTTGGATGGTGGCTGGGGACTTTAATCTTATCTACAAAGACGAGGACAAGAACAATCAGAATCTTAATAGGGCAATGATGGGGCGTTTTCGGAAACTGATCAATGATTTAGCTCTCAAAGAGTTACCTTTGCTTGGTCGCAAATATACTTGGTCAAATCAGCAGGAGGTTCCTACACTTGTGAAATTGGATAGAGTGTTCTGCTCAATTGACTGGGAGGATAACTTCCCCAACTGCCTGCTACAAAGTTCAGCTTCGGGTGATTCTGACCACTGTCCTTTGCTGCTTGGTCTTCATGATAGCAGACAAAGTCGACGCCGGTTCCATTTTGAATCCTTTTGGCCCAAACTAGATGGTTTTCTAGAAGTCGTTGCTTCTGCGTGGACATCTGTTCCTGCTGGGGCGTGCCCCTTCATTACTCTTGATAACAAATTCAGAGCCGTCACAAAAAGCCTGCAAAGCTGGAGCAGCAAAACTGTTGGTCAGATTTCAATGCAGCTTGCTCTAGCTAGAGAAATTATTCATCAATTTGAAATTGCTCAGGACAGTCGCCAGCTCTCTCAGGAGGAGCTTTGGTTTAAGAATAACCTGAAAAAGCACAGCTTGGCTCTTGCTTCCCTCAAGCGTACAATGGTGCGTCTCAGGTCGCGGATTAATTGGCTCAATGATGGTGATGCTAACACTAAGCTGTTTCATCACCATGCCCGACACAGGAAGAGGAAGAATTTTATTGGGAAGCTGGTCCGTGAAGATAGAATCTGTACCAGCCAACAAGAGAAGGCAGCAGCTATTGATGATTTTTTTGAAAATCTGTTGGGCAGCTGCACTGATAGGGAACATACTATAAATCTGGGTGAATTAGGAATTGCTGAGCACGACCTATCTGATTTGGATCTTCCTTTCACTGAAGAAGAGGTGTGGAACACAATAAAACAGATGCCTTCTGATAAGGCGCCCGGCCCAGATGGATACACAGGTCGCTTTTATAAAGCTTGCTGGCCCATTATAAAAAATGATATCATGGCTGCAATTTCTGCAATCTGGAGTAGAAAGGTGGTTAATCTTGGGATTCTCAACTCTGCATATATCACTTTGCTGCCCAAAAAGGAGGATGCTGACCAGCCCAAAGACTTCAGGCCTATAAGTTTGGTTCACAGCTTTGCCAAACTAGTCACAAAATTAATGGCCAATCGTCTTGCGCCCAAAATGCAAAAAATAGTTTCTCCTGTTCAGAGCGCCTTCATCAAAGGTCGCTTCATACAGGATAACTTCATGTTAGTGCAACAAACTGCAAGACACCTTCACCAACAGAAAGAACCTCGCATTTTGCTCAAGCTTGATATTTCTAAGGCCTTTGACTCGGTTTCATGGCCCTTCCTTCTTGAGATTCTACAGCACTTGGGTTTTGGACAAGTCTGGCGAGACATAATCTGTGGGCTGCTCTTCACCTCAACCACTCAAGTCCTCACGAATGGGGTCCCTGGTGATCGCATTTCACATCGCCGTGGATTGCGCCAAGGTGACCCCCTCTCTCCAATGCTATTCATTTTGGTGATGGATGTGCTGGGGCATATGATTTCTAAGGCTGCCAATGAAGGATTGTTGACGCCCTTGGCAAGGAGGGCTTTCAAGCACCGCATTTCCATGTATGCGGATGATGTGGTAATATTTCTTCGCCCAGCTGCTGAGGACATTGAGGTTACTACGGATATTCTCAATTTATTTGGAGAAGCAACCGGGCTCAAGACTAACCTGCAAAAAAGCAATGTTTTGCCAATTAGATGTGAGGAAGCGGATATCTCAACTGTGCAGACCTTGTTGCCATGTGCTGTCTTGGATTTCCCTTGCAAATATCTTGGGTTGCCTCTTTCTTTAAAGCGGCTAACCAAGGCACAAGTGCAGCCTTATATTGACCGCATTGCAGATCAACTCCAGGGCTGGAAAGCAAACCTCATGACTAAGGCCGGAAGAACTGTTCAGGTGCAGTTTGTGCTTACAGGAATGCTCATTTATCTATTCATGGCTGCAGAATTTCCTATTTGGGCTATCAAAGCAATTGACAAAATTCGGCGTGGGTTTCTTTGGAGAGGCCGCAGGGATGTTCATGGAGGTCACTGCATAATTGCTTGGCTCAAAGTATGTCGGCCTAAGGAGTTGGGAGGACTAGGAATTTCAGATCTCAAAACTCTAGGATGGTCCTTAAAAATGCGGTGGCTCTGGTTGCAAAAAACGGAGCCAAATCGCCCATGGGCAGATTTTAACATCACTGTACCTGAGCAGATCAGAGCCTTCTTTTCAATTGCAGTTTATTCGGAGGTTGGGGATGGGGCTATTACTCTTTTCTGGACAGATCGCTGGCTCCATGGTCAAAGCATTGCGGACCTGGCGCCTCGCCTCTTGGCCATTGTTCCTGCTAGGAGACGCAAAAAAAGAACTGTACAGGAGGCTCTCATCAACCATTCTTGGGTCTCAGATATTCAGGGAGGTCTGACTGTTGGCGTGCTCTCAGATTACTTACGGCTCTGGGACTTTCTTTCTGATTTTCAGTTGCAGCCTGAAGTTGAAGACAGACACATCTGGTGCTTCTCAACCAATGGTCAATATTCTGCCAAGACAGCTTATGAGAGTTTCTTCTTAGGGGCCATAACCTTCAGGCCTTGGGAGAAAATTTGGAAGACCTGGGCCCCGGCCAAGTGTCGCTTCTTCATGTGGTTTGTTGCACATAACCGATGTTGGACTGCAGATCGTCTGGCGCGCCGTGGTCTTTCCCACCCTGAGCGTTGTCCTATGTGCGACCAAGCACCTGAGACGATCAACCATCTCCTTGTTGGCTGCACGTTTGCAAGGGAATTCTGGTTCCGTTTCCTCTCTCAAGTGGGCCTTCAATCCTTATCTCCTCAGCTTACAGACACTTCCTTCTATGATTGGTGGGAGAAGGTCGGTTGTGACAGAAGTGGTTTGCTATTACAAGGAATCGATTCTCTTATAATTCTTGGGGCCTGGATTATTTGGAATCAGAGGAATAAATGCGTTTTTGACAAGGTTGCTCCAGATATTGCGCGTGCTCTTACTATCTCTAGTGAAGAAAGAAAGTTATGGTCGGTGGCGGGGGCTCGGGGAATTTCCTTCCTGACTGCCCCTACCTCAGTGCAGTAAGCTTGGAGGGAGTCTGCCTTGGTCGTGGTTCAGTTCTGTCACGGGCGAGTTTGCATTAAGTTGCATCTAGGGTTGAGTGGGTGTGAGTGTGTGTGGGGTGCCGTGTTGTGTTTTGTACCTTCAGGGATCTCTCCCTTTTTCTTCTTAATATAATGAAGCGCAGTTCTCCTGCGTCTTTCGAAAAAAAAAAGCAATAGGATGATACACAATATATATATGAAGATGTAGAGCACATGCCTCCAATTGGCAGCTTACATACTACTGGTGAAGCAGTTAATTTCTATCAAAAGCGAAGCAATAGGAAAAATAATAAAAAAATGTTAATGCTAGCTGTAATTTTGCCCAAGATGGAGTAGAGAAAACTAGTTGATGTTAATAACATGTTCTAACTCTCACAACTGAAATCAGAACAAAACTATAGAGAGCAACATATTTGGAAGATCAAGAGCCTTTGTCGCCTTTCGTATAAGCATGGGTGGATATATATCACCAAGGGAAGAGATAGACTGGTGACTGGTGTAGGCAGCTGCAATTTCTGGTAACCTCCTAATGAGGGAAAAGAAAATAAAAGCTGTCAAACAGAGGATAGAGGACAGTTAAGTATACTTCATGTCTAATTGTCTACTTAAGCAACGACAAAAATTAGGAAGATATCTGATCACAAAATCATCAAAATTTGCTAGTAAGCAATGATACACTAATGTCAACTGCCAAGACATAATAAATTACAGAAAAGGAAATATCATGTTATGAAACAAAAATTTCAGTCTGGTCAAATGACATGAAGATACGTATAAAATTGAGAACCTAGCACAAATTATACCAAGAAACCAAGAAAAATTGTAGTTTTGGTACACTAAAAATTGCAAAAAGGGCAAGCAAATTTTTGATCGGTATGTGGGCTAAAAGCCTAAAAGCTTACAAGTAGCTACAGAATGAAGGTCAAAATCATGACTATTATATAAACACATCATCAATGATATATATTGTAACCCTCTAAAGTTAACAGACTGTATCCACCAAGCTGATGGTTTTCTCATTGTAACACAACATCGATTCCTAAAAAAGGCAAATCTCTCATATTTAGTTAAGTTTAGGCCTAGCCCTCTAGATGAACAAACAAAAAACCATTCTGAACCTCTCACCTTTGTGGCCAATTTCGCATCAACTTTATGTGAAGGAATCAGAATCCGGAAGGCACTAGTTCCAAACTCCTCTAATTAGTTACATTAAAAAGTAAACTTAGCTATTGGTCAAAAAAATTTGTTACAAAAAATTTAACTACAAGATCTTAGTTGGTGACAAACAGCAGCAGACCTATGGTAAATGGAAAAAAAGTGACATTAAAGAAACAAGTTAGTTGCAATGAATTGCAAACTGCCATCTATAAATATCTATAAAATTCTAGTTTATATAATAGAAAAATAAACAACAGGGTGCACCAATAATCAAATGCATCCCCATAAACACTTAATCACTAACAAAATGATAACGATAAGAGGGGGAGGGCTAAGGTACTGGTCTAAAATTTTGGCATAAAAAATTGAAAAAACACAGTGAAAGAGATGTTCTTCACCTGATGAGTCACAGGGCAGGTTTTCTCTCGCCATCCCTCAACAACTCCTTTGCTGCCACTCAAAAGAAAATATAGATCACAATCATGTGGCAAATTAAAGAAAATGGTGCTATATATTTGTCCTACTTGATAAGATTATCATATTGAGAAAAGTGCATATAAAGTAATACGACAACTAATGACAAATAGTGTATGCTAAAATGCTGAAGTGCATGTTTTCATATAAAGTACATTTAATTTTTTCAACTAGCAGAAGGGCAGGTTGTTCCTAAGGTTGAAGATTTTCATCAACAAAAAAGTTCATGCCTCTAAACAATGTAACTTTTCTTGACAAGAGAAGAATGGAACAAAGAAGAAATGAAGGTATCTTGCGGTCAGAGGATGCGGACAATTATAGAATATATATAAAAAGTTGCATTGTATATCAGGGTGTAATTCGAATACCAGTCACACAAAACACAGATCACGCAAAATTAACACACATGAAAACCTACGCCAAGCGTAAGCTAGATTACAGAATGATATTGAATACAGACTAGCGATTGCCCACTTGTGAGTTGTGACCACAGGCATGTGAAACAAATTCTGAATTTTGTCTCTCTAAAATTTCATGACAAACTATCCACTTCTAGCGAAAAGAAGGATCCAAGATTGTGAGAGCAGAAGTACAGAAGTTAAAAAAAATACTGATAAGGTTACCTAGTAAAAATTGTGGTAAATATCTCAATAAAAAGATAGCAAATTAAAAAAAGTTACAGGTAAAATTTGCGGGCTATTTGGTGTTTTTTCCCAACTGAAAGACAAAAAAGAAGATGCAAGGTAGAAATACAAATACTGCACACAAACTTACCTGTAAATGACAGCAACAATGACCCCTAACCTAAACAAGGATAGCAAACGGCAACAAAAGTCTACTAGTAGTCAATATTAAACAAGCAATATGGACAAAAAGTCTCCTGATAATTCCTAGAACTGAGAAAAAGATGAATGAAGAAAATATTTAGGGGCATAAAGCTGGCTTTAAATCAGAGCAAAGGAATGGTTTAGTAGAAACTCAATCTGGTGAACAAGAAAATCTAAGCTAGATAGAAATTGAAGTCTAATTTCATGAACCCCTTCAAAGGAAGGGAAAGGTTAAAACCACTCAAAAAATACTCGTGTTTCTTGAAAAAAAAACACGAGTATTTTTTTAGAACACAAGTATTCCTTGAAAAAACAGAATTAATTCTTGAAAAAATACAGGCATAAAAGAAATTCTAAACAACGAAAGGTAAACTTAGTCTAGGGAAAAAACAGTTGGCTACAGAGTTCAACTCTAGGTAAATAAAACGGAAGAGTTTCTTTGAAAAACTTGCCTAGCCAATAAGACAAAGTTTAGCTTATACATCCTTTTGTCACTATAGCATCAGAGGAGTTTCTATGGAAAACTTGCCTAGCCAAAAAATATGCGCAAACTTATTATGTTAGTAGTACGTACCAACACTGGTCCTTAGCTGTCCTGATTAAAAAACTAAGAAGTTTATAATGTATAGATGAAAAATATATGTCAAGTAGCCAAACAAAAAAAAAGTTTGTGACCTGTTGGAACTGAAACATTCTGCTTAAGATTAGTTTCAAAAAGGATTGAGTACTAACTATTGTGCAGCTAGAAAGGCAGTGATGTTTCGCAAACATCAGTAGACATAGCTGACGAAAATATTAAAAAGATTTGAAACATGTAGGATTTGGAAAACCTGTACACTTGCAGAAATCACAAAGATAGCCAGGATTGGGTCTTGTAAAAAAAATACTTCGTATAACTGATTCTGAAACGCCAGTACATGGGGAAAATCACAATGTACTCTACTCAGTCCACAAAATCAAGTATCACATGTGTCTTGACTGGTGGGTGTGTGCCACATCACACCTTGGTTGCAAAAAAAAGACCACGCCATATAATCCATCGATTCATACTCATCCCTGACGAACAGGAACATGTGCCTAAGCCTACACATGCAGCAGCAAACCATAAATCCAGAAATGGGATCCTCCCCCTCCTAAACTAACTAACCAAAACACAAAATCCAATCAATTTCGCTGCTAAAATGGAACCAAAACAACCCCAAACTAACACATCTATCGGCCAATCCTGTTGTACAGATGGAACCCTAAAAAATCAGAAGTACCTCAAAGGAGAATACTCATGTTCGGGAGTCATCGCAGGCGCACCGGAGTAGAAGGCTAGTGTCACTGTATTGCCGTCACCCCCTAGCACGCTCTACCTTCTTCTCCCCCACACCTCTACCCTCGGAATTGCCTCTCCTCCGACAGGAGACATGGACGGGACGGTGCGAACTGGAAATGAATGGTGGAAGCTTCGTGAAAACAGTCTGTTCACCTCCTCGAATCGACTGGATTCAGGAAAAGTGAGGAGAGTAGTGTGGATTACCTCCACGAGCCGTGTTGGGGGTAGATCTCGGAAAGAACGGGTGCGGTTGCCGGGGACACCCGTTCGCCGGCAGCTCGTCGTCGGCACTGAGGGGAAGGCGGTGTCGGCGTGCACCGAATCACACCCCCTGTGTTGCCGCCTGCCGCCTAGTTCTCTCCAGTCGTATGCCTCCGCCCGAGCAAGGAGCACAGATAGAAATGAGAAATGAAAAACAATTTTTTCAGATCAGAAAGTTGAAATGAAAAACAAAGAGAATCCCTTCACCTCCTACAGACGGGTTAATGGGTTTCAGGGGTCGGCCCTGACGCGAAACAAAAAAAATGCTACCGGGTACCCGAAACAGAGAAAGCGTACCGGCCACCCTCCATTGCAGATCTAATGGTCCAACTAAAAGTGATTGAGACAAAGTTAAAAATCAAGCATTTGAGCTCTAGCAAATCTGTTTTATTTAACTATTTAGGTCAGTCTCAGTGCATAGTTTCATAGTACAGTTATCTAGACTGGAAATTAGATAAATGTGCCAGTGAAGTTTCATAGGGATAATACTTCTCTTTACATCCTATAAAACTTCATCATTCTCTCTCATCGTCACGTCAGTAAAATAGTTAGTATTTAATATCGTGAAACTCTCCATAAAACTTCCATTGTGACCGACTTTATTAAAAAAATATGTATCTTGTAGCAATATTTTCTCTTGCAAATTTCTATATTTCTTGTGCGTCATTACTAGTTTGATAAAAGGTGTGGCAGCTTACAAGCAGCTGATCTTCATTTAGTAGCACTTAGCAGCGGTACGGGACGAACCCACCCCGCCCCCCCCCCCCCCCTCCCGTCGTACACCACCTCCATCGACGACTGCGCCCTGTTCCCGATCACTGCTGCCTCCCGCGCGTGCGCCGGCGCCGCGGCGAAGGCGAGGCACGCGATAGAGAAGTAGTTGTCGGGGTCGGGGAAGAATATCATTTCTTCCATGGAGAGGTCGATGTCGGCCCCACCGCCGAGCTTGAGCGTGACCACCGGCACCATGAACATGCTCAGCCCGGTGAGGTTGTAGCAGGTGTCGAGACTGCCGAGTGGCGGCGCGGCAGGGTACTGCGTCATCCGTATGCGGAAGTTGTCGCGGAGGACCGCGTACACCTCGGGCCTCAGGTAGGTGAAGGTCGTGTGCAGGTCGAGGATCGTGTCGCCGGCGAGGGCGGGCGGCGGGATCGAGAGGTCCAGGCTGCCAACGCCCAGCCCGACGAGCTCCACGACGTACAGGTTGCCGTTGTCCGGGTTGCTCCACAGCGGGGTGTAGATCGCCTTGCGGCCGGAGAGCTCCGGCTTGGCGGCGCCGATGGAGAGGAAGCCCGCGGTGTCTGGGTACGACGGCAGGCAGTAGGAGAAGGCGACCGTGCCCGGAGAGGACGGCGCGCGGGATGCCAGCGAGTGGCTGTTCCGGCTGAGGTCGAGGATGCCGGTGGAGTTATCAATTGTCCTGAACCCGGCCTCGAGGCACGCGAACCTCAAGTTCTCCACGGTGGTCGTCGGCGTCAGCGTGAGCGTGTCGGTCACGAAGGTCATGTTGCCCAGCAGGGTGTTGTGGATGGTGACGCTGAGGGTGCAGCTGGGTCCGGAGCAGCTGTGGAACGGGCAGTCCGGCGAGCCGCAGGGTTCCTGGGCGAGGGAAGACGATGCCGACGGCTCGAAGGCCTGGTCGCACGGCTCCCCATCACCGGCGGCGCACGGCGTGCACTCGAGCAGCGTGGCGCCCGTGGTGTGGGTGTCGAACCCCACAGTGAACTCCTGCACCGGGGTGCCGAAGCCAGCCACGACGTGGTACTCGAACGCTACCGGCAACCCTTGGATTGGGTTGCCTTTGTTGGGGATGGAAACCCCACCGCCCCCTGCTGAAGGTCCGGGTGCAGGGGCGTCATGGTTGTGCTCGCTGAACAGGGAGCGGAGGCGGAGGGCGTCACGGTGGAGGACGTCGGCCACGGACGTCTGTTCCTGGTTCCGTGCGGCGCCGAGAGGGGAGCATGGACTCAGCCGGTGCAGAACAAGCACCCCATCACTGCTGCTCCGGCGCCCTTCAAGGTTAATTAGGTGAAAGATTAACATGGCATTATTACAGAATGCAAGTATCTATGAGTAGCACAATTATGTTCATCCAAAATATTGATTGTTACGCAGATAATGACAAGGATTGTCGTGATGGTTCACCAGAATGTACAGAGGAACAGGTTGGAGTAGTATGCTGTTTCGGTTTCCTGTGGTCGCGACGGAGGACATAGTGCATTCCGCCATGGGTGTAGTAGCTGGTGTGGTAGGAGCAGCAAAGGTAGGGTGAAACAAGGAGCACCAAGCAGAAGAGGAGTGATGGAACGGCTGAAGCCATTGCGCGCTGCTACCAGTGCTGGTTGCAGGGCAGAAAGCATGAGCATTTCGTATATATAGGGATGGCCAGCATTGTTCTTGTAGCGTTCTCGTACACGATGATGGAAGACGAAGCAATATAGAATGATTATTCTCAGCTTTGTGCTTGTTTCTAAATTCTAACCTTGTTTGCATGCTTCCGCGTTCAGCCCAAGGCATTGCGTTCATGCCGACGTACGGAAGCGGCCGGGGGATAACGCTCAACTTTATCCCTGCAAGTTCAATTCGGTAGAAGCCGGCACAGATATCATAAGCCACAAACCTCTATCTTCATTGTAAGTTGCTAAATTTGGATGTTTCACGTACACTAGAGCAGCCTCTCTTCCACAGCTCCACTGCCCTGCTTAACATATATACCCGCACACCCTCAACCCTGCCATTGCCCCTCCGCAAGCGCTGCCGCCGCCGTCGCCGCCACGTCTGGCCCCCGTCTCCTCCTCGTCTCCGGCCTTCTAACCGGTGATAAGGGGAGCGGGGGTCCATCATTTTTAGTATATTAAGTCATAATCGAGTCCGTCTAGGTCTAGGGTTTGCTCGCCGCTGATGCTCGGCGGTGGAGTTAGGTTTTGCCGGAGGAGCGTGACTCCTCTGCGGCTTGGTTTTCCTGGTGGCGTCGGCGATGCGGAAGCGACGACGTTGCAGAGGAATAATTTCTCCTAGTTTCTTCCGTTCTCTGATGGCGATCTACTCCGACGTCAACGGAGAGGCTGGGGAGACCTGTCCAGGAGTCGAGGGCCGGCGCATCGTCGTCTTCTTCAGGTGATGATGTTGTTGACCCTGTTAATCTCGAGAAAGATGTTCTTTGGCGATAATCTGAGCTTTGCTCGGGTTGCTGGCGATGGTTTCGATGGATGCGTCGTGGGTACTGGAGTTGGCCAATGCGCCTGGGAGGCAGTGTACTCGGCTGATTCGCCTAGAAGTAAGCCCTCCTCTGCGGCCTCCACTTTGTGGAGATTGGCTCTGGTGCCCAGCGATGATTGGGAAGCGGCTTTGGCGGCGGTGACAAACAGATCTCTGAAGGCTTTGGCGGCTGTAGGGGGTCCTCTTCCGCCCTCTCTTCTGGCGACGACGCCAACGGCCAGCCTCCCGCGCCTGGACGGAGGTCTCCTCGCCAGGTACATCCATTTCTCGTCTCCGGCGGTCGGGAGGGAGGGAGAAATCGCAGATCCAGTGGCTTCCCGTTCGGCGGCGGCGGCCATGGGGGCCGGCGGCACTTCGCCCCGAGGCTGCGCGTGCAGATGCGGGGGGCCGCGCGCGCAGATGCGGGCACAACGGCAGCGCCCGTGGTGGCCGGTGGCGCTCCGGCTCGCGGCCCGCGTCCGCGCTCGAGGGGCTAGATGCGGGGCACGCCGGCCGCGCTCGAGGGGCCAGATGCGGGGCACGCCGGCCGCGCCTGAGGAGGTCGATGCGGGGCATGCCGGCCGCGCCCGAAGGTCGATGCGGGGCATGCCGGCCGCACTCGAGGGTCGATGCGGGGCATCACGGCCGCCCTGCAGCTGCTCTGCTTTGCGTGCTACTTTGATTTGCCTGCTGCGTTGCTTTGCCGTGGCGTATGGTGCTGCTCTGCTTTGGCTGTTGCTCTGCGTGACTAGTTGCTTGTGTGGCTGGGTGCTAGAGATAGAAAAATGCTCTGTTGGCAGTACATTATGGAGATAGAATTGCCCAATTACAGTCTATGTGATAGGATTGTGCTGCTGTGTATCCCTTGCGTATTTGTCTCCCTCTAATTCTGTGGAAACTTTTCAGATTTGAATCATGCTGAATGTTTGAATGTACTGAATCAGAGAGAAGGAGAGTAGCATGCTGGCCTGCTTGCCTGATTTCTACTGCTTTCATCTTATTATTCATGCTCAACTGCAGGAGATCAAAATGGAAACCTTCATGGAATTGGTGCAGAACAATGCTGCAAGTATCGAGCTTGACGCTGATGAGTTCAATTTTGGAGCAATGCCCTATGAACAAGAACAGACAGCTTCTGCAGAGGCTTCTCCCCCCTTGAAGATGGGAAACAAGAACAGGAAGAGAACAAGGAATTTCAACGAGAAAGAGGATATTTTGTTGGCGTCAGCTTGGCTAGAAATAAGCATGGATGCTGTTCAAAATGTTGATCAAACTCGCAGTACTTATTGGCAGCGAATTCATGACTACTTCCACAAGAACAAGACCTTTGAATCTGATCGTAACATCAGTTCTCTCTCACATCGTTGGGGTATCATTCAAGCAAGTGTTAGCAAATTTTGTTCATGGTACAGTCAGGTACTCCGATCAAAACAAAGTGGTGTCACAGAGCAAGACAGGGTATAACTCTTTTGCTTCAGCTTGTTTTGAAATGTATATACATGTTGTGTGTATGGTTACTAAACACATTGTCGTATGTGTAGGTTCAACAAGCATGTGTGAGGATCATGACCCAGACAAGAGGTCATTTACTTTACTTCATTGTTGGAACCTGCTACAGCATGCCCAGAAGTGGAAGGAACTTCCTTGTAACAACAGCAACAAAAAACAAAAGACATCATCTAAAACAAGCCCTAGCTCAGCTACTCCTGGAACACATGAAAGTCGCCATGTTGATGTAGAGGATGGTCCAAGTCACACTTCACCAACAAAAGAAATTAGACCAGATGGTCAAAAGAAGGAGAAACAAAAGAGAGGTAAAAATCCTATAGCTCATGGTGAAACTCTTTACCTAGAAGCAGTAGAATTTAGTTGGTCTAAGAGAGAAAAGGCTGATGAGATAAAAGAGCTTAAGAAAAAAGAGCGCAATGATGAGAGATTTGCTGTAGAAAACAAAAGGATAGAAATGAAGCTAGAAGTAAAGACTAAGAAACTTGCTATCAAGGAACAAGTAGAGAATAGACGCCTTGATCTACAACAACAAGAAATGCATCTGAAACAAAGGATGGATGATGAGAAAATAATTAACATGGATCTAAGTGCAATGAGTGAGGTGCAACAAATATTTTATCGTGGGCTGCAAGAAGAGATCATTGCTCGACGTTTGGGCACACGCAATATTTGAGACTGTGGGTCTTGTCTTCATTTGTGATATGTATTGGACAATTTATCTTAAGTTGTGGTCTGTAGTGGACAATTTATCTTAATTTGTGGTCTATACTGAACAATTTGTATTGTTTGTCTTCATATGCATGAACATGTGAATTATTTGTATTAATTTATGGTATGTAGTGGACAATTTATCTTAATTTGTGGTATGTAGGTGAACAATTTGTATCATGGACTTTATATTGGTGGACAATTTGTATTTTTTTTGCAAAACAATGTGTATTATTTATTTATTTGTGCAAAACAATTTGTATTATTTGTGGTATGCATGTGGATTATTTGTGATATCTTGTGTTCAATATATTGGCAATGCATGAATTAGATTGTTAGTTACATGACATGAATAAAGAAAGAGATGAATGACATGTAAGGAGGTATAAGAGAGTTGGGTTGGAGTTAGAAGGAAACTAGGAGCCTTAAAACTAGATGAGAGGCCCTCATATGGGTAAATAGGGGCTCAAATTTAAGAGTTCCATTGGAGTTGCCCTAATAGGCTAAGATAATGCATTTTCCGTCTAAAAAAACATATATACCCGCACGAGTTGTGGAAGTGTCCCCTTAATTTTCCCATGCAAGTGCAGCGCAGCAGGCCGTTATCATGATACGGGAGAATGGTTGTAGCGTCGAGAGTTTCTAAGCAAACTTAAGATGCGGAGAGGTGTTGCAGTACTATACATGAAGAATGCAAGGTTGAATGAAGAATACACAAGAATCTTGAAGCTTATTAGTCTTTTTAGGTACTTTATCCCACCAAATTGGTACTTCTCTTTAGGTATTTCACGACACTTTGTCTCCACCATTCAATTTTCACGAGATGGACAACTCTTGTTTTTCTTCAAACACTTCTAAATTAAATGATAGAGGAGCCGAGGTTTGTTTTGTTTTACCTCCATCCTTATGATGCATTATAGAGACATAGGTCACCGAGACAAAAAATATAGTGCCCACCATTTCTGTAGTTGTTCGTATGTTCTATCATGATGCATTTTATTCTCCCAAGCTTATGATCATGTTCTCTTTCACACACAAATTTAAATTGACATTCCTATTATTTAATTGATTCCGAAATCGAAGTTAGATTTGTATTAGAATATTATATACAAAATAACATAAGAAAAAAGATTCACTTTCTACGTGCTCAATGCCTTATTTAGCGAGGCGTACTTCTTAGCTGCTTCAAAATTGTGTGCACGTTACCATCAGGTCCTTATGTTCTCTTTTCTTGAGCGTTGCCCTGCTATGAGGCTCACAGACTATACAGAATGCAACCACTATTCAATCTTAACAAATAGAGCCAGAGTGCATGCTAGACGACGGCACACAACCTCGGGATCTCGGCACGATGAAGCTCAAGGACAAACTTTGCCTAGAAAAAAATTATTTTCCTTTTTTAAGTAAGCGGGGAGGGATTACTTTATGCTCTTCAAGATATCTTGTATCTCTATCTTATTTGATATAAATTATTTGAATTGATCTAGATCATCAGATCTTCATAAATTATCATTTTCTTTTTAAATTAACGTGAGAACTTCTAGACCCTATAATCTAGACAGTTATATCTTCACAAAATTCAACGATGTATATTCTTCTCTTTTTTGAATTAACATGGGAATTCCTAGACCCTCTTGACGAATGTGGTGGTTTTGTTTTGTATTTCTCAAGAACTTTTGCGGGATTAATGTTCTATGTTTAGGTTTTTTTGAAGTCAAACATTTTTTTACTTTGACCAACAATATCTTTGATAAGTAGTCTATGTGGTTATTTCCCTATTTTTAATCAAAATTGAAAAGTCTTAATTTTGAAGAAAAAATGTAATGTAGCTATATTCCTATAGTATAATTTAGTAGGGAGGGAGTATCTTACACATACAGCACATGCACACTCATCTAATTTTTTTATTTGCCAAAATGGGTGGCTGATCTTTAACGGCAGCATTTTCTCAAATAAATAACTATGATTATATATATATATATATATGATAATAAGTTCAAAAATCCTATTATAAAAAAGAAACAAGAAGATGAAATAAAGCAATCAGATAAGAAAGAAATTAGAATTGATGAAATTATACAATCACATAATAATAAGCATAAATTTGAAGAAAAACAAGGTGAAATGAATGATATGAACTTATCAGAAATTTGTGAAGAAGAAGAAAATAATTCTCAACAATACAAAGAATATATAGAATCTCTAGATGATGTAGAATGGCATAACTTAGAAAATGACATGGAAGCTTTAGAAATAAAAACTACAAATGAAGAAGTTAAAACTGAATTAATGGATCAAGGAGATTGTGAACATGATTGGATAAAAGGAAGAGGTGATTATAATATAAGATGCGCTTTTTGCATATATTATCCTAGTCAAGATAATAGATTTACATGTAGTATATGTTTAAAACAAGCATGTGCAGCATGTTTAAAAATATCTAATAAAAATGGAGACAAGAAATAGAATTAGAAGCACAAGATAAAATTTTAGTAAGCAGAGTTAGAAATTTAGAAAATAGAATAAATAGTTTAGAAGCAGAATTAGAAGAATTAAGAAGCATGATAGAACTTAAAGAAATAAATAAAAACAAAGAATATGCTAGTGGTAGTATTGAATTAAAAGATCAAATGACTATCAATAAAAAAGATGATAAGGCTATACAATTAAAAGATGCTATAGTAAATTTTGGAAGCAAATATATAGTTAGGCTACCATTTAAAGAAATTGTAGAAATAAGAATTCCAGTCAAAATAAAATTGACACCTACTATCACTTATAAAATATTAGCATTAGTAGATACTGGTTGCACAAAGAATATTATTCATGACAAATATTTTGTAAGATGTTCAGAGATAGTTCATACAATAGACCAAGATAAAGTAGATATATCAACTGATATGTCAGGAATAAAAAAGCTTCATAATCAATTAGCTTACAACATTGAGATACAAATAAATAATACAAAATACATTTTGGATGAAATTACAATAAGAGACCTATCTATGATACATGATGATATGATATTAGGATTAAGATTTTTGCAATTCTCCTTACAAACTACAATAATACATGAGCAAGGAATTACATTTATTCCTCACCAAGATAATATTCCATACATAACAGAAGTAAGAAAAACTATAAATTCTAATTCAGTTAATAATAATGAAGAACTCCAAAATTTTGAGGAATGTATCATTGATAATTATATAGATGAAGAGTTAGGTGAAAATATAGAAGAATATCATATAGAACACTCATGCATAGAGTGTATTAGTTTACAATCATTATCACCAAATTGGTATAGAGACATAAAATCTAAAACAGACATAGATAAAATTATACAAAGATTAAAAGATATCCAAATAATTGGAGAAATACCAATGAAGTATTGGGAGAAGAATGGAATAGTATGTAAATTAAACATAATAAATCCTGAATATATAATTAAAACAAGTCCTATAGAAGCAACACCAAAGGATATAGAGGAATTTAAAATGCATATAGAAGAACTACTAAAACTAGGTGCCATAAGAGAAAGTAGGAGTCCTCATAGATCAGCTGCATTTATAGTAAGAAATCATGCTGAAATAGCTAGAGGAAAATCTAGAATGGTTATAAATTATAAAAGATTAAATGATAACACCGTAGATGATGGGTATAATATTCCAAATAAGCAAGAATGGATAAATAGGATACAAGGAAGTAAATATTTCTCAAAGTTTGATTTAAAAGCTGGATTTTGGCAAGTAAAGATGGCAGAAGAATCTATAGAATAGACTGCTTTCACATGTCCTCAAGGACATTTTGAATGGCTAGTAATGCATTTTGGGTTAAAGAATGCTCCTGTGTTATTCCAAATAAAATGCAAAATATTTTTAATGAAAACCAAGAATTCATATTAGTCTACATTGAAGATCTATTAATACTTTCAAAAACTTATAAAGAACATATTGCTCATCTAGAAACATTCTTTAGAAAAGTAGAACAACATGGGTTAATACTTTCTAAAAAGAAAATGAAAATATGTAAAGGAAAAATAAATTTTTTTAGGTCATGAGATAGGAGAAGGAAAAATTTATCTGCAAGAACACATTGCAAAGAAAATATTGCAATTTCCGGATATTATGAATGATAAGAAAACTTTGCAACAGTTTTTAGGAATAGTTAATTATGCTAGAAATTATATTGAAAATTTAGCAAAATTAGCTGGCCCTTTATATGCAAAGTTAAGAAAAAATGGGCAAAAACATTTTAATTCAGAAGATATAAAATTAGTAAGAGTTATAAAGGAAAAAGTTAAAAACTTAAAACCTTTAGAATTACCTTTAGATGATTATTATTTTATAATAGAAACAGATGGTTCCAAAATAGGATGGGGAGCTATATTAAAACAAAAGCCAAATAAGTATTCACCAAAGACAGAAGAAAAAAATATGTAGGTATGCTTTAGGAAAATATAAGTTAAAAGCAATAAATAATACTGATGGAGAAGTTTTAGCTGTAATAAATGCAATAAATGCTTTTAGATTATATTTAGGATTTAAGAAATTTACAGTAAGGACAGACTGTGAAGCTATATGTAAATATTATAATAAAGTTAATAGTAAGAAAAGTTCTACTAGGAGATGGGTTTTATTTGAAGATATTATTACAGGAAATGGTTATAAAGTAATATTTGAGCATATTAAAGGAAAAGATAATACTTTGCCTGATATATTTTCGCGATCTATTATTTTGCAGGAATGAAGAGAGGATTGAGTCCTAATGGGTTTGAATCATTCAGTTTTGGAGCTGACAATAAGTTGAGAATTTTTCCTCCAAATACATATAAATTTAAGCCTAGAGACTATATTGTCCTAGATGAAGTACAAGAATGTATATTGGACAATTTTTGGTTTCAATATAATAATAAGAGAGAAGATAAAGGTTATATGCTGGCAATACTAAATAATCTAGCAGAATATTTCCATTTGATCAATGGAAAAATACAACCTAAAGAACCATCTACCAATGTTGAAAAAAAGACCAATATATGTTATATATAGAGGTAAAATACTAAGAATTTATGTGACATTTGAATCTATTATAGCCCAACAGATAGAAAAAGAGAAAGATGGGGGAATATCATGGAAAAAATATTTAGACATTGATCAAGCTCTCTCATATGCAAGAAATATTTTAGGAATAAATTATTTCATAGAACCTGCTGCAAAGGAGTATATTCAAAAATATAAAAAAGTAAGTGAAAAGAAGATAAATTCACCAGGAGTAAATATCCAGGAAGATGGACCTTCAAATATACCCACATACAAAGATGTTTTGAAGAATGATGCACAACTATCAAAAGATGAATATATTGACAAAATCATAAAAGAAAAGATGGACTCAATAATTCCACAACTAAGGAAAGATATACAAGAAGAAGTCATGAGAGAAGTAAAGCAAGAAATAGAAGGAAATATTGAATCTACAAAAAGAGATTACGAAGAAAATATCAAGAAGGATTATGAATTAAAAATGAACATACCAATATCTGATGAGGATATGTTGGATATTGGTGGTCATGGGCAAAAGCCAGAATATTAGCATAAGTACATCATGAAAGAAATAATCTATAATTATAATATAATACTATAAATATATTCTCATATGTGTTGATAAAGTATTATCAACAATTCGGCCGTGGGATATATAATAAGACAGAATATTTTTATTTCAATTGATGTTTTGCAACATCAATTATTGGGGCGGGAAAGATCCTACCTAATAAATTTCAAAAGTCACAGGCAGATAAGTGCGAGACAAATGACAGAGCAAAAGGAATAAACAGTACTTCAACTGTAGCCAGGACAATTATTGAAGCCTGCTGCACCGTTCAGCTGTCAAGGCAACAGTGAAGTAGAATAATTGAAGACCATGAGTGTCAGGTGTGGAGGTCATCCAGAAGGCTCCTTCAGCTCTATAAAAGGGGAGGCCAGGCGCATTGCAGAAGGCATCAAGGAATCAATCAATCATCGATCAATCAACGAAGGCATTCGACACCACAAGACCACTCCACCTTCCACCATCCAATATCCCATGAAGAGCTCCACTACCTCAGAGTCCCCCTGAGGAATCAATAAGTTAGAATTAGTACTACCACCCACTACCGCTGTATTACTCCACCACCTTGTGTAATCATAGAATAAAGGAGGCCGCAGTGTCCCTCCGGTGCTTGTAAGGTAATAAAGGTTTGTGCTAAGTGCTTGGGGTTTCCCGAAAGGGAAAGCCGTGTGTAAGCTTGCCTTGCTGTAATGGATTGAGCTTCCTTTCGTGAGTTTCCCTGCTGTGTTTAGCTTGTTCGTATGGGACGACGTCTCTATGCTAGGGACCTTAGAGGAGAAACCTCTGCGTGTGATGTTCTCGTGTTAGCCCTAGTAGCGGCGTGTGTAGAGAACCCTGTGTCCGCAGAGAAGTGTTCCCTTCGGGTGGAACTGCCTGGGGAGACGATAGAGCCTGAGTCCTGTGTGTTCGTAGTTGAGCGTAGCGAGGGAGACGATCGGGTCGGCCAGTTCCTGAGCAGCGAGCCTGTGATGCGCGCGGTGAGTACCGAGTAGAACTGTCACAAGCATAGTCGCACGACCGGCGGATTTGTTGGTCTCGCCAGCCTGCAAAAGATCCTGAGAAATATACGCACGCATAACCCGTATACTCACGCACATATTCACTAAATCAGCATAATTACTGTTGCAAATAGTGTCTGCGAAAGCAACGCTTCGGCAACGTAAAAATTTGCATGCGAATTGATTAATCACTCCACTCACACACCATGCACCCATAAAGATAGTGCTGGCATAGTGTTTGCATAGTGCCGAATTTTTGAGTGCCTGAGTCACTCTCGGTGAGTGCTCTTGCACTGTTCATATCCCTAATTTGAATAGTAGCGTCTAATTTGAATAGTACCTTGAATTTGAATAGTGAGTGCTGAATTTGAATAGTGCTGTGAATAGTATTGAATTTTGAATATTCCGAATTTTCGAAGTAACCCCCTCTACCACCTGGGTATGTCTACATACCTATTTATCACTTTGGGTATGTTTACATACTAATTCTAAGACAATCCAAATGGATATATACGAAAATTTTCAAAAACATCTTTAGTTTTTAATATATTTTTATTATATCTTACTGATAGTATAAAAATTAGTATGTTCACATACTCTATGTATGATCACATACTCAACTTATATACCACTGTAGATAGTCTAGTATCATCACATATTACGTGTACATACTTTTCGTTCGGTCGGATTCAATGTATATCATGAGATATGGAGGTAGGAGTAGTTACACACGCGTGTAGAATGAATTTTTCATATATATATATATATACACACATAACTCTAATCAAAACTGTGATTTTGATTTAATTATGAAGTTGGAGACAGAGTTATCATTTTCCTACAGAAATTTAGGGGAAGGACTCAGAGAATTTTTTTTATATATATATTTTTTTGATTTTCGAAAAATAAATGGACGAATCAAAAATTTCGAGAAATATACATCTGCCGCCGTATCCCACGTCTTGCCGCCGTGGGGCACGGCGGTAGGGGTGCCGCCAACGGTCGGCTGACCTGCCAGGTGGGGCCAGTTTCCTACCGCCGTACCCCACTGCGGTAGGAGCCCTACCGCCGTGGGGCACGGCGGTAGGAGCCTGCTGCCGTGGGGTACGGCGGCAACGTCACCCCTATATAAGGGGGCGACGGCTGCCGCTAGCCCCTCCTCCCTCCCTCACTCTCTCCTCTAAATCTTCGGCTTTCAACCCTTCGGAGCACTTTTGACTAAGGTATGTTTGTAAATTTAGTTTAGTTTAGTTAGTGTAGTTAGTTAGTTAGTTTAGTTAGTGTAGTTCGTTAGTTTAGCTAGTTTAGTTAACTTAGTTTAGTTAGTTTAGAAATTTCAAAAATTTTAGAAATAGTTATAATTCAAATAATTAGATTAAATTAATATAAAAGTATTAAAAAATTGTTTTAATTCACATAATTTGTTTAAATTGGTTTTAAACTTCTGGAAAATAGTTATAATTCAAAAAAGTTGTTTATTAATATAAAAATCATTTAAAATTCTTAGAAAATGGTTATAATTCACAAAATTAGACTAAATTGATATAAAATTCGTAGAAAATAGTATTAACTCTCATAAATTGTTTTAATTCATTTAAAATTCCTAGAAAATGGTTATAATTCACAAAATTAGATTAAATTAATATAAAATTCGTAGAAAATATTTTTAATTCACATAATTCGTTTGAATTCATTTAAAATTCCTAGAAAATGGTTATAATTCACATAATTAAATTGATATAAAATTAGTAGAAAATAGTTTAAATTCACATAATTCGTTTTAATTCATTTAAAATTTCTAGAAAATGGTTATAATTCACATAATTAGATTAAATTAATGTAAAATTTTTAGAAAATATTTTTAATTCACATAATTCGTTTTAATTATTATAATTCGACTAATTGATTAAATTATGTTATTTTTTTGCAGCTATGGCTGGACCGTTGGAGTACGTACGGCCAGAGTTGTTCGACGAGGCGGTGGACCGGCACCACCGCTCGTACGTGTCGGCTGTTCTTGGACGTTCGCCCGGCAGTATACGTTTCCGGACCACCCGCACGTTGATGCCGATACACCAGCGGTGGATTCCGAAGTACGTAATTCATTTTTATTATTTATTTCTGTTTCTTTACAATAGTAATTGTGTTAAGTAAATTAATTTTGTTTTTTTTCAGGCTACGCGCTGCAGGACTTCTCTCTTTCGCGCGGTTGGTCGAGGGGGACAGGCTACGAGTTGAGGTTCCCCGGGCGGAGCGGTTGACGCGGTTCAGCTACGACGCCCCGCTGATCGCCGCGTTCATGGACCGGTGGCGACCAGAGACGCACACCTTCCACTTCCCCGTCGGTGAGATGGCGCTCAGTCTGGAAGACGCCGTGATGTTAGGAGGACTGCTGTGTGCTGGCGAGGCGATGGGCCCGAAGGACATCCTCGCGACGTGGCATGCCGACTTTCTTGCTCGGTTCGCGAACGTTCCACGAAACGATCGCGCGCCTCAGCCATACGTGCCCTTCGCCAACAACCACGGGCCCACCTGGACTTGGATCCAGCAGTTCAGCGTACGTGATTCTAACTCTTATTTTCAACGTTTGTATGCATTTTAAACGAATGTGGCGATGGACCTTTGTGTGTGTGCAGGCTGACTACATGGCGGACGAGGCCGACGACCCGACGTCGGACAGGTTTTTGGAGGTCTACCTGCTCTGGCTGTTCGGGTGGGTGCTGTTCTGCGAGTCAGCGGGGGACTCGGTGTCGAGGTACCTGCTCCCCTGGGCTCAGCGGATCACCGACTCCCCCGTCGAGGAGATGGCCCAGATCAGCTGGGGCAGCGCTGTTCTGGCCGCTACCTACGGGGGGCTGTGTTCGGTAGTGTCGAGGCCGGGGAGTAAGGAGGGGATCCTCCTGGGGTGCCCTCTCCTGCTGCAGATGTGGATCCAATGCGGTTCGACATCGGTCGGCCCAAGACCGACCTCTCGGAGTACGTGCCGCTGCCAGAAGACACCGACCCAGCGGACCTCCCCACCATGGGTTCTCTGTGGTGACTCCGGAAGGTAATGACCTCCCTTATCGTTTTATTCGCTTAATGAGTTTTTTAGTTTGATTCAATCAACTTTTCATGTTCTGTGCAGCACGTTTGGGCTGGGGAGCAGGCGAAGAAGGCGTACAAGGACTTCGTGGGTCAGATCGACCGGATGGTCGATGCCCAGGTCCGGTGGACGCCGTACGCTACTGCCATGGTCGCTGCCCGCGCACCACAGGACCTCTCGTCCCTGTGCTACCGAGACCAGGCGTACTGGATGACGCGACGACGATTGGTCTTCGACGTCTACGTCGAGGAGTACACCGTCCACCGGGTGATGAGGCAGTTCGGCCTCTTGCAGGAGTCGCCAGTACCCGTTGCGCCACGTCTGCCGCCCACAGCGCACAGTTGAGCTACCATTTGCCAGTTATAATTATTTTCCGTTACAAATAGTCAGTTGCAAATATTTTTTTGTTTCATCTATGCTAGGTGAACACGTAAGGGCGTGTCTGCAGCGACGTCGTTCGTCGACAAGCTGCAGCCGTACGTGGACGAGTGGGCGTCCGCGGCGCACGAGGAGAACGTCGTCACCGAGCACCGCCTTCACGACGGCGTGACCTGGGTAGCGTACCTTCAGTGGTACCTCCCGAGAACGCGGACGCGGGTGACGTACGTGCCTGCTACCCCGCCACCACCACCGGTCCCGGACCACGACAGGATCCTGCCGGACACCACGTACCCGGTGCGCCGAGACCAGACCGCCGACATAGCGGTAAGCTACGATACTGCAAACATATTTTATTCATATGACTTTTCATTATAACATGTGTTACTAATTTTGTGAGAAGCACGACGTGCTTGCTGAGATCGTGCGGCTAGCAGCGTACGCGAGGGAGCAGTGTTTTACCTGGGGGCCTCACCAGCACCAGCGTACGTACGACAGGATCCTCGATGCTGCCACGAGGTACTCCGCTGTCGTGAACTACGCCGGGGCCGCAGAGATTCCTCTCCTTCCGCGCCACCCAGCGTCGTCCTCGAGCTCTGCCTCGACAGCGGCTTCGCAGCCGGCGCTTCCACCTTTGCCGGCGACTTCTCGGCTCCGACGGAACAGCAGCAGCCACAGGCGCAGCGCCCGCACACCTACGTGCAGCGGCCGTTTGTTTCCCCCGGCGCAGGTACTTTCAGTGGACCTTATTTTCAACTAATGCACGGAATTGTTGTGTGTTTGTGTTATACTATATTCTAATCGTACAGGGCGACCGCCGCTCTTTCCGACAGCCGGAGACGACGGCACTTAGAGCGCCGATCTTTCCGCTAGGAGGTTTCAGACCGCCGATCTTTCAGTTTGCGGCGGCAGATATTTCTTCCTCGTCCACTCCGCCTATGTTCCAGCCTGGTAACGATCTTAACTTTACAGTAAAATTCGTTAAATACGATACATTTTGGAGAACTAATACTATTCGTTGCAGCCGGTTTCGATGCGACCACCGTCGAGACTCCTGACGAGCACCTGGGCTGGGATGAGTTTGGGTACGGCGACATTCTCGCGGCCATGCATGCCCCGTAGGCCGAGGAGGTTGGCGCGTCACAGTTCACACAGGCACCGCCTGTTGGGACTCAGCAGACACAGCCAGTGGGCGGAGCGACCCCGGTGGCCGGCGGAGCGACACCGGCTGGTGCAGGGTCGTCGTTGGCGGGCGGAGCGACACCGGCGGGCGGAGCGACACCGGCCGGCGGAGGGACACCGGATGCTGCAGGCTCGTCGCAGGCGGCCATGGCGACACCGTCTCCCGACCAGCTCGGACCGCGGGTGGTCAGGCCACGTGACCGCTGGACGTACGCCCGAGACCACACCTGGGCTGGCGCTAGAGCTGTTAGGCCGAAGAGGCACCGACGCATTTAGATGTAGTAGTACTTTTACCATAATTTTGTATAAACTATTTGCATCTACTCGTTGATTATGATAAGATCTTGTGATTATGCTTACACTTATCAGTTTGTTATTTTTCAAAAAAGTTAAAAGTGTTTTAAAAATGAAAAATAAAAATGGTCTTACCGCCGTGTGGCACGGCGGCCTGCCGCCGTGGCGCACGGCGGCAGGGGCCTGGCGTCGTGTCACGCGGCCCTGCCGCCAGAGGTGCTCTCCTGCCGCCGTACCCCACGGCGGCAGGGACTCCCTGCCGCCGTGCCACACGGCGGCAGTATTTCTCGAAATTTTTGGTTCATCCATTTATTTTTCGAAAATCAAAGAAAAAAATATAAAAAAATTCAGACTCAGGAGTGTCGCACAGGCTGCTCGTTTTCGATCTGGGCTGGTTTTTCAAAAAAAAGATCTGGGCTGGGAGCTAGGGTGACTTGACAGCCCAGCCCACACGTGGTACGCACCAGCAGCAGAACTACGGAAATTTTTTTTATATTTATTTTGGCTTCATTTTCGAAAAATAAATGGTCGAATCAAAATTTTCGAGAAATGTACATCTGGCGCCGTAACCAACGGCGGCAGGCTCCTGCCGCCGCACCCCACGGCGTTAAGTCCCTGACGCCGTGCCCTGACGCCGTGGGGCACGGCGGCAGGAGCCTGGTTCTGGCGGCAGGGCGGGGCGGCGCGGCGCCAGGACCCTGCCGCCGAGCGGCACGGCGGCAGGTCCCTACCGCCGTGCCACACGGCGTTAGGGTCTTTTTTTATTTTTTTTTAGTTTTTCATTTTTAAAACACTTTTAACCTTTTTAAAAACGACAAACCGATAAGTGTAAGCATAATCACAAGGGAATATCCTAATCAACGAGTAGATGGAAATAGTTTATACAAAATCATGGTAAAGTAGTACTACATCTAAATGCGCCGGCCCCTCTTCCCCCTAACAGCTCTAGCGCCAGCCCAGGTCTGGTCCCTGTCGTACGTCCAGGGGTCAAGTGCCTTGACCACCCGCGGTCCTAGCTGGTCGGGAGACGGTGTCGTCATGGCCGCTGCGACGAGCCTGCAGCATCCGGTGTCGCTCCGCCGCCCGCCGGTGTCTCTCCGCCGGCCGGTGTCTCTCCGCCGGCCGACGGGGTCGCTCCGCCGGCCGCCGGGGCCAGTGGCTGTGTCGGCTGAGTCCAAACCGGTGGTGCCTGTGTAAACTGGGACGCGCCAACCTCCTCGGCCTGCTGCGGGGAATCTAGGGTCGCGAGAACGTCGCGGAACTCCATCTGATCCCAGCCCAGGTGCTCCTCGGTGGTCGTGTCGAAAGTAGGCTGGAACATAGGCGGAGTGGACGAGGAAGGAATATCTGTCGCCGGAAACTGAAAGGCCGGCGGTCTGGAACCACCTAGCGGATAGATCGGCGGCGGCTCCTGCTGTCGAGGCCCGGCTGTCGGAAAAGGCGGCGGTCGCCCTGTACGATTAGAATATAGTATAATCAGAAACACGCAATAATTGCGTGCATTAATTGAAAATAAGGTCTACTGAAAGTACCTGCGCCGGGGGGAGCAAACGGCCGCTGCACGTAGGTGTGCGGGCCCTACGCCTGTGGGTGCTGCTGTGCCCTCGGAGCCGAGAAGCCGCCGGCAAAGGTGGCAGGCGTCGGCTGCGAAGCCGCTGTCGAGGCGGAGCTCGAGGACGACGCTGGGTGGCGCGGAAGGAGAGGAATCTCTACGGCCCCGGCGTAGTTCACGACGGCGGAGTACCTCATGGCAGCAGCGATGATCCTCTCGTACGTGCTCCGGTGCTCCTGAGGCCCCCAGGAGAAGCACTGCTCCCTCGCGGCCGATGTGAGCCGCACGACCTCAGCCAGCACGTCGTGCTGCGCACAAAATTAGAAACACATGTTATAATGAAAAGTCATATGAATGTAATATGTTTGCAATATCGTAGCTTACCGCTGTGTCGGCGGTCTGGTCTCGGCGCACCGGGTACGTCGCGTCCGGCAGGACCCTGTCGTGGTCCGGGATAGCTGGCGGTGGCGGGGTAGCAGGCACGTACGTCACCCGCGTCCGCGTCCTCGGTAGGTACCACTGAAGGTACGCTACCCAGGCGGCGCCGTCGTGAAGGCGGTGCTCGGTGACGACGTTCTGCTCGTGCGCCGCGGACGCCCACTCTGCCACGTTCGGCTGCAGCCTGTCGACGAACGACGTCGCCGCAGGCACGCCCTTACGCGTCCACCTAGCATTGATGAAACATAAAATTATGGGCAACTGAATATTTGTAACGGAAAATACTTAGAACTGGCAAATGGTAGCTCACCTGTGCGCTGTAGGCGGCAGACGTGGCGCAGCGGGTACTGGCGCACCCTGGAAGAGGCCGAACTGCCTCATCACCCGGTGGACGGCGTACTCCTCGACGTAGACGTCGAAGACCAGTCGTCGCCTCGTCATCCAGTACGCCTGGTCTCGGGAGCACAGGAACGAGAGCCCCTGTGGTGCGCGGGCAGTGACCATGGCAAGAGCGTACGACGTCCACCGGACCTGGGCATCGACCATCCAGTCGATCTGACCAACAAAGTCCTTGTACGCCTTCTTCGGCTGCTCCCCAGCCCAAACGTGCTGCAAAGAACAAGAAAAGTTAAGTGAATCGAACTACAGAACTCATAACGCGAAGAATCACGTAAAGGGAGGTCATTACCTTCCGGAGACACCACAGAGAACCCATGGTGGGGAGGTCCGCTGGGTCGGTGCCGTCGGCCAGCGGCTCGTACTCCGAGAGGTCGGCCCTGGGCCGACCGATGTTGAACCGCTCGTGGATCCACATCTGCAGCAGGATAGGGCACCCCAGGAGGATCGCCTCCCTACTCGCCGGCCTCGTCACTGCCGAACACAGCCCCCTGTAGGTAGCTGCCAGAACAGCGCTGCCCCAGCTAATCTGGGGCATCTGCTCGAGGGGTGCGGCGGCGATCCTCTGAGCCTAGGGGATCATGCACCGCGACACGGAGTCTCCCGCTGACTCGCAGAATAGCACCCACCCGAACAGCCAGAGCAGGTAGACCTCCAAAAACCTGTCTGACGTCTGGTCGTCAGCATCGTCCACCATGTAGTCAGCCTGCACACACACAAAGGTCCATCGTCACATTCGTTTAAAATGCATACAAACGTTGAAAATAAGAGTTACAATCACGTACGCTGAACTGCTGGATCCAAGTCCAGGTGGGCCTGTGGGTGTCGGCGAAGGGCACGTACGTCGCCGGCGCGCGATCGTTCCGAGGAACGTTCGCGAACCGAGCAAGGAAGTCAGCGTGCCACGTCGCGGGGATGTCGATCGGCCCCATCGCCTGACCAGCACACGGCAGTCCTCCCAACATCGCGGCGTCCTCCAGACTGAGAGTCATCTCGCCGACGGGGAAGTGGAACGTGTGTGTCTCTGGTCGCCACCGGTCCATGAACGCGGCGATCAGCGGGGCGTCGTAGTTGAACCGCGTCAACCGCTCCGCCCGGGGAACCTCAGCTCGTAGCCTGTCCCCCTCGACCAACCGCGCAACAGGGAGAAGTCCTGCAGCGCGTAGCCTGAAAAAAATATTAATTTACTTAACGCAATTACTATTGCAAAAAAATAGAAATAAATAATAAATATGAATTACGTACTTCAGAATCCACCGCTGGTGTATCGACATCAACGTGCGGGTCGTCCGGCAACGTATGGTGCCAGGCGAACGTCCAAGAACAGCCGACACGTACGAGCGGTGGTGCCGGTCCACCGCCTCGTCGAACAACTCCGGCCGTACGTACTCCAGCGGTGCAGCCACAAAATTATGTGAATTTATATAATTTTCTGCAAATTTTATAGCAATTTAACCTAATTATGTCAATTATAACCATTTTCTAGAAGTTTAAAACAAATTTAAACGAATTATGTGAATTTAAATAATTTTCTATGAATTTTATAGCAATTTAACCTAATTATGTGAATTATAACCATTTTCTAAAAGTTTAAAACAAATTTAAACGAATTATGTGAATTTATATAATTTTTTGCAAATTTTATAGCAATTTAACCTAATTATGTCAATTATAACCATTTCCTAGAAATTTAAAACAAATTTAAACGAATTATGTGAATTTAAATAATTTTCTATGAATTTTATAGCAATTTAACCTAATTATGTCAATTATAACCATTTCCTAGAAGTTTAAAACAAATTTAAACGAATTATGTGAATTTATATAATTTTTTGCAAATTTTATAGCAATTTAACCTAATTATGTCAATTATAACTATTTTCTAGAAGTTTAAAACAAATTTAAACGAATTATGTGAATTTAAATAATTTTTTATGAATTTTATAACAATTTAACCTAATTATGTCAATTATAACCATTTCCTAGAAGTTTAAAACAAATTTAAACGAATTATGTGAATTTATATAATTTTCTATAAATTTTATATCAATTTAATCTAATTATGTCAATAATAATCATTTTCCACAAATTTTAAATGAATTAAAACAAATTATGTGAATTTAAACTATTCTCTATGAATTTTATATCAATTTAACTAACCTAAGTTAACTAAACTAAATTTCTAAACTAAGTTAACTAAAATAAATTTCTAAACTAAACTAAGTTAACTAAACTAACTAACTAATCTAATATAACTAAACTAAGTAACTAAACTAAGTTAACTAAACTGGACTAAATTTAGAAACATATCTCAGTCAGAAGTGCTCCGAAGGGTTAAAAGCCGAAGGTTTGGAGGAGTGAGGGAGGAGTGGGGAGGGGCTGGCGGCAGGGGGTCGGCCCCTTATATAGCGTTGGCGCTGCCGCCGTGGCCCACGGTGCAAGGACGCTGCCGCCGTGGGGCACGGCGCTAGGACTCCTGGCGCCGTGGGCCTCGGCGCTAGGGTTCCTGCCGCCGTGCCCCACGGCGGTAGGAATCTGGTCCCACCGGGCAGTACAGCCGACCGTTGGCGTCACCCCTAACGTCGTGCCCCACGGCGGCAGGAATGTACATTTCTCGAAAATTTTGATTCGACCATTTATTTTTCGAAAATAAAGCCAAAATAAATAAAAAAAAATTCAGAACTACGCAGTTCCCATTCCGCCTCGTTTAGTCCCACCTCGGGAAACGAGTGCCACGCAGCAGAGCTTAAAGGTTCGGCTCCCAGCCCGCTCCTCGCCGAGCTCAGCAGCGTGAGCTTGTAACCCGAGTGGGGGCAACAAGGTGGTGTGGACGTTGCTGTGTACGGCTGCGTGCTCGGGCCGATTGCGCTCTTGCTGGGCCGCCCGTTCCAAGGTGGTAGTAGGTCGGCGGGGCTTATGCGAAAGCTCGGCCTCACGATCCATAATGTGGCAGGCACAGCGTTAGGCTGGCTTAACAGAGCAGCGACAACTGCCCGCTTCCAACGGTGGAAGGATAACAGCCCGCTGCGCTTTCAGCCCAATGTGAGTTCGCAGCCCACTCCAACGAACCACCATATTTTTTCTGCTGATTTTTAATCCTGGCCGCTGCGCTTTCAGCCCACTACAACGAACTACCATCCTTTTTTTCGATTTTTAATCCTATTGACAGTGCACAAAATCACTTAATCTAGTTTTTCTGAAGAAAGTACAGACAAGAATGTAAACAACTTGCCGTAATTAATTACTAGATTCAGCACACCCATTCTTTGCCTATGCATTCAGTTCGATCTATGTTTTATTTGTTTCTTCACTAAATAGTGCGTGCTTTACTAAAAAAAACTAAATAGTGTGTGCTACTTCTTTTTTTTTACTGCTTTCTTCATTGGACAGTTCTTTTTAAGGAACACTTGAATTAGTGAAGAGAGTTTGAGAGATTGCCTGATGAGAATTTTCGGATGCTACATTTCCTTTGGCTGTATATGGTGAAGGGCTTTAATCCTGGCCGCTGCGCTTTCAGCCCACTCCAACGAACTACCATCCTTTTTTTCGATTTTTAATCCTATTGACAGTGCACAAAATCACTTAATCTAGTTTTTCTGAAGAAAGTACAGACAAGAATGTAAACAACTTGCCGTAATTAATTACTAGATTCAGCACGCCCATTCTTTGCCTATGCATTCAGTTCGATCTATGTTTTATTTGTTTCTTCACTAAATAGTGCGTGCTTTACTAAAAAAAAACTAAATAGTGTGTGCTACTTCTTTTTTTTTACTGCTTTCTTCATTGGACAGTTCTTTTTAAGGAACACTTGAATTAGTGAAGAGAGTTTGAGAGATTGCCTGATGAGAATTTTCGGATGCTACATTTCCTTTGGCTGTATATGGTGAAGGGCTGAAGGCTGAAGCTTACTCCAAGAAAAGGACTGCGAGTTTAAGGGGTGGTTTGATTCTTAAACATTGTATCTTTTATATACAATTCTTGGTCAATACAAGGCCACGTACTTTTCCTGACCGTTAGATCGACCAACACCATCTTTTTTGCAAAAAAAAAGTCCTATTTAGCGTAAATCAATCCCGCGATACACCAATTTTTACAGATGAATCTCTAAACTTTTTGAAAAATCTGCTTGCTATCCACGACTTTACAAAAAAAAATCTCGAACCAGAAGCCTGAGCTTTTATCAAAAAGACCTTTGATTTTTCCAAAAATCAACCCATAATCCAAACTTATCAAAAAAGATTCTAAACTTTACAAACCCACAGTTGAATCTCACATTCCATCACCAACTAACCCCAACTTTACAAAAAATAGTATGTAGCCCCACAATTACGAAAAAACCCAACTTTCAACAACTAACTCGCAATCCTTAACTATTCACAACAATCTATTCGCGAGCCTTATATTTTTATGAAAAAACCCTGCAACTTTCTAAAAATAACACACAATCCTCAGTTGAATCTCCTTGACTTAAAAAACGCAACCACCAATTCATCCACAAAACGTATATATTTTTACCTACTAAATTAATGGCATGAGCACTTACTGTCTTTCTACATTAACACATACTTTACCAACGGAGAAAATAAAGATCCTTACTTTTTTTTCAATCATAACGTTCGCCAAAATGTTGTGATCTCCACCCGAACTTTTTTGGATCCTTAATCGATTCTTACCTGGATTTATGCAAAATATCTCAATATCAAAAGGATGATCTACGGTATAGAACCAACACAACCTGATTTAACTATAAATTGAGAAAGGCATAAATGGAACATCCTAAACATGATGTCGAAATTAATAAAGGGCACTGACCTAGCACACCAAGACCGTGTTGTCTTTCTAGTTCTAATCTAAAACTCAGCATTACAAAAATTGCCAGGGACACACTGATTGTGGTCATGCACAATCAAAACCATTTGTAGACATGCTGGCACACACTTTATAACCGCACATATCACGAGTACAATGCTAATGTTCTGGCACACACTAAACTCACTGAACTTGTTGCCAATGATTGATCTTAGGGCAAGGGCGAAGGGAATAAATAATACTCCCTCCATTCTCTTTTGATAGCGTTATATGATTTTTTTTAAAAAACTCTTTTGATAGTCTTATTTTAATTTAATACCCATCCTCTTAATAACTTTTCATTTTTCCACACGAGATTGACTACATGGCATCAAGAAGCGTGAATATTAATGAATCGCTTGTTTATGAGAAATAATTGATAACATATTTAGATGGATGATAAATAGGATTATTTATCCTTGTCATTGTGCCAAGACCAAGAGAATGGAGGGAGTACAGTGTAGGGCAAAATGATGACAAGCATCAACAACTTCAAAAATGTTCAGACAGATGTGGAGTGTCAAGCACATATGTTTGTGTCGGAGTTCTCTACCGCCGGCAGTGAATTTGTATCGTATCGTGTGTCGGATCCGGATGGTTGACACGGGAGACACAAGGGTTTTATACTGGTTCGGGCCTCCGAGGAGTAATACCCTACGTCTAGTTCCGAGTACTTGTGTTCCTATGCCAGGGATGCCTGTAGTAGGGGTTACAAACTTGGTGATCGGTCCGTCTCTACGTACGTTGCACTCCTCCCCTTTTTATAGATGTAAGGGCGAGGGGCAAAGATTGAAAAAGAAAATAAGCTACAGTGCTACGGCGTTGTGAAGTCCTTTCCGTCATTGATGTCCGTCAGGTGGCGTGGGAGGACGCTGAGATGTAGTATCACCGAAGGCCGCCGCGTGTGCTGTTGCCACTGTTTGTTCCGGGCACTTGGCATCTCCATCGAGTAGTTCACGTGGTGACTCAGCCTTCTTGGGAGCGTCTTAGGCCCGCCACGTTATGGCCTAAGTGCCTGTAGGTGGTAATCGAGTGCGTGCTCTGAAGGGGTGGCGTGCAGCTGGCGTTGGATGTGACGGCGTGTCGGAGGTCGTAGGGGCGCACTGTGCGCCATTACGGCCCTTGTCAGACCCGACCGTCCTCCCGTTGCGCCAGCTGCGGTCTTTGCATGGCGTGAAAACCGGCGTCACGCGTGTCGTTGCGAAGAAGCTTGGGAGGCTGGGGCAGCGCCACGTTCGTGTGGGCCCCAGCCCCATGCTCCGACTCCCCCGTGTGGACCCCGCCTTAGTCGGAGACGGAGTTTACTCGTGCGAGCGGGTAGTCGGAGGCGAGGCGGAGCGTACTCGGGGACGAGACGTACTCGTGCGAGGCGGAGAGTACTCGTGCGAGGCGGAAGATACTCGGAAGTGGGGAAGTCTTGTCAGTGAGGGTCTTGACGAAGATCTGCATCCCTCCCAATCCTGGATCTTAGCCTTCACATTGTCAATAGTGTCAGAGGACTCCATCTCCAGGTTGATCATCTTGTTGCTTAGGGGGCCCTAATCCAGACCCTCGTCAGTAGCCCCCGAGCCTGTGAGGGAGTAGTAGACTCGTTTGCAGGCTCAGCGTTGGGGAAGTATGGTGGTTTTTGTTCTTTGATTTTCTTGGTGGGTGCGCGCGAGCGCATCCGCCGGATGTAGCCCCCGAGCCCATGAAGGAGTTGTAGACTCGTTTATGGGGTTTTGAATCTTGAAATGTTGTCGTTGTCTTGAAAAACTCCAGCCGTGGCAATCATGGGCGTATCGGTAGTTGCGTCCGTTTTGCTGGTCGTGGCTGACGTGGCGATGGTGACGGTTGGAGGAGACGGTATATTGCAGGTTCAGACCTGCGGGCCCACCCGGTATCGAACCGTCGCGCGGGCGTGCCCCTGTCGCCTCGGGGGATGAGCCCACCGAGCGGGCGGTTTTACCGTCTTTGCCTGGCGTGGAAACCGGCGTCACGCGTGTCGTTGCGAAGAAGCTTGGGAGGCTGGGGCAGCGCCTCGTTCGTGTGGGGCCCCAGCCCCACGCTCCGACTCCCCCGTGTGGACCCCGCCTTAGTCGGAGACGGAGTTTACTCGTGCGAGCGGGTAGTCGGAGGCGAGGCGGAGGGTACTCGGGGACGAGGCGTACTCATGCGAGGCGGAGAGTACTCGTGCGAGGCGGAAGATACTCGGAAGTGGGGAAGTCTTGTCAGTGAGGGTCTTGACGAAGATCTGCATCCCTCCCTGTCCTGGATCTTAGTCTTCACATTGTCAATAGTGTCAGAGGACTCCATCTCCAGGTTGATCATCTTGTTGCTTAGGGGTCCTAATCCAGGCTCTTGTCAGTTTGCAAGCTCGCAATTTATGGATTTTGTATTACAATGACACGACAACGTTTTCATCAAGTCCACAGACCCCCTTATGGTGATGACAACTCACGTATAAGCAAGGTATTTACGAATCTATTCCCTCTGTTTCATATTATTTATCATTTTGACTTTTTCAGATACATTTGTTTTGTTATTTCTAGCTCTAGGCATACCTATATATTTAGGTGCATAGCAAAAAGACTATACCTAATTCTAAAAAAAAGAAATGTATTGAAAAAAATCAAAATGATAAGTAATATGAAACGGAGGGAGTACCGAACAAGAGTAGCAGTCCGCGTGACATTGAGGCTTAACAGCATATAGCATGAATCACATCTGCAAAAGAGGGACACCAACATTAGTATACAGATGGCGATACATTCCTATGGTAGCTGTGGTACCCATTTTTTAGCACTTTTTTTTTTGAGATCCCCTATTTTTCTCCTATGTTGTGGCCCAAACGCACGCAGTGGCACAGCGATCCTTTGAGACCAGCCCATTTCTTGCCAGGCCGATGACGATACATTTCTTTGGGCTGCTGCTGTCTGTGGTTGGGCCTTTTCCACCCATTGCACATCAAGTAAAGAGAAGGGGGGTTCCTTCCCCTTCTTTCTCGAGAGCAACAGTACACAAGGGCGACTCACAGGCGATTCTCGATCCAGCGCCGAATCTGCCGGATCCTCTCCGTCTCCGGCGTCCTCGTTGGCGTCGGAGTGGGTGGGGACCGATGGATTAGGCAGCCGTTGTATATACTCTATTCTACTAGGTGTGGATTAGGTAGGTTAGGGTTAGGTTTGTCCGCGCCGGTGATGCGGCGTGGGTTCGTTTCCCTATGCTGCTGCAGCTCCAGCGTGCGACGGCGGAGGTGTGGAGAGGACGATGACGTCTTCAGCATCTTCGACGGTTTCCCCGACACCGTGAGCAGCAGCAGCATCAGGTTCAGCTCCTTCCTCGTCTCAATCGCCATCGGCGGAAGATATGGAAGGTATGTTTACCAACTGGATGAGATGCTGGGTTGGTCTTGGGTTACCACCTTTCCTGGTGGTTTTCGTCCCTCTCGGGGTTCTTTGTCGTTCGGTGTGTTGGGGGCGCTGGTGCTTGTGGCGTCAGACTCCTCAGTATCCGACAATGTCGTCCAGCCGGGTCGTTCAGCGTCAAAAAAGCAAGTCGAGTTCGATTTGCTGCACAAGACGGCAACAAAAAATTGTGTGGCTTCGCCGGAGAGGTGGCCGGCTTCATGCAGTGTCATCCGGCCGCTAATGGCGAAGAAGACCGGGAGATTACAAGGACCGAGTTGTAATTTTCTTTTCGTTCAAGGGTGTTCTTGTAACATTTGGGATGTAACCATTGAAATCTTTATATGAAATATAAACCCGGTTTCTCTAAAAAAAAATCAAGTAAAGAGAAGGATGCTCTAAAAAAAGTACTCCATTCTTGTACGTTTCGATGAAGTTGGTACAAATCATGTGTTGTTGTTCACGTTCCAACATTTAAAGAAATTTTGCCTAAAAAACATTTAAACAAACTTTTCTCCAAAGCAGTGTACCTATTTTCAAATCCATTTGAACTGCAGTGTTATTTAGAATTAACGCAACAAAATAAGTTCTGATATGTATATTTTCCTTTTTAAAGAAATCAACATTTCTAATAACCTATTTTAACATTTTGAATTCAGCATACCAACGTGTTATATAAAAATTGGCATACTAGATTGTTTTCAAATGTTGAGCTAGATTGAACAAATGATAAATCCAGTATATATATAGGTACAGATCAATGTTGATTTTGCTTTTCGAACATGTACGTTGTTCTCTGCGGCGGTGCAGGCCTTCCAGTCCCATCTGCTTGACAGGTTTTGAAGCTTGCATTGTTGGGTAATAATATATAGGCCATAGCGGTGAAAAACAAATGTTGAATTTTCAGTTAGATGCATGTCATAATTGAAGTTACGTTCATAATCGGACCAAATTTTACTGACGAATATTAAACAGCATGATTAATTGCATGAATGTTGAGTGGTGCATTTTTTTTCTTGCTCTTTTCTCTCTTTTGTTTGAAAAACATATACTCTCCGTAAAGTCCAAACGGTGACGAGGATCCAGCTAGCTGCGGCCTGCGGCACAGCAGAGCTCTTCTCTCCGGTTAAGCAAAAGGCGCGCGGTTGACCTGCGAAAGAGAATGATAAAGATATCGAATGATTCCGTGTTCTATGTCCGCGATCTGTGTCGTCTCACGTAATGTGTGCTACGGGTCAACGTAATGTAAATATGTAATCCGTGTTCTGGAACTAAAAATTAATTATATCGTCTCAATTGGGCGGTGTTAGTTGCTAGGCAGGTGAGACCGTGAGATTATAAAAAAATAAGTGCAAAATTAGAATATGGGGCATTCCGAGAATTGAACTCGGGACCTCTCGCACCCTAAGCGAGAATCATACCACTAGACCAAATGCCCGTTTGATGTTTAATGATTTCAAAAATGGAAAGTGAACAATATACATAACTCTTCTCCCTCACTTTCTTTGTTATTGCTTGTGCGTCTGTCATACGCATGACTCCAATGCTAGTAGGATAGCATACAGAACCTACTAGGGGTGCGTGAATGTGGTGTGTCACCTAGGAGTAGTAGCTAACATGTACTCCCTCCGTCCCCAATTAAACGTCGCGGAAGCTACAGCCACTCGTCCCTAAATAATTGACGTTGCCTATCCAGAGCTTCCAGCTTCGTAGCTGTACACGACAGGAGCCTGCGTTTATATGTTCCCCTCCCCTCACAGCATTTATGATGCCCATCCAAATGTACAGATCCCAACTCATTTGCTCTAGGGGTGTCAGACACTTTTAGAGGTTGCATTGGTAACTACTGCTTCACTCGGACGACCTTTAATTAGGGACGGAGGGAGTATATATATATGTACAACTGCAAAGTTGTGCTGGCCTGAACGTGGCAGCGCAAATCTGCAATGCAGCCCTCGTGTTCCTCTTGCATTGTAAAGCATCTATCATTGTCTTGGAAGGTCATGAAACACGTTCATCCTCAGATCTACTCCGATCCAGACAACATATAAATTGTGAATTCGAAATTTCTCTGACATGCCCTATCTTTTTTTAGAGCTTAACTTGTTGAAGAGAGCCTAATAATAATCGAAACTGCAAAATTAGTAAAATAGGCACAATCTGGTGCCCGTTTGTTAAAAAAATAGTAAAGTAATTAGACCCTTGAGCATTCCACCGGTGCAAAATTTGCAATTCAAAGGGAAAAGCGGAGCTAACAAAAAACAAATGATACTGTGCCTTTAATTTGAACCGGCAATAAGCCCGTGCCCGTAGGCCGTAGCGGTGTGGACGTGTGGTAAGTACTAGCTTTCATGTTTTATGCTAATAACCCTTCAGGACTTCTCAGGTATCAATCATTTTATAGGAACAAATACACGCGTTACAGTTTGCAGTTCATACATACACGCACGATCCTCCCGATTTAAAAGACAATACCTGTGTGTATCATCAGTTGCCAGCTCAAAGGGCTTTAGTGATGAATAGAGATGTCTCCTGCAATATAATTGCAAACTGGCCATCTCTCTTGGATTAGAAGTGGTGCCCGGCCATGATGATATATAGATGCAGATTTCAGATAGATTACAGGATCGCAAACTGAACAAAATTAAGTTGCATCAAGCGGTATACACACACAAATCAGCTGCAGCAGGATATTCATGTAGTATTCCCCAATTCTTCTCGTAACCACAGGATCGGAGTGCATCACTGGATATACATTGCGCTAGCTAGCTAGCAAGCTGTCAGCTGATGATTAACTTGCACGCCACTAAAAACGAATCAATAAAATAAATCAATTCCATGAGTAGCGTACCGAATGGTACCATAGATACATTATTAATTTACAACTAGCCTTTTCACCAAATTAAAATCAAAACAAGTCATCGTTGTATAATGAAAACACACATCATCTCAAACTACTAACTATGGGCAAACAAAGAACAGAACAGAAGCTCAACGAACTCCATTAATTTACATATGATGTAGTAGTAGTGTTACCCCTTTTGTTTTCCTCCTCGATCATTGCTTCCAATTCTATCTTCAATCTTCAGATAATCAGATATATCATGGATCGGACAAGTGCGGCACCGGCTTGGGATTGATCTTGTCTCTCCTGATCTTGTGAAGTGATTGGATGATTGGAGAAACCGAAAAAAACCTACGCTATATACAGTTCCTGAACCAGCCTAATAACCAAACGCTCGAGCAAGATTTTGGCCTCGAATCCTCGATCCTGTCAGTAGTGGGCATGCATCATGCAAGTACGGGTGCATGCGAAACCCTAGCGCATGCTGGCCATCATGCATGCCATGTCGCCACTCACCGGTTGGTCCGATCCGATCACTGCTGCTGCGAGGACAGCGGCCCGAAGATGTCGAGGAAGCCGGCGGACGGCGAGCCGAGCGTGGCCGCGGCGCCGGGGCTCAGGAAATTGTCGCCGACGTGGTTCAGCCATCCGGGGGACACCAGGGGGTGGTGCTCGCCCTTGAGCGCCGCGCCGCGGAGCGGGCTGAGGTCGTGGAACATGAGCCCCGCCGGCGACGCCGCCGCCGCCGCTGAGGGAGCGGCGGAGGCCTGCTGCCTCGAGGCCGTCACCGACACGGACACCGCCGGGCCGGCCGGCCGGTTCAGGGCGCGCGCCTTCACGCGCACCGGCGGCGCCCTGCTCCTGCTGCGCTCGCTGCCATCCGATTCCTGCCTCGGAGACGATGCCGACCCAGCGCCGCCACCAGAGGTCGACGGCCTGCCGCTCTTCTTGTCGCCGCGGCCGGCGTCGGGGCCGGTGAGCCGCTGCACGAGCGGCATGAACTCGTGCGCCTCGACGTGGATGACCTTGGGTGACACCATGTAGATGATGACCGGCTTGCGCTCCTGCTGCCCGTGCCCGCCCGGCTTGCCGATCTTGCGCGACGCGGCGTGCACACCGAGGGGCCCGGCACCCGCCGCCCCGCCGTGCCGCGGGACGTCGGCGTCGAAGCTCGCGGCGGCCATGGCGGGATCGAGGAGCTAGACGATCGACGACTATCGGTGGACGGACGGATTGTTATTGGATGATGATGGAGGCAAAGTAGAAGTGAACACGGAAGATTTGAAGGGGACAGGCTGACGGACAGGAAGAAGCTAAGGATTTGTACGGGGGGCCATGAATATATAGCGAAGGACGGCGTCTTAGCTCTTGGCGTCATTTGGCTCTGGTCAACCCGGAAAAATCGAAGTGACAACAGTGCAAATGGAGTGGCACGTGCCTCCTAGCCGATCCAATGTGCGGATTTATCCGTAACCCCAAATGTGTGGCGTTATTCTCTCTCCTCTCTGCACTCTTATCATCGAAAATTCACTGGCTGTACGTGCCTAGAAAATTGCGAACGTGTAGGATATGTGTGTGAGCATCTTTATATACTAGTAAGATGCACGTGCGACACGCACGTGTTTACACTGCCGAACGAAGACATTAAAGTCAGGAAACAAGCAAAGTTGAGCCGTAGGAATGTGGCACACACATTTTTAAAAAAAATATAGAATAAAGATTGTTAAAAAACATATGACTGTTATTAGGCTTCAACTTTAATAGAGTTCACAAATACCGCTACAGGACGTGACCCGTAACAATCTTACTTTAGGGAAGAATACGTAACAATTAATTGACCGATTCATATAAGGATACGTAACGAGTAATCAATACTTTATTCAAACTTTAACAATCCGTAACAATTAATTGACCAATTCATATAAGGGCGTGTCAAAATTTCAACATTTCATCTTGGTCGCGAAAGACGTGACTCGTGATATATGTAATCAAATGCATAGTTTAGGGAAGAATACAAAGACATTCATTTTGGACTATGCGTATGTTGTATTGAATAATGTCTACAACTCTTTCTCTCCTAAGTCTTCATCATCATATTTTTGTCATATTCTTTCTCATCCTCCGGCTGCCATTCACTGTCAGTCTTTTCTTATTTGGAGCTATCGTCATCCTCTTCTTCTGGATGTGATTCGTCCTCTTCCATATTATTGTATGCGATGTTGTGGACATTGGCGCAAGTGTTCACCGTCTTGGAGACGCTTTTTGGCCTCCAGTGTCGTTCTGCTTTGCAACTTTGTATGCAGCTTCTCGTCGGTTTGTCGTGAATCAATCGGGTGATGGCTAAGACTAACAAAAAAAGAATGTAGGTCAAAAATCAGCAATGAAGCATCAGTATCAATCTCATATGAATCAAAGGCATAAAATTGATGATGGATGAGTTAAAACAAATCTAAATCTACTTCAATACTATTTCTCAAATTTCGCAGTAAGTCTTCACAGTAATTCAGATAGATCTACACTAACTGACAGATCAGATGGCTAAAGCGCAAACCCTGACTGGTCCTTAACAATTTTACATCAATCAAGCTGACGCTACTTAACTCAACTGTAGGGTTGAACATTAAATTGTTAGAAACCTCAAAAGCAGAACCTTAAAAGTGGGAGTCTAATGGGGATAAGTTACATTGACGAGTATATTGGCAGATGAAGTGTTCTTTCCTCGGTGAGATTAGATAACGAGATGAGAGGAGCCCGTGAGGGGCCTCACAATATATGACTCTGGTAAGACGGTGCAAAGATATTTTCGGTGAGGTTACCACCTCGGGCGCCCGTGTGCCAACCAATAGATACCGACCATGTGGCAAAGTGTGATATGTTTGTATCTATCACCTCCTAACGGTAGATAGTTAGTATGTTACGGTGGTGGCCGCGAGTTCTCCATCGTCGTCGTCCAGCCTCACCACCTAGAGAGCAACCACCATGAGATCCTACAGGGGCCTCACCGTCGGCATGATCCAGCGGCCACGGCCCGAGCTCGACGCAGGGGAGAGAGCGACGGTGATGTCCTCGCGTAGGGAGAGAGCGGCGGTGACGTCCTCACAGAGGCGGTGGTGGACGGGGTCGGCGGCGCGGCCACGACTGAGGAGAGGCCTAGCGCGCCATCTGTGCCGACCCTGATCTATCTCTATCACCGCGGCTCCGCCTCGGGATCCTCCGCCTCCGAGGGTGGCCTCCCCTCGCCATGCTCGCTGGAGAGGGAGGGTCGGCGCCGTCGTCGGTGGGGAGGCGATGGGCGGAGGGAGTAGGGGTCGCCGTCGTAGGAGACCGGGAGGGGCGGGTACATGGGGGGAGAGAGGTGGGGATGCGAAATTATGAATACATTATGACGTGTGGGAGCCGACGTCTGAGGTTTAGGGCATGTAAAACCCACAGACGGTTGGTCGTCTGCAGAATCTCGATTTTAGCATAAATACAGATATACAAACAACTCATACAACCCATAGACAGAGAGACCATCTGTATGATGTAACTTAAGATCAACTACAAATGTATTTGTGTATACCATTGTGTGGTTATTTAAATCAATCATGAAAAGATGATCAAATGTATATTTGATATTTGTATGTTATTAATCATTAGAATCAACTATAATAATTTTTTCATATCTTTGTGTGGCTCCCACGAACTTGTGAAAATGCTATGGTGAAAGACATCTAACGCGATCCTACACAGGCTACTACTGCATCCTCTCTACCACTCGTGCGTTCATTCATCTCTCCGTCGGCCGTTTCACACTGGCCAATGCCCTTCAGTTCTCCCTCTCTGTCGAGCAAAACAACAAATCAGCAGGATTCATGAAGCAAATCATACCAGTAGAAGCTCCTCTCTAATCTCTGATTTCCTTCTCCACTAAGAGCAAGCAAGCAACTTGCCTTCTCTCCACTTGATCTCTCTATGATCCACCCACACGAAGCAAACCAACAAACCGAGAGCAAGCAACGGCGTCAGCCCGGCTAGCCAGGCGCAACGCGCGTGGCGCAGCCCAGCAGCTTGCAGCGGCCAGTGCGGCCACCAGCCCAGTGGCGTCCCTGGCAGCCAGCACGGACCTCGCCTGATTCTGCAGCGCTCCAGCACGCTCTGCGCGGGGGATCTGAGGGAGGCGACGCCGCACAAGGACAATGTCGTACAATGCTTCCTCGTGTGTCTTCTCCGCCTCGGAGAACGGGAGAGGCCCGAGGCGACGGGGGAGCCCGTCTCTAGCCTTCGCAGGGGTGTTTCTGCAAAAGCTCAATCACACAGACGGCTTAAGGGCATGTGCAACCCACAGACGGCAGAGCGTCTACAGAACCTCGAATTTAGCATACAGACAGATGTACAACTTATACAACCTACAGACAGAGAGGTCGTCTGTAAGCTATTTAATGCTTTACATGTAGCTTAAGATTAACTACAAATGTATTTGTGTATACCATTATGTGACTATTTGATAGAATATTATCTAGCATGAATAAAAGTATAGTCTACCATTTTGGATGATACCATCTTAAAAAGGACTATAGTGAAATTAAAATTTAATTTTTGTTGAATGTCTAAAAGCATCTTTTGTGGTATCAACAAAAGAAACATGATTACAATATAGAAACCATGAACTCTAACTGTATTATATATAATTACAATGTTTTTTTAATTTTCTTTTGGTAATGCTCACATGTGGATGCTGGATGTCCGATAGATTTTTTTTCCCCGGATGCTACGTGGCCTATCCCTGTCCACGTACGGAAGGAAAGAAAATCCAACTCCTGCATCTCTCCCCACCGACTGCACACCACATCGCCATCCCTGTGATGGCTTGCTCGTCAGCACATCGGAGAAGTCCGACGGGGCAAGGCTGGCGGGCTGCTCCCCCCGACGACGCGCCACCGCATTTGAGTGTCGTCCCGAGAGCAGGCAGAGCTGCTCCACTTGAGCGCCGTACCGCAGGCAGGCAGAGTTGCTCCTCCTCGCGGCGCTGTAGGCAGAGCTGCTCCTCCGCGTCCTCCTCGCGGCGACGCTCGCGACGGCCGGGGCGGAGGGTGGGCGAGCTCTCTCTCAGGTGCGAGGTGGTGGTCGGGGCACTCCTCAGCTTCAGCTCATATCTGATTTCTCGATTTTTCTCTGGTTGACTTCGCGCAGCGCGATGGCTTGCGAGGTGCGGGCGGGGCCATGATGGTCTCCTCCTCCCCGCCGCAGCCATGGAGGCCTCCTCCTCCGGGCCAGATCCGGCGGCGGGGTCGAGGCTGAGCGAGGAGGCGCGACGCGGGCATCCTGTTCGTCCCCTTCGTGTGGATCCCGGGACCCGGCGGGCGCGGCAAGGCGCTACGGCCGGGGCGGAGCAGCCCGCCTGGGCGCGAGTGCGCGGGATCCCGCCGCCGTCGGCGCTCGAAGGCGACCAGTAGTACAACCCGCATCCAGGCGTCTATTCGGGCTATGGAACGGGACAACCCCTCGAGTACGTGAGGATGGAGAACCGAGCTGGGGCTCGGTTGGTCAGCTGAGCTGGGGCTCAGGCTGCCCTCCCGCGTTCGAGCGCCGGCCGACGCAGGGGCCTTACCTCCTTCTTAAATGATGCGCCAGAGCTCCTGGCTTCCTTCCAAAAAAAAGTACGTGAGGATGTGGAGAGCGGGCCCAGCGGGTATACACAGGCGGGTAGGGTGGGTGTAGGTGAAAATAGAATTAGCTTTTTGGCAGAAACGCTCTCCAAATTGCGATTTTTTGGTACTTCATAGTCCTTCCACCCTATCCACTTCCAAAAACATATGACGGGTGGGTCCAGCGTGAGGGGTAAGGTGGGTCCGAATTGGGTGAGAAAAGTTTTCAATTGTCTTCGCTCCTTATAGTATAGATATATGGCAACAAAACTTGTGATAGTTTAACTTAGTACAAAACTAGAATTGCATTCTTTTTGTGCAGAGGGAGTATTAATTTTCCAATATTCACATTTTACCCATGGAAATGGTAGTTCTCGTAACATAGATACCTAGTACTACAAGTTTTTTTAGCATGTACTACAAGTATGTGTGTGTATATATATAAGCACCGCAATTTACATTATAATGTGCCATCTGAGGACGGTTCTGGTGGTGGAAATTATACACGATGTCCAAGAAGAATACGTCAGCAAAAATCATTTTTATAAACTATCTCACATAATGGTAGAGTCTTCAAGTAATAAATATTAGAGGTTTTTTTTTCTGGTCTCCCATTGGCACTGAGCACGAAGCAGATAGAAACTGTTGCTTTCCTCTTTATGGCGATTTTGTCATTTCTTGGTGCATCAATTGACCTGGGGAGGTGATTTCTCTAGAAAGAAATGATTTTCTTCTCTTTCTTCGTTAATGAGATTGCCGCATCAGATTTTTCTTGGGTGACAAATCAATTATTAAGAATAAAACTACCATTATCATTGGAACTGTCCTCAGATCCGCCACAGTTGATCCTGCCACACCTACGCAACAACCACCCTTTTTTGACAAAAAAAAACCCAACAAAATCGGGGTCCCACCCACCCCGCAGCTGCAGGTAAGAAAGAAGATCGGGCCGACTACGAACGAGCGAGAGCTTCGGCAAGAAAGCCCCCGCCACAAGCCCAGCTAGTAGCAGCAGTAGAATAATGGCAAATGGCCTCTCGCGCGCCTTTTGTATATGCTTCCTGTCAGCTTCGGCTGAGCGCGGGGGGAGGCCGCCACGGCGTACCTCACCTCACGCCATTGGCCACGGCCGCCGCGAAGTCAGCGCCCACGTGGCGGCGACTACGGGAGCCTAAACCCCCCGCGATGCGTATCGGCGAGAGCGCGCGCGTGCCGCGGCCGGCCGCGCGAGCCGACGTGCGCGTTTCTTCTCCCCTCTTCTGTTTTTAATATAGGGCCCCGGCCGCGCCGGCCTGCGCCGCCTCGGCCGCCGGCGAGACCGGCAGGACGACACGGGAGGTCGGGCGCGCGGAACTCGCGGCGCCGGCAGGGGGGAGAAGGGGAATTTCGGCACGGATTCGGGGTGCTCGTCGAGGACGAGGGCGCGTACGGCGAGGCGATCCTTGACCACGAGAGGATGAATTGAGCGGGACCTGACCAAACGACAAGACGAATTCAGTCAGGGCGGGGCGGGTGCGCACGATTACGAGCTCGACCCCCGAGTTTTTAGCACGTTTAATTTGTTATTACACGCGCGCCGGAGGACAGGCCACATTTCAACACCGCATGCCACACAACTTGGCGCTCGTGTCATTCAGGACCTTCAGAATAATCCATGTAGGACCTTTTAGGGACAAGGTAATCTCACAGTAATTCGACCTGAAACATGTGGTGGATTCCCAGGACTCGGTAATCTCGGGGGATCTATCTCATGACAATTGATAAACACTGTTAGTTCGCTGACGCATTGACATGGGACTTGAGCATCAGCAGCTCCCCAACCTCAAGCCCAATCCGACAACGCAGCTGATCAACAATGCGGTTGTGAATCTGAACTGCGAAAGCAAATCGCTGCTGCGGCTGCGATGGGTTGAAAACGCAGCGTACGTTGCGTCATTAGTGGGCAAAAAGGTTTTTACCGTGACAAGCAACAAGCTATCAGAGCCGCTTTCCGGCAGGTTCCGGCCTGCTTCGATGTGTACGTGCACACAACGCCGCCTCCGCCACTAACCACCGGTGCACGCAGACTAGTCTCACATTGCGAAACATCGTTGTTGGCAGGTTAAAAAAAAGTGTAACACAGCAGCAGCACATCTTCCTTCCTCACGCACACGGCACAGCCGCCGGCACATTTCTCTTATCATATACTACCACCACTACAACCACTGATTAATCAACAGCAGCAGGTGGGATGGACGAGAAGAGATACCTCATTCCCGGACGCCGCCATCGCTTTCCTCCGGATTGACAACAGCGCTCACCACGGGGGCCCTGATGAGGGGTGAAGACCTGATTCAGAGCACCACAGCTTCTTCGTCTTCCTCGGCAGTTGGATGGCCCCAGCCGCGCGCCCCCAGCATGCTGTGGAACCGTGCAAGAAAGCGCCGTGTGTCGGCGGGAGGGAGACCCGGTCGATGGCTGCTGGCGTTAGCAGGATCATGGCGTTAATCTTACTCTAATCAGCCGTGAAGGATTCCAAGAAGATACCTGCACCCTCTGGAGGGATTCGGACTTTTCAAGGGGTGCCCACAACCTTTCCGGTTTCGGTTAAGCACCAACAATCTGAAGAATCGGTCAGTCTTCAGAAAGAGCGGCAAGATCCTGCATTGAGAGAGAAGTTAGCATAGACAACATTGACAAATTGGTACAAAGTTTCGAGTATTGAAATCACAAGTTCCGGTCACCAGATACAGGTGACATGAAGCACAGGACTCGATTGGAAAGCTGTGTTAGGTTCCCCACACACTGCATTGCCAGCAATGGATAATATTTAATGTGGAACTGCGAACAACTTTTCAAGACCCATTAGCCTCATAACTGAAAATGAATCCTTAAAAGTTGTTTTGCTGCAACTTTTGTAGCTTTTACCCTCATATAACACTAGTACCACAATCATTGCATACTCGGAGTCCTCAAGACTCCTGAAGTTCAGAGTTTCTCTGGCGACATTATCATTTGTAGCAGTGAAAGGATAATGCAACAAACACCTCAAATGAAAATGCATAGCACAAATCACAAAACACAGATCCAGACCAACTCCCCATGCCCTCAGAATAAGGCACCGTTTAGTTTAGTGAAAATTTGACGAAAGTGGTGAATTTTTTGCATTGGGAAGCGTGATCTGTGAGAGGTGACACGGTCTGCGATGCAAAAATTTTAGGACTTTTTGGGGAACTAAACAGGGCCTAATTCTTTCACAGATGCAGAGTTGCAGATTGAGAAAGTCTATAATTAATTTTAAATGAGCTCATCCCACTCACAAATCCATATTAGTTAGAACCTGCCACACGATATTCAAACAGCACAAACCAAATATTGAAAAATCTAGTTCGATGAAGGCAACAGACAAAACCACCACACCTTGAGTTTCATAAAAAATAGCTCATGTCACTATATGTGGCATTAATATAACAATTTAATTTGTCGACATCAATCCTAACATTACCTAAAATCCAGCCGTGTGAAAAACGCTAGTTATTTCCTTATGATTTACCCCAAAAAACAGCAAGAGTCAACAAATTATAAAAGCTGTTGATAAGGCTTATCACGGGGCACCGATACACCTTTGTCTCTCTCAAGTTGACTATTGCATGATAGAAATATATAATATATATAAAAGAAGCAGACCAACTTTATATCGCATAATTGCCTAATATTCAAAATATGTCTTTAGCATCACAGCACATTTCTATAGTAGACGAGGTTGGCCAAAGTCCACATCACCCAACCGAATAAATATATAAGAGAAACGGTCATTTTCAGTTCCTTTGAAAATATAGTAGACGAGGTTGGCAAAAGAAAGCATGAATCGTAATGTACATTAGCTTTGATGTGAGTGTAAATGCAGGTACTACTCTGTTTTGGGCTAGAAAACCATGGGCCTATCTTTTCTCACAACATATGCACACACATTAGTCCAGGTTTTGCAAGGCATTTTATGTATCCCCTACCCCCTTAGAAATGTTGTTCAGTTCTCTAGAGACCCTAAAACAGTGCAGGCTCATATAACAAATCAAGGACAATAAGTTGGAACAGGCGCAGCTAGACCATGAAAACTAAGGTTGCTTGCATCACACATTGTCAATGAGACCAGATTGAGGTCCTTCAAAGCAAATAAAAGCCAAGTCAGTTTCTTACCATGGCATGAAATAAACTGAGATTGCCAGCAGAGTGGAACTGCAGGATATCATGTAGACTGTGCAAGGACAATGGGCTATACCATATCTGATCAATACACACTAAAAGATTATAGCATAGTAAGTAACTCCGTTCCTTGTCAGTTGTGATTGTAGATAGAATTGCTTCACAGGCATACTTAAGTTTGCATAATAATGTTAAAAATCAATTTTTAGTGATTTGTGATGTGAAACGGAATATTACCATTTCAGATTATCTGTAACTGTAACTAATCGAAATGGTCAGCACATAAGTACCATCCAAACTACAGAAGCTCGTATCTCTGCCATCCTTATAAGAACAATAAGATACAGGTATCAACTCAAAGTTATAGCCTGAACATAAATATATCATTGCAATCATGCAGAAGTACATAAGACAGGAGGTGATAGAACTAAAGTTCGAGTACAATACTGAGGAGATCAGACTATAAAACAGCTAAAACCCTATAAGCATACAGAAAGGTCCCAAAAGTCAAGTATAATACAAATGAGGTAATGGAGCCATTCTACTCAGGAATCAATACCTTTGTCCCATATTATTTTATTGGCCAAAGCAAGAAACTTCACCTCCCCGGTCCATACAAGCACTCATGTCACACTACTAACTGAAGCCTCTACATTACTAGCATAAATATCTACAGAACATACATAAGCACCTGACCAACCAAATTGCACAAATTTGGTACTAAACTACAGCAGCTTGATCATTGGGCACAAAATACAACCCAAAAGCCTCTGTCTAAAGCCCATCTGAGTGGTAAATCTAGTTGGGGTCCACCAATTACGCTGTAGTGTTTAGAAAACTGATACATATTATGCAGCCAACTGCTAACATATACACAACGCCTTAGTTATACAGGAATAGCACATAACATGGGCATATATGAAACCTTGAGTTGCGACAGATTAAATTTCAGTCAAATTTTACAGGGTCAAACTAATTGATTGAGAAACATTGCTGTTGCTTATCCTTGCTGTTATTAGGGGGTCTTCAACAATTGGAACTCGTAATTTTAGTTAACTTAAGTTGAAGTGTCATGGTAAGCTTAATAGAATGAAGGTGCATCCAGTCATTAGAAAAGGGTGCATCTATGTTGATCCTTTGGTTGCCATACAGGGTGTGCATTCTTGTATTCTCAACATATAACTTGAATATCATAGCATATATTGTGACAGATTAAATTTCAGTCAAGTTTTACAAGATCAAACTAATTGATTGAGAAGCATGCATACTATATCCAGACACTGTTGCTGCTTATCCTTGCAGTTAGGGGGGGGGGGGGTCGTCAACACTTAACTCAATTAAATACTGCAATTTCGTCATGGAAAGTTTTATAGAATGAAGGCACACCTAGTCGCTAAAAAAGGGTGTGTCTATGCTGATCATTTGGTTGTCATACAGGGACACTTTGGTGTGCATTTTCAACATACAATGTGAATATCATAGCTGAAATGCTTGCCCAAAGACTTTTGGATTTTCAAAATGGAACAGAGATCCAAACTTGATGCAACTAAATACATATCAAACACTACCAAGCTAAAAGGCCTAAGTAGATATAACTGTAGAATTGATTCTTGCATTAGCACCGAAATCTGAAACTGGACACTGAAGCACACTAAAAGGAATGGAACCTCAGCAATCCAATCCAGAGTGTGAACCAACATCCCCAATTGGACAATGAGAAACTGAAAGGAATGGAACCTCAGCAATCCAATCCAGAGTGTGAACCAACATCCCCAATTGGACAATGAGAAACTGAATTCTCCAATGGACTCCACCGTGATGCAAAGCAGATGAGGGCTCACCAATTGGACAATGAGAAACTGAATTCTCCAATGGACTCCACCGTGATGCAAAGCAGATGAGGGCTCACCAGTCACTGCCTAGAAGTCCATTTGCAACCACTTCTTGTAGTAGACGCATGTGCTCGGAGAAATGACCCCATCCGGGGAGCACTCATCAATTCTGGGGCAAACCCCGCATGGGATCCCCTCCATCATCCCTCCCTGAGCAGCCCCAGCCAAACGGTAGCATATCGTGCCGCTCCTGACGGCCGCAAAATCCCCTTCGCCAGTGCTCTTGACCTCTTCGAGCACCTTGTCGAGCACCATGGTCTTCACGATATCCCTGACCTTGTCGATGGTGTACCCGGTCTTGGGGTCGTCCCTCAAAATGCCGTTGTGGATCATCTGCACGGTTGCGGCGCCGAGCTTCTCAACCTGCGCTTGGCAACGGCGGCGCACGGCGGACACGGCGTCGGTGTCGAGCCGGCCGTCGTGGTACCAGGTGCCGCCGGTGATCTCGTCAGAGGGCTGGAAATCGGTGGCCATGAAGATCTTCCTGCTGCGGTAGCGCACGTCGCTGACCTCCTTGAGGAGCCCATGCTGCACGAGGGTGCGCGACACCTTGGTGGCGATGTTGGGGCTTATATTCAGCTGCTTGCGGACGTCGAGCATCCACATGCCCTTGCTGCCCGCCTCGAAGATGAGGGTGTACACCTGCCGCTCCGTGTTCGGGAGTTTGGCGAGGACCGTGGCCGAGATGGTCGGCGTCGCGGAATCGGGGGCAGATTTGGTGGGTTCGGACTTGACATCAGGTGCGGGCTTCGAGGAAGGACGGGGCTCTTCCGGCGGCGGCGCCGGGCGCTTCCGCGGCGGCATGGTGCGGGGATGAGGGGTGGGCGGCGGCGCAGGGAGGGGGGGACTTTGGGGTGACGTTTCGGAAGGACGGACGATGAATGACGACTGACGAGGGTTCTGGCCTATTGGGCCATGGGCTTTTGATGTGGACTTGATTGATGGGCTTCATGGCCACTGAAATCTAGCTAGGAGTAACTAGAAAAAAAAGAGTCTAAAAAAACTAGAAAAAAAAGAGAGGACGCTTGGTCACTAGAAATCGGTGGGTCATTCTTAAAAAAAAAACTAGAAATCGGTGGGCTTTTAATATAGGGTCTGTTTTTTTAGGGACCTATTATTGGCTACGGAAAGCATTTGCTACTTTCCGACTTTTTTCATCTAGAGATAAACCTTATTTAAAGTACAAGTTGAAATAGATTTGTAAATAAGTGCGCCATCGAAGGTTTCTTGATAAAAAGATTTTAGTTGATAAGTCTCATGATTTTGTGGTTATTTAGCCAATCTAATTTTGTAAATTTTACTGTACCAAACTCAAACCCAAGTTTCGAGTTCAATATTATTGGAGTTAGAAATCAGGTATGTCAATGAAGATTTGAATTTCGAAATTTTCATATACCATTGCATTTCTGTTTCAGTAAACGAGCAAAATGTCTCCTCCAGTTTCATAACAAGCAGCTCAGGTGGAAGTGTGGAACACATAAAAAAGCCATAGTTTATGCCAATGTTCATCAAAACTTACTCTCGCCAAAAAAAAGAAAAAAAGAAGACAATGCCGAGTTCACCAGAACAGAATAAACTCTGCAATCCATAGATGTCAGTTGTAAATTAGAAAAAATGAAAACATAAAAATGCAGGACTTGACTCATTGATAGTGATTTGAATTGCCTCAGTTGTCTGATGAATATGTAATTCTATGATTAGCATCGAATATTGAAGTTCTTCACTATTTTACAGCTGTAGGACTCCTGAGTTCGTACAAAGTGTACTGAATATACGCGATAAGAAAATGTCCTTTTTTTGGCAAAATGAAAATCAGTTGCACACGCGGGCCTTTGGCCGAGGAACTACCTCCCCTTTTCTGGTGCATTGTTGCCCACTTTTGCCCTGAAGAAGTGAAAGTGAGCAGCAAGATGGTGGCTTCAGACGAGAGGATATCGAGACACCCCCGCGTCGCTCTCGCTTGGGCAACCAGGGGGCGACCGGGACCCCGCACCGCCGCCGCCCCTACCTCCCCTCACCTCACCTCGCCGCCGCCGGAGGGGGCAGCCGGAAATCCGTGCAACCTCCTAGGACGGCAGCGACGGGGCCTCTCCGCCTGGCCCGGTCTTGAGGCGCGCCCAGGCGGGGGACGGCTTGAGACGGCCATGGCGGCCCCCGGCACAGCTCCGGCCGCCGCCGACGGTGCTGCCCCTACCACGGTCGGATCCGGGCGCAGGGGGTCCAGATCTACTGCCTACCTTCACCCCCACGCGGTGCCCCTGCTCGCACTCCACATGCTTCCCATTCTTCTCCCGCTCCATGTCGTGGTTGCTGTCGGCGGCGGGCGTCGTCTCTGGGCTCGCGATGCCCAGATCCGGCACCAGCCCCCCCCCCCCCCCGCGATCCGGCGCCACCCAGGCCATTGGGGCCTCCCCTGACGGATCCTGGGGCAGGTGCTTCGGGGGGCCGGAATTCGTCCGGTCAACCCCCGCCAAGATGATGCTGCCCCTCGTCGGTTCGCCGGGTTGCACCTCCACCACGCCGGTGAGGCCCTGCTGCTGCCCTTCGTCTTCCCTCGGCTGCCATGGGGTGTGTAGGCCATGGTTGCGCGGGGGGGGGGGCGTCGAGTGCTAGGGCCATGTAGACTCCGACGCTGCTTTGGCTCTGCTGCGTGCCTGCTACCATTGCGTTCTCTCGACGGCCGTGGGTGCGGCCATGCAACCCAGTGGCTGCCGACCTTCTCCAAGGTGTGCCTTGGTGCAGGAGTGGTGGCGACGCGAGGTCTCCGCACGGTGTTTGCCGTTCACGTTGGTACACCAAGACTTCTCTGCTGTGGCCACCATTGTGGACGACCGCGGTGGCGGCGCAGGTACCCCTTTCCTCGGGGTGCTTCGTCTTCCCATCTGGTGCCCATTTGCTGAGCTCTGCCATTGAGGTTGCTGGTGATGTGCGACGAAAGTTCCACGCCCGGTGCGTGGGAGGTGCCCCACCTCCGCTTGGGGAGGTGCCCTACCTCTGCACAATTCTACCCTCTTGGTGTCCTTGGGTCCGCTCCTCGCCGCCTTGCAGCGGCTGTGTTGGTGGTGGATTTGCAGCGAAAGCGTCACGCCCGGTGCGCGGGGAGGTTCTTGCCTCCGTATTGATCCACTTCCAGGTCAGCTTGCAGTTTTCGTCTTCTGCGGCTCCAGGTGTTCGTGAGTGCTCCGTGTCCCCCCCTATGATCGTCTGTTCTTGGACTTGATGTGTCCTTGATGGTCAGCCTCTTCTGTGACTTGGCGAGTGTAACATCCCGGAAATTCGATATGTAAAAATGTGAGGAAATTTGAACTTTTATTTATATGATGATGTGTCACCCTAATTTAATCCTATTTCTAGCCCTTACCTAAATTCTATATAAATAAAATCAAAAATATAAATTCAAATTATGGTAAAGTATGTGAGTTGGATTTTATGAATTTTATTTGGATTTATTTGAGTGTGTTTTGAATTTGAATAAACTCAAATTCAAATCTATAGTTTAAACCTAATTCAAAACTAAATTCAAAACCTTTCTACTAACATGGGTCAGCCAACTAACCTCCAAGTTGAACCAAGCCCCCTCATCTGATGGCCCAGACCATTGATCGACCCCGGCATCTCTCTCGGCCCATCAGATGCAGCCCGGATCAGCCCACGAGCACCTCAGTCACTGGCGAGCGGGACCCACGCCGGTCTTCGTCCCCAACGCGCTGGTCTTCGCACACACAGGCGCCACGTCCCCTCTTTCGCGCCGCCGCGCGCGCACACACCGCACCAGGCCAGGGGACAGGCCCCCGACCGTGCCTGCGGCACGGACGTCGAAGGCGTGCACCCCCAGCGCACCGCCCGACCTTTTTCCCTTCCTGCCCTTGTCCCGTGACGCACTCGCGCGCCCGCCGTCCACTCCTGTGCTGCCATGTCATCCCCCTCGCCGTCTCGGCCAGTGGAGAGCAATTCGTGACCCATAGACCCCTGCCTTGACGTGCAGGCCACGATAAAACCCCCGGCCAAGCCCCTCTCGCACGCCTTGTCGCTGTTGGGGTCTTTCCCCCAATTCTCTGTTCCGCCGCCGTGTAAGGAGAGGAGGGGAAAGAGGAGAAGAAGGGGGAAGAGGAGAAGAAGGGGCGCGCATCGCCGCCGCGCCACCCCACCGGAGTCAAGGACACCGAAGCCGGAGTCGGACGTGAAGAGGAGGAGGCTGTCCACGAGCGAGCGGAGCCGGAGCAGAGGAGCAGCCGCGCCACCTCGCCGTCGCCGCCGTGATCTTCACCAACACGGACTCCACTGCTTTGTCTACACCTGCGCCCCAGTGTGAGCCGCCGTTCCATCCTCTTCGCCCCCTTTTCCCTTATCTCGCATCGGGAGCGCGCCCCTGCGCCGCGCCGCCGGCCTTCGTGCCGTGCAGTTTCAGCGAGCTCGCCGTCGCGATGCACCCTAGCGCCACGCCGGACCTCGTCGTCCTGTTTTGCTTTGTCATCACGCATCGTCGTCCTATCCTTTGCCTGTGACCCGGCCATCGAGTCGTATGCCGTCACGCGATGGCCGCACGTCGTCGTTCTTGCTTTGCCGCGTCGCGGCCCTGGAACGCAGGGCACCCCGCCCCGGCCTTCTGAGCCACGTCGGTGTCCACATGCTCGTGCTCGCGTATGCCCGGTCGTGCACACCCGCGTGCAAGCCCGCTGCGTCGTGAAGCCTAACCACCATCGCGCTTTGCCGTGCACCAACGTCGCCGTCGTGCCACGCCTTGGTCCCTCGGTGTCGCGCGTTCGCGTGCGCATGCCGGCGTATCGTGCGTGAGATCGACCGAGCACCAAGGCCTTGTGCATCTCAGCGCTATGGCTTGGGTTCGCCCCGGCCTAACTCCGTTCCCTTCATGTTTTACACAAAACCACGCCGGTGCCGTGCGTTGCCCTTTCTGCTCCGCCGCGCCGTGCCGGGGGCACCGCCGCGTCACGCCTCGCGCGGGCCCAGATGCTCCTCCCTGGAGCGGTGGCCGCGCCAACTTAACTCTGTGACCCTAGCGAACCCCGCGCCGCACACATTTGCCCGGCGGAGCCGTCACGACCACAGAACGCCATCCGCCGTCGCCGCCGGGCGCACGTCGGGACGCGTCGGCACACACGCTCGGATGGCAAGGACGCCCACTGTCTCCCAGTAGAGTTCAGGGGGCAGCAATGAACTTCTTTCTGTGGAAGCCGGGGAAAGTTAACGGGCCGTAGCCCATTACAGCCCGTTGGCCGAACCCTTTCCTTTTTATTCTGTGAACTCGGAGCTTAACCCAGGGAGGTCCATTGGACTTGGCATAATGGGCTCTAAGGGCTGAGTCCATTAGGCCTGTTTCAGCCCACTAACTGTTTCAGCCTATTAACGGCCCACTAACCAGTGACGCTGATGTCATGACTACGTCATGCTGACGTCATCTAACTATTTTCAAATTAAAAATCCTTTTCTGATTTATAAATGAATTTGAAAATTAATTTATAAATCCTTTAACCTTTGAAAATTCATAACTAATTATTTATAACTCCGAAAAATATGAAACCCGTTTCATTATTTTTCTAAAAATGAGACGGTGTTGTTTGTAGGTAGTTTTGTTCTGTTTGGATCTTTTAAAATTGGGTTTCTTTGGATTTATGCTTAGTTGATTGCCGGTAAACTTAGCGCCTCGTATCTCGTGTTGCACAGACCCGAGCTATGACCCGGAGGAGGCCTACGACCCCGACTTCAACCCAGGCCAGGACTACAGACGCCAGCTAGGTGTCATGTCACTCCCAACCATATAGATCCCATGCATGCTTTAGTTGCTAGCGCTTAATTACTTTTGTTGCATGTTTTTAAATTGCATAGACAATTGATTAGCCATGCCTTGGAATTGTTTATCCTGTCCTTGGAATACCTACTTTTGGAACTAGCTACAGACCCCTAGCTAGTTCCCGGCTTTATTCATCCATATATTTTACCCTTAGTTATGGATGGATCTCAGGTTTGGACCGAGGTTGGGATACCTCGGAAATTCTTGAGTGTGTTTTGGGTGAGTGTGTATCCTTGACGTGTTACCGCGGGAGCGAGCCGCTTTGATTACTTATGAACGTCTGTCTAGGGGAGATGCGACCTGGCCTCTCGCCCTAGCGGTGTGTCGGATGGATGGAGTTTGTGAGTGCTCGCTCTTGCAATTAAGGACCGATCGATTGTGTGACCTTGATCTTTGGGCTATTTTCGTACAAACCGTTCGCTCACGTATGGGCGGGATTCGGTCCGAGAACTAGTTGGTGGTGGGCACTCAGCTTGTAGGCGGACCGGTGTGGTCGTGTGAGGGGGACGGGTTATACCCTCTAAGTAGACGTCGCCCCGGCTTCTCCGGGGATGGTCTCACAGCTCTGAGGCCCTGCTGGCAAGTTTCGCGCCCCAATTCAGGACGAGTCAGGCTTGGAGAGGCAGGAGAGTGTCACCCACTGCTAGGTCTCCGGCCGTTAGGTAGGGATATGGATCGGAGGCATCCGTTTCTGCCCTATCCGACGGGTCCAGTTGTACAACCTCTGCAGAGTGTTAAAACTATAGCTATAGTCCGTGTCCACTAGTATGGACAGCCCTTTCGATCTCTCACCTAGCTAGTAATATTTTGTGCTGCTTTCTCTCCGATGTGTGTGTGTGAGCCCGGCTTTGTGCCGTTGAGACGTGGGGATAGGAGTTGGTGACCCCATGAAGGACCGATTAGGCGAACCAGAGAGGGGGGGAGTGAATGGGAGCCGATAAAAATTCTTCTCGAAGGAGATGAGAACTCCAACAAGACGAACACGGCTTCCAACTCACGTCTCCGACCCAACTACCCAAGTTGGCCAAGACCACGCAGCCACTGGAGTGCTACTGGTCCTAGGAACCAACACTCAACCTTCCGAGTCAAAACTCACCAAACCACAGCGGAAACTTGCACGGCTTGCTGCCTGAGCTACACCGGTCAGACCGATGGACTGCGCCGGTCAGACCGGTGACACCGGTCAGACCGGTGGACAGATCCGGTCAGGCCGGTGGCTACAGCAGCCGCACAGCAAACGTTCCAGGAGGCCTCAGTGGCTCCTCTAGGCCCTGGAACAAAAACCACCACGAAACACAACCTGTGAGGAAGAAGAACCCCTCACAAAACCTAGCAAACCAACTCCAAACACGCCAAGAACTGATCAGCAGGACCACGGGACAAAACCACACGGACAAGGCTGTTCCCCGAGACAAAAACCCACCAAGGGCTAGCACCGGTCAGACCGGTCAAAAGCACCGGTCAGACCGGTCGTGCCTGGGTAGCTCGGGATGAACAGCGCCCGCGAGTCAACTCTTCCAAATCCAACTCCCGATCTCCCGATCCGCTCCACGGTTTTGCACAAGACTTTGGGGATAGTAGGAACACCTCATGGGTACTCCATAGCCAAGATTTGGTCCACCAAAACTTGTCAGATCAAGAGGAATCGAAGAAATCTCACCAAGAACACCTCTAACCCTAGAGCCACGAAAACCCCAAAATCGAGCCCCTTTGCTCACGGATTTGGAAGGGGAATCAAAGGGTAAAGAACCACGAAGGGTTCATGCATACATCCCCCACGAAATCCCAAAGAGAAAGGCCTCGAAATCGCTCCAAGAAAATCGCCAAGAAAGGGCTCCGAAAATCACCAAAAAGGAGAAACGGGAAAGACACATCCAAGCCTTGAGGAACCACTCCGAATCATCTATACATACCAAAGAGGTTCATACAAGGTCTAGCTTGCCGCCCGATCATCCTTCCCTCTCACAAGATCTCACCATGAAGCTCTCAAGCTAGTCCTACGAAAATCCTAAGAAAATAGGAAAACCAAATGAGCTAGGGTTCCAAGAGATGGCTGCCATCCTCTCACCACTTGGGTTATATGGAGGCAACCAAAAGACTAAAATACCCTTACTAGCTAACTAGGGATACATGCCCCTCGAGGGCGAAATTGGAAGTCTTTATCTTTGCACCATCGGACGGATGCCCAGCGACCGCAAACTTGCTTAGCCTCGACGCAAGCCTTGCGATCCCGACGCGTGTCCTCCGCTTCGAAGATTCCGGACTGCGTCGTTGCACACCGGTCAGACCGGTGCTCCTCACCGGTCAGACCGGTACCCACCGGTCAAACCGGTCAGACCCACCGGTCAGACCGGTCTGGAGCTGCTGCACCTCCGTCTTCGGTTCTTCGGTCTTGGCTTTGTGGATCAACCAAGGAACCCAGTGGTTTTCTGGTGAACCACCGGAAACCCCGCGAACTCGGTGTAGCCTCCGCCAATCACCACTCATGACTCGGCTCCCACGTAGTCCCGGCTCGACCTTGGTTTTGAGGCTCAACCAAGAAACCGTCCATGACTTCATCTTGCCATTCTTGCCACCATGCGGCCCGCACTTGACCCCGCTGGCCACCGGGTCCCTCGAACCAAGCCTACTTGTCTTCTCCACACCTGGAGGCCTCACCGGCAATGACCTTTCACGCTTGTTCTTCACCTGCACCTGCACCAGTCAAGCCGCAACCTGCACCTGCAATACTTAGCCAAGAATCAGTTCACACCACGTTGTCAATCACTCATCACACCAGGAAGCGACCATCCACCGGTCCTCGAACCACACCTGGCTCTCACCCCACGTCGCAGATGAGAGTGGGATGCTGTGACTCAGTTGAGATCCAGTGTTTGGTGTTCTTTCCTTGTTGGGGTGTTGACCCCGGAGATGTTGTCCTCGGAGGTGTGGATCTCCTCGGAGATGGAGACCTCTCGGCTATTCTGCTTACCTTGATGTTGCTACCGCGACTTGCATAACCTTCTACAGCCATAAATAGGATTACTCATGCATATTAGAATTGTTCCCTCTTGCTTATGCTCTTTGTTGGGAAGCTGACATGACCTACTCGCTTATCGAGTAGATGACGGGTTTTCAGACCAGGAGCCGGACTACGACTTTGAGCACGATGGATGGAAGGACTGAGGCTTGCCCTACACTCGAGTTGCCTGCGGATGTGGAGTCTACTTCGCTATGAGAGCCGCTGCGTAGATGTTTACTCTGTTTGATTCAGTCCCGTTGGACTTGTACCCGGCATGTGCCGAAATGATGTACTCAGATGCTTAATTGTTATATTATTATGTGGACCTTCATGTATTTCCTTTTGTTGTACGGTTTTTCTTTACTTTCTGAGACAGGGATTTGCATGTGATAGCCTCCTGAGACTATCACAGAGGTGCAGGGATCGGGTTCCCTTCTTTGGAAACCCGATTCGTTTCAGTTGATATCAGAGCCGTACTTGACTGTAGGACGAGCCTAGGAACGGACGATAGTATAGGAAAGCCATATACCTTGTGCTTTATATACAATCCATGAAATTTTATATAAGTACCTTGATCTTTACTATATAATACCTTGATTAACATTACTAACTCTTACTAACATCCCTAACAACGTGCAGATGGACCAGCTTACGTGGATCCCCCTCAAGACCGACGGCCAGTGGGCCGGAGGGTTCTGCAAGATCCTCAAGAACTGTTTGGAGACAGCTCGAGTGGAGACAAGTGAGGTGTTCTATGAGGGACGCACCACTACAGCCGTGGACCAGTCACCGACAGAGCTGACCTTGAAGATACCAGACGACCCCCGTGTGCCAGAGTTCTCAGAGGTCAAGGTCTCGTGTTTCGACAACTCCACATTGGAGGCTCACCAGTGTTGTGCCAGGCTCGCGCTGAAGAAAGTGTGTCGGCAGTTGGAGCAGGGGTTGAAGGATACACCCTTCGGAGTCCTACCGACAGCAGTGTACGACCACAGGAGGTGGCACAAGGACGAGACGACTTACATCGAGGAGGGCACAGAGGGCAAGGATGAGAAGGACCAGTTGGCCAGCAAGTTCATTCAAGCTCAACACCAGGCACTCTACTGGGCTGATTCATAGATAGTGTTTCTGAGGCAGAAGTGGGATGACACCTTGGGACAGAACGCCCAGCTGGAGAGAGAGAACAGTCACTTGGAGTTCTTTCTCAACGAGGCACACAGGAGGAACATACAGATCACAGAGTGGGGACTCACAGCTGCCAGAGCTAGTATAGAGAGGGATGCCTTGGAGATCGCTACCTTGAGAGCAAGACTGGAGGAGACACAGACTGCTCTATGAGAGTCGGAGGCAGCAGCCAGAGAGGAGAGGTTGAGACTGCGAGAGAAGGAGTACTTGGTGGAGTCGCTTGGAGCCGCTTGCACAGACTACCAGTTGAGACTGTGGGGACACGAGGAGAGACTGACACAGAACTACAACCACCTGTGGCACTTAGGAGGCAGAGTGTACGAGGCACAGGACATAGCCAGTCGGACCAGCTCAGCGTGGAGAGACTCAGACCTGAGGCATGTGACAGAGCTCAGAGAGGTTGCAGAGTTGGTACCACCGCAGAAGAGGCCTAAGTTGAGGACTGAGACGTTCGAGCTACCACCTACTCAGCTTCCAGCACAACCACCTTACCCGAGAGGCAGTACAGACACACCTGAGATGAACAAAGCTTTGAGGAGCTTGGCAGACTACTTCAACCTACCAGAGATTGAGATTCCAGACTACCCAGGAGTGAACGACCCGCCGTTCTACTCGGTTCCACCCAGTCCGAAGACCGTGTCACCACCGTACTCACCAGTTGCAGTTCAGAGGCAGGCACCTTGAGGGGATGATCCTGTAGTCAGATATGGTAGAGTTCTTCATGATGTCCATGTTTAGTTGACCACCCTTTATGTATTTTGTAGTAGTTCTCATGCTTCTGTGTAATCTCGAAGGTTGTGGAGTAGGCATCGAGATACACACCTTTTGTATGGTGATCTTGCATGAGTGGTTGGAGTTATCGATCTTTTGCCGGAGTTTATGCTTCTTACATGCTTGTGTGAAATTGCTTGTTGTTAGCTAGATACTCCTTATATGTTTAAGTACCTCAAAGTTAATTTCTGACAACTCATTTCTCACGATCTCAAATTCTTGAAACAAATGTCGGGGGTGAGACGGTCGGGACGACTCCTACGCCGTTTCGAGGAGGCTACCAGGGAGGACGCCGAGCAGGAGGACGTCCCTCTCCCCGCTGGAGGTCGAGGTCATGGCCATCGTGGAGGCCGTGCCCCACGTGGCGGACACCGTGGTGGACACCACGGTGGGCGAGGAGGTCGAGGAGGTCGAGCACCAGTTGACCCAGAGGAGGAGGAGCCCGAGGAGGAGGCTGAGCCTGAGCCAGAGCAGGCACCAGAGCAGCCGGCACCACCGCCCAACCTGGTAGTAGTGATGGCACTTCAGACGCAGCTGATGTAGATGATCGCCAACGCTGTGGTTCAGAACAACAACAACCAGAGGAACGTCAAGAACCAGTCGGAGAGCTTGCAGAAGAAGGTGGAGGGTTTCTCTAAGCTACACCCACCGACTTTTGACAACTCTCCAGACCCACTTGTGGCTGACAACTGGTTGAGGGAGATCGAGAAGAAGTTGGAGCTCACAGACCTTATAGAGGAGGAGTGTGTGTCAGTTGCCGCGCACCAGCTAGTCGGCACCGCAGGAGCTTGGTGGGACAGCTACTGTGACTCGCACGCGGACCCGACCCACATCACGTGGGAGGAGTTTGTGGAGGCTTTCAGGGAGTTCCACATCCCAGAGGCAGTGATGGATAGGAAGGCAAACGAGTTCAGGCACCTGAAGATGGGACAGATATCAGTGCAGGAGTACACCAACCGCTTCCAGGAGCTGATGCGGTACGCCCCAGATGACTCTAACACTAAGAAGAAGAAGATGTACTGGTACCGCAAGGGACTCCACAGAGGGATGGTGCACCACCTTGCTGCTCACGACTGTGCTACTCTTCACGCCCTGGTGGGCAAGGCTTTGGTAGTGGAGAAGTCGAGGCTGGACTACGTGGAGGTCCGAGGAGAGAAGAGGCAGCGTGCAGACCGTGCAGGTTACTCGGGTTCACACCAGCGACAGAGGTCAACTCCGCCACAGTACCCACCTCAGAGGCAGCGTCCGTACCCGCTGCAGCAGCCGACTCAGTACTCTCAGCAGGCCAGAGGTCACCCCGGAGGTAGTGGAGGTTCGAGTCAGTGGAAGCCCAGGCTGCAGCAGCCGCCAGCCTACGACAGCTCACAGATCACCTGCTACCACTGCCGTCAGCTAGGCCCCAAGTCCAACGTGTACCCCCAGAAGCTTCAACAGGGAGGTCAGAACAGGAACCCTTAGTACCAGACATCAGCGAAGGCACCAGTTCCAGGAGGACAGCCCCAGCAGAACTAGCAGAAGAGCGCTACACCGCCCACTCGAGGCAGACTGAACCACTTGACCGCAGAGGAGGTAGTCGCAGCACCAGACGTGATCCTCGGTGAGTTTTTAGTTGATTCGGTTATGGCTACCATTCTGTTTGACACCGGTGCTTAGTTTTCGTACATTTCTACCAAGTTCGTAAAGGAAAGGTCATTACCAACTAAGCCCAGACCACAGCCTATAGTTACTAGTTCTCCACTAGGTGAGAAGTGGAGTACGCTGGAGTGTAGAGGAGTGAACATGGTGTTTGAGAAGCAGTTGTTCGTGGCAGACTTGATAGTCCTGGAGTCGACCGGGATTGACGTGATACTCGGGATGGAGTGGTTAGCCCAGCACAAAGGATTGGTGAACTGCAACCCACTGTACGTGCAGTTGGAGCACCCCAACGGAGCCAGAGTGTTGATCAAACCATAGGGCCAGAGGTCGACACCGATGTTGTGCAACATGAAAGGAAAGAGTCTGGAGGAGATTCCGGTGGTGAGGGAGTACCCCGACGTGTTCCCAGAGGAGTTGACCGAGCTACCACCAGATCGAGACATTGAGTTTGTGATTGAGCTGATGCCAGGAGCTGGACCCGTGGTCAAGAGCCCGTACAGGATGTCCGCGGATGAACTCGATGAGCTGAAGAAGCAACTCAAGAAACTGCAAGAGGAAGGGTTTATTCGACCGAGTGCCTCACCTTGGGGTTCGCCAGTTCTGTTTGTGGACAAGAAGGATGGCACTAAGAGGATGTGTGTGGACTATCGGACTCTCAACTCGATGACAATCAAGAACAGGTATCCTCTGCCCAGAATCGACGACTTGCTAGACAGGCTGCGGAAGGCAAAGTTCTTTTCCAAGATTGACTTGAGGTCGGGCTACTACCAGATGAAGATTCGGGATCAGGATATCCCGAAGACAGCTTTCACGACTCGGTACGGACTGTACGAGTTCGTAGTGGTTTCTTTTGGACTGACCAACGCCCCTGCCTACTTCATGAACATGATGAACAAGGGTTTCATGGAAGAGCTGGACAAGTTTGTGGTGGTGTTCATAGATGACATTCGAATCTTCTCTGAGACAGCAGAAGAACACGAGGAGCACCTTCAGATTGTGATGGAGAGGCTGAGACAACAGAAGTTGTACGCAAAGTTCAGCAAGTGTGAGTTCTGGATGGAGGAAGTTGCTTTCTTGGACCACATGTTGTCAGCTGAGGGAGTTGCAGTCGACCCTTCGAAGGTGGAAGCAGCCACTCACAGTGACAGATATTCAGAGCTTTCTCGGATTAGCAGGTTACTACAGGAGGTTCATAGAAAACTTCTCCAAGATAGCAAAGCCAATAACAGAGCTGTTGAAGAACGACGAGAAGTTTGTATGGTCAGAGGCCTGTGAGAGGAGTTTCCAGGAGTTGTAGAAGAGGCTCACGACAACTCTGATTCTTACCTTGCCAGATATCAAGAAGGACTTCGTGGTGTACTGTGACGCTTCGAAGCAAGGATTGGGATGTGTGTTGATGGAAGAAGGCAAAGTTGTTGCTTATGCGTCGAGGCAGCTCAAGAAACATGAAGAGAACTACCCCACTCACGACTTGGAGCTAACAGCAGTTGTTCACACTCTGAAGATTTGGAGGCACTACTTGATCAGTAACAAGTGTGAGCTGTACACCGATCACAAGAGTCTGAAGTACTTCTTTACTCAGTCGGAGTTGAACATGAGACAGAGGAGGTGGTTAGAGCTGATCAAGGACTACGACCTGGAGATTCACTACCACCCTGGCAAGGCAAACGTTGTGGCAGATGCACTGAGCAGAAAGTCCTATTGTAACAACTTGATGGTGAGGCAGGAGTAGCCAGCACTTCACGACGAGCTAGAGCAGCTTCAGGTTGAGATTGTGGACCAGGGACTCAACGCACTGCAAGTGACCTATGACTTGGAAGGCAGAATTCGGGAAGCTCAAAAAGGTTGTTCCGAGATTTGGGAGCTCAAGGAGCTGATGGAAAAAGGAAGAGCTGAGGATTACCGTGTGGACAAACAAGGTACCGTGTGGCTGAAAGAACGGATCTGTGTGCCGAAGAGCAAAGAGATTTGAGAGCAAATTCTGAAGGAAGCCCATGATTCAAGGTACTCCATTCACCCAGGAAGCACAAAGATGTACCAAGACTTGAAACAGAGGTTTTGGTGGAAGGATACGAAGAAGGACATAGCCTACTACGTGGCTTGTTGTGACACCTGCAGCAGAGTAAAGATTGAGCACCAGAAACCAGCAAGACTGCTGAAACCGTTGGAAATTCCTCAATGGAAGTGGGATGACATCTCCATGGACTTTGTGGTGGGACTACCCAGGACACGGAAAGGCAACGATTCTGTTTGGGTCATAGTGGACCGGCTGACAAAGGTTGCTCACTTTGTACCAGTGAAGATCCGCTACACGACAGACCAGTTGGCAAACTTGTACGTGGACCACATACTCAGGCTACACAGAGCACCGAAGAGCATAGTGTCTGACAGAGGTTCCCAGTTCATAGCAAGGTTCTGGCAGAGGTTTCACAATAGGATGGGGACCACACTCAGCTACAGCACAGCGTTTCACCCTCAGACAGACGGGCAGATAGAGAGAGTAAACCAGGTGCTGGAGGATATGCTGAGAGCTTGCGCTTTGACCTACGTCACAGATTGGGAGGGCAGTTTGGCCTATGCAGAGTTCTCTTACAACAACAGCTTTCAAGCAAGTCTCAAGATGGCACCTTTCAAGGCACTCTACGGGAGAAAGTGCAGGACAACTTTGATGTGGTCAGAGGTAGGAGAGAGAATGGTCTTTGGGGCAGATGCTATCCAGGAAGCTGAGGAGAAAGTGGAGAAGGTTCGCGACAACCTAAAGATTGCCCAGAGCAGACAGAAGAGCTATGCCGACCGACACAGGAGAGACTTGTCGTTCGAGGTGGGAGACTTTGTCTACCTGAAAGTATCCCCGATCAGAGGAACCAAGAGGTTTGCTGTGAAGGGGAAGCTTGCCCCGAGATACGTGGGACCGTACCTGGTCACTCAGAGAGTTGGGAAGCTCGCTTACAGGCTCGCACTACCAGAGGAGATGTCCGCTGTACACCCCGTGTTCCACGTGTCACAGTTGAAGAAAAGTGAGAAGGAGGTGGAAGCAAAGCAAGATCCGATTGAGATACTCGACCTGCAGAACACCCTGGAGTATGCAGAGTACCCTGAGAAGATCTTGGACAGAGCAACAAAGGAAACCAGGCGGACCACCATTCCTTACTGCAAGGTGCTGTGGAGTCATCACACGGAGCGAGATGCAACCTGGGAGAAAGAAGCCGACCTCAGGAGAGAGTTCCCTCACTTGTTCGAGGGATAGGATGGAGCTTAAATCTTGAGGACGAGATTCCTGGTGGTGTGGGAGAATGTAACATCCCAGAAATTCGATATGTAAAAATGTGAGGAAATTTGAACTTTTATTTATATGATGATGTGTCACCCTAATTTAATCCTATTTCTAGCCCTTACCTAAGTTCTATATAAATAAAACCAAAAATATAAAATTATAAATTCAAATTATGGAAAAGTATGTGAGTTGAATTTTATGGATTTTATTTGGATTTATTTGAGTGTATTTTGAATTTGAATAAACTCAAATTCAAATCTATAGTTTAAACCTAATTCAAAACTAAATTCAAAACCTTTCTACTAACATGGGTCAGCCAACTAACCTCCAAGTTCAACCAAGCCCCCTCATCTGATGGCCCAGACCATTGATCGACCCCGGCATCTATCTCGGCCCATCAGATGCAGCCCAGATCAGCCCACGAGCACCTCTGTCACTGGCGAGCGGGACCCACGCCGGTCTTCGTCCCCAACACGCCGGTCTTCGCACACACACGCGCCACGTCCCCTCTTTCGCGCTGCCGCACGCGGACATACCGCACCAGGCCAGGGGACAGGCCCTCAACCGTGCCTGCGGCACGGACGTCGAAGGCGTGCACCCCCAGCGCACCGCCCGACCTTTTTCCCTTCCTGCCCTCGCCCCGTGACGCACTCGCGCGCCCGCCGTCCACTCCTTTGCTGCAATGTCATCCCCCTCGCCGTCTCGGCTAGTGGAGAGCAATTCGTAACCCATATACCCCTGCCTCGACGTGCAGGCCACGATAAAACCCCCGGCCAAGCCCCTCTCGCACGCCTTGTCGCTGTTGGGGTCTTTCCCCAATTCTCTGTTCCATCGCCGTGTAAGGAGAGGAGGGGAAAGAGGAGAAGAAGGGGCGTGCATCGCCGCTGCGCCACCCTGCTGGAGTCAAGGACGCCGAAGTCGAAGCCGAACGTGAAGAGGAGGAGGCTGTCCACAAGCGAGCGGAGCCGGAGCAGAGGAGCAGCCGCGCCACCTCGCCATCGCCGTCGTGATCTTCACCAACGCGGACTCCACTGCTTCATCTACACCTACGCCCCAGTGTGAGCCGCCGTTCCATCCTCTTCGCCCCCTTTTCCCTTATCTCGCATCGGGAGCGCGCCCCTGCGCTGCGCCGCCGGCCTTCGTGCCGTGTAGTTTCAGCGAGCTCGCCGCCGCGACGCACCCTAGCATCGCGCCGGACTTCGCCGTCCTATTTTGCTTCGTCATCACGCATCGTCGTCCTATCCTTTGCCTGTGACCCTGCCATCGAGCCGTATGCCATCGCGCGATGGCCGCACGTCGCCGTTCTTGCTCCGCCGCGTCGCGGCCCTGGAACGCTGGGCACCCCCACCTCGGCCTTCTGAGTCACGCCGGTGTCCACATGCTCGTGCTCGCGTATGCCCGGCGTGCACACCCGTGTGCAAGCCCGCTGCGTTGTGAAGCCTAACCACCATCGCGCTTTGCCGTGCACCAACGTCGTCGCCGTGCCACGCCTTGGTCCCTCGGCGTCGCGCGTTCGCGTGCGCATGCCGGCGTATCGTGCGTGAGATCGGCCGAGCACCAAGGCCTTGTGCATCTCGGTGCTATGGCTTGGGTTCGCCCTGGCCTAACTCTATTCCCTTCATGTTTTACACAAAACCGCGCCAGCGCCGTGCGTTGCCCTTTCTGCTCCGCCGTGCCGTGCCGGGGGCACCGCCGCGTCGCACCTCACGCGGGCCCAGATGCTCCTCCCCGGAGCGGTGGCCACGCCAACTTAACTCTGTGACCCTAGCGAACCCCGCGCCGCACACGTTTGCCCGGCGGAGCCGTCACGACCACAGAATGCCATCCGCCGTCGCCGCCGGGCGCACGTCGTGACGCGCCGGCGCGCACGCTCGGATGGCAAGGACGCCCACTATCTCCCAGTGGAGTTCAGGGGGCAGCAATGAACTTCTTTCTGTGGAAGCCGGGGAAAGTTAACGGGCGGTAGCCCATTACAGCCCGTTGGCCGAACCCTTTTCTTTTTATTCTGTGAACTCAGAGCTTAAACCAGGGAGGTCCATTGGACTTGGCATAATGGGCTCTAAGGGCTGAGTACATTGGGCCTGTTTCGGCCCACTAACTGTTTCGGCCCATTAACGGCCCACTAACCGGTGACGCTGACGTCATGACTACGTCATGTTGACGTCATCTAACTATTTTCAAATTAAATATCCTTTTCTGATTTATAAATGAATTTGAAAATTAATTTATAAATCCTTTAACCTTTGAAAATTCATAACTAATTATTTATAACTCCGAAAAATATGAAACCAGTTTCATTATTTTTCTAAAAATGAGACGGTGCTGTTTGTAGGTAGTTTGGTTCTGTTTGGATCTTTTAAAATTGGGTTTCTTTGGATTTATGCTTAGTTGATTGCCGGTAAACTTAGCGCCTCGTATCTCGTGCTGCACAGACCTGAGCTACGACCCGGAGGAGGCCTACGACCCCGACTTCAACACAGACCAGGACTACGGACGCCAGCCAGGTGTCATGTCACTCCCAACCATATAGATCCCATGCATGCTTTAGTTGCTAGCGCTTAATTACTTTTGTTTCATGTTTTTAAATTGCATAGACAATTGATTAGCCATGCCTTGGAATTGTTTATCCTGTCCTTGGAATACCTACTTTTGGAACTAGCTGCACACCCCTAGCTAGTTCTCGGCTTTATTCATCCATATATTTTACCCTTAGTTATGGATGGATCTCAAGTTTGGACCGAGGTTGGGATACCTCGGAAATTCTTGAGTGTGTTTTGGGTGAGTGTGTATCCTTGACGTGTTACCGCGGGAGCGAGCCGCTTTGGTTACTTGTGAACACCTGTCTAGGGGAGATGCGACCTGCCCTCTCGCCCTAGCGGTGTGTCAGACGGATGGAGTTGGTGAGTGCTCGCTCTTGCAATTAAGGACCGATCGACTGTGTGACCTTGATCTTTGGGCTATTTTCGTACAAACTGTTCTCTCACGTATGGGCAGGGTTCGGTCCGAGAACTAGTTGGTGGTGGGCACTCAGCTTGTAGGCAGACCGGTGTGGTCGTGTGAGGGGGACGGGTTATACCCCCTGAGTAGACGTCGCCCCGGCTTCTCCGGGGATGGTCTCACAGCTCCGAGGCCCTGCTGGCAAGTTTCGCGCCCCAATTCAGGATGAGTTAGGCTTGGAGAGGTAGGAGAGTGCCACCCACTGCTAGGTCTCCGGCCGTTAGGTAGGGATGTGGATTAGAGGCATCCGTTTCTGCCCTATCCGGCGGGTCCAGTTGTACAACCTCTACAGAGTGTTAAACCTATAGCTATAGTCCGTGTCCACTGGTATGGACAGCCCTTTCGATCTCTCACCTGGCTAGTAATCTTTTGTGCTGCTTTCTCTCCCATGTGTGTGTGTGAGCCCGGCTTTGTGCCGTTGAGACGTGGGGATAGGAGTTGGTGACCCCACGTCGCAGATGAGACTGGGATGCTGTGACTCGGTTGAGATCCAGTGTTTGGTGTTCTTTCCTTGTTGGGGTGTTGACCCCGGAGACGTTGTCCTCGGAGGTGTGGATCTCCTCGGAGATGGAGACCTCTCGGCTATTCTGCTTACCTTGATGTTGCTACCACGGCTTGCATAACCTTCTACAGCCATAAATAGGATTACTCATGTGTATTAGAATTATTCCCTCTTGCTTATGCTCTTTGTTGGGAAGCTGACATGACCTACTCGCTTATCGAGTAGATGACGGGTTTTCAGACCAGGAGCCGGACTTGAAAGTGCATCTAGGCTCCTAATTATTTTGGTGATAATGACAATACAATTTGGATGATTTAATGCTTTCAATGAGATGTATGCAGGAATTAAAGGGATAAAATTCGTTTTGATCAAAAGAAGCCCCTCATACCTTGTATTCGGTGTTGAAGCTCAATTGGAGGTTTAAATTGATTTATATTTCGAATTTGAGTGTAGGAAACACCGTACTATTAAGAGGTTTGCGAATTGACCATCTAAAGATGCTAAAAGTGCTTAGAAAGGTGAATCAAGAAAACCTAGAGAGACACAAAGCCTACACGTACACATACCTTGTTTTTCCTCTCTGTCTGCCTTTTGTCGGTAGTACCGGCCCTGGGTCGGTAGTACCAAAAAAGGGTTTCTGTCTGGTTTTCTCAAAACCCTCGGTAGTTCCGACCCCACGCCGGTACTACCGATAAGGACCTTCTGTTTCGTTTCCGGGGCTCCTCGGTAGTTCCGACCCCAGGTCGGTACTACCGATAAAGTGTTTCTGTCTCCTTTTTCTGAGCCCCTGGGTAGTACCGACCTGAGGTTGGTAGTACTGATAATCTGCATTTTTAGCACAGTAACGGCTAGTTTTGGAGGGTGGGTATTTATACCTCTCTTCACCCCCTTCATTTGCTGCTGACCTAACCTGAGACAAACACACCCAAAGGCATTCACTCCCCTTCTCCACTCCTCCCTAGAGCTAATCCTTTGAGCTAGGGCTTGAGTGAGGAAGTGATTCTTGGTGTGAGATTGAGAAGCTTTGAGTGACCCATCCATCTTCTTCACCTCAAGAGCACTTGAAGCATCTCCGGGCATCGATTCACGTTTGTTACTCTTGAAGCTTGCTTCTAGACGGTTAGGCGTCACCCGTTGAGTGCCCTCTTTATGTGGAGCACCCGGGATCGTTTGTATTACCCCTCCTTGGTGGAGATTTCTTAGTGAGCACCAATCTTCCTTTGTGGGGATTGGGTAAGGCAAGAGGCTCTTGGTGATAGCCCTCCCTTTGTGGGATCCTCAACGGAGACGTAGCTTCCTTTGTGGAAGTGAACTTCGGATTAAACCTCTTGTCAATTGCTTGTTTGAGTTCTCTCTATTTCTCTAACCCTAGAAGTGTGATTTGGCCTGATCTACATATTTGTTGTGTTCCAACTTGTATCTTTGGTTGCAGGAGGTTCTTAGCATCTAAACTCAACTCTTGGTTCAAGTAGAATTGCTAGAATCGTTATCGTTTTTGAATTTCGTCTTAACCATCTCTGCTAGGTCGGTAGTACCGCCCCTGTGCCGGTAGTACCGAGCCCCTCAGTAGAACCGACACAGTGCCGGTAGTACCGACCTGTATTTAACCGCTGCATTTATTTCAGTAATTCGAAGTGATCCTATTCACCCCCTAGGCATCACAAGGTCCTTTCAATTGGTATCAGAGCCTAATCCCTTGATTTAGGCTTAACCGCTAAGGGATCAAGATGTCGGGGAGTGGTGGAAACCTCTCCGCTCAAGAACTCGCTGCTCAAGAACTCACCGCCAAGGAAGCTCAAGAAAGAGAGCTCAAGGCCGCTCAAGACCAAGCCGCGGCTCTAGAGCTCATGGGGAAGGCCCCAAGCCGTACACCATCCAACATCGCAAGCTCTGATGATTCCGACTCCGACTTGGACTCAGACTCCGACTCAAGTGATGAAGATGTCAAGGATAGTGACGATGACCCAAAGAAAGCGGCAAAGAAAAGAAGAAAAGCCAAGAAGAAGAAGGCGGCAAAGAAGATGGCCAAGAAGCTCCTCAAGAAGATGATCAAGAAGGAGCAAGCAAAGCACTCTCATTCTGGCTACTATGAAGTGCCATTCCACTACGGACACATATCGGGCAACAATCCTAATGAAAAATTTTATTCCATACATTTGGGAAAGCCTCCCCACTTCGATGGGAAAGACTATCCCAAATGAGCTTATGATATGCAAATGCACCTTTACGGGCTTCACCCTTCTCTTTGGAAGATTGTGTGTAGGTGTGACAATACCCACCGAAGGTGAAACTATGACGATCGAGCATGAACAAGACCCCCACCGCAATGTTCAAGCAATAAGAGTCATCACATCATCCTTGTGTGTTCAAGAGTTCAACAAGGTCCGGAACATCCAAATTGCCAAGGTGATTTGGGATACACTCAAGGAGGCACATGAGGGTACCGATCATGTGAGAAGAGGCAAGATTGACTTGATTCATGGAGATCTTGAGCTTTTCGTCATGAAGGATGGAGAGACCATGAGGCAAATGTATGATAGGCTAATCCTCCTTGTCTCGGACATCAAAGCACTAGGAAGCAATGATTGGGATGATGAGAAGGTCACAAAGAAGTTGCTAAGATCCTTTACACCAAAGAACCCAAACCTAGCAACTATGATAAGAAGAGACCCAAACTACCACAACATGACTCCCAATCAACTTCTTGGTGAGATCTTGCATCAAGAGCTAGTTGATCAAGACGTGGAGAAGTCACTTACCTTGAAGGTGAACAAGAGTCTAGCCCTCAATGCTAGCTCTAGTGAAGTGGTGGAAGTAAAGCCCAAGACTTCCATGACTAAAAATGAAGATTCAAGTGAAGAAGGAAGCACGGATGAAGAAACCGCCTTCGCCATAAGGAAGTACAAGAAGTTCTTGAAGTTCAAGGCATCAAGGAAAGGTGGTGATGATAGAAAGAAGAGGTCACAAAGAAAGTGCTATGAGTGTGCAGAGTATGGACACTTCATTGCCGAGTGTCCCAAGAACAAGAACAAGGACAAGAATGAGGAAGGGAAGAAGTACAAGGAGAAGAGCAAATAGTACAAAAACAAGTACCAAGGGCGTGCTCACGTGGGTCAACAATGGGACTCAAGTGATGAAGATGAAGCACCAAAGAAGAAAGGCATGGCAACACTTGCCATGGCCCAAGGAGCATCTTCACCACGCCTCTTCAACAACTTCTCCGACGATGAGGACAACTCTCACTTTTGCCTCATGGCAAGAGGGAGCAAGGTACAAGAGTCAACCACCTCATCCTCTCTCACCTCATCATCATCCACACCTAGTAATGACATAGACAACCTAGATGAGGAAAAAGAAATGGAGGCAAACATGATAAAGTAATTTGGTAAAAAAGGACATAAAGAAATTAAAAAGCTTTTGGACAAATTAGAGGAAAAGAAGGAGATTCTCCATGAGCAAGAAGACTTGCTTATCCGTGAGAAGGAAAGAAACCTTGCTCTAGAGAAGACCCTTGCCGAGGAGAAGGCTAAGGTAGAGAAGTTGACCGTAGGCTTGTCCTTGGCCAATGACTCTAACAAGAGGATTCTAAAGGACTACTCTTTGGCAAATGAATCTTTAGCTCTTCTAAAGGCCACTCATAGTGAGCTTCAAACAAGGTTCTCGTGCTTGTCGGAGAAATATACAAATCTGGAAGTAAACTATAGTGCTCTTTGGGAAAGCACCAAGGCCGACCCTAAAGCAAACTTTGACTCTAATGCCTCCACTAGCAAAGGTTGCTCTATATACTCTAATGTTGATATAAATGCTCTTAAGACTAACCTTGCAAGGGTAGAGGAAACAATTAAGAGCAAGGATAAGAAGATTGCCCGGTTGAACATGTTGATCAACCAAGGTAAGTTGGGTGCCAAGTCCATTCCAAAGGCAATTTACACAAGAGGACTTGGGCACTACAAGGACAACAAGGTCAATGGTAGAAGGGTGGTGAAAGGGCATGAGATCCCCTTGTGGAACAAGGGTGGCTACCTCAACACTATTATGGATATTGCCCATGGAGTAACCACCTCTACCACAACAAAAGAGAAGCCAAAGGTTGTGAATACCACAAAAGGAAATGGTGGGGTTAATTCTCTATCTAAGGCATCGAAGAATGTGGTGGAACACAAGCCTTCCCGCAACTACACGTGTGACTGTGTCGTGACCTTGGACCACAATGATAAAATGGTGGTCAAGTATGTTGGAGCCTATGCCAAGAAGGCTATGAGGAAGAGTGTGTGGGTTCCAAAAGTTTATGCTTCTAACCTCCAAGGACCCAAATCTTTTGGGGTACCTAAACCAAAAGCTTAAACTTGTTTTGTCGGCCTACTCCTCCGGTGGAACCACATGGTTAATTGATAGTGGTGCCACTAATCATATGACCGGAGATGAAGGCTTGTTTGCATCACTTGAGCATTATGACACCCCTACGGAAACTATCATATATGAAGATAATGGTCAAGGAGATGTAATTGGTCTAGGTAAAATTACTATCTCAACAACAAATTCAATTGAAGATGTTTTCCATGTTTAAGGTTTAGGGTACAATTTGTTGTCGGTTTCACAACTTTGTGAGAAAGGCTACAATTATCTCTTTACCAAAGAGGGTGTGACCGTCTCGAGAAGTGAGGATTCCTCTATTGTCTTTGCGGGTCACCTAAGGGGAAAGATTTACTATGTGGATTTCACAAAAGTAAAGGTGGACCCTAAGGCTTGCTTAGTGGCAAAATCCGACATGGGTTGGTTATGGCATCGCCGACTAGCTCATGTTGGCATGAGGAACTTGGCCAAACTTCAAAAGGACGAGCACATCCTAGGACTAACAAATGTCGTTTTTGAGAAAGATAGGTTATGTAGTGCATGTCAAGTGGGAAAGCAAGTTGGAGCGCATCATCCTGCCAAGAACATCCTTTCAACATCAAGACCGTTGAAGCTTCTACACATGGACTTGTTTGGACCAATTGCCTACATAAGCATCGGTGGTAACAAATATGGTTTAGTAATTGTTGATGACTTTTCCCGTTTCACTTGGGTATTCTTTTTGCAAGATAAAAGTGAAGCAAAGGGAGTGGTCAAGAAGTTCATAAGAAGAGTTCAAAATGAGTTCGAGCTAAAGGTCAAGAACATAAGAAGTGACAATGGCTCGGAGTTTAGAAATACTCAAGTTGAAGAATTCCTTGATGAAGAAGGCATCAAGCATGAACTCTCCGCTCCATACACTCAACAAAATGGCGTTGTTGAGAGGAAGAACCGCACGTTGATTGAAGCGGCAAGAACAATGCTTGATGAGTACAAGACTCTGGACTCATTTTGGGCGGATGCCGTCAACACCACGTGCCATGCCGCCAACCGCCTCTACTTCCACAAGTACTTGAACAAGACTCCCTACGAGATCATCACCGGTAAGAAACCTAGTGTTCACTACTTTAGAGTCTTTGGGTGTAAGTGTTTCATACTTAACAAGAAACCCAAAGCCTCAAAGTTTGCATCCAAGGTTGTTGAAGATTTTCTCATTGGTTATGGAACTAACGAACATGCCTATCGTGTTTTCAACAAAACCACCGGTTGTGTTGAGACCACGGTAGATGTGAAATTTGATGAATCCAACGGCTCTCAAGGAGAGCAAGTTAGTGCAAACCTTGTAGATGATGAAGAGCCTCCAAGTATATCCATCTTTAGAATGGGCACCGGTGAAGTGATGCCAAGGGAAGTTCAAGTTCAAGCTCCGGTTGACACAAGCAATCAAGATCCACCATCATCAACAATAGTTGAACCACCTAGTTCTCAAGTTCATCAAGATGAAGGTCAAGCTCATGGTGACGATCATGGGAGTGGCTTTGATCAAAGGGAAGAACAAGGTGGTGAAGCTCATGAACAAGCACCTCAAGTTGAAGATGATGATGATGGACCCATTCAATGTCAATCTCAAGCACCACATCCAAGAGTTCATCAAATGGTTCAATGGGATCACCCCGTTGACAACATCCTTAGGAGCATCCAAAGAGGGGTAACAACTCGCTCAAGATTGTCAAACTTTTGTGTGTTTTACTCGTTTGTCTCTTCTTTGGAACCTCTTAGTGTGGAACAAGCTCTTGAGGACCCGGATTGGATTATTGCTATGGAGGAAGAGTTGAACAACTTCAAGAGGAATGAAGTTTGGGAGTTGGTGCCAAGACCCAAGCAAAATGTGATTGGCACCAAATGGGTTTTTGGGAACAAGCAAGATGAATTTGGTGTCGTCACAAAGAACAAGGCAAGGCTCGTGGGCAAAGGCTATACTCAAGTTGAAGGCTTGGACTTTGGAGAGACTTATGCTCCGGTAGCAAGGCTTGAGTCAATTCGTATACTCTTGGCCTATGCTACCCATCATGACTTCAAGCTTCATCAAATGGATGTGAAGAGCGCATTCTTGAACAGACCTCTCCAAGAAGAAGTTTATGTTAAACAACCATCGGGCTTTGAAGATCCAAACTTCCCCCAACCATGTGTACAAGCTCCATAAGGCGCTCTATAGGCTCAAGCAAGCTCCTAGAGCATGGTATGAATGCCTTAAGGATTTCCTTCTCAAGAACGGCTTTGAGATAGGCAAAGCCGATTCTACTCTCTTCATTCAAAGAACGGGAAAAGATATCTTTGTTTGTCAAATTTATGTTGATGACATTATCTTTGGCTCTACTAATGATAAGTTTTGTGAAGAGTTTAGTAGGATCATGACCAAGAGATTCGAGATGTCTATGATGGGAGAATTGAAGTTCTTTCTTGGGTTTCAAATCTAGCAAATAAAGGAAGGGACTTTCTTATGTCAAACCAAGTATGTGAAGGATATGCTCAAGAGGTTTGACATGGCCGATTCTAAGCCCATCAAGACTCCTATGGCATTAAATAGACATCTTGATCTCAATGAAGAAGGGAAGTCGGTCGACCAAAATGTATTTCGCTCCATGATTGGCTCCCTCCTTTACCTTTGTGCATCTAGGCCCAACATAATGCTTAGTGTGTGCATGTGTGCAAGATTTCAAGCTAATCCGAAGGAGTGTCATCTAATGGCCGTTAAGAGAATCTTTAGATACTTGGTTCATACTCCTAACCTAGGCTTATGGTATCCCAAGGGCTCCACTTTTGATTTACTTGGCTATTCCGATTCGGACTATGCCGGTTGCAAAGTAGATCGAAAGAGCACAACGGGGACTTGCCAATTTCTTGGTAGGTCTTTGGTGTCATGGAGTTCCAAGAAACAAAATTTGGTTGCTTTATCCACGGCCGAAGCCGAGTATGTGGCGGCCGGTGCTTGTTGTGCACAACTTCTGCGGATGAAGCAAACGTTGAGTGATTACGGTTGTGTGTTTAGTAAGATTTCACTCTTATGTGACAACGAGAGTGCCATCAAGCTAGCAAACAATCCGGTGCAACACTCTAGAACAAAGCACATAGATATTCGATATCATTTCTTAAGGGATCATGGGGCTAAGGGAGATATTGCTTTACGTCATGTAAGCACAGAGAGGCAACTTGCCGATATCTTCACTAAGCCTCTAGATGAGCAAAGGTTTTGTGCTTTGAGGAGTGAGCTAAATATCTTGGATTCTCGTAACTTGGCTTGACTTGTTGCACATAATTGTTTGTTGTCTAGATAGAGAGAGAAATATTTTATTTTCTTAATTTTGTGTGAGTCTTACAAAATTGGTTCTTCCTATAGTTTTTGGTGATTATTGCTTTTGATTGATTGATTGTGCCTAATCACCAAATAATATGGTTGTTCTACATGTCTATAGCCATTTCTCTATATATCTTCTTCAGCTCACACTTAAATTTCTCTCAAGTCAAAGAAGACTATCGGTAGTACCGGCACAAGGCCGGAACTACCAAAAAAGCCTTACTGTTGGAATTTCGAAAATCCACGGTAGTCCGGCACAAGGTCGGTACTACCGATAAAGGTTCTCTAGACCCTCGGTAGTACCGACCTGACCCCGGTACTACCGATAAGCCTCTTCTGTCTAAATCTTATCTGGGGCTCGGTAGTACCGACCTGACCCCGGTACTACTGATAATCGACTCACGGGTATAAATACCCCGCGCGACGGACTGAACCCTAGGGTTCCTCCTTTCTAACCGTTGCGTCCCCTCCTCCTCTCTCTACACAAATCCGTGAGGGGAACTTGTGATTCAACCGTGGAATCTTGAAGCCTTGGGGATACTTGAATCCTCCACCTCGTGGGGATTCACTTCCTCCCCATCCTCTCCTCGATCTTGCAAAGGAAGAGCTCAAGGTATTGATTCAAAATCTCAAATCCCGATCTCTCAATGTCGTTGTTTCTAGGACCAATGCTTTAAGGAATCATCTCCATACTAGTCCTAGAACTCATGTCTATGATCTTAGAAACTTTAGTTGGTGGAATCTCCTGTTTCTTGGATCTTTGTCACGGCTCGGCATTTATCGGTACTACCGACCTGGTCCCGGAAGTACCGACCCCCTCGGTACTACCGGCCCTGGTCCGGAAGTACCGACAAATGCCACAGCAGTGACTTAATTCAAGACATATCAACCTTCTCAGTTCCAATCAATCCTTTATGTCATCTCATTCTAGTAATCTTTATCTCACAGATGGCACGTGAAGGCAAGTAAGTGGTGGAAGAAGAATCTGATGATGATGTGCCCATCGCTCGAAGGAAGAGGAAGGGTGCAAAGGGCTCTCAATGCCCTCGTGGTCGTGGTCGCTCCAATCCCCCCACAGCTCCTCGTCGATCCACCGACCAAGGTCATCAAGCCTGCACCAAGCATGCACATGAGCCGGATGATCACTATGATGACTATGAGGATATCTCTTTGGACTCTCTTGAGGGATTCACTTTGAGGCCGTGCAAGCCTCCTCGCGCAGGGATTGTGCGCATGGTAGACTACACCAAGGGGACTCACAATGTGTACAGGGAAAGGTATGATGACCCCGCTCAATACCAAAAGGAGTATACCATAGACATTCGCTTTTGGCTCAAGTTTTATGCGGATTGGTATGAGTCGGTCATCCTATCTAAGGCAAATATCACTGTTGATATGAAGTCCATTCATTGGGATCATTTGAGGTCACTTAGGATACCGGCAGTGGATGAGGCTATTGATGTTTGCTTTGCTAAGGGTATGGATCGCATCATGGCTTTGAATATGGATTGGAATGAGGAAGTGGTCGCTCAGTTCTATGCCAATCTCTATATCAAGCGTGAGACCAAGACTTTTTATTGGACTATTCAGGGAAAGCCTCTTTCTGTCACCTATAAGAGGTTTGCAGAGATACTTGGCTTTAGCCCACAGGATCTTGGTTATGAGAAAATTCATGGTGGTGATATTTCCCTTGACAGTGAGATGGCTTTCATGTATGACAGTGCCTATGGCAACATTGAGTTTGGGACTACTCATGGAATGAAACCCCTCTACAGGATGTTGAACCAACTCTTCCGCTATACTTTGAGTCCTAAGATGGGTGACAACTACAACATCTCAAACATCTCCAAGAATTTGCTAGTGAAGATGGCTCCCGGTCAAGAGCCTTTCAGTGTGTTTGACTTCATATGGGAGGAGATTATTGTGAACTCCGTGTCCGCCAACATGTCTTGCAAGTATGCTCCTTGGATTTTTAAGATGATATGTGAGGTCACCGAAGTGGATATCATGACAGACAAGGTTCACACCTTCTATAGGCCAAACAAGGGCAACATTGAGCGTCTACTCAAGTTGGGCAAGCATGCCCCTCCGAGGCCACACTCCTCTGCAGGACCCTCCTCAGCTGGCCCATCCTCCTTTGATGCACCATCTTCTCAGGGGCCCTCTCGCTCTAAGGGTCTTCCTCCATCCGGTAGCAAGAAGAAGAGCGTTCTCAACTTTCTATCTCAGGGACTCTTTGCTTGCTTCAATGTGGGAAGGCACAATGCTCAGGAGACCCGTGCCCACAGGCAGCATACTGAGGAGCAGCTCATTAGGTTGGAGACCCGTCAGAAGGCTTTGCTTGCACGAGCTGATATTGAGCACTCTCCCGTTCGTGAGCCTATGGACTTCCCTCCTCCACCGGTCTTCTACAACCCTTGGGAGGTGTATGGTGAGGCCTCTATGATGTATGAAGAGCCTCCGGGTGATATTGATGATGAGGACTTTGGTGGCGGCGAGACCGACGAAGAAGAAGACTCTCCTCCGGCTGTCCAATCTCCACATGACGACGATGATTGAAGGGCCTCCTCCTTTTGGCGCTTGATGCCAAAGGGGGAGTGAGCTCACTTATGGTTCATGTGAGAGATATGATGTATCCTATCTATCTATGTATCTTAGGCTTATGGACATGTATGAACTTATTTGTGTGGTGTGATGGATGGTGATGTGCCACGTGAACTTATTTAAATTTGTAAGACTTATGAATGCTAGTGTGATGTAAGAACCTATTTCTCTATGTGTGATGCTATGGATGTGTGTTGGATGTTATTTCTCACTTTATTGTTGTGATATATCTTGTCATATGCATCACAGGAATTTAGGGGGAGCTCTTGCTAAATTTTGTGCCAAAGGCATTTGAGGCCTCTCATAGTTGATATTGCACTCATTTAGGGGGAGTCTTTACCTAACTCATTGCATACACACATCTCTTTTATTTAACCAAGTTGTGTTGTCATCAATCACCAAAAAGGGGGAGATTGAAAGTGCATCTAGGCTCCTAATTATTGTGGTGATAATGACAATACAATTTGGATGATTTAATGCTTTCAATGAGATGTGTGCAGGAATTAAAGGGATAAAATTTGTTTTGATCAAAAGAAGCCCCTCATACCTTGTATTCGGTGTTGAAGCTCCATTGGAGGTTTAAATTGATTTATATTTCGAATTTGAGTATAGGAAACACCGTACTATTAAGAGGGATGCGAATTGACCGTCTAAATATGCTAAAAGTGCTTAGAAAGGTGAATCAAGAAAACCTAGAGAGACACAAAGCCTACACGTACACATACCTTGTTTTTCCTCTCTGTCTGCCTTTTGTCGGTAGTACCGGCCCTGGGTCGGTAGTACCGAAAAAGGGTTTCTGTCTGGTTTTCTCGAAACCCTCGGTAGTACCGACCCCACGCCGGTATTACCGATAAGGACCTTCTGTTTCGTTTCCGGGGCTCCTCGGTAGTTCCGACCCCAGGTCGGTACTACCGATAAAGCGTTTCTGTCTCCTTTTTCTGAGCCCCTCGGTAGTACCGACCTGAGGTCGGTAGTACCGATAATCTGCGTTTTCAGCACAGTAACAACTAGTTTTGGAGGGTGGGTATTTATACCCCTCTTCACCCCCTTCATTTGCTGCTGACCTAACCCGAGACAAACACACCCAAAGGCATTCACTCCCCTTCTCCACTCCTCCCTAGAGCTAATCCTTTGATCCTTTGAGCTAGGGCTTGAGTGAGGAAGAGATTCTTGGTGTGAGATTGAGAAGCTTTGAGTGACCCATCCATCTCCTTCACCTCAAGAGCACTTGAAGCATCTCCGGGAATCGATTCGCGTTTGTTACTCTTGAACCTTGCTTCTAGACGGTTAGGCGTCGCCTGTTGAGTGCCCTCTTCGTGTGGAGCACCCGGGATCGTTTGTATTACCCCTCCTTGGTGGAGATTTCTTAGTGAGCACCAATCTTCCTTTGTGGGGATTGGGTGAGGCAAGAGGCTCTTGGTGATAGCCCTCCCTTTGTGGGATCCTCAACGGAGACGTAGCTTCCTTTGTGGAAGTGAACTTCGGATTAAACCTCTTGTCAATTGCTTGTTTGAGTTCTCTCTATTTCTCTAACCCTAGAAGTGTGATTTGGCCCAATCTACATATTTGTTGTGTTCCAACTTGTATCTTTGGTTGCAGGAGGTTCTTAACATCTAAACTCAACTCTTGGTTTAAGTAGAATTGCTAGAATCGTTATCGTTTTTGAATTTCGTCTTAACCATCTCTGCTAGGTCGGTAGTACCGCCCCTGTGCCGGTAGTACCGAGCCCCTCGGTAGAACCGACACAGTGCCGGTAGTACCGACCTGTATTTAACCGCTGCATTTATTTCAGAAATTCGAAGTGATCCTATTCACCCCCCCTCTAGGCATCACAAGGTCCTTTCAGGACTACGACTTTGAACACGATGGATGGGAGGACTGAGGCTTGCCCTACACTCGAGTTGCCTGCGGATGTGGAGTCTACTTCGCTATGAGAGCCGCTGCGTAGATGTTTACTCTGTTTGATTCAGTCCTATTGGACTTGTACCCGGCATGTGCCGAAATGATGTACTCAGATGCTTAATTATTATATTATTATGTGGACCTTCATGTATTTCCTTTTGTTGTATGGTTTTTCTTTACTTTCTGAGACGGGGATTTGCACGTGATAGCCTCCTGGGACTATCACAGAGGTGCAGGGATCGGGTTCCCTTCTTTGGAAACCCGGTTCGTTTCAGCGAGTGTCCTTCATTGGCACCTCTGCTCCGTCGTCGCACTCCTTGTTGGTGTTGTCATCACATCTGATGCCGGGTGGTTTCCATCGATCTGCCATTCCTCCTCAGGGGTTCCTCCCCTTGGGTGGCGTAGGATGGTGGTTTTGCAGTGGAGCCCGGATGTGCGCCTTGATGTCACCTCCAGCTACTAGGGAGATCGTCGTGTCTGGTGATGCTTTGGCTTGCGTATCTTCCACCACCCTTAGTCCCCATTTCGTTGACCGGCCCTCAGATGGAGGGTTTCATCGGAGCGGCGTAGCTACGATGGGTGGTATGAAGGTGCAATGACCGTGGTTTAATCGGCAAGCATGTTGTTTGGTGGAGTCACAAGTCGGCGATCGGAAGTAGTTTTTCAGCTTGTGTCATAAATGGTCCTTGAATTGTTTGTCAACCTATGTCCTCTCTTTTCTTGGTTGCGTTGGGTTGTGTCCTGTTGTACTCTCTGCTTTGTAATCTGTGGTTTGCCACAACTTTTAATGAAAAGTTCAGGACAGCTTCTTGCCCGCCGTAGCACTCTTCAAAAAAAAGATGGTGGCTTCACAAGCTTGGTAACATGACGTCACTACGCAGGGATGAAAATCTGCTGCAGCCTGCTTAAGCAGCATAGGGTGTGTTTGTTAGCCGGCCCAGGCGTGTAGCCAGGCCCAAGAGGTGCAATTGGTCGTGTTTGTTGGGCTGACCGGCCTCTGGAGCCAGGCTGACCCGGTGCAAAATTGGCCCGTGAGCCTGCACCTGGAGAAACGCCGAGGGGGGTCGTTTTTTCTGAGCCAGGCCCGCGAGGCTAGTTCGCATCATCCCCGGTCTGTCTCACTCCGTCGCCTTCCACGCGCGAGGTTGAGGAAAAGCAGAGGAAGGGAGCGGACGGGCGCAGAGGGGCTCGCCGGCGAGCTCGGGCTCGGAGATGCGGTTACGCGTGGAGGCCACGCCGGCGAGCTCAGGCGCAGAGATGCGGTGGCGCGCGGAGGAGGGAGAGCGACCTGCGACGGCAGGGACCAAGGCCATGGAGGCGCGAGCGGCGCGCATGGAGGCTACCATAGGCGCCCCACCGACGCGATGACTGGAGGTCGTGGCGTAGGGCCTTGCGAGCTTGGACGCGGAGACGCGACGCCGGCTAGGTCGGTCGCAAAGATGCGGTAGCGCGCGGAGGGTCTCGCCGGCGACCTCGAGCGCGGAGGTGCGGTGGCGCACGGAGAGCCTCGCTGCCGGCAGTGTTGGTGGGGAGAAGGCAGGCGACCTAGGAGAGAGGGAGGTGGTAAGCGTACCCTAGGCCCATGTGCAAGGTATTGCTATCAATTCGTGCAGTCCGCCAAACGTCATCTCAGCCCAGCTAGCACCATTGGGTGCAGATTTGCCTAACAAAATCTCTACACCTTTTGAACCAAGCCTGTATCACTTCAGCCTGACTCGTGAGTCTGGCTAAGCCGGCCCACTATACAAACACACCCATAACTTCCGGGTGTGCAACGGGTCAAGATTCTGGTTCTCTTGCCATACTTTTTCAAAGTTTTTAGCAAATCATGTTAAGGGCAAAGTAGGACAACCATAGTGTTGGGAAAAACCTTTTTTTTAATAACTACTGTTGGAAAAACTAGATACACGGCAGTAACAAGAAAAAGGTCAAAAAAAATACTAGCACACACAGAAAAACCTATAAATATAGTATGATCAAGATCCACTGTCAATCAATTAAATTGCTCCACTGAAGGTTAGTATAAGGGGGTGTTTTGGATCCCAGCCATCATTTGCCACGCCACACTTGTGGCTGCGACAGAGAATCGTGGTCACTGTTTGGTTTACAGTTGTTGGCAGCTTTTTGTGTGTAGTTTTTCGCCACAGAGTGTGGCGGGCAAATCCTCCGCCTCCGCCTAACTTTCGGCGTGGCGAGCCAAGGCAGGAAGCAAACAGCCCCTAAGTTGGCTCAGATATGGTTTCAAGTTGAATCAGGAAACATTGTTACTGAAATATTGCATATTGTGATTGCTGATCGATGCAGCCATTGATGTTTTCAACTGTACATTTTAACCAGAAGAAACTCTTACTTTGAACAGAGTATATGGTTGTCAACCAGGGGCACTTCTGTCGAGTTGTGACAGGATTCGTAGTGTTTGCCAAGAACCCAACAATTTGGAATCAATTAGTACGGTGATCAAGCCATCCAAACTTTATAGCAAAATCGCAAATATGTACATAAAAATGCTGGCAAAATTTTAAAAAAACTAAGAGGCTGTTCGGCTTATCTAGGCTTGGCTTATCTCGGCTTGTTTCGGCTTATCTTCCCTCACACAATACTATTCAATCTACCAGTTGAGTACTATTCATTCTACCAGCCGACTATGCGCTTCACTCTTTACATAAGTACCAAAATCTGGTACATCATCACATACCCTGCTCTATCATAAGATCTTGATATGGTAATGGAACTCAAGCAATCCAAACGTGTAAACCAACAGCCCCAAACTGTCAAACTGAATTTTCCAATCAACGGCATGAAACTGATTTTTTTTCTTTTTCCCAATCAACGCCATTGCAATGCACAATGCAGGAGAGCTCACAGGCTAGAAGTCCAGCTTCAGCCACTTCTGGTAGTAGACGCAGGTGCTCGGCGAGATGATACCCTCCGGCGAGCAATCGTCGATCATGGGGCAAACCCCGCACGGGATCCCCTCCATCATCCCTCCCGGGTGCTGCTTCCCAGGCTCCCGGTAGCACATCGTGCCCCTCCTGACGGCGGCGAACTCCCCCTCGCCGGTGCTCCTGACCTCCTCCAGCGTGTTGTCGAGCACCATGGTCCGGAGGATGTCCGCGATCTTGTGCACGGTGTACCCGGCCCCGGGCTCGTACCTCCTGACGCCCTCGTGGATCATGTCCGCGGTCGCGGCGCCGAGCCGCTTGACCTGGGCGAGGCACCGGCGCCGCGCGGCGGCGATGGCGCCGGCGTCGACCTTCCCATCGTGGTACCACGTACCGCCGGACACCTCGTCGGAGGGCTTGAACTCGACGGCCATGAAGATATTCCTCCGGCGGTTGCGCACGTCCGGGACCTCCTTGAGGACGCCCAGCGTCACGAGGGAGCGCGCCTGGTTGCGGCCGGCGACGGCGCTCAGCCCCGTCGCGTTACGGAGGTCCTGCGCCGACATGCCCCCGCTGCCGGCCGCGAAGATGGCCCTGTAGACCTCGCGCTGCCTGGGCTGGAGGTGGGAGAGGATCGTGGCCGAGATGGTCGGCAGCGCGGGATTGGGGCCGCAGCCGGAGGAAGAGGCTCCAGGGTCCATGGTGAGGCCGGGGTCGACGTCAGGTGGGGGTGGAGAGGCGGGGGAGGGATTCGTCGGCGGCGGCACCACGTGCCTGCGCGGCGGCATGGCGCGGCGCGTGGTGGGCGAGCTCTGGACTCACGACGAGGAGGAACAGAATAGGGGTTTTGGCTGTGGGCCGGGATTGGTGAAGGGCTTTCACTTTTTATTGTGCCAACAAAAGAAAAGGTTCGTGCGATCTCCGTTGCATAGTCGGACTCGGACTCGGACTCCACGCCGTCGCCTTCCTTCTCTATTTGAGTTTCTCCTCTCCTCCCTCCTAGCCTCCCCAAAGATGAAAATTATGGACAAAACCAGAAGCATTTGCCACCATATTATCTTTGAAGTAGTATAATAGTACGTAAGATGGAAGTTCAAATTTCGTACCTGAATGCTTTTAAAGTTTTAAGGAAGCATTTATACCCCGTTTCAAATTTTAGCATGTCCAAACTTTGAGAGCCGAAGGCCTTATATCGTTTAAATTGTTGTTAAGAAATTAGCAAACTGAAAATTGCTTTTATTTGTCCATGAAAAATAATAAGTCTTTTTTTCTTTCTATTTTCCACTGACCACATGCTTCACAAAGCTTTTGAAACAATCGTGTGGAATGCAGCATGTATCAAGAATAACGGCAACCCTTGAGGAGCTTGGTGACTTGGTGAGATTCAGTGAAGAGCAATGGGGCTCGCCAGAACAAAATTAACAATGAGCAAACCATAAACTCAGGCACTCAGCTGTTGATCAGCAACATACTGGGTCAATTCACAACAGTGAATAAAATCAGCTCAGTTCTGTATGACGGTTATGCTGGGATTCTATGATTTAACATGATATAAACGACATCTCCACCATTTTACAGCTATTAGGTATCCTGAAGACCTGAACTCATACAGATTTACTTAATATACGACAGGGAGGATCCCGGTCCCCTCTCCAGCAAATGTCAAGACTAAAATTGTGATGAGTTGAGGCATCAGACATGGCACAATCGCCATGTCATTTGGCAGCCTGTTCTATCACAGGTATTTTGTTCCACTTCTCCGGCTCTTCGGGCGCATTGTTTCCCTGAAGAGGTGGCAACGAGAACATGCTGACAGTCGAACTCTTGCCCCGGATCTCCTTCAGTGACCTAAGTGCTGCAACTGTGCTCTTCATGTACATGCCCTCCATGTACTCCAGCTCATCTAAATCCGGAATGCCACCGCCGTTGACGAAGGAAGAAGTGGGCTTTGCTGGCTTTTCTTCGCCATTGATATCCACTTTCCCATCTTCACTTGATACAGATGGCTTACTGGTCGGCATGAGCTGCTCCAGCATGGTTTCGCACTGCTTCACAAGCTTGTACAGGAGATCAGTGGTGAAGAAAGGCTGCTGCAGGACTTTCTGGATGAAGGGCAGACGGATCAGAGCTCCAGTTCTTTTGTCATACTTCTTCAGAATCTTAACCAGTCCTGTAAAGGGCAACACGGGACATAAGAATTGTTGTGATGAATGTCTAGCTGGCTAAGATATCAAGGGGGGTAATCCATAATCGGTCCAGACAAAGCTAGAAGGTTGCCAAAAAAAGAAAACCAACACAATGATCATATATTCGAACAAAACAACGTAACAAGCATGTTGATGTGACAAACATGTTTATTGTACTACATTGATTGTAGCCAGTCTCTCCATAACAACCATTTAAGGATGAATTCTCACACAGCCATGCTTCAAATTTTAAGTTACTATTATCAGGTTTCTGCTTTCATTAAGCCAAAAAACTTATGGACCACAAAATCAGCAGACAACAATTTTTCCTAAACATAAGTAAATTTATTTATTTTATTGGCTGAGACCTAACGGCATCGAAAATATTCCTATTTGGCTGCTTGTCAGCCAAAAGATGTCTGATCTTTTTAAGGCTAGCCGGCTATGAATTCTGAACCAGCACAGCCATATGATACCTAATGATGAACCCCACTAGTGAACCTTAATTCTCATCAGGAAATGGCTCGGAGACAAACATGATAACACTCTGTAAAGGATACCATTAAAGGCACATTTGGTCAACTCAAATGCAATAGACCAGTACTATATTGGGTTGACGCTCAAAAGTCTCAAACCACTAGCGATGCCTATTCGCAAAAGTATGTCAAATGGACCAAAACACAAGTAAAAGAAAAAAGGCAACAGAAATGAGTCACACAGTTACAGAACACAAATACTAAAGCACTCCAGTTCAGACATCCTACAATTAGAAAGGAACTGATAAGTATATTAAACAGCTTACAGGATTAAATCAACTAATTTTAATAAGAACATCAAAAGTTGTTTGCTTTTAATGTCATGTCTCAGTCAGAAAGTCAATTAAACTTTATGAGTCACTCATAAAGAATAGAGTGACTCAACAACTCTCTCTGGGTGCAGTCAGAACAGACATTAAGATTCAGAGTCAGTTATTCAGCGTAATGGTTCCTTGCTACAGTGAAACAGCATGAACACTCCATTCAAGTAATCTTCAGTTAAACAGGCAAATGGAAAGGGAGAAAAATTGCATGAAAGTGAGAAAGGAAGTTAGTGGCACACTTTTTGGACATCGATAGATCTATGCACCACTGTAAAGGCAACAGGAGCAGCCAAAAGCTCTAATGCTGATGTTATGGTGAGTGGCTGCACATCCACTGAAGCCATTATGCTCCAGAACATGATGACAGGAGCAACTATTCACTACCTTCAAGTTCATGACAGCTCGCAACATTTGACATTGTGTGGGTACTACTACTGAGTAGCCTCCCAGTATGGTACTAGCAAATTAATATTGTATTGCAGGTGATGTTATAGTAGCAATGCATCTCAGCCAAGCAGAAAGAATCTCAGCTCAATTGGTGAAGCTTGCCAAAATGGCAATACAAATTTATAACAGGACTACATATTGGTAAGTTTATCTAACTGTTTATTTTCAAAAACTGGAACACCTACTAAACTAAACAAGCTCCATAAAGATGCAAATTACCAACATAACACCAATTCTAAGTGGCATAAAACGTGTCGAGTATATATTTGTAGTGTTTCAGAATAAAGAAAAGTAGCATGCTTTCACGAGTCCAAGCAGAAAAGGAAATCTACGGCATGATCTTACTGTCTAAAATAAAACCCATTATGACTAACACCTGAGATGGTGCACAAAATGTTATCTTGAAGTAAACCACACGCATTAATTCATCGTTAACTTACTAAAGGAAGGTTTTTCCTGAGATTAAATACAGTTATTATACAGGCAGAGAGGACACCAGGGCACTTAACAATAAAGAAAAATAGCATTAGACTACTTTATGCCTTACACATCAAAGAAAAAATTGAGCAAGGCAAAGCATCCATTAATTAATTCCAATCTGAGTGAAGAGCTCGGCACATGTGAACTTAAAAAAACATGTCAGATGCGTGATGTATGGTGACTACAAAAATAAAAGCTGATTTTCTTTGATTCATTTTCTAATTATTTAGCATCAACTAACACAATATTGTATCAACTGCTATGCCGGCTCCAAGTCGAACATGTGTTTCTGTACGGTATAAAACATCTAATTGCAAAAATAAATAGTGTGCTTGCACTCATGTAACCAGAGATAACTAATTTATCACGAGAAATCGATCCACTGATCCCAGCTCACAATTTCTCGCGGCAGCTCCATTTTTAGCAATACAGTTTCATTAAATCGTCGTGTACCGTTTCAACTGACTGGTATCCATACTACACGACAGCGACACGATTGCCCCCTTGCTGACAAGCAAAACAACAAGTCATCTCTTTACTGACCCATGTTGACAAGAACTAGTAGCTAGCTCCAAGAATCTAGACTTCCTTACTCCCCAATTCAGAGCCCAAGCTAAATTGCTTCATCAGGCTAGTTGCTACTATTTCCTTACTAATACCCAAAATACACAGACAACAAGAAACTTGCCAAGAAGAGATAAACAACAACATAGACAGCAGATCATTGGAAATTCATGCAATTGCGCATCAGTACGACATGAAAGCAACGCCTAACACGACGTGGCGGGACGGGTGTGTGCGGCAGAGGGCTCACCAGTGTAGTTGAGGGCGCTGTAGTTCTCGAGCAGCACCATCTCGCCATGGAAGTCGACGATCTCCTTGGAGTCCTGCTCCTGCCCCGCCACCCTGGCCACGCGGTCCTGCAGCTCCTGCTCCACCCAGCCGGGGGCACCAACAACCCAAACAACCCGATCAGATCAAGGAAAACCAGACATTGAGGAAGGAAGGGAAGGAGGGGGGTGGATAGGGCAAAGCACCTTCTGGCGGATGATGTACTCCTCCTCCTTCTCGACGAAGAAAGAGTTGAACTTGTCGAGCTCGGCCTCCAGGAGCTTCATGAAGTCCGCCTCCTCGGGCGTCATCGCCGCCGGCGCCGGCGCCGCCGCCACCGGGGCGGCGGAGGACGCATCGGCCTCCCCGGCGTCCTCAAGGCGGGCCCGCTTGGGCTGCCGCTCGCCCGCGCTCCCAGCGCCGGCGCCGATGAGCTTGAGGCGCTTCTTGAGGTCCTTGTAGGACAAGAACTTGTCGCGCCACTCCGGCAGCGTCTCCACGATCTGCCCGCTGAGGCTCTTGCCGAACTTCATCGCCGCCGCCGCCCAGTCGCGGGAAAGGAAGGAGATTTCCGGTGGATGGATTGCGCCGCCGGTGATCGATCGTCCCGGGGGCGAGGGCGGATGGGGTGGTGAAATAGAGGGAGGGGAAAGGGAGGAGCGCAGGCGGGGCGGAGGATATGCGGGACGGGGAGGTGGGAAGCGGCGAATATTCGCGAGGAAGGATATTATTGTTGCGGTGCCGGTGCGTGCGCGACGCAGTTTTATTCCTCCCTCTCGCCCTCGCTCGCCGCCGAAAAGGCCACCTCGAGGGTGGATGGAGCTTGGAAGGAAGGGAAGACGCGCCGAGGTGAGGTGGCCGGGAGAAGACACGGGGTGACGGGGGTTGGGGCGTGCCGCCGTGGAGTTTTGCGGCGAAAGTGCGAAACCGAGGGCGGGTGTGTGGGCTAACAGGGTGGACTCTTGGCGGTCTCGTGGAAGAAAGGTTGCCGTATGCCAGTGTAGGTGGTTTGTGCCGAGTATGTTGTATAACCCGCGAGATTTCGCGTCTCAAGCCGTAACGGATTCATGACATCGGTGACAAGTCATCATCCCTATCTATCTATCCGTATTATACTTTACTAACACGGTGTTAGCCTTTTACTTGTATGAACATCAAGAACTTGTCGTGCAGTGGACTGATGTTTTTGCCTTTTTGTTTTCGTGTTTATGCTATGAGAAATCTAGTTTGCCCACGGATATACAAAGCAACTGTTTAAAAGAGCCCACCTCAATCACTTGCTCCTGAAATTTTGAAAAGTTTTAGATGACCACACATGGAGATAGTTTCGATTTAGAAAGGAAGTTACATTAAATTTGGGAGTAGACGATGTATTTTGAAAGCTTCGAACTAGGGTTTTAGGAGGAGACCAGAGACATATAGCGAATAGGGGGGAAGGAGGCAGGTCGCGCTAGCCACACGTGACAGAGGATGGTTGCTGGCCCGACAAAGATCACAAAAGATAAACTTGTTATTATGATGGATAGCGTCAGGTGAACAGTTGCATGCAGAGTGCAAGGTGGGTGGGATAAGAGAGCGTGTTCACAAGTGGCAGAGGATGGCTGGTGACGACAAAAAAGAAGTGGTTACTATGATGGCTAGCGCCAGGTGAGCTGCTGGAAACGGGTGCAAGTACACGAGACTCGAGAGTGTGTCCATAGGTGGTAGAGGATGGCGGGCGACGGCAAAATATAAAGTGGTTACTATGACGGCTATCGCTAGGTGAGCACGTGTCAGTTGGACATTGAGTGTGAGCAGGTGGGATAAGGAGCGTGTATGTAGGTGGTAGAGGATGGCGGGCGACGACAAAATATAAAGTGGTTCCTATGACGACTATCGCTAGGTGAGCACGTGTCAGTTAGACATTGAGTGCGAGCAGGTGGGATAAGGAGCGCGTATGTAGGTGGTAGAGGATGGCCAATGACGACAAACATAAAGCGGTTACTATATATGATGGCTAGTGCCAGGTGAGTTGCCGGAGACAGGGTGCAAATAGGTGGGATGAGGAAGTGTGTCCATAGGTGGCAGAGTGTATCCGGAGGCGACAAAGACAAAAAAAAGTGGTTATGAAGTGAGCCACTGGAGCCGGGGTGCAAGCAGGCGGGATGATGCAGTATGTTGACATGTGGCGGAGGATGATCGGTGATGATAAATACGACAAAAAATAGAATGGTTACTATGGTGGTTAGCACCAAGTTAACTACTGGAGACGGTGTGCAATCATGCGATGACGAAACGTGTCCATATACGGTATCGTGGTAGAGGATGGCCAACGGGGATAGAAGTGACAAAAAAAGTGGTTACTACGATGGCTAACATAAGGTAAATCTAAATATTTTTTAGCCCGGCCTAGTCCGACCCATGGGCCTGGTCGGAGCTCGATGGATTTTGGCCTGCCCACGCCAGCTGTTGGGATACAAGGACCGTATCCATAGGTGGCGGAGAACGGTGGATGGTAGCAATGAAGATGATAAGAATATAAAGTGGTTATTACAATGGCTAGCGTGAGGTGAGGTACTAAAGGTGAGGTCCAAAAACAAGCACGATGGGGAGCATAACCTCTAGAATGATTGAAATAAGCACCAGAGAAAAAGAGTAAGGAAGAAGATGATCAGAAGCCGATTGGTTTTGGAGCATTATATTTTAGTGGGCTGTCTACGAGCTTGATTAAATCGGTAAAACCAAAATTTGCAAGCAGTTGGCAATTACTAGCATCTACTCCCTCTGTCCCTTAACATTGGTCGCCCGAGAAGCGTGTTTGTGAAGCAAACACAGATTTCTAAGGATAATTATTTACGGGCGGAGGGAGTATTATCTTACTCCTTTGTAGAGGGGAGATAATAGATAATGATATCATCAGGTTTTCCATGGCTCATTCAACAAAAAAAATGCTTAGGAATGCAATAATTGGTATAGTTTCAAGGACCATTCGTGATAAATTTATAATCTCCATGATTCTAATAATGTTCTAATATGCCCAAAGCCACCCTTCCTATATGGAGAAGGTTATCAACATCTTGAAAATGCAACGTTTATGTCGTTGTTATATGTTGGAATTAAAGTTTGAATAATTTGCCTGGATTATTTTTGCAAATAACACATGAAACAGTTGGTCATTTATACCATTTTTCTCGGCATAAACACCTACTCCTACTTTACTGAGCTTTTGTGTGTGTGTAGAGAGAGAGAGAGAGAGAGAGAGAGAGAGAGTTGTGAGGTGGAGATTATGAGAACAACTGCTTAAAGAGGGCATCAATATTATCCAATGTTGTCTGGTAAGATATCCATAGGAATATTCTCAAATAATAATCACGCCTTCTTGACACACCAAGCTCGTGATGTGTAATGAAAAGACTGAGCTGTGCCCTGACTTATTTATCGTGTCCCCCCCCCCCCCCCCTAGCAAACACCTAGTTTTCAATTCTTTCTTGAATTGGTTTGTTCTTTGAGCATGTAAAATGCATTTTAGTAGCAATACATGGTTAAGTAAATGACTCTGGGAGAAGTTAATATGGCTGGAATGCGCCATCAAACTGAAAAAAGATGTTCTTCTCTTCGCAAAAATAATTAATTTAAAACAATAATACAGCCCTAAAAAATTAAAACGAAATGTGACATTAAATTTAAAAACAGATATTTCTCTTTTGCGATAGCCACACCATCGTTGGCACATTTCCTTTCCATCCATCCCATTCTCACAAACACGATATTATTTTCTTCCAAAAGTATCCAAATGAGAAACAAAATCGCAGTGATCAATGGTCAATGCCCATGTATCCTACAACGCCGGTCCTATTCAAAAATATCGTGACGTTGATATCTACATACTCGTGAAATGCAAATTATTATTATTTTGCAGAAGCGGCGACTCGATGTTGTTGGCCAAACGAGCCAACGAGGTCGAGGAAAACGAAAAACAACCTTCAAGTACTATACGCGTAGCGGAGCACAGTTTACAGGGCGCAGAAGATCCGAGCAGCACTCCAACTCCAAGTACACGCATGAGTGCATGACCACCCTGCCGCTGCGGCGATGGAAGATTCCTGGCATAATTCTTTCCCGGAAGTGGAATATCCAAGCGGATATTGTCCCAGATCCTCTGCGCGTCCCTGTCCTCGCCTTGAAACACGAGAGGGCTTTGGTCCTTCTCTGTCAGCTTCTCTCTCCATCAACAGAAGCAGGACGAGGAAAAAAAAATTCCATGAGAAGATCCGGAGATTATCGCGTCTGATCACTCGATCTCACGAGTGATTTGTGCTGTCGCTTCGAAGTGGCAGATGGCACGCTCTCAGTTGAGATATCTTTGGGTTTTGTTCTCACATTGACTTGTCACTTGTGTCATTTTAAGAGCAAGTACAACAGTTTAGATAACTGCTGCCTATTTGGTATACACAAACAGTTAAACAGACAGTTTGTACAATAGATCGTCTATTTAGTCGTCTGCAAGATACTTAATTCATCATTTGACACATAAATTATGATGATCTAGTAAATAATTTGGTCTTTGTAGTCATTTTTGTGCTGACATGAAAGAATGCTCAATATATTTCAACATCACCGTCTGAGAAATAATGAATAATCTTAGATGACACCTAAGTATGATTAGATGTAATATACTGATACAAATATTTGGAAAAGAAAATGGTGCAATTGCTGGACTCTTGTATCACGAGCACTGCACATGAGCTACGAACTGTGGGCTTTATCCTCTCTTTCTTCTCACCATCCGTCACTCTCAGCCTCTCATCCTTCTCTTCTACCTGGTGCTGGTGGATGGCACACACAAGCGGCCACGGCCAGCGGAGGGGAGAGGCCAGCGCAAGCTGAGATGCCATACTGCTTAGAGCAACAGCAGACTACTTGGAGGCATCAAGGATATACGAGAAGGGCGATTGAGGAATCGATGTAGCACCATCGATGAGTTGCTCTGTTCTTGTTCTTGTTTCTTTTTCTGATGGATTTTCCCCCTATCCATACTTCCTCTTTTCTGGATCATCTTGAGCAGCTCTCCGGCTGCAGCCGCCGCATGCTGGAGCTGAGTCTTCTCTTGCCGTCGTGCTCTCGATTTCGGTTAGAGGAGGAGAAAGAAGACAGGGAAAGCAGAGTATTTGGGGAAGAAGGGGGACTGCAGCCATGGCGCCAAAGGCAAAACTGAGGGTTCACGTGGGCTGTGCGCAGCGGATCGAGCTGCGTCGTCGTCTCGGGAAGCAGGGCCGTACAACGGTGTTGAAGACGGCGCTATTGCTTGGGAGCACGAGCCCCCGTCGACCGGGCATCCCTGGGCCCACCAACACATTGTGGGTCATACCCGGGAGATGAGTTCCTGTACACCTGGACTACTCGACTAGTGGGACACGGTGCTGGTACCGTGGACCACAAGGCAAGACAAGGCGGACAAGGACTTGTACTAAGACTAGGATAGTTTTCCATACCTTGTATAGGCTACTCCGGGTCCTACTCGAATAGTACCCTTGTACCAATCCGACTTGTAACCCTGCCTCCCGTGGCATATAAGGCGAGGCAGGGACCCCTCTCGAAACAGAAGCAATCAATACAGAGCCACGCAGCATACAGGACGTAGGGTATTACGCACATTGCGGCCCGAACCTGTCTAATTGTGTGCCTTGTGTCTCACCATCGTGTTCCTGATCTCGGTGAGCCCCACCGCACAATCTACTACTTCGGGTACCCCGTTGTAGGCTCGGTGTCTAAAACACTGACAGCTGACGCGCCAGGTAGGGGATCTCGTCGTTGATCCACTGGCGAACTCGATGGCTCTCACCATCAAGCCGATCGTCGCTTTCCAGCAAGACGACACCTTCATTTTCGGCTCCTGGGTTTGCGTTGCTGATGGCGCCGGATCGTTCCTGCGTTTCCTAGCGCCAACTCCGGAGTCAAAGCTCAAGTCCTCGACGCTTACGCAAGTTTCGATGGAGAATCTCGTCGAAAATTTCTGCGAAATTTCGATCTCTGACCCGCTCAGAGAACTCGAGTCGGAGTCCGAGTACAACTCGACTTCGCCTCCCATCCAGCCTGAGTTGCTTCCATCAGCTTCCCAGCTTGCACCCAGCTTGGATAATATCCCAGCACCACTTCTCTTCGGCCACCGCCATGTCAGTGCTGCTTACCAAGCCGCATTGAAGCGCCTCATGTACCCTGGCTCGAAGATCGTGCTCGAGTACTCTTCAGATTCGGACGACAACTTCGACTACTCTTCGGATTCTTCTGAGTTCGAGTTCGATTATGGTTCGGATTCTGTTGAAGTGCAACAACTGTCTGGCCCTGCTCATGGACTGGTGATCACATCGACACCTGATGGTAGATTCGTCTACTGGCCTGAGCATGTGCCTGCTGATCTTACTCTATATGATCAGGAGCGCTTTATCGCCTGTCTCGACAACTTACCTTTTCAGGAAGGCGTCAAGCTTGTTGATTATGACACTGATACTGAGCTCATTCAGAGTACGGGTACTTTTTCATCACACCGAGAAGTGTTCGTCGTTGATGCATCTACTCCGCAAGGACATCGTTCCAATTATCATTATCCGGATGATGTGTCTGATGATGAACTCTCTGCTAATGCTCCTGCTAATGAAACCACGGAGGTCAAGGCTGCACGTCGCCAATGCAATGCTGATCGTGCCAATCTTCGTCGGGAACTCGCGGAAGCTCTACCTACCCGTAATCTTCAAGAGGCTCTGGATGCGGTGGCTACTCGTGAATATCGTACTCCAGAGGAAGCTATCAACACGATCAATCTACTCGGTCGCTCTATGCCTCGTGACAGGGCGGCTGCTGAAGTCGCGAAGCTGGCTGAACTAGCCTACACTATGCTACGTCAGAATACCAGTGCACCTAGTCACCATGGCAGCAGTGGGGGTGCTCATCGTACTACTCCTACTCGTAATCGCACACATCCGGAAGCTAGCAATAAGGGCAAAGGCGATGATGGCAGTGTCAACAGCAAGTCGGGAGACTCTCGCTACGACGCTCGTACAACTATCAACGCCAGACGCGCTGAGCGTGAGAAGCAAAAGGATAATGATTCTGATTCTTTTCCTGCTTTCTCCGCTCGACTTCAAGCTCTATACCTTCCGGAGAAATTCAAGCCTTACGTCATCTCTAAATATGATGGCAAGCAAGATCCAAGGCAGTGGTTGCGCTGTTATGCATTGTCCATTTCCAATGCCGGGGGCAATGATGATACCAAGTGTATCTATTTCCCTTTTGTCCTTGAGCAAGAGCCCCTCACATGGTTTGAGTCCCTCAAACGTGGCTCCATCGACAACTGGGGACAACTCAAGCTCCGCTTCACCAGCAACTTCGCGGGTTCTTTGGGCCGTCATGGCACCAGGATGGACCTTGCCCTGATCAAGCAAAAACAAGGCGAGACTCTTCGCGAGTACATGCGCCGCTTCTTTGAAAAAAGGGCTACTGTTGTTGATGTCACTGAAAAAGAAGTCATAGACACCTTCCAGGATGGTTTCTATGATGACAAGCTATTCCAAGACTTTGGTCGTGCTCGCCCAGCCAACATCACCAAGCTTAAGGAGATGATCACTCATTGGGCAGACGAGGAAGACAAAGCTCGGAATCGGTTCAAGCATCTTCGCAACAACCAGAACAACAACAACAACAACAACAACAACAATGCTGGTGGAGGTGGCAGCGGCAAGCAGCAGCAGGGCAACCGCCAAGGGAATAACTACTCGAGTAATCTCAATCGCAAGCGCAAGCCCGAGAACACTGTTGCAGCTATGGAAACTACCGCCAAGCCTGAAGATGATCCTCATTGGGCAACATTGACCAAGCAGAAATGTCCATGGCACCCGGAGGGCGATCATACTACAGAGCAGTGTTACCAACTTCGACGTGCGTTGAAGAACACACCTGAACCAACGCACCCAAGCCCGCGATATCGCAAACACAAGGGGAAGAAGGCTAACACAGACAAAGACACTGGGTTCCAGAACCCGTCCAACACTGTCAATGTCATATTTGGTGGAATTCCAACCAAGCGCATGCAGAAGCTAGCTCTCAGGGAGATTATGTCCATCCAACCAGTAGCTCCCACTTATCTTAAGTCGTCTGAAACCCCTATTACCTTTTTAAGGGCGGATCAATGGACTAGTTTCTCTGAGCCAGGACGATATCCTCTCGTTCTGGATCCAGTGGTGGCAGGCTCCAGGCTTACCAAGATTCTTATTGATGGTGGCAGCGGACTCAATGTCCTGTTTGCCAAGACTTTGAAGAAAATGGGCCTGGATATCACCAATATGCTTACCAAGACCAACTCACCATTCTATGGTATCATCCCGGGCAACGCAGCTGTTCCTTTGGGCTCAGTTGTACTACCCGTTACCTTTGGGACCAAGGATCACTATCGTACCGAGTACATTAAGTTTGAGGTCGCTGACTTCGAGACTTCTTACCATGCCATCATCGGCAGGCCTGGTCTTGCCAAGTTCATGGCTATCCCTCACTATGTCTACTTGGTTCTCAAGATGCCAAGCCCCAAAGGAGTTCTCTCATTGCAAGGGGATCTGAAGCGTTCCTACGACTGCGACACAGAAGCCGTGGAACTTGCCTCGACTACTCAAGTACCCAATGCAATGATAGAAGTCTTCACTGCCGCTAAGAAGCTTGCTCCGAGCGAGCTGGAGGTTCCTGAGAAGACTAACAACAACAACAAGCCTGCACCGTCTGGTGACGTCCTGCTCAAAGCCATTGACCTTGGTACTGGCGACAGCAACAAGATGACCATGATCAGTGCACAGCTTGATCCTAAATAGGAAGACGCGCTCGTCAACTTCCTGTGGGCTAACCGTGATATCTTTGCGTGGAAACCATCTGACATGCCAGGTGTGCCCAGGAGGTTGATCGAGCACTCACTCAACGTCGATCCTAACGCTACCCCCAAGAAACAACATCTTCGTCGCTTTGCTGATGACCGCAGGGCTGCTATCAAGAAAGAGCTCGCTAAACTACTCGCGGTTGGCTTCATCAAGGAAGTTTTTTACCCGCAGTGGCTCGCTAACCCTGTGCTCGTCAGATAGAAGAATTCTAATGACTGGAGGATGTGTATCGACTACACTGATCTCAACAAGCATTGCCCCAAGGATCCTTTCGGGTTGCCGTGGATTGATCAAGTCATTGACTCTACGGCGGGTTGTGCTCTACTCTGCTTCCTGAATTGCTACTCTGGCTATCATCAAATTGCAATCAAGGAATCTGATCAAGAGAAGACCGCATTTATCACCCTGTTTGGTGCTTATTGTTACACAACAATGTCCTTCGGGTTAAAAAATGCTGGTGCTACATATCGAAGGGCTATCCAAGCGTGCTTCAAGAAGCAGCTTCACAAGAACGTGGAAGCATACGTGGATGACGTCGTTATCAAGACTAGGGATCTAGACATGCTTATCACGGATCTTGAGGAAACTTTCGCTTCATTGCGCGAGTACCAATGGAAGCTCAATCCCAATAAGTGCGTCTTTGGCGTATCTTCAGGAAAACTACTCGGGTTCATCATCAGCCATCGTGGCATCGAAGCAAAAGAAGATTACTGCCATCTCTAATATGCAAGCTCCGACTACTATCAAAGATGTCTAGAAGCTTACTGGTTGCATGGCGTCACTCAATCGCTTCATCTCACGACTTGGAGAACGGGGTCTTCCTTTCTCCAAGTTACTCAAGCGGCAGGAGAAGTTTATATGGACAACTGAAGCAGATCAAGCTCTTTCTCAGCTCAAGGAGTTTTTATCCAAGCCTCCAGTCCTCACTGCTCCTTCGCCCAATGAAGAGCTCTTGCTCTACATCGCTACGACTACTAATGTCGTCAGCACTGCTATTGTCGTTGAGCGGCGGGAAGAAGGCCATGGCTATCCTGTCCAGAGGCCTGTCTATTTCGTCAGTGAAGTTTTATCAGAATCCAAGGCTCGCTACCCTCCAGTACAGAAGCTACTCTATGTAGTTCTGATTACTTCACGGAAGCTCCGCCACTACTTCGACGAGTACAAGATTTCTGTGGTCACTAGCTACCCGCTTGGCGAGATATTGCACAATCGGGACTCCACAGGAAGGATTTCTAAATGGGCTGTAGAGCTTGGCGCTCTATCACTCGAGTTCAAGTCTCGCACTGCTATCAAGTCTCAAGCATTGGTTGATTTCATGGCTGAGTGGCGGGAAAATCAAGTCCCAACTCCAATTGAGCGTCCAGAACATTGGGTCATGTACTTTGACGGTTCTCTCAAGTTGGAAGGCGCTGGTGCCGGGGTACTTCTGATTTCTCCCAAGGGCGAGCAACTCAAATATGTTTTGCAGATCTTTTGGAAGGTCTCAAACAATGAAGCTGAATATGAAGCTCTACTGCATGGCCTTCGCCTTGCAGTCTCTCTTGGCATTACACGACTACTTGTCTATGGTGATTCTTCGGTAGTCATCAATCAAATCAACGATTCATGGGATCATAATGCTGAGAACATGGATGCGTACTGTCAGGAGGTATGCAAACTTGAGAACAAATTCCATGGTCTCGAGTTCCATCATGTGGTCCGCGACAACAATGTTGCTGCGGATGTCTTGTCAAAGCTGGGATCTACACGAGCTCAAGTGCCAGCTGGAATCTTCATCCATGAACTCCACAAACCATCAATCCCGGAGCAATCATCTGCACCTACGACTACTTCAGTTCAACCTGACCGAGAAGTGCTTATGATTGATGTGGACTGGAGAACTCCTTTCATCGACTACATTAAACATCAGTTGATTCCAGAAGACAAGTCAGAAGCCGAGCGCATCTCACGTCGCGTCAAGGCTTATGCTCTAGTCAGAGATCAACTCTACAAGCGAGACGCAAGCTCTGATATACTCATGAAATGCGTTTCTCGCGAAGAAGGCAAGGAAATCTTGGAGGAGACACACAAAGGAATCTGTGGCAATCACGCTTCTTCCTGCACCTTGGTGGGAAAAGTGTTCAGACGTTCTTTCTACTGGCCTACAGCTCTTGCTGATGTAGAGGAACTAGTCAAGAAGTGCCAAGGATGTCAATTCTTCGCCAAGCAACAACACGTTCCTGCCTACAAACTCATCACGATACCACCAACTTGGCCTTTCGCTTGCTGGGGGCTAGATATAATTGGTCATCTCCCAAATGCGCCAGGGGGATTCAACAGAGTTCTGGTGGCTATCGACAAGTTTACCAAGTGGATTGAGGTCAAGCCTATTACTTGCCCCAAGGCTGATCGTGTCCTCGACTTCTTGGATGAAATCGTACATCGCTATGGTTTCCCTAACCGCATCATCACAGACCTGGGTTCAAATTTCAACAATCACTAGTTCTGGGAGTACTGCGAGAATAGTGGAATCAACGTCCGGTACATCTCTGTTGCTCACCCACGTGCCAATGGCCAAGTGGAACGCGCCAACGGGATGATACTTGATGCTCTCAAGAAGCAACTGTACGATGCTGCAAATACCAAGGGCGGCAAGTGGATCAAGGAACTTCCCAATGCACTCTGGGGGCTACGTACTCAGCCTACTACCCCCACAGGGCAGTCACCTTACTTCCTGGTCTACGGCTCTGAAGCTGTTTTGCCTGCTGATGTCATGTGGCGTTCTCCGACGGTTGATCAGTACGAAGAAGGCGTAGCTGAAGAAACAAGACAGACAGATGTTGACAGTCTCGAGGAAGCTCGCTGCAACACACTTGTTCAATCCGCTCGATACCTTGAGAGGATTCGCCGCTATCATGACCGCAACGTTAAGGAACGCTCCTTCAACGTTGGTGATTTAGTCCTTCGTCGCATCCAGAATACGGCAGGACTACACAAGCTCGACTCGCCATGGGAAGGTCCTTTCTCTATTGCAAAGGTTACCGGCCCAGGCTCATATCGTCTTCAAACTCTAGAAGGCGAGGAAGTCGACAACTCTTGGAACATCGACCAGCTTTGTCGCTTCTACCCGTAGGGGATCAAGACGGCTTCGGCTGTAAAACAACTTGTATTGGGTTTCAATAACTCTTTCCAGGCAGCTTCGGTTGCAACCACTCAACAGACAGCTACGGTTGTCACCACTCGTAGGGGATCAAGCTAATCCTCTCCAGACAGTTTCGGCTGTATCTTCTCGTGGCTTTCAGCTGCGAGCACCCGCAGGGGACTTCATCAACCCTCTCCAGGCAGTCTCATTCTGCAACCTCATAGGGAGTCATGATAACTCTCTCCAGACGATCCTATATCGTGTAGGGCAGTAAGTGGCACATGCTGTCCATGTTCCTATTTTTCAATAAGAGGCTGCGGCCTAGAGTAACACCCTGCTGGTAGGGTCTCAGTGGAACTCTCATACAAGTTGCTGCTACAGCAAGGATGAGTTCATCACACTGTCTCCTATGGTCTTACTCGTTCTTTGGAACATTCTTGCGAGTACTCTCTCACTAGGCTCATAGCCTCAGAGGTACTTAAGACATTGTAAACACTGTACAATGTATTCAGTAATAAAGTTGCTACTCTATACCGACTTGTTACTGTTCTCTACTTGTTCATAACAAAGCCTTCATTACGCTGCTACAGCTAAGGTGTTCAACTCGTTATGAATAAGTTCTTTTCGAATACTCTCTCACTAGGCTTGTTAGCCTCAGAGGTACTCAAGACATTGTAAACTCTGTACAATGTGTTTAGTACAAACCGCTACTCTATATCGACTTGTTACTACTCTTAGCTTATTACATGACAAAGCCTTCTTTTACGCTGCTACAGCTAAGGTGTTCAACTCGTCATGTTTTTAAGCTAACGTTCTTCGGAACATGTGTACACTTGAGTACTCTTACTCGTGTATCGTATCTCTTTTTTGCAGCCACACACTCAATACCAACTCGAGTACTTGGCCAACACAAGATGCATACAAGAGATCCAGATAATTGATTTCTTCAAAGTTTTCAATTATATTACATAAATACTTGTTTGAGATTACACTGGTTTTCTCTCTAGTATTTCTATTCTACAGGTACATCTAACGGAGATCAATAAACTTGGAGACTGCTTCCGCAATTGGTGAAGTCTGTTGTATCAACTCGTTGAGTCGATCGTCGGAGCAATCCCCAGATCTGCCGTTCATGATGACTGTGAGATCCGCTTCGGCATAGAAAGACTTGATGAAGCTCAGGACTTGATTTGGAATTGTGCAGGCCAGCCTTTGAGTGTACTCCAGAATCTTCTTTGGAGTGTCTTTCAACCTCTCCACAAGTGGACGAGGCTGAACTCCGGTGACTCTGGGCTCAAACAAGTTCGCTACAGGCTCGGCTGCTTCTGTCAATGCCTTCAGCTCTGAGCATAGGCCCTCAGCTTCTTCAATCCTCTCCTTCAGCAACTACATGCAATGCAGCAAGTCAGTCCAGCCGGCAATGCGGATATTCATCTCGCGCTCAAGTTCGAAGCACCGCACCTTATAATCTTCTTTCAGATCCATATGAGCTGCTTCTTCACGGTTGAAGGCTAGCTGCCAGTCCAGCGCCTTGTTCTTGAACTTGTCGACTTCTTCCGTCAGCTCTGCAAAAGATCAAGGCTACTTATCAGATATGGTGCGCAAGAACAAAAGTACTCAATGATGATTTCAAAAGGGACATTACCTTTATTCTTCAGGCGCAAGGACTTGTTCTTACCAACAACTTCATCCTTCTTCGCCGTCAGCTTCTGGATTTCATTGTGGTACCCAGCGGCGTTGGCATCAAGTCTCTCCTGCAGCTTCAGAGACAAGGCTTTTTGTTGCTTCAACTCTTCTCTGAGCTGCGTGACTTCCTCAATGTCAGCCACATGTTGCTCCAGTAGGCGAGTCTTGCGTTTTGACTGCTTGACTACCTCCTGCAAGGGCAAAAACATCATATGAGTCAGAGACAAGATATCTGTGACTACAAGTACTCTACAAGAGACTACTAAAACTTACTGCAAGGAGCTTCTCTACGTCGCAGAACATCTCAGCGTGCGCGTTCAAGTTATCTTCGTCCAGGCAGGAGTCATCATATGGCATCAAGTTCTCTGCCATGGACTGGGTACTCGTGCTAGCTGCAGAGTACCTCACAGCGCTGCGCAGAGGAGTCGGGTCTTCAATTAATGGCTCATGCGGCGTCATGCGGTTCTCTGGGTTGTCCTCCAGCGCCATTTGTGCATCTACACGATGCGCGGGGGCTTCAGCAGCTGGGACTTCCTCGTGGCGCAGTATGGCTTCAGGGTCAACTTCCAAGGCCTCATTCACCACGGCCTCGATATCCTCGAGTTGTTGAGACCTGGGCCTAGAAGTGGCCTCCACTGCTGCTTTGACCATGTCGCTCCAGAGAATCTGCAAAGCTTCAGCAGCTTCAGCTTCTACGGGTATTTCTTGGCGTTCTGGAAGTACGTCTTCTTGTTGCTCTTCAGGAGTCTGGTCTCCTTCAGCAGCACTTCCAGAAGCGCCCCACTTCACATCAGTGGATTTCCTGCATGAACAAGTTGGTTAGCAGAAGCAGAGTACATAATCATAATAAGTACTCGAGTACTCGTGTACTTACAGGGCAGCACGAGGCACTGAGACTTTGGGTCCCAGCAGGTCGAAGAAAGAAGGCGCTGCCGGCACCTCTGGTACACTTTCCACCGGCAGCACATTTTTTGGTACCGCGGCTTCTTGTTGCTCATGCGCCACCGTATCCACAGCTGACGCTGGAACCACCTCGGGTTCTGTTATTCTTGGAGGGCTTCTCGAGGGTACATTGGATGCACTCTCGATAATCTGCACAAGTCAAAAATCAAGGCATTACAGCAGAGAACAAGTACTCAATTCGATAGCGACTACTTAAGAGTTCTCCAACACTTACTGTAATGACGGGGAGGCCTGAGATCTTCTTCACGGCCCGCTTTCCTACTGTGGTCCTTTTCTTTCGCGGCGGCAGCATCACATCATCTGTAAGAGATGATGCCGGCCTCTTCGATGCTCCCGCGGCGAGGCCACTGGGGATGGATGCTCCAGAGTACACGTACCGGCTCTTCACTTCAAAACGCTGTTGAAGCGTTAAGCCGTCATCGTCGCTTGAGGAGGCGTCCTCCACCAAGACTTCTTCTTCTTCTTGAGCAGCCTGACTACCCTCGGGGGCTTCCGGTTCCGCTCCTGGCGCCTCCTCCTCTGGTGCTTGGAGTGGGTCCTCAGGACGAGGAGGAGGGTCAGATACAAACTTCAAGACATCCTCCTGCGAAGCACAAGGCAAATGTTATTTATTCGACTACTTTCAACAAAGTACTCGGGGGCTAAGTACTTGACGACTTACCAGACGCGGAGGGTTGTCTGCACTGAACTCAGGGACAGCTGCAGGAATTCCATGAAGATTCTTGAAGATCTTCTGCAGCCGCTCCATCACGAGATCGTCGCTGATCTCTTTCAGCTGATAGCCTGGAGCCGTCATCTGCTCCAGTGTACTCGAACCCAAGATGCTCCCGCTGCATCAAGGGTTGTATCCTTCGCTTCATGAAGCTGAAGGCTACTCGCTCCTGAAAGTGCATCTTGGCCCCTAATTGTTTTGGTGATAGTGACAAACACAATTTGTGGCATTTAACGTTTGAATAAGATGTGTGCAGGATTTACTTAATTGAAAATTATGGTTTTGACCAAAAGAAGGCCCCCAACTCCAATTCGGCGTTTTCAACTCAAGTCAAGGCTTAATTTATTTTTTGTTTTTGAAATTGAGTATAGGAAACACCGTACTATAAAGGGGGATGCGAATTGATAGCCAAGAGATGCTAAAAGTGCTCTAGAAGATGACCCAAGTGAGTGAGAAGAGATTAGAGTTGTCACGTGCACATTTGCTTTACTTATCTCAACTTCTCAGCCTTTGTCGGTAGTACCGACCCTGGGTCGGTAGTACCGACAAGGCTTCTCTGGCGAGTTTTAGCCAGGGGCTCGGTAGTACCGACCCTGCGTCGGAACTACCGATACGTCTCCACTGTTGGGTTTCTGCGACACCCCTCGGTAGTTCCGACCCCGTGTCGGAAGTACCGATAAACCTCATTTCTGCACAGTAACGGCTAGTTTTCAGGGTTGGGTATAAATACCCCCCTTCTCCTCCCTCACTTATTGCTGACCAACCACGGGACAAACACTCACTTGAGCATTCACTCCACTTCTCCCCTCCCTCCTAGAGCTAAGATTTGGTTCCTTTGAGCTAGAGCTTGGGTAGAGAAGTGATTCCTAGTGAGGAATAAAGAAGCTTTGAGAGCCCCTTCGAATCTCCCCATCTCAAGAGCACTTGAAGCATCTCCGGGCAATTGATTCGTGTTTGTTACTCTTGAAGCTTGCTTCTAGACGGTTAGACGTCTCCCGTTGAGTGCCCTCTTGGTGTGGAGCACCTGGGATCGTTTGTATTACCCTCTCCTTGGTGGAGAATTCTTAGTGAGCACCAATCTTCCTTTGTGGGGATTGGAAGAGGAAAAGAGGCTCTTGGTGATAGCCCTCCCTTTGTGGGATCCTCAACGGAGACGTAGCTCTCTTTGTGGGAGTGAACTTCGGATTAAATTCTTGTGTCTCCATTTGCTTGCTTGAATTCTTTGTTTCTCTCTAACCCTAGAGTTTGTTTGTGCCCGATCTCTAAATTGGTTGTGCTCCAACTCATATCTTTGGTTGCAGGTGGTTCTTAGCTTCTAAACTAAACCTTTGATTCAAATAGAATTGCTAGAATCGCATTACATTTCAAATTTTGTTTTAGTCTCCTCTGTACTGTCGGTAGTACCGGTCCGGTACCGGAAGTACCGAGACCCCTCGGTAGTTCCGGCACCGTGTCGGTAGTACCGACAGGTGTTTTAACCGCTGCATTTGTTTCAGAAATTTGAAGTGATCCTATTCACCCCCCCTCTAGGCATCACAAGGTCCTTTCAGCTCCGCTGTCAGGCCTTGCGCCTTCTTTTGCGTTATCTTTGCCAACAACTCCGGGATCTGGATGCACTCTTGCATTGTGGGTTCATCCTTCCAGAGCCGGTCGTATACTGGCGCAAACATGCTGGGCTTCGGCAGCTGTGGCGGGGCGTTCTCTATGTAGAACCACTTATTCTTCCAATCTTGATTGGAATCAATCAAGTCGTACTTAAAGTACAACTCCTGTGCCTTCTGGCGTATCTGCACTCCGGCCCTACCGACTACAACTGGAAAGTTGGCGTTGGGCTGCGGCTTCAACCGAAATATTTTCCTAAACAACGCCCAGTGTGGCCGGATGCCGAGGAAAGCTTCGCAAAAATGCACGTACACTGCAATCTGAAATATGCTATTGGGGTTGAGATGTACGTGCTCCAACTTGAAGAAGTCGAGGAAGCCGCGGAAGAAATCCGAAGACGGGAGTGTCAACCCACGCTCGACGAAGTGCCCGAACATCGGGATCTCATCCGGGCTCTTTTCCATCGGCCAAGCATCACCAGCGGCGGAGCTCCAACCGGCAATGACCTTCTCACGCAGCAACCCGCCGGCTTCGAGGGCTTGGATATCTTCCTCCCTCATCTTGGACTTCTTCCAAGAGACAGCCTGGCTCGGGGGCTTGGTGATGACCACCGTCTTGTACTTGGGCTCTGGCAACTCATTCTTGCCACGACCGGACTTCCTTTTCTGTCCTTTGGATGGCGCTGGCTTCATCCTTCCTGTCACAAGGGTCTTCTTTCGCATTGACCGGAGGACGGTGAAGGGATGGAGTTTTTGCACTCTTGGCACTAGGGGCGCTCGAACTCTGCGTCAGCTATGGATGCTAAGGCGTTCTGGATCTAAGGGCGAATGGAAGCAGTGAAACCCTAAGGGATACCCCTTCGGGTATTTATAAAATCAAAACCCTAACGGTTCGACCTGGTGACCCTTCGTATTCATCAGATTTGTTTCACACAGGCAAACATTTGGCTAAGTCAGAGGACTAAAATTCAGGATCTGCTGGCCTCTATCTCGGGGGCTCGACTACTCGATGGTATTGGATTTCACTCAGCTACAGTTCACTGAATTCAGGCCACTATTCAACAGTCAGATTGGATCCTTCAATTTGAGAAAGTACTCGACTTAAGGCTCGGGGGCTCCGTGCCACGTGTCCTTCAGTTTTTCTCAGGATTTTGCGGGATTATTTGACGAAGACTACTGATTGACCCTCAGATTGAATTGTCAATTCGAACTAAGGCTCGGGGGCTACATCCATATAGGATGCGATTTTTGCAAATCGTATTCCTATATTATTTCTTCGGATTGTCTACAGATTTTTCGGAGCAAGATCAAAGAGTTCAAGATTGACCCTCAGCTTGAATCCTGGATTCGACCTAAGGCTCAGGGGCTACATTCCATATGGAATGCGATTTCAGTAATCGCATTTCTATATAGATCTTTGATGCAAAAATTTCAAGAACGAAGCGGGTATTATTGAAGACCTTCAAGGGAAGTACTCGGGGACGCTTGGGAACAACTCGAGAAGACTTCAAGACTACTCGTGGAGTTAGCTGGAGTACCTTCCAGCCTCGTGATGATTCAAGTACTATTGAAGATTGAAGCTTGTAGAACTCGGGGACGCTTGGGAACTACTCGTGGAGATTCTCAAGACTACTTGGAGCATTGCACTCGACTACAAAGTACTCGGGGGATTGTCGACCGGGCATCCCTGGGCCCACCAACACATTGTGGGTCATACCCGGGAGATGAGTTCCTGTACACCTGGACTACTCGACTAGTGGGCCACAGTGCTGGTACCGTGGACCACAAGGCAAGACAAGGCGGACAAAGACTTGTACTAAGACTATGATAGCTTTCCATACCTTGTATAGGCTACTCCGGGTCCTACTTGAATAGTACTCTTGTACCAATCCGACTTGTAACCCTGCCTCTCGTGACATATAAGGCGAGGCAGGGACCCCTCTCGAAACAGAAGTAATCAATACAGAGCCACGCAGTATACAAGACGTAGGGTATTACGCACATTGCGGCCCGAACCTGTCTAGTAATTGTGTGCCCCGTGTCTCACCGTCGTATTCCTGATCTCGGCGAGCCCCACCGCACAATCTACTACTTCGGGTACCCTGTCGTAGGCTCGGTGTCTAAAACACTGACAGTCCCTTCGGGAGACGACGGCGCACTCGTCTACATGCTCACGCGGCGGGATTTCTGCAAATATGTCATCACGTAGACGGGGATTAGACGCTCGTTGTACGTGCCCTAACACGGGGTGTTCTTGCTTGTCGAAACAGTGATGTGGCTGACGAGATATTGGGTTTCCATGGATTCCTCTTCCACGTGAACATGTGGTTCTCACGAGTTCTCGTGCGTGTGTGAGGCATACTATTCCACGTGGCAGTAGGTGTGTGTTTGATTATTTTAAGGAAAGTCATGGAGCAGTCGTCTGGATTTCAAAGGAGGAGATCGAAGGAGAAAAAGACCGGCTGTGTTTAGTTGGTAGAAAAATTTGCCTTTTCAACACACTGTAGTAAAAGGTATGTTTCGGCTTTTTGTGGTAAATATTGTCCTACCATGGCCTAACTAGGCTCAAAAGATCCGTGTCGCAAAGGTCATCCAAACTGTGTAATTAGTTTTTGATTTCATCTACATTTAGTACTCCGAACATATATCTTTTGGTGTATTTAATGTGATGAGAGAGAGTGGAAAGGAGGAAAATTTACCCAACTAAACAGTGCCAGGTGGCCACTCATGTTGGGGGTTGGTAAAGTGGGCAAGTCAAGCGAGATTGGTCAGTGAAAAAAGTACGGGTCGTGGTAGGCCCACGCTGCTGTCCACGTAAGATGACCTTGGAATATGCCTCTATTGTGTTGGCATCGTGAAAAATACACATAACTGTTCTTTAACTTTTGTATCCACATGAATATAGTGTTAATTGGTGTGCCTTTTTTTCTCACTTTGAATTGTTATTAATTGACTACAGGTCATGTGGATATGTTATTCAAGTGTACCATGTAGGTTTTACATTTATGAAACACAAATATAAAAAATAAGTAATTTTAACCCATGCACGTTTCAAAAAAAACACATATAATTTGCCACAAATTAGTATAGTTTATTTGTAAATTGTTTTGCTCTACTGATATATGTACACGCATTATGATTTTGTTTCATGTAGTATTGTTATGGTTTTATACAACCAAAATGTGCGTTAAACCTATAGGTTTGCATGCAAATCTAATAGAATACTAACTGTAAACCCTAGGGCCTTCTTCCGTCCACAAAGAATATATTGTTTTCAAGTTTCAGTGCAGAATATTATTTAAGAGAAAATAAAACAAAATTTAGGCACTTCATTTGTTTTGTCCACCTCTGCTTACTGTTTGATTACAATATTTTTTCCTCCATATAGCACATAGATTATACCAAACCGTGAGTAATCACTATATGCTATCCCCTAAGCATATATTTGCATGCAAATCCAATATATAATTGTATCTTTTTTCTCGTGCACGAAGAATATAGTACTTTTAAGTTTCAGTGCGGAATATTGTTTAAGAGAAGATAGAACAAATTTTAGACACTTCTTTTGTTTGTCCACCTCTGCTTTACCGTTTGATCCAAACTTTTCTATCCTTCCTCATCGCCAAATCCGCAGGCATAGCGCATAGATTAATCTAAACTATTACTAATGACTATGCTATTCCTTAAGCATATGGTTCGAAACCAAGCTGTTCGAATAATTATCGTGTTACAACGACTCAAAAGAATGTCAAAGATACAACTGTTGGGTTTAGTCCCACATCGGAAATTGATGGTGGGGGAGCGCAACATAAAGGTGAGGGCAGTCATCACCCATCAGGCTAGTCTTTTGGGTTGAGTTAGGTCCAGGGCCTTGTTGTTGTGGGCTCTGGTGGATCTAGGCCTGATGGGGCGCCGGCTCGTGGGTATAGCGGGCCGGGCCGGATTCCGCTGCGCCACTCTAACAAGTAGTATCAGAGCCGAAGGTCGGAAAAACCTGGGAAAACATCTTCGGGGTCACATGGTGACGGGGGAGCCCGTGAATGTCTCCGGATGGTCACACGGATGGTTGTGACTGGAGAGTTGGACTCGGGGCCTGGATAACGTCTTCGGGAGATCACACGGATGGTTGTGATGGAAGAGTTGGGCCCAATGTGTGACGGGGAAGATTGTTGGGTTTAGTCCCACATCGGAAATTGATGGTGGGGGAGCGCAACATAAAAGTGAGGGCAGTCATCACCCATCAGGCTAGTCTTTTGGGTTGAGTTAGACCCAGGACCTTATTGTTGTGAGCTCCGGTGGATCTAGACCTGATGGGGCGCCGGCTCGTGGGTATAGCGGGCCGGGCCGGATTCCACTGCGTCACTCTAACAACAACAATTACCTTTGGAAATACCTTTAGCACCTGCATTTGGCGCTGCTCCCATGCATGCTAGGAGTATTACACTTTCGATCGGTATGGAAGTGAAGCTAGAACATGATAAACTCCTACAAATCGCCTCCACCCGTTCTAGCATATTTCTTGCACAATGGTTGTCCAGTTAACAAATCGCCTCCATGCTTGCACAAGCACAAAAGAGGATTTTTTTTATTTTAACCCTTTTTAAACTAAAAATTTAAAAATAACCCACCTCAAACTATATTTCCAAGAACTAGCACTTTTAGTCGCGCCAAGCTCCGTGGCGCGACTAATACTTGAGTCACGCCACATGCTGTGACGCGACTAATGTACACAGTGACATTGAAAAAGTCGCAGCTTACATGGCAGATTGAGTCGCGCCAGAGGGTCTGGCGTGACTCACATACGAGTCACGCCACACAGAAAAACAGCACAACTTTCCAATTTTAAGCCTTCTTTAAATTATGAATTCTTTGTTTTTTTGACCAACAACTTATCCAAAATTCTCTATAAACATCAAAATTCACTTGTAGTCCAAAAATGTCTAAGGTCTTAATGTAAAATTTTTCAAAAAGTAGGTCTAAAGTTGACTAGTTAGCTCTGTTTTCAGACTGAGCACATTTGATGCGTTGATCCAATAACACTTAGCCTATTTCGAAAATAGATTTCTCATTTTTATCCATCATGGTTTGGAGTACAAATAGTTAAAATAAAACGTATACACTCTATAGATCATACACCTCAAATTTTACAAATTTAGGAGTTCATTTGCTAATTAAAATGATGAATGAAACACGGATAAATGAGACCTGGAACTTCCAGTTCAGGCAGAGTACCGATCTGGTCACGCCACGTACTCGTTCGTGAGTCACGCCACGTTGTGTGGCGCGACTCCATTTGCCCCGTCAGTTGCGATTTTTTCTACTGCCAACGTGTACATTAGTCGCGCCACCACATGTGGTGTGACTCAACTATTAGTCGCGTCACGAAGCTTGGCGCGACCAAAAGAGATACTTCTTGAAAAATTAGTTAGAAATGAGTTATTATTAAAAAATTAGATTAAAAAGAGTTAAAATAAAAAAAAATCCCACAAAAGATCGTTCGGAAAACTAAAGTTACCATCTTTCTTGGTTTCTGATTGAGACCAGGAAGAAGGCAATGGGTATTGGATAGGCAGCAGGGGGTCAACTTTCCCTGTTTCTACTGGAATTTCAATGTAGATGTGTAATGTATTTGTAATGTATTATTGTTCGAAAAACCTGAGCGCGTTCTTGGTGAGGTTTGAAGAGATGAAAGTACTCTTGAAAGGATAAAATGAGGAGGATACGATTTTCTTCGGTAGAGTTTGGAGCTACTAATACCCTGATCGCCAAATGGCATCGAAAGGCATATCCACGGCAGCCTTTTCAATCGTTTCCAAACTAAAGCCCGGATACGGTATGCTTTGGTCGCTTTATGCCCCACTTCACTAATAAATCGAGATATGAGAAGTTCTAGATCAATGGCAAGCTCTAGTCACCCACCGTGATCTGTTGAGAAGGAAGAATTTTGGATCAGAAGGCATCCAAATCAAGAGGAAAACTGGTTCTCAACTCTAGAGAGGCTTGCTGGATGTAAACCAGTGGTACCAACTTGTAGAGTGGTTTGTGTAAAAAACGGGTCTCAAACCAAAATTTAACCCTCTCTATGCCTACAACTACAAGATTAAGTGGAATCACTAGCTGAGACTTGTACTGTTAAACTTTCAATAAAGCTGGGATTCCGATCTTAAAAAACTTTGACAAGATAAAGAATGCTTATCTTGAAGCATTTCTATTTTCCTCTTGCTCCTGCTACCGGAAGAACGGTGATCTTCTCTGTACTCTACTAGGAGCACTCCTTATTACTCCCTCCATCTCAAATTACTAGTCCTTTTAACTTTTTAGATACATTATTTTTGTTATGCATTTGTATCTAGATTCTAAAAAACATATTTTAAAATCAAAATGATTAGTAATTTGAAATGAAGGAATAGTAGTCGTGTAGTAACCCATTGTTAACTAGACAATCATTCGAGAGTTAGAATATTGTTGCGATTCATTGAGGAGTGCGCCCTTTCAGAGTCCCCCGGGCTGCATTTGTGAGTATTATTAGGTTTTTTCTTGTTTTCTTGTTTTTTAGAACATCATCATTTTTTTAGAATCACACAGTACAACGCAGACGTTCACAACACGCACGCACACTCACCTTTATGAACACATACGCAAACCCTATCCCTATAAACACTTCCGAAGGACTGAGCACCGGCAGATCTGGAGATTCCGGAAGTTACCACTGGCACCTCGTGCGAGCATCAGGATTTGAATCCTGGTAGGTAGCGTGACCGTCTACAAGCCCATTTGCTAGAACATCATCATCTGTCTTGTATTCTTGTTTATTACTTTTGTTGTTTGTTGGAGAGGTCCGATCCATCCATTTCTTGCCCCATTCATAAGATTAAGATCCAACTAGCGAGCGAGCGTGCTCGCAAAAAAGAAAACGATAATGCTAATAGTCGGGCGTCCAACGCCTCCGGACACTCTCCGTCCGTATCATCCCATCATGTACCGGCGGCCTGTGCACCTTCCGTTCCCCCTTTTTTTTCCTTGTGAGTGGGCCCCACCTGAGGCTTATCCTCTTGCTAGCGTCGTGCGACTCGCAAGTTGTAGGTGGACATGGTTGCGACGATGGGGGCGAGGCAGATGAGCAGGGACGGTAGCAGCGTGGCGTTGAGTAGCGCGGCCCGGCCGAGTATCCCGCCGGCGAGCGTGATGGTGCCGTCCGCCGCTACCCACGCCAGCGTCCCGACTTCCGTCGACAACAGGCCGCCGTTGTAGGTCCCCCGCGACAGCCACGACGACATCACCTGCGACAGGTTGACCCCCTCCAACACCTCGGCGGACATGAACGCCAGCAACGCCGAGCACACGTACTGCGCCGCCGTGTACATCCCCGTCACGCGGAAGCTCAGCAGGATCCCCGCGAGCAGCACCACCTCCGACGCCTGCAGGATCTGCCTGTCCTCGAACATGTTGCTGATGTAGGTGCCGACGACGGCGTTCACGGGCAGGACGGTGAGCCCCAGGATGGACAGGAACACGGTGATCGTGCTCGTGTTCCAGCCGAAGTAGTAGCTGGTCACCACGCTCGACTCCGACAGCAGGATCTCCATCGCGTACTTGAGCATGAAGTAGACCAGCATACTGAGGCAAGCCGGTGGCGTGCTAGCCTAAGGAGTTGTGAGGCCATGTTCGGCACCCCATCGATGTCATCGTCATTGATGGCTTGCAGGGCTGGTGGCCGGTCGAGGTAGGAGAGGCTTCGGTTGCATCCGTGATGTTGCAGATATTTGGCGAATTGTGATGTTGCAACAGTGATTTCGCGGTGTTGCAATTGCCATTTCATGATGTTGCAGTCGTGCTTTTTGCAACGGGTATGGGTGTGAGTGCAGGGGCTCCTTGACGGCGCGGCAGCGAGGCAATCTGACGGCTGAGCATCTTATAATGTTGAAAAGTGTTTCGTATAGATGTTTGTAATAATGTTGCAAAGAGAATCATGATGTGTGATGTTGCAAATGTTTAATGCACATGTTGCAATTATTTTATTTGAACGTTCCATTTTTTAAGCAGACATTTGAATGTTCCAATCAACGCACCGTTGGATCATTATCAACATTTTTAACATATTTTTGATGTTGTAAACATTATTTTTCGATGTTGCGGATGTTTGAGTTTTCATGTTGCAGAAATGTGATGTTGGGTGTTGTGTCGAGAAGGAGAGAGGAGAGCCCCTGATGTTGGATGTTGCAATTATTAATTTTAAATATTATGGATGTTGAGTTTTGATGTTGCAGACATGTGATGTTGGGTGCTATGTCGAGAGGGGTAGGAGGGCTCTTGATGTTGGATGTTGCACGCAACATGGGTCGTGGGGGATTGTGTCGGATGTTGGATGTTGCAAGCAACATAGCTCGCAACATGGTCCCAACACGCTGATGTTTGGATGTTGGTCGTAACATGCTCGCCACAAGCTCGCAACATGATCACCACATGCTCGCAACATCGCTGAATTGCTCGGGCAGGAGGCGGGAGGGCTCCGAGGTTGAATGTTGGTCGCAACATGGTTCGCAACATTTCAAAATCGTTCGCAACATGCTTCGCAACATCAAAACGCTTCGCAACACGATCCGACGGTTGATATGTTTGATGATCCCAATCGTGTGTCTGGGACCGTCCGACGCTAACGTCCGGAACGGACGTCCGTGCGCTAGCAGTCCCGAAAAGAAGAGTAAAATTCATGGCCGGTTCTTCAACTTGGCGGTCGGTGTCATCCAGGTCCCAAACTCTTAAAATGCACGTCTGAATCTCCAAACTTGGTAATTGGTTCATGTGAGGTCCAAATCTCTATAATCTACCTTAATTGCCTACGTGGCCTATTGACTATGCACTGACGTGGCAATGACATGTGGGACCCACTTGTCAGCCTCTCCTTCCCTCTTCTCTTTCCTCCTCCATCTGCCATTGCCGCCGTTTCTGCCTCGACTCCGACGGACAGCAGAGGCCGTGTATTGCGCGAGCAGATGGGGACCGAAGCCACCTGCTCCCGGCCGCTGCCATCGCCATCACTACTTCCCCCACAAAGCCACCCGGACGTCACCTGCAATTGATTTTCCCACCCCATCCTCCTCCTACTGCCATGGCGCCGCCGCCCGCTGATCCATCCCAGGCTTGCCGCGCAAGCGCGACCGCGAGCGCGCCCACTCCCCAACTCCAGCGGCGAGGTTAGCCAGCCGCTTCCCAACGGTGTGGACGAAAACAGGGCGATGCGTGCGTCAAAGACGCAATGGGCCCTGGGCGGCGGACACTAGCCATCGAGCTCAAGGACAGCCGGTAGTGGTGGTGTGGCTCGGGGCGCGCGACAGGAGACGACCCATGTTAGAATTTATATATGAATAGTTCCCCTAAATAAAATGCATATGAAGAAATTCTAATAAATCTCAAAGGCCCAATATTTGTGTTCCATAATGGACTTTAATGTTTAAGCCCATTAGTAGAGGTGGGAGGTGCAACATAAATTAGTACCATATTGCTAGTTGAGATGAAGATAGGGAGTTTTCCTCCTTATATATTTGTACCAATCCTCCTGAGGAAAGAAACAACAAAAACTACAATTAGGAGTTTCAATTAGAAAATCCTAAAGTAGTGAAAAATAATATTTTGCCTCTTCTCCCTACTGCGCCACCGTCGCCAAGACTCCAGCCCGATCGTTCGCGTGCACCTGCGACCGGGTGAGCAGGTCTCCGGAACCGTCGTCTTTGCGATCCTGCACCGAGAGAAGACGAATAAGGTTTTTGGGAAGCGCTCTTCGCGCGACTGCTACCGATCTTCATCACGGCTCGTCTTCCGTCAAGATCTAGGGACACTGCATCCCGGCGTCGTCTTCGTCGGCCTAATCGAAGTCTTCCACCGCCGCTAATCGACGACAGTGACAGTGACCAGGACGACCTCAGCTTCGCCTTCGGGAATCTTTCCATCGCGCTGTCATCTACGAATTCCAGCAGCAGGTATTATTCTTGCGATCTGGTCTCATTGTTCTTCTTGATCAACATGTTCAATATGTTTAGTGTATGAGTTGTGCTTACACTAGTTGCCATGATCTGTGATATAAGTTTGAGCCTAGTTAGTATGCAACATATGCTTAATCTAGTTGTTCACTTCGTCATGATTTATATTATGATTTTAATCTGGAAATTACCTAATATCTCAACAGCCCAGACGGAGCGGCGCACGGTCGGGATGGTGAAGGGATCGATTGGTGGTGGAACGGATGCAGAGCAGCAGGACCCGGAGGCCGAGCGTCAGCGCCGCCATGGATGGGCCGGCAACAGGCACCGTCGTTCGTGGTCGTATGCGCGGCAGAGTTAGTTGGCCGAGGGCCCATGCGCCCGCGTCACTCGGGAGGCCGCGTCCCTGCCGGAGAGGGGACCACGCCCCGCGACGGCTGCTCGTTAGGAGGCCGTGCGTCTGTGCCTCAAGAGCAGGGCCCGAGTGTATGGCCATGTCAGGTTCTCCGCCGTGGCTAAGCTCAATCACGGTTGAATGAGCTCCGCGATGGTCGAGCTCAAGCCTGTGGCCGGTGAGCTCAAGATTGATGCGCTTGTCCTTTGCTCATCCAGCTACACGAAGAAAACCGTAGTATGATAAGGATAAGGATTAGGAAAAGAAGGTGGGGGGTGGGGGGGGAGAAGATGATGCCGCTGATATGTGGGCGGGCGCGAGCTCGGCCGCATCGACCCATCGCTGCTCCTGGTCGGTGAGCTCCAGACCGGCAGTGGTCCCTCAGAGATGGGGAATGAGATGAGAGAGGGAGAGGCTGACAAGTGGATCCCACATGTCATAGCCACGTCAGCGCACAGTCAGCAGGCCACATAGGCAATTTAAGGTGGATTATACAGATTTGAACCTCACGTGAACCAATTACCAAGTTCGGGAGTGCAGATGTGCATTTTGAGAGTTTGGAGAGCTGGATGACACCAACATTGAGTTGAAGGACCGGTCATGAATTTTACTCTGAAAAGAAAAAGGTCTCTCTCGTTGTGATGAAGGCCCATTAAAGTTACAAACGCGCGCCCAGCCTACCTATAAACCGTGGCCCAACCGGCAGCTCGTCCGCAAACCACCTCGCTCGACGCTAGTGCACGACGAGGCTACGAACGAGCCCGCCGCCCGCGGGGGAAATTCGAGTCCTCGCCGCGTCGGCGCCGCTCGACTCGCTACGGCCCCTTTGGCCACTCCGGCGCGCCAGCGCAGCCGGTGCCCTCTCCGCTCTGCGGTGCTCCGACATCCGCAAGGTACCCAATCGAAACCCCGAAACCCAGAAGTTATCTATGGGCTACTTACTTCCTTCCCGAGTCTCCGCGCGGGGCGGGTATGGCCGTGCAACCAGCAGGTGACCGGTGAAGGTTAATTCGAGTTTCTCTCGGAACTAGTGGTGGATATCCTCTGTTTCCCACGGTGCGATTATACGCTTGCTCTGGTCTGGAACTGGAACGGATTACCTCGAGGTGGTTCGAGGAAGCTGTTGGCTTGAGGAAATGCGAACCCTGTGATCCTTATATGCAAATTTGGGGCTGATTTGACTTGGATTGCTTTGACGTGACCGGAATTTTATAGAACCTGTTGTTTCGAACAATTAGACAGGACTAGCTTGTTACATAGTTGCACTGGCTCTAAACTGGGATGGATGTAACATTTGTTAGGGGGGCGTGCTTGCTTAATTTTTGACATGATTGTGCAAAAATGTGTGGACTCTCTGTTATTTTGGCCTCGCACTAGTGACTAGTTAGGAGTTAGGACTAGTTAGTTAAATGAGATGGATATGAGTTTGGTTTGGTAGTGGAGGGTGCTTGTTAATATACGTCACCTGAAGAAAGTTCACTTTTAATTTGCAGGTCTTCATGCTGTGACAAGCTTTACGTGAGTTATTATACCTTGTATACCATGAGAATTTTCCTATAAAACGTTATTCAGACCTACGTTGAGTGGAGTCGATGCTTTCCCCTAACTTTTAATAGGAAAGGGAGGTTTGGAGGTACTGAAACACAACCCTTACCTGAAATACTTGTCCCGGCTACTAGGAGGTGTTATCAAGCTCAAGCATTATCAATTCTTATTAATATTGCAGAGCAATGTGCATATTGCAGGTTTTCTTCTAGGTGCATTTGGATCAGGGGCATCTGGTTCATATTTTGCTTCTTCCTCCAGTCTCATTCCATGATATTTTGAGCAGAATTTTTGTGCTGTTCTGAAGGAGCCCCAGAGTGCTGTATTTTTTGAATTACCAGAATTATGATGGGATTCAAGAGTATTCCTCTCTATGATCTTGCTGCAGTAAAGACAAATCTTCCAGTTGGTGATTAACTGATGGCTGATGCGATCTTCAGATCTTCTGTACGACAATGACAGACAACATCTTTCCTAACTTATTCATTTCACATGCTGGGCAGATCATTTAATTATTAAGGGTAATAACATGATTCATCTTGTGATCAATAAATGTTGGAGCCTGGCTTGTTTACATTAGTGCTTGATAACACTGTTTTTTTTGTGTGTGTTCTTAATGATCGCTAGTTTGATTGTTTAGTTGTAGAGTCCATGGACTAGTTAGGACCATCTGCTGTTTGCTGTTTCTCTTGAATTTAGAAGAGCAAGTGATGCTGCTCATAGAGATTAGAACTGATCTGGAACTCCCTTGCTCGGATAACTATACAATTTCTTGTGAGCGACAGCTGTTAGAGCAGAGACAAAGGAGCCTCATGATATTACTGAACAGAGTGCTTAGCCTTGCAATAATATGTTTCTGTTTTTTTTGTGGTGTATACCTCTTACAGTCTTACAGCTGTAGGGGTGAGTCAAACTCTTTAAAGCACTTGTATGTATTATCTCATCCACGTCTATTAAGTTCTTTGGCCGTGCTTGTTTGCTAGCTGCAGCATTGGTAGCCCTGAAAGTCTTTATAATTGTTCATTTTCTTCTTCTATCCTAATAGTTTCTGGGAATTATGCCGTCTATCAAATTCTTATCAAATATAATTATTTGCAAGGGCATAATGATAATTACTTAATCATCTTGTCTATCTTGATTCAATTTTGATAAGTACACTTCTGCTTCCTTATTCAATTGTATGGTAAAACTTGTTGTTGGTGTATATGTGTGTGGCCCATATGGCCTGTGTATATAGCCCATATAGAGGTTCATGTATAGCTGACTATATACCCACCCTTCTAGAGTTGAAGGAATACATTGGAACATTTCCTCCTACACTTGTCATCCGGATACTCCTGGATATATCTAAGATAGTAACTGAGATATGTGATATAGATATATCGTATCTGCTATATATTTGTATACCGTAAATTCACAACTTGAAGTTAGTTGGGGTTGAGATATCATGGGGATCTTTTCTAAAGTAAAATTAGTCAATAAATTAATATGTGAACAGAGTTTTTTTTTTGCGTTTTATTCACTTTTCAAAAGAAATTTCTTAGCTGCCTAACCAGATTCCTTATGTTGCTTCGATGCTAATTTATTCTCAGTGTAGCATGGCGCCAATTTTAAAATTTTCTGCACGTTCTTGCAGCCTTGATCGTGTCATTTGGAGCCATGTAGTTATTGAGTGCACCAAGTTACTAAAGATAACATGTTAATAGTAAAAAAACACGCAACACAGCATCAATGACCAACAATGAAGCTTAGCTGCAAGACCGTCTTGACTCTTGAGTCTTGACTAACAGTACATGGGCTGAATAATTAAGGGAGAGAAAAAATGCTTTCAGCTCTTCATAAACATTCTTTAAAGTTTAAAAGAATTGAATTAATGAAAATGGCCTTCCCCCATTTTGGTTTATTTTGTACCAGACACAACTGTCAACTGGTATTCCTGATGGGCGATGTGTTTTAACCACTCAAGCTAACCTCTTATTGTTCCGAGGATACACAACATCTGATACCTATGTTTTGTTAGTCAAATTGTTCTAAAAAAGACAAAAGGTGTACCCCTTTTCACTAACTTTTCTTTTGACAAATAGTTAAGTTAGTTATCATACATTGTATTTACATTCATCACAAAGCCTGATCCAAATTCATTGCATACTGCTTCTTACCTGTAATCTTTGCCTCGATTGATTTGGCCTTTTGGTGTTGACAGTAGTTAACTTCACAAGAATTGTACTTTGGAAGGACTCTGGAACAATTGTAATTTTTTCTCTTCTATATGACTCTGGCACTGCCAGATAGGTAAGACATGACTAACATACCTTGAATTTGTATCCCATGTACCTTTTCAAAAAAATTTGTATCCCATGAAAAACGCCAGAGTGCATTGTCAAATTTACTATGTTTACAACAGCATCCTGTTTTAAAAGTTGAGTCTAGCTCTGGCATGTATCTTGGAATTATTGACTTAAATAAGTAGCATGGCTTGCTGTATCAAATTACAGTGCTGTGAAAGTTTTTCTTTTATTGTAAAAGTACAGTTTCTATATGGACAAGCTAAGTTTAATTACACATGTACACTTTCACTAGGATGCAATTTTTGCTCGATCCATGCTTAAAATAGCCTAAATAGGTGTATTTGTATTTCAGATCTTTATTCCAGGCATGGACCTGTTGAAATGAACTTGGCGTAGGATGTGTCTAATCCTTTTGACTTGCTGTGTGGTAGTGTCAAAATGTCGACAGCTAGCTAGGACCACTAGGCAATGGTACTAAACCCTCCTTGTAGGGTCATTACTTGATCATACACTTGCAGTCATACTTTCTAACGCTGTGTAATGGGTGGTTGGCTGGTCTGCAGCTACTACTCCCTCCGTCCCAGAATATAAGCATTTGTTGACTTCTGGTGATCACATTTGACCACTCGTCTTATTTAAAAAATTTGTGAAAATATAAAAATATTTATGATATACTTAAAATATATATGACGATAAATCATATTTTCAAAAAATAAATAATATTTTCATAAATTTTTTGAATAAGACGAATGGTCAAACGTGAGTCGCGGAAATCGAAAAATGCTTATATTTTGGGACGGAGGGAGTAATTGCTTGCAGAAGTGCTGTGTGTCAGACCTGACACCTCATTTTTATTGGAAGTATTAACGCGGATAAATCTAATCATCTGGGTACTGCATACATGGAGGGCCACACAGGGCATTCTGACCTTTACTGAGCTGGTCCATTTTATGCTACAGCTAATCAGCTATTGCCAATTGCTGCTCTGCCATACTTTGGTAAGACTTGTAAGAAAATTGGAGACCGCAGAGTGCATTTGGTAAGGAAATTGTTTGACTTTAATTTGCTAGTCTATCCTCTATTATCAGTGTTTGCTTCAATGGTTTAATTTGACTGTTTGCTTTTACAAGCTAAGAGTGTCTAGGGCTTTCTGAAGCATGTTAGGACTAATTTCATCATTTCCCTCATTGTCAAGGAGGCAGTGTCATTAAAACCATTCATTGGCTTGTACATCTACTATCATTCAGAAGTTTAGGTAGATGTGGCAGGTGATAGTGCTAACAATGTTGCAGAGTAACTGACGCAGTATGCTTTATTGCTTTACAATCTAATTACTATGACATTATCACAATTTGAACAGGATGGAAGCAAAGCACAGTGTTAGTGTCTAGGGACCAGTACAGCTATCCTACTAGACATATTCAATGCATGCTTTTGCAACATGGGGAGGTCCTTAACCAGTTACTTTGGCACCACAAGGTGGCAAGGCAAAAAACTGTTGTGGCTTTTCAAAAAAAAAAAAAGAGCACTAGTCTCCATCACTTCCCTGAATTTTATAGGGGAACCTTATATGCCTAATTTGATCTGTGGGGAATATTGTCTTCTTTCCCATATTCCTAGTTTCTCTAAAGTGTGTGTGACTTTGTGGAACCTATGTGATAGGTTTGATAGATTGCGACACAAACTAATGAGCTAACAAACATGCTAATGCTATTAATAGATGAGGAAAAGACTAACAGGAGTATGTTTATTTCAAGCATCCAAACTTAATAGCGAGTTCCCTACATAGCCATCGCTATTGGTAGTAGCGCTATCACGGGACTTCACTAAGGTCTTAATCAGACGCTAATATTATCTTCTTGTGTTCTATAAATAGTGATCTATTGTTGTTTTCATCAACATCCTAGACCTTAGCCTACTGTATGTGTCAATGGCAGCTAATACCCTCCTGTTGTTGTTCCATTTATTTTTTTGGCTGGTCCGATCGTACTTTATGACTGACCAACTAACTGAATTGGCCCACCTGCATTGACTGCAGCGCTTTACCAACCTATAGAACCAACTGTGGAGATGATTCGCGCTTCATTGCTCCTATTTGTGTGTTGTGAAATGAGGAAAGAGGGAGAATATGGGGGACCATGTTCTTTGTCATCCACTTCAACCCTCTTGCTTTCTAGCTACCATTTGATATTTACATGTGATGTACTAGCGTTCAACTTTGTTTCCAAATTATATGAAAATGCTGAAGTTTTCTTTTGTGCTGATAATGCTGGATTAACGTCACAGTTCAAAGATGACAGCTGAAGCTGATATGAACTGATATCTGCTTTTACTGTGTACTCCCCTGCAGCCTGTTGGCTACTTTGTGGACGAACGACTGAAACAATCATATGAAGTCTGGTGCGCTGTCGCAATTAAGTTGATGGTGGCTCCCTGTTAATTGTGTAGACATTGCATTTAATTATCAATTAAGCTACCAAACCAGTAATCAGTGATTTTTTTGCCTGCAGACAATGGTTCAGCTGGTCATTATGGCTTGTGTGGTCGTATGCTAACTTGGCTGTTTATTATTAATTATCATTGTATTAAAATGCTTATTGATGCTTAATATAATTTGCTGTAATCAAATGATGATCCAAGTATGGAAGATCACCTTTGTCACCATCTGTTCTATACAAAATTTGTGGACATTAATTTATAGTTCATTCTCTGATAATGTCAAGTTACTCTCGATTGTTCATTCTCTGATAACATTTTCCTTTGAACTGATTAATGTAGCTAGTTGTGCAATATGATACAGGAAACGTATGGGCTTGTTCTTTTTCATTATGTCTGCCTTGCAAAAAAGGTACGTGGCATAAATGCTCAGTGCCATTTTCTTTAGTCCTGTGTAAGAGAGCTAGCTAGACTAATGCTGTATGCTTTGAAAGGACTGTGATGTTACCCAATAATGTCTTATTTTCCACAAATATCAACTTCATCATATTCCAGATGTCACTTTGATGAAAACCCTCAGCATCAGTATGATAGCGGAAGAAAGACCACAATTACAAGGTACTTATTATTTCCTTTTATTAGAAGGCGACACAACGCTGATATCGATATATAGCCTGATATTATTGATACATATATAGGAAAGGGATTTCACCAGCGACTGTGATCACTATCTATCATGACAGGGACTGCAAGGGTTTACATACAAGTAAGTAAGCCTTTAATAATATATATATAAATACACAGAAAGCTTAACACGGTTGTGACTAATCTTATATATCTTACTATATATATATTTTGGTTTTGGTTTCCTATAATTAAGCTGGATCGATATAGTAATAGAGATACCTATGATATGATGCAATCTTAACTGCTTGTGCGCTGCACCAACCAACTCTCTACCAAAGACTTGATCTGATCTGGGACAGTGACTTGATCATGCTAGCTTGCTGCTTGTTCTGAGCCATGCAAGCGATTTCCTCTCGTTTTCAGATGACGAGGCTGCCTTCCCCGGCCTGAAGCATGCCATGTGGGTGCGAGACCGGGCTGCTCCTGCCCAGCAGCTCCTCGATCATCTGCAGTGCGATCCTCTCCTCGTCGTCCTCCACCATCACCGACGACGCCGCCGGCGGCGGCGAACCGGCAGTCGTCACCGTGGACGTGGACGTGGAGGTGGGTGTTGTCGCCGCGCCGTCGCTGCTGGGCGGCGCCTCCTCGCCGGATGATGCCGTGGGGTCCTTATTGTTGAGCTGGACGGTCATGACCCAGCTGGAGTCGGCGCGGGCGCCGGCGCGCTTCTGCCAGACGCCAATGTGGGACTTCTCCGGGTCGAGGCGGAGGCAGGTGAGCGACGGGGACGGCGTCTTGCAGCACTTGCGGAGCTTGGCGCTGAGGATCTGCGACAGGCTGTTGCCGCCGGCGCCGGAGGCGGAGGAGGACGAGCCGCCGCCGCCGTGACGGGCGTCCCGGGCGGGTGGCACGGGCGCGAGCTCCCCGGTGGCGGTCCTCGGGACGGGGAAGTTGGTCTTGGCGTTTCGGCCGCTCATGAGGACGGCGGCCTCGTCGTACGCCCGCGCCGCCTCCTCCGCCGTCTCGAAGGTGCCCAACCACACCCTCCTCTTCCTGCATTATTTACATTCGATTTCGACTGCTCACATCAAAACAAAGACATGACGAAAGAGAAAGAAGGAAAGCAACAAACCACCACTAGGAAAACGAATTAAAACAAACAAACAAACGACCTAGCAAAAATGCATCTCTTTCAAGACAGCGAGAGAAGAGAGAACAGAGAGGTAGTTGTTTCTTACAGCAGCGGGTGCCTGATCTCGGAGACCCAGGAGCCCCAGTGGCGCTGCCTGACTCCCCGGAACTTCTTCTTTGATTGCACCATGCCGCTCCCTCCCCTCTGCCGGCCGGCCGGCAAGCACTGCAGATTCCCTGCCAGGGGAAAGGAAGGAAGGACAGGGGCGGCAGAGCGGTGGGATCCGGGCGAAGCTCTGAGCTCTGACACTGTGGGAGTGAGTGCCCCCCGGACCAGGAGTGGAGTGGGGGTGGGTTTTGTGGGGGGAGGACTGGAGGAGTAGTGTGAGAGCCGTCGTGCCTGCCTGCCTGCCGGTGAATATAAGCTACCCTCGCCACTGTACTTTGCCTGCCGCGCGTTCAATAATGTGGTTAGCTGCCGGTGAATAGATAGAGCCATGGTGAGGTGATGCACGCGCACGCAGACACACGGCTGGCCCCCAGTTATTTCGCTCTTGTGGCTTTGTGCGAGCGTGCGTGTGCGTGCGGAAGAAACAAGAGTAGATTTGGGGATTGGCAGTGGCAGTAACTCCGGCCGGCGGGTACATACTTTTGCCTTGCGTTCCACGTATCCGCCGGTGGCCTGGGCTTTCTTGCCAGTTGTTACACACACACACAGTAGTGCCCTGCGTGCTGCGTTGCCTGCAGCTGCAGGGTGGTTGTATTCTGCCAGGACTTTCAGAGTACATTACAGTGGGGTTTCTGTTTAGCGTTAGATGTCTCATGGAGTATGTGGCCTGGCCACCCCCACAGCATGCAGCTTGGAGTAGTGTATCCATGGCGGCTGGCCCTGGCCGGCGCAGCCGCCGTGGGGGCCGGCGGCTGTAACACACAGGAGGTCAGAAGCTTGTAACAGCCTGCAATGCAGAGGAGAGGATAAGCTAGGGAGAGACCGAGAGAGAAGAATCGTAGAAGAGGGAAGAGAGGGGGCCCTGCTGTTGCTGGTGGGTTGGGGTGGGGTGCGCTGTCGGTGAAGGCCGGCCGGGTGTGTGCGTACGTAGCGGGTGGGCATCGGCATAACCACCCTCGGTGCTGCCAGTACGCCGGTAATAAACTCCCCCACCTACGCCCTTGGCGACCTCATTTATGGCGGCGCTGGATGGAGCCCCGCCGGCTCCGGCTCTCGCTGATCAAACCCTCCACTAGTGCATGATGGTTGAGCTTATTAGCAATGCAAGATCATTAGCTGAGATATGTGACCCCGATCTAGATGCACGCACCACCTGTCTAATCCATGCATCCCCAGACACTACGTACCCCAGCTCTCATTGCTAACTAGTGCCCGTTTGTTAGCTGTCGTCAAAGCTAACTGCATGCATGGTGGATGCCAAATGCCGTGTGCGCATGCATGCCAGCTTGAACTAACTGATCAGCGCGTAACTCTGCTTGCATTATATCATTTTACCTGCATTTGATCGAGCGAGCACACTGAAATGACACTGGAGTTCTGGAGAGCCAAGAGAGATTGTACTATGCACTGACCCATATCAACCAGAAGAAGTGGAGATCGACGCAATGGTGTGGTTGTAAAGGAAGCAGTTGAGCACACACAGGACCATGCATATGCAGTGGTTAAAGGAGGCAGTTACGTTATTACGCCGGCCCGGAAGACGACGGACTCTTGATCCACAACTGACAACTCCCGTCAGTACACACGCAGATACAGACGAGAGACGACGCATCGCCATGGCTGCAGGCTTGCTTCGTTCACCCATGTCCGATCCACCGGACGACGCCAAGAGCAGTTGGCCGGGCAGCAATAACTCCGGCAGCAACAGCATCCGATCCATGGCATCCGCTGCATGCCCACGAGGAAGGCACCAATATAATCCATCCATCAATCAATCGACCGATCCGCCAATCATCCCCCCATCATCCATGGCAACAGAAACTCCCCGTAAAAAAGGCGGAGCACAGGAGCAGGATTCAATGAGCGCCGGGTTGTTGTACAGGCTGATGCTGATGCTTTCACTGTTGGGCTCCACACAGATACGTGTGTCAGTGAGTTCGTTGCAGTTACGACGATTGCAGCCAGGATATGGATGGATAGATGGAACCTTCTCCGATCGTGCTGCAGGCAGGCAGGCTAGCTGCTGCTCTCTCCATGTGAAAAAGTGTGGACGGGTGGAGAGCGAGAGGCAGGTTAGGGTACGGTGGTGGTTGGCTGTCCTGGACTGTCAGGACCTCAACATGGTAAAAAAGGTGGCCGGGAGCAGTAATTGGCGCACACGGCACAGAGACTCCGATCATCATCATCACACATGCATGGTACAGTACCAAATCTGGTACCGACCGGCAAATAACACTGCACACTATACCTCTCTTCATCTTCCTTTGTCAATATCTAGCATGCATTGTGTATCTGTGTGCTGCAACTATAGACACTACTCTCTATATGGCAGCAGACACAGAGTAGCAGCGTTTGGCAAATTGCTCTACACATGCAGTGGTATATATATGCTGGTTCCTTACTCGATCGATCATCTGCACGGAAATAAATGGCATGCATACCGTCGCCTCGTCTTGTATGTTTCTCCCCGGCCGTGTGTATGCGTATCTTCTTGTCATTTCGTTCCTTGCAGGGAACCAGGACATGCATGATCGATGCCAGGGAAGGGAAATGATCAAGTCCCCGAAAGCTACGGTGCACGTCGCTGTTGCGACTTTGAAGAGGCATCCATGACTGTGTATGTGTCTCTCTAAAAGCATACGACTATACGAGTAGAGGGTGTGCGGGGCAGGTTGAGGAACAGTAGTGTGCAATACAGCTAGTGGTTTTACTGACTTTTAAGCAGCAGCATCGAGCTAGAGCCCGTATTAACTCGGGTGTGGGCTTTCTCGTGCGTGCAGTGCATGGGTCGGTCGGTCAGCACCAAACACCCCCTCACTAACAGTACTGACGCCACTGTGCTGCCACCACCACCTACACGCTCTACTCCAAAAGAAAAGGAGGGTCGTACGTCGCGCTTTGCATTGCTGCTGGGTGCCAGATTTCCTGCTCTTCTCTGTATCGTGTACGTATTAAACAATTTTTTTTTGCATGTTATCATTATTGTCTTCTTTCTGTTGAACACAAGCCCGTGTTTGTGAACGTTGTCGCTCCATCATATCTGGGGCTGACAGGACAGGTCTCCAAGCTGGCAGTCAACCCCGTCAGCAGGGTCAGCGTGTGCAGGATCACACGACGACGGTGATCTTGGCATGGATCGTCGACGACGCCAAATCGCCGATCATGGATGCGACAAGGGTGAGATCATCGATGCCAACACCTCCTGACCCCTACCTACGTTGCCTGCAATTTCTTGGTAGGTCGTCAGCTCTCACGCACTTATTTCGCGGTCGTCGAGGAAAAAGGACGGCGACGGTGACGTACGTGCACGCGCGCGGGTTGCTCTCTCGCTCTGAGGTTTCGAATGATATGAGAGAGAGCGAGAGCTATTGTGCGAGCATTGGGACCGACGTGCCTTACCTGCCGTCGACGGCGTCGGCAACCGGCCAAGCAGTTTAGCCGTGTCATGTCCATGGTTTTTCCTGGCTTTGCCGTCGATCACGCTGGCTTTGCTGAATTGCCGTGCCGCGCGCCCAGGACCGGCCGGCCGGCCGGAAGTCCAAGCCCCCACGCGACTGGCTCGTCTACTCTCGTTGTGGGGACTGGGGAGGAGAGGAAGAAGGTACGTATGGTAAGGGTGGGGGACACTGAAAACTTGGCGTGGGAGAAGTCTCCACGTCGCGCGGGGTGGCTGAGCTACAATAATGGGTCTGTCCCGTGGTGGTTACGAGGCCTCCTGCAGCGGTGCGGATAGCCCGCAAAACCACAATTGGGCGGCTCCGTCCGCCCTTCCCACATTTTTTTCTTTCCTTTTTCCTTTTTTTTTCTTTTTTCTTCCTTCAACAAATTTTTTCAGCATAAGTTATGTGCATAACTCATCGTTACGAAAAAAGTTAGACACACAACTAGTCGTTTACAGAAAAAAGTTATACGTGCAACTTGTTGTTAGAGAAAAAAGCATAAGTTATTTCTGTAAATAATTTGCGTATACAAGTTGTACGCATACGTTCTGCACGTCATCAAATTTATGCTCATAAATTATCCAATAAAAATTTATAACTCGAAGTTATGCGTCAAAGTTATATACACACGTTATAAGATAAAAAAATTATAAGAAATATTTTTTTACAAAAGAAGAAAGTTTGCAAAGGGTAGGGTGGGAACCGGTCGCTAGGAGCCCCGCTAGCGACCGGTCGCCGGTTAGCACGTGTGACCAGTGAGACTTGGACGTCAGCTCTGTCTGCCTGCCTGTCGGTCCCGTCTCCTTCCTCACCCACAGAACATGGCAAGGTTTTTCAGGCGTGTGGACTTTTTCCGTTTCGGCGAGCGATTCTGATTCTGGGTTATCCGTGTGGTGGTCCACCATAGGATGCAATGCATGGGGGTCCTCCTCGTTGTCTGGGACTGACTCGTCGCAGTGGACAGCGAGTACTCCTCCGTTTCAAAATATAAGATCACGAAGGGTTTAAATTTTGTATCAAAATATAAAATTCTGGAGAGATATGGCAAAATTATTGAGATTGGTGAGTAAGTGAAGAGTTGGTAGGTAGTGTAAAATAAGAGGTATATAGGTCATTTCCTCTTCGTGTTGTTTGTTGAGTTTGAACCCTTCAAGACTTTATATTTTGAGTCGAAAGAAGTAGGTTCATTGGACCGTTCCTATTTTCCAGTTACTGTACGTATAAGTATAAGCTGTGTCACGTCGTCGACCAACTCATAGCTTCGCGAGAGAAGCCCCCAAATGGCTAAAAAAAATAGGTCTAAATGTAAATAGTAATTAATAGACTGTTTGCATATAGTATGTACTCCATATATAGCTTAAAATTAGCAACACTAATAATATATTTAGGTTGTATGGTAGTGCTTTTCACCAGCGTTTAAACTCGGATCGGACACTTTCTTCATTGGTAACAAACTTGCGAGGATACGTACATGTAATGTTTTTATTCTTAGCAACATCGATTATATTAGGATGAGCAACTAATTTTCCTTATATCAGCCTTCTAGGAAGCGCACGCGTTACAAAACATACAAAAGGCTTTTGGCTAGAGATTATTGAAATCATTATCATATCCATTTTACTCCGTCGACACCTGACCACTAAATAAAATAACAAAAAAAACCAGCATATATCTTTAGTACAAGACCTAAAGTTGGGGGGATTTTTGCTCCCTCCTTGAGCCACATCATCAAGAAAATGAGAGTCGTTAGATCGCTCGTGGATGGCTCGAATCATCCATGAGGCTCATTAGTTTTTTTAAAAAAACCCTCGCATGTTGTCGAAATTAATAGGTAATCCAGCCCACACTCATGTAATTTTACAAAGACCCCCTCGGACTTTACAGAAATACCATTTGCTCAAGCCACCTCTCCGATTTTATGGGAAGCACCTCGAGCTTTGAAGGAATGTCAACAGGGCTGCCAATTTTACAAAATCTCCCTCAAACTTTATCGAAATTAATAAGTAGTCCAACCCACACAGAGATAATTTTATGAAACCCCCTCGAACTTTGTAGAAATATAATTTTATTCTAACCGCCTCTCAAATAGCTTTACAAAAACACCCTTGAGTTTTGAAGGAATGCCAAGAGAACCACCAATTATACAATCCCCCCATACTTTATCGAAAATAAATAGCAGTTCAACCACTGGTCTGGTATTTTAATGAAGCCCCCTCAAGCTTTACAAACTACCATTTATTTATGCCATCTCTTAGACAATTTGACGACATCTATCTCGATGGAGCCACCTCTCAGGTAATTTTATTATTATAATCAACCTGTGATCCATGCATCTCCCACAAACCTGAACTTTACATGATCTAACACACGGTCCATAGACTTTTACAGAAAAGACTCTAAACTTTCTGCAAATCTACGCACAACTCGAAATTTTGCGGAAAGTCCTCCAGCTTTGTCACAATGAATCTGCGATCCCTGCTTTTTAACTAAGAAATACCCAAAAGTCTTAAGGAATTAATCCACATCCTAAAATCCTGCAAAATATCCCCAACCTTTCTACCAATCACTAGGCTATCATGGCGCGGCAACGACGCGCCAGTCTTTCTAGTGTTGAATCTAATAGAACTCCATCTGATTTTGATTCTCTATGGGAGTTCATTCTCTGAGAGAGTGAGATAAGTGATTATGTGGATGAAAGCGATTCACTTATTATCTAGCATAAACTCTTAAACACAGGATGGAGAATCACTTTACAGAATCAAGGGGAAACTACTTTCTTTCAACTCTCAACCTTTTAGTTCATTTTAGAGAATCACTTCTCTCTAAAAAACTATTTGGAAAAGCTTCTGCTATAATTAGCAAAGAATCAGCTATGGAAGCTTTGCCAAACCCACCCTTATATCATGGTGGAACAATTATGAGGAACAAAATTACATGGCTCTTGTATGTTATAATGCATGCAGCAGCCACAACTTCCAAATCAATGCAATACTAGGAAAGTACCCGTGTGTTGCTACGAGCATCCAAATATCATAATACCAAATTACAGTATATCATGCAAACACAACATTATATTTCTTAATTTAAGACATCATATTGGAAGAATGATTTGAAATTGAGCACGCTTCTTGATGGTTGAACACTGAAAATAATAGTGTCAAAATAAAGTATGAATATTTAAAAAACATTTCAAAAGCTTCATGGCAACGACAATGTCAAATGTATTTTTTTACAAAGGGCATTAACAACATAGCGGTATCAATCATTTGGATCTGAAGCAACTCATTCAGTGCTTCAATACTCAATATTAAAGCTAATGGACATGGCCAGATATGCTAGCACTGTAACATAAATGCAAATAGCAAACAAGATTGATGTGTGCTTTTGGAATGGTAGCAGTCGACTGAAAGTAATGTGCAGCATGTCTTGTCCAGTCATGGTAGCAGTTTGTTCATATTCTCCACCTTGACGCCTAGGTGGACAGTAGCCCTCACTTCTGCCCGTGAGCAAGGCACACATCAACCTTGAATCCGCATTGCCTAGCATATAATAAGATTGTAAAAATATTTGTTTCTCAAGCTTTGTTGTCCAGTCTTCAGATTGTCTAAGTTTCTATTCCTCTAGTCCAAGATGAAAAACCAAGTATTTGCTCTGAATACAATGAATACGCTTGATGCCACCGTCTATCAGATATATTGCTTCAATCACCACCATGGTAGGGGCACACAATCCCCAAGATGCTACGAGTTGTTGAAATGAAGCATTAGGTCTAATATTCAGGCACAAATTGAGTCACAACCATCACAAGATATATCAATTTCAGATACCAATTGACTAAAGAAAAACATCAAATTATTTGTTGCTACTTCCCTCACAAGTTTTCCTGGATCCAATTTGAGGCAACTAATGCTGCCCACAACCAAGTAGCACCTTGCATCCTCTGAACAATTACAAAATGGCAAGTAGCCAGCTTCCCTATAAACTAATTCAGAACCACAAGAAAGAGGGGCAGCTATCAACTTGGAGGCTACAACAGTAGTTTAATTACTGATAAGCACCATTACATCTATCTATGTGAGAAGCAACCCATAGTGCAGCTGGTTAGTCTCCCCGGTGAGGAGCTAAATGGACAGGGGTCAAACCCTAGCTTCTCACATTGTTGAGGTGGGGCTTTAAGCCCCTGTTGCCCACCCTCATTTTTTTACATCTATCTATGCTATCAAAAAGAACTAGCATTGGTATTTTGTCAACCAAACTTTAGGACTGCAACTACAAAACTGCAATTATAACAATTTATAATTTGAACGAATCAGAAGCCTAGAATAGTATAAACATTACTATTTTGTCAACCAAACTTCAGGACTGCAACTATAAAACTTACAATTATATAACAATTTATAATTTGAACGAATCAGAAGCCTAGAATAAAATAAACATTATATATATTGAGCAAAGCATACATGTAAATGTTCAAAATTTCATGTTAGCAGCCTGAACAGATCTCGAATCCTGCAGGGTTTCTGGATAAAATAGTTAAAAATATAAATTGAACCTCAGCTATACTACAATATTGAACATGTAACCGAGATGCAATATTTAACAAATCTGAAACTTTATTCTTCTAAGTTTACTCCAAATCTCAGGAGGTCCAATCTCTGCTCAGATCATACCTTTCCTGAATGGCTATGCGCAGGCCCCATTTCGTCAATTCGAGTGTGCTCAGACTCCTCCAAGCATGCTCTAAATGGTAAATACGTACAAGAATCATACTTGTGATCGATGGCATAACAATAATCAATGTTGTAATCTAACAATACTAATAGAAAAAGTACAATCATTCATGGCAAGTAACTGCTGTAATGCAATCGCATGCCTGAAAGTCTGAAACCAAAGGATGGCACGAAACCTATATTTTTTACAACACATGATATGCCCTTATTTATTTTTATTTCTTCAATAAATCATTTTGAATACTGTAAAATTAATTAAACAGCTACTTGGATAGTTGGATGTATAATATATATGCTCAGAAATTAGAATTATGTGTTCAGTATTCAATAATGCTATGCATAAGTTTGCTTCTCCAACTCAAAGAGTAGATCAATCAGACCGAGAGGAAAGGTTCATAATGGGATTTTGGATGACAAACCCAAAAATTTTATTAGTAATATAGAATGCACTAAGTAAATTACCTGGATTAGATCTTGTCTCAAACAACATATTAGCAATATATTAGCAGTGAGAAAGTGATGCATTTACAAATAAAAGGAAATGTTTTAGATGCTATTAACATCAGAGGAAAGTAAAATAAGCCAAATATTAGCAGTGATTATATCAGAATTTTTACCATAAACTACCACCTACACATCGACCAGGAAAACAAGTGTCGAGTATACATCCATCTCACCAAGCAACAAGACCAAGTTACTGGCATTCTCGTAATGGCATCCAATCCACACTTGCAAGCTCAGGGGTCATCTATACTCCCCTTATCTTGACAGCTTCTGGTTGCCATGCTCCTATACCCTGCACAAAAATGTTTTAAGCACAAAAGTTAATAATAAGTAAGACAAACAAAAGTTCTCAAAACACAAGATGCTAGTGCATGCCGTCGTCATCAGAGTCCCGGTGGTGAGACGGTGGTATACCAACATCTCCACTGTGGTCGGATCATTGATATGCTTGTGCCTCAACATATAAAACTCATTAGCTGAAGAATGCAACTCGCAGCACCCCTGCGAAGCCACCACTGCCACCATCATCAACATCGTTCCCCGCTGAATTGAATGACAAGCATATTTGTTTCTGCAAAATACCGATAGGCACCAATTATAAACTGTAGCTCAAAAGTATTGTACCATGCATACCAGGACATCACATATTGCAATACCCATAGAAGCATTCCAACAAATAATGCAATGTACAATCGTTTGCATCATTCAGAGTAGAGTAGAGATTTTGGAAGTGTCGTGGACGGTCATTAGGGGTCCCCTAACTAAGGGGATAATTACCCTCGTTAAACGAAAATTACTTATGGACTAATCTCCAAACCCAACAGCCACGGGACACCATGGGCCCACGGCCTGCTACGGCCCAGCAACGGCCTTCATCGAGGAGGTCCGCTTGACCGCCTCGCTCGAGGGTCTCGGTCCCTCGGAGCGAGTTTTCCGCCTCGCTCGAGGGTCTCGGCCCCTCGAGCAGGTTTCTGCCTCGCTCGAGGGGTTTGCCCCCCTTGAGCGAGCAACAATCTCCGCCTCGCTCGAGGCCATCCCTCGACAAACGACACCCCGCCCCTCTGCTCCGCCTGACAACAGCATTAAATGCCCAGCTCCGCGCCGGGGCGCCGAAGTCAAGGGCATATCTTCCCACGCCGCGCGACTGACGCGATCTGCACACCTGACACCACCGCTGTGCGGCCTAACCCGCCACTATGCAGCCATCCCTGCTCCTGTGCGGACAGGCCGGCGTCATCCCATGGCACTGTGCTACCTGCTCCCGTCCTTCCCCTGCGGCAAGACCCTCGAACGGGCATGGGGGCACCCTCGAAAGGTGAACGGGCGACGAGCGGACGTACACGCTGACCGGTGCCGCCGTACGAGCGGCGTGCGCCGCGTCTCCACCACTGATTCCGGCGCTGTGCGGCCATCCCTGGCGCTGTGCGGCCATCCCCAACACTGTGCCGCCATCCCTGCTGTTGTGCGACATGATGCGCAGCGCTGTGCGGACAAGCCGGTGACATCCCGCAGCCCTGTGCCGCCGACTCCCGTCCTTCCCTCTGCGGCTGGACCCTCGATTTGGCAGGGGCGACCCCTCGAAGTCAAGGCAGGACAAGCAACAGGAACCGCCATGTCGCCCACAGAAGTTGGAGGTCACCACCGACTCGCACCAGGAGCCAAGACGTGCGGGGACAAGACCGCCGGCGCCATACCTGCAAGTACGCAGCCACTGTGCTGACCGTTGTGCAACATCACTGTAACTGCCCTCCCTTGGCCTATAAAAGGGAGAGGCAGACCCCTCTGCAGCGGGAGGACGCTCATTCACACACACTCACTCGCTCACTAGCACACTACCCCATTCCAGATATTGGCACTTGCCTCAATCATCCTAGTAGGGACTTGGGGGAATTTTCTCCTCTCCCGCCTTGCTTGTAGCCCCCCTCTACAGGCACCCCCCGTGCAAGCTAATACAGTGCGCAAGCACACCTTGCTGGACGTACGACCGCGTGGCCGGAACCAGGATAAACCCCGTGTCTCATTAGCTTAGCGCCGACCATCGAGGAGTTGATCTCAGTGCAAATTACTAGTTAGTGCCAGAGCTAATCCGGACACCGACAGTTGGCGCGCCAAGTAGGGGCTGCGCTGTGATCATCCACCTATCTTCTCGATGGTGACCGTCACCGAGCACACGTTAGAGATGCCCGCCTGGGGTGAATCCGACTCATTCCCGGCCGGGTTCGAGATCTGGTTCGAGAGCATCCACTACCAGGCCACTGGCAATGGCTACCACATGCGCATCCTCAACAGGGACACACTCAAGGCGGCGCCACCCGGAATGGCAGCTGCCCCAATGCCAACGGTGTTTCCGCGACCACCCCGGTGCTGCAAGCGTTCGGGGAAGCGCTCACGGCGAGCGCGCACGGCACGACGCCAAGCGGCGGGCGCTGGCTCCCCCCAGGGGGTCGAAGCCGGCGAGTTCCCACCTGTCGCCGCAGGACAAGGCGACACACCTCCGCCGGCGAACTCCACGGCACATCCTGCGGAGGGGGTCGCAGCTGCGCAACCGCGATTCCCCCACGGGATGCGCGGCGCCTCCATGGCGTACTCTTTGTCGGCCGGCACCAACCTGGTTGTGTACGAGGACCTTCCGGACCACCACTTCGCATCAATCCGGAACCTCATCGCCACCTCGCCCGGCGAGTCCTACCGCGACTCGGACAGCGAGGAGTGCGGATGCGGGCGCGGGGCCCCAGAGTGGGACTACTCCGGGCTACGGAACCCCGACGCTTTCAGGTGGTTTCAGGCCGTGGCAGACTACTGCCTCACCTGCTCTGACAACTCCAGGGAGGGGGATTACGATCCCACCCGCGAATGCTTCGTTGTCATCATCGGCGAAGGCGAAGACGCAGGAGGTGGAGCGGGCGACGCGGCAGTCCACAACAACGTGGCGGCAGCACCACATGTGGGGACACCACCACCACCTGACGCGGCGCATGCCGCGCAGATGGCCCAGCTCCGCGAGTTGGAGGCAAAGCTGAACGCAGAGCGCGAGCACCTGCAGCAGTGGAAGGCCACGCTCGAAAGAGACAGGGCTGGCCCCTCATCGCAGGGGGCGCGCGCTGCGGGGCGAGTGGCCCGTGAGCGCATCAACACCGACGCCGATGTGGACGAAGTGCCAAACTTGGCGAGGGCCAGCCAGAAGCTCTTAGCCGCGACGACTTTGATTCGGGCCATGCCCGAGCCATCGACGCCCGAGGGACGTAACCTGCGCCACGAGGCGTAGGCCCTCATCGAGCAGGCAGCGGTGCAGCAAGCCGAGAGCTCCGCGTCCCGCATGCGTCATCAGCCTAGCATAAAGGCTGGTGGTGGCGGCAGGGACCAGGAGGCATCGGTCCACACTCCGCACCGGGCACCCACTGTCCACGAGGGTAACCAGAGGACTCCCATCAAGGATCGAATTCGGGACACGCGTGCCGCGGCCGACGACGGCGACTCCCGCAACATCCTGAACAAGAAGAAGCAGGACGCCACTCCGTCGCACAGCTACAACCCCCGGCGTGGGGGATGGTACGACAGCCGGGAGGACAAGAGCCCATCGCCAGAGCTGCCAGGCACGCGTGTGTTCGGCCGGGCGATCCGCACGACATCAATTCCCTCGCGCTTCCGCCAGCTGATGACCGTGAACAAGTACTCGGGGGAGACGGACCCCCAGGTGTGGCTCAACGACTACCGCCTAGCGTGCCAGCTGGGTGGCGCCACCGACGACGCCATGATCATCCGCAACTTGCCGCTGTACCTGGCAGACTCTGCGCGGACGTGGCTCGAGCACCTACCCGCGAACCAGATCCACGACTGGGACGACCTGGTCAGGACGTTCGTAGGCAACTTCCAGGGCACGTACGTGCGCCCCGGGAACTCCTGGGACCTTCGAGGCTGCTCCCAGAAGGCCGGTGAGTCCTTGAGGGATTCCATCCGCCGCTTCTCCAAGCGTTGCACCGAGCTTCCGAGCGTCGGTGAGTCCAAGGTCGTGCACACCTTCTTGGAGGGCACGACTTGCCGGGACCTCGTGCACGAGTTGGGGCGGAACCCTCCCACCAGCGTCAACGAGCTGTTCGACATCGCCACCAGCTACGCTTCCGGAGAGGAGGCGGTCGGGGCGATCTTCGACGGCAAGAAGGGCAAGCGAGCGGAGGATGCACCCGCGGAGGGCAGCAAGCCCAAGGAGGCCTCGAAAAAGCAGAAGCAAGGCAAGAAGGGCAAGAAGAACCAGGGCAAGAAGCCCATGGAGCAGGGCGAGGGCTCCGAGGAAGTCAATGCGGTCGATGCCGCCAACAAGGGGGCTCGAGGTCCCCCTCGAGGCGGAGTGTTCGACGACATGCTGAAGAAGCCCTGTCCGTACCACAAGACCCCTGTCGCTCACACCCTCGAGCAGTACAACATGCTCAGGAAGTACTACAACCGAGTTGCCGCGAAGGAGGACAACACCAAGAAGGATGTGGGCGACGGGGGCAAGGACGACTTCCCGGAAGTGGAGAACGTGTTCTTCATCTTCAGGAGGCCCACCGTCGATATGACGTCGCGACAGCGCAAGCGTGAACGTCGAGAGGTCTACTCCGTTCACCCGGCTGTGCCGTCGTACCTCGACTGGTCGGAGGAGACAATCTCCTTCGGCCGCGAAGACCACCCGGATCATATCCCTAATCCGGGACAGTACCCGCTTGTTGTCGACCCCATCATCGGCAACACACGGCTCTCCAAGGTGTTGATGGACGGAGGCAGCAGCCTCAACATCATGTACTCCACCTTGGAGCTCATGGGGATTGGTTTGGACAAGCTACGGCCCAGCAAGTCACCGTTCCACGGTGTTGCGCCGGGCAAGCGAGTCCAGCCTCTCGGGCAGATCGACCTGCCTGTCTGCTTCGGCACACCGAGCAACTTCCACAAGGAAGTCCTCACCTTTGAGGTGGTGGGGTTTCGGGGAGTGTACCACGCCATCCTTGGCCGGCCCTGCTACGCCAAGTTCATGGCGGTCCCGAACTACACTTACCTGAAGCTTAAGATGCCGGGGCCCAAGGGTGTCATCACGGTGGGCCCGTCGTTCGAGCACGTGTTCGAGAGTGACGTCGAGTGCATTGAGGGCGCCGAGGCGCTCGCGCACAACGAGGCCCTCGTGGCAGACCTGGAGAAGCTGGCCAACGAGGCCCTCGACTCCACCAATAAGCACGCTGGCAACTTCGAGGCCGCGGAGCACACCAAGGTTGTACCCCTCGATCCCAGTGCCCCCGAGGGCAAGGCGTTGAGGGTCAGCTCCACCCGACCCGAAATAGGAAGTGGTGCTCGTCGACTTTCTCCGTGCCAACATTGACATCTTTGCGTGGAGTCCCGCACACATGCCGGGCATTTCGAGGGAGGTCGTCGAGCACTCACTTGATATCCTGCCCAACTCCAAGCCGGTGTCTCAGCGTCTGCGACGATTTGACGAGGAGAAGCGCCGGGCGATCGGAGAGGAGCTGCGCAAGCTCTTGGAGGCCGGGTTCATCAAGGAGGTATTCCATCTCGTGTGGCTAGCTAATACTGTACTAGTTAAGAAAAAGAATGGGAAGTAGCAGATGTGCATAGATTACACCAGTTTAGATAAAGCATGTCCCAAGGTTCCTTTTCCTTTGCCACGGATTGATCAGATAGTTGATTCCACTGCGAGGTGTGAATTACTATGCTTCCTTGATGCGTATTCCGGTTACCACCAAATTAAGATGAACGAGTCCGACCAGCTCGCGACCTCTTTTATCACGCCATTTGGTATGTTTTGCTACGTGACAATGCCATTGGGTCTCCGAAACGCCGGGGTGACATACCAGCGATGTATACTCCACGTCTTCGGGGATCACATCGGGCGGACCGTTGAGGCATACATCGACGATATCGTAGTAAAATCCAGGAAGGCGGACGACCTGGTGAACGATTTGCGCATTGTGTTCGATTGCCTCCGGGCAAACGAGGTTAAGTTAAATCCCGAAAAATACGTCTTCGGGGTGCCACGTGGCATGCTCTTGGGTTACATTGTCTCCTAGCGAGGCATAGAGCCCAACCCAGAGAAGGTATCGGCCCTCAAGCAGATGGGGCTGATACGTGACCTGAAGGGAGTACAGAGGGTCCTGGGCTGCCTCGCGGCCCTGAGCCGCTTTATCTCACGTCTCGGTGAGAAGGGCTAACCCCTGTATCGACTTCTGCGAAAGAGCGAGCATTTCTCCTAGACCACCGAGGCCCAAGAGGCCCTCGATAAGCTAAAGGCAACACTCGCCCACGCTCCGATATTGACACCACCCCAGGAGGGCGAACCCCTTTATGTCTACGTCACCGCCACGACCCAAGTGGTCAGCGCGGTCATCGTTGTGGAGAGAACGGAGGAGGGGCACGCCCTGCCTGTCCAGAGGCCTGTCTACTACATTAGCGAAGTGTTGTCGGAAACCAAGACGCGATATCCTCAGATCCAGAAGCTACTGTATGCGGTGGTGCTCGCGCGGCGAAAGCTGCGGCACTACTTCGAGGCCCATCCCGTCACCGTGGTATCTTCTTTCCCTTTGGGGGAGATTGTCCCCAATCAGGATGTCTCGATTAGGATAGCTAAATGGTCCGTGGAGCTCATGGGTGAGGCCCTCACCTACGCACCACGAAAGGCGATAAAATCGCAGATCTTGGCGGATTTCGTAGCTGAGTGGACCGACATTCAGCTACCCACTCCTCAGATCCAAGCTGAGTGCTGGACCATGTATTTTGATGGTTCAGTGATGAAAATGGGCGCAGGTGCGGGCCTGCTCTTCGTTTCGCCCCTTGGAGAGCACATGTGGTACCTGGTACGCTTGCACTTCCCCGCGTCGAACAACATGGCGGAGTACGAGGCCCTCCTCAGCGGCCTACGCATCGCCATCGAGCTCGGCATCAAGCGCCTTGACATACGGGGAGACTCTCAGTTGGTCATAGACCAGGTGATGAAGGATGCGAGCTGCCACGACGAGAAGATGGAGGCATACTACGCCGCGGTGCGCAAGCTTGAAGACAAGTTCTTTGGCTTCGAGCTCAACCACATCGCGCGCAAGTACAACGAGGAGGCGGACGAGCTGGCTAAGATCGCTTCGGGGTGTATCACCGTTCCCCCAAACGTTTTCCCCCGCGACCTCACCAAGCCCTTCGTCGACCTCGACAAACCTGCTGGAGCTGACAAAGCCTCGGGGGCTGGCCCCTCGATGGCCACGGGCACCGAGCCCATGGACGAGGACCCCTCGAACGGGGAACTCGAGGCCTCAGATCTCGAAGGGTCCCAGGCGGACGAGGCCGAGGCGATGGAGATCAACGGACTCCCGCCCCCTCCGCGGGACTGGCGCAACGAGTATCTCGCCTGGTTAGACCGCGGGGAGCTGCCCCCGGATCGAACCGAGGCAAGACGTATCGCCAGGAAGGCCAAGTCCTTCGTCGTCATTGACGGCGAGCTGTACAAGCGCAGCGCCTCAGGGATCATGCAGCGGTGCATCTCCATCCCTGAGGACTGGGAGTTGATTCAAGACGGCCATGCGGGCAAGTGCGGCCACCACGCCGCTCCGCGCACCCTCATGGGCAAGGCGTTCCGCTAGCGCTTCTATTGGCCGACGGTGATCACCGACGCCAACGAGGTCATACGCACCTGCGAAGGGTGCCAATACTACGCGCGTAAGACCCACCTCCCGGCTCACGCGTTGCAAACCATCCCCATCACATGGCCTTTTGTTGTGTGGGGACTGGACATGGTCGGGCCCTTGCGAAAGGCGCTCGGGGGCTTCACCCACATACTGGTGGCCATTGACAAGTTCTCGAAGTGGATCGAGGTCCGCCCCATCAGCAGCCTCAGGTCTAAGCAGGCCGTGCTGTTCTTCACGGACATCGTCCACCGGTTTGGGGTACCCAACTCCATCATAACGAACAACGACACTCAGTTCATCGGCAAGAAGTTCCTAGAATTCAGCGACAGCTACCACATCCACGTGGATTGGTCGGCCGTGGCACACCCACAGACTAACGGCCAAGTAGAGCATGCCAACGGCATGATTTTGCAAGGCCTAAAGCCAAGGATCTTCAACAAGCTCAACCAGTTTGGCTGGAAGTGGATTCCAGAGCTGCCGTCGGTCGTTTGGAGCCTCAGGAACACCCCGAGCAGAGCCATGGGTCTCACCCCGTTCTTCCTGGTCTATGGCGCCGAGGCCGTCCTCCCCACGGATTTTGACTACGGGTCCCCGAGGGTCAAAGCCTACCAGGAGGAGCAGAACCAGCAAGATCGCGAAGACGCGCTGGACTGCATCGATGAGGCTCGTGATGTGGTGGTCCTGCACTCCGAGAAGTACCAACAATCCCTACGACGTTACCAAGCGCACAAGGTCCAGCCTCGAGACTTCAACGAGGGAGACTTGGTGCTCAGACTTCGATAGAAGAACGAGGGCCGTCACAAGCTAACACCGCCGTGGGAAGGGCCATACATCATCGCCAAGGTCCTCAAGCCCGGCACGTACAAGCTCGCGAACGAGATGGGCGAGATCTTTGCCAACGCTTGGAACATCCAACAGCTATGTTGCTTCTACCCTTAAAAAGTTCCAAGTCATTTTGTACATATTTGGCGCCCAAGCCAGTTGTATATACATTAAGGTTGTGAATAAAGACAAGGGAGACTCGGCTTTCCTCTGAAAACCAAGTCCCCCTCGGGGGCCACTATGGGGGGCACCCCCCTAAACGGTCCCATTTTTTTGCAAAACACCTTTTCTTTCGAAAATGCTAGGCGTGTCGGGCCTCGGATGCTTAGGCAAACAGAAGAAGGGCGCAAATAACTAGAAGGTCAAAGCCGGATGAGTCTGGGACCGCCTACGCCTCTAGCAGGATACGGCTTCTCTCTCTCACCACTCTACCTTCAGGCTACTCATGAAAACGACCGATCCCAGCCGAAATTTACCTAAGTTACGAGGAAGGCGCAACGGCATACATAAAAACAAGTCACACACAAGTTTACGAACTTAAAAGATGATTTGTTCATTTACAAGAGCCGCCCGGCTCGGATCTCAGTCACGACCTAAGGGCTTCTATGCCCGGCTACTTTCAGGGCTCGAGTGGGCCAATGGCGGCAGCATCCGAGAAGAGGTCTTCCTCGAACATGTCGGCGAGATCAGCGGCGGCATCGGCATCGGCTTGGTCCATGGCGTCCTGCGCCCCATCGTCGTCAAGGCCATCCACGACTACGTAGCCTGTGGCCAACGTCGCGTGATCGACGATGTAATGCACCCACCTCGATGTCCTGGCACACTTCGAGAGCCGCCTGCTCCAGGGCCTCGAACTCCTGCTGAGACGGGGTGTAGGCCGCTTGGAGCGCCTCCGCCTGCGTCACAGACTCCCCCAGAGCTTTCCGCAGCCCTGGAACAAGAAAATGTGCGTCAAGAGCGGATCTTGGCGAGCCTGAACAACAACTAAAGACTCGGAGGCTGCAACTTACCCTCGATCTGCTTCCTCTCTGTCTCAAGCTCTGTACGCACAGCCCCAGCTTCTTGCCGCAGCTGCAGGATCGAGGCGTCCTTCTCCCCGGCGGTGGTCCGCAGGGCCTCGACGGTGATGCCCTCCTGGACCAAGGCTCCAGTGAGCCGCTCGGTTTCCGCCTCCCGAAGCTGGAGTGTAGTCCTAGCCTCCTCAAGGGTGGCGCGCTCCTGCTGGAGCTGGGACTGCGCCTCCTCTCGCGCTGAAGCGAGGACCTGGCATCCTCAAGCACCACGCGCTCTTGTTGGAGCTGGGTCTGCGCCTCCTCGCGCGCGGTACGCTCCTGCTGGAGCTGACCCTCCACCCCGGTGAGCACCTCGGTCTTCTCTTGCAGAGCAGCGCCCAGCTTCTTGACCTCCTGGGTCTTCTGCTCTGCCTGGGTCTGCCAGGACCTCGCTCCCTCGAGGGTTGTGCGATCCTGCTGGAGTAGGGCCTGTGCCTCGGTGAGGGCCGTCTCCTTCTGCGCCAGCGCGGCCTGGACCTCGGCGTGCGCCGCACGCGCCTTCCGCAGCTCCTTGTTCGCCGCCATCAGCGCCTCCTCCTTCCTCTGGAGCGCGACCTTCAACCCCTCAGCCTCCTTGGCCCTCTGCGCCGCAACAGCCCGCTGGGAGTCGCGTTCCTCCTCCGCGCAGAGGAGGTTGTACTCGAGCCAGCCGTTGTCCGTCCACAGAGCCTCCACCATCGCGTCCAGGGAATCGTACTGCGTCCGGTACCAGTCGAGGTCAGAGCTTAGCTCGGCAATGTGGGCGAACCTCTCACCCGCCTGCTCCTGCAGCTCTTGCGGATGGGGAAGGGGAGAAAGAAGAAAGAAAGTCAAATGAAAGGAACGTAAACGAGGAAAATGAACCAAGTGGCCCTTGGGCAAACGCACTTACTCGAAAGACTTGGAGCGACCTGCCCCCGTGAAGCTGGAGAGCGTCGGCGAGGGCATTCTGTAGGGAGGCGCCGAGGCCGCTGAACTCCCGCCACAGCTCCCTCTCCGACCTCGCCTCTTCCACCAGGCTTGGTGGAACTCCGGGAAGCCGGAGCCTCTGCTCCCACTGCGGCGCGCTGGCGCTGGACGTTGGGGCCATGACGCCGGACGTCGACGCCCCGGCACCTGTCACCGGTGCCTGTGGCATCACACAACCGTCAGATCGCACCACCAGCACCTCGGGCACGGGCTCGGGGGCTGGCGCGGCCGCCACCACCACCTGACCCCCAGCAGGGGTCGAATCACCATCAGCAGGAGCCCTGGCCTCGCCACGGCTCTCTGTTCCCCGACCCGCGACGCGGGCCTGCTCTCGCCCCCGCTGGGTCCCTCGAACCACGGCCGCACGAAGGGCCTCCACCACCGCCTCCTCTCGCCGCTGCGGCCCCGTGGCCGCAGCCTCAACTTGCGACACCTCGCCCGGCGCCGCCGTGCCCGCCGCCGTCCGTGAGGTCCTCGCCGAGCGAGGCCTCGTCGTGCGTGGCGCGTCCTGTGCCCCCGTCTTGAGCGCCTTCACGGGCGCGAGGCCGGGGATAGCGGGCGCCACCCTGATGATAGTAGGAAGGGAAGATCAACGAACCAACCTACGATATCAAGAACACGGAGAACGGGATACAACTCACTGTACGCCGGAGATGCGCCGCTTACGCTTCCTTGAGAGATCTGGGGGCGCCACCCCGGACCCGGCCAGCACCCTCGACGGTGCCCCCTCATCAAGAGGCACCGTATCCGCCCCAGGGGCTGGCTCCGCGAGGACCTCTTCGTCCCTCGGTGATGGGGGCGGCGCGGCCTCCCACCTATCAGAGATGGTCCGCTCCCCCTCGCTGTCCTCCTCATCCGAAGATGTGTTCACCGGCTCCGGCGGGGGGGGGGGGGAGAGACCCTGCTGCTCCCGTACCAGGTACTCCTCGTTGTACTTGTCGGGGTGCTCCTGCCTCCTCGTCTTCTTCACCCTCGCCTGGTCCGCCAAGTCCTTCTGCCTTTGCTGCCTGGAGCGGTTGGCAGCATGCGACCTGGGCGTCAGCGGATCTGAGGTGGGGACGTTGACGTGCAACCCCAACCTCTGATTGCAGACATGGTGGGAGCAGGGGGGATGCTAGGGGACGAAGCGGAGCAGGGTGTGCGTGAGTAGATCCAGAGCAGCGGAGCGCACAGCGATGGAGAAGGCGAAGAGGAAGGGGCACTCGCGAATGGCTAAGGTAAGGAGCTCCTCCCTGTGCCCCCTGCTTTTATAGAGTAGGAAGGGGGCGGAGCCTCCAGCGGAACGGCGGACAGCGGCAGTTAATGCGGTGGGTGCCGCCTGTCGCTGACGGCAGGGCCCCACCACCCCAAAGCCGCCGCACGCACGCGCGTGTGCCATGATTACCGCACGGTAATCAAGGGTCGCCGCGTCCCGTCTTTTCGCCGTCACATGTCGCCTGCATCGCTTCGCCTGAAAAGGCGCGCCCACCTCACCTGCCCCACGCCACGTCAGCCACGACCGGTTGGGCGCGGCAGCCAACCGCCCTGCGGCTGAATTTCAAACGCCAGGGGATTCCTTCTTATATAAGGAAAGCCCCAGGTGCCCTCGAACCGGGGATTCGAGGCCCGATCCCTAAAAGCGATATGACGAGCGCCCCGATCCGAGGAGGTTAAGGTCACAGAGCTACGATCTGTCGAACATGCCCTCGAGAACGAACTCGAGGGGGTCCAGGGCTTAGGCCCACAAGTCACTACTGATCAACGGCTCGAGGCCCGGCCCGCTGAGGGTACGACGGGCGCCGCAGATGCCCCTCGACTTGGGGAAGTACTAATCAGTGGTTCGAAGCTTAGCTCAACGGTGATTTGACAAGCGCCACAGATCTGCCAAGACGGGAGCGCCCGGCGCCCCACGCAAACGCCCCACTGATCAGAGGTACGGGGCCTGACCCTCGACGGGTTCGAACAGGCGCCTCAGATCGATAGAGTTAGGAACGATCGGGGCGCGCACAATTGAGCCTGTCCCCGAACGCGAAGTTCGGGGGCACCCCACATATCGTGTTCAAGGCCAAGACAAAGGCAGCTAATCGAGGGATCCCATCGAGGGAGTGCTTCCGCGCCCTCTGCCCCTATCGAACGGGACCGAGCCCTGCTTGGCAAACCTTTGTGAGCGCTTACATGGACGTGTCTGTTGGTATTTATTAATGCAAACAGAAAAATCCGCAAGCGCACGGATACCGATGTAGCTTTCACCCGGGAGTATTCCAGAGTATCGATTTCCACAGGGAACGTGAAGTGTACTAGAAAGAGTTTAGAACGTCCTACGAAAAGTTTGATGATGTTGGGAGAGAGAGATTGTTTCTAAAGCCTCTAATCGATCTAAAAAATCTGAGATACTCTTGGGTTTATTTATATTGGGACATCAGAACACTAGCCGCGGAAAGGGATGAGAAGGGGGCTAGGAAGCTCCAACTACGGTCCTACAAACACCAATCCGAACGTGGTGGAATACATCGGCCGTCAGGGCTGTCACCACCTGGGGCTACCACAAACTATCCGTGGGATTGGGTGCAATTCCAGGTAACCACTAGACTAAGCACCACGCCTAATCTAAAGATTACTACTCTAGTGTTGCAAAGACTAGAGCACTTGATGCAAGTAGGAATCTAATAAATAAACTTAAAGTAAATACTGAATGCAAATAAATAGAGAACTTAGAATTAATAAATAAAGAACCTGGAGATTGCTGAAGAACGAACTAGTTGCTGTAGATGTCCAATGTTGATGAAGATCCGACAGGTCCGGATCTCCAGCTTTCTCCTCACCTCTCTCCTTGATCTTACAACTAGATGAACTAGAAGAACTAGATCTAGAACTAGAACTAGAACTAGATGAACTAGACAACTAGAGGGATCTCTCTCTAAAATGAATCCCTAACTTTTGCTCTGTAGATAGCTAATGAGAAGATGATTGAACCAGGGGGTCTGGGGTCTGTTTATATAGTCCTGAGGAGGTGCCTCACCACCATACGATCCAACCAACCTTGATCTACAGCCAAGATGTGGTTTTATAGGTCGGTGGAGGAACCTTCTGGAACATACCAGAAGCGGGGCCCGTTTGGCAGCAGGGCCAGACCGATCGGCCCTGTAAGGAGGCCGGTCGGTCTCCCACTGTGGAGCTTCAGGCCCATCTTTGGTGGGTGCGTGCGCGTTGTCGTGCCGTTTCCGAAAAACTATAATTTGCGTCAAACGGAGTCCGGATGATGAAGTTATGCCCGTTTTACCGAACCCCGCTCTGCGATGAATATCTTCTGATTTTGGACTCCGAATATGGCAAATGATATATCCGTTTCGATCATCTCGACGAGCTCTTCGCAATGTTGTACTTTGATTCTTCCTTTGAAGTACTTCTAGGTTGCTCTTTTGTAGGAGTTGGGTCGGAGTACGATTGGGACACGTCTTTGGAGTCGTATGTCTCGCTAATTCTGTTGTTTTCCTGTTTAGTCCCTGCAAATCACAACTTCACCAAAACTCATGGAAATATGTTAGTGTAAACCCTAACAAGGTGATCTAATTAATTTTTAGTCCTTTTCCATGTTTAGTTGACATATAAAAGTATACGTTAACAGGCGTCAACAAGTTCCCCCAAGCTTACCCTTTGCTAGTCCCTAGAAAAGCTATGCTATTGTAGGATCAGGAGTTGCTACTACGCTTTCATGCCTCAAAAGTACTATAGTTATCAGAAATAAATTCTCCTCTCAACAAGATTGCTCTGTCTTACCTTTAACCATGGTGCGTAGCCTTTTCATAAATCATAAGCAATTAAAAGACAGAACAATCAAGTCAAGCAGTATATATCAAATTCTTTGATCAACTATCATCCTGGGATTTTTGCAAAATAAAACTCAGAGATCCTGTGCATGACCCTCTCAAGTATGGAGTCACACTTGGCAAGATTTGTATGGCGGGATGATAGTGTGGATGAGGGTGAAAGGTGGTAAGCCTTTAGCTTTTTTCTCGTATCTTTTTCTTCTCATGCATCCTGGACTATATCTCTCTTTCTAAGACTTTTGAGATCTGGGCTTTCCATTCTTGGAGAGGTGGGCTCTACTCGCCCCAGACTTTTGTCCATTTTTCTCTCTCCTTAGAGATGTGGGCTCTACTCGCCCTCGGACACGCGTCCATTATTCATCTCTAAATTTATTATTCTTTTTTTTTCAGGGAGGTAGGCCCTACTCGCCTAGTATGACACTTGTCCTTTTCTCTCCCTCTCTCGTCTCACTTTTTCCTCTCTTTTTTTCTTTTTCTTTCTCTTTTTTTTGAATGTAGCCCCAGAATCTTTTTGACATTGAGAGAGATATATCCTAGAGTTGCATGAGCTATATGGCTTGATGGAAAATGCGTACTTCCATGTCAGAAGCAGTATAAATGGTGGAGTGAGATGATCTTGATGTGTATGAAAAACTCTTGAGGGTCATAAATACAGGAACTCATCATGTAGCATTTCATGATTTTCGAAAGATAAAACCAGGAATCAAGTATCTCTAGGAAAATGATAAACAACAGCTCAACTCTTCATGAATCTTTATCCTTCAATGCTAAGACTCAGATAAAGCATGTGCTTCCCACAGGTGTTGGATTTAGAGCCAATTAAGTATTTAAAGCCTCAGGAGAATCTAAGTCCGAAATGTAAGTACTTTTAAGAGGAATTATGGCGGAGCAACTATTCATCATTTCCAAGCATATATCATCGAGATCAATCAAAGCCATCTAGCAGAAACATACTCTCTTTTATTTATTTTGACTCTAACAGACAAGGACTGTAATTAAGACTCACTATATCTAGCAAAGCAAAAATATATATAAAACTAGCTAATAAGACAAAAAGAATAAGAATACTTACCTGGATAAATGGGGGATGCCCTCCCCCAAGCTGAATGTTGACATAGTCGATTGGTAATGGTGAAGTAAGGTAGACAGTAGTGGTGGTGTTGACCTTCCTTGATGGGGCATTGATGATGATGACGGTTAAGATTGTGCTCTATCAAGTGGTCGTACGCCTCCAAACTATCGTGTCTTACTCCTTCTTATGCTCCAAATCCTGCTAAACTCAAATAGACAACAAAACTTGTGGAACAGGTTAAGCGTTAACGGTTGGCCACTTAAGCCTTTGTTGCCTAGAGTATTTTTTTTCTAGCTCTTTTTAGAGTGGATCATTGACTTGAAAGAATTCAATCAAGTCAATTTCTTCTAACTTTTCCGGTTCTAGAAAGACTTTCAACCGATGACCATTTACCTTGAATGTGTTACCTGAATCATCTTGGATGGTGATGGCTCCATGTGTTGACATGTCGACGACATTATATGGTCCATCCCACTTACTTCGCAACTTACCATGTCCAAAGAGCTTAACCCTTGAATTGAATAGTAGGACTTTGTCTCCGGGCTTAAACTCCTTGTGCTTGATTTTCTTATCATGCCATCTTTTTGTTCTCTCTTTGTAAATCTTAGAGTTGTGATACACTTTTTCTCTCCATTCCTCTAGCTCAGACAGTTGCATTAGACGATTCTTACCAGCTAGGTGGAGGTCCATGTTCCATTTCTTGATTGCCCAATGAGCTTTAAACTCTAATTCAACAGGCAAGTGGCATGTTTTCCCATATACAAGTTGATAAGGTGACATGCCTATTAGTGTTTTGAATGCAGTTCGGTAAGCCCAAAGTGCATCTGGAAGCTTGTCCTTCCATCCCTTCCCCATTTCATCTACGGTCTTTTGCAGAATATTCTTGATTTGTTTATTAGATGTTTCCGCTTGACCGCTAGTTTGGGGATGATAAGGAGTAGCGATGTTGTGACGAATTCCATGATCTGCTAGGTACTTTCGGAAGCTTTTATCGATGAAGTGAGGACCTCCATCGCTTATGACCATCCGTGGTGTACCAAAACGAGGAAAAATGATTTCATGGAACATTTTTTTGGCATGTTTGGAATCGTTTGTTCGACATGGTAGTGCTTCTACCCATTTGGACACATAGTCTACAGCTACCAAGAGGTATTCACAATTCCCAAAATTAGGAAATGGCCCCATAAAATCAATCCCCCAAGCATCAAAAAGTTCAATTTGGAGATTGTTCGTGAGAGGCATAGCATCTCGTGTATTAATGTTTCCATGTTTTTGGCAACGGTGGCATCTCCTGACAAACTCCTTTGTATCTGCATACATCGTTGGCTAGAAAAAGCCACTCTGCCATATCTTGGCATGTGTCCGGAATGATCCATAATGTCCTCCATATGGTGAAGCACGACATCTTTCCATAATTTGAATTGCCTCAGCCTTAGGGACACATCTTCTCAACAATCCATCGGCGCAAACTCGAAAAAGGTATGGCTCATCCCATAGGTGCAAACGACTCTCATGGATTAACTTTCTTTTGTCTGCACCAGGTGGGACATAGCCCGTGACTATAAAGTTCACGATGTCTGCATACCATGGATCAGAGTGTGTTATCTTGAGTAGGGTGTCATCCCTTAGGTAGTCATTTATGGGTAGATCATGTTTTTCCTTATGTTGTAGCCTAGACAAGTGGTCAGCTACTGAATTCTCTACTCCCTTTTTATCTCTAATTTCAATATCAAACTCTTGGAGTAGAAGAATCCATCGAATTAGCCTAGGCTTAGCATCTTTCTTAGTGAGGAGGTACTTAAGAGCAGCATGATCGGTATAAATAATTACCTTTGCCCCCACTAAGTAAGATCTAAACTTGTCTATAGCAAAGACAACAGCCAATAGCTCTTTTTCAGTTGTGGAATAATTGAGCTGTGGTCCAGACAAGGTTTTGCTAGCATAGGATATGGCATAATGCTTCTTATCCTTGGTTTGGCCTAAAACAGCACCAACCGCAAAGTCGCTAGCATCACACATGATCTCAAAAGGAATATTCCAATCAGGTGGTTGAATGATTAGAGCTGAAATGAGTGCCTTCTTAAGGATTTGAAAAGATTCATGGCACTCATCAGTAAAGATGAAAGGTGCATCTTTAGCTAAGAGACTAGTCAAGGGTCTAGCGATTTGAGAGAAGTCTTTAATAAAGCGCCTATAGAACCCTGCATGTCCCAGAAAGCTACGGATTTCTTTCACATTCATGGGAGGTGGAAGTTGTACAATAACTTCAATCTTTGCTCTATCCACTTCTATACCACATTCGGACACCTTGTGTCCTAGCACTATTCCTTCCCGAACCATAAAATGACATTTCTCCCAGTTCAGGACTAAGTAATTTTCTTCACACCGTTGTAAGACTTTATCTAAATTCTTCAAACAATCATCGAAGGTTTTTCCATAGACGGTGAAATCGTCCATGAATACCTCCACGATTTTCTCGATCATATCAGAGAAAATAGACATCATGCACCGTTGGAAGGAAGCCGGAGCATTGCATAACCCGAACGACTTTTGTCGGTATGCGTAAGTTCCATACGGGCATGTAAAAGTGGTCTTACTTTGGTCATCAGGGTGGATTGGGATTTGATGATACCTAGAATAACCATCAAGGAAACAAAAGAAAGAGTGCTTTGCAAGCCGTTCCAACATTTCATCAATGAAGGGTAACGGGAAGTGATCTTTCTTTGTAGCCTTATTGAGTTTTCTATAATCAATGCACATACGCCACCCAGTGATAACTTGTTGAGGGATGAGTTCGTTCTTCTCATTCCTAACAACCGTCATTCCTCCCTTCTTTGGCACTACTTGGACAGGACTAACCCACTCGCTATGTGGCACAGGGTAAATAATCCCAGCGTGTAGGAGCTTAAGGACCTCTTTCTTGACAACGTCTCGCATAACGTTGTTAAGTCTGCGCTGTGGCTCCCTTGAAGGTGTGCAATTAGGATCGATAGGGATGCAGTGAGTGCAGAGAGCAGGACTAATGCCCTTGAGGTCTTCGAGTGAGTAGCCTATGGCTGATCTATGTCTTTCAAGAATAGTGACGAGTTTTTGTGTTTCTTCTTTTGAAAGTTTGTCACTGATGATCACTAGGGTTTGTCGATTATTGTGTAGGAAGACATATTTCAAACTAGGAGGAAGAGGTTTCAATTCTATTGAAGGAGGTGGAGGTCTCTCATTTTGGTCTAGCTCAATGGGTTCTGCAAACTCGTCCTCTTCTTCAATGAAGTGTTCGACGTCGAAGGATGGTTGGGCCATTTTTTCTAAAGACGCCATTAAGGCCTCCTCAATAAGGTCTTGCTTCAGTTTGGGTTCCACTATTGTGTTTGTAGATCGGACAAGAGGAATAGTCATAGTGGAATTCCCAACATTGAAGTCTAAATGACCTCGTAGTGGTTTTTCCTGTAGAAGCCTCATGATTGGTCTGCCAATCAAGAGAGAAATCTCTGAGATGTCATAAATATGAAAATCTAGATATATCTCAGAGTTGTTGATTCTAACAGGAAATGTCCTTAAAACTCCATGGCTTTCAAGAATAAATCCTGTTGGACCATGTAAAAGTTTTTGAGATGGAGTTAAGGACGTGTCGGGATAAAGAGTATCGGCTAACTCCTTTGAAATTATGTTTATCCCGACTGAAGGATTGTAGTGGACTTCTCTAGCAGACCCTCTAATTTGGCATAAGAGAATGGTTGAAGGGGAGGTGATTCGAGCTACCTCGGGTGATAACTCCGCTTCGGTCAACCATTCATAACTCATAATTGCAGAAAGACTTTTGATATGTTCTATGCTAACCGTTTCTTCCTGCGGATCAGATGGAGTGGTCTTTTCTAGAGGTCTCGCTTGAATAGGATAATTTGAGGTGTTTCCATAATCTTCAAAGATATCTTCCTCAAATGCAAAGGGAAGCTCTAGAGGAGATGATTCATCATCCTCTAGTTGGGTTTGCGTTCCCTTTTCGAGAGGTTCCTTGACAACCAAATTACTAGATGAGTCAATTGGAATTTCTAATTCGGTTGCATGTTCCTCCTCTAATGGTTCGGGGCTTGGCTCAACTTCTTCTTCGGGGAATTCGTCGTAGATGCCAGTGTATGGGGTGTTTTCAAGAATTTTGTCAAGGATAACTTTTCCCTCACTAACGGTCATATGTGAAAATGATCCTCCAGAAGATGTATCGAGGAATAGGGCAGCTTCTTTGCTAAGGCCATAATGGAAGTGTTGTAAAAGGACTTGGTCAGGCAAAGACAAATCTGGGCCAGATGAGATTAAATTTGAAAATCTTGCCCAAGCTGCTCCTACGGTTTCTTTCTCTTTTTGTTTAAAGTTCAGAATTTCAAGACGAAGAGTGATAATATGAGAAGTAGGGAAGAAAGCAAGACAAAATTTGTCTCGAAGTTCCTCCCAATTTTCGTTCACACTTCTAGAATTATGAGCATACCATTGTTTCGCTCTCTCAGAAAGAGAGAACGAAAATAGTTTCCATTTTAGGGTCTCATGTTTCATGCCAGGAATATTCAAGCATGAACACAATTTCTCAAATTCTCGAAGGTGGACATTTGGATTTTCGCCTTCTTTTCCCGAGAAAGTTTGTTCCCGAACCATTGCTATAAAAGCAGGGCGAATCTCGTAGCCATCTGTAAGAATTGGATGTGATGATTTTGGTGGCTCTAGTAGTTCGCCCTTTGGAGCGGAAAGTTTATAAATAGGAGTGGAATCCATGATGGTGGTATGAGAAACGTGGTAAAAAGAAAAAGGATAAATGGACGAACTTGGTTCTAAACTAGCACAGCTACCGTTCCCCGGCAACGGCGCCAGAAAGCTTGTTGGTATTTATTAACGCAAACAGAAAAATCCGCAAGCGCACGGATACCGATGTAGCCTTCACCCGGGAGTATTCCAGAGTATCGATTTCCACAGGGAACGTGAAGTGTACTAGAAAGAGTTTAGAACGTCCTACGAAAAGTTTGATGATGTTGGGAGAGAGAGATTGTTTTTAAAGCCTCTAATCGATCTAAAAAAATCTGAGATACTCTTGGGTTTATTTATATTGGGACATCAGAACACTAGCCGCGGAAAGGGATGAGAAGGGGGTTAGGAAGCTCCAACTACGGTCCTACAAACACCAATCCGAACGTGGTGGAATACGTCGGCCGTCAGGGCTGTCACCACCTGGGGCTACCACAAACTATCCGTGGGATTGGGTGCAATTCCAGGTAACCACTAGACTAAGCACCACGCCTAATCTAAAGATTACTACTCTAGTGTTGCAAAGACTAGAGCACTTGATGCAAGCGGGAATCTAATAAATAAACTTAAAGTAAATACTGAATGCAAATAAATAGAGAACTTAGAATTAATAAATAAAGAACCTGGAGATTGCTGAAGAACGAACTAGTTGCTGTAGATGTCCAATGTTGATGAAGATCCGATAGGTCCAGATCTCCAGCTTTCTCCTCACCTCTCTCCTTGATCTTACAACTAGATGAACTAGAAGAACTAGATCTAGAACTAGAACTAGATGAACTAGACAACTAGAGGGATCTCTCTCTAAAATGAAACCCTAACTTTTGCTCTGTAGATAGCTAATGAGAAGATGATTGAACCAGGGGGTCTGGGGTCTGTTTATATAGTCCTGAGGAGGTGCCTCACCACCATACGATCCAACCGACCTTGATCTACGGTCAAGATGTGGTTTTATAGGTCGGTGGAGGAACTTTCTGGAACATACCAGAAGCGGGGCCCATTTGGCAGCAGGGCCAGACCGATCGGCCCTGTAAGGAGGCCGGTCGGTCTCCCACTGTGGAGCTTTAGGCCCATCTTTGGTGGGTACGTGCGCGTCGTCGTGCCGTTTCCGAAAAACTATAATTTGCGTCAAACGGAGTCCGGATGATGAAGTTATGCCCGTTTTACCGAACCCCGCTCTGCGACGAATATCTTCTGATTCTGGACTCCGAATATGGCAAATGATATATCCGTTTCGATCATCTCGACGAGCTCTTCGCAATGTTGTACTTTGATTCTTCCTTTGAAGTACTTCTAGGTTGCTCTTTTGTAGGAGTTGGATCGGAGTACGATTGGGACACGTCTTTGGAGTCGTATGTCTCGCTAATTCTGCTGTTTTCCTGTTTAGTCCCTGCAAATCACAACTTCACCAAAACTCATGGAAATATGTTAGTGTAAACCCTAACAAGGTGATCTAATTAATTTTTAGTCCTTTTCCATGTTTAGTTGACATATAAAAGTATACATTAACAGGCGTCAACAGTGTCTCCGGACCACGAGTCGACCCCAATCGAACGGGGCACGGACGCCCACTTGAACTATCCGCTAACAGCTCACCGAGACAACCGTCACTCGCCGCCCGCTCGAGGGTAGCACGGATTACCTCACCCTCTACCCTGCGGAAGGGCAGCGAGGGTCGCAATAACAAAGCCGAGAGTTTTTACCCGATCACCCCTGATTGGGCCAGGGCTCGGGGGCTCCTCGCACCACGACCACCTTGATGATCACCGCATCAACCTGCCAAAGGTTAAGCCCCACGAAAGTGGTCTGCCTGCCCAAAAACATCTTGGGTCAGCACGATGCCTCCACACCTGCGTAGATTGCCGATGCCGGTTGAAATATCGCCGAGGCCGGCTGAAACAAATGCAAAGCGAGCCACGCCACCGGACGTATTTAACCCCTGCATGAGTGCACGCACTCCTGCAGGGCTTCGGGGGCTTTGAAAGGACCTTGATGTCGCCTAGAGGGGGGTGAATAGGCGGACGACCAATTTAAACTTTTATTCCCCGCAAACTTGAACTGCCAGGCTCCACCGGTCAGACCGGTGCGCCTCACCGGTCAGACCGGTGCTGGCTTTGCTTCACAGGAGAGCACCAGTCAGACCGGTACCCCGCACCGGTCAGACCGGTGCAGCACAGAGAACCTGCAAACACAGCTTCAAGCGCCTCTTGACTTCTAGCACGAACCAAACTTGGTGTGTGGCCTGAGTAGATGATCCCGAGCAGGGTGATGATCCCTGCACACACAAATAGCACACCCAAGTAGATCGAAGCGGAAGCAAATCAAATATGCTAGAAAACAACTTAGAGATGCAAATCACAAAGAGACGCAAGGATTTGTTTCCCGAAGTTCACTTCCACCAAGGAAGCTACGTCTCCATTGAGGAGCTTGTAAGGGAACCACAAGAGGTCTCCCACAACAAGCCGGGTCTCTTTCAACCACTTTCCTCGATTCCACTAAGGCGATCTTTTCCACGAAGAGGCAAGATCACAGCCCTCACAAACTTGCCACTGCTCACCACAACTTCGGAGCTAGCCGGCGACGCCTAGCCGTCTAGGAGGCGAACCTCCAAGAGTAACAAACGCTTCAATGCTTGTAGACGCGAAACTCAAGTGCTCAAGCTATGGGAAAGCTCTTGTTAGCTCACAAAGGCTCTCAAGATCTCACTAACTCAACCCAACTCAAAGATATGGCTTGAATCCACAAATCTCACAAAGAGAGAGGTTGGGGAGAGCCACTAAGGCTTTAGGCTTGCTAGAAATGACCTGGAAGCTCAGCAAGTTCACCAAGAACAGCAGCACATCCAAGAGGAGGGCTTGGGGTACTTATACCCCAAAAGGAGAAAACTATCCGTTAGCTATTGGGCGGCACCGATCAGACTGGTGCTCCACACCGGTCAGACCGGTGTTTGAAAAACAAGCCGTTGGGCTTAGTTGCACCGGTCAGACCGGTGCCTCCTCCGGTCAGACCGGTGGAGCCCGAGAAACCCCCAAAACCCTTTCTATCAAACTAACACTTCACCTAAAAGATGAAGTGGCTCAGGTTAGGTTAGGAGGGGTTGTTAGCACACTCTGAGGCTGTTTCTCACTTAGGTTTTCTAAGAGCACTTGACTTGGTCATAAAGCGAAATTTGCATCCCTCTTGATAGTACGGCAAACCTATACTCAAGATTTAATAAAAACACCTTGTCAACTTCTTGAGCTTGAATGTCTTCAATCTTGCCATACTTGATCATTTCCACTTGAGGGCTTCCAACTTTGACCAATGTCTTGAGCACATCAATACTTAAGCTAGTGGCTTAAGATCTTTCCATATAGCATAGAAATGCACACTTAGATCCTTAAGTCACTCCATATTGCCAATCTCAACTTGTGAACTTGATGCAATACTTCCCTCGATTAAGGCTTGAATATGATACTTGAAGACCCCATGGATGCTAGAACTTCACCTTAGCAAAACACGAAATGGCGGCCTAGCTAGAGCCCCAAAGATTGCTTAGTCCCTCACCCTAGTCATCTCGGTTGATCTCTTCATTACTTATCCAATCCACGTTGAGTTAAGCTTTGCTTCATTTACAATTAGTCTTCATTTGAAATCCCGCTTCAAATGCTTGTTCTTGATTGACAACGAATATGCAAGCTTCCAACATAGGACCATAAAAACTATATCTATCCTTGTGTCCTCTTTCATTTCCCACATGAAGTCTTGCATTCAAACTATGAAGAATTACCATCTTCTCTTTCTATGATCCTTTTATTTTAATCAAGCTACCATGTTCATCGGGGATCATGAATTGACCTGCTTACAATATTCCCGATATTTATCTTTCTCCGTTTGCTTGATATTTGCCATTATGTCTTTAGGATCATACATATATTTGTCTTCTCCAATGTGAGCCATAGAATATTCATTCACCAATATATATCCCAACAATAGCTCATGAATATACAAATAAAACCTGCTCACAATCTTAGACAAATGTGTTAGACCTTTAATCACTTTGTCATTCAATTCACCAAAATCCACTTAGGGGCCTAGATGCACTTTCAATCTCCCCCTTTTTGGTGATTGATGACAACTCAATTAAAGCTTACAAATATGATAATAAAGCGCAATTCGATTCTTAGATATAGTTAGAGCTCCCCCTTAATTTGTTCTTTGAATGGAATTTCAAAGATTTGGCCTCAAATGCCAAAAGCACAAATTTGGGAGAAAGACATGAGAGCTCCCCCTATATCTTAGAATCAGTGGAGTGCAACATGTGTGAGTGACAAAATAAAATGTGTGATGCATATGACAAGTTAAGCACACAGCAAAACAACAAGTGTTCTGGCTGGACGCCACCGGTCAGATCGGTGCTCCTGACCGGTCAGACCAGTCAATCTCAACCAGTACAGGAACCAGGCGGTCACCGGTCAGACCGGTGACCCTGACCGGTCAGACCGGTCAGGTCCAGTCAGCACAAAAAAAACTCAAAACAGTGCGTGCTATTTGGGCTAAAGTGATCAGACCGGGGTTGCAAGCCGGTTTAGATCACCATACCCCATTTAGGAACACAAATAATACACCATACAAATCATGCATCACAATCTGGCATAAGGTCACTTACTTATTACATAAAAGAGTTCAACACACATACAAGCACTCATACAAGGTTCTCAAGTCCAAAGAAATAGAATTCCAAATTTTATTACACGGCTGCTCTCATCAGCCGGCACCGGTCAGATCGGTGCAAGCCACCGGTCAGACCGGTGACCACTGCTCTGCTGCACTAGCTACTGAAGTGATAAACTTTAATCTGTTCTTCTCTCCCTTTGTCATCAAGCATCCAAGAAAGGCCTGGAGAAGGCGTAGCTGCAGCCGATCAACACCAAGTCGACCATCCAGATCCATCCCCTATTTTAAAGATAAGCGAGACAACGCATAGGAGATGAAAGAAATAAATTCTTTAATTTTGATGATAGATGAGAATCGAGAGGAGAATCAAGTACCCTGTGGAGGTGGAGGAGGAGGAGGCTGAGGATAGGTCCATTGAAATATTTCAGTGGAGATGCGACTAGCCCAATCCTCAGGAGCCTCTGGAGCCTCAACGTGCTGAGAAGTCCCCGCTGAATCAAACTGAGGAGGTGGAGGTGGTGGTGCAGAAGAGCTCCCCCACCTGACTCAAATAAGAAGCTGCCATACTGATCCACCAATCCCGAATTTGCCATGCTTCTTATCCTCTCCTCAAATGTAGGTATAGGAACCTCAGGTGGAACGGGAGATATGGGTGAGCGAGGTGGCTGAAGCCCAAAGTGTGCATGCAACATCTTCATAGAATCCCTCTCCTTCTTTCTATCTCTTCTTTCTCTTTGTTGTGCCACTTCAATGTCATGCTGGCTCTTGCACATACCAAAAAGAAAGTTTATGAATTTTCGCATTGGAGAGGTGGCCTTTCTGGGTCGGTACTGCTGCTCAAGCCTCCACCGGTCAGACCGATGGGTGTCACCGGTCAGACCGATGGCAGTCTGGGCAGCAGGCTGCTGCTGCTGTTCCGGCTGGTGCTGCTCCCATCCTTGTCCTTCTTCCTCTCTGATTTCCGGATCATGCTCAGGAGAAGGAATGCTTGGAAACTTGGTAGGATTGGGCCTAAAGGGTTTGTGCCTGACATCCTTAGGGAACCCAATCCTAGAGACTTTCTCAACCATGTACATGATGTAGGGGCTATAGCTGCAAATCTTCTTTGGATCTTCTAATAAGAACTTGATTTCTTGCCAAATGAAATCCCCCACACTAAATGGAGGTGCCCCCGGTCTCAAAGCTATCATCAAATTCCTCATATACTTGGACACGTCGGAGGGGTTGCCATCCCTAGGAGTAAGTGTCACACGAAGGAGCCTACTCAAAACTGAATAGTAGGTGTAGAGGTCCTTCACGTGTCCAACACTAGCTCTCTTATCCCTAGGATACATGAAGCACATAGCCTCCGGCTCAAGCAAACCCTCATCATGTAGCTTGGGATAGTACTGGTCCTGAGGATCAATGTTGAAAAGAGCTAAAAAATCTAGTGAAGCGAAGTCCATACTTCACTCCATTTGACATCCAAAGCATAGCTCTTTCACCATCCTTGTATCCAAAATGCACTTTGGCATAAAACTGAGCAATGATTTCTCTATTCCAATCATACTTGAATCCCATGAGATCCTTCACCCTTTGTTGCTCACAAACTCTAATGATCTCATTGAAGATAGGATCATTTTTCTGCTCCATAAAGTTCCAATCCACATATTGTGCCTAATGAGTGATTTTGGGCTTCTTTATGATCACTGAGGTGTAGTAGTCCTGCTGAAACTGAGCCCAAACCTATTGTCTGAAGCTGTCATGTCACTAGTATAAGGATTTATGTCTCTCAGCTTCTTCAACTTCTTTGTCTTCCCTGACCCATGAAAATTCTCTGCTTTGTTGGGAAACATGTATATGGGCTTTGTGATCCTAAGCCCACCATGACCACCGTCATCATCATCCCCATCCATAGGATCATCATCCTCATCCTGCTCTCGACCCCCTGTATCATCATCCTTACCCTCACCTATGTACTCATCCTCATCCATGGTGGCTGGCCCCTTGCCATGAGGACGATCAAGATCCTCAGTGTAGGTCTCGTCCTCAATATCATCATCACTGCTTGCCCCTTGGGTATCACCAGCAACATTCTCAGCCCTTTCATGAGATGAATGCGGCCTCAAAGTCATCCCACTGCTGCTGCCTCCAGGAAAAGCACCTGGAGTCACCGCTCTCCGAGACATGATCTCCTCTTTTCTCTTTTTAGCTCCTTCCTTAACTCTTGGCATAGCTGCTGCCCTGGGTCACAAAAGAGATTATAGGAATGCATAAGACACCAGGATAGAGATTGAAAAAGATTTGGAAATGAAGAACTTAGTTTCGAGCAACTGGGTCTGTTCTGGACGCCACCGGTCAGACCGGTGGGGCCACCGGTCAGACCGGTGCCCTCCAGAACAGAGCCAATGGCCCTAACTGTCAACCTTAGCAACCAGAACAGGATTGATAAGCATGTTGATGAACATAAGACATATCTACATAGATATGAGTCAAGTACACGAAGAAAGCAAACTTTAGGGTTGGACGAGCCGCACCGGTCAGACCGGTGCGCTCACCGGTCAGACCGGTGAAAGCCGTCCGCCCCCAAATTTTGAATCCTCACAATATACCCAACGAAACGTTATGGATCTATAGGAATGTCTTCTATATGTTGCCAGGAGATGTTCTACCAAAGGAATCCCTAAAATTCCAAAGTAGTAGAGAGATCGGGCAAAAGGAAGTTTTAGATACCTTTGGAGAGAAGAACTCGATTTGAAACCAATGAGCCGTCTTGGATCCTTCCTCAGCAGCCCTAGGGGGTTCTTTTCCACGGAGGAGAGGTGGTTTTCCTTTGTTGAAACCCTAGGTCTCCATGGGAGGTGCTTGGAGGAGGAAGAGAGGTGAAGAGAGTTGGAGAGGGTTGTCCACGGGTTGAAGGAGGAGGGAGGCAGGTGAAATGATTGAAGAGAGAGAAGAGGAAGGGTAGAAGTAGATATTCTTTTACTGTGTGCTCACGGGTGTCCCCCGAGCGCCACCGGTCAGACTGGTGGGAGCACCGGTCAGACCGGTGACTCCTTTTGGTCCAACTAGCGGCCCTGCTCGGTTGTTCCGGTCCAGGGTCAGAAGTTCCGACGATTTTTGAGAAACAAACAGAGAGTCCTTCTCGGAAGTTCCGCCCTAGACTTGGAAATTCCTACCCGTCCTTCCAAAAATTAAGATTTTGATCCTTACTCCTTCACACAGGTTGGATAAAAGATATTGACAAGATTTTGATCCAACTTTTCACAGACCTTAGAAGAGTGTAGAGCTATCCAATTTAATTGATAAACTTGATTCTTCCAAGTGAGAGAGAGAGGTAGATAAAGAGATTATTATGGACTTGAGAAAATCTTCTCATTTGTGACTAGCCATCAATCAAGCATTGGGAACAATAGTCACAAGTAAGTTGATCGGGTCACAAAGACCAAGAACCAAATATCTTTCAAATTTCACACCTCCTACACATGCTAGTTGATTTTTTGAAAAATTATCCTACAACACGAAGTGCATGCATCCACTTCAAACAAATAGCCGTTCTAGAATATTTAACTCATACCCTTGACCACAAGACACAAAGTCGAGTGAGCGCAAAGGTATCAACCAAATATCTAGACGAGCACAAAACGTTCACTTGAAGCAATTACATGCTAGAGAGGGCACACTAGCATGGTGATATGGCCTAGATGCATTACAATAAATAAAGAAGATTCTGAGATCATACCTTTTCCTTAGGCCATTTTATTCGTGCATATAATCTATTTTAGTAATTGCTAGCTCTTACTTGAGTTCTTTAGTGAAAGGTGATATCTAAGAGCTTGTCTAAGGTGCACGGATATATGAGACTACAAGATCACTAGAAGAAATTTGTTAGTCCCACAAATGACACAAGTAATGACGTGAGCTCCCCCTTGATTAGTGCATAGAGATGTCTTGAATGTCTCGATTATTGCACAATATTCAATTAAGAATACGGAGTAGCTCGTTCACGTACTTGGTCATGACACATAAATGATAATACTGTTGAAATGTGTCAAGATACTCATTCCATTCACTTATGATCATCAAGAAGATGTCTCCTAACCATTTTAAGGCATTTTATCCCTACCGGTCAAACCGGTGGCTCCTTGCTCAGCCTCGATCGAGGTTTGGGTCACCCGGTTACTGGGTCCGGGTCACCCGGCTGTATCTAGAGACGTATCGGGTCACCCGGCGCCAGCCAGAACAGGCTAGGCACCGGTCAGACCGGTGGGACCACCGGTCAGACCGATGTGGGCTGTCCCAGCATCCTTGATGATCTTGTTTGCCTTGCTTTGTGATTTTGTGAACATATCACATTTTGGTACCTGCATACTCAGCAAGACATTTGCTCTACTAGAGAGCCATTAAAAGCATCGAATGGAATGAGAGGGTAAATTTTATAGAAATAGTTAAAGTCACTTCCTCATGCTTCACTAATCCAAGATTTGTGACACATGAGGGTTCACTTAAGAACTAAGAGTGACTTAGACTCAATATTAAGTTCAATTTACCGAGATGTCATTGAATGTAAGATTTTGACTCTTGAGCTCTTCACATGGTCAATTTATCAAATTAAGATTCCCTTTTTCTTAACCATGTCTTCAATGCATCTCTAGATTTCTGCAAGCTCAAGAAGCATTCTTTGGTACCCAAAGCTTGTTGGGTCCTATAGGGTTAGTCACTAGATGCTTAGGGACCCAAATGGTTCTTATGCTAGTTTGAGGTGAGTTGACCACTCTAGTAGCATAAGTACTATTTTCATCTTCCCTAAACTTCTTGAAATCATAATGGACAAGATTTGATTTAGGAGTGTTACCATTCGGGCAATCTTTGCCCATGTGACCTTTTTGACGACATTCATAGCAAATGCGACTTTTGTCCTTGTTAGCCACACCATTTCTTGAAATTCCTTGTCCCTGCTTGCTTCTGAGCCTCATCTTGGGAGAAGGGGTCTTTCTCGCCCTGTTGCTTCGAGGGGTGGCTGACCTGGTCGCCACCGATCTGACCGGTGCTATGCACCGGTCTGACCGGTCACGGTCAGATCTGCTGCTTGCTGCATCATTTGGGCAAGTATCCGCTAGATGTCCCTTCTCTCTGCACTTGTAGCACACTCTCCACTTATTTGATCTTCTTGTCTTCTTGGAGAGTGTTTCTTGTACCTTTTGCTTAGTTGGGTAATGGATTGACTTGTCATGCCCAACTTTGCTCTTTTCTTGAATCTTGTTCTTGTAGATCTTGGTGTGTTGTTGGGGAGTTGAGCTAGTGACGGTTGATCCCTTCTCAAACTTCTTCACCATGTCATCATGGTTATCTTGAGAAGGTTGCACTTGACTATTCCCTTTCAACACATACAAGTTTCTTTTAAGCTTTTCGACCTCTTGTTTGAGTTCATCATTTTCTTTGGCAATGAGGTCATCACAAGATTCTACAAGTACATGCTCAATGCTAGATTGGCTTGCTTGAGAAAAACAATCATTAGCGCAAGACAAATCAATTTGAACTTGTGAGCATGTGCACGTGTGAGATAGAGGTTGCATAAATTTTACGGAAGAAAGAACAACCTCATGAGCTATCTCTAGTGATGCATAAGAATCTACAAGCTTTTCATGAGAACACTCAAGTTCCATATGCTCACTAGTGAGCATCTCTATTTTTTCTTTAAGCATTTCATTATCTTGATCCACTGCAGCTACGCAAGCAAAGGATTTTATCACTTTATCATATTGCCTAGCGAGCGAATCATACTTACTAACCAAAGAGGCGTTTTCGGATTTGAGAGCCTCAAGTTCCTTAGTCGAGGAGCTTGAAGCTTCAATTGTCACAACTTCCCTCCTTTGGTCTTCTTCTTCTTTTCCTTCTTGGCCATTAAGCATATGTTGGTGCCCCTGCTGGCACCGGTCTGACCGGTGAGACACACCGGTCTGACCGGTCCCTGCAGAGGGACAACGCCTTCGCTTCTTTGGCCTTCTCCTTACTTGGGAAGTGACACTTGAGGCTCAATGCAGTTGAGTGAAGATTTTGAGCACTCCTCAAGTGTCTTCTTCATGGTTTGTTCTTGATCAATCAACTTGGGCTTTTCATATTCTTCTCGAAGTATTTCCCAAATGTTGTGTGCATCAATTTCAATCTTTTCATAGATAAGTTCCTGCACATCATCACTCAACATACTACAAATGTAGTTAAATACTTGAGAGTTGCATTGCCAACGCTCTAAGTCCTCTAGGGATAATTTTGACAAGTCAATTTTGTTTTCCCTAAGGTGAGGAGGTAGAATGCTAACAATAACAATCTTCTCAGCAAGTGGACCCATGGTCCTAATATGATTGAGTACATGAATTGACCAAGAAGCATAGTTTGAGCCATCTAGAGCTAGAGGCTCAAAAGGTACCTCATGCGTTGTTGACATCGTCAAACTCCAAGCGGTTAAGCTCGAATCAGAGCACTCGGCTCTGATACTAATTGAAAGGACCTTGATGTCGCCTAGAGGGGGGTGAATAGGCGGACGACCAATTTAAACTTTTATTCCCTGCAAACTTGAACTGCCAGGCTCCACCGGTCAGACCGGTGTGCCTCACCGGTCAGACCAGTGCTGTCTTTGCTTCACAAGAGAGCACTGGTCAGACCGGTACCCCACACCGGTCAGACCGGTGCAGCACAGAGAACCTGCAAACACAGCTTCAAGCTCCTCTTGACTTCTAGCACCAACCAAACTTGGTGTGTGGCCTGAGTAGATGATCCCGAGCAGGGTGATGATCCATGCACACACAAATAGCACACCCAAGTAGATCGAAGCGGAAGCAAATCAAATATGCTAGAAAACAACTTAGAGATGCAAACCACAAAGAGACGCAAGGATTTGTTTCCTGAAGTTCACTTCCACCAAGGAAGCTACGTCTCCGTTGAGGAGCTTGTAAGGGAACCACAAGAGGTCTCCCACAACAAGCCGGGTCTCTTTCAACCACTTTCCTCGATTCCACTAAGGCGATCTTTTCCACGAAGAGGCAAGATCACAGCCCTCACAAACTTGCCGCTGCTCACCACAACTTCGGAGCTAGCTGGCGACGCCTAGCCGTCTAGGAGGCGAACCTCCAAGAGTAACAAATGCTTCAATGCTTGTAGACGCGAAACTCAAGTGCTCAAGCTATGGGAAAGCTCTTGTTAGCTCACAAAGGCTCTCAAGATCTCACTAACTCAACCCAACTCAAAGATATGACTTGAATCCACAAATCTCACAAAGAGAGAGGTTGGGGAGAGCCACTAAGGCTTTAGGCCTGCTAGAAATGACCTGGAAGCTCAGCAAGTTCACCAAGAACAGCAGCACATCCAAGAGGAGGGCTTGGGGTACTTATACCCCAAAAGGAAAAAACTAGCCGTTAGCTGTCGGGCGGCACCGGTCAGACCGGTGCTCCACACCGGTCAGACCGGTGTTTGAAAAACTAGCCGTTGGGCTTAGTTGCACCGGTCAGACCGGTGGAGCCCGAGAAACCCCCAAAACCCTTTCTATCAAACTAACACTTCACCTAAAAGATGAAGTGGCTCAGGTTAGGTTAGGAGGGGTTGTTAGCACACTCTGAGGCTGTTTCTCACTTAGGTTTTCTAAGAGCACTTGACTTGGTCATAAAGCGAAATTTACATCCCTCTTGATAGTACGGCAAACCTATACTCAAGATTTAATAAAAACACCTTGTCAACTTCTTGAGCTTGAATGTCTTCAATCTTGCCATACTTGATCACTTTCCACTTGAGGGCTTCCAACTTTGACCAATGTCTTGAGCACATCAATACTTAAGCTAGTGGCTTAAGATCTTTCCATATAGCATAGAAATGCACACTTAGATCCTTAAGTCACTCCATATTGCCAATCTCAACTTGTGAACTTGATGCAATGCTTTCCTCGATTAAGGCTTGAGTATGATACTTGAAAACCCCACGGATGCTAGAACTTCACCTTAGCAAAACACGAAATGGCGGCCTAGCTAGAGCCTCAAAGATTGCTTAGTCCCTCACACTAGTCATCTCGGTTGATCTCTTCATCACTTATCCAATCCACGTTGAATTAAGCTTTGCTTCATTTACAATTAGTCTTCATTTGAAATCCCGCTTCAAATGCTTGTTCTTGATTGACAACGAATATGCAAGCTTCCAACATAGGACCATAAAAACTATATCTATCCTTGTGTCCTCTTTCATTTCCCACATGAAGTCTTGCATTCAAACTATGAAGAATTACCATCTTCTCTTTCTATGATCCTTTTATTTTAATCAAGCTACCATGTTCATCAGGGATCATGAATTGACCTCCTTACAATATTCATGATATTTATCTTTCTCCATTTGCTTGATATTTGCCATTATGTCTTTAGGATCATACATATATTTGTCTTCTCCAATGTGAGCCATAGAATATTCATTCACCAATATATATCCCAACAATAGCTCATGAATATACAAATAAAACCTGCTCACAATCTTAGACAAATGTGTTAGACCTTTAATCGCTTTGTCATTCAATTCACCAAAATCCACTTAGGGGCCTAGATGCACTTTCAGGCTTACACCCGCGGGTGCGCTAGCGCGCCCCCATAGGAAAACGTGCACGATCGAAGGAGAAAAAACTCGCACACGGCACCCGTGGTCGATATCCTTTGCAGGAAAAGTTCCCTTTCCCGCAAAGGCTCGGGGGCTACTGTCGGGGACGGTCATTAGGGGTCCCCTAACTAAGGGGATAATAACCCTCGTTAAACGAAAACTACTTATGGACTAATCTCCAAACCCAACAGTCACGGGACACCACGGGCCCACGGCCTGCTACGGCCCAGCAATGGCCTTCATCGAGGAGGTCCGCTTGACCGCCTCGCTCGAGGGTCTCGGTCCCTCAGAGCGAGTTTTCTGCCTCGCTCGAGGGTCTCGGCCCCTCGAGTAGGTTTCCGCCTCGCTCGAGGGGTTCGCCCCCCCCCCTCGAGCGAGCAACAATCTCCGCCTCGCTCGAGGCCATCCCTCGACAAACGGCACCCCGCCCCTCCGCTCCACCTGACAACGACATTAAATGCCCAGCTCCGCGCCGGGGTGCCAAAGTCAAGGGCATATCTTCCCACGCCGCGCGACTGACGCGATCTACACATCTGACACCACTGTTGTGCGGCCTAACCCGCCACTATGCAGCCATCCCAGCTCCTGTGCGGACGCCGCACGACCCTGTGCGGACAGGCCGGCATCATCCCATGGCACTTGCTACCTGCTCCCATCCTTCCCCTGTGGCAAGACCCTCGAACGGGCATGGGTCACCCTCGAAATGTGTACGGGCGACGAGCGGATGTACACGCTGACCGGCGTCACCGTACGAGCGGCGTGCGCCGGGTCGCCTCCACCGATTCTGGCGATGTGCAGCCATCCCTGGCGCTGTGCGGCCATCCCCAGCACTGTGTCGCCATCCCTGCTGTTGTGCGACATGATGCGCAGCACTGTGCGGATAGGCCGGTGACATCCCGCAGCCCTGTGCCGCCGACTCCCGTCCTTCCCTCTGCGGCTGGACCCTCGATTTGGCAGGGGCGACCCCTCGAAGTCAAGGCAGGACAAGCAACAGGAACCGCCATGCCGCCCACAGAAGCCGGAGGTCACCACCGACTCGCGCCAGGAGCCAAGACGTGCGGGGACAAGACCGCCAGCGTCATACCTGCAAGTACGCAGCCACTGTGCTGACCGCTGTGCAACATCACTGTAACTGCCCTCCCTTGGCCTATAAAAGGGAGAGGCAGACCCCTCTGCAGCGGGAGGATGCTCATTCACACACACTCACTCGCTCACCAGCACACTACCCCATTCCAGATATTGGCACTTGCCTCAATCATCCTAGTAGGGACTTGGGGGAATTTCCTCCTCTCCCGCCTTGCTTGTAGCCCCCTCTACAGGCACCCCCGGTGCAGGCTAATACAGTGCGCAAGCACACCTTGCTGGACGTACGACCGCATGGCCGGAACCAGGATAAACCCCGTGTCTCGTTAGCTTAGCGCCGACCATCAAGGAGCTGATCTCAGTGCAAATTACTAGTTGGTGCCGGAGCTAATCCGGACATCGACAGGAAGCCTTCAAAGACATTTTCAACCAATCAGTTAGTTTAATAAAAAATAAGCAAAAGCAGGATTTCACCTGCACTCCAGCGTAACATATTAGCGGAGCCCATGGAGCTCCCCTTTGATGTTCTTCTCACTGCCTTCAACACCAACCTGACAAAAGCGGAAAGAAATGCAAGATTGAAATTGATTAGATTCAATCAGGGAAGGAGAACCTACAATAATGCAAACAAATAGCAAGCATGGAGACAAACTTTGATTCTCACCAAATTAGATCTGCTATTTAATCTGACCCGTACCTAGATGTTCACCGGTGGAGTCGGCCGTGGACAGCGGTAGCGGCGGTGATGCAAAGTTGATGGCGGCAGCGGCGTGGCGATGGGGACGTAGGATGGGTAACCCATGGACGGTGTTATTCTCAGCATGGCGTAGGGGATATGGAGAACGGGGAGCCCTAGAGGGGATTTAGGGTTGGGAGGTAGGCATACGCAAGGAGGTCCCCTTCCCTAGGTCGAGGAGGCCTTGACGTGGTGGTCGTCGTCGCTGGCACCACAGGAGGAGGCCATGGCGGCGGCGGAGTCGAGGTCGCTATCGTCCATGGCAGAAGGAGACTGCGCGGTGTTGTGTCGTTGCCGTCGAGGATGAAGAACTCACCTAGGACATCACAACGCTTGGTTCGAGGACGTCAGCGTGGCGCCGCAACCCGACGGCGAAAGTGACGACGCAGCGGTCCCGGTCCCGTGTGGATTCGACAGCAGCGGTGAGGGAGGCTTGTGTCGAGGACGACTGCGCGGTGCCGCAGCCCGACGATGACGATGCGATGGTCCCGGTCCCGTGTCCTGGCGAGATCAGCGATCGGCAGTGACGGCGGCTGGGATTGGCGGCTATTTGGTTGTAAGGTTTGGATTTGGGGTTGTCGCAGTGTGTAGAAGCACGGCGACAACGCGACTGCACGGGCCGATGAGATGGGTGGCGCAGCCAGATGGTGACGTGACGGCGCGGCGGACCTGGTACTGTGCCCTGACGAGATCGGCGATCAGCGACGGCGGCGGCGGCTGCTGGGGTTGGCGGTTGTTTGGTCATAGGGTTTGGACTCGACGGTGACGACTCGGCGGTCCCGGTCCTGAGCCCGGGCGAGGTCGGCGGCGGGGCACGTGTTGCGGGCACGGGAGATCAGGGGGCGTGGGGAAAGACGCGGTCTTGTGGGGGAGCAGACGGTTGTGTTGGTACTCGGGTTGAGGGGGATTAGGCGGCAAGGGGCGGGAACTCTAAGGGTAAAAATGGAAATGTGTGGGAGGTAGGGATGTAAACGGTCGGGAACAGTCGGGAAAACCTCTTAACCATTCCTGCTATTGTATTTTTTGACCGGGAACGGGTGCAGGAACGGAAAAGCCGGATGGGAAAACGAAATCGATATTACGGGATAACGGGAACGGAATATTTCGATCGGGAATATGTCGATTACGATCGGGAATTGGTAATTTAAAACGGGAACACCTATGCATGTAACCACTTCAAATATTTAGCTCGACATAATTTACAACCTTGCATAATTTGTAGGTACACAAATGAACAATAGTTTTTAGGCAGATTATACTGTAGGTAAGAAGATGCACATCACGCATCAGTTCCAACCATTGCACTGCACGATGTTCTATTCCCTTTTGGGTGCGGACGTGTCACACCTGATTTTCCGAAGAAAACCAAATGCATCTCATATGTGCGCCAGGATCAAGTTTACACACATATGATAGACGTCATGAGTGAAATATCATAAAACAGCAATAAAAACGTATAAGAGTTAAACTATTACATTATCTCTTTATTACACTCAGACGTTAGACTCGAAGGTCTTTACACGAACAACGATAACTATGAAGACGCGACTCCATCTTCATCTTCAACATCTTGGATCTTGAATCTTCATTAGAGAGTGAGATTAGGGAGATAAGAGTAAGATCTTCTTTTTTGTCAACTTGCTTCCATGTAGAAATTGATGATGACGATAACATCTACTTGCTGACGTTGGTGTTATGTTCACCTTCCATCTTGATGTCCTCCATTGAAATAGCCCAAAGAAAGGATGATAACAAGGAGGTAGGAGGTACAAAAGGAAAACCCAGATTTGAACCCAAACTATCTTTACTAACCTAACAATTTATTTCTTGTTGCATTTGTGGCCATCACTCCACAGTGCAACTCACACAAGCAAAGATCCAAATCAATCATGTGTTCAAACAACAAACATTAACACAACGATCGTCTTCACGGGAACGTTTCTATCGAAGTTGATAAGAGGTAGGCAAACTAAGATCTTATTTTAGATAACACCGGTGGTGGAGATCCAGCTGATAGATCAAGAACTGAACTCAGTATAGATCAAAACAAAAAGATGTGTTTTAATAAGAAACAAAGAATAAATTAGTTTTTATACGTAAATAAGTCAATTTTGAAGGATGACAGGCTTTCTAGAACATGAATCCTTGCTTTTCGACCATTCCTAACTTAAGGCTGCGTCCTACAGTCATTACTGCTCTGATACCACTCTGTCACACCTGATTTTCCGAAGAAAACCAAATGCATCTCATATGTGCGCCAGGATCAAGTTTACACACATATGATAGACGTCATGAGTGAAATATCATAAAACAGCAATAAAAACGTATAAGAGTAAAACTATTACATTATCTCTTTATTACACTCAGATGTTAGACTCGAAGGTCTTTACACGAACAACGATAACTATGAAGACGCGACTCCATCTTCATCTTCCACAGGCACATGACTGGGGGCACGCAAGCCTCAGAACTCATCGAAGTCGCTGAAGTACTCTTCTCCAGTGTTCTCCTCTGAACAGCGGGTAAGGAAGGGTGAGCACACTTATGGTTGGAGCTCAGCAAGTGGGGGAAGATGCAAGGCTATCAAGGATAGGTTAAGGTTTTGCAGCGGTTAGCATTTTAATGTTTGTCAAATTTTATTAGCAAACACCTATTTACTAGGTGTAAGTTTATACCAACCCAAAATTAAGCATTTAGGAAAGCATCTCATCTCAAAACCACAAGAACCACGATTTAATTCCATCTTTATGTTTGATTATCATGTGAGGGTACAAGCCGCTCTTGACCGTGAGCACGGCTGATCGGTCAGTTTTAACTCTGCAGAGGTTGTACACTTTCACCACAGCTCGCGTAAAAGTTCCGAAGAACTTTGAACCCAACCACGCATGTGCTGATCAGGCACAATACCACACTTCCGAGGTGTGATTGCATAGGGACGCTACGAAGCCTTTACAAAGGTATGCAGAAGACCAACAACCCGCGACAGTTACAGCAGCGGAGCGGACCATAACCCTCCCTAGTGGACAGCACCTTAGCAAAGGCTGCGGCCAAGAGGACCGGGCTATACCCCTTCAACTCCGGCCCCCTGTGCTCCTTTCGGATAAGGCTGTCAGATAATTCCACACTCCTAATTAATTGGCTAAGCCAGAGCCATATGGACTGTGGTTGCACTATTTTCCTGGGTGGTTCTCCATGTTCCGATTAAACCATATATGATCTTGTTATTAACCATACACACATATATATATCACCAAAGTTATCATGATCAACATTCATCATATTGCAAAGGATTCATTTGAACCAACCCAAAGTATAGCAACTAAGCATTTCTACCCAAAACATTTATTTAAAAGGGTTGTCCAAGGTAAAGGGATAAAATTCTAGTCATGTCCTTAGAAAGGTGATTACCCATCAAGTTTATGCAATACAACAGTTAAAAGTAAACTTAGTTATCATGCAAGTTGTGTGGGACAAAAATAGATTATGCAGGGGGAGAAGTCCACTTGCCTTCCTTGCTTAAACACTGGGGTTCTTCTTCTTCAAAAACTTGCTCTTGATCCGCTCCAACTGGTTGCTCACTTGAAACTGGCACGATGTCTACGAGCACACAAGAAAGTATACAATAAACAAAACAATACACCAAGCATGAAAAGCTTAAAGAGAGAACAAGGTTTGGCTCTAGGAACGCGAACTCAAAAGCACTAAGAACTATCGAGAGCTTTGGATGATCACATACAAGAGCTAGCTATGTGCTTGGTATATTTTAATTGAATAAAGATGTGCATAGGTTATTTCAGAGAAATACCCTATTTATAATTAAGCAAGTTATATTTGTATTTAAAAGACGATGTAAACTTAGTCTAATTTTATTTATAAATATTCAAGTTTGACTTATGCAAATTAAACATTTAATTCAAAAGAAGCATGTAAAAGCATCTAGGCGTCTATCTTTATATTTCGAGTTCAACTAATCAAATTATAATTTAAAAACACATTTATATTCATATTAATCAAATTAACATTTAATTAAGAAAACTCAGGATATAGCCTATGTTGCTTTTATTAGAAAGCAAATTGCATAAACATTAATCAATTTAAGTTTGATTATGAAAACCAAGGTATACATCTAATTAGCTTTTAATTGAAAGAATTATTCAAATAGTATTAATCATATTAACTTTCTTATGAAAACACGTGTTAAACTCTAATTAGATTTTAATTAGAGAAGCATGTGTATAAGGATTTAATCAAATTTAATATTTAAATAAATTATAAAACAAAGAACATGTTCAACATTGGTCCTAACACGTAGTTTGAGTTGATATGAACCTAACGCAACTTGAAACGGTGGAAACGGAGCTAAAACGCAAAAGATACGGCCAAAACAAGGTTCTAAAACTGACAAGCTTGAAAAGACGGTCGCATGGACACCAAGAACGCTTAAAACGGATAAAAGACGGAAAAGATATGGCTAAAACAAGGTTCAGGGGCTTTTCTGTGAAGAAACAGGGCTTCCAGGGACCTAACTGCAAGAAATTAGGGGCTAAAACATAATTATACATATAAACAGAGGGGTTTATATGCAAAAAGTGATGAAAAGGACCTCTGGTGAAGGAATCTAGGAAAACCAGGGGCTAGATCATAAAAACAGGGACCTATATGTAAGGATTCTAATAGGTGGAAGGACCGGCTTGTAAAAAGGAAAAGAACAGGGGTTTAAGCGCAAAACTGCGGCTGACGGGCGGGGAGACGCTGACCCGGCGCCACGCGGCGTGCGCTTACTGGCTGAGGGGGCTGACGCGGCGGTGATGTGGCTGTGGACCGCGCCGTAGGCGTGGTCTACGGGTCCACGGTGCGCCGGCCGAAGGGGTATCCCCTTGATAAGATCTGGACCGCCCGTGTGCGATCGAACGGCCCTGGACGCGTGCAAGCGGAAGAGCGGCGGCCAGCGCGCCGGAGACGGCGGCGCACGGCGGAGGGCTCGCCGGCGCGGCCCTAGATCGCACTGCGAGGCTCCAGATCGTGCACGCGTGGGTTCAAAACAAAGCTAAGGTGCTCGCGAACATAACCAGGCCAAAAAGGTGGCAGCTCCGGCGACCGTGACGGCCTACACCGGAAGGGGGCGGCGTGGACCTCGCCGGCGTGCGAGCGCCGGTGCTACGGTGTGCTCACGAGCCAAGAGACGACGGGAAGGTGATGCTCACCACACAGAGATGGAGAAGATGAGCTTGCCGGCGAGGAAGAGGTTGCGGTGGCGAGGATCGGCGACGGCGGCTAGCTCGGGGCGGCGCTCCGGCGGACGGGGACAGGAGCTCCAGGAGGCGACGGCGACGAAGACCTGGTGCAAGGGGGGCTCAATGAGCACCGGGTGCATCACCAGAGAGGAAAAGGAGAGGGAGAGAGAGAGGGTTTGGGGTTTTTCTTTTTTTAAAAATTCTTTTCAAACTCTTTTTCAAACTTTCAAACACTACAAACTTTTCCAAAATCAAAAACATTTAAAAACTTTTAAAACTTCAAACCAACACACAAAACACTATGCAACCAAAAGATGATGCACAAGCACTTATTGCTTCTAAAATTACTCAAAAGTGATATTTAAATATTTTAGAGCCAAATTTATTTTATAAGTGATATTTAATACTTTTTAAAATAAATTTGGCTCTAAAATATTTAAATATCACTTTTGAGTAATTTTAGAAGCAATAAGTGCTTGTGCATCATCTTTTGGTTGCATAGTGTTTTGTGTGTTGGTTTGAAGTTTTAAAAGTTTTTAAATGTTTTTGATTTTGGAAAAGTTTGTAGTGTTTGAAAGTTTGAAAAAGAGTTTGAAAAGAATTTTAAAAAAAGAAAAACCCCAAACCCTCTCTCTCTCCCTCTCTTTTTCCTCTCTGGTGATGCGCCCGGCGCTCATTAAGCCCCCCTTGCACCAGGTCTTCGTCGCCGTCGCCTCCTGGAGCTCCTGTCCCCGTCTGCCGGAGCGCCGCCCCGAGCTAGCCGCCGTCGCCGATCCTCGCCACCGCAACCTCTTCCTCGCCGGCAAGCTCATCTTCTCCATCTCTGTGTGGTGAGCATCACCTTCCCGTCGTCTCTTGGCTCGTGAGCACACCGTAGCACCGGCGCTCGCACGCCAGTGAGGTCCGCGCCGCCCCCTTCCGGTGTAGGCCGTCACGGTCGCCGGAGCCGCCACCTTTTTGGCCTGGTTATGTTCGCGAGCACCTTAGCTTTGTTTTGAACCCACGCGTGCACGATCTGGAGCCTCGCAGTGCGATCTAGGGCCGCGCCGGCGAGCCCTCCGTCGTGCGCCGCCGTCTCCGGCGCGCTCGCCGCCGCTCTTCCGCTTGCACGCGTCCAGGGCTGTTCGATCGCACACGGGCGGTCCAGATCTTATCAAGGGGATACCCCTTCGGCCGGCGCACCGTGGACCCGTAGACCACGCCCACTGCGCGGTCCACAGCCACATCACCGCCGCGTCAGCCCCTCAGCCAGTAAGCGCACGCCGCGTGACGCCGGGTCAGCGTCTCCCCGCCCGTCAGCCGCAGTTTTGTGCTTAAACCCCTGTTCTTTTCCTTTTTACAAGCCGGTACTTCCACCTATTAGAATCCTTACATATATGTCCCTGTTTTTATGATCTAGCCCCTGGTTTTCCTAGATTCCTTCACCAGAGGCCCTTTTCATCACTTTTTGCATATAAACCCCTCTGTTTATATGTGTAATTATGTTTTAGCCCCTGGTTTCTTGCAGTTAGGTCCCTAGAAGCCCTGTTTCTTCACAGAAAAGCCCATGAACCTTGTTTTAGCTATATTTTTTCCGTCTTTTATCCGTTTTAAGCGTTCTTGGTGTCCATGCGACCGTCTTTTCAAGCTTGTCAGTTTTAGAACTTTGTTTTGGCCGTATCTTTTGCGTTTTAGCTCCGTTTCCACCGTTTCAAGTTGCGTTAGGTTCATATCAACTCAAACTACGTGTTAGGACCAATGTTGAACATGTTCTTTGTTTTATAATTTATTTAAATATTAAATATGATTAAATCCTTATACACATGCTTCTCTAATTAAAATCTAATTAGAGTTTAACACGTGTTTTCATAAGAAAGTTAATATGATTAATACTATTTGAATAATTCTTTCAATTAAAAGCTAATTAGATGTATACCTTGGTTTTCATAATCAAACTTAAATTTATTAAAGTTTATGCAATTTGCTTTCTAATAAAAGCAACATAGGCTATATACCGAGTTTTCTTAATTAAATGTTAATTTGATTAATATGAATATAAATGTGTTTTTAAATTATAATTTGATTAGTTGAACTCGAAATATAAAGATAGACGTCTAGATGCTTTTACATGCTTCTTTTGAATTAAATGTTTAATTTGCATAAATCAAACTTGAATATTTATAAATAAAATTAGACTAAGTTTACATCGTCTTTTAAATACAAATATAACTTGCTTAATTATAAATAGGGTATTTCTCTGAAATAACCTATGCACATCTTTATTCAATTAAAATATACCAAGCACATAGCTAGCTCTTGTATGTGATCATCCAAAGCTCCCGATAGTTCTTAGTGCTTTTGAGTTCGCGTTCCTAGAGCCAAACCTTGTTCTCTCTTTAAGCTTTTCATGCTTGGTGTATTGTTTTGTTTATTGTATGCTTTCTTGTGTGCTCGTAGACATCGTGCCAGTTTCAAGTGAGCAACCAGTTGGAGCGGATCAAGAGCAAGTTTTTGAAGAAGAAGAACCCCAGTGTTTAAGCAAGGAAGGCAAGTGGACTTCTCCCCCTGCATAATCTATTTTTGTCCCACACAACTTGCATGATAACTAAGTTTACTTTTAACTGTTGTATTGCATAAACTTGATGGGTAATCACCTTTCTAAGGACATGACTAGAATTTTATCCCTTTACCTTGGACAACCCTTTTAAATAAATATTTTGGGTAGAAATGCTTAGTTGCTATACTTTGGGTTGGTTCAAATGAATCCTTTGCAATATGATGAATGTTGATCATGATAACTTTGGTGATATATATATGTGTGTATGGTTAATAACAAGATCATATATGGTTTAATCGGAACATGGAGAACCACCCAGGAAAACAGTGCAACCACAGTCCATATGGCTCTGGCTTAGCCAATTAATTAGGAGTGTGGAATTATCTGACAGCCTTATCCGAAAGGAGCACAGGGGGCCGGAGTTGAAGGGGTATAGCCCGGTCCTCTTGGCCGCAGCCTTTGCTAAGGTGCTGTCCACTAGGGAGGGTTATGGTCCGCTGCGCTGCTGTAACTGTCGCGGGTTGTTGGTCTTCTGCATACCTTTGTAAAGGCTTCGTAGCGTCCCTATGCAATCGCACCTCGGAAGTGTGGTATTGTGCCTGATCAGCACATGCGTGGTTGGGTTCAAAGTTCTTCGGAACTTTTACGCGAGCTGTGGTGAAAGTGTACAACCTCTGCAGAGTTAAAACTGATCGATCAGCCGTGCTCACGGTCAAGAGCGGCCTGTACCCTCACATGATAATCAAACATAAAGATGGAATTTGTAACATCCCTCAAATTTATTGAGGAATGTTAATTAATAAAAATGTGGATTTAAAATTTTCGATGAATTATTTGAGTGATTATCAACTTATTTAAGGATGTCTTCCTTTTCTCTCCTTTAATTCCTAGATTTATTTTGAGCTAAATAAAATTTCTAGGAAATATAAAAATGTTAGTGTGAGAAACTTGGAGTTCTTTTGGTTTTATTTGGAGTTTATTTGAGTGGGATTTCAAATTTGAATTTTCATTCAAATTTGAATCCAAAATAGAAAGGGGTTGGAAAGAAATAGAAAAGGTAAAGGGAGGATAGCTTCTGGGCCGCGAGCCCAAAGTCCCGAAGTCCGCTGAACCACCCTCTTCTCTTTTTCCTTGCGCGCCGCGCCACCCCTCTCTTTTCCCGTCTCGGCCCAGCACAGCCCACCAGCGCGCCGGCCTGGTTACCACCAACCGCACCCCCGCGCTGAGTCGCTGACAGGTGGACCCCGCGTTGCGTCATGCACACGTCACGGTGACGTCGCCCCCGTCATCTCCTTCCTTTTCCCCTTTGGCTGACGCCGGCGCCAAAGCGAGGGGCCGCGCCGCCCATGGCGCCGTCGCGACGCGCCCCGCGCCCCTCCGCGGCATCCAAGCCGTCCACGTGCCCCCGTGGTGCACCCCGCCTATAAGAAGCCGCCGCCGCAGCCCTCGGAGACCTCCCAACCCTAGCCGCCTCGGGGACTTGTCCCCTTCCACCTTGCCACCGCCCGCCGGAGGAGAAGAAGGAGGGAGAAGGGAGAAGAAGGCCAGGAGCACGCCCACGAGTTCGCCGTCGACCTCGCGAAGCCGAAGGCCCGCACGTGGGAGCTCGGGGACGCTGCAAAGCCAAGGACCGCGACGCCCCTGCTTCCTCTGCTCCGCGCCGCCGTCTCCTTCCTCGCCGACGACCCTGCTCCGTCCCTCTTCACCAACGCCTGCACGCCGGCCCGTGGCCACCAAGGTGAGGCCGCGCTCCCTCGCCCATTTGTGGTCGACCCGGCCTTCGAGCCGAGGCGCAACGCGAGCACACCGTCGCCGTCGCCGCCGCGCCGCCGCGCACGCGCTTTGGTGAAGCCGGCCTTCGTGCCGTGCTGGGAATCTCTTCTGCAGGTGCCGCCGCCTTCACCGAGTGCACACACACGCCTCCGCCGCCTGCCTTGACACACGAAGTCGCGCACGTCGCCGGAACGCTGTCGCCCTGCTCGCCGCGCCGCCATGGCCGTCGCCATGGAGGTTTGCTCCGTGCACACAGCAGCAGGGGGAAAGGCGCCGCCTTATTGGCCGTTCCGTGCACGCCTCGTCGCCGGCAACCGCGCGCCCCCACACGCGCTCGTGCCCGGCCGCGGGAGCCCGAGCTCCACCGCCGCACGCGCCGCCCCGAGCTCCGCCATGGGTGCGCCCCTTCGGAACTCGCACGCGTGAGGGCAAAAGCCCTAGTTTTTGGGGTCTTCTCGTTCACCTGATGCACGCACGCACGTTTCTGGCATTTGGGCACGCCCGCGCACCGTCGCCGGTGATCACCGCCGTGCGCCCGCGCAAGCACGTCGCCGCCGTGCCTCTGTCTCGCCGCCGACGCACCTTTCCCGGCCATGGCCACCTCCTTGTTGCCCGGCCATGTGCCCCTGGACCTCCTCGTTCGCACCTTGTCACGCGTTGGTCGGCCCGGGCAAGCCTCGCCGCCGGCGAACCCTTGACCGCGCCGCCGCTCCTTATGAGCATTTCACCGAACACCTACCGCCGGCAACCCAAACCCCTGGGGTTTTGCGCCCCACACACGCACACACACACGACTCCTCGCAGAGGATCCGCCGGGATCTCGTGCGGCTGGCCAACCCAGGCCGAGCCACACGCGCCCCAGCACACCGCCGCGCCGCAGCGGATCCCTCCCGGATCCCACGCGCGCAGCCACGCGCGCAGCCACGTGGCCTGCCACGTGTGCAGGCGCTGGCCTTAAGCCAGCCGTGTGGCAGCCGCATCAGCACTGTAGCCGGCCTACAGCTGGCTATAAGTCCCTTTAGAGCTAGCTAGAGATAGTCTAGAGCTAGTTAAAAGTCTGCAATATTGTATATGCGTATTTTAATTTCAGAAATGTATTTTATCTTCGGAAAATCATAACAAATCCGTTTTAGCTCTGAAAAATATGAAACTTCTTCTGAAAATCTTCTAAAAATCCAAACTTCGTGCTAGACTAGAGGTTGCCTCTTTTTGGATCTTATTTGCTCTTCGTCTTGGATTTATTGCCTTTAGTAGCCGAGTTTATTTATTTAAATACGCTTCTAGGAGCTGCCGGAGCCGGAGAGCTGAACCAGGACTACGACGACGACCTCAGCTACGACGACCACTCGTACCCAGGTTCACGCCTGACCATCTTTGAATGCCCATTAGGCATGGCTATTTTAGAACTGCTAGTGCTTTATTTAATGCATAGAGATGGATATGATGAACCCATGCATAGCCTCTTTTACATACTTGTCCTTGATTGACCTACTACTATTTACTTAAGCTAGATGATGTGCTGAGCTTGCTGTGCATGTGTTGGGATTATTGTGGTAGTTTCTTGGCGTGTGTTGGGAAAAACCGGCAGGAGAAGGCGTTTTGGGATATTTTGGCGGGGGTGAGCTCGAGACAACCTGATCTGGGATCGGGGGCCAGGGATCGTCTTCTCGGACGTTGCCCGAGTTGGTACCTATGGCGGGTACACCGTTTTAGGAGCACAGGTGTTGGGGATTTTGTGATGACTTGGAGGATATGAGCTCGCCCCGGTCTGAAACCGAGTGGGTCGCCTGTTACACGGGACTTTCGTACACACCACCTCGCCGAGAGTGGGGATAGGGCCGTTCGACCCTAGCAAGTGCGGTACCATACCTGCCAGCAGGATAGCGGGGTATCAGTGGGGGAGAGGTGGGAGTGAGTCCACCCTCTCAGTGCGACTCCCGTGTGGCCACACGGGGGCATTTTCACAGTTCTGGGGTGGTCTTCTGCGGGGGACCGCATCGAGACCCGGATGCAGGATGGAACCGTAACTCCTAGGTGTTCGCCCGGTAGGGTAGGCTCGGTCGGCCGTACACCGTCTGGGTACTATTCCAAGTTGGGTACTGGTGTACACGCTCTGCAGAGTTTAGATCTATACGTATAGCCGCGTCCTCGGTTATGGACATGCCCGTTGTTTCTCCGACTCTTATGTTTTGGGATTTCTACCTCCCCCTTATAGGATGAGTGTGATTGGTGAGCCGTGGTTGTATTCGGGGAGAGGAGAGTTGCTCCCTCTACCTCGCGGATCCGGGTGCAACCATTGAGGTGCGAGGAGTGGGAGTTCTCGCACCGACCCTAGATGGAGATAGGTGATGGTGACGGTGATCTGGGTAACCAGATGTATCCGTATGTGGATGAGAGATATGGGATATGGTGAACTTATGGAGATATTACTCTATTTTTGCTGCTGCTGCATAGGAAACCCTGCTACTACCTTGAGATACTCTTTTCCCCTTAGAAATAGGCCACTTAAAGCTTGCATACGGTTGGTGACGTGGACCTATCCCGATCCTTGGGGATAGCCCCTGAGCTTGCAGGGTACGAGTCCGACTACGACAACAATGCCGACGGATGGTACGACTGAGGGGGCACGACGCTTCGCTCAAGGATGCCTGTGGGAGATGCCTGAAGATGGAGACACCTTTTGAAGACTAGCTACCGCTGCGTAGGCTCTTATTTCTGTTATTCCGCCGAGAGGCGAGTATTGATGTACTCCGAATAATCAGGACATGTAATATTCAGATTATTATTCGTACTCTGATGCTTTATTTCGATGTATGACTGTGTTATTTATCTGTGATGAATGCCTGTGCGTGATAGCGTCTGATCCAGGGACTATCACGAGACAGAATGCTGGGTTTTCCGATTTTGAAAACCCAGGGCGTTACAGAATTAAATCGTGGTTCTTGTGGTTTTGAGATGAGATGCTTTCCTAAATACTTAATTTTGGGTTGGTATAAACTTACACCTAGTAAATAGGTGCTTGCTAATAAAATTTGACAAACATTAAAATGCTAACCGCTGCAAAACCTTAACCTATCCTTGATAGCCTTGCATCTTCCCCCACTTGCTGAGCTCCAACCATAAGTGTGCTCACCCTTGCTTACCCGCTGTTCAGAGGAGAATACTGGAGAAGAGTACTTCAGCGACTTCGATGAGTTCTGAGGCTTGCGTGCCCCCAGTCATGTGCCTGTGGAAGATGAAGATGGAGTCGCGTCTTCATAGTTATCGTTGTTTGTGTAAAGACCTTCGAGTCTAACGTCTGAGTGTAATAAAGAGATAATGTAATAGTTTAACTCTTATACGTTTTTATTGCTGTTTTATGATATTTCACTCATGACGTCTATCATATGTGTGTAAACTTGATCCTGGCGCACATATGAGATGAATTTGGTTTTCTTCGGAAAATCAGGTGTGACAGGACGTGATGGGCTTTGGCTCTTAGGCTACTGCGGCCCAATCACCCATGCAGAAGTTGAGAAGCGAGCGCATAGGAAGGAGAGGCAGCCGCTGCTTGGTGCTTGCTCTTTGTCCCACCTCGCGCATGAAGGAGTACCTGCAGACACCGGTGTCCTATATATTGAAGTAGCCAAGGCTCTACCCTCTACCTAGAACGGGAGAAACCGGCAAAGCAAAAAGGGAATCTCCCGTATAAAAACGGGATCTGACGATACGGTCAGAAAATGCCCCTCCTGATTCCGTTCCTGCTCCCGTCTAAACTTCCTGTATTTTTTCCTGCTTTCGGATTATACCGAAAATATGGTTAACGGTCGGGAAAAAGTGGTAACGGTGCCGGGACGGGAATTTCCTAATCCTGTTTACATTCCTAGTGGGAGGGGGCACGGTCGTCCTACCGGAAGATTTACATACCAAATTTGTTCTCACTTCATTTTTTTTTTACAGAAGATACATGGGTCAACCGCGGTCGTGGCACCATCATTGGTACCGCGCGCTGTATAGGAAGGAAAAAGGATTTTTTTAACAGTAGCTCATGAATCATGATCAGTGCCAAAAACCAGACGGAAGATGTCAGCCACTCCCACGGAGGCCCAGTACTGGAGCAAGCGGGTTTCGGCCCAGTATCTTTTTTGAGAGGAAATTCAGCCCGGTATATAAGGATAAAAAAATAGTCCGTTTTGAGACTATTCTGACCAGTTCGTTTATTGCCGCCATTTGCATTGGGCCGTTCCGTGAACAGGTCCGTCATATGTTGGGCCGCTTGTGTCCAATGTCCGTCCATGGATAAACTGATCCGGAAAATCTATCTGGCTTACGGAAGCCCGTTAACTATTTGGAGATTTTTGTAACATATTTTTTTCTTGATTTTCAAAATTAATATCAGATCCACAAATTTTTAAAAATATACCACAGTCGTCATTGTGTACGGCGTCTGGTGTCAAACGCCGCACACAACGGCGTCTGGGCTAACCCACCATCACGAAAAACGACTATTAAGTCACCAGCACACGGCAGAACCCAGACGCCAGTGGCAATGGCGGTTAAAGGTGGGCCGCCTAGCCCAAACGTCAACCACAACAACGATTGACATCAAGCGACGTTGCAAACAACGTCTGTTGGGACTGTCAGTGTTTTAGACACCGAGCCTACGACGGGGTACCCGAAGTAGTAGATTGTGCGGTGGGGCTCGCCGAGATCAGGAACACGATGGTGAGACACGGGGCACACAATTAGACGGGTTCGGACCGCAATGTGCGTAATACCCTACGTCCTGTATGCTGCATGGCTCTGTATTGATTGCGTCTGTTTTGAGAGGGGTCCCTGCCTCGCCTTATATGGCACGGGAGGCAGGGTTACAAGTCGGATTGGTACAAGGGTACTATTCGAGTAGGATCCGGAGTAGCCTATACAGGGTATGGAAAGCTATCCTAGTCTTAGTACAAGTCCTTGTCCGTCTTGTCTTGCCTTGTGGTCCACGGTACCAGCACCGTGGCCCACTAGTCGAGTAGTCAAGGTGTACAGGAACTCATCTCCCGGGTATGGCCCACAATGTGTTGGTGGGCCCAGGGATGCCCGGTCGACAAGCCCCCGAGTACTTTGTAGTCGAATGCAATGCTCCAAGTAGTCTTGAAGGTCTCCACGAGTAGTTCCCAAGCGTCCCCGAGTTCTACAAACTTCAATCTTCAATAGTACTTGAATCATCATGAGGCTGGAAGGTACTCCAGCTAACTCCACGAGTAGTCTTGAAGTCTTCTCGAGTTGTTCCCAAGCGTCCCCGAGTACTTCCCTTGAAGGTCTTCAATAATACCCGTTACTTTTTTAAATCTTTGCATCAAAGATCCATATGGAAATGCGATTACTGAAATCGCATTCCATATGGAATGTAGCCCCCGAGCCTTATGTGGAATCCAGGATTCAAGCTGAGGGTCAATCATCTATTCTTTGATCTTGCTCCAGAAAATCCTCAGAAAATCCGAAGAAATAATATAGGAATGCGATTAGCAAAAAATCGCATCCTATATGGATGTAGCCCCCGAGCCTTAGCTCGAATTGACAATTCAAGCTGAGGGTCAATCTGTAGTCTTCGTCAAATAATCCCGTAGAATCCTGAGAAAAACTGAAGGACACGTGGCACGGAGCCCCCGAGCCTTGAGTCGAGTACTTTCTCGAATTGAAGGATCCAATTTGACTATAGAATAGTGGCCTGAATTCAGTGAACTGTAGCTGAGTGAAATCCAATTCCATCGAGTAGTCGAGCCCCCGAGATGGAGCTGAGCAGGTCTTGGATTTTAGTCCTCTGACTTAGCCAAAATTTTGCCTGTGTGAAACCAATCTGTTGAATACGAAGGGTCACTAGGTCAAATCGTTTAGGGTTTTGGTTTTATAAATACCCGAAGGGGTATCCCTTAGGGTTTCATTGCTTCCATTCGCCCTTAGATCCAGAACACCTTAGCATCCATAGCCGCCGCAGAGTTCGAGCGCCCATAGTGCCAAGAGTGCAAACCTCCATCCCTTCACCGTCCTCCAATCAATACGAAAGAAGACCCTCGTGATAGGAAGGATGAAGCCTGCGCCGTCCAAGGGACAGAAGAGGAAATCTGGCCGAGGCAAAAATGAGTTGCCGGAGCCAAAGTACAAGACAGTGGTCATCACCAAGCCCCCTAGCCAGGCTGTTTCTCGGAAGAAATCCAAGATGAAGGAGGAAGATATCAAGGTCCTCGAAGCCGACGGGTTGCTGCGCGAGAAGGCCATTGCTGGTTGGAGCTCTGCCGCTGGTGATGCGTGGCCAATGGAGAAGAGCCCGGATGAAATCCCAATGTTCGGGCACTTCGTTGAGCGTGGATTGACGCTGCCGTCGTCGGATTTCTTCCGCGGCTTCCTCGACTTCTTCAAGTTGGAGCACGTACACCTGAACCCCAACAGCATCTTCCAGATTGTAGTGTACGTGCACTTCTGCGAAGCCTTCCTCGGTATCCGCCCTCACTGGGCCTTGTTCAGAAAGATCTTTCGGTTGAAGTCGCAGCCCAACGCCAACTTCCCAGTTGTAGTCGGTGGAGCCGGTGTGCAGATGCGCCAGAAGGCACAAGAGTTGTACTTCAAGTACGACTTGATAGATTCAAATCAAGCTGGAAGAACAAGTGGTTCTACATAGAGAACGCCCCACCGCAGCTGCCGAAGCCCAGCATGTTCGCACCAGTATCCGATCGGCTCTGGAAAGATGAACCCACAATGCAGGAGTGCATCCAGATTCCTGAGTTGCTAGCGAAGATTGCGCAGAAGAAGGCGCAAGGCTTGACTGCTGAGAGAGTAGCTTCAGCTTTATGAAGCGACGGATACAACCCTTGTTGCAGCGGGAGCATCTCGGGTTCGAATACACTGGAGCGTATAATGGCTCCAGGCTTTCTGCTGAAGAGATCAGCGATAATCTTGTGATGGAGAGGCTGCAGAAGATCTTCAAGAATCTTCACGGAATTCCTACAGCCGTCCGTGAATATAGTGTTGACAATCCTCCACGCATGTTAAGTTTCTGAGAACTAGCCCCCGAGTACTTATTATAAGTAGTCGTGTAGCTAATAATTGCCTTATTTCACAGGAGGATGTCTTGAAATTTGTGTCCGTTCCCCCTCCTCGTCCTCAAGACCCACTACAAGCGCCGGAGGGAGAGCCAACCGAAGTGGAGGCTCAAGCCCCCGAGAGTAGTCAATCTGCTCAAGGGGAAGAAGAAGTCATGGTGGAGGACGCCTCCTCAAGCGATGAAGACGGCCAAACACTTCAACAGCGTTTTGAAGTGAAAAGCCGCTACGGGTACTCTAGGGCGTCCATCCCCAGTGGCCTCACCGCAGGAGCATCGAAGAGGCCGACATCGTCTCTTACAGATGATGTGACTCTGCCACCGCGGAAGAAAAGGACCACGGTGGGGAAGCGAGCCGTAAAGAAGATCTCAGGCCTCCAATCCATTACAGTAAGTGTTCAAAATGCAAGACTCGCCTGCTTGAACAACACGCTGCTGACATTGAAGAAGTCTCGTAGCTCAGAGAAGAAATGAAGCAACAAAAAGCCTTATCTCTGAAGCTGCAGGAGAAACTTGATGCCAACGCCGCCGAGTATCACAACGAGATCCAGAAGCTGACGGCGAAGAAGGATGAAGTTGTTGGTAAGAACAAGTCCCTTCACCTGAAGAATAAAGGTAATCTCCCTTCTGAAATCATCATTGAGTACTTTTGCTCTTACGCACCACATCTGATAAGTAGCCTTGATCCTTTGCAGAGCTGATGGAAGAAGTCGACAAGTTCAAGAACAAGACGTTGGACTGGCAGCTAGCCTTCAACCATGAAGAAGCAGCTCATATGGATCTAAAGGAAGACTATAAGGTGCGGTGCTTCGAACTTGAGCGCGAAATAGACATCCGCATTGCCGGCTGGACTGATTTGCTCTGTTGCATGCAGTCGCTCAAGGAAAAGATTGAAGAAGCCAAGGGCCTACGCTCAGAGCTGAAGGCCTTGACAGAGGCGGCCGAGCCAGTAGCAAATCTGTTCGAGCCCAGAGTCACTGGAATTCAGCCCCGTCCACTTGTGGAGAGGCTGAAAGATACGCCGAAGAAGATTCTGGAGTACGCTCAAAGGCTGGCCTGCACGATCCCAAATCAAGTCCTGAGCTTCATCAAGTCTTTCTATGTCGAGGCGGACCTCACGGTCATCATGAACGGCAGATCTGGAGATTGTACCGACGATCATCTCAATGAGCTGATGCAACAGACTTCTCCAATCGCGGTAGCAGTCTCCAAGTTCATCGATCTCCGTTAGATGTACCTGTAGGTAGAAACACTAGGGAAAAGACAAGTGTAATCCCGAACAAGTGTTTATGTAATATAATTGAAAACTTTGAAGAAATCAATTATCTGGATTCCTTTGTATGCTTATGTGTTGGCCAAGTACTCGAGTTGGTATTGAGTGTGTGGCTGCAAAAAAGAGATACGATACACGAGTAGGAATACTCAAGTGTAAAGATGTTCCAAAGAACGTTAGCTTAAAACATGACGAGTTGAACACCTTAGCTGTAGCAGCATAAAAGAAGGCATTGTCATGAAATAAGCTAAGAGTAGTAACAAGTCGATATAGAGTAGCGGCTTGTACAAAACACATTGTACAGAGTTTACAATGTCTTAAGTACCTCTGAGGCTAACAAGCCTAGTGAGAGAGTACTCGAAAGAACTTATTCATAACGAGTTGAACACCTTAGCTGTAGAAGCGTAAAGAAGGTTTTGTTATGAACAAGTGGAAGACAGTAACAAGTTGGTATAGAGTAGCAACTTTATTACTGAATACATTGTACAGTGTTTACAATGTCTTAAGTACCTCTGAGGCTATGAGCCTAGTGAGAGAGTACTCACAAGAATGTTCCGAAGAACGAGTAAGACCGTAGGGGACAGTGTGATGAACTCATCCTTGCTGTAGCAGCACCAGCAGGGTGTTACTCTAGGCTGCAGCCTCTTATTGAAAAATAGGAACATGGACAGCATGTGTCACTTATTGCCCTATACGATACAGGATCGTCTGGAGAGAGTTATCATGACTCCCTACGAGGTTGCAGAATGAGACTGCCTGGAGAGGGTTGATGAAGCCCCCTGCGGGTGCTCGTAGCTGAAAGCTACGAGAAGATTCAGTCGAAACTGTCTGGAGAGGATTATCTTGATCCCCTACGAGTGGTGACAACCGTGGCTGTCTGTTGAGTGGTTGCAACCGAAGCTGCCTGGAAAGGGTTGATGAAACCCAATACGAGTTGTTTTACAGCCGTAGCCGTCTGGAGAGGGTTGTTGAGACCCTCTACGGGTAGAAGCAACAAAGCTGGTCGATATTCCAAGAGTTGTCGACTTCCTCACCTTCTAGAGTTTGAAGACGATATGAGCCTGAGCCAGTAACCTTTGCAATAGAGAAAGGACCTTCCGAGTTGAGCTTGTGTAGTCCTGCCGTATTCTGGATGCGACGGAGGACTAAATCACCGGCGTTGAAGGAGCGTTCCTTAACGTTGCAGTCATGATAGCGGTGAATCCTCTCAAGGTATCGAGTGGATTGAATAAGTGCGTTGCAGCGAGTTTCCTCGAGACTGTCGACATCTGTTTGTCTTGTTTCTTCAGCTACGCCTTCTTCGTACTGATCAACCGTCGGAGAATGCCACATGACATCGGCAGGCAAAACGGCTTCAGAGCCGTAGACCAGGAAGTAAGGTGACTGCCCTGTGGGGGTAGTAGGCTGAGTGCGTAGCCCCCAGAGTGCATTGGGTAATTCCTTGATCCACTTGCCGCCCTTGGTATTTGCTGCATCATACAGTCGCTTCTTGAGAGCATCCAGTATCATCCCATTAGCGCGTTCCACTTGGCCATTGGCACGGGGATGAGCGACGGAGACGTACCGGACGTCAATTCCACTGTTCTCGCAGTACTCCCAGAACTGGTGATTGTTGAAATTCGAACCCAGGTCTGTGATGATGCGATTAGGAAAACCATAGCGATGTACGATTTCATCCAAGAAGTCGAGGACTCTATCAGCCTTGGGGCATGTAACAGGCTTAACCTCAATCCACTTGGTAAACTTGTCGAGAGCCACCAGAACTCTGTTGAATCCTCCTGGCGCATTTGGGAGAGGACCAATCATATCCAGCCCCCAGCAAGCGAAAGGCCAAGTTGGTGGTATCGTGATGAGCTTGTAGGCAGGAACGTATTGTTGCTTGGCAAAGAATTGGCATCCTTGGCACTTCTTGACTAGTTCCTCTGCATCAGCAAGAGCTGTAGGCTAGTAGAAAGCACGTCTGAACACTTTTCCCACCAAGGTGCGGGAAGAAGCGTGGTTGCCACAGATTCCTTTGTGTGTCTCCTCCAAGATTTCCTTGCCTTCTTTGCGAGAGTACATCAGAGCTTGCGCCTCGCTTGTAGAGTTGATTTCCGACTAGAGCATAAGCCTTGACGCGGCGTGAGATGCGCTCAGCTTCTGACTTGTCTTCTGGAATCAACTAATGTTGAATGTAATCGATGAAGGGAGTTCTCTAGTCCACATCAATCATAAGCACTTCTCGATCAGGTTGAACTGAAGTAGTCGTAGGTACAGATGATTGCTCCGGAATTGATGGTTTGTGGAGTTCATGGACGAAGATCCCAGCTGGCACTTGAGCTCGTGTAGATCCCAGCTTCGACAAGATATCCGCAGCAACATTGTTGTCGCGGACCACATGATGGAACTCGAGACCATGAAATTTGTTCTCAAGTTTGCGTACCTCCTGACAGTACGCATCCATATTCTCAGCATTACGATCCCATGAATCGTTGACTTGATTGATGACCACCAAAGAATCACCATAAACAAGTAGTCGTGTGATGCTAAGAGAGACTGCAAGGCGAAGACCATGCAGTAGAGCTTCATATTCAGCTTCATTGTTTGAGACCTTTCAAAAGATCTGCAAAACATATTTGAATTGCTCGCCCTTGGGAGAAATCAGAAGTACCCCAGCACCAGCGCCTTCCAATTTGAGGGAACCGTCAAAGTACATGACCCAATGTTCTTGACGCTCAATTAGAGTTGGGACTTGATTTTCTCGCCACTCAGCCATGAAATCAACCAAGGCTTGAGACTTGATAGCAGTGCGAGACTTGAACTCGAGCGATAGAGCGCCAAGCTCAACAGCCCATTTAGAAACCTTCCTGTGGAATCCCGATTGTGCAATATCTCACTAAGCGGGTAGCTAGTGATCACAGAAATTTTGTACTCGTCGAAGTAGTGGCGGAGCTTCCGTGAAGTAATCAGAACTGCATAGAGTAGCTTCTGCACCGGAGGGTACCGAGCCATGGATTCTGAAAGAACTTCACTGACGAAATAGATAGGCCTCTGGACAGGATAGCCATGGCCTTCTTCCTGCCGTTCAACGACAATAGCAGTGCTGACGACATTAGTAGTCGCAGCAATGTAGAGCAAGAGTTCTTCATTGGGCAGAGGAGCTGTGAGGACTGGAGGCTTGGATAAAAACTCCTTGAGCTGAGAAAGAGCTTGATCAGCTTCAGTTGTCCATGTAAACTTCTCCTGCCACTTGAGTAACTTGAAGAAAGGAAGACCCCATTCTCCAAGTCGTGAGATGAAGCGATTGAGAGACGCCATGCAACCAGTAAGCTTCTGGACATCTTTGATAGTAGTCGGAGCTTGCATGTTAGAGATGGCAGTAATCTTCTCAGGGTTTGCTTCGATGCCACGATGGCTGATGATGAACCCGAGTAGTTTTCCTCAAGATACGCCAAAGACGCACTTATTGGGGTTGAGCTTCCATTGGTACTCACGTAGTGAAGCGAAAGTTTTCTCAAGATCCGTGATGAGCATGTCTGCATCCCTAGTCTTGACAACGACGTCATCCACGTATGCTTCCACGTTCTTGTGAAGCTGCTTCTTGAAGCACGCTTGGATAGCCCTTTGATATGTAGCACCAGCATTTTTCAACCCGAAGGACATTGTTGTGTAACAATAAGCACCAAACGGGGTGATGAATGCGGTCTTCTCTTGATCAGATTCCTTGATTACAATTTGATGATAGCCAGAGTAGCAATCCAGGAAACAGAGTAGAGCACAGCCCGCCGTAGAGTCAATGACTTGATCAATTCGCGGCAACCCAAAAGGATCCTTGGGGCAATGCTTGTTGAGATCAGTGTAGTCGACGTACATCCTCCAGTCATTAGAATTCTTCTTTCTAACGAGCACAGGGTTAGCGAGCCACTGCGGGTGAAAAACTTCCTTGATGAAGCCAGCCGCGAGTAGTTTAGCGAGCTCTTTCTTGATAGCAGCCCTGTGGTCGTCAGCAAAACGCCGAAGGTGTTGTCTCTTGGGGGTAGCATTAGGATCGACGTTGAGTGAGTGCTCGATCAACCTCCTGGGCACACCTGGCATGTCAGATGGTTTCCACGCAAAGATATCACGGTTAGCCCGAAGGAAGTTGACGAGCGCATCTTCCTATTTAGGATCAAGCTGTGCACTGATCATGGTCGTCTTGCTGCTGTCACCAGTACCAAGGTCAATGGCTTTGAGCAGGACGTCACCAAACGGTGCAGGCTTGGTGTTATTGTCAGTCTTCTCAGGAACCTCCAGCTTGCTCGGAGCAAGCTTTTTAGCGGAAGTGAAAACCTCCATCATTGCATTGGGTACTTGAGTAGTCGAGGCAAGTTCTACGACTTCTGTGTCGCAGTCGTAGGAACGCTTCAGATCCCCTTGCAATGAAAGAACGCCCTTGGGGCTCGGCATCTTGACAACCAAGTACACATAATGTGGGATAGCCATGAACTTAGCGAGACCGGGCCTGCCGATGATGGCGTGATAAGAAATCTCGAAATCAGCGACCTCAAACTTGATGTACTCAGTGCGATAGTGATCCTTGGTCCCAAAGGTAACGGGTAGTACAACTGAACCCAAAGGAACAGCTGCGTTGCCCGGGATGATACCATAGAACGGTGAGTTGGTCTTAGTAAGCATATTGGTGATATCCAGGCCTATCTTCTTCAAAGTTTTGGCAAACAAGACGTTGAGACCGCTGCCACCATCAATGAGAACTTTGGTAAGCCTGGAGCCTGCCACCACTGGATCCAGAACAAGAGGATATCATCCTGGCTCAGAGAAACTAGTCCATTGATCCGCCCTTGAAAAGGTAATAGGGGTTTCAGACCACTTGAGATAAGTGGGAGCTGCTGGTTGGATGGACATAATCTCCCTGAGAGCTAGCTTTTGCATGCGCTTGGTTGGAATACCACCAAATATGACATCGACAGTATTGGAGGGGTTCTGAAACCCAGTGTCTTTGTCTGTGTTAGCCTTCTTCCCCTTGTGTTTGCGATATCGCGGGTTTGGGTGCGTTGGTTCGGGTGTGTTCTTCAACGCACGTCAAAGTTGGTAACACTGCTCTATAGTATGATCACCCTCCGGGTACCATGGGCATTTCTGCTTGGTCAAAGTTGCCCAGTGAGGATCATCTTCAGGCTTGGCGGTGGTTTCCATGACAGCAACAGTATTGTCGGGCTTGCGCTTGCGGTTGGAATTACTCGAGTAGTTATTCCCTTGGCGGTTGCCCTGCTGTTGCTTGCCACTATTGCTTCCTCTAGCATTGTTGTTGTTGTTGTTGTTGTTCTGATTGTTGCGAAGATGCTTGAACTGATTCCGAGCTTTGTCTTCTTCGTCCGCCCAGTGAGTGATCATCTCCTTGAGTTTGGTGATGTTGGCTGGGCGAGCACGACCAAAGTCTTGGAAAAGCCTATCATCATAGAAACCATCTTGAAAGGTGTCTATGACTTATTTTCTAGTGACATCAACAACAGTAGCCCTTTTCTCAAAAAAGCGGCGCATGTACTCGCGAAGGTTTTGCCTTGTTTCTACTTGATCAGGGCAAGATCCATCCTGGTGCCATGACGGCCCAGAGAACCCGCGAAGTTGCTGGTGAAGCGGTGTTTGAGTTGTTCCCAGTTGTCGATGGAGCCACGTTTGAGGGACTCAAACCATGTGAGGGGCTCTTGTTCGAGAACAAAAGGGAAATAGATCCATTTAGTATCATCATTGCCTCCGGCATTGGAGATGGACAGAGCATAACAGCGCAACCACTGCCTTGGATCTTGCTTGCCATCATACTTGGAGGTGCCGTAAGGCTTGAACTTCTCCGGAAGAAACAGATCTTGAAGTCGAGCAGAAAAAGCAGGGAAAGAATCAGAGTCATTATCCTTTTGCTTCTCACGCTCAGCACGTCTGGCGTTGATTGTTGTGCGAGCATCGTAGCGAGAGTCTCCTGACTTGCTGTTGACACTGCCATCATCGCCCTTGCCCCTGTTGCTAGCTTCCGGACGTGTGCGATTAGGAGTAGGAGTAGTTCGATGAGCACCCCCACTGCTACCATGGTGACTAGGAGTACTGGTATTCTGTCGTAGCATAGTGTAGGCTAGTTCAGCCAGCTTCACGACTTCAGCAGCCGCCCTGTCACGAGGCATAGAGCGACCAAGTAGATTGATCGCATTAATAGCTTCTTCTGGAGTGCGATATTCGTGAGTAGCTACCGCATCCAAAGCCTCTTGAAGATTACGGGTAGGTAGAGCTTCTGCGAGTTCCCGTCGAAGGGTTGCACGATCAGCATTGCGTTGGCGACGTGCAGCCTTGACCTCCACAGCTTCATCAGCAGGAGCATTAGCAGAGAGTTCATCATCAGATACATCATCTGGATAACGATAATTGGAACGATGCCCTTGCGGAGTAGATGCATCAACGACGAACACTTCTCGATGTGATGAATAAGTACCCGTACTCTGGATGAGCTCAGTATCAGTATCGTAATCAACAAGCTTGACGCCTTCCTGGAAGGGCAAGTTGTCGAGACAAGCGATAAAGCACTCCTGATCATCCAGTGTAAGATCAATAGGCACATGCTCAGGCCAGCAGACGAATCTACCCTCAGATATCGATGTGATCACCAGTCCATGAGCAGGGCCAGACAGTTGTTGTACTTCAGCAGAATCGAAACCATAGTCGAACTCGAACTCAGAAGAATCCAAAGAGTAGTCGAAGTTATCGTCCGAATCTGAAGAGTACTCGAGCATGATCTTCGGTCCAGGGCACATGAGGCGCTTCAGTGCGGCTTGGTAAGCGGCACTGACATGGCGATGACCGAAAAGAGGTGGTGCTGGAAAGTTATTCAAGCTGAGCGCAAGCTGTGAAGCTGAATAAGGCAACTCAGGCTGGATAAGAGGCGAAGTCGAGTTGTACTCGGACTCCGACTCGAGTTCTCTGAGCGGGTCAGATATCGAAATTTTGCCGAAATTTTCGACAAAATTCTCCACCGAAGCTTGCGTAAGCGTCGAGGACTTGAGTTTTGACCCCGGACTTGGCGCTAAAAAATGTAGGAACGATCCGGCGCTGTCAGCAACGCAAACCTAGGAGCCGAAAACGAAGGTGTCGCCTTGCTGGAAAGCGACGATCGACTTGATGGTGACGAGAGCCATCGAGTTTGCCAGTGGATCAACGACGAGACCCCTACCTGGCGCGCCAGCTGTCAGTGTTTTAGACACCGAGCCTACGACAGGGTACCCGAAGTAGTAGATTGTGCGGTGGGGCTCGCCGAGATCAGGAGCACGATGGTGAGACACGGGGCACACAATTAGACAGATTCGGGCCGCAATGTGCGTAATACCCTACGTCCTGTATGCTACGTGGCTCTGTATTGATTGCGTCTGTTTTGAGAGGGGTACCTGCCTCGCCTTATATGCCACGGGAGGCAGGGTTACAAGTCGGATTGGTACAAGGGTACTATTCGAGTAGGACCCGGAGTAGCCTATACAGGGTATGGAAAGCTATCCTAGTCTTAGTACAAGTCCTTGTCCGTCTTGTCTTGCCTTGTGGTCCACGGTACCAGCACCGTGGCCTACTAGTCGAGTAGTCTAGGTGTACAGGAACTCATCTCGCAGGTATGACCCACAATGTGTTGGTGGGCCCAGAGATACCCGGTCGACAGGGGCCGCGCTTATAAAACGACGGTTGCCCCCCAACCCCCCAAGACGTTGGCGCCCCTTTCCCTCTCACGTGGCGAAAGTTCTCGTGCATTTGCGTTTCGAGTCAAGTATTATTCTAACCAGTTTACTTTTTGGTAGTTCAGAAACTTTTGGAAAATAGTTTAAAAATTTTAGAAATAGTTTAGAAAATAGTTATAAATTTTAGAATTAGTTTAGAAATATTAGAAAATAGTTTAAAAATTTTGAAATTATTTTAGAAATATTAGAAAATAGTTTGGAAATTTTAAATTTATTTAGACATTTTAGAAAATTATGTAGAAATTCTGAAATTACTTTAGAGATAGTAAAAAATAGTTTAGAAACTTTGGAATCAGTATAGAAATACTAGAAAAGAGTTATAAATTATAGAACTAGTTTAGAAATACTAGTTTACAAATTCTGAAATTAGTTTAGAAATACTACAATATAGTTTAAAATTATGAAATTAGTTTAGAAATATGAGAAAAAATTTTGAAAGTAGTTTCGAAATACTAGAATATAGTTTAGAAATTTAAAAATCAGTTTATTAATATTATATTGTTTAAAATTTTTGAAATTAGTATATTAATATTAAATTGTTTAGAAATTTTGAAATTAGTTTAGAAATACTAGAAAATAGTTTGGAATTATTGAGTTTATAAATACTAGAAAATAGTTTGAAATTTTTGAAATTAGTTTAGAAATACTAGAAAATGTTCATAAAGAAGGAAAACTAATCTGGAAAATCTATCTGGCTCACGGAAGCATGTTAACTATTTGGCTTCCGATGCTTTGAGATGTGTGCGATGATTAGAGGTCGTCCATCTTGTCTTGCTGCCTTCTCTCCCACCTCCCGTCGCCTGCCGCGCCCCGCCGGCTTGCCTCCCGTCTTCCTCCTACATGCCGCTGGCCTACCTCCTGCCTTCCTACCACACGCCGCCGGCCTGCCTAAACCCTAAGCCGCCTGCGCGCCTCCCTAGTGGCCCTGAGCGCGCGCCGACCGGGCCCTTAAGCGCGCCGCCGCAGGTCCCACACGCCGGCCGTGGGTGCCGCTGGCCGCGAGCTGAGCTCTGTCACGCCGCGTGGGGAGGTACAAAATGTTGATTGTTACGTCTAAAAATGTTGAAGCCATTTAGCTAAGATGTTGAAATATGCACTGAAAATGTTGTCAAAAAAATTATGCTCTAAAAAATATTGAATAGATTATTGTTTATAGAAATGTTGAATCTACTCTTTTGAATTGTTGAACTATTTTTTGAAAAATGTTTAATCTACTTTATAAAATGTTGAAATTGTGGAAGGAGGCAAGCCCAGGTCCAGAGGAAGAAGAAAATCATATAAGTCTTCGTGGGCTTCTATTAGGCCTAATCTAAATGGGAGCGTATTAGGTGGAAACCAGCCCACCTGTGCAAAGACGCAAGATCTAGATAGCCACAGAGAGAGGTGAGATCATTTTAGAAAAACCCTCCCGTGAGCCCCCCAACCAGTATCAGTACTTTTGCAATAACCCCCTCCCTCAATTCCCAGCGGCTGCCCCTGTTTTATTTCTCCCACGCATCGGCCCGCCGTCCCCTACTCAATCTGCCGCCCCCCACTCGACCTGCCGCCCCTCACGCCCGGACACCGCCGATATCCTTGGAGACGAGTGGGGAAGGAGGGCATCGTTGTGCCGTTGATGGGGCTGGGCAATCCGGGCACTACTAGGGATGGCAGCGGGTCGGGTAAGTGCGGGTAAGACATTTACCCGCCTGATAGCATATCCACGCTCTCACCCTTTGCCTGCCCGATAGCCTGCCCACGGGTAAAAATCTCTGCCCGTATCCGCACCCGACGGATATCCGTGGGTATCGGGCAAACCCGTCACCCGTTACCTGCTGCGGCTTGTGCTTGCACGGCCAAGGCAGGGGCGAGGAGCGATGCGCCCTCCCGTGCACACAACAGCGGCGGAGCTGGCCCCGACGGCGCGCTCAACGGCGAGGGTGCTCGCCGAAGCGAGGAAGGGCGTCACCATGCGCGCCAGACCGGGAGCTGCGCGGGGATTGGCGCACACAACGGCGGCTGATCGGGAGCGGCGCGGGAAGGGCGCTCACGGCGGCGTCCAGTCGGGGCCACGGCGAGGGGCGCGAACCCTGCCCAGGGCGGCTCTAGCAGCGGCGGCAGGGAACTATGAAGGATAGATCGAGAGGTTGAAGCGGCAGGGAATTTGGGAAGACTGAAGGAGAGAGGAGTAAAGATATGGATGTTGGGCTCTATTGGGCTGTATTGGGTCGCTGTTGAGGAATAAAGAGCTAATATTTTGATGGCTTTTTACATTTCAACGGGTACGGGCATTATCCGCGGGTGGAATATTTTGCCCGTGTGCTACCCGCGGGCGAGGACTGCTGCCCGTATCCGCGCCCGCAGGTGAAATTCGTTGCCCGTATCCTTTCCCTTCGGGTCGGGTATCCGCGGATATCCGCGTTCGGGGATAAAACTGCCATCCCTAGGCACTGCACTGCCTTTCATGGAGGTGGCCCTCTCTGACCGCGGCTGACATTCTCCATAGAGAAGATGGGGGACGACCTCTCCCTGAATGGACTCACCGGCGCTGTGTCATAGGAGTTCAATCGGCTCAAGCAGTTGGACAGGTTCTTCCTCGAGGGAAACGACCTCTCCAGCAAGCTCCCGACGGGGCTATACCTCCCCGCCCTCTCGCGGTTCAACGTGTCGTTCAACGCACAGCATGCAGGGCCCGTGCTGGTGTCGCTAGACACGATGTCGGCGAGCGTGTTCCTCGGCACGGGGCTCTGCGGCGCCCCCTTCGCGCGTGCGGGCCGCCTCCGCTGGGTGACGGGAAGAGGAAACTATCCCGTTGGGCCATCGTTGGCATCATGGTCGGTGCCTCACTCCTTCTCCTGCTCGCCATGGGGCTCGTCGCCTTCCTCCGCCGACATCGTATGGATAAGATAGCAGCAAATAGCATAATAGAAAGGATGGCGCCAGACTCTTTATGCGGCTCTGGAGCTTGAACTCGGCCCATGTCGGTGCGCCCTCGCCGCTCTCCGTGTGGTCGTCCTCCTGGAGTGCGTAGGCGACCGTGGCCCCTGTCTTCTCCAGGGAGAATGTCGGTCATGGTCAGAGAGGGCACGCCTCCATGAACAACAGCGTGGGTGCCCGGATTGTCCAGCCCCGTCAACGGCGTAGAGGCACCGTCCTTCCCCTCTCGTCTCCATGGATGGCGGTGGTGGCCAGGAGTGAGGGGCGGCGGGTAGAGTGGGGGACGACAGGTTGATGCCTGGGAGAAACAAAACATGGGCAGCCGCTGGGAATTGAGGAAGGGGGTTATTGCAAAAGTACCGAGACTGGTTGGGGCTGGCGAGTGGGTTTTGTAAAAATGATCCCACCTCTCTGTGTGACCATTGGATCTAGATCTTACGTCCGTGATCGGAGTTTGCATAGTTTGCACATGTGGTTGATTTCCACCTGATACACTCCCTAAATAGCTATCTAGCTTTCAAAAGCTATATAGGAGCTCCCGAATTGATCACGCACGACAAGGAGCCAAAACCAAATGGAAAAAGGTTGTTTTACCTCCTAAACGCAGCGTCGAGTTTACGTTTCCTACTATCAAAATTAGGTGATCTACCTTCTTCAACTTTCATAAAATTTATCTCCCTACTTGGTTATAGCTGTTTTCAAAGGTGGTTTTGTAGTTTTCAATTGAAAATAAATATTGTAAATGCTTAATAAAGTTTAAACCACGAAAAAAATCTCTAAGTTTTAAAAATTCTAAGGAAAATTCTAGAGATGGACTGAGATGTAAGAAATCAAAATAAAACATTTAAAATCAGTGGAAACGTTTATAAAATTTTCTAAAATTTAGATTTAGGCTCTAGCGAAATGGAAAGTGTATCAAAGTAAACGCAGTCAACCATGATAAATGTAAAATTTACTAATGTTGAATACATTTACGCATTTTCAATGAATGTATTTATGTTGGTTTCATTTCATGTTTTTTATTGAGAAAAAGTATTCAAGATGCAATTAGAAAAATTTATGATGGTTTAGTTTTTTGGATATATTTTTCATTTTGCTAAATTTAAGTTTTACAAGATTTTATAGATATTTTCACTACTTCAAAATATTTTATTTAAATTCTTTTACGTCCCAATCCATCTTTAAGATTTTTCTCATATTTTTTAAAAACTTAGAAATATTCTTCATGGTCTAATAAGTATTTATACGATTTATTTTTAATAAAAAAACAAAATCACTTTTGAAAACTGCTTATAACCAGAGCAAGCCAGCATGAAGGCAAAGTGAATGATTTTGAAAGTTGAGAGAAGTGACACAGACGGTTTCTGTAATATAGAGAAAAATCATGAACTCGACGGGAGTGTTCAGGGACATAAAACAGACTTTTTCCATACGAAATCACATTGGGCCCCGCGCCCCAGCCGGCTGCCATCATTTAATCACTGGCTGCCGGAGATCGAAAGGGCACCCGGACGACCACGACGACCGGACCAAACGGCCCTTGGCCGCGGCGAAAAGCCGCTGGAATATCCCCCGGTCCCGCGACGGATCGAACGGAATGGACCCCTCGGCATCCAAGGGACCATCGACGAATGATCCGTTGCATTTGCATCACCACCACCGCCGCCGGTTCCAAAATTAAGAAGATTCTCCTTCCCAGCGGGAGATGCGGCACGGGAATATTCGAGCCGAGCCGAGCCGGGAACATTCCCGTTCCCGGGAGAATACTGCCGCCGCCCAGCGTTCGTCTCCACGTCCGTGTGGCATGCTTTCATTTGCAGATGCAACTTGCCACTTGTATTTGCTTACACTTACACCTATTTTTACAACTTGGGGTTTCATTTTTCGAATTATTTCGATCCGGACGAAATCACCGAATTTCGATAGGATACCCTCGTTCTCTCAACAAAATGGATTGCAATTCAAGCACCAGCTGTAAGCTAGAACCATAAAATCACACTCAGATTTACGTATACCTCTGCACCGTACCGTTGGATCTGAACAAAAATGACAAGCAAAATGTGGCGAGTCGTTTAGGCAGAGGTGGTATGCGACGACGACGACACGGCTGGTGAGTCCGAGCTGGCGTCCGCGTCACCGCTACTACGCCGGCCGCCCGAGCCCCTGCTCGACTGCCTCTGCTGGTCCTGCCGCGACCGCGAGTGCGGCGCCGCTCCGGATGGCAACGTCGCCACCGGTGCGTAGATCGTGTTGGTGGTTGCTCCTGTCGACGCGTCGCCGGCTAGCCGCACCTGCTGTGACTGGGCCGCCGCTGCTGCTGCTGCTGCGGCCGCGGCGGCAGCGTACTCCGGCGGAGGCACCCAGATGCCTCCCACAACGACGAACTGTGGCGCGGGCTGCGCCGCGCTGGTGCTGGTGCTGCTCTGGACCGCCGCCGCCGCCGTCGAGTTCATCGGCCGCCTCGTGTGCAGACGATACTTCTGAACCATCAAACATTTCGAAAATGAAATGTTAACGTGAACAGGGGCGTAATTAGCATCGCCAAATGTGAACAGAAGATAAGAAGACTGACCTGCAAATGGCTCTTGACCTCGTCGTTGGTGAGGCCGTCCACCTTCATGAGCTCCCGGATCTGCTTCGGCGTCGCCACTGCACATTTTTTTGAAACTGTTGGTGAGCTGGTAAGATAATGCAATTTAATCGGTAGTACGGTCGGGCACACCAACCATGGGATCCGCCGAGCTGCTGAAGCGCCTGCAGGAACCGGCGGTGGAGCTCCGGCGCCCAGCACCGGCGCGGCTTCCGGTTGGCAGTCGCCGGCGACGACTGACCCTCTTCATCCTTGCTACATTTCCCCTTGCCTTTGGCGTCTTTGTCCATCGTCTCCCTGTCGCTGTGCTTCTCCGACGCATCGGTGGCCATTTTATCGCAGCTGCTGTCCCCGACTACCGCCGACGAGCTCGCCGCGGCCGTGGCCTGCGGCAGCTCGGCGCGCTTCTCCTTCTCGAATGGCTGGAACGCGCCTCCGGCCTTCCTGATGACGTTCAGAGCCACCGGCTTGCACAGCCGCTGCTCCTGGCGGATCGAGATGGACATGGACGATGATTAATTAAAGATCTTCAAGTTCCAACTTCCAAGTGCCACAGGAAAGATGAACCGGACACCACGAATTGTCCGTACCTTGCGCGGGGACGATGGCTGCTGCTGGGGTTCTTCCTGGCTCCAGAGCTGCACGGACCGGAGCCAGTCAGGCATCGCCTTGTTGTTGTTAGCCTCCATCGGTGGCGACTGCTGCCTGCTGCCATGTGTCTCGGCCGCCGCCGTCTCCTCCTTCCCGGCATCATCGTTGGTCCTCGCGGCGGCGTCGTGGTCGTGGGCGCTGATCTCGTGCTCGTCGTCGTCGTCGGAGGACAGCGAGAGGCTGGGCTTGAGCGGCATGAACTCCTCAAGCACGGGGCCGCCGTGGTCGCTGACCGTCTCCTCGCTGCCGACGCCGCCGCCGCCGCCGTGCATCCGGCTCCTCATCCCCTCGATAGCTGCAGATACAAATGGATGGCGACAGAGTTGAGTGCTGAGACAGACTAACCAACCGTCCAATCCAACCGCATGGAATGGAAAGGACGACGACGACGAGGAGGAGCTGATGAGCCGCCGCCGTGAGACGGGGAGCGTATGCACGTACTTTCCGTGACGAGCTGGAGGCAGAGGGGTAGCTCCCGCTTGAAGACCTCGATTTTCCGTCGCTCCTCCTCGAGCGCCAGCAGGTACTCGCCGCAGCGGCGGCGGTCGGCGGCGTATCGTGGTGACGGTGGTGGGTCCTCCATCTCGATCTCCTGCGCGCGCGCGGGGGTTGGTGGTACAGCCGGGCTCGATCGATCGACCACCTGTTGCTTCTGCTCTGCACGCCGTGGGAGTGGGAGAGAGACCGAGAGAGGGGAAGACGAGAGGGAAATGAAGGGGGGAATCGGGGTCGGGGCGTCGCGTAAGAGGCTCCTCCACACCAAAGACAGACGGGAAGGAAATGAGGGCCTGACGGGTGGGTGTGGATGGATAGGGACGGACGGAAGCAAGGAGGGATCACGTGAATATTCGGCGGGGATTCCAGTTCCGCAGTGCGGGTGGGTGGAGTTGCACGGAGAAGTTAACAACGGGTTGACGGTTAACCATGCAACGGGATGACACCCGACCCGAGAGGGAGAGAAACGCCAGACAGCAGGATGAGTTTGGCATGTATTTTTGAGCAGATGGGCCGGCCCACAGCACATGATTTTTTGTCCCGATCCAGGTGACGGTGTGGGTCGTAGTCAGGTCTGGGCTGGTCCGTGTTTAGTTGTACTTTTTGTATGTGGTTTAGTTGGTCTAGTAGTAGGACGCTGCGTCGGCCCATGGGCCAGCACAGAGTGGTATTATACCAAGGAAAAAGTATGTTTAGCTTTTTGGACATAAGGCTGAGTTCACGTTTCCTTCCTAGACTCGAAAACTGGGTGAACTACCTCACTCAACTTTCAAAACCATTTAATTTACCCCTACTCTGGCTATAAGCAGTTTTCAAAAGTTGTTTTGCCATTTTAAATTAAAAATAGAATCATATAAATACATTAAACCATGAAAAATATTCCTAAGATTCTAAAAATTTTGAGAAAAATCCTAGAGATGGAAACGAGATGCAAAAAATCTAATTAAAGATTTTAAGACTGGTGCAAATATATATCATTTTTTGTAAATTTTAGATTTTGCTCTAGAAAAATGGAAAATATATCTTTTTCAAAAAACATATATTAAAATATCGAATATTTTCATAATAAAAGCTTAAAATGAAACCGACATGTAAACATTCATCGAAAATGCATAAATGCATTCAACATTAATATATGTTACATTTATGATGGTTGACTATATTTATGATGAATCTATTCATATCATCATCATTTAATGATTTTATTGCAAAAAGTATTTAAGATCAATTGGAAAATTTTATGATGGTTTAATTTTTGGATATACTTTTCATTTTTATAGAGCTAAATTTAAACTTTTGAAAATTTTCTAGACATTTCACTTGTTTTAAATATTTTATTTAGATTTCTTGCATCTCAATCCATCTTTAGAATTTCTCTTATAATTTTTCCAGAAGCTTAGAAATATTTTTTGCGGTTTAATAACCTTGTTAAGTATTTACATGATTTATTTTTAATTGAAAATGACAAAACTGTTTTTGAAAACTGCTTATAACAAGTGCAGGATGTAATTTGAACAGTTTTGAAACTCGAGGGAGATAGTTCACCCAGTTTTCAAATCTAGGGAGGAATCGTAGACTCGGCCATGTATCTATGGAGGTAAAACAGACTTTTTCCTTATACGAACAAGGATATATTCTCAAGGAAACTTTCTTGAGTCACGATTTTTTTTTATTTTTACAATTTTACAAAAATATACAATCTTCAATTTTTTTTGCATAACTAACCTTATACCGCCATATGAAACGGCGGTTAGATTCTCCAGTGTCTCAACCGTCATTTCATTTAGCGGTTGCGTTGTAACACCAGCAGCTGCCACATCAAATGGCGGTTACTATAGTAATGTACAGTAGCGAGCTGCGGCCGTTTGAAATGGCGGTCGCTCCCTTCATGTTTTTTGAAAAGAATTGTAACTATTTCATATGCATCGATTTGCGGAGGTTCTTGTGGCATCCTCGGCCACCAGCACAATGACAACCATGTTATGCATATCAAAGACAACGACATTTCATATCTCAGGCCATTCCATCTCCATACGGGCTTGTGGACAAGGAAGGACACGATTAAGGACGTGTTTGGCAGAGTTTCACACACCTTCAGATCCTAAAATTCAGTTCCACTCCATTTTTTTCCAGCCAAATGGTTTCAGTTTCAACAATTCCACCGCGAATCTGCTCCAAAAAATGGTAGAGCAGACCCCAAATTCATGAATTTCGTGGAGTACCTCAAGAGGTGCTCCACCAACTCCAAGTTTCCTAGAGTTGGGGTAAATTACCCACCACTACTACTAGTAAGTGGAAAATAACGGGTTCGTTTTTTTCTTTCTCCCTCCCCGTGCCGCCCGATGTTTCTCCCTCCCCACACCGCCCTCCCCGACGGCTCCCTCCCCAGCGCTCCCTCCGCAGCGCGCCCTCCCCGACGGCTCCCTCCCCGGCGCTCCCTCCGCGGCGCGCCGTCCCCGACGGCTCCCTCCTCGGCGCGCCTATACCTGAGCATTTTTGGCCCGGCCCGGGCCCGGCCCGCGCCAGGCCCGCCCACGAACCTTACTGGACGGGCGTGGGCAGAGAACTTGAAGCCCGCGAAAATTTTTTTGGCCCGAGCCCGGCCCGAAATGCTGTTTTTCGTTACTTTACACTATAAAATGCGCGGGCGGCCCGCCCAAGCCCGGGCCCGGCCCGAGCCCAGCCCGAAAACTGAGGCCCGACACGTCCCATGGGACGGTCATAGGCAGGATTTTCTCGACCAGAAAAACCTAGGTTTTTTTTCGGCCCGGCCCGAACCCGACCCGGCCCGTGGAATGCTCAGGTCTAGGCGCGCCCAAATCTGCCACCCGCCCACGAGCGCGGCCGCCGTGCCCACCTGCGATGGTGAAAGTGCATCTAGGCCCCTAAGTGGATTTGGTGAGTTGAATGACAAAGCGATTAAAGAACTAACTTGTTTGTTTAAGAATGTGAGCATATTTTTATTTAATTATTCATGAGTTAATATTGTTATATATTTGAGGATGAATATTGTATGGCTCACATGAAGAAGACAAGCAAATGTGTGGTCCTATAATAAAAAATGATAAATGTCAAGCATCAAATGAAGATAAGTATTGGGGATATTTTGCAAAGGCTAATTCCGTGTCTTCAATAATTGTGATAGCTTGATTAAAAATTAATGGATCATAAAAGAGAAACATTGTTCTCTACTAAATGATAAATGCAAAGCTTCATGTGTTAATTACAAAAAAGATACAAGGATGAGTATATATTTGATGATCCTCTATTGGAAACTTGCATATTCGTTGACAATCAAGAACAAGCATTTGAAGCGGTATTTCAAATGAAGATTAATTCTTGATGAAGCAAAGCCGAACTCAACATGAATTGGGTAAGAGATGAAGAGATCAACCGAGATGACTAGAGCGAGGTACTAAGCAATCTATGGTTCAAGCTAGGCCGCCATTGGTGTTTTGCTAAGGTGAAGTAAATAGTATCCGTAGGGTCTCGAAGTATCATATCCAAGTCCTAACTGAGGGAAGTAATGCAAATCATCTATGTGTTATGATTGGCAATATGGAGTGACTTAAGGATCTAAGCACGCATTCTTATGCTATGTGAAAAGATCTTAAGTCACTAGCTCAAGTATGGATGTGCTCATGAAAATAGCAAATGTTGGAAGCCCTCAAGTTCAAATTGTTCAAGTATGGCAAGATTGAAGATCTACAAGCTCAAGAGGTTGATTAAGTATTTACTTTTGTTCTTGAGTATAGGGATGTCGTATTATCAAGAGGATGCAACATTAGCTTTATGACAAGTATCAAAAGTGCTCATTAGTTGACCTTTGTGAGAAATAGCCTTGAGAGAGTTCCTAAGTGATCTAACAAACCTTTAACCCAACATTAGCCACTTCATCTTGTCGGTGAAGTGTTGGTGAGAAGAGAAAAGGGTTTTTGGGCTCTCTCTGTCCAGGGTGGTCTAACCGCCTCTGGGGGGCGGTCTGACCGCCCCAGGCTGACCAACGGCTAGTTTTTGAAACTAGCCGGGCAAGGCGGTCTAACCGCCTGGTGCAGGCGGTCTAACCACCTTGGGCTGATTTCTAACGGCTAGTTTCTCTTGTGTGGAGTATTTATACCCCACGAGCTTCACTTGTTGGAGCTACTACTTCTAGGGTTGCTGGTATGCCCCCTGCTCTCCCCAACCATCTCTTTGTGAGATTTGTGAGATTCAAGCTCTATTCTTGAGTTAGGTTGAGAGAGTGAGCTTGTATAAGCTTCATGAGCTAACAAGAGCCTTTCATAGCTTGAGCACTTGTGATTCGTGTCTACAAGCCTTTGAAGCATTCATTACTCTGGGAGGTTTGCCTCCTAGATGGCTAGGCATCGCCGGCTAGCTCTCAAGTTGTGGTGAGCAACGGCAAGTTTGTGAGGGCTGGGATCTTGCCTCTTTGTAGAAAAGATCGCCTTAGTGGAACCGAGGAAAGTGGTTGAAAGAGACCCGGTTTGTTGTGGGAATTCCCTTACAGCTCCTCAATGGAGACATATCCTTTCCTGAGTGGGAGGTGAACTTTGGAAACAAATCATCGTGTCTCCTTTGTGGTTTGCCTCACTTGTGGTTTTCTAGCATATTACTATTTGCTTCCGCTTCGATCTACTTGGGTGTGCTTGTCTTTGTGTGCATGGATCATTACCCTGATTGTCATCATCTACTCAAGCCACCATACAAGTTGTATCCGTGCTAGAAGTTAAGAGAAGTTTGAGCCACACTTTGCTGGTTGTCTGCGTGGTGGCGGTCTAACCGCGTCCAGAAGGCGGTCTAACTGCCCTCCCCCAGCAGAAGGGAGCAGGGGCGGTCTGACCGCCCTGTGTAGGCAGTCTGACCGCCTGTTCCATGGATCTCAAGATTCGAGAAAAGTTTTAATTAGTCAACTCGCCTATTCACCTCCCTCTAGGCGACATCAAGGTCCTTTCAAATGGTGGTGTCCGCACCATGGCGACGAGCGGCCACGCGCAAGACGACGTGGTATCTCCTCCGAATCAGGAGCAGGAGGCGTCAGCCAAAGCACGACCGCCGAGCCCTCACCGGAACGCCTCCCCGCCGTCATCTTCGAGATGGGTGGCCCACCACCCCTGTCAGTGTTTTGGCCACTGAGCCTACAAAGGGGGTACCCGAGGTAGTAGATTGTGCGGTGGAGGATCGCCAGACCTGGAACTCGAAGGTACGCGCGAGGACACGGGACACAGATTTATACAGGTTCGGGCTGCCGGAGTAGCGGACCCTACGTCCTGTTTGGAGTATCATGTATGGCGCCCTGCGCTTGGGTGTTCCCCGGAGGGGTTGGGGGATTCACCTTGAGGTGTTGGCCTGTCCTCCTAGGTACCCGGCCCTCCTTTATATAGTCTAGGGGGCGGGTTCCTAGTCGGTTACAAGATAGGAGTCCTAGTAGGATTACATGGTACGAGTCCTAGTAGGATTACAAGGATTTATGGTATGAGTTCGTATTCTTCCATGTATGGATACCCAGGGATATATGGTCGACAAGCCCCCGAGCACTTTGTAGTCTTGAGCAGTGAGTTCGAGTAGTCTTGAAGCTTCGTCGAGTAGTTTCTGATCGTCTCGAGTACTTGCAAGCCGAAGTCTTCAATAGTACTTGAATTTCCGAAAGAGTGGAATGTACTCTAGTTCATCTATGAGTACTTTTGAATCATCCCCGAGTAGTTCCCAGGCATCCCCGAGTTCTAACCCAAGAAGTCTCCAAAAAATACCTATCTTGTCTTGAAGTCTTGATCTATATGGAGGTGCGATTTGCAAAAATCGCACTCCATATGGAGTGTAGCCCCCGAGCTTGAGTTTGAATCGAAGAATCAAGCTGAGGGTCAATCTTGAATCTGCATCTTCTGTCTTTGAAAAAAGAGGTTGATGGTTGTAGCATAGTAGCCCCCGAGCCTTGAAGTGATTAGATATAACTAGTCCAAGGGTCTTCAGTTCACAGAAGCCGTCATCCGAGTACTCTTGTAGCATTCAGCCCCCGAGATTATGAGCCAAGAGAGCTATATGAGCCACGTCGAGTAGTAATTGGAGTTAAGCCTCCGAGCTGAAGAACGAACGAAGCATGCTAAAGTTGTCTCTGAGTAGTAATTTGGTGTGAAGCCGTTGTACTTGAGAAGTAGCATAGACTACTCGAGTCGTCTTCGAGTGATAATGTTGCCGTCAGAGCGGACTTTAGATACGATCGTAGTCGACTTTATGCCGTCAGAGCGGACTTTAGATGCGACTGTAGTCGACTTTATGCCGTCAGAACGTACTTTAGATGCGACCGAAATCGACTTTGTGATGCGACTAGAGTAGTCAACTTAGAGATACGACTTGAGTAAGTCGACTTTGTGCTGCGCGGAGCAGACTTTAGAATGCAACTTAAGTAAGTCGACTTTATGCCGCGCGGAGCGGACTTTAGAATGCGACTTGAGTAAGTCGACTTTATGCCGCGCGGAGCGGACTTTGAGTACTTCGAGCCAAGAATGAAACCCGAAACACAAAGCTAAAAAGCCAAAAAAGCACGTTCCGGAAGGCAAAAAAGCGAATTAAAAAACAGAAAAACGAATTGTTTTGCCTCCGGAGCCGTCTGGAAAAAACACATTGCGTCAAGAACAATGTCTGGATACACTATTGAGTAATAGTGTCTTGAGTACCTCTGAGGCTATGAGCCTAGTGAGAGAGTACTCGAAAGGAACTTATTCACAACGAGTTGAACACCTTAGCTATGGTAGCGTAAAAGAAGGCTTTGTTGTGAATAAGCAAAGGACAGTAACAAGTCGATATGCAAGATAACAACTTATTACTGAACACATTGTACAGAGTTTACAATGTCTTAAGTACCTCTGAGGCTATGAGCCTAGTGAGAGAGTACTCGCAAGGATGTTCCGAAGAACGTTAGCTTAATCACAATGAGTTGAACACCTTAGCTGTAGCAGCGTAAAAGAAGGCTTTGTTGTGAAATAAGCACATTGTACAGAGTTTACAATATCTTAAGTACCTCTGAGGCTATGAGCCTAGTGATAGAGTACTTGCAAGAATGTTCCGAAGAACGAGTAAGACCGTAGGAGACAGTGTGATGAACTCAATGTGTTGGAGTTCCACTGAGACCCTACTATGAAGGGTGTTACTCTAGGCTGCAGCCTCTTGATTAAATATACGACACGGAGTCATCTGGAGAGGGTTATCGTGACCCCCTACGAGTTGTCGCAGCCGAAGCCGCCTGGAGAGGATTATCATGATCCCCTACGAGTTGTCGCAACCGAAGCCGTCTGGAGAGGATTATCATGATCCCCTACGAGTAGTCGCAGCCGAAGCCGCCTGGAGAGAGTGTAGCTCAAACCCAAAAGCTGCTTACAGCTGAGTAGTCGCCTGGATCAGAAAACCGGATACAGCTAGGTAATCGCCTGAACCTGAGAATCACTTACAGCCTGGGATCGGCATAGAAGGAGGAACCCGGAGTAAGGATCGGATGGTAACAGGGGGGCCTTAGAGTATGGATCGGCATGATAACAGGGAGACCCAGGGTAAGTTGGGCAGAGCGAGAGTACTTAGGGCCATGCGTTTCAGACCCATGGTACGAAGAGTGAAGACCGCGTGCAGCTAGGTACCATCGTTGCCAGGACACGAGGGCCACTTACAGCTAGGTTCCATCAAAACTTACAAACGCAGTATGCCGTCGAAGCGGGCGAAGGTGCGACTAGAGTCGACTTTAAATTGCCACGCGGAGTGGACTTTGAGATTGCGACTTGAGTAAGTCGACTTTATGCCATTTAGAATGGACTTTGTAAATGCGACTTGAGTAAGTCGACTTTGAGATGCAACTTGGGTAAGTCGACTTTAGATTGCCGCGCAGAGCGGACTTTAGAAGTTGCCTCCTTGGGAAAGCCCCCGAGTTGATGGAGTGAGCTCGTGGTGACTTGTTGATATGTCCCAAGAGTAGTCGGCATAGTGTAGCTCTTGTGGAAAAATCTGTTGAGAAGCGTACACCAATAAGTAATCCTTGGTGTGTTGTCCTGCATGCGCAAAACAAGCCAAAGAAAAAGAAAAAAGTAATCATTTAAAATAAATGACTTACTAATACCGCAGGAGCGGTCTGGAGACGCGACCGAAGTCGGCTTGTACCGCCGGAGCGGGTTTTGAATGAACTCGTGGACGAGTGTTGACGAAGTCGACTAGTCGAAGGCGGGTCCGAATAGTTTTGGGGGGCGTAGAAGCCGTTCTCGATTAGTTTTCTAGTAGAAACTAGCCGAGAAGAGTAGCCGAAGTAGTCCACGATGAGTTGGCGTGACCACAAGACGATGTCGAGGCGGTGCACGGCGTAGTCGAAGTAGAGCCGGTATGGCCACGAGACGATGTCGCAGTGGCGCATGGCGTTGTCGAGGTAGAACCGGTGCAGCCACGAGACGAGGTGACCGGGCGCACGGCGAGAGCCAGTGCGACCGACCGACAGGAAGTCGAGCGGCGAGGCGACACGCCCGGATGCACAGCATAGGCGCAGTAGAGCCGGTGCAACCAGACGATGAGTAGTCGAGCCGCGAGACGGAGTGACCGGGCGCACGGCGAGAGCCAGTGCGACCGACCGACGACAGGTCGAGCGGCGAGACGAAGTGACCGGGCACACGGCGAGAGCCAGTGCGACCGATCGACGAGAAGTCGAGCGGCGAGGCGACGCACTCGGATGCACGGCATAGGTGCAGTAGAGCCGGTGCAACCAAACGATGAGTAGTCGAGCCGCAATGTAGTTGTACTCGAGTAGTTGAAGTCATTGACGGTGAGTGCGTCGATGTAATTGTACTCGGGTACGATGATTGTGTGCATCAAGCATTGATCTTGGAATCTTGTGGGAGCTTGATGGTGTGCGCATAGCAAAACCAGGCAATCTAGTAGCTTTTATTTGCAGCACGCAGCAAAGTAATAGGAAATTTTCCTTGCCCGCACAAAAAACGAACATCACAACTTGACTGGTAGCTTCCCGTCTGTATCCCGCAGAGAAAAGGTTGCTTTATTTACTCGCAAGAAATCAACAGCCCGTGGAGCTTCGCTTCGATCCGAGTGCAGTTTTGATCCTGGGTTCGGACTTATTTCGCGCGACGGAGCAGCACAACAGCTTCTCAAGAAATCTTGACGAGATCGGTTCCCGAGACCGAGTGCTTGTAGGCTTCGGACTTGATTTGCAGAGAAAGCGATGCAAAATCGGTTCCGCCTGCTGCATCGCCGAGTTGATTGATCTGAGAAAGTCCTTCGAATTCGCCTGATGATCTTGACGATCACCCCTACCTGGCGCGCTAGCTGTCAGTGTTTTGGCCACTGAGCCTACCAAGGGGGTACCCGAGGTAGTAGATTGTGCGGTGGAGGATCGCCAGACCTGGAACTCGAAGGTACGCGCGAGGACACGGGACACAGATTTATACAGGTTCGGGCCGCCGGAGTAGCAGACCCTACGTCCTGTTTGGAGTATCATGTATGGCGCCCTGCGCTTGGGTGTTCCCCGGAGGGGTTGGGGGATTCACCTTGAGGTGTTGGCCTGTCCTCCTAGGTACCCGGCCCTCCTTTATATAGTCCAGGGGGCGGGTTCCTAGTCGGTTACAAGATAGGAGTCCTAGTAGGATTACATGGTACGAGTCCTAGTAGGATTACAAGGATTTATGGTATGAGTTCGTATTCTTCCATGTATGGGTACCCAGGGGTATATGGTCGAGAATCCCGACTGGCACCGCCTCCGCTGTCGCGACCTCGGCTTCTCTGTCGCCGACAGGTGCGCCCCCAAGATGGCCTCGCCGCCGCCTACGTTGCGGCCCCGGTCTCCACCCGCCCGTACCCCGCCGCTGCGGGCGGATGTGATTTTTTTTCTTCTAACGCGCGGGCCTTTGATGTCAGTGACATGGTAAAAAACTGAAGGTGTGCCAAACACTTTTCGGGATCTTAGATCCACGGTGGAGCTGCTCAACGGTGGAGCTGCGCGGATCTGCAGCTCTAGAGCTGTTTTTTCAGAGCTGGAGCTCTGCCATACACGCCTTAAATTATTATTAACAAAACACCTCAATGGATTAATAGTTTTGCTTTTAGATCTATGCATGTTCCATGAAAAGCCACCGGAGCAATTCTCACAAATCCATGGTGACAACCCATATCATAATTTATTTGTGTGGAGTAAACTGTGTTTCCAGACACAAGAAAACAATAGATAGATGGAGGAAATTTCAGTTGGTGAGAGATGGAACCGACTCCCCGCTTCTAACGCTCCACGTCTCCCTGGGCGATCGCGAAGGCAACCGTGAAATCGTCTGGGATCTAGCCGCCGTCGGCGAGGTTCCCCGCTCTGTCGTGGCCAGAAGGTCCACGACATCCCCGCTTAGATCGTCAGCGACCCTTCAGTTGCCGCCGACCACCGCAAATAGTTTCGGTTAGCCTGTTCCGCGCCGGAGGCCACCAAACCCCTAGCGCTGCTAGGGCTAGAGTGCCGCTTAGGAACTTCATTCTTGTGCCGTAGCGTTTCCTGTGGTCACACCTGTTTTCCTCGGTTGCCTGCCAAGCAGTCGCCATGGCTTCGCCAGAGAGCAACGCCAATCGTTCGGGAGCGTGCAGATCGCCGGAGGAAGAGGCGCATGTTGCGTCCCTCCTGGAGAGTCTGAATCTTACTGCTGACGAGGGTCAATTTGCTGCCCTCAGTGATGACGAACAGGAAACTGATGGTGGAACTCAGGGATGGGCGTTGATCGGCAAAGCTCTGTCACCGTCCGTTCTCCACATCAGTACCATCTCCGGAGCTATGAGACCGGCCTAGGGCAACCCCCACGACCTCAAGTTGCGCTCGGTAGGGGAGAAGGCGGAGAACCTGTTCATCACCGAATTTGGTTGTGCTGAAACTAAGAGCAAGGCCTTGGATGGTTCACCGTGGATGATTGGGAAACATGTAGTTATCCTTCGGGAGTATGATGCAACCCTCAAGCCCTCTGATGTCTGCTTCATGAAAATGGAGATGTGGGTACACATTCTGAACCTACCATTCAGATGGATGGATGTGAAGAGGGGGACTAGAGTTGCAGGGTTGATTGGTGAAGTGGTGAAGGTGGATGCTGGTCCTGATGGGAAGGCCAGCGACCCTTTATTGCGAGCTAGGGTGGCTGTAGATGTGCTTAAACCTCTGAGGAGGGGAGTGATGCTGAAAACCAGGAAGGATTCTCCACTGGAATGGTATGATATTCAGTTTGAAAAGCTTTCGTTCTTCTGTCATTCTTGCGGTTTGATGGGGCATATGGATCTGGAATGTCCGACGCCTGCTCCAAGGAATGATCTGGGCAAGCTTCCCTATGATGTCAAGCTGCGAGCACCTGATGAGAAGAAGAAGAAACCCCAAAGCTTTGGTGCGGCAGCAGCCGAAATTTTTGGCACTCCAAAAGAATCAGGACAGCAGGCTACGTCATCACGTCCCTCACGCCACACCTCTGGTCGACGTGGTGCTACTGATCGCTGTACCCAGGAGGATGGCAAATCGAGTGGTCAGAGAGCAGGTGAAAACCTGAACTTTACTGATGAGATTCAGCAGGAGATGGTTCAACACAAGGAAGATGCAGGGACTAAGGAGAATGTGCCAACTAAGAAGCCTTCCCAGGAGGAGAAGAGACCATCAACTGAAAGCCCGAGAAAGAGGAAATCCAATGAAAGGAGCACACTGCCTGATCTGAACATGCCGGTGCATGAAAGCGGGGCTGTACTGTCTGGTCTAGTCAATGTTAGGATTGTTCAACTTGGCAACCTGTCTGGCCGGACGGAAGAAAAAAGGGGAGTTCAGAAGAAGCAGAGAGCATCACCAAACAAAAGTGCAAGATCGGCGGCGACTGCGAGCGGCAGTCCCCGTCAGGCACAATGAATCTCATGTGCTTGAACTGTCAGGGTTGTGGGAGGTCCGAGGCAGTTCGTGAGCTCCGCAATCTTGTGGAGTTAAATGGTCCCAAGGTACTCTTCCTGTCTGAGACAAAGATGAGTGCCAACAAAGCTGAGACAGAGTTGCGTCGATGTCTTGGCTTTGCGAACGGTTTTGGTGTTAATTGTCAGGGGCTCAGTGGAGGACTTGCAATGATGCAGACAAATGATGTCGTGGTGGATCTAAAAACCTATTCCCAAAACCACATTGATGTGTGGGTAAAGGAGAAAGGGACTTCAGGCCAACAATGGCGCTTCACTGGTTTCTATGGCAACCCTTACAGATCAAGAAGGAAGGAATCATGGCGGTTGCTGAAATTCCTTCGGAATGCAAGTACTCTACCCTGGCTTTGTGCTGGAGATTTCAATGAAGTTTTGCATGATTATGAACAGATAAGGGGCAATGATCGGAAGGAATGGAAACTGGAGGGCTTTAGGGAGACTGTGGACTACTGTCAGTTCACTGATTTGGGGTTTTCAGGGCTTCCATACACATGGGACAACAGGCGAGAGGGGGTTCATAATGTTAAAGTTCGGCTGGATAGAGGGCTGGCTGATCACTGCTTGCTTGATGTCTTTGGAGATTCCTCTGTGATTCATGTGCAAACCACGAAATCTGATCATTGTGCACTTCTACTTCGATTAGAATGCTCAAGTGGTGGGCTGAGTCGGTCTCGGGCAAAGCCATTCAAGTATGAAAATATGTGGCAACGACATGAATTATATGATACTACTGTCGATGTTGCATGGCCTGGGGGATGTGATTCCTTGGCTGATGTTCACTCGGCTCTGACTGGTCTGCAAGGAACACTGTGAGTGTGGAACAATGATCAATTTGGATCAGTCCGCAAGGAGCTAGAGCAGTTACACCAGCGCTTGGAGCATGTAAGACAGACAAATCTCCACTCAGGCCCGGCAAGGGAGGAGCGCGATATTAAAAGACACCTAGCTGAAATCCTAGCGCGTGAAGAAGTAATGGAGAAGCAACGATCTCGGGTGGATTGGTTGTGTGAGGGTGACCAGAACACTGCATTCTTTCAAGCCAAGGCCAATCAAAGAGCAAGAACAAATAAAATCACAGCCTTACAACGGCCGGATGGCTCTGTATGCAACGAACAAGAGGAAATGGAGGCTTTGGCAGCAGCTTCTACCAGAACTTATTCATGGCGCAGGATCATACAGTGCCAGAGGAGATTGTGCAGTTTGTGCCAAGGAAGGTTACTAATTCCATGAATGAAATGTTGGATGCCCCCTTCACAGCTGAGGAAGTGAAGAAGGCATTGTTCATGATAAAACCGAATAAGACACCGGGGCCTGATGGCTTTACGGCCGGTTTTTATCAGCGACACTGGGAATTGATTGGCCCAGATATCTGCAGGGCGGTGTTGTCCTTTCTGAATGAAGGTGATATGTCTGAAATTGTAAACAACACTGTCTTGGTGCTTATTCCAAAGGTGCAACATCCACAAGAGCTAACTCAGTTCAGACCTATTGCTCTTTGCAATGTTCTTTACAAGATTTGTTCTAAGGTCATTTCTAATCGATTACGACTTGTTCTGGATGACATAATTTCGGAAGAGCAATCCGCTTTTGTGCCTGGTCGTCTTATAACTGATAATGTGCTTGTGGCTTATGAAAGTATACACTATCTAAAGAGGAAGAAAGGAGCTACAGGGGCGTGTGCTATCAAATTAGATATGGCCAAGGCCTATGACAGAGTGGAGTGGTCCTATCTCAGATGCATAATGATCAAGCTGGGGTTTAGTGAGGGATGGGTGTCCCTGATCATGAAATGTGTGGAAACAGTTAAATTTTCAGTGCGAGTGAATGGTCATTTCTCTGAGATTTTCACCCCTACATGTGGAATTCGTCAAGGGGACCTAATGTCTCCATATCTGTTCCTCCTTTGTGCTGAAGGGTTATCAAGCTTGCTCAAGTTTTGTGGCCCTAATTATCTAGCAAAAGGGATTCGAGTTGGCATTCATGCACCATGGATCTCTCATCTCCTCTTCGCGGATGACTGCTTGGTGTTTACACAGGCAAGTGCTAATGGAGGGCATCGGTTAATGGAGATTCTGTATATGTACCAAAATGGTTCAGGCCAGATGGTGAATATCATGAAGTCGGCAGTTTTTTTAGTGCCAATTGCGAAGAGTCAACTAAGACAGAGATCAAGGAAATTACTGGTATACCAACAGAAGCTCTCTGTGAAAAGTATTTGGGTTTGCCTACAACTGTTGGCAGGAGTACAAAGGAGGCTTTCGAGTGTATCCCTTCAAGAATTAGAGGAATTATGGGAGGTTGGAGTGAAAAATTGCTGAACGGAGCTGCCAAGGAAACTCTAATCAAATCAGTCGCATAATCGGTGCCCACATATTCAATGAGTTGCTTCCTCCTTGCTCCGGACACATGCAAAAAAAATTACTTCAGCAACTTCTAACTATTGGTGGAGTGGTGCATCTGATCGTCGCAGTATACATTGGCGGAACTAGCCTGATCTCACTTTACCAAAATGCAGTGGAGGTCTTGGCTTTAGGGGCGTCAAGAATTTTAACTTGGCAATGTTGGGTAAGCAAGGTTGGAGGCTAATGACGAACCGAGATTCGCTATGTGCTAGAGTACTCAAAGGGAAATATTTCCACCAAGGTGAGTTCATGACGGTGGGGGAGAAAAAACATGCCTCCCCTACTTGGCGTGCTATCCTGGCAGGACGCAAAACCCTGGAGTTGGACCTGATCAGACGTATAGGAGATGGCACAAAGACAAACATTTGGGAGGATAGATGGCTACTGAATGCTATTGGCAATAAACCTGTCTGCAAAAAGGAAGGTGCAACTGCAGTGTATGTTTCTGAACTTCTGAATGCAGATGGGAAATCCTGGAATGAAGAGTTTTTAAATCAAAACCTTCTACCGTTTGATGTGGAGGCAGCAAAACAAATACCTTTGGGTCGATCACAGGATGATTTCTGGGCTTGGTCGGCAAAGTGTCATGGTCTTTATACAGTGAAATCAGCATACCGCTTGCTGTCAGATGTTGAAGCACAGGGCTGATCACATAACCTGAATCAAGCAGAACATTCAGTGGCCAATCGGGATCCAAAGTGGATGAAGCTATGACGTCAGAAACTACCGCCGAAGGTGAAAGTTTTCTGGTGGAAGATCATGCATGATTTCATTCCTTGCCGTGCAAACTTACACCGGAAACACATCGACCCCATTGCGATCTGTGAGGGATGTGGTGCTCCTGAAGAAACAACCTTCCATGCTTTGGTGGAATGCAACTTTGCTCGCATTTTCTGGAGGAAGCTCAGAGACAAAACCGGCATAAAACTTCCACAGATGTGTCCTCGGACATGGACAAATGATCTCCTTGAAAACAGATGGTGCAGTGAGGAGGATCATGTTGTGATACTTTGCGGTATGTGGTCACTTTGGAACTCACGGAATGACATTCGTCATGGGAAGCAACCAATTGATCATGTGCAGGCCATTGACTGGGCACTGGACGCTTGCTATTTTCTGATAACAACAAGGAAACATTCACTTTGTGACAGAGTGCAGCCTTCTGTGGTGGCATGGAGAGCCCCTCCGGAGAATGTTCTCAAAGTGAACTGTGATGGCGGCTTCCATGGCGAGAGCATGACAGGATCAACAGGGGTAGTGTTGCGACGGTCAGATGGATCCTTCCACAGGGCGTCATCACGATGGCTGGTGTCAGTTGCATCCCCTCTGATAGCAGAAGCAGAAGCATGCCGTGACGGACTCCTTTTAACCCTGGGAACTGGTTGCAACCGCATCATTAGAGAGACGGACTTCCTTCAGTTCGTTTCATTGTGGAGAAATCGGAGATCACATAGATCAGAAGTTGCAGTAATCCTAGCAGATATGGAAGAGATGATGGCTCCTTTAGTCTCTTTTAGTGTTGAACATGTCAAACGGTCTGCCAATACTGTAGCTCATCTATGTGCTAAGTTTGCTTCTGAGTCTAGATCCAGTGTTTGTTGTGGGACGATCACCCACCTAGCTTTCTATTAAAGTGATTGTAATCAGCCTAATGTTTGAATGAAAGTTTTGTTTCTAAAAAAACAATAGATAGATGCATTACAATGCTCGTCGTTCTCTGCAGCAGCACTTCCCTCTTTCATCATCGCAGTAGGCACCACTTCTCGTTAAGTGAAATGTTAAGCAAACATCTTTGCATTCATCGAGAGTACAACCGATTAAAAAGTAGCACTTAAATGATGGCGGCGACGACGGTGATGGCGGCGACGGCGCTGATGGCGGCGGACACTTGCCATGGCTGTATGACGATGCTGCACATGCAACGCAATAATATAAATCAATCGAGAAATTTTAAGATGCTTCTTTTTTTATGAACCGTCCATCAGACGAAATCTAACGGTGGAAGTAATAGGAAGTATTAGGAAGTTCCTACAGAGAAGTACCAAGTTGATCGGACCCACAACAAAAGTTAATTATTATCATTTTAATTTAGAAAGGGTATATGAGTAAATTGAATACTAGTTTTCCTCATCCTCCACATCGACGCCGACGGTCGCGCGACGCCTCCACCGCAGCTTCTTGCTCCGATGTCCCAGAACCCACACCCTCCTTTGCGAGCTCCGGCCGCTGCACACCTCCTCCATCAGCCCCGATGCCCGATGGTCGTGGAGGACCGCCTCGTCCCTCCTCCTTGCTGGCATTGCTAGCTACTCCCTTTCATTTTGCTTCGTTCGCGGCCACCGAAACCTACTGGCCTTCTTCGCAACGGGCCATGGCGGGCGCTCGCCGGGCTGCTCCGCCCCTGCGCTTGCGGATCGCCCCAACGATAACGAGAACCATGCATGCCGGCCGGCGGCCGTCGGCTGCCAAGTGCCAACCACGACGCTGCCTAGTTCTGGTGCGGCTGCCCCAGCTGATTGCACTGCATCATGGGTCTGTGGCGTCGTCGATCGGAGACCCGTCACTGGAGCCGCGATTAGATGGAGAGGAGGTAGAGAAGGCAGCAACGGTGATGGTTTTTCTTCTACTGTTGTTGGCTGTGCTGCCACACCGCTAGCTGCTGATAATGGCGAGGAGAAGCAGCCCGCCGGGTGGAGTCTACTGTCTACGCGGTGGCTCTGGCACTACTACTGCAATCTGTGCGGCGGCAAGGTCGTAGTTGTTAGCTGTATGTGAACCGCGTGTGCTTGGAGGTTTCTCTGATCCGGGCCAGTGGCTAGGATCAAGCGCGAATTTGGGCGAGCTCCGCCGCTGCCATCCACATCGCCAAAGCCCCGCCGGCTCGCATCCACTGCGGCGCGACTGCCTCCACCTCGCGTCTCCATCTTGCATCGTGAAGGAGCTCCGGTCGGAGGCCGCGCTAGCATCGAGCGAGGGAAGCCGTGCGCCGGGCCATGGCCTGAGTTTGCGCCCAAGCCGACCTCCGCCGCCGTGGTGACCGCGGCACCGGCCGAGCTAGTGTTGAAAAGACGATCCGGGACTTCGCCGATGCGTACAGCTCCGGGGAGATGACATCATGACACTCGTGCTAGTGGCGACGTGGTTCCTGGAGGCTGGCAACGGTGACAATGAAGGAGAGCTCGGGGCCTGGCCTGAACAAGGACTTCTCCATCACAATAGATTACGATAATATCCTTTTTTAATTAATTTAATTTTTAATTAACTAGGTGGTGGGAAAATCAAAATAGCTGATACTTGCTTGTACTTCCAAATACTACATAAGCACCGTAAAAAAGATCAAATCAAATAAGCTAAGATCGGTTTGTTTCCTAAGAAATGATCTTTAAAAAATACTACTCCTTCCATCCTAATATTACTTGTCATTTTGATTTTTTAGATACATTCATTTTGCTACATAACAAAAGAAATGTATTTAAAAGTCAAAATGACAAGTAATATGAAACAGATGGAGTACAAAATAAGTGAACGTACCGTTCCCGCCGTTGCAGGATGGAAGAATGGAAGGCGTGATCACGAGAATTAAGAAAACAATAGTGTTCACCTTCACCATTCGGATAGTATTGTTCTTGAGGAGCCCACGAGGAACGGAGGAAGAGAAGATGCCCTTTCTCTTTTTTTCCCTTTTCTTTTCTATGTTTGAGTCAAGGTATTGCATTTATATAGAACTGCAATCTCGTACTACCTCCGTTCTTAAATATATGATACCATTGACTTTTTTCGTTCGTTTGACTATTCGTCTTTTCTACAAATATTTTTGCAAATCGATAAACCAACAAGTTAAATCTAAAGTACATTGGATAATAGATATAATGATATACATTTTACTTTTGTTAACTAATTTGTTCAATAAATATTGGTGGTCAAAGTTGGAGTAAAAAGTCAATGGTGTCATATATTTAAGAACGGAGGGAGTATAAATATATTGTATAAGGAATGTTGTCCTGCTCTATCCTAACATATCTTAGTGCTAGAATTTTTCATATCTCAAAACTAAGGTGTTGATATCTTATTGACTAAAAAATATATATATTCTTTTTTTAAGATAAAAATTCTAATGAAGGGAGAATATCCATTACGTCTTGTTCTTTTTTCCCCTTTGAGTTTGCATTATTTCATTTTATATCTATTGAGCCAATAGATACAATGATGAAATTCTGCATCTAACTTTCTGAATTATTCTTTTATGCCTCATTGTGCAGATCTGATCTTGCAGATTGAAGTGGTTGACTAAAGAGAACTCAAATGTGTAGAACCCCAATGAGTAGAAACGAGCTTTTTCGATGGTAATTGCACATAAGCGGCTAGTGACAAACTCTTGAAACTATTCAATCACTCTAAAAGCCCTTTTCTTCTTATCAATACCTTCTTTAGCCATTGAATGTCAAGAATGGGTGATGCTATATTTTAAATGCCTTGTTTTCAATTTTTCAGGTGACATACTACAGCCATTGAATTCATTCATTCATTCCAATCGATACGCGCACAAGTGACAAGCCGCACACGACTGGACGCTCGCCCCCCACCTCGTAGTAGCAAACCCTCAAGCTTGTGCCCTTCTAGCCGCCATGTCCCCACTTATGTCGATCTTAAACTCTCGTAAAGTCGTAACCGCAGCTCATATAGTCCTGAAACAACTTCATAGAATAAAATAGAACAGTTTAAACATATAGAGTAAATAAATATAAGATTAATAAAAATTGGTCAACTAAAAATATTTAATAAGTCCACGACTCCAGCTTTAAAAATGTTTGAAGCTTAAATCTTGGAACAAATCCCTCAAGATCTTGCCTACATATGTGATCTTCAAAGCCCAAAGGTGTGTACGTCAATGTGTGTGCGTGCGTATCATCGTCTCCAAGCAGATTATCCATATGGTCCGGTACTCCAGTGTCAGTACTATTGAGAGTTGCGACCACTTTTGGACTAGTTAAAGACACACACGTTTCTTAGTGGTTATTTTTGTTCCCTGGTTATGATCTTCTAGTCATAACCTTGTATTTTTTTTTGTTATACCAATAGAAACACATTGAGTGTTGTTTGTAGAAAAAGTACCCTAGCTAGTCTGCATTTGTGCGTACCATCATCTCCAAGCAGATTGTCCATGTGGTCTGAACTTCGAAGTGACCATGTGACTGAAGCGTCTTTTTTTAGACTGCATAGCACGTTTTTTTTATTAAGGAGAGAAAAGTAGTCTTACAAAAGAGTTGAAGCAAAGTGAGTTTCACGCCTTAAACACGGGCGGAGGAAAACAAAAAAAGTCACCCTAAGGCAACAGCCTCCTACTACTAAGAAGCAAATTGATCCCCGCAAAACCCGCATGTGCCCAAAATCGTGCGTCTTACCAGTTTCATTCCTTCCAAAGTGACCAGACGACCAACCATATACATGAGTCAAAGGTCAAAGCCCTTCTGGTGGCGCCTCACGATCATTTTATGTGCTTGCAGCCACCATTATGCGACTCGACCATGGGCACAGCCCCCGCCCTGAAGGAGGGCGAGAGAGGCGGTCAACCTAGGCCCCCGACTCCCAAGGGCCCCACCACATGTATGCTTTGAGAGTATAGGATTGTGTCTCATACACGTACATAATGAAGCCAGGCAAAACATTGGGGCTGCGGTACGCGGACATCTGACTGCCACAGCGGAAATACGCCACCACCTTGATACGTCAACTGGAGACAGAGGCACGCACGCAAGAGTCTCAATTATATCACCACCTCCTATAATCACATGCATAATTTCTAGTTGGTCTTTAATTGTTAGTCGCTTAGTACACCTCGCAGCATTGAGAGTAGAAAAAGATGATCAGGTCATCAGGATTCAGGAGTTCGGGCAGTCCAAATATTCAACCTATTGTGCACCAACACCAATCAAATCAAAAGAAACTAGTATATATGCCAGATTATATCGATATATATTTTGTTTCGATATAATTTTTTTATGCAAGTTGAGTGTTTAGTGGTAGCTTTTCTAAAGGTCTCCTGAAATCTCAAGACCGTGCCTGACCATGGGCATACAAGCTGTGAGGCCTACGCACCCCACACGGTTCTTATTAATCACCTCTCCTGAGTCCTGACCATTCACGAATCCAATCAAGAGGTGGTCGATGGTCTCCACCTCCTGCACGTAGGACACACTCGACCCCGTCTCTTAATCTGTGTCGTTTGAGCCTGTTTGAAGTATAGCAGCAACCATGAAGCACTAACCATCCAAAGGAACACACCTTTTTCGGTGTTTAAACATTTCAAAGTTGTCGTGCTCTCAAAAGTTAGTCCTCCCTAAGAAGAGGGCACGGCAAGCAGAAGAAGAAAATTCTCCAAAGGACTTAGATGATAGGCAATATTCCGGTATATTTTAATTCCATAATTAAATAGACATTTCAATATTGCGGTGAGTGAAACAATCCATGTGCAAATGTTCATGTTTAAACAACAATTAAACATAAACCTATTCATGATTATACAACTAATAAGCATGAATACCAGTTTAAGAATGTACCCCGTGGAAGGTCGGGTGACGGAGTCACCCGAAGTTCCGATATCACTCGGATCAGTCATACTGATCGTAGAGTGACCTCAGTCGATGTAGCCGTACAAATTCGGTGCAGGAAGATGATCGCAGTGACGACCCGGCTGTAGAGGAAGTAGTCGTTCGGAGTCGATGTGGAGGAAGTAGTCGTACGGGAGCGAGCAGTTGCGTGAAAACTCTCCCCAAAAACCTTATCGCCCGCCTATCCCGAGCAGGATCTCAGCAGCAGGACGAGGTTCCGGAGGCTCTGCTCTCGCCGGTACCGTGCGCGCGGTGCAGGCGACGGGAATGCAAAAGAAGTAGCAAACAGAGGGAGAGAGGGAGAGGTCTCCTGAACAGGAGTACCTGAGTGTGAATTGGTAAGGATCGCGGTTAGGTCTCCTGAACAGGAGTACCTGAGTGTGAATTGGTAATCCGAGCAGGAGGAGAAGGATCGCGGTTAAGGCGCCATTATTCCTTTCCAACAGCCAACAGCAAAAAGATGCTTCCGCCCCGCAACACATCACACGTCTCGTCTCGTCTCGTCGGCCACGGCCCGGCGAGCGAGCGCGCACGCGTGTGGCACGCCTATCTCCTTTATTCAACTTCACAAGAGGTGTACCGAAAGGCTACCTCATAAGTTGGATGGGAGACTCCTCAACTACCCATTTGGTATTTCTCACTTTTCCCTAGCATTAAATAAATAAACTTTAATTTTTTTATTATTATAATAAATGGCTCTAGGCCCATTTATTCCAACAAGGACTACCACTTCCGAATGAAATGATCTGGTATATGGTTAAACGTCCAGTCCTGAATAAAATCCCAAATCAGATAAATCGAGTTACAATGCAAAATGACTTTGAACCGTGCGCGCACTCATGAAGTCCTGCACCCACGTCTAGCAAACCTGCCCTGACCGTGCGTGAACTCTCGGCGTCACAGCGGCCCAAAGGTTCGGCGCAAGGACATATGCGTTTTCTCTCTCTAAAACTCTTGCGTGCCGCCATGTGACCACTTTGGTTAAGACACATGCGTTTCTTAGTGGCTAAGTATCTCAGACTAGCAAAGTACTAAGATTATGAGTAGATCCCCTAACATACTCCTAGTCGAAGCACAACGAGTTCAGTATTGAAGCTCATGTCATTTTGTGCCCAATGAAGACACACCCTCTTCATTAGCAGAGTTTGTGTGCGGTATGTACACTTAGCTAAATAAATTGAAAAAAAAAGAAGAAGCTCATGTCATTTTTTTCTGTTTCTTGCTACCCTGTTTAGTTCCAAAAAATTTCTCCATCACCAGTCATATCGAATGAACGGACACTAATTAGGAACATTAAATATGGATTAATACCAAAACCCATTCCATAAGCCCTACCTCAAAACTCGAGACGAATCTAATGAGCCTAACTATGTCATGATTAAATAATATTGTGCTACAGTAAACAATCTCTAATGATGAATTAATTAGACTTAATGGATTCGTCTCGCAATTTCCCGTCCATTCGCGTAATTAATTTTGTAATTAAATTATTATTTGTCCTTCTAATATGTCTTAAAAGGACACCCAAAAAATTCTCCTAACGAACTAAATGGGGCTGCCTTGTTTGATGAGGGTAAAAAAATTACTCAAGGGAACTTTGCATTGCATGAAGTACTAAATGAAATCTATTTGCGAAAACCTTTTCACGAGATGAGTACAACTTTGCACGACAAATCTTGTCGGTGTCCGGATTAGCACCGGCACCAACTAGTGATTTGCGCTGAGATCAGCTCCTCGATGGTCGGTGCTAGCTAAGATGACACGGGGGTTTATCCTGGTTTCGACCACGCGGCCGTACGTCCAGCAGATGTGCTTTCGCACTTGTATTAGCTTGCACCGGTGGTGCCTGTAGAGGGGGCTACAAGCACGGTGGGAGAGGAGGAAATTCCCCCTAGTCCCGACTAAGTCCTTGAGGCAAGTGCCAATATCTAGAACAAGATGGTGAGTTGTGTGTGGTGAGCGTGTTGCGTCTCTCTTGCGCAGGAGGCCCTGCCTCTCCCTTTTATAGGCCAAGGGAGGTCAGTTACAGGGGTGCTACACAGCAGCCGGCACAGTGGCCGCGTACTAATAAGTATGGCGCCGGCGGTCTTGTCCCGCGCGTCATGGTCTCTGGTGCGAGCTGGTGGCGCCTTCCGGCTTCTGAGGGCGGCGTGGCGGTCACTGTGGCTTGTCCTGCTTTGACTTCGAGGGGCTGCCCCTGCTGGATCGAGGGCCTGACCGCGGGGGGAAGGACCGGAGTTGGTGGCGCGGGACTGCAGCGCGTCACCGGCCTGTCCGTACAGTGCCGCGTGTCCCGTCGCACAGTGGCAGGTGTGGTGGCACAACGCCGGGGATGGCCACACAGCGCCCGGGATGGCCGCACTGCGCCCGGGATGGCCATGCGGCGCCGGAGTTGGCGGAGGGGACGTGGCACACGTCGCTCGTACGGCGGCGGCAGTCGGGGTGCACGCCCGCTCACCGCCCGTACACCCTTCGAGGGTGCACCCGTGCCCGTTCGAGGGTCTTGCTACAGGGGAGGACGGGGGCAGGTGGTACAGTGTCAAGGAATGACCCCTGCCTGTCTGCACAGGGCCGCGCGGCGCCTGCACAGTGACAGGGATGGTTACACAGTGGCGGGTTAGGCCGCACTGTGGTGGCGTCAGGCGGTCTGACCATGTCAGATGCGCGGCGTGGGGGAAGATTCACCCTTGACTTCGACGTCCCGCCGCGGGGCTGGGCATTAAATGCCGCTGTCGGGCGGAAATGGAGACGGCTGCCCGCTCGAGGGGGGCCGAACCCCTCGAGCGAGGCGAAAAACCTGCTCGAGGGACCGGAGCCCCCGGGCGAGGCGGAAATTTGCTCGAGGGACCGGGGCCCTCGAGCGAGGCGGAAACCTGCTCGAGAGACCGGGGCCCTCGAGCGAGGCGGAAATCAGCCGGAGCCCTCGAGCGAGGCGGTCAAGCGGGCCTTCTCGGTGTGGCTGCTGCCGGGCCGTAGCAGGCCGTGGGCTCGTGATGTCCCGTAACCGGGGCTCGGGGAACAGTCCTTGGGCGGATTGCGTTTAACGAGGGTGATTACCCCCTTAGTTAGGGGACCCCTAATTACCGTCCCCGACAGTAGCCCCCGAGCCTTTGCTGGGAAGGGGACCGTTCCGGCAAAGGATGCCGCTCTCGGGTGCCATGTGCGAGTCTGTTCCTTTTGATCGTGCATGTTTTCCTGTGGGGGCGCGCTAGCGCACCCGCGGGTGTAAGCCCCCGAAGCCCTGCACGAGTGCGTGGACTCATGCAGGGGTTGAATACGTAGGGTGACGTGGCTCGCTTTGCGTTTGTTTCAGCCAGCTTCTGCGGTATTTCAGCCGGCATCGGCAATCTACGCAGGTGGGGAGGCATCGTGTTGAGCCAAGACGTTTCGGGTAGGCCGACCGTTCGGGGGCGCAACCCTAGGTAGGTTGACGCGGCGATCGTTGGGGTGGTCGTGGTGCGAGGAGCCCCCGAGCCCTGGCCCAATCAGGGACGATCGGATGATGACTCTCGGCTTTATTACGACCCTCGTTGCCCTTCCACAGGGTAGAGGGGTGAGGCAAACCGTGCTACCCTCGAGCGGGCGACGAGCAATGATTGCCTCGGCGAGCTGTTAACGGATAGTTCAAGTGGGCGTCCGTGCCCTGTTCGATAGGGGTCGGCTCGTGGTCTGGAGACACGTCCATGTAAGGGCTTGCAGAGGTTTGCCAAGCAGGGCTCGGCCCCGTTCACTAGGGGCCGAGGGCGCGGAAGCACTCCCTCGATGGGATCTCTCGATTGGCTGCCTCTGTCTTGGCCTTGAACACGATATGTTGGGCGCCCCCGAACTTCGCGTTCGGGGTCAGGCTTGATTGCGCGCGCCCCGATTGTTCCTGATTCTGTCGATCTGAGGCACCTGTTCGAACCCGTCGAGGGTCAGGCTCCGTACCTCTGATCAGTAGGGCAGTTGCGGGGGCGCCAGGCGCTCCCGTCTTGGCGGACCTGTGGCGCTCACCGATCCGTCATCGAGCCGAGCTTCGAACCACTGATCAGTATATCCCCGGGTCGAGGGGCATCTGTGGCACCTGTCGTACCCTCAGCGGGCCGGGCCTCGAGCCGCAGATCAGTAGAGCCCTGCGGGCCTGAACCCCGGGCTTCCTTGAGTTCGTCATCGAGGGTATGCTGACAGGCCGTGGCCCTGTGGCCTTAACCTGTTTCGGATCGGGGTGCCAGCCGCATCCCTTCGAAGGATCAGACCTCGAATCCCTGACTCAGGGTTTCCTGGGGCTTTCCTTATACGAGAAGGGATCCCCGGTGTGCGAGAATCTGTCCGCAGGACGGTTGGCTGTCGCGCCAACTCGATCGTGGCTGACGTGGCGCGAGGCGGGCAAGGCGGGCGCGCCTTTTAAGGTGACACGACGCGGGCGACGTGCGACGGCGATAAGACGGGACGCAACGTCCCTTGGATTACCGTGCGGTAATCATGGCGCACGCGCGGTAGTTTCAGCGCGGTGGGGCCCTACCGTCAGCGACGAGCGGTACCCACCGCATTAACTGCCGCCGCCTACTGCGTTTCCGGGGGCTCCGCCCCTTCCTACTCTATAAAAGCAGGGGAGCGCGGAGGGAGCGCCTCACCTTTGCCATTCGCGTCCGCCTCTTGCTTCTTGTCTTTCTCATCGCCGCGCATCCCGCCACTTCGGGTTCGCTCGCGCTCCACCGCTCCGCATCATGTCTGCGGTCCAAGTGCTGGATGCTCATCCGTGGCCCTGGTCGTCGGTGGACCTGCAATCCATGCAGGGGCTTGTCGCCGGTGGTCAGTTAGCGCCGGCTGGTGACGAAGTGAATCCGGTGTGGATCATCCCGCCGGCGTCGCATCGGGAGCCGTCCCCTCCGCCGGGCTACGTCGTGAGTTTCGTGCGACTGCACGAGCGAGGATTCAATGCCCCCGCGAGCAAGTTCATGCGGGGGTTGTGCCACCACTACGGGGTGGAGCTTCACAACTTCGCCCCCAACGCCATTTTGTAGGCGGCTTCCTTCGTCGCTGTCTGTGAGGGGTTCCTGGGGATCCCAACGCACTGGGACCTGTGGATCCACCTCTTCCGAGGAGAGCTCCACACGCTCGCCGCCGGGGAGAGGAGGACGCGTCGGGCCGTACGCGCCGGCGGCCTTACATTTGTAGCACGCGACTCCTGGAAGGAGCTGTACCTGCTCTGCACGATGACGACGAACAACGCCGACTGGGAGAAGGGTTGGTTTTATCTTTGCAACGACGGCGCCGGGCTCCCGCCGTACACCGGGAAGGTGGTGAAGGAGAGACCGGTGTCTTGGGCGCATGGGGTGTCGCCCGCGTCGAGGCAGGCGAGGCTCGAGCCTCTCACCAACGTCCTGCGCTAGTTGGCGAACGCCGGGCTGACCGTGGCGGCCGTCATCGCTAACTTTCATCTCCGGCGGGTGATCCCTCTCATGGAGAGGGAACTTCTCATCTTCGAGATGAGGAGTGACGCCGACCCCGCGGCCCTGGTGCGCTCGCGATTGTTGGAGGAGCCGCTCCCTCAGGCATACGCAGCTACGAGGGCGAGGTGCGCGGTGAACCTCAAGGTGGTTCCGCACAGCGACGACGACTTGTGGTCGTTCGCGATGCTCCCGGATGCCGACCTGGTGAGACTTGATTTCTTGTTTTTGTATGTCTTATTTCGGTGTTCAATCTAACCGTGGTCACCGGTGACAGGGGGTGCGCGTCAACATCCCCACCTCAGGTCCGCCGACGCCCAGGTCGCACGTTGCCAACCGCGCCAGGCAGCAAAGGGAGAAGGGCCTGGCGGACCAGGCGAAGGAGAAGAAGGTCCAGAGGCAGGAGCGCCTCGACAGGTACAATGAGGAGTACCTGTTGAGGGAGCAACAGGGTCTCTCCCCCCCGCCGGAGCCGGTGGACACGTCTTCGGACGAGGAGGAGAGCGAGAGGGAGCAGACCATCTCCGACAGGTGGGAAACCGCGCCGCCCCCATCGTCGAGGGATGAAGAGGTCCTTGCGGAGCCCGTTCGAGGGGCGGATACGGTGCCCCTCGATGAGGGAGCGCCGTCGGAGGTGCCGGCCGGGTCTGGGGTGGCGCCCCCAGAGTCCTTGAGGAAGCGTAAGCGGGGCCTCTCCGGCATAAGGTGAGTCGCATTTTGCTCTCCGTGTTCTTGATATCATGTATCGGACTGCCCATTCTTCTTCTCTTCCGTTGTTAGGACGGCACCTGCTGTCCCTGGCCTTGCGCCCGTCAAGACGCTCAAGGTGGGGGCGCAAGACGCACCGCGCACGACGAGGCCCTGCTCGGCGAGGACCTCGCGGGCGACGGTAGGTATGGCGGCGGCGGGCGAGGCGTCGTGTGTCGCTGCCGCGGCCATAGGGCCGCAACGGCGGGAGATGCCCCGCGGGCGGCGGTGGCCCGTGATACCCGGCGGGGGTGAGAGCAGGCCCGTGCCGCAAGTCGGGGACCAGAGGGTCGCGGACCGGCCGGGGCTCCTACTGATGGTGGTTCGGCCCCCGGTGGGGGTCGAGCGGCGGTGGCGGCCGCGCCAGCCCCTAGGCCTGCGCCCGAGGTGCTGGTGGTGCAGTCCGACGGCTGTGTGATGCCGCAGGTGCCGGCGACCGGTGCTGGGGCGTCGACGTCCGGCATCGTGGCCCTGACGTACAGCGCCAGCGCGCCGCAGTGGGAGCAGAGGCTCCGGCTTCCTGGAGTTCCACCACGTCTGGTGGAAGAGGCGAGGTCGGAGGAGGAGCTGTGGCGGGAGTTCGGCGGCCTTGGCGCCTCCCTTCAGAACGCCCTAGTCGACGCCCTCCAGCTTCACAGGGGCAGGTCGCTCCAAGTCTTTCGAGTAAGTGTGTTTGCCCAAGGGCCGCTTGGTTCGCTTTCCTCGTTTGCGTGCCTTTCGTCTGACTTTCTTTCTTCTTTCTCTCCTTCCGCATCCGCAGGAGTTGCAGGGGCAGGCGGGCGAGAGGTTCGCCCACATTGCTGAACTGAGCTCGGACCTCGACTGGTACCGGGCGCAGTACGACGCCCTGGACGCGATGGTGGAGGCCCTGCAGACGGACAACGGCTGGCTCGAGTACAACCTCCTCCGCGTGGAGGAGGAGCGTGACTCCCAGCGGGCGCGGTGGCGCAGTGGGCCAGGGAGGCCGAGGGGTTGAAGGTCGCGCTCCAGAGGAAAGAGGAGGCGCTGACGGCGGCGAATGAGGAGCTGCGGAAGGCGCGCGTGGCGCACGCTGAGGTCCAGGCTGTGTTGGCGCAGAAGGAGACGGCCCTCACCGAGGCGCAGGCCCAACTCCAGCAGGATCGCGCCACCCTCGAGGGAGCGAGGTCTTGGCAGACCCAGGCCGAGCAGAAGACCCAGGAGGTCGAGAAGCTGGGCGCCACTCTGCAGGAGAAGACCGAGGCGCTCACCGTGGTGGAGGGCCAGCTCCAGCAGGAACGCGCCGCGCGCGTAGAGGCACTGACCCAGCTTCAGCAGGAGCATGCCGCGCTCGAGGATGCCCGGTCCGCCTTCCAGCGCGAGAGGAGGCACAGTCCCAGCTCCAGCAGGAGCGTGCCACACTCGCAGAGGCCAGGACCGCGCTCCAGCTTCGAGAGGCGGAAGCCGAGCGGCTTACCGGGGCCTTGGTTCAGGAGAGCGTCACCGTCGAGGCCCTGAGGTCCGCCGTCGGGGAAAAGGACGCCACGATTCTGCAGCTACGGCAAGAGACTGGAGCCGCACGTACGGAGCTCGAGACGGAGAGGAAGTAGGTCGAGGGTAAGTTGCAGCCCCCGAGCCCTTATTTATCATTCAGACTCGTCGAGATTCGCTCTCGACTCACCTTTTCTCATCCCAGGACTACGGAAGGCTCTGGGGGAGTCGGCGACGCAGGCGGAAGCGCTCCAGGCGGCCTACATCTCGTCGCAGTAGGAATTCGCGACCTTGGAGCGGGCGGCCCTCGAAGCATGTCAAAGCATGGACGAGGGTACCAGCTTGTCAGGGAGCTCGCTGGCGAGTCGCCTTCGGGCTCTGAGCGGCCGGGTCATCGAGTGCATGAAGGGCGCTCTCCGTCTCGGTGTTCAGAAGACCCTCGGCGTGGTGTCAATGCACTATATCGTCGACTTCGCAGCGCTGGCCACGGGGTACGTCGTCACGGATGGCCTCGACGATGATGGAGTGCAGGACGCCCTGGAGCAGGCTGATGCTGCCGCCGCCGATCTCACCGACGTGTTCAAGGAGGATCTCTTCCCGAACGCTGCTCCTGTGGGTCTCCTCGAGCCCTGAAAGCAGCTAGGTGCTGAAGCCCTTAGGTTGTGGTCGAGTTTCGAGCCAGGTGGCTCATGTAATTAAACAAACCATCTTTTGAAGTTTGTGACTTTAAGTGTGGCTCGTTTTATGTATGTTGTTGCGTCTTTCCCGTCACCTAGGCATATTTCAGCTGGGATCGATCGTTTTCGCGAGTAACTCGAAGGTGAAGTGGTGAGAGGGAGGTCGTATCCTACTGGAGGCGTGGGCCATCCCTGGCTCGTCCGGCTTTACCTTTTAGCTACTCGCGCCCTGCCTTTGTCTGCCTAAGCTTTCGAGGCGCGAGACGCTTAGCATTTTCAGAAAAAAGGTTCTTTGCGAAAAAATGGGACCGTTTAGGGGGGGTGCCCCCCATAGTAGCCCCCGAGGGGGACTTGGCTTTCAGAGGAAAGCCGAGTCTCCCTTGTCTTTATTCACAACCTTAACGTATATACAACCGACTTGGGTGTCGGATATGCACAAAACGACTTAGAACTTAAGGGTAGAAGCGACGTAGCTGTTGGATGTTCCAAGCGTTGGCGAAGACTTCGCCCTTCTCGTTCGCGAGCTTGTACGTGCCGGGCTTGAGGACCTCGGCAATGATGTATGGCCCCTCCCATGGCGGTGTGAGCTTGTGGCGTCCTTCATTCTTCTGTCAGAGTCGAAGCACCAAATCTCCCTTGTTGCGGTCTCGGGGCCGGACCTTGCTCGCTTGGTGGCGTCTCAGGGATTGCTGATACATCTCGGAGTGTAGGACCGCCTCGTCTCGGGCCTCGTCAATGCAGTCCAGTGCATCTTCGTGATCTTGTTGGTTCTGTTCCTCCTGGTAGGCTTTGATCCTTGGGGACCCGTAGTCCAAATCCGTGGGGAGTACATCTTCCGCGCCGTAGACCAGGAAGAAATGGGTGAGCCCCGTGGCCCTGCTCGGGGTGTTCCTGAGGCTCCAAACAACTGATGGCAGCTCCTGAACCCACTTCCAGCCAAATTGGCTGAGCTTGTTGAAGATCCTTGGTTTCAGGCCTTGCAAAATCATGCCATTGGCGCGCTCGACTTGGCCATTAGTCTGCGGGTGTGCCACGGCGGACCAATCCACGCGGATGTGGTAGCTGTCGCAGAACTCTAAGAACTTCTTGCCGGTGAATTGGGTGTTGTTGTCCGTTATGATGGAGTTGGGTACCCCGAAGCGGTGCACGATGTCCGTGAAGAACAACACTGCCTGCTCGGACCTGAGGCTGCTGATGGGGCAGACCTCGATCCACTTTGAGAACTTGTCGATGGCCACCAGTATGTGGGTGAAGCCCCCGGGCGCCTTTCGCAAGGGCCCGACCATGTCCAGTCCCCATACGGCAAATGGCCATGTGATGGGGATGGTTTGCAGCGCGTGAGCCGAGAGGTGGGTCTTTCGTGCGTAGTACTGGCATCATTCGCAGGTGCGTACTACCTCGTTGGCGTCGGTGACCGCCGTCGGCCAATAGAAACGCTGGCGGAACGCTTTGCCCACGAGGGTACGCGGGGCGGCATGGTGACCGCATTCGCCCGCGTGGACGTCCTGGATCAACTCCCGTCCCTCGGGGATGGAAATGCAACGCTGCATGATCCCCGAGGCGCTGCGCTTGTAGAGCTCGCCGTCGATGACGACGAAGGACTTGGCCTTCCTGGCGATACGCCTTGCCTCGGTTCGGTCTGGGGGGAGTTCGCCTCGGTCCAACCAGGCGAGGTACTCGTCGCGCCAGTCCCGCGGAGGGGGCGGGAGGTCGTCAATCTCCATCGCCTCGGCCTCGTCCGCCTGGGACCCTTCGAGGTTCGAGTTCTCGAGTTCCTCGTTCGAGGGGTCCTCGTCCAGGGGCTCGGCGCCCGTGGCCTTCGAGGGGCCAGCCCCCGAGGCTTTTCCGGAAGCTTCAGGAGATTTGTCGAGATCGATGGAGGGCTTGGCGAGGTCGCGGGAGAAAACATTTGGGGGAACGGTGATCCGCCCCGAAGCAATCTTGGCCAGCTCGTCTGCCTCTTCATTGTACTTGCGCGCGATGTGGTTGAGCTCGAAACCAAAGAACTTGTCCTCGAGCTTGCGCACCTCGGCGCAGTACGCCTCCATCTTCTCGTCGTGGCAGCTTGCGTTCTTCATTACCTGGTCAATGACCAGCTGGGAATCTCCCCGGATATCAAGGCGCTTGGTGCCGAGCTCGATGGCGATGCGGAGGCCGCCGAGGAGGGCCTCGTACTCCGCCATGTTGTTTGACGCAGGGAAATGCAAGCGCACCAAGTACCGCATGTGCTCCCCGAGGGGTGAAACAAAGAGCAGGCCCACGCCTGCGCCTGTTTTCATTACTGAACCATCGAAGTACATGGTCCAGCACTCAGCTTGAATCTGAGGGGTGGGCAGCTGAATGTCGGTCCACTCAGCCACGAAGTCCGCCAAGACCTGCGATTTGATCGCCTTTCGTGGTGCGTAGGTGAGTGCCTCACCCATGAGCTCCACAGACCACTTTGCTATCCTACCCGAGACATCCTGGTTGTGGACAATCTCCCCCAGAGGGAAAGAGAACACCACGGTGACAGGATGAGCCTCGAAGTAGTGCCGCAGCTTGCGCCGCGCGAGCACCACCGCGTAGAGCAGCTTCTGGATCTGGGGGCATCGTGTCTTGGTATCCGACAACACCTCGCTGATGTAGTAGACCGGCCTCTGGACTGGCAGGCGTGGCCTTCTTCCGTCCTTTCTACCACGATGACCGCGCTGACCACTTGGGTTGTGGCGGCAACGTAGAGATACAACGGCTCGCCTTCCTGGGGCGGGGTCAGAATCGGTGCATGGGCGAGTGTCACCTTTAGCTTGTCGAGGGCCTCTTGGGCCTCGGTGGTCCATGAAAAGTGCTCACTTTTCCACAGCAATCGGTACAGGGGCAACCCCTTTTCGCCGAGGCGCGAGATGAATCGGCTCAGAGCTGCAAGGCAGCCCAGGACCCTTTGTACCCCTTTCAGGTCGCGTATCGGCCCCATCCGTTCGAGGGCCGACACCTTCTCCGGGTTGGGCTCTATGCCTCGCTGGGAGACAATGTATCCTAAAAGCATGCCATGCGGCACCCCGAAGACGCATTTTTCGGGATTTAACTTAACCCCGTTTGCCCGAAGGCACTCGAACGCAATGCGCAAATCGTTCACCAGGTCGCCCGCCTTTCTGGATTTAACTACGATGTCGTCGACGTATGCCTCAACGGTCCGCCCGATGTGATCCCCGAAGACGTGGAGCATACATCGCTGGTATGTTGCCCCGGCGTTTCAGAGACCGAATGACATCGTCACGTAGCAAAACATCCCAAACGGTGTGATAAAGGAGGTCGTGAGTTGGTCGGACTTCTTCATCTTGATCTGGTGGTAACCGAAGTACGCATCAAGGAAACATAGCAACTCGCACCCCGTGATGGAATCAACTATTTGGTCAATCCGTGGCAAAGGAAAAGGAACTTTAGGACATGCTTTATTCAAACCGGTATAGTCAATGCACATCCGCCACTTCCCATTCTTTTTCTTAACTAGTACAGGATTAGCGAGCCACACTGGATGAAACACTTCCTTGATGAACCCGGTCTCTAAGAGCTTTCGCAGCTCTTCTCCAATCGTCCGGCGTTTCTCCTAGTCAAATCGTCGCAGATGCTGAGAGACCGGCTTGGAGTTGGGCAGGATATCAAGTGAATGCTCGGCGACTTCCCTCGGAATGCCCGGCATGTCCGCGGGACTCCGCGCAAAGATGTCAGCGTTGGCGCGGAGAAAGTCGACGAGCACCACTTCCTATTTCGGGTTGAGGGTGGAGCTGACCCTCAACGTCTTGCCTTCGGGGGCGCTGGGGTCAAGGGGCACGGCCTTGGTGTGCTCCGCGGCCTCGAAGCTGCCGGCGTGCTTGTTGGTGGAGTCGAGGGCCTCGTTGGCTAGCTTCTCCAGGTCCGCCATGAGGGCCTCATCATGCGCGAGCGCCTCAGTGCGCTCAACGCACTCGACGTCACACTCGAACGCGTGTTCGAATGAAGGGCCCACCGTGATGACGCCTTTGGGCCCCGGCATCTTGAGCTTCAGGTAAGTGTAGTTCGGGATCGCCATGAACTTGGCGTAGCAGGGCCGGCCAAGGATGGCGTGGTACACTCCCCGAAACCCCACCACCTCGAAGGTGAGAACTTCCTTGCGGAAGTTGCTCGGTGTGCCGAAGCAGACGGGCAGGTCGATCTGCCCGAGACGCTGGACTCGCTTGCCCGGCGCAACGCCGTGAAACGGTGACTTGCTGGGTCGCAGCTTGTCCAAGCCGATCCCCATGAGCTCCAAGGTGGAGGAGTACATGATGTTGAGGCTGCTGCCTCCGTCCATCAACACCTTGGAAAACCGTGTGTTGCCGATGCTGGGGTCTACAACAAGCGGGTACTGCCCCGGATTGGGGACGTGATCCGGGTGGTCTTCTCGGCTGAAGGAGATCGTCTCCTCCGACCAGTCGAGGTATGACGGCACGGCCGGGTGAACGGAGTAGACCTCTCGACGTTCACGCCTGTGTTGCCGCGACGTCATATCGACGGTGGGCCTCCTGAAGATGAAGAACACGTTCTCCACCTCCGGGAAACCATCCTTGCCCCCGTCACTCGCATCTTTCTTGGTGTTGTCCTCCTTCACGGCGACGCGGCTGTAGTATTTCTTGAGCATGTCGCACTGCTCGAGGGTATGAGCGACGGGGGTCTTGTGGTACGGGCAGGGCTTCTTCAGCATGTCGTCGAAGACCCCCCTCGAGGGGGACCTCGAGCCCCCTTGTTGGCGGCGTCGATCGCGTTGACCTCCTCGGGGCCCTCATCTTGTTCCATGGACATCTTACCCTGGTTCTTCTTGCCCTTCTTGCCCCGTTTCTACTTCTTCGAGGGCTCCTTGGGCTTGCTGCCCTCCGCGGGCGCATCTTCGGCTCGCTTGCCTTTCTTGCCGTCGAAGATCGCCCCCACCGCCTCCTCGCCGGAAGCGTAGCTGGTGGCGATATCGAACAGCTCGTTGACGCTGGTGGGAGGGTTCCGCCCCAACTCGAGCACGAGGTCCCGGCAAGTCGTGCCCTCCAAGAAGGCATGCACGACCTCGGACTCGCCGACGCTAGGAAGCTCGGTGCAGCGCTTGGAGAAGCGACGGATGAAGTCCCTCAAGGACTCGCCAGCCTTCTGGGAGCAACCTCGGAGGTCCTAGGAGTTCCCGGGGTGCACATACGTGCCCTGGAAGTTGCCCACGAACATCCTGACTAGGTCGTCCCAGTCGTGGATCTGGTTCGCGGGCAGGTGCTCGAGCCACGTCCGTGCGGAGTCTGCCAGGTGCAACGGCAAGTTGCGGATGATCATGGCGTCGTCGGTGGCGCCGCCCAGCTGACATGCCAGGCGGTAGTCGTTGAGCCACACCCAGGGGTCCGTCTCCCCCGAGTACTTGCTCACGGTCGTCGGCTGGCGAAAGCACGGGGGGATCGATGCCGTAAGGATCGCTCGGCCGAACACACGCGTGCCCGGCGGCTCCGGCGACGGGCTCTTGTCCTCCCGGCTGTCGTATCGCCCGCCGCGCCGTGGGTTGTAGCCGTGCGACGGAGTGGCGTCCTGCCTCTTCTTGTTCAGGATGTTGCGGGCGTCACCGTCATTGAGCGCGCCGCGCGTATCCCGAATCTGCTCTTTGGTAGGGGTCCTCTGGTTGCCTTCGTGGACGGTAGGCGCCCGGTGCGGAGTGTGGACCGATGCCTCCTGGTCCCGTCCGCCCCCACCAGCCTTCATGGTAGACTGATGGCGCATGCGGGACGCGGAGCTTTCGGCTTGCTGCACCGCTGCCTGCTCGATGAGGGCCTGCGCCTCGCGGCGCAGGTTACGTCCCTCGGGCGTCGATGGCTCGGGCATGGCCCGAATCAAAGTTACCGCGACCACGAGCTTCTGGCTGGCCCTTGCCAGATTTGGCATCTCGTCCGCGTCGGCATCGGCGTTGATGCGCTCGCGGGCCACACGACCCGCAGCGCGTGCTCCCTGGGTCGAGGGGCCGGCTCTGTCCCTCTCGAGTGTGGCCTTCAGCTGCCGCAGCTGCTCGCGCTCCGCGTTCAGCTTCGCCTCCAGCTCGCGGAGCTGGGCCATCTGCGCGGCACGCGCAGCGTCAGACGGCGGTGGCGTCGCCCCCACCGGCGGGGTGACTGCCACATTGTTGCGGACCGCAGTGTCGCCTGCTCCGCCTCCCTCGCCTTCGCCTTTGCCGAGGACGACGACGAAGCATTCATGAGTGGGATCGTAATCCCCCTCGCTGGAATCGTCGGAGCAGGTGAGGCAGTAAGTTGCTGCAGACTGGAACCGTCTGAAAGCGTCGGGGTCCCGTAATCCGAAGTAGTCCCACTCCGGCGCCCTACGCCCTTACCCGTACTCTTCGCCGTCGGTGTCGCGGTAGGACTCGTCGGGCGAGGTGATGACAAGGTTCCAGATGGACATGTAGTGGTGGTCCGGAAGGTCCTCGTACGCAGCCAGGTCGGTGCCGGCCGACGAAGAATACGCCAAGGCGGCGCTGCGCATCCCGTGGGGGTATCGCGGCTGCACAGCCACGGCCCTTTCCGCGGGGCGCACCGTGGAGTTCGCCGGTGGAAGTGCGCCGCCTTGGTCTGCCCCGACAGGTGGGAGCTCGCTGGCTTCGACCCCCTGGGGGGAGCCGGCGTTCGCCGCTTGGCGTCGCGCCGTGCGCGCTCACCTTGAGCGCTTCCCCGAACGCTTGCGGCGTCGAGGTGGTGGTGGGAACACTGCTGGCATTGGGGCTGCCGACGTCCCGGGCGGCGCCGCCCTGAGCGCGTCCCTGTTGAGGATACGTATGTGGTACCCGTTGCCCGTCGCCTGGTAGTGGATGCTCCCGAACCAGATCTCGAATCTGGCCGGGAACGAGTCGGATTCGCCCCAGCGGGCCTCTCCGACGTCTGCTCGGTGACGGTCACCATCGAGAGAGCGAGAGAGCGCCATCGAGAGAGCGGGTTGGATGATCACAGCGCAGCCCCCTACCTAGCGCGCCAATTGTCGGTGTCCGGATTAGCACCGGCACCAACTAGTGATTTGCGCTGAGATCAGCTCCTCGATGGTCGGTGCTAGCTAAGATGACACGGGGGTTTATCCTGGTTCCGACCACGCGGCCGTACGTCCAGCAGATGTGCTTTCGCACTTGTATTAGCTTGCACCGGTGGTGCCTGTAGAGGGGGGCTACAAGCACGGTGGCAGAGGAGGAAATTCCCCCTAGTCCCGACTAAGTGATTGAGGCAAGTGCCAATATCTAGAATAAGATGGCGAGTTGTGCGTGGTGAGCGTGTTGCGTCTCTCTTGCACAGGAGGCCCTGCCTCTCCCTTTTATAGGCCAAGGGAGGGCAGTTACAGGGGTGCTGCACAGCAGCTGGCACAGTGGCCGCGTACTAATAAGTATGGCACCGGCGGTCTTGTCCCGCGCGTCATGGTCTCTGGTGCGAGCTGGTGGCGCCTTCCGGCTTCTGCGGGCGGCGTGGCGGTCACTGTGGCCTGTCCTGCTTTGACTTCGAGGGGCTGCCCCTGCTGGATCGAGGGCCTAACCGCGGGGGGAAGGACCGGAGTTGGTGGCGCGGGACTGCAGCGCGTCACCGGCCTGTCCGTACAGTGCCGCGTGTCCTGTCGCACAGTGGCAGGTGTGGTGGCACAGTGCCGGGGATGGCCGCACTGCGCCCGGGATGGCCATGCGGCGCCGGAGTTGGCGGAGGAAACGTGGCGCACGTCGCTCGTACGGCGGCGTCAGTCGGGGCGCACGCCCGCTCATCGCCCGTACACCCTTCGAGGGTGCACCCGTGCCCGTTCAAGGGTCTTGCTGCAGGGGAGGACGGGGGCAGGTGGTACAGTTTCAAGGAATGACCCCTGCCTGTCTGCACAGGGCCGCGCGGCGCCTGCACAGTGCCAGGGATGGTTACACAGTGATGGGTTAGGCCGCACTGTGGTGGCGTCAGGCGGTCTGACCATGTTAGATGCGTGACGTGGGGGAAGATTCACCTTTGACTTCGGCGTCCCGCCGCGGGGCTGGGCATTAAATGCCGCTGTCGGGCGGAAATGGAGACGGCTGCCCGCTCGAGGGGGGCCGAACCCCTCGAGCGAGGCGAAAAACCTGCTCGAGGGATCGGAGCCCCCGGGCGAGGAGGAAATTTGCTCGAGGGACCAGGGCCCTCGAGCGAGGCGGAAACCTACTCGAGGGTCCGGGGCCCTCGAGCGAGGCGGAAATCAGCCGGAGCCCTCGAGCGAGGCGGTCAAGCGGGCCTTCTCGGTGTGGCTGCTGCCGGGCCGTAACAGGCCGTGGGCTCGTGATGTCCCGTAACCGGGGCTCGGGGAACGGTCCTTGGGCGGATTGCGTTTAACGAGAGTGATTACCCCCTTAGTTAGGGGACCCTTAATTACAGTCCCCGACAAATCTAATGAGCATAATTAATTCATGATTTGCTACCGTAATCATCCTTTAATCATGCGGTCAAAGGCCTTATTAGATTCGTCTCGCATGATTTAGGTTGTGGAGGTAGTTTTAAGTTGTTTTAAAAACTGAGTTTATTTAATACCCCTAATAAACTCAGTTTTTAAAACTACCTCCACAACCTAAATCATGGAGGTAGTTTTAAAAACTGAGTTTATTTAATATTCTTAATCAGTTGTCAAAGGCAGAGTAAAATTTTTTACGCTTCTATCCAAACACTGCCGGCACTGTGTCAACTGTTCCAGTAAAAGGTGGCCAGTCTTCTTTGCATCTTTCAGCATGTAATGGAAGTATGGAACAGACGGTCACTATGCACATTTTCACCCAGAAATCTTGTATGCACGTAGTACTAAATAAAATTTATCTGCAAAACTTTTTCAAAAATGAGTGCAATTTTGCGTGATTAATTTAATGAGCTTAAATAATTTATAATTTGCTATAGTAATGCTACCGTATCTAATCATCATGAGGTGAAAGACCTCATTAGATTCGTCTCACGAATTAGTCAAGAATTGTAAAGTAGTTTCGTAAACTGACTTTATTTAATACCTCTAATTGAGAGTAAAAAATGTGTGCAAAATTTTCAACCTCAAATCAATTTTATTCCTCCGTAGTCACCAAATTAGTTCCTCCTGTCACTTTACTCCAGTGCCGTTTGTGTATGTGCGCCATCATTTCCAAGTGGCATTTGTTTCCTGCCCACGTTTGCGGCCTATTCCTTCCTATGCTTTGAAGCAACTTTCTTTCAGATCCGGTCCACGTGACAAATTTCAGACCCGAACAACACTGTGTCAACTTCCATCCAGTAAAAAGTGGTCAGTCTTCATCTTTCAGCATGTAAGACTATCTCGAGCAGCTGTTGGATGCCCTACCGCATCCCAAAATGAAGGAGAAATCGGTACTGTAGCGTCTTCAGCAGGTGCTGCATCTCTTTTCCGATTTTGTGGTCGTAGCTTTCCCACTCTTATCTTTGGGGTTTCTCTCTTCTCCTCATCACTCCCGTCCCAACCGTCTCCTCCACCCTGCGCCCGCGGCTCCACCCCCGTCTCCTCCACCTCCGCCATTCCCGCCGGCCGCCTCCTCCACCTCCGCAGGATCCGCTCCCCACCTCGGCCGCTAGAACCGCTCTCCACCTCTCCAGGGCGGCGCGGCCACCGGATCTGCTCCCCACCTCGGCGAGGGCCAGCGGCGGAGCTGGAGGAGAGATCCAGGGCAGCGTCTTGGATCTCCGCCGTCGGCGCCATCAGATCTCGGATCTTGACGGCGAGCGAGCCGAGAGGTGCAACCCGGATGGCGCGAGACGGAGAAGGGGCCACCGCGGAAGAGGTCCACAGCGCGAGGCGGAGGCAGCGATGGCGAGCTGGCCGAGCTCCGTCGCACGCTCCACTCTCCCTTTCGAGCAAGGCCAGCGCAAGGCGGAGTAGGAGCTCCACGACCGACGCGAGGCCTTCTTCCTCGACGGAGCCTCCTCCACCCCCCACGGCCGCCTCCTCTTCCACCAGATCCGGCCTCCTCCTGTTTCCACCGCGACGGCGAGCTGGTGCCAACTGGTGGAGCGGGAGGAGCTGGTGGTGCAGGAGGCAGCAGTGCCCCTCGGTTTTTCTGGTCATTCGCGAGAGCCAACTGCCTGTGACGAGATGCGGCACAGGAACCGCATGCCGCTGGAAGATGGTCGTTTTTGTAGTGTCTATTCCGTCTTTCTCCTTTGTGGATACGGGCATTTTGAGGATGCAGATCCAGCACATTGCTAGAGATAGTCTAATGGGACAGACGGTACATTTCCCTTCTACTAGAGGAATAGTGAAGTTGCAAATGAATAGTGCTAGAACAGTGTTTCTTATGAGAGACGATGTGAAGGATAAATTTTACCCTGTTCGTCTGGCTGACGACTGGTGGCTGGTGCTGATTTGTTCTGAGAGAAAAGTACCGCCGACTGGTAGCTGGTGACTGATTTGTTCTGAGAGAAAAAGTACCGCTGGCTGGTGGCTGATAAGCCAGACGAACAGGGTGATAGTGTTTTTCACTATTCCTTTTCAACCATGTGAACAGGGCAAATTCACCTAATCAAGCCAAATCATTCCACGAAACCAGTTTTAAACCCATCAGTTTCTCTGTGGTTTCTTTGCTGTCGGTGGCGCCAGGTCGAGGTGGGGAGGGAGGCGCCGCCGCCGGGGACGCCCGCCACGAGCTGCATCTGCGAGCGCCGGGATAGCGCCAGCGCGCGCATGTCGAGGACCAGCTCGCCCTCCGCCATGGCCTGCCCTGCCACCTAGTGCCCGTTCTCGCGGACCGTCATGGTGAGCCCCGTCGTGCTGCTGCAGTGCGGATGGCGCTCGTCACGTCGTCCGCGCTTGTCGGGCGTACCACGGCCGCCGACATGGCGCTCACCAGCCCGCCGAAGTCCGTCGCCGCCGCACACCTTGCCGAGAGGGGGCCGGCTCGATGGCCGCTGTCGTACGGTCCATGTACGCGAGCATCATCCTACTTGCCTTGCGCTTGCACGAGGGGGAGCGTGGCCGAGGCCGAGGCGGCGGCGGAGAGTGCTACAGCGATGTCTTCGACGGCGGGGGTGGCAGACTTAGAGGGGAGGTAGGCGAGGAGGAGTTAGCGACGGCAGCGGCGGCAACGCTGGGAGCTTGGGAGTCGAGTCGGGGGCGAGCTGGGTTACGGTGTCTCAACCTCAACCGAAACAGACCAAACCATTCTGTTATTGAAAAAAGTCATTGAAAAAAGTCGAACCATACCAACCCACTAGCCACCTTAGCCGGCACCAAATGACCCCAAGTACATTAGCAGGCTTATTTGTGTGCGCACCATCATTTCGAAGTGACCTCCGTTTCCTGACTAAAATGCAAAAGGTATTTTATTCAAACAAAAAAAAGAAGCAAAAGGTAACTTGAGCTTAGGGATGAAAGTGGTACGGATATTATCCGTCCGACCGACCGACCGAAAGGGTCAGACACTCAAATGGTAAGACCGTATTCGAATCCGGATATTTAATATCTGTGACCATCCGTACCGCATCAGTATCCGGAAATTCTGTAAGGAATCGGATGCTCTAGCCTAAGAGGGGGAGGGGGTGAATTAGGCAAACTAAAAACCTTAACCTATGGCTTCACTACTTTTACACAAAGATAAACTAGAACATACTATCTAGATGTGCAACTAGGGTTGTTCTAGTGTGAAACTCCCATCCCAAAACAAGGTTTGCAACCTATAGCCAATCATAGCATGATACTACTCTAGGAAAGTAAAGGCAAGCAAAGATTGCAATAGAGTAAATGCGGAAACATAAAGGGGATGAGAGGAAGCAAACTCTTGACACGCGATTTATCCCGTGGTATCGGTAGGCACTAAGCCACCCCTAGTCCACGTTGTTGAAGCACTCACACAAGAGTATTGCTTCCCGGTCACCAAGTCTCTCCCAAGAGCACCACTTGACTCGCCACTAAGGCTCGCCACTTAGGCACTCACCAAGCTCCCTTGGTCACCTTGATGCCGCCTCCACTAAGGAGCTTCTCCACTTAGGAAGGGGGTCTCCACGTCTCCCGCACAAAGTGTCCTCGCCGCTCCACACCAAGCCGGAGGGTCGATGACGATTGCCGGTGAGCCACTTAGGCCCCAAGGCTTCCGGCGAACCTTGTACACCTTGATTCACTCAAGAATCACCTCACAAGGTTGGCACAACCTTGCACTCACTCAGCTCTAAACTAAGCCTAGCACTAAGCACATACACTAAGCATATGCAAGTCTATGGATGAGCAATTAAGCACTTGGATGGATTGGATATGATCTTCTAGGTGTCTTGCACTCCTCTGCACTTCCACACAATCCAGCCTACTCAAATGGGTGAGTGGAGGGGGTATAAATAGCCCAAGGCATCCAAAGAGTCGTTGGCTAACGGCCACTGAGAAAGGTAGCGTCGGATGAACCGATGCTATGCTTTTTCTAGGCGTCGGTTCATCCGGTGCCCTCCACGTCACTTAGCCGTTGCAGCTCTGCTAACACAACTGTTCCGACGCTATACACCGACGGTGCGTCGGTTCATCCGGTGCTGAAGACCTTGCGGCCAAAACGTCTCTGTATGCTGCTTCGTGACCGTCGGATAGACCGATGCTTCCACTTGACCAAGGCGTCGGTTCATCCGGTGCTGAAGTCTTCGTCTTGGCGCGTCTCTGTATTGAATCAAACTGAGCGTCGGATAGACCGACGGTGTCCTCTCTCAGACCGTCGGATCATCCGGTGCTACTGTCTTCGCTGCTCCTCCTCTGCAATTCATCCGGCAGATCTAGAAACTGGACCGTTGGATCATCCGACGGTGTCATCTTCATTTTGCCTGCTGCGCAGTATACCAAGTACACCGATGCTTGCACCGATGGTACCGTCGGTTCATCCGACGGTGTCAATTTCCTTCCTTTTCTTCCGCGGTTTTGACCCTTGAAAAATAGACTATCTTCTCAATTTGGCATGTGGCATTTTTGCATCTATGGGACCTAGAAATGTCTACAAGGACATGTTAAACATTATGGTTAGTCACATTGATCATGTTGTCATGAATCACCAAAATCAAACTCGAACTAATGGCATATGGGGCCATGTTCGCTACAAATTCAAAGTTGAATTTCTATGATCCAAATATGATGAATATCACTATTCGACAAAAAATATTATGTCCGTATCCGTATTCGATCCGAGAATTCTGTCGAGAAAGAAAAATTATTTGTATCTGTATCCGTAGTATCCGTCCGTATCCGATCCGTTTTTATCCCTACTTGAGCTCACCATGTTGCGGCCTATTCCTTGCTATGTTTTGAACCAACTTTCTTTCAGATATCGTACAAGAATGCCACACGATAGGCATCGACGCCATGTGACCTCGTATGGTCTTGGACTCCTTCGTCGCCAAGTTGCCATACCACCGTGAGCGGCTTTCAGTCTTAAGATAAACGGTTTTCCTAAATATATGTGCTAAATATAAAAATACTACAAAATGACAACTAAATATCTTTGAATATGCCCACAGCTCCGACTTTAAGAATTTCTAGAGCTAAAATATTGGAATAACCCCTCAAGATAAAGCCCACATATGAAATCCTCAAAGCCCAAACGTGTGGCAATATCTTCTTTTTTATGTATCTCCTACTATATCTCTCTTCATCAGTAATGGCCGGGGCTGGAATATCCATGACCCGTGATATAATTTTTAAAAGGGCAAAATCAATGGTCATACGTAGTAAATCGTGTTCAAGTCAAGGTCAACGGTACGACCGTAGCTTTCTTGCAAGTCCACTGGTGACATTTTTATAACGTGACTCGAAGGATAATTTCCAGGTTGGTCCTTTTTTATTTTTATTGGTTACGCCCTCTCCGCGCCCATGGCCACGAGCCGCGAGCGCAGCAACTTGGGGCGTCGCTTTTTTTTTTCTTGTTCTGATTCCAAGCAATTTGAGTGAAATCTCGTTCAGGAGCATCCCGCGGTCTGCTGAAAAGTCAAATTCCGCGTAACGGTTTCTATTTTCGAGTGGCCGTTTCTTTCTTCTTTCTCTACGCGTCCTTGGGGTGGTGGGTGAGCAGGCACTGACGCACTCACATCCCGTTGGATTCCCCCTCCTCTGTGATGCTCTGTTTTCTTCAACCGTTGATCTCCTCCAAATTAATTGGGGTTTTTTACGGTGGACTATACCACCTCATACCACTATTGAAAAAGGACCCGTATGGAAGGATCCAACGGTTGAGATTAATTGTATACCACCACAGCTAGCACTAGTGGTATGGGGTGGTATACATAGGTGGTATGGTGGTATGAGGGTATTGTTGGTAGTTTTTTCTCGGTGGCATAAACGAAATATATGATTTCTTTATGTCAAATTTTTTTCATTTCCCCTCATGGTATGGCCAATTTTTTTTTTCAAATTTCAAACAAAAATTTCCATTTCAAAAATGATTTTTTAAATTTTTTCAAAAACGAAAATTTCATTTCAAATTTCAGGAATGATTTTTTGAAATTTCATTTCAAATTGTTTTCAAATTTCAAAAACGAAAATTTTCATTTCAAATTTCAAAAATGATTTTTTTTCAAAATTTTTCATTTCACTCCGGTGGTATGACCAAATGTTTTTCAAATTTCAAAAACAAATATTTTCATTTCAAATTTCAAAAATGAATTTTTTTCAAAAAAATTCATTTTGAAATTTTCTTAGTGGCATAAACGAAATTTATTTCTTAGCCCGATGTTGCAAAAATTATCTATTTACCCTTACAAAAAATAGCTATATACTACATACCACCACCTAGTGGTATGATCCACCGTAAAAGAGCTCAATTAATTTCCTCCTCTGTTCTATCCCCACATTAAATTAAATTGCTCTGATTCATATCCAAATCAGCGTGCCTTTATTTTTTTTGCCACGTTTCGTTGGCCAATATCTTAAGTTTCAGCCTCGGATTGATCCATCGGAAAAATATATTCAATTTAATGTGCCCAGAGCTCCAACTTTAAAAAAAAGTTCTCTAGCTAATCTTGGAATAAAACGTCAGGATCTAACCTGTATGATGATTTTTTTTTTTTGCGTAAGGATTTTCTGCCTATGGATTTGTTGTAATATCTTCTTTTCATTTAATCTACTGATTATATCCTTACACCAATTATGCGCTTATTTATTCCATCGTAAACTACTACTTATTTTGAATTTTTCAAGATATATAGCATAGTAGCATATATCTAGCATAGTAGCACTACGGCCGGCAGGAAGATAGTACTACTGCAGAGTGTCTTTGCCTCTTTGGTGAACAGGCACTGACGCGCTCACATCCCATTGGATTCCCTCCTCTGCTCTTCCTCTGTTTGTTCTTCGTCCGACCACCGACCGTCTCCAAGTCCAAATTGATTTGTTCCTACCGTATCTTGTTCCTCTGTTCCATCCCCAATAATTAATATACTTAATTAAATCCCTTCTGCTTTGAATCGTTTCCAAATCAGCTGCAGCCCCGCCTTTAATTAGTTGCCACGCTTCGTGTGATATTTTATTATTAGTTGGCCTCCCTCACATCAGCCATCCACTTTGGACGCGAACTGGTGGGTCGCTCTCTGTCTCTCGCCTATTGGCCCACCCGCACCGTGTCCTCCGCCCGGAAGCTGGAGGCGAAGAAGTTGCCGTCCACAAGCCAGAGCTTGAGGAGTGAGGAGGAGGACTCGAAGGTGCGGCAGCCATGGCGCACCTGCTGCTGCACGGCACCCTCGACGCCACCATCCTCGAGGCCGACCACCTCTCCAACCCCACCCGCGCCACCGGCGGCGCTCCCGGGATCTTCCGCAAGGTAAAAAATATAAACAATCGAATCCACCCCCAAACTGAATCTCTGCTTCGCTTGTCGTCTGACGGTGCTCCCCCGCGCGCGTGCGTGCAGTTCGTGGAGGGGTTCGAGGACTCGCTGGGGCTTGGGCAGGGCGCGACGCGGCTGTACGCGACGGTAGACATCGGCCGGGCGCGCGTGGGGCGGACGCGGGTCATCACCGGTGACCCCGTGAACCCGCGCTGGTACGAGGCGTTCCACATCTACTGCGCCCACTTCGCCTCCGACGTCGTCTTCTCCGTCAAGGCGGCGCAGCCCATCGGCGCCACGCTCATCGGCCGCGCCTACCTCCCCGTCCGGGACCTCCTCTCGGGCCAGGAGATCGACCGCTCCCTCGACGTCCTCGACGCCGCCAGGAAGCGCCTCCCGCACGGGCCCAAGATACGGGTACGCATCCGGTTCCAGGACGTCGCCGCCGACCCGCGCGGGTGGGGGCGGGGCGTCGGCGGCGCGCGGTGCCCCGGCGTGCCGTACACATTCTTCTCCCAGCGGCCCGGGTGCAGGGTCACGCTGTATCAGGACGCGCACGTCCCCGACGCGTTCGCGCCACGGATCCCGCTCGCCGGCGGCCGCCTCTACCAGCAGGGCCGATGCTGGGAGGACGTGTTCGACGCCATCAGCAACGCGCGCCACCTCATCTACATCACGGGGTGGTCGGTGTACACGGAGATCACGCTGCTGCGGGACGGCGCGCGCCCGCACCGCCCCGGCGGGGACGCCACCCTCGGCGAGCTTCTCAAGCGCAAGGCCGCCGAGGGCGTGCGCGTGCTCATGCTGGTGTGGGACGACCGAACCTCCGTCGAGTCCCTCGGCATGACGTGGGGCTTCATGGGCACCCACGACGCCGAGACGGCCGAGTACTTCCGCGGCACCGACGTGCGCTGCGTCCTCTGCCCCCGCAACCCCGACGTCGGCAGCAGCGCCGTCAAGGGCGCGCAGATCGCCTACATGATCACCCACCACCAGAAGACCGTCATTGTCGACCACGAGATGCCGGCGAGGCACAGCGACCGCCGCCGCATCGTCAGCTTCGTCGGCGGCCTCGACCTCTGCGACGGCCGCTACGACACGCAGTTCCACTCCCTGTTCCGGACTCTCGACACGGCTCACCACAAGGATTTCCACCAGCCCAACCTCGCGGGCGCGTCCATCGGCAATGGCGGGCCCCGGGAGCCGTGGCACGACATCCACTCCAAGATCGAAGGCCCTGCTGCTTGGGACGTGCTCTACAACTTTGAGCAGCGGTGGAGGAAGCAAGGAGGTGGAAATGATCACCTCGTCGACCTCAAAGCTATGGCAGACTTGATCATACCGCCGTCACCGGTGATGTACCCTGACGACCAGGAGACATGGAACGTGCAGCTCTTCCGCTCCATTGACGGTGGGGCGTGCTTTGGCTTCCCTAGCACCCCAGAGGCGGCAGCCCAATCTGGTCTTGTCAGTGGCAAGAACAATGTCCTTGACAGGAGCATCCAGGACGCCTACATCCACGCCATACGCCGTGCCAAGCACTTCATCTACATCGAGAACCAGTACTTCCTCGGCAGCTCATTCGGGTGGAAAGCCGACGGCATAAAGCCAGAGGAGATTGAAGCACTGCATCTCATCCCCAAAGAGCTTTCGCTGAAGATTGTGAGCAAGATTGAAGCTGGTGAGCATTTTGCAGTCTATGTTGTGCTCCCAATGTGGCCAGAAGGCCCTCCTGCTGGTGGATCTGTGCAGGCAATACTGGACTGGCAGAGGAGGACGATGGAGATGATGTACTATGACATTTCTGTTGCACTTGAGGCGAAGAGGATTGATGCAAACCCAAGGGATTACCTTACATTCTTCTGCTTGGGGAACAGGGAGGTGAAAATGAGTGGCGAGTATGAACCTGCTGGTCGTCCATTGGATGGGTCAGACTATGCTCGGGCACAGAATGCACGGCGCTTCATGATCTATGTTCACTCCAAGATGATGATAGGTATGCCACAAACACACTGCATGATCAGACATTCTTAATCTAAAACAGCAAATTTACTATGTGGGTTGCTGCAAATTCATTAGGTTGTCTGATCATGTTGAGCATTTTCAGTCACTCTTTAAACATTCAGGTTTTTATGTTACATTCTTTGAAGTATCTTAGAATTTCCTATGCAATTTTGAACACACTCATGTCATGTTATGAAAAAGGGCTTTAGCTGGAAAACCTCAAATTCAGGTATATATGCGTTCAATTATTGCTGTCAGAAACATGACTGCTGATACTATCACCTAGCATTGTTTGAGTTGCTACGCTGTCATGACATGCTTCATCTTTCATGTGGCACAAGTTAAATCTATCAAACATGTAACACCCTCCTGTAATGAATGGGCTTGCATAGGACGGCTCAGGTTTGAGCTCCAGGATACGTTATAAGAAATTGAGGTTCACAATGAAACATGTCTACTGTGTTCCATTCAGTGGCGGATCCACACACCCCTTGACCAAGTTAATGCCATATAAAGTTAGCCCATAAAAACTTGATGTTAGTACATGTTAGCTTACAGAAAAATGCAATGAGCACAACTACAAGAGACCTAGCACCCCCTTGCAGCCAATTCTGAATTCCACGCCTGGTTCCATTTTTGCTGTCAGAAACAAGACTGCTGATATTGTCACCAAGTCTTTGTTTCAGTTCCTACACTGTCAAGACATGTTTCATGTGATTCGATTCAAAAACACCCTCCTGTAATGAAAGGCTTGCACAGGACAGCTCAAGTTTGAGCTTCAGGATTGGTTAAAAGAAATTAGGTTCAGAACCAACATATCTGCGGTGTTTCATTCTTGCTGTCAGAAACATCACTGCTGAAACTGCTTATTGTCTCCCAAGTCTTTATTTCCATTCCCGCACAGGTAATGCGTGTTTCATGCGGTTCAAGTTAATCCTGTCTAACATGTAATCTGCCTTGTTTGTTTCAGTTGACGACGAATACATCATTGTTGGATCAGCTAACATCAACCAGCGCTCAATGGACGGGGGCAGGGACTCTGAGATCGCCATGGGTGCATTCCAGCCATGCCACCTGAACACCAAAGGCCAGGTCGCCCGAGGGCAGGTCCACGGCTTCCGGATGTCGCTGTGGTACGAGCACCTTGGTATGCTGCACGACGACTTCCTCAACCCGGGCAGCCTGGAGTGCGTTCAGAGGGTGAACAAGATGGCTGACAAGTACTGGGACCTCTACGCCAGCAACTACCTCGACGCCGACCTCCCTGGGCACCTGCTAAGGTACCCGATCAATGTTACAAAGGAAGGCGCGGTGACAGAGCTCCCTGGAGCCAAATACTTCCCCGACACACAGGCGACGGTGCTCGGGATGAAATCTAAGAACCTGCCTCCTATTCTTACCACATAGAGAAGTAATTCTGTTTCTTTCGGTCAGGTGCAAGTTTGCTATCTTCTGAACTGTTCACTGCTGCCTTCTGGACATAGTTCCAGCAGCGCGAGCTACTCGGATTCTGTTGCCTTCGTTACAAGTCTATAGGCTGAATTGACTGTTTAGCTCATCTTAAGTCTGAACTCTTCCGATCCTTGCATGATGCATTCTAGATTGCTGAAGTTCTGAAGGATTAGAAATAGGACTTGAGTTGGCTGACGCATTAGCTGCACAGATTTCAGACTTGGTTGGCTAGTTTTTAAAATTTGACTCCATTCTGGTCCTTCTGGACATGCCTTTGAGTTGATCTAAGACTTGGTTGGCTAGCTTCAGTTGCGCTTGCGCACCGGTCATCATTGCAATCGTGCATGAACTGGGAAGTTTGACCCAAGTTAAGACATGGTTGTTTAGCACTCTATTACCAGTCGGACGCAAATATTCTTCCCATAGCTTTTCTAAGTTGTTGGTCAGTTATTTTGCATGCCGCAAGAAAGTGTGGCATGAACCTGGAAAATATTTTGTGAGCATAGGGTGTGTGTTTCTCTCTGTTATTTTGCATGCTCTCTGGAAATACATGCAGATATAGCTTGTAGTCTTCAGTCCTATTTGTCGCTACTCCGAAGTCTTCAGTCCTCTTTCGCGGCTCTGAAAACTTCTGAATATTGCTGCTGTCCTAGGGAACTGGTATATGTCGCCGAATCGCTTGAGAACAAACTTTTATTTTGCAAACTATTGTACGTGCTAAATTTAGTACTGCAGTATTTTGTATAACATTGAGAGAGTATCTGGAAGCATTTCCAAAGCTCTTTTTCTAGATAAAGAAAGCATTTCCAAAGCTAGATATCATGTTCCCAGGTCCAAACCGGAGGAATATTCGTGTCACGTCTCGGTGCCGTCCAATTTGGAGGCCTCTCGTGCTGGTCTGGTCTCAGTTGGAAATCTTCAGAGGAAATGTGATCAGCAATCACTGATCTTGTCTGGACCAGTTGATGCTTTCAGCTTTCATGCTCTCTCCCTCCTTTCCCTTTCTTCTGCATCAAGCCTGTTCCAGTGTTCCTGTCCAGTTTATTCCCACGTTCTCCGTATCCATCCATATTTCCCCAGCATTTCAACTCTCCCGTTCAGAAACATAAGGAAAAGCAGAGGGGATTCTGTAGGGACACGATCCTGTGCATAATTTCTGCATCTTTCTTTTCAAACCATCAAGAAGGTCATTTCACGGTTCATGTATTTGATGACTACCCATGACAACCAAATTAACACGATGTTTGCGCCCCGAGTTTTATTTTCACCAAACTTTGCACACAATGACACAACATTTTTTTTTTCTCATTTGCACGAAAAAATTGGTTTCCTCACAAGAAGGGGGAGGACGAGGAGATGATTCAAGCCTTTCATTTATTTATTTTTTGCGAGTAAGCTTTTCAAATTTTGACATCATGATCTACATGTTAATGACTCAGAGTAATTGTTATACGAGAGTGAAATCTTATGTCAAATATCCAAATGTTTCAACTTGGACGGACACGATCACGATCCTGTTGCCAGGCAGAGGGCTCCCCATACCCCAGGCACCAGTCCAGCACCATACCATCACAGCTCATCCGACCGCCTTCGTCGTCCACGGGCACGGGATGGTAGGTGGGTTGGCCAGGATACGTGGTCGGCGTTAAGCTGCCGTACTATGAACAAGCCTCGTGGATCACACGCGCCATTAGGGCGCCCGCGATCGCGATCACGCGCTCGATCACTGACCGGGCCCGCACCACCCCCAATCAGTGCCCGTAACACGAGTGGTGCTGTGTGCTGGTACCCACAGCACCCAGCATTCATCTCGTCACACCACCGTCTCTGTCCAACTCACTCCAAATTGGAGCGGCGACAGCGAAACACGAGCGTGAGCTAATTTTTTTTGTTTATTCTTGGTTCCTCGTAATTTTGACAGCAAACCAATCAGACTCCGAAAACCAAATGTCCCTAGGTACGGAGTAGATGACCGATGACCTCCAGCATCGGGCATTTCTCTTAACTTTGTTTGAGAGAGATTGAGACTTTGAGAGGGATTTCAATATGGACGAATTCTTCTTCCTTTTAACGTGCAGGGGATTTAATCTCTTTAATACTTCAGATAAAAGTTGTAACTTGATTATGCTTGATCGCTCGTCATATTACCCACCTGCAATTATTTTATTTGTTTCTTAATATTTCTCCGGTCTATGTATGTATACGACGAGAAATGGAGTATTGCCTAATAAAACTTTTTTATCAAACTTGTGCTTGTTATTATATACGCTCGACCTAATGAAATTAAGAATATACTACTGTAATTGTCTTGGAATTTACTTTACTTGATTGATTTCTTTTTTGACTGGAATAATGCATCATAGAAAAAGGGAAGGTTGCACGCCCCAGATAAGGTGTCCCAGGAACTATGTTCAACTGGTTTCTTGTGTTGGGAATTGTTCAACTGGTTTCTTGTGTTGGAAACGAAAAAACAACCCATGTTCGAGTCTCCGACCTAGTAGTCTTACATATTTAGCTGATCATTCTATCAAAATGATACATGCTGTATTGCTGTGCCTATCAATAATCAACCTACCGAGTAAATGCGCTTCTTGTTTCAATTGTAGATCGTTTTTTGATTTATAGATATTATTATACATTTTTTTAGCACATATGCATTTAGATTTGTATGTCATACTCCAACTGAAACGACCTACAACTGAAATACAATTGGTATAATAATAACATCACGTGATCAAAATACCAAATGCATGCAAAATTGCAAATACAAATTCCCGTATGAGAGCCATTGAATACGGCAACTACCGGTATACGTCGCCGTAGCCCTCAGACACACACATCCACGCATATTCCCTTCCCTTCTTCCCCCTTCACCTTTCCCTCCCCACTCCGCTCCATTCCATTCCCCGAAACCAACCCAAACCACCCCACCACCACCACCACCGCCTCCGCCTCCGCCTCGCCGCCGGCGCCATGACCGGCGCCGCGGCTCACGCGGTGGACCCCCGCGGAGGCGCCCCCGCACCCCAGCCCCCAACCGCAGCAACCGCCGCGGCGGCGGCGGCGGCGAAGGGGGCGGGTGGGCACGAGCCGGCGCGGAAGGCGGCGCCCGTGACCATGGAGCACGTGCTTCTCGCCCTCCACGAGACGGAGGCCGAGCGGGAGGCGCGGATCCGGGACATGTTCGCCTTCTTCGACGCCTCGGGCCGCGGGCAGCTCGACTACGCGCAGATCGAGGCGGGCCTCGCCGCGCTGCAGGTGCCCGCCGAGTGCAAGTACGCCCGCGAGCTGCTCCGCGCCTGCGACCGCGACCGTGACGGCCGCGTCGGCTACGACGACTTCAGGCGCTACATGGACGACAAGGAGCTCGAGCTCTACCGCATCTTCCAGGCCATCGACGTCGAGCACAACGGCTGCATCCTCCCCGAGGAGCTCTGGGACGCGCTCATCAAGGCTGGTATGTGTTCCCCTGGCCAAACCTTCCTTTGTCGCCTCCCCCAGCCCCAGTACTGTGCCGTCGCGCCGGTGATTTTGGGCGCCTCGGTGCTGTGTTGCCGCGCGACGCGCGCGCGGTGCTTGGATTCTGACGCGTTGTGCGTAATGTACCTGCTGTGGCATAGTAACTGTTTGGTTTTGTTGGATGCTCGAGACGAATTAGTACTCAACTGTTGGAGTTTGTTAGTTCTATTTTACCTATGTGGTTTACTGGGCTAGCGGTACATGGAAGTGAGTGTTGTCTGGTGTGGAGATGGGAAGTGTTCTCTGCATAAACTTAATAAGGATAACGATACAGGAACTTGCTAGTCCTGATGTGCATATACTGCAATGAATTTGAGCTCTAAGCTATTTTCTGAATATGAATATTTATTGTAAAATGATCATGTCATTTCTACCCTAGTACAGCTAATTGGCTGTCACATTTTCTATTGTCTGTAGAACTTTAACTGTTACTACTGCTACCAAATGGAGAATGCAGAATAAGTTTAGTTTCCCTGGAAATGATTAAAGCGACTAAGCTGTATGACTACCAATACCATGATTGCTTTTTGTGGTATAAAATGTTCATGTTGGATACACAATGAGTAACCATGCCTGAACTTGCCATTGTTGCTCCACGACTTTACAATGCATATAGCTCGAAAACCAAGTGGAGAAAAGGGGAAAAGAACTAACATTTCAACAAAGCAAGGTCATAGGATTTGTAGGTAGTTTTGTATTTTTTTTCATTCCTCTGTAGATTTCCAGATTGGTCAATCTATATTGATTTGTAAGTAGGCTAACGCTATGAAGATTAATATGCTACTTCTGCACAATATGCTAGCAGGTTACTTTTTTGGCCTTCATAATGCTGGCATAAGTCAGCATGCACACTTGTCGTGTAGGTCCATAAATCATCTGCAACTGACATACCTAGTGCAAATAACACTATTAATATTGGTAGTAGTTTGTAGAGTCATATCCATAATTTAAGGGAACTTTATGAAATGAAGCTACACAATGCTCCACCATATTATTAGATGCCATCTTGTGCGTAAATATTTCCAGAGTCCAAGTCATCTTTTAATATTCTAACAGCATATATAGCACTTCCTTGAAATTTAAGCAACGGCAAGTGCTGGCCAAAGTCCAAACCTACAATAGAGGCCCTGATTCTAGTGACCGGCAATGTATGGTCCAATGAAACACCCTTTGTGTGATTGAATAGTGTTGTATTCTGAATGTTTCCAATGGCGTTTGTTCCTGTTTGTGTATGTTGTGTTCTAACACATATCCAGAATACTTGAGGATTGAATATTTGCTTAGATGCTATGCTCTGCGTGTTTCATGAAATCCAGTGTTGTGTTACGGAGATTGTGATGGAATGTAGTTATAAGAGGTTGGAGGGTGGGGTCCCAAACAATGCCCCCACAGTGAAGTTTCTGTGGCATAGCTGAGGGAGGGATGTGGTAAGAGAGAGGGAGAGAAGGGTTGCAGAGGGACTTATCCTATTTCTTCTTGAAACAGCTGAATGAGCTTGGTCTCTATATACATATGCTGATCCCTAACAGATCCAATATAATCTTTAGCTTAACAATCTAAAATATAGCAATCTATAAAAAACAGATACCACGTTTGGCCCCTTAATCTGCTGTTGTTGGTAGTGCACATGTCCTCATCCTCATATAGTGAACACCCACCATGACATGTTTTTGTTTGGTCATTCTACATTCACATTATTTTCTAATCACATCATTTTCTAATTGCTATAGTGTGGTGCTTAGAGATTCAGAGCCATGGATGATGTATAATACTGGAGAAACTAGTTGTAGTAAACATGGGAATTTTATGTTAAAATGGCAACTATAGTCTCTGGCCTTTGGTTTGGAATGCTGTGGCTTTATACACTGAATATTTATTAAATCTGACTTTAGTTTCCAACAAATCACAGATCAGCTAATTAGACCTTTTGTTTTTCACTAAGACTGCATGCTTGCAAATTAGGGTATTAACTTCATTCTACCTACAGTTCTTATTTTATAGAGTCACATAAGTACAAGGTTTGATTTCCTACGGTATATAGATATGTGGAGATCACTTTGCATTGTTTACTAACCTACTAGTGCTTTTCATATACCCATATATGCTTGTACCAGGTTATTTGAAGCTTCAATCACATTTTTATCTGTAATCTATCTTACAAGCGATGTCAGTTTGCTGTTTGCAGGTATAGAGATTAGTGATGAGGAGCTGGCAAGGTTTGTTGAGCATGTGGACAAAGACAACAATGGGATTATTACTTTTGAAGAATGGAGAGACTTTCTTTTGCTTTACCCTAATGAGGCAACCATCGAGAACATTTATCATCACTGGGAAAGAGTCTGCCTTGTTGATATAGGTGAACAAGCTGCTATACCAGAAGGCATAAGTAAGCATGTCAATGCAAGCAAATATCTGATTGCTGGAGGGATTGCTGGTGCAGCATCACGTACTGCAACTGCACCTCTGGACCGCCTTAAAGTGATCATGCAAGTACAAACAACGCGAACTACAGTCATGCATGCCATTAAGGATATCTGGGCTAAGGGTGGTATGCTGGGATTTTTTAGAGGGAATGGATTGAATGTTGTAAAGGTTGCTCCAGAAAGTGCTATAAGATTTTATGCCTATGAAATGTTAAAAGAATATATTATGAAGCGCAAAGGAGAAAATAAGAGTGAAGTTGGTGCTTCTGAACGTCTCATTGCTGGTGGTTTAGCTGGCGCAGTGGCCCAAACCGCAATTTATCCTATAGATTTAGTAAAGACACGTCTACAGACTTATTCATGTGAGGGTGGTAAAGTTCCAAGAATTGGTGCACTATCAAGGGATATTTTAATGCATGAAGGTCCTCGAGCATTTTATAGAGGTCTTGTTCCATCATTGCTTGGTATTGTACCTTATGCCGGAATTGATCTTGCTGTATATGAGACTTTGAAAGATGTGTCAAAGACATATATACTGAAGGATAGTGGTAAACCCTCTCTCAGCATTTGTTTGTGTTTCCTACCTTTATCTCAACCATATGTTTCTTGATTTTTGAATGTTTTCTATGACAACTTGTAGATCCTGGTCCTCTAGTACAATTGGGCTGTGGAACTGTCTCTGGTGCTCTAGGAGCGACATGTGTTTACCCTTTACAGGTCATCAGGACAAGGTAAGGAATTTGCAATTATAGATTTTGAAAATCTAATCTCTGTCTATCTCTGTCTGTGTCTCTTAGAGGGTGCTTGGATACCTTTTAGTCTCATGACTAAAACTAGTCAGGCTAAAAGTTGTTAGTCTCATCTATGCTTGGATCCAAATCCTAAAGAGACTAAAATGTAGTAAATGAGCATTAATTATCTCTCTCCCTCTCTCCCTTTTCTCCCTCTCCCACCAATAGATGGGGCATGCTACAGATTTCTATGAGGTTAAATGAAGAGGGAGAGAGCTAAAACAAAGTTTAGTAGGGGTTCCCCTTACTAAAATATTTTAGTCTCAAGACTAGTTTTAGTCTCTCTTTAGTCATGGGTGCTTGGAACTTTAGCCCCTCAAATAAACTAATTTTAGTCAGACTAAATTTAGTCCCTTGGATCCAAGCACCCCCTTAACCTTATTGCTAAATGCATGTAGACTACAAGCTCAACAGGCAAATTCAGAAGCTGCCTATAGAGGAATGTCTGATGTCTTCTGGAGAACACTACAACATGAGGGCGTTTCTGGATTTTACAAAGGAATTCTACCAAATCTCCTTAAAGTTGTTCCTGCAGCAAGTATTACCTATCTCGTGTATGAAGCGATGAAGAAAAATCTCTCTCTTGATTAAATTCAGGAGTTCTGCAAAGCCATCATATTGACATGGCTGGCTGTAGAGATAACGACGACACATGAATTTACTGGTTTAGTGCCTTCTTGAAGTCAAAGATGGTACCTTCAGTATATAGAACTGGATGCTATGGTGCCATTTTCCTCCTAATTTTGATTCAGAAGAGATGAAGTGATAATCATGAGATACTGAGGCACCATGTCTAGCATACTGGTAAAAATCCTACTTGCTATTTTTTTTTACTGCTGCCATTACACTTCATGCATTTTTGTCATCCATCATAGTAGCTCTTTTTTTTTTTGCGTACATACCTATTATTTTGAACTTAGTGTGGGTTTCTTTCTTGCCACAAGAAACTTTTGCAGCTGCTGCACCTAATTGGGATCCAGAACAACAACCTTAGATGATGTTGAGGTAGCACCTCATGTCTAGGGAGTAGGGAGTATATGTGGGGTTATTTTAAGCTAACTATGAACATACATTAAGCTTCTATGCCGATGACTATCTGTCTTGCTACTTGGATTGTCTGTGTATACCTCCTATTGTTCATAGGTAGATGGCTACTAAATTGTGCCATCATGTGGTCCACAGTTTAATAATGCTCATATAGACTGGAATTGTTCGTGACATTTTAGTTCTAGAAGCGGGACAACTTTGAGCGTTGGGTATAGAGAACTAGATGGTGAGTGGATTCTTGTCCTGACTCTATACTTAATAAAGATTTAGGAAATGGGGTGAGAACGACTGCAACATACCGCAAAATCATGTGGTTTGCCCCCAGGCTCCATGATCCCATCTGTCCTAGGATTCCTCAAACTTAATTACTAGTTTAATTGTGTGGTAAAATGTGCATATATAGAAGCAATTTAAAAAGGATGAATACTATTACTCAGCTTTGTTCCAAATTGTAGGTCATTTTGGCTTTTCTAGGCTCATAGACCTCAATTTGGGATGCAATTAGAAAATGCTATTTATCGTACTTATTCCTTTTTCTGCGAAATACATGGCATGTGGACGCTCACATACCCGTACTCAGACTCAGATATTGTTAAGGATAAATTGATCCTTTCCCCGTATAATGAATATAAGTTTCACAAAATTGCTATTATTCTACTGGAACTATCAAATAACTAGTTTTAAAGAACACCATTAGTTGCACTAATTTAGAATAAAGCTACACTTCCACCACATATGACCTAAGTGACAGGCTGACCCACATGACAGGAAAACCTAGCTTTATGATAACTGTGGACGATGTGGCTCATAATGGTGCAGCGCGCAGATCGGATTAGGATTGCAAGCTTAATTTGTTTCCTTCCTGATCCTGTCAACCCAACCATCATCCAAATGTACAACACAGTATGCTGCTTCCTGTGTGTAGCGTATCAATCCATTTCAGTGAAATTGTGGGGTGTTTCACCCATCTCGGGAGATCCAGGATCAGACAAGGACCGGACCTCTTGTAATTGGGCTAAATAGGTTTCAACTTCAGGATTAAAGGGCTAACTTTACATGGTCTTCATTGGGCTGAAGGAATGGTGCAGCGCTACTTGTGGATTGTCACTGCTCACCGTTAAGGGGCTATACCTGTCAGTTTTGTTTAAGCCCTAACAATTGTAGTATTCTTCATTTTGAGCACCAAAAAGTTTGATTCCATGAAGCAGGTCTTTAAAAGTGTATTTAATAGTTTACTAGGAATAAGTGTAGTTTTAAATTTATCGTTTACTGTTTAGATTGCCTGTCTTGCTACTTATTTCCTTGCATGTCTGAGTTGGATGGATTGGTTTCTAACTTAACCCATGATTCACTTTCTTCACTTGTCACATTTCAGTTAAATGGCACCATTGGCACCAAGTTAGCTGCTCATTGCGAATTCCCGAAGGCTTATTTTGCCCCATCTGGGGTGAGTTTTGTTAGAGGAACTCTGTAACGCAGGGAAACTCTCTCCTAACTTCATTTTACAATTCCTTGTGCTCCTGAGCTTCACTGGAGCTGTGACCTTTACTGACCGTGAAATTGCCCTGCAGAAAGGGTGCTGGTTATACATGTATGTATTTCCCACGGCGACCTGGCACAAAGTAAATGCCTATATGTAATAATCCTCCCTTATCGTCAGCATATGGCTTATGATTGGCTCGGTTGGTACTTGGTAGATCCTCACCAACCCGAGCTTTAACCTGGATACTCGTCTCAAGTGGTGTTGGTACCACCTCCTACATAGCTGTTGTGACGTGGATACATAGGGTTTGGGTGGATGCTTTCTCTTCACGGAAAGCTAGGGTTAGGGTGGATGCTCTCTCTTCATGGAAAGCTAGGTTTCGGGTGGATGCTTTCTCTAAATTTAGTTTTTTTCAAAAAAAAAAACTTGCAATTTTCCCTTGTGCATGCATTTGCGTTACCAAAGCTGGACTGCTGGAGATGGCAAATTGGCAAGAGACGCAAGATGCATCAGTGTGTAGATGTGCTAACCTAGTTGGGAGGAGTTCGCAATCGCAAGGTGCAAAAGCTTGCTGGCAGCTTAGTTGCAGTCGCTGGGTATGGGAATACCGAATACCAGGTTGGTGCTCCCGAAAAAGAAGCTTCTAGAAAAAAAATAAACCAGGAGTTATCTTTCTTGAATTGAAGAAAAATCAGGATTGCAGGAACCACAGGCTGGCAGGCGTTGGGTAGGTAGCCAGCCTCTTGTTGTTCTGATCTTCTAGAACAGGAGCAGCTGAAAGCTACATCGCTCAGGAAAGCAGAGGATGTGAAGGAAAACAGAAAGGTGAAGCGGAAGGAAGGCAGCCAGGAAACCGGAGAGAAGCTTCCTGTGATGGTAATGGCGCCATCTGGTGCTGCCCTTGCGATCCGTCCACCAGTTTCCACCACTATCCACAAAGATTTTGGATTTATATGTCTTTGTTCATGGACTGTCTTTGGTCAATGTCCCGTGATTAATTTTCTGTGAGTACGGACAAGGCGATTGCGGATGTGTGATTGTGTCGTAAAAGTAGCTTGTAGCCCGATTCGATTTGGTTCCTCGTTTCTCTGTTAATGAAGCAATGCAAGAAGATCCGCTAAACTGCGTGACGTGTCGACTGTTCGCTCGTAGTTGGATTGGATTTGATCGTGTAAGCTCTTGACATTTCTGGACCAGACAGATATTTCGTTTGCGTTAGCGGCAATGGATATAATCACTTAGAGGCGTAATGAATGTAGAAGACCATTCGGTTTTCGAAAAAAATCACCATATTAGGACGGAAATAATTGTTTAGGAAATTCTACCCCTTCTAGAACAGGAGCAACTTTTAAGTGTTGTATATTCTAATCTAACTTAACATATTTAAAGCGTGCATGACTTAACAATTTAATTAATGATCTCGAACCCCATACCAGTCGACCCCTTCTCTCTTCAAAACCAATTAAAACCACTTGTTAAAATATGATTTCAGATCATTTGAAGCCCATTTCACAAATTATGTTTCATGCACATTGTAAACTTCGAGTACTATGATTACAACTCTAAGAGTAATAGCAAAACTCTAATAATAATAGCAGAACTCTAAGAATGTGTGTGGTTTGGAGACAATGTGGGATGACCATGACCCTAATTTTTGGATGGGGCCCTTCATTTCGTGTTTCATTGGAAAGGATGATTCTATCTTAGCTTTGGTATGAACAACCGGGAGAATGGGATAGATGGTGATTCTAACACCGTTAACTTGTCAAACAATTGTCGAAAAAAGTATATAAATTAGGAAACTATTCCTCAATTAAGATGGAAAAACACACATTCCCATTTGTGAAATGTAGCATTTATTTGAAAGAATGAAATATAAGAATGAAAATGGAGATGATGTTGATTTCTAGAGAGATCATTGGTGTGGTAATTTACTACTTAAAGATAAATTCCCTAAACCATTTGAGATCTGTATTCAACAATAAGGAAAAATAGCTGATATGACAGTGAGAGGTTAGTTTTAACTTTTAGAAGATGTTAAATGAAAGAAGTCAATCTCATCCCAGACGGCTAAAAGGCATTATCTTCAGCTACACTTTGTCACCAAAAAACTCTCCTAAGTGGAAATGAGAGAAGACTGAAATTTTATTTGTAAATCTTAAAATAAACATTTGTGTAGTGCTGAAACTAAAAACACACATAAACGAATATGGAAAGTGAAAATTCTTCTGCAGATTAAAGTGGGCATGTGGTTAATAGATCAAAATGCAATTCTAACTAAAGATAATCTTTTGAAGAAACAGAGACATAAAAGTTGTATATATATTAGGAGCTTAGGGCTTTCTATAGCAATTGAAAGCCCCAGCCAACCTAAACAAACCCGGTCCAACCCAACCACCTCCCCACACGCAGGGCCCGCACCCCCACCACCCCAGCCTCTTTTTTACGAGCCACCCGGCCGACCGCGACCCACCACGCACCTCCTCTCCCTCCTCTTTATCCTCTTTATTTTCAAAATCCCCCCACCCCACCCCCACGGCCCCACACCACCCACCACCACTCCACCACCACCCACTCCTCCCCCCTCTCTCTATCCTCAACAGGGAGGCGGACAGGAAGGCCGCCAGTCGCACCGTCGCCGGCGTCACCCCTCCTCCGGCCTGAAAGTGCATCTAGGCCCCTAAGTGGATTTTAGTGAATTGAATGACAAGGCGATTAAAGGACTAATGTATTTGTCTAAGATTGTGAGCATGTTCTATTTATATATTCATGAGTATTTATTGGAGTATTTATTTGTGGATGAATGTTATATGGCTCACATTGGAGAAGACAAATATATGGATGATCCTAATGCATAAGTGACAAATATCAAGCAATAAAGGAAGATAAACATTGGGATAATTTGAGAAGGTCAATTCATGTTCTCCCATAGCTAGACATAGCTTGATTAAAATTACAGGGATCATAAAAGAAAAGATAGTAATTCTCTAAGTCAAGTGCAAGGCTTCATGTGGTTATTAAAAGAGGACACAAGGATGAGTGTACACGTTATGGTTCTAATTTGGAAGCTTGCACATTCGTTGTCAATCAAGATCAAGCATTTGAAGCGGGTTTTCAAATGAAGGTTAAACTTGTATGAAGCAAAGTGAAACTCAAAAGTGGATTGGATAAGTGATGAAGAGATCAACCGAGATGTCTAGGGTGAGGGACTAAGCAATCTTTGGGGCCGTAGCTAAGCCGCCATTACTGTTTTGCTAGGGTGAAGTTCTAGCATCCGTGGGGTCTCCAAGTATCATATCCAAACCTTAACCAAGGGAAGCAATGCAAGTCATCAACATGTTATGATTGACAATATGGAGTGACTTATGGATACAAGTGTGCATTCCTATGCTAAATGGAAAGATCCTAAGTCATTAGCTCAAGTATGGACAAGCTCAAGTCAAAAGCTATGTTGAAAGCCCTCAAGTGGATATTGATCAAGTATGGCAAGATTGAAGACATTCAAGCTCAAGAAGTCAACAAGGTGTTTTTATTTATTCTTGAGTATAGGTATGCCGTACTATCAAGAGGGATGCAACATTAGCGAGTTGACCAAGTCAAAGTGCTCATTAGTTGACCTAAGTGAGATCTAGCCTTGAGAGCCTTAGAGTGTGCTAACAAACCCTCCTAACCTAACCTAAGCCACTTCATCTCTTTGGTGAAGTGTTAGAATCATAGAAAGGGTTTTGGAGGTGTCTCGGGCCTGACCGGTCTGACCGGTGCCGCTAGCCCCAACGGCTAGTTTTTCAAACACCGGTCTGACCGGTGTAGGGCACCGGTCTGACCGGTGTCGCCCGAGGAATAACGGTTAGTTTTCTCCTTTGAGGGGTATAAATACCCCAAGCCTTCTTCAGTTGAAGGTTGCTGTTTCTAGTGGTATTGCTGAGGTCCCAAGCCATTTCTTGCAAGCTCTTAGCCTTAGTGGCTCTCCCCAACCCTCTCTTTGTGAGATTTGTGGATTCAAACCATATTCTTTGTGTTGGGTTGAGAGAGTGAGCTCAAGAGCGACCTTGTGAGCTAACAAGAGCATTTCCATAGCTTGAGCACTTTGGTTTCGCGTCTACAAGCTTTGAAGCGTTTGTTACTCTTGGAGGTTTGCCTCCTAGACGGCTAGGCGTCGCCGGCTAGCTCCCAAGGTTGTGGTGGGCAGCGGGAAGTTTGTGAGGGCTGTGATCTTGCCTCTTCGTGGAAAAGATCGCCTTAGTGGAAAGGAGGAAAGTGGTTGAAAGAGACCCGACTTGTTGTGGGAATTGTCCCTTACAAGCTCCTCAACGGAGACGTAGCCGTTCCTTAGTGGGCGGTGAACTTCGGGAAACAAATCCTTGCTTCTTCGTGTGGTTTGCCTCTCTAAGTTGTTTTTCTAGCATATTTGATTTGCTTCCGCTTCGATCTACTTGGGTGTGCTACTTGTGCGTGCAAGGCTCATTACCTTGCTTGTGATCATCTGCAAAGGCTACTCACCAAGTTTGGTTCGTGCTAGAAGTCAAGAGGTGCTTGAAGTTGGTTTTGCAGGTGCTCTATGCTACCCCGGTCTGACTGGTGAGGCGGACCGGTCTGACCGGTGTCACCTGTGAAGTCCAGTGCCTGACCGGTCTGACCGGTGACCACCACCGGTCTGACCGGTGGACACTGTCAGCTCAAGTCTTCGGGGACGAAAAGTTTAAATCGGTCGTCTTGCCTATTCACCCCCCCTCTAGGCGACATCAAGGTCCTTTCAATTGGTATCAGAGCCTGGTGCTCCGATTCGAGCTTAACCGCTTGGAGTTCTTCGATGTCGACAACTTGTGAGGTAACGTTTGAGCCTCTAGCTCTAGATGGCTCAAACTATGCATCTTGGTCAATTCATGTACTCAATCGCATTAGGACCATGGGTCCACTTGCCGAGAAGATTGTTGTTGCTAGCATTCTACCTCCTCACCTTAGGGAAACCAAAATTGACTTGTCAAAATCATCTCTAGAGGACTTAGAGTGTTGGCGATGCAACTCTCGAGTATTTAACTACATTTGTGGTGCTTTGAGCAATGATGTAGAGGAATTCATTTTTGATAAACTTGAGATTGATGCACACATCGTTTGGGAAATCCTTCGTGAAGAATATGAAAAGCCCAAATGGATTGATCAAGAGCAAACCATGGAGAAGGTACTTGAGGAGAGCTCTATGTCTCCGTCCAACATCACTGAGCCTCAAGTGTCGCTTCCCAAGCAAGGAAAAGGCCAAAGAAACAAAGACTATGTCCCTCTGCAGGGACCGGTCAGACCGGTGGCACCCACCGGTCAGACCGGTGCCGACAGAGGTACAACTATCTGCTTGATGGCCAAGAAGGAAAAGAAGAGAAGAACCAAAGGAGGAAAGATTGAGAAGAATGAAGTTTCAAGCTCCTTGGCCAAGGAACTTGAGGCTCTCCAATCCGAGAATGCCTCCTTGGTTTGTAAGTATGATTCACTCGCTAGACAATATGATAAGGTTATCAAATCCTTTACGTGTGTAGCTGCAGTGGATCAAGAAAATGAAAGGCTTGAAGAAAAGCTTGGAAAGCTCACTAGTGAGCATATGGCTCTACAAGCCAATCACAAGGGACTTGAGCGTTCCTATGAGAAGCTTGTCGATTCTTATGCAACACTAGAGATAGCCCATGAGGTTGTCCTTTCATCGGTAAAATTTATGCAACCTCTATCTCACACACGCACATGCTCACAAGTTCAAATCGATTTATCTTGCGCTAATGATTGTTTGTCTCAAGCAAGCCAATCTAGCATTGAGCATGTACTTGTAGAATCTTGTGATGACCTCATTGCTAAAGAAAATGATGAACTCAAGCAAGAGGTTGAAAAGCTTCAAAAAGACTTGTATGTGTTGAAGGAGAAGAGCAAAGTGCAACCTTCTCAAGATAACCGTGAAGACATGGTGAAGAAGCTTGAGAAGGAATCAACCGTCACTAGCTCAACCCCTCAACAACACACAAGGACCCACAAGCACAAGATTCAAGAGAAGAGCAAGGTTGGGCAAGTCAAGCCCAAATATCGCCCAACCAAGCACAAGGCACAAGAATCGCTCTCCAAGAAGCCTAGAAGCTCAAACAAGTGGAGAGTGTGCTACAAGTGCAGAGAGAAGGGTCACTTTGCCGACGCTTGCCCAAGTACGATGATAAGTGGTGCCACTGACCTTGACCGGTCAGACCGGTGCGTCCCACCGGTCAGACCGGTGCCGGCCAGGGCAGCTCCACCTCAAGCAAATAAGGCAAGGACGACTCCTTCACCAAGAACAAGGCTCAGAAGCAAGCATGGACAAGAAGTTACAAGGAATGATGTGACCAACAAGAACAAGAGCCGCATTTGCTATGAATGTCGTAAAAAGGGTCACATGGGCAAAGATTGTCTAAATGGTAATATTCCTAAATCAAACCTAGTCCATTATGATTTCCGTAAGCTTAGGAACAATAAGAGTGGGACTTGTGCTATGAGGGAGATTAGTTCACCTCAATCTAGCATGAGAGCCATTTGGGTTCCTAAGCACCTTGTGGCTAACCCCATAGGACCCAACAAGTGTTGGGTACCAAGAAATGCTTGCTGAGCTTGCAGGTTGTAAGAGATGCATTGAACACATGGTTACAAGGCATGGAAATCACGTTTGATCAATTGGCCATGTGAAGGGCAAATTCATATAAATCTTGAATTCAATGACATCTCGGTAACTAGTGCTCTTTGTTGAGTCTTAGTCACTCTTAGTTCTTAGTGAACACTCATGTGACACTTATCTTGTACGAGTGAAACATGAGGTAGTGACTTTGACATCTTTATGAAAATATACTCTCTCATGCCATTCGATGCTTTTAATGGCTCTCTAGAAGAGCTTTGCCTTGTGTCTGTTGCAGGTCTCAAATTAGTGATGTGTTCACTCAATCAAGGGACAAGAAATTGAAAATCACCAAAGGAGTGACCACTGGGGGTCACCGGTCTGACCGGTGACAAGCACCGGTCTGACTGGTGCCGGCCCAGTGAGGCAGATGGACGGGTGACCCGGGAGTGAACTAAGTTTCGAGAAAAAGGGTGATTTGGCGTCAAAGGTAATGAGAGACTTGACACATTTCAATTGACAAACTATTTATGTGTTTTGACCAAGTTTGGAATGAGCCTCACCATATTCTTAATTGAATAAAGTGCTTTGTTCGAGAAATTCAAATATCTCTAGCACTACTTAAGGGGGAGCTCATCGCAACACTTGTGTCACTTGTGGGACTAACAATTTCTTCTAGTGATCTTGTAGTCTCATTTGTTTGTGCACCACTAAGAAAGCTCTAAATAAGTAGCATTATCAAAGAACAAGTAAGAGCTAGCATTTTTCAAAATTTAATATATGCACAAATGAAATGGTCTTAAGGCAAAGGTATGTTTTCATGAATCTCATTGAATACCGTAATGCATCTAGGCCATTTTATCATGCTAGTGTGTCATCCTTAGCATGTAATTGCTTTGAGTGAATTTTTGTGTGCCTCTCTAGATATTTGGTTGATACCTTTGCGTTCACTCGACTTTGTGTCTCGTGGTTGAGGGTATCAGCCAAATATACTTGAAAAGCTATTCATTTGAAGTGGATGCATGCACCTTGTGACATAGGATAGACTTTTCGAAAAATTAACTAGTATGTGTAGGGAGTGTGCTCATTTTGAAAAATATTTGATTCTTGGTCTTTGTGACCCAGTCAACTTAATTGTGACTATAGTTCCCCTTGTTTGATTGATGGCTAGTCACAATTAAGAAGATTTTCTCAAGTCCATAAAATCTATCTTTATCTCTCTCTCTCTTGGAAGAATCAAGAATTATCAAATTAAATTGGATTATCTTCAATTCTTTCAAGATTATGGCAAAATTTGGAACAATATCACGTCTACAAATCCTTGCTTCTTCGTGTGGTTTGCCTCTCTAAGTTGTTTTTCTAGCATATTTGATTTGCTTCCGCTTCGATCTACTTGGGTGTGCTACTTGTGCGTGCAGGGCTCATTACCTTGCTTGTGATCATCTGCAAAGGCTACTCACCAAGTTTGGTTCGTGCTAGAAGTCAAGAGGTGCTTGAAGTTGGTTTTGCAGGTGCTCTGTGCTACCCCGGTCTGACTGGTGAGGCGGACCGGTTTGACCGGTGTCACCTATGAAGTCCAGTGCTTGACCGGTCTGACCGGTCACCACCACCGGTCTGACCGGTGGACACTGTCAGCTCAAGTCTTCGGGGACGAAAAGTTTAAATCGGTCGTCTTGCCTATTCACCCCCCTCTAGGCAACATCAAGGTCCTTTCACGGCCTCTCGCCGGCCGCATCCCACGGTGGGAGCGAGAGCAAATGATGATTTGTCTGGGGGTGGGGAATTCTGCAACCAGGGGAGATGAACTCTGTGCTGCGAGGCCAGGTGCAGCAGGAAGCAATCCGCGGTGGCGTCGTCCCACATCAGAAGCCACTCCCCGTGCCAACCCAAGTATCTCTTACCCTGTCCCTGTGCCGCAGGGATCTCGAGCACCTCGCACGAGCTCCCGTCGAAAGATCCAACTTCCAGGCCACCGGCACCGAACTGGTGTAACACCCTTAAATTTTCAAATTTCAGGATGTTATTAGGAAGAATAATTAAGCAACAATTTTCCCATAATTTTAAAATTTGTCCCAAACATTTATTTTCTTTACAGAAAATTTAGTGTAGGAAAATAATTGATTGTTTTTTAAAATTAATTGAAGTGGTTCTTTGAGTGTTGCATTCATGTTGGTGCATTGTTTTTGAGTGTTTGAATTCAAATTCAAATTTGAATTCAATCTGTTGTTCTCTTTTCAAAATGAGAAAAATCTTTGTTTTTCTTTACCTTCCTCCTATCTTCTTTCGGCCTGTATCTCCTTTCCGATCCAACAACAAGGCAACAAAAGCGGCCCAGCTCGCCAACCAGGCCAGACCAGCTGTGGCCCATCTTACCCCTCCCTCCCTCTCAATACCAACCGGGCCCCACCCATCAGAGGTGTCTTCCACCTCCGGCCGGCACACTCGCACTTTGGCTCCCTGTTTCGACCACCAGGCTCCCGCGTGCCCGAGTCTGTCCGCGCCCGTGCTTGCACCGCACATCCGTCAGCACCGCACCGTGCCCGTTCGCCGCTCTCGCCCTGCTCGGTCGCCCGTGCTCACATGCCCATCTGCCTCCCTAACCACGCATCCTGCTCGAGTCCTCCTCAAGCGTCGCGCCCGGAATCAATGGTTGCCCCCTCCGTTCCTCTTCCTACACCAGTAACGGCTGCCTGCCTTCACTCTTCTTCCGGAAAACGGCCGCAATCACCATGGTCATCAATGGCCGCTGGCCATCAGTGCGCCTGTGCCTGTCGTTTCTCTTTCTCCCGCGCCGCCAACTGCCTGCTATAAAGCTGAGCGCCCAAGGCCCTTCGCGCACCTTGCTGCATAGTTCGCCGCCCGTGACCCCTTGCTGCTCTCCTCGTCCAGCGCCTCGCCTCACCAGTCTCCTCGCACAGCGTCGCTGTGTTCCGCATAGACGAAGCAGAGCGCCGCTGGCCTCGGCATTAGTTCGCCAGCCAGGAGCCATACCGGAGCAAGCCAGCACCACCACTGGAACCACAATGTCAAGCCGCACGTTCTCCACCAGGCGTCGTCCGCATCTCGTCGACGGAGCACCTTCGCGCCGAGAAGCCCGTCCTCACCGCCGAAGCAGAGCACCACCGGCGGCCATTCGATCCGCCGCATCCAGGCTTCCTCGGAACAAATCGGCGCCACCACAAGAACCACGGCGTCAATCTGCATCCGTTTCGTCCCTTCCCGCCGCCGGAGAACTGCTGGAGCGCCACCACACCTGGAGTCCGAGCCATCCTTCTTCCCCATCCGTCGTTCACCATCGCCACCAAAATCCGGTCGCCTCCAGTCTCTTCCTCCGCTGGTGAGCACCTCCCAGAGATCCCCTTTCCCCTCCTCTCTCGTGTCCTCATCTCAGACGAGCCTATCACTGCCCGGAGCAGCGCTAATTTTGGCCGGCCAGCAACTCTGTCCACCGTCCATGGTGTTCAGAAGCAAGCCGTGGTCTTCCCTGTGAAGATATGGCATGGCACTTTTGCCATTAGGTCCCCAAGCTATCTGCAAACCAAAGCTTCATAACATGTGTCTTGCAACTTTTACCCGAAACCCCCTAGAAAGATCCCACCTTTTGCACATAAACCCACCCTCACTCTTTTTCCTGTTAGACCTTGTCTTTTGCCCTTTTTGCGAGCACTGTTCAATGTGTCTTGCAGATCTTCTTTGTCAGCCCCTGTAACCTTTAGTTAATCGTGTTTAGACCCCTGCAGCTTGTGTAGTTCATAGATCTCGCGTTTTAGCTCCGTTTTCATCGTTTCAAGTTGCGTTGAGTTCAAAGTACGTGTTAGAAGCAATGTTGAACATGTTCTCTGTTATGAAATTTATTTAAATATTTAAATATGATTAAATCCTTATATACATGTTTTTCTAATTAAAATCAAATTAGAGTTCAACCTCGTGTTTTCAAACTAAAATTAATTTGAATAATGCTTATCTAAATAATCTTTTAAATTAAAAGTTAAATAGATGTATACCTCGGTTTTCACAATCAAATTTAAATTGATTAATGTATATTCAATATGATTTCTAAATAAAAGCAACATAGGCTATCTCGAGTTTTCTTAATTACATGTTAATTTGACTAATATGAATATGAATATGTTTTTGAATTATAATTTGCATAGTTGAACTCGAAATATAAAGTTATACGCTTAGATGCTTTTACATGCTTCTTTTAAAATTAAATGTTTAATTTGCATAAATAATACTTGAATATTCATAAATAAAATTTGACTAAGTTCTACACCGTCCTTTTATATATAATTATAACTTGCTTAATTATTAAATAGGGTATTTCTATGAAATAACCTATATGCATGATTTATTTAATTAAAATATATCAAGCTCATAGTCTTTGGGTGATATAATTCAAATCTCTCGATAGTTCCGTTCTCAGCGTTTTCTTACGTTTGCGTTCCTAACCAAACCCAGCTCTCTTTTAAAGCCTCTCTTGATTGGTGTATTGTTCTTAGTTGTTCTTGTTTGTCTGCTTTGCATGTTTGTGCTCGATGTTTGCTTCTAGTAGAAGATCGAGCTGCTGATCAGAAGTCTTAAAGATCAAGAGTTTCAAGTGAGCAAGAGCAGAAGAGCAATAAGAGTAGCTTATCGTTGGAGAAAGGCAAGTGACCCTAACCATCCTTCTACCTATGCTTTAAACAAGAATACTGTGAATTAATTAGAACATGGAGAACCACCCAGGAAAACAGTACAACCACAAGACATATGGCTCTGTCTTGGCTAATTAATTAGGGAAGTCTTGTGTGGCTATTAGTCATGGTAGCTTGTGGTACGGAGGAATGCTTTTATGACTCTTCTACTCTGGACAGGTATTGGAACGGAATTGCTATTCTAGGCTGACCTGGTCTGAGAGTAGAAGGAGGATACGAAAGATAGCCTCTAGGACGTGCTACTATGGACTAATACACATAGGAGGACTCTTTGTAAAGGCCTCGTAGCGTCCCTATGCAACCACACCTCGGAAGTGTGGTATTGTGCCTACTTTTGCACAGCATGGTTGGGTTCAAAGTTCTTTGGAACTTTTACGCGACTTGTGGTGAAAGTGTACAACCTCTGCAGAGTGTAAAACTGTTATAACAGACGTGCTCACGGTCAAGAGCGGTCTGGACCCTCACATGATTAATATACTTAAAGATGGATTTATTTTGCTTTCTGGTTAATTTTCGTGGTCTTGCTGAGTACCAACCATAAGTGTACTCATCCTTGCTAACTGCTGCTCAGAAGAAGAAGAAGAAGGTGTATGAAGTTCAGAAGATGGTGCTAGGCATACGCAACCCCCAGTCGATTGCCTGTGAAGTTGGAGCCTTTGCTTCCCAGGATTCCACTGTAAATCTCTGATAATCTCTCTTTCTTTAAGTGATATTGTTTCTGTTATTCACTATGATATCACTATATGTATGAAACTAGATCCTGTCATACATATAACTATCACTTGGTTTTCTTCAGAAAATCAGGTGTGACAAAGTGGTATCAGATCTATATCGACTGTAAGACGTAAGCCCAGATAGCAATGGTCTCTTCCTAAGGCCTGTTTTATTCTAAAAATAATTTTTACCTTACCCTTGACCGTTCTGAGAATTATTCTCACTCTATGATCTTTCTTTTCTCAATTCCTCTTTGAGATTCTTATCTCTAACTTATCCTTGTACACCTATTTCCTTCTTGAATTTATTTTCAATGTATCTATCTCCCCATTTAAATCTCTTCTTGCTTCTATAGATATATCATCTTATTCTTTTTCTTTGATTTTTAATCCAAAGTGATATCCTGTTTTTTTATTCAAAATGTTTTATGATCTGTGCCATCTGACATAAAACCTTCTCAAGTCATCCGAAGACTGAATTTGTTCATCTCTTGAAGTCAACCCCTCATTGAAGAAGCATCACATCCAAGCTTAGGAGGATCCCTCTAACCATAATAACAACGTGTAGCATCATTCTTTTGACTATATGCTGACTGGTGAAGCTTCGTGTTTGCTTGATGATGCTTGTCATTATGGCCTTGTTTGAGTTGGTTCTTTGAATTGATTGTTGGTGTATTGTGGGTCTTCTACCTGCAATGACATCAGTTGCCTAGTTGGGTTCTTCTTTTGTATCTCCCACCTCTTTGTTTCCCTCTATCTGTCTACCAAATCCATTAGAGGATGTCAGAAGATGAAAGTTTGGAAGGTAACACCATCATCAACAACAGAAATCTACAAATCATGTGCAGACATCGACACATGAAAGAAGTTTGATGACCTATATTTTTTCTACCCCTTGCTATTCTGCTTTCTACCACAATTTGATTGCAATCACAATAACCAAGAAAAGATGAATATGATTCTACCTACTCTTCAATTTATTCTCGTTCTCTTCTGATCTTGATCTTTGTCCACCAACCAGATGGAAAAAGGCAACCAAGACAAGAGCAATGATAGTAGTTACAATCGTGGATACAACCAATATGTGTCACCATATCCAAACCCAGAGGATACGTACGCAAAGTTTTGGAATACCAAGCCACCTATGTTCTCTAACACTATGGATCACTTAGAAGCTGATGATTGGATCACGACAATTGAGAATAGACTAAATATGGTACAATGCAATGATAGAGAGAAGGTTTTGTTTGCATCAGGACAACTTGTAGGAGCAGCTTCAGAATGGTGGGATTCCTACATCTACGAACACGAGCAACCACAAAGTATTGTTTGGAAGGAATTCACGGACAACTTTATATCACACTTTATTCCTGTAAGTGCGATGAAGCTCAAAAGGAAGGAGTTCCTTAGCTTGAAGCAGGGGCAAATGACAGTGATTGAGTATAGGGATAAATTTATCCAGTTATCTATGTACGCACCAAGATCGTCTGAAAGTGATAGGAAGAAACAAGAACATTTCATCAAAGGGTTGAATGAAGACCTTCAGAGTATAATAACCTTACATGAATATTCCAGTCTGCAAGATGTCATCAACAAAGCTATTGAGTTAGAAAGCAAACTACAGGAAATCATAAGTAGGAAGAGGAAAATGAATTTTCTAGAGAAACGTGATAACAGTTCACACCTTTACCATTTGTCTCAAGCACCAGAAGATGAGTATGAAGATCCACCACGCAATCGTCGAAACATTAAAGAAAGTGGAGCTTGTTTCTACTACAAAACTCATGGACATTTTATTAGTAGGTGCCCTAAGAAACGTGTTGACCGATATGAGAAGAAAGCTCAGCAAAGACAGAATAAGAAAATCAATGTGCATGAAGCATTTGGACCAAATTAAAGAATATTAAGGGATGTGTATGAAGAAGGATGACAACTCTTTTCAACCTTATCAAGATAAGAAGAATTCAAAGACAAGTCAACGAAGCTAAGGAAAGAAATGGATAGTTACAAGTGGAGCTAGGCTAAGTACTCCGGAGGTGTTTTACTTATTAGTGAGTTGTGAAGAATAAAGAGGTGTGTTTAAAGAGATTTTGTAATGCCAAGCAATTTGGAAGAAAGTTAATAAGAGTTGAATGGTAACCACTCGAACTCTTGTTTCATGCTAGCCTTTGCGAATCCCGGGACGAGATTCCTTTTAAGGGGGGTAGATTTGTAACACCCTGAAATTTTCAAATTTCAGGATGTTATTAGGAAGAATAATTCAGCAACAATTTTCTCATAATTTTAAAATTTGTCCCAAACATTTATTTTCTTTACAGAAAATTTAGTGTAGGAAAATAATTGATTGTTTTTTTAAAAATTAATTGAAGTGGTTCTTTGAGTGTTGCATTCATGTTGGTGCATTGTTTTTGAGTGTTTGAATTCAAATTCAAATTTGAATTCAATCTGTTGTTCTCTTTTCAAAATGAGAAAAATCTTTGTTTTTCTTTCCCTTCCTCCTATCTTCTTTCGGCCTGTATCTCCTTTCCGGTCCAACAACAAGGCAACAAAAGCGGCCCAGCTCGCCAACCAGGCCAGACCAGCTGTGGCCCGTCTTACCCCTCCCTCCCTCTCAATACCAACCGGGCCCCACCCATCAGAGGTGTCTTCCACCTCCGGCCGGCACACTCGCACCTTGGCTCCCTGTTTCGACCACCAGGCTCCCGCGTGCCTGAGTCTGTCCGCGCCCGTGCTTGCACCGCACACCCGTCAGCGTCGCACCGTGCCCGTTCACCGCTCTCACCCTACTCGGTCGCCCGTGCTCACATGTCCGTCTACCTCCCTAACCACGCATCCTGCTCGAGTCCTCCTCAAGCGTCGCGCCCGCAATCAATGGTTGCCCCCTCCGTTCCTCTTCCTACACCAGTAACGGCTGCCTGCCTTCACTCTTCTTCCGGAAAACGGCCGCAATCACCATGGTCATCAATGGCCACTGGCCATCAGTGCGCCTGTGCCTGTCGTTTCTCTTTCTCCCGCGCCGCCAACTGCCTGCTATAAAGCTGAGCGCCCAAGGCCCTTCGTGCGCCTTGCTGCATAGTCCGCCACCCGCGACCCCTTGCTGCTCTCCTCGTCCAGCGCCTCGCCTCGCCAGTCTCCTCGCACAGTGTCGCCGTGTTCCGCATAGACGAAGCAGAGCGCCGCTGGCCTCGGCATCAGTTCGCCGGCCAGGAGCCATCCCGGAGCAAGCCAACACCACCACTGGAACCACGACGTCGAGCCGCACGTTCTCCACCAGGCATCGTCTGCATCTCGTCGACGGAGCACCTTCACGCCGAGAAGCCCGTCCTCACTGCCGAAGTAGAGCACCACCAGCGGCCACTCAATCCGCCGCATCTAGGCGTCCTCGGAACAAATCGGCTCCACCACAAGAACCACAGCATCGATCTGCATCCGTTTCGTCCCTTCCCGCCACCGGAGAACTACTGGAGCGCCGCCACGCCTGGAGTCTGTGACAACCCGCCCAGGAAAATACCGTACTATCGCCTAAACCAATCCACTTTGGCCATTAAGCGATAGTAAAGTATCATCCTGTCGTTAGTTGCCGGGTTAACGCCCGGTAGAATCACTTATATAGCAACAAGGATCGACATATATGCATTAAAACTCACGCGAAGGCGAGTCCAGAGAACAACACATAATTAACATCCAATTCTACACCGAAGGGTTTAATTATTACAAACCGAAGTCTTTGACATGATAACGAAGTTCAGAGTTTTGAAAACAGCGGAATTAAACTAAACGGCGCGAGGAACATCACAGGAGGCCTGCCATGATGCCTTCATTCATCGTCTTCCACCCACTCCAGCTCCCAGCCAGGCGGGATCTCTCCAGGCCACACATCAGCAAAAGCATTACCTGGATCAACAGATTGCAGCAAGGCTGAGTATACTAATACTCAGCAAGACTTACCCGTCGGTGACTGCTACATCACCAACTCTAGACATGAAAGGCTTTTTTTTGGCCACTGGGGTTTCTTTTGTTGAAAAGCAACAAAGAGTATGTCCTTACTTTCAAGATTTTAGCGCAAGTTCTAGTTGATTACTCTTTTCTAAGTTAGCAAGCTATTGCAAGCATAAGTTGTGCAATACAATTAATCAAGCATAAGTATTCACAAAGTTCCATCATTAGGGATATCATGGCCAGTTGGATAAGTAGTCTTAGATAACGGTGAGAGGCCGACAATCGATTGATTTAAACCTTGCAAGGTAGACCTAAACACACGGTAGGGTGCCCCCGCGAGGACAACCACTAGGCGGTTCCCAAAACTCTTCGGATCAGGATCGAATCTCACAGTCTTTGGTACAGGCTATCTGGCATACCCCGCAAGGCACCCAGAATCACCATGCACCACCGGTAGCTAGCCGTGAGACGCATCCCAAGATGAGTAATAGTAAGATCCCTCACCGCGTCGTTAAGGTACTAGGCTTACCGTACCCATTTCCGACAAGTGTTTAGTACGTTCAAACACTTAACCCACGAAAGCCATTGGACCGGAGCCCACATCCCATGCTCTTACCACATGAGCAATCCATTTATAAAGATCTTATGATTCCAGCATAAGAACCTATTCTCGCGAGTGACAAGCATCACTCGACTTGTAACGGTCCTATAGCATAGCAGCTACCGACCTAACATACTAGTAAGGACATAGGCACCTAGGGATCATGCATCTAGGGTTTCATTTCAACTCCTGAACGTAAATGCACAATCATCCATAGATAGTTGCATAAGATTTCAAAAACACTTAGGTTAATGCACCGGGGCTTGCCTTCGTCAGCACAGTTAGCCTGAGGGTCCTCGGTGTCCTCGCTCACTTCCACGTATGCAGCTTCGCGTCAGCTCCTCCTTCCTCGGCTTCCGGCACGAGAGCGTAGTTACCGTCAGGGAGTTCTACACGGTATGCAATGCAAGGTTCAGGTGGAGTGAGGGATTAATTACATCCAACTCTTGTTGGCCATATTCACCTTAACAAATATTTAATTACTAATTCTTTTCATTAAAGTCATTATATGTGAAGGTCTATTATTTTAATCTTTTTAATGGTGACTGTGTACATATTTATGCAAATAAATTACTTTATATTCACAAAATAGCAAGGGTGAATTCATAGACCCTAATTAAGCCACACAACAATTTAATAAAATTATTAAGGAAGTAAAAGGTGATTTTTTTCCAATTAAACTTAATAGAAGGCTTAAATGGATTTCCACTTTTCACAACAAAATAAATTATAAAAACAGAGCTAAGGGTACATTACTGGTCCTAAGGACCCAAACATACCCCTGGTCCAAGGTTTGACATTTAAGGAGCTATAAAACCTACACATCCAAAAATGACATTTCCTAGCTATATAAATTATGAGAAAGCATAAATAATTAAATAAAGAGCTCATGCACCCTAACTCTTTCCTACAACATCCCTGGCCTAAAAAAAGTCTAAGAAACCAGAATACTCATCACAAATTAATTTGAAATTTAAACTATGCATTTAAATGTAAATCTAAGCATAAATCAAGACTAAGTATTTATAATAGAGGTAAATTCATGATAAATTCAGGAAAGCTGCATCTAGGCATAACATGAACATAGCCATAAGTTGAGCACACAAATCAATTTACATTTTGCTACAAAAATAAATAAGACAGAAATAGCATAAATACAAGGTAATTCATATAAAAAGATCTACACAGTAACTTTGTGCAAAAATTTGCCCAGATCCTACAAATGATATGACTAACAACATATCCAAAGTTTAGCTCCGTAGCCTTTCTAGATTTTGAACTACAATAAAATGATGTCAAACTGAATTTGAATTTTCATTCAAAATCTATAAGTCAAAACTATGGTCATGCTTTGCAAAAGTTGTAGGTAAAGTCTCACTGAACCCAAAAAAATTGGTTTTGTATTTTTCTGATTTTTCTACGAATTTCTAGGATTTTCCTAAGTCACTGGACTAATCTACAAGAAAACTAAGTTTCAAAATCTTATGACTAGATCCCTGGTTTCACAGATATGCCCCCGACTTTCACAAATATGCCCTCCGGCGGCGGGGTGAGCTCGCCGGCGGCGAACGGCGGCCGGAGGAGATGAACAAGCGGCACAAGACTTCGATTCGACTCACCACGGACCGATTGGCGGTGGTGGCGCGGCCGGAGATGATGCCGGCGAGCGGCGGCGGCGAGACCGCGGCGGCGCTCCCGCCTCGGCTCGGGTTCCGGCGAATGGCGGTGCAATGCAGATGAACAAGCGGCCTTGGGAGCTTCTCTAGGTCCTAGGGAAGGTGCTTGGTGGCTTGGCCGGCTGTGGAAGCGGGCAGAGGGACCACTTCACCGCGGCGGCGGCAATGGCGGGCGGCGGTGCGGTGTGCGCGCGCGGGAAGGCTCGGGCTGCCCTTTTATAGGTGCGGGCGCGACCGAGGGGGCGTGCGGGCGCTGCCTCGAAGGGAGGGAGGAGGAATTAAGAGGAGGTGCGCGGCGGCCGAGACACACAGGGCCTCGCCGGCGGGGAACATGGCGGGGGGTCCGGCCGGGGCGTCGGCGGGCGGCCACGCACGGATTTGGGGCGCGCCCCGAGGGGGATTCGCTCGGGGGAAGCACGTAAACGATGATGACGCCTCGGGCGCGCGGCCGACCGGCCGAGGGACCCGGACGCCGAGGGGCAGGGCGGCGGTACGCCGGCTGCCGCGTGGCGCGACGCGCCGGCGCGCGCGCGCTCTGGACCCGATGGCCCAAGTTCAATTTGAACTGCACAGGTTTGAATGCTTCAAACTTAAATTTTCAAACATAAACTCCAGAACCTATGAATAGGACTTCTGTAGTTGGATCAATGTTGTACACCATAGGCCCTAACCGAGCTCAAATTGATTTCGAATTGGGGGAGAAAATCAGATGCCAATCTGAAGAAAATCTCGGCCCCGAGGAATAGTGTCCAGCAGGTTCGACTTGGATTTTTGGGCTATTTCTCCTCCGAATTTCAAATGCCAACCTGAAGATGAAATGTGTCCCTCACAATTCTACACAACTTTTATATTGGCAGAATTTTGAGTGTTTAGACAAAATTTGGAGAACGTGGCCAAAGTTCCAGAGTGACACATTGACATCAAGGGGTTTGACCCACTTATCTAGGGTTTTGACCAATGTGGCTCAAGTTGACTTGCCTAAGGTGCTCAAGGGTGAGAGTTTAAGGGGGTTTAGGGAGGTTTTCAAGGTGATGGCCCAGGTTGACCATGATTTGACCATAGTCAGCTGCTTTGACCAACAATTAGGGTTAATTAAAAACCTGGGACGTCACAGCCTACCCCCCTTAAACGGAATCTCGTCCCGAGATTCGATTTAAGAAAAACAAGGTAGGTAGAAGAACTCACGGTTTCGAGATTGAAGAAAACCCGGGTACTTGGTGTTGAGATACTCTTCCGTCTCCCAAGTTGCTTCTTCCTCCGTGTGATGACTCCATTGTACCTTGTACATCATCACGGTGTGCCTTCGGGTCTTCCTCTCTTTTCGGTCTAACACCCTCATAGGATGCTCGATGAGCGAGAAATCCGGCTCAATCCAAGCATTTGCTTCCGTGATCACTTCGGTTTCAGGCACCGGCACGCCTTTCTTCAATTGGGTCACGTGAAATATATTGTGGACTGCGGAGAACCGCTCCGGAAGTCGAATGTGATAAGCCACAGGCCCACACACTTCAATGACTTCATAAGGTCCGATATAGCGGGGAGCTAACTTTCCTTTAACACCGAACCGTTGTACTCCTTTGGTTGGTGAAACCTTTAGGTATACATAATCACCAATTTCATACTGGCGAGGTGCCGTGCCTCTACCGTGATAGCTCTTTTGCCTCATTTGAGCTAACTTTAAATTCTCCCTGATCACTTGCACCTTTGCCTCAGCGTCTTTGACTAAGTCGGGGCCAAAGAGTGTTCTTTCCCCGGCTTCTGACCAATTCAAAGGGGTACGACATCTCCGTCCATACAGAGCGTCAAACGGTGCCATCTTCAAACTAGCCTGATAGCTGTTGTTATATGAGAACTCTGCCAAGGACAGACACTTGTCCCAACTCTTATCAAAATGCAATATGCTTGCCCGGAGCATGTCTTCTACAATTTGATTTACTCTTTCCGTCTGACCATCGGTCTGCGGATGATAGCTGGAACTACGGATCAATTTGGTTCCTAAGCACTCATGCAATTGCTCCCAGAAGCGAGCTACAAATTGAGTTCCTTGATCAGAAATTATGGTCTTCGGAATTCCATGCAAGCGGACTATTTGATCTATATATAACTCTGCATAGTTTTGCACTGACTAAGTAGTGTGAACTGCAATGAAGTGAGCAGTTTTGGTGAGTCTGTCCACGATAACCCAAATAGAATCTTTCTTTCTAGTAGTCAGGGGTAAACCCACAATGAAGTCCATACTTATGTCATCCCATTTCCATGTAGGTATCAACAAGGGTTGGAGTACACCTGCCGATTTCAAATGACTTGCTTTCATTCTGTGGCATGTATCACATTTTGAAACATACTTTGCTATGTCGACTTTCATATTGGACCACCAGAAATTCTCCTTCAAATCTTGATACATCTTGGTACTTCCGGGGTGAATAGAGAATTTGGAAAGATGAGCTTCATCAAAGATTTCCCTCTTAAGGTCCGGATCAGCAGGAATTACAAGGCGCTTCCCAAACCATATCACATCTTTTGCATCCTTTTGGAAACAAGCATACTTGGGATCTCCTTCTGCCAATTTCTGCTTTATTTGTTGTACGCCCTCATCATTGCGTTGAGCAGTGACAATCCTATCATAGAGATTAGACTCTGCCACGATAGCATAGAGATTCCCTCGTTCCACGACTTCCAATTGAAGCTTCCTCATGTCTTCACATAAAGGGTCATTATACGGCTCCACCTCTATGGGATTGCAGTGAACCTTGCGGCTAAGAGCATCCGCAACCACATTGGCTTTACCGGGGTGATAGTGTACTTCTAGATCATAATCTTTAATCAACTCAAGCCATCTTCTTTGCCTCATATTTAGGTCTGATTGGGTGAAGATATACTTGAAACTTTTGTGATCGGTGAAGATATTGCAACGATTGCCCATCAGATAGTGTCTCCAAATCTTGAGGGCATGAACAACCGCTGCTAGCTCTAGATCTTGGGTGGGATAGTTGATCTCATGGGGTCGAAGTGCCCGTGAGGCATAGGCAATGACTCAGCCTTCTTGCATAAGAACGCAGCCGAGGCCAGTGCCTGACGCATCACAGAAAACTTCAAACGGTTTGGAATTATCCGGTTGTACTAACACTGGGGCTGAAGTTAAGTGTTGTCTTAACGTGTGAAAGGCTTTCTCACAGGCCTCACTCCATACGAACTTTACCCCTTTCTTGAGCAGTTCGGTCATAGGTTTGGCGATCCTGGAGAAGTCCGAAATGAATCGGCAATAATAACCTGCCAAACCTAGAAAACTGCGGATTTGGTGCACGGACTGGGGTGGTTTCCAATCCATCACCTCTTGTACCTTGCTAGGATCTACGGATATGCCATCTTTGGAAATAGTGTGCCCTAAGAATTTCACACTATCCAACCAGAATTCGCATTTGGAGAACTTAGCATAAAGCTTGTGATCTCTCAAACGCTGTAGAACAATTCGAAGGTGTTCGGCATGTTCCTTTTCATTTTTGCAATAGATCAGAATGTCATCGATAAAGACCACTACGAATTTATCAAGCTCCGTCATGAATACGGAGTTCATGAGATACATGAAGTAGGCTGGGGCATTTGTGAGACCGAAGGACATGACCAAGAACTCGTAGAGACCATAACGAGTGGAGAAGGCAGTTTTGGGAATGTCACAAGGTCGAATTTTGATTTGATGATAACCAGAACGAAGATCGATGTTGGAGAAAACTTTGGCTCCAGCCAACTGATCAAAAAGAACATCAATGCGGGGAAGAGGATATTTGTTTTTGATGGTTACCGCATTGAGAGGTCTGTAGTCCACGCATAACCTCAAACTACCATCTTTCTTCTTGACAAAGAGTGCGGGACAACCCCAAGGAGAAGAACTTGGGCGGATGTAGCCCTTGTCTAACAATTCCTGGAGTTGAGTTTTCAGTTCAGCTAGCTCTTTGGGAGGCATACGATAAGGTCGCTTGGAAATGGGCGTAGTGCCCGGTTGGAGTTCAATTACAAACTCGACATCCCGGTCTGGTGGCATGCCAGACAACTCATCGGGAAAGACATCGGGATACTCACAAACTACTGGAATTTCATCAAGATGAGAAGTAATGGTCACATAGGCACAAGGGTCTGCACCGTCCTTGAAAGGTAGGTACAAGGTGGTGTGCCCGATGGTAGGTGAATTGATTGCTACAACTCTACCCGAGATATCTAGAACCACCTTATGACGGGTCATCCAATCCATACCTAAGATAACATCCATACCCTCTAAGCCTATGACAATGAGGTTTGATTGAACAGTCTTACTCCCCAATTGCAATGGTACCCCGAAAGCTACGGTGTGAGAAGAGATTTTTCCACCCGGAGTAACAATGGTAAAAGTCTCCTTAACATGTGAACCACTTAGGGCCAGTTTCTCTACCAAATTTCCACTAATAAAGCTATGGGTGGCTCCGGAATCGAACAATATCTTAACGGGAATGTCATTGATAGAGAATGTACCCGTAAGGACCGAAGCTCCCTCTGGTATGTCACTCATGGTGGTGAAATTCAGCTTGCCTTGGCGGACTTGCACCATCGGCTTCTTAGCCGGATTGGCCGGCTTGGTCCCTGCACCTTGATTCTGCTGGTTGGGCTTGTTCTGCTTGGGCTTGGGCCAATCACTAATGTAGTGCCCCGGCTGGCCACAATTGTAACAGCGGCGTTCACCGGTGTTACGTGGGGGTGCGTTAGGCTTGGGAGCCTGCTGCTGAGCGTTGCGGAACTGGAAATTCCCGGAAGGCTTGCTCTGGGAAGGCTTCATCGTCCAGCGTCCAGTTGAAGATTGCTAGGACGAGTTAGGGACATTTTTCTTCACAAAGCGAAACTTTTTGTTAGTTCCGCTGCCCGAAGCAAAACCAGCCTGCCTCTTTTTGTCTCTCTGGGCCTTTTTCATAGCATCCTCTTGGGATATAGCCTTGTTCACCAGCTCATGGAAGTTGTTGGGCTCGATCAAGTTCAGCCGCTCATACAACTCACCATCCAGGCCATCACGGAACCTCTCCATCTTCTTTGCATCGGTATCCACGTGATGCCCACCATACTGGCAAAGGCTATTGAACTTCTGTGCATAGTGATACACAGTGTCGGTTCCCTGCCTGAGGGCCAACAGTTCCCTCATCTTCCGATCCATCAGCCCCTTCGGAATGTGGTGGCTCTTGAAGGCTTGCTTGAACTCATTCCAAGTGACCGCATGCCCCTGCTGCATGGTCTTGAAATGATCCCACCACATTAAAGCTTCACCTCGAAGCTGCAAGGCGGCGAAGTTTGCCTTGTTTTCCTTTGAGTATGGCAGCACAAAGGCAGAGAACTTGGCCTCAATGGCCTTGATCCACGCCTCAGCTTCCAGGGGGTCTTCCGCCTTAGTGAAGGTCGGGGGCTTCATCCCGATGAACTGAGGGTAGGTGGTGACATGATTTGGCCCCTCATTATTTGCCCCGTGGGGTGGCCTTTGGTTCAGCTGCTGGGCGATCTGTTGCTACGTCTGTAGGATCTGGCGCAGCACCTCGGTCTGAGTTGCCATGAATGCCTCCGACGGCATCATGGGCGGTGGGGGTGGTAGTTCACCACTGCCCGATGTTCCAAAACCGTTGGGAGAGCTACGCGTCGGTCCCACCATCTGAAAATGCGAGCCCTCATTAGACACATAGCCATAATCTTGCTTAGGAAGAAATGACAAGTGTAAAATATGCATGACGAGGCTCATTCGTGCAAATTTCTCAAAAATTGCAGCAACACGTCATATTAAACATTTCGTATCCAACAGCTCAGTCACCGAAACTTCTCTCATTTCTGGTCGATAGGTGGAGGATTCCATGCCTTTCAAAGTTGGTATTCAATTCCGCAGCGAACTTCCAAGTTTGTATGCCCGAAGAATTGAATTGCGAAGATTTACCAAGCTGTCCTGGCAGCAAGCTGACATTTACCGAAATCCTCGTAACTCTCAGTACTCTCATGCAAAAATGCTGAAATTTGATGAGCACGGCCATCACGATGTTTCTCCCAACTTTGGTATTCAACGCATGAATAGATTTCGACGTTCACTAGCTCAAAAAATCGCATTCCCAAGATTCGGCCTAGCTGTTTGGACAGCAGCCAGAACTGGAGTAAAAATTGCATAATTCTCAATAGAAAAGTACACAAGTGCTGAAATTTTGCGAGTGCGATCACCATAAAATTCCGAACAAGTTTGGTATTCAACACAGGACTCAAATCTGACCATAGATAGCTTAAACATTTTCTTTACAACGCACACTGCAGGAAATGGTGTTCAACCAAGCATTACATGGATGCCAAGTTTTCGGGATCACCAACACATATCAGGGGTTACATTGCAGTCATGCTGCACAAAAGGATACTCCTACGCTAGCCTACCACAAAAACCAACCAATGGCTACACACAGGAGTATAAGTCACCCTACTACAACTCTATGGCAACCTAGTTGCCGACCGAAGTGTCACTAGCGGCAGGTGAAGCAGGTGGGGTTGGTGGCGGTGGTCCAGCCTGACTCGCCTGGTCGAGCCCAGACTGACCCTGCTGCTCCTCTGGTGGTGCCTCCACTGGGGGTGGTGGCTACAGAGCCACGATGGCCTGCAGAGCTGCCACCTGTACCTCAGCCTCCTCAACCTGCTGCTGCATCTCGGCGATGTTCTGCAATAGCGTCAATCTCTCGATGTCCCTAACGTCCACGTCCTCCTGGAGGGTAGTGGTCTGCGCCTCCAGGTCGAGGATCCGCTGCAAGTGGTCGCCTCGCTCCAGCTCCAACTGGAACCTCCTGGTATGAAGCCAGTCGTTCTCCTGCTGGGTCTGGAAGAGTGTGAAACTCTGCTGCTGGTAAGCTGCTGAAAGACTGTGCCAGGCCAGCCGAGCAGACTCCAAGCGCCGGCTGACTATCGACGCGGTGGTGTAGCGCAGCCCCTGAAGTGTGAACAAGACGTCGAGGCAACAGGTCAGCGTCCTCGTGACGTCCAGCGGCTCTGCTAGCAAAAGCAGCTCCTGAAGGTGGTCCACACGGTCCAGCCACGCTGGGTCGTGCGGGCTCACTGCCGGAAACAGCCCAAACGGTGAGAGGGCCACCACTGTCGGGTTGTGGTCACAAAAGTCCGTCAACACCCGAAGGGCGGCTGACTCAACGGACTCGTGCCCACGGAAACCCCAGTACACGAAGCTCAGGTCGAACCACTCGGGGTGAACCGGGTGAAGCGGCACGGTGACGGTCACCCTGCAACGGGGAACGCCAAGGCGCTCAAACTCGGCCACCTCGTAGACTAGTGGAACGGTGTAGCCAGCGGCGCTGAGTGCCTCCCACGCAAGGCGTGGAAAACCCTCCCAGTGCAACCCGTTGGTACGGATCATACCATCGGCGTCGTACTCGAGAAAAATGGGGGCAGCCATCTGTACAAAAGATGTAACACATGTCAGGACTCAAAAGAGAGTAACATGTCAAATGGTGCAAGATCTGGCAGCGGTGAATAAAAATTCATAACTCAAAATGCAAAACCCCAAAAATTCTCAAATTTTACCAGCTACTCCGTAAGGTTTTTATGCACAATTTTGGTATTCAAAGGTTGAGCTAGATCATTTAGGAACAAGGTCGAAAGATGCAATGTTCAAGGTTCTGTTCTCTGAAAAACAGCATGACCTAGGTTCACTAAAAAGGGTACAACCCAAGGTTGACAGAAGCTATGACCATGAATTTTTGCGAGCAAAAACTAGATTAGATATGGAGCAACTTTGGTATAGATCAACTAGTCTCATTACTCCTAGAACATGGTGCAAAAATTCAACTAACAGCCCTACAAAAATTTGGACAGCACAACACCTATACATGAGAGGTAATCTAGTTCACAAAAACCACACACTAGCAAAATATTCCCTTAGAGAGCACACAACTCAAGTTTGGGTCCATCTTTAAATTGTTTACAAATTTTAACATGATGCAAGACAACCTACTCGTCCTCACACGGCGATCAAGCCAAAAATCGAAGTCAGTGCCGGTGGCAAGGCTTTTATTCGTCTCTCCCTATAATAACTAGTCGAGAACTATTCGGTACTCACTTAGTGACTAACGAAGCGCTGTTATGTACCTGCAGAAAAGAACCTCCCGTGCCAGCACGTCACGGAAGCGTCCACATACAGTACCGTTCGCTATAGAAGCGGTATCCATGCGTCAAGCCGCTGCATGGACAGCGTCCAACCTCAGATACGCTCCTTTTCGAATGAAGCGGATCCTTGCCTCGCATATTCACAATGCGGAACGTCCACGTATGGCAAAACGTGGCGAGACACAAACGCGACGGTGGGTTCCCTTTGGATTAGGTCCCATCCATCCCTCACATGACTTCCATGCGGTACCACCACGTATAGCAAAACGTGATGAACTAGTATGGTTGTACAGAAAGTAAGTTCTGACAGGAATAAAATGTGCTGGGAGTTAGCAAAATAAACCATAGATTAATAAGCCACCTGAAAGAACCCAAAAATTCCCTCTAGGGCCTCTCGGTCTAATTTATCCTTAACGGACCAACGTATTTTGCAAATCCAAACAATCTTGGCAAATTTTATTCGAAAACCAGTGATTAAGGTTGTTAACTAATCTCCGGTGCATATAATTGCTCTGATGCCAGCTGTGACAACCCGCCCAGGAAAATACCGTACTATCGCCTAAACCAATCCACTTTGGCCATTAAGCAACAGTAAAGTATCATCCTGTCGTTAGTTGCCGGGTTAACGCCCGGTAGAATCACTTACATAGCAACAAGGATCGACATATATGCATTAAAACTCACGCGAAGGCGAGTCCAGAGAACAACACATAATTAACATCCAATTCTACCCCGAAGGGTTTAATTATTACAAACCGAAGTCTTTGACATGATAACGAAGTTCAGAGTTTTGAAAACAGCGGAATTAAACTAAACGACGCGAGGAACATCACAGGAGGCCTGCCATGATGCCTTCATTCATCGTCTTCCACCCACTCCAGCTCCCAGCCAGGCGGGATCTCTCCAGGCCACACATCAGCAAAAGCATTACCTGGATCAACAGATTGCAGCAAGGCTGAGTATTAAGACTTACCCGTCGGTGACAGCTACATCACCAACTCTAGACATGAAAGGCTTTTTTTTGGCCACTGGGGTTTCTTTTGTTGAAAAGCAACAAAGAGTATGTCCTTACTTTCAAGATTTTAGCGCAAGTTCTAGTTGATTACTCTTTTCTAAGTTAGCAAGCTATTGCAAGCATAAGTTGTGCAATACAATTAATCAAGCATAAGTATTCACAAAGTTCCATCATTAGGGATATCATGGCCAGTTGGATAAGTAGTCTCAGATAACGGTGAGAGGCCGACAATCGATTGATTTAAACCTTGCAAGGTAGACCTAAACACACGGTAGGGTGCCCCCGCGAGGACAACCACCAGGCGGTTCCCAAAACTCTTCGGATCAGGATCGAATCTCACAGTCTTTGGTACAGGCTATCTGGCATACCCCGCAAGGCACCCAGAATCACCATGCACCACCGGTAGCTAGCCGTGAGACGCATCCCAAGATGAGTAATAGTAAGATCCCTCACCGCGTCGTTAAGGTACTAGGCTTACCGTACCCATTTCCGACAAGTGTTTAGTACGTTCAAACACTTAACCCACGAAAGCCATTGGACCGGAGCCCACATCCCATGCTCTTACCACATGAGCAATCCATTTATAAAGATCTTATGATTCCAGCATAAGAACCTATTCTCGCGAGTGACAAGCATCACTCGACTTGTAACGGTCCTATAGCATAGCAGCTACCGACCTAACATACTAGTAAGGACATAGGCACCTAGGGATCATGCATCTAGGGTTTCATTTCAACTCCTGAACGTAAATGCACAATCATCCATAGATAGTTGCATAAGATTTCAAAAACACTTAGGTTAATGCACCGGGGCTTGCCTTCGTCAGCACAGTTAGCCTGAGGGTCCTCGGTGTCCTCGCTCACTTCCACGTACTGCAGCTCCGCGTCAGCTCCTCCTTCCTCGGCTTCCGGCACGAGAGCGTAGTTACCGTCAGGGAGTTCTACACGGTATGCAATGCAAGGTTCAGGTGGAGTGAGGGATTAATTGCATCCAACTCTTGTTGGCCATATTCACCTTAACAAACATTTAATTACTAATTCTTTTCATTAAAGTCATTATATGTGAAGGTCTATTATTTTAATCTTTTTAATGGTGACTGTGTACATATTTATGCAAATAAATTACTTTATATTCACAAAACAGAAAGGGTGAATTCATAGACCCTAATTAAGCCACACAACAATTTAATAAAATTATTAAGGAAGTAAAAGGTGATTTTTTTCCAATTAAACTTAATAGAAGGCTTAAATGGATTTCCACTTTTCACAACAAAATAAATTATAAAAATAGAGCTAAGGGTACATTACTGGTCCTAAGGACCCAAACATACCCCTGGTCCAAGGTTTGACATTTAAGGAGCTATAAAACCTACACATCCAAAAATGACATTTCCTAGCTATATAAATTATGAGAAAGCATAAATAATTAAATAAAGAGCTCCTGCACCCTAACTCTTTCCTACAACATCCCTGGCCTAAAACAAGTCTAAGAAACCAGAATACTCATCACAAATGCATTTGAAATTTAAACTATGCATTTAAATGTAAATCTAAGAATAAATCAAGACTAAGTATTTCTTGCAGAGGTAAATTCATGATAAATTCAGGAAAGCTGCATCTAGGCATAACATGAACATAGCCACAAGTTGAGCTTACAAATCACTTTACATTTTGCTACAAAAATAAATAAGGTAGAAATAGCATAAATACAAGGTAATTCATATAAAAAGATCTACACAGTAACTTTGTGCAAAATTTTTCCCAAATCCTACAAATGATATGACTAACAATATATCCAAAGTTTAGCTCCATAGCCTTTCTAGATTTTGAACTACAACAAAATGATGTCAAACTGAATTTGAATTTTCATTCAAAATCTATAAGTCAAAACTATAGCCATGCTTTGAAAATGTTGTAGGTATAGTCTCATTGAACCCAACAAAATTAGTTTTGCATTTTTCTAATTTTTATACGAATTTCTAGGATTTTCCTAAGTCACTGGACTAATCTGCAAGAAAACTAAGTTTCAAAACCTTACGACTAGATCCCTGGTTTCACAGATATGCCCCCGGCTTTCACAAATATGCCCTCCGGCGGCGGGGTGAGCTCACCAGTGGCGAACGGCGGCCGGAGGAGATGAACAAGCGGCACAAGACTTCGATTCGACTCACCGCGGACCGATTGGCGGTGGTGGCACGGCCGGAGATGATGCCGGCGAGCGGCGGCGGCGAGACCGCGGCGGCGCTCCCGCCTCGGCTCGGGTTCCGGCAAATGGCGGTGCAATGCAGATGAACAAGCGGCCTTGGGAGCTTCTCTAGGTCCTAGGGAAGGTGCTTGGTGGCTCGGCCGGCTGTGGAAGCAGGCGGAGGGACCACTTCACCGCGGCGGCGGCAATGGCGGGCGGCGGTGCGGTGTGCGCGCACGGGAAGGCTCGGGCTGCCCTTTTATAGGTGCGGGCATGACCGAGGGGGCGTGCGGGCGCTGCCTCGAAGGGAGGGAGGAGGAATTAAGAGGAGGTGCGCGGTGGCCGAGACGCACAGGGCCTCGCCGACGGGGAACGCGGCGGGGGGTCCGGCCGGGGCGTCGGCGGGCGGCCACGCACGGATTTGGGGGGCGCCCCGAGGGGGATTCGCTCGGGTGAAGCGCGAACACGATGATGACGCCTCGGGCGCGCGGCCGACCGGCCGGGTGACCCGGATGCCGAGGGGCTAGGCGGCGGTACGCCGACCGCCGCGTGGCGCGACGCGCCCGCGCGCGCGCTCTGGCCCCGATGGCCCAAGTTCAATTTGAACTGCACAGGTTTGAATGCTTCAAACTTAAATTTTCAAACATAAACTCCAGAACCTATGAATAGGACTTCTGTAGTTGGATCAATGCTCTACACCATAGGCCCTAACCGAGCTCAAATTGATTTCGAATTGGGGGAGAAAATCGGATGCCAATCTGAAGAAAATCTCGGCCCTGAGGAATAGTGTCCAGCAGGTTTGACTTGAATTTTTGGGGTATTTTTACTCCGAATTTCAAATGCCAACCTGAAGATGAAATGTGTCCCTCACAATTCTACACAACTTTTATATTGGCAGAATTTTGAGTGTTTAGATAAAATTTGGAGAACGTGGCCAAAGTTCCAGAGTGACACATTGACATCAAGAGGTTTGACCCACTTATCTAGGGTTTTGACCAATGTGGCTCAAGTTGACTTGCCTAAGGTGCTCAAGGGTGAGAGTTTAAGGGGGTTTAGGGAGGTTTTCAAGGTGATGGCCCAGGTTGACCATGATTTGACCATAGTCAGCTGCTTTGACCAACAATTAGGGTTAATTAAAAACCTGGGACGTCACAGAGTCCGAGCCGTCCTTCTTCCCCATCCGCCGTTCACCATCGCCACCAAAATCCGGTCACCTCCAGTCTCTTCCTCCGCTGGTGAGCACCTCCCAGAGATCCCCTTTCCCCTCCTCTCTTGTTTCCTCATCTCAGACGAGCCTATCACTGCCCGGAGCAGCACCGATTTTGGCCGGCCAGCAACTCTGTCCGCCGGCCATGGTGTTCAGAAGCAAGCTGTGGTCTTCCCCGTGAAGATAAGGCATGGCACTTTTGTCATTAGGTCCCCAAGCTATCTGCAAACCAAAGCTTCATAACATGTGTCTTGCAACTTTTACCCGAAACCCCCTAGAAAGATCCCACCTTTTGCACATAAACCCACCCTCGCTCTTTTTCCTGTTAGACCCTGTCTTTTGCCCTTTTTGCGAGCACTGTTCAATGTGTCTTACAGATCTTGTTTGTCAGCCCCTGTAGGCTTTAGTTAATCGTGTTTAGACCCCTGCAGCTTGTGTAGTTCATAGATCTCACGTTTTAGCTCCATTTTCATCGTTTCAAGTTGCGTTAGGTTCATATAAACTCAAAGTACGTGTTAGAAGCAATGTTGAACATGTTCTCTGTTTTGAAATTTATTTAAATATTTAAATATGATTAAATCCTTATATACATGTTTTTCTAATTAAAATCAAATTAGAGTTCAACCTCGTGTTTTCAAACTAAAATTAATTTGAATATCGCTTATCTAAATAATCTTTTAAATTAAAAGTTAAATAGATGTATACCTCGGTTTTCACAATCAAATTTAAATTGATTAATGTATATTCAATATGCTTTCTAAATAAGCAACATAGGCTATCTCGAGTTTTCTTAATTACATGTTAATTTGACTAATATGAATATGAATATGTTTTTGAATTATAATTTGCATAGTTGAACACGAAATATAAAGTTATACGCTACATGCTTCTTTTAAAATTAAATGTTTAATTTGCATAAATAATACTTGAATATTCATAAATAAAATTTGACTAAGTTCTACACTGTCCTTTTATATATAATTATAACTTGCTTAACTATTAAATAGGGTATTTCTATAAAATAACCTATATGCATGATTTATTTAATTAAAATATATCAAGCTCATAGTCTTTGGGTGATATAATTCAAATCTCTCGATAGTTCCGTTCTCAGCGTTTTCTTACGTTTGCGTTCCTAACCAAACCCTGCTCTCTTTTAAAGCCTCTCTTGATTGGTGTATTGTTCTTAGTTGTTCTTGTTTGTCTGCTTTGCATGTTTGTGCTCGATGTTTGCTTCGAGTAGAAGATCAAGCTACTAATCAGAAGTCTTAAAGATCAAGAGTTTCAAGTGAGCAAGAGCAGAAGAGCAATACGGGTAGCTTATCGTTGGAGAAAGGCAAGTGACCCTAACCATCCTTCTACCTATGCTTTAAACAAGAATACTGTGAATTAATTGGAACATGGAGAACCACTCAGGAAAACAGTACAACCACAAGACATATGGCTCTGTCTTGGCTAATTAATTAGGGAAGTCTTGTGTGGCTATTAGTCATGGTAGCTTGTGGTACAGAGGAATGCTTTCATGACTCTTCTACTCTGGACAGGTATTGGAACAGAATTGCTATTCTAGGCTGACCTGGTCCGAGAGTAGAAGGAGGATACGAAAGATAGCCTCTAGGACGTGCTACTATGGACTAATACACATAGGAGGACTCTTTGTAAAGGCCTCGTAGCGTCCCTATGTAACCACACCTCGAAAGTGTGGTATTGTGCCTACTTTTGCACATCATGGTTGGCTTCAAAGTTCTTTGGAACTTTTACGTGACTTGTGGTGAAAGTGTACAACCTCTGCAGAGTGTAAAACTGTTATAACAACCGTGCTCATGGTCAAGAGCACCCTGGACCCTCACATGATTAATATACTTAAAGATGGATTTATTTTACTTTCTGGTTAATTTTCGTGGCCTTGCTGAGTACCAACCATAAGTGTACTCATCCTTGCTAACCGCTGCTCAGAAGAAGAAGAAGAAGAAGAAGAAGAAGAAGGTGTATGAAGTTCAGAAGATGGTGCTAGGCATACGCAACCCCCAATCAATTGCCTGTGAAGTTGGAGCCTTTGCTTCCCAGGATTCCGCTGTAAATCTCTGATAATCTCTCTTTCTTTACGTCATATTGTTTCTGTTATTCACTATATGTATGAAACTAGATCCTGTCATACATATAGCTATCACTTGGTTTTCTTCGGAAAATCAGGTGTGCCAACTGGATGACTCGCGGCTATAGCGCACAAGTGGCCATCGTCGATCGCCCTTGATTTTGTTTGTTGCGACTGGCCTGTAGCGGCCGAGCCGGGTACGATACGTGTGTTTATATGAGCAAGCTTTGGTTGTTGGTGGTGGAGGCTGTCTCGAATTCCAATTCACGTGATCGCGTCGACAGGGTAGATTACCACTCCTGGACAGGAAGGAAATGGATTTGATGCCCTTTCGAGTGCCAGAACCTCGAGCTTCCCGATGCAGGTGCTTCTCCCATGCCCTTTCCTCTTCTTTTGCTTGCAATGTGTTCGATGCATTGCCTCAGCTAAGCACTCGCGACATTGCAGGTAACATGTTGGACAAAGTGGCTGTGAGGAGATAGCAAACAGTGATCTATGCTTTTTTTTTCTATTTTCTATGTTGCACACGGATGTGCTGTTACTCTTGTTCGGTGTTCGTGCCGCTGATTTTCATCGTTGCAGAGGAGCTGCAGCCCTGCAGCGCCGCGGTTCAGGAGCCGGACGTGGACGCCATGCCGCAGTTCCTATTCCTCACCACCAGATCAACCACAACACCTCTGTGTCCGGCCATCGAGCCGTGTTTTTTCTATAGGGATGTTGCCGGAAGTTGCCACAACCTCGAGCTGATCGCCGGAGTACACCGGAGGGATGTTTGTCTTGAATTTTTGGTTGGTTTTCATTTTTGCTATTTGGAGATCTGCAGGTAGTCGTAGGATTCTATGACTATTAGTATAGGATTCTATTATGACATTTGTATGACTCGCCAAAACATTCCAAGTCATTTGTATGTTTCTATGCCATGGTTATATTGGTGTTTCCCGGTACGGTCATGTTACCGGGTTTATATGCTCGAGCATAGATTTATATGATTGCGTACATAGATTTCTATGCATTGTATAATTAGGTCACTCCAACGAGTTGGATATAAAATTCATTTTTTTAAAAAAATATTAATTTCTATGTTTACATTGCAACCGAAGTACACCAAGCAATGAACAAATTCAAAACTCAATCATAAATTGTGTTCATGTGTTTCTATACACAAATTGGTTTCTATGATTACATGCATAGGTTTCTATGGACAACAGAACTTTGCCTACAAATCAGTGGTATCCAAATTTCAAATTTGAAAAAAAAGTAGTACCTCAACATAATGGTGGGTTTGCATGCATGCATGCATCAGGTGGCAGGTGCATCACATAACATGTGTCAGTTCTGTCGTTTTATATTCAAATTTCAAATGCAGACCCGGACAACAGGTTTCTATGACCCAGACAATAGGTTTCTATGACCCAGATAATAGGTTTCTATGACCCAAACATAATGGTGGGTTTGTATGCATGCATCAGGTGCGTTGCATGTGTGAGTTGTGTCCACTTGTATTCAAATTTCAAATTAAAAAACAGGCCGGTCAACAATTTATGCTCCAACTTGTAGGTTTCTATGCTCTAGCTTATAGGTTTCTATGCTCGAAAATATTTATATGCTTGTATCCCTATGTTTCTATGCTCGTGCATCATGCATAGAAACCTATGCATCCGGCATATAAACCAACATCTTTTTCTAGGTATTTGAAATTTAATGGGAGAAATTCATGATCCGATGGGATGATTTTTAATGAGACTTTTTTTGAGCATAGAAACACAATGACATGAGCATAGAAATGTTAACCTGTTCAAATTTCTTTTAAATTTAAAATTTTACTAGAACTCATTCATGTGACCTATATTTTCTTCTTGCATTGAAACCTCAGCATATAAGCATATAAACCACCTCACATTGGATGATTGGAGTCATAAAAAACAAGTGACAACCATAGTCCGGATCATACAAATCTGCAGTCTGGGTCATACAAACCTGCATTCGTACAACCTGCAGTTCGAGTCATACAAACCTGTCGTTCGGGCTCCTATGGTCATGTAAAATTTTAAATTTAAAAAAGTCAAAAAAAATATGTTCAATGTATCTCAAATTATGCATAAAAATATCAAAAAACTTATGATGAAAACCGTTTGTGAGTTTGATCCTCATGTGAAGAATTATCAGAAAAACTAAACGGAAACAATGAGTTACGTCTAGGTCATAGAAACATGGCGTTCGAGTCTTATAAACATGTCGTCGAGGTCATATAAACCTTCGGTCTAGGTCACACAAACCTTCAGTCCGGGTCATACAAACCTGCAGTCCAGGTCATAGAAACTTGTTGTCCGTGTTAAAGGAATATATCATTAGGGTTAAACTTACCATCCAGGTCATAGAAACCTGCCATCTAGGTCATAAAAACCTATTGTCCAGGTCATAAAAACATGTAATCCTGGCCATAGAAACATGTCGTCGTGGGTCATAGAAACTTGTAGTCCGGGTCATGGAAACCTGTCAGTCCGGGTCATACAAACCTTCAGTCCGGGTCATACAAGCTTGCAGTTTGGGTCATATAAACATGTAGTCATACAAATCTGCAGTCCGGGTCATACAAATCTGTCATAAAAAATTCAAAAATATATATTCACAATGGATCTCAAAATGTGCATAAAAATGTCACGAATATTATGGTGAAAACCGTTTGTGAATCAGATCTAAAATGTGAAGAATTATCATGAAAAAACTAAAAATAAGAAGTGAGTTTGCATGCATGCATGTGTCAGGTGGGAGGGAGATGGAGGTGGGAGTTGGGTCACGTGGCTGGTTGGTTGGGTTGGCTGGGGCTTCCGATAGCTATTGGAAGCTCTGGGCTCCCATTAGTGTTACTCATTTTTATATTAAGGATGAAAGTATTCTCCATTTATTCTTTTAGTACCATAGCTAAATATGTTTAGAGCTTGGTGGCCATGGTTTTGGGAGTTAATTGTAATCCAATCGCTTTTGATCAATACCAGACTTGATAGATATCCTTTTGCTTAACTTTCGACATTTTTATATAGTTGGTTTGACAGTTGTCTACTGAACTCTGTGGACAACTAGAAACAAAGCATGTTTTGAAGCTAAGATAATCAAATCTCCTACCGAGATTTTACGTTCAACATCGATTCTAATTTCTTATTGGGTAGGGTTGCAAAAAGTAAATGACAGGGAGAACTTCAAGTTGGACCAGGAGCCTTGAAGGAAGCTACACTTCACTTCCACCCACGGGAAGATGGACTGGGAGATACAGGACTGGTGTTGCTTCAGTTAGGGAAACAAAGTCGCTCGGGCAGGAGAAAAGGCATAGAAAGTTGGTGTTGTTGGAAGGTTGTGTAAGTGCAATCAAGCCCTAAGTGGGTTTTGGTGAGTTGAGTGACAACTTGATTAAAGAACTAAAACTCTTGTGAAGCATGTGAACAGGTTGTTGAATATTGATAAATGATATTTATGTGAAAAGATCTTGCATATGGCTCATACCGCAAAGAAAACAAGTGTGGATCATGACATTATGCATGGAGAGTATGCAATCATACTAAAGATGAATGTCATGATATAGCTAGTGTGTTCCTCCCATTAGATTCTACATGATACATACAACAAGTAATCCAAAGCAAAAGAAAGGTGAAGATAGAGGCACGATTGTATCATAATACTTAGTTGATCTCTTTGTGCTAAATAAAGCCTATTGTGAAGAAGAGAGAAGCTTGTGGTTTACAAATGGGAGAACCAAGTCCAAGATGAGTATAGCATCAAGGGGACTTCATTTACATGATAAAGAACTTGTTAATCTATAAAAGAGTTTTTCCGAGTATGACATCAAGTGGATTTCACTCCAATGTCGAAAGGGGAATGTTGATTCATACAAAGAAAGGTTTTATTTGCAAGACTTCAAGAAGAGCTTTGAAAAAGGTCATATAGCTACCTCCAAGGTAATGGACCTACAAATGAAAGTTTGCAAAGCAAGGAGATTTCTTATCAATCAAAGAACAACTATTTGAGTGACATCTCAAATAGAACTCTCTATATGTGATGCAAAGCTTGACTCATTTGTGGCAATGATAAGTGATGAAGAAATCAAGATGGCTAAAATGAGGAACTAAGCAAAAGCTATGGATAGCGACCATGAGCAAGTTGCTAAGGTGAAGTTGATAGCATCAAGGGATTTTGAAGTATCATATCCAAGCCTACCGAGGGAAGCAATGAATTGCATCTAGTGTTGTGATTGACAAATTGGAATGGCTTTAGAATTCAAGCGAACGCTACACTACTCTATGGAAGAATTCTAAGTCATTAGCTCAAGGTGGATATGCTCGAGCACATGCTTCTATCTCTACATTCAATACATGTGCTCTGCTGGTTTACATTGGTGGAAGCCCTCGAGATATTAAAGATCAAGTCTGGCATCATTCTTGTTGAAGCAAGCTCAAGTGGATTAATTAGTGTTTATCTTTTGTCTTGAGTTTAGGCGTGCTGTACTATCAAGAGGGATGCAACATTGGTTGGACAATAAACATCAAAAAGTGCTCAAGTGAACCCATGAGAGACTAACTCGTGAGATCTAAACCTTGGTAGGGTTCCCTGGCCCAAACCGGTCTGACCGGTTTTGGCACTGACACCGTCCAACGGCTAGTTGTGGTCTGACCAGTTTGGCAAATCGGTCCGACCGGTTTTGTCTGACAGACTAACGGCTAGTTTTGTGAGAGTTGGGTATTTAATTCCATGAGCTCCTCTTTGAGGGGCTGCTGGTTCTACACATTCTAACACCTTCCAGAACCCCAACTGAGCTCTCCCCAACCTCTCTAAGTGAGATTCAAGCCTTTAGTGCCCTATCCTTCAGTTGGGTTGAGAGAGTGACTTGTGTGAGAGCTTTGTGAAGCCTAGTGAGCAATCCCACACTTGAGCACCTGCTGATCTTGTTGATCCATCTTGTGAAGCATTTGTTACTCTTGGAGCTTTTGCTCCTAGACAGCTAGAAGGTCGCTTGGAAGCCTCAATTGTTGTGTGGTGGCTCCAAGAAGTTTGTAACTGCAGATTGATAATAGTGGAATCCTCCATCTATCACTTGTGGTGATAAGTGTGAGAGAGGAGTGGATTGAAAGAAATCCCAAAGCCCGAAGTGGCTTACCTCAACAACGTGGACGTAGGCCAGCCTTTGTGGCGAGCTGAACCACGGGATAAATCCATGTGTCTCTTATGCATTTACATTCATATATCTTGCTTGTTGAGTTTACCTCGATTTCTAGTATATTACTTGTCTTCCGCTTCAATCTACTTTGGTGTGCTTGTGCTTTGTGCAGGAGCTTCATTTACACTCTTGGAAACATCTGGAGAAGCCCTACACCAAGTTTGGTTCGTGCTAGAACTCGTAGAGGGAATTTCAGTTTTTGACAGTGCTCTCTGTGGCAAACTGGTCTGACCGGTTTGAGAAACCGGTCTCACCAGTTTCGGTACTAACAGTGGGTTGAAAGTTTTAATTAGTGCAGATTCGTCTATTCACCCCCCTCTAGACGACATCAAGATCCTTTCAATTGGTATCAGAGCTTTGGTGCTCCGAATCGAGATAACCGCTTGGAGAAAAGATGTCGGAATCAAATGAGGTATCACTTGAGCCACTAGTTTTTGATGGCTCAAACTATGTTTATTGGTCTGCTCATATTCTTGATATCCTTAGGACCATGGGTCCACAATTTGAGCAGGTTGTAGTTGTGGGCAATTCTCCTTCCAATGTTGATTTTTCAAAATTGACCGAAGAGGAGAAGAATTGCATACAACTCAACGCTCAAGCATCTTACGTTTTGATTTGTGCTTTGAGTGAAGATTTATTCAGTTTGATCATGGATGATGACAATGATGATACAATTAACCATGGTGCACATCGTATTTGGACTACACTCAAAAATATGTATGATGCTTGCAAAGATCAAGATCAAGTAGTGAGTGAATCACTAGAGAAGTGCTCTACATCAGAAACTTGCACTAATTCTTTAGTGATTCCAATTGTGGATCAACACGAGAAGAAAAGCAAGTTGAGGAGCTCTCTGCCAAAAGCGGTCCGACCGGTTTGGCAAACCGGTCTGACCGGTTTTCACAGGATGAAAGCAAGAAAGGGCAAAATGAGCTCCCGAAAGCGTTCAAGACAAGCCTTAGAATCATCAATGTCCTCGTATTCAAGTGATGGCGATCACAAGTGCTTGATGGCTAAAGACAACAAGATGGTCAAGAGAAGTGAAGATCAAAGTGTTGAAGTCATCAAGGCAATAAGCCAAAAGCTTAAATCACTTGAAGTGTCACATGTGGCCTTGGTCAGTAAGTATGAGGACTTGTTCAATGCTTATGCTTGTGCTACTAATTTGACTACGTGTGTAGCATCTTTGGAACAAGATAAGCAAGTGCTCAATGACAAACTAGAGAAGCTCACTAGTGAGCATATGAATTTGCAAGCTACTCACAAGGAACTTGAGTGCTCTCATGAAAAGCTTGTACAATCATATACTTATCTAGAAGTAGCTCATGAGGTTGTGCTTTCTTCGGTAACATCCACTCAACCTCTCACACACACATGAACATGCTCACATGTCAATATTGAATTGTCTTGTACTAATTCTTGTTGTTCTAAAGCAAGCCAATCTAGTATTGAGCATGTACTTGTAGAATCTTGTGATGACCTCATTGTTAAAGAAAATGATCAACTCATGCAAGAGGTTGAAAAACTTAAGGAAGACTTGAGCAAGTTGATGGAGAAGGGTAAAATGCAACCTTCTCAAGATAACCGTGATTACATGGTGAAGAAACTTGAGAAGGGGTCAACCGTCATTAGCTCAACTCCTCAACATCAACTCAAGATCAGCAAGAGCAAGATTCTAAAAGAAAAGAAAGTTGAGCATGTTAAATGCTCAATGAAGGGAAATCAATGCTCCCATTGCCTCATCAAGCCCGAGGCTCAAAAGACACCCTCTAAGAAGCAAATAATGTCCATCAAGAGGAGAGTGTGTCATGATGTGAAGAATCAAGCTATTAAGTGCAAGACTCAAGAAATCAAAGAAAAGAAGCTTGACCACATAGAATGCTATAAGTGCTCAACCATGGGGCATTATGCATTTATGTGCTCCTCACAGCTGGGAAGCAAGAAAAAGAGGCCAAGAAGATCAAGACAAAGAATATGCTACAAGTGTAGGAAACCCAGACACTTGATTGCAGCATGTCCACAAGATGTGGGGGTACTGTCTGCACCAAACCGGTCTGACCGGTTTGGGAAACTGGTCCGACCGATTTTGGCAAGGACAGCCTCCCAACACTATGTCAAGCGTGATCAAGCCTCTACAGCAAGCCACAAGATTAGTGATGAACAAGTGAGCAACATTAAGAGCAATGCATCTGAAAGCAAGAACAAAAACCGCATTTGCTACACTTGTCGAACAAAAGGACATGAGAGTAAGGTTTGTCCAAATGGTAACATTCCTAAGTCAAAACTTGTCGATTATGCATTCTCTAGACTTAGGGATGACAAAAAGGGTGTCTATGCTACTAGAGTGATTAGCTCACCTCAAACTAGCATAACAGCCATTTGGATTCCCAAATCTCTTGTCACTAACCTCAAAGGACCCAACATGGCTTGGGTACCAAAAAGTGCTTTCTAGAACTACAGGAGCATGGAGATGCATTGGAGGCTTGGCAAACTAAAGAGAAGGGCTACAACCTACAATATTGCCAAGCATCAAGCATAAACTTTTACATCTACACCCCAATGACATCTCGGTAACATAATCTTCATTTTTCATCTTAGTCGATTGATCCTTAGTGGAAACTTGTGCTACAAAACCTTGATTTTGTGCACTTGGCTTGACTAGGTAATTTGGTGTACATTTATGTTCCTCTTTCCATATGATGCTCGTAACCGCTCTCTAGTAGAGAAAGTTGATCTAAGTGGTGCAGGTAAAAGAAGAAATGAAATTGTAAGTCATTCAAGCATTTGGCCAAAGGTAATGGTAGACCGAGTTGAAGCTCAAAAGAAGATGAAGAATAAATTTCAAGCTTCAACACCAACTCAAAGGGCCAAACATCTCTGACTCTGTGGAAGCTCAAATCCATGACGCACTTTTTTAGGGGGGGTCACTCTATAATTTGTGTTTTTGAGACTAATGTTTTCATTTAGTGATTTTTGTAGTCTCAAATTGAGAGCTTGTCTCTCTCCTTGGAGTATGCTATGATATTGAGTTCAAAGTGGTAAAATTGGTCTAATCTTTCTCTTTGGATTATGGGCGTGATTGGCAGCCTGGCTAACTTTAGCCTGACTAGAATCTGTAGCCAGGCCAGCTCAAGCCTGTGTAATACAATACAATTTGCTCGTGTTTGGCAGGGTGGCTAGAGATAGTCTTGTTTGTTGTGCTCGTGTTTGGTAGGTTGCACACTATGGTAGAATAACCTTGTGTTCTTTAGAGGTGAGGTTACCACCATCGTCCTCCTCTCTCCCCTTCCCAACCTTCACCTCACCTCTGCTTCGCCATCTCTCATTCTTCTCTCCGCCTCCATTATTCTCTCCGCACAGCATCAGTGCAGCACTCTACTATCTCCCATCCAACAGAAATCGATGAAGCCAAAAAAGGTCAGGCATTGCCGACGTTCAGGCCATCAAGCGATTCAAGCCCACCTCCGCCGACTCCCCATCTTACCTCTGAATGAAGCCATCGTCGTCCGAAGCTGGAGCACTAGCAGCACCGAATCAAGATCTGGCGCGGTCAAATCGACATCCAGCGAGGCCTTATCGAGGTCCGTGGTGTCCGAATCGAGGTCCTGTGAAGCTGAATTGAAGCTTCCGCCGTGTGTGTCTCTGTTAGCCGCGCGCCTCACCTGGGCATGGCTCATCACCAGCCGCCACCATGGGAGATGCACAGCTCTAGCTTTAACCCTACCCTCGACGTCGCCACTTCTTCCCTCCCCTTCGCACATCCTGCTGTAGCGGGGCATGAGAAGGTTGGCACGACAACTCAACAGCATCACAGCGGAGCCACCCCTTGAGTCGGACGAGCGCGGTGCCCGCGGCACGGCGACAGCGATGGTCCACCGCACCAGCACGACACCCTTGTCGCGTTCGCGGCCTACAAAGAACTTGTCTCAAGGAGGAAGATGACCGGAGCGCTACCAAAAGGACGGGTGCACCACCTGGGCCACCGACACCCTTGCGCAGCCTGCATATGCGGAAACGCAGCTCATTCGTGTTTCCATTTAGCCAGGCTCGCGAGCTCTTTTTGCATTACTAGAGCCATGCTAAGGGGCTGAGCAGGCAACCAATCACAAGAAAACTGCACTCCGTAAGCCTGGGTAGAGGTTAGCCACTCTACCAATCACGCCCTATGTAACTAAACTTAAGCATAGCTACCCACGACAATATAGTTTAAATTCCTCGAGTTGGACTTAACTAACCAAAATGGTGCATGTGACCTTAGTCGTTCTCACTTTGTTTCATATGCACCAAACATCAAGGGAATTTGATCTATATTGTGATATTTCAATTTTTAGTGATCCTCTTGCCCTTTCTAACCCAAAAGGTCACTAAGGATTGAAGCTAGTGCTTGTGCTATTTAAGTATCTCTCTCATGTTGTGCTTAAAGGGTTTATCAAGAATGAGAGCTAGAACTTAAGCTTAACATGGTAATGCACAAGTCAAAAAAAATTCACAATTCACCAATGTGAAAATGTGATAAGCTAGAGGCAAAGGTATGTTTTCCACTCACTCTTATTCTACCTTTATCATCTAGGGTTCGTTCAGTGTGTGCATTCTCTCAGCATGTGGTCCATTCTAAGTTCTCTCTTGTGTGCCTATTGGATATTTAGTTGATGCCTACCTTTATATTGACTTGAAGTCAAATGCTTGTTATAATGTGAAAGGCATGAACTAAACATACCAATACGGTCCTACAACTTGTTTGGCTACATGATCGTGTGACATAGGTTAGATTTTGCAAAACTCAACTAGCATGATAGGATTTGTGTGATTTTTGAAAATATTTGGCATTTGGTCTTTACGACCCAATTGATCCACTTGTGACTATAGTTAACCTTGCTTGCTTGATGGCTAGTCACAAGTGGTGAGATTATCTTAAGTCCAACATATTCATAATACCTATCTCTCTTTAATTGGAAAAATCTCTCTATGGAAGTTATCTAGTGACTTGAGCTTATCTGAATATCTCTATCACAAAAGGATAAAGAGCAATATTCTCTCAATATTTTATTCATCCTTCCTTATCACCACTCTTGGAGTAAAGAGTTTCCTTTTTGGAAAAGAATTAAAGCTTCAGGTCTTCTGAGAGAGTTAACTAGTATCTGAACATCTCATGAACATATCTCTTATATTAGTTCTTGGAACAAGCTTCAAATTCTCGGGTTCTTAACTTTATCTGGTTTCCTGAGGGAAACCGGTCTGACCGGTTTCTGAAACCGGTCTGACCGGTTTACCCCCGGGTCCACCTCTTTAACTCCAACCCGTGGGAATCTTTTCTCTCACCTCCTCATTTCACCCCTACCATACCAGGCCTGTGCTTCACCTCTCTCCATCATGCTCTCCATCTCCAACTCACCTCCCCTCATAGATTCTTGGGTTTGGACCATGGAAAGGAGTTTAAGCTTTAAAGATTGAAGAAAGGGGTGATTATCTTCGGTTTGACCGGATTGGAGACCGCTTTTGAAGTTGCACTCATCTTCTCCTCTCCATTCAAGGTATCAAAGGTTTTTTTTTGCATGATCTCTTTGCTCCATGCTTATCTCTCAGATTCCTTTCAGCAAACATCATCTAGTAGTCCCAGAATGCTATGCCTAAAAGTTGAATCAATTTGGATGGCTACATTTTGAAATCCGTTGATCTAGGGTTCGGCCGTCGAAATCGGTCTGACTGATTTCTGAAACCGGTCTGACCGGTTTTGGGCAGGACAGAACCATCTTCCTCATAACTTTCATTCCTTTATCTTTTGGAGTCCCAAATAAATTTCCTAAGACCCTGCATCTGTTTTGTCTCACATTTGTGGTCAGGAAATACTCAGAATGTCAGAGCTCCCAAAGACATATGTTAGGCAAAGGAAGAAGGCAAGGGGTGTTGAGTCAGAAAATGTAGCAGATCTGTTTGAGCCTCCGGAAGCCTCTAGTGGTCCAGCCTTGAGACCTAGAGTATCCCAAGGGGTTGTAGAGGCATTCGTTGATGAAATTGAGGAAGAAGGCAATGGCACATTCAGTGATGATGATGAAAGCAATGAGGATTGGCATGTTGAACATCGTGCAGGAAAAGGACCAGCAGTAGATGATGAGGACAGTGATGAGGAGGAAATTGAAGAGGATTTTGGTGGTAGGGAGAGACAAGGGGCAGCGGTAGAAGAAGAAGGTGATGAGGAAATCTTACTAGAAATTAGAAGGCCTGTCAACCCAGGAACTCGTAGAATGGTGAACTATCTTGGTATAGGAATGACAAAGGCAGCTAGAAAGAAGAGAAGGGAATGGCCTTATGGTGAGCCAAAAGCCATTAACAGTGGTATAGATTATAGATTTCACACATTCTTTCAGTAGGACTACTATACCACCGCCATCATTGCCAAGAAGAAAGGAATAGTTGTAGAGGCTAGATGGATAGATTGGGCTTACATGGAGAAGACAAACAATGCTATTTTCAGGGACATTATTGAGGTTTGCACTACTCTGAGGATTAAGCCTCTTATGGGATTTGGGCACAGTTGGAACACCAAAATAATTGCACAATTCTTTGCCACTGTTGCTTTTGAGGAAAATGATGGTGCAAGAAAGATGCATTGGATGACTGAGGGCACTAGATACAATCTCACCTTCACACACTTTGCTTGATTGCTTGGAGCTAGCCCGGTTGATGTGACTCTCCCTTGTATTCACCGTGGCACTCGTCCAATGGAGTCTAAAGAGTTAAGGTTCATGTATCCGAGAAACAAGCAAGGAAATGCGGGGTTTGTTGCAGGTCTTTACACTTACTATAGTGTGCTAAACCGCACGTTTCGGATGACACTTACACCTAGGGGAGGAAACCCGGCGGATATCTCAAATTATGCTAAGGATCTTCTTGTTCATACAAGGCCTCCCGGACTTCCATTATCAGTGAGTGACTTCATTTGGGAGGAGATCAAGAGTATTAGTGAGAGCCCCCAGAGGTTGTGTGGATATGCACCGTACATCATGCATATTATTGAAAAAGTGTCTCAGAAGAAATTTCTAAAGGATGCAAAACATGAACAAATTTAGAATCCCTGCACCCAAGAAGATCAAGACTCTCTCACCTGGAAGATATGATGAGATACAAGTTGAAGAAGGAGGTGAACAGCAGCAGCCAGCAGCTACTGCCACTAGACAGGACCAAACCGGTCTGACCGGTTTGGAAAACCGGCCCGACCGGTTTGCATCAGGCAGCAGTCAGCCAAGGGACAAGCCACCCTCTCCTCTATGCAAGCTTGTGAATTTCTTTACCTCCATGTGCAAGAGTCAGAGGGACATCTTGGTTGAGTAGCAACGATCTAGAAGGGCAAACAAGAAAATGCAAGACTCAATCAAATTAATGCATAATAGTCAAGGTCTGCAACCTCCTAGATCCCCGATCTCTCCCGAGCCTATAGAAGAAGACATTCCATCAGTGGACAGTATGGTTGCTCAACTGAACTCCGAAAGGTACTTTCAAAATTATGCACACTACTATGGATACGAAGTGCCTCCTCCTCCACCTCCTCCTACCGGTCCATCTACTAGTGGAGAAAATCTCGTTTCTCAAGCCTATCAATCGCTCTTTGGAAATCCTTATGGTATGATGATACTCTATTTCTTATACCTAAAGAATCTACCATTCTACTTTAGTTCTCAACTCTAAATTCTTAAGCTTCTTCTTAGATTACTCCGCTCCGCCCGGTGCTCCTCCGGAGTATGGTGGCCAGTGATGAAAAGCTCAGTAGCACATCTTCTCCATGTTTTTAGTGATGGATGATAAAGGGTGAGAAGAAAAGAAGATTAAAGCATATCTTGTCTATGTTGTGCTGGTGAAACCGGTCTGACCAGTTTCCACAACCGGTCTGATCGGTTTGTGCTAAGCACTTCCCAGCTCCTACTTTATCTAGTAATCTTTGTCAAGAGAACTTGTAGAGAGAATAGATCTGTAATATTTATCTGTTGAACCTTATCTATGTGTTGGACTTGAGAACTATTGAAATGTGTGCTACTGTGTGTGTAATATGCATAATGTACTAAGTGACTTAATGTTATGGTAGTCTGTGATGCATGGTTGTATGATGAATGAGTTGTTTTTAAGCTTACCTGTTTTGTGTACTGACTGGGTGAAACCGGTCTGACCGGTTTTGCCCCAGGCAGCACACTCCTTTGTTGCTTTTGTCTCTTGTTTCGAGAACTCTTGTCATATGCATCACACACTTATTTTATTTTGTCACACACAATTGTTGCACCCCACTTTGCTGAGATTTAGAGGGAGCTCCTTGTTCTTCTTAAATATGTGCAAATTGACATTTTTAGGCCAAAATGATGAATTCCATTCATTGCACACATTGAGGGGGAGCTTTACCTAAATCTTAGTCCCTATGAGCTTCATTTATATATCTTTTGTAAGCTTTAATCGAGGTTGTCATCAATCACCAAAAAGGGGGGGATTGTAAGTGCAATCAAGCCCTAAGTGGGTTTTGGTGAGTTGAGTGACAACTTGATTAAAGAACTAACACTCTTGTGAAGCATGTGAGCAGGTTGTTAAATATTGATAAATGATATTTATGTGAAAAGATCTTGCATATGGCTCATACCGCAAAGAAAATAAGTGTGGATCATGACATTATGCATGGAGAGTATGCAATCATACTAAAGATGAATGTCATGATATAGCTAGTGTGTTCCTCCCATTAGATTCTACATGATACATACAATAAGTAATCCAATGCAAAAGAAAGGTGAAGATAGAGGCACGATTGTATCATAATACTTAGTTGATCTCTTTGTGCTAAGTAAAGCCTATTGTGAAGAAAAGAGAAGCTTGTGGTTTACAAATGGGAGAACCAAGTCCAAGATGAGTATAGCATCAAGGGGACTTCATTTACATGAGAAAGAACTTGTTAATCTATAAAATAGTTTTTCCGAGTATGACATCAAGTGGATTTCACTCCAATGTCAAAAGGGGAATGTTGATTCATACAAAGAAAGGTTTTATTTGCAAGACTTCAAGAAGAGCTTTGAAAAAGGTCATATAGCTATCTCCAAGTTAATGGACCTACAAATGGAAGTTTGCAAAGCAAGGATATTTCTTATCAATCAAAGAACAACTATTAGAGTGACAACTCAAATAGAACTCTCTATATGTCATGCAAAGCTTGACTCATTTGTGGCAAGGATAAGTGATGAAGAAATCAAGATGGCTAAAACAAGGAACTAAGCAAAAGTTATGGATAGCGACCATGAGCAAGTTGCTAAGGTGAAGTTGATAGCATCAAGGGAATTTGAAGTATCAAATCCAAGCCTACCGAGGGAAGCAATGAATTGCATCTAGTGTTGTGATTGACAAATTGGAATGGCTTTAGAATTCTAGCGAACGCTGCACTACTCTATGGAAGAATTCTAAGTCATTAGTTCAAGGTGGATATGCTCGAGCACATGCTTCTATCTCTACATTCAATACATGTGCTCCGCTGGTTTACATTGGTGGAAGCCCTTGAGATATTAAAGATCAAGTCCGGCATCATTCTTGTTGAAGCAAGCTCAAGTGGATTAATTAGTGTTTATCTTTTGTCTTGAGTTTAGGCGTGTCGTACTATCAAGAGGGATGCAACATTGGTTGGACAATAAACATCGAAAAGTGCTCAAGTGAACCTATGAGAGACTAACCCGTGAGATCTAAACCTTGGTAGGGTTCCCTGGCCCAAACCGGTCTGGCCGGTTTTGGCACTGACACCGTCCAACGGCTAGTTGGTTTGAAAACCGGTCTGACCGGTTTGGCAAACCGGTCTGACCGGTTTTGTCTGACAGACTAACGGCTAGTTTTGTGAGAGTTGGGTATTTATACCCATGAGCCCCTCTTTGAGGGGTTGCTGGTTCTACACGTTCTAACACCTTCCAGAACCCCAGCTGAGCTCTCCCCAACCTCTCTAAGTGAGATTCAAGCCTTCGGTGCCATATCCTTGAGTTGGGTTGAGAGAGTGACTTGTGTGAGAGCTTTGTGAAGCCTAGTGAGCAATCCCACACTTGAGCACCTGCTGATCTTGTTGATCCATCTTGTGAAGCATTTGTTACTCTTGGAGCTTTTGCTCCTAGACGGCTAGTAGGTCGCTTGGAAGCCTCAATTGTTGTGTGGTGGCTCCAAGAAGTTTGTAACTGCAGATTGATAATAGCGGAATCCTCCATCTATCACTTGTGGTGATAAGTGTGAGAGAGGAGTGGATTGAAAGAGATCCCAAAGCCCGAAGTGGCTTACTTCAATAACGTGGACGTAGGCCAGCCTTTGTGGTGAGCTGAACCACGGGATAAATCCCTGTGTCTCTTATGCATTTACATTCATATATCTTGCTTGTTGAGTTTACCTCAGTTTCTAGTATATTACTTGTGCTTTCGCTTCGATCTACATTGGTGTGCTTGTGCTTTGTGCAGGGGCTTCATTTATACTATTGGAAACATCTAGAGAAGCCCTACACCAAGTTTGGTTTGTGCTAGAACTCGTAGAGGGAATTTCAGTTTTGGACAGTGATCTCTGTGGCAAACCGGTCTGACCGGTTTCGGTACTAACAGTGGGTTGAAAGTTTTAATTAGTGCAGATTCGTCTATTCACCCCCCCTCTAGACGACATCAAGATCCTTTCAGGTTGCCAAGTGAAAGGACCTTGATATCGCCTAGAGGGGGTGAATAGGTGTGATAACCAGTTTAAACGTTTCCCACCAATTCTTGAGCTACCAGGCACCCCGGTCAGATCGGTTGTGTAGACCAGCCAAATCGGTCCTAGTACTGTGCAGAGAGCACTGTCAGATCGGTTCCCTACACCGGTCAGACCGATGATACACATAGAACTTACTAAATGCAGTCCAAGCTCCTCTGGACTTCTAGCACGAACCAAATTTGTAGTGTGACTTTAGTAGATGCTCACAAACAAGTAATGATTCCTGCACACAAAGATAAGCACACCAAAGTAGATCGAAATGGAAGCAATAGTAAAATGCTAGAAAACAACTAGAGAGGCAAACCGCAAGGAGACATGAGGATTTGTTTATTCGAAGTTCAGATTCACACCCAAGTAAGTCCTATGTCTCCATTGAGGAGCTTCTTCGAGATACGAGTCTTTTTCAACTCCCTCTCAACAAGCAGAGTCTCTTTCAACCGCTTTCCTCTTTACACTAAGGAGATATTTTCCATGAAGAGGCAAAGATCACAGCCCTCGCAAACTTACCGCTGCTCACTACACGTTGGGAGCTAACCGCCGATGCCTGGCCGTCTAGGAGGCTTCACCTCCAAGAGTAACAAATGCTTAAATGGCTTTCTTGATGCGAATCAAAGTGTTGAAGCTATGTGATGCTCTTGTTTGATTATAAATGCTCACTCAAGATCACTCTCTCAACCCAACTGAAGAATATGGCTTGAATCACACAAATCTCACAAAGAGAGGTTGGGAGAGCTTCTATGCTTTAGCTTAGCAAGGAATGCAGGGGAAGAACTTCAGCAACCCTAGGAACAGCAACTCCCCACAGGGGAGGTCATGGGGTATAAATACACCACACCAATAAAACTAGTTGTTAGCACTCTGGGTCCACCGGTTAGACCTGTATTTGAAAAACTAGCTGTTGGCCTGAGTGACCGGTCAGACTGGTCCCGTAGACCAGTCAGACCGGCCTTGGCAGAGTTAGCCCAAAAGCCCTTGCAAACTCACCAACACTTCACCTTTGAGATGAAATATCTCGGGATATGTTAGTTGGGATTGTTAGCACACTCAGAGGTTCTCAAGACTATTTCTCACAAAGGTTTTCTAAGAGCACTTTTGACTTGGTCATCAAGCTAATGTTACATCTGTCTTGATATTACGACATTCCTATACTCAAGATTAAAATATTAAGACTATGTCAATCTCTAAATCTTGTAAATCTTCAAACTTGCCATACTTGTACAATTTCCACTTGAAGGCTTCCAACATTGCTATTATGTTGAGAACGTCCATACTTGAGCTAGTGACTTAAGATTCTTCCATCAAGCATAAGAATGCACACTTGAATCTTTGAGCCACTCCATATTGACAATCATAATGAGTGGATGAGTTGTATTGCTTCCCTCGGCAATGTGCATAGAGTTTGCCAATGCTACCTTATCCAAAGTCTTAGGAGTTACTCCCTCCGTTTCATATTACTTGTTGTTTTGGCTTTTCAAGATACATTCCTTTTGCTATGCACCTAGATATATACTTATGTCTAGATACATAACAAAATGAATATATCTAGAAAAACCAAAATGACAAGTGATATGAAACGGAGGGAGTAGTAAAGAACCAAAGATGCAAATATTTTCTTAAAAAGAAAGATTGTTCGGTACCTAATTTTTATGTGATTTACCATAGGACCTTAATGTTGCTTTCAAATACAATTTGATATAAGTTAAAAGGTTATAGAAAAGATTATTGGCATGTACCAAGAATGTTACATAAGTAGAACTATGTTTAGTATCATAAATATTTTTTGTGTTTTTTATGATTATAGTGAAATTAAAGTAATTTAATTCAGGATAAAATTGGCTTGATATCCTCTAATATTGTATGACCTTGGATAGGACTGAAAAGAAAAAGATTCACACTTAGATAAAATGTGAATTAATCCCCTAATTCAGTTGCTACTGGCGGAATACACTTGCCATGTCACTTAGAGTCAACAATGCAGCCAACACATATAATGGATAGGCTAAGAGCCTGGCTAAGAGGTTGGTTTTATTAAGATGTGTACTTAATGCTTGCATGTGCATACAATCTAATGTAGATTACTTCTTTGTGACTATTCACCAAGGATATGAAACAATATATATATGGATGTTCGGAGAAACATCATGGGGGAGGAATGGCCAGAGCCCCGCATAGCGATTCCACTGGCGCGGGCGCAGATGCCCTCTTGGAAGATCTGCTGCCTAGGGTTTGGAGGTGGAGCTGGAGGATGAATCAAGCTGGGAATTGGGATTTTATCCATTGATTTGGCGCGTGCAGAGATCGATTTCGCACGCGGGGAATCGATTTGTCAGGAGCAACAACGAAGATTGGGGCATGTCGAGCCGGACAAACCACTTGATCGAGTGGGAGGAAGAAGCGTCGGGTTATTTCGCTCACTGAGGGCTGAGAGCGAGCACGAGTGTTCTCGGTTATACCGCTTCAGTCCGGTGTCTCGTGAGCTGCTCGCCTTCTCCTCTCTTTTTTTCTCCATCAGTCATGTAAGTTTTATGTGGACATCTATTTCGCCAGTTGACTAATCTTTATTAAAGCAAGAACATTATTGCACATATGCAATCTCATATGTCGTCTCTTACAAAACCACATAAGATTTTTTTTTCATGATCGAGAAAAATAGGATGAGTAGAGGGGGGAAATGTCGCGGTTTTTAGGACCACGAGACCCAAGACCGTCCGAGTCTCCCCTGCCGATCGGCGTGCCGTCCCACCGCAACGGCGACAAGTGTCCCAACAGCGACGGCTCCGTATGGCACACCCGAGGGCGGGGCGGCGTCTCGGCCTCGCGTCAGCGCCAACGGCCGCACAGGAAGGCGCGCATGACCTCAGCACGAGGCGGCGGCTGTCCGTTTCCTCGCGTCGCTCGTCGGAGCCCGGCGCTTTGCTTTGCTCAGCAGCCGCTGGCCTGCAGCGCTCGGCCTCTGGTCGTCCCATCCTCTGGGCACGACGGGTGCCGCGCCGCCGGTCGGCCACCCATGTTCTTCCTGCCGCGCCAATAATCACGGCGCCGGACGCCCTGGATCTCGGACTCGGAGTGGATAAGCACCCAGGAGACGACGCATGTGCCTGCTGCTGCTACGCGCAACCGCTCGGTCCTGCCCACCCAAGTACACTCCACCGTCCGATGGTCGTCGGCCGGCACGGCTAGGACACCTGGTGATGATTACTTAAAAAAAATACCTGATGACATGAGTATATTTTTTAAAGTTTTTTCATTTGCAACCAAGTATATATCTAAATACATAACAAAAGAAATATATATATAAAAATCAAAATTTTAAGTACGTATTGTTGGGATTATCCGGTCCACTTGGTTTATTGCCAAATTAAGATCCGCCAGCAGTGTTTTTTTCAGCATGGGACAAAGGGACAATCCTGCTTGCCTCACCAAGCTTTTCTGTGCAAATATTCGTGAAATATTCTAGCAGTATCAAGAAAGCACGCCAAATTGGGCCATTTTTTGCTCTAAACAAGAGCGCGTGGCAGCAAAAGCGCGATTTGTTTGGGAATTTCCGGGAGGGTGTCTCTCCGCTACAACTGGACGGGCGCGTCAGTCCGCAACTAATCGGAGCGGAGCTGTGCACACATGACGCACACAGCCACTCGCTTATTGCCACTGCTGCTCCGTTACGTGATGACGTCGTGAGTCGTGGCCACGATCGAGGATCTAGTGGATATTCCAACCGGCCTACGAGCACTCGAATCGTGGAGGGGTGATGACGGAGCAAATCTTGGGCGCTCAACTTTTTTGTATATACGGATCGAGGTGGCTGCCTGCCGGGGTTTTTGCTCTTTTGGCGTCCCTTTCGGGAAGGACGCGTCACCTTCGGATCGCACGCAAACGGCAAAGGCTTGGACTGTGGCCATCACCTCTCATGAATGTACCGTGCGATTGCAAATTTGCAATTTTGCTCTAGCAAGCAACATGCGGCTCTGTTCCTCGTCTTGTCTATCAGCCATCAGTTTTTTTTTTTCAGAACAAATCAGTTATCAGCTACTAACCAGCGGTACTTTCCTGGGAGATTGGAAGCCCGGCGGATAAGATCACCGGGTGACATAGATGACGTCGAGCGGTGTTAGGCCAACCAAAGGGTTCGGCAATCATATGCGACGAGAGGATCAGCCATGGCCGACGCCGAACAAGAGTCCCGCCGGGCGGCGGCGTGCGTAAGCGTGTGGTGACGCAATTCAGGTGGTCATGGACGGGGGGAGCTGAGATGATGATGGCGACGGTGTCCAACCACGGGGTTTGGCGTGCCGGATCAAAGACTACTGCTGCTGCTGCCTCTTCGAGCGAGGTCTTGGCACTTGGCTTCGCAGTTTATTATTCATTCGAGTGGATGTGGATCAGCGTGATACGGGTCCGGCGTGTGTTGCTTGTGGCCTTGGTGTGCCGCGCCGGTGTCCGACCGATCATTGGTGGTCGTACTTGTTTTGTACACATGCTACCGATCCGATCCATCATCATGCACCTAACGGCTGTTTCGGATAATGTTTAGCACATGAATGGCGACTGTACTGATCACGTTCAGTGTGTTGGTTAGTTATCGTAGCAGGAACAATAGCTACAGAGCTACTTAGGCATGTTTGGCAGGGATTCATCAGTTTCTTGTTACTAGGGGGAAAAAGTGAGTTTTCAGTCTGTTTTAATACCGTGAACTGAGAAAGTTTAGTTTTGCCCCCCAAAACTGATGATTCCATCCTATTCGAAAAGCTGGTGTCTGGTACTGATTTATTCTGAAAGAAAAGTACTGATGCTTAGTGACTGATAATCCAGAGCGTATCCCTGGTCACATTTATATTATAATTAATTTCCTTATGGTGAGAAATTAGAATGAGAAACCTAGGAAGCAAGCAAACTAACTAGGAGTAATAATAACAAAAGAATTGTATATATAAATGATAGCTAATTCACGAGATGAATCCATAAACCTAATTAGTTTGTAATTAATAAAAAAATATTTGTTAATTATGAACTAATTAGGTTTAATAGATTCATATTGTGAATTACTCCCTCTGTCCGTGAATAATCGTCGCTGTCGCTGGAGACCCTGAACCGGTAACCAATGTATTGGTAAAAAGTCCCTGGTACCCCTATAAGCAATGATATGTGTTGGCAGAGTCGCTTGGAGGGCCGTGCTCTTTGCTTTCGTGGCCACGCAGGAAGCAAGTAGAGGCTGGCCGTAGGAGGAGTCTAGGCAGGCACATGGTGCAGGTAGCTTCAGACCTACTCTGTACTCTCTATGAAGATGTTAGAACAACATATATAAAGGGACGAGATCCTGTAGCCCAAACGACTATTAATTTAGGAAGGAAGGAGTAGTTATTATTTGTGAAATTAGTTTTTTATACTTTTTTTAATACATAACTTATGTTTAATACACCTAATTATCATTCAAATATCCAATGTGATCCGGGTTATTAAACTTTAGCAATCCCAACATCCCTTTTTAGTTCGAGCATCGTCGAACCTGAAATCCGAGTTTCCATGTGTGGAAGATTCATGCATTTTATTTTGATGTAGTAGCAGAACGGAACTCCCACCAGGTCTCCATCTGCGGGAAGAGAAAAATCAGGAAACCAAACGATAGTCAAAGTGAAACCAGGGTTCGTTCAACTTATCCTTGTAAACCAATATCGCTTTCCTGTCGTTTTTCAGTCCTTTGCAGTATTTCCACTTATTTTTCTTAGAGAGAGCGAGGAGTGCTCAAAACTCTTCCTTTTGTTTTGGTACCTTCATCGTTTTCTTAGAGAGCGAGGAGCCTTTAAAACCGAACCATAGCTTTTAAGGCAAAGAATTTCTGATAACAACATTAACTCAATTCTCAGCCTAGAGCAGCGGTGTCGTGGCAGGGCATGAAAGTGAAGCGAGATTTTCCTGCAGTACATGATTTTCAATAAACCATTTCACAGAGAAGATAGATTGCACGCTGCCATTCAATCAAACTTTTGAAGAATGTTGTCGCGATGATGTCAATCTGCGTATCTCCATGCCGATTCAGTCTTCCTGGTATTTATAGGAGTAGAGTTGCATCCATGTGTTTGTAGGGTGTACGGGTGTGTATGTGAACATCTACGTATGTACAATAAGTATGTTTGGTAGATTTTCGACAGATTTGCACGATAGATTTGTTGTGAGAAGAAAATACTACGTACTGATTTGCACGGTAGATTTGTGTGAAAGAAAAATGCTACATAAGAAATTGAAACAAGAGAAGCCCAACGGATTCATGATTTGGAAAAACTTAAATCGAAATAAATAAATAAATTGAAATTCGTAATTTATGGTAAAAACAAATTTGACCACGGAGACCCAACGGCAGCAGGCGAGTCAGGGTCAGGGCGGTCGGGCCCGGCCTGCTGTGCTATAATACTGGAGCAGAGCAGCGTGCGCGCCTCCAGGTACAAGAACAGGGTCCCCCCTCAACCACCCGCCCCCAACGCCCCCCAACGACCTCACTCTCCTGCCCCTCTCTCGTCGACGGACGCTGCTGCTGCAAGCCAAGGCAAGGGTCCCCTCGGATTGGATCTCGCCGGCGCGGGTGATGGCGCCATACTCGTCCTCGGCCTCGGCGAGCTCCGGCTCCCACGCGGGCCTCGCCATCGCCGCCACCGCCATGGCGCTCTCGGGCACGCTCGTCCTCTTCTCCATCTGCCGCGCCAAGCAGCCGCCCCACCTGCAGGTCCCTTCTTCCTCCGACGCCGCCGCTGGCGCAGGCGGCGCTCCGTCTCCCCGCCTCCGTCCCTGCCTCTCCTCGTCCGGTAAGTCGATCTCGCGCCGCCGCCTTCCGTCCTCGAGCCTCGACCGACCGACCCGACTGACTCGTTTCCTTCCCGCGCGTCGCACGCAGAGAAGCGGAAGAAGCGTGAGAAGGCGCGGCGCGAGGGCAAGAAGCGCGTGCGCTTCGCCGACGACGTCGTCGACAATGGCGCCTCGGCGTCCTCCCCCCGCGCGGCGGCGGCGCGGGAGGTTGAGCCGTCGTGCGCGGCGGCGGCCATGCCGGCGAACCGTGAGGCGCTTTACCGCGGCATGCTCCGCGGCCGCTCCATGCTCAGGGTCTCCTGCTCCTACTAAGCCGGCTCTAGCTAATTAGCCGCTCCATTAATCAATCTACTAGACCTTCCATTCCTCCTCCTTCCGCTGCTTTTTCTCTTGTGTGTGCTGCCGACTAATCGCCGGCGCTAGCTGCTAATCTCGCCCCGATTGATCGCTCCCTCGCCCATTGTTGGGAAGTTTTGTAATTAGTGACCGTCCCCTACGCCGCGAGGGAGCTAATGATCAGTGTGTGTGTAAGTGTGTTGGTGCTGTTGTGCTTGCTCTGCATCTTCCTTGTACATTACTCCTGCATTCTGAGTGATCAGTGAACGATTCTTCGCTGTTCCAAGATCAAAGCTCCCATCTTTCAGTTCTTCTTCCTCTTGGCCACAATTTCTTCCTTTGCAATTTTTTTTAAAAAAATTATTGGCGACGAGCAGTTCCTTGGCGATAGATCTTTTCCCAGATCGACGTACCAGACCTGCCGGATTTGGGGTTTCCGGCCGGCGGCGTCGTATCGCCGGCTACCTTACGATCAGGCGTTGCTGTCGTGCACTGCTTTTTCTCGGTTTCTGTGGAGGCGGGTGGGGGCGAGGCGAGGGAGATACCGGGGGATTCCTGGCTGTGGGAGCTCGCTCGGCGGTGGCCGGTGGATGGCTCGGGCGGCGACAAACGGATCGGAGCGGTGGCGGGGGTCGGAGGCGTGCTCGCCTCGACCGGCCGGGGGGGGATGATCTCACATGGCCCCGGCGAGTGAGCGTGCGGCCGCCCGTGCCGTCGCCGTCGCCGTCGCCGTCCGTGTCCCGGAAGGCTCCGCCCAACAAGTGTCTCGCCGTACGGGGCGCGCGCGCGCGACTGTTTGACAGGCAGCCTGCCTGCTCGTGTGCAAACTGCAGAGGCAAACAGGCAGGCAGGGACACCACACCAGTCACCAGTACACCACCGTATCCAGTTGGAGTTCCGAGCACATGAATTAAGTCAACAGTTTCGAGTGGGATTCAAGATCTGACGAAATTCGGAGAGAACTGTTTTGCATCTGAAACCTGAAATTTGAGAACAGTTCCGAGCTCATGACCACGACGGATTCAGAAACCTATCGCAATATTTGTGCCTGTTTCTTTAACAATGTCTAGCCCTGTTTAGATGCAAAACTTTCAAAAAAGTCTTCACCTCGAGAAACGTGTTAGTTCATTTTTTTCTGCATGTGCACGTAACTTAATGTAAAAATTTCACTATTTTTCACCAAATTTCCATCAACATGGCTTATGATGAGAGCAAGAGCACGCTCCATGATTTCTATCCTGCCGGCTTTTATCACCATTTTGTCTCGAGATCCGGTCCCCTCCTCCTGCGCTCGTGCGTGCGCGCATCGACGGCCCTGCATGCCAGCATCGCCATTGCCACGGTCCCCTGGCCGGCCGGGATGCTTTTGATCAACCACTCACTCGCCACAATTTTTTGTGTTGTTGGATGATGGCCTATCATATTTTGAAGAAGAAGATTCTTTATCCAGTCTTTAGTATAAAGCGAAGCAATGATCAGGCTTGCACTGTCGCGGGGTCGTATGGCACGGCGGCGTGTGTATGTGTGTGGAGGAATCTGCTCGCTTCTTCAGGAACCAGAGAGCATGTGACCGGTGCACTAGACTATAGCCTTTGGGATCTGATTCCCCCCCCCCCCCCCCCCCCTCCCAATGTTCCTTTTGAAAATGCACCATTGTTTGCAAACCAGAACCCCCATGTTATTGTTTCATAATATTAGAGGAAAATTACACTAAAAAGTTATCGCGCGTAGCTGTCGAATATTGCCTAGTTTTACCTTCTAATTTCTTGGTTTATTTGCTGAATTGTGGTTAGTTTCCCCAACGGGGTGAAGACGCTACTAGATTTGCCAAAGAAATTGCTCGAATAAACCTTTATGAATGATATATTTTGAAATAGATTTTGAGCATAGACCGTAGAGGATCCCGGTCGAACGAGAAGGCGGGGGAGATCATGAAGTGCGTCACGCTCAACGCATGATTTGGTCCGTAAAGGCTGGAATTTGATTATTTGGAGGAGCCAAACCAAACCAACCTTTGGAGGTTGGGAGGGGCTTTTGGACACCGTACTATAGTAATCTTCTATCTCTTTAACTTGTTTTTTTAATGTGATTCGCAAAAAAAAAAGGTTGATCCTCCCTTCGCTGCATGCCGAATTCAGATATGCTTTAAGTTTCCTCCCCTATTTCAGCATTGCAGGGGTTTTCACTGCAGGAGACTGCACTGGTAATATCATACTAACATGCACCACATGAACTCTTAACCACCATCGTTCCATTAGTATTTGGTCAAATACTTATCAAACAAATGCAGTTCAAAAAGTTCCTCAAGATTATCTATTGGCAAAGACTTCGACTTTGGTCGGTTGATCATATGTTTACTCTACTGGAAACTCTCTAGAATCAAGACCATTTCCTCTGCATCGTTCTTGTTCTTGCCGTCGTCAGAGAACCGTCTAGGCTCGTGCGCTTTCCGGAATAAATATGTTGTTCTTGCCGCCGTCAGAACCCTCTCGTTTCCTCTGCTTTTCCAGATTGTTTCATGCTGCTTTCTCCCCAACCTCGTGAAATCACCAAAAAGCTTGGAAACCTAGAGAGCTCCGGCACCTTCTTCTCAGCATGAGTCCTCATCACTAAGACAATGACAAGACGGAAACACGGTGCAATAATTTTGTTTCATACTAGTATTTTTGAGGAGCACGTAAACTTCAAATCTTAAGTAAGCACGTCTAAACAAGATTACACAGACGGAAAACATGCGGCCGAGGTTTTTCTTTCACTTCCCGATACGGCCCAACAGGCCCAAAGGAAAAAACATAGGCCGCGAAGCCCAATTCATTATGATTCGATGAAACTATTTATCTAAAATTAAAAAAATGAAAGGTAAAAAAAGTTTGTCAGAAGTGGGATTTGAACCCACGCCCTCGTTAGAGGACCAGAACTTGAGTCTGGCGCGTTAGACCACTCCGCCATCCTGACTTTGATGTCTAAAATGATAATAATTTGTTAATATCTTTTTGTGTTCATAATTATCGAGCTTTAAAACTCGTTGACCTCCCCCTATCTTTTCACAAATGTGTGACTAAATATTGATGGTCTGTGACACTGCAAGGAACCTTGTATGATCCTTCCATGACTTTTATACGAGATTATGAAAAAGTGAGCTTTACAAGGAAATGATAAAGAGACCAGTAATAATCTCAAAACGAAACAGAAGAAGACCGACCAATTTGTGCAGCAGCCACAGGGTTTTAAACTTGCTCTTTGGCAGCAAGGTTCCATAAAAAGTTTATAGTCTAAAGGTGTATTGTGCTTTTTAAATCATATAAACCACTAGTTACATGACCCTCTCGCTATATTGTATCGCTGACAATTTGCCAATTTAATTCGATAAGTATGACTCTCCTCATGTCCTCCGTCATACTACCAACAAGCTATCTCTTATGTATCAAGCAAATCTGCAAAGGAGGAGATTCAGGCCCTGTTTGGAAACTGTATAGACATGGAAATAGGGCTTATTTGAGAAGCGGGTTTGAACCGGCTTCTGCGTTTTAGTATAAATGGAGGTGGTGGGAATTGCATCCAAGAAAACTAAAAAAAATGTCGTTTGGCTTCTAGTTTCAACTTTTTTTTTTGCGAATTACACAGTACATCGGAGATACTCACAACGCACACACACTCATCCCTATGAACACACACGCGCAAACCTTACCTCTAAGAGCATCTTCGAAGACTGGGCCGGCAAATCCTCAAGATTGACGAAGTCACCACAGGCGCCTCGCCGTCGACAGGAACGTCGCCTACCACTGAAAGCACAAACGCCGTTAAATCCTGAGAAATTCGCTCCTACGGGAAGTCGAACCAGGACCTGAGGTGCTACCGAGGCTTCTGTAACCACTAGGCTACAAGCCCTTTCGCTAGTTTCAGCTTATTTTAACCCTAAGATGAATTAAAGTTGTTCCAAACAGCGCCCATTCTATGGGCAAAAGCAAATGTACGATCCCACTCTATCATATATTGAATCGGCATTGGACCTGAGCAGGGATCAACGATGAAGTGCAAACATTTATTTCCGGTCAATCCATATGCTGTATGACTTTGGTTTATTGTAGCACACCAATATCAAGCTTATCAACGGCACAAGCTTAGTTTTTTTTTCAAATAATACCCACTCTAAAACTAACAAAAAAGTGGCACCGTACATCCAAAAAGATGAAGGAATGATACCCTCAGAATTGTTCTAACTTCCAAGGCTCTAACAACCATGACAACAATTTGGTCGATCTCAATCAAAACAGAGGAATAACATCACATTTATCATGAAGATAATGAAATTAATGCCACTGGTGAAACTTACTACAAATAAGATGAATATTTTTTTTTTACTGGAGTTCAGTCTAAGATACATCAAATTACTGCAAAGTGAGCAACTCATGCTGTGAAACAGTTTGCTTCAGTGGACTTCACCTTTAATAAAAAAGCATGGTAGAATATATAGTGTATATGGAGGGAGCACAAATGACAAATTCAGTTATCTTTCCTAAAACAATAGAAGAATATTTCGAAATGGAAGAACACCCACCACACACATGTTTGGTGGTAAATGCATTGTTTCACAACTGACCCGATGATGTCAACTTTCCTAGGACATCTGGATATTTACACAAACAATAGCTATGACATCCATTTTCCCAGGACAGCAGTGTTTCACCATCTCCTAGGAAGAGCTATCCACCCACAAATCAAAGGACTTGTGCGAAGCAAAGCAAAATACAGGGGCAACCCATGAATTGCATTTGCATATGACCACTGAACCCATGAATTGCATGATCACTGCTCTATGTTCTATGTAAGCAAACGCAAAGAAAGGGCGAGACATGCCATACACATTCCCCTAATGCCTTCCATTCTCAAAAGTGTTGCTTTCCTCTTTCATCTGCTTATGATAGTTCTCAAGAATATCAATACCAAGAATCATCAAGGGCATAAAGACATTCCAGTATCAGGCACCGAAGCTCGAAATAGAAGAAAAACATATGGTGTCAGCTCCGGGCTAGAGAAGAGGCAAGAGGCCAAATATTACACCGGGTAGTCCGATGCTGCATGATATATAGTGGGTGAAGAAACTGAACAATGGCAACTGTACAACTGAAATTAGTGGACAACCATGGCACTCTGTACCGCATGATTTTTCCCCAGCTAACTGCAGATAAGCTGGTAGATGAATAAATGAAGTATATTTTAAGTAGCCAGACGGATACGAGAGTTGGTTGGAAATTATGTAACTCTGCACACAATGAATTCACGTTCACTCCAGTGACCAGCAAGTACCAATCAGTCTAGAAGACACATGTGTTTGGCTGTTTGCAAGCATAGCAGAAAAGTCAGAAAGCATAAAGCATCACAACACATGCTGATGGTTCAGCACTGGTTTTCAGACATTGTAAGGCAACATAAACAATCAATGAGATCAAGAAAACATAAATCACCCATAAAACAATGAATTTACAACTATGCCTGAGCAATCTGGAACATGCCAATTTTACTTGTGAAGGTTCACATACAATGTGGACATGTGGTCATATGCCACCCTCATTCTAAATGATATGGAGTCTTGAGACCCGTATTCCTTAGGAAAAATGAACAGGACACATGGACAGCAGGACGGGGCAGAACCGTGCATTACATTTACTTGTACAAGTACAAAGGCATGATGAACAAAGGGTAAGGCTTTAGATTGGTGTAGAATTTATTTTGTGGCCTGAGCAATGATGTTACTTATGGAGCTGGCTTCCTCTTTAGCAGCCTCAACCAATGAATCCTGCACAATTACAGATTTCAGAAAGAAGTTTGTTAGAACAAAAAGATTATGCACTTCAAATAACAGTTCATTCGCAAAGTACAGCATTCTATGTGTTTAACCACAGTGCTGGATATGTGCATGCCATATGGAATGAAACAGGTTTTGTGACTAAATCCGTAAACAAGTTTTACATCAATAAATGGAAACAGAAAATGGGAACTCAATTGGCGCAGCAGATGTCTTAGGATGCTATTTAAGCACATGTAATGAATCACGGGGTAACTGAAGCTTAGTCAAGACAACAAACAAACCAAATCTCGTACCACAGTTTGTACAGTCCAAACTTAATCATTAATAATGATGGAATAGAGGACTTTCAAGGAAATAGAAAAGGATAAGTTAGCCAAATGTTAAGATGCAAACCTGTGCGGCAATAAGTCTTGCAACATTCTTCTTGCTAGATTCTTGAAGCTCACCAGCTATGAGAATCTCATCCAGTATGTAGTATGCCTGCATAAATGGAAAACCTGCACTGATGAACCTGACTACAAACCCATAAGCATAATAAAAAGCTAGCATGAAGTGGCCAACAACCAAGTCCAATCCCAAATCCTCAGCGTCAATAAGCACTAGAGATTACCTTGTGGAAGTTGAATATCAAATCCAGTTCACATACCTAAAGAAGTTTAAGAGAAAACAGTCAAAAAATGACATGAAAACATGAATCCTTATTTATATGAGAAAAAAACTGAAGCACTCACGCTGCCAAAATAGCGGTCCAGTATCTCAACGAAATGATGGATAATTTCAAGGACTTCGAGCTCGTTGTCTTCAGCATCAATGCACATGCAGAAATACAGGCTGGCATACCTGGTCACCATAGTTATAAAGCGACATCAATAGCTAGTAAGCAAACATTGCAAAAGCAGCATAACCTATGAAGCAAAAGGTAGAACTCAATAGCATTGATAAGCCATACCTCCTGTATACGACCTTATAACCTCTCCACTCGACAAAGTTGCAGAGTTTGGGCCCTCGCGTAAGAATGAGTCCACTGAGCTCACGAATGACCTTGAATATGAGTAGCAAAACTTAAGAAATAAGCATCCAGCACAATGCACCTCACTAACAAAACATAGCTAATCTGCTAGTTCATAACTTCATCAGATAACTAAATGTAAGATAATACAACAAGGCAGAAAAACAATATGAATGAATACATATTCAAATTTACATAACAGGAACCACCATCACAGTCTCCATGGAAACACAGATGTTGGATAAAGATATAGCTTACAAGTTGACAACTCACATGTGTATCATAAGAACATCAAACTTTTCATTACAAAAACGCCTACCATATGATTTGTACAAACAAGTGAAAATCCTAACACACACATCAGACAAATTGGCATGCATAGTCTTTAACATTTGCAGAAATTAGCATCCACTGCTAGTAATGAACAGAGAGCACAGCATCTGGCATTGAATTCCACGAGTTATCACACAGAGAGCAGCGTGGGATACTGACCTTGGTTCTCTCCTTCTGGGTGTATGGTGAATACCACTTGGTGAGCCTAACTTTGCCCTGGCGGCTGATCAGGAGCACGAAATTAATCTGTAAAAAACGCATAGGAAAGGGGGCAGGTTTCAGCTAGCTTCTACCCCAAACAAGATCCAGTGCTAGCTCATAACCGTCTACAGGATCCCGTACGAACACACAGCAGGATCCGGCGTAAACGCAAAGACACGGATCACAAAATTGCAGGGGGGGAAAGGGGCGGATCTTACCATGGCGGATGGGCAAGAGAGGTCGTAGCACGCTCTGGATCCTGCGCGCAGCCAGGGAGCAAATGGTCGAAATTAGTGGGTAACATGCGCAAGTAATTGGGTCAGATCCGGATACAGGTTGCTTACAGTAGGGTTTGGGGTGCTCGGTTTCGCACAGCGGGAAGGGCAGGGAACGGAACGGGGCGTACCTGGTGGATGCTCGTCACCGGCGAAGGGCTCGACGAGGAGGGCGGCGCCGACAGGAATGAAGCCACGAGCGAGGGGGAGAGAGAGGGCGGTGAACGGGAGATCTCTATCGGGGTGATCTGGATCGGCGACCCTACAGCGGGGAAGCAAGCAACGGGGGGCCTGCGGATACGAGCAGACCAGCCCGGTGGCCGTTTTTTTCACATTTTTTTTCTTCTCTTTTCCTTGTAAATAAACTTTTTGATTAATTTATTACATTTACTTAAATTTCAATATTTTTTTGTAAAAAATTGTATGTCATCTTTTCTAAGTCAACAATTTCAATGCGCACATTTTCAATGTTTTAAATGGTTTGATAAAAGGATGTTCCAAGTTCCAACTTTGAAAACAATATTTCAGCTTAAATACAAGATATTATGGAAATATGTCCAACTGTATAATAAAATGTAAACTTTATTTTTTAAAAACATTTAGCTTCGTAAGAAAAGATTCAACATCTTCATGAGGAAAATATTTCAGTCTAGGACTTTGACTAGCAATTTCTATAAACACAATTGCGTGTGCTCATGAAGATGTTTCCTTCCTCCGTTCTAAATTTTTAGGTCATTTTAGTACTAGCAATATTTTAGTACTACATCCGTTCTAAATTTTGGATCGTCGTAATTATTTTTTAGGTTCATAGATAATAATATGCATCTAGATATACTATATGTCTAGGTGCATAATAATATTTATGAACCTAGAAAAATCAAAATGACGTGGTGTACAATTTAGATGGAGGGAGTAGAAAACGTACTATGCAGTTATTTTCCATTATGAATATAACAGCATCAACTACACTAACTCTTTATATTTTTAGATATGAATGGCCAATGTTTTAAAAAGAATACTACTCCCTCCGTATCGAAATACTTGTCGTCATTGATTTTTTTCTACAACTTTGACCATTCGTCTTATTCAAAAAATTATTCAAGTACCATCTATTTTGTTTGCTATATGCTTTATTATTGCAAGTATTTTAAATTTGACTTACCCTTTTACATATTTGTAATAATTTTTTGAATAAAACGAATGGTCAAAGTTGCAAGAAAGAGTCAACAGCGACAAATATTTCGATACGGAGGAAGTACTTCTATCTGTGCTCGAAGAGCACATTCGTTTTCTTATGTCGTGTTATTGCCGTCATCTCAAACATCTAAGTTATTACACATTATACTGTATCAAAATATGTTATTGCCGTCATTAGACCACTTTTGGTTTGGAATGTTTTCCAAGTTATACCTGCTTTTTCCCACTAATATTGTTATTAATCTCGTGAATAGTCGCTCTCAAAGGCAGCAACAAAGTAAGGGTCATGATTTTTTTTTATTCAAAGCTTTCAGTCATTTTTTTCTCTTATAATCAGTGCATCTACTCCTAAACCGTGCTCTCAAAGGAGTATTTTACATCTATTTAAAAATGTGTGTTTCTTAGGACTATACTTTATAGTATTTTCTAGGAGGACGTAAACTTTGAGTCTTCATGGCTAGAGGAAGGATAAGCAGGCCCAAACAAGGCCTTTAGTTCAGTAGAGAATTACACATCGAGAAAATAAAGAAAGGTTAAGGAAAAGACAAGAATAGCCGCAAAAAAAAAAAAAGAGAAGAGAAAAGAATTTTGTAAGTGGCGAATTTGGCCCAATTGTAAACACGATACGCCCAATAGAACGAGGTTTGACCATTTCAGTCTGGGCCAAAAACACGGCCTAATAAAGGCCATTTCATCATCATTTTAGTCTAGGAGAAAAAAAAGGGGATTTGAAGCCACGCTATCTCGCTTGGTCTTTGGTGCCTAGAATTCTCATAAAATGAAAGTATGATTGTATTAACAAACTGGACCTATGTGTAGCAGAATGCTGACTTTCAGCGGTGCCTTCCACGTTCAAAAAAAAAAAAGTGTGCACTCGTACAAAATCATCATTTTAATTAGATTCATTCTCTCTCTCACACACACAAAAGAAAAGGATGAATAAAGGAGGTGGGGTATTAGTGAGTTTTCACTAATGAGCAGGCTACCTTTCATCATTCTTGCACAATTTTGAAAAGGGTTTAACAACATGAAAAAGCAGTGAAAGGTGAGCTTACAAGGACAATCACACATCATTGGCACTGATTACCCACTCCACCACACAACCAAAATCACCCCAACATGATGGGTGGCCACACGGCAGGTAGGGATTGGTCACCCAAAAAGAGGCCATTTTCCCCATCCAAATCTTTAATTCCCCAACAAACACGCGTCAAAATCACCTTTTGTATGTGGGGGCACCTGCAAAGCTACTTCTCTATCCACGATAATTGTTGGTGGAAGGGCCAGGTAATCATCTCTAAGACTCTAAGCGAGAATAAGAGAAGGCCTAGCACATTTTGTAGCAGCGCGCAGAGTTTCAAATTGGCGTAATAGCCAAAATATTTGAAATTGAAAACCTTATTTGAAATTTCAAAATCCTATTTTCAAAAATATTTAGAATTTAAAGATGGTTCCAAAGGTAAAGTTGGAGATCTTGAAAAGTTGAGTAACTTTTTTTTTTTGAGATTTTCATGTTGTTAAACGATTTTGAAAGTAATTTTGAAAATGGAGGAAAATTAGGAACTCCTACAGTACCGACACCGTCCCTTTCTTTTCCTCGTTGTCACTTGTGCTGCCGGTGACGAACGTGAGCCGATTAGCATAGTTCAAATACTAAATTGGACGTTTTCATAGTTCAGGGACTAAATTGACCTGATTAGCATAATCCAGAGACTAAATTGCACGTTTTCATAATTAAGGGACCAAATTGAGCCTAACAGCATAGTTCAGAGACGATTTTGGTTATTACGCCTTTCAAATTTAGGTCAAATCTGTTGTGTGGCTGCACAGTCCCCTAATTTTTTACAGGGGTGTTTGGTATCACTCTACCTCAAACAAAATAACTTCATTCCACCAACTTCATACTTTTGATGCTTCATTTCATCAACTTTTATTTAAAAAAAGGTAAAATAGGCAATCTCGTCTCTGAACTTTTGGCAAAGTGTCGAGTTCATTCCTGAACTTTTCAAAAGACCAGTTTAGTCCTTGAACTTTCGTGTTTCGCATCAGTTACATCCTCCATCCGTTTTGCCATCAACACCGTCTGTTATACCGTGACGAACAATAGGAAATGACCCGTTTGCCCTTGTTATGTGCGCAGGCATCCATCTTATTCGCTAGGCCGACCAGGAACGCACACGCGCGAGAGGCGACGCCGCTAGAGCTGCTCCACCCGTCTTCGCCAGAGCTGACCGTCCGCCCGACCTAGAGCCCCGTCGTGGAGCTGCTACTACCGCCGCTCGGCCAAGAGCGCCTCCCTCCATCCATCCAAGAGCACCCATCCGCCAGAGGTGGTCCGGCCAGCCGCCGCTGTTGTACCTGGACCTCTGAATCGACCACCGATGGCTCGTGGTAGCAGGTGTTGACGGCTATTAAGTGCTACTTCTACACCGTCAATACCTGCATAAAATAAATGTAAAAGGATCATCAATACTAGAATAGGGTTTGATACTAATGATTTCCACAAGTGTTGGTGTTTCTAGCTTTTGTTGCAGGATGCACCGGAATACGTGCCAAATGGTACAATTGAGAGCAAGTGATCCAATGGCTATTAAAGGATGTCATCATAAACATCTTTAAATGCCAATTTGGACTACACGATTGCGACGGGCTCGTCGAGATGATCGAAATGGATATATCATTTGTCTACTTCGGAGTCCGAATGAAAGAGATATGCGCAAGACAAGATCGCCCTCTTGATATCATGTGGGCCCGGTGGGACCCACACCAGACCACATGGCGACGTGTGCCACATGGGATGCCATGTGTCCATGACACCTCATCAATCCATATGAAGCAACTCCCGACAAATCAAACACCGCCACGTGTGCAGCACAAGGATCCAAGGGCCCACCGGGGACCCAAACCGCCTCAAAACTCCGCATGCACCTGGGATAGATCGTGGGACCCACATATCAGTCACTGGGAGAAAGCACACCGCGAAAGGCGCCGCTAGGGGGTCAGCCGATCCTTGGATCGGCCGAACCGCCTTAGTACTCGTTCATCATGGCCTTCCACGTGGTGGTCCCTGATTGGTCCTAGAGCGTAGTTTGGCATGTTTTGGCGACATTTGGCGTCCGAGACAACCCTGTCCCTTGCCTATAAATAGTAGGGGAGGGGCTCACTTTGGAGACACACACTTCTCCTCCTCCTCTTCATTTCGGCCTTGGAGCCTCTCTCTTTAGGAGAGGAGAGCTCTTTGTATAGGATTAGTGCTAGGAAGTGAGGTGGGAGGCTTGGGGCCATGTCATATTCATGACATCTTCCTCAAGAACGATCCTCAGCGGTGCCTTCGTTCTTCATCTAGACTAAAGTGCGTATTTCAACATTTTCTATTTAGACTAAAGTTTTATGCATGCATAGTTGCTTTGTTCTTGTGTTCTTCGTTTGTTCTTGATTTAGAGACTTGTGTTCTTCGAACACAACCCTTTCAATCTAGTAGAACTGGATCATAAGTTTGCATCTTGTTTGATAGCTTGTCTATTAGAGTAAAGTTGATGCTCCTGCATTTATCTAATTAGAACAAAGTCCATTCGTGATCTTGCATAAGTGATAGAGCATATCTTGAGCTAGTGCCAGTATCTCCCTCGCGGATTCGTAGTTCCCTATTTATACGGAGTGCTATAGTCGGGCTATCAGGACGTCAGACGATGTCTGGCTATAGTAGTAGTCAGTGGTGTAGATGTGGTGTCTGGACCATAGGTTATCCTGCGAATACCAAGTACATTTGCGTAACGATAGAGGTAGGCCGCAGTGGTGACAGCCTGTTGGACCCTTTGGAACCCTCCACGCCTGTGTACCGAGTAGGGCCCCGTTGCCAGAACATATTGCCTAGCCTTAAACAGCTAGGGTGGGTTGGCGCCCAAGGCGAGTGTTATATCTGAGAGACCGTGCTAGACTCTGCGCTCAGTCAAGGCATATCCTTTCTACCTATCCTATCAATCAGTGTTGTGTCCTTAGACCACCAGCTAGGTTCAACCCAGAACTCCTCTGTCCTAGGAACGAAACCTGACGGGAATACTTATTCTCCGAAGGAGAAGTGCTACAACAGTGTATCCGTGCGCTTGCGGATTCGTTCGCACTCGTCAGTGTACCCGGGTGTCTCTTTCACGCTCACGCTACCCAACGACGCCTAGCGTTGAGGTTAAGAAACGCCAACAAGCATTTCTGGCGCTATTGCCGGGGACGGTTGCTATTTCTATCTTCGAGCCTAGTGGTCTTCGTATCTTTTTATCTTTTCCCTTTTGTTCTACCTTTACCCCTGTTACCCTTTGAGATGCCTTCCTTTTAAAGTTTCTCTACCTCAAGGGGTGAGTTCGAAGAGCCATCATCATCTTCATCATCTGGCTATGAACTCCCCCTTGGCTTTTTAGCCATGGTTCAAGATCGACCATTCTTTGGAACAATCAATGAAGACCCCTACCTCCATTTGGAGGAATTTGAGGAACTATGTTCTAGTCTGGCTATGCCAGGCATGACACAGGACACCGTGAGGTGGAAGTTGTTTCCTTTCTCCCTCATAGGAGAGGCGGAACAATGGTACGCCCGCACTATAGAAAGTGTGAATGGTGATTAGGGAGAACTCCGAGATAACTTTTGCCACTCGTTCTCTCTCATGGAAAGGACGGAGCAATGGTACACTCGTGTAGCTTCTCTTCCAATAAGTATCCTCGATTTCGAGAAATTAGAGGAGGAGTCACTAGGAGTGGCATGGGCTAGGTTCCTACACCTTTTGGTGTCGACACCTGGTCCGTCTTTACCCATCGATGTGTCATTATACATCTTCTGTATGGGTCTAGACATGGATTTTGCCCTCGATCTAGACGTTATTGCTGGAGGTTTGTTTGTGGAAAAAACTCCAATGGAAGGAAGAGAGATCCTAGATTCCCTCTTAGAAAACTCTTCTGTCCCTATTGATCACAACGAACCCAACCAAGAATCCGAGTCGAGCCATGAGGGTCCCTCAACATCCAAGTCAGAGTTTGCATCTTCCATATCCCCAGACTTGTCTGTTGAAACCTCTTCCGAACCCCGAACACCAAAGGAAGAAGAAATTCAACCTGCGGTGTTCACTTGCAAATTCGAGGATGACCCATCTAGAAATCCTTCAGACACCTCGAATTCTTTTGATGCCCAATTAGGGGAGGAACCTCATTCTGTCCATACCGATCATTCTAGATATCTTTCGACAGAACCTTCCCTTAGGCCTGTGATGCCACCTCCACCTCCTGACGAAGCATATCCTGAGGAGGCCATGAGGGAGGAATGGTCAGGGGGAGTGACACGATTTTTCGAAGCAATTTGGAATAGTTCACCTTCTCTGGTTGTCCCTTGCTCTATTAGAGGCACTATCATAGAGGCCCATTGTAACCCCATCATGGAGGTTAACATTTGCCATGACACTTAGTGGAAACTCTTTTGGGCAGAGTCCCACTAGCACCATCTGACATGCTCCTCAAAACTTGTCCATTTGGACGCGTTCTTGAATGTCGGGGGATTGCAAGTGCCGTGCCGCTTATCATAGACGGGATCGAGGCTAGCTTAGACTTTCACATCTTCAATGTCCTTAATCTCGATCTCCTCGTAGGCTCCCCTTTAGAGCAGCTCTTTGATACATCTTTAGGGAGCCTAGATGATAAGCTTAGGGGAGTCACTTCTGCCACTGCTACCCCTTGTCAGGGACATCCTATGGCAAAGTCTCTTCTCCAACAAAACCCACTCGAGGAGATGACGCATACATCTCCGTTCGCATCATCCGAGCCTGTTCTCATTAAGATTGCAGAATGTTCTACCCCTCATGAGGATGACTCGGGAGACTCTCTTCACCTTTGTGAAGGCGAACGATCTCACCATTCTCGACCGAGTTTCAGCCTCTTCCCGATGGCCTGTATCATGTTGCTTTCGATCATGATAGAGAGTCAACATCGAGCTTCCATGATGACTCTTTTGAGATGGAGAATTCATGGGCCATGGAACCTTTCGAGGCACTGACTCTGGAGTCCAGAGGAAAGGATTCCACGCACGAGCATGTTAGCTTCATTCTTGATTCACCATGCAGACCATGCTCACATCATGTCCCTCTAGAGTTAGACATGCTTAGTGCGTTGAGCACGCATGAGGGCTGCAATCACCTTACGGTCCTCTTTTGTACGAAGTTCAGAAGGTTGGTGGTAGATGTATATGTCTATCATAAGCATATCAGATTTCGTGTGTGCACTGTGGCACTAACCTTGCAGCTGAAGCTTCACTGATTCATCAAGTATTGATGGTGAGACGGGAATGACACCACCAATGAGAGCTGCGAGATGAAGTTCCCATGGTCGAGCTTATGACCTTAAATAAACAAAGCACTACCAGGAGATAGCCTGGATTAGCATAGGTTTTATTTCCCTTTTCGAATAAAAGCAAGAACATGTTGTTAGGATAAGTTGTCCTTCGGGTATTTTTGGTCACTAACCTTTCAGGTGAAGATTGAAAAGAAAGATGGACATGTAATGCCTATGAACATGTGAGCCACATCAGGTGTAGATAAGCCTTGGTGAGGGAACATTTACAAAAGGAAGCTTGATCACCACACACTTGAGTTTTGTTGCCTAGCAATGCAAACTTCAAGTGTGGGGGAGGTATGTGAGCATCCTGAGTAAAGTCCCTCCTCTACCAAATCTTATCCTGGTGTGGAGATGATGTTAGCTCTTGCATCTTGCCCACTAGCTAGGTAAGTCCTGCTTTTAACAGTAAACAAAGCCCTTCCGGGAGGTGGCCCGAGGTTCACCGTCATATGCTCATGCTTATGTTCCTTTTGGTAATAGCTTGATCATACTTTCATGCTTCCTTTATCTTTGTTCTTATGCTCTGGTTTGAATGTATGTTGCAACATATCTTCATAGGATGTTTTAAATTAAGCATGGTGCTTAGGTTAAAATTGTCTTCTTCAGTCAAAACAAGACATGGTGTCGAGTTTTGACTGATGAACCTCTGAAGTATATTTTCATAGATTTTGGCTGCATGTATGTGAACTAACCCCTGCAGGAAAATTATCATTCCTAAACGGGTAAGTTATTGAGCTAAATTCAATTGTGAAGGTAAGTTGAGGTGTCAGATTCATGTTGCACAACATGCAAAGGTGGTACGTATGACCTCTCAAAGGTCCAAGGTAAGTATATTCCCCTTTGTGTATGAAGTGTAATCTTGATCTAACCTTGTTCGAGCAAATGACATGGTGACAATAAAATAAAATAAAAATGACAAAAATATTTCAATTTGAATAAATGCTCTATGGTTCTCGAACCAGTAGAGTCCATCTTTTGTTTTCATTTGCCATTCGAAGAATAGCACCAGGATCAACCACCATTGTGGGGGAGTTCTCTCAAGCTCATCATCGACATATCCACTCAAGAACTCCCACACGGGCGCTGCACAACATCGACTACGCCTTCATGACAAGAGCAAGGTAAACTAGAATGAGTCGGCTGCCTTATGGTCAGCCGAATCACCACTAGTCTCCCTTGATCTCTTATCCTTCAGAAGCGATGGTATGTGCACCCTCTACCTCACTCTCCTTTATCCATGAGTTTGAATGAATTTCAATTCATATCCTTTACATCAAACTCAGCAATTCATGCTATGCTTGCTCTACATGGTTCCTGTGGTTGGCTTGCATATGTTTTATTCCTTACTTATCATCTTGATGCTTGTGAACAAATATCATTAGGGAACTCATGCTTATCTAAGTAGTTGGCGTTTGTGATATGGTTTGATGATATGATCTTCGCTCTTTATGTTAAGTGCTTGGGAATTTTATTTGAAAACTTGAAAATCCTTTGCAAAGCTCCTCTTTGATATGCCACAGTCCTACCAAAGCCATATGATGTTTTAGTCGAAAACCTTATACTCATATGCTGCTTGTTATTGCATTGAGCTTTGTCAAATCCTGTGACCCTTGTGAGAATTCTTTTCATTACTTTCATGATCAAGATTCATGTGCACCCCACATATTTCCCCTTGCTATGCTTCTACATTGGAAGTTAGCATTGTACCATTCATCCATTCCACCAAATAAAACTCCATTGTTCCATGATTTATCCCTCTCCAAATATCTCCAAAAGAGACTGGGCTATACAAAAAGCAAAAAAAGAAAAGACATGCTCAAAAAGCATGATGAGAAAAAAAGAGAAAAAAAGAAAAGAAAAGGAAAGAGAGATAGCACATGTCTCGGTAATTTCAAAAAGGAAAGAGAGGAGAAAATCATGCGAAAAGGAGTCCCATAAATTAGATGGTAATAACTAGTACGGGGCTAGTGTCCACCTTACCATCACCCAGCTCTCATTATATATGGTAATATCTAGCACCCATTCCAGGCCTAGTATCCACCTTACCATACTCATCATATTCATACTCGTGCACATCTTGATCTGATTGTGTGATTTGATTTTCTCTGTGGATCCAGTCTTTGACTTTGTAATATATGTGATACAAGTATGCTTTATCCTTTATCCTACCCTGAGCTCCATATATAGCCATCATTAGAAGTAGGATGAAGAAAGGCAATCTAATGCCTTGGTGAGGACATATACACATTGAGCGATACGAGAGAATCAAATGAGGAGCTAAGCAAGGTTTGTTTTGAAAATTTATTGCAAAACCCCAAGTGCTTAACATAATGAGTAGGAGTGACTTGAATCATGACTGTTCCATTCCTCAACTTCCCAAGATAGCATGATAGACACTTCAGAGTTCACAAGTACAAGGTATGGTTTGGAATATCTCTTATGCTCGCTTCATACCTTTGGATATCATGTCTCACCTTGATCTGACTCCCTTTACTCGGGACGAGCAAAGGTCAAGTGTGGGGGTGTTGTTGACGGCTGTTAAGTGCTACTTCTGCACCATCAATACCTGCATAAAATAAATATAAAAGGATCATCAACACTAGAATAGGGCTTGATACTAATGATTTCCACAAGTGTTGGTGTTTCTAGCTTTTGTTGCAGGATGCACCAGAATACGTGCCAAATGGTACAGTTGAGAGCAAGTGATCCAATGGCTTTTAAAGGATGTCATCATAAACATCCTCAAACACCCATTTGGACTATACCATTGCGACGGGCTCGTCAAGATGATCAAAATGGATATATCATTTGTCTACTTCGAAGTTCGGATGAAAAAGATATGCGCAAGACAAGATCGCCCTCTTGATATCATGTGGGCCCGGTGGGACCTACACCAGACCACGTGGCGACGTGTGCCACATGGGATGCCATGTGTCCATGACACCTCATCAATCCATGTGAAGCAACTCCCTACGAATCAAATACCGCCACGTGTGCAGCACAAGGATCCAAGGGCCCACCGGGGACCCAAACCGCCTCAAAACTCCGCATGCACCTGGGATAGATCGTGGGACCCACATATCAGTCACTGGGAGAAAGCACACCGCAAAAGGCGCTGCTAGGGGGTCGGCCGATCCTTGGATCGGCCGAACCGCCTTAGTGCCCGTTCATCGTGGCCTTCCACGTGGTGGTCCCTGATTGGTCCTAGAGCGCAATTTGGCATGTTTTGGCGACATTTGGTGTCCGAGACAACCCTATCCCTTACCTATAAATAGTAGGGGAGGGGCTCACTTTGGAGACACACACTTCTCCTCTTCCTCTTCATTTTGGCCTTGGAGCCTCTCTCTTTAGGAGAGGAGAGCTCTTAGTATAGGATTAGTGCTAGGAAGTGAGGTGGGAGGCTTGGGGCCATGTCATGTTCATGACATCTTCCTCAAGAACGATCCTCAGCGGTGCTTTTGTTCTTCATCTAGACTAAAGTGAGTATTTCGACATTTTCTATTTAGACTAAAGTTTTATGCGTGCATAGTTGCTTTGTTCTTGTGTTCTTCGTTTGTTCTTGATTTAGAGGCTCGTGTTCTTCGAACACAACCCTTTTGATCTAGTAGAACTGGATCATAAGTTTGCATCTTGTTTGCTAGCTTGTCTATTAGAGTAAAGTTGATGCTCCTGCATTTATCTAATTAGAACAAAGTGCATTCGTGATCTTGCATAAGTGATAGAGCATACCTTGAGCTAATGCCAGTATCTCCCTCGCGGATTCGTAGTTCCCTATTTATACGGAGTGCTATAGTCGGGCTATCATGACGTCAGACGGTGTCCGGCTATAGTAGTAGTCATTGGTGTAGACGTGGTGTCTGGACCATAGGTGATCTTGTGAATACCAAGTACATTCTCGTAACGATAGAGGTTGGCCGCAGTGGTGACAGCCTGTTGGACCCTTTGGAACCCTCCGCGCCTGTTTACCAAGTAGGGCCCCGTTGCCAGAACATATTACCTAGCCTTAAACAGCTAGGGTGGGTTGGTGCCCAAGGTGAGTGTTATACCTGAGAGACCGTGCTAGACTCTACGCTCGGTCAAGGCAGATCCTTTCTACCTATCCTATCAATCGGTGTTGTGTCCTTAGACCACCAGCTAGGTTCAACCCAGAACACCTCCGTCCTAGGAACGAAACCTGACGGGAATACTCATTCTCCGAAGGAGAAGTGCTACAATGGTGTATCCGTGCGCTTGCGGATTCGTTCGCACTCGTCAGTGTACCCGGGTGTCTCTTTCACGCTCACACTACCCAACGGCGCCTAGCGTTGAGGCTAAGAAACGCCAACAGCTGGCATATGACCGGGATGGTGGGAAGAACAAGCCTACATGATGTATTCTAATGCCAAATTCACCGAAATAGCAACATCTAATCTGGGTCCATGAATTTAAACGACATGGATTGCTTGTTTACCTCCCGTAGGCGGTGCGCCGCGGCCGGTGGGAGGCGCTAGTGGGAGCCACCGGTGCGCTGCGGCCGGTCAGAGGCATCGGTGGGACGTGCGGGTGGGAGGCGCCGATCGGCGAGCGAAAGCGCCCTCCCAGCTCGATGTGCCGGTGGCGGCGGATAGATGCAAGGGTTTGGTCCTCTGCAGGGTACGTAATGCGACTTGAACCGCCGGACTTTGCTCCGCGCACTGTCGTTGGGGCCCTGCGCCGCGGCCTCTGCTCTGGGTGCCCCCGAGCCCGACCAGCCGACCATGGGGATGCCTACTTCTCCCTCGCGCCGGTGCGCCCCTGGACGGGAGGAGGCGCTGGAGGCCGAGAGCTCGTAGGAGGCCGTGCCAAGCTCGCTGTCGCACTCGCACGTTGCGTAGGCTAGAGGAATCCTCTAGATCCGCGAGGGGAGTTCGGGAGGAGCGGCGGAGCTCGCGCCGATCGCCGAAGAGGGAGCAGGAGAGAGAGGGTGCAGGGAGAGGGGGCGCGGTTCGCCGGCAGGGTAAGAAGAGGCCAGCCGGGGATGGGCAGGGATCCTGTCGCCGCGGTGGGGAGGAGAGAAAGAGGTGGAGGCCGGTGGGTTTGGTCGTCCGTGACGTTCCCTGTGACGGCGTTGACAACAAAACGGATGGAGGATGTAAGTAATGCGAAACACAAAAGTTCAAGAACTAACTAGTCTTTTGAAAAGTTCAGGAACGAACTTGACCCTTTGCCAAGAGTTCAGGGAGGAGATTGACTATTTTGCTCTTAAAAAATGGAGTTGGTGTACATGTTTGACTGATTGCAGTGTTCCAGCTCAAAAACATAAAATCTTACTATGAAAGACTATTTTACCCATTGTAAATGTATCCAAATGCCATCCTCCTCTTCCTCTCTCCTCCTCTCTATTCTAAACAATATGTGAACGTTCCTGTATATACTACTCTACTATGTATGTTTGTTTCATAAAATAAATTGTTGTATTATTTATCCATTTGAATCCATCAGGAATGCAAAATACATCAATCACATCACCGACCTCGTATTATAAGAGCATCTTCAGTATAATATGTAAAATTGGATAATTAAAACTCATTTTAGGTATAGAAGAGAAGGTTTTGTAATTTTTTTAATAAGACGAATGATCAAATTTGAGATAAAAAAGTTAAACGAATTATAATTTGGAATGAAGGAAGTATCTAGAAAAGGAAATTGTTAAACTTTGCCTACCCTTGCAAATTTATATTAGGCTGTGTTTAGATGTAGGGTGAAAAACTTTGCGATGTCACATTGGACGTCTCATGAGATGTTGACAGGGGTGTTCGGATAATAATAAAAAACTAATTACAAAACTCACATGAAAATCGCGAGACAAATTTATTAAGCATAATTAATTTGTCATTAGCACATGTTTACTCAGCACGACATTGTGAAATTATGAATTATTAGATTTAAAATTTTTATCTTGCAAAGTTATCACAATATGTACAATTAATTTTTTTTACGACGTGCAAAGCACGTTTTTCATTAAGAGAGGAGAAAAATGTTTGCCGATTTAGGTTACAGACAGGCACGAAGCCAAACGAAAAGAAAGAAGTTTACACCGCCCTCACCGAGTGAACACCTAACAACCGAACGAGCGGAAGAAAGCCCGCACGCGCCCAAGACCTAGCCTCATCCAGGATCGCCGGCACGAGCGCCACCGGCATGAGAGTTTCTTTGTCGTGTACGCGCCTGTTCCGCTCCCTCCACAGCGACCAAGCGACCAGCCAGACGAAGGAATCGAAACCTTTTCTTCGCGCCTTAGCGACCTGTTTCCTAGCGGAGCACCACCACTCCGCGAACCTCACCGGGCGGTCCGGAGCTAGGTTCTGAAGGAGAATATGCCTGAGTGCCAAGAACCAGGCCTCTCTGCTGAAGACAGTCCACAATCAGGTGATCCAGCGTTTTAGATTCCTGAGCACAGAGCGCGCAGATATCCGAATCCCTTAGCCCGTGACGGTGGAGCCGGTCTGAGGTCCAGCAACGGTTGTGCAAGACCAGCCAGGCGAAAAACTTGCACTTCCCCGGCATATGGATCTTCCAGATCTGGCGCGCTCCGAGGATCTCAACGCGACCAAGAAAGAGGGCGGAGTAGGCCGAAGCCGAAGAATAAACCCCGCTAGGCGACCACTTCCAGATGAATCTGTCAGGCTCCGACGTGAGCCTAACCTACTGCAGTAGGTCCCAGATGGTAAGGTACTGCAAGACCACCTGCACAGTCCGAGCATGGGTGACGTCCACGACCCAATGTATCCCTACCGCCCCCACCTGCAGGTCCTCAGCGACTGTGCGGGACCGACGCACCCTCGGCGAGACCGCGACCCAGAGGTTGGGTGCCAAGGACTTTACGGAGCACCCGGAGATCCAGTTGTCCTCCCAAAATAGTGCGCGGGTACCATCCCCTACCTCCACAGAGATGGAGGCGTCGAAGAAAGCCTGTGAGGCCCGGTCAACTGGGTAACGGAACGCCGCCCACGTCCGGTCCGGGTCAGTCCGCGCCAGCCAAAGCCAGTGCAGGCGCAGCGCCGTACCAAAGGTGAGGAGGTTGGGAAGACCGAGACCCCCGCAGCGCGTGGTGCAGGTGACATTCACCCAAGCGACCAGACAGCGACCGCCCGAGGCCACCTCTGTGCCAGACCAGAGGAAGCCGCAGATGAGAGTTTCGACCGCGCGTAGTGCCCAAGGGGAGATGGAGATCGCCATCAAGATATGCACCGGGATGGCAGAGAGGGTGGACTTGGCGAGGATGAGGCGACCACTGTGGCTCAACAGCCTACCCCACCAGGGAGGCAGGCACCTGGCGACCTTATCGACCAGTGGTTGCAAGGCAGCCTTGGGTAGCCTTCTAATAGATAGAGGTACCCCAAGGTAGGTGCAAGGGAAGTCGGCGATGGTGCAGGAGAGGATAGAGCGAACCAAGGATAGGTGATCCTCAGAGCAGTTGATGGGGTAGACCTGGCTCTTGGAGTAGTTTGCCGCCAAGCCAACAACACTCTCGAAGAGCGACAACACCGCCTTGACTACCCGCAGATCAAGCTCGACCGGAGAGAAGAAAGCGACCACATCGTCTGCATAGAGAGAGGTGCGAAAGCGGATGTTCCTCCCTAGGTCCAGAAGGAGACCACGGGATTCCGCCTTGCGGAAAAGGGCATGAAAGCATTCCATGACTAGCACGAAAAGCATGGGGGAGAGGGGGTCTCCCTGGCGCAGGCCTCGACCGTGGCAGATCCACTACCCAAGGACACCATTTAGCAAAACCCTGATTCTAACAGTAGACAGAATAATCGAGATCCAGTTAGTCCACGTGCGTGGGCAGCCGACCGCCGAAAGGAGTTCGAGAAGGAAAATCCAACCGATCGAGTCGAAGGCTTTAGCTAGATCAATCTTGAACATGATCCTAGGAAGCTTTCGACTAGAGAGCGTTCTGGCCGTGCCAAGAACGTAGCGGAAGTTATCATGGATGAGGCGACCTTTGATAAAAGCACTTTGGTTGGGTGAGATTAGAGAAGAAAGGTGCGGGACGAAACGGTTAGCTGCTGCTTTGGAAAATAGTTTCCCAAAGCTATGAATTAGGACGATGGGGCGAAAATCTGAAAGAGTGACCGAGTTCGGTTTTTTGGGTATGAGCGTGAGGAGAGCACCATTTAGGTGGTGGAAGCTGCGGAAATCCAGGTCAGAGAGAGCGTTGAATGCCCGCAGTACATCACCCCTGATGATCGACCAACAAGATCTGTAGAAGCGACCCGTGAATCCGTCCGGGCCAGGGGCCTTGTCCAACGGAAGATCCTTGACAACCTCCCAGACCTCGGCCTCAGAGAAGGAAAGGGTGAGGTCCTCCAAGTCCAGCCGCGGGAGGCCCAACTCCACGAAGTTGAGCACGCAGGAGCGCTCGTGGTTGGTGCTAAGAATCCTGTCGAAGTAAGCAAAGGCTGCCGCGGCCTTTTCATCTTCATGAAAGACAGGGCAACCATCGACCAGAAGGGAGGGGATGAAAATTTTTCTTCTGCGATGGTTAGCATGGAGGTGGAAAAGTTTAGTGTTAGCGTTCCCCTCACGGAGCCACCTATGGCTAGACTTTTGCCGAGCGATCGTTCACTGCAGCGAAGTCAGACCTAGGTAGCGGAGCTTGAGGAAACGCCGTAAAGAAAGCTTCTAAGGAGAGAGCGACCGGGAATCTTATGCGACCTCTAGATGGAAAATGACCTCATTGGCAATCTGGATCTGCAAGCGAATGCTACCGATCACCTTGGAGCTCCATTTCACCAGCGCCTTCGCTGTCTCATGGAGCAGGTGATCGATCATACGTAGCGGGTTCGCATCAGGGCGCGGCCCTGACCACACAGCCTTAACAGTGTCTAGGAAACCCTCCACCTTCAGCCAGAAGGCCTGGAAGGTGAAGCGTTTCTTGAAGTGCACCCCGCAGTCGAGAAGGAGGAGAAGGGGGCATGATCAGAGCACTTGGAAGAGACAACGTGCAGAGCGGAGGATGGGAAAAGCACCTCCCAGTCCTGGGAGACAAAGACTCTGTCAATACGCTCAAGCGTAGGATGCGACCTCTCGTTGCTCCAGGTGAAGAGATGATCCGGGAGGTGGAGTTCAAGAAGCTCGAGGTCGTTGAGGAAACTGCGGGAACGACCCATCATTCTACGCGAAAGGCGGCCATTGTTTTTGTCGGCCGCCTGATAGATGAGGTTAAAGTCTCCGCAGAGAACCCACGGTCCAGACAGCGTGGGACGAAGGGCACGAAGCTCGGAAAGGAAGGAGACTTTATCCGCATCCGATTGCGGGCCGTAAACGGACGATAGCCACCAAGAATGAGTTGGTGCAGAGAGCAGCGCGACCGTCACCGTAACATGGTGAAGGCCAAGGGAGGGGGCGGAGGCGATCCACGTGGCTTTGCGCCAAGCGACCAGAATACCACTACAGCTGCCCACCGCCGGCAACGCAACATAGTCAAAATCCAGGCCTAACATATCAAGCATAAAGGAGGGGGATACAACCGCGAGCTTAGTCTCTTGCAGACAGAGAAGAGAGACACGCTCAAAGCTACCAACTCATGGACCGCCGAGCGTCTAGCACACTGGTTAAGCCCACAGACATTCCAAATAGCTAGGTTTACATCCATTTAAACTTAAAAAAGGTATGACCACGTGACTAACGTAGACTCAAGCCTGCGCGTAGACGACCAGCTGCTCCTCGGGGAAGAGCTCGCGAACTGCCGCCTAGAACTCATCATCCTCCAGCACAGAGCACTAGAACGACCCCTCGACCTGCACTGAAGAGCTCACGGATAGCTCTATAGTGCTCCTCGGACAGGCCCATCGCGAAGAGCCTAGTGTATCGCTGGTACACGTCAGCGTCCGGCGCCTCGTGCGGCCCGACGACCCCCAGCTTCCGCATGAGCAGGTTCTGCCCCGTAGTGACTGGGTTCGGGCCCCGAGCCTTCAAAACTGCGGCGAGGCGACTGCTGCGGCGAAGCGTAGTGAGCGGAGGGCAGACCTTCGCCCTGCGACGGCGTGGGGCGCCCAGGACCGGAGGCGGAGGTGGCCGCTGCAGGGAGGCACAGAAGTAAGCCACCAGTGACTCAAGGTCACCTTGGGAGGGTCCCTCAGCCACAGCGGTGGGTGGGGAGCGCGACCCGGGTGTCGAGGAGGAAGGAGGCAGCTCCGCGTCCACCGAGGAGACGTCGGGTGGGTGCCGAGGAGGAGTGGGGCACGACCCGGAGGGGGCCAGAGAAGGCGACCAGAGCAAAGAAGGGGCGACCACAGGGGAGGAGTGAAAGGATCTTGATGTCGTCTAGAGGGGGGGTGAATAGACGAATCTGCACTTATTAAAAACTTCAACCCTCTGTTAGTACTAAAACCGGTCAGACCGGTTTTGCTAGGCATCAAACCAACAAACAAGTATATGCCCTCTACGAGTTCTAGCTCAAACCAAACTTGGTGTAGGACTTCCACAGGTGTTTCCAAGAGTGTCAATGAAGTCCCTGCACACAACACAAGCACACCAAAGTAGATCGAAGCGGAAGCACAAAGATTAAGCTAGAAACAACTTAAGGTAATGCAAGTGAATGTAAAGCAAGTAAGAGAACAAAGACACCGGATTTATCCCGTGGTTCAGCTCGCCACTAAGGCTAGCCTACGTCCACGTTGTTGAGGTAAGCCACAAGGGCTTTGGGATCTCTTTCAATCCGCTCCTCCCTCACACCTATCGCCAAGGCAATAGATGGAGTGTTCCACTATCTTTGATTTGCAATTACAAACTTCTTGGAGCTGCCACACAACGATCGGGAGCTTCCAAGCGACTTCTAGCCGTCTAGGAGCCAAGAGCTCCAAGAGTAAAAGATGCTTCACAAGATCTTCAACGAAATCAGCAGGTGCTCAAGTGTGGGATGCTCACTAGGCTTCACAAAGCTCTCTAAAGCTCTCACACAAGACACTCTCTCAACCCAACTCAAGGATAGGGCACTAAGGGCTTGAATCTCACTTAGAGAGGTTGGGGAGAGCTCAGCTGGAGTTCTGGAAGGTGTTAGAAGTGTGGAGAACCAGCAGCACCTCAAAGAGGAGCTCATGGGTATAAATACCCAACTCCCACAAAACTAGCCGTTAGTCTGTCAGACAAAACTGGTCAGACCGGTTTGCCAAACCGGTCAGACCGGTTTTCAAACCAACTAGCCGTTGGACGGTGTCAATACCCAAACCGGTCAGACCGGTTTGCCAAACCGGTCTGACCGGTTTGGGCCAGAGAGCCCTACTAAGGTTTAGATCTCACGGGTTAGTCTCTCTTGGGTTCACTTGAGCACTTTTTGATGTTTGTTGTCCAACCAATGATTCATCCCTCTTGATAGTACGGCATACCTAAACTCAAGATAAAAGATAAACCCTAATTAATCTACTTGATCTTGAACCACCAAGGTACGTCGGTAATTGATCTTCAATGATTCGAGGGCTTCCAATGTTGTATACCAACTGAGCACATGTTATAGATATAAATAGATGCATGTGCTTGAGCATATCCACCTTGAGCTAGTGACTTAGAATTCTTCCATAGAGTAGAGAATCAATCACTTTGAATTCTAGAGCCACTCCAAATTATCAATCATGACACTAGATACAATTTATCACTTTCCTCGGTAGGCTTGGATATGATACTTCGAAATCCTTGACGCTCTCAACTTCACCCTAGCCCTATGCTTATGGTCGCTATCCATAGCCTTTGCTTAGTTCCTCGTTTTAGCCATCTTGATCTCTTCATCGCTTATCCTTGCCACAATTGAGTCAAGCCTTGCACCATAGAGAGAGTTCCATTTGAGATGACACTCAAATAATTGTCCTTTTGATTGATAACAAATATCCTTGCCTTGCAAGCTTCCAATTATAGGTCCATTACAATAGAGGTAACCACATGACCTTTATTTTAAGTCTTGCAACTAGCTTCTTTGTAAGAGTCAATATCTTCCACTTGATGTAAGAGTGAAATCAATTTGATATTATACTCGGTAAGCTAATAGTATAGTTCATCAAGTTCCATCCTGTATTAATAGTGAAATCCCCTTGATGTCATACTCAACCTTTGACTTTGTTCTCCCATTATTATATCACAAGCTTCTCCTTTCTTCACAATATGCTTTTCCATAATTATATAGAAGCCATCCAAGTACCATAGATAATCATGCCTCTATATTTGCTTTTCTTTAGCTTAGGATCACTTGTTGTATGTCTTATGTAAACTCAAATGGGAAGAACATATTAACCAACTCATGACATTCATCTTTAGTATGCTTGCATACATTCCATGTATAATGTCATGATCCACCCTTGTCTTCTTTGCAATATGAGCCAAATGCATGATCTTACACATAAATATCATTTATCAATAATCAACAACCTGCTCACATGCTTTACAAGAGTGTTAGTGATTTAATCAAGTTGTCACTCAACTCACCAAAACCCACTTAGGGCTTGATTGCACTTACAAGGAGTCAGACCGAGGGTCCTCTCCGAGCCCATTTTGCAACAGCAGCCGGGGAGCCGGTAGGGGGGAGAGTAACCTGCGGAAGACGTCCGCCATCGGCACCACACGTGCGGAGGCGGGAGTGCGAGCGACCAAGGAGGCGTCCTTCTCCCCGCACGCGGCGGCTGCCACAGCAGCACCCCTGCCAAGGCTGTGGTCGACGTAGGCCGGCGAGGGGGGGCAGCCTGGCCAGGACGCGGTCAGCAGTGGCCAGGACGGGGCCAGCAACGGCCAGGCTGTGGCCACCCGCGGGCAGCGACGGCCAGGTCGGGGCCAGCAGCAGCCAGGCCGTGGCCCGCGATGGCCAGGCCCTCACCACCGACCCTACCAAGCGAGGCTTGGCCATGGCCAGTGGCGGCGAGGCCGGGGCCAGCGGCGGCCGGGCCGCAGCCAGCAGCGGCCGGGTCGTCTCCAGCGGTGGCCAGACCGTGGCCGGCGGCGGCCAGGCCCTCAGCACTAACCCCTCCACGCGAAGGTGAACCACAGGGCGCGACGAAGAGTGTCGCCTCAAGCAGCATCAGGTTGTCGGGGAAGTCCCTGGGCGGCGTCGACTCACGAAGGGGAGGGAGGTGCTCTGGCCGCGGCAAATTGATCGAGTGGTGGTGCAGCACGACCGGAACCGAAGAGGAGGCCGAGGAGGTCCGAGCGAGCGGGACAGCCACGGCCGACGCGCGTACCTCAGCCGCTGGTCGACGCACGGTCCGAGCGGTGGAGGCCGCGACTCGAGCGACGAACGGCGCAGCAGCAGCCGAAAGGCGAGACGACCAAGGCGGGACCATAGGCGGACAGTGAATGCCCTGCAGCGCCCAGTAGGGGAAGGAGGGAGCCGGAGGGACGAGCAGAGGAGCAGAGGTGGGGGCACCCCAGCAGGCAGGTCCCCGCCCCCTCCGGCCGCGCGACCAGACTGCCCGCCGGACGAGGGGGGAGGTCCCTCCGCCGGGGCCCGCGACGGAGGAGCGCCGCCTTCGGCGGCCGAGGACCCCGGCTGCGAGGGAGCACCAGAGCGACTAGAGGTACCAGAGGGGCCACCATCCAGCCCTCCCAACTGGGAAGCACCGTCAGTCGGGGGAGCCAGAGTGTCGATGATCTCGACGATGTCGATCGTCGCCCGGTAGCGTAGACAGGGCTGGGTAGCGCCCAGCTCGGTGAACTCAATTGACACCAGCATGTCCTTCTGCACCGGGATCAGGTCCGGGTCGATGCAGCCCGCCAGGACGTAGAGCTCCTTAAGGTTGGCCTTCGACTCGGACTTAGGAGCCAGAGTGATGACCGCACAGGAGGAGCCGAGGACGTCCTGCGCCATGCTACGCATCCACAGGTGCGCAGGCACATCCTTGATGCCCACCCGCACCTGGTAGCGCATCGGCGCGTCGACCGCCCAGTTCTCCCGCCTCCACCGGCGAAAGGTGAGGCGACAGGCCTGTCCGGAATGGGTTCCTGGAGAACCCGCAGCATCACGAAGGAGTCCTGGAAGACGATGAGAAAGTCGTCCGGGTGGTAGGGGTAGGTCATGAACGACCCCGGCTGAACACCGAAGCGACCGGTGAGGTAGGCATCAACGTCCGTGGTAGAGGCGAACGGACGAGTGCCCGCGACCATCGCGACCAGAGCGCGCTCCAAAACGACCTCGTTCGCAACGACCTTAGGGAGTCGAGGAACGATGCACACCTCGAGCTGCGGACGACGCGAGGGGTGCCCAGCGGCGTCGGCGGGGGAGGGGCGGCGGCGGAGGACGGCGATCCGCGGTACCGAACACGGGGGCAGCGGCGGTGGCGCTCGCGGGAAGCGGTGGAGGGGGCGGCGCCCCCCAGGCCACCTCGCCCTCCAGAGCCTCGCCCGCAGAGCGACGAGGCGGCAGCGGCGTCGCCCCCCCTGAGGAGCCGTGTCGTGGCGCTCCGCGGAGAGGGGGCACGCCACAGCCCGCCTGCGGTGGTGGAGGCGGGGCGTCGCGGGCCGCCGGAGGGGGACGACGACGACCCTCCGGCGGAGGCGGTGGCGGAGGGTTGCGGGCCGCCGGAGTAGTGCACCGATGAAGCTCCGGAGGTGGCAGCGGCCGCGCCTCCCGCCTAGGCTTGGGCGGCGGAGGCGGAGGCGACCGGGCGCCCCTCCCCTGCGCAGCCCGAGGTAGAGGCGAGGAGAGACCAGCAGGGCGCGAGGCGACCAGAGGTGGGGAGGAGGTGCGACCTCCCGGACGTGGGCGGGCGCCCTCCACCGTCACCAAGCAAACCTTCGAGCGCCAACACGAGCTCTCGTGGTGGCCGAGCTGGTGGTACCGGAAGCAGCGCGGAGCGTGGGGGCAAAAAGCGGTGATGCGATCTTCCCCGAAGCAGTTGAATCATTTCCCCACCAGATCCGTGGGGACGGAGGACAGGGGTGGAGGCGGTGACCGCTCCGCACGCAGCTGCTTACGCGACCGCACCTCGACGAAGCCGTCAGCGTCCACCCGGGGCCCCTGGCGGGCCCGTCGGAAGGCGGTGACGGCCCCCCGGCGCGGTGAGGCACGGCCGCGGGCGGCCCAGCAAGGCGGCCAGCGCGGACGCCCCAGCCTTGGCGCGCTGACACGGACGCGGCGGAGGTGGGGACAGCGGCCGCTTGCCCAGGATCCCCCTGGCGGAAGCGACCACGGGCCGCGGAGCGGCCGTCGATGAAAGATCAGCGGCGTCGTAGGCGACCGGGGAGGGGTGACCACGGAGGAGCGACCGAGACGGGTGCGGAGGCGGGGAGGGGGTACAGCCTGGCACCGGGATGCCGGCCGTCCGCACCTGCTCTGAGAAGGTGGGGGAGGACGAGCGACCACGCGGCACCGGAGAGGACGAGCTCGAGGCGGAGGAGCCCGAAGCCTCAAGGGCCCAATGCTCCTGGGCAGAGGGGATGGAGGGGACTGGCTCTGCCGAGCCCGGTTCGACCATCCCCACCAGCGCGACCGGTGCCAGGCGAGGGCCGGAGGCGGCAGGGCCGAAACCAACACGGTCGTTGCCCGCCGGCTCGAGGGGGCGCGCCCAGCGGTGGGAGGAGGAGGGGCTGGCCGGCAAGGAAAGAGGCGCCTTGCCGCCAGGGGACACGTCGGGAGCGACCCGGGCCGAAGCCAAAGCGGCTGAGCCGCCATCGGTAGCCCCCGCAACAGCCTCGGCAGCCGGTCGGCCCCCGGCATGGCCTGTCGCGGCACCACTGACCGCCGACCGACCCCCGGCCGGGTGAGCTGCAACCGCGGCCAAGGCACCACCAGCCGGCCGCGCAGCAGGCGGACCAGCTGCGGCTGGGGCGCCACAAGCCGACCGGGCCGCCGACAGCCTGGCCGGCGCGCTGCCACAGCCGGTGCCGGGGCGCCCCGGCCAGAGCCAGCAGCCGGGGGGCGGACCAGGGCCACCAGCCGGCAGCCTGGCCGGCATGCTGCCACAGCCGGCCGCCCAGGCTGGAGCAAGCGGCGGGGGGCGGACCATGGCGGCCAGCGGCCACGGCGGGAGGCGGCCCTGCGCATGCCTCGAGCACACGCAGGGCCGAGGCGACGGCGGCGGGGCCCACAGCGGCGAGGGCTGCAGCGGTGGCGGGGGAGAGCCCCGGGATGTCGGCGAGGGCGGTGAGGCTCTCCCCGACGCACGCGGAGCCCAGGGCGCCGCACGGCGCGCCGGCCGGCGGCGGGACGACGGGCACCGGGCCAGGGTCGGCCGCCCCGTGGAGGAGGCCGGCGAGAGAGGGGGTGCGAGGAGGAGCACGTGAGCACCGGCGGCGGGGGGAGCACCGGAGGGAGGGGCGGCGTCAAGGAGCTCCTCCCCGAGGAGGTCGTCGCCGTCCATGTCCATGGGGTCTTGGAGCTCAAGCACCACCATGAGGCACCACGCCAGTCTCCCTGTAGAGAGCACGAGGGGGAAGAGGAGGGGATGGATGGAGAGAGCACGAGGAGGGAGTCACGAATCTGGTCGCGGTGGAGGCCGTGGCGCCCGGAGCAGGAAGGTCCTGCTCCGGCGGCCGGCGGCGGCGGGGGGTCGGGGAGGGAGTCGGGGAGGGGAGGGGGTCACGGGAGGGGAGCCTCACCTCGTACTTAAATTGAGTACTCTATATGTGTGTCAATCATCTGATGTGAGTGAAAAAAACTTTACAGAACAAGACATTAAATTCGAAGCACCACCACCAGATCCCAAGTGGAAAGTCTCTGCTACAGTCGTACTGCGCCAAGCCCATACTCCCTCCGGTTAGGCAAATATAGTCGTTTAGGACAAGGTTGTTAATACCAAGGAGTGATTAATTAGGGGTAAGTTTTCCCTGTCTACCCCTATTAAATGAGGTTGCGCATAGATCTATGCATCCACACGACGCAGCTTCGATTGGCTAGCCCAGCTTAGCCGAGTGAATCTCGGTTGGAGAGGTCATGGGATCGATTCCCAGCAGGCTCAAGTTTTTGCTTCTCGCGCGTCTGTTTTTGCATGCTATTGTGCGCTGCTGTAGGGACATCGTGCGGAGTGTTGGGGCGGCTCTACGCGCGAGGGAAACGAGGCGCTCGCACGCGGCGTCGTTTGGCGAGAGAAACGAAGCGTTATGTGCGGCGTGTAGCAATTATGCAGGGGCAAAAACGTCCAGGACACACTCGCGCACCGCGGAACGACTAGTATTTCGCAAACGCCCTCGCGCGCAGGAAGACTAGTATTAGCAAACCGGAGGGAGTACATCATCATCCATTCATCCTTATATTATATAAAAAAGAAAAACATTCCAGTGGCATAAAGCGGAGGAACGGTGGAGTTTTATGGGGACGCGAAGCGAAAAGGTGCGGAAAATTTCGAAACCTCCGTCCAAAAGCGTCGTCAAAGCGAAGTGGGTCGTCGTGTCCAATCCCCCCCGCCCACCACCGTGGCCTCTCCTCGGCTCCTCCCGCATCAACTGAATCCCCCCGCCTAGATTCCCACTCCAATCCCGGCCCGACACCCACGCACGCCCACGGCGGAATCCCATTCCGATTCCTCCCTCCCTCCCGCCCCTCCCCCTTCCCTCCCCGCCGTAGGTGGGGGGCTAGGGTTTGCGACACCGCCGGCCTCTCCTCCGACGCGGCAGCGCCCCTCCCGGCGCCCGAATGCTATGCTGCTGAGCTGCAGGTCCCTCACCACCTGGGTGCGCCGCCTCGTCGCTTGCATGGGGTGCGTGCGGCACCCCCTCCCTCCCTTTCTCCCTATCGTGATTCTGTCGCCGTGTAGTCAGGATCCCCGGATGCGATGCGAGGTTCTCTGCTCCGGTTCGGGTTACCCCTGATTCAGATTGTTCAGCTGGTGGCCTGGTCCTGTATTTATATTTGAAAAAAAATAGTCTTGAGTGATTCTGATTGGTAGGCTGGTTTGATTTTTTTTTCCATTTCTCACCTTTCCTGTCGAGCCTGCTGATTCCGTCGTATTAGCTGATGGTATCTCTGCTCTTGTTTAATCTGCCTGGCCCTGTTTCGGTTATAAGAGATGCCCCTTTTAGTCTGACTTTGGAACTAGTCCTCTGGAAAAATGTTCAGTCTTTGCCTGCTGAGTTCACAGGGTAAAATTTTTTTAGCTCACTGCAAAATCGTGTATTGGGTCACAAATGGTCATGATTTTAGTCTTCTCTTCTTCTGTCATACAAGATTCAGTCAGCGTAGCTTATCTTGGCTCTTGGATATCCGGTGCTAATCGTTTACTGGCTCATCCTGGTTTGCTACAGAGCAGAGGTTGCTTTGGTTGCTGTGCCAAGCCAACTCCAATAACGGCCGTCGACGAGCCTTCCAAGCGGTTGAGGATCCAGGGGCGCTCTGTAAGGAAGTCTAGCTTGTCGGAGGACTTTTGGAGCACGAGCGCTCATGAGATGGACAACAGCGGGATCCAATCGCAGAGGAGCATGTCTTCGATCAGCACGGTTGCGCAGTCCAGCGATCAGCATGGTGCAGGAAGTAGCAGCAATCCAAATGAGTTTGTAAATCAAGGTAAATTCATCATTGTATTTCTTGCTTGCCTTATTCGTGCGTCCGTGCTAGTGTCATCCGTCAAATGATGCAAGTCTCCAGTTGATTCTTTGAGCTCCATCTTTCATGTGAAGTTGTGAATGGAAAAATTGAATTTCAACATCTAGTGAATATAGGGCTAGGGGCTGAGTTCTCTGTAAAAGCTACAAATTACTACCTCAATTTCAAAATATTTATCACTATGAACTAACCAACATCAAACATTTTGATATGGAGGTAGTATGATTGGAAAGCGAAGTCTTTGTTTTATGTTAATTAGTTGTTTTTATCAGTCGAAAAGGTTAGCATGGGATGATTCTGCAGATAGATTTGTGGAAAGCTGGTGATGCAGACTAGCCAAAGTCTCTATTTTGTTAAATTGGCACTTCTCTATAAATTATTAGATTCACAACTACAATGATCTGGCGAATCCCTTTGTACATTTGCACTGTTTGAAATTGCATGTTGCTTTGGCTTTTTTAGATACTCCGTACATGATTTTGCTATGTCCTTAAATGTACATTATGTCTAGATACATAGAAAAATTTATGTATTTACAAAAACCAAAATGACCTATAATTTGGAACGGAGGGAGTAACATTTTTTCAGCTTGTTCCTAAATAGTGAATGTTTTCCACTATATTTTCATATTATTAAAAATTTTCTTGCTATGATGTTTCAGGTCTTATGCTCTGGAACCAGACCAGACAACAGTGGGTTGGAAACAAAAAACGCCACTCTCGATCTCAACAACTTCGAGAACCAAAATTAAGGTGGGCTATCTTGTGTCTTTCTGCTGTCACCTTAAATATCTTGTTTTCTTGGGTTCCGTATGGTGAACAAAAAGACATCGTCACCCTATGCATTTTTATTGGAAGTAGATGCATAAATGTTCCTAGTACAAATTAGATTTCCTCAATTTTCTATTTCTTTTTGCTGGTGGTACAGTTGGAATGCAACATATGAGAGTCTGCTAGGGAGCAATAAGCCATTCTCCCAACCAATACCGCTTGGTGTAAGACCCCATTCTTTTACTGATTCCTTTTTGCCTTCAGGACGTTCTTAAACTCAACATATATTTGCAGGAAATGGTAGATTTGCTTGTGGACGCTTGGGAGCAAGAAGGCCTGTACGATTAGGCCAGTGAAGTTCATTGTTTGACTCAGATTATGAGATTAATCTCTTAATTGTATTCAGAACTTTAGATGCACAAAAAGCTCTAGGTTCTTTGAACGCATTACATTTCCTGAGCTTGATAGTTTATCAAGGCAGCATCCTTATATTGATCAATTGTAATATATTATTCCGGTCCAGCGAATGAGATCATTTGTTTCCGTGTGAAAAGATGTTGGCTCATGTAACCTAGGAAAATGATTTTTTTTTGGAAATTGCCATTCCTATGTGTAATGCAAGGTGAAGCCATTGTCTGTTACAACGATGTAGCAGGTTGATGAGGGCCACATATATTCGAAACCCTGTTGGGTGAAGCAAAACACTGAGCATTAGTCTCAATAAAACTCTTTACACCGAAGAATGAAATAGGTCGTCCACAAAATAAAAAAACTGTAGATCGTGTACATAGTTCACACATAAAGTCACACCAAACCAAATGAATTTGAAGTTCAAGCACTCGAGGTCTTTACCGAACAAATTTAACAACCTAAGACTCATGTGACCTTGAAACAAATGGTAGCAGGACAAATCTCCATTTAATCGAACCCTTTAGGCAATCGTGGTTGCAAAAGATTGTTCTTTGGTTCCTCTAATTTGTGCTGCTCATAGCCCTGATTGCCCGATAGAGAACTGCTCAGACCTGGAAAGTCCGGGATGTTACATGCACCTGGCATGCTTTTCCAGGCGGAAGAATCAAGCCATTGGCATGCATCAGTTGACAGCTTACGCTCTTCCGAAGAATCCACATCAAAAAGTGAATTTGACAGGTAGGGATAGGACTGGTCCTTTGAGAGAAGTGGATCATCATTTAAGAAACCTGCAGATGTACCAGACATCCCAGCATCAGAAAAACTAGCATCTTGATAACATTTGCCGTAAGCGAAAATAGCATCAGAACCTGCAGACAAGAAAAGTAAGCCTTGCATTATCAATTAACGATCTTACAATGACTTAAGAGGTTAAGCACACTTACCGCTCGGAGGTGAGTTTGAAGCTTGAATTTCATCGAAAGAATTGCCCTGAAGTTCACAGTCACCAATAACTGAAGAGGAAGGATGCCTCATAGGGTAAGCATTTGATTGTGAAATTATATTGTATCCAAGAGGAGGAAACACTGTTTCAAAAAATCTTTCAGGCTTTGCACAGTCATCTAGTGCATCACCCTTGTTAACAATTTCACCCAGCAGACCAGTGTTTTGTGAAGAAATGGACTCTGGAGACTGAATACAGGTGTCAATCTGTTGTTCAATAGGAGAAGCCGAGGGGCATTGAAGCAACCAGCTATTACCGAAGTCATAGCTGTGATATTGGACTGAAGGGAGCTCTGTCTGCACGGACCTGTATATGGTCCCTGAAGTAGAGGGATTGCCATCAAATATTGGATAGCCATTGGCAATGGCACTACCAAGAGGCACCGACTGACTCTTTGTCAATACGTAGTTCAAATCATTGGAGTAAAAGTTCACCTTGTCAAGAGACTGCACATATGACAGATCACTAGTAGACGCGTGGCGCTTCAAAGGGTTTGTTGGAACCACTGGATCCTTACCATAGTCAAGGTGCTGAAATACCATAAGATCACCCACAAGATCATCCATACCAACAACTTTTTCCTGCGTTAACTCGTTTGATCGTTTCTTGCCACGTGACTCATCAGGAATGTGACAGCTCATGTCTTGATCCAGAACCCGAGAACGCAAATGTTCTGGATAGAGAGGCAAATTAGCTCTCTGATGCCTCTTCAACCTTGTATTCCAGAAGTTTTTAATTTCGTTATCGGTGCGTCCAGGCAACTGAAAGAAACATAATACCAGTTCAGTGTCCAACAAGGCCAATTGGAATCAGTAAAAGAAAACACTCTTCAAATTTAAGGGACATTCAGTCTGTGAATATGAAAACAAAAAAAAGAATTTTAACAAGTGTATTTGCAAGAAAAAAACAACACAAGCAAAAGGTCTTTGCAGTTTATCAGAATTGGACAATGATCAGTCAAAAGTAACATGGATATCTATTTTGCACAACTAGTCATGATATAGTCATATAATGATAATAAAGTGAATATTGTCCAAGATTAATTACAAAGTTCAACATCTACTACCACATGCAACACCAACAATGCCACCTTCATATGCTCCATGAACTAATGCATACTTAGAATATTTACCCAAGTACCCAACAGTGGCTCACTTTGTTTGGCTTATGTCATGCCCTTAGAAGAACAAGAAAACCAATAGGTGTGTGCATGCATATCAAGTTATCTGCTGACAAGCATAAGAAAACAACTACCAGGGAGCGCCATGATCAAAATTATTATAGGCTAGATGAAAATCAGCAGCCAGTGTGCCATCCTGAATAAAGCAATTGCAGCCTCAATAGCGCTGACACAATAAAGGTTATGTAGGTTGTTGGGTAATATCTGAAAAGAGATCAAAACAACCTGACAAGTACACAACCATCCTTGAAGTGTTAAAAGACATATTAACTACGCATGCTTTCAAGCATATGAGAACATGGGAGCATCGAGAAGCCTACTAATGTTTAGTGCAGGAAAAGAAAAGGAACTTACAAATAGCAAGCAATGCATCATCATACATGCAGAAATGCAAAGTTGGAATTCGAGACATCTAGAAGCAGCTGAGCAGCAGCAAAACACTCCTCCCAGTTAGAAAAAACATGACACTACAGGCTAATTCAAAAGGTACATAAAAACATAACGTTTTGGTGGAAAGAGACAGGTACTTCCACTTTTGCCACTGCCTCCCCCCTTTTTCTTTTCTACACACACAAAATCTCCAGTGCCTATCAGGAATTAGGAGAATGCTAACCATCTCATCAAGCACAGCTACAAAAGTTAGCATCTTAGAGGCAGCAGAAATCCTGCAGCAGAGCTTCTGGATCCCAGTGTGGCAGCATAGCTCTTGGATCTCAGCACAGGCGTGCAGCAACAGAGCTCCTGGATCTGGATGCAGCAGAAGAGCACCATGCGATAGCAGTGCCTAAATGGCATGGCTAGCTGCGCCAGGATTTGACAGGATTGTGGCCATAGAACATAGCGAGGGCATGGCATAGAGGTGTGTGGGTGGCATATCCCAGAATTGATGCGGATGTGGTGCATGGCATAGAGAATGGAGGTGGTGGCAGGTGATATTCTGTTAGGGATGAGTGAGGACCAGTGGACATGGCATATGCGAGTGGATAGGAAGAATGGGGGCAACAGTTAATATGCACACATTCCTTATTTCTGCTACACTCACTGTCAGAGACGATGTGTGTTTTACCAACTTAAGGGAGTAATGGATACAACAAGAAAACCTTTTATTCCAAGCAACTTGGGGGTAGGCAAGAGATGAAACCCAGCATTAACTATCAAAAGAATTATCGGTGCATGCATTAACATGACATGTTCTATTGCTAGGGTTTGTGTGTGGTGGTGGTGGTCGGGGAGGAAGGGCAGGCTTGGTGCAGTTGGTGAGAAGCTCACCCACCGAGCACCAGGTCCTGGGTTCGACGCCGTCTCCCTGCATATTTGTGGGGGTAAGATTGTGCCTCGGTTAAACCCTTCCCCAGAACCCCACTCAAGTGGGAGCCGCCTGGCACTGGGTCTGCCCTTTGGTGGTGGTCGGGGAGGTTGCTGCTGAGCTTGAAATGAAGGTAATGTAATAAGGCAACAGAGAAAATTACGTCTTCATCAAAATAATGAAGCGAAAATGTTATTGTTCATGTATCTTCATTTCATTTGACAGCAGACAGCATCACATCGAAATAATGAAAGGATTTCATCTCACGAGCACAAGACTTAAAATATGTTTCTGGCAGTTCTATATGGAGCGATAGAGTGTTAGCATAAGTTCACTAATAAGATTATTAATTCACTACAATCCAGGCCCTTAATGCCATCAGCTTTTATAATTAACAAATCAGTCATAATACTAATAAGTCATCTTCCAAGCCAATTGAACTAAATGGAACAGACTGCCTTCAGGATGCGAAAGTAAATGTCTACTACTGGCATATATATCCCTGAATATGTTGTCATGGCAAATACATGCAGTATTTGGTGAAAACAGCATAAAAGTTTCATCGTTCCAAGTCCGCTCAAGCATCTCATTCCCATCCTTTCTAGTATGAACCAATCTAATATTACTAGAGCGAAACAAAGCAAGGGCACATCACTTACATGGGATGCCATCTTAGCCCACTTGTTTCCCCACATCATGTGGAACTTGATGATCTTATCAACCTCTTCCTCGTCGAAGGGCCCCTTCTTAAGGTCGGGCCTGAGGTGGTTGGCCCAGCGGAGGCGGCAGCTCTTGCCGCAGCGGTTGAGCCCAGCGTTCCGCTGCACCTTGTTCCAGTTCCCCTCGCCGTGCGCCTCGACGTAGTCCTTGAGGCGCTTGTCCTCCTTGGGCGTCCAGGGCCCCTTCTTCAGATGGGGCGCGCCGCCGCCGCCGTTCCCCGCTCCGTCGTACCCCTCGCTGTCGGTCTCGTCGTCCTCATCGTCATCGTCGTCGTCGTCCTCCTCCTCCTCCTCCTTGCCCGACGACAGCGGCGGCGAGAACTCCTCCGCCCCGGCCCCGGCCTCAGCGTTGGGCAGCAGCCCCAGCGCGAGGTCCTGCTCCACCTTCACCGTCATTTTGCGGCGCCGTGACGCGACGGCCGCAGGACGCCAAAGCAACTGATCCTCCACTGCAAGCGAGACCGGATTGCTGTATCTACTGCGAGGAATCGAGCAAATCCATCAGCGGATGGGGAAAAAACACGGGAACCCAACCCGATCTGCAGCAATTGCAATCCCAACCCAAGCAAACCCAATCTAATCTAATCTGAACAGGGGAGGGGGATCACACGCTGGGGGACTGGAATAGTACCATGAAGAGCGGGCGGTCGTCGGAGCAGATCAGCCGCGGTGGGGTGGAGGAGCGGCCGTGGCGATGAGGCGCGCGGCGGAGGCGGAGAGGAGGGTGAGAGCGAGAGCGAGCGATGAGTTTGGAAACTGGTTGAAAGCGGTGGCGGCGGCTGGGGTGGGTGGCTGGACTAGTTAGTATAGCAGGGTGCGCTGAGTGCTGAGTGCTGACCAGGCAAGTCCAATGTCCAACCCGGGCAAGGGGGCCGTGTTATGTGGGCGCACCTGTTCGCTTTGGAAGGGCCCATTTCAAATTGGGCCCGTTTAACGGTAGAATCTTTTTTGTTTAGCCCATGTAAAAAAGGACTCCATGTAAGGACCCAAGGATATGTTTCTATATATTATATCTATCAAGGGCTTAAGGGTTAATTGTCATCCTCCCTCCTTTATATAAGGATCATAGGGTATTCCTATCAGCCTCATGATTATAAACATTATATTTCATAGTCCTATTATAGCCATGAAGAGACACACTAGAACACATATGTATATATTTTTTCTAATAATATTGATTATGCACACACATTCAACACACACCACACTCACACCTTAATCATACAACACACAAAAGATATTATGAGTTCATGAACATCTAAGTCGGGTCAGCAATCAATGCACTCACAGTACAACCAACTAAGCACTTTGTCATGTACATTCATTATCAAAATAATTAGTTAAAAAACTGCAGCACGCATCTCAACAAAAAAAGTATCACTAAGAGTTTCCTCAACATTCATATGGATGAACTTCCAAGTACCAAATGACTTATCTGAAATGTGACGATCAATTTATGCACAATGCTCGATATCCAAGTTGTTCGGATCTCGCTGAATCATTTTCATATAATTTCAAATCCCTACATATAAATTTTATTGTGAATTAACTACTAATGCAAACTTATTTTTCTAAAAATTCGGTATGCTATGATCTTAAATACTAAACTTACACTTATGCAAGTTAGCAATTCTGTAATATGAAAATTTTTAACTTTAAAAGGAGTGACATCACATAGCATCTAAAACATTGAATTCTAGTACTATCTGTAATTTAAGGATTTAATCTAAATGTTGGTAGTGCCATGATATGATTGTAAAGTCAATCCATATTTTCTAATAAATATAAAATGTAAAATAAGGATGTGAGAAATATAAATTTTTTATCATTAATGGTTAGATGTTATTATTATTATGATTGAAGTGTCATTGGAGGTGCGCTGACGATCATTGACAGTGTAATTTAGTTAATGCACAAGACATTTTTTGGTTGCATTTCATAGTTACTTGATATAGTTGGGTCACTCCGATCAAATTAACATGTATATATATAATATTAATTGCATCAGTTTAATCAATTATTTAATTTGTGCATGTGGAGAGATTGACAACGACTGTTATATAGAAAAATATAAGTATTACATTACTCGAATCAACTAGGGGATGCAGGAGGAGGTGACCATGCCAATGACATATCTTCCTGCTCCCTAACTTCTCATGCTCCTCCAACAATTTCGATATCATCGCTAGATAATCTCAAGGTCAAGGATATATTCGACTTCTTTTGTTTCCGGTTAAAGTTCATTACATACTACACATTATGTAATTGTTGTTTCATTTTTTATGCTTTATGAATATTTTAACTGAATTTTAAATGCCTTCATGATGAAGACAATATGAAATTTAATATATTTGGTCATGGTGATCCAATTCATTATGAGATACATGTATAGTTTTCTAATTGTTGATGTTCATATTTATTTATGTTATGTTTGTGATGGGGCATAACATAATATAGTTCACAGATAGTTGTATAAAAATTGTTTAATTAATTTTTTCTAGGCACACACTAATTCACATACGAGCCACATTAATGAGTAAAAAGTCATAGCTAAACACCATAGAAATCTAAGCCTAATAACATTCTTATTATGTATCCCTAACATGTCTAATGACCATCATATCAACACTCCTTTATCCGCAAAATAATTACCCTAATATTTAGAATAGCATACTATTTACTTGAAAAATAAAAATATTTAATTGAATACAAAATGGAAAAAAATTTAATTGACTTAATTAAATTAAAAATGGGTCTAACCCAATTACTACTTACTGTGTGTTTTATATACACACATTTATGTTGGTTCTTCCGTAACCACCGAACATTCCAGTTTTCATTAGTGGTGAACTACTAGATTTATCAGTTAACAAATCATCAGGAAGCCGGCTACTCCTACAGTCCTACTCTAGGACAAAAGTGAAGGGACCTGTCAATTTGCCCGACGACTTCCATTTTTCCAAAGCTGACCTGGCCAAGGGTGCGAGATAGATCGAGAACTAGTGCCCTCCAACGCTACCCAGTTGCCATGGCTGCACTTTGATCAATCAGGTTAATCGGGATGCAAAGACATTCTGTGCAGACCGTCGCTCATTTCGAGGTCAGTACGCACACTGTAAAGGAACTGAAAACACCTCAGCTTTCCTCGTTTATTAACTACTCCCTCCGACCTTAAAAAACAGTAGTTTTCGCTTCTAAGAAACAACTTTAACTAACTATATATAAAAAAACATTAGTACAAGTTGTGTTGAACCGGTACTAATGTGACCTCCAAATTAGTACCGGTTGCACAACCGATACTAATGGCAGTTGCCAACCGGTACTAATAGTTGTTTTTCTATTATTGAAATCACGAAATTTGTCAAGTGCTCGTGATATCATATGTCGAGGTTAGGGTAAAAAAATGAGAATGTTTTGAACACTTGAACATGTACGTTGTTTAGAAACCGGAACTTCTCACAAGAAGTTACTAAGAATTTGAACTAATGTCACTAGGTTTGGAGTCTTAGAAAAATTCAAATTTGAATTTGACTAAAAAACTTTTCTATATGTAATATACAACATAACTGATGTCATGTTAAGTTTTGAATTTTTGTATATTTTTTGCTATTTTTAATTTGATGAAAATTGTCTCTTTGCCGAGAGTCTGGATGGTGGGCTCATGGCAAACAACTGACCTGACCCACCATCGGCCCACCACAGCCCACCCGGCCCAACCGTTGCCCCTCTCCCATATATAATGCCGCTGCCACCCTTTCCTAACCCTAGCCCGCCGCCTCTCCCCTCCCTCTCTTGCCCACCGACGCCGCCGCCACCCTCTCCCCAGCCCGCCTGCCTCCTCTCTCTCTCAGTCCCCGCCCCGTCCATGCTGCCAGCACAGCCGCGCCACCCCCACCTCCCCCTCCGCTCGCCCCTCACCTCGTGGCGAGGCGCGGTGGCGGCGGATCGGCATTACTCCCTCGTCCTCCTCAGATCCGCCGCCGGCGCGGCTCCTCTGGCGCGGCGTGGAGCTCCTCCTCCGGCGTGGTGTGGAGCTCCTCCCCCGGCGTGGCTCTTCCACCGCGGCGCGCAGTCCTCCCTCGGCGTGACTCACCCGGCGCGGCTCCCCCGACGAATCTGAGCGTAGCGGCTTGGAGCTCCTCCCAGGTTCTCTCTCTCTCCCCTGCGTCTTCTAGATTCGGCGGTGATGGTGCTGGTGGCGGGCGGTGGTGGTGGTGCGGGTGTTGGTGGTGGCGGTGGCAGTGGTGGCGGGTGGTGGCGGTGCTGGTGGTGGCGGCTGCGGGTGGTAGCGGCTGTGGGTGGTGGCGGTGCTGGTAGCGGCGGGGGCAATGGGTCCCCTGTCGGTGAATTGATTTTTTTTAGTTTCATCAAAAGTCTTTGCCGAGAGCCAGCTCTACTCTCGGCACAGTGTGCCGTGGGGCCTAGAGCTAGCTCTCGACAAAGAGCTCTTTGCCGACTGGATTGTGCTGAGAGCTTCCTCTCGGCACGGACTTTGCCGAGGAGAAAGGGGCCTTTGCCGAGAGCATCTTACTCTCGGCAAAGGCGACGATTCGGGTAATGATAGGACTAGCTAGAACTAGACTATGCGTGCCATTGACGCTCAATGATGCAAAATGGGTTGTCGTTGCTGCTAGAAGGCACTCTTTTTTTTGTTTTGTTTTTGTGCACACACATATTAGAGTGGTGCTTTCATAGTAGCACTTTTTGTCATGTATGATTGTAACTAAAACAGTGTGTTATGGATGGTGCATTTTTATCAATTTAAATGGATATATGAATTATGATGTTAGGTTTTGTATGTGTAAGTGATTAAGAATAGTCAAAAGGAAAAGCGAATTAGTTTGTGCCCTTTGCTTTGGAATTCAATGGGGCCTTGCAAATTAAATGTATTTGCAGATACATATGCCAAGTCTCAAAATAGCAATGTGTCACAAGCCGATATGTACGTTGAAAAGGGGAGGAGGATTCTGTGCCGTAAGTCACATGACTTACCAGTCATTGACATGTGGGACCACAGACCGTGGGGCCCACACGTCAGTGACTGGTAAGTCACATGACGTACGGCACCGAGTCTCGATCCTTGAAAAGGGATCATCTATCTGACAGCATGACATCCATCGGCGTAAGAAGTCTTCACCCTGTTGCAAAAATTATGGATTCAAAATGAGGATACAATACATGAAACTAATTAATAGCTTACAGTGGAAAGTGTTGTACAGAAATGGATCATCATGGGTTAGACCGTCTCCAGCAGGTTGTGTATCACCTGCTGCATCTTCAAAATGAAGAAGGAACCGCTACTGTTCAGCCTCCAACAGTTGTTGCATCGCGATCTGCAAAATACAGTCAGGCCTCCCCCGTCGTGCATTCCTGGGATCCCTGGGCGTCGCTGCAAACCAACAACTGCCTCTCTCTCTTTCTTCTCTCTCTTCGCGTGGTCCCCTCCAGCTCCTCCTCGCTACCTCCGCTACAGCGCCGGCGTGTGCCCGTCCTCCCTCCCCTTCCCCGGCCGCCATGAGCTCCGGTCTCCCTCCACCGCCGACGGCCCGAGCTCGACCTCGAGGAGCCGCCGGATCTGTAGGGGCCGTGGTAGAGGCGCGAGGCGGAGCAGCGGCGCGAGGCGAGGCGAGGCGCGGTGCCATCTCTCCCCTGCGGGCCCGCTGCGGCCTGGAGAAGCGAGGCATGGCCGTACTCTCCGGATCCGACGCCGGCCGGTGAGGCCACACCACCGTGGGAGGAGTAGGTGAGGTGCGAGGCGGGTCGGGCCGGAGGCGGAGCTCCACGGCGGGGGTGCACAGTGGCGGGGAAGAGCTCCACCTGCGCCGCCACCACAGCCACAGGGGAGCGGGAGCCGGATGCGCAGCAGGGTCACGGCGTCGTCGGGCCGGAGGCGGAGCAGGAGCGCGGCGCCAGCTTCCGCTCCCGCCTTCGTGGCCCCTTCGCGCAGCTCCTCCTCGCCGCAGATCTGACGGAGGCAGAGCGGTGGCGCCATGGCCATGGCCGCGGCCCCCTCTCCAACGGCGTCGAGCTCGGGAGGGAGATGGAGGGGCGCGGCCCCTCTCCCTCGATCCGGCGAGCGGAGCAGGGACGGGGCTCGCCGCCGGCCGGCCGCGGCCGTCTCCCTCCTGGCGCGAGCCAACAGCCGCTGGGAGGGATGCGCAACGGGAACGCGTGCTGCTGGAAGCCTTCACTCTTTTACAGTTGGACTTCTTCTCTCTTTTCTTCATACACCGTTTTGCAGTATGGAGATGCAGATGATTGCTGGAGATAGGCTTACAATACATGCTCACTGGCTTGTTGTTGTGCTGCTGGGTGCTGGCAGAGGGTGCTGAGCTGCTGGCTGCTTTGACTCCCGATCCTGTACAGTACGGGTCTCCGACTGAGGGCACTGCCATGCCGGCCAGCAGTTGGGCTATCGGAAGATGTACCTCGTACGGGCAACAGTTAGGCAGGTTCCTCCTTCCCTCCCCAGGGATTTTCTTACCGACCGCTGCGGTAACGGCGGTAACTGCGGTAACCGCGGTTACTGCTCCGGCCCGTTAGCGGTTTCGGCCGGTCAAAATTTCAAATTTAATTCAGAAAAATGAAAAAACTTTAAAAAAATCTCAAAAATAGTTCAAGTTGCCACAAATCTAATGGTGTTAAAATTTTTCAAATATTCGCTCGTTTAGTATACTTTGCGAGCATTAGAAGTTCAACCAAAAAAGAAAAAGGAACTAGTTGAACTTCTAATACCTACAAAAAATACTAAATGCACTAATATTTGAAAATTTTTGACACCATTAGATTCTACGCACCTTGAAATATTTGTAGGAATTTTTCTTATATTTTCCAATTTTTTAATTCAAATTTGAAAACACACCAAATTTTTCACGGCGCCGTTTTTTTTGTCTCAGCCAACGGTAAACCGTGCTTCCGGAGCGGTTTACCATTCTTACCGTGCGGTAAGCCGCTTGAAACCATTTGAACGGGTGGTTTGGTTTGAAAATTTGAATCTAAGCGGTTTCTAGCGGTTACCGCTCAAACTGTTGTGGTAAACCGCTACCGCCGGCCGGCGGTTTTGTCCCAACGATCGGTAAGAAAAACCCTGTCCCTCCCTACCTCATCCCGTCGGCCACCGGCCAGGTTCTGTTGATACTCCCGCAGCCGCCTGCAACTCCCGCACACTCCAGGGCCTCAAGTTCCAATCGATTCGCCTTCCGCATCGTACCGCGCCTGGCCTGACATGGCGTCATGGCAACAACGAAGCCGGCAAGATTAAAACAAATGGATTTGACTATGAAATGTGCATAGCTTCTTGAGGGGTCTGCCTGTAGGACTGTAGGTCGGGAACAACTGGATTGGGAAGAAAAGACAGCGATAGAAGCTTGGCTGAAAAATGAACTCCAATCATTCTTGTGGGTGCTGGATGCATAATACCCATGACTTGTTATGCCATGTCCATCCGTTCCACATCCATTGGCTGGAAACGTCCACGAACAAGGGAGTATGTAAGGGGCTGGGAGCATGGCATACGTTCTCGAGGCGAACCAGCCTCTCGGGTCTGCACCGCGAGAAACAACCTTCGTGGACGTTTCAAGAGATGCAGGTTGGCGAGCCGCTTTTGCACCCCCCAGCCAAGCTCCGCAGGCCGTCTAGGCTACCGAACAAGGTCAAATGCACCCCACGAGTCTGGCTACCTGGTGAACGCGGCTACCGAACGGGCCCAACTGATTGAGCTCTATCTCTATGGTTTCTTCCTCCCAGTGCCATGTGGATACACCATACTATTCGAAAAGACGGTGAATTCACTGCATCAGACAACAATCTTGTTAGGATATGGTTTGGCTACCACTGGGCTTTCATTGGTTAATAGGCATGCGTGCCATCTTTAGCTGGGCTCGGCCCATGTACCTTGCTACATATACAGGAGAGGGAAAGGAATGAGGGCATCGATGATTGTAACAGAAACTATACTGTTCTTCTTCCTTCTTAAACAACCGGCCATGGAGCCGTATCTATCTCTTCTTTCCTCGATTCCTGCTGTTCTTCCCTGATTCTCGTGCTTCTCTTCTACCCCCGCTACCTTGCTGCTAACATTTGGTATCAGAGTCAACGATCCCGAGTGCGAGCTCGTCGATCTGAGTCTGCTCCCTTTGTTCCCCATCGATTCAGTTCTCGGGTGGATTGGTGAGCGCGATTCGTCGTGGCCGATTCAGTTCCCTGAACCTCGATCTGGAACAACTCATGGCGGATTCATGGAGTTCCTGCAAAGAGGGCTCAAGTTTCAGCAAGGAGAACAACCTTCTGTTGAGTGCGTGCAACCTATTCGACGAAATGTCCAGCAGCAGTCTCGACGAGTGGAGGTCACCAAATCGCACTCTGGAGGTCGTCATTCACAGGGTTTGCTATCCTATCACTGAATCGGTGCTTCATCACGTATTTGGTCCGTTTGGTGGAGTGGTGGAGCAGATCCTGGTGATTGAGGGAACTGATGTCGTGTTGGCGAGTGTGGTGTTTGATTCGGTGGAGGTTGCGGCAGATGTGTATGGGGAATTGCATGGCCGCAACATCTACGATGGTTGTTGTCAGATGCACATCAAGTGGGGGTTGCCAACTCCGGCAGCTCGAGGTGCAGACGAGAAGGACTCAATGGTCGCGACTGCGCCTGCGGCCTCAACCTCGAGTGTGTCAGCTCCTTCCGCGACTCCAACCTCGACTACCGCGGTCGCGCCTTCCGTCGCCGCCTCGGCTGCAGCCGTGCCTTCGGCCTCGCCCCCGGGGGCGCCTGCTCCTGCCGTCACCACCGGGGAGGCACCAGTGGCCGCACTTCCTGTCGTCGCATCGGCCTCGACTACCCCTCCCACCGAGCTCGCCAGCCCCGACAGCACCAACCTCGATGCCCTGCCCGTCGTGCTCACCCTCGACGCTGCGGCCACCGCGGTGTCTTCGATCTGGACCCAGGAGCGGGTCGGGGATCTCAAGGAGATGGAGGTAGACGAGGTCCTTGAGGACGTCCTCGCTGCTTCGTGATCGCATCGAGCTTCATCACGACCGCCTCGTCCACGACGCCGAGGAGCGCATCTGCGCGTGCCTTGGCTTCGGCGACCGCAGCAAGCCTCACCGCGCCCGCCTCGTCCTCGTCGTCCGCGTCGAGCTGCTCGGCGTCCGCCTTTGCTCTGCGGCTCACGGCACGCTCATCTGCGCCCGCGTCGGCTTCGTCGACCACGGCGCACTCCTCCGCGTCTGCTGTGGCTCTGCATCCTGCGCCCGCCTCAGTTCCACGGACCGCGGCGTCTACGAGCTGCACCCCGCTCGATTCGGCCTCCGCGGCGTCGCCCTCCGCGCCCGCCGTGGCTACATCGACCTCGACGTGCCACTCCTCGGGCGCCTCGACTTCACCGACTGCGGCGTGCTCCTCCGCGCCCGTCATGGCGTCGACAACCTCGTCATGCCGCTCCGCGTCCGCCTTGGCTTCACCGACTGCGGCGTGCTCCTCCGCGCCCACCATGGCTTTGCCGACCGCGGCTCGGTACTCTGGGTGACCTCAGGGCGATGTTCACCAGCTCGGGCAGCGAGGTGCTCCAGGCCGACGTCATCCTCGCATTCGACTGCATGCAGCTTCATCGCCCAGGGCGCCCTCTCCATTCCTCATCCACCTCGGCTCACCACTCGTCCCGTCCTCCTCAACTCTAGCAGCAAGGAAACCACGGCGCCGACGACATCCTCATCGTCGTCCTCGGTTTCAATCCTAACACTAGTGGCTCGTGGTGTAGAAGAGGCGACTCCCATTGACTCACCCGCCATGTGTTGGATTGACTTTCCCAGTCACGAAATCGCCATGCTGAAGTCCATCTGTGTTGCTCGGGCGTCCGTGCCAGCACCAGCTGCTCTGCTTGCACAGGATGTGACCCCTACCAACTTGCCCTCAAGGTGTTCGATGCATGCCCGCAACAGCAACACTTCACTGTTGTCTGTTTATCTCACCAATTCCTGCGGATTCAGTTCTGGGCTCCAACAAGAGCTACACCAAGGCCCCTGTTGATCCATTGGCTTGCGGTGATTGCTCGACACAAGAGTACAGGTACATCGACTATATCCATGCACACTTGATTGGTGTCATTCTGCCATGTCGTGTTATCCCAGTCCATGTTGCTCATGAAGTATTTGAGGGATTCAATACTCAGAGTGCAATAATGTTAAATCCGTCGCTTTCTTATGTGTTTGGCAAAGAACCATGGCCACCTCCTCTATTGGTCTGCAACGCTTCAGTTCCTGAAACCATTCCGTTATACTACAGCTTTTGGCCACTGGTCAGTTGTGATTGGCCTAATGAGCAGCATTGGCCACCTTGGCCACCACCCTTACAGTGGGTAATACAAAGTGCTGCTATTCAACTGAGGCCAACACCCTGGCCTTCTTTTGATTTTCATAGAGGTGTGCAGTTGGAGAACCTTCTGGCACTGAAGTTTAGATGTTCTGAGGGCACAAGCATGACGTGCTTATTCAATATGAATCTCAGTTGGCTAGTTATGCTTAGTTATTCAGTTCTGGTGTTACCTTCATATCATTCTGCTCTTGGGCTGGGAATTGAAGCTTCCAAGCCGGATTACATATGGGTCTGGTGCAAAATTTTTCGGCCACTGTCTATACTACTAGGTTGGTTTGGAGGTGGACTATCAGTTACCACATATTTGCAAATAGTGTTGCAGTGTTACACAAGTGGAGTCAAATTAGCACTATTCTCTATGCCTATGGAGATCCTTACTTGTCCTGAATTCTCTAGTGAATGGCTTAATACTAGTAGGTCTGTACAAGGTGTTTGTCAAGCTCTTACTTTGGTGATAAGTGCACAAGGTGGTTTTCACATCATCTGGATGGCAAAATTCATACTGACCATTCACAAGTCAGGATTCATGCAGAGTGGAAGCATTGTCCTATGGCTATCACTTGAGTACATATTGGCCTTCTCTAGTGAATGGGTGCATCTCCACTGGACATACCTTGAGTGGTCTGTATGTTGTGATTACAAAGCATCCTTGTGGAAGTATCCTGTTGATGTGCTGCAATTTTTGTCAATTTTGGTTCAGCAACAGTTCAGTGATATGCACCTGACTAGTATCATATTGCATCAGTTGGTTTTTTGGGATCCAGGTGGATATATATATATATATATATATATATATATATATATATATATATATATATATATATATATATATATATATATATATATATATCTTGATCATTTGATTGATCTGGACAATTGTGTGAGCCGGTTGACATCTCTTTGGCTGCATTGGAAGGATGTGGTTCCCTGGAACTGGAAGTGTGGAGATAGTGTTGGCACAGATTTTAAACTGAAGATCAAGAAAGAGCTCATCATGATAGTCATCTATTGGAGGTTGTCACTCTTCCTGATTCAGTTTTACCATCGAGTCGTGGATGATTCTTGAGGCTCCGGTTGCAAGATGGAATCTAATTGAGTCCTGGTGATCCATTTGATTAAGCAGCTTGGGGGCAAGCTGCTCTTTAAGAAGGGGAGAATGTTAGGATCTGGTTGGGCTACCACTGGGCTTTCATTGGTTAATAGGCATGCGTGCCATCTTTAGCTGGGCTCGGCCCATGTACCTTGCTACATATACAGGAGAGGGAGAGGAATGAGGGCATCGATGATTGTAACAGAAACTATACTGTTCTTCTTCCTTCTTAAACAACCGGCCATGGAGCCGTATCTATCTCTTCTTTCCTCGATTCCTGCTGTTCTTCCCTGATTCTCGTGCTTCTCTTCTACCCCCACTACCCTGCTGCTAACAAATCTTCACCCAATTCGGACCAGGAGTGTGTCTAGAAGTCACCTCTCCGCGTTTTATATTACTCTGGATATCCTTTTGTTCACATGCAAGGTCTCCAACCCTCAGACTGACAGACTCCTACCAAATAGTGTTGAAAAAATAAAAGAAATTTGAAGTATCTTATTGCAGAGGAATGCCTCGGCCGCGTCTAGTAAATAGCATTTGTGAGTGATAAAATGCTAGTTTGCTTGGCATTAACTAGATAGTGACCCATAAGTACATTTAGGGGGAACTAAGCCAACAGTATGAATGGGTACTCAAACTAGAGCAAATAGGAGGACAAGATGATTACTACAGTAGACAGATGGAAACAACCTACCTTATCACACAAGCACACAAACAACAAGCGCACAAGGTATATATGCTGAGATATGCTGGGTCCAGGGAAATGAAAGGCTTATGTGTAAAGAGAATCATCGAGCTGGTCGGGATATGCCCTGCGGATAGGAACCACACTTTCATCACGATGGAGATTGCTGCAGAACCTGTGCCACGGCATGACCTGCAAAACCAACCAGCCAAGCGAAGGAATGAATCGAATGAAGGGGGCAAGCAATTAAAACATAAGAATCGCATGCATATGCAGTTACTGTGTTACCTGCAGGTATCCTGCTGCTACTATCAATTTGCTCTTGTTGGAGTGATCGATGGAGGGAAACGAAAGAGTACCATACTATCGTCAGGAACATGCTCATCAATAATCTCGATTGGGGAGAGGACTGAATCACCAAGGAATTTGAAGGCCATGAACAACCAAACGAAGGAGAGGAGCTCGCCTCCTCTGGCCAGCTGCGCCGCGTGCATCTCTGGCCGCGACCTGCCGGCGAGGTAGATGAGGAGCCTTATCCACGCCTCCTTGGTCTCTAGCAGCTGTTCTTTTGTGCAGCTAGCGGGAACCGTTACTCCCGATTCCGTCAGTGTCTCAGTTGCTAGACGGAGGAACGCCTCGTCCCTATTAGTATTGTTGTCAATCTTGTCCACGGCCTTAGCAAAGTAGTCAGCTAATCCTGAAAAACTACGAGTGACGTCTTTACTGAGTGGCAGCATTCCGGGCTGCGTGGCCAATAGGTAAACCATGTAGTTGGATAACTTGCTCACGAAAACGCCGGTAGATTCACCATCAACGTCACCGAGGCTGGGGGAATACATCATCAATTGTGCCTCTGTGTATAGATGCAGTCGTATAAATTTTGCATTCTGATCCTTTTTGAGTAAGAATTCTACATTTGGACTCTCGTGGGAAAGAATTTAAAAAATGGACCCATAGCACGGCGTCAAAAGCCACGGCGCCGTTGTATAACAGCACGGCGCCATGGCGCCGTGCTGTTATACAACGGCGCCGTGGCTTTTGGCGCCGTGCTATTTTTTTTAGGTGATTTCGGATGATGGTGGCGTCGACGTGTCATAGAACGACGCCACAAGCCACGGCGCCGTTGTAGAGCAGCACGACGCCATGCCCCTTGGCGCCGTGCTGTTCTACAACGGCGCCGTGACTTGTAACGTCGTGCTATGGGTCCATTTTTGGAATTATTTCCCGCAAGGGTCCAAATATAGAATTCTTACTTAAAAGAGACCGAAATGCAAAAATTATACATGCAGTCTGGCGATAGCTCCCCAATTGAGAGCAGTGCTGTCAGAACCCTTCAAGATATTCTGAAGTAGCGGACCAAGATGTGGCCATTGCTGGGGCATGCTTGTCTTGTACTCAATAACCTTTTGAAAGACGCACCATATGATCTCCTTATCCACATCTACGAAGTTGGTGTCTAACTGCTTACTGATCCAGAACTTCTGCTGAAACCCACAAACTGCATCCACCATCTTTCTGGTGCCGGCCATCAGTCCTCGTATCCACGAGCTCGGGTGCTGCTGGTCATACTTCCCCAAAACGTCACGCAGATTGTACTGGCCCATGGAATTCGACCACAACACACGTTTTCTCTGCCACCGCATAATAACAGAGGCAAGGAAATCGCAATGTCGAGTCTCCAGCCATGCCCAGGTCCAAGGTGACCTCAACGTGGTGCATACTCCACATACTTCAAGACAAAAACCACCGATAAATAGTGCATAGGTGATTGCAGTGTCAACGGAATTGTGCTGCCTCTGTTTGTTGCTTACAAGGAAGAGCAAAAAAGAGGATACAAAGGATGCCTGCGAGATGCACCGAAGTATGATGCCGCCCCTTGTCTGAAGTACAATGGCCTTAGTGTAGATATAATCATACACCAAGCCAAGTTCAATCTCCAAGATCTCCAATACCTTGGGTAGCAGCTAACCACGTTCTTCAACCCACATGTGCAGAATAGGGCTGTACGAGCCATCATGCCACAAGAAGCTAAGGGCACTCTCTATTGAACACAGAGCAATGGAGAGAACAGTGGCCCCATAAGAGGAATCATCCCTAATCTGTTCTAGCAGCTGGTTATAATCTTCTTCCCTAAAGGGAAAGGACGACATGATAGTTCCTTGCAACTGCCTAGCATGGGGAGGAACACCGTCGAATCCTGAGAGACGTCTCAGGACCCCAGACCGCAGGGCCCATGTTCTCTCCCCATACTTGATTGTTCCAGTAACAAACAGAAGGATGCTCGGAACAAGAAACCTCTTCTCGGGACCATTGGCTGACTTCCAAAAGATATACAAGACGAGGACCACTTGAACTACGAGATTCAGCAAATGTCTCCGCCAAAGGTTGTTGTCCTCCAAGGAGAAACCAGTGATTGTGTCCTGTCCACCAAGGTGTATGAGGAGGAATGGTGCCCACATGACAGCCAGCTGATGAGTTCCCATTGATCTATCCATATCCCTTCCGGCAGGGCTGGCATCATCCTGCCTGGAGATAAGGCCTAGGGCATATGCTGCTATTAAGTCTGCTCCCAGGTAGGCTAACCATATCAGAATCCTGAGAGACCCTTTACTGGTACGCCGACGGAGGCTGCCGCCAAAGAAGAGGAAAGCCTGTAGCATGAAGCTAAGGAGCACTAGCATCTGGATTTCCCACTCATTGAATATCTGCGCCAAACTTGCCATTGCTAAAATTGGTTTTCAAATGTCCCCTGGTATTAATTGTAAAGAAATACATAACATCAGCATATATAGTTTCTGCGTAATAATAAAACTATTCTTCCATATAAGAATGATAATACAGTCATGATAAGTGCTACTATTTTTGTCATATATACTAAATTGGATGAGCGTGAAGCCGATGACCAAAAAAAAAAACCCCGCAAACTAGTGACTATTGCTATAATTAATACTTCCTTTGACGTATAGTGACTATTCTATAAGTAATTTTTAGATCAGCATATAAATCAAAATTTAACCATGGAAAGTTAAATTTATTTGTAGTATAGGCTGGTTTAAAAAGATTTCTTATAGTGATATTTCATCAGGATAAATCTACGACATATATTTATAGTTTGTCCTATATCATTTTTGAAAACTTTAACCTATTCCATTAATATTTTAAAATTTAAATAGATAGCCTTTGCTAAAATTATTATAAAAAATGCTTTCATAAACTTTTCATTTAAGATGGTACAAAATTTATAATATTACTATTCAAAGTATCATGCTACAGATCATGTCAGTGTCCTAATGAACTTAATTTCTTGTAGGTGGAAATACTTTAAATCTGTTATTTAAATAGTAGCCAATGGATCTATATGCTCAGAAGCTAAGTCGTAAGAAGTGAAATGTAATGTCAGCAAAATAATACTACATTTAACAAGTAGCACACAATGCTTTAGATCAGCAAATATACTTACAAATTCAAAGTGTCAAATATAAACTCTGGATTGGCGAATTGTGCATATATACGTGTGCCCATATGTTCAATCTCAAAATGTACATATTTTAATCTAATTCTAGTAATACAAAGTTTGATTTTTTTTCTTTTCAAATGGATTTTGAATTTTATTTGGTGGAGGTAGCCCTTTGTTAAGGATTACAAGATATGGATACATACTAGCACTCCAGGGAAAATCTGAGGACCCAAAGCCTCTGGAGCACAGATACACGCTGTTCCATCCAACTCGTGTGGTCAATAAGAATGAGATGCACTAGGTTCAAGCAAAACAAATTTGTTTCTTTAAAACAATCTAAATGAATTTGTTGGCTGACAGCTGAGCATATGGGCCAGTCCTCAATTATTGGAATATATAGGTTCTAAACAGAACATTTATATTCATTTTTTTTCATTTTGCTATTTTTTTGTGTTTGTTAAATTTTAGGTAAATTAAACGATTCTAATGTTCTATACATCCATAATTTAGGTTTAATTAACTTTCTTATGAAAGACCGGACAAATCTGACATATATTAATGACTAATTAATTTTTTGTTCTAAATTTTTTTTTCTGGTATTATCCTAAGCTAGCTTAATGAAATGACATCTTGTTGGCAATGACAGCACCCAGGTGAGTTCTAAACTCACTCAACCCACACACATGAGCTAGCGGTAGAAGATGAACTCAGTTTTGCTTTAGGTGATGCTGAACTACTGCAGCTGCTCTTCTACTTTATAAAATGCAAAATCAACTCTACGTACAAACTAACATGAGTACAAATACCAACTACTAGTACTACTATGTACAAGACATAACCATACGGCTGGGCAGTAGGAGTTCTACGAACTCCATTGACTTTGCTTAAGAAAAGATTATAACCACATACACTACCTGAAATCTGGTCGTCACTGTGAGCCAGGGATTTTGCCGTGAGCCAAAAGTTGGGTTCACGGCAAAATACCTTTTTCCCGACGGCCAAATGTAAAACTCACAAAATTTTTTTGCCGAGAGTGGCTTACTGCAAAATGAAATTTTACCGTGAACCTTTTGTGACCGACGGAAAAATGCTATTTTGCCGAAGCAGCTCACGGCAAAGAGCTTTTTTGGCGTGAGCCTTTTTTCTAGCCGACGGAAAAATGATCTTTGTCATGAATTGAAATCAATTTTTGAAGTAGTAAATTAATTCAAATAAAAAAAGTTTCAATTACAAAGTTTTATTACTTCTAGAGACATACAACTTTTATTAGGGTAATTTTTTCATTTGACAAAGTTGTAATAATTTTGTTGACAAAATCTATATCTCTTATATAGTTTCATGAAACTATATGAGAGATGTATAGGATTTGTGAAGATTGTTACTACCATAATACTTGATGATCAAATGACCAAAATAAAAGTTGTCGGTAATGAGAATTTATGAAACTTTGTGGTTCAACCATTTCTAATTTGAATTACTTTCGTCAACGAAAAGTACGTCTGAATTTCTCAAATTTGACAATTTGAATTTTTGAAATGACCTCGAATGGAGAAACATTGTAAATAAAAGTTGTAGATCTTGACAAGTTATGAATCTTTGTTATTTACAACTTTTGAATGTCAACACAAATATTGTGAACGAAAAACTAAGTTTGAATGTATCAAATTTGAAATTTAAATTTTATAAACAACCTCGAATGGAGAAACTAGCAATATGAAAGTTGTGTATCTCAAAACATTACGAAACTTTGTTTTTGACAACTTTTTAATTTGAAGTCGTTTGCTATATTTAAATAATTAAATGCATTTGATTCGATTATTGGGAAAACTTAACTGTGGGCCGAAATCTGGGCTCACGGCAAAACCCATCACCACGCTGGTCAATAGTGGTCGTAGATCTGTCGATCCAATGGTCGAAATCGCTCCCCACTCATATAAAAGACACACATCCCCCAACCCTAACACACACACACCGCCGCCTGGGCCTCCTGCTCCGCCTCCTCCCGCCGTCGGCTGGGCTTCCTACTCCGCCTCCTCCCGCTGACGGCCAGGGACCTCGACCGCGCCACCTCCCTTCCTACTCTGGCGGCCTCCTTCTTTGCCTCTCCTTCCCTCTCCCCCAACACCGGCGCCCCGGGCCACCTCTTCTGCCTCCCCTCCCCTTCCCCCTCCGCTCGCCCCGTACCGGTGGTGAGGAGCAGCTGCGGGGTGAGGTGCGGCGGTGGTGCATCTCGAGGAGCAGGTCGTGGCAGGATCTACAGCGGTGGCGGGGAGATCCACAACAGCGGCAGTGAGATCTACAGCGGCGCCCTGGCTTCCTCGGCGCGACGTGACCTCCTCCAAGGCGCGACGCGGCGCGACCTCCTCCCTGGTGCGGTCCGGCCCTCCTCCTCGCGGCGCGACCTCCTCCCCGGCGCCCTGGCTTCCTCCTCGCGGCGGTGGGACGGCAGTGGGAGCCGGCGGCGGTGGCACGGTGGTGGCGGCGGCGGCCAGCAGTGGGCCCGACCTGTGGGTTTTATTTCTTTTCAAAACCCTTTGCCGAGAGCCTAAAAATCCTCACGACACACCTTTGCTGTGAGCCTGAGCTTCGGCTCACAGTGTCGGGCTTTTTGCCGGTAGAATTTTGCCGTGTGGCCTTTGTCAGAAGTTCCTCACGGCAAAGATTTCGTCGAGAGGAATGCGGGCTTTGCCGTGAGTACGGGGCTCACGACAAAGATTGTGTTTCCCGTAGTGATAGGACCTTGTTATATGAATATATTATTAAAAAAATAAATAATGGGATGAAATTTTATTCCCTGAAGGTAATATAATGCCATAGTTAAAGCATAACTGAAATAATGGGATTGTGCCTACTTGCCTGCCTAGTGGGTGGTTATTGCGACTAATACTGATGATCCTGATCAAGCTAGGGGATATGGTTCCTCCTCACGCGTGGCCTTCCTCCCCAGCCAGGCCTGCATGAACACATGACACATGTACGACACCATTAGATTATTTGGCATTGCTGATGTGTACAATAATTGCCGTAGAGGGCAGTTTTCATACTCTATACTCCTAGAACAGGAAGCAATAATGCAACAAGAAGATTCACTTGAGAGAACAATCATTGAACGACAGAGATGAACTAATCAATGCAAGATATTTGTTCACACTTCGTACCGTAGAGTATTAGAGTGTTCAATGGATGGAAGCTTTATTGCGCTTTGAGACGAATGCGGAATGCCGCAATATTTAATTACAATCTTGTGTGTGTTGGATTGTTGAACCTCGTCAGCTCAAACTTAAGATATACGGAGTATAATATAGATACATACAGCCCCTAAGCATCTATTCCTTTCTTGTAGAGGAGCAGAGAGCAGAGGAGTAAAGAAGCACTGCGGGATTAAAGTGTACCTATGTGTGTCCTTTCTAGTATACGTTTCTTGCAAGAAGAGAAACAGGTAAAGAACACATGAGGCGATGGCCCTTTCCTTCTCCTCTAAGCCTCCCCCTCCTCTCCCCTAGGTCCCCTGCGCCGTCCTGCTCGGGCCCCTCCCTTCCTCCCCTCCGGCATCCTCGCCGGCGGCGAGAAGGGGAAGGGAGCCCCCTAACCTATAGATCTACTACTATTTTTCTTTCTTAGCTGTAGTTTGTGCCTAAATGGCAACTGCCCCCTGTGGTATCCGCTACCTGGGCTGCATCGCCGTCGTCGTCGCCGTCCTTGTCGGCTCCGTCGTCGCTGCCGATTTCACCGCTCCAGTTAGTAATAAATCCCTCCCTCCTCCACTCGCCCCCTCCCCCCTCCCGATCTCGTCTCCGCTCCATCACCTCCGCTTTTCACACCTCGCCCACAAGATCCGGCCTTCTCCGACAGGACGTTCGAATATGAGATCAAATGACTTGCCTTCTGTAGTCGTCATGTCGATGATGTTCTCATCATAGATTGTTGTTGCTTGGCCTTCAGTGAGCAATTCTTGTGTATCAGGAGTTGGCCCACTCCCATCCACTGCACGCCCAGCATCAGCTAAAGCCAATTCTCTTGCCTTGGTCCTAGTCAGTCTAGGAGGCATACTGGTAGAGGCATCCGGTACTCGAATTCTCTTGGTCCCTCTTTCTCCACGTATGCTATCAGTGACCTGATTAGACAAAATGCAACAAAAAAAGAGAAGATCAGAAGCAATCATGATAAGATTACGTCTTATTGGCATGTCTCTTGGTCAGATTCATATTTTTCATCAGACATGTTGTATTCCGGATCCGGATCTCGAATTCTTGTTTCGTTGGTACACATTTTTCTTGGTCGGTCAGGTAATAAAAATGATTTCATTTTATTAAGGCCAAGCGCAACGAAATGTTTGTGATTCATTATGACATTTAAGTCCCTTTGCCGCTCGTAATCACAGTGCAAGTCTACATCTGTTAGAAAAAGAGAGAAAATTCTGTAAGATTTCCCTACCACTGTGAACAAAACTAGATCTAAAAACTTTTATAAGAACCAGTAGGATGTTCCTAGCCGAAACAAGATCCTGAAAAGTATGTTCCTAGTCAAAACAAGATCCCGAGAAGAACTAGGGCAGACATGAGATTTGTCAGATCTAAAAACTTCTATAAGATCCAGTAGGATGTTCCTAGCCGGACAAGATCCTGAAAGTGTGTTCCTATACAAAACAAGATCCAGAGAAGAACTACTATAGACATGGGATCTACCAGATCAAAAAAACTAGTGCACACATGGTATCTGCCACATGAGAAAACACACAAGTACAAATCCACCGGGGAAGCTGAACCGAAGAGGAAAACATTGTACCTTGTTCTGGATTTTTCCTTCATACGACCTTCCCTCCTGGTGGCATTATGTCGTCACCGCTGGTTCTACAGAGGTTGATGGGAAAGGGGCTGCAGCTATGAGCGGAAGATTTGGGACGATGGAGGAGAGGAGGTGAAGATTTGGGCTGGCGGCGAGGAGGAGGGAAGGGGAACTGAGGGTGAAAAGATTTGAGATGGCTAGGAGTAGAAGGGAAGGGACGGGGCGGGGGTATTTGTCCATTTCGGTGGATGGTCCTGTTAGATTACCAATATACCCTTTTGTTATGGTGGTGGCTGAAACGGGGTGCTGCTGGGAAGAGGGAAGCAAAAATGACATTTCACATCTGCTTTGCCCGGGCGTCCAAAATTCCAAATAATTGAATAGTGCATCGGTTTGTTCTGGGGGGTGGTGGCCAACACTATATAGTGTCGTCAAAGGATGTTCCTCTTATAAAGATATTGCTACAAAGGATGTTCTGTTGTTAGGTACCACGCCTTTCGTTTATGTAGTTCTCCGCTTAAATTGATGTTCGTTGTTAAGTAGTAAAGAACAGGAGGGTGTACTTTGGATGGATTGTCATATCATAAAACTTAGTACAAACTAAAGAAACCTTCAAGATGAATACATGTCTTCCTTCCACGATTCGATTCACATACTATAATGCAAGATTATGAGCACGTTGCAAACTACTCGATCATGCCCACATTGGAGATCAACACATTATTCCTTCCTTCGTCGATTCGATTCGCATACTACTACAAGATCATGAGCACGTTGCATACTACTCGATAATACCCACATTAGAGATCAACACATCCCTTCCTTCCTCAATTCGATTCGCGTACTACAAGATCATCAGCACGTTGCATACTACTCGATCATGCCCACATTGGAGATCAACACATTATTCCTTCCTTCGTCGATTCGATTCGCATACTACTACAAGATCCTGAGCACGTTGCATACTACTTGATAATGCCCACATTGGATATCAACACATCCCTTCCTTCCTCAATTCGATTCGCGTACTACAAGATCATCAGCACGTTGCATACTACTCGATCATGCCCACATTGGAGATCAACACATTATTCCTTCCTTCGTCGATTCGATTCACATACTACTACAAGATCCTGAGCACGTGGCATACTACTCGATAATACCCACATTGGAGATCAACACATCCCTTCCTTCCTCAATTCGATTCGCATACTACAAGATCATGAGCACGTTGCATACTACTCGATCATGCCCACATTGGAGATCAACACATCCCTTCCTTCCTCCATTCGATTCGCATACTACAAGAACATGAGCACGTTGCATACTACTCGATCATGCCCACATTGGAGATCAACACATTATTCCTTCCTTAGTCGATTCGATTCACATACTACTACAAGATCATGTGCACATTGCATCCTACTCAATCATGCCCACATTGGAGATCATCACATCCCTTCCTTCCTCGATTCGATTCGCATACGACAAGATCCTAAGCACATTGCATACTACTTGATCATGCCCACATTGGAGATCAACACATCCCTTCCTTCCTCGATTCGATTCGCATACTACTACAAGATCATGAGCACATTGCATATTACTCGATCATGCCCACATTGGAGATCAACACATTATTCCTCCCTTCATCGATTCGATTCACATACTACAACAAGATCATGAGCACATTGCATACTACTCGATCATGCCCACATTGGAGATCAATACATTATTCCTTTCTTCATCGATTCGATTTGCATACTACTACAAGATCATGAGCATGTTGCATACTACTCGATCATACCCACATTGGAGATCAACACATGCCTTCCTTCATCGATTCGATTCACATACTACAAGATCATGAGAACGTTCCATACTACTCGATCATACGCACATTGGAGATCAACACATCCCTTCCTTCATCGATTCGATTCGCATACTACAAGATCATGAGCACGTTGCATACTACTCGATCATGCCCACATTGGAGATCAACACATCCCTTCCTTCCTCGATTCTATTTATATACTACAAGATCATGAGCATGTTGCATACTACTCGATCATGCCCACATTGGAGATCAACACATCCCTTCCTTCCTAAATTTGATTCGCATACTACAAGATCATGAGAATGTTGCATACTACTCGATCATGCCCACATTGGAGATCAACACATTATTCCTTCCTTGGTCGATTTGATTCGCATACTACTACAAGGCCATGAGCACGTTGCATACTACTCAATCATGCACACATTGGAGATCAACACATCTCTTCCTTCATTGATTTGATTCGCATACTGCAAGATCATGAGCACGATTCATACTACTCGATCATGCCCACATTGGAGATCAACACAGCCTTTCCTTCCTCGATTCAATTCGCATACTACAAGATCATGAGCACGTTGCATAATACTCGATCATGCCCACATTAGAGATCGACACATTATTCCTTCCTTGGTCGATTCGATTTGCATACTACTACAAGGTCATGAGCACGTTGCATACTACTTAATCATGCCCACATTGGAGATCAACACATCCCTTCCTTCCTCAATTCAATTCGCATACTACAAAATCATGAGCACGCTGCATACTACTCGATCATGCCCACATTGGAGATCAACACATCCCTTCTTCCTCGATTCAATTCGGATATACTACAAGAACATGAGTACGTTGCATACTACTCGATCATGACCACATTGGAGATCAACAAATTATTCCTTCCTTCATCGATTCGATTGAATACTACTACAAGATCATGAGCACGCTGCATACTACTCGATCATGCCCACATTGGAGATCAACTCATTATTACTTCCTTCATCGATTCGATTCGCATACTACTACACGATCACGAGCACCTTGCATACTACTCGATCATGCCCACATTGGAGATCAATACATCCCTTTCTTCATTGATTCGATTTGCATACTACAAGATCATGAGCACATTGCATACTACTTGATCATGCCCACATTGGAGATCAACACATCCTTTTCTTCCTTGATTTGATTCGCATACTACTACAAGATCATGAGCATGTTGCATAATACTCGATCATGCCCACATTGGAGATCAACACATCTCTTCCTTCCTCGATTCGATTCGCATACTACTACAAGATCATGAGCATGTTTCATACTACACGATCATGCCCACATTGGAGATCAACACATCCCTTCCTTCCTCAATTCGATTCGCATACTACAAGATCATGAGCACATTCCATACTACTCGATAATGCCCATGTTGGAGATCAACACATTATTCCTTCCTTGGTCGATTCGATTCACATACTACTACAAGGCCATGAGCACGTTTCATACTACTCAATCATGCCCACATTGGAGATCAACACATCCCTTCCTTCCTCGATTCGATTTGCATACTACAAGATCATGAGCATGTTGTATACTACTCGATCATGCCCACATTGGAGATTAATACATCCCTTCCTTCCTCGATTTGATTCGCATACTACTACAAGATTGTTAACGGCTGTTAAGTACTACTTTCAGCCATCAATATTCTCACATAAATGGAGGCATATGCATTATTTACTTGCATTTTGGTTTGAATAATGTAGTTTCACTTGTCCTTGAAGATTATTTGTATGTAGGTGAAATAAGCATGAAAAGAGATGGAAACCCACCTTCTATGGAATGATCCATGCCAACTCAGCTGAGGAGATGGCTGCCACCTAGGAAACATGAGGCAATCCACGTCACCGATCCAAGGGAGGCACTCACCGATGAATCAGAGAGCGACACATGGACTTCACAAGGATCCATGGGCCCAGCTAGGATTCCAAAACAAGGCATGCACAGGGGAGTGACAAGAGGGCCCACCTGGAGGCCACCCAGAGGAAGCACACCACGAGAGGAGGGCCGAGGGGGCTGGCCGATCCTAGGATCGACCGAACCGCCTTTGCTCCCTCTCATCTCAGCCTTCCACGTGGTGGTTGCTAATTGGACACTTGTTGCATCCCCGGTTGTTGAGGCCATTTGGTGCCCGAAGCAAGCCTGTTCCTTGACTATAAATAGAAGGGGAGGGGCTCCATTTCTCACACACCTCTTTCCATTGTCCTCTCACTTTGAGTTTCCAAGGCTAGGGGGTAGGCTAGAGTAGCTCTTATTCAGGTTCCAAGTCTACTTGGGAGTCTAGGTATGAGTTCTCTTGTATCTTTATTTCTATGTATGACTTTGATCTACTTTAGTTATTCAGCTATTTCATATAAAGTTGTGGTAGATCATATGATTGATATGTTCTTGAGTTCATCCATTGTTCATCGTTTAGAGGCTCGTGTTCTTCTTGAACACTACCTTTCGATCCAGTTGAAGGATGATTTACTCATTCCTTATGTGTTTGTTCATAAGTTAGAGGCTCGTTTTCTTCACGAACACGACCCTTTGATCTTGTTGACTAGACATAAGAGAGTTTGTATCCGTTCGTATGACTAGCCCTAGTTTGATCTTGTTTGATAACATGTTTGTGTTGCATGAAGTTTGTGTTTAAGCTACGGTACTTGGTCTAAGTTGACCAGTCTTCCGGTGGCTCTCACCCTGAATCACAATAGCCCGGGCCGGGTGAAGTCTAGCAGCAACACAGGCATGGTGCCTGGGTTGTGCGGCTATGTTAGTTATGAGCTTGCCCCCGTAATGATTGAGGTAGGCCCTAGTGGTGACAGCTGTCGGACCCTTTGAAACCCTCTGCGCTGGGGTATTGCTATAGGAGTCTAAAGGATAGTTTCGCAGAGTGCTGGTCATCGCGGGCTATCTCCCCATTTGTACCTGGGTGCTGAACCTTACCTTTCATGCAATGCTTTATGCTTATCTCTTGTATCATCTAACTCTGTATGTTTAGTACCATAGAACCTAGAGCTAGCTTCGTATGTCCCCCCTAAGCCGTAGTGTGCTAGAGTAGAGGTAGATCTGAGTGTGTGTCACACTACCCCTATAATATCATTTATCTTACCCCTGTCTTTGAGCTGTTGTCTTCTATATCTATCTCTTGGTTTACATTCAGTGCAAAAGCATAAGTCTTGATATCCGCCATTGCCTTCCATGGATACGATACCCTTGGAACACTCACTACCCTGGGGAAATGCTACAATAGTTTATCTGTGCGCTTGCGGATTCATTCATGATCGTTAGATTTACCTATGGCAAGTCTTGATGCTCATGCTAACTCGATGTCGTTAGTAGTGAGGTTAAGAAATGTCAACAAGCATTTGTGGCACCGTTGCTGGGGAAGGCACATGATTACCATGACTATGCTTTGCAAATGTTTATAAATCATGAGTAGGTTAGAGCAACTCTCAATGCAGGCTAACCTTGATTGTCTTCTTTTATCTTTGGATGATGAAGACAGGTAGTGTATGACTGGTTTCGACTTACCGGAGAATTTCACAGAAGATCTCGAGTCACTAGTGAGGAAAGCTCGAGTTCATTTTGACTCACCTCATTGTACTCTTCCGGAAGGCGATCCAGCTTCCTTTGTACCATCCACGTCAAACGCTATGGCCCTGAAGACGCTTTGTGAGTACTCAGCTCCTTCTGTCGACCAGGTGCTGCAAGGCCCTGAGGCGGCAATGGGGACTGAAAACTTTGAGATCAAGACGGGTTTAATCACGATGGTACATGCTAGTTTGTTTTGTGGCAAGCCAAATGAGAATGCTAATACCCATCTGCAGCAGTTCCTAGAGCTATGCAACACTTTCATCATCAGGGGTGCAAATATGGATGTTGTTCGTCTTCGACTGTTTCCTTTTTCTCTCCTAGGGAAAGCCAAGCAATGGTTCTATGCGAACCGTGATGCTATCAATACTTGGGACAAGTGTTCAGAAGCATTCCTCAAGAAGTTCTTTCCGTTGGGCAAAACCAATGCTCTTCGTGGAAGGATTTCTAGCTTTCAGCAAGCAGCAAGTGAATCTATTCCAGAGGTGTGGGAAAGGCTTCAGGAGTACGTCCTGGACTGTCCTCACCATGGGATGGAGGATTGACTAATTCTTCAAAGCTTCTATAATGGGCTGACTCCGATAGCCTGAGGCCATATTGATGCTGCTGCTCAGGGAGCATTCTTCTCACTCACTATTGATAATGCCAAATCACTTATTGAGAAGATGGTATCCAACCAAGGGTGGAGTGATGAAAGACTCCAACCACGTCAGAGGGGTACTCATACTGTCAAGGAAGCAGATATGATTACTGCCAAGCTGGACCTTCTTATGAAAAGATTGGATGCCTACACCAGCGAGAAGGCTGCCATGGCCACCACTACTCTGTCTATGGATTCTCATATGACTTGTGAAGTTTGTGGCAACACTAGGCATTCAGGAAATTACTATCCTGAAACTCAGGAGGAAGTGATGTACATGAATGGCAATAACAATGGTTATCATCACCAACAACAAGGAGGCCAAACGTGGAATCAATAATGCCCTTATTATCAAGGAGGTAACGAAGGTAATACTTACAATTTTAACCAACCCTCCTTGAGAGATCTTGTCTTCGGGCAGGCTAAAATTAATGAAGGTGTTAATAAAAAGTTAGCTGCCCTTTGTTGACGGCTGATATTTGCCATTTTTATGGCCGTCAACTCCTGCAAATCGGAGCATGAATTGCACATTCACACTAGAATAGGAGCTTAAACTCATACTTTCCACCAGTGTCGATGTCTATTCGAATGCAGGTATTTAGCATAAGAAATGGGAGGAATCCATGCACTTTCACTCCACTCCAATCCAAGGCACTCAAATGCTGGCCAATCAGGGGCTGCCACATGGATTCTCCAGGATCCATGATGTCACCAATCCATGTGAGGGACTCTCGACGAATCATACGCTGCCACGTCAGCATCACATGGATCCATGGGCCCACTTTGCCAACTAAACCACCAGGAAATGTGCCATGCACAGAGGAGAGGCATTAGGGCCCACATGGAAGCGAACCAGAGGAAACACACCCCAGATGGAGGGTCGAGAGCTTCGGCCGACCCTAGGATCGGCCGAACCGACCTAGGGTCGGTTGATCTCCCCCTCCACGTGTTGCTCGCTCATTGGTCCTTGGCTTCATCCCGGAGTGTTTTGGAGCACTTGGAGCCTCGGAGCAAGCCACCCTGTTGTCTATAAATAGGAGGGGAGGGGCTCCATTTCACACACACCACCAAGCTCTCAAGTTCCACTTCTCTCTTGTGTAGCTCTCTCTCCCTCTCTCTAATTCTGCCCATGTGAGGTGATTCTCTCCTCTATGTGGTAGAATGGTGATGAGGAGAGATCTAGATTAGGATTAGTTGAGAGGTAGAGTAGGGGTGAGGAGTGAGTTGATGTCCTCGTGGATGCTTGTTCTTGATTTAGATCAAAGTGAGTATTTCAGCATTTCTTATTTAGACTATAGTGGACATCATGCATGCTTGATTTGTTCTTGTGTTCGTGGCTTGTTCATAAGTTAGAGGCTTGTGTTCTTCGTGACACAGGGCTTCGATCCTTTAGAGCCAGCTCATTAGTTCATATACCTGTTTGCATGCTCTGATCCTGTTTAGTTAAGTGAGTTCGTTGTATCTCATTTGTTTGCATCCATAGCTTCCTTTCTACTCCGTAGCTTGATGAATTATAAGATGGTTTGAATCTGATCTTTCTCTAGTTCGTGGGACCGTATCTATACGGTTGCTATAGGGTAGTTAGCGGGTCGACAGACGTAACCGCGCTATAGTATTTATCTGGGGTACAGACGTGGTGTCTGGGCCCTGGTTTTCCTGCAAAGACCACGTACGTTTGTAGTGTAGAGGTAGGCCGCAGTGGTGACAGCCTGTTGGACCCTTTGCAAACCCCCTGCGTCGCGTATCGAGTTGGGCTTGATGTCAGTACATTGGCCTCTCCCTAAAAAGTTAGGATGTACTGTCGCCCCGCGGGGACGACTGAGACCGGACAGATGCATCTTGAGAGCTAAGTCCCTTAAGGAAGTGCTTCTAGTAACCCGACCTATCCCAGCGGAAGCTGGTGTCCTTGGATAGACCCTCTCTGGTTACTCTCCGTCCTAGGGAACAATACCCTAAGGGAATACTCATTCTCCTAGGGGAAGTGCTACAACGGTGTATCCGTGCGCTTGCGGATTCGTTAGCACTCGTCAGTGTACCCGGGAGTTTCTTACACGCTCACGCTACCATGACGCCTAGTGTTGAGGTTAAGAAACGCCAACAAGAATTTTTGGTGCCGTTGTCGGGGAACGGCTGTTGTTAACCTTCGAGCCCGTCTATCCTCGTATTTATCTTTTTCCTTTTTCTTCTACCTTCACCCCCGTTACCCTTTTTGAGATATCCCTTTTTGTTTCCTTTACTTCTACCTCTACCCCCGCTACCCATGGAAGGTTATCCTTGTAAACACCTTCCACCATTGAGGAGTGAACCCTCAGAGCCATCTTCGTCAAGACCCACTCTTACATCTAGCTTTTGGCTTCGCTCCTCTCTCATGAAGCTAATTCATGACCTATCCTTCTCGGGGTTAAGTCATGAGAACCCTTTTGATCATGTGATAGACTACGAGCGTCTGATTGAAACTCGGGGTAAAACCAAAGAATCGCCGGATGCTCAGAAAAAAGAGTGTTTCCCACTATCCCTCTCCGGGAAAGCACGGGATTGGCACCGTTGTTTTGGTAGAGACTACCTTACTTGGGAAAGGTTGAGAGCGGCTTTCTGCTCCCAATTCTTCCCGATACGACGTGTCATCTCGCTAAGGACCAAGATTCTCTGTTTCAAGCAATGTGAGGAGGAATCACTAGGAATGGCATGGAATCGTTTCGCCTCCACGGTGGAAGATTGCCCAGTCCTCTACATTCCCGATTGGATGATGCTCCAGCACTTCTGGTTTGGATTGCGGAAGGATGATGCCATGAGGCTTAATGCTCTCTCTAGAGGATCCTTTGTGCACTTAGATGCTGTCGAGGGAAAAGAGATCGTGGATAATCTCCGGGATTTCAGCTCCCCTTGCATCCCGATCAATGAGGCACCCACCAGAGGAAATGTTGAGCCACCTAGATCCATCATCAGTCAAGTCCGAGATTTCATATTCGTTCTTTCTGAGCTCTGGCTGAAGATGTCATTCCTGAATGGCAGGAGTCCAAGGGAAAGATTTCGTGGTGCGAGATCTACCCTTGGGTTCCCCTCTCATGCATCTTCTTAGACCTTATCCCCGAGACTTTGTCTCGTGGGAGGACGGAGAGAGTAGTTCGGAAAGAACGACCATTCCCGACCAGGATGACTTGTTCGATCCTCACTACTATCTCCTAAGGATGGTATGAGAGGCTTATCGTGTTTCTACGTCGAGGTTTGAGCTAAAGTGCTTTGCACTGAAGTTTCGTATAAACCAAGACATCGGTCTCTGCTTTATAATCCATTGGATTCATCCATTAGACCGAAGGAGCACGATCATCTACTGATCGAATGGAGTGCATTCACTTTTTATCTCGAGCACATCGATCGATGCCGATCTGTCAGGAGAAGCTTGCACTTCGTATCTTATGCCTGACTTGATCGATGCCTAATGGGAGTTGCACTTTCCAGCTTATCCATAACCCCCCATTGGAAGCTTAGGCCAGACTTCGGAATGTTTCCATCGCTCCGATGAGAACATCGAACTCTGCCTGAGGTAAGAGCGAGTTAAATCTCGTTCTTCGTCCGAACTCTGGTTCCTGATCGTACACCGGCCTCCGGAAGTCCATGCTCTATCCTCTTTGAAGGCCGAGTGTCTTTCTGAGCTTGAGTTCACTCAAAGATCGGTACCTTTTGGTGAAGCACTAGCCTTAGTGCTCGATCTTTTCATCTCCGAGTTCCGCGACCCTAGTGCTATAGTCCTCGAGTTCTGTGACCACCTTAGGGATGCCTCGGTCTCTCTGGGACGATCATGCTTGCCTTCAGCTTCGATATACCTTTTTGGGCTCGAGTTGGTATATGCACTACCCTTGCAGATCAGAGCTCGATCATCACATCAACATTGTCTGCAAGGAGATAGTCGTAAGTTGAGACATGAGATCACAAGACACCCGCATCCTGAGTACTCTTGGGACTCATCTCGTTTCCCCAGGAAGAATTATCCTTCGAGGTATTTTGTGGACCGTGGTCATGCAGGAGAAAGAAATTGCCAAGATAAAGAGGAGTAGGCAAAGGACCACAGGAAGGCAACACCATTGTGGCGACATGAACGTTTCATGATTACCGTCAGAGGTGCCTACACTTTCGACAAACCGAGTATGTCACCAAGGTGAGCTCCCCCAGACTCTCTATGGTTATATCATGGCTTGGCCAAGGTTGTTATATAGTGGAGGATGAATTTTCAACCTCAACCTTATCCTAGCCTTAAGCTTAAGCCAACCTTTCCATGTCGGGGAATCCACCTGGGCCGCCGATCTTGAGACTTGCTGGAGCCCACACGAGAAAGGGGAGGGCCAGAGGGGCCCACCTGGGGCCGGCCGAACCCTGGTTCGGCCGAAACCCTGGTGCTGCCTCCCCCCTTCTTCTTTCGCGTGTGCATCTCATTCTCCTCCAGAAACCTTCTCTCTGCCGCCCGACGAGTTTTCGCGTTGCGAGAATCCATCTCCTCCACCTCACCATCCACACTCATCACCGCATCCATGGCCGGACGAAGTGTTGTCCCCTTCGACGGCTCCACCTCGTCCACTGGTCCGGGGGCGGGAGGGAACCCCTCCATCGCTGCTGCCCCCACTGCGGACCTCACGATGGTGGCTGGTGTCCTGGATGTTCCTCCGCTCGCCACCATCCCGCCGGGCGGGAGGATTCCAGGCACGCCGCCGTGTAGGCGCTCTGCTTCACCTGGGAAGAGGCACATGAGACGGGCGGCCAGCCCCTACGGCAGGCCGACCACGGCTCAGCTTCGCCCCAAGGGTTTGCCGCTCGCTCCACCTAGCGCACCTAGATCGTCGCTAGCTGGAGGGCAGACAAGCTCAGCACAGTCCGCTCCTTCACCGCAGCCGCCGGTGACCATGAAGCCAGTGCCGCCCAAGGAGAAGACTCCTGAGGCATGCCCAGCTCCAGTCCTATCAGAGGAGGATGAAGACCTTGGCCTGGATGACGGATTGCCACCGCCACCCTACACTAGGAGGTCCAGGGAGAGGACTCGCGCAGCCGAGCAGCCCCCTAAGCTCTCGTCAGTGGCCAAGCTGACCCCACTGATGAAGGAACTAGAGGCCAGCAATGAGAAGCTCAGGGCTGCTTACTCAGAGCAGAAGTTGGACCTGGCCGAGCTGAGAGACGACATGCGTGACCTTCGCCGCGGCCTCTGTGCGAAGATGAGGAGGTTGTACTCGGCCACGGGGCATGCAGCCCTCTATGATGCCGAGTAGTGGGGATTAGCCCCAGCTTTAGTTCATTAGGCGCTAGTCTAGGTCTAGGTTTATTTCCCATTATTTCCCTTTATTTCATTTCTTTTGCATGTGTGTAAGCGCCTAATCATTTTGTTTGAAAACATTTGGATTTGAATAAAGTGGCTCACCGGTCATGTAACCCGATTTAGCCACCCATTGTGTCATTACTTTGGTCTTTTTGATTTAGAGGACATCTAGGTTCGAGACAGTGTGGGGGAAGAGCCACGACTCTCCCAATGCAGGCACGACATTTTCCATACGTACCCACTGTGAGCACTCCGCGCTAGCCGATCGATCACCTGCAGAGAACCTGAATGGGACCCGCATGAGTTCACTCCTGTGGAGAGCCTCTCATGGTTCATCTCCCATGCATAGCGCCGGTTTGCATCTCGACAACTCACTCTCTTTCATTCCTGAGTTTTATAAGCTATATCTGTCTACCTCTAAAAATTAAAACTCAAATGATGATGCTAAAGATCACCCAGCTCGCCTGTACCTGAGTAGACTTACATATGTTTTATTCCTTGTTATCTACCTGATGCCTGTGAACCATAACCTTCTTAAGGACAAGCATGTTCACCTAAGTAATTGACGAGTATGATATGGCTGGATGATATGATCTATTGCTCTGATGACTAACTATCTTGGGGAATTTATTTTTGAAAACTCAAAACCACTTGGAAAGGCTCCTCTTTGATATGCCACCGTCCCACTAGAGCCATATGATATTCGTAGTTGAAAACCTTTTATTCATATGCTGCTTGCTATAGCTTTGAGCCTTGTCAAATTCTGTGACCCTTGTGAGAATTCTTCTCATTACTTTCATGATAAAGATTTATATGAACCCGACTTATTTCCCCTCGCTATGCTTCTACACTGGAAGTTAGCATTGTATCATTCACCCATTCCACAAAATTAAAAGCTCCATATGCGGTGTGACCTCTCTCTCTAAAAGTATCCTTCAAGGCATAGATATGGGCTATGAAAAAAGAAAAAAAAGAAAGAAATATATATACACATGCCCAAAGCATGTTTTGAAAAAAAACAAAAAGAGAAAGGATAGCCCATATCCAAAATAAAGAAGGAAAAAAGGAGAGGGATGGTCATGCAGAAAGGAGTTCCAATTTTGATGGTAATAACTAGTGACCATTCCGGGGCTAGTGTCCACCTTACCATCAACCCACAGTTCCCACCATATACATGTATGGTAATATCTAGCACCCATTTTGGGCCTAGTATCCACCTTACCATACACACCATAGCCATACTGGTGCACATCTTGATCTGATGGTATGATTTGATTTTCTCTGTGGATCCAGTCTTTGACTTTGCAAAATATGTGATGCAAGTATGCTTTCTCTTTATCCTACCCTGAGCTCCACATATAGCCATCATTAGAAGTAGGATGAAGAAAGGCAAATGCCTTGGTGAGGACATATACACATTGAGCGATCTGAGAGAATCAAATGAGGAAGCCACCAAGAGTTTTATTTATGAAAAACTTGCAAAACCCCAAGGTGTTTATCATCAGGTGCATAAGTGACTTGATTCACAGTTGTTCTACTTTTCAATCACTCAAGGGAACATGATAGCCACTACACAGAGGTTCACAGGAGCAAGGTATGACTTGGAATATCTCTTATGTTTGCCTTACTCTTTGGTATTCATGACCCACTCGGCTTTGTTTCCCCTTCACTCGGGACGAGCAAAGGTCAATTGTGGGGGTGTTGTTGACGGCTGATATTTGCCATTTTTATGGCCGTCAACTCCTGCAAATCGGAGCATGAATTGCACATTCACACTAGAATAGGAGCTTAAACTCATACTTTCCACCAGTGTCGATGTCTATTCGAATGCAGGTATTTAGCATAAGAAATGGGAGGAATCCATGCACTTTCACTCCACTCCAATCCAAGGCACTCAAATGCTGGCCAAACAGGGGCTGCCACATGGATTCTCCTGGATCCATGATGTCACCAATCCATGTGAGGGACTCTCGACGAATCATACACTGCCACGTCAGCATCACATGGATCCATGGGCCCACTTTGCCAACTAAACCGCCAGGAAACGTGCCATGCACGGAGGAGAGGCATTAGGGCCCACATGGAAGCGAGCCAGAGGAAACACACCCCAGATGGAGGGCCGGGAGCTTCGCCCGACCCTAGGATCGGCTGAATCGACCTAGGGTCGGTTGATCTCCCCCTCCACGTGTTGCTCGCTCATTGGTCCTTGGCTGCATCCTGAGGTGTTTTGGAGCACTTGGAGCCTCGAAGCAAGCTACCCCCTTGTCTATAAATAGGAGGGGAGGAGCTCCATTTCACACACACCACCAAGCTCTCAAGTTCCACTTCTCTCTTGTGTAGCTCTCTCCCTCTCTCTAATTCTGCCCATGTGAGGTGATTCTCACCTCTATGTGGTAGAATGGTGATGAGGAGAGATCTAGATTAGGATTAGTTGAGAGGTAGAGTAGGGCTGAGAAGTGAGTTGATGTCCTCGTGGATGCTTGTTCTTCATTTAGATCAAAGTGAGTATTTCAGCATTTCTTATTAAGACTATAGTGGACATCATGCATGCTTGATTTGTTCTTGTGTTCGTGGCTCCTTCATAAGTTAGAGGCTTGTGTTCTTCGTGACACAGTGCTTCGATCCTTTAGAGCCAGCTCATTAGTTCATATACCTGTTTGCATGCTCTGATCCTGTTTAGTTAAGTGAGTTCGCTGTATCTCATTTGTTTGCATCCATAGCTTCCTTTCTGCTCTGTAGCTCGATGAATTATAAGATGGTTTGAATCCGATCTTTCTCTAGTTCATGGGACCGTATCTATATGGTTGCAATAGTGTAGTTAGCAGGTCGACAGACGTAACCACGCTATAGTATTTATCTGGGGTACAGACGTGGTGTCTAGGCCCTGGTTTTCCTGCGAAGACCACGTACGTTCGTAGCGTAGAGGTAGGCCGCAGTGGTGACAGCCTGTTGGACCCTTTGCAAACCCTCTGCATCACGTATCAAGTTGGGCTCGATGTCAGTACATTGGCCTCTCCCTAAAAAGTTAGGATGTACTGTCGCCCCGCGGGGATGACTGAGACCGGACAGATGCATCTTGAGAGCTAAGTTCCATAAGGAAGTGCTTCTCGTAACCCGACCTATCCCAGCGAAAGCTGGTGTCCTTGGATAGACCCTCTCTGGTTACTCTCCGTCCTAGGGAACGATACTGTGACAACCCGCCCAGGAAAATACCGTACAATCGCCTAAACCAATCCACTTTGGCCATTAAGCGACAGTAAAGTATCATCCCGTCGTTAGTTGCCGGGTTAACGCCTGGTAAATCACTTACATAGCAACGAAGGATCGACAAATATGCATTAAAACTCACGCGAAGGCGAGTCCAGAGTACAGTACACAAATTAAATCCAAATTACCCCTAAGGGTTTAATATTACAAACCATTGTTCATGACATGATAAGTAAAGGTTCAGAGTTCGAAAACAGCGGAAAATTAAACTACGAAACGATAGACATCACAGGAGGCCGTCCGTGATGCCATCACTCGTCGTCATCCACCCATTCCAGCTCCCAGCCGGGTGGAATCTCGCCGGGTCAAACAACACCTGCAACAACATTTATAAAGCAAGGCTGAGTATACTAATACTCAGCAAGACTTAACCGTCGGGTGATAACTACATCACCAAACGCTAGACATGAGAGGCTTTTTGGTCGGTGGAGTTCTTTTGCTGAAAAGCAACAAAGAGTATGTCCTTACTTTCAATATTTTAGCACAAATTCTAGTTAATTACCATTTCTAATTGTGCCACCTAATGCAATCATGGATTGTACAATACAATTAATTCAAGCAGAAATATTCACCAAGTTCCATCATTAAGGGATATCATGGCTAGTTGATTAAGCAGTCTCAGATAACGGTGAGAGGCCGACAATCGATTGATTTATAATCTTGCAAGGTAAACCTAAACACACGGTAGGGTGCCCTCACATCGACAACCACCAGGCAGTTCCCAAAAGTCCTCAGCTTGGGATCGAATCTTACTGTCCCGGGTACACGGCTATCTGGCGTACCCCGCAAGGCACCCAGCTTCACACATGTACCCCCCTCTCCCGGTAGCTAGCCGGGCAGGTGATTACTCGAGATTAGTAATAGTAATTTGCCGCACCATCTCATTAAGGTACTAGGCTTACCGGTCCCATTCCCGACAAGTGCTTAGTATGTTCAAAAGCTTAGCCCACGAAAGCCACTGGACTGGAGCCCAATCCCATGCTTTTACCACATGAGCAATCCATTTATAAAGATCTTATGATTCCAACATAAGAACCTATTCTCGCGAGTGACGAACATCACTCGACTTGTACCGGTCCTATAGCATAGCAGCTATCGACCTATCATTCTAGTAAAAGAGCATAGGTACCTAGGGATCATGCATCTAGGGTTTCAATTCAACTCCTGAAACGTAAATGCACAATCATAGCAAAGATAATTGCATAATTTAAAAACAAGGGGTTAATGATCCGGGGCTTGCCTTCGCTGGCAAGGTTGGCCTTGGGCCCTTCTGGACTTTGGTCCAGGTCCTGAGCTACGTCCACGTACTGCAGCTCACCGACAGCACCTTCGTCTCCTCCTTTCGGCACGAGCGTATAGCTACCGTCGGGAAGATCTACACGAGGATGCAAATGCAAGATTTAATTGATGGTTTTTAATTTAATTAATTACCAAACAACATGTGACAACCCTGGGGGTACATGGTTGACCACATTCACCTAGATAAGAATACATTCAGCATACTCTTCCAATAAAGGAACAATATGTTGTTCTTTATTAACTATCCTTTTTAATAGTGACTGTGTACATATTTATGTAAATAAATTAATTTAATTATACAAAACAGCAAGGGTGGTGATACTTAGCTTCTTAGCAAGATTAACATCACATACATGAGGTCATTTAGTGTGGATGTGGTGATTTTCCAATTTAACTTTAACATTAAGCTTAAATGGCTTCCATTGCTTTTGTTCACAAAATAAATTAATAAAACTTAGTGGAAGTGTTTATGAAGCACTACAAACCTATACAAAGCCACTGCACACACATGCACCCTTAGGAGAGCTATGAATTAAATATATCACGAAAGACAAAATCTAGCTACCAAAACAAGATAAAAGCATATCAACATAAATGAGCATCCAATGGACTCTAACTTTCTCACACATGGTCTCTGGTCCAAAACTAAGCTAGGCATGCAACAAATACACCTAGAGCTACTATAGATCTTGAGCTATGCATTTACAAAGGAAATTAAGCATTAAATAAGATTAAATATTTATAGCAGATATAAAATTGTCATTAATTCACAAGATGTGCATTTAAGCATAAAAAGTTCACATACAGAAGTTGAGCACAAAAAGCTAATTATTTTTAGATACAAAAATCATTTAGACAGATTCAGCATAAATACAAACAATTCATAATAAAAGATCTACACAGTACCTTTGTGCAATTTTTGGTACAGAAGCTAGGAATGACATAACACACAACATATCCAAAAATTAGCTACATATCACATGTGTATTGTGAACTACAACAGATCTAGGTTTAACAGTTTTGTATTTTTCATGCAAAAACTATCACTCAAAAGTATGGTCATGCTTTACAAAAGTTGTAGGGTTATTCACAAGGAATCCAATAAAATTGAGTTTGTATTTTTCTGATTTTTCTACAAATTTATATGAATTTTACAAGAATCAGCATGAACCCAAACACTATTGAAGAATCACTTTACAAGCAGGCCCCTGGAAAGGTTTTGGAAATCACACCCATGCCCTCGAGGCCAGGAATCCTCACAAGTAAGCCCTTGCCGGTGGCGGCGGCTCACCGGCGGTGATGTGGGACCGGGCGCGGCCAACAAGCGACCTAGGAGTGAAATTAGGCTCACCCGTGACCCAGTGGTGGCGGGGGCTGGCTCGGGAAAAGCTCCGGCGAGCTCCAGCGGCGAGGCCGGGGCTGTGTGGCCGTCGCGGCCCAAATTCCGGCGAACCGAAGGGCGGCGCAGGTCAACAAGCGAGTGCTAGAGCTCGAGTGGATGCTAGGAGAGGTGCTGGGGTGTTTGGACGGCGCTGGAAACGAGCGGAGGGAGGAGTTCGCCGTCGGCGGCGCTAATGGCGCAGGCGGTGGCCGGCAAGCGAGCGGCGTCAGCGCGTACGCGCGAGGGGAGGAGGTGGCGCCTTTGCTGCGAAACACGACGCGGGGACAGGGGGACCTGGCCGTCGTGGGGAAACAAGCGCGCGTGACCGGCGAGCGCGCGGGCGGGGACCGGCGGCGGGTGCACGGGGGCGTTCCACACGGCGGGGACACGAGCTCCAAGGCAAGCTAGCTCGGGCGGTGTGTGACTTCGGGAGGCACGACCTCGGGAGGCGCGGGCCGGCGTGGGGGACCCGGACGCCGAGGGGTGGCGGGGCGCCACGCGCGCGCGCCCGGCGCGTTCCGGCCGGCGCGACGTCGCCTGCTCTATATCATTTGCCCCTGTTTGACTGCGAATATCTCCAAATTTTTGAACTAAAGCGCACCAAGAGCAAATAAGCAAAGTTGTAGATCAAGCTACCCTCTACAACTTCTAGAAAGGCTCATAGGGGTTTTGAGCAACGAATTTTGCATAAATTGCACGCCAAGTTTGCAGTTTTCTTGGCACCGATGAATAGTACCCGACTGCAGTTGACCAAGGTTTTCACCATTATACACTCCAAATTTGAAATGCCACCCAAAAGCAAAGTTGTGTCCCTCTAAAAACTGGACAACTTTTATATTGGGGGATTTTGAAGTGTTTAGGTGAAATTTGGAGAACGCAGCAAAAGTTCTAGAGGATGCTCAGGGACATCAGGGTTTAACTAGGGTTTGACTAGATCTTTGACCAAGCTTTGACCATGGGTGTGTGTTGACTTGATTAAGAGGGTCATTAGTGATTGTTGACGAGGTTTTCGAGGTGATGACCCAGGTTGACCAAGGTTTGACTAGAGTCAACAGGTTTGACTCGGTCATTAGCACTAATGATGCTAATTAAAAACCTGGGGCGTCACAGATACCGTAAGGAAATACTCATTCTCCTAGGGGAAGTGCTACAACGGTGTATCCGTGCGCTTGCGGATTCATTCGCACTCATCAGTGTACCCGGGAGTTTCTTACATGCTCACGCTACCACGACGCCTAGTGTTGAGGTTAAGAAACGCTAACACCCTTGATAAATCCTTGGAAAGTCTCAACGTTAATCTTGAAAGTTTTTCTTCTGCTTAGAAGAGCCAGCTAAGTTTTAACAAAATGTTAGAAACTCAGTTAGCTCAGTTAGCTACTTTGGTTCTATCTGCTGATAACAGGAGGATCCCGGGGCAACTCGTATCCTCTTGTGAAAATGTTAGTTTAGTGTCGATTAGGTGGGGTAAGCCACCTAGGAAGACGTATGCTCCTAACTATGCAGGAAAGCCCATACATCAAATCCAAGATCCATGGGAGGAATCAGCAGTTTTGCACAGAAGAGATCCTGGCTATCCAGCTATCACATGCACAATCTATTACAAGACAATGAAGCATGCCCTTTGTGACCTTGGTGCAAGTGTCAATCTCATGTCCAAGGCCATGTTCGAGCAACTAGGATATCCAGCTCTCTCTACAATAGCACGGACTATCCAACTCGCCGATTCAACGATATGATATCCAAAAGGAATTGTTGAGAGTCTATTGGTCAAGGTCAAGAACTCTTATGTCTTCGCAGATTTCGTGGTCCTTGATATGGAGGATGAGAGAGGAATACCGCTCATCCTTGGGCGACCGTTTCTCAGTGATGTCCGAGCTAGAATCAATGTGGGAGCAGGAGTGATCCGTTTCCGCATTGGGAAGAGGAACTTGATGTTCCGGTTTCAAGATAAAGAAGAGCAATGCTATTTGGTGCAAGATAGTGTTGAGCAGCTTGGGGGAAGGACGGAGCCTTTACCCCCAACGAAGAAATCGCCGTCAACATTGAAGCAAAATAAAATTTGTAAAGAGTGGCGGAAGGTTGAGAAGGCATTACCCTCTACTTTGCATGAGTGGGATGCCGAGTGGTATTAATCGCTGAGAAGAGTCCAACTCGTCGGACTAAAAAGGATGAGTCCTTTCTACCAAAAAGGTTAAAGATGGTATTTATCTCATATTTCCCTTCCCAAAATTTTGTTTGATTTTCTAAATTGCATATTTGATTTTTCCAAACCTTGCATCTGCATGCTAGATTTATCTACCCCATTTTCCCTTTTCGAATAAAATTTCTGAAAATAATTTCTGAGTTTGAAAATTCTAGAAAAATCAATTGAAAAATATTTTGGAGAAAATTGGGCCGAGACACTCAGGCAGGCCCCCAGCTAGCCGTTGGGGAGCCACTGGCCAAAGCAAGGAGCGGGTGGACTCGACCTTGCTCCAACGACTGCTAGCCGTTGCCCAACGGCCATGTTTGGATGCCCGGCGCATTTGCCTATAAATAGCAGGGGGAGAGGGGGGTGTTCTACACCCATTCAACTCTTTTCACTCACACTCCCCTCTCTACTCTTTGCTCTCTTGGTTTTCTTGGATTTCTTGCTCAAGTTTGGAATCATCAAGTACTCTCTCTATTGTGTTGCTGCAAGTATTGCTATTGGTGGAGCAACCTCGGTAAGAATTTCATTCGATTTCACTAATCCATCACCGAGTTGATCTTGTTGTCCCTTTGTTGTGCTAGCATGAGTTGGGCGGCGAACGCTCTTCGGAGGGTGACACGCTCCCGTTCACGGGCAAGCGCAAGTTCATCCATCCCCGCCGAGCCAATGCCGAGCCCATCAACGATGGACTATGAAGAAGAGCAAGAAGAACAAGCCGAACCACAAGCATCGGAGGAGGTCGTCGATGACACCCCCTATGCTCTCCTAAAGGACCGAGTCTTCGCCCACACTCGTGATTTCGACCCGGCACTTATGGAGAAGACAGGTATGAACCTCGAGTTCGCTTCTATTTGGCATGCTCTCGGTTGGGAGGAGTTTGTGCCAGTTACAAAGCTTGGCTCTCGGCCCCTCACCATCCAGTTTCTTTGCTCTTTTACTGAGGAAGCGAACGGTGTTCAGTTTCGTCTTTTCAGGACCGATTACCGACTTTCATGGAAAGATCTTAGTCGTCTCCTTGGTTTTGATCATTGTTGTGCGATTTCTTTGAGAAAGGCTTGTGAGGGTTTTGTTCGAGATTCTTTCTGGGAAGAGATTTCCTGTCTGGTTTATAGCGGTAAATTTCTACCTCGGCGCAACACGTATTGCCATAAAGTGTCATCATCCTCATCTTCAGAATTGAATCCATCCACATCAGACAGCTCCTGCTGGCAAATTGCATCAACTTTAGCGGCTGCAACGATAGTCTCCTCCTCCTCGTCAGTAATAGGCACTGGAACCTCCGAACCATCACTGACATCATCATCATGTATAACATCATGCAAGGTTTGGTCAATTTCATCATATTGATATGCAAGTACCATGCCAGTGGGAGCTATGTCCTCCTCAATTTCATTATAGCTCCACAAATGCATGTGCTCAAATTTTTGCACCACTCTCAATGGGTCTTGTAACAGGGTGTCTGGCAAGTAAAAGACCTCCGTTGCTTGTTCAGCAAGAATGTAGGGTTCATCTTGGCACCGGTAATCTCCAGTATTGACGCTTGCAAAATACCCATCATTTGTAATCTTCGGTTCCTCCTTGGTCCCTTCCAGATCATACCAGTCAACGTGGAATAAAACAACAATTCAATCTCTGTCATGCCCCGATGAGTTGTACTGTTGTTGGCATTTCTTTACGTCACCACCACTGGCGCACTAGCGTGAGCGTGTAAGAAACTCCCGGGTACACTGACGAGTGCGAACGAATCTGCAAGCACACGGATACACTGTTGTAGCACTTCTCCCTCAGAGAATGAGTATTCCCAAGGGTATCAAATCCAAGGACGGGAGAGTAACCGGACGAAGGTCTATCCAAGGACACCTAGCTATACTAAGATAGGCAAGGTATGAGAAGTACTTTCTTGAGGAGCTTAACTCTCGAGATGGATCTGTCCACTATTAGTCCTCCCCGTGGGGCACCAGCCCATCCTAACTTTTTAGGGCTAGTCCAATGTTCTAGCAACGGGGCCCTACTCGGTACACAGGCGCGGAGGGTTTCAAAGGGTCCAACAGGCTGTCACCACTGCGGCCTACTTCTATCGTTACGTGAATGCACTTGGTTTTCGTAGGATAACCAGAGTCCAGACACCACATCTACACTCCCGATAACTGCTATAGCACGGTTATGTCTGTTGACCCGCTAACAACACTATAGTAACCCGTATAAATACAGGACTACGAACTAGAGAGACAACGGCTCAGATCATACTAGTCAAGTTACGGAGCAGCAAGAAAGGTTTCGATGCGAACGAGATACAACAAACTTACTCAGCTAAACAGGATCAAAGCATGCAAACGGATACTTGAACTAATGAACTAGCTCTAAAGGATCAAAGGCTTGTGTCACGAAGAACACAAGCGTCTAAACTATGAACGAGCCAAGAGCACAAGAACATATCATTCATGCATGATGTTCACTATAGTCTAAATAAGAAATGTCGAATACTCACTTTGATCTAAATGAAGAACAATACACCCATGAGGACGTCAACTCACTCCTCACTCCTACTCTATCTATCAACTAATTCTAGTCTAGATCTCTTCTCAACCCCATTCTACCACATAGAGGTGAGAATCACCTCACATGGGTAGAATTAGAGAGAGGGAGAGAGAGCTACACAAGAGAGAAGTGGAGACTTGAGAGCTTGGAAGTGTGTAGGAAATGAGGCCTCTCCCCTTCTATTTATAGGCAAGGGGGTGGCTTGCTCCGAGGCTCAAAGTGCTCCAAAACACCTTGGGATGCAGCCAAGGATCAATGGGCAGATGACACATGGAAGGTGGGGATGAACCGACCCTAGGTCGGTTCGGCCGATCCTAGGGTTGGCCGAAACCCCAGGGAGGCCATCTGGCCTGTGTTTCCTCTGACTGACTTCCATGTGGGCCCTGATGCTTATCCCCCGTGCATGCCAAGTTTCCTGGTGATTTGGTTAGCAAAGTAGGCCCATGGATCCATGTGATGCTGACGTGGAAGCGTGTGATTCGTTGAGAGCTCTTCACATGGATCGGTGACATCATGGATCCAGGGGAATCCATGTGACAGCCCCTCATTGGCCAGAACCTGAGTGCCTTGGATTGGAGTGGGATAAATGTGCACGGATTCTTCCCATTTCCTATGCTAAATACATGCATAGTGTTGGTGTTTCTTAATCTCAACACTAGGCGTTGTGGTAGCGTGAGCGTGTAAGAAACTCCCGGGTAGACTGACGAGTGCGAACGAATCCGCAAGCGCACTGATACACCGCTGTAGCACTTCTCCCTAGGAGAATGAGTATTCCCATCGCGTTTCATTCCTAGGACGGTGGGTAACCAGAGAGGGTCTATCCAAGGACACCAGGTTTCGCTGGGATAGTTCGGGATACAAGAAGCACTTCCTTAAGGGACTTAGCTCTCAAGATGCATCTGCCAGGTCTATGTCATCCCCGCGGGGCGACAGCACATCAAGGTGCTGGCAAGCGAGCCCAACTCGGTACGCGACGTAGAGGGTTGACAAAGGGTCCAACAGGCTGTCACCACTGCGGCCTACCTCTACGCTACGATCGTACATGGTCTTCGCAGGAAAACCAGGGCCCAGACACCACGTCTGTACCCCAAGATAAATACTATAGTGCGGTTACGTCTGTCGACCCGCTAACTACACTATAGCAACCGTATAGATACGGTCCCACGAACAAGGGAAAGATCGGAATCAGATCATCTTATCATTCATTGAACTACGGAGCAGAAAGGAAGCTATGGATGCAGCTAAACGAGATACAGCGGACTTACTTAACTAAACAGGATCAGAGCATGCAAACAAGTATATGAACTACTGCTCTGGCTCTAAAGGATCGAGGCCTTGTGTCATGAAGAACACAAGCCTCTAACTTATGAACGAGCCACGAACACAAGAACAAAACAATCATGCATGATGTCAACTATAGTCTAAATAAGAAATGCTGAAATACTCACTTTGATCTAAATGAAGAACAAGCATCCACGAGGACATCAACTCACTCCTCACCCCTACTCTACCTCTCAACTAATCCTAATCTAGATCTCTCCTCATCACCATTCTACCACATAGAGGTGAGAACCACTTCTCATGGGCAGAATTAGAGAGAGGGAGAGAGAGCTACACAAGAGAGAAGTGGAACTTGAGAGCTTGGTGGTGTGTGTGAAATGGAGCCCCTCCCCTCCTATTTATAGACAAGGAGGAGGCTTGCTCCAAGGCTCCAAGTGCTCCAATACACCCGGGATTGCAGCCAAGGACCAATGAGCGAGCAACACGTGGAGGGGGGAGATCAACCGACCCTAGGTCGGTTCGGCCGATCCTAGGGTCGGCTGAAGCTCCCGGCTGGCCATCTGGCCTGTGCTTCCTCTGGCTCACTTCCATGTGGGCCCTAGTGCCTCTCCTCCGTGCATGGCACGTTTCCTGGCTGTTTAGTTGGCAAAGTGGGCCCATGGATCCATGTGATGCTGACGTGACAGCGTATGATTCGTTGAGAGTCCCTCACATGGATTGGTGACATCATGGATCCAGGAGAATCCATGTGGTAGCCCCTGATTGGCCAGCATTTGAGTGCCTTGGATTGGAGTGGAGTGAAAGTGCATGGATTCCTCCCATTTCTTATGCTAAATACCTGCATTCGAATAGACATCGACACTGGTGGAAAGTATGAGTTTAAGCTCCTATTCTAGTGTGGATGTGCAATTCATGCTCCAATTTGCAGGGGTTGACGGTCATAAAAATGGCATATATCAACCATCAACAACACCCCCACACTTGACCTTTGCTCGTCCCGAGTGAAGGGGAAACAAAGCCAAGTGGGTCATGAATACCAAAGAGTAAGACAAACATAAGAGATATTCCAAGTCATACCTTGCTCCTGTGAACCTCTGTGTAGTGGCTATCATGTTCCCTTGGGTGATTGAAAAGTAGAACAGCTGTGAATCATGTCACTTATGCACCTGGTGATAAACACTTTGGGGTTTTGCAAGATTTTCAGAAACAGAACTCTTGAGGGCTTCCTTATTTGATTCTCTCAGATCACTCAATGTGTATATGTCATCACCAAGGCATTTGCCTTTCTTCATCCTACTTCTAATGATGGCTATATGTGGAGCTCAGGGTAGGATAAAGAGAAAGCATACTTGCATCACATATATTGCAAAGTCAAAAACTAGATCCACAGAGAAAATCAAATCATACCATCAGATCAAGATGTGCACCGGTATGGCTATGGTGTGTATGGTAAGGTGGATACTAGGCCCGGAATGGGTGCTGGATATTACCATACATATATATGATGAGAACTGTCGGTTGATGGTAAGGTGGACACTAGCCCCGGAATGGACACTAGTTATTAGCATAAAAAATTATGGAACTCCTTTCTGCATGACCATCCCTCTCCTTTTTTCCTTCTTTATTTTGGATATGGGCTATCCTTTCTCTCTCTGTTTTTTTCAAAACATGCTTTGGGCATGTGTATAGATTTCTTTTCTCTTTTTTTTCATAGCCCATATCTCTTCCTTGAAGGATACTTTTAGAGAGAGCGGTCATACCACATATGGAGCTTTTACTTTTGTGGTATGAATGATACAATGCTAACTTCCAGTGTAGAAGCATAGCAAGGGGAAATAGGTGGGGTGCACATAAATCTTGATCATGAAAGTAATGAGAAGAATTCTCACAAGGGTCACAGAATTTGACAAAGCTCAAAGCAATAACAAGCAGCATATGAATCGAAGGTTTTTTTACCTACAAAGATCATATGGCTCTAATGGGACGGAGGCATATCAAAGAGGAGCCTTTCCAAGAGGTTTTGAGTTTTCAAAAAATAAATTCCCCAAGAGAGTTAGTCATCAGAGCAATAGATCATATCATCCAGCCATATCATACTTGTCAATCACTTAGGTGAACATGCTTGTCCTTAAGAAGGTTATGGTTCACAAGCATCAGGTGATAACAAGGAATAAAACTTATGTAAGTCTACTCAGGTACAAATGAGCTGGGTGATCGTTAGCATCATCATTCGAGTTTTAGTTTAGAGATAGACAGATATAGCTTATAAAACTCAGGAATGAAAGAGAGTGAGTTGTTGAGATGCAAACCGGCGCTAAGCATGGGAGATGAACCGTGAGAGGCTCTCCACAGGAGTGAACTCGTGCGGGTCCCGTTCAGGTTCGCGGTAGGTGATCGATCGGCTAGCGCGGAGTGCTCACAGTGGGTACGTATGGAAAACGTCGTGCCTGCATTGGGAGAGTCATGGCTCTTCCCCCACACTGTCTCGAACCTAGATGTCCTCTAAATCAAAGAGACCAAAGTAATGATACAATGGGTGGCTAAACCGGGTTACATGACCGGTGAGCCACTTTATTCAAATCCAAATGTTTCAAACGAAATGATTAGGCGCTTACACACATGCAAAGGAAATAAATGAAATAAAGGGAAACAAAGGGAAATAAACCTAGACCTAGACTAGCACCTAATGAACTAAAGCTGGGGCTAATCCCCACTACTCGGAAAGGATCTGCTCCTTTCCCTCAGCAACTGCCAGCCTCTGCAGCTTCTGGGTCATGTCCTCCTCTGGCTGGCGACACTCAAGCCTGAGCTCATGGTACTCGTCCCTCTGCTTAGCCAGCCCTTCAACTAGCTTCTCATGCTCTAAGAACAGATCAGCTAGTTTGTTGGCTAACTTCGCTAGGGCAGGGGTCTTCTTGGCGCCATTCACGTGGATGTCTACAAGGATCTTGGTGATGACTCGCTCGCACCGAGGCGGCTTATGGTAGGGTGTACCATAGCCTCCAGTGGCTGTCTTCACTCCGAAGATCTTGCACCGGGTCTGTGGAAGCGGGAACTCATCCCACACATCCTGCTCATAAGTATGGCAGAAAGCTTCCCCGTAGCTGTTGAAGTCAGACCCAATGTAGCGCTCTCCTAGCTTCAGGGGTGGCCCAGGGGGATCATCAAACAAGACGTGCTTGGCAGCGGTCTTGTTGTCCATGGTGGCCATCCGGACCGGGAAAGAAGGCGGGAAGGAGGAGCCTCGCCGGGACGACTGCACCGGGGAGTCGGTGTGCATCCCGCGAGAGCTCTCTACACTCCTGCCTCTCTCGGGAGTCATGGCCTCCGGCGACCCCATCACCTCATCCAGGTTGCTGAGGTCGATGAGATGAGAGGGTCTCCCTCCCCCTGAAGTGAGGGAAGAAACCGCCCTACGGAGCCGAGCGAAACCGTAGTCGGCCATGGATGCGGTGATGAGCTGAGGATGGTGAGGTGGAGGAGATGGATCTTCGCGATGCGAAAACTCATCGGGCGGCAGAGAGAAGGTTTCTGGAGGAGAATGAGACACACACGCGAAAGAAGAAGGGGAGAGGCGGCACCAGGGTTTCGGCCGAACCAGGGTTCGGCCGGCCCCAGGTGGGCCCCTCTGGTCCTCCCCTTTCTCGTGTGGGCTCCAGCAAGTCTTAGGATCGACGGCCCAGGTGGATTCCCCGAGATGGAAAGATTGGCTTAGGGTTAAGGTTAGGATAAGGTTGAGGTTGAAAATTCATCCTCCACTATATACCAACCTTGGCCAAACCATGATATAACCATAGAGAATCTGGGGGAGTCACCTTGGCGACATATTCGGTTCGTCAAAAGTGTAGGCACTTCCGACAGTAATCACGAAGCGTTCGTGTCGCCACAATGGTGCTTCCTTCCTGTGGACCTTTTGCCTACTCCTCTTTATCTTGGCAATTTCTTTCTCCTGCATGACCACGGTCCACAAGATACCCGAAGGATAATTCTTTCTGGGGAAACGAGATGAGTCCCAGGAGTACTCGGGATGCGGGTGTCTTGTGATCTCCTGTCTCACTTATGACCGTCTCCTTGCAGACAATGTTGATAAGCTCTGATCTGCAAGAGTAGTGCATATACAAACTCGAGCCCAAAAAGGTATATCAAGGCTGAGGGCAAGCATGATCATCCCAGAGAGGCCGAGGCATTCCCTGGGGTGGTCACGGGACTCGAGGACTATAGCACTGGGGTCGCGGAACTCAGAGACAAAAAGATCGAGCACTAAGGCTAGTGCTTCACCAATAGGTACCGATCTCCGAGTGAACTCAAGCTCGGAAAGACACTCGGCCTTCAAAAAGGATAAAGCATGGACTTCCGGAGGCTGGTGTATGATCAGGAACCAGAGTTCAGACGAAGAGCAAGATTTAACTCGCTCTTACCTTAGGCAGAGGGTTCGATGTCCTCATCAGGGCGATGGAAACATTCCGAAGTGTGGCCTAAGCTTCCAATGGGGGGTTATGGATAAGTTGGAAAGTGCATCTCCCACTGGGCATCGATCAAATCAGGCATAAGATACGAAATGCAAGCTTCTCCTGATTGATCGGCATCGATCAATGTGCTTGAGATAAAAAGTGAATGCGCTCCATTTGATCGGTAAATGATCGTGCTCCTTCGGTCTGATGGATGAATCCAATGGATTATAAAATAGAGACTGATGTCTTGGTTTATACAAAACTTCAGTGCAAAGCACTTCAGCTCAAACCTCGACGTAGGGACATGATAAGCCTCTCATACCCTTCTTAAGAGATAGTAGTGAGGATCGAACAAGTCATCCTGGCCGAGAATGGTCGTTCTTTCCGAACTACTCTCTCCATCCTCCCACGAGACAAAATCTCAGGGAGAAGGTCTAAGAAGATGCACGAGAGGGAAACCCAAGGGTGGATATCGCGCCACGAAATCTTTCCCTCAGACTCCTGCTATTCAGGAATGACATCTTCAGCCAGAGCTCAGAAAGAATGGATATGAAACCTCAGACTTGGCTGACGATGGATCTAGGTGGCTCAACATTTCCTCTGGTGGGCGTCTCATTGACTGGGATGCAAGGGGAGCTGAAATCCTGGAGATTGTCCACGATCTCTTTTCCCTCGACAGCATCTAGGTGCACAAAGGATCCTCCGGAGAGAACATTAAGCCTCATGGCATCATCCTTCCGCAATCCAAACTAGAAGTGCTGAAGCAACATCCAATCGGGAATGTAGAGGACTGGGCAATCTTCCACCGCGGAGGCGAAATGATTCCATGCCATTCCTAGTGATTCCTCCTCACATTGCTTGAAACAGAGAATCTTTGCCCTTAACAAGATGACACGTCGTATTGGGAAGAAATGGGAGCAAAAAGCTGCTCTCAACCTTTCCCAAGTAAGGTAGTCTCTACCAAAACAACGGTGCCAATCCCGTGCTTCCCCGGAGAGGGATAGCGGGAAACACTCTCTTTTCCGAGCATCCGGTGATTCTCCGGTTTTACCCTGAGTTTTAATCAGACGCTCGTAGTCTCTCACATGATCAAAGGGGTTCTCATGACTTAACCCCGAGAAGGATAGGTCCTGAATTAGCTTCATGAGAGAGGGGTGAAGCCAAAGGGCAGATGTAAGAGTGGGTCTTGATGAAGATGGCTCTTATGGTTCACTCCTCGAAGGTGGAAGGTGTTTACAAGGATAACCTTCCATGGGTAGCGGGGGTAGAGGTAGAAGTAAAGAAAACAAAAGGGGATATCTCAAAAAGGGTAACAGGGGTGAAGGTAGAAGAAAAAGGAAAAAGATAAATACGAGGATAGACGGACTCGAAGGTTAACAACAGCCGTCCCCGGCAACGGCGCCAGAAATGCTTGTTGGCATTTCTTAATCACAACACTAGGCGCCGTGGTAGCATGAGCATGTAAGAAACTCCTGGGTACACTAACGAGTGCGAACGAATCCGCAAGCGCACAGATACACCGCTGTAACACTTCTCCCTAGGAGAATGAGTATTCCCGTCGGGTTTTGTTCCTAGGACGGTGGGTAACCAGAGAGGGTCTATCCAAGGACACTGTTGACACTTCTTAACGCAATCACCTGAGAACGGATTTGGAATCCGTCCCCGGCAACGGCGTCAGAAATGCTTGTTGGTATTTCTTAACCTCACCACTAGTGGCGCGTCTAGCGTGAGCGTGTAAGGAACACCTGGGTATACTGACGGGTGCGAACAAATCCGCAAGGGTACGGATTCACCGTTGTAGCACTTCTCTCTAGGAGTATTCCAAAGGGTATCGAATCCAAGGAACGATGTGCACTACCTTCTATCCTAGATGAACGGTCCAAGGATACCAGACCCTTGCTAAGGTAGGCAGATGATGGGGAGGATCCTGCTGATAGCGTACAGAGTTGAGGACAGCCTCTCGATTAGGAACTCTCGTTTCGGGAGCTAACCTCCCGCGTTGCTTCTGCACAACTCCGGTTGTTAGATTTTAGACTCCTATAGCTGTATCCGAACGTGGGGGATTTCAGAGGGTCCAACAGCTGTCACTACCGCGGCCTACCCCAAGACAAACCGTGGGATACAGGGCATTCGAAGGATAACCCGTAGTCTAGACACCACGTCTACACCACCGATTACTACTATAGCACAGCTACGTCTGATATCCCGTAGAAACACTATAGCACTCCGTATAAATACGGAGCGACGAACCCACGAGGGAGAGACCCGAACTCACTCAGATATACGCTAACCTATGCAAGGAATCACAGATGAACTTGGTCTAGATTAGGATAAAGAAGCATCCACTAACTCTGATTAGACTAGCAGGCATACAAACATGTTACAACCTAATATGTTTATAACAGAAGATCAAGGGTCGTGTTCGTGAAGAACACGAGCCTCTAACTTATGAACAAACACAAAAGTATGAGAAACTTGCTCGTCAACTAGATCGAGGAAGCGCGTTCGTGAAGAACACGAGCCTCTAAATGATGAATGAACGAAGAACTCAAGAACACCGTATGAACGACACTATAGTCTAATTGGAAATGTCGAAATACCCACTTTGTTCTAATTGAAGAACAAGACATCCTCTCCAACACCACACTCTACCTAGCACCTACTCTCACCCACATGGATCAACTCATTTGATCCATGAGAGATCACATGAGGGAGGAAACAAGTGTTTCTCAAGAGGAGGAGGAGAATGGGATGGATCACTATTTAGCCCCCTCTCCATCTATTTATAGGCCTGTGTCACCGTGCGAGAACACCCCAAGTACCACGGGAATGCCCTTAGGATCCAACGAGGAGACGACACGTGGAGGATGGGTGCGAACCGCCTTAAGGTGGGGTCGGCCGACCTGTGGGGTCTGCCGAACCCTGGTTGGCTCCGTTCGCGCTGCCTTTCGTCTGGGTGATTGCTAGGTGGGTCCTTATGGCGATTCCCGGTGTATGGGTCGGTTGGAGGCGGTTTGCTCGGGTTGTGGGCCCTTTAATCCGTGTACTGGCTCCTGATTGGTCGAAGGTGTGTTTCCTTGGATTGGTGATGTGTCATGGACACATGGTATCCGACGTGGCAACACATCGCCACGTGGTCTGGTGTGGGTCCCACCGAGCCCACATATCAAGATGGTGATCTTGTCTTGTGCAGATCTCTTTCATCCGGACTCAGAAGTAGACATATGATATATCCATTTCGATCGTCTCGACGAGCCCGTCGCAATGGTGTAGTCCAAATTGGCATTTGAAGTTGTTATGGATGATGTTCTTTAATAGCCATTGGATCACTTGCTCTCAATTGTACCATTTGGCACGCATTTCGGTGCATCCTGCAACAAAAGCTAGAAACACCAACACTTGTGGAAATCATCAGTATCAAGCTCTGTTCTAGTGTTGATGATCCTTCTACATTTATTTTATGCAGGTATTCACGGTGTAAAAGTAGCACTTAACAGCCGTCAACAACTCCCCCACACTTGACCTTTGCTCGTCCCGAGTGAAGGGAGTCAGATCAAGGTGCGACATGATATCCAAAGGTATGAAGCAAGCATAAGAGATATTCCAAACCATACCTTGTACTCATGAACTTATGAAGTGTCTATCATGTTATCTTGGGTAGTTGAAGGATGGAATGGTCATGAATCAAATCACTCCTGCTCATCATGTCAAGTAACTTGGGGTTTTGCAATAAGTTTTCAAAACAAACCTTGCTTTGCTCCTCATTTGATTCTCTCGGATCGCTCAGTGTATATATGTCCTCACCAAGGCATTAAACTGCCTTTATTCATCCTACTTCTAATGATAGCTTATGTGGAGCTCAGGGTAGGTATGAATGATAAGGCATACTCGCATCTCATATATTGCAAAGTCAAAGACTAGATCCTCAGAGAAAATCAAATCATACAATCAGATCAAGATGTGCACGTGTATAGATATGGTGAGTATGGTAAGGTGGATACTAGGCCCGGAATAGGTGCTAGATATTACCATACATGTATGATGAGAGTTGGTAGATGGTAAGGTGGACACTAGCCCCTGAATAGGTACTAGTTATTACCATATAAGTTATGGAACTCCTTTTTGCATGACCATCTCTCTCCTATTTCTCCTTTATCTTGGACATGGGCTATTCTTTCTTTCCTCTTTTTTTTCTTTTCATCATGCTTGAGCATGTGTTTCTCTTTTTTTTTCATAGCCCATTTCTCTTTTTGAAGGACACTTTTGGAGAGAGATGTCACACCACATATGGAGCTTTATTTTCATGAAATGGATGAATGATACAATGCTAACTTCCAGTGTAGAAGCATAGCAAGGGGAAATATGGTGGTGTGCACATAAATCTTGATCATGAAGGTAATGAAGAGAATTCTCACAAGGGTCACAGAATTTGACAAAGCTCAATGTAATAACAAGCAGCATATGAGTATAAGGTTTTCAACTATGAACATCATATGGCTTTGGTAGGACTGTGGCATATCAAAGAGGAGCTTTGCAAAGGGGTTTATGATTTTTCAAATAAAATTCCCGAGCACTCAAACATAAAGAGCGAAGATCATATCATCAAACCATGTTACAAACACCAACTACTTAGATAAGCATGAGTTCCCTAATGATGTTTGTTCACAAGCATCAAGATGATGAGTAAGGAATAAAACATATGCAAGCCAACCACAGGAATCATGTAGAGCAAGCATAGCACCATTATTTGAGTTTGATTTACTGGATAAGAATTGAGGATCATTCAAACTCATAGGTAGAGAGATGAAGGGTGCACATACCATCACTCCTGAAGGATATGAGATCAAGGGAGACTAGTGGTGATTCGGCTGACCAAAAGGCAGCCGGCTCACTCCAGTTTACCTTGCTCTTGTCATGAAGGTGTATTCGATGTTGTGCAGCGCCTGTTTGGGAGTTCTCGAGTGGATATGTCGATGATGCGATCGAGAGGACTCCCCCACACTGGTACTTGTACCGGTGTTGTTCCTCAAGCAAAAGTGGAAAGAAAAGATGAACTCTACTGGTTTGAGAACCACAGAGCCTTTATTCAAAAGAAAATATTTTTGTTGTTTTTTTATTTATTGCCACCGTGTCATTTGCTCGAAAGGGTTAGACCAAAATTACACTTTATGCACAAAGGGGAATATACTTACCTTGGACCTTTGAGAGGTCATATGTACCACCTTTGTATGTTGTGCAACATGAATCTGACACCTTAACTCACCTTCCCATATGAATCTAGCTTAATGACTTACCCATTCAAATTTGACAATTTTCTACAGGGGTTAGTCAGCATATATGCAACCAAGATCTATGAAGATATAACTCTAAGGTTCATCAATCAAAACTCGACACCATGTCTTGCTTTGACTAACGAAGACAGTTTTAACCTAAGCACCATGCTTAATTTAAAACAATCTATGAATGTACAAGCGCTTTGAACATTCAAACCCGAGCACATGAACGAAGATAAAGGAAGCACATAAGCATGATCAAGCTATCATCAACAAGGGACATAAGCATGAGCATAAGACGGTGAACCTCGGGAACCTCCCGGAAGGGCTTTGTTTAATGTCAAAAGCAGGACTTACCTAGCTAGTGGGCAAGATGAAAGAGCTGTCATCATCGCCACACCAGGATAAGATTTGGTAGAGGCAGAACTTTACTTAGGATGCTCACATACCTCCCCCACACTTGTAGTTTGCATTGTTAGGCAACAAAACTCAAGTGTGTGGTGATCAAGCTTCCTTTTGCAGATGTTCCCTCACCAAAGCTTATCTAGGTGTTGTAGCTGATGTGGCTCACATGTTCGTAGGCATCATATGTCCATCTTTCTTTTCAATCTCCACCTGAAAGGTTAGTGACCAAAAATACCCGAAGGACGACTTATCCTAACAACATGTTCTTGCTTTTATTCGAAAAGGGAAATAAAACCTAACCTAATCCAGGCTATCTCCTGGTAGTGCTTTGTTTATTTATTGGTCATAAGCTCGACCATGGGAACTTCGTCTTGCAGCTATCGTTGGTGGTGTCATTCCCGTCCCACCACCAATCCTTGATGTATCAGCGAAGCTTTAGCTGCAAGGTTAGTGCCACAGTGCACACACGAAATCTGATATGCTTATGGTAAACATATACATCTACAACCAACCTTCTGAACTTTCTGCAAAAGAGGACCATAAGGTGATTGCAGCCCTCACGTGTGCTCAGCACACTAAGCAAGTCTGACTCTGGAGGGACATGATGCAAGCATGGTCTGTATGGTAGATCAAGAATGAAGCTACCATGCTCGTGTGTGGAATCCTTTCCTTCGGACTCCAGAGTCAGTGCCTCGAAAGGTTCCATGGCCCATGAATTCTCCATCTCAAGAGAGTCATCATGGAAGCTCGATGTTGACTCTTGATCATAATCGAAAGCAACATAGTACGGGCTAGCGGGAAGAGGCTGAAACTCGGTTGAGATAGATGATGATCGTTTGCCTCCGCAGAGGTGAAGAGGATCTCCCGATTCATCCCCTTGAGGAGTAGAGAAGTCTACAACCTCAATCGGAACAGGCTCGGATGATTCGAACGGGGATATGTGCATCATTGTCTCGAGCGGGTTTTGCTCGGGAAGAGGCTCTATCATGGAATGTTCATGACAAGAAATGGACGTGGTAGAAGCGGCTTCCCTAAGCTTTACATCTAGGCTTCCTTGAGATTTATCAAGAAGTTCATCCAATGGGAAGCCCAGAAGAAGATCGAAATCCATGATGTCATAGATGTGAAAATCTAAGTCCACCTCGATCTTGTCTATGATGATTGGCACGTCCCTAGCAATCCCTCGACATGGGAAAATATATTTTGTCCACCTAGGACTTTGGAAATGTCTATCAGTCGGGGTGAGGGGCATGTCACCCACCAGAGTGTCCAAAAGGTACTCCGATATGATGCAAGCTCCAGCAGTAGGGTCATGAACAGCATCTATGATGTTTCCCTCATGGAGCAATGGATGGTCGTGGAAGTCGAGCTGACCCGAATTATTTCAAAAATAGGCTTTGATGACCAATCCACTTTTGCCCCATGATTCCAAACTTCATCGAGAATCTCATCAAAGTCCAACGATGCCGTAGGCTCCTCGTGCCAAGAACGATCTGAGGTGTTTATGATGTCTCGAGAAGGATCACCCTCAAATCGAGAAGAGAACTCTGAAGGTTGAATTTCTTCTCCCTTTGGTGTTCGTGGTTCGGGAGAAGGCTCTCTAGACGAATCAATGGATGTGCAAGGTGAAAGCTCAAAGTTGTCTGTTAAGAGACTCTCTTGGATCGACTCTGATTCTTGGTGGAGATCATTGTATCTGGGATGGGAAGAAGAGGTTTCTAAGAAGTATTTTAGGATCTCTCTTCTTTTCATCAGAGTTCGGGTTCTGAATGAACCTCCAGCTACAAGGTCGAGCTCGAATGCAGATTCCATGTCTATCAGCCCGTGAAAGATGTTCAAGGATAAATTATCAGGTATAGACAAGTCTGAGTTAAGCTCCAACAGGTGTGAGAACCTAGCCCAAGCTGCACCTATAGACTCTCACTCTAGTTGCTCGAATTCACAGAATTCACACGGTAGCGAATCTAAGTATTCAAAAGGGGAGAACGAGTGACAAAAGTCATCTCGTAGTTCTTCCCAATTGTCTACACTCTCTATCGTGCGGGTGTACCACTGTTCCGCTCTGTCTATAAGAGAAAAAGGGAACAACTTCTACCTCAAAGTTTCCTGTGTCATACCTGGGATTACCAAGCATGAACATAGTTCTTCGAACTCCTTTAAATGATCATGGGGATCATCACTAATGGCACCAGAGAAAAGTTGATTCCGAACCATGGCTATAAAGCCGGGACGAAGCTCGCAGCTAGATGAAGAAGTTGATGGTTGATCTAAGACGAACTCACCCCTAGGGGTAGAGATGCTATTACAGGAAAGCTTCTCCATGGGTAACGGGGGTCAAGATAGAAGGAAAGAAACAAAAAAGATATCTCGATGGGTAACGGGGGTAAAGGTAGAACAAAAAGGAAAAACAAAAGATACGAGGACCACTAGGTTCGAAGATAGATACAGCAACCGTTCCCCGACAATGGCACCAGAAATGCTTGTTGACACTTCTTATCGCAATCACCTGAGAACGGATTTGGAATCCGTCCCCGGCAACAGCATCAGAAATGCTTGTTGGTATTTCTTAACCTCACCACTAGTGGCGCGTCTAGCGTGAGCGTGTAAGGAACACCCGGGTATACTGACAGGTGCGAATGAATCCGCAAGCGCACGGATACACCGTTGTAGCACTTCTCCCTAGGAGTATCGAATCCAAGGAATGATGTGCACTACCTTCTATCCTAGATGAACGGTCCAAGGATACCAGACCCTTGCTAAGGTAGGCAGATGATGGGGAGGATCCTGCTGATAGCGTACAGAGTTGAGGACAGCCTCTCGATTAGGAACTCTCGTTTCGGGAGCTAACCTCCCGCGTTGCTTCTGCACAACTCCGGTTGTTAGATTTTAGACTCCTATAGCTGTATCCGAACGTGGGGGATTTCAGAGGGTCCAACGGCTGTCACTACCGCGGCCTACCCCAAGACAAACCGTGGGATACAGGGCATTCGAAGGATAACCCGTAGTCTAGACACCACGTCTACACCACCGATTACTACTATAGCACGGCTACGTCTGATATCCCGTAGAAACACTATAGCACTCCGTATAAATACGGAGCGACGAACCCACGAGGGAGAGACCCGAACTCACTCAGATATACGCTAACCTATGCAAGGAATCACAGATGAACTTGGTCTAGATTAGGATAAAGAAGCATCCACTAACTCTGATTAGACTAGCAGACATACAAACAAGTTACAACCTAATATGTTTATAACAGAAGATCAAGGGTCGTGTTCGTGAAGAACACGAGCCTCTAACTTATGAACAAACACAAAAGTATGAGAAACTTGCTCATCAACTAGATCGAGGAAGCATGTTCGTGAAGAACACGAGCCTTTAAATGATGAACGAACGAACAAGAACACCGTATGAACGACACTATAGTCTAATTGGAAATGTCGAAATACTCACTTTGCTCTAATTGAAGAACAAGACATCCTCTCCAACACGACACTCTACCTAGCACCTACTCTCACCTACATGGATCAACTCATTTGATCCATGAGAGATCACATGAGGGAGGAAACAAGTGTTTCTCAAGAGGATGAGGAGAATGGGATGGATCACTATTTAGTCCCGTCTCCATCTATTTATAGGCCTGTGTCACCGCGCGAGAACACCCCAAGTACCACGGGAATGCCCTTAGGATCCAACGAGGAGACGACATGTGGAGGATGGGCGCGAACCGCCTTAAGGTAGGGTCGGCCGACCTGTGGGGTCCGCCGAACCCTGGTTGGCTCCGTTCGCGCTGCCTTTCGTCTGGGTGACTGCTAGGTGGGTCCTCAAGGCGGTTCCCGGTGTATGGGTCGGTTGGAGGCGGTTTGCTCGGGTTGTGGGCCCTTTAATCCATGTACTGGCTCCTGATTGGTTGAAGGTGTGTTTCCTTGGATTGGTGATGTGTCATGGACACATGGTATCCGACGTGGCAACACATCGCCACATGGTCTGGTGTGGGTCCCACCGAGCCCACATATCAAGATGGTGATCTTGTCTTGTGCAGATCTCTTTCATCCGGACTCAGAAGTAGACATATGATATATCCATTTCGATCGTCTCGACGAGCCCGTCGCAATGGTGCAGTCCAAATTGGCATTGAAGTTGTTATGGATGATGTCCTTTAATAGCCATTGGATCACTTGCTCTCAATTGTACCATTTGGCACACATTTCGGTGCATCCTGCAACAAAAGCTAGAAACACCAACACTTGTGGAAATCATCAGTATCAAGCTCTATTCTAGTGTTGATGATCCTTTTACAGTTATTTTATGCAGGTATTGACGGTGTAAAAGTAGCACTTAACAGCCGTCAACAGACACCAGCTTTCGCTAGGATAGGTCGGGATACAAGAAGCACTTCCTTAAGGGACTTAGCTCTCAAGATGCATCTGTCAGGTCTCAGTCATCCCCGCGGGGCGACATCACATCAAGGTGCTGGTAAGTGAGCCCAACTCGGTACGCGACGTAGAGGGTTGACAAAGGGTCCAACAGGCTGTCACCACTGCGGCCTACCTCTACGCTACGATCGTACGTGGTCTTCGCAGGAAAACCAGGGCCCAGACACCATGTCTGTACCCCAAGATAAATACTATAGTGCGGTTACGTCTGTCGACCCGCTAACTACACTATAGCAACCATATAGATACGGTCCCACGAACAAGGGAAAGATCGGAATCAGATCATCTTATCATTCATTGAACTACGGAGCAGAAAGGAAGCTATGGATGCAGCTAAACGAGATACAACGGACTTACTTAACTAAACAGGATCAGAACATGCAAACAAGTATATGAACTACTACTCTGGCTCTAAAGGATCAAGGCCTTGTGTCATGAAGAACACAAGCCTCTAACTTATGAACAAGCCACGAACACAAGAACAAAACAATCATGCATGATGTCCACTATAGTCTAAATATGAAATGCTGAAATACTCACTTTGATCTAAATGAAGAACAAGCATCCACGAGGACATCAACTCACTCCTCACCCCTACTCTACCTCTCAACTAATCCTAATCTAGATCTCTCCTCATCACCATTCTACCACATAGAGGTGAGAACCACCTCTCATGGGCAGAATTAGAGAGAGGGAGAGAGAGAGCTACACAAGAGAGAAGTGGAACTTGAGAGCTTGGTGGTTTGTGTGAAATGGAGCCCCTCCCCTCCTATTTATAGACAAGAAGGAGGCTTGCTCCGAGGCTCCAAGTGCTCCAAAACACCTGGGAATGCAGCCAAGGACCAATGAGCGAGCAACATGTGGAGGGGGGAGATCAACCGACCCTAGGTCGGTTCGGCCGATCCTAGGGTCGGCCGAAGCTCCTGGCTGGCCATCTGGCCTGTGCTTCCTCTGGCTCGCTTCCATGTGGGCCCTAGTGCCTCTCCTCCATGCATGGCATGTTTCCTGGCGGTTTAGTTGGCAAAGTCGGCCCATGGATCCATGTGATGCTGACGTGGTAGTGTATGATTCGTCGAGAGTCCCTCATATGGATTGGTGACATCATGGATCCAGGAGAATCCATGTGGCAGCCCCTGATTGGCTAGCATTTGAGTGCCTTGGATTGGAGTGGAGTGAAAGTGCATGGATTCCTCCCACTTCTTATGCTAAATACCTGCATTCGAATAGACATCGACACTGGTGGAAAGTATGAGTTTAAGCTCCTATTCTAGTGTGGATGTGCAATTAATGCTCCAATTTGCAGGGGTTGACGATCATAAAAATGACAAATATCAACCGTCAACAAATAGACATCGACACTGGTGGAAAGTATTAGTTTAAGCTCCTATTCTAGTGTGGATGTGCATTTCATGCTCCAATTTGTAGGAGTTGATAGCCATGAAAATGGTACTTAACAACCGTCAACAACACCCCCACACTTGACCTTTGCTCGTCCTGAGTGAAGGGGAAACAAAGCCAAGTGGGTCATGAATACCAAAGAGTTAATGACAAACATAAGAGATATTCCAAGTCATACCTTGCTCCTGTGAACCTTTGTGGTTTGGCTATCATGTCTCCTTAGGTGATTGAAAAGGAGAACAGCTGTGAATCAAGTCACTTATGCACCTGGTGATAAACACCTTGGGGTTTTGCAAAGTTTTTCATAAACAAATCTCTTGACAGCTTCCTCATTTGATTCTCTCAGATCACTCAATGTGTGTATGTCCTCACCAAGGCATTAGATTGCCTTTCTTCACCCTACTTCTAATTGTGGCTATATGTGGAGCTTAGGGTTGGATAAAGGGTAAGGCACACTTGTATCAAATATATTGCAAAGTCAAAAACTGGATCCAATAGAGAAAATCAAAGCATATAATGAGATCAAGATGTGCACTAGTATGGATATGGTGAGTATGATAAGGTGGATACTAGGCCCGGAATGGGTGCTAGATATTACTACACATATATAATGAAAACTGAGGTGATGGTAAGGTGGACACTAGCCCCAGAGTAGGTACTAGTTATTACCATCTAAAATGCTGAAAATGATTAACTCCTTGCATGAGTCTCTCTCTCTTTTAAAAACTTATGAGGGCATGGCTACCCTTTTTTGGGTGGACCTTCATGTGTCCACATTTTTTTTCTTCAGCAAGGGACCTTCATGTGTCCCGATTTTTTTTCAGACAACCATGCCTCTTTATAAAAGACTCAAGAGGAGAAAACATCAGTGCTTATGGTAGAGTTTAAATCATGGATGGGTGTACAATGCTGATCTCCAGGGTAGAGATTTAGCAAGGGGAATGATGGTGGTGGTGGTGTGCACATACATATTGATCATGAAAGTAATGAAAAGAATTCTCACAAGGGTCACAGAATTTGACAAAGCTCAAAGTAATAACAAGCAGCATATGAGTATAAGGTTTTCAATTATAAACATCATATGGCTTTGGTAGGATAGTGACATATCAAAGAGGAGCCTTTCCAAGAGGTTTTGTGTTTTCAAAAATAAATAACCCAAGAGAGCTTAGTCATCAGAGCAACAGAACATATCATCAAGCCATATCATACTCGTCAATTACTTAGATGAACATGCTTGTCCTTAAGACGGTTATGGTTCACAAACATCAAGATAGATAATGAGGAATAAAACATATGCGACTCAACTCAGACATCAAGTAAGCTGGGTGATCTTAGCATCAACATTTGAGTTTTAATTCTTATGAGATAGACAATTATGGCTTATAAAACTCAGAAATGAGAGAGTGAGTTGTCGAGATGCGAACTGATGCTGTGCATAGAGGTTGAATTGTGAGAGGCTCTCCACAAGAGCGATCTCGTGCGGGTCCCGTTCAGGTTCTCTTGTAAATGATCGATCGTCTAGCGCGGAGTGCTTACAGTGGGTACGTGAGAATGCGTCGTGCCTGCTTTGGGAGAGTGGCTCTCCCCCACACTGTCTCGAACCTAGACGTCTTTCTATAACAAATGACCAAAGTGATAACACAAATGTAGCTTGACCGGGTTACATGACCGGTGAGCCTACTTTATTCAAATCCAAATGTTCTAAATTAAAAATTATTAGGCGCTTACACTCATGAAGGGAAATAAATGAAAGGAAGGGAAATAAATAAAGTAAATGAAAAGGGAAACAACCTAGACCTAGACTAGCACCTAATGGAACTAAAGTTGGGGCGAAGCCACACTACTCGGCATCAAAAAGATCTACGTGTCCTGTAGCCGAGAAAAGTCGCCTCATCTTCGCACAGAGGCCGCAGCGAAGGTCACGCACATCATCCCTCAACTCAGCTAGGTCCACCTTCTGCTCTGAAAAGGCAGCCCTCAGCTTCTTGTTGCTAGCTTCCAAGTCCTTCATCAGTGGAGTCAGCTTGGCCACTGAGGAGAGCTTGGGGAGTTGCTCGGCCACCCGAATCTTCTCCCTAGACCTCCTAGTGTAGGACGGTGGTGGTGGTCCGTCATCCAGGCCAAGATCTTCATCCTGTTCAGGTAGGACAGGTGCTGGATGTGTTTCCTTCCTGCCTTGCTTCTCAGGAGCCTTCTCCTTGGGCGACGCCGGCCATATGGTAACTGGCGGCTATGGCGATTGAGCGGCCTATGCTGCGCTCATCTGCCCCCCAGCTAGCGATGAAGGCGCACTAGGCTGTGGTGGAGGCGTGAACAGCATACCCTTGGGATGAAGTTGAGCCGTGGTCGGCCTGCCATACGGGCTGGCGGCCCGTCCCCTATGCCTCTTTCCTGGTGAGGCAGAGCGCCTGAATGGTGGCGTGCCCGGAATCCTCCCACCCGGCAGGATGGAGGCGAGCGGAGCAACCTCCACGACGTCGTCCACCATCGTGAGGTCTCCTTCAGGGGCGGCAGCAATGGAGGGGTTACCCCCTGCTCCGGGACCGGTGGACGAGGTGGAGTCGTTCAAAGGAACGACGCTCTTTCCAGCCATGGCTTCGACGATGGGTTGGAGAAGGTGAGGTGGAGGAGATGGGTTCTGCACGACCCGAAACTCGTCGTGCGGCAGGGAAAGGGTTTCTGGAGGAGGAAGAGATGCACACGCAAAAGAAGAAAGGAGGCGGCGGCACCCTAGCTTCGGCCGAGCCTAGGTTCGGCCGGCCCCAGGTGGGCCCCTCTGGTCCTCCCCCTTCACGTGTGGGATCAAACAGGCTTCAAGGCCACTAGCCCAGGTGGATGCCCCGAGATGGAAAGGTTGGCTTTTGCTAAAGCTAGGATAAGGTTGGGGTTGAATAATCAACCTCTACTTTATAAAAACTTTGTCTAAGCCACTAATATAACCATAGGTATTCTGGGGGAACTCACCCTGACAACATACCTGGTCCATCATAAGTGTAGAAGCTGGGAATCATGAAGTGTTCACCGTGTTGCCACGATGGTGTTGTCTGTTGTGGACCTTTGCCTTACTCCTTCTATCTCCGATAATTTCTTTCTCCTGCATGGTTAGTGCCCACAAGATACCCGAAGGATAATTCTTCTTAGGGAAACAAAATAAATGAGACCCAAGAATATCAGAATGCGGGCATCTCATGATCTCCTGTCTCAACTCCTGGTCATCTCTCTTGCAGATAGTGTGATGTGATGATAAGCTTTGATCTGCAAGGTTAGTGCATATACAAACACGAGTCCAAAAGATAACAAAGCTGGAAGCAAGCATGATCATCCCAGAGGGCCGAGGCAGCTCTGGGGTGGTCACGGGACTCGAGAGCTAAAGCACTGGGGTAGCGGAACTCGGAGATAAAAAGATCGAGCACTGAGGCTAGTGCTCCCACATCAGGCACTGATCTCCGAGTGAACTCTAGCTCAGAAAGACACTCGGCCTTTGTTGACATTTCTAAACGTCGATCACTTAAGAACAGATTGGGAATCCATCCTTAGTGTCAGCGCTAGAAATGCTTGTTGGCATTTCCCAATGTCACAACTAATGGCGCAGGTTAGCGTGAACATTGAGAGTTGCCATAGGTTAATCTAAACGATCATGAACGAATCCGCAAGCGCACAGATAAACCATTGTAGTATTTCCCCAAGGAAGGAGAGTATTCCAAGGGTATCGAATCCAAGGAAGGCAATGGCGGATATCTTAGACTTATGCTTTTGCTTTGAATGTAAACCAAGAGATAGATATAGGGAACAACACACTCAAAGGCAGGGGCAAGATAAAAGATAATAGGGGTAGTGTGACACACACATCTCAAATCTACCTCTACTCTAGCACACTACGGCTTAGGGGGAACATACGAGTTAGCTCTAGGTTCTAATGTACTAAACATACAAAGCTAGAAGATACAAGAGATAGGCATGAGTATTGCAAGAGAGAAACATGGTTCAGCACCCAGGTACAAACAGGGAGCTAGCCCGCGACGACCAGCACTCTGCGAAACTAGACTTTAGACTCCTACAGCAGGTACCCCAACGCGGAGGTTGCCCTAGGATCCAACAGGGCTGTCACCACCTGAGGACCGACCTCTCGTTACGGGGGGTATGCTCATAACTATCGTAGCCAGACAACCCAGGCACCATGCCTACGTTGCTGCTAGACTTCATCCGGCCCGAGCTACTGTGACCCAGGGTGAGAGCCACCAGAAGACTGGTCAACTAGACCGAGTACCGTAGCTTGAACACAGACCCCATGCAACACTCTCATGCCATCTAACAAGATCAACTAAGGCTAGACATACGAACAGATATGAACTCTCTTATGTCTAATCAACAAGATCAAAGGGTCGTGTTCGTGAAGAACACGAGCCTCTAACTTATGAACAAACACATAAGGAAGGAGTTTATCACCCTTCAAGTGGATCAAAAGGTAGTGTTCATGAAGAACACGAGCCTCTAAATGATGAACAGAGGATGAACTCAAGAACATATCAAGAATATGATCTACCATGACTTTATATGAAATAGTTGAATAACTGAAGTAGATCAAAGTCATACAAAGAAATAAAGATAAAAGAGAACTCATACCTAAACTTCCAAGAGGACTTGGTACCTGAAGAAGAGCTACTCTAGCCTACCCCCTAGCCTTGGAAACTAAAAGTGAGAGGAGAATGAGAGAGTGGTGTGTGAGAAATGGGAGCCCCTCCCCTTCTATTTATAGGCAAGGACAAGACTTGCTCGGACGCCCAAATGGCCCCTAAACACCCGGGACTGCAGCAAGTGACCAATGAGGAGCAACCACGTGTAGGGGCCAGATGGGCGCCCCCTAGGTCGGTTCGGCCGATCCTAGGATCGGCTGGCCCCCTCGGGTGGCCCCACCTGGTGGTTTTCCTCTGGGTGGCTGCCCTGTGGGCCCTCTGATCCATCCCCGGTGCATGGCTTGATTTGGTATCTGAGGTGGGCCCTTTGATCCATGTGAAGTCCATGTGGCGTCCTCTGATTCGTCGGCGAATGCCTCCCCTAGATCGATGACGTGTCTTGCCATGTTTCCCTTGGTGGCAGCCACCTCCTCAGCTGAGTTGGCATGGTTTCTTCATAGAAGTGGAGTTTCCATCTTGAGAGCCAGGTGTGGTTCGAGGACCGGTGGATGGTCGCTTCCTGGTGTGATGAGTGATTGACAACGTGGTGTGGACTGATTCTTGGCTAAGTATTGCAGGTGCAGGTTGCGGCTTGACTGGTGCAGGTGCAGGTGAAGAACAAGTGCGAAAGGTCGTTGCCGGTGAGGCCTCCAGGTGTGGAGAAGACAAGTAGGCTTGGTTAGAGGGACCCGGTGGCTAGCGGGGTCAAGTGCGGGCCGCATGGTGGCAAGAACGGCAAGATGAAGTCATGGACGGTTTCTTGGTTGAGTCTCAAAACCAAGGTCGAGCCGGGACTACGTGGGAGCCGAGTCATGAGTGGTGATTGGCGGAGGCTACACCGAGTTCGCGGGGTTTCCGGTGGTTCACCAGAAAACCACTGGGTTCCTTGGTTGATCCACAAAGCCAAGACCGAAGAACCGAAGACGGAGGTGCAGCAGCTCCAGACCGGTCTGACCGGTGAGGAGCACCGGTCTGACCAGTGTGCGACGACGCAGTCCGGAATCTTCGAAGCGGAGGACACGCGTCGGGATCGCAAGGCTTGCGTCGAGGCTAAGCAAGGTTGCGGTCGCTGGGCATCCGTCCGATGGAGCGAAGACAAAGATTTCCGAATTCGCCCTTGAGGGGCATGTATCCCTAGTTAGCTAGTAAGGGTATTTTAGTCTTTCGATTGCCTCCATATAACCCAAGGGGTGAGAGGATGGCAGCCATCTCTTGGAACCCTAGCTCATTTTGCTTTCCTATTTTCTCTTCCTATTTTCCTTAGGATTTTCTTAGGACTAGCTTGAGAGCTTCATGGTGAGATCTTGTGAGAGGGAAGGATGATCGGGCGGCAAGCTAGACCCTGTATGAACCTCTTTGGTATGTATAGATGATTCGGCGTGGTTCCTCAAGGCTTGGTTGTGTCTTTCCCGTTTCTCCTTTTTGGTGATTTTCAGAGGCTTTTCTTGGCGGTTTTCTTGTGGCGTTTTTGAGACCTTTCTCTTTGGGATTTGGTGGGGGATGTATGCATGAACCCCTTGTGGTTCTTTTCCCTTTGATTCCCCTCCTAAATCCGTGAGTAAGGGGCTCAATTTTGGGGTTTTCGTAGTTCTAGGGTTCGTGGTGTTCTTGGCGGAAATCCTTCGATTCCTCTTGATTCAACGAGTTTTGGTGGACCAAATCTTGGCTATGGAGTGCCCATGAGGTGTTCGTACTATCCCCAAAGTCTTGTGCGAATCCGTGGAGCAAATCGGGAGATTGGAAGTTGGATTTGGGGGAGTTGACTCGCGGGCGCTGTTCATCCCGAGCTGCCCAGGCGCGACCGGTCTGACCGGTGCTCTTGACCGGTCTGACCGGTGCTAGCTCTTGGTGGGATTTGTCTCGGGGAACAGCCTTGTCCGTGTGGTTTTGTCCCGTGGTCCTGCTGGTCAGTTCTTGGCGTGTTTGGAGTTGTTTAGCTAGGTTTTGTGAGGGGTTCTTCTTCCTTCCAGGTTGTGTTTCGGAGGTGGTTCTTGTTCCAGGGCCTAGAGGAGTCACTGAGGCTTCCTGGAACGTTTGCTGTGCGGCTGCTGTAGCCACCGGCCTGACCGGCTCAGTCCACCGGTCTGACCAGTGTCACCGGTCTGACCGGCGTAGGCCATCGGTCTGACCGGTGTAGCACAGGCAGCAAGCCGTGCAAGTTTCCGCTGTGTGCTTTGGTGAGTTTTGGCTCGGAGGGTTGTGTGTTGGCTCCTAGGACCAGTAGCACTCCAGTGGCTGCGTGGTCTTGACCAACTTGGGTAGTTGAGTCGGAGAAGTGTTTCGGAAGCCTTGTTCGTCTTGTTGGAGTTCTCACCTCCTTCGAGAAGAATTTTTATCGGCTCCCATTCACTCCCCCCTCTCTGGTTCGCCTAATCGGTCCTTCAATTGGTATCAGAGCCGGTTCGGGTCTTCATTGACTCTTACCAGTCTAAGATCCAAAGATGGCGTACCAGGAACGGGGTTCGGGTCCTCCGCACTTCGATGGGAAGAACTACCAGATGTGGCAGAGGCGGATGGCAGCGTTCCTCCGCGGAAAGGGTCAGATCCTTTGGGATGTCACGGTGAACACAGCTTATGTTCATCCGATGAACTTCCTTGCTCCAGGATCGAGGGTTATGTTCGAAGCCAACAACAAGGCTGTCGACTACTTGTTTCGTGCTCTGTGTCAGCCTGAATTCGATCGGGTTCAGACAGAGGACTTAGCTTGTAGGATTTGAGAGCAGTTGAAGGATGCTCATGCTGGGAATGCTCAGGTTCAGGCTCGGATGTACGCGACTTACCGGAGAGAGTACGAGAACTTCACTCATCTCCCCGGCGAGTCCGTCGATGCCCTTTTCCAGCGATTTACGGTCGTTGTGAACAACATGAGAGCCAATGTGGACGTCCTCCCATACAATGATCATGATAGAGCTGTGAAGCTCTTGCACTCGTTGGATCGTACCGTATGGGACGGGAAGTTTGAGGCTATTGTTGAGTCCGAGAAGTATGACACCTTGACGGTGAACGAGCTGTTCTCGAAGCTCAAGTCAGCTGAGTTGGACCGTGGTATGACAGCCAAGATCGAGAGCCTGACTGATTCTCATAGTCTCGCTCTCGTTTGTGGCAAAGGTGCTAAGTCTAACGCTAACGCATCCTCCAGGATGTACTCTCTGTCTTCTTTGATGTCTTTGCCAGACGAGGAGTTCGACATGCTTGGAGAGGACGAGCTGGCGTTGCTGACCAGGCGGTTCGAGAGGCTGCACGAGAACCGGGTGAACACGAGGAGGACAGCACAGACGTGCTTTCAGTGCGGCAAGCCAGGACACTTCGTCGCCGACTGCCCGGCGAAGATGGAGAACAAGGACGGCTACAAGGACGGCTACAGGCACCGATCGAGCAAGGATGGCAAGTACCGATCGAGGCGCGATCACAAGCACAAGAACAAGCACAAGGACGAGCGATGGTCGAGGAAGAAGGATGGCCGCGGCAGGAAGGCCCGAGCGATGGTCGGAGTGAGCGACGTCGACTCCAGCTCCACCTACTCTTCCTCGAGCTCGAGTAGCAGTGAAGATGAAGGTGATCGGCGCAAGAACAAGAAGTCATCTAGGAACTTGAGCGGGTTGAGCTGCTTCGCGGGAGATGGCTTCTGCAGCATGGCCCGTAGCTCCGGCAGCAAGAAGAGCCACCAGAGTGACTCGGACTCTGACTCCGAGGATGAGGTATGTGATGAGCTCTCTTCTTTGCGCAAGGAGAATGATGAGTTGGTTGACTTGCTTGATAACTGCGATCACATGCTTAGAGAGGCCAAGAAGATGAGAAAAGAGCTTAGGGCCTCACTAGAAGATTCTAGGAACCGTGTGGCTGAGCTAGAAACCCAGAACCTAGATGCTAAGCTTGAGATTGATTCGCTTAAGGCTTCTCCTGTGGTTTCTGATGAGATTGATTGCTGTGATTGCTCTGTGTACCTAGCTGATCTTACTGCTCTTAAGGATAAGCATGCTTCTACTTGTGATGAACTAGATATGCTTAGGGTTGAAGTGGCTGAGCTTAAGTCTAGACCTGCGTTGCTAGGTGCTTGCACTTCTTGCCCTGTTTTGCATGGAAGGATTGATGAGATGCATGCTTACACTGTTTCGCTTGAGGCTAAGTTGAAAGAGCCTATTCCCACTTCTTGCTCTACTTGTGAATTGCATGCGGTTAAGAATTTGGAGCTTGCACATTATGTTGATCGCTTGCAGGATGAGAATGATGAGCTGAGAAAATGTATGAGCTGGTTGTCGGGTCAGGAGCCTCAGCTTGGTATCATGATAGCGGCTTTCAAACGCTATGATGGTCAGGCACTTGGGGCTGACAAGCTTGGAGAGAACAGTGGTGAGGGAGTTGAGAGAGTTGGAGAGATTCCTATCCCACCACCAAACAGACACAAGAACAAGTTTGAGCCCAAGCCTAACCATCTCAGAAACAAACTTGACACTACTCCAGATCCACCCATATTCCCTCACCCAACAAATGATTTTCAGAAACCGGTGAAGTTTGTGAGCCCAAAGGGAGGTGAGGAAGGAGAGAAGAAGGGTGAGAAGCCGAGTGGGCAGCCCCAACCCAAGCCAAAACCTAAGCCACAGCCCATAAAGTTCCATTGTGGGTATTGTGGGAGAGATGGTCACAAGGATGAGTTTTGCTTCAAGAGGAAGCGTGAGGAGAGAATGGCTAGAGAGTGGGCTAACAAGGACAGGTACCACCCCTCTAATGGTGTACCTGAGCCTCGTATGCAGATGCCCAGGGCCAAGGCGATTGTGAGGACGGTTCCGGCTTGGGGAGACCGGAAGGCTGCAGGTGGTGCTGCTGGCCGAGCTACACCGGTCAGACCGGTGCACTACACCGGTCAGACTGGTGTAGGTCTGGGCAGACAGCGAGTTGGGTTTCGTGCTCGTGAGGATGCTCGGTTTGGTTCTGGTGGTCGTGGTTCTGGTGGTTGGTCTGGAAAGTTTGCAGGTGGTCCGTTTGCTAGGCGTTCTCCACCTTGTGCTCAATACGGGGGTGGGAGGAGTCGTAGCTTTGAGATGGAGAGGAGGAATGATCCACGGTTTTCCTTTCGTGGCTTTCGTCCTCCTCCAGCTAGAGAGGGTTGGTTCCCTCGTAGTGGTTACCGTGGTGGTGTTCGTGGTGGTAGTTTTGATAGGCGTGATGATTTGGTTTGTGCTAACCCCACTTTGGAGCAAATGGCTCGGCACTGGTTTTACTCTTTTGGTACTAACCCCAGTGCTGAATCGTTTGTTCACTCACGTGCTCGCTTTTGAATTTCAGGTGGGAGACTTGAGGAACGTTTGGTTGATTGACTCCAGTTGCTCGAGGCATATGACCGGAGACAAGGGGTGGTTCTCAAGTCTCGTCCCGGTGGTGTCCAGGACATACATCACCTTTGGAGACAATGGGCGAGGGCGTGTGCTATTAGAAGGTGAGATCAAGGTAAGTGACAAGGTCACTCTCAGGCGTGTTGCTCTTGTTCAATCGCTGGGGTTCAATTTGCTTTCTGTGTCCCAGTTGTTGGATGTGGGCTTTGAGGTGTTGTTTCGGCCTGGTGGTTCTCGGATTTTAGATTCTCGAGGGGACCTTGTTTGCATGGTCGTTCCCGAGGGTCAAGTGTTCCGAGCTGATTTCTCTCAGTCTTCTGGTGTGGAGCGTTGTTTTTTGGCAGGTTCTTCGAGTGAGTTGTGGAAGTGGCAATGGAAGTTGGGTCACTTGAGCTTTGATCTTTTGTCTCGCTTGAGTAAACTCAATTTGGTCCGAGGATTGCCACGGTTGAGGTTTGAGAAAGAATTGGTTTGTGCGCCGTGTAGGCATGCCAAGATGGTAGCCTCTTCTCACCCGCCTCTCACCGATGTGATGACTGAGCATCCATGCGAGCTGCTCCATATGGACCTTGTTGGCCCAGCTCGTGTGCGATTTGCGGGTGGGAAGTGGTATGTCCTTGTTGTGGTGGACGACTACTCTCGGTATGCGTGGGTGTTCTTTCTTGAGGAGAAAGGGGAGACGTTTGGTTTTGTTCGAGATCTTGTCTTGAGGTTAAGAAACGAGAGGCACGGAGATGCCATACGAGCGATCCGCAGTGACAATGGCTTGGAATTCAAAAACTCTCACTTCGAAACCTTTTGCCATGACTTGGGTCTTGAACACCAGTTTTCGAGTCCGTATACACCTCCCCAGAATGGCGTGGTGGAAAGGAAAAACAGGACCTTATGCGAGATGGCTCGGACGATGCTCGACGAGCATAGGACTCCGAGAAGGTTCTGGGCTGAGGCGGTCAATACTGCGTGCTATGTGTCGAACAGGATCTACCTCAGAGTTCATAAGAAGAAAACATGTTACGAGTTAATGCACGGTCGCACACCCAAGGTGAGTCACTTCCATGTCTTTGGTTGTAAATGCTTCATTCTGAAGAAAGGGAAGAAGTTGGACAAGTTCGAGGCTAGGTCTGTCGATGGCATTTTCTTTGGTTATGCATCTCATTCTAGAGCGTTTCGTGTGCTCAATCTTGAAACTAACCAAATCGTGGAGACTTGCGAGGTAACCTTCGACGAGACACAGCCACGTAGTCAGCTTGTTTTTGAGTGTGCAGGTGACGACGAACTTGGCGAGGAGATCTTTCAGGAGGAGGGGCATGAACATGGAGATGATGAAGATGGCGGTGTGGTGCCCGCGGCTGAACATGTACCTACTACTTCGACGACGATCGAGAATGGACCCTCTCCCACACCTACAACGACAAATCCAGATCAAGGCGAAGCTGCTATTGAGGAGGAGGTAGCATCAAGGCGAGAACCTCCCCGGCGAGTGCAAGTGGATCACTCAGCTTCGAGAATCATCGGCGACATGAATGAACGTACTACACGGTCGAGGGTTCGGAACAATTCTCATTTCGCTCATGCTGCTTTTGTTGCCACCTTTGAGCCCAAAGACATTGGACACGCGTTATCTAATCATAATTGGGTTAACTCGATGCATGAGGAGTTGGAGAATTTTGAGAGGAACCAAGTTTGGGTGTTGGTTGACCCTCCCCCAGGGTGTAAGCCGATTGGGACAAAATGGGTGTGGAAAAATAAAGAGGGAGAAAAAGGAGAAGTGGTGAGGAACAAGTTGAGACTTGTTGCTCAGGGGTACAGTCAGAAAGAGGGGATCGACTACGAGGAGACTTTCGCTCCTGTAGCTCGTTTGGAGGCGATCAGGATCCTTCTAGCCTTTTCCGTGGCTAAAGGGTTCAAGTTGTACCAGATGGATGTGAAGAGTGCTTTCCTGAACGGTGTGTTGGAGGAAGAGGTGTTTGTGAGGCAACCACCGGGGTTTGAGAGTGAGAAGTACCCCCACCGGGTGTACAAGTTGAGGAAGGCGCTGTATGGGTTGAAGCAGGCGCCTAGAGCTTGGTATGGTAGGTTGAGAGGGTTCCTGTTTGAGAGAGGGTTTGAGATGGGAAAGGTCGATCAGACCTTGTTTCTCCTCAGGCAGGGCAGAGATACCCTGATTGTGCAGGTATACGTGGATGATATTGTCTTTGGTGGCTCGTCTAACTCTCTTGTTGCAAGGTTTGCAGAAGACATGAGCAGGGAATTTGAGATGAGCATGATGGGCGAGTTGCAGTTCTTCCTCGGGCTACAAATCAAGCAATCAAAGGAAGGAACATTTGTGCACCAAGCTAAGTACACCAAGGACATTGTGAGGAAGTTCAAGATGGAGGACTCCAAGGCCATGACGACGCCTATGAGTACGACTATAGCTCTTGATGCAGACGAGGAAGGTGAACACGTGGACCAGAAGGAGTACCGGAGCATGATCGGGTCGCTCCTCTACTTGACGGCGACGAGGCCGGACATCCAATTCTCGATATGTCTGTGCGCTCGTTTTCAAGCGTCTCCGAGGACTTCGCATCGGCAAGCAGTCAAGCGCATTTTCAGGTATTTGCGACACACTCCCGACTTCGACCTTTGGTACTCTGCGTCTTCTTCTTTGGCGCTTCATGGATTTTCAGACGCGGATTTTGCCGGGTGTCGGTTGGATAGGAAGTCCACTTCTGGGACTTGCCAGTTCTTGGGTTCTTCTTTGGTGTCTTGGTCTTCCCGCAAACAGTCAAGTGTTGCTCAATCCACTACCGAGGCAGAGTATGTGGCCGCAGCTAGTTGTTGCTCTCAGCTTCTTTGGATCACATACACCATGAGTGACTTTGGTGAGGAGTATACCCATGTCCCACTTCAATGTGATAGCACCAGTGCCATAAGCGTTGCAAAGAACCCAGTGCTCCATTCCAAAACCAAGCACATAGAAGTGAGGTATCATTTTCTGAGAGACAACGTAGAGAAAGGAAAGATAGCCTTGATCCATGTACCCACACATTACCAACTAGCCGATATTTTCACCAAACCCCTAGATCAAGCAACTTTCACTCGTTTGCGGGGGGAGCTTGGTGTTTGTTTGATTTCTTGAGTTGGCGTGTGGGAGCTCCTTTGTAGCATATGTATAGCTTTCCTTTGTGCATTTCTTACATTTGGCATGGCATATGTAACATGATGTATAGGCATCTTTGTATCTTAGGTTGCATGCATTTTGTGTCATATGCATTGTTTAGGAAAGGCATCTCCTATATACATTGTTCACCATGGAATGATATATATGTCTTTGTGAGCTAATTTGGTAAGCTATGGTTAGTTTGGCTTAGCTCTTGATAATCTTGGTTTATATCCATGGTTGATGGCTATGTTTTTGAAAAAGTTCATATGTATGCTCTCTTGTGAGTAAATGCCTTTACATGATCTTGACATGCTTTTGTGGCTTGGCTATGCTTAATTTGTGGTTGGATAGCTTATTTTGATCATATGGGGCCAAAGGCTCATTTGCCATCATGAATGTTTAGCCCCCATGCTTCATCTTGTGGAGGGGCATAAGTTCCTTTTTGTCGCAAAGACATTTCATGTACCATTTATAAATCTGAAAATGAAATGTAAATTGCTTGAAAAATGTGCTCCCATGTCATATGTGCTAATTTTAAATTTGCTTTGGGTGCTAAACCGTTGCATGATGCCTACCAATGAGAAGTCTCATATATAGAAGTAGGCACATGGCTCGGTGGCTTTGACATGACATGAGGTGCTTGTGGGTGTTTATGATGGTCTTATGCTTAGAATGGTTGTCCTAGCATGAAGTTTGTGTGGCTTGGCCATTTTGACATGTTTTGCTCATATTTAGGAGTTTGCTCATGAGAGGGTGATTTTCCGCAAAATTGCTCAATTCTATCTTAGCTTCGCCCAATGGTTGTGAAACTTGGTGATCTTGTAGTTGATGTCATTATGAAGCTATAGAGTATCTAACTTGCTCATTTGGACATGTGTAGCATCCTATGTTGAATTTTGTCTATTTGAGAAGCTCTAGGTTGCATTTTTGCATTTTTGGCTTGATTCATGCATTGTCAACAAGGGGGAGAAGTTTGAGCATGTTTTGGCCTACTGAATGCATCTAGAAGGTTTTCAGGTGGTTTCGAGTCATTTTTGGACTCTGTTGTGCACCGGTCTGACCGGTTGAGGTCACCGGTCTGACCGGTCAGAGTGCTGATCCTGTTCACATGTTGAGCACCGGTCTGACCGGTGGTGTCGACCGGTCTGACCGGTCAGAGCTGAGCTGATGCAGCTGCTCTGTTTCGTCAAGTGGTTTGCATGCATTCGTCCAGGGGGAGTTGCATTGGTTCAGGGGGAGCTTGCATGTGTGCAGGGGGAGCTCTTTGTGGTTTTCGAGCTTTGGATTGGTGGTTTGTGCTCTTTGCTTGAGCATGGTTTTGTCTCGGATGTGTCGAGCCGTTGCCCTTACCTAAGGGGTCCGAGACTTGTCTTCTTCAAGTGATCTTGCTCTTTGCCTTTCTTTGGCTTTCGATCGCTTGTTGGAGTTTTTTTAGTCGTTTCTTTTCTTTTTCTTTTCTCTTGGTTACCAAAACGTGTGTGTTGTCAATGCACTCATCAAGGGGGAGATTGAGAGCCAGGTGTGGTTCGAGGACCGGTGGATGGTCGCTTCCTGGTGTGATGAGTGATTGACAACGTGGTGTGGACTGATTCTTGGCTAAGTATTGCAGGTGCAGGTTGCGGCTTGACTGGTGCAGGTGCAGGTGAAGAACTAGCGCGAAAGGTCATTGCCGGTGAGGCCTCCAGGTGTGGAGAAGACAAGTAGGCTTGGTTCGAGGGACCCGGTGGCCAGCGGGGTCAAGTGCGGCCCGCATGGTGGCAAGAATGGCAAGATGAAGTCATGGACGGTTTCTTGGTTGAGCCTCAAAACCAAGGTCGAGCCGGGACTACGTGGGAGTCGAGTCATGAGTGGTGATTGGCGGAGGCTACACCGAGTTCGCGGGGTTTCCGGTGGTTCACCAGAAAACTACTGGGTTCCTTGGTTGATCCACAAAGCCAAGACCGAAGAACCGAAGACGAAGGTGCAGCAGCTCCAGACCGGTCTGACCGGTGGGTCTGACCGGTCTGACCGGTGTGCGACGACGCAGTCCGGAATCTTCGAAGATCGCAAGGCTTGCGTCGAGGCTAAGCAAGGTTGCGGTGGCTGGGCATCCGTCCGATGGAGCGAAGACAAAGATTTCCGAATTCGCCCTTGAGGGGCATGTATCCCTAGTTAGCTAGTAAGGGTATTTTAGTCTTTCGGTTGCCTCCATATAACCCAAGGGGTGAGAGGATGGCAGCCATCTCTTGGAACCCTAGCTCATTTTGCTTTCCTATTTTCTCTTCCTATTTTCCTTAGGATTTTCTTAGGACTAGCTTGAGAGCTTCATGGTGAGATCTTGTGAGAGGGAAGGATGATCGGGCGGCAAGCTAGACCCTGTATGAACCTCTTTGGTATGTATAGATGATTCGGCGTGGTTCCTCAAGGCTTGGTTGTGTCTTTCCCGTTTCTCCTTTTTGGTGATTTTCGGAGGCTTTTCTTGGCGGTTTTCTTGTGGCATTTTTGAGACCTTTCTCTTTGGGATTTGGTGGGGGATGTATGCATGAACCCCTTGTGGTTCTTTTCCCTTTGATTCCCCTCCTAAATCCGTGAGTAAAGGGGCTCAATTTGGGGTTTTCGTAGTTCTAGGGTTCGTGGTGTTCTTGGCGGAAATCCTTCGATTCCTCTTGATTCAACGAGTTTTGGTGGACCAAATCTTGGCTATGGAGTGCTCATGAGGTGTTCCTACTATCCCCAAAGTCTTGTGCGAATCCGTGGAGCAAATCGGGAGATTGGAAGTTGGATTTGGGGGAGTTGACTCGCGGGCGCTGTTCATCCTGAGCTGCCCAGGCGCGACCGGTCTGACCGGTGCTCTTGACCGGTCTGACCAGTGCTAGCTCTTGGTGGGATTTGTCTCGGGGAACAGCCTTGTCCGTGTGGTTTTGTCCCGTGGTCCTGCTGGTCAGTTCTTGGCGTGTTTGGAGTTGTTTAGCTAGGTTTTGTGAGGGGTTCTTCTTCCCTCCAGGTTGTGTTTCGGAGGTGGTTCTTGTTCCAGGGCCTAGAGGAGTCACTGAGGCTTCCTGGAACGTTTGCTATGCGGCTGCTGTAGCCACCGGCCTGACCGGCTCAGTCCACCGGTCTGACCAGTGTCACCGGTCTGACCAGTGTCACCGGTCTGACCGGCGCAGGCCATCGGTCTGACCGGTGTAGCACAGGCAGCAAGCCGTGCAAGTTTCCGCTGTGTGCTTTGGTGAGTTTTGGCTCGGAGGGTTGTGTGTTGGCTCCTAGGACCAGTAGCACTCCAGTGGCTGCGTGGTCTTGACCAACTTGGGTAGTTGAGTCGGAGAAGTGTTTCGGAAGCCGTGTTCGTCTTGTTGGAGTTCTCACCTCCTTCGAGAAGAATTTTTATCGGCTCCCATTCACTCCCCCCCTCTCTGGTTTGCCTAATCGGTCCTTCACATCTCTTTTAAAGGGTAAATCACCTACATACAAATAATCTTCAAGGACAAGTGGAACTACATTATTCAAACAAATGCTAGTAAATAATGCATATGCCTCCATTTATGTGAGAATATTGAGGGTTGGAAATGGTGAATTTCCACCGTCAACAAACTCCCCCAAGCTAACCTTTTGCTCGTCTCGAAGCAAGACATTAGGGACTTAGGTTGGTTGATCAGGAGTTGCTACAATGTTGTATTCTCAACTTATGGCAAACATACAGCAAAGTACTCTACCAAGAGTTGAACAAGTTGGCAATGTTCTTACCTTTCACCTGATACGTGGGGCATATAGCTTCACCTGCCTTGGGCGGTTGAGAGACAGAATGGTTATATAGAAAATGCATAATCACTCATACCTTGATCAGCTTAGCAATCCGGAGGTTTTGCAAATTTTTCAAAAGAAAATCAGAGTTCCTCAAATGATACTCTCGGATCGCTCAAAAGTGTATGATTCCTCACCAAGGCATCAATGTTGCCTTTCTTCACATCCTACTCCTAATAGGCTTTATGTGGAGCTGTAGGTAGGGAAGATGTGGCATACTTGTCTCTCTTGTTTTGCTAAATCAAAAACCGGATCCTTGGAAGAAACAAACATACATCTTGATCAAGATGTGCTTATGTGTGTGATGGATATGAGCATGGCAAGGTGGATACTAGGCCCGGAAATGGGTGCTAGATATTGCCATGTTTTATATGAGGAAATGAGGTATTGATGGTAAGGTGGACACTAGCCCCGGAGTAGGTACTAGTTATTACCATCTATATGGTGGAACTCTTTCTCTTGCACATATCAATCCCTTTTTCTCCTTTGAATTTTTTTTCCGAGACTTGGGCTAGCTCTCTTTATTTATTTTTGCCATGCTTTTGAGCATGTTTTTTTCTCTTTTTTTTAGCTAGCCCTTTGTCTCTGTTGGAGATATTTGGAGAGGGATGAATGATGCAAAGATACATAGAGTTTTATTTGCGGAAGAGTGCATAAGCAGTATGGAGTAAATGATGAATGCTTAACTTCCAGTGTAGAAGTTTAGCATGAATGTATACGTGATCTTGATCAGGGGAGTATGAGTTCTACAAGGGTCACAACAATTTGACAAAGCTCAGTGACAGAACAAGCTGCATATGTGGAGACTAAGAACTAGAATCTACATATGGCCTTGGATGGGGATTTCTCATCATTGAGGAACTCATAATGTTTTGATTTTTTCAAAAAGGAAAACTCTGGATGTCAAGCATCACTAAGCACAAGATCATAGCACTCTATTCTACCATATCATGTCTCACAACAACTTAGGCAAGGATCATGCTTTCTGCTACCCACAGTTTTCAAGCTAAGGTTTGAACATACAAACCAACAAACTCAAAGCTTAGGTAGGATACAAAGTTGTAGGCAAGACATATGAGGAGAATAAACAGAGCAACTATTCATCATTTCAACCATAGAGGAAAAGCATTCTTACAAAGCATATCAAAGCAAACTAAGCAAATGATGATGATGGAAGCAAATAAATATTTTTGGTCTTTTTATTTTGCAGATTTTTTGGATTTTCATTTATAAGATATTCTGAAAATGAAGGAAGATACAAGTTACGTCAGAATGGGGGTCCTCCCCCAAGCTAGCTTCAGGCTCACTGCGGAGGAGGGAAGAAGAAACCCTGACTCGCGTAGTAGGCCCTCTGCGCCTCTATGTATTGCCGCTGATCTTGTTGCATGGCTGCTATCCTCTCACCAGCCTGGCGCTGCCACGCTGAGGTAGACTCGACGTGGGTGTTCAGCGTCTCCTCCAATCCCGTGACCTGGACGGTGAGCTCTCCCAACTGCTGTGCGAGCTGAGCATCGCATGCAGAGGCTGAAGAGTGTCGCCAGAAGGATGAAGACGGAGGTGGACCATCGGAGCTGGAACTAGCGGGTGTGGCCCACTGAGCTCTGCTCACGCCTGCCTAAGCCGTGCCACTCGCACTCGGCTGGTAGGTGGGCTGGTCCCAACCTGGTGCATATCCAGGGGTAACCCCGGACATGTACCCTGCAGGGGCCCCTCCTGCCACCGGTGGTGTAACAGGCTGTGGCTGAGGCTGTGGTGGTGGTGTCGGCTGTGACTGCTGCTGCTGCTACATGTGTGCTCTCTTCGCCGCGCTCCTAGTGGACCTGCCTGAAACACTAGCACGACGACTTTCCTCTTGTGTAACAAGGGGAATAGTGAGTGACTCCGAGTTATACAATCCAAACCCCGGGTTAGGTAACGGGATTAGGTTTGCATAGCCCGGAAAGAAGAAAGTCAAAGAATCATTTGGGCCCCTCTTGAGTATATGCCCCTGGATCAAGTATGCCTCATCAATGAGAAGTCGGGGCGTCCCGATGAAGGGTACGGGATTCCCGCTAAGAAGCCCGAGTCTGAGAGCAATACGAGTGACCAAAGCCGTACACTCAATAGGACCTATCATCTTGAAATTCATCATCCACTGCCGAATCATTGCTTTAACGGGAGAGACCTTGATCTGGTTAACAGTGGCATATAATAGCATCATCTCATCGCTGTGCACGGGCCGAACATCCTCTCGTGGAAAGAGAGTAATGGCGAGCCACTTGTGCCACAGGCAGAGAGTGGGATGCACAATATCGTTGCACCGAGGTACAAACTTGCCACTGTAAACAAGACCAGAGATATCTGCCCAGAAAGATTCCCGAACATAACCCTCACAAGCTCACTTCAAAGAGACAGCACAACGAGGACTAAAACCAAGAAGACGACTAAGATCCATCCAAGAAAGATGATAATCGGTCCCGAAAAGAAGAAACTCAATGCCATCCGGGGTCTCGGTAAGAGAGCAAAGAAACTGGATGGTGAGAGGCCGAGAGCCAAGTTCTTTGACCGGCGCAAACTCCTCCCAACCAAGAGCATTCCAAATGGAAGCGAACTCGAGATTCGTACCTGTCTTCTCCATGAGAGCCGGGTCGAAGTCCCTGGTGTGGGCGAAGACTCGGTCCTTCAAGAGAGCATAAGCTTGCTCCTCTCGATCGCCCCGCAAGCTGAGGTAGGGGGTGTCGTCGACGACCTCCTCCGCGGCTTGTGGCTCGGCTTGCTATTCTTGCTCTTCTTCATAATCCATCGTTGATGGGCTCGGCGTCGGCTCGGCGGGGGTGGATGCACTCGTGCCTGCCCGTGAATGGGAACGTGAGCGTGTCACCCTCCGGAGAGTGTTCGCCGCCCAATTCATGCTAGCACAACAACAAGAAACAACAAGAGCAACTCGGTGATGGGTTAGTGAAATCGAATGAAGTCCTTACCGAGTTTGCTCCACCAATAACAATATTTTCAGCAACACGATAGAGAGACTACTTGATGATCCAATCTCGAGCAAGAAATCCAAGAAAACCAAGAGAGCAAGGAGTAGAGAGGGGAGTGTGAATGAAATGAGTTGAATGGGTGAAGAATACCCCCTCTCGGGTCCAATTTATAGAGCAAAGGGGTAGTGCACCGAGGGATAGCCATTGGGCAACGGCTAGGAGCCGTTGGCCAAGGCTGGGCCCACTTGACCGTTACCAGGGTTCGGCCGAACCCTGGTTCGGCCGGCCCAGTGGTGGGCCCGGTGCTGGCCCCCTTTGGCAGGTGTGCCACCAACGGCTACATAAAGATATGCCAAAGTGCACCGGCCAAAGTTTACTCCAGAAATTGCCCAGATAAATTTTCTATGGTTTTCAAACTCAGAAATGTTTTTTAGAATTTTATTTAGAAAAGGAAAAAGGCTAGATAAATCTAGCATGCAAATGCAGAGATTTGGAAAATCAAATATGCAATTTTGGAAATGAAATTTTGGAAAGGGAAATATGAGATAAATACTAGCTTTAACCTTTTTGGTAGAAAGGACCCATCATTTTTAGTCTGACGAGTTGGACTCTTCTCAGCGATCAATTCCATTCAGCACCCCACTCCTGAGAAGTAGAGGTTGGTGCCATCTCGATCTTCCGCCATTCTTTCCGAATTTTCTTTAGCCTTTTTGACGAAGATTTCTTCCTTGGGGGTGAAGGCTCCGTCCTTCCCCCAAGCTACTCAACACTATCTTGCACCAAATAGCATTGCTCTTCTTTGTCCTGAAACTTGAACTTCAAGTTCCTCTCCCCAATGCGGAAACGGATGATACCGGATCCCACATTGAGTCTAGCTTGGACATCACTGAGAAATGGTCGCCCAAGGATGAGCGGCATTCCTCCCTCGTCATCCATATCAAGGACCACAAAATCCGCGAAGACATAAGAGCTCTTGACCTTAACCAATAAACTCTCAGCAATTCCTTCTGGATATTGGATCGTTGAATCGGCGAGTTGGATAGTCCGTGCTGTTGGAGAGAGAGCTGGATATCCCAGTTGCTCGAACATGACCTTAGACATGAGATTAACACTTGCACCAAGGTCACAAAGAGCATGCCTGATCTTCTTGTAATATATTGTGCACGTGATAGTTGGGTAGCCTAGATCTTTCTTGTGCACCACTGCTGATTCCTCCCATGGATCAAGAATTTGTTGAATGGGCTTTCCTGCATAGTCAGAAGCATGTGTCCTCCTAGGTGGCTTACCCCACCTGGCTGACACTACACTAACATTTTCACAAGAGGATACGGGTTGCCCCGGGATCCTCTCGTTATCAGGAGATGGAACCAAAGCAGCCAGCTGAGCCAACTGGGTTTCTAACATCTTGTTAAAACTCAGCTGACTCTTCTGGGTAGAAGAAAAACTATCAAGCTTAACGTTGAGGCTTTCCACAGTTTTATCAAGGGAAGCTACCTTCTTGTTAAAACCTTCATTAATCTTAGCTTGCCCAAAAACAAGATCTCTCAAGGAAGGTTGGTTAGGATTGTACGAGTTACCTTGGTTACCTCCTTGATAGTAAGGGCGTTGTTGATTCCACGATTGGCCTCCTTGTTGAGGTGGACGATAACCATTGTTATTACCATTCATGTACATCACTTCCTCCTGAGTCTCCGGACAATAGTTGCCTGAGTGCCCAGTGTTGCCACAGACTTCACAAGTCATGTGAGAGTCCATAGGCAGAGAAGTAGTGGCCATGGCAGCCTTCTCGCTAGTGTAGTCATCCAATCTCTTCATAAGAAGATCTATCTTGGCAGTAATGATGTCTGCTTCCTTGACAGTATGAGTACCCCTCGGTCGTGGTTGGAGTCTTTCATCACTCCACCCTTGGTTGGAGACCATCTTCTCCATGAGTAATTTAGCATTATCAACAGTGAGTGAGAAGAATGCTCCTTGAGCTGCAGCATCAATATGGCCTCAGGCTGTCGGAGTCAACCCATTGTAGAAACTTTGAAGAATGAGCCAATCTTCCATCCCATGATGAGGACAGGCCAGGACATACTCCTGAAGCCTCTCCCAAGCCTCTGGAATAGATTCACTTGCTGCTTGCTGAAAACCAGAAATCCTTCCACGAAGAGCATTGGTTTTACCCAATGGGAAGAACTTCTTGAGAAATGCCTGTGAACACTTGCTCCAAGTGTCAATAGATTCCCGGTTCGCGTAGAACCATTGCTTAGCCTTTCCCAAGAGGGAGAATGGAAATAGCCGTAGATGAACAGCATCCATATTTGCACCCCTGATGACTAAAGTGCTACACAGCTCTAGGAATTGCTGTAGATGAGCATTGGCATCCTCATTTGGCTTGCCACAGAATGGGCTAGCCTGTACCATCGTGATTAAATCCGTCTTGATCTCGAAATTTTCAGTCCCCATTGCCACCTCAGGGCCTTGCAGCACCTGGTCAGCAGAAGGAGCTGAGTATTCACGAAGTGTCTTCTGGGCCATAGCGTTGGAGGTGGATGGTACAAAGGAAGCTGGTTCGCCCTCCGGACGAGTACGACGAGGTGAGCCGAAATGAATTCGAGCTTTCCTCACAAGTGACTCGGGATCTTCAGTAAAATTTCCCGGTAGGTCGAAACCAGTCATACACTACCTGTCTTCATCATCCAAAGATAAAAGAAGACAATCAAGGTTAGCCTGCATTGAGGGTTGTCCTAACCTACTCAGAGTTTATAAACAGATGCAAAGCATAGTCATGATAATCTTGTGCCTTCCCCGGCAACGGCGCCAGAAATGCTTGTTGACACTAAATTCCAGATCTGTTCTTAAAGTGACGGCTCTAAGAAATGCCATTGTCGGGGAAGGCACAGGATTATCATGACTATGCTTTGCATCTATTTATAAGCTATGAGTAGGTTAGGACAACTCTCAATGCAGGCTAACCTTGATTGTCTTCTTTTATCTTTGGATGACGAAGACAAGTAGTGTATGACTGGTTTCGACTTACCAGAGAATTTCACTGAAGATCCCGAGTCACTTGTGAGCAGAGCTCGAATTCAATTCGACTCACCTCGTCGTACTCGTTCGGAAGGCAATCCAGCTTCATTTGTACCATCCACGTCAAACGCTATGGCCCAGAAGACACTTCGTGAGTACTCAGCTCCTTCCGCTGACCAGGTGCTGCAAGGCCCTGAGGTGGCAATGGGGACTGAAAAATTTGAGATCAAGACGGGTCTAATCACGGTGGTACAGGCTAGCCCATTCTGTGGCAAGCCAAATGAGGATGCCAATGCTCATTTGCAGCAATTCCTAGAGCTGTGCAGCACTTTCATCATTAGGGGTGCAAATATGGATGCTGTCTGTCTAAGGCTGTTTCCATTCTCTCTCCTGGGGAAAGCCAAGCAATGGTTCTATGCAAATCGTGATGCTATTAACACTTGGAGTAAGTGTTCAGAGGCATTTCTCAAGAAGTTCTTCCCATTGGGTAAAACCAATGCTCTTCGTGGAAGAATTTCTGGTTTCCAGCAAGCAGCAAGTGAATCTATTCCAGAGGCTTGGGAAAGGCTTCAGGAGTATGTCCTGGCCTGTCCTCACCATGGGATGGAGGATTGACTCATTCTTCAAAGTTTTTATAATGGGTTGACTCCGACAGCCCGAGGCCATATTGATGCTGCTGCTCAAGGAGCATTCTTCTCACTCACTGTTGATAATGCTAAATTACTCATTGAGAAGATGGTTTCCAACCAAGGGTGGAGTGATGAAAGACTCCAACCACGACCGAGGGGTACTCATACTGTCAAGGAAGCAGACATGATTACTGCCAAGTTGGATCTTCTTATGAAGAGATTGGATGACTACACCAGTGAGAAGGCTGCCATGGCCACCACTACTCTGCCTATGAATTCTCATATGACTTGTGAAGTCTGTGGCAACACTGGGCACTCAGACAATTACTGTCCGGAGACTCAGGAGGAAGTGATGTACATGAATGGAAACAACAATGGTTATCGTCCACCTCAACAAGGAGGCCAATTGTGGAATCAACAATGCCCTTATTATCAAGGAGGTAACCAAGGTAATTCTTACAACCCTAACCAACCTTCCTTGAGAGATCTTGTTTTTGGGCAAGCTAAGATTAATGAAGGTGTTAACAAAAAGCTAGCTGCCCTTGATAAAACTGTGGAAAGTCTCAACGTTAAGCTTGATAGTTTCTCTTCTGCTCAGAAGAGCCAGCTGAGTTTCAACAAAATGTTAGAAACCCAGTTGGCTCAGCTAGCTGCTTTGGTTCCATCTGTTGATAACGGGAGGATCCCGGGGCAACCCGTGTCTTCTTGTGAAAATGTTAGTGTAGTGTCAACCAAGTGGGGTAAGCCACCTAGGAAGACACGTGCTTCTAACTATGCAGGAAAGCCCATACAACAAATTCTAGATCCATGGGAGGAATCAGCAGTTGTGCACAAGAAAGATCCAGGCTACCCGACTATTACTTGCACAATCTATTACAAGGCAATCAGGCATGCCCTTTGTGACCTTGGTGCAAGTGTCAATCTCATGTCCAAGGCCATGTTCGAGCAACTGGGATATCCAGCTCTCTCTCCAACAACACGAACTATCCAACTCACCGATTCAACGATACGATATCCAGAAGGAATTGTTGAGGGCATATTGGATAAGGTCAAGAACTCTTATGTCTTCGCGGATTTCGCGGTCCTTGATATGGATGACGAGGGAGGAGTGCCGCTCATCCTTGGGCGACCATTTCTCAGTGATGTCCGAGCTAGAATCAATGTGGGGTCCGAGATAATCCGCTTCCACATTAGGAAGAGGAACTTGAAGTTCAAGTTTCAGGACAAAGAAGAGCAATGCTATTTGGTGCAAGATAGTGTTGAGCAGCTTGGGGGAAGGACGGAGCCTTTACCCCTAATGAAGAAATCTCTGTCAAAGAAGCAAAAGAAAATTTAGAAAGAATGGCGGAAGATTGAGATGGCACCACCCTCTACTTCTCAGGAGTGGGGTGCTGAGTGGAATTGATCACTGAGAAGAGTCCAACTCGTCAGACTAAAAATGATGGGTCCTTTCTACCAAAAAGGTTAAAGCTGGTATTTATCTCATATTTCCCTTTCCAAATTTTATTTCCAAAATTGCATATTTGATTTTCCAAAACTTTGCATCTGCATGCTAGATTTATCTAGCACTTTTCCCTTCTCAAAATAAAATTTCTGAAAATAATTTATGAGTTTGAAAACCTTAGAAAATTCATTTGGGTAATTTTTGGAGCAAACTTTGGCCGGTGCACCTGGGCATATCTCTATATAGCCGTTGGTGCGCCTGCCAAAGGGGGCCAGCCCCGGGCCCACAGCCGGGCCGGCCGAACCAGGGTTCGACCGAACCCTGGCAACGGTCATGTGGGCGCAGCTTTGGCCAACGGCTCCTAGCCGTTGTGCAACGGCTAGTCCGCGGTGTGCTGCCCCTTTGCTCTATTAATTCGACCCGAGAGGGGGTGTTCTTCACCCATTCACTCACAGTCCCCTCTCTACTCCTTGCTCTCTTGGTTTTCTTGAATTTCTTGCTTAGGATTGGATCATCAAGTATTCTCTCTATTGTGTTGCTGAAAGTATTGCTATTGGTGGAGCAAGCTCGGCAAGAATTTCATTCAATTTCACTAATCCATCACCGAGTTGCTCTTGTTGTCCCTTGTTGTTGTGCTAGCATTAATTGGGCGGCGAACACTCTCCGGAGGGTGACACGCTCACGCTCCCATTCGCGAGCAAAGCGCGAGTTCATCCACCCCCGCCGAGCGGACGCCGATCCCATCGACGATGGATTATGAAGAAGAGCAAGAGGAGCAAGCCGAGCCACAAGCCGCGGAGGAGGTCGTCGACGACACCCCCTACCTCAGCTTGTGGGGTGCTCGAGAGGAGCAAGCCTACGCTCTCCTAAAGGACCGAGTCTTCGCCCACACTCGGGACTTCGACCCGGCTCTCATGGAGAAAACATGTATGAATCTCGAGTTCGCTTCCATTTGTCATGCTCTTGGTTGGGAGGAGTTTGCGCCGGTTACAGAGCTTGGCTCTCGGCCCCTCACCATCCAATTTCTTTGCTCTCTTACCAAGATTCAGGATGGCATTTAGTTTCGTCTTTTTGGGACCGATTATCGTGTTTCTTGGAAGGATCTTAGTCGTCATCTTGGTTTTAGTCCTCGTTGTGCTGTTTCTCGAAAGAAGGCTTGTGAGGGTTTTGTTCGAGACTCTTTCTAGGCAGACATCTCTGGTCTTGTTTACAATGGCAAGTTTGTACCTCGGTGCAACAATATCGTGCATCCCACTCTCCGTCTATGGCACAAGTGGCTCGCCATTACTCTCTTTCCACGAGAGGATGTTCGGCCCGTGCGCAGCGATGAGATGATGTTATTATACGCCGCTATCAACCAGATCAAGGTCTCTCCCGTTAAAGCTATGATTCGGTAGTGGATGATGAATTTCAAGATGATAGGTCCTATTAAGTGTACGTCTTTGGTGACTCGTATTGCTCTCAGACTCGGGGTTCTTAGCGAGAATTCCGTACCCTTCATCGGGACACCCCGAGTTCTCATTGATGAGGCATACTTGATCTAAGGGCATATACTCAAGAAGGGCCCAAATGATTCTTTGACTTTCTTCTTTCCGGGATATGCAAATCAAATCCCGTTGCCTAACCCGGGGTTTGGATTGTATAACTCAGAGTCACTAACCATTCCCCTTGTTACACAAGAGGAAAGACGTCGTGCTAGTGTTTCAGGCAGGTCCACCAGAAGCGCGGCGAACAGAGCACACATGCAGCAGCAGCAGCAGTCACAGCCACCACCACAGCCACAACCACAGCCTGCTACACCACCGGTGGCAGGAGGGGCCCCTGCGGGGTACATGTTCGGAGTTACCCCTGGATATGCACCTGGTTGGGACCAGCCCACCTACCACTCGAGTGCGAGTGCCACGGCTTGGGAGGGTGCGAGCGGTGCTCAGTGGGCCACACCCGCTAGTTCCAGCTCCGGTGGTCCACCTCTGTCTTCGTCCTTCCGGCGGCACTCCTCAGCCTCTGCACGCGATGCTCAGCTCGCGCAGTAGATGGGAGAGCTCACCGTCCAGGTCACGAGATTGGAGGACACGTTGAACACCCACATCGAGTCTACCTCAGCGTGGCAGCGTGAGTCTGGTGAAAGGATCAAAGCCATGCAGCAGAACCAACAGCGATACATGGAGGAGCAGAGGGCTTACTACGCAAGTCAGGGATTCTTCTTCCCTCCTCCGTAGTGAGCCTGAAGCTAGCTTGGGGGAGGACCCCCATCCTGAGGTAACTTGTATCTTCCTTTGTTTTCAGAATATCCTATAAATGAAAATCCAAAAAAATCTGCAAAAATAAAAAGACCAAAAATATTTATTTGCTTTCATCATCATTGTTTGCTTAGTTTGCTTTGATATGCATAGTAAGAATGATTTGCCTCTATGGTTGAAATGATGAATAGTTGCTCTGTTTATTCTCCTCGTATGTCTTGCTTACAACTTTGTATCCTACCTAAGTTTTGAGTTTGTTGGCTTGTATGTTCATACCTCAGCTTGAAAACTGTGGGTAGCAAAAAGCATGATCCTTGCCAAAGTTTTTGTGAGACATGATATGGTAGAATAGAGTGCCATGATCTTGTGCTTAGTGATGCTTGACATCTGGAGTTTTCCTTTTTGAAAAAAAAAATCAAAACATGATGAGTTCCTCAATGATGAGAATTTCCCATCCAAGGCCATATGTAGACTCTAGCCCTTAGCCTCCACATATGCAGCTTGTTATCTCATTGAGCTTTGTCAAATTGTTGTGACCCTTGTTAGAACTCATACTCCCCTAATCAAGATCACGTACACGTTCATGCTAAACTTCTACACTAGAAGTTAGCATTCATCATTTGTTCCATTTGCTTATGCATTCTTCCACAAATAAAAACTCTATGTATCTCTGCATCATTCATCCCTCTCCAAATATCTCTAATAGAGACAAAGGGCTAGCTGAAAAAAAGAGAGAAAAAGAAAAAGAAAAGCATGCTCAAAAGCATGGCAAAAATAAAATAAAGAGAGCTAGCCCAAGTCTCGAAAAATTTCAAAAGGAGAAAAAGGGATTGATATGTGCAAGAGAAAGAGTTGCACCATATAAATGGTAATAACTAGTACCTATTCCGGGGCTAGTGTCCACCTTACCATCAATCCCTCATTCTCTCATATAAAGCATGGTAATATCTAGCACCCATTTCCGGGACTAGTATCCACCTTGCCATGCTCATATCCACCACACACTTATGCACACCTTGATCAGGATGTATGTTTGTTTCTTCCAAGGATCCAGTTTTTGACTTAGCAAAACATGAGAAACAAGTATGCCCCATTTCTTCCCTACCTACAGCTCCACATAATCCTATTAGGAGTAGGATGTGAAGAAAGGCAACATTGATGCCTTGGTGAGGAACCATACACTTTTGAGCGATCCGAGAGTATCATTTGAGGAACTTTGATTTTCTTTTGAAAATTTGCAAAACCTCCGGATTGATAGCTGATCAAGGTATGTGTGATTATGCATTTGCTATATAACCATTCTGTCTCTCAACCGCCTAAGGCAGGTGAAGCTATATGCCCAATGTCATCAGGTGAAAGGTAAGAACATTGCCAACTTGTTCAATTCTTGGTAGAATACTTTGCTGTATGTTTGCCATAAGTTGAGAATACAACATTGTAGCAACTCCTGATCAACCAACCTAAGTCTCTAATGTCTTGCTTCGAGACGAGCAAGAGGTTAGCTTGGGGGAGTTTGTTGACGGCTGTTAAGTACCACTTTCAGCCCTCAATATTCTCACATAAATGGAGGCATATGCATTATTTGTATTGTCCTTGGAGATTATTTGTATGTAGGTGAAATATCCCTTTAAAGAGATGGAAACCCACCTTCTATGGAGAAACCATGCCAACTCAGCTGAGGAGGTGGCTACCACCAAGGAAACACATGGCATTCCACGTCATTGATCCAAGGGAGGCACTCACCGACGAATCAGAGAGCGCCACATGGACTTCACATGGATCAAGAGGCCCACCTCAGATACCAAATCAAGTCATGCACCGGGGATGGATCAGAGGGCCCACAGGGCAGCCACCCAGAGGAAACACACCTTGAAAGGAGGGCCGGAGGGGCCGACCGATCCTCGGATCGGTTGAACCGCCTCAGCCTCCTTTCATCGTGTCCCTCCACATGGTTGCTCCCCATTGGTCACTTACCTCACTCCCAGGTGTTTTGGTGGAGTTTGAGCCCCGAAGCAAGCCTCCTCCTTGCCTATAAATAGAAGGGGAGGGGCTCCCATTTCACACACACCACTCTCTCATTCTCCTCTCACTTTTAGTTTCCAAGGCTAGGGGGTAGGCTAGAGTAGCTCTTCTTCAGGTTCCAAGTCTTCTTTGGAGTCTAGGTATGAGTTGTCTTTTATCTTTATTTCATTGTATGACTTTGATCTACTTCAGTTATTCAGCTATTTCATATAAAGTCATGGTAGATCATATGCTTGATATGTTCTTGAGTTCATCCTTTGTTCATCATTTAGAGGCTTGTGTTCTTCATGAACACTACCTTTTGATCCACTTGAAGGGTGATAAACTCATTCCTTATGTGTTTGTTCATAAGTTAGAGGCTCGTGTTCTTCACGAACACGACCCTTTGATCTTATTAACTAGACATAAGAGAGTTCGTATCCATTCATATGCCTAGCCTTAGTTGATCTTGTTAGATGTCATGAGAGTGTTGCATGAGGTTTGTGTTCAAGCTACGGTACTCGGTCTAAGTTGACCAGTCTTCTGGTGGCTCTCACCCTGGGTCACAATAGCCCAGGCTGGGTGGAGTCTAGCAGCAACGCAGGCATGGTGCCTGGGTTGTCTGGCTACGTTAGTTATGAGCATACCCTCCGTAACGATAGAGGTAGATCCGCAGTGGTGACAGTTGTTGGATCCTTTGCTGAGGACCAGGTGTGTCCGAAGACCAGTGGAGGGTCGCTCCTTAGTGATGAGTGATTGACAACGTTGTGTGGACTGATGCTTGGCTAAGTGTGCAGGTACAGGTTGCGGCTTGACTCGTGTCGGTGCAGATGAAGAACAAGTGCGAAAGGCCTTAACCGTGGCGGCCTCTGGGTGATGGAGTGGCAAGTAGGCTTGGTTCGATGGACCCGGTGGCCGATGGGGTCAAGTGCGAGCCGTGCGGTGCAAGACTGGCGGGCAGAAGTCGTGAACATGGGCCGGTGCAAGGTAGCGGTTGAAGCCCGAAGCTTGCACGCGGGGTTTGGTGGTTTGCCCACAAAACCATCTGGTGGACGGTTTCTTGGTTTGGGCCTCAAAACCATGCCCGAAGGCCCGAGGCGACGGAGACGGTGATCTGGGAGCTTCGGGAAGCTTCGAGGCGGAGGGCACGTGGCGTGATCGCGGGGTTTGCGTCGAGGTGAAGTGAAGCCGTGGTGGAAGCGTGTCCGTCCGATGAAGACTTGACCAAAATGCCCTGAGGGGTTGTATCTTCATTTGAGTTGTAGGGGTAGCGTGGTCATTTACCTCCCTCCGAGAGACTTCGTATAAATAGCAGAGAGGTGGATGGCATCTCTCTCCCTTGCTTCCTAGGGTTTTCTCTCCCGGTAGAATTTCTCTGGACTGCTTCGTTTTCCTCTGGATTCCTTAGGCTAGACTCTTGTACAGACTCTGTCCTCTGGATGTATGGAAGCATTCGGCGTCCCGATGATCTCAGAATCCTTTGTGATTTTCGTGTCATTTTTGGAGCCATTTTCGGGGATTTTCGTTCTTCGCTCGATTCGTGAGTTTGGAGGTGTTTCTCCACGGATTTCTTTGAGGGGATTATGGGTAGATGCCTTGTGCATGTTTGTGGATGATCTTGACCCCTCAAACACCGTGTGGAGCATTCGATTCGTGAGTTTTTGGCCGGAGTTCGTGTTCTTGGTGGAGTTCGTGTGATCCGCGATTCCCGGCGATTTAGTGGCTTAGAGGTCGAGATTTTTGGGGCATAGCTTAACTTTGTGTTGCTTATCATCTACCCCAAATCTTGTCTCAAGAGCTTTTGGAGTTTGGGAGATCCGGTGATGGATTTTAAGAGTTGACCTCGCGGGGTCGGGCTTTTTCTGTTCTGTCCGAGCCTGGCGGACTGTCCGCGAGTTCCGTGCGGACTGTCCGCGTGACCTGAGTTCGTTACGTGTTCATCCGTGTTCGTGCGCGCTCGTGTTTCGATCCATTTTGTGGCTAGGATTTTGTTGCAAGTTGTTTGCGGACTGTCCGCAGGAGCTAACCGGACTGTCCGCGTGGTGTGTTTTGTGTCTGGGGTGGTTCGAGGTTTGTCTGGGGTTTCCAGGGTGTTTGGCCGGACTGTCCGCTAGGGGTGTCCGGGCCGTCCGCGGGCTGCCGGACTGTCCGCGGTGCTTGCCCGGACTGTCTGATTTTCCCCGGTGTGGCACTGGTGGTTCGGAGTCCTATTTCGGACTGTCCGCCGAGGGTCATCGGACTGTCCGCCGTACTCGCGGACTGTCCGCCGTACTCGTGCGGACCCTCCGCCCAGGGCTTCGCAGGATTGGCTAAGTCTTTTGGTTCTTGCTTTGGTGCTTCCGCTCTTTGCTCCTAGGCTTCTTGGTTGATCTTCTTGGCTTGTTTGTGCTTTGTTTGGAGCTTAGCTTGTGTGCGCGGATTCGTGGAGGTGGATGGCATCTCTATCTCTTGCTTCCTAGGGTTTTCTCTCCCGATAGAATTTCTCTGGACTGCTTCATTTTCCTCTGAATTCCTTAGGCTAGACTCTTGTACAGACTCTGACCTCTGGATGTATGGAAGCTTTCGGCATCCGGGTGATCTCCTAGTCCTTTGTGATTTTCATGTCATTTTTGGGGCTATTTTTGGGAGTTTTCGTTTTTCGCTCAATTCGTGAGTTTGGAGGACTTTCTTCACGTATTTCTTTGAGGGGATCATGGGTGGATGCCTTGCGCATGTTTGTGTATGATCTTGACCCCTCAAACGCTGTGGAGAGCCTTCGATTCGTGAGTTTTTGGCCGGAGTTCGTGTTCTTGGTGGAGTTCATGTGATCTGCGATTCCCGGCGATTTAGTGGCTTAGAGGTCGAGATTTTTGGGGCATAGCTTCACCTTGTGTTGCTTATCATCTACCCCAAATCTTGTCTCAAGAGCTTTTGGCATTTGGGAGATCCGGTGATGGATTTGGAGAGTTGACTTCGCGGGCTCGAGCTCGAGCAGTTCTGTCCTGGGCTAGCGGACAGTCCGCGAGGACCCCGCGGACAGTCCGCGCGTGCAGAAGTTCGTCGCGTGTTCTTCGTGTTCTTGCGCGTCTTTGTTTCGATCCTTTTCTCAGCTAGGGTTTCGTTGCAAGTGGTTTGCGGACAGTCCGCGTGTTGCTCACGGACGGTCCGCGTGGGAAGTTTTGTCTGGGGTTTTTGTCTAGGGTTTCGAGCGAGTTGGGCGGACAGTCCGCAAGGCCTAGCCGGACAGTCCGTATTTTCGGGTGTGTCTCTGGTGGTTCTGGTGGTTATTTCGGACGGTCTGCGAGGCAGGGTCGGACTATCCGCCGTACCACACGGACGGTCCGCACTGGTCGTTTCCAGAATTGACCAAGTGCTTTGATTCTTGTCCAGTTGCTTCCGCTCTTTGCTCCTAGGCTTCTTGGTTGATCTTCTAGGCTTGTGTGTGCCTTGTTTGGAGCTTTGCTTGTGTGCACGGATTCGTGGAGTGGCAATCAGGGTATAGGCTGAGTTCGACCTTAGGGAAGAATTTTTATCGGCTCCCATTCACTCCCCCCCTCTCTGGTCGCCCTATTCGGTCCTTCAATTGGTATCAAAGCCGGTTACAGATCTTTTTGATTCTAACCAGTCTAAGATCCAAAGATGGGCGATTACGGCAAGGGGTCGGGTCCTCCGCACTTTGATGGCAAGAATTACCCGATGTGGGAGAGGCGCAAGGGCGCGTTTTTGCGAGGGAAGGGAACTCTCATCTGGGAGGTCACTCAGAATGATAATTATGTCATCCCAGATAGTTTTCTACTTCCAGGATCGCGGGACATGTTTGAGGCCAACAGCAAGGCCGTTGATTACTTGTTCCGTGCTCTCTGTGCCTCGGAGTTTGAGCGAGTGTACGGAGAGAATGTGGCTGGAAAGATATGGCACAAGTTGAGAAATGCTCATGTTGGCAGTGCCCAAGTGCAAGCCCATTTGTTTTCCACTTACCGGAGAGAGTACGAGAACTTCACTCATCTCCCCGGCGAGTCGACCGATGCGATGTTCCAACGTTTCACTAGCATTGTCAACAACATGAGGGCCAATGTGACAGTGCTCCCATACACGGACCATGATCAAGCTATCAAGCTTTTACATGCCCTGGATCGGTCTGTGTGAAGTGCCAAGGTCGAGGCCATTGAGGAGTCGAGCGTGTATGATACGCTGACGTTGGATGAGCTATTTTCCAAGCTCAGGTCTTCTGAGGTTGATCGTGGCTTGAGAGCCAAGAGCGAGAGCCCCACTGATCCTCATAGTTTGGCTCTTGTCTTGAGATCACGGTCTAACGCTAACCATGGTGGTTTCTCTTTGTCTTGTCTTGTGTCCTTGCCAGATGAGGACTTTGAGGTGCTGAGCGAGGACGATCTCGCCTTGTTGAGCAAGAGGTTTGGGCAGATGTACGAGAACTGCAAGAATGCAAGGCGGAGCTCGGGGATGTGCTATCGGTGCGGGAAGCACGGGCACTTCATCGCCGAATGCCCTGAAGCCATGGACATCAAGAACGACTACAAAGGCAAGTCCAAGCACGACTACAACAAGCACCGCTCCCGGAACGACTACAAGGACAAGCACAAGGACAAGGGCGAGAGAAGGCACAAGAAAGGTGGCGGCCACAAGAAGAAGACCTCTCGAGCGATGGTGGCCGGAGCGAGCGACATCGACTCGACATCAAGTGATACTTCATCCGACTCGAATAGCGAGGAAGAGCAAGAGAAGCGCAAGGACAAGCGGCACACGGGCAAGAACATCACCGGCTTGAGCTTCGTCGCACAAGGCTTTTGCGGCATGGCGCATTCGAAGAAGGGTGGGAGGCACAGCTCGGATTCGAACTCCGATTCCGATGATGAGGTACGACAAGATCCCAACTTCTTGCTAGAGGAGAATGCTAGGCTCAATGAGTTGCTTGATAACCGTGATGATGTGCTTAGAAAAACCAACAAGGAGAAGAGGGAATTTAGGTCTCTGTTGGGTGATGCTAAGGACAAGGTATCCGGGCTTGAATCCTTGCTTGTGAATGCTAGGAATGAGATTGCTGCTTTGAAATCTGCTCCTGTGGTGTCGGATGAAATTGATTGTGGTGATTGTTCAGTTTTTCTCGCTGATTTGACTGCCCTCAAGGAGAAACATGCCTCTGTCCTTGAGGAACTAGATGTGGTTAGGGTGGAGTGTGATGAATTGAAGTCTAGGCCAGCTTTGTTAGGAGCTTGTACATCATGTCCTATTTTGCATGCTAGGCTAGATGAATCTCACACCAGGATTGTGTCTCTTGAGGCGGCATTGAAAGCTCCTCTTCCTACATCATGTTCAACCTGTGAATTGCATGCTTTGAAGAATTTGGAACTTGCAAACTGTGTTGATCGTCTGCAGGATGAAAATGATGAATTGAGTGAAATGATGGGGTGGCTGTCTGGGCATGAGCCACAATTGAGTATGATGTTGGCTCAGTTCAAGAGGTTTGATGGTCAGGCGTTGGGGGCTGATAAGTGTGGTGAGAAGAGTGGTGAGGGAGAAGAGAAAACCGGAGAGATCCCCATTCCACCACATACCACACCGACGAACAAATTTGCACCCAAACCAAATCACCTCCTAAACAAGCTAGACACAACACCTGATCCACCAGTGTTTCCCCACAAAGCTGAGAACTTCCAGAAACCCATCAAGTTTGTGAGCACCCAGGGGAGTGTCTTTGAGGGGAAGTCAGGAGAGAAAGCTGGAGAGAAGCTTGTAGAGAAGCCACAGCCTAAGCCAGTGCCAATCCGCTTTCATTGTGAGTATTGTGGGAGGGATGGGCATAAGGATGAGTTCTGTTTCCGGAGGAAGAGGGACGAGGGGTTTGCTAGGGAGATGACAAACAAGGACAGGTACGACCTTGCTAGTGGTGTGCCTGAGCCTCGTAGAGGGCCTCTACCTAGGAGTGATGTGTTTGTGAGGACAGTTCCCACGCGTGGAGGTGGAGGTGGAGGTGTGTTTCCTTAGAGAGACAGGCGTGTTGGGTTTGGGTGTGGTGAGTTGGCTCGACGTGCTCCTTCTCGTGACTGTTACGAGTTTGGGAGACACGATCGGAGCTTTGGGTCTCAGATGGACTACGGGCCACGTTTTCCTCCTCGTGGTGCACGTACTCCTCCAGTGAGACGTGACAGGTTCTTTGGTGGTAGGCGTTAGAGGACTCCGCCTAGGGGTGTTGGGAGAATGGACTTTGCTAACCCTTCTTTTGAGCAAATGGCTCGACACTAGTTTGAATCATTTGGAACTAACCCCAGTGTTGAGTCGCTTGCTCATTCTCGTTCTCGTTTTTGATTGCAGGCGGGAGGCTTGGAGAACTTTTGGTTGATCGACTCCGGTTGCTCGAGACACATGACCGGAGATCGTGGGTGGTTCTCCAGCCTCACCCCGGTGAGTACGAGGGAGTACATCACTTTCGGGGACAACGGGAGAGGACGAGTGCTTGCTGAAGGTATGGTGAAGGTGAGTAGCAAGGTGACCTTAAGAACAGTGGCTCTGGTCAAGTCACTTGGTTTTAACCTGTTGTCGGTATCTAAATTACTTGACGAAGGTTTTGAGGTTCGTTTTAAGGCTGGTGCTTCTCATGTGCTTGATTCTCGAGGCGATCTTGTCTGTACGATCGTCCCCGAGGGTCAAATCTTTCGTGCCGATTTTTTCCAGTCTGTTGGTCCTCCTCGATGTTTTGTTGCTGGCATGTCGGCTGAGCTTTGGAAATGGCATAGGAGGTTGGGACACTTGAGCTTTGAGTTACTTTCCCACTTGAGTGGTCTTGATCTTGTCCGAGGATTGCCTAAGTTGAAATTCGAGAAGGATTTGGTTTGTGCTTCTTGTCGGCATGGAAAGATGGTTGCCGCTTCTCATGCCCCTCTGACGGCTGTCATGACCGAGAGACCTTGTGAGCTGTTGCACATGGATTTGGTTGGGCCAGCTCGTGTTCGCTCTGCAGGTGGGAAGTGGTATGTTCTTGTGGTCGTTGATGATTTTTCGAGGTACTCTTGGGTTTTCTTTTTGGAGGATAAGAGTGAGACATTTGGCGTTGTTCGAGACTTGATCTTGAGGGTGAAGAATGAGAGACATAGAGATGCCATTCGAGCTATACGCAGTGACAATGGCACAGAGTTTAAGAACTCTCATTTTGATGCCTTTTGCAGTGATCTTGGTCTTGATCATCAGTACTCTTCTCCATACGTCGCTTGCCAGAATGGCATTGTGGAGAGGAAGAACCAGACCCTTTGTGAGATGGCCAGGATGATGCTCGATGAGCATAGGACTCCTAGGCGTTTCTAGGCTGAGGCGGTCAATACCGCTTGTTATGTCTCAAATCGCATTTTCCTTCGTGCTTTCAAGAAGAAGACCTCTTATGAGCTGATGCATGGCCGACATCCCAAGGTGAGTCACTTTAGAGCTTTTGGCTGCAAGTGTTTCATTCTGAAGAAGGGCAAGCTAGATAAGTTTGAGTCTCGATGTTTGGATGGGATTTTCCTTGGTTATGCGATTCATTCTAGAGCATATCGTGTGCTCAACCTTGACACTAACCGAATCATGGAGACTTGCGAGGTTACCTTCGATGAGACACAGCCATGTAGCTCTTCTGCTTTTGAGTGTGCAGGTGACGAGGAAATTGGTGCCAGGATCTTTGAGGATGAGAAGGATGGAGATGGAGACGAGGATGATGATGATGGTGGTGCTCCAGCGGCTGATCATTGTACATTCTACTTCCACTACTATGACGACGATCGAGGACGGACCATCCCCCACACCCACTACGACTGAGGATGTTCGAGTGGAGGCTGCTGCTGAGGGGGAGGTGGTGTCTAGGCGTGAGGCTCCCCGGAGAGTACAAGTTGATCACCCGTCGACGAGCATCATTGGTGACCTTCACGAACGCACTACACGGTCGAGGTCAAGGAATACTTCTCATTTCGCTCATTCTGCTTTTGTCGCGTTGTTTGAGCCTAAAGATATTCGACACGCTTTGTCTGACGAGAATTGGGTGAATTCCATGCATGAGGAATTGGAAAACTTTGAGAGAAACCAAGTCTGGGTGTTAGTTGATCCACCGCCAAATTGCCGTCCCATAGGAACCAAGTGGGTGTGGAAGAACAAAGAGGGTGAGAATGGGATGGTTGTGAGAAACAAGTCGAGGTTGGTGGCACAGGGTTTCAACCAGAAGGAGGGGATAGACTATGAGGAGACATTTGCTCCTGTGGCCCGTTTGGAGGCAATTAGGATCCTTCTAGCCTTTGCCGTGGCTAAAGGATTCAAGTTGTACCAAATGGATGTCAAGAGTGCTTTCTTGAATGGGGTGATAGAGGAAGAAGTGTATGTGAGGCAACCCCCGGGGTTTGAGAGTGAAAAATACCCACACCGTGTATACAAACTCCAAAGAGCGCTCTATGGGTTGAAACAGGCACCTAGAGCTTGGTATGGCAGGTTGAGAGGGTTTTTGCTGAGTAAGGGGTTTGTGATGGGCATAGTTGATAAGACCCTTTTCCTTCTTAAGCATGGGAATGACCTGTTGATCGTTCAAATTTACGTGGATGACATAATCTTTGGTGGCTCTTCTCATGATCTTGTTGCCAGATTTGCAGATGACATGAGCAGGGAATTTGAAATGTCCATGATGGGCGAGCTGCAGTTTTTCTTGGGTCTCCAAATCAAGCAGTGCAAGGACGGGACCTTTGTGCATCAGGCAAAGTACACCAAGGACATGGTGAAGAAGTTCGGCATGAATGACTCCAAGCCGCTGACCACACCGATGAGTACGACTACGGCTTTGGACGTGGACGAGGACGGTGAACCCGTGGACCAGAAGGAGTACCGGAGCATGATCGGCTCCCTCCTCTACTTGACGGCGACGAGGCCGGACATACAGTTCAGTGTGTGTCTGTGCGCTCGTTTTCAGGCTTCACCGAGAACTTCACATCGGCAGGCCGTCAAGCGGATTTTCAGGTACTTGAACTACACTCCTGAGTTTGGTCTGTCGTACTCTGCCTCCTCGACACTCAGGCTTCATGGTTTTTCTGATGCGGATTTCACTGGGTGTCGTTTGGATCGCAAGTCCACTTCTGGGTGTTGTCAGTTCCTTGGTTCTTCTTTGGTCTCTTGGTCATCTCGCAAGCAATCCAGTGTAGCCCAGTCCACTACAGAGGCTGAGTATGTAGCTGCTGCTAGTTGTTGTTCCCAGCTGCTTTGGATGACGTATACCATGAGTGACTTTGGTGAGGAGTGCTCCCAAGTTCCGCTTTTCTGTGACAGCACCAGTGCCATAAGCGTAGCCAAAAATCTTGTCCTCCACTCCAAAACCAAACACATAGAAGTGAGGTACCACTTCCTGAGGGACAATGTTGAGAAGGGAAACATATGTTTGTCCTATGTCCCTACCCAAGATCAGCTAGCCGACATTTTCACCAAGCCGCTTGATCAAGTCACTTTCACTCGCTTGCGGGGTGAACTTGGTGTTTGCTTTCCTTTCTAGCTGAGTCTTGGAGCTTCTCATGTATATATGTGGCATATGTTCATGTTGTTGCATTTGCATTCATGCATTTTACTTTTTGTACAAAACCTGGTAGGATAGCCATCTTTGGATCACTTGTGCTAGGAAAGAGCTTCTCTTATATACATTGATCACCGATGTGCTATTTGGGAGATACGTGCTTGTTTGGTAAATTGTGGATGTAAATGCTATGCTCTTGATGGTTTTGCTATATGTATGATGAGATAGCATTTTGGTAGTGAAAATGATAAAACTGTCTCTCTCATGAGTAGATGCTTATCTATGTTCAATTTGTGCTTAAATGCTTATATCATGCTCAGTTTGTGCTTGAGGATCATATTCTCTTTACTTGGGGTCAAAGACCTTTTTGTCATTGTAAATGTTTAGCCCGTTTGCTTGCTTGGGGAGGAGCATAAGCTTCTTTTTTCCGCAAAGGCACTTCATGTACCATGTTTAAACTTGAAAATGAAATTGGTGTATGAATTGTCTTATGCTTGAAAAATGAGCTCCTAATCATGTTTTTATGCTTTGAAATTCATATCTTGGGTGCTAAACCGTAGCATGCTTGTCTACCATGAGAAGTCTCATTTTAAGAAGTAGACACATGGCTCGGTGGCTTTAACATGACTTGAGTAGCTTGTGGGCGTTTATAATGATCTTGTGATGAGAATTTGTGATCTTGCATAAACTTTGATTGATCTAGTGCCTTTATGTTCAAATTTGGCTTGGATAGGATCTTGCTCATGAGATGACTATTTCTTTGTGAAAATCTGCTTAAATTGCTTTTAGCCATGTCACATGCTTATATGTCTCTACCTTCTTGATGGCAATGTGCTAGATACACCATGTCTACTTTGCTTGTTCTATGTCTCATGTGTAGCATTTTGTTGTGCTCATTGTATATTTGAGAAGCTTGGTAGATTGTATATATGTTTTGACATGCATTTTTCATGAAAACAAGGGGAAGAGTTTCATATACCTTGATTCATGCATTGTCAACAAGGAGGAGAATTTTGGGAGATATACATGCATTTGGGGAGAATTTAATTTTTCATGCATTGGGAGATTTTGTGGAAAATTGGTATGCATTTGTGATGGCTTGTGAGGAGAAAAATTGAGAAGAAGAGGTTGCATTCGCTCAGGGGGAGTTTGCATATGTGCAGGGGGAGCTCCGTTGATTTTCCTGAGTCTTGTGCGTTGTGATGTGCTCCTTGTGAGCTTTGTTTTGTCTCGGCCGTGTCGAGCCGTTGCCCTTGTCTTAGGGGGCCGAGACTTGGATTGGCGAGTGATCTTGTTTTCGCTTGTTCTTTGGCTTTGGATCACTTGCTTGGGAGGTTTGTGTTCGTGGTTGTTTTCTTTTCTTTTTCTCTATGTGATTTCTATGGGTGTTGTCAATGCACTCATCAAGGGGGAGATTGAGGACCAGATGTGTCCGAAGACCAGTGGAGGGTCGCTCCTTAGTGATGAGTGATTGACAACGTTGTGTGGACTGATGCTTGGCAAAGTGTGCAGGTACAGGTTGCGGCTTGACTCGTGTCGGTGCAGGTGAAGAACAAGCACGAAAGGCCTTAGCCGTGGCGGCCTCCGGGTGATGGAGTGGCAAGTAGGCTTGGTTCGATGGACCACGTGGCCGATGGGGTCAAGTGCGAGCCGTGCGGTGCAAGACTAGCGGGCAGAAGTCGTGAACATGGGCCGGTGCAAGGTAGCGGTTGAAGCCCGAAGCTTGCATGCGGGGTTTGGTGGTTTGCCCACAAAACCATCTGGTGGACGGTTTCTTGGTTTGGGCCTCAAAACCAAGCCCGAAGGCCCGAGGCGACGGAGACGGTGATCCGGGAGCTTCGGGAAGCTTCGAGGCGGAGGGCACGTGGCGTGATCGTAGGGTTTGTGTCGAGGTGAAGCGAAGCCGCGGTGGAAGTGTGTCCGTCTGATGAAGACTTGACCAAAATGCCCCTGAGGGGTTGTATCTTCATTTGAGTTGTAGGGGTAGTGTGGTCATTTACCTCCCTCCGAGAGACTTCGTATAAATAGCGGAGAGGTGGATGGCATCTCTCTCCCATGCTTCCTAGGGTTTTCTCTCCCGGTAGAATTTCTCTGGACTGCTTCGTTTTCCTCTGGATTCCTTAGGCTAGACTCTTGTATAGACTCTGTCCTCTGGATGTATGAAAGCATTCGGCGTCCCAATGATCTCCTAGTCCTTTGTGATTTTCGTGTCATTTTTGGAGCCATTTTCGGGGATTTTCGTTCTTCGCTCGATTCGTGAGTTTGGAGGTGTTTCTCCACGGATTTCTTTTAGGGGATTATGGGTAGATGCCTTGCGCATGTTTGTGGATGATCTTGACCCCTCAAACACCGTGTAGAGGCTTCGATTCGTGAGTTTTTGGCCGGAGTTCGTGTTCTTGGTGGAGTTCGTGTGATCCGCGATTCCCGGCGATTTAGTGGCTTAGAGGTCGAGATTTTTGGGGCATAGCTTCACTTTGTGTTGCTTATCATCTACCCCAAATCTTGTCTCAAGAGCTTTTGGCGTTTGGAGGATCCGGTGATGGATTTGGAGAGTTGACCTCGCGGGGTCGGGCTTTTTCTGTTCTGTCCGAGCCTGGCGGACTGTCCGCAAGTTCCGTGCGGACTGTCCGCGTGACCTGAGTTCGTCGCGTGTTCATCCGTGTTCGTGCGCGCTCATGTTTCGATCCATTTTGTGGCTAGGGTTTTGTTGCAAGTTGTTTGCGGACTGTCCGCAGGAGCTTACCGGACTGTCCGCGTGGTGTGTTTTGTGTCTGGGGTGGTTCGAGGTTTGTCTGGGGTTTCCAGGGTGTTTGGCCGGACTGTCCGCCAGGGGTGTCCGGACCGTCCGCGGGCTGTCGGACTGTCCGCGGTGCTTGCCCGGACTGTCCGATTTTCCCCGGTGTGGCACTAGTGGTTCGGAGTCCTATTTCGGACTGTCCGCTGAGGGTCATCGGACTGTCCGCCGTACTCGCAGACTGTCCGCCGTACTCGTGCGGACCGTCCGCCCAGGGCTTCGCAGGATTGGCTAAGTCTTTTGGTTCTTGCTTTGGTGCTTCCGCTCTTTGCTCCTAGGCTTCTTGGCTGATCTTCTTGGCTTGTTTGTGCTTTGTTTGGAGCTTAGCTTGTGTGCGCGGATTCGTGGAGTGGCAATCGGGGTATAGGCCGAATTCGACCAAAGGGAAGAATTTTTATCGGCTCCCATTCACTCCCCCCTCTCTGGTCGCCCGTTTTGGTCCTTCATTTGCAACCCTCCGCGCTGGGGTACCTGTTGTAGGAGTCTAAAGTCTAGTTTCGCAGAGTGCTGGTCGTCGCGGGCTAGCTCCCCTTTGTACCTGGGTGCTGAACCTTACCCTCTCTTGCAATACTCATGCCTATCTCCTGTATATTCTTGCTTTGTATGCTTAGTACATTAGAACCTAGAGCTAGCTCGTATGTTCCCCCTAAGTCGTAGTGTGCTAAAGTAGAGGTCGATCTGAGTGTGTGTATCGCACTACCCTTTATATCTTTTATCTTACCCCTGCCTTTGAGTTTGTTGTTTCCTATATCTATCTCTTAGTTTACATTCCGTGCAAAAGCATAAGTCTAAGATATCCGCCATTGCCTTCCACAGATACGATACCCTTGGAATATTCTCCTTCCTTGGGGAAATGCTACAATGATTTATCTGTGCGCTTGCGGATTCGTTCATGATCGTTTAGATTAACCTTTGGCAAGTCTTGATGTTCATGCTAACTCGGCGTCGTTAGTTGTGACGTTAAGAGGTGCCTACAAGGCGTTTCTTGGTGTTGTCACTAAGAATGGATTCCGGATCTGTTCTTAAAGTGACGACGCTAAGAAATGCCAACATTCTCCACGATCTCTTTTCCCTCAACCACGTCCAAGTACACAAAGGAACCTCTGGAGAGAGCATTAAGCCTCATGGCATCATCCTTCCGCAATCCAAACCAGAAGTGCTGAGGTAGCATCCAATCGGGAATGTAGAGAACTGGGCAATCTTCCACCTTAGAGTCGAAATGATTCCATGCCATTCCTAGTGATTCCTCCTCACATTGCTTGAATCTGAGAATTTTGGTCCTTAACACGATGACACATTGTAACGGGAAGAATCGGGAGTAGAAAGCTGCCCTCAAACTTTCCCAAGTAAGGTAGTCTCTACCAGAACAACAGTCCCAATCCCGTGCTTTCCCAGCGAGGGATAGCGGGAAAGACTCTTTTCCGAGTATCCGATGATTCTCTGATTTTACCCTGAGTTTCAATCAGACGCTCGTATTCTCTCACATGGTCAAAGGGGTTCTCATGAATTAACCCCAAGAAGGATAAGTCCTGAATTAGCTTCATAAGAGAGGGGTGAAGCCTACAGCCAGATGTAAGAATGGGTCCTGACAAAGATGGCTCTGAGGGTTCACTCCTCGAAGGTGGAAGGTATTTACAAGGATAACCTTCCATGGATAATGGGGGTAAAGGTAGAAGTAAAAGAAACAAAAAAAGGTATCTCAAAGGGTAACGGGGGTGAAGGTAGAAGAAAATGAAAAAAAAGATAAATACGAGGATAGACGGGTTCGAAAGGTTAACAACAGCCGTCCCCGGCAATGGTGCCAGAATTGCTTGTTGGCATTTATTAACATCACCACCACTGGCGCACTAGCGTGAGCGTGTAAGAAACTCCCAGGTACACTGACGAGTGCGAACGAATCCGCAAGCGCACGGATACATCGTTGTAGCACTTCTCCCTCAGAGAATGAGTATTCCCAAGGGTATCGAATCCAAGGACAGGAGAGTAACCGGACGAAGGTTTATCCAAGGACACCTAGCTATACTGAGATAGGCAGGGTATGAGAAGTACTTTCTTGAGGAGCTTAACTCTCGAGATGGATCTGTCCACTATTAGTCCTCCCCGTGGGGCGCCAACCCATCCTAACTTTTTAGGGCTAGGCCAATGTTCTGGCAACGGGGCCCTACTCGGTACACAGGCGCGGAGGGTTCCAAAGGGTCCAACATGCTGTCACCACTGCGGCCTACCTCTATCGTTACGCGAATGCACTTGGTATTCGTAGGATAACCAGAGTCCAGACACCATGTCTACACTCCCGATAACTGCTATAGCACGATTACGTCTGTCGACCCGCTAACAACACTATAGCAACCCGTATAAATACAGGACTACGAACTAGAGAGAGAACGGCTCATATCATACTAGTCATCAAGTTACGGAGCAGCAAGAAAAGTTTGGATGTGAACGAGATACAACAAACTTACTCAGCTAAACAGGATCAAAGCATGCAAACAGATACTTGAACTAATGAACTAGCTCTAAAGGATCAAAGCCTTGTGTCACGAAGAACACAAGCCTCTAAACTATGAACGAGCCAAGAACACAAGAACATATCATTCATTCATGATGTCCACTATAGTCTAAATAAGAAGTATCGAATACTCACTTTGATCTAAATGAAGAACAATGCACCCATGAGGACATCAACTCACTCCTCACTCCTACTCTATCTATCAACCAATTATAGTCTAGATCTCTTCTCAACTCCATTCTACCACATAGAGGTGAGAATCACCTCACATGGGCAGAATTAGAGAGAGGGAGAGAGAGCTACACAAGAGAGAAGTGGAGACGTGAGAGCTTGGAAGTGTGTAGGAAATGAGGCTCCTCCCCTTCTATTTATAGGCAAGGGGGTGGCTTGCTCTGAGGCTCAAAGTGCTCCAAAACACCCCGGGATGCAGCCAAGGACCAATGGGCAGATGACACGTGGAAGGTGGGGATCAACTGACCCTAGGTCGGTTCGGCCGAAACCCCAGGGAGGCCATCTGGCCTGTGTTTCCTCTGAGTGACTTCCATGTGGGCCCTGATGCTTATCCCCCGTGCATGCCAAGTTTCCTGGTGATTTGGTTAGCAAAGTGGACCCATGGATCCATGTGATGCTGACGTGGCAGCGTGTGATTCGTTGAGGGCTCTTCACATGGATTGGTGACATCATGGATCCAGGGGAATCCATGTGGTAGCCCCTTCATTGGCTAGAACCTGAGTGCCTTGGATTGGAGTGGGATAAATGTGCATGGATTCTTCCCATTGCCTTTGCTAAATACCTGCATTCAAATAGACATCAACACTAGTGGAAAGTATTAGTTTAAGCTCCTATTCTAGTGTGGATATGCATTTCATGCTCCAATTTGCAGGAGTTGACGGTCATAAAAATGGTACTTAACAGCCGTCAACAACCACAGCTCAATAATTTGTTTTAGTGAACCATAAAACTCAATTTCTTCAATGTTTTTATGTGTTCCTGTAGTCATAATTCCACTGTCTTGTGTCTTCCTATTTGCCTCTCGGGCCTTTGTATGGTACCGGACACCGCCTACAATACATGATGTATAACTTCTTGCTCGCAAGTTTGGTTCAGTTGCTAATGCATATAGATCCTTGTCGCTCTATGTAATTTGTATAGCAGAGCCATAGTTTTTTAATATAGTCTTGTGTAAAGGTCCTCGCCAGGTAATTTAAGCTAGTTATGAAACAAAAAATTAAAACTTACATGCAATTTAAACTAGTGGCGAAATTCTGTAACAATTCGACAATCAATAGCCTCGTCCGACACACCTTCCACTTTTAATTCATCCTCGAACACTCTGCAAAGCAGTACCATCTCAAAGTTAGCACGAAATAATTGTAGTTCTACCATTGTAATCGTGATTTACGTACCGAATATATGGCTTCACCTCGTCGCAATTGTTTACCACATACCAAACCAACTTGTTCCATCTACTAACAAATTAGTATTCTCTCTGTTCCTTCCCACCTGATTGAATCGTGCGGCCACATCATCAGCCGCGAAGTACCTCGAGCAAAATGTCAAGGCCTCATTAGCAACATATGCTTCTGCAATGGATCCTTCAAGCCTAGCTTGGTTTCTCACTGAACACCTCAATGTGCATAACCTTCTTTCGATGGGATACATCCATCCATATTGTGCTGGACCTCTCAGGATTGCTTCCTTAGGCAAATGGACAGCCAAGTGGACCATAACATCAAAGAAGGCAGGAGGGAAAATTTTCTGAAGCTTGCACATAATTATTGGGATATCTATTTTCAGTTTTTGCAAGACATGCAACTTCAGAGTTTTGCAACATAGTTGCTGAAAGAAGTTTCCTAATTCTGCAAAAGCTATGTATATCTCTTTATCCACTAAACCGCGAAGGGAAGCCGACAAAACCCTTTGGAGTAGGATATGACAATCATGAGTTTTCAGTCTTTTTAGTTTGCATCCATCAGCAATAATACACCTTGATAAGTTTGAAGCATATCCATCTGGGAACTTCACCGAACTTATAAAATCACAAAACAACTTATGTTTCTTTTTTCAAAGTACATACGAAGCTTCTGGCATTTTGCATGACTCACCATCCTTAGTTGCCACCATGTGTAGATTTGGTCTAACGGCCATCTCTTCCAAATCAACCCTAGCATTGATGGTATCCTTAGTCTTCCCAGCAATTTTAAGCAACATTCCAATAACGTTTTCACATATGTTTTTCTCAATGTGCATCACATCAAGGTTATGTGCCAGCTTTAGAGATGACCAATACGACAAGTCCCACAAACCAACCCTTCGGCTCCAGCAGTGTCCGGATTACGATTTCCTTTTCTTACCTTGAGGTAGAGGATGCTTTCCTGGTCTAACATCTTTAACCTTCTCTAGTTGCCGCATCAGCTCCTCATGGGTAAATTGCCATGGCTTTTCTCGGTTTTCAACAGTACCATCAAAATCTGCTCTCCTTCTTCTTCATGTATGGTCAGTTGGAAGGAAACGATGGTGCCCGGTGTAACATATCTTGTTCTTCAATCTCCTTGAGCAAGGATCCTTGTCACAACGCACACATGCAAATTAGCCTTTCGTGACTCGCCCACACAACGTGCACAATGCTGGATAATCATGTATGCACCAAAGAATCGCAGCACGCACTAGTAGGGATGTTGGCATCGGTGATGTTTACCTTTCGTCACTGAAAATGCCGTTTTGGTCACATATAGTAATTTGTGACGAATTTGTGATGATTTGGGTTTCGTCATTAGGGTCGCGTCACATTTATCCATCGGTGACGAAATGTAAATTTTCGTCACAAATGTGTTGCTATTCTGTGACGATTGATGCGTCGTCATTAATGTGGTTTCAATCTGTGACGATTGCTTTTGGTCATGGATGAAACACTGTTTTCGTCATAATCTCCCGTCTACCGAGCGTCTTGACGGCGTCGTTAACGGTGTTTCTTGTTATGTGACAATCTGATTTGGTCACATATAGCCTTGTTTTTTCGTCATTACCGGTCGTTTGGATTCGTTCGGCGGCGTATGCCACGTTAGCACTGACATCAGCTTCCACGTCTGTAATGCAGCTGACGTCATCATGTAGGAATCGTCACATAATATATTTTTAAATCGTCACAAAATACTCTTTCTCATCGTCACACTTTGATATGAAATGGTCACAGATTTACCATCACTATGGTCACACATGTAATTACAAATTTGCTAGAGAAACAATTATATATCACTATCCATACACTTAGATCACTATCCAACAACACATACACTCAGATCACTATTCATACACACTCAGATCACTATCCAACAGCACATACACTCAGATCACTTGTCTTCTCTTGCTCCTGTCCTCTTTGGAACATCCCCATTGAATCCCTCCTGTTGACAAACATCAACACAAAATTAAAACTATGCAAAGATATATTTGTGAAAGACATGAGAAATGGTTCATAAGCTATAATTAAAACTAGGCAAGGATAGTAGCCCGAGTTTCCTTGCTTCCTGTTTGCTTCTTTCATCAAGCAGATCTTTTCAGCTACACATATAGCCACTTCCATTCTTGTTTCTGCAGAAACTTGAACAAGACATGTGTTAAAAATATGTGTAATATCTTCCCAAATGCACATCAATTTATGAATTTTTTTGCTCAACAAACCAGTAGCAGGTAAAGACCATGTCATCATTTTTCTTGCTCTAGCAGTTCAAAACAGCAATGTCATTTAGTCCAACAATTGGTTTACCACTTGTATGCTTGTTCCACATCGTGTTTGCGATTAGACCCAATGCAAAAACAATTGACAAAAGTATCATTCCTAATAAAAAGACCGCATATCATTTCACAATAAAAAGATTGAGCTTGTTTTCTTCGATTTATCGTCATGTTGATCACGAGAAACCAGAGCATGGAGATTGCAAGGATGTGAGCGGATTGTGCCTCAGCATGCTTAAGTAGAAGATACTTGGGACTACTTAGGATGTCCAGGATCTGTAAAGTAACTTCAAAGTCTCTGCTAAGACTTATTGCCAATGAATAAGGGTTCAATTTGAAATCTCCCCCTAAAAGATGTCTAGGGATATGCCAAAAATGTATTATAGAAAGGTAAATGTGGAAAATGTGATAATCTCTAAGAAGCCATTGACATATATCTATTATTTGTCAGACACATGCTAGCTAAATCTACACGTAGTAATGTATATCAACATTTCAATTTCTGCAAATACAATCTTGCCGGGCAGCCTTTATATCCCCAGCAGTTCCTTTAACGAACCATGCTTCAAAAGCAGCTTTGCAAGTACTTAGGAGTAGGGATGGAAACAGATCGAATTCGCATGGAATCGGATTCGGATAGCACCTTTTACCACATTTTTACTTGAATACGAATACGGATTCGAATGTTCTCGAATACGAATACAAAACGGATGTCTCGAATTCGGAAACGCATCGGATATTTACTCGATTCGGAAGACAGCATTTACCAATTTTCTTTATTGATAATTTACAATTAGAAACATGTAAAGACTAATGTATTAGTACATAAGAGAGATCGCTTATTAAGAATAATCACATTCATCCATATTTATTTTAATAATTAATCATATAATAAATAAAACTATTAAAAATACATATTTTAATATATATATATTTATCAAACAAATAATATAAAATATATGAAAAATATTTTCATCAATACATAAATAAACTAGGGTAATGAAAATTAAACTTTATATTAATGTATTTTTATCATTAAAATTAATTATATTGGTCATTAAATTAAAATATAACTTTTAAATTGTTTAATGGATGCAATATTTTTAATATTAAGATTAATGTCATAATCATTAGTTATGGATATAATTTTTTCAATTATACACTATCATTATTAGTATTCTATTAAACCTAATTTGCCACTAGTTATAGAGATAAGTTACAGTTTTATATAGTCGAATACGGATAATGCCGGATATTGCCGAATACGCATGGAATCGGATAGACAAAAAATCGACAAAAACGAATTCGGATGTATCCACTTTACTACCACATTTGAATTCGAATACGAATACAGATATCCATGTTTACGTTTTAGCGGATACGAATATCGGATAATTCGGATTTCATTTCCATATTTCCATCCCTACTTAGGAGGATATGAACTCAATCAAGGAACCATTTGATAAACTGGTAAACTGCTTACTAAGAGGGAACATGGCAAGCTGATGAAGTGAGTGGCCAGATGTGGCAACATGACATGATAACTATGCAAGGTTCATGCCCTATAGTGGTTACCTGTATTTTATTAGGTATAAACGTGTATTTATGCCTCCTGACAGCATAGATATCTTGCTTGGAGCAGTGCGTCAAGTAATATTCATCTAAACTGAACAAAAAAATCATTAGTAAGCACAGATATATTATTAGTCAGAAAAATAAAGCTTTTCATCATACTACATGGCCTATAGAGAACAAATTAAAGAAAGGACTCCAGCTAGAACACTGCATATATTGGGAGCACAAGACTGAAGGATATGACCTTGAGATCTAATTCAATTCTAAATTTGATTGTTTCCCAACATAAGCATTGGCTGATCCAAATGCTGGCAAAGGTCAATATAAGTAGTTAATATCTGCATTTTCACAACAAGTAAAGATTTTTTTAGAAAGGATAAGCTTCATTGAGTTAGTAGAAATTCTGATAGTAGTATTGCTTTTACTTCCATCACATAACTACTTTTCAGACAGAGATTAATTCTTGGAGATGTAAAAAGAATCATACTGAAAGTACTAATTTGCAGGCTTACTAATATTTCAAATGCATTTAACAACTTTCAATGCACTGCTCCTCCGTATCACCAGGAGTAGCATCATCGTTGCGCAATACGGTGTTGCCATGTAAAATGTTCAAAGTTATAAATTCATGGTCACAAATGCACATCACATCATTTAACCACATGAAAATGCAACAAGTAAATTCAAGTAACATCATTTCTTAACATCAATTTTACTGTGTGACCAACTGACCATGAAGAGACATCTTATTGATTTATCAGGGAAGATAGACATCTTGGCTTATTTCTAAGCAGTGACCATGGAAGATAATTTTTGTTTGAAATAGAACATAGATCTGTACAAAGCAACGCAAATGTCAGTAGAAGCAAAATTCAAAATAATAGGTTGGGAAAAATAATATGTTCGAAATAGAACATATTTTTTGACATCATGGAGGGATTGCAATCTACCAATTCCAATTTCAAACAATTTTAACAGATCATGTAATGTTAATAGGAAATTGATGTATTTGTTGGGCCAGTTTTCACAAGTATTTTCCTACAATTTTGTGTTTTCATACCTTTTCAATCTTATTCCAAAGAAACGTGAAGCAACTGCAAAAGCCTAATAATCATTGTTGAAACTTAGAAGCTGAGAACTAAGAGTAAAGTTGCCAAACTATGATAACAGGTTGGGAAACTCTAGAACTAGGTCATTATACCTGAAGTAATTTCCTTAAACAAATCATCCATTCAGACTACATATACTCAATCATGCTAATTAAGTACCAATTTCAATAGTGGCAGTGTTATAAACCACATCGTGCATCTGAATCCTAAGAAATTGCTCGAGAAAATCTTCTTAAAACCAGATCTAGGCCATTCAGCTACTCCAACGTTGGTGATAAATGACCAAGCAATCCAACTGAATTAAACAGAGGAAACATGCAATACCTGTTGTGGGCAGATTCCAAACGAGGGACCCGAAAACAGCAGACACGTGCAGCCTCATTGAGACACCAATTCCTTCAGGGACATCCACGTGCTAAGGCTGTAGAGACAGATAGAAGAGGAGATGCGGAGAGCCATGGGGAAGACCAGGTACTCCTGGAAGGAGATTGCAAGCAGGGGTGCTTACCTTCCTGCCGGCGGAGTAGGGCGATTGCAGGGAGGGGCGGCCGACGACGTCCTAGCCAGATGCGTGGGTAGAGAGCGACGGCAGTGCACTGGTCGGGGTTGGGTGGAGAAAGGGGCGGCGGCCTGGCCAGATCCAGGGATTCCAGGCGCAGGGAGCGACAGACGATGGTGACCTGGCCGCGGTTCGCGCGCAGGGAACGGCGATGACTTGGACAGGACTTGCGCAGGAGGGGCGAGCTTGGAGAAGGCGAGTTCTAGGCGTCTAGTGCAGGGAGGGATTGGCGGGGGCTTGGCGGCGCAGCCGCGCAAGGAGCAGGGGTGTCATGGCGCACCTCGAGCGACTCAGAGAGAGGGTGGCGGCGGCAGTTGACGGTTGGGTTGGAATGCGAACAGTAGATAGGGTTTTCCGTTCTTTATATACTAAATATTCAGTGTTGGACCTACATGTCTCATGTCACACCCGAATTTAAGGACAAATTCGAATGCTCATATTATATGTGCGCCAGGATCAAAGTTCACACATATAACGACTCAGTGATAACCAAAACACAATGCCATAATGTATAGAGAGTATTAAACTTTATTACAGACCAAAATGTCTCATAAACGAACTAATATTTAACGAGTAGCAACGCAGTGGATGGGATCAACACCACAGGCAGCTGACTGGTGGCACGCCCGCCTAGAAGTCGTCGAAGTCTCCAGGGAAATCTTCAAATCTCTCCAAGTCTGAACAACATCCGGATAGTGTCGTTGCAATAATGAAAACAAGCGTGAGCACATGCCGTACTCAGCAAGCGGAAACATAACATAACATGCAAGGCTTTATAGTGGAGGCTGATGGTTAAAGCATTTAGCATTTTAGTTGGTCAAGTTTTATTAGCAGCATAGTTACTAGCAAGTGTAAGTTTATACCAAACCCACAATTAGCATAAGAGAATAAATAACATAAATAAAGATAAATGCATCAAGTTAATCATTGACTTTCATAGATTAGTCATGTGAGGGTCCAGGCCGCTCTTGACCGTGAGCACGGCTAATCGATTAGTTTTAAACACTCTGCAGAGGTTGTCCACTTTCACCACAAGTCGCGTAAAAGTTCTAGGAACTTTAAACCCAACCACGCGATGCTAGCTAGGCATCATACCACACTACCGAGGTGTGATTGCATAGGGACGCTACGAGGCCTTTACAAAGTTTCCCCAGTGTGAAGCAACCCGCGAAGATTCCGAGTCGTTGCAGAGTATAAAGTCCCCTAGTAGGTACCGTGACTTAGCCAAGACCAACTCCCTACTAGAGCGAGTCTATACCCCACTGGCGCTCCCCTTGCCCTTATCAGGTAAGGCCACCCCAACACTAGAGTCACTAATTAATTAGCCAAGGCAGAGCCATATACCCTTGTGGTTGCACTGTTGTCCTGGGTAGTCGCTCCATGTTCCATTTAAACAAGGTGTTCTTGTATTAATGAAGGTATAGCATATATAAATCAAGTTTCATAAAGTTTCATTAATACCATCCACCAAGTTAAGCATAGCGAGAGCTACCCAACAATAAAAGTAAATACCCAGGTTGATCAAGGTAAAGGGATAAAAATAATCTAGTCATGTCCTTAAAAAAAGGTCCCATCAATTTAATGCAAGCAAAAGTAAGAATAGTGAATTAAATGCATGTTGTATAGGTAAATGGGTATGCATCAAGGTAGACTTGCCTTCAACAGATCCCTGTTGCTGTTCAGACACTTGAGCTTCTTGGTCTTCAAATCCTTCAGCCCAAACGTTCTCTACGCATCACATCAAGTACATACAAGCAAACAATGGAATAAAATAAGAAACAATCACCAAACAGTATGAGCAAAGCAAAACAGAGGTAAAAAGCTATTCTACTCTTTGATACGATCGTTTGGACATAAAGAACGCTCAAAACGGAGTTAAAACGGAAAAGATATGGCTTGGAGAAGGTTCAAGGGAATAACTGTGAAGAATCTAAGGTTCCAGGGACCTATCTGCAAGAAACCGAGGGCTAAAACGTAAAAGAACTTTAAAACGGAAGGGTTTGGGTAAAAAACTTGAGATCTGGACCTCGGGCACTATTTTTATGAAAACCAGGGGTTAAAACAAAAGAAAAAGGACTAAACTGTAAGGGTATTCAATAGGTGGAAGGACCGGCTTGCTATTTTCAAAAGGATAGGGGTTTTTCTGCAAAAAGCCAGGGCCACGCGGTTGTTGACCGGTATTGACCCGGTTTGACTCCGACTGGGATGGATCTGGGCCGGTGGATCTGGTTTGGACGGCGGGGATGATGCGCGAGCGATGGACAACGGCGCGGACAGCGGCGAGCGGCGGCGCAGGAGCAGAACTCCGGCGAACTTGCCCGGAAACGAGCTGGAGTGCTCGGCTGGCCTCGGGATTTGGCCGGGAAGGATGAGGGTGAGCCGGCGAACTTGGCTAGGGTTCCAGGGAGGCGAGACAGCGTACGACGACGGCGAGCAACGGGCGGTGGAACTTCAACTCCGGCGAGGTCAAGCGCACGCTGTAGAGCTCCTGGATGAAAACAAGCAGCACCAGGGGGTTTGTTACCTTCTTGGGGTTCTCCGAGTGGCTTCTCGTCGACAGTGTGGCGGCGAGACGGCGGATCAGCGGCGGCGCTCCTAGGGTTTCGGCGCGGGCGCTGCGAGGACTCAAAGGCGGCGGCTTGGATTGGAGGAGGGGCGACGAGGCTCCGGGGGTTTATAAAGAGGCCGGCGGGGTCCTGCCGTGCGGCGCAGGGCAACTCCGAGGTGGGGATGGCCGGGAGACCCACTCGGTCACGGCGGCGCAGCGAAGCAGAGTCCGGGGCGGACGGAGCTCGGGGATGACAAGGTGGGTCCCACCGGTCAGAGACAACGGGCGGAGACAGTGCTGGCGGGCTGCGCTGGGCCAGAAGCTAACTGGGCCAGGGCGAGCTGCGGACGGGCGGAAGAGAGCAGGGGCGTCCAGCGGACTTCTGCTGGTTGGGCCGAAACAAAGAAGCAGGCCGGAAAGGTAGAAGGGGTTAGGGAGAAAAAGGAAAAGCTTTTTAAAATTTTAAAACCACTCAAACACTTTGAATACTCAAATTTGAATTCAACCAAACAAAAACAATGCTCCAGCATATATACAACATAAAACTCCTATATTTATTTATTTAATTTTCAAAAATATATTAAATGCCTAAAAATTCAAATACTCCCTTATTTTCCTTAGACTCAAAGCATTGTTTCTATTCAAATTTTATTAAAACAAATTTTTTGTAAAATTAGGGTGTTACATCTCACGTATGTCATTGTCACTTAGCAAGAGATGTACATCCCTATGTGGGATGTATAGTTTCAGTTGCTCAAAATCATTTGAAACTTTTTTGAGATGCTTATGGATCCAAACTATGATGTTGTGTGAAGTTTTGGAATTTTCAGACCAAGTTTGTCTATTATTATAACTATGTATTGATTTAATAAAGAATAAATGTTAAAATCATCTAATCTTGCTTAAAAATCTGAAAAATTGCATGAGCTCCTCCTTTTGGTGTATTATGTTGTCAAAAAAGTTTCAAGTGATTCTGAGAAAGTGATGATGCACATCGCCACTAAAGCATACATGTCTCAAACATGTCATTGTCACTTAGTGAGAGATGTTCATCCCCATGTGGGATGTGTAGTACCAGTTGCTCGAAATCATTTGAAACTTTTTTGGGATGCTTATGGATCCAAAATATGATGTTGTGTGAAGTTTTGAAATTTTCAGGCCAAGTTTGCCTATTATTGTAAATATTTGTTGATTTAATAAAGAATAAATGTTAAAATCATCTAATCTTGCTTAAAAATCTGAAAACTTGCATGAGCTCCTCCTTTTGGTGTATTATGTTTTCAAAAGAGTTTCAAGTGATTCTGAGAAAGTGATGATGCACATCGCCACTAAAGCATACATGTCTCCCACAGGTCATTGTCACATAGCGAGAGATGTTCATCCCTATGTGGGATGTGTAGTACCAGTTGCTCAAAATTATTTGAAACTTTTTTGGGATTGTTATGGATCCAAACTATGATGTTGTGCGAAGTTTTGGAATTTTCAGACCAAGTTTGCCTACTATTGTAAATATTTGTTGATTTAATAAAGAATAAATGTTAAAATCATCTAATGTTGCTTAAAAAATCTAAGAACTTGCATAAGCTCCACCTTTTGGTGTATTATGTTGTCAAAAAAGTTTCAAGTGATTCTGAGAAAGTGATAATGCACATCGCCACTAAAGCATACATGTCTCACACATGCCATTGTCACTTAGCTGCTGCTTTGCCACACCCGATGCCTCCTATGCCCTCACCGTCGCATTTCTACCAAGCCAGACACTAGGTCTGCCCTCGTCGCACGTGAGCCAGCGTTGCTCTGCCTTCGTGGCGAGTCCCAGCGATGACTGCGACTGCAACGCCGCCACCACGTCAATGGGGAACGCCCGACGCTTCCGCTGCCCTCGTCGCCGCATCGTTAGATCATTTGTGACCGGGGTCTATGTTCACAGGATCATATGGGTCGACCCATAATGTCTGATCCATACAGTTAAGGGAAGCACAATTTATTATTCAACTTATAAATAGAAAAACTTCATTCCTTCAACATGAAAGCTCACATAGTGTAGTAGTAGCGCTCCTGCCTGTCACCACCAGGTCGCGGGTTCAACGCTCTGTGGAAGCAGTCTTTTTGCCAAATACAATTTAACACTAGCGGCCTGCGCAACGTCTCTGGGGGGACCCTTAGGTGGGCCTAAAAATCTCCACGTCGACCTGTGTCCCTCTTTGCAAAAAACATTGGAGTGGGCTGCCTGGACAAGGCCCAAGCTACTTTCGAGCCGGAGTTGTGGCCCATTGTGCAAAAAAAGGTGGAGTAGGCCGGCTGGGCAAGGTCCAACATTGTGCAAAAAAAGGTGGAGTGGGCCACCTGGCCAAGTCCCAACCTATTGTCGAGCCAGAGCTGTGGCCCACTATGCACGCCGTCAATTGGTACACGTTATCTATGACGATTACTAAAACTGATCTATGACCAATTTGCCCATATATGGCACGCCGTCAAGTGGTACACGTGGGGGAAACTAGACACATTATCTATGACGAGTACTAAAACTGATCTGTGACCAATTTGTTTCGTCATTAGGTGTGCCTAACGAGGCAAATAAACTATGACGATGTAAAATCTAATCGGTGACGATTATGTTTCATCACAATACGAAAACATAATCTATGACGATTTCCTTTTAGTGTTCTGTGACGATATTTTTATTTTCATCATTAATGATCAAGGCAAAACTTTGTCACTTGTAACTTATGACGAATATGAAAATTTGGTCATAGAAAGATAGTCTTTTGTGACAAAAGTATCCATCATCACAAGCAAAAGGTCATGGATAAGCATATTTCTACTAGTGATGTAGTGTAAATTTTCCATCACTAACAGCATCGATTGCATCGACACCCTTCCAAAGATCCATCAACTCTTCGATGAGAGGTTCCATGAAGATATCGAAATCCTTTGATGGAGAACTCAGCCCAGGGATCAATAAGGCCATCATGAAGTTTGATTCTTCCAGTCATACATCCTGATTCACTGTCATCAAGGTGCGCCCAGGTGGAATCACAGGAACAATATTGCCCACCTCAGGAGGTGCAGGTTGATCCACTGAATTTTCTTCAATCATCTCATCATAGTTGTGCTAACAAGCTGCAGTCGAGGTTGATGTTGAAGGTGCAAAGACCTCATCCACTCCTGAACTTCCCTCTACCTCTGAAGGTTCTTCTTCTTCACTCTCACTATCACTAACAATCTCCACATCTTCATCTCGTGGGGGACCATGTCCATCTGGATCGAAGCCATCAGCATTAGCATTGGCCCACGCAAACATGTTGGGCGGCATTTGCACTCCTCCCAAATGATCTTCCATTTCAAAATCAAAACCCTCTAGATCTTCATGAGCAAGTAAGTCCATTTCTGGAGATGGGGGTGCTGCTATCTCAGGCTCCATGACTTCAGCATTTTCAGGTGCTGCTAGTGCCTGTGCTACTGCTGCTTCAGGAATTGGTGGAAGGTTGTGCTCTTGGGCTTGTGCTTGCATTTCCTGCAATGCCAAACGTAGAGAATAAATCTCATCCCTCTAAACTGTCGTTGCTATCTCTAGGCAGTGTTGATTAGACACAACAGTATCTCTGTAAATAGCACAAGTGGTCCGTCCCACCTCCATTGTATCTCTGGCATGCTTCAACTCTGCTTCAATTTGATCAATCTTTCTGGATTGCTCCCTCATAACCCTTTCCATCTCATGCTCCCTCTTCAGGGCTTCTTCTTCTCGTTCCATGGTCGCCTTCCTATTTTGCTCCAAATTAAACCTCATTCTAGCCACCCCATATTGACTTCTCCATTTCTCTCCTTTTGCCTTTGGTACTCAGCTTGACATGCTTGATGATGGTTGTAACTATGGCTCATATAATTAGTAGAGGCAACGACAATAGCATCCCACTGAGTACGAGCATCTTTCTTCAAGGCCCTCAAATGACGCCTCCATATGCCATTATTTTGTTGGTTGATGGGAAAATACTTAGCAGAGCTGGCTCCCATCTCAATCTTATTTTTCTCACACAATTCCATCAAGGCAGCTAAGGTAGCTTATTCAATTGTATCTGTAAACTCAAACCATTGAACACATGCTTCTTCCAAATCCCAATCCTCATGTCCTTCAGATTCAGGGATATGCACGTAAGCAGTACATGCAGCTCGATGGGATGTGTCTTATTTCTTCCAGTAATAGATAGGGGGATCTTGGAACCCCTTATCCTGAAGGATCTGCCAAAGGAGCTTTGTGAACCCTGGCTTGTGATGATAGCAACCCCGAGTCCATCCTTCTGGATTGGTGTACTCCTCTGCTGACATCTGCAACTAGAACTGGGTAAGCTCTATCAGATCTCACCAAACTCAAAAGTTTTTAAAACATGCAATGCAATATGATGCACGAATCTTAGGATCTACTAACATTTTCACATTCGTATATATATAAAAGAATGGTGGCATCGTAAACTCACCCTATTGATATAAATCTACCGTTTCTATTGTTACACAACAAGAGTTAGCATTTGCAAAACAAACAACCCATTATAACTACTGCCACCCTAAGCCTAAGTTTTTGTACTTTTCAATTAGAGTCTCAAGGTTAAAATCATAACAGATGTTGATCATTCCAATCTACAGCTCTGATACCAGCTGTGGCGGAACCGTCCAACTTGGCTTAAGTGTGCCTAATCACTGTCAGAACAGTAATTATGCAATTACGCACCTAAACCAGTCCAAATACGGTAGTCCGTCGAGTGTCCTCGGGACATCCCGAATCATCCACGATCAACTTGCTTCACGACTATACATCAGGATCGCATCAACGACGAGCAAGCACAAAAATCCATGACATTTTTACATAAATACAAGAGGTACGATTTATTACAAACCATAGATATATGGAAACAAACTTAAGTGTAAGTCAAGCTGTACTAAGAGTTTTAAAACAAATCAAGCCAGTAAGTAGGTAATTATACAGCTCCAACTAAGTTCAAGCTAAACATCTAGAGACCTTGTAGATGTTTAGTTCTTCTGGATCTCTTCTTTAGTGGAGAGGCTAAGCTGATGAGTCTCTGAAAAACCACAACAAGAGAACTCTGAGTACGAAGGTACTCAGCAAGACTGACCCGACTAACCAGTATATAAATAGATATAACCAAGGAGTATGATAAGCTTTTTAGTGGACTGGATGACTCACCATTTTGCAAAAGAGCTTACTAAAAGTTCATCCTTATTTTATGATTTTATATTCAATTTAGTTTTCCCTTAGCATCTACGTTTCAAAATATTTTCCATACAAGTTCTACTCAAACAGCAGATGCATCAAGAAAAACTTCATTTCTCAAGCATGATTAACAATGACGCCTAACAGTGATCAAGCGCATTCATAACTGAGAATTGCGGCGATCTAGACCGATTTACAACCGATTTACATCCTGCAGGAGATACATAATCACTAGCTACGCACAGCTCATGACACTGCACACAACAACCTGGAAATCAATTGTATTCGAGGATCGAAATTAGAATTACCCGAACCCAGAGGCGCACCCCCACACGGGAGACCATGTCTGGCCTGATTACCAGTGTGAGTTTTAGGCTACGCCCCTGCCCTTCTCTTGCACATCAAGCACAGGTACATACCATTTCCAATCCACAACACAATTAACGCCAGTCTTTGCTGGTCCCATACCCAATAAGCAACCAGGCAAAGATCACTTGATCAACAGTTAAAGCCACTACCGGTCCTTAGGCAAATTATATCTCACTGGACAGAACTACTATCACTAACTTCTGCCCACTAATCAAAAAATCAAGCCATTTCCTTGTATAATAGGAGAGCCAAATTAACATTAGGTAAACAAGGTAGGTTACTCCTAAGTAACAACTAAGCAAGGCTAAGCATAGGATACTTACTAAGCATTTTAAACAAGGGCAAGGATGTCCTAAAACAAGGATTGATCATGCATAAGAAAATGGGTTTCAATCAACTCCTAGATCTAATGCACAATCATGAAATAACTAATACATTTATCATGAATAGCATTTACTGAAATTAATAGGTATAAATGCTCCGGGGCTTGCCTTGGGTCCCGACTAACTTAGTGTCTCCAGAGATCCTTCACCCACAGGAACCAATTCAATGTTCTCCTCAGTCTCCTGGCAATCTTCAAGTATTCAAAGAAATCCACTTCAAGAGCTTCAATATCTAACAAAGGATGCAAGTTAGAGTTGGATATGCAACACTTTTGATAAAAAGAGACTATACAACTTTGTCCCCCATGATAAAGTTGCAAGGCAGCAAAACATTTCTTGAACAAATTCTTAACTTTTTATCAATCTTTCTAGGGTTCAAAAGCTTTAGTGCATAAATGAAAATAAAACAATCACAATAGGATTGATTTTTCTAGAGTTGGACATTGCTATATGTTGGAAGGAATTAATTTGAAAACTGAACTTTAAATCTAAACTGAAACTTTCTAAAGATTTCTCAGGAAAACACCCAGAAAAACTCTTCTTCTCAACCAAGGTCCCCTAGGGTTACAAACAGGTCCCTGAAACTCACAAATAGGTCCTCAGGTTTTCAAACAGACTCTTGGAACTAAGCTCGGTGGCATTCTGACTGGCAGCGAGGCTTTCCCACGACGACAAGCTCATGGATCAACTCAACTCAACAAGACGAACCTACAGGTGGTGCTGGTTGGCTGCTTTAGGTTACAGACGGCCGGAAACAGCAACAACGAACGGCGGTGCTACGGTTAGCGGTGGCACGCGGCTCAACGGCAGCGAACTGACAAGAACCAACAACACCAGGAGCTTCATCAGGTCAAAGACCACACAGGGCTTTCCCAAACCAAAGCTTTCCACGGGCGGAGCTAAGAACTCCATGGCGACGGCCATGGCGAGAGCACGCCTGGCGAAGGCACCTAAACTCCGGCCGGCTCCGACCACTATGGCAACAACAAGAAACACCAGCACGAGCAGCAACATGCGTACAACCTTCCCTAGCACACCAACAGCAGCAGGGACTCCAGCAACTTAGAGCTCCACAGTAGACACTCACCAAGAACAGAGGTAACGAACCGAGCTTGAAGACGATGGCGGCTTGGTGGTTAGGGTTGAGGAGGCTGGACAGAGACTTGAGGGATGGGTTGTGGACTTTCTTGCGGAGGTTTGGGTGGAGCGGCTATGTCGGGGATGGACGGACGGCGGCAGCGTACACCGGCGACCGAGACAAGGCTAAGGAGCAGCGTCGGTGGTAAAAGGGGTGAAACAGATAGCGGACACCGTATTTATTCGAATACTTACCACCTTCCGTCCCCACCACATGCTTGTGTGTGCGCTTCGTAGCTCCTGCATCCGCACGGTGCGTGGCACGATCCAGCCATTACTAGCCATCGGTGGCAAGCAGCTGCGTGGCAGCTCTGCCCCGAGCTCCCCTTCCCCTTTTCTTCCTCTTTTCCTTAGATTTCGATCCAAAGTTGTGTTCAGATTTGAATCTAAACTCTGTGAACTTCTTTAACCAAAAATGTTGCCAAACCGTAGTTGTAACATCCCGCAATTTTCATTACGGAATGTTAGTTATAAAAATGAGGATTTAAAATTTTCGGTGAATTAATTGAGTGTTTGTCAAATTAATTAAGGATGTCTTCCATTATCTCTCCCATAATTCCTAGATTTATTTTTTGAATTAAATAAAATTGCTAGGAAATATAAAATGTTAGTGTGGGAAACTTTGGAGTTTGTTGATTTTATTTGGATTTAATTGTGTGGGTTCAAATTTGAATTCCTATTCAAATTTGAACAAAACTTAGAAAATGAGTTAGAGGGAAAAGAAATGGAAAAAGGGAAAACTCAGCTGGGCCTCGAGTTCATACTTCGAAGTCTGCTAAGGCCCCTCCATCTCATTTTCCGAAACCACCGCACACCCTCACCCTTTCCCCGGTTCAGCCCACCGCGGCCCGTCAAGCAGCCAGCCCGCTTAACACCTACCCCGCCGCGCCGCGTCGCTGCCAGGTGGACCCCACGTTGCGTCATGCTCGCGTCACGCCGACGTCACCGTCATCCCCTACCTTTACCACTTTCGCTTACGCGCGCGCGTCCAAACGCCGGAGGCCTCCATGGCCGCCGCGGGGGATGCCGTCCACGCGCTCGCGCCGCATCCGCGCCGTCCACGCGTCCAGCTCACGCCTCGCCCTATAACAGGCCGCCGCAGCCCCCGGAGCACCCCAACCCTAGCCGCCTTGGGGATTTTTCCCCTCTCCACACCGCCCGTTCGCCGGAGGAGAAGGAGAAGGGGCGAGAGAAGAAGAAGCTCGGAGGCCGTCTGAGGGAGGGTCGCCGACGCCGCCGCAAGGACTGGAGGCCGCCCGTGGAGCCGCTGGTCGCCGCGAAGCCACGAACCTCGACACCGACCACCTCCCCTGCTTCCTCTGTTCGCGTCGCCGTCTTCTTCCTCGCCGACGACCCCGCTCCACCCCTCTACACCAACGCCTGCACGTCGGCCAGTAGCCACCGAGGTGAGGCCGCGCTTCCCCGCTCATCCGTTGAGGTTCCGGCCTTCGAGCTGAGGGAGAACGCCGCCGCGCTCGCCGCTGTGTGAGGCTGGCCTTCGTGCCGTGCTGGGGAACTCTTGCAGGTGCCGCCGCCTTCACCAAGTGCATGCGCTCGCCTCTGCCGCTTGCCTCGACACCTGTAGACGCGCACGCCGCCAAAACGCCGTCGCCGTCCTGCCCGTACCTCCGCCCATCGGACAAGACGATGCGGAAGACGGAGAAGAGGAGGAAGCCAAAGGAGAGCCTGAGCCACACCCAGCTCCCCAGGGTCGTGGGCGTGGTCGTGGCCGTGGAGGAGCACTGCCACCACCACCGCCTAACCTGGTTGAGGTGATGGCCCTGCAGACTCAGCTGATACAGAGGATGGCCGACGCCGTCGAGAACCGAGTCGGAGGGAACCGCCACATCCCCGCAGATGAGGACTTCGCCAAGAAGATCGAGAGGTTCCTCCGTCTGAAGGCCCCTACCTTCAGTTACTCGGATGATCCTCTCGAGGCTGATGACTAGCTCTACGTGATCGAGATGAAGCTTGACCTCACCGCCTACACTGACAAGGAGTGTGTCGCTCTCGCCGTCCACCAGCTCGAGGGTCCTGCCAAGTCTTGGTGGGACAACTACTCCGGGAGTCACCCGAACCCAGCTTTCATCACCTAGCTGCAGTTCTGTGAGGTGTTCCGCGAGCAGTACCTGCTGAAGGAGCTCATGATCCAGAAGGCTCAGGAGTTCCGCACCATGACTCAGGGTGCGATGAGGGTGGAGGAGTACGAGAGGCACTTCATGAAGATGATGCGCTATGCCCCTGACGACACCAACACCGACGACAAGAAGCAGTTCTGGTTTCTGCGAGGCCTCCACCATGGTCTCCGCCAGGGCTTGAAGGCCAGCGAGCACAAGTCCCTTCGCCACCTGGTGAACAGGGCTATCGCGCTCGAGGAAGAAAGGAGGGGGCATGAGGAGCGCATGAAGGGCAAGAAGAGGTTCGGAGATCGGGACCATGGCGACCGATCCTTCCAGAGGCCGAGGAGTGGGCAGAGCAACCTGCTCCGTGGGAGCTACCGCCCGGGGAACAACCAACCTGGACGTGGCTTCGGAGGGAACCGTGCACCGTACCCGAGAGGAAGGAGCAACTACCAGCAGCAGGGTGGTGGCTACAACCACCCGCAGCAGAGCATGTCGAGACCCAGCACTGGAGGTTTCACCCCGACGTGCTACGCCTGTGGCAAGCAAGGCCACAAGTCATACGAGTGCCCCAGCAAGAAGACCGCTGCTACACCTGCCAGGGCACCAGCTCCAGGAGGGAGGCCACCTCAGGCTACTCCCCAGCTGGCCGCTGATCGCGGAAGGCTCAACCTCCTGACTGAGGAGGAGGCTGCCGACGCTCCTGACGTCGTGATCGGTGAGTTTTTAGTTTATGGTGCTAAAGCTTTGATTCTGTTTGATACTGGTGCAACTAGTTCGTATGTGTCCTCTAACTTTGTAAACAAACTCTCTCCCCATGACTCCCCGACCGAAACCCATTGTAACGAGCTCCCCGCTCGGACATATCAGTTGCACTCTACTATGCAAAGGGGTGGAGATGTTCATCAAGGGTCACAAGTTCCTCAGAGATCTGACCGTGCTGAAGTCCAATGGCATTGATGTTATTCTGGACATGGATTGGATCACCGCTCACAAAGGGGTTATCTCCTCGTCACCCCGACAAGTGACCCTGATACACCCGAAGGGAACGAAGATCACATTCGAGCCGCTGAAGTCTCGGGAAGTACCAGCAGTGTACAACCTCACTACGAAGACAGTGGCCGATGTTCCAGTGGTTTGTGAGTACCCCGATGTCTTTCCTGATGATCTGCCGGGGTTACCGCCAGACCGACGTGGAGTTCGTGATCAACCTGGTGCCAGGTACAGCACCTGTGGGATAGAGTCCTTACAGAATGGGCAAGTTAGAGCTGGCAACACTGAAGGAGGAGTTAGAAGCTCTCTGTGAGAAGGGGTACATCCGACCGAGTGCATCACCTTGGGCTTCGCCGGTGATGTTTGTACCGAAGAAGGATGGGACGCAACGGTTGTGCGTTGACTACCACGCTCTTAATGTGGTAACCATCAAGAACAAGTACCCGTTGCCACGCATTGATGACCTGCTAGATCAGTTGAAGAAGGCCAAGTGCTTCAGCAAGATTGACCTTCGATCCGGCTACCATCAGATGAAGATTCGCCCAGAGGACATCTACAAGACAGCGTTTGTGACCCGGTACGGGCAGTATGAGTTCACTGTCATATCGTTCGGTCTTACGAATGCTCCTGCCTACTTCATGAACATGATGAACAAGGTCTTCATGGACGAGTTGGACAAGTTTGTCATGGTCTTCATTGACGACATCTTGGTCTTCTCGGAAACTGCAGAAGAGCATGAAGAGCATATGAGGATAGTGCTGAAGAAGTTGAGGCAGAATCAGTTGTATGCCAAGTTTAGCAAGTGCGAGTTCTGGCTAGAAGAAGTGGCTTTTCTTGGGCATGTGTTGTCCGGTGAGGGAGTTGCAGTTGATCCCTCGAAGATCGAAGCTGTGTCAAAGTGGCAGTCGCCCAAGACAGTGGCAGAGATCAGGAGTTTTCTCGGGATGGCAGGATACTACCGCCGTTTCATCGAGAACTTCTCCAAGATTGCGAAGCCAATGACCGAGTTGCTGAAGAACAACACGCCGTTCGTGTGGTCAGAGAAGTGTGAAGCAAGCTTCCAAGAACTCAAGACCCGACTCACCACAACTCCTATGTTGACGCTTCCCGATGACAACAAGGACTTTGTGGTGTACTGTGATGCTTCGAGGCAGGGTCAGGGTTGTGTGCTGATGCAGGAAGGCAAAGTGATCGCTTATGCTTCGAGGCAGCTTCGGAAGCATGAAGAAAACTACCCGACGCATGACCTTGAATTAGCAGCTGTTGTTCATGCTTTGAAGATATGGAGGCACTACTTGATGGGCAACAAGTGTGATATCTACACGGATCACAAGAGTCTGAAGTATATCTTCACCCAGTCAGAGTTGAACCTGAGGCAGCGGAGATGGCTAGAGTTGATAAAGGATTACGACCTCGGCATTCACTACCATCCTGGCAAGGCGAATGTCGTGGTCGATGCTTTGAGCCGAAGAAGTTAATGCAACAACCTGATGGTGCAGAAGGAACAACCCGAGTTGTACCTGGAGATGGAGCGATTGCAGCTTGACATCGTCGAGAAGGGTCAGCTCAACGAGTTGAGGGTGAAGTACAACCTAGAGGACCAGATCAGGCAAGCCCAGAAGAAGTGTCCTGAGATTGAGGAAGTGAAAGACCTGCTAACGAGAGGCAAGGCCCCTGACTACCTTATAGATGAGCAAGGCACGTTGTGGTTGAAAGATCGCATATGTGTGCCTAGTGGTAAGGATATCCGGAAGACGATTCTGAAGGAGGCACACGATTCTCGGTATTCCATTCACCCCGGTTGCATCAAGATGTACCAACACCTGAAGTGTCGATTCTGGTGGGAGAATATGAAGAAGGACATAGCTGAGTATGTTGCCCGATGTGACACCTGTCAGAGAGTGAAGGCAGAACATCAGAGACCTGCCGGATTGCTACAGCCACTTGCGATACCTCAGTGGAAATGGGATGATATCAGCATGGACTTCGTGGTGGGTCTACCCCGCACTCAGAAGGGGAATGACTCGATATGGGTGATTGTAGATCGATTGACCAAGGTAGCACACTTCCTTCCGGTAAAGAACAAGTTCACGGTGAGTCAGTTGGCCGATATCTACGTTGAGCATATCCTGAGATTACATGGAGCACCCCGTAGCATCGTGTCCGATCGTGGTGTTCAGTTCACAGCTCAGTTCTAGAGGAGTCTGCACGATTCGATGGGCACCCACTTGGACTACAGTACAGCTTTCCACCCTCAGACAGATGGGCAGACTGAACGAGTGAATCAGGTTCTTGAAGATCTGCTGAGAGCTTGTGTGTTGACTTACAGCAACGATTGGGAGAAGAGTCTGCCCTACGTTGAGTTCTCATACAACAACAGCTATCAGGCAAGTTTGCAAATTGCACCCTTTGAAGCTCTGTATGGCAGAAAGTGTAGGACCCCGCTGATGTGGTCTGAGGTGGGGGAGAGGATTTTCTTTGGTCCTGCTTCCATTATTGAGGCTGAGGAGAATGTGGCCAAGGTTAGAGAGAACCTAAAGATAGCTCAGAGCAGGCAGAAGAGCTATGCAGATCCTAAGCGAAGGGATGTCTCCTTCGAAGTTGGTGACTACGTCTTTCTGAGAGTGTCACCGCTTAGAGGCACGAAGAGGTTCCACGTGAAGGGGAAGCTAGCCCCGAGGTTTGTTGGACCCTACCAGATCGTGGCAAAGGTGGGGAAACTTGCATACAGGCTGGAGTTACCATCTGATCTTGCCGGAGTGCATCCTGTGTTCCACATATCGCAACTCCGGAGGTGCCTCGACCCGAAGCTTGACAAGCATGTCTCCACCGATGCTATCGACTTGCAAGACAACCTGGAGTACTTGGAGTACCCGACGAAGATTCTGGATTGGGCCGAGAAGGCTACCAGGAGTACCACCACTCGCCTCTGCAAGGTGCTTTGGAGCAATCACACCGAGCGAGAAGCGACGTGGGAGAAAGAGTCAGTCATGAGAGAGAAGTACCCGCACCTCTTCGAGACGGAGGTAAGTTCTTAATCTCGAGGACGAGATTCTTTTGAGGGGGGAGTCTGTAACATCCCGCAATTTTCATTACAGAATGTTAGTTATAAAAATGAGGATTTAAAATTTTTGGTGAATTAATTGAGTGTTTGTCAAATTAATTAAGGATGTCTTCCATCATCTCTCCCATAATTCCTAGATTTATTTTTTGAATTAAATAAAATTGCTAGGAAATATAAAATGTTAGTGTGGGAAACTTTGGAGTTTGTTGATTTTATTTGGATTTAATTGTGTGGGTTCAAATTTGAATTCCTATTCAAATTTGAACAAAACTTAGAAAATGAGTTAGAGGGAAAAGAAATGGAAAAAGGGAAAACTCAGCTGGGCATCGAGTTCATACTTCGAAGTCTGCTAAGGCCCCTCCATCTCATTTTCCGAAACCACCGCACACCCTCACCCTTTCCCCGGTTCAGCCCACCGCGGCCCGTCAAGCAGCCAGCCCGCTTAACACCTACCCCGCCGCGCCGCGTCGCTGCCAGGTGGACCCCGCGTTGCGTCATGCTCGCGTCACGCCGACGTCACCGTCATCCCCTACCTTTACCACTTTCGCTTACGCGCGCGCGTCCAAACGCCGGAGGCCTCCATGGCCGCCGCGGGGGATGCCGTCCGCGCGCTCGCGCCGCATCCACGCCGTCCACGCGTCCAGCCCACGCCTCACCCTATAAGAGGCCGCCGCCGCAGCCCCCGGAGCACCCCAACCCTAGCCGCCTTGGGGATTTTTCCCCTCTCCACACCGCCTGTTCGCCGGAGGAGAAGGAGAAGGGGGGAGAGGAGAAGAAGCTCGGAGGCCGTCCGAGGGAGGGTCGCCGCCGCCGCCGCAAGGACCGGAGGCCGCCCGTGGAGCCGCTGGTCGCCGCGAAGCCACGAACCTCGACGCCGACCACCTCCCCTACTTCCTCTGTTCGCGTCGCCGTCTTCTTCCTCGCCGACGACCCCGCTCCGCCCCTCTACACCAACGCATGCACATCGGCCAGTGGTGTAACAACCCAGAAAATTAAGTTATGAAAATGTGAGAAAATTTGAACTTTTCATTTGTTGATGATGTGTCACCACATTTAAACCCTTTCTAGCCTCTAATCCTAAATTCCTAAATAAATAAAACCAAAAATATAAAAATATTTTTTCAAATTATGGTAAAGTTTGTGATTTGGAGTTTATGGATTTTATTTGGTTTTTATTTGAGTGTGTTTTGAATTTGAAAGTATTAAATTCAAACTATGGTTTAAACCCTAAATTCAAAACTAATTTCCAAACCTAGACAACTAACTTGGGCCTGCCATCTAACAGCGAAGTCCGTATGCCCTCCTTCAACTCCAGGCCCGAGAGCAACCTAGCCCCGGCTTCTTTCCTTCACAACCGAAGCCAGCCCACCAAGGCGGCCCATCCAGCCCAACGCACCGCTGTAGCCCTTTCACCTCACCGACAGGTGGGACCGCGCCCACGCACTACTCTTCGTCCACCTCCCCGCCGCGCCGCGCCTCTTCGCTGCCCAAGCACCAGACCCCACCAGTCTGACCCGCTGGCACGCACGCCAAGAGGGTGGCCCACACGCCGAGGTGGCCCACGCGTTTTCCCCTGGCGAAACCACAGCTTTGCCCCTGGGCAACTCGCGCGCCAAGAAATCCCCTGCCGCGCGCTGCGCCTTCGCCGCCAAGGAAAGGGAGGGGGACATCCCTGGCCCACGCTGCGCCCCGGTCTCCTTGACCCCGCATGCGCTCAAAACCCCAGCGGCCTACCTCAATTTGGCTTCCTCACCAATTGGGGAATTCCTCCCCCAACCTCTGTTCCGCCACCGGGGAAAGTGAGAAGGGGAAAAAGGGGAAGAGAAGGGGGAAGAGGGACAAGAGAGGCGCGCCGCCGTCGCACCGTCACCCTGAAGCCGAAGCCGCACATGCCGGAGCTGCTAGTGAGAAGGGGAAGGCTGTCCACGGGCACACCGGGACCGAAGCAGAGGAGCTCGTCGCGTCGCCGCCTTCACCACGCCGTCGCCGCCGTGCTCTTCACCACCGCGGACTCCACGGCCACGTCTACATCGCCGACCCCCGCGGACTTTCAGACCAGGAGCCGGACTATGACTTTGATGACGACGGCTGGGAGGACTAAAGCTCGCCCTACACTCGAGTTGCCTGCGGATATGGAGTCTACTTCGCTACATGAGAGCCGCTGCGTAGATGTTTACTCTGCTTGATTCCGTCCTGTTGGACTTGTACCCGGCATGTGCCGAAATGATGTACTCAGATGCTTAATTATTATATTGTATTATGGACCCTCATGTATTTATTCTTGTTATACGGTACTTGGCTTTACTTTCTGAGACAGGGATTTGCACGTGATAGCCTCCTGGGACTATCACAGAGGTGCAGGGATCGGGTTCCCGTCTTCGGAAACCCGGTTCGTTTCAGCTGGTATCAGAGCCGTACTTGACTGTAGGACGAGCCTAGGAACGGACGATAGTATAGGAAAGCCCGAACACCTTGTGCTATATATGCAATCCATGAAACTTTATATAAACCCCTTGCATTTTACTATATACTACCTTGATTAACAATACTAACTCTTACTAACACCCCTAACAACGTGCAGATGGACCAGCTGACGTGGATCCCCCTCAAGACCGACGGACAGTGGGCCAGAGGGTTCTGCAAGATCCTTAAGAACTGTTTGGAGACCGCTGGAGTGGAGACAAGTGAGGTGTTCTACGAGGGACGCACCACGGCCGTCGTGGACCAGTCACCGACGGAGCTAACCTTGAAGATACCGGCTGACCCACGCGTGCCAGAGTTCGAGGAGGTCAGAGTCACGTGTTTCGACAACTCTACCCTGGAGGCTCACCAGTGTTGTGCCAGACTCGCGCTGAAGAAAGTATGCCGACAGTTGGAGCAGAGGTTGAAGGATACACCCTTCGAGGTTCTTCCGACAGCACTGTACGACCACAGTAGGTGGCACACAGACGAGGCAGTTTACACCGAGGAGAACACAAAGGGCAAGGATGAGAAGAACCAGTTGGCCAGCAAGTTCATTCAAGCTCAGGACCAGGCACTCTACTGGGCAGATTCAGAGATCATGTTTCTGCGACAGAAGTGGGATGACACCTTGGGACGGAACGCCCAGCTGGAGAGAGAGAACAGCCAGTTGGTCTACCTTCTCAACGAAGCGCACAGGAGGAACATCCAGATCACAGAGTGGGGACTCACGGCTGCCAGAGCCAGCACAGAGAGGGATGCACTTGAGATCGCCATGCTGAGAGCCAGACTAGAGGATACACAGACCGCCTTGTGGGAGTCAGAGGCAGCGACCAGAGAGGAGCGGTTGAAGCTACGTGAGAAGGAGTACTTGGTAGAGTCTCTTGGAGCAGCTTGCACCGACTACCAGCTGCGGTTGTGGGAACACGAAGAGAGGCTGACTCAGAACTACAACCACCTCTGGTACTTGGGAGGCAGAGTGTACGAGGCACAGGACACAGCCAGCAGGACCAGCTCAGCTTGGAGGGACTCCGACCTACGACGAGTGGCAGAGTTCAGGGAGTTGGCAGAGATGCTACCACCACAGAAGAGGCCCAGGGTGAGGACAGAGACGTTTGAGCTACCCCCTACTCTACTTCCGTCACCGCGACCTTACCCATGAGGCAGTTCAGACACCCCAGAGATGAGCAGAGCTTTGAGGAGCTTGGCAAGCTACTTCAACCTACCAGAGATTGAGATACCAGATTACCCAGGAGTGAACGACCCACCGTTCTACTCGGTTCCGCCCAGTCCGAAGACCGTGTCACCACCGTACTCTCCAGCTACTGTTCAGGAGTAGGCACCTTGAGGGGATGATCCTGTAGTCAGCTAGGATAGAGTTCTTCATGATGTTCATGTTTAGTTGACCACCTCTTATGTATCGCGATGTAGTTCTCATGCTTCTGTGTAATCTCGAAGGTTGTGGAGTAGGCCTCGAGATACACACCTTTTGTATGGTGATCTTGCATGAGTGCTTGGAGTTATCGATCTTTTGCCGGTTTTCATGCTTCTTATATGTTTGTGTGAAATTGTTTGTTGTTAGCTAGATACTCCTTATATGCTTAAGTACCTTAAAGTTAATTTCCGACAACTCGTTTCTCACGATCTCGAACTCTTAAAACAGATGTCGGTGGCAAGGAGGTCAGGACAGCTCCTACACCGTTTCGAGGAGGCAGCCAGGGAGGACGCCGAGCAGGAGGACGTCCCTCTCCCCGCTGGAGGTCGAGGTCGTGGCCGCCGTGGAGGCCGTGCACCACGTGGCGGACGCCGTGGTGGACGCCGCGGTGGGCGAGGAGGTCGAGGAGACCAAGGAGGAGGCCGAGCACCAGCTGACCCCGAGGAGGAGCTCGAGGGGGAGGCTGAGCCTGAGCCAGAGTAGGAGCCCGAGCAGCCGGCACCACCGCCCAACCTAGCAGCCGTGATGGCGCTTCAGACCCAGCTGATGCAGACGATCGCCGATGCTGTGGTTCAGAACAACAACAACCGGAGGAACGTCAGGAACCAGCCAGAGAGCTTGCAGAAGAGAGTGGAGGGTTTCACCAAGCTGCGTCCACCTACCTTTGACAACTCTCCAGACCCACTTGTGGCAGACAACTGGTTGAGGGAGATTGAGAAGAAGTTGGAGCTCACCGACCTTTCTGAGGAGGAGTGCGTGTACGTCGCCGCGCACCAGCAGGTCGGCACGGCAGGAGCTTGGTGGGACAGTTACTATGACTCACACGCGGACCCTACCCGCATCACTTGGGAGGAGTTTGTGGAGGCTTTCAGAGCGTTCCACATCCCAGAGGCTGTGATGGACAGGAAGGCAGACGAGTTCAGGCACTTGAAGATGGGATCGATGACAGTGCAGGAGTACATGAACCGGTTCCAGGAGCTGATGCGGTACGCCCCAGACGACTCCAACACTGAGAAAAAGAAGATGTACTGGTACCGCAAGGGACTCCACCGGGGGATGGCACACCACTTGGCAGCTCACGACTGTGACACTCTTCACGCCCTGGTGGGCAAGGCCTTGGTTGTGGAGAAGTCGAGACTGGACTACGTGGAGGTCCGCGGAGAGAAGAGACAGCGTGCAGAACGTGCAGGGTACCCAGGGTCACACCAGCGACAGAGGTCCGCTCCGCCACAGTACTCACAGCAGAGACAGCGTCCTTACCCTCAGCAGTCGCAGACACAGTTCACTCAGCATGGCAGAGGACACCCTGGAGGCAGTGGAGGTTCGAGTCAGTGGAAGCCCAGGCCGCAGCAGCCGCCAGTTTACGACAGCTCACAGGTCACTTGCTACCACTGCCGTCAGCTAGGCCACAAGTCCAACGTGTGCCCGCAGAAGTTTCAACAGGGAGGTCAGAGCAGGAACACCCAGTACCAGACACCGGCAAAGGCACCAGTTCCAGGAGGACAGCCTCAACAGAACCAGCAGAAGAGCGCACCCCCACCGACTCGAGGCAGACTGAACCACCTGACCGCAGAGGAGGCAGCTGCAGCGCCAGACGTGGCTCTCGGTGAGTTTTTAGTCGATTCAGTTATGGTTTCCATTCTGTTTGATACCGGTGCTCAGTTTTCGTACATCTCTACTAAGTTTGTAAAGGAAAGGTCATTACCAACTAAGCCCAGACCACGGCCTATAGTTACCAGCTCCCCGCTAGGTGAGAAGCGGAGTACGCTGGAGTGTAGAGGAGTGAACATGGTGTTCGAGAAGCAGTTGTTCGTGGCAGACCTGACCGTTCTGGAGTCGATCGGGATCGACGTGATACTTGGGATGGAGTGGTTAGCTCAGCACAAAGGATTGGTGAACTGCAAACCAGTGTACGTGCAGTTGGAGCACCCCAGCGGAGTCAGAGTGTTGATCAAGCCACAGGGCCAGAGGTCGACGCTGATGTTGTGCAACATGAAAGGAAAGGATTTGGAGGAAATCCCGGTTGTGAGGGAGTACCCCGACGTGTTTCCAGAGGAGTTGACCGAGTTACCACCAGATAGGGATATTGAGTTTGTGATTGAACTGACACCAGGAGCTGGACCAGTGGCCAAGAGCCCGTACAGGATGTCCGCAGATGAACTTGATGAGCTGAAGAAGCAACTCAAGAAACTGCAAGAGCAAGGGTTTATTCGACCGAGTGCCTCACCTTGGGGTTCGCCAGTTCTGTTTGTGGACAAGAAGGATGGCACCAAAAGGATGTGTGTGGACTACCGGACACTCAACTCGATGACGATCAAGAACCGGTACCCTTTGCCCAGGATTGACGACTTGCTAGACAGGCTGCGGAAGGCAAAGTTCTTTTCCAAGATTGACTTGAGGTCAGGTTACTACCAGATGAAGATTCGGGACCAGGATATCCCGAAGACGGCTTTCACGACTCGGTACGACTTGTACGAGTTCGTAGTTGTTTCCTTTGGACTGACCAACGCACCAGCCTACTTCATGAACATGATGAACAAGGTCTTCATGGAAGAGCTGGACAAGTTCGTGGTAGTGTTCATAGATGACATTCTGATTTTCTCAGAGACAGCAGAGGAGCACGAGGAACACCTTCGGATTGTGATGGAAAGGCTGAGACAGCAGAAGTTGTACGCAAAGTTCAGTAAGTGTGAATTCTGGATGGAGGAAGTTGCTTTCTTGGGACACGTGTTGTCAGCAAAGGGAGTTGCGGTTGACCCTTCGAAAGTAGAGGCAGTTACCAAGTGGGAGCAGCCACTCACAGTGACAGATATTCGGAGCTTTCTCGGGTTGGCAGGATACTACAGGAGGTTCATAGAAAACTTCTCCAAGATAGCGAAGCCAATGACAGAGCTGTTGAAGAATGACAAGAAGTTCGTGTGGTCAGAGGCCTGTGAGAGGAGTTTCCAGGAGTTGAAGAAGAGGCTCACGACAGCTCTGATTCTTACCCTGCCCGATATCAAGAAGGATTTCGTGGTGTACTGTGACGCCTCGAAGCGAGGATTGGGTTGTGTGCTGATGCAAGAGGGCAAAGTTGTTGCTTACGCGTCGAGGCAGCTTAAGAAGCACGAGGAGAACTACCCCACTCATGACTTGGAGCTAGCAGCAGTCGTTCACGCTTTGAAGATTTGGAGGCACTACTTGATCAGCAACAAGTGTGAGCTGTACACCGATCACAAGAGTCTGAAGTACTTCTTTACTCAGTCGGAGTTGAACATGAGGCAGAGGAGGTGGCTAGAGCTGATCAAGGACTACGACTTGGAGATTCACTACCACCCCGGCAAGGCAAACGTTGTGGCAGATGCACTGAGCAGAAAGTCCTATTGCAACAACTTGATGGTGAGGCAGGAGCAGCCAGCACTTCACGACGAGCTAGAGCAGCTTCAGGTTGAGATTGTAGAGCAGGGACAACTCAATACACTGCAAGTGACCTACAACTTGGAAGGCAGAATTCGGGAAGCTCAGAAAGGGTGCTCCGAGATTTGGGAGCTCAAGGAGCTGATGGAGAAAGGGAGAGCTGAGGATTACCGTATGGACGAACAAGGCACGGTGTGGCTGAAAGATCGAATCTGTGTGCCGAAGAGCAAAGAGATTCGAGAGCAGATATTAAGAGAAGCCCATGATTCAAGGTACTCCATTCACCCAGGAAGCACAAAGATGTACCAAGATTTGAAACAGAGGTTTTGGTGGAAGGATATGAAGAAGGACATAGCCTACTACGTGGCTTGTTGTGACACGTGCAGCAGAGTGAAGATCGAGCACCAGAGACCTGCAGGCCTGTTGAAACCGTTGGATATCCCTCAGTGGAAGTGGGATGACATTTTCATGGACTTTGTGGTGGGGCTACCCAGGACACAGAAAGGCAACGATTCCGTTTGGGTCATAGTGGATCGGCTGACAAAGGTAGCTCACTTCGTACCCGTGAAGATCCGCTACACGACAGACCAGTTGGCAGACTTGTACGTGTGTCACATACTCAGGCTACACGGAGCCCCGAGGAGCATAGTGTCTGACAGAGGGTCCCAGTTCGTAGCAAAGTTTTGGTAGAGTTTCCACGCCCGGATGGGAACCACACTCAGCTACAACACAGCTTTTCACCCTCAGACGGACGGGCAGACTGAGAGAGTAAACCAGGTGTTGGAGGATATGCTGAGAGCTTGCGCTTTGACCTACGGCACAGATTGGGAGAGCAGTTTGGCCTATGCAGAGTTCTCTTACAACAACAGCTTCCAAGCAAGTCTCAAGATGGCACCCTTCGAGGCACTCTACGGGAGGAAGTGCAGGACACCTTTGATGTAGTCAGAGGTAGGAGAGAGGATGACCTTTGGTCCGGACATTCTCGAGGAGGCTGAGGAGAAAGTGGAGAAGGTTCAAGACAACCTAAAGATTGCTCAGAGCAGACAGAAGAGCTACGCCGACCGTCGCCGGAGAGACTTGTCGTTCAGCAGAGGAGACTTTGTCTACCTGAAGGTGTCACCGATGAGAGGAACCAAGAGGTTTGCCGTAAAAGGGAAGCTTGCCCCGAGGTACGTGGGACCGTACCAGATCACTCAGAGAGTTGGGAAGCTCGCTTACAGGCTCGCACTACGAGCAGAGATGTCCGCTGTACACCCTGTGTTCCACGTGTCACAGTTGAAGAAGAGTGAAAAGGAAGTGGAAGCAAAGCAAGTCCCGGTGGAGATACTCGACCTGCAGAACACCCTGGAGTATGCAGAGTACCCCGAGAAGATCTTGGATAGAGCAACAAAGGAAACCAGGAGGACCACAATTCCTTACTGCAAGGTGCTGTGGAGTCACCACACGGAGCGAGAGGCAACCTGGGAGAAAGAGTCCGATCTCAGGAGAGAGTTCCCTCACTTGTTCGAGGGAGAGGTTGGAGCTTAAATCTCGAGGACGAGATTCTCGGTGGTGGGGGAGAATGTAACAACCCAGAAAATTAAGTTATGAAAATGTGAGAAAAATTGAACTTTTCATTTGTTGATGATGTGTCACCACATTTAAACCCTTTCTAGCCTCTAATCCTAAATTCCTAAATAAATAAAACCAAAAATATAAAAATATATTTTCAAATTATGGTAAAGTTTGTGATTTGGAGTTTATGGATTTTATTTGGTTTTTATTTGAGTGTGTTTTGAATTTGAAAGTATTCAAATTCAAACTATGGTTTAAACCCTAAATTCAAAACTAATTTCCAAACCTAGACAACTAACTTGGGCCTGCCATCTAACAGCGAAGTCCGTATGCCCTCCTTCAACTCCAGGCCCGAGAGCAACCTAGCCCCGGCTTCTTTCCTTCTCAACCGAAGCCAGCCCACCAAGGCGGCCCATCCAGCCCAACGCACCGCTGCAGCCCTTTCACCTCACCGACAGGTGGGACTGCGCCCACGCACTGCTCTTCGTCCACCTCCCCGCCGCGCCGCGCCTCTTCGCTGCGCCGCACCGCATCGCCCCGCACCCAAGCACCAGACCGCACCACTCTGACCCGCTGGCGCGCACACCGAGAGGGTGGCCCGCACGCCGAGGTGGCCCACGCGTTTTCCCCTGGCGAAACCACAGCTTTGCCCCTGGGCAACTCGCGCGCCAAGAAATCCCCTGCCGCGCGCTGCGCCTTCGCCGCCAAGGAAAGGGAGGGGGACATCCCTGGCCCACGCTGCGCCCCGGTCTCCTTGACCCCGCATGCGCTCAAAACCCCAGCGGCCTACCTCAATTTGGCTTCCTCACCAATTGGGGAATTCCTCCCCCAACCTCTGTTCCGCCACCGGGGAAAGTGAGAAGGGGAAAAAGGGGAAGAGAAGGGGGAAGAGGGAGAAGAGAGGCGCGCCGCCGTCGCACCGTCACCCTGAAGCCGAAGCCGCACACGCCGGAGCTGCTCGTGAGAAGGGGAAGGCTGTCCACGGGCACACCGGGACCGAAGCAGAGGAGCTCGTCGCGTCGCCGCCTTCACCACGCCGTCGCCGCCGTGCTCTTCACCACCGCGGACTCCACGGCCACGTCTACATCGCCGACCCCCGGTGAGCCAGTGGCCGCGCCTTTTCTTCTTCACCCTTGGGAGCGCGCCCCTATGCCGCGCCGCCGGCCTTCGAGCCGTGCACATGTCCGTGCGCTCGCCGCTGTGGTGTACCCCAACGCCGCGCCGGTCGTCGCCGTTCTTACCACCGTTTGTACTGCCTGAGAACCGGCCTTCGAGACGTAAGCTTTCGCGTGTCGGCCGTGTATGCCGCTGCTACTCCGCCGCGCCGCAACCTTGTCATGTCGCGGACACGCGCTCGCCGGCTGGCCATGCCGCGTCCAGGTTCTGCCTGCGCGCGTGCTCGTGCCCGGGCTGGCACACCTACATGTTGGCCGCGCCGTGCAGTGCATCTGTAACTTCTCGTGTTCACGCTCGCTTTTCTGAATAAGCTGAGCCGCGTCGTCGTGCTTCGCCGCCGCGCTGCTCGCCACACCGCGTCTCGCTTCGCCGTTGCAGCAGGCCGAGCCGGCCCTAGGGGTTCCCGTCGGGCACCCGGCCGCGCAGTGAAGCCGTGTGGTTTGCACAACACCGCCGCGTCACATCTCTTTGTTTCCGTCCATCGTCGCAGCGCTGCCCGCTGCGCACCGCGTCGCCGCCGTGCCGATCGGCACAGCGCCGGGAATTTCCCCGTGTCGCACCGCGCGCCGTCTTCTCGAACCCAACAGCAGGGCAGTGGCCGCGTCCAACTCGTCACGAGGTCCTAGTGTATCTCCCCGTGCGCTTGCTTGGACGCCGGAGCCAACGCCGTCGTCAAACGCCGCACGCCGTCGCCGCCGGGCTCATGCCAGGGCGCGCCGACGCGCGAACGCGTGGCGAGGAGTGCCTTCGCGCTCCAGATGAATCCAAAGGGCCCAACCAGACTTCTTTTCTTTGCAACATTAGGGAAGCTGAGCATGGGCCTTAGCCCGTTAAGGCCCATGTCCCGGCCCTTTTCTTTTTCTTCGTTGCGCTCCGAAATTAATTGGGGGGCTCCTTTCGGACTTTACTCCTTTGGCCCAAGAGGCTAAGTCCATTGGGCCGAATCGGGCCCACTAACTCTTTCGGCCCACCAAGGCCCACTAACTTGTGATGCTGACGTCACGGTGACGTCATGCTGACGTCATCCCTATTTTCAAAATACAAAAATCCTTTTCTGTCTTAAAAATGATTTTGGAAATTATTTTATAAATCCTATAATCTTTGAAAATTCATAACTAATTATTTATAACTCCGAAAAATATGAAACCAGTTTCTATATTTTTCTAAAAATGAGACGGTGCTGTTTGTAGATAGTATGGTTCTGTTTGAATCTTCTAAAATTGGGTTTCTTTGGATTTATTGCATAGTTGTTTGTCGGTATCTTAGTGTCTCGTATCTCGTGCTGCACAGACCCGAGCTACAACCAGGAGGAGGCCTACGACCCCGACTACAACCCAGACCAGGACTTCGGACGCCAGCCAGGTGTCATGTCACTCCCGACCATATAGATCCTATGCTTGCTTTAGTTGCTAGTGCTTAATTACTTTTGATGCATGATTTTGAATTGCATAGACAATTGATTAGCCATGCCTTGAAATTGTTTACCTTGTCCTTGGAACCCCTACTTTCGGAACTAGCTACAGACCCCTCGCTAGTTCCCGGCACTACTCCATCCATATATTTTACCCTTAGTTATGGATAGATCTCAGGTTTGGACCGAGGTTGGGCTACCACGGAACTCTTGCGTGTGTTTTGGGTGAGTGTGTATCCTTGACGTGTTACCGCGGGAGCGAGCCGCTTTGATTACTTGTGAACGCCTGTCTAGGGGAGATGCGACCTGGCCTCCCGCCCTAGCGGCGTGTCGGACGGATGGAGTTGGTGAGTGCTTGCTCCCGCAATTAAGGACCGATCGTCTGTGTGACCTTGATCTTTGGGCTATTTTCGTACAAACCATTCGCTCACGTATGGGCGGGGTTCGGTCCGAGAACTAGTTGGTGGTTGGCTCTCAGCTTGTAGGCGGACCGGTGTGGTCGTGTGAGGGGGACGAGTTATACCCCCCGAGTAGACGTCGCCCCGGCTCCTCCGGGGATGGTTTCAGAGCTCTGAGGCCCTGCTGGCAAGTTTCGCGCCCCAGTTCAGGACGAGTCAGGCTCGGAGAGGCAGGAGAGAGCCACCCACTGCTAGGTCTCCGGCCGTTAGGTAGGGATGTGGAACGGCGGCCACCGTTTCTGCCCTATCCGGCGGGTCCAGTTGTACAACCTCTGCAGAGTGTTAAACCTATAGCTATAGTCCGTGTCCACTGGTATGGACAGCCCTTGCGATCTCTCACCTGGCTAGTTTCTTCTTGTGCTGCTTTCTCTCCCCTGTGTGTTGTGAGCCCGGCTTCGTGCCGTTGAGACGTGGGGATAGGAGTTGGTGACCCCACGTCACAGATGAGTGTGGGATGCTGTATCTTGGTTGAGATCCAGTATTTGGTGCTTCTTTCCTTGTTGGGGTGTTGACCCCGGAGGTGTTGTCCTCAGAGGTGTGGATCTCTTCGGAGATGGATACCTCTCGGCTATTCTGCTTACCTTGATGTTGCTACCGCTGCTTGCTTAACCTTCTACAGCCATAAATAGGATTACTCATGCATAGTAGAATTACTCTCTCTTGCTTATGCTCTTTGTTGGGAAGCTGACATGACCTACTCGCTTATCGAGTAGATGACGGACTTTCAGACCAGGAGCCGGACTACGACTTTGAGGACGACGGCTGGGAGGACTGAAGCTCGCCCTACACTCGAGTTGCCTGCGGATATGGAGTCTACTTCGCTACATGAGAGCCGCTGCGTAGATGTTTACTCTGCTTGATTCAGTCCTGTTGGACTTGTACCCGGCATGTGCCGAAATGATGTACTCAGATGCTTAATTATTATATTGTATTATGGACCCTCATGTATTTATTCTTGTTGTACGGTACTTGGCTTTACTTTCTGAGACAGGGATTTGCACGTGATAGCCTCCTGGGACTATCACAGAGGTGCAGGGATCGGGTTCCCGTCTTCGGAAACCCGGTTTGTTTCAAGTGGCCACCGAGGTGAGGCCGCGCTTCCCCGCTCATCCGTTGAGGTTCCGGCCTTCGAGCCGAGGGAGAACGCCGCCGCGCTCGCCGCTATGTGAGGCCGGCCTTCGTGCCGTGCTGGGGAACTCTTGCAGGTGCTGCCGCCTTCACCAGGTGCATGCGCTCGCCTCCGCCGCTTGCCTCGACACCCGTAGACGCGCACACCGCCGAAACGCCGTCGCCGTCCTGCCCGTGCGTCGCCGCGGCCATGTCCGTGCGGTTTGCCTCGTGCACCCATGCGCAGGAGAAGAAAAGGCTTCGCCTTTTGGGTCACGTCGTGCACACCTCGCCGCCGACATGACCGCTCACGCACGCACGCCTTCACCCCGCCGCGGAGCTCTGCTCGCCGCCGTCGCACGCGCCGGCCAGAGCGCCGCCTTGACCGAACCCGCCTAGCACACCCGGGCGAGGGGCAAAGCCCCAGTCTTTGCGCCCAGATGGTTTCACCTGATCCTCACGCGCACATGCCTGGCATTTTGGCGCGCCCACACGGCAACGCCGGCCGTTGCCACACCGCGCCGCCGCGCGCCATCACCACGCTGTCGCCGATGAGCCCTGCTCCGGCCAAAGGTGCCACCTTTCTCGGCCTAGGACGTTGCGCTGGGGTCTCCTGAGTCTTGCCCTGCCATGTGAGGGCCAATCACCAACATGCCTCGCCGCCGGCAGACCTCGCCGCGTCGGAGTGCCATTGCGGCATTTCATCGAGCACTTGTCACCGCCGGCCAAAAACCCTTGGGGTTTTGCCACGCACACACGCCACACGAGCACGTGACCTCAGAAGATCCGGAGGGATCTCGTGCGGCCGACCACTCACGGCCGTGCCACACGGGGGCCTACACACCGCCGCGCCGCAGTGATCCACCCCTGGATCGACTGCTCCGCGCCACGCGTGCCGCCGCGTCAGCGCCACATGGGCGAGGCGCTAACTTTAAGCCAGACACGCAGCAGCTGCGTCAGCTCTAGAGCTAGCCTGCAGCTAGCTATAAGCCCCTTTAAAGATAGCTAGAGTTAGGTAAAAACCAGACTAAAGTTAATGCTATTGTGTATACGTATTTTTAATTCCAGAAATCTATTTAATCTTTAGAAATTCATATTAAATCCGTTTTAACTCCAAAAAATACAAAACTTCTTCTGAAAATCTTCCAAAAATCCAAACTCCGCGCCAGGCTAGAGTTTGCCTCTTTTTGGGTCTTATTTGTTCCTTCTCTTGGATTTATTGCAACTAGCCGCCGAGTTATTTATTTAAATACGATTCTAGGAGCCGCCGGAGCCGGAGAGCTGAACCAGGACTACGACGACGACCTCGGCTACGACGACTACTTGCACCCAGGTTCACGCCCGACCATTCTTTGAATGCCCATTAGGCATGGCTATTAGAACTGCTAGTGCTTTACTTACTGCATAGTGATGGATATGATGAACCCGTGCATAGCCTCTTTTACATACTTGTCGTTGATTGACCTATTACTACTGCTTTACTTAAGCTAGATGATGTGCTGAGCTTGCTATGCATGTGTTGAGATTATTGTGGTAGTTTCTTGGCGTGTGTGGGGGAAAACCGGTAGGAGAAGGCGTTTTGGGATATTTTGGCGGGGGTGAGCTCAAGACAACCCGATCTGGGATCAGGGGCCAGGGATCGTCTTCTCGGACGTTGCCCAGTTTGGTGCCTATGGCGGGTACATTGTTTTAGGAGCACAGGTGTTGGGGATTTTGTGATGACTTGGAGGATAGGAGCTCGCCCCGGTCTGAAACCGAGTGGGTCGCCTGTTACACGGGACTTTCGTACACACCACCTCGCCGAGAGTGGGGATAGGGCCGTTCGACCCTAGCAAGTGCGATGCCATACCTGCCAGTAGGATAGAGGGTATCAGTGAGAGGGTTAGGGTGAAGTCCTTTCCCTTTGGGCGCTCCCCGTGCGGCCACACGGGGGCATTTTCACAGTTCTGGGGCGGACCTTTGCGAAGGACCGCAACGAGACCCAGATGCAGGATGGAATCGTAACTCCTAAGTGTTCGTTCGGTAGGGTAGGCTCGGTCGGCCGTACACCGTCCGGGTACTATTCCGAGTTGGGTACTGGTGTACACGCTCTGCAGAGTTTAGATCTATACGTATAGCCGCGTCCTCGGTTATGGACATGCCCGTTGTTTCTCCGACTCTTACGTTTTGGGATTTCTACCTTCCCCCTTATAGGATGAGAGTGTATTGGTGAGTCGTGGTTGTTCTCGGGGAGAGGAGAGTTGCTCCCTCTGCCTCGCGGATCCGGGTGCGACCATTGAGGTGCGAGGAGTGGGAGTTCTCGCACCGACCCTAGATGGAGATAGGTGATGGTGACGGTGATCTGGGTGACTAGATGTATCCGTTTACGGATGAGAGATATGGGATTTGGTGGGATTATGGAGATATTACTCTATTTATGATGCTGCTGCTGCATAGGAAACCCAGCTGCTACCTTGATATGTTCTTCCCCCTTAGAAGTAGGCCACTTAAAACTTGCATACGGTTGGTGACGTGGACCTATCCCGATCCTTGGGGATAGCCCCTGAGCTTGCAGGGTACGAGTCCGACTACGACAACAACGCCGACGAATGGTACGATTGAGGGGGCACGCTGCTTCGCTCAAGGATGCCTGTGGGAGATGATTGAAGACGGAGACACCTTTTGGAAGCTAGCTACCGCTGCGTAGGCTCTTATTTCTGTTATTCCGCCAAGAGGCGTGTATTGATGTACTCCGATTATTCAGGACATGTAATAATCTGATTATTATTCGAACTCTGATGCTTTATTTCGTTGTATGACTGTGATATTTATCTGTGATGAATGTCTGTGCGTGATAGCGTCTGATCCAGGGACTATCACGAGACAGAATGCTGGGTTTTTCTGATTTTGAAAACCCAGAGCGTTACAGTAGTGCTTCAATCTATAGATTTGATCTTTTCTCATTAGACAAACACAACTCACGATTCGACCTCCAAAATCCAGCCTGCTAATTGAATGGCTGAGGCCATTCAGTTTCGTCAGATACCCTGTGAACCAGTGACAAAGTTCCATTCTCCAACCTTAATTACAAATAGTAAATTTCCTTTATTCTTCCAATAAATTAAACCATATTAAACCTTTACCTCCACACTTTATTTAACATCAACAAAACTGGTTATCTTTCATAGTAAATCACTCACAAAATAATTACAAACTTCCATGAACATTACTGTTGTCAGGCAGCCCAGACTAGAATTTTTCTAAGTCTGGCGCCCAGGTTTAACAGACTTGAGTTCACGTCCTAGATCCTTCTCAAAAATTACTTATCTTTAATATCTAGCTCAACAAATGAGAGTATATGTTCATCAATGTACAAAGAACCCATTTTGTTACTGTGGAACCATAGTTCTTAAGAGAAATTTCTCTGAAATTGATTCCAAAGACAGCTATCCATTACTATTTTCAGACTTGGTAATATTTCAGCCTTAAGTTCTGACAGCAGCAGATTCAATCTTTGCACCTTGACTAAAATTACTCTCAAGTTCTCATTGACCCCCAACTGAACCTAAATGTACCACAAACATCCAAGTTTGATTGCAGCTCAAAAGAATCCAAAGTTTCTATATGAAATATTCCAGAATACAGTTCCAAAGTGAACATCTCATCAATGTTTTCAGACTTGACCATTTTCTCTGTTATTTCAGATCGTGAATAGTAATCCTTTCCCTTCTCTCTTACCATTTGATTGGGGTACTTACAACTGAGTTTTTGCTTCCAATTTACTCCCACTAAGTTCTGAATACTCAAAATCCTTTATTCCACATTTTGTTTGTATTTTTCTGAATTTGAAACTTCAAATATTGACTTTGGTAAAATTTCATCCAAATTTGACATTTGCTCATTATGCATCACTAAGCTTTAATTCTTTCCATCTTCAGCTTAATGACCTACTTAGAACCTTAAACACCTTGGGTGTTACAGCGGGCTCGCGCGGCCAGACGGGAGCACGGCGGGCAGGGACGCGGCGGCCAGGCGGGTCGCGCAGGCGTGGAGCGTGACGGACGGGCCCGCGCAGCCTAGCGGGTCGCGCGGCGGGTGGGAGCATGGCGGCCTGGCGCGCAGCAAGCGGAGGCGCGCCCAGGCGCGGCGTGCAACGCGGCTAGCGGCCGGTGTGGTTCGTGCGTTTCTGTGTTTGTGTTGTGGTTCTTGATTTGTGAAATATGAGATGTTCTTGAGGTTGATTTTTGATCTGTGAAAACTGTGATGTTCTTCAGGTTGGGGTTCGTGTTTCGATTCTGTGTTCTCTCTGTGAATCTGTGAGAATGTATCTTTGAATGAATTTGTGGTGCGTGTATAGGTTTGTGAATGTGTAGTTCACTATATCTTTTTAAATGTGAAATTTGTGATGAAATCTTAGGAGAAAATTGTGTGCTCACAGCCCGATAAGATTGAGATTGAGAGGAGAAAAGAAAGAAAAGAAGCAGACGGAGGAGGAGGACTGAAATTGGATTTTGGATTTTGTTTAGTTCTGGTTTTCCAAGAAACTGAAATTGATCCATTGTAACTATGTTGCCTTGTTCTTATTTTCCTTTGACTGTGTTGATTAGTCCTTTCAAATCGAGAGTTTGAACCCATATTCATATTCACTTAATTCATATTTGCATATTCACCCTTTCTTGATTGTATTCTTCTAATCGTTTGTAGAGAAAAGCTTTATTGACGAGGTCAATCAAGTTGTTCTTGTTTAACCAACAGAGTGGTGATATAACGATCGCAGGAGTTCAAATCGTGTCCAATTAGAAGCCTGGATCGTCAACTTCGAGTCTCCACAAATTGAGTTTATCAATGCATAATACTTATCGGAAGATCGGACCACGTTTACATCAGACAGGCGTAGCAATCCTATTGCATGTGGCCAGCTCCTCACTTGGTGAGAGCAAATTAAACCTCATACTTTACATCCAACCAAAGTTTTGCGTTCGTGCACTCTTGCCCTCTAGTTTTTAGAAATGGTACACACCAAATAAAAGTACTCCGCGCCGTCATCCGTGACGAAGGTGAGTCCAGTCGCAGATGTTAACTAACCTACACATACACATGCATGCACCTTATTAATTACTGCTTTCTCGTGCGTATCCGGCAGACCGGCACCGAAAACGATCGACCTCATCATTTGATGCACGATCGAAGAAGCTGAGAACGATCAAAGTTCCAACGAAGTGCAGTAGTCGACGTCAAAACTATGCACCGCCAGATCGAGATCAGACCTGCCGCGAGCGATCGAGACGAAAAGAAAGAAACGCAGGCGGCAGAAACCACCCGGAAGCCGCAGTTTATGGCACCACGCCACCACCCCTGGATGCACACCGTACCGGTCGGCCGCCTGCACACGGCTGCACGCGCGCGTGCGCCGAGAGAGAGAAAGAGCGTGGCCAGGACGCGATTTCTCAGCTGCATGCATGCATGCTTCACTTCTTGTTGCCTCTTGCTCTAGCGGCGCCGGCATTATATATTGGATTATTCGGAGTCCACCCATGAGGATTGGGCAAAAGGGCCTGAGAAACTGAGAGGAAAACAAGCAGGAATGGGGTGCTTGCAGCAGCAGGGAGAGGCAATTGCAGGCCGGCACGGCGCCGATCGATAGAAGATGGAGCAGTCGCCGCCCCGCAGGCGGCAGGCAACGCCACCTGGAAACCTCAGCCAAGTTCGTTGCACGCGCTGCGCCGCGAGACGATCAAGATCGGTGGCGTAACAGCACTTTATTTGCAATGGTGAAAAAAATGACTGCACTTGATTCAGGCTGTGCCTTTCTGGGCAGGTTCTAAATATGCTCATTTTTTTCCATTGGAGAAGTTGCACTTGGATTCCATTGTTCGGGGACTGGATTATCAGGAGGAGGAGCATATGCTGGTCCTTTTCTAAAAAAATGCATATGTTGGTCGCCATCCACAATTCCTCATGCATGGTACTATTTTTTTTTTTTAGAGTTTTAGGGCTATCGCCCCAGCCTTACTTAAAAGACAAACAGGTTTAAGCGTTTACACCATTCGGCTCTTGCCAGAGCAGACCCAGAAGCTTTCCCAGAACAGGAACAATCCACCTGAAACACAACCCCTCGAAACCAAGAAAGAAAAGCACACACACCCCCGGTTGCTCAGCGGCAACAAACACGCCCGAGAGATATGAAAGCGCAGACTAGATGACAGTCTTTCCGGACACCATTCTTCTATGGAGACCGGGCTTTACCAGCGTCCTTCCTCAGAAGCTTCTTCCTGGCGCATCTTCACCTCCATGTCCCTGAGCTGTGACATCCAAGTCTTCAAGCACAGGAAATTTTCCTCACCTAGAGGTACCCCAGCACCTCTGGTTTCTTTGCCGAAGCGATCAACCTTGACACATACCCTTGTAGTTCCACTTTCTTCACCCCTGGGCACAAAATTGACCAATTTTGCACCAATGCTACTATCCTCATGAGCAGACCACCCATGCTTTTCCAAGCTGTGTTCTGAAAACAAAGTTCATTTCTTAGTTTCCAAAGGGCCCAAAAGGCAGCAAACTGATGATGTTAATAGCAGTAAATCTCTTATCACTCAGCCAGCAGACTCCTATTGATTCTAGGGAGACACCTAACTCCCTGTCCACCACACTAGAAATTCTTTTCCACATCTCTCTTGCCACAACACACTCAAAGAACAGGTGCTGGCAAGATTCCAGCTCTTCACAAAACAGACAAGTTTTGTCATCAACATTTTGCCTCTTGGCTAGGTTGTCTCTAGTCAGGTTTTTGTTGTTGCTCAACAACCAGAGGAAGAAGTGAACCCTTGGAGGGATTTTGAGAGACCACAGAATGGGAGTGTAGACAGGTCTGACACCCCTAAAATTAATAAGTCTATACAGGGACTGCGAGCTGTACACCCCATCAGAGGTGAACCTCCAAACTAGAGCATCCTCCTCCCCACTAAAGCTAATGGTGGAGGCTAGCTGAACAACTTCCAGCCAGGTTCTCCCTAAGTTTTCCGACACAGTTCTCCTAAAGGTACATTTCAGATTATGACCATCCCAAAGATCAGCCACCGTGCTAGTTTTTTCATTAACTATAATATACAGGTCCCAGAACTGTATAGCCAAACTAGAAGAACCTAGCCAATTATCCTCCCAAAATTTCACTTTCTTTCCATCCTCTATTTTCCACCTAAAGCCTATTTTGGCCACTTTGGCCGCCCAGCAAAAACCTTTGAAAAACTGGGATGCATTATTATCTCTACAGGAAAGAATATTCGGGTTGCTAGTGTTATACTTGAAGTCAATCAAATCTTTCCAGAGTCTCCCTCTGCCGGCCTGGTATCTCTTGATCCAGGAGGCTAAAAGACAGGTGTTTAGGTCCCTTAAATTTGGGATGCCACAACCACCAAAATCCTTAAGCATGCTAACATTTTCCCAATTAGCTAGATGGTATTTATGAATGCCTTCAGCATCACTCCAAAGACAATTAGCAAAGTGAGAATTCATAGTTTTAATTGCCCACTTAGGGAACTTGATAAAAGACAGCAGGTACACAGGAACACTAGCTAGACAAGACTGGATCAAAGTGACCTTAGCAGCATGTGAAAGAAGTTTCCCCCTCCAACTTGCTACTCTTTTCAAAATATTGTCTACTAAAGGTTGGATATCCTCTCTCCTTAACTTCTCAAAGTGCAGTGGGATGCCCAGATATCTAAGAGGGAAAGAGCCAACAGGGCACCCAAAAAATATGGGCAGCTGCCCTAATTTGCTCCTCATTCATATTACAAGGAGCAAGTTCACTTTTATGGTAATTAATTCTCATCCCAGATAACTTTTCAAACCAAATCAGACTGCACTTTAAGTTTCTCAAGTAAATCTCGGATGGATCAGAAAACACTATGGTGTCATCAGCATATTGCAAGGACACAACACCTCCCTCTCTAAACCCTCGCAGTAAGGCTTTAATCAGCCCACTCCCAGCAGCTCTCCTCCACATTTTGGTTAGAACATCACCCACTAGATTAAACAGCAGGGGAGAGATGGGGTCACCTTGTCTCAAACCTTTCCCAGGCTTGAAAAAGGCACTTTCCTCCCCATTGAGATTCACCCCAACAGAACCACCCATGACTAGGCACTTTATCCAGCTAATCCACTTCTCACTAAAGCCCCTAGAAGCCAAGATTTCAAATAAGAAGCTCCAGCTTACCCTATCGTAGGCTTTCTCATAGTCTAACTTAATAATCAGCCCAGGCTCCTTGCCCTTATGAAGACTATGGACCAATTCATGGGCCACCACCACACTCTCTAGAATGTACCTTCCTCTAATGAAGGCACTTTGGTTTTGAGAAATGAGTCTCTGTGAAACTTTCCCTAATCTACTAGCCAAGATTTTGGAGAAGATTTTAAAACTACAATTAATCAAACTAATATGCCTAAACTGTTTCATTTCTTTTGCTTCCTCTACTTTAGGTATCAGGGTTATCATAGCACTGTTAAGTCTGAAAAGATCCAGATTTCCTCTATAGAAGTCCTCAAAGAGGGAAATCAGATCACCTTTAAGGACCTCCCAAAACTTCTGATAGAACAAGAAGGGTAGGCCATCAGGGCCAGGAGCTCCATCAGAATAACTAGAAAAAATAGCCACTTTAATCTCCTCCTCTGAAAAGGGGGCATCTAACAGGCCCTTTTCCTCCTGTGTCACAAGATCACCTTCCTCCCAAAAATCCTGACACAGGGAAATATCTACCTCTTCATCAGCTGCAAACAGCTTTTTGTAGAAGTCTACTGCTACCCTACTCATGCTGGCTTGGTCTACCACATAAGCATCAGGGCCCATCAGCCCATAGACCATCTTTTTTCTACTTCTCTGGTTTGCTATAGCCTGAAAGTAGGCTGTGTTCCTATCCCCCTCCTGAATATCTCTATCTCTGGATCTTTGTCTAATCTTTATTTCCTCCAGGGCCCAAATCTACCCCAGTTCATCATCTACTTCCTTGAGCCTTTTGAGCTCTTGAGAATTCAGCCCATCCTTTTCAGCTTCTCCATCTAGTCTATTATACTCCTCTGCCAGAGCTGCTTTGGTTTTATTCAAGGCAGCCACCTCATTGGCAGCCCAACCTCTCACCATTCTCCTAAGGGTCCTTATCTTAAATTGCCATCTATCTATTGGTTTGGTCTCAAAGCAGGGAGTGTTCCAAGCTTTCAGCACCACACCCTTAAAATCTTCCCTGCTCAGCCACCATTTTTCAAACCTAAACCTTTTCCTTCCAAAATGCATGTTATCCCCTGAGTTTAGAAGGAGGGGGTTATGGTCACTTGGGGGCCTTTCAAGGGCTTTCACCCTAGCTAGGGGAAAAGCAGCCTCCCAATCTGTAGTAACAAAAATCCTATCTAACCTAGCCATAACCAATCTTTCTTGGTTATTAGTCCAAGTACAAGCCTTGTTAGGAGGGTCTAACTCTACCAGGCCCCATCTGCCAACCCAATCATTGAAAGCATCTGCCCATCTATGATTAATAATCCCATTACTTTTATCAGAAACAAACCTAACTAGATTAAAATCCCCTCCTATAACAGTTGGCCCCTGCCAAGCAGCCAACACATTATGAAGCTCCTCAAGAAACTCCTGTTTCCCCTCATCATAAGGGGAGCCATAGACAACCACTAGTTTCCAGTTAAAACCAGTTCTTTTATCTAGGATCATAGTACTAACTGAAAACTTTAGGATCTGACTTAGTGTTGCCACAAAAAGGTCAGAATTAACACCTACCAGGATCCCCCCTGCTGAACCAGTAGCAGGTTGGTGAAACCAACTAAAAGGAACATTACCAGTCAAGGACCTCAGATATCCTTGGGTAAACTTATCTTTTTTTGTCTCTAAGAGACCTACAAAGTTTACATGGTTCTCTCTAATTTTAGAAGCTAGAGCAGGAACTCTTCCTATCATCCCTAGACCTCTGATATTTCAAAAAAGACCTATCATTTAACCTTCTTTTTGGCTCTAGCAGCTACTCTACCCCTACTGATATTCATTTCCACTCTATCTCTAATACTATCAAAGTTATTATCAGATTCACCAGGGTCCAGACCAATGCCTTGATCTGTTCCCTTATCTACAACAGTGGTTCTATCACCAACTAGATCACAGAAGGACTGATCACATGTTTCCTCATGCTTTTTACATCTTTGCAACTCCATAGATTCAAGACTACTTACTAAAACACTACTCACAGGATTTCCATCCTTACTCACTACACCTATAACAGAGGAAGATTTATGTAAATTAGCAGAAGTAACATGTGCAAGGTTTTTCTTGAGTATACCTGTAGGTTTAGGCTCATTCCACCTCCTCTTGATGTCTTGAGCTTTGTCCATCATTGATCTCCCATCTTCCACATGTCTTTTACTTCTTCTCTCCACCACAATTGACCCCCACTGTTGGTGTCTTGAGTTGTTTCCCCCTTTTTCTTTTTTGTTCACACCCTCCTCAGCAACATCTTTTTCTGTACCTGCCCCTTCTCCCTCTCCCTTCTTGCTTATGTCTTCACCACACACCTCAAGCCCTGTCTCCTCTTGGGTGTCTTCTTTATCTTGCCCCTGACTTGTCTCTCCTTGCTCAAAGGACCCTCCTGCAGAGTATACCCATTCCTCACGTAGATGCAGCATTTCCTCTTCTTCCTCAGCTTTGCTCGTTCCTTCTTCTTCCTCTCCCTCCTCCAGTTGCATGGCCTGCAGTAGGTCCACACACCCAGCTGTGTCACCCATCTTCCCCAACCAACCCTGTGTTGCATTGTCATTTGCCATAAAGAGGACTCTTCTGACAGAGTTATTCTCATGTCCAGAATTACCTCCTGATCTCACAGATCTCTCTTTGCTGCTCCCCTCTCCTGTCTTTCCCTTAGACTTATCTCCCAAATCCGGCTGTCGGCGCCCCTTTGACTCATCAGTGTTCTCTGGATTTTCTCCTAGAGGATCATCATCCTTATCAGGTTCACTCTCCTTCCCATTTCCCTCAGTTGGCTCTTCTGGTGGGTCAGCTCCCTCCACTTCCAAGTCTTCCACCTTAAAGTACACCATGAACAGTAGGTCATTCATCTCCATGACTCTACTTTCTGGTATCATCTTTGGATCTTTACAACTGATCTTAACCCTGATTATGTTGAAGAAACTAGAGAAAAGCATTTGCCAATCAATTTCTCCAAGCTTTCCCAGACTGGAAGCAATTTCTTTTATAGTTATCCAATCACACCATTTAGGTGGAACCCCAGTTATCTGCACCCAGCTCTCCTTGAGTTGACCAACTGGTTCTATATCCCCATTCCACACTCTAACAGAAGCCATTACTTCATCATCCTTGAGGTAGAAGAAAGTGGCTTTTCCTAGCACTTTACTTTCAACCTTGATATGAGGAGGAAACTTCACCAGATACCTATATTCATCCATCTTCATCATTTTCCACTGCCAATTTCTGTCTATCTGAGCTTTCAAGGTATGGATAATTTCCTCTTCACTTAACTCTCCTTCCTCCACAGTGAAAACACCAAAGTTATCAAATCCTGACCAATGCCTAAATCTCCCTGCTCTGTCAGTGTAACATCCCAGAAAATTAAGTTATGAAAATGTGAGGAAATTTGAACTTTTTGTTTATTAATGAAGTGTCACCCATATTTAAACCCTTTCAAGCATCTTCCCTTAATCCCATATAAATAAATACCAAAATTATAAAAATATAAATTCAAAATATGGTAAAGTTAGTGATTTGGATCTTATGGATTTTATTGAGTGTGTTTTGAATTTGAATAATATTCAAATTCAAATCTATAGTTTAAACTTAATTCAAAACTATATTCAAAACCCTTCCAACTAACAGGGCCAGCTAACTTTTTGCAAAGTCTAACCGACCTCCTTCATCTCCAAGCCCGCGAACGACCCTTCACCCCGACCTTCTTACCTCACCCCGGAGACAGCCCGGTTTGGCCCAACTAACTCACCGCGCGGCTGCATCACTAACGAGTGGGACCGCCCGCGCTGTTCTTCTCCTCCCCGCGTCGGTCCACGCCTACGCGCCGCACCGCACCGCCGCCGCGCCCACACGCACGTATGCGCAACCCCGGCCAGGGGACAGGCCCCCGATCACGCCCGTGGCACGGACGCCGAGCCAGGCGACCGCGCCCGCGCACCACCCAGGGCTTTCCCCTTCTGCCCTCGCACCATGACGCCTCCCCGGGCGTGCTAGCCATTGCCGCGCCGCCACATCACCCATACGCCTCCACCAGCCACTAGGAGCTCAGGCCGTGACCGTTTTGCCCTCACCTCGGTGTGCTCGACCTGCTAAACCCCCTGGCGAGGCCCCTCCTGCAAGCCATCTCTCATTTGGGGTTTCTCCCCTTTGGTTCCCCTGTCCCGCCGCCGAGGAGAGAAGAGAGGGGGAGAGGAGAAGAAGGGGAAAGAGGAGGAAGACGGGCGCGCATCGTCGCCGCGCCGCCCCGCTGGAGTCAAGGATGCTGAAGCCGGAGCCGGACGAGTAGCGAAGAAGGCTGTCCACGAGCGGGCGGAAGCCGGAGCAGAGGAACACGCCACGCCACCGCCACACCTCGCCGTCGCCGTCGAGATCTTCCCCGACGCGGCCGTCTCTGCTACATCTTCACCTGCGCCCCAACGTGAGCACGCACCGGCCTAATCCTTCCCTTCCTTCCTTGACACTTCCTGTGATGAACGGGAGCGTACCCTTGCGTACGCCACACCGGCCGCCGCGCCGCGCACTGACCTCGGCCATCGCCGCCATCTGTGAACCCCGGGCTTCGTCTCGCACCCCTTTTTGTGCAGGATCCTAAGCCCCGGGTCGCCGCCGTGCACCCGCGCACGTGCTGGTCGGCCTCTGGCCGCTAACCCACCGACGCCGTAGCCGCCATGTCGCGCCGGCTACCCTGTGCCGTGCGTGTGCACATGAGCGCGCTCTAACCGTTGCCGTGTTTTGGAAGGCAAGCGTCCGCGCGCGTGCTCCTGGGACATGCGCATCTCAGCACGGACACCAGGGCCGTGCGAGCCTGCTGCTGCCACCACCGCGCCGCGTCGCCGCCGCCGCACGCCGCCCCGCGTCGTGCACGAACCCGTGTCGCGCCGCGCGTCGGCCCTACACGCCCGAACCCAGGGCAAGGCCGACCTAACCTTGGCACCTATTCCTAGCACCTAACCCCGTGCACTCGGATGGCCGCCGGAGTACCCCGCGCCGACGTTTGCATCTCCCCGTCATCACCACCTTCACGCCGAGAACGTCGTCGCACCGAGCCCTGCGCTTGCCCAAGAGCTCCACCCCCGGGGCTATGGCTGCGCCGGGAGGACCACGTGCACCTAGGGAGCTCCAGGCGCCGCTTGGTTGAACACCGGAACCATCACCGCCGTCGAACACCGCTCGTCGTCGCCGCCGGACTTGAGCCAGGGCGCGCCGACGCGCGCTCGCGTGGCGAAGGGGCGCCCGTGCGCCCCAGAACTCTTCAGGGGTACTCACCGGACTTCTCTGGTGGAAACCTGAGGGAGTAATGGGCCAAGCAACCCATTAAAGCCCAGCTCAGCCTTTTTTTCCATTTACTTGATGGACTCTGAATTTTGTTCAGGGAGGGCTGACGGACTTTGCTTAGTTGGCCCACTGGGCTAAGTCCAACGGGCCGAATTCGGCCCACTAACCCTTTCGGCCCACGAAGGTCCAATAACCTGTGACGCTGACGTCACGATGACGTCATGCTGACGTCGTCACCTATTTTCAAAATAAAAATCCTTTTCTGTTTTATAAATGAATTTGGAAATTAATTTATAAAACCTTTAACCTTTGAAAATTCATAACTAATTATTTATAACTCCGAAAAATATGAAACCAGTTTCTATATTTTTCTAAAAATGAGACGGTGCTGTTTGTAGGTAGTTTGGTTCTGTTTGGATCTTTTAAAATTGGGTTTCTTTGGATTTATGCTTAGTTGATTGCCGGTATCTTAGAGTCTCGTATCTCGTGCTGCACAGACCCGAGCTACGACCAGGAGGAGGCTTACGACCCCGACTACAACCCAGACCAGGACTTCGGACGCCAGCCAGGTGTCATGTCACTCCCAACCATATAGTTCCCATGCATGCTTTAGTTGCTAGTGCTTAATTACTTTTGATGCATGATTTTTAAATTGCATAGACAATTGATTAGTCGTACCTTGGAATTGTTTATCCTGTCCTTGGAATACCTACTTTTGGACCTAGCTACAGATCCCTAGCTAGTTCCCGGCTCTACTCATCCATATATTTTACCCTTAGTTACGGATGGATCTCAGGTTTGGACTGAGGTTGGGATACCTCGGAACTCTTGCGTGTGTTTTGGGTGAGTGTGTATCCTTGACGTGTTACCGCGGGAGCGAGCCGCTTTGGTTACTTGTGAACGCCTGTCTAGGGGAGATGCGACCTGGCCTCTCGCCCTAGCGGCGTGTCGGACGGTGGGAGTTGGTGAGTGCTCGCTCTTGCAATTAAGGACCGATCGTCTGTGTGACCTTGATCTTTGGGATATTTTCGTACAAACCGTTCGCCTTGTTATGGGCGGGGTTCGGTCCGAGAACTAGTAGGTGGATGGCATCCAGCCTGTAGGCGGACCAGTGTGGTCGTGTGAGGGGGACGGGTTATACCCCCCGAGTAGACGTCACCCCGGCTCCTCCAGGGATGGTTTCACAACTTCGAGGCCCTGCTGGCAAGTTTCGCGCCCCACTGCTAGGTCTCCAGCCGTTAGGTAGAGAGGTGGATCGGGGGCGCCCGATTCTGCTCTACTCGGCGGGTCCAGTTGTACAACCTCTGCAGAGTGTTAAACCTATAGCTATAGTCTGTGTCCCCTGGTATGGACAGCCCTTTCGATCTCTCACCTGGCTAGTATACTTCTTGTGCTGCTTTCTCTCCCCTGTGTGCTTGTGAGCCCGACTTCGTGCTGTTGAGACGTGGGGATAAGAGTTGGTGACCCCACGTCGCAGATGAGTGTGAGATGTTGTATTTTGGTTGAGATCCAGTGTTTGGTGTTTCTTACCTTGTTGGGGTGTTGACCCCGGAGGCGTTGTCCTCGGAGGTGTGGATCTCCTCGGAGATGGAGACCTCTCGGCTATTCTGCTTACCTTGATGTTGCTACCGCTGCCTGCTTAACCTTCTACAGCCATAAATAGGATTACTCATGCATATTAGAATTATTTCTCTTTCGCTTATGCTCTTTGTTGGGAAGCTGACATGACCTACTCACTTATCGAGTAGATGACGGGTTTTCAGAGCAGGAGCCGGACTACGACTTCGAGCACGATGGATGGGAGGATTGAGGCTCACCCTACACTCGAGTTGCCTGAGGATATGGAGTCTACTTCGCTACATGAGAGCCGCTGCATAGATGTTTACTCTGTTTGATTCAGTCCTGTTGGACTTGTACCCGGCATGTGTCGAAATGATGTACTCAGATGTTTATTTATATTATTATGTGGACCTTCATGTATTTTCTCTTGTTGTACTGTTATTGCTTTACTTTCTTAGACAGGGATTTGCACGTGATAGTCTCCTGGGACTATCATAGAGGTGCAGGGATTGGGTTCCCTTCTTTGGAAACCTGGTTCGTTTCAGTTGGTATCAAAGCCGTACTTGACTGTAGGACGAGCCTAGGAACGGTTGATAGTATAGGAAAGCTAAAACACCTTGTGCTTTATATGCAATCCATGAAATTTTATATAAATACCTTGCACTTTATTATATACTATCTTGATTAACATTACTAACTCTTACTAACTTCCCTAACAACGTGCAGATGGACCAACTGACTTGGATCCCCCTCAAGACCGACAGCCAGTGGGCCGGAGGGTTCTGCAAGATCCTGAAGGATTGTTTGGAGACAGCTGGAGTGGAGACAAGTGAGGTGCTCTACGAGGGACGCACCAATGCAGCCGTGGACCAGTCACCGACAGAGCTGACCCTGAAGATACCAGCAGATCCCCATGTACCAGAGTTCTCAGAGGTCAAGGTCACGTGTTTCGACAACTCTACCTTGGAGGCTCACCAGTGTTGTGCCAGACTCGCGCTGAAGAGAGTGTGTCAGCAGTTGGGGTAGAGGTTGAAGGATACACCCTTTGGAGTCTTACCGACAGCAGTGTACGACCACAGCAGGTGGCACAGAGAGGAGACAGCTTACACTGAGGAGAGCACAGAGGGCAAGGATGAGAAGGACCAGTTGGCCAGCAAGTTCATTCAAGCTCAAGACCAGGCACTCTACTGGGCTGATTCAGAGATCATGTTTCTAAGGCAGAAGTGGGACGACACCTTGGGTCGGAACGCTCAACTGGAGAGAGAGAACAGCCACTTGGAGTTCTTTCTCAACGAGGCACACAGGAGGAACATCCAGATCACTGAGTGGGGACTCGCAGCTGCCAGAGCCAGCACAGAGAGGGATGCACTTGAGATCGCCACACTGAAAGCCAGACTGGAGGACACACAGACTGCCTTGAGAGAGTCAGAGACAGCAGCTGTAACATCCTGGATGTTTGGGCAATAGTAATCATCACCATTAGTAGCCCTAACCATTGGTTGTCTTGGTCAAACCACCCCTTAGGGGTCAACTCATTCAAACCCTAAGTCAAACCCTTAGAGATCTATACCTCTCTTTAAAAGTCTGGCTTGTTCTCCAAATTTTTCTTAAGTACTCAAAATTATGCCAATACGAAAGTTGTCCAGTTTTTCATGGGACACATTTCATTCAATTGGTGGCATTTGAGATTCGGAGTGGAAAAGCCTCAAAAATCCAGTCAACTCTCAGAGCACGAGTTTGACCAGGCTGAGAAAACAGCAACTTGGAGTTGAATTTCTAACTAATCTAGGCAAAATTTCAAAGGTCAACCTTTGGGAAAGTTGAAGCTGGTTAGGTGGTCTATAACTTTTGTTTTTGGATAATTTAAAGTTTAGTTTGAAAATTTTTAGTTTGAATCGGTCAAACCACCCATCACTGAATAGGCTGGCACCCGGCACTCCAGAGCGGCGCCCTCGCGCGCGACGTCGCGCCGACGCAGCGCCCCGGCGTCCGTGTCCCGACCGTCACTTCGGTGGGCCCCACGTCACGCCGTCACCGCCACTTGCCACGTCGACCTCCAGAAACCACGCGCCGCCCCCGGTTTCACCCTCCTCTCTCCTCTCCCCTCCGCGAAGCCCGTCGACACGCGCCGGCCATCGCCGCCGCGGGAGCTCGATGCAATGCACGCCGGGAGGGGAAGGTCAGCGGCGCCGTCGACTCGTCTCATCACCGCCGCCGTCAGCTACTCGTGCCGCGCCACCTCCCGAGCTAGGCCATCGAGCGCCTATGCGCTCTAGGCGCCTAGCTGCCACGCGCAGCGCCGCCATGCGCCGTCGCCGCGGACGCCGAGGCCGGCGCTGGCCCACAGCTGCACGGGCGGACTTATCCGTTCCCAGGGAACCTTGGACCCTCCTCCAAGCCGTGCCGCCTATAAAAGAAACCACCGGAGCACCCGCACGGCCTTTCCCCCTTCCCGCCGTCCGCCACTGCGCCGCCGCTATGGAGCTCGCTCGCCCGAGCTTCGCCGCTGCCGGCTAACCCGCCTAGCACCTTCCCTAGTCCCCGTGGAAGCCTCCCCCAGACACACATTGCTCTTTCGCGCCGCGAATTCGCCGGAGCCTGAGCCGCCGCGGCTGCAGCACCACCCCCTCGCCGCCGGCGAGCACCGGAGCCTTCCCCGTCGACCTCGACACCACCAATCGGTCTCTGGTGAGCATGCACTCCACCCTAGCTACTCACCCGACCAAGTCCGGCCGCCGGCGAGCCGCCGGCGAGCTCCCCTGAGCCGCCAAGGGCTGATCTGTGAAGATCGAAATCTTTAGAAGGACTTAGCTGTAAGATTCCAGGGGCTATATTGAAAAGAGTATCTATAAATCTAGGTTTGAAAACAGGGATCTTGTAAATTCAACCATAAATCACATAAAAATGCTAAAAATGCAAACTCAATTTTTCTGTGCTCATCATGACCAGGAGCAACTTTTATACAAAGGAAGTTTTCAAATTTCTGAGTAGTTTTTGAACTAATGCAAATTGATCAATTTGGCTAGATTTGAAATAATTCAAATTCTATAATTGATCTGCAAGTGAATTTTGGATATGTTGCTACTTTTGACATGTATGAGCTCTGGTAGAAAGATGGCACTTAGTTATCATGTGTAGCTTTACTTATGATTTATTTTTCATGTATGCTAGAGCCTCTGTTTTTGAATTTTATAAATTAATCTGTTGTTCAATTAATGTCAATCTTTTGGCCACAACTCTTTTTCATGATTATGTACCCCTGTTAAACAGTATACATGTTTTTGACATGTTTAGCTTAGCCAAATAATTTGCCATGGTTTATTAGGGTTTTATTCATGAGTATAGCTCCTTTAAGTTTCTTTGCTGAGTAAGTGCATATCTCTGGTATTTATGCTTCCATTTAGCCCTGTGTGAAGTTTCAGCTCAAAAGGATGTATATCTTTTTATGTGTGATTTATTTTTCTTATGCTAGGCATAGTTTTGTGTAATTTTTCATGCTAGCACTAGTTGATGATATAAGTTGGTTTTTGGGCAGTGACTTGCTCAATGCATCAAGTTGATGGCTGAGATGTGTTTGGTTCAGTTTATATTTATAATTATTGAAATGAACTTTTGGAAGCAAATCACACTCAATAAATGGAATAAATGGAAAACCCACCATCACCTTTATGCAATGCAAGTTTATATGTTTGAATTTCACTAAATTGAATTCCGAGGCAGCAACATGTCCTTGGTGAAGTAAAGTTAATTTAATGATAATAAATATGTACACAGTCACTATCGACGAAAGGAATTTAATAAGCTTCAACACATCAATAATTTCCGGAAGAGTATGCTGAATATATTAACTCTCATAATGGTGGTGGTCCATCAAAACACCCCATGGTTGTCACTAAAATCAGAACTGAAATTTATTTTATTTTTGAACACACCAACCTCATGCATATGCATATCGTGTAGAGCTCCCGGACGGAAACTACGAACTAGTGCCGGAAGCTGACGAGGACCTCGCTAACGCAGGAGTGAACGCAGTGGAAGTGCAACAAGGCCCGGACCAAAGTTCGGAGGATTTCACCACTGACTGTGCTAGTGAAGGCAAGCACCGAAGCATTTTCCCAATTTCTAACTTATGCAACTATATGTATGGATGTTTGTGCATTTACGTTCAGGAGTTGAATGGAAACCCTAGTTGCATGATCCTAGGTTCCTATGCTCTAATACTAGTATGTTAGGACGATAGTTGCCATGCTCTAAGGACCCGGTAAAAGTCGAGTGAAATCCTTCACTCGCGAGCTATAGGTTCTTGTTGGGATCACAAGATTTTAATCTGATATGCTCACGTGGTAAGAGCTTGGGATCGGCTCCGGTCAGTGGGTGTCACTGGTTAAGCTTTTGAACGTACTAAACATTTGTCGGGAATGGGACCGGTAAGCCTAGTACCCTCTGGAATCGGTAAGGGATTTATGACCACTAATCTTGGGGAGGGCCCCCATGTTCTAGGTCATGCGGTACATGTGCTTGGTTGGGCGGCGGAGTCCGTGACCTTCCCGCCTTGTATCAAGACTGTGGAAATGGATCCTGAACCGAGGAAGGTTGGGAACCGCCTGGTTGATGCATGCTCCACCCCCTTGGTTTCAGTTGCCTTTTTGGGGTGTGCATCTTTCGTGTGTTTAGGTCCACCTTGCAAGGTTAATAATCGATCGATCGTCGGCCTCTCACCGTTATCCGGGACTGCTTAACTATACAGCTCATTTCCCTTTATGATGAAATTGAGAATTAATTTGGAGATTGCTTAATTGAATTGCACAACTTTGATTGCAGTAGATGCCAATCTAGTAATGATTAAATAACTAGAATTGTGAGCTAAAACTTGAAAGTAAGGACATACTCTTTGTTGCTTTTCAGCAAAATAAACCACCAGCCATAAAGCCTTTCATGTCTAGGAGTTCGGTGAATAATATCACCGTCGGATAAGTCTTGCTGAGTACTAGAATACTCAGCCTTGCTATTGTTGATGTTTACAGGTGATGTAAATATGGGTTTCCGTGCCCTGGATCGTTCCCACCCGATTGGGAGATCGAGTGGGAGGAGGACAGTGCTTAGTGACATCTCGGATGGCCTCCTTGGATGTTACGTATGACGTGTAGTTTTTTTTTATTTCCGCTGTGTGTATTAAACTCTGAACCATTTACCTTTATGCAAGGAACTCGGTTTGTAATAAAATAACCCTTAAGGGAATCGATGTAATATAATGTGTGATGATGTAACCTCTGGACTCGCCTTCGTGTGAGTTTTGATGTACGAATGTCGATCCTTTGTTATAAGTGATTTACCGGGCTTGACCCGGCAGAGACGACAAGTTAACTCTGTGTTATCGCTTAATGACCAAAAGGAGTGGTTTAGGCGATAATACGGAATTAATTTGGGTGGTTCTGTCACAGCAGCCAGAGAGGAGAGGTTGAAACTGCGAGAGAAGGAGTACCTGGTAGAGTCTCTTGGAGCAGCTTGCACCGACTACCAGTTACGAGTGTGGGGACATGAGGAGAGGCTGACTCAGAACTACAACCACCTCTGGCACTTGGGAGGTAGAGTGTACGAGGCTCAGGACACAGCCAGCCGGACCAGCTCGGCTTGGAGGGACTCCGACCTGAGATGAGTGAAAGAGTTGAGGGAGTTGGCAGAAATGGTACCGCCACAGAAGAGGCCCAGGTTGAGGACAGAGACGTTCGAGCTACCCCCTACTCAGCTTCCGTCACAGCCACCTTACCCGCGAGGCAGTTCGGACACCCCAGAGATGAGCAGAGCGTTGAGGAGCTTGGCAGCCTACTTCGACCTACTAGAGATTGAGATTCCAGACTACCCAGGTGTGAACGACCCACCGTTCTACGCGGTTCCACCCAGTCCGAAGGCCGTGTCACCACCGTACTCACCAACTGCAGTTCAGAGGTAGGCACCTTGAGGGGATGATCCTGTAGTCAGCTAGGGTAGAGTTCTTCATGATGTTCATGTTTAGTTGACCACCCTTATGTATCACGATGTAGTTCTCATGCTTTTGTGTAAACTCGAAGGTTGTGGAGTATTCCTCGAGATACACACCTTTTGTATGGTGATCTTGCATGAGTGATTGGAGTTATCGATCTTTTTCCCGGAGTTTATGCTTCTTATATGCTTATGTGAAATTGCCTGTTGTTAGCTAGATACTCCTTATATGTTTAAGTTCCTTAAAGTTAATTTCCGACAACTCGTTTCTCACAATCTCAAACTCTTGAACAGATGTCAGGGGTCAGGAGGTCGGGATGGCTCCTACGCCGTTTCGAGGAGGCAGCTAGAGAGGACGCCGAGCAGGAGGACGTCCCTCTCCCCACTGGAGGTCGAGGTCGTGGCCACTGTGGAGGTCGTGCCCCACGTGGCGAACGTCGTGGTGGACACCGCGGCGGGCGAGGAGGTCGAGGAGGCCGAGGAGGCCGAGTGCCAGTTAACCCTGACCCAGAGGAGGAGCCCGAGGAGGAGGCTGAGGTAGAGCCCGAGCTAGAGCAGGCACCGTAGCAGCCGGCACCACCGCCGCCCAACCTAGTAGCAGTGATGGCACTTTAGACCCAGCTGATGGAGACGATCGCCAACGCCGTTGTTCAGAACAACAACAACCAGAGGGAAGTCAGGAACCAGCCGGAGAGCTTGCAGAAGAGAGTGGAGGGTTTCTCCAAGCTGCGCCCACCGACCTTTGACAACTCTCCAGACCCACTAGTGGCAGACAACTGGTTGAGGGAGATCAAGAAGAAGTTGGAGCTCACGAACCTTTCTGAGGAGGAGTGTGTGTCGGTTGCCGCGCACCAGCTGGTCGGCACCGCAGGTGCTTAGTGGGACAGCTACTGTGACTCGCACGAGGACCCGACCCACATCACGTGGGCGGAGTTTGTGGAGGCTTTCAGGGAGTTCCACATCCCAGAGGCAGTGATGGATAGGAAGGCAGACGAGTTCAGGAACTTGAAGATGGGACCGATGTCGGTGCAGGAGTACACGAACCGGTTCCAGGAGCTGATGCGGTACGCCCCAGACGACTCCAACACCGAGAAAAAGAAGATGTACTGGTACCGCAAGGGGCTTCACAGAGGGATGGCGCACCACTTGGCTGCTCACGACTGTGACACTCTTCACGCCCTGGTGGGCAAGGCCTTGGTAGTGGAGAAGTGGAGACTGGACTACGTGGAGGTCCGTGAGAGAAGAGGCAGCGTGCAGACCGTGCAGGGTACTCAGGGTCACACCAGCGACAGAGGTCAGCTCCGCCACAGTACCCACAGCAGAGACAGCGTCCGTACTCGTAGCAGCAGCAGACTCAGTTCACTCAGTAGGGCAGAGGTCACCCCGGAGGTAGTGGAGGTTCGAGTCAGTAGAAGCCCAGGCCACAGCAGCCGCCAGCCTACGACAGCTCACAGATCACCTGCTACCACTGCCGTCAGCTAGGCCACAAGTCCAACGTGTGCCCCCAGAAGCTTCAACAGGGAGGTCAGAGCAAGAACACTCAGTACCAAACACCGGCGAAGGCACCAGTTCTAGGAGGATAGCCCCAGCAGAACCAGCAGAGGAGCACTCCACCACCCACTCGAGGTAGACTGAACCACCTGACTGCGGAGGAGGTAGCTGCAGCGCCAGACGTGGCCCTCGGTGAGTTTTTAGTCGATTCAGTTATGGCTACCGTTCTATTTGACACCAGTGCTCAGTTTTCGTACATTTCTACCAAGTTCGTAAAGGAAAGGTCATTACCAACTAAGCCCAGACCACGGCCTATAGTTACCAGCTCTCCGCTAGGTGAGAAGCGGAGTACGCTAGAGTGTAGAGGAGTGAACATGGTGTTCGAGAAGCAGTTGTTCGTGGCAGACCTGACAGTTCTGGAGTCGACCGGGATCGACGTGATACTTGGGATGGAGTGGTTAGCCCAGCACAAAGGATTGGTGAACTGCAACCCAGTGTACGTGCAGTTGGAGCACCCTAGCGGAGCCAGAGTGTTGATCAAGCCACAGAGCCAGAGGTCTTCACCGATGCTGTGCAACATGAAAGGAAAGAGTATGGAGGAAATTTCGGTGGTGAGGGAGTACCCCGACGTGTTTCCAGAGGAGTTGACCGAGCTACCACCAGACAAAGATATTGAGTTCGTGATTGAGCTGATGCCAGGAGCTGGACCAGTGGCCAAGAGCCCGTACAGGATGTCCGCGGATGAACTCGATGAGCTGAAGAAGCAACTCAAGAAACTGCAAGAGCAAGGGTTTATTCGACCGAGTGCCTCACCTTGGGGTTCGCCAGTTCTGTTTGTGGACAAGAAGGATGGCACCAAGAGGATGTGTGTGGACTACCGGACACTCAACTCGATGACAATCAAGAACAGATATCCTTTGCCCAGGATTGACGACTTGCTAGACAGGCTGCGGAAGGCAAAGTTCTTTTCCAAGATAGACTTGAGGTCAGGCTACTACCAGATGAAGATTCGGGACCAGGATATCCCGAAGATAGCTTTCACGACTCGGTACGGCTTGTACGAGTTCGTAGTGGTTTCTTTTGGGCTGACCAACGCACCTGCCTACTTCATGAACATGATGAACAAGGTCTTCATGGAAGAGCTGGACAACTTCGTGGTGGTGTTCATAGATGACATTCTGATCTTCTCAGAGACAGCAGAGGAGCACGAGGAGCACCTTCGGATTGTGATGGAGAGGCTGAGACAGCAGAAGTTGTATGCAAAGTTCAGCAAGTGTGAGTTCTGGATGGAGGAGGTGGCTTTCTTAGGTCACGTGTTGTCAGCTGAGGGAGTTGCGGTTGACCCTTCGAAAGTGGAAGAAGTTACCAAGTGGGAGCAGCCACTCACAGTGACAGATATTCGGAGCTTTCTCGGGTTGGCAGGTTACTACAGGAGGTTCATAGAAAACTTCTCCAAGATAGCAAAGCCAATGACAGAGCTGTTGAAGAACGACAAGAAGTTCGTGTGGTCAGAGGCCTGTGAGAGGAGTTTCCAGGAGTTGAAGAAGACGCTCACAGCTCTGATTCTTACCCTGCCAGATATCAAGAAGGATTTCGTGGTGTACTGTGACGCCTCGAAGCAAGGTTTGGGATGTGTGTTGATGCAAGAGGGAAAAGTTGTTGCTTATGCATCGAGGCAGCTCAAGAAGCACGAAGAGAACTACCCCACTCATGACTTGGAGCTAGCAGCAGTCGTTCACGCTCTGAAGATTTGGAGGCACTACTTGATCAGCAACAAGTGTGAGCTGTACACCGATCACAAGAGTCTGAAATACTTCTTTACTCAGTCGGAGTTGAACATGAGGCAGAGGAGGTGGCTAGAGCTGATCAGGGACTACGACTTGGAGATTCACTACCACCCTGGCAAGGCAAACGTTGTGGCAGATGCACTGAGCAGAAAGTCCTATTGCAAAAACTTGATGGTGAGGTAGGAGCAGCCAGCACTTCACGACGAGCTAGAGCAGCTTCAGGTTGAGATTGTGGAGCAGGGACAGCTTAATGAAATGCAAGTGACCTACGACTTGGAAGGCAGAATTCGGGAAGCTCAGAAGGATTGCAAAGAGGTTGGAGCCCTTCGAGAGCTGTTGTTGGAAGGCAAAGCTGAGGACTACCAGATCAATGAGCAGGGAACCGTATGGTTGAAAGATCAGATCTGTGTCCCGCAGAATAAGGAGCTCCAAGAGCAAATTCTGAGAGAAGCCCATGATTCAAGGTACTCCATTCACCCAGGAAGCACAAAGATGTACCAAGACTTGAAACAGAGGTTCTGGTGGAAAGACATGAAGAAGGACATAGCCTACTATGTGGCTTGTTGTGACACTTGCAGCAGAGTGAAGATTGAGCACCAGAAACCGGCAGGACTGCTGAAACCCTTGGATATTCCTCGGTGGAAGTGGGATGACATTTCCATGGACTTTGTGGTGGGACTACCCAGGACATAGAAAGGCAACGACTCTGTTTGGGTCATAGTGGACCGGCTGACAAAGGTTGCTCACTTCGTACCAGTGAAGATCTGCTACACAACAGACCAGTTGGCAGACTTGTACGTGGACCACATACTCAGGCTACACGGAGCACCGAGGAGCATAGTGTCTGACAGAGGATCCCAGTTCGTGGCAAGGTTTTGGCAGAGCTTCCACGACAGGATGGGAACCACACTCAGCTACAGCACAGCTTTCCACCCTCAGACAGACGGGCAGACTGAGAGAGTAAACCAAGTGTTGGAGGATATGCTGAGAGCTTGTGCTTTGACCTACGGCATAGATTGGGAGAGCAGTTTGGCTTATGCAGAGTTCTCTTACAACAACAGCTTCCAAGCAAGTCTCAAGATGGCACCTTTCGAGGCACTCTACAGGAGGAAGTGCAGGACACCTTTGATGTGGTCAGAGGTAGGTGAGAGGATGGTCTTTGGAGCAGTTGCTATCCAGGAAGCTGAGGAGAAAGTGGAGAAGGTTCGAGACAACCTAAAGATTGCCCAGAGCAGATAGAAGAGCTACGCCGACCGACACAGGAGAGACTTATCGTTCGAGGTGGGTGACTTCGTCTACCTGAAAGTGTCACCGATGAGAGGAACCAAGAGGTTTGCTGTGAAGGGGAAGCTTGCCCCGAGGTACGTGGGACCGTACCGGATCACTCAGAGAGTTGGGAAGCTCGCTTACAGGCTCGCACTACCAGAGGAGATGTCCGCTGTACACCCCGTGTTCCACGTGTCACAGTTGAAGAAGAGTGAGAAGGAAGCAGAGGCAAAGCAAGTCCCGGTAGAGATACTCGACCAGCAGAACACCCTAGAGTATGCGGAGTACCCCGAGAAGATCTTGGACAGAGCAACAAAGGAAACCAGGAGGACCACAATTCCTTACTGCAAAGTGTTGTGGAGTCACCACACGGAGCGAGAGGCAACCTGGGAGAAAGAGGCCGACCTCAGGAGAGAGTTCCCTCACCTGTTCGAGGGAGAGGATGGAGTTTAAATCTTGAGGACGAGATTCTCGGTGGTGTGGGAGAATGTAACATCCCAGAAAATTAAGTTATGAAAATGTGAGGAAATTTGAACTTTTTGTTTATTAATGAAGTGTCACCCATATTTAAACCCTTTCAAGCATCTTCCCTTAATCCCATATAAATAAATACCAAAATTATAAAAATATCAATTCAAAATATGGTAAAGTTAGTGATTTGGATCTTATGGATTTTATTTGGATTTTATTGAGTGTGTTTTGAATTTGAATAATATTCAAATTCAAATCTATAGTTTAAACTTAATTCAAAACTATATTCAAAACCCTTCCAACTAACAGGGCCTGCTAACTTTCTGCAAAGTCTAACCGACCTCCTTCATCTCCAAGCCCGCGAACGACCCTTCACCCCGGCCTTCTTACCTCACCCCGGAGACGGCCCGGTTTGGCCCAACTAACTCACCGCGCGGCTGCGTCACTAACGAGTGGGACCGCCCGCGCTGTCCTTCTCCCCGCGCGGGTCCATGCCTGCGCGCCGCACCGCACCGCCGCCACGTCCACACGCGCGTGTGCACAACCCGGGCCAGGGGACAGGCCCCCGACCGCGCCTGTGGCACAGACGCCGAGCCAGGCGACCACGCCCGCGCGCCACCCAGGGCTTTCCCCTTCTGCCCTCACGCCATGACGCCTCCCCGGGCGCGCCAGCCATTGCCGCGCCGCCACATCACCCATACGCCTCCACCAGCCACTAGGAGCTCAGGTCGTGACCGTTTTGCCCTCACCTCGGTGTGCTCGACCTACTAAACCCCTTGGCGAGGCCCCTCCTGCAAGCCATCTCTCATTTGGGGTTTCTCCCCTTTGGTTCCCTGTCCCGCCGCCGAGGAGAGAAGAGAGGGGGAGAGGAGAAGAAGGGAAAAGAGGAGGAAGACGGGCGTGCATCGTTGCCGTGCCGCCCCACTGGAATCAAGGATGCTGAAGCCAGAGCCGGACGAGTAGCGAAGAAGGCTGTCCACGAGCGGGCGGAAGCCGGAGCAGAGGAACACGCCGCGCCACCGCCACACCTCGCCGTCGCCGTCGAGATCTTCCCCGACGCGGCCGTCTCTGCTACGTCTTCACCTGCACCCCAACGTGAGCACGCACCGGCCTAATCCTTCCCTTCCTCCCTTGACCCCTCCTGTGATGAACGGGAGCGTACCCCTGCGTACGCCACGGCGGCCGCCGTGCCGCGCGCACTGACCTTGGCCATCGCCGCCGCCTGTGAACCCCGGGCTTCGTCCCGCGCCCCTTTTTGTGCAGGATCCTAAGCCCTGCGTCACCGTCGTGCACCCGCGCACGTGCTGGCCGGCCTCTGGCCGCTAACCCACCAACGCCGTAGCCGCCATGTCGCCGCCGGCTACCCTGTGCCGTGCGCGTGCACGTGAGCGCGCTCTAACCGTTGCCGCGTTTTGGAAGGCAAGCGTCCGCGTGCATGCTCCTGGGACATACGCATCTCAGCGCGGACTCTAGGGCCGTGCAAGGCTGCTGCTGCCACCACCGCGCCGCGTCGCCGCTGCCGCACGCCGCCCCGCGTCGTGCATGAACCCGTGTCACGCCGCGCGTCGGCCCTACACGCCCGAACCCAGGGCCAAGGCCGACCTAACCTTGCCACCTGTTCCTAGCACCTAACCCCATGCACTCGGATGGCCGCCGGAGTACCCCGCGCCGCCGTTTGCGTCTCCCCGTCATCACCGCCTTCGCGCCGAGAACGTCGTCGCACCGAGCCCCGCGCTTGCCCAAGAGCTCCACCCCCGGGGCTGTGGCTACGCCGGGAGGACCACGTGCACCTAGGGAGCTCCAGGCGCCACTTGGTTGAACACCAGAACCGTCGCCGCCGTCGAACACCGCTCGCCGTCGGACTTGAGCCAGGGCACGCCGACGTGCGCACGCGTGGCGAAGGGGCGGCCGTGCGCCCCAGAACTCTTCAGGGGTACTCGCCGGACTTCTCCGGTGGAAACCTGAGGGAGTAATGGGCCAAGCAACCCATTAAGGCCCAGCTCGGCCTTTTTTTCCATTTACTCGATGGACTCTGAATTTTGTTCAGGGAGGGCTGACGGACTTTGCTTAGTTGGCCCACTGGGCTAAGTCCAACGGGCCGAATTCGGCCCACTAACCCTTTCGGCCCACCAAGGCCCACTAACCTGTGACGCTGACATCACGATGACATCATGCTGACGTCATCACCTATTTTCAAAATAAAAATCCTTTTCTGTTATATAAATGAATTTGGAAATTAATTTATAAAACCTTTAACCTTTGAAAATTCATAACTAATTATTTATAACTCCGAAAAATATGAAACCAGTTTCTATAATTATGTTTAGTTGATTGTCTGTATCTTAGAGTCTGGTATCTCGTGCTGCACAGACCCGAGCTACGACCAGGAGGAGGCTTACGACCCCGACAACAACCCAGACCAGGACTTCGGATGCTAGCCAGGTGTCATGTCACTCCCAACCATATAGTTCCCATGCATGCTTTAGTTGCTAGTGCTTAATTACTTTTGATGCATGATTTTTAAATTGCATAGACAATTGATTAGCCGTACCTTGGAATTGTTTATCCTGTCCTTGGAATACCTACTTTTGGAACTAGCTACAGACCCCTAGCTAGTTCCCGGCTCTACTCATCCATATATTTTACCCTTAGTTATGGATGGATCTCAGGTTTGGATTGAGGTTGGGATACCTCGGAACTCTTGCGTGTGTTTTGGGTGAGTGTGTATCCTTGACGTGTTACCGCGGGAGCGAGCCGCTTTGGTTACTTGTGAATGCCTGTCTAGGGGAGATGTGACCTGGCCTCTCGCCCTAGCGACGTGTCGGACGGTGGGAGTTGGTGAGTGCTCGCTCTTGCAATTAAGGACCGATCGTCTGTGTGACCTTGATCTTTGGGCTATTTTCGTACAAACTGTTCGCCTTGTTATGGGCGGGGTTCGGTCCGAGAACTAGTAGGTGGATGGCATCCAGCCTGTAGGCGGACCGGTGTGGTCGTGTGAGGGGGACGGGTTATACCCCCCGAGTAGACGTCGCCCCGGCTCCTCCGGGGATGGTTTCACAGCTTCGAGGCCCTGCTGCCAAGTTTCGCGCCCCAGTCAGGACGAGTCAGGCTCGGAGAGGCAGGAGAGTGCCGTCCACTGCTAGGTCTCCGGCCGTTAGGTAGAGAGGTGGATCGGGGGCGCCCGATTCTGCTCTACTCGGCGGGTCCAGTTGTACAACCTCTGCAGAGTGTTAAACCTATAGCTATAGTCTGTGTCCACTGGTATGGACAGCCCTTTCGATCTCTCACCTGGCTAGTATACTTCTTGTGCTGCTTTCTCTCCCCTATGTGCTTGTGAGCCCGGCTTCGTGCCGTTGAGACGTGGGGATAGGAGTTGGTGACCCCACGTCGCAGATGAGTGTGAGATGCTGTATCTTGGTTGAGATCCAGTGTTTGGTGTTTCTTACCTTGTTGGGGTGTTGACCCCGGAGGCGTTGTCCTCGGAGGTGTGGATCTCCTCGGAGATGGAGACCTCTCGGCTATTCTGCTTACCTTGATGTTGCTACCGCTGTCTGCTTAACCTTCTACAGCCATAAATAGGATTACTCATGCATATTAGAATTATTTCTCTTTCGCTTATGCTCTTTGTTGGGAAGCTGACATGACCTACTCGCTTATCGAGTAGATGACGGGTTTTCAGAGCAGGAGCCGGACTACGACTTCGAGCACGATGGATGGGAGGATTAAGGCTCGCCCTACACTCGAGTTGCCTGAGGATATGGAGTCTACTTCGCTACATGAGAGCCGCTGCGTAGATGTTTACTCTGTTTGATTCAGTCCTGTTGGACTTGTACCCGGCATGTGCCGAAATGATGTACTCAGATGTTTATTTATATTATTATGTGGACCTTCATGTATTTTCTCTTGTTGTACGGTTATTGCTTTACTTTCTGACACAGGGATTTGCACGTGATAATCTCCTGGGACTATCACAGAGGTGCAGGGATCGGGTTCCCTTCTTTGGAAACCCGGTTCGTTTCAGTCAGCCACATCAATGTGATAAAAGCCTAAGCCCTTGTTAGCATTACCATAATATTGCGCAACAACCTGGGGTTTCTTCCACTCAGGACAGTTTTCAGCCACATGCTCTCTATTGTAGCAGATGAAACATGTCCTTGGTTTGTTACAAGCACTACTGAAGTGACCATTCCCACCACATTTGAAGCAAATGACTTGGGGGAATTTCTCTCCCGCTCTAGAATTCCCAGGTTTCTTTTCAGCATCCATCTCTCTACCATCTCTATTCTGATCCACATCCTCCCTTGGGTTCTGTTGTTCTTTCCCATCTGCCTCCCCCTGTGTCTGTTCTCTATTCTGCACTTGCTGATTCTGACGCTGGAATTGTTGTTGCGGTCTCCCTCTGCCACCTTGGAAGTGCCCTCTCGGCCTCTGACCTTACTGGTGGGGATTGAAGCCATGGGGGCGCTGCCCCTGTTGATACGTCTCTGGATATTGCGACGGATTTGGGTAGTAGCCAAACTGCGGCGGCGGTGGCTAGTAGAAGGGCGGCGGCAGAGGGTATGGCACCAGAGGAGGATAGTGGAATCCCTCACCTTGCTCCCACTCGCCCTCTTGATTCCTCTGCCGCGGCCCTCTCCCCCCTCTCCCTCGCCCCGCCAAGAGTGCCTGGAGGAAGCTCTTCTTCTCCCCTTTCCCCCAAATCCTCTCCGCGAATTTGAGCTGCTTTGGATGATCTGTCAACACATCCCTATCACCCACACGGTAGCAATCTCCCGGATTGAAATCACAGATATCCCACTTCTCTTTGGCTATCCAGACCAGGGATGCGCGCGCTGCCTCCCTACGAACCCTAGCCGAGTCAGCGGGGGATTCTCTTGTGGGATCAGCCACAATTGGCCAAAAAATTCCACTATTGCCCCTTCCTGCTCTTGTGGATCCGGGTCTCGGGCTCCCGATCCACCCTGTGCCCGCGCTCCACTCGAATCCATGGCTGCCACTTGTCGTCTTCTCTGAGATCCACGCATCCCCTCCCTTGGACCTTGGCCACGCATCCCAGCTCACCCTCTCTCGGTCGATCCCTGCTGACCTGCGTGCGTCGGTGAATCCTCCCCGCGCCGCGGGTTGGAGCATCCCCATATCTCCGGCCAGTCAACTCGTGGACCCCGCTGTGGCGTCGACGGCGGCGGGGGCGGGTCCGGTGGCGATGGCGGTCTCGTCATCTGACAAGGCGGTGGTACTATTTTAGTGCTACAAAAAATGAATGGAGTGGCGATTAAAGAAAAAAGGTGTACAAATAAAAGCCAATACTTAATTCAATTGGAAGGCATGGGCACGCGTTAGGCAAGGATTTTTTTTAAAACCAATATAATCAAGCAAGGAATTAATTGGAACAAGATCTATGCTGTTACGGCAATTTGTGCCTCTGCAAATTAAGTTGCCACAGTCGCCGCACATGACGACGCTGAAGAGTAGAAGAGCTACAGCGGACAAGAAGTTGTCTTGCACGCCACATTCCCGGCATGGAGAACGACGAGCCCGCGCGAGAAAAAAGGTGCAACCAAATTGCAGTACCCTTGAAGCTGTCCACCATCCGTAGCAGTCAAGATGCACGAACGAACGAACTCAACAAACGCGCAACGTGACGGCCAGCGAAACCCGGCCGCCCACAGCTGAAACTTCCTTGTTCTCACATTGTCTCCTAATTGAAATTGATCTCTCTTCAATGACAAGTGTGCCGCAAAGCAACCGGGCAAGAGATTGATCGAGTCTACAACATCGTGCTAATAATGATTTCATTTATATTGATTTTAGAAGCAATGACCAATTGTAGGTTGTCATTGTACTGATAACCGTTTGAGCCTTGTCATCAAATTTGGTTCCCCTGCTGGTTGTTGTGCTAAACATTTAAAAAAGGTATGTTTAGATCATGAGTTCAACTCACCTGGACAGCCGAGAAGTTAAGGTGGTGAGGAGTCCGAATCTAGTACAGTAGCAAGCAATTTGCTCAATTTAAAATATTTTCATGATCAAGTTGCAGGGAGCTGCATGAGCTTGAGAAAACGCCTCGATCGAAGTTCATGGCTCATGGCTGGGTCAGGTTGGCATATACTGGCTGTCACGCGGTACAGTTGTTGTTTCGGAGTCCCAGCCATGGATGGATTCAGATCCCCAAGTATTGTATTAATTCTGAATACATCAAGTGTGGAAATATACAGATCGAAGAAAAGAAAGAATTAAAAGAACATCAAGTGAACGTACATATAGTGTACGAATGATCAGTTAGTTATTGGAATTGCAAGTTGTGCCTTTGCAGCATCTGCATCGGTGCTTTCTGATGATCCATCCATGTTTGTCACTTCTTTTTCGTGCGCTTTCTTGAATTGCTCCGGACTCCTAAGTGGTACGGTGTGGTAGGGTTATATAATATACATGTGAATCTTAATATTATACCCCTTCTGTTCTTAAATATATAAATGAACTAAATTTTCTTGTCTTAAACGTCATATATTTATGAATAGAGATAGTAATATTATATATATATATATATATATTATGTGTAATATAAAATTCGTACACGCACAGAGAGCGACGCGTCCGCGGCAATGGACGGACCCAATGAAGAGATATGTTGGGATCAGAGCGTCGTGGGCACGAGATGCATGCATGTTCCGAACGTACGGCAGGGCATAGGTATGCATGCATGCATAGTACTGATCTCGCCAGTTCATCGTCTCGGGGAAATGGGAATCGGTTGAGATCGATAAATTGTCGGTCGGCGATTCCTTTTTGTCAGTGATACGTAGCTATAACGTACTCCCTTGGTCCCATAAAAAAAAGCGTAATTCCAACTTTTGAAAAAATCCACAAAGAATGTAATTTTAGAAAATAAATCAGTTATCTTCATAAGTAAGTGGTCAGATCTGATTTTTATGTGAAAACTTATGTGGCAAATAAATTAGGGTACTAGAATCTTTGCATATCACCACTAATTTGTTCTAAAAGAACTAGAATTACACTCCTTCCCGGCTGCCCCGCCGCCTGCCGGAGCAGGCCGCCTCGCACGCGTGGGGACCGCTGGAAACTCCAGCACATGGTGGCCACCTGGCCGCGTCTCCTGCTTCGTCCTCCTACAATTATATGTCGTGGGTTCGGGTAGGGAGGCAATAGAAAGAGGTCAGCAAGTTCTGGTATGAAGAGAGAGAAAGTGATGGCTGCGAAGGTCACGATAGCGGTGCTGTTGGTGCCGCTGGTCCTCGCGGCTATTTTGGTCTCCACTTCTCGTCCCGCGGTGGTGGCGGCGGAGCAAAAAGGAGGCTAGATGAAAGTTTCCTCCTCCCCTGTTTCAACGGCCGGTCCTCCTGGTCCGTTGTGCCGCCGCTGCGCCTACGGGTGCGTGATTCTGGGCGATATCTCCTGGATCTCACGGGGGTAGTGGCAATTAGCGAGCGAGCGGATGCGTGTTTGTTTGTTGCTGATTTGTTTAGCTGTACGGTTCGGTGTCTTGCTTCCCCGTCTGTTCTTGCTTGATTGAATCTCCGGGTGTACTGCCCCGGTGCCAATGCTATCTGCTTGCGTGGAAGCAGGCAGCTCCAGTGGAAAATTTGAGTTCGAGATCAAGTTAGTTCTAGCTCTTAGTTCGATTCCAAGCATCTTTGTTTAAATGAAACAAAAGACCTTGAATGCGAGTAAGATCTAGCTCGGACATTGCAGTGTCCGGTTGTTTTCCCCAAGCCAAGGTTTAGCGATATGTTATAGTAGCGAAGTAGCTTGTTTCTGACCACTTGGGATTGTGGCAAGATCTGCCTCTGAATGTGTAGTCTTGTAGGCTGGTTCGTTCGGCCGTCTTGTGACTTGTTACAGGAGTAGTAACAATTTTTTCTCCTCTTCAAGCCAAAATCCAATTTCAGTGACTTGTTTTCCTTCTCTGCGGTGTTGAGTTTGTGCCAGTCAGAATTGTATTCATTATCTTACATTCTTTGTATTTCAACCATGATCGGTTCTATTGCAGGATTTCATCTAATAATGTAAAAATATCTGTTTCTTGATGATGTATCTAACTTTACCTCCTTTGATTGTTGTTGGGCAGGTCTTTTCTTTTCGGTAATGCACTACTGGGTATCAAGAGTTTCTATGTTCATTTGCTTATGAGATCAGAAGACTGATAAGGGCATTTGAAGCACAAGTGAAGAAGCACTGATGATCAGTAATTTGTCAGTTTCAGATTGTAGTATCCTTTGAGATGACGGGGAGAAGAGAATTGGGCTTATGGTAAATCCTGGTGAATATTCATGGGAGGTCAGCAAGTTCTGGTATGAAGAGAGAGAAAGTGTGTGCTTCATCTTAGATCATTAGTGATGAGACCGGCTATGTTTAGTTCGCAAAAATTTCTCCAGTGTCAATTTTCGGACACTAATTAGGAGTATTAAACGTGAATTAATAACAAAACTCATTTCGATGGGTGAAATTCCACATCTTATGTTTGACCAAATCTATGTAAAAATATATCAATACTTTTTATGTCTAACAAATTTCAGTAGGTTCATTTTGAAATATATCATACCTGTAAATATTGATACTCTTTGTTGTAAAGTTGAACAAACTTAAATAGTTTAACTTAGGACAAACTTCTGTTTCAAAAAAAAACTTGGGACAAACTTAAGTAGACACTTATTTTGGGACAAAGGGAGTACTTAATAAGTTTTAGTCGGCCCGAGGAGAGCGGCGCGTGGTCCACGGCACCAGTGAGCCACTGGCTAAGAGTTGACGGACACATGAAGATGAAGAAGAGGATAAGCCTGAGCAAACAGTGTCCATGTGCCATCTCGATTGACTAAACAACTCTCATATATTTTGACCCATTCCTTGCAAAGTCTCATATATTTTGCCGATCTTTCACATTAAACTTATACAATGAGATATATTTAGCTAAATGGATAGTACCAATTAGTGGTAGTCAGTCTTTTTAAATAGTTCAAATAGATTATATATTATGCACTGCATGTGTGTTTTAAGCACAACCTTACCTTCTCCGCAATCTTAATCACACGGGATGACTTTTTTAGGTTTTTAAAACAAATTTCAATTTGAAATTAAAATACATATATTTTAAACACATGTGTGTCGCACGTGCATTTTACTAAGTGGTCGGATCTGATTTTCATGTGAAAACTTACTGCATGTGGCAAACAAATGAGAGTATTAGAATCTTTTCATATCACCACTAATTTGTTCTAAAAAGAACTAGAATTACACTCTTCATGGAAGGAGTAGTACATGCTGTCAGTGTCTCGTACGCATCCTAGCAAGCAAGTCCGGATACACCTCACTAGCAAGCTGCCTGCACTACTGTCTCGTACGCATCCGCCAGAGGCCGATCGAAAACGACCTATGCTATGCACAGACACAGGCACCGAAGATGACAAGGTCGTTGAATGAAACTAGACCATCTATCTCCAGTCTCCACCGGAGAAGGCGAAGATGATGGTGGGCAAGAGTACAGCCGGATGCGTCAAGCTCGATCGGCAAAAACCGCCAGGAAAGCAAGAAGCAGCTACATGGATGTACCGGGTGCATTGCACCTTCCGATCCGGAGCTGCACGTCGAAAAAGAGCACCCGCCGGATCGCGATGCCTAACAATAACATGGACCAGTCGACTGATGATCCGTCGTCGTTAGTACCTATGTAGACATAAGTATATCTATATGCGTAATAAAAATTATGAACTTTAAAAACGACTTGCAATTTTGAACGAATCGAGTAGTAATCATATCAAGTACGCAACCTCTTTTAATATAATATAGAATTCCAAAGCAGCATGAAAGTCAAAATTTTAACTTGCCAAGGTTGGAACCCCAAAACCTAAGTTAATTCCGTCGTATGTTGATTTGAATTCCCAATGGATTTCAGGTGCAAGTATTTGACTGTGATATACTCCTTCTGTTCCGCAAAAAGTATCCACTTTGACTTCTTCTCAGTCAAATTGTTTTAAGTTTGACCAAATTTATAATTAAAAAATATCAATATTTATCACACTAAATATGTATGCTATGAAAATATAGTTGATAATTAATCTAATAAAAGTTGTTAGACATCAAAAGTATTAATATATTTTTATCTAAAACTTAGTCAAACATAAGACAATTTGACTTAAGACAAGACCAAAGGGACACTCTTTGCGGGACGGAGAGAGTATATTTTTATCAAAATATAGAGTATGAAATAAATTTGTCTTTGTAAGATGACAAACTTAGCAGCTGAGAAATTGAACGGTGAAAACAAAAGGAGTACCAAGAGAGAAGTACCAAGAAATACCAAATTGGTGGGCCGAGTATCAAAAATAGTGAGAAATTATTATGATGCTCTTAAAATCCAAAATCATGTGTGTAAATCTATTTAATTCTTGTTTGGTAAGAAGCATAAGAAATGAAAGTACCTGCAAGTATGACTGATACTTTAAAAATAGGGTTTATTGGATATATGCCTTTACAACTTTAGCGGTTCTAAGATATGCTATTACAATTCGCAATATCGAAAACTTGTCATTACAATTTGCTCAAACGTTCGAAATATGTCATCGTGTACCCCTTGGATGCTTTTACAAAAAATTTGGATCAAAATGTCCCTGTCTTCTTCCTCCCACACCTCTCCTCCCTCTCTCATGAAACTATTTGTCTACAATATGAAACTATTCTCCAAGCGAATCTCTAATATATAGGATTGATCATTTTCGTAAGTTTCATACTTAGAAACTTTTTTCCTTGTAGGCATTATATATAATCACTTATATTGTACCTAACATAGAATTTTGATATTAAACTTTAGAAACTTTGATTGCCAACCCAACAGAACAATTACCATGTGTGGCCTGGATTTGTAGCAAGCAGCTACAGTAAATTATTGGCCAACTTTTCTTGAAAAATAATAGTTGCCAGAGATAACTAAGTATCGGAGAACATACACATATATCGACATATATACCAAGGAACACACGAAACAAAATTGTTGGAGACCATATTGACACATTAGGCGGCGTTACTATATATGTTTGGGAGTGGTGTAGGAAGAGTGTAGAGGGACTGATCGAGGGAGTTTTGTTTCGAGCAACTTGCATCTGCTCAAGTGGTTCCATGCACGGACATCATTGTACATTTGCAACTTGCAAGGATAGATGCAGCTCCCCTATGCAACCAGAATTAAACTAAAAAGACAACTAATTATATTAAGCAACCTTTCTGGAACTTTATAATCAGGTGGTGGCATGTATATGTCACCTCTGCGAACGAAGCTGCCACAGTACGTCGCCGCTAGCTCACAACGCTGAAGAGTCGTAGAAAAGGCAGCGACTCGTAGTACCGAAGTTGTCTTCACATTCCCGGCATCGAGAACGACGGGCGCGCGCGAGTAAAAGGTCCAACCAAATGCAGTAGTACGTCATCCATCCGAAGTACTCCGTAGCAGTCAAAGATGCATGCATGAACTCGACAAACACACAACGGTCGGCCGGCGAAACCCGGCCGCGCATCAGCCAAGTTCATTGCACTTTGCTGGGGCCGTGTTTGCGTGTACGTCGTCGTCGCGAAAAGGCACGCCACCCAGACCGCGGCACGTTGTTTCATACGGCCTACTACTGTGTGTCCCAAAGCGACCGGGCATCAAGAGACGATTGAGTCTACAATACCGTCGTGCTAATGACTTCATTAGATTGATTTTAGAAGCAATGACCAATTGTAGGTTGTCATTGACAATCGTTTGAGACTCGATCGTCGTCATCAAATGTTTCCCTGCTGGTTGTTGTGCTGAAAAGAAACGGCATGCATGTTTAGATCATGGCCGGGTTCAGCTCACCTGGACAGCCGACGTACAGGAAGACCGAATCAAGTTAGCAAGCAAGTTGCAGGGAGCTGCATGAGCTTGAGAAACGTCTCGATCCAAGTTCATGGCTCATGACTGGATCAAGTTGGCATAGATAGATCATCGTATGCTGGCTATCACGCGGTACAGTTGTTTCAGATCGAGTCCTAGCCATGGATGGATTTAGATCATTCCCCAAAGGAGAATATAGATCGAACGAAGAAAAGAAAGAGATGAGAGGAACATCAAGTGGACGCACGGATAAAGGTTAAGCAGGAACATACTGTACACATGATCAGTTATTGGAATTGCAAGTTGCGCCTTATGCAGCATCTGCATCGATGCTCTCCTATGATCTATCCATGTTTGCCACCTTTTCGCGTGCCTTCTTGAAGAGATCTGTTCCAGTACTCCTCTTTCAAGTTTTCAGCACAAATATTGGAGCAACTCATTAACTAATTAACCATTTCTTTTATTAATTAATTCCTGAGTGAGGTTCGAATGAGCTCGGCCCTATTCGCACCCGTCTGCCCCCTACCCAGCCCAACATCCTCTCCGTTGACTTCCATTCCAATCCCCCGACCGATCCATCTCGCTGCCCATCGGCGGAGAGCTCCCGCCGCCGGTACCCCCATCCGGTCCCTACCCCAGTTCACTGCTTCATGTGCTCGAGACTGTTCATCTGTTCCGCGATAAGGGTAACTCCAATGAAACTCTCAAATTTGAGCCTACCTATATGAGGGTCTCTTATCTAGATTTGAGGTTCATCTTTTCCTTCCAACTCCAACCCAACTCTCATATACTTCTTTATATTTTATACGAGGGTGAGCCCCTTGAGCCGACGTAGTAGAAGATGCGAAGTTGAGGATGATGCCTAGTTGAGCCCCTCGAGCCGATGCAGCAAAAGACACGAAGTTGTGAAAGATGATGATGCTGAGCCCCTCTAGCGCCAAGCCTTGTCGAATCTGCAACTTAGGTTAGGTTGGCACCACAATCTTCACCTGAAAGAGGTTATATGTATATAGTACAAAGAATAGTGCAATCATCATTTCACATGAGCATCCTTAGATCCAGATCATGTATGTAATGTCAAACATATGGTACTAGATGATTATTGTCATATCTCACAACTCTTCTTTACTTCCACTATGTAATTTTAAATCCAACAAAGTTAGAGGGATAAACAAGTGTAGGTTGAAATGAAAGTTAGCACAAGAATGAAATTTTCTTTTTTTTTGGATATAGCCGCAACATCATGTTGCCTCGTGGTTTCTCTGAGTAACCACTCTTTTGGGATATGGCCGCAACTTCATGTTGCATCCTGGCCTCGTGGTTTTCTGGGTAACCACACTCTTTTGGGATATGGCCGCAACTTCCTGTTGCATCCTGGCCTCGTGATTTTCTGGGTAACCACACTCTTTTGGGATATGACCGCAACTTCCTGTTGCATCCTGTCCTCGTGGTTTTCTGGGTAACCACAGTCTTTTGGGATATGGCCGCAACTTCCTGTTGCCTTTGGCTCAACTTGGAAAGTAAAACTGAGAATAACTCATGCAATGCAATGCTTTTGATGCATGCCTTGATGCAAATGACATGAATGAAATGCATGCATATGCAGAGATATATTTCATAGTTGGTCGTATCATCAAGATATGAAGAATCCAAGAGATTGATACTATCGCACGTGACAGAGTAGTATAGATTTGCCCATTGTATAAGTATACGAATGAAGATACGAAGGATCGAATTATCACTTGAAACATATATTGACAGACTGAAAATAGTTAAGTTTTTCCTATGAGGATTAGCTCAGATTAAGGTATTTTGACAACGGTAAAAAGTAGTAACAATATTACCCTGCAAAAGAAATATGTCCCTTGTTAGGAGGAGGGGGATGGAAGTAGTTACCTTGTTTGTTGATGAAGACTGAAGTCGTAGATAGAGCTAGTGCTTTTTGAGAACCATTATAGTGAGTGACCAACGATTGATGAATGCCAATAGAGGTGATTTCAATAGATGACGATATCCACATGTTGAGAATGTCCAAATGTTCAGAATGTCCATATGGTATATTATGTGATGAAAACCAATATGTCAATATGTCATGCACTAATTTTTAACTTAGGAGATGAAAACCACTATACCTGCAAAGGAAAAGACAAATGTCTAGTATATACGGGTTAGTCTTGAGAAGGTGAAGAGATACTTACAGTGATGAGGTCCTGCAAGAGAAGGTATTTTGAAATATACGATATAATAATTTGTATTTTTGGAATAATGTCTCAATCAGAGGTCACATGTCTCATCTAACATCGGTATATTATCAACACAAATAAACAGATAAGTCGACAAAAGTTTGATCAAAAGCTTTTGTGGACTTATTTTCAGGCTTTAGTCGATATAGCAACTCTTGGTTGCTTTCGACTATTAAATTTGGACATAGTCTCATAGAGTATACAATATTGCATTGAAAATGAGTCAAAGTTTTGAGTATGGTAGTGCCATGTTGGTAAAGTCAAGTAGTTGGATATGTGAAAAGTGCAAGAATAATCACATGATTAACAGAGTTGGCCTGTATCGGTAAAGGAGTATTGACAACATTGGTGAAAGTACTATAAGTTAGAGAAAATTCTAAAGAGCAAGAAGGATGAGTTTTCATGATTAGCCTCTCTAGGGCTCTTGGACTAGTATATAGGAACCACCTAAGTTGCATCAAGTACTTTTGGTCATGCTAGTTAAAGCCAAATGGTTATAGCTCATATTTATTATACTGGGCTTATTGTAGCAAAAGTTTGGCTATAATAGAGAAAGCATAAACCATTCAAGTGAGAGGGCTTGAAATTGGAGATAGATGTGAGATACTTACAGTGCGGTTGTGATACCGAGAAACATGATACTTATAACGGGATTTACCCTGTGAAGCAATTGATATAACTTTGCAAGATCGGCTCAACCTTTCGTTGCATTCCCAACTGAACCACTTTCCTCCATTGCAGCTGCATCTCAACAGATTCCTGAGATGAGAAGCCATCCAGGGCTTCTTTCATGTTCAGATATCCGGATAGCATTTGCCCCCTCATTTTAAAACTATTTAAGAGCGATCATATAGAGAATTTTAACAGCCACATTGTAATCATAATACTTCTATTGTTGTTTATCCGAACCGAGTTGGAATATCTGCATGTTTGTAATTTTCATTGTTCCCACTCATGTCTGTGCTGGACTCTAGATGCCTTACTTGTGTGTGTGTGTGTGTGTGTGTGTGTGTGTGTGTGTGTGTGTGTGTGTGTGTGTATAAGATAACATCATGCTGTCTAAAACTGGCACATAAGGCTTGACATGGGTGTTATATATCTGAAAGGAAACTCTCTGCCTGAAAGGGTGCAAAGGTAGCACAGTGCTGCTGTGTATATGCTGGCTGGATATTAAATGACATCGGGAGTGATAGGATCAAGTAGGACCAATTATTTAAATCTAATGCATCAGACACAGAAGGATATAAAGTTTAGCTAATATACAGTAGCAAATTATTATATACAGTGGGAAAAAATGTAGGCTGAACCATGTATGTATAGACATTGCAAACAGAGGCATATTGTGTACAAAGGGAAACAGTACTGCAGTAGTATAACTCACTAGTGTTATACTGATATAGAAGACAGACACTCATGAAATGGATATACTAATGTTGCAGTTAGAAACTGAATAATAAAGGATAGTTAAGGTGATATGAGGAAAGAAAATATGACTGAATAGGCACCTCAATTCTCAAGTGCAGCAACATTATCAGTTGATACCGAAGATAGACTTTGGATAGCGATACTTGATTTCAGATGGTATAACCTCCGTTCTGAATATGTATGGTTTGAGGTGAAATATTAGCATACGTATACAGCACCAAATTTATCCCAACAAAGCCCAGATTTATTTTCCGATCAGTAGCACATTGATGAGATGATGTCTGCAGAGTTTCTCATCTTGATGAGGATGACAATACAAACTGAGTCGAAGGCCTTATTGAGGCATGACACCGTAGACCAACTGAATTTAATCCTGCAGGGTCAAGGTTCATTTAATAGCAGCTGAGAAACCCAAAGTCTCAATTGGTGACATTGTCGATGCTTGGAAATAATGTTTAGTTTAGTGCTGAGAGGCCCTTGATCAATGCTTAGAATTCCTGGGACAGCCGGTAGTTACTGACTCGCCTAGGAGAACCAAAGAAGGCCTTCTGATCATTGCACTACTTGAATTCATCAAAAAGTGGTTGTATTGCTGCTACGCAGTCACATCGCTAGCAAGTGGAAGAAGCCGAGTTGACTTAAAGTGAAAACCTCTTATTATTTACTTGTCAAGAACAATGTGACCATATGAGTAAGCTATGTCAACCAATATGATGGGCTTCAAAAAGAGATGTGACTTTATCCAAAAAGGGGCAGAGAAGACCCTCAATTATGATTTCCAAATAACCAACTTGCCAAGATCTGTTGGACTAAATAGTTTGACCAGAACAAAGCTAAGGCATACTTAACCATATCAATGAATGTACTCCAGTTAGAGAAACCAGTATAAGAGAATTATAATTCATACATAAAAAATACCAAATAGCCATGTTAGCTGAAGCAGAGCGCATGTAATGTAATCAAGTAAATTCGCATATAAGAACAACTTTGGCACCATTCCAGCAACAGATAAAACACATATGCTTTTCAGAAAATAGGACTTTGGCACCTAAATTAGTTACCTGTGTTCTATTTAAATAAGCCAATGTAATCTCAAAAACTCTATACGTTGAAGAAGAGACCCCAAACAGTAAGCAGCAACTGCTAACATGCAGATTACTAAAATTTGCTATTGCAGACTACTACCTCAGCGAACTGAACTAAATACCATGCCAAAGGCTGATACACACAACTCCTGAATAAAAAGCAAGCAGGTCAAATAGTACTTTACTAAGCCCTGACTACTCACCAGAACATATATATGTTACAAGAGAACAGAACTATGCCGACATGCAGAAATTAGGAAGCAGCAAAATGTTGCCAAGCTAAAAGCTTTCCGATCAAACGCAGGGGATAATTAATTAGCCAAAGCAAGCAAGGAGTGTTTAGATAAAGAAACCAACAGTAGCAATCGTCATAGCATGAAATGGACATTTCACAGTTCTGAACATGAGCTGCTGAAAGAAAACTGAGCACAATTGACCATGCTAGAGGACAAAGTAAAGCTCCAAAGAATGAACAAAGACAGATTAAATACTCGCAGCACTACGGCAGGACAGAGACATTTCATATGTACTATTTCAAACTGCCACCTATACCGTCCCTGCACCAAAACGATTATATGCACTTAATAGTATGCTACAGGTAGCTGAGAAACCATTGCCCGCAGCAGCTGTTGGGCAAAATTAATCATATTAATAAGTAAATGCATTCCAGTTGAAGAAAATCAGCATAAGAAAATTATAAATCACTTTGAAAAAATACCCATCTTGTATCAAATGCAAGTTATCATAGGCCTCCATCATTGCAGAAATACAAAAAAAATCCTAGCCAAACCATGCGCCCATATCAAGGAACTGAATAAATCCACGCCACCTATCTCTAGCATAGTCAGGAAAATAAACTTGCTAAATTTCCAGCAGCGTTCAACTCATCATATGCCGAAATCCTAAAGTCCTGAGGTAACCAACTAGTGTTCAGATGTGGCATGGAAAATAAAATCGAATTGTAGTTTCCATAAGACCAACGACACAGATGAATGCTACAGCATCTCTCGACCGATCCCAAGCGTGGAGACAGGTTGAGCAAAGAAAGCTTACCAAATCAAAGGCTTACCAGATCGCTTGAAGTTGTGGTCGAAGGTGGTTCCATCCAACAGGGCACGGTCGAGGCGGTATTATTGAAGCAATTCGTCGACACTACTAGATTTTCCCCCTAATGCAACGCACAAAATGTGTTGCAATATGCCATATTTGGTTGCAATAGCCACAATTGCAACCAAATTTTTTCGTGGACCATGTGATGCGAAAGGCCATGTTGCATTAGGCTTTTGCAACCTTGGCCATTTGGTGGTTGCAAAAGTTTTGCTGTTGCAACGCAATGCGACGTTGCAACTAGCACTTTAGACCGCGCTCGTGTTGGTTGCAAATTGTCCTATTGCGATGCATCTGGTGTTGCCATAGGTGAAATTGCATCGTTCCTGTCGCATTGCAATGTGTAAAATCTTTCGTTGCAAAGTATTGTACTGCTACGCGCTGATTGTGGTTGCTATAGGTGGAACCTCCTCTATTACCACGAAAGTTATTTGGGTGCAATATGTAGTATTGTCTGATGCCACGAATTTGGTTACGTTGCTATAGGTGGTATCCTCTATTGCCTCAAAATTTGATTTCGATGCTATAGGTAATATTGTCTGATGCCACGAAATTGGTTACGTTGCTATAGGTGGTATCCTCTATTGCCACATAGTTTGCTTGGTTGTAAGATGTGTCCTCTATTATTGCTTCGAAAATGGGTTGGTTGCCAAAAGGTCAAGTCTCTATTACCACCATGATACAGGGTTGCTACAAGTTGAACTTATTATTACCACGTTTCTTTTTGGCAACGAAAAATTAGGGTTGTGAAAGAATGACTTATCATTTGCAACGTTGAAAATGGTTTGGTTGCCAAAAGTTCATGTCTCTGTTACCACCAAGATACAGGGTTGCTACAAGTGCACCTTACTATTGCCACATTCCTTTTTGGCAACGAAAAACATGGGTTGTGATAGGATGATTTATCCTTTGCAACGAAAGGTGTATTCTGCCACGCTCATTTATATAGCAGCACTAATTTGAAACATTAAATAACATCATCAGGTATATATAATTATGCATTTATAGTTCATGAACCAACATTCAACCATCCACTGAGTTATTACATGACACATGAAGTACTGAAATACTGAAAAGTTTCGGACGGGACATTGTTTCAACACATAGTAGGCTAATTTGATAGGACATGAAGATCTTGGTCAGCAAATGGTGACTTCGAGAGGATCCCAACACTTGATCAGCAAAGGGTGACTTCAATGCAAGGAGGTCGCATCACCTGTTTGCTCCATTCGACATGGCTTCCTGAAAAGAATCAACAACATTTTTAAGCTAGCATCAAATAATCTCTAATATTGGAATTTGGGCAACAACAGCATGTAGCAAACCAAAGTTTGATTGCGATTCATAAAATTAGCAGAATGACATCAAATAATTATCACAACTATAAACACACTTTGACAGCTGAAACATGAATTACATTCACAGCAGGAAGAGGAGTTGCAAAAATTTCACCTCATGTCTTTTTGGTGCTTTGTCGTCTCCTTTGTGCAGCTTGTACCTGTAGCTGTTGAGATGAAATTTGTTTAACTGGGGGGACGGCGGATTGTGCTTCAGGAATGTTAACACCTTTAGTACTTCTGGTTTTGCGAAAGACTTGTTTAGGAACGACTTCAGATTCCTTCTCCTATGAACCAATCATTTGGAAGGACAAGATTAGGCGTCATTTTATCAGTAACTGATGATATGTAGTAGTAAAAAGTTGTGAATTCAAGAACAACCTGAGTAGAAGAGAGCACATTCCTGGAGTCTGTCTGTACATTTCCAGTTGTAGTAATTGATGGAGCCGCCGCCACGTCGGCAGATTCAGTGACATTGTTGTTTGGTTGGACAGATGTTGGCAGGACAACCTATGAAAGGATACAGACATTCAGATATAGAACCTAAGGAAAGACAGTCATTCATGCAACTAGCTTGACCAGTACCTGTGGAAATTGTGCATGTCCATTTGTTGCTTGCAGCATTGATTGGAACTCTTGCCTAAGTTGTTGCAGATCAGCCTCCCTTTTCTTGTTACTTTCTTCAAGTTGTCGTGCATGTTCTCTCCTTTCTGCTTCCCTTTCTTCTTCCCATGTTGACATTTTTTCTTGTAGCAGCCCAAATGTGTCCATGAGCTCAACGTGTTCCTGATGCTGTAGCTCTTCCCTACGAATTTGTTCCTGGCGCTCCGCATTGAGCAGCTGCCTTCTAGTTGGGTTTTTTGCCAGGTACCCATTACCATGCAACTTGGTTGATTTGCACTTTGTGACTTCCTTGTATGCCTTCTGGAACATGTCGTTTTTTTCCTTTTGGGAAACGAAGTTGTTCTCTGTATTTGATTCCGCCTTAGCAATAACGCTCCTTGCTTTGTCCTAACATTTACAAGGCACAGATGGAGGAGTTAGTTGAATAAGAAATTGCTTGCATTCTATAATTGCATGGACTATGTATAGTAATGTATGTACTCATTCATTGAGAACTCACATAGACATTTTTAGATTGTTCGTCTGTCCAATCCCCATGCTTAGTGTGAGTTATCCACCAAAGTTGCATATCATCGGGCTCTTCACCTGTTTCTGGGTCTCTCTGTTAAGCCAAGAACATAACAAATTAGTTATTCATCTTGCAAGACAGATTGGAGATGTGCTTCTCTAGTTATTACATTCTCATAGCTGCGTTGAGAATAAGGCTTACAGCCTGACAAATGTCTTGTAATTTGTTGGCCTCGAATCGCAGAATTTTGTGCGCTCCTTTCCTATACAATGTCAAGTTATGAACAAAAATCTTAAAGACTCAGACATTGCCATTTGTATGAAAAATGTATTGCTCAGTAATAGTAACAATGTGGAACAAACCTTGAATTTAGCAGTACTGAAATACTTCAACAGATAGTGCCATTCAACAATATCTAATTCATTAGGCTTATGTAACATTCTCTGGTGGTAGCTGTCGTATGTCCTGGCCGTAGCACTGAAAGTTAAACGCCATCCTTTGTAACGCTCCTTAGCAATGGCCCATATCTTTTCCCTTGAATCAGCATTATCCTCCATGTCCCACTTTGCCTGTTATATAATCACAATAGCATGCAAATACTATGTGAGTTGATATGTTAGTTTTTATTTGAATTGTATTGAAAAGCAAAGTTTATTATTACCAATACATCAGTTGCTATTGCGTCTTTGACTTCTTTCTTGACATTTTTTCACGATTTTACTCCAATGATTGGCGTCCTTTTCCTTGTATACATGACCACTTTATCAACGAATGAGCGGTAGTTATCACCTACCGGTCCTCCATGTTTGGAGAATTGAATGTCCAACTGCTGTTTGCCCGCCTTGATTCTCTTGGCGATTACCTTCAAGGCTCTTACGGGACCGCGTCCTCTTTTCTTCACATTTTGTGAGCCTATTCCATGGGAACAAAATGTAATAATACCCAAAAAAACATACTATGCATAGACATGTAACTTCTATAAAACACAAGTTACCATCTCCTTGCTCCTGCTGTTTCCAACGCCGAGCATGAGATGGAGGCTACACTGGAGGTGTTGGGTTCATGTCATCCCTGTGTTGCAAAATGAAGGTGGGGTCCACATACCGTTCTGCAGACAATTTTGTGGCATGATGAGCTAGCATAATTTGTAGTCTGACAAAGAATGGTAATTTGCTTGCAAATTAGGAGAGGGATATTACCGATGTCATCAAGAAGTCCTGCAACATTCAGGTATTCTTGGTATGTGTCGATTGTGTCCTCCCTGAATAAGTCTTTTAATTCTGAAATAGGATCCATAATTAATTTCAATCATGTGACTGAATTGCAAAATCATGAGTATATATATACAAATATTGGGTTGTACCATATCTTACCCAAGGCTTTCTTCTCTTTATGCATTGCAGCTAGCCAAAGTTTGTATTCATCTAAGTCAGATTCTTCGACTTCTTCATCATCATCATCATGTATGGAAACACTTTTGGATTTCAATGGTGTTATGGGCATGGTATGGTTTTTAGGTATTGGCTCTCTGGATACAACTAAGCTGATCACCATCTCCTCCTTGTGAATCTTCTTCATTTTTGCTACATCGACATCATAGTCGATCTCAGTGAGTGTTGCTTCCGCAGGAGATTCAGGAATTCTAGTCTTGTAGTAAACCAAGTCCCTGTTCCGATACCCCAATTTTTGTTTCAACTTGTTTATGTTTTCAAGGGTGATTTGTTTCCCACGAGGTTTACATGTATTTTTTTTATCTGCCTCCCCATCTCTACCCTTTTCAATCATATACACGGTCCAAATCTCCTCATCTTTTGATCTGCACATTCATCGATGGCATTTCAATAATTTGAAGAAATTTGGTGTGCAAATCGCGTGAACAAATGCATGAAATCTAGGGTACCAGTGCGTGCACAAATGCATGAAATATAGGTGGCAGTACGTACGAGGGGAAAGATCGAACGACGAAACAGCGTACCTGACCTCGGTCGTCTCGTCCTGAGACGAAGGTACCACATCTTGGTCTGCATCTAGGCCGTCGACGAATGCTTCTGCGTCGCCCGAACCTTGTGATGCTCTTTGGGACAAAGGTGATGATGACCCAAAGAGCGCAGCCGTCGCCCTAGCCCTGGTGGCCATGCTGCTGGTAGGTTCAGCAGTCGCCGTACCAGAGGTTGGTGTGAACATTGGAGGTAGCATGGCCGACGATGGTGTGCGCAGCGCTTCAGACGACGAAGGGTTTACCCTTGCCACCTCGCTGGACGTCGGCATCCTCGTGTAAGGCGAGAAGCAGCTTGGCGGCGGCGCCGGTCGTCGTCGACTACCCGGCCCCTAACTGACCGAGATGTAGATTGGTTTTGCGAGGGGATTAGGGAGGGAAAGTAAAGATGCACGACTTACTACTCTAATAACCCGGCGTTTGTCGCAACAACGTGGTGGCCCCAGTCATGGTAGCGCGGTAGTTTGGGCGTTTGTTAAATATTTCGGATGAAAAAACTGGCACCACATTCCAAATCGTTGGCTACCAAATTTTCTGAACGGTTGGCATATTTGAGGGGGGCGTTTTCGTGCGACCCGCTGACGAGTGGGTCCCACAAAGTTTTATATATATTTGTAAAGACGATGCGTTGAACATAATCAAGTTTTGTAAATATAGTTTTATTTTTATTATACTAGTTTACTTCTTGTTTACTATATATGTAACTGCACAAGATGACACATGTTATTGTATATTGCTTACAGAAAAGTTTATGTGCTCAAAGTAAATTTTGAATTTCATCTTTCCACCAACTTTAGCAGAATAACAGTCCTCACATCAATTTCGTATTAGAGTAAAATGCATCACACAAATTAAGTAACCAACATAAAGATCGGCAGCCAGTGCGTACGATATATGAGGACTGAGTTTACACATAGGCTTCCCGAGCCATGATGACACCACAGCAACTAAGGATCATCAAAAACATGCTCTACAAGGACACAAGTTGAGAGACACATCGACCAAAGACACAACTTCAGAGACATGCTTTGAGTTTATTTGCTGGATTTCTTCAAAGTTCTGACTAAAATGACACCAAAGCCTCTCGGCAAGGTCCCTCGTCAGTGCCAGATAAATTTCCTAGAAAAAAGAAAGCATTCAACGAACTGTCAGAACAATTGAATTCCTGACAACTGAAATCCTGTGAATTGATAGAATTTTAGCAGTCAGCTAAAGTTTCAGAACACAAGAATTCCAGATGTAAAGTGACTTCCTGATGAGTAGCAGACAAGAAAGAAAGCAAACATGTAAACTGAAATCCTGAATGTCTTTTATGGTGCATCATGTCTGGAACAAATTAATCAAGAAATATCAGCAATCACAAATTTTTTACCTTGTATCAGATCATTAACGCTTCCTTGAGTGTGAAGAAGAACCAATCACACTCGTTCCGGATCCTACACTCCTCGCTGCAGAACCTACGCCACGAGTACCAAGCATGCCATCCTGCGTGGTCGCCACACCCGCGACCTGCACACTGCAAATCGTCCTGGCGAGGTACGGGCGCCGGCACCGGCGACACGGCAATCGCATCTGACAGCCGGTAGTCCCACGTCACCGAAATGATCCTGGAGCGGCGTTTTGTACAAGTCAAGTTTTTCCAAGGAAGCGCCGTCGCCCTCTCTTCGGGTCCCTCGACCAAGCGCAGGAGCCGCCGGGCCTCGTCATAGTCGGCCTCGCCGCTGTTGGGCCTGTAGAGGAAGAGGGCGAGGGCGTACATCGATACCTTGTGGCCCGCCTCCGCGGCGTGCCGTAGCTAGTCGAGGCACGACATGATTACACCGCGTGTGTTCCCCAGTAATGCGAGGCGCAACCCGCTGCGGAACAAGGCCTCCGGGTTGCCGACGTTGGCCAGTGTGGTGATGAGCGCCGCGCGATAATCCGGGCCGAGGTAGAATCGACGCCGCAGGACACGTTTCAGGGCTAGGCGTCGTCCGACCGTGGCGGCGCCGCACACCACGCACATTGCCTTGCAGGTTGCGCGCAGGTTGTGGAGATCCACAATGGCGTCCTTTGACTGCGCAGCGACTCGGGAGACGATGTCAATCGTCAGCTCCGTCGGCAGTTCCACCAGCCTCGACGCCTCGTAGCGTGCCGCGGAGACCTTTTCCATGGAGTGATTGCAGTTCGTCACGCGCGGGGGCTGATTGGATGTGCGAGGCTGTGCTCCCCGGCGAGGATGAGGTAGAAGATGAAGGCGAGATGTGAGGGGAGATGGAAAAGAACCGCCGCCGCCAGATCAGGTTGCTGATTGAATTAGGGGGGTCCCAGGGTACATTGGGTTTAAGAAAATTGCGCTTTCATAGGGAGGACACGTAATCACAGAGTTGTGGGTCCCACCTGTCGGCGCCCAGATTGTGATGTGTTCTTGAGTTGTTCATAGACCTAATTAACTTGATTCTTTGATTCGTATAATCATAACTTCAAACTTGTTTATATTTCTCAAATGATGTCCAAATCAGGAAATTTTTTTTCCTACATACTTATGAAACAATAATCAAGGTCATGGTGTCCACTGCATCTCATGTGTTTCAGCAATCATAATTAAGAAATAAAACAATTCAAAACTAGAATCAAGATTTTCAAACAGTAGATGACGTCAATTGGAAAAGAGATGAATACCAAAGTTTCATAGCTCATCGAGACGAACAATCTTTATTTTGGTCGGATTTTCATTTGACGAACTGGTACTACACATTGTTCACTAATCCTAGGTTCACTCTCATAGTTTAAGAAACTTGGTTGGAGACATGTCATTTTTGTACTGCGTGATAGTACCAATTCGTCAAATGAAAATCTGACCAAAATAAAGTTTGTTCATCTCGAGGAGCAATGAAACTTTGGTATTCATCACTTTTCCATTTGACGTCTTATACTGTTTGAAAATCTTGATTGTAGTATTGAATTATTATATTTCTTAATTATGATTGTTGAAACATACTAACATGAGATGCAGTGGACACCATGAGCTAGATTATTGTTTTATAAGAATGTAGGAAAAAATTTCCTGATTTGGACGTCATTTGTGAAATCTAAACAAGTTTGTAGCTATGATTACGAATCAAAGAATCAAGTTAATTAGGTCGATGAACAACTCAAGAACACATCACAATCTGGGTGCCGACAGGTGGGACCCACAACTCTGTCGAATGGGGAAATCTCTCGCGGGTTTAGGCCAACAGGTTGGACCCACAATCCTGCCGACAGGTGGGACCCACAACTCTGTCGACAGATGGGACCCACAACTCTACCGACAGGTGGGACCCACAACTCGGTCGAATGCGGATATCTGTCGTCCCCTTCCTCCTGATTTCTCCCCAACCTCTGTTCCAGGGTTACAGCTATTTCGCAATCTCCGCCTCGCTCTCACCGCCGGCCGCTTCGCTCTCGCCGCCGGCTTCCTCCAACGCCGATGATGGTTGGCTCCACCCCGGGTGCGGTGGGCCGGAGCATGCAGAGTCGCACCCGCATTGCCGCCTCCCCTCCAGCGGCCGCCATTGTTGCGGGGCCCCGAGTGGAGCACCACTCCACCAACCAAGTGCGCGACTCGCGAGGAAAATTCGCGAGGAGCGGATGCACCAGGAACCCGATGCCCCCTCCTCCTCAGTCCCCCCCGGTTAGTACCGATCCTCTGGTAGAATCGATTTGGATTTGGGGTTGCCTACTGTATACATAGATTCACTTTTGCTAGGTTCACTGATGCTAGATAAAGAACCAATTTCATTTAGTTCTGCTAGATGCACTCATGGATGACTAGGTCTGTTAAGGAGGTGATGTTCCTAACAAAAATGTTTAACTCATTCCATATATTGCTTCAAATGTCCAGCATCTCTGTATGAATTGATCAAATGTCCTTGTATCTTCACTGATCCACGGTTCTAATGCATCAGTTTGCCTTTGTTTAGGGTAGTTGGTGTAACTCCACATGAAATTGACTCAATCTGGGACGCAATCCACACGTGGAATGCAAGGATGGAAGGCCTTGGGACAATGCTTCGTGCCGTAGCACAAAGTCATGAAAGACTAGAATCATTTATGGTGGATCAGCTTGCCGAAGCAGGAAAAATAATGTTGTGCTGGCAGAAAGAGTGGCAAAACTAGAGGCAAAGGTTGCTGAGCTTGAGGCAGCAAAAAAATAGAAGCTTGTTTAGTAATGTGCTTGCTATAAACAATGGAATGTAGTGTGTATGACTTAGTTTCGTGGTCTGCTTGTTATGTTGTCCTGCACTTGTTAAGTTATTACTTTTGTTAAGAAGTCTTGAGCTTGTTGATGTTGATGGACTTATGGAGTCTTGATGTACTGATGTATGATGCTTCTGTGCACAAGGCTTGCTTCTGTGAGATGATTTTGTTTCTTCGTCCATGAGATGTTATCGGTCTGCTTGAACTTTTTTCGTTTCTATGCTTTATAATTATTTTGCTCTGTACTTGGCAATCAGAAATACACATAGAACGTTCATGAACACATCAATAATAAGAGCAAATTTTTGAAATTTGAAATCTTAGATTTCCATATATGACTATAGTTCCCCTGGTTTTGAAATATGAAGCTGAAAGCTTTGTCAACAATATTTACCCATTGTTCAAAGAGGATGGGCGTTAGCCATCTTGAATTGATGCAAGGTTATCTCCTTGTCTTCACAGAGATCAAAGAGCTCTGGGGCTATTATGCAAATTGGGCTATCAAATAGCCAAGGATCAAGCCAAAACAGAAGGATGATCACGGGTAATAATAATAATAGTAGCATTCACTAGCTACCATATAGTTCCACTAAAGTAATTCACATTCATACAAGTTCATTAAACAAAAGCCTCATTCATCATATCTAGATGTTCATGAGAGACCAGTTCACTACACAAAAGCTATCTATCTTTCGTTGCAGGGGTGCCTACGGGAGTGCCTAGCGCTTGATCGCCAGCCGGAGGTCCTCCACCATAGCCTCAATCTGAAATGGTTTTACAATGCATTATCAGTCTGATAAGTACATCAAAATTTGAATGAAATTGAACATAGTCAACACTGGGAATGAAGGAAATACCTCGGCATCAGTAGGATGTTTCCGGTTGGGGCCCGAGAGGCAGAGCTCCTCGTCGTTGTCGTCATTGCAATCCACGAACAGCCTAACTCGTGCGAAGTTGAACTCATATGTCACCTTCGAACCAAGATCCTGAATTAAGAAATCAAGACATGAACAGCAATATTCCACGTGTGAACTTAAGTTTATTCATGTTGCAATCAGAGGTGAGCAATAATTTGTTTCAAACTGTCCAAGATAAAATTCACATAAACACTAGTGTACTAAGAATGCTACTACACAAAATGTGGAGATGGATTTGCTCACTGATTCTTAAATCTTAACTAGATGAACTCTACCAAAAAGTTCCACTAGTACCATTTCGTCAAGAAATCCTAAATTGCAAGTCCAGAATTGATTATTTCTCAGAAACAATTTCGCTCTCACACAAAAATAATCACTTCAATGTACTAAGCAACAACCAGAGGAATTTGAGGCGAGTAAGAAAAGTTACCGGACGCTCCCATCCGAAGTCCTGCCATTTGCGAGGGTACAACTCCTCGCCGGACTCTTCCGCCGGCTTCGACTTCTTGGCGTCGGGGTGCTGAAAACCCTCATCGTCGGCATGCCGCTTCCGAGGCATCCTAGCGGATTCAGCTTCCGCTTCCTCGGATGCCCGGGGAACATCGGGGCAAGGAAACCACCCCAGCATCACCACCTCCACCGCCGGTCCCATCGAGGACCCCGTATCCCGGCTCGTCGAGGATGCCGCCTGCAATGCGGCATTCACTAAGGAAGGGCGATGAGAAACCCTCGACGCCGCGGGCGAGCCTGGCTCCATCTTGGCGTGTGGGTCGGGCGGTGGGGAGGTTTGGAAAGTAGTCGGAGTTGGGCGGCGGTGGGGAGGTTTGCAAAGTAATCGGAGTTGGGCGGCGGTGGGGTGGTTTTCTACTGTTGCGTGGCGCCTGGGAAGGGGCGAGACAAGAAGCGAAACGTCGTGGGAGGCGGGGGCGTCTAGGCACACACAGGGTGCGGTTGACACCAATTTTTTCCACCCCAAGCGGCTGACAAATGGAGCCCACCACGAAGGGCCCACACTGAAACCCCACACCAAAGGGATGCGACCCACCGATCGAAGAGACGACTATCTCGCGGTTGCTTTTTCTTCATTGCGTTTCACTAGCGGGTCCCACATGACAGGCAAGTGATGAACTTATTTTTGTATTTTGATTCATAATCAAAACTTAAAACATGTTTATATTACACGTATGATGTCCAACTCAGGTGGTTTTCCCCCACATTCTTAGAAAACAAAATTCTATCTCATGAGTCCAGTGCAATTCGAAATTACAAAGTTTGAACCATCAAATTTTCGAAATTGAAAGATTGATATCTAAAATTGATTTTTTTCAAACACTAGATGATGTCAAATGAAAAAGTGATGAACACCAAAGTTTCATAGCTCATCGAGGTGAACAATGTTTATTTTGGATGGTTTTTCATTTGACGAAGTGGTACTATCATGTAGTACAAAATTGACATGTCCCCAACCAAGTTACTTAAACTATGTGAGTGAACCTAGGATTAATGAACAATGTGTAGTACCACTTTCTCAAATGAAAATCCGACCTAAATAAAGTTCGTAGATCTTGTTGAGATATGAAACTCTGGTATTCACCACTTTTCCATTTGACATCATCTGGTGTTCAAAAATATCGATTTTAGATATCATTTTATGAATTTCGAAATTTGTCCTTTCAAACTTTGTCAAATGGATTAATGACTTAAATAAAGATTGTAGGCCTTGACGAGTTGTAAAGGTTTGGTATTCAAGAAATTTTCATTTGACAACTTTTGACAACTATATTCAAAATCTCTCAATTTTACAAGGTTTTTGATAACAGAAGCAATTTGCGTCATTGTCCCCACGCGTGGGACCAGATAGCCGCACGACTACACGAGCGCTGGTGCTGTGGACGAAGCTGTGTCCCCACTTCCTTTTACCTTATAGACGAAGCTAGACAGACAGCATAGAATATTGCTTCATCCCTGTTCCCCCAAACTGTCCCATCAAAACTGGGGTTTTCTTGCCTTCCGCCATCGCCGGCGACCGCCAAGCTTCCAATCTCGGACGTCATTGCCACGCCACCTAGCTCTGAAGGAAGATTGGCACCCGTGATGACCCGATGCGAGGCAGCGGAAGGCGGCACCACCCCTGAAAGGAAGGGGGATGCAGTCGGGGCAACCGCCGCCGCCGGCCCCCACACCAACCAAGGTGCTGCAGGCGGAGCAAGCGCCACCGCGTCAGCAGAGCGCGTCAATTTCCAGGTCAGCCCTTCGCGGTACATTGTGTAGGTAGTCGTGGATTTGTCGCGAGATTGAACTGTTTGATTAAGATCCCGAACTCTGTTTTCTTGGATTGGTACTGTAGGGTGGCAAGCGTCGCGTCGTGGATGTGTGGGACGCCGCTGCCGATGCTGTCAACGTTCGAGTAGGCAGTGGCTGGGACGAATGGCGCCCCACCGTCGTCCATCCACGGCGTTCGCTGAATTCGGGACCGCCCCCAACTTCGGTCCACGAGGTCGAATTCTTCAAGGAGCGGTACCCGAGCATCAAGACCACAATCACTTGCGATGCGGGAGTAGTGGCGGAGTACATCAACGAAATCAAAGGTTGCCCTCCTCCAGATCGTTTGGTCGTCAGATTGGACACCGAGTGCATTGAGCTTCGCAGTGGTGAGCTCAAGGTCGCATTGTTGCAATTGTGCGTCGGGCCGTGTTGCCTTATTTACCAGGTGCTCCATGCCGGCTACAAGCTACCTGATGTCCTGAGCAAGTTTCTCAGCGAGGAAGGCCACATCTTTGTCGGAGCGCATATCTCGAATGATGTTGAACACCTAGAGCAGGACTGCGGCATCACGATTTCTAATTGGAAAGACCTTCAACTGCTTGTTTCTGAGGTTGATGACAAGTACAGCAATCTGTACCAAAATGGTTACAGGTCTTCACAGGAGAAGATTGGAAATGTGGTACTAGAGCTACCTCTGTATAAGGACAGAAGAGTGAACCACAAGCTGTGGGGTTTGAGGTGTTTGCAAGCCTGGCAGGTGAATTACGCCACCAAGGATGCATTTCTGTCTTTTGAGATTGCTAATCAGCTTGAGATCAAGCATAGTTACCGATTTGTGCCAGATGATATATAGTAAGAATTATCTAGTAATGTAATAATCCATAGTAACAAGTAGCATTTCTGGGTTGTGAGAACAAGTATCTGTGTATGTATATCTAGTAATGCAGTGATGTAGTCAATGCAAGTACACTGCTACTACTTTGGTATATATGTGCAAGTCTTTTTTATGATGTCAAATGGAAACTTTGGTGTTATAAGTTGCCACCACACCACATGAAATGACACCCAGCCACGCCACGCCACGACACGCCAGTTCGAACCCACGGCACGGCACGACACGCCAGTTCGAACCCATGCCACGACACGGCAGTTTTGATGTTCCGTTGTTAATTTCTTTGGAATTAACTTGAGAGGCCGCCGCTGGAGAATTGGAAAATAGAAAGACGCCGCCGGTTCTTGGAAAGTCCTCTCCGCCCACATCTCATGCTCCCCCGCCGCGTGCTCTCCGCCTACATCTCACGCTCCGCCGCCGCGCCCTCTCCGCCCACATCTCACGCTCCGCGCCGCGCCACTTCCCTTCCATGGCATCGAGGGAGCACCCCCGGTCGCTCACGGAACTCCCGATTGAGTTGCGGGCAATCATCGCTGGCCGAGTCGCTACGACATCGAAACGGCCAATGGAGGACCTCCGGAGCCTATGTGCCACCTGCAAGAGCATGCTCGGCCCCTGCCGCGACAGAGACGTCGGTAGGCACCTGGCACTAGGTCGGGTTCCAGTCGAGCAGATGCAGAACGCCAACCCCGAAGGCTACGACGTCTTCGTTCGTAGCCTGGCTGCAGCCGGCAACCCGATGGCCGGCTTCCTCGCCGGGATCGACGACATCTTCGGCAGGAACCGCGGCCGGCGTCCTCTCCTCGATGAGCTACACCATGCTGCCCAGGCCGGGAACAGAGGGGCGGCCTATGTGGCGGCCGTCCTCCTCTACAGGTTCTACAGCGGGGCCGACGCCGACGCCACTGCATTTGCGTACATGAAACAGGTTGAGGGCGAGGCTCCAGGGCAGTGGCATCCGCGGATGATCATCAATGGGCATTCTCAATATTTCCGGACTCGTGGGGTTAATCTTGCAAAGCAAATGAGGAGTATCGCCCTCCGCCAGGGCCGCCGCCGGCTGACGCTGCCACCAGCGGTGGCGCGAGGCAGCATTCAACACTGCGTAGGCCGAACCTTCTGCGGTAGGGAGCCGAGCCGGAGGGGGTTTGCCATGTATTTCTGTAGTGATGAATGTAGGCTTTGTTTCGAATGCGATGCCTTCTTCTTTAGTGTTAATCATGTTTACAGAGGCTAAAATGATGTAAAGTGTATCATCTGCTAAAACTTCCTAGTAAGCTTCATGCTCATTATGTGTCCCAACCAGAATAAAGAAATAACAAGTTATGTTTTTCTAGAGATTCTTCTACACTGGTAGGAACCTACCTTTGCCAAAATTACAGTACTTATTATTCAAATGCAGTGAGAATGTACAGCTTGGGAAAAGTGATCACAAATACAGCTCATACTTTAGTTTTGGAGCACGACATAATAATGTAAAAAATGTTGAAAACAATTGTCATGGCAAGAATAAATTGCCTCTTAACACGCCAAACAAAATCGACTAAGTATCAATAAAAAAATTCATCATCTTGGGCATCTTGAACAATTGGTGCAACAATTCCATCATCAATGTACGTGTCATCTGCATCATGTTCATCATCAACATCATATACGTCATCGTCTGGTTCATCAACTGCCTCGGCCCGAACCTGATTAATAACTGAGACATCCCCGGTTGTGCCTTCCTTGTCCGATCTTGACCAATTTGTCAAATCCTGGTGTTCACCGAGCAAATTAATACCTTCGATACCCACAGCAAGTGAGTCCTCAAGATCTAATTCGGGCATGGCAAACAAGTTCCTTGGTTTCAATGAAATAACACTGCTCCAACCAGGTTTGTTCACCAGATTCACATAAAACACCAGTTCTGCCTGTGTTGCCAGAATATAGGGTTCATTCTTATACCTGTTTCGAGTAGTAACGATGTCAATCACCCCAAATTTATCTTTACTGTATCCTTTGCCTCTGTTGGTACTTGTGGCAGCAGGCACATCAAACCAGTCACACTAGAACAAAATAACTTCTTTTTGTCCAGGAAATTCCAGTGAGATCATTCTTTTAATCACCCCATACCAGTTCATGCCTCCTTTCTCACCCTTGACAAGCACACCACTGTTTTGTGTCACGAGGGTTTTCTCGATGTTAACGGTTTGAAACAGCCAATTGTTGATATGACATCTATTCAATGTACGAGGTCGGGGATCCGGTCCTTGAGCAAGTGCAAACAACTCTGAACTTACTTCCCCTCTTGCATGTAGACCTCTGATCTTGCCTTCAAACCATCTTACGAGTTGAGCCTCATGTCGCTGATCAAGATTTATGGTTCCATATTCCTTCAGTTCTTCCAAATGCGCCCTGCATACAAATGAATATTACCGTTAGTTTAAAATTTAAAATTAAAAGCAATAAATGATGTTGAGTAGTGTATCTTACTCGACATATGGTCTAGCTTCATCACAATTGCAAATTATGTAGTGCCTCATCTTCCAAAACTCATCTGGTGGAATTTCTTCGACCGTCTGTCCTCTCCTCTTGTAATCCATTTCAGAAAAAATGCTCAAACCAGATGGTGGCTCATTCACAGTAACTGTTTCATGTCGATCAACACGATTGTCTTTGGTGTCCACGTCCAAGAATCTTGAGCAGAATGTAAGGCACTCCTCGAGTATGTATCCCTCAGCAATTGAACCTTCAGGGTGAGCCTTGTTCCTCACATATCCTTTCACAGTGCGTAGGTACCGCTCCACTGGGTGCATCCATATGTAACACACTGGCCCCCCAAGTTTAGCTTCTTCAGCTAGATGAACAGGCAAATGGATCATGATATCAAAAAATGCAGGTGGGAATATCATCTCAAGTCGACAAACAGCCTCCCTAATTGAATAGCTAAGCCTGTCCAATTCTGCTTCCACCAGCTCCTTTGAACATAGTGCATCGAAGAAATTACTAAGCTGAATCAATCTGATGACAACAGCTTCTGGCAAAATCCTACGCACCACTAAGGGTAAAAGTTTCTATAGAATTAGATGGTAGTCATGTGTTTTCAAGCCAGACACCTTACGTGACTTTACGTCAACACATCTTCTTATATTTGAGGAAACCCCATCAGGCATCTTCACTCCATATAGAAATTCACACAAACTTTCCCTGGCATCCTTATCTAACTCGTACAAGGCTGATGGCAAGGTATACTTATCATCTTTAATCACAGGGTGCTGATCTGGTCGTATCCGTAGATGCTCCATGTCAAGCCGGGCATTCTCCCTGTCCTTACATTTGCCATCCAATTTAAGCAGAGTGCCTAGTATGCTCTCGCATATATTTTTCTCAATGTGCATGACGTCCAAATTATGCCTGATGAGCAAAGAAGACCAGTAAGGGAGCTCAAAAAAATACTCTTCTTCCTCCAGTTGTGCCATCTGTTGTCTTCGTCACGCTTGCTTTTTTTGATAACAAGGTCTTTCCAAATTCTACTTGTTCAAAAGTATCATACTGCTCAAGTACCTGTGCACCAGATAGTGGTTCTGGTGCCTCCCTGGTTTCGACCTTGTTGAAGCTGACCGCGTTGTTGCGCCATGGATGGTCGGGGGGCAAGAAACGTCGATGTGCCATGTAGCAGTGCTTCTTCCCATGTTTCAACCACAAATAGTCAGTATGTTTGTGGCAGTATGGACATGCAAACTTTCCTTTAGTACTCCAACCAGACAGCATAGCATAGGCTGGGAAGTCATTAATTGTCCAAAGAAGGATAGCGCGCAATCTAAAATTCTTCTTAGTCCCTGCATCTCTTGTTTTAACACCATTATTCCAAAGCTCCTTGAGCTCCAGTATCAGGGGCCTCAAATATACATCAATATCCATTCCAGGAGATTTTGGATCAGGTATCAACATTGACAAGATCCAGTTAGATTGTTTCTGACACAACCATGGAGGCAAATTGTAAGGTATCAGGATGACAGGCCATATGGAGTATATAAGACTTTGCATGCCAAAGGGATTGAACCCATCAGAAGCAAGACCCAGCCTAACATTACGACCTCCTTTTTCTGAAAACCATTTAAACTCTGAATCCACGTGCTTCCATGCCTTTGAGTCAGCAGGGTGACGCATTTTCCCATCGTTCACCAATTCTTTCTTGTGCCACTGCATATCCTCTGACATTTTCTTTGACATATACATTCTTTGCAGCCGAGGAATAAGAGGAAAGTAGCGTAGGATCTTAACTGGTAACCGCTTCTTAACAGTAGTAGCACCAACTGCACTGTCATTATTACCAGAGGTTTTTTCTACAACTTTCCACCTTGACTCCTTACAAATGGGACATGTCTCCAGATTTGCGTATTTATCAAAAAATAACACACAATCATTTTGACATGCGTGTATCTTGACATAGTCCAAGCCCAGGTCTCGAACCACCCTTTGCACTTTATCCAAGGAGTCAGGAATACAATGCCCTTCAGGGAGAACTTTTCCAAAGAGCTTAAGTATGGCCTCCAACACCGCGTTACTTAAGCCATACATGCACTTTATCTGAAAAAGCTCCACGATAAAAGAGACCTTAGTTGCATTTTTGCATCCTGGATACAATTCCTTCTTTGCCTGGTCTAATAGTTTCAAAAAAATCTCTGCCTGCTTATCTGCCTCCTCATCATCTCTGGTTTGTCCATGATGTATAGTGCCACTGATAATGTTTCTAATAAGAGTATTAGTGGCAGCAGGGTTATCATCACAACCGTCTTCTTCATCGTCTTCTCCAAAATAAGGTGTTGTATCATCAGCTGTAGGTTGTGCATCATGATTATTGAGATCAGGAGTGACATCATGATTCACACGACCCTCAGATGATGAAGTATTAGTTTGGCCTTGAATGATACCATCATCGATGAAACAATCAGCAAACCCTCTAGTCACTAAATGAATTTGAATGGGAAACACGGACACATGTCTGATCATGCATTGACAAATAGTACATGGGCACGCAATAGATCGAACTCGCGCTGATGCGGCGGTAAAGGTTTGAAAAAAAAGTTCGGAAATTGTTCTGCCAATCCGCTGAGTGTCGAGGCAAGCGCATCCAACTCCGATCTTCGTGTGATGCCATTAATTAATCTGCATTCATGTTTCAAACGACCTAGATCATGATATAGCAATATGCATATATATGCAGGGAACGAATGAAGATATATACGAGATCAAGACAACAGTACCGGCTGTGGCACCGCACAAATGTTGATTGATCGCCGTGGAGATCGATCTAGATGGAGACCCCTAGACGCCGTCGTGGAGATCTTGATGGAGACCGACGTTGTCGAAGACTTGGAATTTTGGAATGGTCCGGAAGAGTCCCTATCTGATCATCGTATTGATCTCCTGCATAAACGTCGCGATAGACAAATTACAGTGCAACCAAGGAATACCTCATTGCAATAATTCTGATAAAGTTGCAACGACCACGAAAAATAGTGCAACGACTAAATTTCGTTGCAATACATACACGATATTGCATCTTGAGGCTACAAACAAAGCAATAGCCCTCCATGTATTGCAACAACACAAAGACATATTTGCAACCCAAATTAGACGTTGCGATATAGCCGTTCAAACGCAACCATCCCTAGTATGGTGGCCATAGCAACTTTCTATTGCAACGCACGAAATGCTAATGCAACACAGAAATGGGGTGACATTATTTCCAACCAAATGCAACACAAATCCTCATAATGGGTGCATTAGCGTCAACCTGTTGCAACCCAAAAAATAAATATTGCAACTCAAATTTTGTGTAGCAATAGACACACATATTACAACCAAATCACTGTTTCGGTGCCATAGTACCCCTATTGCAACCGAATTAGTGGTGTTGACTAAGAGATGTGTTGCAATAGGGGGAAAACCTTGTAGTGCGAACAGGTTCAGGGTGACGATTGACACAGCAGGGGATCCGCTTCCTCTCTGACAATTTCATCAAGCACCTTGCACGCGTCCTCCATCCTCACGTCTATTTTGATGATCTTGATCACCCTTAGCTCTGAGCTACTGCTTCATGAGGCCTCTCGCTGATTCCCTTCCTCTTCTCACCAATAGACACAGCAAGCAGCCAGCCAAGCACCAGCACCATCACACGATGGATCTCTGCTTATCTTTCTGTTCCTGATTGAAGCAGCAACAGTAGGCAGTAGCTTCCTCCTGCACCTCTGCTTCTCTCCCCCACCATGCTAGCAGCAGCAGCAGCATCTCACGCCATTCATGCCTCCACTGCATTCTGCAGCTCTCTTTGATTTACACCTCCAATCAGCATGGCCAAATCCCAACACCACACAAGCTGCTGTTGGCTGCTGCTCCCTGTCCAAAATCCCCAAGCATCAGAACCATCAGCAACCACTTCCACCTGCACTCCTGCAGGACGTGGCGGCCTGAACACCGCTGCGCACGGGCTGCGCGCCCATATGGGGACAACGGATCTGCCAGCCAGGAACTGCATACTCCTTCCGCTTCCACCGTGCGGGGGACCCCCGAGGACGACGAGCCGCACGCCGGCGGGAAGTGCGCGAGGATGGCAGCGGCAGTCAAGCCGTCGACGATGGTGCACCAAGCTGCAGAGAGAGGTCTCGGTGGGTACATCCGCGACAATAAAGAGGTGCGCCACCGCGTGGTGGAGGTGGAGGTGGAGGAGCGGAAGGTGACCCTGGGGTCTACGGGATGCGCCACCTACGAGATCTGCCCCCACCCGGGCTCGGTCGATCTACACCGCCGGACCCCATCGTTCGCTAATCCGCCTCCGCCGGAGCTCAGAGAAGGAGGAGGGGACCGGATTGCCGGTGGTGGGTTTCGGGGGTAATGGCGGCGGTGCTGGTGGGGTGGACGGATCGCCCACGGCGCGGCGGCGCGATCCAGGAAGGTCATCATGGGGATTTTTTTCAGCTTGAGCATGGTGCTGTTGGGGACCTGAGTTCCCAGACAGAGATGGAAGAATGATAGAGGAAAAGACCATCTGCCCCCTCCTCCAAGCCTCTTTCCCTTTATGCACAGGGAGGAGATGGGTCTTTATTTTATTTCTACTAACAAAATCTCAAATTACATATGGGTCCTTATACTATACTACGACGCCCTCAAACCCTCCTTTTGGCCTCTTTTACACATATGGGGGTCCTAGCCTTAGACCTTTTAAGGCGCACCCCCAACACACAGCTACAACCGAAACTGCCACAGCCACAACCACAACTGTACCAAATGCACCCTAAGTGATGTGGTAAGGTTATGTACATGTATGTGGATCTTATTATGTATCTATCCCATAGTATGTGTAATATTGAGCACACATCGGAGTTTCGTACATGCACAGAGAGGCAATTTGCGCCGCATGCAGGTATCAGACCCAAGAGATGTTGGGATCAGAGCATCATGGGCGCGGGATACACTGTTATGTGTCGGCTGGCGCGTGCCGAGTGCATGCATATATGCATGTTCCAAACGTACGGCAGGCATGTTCCATTTGATTCGCTCACATAACACACTGGTGGAGGAAGAACCTTTAGTCCCGGGTGGAAACTCCGTAATTTCTCTACGGCCCACCCGGGACTAATCAATAGAGACGAAAGGTCCTCCTTTGTTACCGGGTGGCCAACCGGGAATAAAGAGTGTCTTTATTTCCGGGTGGTAATACCACTCGAGACTAAAAAGGGGCACGCCGCAACCTCATCCCACCAGCCGCTGTCCCCCAGCTTCTGCCACCACCTCGAGCTCCACTCCATCATGCACAGTAGAACTTCAAGTTCATCACACTCACAAGCACAACTTCAATTCGATTCACAACAAATTCACCATCACAAATTCGATTCCACCACAAGAACAAATTCGATTCCATTCATAACACAATAATCAACAGAAATCATCATAGATTACAACATTCACAACCCATTCTCCATCTAATATCCAAATCAAATCGAATCATGCCACCATCACATATGCTCATCTCAATCTCATCACTAGACCAAATCGCAAAAAAATCAAAAAAAACTCACGGGAGGGCCAGCAGGGCCGGCCGCGTCGGGGATGCGCGTCCGCCTCCGCCCGCCGGTGGCCCGCGCCGCCGCCCGCAGCAGGGCCGGCACACCGGAGGTCGGGGACGTGCGCCCGCCTTGCCGCCGCGCGCCGCCGTGCCGCGTGCGCCTCCGTCGCGGCCGCCGCACGGATTCATCCCCATGGCCTGCCCAACAAAGAGGAGAAGATGAGAAAAAAGAGAGCGTGGAGAGGAGGAGACTGCGCTGTGGAGTTCTCCCGTGAGAAGATAAAGGAGAGAGAGAAAGGGGACGGGAGCACGGGAGGTGGAGGGGAGGGTCTTTTTTTCTCGGGTCGTTTGCTCACCCAGGATTAAAGGTTCTCCTTTAGTCTCGGGTGGGAACACCACCCGAGACTAAATCTTTAATCTCGGGTGGTGTTTTCACCCGAGAATAAAGACTCCTCCTTTAGTCTCGGGTGGTAACACCACCCGGGACTAAAGGCCGAAGCTAATTATTATGGCCAGGCAGTCACTGGTAGTCACGCCTTTAGTCCCAGACGGTTTTACCACCCGAGACTTAAAGGGGCGGTGTCCGTGACCTTTCCAGACCACGTCGCCTCAAATCTTTTTGTCTCGGCTCCAAAATTTAACAGAGACAAAAAAAGTTAGATCAAAGGTCGTCTCTCTACCTGTGACAGAGTCGAAGATCCTAGCCAGTATAGCTACAGCCAGATACACATACACCCCACCTCACCAGCTAGCGCTGCCGGCCTGCATGCATGCACTGTCTCGTACGCATCCGGCACCGGCCTGCATGCACAGCGAGGCACCATATGGATGCATGACAAAAGGTTGAAACTACTCCGTCTCCAGTCTCCACCGAAGAAGCTGGCCGGTCGACAAGTAAGCCGGATGCGTGCACGAGCAAAGCTCACGGCAAAAACCGTCAGGGAAGCAAACGGCTACATGTAACGGGTGCACTGCACCTTCCGGAGCTGGGACGACGAAAAGGAGCACCGCGGCCGGATCGCGACGCGTAACATGGACCACTAGCTTACCACTAGCTAGTCGACTGATATAGGCTGTGTTCAGCGGGTCTTTTGACTGATTTGGCAAGCAGATTTATTCTGAGAAGAAAATTATATGTGCTGATTGAGCCGGCAAATTTGCTGTGAAAGAAAAAAACTGCTGAAAGAGCAAGCCGAACACACCATTCAACACTGAAAAATGACAATTCACTTGTACTTCAATACAGAAGCAATCACACTTTTAACCCCCGGAAGCCCTATTGATGACCAATTGCATCAGGCAGACAACCTCCTTTAATTTTATGGCACTCCTCAACAACATGGAAGCCATAAAATAAAATTCCCCAAGTAACCTTAATACTAATTTAATTTAGATTCCGTTGGTTTTTGGATGCAAGTATTTGACTGTATTTTTTTTAAAAAAAACATACTATTAAGATATCGAACCTATCTACGTTGTACACTGGAGTATGAAATAAAGCTGTCTTTGTAAGATGAAAAATTTAGCAGCATTATTTTAACCACCCAAGCAATGCAATAAATAATTTTATTAGTGTGTTCTTGGTCAAATATTATACTAGCGATGACAATGCAATATGAGACTATTTCGCCAAACGAATCTAATTGCATCAATAATTTCTGTAAGTTTCATTTAGAAACTTTTTTCCTTGTATGCATTATAAGCACTTATACCGTACCTAACAATTTTCTATCAATGTGCTTTCAGGTTTTTAAATTTTTGGAAACAGCACCATATATACATCCCTAAATAGGTATCGCCTAGAATATTTGATATTAAACTTTAAAAACTTTGATGGCTAACCCAATAGAAATTAAAAATTGTGAACACTACTTGAATTTATGTAGATCGAAAATACTATGATATATAGTACTAGCCAATTACCATGTGTGGACTGGATTGGTAGCAAGCAGCTACCAGTAAATTAATGTCCAACTTTCTTTCAAAAAATTAATAGTTGCTAGAGATATTTTTTTTGACAACAATTGCCAAAGATAATTATTCACATGGTTAAAAAGGAATAGTGAAAAGCACTATTTACCCATCACATCTTTCACATCTTCTCTTAAAAAAACACTATTCTAGCACTATTCATTTGCAATTTCACATTCCTTTTTCACCCAAGTGAACTGTTGAATGATGATCCAAATTATATCAAGAGAGAAGGCCGCCTACTTCTGACGGAGCGGAGCGGAGGCCCGTCGGCGGAGGCTTGGGCCGAAGCGAATCGGAGGCAGAAGTAGGCCCTAAGATAGATTCTCTCGCCTTCTTGTAAGCCGCCGCCGTTGGCGTTTGTAACCGGACTCCGGTTATAGTGAAGTTCTTGCTGCCTGGCGCCCGTGGTTTTTCCCTCTCGTGTTGGGAGGGTTTTCCACGTTAAATCTCGTGTTTATTGCGGTTTGATTTCTTAACTTTCGTCGATTACTTGTCATCGTTTTATAATAGTGAACGGGTCCTAATATATATCGATATAAACCAAGAAACATACGAAACAAAATTATTGGAGACCGTTGGCATGTTTGGATGGAGGGGCAAATGGGACTAATGAAGCAAATTTGTCCCTAATCAATCCCAGGGGTGCCAAAAATGTAGGGTCAAATGGGATTGGGCAAATGTGTAGCCTCCTAATTTCATTTGCTCCTCAAGAATGTCAAATTTGGGGCAAATTTTTGGGGGGATTCACAAAAAAAGTGCTCAAGAAGTGCACTCTCTCACTTGAGCACTCTCTCTCTTCTAAAAAAAAGCAGTGCACTCTCTCTCTCTTAGTCAAATGACCATTAAATTTTTAGCCCGCCAATATTTGACTCTCAATCCAAATTTGTTAAGGACGAATGAGAGAAGCAAAACATTTATATTAGGACAAATATCTACCACAACAATCCAAATTAAACACCCCCTATAGACGCATTAGACGGCGTCACTATGTTTGGGAGTTCCGGAGTGGTGTAGGTAGAGTGCAGAGAGGGACTGATCGAGGGAGTTTTGTTTCGAGCAACTTGCATTTGCAAGCCGGAAACAGCTCCGTTTCATTAATGTTTAGGACCGGATCGGATGGCTCAAGTGGTTCGTCCATGCATGGCCATCATTGTACATTTGCAACTTGCAACTTTGCAAAGATGCAGCTTCTCTATGCATGCAACCAGAATCTCTATATCTCTACTACTAAAAAGAATGAAAAGGAGAACAAACTTGGTACGTAAAAACTCCGCTCCCGTGTCTTCACCACAAGCGCATCGTGCCTCTCCTCCGCACCGCGTGAGAGGGAAAAAAAACCGCCGCTCCGGGCCCCGCGACAGAAAACCCTATGCTCCACTACTCCGCATAGACCGCCGCCACCACGACGCGACCTCTCCTCTCTGCACCGCGCCGTCTCCCTTGCCACCCCGCCGCCGTCTCCCTCCCTCCACCCCGCCGTCGCCAGCGAGAGCTCCGAGTCCGGCAGCGCGCTCCCGGACTTCTCGTGGCAGGGCGTGTCCGCGTACGACTAGGAGATCCCCGCGGCGCACCCCGCCGGAGTTTGGCTGCCCGATTCGTCGCGTTCGTCCTTCCCCGGAGCAAGCCACTCGCACCAACAGTACCGCGACGTCGAGCCGCACCTTCGCCGCCCCGCGCCGTCGCCGGAGGTTCGCCGTAACGCCGCCGCCCATGCGTCGCCTGCGCCGGTCTCCGGCCGCTACCGTCTATCTCCGCCGTTGGTGAGCATGTCTCTGCGACCCCCTCGTTCCCCTCTCTCCATTCCGCCCCTCAATCGAGACCCTAGGCCACCTGAGCCCCGGCGACACCGACGCCCAGGAGCTCCCCCTGTCTGTGCGCCATGAACCAGAGGAAGGAGAAGACCTCCTCGTTTTGCAGTTAGGTCCCTGTAGTTTCCAGTAACCCATAGATTAATTTCCCTGTAGTTTGTTATTTGGTGTGAATGTTTGCAGGAAAAAAAATCAAACCTTCTGAATGCAGCCACCTCGACCTCTCGCTGTGCATCATTTTTATTTTAGTTTTCCTTCTTTTTAGTAGTAGAGATGAATGATGCATGATTAAGTTGGGGTAATTTAGGTCATCTCTGTAGACGGGGGGTGCTCATTATTGAATGAACTGACTTGATTTCTGTTGGTTTAGTCTATGCCGGCATGATTGGGGTTAGCAAGCTGTAGAATGTTTGTGAGCTATTGGGCATGGTGGTCGCAATCATTTCATTTTACCCTCATTTGAGTCAGAGGATGTTTATGCTTATTGGTTGGTTTAATACTTCTTTTCTCTCTCTCTTCAGTTAAAGACTTGTAAAGTAGGAACACATTTGTACATTACTACTTGCTGCATGTCTGCTCCCTTGGTCAAACCTCTTCATTGTGTGTTACTGATTGCTACTAAACAAGGCTATGTACATTTAGATGGTGAGTTTGGTAACGTTGAAAGTAACAGAAATGATTAAATAATAGTTGATAAATCTGCTAAGTAAATCGTCTCGCTATGATGAAATGCAAGCAGTTCTTTTGTCTGTTACTCAGAGCTTATCTCAATATTGACTAACACATTGTTTGTGTGTTGCTTACTGCTGACCCCCTTTCTATGATTAAGAACTATTTAGCAAAACTGATAGATGTGACTGTATGGTATTTTTCCTGATGACAGCTTCATTTTTTTCTTCCTGGAGAACTATGGAAGCATTTTTTGCTGTGTTGATTGCAACCATGGCTGTGTCATTTGCGGTCATGTGATCTTTTTCCTTCAGAAAAATTAACGGTGTGATCTTTTTACCTTTCTCTATATGATGATGTGTGCCATTCATGCTTCTGATATTAGTCAGACATTAACTTGAGTCCACGACAGAGGTTGATAGCCCTCTCTCTCTCTGATTGTAATGGCAACTGCATTTGTTTCAGTTTTATCTCTTAGCTTAAAAATATGTATACAGGATGATTAAAATTAAACAGTGAGCTATAGTTTTATCTTGGTTCTTATGTATGTAGCTAGCTTTGTGCATCTAGGATGATGAATTATTTATCTAGCTTAGATTTCATTTTTTTTGCTCAATTTCATAGATATTTCATTTGCTGATCAGTTAGCCGCTCTCGATGGCGCACCAGTCACAACCTAGCCGCCGGATTGGAAACCCTCTTGGTGACCTCACAAACACATATCAAACTGGTGAGATTTTTTACCTCCAATGTTGCCAGTGCACACACGTTTCATTCTCGATGGTGTAACCCCTATGTGTTAGGTGATACAGTCCCACATGATGCGCTGCAAGAACGAGAGGACTCTAAAGCTCGAAGAAAGGTGAGGGATCGAGAACGTTATGCAGCAATGTCAAGGGAGAAGAAGGATGAGAACAACAGGAAGCGACGTGAGAGGCGGATGAAGAAGAAGGCGGACGGAATTGGCAAGCATCTTTCAACTTCGCCATGACGGTCAACAAGTCACAGGGTCAAACAATACCAAACGTCGGAGTGTACTTGCCCGCACCTGTGTTCTCCCATGGACAGTTGTATGTTGCTATATCTAGAGCCACAGCCAGAACGAACATCAAGATCCTCGCCCTCCCACCTAATGCTGTGGCAGAGGAGGAGGAAGCTAGAAGGCAGGAAGAGAAAGATGCAAAAAAGAAAGCAAAGGGCAAGGGTAAACAGAATGATCCGGTTAAAAAACAAAAAAGAGTACTACCGGTGAATGGCACGTATACAAAGAATATTGTATATAAGGAGGTTTTGACATTGTAGGTAAGGTAATATTCTATTTATTATTCATGCGTATCTTACATATTAATGCGTGTTTGGAAAAGAAATGATGCCATTTATTGTTTCTCTCTTTCTCTTTAGGTAAAATTAAATGATCCATGATACTTTCATGCCATGATGTTTCAACTCGACATGGTTTGTGTCAATTTAATAATCCAGGTACACAAAAGTCCATTTTATGCTATGGTATTTACTGTGATTTTTTTTACAGAGCTACGAATAGTGAGAATGATGTCCAAAGTCAAATAATGTCATGTATTATTTAATTGTACATGAATATATAAAGATAAAATATGAAGAGTTTCTTGCATAAACGAAAAGTTTGTTCTTAGCATATTATTTGGGCTCATGAGTTATTCATTCTATGCCGGTGGCTGGAGCTGAATATATATTGTTTCTCTTTGAAATGAATAGGTAACTGGATGGCTCATTCTGCAATACATGACAAGCTGGAAAAGTCATAAAAGTTGACATCTGTACAGTGAGTAAATATACTTTATTAAATGTTACTTTTCATGATCTTAAAATATGCAAAAGATATATTACATGTCGTGTTTTGACTTTAAGCAAAAAATATTCAAATGTTTCAGGATAGTCTTGCTATGCGACATAATTTCTTCGTCGATCTTGTGGCGCATGAAGCAAATGCTTAGAGAAAGTGCCTACCAAGTATTGTAAACAATAACTTCGGCGCATCACTGCGTAAATTTTGAATAGACGTAGTGTGTCATTTTGGGTGTATTTGTCATAGTCACTTGGGCAAATTACCAGATTAACATATCAAACTGTGCGCTCAACTTCAAGTCGTTCTTCGGATGTGATGCCTTCAATTGAGAAATTTTTATTGTATGTTTTGTGTGTTGCTTTATAGATAATTGGATGTCCGTAGCAACGCACGGGCATGCACCTATATACTACTAAAAAGAATGAAAAGTGACAATTTCTTCGTACGTCATTTTCCGGTCCTCTCCCGCAGCTCCGTGCCTTCACCTCCCACGCCTTTCACCTCGCGCCTCCCTCCGCTCCGCTCCTTGGCCCCACCCCACCTCGCGCGCCCTCCCTTAGGTCTGCGAACCAATCTCCTCCTCCCCCACGCTCCCGTCCGCGTCCGCCACTCCCGCCGCCGCCGCCGCACCATCGCAATCTCCTCCTCCCCCACGGCCCCGTCCGCGGCCGCCACTCCCGCCGCCGCCGCTCCATTGCCGCCATCCCCACGCCCGCGTCCGCACTCCGCCGGATCCGACGCCTACGTCCCCGTGGAGCTCGTCAGTAGCGCTCCGTCCTCCGCAGGTCAACGCTGGTCCCCGCACCTGCGTCGTCGTCGCCGGACGCCACCATCCGCTGGAGCCGCCGCGGAAGCCCCCGCCTGCCGGCCGTCGACGCCTTCCCCCGCACCGGCACTGCCGTCGACACCTTCCACCTCAACGATATCCTTGGCTGCCTTCTCCCTCTCCACTGCGCGCCCGTCGCCGCCGTCGCGGCCCGGACGCTCGCTCGCTCGTCTCCCTCTCCGCTCCTCGCTCGTCCCCCTCCACGCCAATTCGCCTCCACCCTCCCCAGATCGATTCCACTCCCCAGAAGGAGGCCATTGGTGTTGACCAGCGCGCCGCGGATCCGCGCCGGGGAGGCCTCGGAGATGTAGAGCGGCGACGTAATGGAGGCCATCCCGACGCCGAGGCCCACCAGGACCCTGCCGACGATGATCACCGCGGGTGCCGGCGCGAAGCACATCACCATCGAGCCGGCCAAGAAGAGCAGGTCGGCGATCAGGATAACCCCGCCCAGATGTCCGTCTGCCCCGCCGGCTGCCAGCCGCCGACCGTCGACCCCGCCGTCACGCTCCCCTCACCCTCGACCTCGAGGACTTCAAGGTTGGTCTCTCCTGCTCCCGTCCTCCTTCATCCGAGGATCTGCAATACTAACTAATCTATTAGCTTTTAGTTTTGTAGTTTGATTTCTGTACCGGCTGATCTGCAATAGCTTAACATGCTATTTTCATGCTATAATAGTGATATACTTGTGTTGGTTCCATTATATAATCCTTGGTGGTTGCTATAGTGACGTGCAATAGCTTAACTCTATTATTAATGTTAGTTGTACAGTACTAAGTTTACATTTCCACTTTTATTTGGTGAAATATCATATCTTTTGTTTTTTATAAAATAACAGATAGATCTTGTAATTGTGATTATTGTGGTGCATCTCTTAGAGATAAATGAATTTTTTAACTAATTCCGCTAAAAAAGTCCTAACTAATTCTTCTTTTTTAGGTATCTATTATGGTGCAATATGAGGTGAAGAAGAAGGCCATTGAATACATGTCTGCAATTCAATCGAGGGTGGCAATCACTACAGATTTGCGGACATCTAAGAACCAAAGTTGGGGTTATATGGCTATCACATCACATTTTATTGATGAATCTTGGGATCTTAGAAATACTGTCACGAGGTAATTGTCCAATCTGGTTGTATACTATCATAGGCACTATTTTTTTGAAACTAGCTGATACATTATTGGTCCTTCCAGGCTAGATACAATGTACGCTTTGCCCTCCCTAAGGTGGACGCTATTGACATCAAGGCAGAGGCGAACTCCGTCTTCCTCGGCATGTCTTCCACGATGACCTCGGGGACGTTCCCATCTACAACACCAGAACGCCGGCGGCTGGGTGCCCGTTTCCTCCGTGATGCTGTTATGCTATTGGTTAGATGACAATCCACGTAAGGTATGCTGACATCTAATTTTGTTGCTAATCAATTTAATCCACTCAAATTTCTGCACCCCATGTCTGTCGATCTGTTGCGCCCTCCTACACCATCGGCCATGGAAGCTAGGCACAACCCCACAAAATTCAGGATTGGTTGTGTCAGTGGATGCTAAGTATCATTATAGAGCACTGTATTTTTCATTGTTCTTTGATTCCTGTTGTGTTAAATATTTTTGAAATATTAGTAGAGAGCCTGTCTACCAGCACTTCTGTAGGATGTTTTTTACATCCTCAAGCATTAATCTCTTAGTCAGTAGCAAGACTGCTTATCTGTACTTCAGGGACGATGTCGCAAGCATTAACATACATTTACTCACCTTGCCTCACTACCCTCCAGGGATGACGCTGCAACATCGCCTTGGTGGAACGATGTCAAGTGCAGCTCCTACAGAACATCAACGCCCCAATGTTTTTCTTCTTCCTAGGTACGTTCTGAAATCTTATCAGCAGCCTCTCCTTGTTATTACCAATTAACAGAGCCATTCATTCTCCTTCAAATTAAGGTACAAGTTCAGATCTTTTACGTTTCCACTTAGCACACAAATGATTAGCACGACGACGACGATGATGGTGCCGGCAGGGGTCTAGAGCGGCCGTTATGCAATAGCCCCCATCCTGGATACAGTTTCACTAGATGGAGAGGGAGCTGTAAGCCCGCAAGAGCAACACCCGGTAAAGTTGTAATTAATTGGCTACTCAGTCTATAAATACTGTACATAGACCAAACATGTGTAAATATTTTTGTTCCTGCTTCTAGCATCCATTTGTGCAGTTCTCATTATAATGGCGGTAGAAACAAAAAGAAAACATGTTTCATTGGTTCTGTTTATCTGGAGTGGTGCTGAGATGCTTTGTCCTTGGCAAGTGTGTATAGATTAAATTATTGTTTTTTCTATCAAAGGAGAATTATGATGCTATCAACATGGAGTGCATTATGTTCCCTCTCCACACATGCACAGGTGCTTCCACAATTGAAATTGAGTGCTAATAGTATGCAATGCATATGTTCTATGCGTGTAGGTGCTTCTGAATTAAGTTCATGCTAGGATCCTAATAAATCATCCCTATTGCCCATCTGAAAATCCCTACCACATACACTTTGTGTGGATCTATGTTCAAGGGACAGTCATGTGTTGTGCATTTAGGTACCAATTTCTTTGAAAAATTGCACTGCTTATTATTAACTTATCGAATACCCCATGTATTATAGCATAAGTATTTTGAGGGCTTACTTGAGATTCTACACTTTGTTAATACCATATGACACAGAAATATAGCCATTTTTTCCTGAAAATTTATTAGCGCACACAAATTTTACTTGATTCATAAGAACCTGAGATGATGCCAAATTGCCAATATTCCTTCATAACAACTGATGGTGTCTGTTTGGTCAGATGGTCTCACTGGATATTATCTTCAGACAATAGATGCTGACATAAAGGTATTATTTTTGATTTGCAGCTTTTATGGGCATAAGAATGGGTGCATAAACAAGGTACGAGTATTTGGGATTTCTTGCTGACGAGTAACTGTCATGTCTAATCAGTGTAAGCTTAAATCAGGATAGTTTGTGAACTATGTCTGAACTAGAATGAAATTATTGCTTCTAATAACAATTACTACTAATATTAAGAAAAAAAGGTTTATATCAGTCAAACTATTTGAATGCCCTAATCTTATCTGCAGCTACATATAGCTGATGCCTTTTTGTTATGTGCCTCATGTGTATCCATTTGAATGCTATTGGTACTCCCTCACCAGCCACTGTCGAGGTGATTCCCACTGCATGTACTTGATTTTAATCAGTGGTGATGTGCGAAATTAGTTCATCGGTAGTCAATTAGCTGAGACTGAGACACACATAAGAATGGTGGGATGCTAAAAATTACATCTGCTCATGCAACCCAAATCGTGTCCTTATCCTTTTCTTCTGATTGCAGTTGGAAATGTGTAAATATACATGGATGTAGGCTCTAGGTTGTGAGAATATAATTGTTTATGGATGCAGCTGTAAGCGGGTTTGGGAGGTTCGTGGGGTTTTTTTTTAACCTATCTCCATTGTATTGTTAGCCATTTTCCTTTTTAGGATTAGAGATGGTCTGATGAAACTAATGCTTTTTGTTGTTGTCCCACGCTTTCAATATTGTATCTGACGAGATTGACACATTATTCGCTACTATAGGGCTGAAGCTGAACTGAACTTCTCTGGTTTAGGGTGCTGCTTCAGTTGAGACAGCAAGGACAAGGTGGGTTGTTGATCTGTAGAATTTAGCAGTGGTGCATTGGTGATTTCTGTTTGATGGTGTGCTCTCTTTGCTCAACATTGACACTTCCGAGTGCTTTATGATGTGTATGAATAAGTGTTGATTTTTTGTCCTTTTTCGCTGTTGGATAATCCTGTTGAGGTTAGATGGACCATAAGTAATTCTGTTGGTTAGCAGATAACATATTCTGTCTAGGTGATTCCCCCTGCATTTACTCGATTTGACTATATATTGACTAATGACTATTACAGCAGTCACGCTGTAATTCGTTTGTTTACCCAAAAACAACACTCAGTTGCTGATCATCTGTTCTTTTACCACACCAGACTCTGAAAAGGTTTTCTTTTTTCCTCGAATACCAGACTCTGAAAAGTGAAAACTGAAGCCATCTGTTTATTTAGTTCATTGTGGTTGTGGTCCGGGTTTCTGAGTTTGTTAGTGAAATACAGTGTGGTATGTGTTTCTTAGTTTGTTAGTCAAATGGCCGCAACTGTTTATTTTCCATTTCCATTGTAGTACTAATTTGGATGGGCTGTATTCATCCATTGTGGATGTGCATGGAGTTTTCAAATTGTCAACTTATTTTCTTAAGTTCTAAATAACTTTTTGTTCACATATTTGTATGATTATGTTAAGAAAGCAACAAAACACTCAGTTTTGTGCTTAATGTGCTACTATTTGTTTCACTGCTTCATTAGTTGGTTTGTCTTAAATGGACTCAGTGTTTTTTTTCCCAGTATGACTATTATATTTTTCTAACTCTTGGCCCTGTTCACTTCTGTAATTCCTTTTGGTCAAATAGTCGCAAACAAAACTGGCGTCTATTCTTTTTACCACAACTGACTCTGAAAAGATTTTGTTTCCTCAGATACCAGGATCTAAAAAGTCAATCTGAAATCATCAGTGTATTTAGTTCAACGTGGTATAAGCATATTTCTCAAGGCATAACAATAAAATCTTGACCAGGGTAAACAACAGTGCCGATTGCTTCTTATACCGACACGCATCACATCTTGTAATACTATGACATATGTAGCTTTGTTTAATTCAGTAACTACACTCTTGAAATATATATTTTTTATTATCCATATTTATTTTCACACTATTTTTATCTTGTTGGATGCTTCACATACTGAATATTTTGTAGCCCGTTGTAACGCACGGGCATGATCCTATGATGTCTTAAATTGAGAAATACATCGTTGTACTATATAATTTTTATTGTATATTTTGTGTATTGTGTTATAAATAATTGGATGTCTGTAGCAACGCACGGTCACGAACCTAGTTGTACTAAAAGGACAACTAATTATAGTATTAAGCCACCTTTCTCGGAACTTAATAATCACTTAATCAGGTGGCATGCATGTTGGCCATCATGGTATATAATATTATATATAATGCCTTATTTAATCAGAATATATCGCGAAAAGAGGAGAGAAACAAAAACCAAGTGGACGACGGCATGGTGGCTACAAGCTGGCTGACTCACTCCTCCGATCCATCCAGTTGGAAAGCACACGAGTACCCTGCCTGTACAATACAAACCCAGTCTCCCGTTGCATTTGCTTACTGAACAGAGAAAAGATCCTAAGCTGGCAAGTACTATATCAGAATTACACAACACAGGGGGTGGTAAAAGGTCTTCTACTTTAACTTAGCAAATTTAAAGATCGTGCTCAATAAAATCGGATCATAATACTATATAGTTTTGAGCTCAAAATAATTAAAACTCAGTTGGATCGTGAAAAACGAACGAGGATCATGATAATCCATTACCGTACCAGCAGCATACACCCCATGACCCAGCAATCTGCCCGCATCGAAAACGACCTATGCTACGATCAGAAGCAGCGAAGATGACAGGCAAAGGTCCACAGTGAAATCAGACACGCCGCAATCACGTTGAAAAAACTACTCTCCGAGTACAGCCCGGATGCGTGCACGAACAAAGCTCACGCGGCAAAAACCGCCCGGGAGGAAGCAAGCAGCTGCTACATGCAGCGGGTGCATTGCACTTGCACACCTTCCGGAGCTGGGAAGACGACGTCGACGCGGATGCACGTCGTCCACGTCTACCGGTGTGCGACTAGTGGCGTGCAGCAGTGCGCCGGCCGGGGACGCCGGAAAGGAGCACCGCGCGCGGCCGGATCGCGACGCCTAACATGCACGGACAACCAGTCGGCAGTTTCCGATCCGCCTTTTGTGTACGTACCTGCACAATCATATCTGTATTTGTATTATTTTTAGAATTATCCGTATTTGTAATTAAGATCAACACTAACGTATTAAGGAGTTGTTACTCCCTCCGTTTTTAAATATATGACGTTTAGGACAAGAAAACTAGTTCCAAATGAACTAGTTTTCTTGTCCTAAACGTCATATATTTAAGGACGGAGGTAGTATCTTTTTAAAAAAAGCAATGCTTGTACAAAGTTCTTTTTTTAAAAAGATGGAAATTAGATATTTTACCACCATTATTTATGAAAATTGTTATTTTGGCTTCTTCATTGCACGAGCATAATTTCACACATTTAAAAAGGCAAAAAGAAATTAATGTTTCCTCTGATTTTCTAAACTCTCGTAATGCTAGTTTCATTCTTAGAAACGGGGAAATCTTGATTTTCGTTGATTGAAATGCCGTCAGAAGTACATCTCCATAAGTTTGGCGTGCTCAAGAAATTACCGCATCAATCTGTATTTTTTAAAAACAAATCTCTTCCCAACCTAACAGGATTAGCGGCAGTTGTAAGCATCAAGGCCCCACCGCACCTTTGATAAGAGTGTGTTTCGGTGATAAATAACAACCATATGCTTGTGACTAACCTTTGTTTTGTAGCGGATTAATCTTTGGGTTATTGTCATAAGCAATTAATGAAAAGAGACCCCTCAATTTGAATTAATGGATGATCAATGGACAAAGACTACAAGGTTAAGGACATTTCTAGTTCCGAGTGTCACAAGGAGATGAAGGACACTTGGATTTGCTAGTTTGTAGTGTTTGACCGTACTATTAAGAGGGGTTCACACTTGAGTAACTTGACCATGCCAAATGCTATGCCATATCTATGCACTCTCGAGTTCCTTGGTCACTAAATAGCTCAAGACACTCATGGAAACACTTTGGAAGCAAAAGACTTGAAGAAAAACTCAAAGGAGATTGAATTGGATGAGTTGAAACTGAAAAGGCTGCGCCGGATCATCCGACGCTATCACATTTAGTTGCACCGGATGAATGTTGTGAAGGACTCAGCAGAATTCAATAGCACCGGATGAACCGACGCTATATCACCAGAGGCAGCGGTTCATTCGATGCCCTAGGGTTTGGTAACAGTGACGAATCAAGTCAAAGCCTTCAGCACCGGATGAAGCAATGGTCGAAGCAGCGGTTCATCCGGCGCGTGCACATATTTCTACCAGAGACGCACCGAGTGAACATGCTTCAGCACCGGATGAACCGACGCATATGGACACCATCAGCGGTTCATCCGGCGACCCTGTTTATTCTACGCAGAGACGTTTTGAGTACAAAGCCTTCAGCACCGGATAAACCGACGCTACAACCAAGTGAGCGTCGGATGAAGTGGTACAGCGTTCGTGTTCAACGGCTATAATTCAACACACAGTGTGACCGGATGAACCGACGCTGTCGCAGGGGGAACCGTCGGTTCATCCGACGGTACTACTTTTCAGAGAACTTTTGTAACGGCTAGCCTCCCTTGCTAGGCCTATAAATTGGACCCCCTGCGTCTCTTGAGCTGCCTTTGCCACTCTGAATTACTACAGCAGCCAAGGAGAAGGAGAGTTAGTGATTTGATCATTTGGACTTCATCTTCCTAGCCAAGAGGAATTCATTCTTGGTGATCAAGAGTCTCAAGGTTCTTTCATTGGCATAGCTGAGTGCATTGGTCAAGTGAAAGGTTGTGAGCTTGTTACTCTTGGAGTTTGACGGCTCCTAGACGGTCTCGGTGATTTAGGGTTCTTGGTGAGCTCTTGGAGATTGTGGGAGCCCCGGGAAGTTCTTGGTGTAAATGGATTGAGACCCACCATTCCGGAGATGGAGAACGGGTACTCTTAGTGAGCACTCAAGTCTAAGTGGCTTGAGGGGGAGCAAAACTCTTAGTGAGTGCTCCAACGTGGATTAGGGAGAAGCGTCAACTTCTCGATACCACGGGAAAAATTCGGTTGTCTCGTGTCTTCCCCTTCTACCTTCTTGCACTTAATTCCGCATTTGCTTTCAGCTCTTAAGTTCGCTTGCACTTGTTTCCCCTAGTTTGCTTTGCTTGTTGCTTATCTTGACTAGGGTGCTTTTCTCTTGTTAGTGTGACTATTGCTAAGGAACTTGATTGCTAGTGTGCTTAGTTGGTAGGAAGAAACCTTTTTAGATGGGCAACACTAGAGATCTAGGATAAGGTTGTTTACTTGTTCTAGAAATTGAAAGAAGACCCATATTCAACCCCCCCTTCTATAGGCCATCGATCCTACAAGTGGTATCAGAGCCTAGGCTCTCTTTTTGGTGGCTTAACCGCCTAGAGAGATGGGCAAGGGGAGTGGAAATGGCCCTCCCAAGTTGGCGGGGAAACGGTTCACTTTTTGGGCACATAGAATGGCTAGCTTTCTTCAAGCACAACACCATGATGCATGGACCACTACCATGTATCCCATGCCTAATGAACCCACCGAGAGTGAACTCAAGTGGAACTATCGTGCTAGAAACTTTATCTTTGAGACACTTGAGGAGGATTTGTTTGATAGGGTGTTTGCCTTGGATACCGCTCATGAGGTTTGGATGGAGCTCAAAACTATCCATGTGGGCAACAAGAAAATCCGTGAGGAGAAGTATGAGTTGCTTAAGGTTGAGCTCAATGAGTTCACAATGAAGGATGATGAATGTGTAGAGGAAATGTACTCTAGGATGGGTGTTCTTATTCAAAATATCAATGCTCTCGATGTTGCTAACGTGTCCGAGCAGGAAATCATTCGGAAAATCCTTCAAACGCTTCCCAAGCCCAAGTACAGCATCGTGAAGGCACTCATCTTTGAGAAGGACTTTGAAACTCTCACCATCACCGAAGTTGTGAACAAGATTCGGTCTCATGAGATGTTCTTGATGGGTAAAATGGAGTCATCTTCCTCCACATCAAGCTCCAAGAAAGATCTCCCACTCAAGGCTAGTGACAAGACCAAGCTCAAGTCAAAGTCAAAATCAAAGCCTCCTCCCTCTTCAAGTGAAAGTGAAGACAAGAGTGACTCAAGTGATGAAGATGATGGTGAACTTGCTTTCCTCATGAGGAGGACTACCAAATTGCTCTCCAAGATTGGCAAGAAAGACTACAATTATGATCCTAAGAAGAACAAGTTCCGCTCATCAAGAAGAAGTGGTGAAGGTGGCAAGAGGAAGTGCTACAATTGCCAAAGCTATGATCATCTATCATATGATTGTCCCAAGCCCGACAAGCGAGCGACAAGCTCAAGCAAGAAGAACAACAATGATGATGATGATGAGAAGGATGACAAGCACTCCAAGAAGGACTCATACAAGAAGAAGTCTTCTAGCAAGCCTTACAACAAGAAGAAGAGTGGTCATCGTTCTCTCTTGGCAAATGAGTAGATCACGGATGGTGAAACTTCAAGTGAATCAAGTGATGGTGAAGATGAGAAGAACAAGAAGTTTGCCGGTCTTGTGATCATGGATGATGAAGAACCTCCTCTTCCTCCACCACCGATGTACTTCATGGCTAAACACTTCAAGGTGAGCGATAGTGAAGATAGTGACTCATTGGATAGTGATAATGAACTTTCACCCCAAGCTCTTAAGGGACTTCTAGATCAATACACCGACATGATCAAGAAGCAAAAAAGTAAGCTCAAGGCTCTTGAAGATACCCATGAGAAACTTAAGTTATCAAATGATGAGTTACTTGTGAAACACCATGACCTTAGCAAAGAGCATGATGCTTTGGTAGTGTCTCACAAGTCACTTAGAGATGACCATGACAAGTTGCTTGATAAGCACAATGAGCTAACCGTGCTTAACAAGTCTCTTGAGTCAAATCAAAAGATGCTTAAGAAAGATCATGTGGTCTTAGAGATGAAGTATCAAGAGATTGAGCTTGCTTATGAGGCCATTTGTGCTAGTGGGCAAGGAATTGCTAGAGACATCACTAGGACAAATGCTACTACTTCTTGTGATGATTTGATTGAAGAACCTAAGATCTTGCCTAATGATGAGAATGTTGCCTCCTCTTCCAAGACTAACAATGATAGGGTGAAAGGACTTGAAGAGGAAGTAAGAAGCCTAAGATCATGTGTGAAGAAAATGGCCAAGGGTGAAGCATTACATAAGGAGATCCTCTATCACAATGCAAGAGATTATGGCACTAGGGGACTTGGCTCCTTCCCTCAACCCATCAAAGAGACTCGCAAGTCAAAAGAACTATATGGGTGTTTTGTGAAGTAAGTTGGGTCTTATTGTCAACATTGCCAAATCACCGGTCATCACACAAGGGAGTGTCCTTTACCTTCACGCCATTTGACTAAATTACCTTGCAACTATCGTTTCATGTTCAACAATAACCATTTCTTGTTGTTGAAGAATAGCAAGGGCAAAGTGGCGGCAAGGTTCATAGGGACCAAGGCTAAAGTGAATCAACCTAGGCAAATTTGGGTTCCCAAAGCTTTAGTTACTCATGTGATTGGACCCAAACTTGTTTGGGTTCCTAAATCTTCAACTTGATCTCTTTGTGTGTAGGTGAACTACAAGGCCGGGGGAAGTCATTGGGTTCTTGATAGTGGGTGTACTCAACACATGACCGGCAAAAGTAAAATGTTCACCACTCTAGTGGATGATGCGGGGAATCATGAGCAAGTCACCTTTGGTGACAATTCTAAAGGAAGAGTTTCTGGTTTGGGTGACATAACCATTGCTAAATATCTTTCTCTTTCCAATGTTTTGTTTGTAGACTCTTATAGTTATAACTTTCTTTCCATTGCACAATTTTGTGATCTTGGCTTATCTTGCTTGTTTGATGAAGAGGGAGTTATCATTACTAACAAGAAATCTAATGAAGTTGTGTTCAAAGGTTTTCGCCATGGAAACATCTATCTTGTGGATTTCTCCTCTCATGAAGCAAACTTGACTACTTGTCTTTTCACCAAGACATCCAAGGGTTGGCTATGGCATCGCCGTATTGCACATATAGGCATGAGTCAACTCAAGAAGGCTTTCAAAAGAGGTTTAGTTCTTGGTGTGAAGGATGTCACATTTGAGAAGGACAAGTTGTGTGGAGCGTGTCAAGCCGGCAAGCAAGTAGCAAGTCACCATCCTATGAAGGCTTATGTATCTACCTCAAGACCTTTGGAGATCATGCACATGGACCTCTTCAGCCCTACTACATACAAGAGTCTTGGGGGTAATCTCTATTGTCTTGTCATTGTTGATGATTACTCACGCTACACTTGGACATTCTTTATGGAGGACAAGAGCAAGACATTCGGGATCTTCAAGAACTTCGCTAAAAGGGCTCAAAATGAATTTGAGTCATCTATTGTGAAGATCCGGAGTGACAATGGATCGGAATTCCGGAACACTAATGTGGAAGAATATTGTGATGAGCTAGGCATCAAGCATGAATTCTCCTCAACCTACACACCACAACAAAATGGTGTGGTAGAAAGGAAGAACAAGACTCTCATCACATTGGCTAGAGCTATGTTGGATGACTACGGTATCTCTCAAAGATTTTGGGCGGAAGCTATCAACACGGCGTGTCATGCTTCTAATAGGGTGTATCTCCATCGACTACTCATGAAGACACCCTACGAGCTTCTCATTGGGAGGAAGCCCAACATCTCCTACTTCTGAGTCTTTGGGTGTAAGTGTTTCATTTACAAGAAGAGGAAGCACCTAGGGAAGTTTGAGAGTAGGGTAGATGAGGGCATGTTTCTTGGTTATGCATCAAACTCCAAGGCATATAGAGTATTCAACAACACTACACATGCCGTTGAAGAAACATGTGACGTGAAGTTTGATGAATCTAATGGCTCCTAAGGAGATGGCTATTGTTGTGATGATGTAGGAAAATAACCTCTCCGAGATGCAATGAAGAAGATGGCTATTGGGGACATCAAGCCCAAAGAGGATGATAATGCACCTTCTACTTCCCACAACCATGAAGACTCATCCTCTTCCGATGATGACAATGATGATCATCAAAGAAGAACAAGACAAGAAAGCCCATCTTCCTCAAATGGACCACCTCCTACATCACAAGACACCCAAGATCAAGGAGAAGAAGAACCGGAAGTAGTGCAACCTCAAGATGATCCAACCACACTTGAGAGGCGTACAAGGACTTCATCAAACCACCCCATTGATCTTGTCTTGGGTGATCCCAAGGGTGGTACATGTACTCGCCGCAAACAATATGCTTCGTTTTGCAAACATCATGCGTTTGTTTCTTTTGTAGAACCCACTACTATAGAGGAAGCTCTTGAGGACCCGATAGGATCTTGGCTATGCAAGAAGAGCTCAACAACTTCACAAGAAATGAAGTTTGGGTCCTAGTAGAGCGCCCCAAGAACAAGAACGTGATTGGCACAAAGTGGGTCTACCGAAACAAGCAAGATGAACATGGAGTAGTGGTGAAGAACAAGGCAAGACTTGTTGCCAAGGGGTACTCTCAAGTGGAAGGCTTGGACTATGGAGAGACCTTTGCTCCGGTTGCACGTCTTGAAGCAATCCGTATCCTTCTTGCTTATGCCTCTTGTCATAAAATGAAATTGTTCCAAATGGATGTCAAGAGTGCCTTCTTAAATGGCTTCATCAATGAAGAAGTCTATGTTGAGCAACCTTCTGATTTTGAAGATACCACACATACTAACCATGTCTATAGGTTGATCAAGGCTTTATATGGACTCAAGCAAGCGCCTAGGGCATGGTATGACAGGCTCCGGGACTTTCTCATCAAGGAAGGCTTCAAGATTGGAAGAGTGGGCAATACTCTATTCACCAAGATCATCAACGGAGAGCTCTTCATTTGTCAAATCTATGTTGATGATATCATCTTTGGCTCTACCAATCTTAAAGTGTGCAAGGACTTTAGTGAGCTCATGATTAAGGAATTCGAGATGTCTATGATTGTTGAGCTCAACTTCTTCCTTGGGTTTCAAATCAAGCAATTGAAGGAAGGAACCTTCATCCATCAAGAAAAGTACACCAATGATATTCTCAAGAAGTTCAAGATGGATGATTGCAAGCCAATCAAGACACCAATGCCTACTAATGGACATCTCGACTTAGATGAGGGAGGTAAACCGGTTGACCAAAAGCTTTACCGTTCAATGATAGGCTCCCTTCTTTATCTTACCGCATCTAGGCCCGATATCATGTTTAGTGTTTGCATGTGTGCTCGGTTTCAAGCCAACCCTAAAGAATCTCACCTAAGTGCTTTGAAAAGGATCCTTAGATACTTAAAATACACACCTAGCATTGGCTTGTGGTACCCCCATGGTGCTTGTTTTGAGCTCTTGGGTTATTCGGATTCGGATTTTGCCGGATGTCGAGTAGACCGTAAGAGTACTTCGGGTGGGTGCCATTTGCTAGGTCGATCTTTGGTTGCTTGGTCCTCTAAGAAGCAAAACTCCGTGGCCTTATCCACCGCGGAGGCGGAATACATTTCCGCCGGGGCTTGTTGTGCTCAAATCCTCTATATGAAGCAAAGCCTCTTGGATTATGGTGTGGTTCTAGATAGGGTTCCCCTCCTTTGTGACAATGAAAGTGCCGTAAAAATTGCTAACAACCCGGTTCAACACTCGCACACCAAGCACATTGATATCCGCCATCACTTCTTGCGAGACCATGTGGCTAAAGGTGATATTCTCCTTTGTGGTGTTCGCTCCGAGGAGCAATTGGCGGATATATTCACTAAGCCTCTTGATGAAAACACCTTTTGTAGGCTAAGGAGTGAATTAAATGTGTTTGATGCGTCTAACATCATGTGATGCTTGTCATATAGTTTGCATTTGCATATGACATGGTGTAGGGGCTTGTCTAACCTCGTTAAGATAGTGGTGAGTATGGGTCTTGCTTGAGCCGGTGGTTCCAAAGTTTCGCTCAAGGCATGTTGAAAGGCTCACCATGAGTAAGCTTAACAAGGGTTCAAACTTGACAAGATAGTTTATCTTTCCGCTTTGCATCTTTTCTTGTCATATAGTATGCATTCATGTTTAATTTCATGCATTTATTCTTGCATAGCATTGCGTGAGAGGTGTCACAAAGGAAAATCACACTATGAGAAAGTTGCTTAGCGATCAATGCAAATCAACATCTCGAAAAGTGTGCTAAGACAAATGATGGTGCTTAATGCCTATTGAGTTATGTCCTAACGAGCTTAAAGTTTCTATCTCTAAGCTCAAAGGCAATGACTCATACATTCCCTTTTTGGATCTTATTCGCCTATTTTTCTAAAAATTTATAAGGTCTATCCCTTGAAGGGAATCTATGGTGTATATACCTCTATTTGCAAAGGAGTGCTTGAGGGGTGAGGTTGTCACTCAGGATTGATCCAAAAATGTGCTTGAGTTGGCTTGTGTGTGGCATTTGTCGGATCAAAAATGAGCTTTAGTTCAACATTCTGTTTTCTACTTCACCGGATAAACCGCTGCTACATAGGTTCCAGCGTCGGTTCATCCGGTGGCCAGGTCATTTTGAATTTTGCCTCGTGCGCCTCTGTTAGCTATCGCCGGATAAACCGACGCTCACCTCTGTGGTTGCAGCGGTTCATCCGGTGCTACTAATTTCTGGGGCAAATTCAGACCTGCGTGACATTCATCCGACACATCTAAAAACAAGGCCATCAGATCATCCGGTGATGTATTTCTCAGTTTTGACCACATCGTCCGACGCATACACTGACGCTGCGTGTTTTTCTACCGTCGGTTCATCCGGCGCTTCTCTGCAGCATGGCCCCACATGTCATAACTGGTCTTCTCCATTGGGATCTCACATCCATTCGAACCCGCTTCACCCGTACACCGCCGTTCAGTTCGCCGCCGACCGTCTCAGCCCTGCGCCGCCACACGTGTGCCTCCGCCGGCCTCTGGAGCTCGTCGCCGGCCACATCCGCCGCCGCGCCACCGTCTCCTCCGGCTAATTTTCTCATGCGCGCCGCCGCGGCTCCCTGCTAGGGTTTCCGCTGCCGGCGGCCTCTCCGGCTCGCCGGCGCCGCCGCGACCTAACGGTCGCCGTCGAGAAGCTCGCGCAGGCCTCCGCCACCCTCCTCTGCAACATCTCGTCACCCTTCTTCAGCAGAGGTGCAGCTTCCCCCCTTTTCGGCTCCTGTTCGTGCTCTGTGGGAATTAGATGGAGTTTCTGGGGATTTGGACCATGATGTTGAGCAATTCTGCTTCCTTTACATCTCAGATGCTAATTTGTTCAGTTTTAGTGCTCAAAACCATCCAAAGACTGCTAAATCTCATTTGTTTGAGCTCTGTTGTCACTAATCAGCACTGTTTATGCCCTGTTTGCTACTATTTTGGTCTGATTCATGCCATATCTGTCACAGTAGCTTGTGCTCATGCTCTAGATCACATAACATGCTCATAGTGTTTGAATCACTATCTCATATACCTTGAGTTGTTGTGCTTGCTCGGTATATACCATATCTTTGTCAGTATCTCACATTCATGTTTTTGCTCACACTTACACATCTTGTGCACTTAAGGATGTTCCTAGTTTTCATTCCTTATCTTGTGCCATGTTTTATCTCCTAGTATCCATGCATAGGCTCTATCTCTTTCATATGCTTTGCTTAAGGACCCCCCTCTTTAGATATTTACTCTCGTTTATATTCTTTGCTCGCCATTCTATAATCTTCTATCATTTCTCTGACAGATGGCTTGCGACAAGAGGAAGGGCAAGGCCGTTGTTGAGCCGAAGAAGAAGAAGAGCAGACAGGAGAAGGAGTGGGAGCGTGTGCTCCAGGTTCCCGACACCCAGGGTCAGCCACAGAGAGGGATTCAGATCAGCAGTAGTGCACAGAGTCAGGGGGAGCAGCCCCATGAGCAGCAGGTGCTACGGCGTTCAGGTCGTACTAGCACCCGACAGACAGAGACAGAGACCCAGTCACCTCCTTCTGCACCACGTACCGGTCCTCGGACTCGTGGTGGACACACTCAGGCTCAGCCTACTCCGAGGCAGAGGAGGACTGCAGCAGAGCAGCACGTGGAGCAGGATCAGGAGGATCAGTCGAGAGAGGGACCTGAGATCCGTATTGGTGCTCAGCGTGCAGAGGCTTTCGGAGTCTACCTCCGTGATACGAGGAGCCTCTCTGGCCCGAAGATCCGGAAGTTGAGGTTTGTGACAGAGGACGAGTGGTTCCCTCCTCAGAGAGAGAATTGTGACCCCCGGTTCTGGCCTATCCTTCAGGAGAGCTTCTATGCCTCCTATGTCAAGAAGGGGTCACAGCTGAGTCAGCACAGGATGTTGCAGTGGACAGCTCTCAGAGCAGCAGCAGCTGGAGTCCCGATACTCCCTCACTTCGACTACTTACCGGGACTTGCAGCTCTGGTCAGTGAGAGACCGCGGTATGTGCCAGAGTGGGTCCGAGTGTTCTACTCGACCGTCTACGTTGAGGATGCCCGGCTCTCGATCCGTTTCATGTTCATGGGGCAGCAGTACAGACTTACTCGAGAGGGGATAGAAGAGTTCCTTGGGGTTCAGGTCGACGAGACTTCGATACACTACCTGGCATACCCCGACGTTGAGGCTCCTCGTCGTGCTCACTCTCCGATTGTACCTCCACACGAGGAGATCAGCTTCTTGTTTCAGCAGCCTTTCCTCCCCGGCACCCCTCGGACTCCTGACAGGCTGACACGTGAGGCCTACGTGGTCCATTTTGCACTCAGGAGGTCCCTTCTTTTCAGGATGGGGAATGCAGAGTCGATCACCGGAGTCCAGCAGTGGATACTTCTCTATATCATGACTCACCGGCCGTTCGATATCGTGGATATCCTGCTCAGCGAGATTGAGGATGCTATTATGGATGGGATGGGTATGACACGGCAGTTCCCGTTTGCTCACTGGATCAGTTGGATACTATCTCGGCTTGAGGCTCAGCGTTCTATCTCGATCTTGGAGCGTTCACGATACGTGTTCAAGACATACCAGCCGCCGATGCCTGGAGACAGGAGGCAGGGACCCAGGGGACGGAGACGAGTAGTAGAGGACCTCCAGGCTCGTGCTGCAGCTGAGGCAGTGATGGACGAGGCCGCTCGACAGGACGAGCTTCTTGCTCTAGCTGAGGGGCCTCTGCCTGCGTACCTCGCCACTGACACAGAGGAGGACTCGAGCGAGGACGAGGACTTTGAGCCCGAGCCACAGCACGTCTTCCGCACTCGCCGTACTCATGACGACGAGGCTGGGGGCTCCGGTTTACCAGGACAGAGAGAGGCCGAGTCACCTATCCCACCTATTTCCACCTCTCAGGTCACTCAGCCCGATGCCCTTGCTTCAGTGATCCAGTCGTTGGCCGACCAGTCGAAGGCCACGATGGAGATGCAGCGCGAGATGCAGGCACAGTTTCTGAGGCACCAGGAGGCCCAGCAGGTTATACTCGACAGTATACGCCAGCAGCAGGAGGCACAGAGACTGCAGTTCGAGCAGCAGCAGGAGGCTCAGAGGCAGCAGCTACAGCAGCACCAGATGATGACTGCACAGATGTTCTCGTTTATGTCTACTTGCTTGGGTCAGCTCTTCCAGCACACGGGGCTTCAGCTTCCAGCTATCCCGACCCAGCAGCTTCTTCAGCCTGAGCCGGCTGTTTCTGTCCCACCTGTCAGTATGGTGAGCCTCCCGATCCCGACGGTCTCGATCTCAGCTTCACCTATTCTTCCGTCCGGGACGTTCACCTCTCAGCCGCTCTCGACTCCTCAGACGACGACACTACTTGAGCAGCTCAGGGCAGGGCAGTTCTCTCAGACACCGTCGACCCAGCTGATGTCTCCTTTCCCGACAGGTCCTCTGATCTTCGAGACACCTTCACGACCTTCTCTGGGATTCACTTCGCCCATGCCTTCCATGGCTACTCCTCAGGCGGAGAGACTTGATCAGGAGGACCCCACACTTCGCACTATCACTCAGCAGATCGAGTCAGAGATGGCAGCTGTGAGCACTCAGGCTCTTCCCACCTCTACCGGCACCGACACAGCTCGTATCGCTTCACCTGTCAGATCTTCGCCGGTCTGCTCTTCAGAGTTGTCAGGGTTTGAGTCCGACGACGGTGACACCTCTGGCTACCACGTCGCTCCTCGCACAGGACACCTCCAGGACACCTCGACGCCGCCGGCTTCTCCTCCACCTCAGCAGGATTAGGTCCCTTTTTGGTGCTTGTTGCCAAAGGGGGAGATAGATAGGGGGAGTAGAGATAGGGGGAGCTTGGGAGATTGTTTTGAGAGCTTTTGTGCCCCTTGTATGTTTTATGGAGTTCATGATGAGACATGTATTTGGCTTTTGTGTATGATGATGGTTTACATGTCTACTCATGCTTGTGTGTTTGTTTAAATAATGCATGTGTGCTTATGCTTATCTCTTTCATGCATTTGTTGTTGAGTTTACGCTTTAATTTCAAATTTACGTGTATCTCTACTTGTGTTGTCATCTATCACCAAAAAGGGGGGGATTGAAAGCATCAAGGCCCCACCGCACCTTTGTCTTCCCCTTCTACCTTCTTGCACTTAATTCTGCATTTGCTTTCAACTCTTAAGTTCGCTTGCACTTGTTTCCCCTAGTTTGCTTTGCTTGGTTCTTATCTTGACTAGGGTGCTTTTTTCTTGTTAGTGTGACCATTGCTAAGGAACTTGATTGCTAGTGTGCTTAGTTGGTAGGAAGAAACCTTTTTAGATGGGCAACACTAGAGATCTAGGATAAGGTTGTTTACTTGTTCTAGAAATTGAAAGAAGGTCCATATTCAACCCCCCCTTCTATAGGCCATCGATCCTACAGCAGTGCGCAACTGTGTGCATGTATGTTTAGCGGGTGAATATATATATCAAAGAAAATACCCACTGCGCAGGTCCTTGTAGCTGCACTACTGGGGAAAGGACTTTCTGTGCCAGTTCCAAAACCCTATTAGTACCGGTTTTGGAACCGGTACAGCCCAACCGGTACTAATGTGGAAGTCACATTAGTACCAAGTCATTATACCCGGTACATTAGTACCGGGTCCGGATGTAACCGGTACTAATGTACCTCGTCGTCCGTCTCCCGTCCGTCCCCTCCCTTCCGTCCCGTCTCCTCTTTCTTTTTCTTTTCTTTTCCTTTTCTTCTCTCCTGTTCTTATCCTTTACTTTCTTATATGTTCTTCAATCAATCCTCTTACGCTCTTCAATCAATTCCATAAGATTCACACACAAGTGGATTCAACAATAAAAATTATCAAGTTACAACCCACAAGATTGAGTTTAATTCATTCAACAACAAAATTCACATACAAAATTCACAAATCACATTTACAAGTTAGAGCACAAGAATGCCAAGAAAAGAATCACAGATTCACAGCACACAACTCCGCCGCATCCAACCTTACCGGCTACGCCGCGCCCCAGGCCCGGCCGGCGGCCCCGCGGCCAGCTCTGCCAGCACACGCGCGCTGGCTCCGCTGCGCCCCTTTCCCAGCGGCAGCCCCACGGCCGGCTCCAGGCCATGCGCCGCGGCCTCTCTCCGCCGCGCGCCGGCAGGCCTGCGGCCGGCCTCCGCCCCTCCGAGGCCGCAGCACGTCGGTGGACGTGGCCTCCGCGCCAAGCCCGCCGGAGCTCACGTCGCCGCGCGCGCCCGCCGGTGCTGCGCGCTCCCGCCAAAGCACAGCGGAGGCTCCTGCCAGCGGCCTGTGGAGAGAGAGAGAGAGAGAAAGGAGAGAATTTTCAGATCCAGATGGAGAGAGGGAATGAGAGGAGGAGGGAGAAAATGAGAGGAGGTGGAGACTGGAGACGTCCGGTGGAATTTTTTCTAAGTGTTGTGCCTGCAGTGACGGGTGGAGACGCCGTGCCGGGTGGGAGCACATTAGTACCAGGGCTGGACTCCACCCGGTACTAATATGCCACATTAGTACCGGGTGGAGTCCAGCACCGGTACTAATGTATTGGTCCCACATTAGTACCAGTGCAGGTCTGCACCCGGTACTAATGTGGCCACATTAGTACCGGTTCTTGAGCCAGCCCGGTACTAATGTGTGTGTCTAGTAGACGCTCCAGGCTCCCTCTTCCCGACCAGTACTAATGTGCACATTAGTACCGGTTGCAAAGAAAATCAGTACTAATGTGAAATCCTCCTCAGGACGAAAGGTCCATTCCCTAGTAGTGTTGGTTGTTACTACTCCTACCATCCCAAATTATATGTTATTTTGGCATTTAGCTATGAACTTAGATATATCGGTATATCTAGATATATAATAAAAAAATATGTTCGAAAAATCAAAACGGAAATTATTAATTACCTCTCACTCCGCTGTCTCGCATGGTCTAGCTAGCTGGCTTATCCCCCGACACGTTTGTACGTGTGACCAGCAAAGCAAGAAACCCCTACGATGACAGTTACTTCCTCGGCCGGTTGATCGAAAGCGATAATACGTACATGAATGTGAGCGAGACAAGTCTTCACTTGGCTTACAGCGCTGAAGAGTAAACTCTCGGCGACCCTGTACTTGTCCCGTACGCATCCAGCACCGAAAACAACCTACCAGACGGGGAGGAAAAATGGACCTGTCGATCGTGTCCACTAGAGTATTCGCGTCTCGAATAACCCTCTCCGATCCGCCGGCCGGAGGTGGACACGAAAGGGGTAGACGATGCGTGCTTCAACACAACAAGTCCTAGCAGCAGGTTCATTGCACCTTTTAGCAGGTGGGGTATGCATGTGTCCAAGTACGTACGCCGGTCCGAGGGCACCCAAAAAGGTTTCCGTGGATTGCGACACCGCCGACACGTACGCCGATGAATCGGTACGGTCTGGAGTCGTCGTTGGTGTACTGCCCACACAGTGACACAGTCAAAACTCATGCACGGGCACGGCATGCAGCTTCCGAGCAACTACTAGTCTACTACTCCCAGCCGTTTCAAAGCAACCCGGCTCTGCCGCCGTAGAGGTCATAGACTCATAGTGGCAATGCCGTTATTTTTTCTTTTTTTAAAAAAATCACTGCATCGGGATAAATATATAACAAGTTTGACTCAGACGTGCCTCGTTCGTTTGGCTTATTATCAACATCAGTCAGCCGTATTTTTCTCTAAACAAATCAACACCAGGTAGATAGTAGTATTTTTATCTCGCAATCAGCACTGGCCACCAGCAGTCACCTTGTTTAGTTCCATTAAAAAGTATTATTCACCTGTGGCATCAAATATTTAGACACTAATTAGAAGCATTAAATGTAGATTAATGACAAAACTTATTCCACAACCTCGGGTTAAATCTCAAGACGAATCTATTAAGACGAATTAGGTTATGATTAGATAATGTGATACTACAGTAAATATGTGCTATGACGGATTAATTAGACTTAATAAATTCATCTTGTGAATTACATGTGAGTTCTAAAATTAGTCTTTTTATTAGTACCTGAACATCTGTTCTGACATTCCATGAAATATCTGATGTAACACCGCAAAATTTTTCACCAATGAACTAAACAAGGCTCGTTGAGCTAAACATGATGGGGGACATTTGGAACAAAACGAGTTCCGGGGATGACAGAATCCCAGTAACATATGCAATGACTTTTGTATTTTTTCCTTCTTTAGAGAACTTCATCTAAATCTACTATGTACAGCCCCTGAAGAATATTTGCAAATTTTCTATTGTTTCACAAAATAGAAAATTTCATTCTATTAGTACATACTTTTTCTACTTTCACAAAAAAGTAACTTTTCATGTTCATTCTATTAGTAGATAATTTTGTGACACAAAATTGGTGTAAATAAATTCGTACTAAAAGTACTTACTACTACCTATTATTATTTTATACCATGCGAATGAAGTGCTACTATTGGCAAAAAACTTATCCTAAACTCCTATTGCCAAAACGAAATATAGTACGTAGTGAAAAAAAAGAGAGGGAGTAACTCCAATCAGTAGTCGGCCGGTCAAAGATCAAGTTTCTCGGATGGTGATCAAAGACAGGAATTGGGAGACCATATTGCAGCACCGAACGGCGTCTTCTGGGGACTCCTTTTCCAAGCAACTTGCAAGAAGCCCGTGGTGCGGAGCTTGTGAAACAGCTCACATTTCGTTGTTTAGGACTAGATCAAGTGCTGGACTGGTTGGTTTCCTTGGTCATCATTGTACTCTAGTACGAGATCTATCAACAGATTCAGCTCCCCAATGCAGAAGGTCTTGGTCCAAGAGCATGATGAACAGCAAGAAAAATGAAACCCAAGTGGATGCTTTATTTGGTGGGAGGTGTAATGTAAGGAGGAGGGAAAATATATACATATATAACAGCAGCAAGTTGTGTGTGTACCCTTCTAGTGCAATGCTTTGGTATGCAGGTGGGTACATGCACTGAATTTAGATGCTTGATGATGCCAGCTCACCTGTTCACTCTTCGTAATCAGCAGATGGTTTAGCAGGTCAATGCCCATAGAGATCATTCGTCTTTTCAATGCACAATCAGGTCATAAGCTGAATTTGCATCAATATGTAAATTTTTCACATTGTCAATCTTCACAGCGGCTCTTCAAGAAAATAATAGTATCAGAGGTTTCTGAACTGTGATTGGTGCATAGAACTTATATTAATAGAGTATTATTGGTTTTGTTTGTTGATAATGACACACATTAACAACATTTTGTCAAACCAGTCATTTCCTGACGCATTGATGGGGCGCAGATACAATGGATGTTGCGCATCAATGCAACGCGAGACTGACAAAACGGCAATCTCCGATCCTGTCGTCAGATTAAGTGTCAGCTAATTCAAAGCTTGTCGATTGAAAATTAAACAAGATGAGTGTATATCATGCAACGAGATCAAAGGTTATGTACGAAATATAATGTTCTTTTTATCCAGCTATCTACTGATGCTATTAGTCATATTGATTATTGATTCAGTCTAGAAGTTTTGGACGGTTGGTACTACGGATCTGTATGTGCATTACACAAGGCTAGGGCTAAACAAGGGCCATTGAATCCCATTAAAAAGGGACATCGAATAGTGCTCTGAATTTATTCAGGAGCCGCGTCTTGCATTGCCATTTCCCTTTCACGTATTTCTCTATCGGGAGAAGAATGCAGTGAAAAGGGTTAGAAACCAGATGTGTTTTGGCGGTGATAGAGTCGCATGGCTCCATCCACTAGCCATTAAATTAAATCCTGATGTTGACACATATTCAAACGTTTGTAAATTGAATGTTGTGTGAAAAAAATTCCCTGAACTCAAATTTGTAATTATCAACAAGTATGCTAAAAAAACTTGAAAAAAACTGTCATGAAATTTAACTTTTTGAAAGAGAGATTTTGTTGCTTTTTAAGGCATCGAACTTCTCAAATTAATTCCTGGAAAAATAATAAGAAAAAGTGCAAACATATGCATGTATCGAGTCAGGAGCTTGAACCTGAAGTGGCAAATTTCACCATAAAGAACCTAACAATTGAACATATTTAATTTACTCTCGATTTTCCGCTATTACCGTATCATTTTCAAGAAACATTCGAGGGCCCAATAAATTAAGTTTCGGAGGAGCGAGGATGACCCCACGGATGTTCTACTTTGGAGGTGTGTTTAAATCCAGAGGTGAAATTTTTTAAAATTTTACGATGTTTCATGGTATATCGGATTACTAATAAAAACATAACTCATTTGGAAATCGCGAGACGAATTTATGAAACCTAATTAATTCATCATTAGCACATATTTACTGTAGCTTATTGTCAAATTATGAATTACACTACCGGATTCCGCTTAGTTGCCGTGAGCCGGTTCCTCACGGCAAAGAGCGGTCCACCGACGGCAACCTCTTTGCCGTGAGTTGCCGCCGGCAAAGGGCTCACGGCACAGTTTGGCCGGCAAACAGCATAGTTGCCGTGAGCCGACCGGTTGACTCACGGCAAACGTGTGTCGTGAGTGGTCAATAGCTCACGGCACAGGTGTCTAATGGGGATCACGGAAGGTGTCTTAACGGCTCATTGTGCCGTGAGCCTGACGGCGAGCTCACGGCATACATGCCACACGTGGCAGCTTCCCAGGTGAGGTGACGTCGGTTGTGTGCCGTGAGCCAGACGCCTAGCTCACGGCACAGAGCTTCTGGTTGCCGTGAGCCGATCCTTTGCTCACGGCATAGAGTCCACACGTGGCACCTTCTCAGACGAGCTGACGTCGGTTGTGTGCCGTGAGCCGGCCGTCCAGCTCACGGCACAGATCATCTGGTTACCGTGAGCTGCTCCTTTGCTCACAGCATAGAGTCCACACGTGGCACCTTCTCAGACGAGCTGACGTCACGTATTTGCCGTGAGCCTGCCGTCCAGCTCACGGCACAGAGTACATAGTTGCCGTGAGCCGCTCCATTTACTCACGTCATAGAGGCAATTCCCTGCTGCCAGGTTGCACAACTTTGCCGTGAGCACAAGCCGAAGCTCACGGCATAGGTGCAATAGCTCACGGCATAGGAGCATTAGCTCACGGCAAAGTGGCATTTTTATTTTTTTTATTTTTTCCCAGAACCATATATGCCACCTCACATTCGATACAACATCACAGGCAGTTCAAATATCACCATAACCATCACAGACAGTTCAAATATCACCATAATCATCACAGGCAATTTAAAATATCACCATAACCAACACAGACAGTTCAAATATCACCATAACCATCACATAAGTTCACATATGCATCACATAAGTTCACATAAGCATCACAGACAGTTTAAAGTCCATAAGTCCACAAATGCAACATAAGTCCACAACCACTAGTCCAAATGCATGTAAAGTCCATAACTCACTCCTGCGGCGACGGCCCTGGCTGCGGCGAGTGCTCTGGTGGCTGCTGCGGCGAGTGCTCTGGTGGCTGCTGCGGCGACGCAGTCGCTGACCCCCCAGCTGCCGGCGGCAGCCATGTGTAACCTGGTGAGCTGGTTGGCGGCAGCCCCATGCCCGGCAGAACATGCGGCCACGACGGCCACGTGTAAGTAGACCCGTGAGGCGCTTGCCCCCACGCTCCACTCCCGGGGACCAACGGAGGCCGCTGAGACGACGACACGTCATGTGCAATCGGGCTATCATTCGATGCCGCCGACATATTCTGCACAAAATTTTAAGTCAAAAACATGGAAGTACAACATTCTAAGTATGTCACTATGAGAATGAAAGTTCTATATGAATATGAGAATAAATCTACATTTCTAAGTCATTCTAGGTTTCTAAGTCATTCTAGGTTGCTTAGCTCTCTAAGTCACTACCAAAAATGGAAAGACAAGTGGGAACCAAACTCACCGGAGTACTCAGAGTCAGTCTAGGAGGAAGTACGAGCCCAGGTGGAGAAGGGAGTTGCACTTGTGGTTGTGTTTGAGCAATCACCGAAGTAAGACCTTGGACATACTGAAGCACCGCCTGCATCTGCTGCGTATTGGCCTCGACATACTGCTGCATCTGCTGGTGGTCCCTCTGCCGTTCGGCCTTCTCTTGTGCAAGCTTGGACTACAATTTTTGATCCCAACATTAGAATACAAAGCAAAAATATATGAAGCATGGTCATTGAACGACGGATATAGACATCTAATTACCGTGACTGTCTCCAGCAAGGACTCAGCAACGGTCGGTCGTCGCTGTACGGGCGGGGCTGAGCTCGTGCTCCGAGCTTTCACCACCGGGAGACTGGGAACCTCGGCCGGGTCGAGGATGCTGTCGCCCACAAAGTACCGACCATGCTGCTTGCCGTGTCCGATCCTCATTATGACTTCTCCATCAAGGGGCGTCGTCCTCGGATCGAACTCTGGCCCATGGACCTCCCTTGTCGTCGTGTTGTACCGAACGATGCGGGGCTGGATCGTCGGGTTGGTGTACGCCTCGGGCGGGTCTGCCTCGTTGTAGGTGATGTCCGACGTCGCCTTGCCCTTGTGAGACAAAGCATATGCCTCGAGCTGGGAGCAAGGCTGGCCACCGTGTGCCCGAGACAGCGACAAACAACAAGATTGTCACAATTAATGCAAAATCGTGAGCATTGCAATAAAGAAATAAATTCACGTACCCATCTAGCCGCATATTGCCTTAGGTTTAGGTTGCCTTGATGGTGTGCCGGACCTTCCATCTTCAAACGCCGCTCCCGGCGCTCGAGGTGCATCTTGTCCCACTCCGGGTCAAGCCATCTGTACACCAGCCTTGCCCAAGCCCGCCGATTGCCGCTACACCACCACGGAGGCACCTGCACGTCATCAAGTCGTCGCCATATCAAATTGATCATACGTGAACGATGAGAAGTTAATATTGCAGTGAGATGTTCTTTACCCTCAACCATTCATCTCTGGGCAGCTTCTCGTTTCTTGCCTGCTCTTTGGTGATTTTCTGTTTCTTGTGCTTTGCGAAGTAGAACACAACGGTGCCCACACGCGCCTCGTAAATCATATCATGCACCAGCTTTTGACAGGCATTCCTCGCCACCTCATTCGCCCTTTCCAGAGAGCCCTCCTCACATCTGTAGAAATCCTGCATATACAAGTGTTGTCAATACTTTAGGAAAATGCAAAGTAAAACCGATGTATTGAGATTAGCAATGTTTTGCGAGGAAGACTTACCCATAGTTCGTTTACCACACGCCCGGCCTTGGTATTGAAATTCCTGCCGTCTCGATCATCTTGATCGGTCACGCTGACATAGTGGTCAAACGTCTCTGCTAGGTCCTCTCGGTCCCCAACCTCCACCAACCCAGGCCAGTGAATCTTGCACAAAATACCGAGGATGCCATTGGGAAGACGTGAGTGATGACCTGGAGCGACTACCCTCCACCCCCTGCAAAATTGATTCAGACAAATTAATAGTTTCAATTGTGAAAGTTCAAAGTAACCAATGAAAAAGCATTGGTAAATTACCTTTTCCCATCAGGTGCAATCATCGGTCGTTCCGCAAGAGGTACGGGACGTGTCGGAAGCGTCGCAGGGCCTCGCAACCAGATCTTCCCAGCCCCCTGCTCCCCATCCCCCTCCTCCTCCTCCTCCCCCTCCCCCTCTCCCTCTCCCTCTCCCTACCACTCCCACTCCCACTCTCCCTCTCCCTCTCCATCTCCCTCTCCAGATCCTCCTGCCTATGCTCCAGCCTCTCCGCCTCCCTATCCTCCCTATCACTCTCCTCCCTCGCAGACTGTGGCACCATAGGAGAGGGACGTGATTTGCGACCCGCCCTCCCTCCAGACAACAAAGAACCAAGGGGGGGGAGGGTGACCTCCGGCGACCAACCCTCCCTCCTCCTCCTCCTCCACCAGACGGAGGTGCACGCTCCGGAGTGGGTGACCTCCTGCGACCCCTCCTACCACCTGCCCCGGAGCCCTCAGCCGTCTCGGAGCCGTCACGGCCGCTACGAGGGTACAACTCGTTGAGGTTCTTTGTCACCCCGCGACCCCCGCGGCCGCCTCCGCCTCTGCTGCTGCGTGCCCTAGGCATCTTCGTTCAATCAACTGCAGAAAAAAAGAGTAAAGCAAGTATTAGTACATGTATTAGATAGCAAAGAGTACAAGTACTAAATAAAAAAATAATTAATGTAGTAAGTACAACAGTACGATGGCGACAACCACATTCCAAATTTATAGAAACAGAAATTTGCCTCAGATATTTTGTCTTTTCATATGACCTTGAACTTAGAGCATAGATCATCAAAAGAACTAAAAAGGGTGTTCATGGCAACATGAAAGCATGCGAGACATCCATCCCAACCATCATGTCATCACGACCGACCTGTTGGGTATGGATGTCTCGCATGCTTTGATGACAACCATGAGAAGCATATAATTGAACAACAGAAGCTCAAGGTCATTATATGTTACCCAACATGAAATTTGGGTAAGTTTTGATATCATCATAGGCATGAGTAAAGTTGAATTTAAAATGAAACAAAATTTCAACAGCACCTCCCCTACATGGAGATGTGGTCAAAACCTACAACAAAACAATGGCACGATGGCCGACAACCACAGTCCAAAATAGTAATTTGCCTCAGATATTTTTTTCTTGCATGGACCTTGAACTTAGAGCATAGATAATCAAAAGAGGGTTCATGACAGCCATGGAACCGTGAGAGACGTCCATCCCAACCAAGTTGTTGCTTGGGAATGGATGTCTCCCATGGTTTGATGACAACCATGAGAAGCATATAACCGGTACAACTCAAGCTCAAGGTCATCATATGTTACCCAGCAAGAACACTAGGTACAATTCATATCATCATCGGCATATGAGAAGTAATAACTAGCTAAATCCATTTCCTAACAAAATTTACTAACTAAAATTTCCTAAATGCATGCTCAGCAACTAAAAATTGGAGAGGTGTATGTTCCTCACCTGAACAGGGCCGGCGAGGCTCACGGCGAGGGGCCCCGGCGGTTAGGGGCAGCAGCCGGGGCCGGTGGGCGGGGCCGGCCTCTCCCTCGGTGGCGGTGGGGAGGCACGAGCCAGCCTCTCCCCCTGGCCGCGGCGGTGGTGGGGAGGCACGGGCCGGGAGAGGAGGGGGCCGCGGCCGGATCGTGCACGCCGGGGGAGAGGAGGTGGAGGAGCGACGGGCGGCGAGGGGACCCGGCGGTAGGGGGAAGCGGCCGGGGCCGGCCTCTCCCCCGACGGCGGTGGGGAGGCACGGGACGACCTCTCCCTCGGGCCGTGGCGGTGGTGGGGAGGCACGGGCCGGGAGAGGAGGTGTCCGCGGCCGGATCTGGCACGCCGGGGGAGAGGAGGTGGAGGAGCGACGGGCAGCGGCCGGCGTCGGGGACCATGGACGGACGCGGTGTCGGGGGCGGTCGTGTTGGGGAGGACGAAGGCGGCGGGGACCGCGCGGCCGGCGGAGGGGACGACGGCGCTCGGGCGGCGGCGGCGGCGGTTGTGTGTGTGCGCGTGTGTGTGTCTGAGTGTGTGGTGCGTGTGTGGTGTGTGTGGTGCGTGTGTGAAGTGTGTTGTGTGTGTGTGAAGTGTGTGCGGCTGACGAGTGGGCCCAAGGAAGCTTTGCCGTGAGCTAGATCTAGGGCTCACGGCAAAGATCCGGTGGTCCCACACGTCAGCTGCAAGCGACTTAGGGTTTCAGGAGAACGCGTTGCCGTGAGCCAGATCTACTGCTCACGGCAAAGAGCACGCGTTGCCGTGAGCCAGATCCACGGCTCACGGCAACAAAGGGGCAGCCGTGTGTAATGTAGGTATGCCGTGAGCTACCCACGGTAAACCGTCAGTTATCAAATTTTGTTTATTTCCCTCTTATTTTTTTATGATTTTCCTTAAAAACAAGTTGAGTGCATTATGATATTTACCTGCTAAGCTAACTCTACAATATCAATTTTAAACTTTGATGAATTAAAAACATTAGTTTCATTGTACTTTCAACTAAAATTCTATCATTTCATGCGGTCCGATAATGTTCGAAATTAGAAAACTACACAAAAATTTTGCCATTAACCAACATAAGGCACTCAAAGTTGTTTAATAATCCTAGGGAAAGTTCCAAGGTCAAATTTGAATCAAAACATCACAAAGACCACCAAATCTAGTCACATGAGTAAACATCTCAGAAACTTCCATTGAGATGCTTCAGTTTGTAAACAGTGTATAAGTTGAGTAATTCGAAACCATCTCAATTCTTCACCACAGCCTCCATACATGATATCATGATGTCCATACAAATTTCATGATGTTTTAAATTTGTATGGATTTTATACAATTAAAATACTATTGCACGAAACCTTCAGAATCATGTGTCGAGTCTAAATGTTTGAAATTCTCTCTAATTTCATGGTATATGTATGAAAAAGGAATGAAGAACACGAAATATCATTATTGCACTAACTTTATTCTATGATTTTATGCACTTCCAGTTCAAATCCGACGTATCTGAAAAAAATACGAAGAAAGAAAAAAATTACTAAATATATCAAACTGAGTTATAATTGCCCCAAATTTGAATATGTAGTTTGTAGAGATGTGGTTTAAGGGTGGAAAACTTTTGGAGGGCAAACACCAATTTTTTTTGGCCTGTTTGCCGTGAGTCATGGACCTAATTCACGGCAAACAAGGAAAACACACGGCTTCAGGTGGTGTTGCCGTGAGCTGCCACGGGCTCACGGCAAACAGGCTGCCACACGTCTGCGTTTCTGTGCCACGTTGCTGTTACAAGGCTGCCACGCGGCTGCTACATGTTTGCCGTGAGCCGCGGATCAGGCTCACGGCACAAGCGCGACGTGCACCATGTGTCCCGCGCTGTGCCGTGAGCTGTGGACCTGGCTCACGGCAAAACTAACGGCCCCGGCCGACGGACGTGACGGGTCAGGTTGTCAACATGTGTGTTGTGTGTGCCGTGAGCCAGGTCTGTCTGCTCACGGGAAAGAGCAGCCCTCGTCGTGTGTGTTGTGTGTGCCGTGAGCCTAGTCAACAGGCTCACGGCAAAGAACGACCCTCGCCGTGTGCTTTTTATCTGCCGTGAGCCTAGTCAACCGGCTCACGGCATACAGGATTGACGCCGTGTGTATCATGTCTGCCGTGAGCCTCCTGGGAAGCTCACGGCAAAGAGGCCTTTATGCTGTGAGCCCGTTATTTGTCTCACGGCAACGAGAAGGCTCACGGCAGCCTTGCGATTTCCGGTAGTGTTAATTAGATTTAAAAAATTGTCTCGCAAAGTTGTCATAGTTTGTGCAATTAACTATTTTTTAATCTACATGTAATATTCCATATACGTGTCCAAACATCCAACATGATGTGGTGAAATTTTTTTGGAAGGAAGTAAACATGACCTTTGTTTTCTTGTTGGGAGTTGGAAGCAATTGTGCTGCTCACAAAATAGAGAATCCATATCTGAAACCCTGCTAATAATTAATGGCATCGCAAGTGTTCATGATATTAAATCAACTGACCACGTCGCCTGCGCAGGCTAGAATCTACCTATGCATGCATCATTGCACGCGGAACCGTCGCGTACACTGTACCAAACCCGGAAGCTCGATCTCGCTAGCGGACAAGCTGTTGATCAACTTGTCGGCCTAACAAGTCACAGCTCGATCGCCATGCTGACCGAACGGCCGGCCTATAGTGCCAATATAATTAGCCTCTCTATTTGGATTTTGTTTTCTTAAACACATGTGCATGTCCTTGCTTAAACGCATATACTAAGAAAATTATCCGGTCTCAAATATTCACAAGTGAATATCTCGATCACAACGAAATCAATCTGGCCGCAAAAGACAGAGGATACATGAGTACTTAGACTCCACGTTTAATTTTCAGTGCGAGAAACAAAAATAACATGGAAGGAAGAGACAAAAAAAAACTAAAAAGACTAAGCTTCAAACTTCTTCTATGATCTTTGCTTCAATCTTGCAACAGGTTTTGTAGTGTATTTTATCTTTCACCTCTACTATTTTTTTTAGAAACCTTAGATGTCATGATCATAGAAAACCTTCGGAACTGATCTGATTCATTGTTGCTACACCAATATCATCAAGCGGCCGTGCCTGCACCGGCGCAACATCGGCTCACCAATGTTGAATGCATAAATAGCTGAGAAAATCCTACCTGGCTGGTCTCAATGAAATTTCATAAAAAAATTTACGTGCATTATATTTTATCACATCAGTAATTTTATTGACTTGTTAAGATCATTTATGAAGAGAGTTCCATCCTAGATGAGAGGAGTTTCATCTCCATGACACTACGTTAGTATAATTGCTAGTTCTTAGACTTTTAATTTTGGCAATTACTCCCTCCGTCTCTAAAAAACTATCACCGTTGATTTTCGTGTCACAAGTTTGACCGGATTTGTAGAAAATATGTGCAACATTTGTATTTTCAAATAAATTTGTTAAAAAACTAGATTCAAATATCTATCTAACTATATTAATTTTGTACTATAAATATTAATATATTTTTCACATATATAGTCAAAGTTGTTTCTCGAAAAGCAAAATGACAGTCTTTTAGAGACGGTGGGAGTATGCACTGAAATTGACCTAATTTTGTAGGTTCGACCCTATGCATCCGCGGAGGAACCTCCCGGTGGTTCGTGGCGCTGCTACCAGTGGCAAACCGCGTGGATTAATATAGTAATTATAGGATGCCTAATGTGGGCCCCGACGATGAACAAAAGTAGTATGCGTGCATGATCTCTTGGATTAGGAGAGAATGAAGAAACACTATCGAAAATAAAAAAATTGAGCACAACTACTACGTACTGCTGGTAGTGGTTGTGGTTGAGGTTGAGGAGATCCTACGGGTGGGAGGAAGAATCGGGAGGAGGGAGGCGACCCCACGGCTACATGCGATGCACCTGGCTAATATAATCCGTCTCCTTCTCTGTTTTCTCCCGATCCTAATCCATCTTTGATTTGTTTTTGTTAAGCGAACAAGGAGGAGGGGGAAATAAAGAAAGTGACGGAAAAGTGAGTGGGGACGCGTGGTGGGTCTGTGGGCCCGAGGGGTTGTCCATGTACGCTGCATATCTTTTACCTATGATTCTTGGCCAATACCGAGGCCAAAGAAGCCGGCCACGTCGCCGGCTTGTCCCGACCGTCGGATCGGTCGTGTGGATGGTCAGGATCGGGCGAGCGTCGGTCGTTTTACAAAAAAGACCCTGAAGTTTCGCAAATTCAAACAGCAGTCCAAGGAAACTCGGGCGTTCGAGCAATGGGCGCAACAGCATGCGGAAAGAGAAGATGAGGGGAGGGAGGACAAAGGAACGGCGACAAAGAGCAGACCGAGGGGCCGAGAAGAGCGAAAATCAGATGAGGGAGGAGCGGCCGGGGACGGGGAGACCGCCACGACGGTCGACGAAGCGGAAGCCTACCTCCCGGTTCACATCGATGCGACTCCCTACATCGAGGACGGCGAGCTCAGGCACGCCGCGGCCGAAGAAGAGAAAGCTGCGGAGGCGGAGGACCACCCCGCCGCCGGCGCCATAGGAAGCCGTCCGACTCCTCAAACCTTGCGATCCTCACTTCTGCGCCCACCCTGGAACGCTTCAACTACCTCTCGCCACAGCCACCGCTACAGAGGGTGGGTTCCCCGCTGGCGGTGGCCGCTACATAGACCGGGCACAGCGCCTGCAGCCTTTCCGCAGGCTGTGCCCCCGGCCGCGGCCCCATCCAGTGCCGGGTCGTCGGGAAACCGGCGGCGACCTCCTACTTCAGCTCGATGCGGCTACGGCCCGCTAGACCTCGAGCTCGGGGACATCGCCGCGAGGAAGCGGCCGCGGAGGAGGAAGCTCCGCTAGCCTGCCTACGGGCATGATGCACCGTGCCGCCCCCGCCGCTCCCGCCGCGGCCGCGGGGACGTGTGCCGGGACTAGCTGCGGGGGGAGGTTTGACCGCAGCAGCAGAAGAGGCTCAGGGGTGCGTGGGAGTCGAAAAGCGAAATGACGACGATGACCTCTGGAGCGGCGGCGGCGGCGGCGGCGAGGCGCAACGCGTTTGGGCAAGCAGATAAGGCTCTCTGCCCTTGCCCGCTGGCCGAGCAGGCCAAGGCCTGCGCCTGGCTAAGACAACAGCTGGTGGACTGCTTTTGCATACATGGGCCTCGAAAACTGGTGACTGCTTTGCATACGTGGGCCTCGAAAAGAAAAATGGACTAGGTTGTGCCGAAATTATGGGAAAAGCCCAGTTGATTGATCCAAATTGGGTTGCACTGGAAACGACTATTGACTTCAGTGAGGAAAATAGATGATGTGCATATCAATTATCAAAGATATCCATTTGCTTAAAAGATAGGCTACTTAAAACGAAAATTTAAGCATAATATTTTTACAGACCAATCTTTTTTTGAAACAAAACAAAATAGCATATTAACAGAGAACACCAAATCATTGAACAAGACCTAAACATGTCCTTTCTCAATATCTTTTTTTTGCGACAAACCCTTTGTCAATATCCAACTTTACAATGTTACCATCCCTCACTAAATGTGTTTCTCCCTTCGCAACATAATTTAGCATGGTAATGCACCTTGTATTATTTGCGTGATTGTCCAAGCTGAAATCAATTTAATTACAACAACAGCAGCCTGGAGTGAAAATGGTTCACATATTGGTAGCTGATTTGCTAATTCCTTGCTGAAGATTTCAAATCAACGGAAGGACTGGTAATGAAACTCACAATAATTTTAGAGAAAATGCAATATAAGCCAAAGAACTCCGTTGCAACTGTACGAATACAATGGAACTACATCTGTTGACGCTTTTTACGGTCGAACACACGAGTGCGCTAGATCGCGCGGTCGTCGGAAATCACCTCGCCGAACCACCCAGCACGGGCCGGTCTAACCGCCTGGGGGGCCGGTCTAACCGCCTTGGACAGGAGGAACGCCGAAAAACCTAGATTCGCTGCTCCGGGAGGGACCCTATCGGGAACAGTGCGCCTAGGGTTGTCCTGAGATCGGCAGGCCACTCAGAACTCCCTCAACCGCCGTGGAGACGAAGGAGGAGAGCAATGGAGGTTGGAAAAGTTAGGGTTTGGAGAAAATAAAGGTAAAATTGATAATGACGATTGGATGATAGCTCTCAATCGGCCACGACCCTTTATATTTATAGGGTGGGAGGACTTGCCCTGCAAACCACGCTTTACAACTCGGAATTAAGCTAAACTCCTAATTCTACCCGAAATCGGGGAGACCCGGTTAGACCGCCCCTGTGGGGCGGTTAGACCGCCTGGCACCTTTGTGCCGGACTGGCTACAGTGCACCCGGTCAGACCGCCCCGGGACCCGGTCTAACCGGCCTGCATGGCCTGAGTCGGCTTTTGCCAATTTTGAGTGTCAACACATGCCTCCCTGTTTTTTAGTAAAGCTTGCGTGCTAAAAAATAATGCTAAGGACGACAGAACTGTGGTCGGCTATTTTTTATGCTAAGGGCGATTTTCATAGAAACCGGCCATGAATCTTCAAGCATCTTGCCATACACTTGGATAAAACTTCTTCAAATATCTTCCATTGAGTGCCCTAGGTAGCTGCTGTCCTTGCAATGATTCCACCATATAAGAATTCCCAGAGCAAACTCTCACTATCTTGTATGACCCTTCCCAACTTGAAGACCATTTACCAAACTTGTTGCTCTTTGATCCTATAGGTAGAATAGTCTTCCAAACCAAATCTCCTACTTGAAAAGACTTAGCTTTTACCCTTTTGTTATATGCTCTAGCAACTCGTCTTTTGTCCTTCTCAATTGCTTCCAAGGCCTCCAAACGCTTGTCGGTCACTTCATCAATGTTATCCATCATCAAAGCATGATATGTATCAACATCAAGATCATTTTGCTTTGCAAATCTATATGCGCCTAGATTCACCTCAACGGGTAAAACGGCCTCTTGACCATACACAAGCTCAAAAGGAGTAACTTTAGTAGCACCATGTCTAGATATGCGATGAGCCCATAAAGCTTCAGATAATACCTCATGCCATCTTTTAGGATTGTCTTCTATCTTCTTCTTAATGAGCTTAACTAAAGTTTTATTGCTAGACTCGGCTTGACCATTAGCTTGAGCATAATATGGAGATGAATTGAGCAACTTAATACCATAGGAATTGACAAAATCACGCACCTCTTTAGCCACAAATGAAGTACCTTGATCCGTAGTTAAGGTTTGGAGAATGCCAAACCTATGTATGATATACTCCGTAATAAACCCAATTACCTTCTTGTGTGTCATGTTCTTGAGAGGGATTGCTTCAGTCCATTTAGTAAAATAATCAGTTGTCACAATCACAAAGCAATGCCCTTTGGTCGACGGAGGATGTATTTTGCCAATGAAATCCAATCCCCAACCTCTGAATGGCCAAGGCTTAATAATCGGATGCATCAACGCAGCAGGCACCAACTGAACATCTCCATGCTTTTGACACTCTTCACACCATTTGTAGTACCTAAAACAATCGGCTATCATAGTAGGCCAAGAGAAGCAAGCCCGCCTAAGAAGCCACTTCATCTTGGGAGCCGATTGATGAGTACCACAAACTCCTTCATGTACCTCTGCCATAGCTAATCTTGCTTGATCAGGACCTAAGCACTTTAAAAGCAAATCATCTGCCGTCCGACGATATAACTCACCATTATCTAAGATGAACTTAAGTGCCCACCGTCGGACTTTTCTGTCACTTATACTCTTAGGATCCTGCAAATACTTAACCAAAGGTGTTCTCCAATCTCCCACTTCGTCCTCAACAGTTTTGGAAGAAACAGTGGCCGAAGTAGGGTTGCCCCCCGAGGGGCGGTCTGACCGGCCCGAGGGGGCGGTCTGACCGGGGTACCCGGTTTGACCGGCCGGAGGGGGCGATTGAACCGGTTCCTCCAGAACGTAACCCTCGGCTTCGCTAAACATCGGTTTTCGTTCCTGAAAATTTCTTTTCTGAACATTATAACCAGATGCTTGCTGAGCCAGAGCGTTAGCTTTCGGATTCTCCTCCCGTGGTACATGATAGATCACAAATTCATCCATGCAAGATATGATGTCCAAACATTTATCAAGATAAGCATTTAAAGAACCATTTAGACATTGACATACCTTCGATACTTGCTGTACCACCAGTAAAGAATCACCATAAGCTTCTACATATTTTACTCCCATGTCATGTAAGATTTGCAATCCAAACAAGAGAGCTTCATACTCAATTTGATTATTAGTACATTTATAATCCAACCGGCTAAGGGCTTCAAAAATAGCTCCACTAGGTGATATAATAATGATCCCAACACCACAACCACTTCTACAAGCCGATCCATCAAAATGTAATTTTTATGGAGTAAAAGTTACATAACCGACATCTAAATCAAGTTGCTTATCAATTCTATGTTGAACAATAAAGTCGGCTACTATTTGACCTCTCATTGATCCAATAGGTTCACAACGCAAATCATATTCAACAAGAGCATAAGCCCACTTGCCGACTCTACCACTTAAAATAGGTTTTTGCAACATGTATTTAATTATGTCGGTTTGGCATGCAACATAACAAGTACTAGACAATAGATAATGCCTTAACTTGGTACAAGCATAATATAAAGATAGACAAAGCTTTTCAATAAAGGTGGACCTCGTTTCGGCGTCTAGTAATCTCCTACTCTCATAAGCAACAACATACTCCTTGCCATCGGTCTCTTGAGTCAAAACAGCTCCAATTACACTTGGCTCCGCCGCAATATATAACCGGAATGGAACACCACTCTTAGGCGCTTGAAGAACAGGCGGTGAAGTCAAGTAACTCTTAATCTCATCAAAAGCTTCTTGTTGTTTTGCCCCCCAAGTGAACTCAGCTCCACTTTTTAACCGAAGCAAAGGAGTAAAAGCATCAACCTTCCCGGACAAGTTACAAATGAATCGCCTCAAGTAATTAACCTTGCCCAAGAATCTCTGCAACTCTTTTTTACAAGTAGGAGCTTGAACCTTTTTAATTGACTCAATCTTTTTAGGATCAATCTCCACACCTTTCTCATGCACAATGAAACCCAAAAACTTGCCAGCCGACACTCCAAAGGCACATTTGAGTGGATTCATCTTTAAACCATACCGACGCATCTTTTCAAATGCAAGTTTTAAATCGGCTAAATGAGAACCTAGACCAGCCGATTTAACAACAATATCATCGATATAAACTTCTACGATAATACCAAGCAAGTCATGAAAAATCAAGTTCATAGCCCTTTGATAAGTAGCACCAGCATTTTTCAAACCAAAAGTCATGACTATCCACTCAAACAAGCCTACAAATCCTGGACATATGAAAGCCGTTTTGGAGATATCCTCTTCGGCCATAAAAATTTGATTGTAACCAGCATTACCATCAAGAAAGCTAAGCACTCTATGTCCAGATGCAAAATTAACAAAAAAGTCAGCTATAGGCATAGGATATTCATCTTTAGGAGTAGCTTTATTAAGATCTCTAAAATCAATGCAAACACGAAGTTTCTTTGTTCCTTTTTTCTCAATAGGCACAATGTTAGAGATCCAATCAGCATATCGACAGGGCCTAATAAACTTAGCATCAAGCAATCGATTGATTTCTTCTTTCACTCTGTCATAAATATCAGGATTAAAATTCCTACGAGGTTGTTTATAAGGCTTAAAACCAGGTTTAATAGGTAATCTATGTTCTACTAAATCACGACTTAAACCAGGCATCTCATTATAATTCCAAGCAAAGCAGTCGACATACTTCTTTAACAACTTTATTAATTCAAGCTTAAATGTAGGATCAAGATTCTTGTTTACAAATGTCGGCCTAGGTACAGTGCCATCACCAATATCTACCTCCTCAAGAGGATCAACCGACGTAAACCCTTGTCCTAACTTGCCCAAATCATCAAGATCCTCAATAGCTTCACACGTATCGGTCTTATGCGTCCGATAGTGATCGATCCTCTGCTGCAACCATTCTTTTGTTGAACTCATCGAGTCACATGAAGTGGTTTAGCCGATTATCAAACGGCTTTATGACAGCAGGGATGAAGCCATCGTTGGAACAGCTTACAAACTCATAATTAGACAAATCTAAGCCAGATAGACATTTTACATCATCATGCACACCTATAGAATGACTATCAGCTACAGCTACACAAGCAGCATTATCACCATGCACTACTTCTACCTCATCATCTACCCATTGTATTAATATTTGGTGCAAGGTAGAAGGAACGCATTTATTTGCATGAATCCAATCACGACCAAGGATAAGACTGAAGTTACCTTGTGTCTCAGCGACGAAGAAAGCCGTGGCGAGTGTCTTGCTTCCAATAGTGAGCTCCATGGAGATCACGCCTTTAGCTCCTATCGGCTCGCCTCCTCCAACTCCACTGACGGTCATGTTGGTCTTGATCAGCTCCTCATCTGAACCTCCAAGCTTCTTGAACAGAGAATACGGCATCAAGTTGACAATCGCACCTCCATCCACCAGCATCCGAGAGATAGGTTTCCCATTGATATGACCCTTCATGTACAAAACCTTCAGATGATTATCAGTGTCCTTGGGCTTATGAAATATAGCATCTTTAGGCCCAAAGTCAAGATGAGCGAAGTCCTCCTCCGTAGGCACTGAACCATCAACAAACAAATGAACCACATTGATCTCAAGGTTCATCCGCTCTGGAGAAGAACTGTAGTCCACAAGCTCTTCGTCGTCCTCTGGAGTAGGGACCGATGACACCTTGTCATCACAAGCCATGGGGACCGAAGAAGCGAAGCCGGGCGGCTTTTCTGGAGAACCCGGTCTGACCGCTTGGTCAGCCGGTCTGACTGCCTCAGGCGGTTGAACCGCCCCCTCTGGCGGTTTGACCGCCTCTGTCTGGGGCACTGTCTTGATTCTCCACTCCTTTCCCTGTGGCACCATAGGCCTGTAGCTGTCGAAAACCTCATCCCTCTGCTTCTCCAGCTCCTTCTCCTTCTTCTCACGTAGCCTCAATCGTTGAAGCTTCCGCCTTTGAGTATGAGTTAGACCGGGAGGACACCATCTTGGCAAGAAGTATTCCGGACGAGACTTACTACCGCTGGCCTCATGATCATTTGCAGCAACAGATCCCTTTTGAGTAGGTGTCACAACCTGATTGTTTAGCCCAACCGGTCTTTTGCCACTTTTCTCAATGGGAACATCCATCGTCCCAATCTGAATGATGTCAAGACTTGTAGTCCTCTCTGGGTCGATGTCCATCTTCTGAACCTCCTCCTCTCTGATCTTGGGCTTGTACACCTTTTTCAGAGGAAGTTGCGCTTTCCTGGGTAGGGCGGTCTGACCGCCTGCATGGGGCGGTTTAACCGGGTCAGCCTGATGACCCTGCCCAAACTGTCGTGGAATCCAGCGATCCTGTGTATGCCTTGAGATTCGATCCAGCGCTGATCTCCTTGGTCCTCCCCATCCAGGATGAAAGGATTGCTGGTATGGCACCCACATTACCCCATTGTCATCGTAGATTGGACGAGGCGGATTTGAACTTGAAGGAGTCCAATTTGGAGTAAAGTGTTGCCTCTGAGATGATTCACCTCTGAACCTGATAGCTGCTTTGGGAGGCGACGACGGCCTCTCTTGTTGTGGAGGTGATCTCATCCTTTTTTTACCGGCCGATCGCTTGTAACGGCCTTTTGTTTGGAATACTTGTCAAATAGCATATCAAATGTGATCTTTGGCTTTGGAATACTCCCCTGATTCTTTACCATGTTGAGCTTCCAGTTCCCAATCTCTGGCCGCTTCGGAATAAGCTTCTTTGGGCGGCCATGTGCAGGGGCGGTCTGACCGCCCTGTACCCCCGGTCTAACCACCCTATCCAGGACAGGCTCGGTTTCCTGCTGACCAGATGGCGCGGACGATCCTTGCCCCCCATGTCCAGAAGCTTTGACAGTAATCTTGAAAGTTTCTCTGCCATCAGGGGTCTTTTCATATGCCACTTCTCTTGTCAACTCTTTTCCCCTCAAATCGGGCTTAGCTTCCCCGACCATCACGTTCTTGCCCTTAGTAGCTTCGGCTTGATGCGGCCGAACCAAGACCTTGGGTTGCTGCAACTCCGTGGTGTTGACGGGAAAAGTTTGCTTATCCACTTGCATCTCATGAAGCATCAAACGACCTTCATTAATGGCCGATTGAATCTGACGACGAAACACATTGCAATCGTTAGTGGCATGAGAATAAGAATTATGAAACTTACAATATGCACGTCGTTTAATTTCATCAAGTGGAGCCATAGTATGAGAAATTTTAATGTTTCCAAGTTTAAGCAATTCATCAAAGATACGATCGCATTTAGAAATATCAAAAGTAAATTTTAGTTCTTCTTGCTGACCTTTAGTAGCCGGCTTAAGAGATGCACAAGAACTAGCTTTAGATTTTGAAGGCCACATAAATTCAGCAACATACACTTCATTCTCGTCGTCTGAACTATCGGAATCATATTCAATCATATGTATATTAGACCGACGAGGCTTAGAGTGTTCTTTTTCCTTATTTAGTTTTAATTCTTGTGCCATACCTCTAACAAGCACATTAGCAAGAGTATGAAATTCTACACTCTCTAATCTATCTCTAATAGCAGGTCTTAATCCTCTAGCAGCTAGATCAGCAAGGTCAGAATCAGTAAGAGACAAATTAAAGCAACAGTTTTTAACTTCTTTAAAGCGCTTAAGGTAATCGGAAACCGACTCCTCTTTACTTTGCCTAACCGATGTTACATCTGTCAATTTTAATTGGTAGCTCCCACTAAAGAAGTGGTCATGAAACTTTTGCTCTAATTGATCCCAAGAATCAATAGAGTTGGGAGCTAACGAAGAGAACCAAGCAAAAACGGTACCAGTTAAAGAAAATGAAAATAAGCGAACTTTTAAGGAATTAAAGGTACCAGCTTCACCTAGTTGAGCAGTATATTGGCTAATATGTTCCCAGGTTGTACGGTTATCATCACCACTAAATTTAACTAAATTGGGCATACGCCAACCAGGGGGAAAAGCCACATAATCAAAATCGGCCCTATATGGTTTTTGATACAACCTAGTGTTACCCATATCAACGCCGAGCTTATTTTTCATCATGTTAACTATCTCTTCCTTAAATTGAGCCAATTCATTCCTAGCAGCTAACTGAGATTGCATTGCAGTTGTTCTTAAGTTACTCACAGGGGGTTGATTAGGATTTTGCATGCGATGCAAGTCGGTAAACACATCATTAGGCACACCATAAGATGAAGCAACGTTAGGAATAGGTGGCGATGTGTGAGCTATTGTGCTATACATTGGTGGAACAGTACCATAAGAATTATTCTGACTCTGAACCAATGTACTAGGCACAACCGACAAAGGCAACGGCTGATCCGGGACCATAACCATCTGGCCAGACAGGGCGGTTGAACCGGCCTGGGGGGGCGGTCTAACCGGGGTCGGCTTGGGTAATGGTGACTGTCCCGGATAAAACCCCGTCGGCATACCATACATAGGAACTTCAAGTGAAGCTTCTAGTGCTACCGACGTGGCTTGATGCAGAACCCCTTGTGAATCTACTTGAGGGATACCATCATCAGATATATTAATAACACGCTTACCCTCTATTTTTTCAAGGCGAGTAACAACACTAGCAACCAAACTACTCTGATCGTTAAACGCACGTTCAAATCTATCGGTAATAGCAGATAATTGCGTAACTAGATCAGTAGGAGGTGTTGGTGTTTGACTTACAGTGGGTATTACCTCAACCTTGTCTTTGTTCAGCTTGATCGCCGGCAACTCAAAATCTTGAGTGAAAGTCACCTTGCCTGAACGATCCTTCTTGGCGCCAGAGAGGAATTGCTGCTTGATGTACTCTTGCAGCTCCGTGTACTTCCTCTGATCTTCCTCGCTGAGTTCCTCGATATTCACCATGATCACGTTGTTCTTGTCAAGATCGCACTGTGATCCCATGCAAAGATCGAAAGATCGGTTGTAAAAACCAGATCTTTCCCCAGCGGAGTCGCCAAAAGTGTGTTGACGCTTTTTACGGTCGAACACACGAGTGCGCTAGATCGCGCGGTCGTCGGAAATCACCTCGCCGAACCACCCAGCACGGGCCGGTCTAACCGCCTTGGACAGGAGGAACGCCGAAAAACCTAGATTCTCTGCTCCGGGAGGGACCCCATCGGTAACAGTACGCCTAGGGTTGTCCTGAGATCGGCAGGCCACTCAGAACTCCCTCAACCGCCGTGGAGACGAAGGAGGAGAGCAATGGAGGTTGGAAAAGTTAGGGTTTGGAGAAAATAAAGGTAAAATAGATAATGACGATTGGATGATAGCTCTCAATCGGCCACGACCCTTTATATTTATAGGGTGGGAGGACTTGCCCTGCAAACCACGCTTTACAACTCGGAATCAAGCTAAACTCCTAATTCTACCCGAAATCGGGGAGACCCGGTTAGACCGCCCCTGTGGGGCGGTTAGACCGCCTGGCACCTTTGTGCCGGACTGGCTACAGTGCACCCGGTCAGACCGCCCCGGGACCCGGTCTAACCGGCCTGCATGGCCTGAGTCGGCTTTTGCCAATTTTGAGTGTCAACAACATCAAAATTAGACTCGAATAAAGAAAATAGCCTCACCACTGGCCAACCGCGGCAACGCCGCGAGGCTTTCTAGTGCTGAAAGAAAAGGATGTGGGAGTGTGATGAGAAGTAGAGTAGCCATGGATGATGGAGGGAACGGGAGGCGTCGGAAAAGATGCGGCCGCCACTTGATTTTCAGTAAGGCGAGGGGCATGCCGTTCTAGCACGAGTCTCTCACATCCGTCGAAGTCGAATAGCACCCCGGGACCCCCTGGCGTCGGGAGTGGCAAGCTGCCTGTGTCACTGGCGTTCAGGGCCTCCTGGCGTTCTTGGTTATTTGCCTTAGAACTTTTGGAGCCATGAAAGGGGTGAAGTAGTCAGTAGCTACTAGCTAGTGGAGTCCGGGAAGCATGGTATTTGATCGGACTATGAACAGACTGGAAGGAGGACCGCCTTCCTAGAGTGCTGTAGCATGGCTTACAGGAAATGAGATGGTTTATCCGACCTGTTTTTTGTTTTTTAAACCATATGTGCAGAGTAGTGCAAGGTTTCTAGGCACGTTTGTGATGCTTAGAGCCATGCTTAACAAAGCAGCATCAACGAAATTGGTGGAACTGGAATGGTAACTGCATCTGATCCTTCTCTTTTCTTGCGGCTTATCACACAACTCGATCACGACATTTAAATTGAAATCTTGTATGCCGCACTGTTATTATACGCTTGTTTTTCATAAGTGGTGGTTGAATTCATCCAATTCCTAGGCTGAGGTAAGTCAGCTAGCGGGCAGGAGATAGATGATATGAGAAAAGTAAATGTGGAGGATCTCCCGTGCAAAGATCTAAAGCACTAATACACCTGTGCAGGCTACTAGTATTTCACAGTAGAAATGCAGCTGCACATACCACACACCAATCTGATCTATTGGCAGCCACAAGCAAGATCACGCTTGAGAGGAGAGGAGAGAAGAGGAGAGGAGAGGCGCATGCTGACAGAAAGGGACAGAAGAGGATAGATGTAGTGTAGCACGAGTGCGATCTGCGATGGGAGGTAGCCATGGAGAGATGGAGGAGGGAGCGGGAGGCGTCGAGAAAGAAACGAGCACCGCACATATGGTGGCCGAGTCGGAGCTGGTGCACTTCTCGCCTATGTCGCACACCAATGCATCGTCACCGTGTTCAGCTGACGCACTTTCGAGTGTCCTCGCTCCGAGTAGAGTAGAAGCACTGTATACATGGTGGAACATTGAAAGAACGGAATCCCAGAATGTACCAGACAGAAGAGATTGGTGGTACGCATGTAAGACATGGTAGTAAAGCTCGTATCCACGGAGAGAGAGAGAGCAGACGGGACGGAACGGAACGGAAAACGCAGCGCGGCGAGTGCATGCACGCACGCACACGGCTGGTTGGTTGGTGCGTGAACCGATCGAGGCCCGCGATTCCGGTGGGTACGCGTCCCGTTCCTGTGGCTGGACGGCGGCGGGAGGGTGGTGGCCACGCACCTGTCCGCGGGTTCATGTGCTCCTGCGCGGCTGAAACGGGATATAATCTCGAGCTCATGCGAATTCCGAATCAGGCTCGGGCTTATTTATTTCAGGGACGCGACTACACGGAGACCCCTCTCGTTTTAGTCTTACGGGGAGAACTTTTCCTAATTAGCAAAATTTCCCTAAATGGCAAAGATAGAGCGCGCACCACCCCCGCCCCAGCCCGCCCCGAGACCGCGCACGCAAAAGATAGAGCGCGCCGCGCGGGAAAAGAAAGAGCGCGCCGTGCGGGAAAAAACGAGCGCACCGCGCGCTGGAAAAAAGAGTGCGAAGCGCCCGGAGCAAAAAGAGACAAAAAGGCCGCGGCCTAAAGACATTGGGCAAATATGGGCCGACCCAGTAAAAAGTACATTATGTACCAAAAATGAATGAAAAGAGGAACAAAACACCCAATCTGGGGTTTTCTGCATCAGAGCAGCGCGGCGTGGATCCCGTCCGCCGCCGCTGAGACAACTCCAGGCGGGTATCAGCAACAGAAAAGAAGCAAAAGATAACAAAAGCAAGATGATGAAAACTACAGGTTAGCATTCTTCCCAAGCAAAAAGTAATCTTCCCCACAACAACTGGTGATTTTAGCATTCTTCCCAAGCAAAAAGTAATCTTCCCCACAAACAACTGGTGATTTTGCATTCAAACACGTAGGATTGACAGAAAAAAGTAAACATTGCATCCTGATTTTTGAGTCCCTAGCATTGCATCCTGTGCAGATCCGTGAGGTTTAGGTGCCTGATGATGAGATGATTCTCTAGCATTGCATCCTGTACACATCCATCAGATTTAGGTGCCCCCCTGTTAATTGCAAAGGAAAAACCAGATTAAAAAATAGTTGTTCAAGCAGGTGTAAGCACACGAGCACATACCCTAGAACAATTCAACATTCAGATATGCAAAAAAGTAACATTCAGATACAGCAAAGTAAATATCCATATCAAATAGTTCTAAAAAAATGCAGCAAAGTAACATCCATATCAGAATAGTTCTGAAACAAATCAATGCAACATCACATTAATGTGCAAAAAAAATTAACTGAACTGTCCATGCATTCATGCTGATCCCTACCTTGTTTTTATGCAAAATGCAGGTATGACCTTGTTTGATCTCAATGAACCTGTGCCAGAATCTGACTTGGAAGATGAAGCTAATCAGCTATTGAGAGAGTCTAGTGAGACAGATATACTTCCCCCTCCTCACTCACTTCCTATCAATGAGTTACATCCTACCAGTGTGTGCTCAGGCAACACAGCGAGTACCATGCAGTGCACAGTTGCCACAGGCCAGACCTTGGACAGTGAGGATTCAGATGGGGATGAGGTTGAGTCGCAGTCACAGGAATTAATCTGTTCACCCTCTGATCCGTTTGTGCTGACTTCTAATGTTTATGATACTTGGGAGGAAGCAAAGAGGAGCTACAACAGATATGCTAAAAATGTTGGATTCTCCATCAAGATTGGAAGCTCCAAGAAAAGGGACAAGCAGGGTGAGAAGGACAAGGTTATGTTTGTGTGCAACAAGAATGGGTCAAACACAGAGGATACCGATGGGCCAGCTGTGAAGCAAAGGAAACGGAACAAGACTGTCAAAACTGGGTGCACAGCGAGATTAACCGTGAACAAAAGAGATGGGAAGTGGCATGTTACAACCTTCCATGAGGAGCATAACCATCCAGTTTGTCACAAGTTCGAGCTCAAGCGGTTCCTAAGGTCACAAAGGGGTATCCCATATGAGAAGAGAAAATTCATAGAGCTGCTGCACAATGCAAATATTTCATCGGGCAGGATGATGCAAATCATGACAGAAATATATGGAGGCCACCGGTTGACTCCCTTCATGAAGAAGGACATATCTAACTACAAGACACAGCTCGGGAGAGGGTCAAGATATGAAGACATGACAGAAACATTGTCATACTTTGAGGAGCTGAAGAAAGACGATCCAAACTTTTATTCTATGGTGGACTTGGACAAAAAGGACAGGGTCAGGAGCTTATTCTGGGTAGAGGGAGCAGCAAGAGAAGCGTACAAAGAATTTGGCGATTGTATCTCATTTGACACTACATACATGACAAACAGATACAAGATGCCCTTTGCACCGTTTATTGGGATAAATCACCATAGTCAAACAATCCAACTAGGATGCGGGTTCATGAAGGATGAAACAATAGAAAGCTTCAAATGGTTGTTTACAAATTTTGTGAAAGCAATGGGTGGTGTCCCTCCCAAGACAATCATTACCGATCAGGATCAGGCCATGGCAGCAGGTATCGCGGATGTGTTTCCGGATACAGTTCACAGAAACTGTAGATGGCATATAGTCAACAAGGTGCAAGGTCCTCTAGGTACATACTTGAAGAAGAAACCGGGAATGGCTGCAGAACTAAATGAGTGCATGGACTATAGTGTTAGCGATGTTGAGTTTGAGACTAGATGGACTGCTATAATACAGAAGCACGCAACCGGTGATAATGTTAATCTACGGTATCTGTTTGACCTAAGGAAGTGCTATATTCCAGCATACTACATGGAAAACTTCTTCCCATTCATTCAAAGCACAACACGCAGCGAGGGGTTCAATTCTGTTCTCAAACGATATGTGAACCCGCAAATGAGCATGCTTAACTTTGTGAAGCAGTGCATTAAGATTCAGGAGAAAATTTGTAGTGTTGAGGATGAAAATGATTTCACTTCACTGGAGAAGGTGCCAAGCCAGTTGTTAAGTGGATATCCTTTTGAAGAACAAGTCTGCAAATTCTACACAAGGTCCATATATTTCAAGTTTCAGCATGAGCTTAAACTGTCAACAGGTTACAAAATCACAAACCAATATGATAAAACCTACACATTGACGCCAACAAAAGGTTTTGTGCTTGGATATGGACGTAGAGAATACATGGTATATGCCAATGTGGATGCGAAGAAATATGTTTGTGAGTGTGCAAAGATGAAGAGGGATGGGATAATTTGCTGTCATATCCTAAAAATAATGACACAGCTATACATTGAGGAGATCCCAGATGAGTACCTACTACGCAGATGGTCAAATGACGTGGGGGTTACTGCCACTGAGGCGGCTGCAAATGATTCTCAACTAGTAGAGAATGAGGGTACGCAGCCAAATCAGAAGCAACCCCTAAAAACAATCAGGTATGTCGACATGTGCAATGAGTTTTCAAAGATTGCAAAAGAAGCATGCACAAATGAGAAAACTACAAGGATTGTCAGGAAACACTTGGATGAAATGCAATCTGAGGTTACATCCTTCAAGCTGAAGAACTCTAAGAAGCATAAGACTGCTGCACCAGAAGGGCAAGCTGAACAAACTCAAGTAGAAACTAGGAAAGTCAATGACCCTCCAGTATACAAGCCAAAAGGGCGTCCCATTTCAACAAGAAGGAAGTCGGGTTTCAATCTAGAAGGGGCACCAAAGAATCCTATTTGTACAGTTTGTGGCTCAAAAAAGCACATGGCGGACAAGTGTGAGAACAGGTTGAATAAGAAGTAGAATGTCTACGGAAGCATAGGCGGAGAGTTTTTCATGCTTATTATAGTTTGTTACATCATTTTATAACTTACTATAGTTTGTCCCTGCTGTAAACTATGCTTTATGTACAGCAAAATACACATCTTCATCCCTCAGTTATGGGGCAAAAGACTGCTATAATGACTATTATGCCTTAAAATTTCAGGAGTTACATCCTGTAATGTTCCATATTACCATAAGTTACTTTGTGATTCATGTGCATTAGTGGTTGGTTACTTTTTGTTGTGTGTAAATTAATAATTAGTTACTTCATATAAAACATTCCAAAATGTGTAACAAACATGAGATGTTACTTTCTAGACAGATAAGAACCATTGACAGTTACTTCATTGTAATATAGGAATAATCAGATGTTACTTCCTAGTCAGAGAAGCATCATGAGATGTTACTTCCTTTAACTGGGTACTTTGTATTAAGATAAGCACTAGGAGAGGTTCAGCATTAACATGAAAAAGTTACATCCTATTCGGATAAGCAGCGTGACAAGTTACATTCTAGTCAGATACGTAGCATGAGTAATTACTTCCTAAAAGATAAAACAAAATGTGTAGGTGCTTCATAGACAGATAAAAAGGATCAAAGCATTAACAGCAAAAACAAAAAAACAGATCATCAAAAGTTTGGGTAGTTACCTTTCTTAACTCCTGAGCACTTGATGCCAAGTAAGAAGATTAGATTTGTAATATAGCATTGTTGACATGAATTTTATTCTGATATTACACATATCAGCTTGGTCAATTAGTGGCATGGTTTTCCCGTCCCAGTATTCAACGTATTTAAGCGTAAAGAATCCACAATCATAACTGCAAAAAAAAGTACATCTTACATCCTATGTCGTGTGGAAAAATGATTAATTACTTCCTGTGTAGTACATATTATGGGACAGTTACTTGCTATCTCATGTAAATGAGTTAATAGTTACTTCCTAGCTGCTTCTAGTCAAGAGAATTAATTACTTCATATGTAATTCAGACGCATGCTAAAAAAACAGATCAGGGGCGCACTGCTTGCTGTATCATCTAAGTGAATCAATAATTAGATCCTATGTGTTAAGAATTAGGGGCAGGAGGCTTCCTATCTCATGTAAATCAATGATATTTGAGTGCAGTAAACAAAAAGTAATAATAGCTTACACAGTGCTTTGCTTGGAAGCATCGACATAAAGCAACTCATATTTGCTGATGTCAATTCTTGAGTTTCCATGATGTTCCTTCCACAAAGACTTGATGCTATTCATTATCGTGTTTGTGATTGTTAGGAGGGCTTGATTTGATGCGTCCCTGATGGAATCCATCACCTCGAAGCGCTGAGCCCTTAGGTTGAGCACCAGAAGAAACCAATGACTGATACCCTCACATTCATTGACTTGGAGTACAGGGAAGAAAACCTGTTGAAAAAAAGATAAAAAGAAGAAAGAAAATCATGAGTGAGAGGATCAGAGAAAAAAATGTGAAGAAAATAATATCAAAACACAAAACAGGTTACTCACCAGATTATAATGATCAAGGCGGTTGGAAAAGTTGAAACTACTCTTCATTTCTCTCCTTTCCAACTGACCAGACATGGCGAAAGTCTAGCATAACAAAATAAGAATTTCTTAATCAGCATAAAAAAAGTATATTTGGTCAATGTGTTATGTCACCCAATATAAGAATGCTAAAAAACTTACAGCAATCCTATGAAACATTACAAATTTTCCTTTTGGCTTCAGTTGGTCTTTTAGGACAAAAAGGGCACAATCTGCTGTCTCAGTGGATAGTTCTCCTCTGGGCTTCAAGGAATCAGCAAAGTCACACAAAGTGGTATGCACATCACCATAGTTGACTATTATGTAGCTGAAAAAAAAGAAATGAAAAGCTATAGCAAACAATAGCTGAAAAAATGCATAATCAACAGCAAAAAATGGAAAACAGTAGCATACCTGTTCTTTTGGATCTACTATGCCTTCCAAATCTTGTTATCTGGTTATATGCTTCCTGCTCAGATTTGGAGACTGTGTATGCATTCCTTTTGTTGTAATCAATGTATGGTGATCTTTTCCATGGTGCTGGCTTGGTAACCCTCTGGTGACGAACATGTGGGACTGGAGTGATTCCATCATCTTTTGCAATGGGCTCTTCTCTGGTGACTTCCTTGGGCACTGTAGGTAGATCAATAGGTTGAACAACATTTGGGTTGAATGTAGGATCCAGCATAAGCAACTCTTTATCTGTTATGTAATCTCCGTTGAGTTTTGCCTTGGTCGCATACTGATCATCTTGTCTTTGGGAATCAACTTCAATTGGGTTTCCTTCAATGCCATGCTCTTGGCTTTCAGACCCAATAATAATGACCTTGCTATCAACCTGGCTTTCTGTTACTTTGTTCGCTGTGATGACACACTCTTGTACTTGGGGGCTTGGCTTTAAACCAGAAATTGGAGGACAAGGGGGCAGCTGCAAAGTCCTCCTGAAAGTCATACGACGAGGTTTTTTGTTAGGATCTCCTTGTGCTTGGCTGTTGGTCTCCTGAGATGATGTATCACTGATCCCCAAGCTAAAAGATGGTGCCTCAAATGTGAACGGAGCAAGACTTTTGTCCTTCAAACCTACAGCTGGAGTTGCATCCTTGTCTTTGCTGTTATCAGACCCAGTGCAATTGAAAAACAAAATGCGGCCAATCTTGTCATGTGTAGTCATGGGATCATCTGCATGGCTGCCAACTCCTTTATCCATCTCAGGTTCTTGCATACATCCTGTCACAACTTCAGTGTCATTCTGTACCTTTGCTATCTTCACATCTCTTGTTTCTTCTATGTCAACAGGCTTCCTCTTCTGAAACTTCAACTTGGATATTGTTTCTGACAACTGGAGCTCAAGGTCTTCTGAAACGTGCTTGTCAGACATGGTAGTATGCAGATCCATAACCATAATGTTGTGTGTAACTTCATTTACAAGATTATAACCTCCTATAGACAAAGTGAAAAAATTAAATAATTTGCAGTAGTTTCAGTAGGGGGATGGGGGGGGAGGAGGGACATTGCATTACATGTAAAAGTAATTATCTTACTAATTTCAGCAATATAAGAACTCCTAAATTTCAGATTCAAAAAATATGCATAGTTTCAGCTCAAAAATAACACTAAAGAGTCTGAAAAAATGCTTAGATTATTTAATTAAAAAACCTAGCTTTTCAGTTTCAGATGTGGCTTACTTCCATGTTTTTAATAAATTTCTTCCAAAAACTACTTCTAACAAAGTTGCATTGGCTGGTTAGTTACTTCATGTAAAAAACTGAAAAAAGTAAAGCTAATGTACTGAATAGGACAGAAAAAGGCAAGAAAAAACTAACATTAAAAAAACAGACATGTGTCAAACTCATAATCCATAATGCTTGCTGCAGGTTGACTTAGCTGGGTTGCCATGCCCAAGCTAATAAAGCTATGCACTGAAGCTTGTGTACTATATTCATCATTTACTTCCTCGTCAACAAGGGCTTCTTTCCCCTCAGATTCACCATCATCTGGGGTTTCTGGGACTTTAGCTACAAGACCTTGTGCTTCTACAATATCACAAGCAGGTTGCTCATCAGAATTCGGTGGTGAGGTCACAGTAGTGTCATTGCCTGAAAAAAACAATGCACAACCATAGTTAGATGGTTTGTACAATATTCAAACTGGAAAATATGTTACTAAGATGTAAGTTAGATGATAACACATGAGAAAGAGAGAGCTATATGAATGCATTCACTGAAATGCATGTATGTGATAATGCCAGAATTAGAGTATACTAACATGAATTTTTTGAACAAAAAGTTACATCTGTTATGTGCAATTTAACGGAATGTTACTTTGTACACCATGTCAAATATTTGTAAATTACTTCCCTGAAAACATGAATACTTGAACAGGCTTGTGTTTGTGAAATGTGTGTGTGGACAACTTGCCAGCTCAGCTAGGCTTTTAGACCACAAAAAAGAAGGCAAAATAAGAAGTAACACAAGGGTGTTAGCAGTTTATATGTCCTGCCTCGGCGCTGATCGACCACACAGCTGGCTCAGGTGACTTCCATGGGCTGAGTTTTGTTACAACACCTCCTTTCAGACTGTGTTGCAGACAAACAGCATTAAGGGTCGTCTTTGGATGTGATCCCACCTACTCTTATATCCTATAATCCTGCTGCAGCAAGAGTGGTGGCAGTTGATCAGCAACTCCTTCATTTAGATGAGTTGCTCCCTGAAGTCACGGAACATATTCTTCAAGACCAGTATTCCATGAAGACGTCGTATGACAAAACGCATCGGGCTCTGGAGTTTGAGGTGGGCGAGTGGGCTAAGGTGGTGCAACCTAAACAAACTAAAGACTACTGGGAGGTCCTGATTTAGTAGGGGGTCGTGCAGCAGCTGAAGCAACTTGGCAGGACTTGGCTGACTTCAAAGAGCAATTTCAAGATTTGAAGCTCGAGGGCAAGCTTTTCTATCAGGGGGGCGGGAGTGTTATGGACACATTCTTTGATAAACATATCAGGGGCAGAGAGGAAGGCCAAAAGCTCCTGCACCTAACTAGATAAGATTGATTAGCATATTTTGTTTAAGTTTTTAGCAGATGGATTGGCTAGAATTCAGAGTCATAGGGAGAGCAAGCAGATCTTGTATCTATCTGAAAATAGATTAGGACTCTAGCTGAGAGCATCTTACGGAGAGCGAGCAGATCTTGTATCTATCTGCTAGTCACTGGCGAATATGCCACTGGGTCAGGGGGGTCCCCAGCCCCTCCTACTCCCAGAATTCCCATGAAGCACCCCCTCAACCCCCCTGCAGATTTTTGGAGGAAGCACAGGAGAGCCCCCCCTGGGGCTCGATCCTAGCTTCGCCACTGCTGCTAGTAGTTATATCAGTCAATAAACAGACCATATGAGGGTCATAAAACAATAGGACACCAGTTTCACCATTCAAAACAAAAAAAGGCAAAATAATTCAGAAAAGAAAAAAAAGAAGTTCCAAAATAATCACTACATGTCAGTTTCATCAAAGTTAGAGCAAAAGTTCCAACTAACACGCGCTGGAGGTGCTCTTAATAACTAGTTACTTGTAGTGTGACCAAATCTATGATAAGATACTTTTCAATGAATAAAAATAATTAAATAGATACTTCTTAGCAAAAATCATTAACTAGTTACTTCGGGGGTATAACTAGATATATTGTAAAATACTTAGCAATGAGTGTAAATAAATAATAAGTTACTTATTATGGAACTGCATAGAGCTAAAGTTACATCCTACAAAAAAAAGAAGGCCACCAGAGCAAGCACCTGTGGTTTGATTTCCTTCCGTGGTGTGAAGGTCTTGTAGCTTGTGACTATCCATAGCATGAGCACCACATTCTCCTCCCTGTTGATTGTCTGTGGCAGCCACAACAATATCTTCACCAATTTGACTGGACATGGCTACAACACTACTCCCTCCACCCTTTTCACTGTGCATGACAGCAGACCCTATATCTCCTCCCTTTTCACCAACCAAATCAGCGCCACTCTCTCCTCCCTTTTCAGTGTAACTCAACATAGCTGCAACATAAGAGACAAAAAAAATTACTTGGAGCTTGGGAGCAAAGTAGACTGAAAAAATAAAAATGGAAACCAAGATGTGTATGCACCTGGTCCTTTCTCATGATCTTTGTTGCTGCCTTCGTCCTCCGAGTCTTTCAGGTCTCCGTCCTTAATTTGCTCAGAATCGCTTGCTTCTTCCTCTTCATCCTCAACATCTTCATCTTCCGGACCACCTCCACCTTCATCCTCAAAAAGTTGATCACCGCTCTCACTTCCTTCACTATCATCTTCATGACCTCCTCCAATATCAACACCACTGTGTGTGCCAGTGCCTTGCTGGTAAAATCCATGAAGGAAGTTACTGACTAGCTTTGAAAAGCCAGTACTCATTTGTTGGACAAGCCTTTTTGCTTTAACACACTCCTGCATCAAAAAAAAATGGACAAAAATACATGTTGAACACATAAGAGTTTACAAGCAACCATCCATGCCATTATACAAAAAGAGTTAAAAAGTATATACCTGCTGCCCAAGGCCGTCAGGGACGTGGTCGGCGATGAAATTATCAAGATTCAATGGGTGACCAAAGAATATATTATCTTACCCAGCAAACTCTGACTTCAGCTGAAAAAAATACAAAGGCAAAAAAATATGAAAAAAATAAGTTTCAGATGACATAAAGAAGGTACAAGTAATTTCAACTTATGCAATTGAGGCAGGAAAAAAACACAAAAAGAAAGATCAGGCTACCTTTAAAGCACCAAATGAGCCATCAGGTTTAGTATCCAATGTAATTGCTTTCTTGACAAGATTTGTAGTCCAGGCAGTAACACGGCATCCTCTAGGCGAAATCCTTCGTAAGCCATGATCCAAAGAATCAAGGTACAAAATCTACAAAAAAGAAAAAGCGGTCATAGATTAGATGTGGATAAATAAAAAAATGATTTGAAATTGATGACAGTATAACACAAAAAAGTAGAAAAAGTGCATTACCTGCAAGAAAGTCAGGCAAGGTTTGAAAAAGTTTTTCTTTGCCCCGCCTTGTCGACACTCCTTCAAGATTCTAAGTACAAGCTGACACCAGTTCTTGTTCCCAATATCAGCTGAATCAATGACAGCAGGGTATAACCTGGGGCTTACTTTAGTGCTGAAAGTGGGGGTGATACAAGAGCATGCAGCTAGAAGAGTCCAATGCCTAAGGTACTTCTGATCAGCATTCTTGTTTTTCTTCAACATATCCAACAGCTCTGATATTTTTGGTTGCCTGCCCTTCAAAACTCCAAATTCAGAAAGGATGACAGTAGTGACAGATGCAATCATCTTGCATTCAATAACTGCAGCACCCATTGGAATACCCATTACTCTATGCACGGTAGCCTCTGAAACTGGAATCAAACCTCTTCCAGGAAACACCAAAGCAGAACAATCTGGATCAAAACACTCCAGTAACCAGTGGCAAAGCTCGGGAAAAATTTGCGAACACCGGCAGTTAAGGAGTCCACCAAAACCAGCACCATCTACCATTTGGCGCTGGTGGTCAGACATGCCTTCATACAGCTTAACAATTGCCATTGGGGACCCGCGATTGTTATCTTGCTGAAAACCAAGACAAAAAAAACAAAGTTACATTCTATATGTGTTGAAACATGGAAATATTACTTCCTATGGCATGTCAATTAGTGATTAGTTACAGTTTCATATATTTCAAAGATAAGTTACTTCCTATCTCGTGTCGATTATTCATTAGTTACTTTGGAAATATCAGAGATATAAAGATAAGTTACTTCCTGCGGTATCTGCTAACTCATAATAGAATATAAAGAAAAGGAACTGCCAAATTGACACGCTAATCAATATGGTGAGACACGCACTATCTGATGCAAGCAACTCCAATATACAGCAATTTGAAAACTAATCTAGTCAGGAAAAGTACAATACAAGACTTGTCAGGAAAAGAATACTGCATGAAGCAAAAAAAAAGTATCAAAGCTACAAGCTGGTAACACAACAAACCTTGAGATTAACACCAATAGATGTTCCCTCATTTAATTTTTTCATACTGATAGCTTTGGGTCTAAGCTTGCCCTTCATCTTTGCATTAGCAAGTTTGCTCCCAGATTGCACACCAGCACTACCACGTTTAAGCCGTGGTGGGTTCATACTTCTAAACCTCTTGATAGTAGCAGAAATAGTATGAAAACAACACCAGGAGAGATCTTCTTTTGATCACTTCTTATCAATCCCTTCTTCTGAAAAAAAGAACATATCCACTCAAGTTTTAGAACATATACAACATAAAATATCAAAAAGATACAAAACTATCAACACAATATATACAACATATCCACTCAGGTTATAAATATAAAAAAGTACACTAAAAATATTACAGACATCTTCTATGGCTGCATTGTCACTCTTGACCAAGATTGCAATGCATTAAAACCTTGTTGTGTAAATATAAAACTAGATACTTCTTTGGTCACATACTATATGGTTAGGTACTTCCTAAGTAATATAAATAACACAAAGAACTAGTGTGCACAGCACCCATGCTAGGAAAAACCTTCACACTAACAAAAAAATGTCACCAGATATGTATGCCTTTAAAGCTGCTGAAAATTTATTATACATGCTACATCCAACGTGACTTAATATATAGATCATGTGAAATAAGGAACATCCTATGTGTGTCAAAACCAAAAGACATGTTACTTCCTATCTCATCTCAATTAGTCATTAGTTACTTTCAGATATCACACAAATCAATATAAATTACTTCCTACCGAGATATTTCTAGTGACAGATTACTTCTTAATTCAAAAACATTAAAAAAAGCAAAAATAAAAGAATTTATCACCTTTTAGTGTCCAAAAATTGCCTCCTAGCTGCCACCTCTGCCACCTCCTCCTCTGTCAACTCCTCCTTGTACATGTGTATATGGCACAAAAGTGATAACAGACAAGTCAGTTAGAATAAGATTGTAGTAGCAAAAAAGAACTCCTTGACCTGATGATAGAGAGACCCATGTAGTGCCACCACACCGGGCATTACAGGGAAAAGGCGATATGGAAAAGATCGCCCATTCCAATTCCCATCGGTGGATTTTTATTGGCTATGCTTACATGATCCAAACTATCATTAGGTCAAAGAGTGAAGAAAATAGGCACAGCTGTTTGCACAAGGTGACTCACCTAAGTGGATGCACCTTCCCCCAACAAAAACTCCTCTATCACGCAATCCTCTTCAACAACCCTTGAAAGCCCCTGCATGCGGATTCCAGTCAAAAATGCGTCAAGTTGTATATAACTTGTTACACATAGTGAAAAAAAACATAGTTAACCAACTATAAATATTATAGTTACTTCCTACTGAACTAATTATATGTTAAGTTACATTGTATTTTACAATACTACCCAAATAGTTACATCTAGGAAAACTAATTGATTGTGTAGAACTGATAAACGGCAGAAAAAAAATTTAAAAAGCATAACTTGCTATGAAATAAATGTACACAATAATGAACAAAATATAATACACATGCTACGGAAAAAACACTAAAAGATATGGCAAATCAAAATTTAACCAACATCAAAAGAGAGATGGCATCAATTTTAGAAACTTGATATAATAGAAATTTTCATAAACTATTCAATAAGTTCCTAGAACATATTTTTCTTTAACCAAAAGGACATGAAAAGTCACTAAACCTGAGCATGCTAATTAGTTGCTGAGTTTGAGGGGAAAGGCAAATTAGGGCTCTATTTAAATCATTATTCCACGCAGAGTCACTAAAAACTATACAATGTACATCTACTGTCAGACAGTTTCCGCTATCAATACACTAATGACAAAAGTAGTCGCCCCAATTCCCCCACCTCGATAAAGAAAAACCCCAATCAAATGAAACAAATGAATCAGCTAAGTTCCTCAAACAAAGGCAGTGTTCTGTTCTTCTGTATAACACGTTCAATAAAAAAAGAATTTATCACCTTTTAGTGTGCAAACTTGCCTCCTAGCTCCCTCCTCTGTCGACTCCTCCTTGTACATGTGTATATGACACAACAGTGATAACAGAAAAGTAAGTTAGAATAAGATTGTCATAGCAAAAAAGAACTCCTTGGCCTGATGATAGAGAGACCCATGTAGTGCCACCACACCGGGCATTACAGGGCACAGGCGATATGGGAAAATCGCCCATTCCAATTCCCATCGGTGGATTTTTATTGGCTATGCTTACATGGTTCAATCTATCATTAGGCTAAAGAGTGAAGAAAATAGGCACAAATGTTTGCACAAGGTGACTCACCTACGTGGATTCCACGCAATCCTTCCCCCCAACAAGCTCCTCTACCACGCAAACCTCTTCAACAACCCTTGAAGGCCCCTGCATGTGGATTCAGGTCAAAAATGCGTCAAAGTTGTATATAATTTGTTAGACATAGTGAAAAAAAACATAGTTAACCAACTATAAATAGTATAGTTACTTCCTACTGAACTTATTATATGTCAAGTTACATTGTATTTTATATTACAACCCAATTAGTTACTTATATGAAAAAAGTATGTAAAAGTACACTGAACTAATATATATATGTATATATAAGTTCAGAAAGTACACTGAACTTATAGATAAATATGAACACATAATTCAGATGACAGAACAAAACAAAATATGTGGAATATGGTCACTAAAGGAGAATAACATGTGTATAAATAGATAACAATGGTATGATAAACAAACAAGCTTGCAAGCTACCTGACTATAGACAACCTTAGGATGACAAGCTCACACAAAAGGTTCATAAAACAAAAGATATCATGAAAAACACGGTTCATCAGGTAATGACGCTGATACTACTATGTCAAATAGCTTGAATCTACAAACCACCAACAACCCTATGCAATTGTCATCAAACATCATAAAAATCTACAGAAAAACCATGCTGAAAAAACAACTAGTACTATGTCAGTAAAGACAACTCGAGACATCCAGAAAGGGTTCGTACATCACATTTTTACCACTTTCAGTTCCATATATACAACAACTATTCGGGTTCATACATTATCACATTTTACACTTTCAGTTCCATATATGCAAGAAGGAATTGTTCGGTCCAAACAAGACCTATAATGCTTGAGCAGAACACCAACAAAATTGAGCTAATCAACCAAAAGATCTATAATCAAATGGGATGAAATGAAACTATACTACCTAAAAACCCATAAAAAACAATGCCGAGAAGGAATCTAAACAATATCCCGTGACATTTTATTTAACTTTACTTTCTATCTCTTCTAAAAAAATGTTTAGTTACTTCTTATATGTTTCGGACCAGAGACATGTCACTTCCTCACATAAATAAATGAAATTGATTATCTTAATCATATGCTAATCCGAACGTAGTGGAACACATTCACATCCACTTGACATTCGCAATCTGTTGACTACTAGTAGAGCGCTAGTGAGAGAACATGCAACACAAAGAATTCAGCAGGCTATCATATTTTTATGACTACTGAAGCTTCAGTCCACCACAACAGAAAATAAGCTGAACCGAAACTAGCTAGGATGTGAAACTCAACCTATTAAGGTGAAAACAGATACTATTCAGATTGGACTGCAGCCAAACTGAAAAACTCAACTAGTACAGAATAAACATAATGCCAAAAGGATGAAAAGTTCAGTACAAGATAAGAGCCAACACAAATTCAGTAAACTATTACATAATAAAACAAGCTAAGACCAAATGATGAAGCTACAGTAAAGATAACAGCCACCAACAGATAGCACTGCTCCTCTCCATTTGAAGAAAGACCTAATGAAACTCAAAGGATGCTCATACGCGACACATAATCTACATCCGAGCGACAAAAATATTTCAGCAAAACGAATCTGGACGATATGCAGTAACATTTTATTTCAACAAAAACCCTAAACACTGTGGCAAAATAGAGATCTACACTACCAAAATCGGAACGAAGAACTGAAACACCAGGACAATCAAAAAGAAGAAGGGGGAGCAAATGGAGACTCACCGACGCGCACAGTAGAAGCGAGATCTCGAACCGCCGGATCACGACCGTGGAGTCGTACCCTCCCTTCGAGACGCGCGGCTGCCGGCGAGTCGTGTACCTCCCTTCTAGACCTGCCGCCGCCGACGAGTCGTCAAACTTCCTTCGGGACCCGCCGCCGCTGACGAGTCGTCTCCCTCCCTTCTGGACCCGCCGCCGCCGACGAGTAGTCGAACTTCCTTCGGGATCCGTCGCCGCCGGCGAGTCGTCTCCCTCCCTTCAGCAACCGCCGCCACCAAGGGGTCGTCGAACTTGCTTCGGGAACCGCCGCCGCCGCCGACTCCGGCAGCACGCCCTTGAATCGCCTCTCTTCACCTCTCAACAACTCCCTATAGCCGCCGCACCTACGGATCTACTAGTGACCGCCGCCGCTAAACCTCTCTACCTGAGGAATCTCGCCGGAATCGCCTCGCCTCCCTCGCCTCCCCCGCGGAATATGACAAGACTGAAATGCTAGTCTCTCTCCTTGGCACGAGTCCCAAAATTCAAAACGCCTTCACGCACAGGCACTCGCGTCCGGGGGCGGCAAAAACTCTATGACAGGTGGGACCGCGCTTTCACAGACGATTCGCCTCCCTCCAAGTCATCCCAGCCGCGCGATTGAGAACGGACGGAGATCAGGTGGGGTCTCGCGGTAAAGCAAAAGAGAGACCGTTCTCCCGCTAGGATTCACGTTATTTCAGAACCCAACCCAATCAACCGCACCTTTTTTTAGAGAAAATGTATTCCAACCGACGAGTATTGCTGCATTCGTGAGCAAACCGAGTATTTCAGAATCCAACTGAATGAGCCTAATATGTTATCTTCTTTTTGTAGAAAACACACACGGTTTCCGATACTTAAGACCACACATGATATGATCATCAGTTCACAAGTCTTTTGAAATATAACTTTCTGTATGGGAATTATTTCGATTTGGAGGATTTCGACCTTTGTATTGGATTTCAAGATTTTTCTCCCTTTTTTTCCTTGTTCAAACCAAGTGAACGGGCATCTTTGTCCCTACCCTATATATTGCTCTGTTCTCTTCTTTAAAAAAATCTGCATAGTCTTGATGATGGAGTTGCAGCGTACCGATATTTACAGAATTCATAATTAGAATAGACTGGACTCATAAATAACCCACCATGAAATATAATCTTGATACGACATCTATTTGTACTAATATTAATACTATTTTTGAAAAATATAAAAAACGGCACAATGGCACGGTACCAACACTTGACTCTCAATATCTCGTAGTATAACGTTTGTAAAAAATTAATCATAGTCATATAAAATACTTTAATTTTAAACACGCATCAAAGAAATATTATTTTATAAGATAAATCTTTCATTGTACAAAACTAATTGTAGGCCAACATTTACAAAGTTTGAATCTTTAGTTACGTGCACATTTTTACATGGCAAAAAGAGTAATTTGGAATTATCTAAATTTTTCTTCACCCTTGCATGTCATCCTCCAAATAAATTTATTGTCGTTGTTGGCGTTCGTGCCACAAATTTGATCGAATTTGTGAAAAATACGTGCAAAATATGTATATCCAAATAAATTTGTTACTAGATTCAAATATCTATCTAATGATACTATTAATTTTGTACCATAAATATTAATATATTTATATATATATTTAGTTAAAGTTGTTTCCCGAGAAGCGAAAATGACAGTCATTTTGGGACGGAGGGAGTAGACCACACACAATATGATCCTCAATTCATAAATCTTTCGGAATATAATTCTCTGTATGCGAATTGTTTCGATTTGGAGAATTTCGACCTTTGTATTGGATTTCAAGATTTTTCCCCCTTTTTCCTTGTTCAAACCAAGTGAACGGGCATCCTACCCTATATATTGCTCTATTCTCTTCTAAAAAAACTGCATAGTTTCGATGATGGAAACCTTTTAGACATGTTGCAGCGCACCGATATTTACAAAATTCATAATTAGAATATACTGGACTCATAAATAAGTAAATAACCCACCATGAAATATAATCTTGATACGGCATCTATTTGTACTAATATTAATACTATTTTTAAAAATATAAAAAACCGGCCCAATGGAACGGTACCAACACTTGACTCTCAATATCTCAGTAGTATAACGTTTGTAAAAAATTAATCATAGTCATATAAAATACTTTAGTTTTAAACACGGATCAAAGAAATATTACTTTATAAGATAAATCTTTCATTGTACAAAACTAATTGTAGGCCAACATTTACAAAGTTTGAATCTTTAGTTACGTATGAAGGACCGAATAGGGCGACCAGAGAGGGGGGAGTGAATGGGAGCCGATAAAAATTCTTCCCTAAGGTCGAACTCGGCCTATACCCCGATTGCCACTCCACGAATCCGTGCACACAAGCAAAGCTCCAAACAAGGCACACACAAGCCTAGAAGATCAACCAAGAAGCCTAGGAGCAAAGAGCGGAAGCAACTGGACAAGAATCAAAGCACTTGGTCAATTCTGGAAACGACCAGTGCGGACCGTCCGTGTGGTACGGGCGGACTGTCCGCGTGTGTACGGCGGATAGTCCGACCCTGCCTCGCAGACTGTCCGAAATAACCACCAGAACCACCAGAGACACACCCGAAAATACGGACTGTCCGGCTAGGCCTTGCGGACTGTCCGCCAGTGTCGCGGACTGTCCGTGGGGCGAGCACGGACTGTCCGTGGGGCGAGCACGGACTGTCCGCCCGACTCGCTGGAAACCCCAGACAAAAACCCAGACAAAACTTCCCACGCAGACCCTCCGTGAGCGACACGCGGACTGTCCGCAAACCACTTGCAACGAAACCCTAGCTGAGAAAAGGATCGAAACAAAGACGCGCAAGAACACGAAGAACACGCGACGAACTTCTGCACACGCGGACTGTCCGCGGGGTCCTCGCGGACTGTCCGCTAGCCCCGGACAGAACTGCTCGAGCTCGAGCCCGCGAAGTCAACTCTCCAAATCCATCACCGGATCTCTCAAACGCCAAAAGCTCTTGAGACAAGATTTGGGGTAGATGATAAGCAACACAAGGTGAAGCTATGCCCCAAAAATCTCGACCTCTAAGCCACTAAATCGTCGAGAATCGCGGATCACACAAACTCCACCAAGAACATGAACTCCGGCCAAAAACTCACGAATCGAAGGCTCTCCACAGCGTTTGAGGGGTCAAGATCATACACAAACATGCGCAAGGCATCCACCCATGATCCCCTCAAAGAAATCCGTGAAGAAACTCCTCCAAACTCACGAATCGAGCGAAGAACGAAAACTCCCAAAAATAGCCCCAAAAATGACACGAAAATCACAAAGGACTAGGAGATCACTCGGACGTTGAAAGCTTCCATACATCTAGAGGTCAGAGTCTATACAAGAGTCTAGCCTAAGGAATCCAGAGAAAAACGAAGCAGTCCAGAGAAATTCTACCGGGAGAGAAAACCCTAGGAAGCAAGAGAGAGAGAGATGCCATTGTTGACGATGGAAATTCACCATTTCCAACCATCAATATTCTCACATAAATGGAGGCATATGCATTATTTACTAGCATTTAGGTATGAATAATGTAGTTTCACTTGTCCTTGGAGATTATTTGTATGTAGGTGATTTACCCTTTAAAAGAGATGGAAACTCCACTTCTATGAAGCAACCATGCCAACTCAGCTGAGGAGGTGGTTGCCACCAAGGGAAACATGGCAAGACACGTCATCGATCCAGGGGAGGCACTCACCGACGAATCAGAGGACGCCACATGGACTTCACATGGATCAAAGGGCCCACCTCGGATACCAAATCAAGCCATGCACCGGGGATGGATCAGAGGGCCCACAGGGCAGCCACCCAGAGGAAGCACACCAGGTGGGGCCACCCTAAGGGGCCGGCCGATCCAAGGATCGACCGAACCGCCTTAGTGGCGCCCCATCTGGTCCTTACACGTGGTGGTTGCTCATTGGTCACTTGCTTCACTCCCGGGTGTTTAGGGGCCATTTGGGCGTCCGAGCAAGCCTTGTCCTCCTCTATAAATAGGAGGGGAGGGGCTCCTATTTCTCACACACCACTCTCATTCTCCTCTCACTTTTAGTTTCTAAGGCTAGGGGGTAGGCTAGAGTAGCTCTTCTTCAGGTTCGAAGGCCTCTTGGAAATCTAGGTATGAGTTCTCTTTTATCTTTATTTCTTTGTATGACTTTGATCTACTTCAGTTATTCAGCTATTTCATATAAAGTCATGGTAGATCATATTCTTGATATGTTCTTGAGTTCATCCTATGTTCATCATTTAGAGGCTCATGTTCTTCGTGAACACTACCTTTTGATCCACTTGAAGGATGATAAACTCCTTCCTTATGTGTTCGTTCATAAGTTAGAGGCTCGTGTTCTTCACGAACACGACCCTTTGATCTTGTTGATTAGACATAAGAGAGTTCATATCTGTTCGTATGTCTAGCCTTAGTAGATCTTGTTAGATGGCATGAGAGTGTTGCATGGGGTCTGTGTTCAAGCTACGGTACTCGGTCTAGTTGACCAGTCTTCTGGTGGCTCTCACCCTGGGTCACAATAGCCCGGGCCGAGTGAAGTCTAGCAGCAACGTAGGCATGGTGCCTGGGTTGTCTGGCTACGATAGTTATGAGCATACCCCCCGTAACGTGAGGTCGGTCCTCAGGTGGTGACAGCCCTGTTGGATCCTAGGGCAACCTCCGCGCTGGGGTACCTGCTGTAGGAGTCTAAAGTCTAGTTTCGCAGAGTGCTGGTCGTCGCGGGCTAGCTCCCCGTTTGTACCTGGGTGCTGAACCATGTTTCCCTCATGCAATACTCATGCATATCTCTTGTATCTTCTAGCTTTGTATGTTTAGTACATTAGAACCTAGAGCTAACTCGTATGTTCCCCCTAAGCCGTAGTGTTCTAGAGTAGAGGTAGACATGAGGTGTGTGTGTCACACTACCCCTTTTATATCATTTATCTTACCCCTGCCTTTGAGTGTGTTGTTTCCCTATATCTATCTCTTGGTTTACATTCAGAGCAAAAGCATAAGTCTAAGATATCCGCCATTGCCTTCCACGGATTCGATACCCTTGGAATACTCTCCTTCCTTGGGGAAATGCTACAATGGTTTATCTGTGCGCTTGCGGATTCGTTCATGATCGTTTAGATTAAACCTATGGCAACTCTCAATGCTCACGATAATATGCGCCAGTTAGTTGTGACATTGGGAAATGCCAACAAGACACTTCTAGCGCTGACACTTGAGAGCCAGGTGTGGTTCGAGGACCGGTGGATGGTCGCTTCCTGGTGTGATGAGTGATTGACAACGTGGCGTGGACTGATTCTTGGCTAAGTATTGCAGGTGCAGGTTGCGGCTTGACTGGTGTTGGTGCAGGTGAAGAACAAGCGCGAAAGGTCGTTGCCGGTGAGGCCTCCAGGTGTGGAGAAGACAAGTAGGCTTGGTTCGAGGGACCCGATGGCCAGCGGGGTCAAGTGCGGGCCGCATGGTGGCAAGAACGGCAAGATGAAGTCATGGACGGTTTCTTGGTTGAGCCTCAAAACCAAGGTCGAGTCAGGACTACGTGGGAGCCGAGTCATGAGTGGTGATTGGCGGAGGCTACACCGAGTTCGCGGGGTTTCCGGTGGTTCACCAGAAAACCACTAGGTTCCTTGGTTGATCCACAAAGCCAAGACCGAAGAACCGAAGACGGAGGTGCAGCAGCTCCAGACCGGTCTGACCGGTGGGTCTGACCGGTCTGACCGATGGGTACCGGTCTGACCGGTGAGGAGCACCGGTCTGACCGGTGTGCAACGACGCAGTCCGGAATCTTCGAAGCGGAGGGCACGCGTCGGGATCGCAAGGCTTGCGTCGAGGCTAAGCAAGTTTACGGTCACTGGGCATCCGTCCGATGGAGCGAAGACAAAGATTTCCGATTTCGCCCTTGAGGGGCATGTATCCCTAGTTAGCTAGTAAGGGTATTTTCGTCTTTCAGTTGCCTCCATATAACCCAAGTGGTGAGAGGATGGCAGCCATCTCTTGGAACCCTAGCTCATTTGCTTTCCTATTTTCTCTTCCTATTTTCCTTAGGATTTTCTTAGGACTAGCTTGAGAGCTTCATGGTGAGATCTTGTGAGAGGGAAGGATGATCGGGCGGCAAGCTAGACCTTGTATGAACCTCTTTGGTATGTATAGATGATTCGGCGTGGTTCCTCAAGGCTTGGATGTGTCTTTCCCGTTTCTCCTTTTTGGTGATTTTCGGAGCCCTTTCTTGGTGATTTTCTTAGAGTGATTTCGAGGCCTTTCTCTTTGGGATTTGGTGGGGGATGTATGCATGAACCCTTCGTGGTTCTTTTCCCTTTGATTCCCCACCCAAATCCGTGAGCAAAGGGGCTCGATTTTGGGGTTTTCGTGGCTCTAGGGTTAGAGGCGTTCTTGGTGGGATTTCTTCGATTCCTCTTGATTTAGCAAGTTTTGGTGGACCAAATCTTGGCTATGGAGTGCCCATGAGGTGTTCCTACTATCCCCAAAGTCTTGCACAAATCCGTGGAGTGATTCGGGAGATCGGGAGTTGGATTTGGGGGAGTTGACCCGCGGGTGCTGTTCATCCCCGAGCGGCCCAGCCTGACCGGTCTGACCGGTGCTACTCACCGGTCTGACCGGTGCAGAGGCTCTGTGGGTTTTGCCTCGGGTGAACGTCTGGGTGAGTTTGTTGTTGTCCCGTGGTGCTGCTGTTTCGAGTTTGGATCTGTTTGGAGCTTGGTAGGTCAGTTTGGTGGATTTGGGTTTTCCTGGCTTGGACCGGTCTGACCGGCGAGCTACACCGGCCTGACCGGTGTAGAGGCCTTTTGTGGAAGTTCCCAGATTTTGCCAGCTGCGACCGGTCTGACCGGTGCTACTCACCGGCCTGACCGGTGTAGCCCAGTAGCTGCTCGAGTTGGTTTTTCTGCTGCGTTCTCGAGTAGGTGTAGGTGGTTGTTGGTTCCTAGGATCAGTAGCACTTCAGTGGCTGCGTGGTCTTGGCCAACTTGGGTAGTTGAGTCGGAGAAGTGATTTGGAAGCCGTGTTCGTCTTGTTGGAGTCCTCATCTCCTTCGAGAAGAATTTTTATTGGCTCCCATTCACTCCCCCCCTCTCTGGTTCGCCTAATCGGTCCTTCAATTGGTATCAGAGCCGGTTCGGGTCTTTATTGACTCTTACCAGTCTAAGATCCAAAGATGGCGTACCAGGAACGGGGTTCGGGTCCTCCGCACTTCGATGGGAAGAACTACCAGATGTGGCAGAGGCGGATGGCAGCGTTCCTCCGCGGAAAGGGCCAGATCCTTTGGGACGTCACGGTGAACACAGCTTATGTTCATCCGATGAACTTCCTTGCTCCAGGATCGAGGGATATGTTCGAAGCCAACAACAAGGCTGTCGACTACTTGTTTCATGCTCTGTGTCAGCCTGAATTCGATCGGGTTCAGACAGAGGACTTAGCTTGTAGGATTTGGGAGCAGTTGAAGGATGCTCATGCTGGGAATGCTCAGGTTCAGGCTCGGATGTACGCGACTTACCGGAGAGAGTACGAGAACTTCACTCATCTCCCCGGCGAGTCCGTCGATGCCCTTTTCCAGCGGTTTACGATCATTGTGAACAACATGAGAGCCAATGTGGCCGTGCTCCCATACGATGATCATGATAGAGCCATGAAGCTCTTGCACTCGTTGGATCGTACCGTATGGGACGGGAAGTTTGAGGCTATTGTTGAGTCCGAGAAGTATGACACCTTGACGGTGAACGAGCTATTCTCGAAGCTCAAGTCGGCTGAGTTGGACCGTGGTATGACAGCCAAGATCGAGAGCCCGACTGATTCTCATAGTCTCGCTCTCATTGGTGGCAAAGGAGCTAAGTCTAACGCTAACGCATCCTCCAGGATGTACTCTCTGTCTTCTTTGATGTCTTTGCCAGACGAGGAGTTCGACGTGCTTGGAGAGGACGAGCTGGCGTTGCTGACCAGGCGGTTCGAGAGGCTGTACGAAAACCGGGTGAACACGAGGAGGATAGCACGGACGTGCTTTCAGTGCGGCAAGCCAGGACACTTCGTCGCTGACTGCCCGGAGAAGACGGAGAACAAGGACGGCTACAAGGACGGCTACAGGCACCGGTCGAGCAAGGATGGCAAGTACCGATCGAGGCGCGATCACAAGCACAAGAACAAGCACATGGACGAGCGACAGTCGAGGAAGAAGGACGGCCGCGGCAGGAAGGCCCAAGCGATGGTCGGAGCGAGTGACGTCGACTCCAGCTCCGTCTACTCTTCCTCGAGCTTGAGTAGCAGTGAAGATGAAGGTGATCGGCGCAAGAACAAGAAGTCATCCAGGAACTTGAGCGGGTTGAGCTGCTTCCCGGGAGATATCTTCTGTGGCATGACTCGTAGCTCCGGCAGCAAGAAGAGTCACCAGAGCGACTCGGACTCCGACTCCGAGGATGAGGTATGTGATGAGCTCTCTTCTTTGCGCAAGGAGAATGAGGAGTTGGTTGACTTGCTTGATAATCACGATCACATGCTTAGAGAGGCCAAGAAGATGAGGAAAGAGCTTAGGGCCTCACTAGAAGATGCTAGGAACCGTGTGGCTGAGCTAGAAACCCAGAACCTAGATGCTAAGCTTGAGATTGATTCGCTTAAGGCTTCTCCTGTGGTTTCTGATGAGATTGATTGCTGTGATTACTCTGTGTACCTAGCTGATCTTACTGCTCTTAAGGATAAGCATGCTTCTACTTGTGATGAACTAGATATGCTTAGGGTTGAAGTGGCTGAGCTTAAGTCTAGACCTGCTTTGCTAGGTGCTTGCACTTCTTGCCCTGTTTTGCATGGAAAGATTGATGAGATGCATGCTTACACTGTTTCGCTTGAGGCTAAGTTGAAAGAGCCTATTCCCACTTCTTGCTCTACTTGTGAATTGCATGCGGTTAAGAATTTGGAGCTTGCGTATTATGTTGATCGCCTGCAGGATGAGAATGATGAGCTGAGAAAATGTATGAGCTGGTTGTCGGGTCAGGAGCCTCAGCTTGGTATCATGATAGCGGCTTTCAAACGCTATGATGGTCAGGCACTTGGGGCTGACAAGCTTGGAGAGAACAGTGGTGAGGGAGTTGAGAGAGTTGGAGAGATTCCTATCCCACCACCAAACAGATACAAGAGCAAGTTTGAGCCCAAGCCTAACCATCTCAGAAACAAACTTGACACTACTCCAGATCCACCCATATTCCCTCACCCTACAAATGATTTCCAGAAACCGGAGAAGTTTGTGAGCCCAAAGGGAGGTGAGGAAGGAGAGAAGAAGGGTGAGAAACCGAGTGAGCAGCCCCAACCCAAGCCTAAGCCTAAGCCACAACCCATAAAGTTCCATTGTGGGTATTGTGGGAGAGATGGTCACAAGGATGAGTTTTGCTTCAAGAGGAAGCGTGAGGAGAGAATAGCTAGAGAGTGGGCTAACAAGGACAGGTACTACCCCTCTAATGGTGTACCTGAGCCTCGTATGCAGATGCCCAGGGCCAAGGCGATTGTGAGGACGATTCCGGCTTGGGGAGACCGAAAGGCAGCAGGTGGTGCTGCTGGCCGAGCTACACCGGTCAGACCGGTGCACTACACCGGTCAGACCGGTGCACTACACCAGTCAGACCGGTGCAGGTCTGGGCAGACAGCGAGTCGGGTTTCGTGCTCGTGAGGATGCTCGGTTTGGTTCTGGTGGTCGTGGTTCTGGTGGTTGGTCTGGAAAGTTTGCAGGTGGTCAGTTTGCTAGACATTCTCCACCTCGTGCTCAATACGGGGGTGGGAGGAGTCGTAGCTTTGAGATGGAGAGGAGGAACGATCCATGGTTTTCCTTTCGTGGCTTTCGTCCTCCTCCAGCTAGAGAGGGTTGGTTCCCTCGTAGTGGTTACCGTGGTGGTGTTCGTGGTGGTAGCTTTGATAGGCGTGATGATTTGGTTTGTGCTAACCCCACTTTGGAGCAAATGGCTCGGCACTGGTTTTACTCTTTTGGTACTAACCCCAGTGCTGAGTCGTTTGTTCACTCACGTGCTCGCTTTTGAATTTCAGGTGGGAGACTTGAGGAACGTTTGGTTGATTGACTCTGGTTGCTCGAGGCATATGACCGGAGACAAGGGGTGGTTCTCAAGTCTCGTCCCGGTGGTGTCCAAGACATACATCACCTTTGGGGACAATGGGCGAGGGCGTGTGCTATCAGAAGGTGAGATCAAGGTAAGTGACAAGGTCACTCTCAGGCGTGTTGCTCTTGTTCAATCGCTGGGGTTCAATTTGCTTTCTGTGTCGCAGTTGTTGGATGAGGGTTTTGAGGTGTTGTTTCGGCCTGGTGGTTCTCGGATTTTAGATTCTCGGGGGGATCTTGTTTGCATGGTCGTTCCCGAGGGTCAAGTGTTCCGAGTTGATTTCTCTCAGTCTTCTGGTGTGGAGCGTTGTTTTTTGGCTGGTTCTTCGAGTGAGTTGTGGAAGTGGCATAGGAAGTTGGGTCACTTGAGCTTTGACCTTTTGTCACGCTTGAGTAAACTCAATTTGGTCCGAGGATTGCCACGGTTGAGGTTTGAGAAAGAGTTGGTTTGTGCGTCGTGTAGGCATGCCAAGATGGTAGCCTCTTCTCACCCGCCTCTCACCGATGTGATGACTGAGCGTCCATGCGAGCTGCTCCATATGGACCTTGTTGGCCCAGCTCGTGTGCGATCTGCGGGTGGGAAGTGGTATGTCCTTGTTGTGGTGGACGACTACTCTCGGTATGCGTGGGTGTTCTTTCTTGAGGAGAAAGGGGAGACGTTTGGTTTTGTTCGAGATCTTGTCTTGAGGTTAAGAAACGAGAGGCACGGAGATGCCATACGAGCGATCCGCAGTGACAATGGCTCGGAATTCAAAAACTCTCGCTTCGAAACCTTTTGCCATGACTTGGGTCTTGAACACCAGTTTTCGAGTCCGTATACGCCTCCCCAGAATGGCGTGGTGGAAAGGAAAAACAAAACCTTGTGCGAGATGGCTCGGACGATGCTCGACGAGCATAGGACTCCGAGAAGGTTCTGGGCTGAGGCGGTCAATACCGCGTGCTATGTGTCAAACAGGATCTATCTCAGGGTTCACAAGAAGAAAACCTGTTACGAGTTGATGCACGGTCGCACACCCAAGGTGAGTCACTTCCATTTCTTTGCTTGTAAATGCTTCATTCTGAAGAAAGGGAAGAAGTTGGACAAGTTCGAGGCTAGGTCTGTCGATGGCATTTTCTTTGGTTATGCATCTCATTCTAGAGCATTTCGTGTGCTCAATATTGAAACTAACCAAATCGTGGAGACTTGCGAGGTAACCTTCGACGAGACACAGCCACGTAGTCAGCTTGTTTTTGAGTGTGCAGGTGACGACGAACTTGGTGAGGAGATCTTTCAGGAGGAGGAGCATGAACATGGAGATGATGAAGATAGCGGTGTGGTGCCCGCAGCTGAACATGTACCTACTACTTCGACGACGATCGTGAACGGGCCCTCTCCCACACCTACAACGACAAACCCAAATCAAGGCGAAGCTGCTGTTGAGGGGGAGGTAGCATCAAGGCGAGAACCTCCCCGGCGACTGCAAGTGGATCATCCAGCTTCGAGAATCATCGGCGACATGAATGAACGTACTACACAGTCGAGGGTTCGGAACAATTCTCATTTCGCTCATGCTGCTTTTGTTGCTACTTTTGAGCCCAAAGACATTGGACACGCGCTATCTGATCATAATTGGGTTAATTCGATGCATGAGGAGTTGGAGAATTTTGAGAGGAACCAAGTTTGGGTGTTGGTTGACCCTCCCCCAGGGTGTAAGCCGATTGGGACAAAATGGGTGTGGAAAAATAAAGAGGGAGAGAAAGGAGAAGTGGTGAGGAACAAGTCGAGACTTGTTGCTCAGGGGTACAGTCAGAAAGAGGAGATCGACTACGAGGAGACTTTCACTCCTGTAGCTCGTTTGGAGGCGATCAGGATCCTTCTAGCCTTTTCCGTGGCTAAAGGGTTCAAGTTGTACCAGATGGATGTGAAGAGTGCTTTCCTGAATGATGTGTTGGAGGAAGAGGTGTTTGTGAGGGAACCACCGGGGTTTGAGAGTGAGAAGTACCCCCACCGGGTGTACAAGTTGAGGAAGGCGCTGTATGGGTTGAAGTAGGCGCCTAGAGCTTGGTATGGTAGGCTGAGGGGGTTCCTGTTTGAGAGAGGGTTTGAGATGGGGAAGGTCGATCAGACCTTGTTTCTCCTCAGGCAGGGCAGAGATATCCTGATTGTGCAGGTATACGTGGATGATATTGTCTTTGGTGGCTCGTCTAACTCACTTGTTGCAAGGTTTGCAGAAGACATGAGCAGGGAATTTGAGATGAGCATGATGGGCGAGTTGCAGTTCTTCCTCAGACTACAAATCAAGCAATCAAAGGAAGGAACATTTGTGCACCAAGCTAAGTACACCAAGGACATTGTGAGGAAGTTCAAGATGGAGGACTCCAAGGCCATGGCGGCGCCTATGAGTACGACTACAGCTCTTGATGCGGATGAGGAAGGTGAACACGTGGACCAGAAGGAGTACCGGAGCATGATCGGGTCACTCCTCTACTTGACGGCGACGAGGCCGGACATCCAATTCTCGGTATGTCTGTGCACTCATTTTCAAGCGTCTCCGAGGACTTCGCATCGGCAAGCAGTCAAGCGCATATTCAGGTATTTGCGACATACTCCCGACTTTGGCCTTTGGTACTCCGCGTCTTCTTCTTTGGCGCTTCATGAATTTTCAGACGCGGATTTTGCCGGGTGTCGGTTGGATAGGAAGTCTACTTCTGGGACTTGCCAGTTCTTGGGTTCGTCTTTGGTGTCTTGGTCTTCCCGCAAACAGTCAAGTGTTGCTCAATCCACTACCGAGGCAGAGTATGTGGCCGCTGCTAGTTGTTGCTCTCAGCTCCTTTGGATCACATACACCATGAGTGACTTTGGTGAGGAGTATACCCATGTTCCACTTCAATGTGATAGCACCAGTGCCATAAGCGTTGCAAAGAACCCAGTACTCCATTCCAAAACCAAGCACATAGAAGTGAGGTATCATTTTCGGAGAGACAACGTAGAGAAAGGGAAGATAGCTTTGATCCATGTACCCACACATGACCAACTAGCTGATATTTTCACCAAACCCCTAGATCAAGCAACTTCCACTCGTTTGCGGGGGGAGCTTGGTGTTTGTTTGATTTCTTGAGTTGGTGTGTGGGAGCTCCTTTCTAGCATATGTATAGCTTTCCTTTGTGCATTTCCTGCATTTGGCATGGCATATGTAACATGATGTATAGGCATCTTTGTATCTTAGGTTGCATGCATTTTGTTTCATATGCATTGTTTAGGAAAGGCTTCTCCTATATACATTGTTCACCATGGAATGATATATATGTCTTTGTGAGCTAGCTTGATAAGCTATGGTTAGTTTGGCTTAGCTCTTGATAATCTTGGTTTATATCCATGGTTGATGGCTATGTTTTTGAAAAATTTCATATGTATGCTCTCTTGTGAGTAAATGCCTTTACATGATCTTGACATGTTTTTGTGGCTTGGCTATGCTTAATTTGCGGTTGGATAGCTTATTTTGATCATATGGGGCCAAAGGCTCATTTGCCATCATGAATGTTTAGCCCCCATGCTTCATCTTGTGGAGGGGCATAAGTTCCTTTTTGTCGCAAAGACATTTCATGTACCAATTATAAATCTGAAAATGAAATGTAAATTGCTTGGAAAATGTGCTCCCATGTCATATGTGCTAATTTTATTTTGCTTTGGGTGCTAAACCGTTGCATGATGCCTACCGATGAGAAGTCTCATATCTAGAAGTAGGCACATGGCTCGGTGGCTTTGACATGACATGAGGTGCTTGTGGGTGTTTATGATGGTCTTATGCTTAGAATGGTTGTCCTAGCATGAAGTTTGTGTGGCTTTGCCATTTTGACATGTTTTGCTCATGTTTAGGACTTTGCTCATGAGAGGGTAAATTTTCGCCAAATTGCTCAACTCTATCTTAGCTTCGCCAAATTGTTGTGAAACTTGGTGATCATGAAGTTGATGTCATTATGAAGCTATAGAGTATCTAACTTGCTCATTTGGACATGTGTAGCATCCTTTGTTGAATTTTGTCTATTTGAGAAGCTCTAGGTTGCATTTTTTGCATTTTTGGCTTGATTCATGCATTGTCAACAAGGGGGAGAAGTTTGAGCATGTTTTGGCTTGCTGCATGCATTTAGAAGGTTTCCAAGTGGTTTCGAGCTATTTTTGAGCTCGAGCAGTTTCCCAGGTGGCATCGGCCTGACCGGTGAGGTACACCGGTCTGACCGGTGTAGTTCCCAGGTGCTGGGCGATCTTGTCCACCGGTCTGACCGGTGAGGTAGACCGGTCTGACCGGTCAGAGCAAAGCTGAAGCAGCTGCTCTGTTTCCAAGGTGGTTTGCATGCATTCGTCCAGGGGGAGTTGCATTGGTTCAGGGGGAGCTTGCATGTATGCAGGGGGAGCTCTTTGTGGTTTTCGAGCTTTGGTTTGATGGTTTGTGCTCTTTGCTTGAGCATGTTTTGTCTCGGATGTGTCGAGCCGTTGCCCTTGCCTAAGGGGTCCGAGACTTGTCTTCTTCAAGTGATCTTGCTCTTTGCCTTTTCTTTGGCTTTCGATCGCTTGTTGGAGTTTCTTTTAGTCGTTTCTTTTCTTTTTCTTTTCTCTTGGTTACCAAAACGTGTGTGTTGTCAATGCACTCATCAAGGGGGAGATTGAGAGCCAGGTGTGGTTCGAGGACCGGTGGATGGTCGCTTCCTGGTGTGATGAGTGATTGACAACGTGGCGTGGACTGATTCTTGGCTAAGTATTGCAGGTGCAGGTTGCGGCTTGACTGGTGTTGGTGCAGGTGAAGAACAAGCGCGAAAGGTCGTTGCCGGTGAGGCCTCCAGGTGTGGAGAAGACAAGTAGGCTTGGTTCGAGGGACCCGGTGGCCAGCGGGGTCAAGTGCGGGCCGCATGGTGGCAAGAACGGCAAGATGAAGTCATGGACGGTTTCTTGGTTGAGCCTCAAAACCAAGGTCGAGTCAGGACTACGTGGGAGCCGAGTCATGAGTGGTGATTGGCGGAGGCTACACCGAGTTCGCGGGGTTTCCGGTGGTTCACCAGAAAACCACTAGGTTCCTTGGTTGATCCACAAAGCCAAGACCGAAGAACCGAAGACGGAGGTGCAGCAGCTCCAGACCGGTCTGACCGGTGGGTCTGACCGGTCTGACCGATGGGTACCGGTCTGACCGGTGAGGAGCACCGGTCTGACCGGTGTGCAACGACGCAGTCCGGAATCTTCGAAGCGGAGGGCACGCGTCGGGATCGCAAGGCTTGCGTCGAGGCTAAGCAAGTTTACGGTCCCTGGGCATCCGTCCGATGGAGCGAAGACAAAGATTTCCGATTTCGCCCTTGAGGGGCATGTATCCCTAGTTAGCTAGTAAGGGTATTTTCGTCTTTCAGTTGCCTCCATATAACCCAAGTGGTGAGAGGATGGCAGCCATCTCTTGGAACCCTAGCTCATTTGCTTTCCTATTTTCTCTTCCTATTTTCCTTAGGATTTTCTTAGGACTAGCTTGAGAGCTTCATGGTGAGATCTTGTGAGAGGGAAGGATGATCGGGCGGCAAGCTAGACCTTGTATGAACCTCTTTGGTATGTATAGATGATTCGGCGTGGTTCCTCAAGGCTTGGATGTGTCTTTCCCGTTTCTCCTTTTTGGTGATTTTCGGAGCCCTTTCTTGGTGATTTTCTTAGAGTGATTTCGAGGCCTTTCTCTTTGGGATTTGGTGGGGGATGTATGCATGAACCCTTCGTGGTTCTTTTCCCTTTGATTCCCCACCCAAATCCGTGAGCAAAGGGGCTCGATTTTGGGGTTTTCGTGGCTCTAGGGTTAGAGGCGTTCTTGGTGGGATTTCTTCGATTCCTCTTGATTTAGCAAGTTTTGGTGGACCAAATCTTGGCTATGGAGTGCCCATGAGGTGTTCCTACTATCCCCAAAGTCTTGCACAAATCCGTGGAGTGATTCGGGAGATCGGGAGTTGGATTTGGGGGAGTTGACCCGCGGGTGCTGTTCATCCCCGAGCGGCCCAGCCTGACCGGTCTGACCGGTGCTACTCACCGGTCTGACCGGTGCAGAGGCTCTGTGGGTTTTGCCTCGGGTGAACGTCTGGGTGAGTTCGTTGTTGTCCCGTGGTGCTGCTGTTTCGAGTTTGGATCTGTTTGGAGCTTGGTAGGTCAGTTTGGTGGATTTGGGTTTTCCTGGCTTGGACCGGTCTGACCGGCGAGCTACACCGGCCTGACCGGTGTAGAGGCCTTCTGTGGAAGTTCCCAGATTTTGCCAGCTGCGACCGGTCTGACCGGTGCTACTCACCGGCCTGACCGGTGTAGCCCAGTAGCTGCTCGAGTTGGTTTTTCCGCTGTGTTCTCGAGTAGGTGTAGGTGGTTGTTGGTTCCTAGGATCAGTAGCACTCCAGTGGCTGCGTGGTCTTGGCCAACTTGGGTAGTTGAGTCGGAGAAGTGATTTGGAAGCCGTGTTCGTCTTGTTGGAGTCCTCATCTCCTTCGAGAAGAACTTTTATCGGCTCCCATTCACTCCCTCCCTCTCTGGTTCGCCTAATCGGTCCTTCAACACTGAGGATGGATTCCAAATTTGTTCTTAAGTGATCGACATTCAGAAGTGTCAACAAGCATTTCTGGCGCCGTTGCCGGGGAAGGCACAGGATTATCTTGACTATGCTTTGCATCTGTTTATAAACTCTGAGTAGGTTAGGACAACCCTCAATGCAGGCTAACCTTGATTGTCTTCTTTTATCTTTGGATGATGAAGACAGCTAGTGTATGACTGGTTTCGACCTACCGGGAAATTTTACTGAAGATCCCGAGTCTCTTGTGAGGAAAGCTCGAATTCATTTCGGCTCACCTCGTCGTACTCGTCCGGAGGACGAACCAGCTTCCTTTGTACCATCCACGTCCAACGCTATGGCCCACAAGACACTTCGTGAGTACTCATCTCCTTCTGCTGACCAGGTGCTGCAAGGCCCTGATGTGGCAATGGGGATTGAAAACTTTGAGATCAAGACGGGTCTAATCACGATGGTACAGGCTAGCCCATTCTGCGGCAAGCCAAATGAGGATGCCAATGCTCATCTGCAGCAATTCCTAAAGCTTTGTAGCACTTTCGTCATCAGAGGTGCAAATGTGGATGCTGTTCGTTTACGGCTATTTCCATTCTCCCTCTTGGGAAAGGCTAAGCAATGGTTCTACACGAACCGGGAATCTATTGACACTTGGAGCAAGTGTTCACAGGCATTTCTCAAGAAGTTCTTCCCATTGGGTAAAACTAATGCTCTTCGTGGAAGGATTTCTGGTTTTCAACAAGCAGCAAGTGAATCTATCCCAGAGGCTTGGAAGAGGCTTCAGGAATATGTCCTGGCATGTCCTCATCACGGGATGGAAGATTGGCTCATTCTTCAAAGTTTTTATAATGGGTTGACTCCGACAGCCCGAGGCCATATTGATGCTGCTGCTCAAGGAGCATTCTTCTCACTTATTGTTGACAATGCTAAATTGCTCATGGAGAAGATGGTCTCCAACCAAGCGTGGAGTGATGAAAGACTCCAACCACAACCGAGGGGTACTCATACTGTCAAGGAAGCAGACATGATTACTGCCAAGATGGATCTTCTTATGAAGAGATTGGATGACTACACCAGTGAGAAGGCCGCTATGGCCACTACTTCTTTGCCCATGGACTCTCACATGACTTGTGAAGTCTGTGGCAACACTGGGCATTCAGGCAATTACTGTCCGGAGACTCAGGAGGAAGTGATGTACATGAGTGGCAATAACAATGGTTATTGTCCACCTCAACAAGGAGGCCAATCGTGGAATCAACAACGCCCTTATTATCAAGGAGGTAACCAAGGTAACTCGTACAATCCTAACCAACCTTCCTTGAGAGATCTTGTTTTTGGGCAAGCTAAGATTAATGAAGGTTTTAATAAAAAGCTAGCTGCCCTTGATAAAACTGTGGAAAGCCTCATCATTAAGCTTGATAGTTTTTCTTCTACTCAGAAGAGTCAGCTGAGTTTCAACAAAATGTTAGAAACTCAGTTAGCTCAGTTGGCTGCTTTGGTTCCATCTCCTGATAACGGGAGGATCCCGGGGCAACCTGTATCCTCTTGTGAAAATGTTAGTGTAGTGTCGACCAGGTGGGGTAAGCCACCTAGGCAGACACGTGCCTCTGACTATGCAGAAAAGCCCATTCAACAAATCCTTGATCCATGGGAGGAATCAACAGTGTTGCACAAGAAAGATCCAGGCTACCCAACTATCACGTGCACAATCTATTACAAGAAGATCAGGCATGCTCTCTGTGACCTTGGTGCAAGTGTTAATCTCATGTCCAAGGCCATGTTCGAGCAACTGGGATATACGGCTCTCTCTCCAACAACACGGACTATCCAACTCGTCGATTCAATGATCCGATATCCAGAAGGAATTGCTGAGAGTTTATTGGTTAAGGTCAAGGGCTCTTACATCTTCGCGGATTTTGTGGTCCTGGATATGGATGATGAAGGAGGAATGCCTCTCATCCTTGGGCGACCATTCCTCAGTGATGTCTGAGCTAGAATCAATGTGGGATCCGGTATCATCCGTTTCCGCATTGGGGAGAGGAACCTGAAGTTCAAGTTTCAGGACAAGGAAGAGCAATGCTATTTGGTGCAAGATAGTGTTGAGCAGCTTGGGGAAAGGACGGAGCCTTCACCCCCAAGGAAGAAATCTCCGTCGAAGAGGTTAAAGAAAATTCGGAAAGAATGGCGAAAGATTGAGATGGCACCAACCTCTACTTCTTAGGAGTGGGGTGCTGAATGGAATTGATCGTTGAGAAGAGTCCCGCTCGTCGGACTGAAAATGATGAGTCCTTTCTACCAAAAAGGTTAAAGCTGGTATTTATCTCATATTTCCCTTTCCAAAATTTTCATTTCCAAAATTGCATATTTGATTTTCCAAAACTCTGCATTTGCATGCTAGATTTATCTAGCCTTTTTCCCTTTTTAAAATAAAATTTCTGAAAATAATTTCTGAGTTTGAAAACCATAGAAAATTTATTTGGGCAATTTCTGGAGTAAACTTTGGCCGGTGCACCATGGCATATCTTGATATAGCCGTTAGTGGCACACCTGCCAAAGGGGGCCAGCACTGGGCCCACCAGTGGGCCGGCCTAACCAGGGTTCGGCCGAACCCTGGCAACGGTCAAGTGGGCCCAGCCTTGGCCAACGGCTATCCCGCGGTGTGCTGCCCCTTTGCTCTATAAATTGGACCCGAGAGGGGGTGTTCTTCACCCATTCAACTTATTTCATTCACACCCCCTCTCTACTCCTTGCTCTCTTGGTTTTCTTGGATTTCTTGCTCGAGATTGGATCATCAAGTAATCTCCCTAAGTGTGTTGCTGAAAATATTGTTGTTGGTGGAGCAAACTCGGTAAGTACTTCATTTGATTTCACTAACCCATCACCGAGTTGCTCTTGTTCCTTGTTGTTGTGCTAGAATGAATTGGGCGGCGAACACTCTCCGGAGGGTGACACGCTCACGCTCCCGTTCGCGGGCAAGCACGAGTGCATCCACCCCCGCCGAGCCGACGCCGAGCCCATCAACGATGGACTATGAAGAAGAGCAAGAGGAGCAAGCCGAGCCGCAAGCCACGGAGGAGGTCGTCGACGACACCCCCTACCTCAGCTTACAGGGCGATCGAGAGCAGCAAGCCTATGCTCTCCTGAAGGACCGAGTCTTCGCCCACACCAGGGACTTCGACCCGACCCTCATGGAGAAAACAGGTATGAATCTCGAGTTCGCTTCTATTTGGAATGCTCTTGGTTGGGAGGAGTTTTTGCCGGTCACAGAGCTTGGCTCTCGGTCCCTCACCATCCAGTTTCTTTGCTCTCCTACCGAGATCCCGGATGGCATTGAGTTTCGTCTTTTCGGGACCAATTATCATCTTTCTTAGAAGGATCTTAGTCGTCTTCTTGGTTTTAGTCCTCGTTGTGCTGTCTCTTTGAAGCGAGCTTGTGAGGGTTTTGTTCAGGAATCTTTCTGGGCAGATATCTCTGGTCTTGTTTATAGTGGCAAGTTTGTACCTCGGTGCAACGATATTGTGCATCCCACTCTCTGTCTATGGCACAAGTGGCTCGCCATCACTCTCTTTCCACGAGAGGATGTTCGGCCCGTGCGCAGCGATGAGATGATGCTATTATACGCCGCTGTCAACCAGATCAAGGTCGCTCCCGTTAAAGTAATGATTCGGTAGTGGATGACGAATTTCAAGATGATAGGCCCTATTGAGTGTATGGCTTTGGTGACTCGTATTGCTCTCAGACTCGGAGTTCTTAGCAGGAATCCCGTACCCTTCATCGGGACGCCCCGAGTTCTCATGGATGAGGCATACTTAATCCAGGGGCATATACTCAAGAGGGGCCCAAATGATTCTTTGACTTTCTTCTTTCCGGGCTATGCAAACCAAATCCCGTTACCTAACCCGGGGTTTGGATTGTATAACTCGGAGTCACTCACCATTCCCCTTGTTACACAAGAGGAAAGCCGTCGTGCCAGTGTTTCAGGCAGATCCACCAGGAGCGTAGTGAAGAGAGCGCACATGCAGCAGCAGCAGCAGTCACAGCCGACACCACCACCACAGCCTCAACCACAGCCTGCTACACCACCGGTGGCAGGAGGGGCCCCTGCGGGGTACATGTCCGGGGTTACCCCTAGATATGCACCTGGTTGGGATCAGCCCACCTACCAGCCGAGTGCGAGTGGCACAGCTTGGGCGGGCGCGAGCAGAGCTCAGTGGGCCACACCCGCTAGTTCTAGCTCCGGTGGTCCACCTCCGTCTTCGTCCTTCCGACGGCACTCCTCAGCCTCTGCGCGCGATGCTCAGCTCGCATAGCAGTTGGGAGAGCTCACCGTCCAGGTTACGGGATTGGGGGAGACGCTGAACACCCACGTCGAGTCTACCTCAGCGTGGCAGCGTCAGGCTGGTGAGAGGATAGCAGTCATGCAGCAAGATCAGCGGCAATACATGGAGGCGCAGAGGGCTTACTACGCGAGTCAGGGTTTCTTCTACCCTCCTCCGCAGTGAGCCTGAAGCTAGCTTGGGGGAGGACCCCCATCCTGAGGTAACTTTTATCATCCTTCATTTTCAGAATATCTTATAAATAAAAATCCAAAAAAATCTGCAAAATAAAAAGACCAAAAATATTTATTTGCTTTCATCATCATCGTTTGCTTAGTTTGCTTTGATATGCTTAGTAAGAATGCTACCTCTATGGTTGAAATGATGAATAGTTGCTCTGTTTATTCTCCTCGTATGTCTTGCTTACAACTTTGTATCCTACCTAAGTTTTGAGTTTGTTGGCTTGTATGTTCAAACCTTAGCTTGAAAACTGTGGGTAGCAGAAAGCATGATCCTTGCCTAAGTTGTTGTGAGACATGATATGGTAGAATAGAGTGCTATGATCTTGTGCTTAGTGATGCTTGACATCCGGAGTTTGCCTTTTTGAAAAATCAAAACATGATGAGTTCCTCAATGATGAGAATTTCCCATCCAAGGCCATATATAGATTCTAGTTCTTAGCCTCCACATATGTAGCTTGTTCTCTCATTGAGCTTTGTCAAATTGTTGTGACCCTTGTTAGAACTCATACTCCCCTGATCAAGATCACGTACACGTTCATGCTAAACTTCTATACTGGAAGTTAGTATCCATCATTTGTTCCATATGCTTACGCATTCTTCCGCAAATAAAACTCTATGTATCTTTGCATTGTTCATCCCTCTCCAAATATCTCCAATAGAGACAAAGGGATAGCTAAGAAAAAAAAAGAGAGAAAAGTATGCTTAAAAGCATGGCAAAAATAAATAAAGAGAGCAAGCCCAAGTCTCAAAAAATTTCAAAGGAGAAAAAGGGATTGATATGTGCAAGAGAAAGAGTTCCACCATATAGATGGTAATAACTAGTACCTACTCCAGGGCTAGTGTCCACCTTACCATCAATCCCTCATTCCCTCATATAAAGCATGGCAATATCTAGCACCCATTTCCGTGCCTAGTATCCACCTTGCCATGCTAATATCCATCACACACACATATGCACATCTTGATCAGGATGTATGTTTGTTTCTTCCAAGGATCCGGTTTTTGACTTAGCAAAATATGAGAGACAAGTATGCCACATCTTCCCTACCTACAGCTCCACATAAAGCCTATTAGGAGTAGGATGTGAAGAAAGGCAACATTGATGCCTTGGTGAGGAAACATACACTTTTGAGCGATCCGAGAGTATCATTTGAGGAACTCTGATTTTCTTTTGAAAAATTTGCAAAACCTCCGTATTGCTAAGCTGATCAAGGTATGAGTGATTATGCACATGCTATATAACCATTCTGTCTCTCAACCGCCCAAAGCAGGTGAAGCTATATGCCCCACGTATCAGGCGAAAGGTGAGAACATTGCCGACTTGTTCAACTCTTGGTAGAGTACTTCGCTGTATGTTTGCCATAAGTTGAGGATACAACATTGTAGCAACTCCTGATCAACCAACCTAAGTCTCTAATGTCTTGCTTCGAGACGAGCAAAAGGTTAGCTTGGGGGAGTTTGTTGACGGTGGAAATTCACCATTTCCAACCATCAATATTCTCACATAAATGGAGGCATATGCATTATTTACTAGCATTTAGGTATGAATAATGTAGTTCCACTTGTCCTTAGAGATTATTTGTATGTAGGTGATTTACCCTTTAAAAGAGATGGAAACTCCACTTCTATGAAGCAACCATGCCAACTCAGCTGAGGAGGTGGCTGCCACCAAGGGAAACATGGCAAGACACATCATCGATCCAGGGGAGGCACTCTCCGACGAATCAGAGGACGCCACATGGACTTCACATGGATCAAAGGGCCCACCTCGGATACCAAATCAAGCCATGCACTGGGGATGGATCAGAGGGCCCACAGGGCAGCCACCCAGAGGAAGCACACCAGGTGGGGCCACCCTAAGGGGTCGGCCGATCCTAGGATCGGCCGAACCGCCTTAGTGGCGCCCCATCTGGTCCTTACACGTGGTGGTTGCTCATTGGTCACTTGCTTCACTCCCGGGTGTTTAGGGGCCATTTGGGCATCTGAGCAAGCCTTGTCCTCCTCTATAAATAGGAGGGGAGGGGCTCCCATTTCTCACACACCACTCTCTCATTCTCCTCTCACTTTTAGTTTCCAAGGCTAGGGGTGTAACGCCCTGGGTTTTCAAAATCAGAAAAACCCAGCATTCTGTCTCGTGATAGTCCCTGGATCAGATGCTATCACGCACAGGCATTCAACACAGATAAATATCACAGTCATACAACGAAATAAAGCATCAGAGTATGAATAATAATCTGATTATTACATGTCCTGAATAATCGGAGTACATCAATACACGCCTCTTTGCGGAATAACAGAAATAAGAGCCTACGCAGCGGTAGCTAGCTTCCAAAAGGTATCTCCGTCTTCAGTCATCTCCCACAGGCATCCTTGAGCGAAGCAGCGTGCCCCCTCAATCGTACCATCCGTCAGCGTTGTTGTCGTAGTCGGACTCGTACCCTGCAAGCTCAGGGGCTATCCCCAAGGATCGAGATAGGTCCACGTCACCAACCGTATGCAAGCTTTAAGTGGCCTACTTCTAAGGGGGAAGAACATATCAAGGTAGCAGCTAGGTTTCCTATGTAGCAGCAGCATCATAAATAGAGTAATATCTCCATAATCCCACCAAATCCCATATCTCTCAACCGCAAACGGATACATCTGGTCACCCAGATCACCGTCACCATCACCTATCTCCATCTAGGGTCGGTGCGAGAACTCCCACTCCTCACACCTCAATGGTCGCACCCGGATCCGCGAGGCAGAGGGAGCAACTCTCCTCTCCCCGAGAACAACCACGGCTCACCAATACACTCTCATCCTATAAGGGGGAAGGTAGAAATCCCAAAACGTAAGAGTCGGAGAAACAACGGGCATGTCCATAACCGAGGACGCGGCTATACGTATAGATCTAAACTCTGCAGAGCGTGTACACCAGTACCCAACTCGGAATAGTACCCGGACGGTGTACGGCCGACCGAGCCTACCCTACCAAACGAACACCTAGGAGTTACGATTCCATCCAGCATCTGGGTCTCGTTGCGGTCCTTCGCAAAGGTCCGCCCCAGAACTGTGAAAATGCCCCCGTGTGGCCGCATGGGGAGCGCCCAAAGGGAAGGGACTTCACCCTAACCCTCTCACTGATACCCTCTATCCTACTGGCAGGTATGGCATCGCACTTGCTAGGGTCGAACGGCCCTATCCCCACTCTCGGCGAGGTGGTGTGTACGAAAGTCCCGTGTAACAGGCGACCCACTCGGTTTCAGACAGGGGCGAGCTCCTATCCTCCAAGTCATCACAAAATCCCCAACACCTGTGCTCCTAAAACAATGTACCCGCCATAGGCACCAAACTGGGCAACGTCCGAGAAGACGATCCCTGGCCCCCGATCCTAGATCGGGTTGTCTTGAGCTCACCCCCGCCAAAATATCCCAAAACGCCTTCTCCTGCCGGTTTTCCCCCACACACGCCAAGAAACTACCACAATAATCCCAACACATGCATAGCAAGCTCAGCACATCATCTAGCTTAAGTAAAGCAGTAGTAATAGGTCAATCAAGGACAAGTATGTAAAAGAGGCTATGCACGGGTTCATCATATCCATCACTATGCAGTAAGTAAAGCACTAGCAGTTCTAATAGCCATGCCTAATGGGCATTCAAAGAATGGTCGGGCGTGAACCTGGGTGCGAGTAGTCATCGTAGCCGAGGTCGTAGTCGTAGTCCTGGTTCAGCTCTCCGGCTCCGGCGGCTCCTAGAATCGTATTTAAATAAATAACTCGGCGGCTAGTTGCAATAAATCCAAGAGAAGGAACAAATAAGACCCAAAAAGAGGCAAACTCTAGCCTGACGCGGAGTTTGGATTTTTGGAAGATTTTCAGAAGAAGTTTTGTATTTTTCGGATTTAAACAGATTTAATATGAATTTCCAAAGATTAAATAGATTTCTGAAATTAAAAATACGTATACACAATAGCATTAACTTTAGGCTGGCTTTTACCTAACTCTAGTTATCTTTAAAGGGGCTTATAGCTAGCTGCTGGCCAGCTCTAGAGCTAACGTAGCTGCTGTGTGTCTGGCTTAAAGCCAGCGCCTCGCCCACGTGGCGCTGACGCGCCAGCACACGTGGCGCGGAGCAGTCGATCCAGGGGTGGATCGCTGCGGCACGGCGGCGTGCAGGCCCCCGTGTGGCACGGCCGTGAGTGGCCGGCCGCACGAGATCCCTCCGGATCTTCTGAGGCGACGTGCTCGTGTGGGCGTGTGTGCGTGGCAAAACCCCAAGGGTTTTTGGCCGGCGGTGACAAGTGCTTGATGAAATGCCGCAATGGCACTCCGACGTGGCGAGGCCCGCCGTCGGCGAGGCATGTAGGTGATTGGCCCTCACGTGGCAGGGCAAGACTCAGGAGACCCCAGCGCAACGTCCTAGGCCGAGAAAGGTGGCGCCTTTGGCCGGAGCAGGGCTCATCGGCGACGGCATGGTGATGGGCGCGGCGGCGCGGTGCGGCAACGGCCGGCGTTGGCGTGTGGGCGCGCCAAAATGCCAGGCGTGTGCGCGTGAGCATCAGGTGAAACCATCTGGGCGCAAAGACTGGGGCTTTGCCCCTCGCCCGGGTGTGCTAGGCGGGTTCGGTCAAGGCGGCGCTCTGGCCGGCGTGTGCGACGGCGGCGAGCAGAGCTCCGCGGCGAGGTGAAGACGTGCGTGCGTGAGCGGTCATGTCAGCGGCGAGGTGTGCACGGCGTGACCCTAAAGGCGAAGCCTTTTCTTCTCCTGCGCATGCGTGCACGAGGCAAACTGCACGGACATGGCCGCGGTGGCACACGGGCTGGACGGCGATGGCGTTTCGGCGGCGTGCGCGTCTATGGGTGTCGAGGCAAGCGGCGGAGGAAGCGCGGCCTCACCTCGGTGGCCACTGGCCGACGTGCAGGCGTTGGTGTAGAGGGGTGGAGCGGGGTCGTCGGCGAGGAAGAAGACGGCGACGCGAACAGAGGAAGCAGGGGAGGTGGTCGGCGTCGAGGTTCGTGGCTTCGCGGCGACCAGCGGCTCCACGGGCGGCCTCCGGTCCTCGCGGTGGCGTCGGCCACCCTCCCTCGGACGGCCTCCGGGCTTCTTCTCCTCTCCCCCCCCCTTCTCCTTCTCCTCCGGCGAGCGGGCGGTGTGGACTGGGGGAAAATCCACAAGGCGGCTAGGGTTGGGGCGCTCCGGGGGCTGCGGCGGCGGCCTCTTATAGGGCGAGGCGCGGGCTGGACGCATGGACGGCGCGGATGCGGCGCGAGCGCGCGGACGGCATCCCCCGCGGCGTCCATGGAGGCCTCCGAAGTTTGGACGCGCGCGCGTAAGCGAAAGCGGTAAAGGTAGGGGATGACGGTGACGTCGGCATGACGCGAGCATGACGCAACGCAGGGTACACCTGGCAGCGACGCGGCGCGGTGGGGTAGGTGTTAAGCGGGCCGGCTGCTTGACGGGCCGCGGTGGGCTGAACCGGGGAAAGGGTGAGGGTGTGCGGTGGTTTCGGAAAATGAGATGGAGGGGCCTTAGCAGACTTCGAAGTATGAACTCGAGGCCCAGCTGAGTTTTCCCTTTTTCCATTTCTTTTCCCTCTAACTCCTTTTCTAAGTTTTGTTCAAATTTGAATAGGAATTCAAATTTGAACCCACACAATTAAATCCAAATAAAATCAACAAACTCCAAAGTTTCCCACACTAACATTTTATATTTCCTAGCAATTTTATTTAATTCAAAAAATAAATCTAGGAATTATGGGAGAGATAATGGAAGACATCCTTAATTAATTTGACAAACACTCAATTAATTCACCGAAAATTTTAAATCCTCATTTTTATAACTAACATTCCGTATTGAAAATTGCAGGATGTTACAGACTCCCCCCCTCAAAAGAATCTTGTCCTCGAGATTAAGAACTTACCTCCGTCTCGAAGAGGTGCGGGTACTTCCCTCTCATGACTGACTCTTTCTCCCACGTCGCTTCTCGCTCGGTGTGATTGCTCCAAAGCACCTTGCAGAGGCGAGTGGTGGTACTCCTGGTAGCCTTCTCGGCCCAATCCAGAATCTTCGTCGGGTACTCCAAGTACTCCAGGTTGTCTTGCAAGTCGATAGCATCGGTGGCGACATGCTTGTCAAGCTTCGGGTCGAGGCACCTCCGGAGTTGCGATATGTGGAACACAGGATGCACTCCGGCAAGATCAGACGGTAACTCTAGCCTGTATGCAAGTTTCCCCACCTTTGCCACGATCTGGTAGGGTCCAACAAACCTCGGGGCTAGCTTCCCCTTCACGTGGAACCTCTTCGTGCCTCTAAGCGGTGACACTCTCAGAAAGACGTAGTCACCAACTTCGAAGGAGACATCCCTTCGCTTAGGATCTGCATAGCTCTTCTGCCTGCTCTGAGCTATCTTCAGGTTCTCTCTAACCTTGGCCACATTCTCCTCAGCCTCAATAATGGAAGCAGGACCGAAGAAAATCCTCTCCCCCACCTCAGACCACATCAGCGGGGTCCTACACTTTCTGCCATACAGAGCTTCAAAGGGTGCCATTTGCAAACTTGCCTGATAGCTGTTGTTGTATGAGAACTCAGCGTAGGGCAGACTCTTCTCCCAATCATTGCTATAAGTCAACACACAAGCTATCAGCAGATCTTCAAGAACCTGATTCACTCATTCAGTCTGTCCATCTGTCTGAGGGTGGAAAGTTGTACTGTAGTCCAAGTGGGTGCCCATCGAATCGTGCAGACTCCTCCAGAACTAAGCTGTGAACGGAGCACCACGATCAGACACGATGCTGCGGGGTGCTCCATGTAACCTCAGGATATGCTCAACGTAGATATCGGCCAACTGACACACCGTGAACTTGTTCTTTACCGAAAGGAAGTGTGCTACCTTGCTCAATCGATCCACAATCACCCATATTGAGTCATTCCCCTTCTGAGTGTGGGGTAGACCCACCACGAAGTCCATGCTGATATCATCCCATTTCCACTGAGGTATCGCAAGTGGCTGTAGCAATCCGGCGGGTCTCTGATGTTCTGCCTTCACTCTCTGACAGGTGTCACATCGGGCAACATACTCAGCTATGTCCTTCTTCATATTCTCCCACCAGAATCGACACTTGAGGTCTTGGTACATCTTGGTGCAACCGGGGTGAATGGAATACCGAGAATTGTGTGCCTCCTTCAGAATCGTCTTCCGGATATCCTCACCACTGGGCACACATATGCGATCTTTCAACCACAACGTGCCTTGCTCATCTATGCGGTAGTCAGGGGCCTTGCCTCTTGTCAGCAGGTCTTTCACTTCCTCAATCTTAGGACACTTCTTCTGGGCTTGCCTGATCTGGTCCTCTAGGTTGTACTTCACCCTCAACTCATTGAGCTGACCCTTCTCGACGATGTCAAGCTGCAATCGCTCCATCTCCAGGTACAACTCGGGTTGTTCCTTCTGCACCATCAGGTTGTTGCAGTAACTTCTTCGGCTCAAAGCATCGGCCACGACATTCGCCTTGCCAGGATGGTAGTGAATGTCGAGGTCGTAATCCTTTATCAACTCTAGCCATCTCCGCTGCCTCAGGTTCAACTCTGACTGGGTGAAGATATACTTCAGACTCTTGTGATCCGTGTAGATATCACACTTGTTGCCCATCAAGTAGTGCCTCCATATCTTCAAAGCATAAACAACAGCTGCTAACTCAAGGTCATGCGTCGGGTAGTTTTCTTCATGCTTCCGAAGCTGCCTCGAAGCATAAGCGATCACTTTGCCTTCCTGCATCAGCACACAACCCAGACCCTGCTTCGAAGCATCACAGTACACCACAAAGTCCTTGTTGTCATCGGGAAGCGTCAACACAAGAGTTGTGGTGAGTCGGGTCTTGAGTTCTTGGAAGCTTGCTTCACACTTCTCTGACCACACGAACGGTGTGTTGTTCTTCAGCAACTCAGTCATTGGCTTCGCAATCTTGGAGAAGTTCTCGATGAAACGGCAGTAGTATCCTGCCATCCCGAGAAAACTCCTGATCTCTACCATTGTCCTGGGCGACTGCCACTTTGACACAGCTTCGATCTTCGAGGGATCAACTGCAACTCCCTCACCGGACAACACATGCCCAAGAAAAGCCACTTCTTCTAGCCAGAACTCACACTGGCTGAACTTGGCATACAACTGATTCTGCCTCAGCTTCTCCAGTACTATCCTCAGATGCTCTTCATGCTCTTCTGCAGTTTCCGAGAAGACCAAGATGTCGTCAATGAAGACCACGACAAACTTGTCCAACTTGTCCATGAACACCTTGTTCATCATGTTCATGAAGTAGGCAGGAGCGTTCGTAAGACCGAACGATACGACAGTGAACTCATACTACCCGTACCGGGTCACAAACGTTGTCTTGTAGATGTCCTCTGGACGAATCTTCATCTGATGGTAGCCGGATCGAAGGTCAATCTTGTTGAAGTACTTGTCCTTCTTCAACTAATCTAGCAGGTCATCAATGCATGGCAACGGGTACTTGTTCTTGATGGTTACCACACTAAGAGCGCGGGTAGTCGACGCACAACCGTTGCGTCCCATCCTTCTTCGGTACAAACATCACCGGCGAAGCCCAAGGTGATGCACTCGGTCGGATGTACCCCTTCTCACGGAGAGCTTCTAACTCCTCCTTCAGCGTTGCCAGCTCTAACTTGCCCATTCTATAAGGACTCTATGCCACGGGTGCTGTACTTGGCACCAGGTTGATCACGAACTCCACGTCGCAGTCTGGCGGTAACCCTGGCAGATCATCAGGAAAGACATCGGGGTACTCACAAACCACTGGGACATCGGCCACTGTCTTCGTAGTGAGGTTGTACACTACTGGTACTTCCCGAGACTTCAGCGGCTCGAATGTGATCTTCGTTCCCTTCGGGTGTATCAGGGTCACTTGTCGGGGTGACGAGGAGATAACCCCTTTGTGAGCGGTGATCCAATCCATGCCCAGAATAACATCAATCCCATTGGACTTCAGCACGGTCAGATCTCCGAGGAACTTGTGACCCTTGATGAACATCTCCACCCCTTTGCATAGCAGAGTGCAACTGATATCTCCGAGCGGGGAGCTCGTTACAATGGGTTTCGGTCGGGGAGTCATGGGGAGAGACAGTTTGTTTACAAAGTTAGAGGACACATACGAACTAGTTGCACCAGTATCAAACAGAATCAAAGCTTTAGCACCACAAACTAAAAACTCAACGATCACGACGTCAGGAGCGTCGGCAGCCTCCTCCTCAGTCAGGAGGTTGAGCCTTCCGCGATCAGCGGCCGGCTGGGGACTAGCCTGAGGTGGCCTACCTCCTAGAGCTGGTGCCCTGGCAGGTGTAGCAGTGGTCTTCTTGCTGGGGCACTCGTACGACTTGTGGCCTTACTTGCCACAAGCGTAGCACGTCGGGGTGAAACCTCCAGTGCTGGGTCTCGACGCGCTCTGCTGCGGGCGGTTGTAGCCACCACCCTGCTGCTGGTAGTTGCTCCTTCCTCCTGGGTGCGGTGCACGGTTCCCTTCGAAACCACGTCCGGGTTGGTTGTTCCCCGGGCGGTAGCTCCCACGGAGCAGGTTGCTCTGCCCACTCCTCGACCTCTGGAAGGATCGGTCGCCATGGTCCCGATCTCCGAACCTCTTCTTGTCCTTCATGCGCTCCTCATGCCCCCTCCTTTCTTCCTCGAGCGCGATAGCCCTGTTCACCAGGTGGCGAAGGGACTTGTGCTCGCTGGCCTTCAAGCCCTAGCGGAAACCGTGGTGGAGGCCTCGCAGAAACCAGAACTGCTTCTTGTCGTCGGTGTTGGTGTCGTCAGGGGCATAGCGCATCATTTTCATGAAGTGCCTCTCGTACTCCTCCACCCTCATTGCACCCTGAGTCATGGTGCGGAACTCCTGAGCCTTCTGGATCATGAGCTCCTTCGGCAGGTACTGCTCACGGAACACCTCACAGAACTCCAGCCAGGTGATGAAACCTGGGTTCGGGTGACTCCTGGAGTAGTTGTCCCACCAAGACTTGGCAGGACCCTCGAGCTGGTGGACGGCGAGAGCGACACACTCCTCGTCAGTGCAGGCGGTGAGGTCGAGCTTCGTCTCAATCACGCGGAGCCAGTCATCGGCCTCGAGAGGATCATCCGAGTAACTAAAGGTAGGGGCCTTCAGATGGAGGAACCTCTCGATCTTCTTGGCGAAGTCCTCATCTGCGGGGATGTGGCGGTTCCCTCCGACTCGGTTCTCGACGGCGTCGGCCATCCTTTGCATCAGCTAAGTCTGCAGGGCCATCACCTCAACCAGGTTAGGCGGTGGCGGTGGCGGTGCTCCTCCACGGCCACGACCACGCCCACGACCCTGGGGAGCTGGGTGTGGCTCAGGCTCTCCTTCGGCTTCCTCCTCTTCTCCGTCTTCCGCATCGTCTTGTCCGATGGGCGGAGGCGGTGGTGGTGGCACCGCAATGCCTCGTCCACGCCCTAGGACAGGGGCGTGTCCACGACCACGAGCGCATCCACGTCCAACCACGGGAGCGCGACCACGTCCACGGCCACGAACAGGCGGGGCTTGCTCTTCCTCGGCAACATCAAAGTGTGCCAGCAAGCGTCCGGACCTTCTGATCGACATCTTACTGAAAACAAGACAAGGATATAGGAAAGCTTTAGATACATCACTCACCAACAAATTGAGTCTGATATACAAGCATGAAAATATTTCTAATAATATAAATCCAACACTCAATAAGAAAAAGCAATAAGAACGAACAACTCCATTAAGACCAAACAATCAGCATCCATTATGAGTACATAAGTTTCCTCGAGGCTGACTCAAGCCTTGGAGGTCACACACAACAACGATCTAATATAGCGTTACATGATCTCAAAAGGGTGTGCACATCTAGGTGTGAAAAGACTCATAACTCATCATGCACCAGACCAGGTTCTCGGCTGCATGGAACAACTCAAGGAGACTACCTATCTTACAACTCTACTCTTATTAGCATGGTCATGCTCCAGCACGCTACTCGAAGCGGGCCTTCTTGTACCTCACGGGGTAACGGTCCTCCTCGGGGAAGTCTCTGGGGAACATTCGTGACAGCCTGGCGTGAGCAGCCCTCACCTCCTGGGTCTCAACCAGAGTGGGCATGTCAGCCAGGGGACACAGGTGAAGCTTGAGGGCGGAAGGGTGGAGCCTGAAGGTCTCCTTGCGGGTCGCCCACTGGTGCTCGAGGGGCAGCAGACTGTTGAGCTCCTGAAGCTCATCCACACGATGTGAGTCAGCGTCCTCCCAAGTCCTCAGCATCCTCTTGCACTTGTCCAGCAGGAACACAGAAGTCCTGGTGAGTGCGGCGATGTTGGCGGTGTTGGAGTAGTGGTCCTCCACCAGTTCAGCCACTCTGGCCTTCTCATGAACCAGGTTGCGCCCCTGGGCGGCGAACTGAGCATCCTTCTGGTTCACCTTGGTGAAGAGACGAGTGAACCTGGCCTCCTGCTTGCGTAGATCCTCCTGAGCGTAGATCTTCTCCTCTCGAGCGGTCACCCTCTCAGCCTCTGCCTGCACTGCCAAAGAGTTGGCATGGCGTAACCCTCGCTCGAGTTGCTCGACTCGCTAATGCAGGGTGAGGTTCTCCACGAGCAAACTCTGGGTGCGAGGCTGAAGCTCCTTCAGCTCCAGAGTGGTGTACTCCAGCCTGCTGAAGAGTGCACTCGTCTGCTCGCTCAGTCGGCAAGTGTGAGTGTCGAGGTCGACGAGGTAGCTCCCAGTGGTGACGAGCGTGTCGTCGGTCTCACGTAGAGGTCCCTGAACAACCTCCTTCTCGTAGAGCACCGACAGGTTAGGCAGCCCGTTCACGATCGGAGCCACCAGGTGGTAGTCCTAGGGAATCAGCCGCAGGTCCCCAGTCCTGTAGACGTCGCGGTACCTAGCCAGCAGGTGGCGAAGTACGTGGCTACAGGCGGTGTCCACAGCGTTCCTGACGTTGAGTCCTGTGCTGTGCTCGAGCATCCCGGGGAAGCCTGGAAGCGCCGGGTGGGGTAGGATGGCCACCGTGCAAAGCACTAGTGGTCCCGACAGCGTGTGGACGTCCTCAGCGCGGTAGGTGACGTGCGTAGGGGGAATCCCCAGCCTGAGGACGACCCGGTCAACCCAACTGGCCAGTCCCTCCATGTGCTTCGGGAGCAACTCCACCTCCGGACGAGCCATCTCCTGTGACACGGAAGAAATTTTCTAGTTAGCGCAGGTGAGATAGAACTTTTCAGAAGAATGATAAGTTTTGTAATATAAGTCAAGAATGGTATATAGCAAAAGAGTTTCGTTTAGAGTCCTAATTTCTAACGACCATTTCTAAGGGCACATGCTACGGTCAAGTATGGCTCTGGTACCATCTGTAATGCCCTGGGTTTTCAAAATCAGAAAAACCCAGCATTCTGTCTCGTGATAGTCCCTGGATCAGACGCTATCACGCATAGGCATTCATCACAGATAAATATCATAGTCATACAACGAAATAAAGCATCAGAGTACGAATAATAATCTGATTATTACATGTCCTGAATAATCGGAGTACATCAATACATGCCTCTTGGCGGAATATCAGAAATAAGAGCCTACGCAGCGGTAGCTAGCTTCCAAAAGGTGTCTCCGTCTTCAGTCATCTCCCACAGGCATCCTTGAGCGAAGCAGCGTGCCCCCTCAATCGTACCATCCGTCGGTGTTGTTGTCGTAGTCAGACTCGTACCCTGCAAGCTCAGGGGCTATCCCCAAGGATCGGGATAGGTCCACGTCACCAATCGTATGCAAGCTTTAAGTGGCCTACTTCTAAGGGGGAAGAACATATCAAGGTAGCAGCTGGGTTTCCTATGCAGCAGCAGCATCATAAATTGAGTAATATCTCCATAATCCCACCAAATCCCATATCTCTTATCCGCAAACGGATACATCTGGTCACCCAGATCACCGTCACCATCACCTATCTCCATCTAGGGTCGGTGCGAGAACTCCCACTCCTCGCACCTCAATGGTCGCACCCGGATCCGCGAAGCAGAGGGAGCAACTCTCCTCTCCCCGAGAACAACCACGGCTCACCAATACACTCTCATCCTATAAGGGGGAAGGTAGAAATCCCAAAACGTAAGAGTCGAAGAAACAACGGGCATGTCCATAACCGAGGACGCGGCTATACGTATAGATCTAAACTCTGCTGAGCGTGTACACGAGTACCCAACTCGGAATAGTACCCGAATGGTGTACGGCCGACCGAGCCTACCCTACCAAACGAACACCTAGGAGTTACGATTCCATCCTGCATCTGGGTCTCGTTGCGGTCCTTCGCAAAGGTCCGCCCCAGAACTGTGAAAATGCCCCCGTGTGGCCGCACGGGGAGCGCCCAAAGGGAAGGGACTTCACCCTAACCCTCTCACTGATACCCTCTATCCTACTGGTAGGTATGGCATCGCACTTGCTAGGGTCGAACGGCCCTATCCCCACTCTCGGCGAGGTGGTGTGTACGAAAGTTCCGTGTAACAGGCGACCCACTCGGTTTCAGACCGGGGCGACCTCCTATCCTCCAAGTCATCACAAAATCCCCAACACCTGTGCTCCTAAAACAATGTACCCGCCATAGGCACCAAACTGGGCAACGTCCGAGAAGACGATCCCTGGCCCCCGATCCCAGATCGGGTTGTCTTGAGCTCACCCCCCGCCAAAATATCCCAAAACACCTTCTCCTGCCGGTTTTCCCCCACACACGCTAAGAAACTACCACAATAATCCCAACACATGCATAGCAAGCTCAGCACATCATCTAGCTTAAGTAAAGCAGTAGTAATAGGTCAATCAAGGACAAGTATGTAAAAGAGGCTATGCACGGGTTCATCATATCCATCACTATGCAGTAAGTAAAGCACTAGCAGTTCTAATAGCCATGCCTAATGGGCATTCAAAGAATGGTCGGGCGTGAACCTGGGTGCGAGTAGTCGTCATAGCCGAGGTCGTCGTCGTAGTCCTGGTTCAGCTCTCCGGCTCCGGCGGCTCCTAGAATCGTATTTAAATAAATAACTCGGCGGCTAGTTGCAATAAATCCAAGAGAAGGAACAAATAAGACCCAAAAAGAGGCAAACTCTAGCCTGGCGCGGAGTTTGGATTTTTGGAAGATTTTCAGAAGAAGTTTTGTATTTTTCGGAGTTAAAACGGATTTAATATGAATTTCCAAAGATTAAATAGATTTCTGAAATTAAAAATATGTATACACAATAGCATTAACTTTAGGCTGGCTTTTACCTAACTCTAGCTATCTTTAAAGGGGCTTATAGCTAGCTGCAGGCCAGCTCTAGAGCTGACGCAGGTGCTGCATGTCTGGCTTAAAGCCAACGCCTCGCCCACGTGGCGCTGACGCGTCGGCACGCGTGGCGCAGAGCAGTCGATCCAGGGGTGGATCGCTGCGGTCATGGGCGCGGCGGTGCGGTGCGGCAACGGCCGGCGTTGGCGTGTGGGCGCGCCAAAATGCCAGGCGTGTGCGCGTGAGCATCAGGTGAAACCATCTGGGCGCAAAGACTGGGGCTTTGCCCCTCGCCCGGGTGTGCTAGGCAGGTTCGGTCAAGGCGGCGCTCTGGCCGGCGCGTGCGACGGCGGCGAGCAGAGCTCCGCGGCGGGGTGAAGGCGTGCGTGCGTGAGCGGTCATGTCGGCGGCGAGGTGTGCACGGCGCGACCCTAAAGGCAAAGCCTTTTCTTCTCCTGCGCATGCGTGCACGAGGCAAACCGCACGGACATGGCCGCGGCGTCGCACGGGCAGGACAGCGATGGTGTTTCGGCGGCGTGCGTGTCTACGGGTGTCGAGGCAAGCGGCGGAGGTGAGCGCGTGCACTTGGTGAAGGCGGCGGCACCTGCAAGAGTTCCCCAGCACGGCACGAAGGCTGGCCTCACACAGCGGCGAGCGCGGCGGCGTTCTCCCTCGGCTCGAAGGCCGGAACCTCAACGGATGAGCGGGGAAGCGCGGCCTCACCTCGGTGGCCACTGGCCGACGTGTAGGCGTTGGTGTAGAGGGGCGGAGCGGGGTCGTCGGTGAGGAAGAAGACGGCGGCGCGAACAGAGGAAGCAGGGGAGGTGGTCGGCGTCGAGGTTCGTGGCTTCGCGGCGACCAGCGGCTCCACGGGTGGCCTCCGGTCCTCGCGACGGCATCGGTGACCCTCCCTCGGATGGCCTCCGGGCTTCTTCTCCTCTCCCCCCTTCTACTTCTCCTCCGGCGAGCGGGCGGTGTGGACGGGGGAAAAATCCCCAAGGCGGCTAGGGTTGGGGTGCTCCGGGGGCTGCGGAGGTGGCCTCTTATAGGGCGAGGCGCGGGCTGGACGTGTGGACGGCGCGGATGCGGCGCGAGCGCGCGGACGGCATCCCCCGCGGTGGCCATGGAGGCCTCCGGTGTTTGGACGCGTGCGCGTAAGCGAAAGCGGTAAAGGTAGGGGATGACGGTGACGTCGGCGTGACGCGAGCATGATGCAACGCGGGGTCCACCTGGCAGCGACGCGGCGCGGCGGGGTAGGTGTTAAGCGGGTCGGTTGCTTGATGGGCCGCGGTGGGCTGAACCGGGGAAAGGGTGAGGGTGTGCGGTGGTTTCGGAAAATGAGATGGAGGGGCCTTAGCAGACTTCGAAGTATGAACTCGAGGCCCATCTGAGTTTTCCCTTTTTCCATTTCTTTTCCCTCTAACTCCTTTTCTAAGTTTTGTTCAAATTTGAATAGGAATTCAAATTTGAACCCACACAATTAAATCCAAATAAAATCAACAAACTCCAAAGTTTCTCACACTAACATTTTAAATTTCCTAGCAATTTTATTTAATTCAAAAAATAAATCTAGGAATTATCGGAGAGATAATGGAAGACATCCTTAATTAATTTGACAAACACTCAATTAATTCACCGAAAATTTTAAATCCTCATTTTTATAACTAACATTCCGTGATGAAAATTGCGGGATGTTATAAGGGGGTAGGCTAGAGTAGCTCTTCTTCAGGTTCCAAGTCCTATTGGAAATCTAGGTATGAGTTCTCTTTTATCTTTATTTCTTTGTATGACTTTGATCTACTTCAGTTATTCAGCTATTTCATATAAAGTCATGGTAGATCATATTCTTGATATGTTCTTGAGTTCATCCTCTGTTCATCATTTAGAGGCTCGTGTTCTTCGTGAACACTACCTTTTGATCCACTTGAAGGATGATAAACTCCTTCCTTATGTGTTCGTTAATAAGTTAGAGGCTCGTGTTCTTCACGAACACGACCCTTTGATCTTGTTGATTAGACATAAGAGAGTTCATATTTGTTCGTATGTCTAGCCTTAGTAGATCTTGTTAGATGGCATGAGAGTGTTGCATGGGGTCTGTGTTCAAGCTATGGTATTCGGTCTAGTTGACCAGTCTTCTGGTGGCTCTCACCCTGGGTCACAATAGCCCGGGTCGGGTGAAGTCTAGCAGCAACGTAGGCATGGTGCCTGGGTTGTCTGGCTACGATAGTTATGAGCATACCCCCGTAACGTGAGGTCGGTCCTCAGGTGGTGACAGCCCTGTTGGATCCTAGGGCAACCTCCGCGCTGGGGTACCTGCTGTAGGAGTCTAAAGTCTAGTTTCGCAGAGCGCTGGTCGTCGCGGGCTAGCTCCCCGTTTGTACCTAGGTGTTGAACCATGTTTCCCTCATGCAATACTCATGCCTATCTCTTGTATCTTCTAGCTTTGTATGTTTAGTACATTAGAACCTAGAGCTAACTCGTATGTTCCCCCTAAGCTGTAGTGTTCTAGAGTAGAGGTAGACTTGAGGTGTGTATGTCACACTACCCCTTTTATATCATTTATCTTACCCCTGCCTTTGAGTTCATTGTTTCCCTATATCTATCTCTTGGTTTACATTCAGAGCAAAAGCATAAGTCTAAGATATCCGCCATTGCCTTCCACGGATTCGATACCCTTGGAATACTCTCCTTCCTTGGGGAAATGCTACAATGGTTTATCTGTGCGCTTGCGGATTCGTTCATGATCGTTTAGATTAAACCTATGGCAACTCTCAATGCTCACACTAATATGCGCCAGTTAGTTGTGACATTGGGAAATGCCAACAAGACACTTCTAGCGCTGACACTGAGGATGGATTCCAAATCTGTTCTTAAGTGATCGATGTTCAGAAGTGTCAATAGCCATCCACCTCTCCGCTATTTATCCGAAGTCCATCGGAGGGAGGTAAATGACCACGCTACCCCTACTGCATAAATGAAGATACAACCCCTCAGGGGCATTTTGGTCAAGTCTTCATCGGATGGACACGCTTCCACCGCGTCTTCGCTTCACCTCGACGCAAACCCCGTGATCACGCCACGTGCCCTCCGCCTCGAAGCTTCCCGAAGCTCCCGGATCACCGTCTCTGTCGCCTCGGGCCTCCGGGCTTGGCTTTGTGGCCCAAACCAAGAAATCGACCACCGATGGTTTTGTGGGCAAACCAACAAACCCCGCGTGCAAGCGTCGGGCTCCATCTGCTACCTTGACCCCATCGGCCACCGGGTCCATCGAACCAAGCCTACTTGCCACTCCATCACCCGGAGGCCGCCACGGCTAAGGCCTTTCGCGCTTGTTCTTCACCTGCACCGACACGAGTCAAGCCGCAACCTGTACCTACACACTTAGCCAAGCATCAATCCACACAACGTTGTCAATCACTTCATCACTAAGGAGCGACCCTCCACTGGTCCTCAGACACACCTAGTCCTCAATCTCCCCCTTGATGAGTGCATTGACAACACCCATAGAAATCACACAGAGAGAAAGAAAAGAAAACATCCACGAACACAAACCTCCCAAGCAAGTGATCCAAAGCCAAAGAACAAGCAAAAACAAGATCACTCGCCAACCCAAGTCTCGGCCCCCTAAGACAAGGGCAACGGCTCGACACAGCCGAGACAAAACAAAGCTCACAAAGAGCACATCACAAAGCACAAAACTCAGGAAACTCAAAGGAGCTCCCCCTGCACAAATGCAAACTCCCCCTGAGCAAATGCAACCTCTTCTTCTCAATTTTTCTCCTCACATGCCACATATCACAAATGCATACCAATTTTCCACAAAATCTCCCAATGCATGGAAATTCTCCCCATATCATACACAATTCTCCCCCTTGTTGACAATGCATGAATCAAGGTATATGAAACTCTTCCCTTTGTTCTCATGAAAAATGCATGTCAAAGCATATAAACAGTCTACCAAGATTCTCAAATATACAAAGACTACAACAAAATGCTATGAATGAGACATAGAGCAAGCAAAGTAGACATGGTGTATCTAGCATATTGCCATCAAGAAGGTAGAGACATATAAGCATGTGACATGGCCAAAAGCAATTTTAAGCAATTTTCACAAAGAGATAGTCATCTCATGAGCAAGACTCTTTCTAAGCCAATTTGAACATAAAGGCATTAGATCATCCAAAGTTTATGCAAGATCACAAATTCTCATCACAAGATCATTATAAACGCCCACAAGCTACTCAAGTCATGTTAAAACCACCGAGCCATGTGTCTACTTCTTAAAATGAGACTTCTCATGGTAGACAAGCATGCTACGGTTTAGCACCCAAGATATGAATATCAAAGCATCAAAACATGATTAGGAGCTCATTTTTCAAGCATAAGACAATTCATACACCAATTTTATTTTCAAGTTTAAACATGGTACATGAAGTGCCTTTGCGGCAAAAAGAAGCTTATGCTCCTCCCCAAGCAAGCAAAAGGGCTAAACATTCATAATGACAAAAGGTCTTTGACCCCAAGCAAAGAGAACATGATTCTCAAGCACAAACTAAACATGATATAGGCATTTAAGCACAAATTGAGCATAGATAAGCATCTACTCATGAGAGACATCATTTTAGCATTTTCATCAAAAGAAACCTATCTCAACATAAGTATATGGCAAAACCATCCAGAGCATAGCATTCACATCCACAAATTACTCAACATGCACATATATCACAAATATAGCACATCGGTGATCAATGTATATAAGAGAAGCTTTTCTTAGCACAAGTGATCCAAAGATGGCTATCCTACCAGGTTTTGTACAAAAAGTAAAATGCATTAATACAATGCAACAAAATGAACATATGACACATATATACATGAGAAGCTCCAAGACTCAGCTAGAAAGGAAAGCAAACACCAAGTTCACCCCGCAAGCGAGTGAAAGTGACCTGATCAAGCGGCTTGGTGAAAATGTCGGCTAGCTGATCTTGGGTAGGGACATAGGACAAAGATATGTTTCCCTTCTCAACATTGTCCCTCAGGAAGTGGTACCTCACTTCTATGTGTTTGGTTTTGGAGTGGAGAACAGGATTTTTGGCTACGCTTATGGCACTGGTGCTATCACAGAAAAGTGGAACTTGGGAGCACTCCTCTCCAAAATCACTCATGGTATATGTCATCCAAAGCAGCTGGGAACAGCAACTAGCAGCAGCTACATACTCGGCCTCTGTAGTGGACTGGGCTACACTGGATTGCTTGCGAGATGACCAAGAGACCAAAGAAGAACCAAGGAACTGATAACACCCAGAAGTACTCTTGCGATCCAATCGACACCCAGCAAAATCAGCATCGGAGTAACTGTGAAGTCTGAGTGTCGAGGAGGCAGAGTACCAAAGACCAAACTCAGAAGTGTAGTTCAAGTACCTGAAGATCCGCTTGACGGCCTGCCGATGTGAAGTCCTCGGTGAAGCCTGAAAATGAGCGCACAGACATACACTGAACTGTATGTCCGGCCTCGTCGCCGTCAAGTAGAGGAGGGAGCTGATCATGCTCCGGTACTCCTTCTGGTCCACGGGTTTGCCGTCCTCGTCCGCGTCCAAAGCGTAGTCGTACTCATCAGTGTGGTCAGCGGCTTGGAGTCGTTCATGCCAAACTTTTTCACCATGTCCCTGGTGTACTTCGCCTGATGTACAAACATCCCGTCCTTGCACTGCTTGATCTGGAGGCCCAAGAAAAACTGCAGCTCGTCCATCATGGACATCTCAAATTCCCTGCTCATGTCATCTGCAAATCTGGCAACATGATCATGAGAAGAGCCACCAAAGATTATGTCATCCACGTAAATCTGAACGATCAACAGGTCATTCCCATGCTTAAGGAGAAACAAGGTCTTCTCAACTGTGCCCATCACAAACCCCTTACTCAGCAAAAACCCTCTCAACCTGCCATACCAAGCTCTAGGTGCCTGTTTCAACCCATAGAGCGCTCTCTGGAGTTTGTATACACGGTGTGGGTATTTTTCACTCTCAAACCCCGGGGGTTGCCTCACATACACTTCTTCCTCAATCACCCCATTCAAGAAAGCACTCTTGACATCCATTTGGTACAACTTGAACCCTTTAGCCACGGCAAAGGCTAGAAGGATCCTAATTGCCTCCAAACAGGCAACAGGAGCAAATGTCTCCTCATAATCTATCCCCTCCTTCTGGTTGAAACCCTGCGCCACCAACCTCGACTTGTTTCTCACAACCATCCCATTTTCACCCTCTTTGTTCTTCCACACCCACTTGGTACCTATGGGACGGCAATTTGGCGGTGGATCGACTAAAACCCAGACTTGGTTTCTCTCAAAGTTTTCCAACTCCTCATGCATGGAATTCACCCAATTCTCGTCAGACAAAGCGTGTCCAATATCTTTGGGCTCAAACGACGCGACAAAAGCAGAATGAACGAAATGAGAGGAATTCCTTGACCTCGACCGTGTAGTGCGTTCATGAAGGTCACCAATGATCGTCGTCAGTGGGTGATCGATCTGTACACGCCGGGGAGCCTCACGCCTGGACATCACCTACCCCTCAGTAGCAGCCTCCACTCGAACAGCCTCAATCATAGTGGGTGTAGGGGATGGTTCGTTCTCGATCGTCGTCGTAGTAGTGGGAGTAGAGTGTACACGATCAGCCGCGGGAGCACCACCATCATCATCATCCTCGTCTCCATCTCCATCCTTCTCATCCTCAAAGATCCTGACACCGATCTCCTCGTCACCTACACACTCAAAAGCAGAACAGCTACATGGCTGTGTCTCGTCGAAGGTAACCTCGCAAGTCTCCATGATTCGGTTAGTGTCAAGGTTGAGCACACGATATGCTCTAGAATGAATCGCATAACCAAGGAAAATCCCGTACGAACATCGAGACTCAAACTTATCCAACTTGCCCTTCTTCAGAATGAAACACTTGCAGCCAAAAGCTCTAAAATGACTCACCTTGGGTTGTCGGCCATGCATCAGCTCATAAGAGGTCTTCTTCTTGAAAGCACGAAGGAAAATGTGATTTGAGACATAGCAAGCGGTATTGACCGCCTCGGCCCAGAAACGCCTAGGAGTCCTATGCTCATCAAGCATCGTCCTGGCCATCTCACAAAGGGTCCGGTTCTTCCTCTCCACTACGCCATTCTGGCAAGCGACGTATGGAGAAGAGTACTGATGATCGAGACCAAGATCACTGCAAAAGGTATCAAAATGAGAGTTCTTAAACTCCGTGCCATTGTCACTGCGTATAGCTCGAATGGCATCACCATGTCTCTCATTCTTCAACCTCAAGATCAAGTCTCGAACAAAGCTAAATGTCTCACTCTTATCCTCCAAAAAGAAAACCCAAGAGTACCTCAAAAAATCATCAACAACCACAAGAACATACCACTTCCCACCCGCAGAGCGAACACAAGCTGGCCCAACCAAATCCATGTGCAACAGCTCACAAGGTCGCTCGGTCATGACAGCCGTTAGAGGGGCGTGGGAAGCAGCAACCATCTTTCCATGCCGACAAGAAGCACAAACCAAATCCTTCTCGAATTTCAACTTAGGCAATACTCGGACAAGATCAAGACCACTCAAGCGGGAAAGCAACTCAAAACTCAAGTGTCCCAACCTCCTATGCCATTTCCAAAGCTTGGCCGACACGCCAGCAACAAAGCATCGAGGAGGACCAACAGACTGGGAAAAATCGGCACGAAAGATTTGACCCTCGGGGACGATCATACAGACAAGATCGCCTCGAGAATCAAGCACACGAGAAGCACCAGCCTTAAAACGAATCTCAAAACCTTCGTCAAGTAATTGAGATACTGACAACAGGTTGAAACCAAGTGACTTGACCAGGACTACAGTTCTTAAGGTCACTTTGCTACTCACCTTCACCATACCTTCAGCAAGCACTTGTCATCTCCCGTTATCCCCGAAAGTGATGTACTCCCTCGTACTCACCGGGGTGAGGCTGGAGAACCACCCACGATCTCCGGTCATGTGTCTCGAGCAACCGAAGTCGATCAACCAAAAGTTCTCCAAGCCTCCCGCCTGAAATCAAAAACGAGAACGAGAATGAGCAAGCGACTCAACACTGGGGTTAGTTCCAAATGATTCAAACCAGTGTCGAGCCATTTGCTCAAAAGAAGGGTTAGCAAAGTCCATTCTACCAACACCCCGAGGCGGAGCCCTCTCACGCCTACCACCAAAGAACCTGTCATGTCTCACTGGAAGAGTACGCGCACCACGAGGAGGAAAATGTTGCCCGTAGTCCATCTGAGACCCAAAGCTCCGATCGTGTCTCCCAAACTCGTAACAATCACGAGAAGGAGCACGTCGAGCGAACTCACCACGCCCAAACCCAACACGCCTGTCTCTCTGAGGGAACACACCTCCACCTCCACGAGTGGGAACTGTCCTCACAAACACATCACTCCTAGGTAGAGGCCCTCTACGAGGCACAGGCACACCACGAGCAAGGTGGTACCTGTCCTTGTTTGCCATCTCCCTAGCAAACCTCTCATCCCTCTTCCTTCGGAAACAGAACTCATCCTTATGCCCATCCCTCCCACAATACTCACAATGGAAGCGGATTGGCACTGGCTTAGGTTGTGGCTTTTCTACAAGCTTCTCTCCAGCTTTCTCTCCTGACTTCCCCTCAAAGACACTCCCCTGGGTGCTCACAAACTTGATGGGTTTCTGGAAGTTCTCAGCTTTGTGGGGGAACACTGGTGGATCAGGTGTTGTGTCTAGCTTGTTTCGAAGGTGGTTTGGTTTGGGTGCAAATTTGTTCATTGGAGTGGTACGTGGTGGAATGGGGATCTCTCCGGCTTTCTCTTCTCCCTCACCACTCTTCTCACCACACTTGTCAGCCCCCAACTCCTGACCATCAAACTTCTTGAACTGAGCCAACATCATACTCAATTGTGGCTCATGCCCAGACAACCACCCCATCATTTTTCTCAATTCATCATTTTCATCCTGCAGACGATCAACATAGCATGCAAGTTCCATGTTTTTCAAGGCATGCATTTCACAGGTTGAACATGATGTAGGAAGAGGAGCTTTCAATGTCGCCTCAAGAGACACAATCCTAGTGTGAGATTCATCTAGCCTAGCATGCAAAATAGGACATGACGTACAAGCTCCTAACAAAGCTGGCCTAGACTTCAATTCATCACACTCCACCCTAACCACATCTAGTTCCTCGAGAACAGAGGCATGTTTCTCCTTGAGGGCAGTCAAATCAGCGAGAAAAACTGAGCAATCCCCACAATCAATCTCATCTGACACAACAGGAGCAGACTTCAAAGAAGCAATCTCATTCCTAGCATTCACAAGCAAGGATTCAAGATCGGCTACCTTGTCCTTAGCATCACCCAACAGAGACCTAAATTCCCTCTTCTCCTTGTTGGTCTTTCTAAGCACATCATCACGGTTATCAAGCAACTCATTGAGCCTAGCACTCTCCTCTAGCAAGAAGTTGGGATCTTGTCGTACCTCTTCATCAGAATCGGAGTTCGAATCCGAGCTGTGCCTCCCACTCTTCTTGGAATGCGCCATGCCGCAAAAGCCTTGTGCGACGAAGCTCAAGCCGGTGATGTTCTTGCCCGTGTGCCGCTTGTCCTTGCGCTTCTCTTGCTCTTCCTCGCTGCTCGAGTCGGAGGAAGCATCACTTGATGTCGAGTCGATGTCGCTCGCTCCGGCCACCATCGCTCGAGCGGTCTTCCTCTTGTGGCCGCCACCCTTCTTGTGCCTTCTCTCGCTCTTGTCCTTGTGCTTGTCCTTGTAGTCGTTCCGAGAGCGGTGCTTGTTGTAGTCGTGCTTGGGCTTGCCCTTGTAGTCGTTCTTGATCTCCATGACTTCAGGGCATTCGGCGATGAAGTGCCCATGCTTTTCACACCGATAGCACATCCCCGAGCTCCGCCTTGCATTCTTGCGGTTCTCGTACATCCGCCCCAAACCTCTTGCTCAACAAGGCGAGATCGTCCTCGCTCAGCACCTCAAAGTCCTCATCTGGCAAGGACACAAGACAAGACAAAGAGAAACCACCAGGGTTAGCGTTAGACCGTGATCCCGAGACAAGAGCCAAACTATGAGAATCAGTGGGGCTCTCGCTCTTGGCTCTCAAGCCACGATCAACCTCAGAAGACCTGAGCTTGGAAAAAAGCTCATCCAACGTCAGCGTATCATACACGCTCGACTCCTCAATGGCCTCGACCTTGGCACTCCACACAGACCGATCCAGGGCATGCAAAAGCTTGATAGCTTGATCATGGTCCGTGTATGGGAGCACTGTCATATTGGTCCTCATGTTGTTGACAATGCTAGTGAAACGCTGGAACATCGCATCGGTCGACTCGCCGGGGAGATGAGTGAAGTTCTCGTACTCTCTCCGGTAAATGGAAAACAAACGGGCTTGCACTTGGGCATTGCCAACATGAGCATTTCTCAACTTGTGCCATATCTTTCCGGTCACATTCTCTCCGTACACTCGCTCAAACTCCGAGGCACAGAGAGCACGGAACAAGTAATCAACGGCCTTGCTGTTGGCCTCAAACATGTCCCACGGTCCTGGAAGTAGAAAACTATCTGGGATGACATAATTATCATTCTGAGTGACCTCCCAGATGAGAGTTCCCTTCCCTCGCAAAAACGCACCCTTGCGCCTCTCCCACATCGGGTAATTCTTGCCATCAAAGTGCGGAGGACCCGACTCCTTGCCGTAATCGCCCATCTTTGGATCTTAGCCTGATTAGAATCAAAAAGATCTGTAACCGGCTTTGATACCAATTGAAGGACCGAATAGGGCGACCAGAGAGGGGGGAGTGAATGGGAGCCGATAAAAATTCTTCCCTAAGGTCGAACTCGGCCTATACCCCGATTGTCACTCCACGAATCCGTGCACACAAGCAAAGCTCCAAACAAGGCACACACAAGCCTAGAAGATCAACCAAGAAGCCTAGGAGCAAAGAGCAGAAGCAACTGGACAAGAATCAAAGCACTTGGTCAATTCTGGAAACGACCAGTGCGGACCGTCCGTGTGGTATGGGCGGACTGTCCGCGTGTGTACGGCGGACAGTCCGACCCCGCCTCGCAGACCGTCCGAAATAACCACCAGAACCACCAGAGACACACCCGAAAATACGGACTGTCCGGCTAGGCCTTGCGGACTGTCCGCCAGTGTCGCGGACTGTCCGCCAGTGTCGTGGACTGTCCGTGGGGTGAGCGCGGACTGTCCGCCCGACTCGCTGGAAACCCTAGACAAAAACCCCAGACAAAACTTCCCACGCGGACCGTCCGTGAGCGACACGCGGACTGTCCGCAAACCACTTGCAACGAAACCCTAGCTGAGAAAAGGATCGAAACAAAGACGCGCAAGAACACGAAGAACACGCGACGAACTTCTGCACGCACGGACTGTCCGCGGGGTCCTCGCGGACTGTCCGCTAGCCCCGGACAGAACTGCTCGAGCTCGAGCCCGCGAAGTCAACTCTCCAAATCCATCACCGGATCTCCCAAACGCCAAAAGCTCTTGAGACAAGATTTGGGGTAGATGATAAGCAACACAAGGTGAAGCTATGCCCCAAAAATCTCGACCTCTAAGCCACTAAATCGCCGGGAATCGCGGATCACACGAACTCCACCAAGAACACGAACTCCGGCCAAAAACTCACGAATCGAAGGCTCTCCACAGCGTTTGAGGGGTCAAGATCATACACAAACATGCGCAAGGCATCCACCCATGATCCCCTCAAAGAAATCCGTGAAGAAACGCCTCCAAACTCACGAATCGAGCGAAGAACGAAAACTCCCAAAAATAGCCCCAAAAATGACATGAAAATCACAAAGGACTAGGAGATCACCCGGACGCCGAAAGCTTCCATACATCCAGAGGTCAGAGTCTGTACAAGAGTCTAGCCTAAGGAATCCAGAGGAAAACAAAGCAGTCCAGAGAAATTCTACCGGGAGAGAAAACCCTAGGAAGCAAGAGAGAGAGATGCCATCCACCTCTCCGCTATTTATATGAAGTCCATCGGAGGGAGGTAAATGACCACGCTACCCCTACTGCATAAATGAAGATACAACCCCTCAGGGGCATTTTGGTCAAGTCTTCATCGGACGGACACGCTTCCACCGCGGCTTCTCTTCACCTCGACGCAAACCCCGCGATCACGCCGCGTGCCCTCCGCCTCGAAGCTTTCCGAAGCTCCCGGATCACCGTTTCCGTCGCCTCGGGCCTCCGGGCTTGGTTTTGCGGCCCAAACCAAGAAATCGTCTACCGATGGTTTTGTGGGCAAACCAACAAACCCCGCGTGTAAGTTTCGGGCTCCATCCGCTACCTTGCACCGGCCCGTGTTCATGACTTCAGCCCGCCAGTCTTGCACTGCACGGCTCGCACTTGACCCCATCAGCCACTGGGTCCATCGAACCAAGCCTACTTGCCACTCCATCACCCGGAGGCCGCCACGGCTAAGGCCTTTCGCGCTTGTTTTTCACCTGCACCGACACGAGTCAAGCCGCAACCTGTACCTGCACACTTAGCCAAGCATCAGTCCACACAATGTTGTCAATCACTTCATCACTAAGGAGCGACCCTCCACTGGTCTTCGGACACACCTGGTCCTCAACGTGCACATTTTTACATGGCAAAAAGAGTAATTTGGAATTATCTAAATTTTTCTTCACCATCTAAATTTTTCTTCACCCTCGCATGTCATCCTCCACCATTGAGGTCTTGATCTGATCCTCTTGCTAAAGTTTATAGTTCCTAAAGTTTAGCAACTTTGGATAACAACCTTATGGTGTGGTATCATGCAATGCAATTTTTGGACCATCATGTAGTGGCTTTGCGGTATTGGTGTGCTAGTATTCCTACTTTGGCATTTCCTGTCTCGCATCGCCAAACCTTCTTACCCTGGAAATCCTTATTACCCTTAAATTACAAAGAAAAAAGAACTGATCAGAAGTAGAGAAGAGCGAGAAGGAATTCCTTTCATAACTTTAAAAAGGCAGCCAAATCTTTTTTTCTGAAAAAAGGTAGCCAAGCTATTGTTGAAGGGAAAAAAATTAGGGTGCGAGAGAAAAAAAAAACCAGCCATCGTACTCCGTATATGAAAACAGTAAACACGGGAGTTCCATCAACTGTTTTGAAACGCCAGTGATTTTCAGACCGTGTTTGGAAGAAAGAAAAAAATTTCCACCCAAAAGCAATCTCGTACGTATGGAGTACCAAATGAAGTTTATTTGCAAAACATTTTCACAGATGAGTGTAACTTTACGCGACGAATCTAATGAGCATAATTAATTAGCGATTTGTTACAGTAATGCTACAGTAATCATACTCTAATTATGCGGTCAAAGACCTCATTAGGTTCGTCTCGCGATTTTGCTAAGGGTTGTGAAAGTAATTTTGAAACTAACTTTATTTAATACTTTTAATAAGTGGTCAAAGTAACATTTAATAGGGGTGAAAAAATTTTCACCCCTACTCCTTCCGTCCCAAAATAAATGCAATTCTAAGATTCAAATTTTGTCTCATAAAGAATGCAACTTTGACTAGCCAACTACAAAAGACAAGTGGTTCTAGAACCTTCTCACACAAAAGACAAACCAATAACTAGAACTTTCTAATAAAAGATAATTTAGTCATTTTACATCTTGCATTGATTTGCGTACATAGTCTTAAAATTGTATTTATTTTGGGATGGAGGGAGTACCAAACATTTAATAGGGTGCTCTAGAGAGAGAGGGAAGAGATTCAATGAACCGGGCAGAATGGCGAGCAGATCCAGATGACAAGGGTGAGGGGGTACGAACGGCTCCCAACTTGTACAAGTTGCCTTCCGGGTTCGCCACCACATAAAAAGCCCGCGCCACCGGGCACTCTTCTCCCCACCTCCTCCCCCAACCCCCTCCCCTCCCCCCAGCTCCTCCTCTCCTCCTCCGCCATTTTTTCCCCTGTCGCGGCAAGGCGACAGGGTTCGGCGTTCCCCCCAATCCCGCCCTCCGATCGACTCGTGCTGTTTCTTCTCTTCCTTTCGGTTCTTGCGCCGGCGTTCTTGGAGCAGGCTACGGCTTCTTCCGCGGCGTTCTTGGCCTTTGACGGCTCGACATGTCTCCGTTCCAGGGATACAGAGGTAAAAGTCCTTGCTTTTTCGTTGAAGGGTGGTATTGTGTGAAGATAGTAGTCGCAGATGTGGGGATTGGCTTAGTCTTGGCTTGCGCTTACCGATTTCCGCCTTGTTTGTTGGATCAGTTGATGGCGCTCTCGCCGGCGTCAGGTCGCGGAAGCGCGTGTTCGCGTCGGCGGCCGCTGAGCCCGCCGTGACGGCGGCGGCGGCGGCGCCCAAGCGGCAGAAGCGGAGGGAGGAGCCATCCCTGGACGCGCTCCCGGACGAGTGCCTCTTTGAGGTCCTCCGCCGCGTGCGGGGCGCCCGCGCGCGCTGCGCCTCGGCCTGCGTCTCCCGCCGCTGGCTCGCGCTTCTCGCCGGCATCCGCGCCTCCGAGGCCGTGCTCGCCCCACCGTCCCCCGCCGTGCCGGACCTCAACCAGGAGTACCTCGGCGGCGAGGACGACGACGAGGCCGACCTCATGGACCACGACGGCGACGCCCGCGAGAGGACCCTCGAGGGCAAGGAGGCCACGAACGCGCGCCTCACGGCCGCGGCCGTCGCCGGCCGCCTTTCCGCCGTCTCCGTCCGCGGGAGCCACCCGGCGCGCGGCGTCACGGACGCCGGCGTCTCCGCGCTCGCCCGCGGCTGCCCTGCGCTCCGCTCCCTTACCCTGTGGGATGTTCCGCAGGTGACCGACGCCGGGCTCGCGGAGATCGCCGCCGAGTGCCACGCGCTGGAGCGGCTTGACATCACTGGATGCCCGCTGGTCACGGACAAGGGCCTCATCGCCGTCGCTCAGGGGTGCCCGGAGTTGAAGTCGTTGACCATCGAGGCGTGCTCTGGTGTTGCCAACGAGGGTCTCAAGGCAATTGGCAGGAGCTGCGCGAAGCTGCAGGCGGTGAACATCAAGAACTGCGCTCATGTTGATGATCAGGGTGTGTCTGGCCTGGTCTGCTCCGCAACCGCTTCATTGGCCAAGCTCCGGCTCCAGGGTCTGAGCATTACTGATGCTTCTCTCGCGGTGATTGGGTACTACGGCAAGGCAATCACAGACCTCACCCTCGCCCGCCTCCCCGCAGTTGGTGAGAGGGGATTTTGGGTGATGGCCAATGCCATGGGCCTCCAGAAGCTCAGATGTATGACTGTCGCCTCCTGCCCGGGACTCACAGATCTTGCTCTTGCATCTGTTGCCAAGTTCAGCCCGAGTTTGAAGCTCGTTAACATCAAGAAGTGCAGCAAGGTCTCAGATGGTTGCCTCAAGGAATTCGCGGAATCAGCAAGGGTTCTTGAGAACTTGCAGGTTGAGGAATGCAACAAGGTTACTCTCATGGGCATTCTCGCTTTCCTCCTCAACTGCAGCCCGAAGTTTAAGGCTCTCTCTTTGGTCAAATGCATTGGGATCAAGGACATCTGCTCTGCACCTGCACAGCTTCCAGTGTGCAAGTCGCTTCGCTCACTGACCATCAAGGATTGCCCGGGATTCACAGATGCCAGCTTGGCCGTGGTGGGCATGATCTGCCCTCAGTTGGAGAATGTCAATTTGAGCGGCCTTGGTGCAGTCACCGACAATGGTTTCCTTCCATTGATCAAGAGCTCTGAGAGCGGGCTGGTCAATGTTGATTTGAATGGCTGCGAGAATCTCACAGATGCAGCTGTTTCTACCTTGGTAAAGGCACATGGTGGTTCTCTTGCACACCTTAGCCTTGAGGGCTGCAGTAAGATAACTGATGCAAGCCTGTTTGCAATCTCTGAGAGCTGCAGCCAGCTTGCCGAGCTTGATCTTTCAAACTGCATGGTCAGCGACTATGGTGTTGCGGTCTTGGCAGCAGCAAAGCAGCTCGAGCTTCGCATCCTGTCACTGTCTGGTTGCATGAAGGTCACCCAGAAGAGTGTTCCTTTCTTAGGCAGCATGTCTTCATCCTTGGAGGGACTCAATCTCCAGTTCAACTTCATCGGCAACCACAACATCGCCTCACTGGAGAAGCAGCTCTGGCGGTGTGACATCCTTGCTTAGAGCAACAAGAAGGCGATTAGTTGCTGGAGATGCTGGGTCAACCTTCTCCAGATGCAAATATACGACCGTAGCGGTAGTACTTCAGTCCAAGGTTCATAGTTGAGTCTGGTTTTCGGCTCGTGTTTGTGCCATGGTGGGTCTCCTGTTTGTCTTAGGGCCTGGTTGTTTTCCTGAGGGGGCATTTTTTTGCCGAGGCTCGTTTTTTGCAGGTGTCCTCCTGTGAGGATGTCTGTTCATTGAGCCCTTGGCAGCCATTACCATGGCGCCCTGCCCCCTCCATCCCAACCTAAGCCCTTGTGATCAGAGTCACCTCACCATGCAGTTTCTCAAGTCATGTTTGGAGCTCAAGTACTGCCAAGTGTTGTCTTCTTTCCAGTACTATGGTTATAGAGTTTGCAGACATCAACACCTCTTTGAGTTCGTATCAAGTTGTAATGTCAGTTTCTTTGATGTCTGGGTTGCCTGCAACCTCGTCGAGTTCGGTTTGTTGGTCACGGATGGTTGCTGGTTCGCAGTGTCAGTAGGGTGGGTTTGCCTATGTGCTTGGGGATCTGGCCTTTGCAAGGCTCATTCTGTAGGAGCCTTTGCCATGACAACCCTGTGCGGTTGTTTTTCTCCTCTAGAGACCCGATTTTGCGGGCAGGTGGTTGTTTGAAACACTGTAACCTTTGCTACCTTCTCAAGATAAATAAAGTTTGTATTCCCGTTCAAGTCTCGTGCCCTATGAATCTATGATCATATCACTAGTAGTTGAGTACTATGGTTGTGCTGTTACATTGTGTTAAGGTAATGATCCTGTTTATATGACTATGACTAGGAAGTTTATGTGGATTCCTTGTGGATTGTATCAGCGACCCTGGGATGACGAGCAGGGGCTGCTGCCTTGTTTAGCTGAAAGCCTGAAACTAGCCAGGACTGCTCAGTGCTGAATCTTCTTGGGCAGGAGCATGGTAACCGAGTTCTGAAGATGTTCCATCAAATACTGCTCTTCGGACGGCCTGTTTAGTTCCCAGATTTTTTCCCAACTACCCGTCACATCAATCTTCGGACACTGATTAGGAATATTAAATGTGAATTAATGACAAAACTCATTCCATAACCCCTACCTAATTTTTCGATACGAATCTAACGAGCCTAATTATGCCATGATTAGACAACGCCGTGCTACAGTAAACAATCTCTAATGACGGATTAATTAGGCTTAATGGATTCGTCTCGCGATTTCCCGTCCATTCATGTAATTAGTCTATATTTAATCCTCTTAATAGGTCTTCAAAGGGACCCCAAATTTTTTTGTTTGCTAACTAAACAGGCTCCAAGTGAAATGATCATAAAAATGTCAGTCATTAAATGTACTTCAAAGACCATGCTGCCTCTAGGATACCAAAAATGGATTTATATTCATTTCAAAAACTCCTTTAACTCAAACTGTCAAAATCTGTATCCGAAACCCCCTGTCAAAACTATCCACAGCTTCATGGTCAGCCAGGAACGAGCTCTGAACCCTGACCATGAGAAGAGTCACTGCATCTTGCCGTTGGCCTGTCCAGTGCACTTGTTCGCCTCCCTCCCAGCCTCCCAGGCGACTGCCAAGCAAAAGCGCCGGTTGACCCGGCAGCCACCACGTTCATCCTCTCTGGCCTCTCCGTCTCTGCCCCCTCTCTTTTTCCTCGCGGCGTCCTGTGCCGCTCCCCTTGTACCGGCTGGTTCCGTGGTTCATGCACTTGGCGATTGGCGTCTTGGCGCCCCCTTTCCTTTTCCTGATGCTCCGGATCTGCCTGCCTGCGTCACCGGCGTGACGCAACGCGAGGGCCGGAGGAAAGGTAGCCAGCCAACAGCCGTGTCTTTGAATACACGCTTTCGCGTCTCATGAGGGCTTTTGCTTGACGTTTGGGCAGGGGAGGGGGAGGGACGGCCAGGTTCCCTTCATCTGATAGCCTTGAGAGAGGTTTGTGGCGAACGACATGACACTGACAGCGAAGGTTTGCAAACGACCGACAATTTGAAATGGACGGAGTAGTGTATAGTAATAGTATCTTGTGCTAATGCTTAGCGTTTAGCGTCACTGTTAGAGCAATTTCAAGAGTCTAGCTAAACATAATTAGTGTGTTGACGAGATGGGCACAAAGAAGATGCTTTCCTCCATTCTCTTGATAAGACTATTTCACACACAATGACCAAGAAAAATGAAATCTACGTATCATCTCATGAATCATGTCATTATTTTTACCTTGTTTTCATATACACACGTCGGTATTAATGTAATCACATACATGCACCAATTATATTTATAGAAAGGTTATTCTGCACGGGGAGCAAAAAGTCATCTATGCCAAATACAAGGTGGCAACTCAAATGAGACTATCAAAAAAGAAAATTTTGGTTTTGCAAATAACCCTATCAAAAGAGATCAGGAATAAAAGATGTAACAAAAGATTTATGATATGAACAAGTTGATTACATATGAACAAGTTGATTTACAACTAGAGATCGGGGTATACAAAGGATTTATCAAGAGATTTATGATATGAAAATTTCGGTTTTGCAAATAACCCTATCAAAAGAGAATGAGTATACAACTAGAGATCGAGATTTATTCCAAATCGGAAACTAATTTACTCACAAAAGGTACACTAAGAGATCGGGGTAAATTCCACACCTCTCGACTCATGGATTGATTCCCGGTGTCATATTGTATGTATCATGAGTAAAGTAGTTATCGACCCGGGATAATCATGATTATATATATATATATATATATATATAATTCCCAGCCGAATTGAATTTTATGTAACCGAACAAGCCCTTAACGTTTGTTGAACCCAGTTAACTGACCGTCTAGCCCGATTTAACACTGCTTCGTCTTTAGTGCACTTCTTTGCACTCTTATCACAAATCTAAACGTATTGTATAAGAATTTTCAAAGACTGCACTCCTAGACGCAGAACATTGACTTCACCGTCATCTTTGTAGGGTGGCCCACTTGTTAAGCAAGGGAGTGTGGCTGACTAACTCCAGCGGAGTGTGCAAACTGATCTGCATCTGCAAAATGGGGCAGCGGCGGTCACTGTAGCAGCTCCAGCGGAGTCTGCAGCGGTCGCTGCAAAATGCAGGCGGCCCTCCCCGTCGCACATACTCGGGGCTGCCGCATCCCAACCGCTCCCCCCCGCTGGCCCGCTGGACCCACCCACCCGTCTCCTCCCTCACCCGCGCCTCGCCTTCCCGTCTCCTCCCCCACTCTCTCCTCGGCTCCTCCCCCACCCGCGCCTCGCCTTCTCCGTGTCGGGCGCTACTCCGCCACCGCCTCTCGGTCCCGGCGCATATCCGGCCGGGGCGGACCTCCCTCTCCCCTTCCCAGCCCCAGACGGCGGCGGCCCGAATCGAGCTCCCTCCTCCTCTTCCGCGGCGCGGCGAGCAGGTCAACGCCACCGCCTCCTCCTTCCCCGGCGCGGCGAGCAGGCGGTGGCCGCGGCAGATCCGCGCGGGGAGGAGGCCGCGCCGCCGCGGGGGACCGGCCTTCCCCATCCTCGCCACGGCCCACGGCGCGGGGAGGAGGCGGCGCTCGCGCGAGCTCCTTCCACGCCTGCGCGACGATGCAGCGACGAAGGTAGAGGTCGACGGCGACCGCCCCACATCAACCTCGGTGACCACCTCCACCTCGGCGGCGGCTCGCATCGACCTGTAGCGGCGGCGGCGGCGGCCCGCATCTACCGGAGGCGAGGCACGCGACGGCAGTGGCTTGGTGCAGGCCTGCAGCGGCGGTCTCGTCGGCGCAGGGCTCCATGGCCGTGTCGCCCTCCTCCTTCCCGGGCCACCTCCTTCTTCCCCAGCCGCCACCTCCTTCCCCAGGCTCCTCCTCCTCCAGGGCGCGCGCATCCAACTACCGTGCGCGATGTGCGAGGGGAAGCGCGAGACCGCTGGAGGCGTTCCTCCTTTGCGCGACAGGGTCGTCTGCATATGGCTTTTTTTTGCAGATGGGCGACGGGAACCTCCTGGAGACGGTCTGACTTGGAAGAGCACCCTGTCACATAACACCAAAGTGAAGCATTCGTAGTCTTGTGATAAGGACTATTTTTTGAAAGATGATAAGGACTTCTGTGTAAAAACATCTGATAAGGGCACGAGGGTGCAGGTAAGATCTGTCCTATGGTAATTTGGTGTGTACGTGTACTTTTCAGAATAGAAATTTCACAAACCAAGGCTTAATTTGCGAGTTGCGACGATAAGTTTTAAGGTCCACAAGTCAGCAGGATCTTTTGATACCCTTCAACAGATCAGATAATCTTTGGATCCTTCAAGCATTTACAAGATCTGGCATGAGCATACGAGCCAGCTTATTTCCTGGATACATACACACAACTACGCAAGCAATCGATTCTAATGGGAATCCAGGTCCATAATACGTACACGCTGCACAACTGTCAACTGGCACTATACAGGCTATCTACACTAGCATCACTACAATAAGAACATCCGGTGAAGTAAGCTGCCTCGTCTGATCTACTAAAGACTCCGCTATGGTACATATCTCGCCTGCAGAGGCAGCTTCAAAAACCATCATGAATCCCAGCTCCAAGAGCATTGCCAGATTTAATAGAAGCTCCCATCTTTGACAGCTGGGAATCGCGTTGCTGTGGGTGCCACTCCATCGGCGGCTGTGCTGGGCTTAGCAAGTGGTCGTCCTCAGCAGTGTGGATTTCGCAGAAACCTCAATCGGTTTCCAGATTATGCTGTCAAGTTTGCTGCACAAGTTCTTGTAGAACTGCGATGAGTTATCGATGCAAGTTAGTAACAGCCATTTGAAGACTCGAGAATCACAAAGCAGGTGGAATGAGAAAAAAAAACATTAATAATATACTTTGTTGATGCCCAGCAATATGATTAGTATAATAAATGGTGAGATGCAAACAGAACCGACCCTGTGATATTCCAGAGTTTCACCGGCAACCTTTCGAACATCAACCATGTACAGAGAAGGAGCAACTTCAAAAATCTGGTAAGAATTCACTTCAATGCATGAGAATGATGGCATAACATCGTGTACCAGACCAGTTAAGACATGAAGGGCAGCATGACCTCACCTCTAGAACAACAGCAAATTGGCCCATCCTGTTTGATGATGTGCCTTCAAGCCGTAGCTGATAAGTTAGTAAATATGTATCAGTACATGCAGATTAACAAAAGCTAAATGTTTATCCAGCAAGTGTTCTTTTGAAGCAATGTTTCAAGTGGACCTTGTAATTCTGGGAGTGGACCTTGAGACCCATCGACTTAGCAACAACTTCGATGGTAGCTACTATAGTAATAGCTGGTTTTCTTGAGACAAAACGGGTTTGGCGCTTCACAAACTCCTAGAAAAGGAAAATCCATTTGATGCAAGAGGCATTAGACCAAATAAATGCCAGCCAATCCATGCATTGAGATGTGGATAAAGAAATGGCACCCACATATTAAAGAGGTCACAATAAAAGAAGCAAGTACAAAACGATCAATGTCTACATGTAGATAAAAATGAAAAGTAGGTATATTTTCCGCGACATGAATTAATCACGGATTCCTGTAGAGCTATCAATTTCAGCGGCCAAATACCTCTCAACACTGAACAAGTTGATTTACATTGTGGCACTGTACTGCGATCCACTATCCGGATGCATGTGGATTTTTTTATTGGAAAAAAGGACACAAGATAACAAAACGAATTGAGGGCGCAAAAATTGAATTTTCTATATAATAATTATCTTTTGACTATTAGGCAGTAGCATTATAAATAATGTGGAGGAGAACAAAATGACAGAGAAATACAATGGGACCCTCCCTTTCTTCTTATTATATTTCTGAAGCATATAAGGGTGATAATATTTCCCATAACTTTCTTCTTATTTTCTTTCTATAAAATAGTTTGAACAAATGAATTACCAACAATTATGATATATAGATTACTAATGAGCCAAGCCTAGTCGTGCAAAACTGTTACTTGAGTGGTGTTTAAGTTTGACTGTGCCACTGAAATGTGTGAAAGTATTAGCTCAGTGCACAACTACTGTAAGATGGTATTCCCAGTCTGTCATATACTCACATATTTTGTTTTCAACATAACTACATAAGCATGGCCAAGGTTTGGTCTTTGGTTGCATAAATGTTAAATCCATAACACAATTAGGTTAATTAAATAATTGATGGTCCAAGAACAAACAGGAAAAAGGAGAAGAAAAACTTGTCAGGTTACATCGTGTTTGTTAAATAGGAAATATGCTACTAGTTCATTTTATTTCTCGAGAGTACTTAAGCAAATTGGGGGAAATAGTAGACAGCAGCAGCAAAGCAGCAGGTTAAATTCATATCTTCACACAAACATCTCAAACTTCATTGCGGTAATTAATAGTGCCCTAGTAACTGATCATGCATGGTTACGTTTACGCAAACAGAAGCCACGTGGCACTATTGACAGTGGCCGTAGGATTTGTTCTTTAGATATAAAATTAGATCGGGTTATTTCTAAATCTGGGGATTAGTTTTTTAAGGGTCAAGTGAACCATCCACAAAAGGATGGGATTGTCTCTTTTGATTAAGACTCCCCTGCCTTTGCAGGGTTGCGGAACATTGACATGTTGTGCTAGTTGGGTTCAGGGCCATCTAAAGTATGAAAACGAAAATGACAATGGTCCACTATTCAGACTAAATAAATGGAGTTACAAAAATTACCTGCTGCCTATCAAACAATGCTGAGAGATCCAAACCTTGAGATAATGTAATCATCTCAAAGGCATTCATCATAAGAGGACCACCATCCTTGTGAGTAAACTCCTCAGCTACATACTTGTCCTGGAAAAGAAACATAATATAAAATCAACTGTGGGAAAAAAACATCAGCTTCAAATGGACAGTAAACAATAGGGATCTTTCAGGTGACTCTGAAATGAGATAAGTATTTTTACATAACATGCTTGGATCAACCAATTAATACTGTACCACAGTCCACAAACCTCAATATTGTCAAAAACTGCGTGAATATCATCCAGGCTGACATTTTCATCTTCACCGTGCCTAATAGCTACATGGTTCTTCTTAAACCATGGGTCAGCCCTTATTTGTTCAATAGTGATACGCTGGAAAGAAACAGCTCGGAGAGATGAGAAACTGGTACCGTCCATTTATTTGTGAATACATATAACTGAAATGCTACATGATAGGAAAAAGATGTTTTGCAATAATTCTGTATAAATTGTTATAGCAAGTTCTTAAATTGAACTGGTACAAGGGATTTCTCAAATACATCTCAGAACATCAATAAATATATGATAAAATACTTATGAAGAGTTTCTCACTATGGTAACAGCGCAGCTGTTGATCAAAATCTTCTGAAAGCTTAAATTCGCGCGATAAACTTTGTTTCAAATCCAAATACTGGAATAAAATAAGCTTGTGCTTTTACTTACAGTTCTTGGATTTGGATCAAGTATTCTCTTAATCAATGAGTTGACTCCTGGAGAGAACCAATATGGACATGAATACTGAGCTGCAGTTATCTTGAAATACAAAAGAAGGGGAGGGGTTTCAGTGTTACATGAGCCAAGTAACTGTGAATCAACAATTCTAGGAGAAAATGATAATATGTTTGCATAATTGAAAAGAAGTTGATACCTTTTCATACAAGCTTGGAAGGTCATTTTCCTCAAAGGGAAGGTAACCAGCCATTAAAACATAGAGAATAACACCACATGACCAAATATCTGCTGCAGATCCATCGTATCCATTGCTGCCTAGCACCTAAAATAGTGATCCAAGTTAAAGATGCAGAACATATATGTCCCGAGACACTAATTATGTGAAAATGTTGTCAGATAATGACGATAACAGATACAAGCGAAATTAATGAAGAACATGCGATTAACACAGCTTGGAATGAACACGGCAAATACAATACACAATTTTCCATTACAAAAGAACAGCATCCTCCACGATTCCTAAATCTAAGCCTCACCTCCATCCCCAAGGAACCCTTAACTTATTATGCACAAATTTTGTAACAGATCTTCTTGGCAGAGCTCCCACCTTAGTTAAAAAAAAATCTTAAAAGATAATTTATGTGTATAATAGCGGACAATGAATTTTGTTTGATCTTGTTTCAGTAGAGAGCATTTCACCCAGCACACATGTTTAGATAACTTAGTAATTTTTAGCAATAGTTCATACCTCAGGAGCAACATAATTTGGAGTTCCACATGTTGTGTGAAGAAGTCCTGCTCCCTGGGGCAAGCTCCTTATCAGCACAATGATAAAAGTCGGCAGCAGAACAATAGAAAGCGTCAAACTTACATTCTGAGACAGTGTGCTCAGTCCAAAATCAGAAACTTTTAAGTTTCCACGTGCGTCAAGAAGCAGATTCTCAGGCTACAGTACAAAGCCCAAATTGTCAGTGTGAGAAATGCAATAAATGAATGGCTAAAATGACATTTTCATCAATAATCGACAAGACCTTCAAATCCCTATGATAAACTCCTTTACTGTGGCAATAATCAATGGCATCAATAAGCTGCTGGAAGTACTTCCTGGCTTCATCCTCACGAAGCTTCCCATTGCGGGCCTACAAAGATTTGATCTTATCAGCTACCATAGATCAATATTCATAAAAGGGTGTAGGAACCAAGTGGGTTGCACCATTCGAGTCTTCAGATCAAATTCGGGTAGCTAACTATTTCTTCTTAGTATCGAAGTCACTAGTTCCTTCTAGGTTCATCTAGTTTTTTATTTAAAAAAAGGGATAATCTTAAAAAGGTTTCAGGGGTATGTTAAAAAGTCATCTATGCTCTCCAAAAACACAGTTGCAGAAACCCTCAAGCCTCTTTGGTCACCAACTTGAAGTCTCAGATACTTGAAAACATGTGATTTATTTTGTCTGAATCAATCATATAAGAATTTTCCTCATAAAAGCTATAGGCAGGAATTGCTTATTGAATCATATGTAGTGGGACTTATTTGTTGGGTAAAAGTTTCTTGTAGCATGGGTGATAACATGATGTTGAAGAAGAGTTCACATACAGAAACACAGTCCTAATAACAAAAAAAAATGTTTAGTTCTCGGTTTTTCAAAAGATGGTATATTTCCAGTAGAACAGCAGTTAGGATTATTATAATTTAGAAGACGTAATACTTTAAATCAACTAATGAGACATAGTTAGCATGAAACTGAAGCTAGTCCAAATCAGCTAGAAATATATGATGTATAGGATGCAGTAATAGACAATTAAACTACTTAATTGGATATCTCATATAACAAAAGATTCTTACAATTTTATCAAACAGTTCACCTCCAGTGATAAGTTCCAAAATTATGTATATCTTTGTCTTCCCAGCCAACACCTACAAAGTAATGAAAATGGCAGTAAAGAAGGCAAACCAGGTGATATAGAGAGCTAAAATTTGTATTAGTACAGTTTCAGTATAACATCATTAGATAGGTAAAACAGAGTAAGTTATCAGCACCTTTATGGCACACCACATACCTCATTGAGCCGAACTATGTTGGGATGTCTTACGATCTTCATTATTGATATTTCCCTTTTGATCTGGCAGCAAACAAATAGTAAGCTCATTGGAGCAAGGAAATAAAAACTTCATTTTTTTATCCATTTAACTGGTACTGAGGTAATCCACAATTCTTAAGAAAGAAGATATTGTTTTGTGGGCTTGTAGTATTTTGATGGGTGTAAGGCTGCTAATGGTCTGAGATCCAGGCCAAAACCGCACCAAACTAACTGCTCTGCTGCTTGCCGATTAAACCACACCAAACCAATCTGCGTTCCTCAAAAACCGAACTACACCAATCTTCCAGCGCCTTCACACCACAATTAAACTGGTCTCCACCAAATTCTCCATCCGTGCCCACGCCAATTGATAGAGACGGAACGGATGTGCAGGTGCTCGGTGCCTTATGGAGCTTCGGCTGCTACTGTTGCCTGTCACGGTGGTTGGGCGGAACACTGGCCGGAGTTGCTAGCCCCGAAGAGCGGCCATCTAGCGCCGGCGGATCCGCGGCCGAGCGGCGCGTCAATGGCGAACCTTGGGCGGCACGTCAATGGCGAACCCTGAGCGGCGTGTCAACGGCAAATGTCTGGCGACGCGGTGGTGTAGCCGTGTAGGAGAGGATCTCACCGCCTCAGCCGCTCGAGGCCTCAACCTCAAATTCTCGATGCGTGTGGTGGCCGGTGGAAGATGCGACCGGCGTAGCTTCACCAGAACCACTGAGGCCCAGTCCAAATCTATCTAAACCATTCTCGCATGTGAACCAAACTGAGTTAAACCATTTCATAATGTAAGCCCGTTTCCACCGAACCATTAGCAGGCTTAGATGGGTGCCCTTTCAAAAAAAAAGTATTTTGATGGGTGCAAGACTTGATGCTTTGCTTTGCTAGTGGTTTACTGGTTTTACTTTTGACTATGTAGTAACAGTTGGTATGATATATCAAATCTGAAATACAACTCTCTGTTGCTGTCATTTACTATTGTGCACTTTACCATTTTGGCTTGATGAAGTTTTTATTTGCTTATTAACAGAATCTAGGTCTATCAACCGTACGAAAAAAAAAAGTGATAGTGATCAGACTGGACAAACTTTTCGCTTTCTAAGTTTCCAGTCATTTACAATTTTAATAAGCAGCAGAAATAACAAATGTCCACGCTCATGAAAACAGAACCTCTGAAATCCCAAAATGGCTGGACCAACCGGGCCCATGCTAATCTCACAAGATATATTCAGTTCAACACATCAGAACCTACTACTTTGCACCCCTTTAGTGGCAGTGGTGCTGAATTCAACCCAACTGCCAGACCAAGCACAGAGCTGAATATTCCTACTTTGTGGAGCCGGAATTCCAGGATGATCCGGTCCCTCCGTCCCTCCTAATATTTCCATCAGAAGGAACCATTTTCAGGTGGGGTTTATCCCCCACCCCGTTGACCATCCTCATTTTTGCTATAGTTGAAAATGTGAAATTGAGTGCGAGGATAAGGTGATAGTTTTTCTTCTGTTCAGAAAAGAAATAGAAAAAGGTAAATTCAATTATCCCGTCCCGTACTAGGCAGCTCGGTCGGGATCGAAAAGAAAAAGGCTGCATGAATCAAGCTCGAACGGGGAGTAGCAATCCGATTTGACTTGGTGATGCTCTACCGCCAAAGCGAAAATGGGGGGAGGGAGCGGATGACGAGGACGGGGCGATGCGGGGGTACCTGGTGGAGCATGCGGCGGGAGAGGATGGTCTCCTTGTCGAGCACCTTCATGGCGACGGCGGCGCCGGTCTCGGCGTCGACGGCGAACTTGACCTTGGCGAAGGTGCCCTGCCCGATGGTGCGCCCCACCTCGTACCTCCCCACCCGCTTCTTCCGCGTCGCTGCACCCGCCATTCCTCGGGCCTCTCCTGGCGTCCTCTCGGCCCTCGAGTTCTTGCCCGCTCCGGGGTGGGGGGACTGGAAGATTTGGCCGGGGACGGAGGTTCGCGTGCTGTGAGAAGGGGCAGAGCGGCGCGGCGGGTTTAGCGGGTGGGTCGCTGGGAATCAGCTCCCGCTGGCTACCTCGACGCTGTATATAGAAACGACGAGCGGCGCCGTCGCGTCCGTCAGGCGTCAGCAGCAGTGGGTTCGGTGGGGGGCCTACAGGAATTGACGCCTGGCCTGCCCTACCCAAACATTATTACCGTTGACCCCTGCGCGTACTTGCGTTTCTGTCGGTTGTGTTGTGTTTAAATCAGCAGTGAAAAACTTTGTGGACTTGTGGTGTTACATTAATCAGCGGTGAAAAACTTTGTGGTGTTTACATTGGATATTTCATAGAACTCATCTCGAAATTATTCATAGAACTCGTTTGAAAATCGCGAGATAAAATCATTAAATTTAATTAATCTGTTATTAGCATAAGTTTACTGTAGGTGACATTGTCAAATCATAAACTAATTAGGCTTAAAATTTTTGCTTCGCAAAGTTATCACAATCTGCAATTAGCTTTTTCCTATATACTTAATACTCCATATGTCATATTCAAACATCTAATGTGATGGATGAAAATGTGATGGATGAAAACCTTTGTAGGAGAAACTCCCCAGCTCCCGAAGGAAGGAGCTCGAGGAGCCATTTTTTCTGACTTCTTCGTATAAAATGATTTCGGCTTCTCTAATGCTTCAAAAGTGAAGGCGTTTTTGATAAAATTGTTCTCTAGGACTTTAGCGGAGCTGCGGAGAAGTCATAGCTCTACCAAGTAACTCCGACATAATTGCTACTTGTCAAACTTCCCCTCGAACTTGTAAAACTTGGAAAACCAATTTGTCTTGCCAAAATGTAGGTCTCGTGTAGTAATTGACACAATGGAGACGCTATTAGAGTGGATGGAGGGTGTGGATTTCTATAGTGAAAATTAGAAGCTGGGATTTGTAGAATGGGAAATAAATAGTAACACGACCCATGTGAACTATAAAAATAAATGTTACTTTTTTCAAAAAAAAAGAAGAAATGTTATTATCAGAAAAGAGAGGGAGAAGAAATGGTATTATGTTTGTTGTTAGTGAAGGAGACACACAGTGTATTTTATTTTAAGAAGAAGCTCGATTTGCTAGTGTTTTTACTTTTTAGCCTGTCTGAATTTTAAGGCTGCAACAGTGCTTGTTAGACTTTGGGATCTAGACAATCCACAAGGGGTTACCCACGTGGTTGATTCGGAGGTAGAGAGGGATCGAGAGCAGAGAGCGCTAATGGTTATGCAACGAGCACACGGAACAGGAGGATTTATACTCGGGCCTCCGGAGAGTAAAACCATACGTCCAGTTTTTGGTGGTCTATATTGCTTTTGGAGAGCGTGGAATGGATGCCTCGAGAGGACGTCCTATGCCGCCTTATATAGTCTGGCGGGCTGGGGTTTACAAGGTCGATGGACCCAAAGCCCAGGTCGGTTACATCTTGTAAGTCTATCTCTATGGATTACAAACAATATCCTGCGATATTCGGACTGATAGTGGCGCATCAGATGTCTTGACTTGCGCGCCAAGTTTATGATCATCTTCGAGGCCGCGGATAAGGTCTGTTGGGCCCACTTGCAGGTCGGCAGGTCGTCTGATAGGTCGGACCCACTTGTCAAGAACGACTGAGACCCTGGTCGGTAGAGACCCATGGGGTACTCATATCTCTGAGTGTTACTCCCATGTATTGTTATTTATTGCTGATGATAGATGCTTTAGTTAGTTTGAGGATCAATCAAAACAAATATGTTTTGTACCATTCTTGAATGAAGGGAGTATATATGTATGAGCATTTTTGAGAATCTCAAAAAGCTTATGTTCAAGATTACACCAGGTTCTAGTGTCGACAGCATCATCAGTGGGGATAACTATTAATTGATTTAAACTTGTGATTCAAGTTGTGTGTAAGGTTTTAAATCTCCCGCTATAGTTGTCATTGTAGCCCGCTATGGTTCTTTAAGGTATGGTATTTTGCTATTGAGAAAAGTCCTATGTAACTATTAAAAACCACTTCTTGGGTGGATGTTTTGCCACCGGGCGGATGCTTGGCCGCCGTCATGCTACTGGTGCTTGCTCTGAGTGGATGCTTCGCGCGCTCAGGTCGTGATGGGTGGATGCTTTGCCACCATTTCTCTTGGCGGATGCTTTGCCGCTATGTCTGATGTGGGCGGATGCTTTGCCGCCTTTCTTCTCTAGCGGATGCTTTGCCGCCGTGTTCTGCTGTCGGGTGGATGATTTGCCACCGCTTTGAAGGCATCCTTGGTGATGGTGTATCCTTTGTGTAGGTTTAGTCATTGGGTCGCCGGTTAGGGTAGCCAGGTTTGGTTGTGGCTCCCTCTTCTTGCTTCTTCTATTATATGTGTCATTTGTTGTTGTGTGTTGGGTTTGTAATCTTTTTCAGTGTTTCTTTGTCTTTTATCCTTAGTTCTCTTGGGTCGGTCAAGCTCTGCTTGGCGGCTCCAAGATCTGTTTGTAAACTGCTTTCTTCTTAATGAAATAAGTGCTAAGGCACGTTCGCGAAAAACTATCAAAACACAGATATCTTACACCCTGTAACTATCAAAATCGGACAAATTACAACCCCCCACCACCATTTCAAAGTGGTTTCTCAGGTGGCTTTGCTGATGTGGTGATAGGGCCCACATGTCACCCGTCTAACTATATTTTTTTCCACTCACCCCCTCCCCCTTCCTCCCTCCCTCCCTCTCTCTCTCCGGCACGGCGAGGAGGACGTGCGGCCTCGGACATCCTGGCAAGGGGCGACAATGCGTGGCCGTCGGACCTCCAGCGCGGGAGGCAGCAGGGGCGCGCTGCGGGCCCACCTCGCTCTTCTCTCTCCATCCGATAGCGGCCATGGCTTGCTCTTCACCGACCTCCTCCACCACAACACCACCATGCGCGAGCGAATGCCAGGCGAGGTCGGGCCTGCGCCGGCACCCACGCCGCAGTGGGAAGTGCGCCGAGACCCGCCGCTGGAGCGCCAGACCGCCATGGCCCTCACCGCCAGGATGAACCTCGTGGAGACGTAGAGGCGGAGCTCGATATCAGCCAATCACGGTCGCCGTTTGAGAGGGCCAGGAGCGTGGGCAATCGAGCTGGGATGAACACGAACCTAAAGCTGGGCCATGAGGTGGCGGCAGGTAGCGACGCTCGAGCTGAGGTCTGAATCGGCAACGGGTGCGACGTCGGACCGCAGGACCAACGAGCTCCTTGCGCTCACCTTCGCAGATGACTAGGTGCTCAGGGCGTACGGGTAGGTAAGGAAGGAAAATGAAGGCGGCGGCGGTGGCGCTGTGTACACAACCACACCGAGAAAACGAAAGGGGAAGAGAGATACAGAGGTGAGGTGGGACCCGCATGCCATGTGTGGGCCACGTAAGTAAAACTGTATGAGAAACCACTTTGACTCGGTCGAAGGGGTAGTTTGTCCGGTTTTGAGAGTTGGAGAGTGTGACATATCTGGTTTTTGACTTGGGGGTATTTTTTCAGACTCGTCGATTACATCAGGGGGTAAAATGGACCTCTCTCTTTGCTATTTACCCTCATATACAATTTAGCTGCTATATCCCGCTATATCCTTTTTTTTAGCTAAGCTATATCCCGCTATTAACTGTTTTAGAATCCTGCCATTAAATCCCTTAGTAGCCTGCTATTTAAATTATTTGTGTGGGGTCACCAATTAGAACTGAAAAGAAATATTTTTATGAGGGATTAAAAGAAGTGGAAAGAAATGTCATTCTATGAGCACAAAATATTTTATTTTTGAAAATTTTATTTCTAATTATAAATTTAAGTGTTTTTAATCAATCCAAGTTTCATTTTACTCAAATTTATGAACGTTGTCCCTTATATATTGCTACAACTTTAGCTATATATTTTACTAAAAATAATAACAATAATAATGTTTTTCCCTTGAACTACTTAGGAAAGCTGTGTACCATTTCATTAAGAGAGAGAAAAGTACAAAGAAAAGGGAAAAGCCTCTATCCTTAGCACGCAACAAACATCCCTAGGACTCACACCACAAACACACACAAACAATTATTAAGCTAGAACAAGTGTGCCTTTTAACATCTGAGCGAAACAAGACCAAGAACACACCTAGGCAGCTGGTGCAAGCGAACTAGCAAAAAAAATAACGAGCTTAACTATAATGAGCCACCAGCCCGGTACTTTTCTCTCAGAACAAATCAGCATCAGCTACCAACCACCAACCAGACAACTGTATTTTTCTCTCAGAACAAATCAGCATCAGCCACCAGCCAACCGAACAAGAGACGATAAATGTCTTGTACTCCCGGAGTTGGAGGTTTCTGTTTAAATAATTTTAGGCCTTTTGTTCAAAATCACAACGGGCTCTCTAGTGACTTTGTGTGGTGGTATGTGTAATCATTTAATTTCACACTCATGGGTACTCTTTTACCATGAGTCCATGATGATGGCTCTTGCGCATCTAGTGCTGATCCAACGTCATTGTCCATCGAGCAAAAAACAAATATTAGGTCACCTTGCTTGGCTTTTCATGAAACCTAGATAGATTTTTTTTGTCAATTCAAGAATTATATAATCCAATTCCAGTTCTCGATCAATCGCCCATCCTTATTATCACCAACAAACCAATATCCACATGTCAGTGACTCAAATACAAAGGACATAATTAGAAATGTCGACGGGCTATTGTACGCAAAGGTCGTCGATCTGCGTCCGAGCAAAGAAAGGAAAATGAGAAAACATTTGTAATGTATAGTATATAAATTTGCATTTTCCAAAGGTAGGTAGGATACAATTATTTTATTACAAAAAGAAAAGGGTCGAGTCAAGCGATGCATGATCGACTGCAGCAGTGTTTCGGGACGGGCAAGGACGGCAGAGAGAGCCCTCGATCTACACTAATTTTCTTCGAGGAAAATGAGGATCCACCTCTGCATCCTGTAATCCAGTACTGTATGTAGTGTCCTGGATGAAGTATTCTCGATCGATGTCGTCCCTCTAGTGATTGACTTCTCCTGCTTTGGACGGTTGGACACTTGGACGCGAACGGCTTGGCGTTGCAGTATACTACACCAGTACAAAGAGTCGGACGATGGGACAGAATGTGGTGGACGGCATTGTTCATGTGGAAATTGAAACCTGCATGCGATACTTTATTGTGCTTTACACCGTTTAGTTTGGTGAAACTTTAGGGAAAGTGGTGAAAATTTTGCATTGTGAAGCGTGTTCTGTGAGAGGTAGCACGGTCTGCGATTAGACCTGAGCATTTTTCGGGCCGGGCCGGGCCGAAAAAAAATTCTGTTATTTCGGGCCGAAAAAATCCTGCCCATGACCATCCCACTGGACGCGTCGGGCCTTAATTTTCGGGCCGGGCCCGGGCTTGGGCGGGCCGCCCGCGCATTTTATAGTGTAAAACAACTAAAAAACAGCATTTCGGGCCGAGCTCGGGCCAAAAAAAATTTCGCGGGCTTCAAGATCTCTGCCCACGCCCGTCCAGTAAGGTTCGTGGGTGGGCCTGACGCGGGCCGGGCCCGGGTCAGGCTCAAAATGCTCAGGTATATCTGCGATGCCAAAAATTTTGAGACTTTTGAGGAACTAAACAGGGCTTATCCTTTTTCCCTCAAGTCGTACCCGTTTCTCGGTCCATGACCATCCATAGAGCATTTTTCTCCTGCTGATGTACGTGCAATGGGGCCATCAGCCATCACGTAGTAGCTAGAGACCATACGAGCTCTTTTTTGGTACACAATATCACTCTTTGGTAGTACAGTGATGTTGTCGGTTTTTTGCTATGGATAAAATGGTAATTTGGTGAATGAATATTATTCGGAAAAAACATACCGCCGACGAATACAATAAAAACATATCGTGTACAATACCTAAATCATTTCATATATCCAATTTCATATATTACAACAAAAATATTTTTCATTTCTAATAATACACATATGCTATCAATACCACCTATGAATACCACACACAAAAACCGGTGGTACAGAATTAATTTCAACCGTCCGATCCTTACAAATAGATCTTTTTCTATTACATACGAGTCCTTTTAAAGTGGTGGTACAGGGTAGTATTGTGTACCAAAAAGACCTCTACGCAAGTGGGGTGTGGGTGGGTGTGTCATGGACTCATGGGTGTGTGTGGGGGCGGGGGGCAAAACCGTATTAGGCCATCAAAGATATGGTTTTTAAAAATAATAGATCTAAGGAGGATCTGTTTGAAAATAATAAAATTTTAGAGGCTAATATTGGGTGCTAATGGCTTGTGAAAAGATACAAAGGGTAGAGAGAGAGAGAAATAAATTGATATGTTTCATGGACTTTAGCTATATCCGTTAGCCATATTTGAATGGGAGTATGCTTTCCTGTTTAGATGGGTGAGAGTGGTGAAATTTTGACTCGCTGTAATAGGAGTACACCCTAAAGCTATAGATGCATGGTTGGTAGGAAACTAGCTACTATTATTAATGGAGTGGCATGTTATTTGGTCAAATCGCTGCTAAAGTATGGCAAAATTTCAACTCCGGCATGTGTAATCCTGCATAGACAATTTACACATTTGCTAGTGGATGACCGGAGAATCTTCCACAAGATAATGTGATACTGTACTGTGATCCCACTATCCGGGTGCATGTGAATTTCTTTGTTGGAAAAAAGGACACAAGAATTGAGGGCACAAAAATAATTGAATTATAGTAATTATCTTGTGACTATTACTCTATTAGGGAGTACTCCCTCCGTCCCACAATTTAGAAAATTTAGGACATGCTAGTAGTTGTGACAAATGACCTTGTTGTCCCTAATTAATCATCCATTGGAACTTGAAAAGAGGCATCAAATAAGTATTTTATTGGCTCCATGTGTTTCTCAATGCAATATTTTCTTGGTAGTTGGTGTTAGTTTAATGAGAAGAGCATTTAATATGAGCTAAAAGAACACTCTTTGTGGGACAAATTTTGAAAGCTACATGAACCGTCTTTGCGGGACGGAGGGAGTACGCAGCATTTAGAGAATGTGGAGGACATCAAAATGACAAATAAATACAATAATAGGATCCTCTATTTCTTTTTTATTATCTTTCTGATGCATACAAGGATGATAATCTTTCCCAATAGTTTCTTCTTTGACGTGCACACAATTATTTCTAGTTATATGTTAGTTATCTGTCACAATTGACTACCCCGCGAAGTCTAATTTCAAATTTTGCTTATAAGTAATCTGAAAACCACATGCAGTTACATCAACATTCACCCGAAATTTAGAGTAAATTGATAAGTAAATATTGTATTTTTTAGACTATCAACGATAATTAAGTATCATGAACTATCTTTACCAGCCACGTTCCCCTATACCCTGGTTTGGTTTATACATACACTCACATTTGGTAGACGTATGCATATATATAGGGACATCTTATTAATCAATGCAAGTTCATGCTTCATGTTGACTCTTTATGCTGCTTATATTATACTAGGTGATACCCCGCGTATTGTTGCGTGAATTTTTAAACAAAATTTTAAAGTGAAATGTGAAAGTAGAAACACCAAAGCGATTACATGATGATATTCATCTGTAAACAATATTATATATGAAAGTATGTTAATTTTGTTGTTAATTTTGTTGAGAGAGAACCATTTTTAAATGATTGATCCTGCATATATTTCAACTGCGAGAATTTTATGACGTGCTACTCGCAAATATAACATGCTATAAGTCACAGAAAATCGACGAAGATATAAATATATGGTTTGCTGAATGTTGACATGACTTGGTGGATGTTGACATGACTTATAGTAGATAGTGACATGGTGTGTAGTGGATTATGACGTGGCACGTTGAGAGGTAATAAAAATCGTTAGTGGGTACCAATTATATAATTTATATATAGATACGTACTATTCCCTTCCTCCCGTACGTCTGTAATATTTGTCGTTTTCAACAGCAGTACGTCAGTTTGGTTGTTTGCACGTCAAATAATTCGATCTGGCCGGAACATCTTATTCTCTTAGTTCATAAATACCTATAAAATGAGAATTAGACATTTATAAATGCCTGACTGAATGTACTAATATTTGTTTTCTCATAGTACTTGGCAACTTTGACCAATGCATAACCAAGATGACCAATTTTTCTATATAGGACAAAATGACTAAAACACTCATAAACTATTTTTATGTATTTCTAAAACATTTCGATAGTATTTTTATAGGGGTAAAGCATGAAAGTATGCTTCGGAAAACATGAAGAAAATAATGTGTCTCTTGAAATAAGGGATCACGTACCAGCAATAGGTTGCAATAAGTCGTAACACCTAGCGACCCATCCCGTGCTATCACCGGCCAGATCTCATTGATTTCTTTAATTTCTTCATTTAAATTATCATCGTACCATTGCTAGAGCACACTGGCTGGCCCGTCAATTTCACGGATTAGAGGCTTTCCACTACAAGGGATGGCGATTTAAAATCATCTATATCTATATAGGAGCACCCTACTACAAGCTCTTATAGGAATTCTCTCAAACATCATGTTGCCACGTCATCCTCCACTAGCTCAACCATAATGATCATAAATCAAGTGCTACAAAACTAATTTTCACTCCCTCTCTCATTCGATTCCAACCATCAGAGATTGTAAAGTGGCTTTGACATGAAGCTCTACTGGAGCAACAACACAACTATTCATCTCCTTACATGACCTTTCAGCTGCATCTCTCTCCCTATGTAAACAAGATACCTGAGGAGCTCAACATCTCATCGTTTTTACTCATCGCTCAGACGCTCACTAACCTTCCTGACATTCTCATATATGTTGCGATGTCGTCGTCACCACTGGTGAGTCTTCTTTGCCCTCTCTCAAATCTCACAACAACACGCACGGAATCACCTAGTTTTAAATTATATCCAGGCACGGCCGGCCTCTATCGCTTGTAAATGTTGTAGCTCAAGTTAGATGTTTTATTTCAGTGTTTTGCAAAAATACATGACAATAAAAAATTGCAAATCTATACACATATAGCCATTTGAAACGGCAGACTTTTAACTTTGATCTACCTTATCACCAGTTTAAACCACATAAATTCCTTTCTGCGGACATCGTATCATCTTAAAAAAATATCATATTTTTTTATATGAATTCAGATGAAGATAACTTTATGTGAAAAACAACTTTGAGTTCAAACTTTGTTGACTTGAAATCATTTTGGTGCACAAATAATCAACACGATGATGTTCAGATTTGAAATTTGAATTTTAGATCTAAACCCGCCAATGACTTTGGAAAAATCTAACTTGAGGCCCACAGCAAAATCTAACTTGAGGCCCACAGCTAGCTTTTTTTAGGCCTCGATAAGCTTTCCATGCGCCACCTAGATATACACTGGATTTGGTCAAGCCAATTCAACCGACCCCCAAACCATTGTATATTCCAGCCATTATCCTCCAAACCAAACCAAGTCAGATCAATTAAGAAAATCATATCATTGAAACTGGTCTGAGACGGAACCATTTCCATCCTTAATCTCATTGCTGGATATAATTAACTGATCGATCTTTGGCATTAGCGCTGGCATGAAGGAGCAAAGATCACGTTGTAATTGTTCTTCTCAAAAACGTGCTAAGTCACGGTAAAAAAAAAGTCGCCTGGCCTCCAGGACTCCTGAGCGTATGGCTGAGCTCAAAGATGCAGCTAGCAGCACGGCCGATGTATATGCATCATCAATCTATCCCTTCTCTCCCTCTTTCTGACCTCATGGCCGGTTCCAAAGCTCGTGAACGTAAGGCTGACCTGCGTCTAGCCCTCTAGCTAGCTCTTCCCCGCTAGAAACGACAGCTCTGCATTATTGGTCGTTATCTTCTCGCTGCTGTTAATTCCAAGTAAAGCGACGATGCGACAGTCTTGGAAGACACCCTATGCTGGGCTTCTGGCTTTGCAAGCGTGTGCTTTGCATTGTCGATTCTGGTCACCATTATCAGTGCCATCCCTGTGGGAGTGCGGCCAGTGCGATGGAAATGGAACAGAGCCTTCCTTCTACAAGGGGTCTCAATTATTTTTAAGTACTGCAGCCGAGATCCATAATTCTTTGGTCTAATCTTTGTTTTCTCTCTCTCTCTCTCTAATCCCTTGGTGCATCTCCTAATAAAAACAACAGCAGAACTAGTGAATTAGCATATTTATTGTTAGATGTGTACGTTTATTGGCATTTGAGTATTGCTTAAATCCTCCAGATTTTTTAATACATGTGCATCAATTGGTTTCCAATATCTACTACGCCCTGTTTAGTTCCTTCTTCAAAAAATTTTCACCCGTCAAAAATTCATTTCATAACATCCAAGTAAAATCGTGAGACGAATCTAATGAGCTTAATTATATTATGATTAGACAATGTGTTATAGTAGACAATTATGCAGGTCTCCTCTCTTCGGAATGAGAGGAACGTTCAGGAACGTTTAAAACTGTCGGTATTCTCTCCTGATGCTGTATATGTATACTACAGCAAGCTGTTGGTGACCGAGAGAACGAAGCTCTCTAAAGCCTTTGACCGCGCGTGCTGTGTAGAGTGATGAGGAGTTCAAGGCTTCGAGCACGAGTGCTACGCTGACTCATCGCTGACCCAGAACTTAACGAACCGTATCGTAATCCTCGCGCAGCAAGGCCGTGACAGGGCAGAGAGCTAGCCGCCTACGTGTCCAGCATTATGATTTTGCCGCCAAAGCCCTGAGATCAGAAACTGTCATGCTGCCTGAAACGGACATGCATGCTTTCACGCAAAACCCACCCGCTGATTAATAAACCAAACCGCAAGCAATTACACGCCGACGCCTCTAAAAAAAACTAACTTGAGCAGCACGTTTCCAACGCGACAATGGCCGGACCCTGCTGGATAATATAAAATTTTGAATCGTCGTCGTTGATCGTGGCAGAATTGTTTTCCTGAAGGCCAGGAGTTTTCCTGAAGGCCAGGAGACACCGTCGTGGAAGCCTCTAGAATCTATCCCGTCCCGTGTGTGGGTGGGGGTGGGTGGGCGGGTGGATTCAGCCTCACATCTGTTTATGTACGCGCGCGCACTAATTCCACACACGCATATCACTCTTTAGTTTTTCGGTGGAAATTTTTGGAACCCTTTCAAAATCTATTAAAGATATTAAATATAAACTAATTACAAAACTAAGCGTATGAAAAATTGTGAGATGAATTCATTAAGACTAATTAATCTATCATTAGAGATTGTTTAATGTAGCATGATGTTGTCTAATCATGACATAACTAGGCTCGTTAGATTCGTCTGAAAAAATTAGAAGGGTTATGAAATAGATTTTGTCATTAATCCACGTTTAATATTCCTAATTACTGTCTGAAGATTGATAAATAAATTTTTAGAGAATTTTTTGCGAAACTAAAAAGGCCGGTACCACCCATTCCACACACGCACATCACTGTTTTTTTGAAAGAACAATCCGGCAGACTGCCGGTTTTGTATTAATTAATAGAGAAGAAGTTACAAGATCTAGGACCGAGACCACAAACAAAAATCTACAAAGGCAGCAAGAAGCTACTCCTCAAAATTGGTTATTGCGGCTAAGTGTTTTGCACCCGCAAGGGTCCAAGCTCGCGCTTCCTCCTTGATCTTAGCAGTCAGCTCCATGTGTTGGAGGTACTTCTGTCTGAATACTCTTGCGTTTCATGTTTTCCACAGTTCCCAGCAAACTAGGATTAACAGGGTGTGCCATCGTTTTAGGAGAGTTCCTTTCAAGGATCCCACCTAAGTCCACCACTCAACCACGCTGCCGACGCACATCACTAACGCACATCACTATTACACAACAAGACCTGCAACTACACTCAAATTCTAAGATCGCCCACATCTCTCGATCAAAAGAGATCATCGGAATAGCCTCTATAGACGACAGACATGTCGCATTTCCCTTTATGGTTCAACATATATAAGAGAGGATGTATTTGGGGAATTTGGGGAAAACCCCTCAAGTTGTGAGTCCTGGGAATCGAGAACTCGGACCCGACCACCAGCGAACCATCTGAGCAAGAACTCGGTCTCATCTAAGGATGAAAATAATCGGAAACAATCGATAACGATATCGATATCATATCTACCCTGTTTAGTTCACCAAAAGTTCTCAAAATTTTCGCATTGCACACCGTGTCACCTCTCAGAGAACACGTTTCTCAATGTAAAAATTTTATCACTTTCACCAAAAATTTTACCAACTAAACGAGTAGTTCATTTTTTTTTCTCTCTGCGCACGCGGTCCAATGCAAAAACTTTCACCTCTTTTGACCCAACTAAACAGGGTCAGGAGACGATTCGATTGGATATTTTGCTGATTTCACTATTAAACTATTCAGTGACAACTTCAATACGACAACACTCACGTATACGAAAATGATTGGAAAATGTGCCTTGGTATACAAGATTGTCGATTGCGGTTTTCATCTCTCATCTATTCCCTGGAATTGATGGGTTAGCCAATCATGGTGGCACAGCAGTGGTACGGTACGATGATATTTGAAATGAAAAAATAACTAAAGAAATCACACACGAGATAGAAGCTGATGGCACGGGAAAGGGTGAAGTAGTTACAACCTATTGCTGGTACACTTCAAGCCTTTTTTTTCGTTAGTGACATATTTAGCTTAAGCTTTTTTTTTAAGTGACGTATATCTTAGCTTCCAAATATATACTTGATACACTTCATGCTTTCCGAAACATACTTTCACCCCTATACAAATACTCCTTCCATTCCAAATTATTTATCACCATTGACTTTTGATCACAATATTAAGTCATTCATCTTATTCAAAAAAATAGCATAAATATGCAAAACGTCAAAATAATACGTAAAATATTTTTTATGATGAAGTAAGTCACAAATAAAATAAATGGTGTATACCTTCCAAAGCACATGTCGTTTCCCTCCTCAAAAAGTGGGCAATTTTCCTTCTGGCTTTGCGAGCGCGTGCTTTGCCAACAATTCACCCGGACGCCATTTCCCGTCTCCTCTTTCGAATAAAATAAAGGGACGCCCCCTGACGTGTGACTTTTCGAGAGGGAAAAAACAGAGATGCCACACGCTTCAGTGCAGCCGATTTGTTTATTTTCGGTCGGGTTAGCATGTCGTATACGATTAGCATTTTTCAGTGCCTACCTCGTGGAACTTGCCTTGCGTCAGGTTTGTTTTTTAAGGAGTCGAGGTAGTCTTTTGTGTATGCATCGTCACCAATATGTGTGTCATCAATGAGTGATGGATCGGAATGTCCCTAGAAAGAGGATGCCAACTCTCGTGATTAGGTTTTCCGCAAAAACTAACCAAAAAATGGAAACTCTTTCCACTCTCAGGTGACAATGGTTCGGTTTGAACCATTTTTTGTTTGGGTTTTAGATGTAGTTCAATTTAATTTGGTTCAAAACTGTTTGACATATATAATGGTTTGGTTTGATTTGGTTTAATAGTTACAATGGATTAGAACGATTTAACAACGTAATAGCTTTGTATATGTATAAGTTAGGTTGAAAATCAGACCTCGAAATTAAAAACCCACGTTTGCACACAAATTTTTTATCGAAATTAACTGAAAATTGTTGGAGATATCTCGTAATGACAACATGCTATTCCGTGTCAATCAATAAAGTCAAATCTATACGTGGGTCTGACGTCCAAAACCGGACTCTAGAATTAAAAACTCGCGTTCGCACTATAAAATTTTAGCGGATTTGACCGAAATTTGTTGAAAATACCTTAATATGACAGTCCTCTACTACTCCATGTAAATCGGTGAAAGTCAAATCTATATGTGGAGTCCACATTCAAAGTTGGACTCTACAATTAGAGAATTGAACTGATTTTGTTAGTTTTGAGATAAAAAAAAGTAATGATTTGAATTGATTTAGACGAATGAGTCAATGGTTTGGATTTGTTTGATTTTTGAAGTGTAGTATAGTGTAAATGGATTGGTGTGGATTTGGTTTGGTTCTTGAACCATTATCACGGTCAGGTGCAAGCTATTTCAGCTATGTGTTCAGTTCTAAGCATCTCAAAAGTATCTAATGTTTTTTTCTAAAAATCCGAAGTTTCACAACTTATAAAAATATTGGAAAGAATAAAAAAGTTCATCTTCAAGAGTTTCTAATAATCCACCTCTAAAATATGGAAGACGATACATAACTTCTAATAATCCATCCTAAAGTATAGAATTCAATACATCAGAAATCTCATAATATTCCTAAATGATCCTGATCATTTTTATATATTCTTTCTTTCTTGTACATTTGTATCAGAAACTATTTCCAACTGTTTATTCTTTTCACGCTTTCCACCTTGGCTTAGCAAAAGATACGCGCCAACTCAAAACTTTATGCGGAAACGTGCTGACTTTTTCCAGGTCCTGAAAGATGAGAAGGATGGATTTGAAGTTGTTGGAGAGAGATTTTTTTCTCATCTTGCTAAAAATCAAGGATTGTAAAAGAACTTAAAAAAAACTCTTGGAGATGCTCAAACTTTGTGTGCAAACTTTTAGGAGTACTTAACGAGAAGCCAAACCTTTGATTTCTTTGCGCGGCCAAGGAAAACAAAGACATGTTGTCAAAAAAAAAGGAAAACAAAGACATGGCAACAGATTGAAGCACGCCCTTTATTTTTACATCTTGTTCAGAGAGAGAGAGTATTTCTACATCTGGTGGGCTCCAAACTTTTTTTTTCTTAAAGTAATGGGCTTCAAAACTGATATGCGCACAAAATGGCATAGCGTGGGCCGGGCTAAGTTTGAGCAGGGGCTTGACCAGGCCCGCAAATGGTAAGCCCAAAACCTCGCCTGTTTGAAAAAAGCTGTGTTTGATCCTACTACTAGTTGATGTTTTTTTTTTTGTAACGACATCCTTTATCTGTTGGTTTATCGAGAAAAGGCATCCTTTTGATGGTTTTTTAAGGAGGAATGTAACCTTGAAATGTCGGCGAGCGCTTGTCACACGCACACGCACCAAATGAAACAGCGACGAAGGAAGGACGACATCCAATGTTACCAGTTTACCATGTATACTACTGTCGTTCGACACCAGAGTTTGGTGACAGAATTTGGATCCTGATCAAGAAATCTTGTATAGACCTACTATAATTTTGGTATTAACTCCGTTCTTAAATATATGACACTGTTGACTTTTTACTCCAATTTTAACCACCAATATATATTGAACAAATTAGTTAACTAAAGTAAAATGTATATCGTTATATCTATTATTTAATGTACTTTAGATTTAACTTGTTGGTTTATCGATTTGCAAAAATATTTGTAGAAAAGACGAATAGTCAAATTAATGAAAAAAGTCAATGATGATGTCGTATATTTAAGAACAGAGGTAGTACATGTTATGACTAGATATTACTCCGTCTCACAAAGAGTGTTCATAGAAAATCGTATTTGTCTCACAAATATTGATTTTTATGAACACTCTTTGTGGCACGGAAGGAGTACGTAATAAGTAAAAGTTATGTGCCTGAAAAAAATCAAACCGAATAATAATGTAAGCGGGATGTAGGGCGGGGGGGTGAAAAGCATGATGAATAATAACAATAAAAAAAAGGGCTTCCACAGTTGGCAACACCCTCGCGTAGTACGAGGTCGCCGCCGATCGACGTTCGCTGCGTGCTGATCTGGTGGAGTAGCAGAGCGCGGCCGAATTTCGGCACGAGGAGCACGATGACAAAAAAGGATACGCGGAGAAGAACAAAAACATCTCTCGGAAACCATCGAGAACGAGGTGTGCCGTGCCAGCGCAACCGCTGCACACGGTGTACGTTGGGATCGCCCGGCCCGGCGGCCCGCACATGTGGCGGAGGAGCAGCGGTGGCGGGGAGATTTTTCGCCTCCTTTCCAGGACCTCGCGCGTGCATGCAACCGTGCCCAGCGCATGGTGGGCTCGTGGTCCTCCCGTGTGTCTCGGGCTCGCGCCGCTCGGGTGGAGCCGTGTGCCCCGCGGGCACAGGAGAATTCGGCGCCGAGGCGGCCGCGCTAGTTTGCTCGCCGGCCGCCCGGGCCCGGGGAGGCCATCGCGTGCGCGAAAAAGATCTCTTCGGCGTCAGCGTGCGCGGTTGATGCGTGTGCCGTCCGCGCGCGCCGCGGGTAGACGACGGAGGTTTTGCTAGCGAGTGGGATCGGACGGCCGGAGGAGATCTGGGGTTCAGGCACGGCGGAGGATTGATATGATTCTCCCGAATGGCGTGAACGAACGTCTCTGTGCGTGTGGGGTAGGCACACCGCACTATGTGTGATTCTTCATCAAAGAAAGAAAAGGAGAAGAAGAAGAAAGGAATGGTTGGGTTTCCTCCTGCTTTTTGTGAGCGCGGCCGCCGCGGCATTCCACGCTCGCACACGAGGCTAGATTTTTCAGGCGATATCATCAGACGGACCGATATTTGAGCCTGTTCTGCTTGTTTCCGTTTATTTTTTTTCACATAATATTATTTCATCTACCAGCTCAATACTATTCCATTTATCGTGGGATTTGATTTGCTAATCGGGCAAAACAAACACCAGGGACCTCACTGCTCCGTCGTAATTCGCTTCTGCTACCAATGTGTACTCCATTCCAGAGATCACAGGGCCCACACAACTACAAAAAATTCAAGTTCAACATTCTTTTTCTCAAATTATGAGTTTAAGTTTTTCAATACAGGCATTGTGGTTCCAATAGCTTCGAGGAAATATAAGATATTGATGTTCCCTGCTCGCGATTGACGATGCGAATCCAAACAAGTTGCATAGCAGCACGGTAGCGACCGCCAACCCTGCATTCTACGATCAAGATCTAGCACCTCGATCTTTGAATTTGTCCTCCTTCCTGGAAAACCATTCCATCCCCGCACTCAACTATGACCTACCATGTCGCGAGCTCCACATACAGAGCCCCACTCTGCCATCGTACACACATTTCACCACCCCACACTTTCTGGTCATTGTCCGACCATGGCAGCCAAGCATGTAAAACCTACTGGCAGCCAATCAGTTCTCCCTTGGTCACATAAAGAATGCATTTTTTTGCTTCTTGAGAAATAAAAAGTACTAACACTCACATCTTCAAATGGATTTAGTAAAAAATATATTACATGGTTAATATATTGATATTCATTTTACACAACACATAGTAGTACAATTTTGAATAAATTTGATCGAATTTAAAATTGACCTTGAAAATAAAGAGACATTCTTTTGGGACGGAGCCAATACCGGACAAACCACAAAATGGCGGCCTCACCGCTGTCAAGCCCGTCTCCAACCCCCGTCGCGCTCGCCAACCCCCGGCGGGCCCACGCCCCCCACAGCTCATTTCGTCCGTCCGCGCACGGGCCCACCGTCCACCCAAGGGGCCCACTCCGTGCGGCGACAACCACTCCGGTGGGCCCGGCGTAGACCCACAGAGCGTACCGCGGTGTCCAATGGCCGACGGCCACGGAGGACGCCGTCACGTGCGAGGGCCAAGCGGGCGTATAAATATTCGCGGCCCCGCGCCTGTCAGCGGCGGACACCCACACCGCGATATTTGCGAGGGGGCGAGAGGAGGGAGAGCCGGAGAGGACGAAGAGTGAGCAGTGAGGTGAGTACTGAGTAGGTGACCGCGATGCTGCTGCGGAGCGCGTCCTCGCCGCTGCTCAACTGCGTGCGCGCGCCGGCGGAGCACCACGCGGTGGTGTCGCCGTCGCTGGCACCCGTGCCGGCGGCGCCGAGGCACGGGTCGGTGCTGTGCCGCGCGATGTCGGAGGGTGACCTCGCGGCGCAGCTCCTCGCCATCCCCGCGGCGAGGGGGAAGAAGGACCACGAGGGGGTCGGCCACGGGAGGGCGCCGAGGCTGTCGGCGTCCTCGTCCTCCTCCGCCTCCATCTTCCTCGAGGAGGAGGACGGCGAAGGCGAGGAGGAGGACGAGCCCGAGGTCGCGGTCGCGGTGGGCGGGTCCGGCGTGCCGCTGCCGCTGCGTCGGCTGCTGACGAGCACGGGGCTGGACGTGTCCGCGGCCGCGGCGCGGGAGGCGGCGCTGGCGCTCGCGGAGCAGCAGGGCGCCGCCGGTGGCGGGGGCGGCCGCGGGAACGCGTGCAGCGGCGGCCACGGCGGGGACGCCGGCGGCGGCGACGGCCGCGCCGCTGCGGACGCGCACTACCGGCAGATGATCGAGGCGGACCCGGGAAACCCGCTGGTGCTGGTCAACTACGCCAGGTTCCTCAAGGAGGTGGAGGGCGACGCCGCCAGGGCGCAGGAGTACTGCGAGCGCGCCATCCTCGCCAGCCCCGGCGACGCCGAGGCGCTCTCGCTCTACGCCGGGCTTGTCTGGGAGACCAGCCGCGACGCCGCCCGCGCCGATGACTACTACAGCCGCGCCGTCCAGGCCGCGCCCGACGACTGGTGAGTGCCGTCACGGCGTCACCGTGTCACTGTCACTTCTTCCAGCTCAGGCCCTGTTCAGTGCATCACGCGTTCAGTTCAGAGTCAGACTAACAAAAAATTTGTTCTTGCTCCTGCTGCAGCTACGTCCTGGGCTCGTACGCCGGGTTCCTGTGGGACGCCGAGGAGGACGAGGAGGAGAACGACAACGCCGTCGAGCCGCCCTTGCCGTCGCCGTTCATGGGGGCAGCTCAGCATCCTTCCATCACGGCGGCTTCTTAGACGATGAACTCTGAGAACTGAGATCTAAATCCACCACCGGCTGTGAACTAGCTGGATCCGGGCTCCTTGAAGAGCAACATGCCAGAAATCGGAGCGGCCGCTCCGACTAGTCACCGGCCCGGCTCGCTGCCGCTTGTGAACCGAGTCCCGGGCCACATGTAAAAACTGAATCTGGAAGAGCACAACTCGTCTTGGCTTCAATTGCAGGGCTATGTATAGTAGATCTCTAGCCTAAGACCACCCTGCAGAGCTTGTACATGCAGAACGTTCTTCGTCACTTGTGTATGAGTAGTACCGCTTGTGAAATAAACATCAGAATCGTTTGTTCCAACTAGTTCATCAGAAGCAGAAATCAAACATCCCACAGAATCAATGCGACAATGCGTGGAGCCACAGCATCAATTGTGGCAAAGAAATCGATTTGGTGCGAGAGGTATATAGCCCAAGAAATAGAGGACATAATCATATGAAATTATTGCCAACTACAAATACCTCGTATGTCAACAGAAACTAAGACAAAAAATACAAGGGGGTCACTTGCCATTCTTCAAACTCCTGGGGATGAGACTAATTTTAGTACATAATACCAGCCAGCAGTTTACTGCAGAAATAGCAAAACGTGATAAAAAGGCACAGCCCTCCCATTCCAGTTGGAGCCGATTCGGTAGGTTTCTTCTACACGCTGAGTCCAGGTTCATCGGGAGTAACTTGAGCACGGATTGGCTCTCGAACGGGATCTGTCGATGGCTTGTTGTCTAGCTCTTCTATAGATGGATGAGAAGCTGCAACATCAACTTTAGCCGTTTGCTCTGATGGCAATTTAGGGAGGGATTTCCGTTGGGGCTTCTTCACTGCATTTGTGGCGGGTGCTTTCTTGACACCATTTTGGGAGACCCTTTCGTCAAGGCTCAGACGAGCTGAACGCACTGTAGGATTTGCATGTCCTTCTGTGCCTGTTGAGGTTGTGTTCTTGGAGCGACCAAGCTTTGGTGATCTAGGTCTTGTTGTAGGGATCTAATATCAAAAGAGAATAACATAGCATCCTTGAAGTTAGGAATACCAACCTTGCACCTAGTAACATACTGCCTAGATAAAATTTTAGTTTTATATTATATAGCATTTATTGGAAATCCAAAACCAGCCATCTAGTGAAAACAAATCAAGAATATGCTTTTGAAGCCTCATAATGGTTGCCTCATTTTTTTCAAAAGACTATCAAGTGTGTCACAAAGTATGGATTATGAACTTGCAATTAATTCACCAAGGAACTGCATATTAGGGATTTAGGCTACAAAACTAATACAACAAATGGCCAAAGGAAGACATGAATGATACGATGCTCAAGAATCGAGATAATTTTTCATTTTCTGCTAACCTATAAAATAAGAATCTCTACAACTGTACAAGTCACAGAAAATGTATATTTAGGTGTGCAAAGTGCATTCTGAGCCCTCAAGTTCTTAAGCAATGTAAAGGCAAGGATGCAATTGATGCCTTTGTATCTGAATAGAAGAATGACATAGCTCTTTTGTTTTCTATTAATAGAGTAGAACTCTATGGCTACTGGCAACAACAAATATGTGGCTCCTTTGTTAACATACTGATACCAAGATTAGGTTTTCAGTTCACCATGATGGTAAACTATGATAAATTGAATTCAAGAGTTACAGCATTCTTAGACATGATGTTACCACTTAACAGGCAGAAAACTTAAGGAGGATTATTTGATTAACAGAACATTTTCGGACTGAATCTTTAATGATAAGAATGTTCTCCACATTAGCAATAAACTGAAATATTTCATCATTTAGATTTCACTGAGGGGAAACAAGAAGAAAGTTAGCCATGGTTGGGGGAGAACAATTACCTTCTTTAACTCAACCTTGGGAGGAGGTGGTTCCTTGTAAAAGCTAGGCATTGGTGCTGCCTTGAACTTTAAACTCTTTCTAAGCATTTTGAGTTCAGCTTCTTCAGCTTCCTGCACAGTATTAACAAACAGATTAAGCCATTACTGCATTCTATGTCGCATCGAGCAATGCCAACTTCATAGTCCCAGGAAAATAGAATACATATACAATTATACAAACCTTTGATTTGGCCTGCAAGTTGCTTTTCTCCAGTTCCTGTGCATGAATCTTCTCCTCAAGCTTTGAGTAGAACTATATCATAGGAGAACTGCGTAAGCAAAAGGAATAATACATACATTCTGAAACTAAAACCTGTCAAGTTAAGAAATAATGAGTTACCTCTCTTCTTTTTTCAGCTCTCTCATTACACTTAAAACTAAAGCCATAAGAAGGAGTGCTGCCAACCCTTTGAGGCTTCGTACTTTCATTTGATTCTTCTTCAATGTCCTTTTTGACAGAACGTTGGTTTGATGGCTTCTGAGTTTTCTTCTTCTCTCTGGATTGGAATGAAGTGCATGGTATTGTAAGAAACTCTTTAATATCTCAGTGTGCTAGGTAAAAAAAATACAGAGGGAAAAATATTTAAGGCATGTCTTGGTTTGAAACAGGCATCCATAGAGGGAGCTCGTGTAGAAACTAATGTTAACACTTGCATTACAGAACTCAGTTTCGACTGTCGCAAGACGGAAGTCGTAACAAACAGTGGTTTTCAAAATGGCAAGTGCCAATGTATAAATAAATTAAAAATAATACATGTATCTAAAACAGTTTGTGAAACAAACAACAAAAAACAGTTCAAAGAAATAAGAGGACCCCAAGAAAAAAAAGATCCCCTTTGCAAATTTGACAGAGCAAGTTCTTCAAAAGATGTAAATCATCTACGCTGCAAAACATCTAGCAAATTTAACAGTACCAACAATACATAGTCTTGCTGTACTCAAGATGATCTAGGTAGTTAACAGGCTTGACTATTAATTGGATGCTCAGAGCAAAGATTTGAAATCCATATTTAGAAAACAGACAGAGTGACACAAAACAGAGTCACAAAGTGCACAACAAAGAAACAAACAGCTTACTTTGAGTCATCATGTGATGGGCTCTCCTTGGCAACTGGGCGGAAACTGCTCTTTTCAGCCTGCTGAAATGAAATATTCACCAATAAATATGTATAAGATCGAACTGCAATGCACATTAACATTTCTAAGAGCAATATAGGAGCATTTATGCATATAAGCACTATAAAATATAGGTAGGCGTATCGTAATCCATGTGTCAGTCATAACAAAAATGAACTTACTTTCTTACTGACACTAGCATCACCATTGCTTGAAGAGCTATCAACTAGATCTGGATCAGAAACTCTTGCAATGGGTGCCTTAGGATAAGGACTAGTAGAGCTTCTCCTAGCTTGACTCTTGTCTCCGCCTCGAGGGCTCTGTCGCTGAGATTTAACAACCTTTGGTGAATGGCTTTGACTCCCCTGGAAGACATGAAAATGCCAGAAAACACATGACTGTCACCAGATTATCAATCTACAACATCAGCACCGACAGTGTGTAAACATGGCAAAGCCTTACCTCAGGAACACGGGGCTTTATGCCCTGTGATTGTGAGGTGGCTTCCCCTTCCACCTCTTCAGATGGGTTGATCACCTCACTTTCGCCCGAATGTGCTCCATCAGCCAGCGCATCATGTTCTTCTCCATGCCCCTCTACACTGTCACTAGGTGGCAACTTCCCCTTTGCCCCATTTTCAATGCCCATTGCACCAATAGCATCAGCAACCTCCGTGCTCGCATCCATTTCACGCTATCACCGCAGGATTTCTCTAGAACAGTTTACAAAGGAAACTCCCAAGCCAGCAGCTTGCGCGAATGATCCGCACTCACCGCAGGATCATGCTCTGCCAGTCAGTAAATGAATCCGTGTCAAACTAGGAGAGAAAAGAAACATTTTGGACTTTGGCCCCAGTAGCAAAGACAACACGAGCGGTTCACCAAGCAAGCAAGGGAATCCTCACCAGCGGGAGAAGGAAGCAACTCATCAGGTCTCGGCGGATCAGATCTCCGGTCCACTGCGGCGGCGCCCAGGGGAGACGAGGACGACAAGGATGCCGACTGGGAAAGGCGGAGAGGAGCGGTCGCGGCCCAAGGACACCTGGATCTGGATCGAGCCGTGGCCCTTCAGCACAAGAAAGGAAATGGCAAGGGGAAAGGAAAGGTGGCGGCTTTACCTGGCCAGGCGAAAGCGACGGGGAGTGTGGGGCGGGTGAAGCGGCGGGCGGCTGCAGGAGAGCAGGTCGTGGCGAAGGCAGGAGCGCGGCGGCGGCGGTGGAAGACTCCGGTGACGGCAGCGGCAGCGGCGGCGGGCGAGGTGGTGGGACGGCGGAAGGGGGACAGCGGGGGCGTGCGTGGCTCGTGCTGTGTCTGGGTTTCCGGGTGGTGGTTTCGAATTTCTACTTGGACCTTTCCGCGTTCCTCCAAAGCCAACTTTCTGCTTTCAGTTTTTTTTCCTATATTTATTTGCCTTCGGTTTCATCTTGTGATATGATCTTTGTCCGTTCCTGCTGTTTATTGGTTGTTTATTAGGCTGTTTATTATTTGGTTGTTTGTTTTGTTAGGTATGGTGTTTATTTGTTCTCAAATTGGATCTTAATCAAGCTAAGTAAGAGAGTGTTTGGCATAGCTTTGCTCCATCCTAACCGCTCTGCTCCAAAACTCTGTTGCGGAGTTGCTTTGCTATAGAGTTGGAGTTGTGATGCGATTGATAAGAGGTTGTTATCAACTTCCGAAAAAATTTGAGGGTCAATTGACTTTGTTGCACTTGATCTTTTTTTAATTTCTAACGTCAATTGCGACAAATATATTTTCAAGTGAAATGTTTATTACTATAATTGGCAATGCAAATAGAGCCAAAGAGAATGGCACAAGCAGCCCGTGGATCCTTCTTTTTTCCGACTTTTTTTCCAACTTTTTCACGAAAGATTCTCACATATACGCTTCTGACGAAAAGATTTCAAAAAATGGACTCTGAGATGACGTTGATGTAACATCCCTGATGTTTGATTATGCTAATGACCTTAATTAGAGGAGCTAGTCATGTTTAATAAGTTCCTAAGCATGTTTGACTTGATTTTGCACACATTTGCACAAAAGACCTTGGTCAAAGTCAAAATGCGTGGTCAAACCCCTATGAATCTAAAAGGCTGATTTGGTTTTCTTGCGCGTTCTCCAAATTTCTCTATAGAAGTTCAAAATCGGCCAATATAAAAGTTGTTCCTTATTTCTGAGAACACATTTTTCATAATTGACGGACATTCCAATTTTGAGTGCAAAGCCGCTTAATTTTGAGTTAAAGTTTCTGCGCACAGTAAACCGGGGCCGGGTTTTTCCTGAAGTTCAACACATTTTTCACACAAATCTGTTAAGAAAAACCTATGTCACCCTTTGTGAAAGTTGTAGGTCTATAGCTCCTTTACAACTTTTATTTTTGGAGATTTTCAACTTAGTTGACGATTTGGGGAGTTACGGAATTTTGAAAACCGGTACACGGTTTTGAAACAGAGCCGGGCGACGTCGACTCCGCGCCAAAGCGCGCGCGTGCGTCAGCGGCTGTCCTGCCACGCATCGAGTCGCGCAAGCGCCGGTGTACGGAAGCCGTGGAGACGCCGTTGTGGACCCGTTCGATACCGTGGAGCCTCCGCCCGTCCAAACCCCGTGAGTCGTGTTCACGACGAAGCAGTGCCAGGTCAGGGGCCACGCGCCGCGCGCGCGACGGCCTGCGTGCCCTGTCCGCATGCAGTCCGGGCCAGCTGGCTCCGCGAGGCCTTAAGGCCGGCCACAATGCCTCGCCCGCGTCATTCCTGTGTGTGCGCGCGCGGCCAAGACGCGAAGACGCCGCGTAGCGCCGCCGTTTCTCGTTCCGCCGCCGCCCATCCCTGGGCAAGGCCGAGCCAGGGCAATCGGGCAGTCCTGCTCCCTCCACGTCGCGTCCCTCCCTTCCTTGCTCCTCCCTCGGTGCCGCCACACCGCCGCTGGACCGCCCAGCAGCGCCGCCGCCGGCCTGCGGTGTGCCGCAGCGGGCGCACAGGGGCGCCTCGCCGCCGGCGCCCGGCGACCTTAACTCGAGCCGGGAAACCACCTCAAGCCATCCCCTACAGGTACAAATCGACCTCAGGGCTGCTCCCCGACGAGCTCCGGCGACCGGACCGCCGCCGGCGAGCTCCTCTCGCCGGCAGGGACCTTTTTGCGTTGATTTGGTTCTTTCCAGGGTGTAAACCGGAAACCAGGGACCCCAATGTAATATCTGTTTCTTCTTTCGAGGGTCCCCCTGTAAATATACATTAGGGTTTCGGCTGTAACTTCAAAAATCCGTAGAAAATTGTAGAAAAATCAGAAAAATGCAAATCCAATTTTGTTGGTTTCCTGGTGAAGAACTCTACCTTTTCTAGAAAGGTTGTATAGGGTTTTTCTGTGTAGTTTTTGATTTAAAAATTCAGACTCAGTTTGATGTGTTTTTAGTGTAGTTTAAAATATACTCATGCTATGGAGTTGAATTTTGGATATGTTGCTCTTTATGGCATGTCTAGATTTGTGCCCAAAGTTGGCATGAGTTTGATGTTTAGATATTTAGTTATGAGTTATGCAAGCTCTAGGCTAGTTTAATTTTGATGCTTTTTATAGCCCTTTTATTAAACTTTTCTTTAAGCACAAGTGCACCCTAGGGCTTTGTATTGATGAATAGTACCTCTGGTAGAATGGATATGATTTTAGGGTGTGGTTTGTTATGTGTTTTGGATTTAATATTGTGTAGGAGTTTAAATTCAAAATTTGAAAAATAATTTGAATCTGCACCTATGCTTTGGTCAGATGCTTAGATTTGACATGTATGACTTGTAGGAGAAAGTTGAGATCAAAAATATTAGTAAATCTTTTTATAAGATTTAATTAAGTTAAGCTAGGCTGAAATTTGTCTTTTTCATATAAATTAATTTATAAATGATCTTAAGCTAGATTTTGGTTTGTGAGCTTAAAATAGGCCTCTGATGCTGTGTGCAAAATCTTAGGCTCATTTGAGGTGTTTTTATTTAATATGAAATTACGGTTGTAAGGCTTGTTTTAGTTAATTAAATAAAGAAATGGAAATTAAGGTGTCAAATTGTGAAAGCATGTCATGGTTCTGTTTTTGAATTTCTTAATCACACTCCCTTGCTGTTTTGTGAAGTTAAATACTTTAGTTTGCTTAAATATGTACACAATCACCATCAAAATAGTGTTTAGTTCATCATCACACCACCCTAATAATTTTTTTTGTTTTTTGTGAGAAATTAATAATGTTTAGTTGAATATGGCCAACAAGAGTTGGGTTGGTGGTAATTCTCCCACTCTCACCATAATCTAATGCATATGCATGTGACGTGTAGATTTACCAGACGGGACATACACGCTCACTCAGGAGGAGGAGGGAGCAGCTAGCGGAGAGGTGAACCAGTCTAGTGTGCAGCAAGACCTGGACCAAAGTCCAGAAGAGCCCAAGGCTAGTGTTGAGTCAGAGGAAGGCAAGCACCGGAGTCACATATAACCTTTTTGGATTAAAAGCTCATACTCTTTTACATTTCAGTATTTATGTTTTACTTTGTGCATTTAAGTTTCAGGAGTTGTTTGAAACCTAGATGCATGATCCTTAGGACTCCTATGCTCTTTTACTAGTATGTTAGGACGCTAGTGCCATGCTTTAAGGACACGGTACAAGTCGAGTAATGACTCATTGCTCGCGAGACATAGGATGCTTTTGTTGGAATCATAAGTGGATAAATTGACTCGCTCATGTGGTAAGAGCAATGGGTTCGGTCTCGACCGAGTAGCATTGTGCTGGTTTAAGCTATTGAACGTACCAAGTGCTTGTCGGGAATGGGACCGGTAAACTTAGTACCTTCTGAACCGGGGCGGGATCTTTCTAGCTACCCACTTGGGTTGCGTCTCCGGGCTAGCTACCCGTGGCATAGTGGGTGAGTTCCGGACTGGTCGGGATAGACCCTCCGGATAACCGTGTACCAGAGTGCGTAGCGTCTGATCCCAAACTGTGGGACGTTGGGAACCGCCTGGTCGGGGTAGACCCCGCATTTGCTTTTATTTGATTTCTTGGGGTCTACCTTCTTCCGTGTATCTTGGGTTTACCTTGCAAGGATATAAATCGATCGATCGTCGGTCACTCGCCGTTATCTGAGTCGGCTTAACCACTGGCTACCCCATGTATTTATGGAACAGTTGGATTAATATTGTTGCCTGTTACAACATGCTTGTTTAGTACAGGTGCTCACCTAGAATGGTTAACATACTAGAATATGAGCAAAAATTTGAAATTAAGGATCAACTCTTAGTCGCTTTTGGCAAAACAAACCCACCAGCCAAAAAATCTTTGCATGTCTAGTTGTACTTTCTTTTTGTCGGGTAAGTCTTGCTGAGTATTAGTATACTCAGCCTTACTTGTGTTGTTGTTTTCAGGTAATCCCATCTGGCCTGGCTCTATTCCAGAAGGTTAGGAGCTTGAGTGGGAGAGCGAGGGTGATGAGTGATACTCTATGGATGGCCTCCCATGTGTATCTTCCGCTAGTTTTATTTCCGCTGTTTAAATTCTGAAACACCTTTACTTTCATGTATGGAAACCTGGTTTGTAATAATGTAACTTTGTGAACTTTTATGTAATGTTGAACTTGTACTCTGGTCCCGTCTTCGTGTGGGCTTTGCGCATATCAGCGATCCTGTTGTAAGTGATTTAACGGGCATGGCCCGGCAGAGGCGACAAAATACTTCTTTATTATTGCTTAATGGCCACGTGGACCGGCTTAGGCGATAATACGGAATTATTTTGGACGGTTCTGTCACAGTTGAGCTTACATGTCTCGGCGCCGAGGTCTCCGACTTTTCTTTTTGACCCTTTGTCGAAAAGTTTTTCACAATTACACCTCAAAAAAATTGACACTTACCTCGGCGCCACGACGCCTGGTGTCGATCTTTCACGGCTCGGTGCCACCAGCTCTGGCGCCGAGGTCGAATTGCAGAAATATTTTCAATTTTGGAGGCCAATTTTAAATATGTAAATTTATTTTTTCTTGATCAACAGTTATTGTCAAATGTTAATCAAAATTCATAGATTTCATTTTGCATTTTGTTGTCAACATTTTACATACAAAATTTTTCAAAAAAAAATTCAAAGTGAGCTGCTTGACACTGTTTTCAAACTTCGATTTTTCATTCTTCCGATAGTCTTACTTTCAATTTTGTAGCTCCAATTTAAATATGTAAATTCACTTCTCCTCAATCAACAACTATTGTAAAATGTTAACTAAGATTCATGGATTCTATTTTCCATGTCGTAGGCTACATATTATATAAAAAGTGTTTCAAAAATGTATATGTGAGAATCTTTCGCGAAAAGAACCAGAAAAAATAGTGGCTTTTTTATAGATTCACGTTCAAGCTTGCAGAGTCTTCTCTTCTTCTTTTTTAGATCAAAGCAGCCATTTTTGTCTTTGTGGGCGATGACAACTGTTAGAATAAATGGGTCTATAGCCATTTATTACAATAATGAAAAAAATTAAAACATATTTATTTAATGCTAGGGAAAAGTGAGAAATACCAAATGGGTAGTTGAGGAGTCTCACATCCAACTTACGAGGTAGCATTTCGGTACACCTCTTGCGAAGTTGAATAAAGGAGATAGACGTGCCACACGTGCACGCGCTCGCTCGCCTCGCCGAGGCCGTGTCGAGCCGAGTCGAGCGTGCGTGCGGTCTCATCGCCTGCACCGCGCGCACGGTACCGGCGAGAGCAGAGCCTCCGGAACCTCGTCCTGTTCGGGATAGACGGGCGATAAGATTTTTGGGGAGCGTCTTCACGCGACTGCTCGCTCCCGTACAACTACTTCCTCTACATCGACTTTTTGGGGAGCGTCTTCACGCGACTGCTCGCTCCCGTACGACTACTTCCTCTACATCGACTCCGAACGACTACTTCCTCTACAGCCGGGTCTTCACTGCGATTATCTTCCTACACCGAATTCGTACGGCTACATCGACTGAGGTCACTCTACGATCAGTATGACTGATCTAAGTGATATCGGAACTTCAGGTGACCCTGTCACCCGACATTCCACGGGATACATTCTTAAACTGATATTCATGCTTATTAGTTTTATAATCATGAATATGTTTATGTTTAATTGTTGTTTAAACATGAACATTTGTACATGGATTGTTTCACTCACCGCAATATTGAAATGTCTATTTAATTATGAAATTAAAATATACCGGAATATTACCTATCATCTAACAATCCAAAAACCTTATAATGTTGATAGGAATATGTTTGGTGTCACTAGCTTTGCAAATGCAATTAAGCCAAAGCCTTTCGATGGTTCCGATTTTAAGAGGTGGCGTGAGTTGGCCACCCTGTGGCTCACCGCCATGAACGTGATGTACGTCATCACCGGAAAGGCTCCCGAGGGTGTCTCAGGGGAAAAGTTTAATTCAGATGATAATCTGTTCCGGGGTGCCGTCATCAGCGTTCTGATTAACAATCTGGTGGATGCCTATCTCCGTTACAAAACGGGGAAGGACATTTGGGAGGCTCTTGAGGCTCAGTACGGAGCTTCTGACGCCGGCGGTGAGCTGTACGTAATGGAACTGTTCCTAGACTATAGGATGGTTGAAGACTATCCTGTGGTGGAACAGGCCCATGAAGTACAGGCGCTGGCTAAGGAGCTTGAGAACTACAGCAGAGAGGTCACATGTGTGTTGCCCGAAAAGTTTGTGGTTGGAGCTATTATCGCTAAGCTGCCACATTCTTGGAGAGACTTTGCTACCTCTCTAAAACACAAGAGAAAGGAATTCACTCTTGATGACCTTGTTGCGACTCTTGATGTTGAAGAGAAGGCGAGAGCAAAGGACACACGTGGAAAGGCAATAACCGGCTCCCCAAGCGCAAACTTTGTGCAGAGGGGCAATCCCAAGTTCCAGAACAACCAGAACAAGAGGAAGAAGCCTTCACAGAACCCGCCCAAGGCTAAGCAAGCCGACGGGCCTGATAAGAAGAAGAGAAAGCCGGGGGTGCTTGCTACACATGTGGCAGTCCGGATCACTTTGCTGCAAAGTGCCCGGATCACAAAGATCGCAAGGCCCCCAAGACAGCGAACATGGTTGTTAGCGAGGGTGGAGGAACATCGGTGTACGGTAATTTCTTACCTACAGTTCTTTCAGTATGTTCTTCACTAGAGTGGTGGATAGACACCGGTGCTAATATTCATGTATGTGCTGACATTTTCATGTTTTCTTCTTACCAGGTCGGGGGGACTACATCCTTGTTGATGGGGAACGGTGCCCATGCGCGTGTTCTTGGTGCTGGTACGGTCACTCTGAAATTCACTTCGGGGAAGACCATACAATTGAAGAATGTGCAGCATGTACCTACCATCAAGAAGAATCTAGTCAGTGGGTCTCTACTGTGTAGAGACGGGTTTAAATTAGTCTTTGAGTCGAATAAATGTATCATTTCTAAGTTTGGTACCTTTGTTGGAAAAGACTATGATAGCGGAGGCTTGTTCCGCTTTTCTTTATCGTTTGATAATAATGTTGTGAAACATGTGATGAATGATGAATCAGATATTTGGCATTCGAGGCTTTGTCATGTTAATTTTGGTTGTATGTTGCGCTTAGCTAGTTTGAGTTTAATTCTAAAGTTTACCTCTGTCAAAAATTCTAAGTGCCACGTATGTGTTGAATCAAAACAAACTCGCAAGCCACATAAGGCTGCTGAGGCGAGAAACTTGGCACCTCTAGAATTAGTTCATTCCGATCTGAGCGAAATGAACGGTGTGTTGACAAAGGGTGGTAAAAGATATTTCATGACTTTGATAGACGATAGCACTAGATTTTGTTACATCTACTTGTTAAAATCAAAAGATGAAGCGTTGCATTACTTTAAAATCTATAAAGCTGAAGTAGAAAACCAACTTCAGAGAAAGATTAAACGCCTAAGGTCTGATCGAGGTGGCGAATACTTCTTAAATGTTTTTAACTTATTCTGTGAGGAACACGGCATCGTTCATGAGAGGACACCGCCTTATTCAACCCAATTCAATGGGATTACCGAAAGAAAGAACCGCACGCTGACTGACTTGGTTAATACCATGTTAGAAACCGCGGGACTATTTAAGGAATGGTGGGGTGAGGCGATACTGACGGCCTGTCATGTCCTGAACCGTGTGCCTATGCAGAATAAGGAAGTAACACCATTCGAGAAATGGGAGAAGAAGATGCTAACTCTTTCATATTTACGCACTTGGGGTTGCTTGGCCAAAGTCAGTGTGCCAATCACCAAGAAACGTAAACTTGGACCAAAGACGGTGGACTGTGTCTTTCTGGAGTATGCTTTTCACAGCGTCAGATATAGATTCTTGGTAGTAAGATCTGGAGTGCCTGACTTGCTTGTCGGCACAATTATGGAGTCCAGAGACGCTACATTCTTTGAGAATATTTTTTCAATGAGAGATGAAACAAGTTCATCTAGGCTAGAGTCTGTCGAGAAGGACGACTCCACTAAGCCGATAGAACTCAATGAGCCTACACTTATTGAGCATCCTGAGGAGGATAATGATGAGGCTCCTAGGAGGAGCAAGAGACAAAGGACAGAGAAATCCTTTGGAGATGATTTCATCATATACCTCGTGGATGACACTCCCAAGACCATTGCAGAGGCCTACTCTTCACCTGATGCTGACTATTGGAAGGAAGCAGTGAGGAGTGAAATAAACTCTATCATGTCAAATGGAACTTGGGAGGTTGTTGAGCGTCCTTACGGGTGCAAACCTGTGGGATGCAAATGGGTGATTAAAAAGAAGCTGAGGCCTGATGTACTATTGATAAGTACAAGGCTAGACTTGTGGCCAAGGGTTACACCCAAAAGGAAAGATAAGACTTCTTTGATACTTATTCACCAGTCGCTCGATTGACTACCATAAGAGTACTACTTTCTCTGGCAGCCTCTCATGGTCTTCTCGTTCATCAGATGGACGTTAAGACAACTTTCCTAAATGAAGAGTTGGAAGAGGAGATCTATATGGATCAGTCGGAAGGATTTGTAGTAAAAGGTCAAGAAAGAATGGTGTGTAAGCTGGTGAAGTCTCTATATGGTCTGAAGTAAGCACCTAAGCAATGGCATGATAAGTTCGATAGAACTTTGATATCTATTGGCTTTGTTACAAACGAAGCTGACAAATGTGTGTACTATCACTATGGTGGGGGCGAAGGAGTGATTTTGTGTCTGTATGTAGATGACATACTTATCTTTGGCACGAGTCTTGAAGTGATCAAGGAGGTCAAAGACTTTCTATCTCAAAAGTTTGAGATGAAGGATTTGGGAGAGGCTGATGTTATCCTTAACATAAAGCTGATAAAGGGAGAAAATGGTGGGGTGACTGTCACAGACTCACTATGTTGAGAAGATGCTAAGTCGGTTTGGCTACATCAACTCTAAACCCACACCAACTCCTTACGACGACAGCTTGGTTCTAAGGAAGAATCTGAGGATAATGGTGGATCAGCTGAGATACTCCCAGATCATTGGTTTACTGATGTATCTGGCTAGCGCTACGAGATCTGACATTGCATATGCAGTTAGTAAACTGAGCCGGTTTGTTTCAAACCCGGGCAGTGAACACTGACGTGCTCTCGAGAGGGTAATGCGCTATCTAGTGGGCACAATGAACTATGACATTCACTATTCCGGAGACCCCAAAGTCTTTGAGGAATATAGTGATGCAAACTGGATTTCTAATGCTGATGAGTTAAAGGCCACAAGTGGATATGTGTTCACACTTGGAGGTGGCGCTATTTCCTGAAAGTCTTGCAAGCATACCATTCTAACCAGGTCAACAATGAAAGCAGAACTCGCAGCATTGGATACTGCCACTGTCGAGGCCGAGTGGCTTCGTGAACTCCTAATGGACTTGTCGATAGTTGAAAAACCGATACCGACAATTCTAATGAATTGTGATAATCAAACTGTGATTGTCAAGGTGAACAGTTCAAAGGACAACATGAAGTCATCCAGGCATGTCAAGAGGCGGTTGAAGTCTGTCAGGAAATTGAGAAACACCGGTGTTATAGCTTTGGATTACATCCATACGTCTAAGAACCTGGCAGATCAATTTACAAAGGGTTTATCACGTATTGTGATAGATAATGCATCTATAGAACTGGGCTTGAGACCCACGTGAGTTTTTCCATAGTGGAAATCTGTCTTATGTGATCGGAGATCCCGTGAATTAAGATGATGAAACAAGCTATGGTTTGACTGAGAGAAGAGAACCTTTAAGAAGGCTCGATCCATGGAAAGATGCATTTCTCTTCAAAACTGTATGACAGGCTGGTATGTATACCTTAATGTGCTCCAAGTGGCTTTCATGAAACAAGGTAGTTGTTTATCTAAAGTAAAGACATAGTTCTACAGTATGTCTTGAAGGAACACACCTATATGAGTATCGACTACTGGTCATAGTCTATGAGATTTGGGTGATCTCTAGAAAACTCATGAAGAGGCACGTAGTATGATCCATAAGCTCCAACCCGCGGGGATGTTATGTGCAGCCAAGTATCAGTAAAGGGCTCTAGCCAAGCTTAGATGCACAAAACTGGCAATTCAAGGCATAGTCCATTGTTCAGTTGTAAATAAGCGTAACTTGAGTTCCTGGTGGATGTTCAACTTAACAGTCTCCATCGCAGTACTGGTATATCGAAAACAAAAGGGAAGATGAGAGCATTTCCAATGTGGCTTATAATTCTTGGTGGAGATTGTTAGAATAAATAGGTCTAGAGCCATTTATTACAATAATGAAAGAATTAAAGCACATTTATTTAATGCTAGGGAAAAGTGAGAAATACCAAATGGGTAGTTGAGGAGTCTCCCATCCAACTTATGAGGTAGCCTTTCGGTACACCTCTTGTGAAGTTGAATAAAGGAGATAGGCGTGCCACACGCGCGCGCGCGCTCGCTCGCCTCGCCGAGCCGGGCCGAGGCCGTGGACGTGTCGAGTCGAGCGTGCGGTGCGGTGCGGACCCATCGCCTGCACCGCGCGCACGGTACCGGCGAGAGCAGAGCCTCCGGAATCTCGTCCTGCTGCTGAGATCCTGATCGGGATAGACGGGCGATAAGGTTTTTGGGGAGCTTCTTCACGCGACTGCTCGCTCCCGTACGACTACTTCCTCTGCATCGACTCCGAACGACTCTTTCCTCTACAGCCGGGTCTTCACTGCGATCATCTTCCTGCACCGAATTCGTACGGCTACATCGACTAAGGTCACTCTACGATCAGTATGACTGATCCAAGTGATATCGGAACTTCGGGTGACCCCGTCACCCGACCTTCCACGGGGTACATTCTTAAACTGATATTCATGCTTATTAGTTTTATAATCATGAATAGGTTTATGTTTAATTGTTGTTTAAACATGAACATTTGCACATGAATTTTTTTCACTCACCGTAATATTGAAATGTCTATTTAATTATGAAATTAAAATATACCGAAATATTGTCTATCATCTAACAACAACATCCTGAAGTCCTTCCATGCACGCAGACGACTTGCTTACCGCAATTTTGGCTGAATTTTTTTTGGCTGCTGACTTTTTTTTTTACAAGCCTAACATCTTACCACGATAATATATACGTGATAAAAATCCCAACAAAAAATATAAACAGATAGCTCATGTCATATTCTATGATAACATAATTTTTCAGATGCAACAAAAACTTGTACATTATGCAATAAAAAATTAAAATCTGCACACTAACCGTGCTGCAGCTATTCATCACATATTTTAAATTCATACTAAATCCAAAAAATAACAGTAGATGCACTGTAGTGTGCTTTTGGGCCCATTTGGGCCGTCGTCTGTTTATTAGCGCTTTAACCCCAGTCGCGCCGCCGCCGCGCATCAGGCGCAAAACCGAGCTAGAGGAGCACGGAGCAGAACCCCAGCGAAGCGGGAGGCGAGGATGATGGATTCGCGCCGGTGGCAGTCTCCGGCCGCTGCTGCGGCGGCCGCCGAGGCCGCGGAGGAGGACACCGGCGGCGCCGGGGGTCCATCGAGGCGGCCGGCGCGCCGCGGGATACACCGCGCGTCGCCCTACGCGGGTGGCCCCCGCCGGTGGCTGCCCAGGATCCCCGTGGCTTCGAGGATATTCCCCACCATGCCTCGCGACCGCGCCCCCTCTGGTTATTCCCCTCACTGCCCCCCGTCGTTGTCCCGCGTCTCTCCGCTGACTGCTGTTGCCCGTTCGCCGAAGTGGATCGAAAGTGGGGGAAATCTGCGACGTTTTTTTACCTATTTTGCTAGCGAGGTTGTCGCCATTGGTGGAATGGGATCACCGTGTCTCGCGTTTGTTTCTGAGATTGGCGTAGGGTTTAGTGTGCCGTCCATTCCACGGTCGCCTTGTACCAATGCTCCGACCTAGGGTTCGATGTGATGAGCTTGTACTGACGGTTTATCAAATGCCTGCTCTGCTGAATCCGGTAGTGGGATTGTGATCAAGTGTGACAGAGGTCAACCAACTGATGTAACTTAATTGAGCTCTTGTGCTTTGCAGTTCCTGATTATTACTACTACTTTTGAGTTTCGGGTTGCCTAAAGGTGGTTTGTGGTTGTATGGTTTATTTGTGGAATGGACATAATTGTTGATGTCCCCATTGGTTGTTCTTGGCATGCCATACTGATGCCCAACTCACCAATTGCTATTGTTCCCCCCAAAAAAAATGCTATTGGAGGGTCAATGGAGTAAGAAGTGTTTCAACGGTCAAATATTATAATATTGAATTAATGTATGAACCCATCATATATTTACCTTCTTTGCAGTACCTGCTTAGTCTTCTCAGTAGCCCCCACATGTGTACCCCCCTGTTATAAAGTTTGATGTAGCTATGAATTGTGATCATGTAAGTTAGTGCAAAAAGGGTTCCGTCTATCCCGCATCTCAATGTTTCATGGATCTCTTACTGGTGTTTCAAATGTTTGCAGACAACAATCAAGAGGCTCGTCGTGAATCACTGGACGTAATTTCTGAAGTAAGCAAAGTTTCTTCTCTCGAGAATGATTTTTTTCCTCTTGGTTTGTAATAGTTTTTTTCTATCTACGTAGTCTACTTTTTCGAACTAATTGTTACTACATTGCCTCAAATACTGCTGTCACAGGCCAATGTAACCATATGCTAGATAACTTCTATCCGTGCATTTCATGGTCAATCGTTATGCACTTGGAACTTGAAAATAGTTAGCACAACAAGCCCACTTAAGCTACCTTGTCTTAAGACTGTTGATGCTGAAAAACTATATCATACTATTGCTTATATATGTTGGCTAATTGCGTGAGAATGCACACAGATGCTGTTACAATGGTACCTAGGTTTGCTTTCCCAATTGCTTTATTTTGATTCCATCACTTCGTGATTTAATCTTTAACAAGTTTATATACTGTTGGAGCTAGAAGCAATAAGGATATTGACTGATGACCCTGTTCTCTTTTGCATTTTGTGCATTACTTGCAAACTGCAAGATCAGTAGTCGGGTACCTTTTTTTTAAGTTGATACCTTTTTTTGCCTGTATTCTCCATTTCATTCCAATCAAGATATATCTGTTAGTGATGGTGTCTTTTGGTTTCTTATGGTGCAATGTGAACCGCAGAGACAATCCGTGGAACCAAACACCAATGCTGCAGCAGTTGGGCCGACGATTCATGTGAGCAGTAAATTCAACCTGCTTCTGGAAGGTGACAGAAATCCAAGTCATGGCAATGGTCTTGCTGACATTGAAAATATAATTAACCAGAGACATTTTTCTAGGTAGGTTTTATGCATCTTCTGAGCTTTGACCTGTGTGTAATACTCCCTTTGTTTGTTTATAGTAGGTGTTTTAAGATTATAAAAGTCAAAGTTCATAATTTTTTACCAATAATTAAGCAAACTATATGCATGCTTAGGGAACATGAAAGCTTATACGTTGGCCCAACCTATCTAAACTACGAAGGTGGAACAAATTCCACCGTACCAAAACACATGGGGCTTAATAGAAATCAGAACACTAGGTGGTGTTTGGATAGTGGGAAATGTGGGGGTGGGAATGGGATATGATCTTTGGGGAAAACCTAAAGTCATGCTCAGATTTTGGGCAAGGGATAAGAGGGATCTAGGGAACTTATCCCACCAACTCTATCCCATCAAGGGAGGTGGATTTAACAGAGAAAGGGGGACCAGACACACCTTCCCATACACCTGACAGCCGGAGCATCAACGACGAGTTCCGCCGCCTTCTCGTCTCGCCGACCCTTCCTCCAATTCGGCCACCAGGGCTTGTTTCCGCACACCGTGTTCTCACACCACCAGCAATCCAAGCCTGCGGCCGCCTAATCTGTTCGCAAGTTTCCGCTGTAGGCAAGCACTGAGCATGCAGCTGTGCTTGCCTCCAGGCCCAATAAAGACTGGCACAGCCGTGATTTGGCCATGGCGGGGCAGGGGAGGCGGACACTGCCGATGCTAGCTGCTTGGCTTGTATTTGTTGGATCTGCCGCATGCTTCGTTAGGAATTGAATTGTTTTTCTTTTTTCCTTGGTCTTTCGGTAGGCTGCAATTACTTTCTAGATATACTCTAGAAAGTAAGGGAAACAAGGCGTAAGATCCTGTGACCAAATTCAAGGCACTCATGAATTCTTAAATGCTATATATTACTGCATTTGACTCAATTATGCAAACAAGGAGAGCTCGTGAATTTTCATCTATTTTCAGCAGAGGGGTATTTCGGTCATTAAAATTTATATCCCAACCGAAAACCTCATGCAAGCCATACACAGGAAAGGTAATACAATCATGTATCCTTGTCCGTAACCTACCTTTCACATATCCCAGGCAATTTCCCTATACCAAACCCAACCTATATACAAACGCCACATGATGGGCCGATGTATTACAATAAAATAGATTTGAAATAATGTAATTTATAAAAATCACCAGGATTACCTTTTTTAGAAAAAGAAAACCCCTAGGGGAAAATATGAGGGCACAATGGGTTATTGGGAATCTGAGTTGGGCGATTACCAACAAATACTTGATGCAGTTGTTGGCAACTTACAAGAAACTGAACAAAGTATTGTGTGTTACTTGTGAATGCTAATCACTTAAATTATCAATTCTTCTTTCCATTGACTTCCATAACTGGACTACTGGAGTGGTCACACATCATATGGAGAAATATTTATCCTGTAACAGACGATCCTTGGCGGTTATCTGGTTTTTATCTTGGGTTTATTGTTTATTTAAGCTAGGAATTTCAGATGCCTGCAATCCCTTTTGGTGTTACAGGGATGAGACAGTGCGTCTAATAGAGATCATGCGGTCAAGGACACCCGATCTTAATGTTGAAGATCAGAGAGCTCCAGGCTCTACTGCAAAGGGTTTTGAAACCACTCCATTTTCAACACCCGCAAGACTTATTGATCCTCAGATACCTTGGGGTACTCCAACATCAAATGTAAGAATGTCAGAACTTCGCCTAATGATTATTTATCTGTAAAGAAGATGTTTGTAAGCACCTGATGATCCTTTTTGCCTTTGTTAGTTCTATAGGATGTGAATTTTGCCTATATGCTTTTGAAGTTGAACTGTGTTGGTAGCTGAGTAATAATTTTCTGAAGTATGCTGCAATTTCAAAGGAATCATGATTCAAACATTTTTAATCTCTTTTGTGTAATAATGGATTGCAAGAGTGTGCAGGAACATAATTTATGCACAGTGCTTAAGTAATACCATACTAATCCTTATTTTCCACTTGATTTTGCTGTATCTGATCTTGAGCTTTTATTGGCATTCTAGGTGCATGGCATCGATTCTTCACCAATTGAAATTGCAAAAGCTTTTATGGAAGCACAGACCTCAGCCTCTGTACATGAGTCTCAGAAACGGAAATTCATAGCTCTGAGTCATGGAGTCGAGGCTGATAATTCCACATCAAAAGTGTTCCCCAAAGTTGCTACTGATTCTTCAGTATGCTGGCCTCGTTCAGTTGTCCGAGGTTATCCCAATTATCTTACACCACAAAGCAATAAAGGAAGGACTCTGCCTCAGCCTCTTTCTCGCACACCTTATAGTGGCTCTGTATTTCGGAGATCTATTAAGGTTGTATGTTGATCTATATTGCCATTGATTTCTATACTAAGCTCTGGCATTACCTCTTTTTGTCATTAGCTATTTCTATCACTACAAATGAGCATCCAAATGTCACCTTTGGGAGCTGTAACATTGACTTATTCTTCTGTATTACAGAGCAGCAGGCATGGTACCTACAATAACTCTTCTGGACAACCACAACTTTCAACTCTCTTTTCTGTTGGAAATAAGGTATCGGTTGATCAAGTTTTGTGTAATTTACTATTACCATGTCCCATGTCTCTTTTGCTTCATGAAAATAAAGAGACCTTGGGCATATAGAAGCCCATGTAGCTGTAATTGTGTTGGAATTATTTGTGCAAGTTTGCAATTAGTAATCATTCTATCCTTGTATGGGATTGGGTGATCTTGCTCTCTGCTTGAAAGGTTGTCAAGCATGAGTACATACATCCAATACAAATAATTCCTGTAATTCTTGCTCTAGAAAACTTTGAACTGTGATTCACAACTGAAAATGAGTTATAACAGTGTGCTATGTTTAGAGCTTAATGTGCTGTACTGCTGTCACATGAGAACTTTTCCAATGTATGGATGTTGTATGCGCACCTGTGCCTTTTGTTCTAATATTTCTTATTTAATTTGTAGACAATAATAGAAGATAAACTGGCATCAACAAGTGGTAGTATGGTTCAACCATCATCATCTTCCAGAGGACAGATTGATGTTTTTGGGTCTAATACTTCCTTATTTCCAAGAGATGGTTTTGCTGTTACAAAGAGTATTGCATTCAACCTGCAAGGAGCTGATGGTAAAGGCACCATAGAAAGCAGAGCAACTGCTGGACACACTTCTGCTGTAGACAACGTCTCCAGAGGTGCTTCAGTATCTGTGCATCCTAAGTCAAGTGAAACAGCTTTCAAAATACTTCAGCATCTTGAGAGAACCATCCCTTCCCCTACATTGAAGCCACTAGATCTAAGACAAACTTTGGCAAAGAGAAATGCTTCTTCTGTTGCAACCAATAGCCAGATTAAAGGCGATTTCAGTATTAGCAATGGTCACAGACAGAGTGGCACTAACGCGACTGGTAGTGGTAATTTGGTGACTGCAGATGCAAAGAAGGTATATCCTGTTTGCTTTTTTTAGCATAATCAACTGTACCTACTGTTTCGTAAATCTATATGTTTATTACTACAACACGAAAGATTTGTAGCTATATACTCAGAATCTTTTCTTAAACACAGTCAATTGGATGTACTCCTTCCGTATGGCTTTTCTAGGTTCATAAATGTTTCTAGATGCATTGTAAAAGACATGAACCTAGAAAAGCCAAAGTGACAAATAGTTTGGGACGGAGGGAGTACACAGGTATTGAATCACTGAAAATGCGCTGTATGCAAAATCATAATGAGTCACTTTTAATTGTGGCAGTGCAATGCAAAACAACACTTCTCTCTCTCTCTCTTTTTTTTTTTTGCATTTTCTGTTGATCCCTACTGCTATCATGCATCAGTTGTTCACTGCGGATTGGATTTGTTGAAGCAGATTTCCTGTTTCATTGAATACTCCTCTAATCAGTTATGTTTTACCCTGTGTATGTTCAGGTACCCCCAAGCAGCCCCAATGCAGAAGATTCGAGTCAAAGAATTCAGAGCAGGGGAGCTAACACTGAAGTTCCTGAAACACACACTTCTCAGGAACCTTTGAAATCGGGAGTGACATCCACCTCAGCTGCGGAGGTCTCGGATAAAAATATAAGCAAAGGTTTCAGCTTCACATTCCCTGTTCCTAAAGCCCCAAGTTCTCTCTTTGAACCGCCACCTACACCAACGCTGGCTTCACCACCGAGGAGCCTACCAGTCACTACCGAAGATATTCCCAAGTTCAACTTCCGCTCATCCAGTGCGGCCAACAAGCCGGTCTTCAGCTTCAACTTCACGGGCAGCTCTGTTAGTGCAGATGGAACAGACCCAACCTTCAAATTGGGATCCGGTAGAAAGCGAGAGTTGTGTTTCGATATAGCAGGCAAAGATGCGGTTTGTTTCTGAATCTTCATAGAACGCCATGTCGACGGACCTGAATTCCATCACTGTTTCTGTTGCTGGTGCTGGTGAAACACGTCATCTCCTGAAAGCTGGAACGTTTGAGCTACATGCATCAGGACATTGGTCTCTCGTTTATCAACAGACCCAAAACTTTTTTGTTCCACATTCTTGGTGGCTGGCTGGGATATTTCGTCGTTCGTGGTTGTGCCATCGTGCATCAGTCGATTCGGTCTATATGCTTTTAGAGGCTCTCGGTATCTGAAGGTGAATGGAAGTCCATAAAGCCTAAGCATCTCTTTGGTCCTTTTGTTCCAAGTGTCGCTGCTGATACAATCTGTGGGAAAGAGGATGCTTTCCTCGCAAAAGCCGCGTATGATCCTGCGCATTTTGACGCACGCCTGCACCACCGGCCCGATCTGATAGCCAAGGGGGAGCACGGATGGTGACCAGGACAGGAGTCGAGTCCGAGTCATGAGGTGAGAACGACCTTGTTGATGAAGAAATAGGCGCCTGATTGGCGATTGCGTCGTCGTCGTTGGGCCAGGACACACACAGGCTGGAGTCGCCTGGCTCGCCACTCACTGAACCAAAAGGCATGGCGAAATGCAACCCCCCAAGAACGGAGGGCCGTGCACGTTACAAGGTACTACGTGGCGTGAATCATGCATGATGCAAAGATGGCCCCACGCGTCGAACACAATTTTGGCGGGCTCCCGAATTTCACATCTCTTAATGTTAAATATAATTAGACACATTTTTTTACAAACAAATGTTTTCTTAATAAACAATGGGAATATGAACATCCTAGTCGCGACGTACGAAAGTAGCAGCCAGGGCCCAGGGAGGAAAAGGTAGCCGAGGAGGGCGCGGACGACGCCATGGTTCCGGTCGATTCCCGCTCCTACCGGTCAATTACCGCTGGTCCGGTCCGGTTGCGGTTGATATGTGTTGTCGATTTTTGTCGATAACCGACCGGTTTTGCCGGACCGGAGCGGTTCTCGCGGAAACCGACTGGTTTCTTTTGTTAAAAACCTGCGCCACACCCGATACCGCGTCAGTTGTGTTGGAGGCTTGGAGCAGGAGACCTGAAGAGAGCGGGGGATGAAGAATCTCGGCCGTGCATTATTGGTGTCCGGTGCCCCTGGCTGCACCGCACGTATGGTTGTTGCAGCGAGGCGTCAAATCATCCGATTAGGAAGGCTCACCGGCTAACAGCACGGACGGCCACGATTCGGCGGGCCGAGTCATCACATTGCCGGAGCAGTAGGCCACTGCGACGGCACCTCCGGGTCATTCATTCGCTAATGATGCGTTGTTATCGCGTAATGATGCCCTGCAGCTTTCTCGTAATAACCACAGTTCACGGAGGGGTCAGGGAGGGCGATCCAGCGTCGCTTTCGCCGGCGGGGCCCGCCGGCTTGACGGATCGAACGCAGGGGCACGAATCACGATCGAAATCCACCCCTTGTTGCAGGCTGATGACAGCGCGGGGCCCGCACGGCATCCCGTCGCCACCGCCGGAGAAAGCTCTCCTGCGACGAACGGTGCACGACGGGTCGCCGTCACGCGCGACCGGCCAATTAGGGCTCCGCAACTGCTGGCCAGCCGACCACCCCCGTCCGTCTCCTGGGTCCTGGCCGGGACGACGAGGAGGAGGACGGTGTGACGTCTCGCGTCGCGAGGCTTTTTTTTCCGTTCCAGCAACAGCGCCTTTCGTCACCTACGGCGTTTCAACAAGCAACCCTTTAACTTTCTAACAAATTCCCCATGCATCTTTTGAGGACTTCTCTGCAAAAAAAACTCACGAGACTCTCCGACCGATTTTTCTCTTATTTTTTTTCCGGTCAATGGCGAGGTCTTCGGATTCGGTTAGCACAAAGCGGCATCTCGGAAAAGAAGAGCTTTGTGGTAGTGAGTGTCCGAGTGACGACCACTCCCAAAAGCACGTACCACACCACATCACCGTGGCATGGCATCGCAAGTAGACCTGAGCATTTTTCGGGCCGGGCCGGGTTCGGGCCGGGCCGGGTTCGGGCCGGGCTGAAAAAAAATTCTGTTATTTCGGGCCGAAAAAATCCTGCCCATGACCATCCCACTGGACGCGTCGGGCCTCAATTTTCGGGCTCGGGCCGGGCCCGGGCTTGGGCGGGCCGCCCGCGTATTTTATAGTGTAAAACAACTAAAAACAGCATTTCGGGCCGGGCTCGGGCCAAAAAAATTTTTCGCGGGCTTCAAGATCTCTGCCCACGCCCGTCCAGTAAGGTTCGTGGGCGGGCCTGGCGCGGGCCGGGCCCGGGCCGGGCCAGCGGGCCGGGTCGGGCCGGGCTCAAAATGCTCAGGTATAATCGCAACCTTTTCGTACCCACACCCAGTAAGCATTGCACTGACACCACCAAGGGAGAAAAAAAATAAACACGAAAGAAAAAAAAGGTGGTTGAGGATTAAGCACAACAGAAATTGGCTTTTAGTGCCACTAAAACACACGTTACGGAGGGGTCGGCAAGTTCGAACCCAGAAAGGCCAGACCCAGACGCGTGTGCGTTCCAACTTTTTGTTGGTGTTTTCTGACGGCATCACCGATCACCTTTCGCTCCACCTACAGAAAAAAACAGTAAACCACCGGTGCTAATCGTGGACACCAACACGGAATTTGCTTTGCTGTGTTGCACATACTTTTTTTTTGTGTTATATTAGGGCTTTGTATGTGTGGTCAAGTCTTGGTGATGTACTGATTCGCGAAGGAGAAGAGAAATTGGAGGAGAAGGAGAGGAGAAGTTGCCGTGCAATAATACTTTGCTTCGTACACGACGACTATAATAAATAAATAAATAAGCTACTAGGCATATGGAAAGTCATGCCATCTAGGTCACGTGGAGCAATGTCTAATTATGTACCAATTATTCCTTACCTTTTGTTTTGCAAGCTAATAATTTTCTTTCTTTTTTGAAATAAATAAAATATTTTTTGAAACGAAATGTAATTTTCATTCTATTGTTCTAATAAGCATGTAAAGTTATAATATTTCTTAAATGAGCATAGCTTTCCTTGCTCAATCCAGGCATTTTACATGGTTTTTCTTCTTGACAAATGTTTAAATCAATATGTCACTTGAAAACATAACATAGAGTTATACATTATTCATTTCCCATCTTCGATTATTTGTATGTTATTTTTTCTTGAAATATATTACTTGAAATTTATTGGAACTAGAAAGCTAAAAGAACATTACACATGAACTTGCGGGGAGCCCAAAGTTATTGAACTCGATTGGTTTCTCCTTCCACATGTTCCTTACTATTGAATCATGATGTCCTGTTGTCTTAACAATGTTACCAATCCGTCTATACCCAACCGAACTTCTTTTAGAAACTAGAAAGGCAACGCGGCTTTGCCGCGCTGGACCAGTGTCCTTCATTGAGAAACATGTTCAGGATATTCATTTTATGTCTTTCTGAAAATTTAGTTAAGTGAAGTTGTTGAAATGCTAAAAATTTAGTTAAGACCAAAGGGAAATTTTGCTAAGGCAAATAAGCGCAGTTGAAGGCTTCTCCAACTTTGAGGTCAGTTCCGATGATTTTGAAACCCAAAGTTCATCGAGTCATGATGTGTCATTTTCAAAATAATAGCTCCAACCTTCTGGATACATTGAAATTACATACACTGAATTCTATTTGGAATCATGATGAATATATACATACGGGCATACGGCCTGTTCGTCAGGCTGATGACTGGTGGCTGGTGCTGATTTGTTCTGAGAGAAAAGTACTGCTGGCTAGTAGCTGGTGGCTGATTTGTTCTGAGAAAAAAGTATCGCCACTGGTGGCTGATAAGCCAGACGAACAGTACGATAACCCATAACACTGAACCCAGTTTGAAGTTACGCAATGGAAATTCTAAGTTATCTGAAATGCATGTTGAGATAGCATTGTATATACTGAGAACATTTGAGATGAAACATATTTACTAAATAAATTAGCAGTGGAAAAATTGTGTATTGATCTGAATTTTGTAGATTTAGGAAAGGTGACCGAGGTCTCTTTTCTGGATTTGACGCTATGTCAGTTTTGTCGCGTTCATCTGCACGTTGAACACTTTTGGATCGGCAATGAGCTCCATTCCATCCTCTTTCTCTTGCTCCCCTCAAGTATGTGGGCAGCTCCCTTCATTTGTATCATTCTCGTTTATTTTCTACAGTTATAAGACTGTTGATTATAAATTGCATAGGAGATAGTTGTTGATATGTCTAAAACTGGAAACAACTATAAGTTCCAAGAGGTGGTATCCTGCTAAGTGCTAGCAATGTCCCTAAGTGGAGAATTAATGAATATGGAGAATGGATCATAGCTTGGGGAGAATACCTTTCATGCCAAAAGCATGTATAGTTGTCACTTGTCAGGAAGAGGACATTATCAAATTTATAATACTCCAACCGTCCCTAAATATAAGCATTCGCTGTTCACGTTTGACCAATCATTTTATTCAAAAAAGACATGAAAATATTATTTATTGTGTTATGACATGTTTTATCATTGTATATATTTGAAGTATATCATAATTTCTTTTTTTGACAAACATATCATAAGTGCTTTTAAATTTTCACAAAATTTTGAATAAGATGAATGGTCCGACGTGATAAGTAGAAATCGAGAAATGATTATATTTAGGGAGGGAGGGAGGGAGTAGTTTGAACCGCTGACAACTCTACATTGAGTTTGATAAAGATGCTAGGTTGGCCGTCTGTTATCTGCAAGGCAACTGAAAAGAAATTGTTACCAAGGATTTGTTGAAGGAAGAGTAAGCGCTGGGGAGGCAAGGAAGAAGTTGCAACTTACAATTATGAATGGTTATTTCGTCGAACAACATGGGGTCACTGTAGCAGCTCATGCCTCGTGAGCAGAGGAGGATCGTGGTTTTTCTCATGGAGTAGGTGGTAGCGCGGAGTAGCTCGAGTCTTGACGGTGCTCGTCTTTGTAGCCGCGGCTACGAGGATGCGGTGACAGGCTGACAGCTGCAGCTGCGAGGAGGGGGCGGCGGCCTCCTAGCTGAGCAGCATCTCACGGCGGCGCTGCAGGGAAGCGCAGAGGCGGCCTGGGCCGCGGGTTCGCTTAATTCCTGTTGGGTCAGGATTATAGAAAACTAATGCCCATCAACATTGTTGACAATCAAAATTGGCAAAAGTCGACTCAGGCCATGCAGGCCGGTTAGACCGGGTCCCAGGGCGGTCTGACTGGGTGCGCTGTAGCCAGTCCGGCACAAAGGTGCCAGGCGGTCTAACCGCCCCCAGGGGTGGTCTAACCGGGTCTCCCCGATTTCGGGTAGAATTAGGAGTTTAGCTTGATTCCGAGTTGTAAAGCGTGGTTTGCAGGGCAAGTCCTCCCACCCTATAAATATAAAGGGTCGTGGCCGATTGAGAGCTATCACCCAATCGAACATATCAATTTTACCTTTTTATCTCTAAACCCTACTTTTCCAACCCCTTTGCTTCCTTCTTCGTCTCTACGGCGATTTAGGACGTTCTAAGTGGCCTGCCGACCTTAGAACAACCCTAGGCGCGTTGTCCCTGACGGGGTCCCTCCCGGGGCAGCGATCTTAGGTTTTCGTGACGTTCCTGTCCAAGGCGGTTAGACCCCCCCCGCGGGCGGTTAGACCGGTCCGTGCTGGGAACCTCGACGAGTTGATTTCCGACTACCGCGCGATCTAGCGCACTCGTGTGTTCGACCGGAAAAAGCGTCAACACACTTTTGGCGACTCCGCTGGGGACTAGATCTGGTTTTTACAACCGATCTTTCGATCTTTACATGGGATCACAGTGCGATCTTGACAAGAACAACGTGATCATGGTGAATATCGAGGAACTCAGCGAGGAAGATCAGAGGAAGTACACGGAGCTGCAAGAGTACATCAAGCAGCAATTCCTCTCTGGCGCCAAGAAAGATCGTTCAGGCAAGGTGACTTTCACTCAAGATTTTGAGTTGCCGGCGATCAAGCTGAACAAAGCCAAGGTTGAGGTAATACCCACTGTAAGTCAAACACCAACACCTCCTACTGATCTAGTTACGCAATTATCTGCTATTACCGATAGATTTGAACGTGCGTTTAACGATCAGAGTAGTTTGGTTGCTAGTATTGTTACTCGCCTTGAAAAAATAGAGGGTAAGCGTGTTATTAATATATCTGATGATGGCATCCCTCAAGTAGATTCACAAGGGGTTCTGCATCAAGCCACGTCGGCAGCACTAGAAGCTTCACTTGAAGTTCCTGTGTATGGTATGCCGACGGGGTTTTATCCGGGACAGTCACCATTACCCAAGCCGACCCCGGTTAGACCGCCCCCCCAGGCCGGTTCAACCGCCCTGTCTGGCCAGATGGTTATGGTCCCGGATCAGCCGTTGCCTTTGTCGGTTGTGCCTAGTACATTGGTTCAAAGTCAGAATAATTCTTATGGTACTGTTCCACCAATGTATAGCACAATAGCTCACACATCGCCACCTATTCCTAACGCTGCTTCATCTTATGGTGTGCCTAATGATGTGTTTACCGACTTGCATCGCATGCAAAATCCTAATCAACCCCCTGTGAGTAACTTAAGAACAGCTGCAATGCAATCTCAGTTAGCTGCTAGGAATGAATTGGCTCAATTTAAGGAAGAGATAGCTAACATGATGAAAAATAAGCTCGGCGTTGATATGGGTAACACTAGGTTGTATCAAAAACCATATAGGACCGATTTTGATTATGTGGCTTTTCCCCCTGGTTGGCGTATGCTCGATTTTGTTAAATTTAGTGGTGATGATAACCGTACAACCTGGGAACATATTAGCCAATATACTGCTCAACTAGGTGAAGCTGGTACCTTTAATTCCTTAAAAGTTCGTTTATTTTCATTGTCTTTAACTGGTACCGTTTTTGCTTGGTTCTCTTCGTTAGCTCCCAACTCTATTGATTCTTGGGATCAATTAGAGCAAAAGTTTCATAACCACTTCTTTAGTGGGAGCTACCAATTAAAATTGACAGATTTAACATCGGTTAGGCAAAGTAAAGAGGAGTCGGTTTCCGATTACCTTAAGCGCTTTAAAGAAGTTAAAAACTGTTGCTTTAATTTGTCTCTTACTGATTCTGACCTTGCTGATTTAGCTGCTAGAGGATTAAGACCTGCTATTAGAGATATATTAGAGGGTGTAGAATTTCATACTCTTGCTAATGTGCTTGTTAGAGGTATGGCACAAGAATTAAAACTGAATAAAGAAAAAGAACACTCTAAGCCTCGTCGGTCTAATGTGCATATGATTGAATATGATTCCGATAGTTCAGACGACGAGAATGAAGTGTATGTTGCTGAATTTGTGTGGCCTTCAAAATCTAAAGCTAGTTCTTGTGCATCTCTTAAGCCGGCTACTAAAGGTCGGCAAGAAGAACTAAAATTTACTTTTGATGTTTCTAAATGCGATCGTATCTTTGATGAATTACTTAAGCTTGGAAACATTAAAATTTCTCATACTATGCCTCCACTTGATGAAATTAAACGACGTGCATATTGTAAGTTTCATAATTCTTATTCTCATGCCACTAACGATTGCAATGTGTTTCGTCGTCAGATTCAATCGGCCATTAACGAAGGTCGTTTGATGCTTCATGAGATGCAAGTGGATAAGCAACCTTTTCCCGTCAACACCATGGAGTTGCAGCAGCCCAAGGTCTTGGTTCGACCGCATCAAGCCGAAGCTACTAAGGGCAAGAACGTGATGGTCGGGGAAGCTAAGCCCGATTTGAGGGGAAAAGAGTTGACAAGAGAAGTGGCATATGAAAAGACCCCTGATGGCAGAGAGACTTTCAAGATCACTGTCAAAGCTTCTGGACATGGGGGACAAGGATTGTCCACGCCATCTGGTCAGCAAACAACCGAGCCTGTCCTGGACAGGGCGGTTAGACCGGGGGTACAGGGCGGTCAGACCGCCCCTGCACATGGCCGCCCAAAGATGCTTATTCCGAAGCGGCCAGAAATAGGAAACTGGAAGCTTAACGTGGCAAAGAATCAGGGAAGTATTCCAAAGTCAAAGGTCACGTTTGATATGCTATTTGACAAGTATTCTAATCAAAAGGCCGTTACAAGCGATCGACCGGTAAAAAAAAGGATGAGATCACCTCCACATCAAGAGAGGCCGTCGTCGCCTCCCAGAGCAGCTATCAGGTTCAGAAGTGAATCATCTCAGAGGCAACACTTTACTACAGATTGGGCTTCTTCAAGTTCAAATCCGCTTCGTCCTATCTATGATGATAATGGGGTAATGTGGGTGCCATATCAGCAATCCTTCCATCCTGGATGGGGAGGACCAAGGAGATCAGCGCTGGATCGAATCTCAAGACATGCACAAGATCGCTGGACTCCACGACAAACCAGGCAGGGTCATCAGGCTAACCCGGTTAGACCGCCCCCTACAGGCGGTCATACCGCCCTGCCCAGGAAAGAGCAACTTCCTCTGAAAAAGGTGTACAAGCCCAAGATCAGAGAGGAGGAGGTTCAGAAGATGGACATCGACCCAGAGAGGACTACAAGTCTTGACATCATTCAGATTGGGACGATGGATGTTCCCATTGAGAAAAGTGGCAAAAGACCGGTTGGGCTAAACAATCAGGTTGTGATACCTACTCAAAAGGGATCTGTTGCTGCAAATGATCATGAGGCCAGTGGTAGTAAGTCTCGTCCGGAATACTTCTTGCCAAGAGGGTGTCCTCCCGGTCTAACTCATACTCAAAGGCGGAAGCTTCAACGATTGAGGCTACGTGAGAAGAAGGAGAAGGAGCTGGAGAAGCAGAGGGACGAGGTTTTCAACAGCTACAGGCCCATGGTGCCACAGGGAAAGGAGTGGAGAGTCAAGACAGTGCCCCAGACAGAGGCGGTCAAACCGCCAGAGGGGGCGGTTCAACCGCCTGAGGCGGTTAGACCGGCTGACCAGGCGGTCAGACCGGGTTCTCCAGAAAAGCCGCCCGGCTTCGCTTCTTTGGTCCCCATGGCTTGTGATGACAAGGTGTCGTCAGTCCCTACTCCAGAGGACGACGAAGAGCTTGTGGACTACAGTTCTTCTCCAGAGCGGATGAACCTTGAGATCAATGTGGTTCATTTGTTTGTTGATGGTTCCATGCCTACGGAGGAGGACTTCGCTCATCTTGACTTTGGGCCTAAAGATGCTATATTTCAGAAGCCCAAGGACACTGATAATCATCTGAAGGCTTTGTACATGAAGGGTCATATCAATGGGAAGCCTATCTCTCGGATGCTGGTGGATGGAGGTGCGATTGTCAACTTGATGCCGTATTCTCTGTTCAAGAAGCTTAGAGGTTCAGATGAGGAGCTGATCAAGACCAACATGACAGTCAGTGGAGTTGGAGGAGGCGAGCCGATAGGAGCTAAAGGCGTGATCTCCATGGAGCTCACTATTGGAAGCAAGACGCTCGCCACGGCTTTCTTCGTCGCTGAGACACAAGGTAACTTCAGTCTTATCCTTGGTCGTGATTGGATTCATGCAAATAAATGCGTTCATTCTACCTTGCACCAAATTTAAATACAATGGGTAGATGATGAGGTAGAAGTAGTGCATGGTGATAATTATGCTTGTGTAGCTGTAGCTGATAGTCATTCTATAGGTGTGCATGATGATGTAAAATGTCTATCTGGCTTAGATTTGTCTAATTATGAGTTTGTAAGCTGTTCCAACGATGGCTTCATCCATACTGTCATAAAGACGTTTGATAATCGGCTAAACCACTTTATGTGACTTGATGAGTTCAACAAAAGAATGGTTGCAGCAGAGGATCGATCACTATCGGACGCATAAGACCGATACGTGTGAAGCTATTGAGGATCTTGATGATTTGGGCAAGTTAGGACAAGGGTTTACGTCGGCTGATCCTCTTGAGGAGGTAGATATTGGTGATGGCACTGTACCTAGGCCGACATTTGTAAACAAGAATCTTGATCCTACATTTAAGCTTGAATTAATAAAGTTGTTAAAGGAGTATGTCGACTGCTTTGCTTGGAATTATAACGAGATGCCTGGTTTAAGTCGTGATTTAGTAGAACATAGATTACCTATTAAACCTGATTTTAAGCCTTATAAACAACCTCGTAGGAATTTTAATCCTGATATTTATGACCGAGTGAAAGAAGAAATCAATCGGTTGCTTGATGCTAAGTTTATTAGGCCCTGTCGATATGCTGATTGGATCTCTAATATTGTGCCTGTTGAGAAAAAAGGAACAAAGAAACTTCGTGTTTGCATTGATTTTAGAGATCTTAATAAAGCTACTCCTAAAGATGAATATCCTATGCCTATAGCCGACTTTCTTGTTAATTCTGCATCTGGACATAGAGTGCTTAGCTTTCTTGATGGTAATGCTGGTTACAATCAAATCTTTATGGCCGAAGAGGATATTTCCAAAACGGCTTTCATATGTCCAGGATTTGTAGGCTTGTTTGAGTGGATAGTCATGACTTTTGGTTTGAAAAATGCTGGTGCTACTTATCAAAGGGCTATGAACTTGATCTTTCATGACTTGCTTGGTATTATAGTAGAAGTCTATATCGATGACATTGTTGTTAAATCGGCTGGTCTAAATTCTCATTTAGCCGATTTAAAACTTGCATTTGAAAAGATGCGTCGGTATGGTTTAAAGATGAATCCACTCAAATGTGCTTTTGGTGTGTCGGCTGGCAAGTTTTTGGATTTTATTGTGCATGAGAAAGGTGTGGAGATTGATCCTAAAAAGATTGAGTCGATTAAAAAGGTTCAAGCTCCTACTTGTAAAAAAGAGTTGCAGAGATTCTTGGGCAAGGTTAATTACTTGAGGCGATTTATTTGTAATTTGTCCGGGAAAGTTGATGCTTTTACTCCTTTACTTCGGTTAAAAAGTGGAGCTGAGTTCACTTGGGGGGCAAAACAACAAGAGACTTTTGATGAAATTAAGAGTTACTTGACTTCGTCGCCTGTTCTTCAAGCACCCAAGAGTGGTGTTCCATTCCGACTTTATGTTGCGGCAGAGACAAGTGTGATTGGGACCGTTTTGACTCAAGAGACCGATGGCAAGGAGTATGTTGTTGCTTATGGGAGTAGAAGGTTACTAGACGCCGAAACGAGGTACACCTTTATTGAAAAGCTTTGTCTATCTTTATATTATGCCTGTACCAAGTTGAGGCATTATCTATTGTCTAGTACTTGTTATGTTGCATGCCAAACCGACATAATTAAATACATGTTGCAAAAACCTATTCTAAGTGGTAGAGTCGGCAAATGGGGTTATGCTCTTGTTGAATATGATTTGCGTTGTGAACCTATTGGTTCAATGAGAGGTCAAATAGTAGCCGACTTTATTGTTCTACATAGATTTGATAAGCAACTTGATTTAGATGTCGGTTACGTAACTTTTACTCCATGGAAATTACATTTTGATGGATCGGCTTATAGAAGTGGTTGTGGTGTTGGGATCATTATTATATCACCTAGTGGAGCTATTTTTGAAGCCCTTAGCCGGTTGGATCATAAATGTACTAATAATCAAATTGAGTATGAAGCTCTCTTGTTTGGATTGCAAATCTTACATGACATGGGAGTAAAACATGTAGAAGCTTATGGTGATTCTTTACTGGTGGTACAGCAAGTATCGAAGGTATGTCAATGTCTAAATGGTTCTTTAAATGCTTATCTTGATAAATGTTTGGACATCATATCTTGCATGGATGAATTTGTGATCTATCATGTACCACGGGAGGAGAATCCGAAAGCTAACGCTCTGGCTCAGCAAGTATCTGGTTATAATGTTCAGAAAAGGAATTTTCAGGAACGAAAACCGATGTTTAGCGAAGCCGAGGGTTACGTTCTGGAGGAACCGGTTCAACCGCCCCCTCCGGCCGGTCAAACCGGGTACCCCGGTCAGACCGCCCCCTCGGGCCGGTCAGACCGTCCCTCGGGGGGCAACCCTACTTCGGCCGCTGTTTCTTCCAAAACTGTTGAGGACGAAGTGGGAGATTGGAGAACACCTTTGGTTAAGTATTTGCAGGATCCTAAGAGTATAAGTGACAGAAAAGTCCGACGGTGGGCACTTAAGTTCATCTTAGATAATGGTGAGTTATATCGTCGGACGGCAGATGATTTGCTTTTAAAGTGCTTAGGTCCTGATCAAGCAAGATTGGCTATGGCAGAGGTACATGAAGGAGTTTGTGGTACTCATCAATCGGCTCCCAAGATGAAGTAGCTTCTTAGGCGGGCTTGCTTCTATTGGCCTACTATGATAGCCGATTGTTTTAGGTACTACAAAGGGTGTGAAGAGTGTCAAAAGTATGGAGATATTCAGTTGCTGCCTGCTGCGTTGATGCATCCGATTATTAAGCCTTGGCCATTCAGAGGTTGGGGATTGGATTTCATTGGCAAAATACATCCTCCGTCGACCAAAGGACATTGCTTTGTGATTGTGGCAACTGATTATTTTACTAAATGGACTGAAGCAATCCCTCTCAAGAACATGACACACAAGGAGGTAATTGGGTTTATTACGGAGTATATCATACATAGGTTTGGCATTCCACAAACTTTATCTACGGATCAAGGTACTTCATTTGTGGCTAAAGAAGTGCGTGATTTTGTTAATTCCTATGGTATTAAGTTGCTCAATTCATCTCCATATTATGCTCAAGCTAATGGTCAAGCCGAGTCTAGCAATAAAACTTTAGTTAAGCTTATTAAGAAGAAGATATAAGACAATCCTAAGAGATGGCATGAGGTATTATCTGAAGCTTTATGGGCTCATCGCATATCTAGACATGGTGCTACTAAAGTTACTCCTTTTGAGCTTGTGTATGGTCAAGAGACCGTTTTACCCGTTGAGGTGAATCTAGGCGCATATAGATTTGCAAAGCAAAATGATCTTGATGTCGATGCATATCATGCTTTGATGATGGATAACATTGATGAAGTGACCGACAAGCGTTTGGAGGCCTTGGATGCAATTGAGAAGGACAAAAGGCGAGTTGCTAGAGCATATAACAAAAGGGTAAAAGCTAAGTCTTTTCAAGTAAGAGATTTGGTTTGGAAGACTATTCTACCTATAGGATCAAAGAGCAACAAGTTTGGTAAATGGTCTCCAAGTTGGGAAGGTCCATACAATATTGTGAGAGTTTGCTCTGGGAATTCTTATATGGTGGAATCATTGCAAGGACAGCAGCTACCTAGGGCACTCAATGGAAGATATTTGAAGAAGTTTTATCCAAGTGTATGGCAAGATGCTTGAAGATTCATGGCCGGTTTCTATGAAAATCGGCCTTAGCATAAAAAATAGCCGACCACAGTTCTGTCGTCCTTAGCATTATTTTTTAGCACGCAAGCTTTACTAAAAAACAGGAGGGCATGTGTTGACACTCAAAATTGGCAAAAGCCGACTCAGGCCATGCAGGCCGGTTAGACCGGGTCCCAGAGCGGTCTGACTGGGTGCGCTGTAGCCAGTCCGGCACAAAGGTGTCAGGCGGTCTAACCGGGTCTCCCCGATTTCGGGTAGAATTAGGAGTTTAGCTTGATTCCGAGTTGTAAAGCGTGGTTTGCAGGGCAAGTCCTCCCACCCTATAAATATAAAGGGCCGTGGCCGATTGAGAGCTATCACCCAATCGAACATATCAATTTTACCTTTTTATCTCTAAACCCTACTTTTCCAACCCTTTTGCTTCCTTCTTCGTCTCTACGGCGATTTAGGGCGTTCTAAGTGGCCTGCCGACCTTAGAACAACTCTAGGCGCGTTGTCCCTGACGGGGTCCCTCCCGGGGCAGCGATCTTAGGTTTTCGCGACGTTTCTGTCCAAGGCGGTTAGACCGCCCCCCCGGGCGGTTAGACCGGCCCGTGCTGGGAACCTCGACGAGTTGATTTCCGACTACCGCACGATCTAACGGACTCGTGTGTTCGACCGGAAAAAGCGTCAACAAACATGAAAGAAAAAGGCAACCGCAAGCAGAAAAAGAAATTCCAAGGTACGTGGTTTTAACAAATAGAATATAATAAAAAAAAAGTTTGCCAGGGATGGCAACGCGAGGCACCTTTGGTATTTGGAGGGGCAATCCGCAAAATGGCCGACCCTACGCTTCTCCGTCCCCACCACCGCCGGTCCACGACACGCACGCACAGAGCACCACACCACCGCCACGCCGCCCGCCCCCCACTGCAGCACACAACTGCAGAACTGCTGCATCCTCCGCCTGCCCACCCCGGCTGCTTGCTCCTCCGCGTTTTCAAAAATCAAACCCCGTTCGAAACGGCGAAACCCCCCATCCTCCATCGGAGAGAGAGAGAGAGCCGGAGCAGCGGTTGCCGGTTGCGGTTCCCCTCCCCGTCGCTCTCGCCGCCCGCCGCCGGCTCCGTGTCCGGGGCGGAAGGCGGCAGGCACCTCTGCTCCGCGCCCCTTCATCCCGCACCGGCGGCCCCCCTTCCTTCGTCAGGTCACCAATCCACCTCGTTCGCCCACCCTTTTCAGTTTGCCCCTCGGCCGATCTCCTTCTCGCTAAGCAAACCCTCTTCTTAACCCCCCCGCCCGCGGCCGCCGCCGGGAGGAAGCTCCCCGCTTTTCCTCCAGGCATCCTTCCTTCCACCACTCCGCTTTGCCGCCTTGCTAGTCCTGTGCTGCTACCTGTACAGTCCTGTGTTGGAGGACGGCGCGGGAGTCAAGATTCCTTCTTGCCGTGCCCTTGTTGGTGGTTGTGGCGTCGGCGGTGGTTGGTAATTCCGGCGGCCGTGGAGTCTCGGTGTGTGGGAAGTGAGGGATCCGTTCGTGGCGATTCTTTTTCCCGTGCACGGCAGCAGCGGCGGGGGAGAGCAACCGCCGGTGCCCGGCCTTGGAGCGGCCCCAGTCTGTCTATGGAAGTTGCCGCCCCGGTGCCACTCTCCGGTTCGGAATTGAAGTGCGCGGCAAGGCGCTGCTTGCCTGCCCATCTGACGCTGCTGGTGTCTGCTGCGGCAGTCTCCTGTTTGGTTCTTGCTCCTTGATGAGGGATTGCGGCACTGAGAGGATGGCGCCTACAACTTTGCTGCTCCTCTTCTGCTGCCTCCTGGCGTTCCCGCCACCAGGTACTGGCATTTTCTCTTATGCTACATATTCAATTCAGTGGTTTATCCTTGTTGTTATTGATTTGTGAGCTGCGCTGCTTATGCATTCAACTGTTTTATATTATACTAGTATGTGACAAAAGAGGCAATTTTGTCGGGGGAAACTGAAATTTGATTGGTTTTGTGCTACGTATTCAATTCAGTGGTTTCTCGTTGTCGTGATCGATCAGTGAGCTGCGCTGCATATGCATTCAACTGTTTTATATGTTACTAGTATGTGACAAAAGAGGCAATTTTGTCGGGGGAAACTGAAATTTGATTACTCTTATACTACATATTAAATTCAGTGGTTTATTGTTGTCGTGATCGATTACTGAGCTGCACTACATATGCATTCAACTGTTGTAGATGTTACTAGTATGCGACAAAAGAGGCAATTTTGTCGGGGGAAACTGAAATTTGATTGGTGGTGTTTGTCGTGACTAGGTTCACTAGCGGTTCAAGATTTTGTCGGGGGTTATGGGATAAACTATGGGAGAATAGCAAACAACCTCCCTTCTCCAGATAAAGTGGTGGAGCTCTTGAGGAAGTCAAAGATAAGAAATGTCAAGATATATGACTCTGATCACAGTGTTCTCGATGCATTCAAAGGGTCCGGGATCAACCTGGTCATTGCAATCAACAATGGGCTTCTCAAGGATATGGCTGCAAACGAGAGCAATTCAATGGACTGGCTAAATCAGAATGTGAAGCCTTATCTCCCTGAGACGCGCATTATTGGGATCACTGTGGGAAACGAGATTCTGGGAGGGGATCCGAGCTTGTACCAGCCACTTGTTGATGCTGTGAAGAATGTGTATAATGGGCTTAAGAGGCTCCACTTGGAGAAACAGATTGAGATTTTCACACCTCATTCTGAAGCTGTTTTTGCTACCTCTTATCCACCCTCTGCATGTGTCTTCAAGGAAGAACTCATGCCATACATGAAACCTCTCCTGGACTTATTTGCAATGACTCATTCGTCTTTCTATGTCAACGCATACCCCTTTTTGGCTTACACTTATGATCCAGAACATATCGATATCAATTATGCTCTCTTTAAACCCAACAATGGAATTGTTGATCCAAATAACAGCCTGCACTATGACAACATGTTTGATGCTCAGATAGATGCAGCTTATGCTGCTCTACATGCCGCCGGGTATGATGACATGGAGGTCCGGGTGGCAGAGACAGGCTGGGCTTCTAGTGGAGATCAAAATGAAGCAGGGGCTTCATCTGAGAATGCAAGGACATATAATTTCAATCTCCGTAAGCGGCTCTTCCTGAGGAAGGGAACTCCTCTCAAGCCACATAGACCAGTGAAAGCCTACATTTTTGCGTTGTTTAATGAGAATGGGAAAGGTGGAGCTGGTTCTGAGAAGCACTATGGGCTGTTCCTTCCTGATGGAAGGATTTCATATGACATCGGTGTCTCTGGTCTACTACCTTCATCTGCATCCTCATCCATGCTGTCCATGAAGGTAAGAGATCGCTTCTTTCCCTTTTAGATTATGTTGCAGATTCTGCCATGAAGTCTTGGTATTATTGTTAGTTCTCATTAGGTGATTTTGGATTGGATTTAAGTGTGGATGAGTCTGCCAGCTGTGGAGCCATGTTTAAATTTTAGGAATTTGGCACTGTCGTATGGTACCTTGCATGATGGTAGTTAATGAACAACAAATAGTTTTCTGGTGCCTCTGATATTTTGCAACTTTGGAAGCAACATGCTGCTGCATGCACTGGTATGCTTGGTTTCGTGTGTGAAAAATGTTATGCTGAGGACATCATGTGCTAGGTTTTTAGCCCATAAGTTTGATTTCATATTGTCAGCCAACTTGACAATCCATGTTAATACATTTTGTGGCTCCTGAAATCCTCAGTCACTGTATAGTTCGGATGTGTGAATACCAACCCGCCACCCTTATTTCCATTGTTTTAAAACAAAATAACATGCAGTAAGTGGTAAACATTGATGCTCAATAAAAAACACATGATGGTCACTAGTCAGAATTATCTTGGCTAACTCTTTTTCCTATTTGAAAGAAAAAACTATTTTCTTTGCTTTCTGAAACCTCCTCTGTCCAGTTGGCCTGGGCCTAGTATTGTCTTTTAACAAATCGATAGCAAAAGTTACAAATGACCTTTCACTGATGTTTTCTCAAGGGCACATTTTTACTTGTCACCAATCAATGCCAAATTATTAGAGGTGATCCTCCAATTTCATATCCTGAGTTCCCAGTCTTTTCCAGCAAAGCAAACCACTAAGTGTGAAGAGACTGTGAATGAAGCTTACTACAAAGAACTATGGGTGTCTAACTTAGTACAAAAAATATGGGTGTCTTATACTCAGTTATGTCTAACAAATAACAATTGCCTATGCTCTTCAAATGTAGGCACGATAAATACATCACTTGAATTCAGAAATCAATTGCCGTATCAGAATATTTTCCTGATTTCTGTAGTCAGTTTGCTCCCTGAATTCTGATGCTGTATTTATCATGCCTACATTTGATTTCTGATACCGCTTCATTTTGAAAGGTAATTTGACTTGAGAACTTTATTTGTGTTTGCAGAAAATTCGAGCTGGAGGTTGGATTTTACACTACTTGGCTACAGTTCTTATATCTATTTTCATATTTTGGCCATAGTGGAATTGAGGACGGCATAGCACATCTGTAGTACAGGTACAATTGAGCCAGTTAGAATGTTGGGAATGGGAAGTTCACAATGAAAATTCAAATGATAGTACCATGCATATGAGTTCTGCTTCTTCCAATAACTATTATCCTCATGCTGATATGCTTTTTGATGAAAACCGTACTCAGTTTATCACTTTATCTAACAAAGTATCCGTACTCTAAAACATTCGCTCCCCAGATTTCACATTTCAGCAGTTGAAATGCCATATCAAACTGTTAACCCTGTGAAATAAAAATATCTAGCGTACCAACTTGTAGCCTCCTAGGGATTTCTTTTTCATTTTTAGCAATCAGGTTATAGCTCGAGCTTGGATACCTTTAGATGAACTTATTTTTATATGGGATGTGCATCAAGCGGCCAGACTGACAAGATTAACAACTAATTTTTCTTTCTTCCTCTGTAAGCATTCTATCTTGACATATCAGTTACCATTAGACATTCAAAGATGCTGATCAGCATTCTTTCTTGTGGGTATGATTAAGGATTGCACGTGTACCAATCCTGTTATCCGTTCCAAGAAAGTCTTGAAAAGCAGTAGTTGCAGTACCTTAGAGGATGTACATGAAGATCGAAGCAAATGATATGTAATGTAGCTGCCTCTTGTTAAGCTTTGCCGAGTGGCTCCATCCATTGACTGAAGCTCTACCTATTAAGCTTTGATTTGTGGACTCCTCTACTGATGGAGGCTTTACAGAGTGATCCATCAACTTTAGTGTTTAATCAGGTTTAGTGATGTAGTGGTCACTCACTCCTTTCATCCTCCCTTGTCCTTTTTTGCATTCCTCTTTTGATCTTTGCATAAAGAAAGAATATAGTATCAAGATAAAAGTGAAGGAAAACTTTTGGCATATCCTATCTTTTCAGCCCCTGCTTTAGACGAAAATTTATTTCTCTCCCATGGAGTTTCTTGTGACCTCTCTTGCTCGTTAAGTACTGTGGTACGTGCTCACTCAGCGAGCAACTTGAGCATTGGATGCCACTGCATTTACATGTGCTATGAGTTTAACCACAGACTAGTTTACCTAGGGGTTGTCTTTTCAATTTGTACTGGCCATAAATATGATATGCTGATGAATCGCCACAAGATACGGAGAAGCTCAGAAATTGAATTGAAAATGACAGGGAAAATGGTAAAGGATGTCGGCAGGAGACCCCAAGTACCATCGATATTTGGTCTTAGAATAAACAAGCAGGTGTGTGTGGCCGGCCTAGTGTTATGCTGTGATTGAATTAACGAGTGGCGTGGCGCCGTCCTTGGAATCTGTGGTCCACAGGACGATGTCTCTTCTCCATCCGTGCCCATGACAGATGGCACGTCTTTTCTTCTTTAGGGGTTGATGTACCCTGAAAATTATCGAAAAAGCTAGTACTGATTAGATATGATAATATTGGAAGTACTGCAAAAATTATTGTTTCAGTAGCAAGGTGAAACTAGCGAGCGAGCCATGTAGTACTGGTTTTGGTCCATACGTTTCTACCAAGTTCATGGGCTGATTGTACGTACGGCCCAAGTACAAATGATTGATTTAAACGAGTGAGCGGCTATGGTTCAGGCCCACCAGAGTCCAAGTTGTTGACACAGCCCACGGTGCCTCTCTGCCCCAACAGAGTCCCATGTCGTGAGACGACGGTCGGTGAGAGCTCGTCGTTCGTTCCCGTTGGCCCATCTTCCCTCAGCCGTCGTCGTCTCGCTCGCTTCCCTAGCGTGTGGCGAGCTGCGGCGGTGCGGCCTGCCCGGCGTCCAGCGGCGCCATCTCCAGTTCGCCACTTCTCCTCCGTGCGAGGCCCCGGTTCCTCGCCGACGCCGCACTCCGCTCGCGAGCGCAGGGAGAGGGCGAATGGAATGGATCGGTGGTGGGGTGAGCCTATACGGCGGGCAGGTCGTCTCATGGAGGAACGACAACGGCGAGGAGTTCGTCATCAGGAGCAAGGTACGTGACCATTACTCCATTACTACAAAGAACTTCTTAGCCTGGACTGGTCGTTGCATACAAGTCAATAGTTAGGTTGGAGCCTCCAATTAGGCGGAATACTGTTTCCATCACATGTTTAGCATTTCTTATGGTAACAAGCATAATTTTAGTAACACAATGGGAGAAAAGAACAGCAAGGGAAATGATTCCTAGGATGGAAAACTTTCTTAGCGGAAAACTAGGCATATGCCATCATGATCTAGTTTTGTCTGAACAACATAAAGATTGTGCCTTTTGTCAACCATATAGTGCTGCAAATGCTTCTTTGATTGTGATGACTTCAGTATAAACTTCCTGCATTGTTGGTCGACCTTTTGGTGTCTCTAGAGAGCATGCGAGGCCGAGTTTAAAAAGACGCATGATGCAGTCTTTTGCTTCAGCTGCTGCATGATTTTTGTGGTCTAAATCATCGTTGGCCACTTCACCATCATCAAAACCTGAAGCGATAAAAGCATCTAAAACCTCGTCTGTCATTTGAGAAAATGTGTTTCCCACATATTTGTGAAGGTCCAGACCATCAGTAAACATCTCATCTGTTGGACGTCTCGCTGCCATCATTTCTAAGATGATAATTCCGTAGCTGTAGACATCACCTTCTGTTGAGGGTTTGCTCCCGAAGCCGTACTCTGTAATTTTTTTTTTGTAGTTGATCAAACACATGCATCTCTCATTATTGGGAAAAACATAAATAATCCGGACCAAAAGCGGAAAGTTGAAACAAGATCATATAGATAGAGATAATCATGATATTGATGTACATCTTTTTAAGGGGAAAAAAACTTGCCTGGTGCAATATATCCGATTGATCCTCTTGGTCCTAGTAAGCTTGTAGAACTGTTATGGCATGAGTTACTAAGACTGTGAAGGAACTTGGCTAACCCAAAGTCAGCAAGGTGTGCCCCCATGTCGTCATCAAGAAGGACATTGCTAGGTTTTAAGTCACAATGGACCATAGGAGGCATGCAGTGGTTGTGTAGATAATCCAAAGCAGAAGCTATGTCCATTGCTATTGTTATTCTGGAGCCCAAGGTCAATGTACTTTTCAATCCATTCTTCAGTTTAGGATAGAGCCAGGTCTCCAGGCTACCATTCGACATGTATTCAAGAATAAGAGCTTTGAACTGAAGTCCTGACGGATCAAATGTTGAGCATGCAGAAATCACCTTTACAAGGTTACGATGACGAGTGTTCCTCAAGGCTTCACACTCTGCAAGGAAGCTCCTTGGTGCGCCAAGTTGGTCAAGTTTGAAAACTTTGACAGCAACTGTATGTTCTTCAAGCTCAAATCTACCTTTGTACACTGATCCATATTTTCCTGAACCAACCAAGTTGGCTAAGGAAAAACCGTCTGTTGCTTTCACTAAATCAGCATATGAGAACTTCTTCAACTCCTTGCAGGATGGATGAGCTGCTTGTTTAACTTTCTTTCTCTTCTTTAAAATGACGACTGTGAAGCATGATAGTAAGGCCAGACAAAGAGAAAGGAGTCCTAATATCTTCAAAATGTTCAACCTGTGTCGTTCTCTGGATTCCTTTGAATTACAAAGTGGCAACTGTAATAATGGGGATCTGGCACATAGCTTCTTGTTACCTTGAATGAACACCTCACTTGCATTCTGAAATATCCCACCCATTGGTACCTGTCCCTCAAGATCGTTGAAGGACAAATTGAGGAGTTTCATGTCGTTAAAGTTCTCAATGAACTTTGGGATTTTTCCAGACAAGTTGTTTTGAGAAAGATCCATCATGATAATGCCTCTCAAATTAGCCAAGGATTCAGGAATTGTTCCATCAAGAAGATTTGCCTCCATGCGCAGGGACTCCAAGTGGACACACTCACCTAAAGTGGATGGAATGTGTCCAGATAAATTGTTATTGGAAATAATCAAAGTGCCAAGATTGATCAAGCCACCAATCTCCAGTGGAATTTTTCCAGAGAGTTGGTTGTGGGACAAGTCTAGACCTTTAGAAAGGGAGGAAAGGGAAAATATCTCAATAGGTATGCTGCCGTAAAAGCTATTATAGGAGAGGTTCAGTGTTTCCAAATTTTTGCAGAGTCCTAAAGCTCCTGGGATTGAGCCACTCAAATTATTTTCTTCTAAATAAAGCTCATTCAATTGGCTAAGATTACTGACTGAAAGTGGAATTTATCCAAAAAGTTTGTTCTGGGATAGGCTTAGGAGATACAAGTTCTGAAGGTTCCCAAGTGAGCTAGGAAGGTTTCCAGTAAGTAAATTTTGTTCCATGCGAAGAAGTGTGAGGTTTGAGAGGTGCTCAATCTCTTGTGGGATAGTGCCAGATATTTTATTAGCTGCTAAGAATAATACCTCCAGGCTCTTTGAAAGTCCCACAACGGAACTTGGCAGGGTCCCTTGAAGGATGTTTCCATCCAAGTACAATCTCACCAATTGCCTGCAATTCGCCATTGAGGATAGGAAAGACCAGTCTCCAGCTTCAAGCTGGTTCATACCTAGGTTCAGTTCGATCAAGTTGGACAAGGTACCAAAGGGAGGAATGATACCATGGAATGCATTATAGCTGATATTAAGCACTTGAAGATTGGTCGTGTTGGCTAGTGAAGTGGGGATTTGGCCTTGGAATTTATTCTCCTGCATAATCAAAATACGGATGTTGGGAAGGGTATACCCGATGCTATGTGGAAGTTCCCCAGTAAGATTGTTCTTTCCCATGCCAAGGTATGCAAGTGCTGACATGTTGTAAAGAGATGCTGGAACGGTACCTGACAATCTGTTGTAAGTCACGTCTAGTAGTCGCAGGTTTGGAAGTTCACCTATACTAGATGGGATGCTACCATGAAATTCATTCTGTCCAAGCAAGAGGGATCGAAGGGAAGAAAAATTTCCTAAAGTGGAAGGTATGGTTCCTGCAAGACTATTTGACTGCAAGATAAGATGCTGCAAGGGTGAGCTGGCATTTGTAATAGTAGGTATCGAACCAAAAAATTTGTTCAGCCCAAGTGCTAATATTTGAAGTGACGGGCTATTGAACAGGGCTGTTGGAATCTCTCCAGTGAGGTGATTGTTTGTCAAAGACAACACTTGGAGCGATGAACTATTTGCTAGATGTGGTGGGATAGAACCCGTGAGGCTATTGTTGGAGAAAACAATGTAGACAAGAGAAGAGCTACTTCCGAGGGAAAGAGGAATGCTGCCCATCAGAGTGTTTCCATCAAGACGTAAATATGATAAGCTGCCCAGTGTCCCCAGGCCTTCTGGGATACTTCCGCCAAGGGAATTACTGGAAAGATCAATGGTTTGAAGGCGAAAACAAGACGATAGAGTGTTCGGTATCATGCCACTAAGATTGTTTAAACTGAGGTTAAGGTACTGCAGCCTTTTCAGCTGCCCAAGCTCAGCTGGGATTTGACCACTCAGTTGATTATTTGGCAAATGGATCCTTGCAAGGAGAGTGAGATTGGCAATGCAGGGAGGTATTTGGCCATAGAGCTCAAGCGACTCGAGGTCCAGTGCAATAACACGGGATGAGTGCCGCTTGCTGCATGTAATACCGTACCAGCTGCAGAATTGATTGGAATCATTCTTCCATGATGCTAGGAGTCCAGAAGGATTGGACATGTGGAGCTTGAGGCAAAGGAGGGCTTGTAAATCAGATGTTGATTCATTGTGGAGATGTCTAGTAGCACCTAATGAAGATGCAGGCAGAGTCAAGAGAGAGACGAGAATAATGGACAGGGGCAACGAAGGAAGCAGAATTCCTACATGAAACATATTGCTAAGGGACATGGTGCTTGACTGCTTGTGCTTTGAGTCTTGATTTCTCGGACCAGTTTCCAGTGGGTTCTGCATTTATAGAAGACACTTGTGCTGCCAGTTGGCTACTTGTGACCATGCATGATATGATGTAGTAAAAACTAAAGGGTTAATTAGATCTGTGCCATTATAATTTTCACGTTTTTGAAGAACACCATTACTATTCAACTTACTATACCAGTGCCATTACAATTTCTCACTTGTTTGAAGAATGCCATTATCAACGCCCGAAGCCGTCCATGGCCCACCTGCAGGTGTATTGGAGGGGGTCATATATTCGTATGGACAAGATTGCCCTTGCTCATTCCCTGTCTCTCGTTTCACTGGCCTGCGGGACCCACACGTCAGGTCTTCTTCAACCTCCCACCGGGAGAGAGAGAGATTGGGAGGGAGGGAGCCTGTCCGCCGGTGAGCTCCGAGCCTCCGACCGACGAGCTCGGGCCCCGGTGGCCGACCGGCCACGAACGAGCTCCACCAGCCGCGGGCAAGCTCCAGTCCCGGTGGCCGGCCGGCCGCGAGCGCCGCGAACGAGCTCCAGCCCCGGTGGCCGGGCATCAGAGAAGATTCCAATCGGGTGAGGTTCAGGTCAGTTGTTCAATTCCTTCTTTTTTTTCTGGAATCCATTCCGTTTGCTGGTTCTTGGTAGTAGTTATAGCTGTGGAATCGAGCTGGAGTGAGATCGATTCGAAGATGAATTGAATCAGGGAGGAAGAGGAACTTTTGCCTACCAAGGTCTGCTGAGGAGGAAGGTGGTTGATTTCTTGCCACTTCTTCCTCTACCAAGCAGCTCGATTCCCCGGCAGCTGATTCCTCCTGCGGAAGGCCGACCGCGAGCACCTGGGCGATCTCCGCCGGCCGTGGTCTCCGCCAACCGCGGGCGAGCTCCGCCGGTCGTGGTCTCCGCCAGTCGCGGCCGAGCTCCTCCGGCCGCGAGCGCCGCGGGCGAGCTCCAGCCCCGGTGGCTGGCCGGCCGCGAGCGCCGTGGGCGAGCTCCAGTGGCCGCCCGGCCGCGAGCGCCGCGGGCGAGCTCTAGCCCCGGTGGCCGGCCGGCCGCGAGCCCTGCGGGCGAGCTCCGCCAGGCTGTGTGCATGCGGGAGCGACCCTGCGGGCCGAGCTCGTCGGCCGGAGCTCACCGGCGGACAGGCTCCCTACATCCCAAACTCTCTCTCCCGGTGGGAGGTTGAAGAAGAGCCTGACGGGTGGGTCCCGCACGTCAGGGAATCGAGAGATAGGGAATGAACAAGGGCAATTTTGTCCATACGAATATACGACCGCCTCTAATACGTCTGCAGGTGGGCCACAGACGGCTTCTGGCGTACATAATGGCATTCTTCAAACAAGTGTGAAATTATAATGGCACTGGCATAGTAAGTTGAATAGTAATGGCATTCTTCAAAAACATGAAAATTATAATGGCACAGATCTAATTAACCCAAAACTAAAATGAGTATGTGCAATTCATCTGTCATGTGATTGGATCACTTATCCTTGATGTTACAGGCAAAGAAAAAACATGATGATGAATTGACCAGCTAATGCTTCACTGCAGTCATATGTGCCGACTGAATTTCTTCGCAGCCCACATTAATTGACCATCAGAAACTCCACTTGGAACACAGAGGTTAGCATTGTCTCGTGTAAATTGGATTGTTCCGTGTGAGCACTTGACTGGTACAGTCAATGTAATTGCTGTCACATGGGGCTTTGGAATTTTTGTTCGCAGCTCACTTTTTCTACGATGATTGAATAAAATCGTGCACGAATCAAACAGATCACACATATTCACAAAGGGTATTATTGCCGATGTTTGTTTCCAAGCACATGTTTGGTGTCATCGGAACTGCTCCATGCTTCTCTGGAAATTTATGAGTCCTGGGGGCGCTTTGCGTACCTTCAACCGATCATTCATTCATTCCATTCAGCGCTGCATGCGAACCAGCTGGGACAACAATGTCGCCGAATGCTTGCTGTTTCTCGTTTGTTTTGGTTTTTGTGCTCCTCTTTCTACTGTTTCTGGCCAGCAGCAGCGCTGGACCTCCATCAGCCGGGAATCCATCATGCGGGCCTCGTAAGTACATCAATAATACATTTGCTTTCCACGGCTTTCTTATCCCGTATGGGAGATGTACCACATTTCTGCTCGTGAAGTTCTCATGGATGTTTCGATTTGTTCATGAGCTGACGATATTTTCACCAATATCGCAGATGATCCGCGTGGGGGATGCACATCACTCCCACCCCCGTTCTGTCCACCAATCTGCGGTTCCGGTTGATAATGGATCGGAAGCGCATTCTTTGGAGATGATGGAACGCTGGAAAGATCCTCCAACTTATCCTCTATTTCTATGGCATAGAAATGCCATTGTGCATCAGCTTACATGCTCACCAATCACCATCTAGATAAGGGTAGTTCGGTTCAGCCTACTTCTGAGATAACTAGATTTTGACATTCTTCTTTTGACCTTTTAAGTTTCACTAGTTTTAAGTTAGGGAAATCAGCTAGAGTAATCGCTTGAAATCAGCTACTATAAATATTGAAATCTGGATGATTATCTAACGTTTATATATAGTCATCCGCTTGCTCATTTGTGGATCTATATTATTTTTAAACGAATCGGGCATAGAGCTAATGATTATATTAATTAAAAGAAGTAACCTACACTGAGCAATAAAAAGAGGCAATTGTAGTCTACCCCTATTCTAAATCTCAATTGTAATTCTACTCTCTTTTTTCTTCATTTTATGATTTTACCCCTACTTTTTTGAAAATGAAGGCTGACTATTCTTATCCACCTCCCAATCGGCACTACGAGTGGGGTTGAGGTGAAGAGTTCTGACGGCTAAGGGGTAGTTTTATCCTGCATTATTGTGAAGAGTTCTTCTATTTGTTTCAATCGTCTATTCCAAATCCAATTTAAGGTGCCAAGAAGAGGGGCAAATGGAGCCTTCATCAGCTTGATTAATGGGACACGTGGCGTGCGGCTGTGGCTTTGGATACTGTGCAAAAAGACTCTGGTTTAAGAATCATAAGGGCACTCACCGTGCAGACTCTATATAGAGTCTAAAACCATTTATTATCTCGAAACTATCATAGATTTGGAATCTAAATAAGACTTGAAGTCTTGGTTTTTCTCCCTCTCTTCCATAAATATACTGCCACATAAGCGCCACATCAGCAAAATGCAATAAATATGAATGTAATAAATAGACTTCGACTCTATGGTAGAGTCTGGGTTGGGAGTGCCCTAAGGACACTCCCAACCTAGACTCTATCATAGAGTCTAAGTTCATTTATTAGTAGTTTTTGCTGATGTGACACTATAGTTATTGAAAAGAGAAGGGAAAAAAATGAAGACTTAGGGGGTGTTTGTATGGAGGGGTAAATGGGACAAATGAGGCAAATTTACTCTAAATTTACCCCTAAATGTGCCAAACATGTGGGACAAATGTGGTGGGGTAAATGTTTTGCCCCTCTAATTCCATTTACCCCTAAAAAGTAGCAAATTGGAGCAAAATTGTGGTGGATCCCAGTCCTCTCTCACACATCCACATACACATTTACCCCTCAATCTAAACACCTCAAGGAGTAAATATTATTAGAGGCAAATGGAAGGGGCAAAATATTTACCTTGGGGTAAACATTTACCCCTTGCATCTGTTGGGGATCGGCCTAAAAACATCTTCCTCGAAAACTTCCAAGGAATCACGCGTCGGCAGTTTCAGGAATCTCCTGAAAGTTCTGAAGTTTTTCAGATCTGTGAACGAGTCTAAAGATGTCATTTTCTTATGGTTGGAGAAAGTTTTCTGGAGGATTAAATAGTTGGGTAAAGTATTATTTTATGCATGAACATATTGCTGACCCTCGGATTTCCTAAGAAGTTACGGTTCCAGGAATCCGAGAGTTCTGGGATATCTACCTCGCAGCAAAGATTCCAGGAAAGAATGAAGGAACGACGCGAAGAAGAACTTGACCGAAGCTGCTCAATGAAGATCTCCGAAGATAGTATGAGGATTCTTAGGAACCGAAGCTGACCCGGTCAAAGGCGTATCAGAGAAGATTCAAGGAGACGTGAGAAGCTTGGCTACGGAAGAAGAAGGAAGCTTGAATACGCAATGGCACATCTGTAAATTGAAAAGGATTCCCATGATTACCGCGGACTTATGTACCCCTAAGATTTCCATGTATACGTAACTTTACAAAGAGTAGTTTCGGAATGTAAAAGTGACCCCGGGCACTATAAAAGGAGCCCCTCGGCCTCCGTGTAAAGGGATCAACTTTTTGAGAGAGAAGTCAGTAGCTTTTGTCAGTTCACTTCCACCTTTTGTCTTGAGATTTCCGAATTTCCAACATTAACGCCCACCGTATTCTTAGCCGTTAGAAACCCACGATGGCTCCACCGAAGAAAACCAAGAAACCCACAGCACAAGTCCCTGAGAGCGAGGACAACCAAGAAAATACAGAGCAAGGTCTCGTTCTTCACCCCAAAACCAACACCACACAAGATCCAAAACAAGTCCAGGATCCACAAAACAACGGAAATGAGAAAGGCAAAGAGCCGGAAGAAATCCCAGAAGCCAGCAATGAACATAATGAACACGAAATACCCGATGAAGAGTTACAGGCGGCCCTAAAACAAATCCCAACTCTGAAAAGACAGAAAGACAAGATAGCCATGCAACTCAAGGCCAAGAAACAGGCCACAGATAAGCTGCAAAGACTGATGCAGGCAAAAAGAGAAATAATGCAACTTCAGAAAGAGATTGATGACTTGGCTGAGGGAGAGGACAATTCCTACAAGCAGTTCACACCAGATCCAGAGTCTGCAACTAAGAACCAGCGAATCAAGCAAAACCTCATTTCTCCAGAAAACACAGAGCACATAAACAACGGGATTGCCCAGTTCAATGACCTCAACTCTCCACTTTTTGTAGGCCTCCAAAAAGCTCCATGGCCGTCCAAATACAAGCCAATTTCATTCCCAAAGTTCAATGGCTTCGGCAATTCCAGACAGTTCCTGATGAGTTACGAAGCCGCAGTAGCTTCGGCAGGAGGAGATGACGTTGCTTTAGAAAAATCTTTCATTATCGCATGCGAAGGCCCAGTGCTTAATTGGTACTCACTTTTACCCCCACACTCGGTGGACAGTTGGCTCGATCTGAAATCCAAGTTCCTCCAAGTCTTCCAAGCTTTCCACCATACAACCACAAGAACAGCAGATTTATATCAGTGCAAGCAAAAAGATAAAGAACCGCTAGCAGAATTCGTGAGAAGATTCATGCGGCTAAAATCTCAAACTCCGGAAGCAGATGACAAAGCAACCATCTGAGCTCTCATAAGTGGTTTGACTCCGGGACAAACGGCTGGCCATTTCAACAGATTGAACCCCAAATCAATGGATGAACTATTCGAAAAATTGGAAAAGTATTGTAAATCTGATGAAGACCACAGAAGAAGAGTGGCAGAAAGGTATCAACAAAGGCAATCCCAGAGAAGCAACAACTGGAACGGGAATCAACCCATCATGAATGTGCAAGACAATTCGTCAAACAATCCTTCACAGGCATAAAATCACCACAACCAGAGCTCTCAGCGGGGTGGCCATTCCGGAAGAGGAAGAGGTCGAGGAAGAATACCTTCAAGGCTCCAAAATCATGATAGCAGAGATCCACACTTTCAATGCATATATCATGGTAGAGGGCATAGCACGGAAGCATGCCCAGAAACTCAGAAGAACTTCCAAAGAATCCAAGATCAACAACGCATAGCCCAGATAACAGCTGCACAACCCAAACAAGTCCAACACACTTATTGGCAACAACAGTCCTTTCCTCAAACCCAGCCTTTTATCCAACCACATCAAACGGTTTGGCAACCTTCGCCACAATTCTACCAACAAACTCATTTTCCACAACCACAACCTTCGCAACAATTTTTCCAACAAACCTCAATTCCACAAAACCAAACTCCACAGCAAAACTTTCCACAAACCCAAGCCATACAAGTCATTGAACAACCTCAGCCAATCCAAGCAAAAAAAAAACATTGCCGCCACCACCAGCCCAAGTCCCGAAGACTGAGCAAAACAATTCCCAAAACACTTCAAGGGCCTTGCCATCCTTCGGCATGATCTTGCCAATAACCGGAGGCTCTTCTATGGTATTTGACACCAAGAAGTAAAGAAACGATTATTACAGACAGATCAATGTAATCATTGATGACGGTCCAGCAGCAAGGCCAGAATGGGCGAAAGTTCCAATAACTTTTACTGAAGAAGATTTCAGGCTGAAATCAGTTTCCCACAATGATGCAATGGTCGTCGAAGTTAACATTGCTGGCTGGGTCATAGGAAATGTCTTGATAGACAATGGAAGTTCAGCAGATATTATCTTCACCAACACCTTTCAACGCATGGGCCTCGCTCCTCACATGTTAGCACCACCAGAGAAGCCATTAGTTGGTTTCGGAGGAAAACCAATCAGATCCAGAGGAAAAATCTCCCTACCAGTATCATTCGGAGATTTGGACAACACAAGAACAGAACACATCATGTTCGATGTTGTTGATATGTATTATCCATACAATGCCATCTTCGGAAGAGGATTCATCAATAGATTCGATGCTGTATTCAGACAACTTTTCCTATGCATGAAAATCCCAGCTCCTCACAGAGTAATCACTATCTTCGGAGATCAGAATGAAGCAAGAAGAATAGAACGGGGAAACACTCCTGGGCAACAAAACATCCATCATCTGGCAGATGATCAGGAAAGGCAACAGCCATACTCCGAAGCAAAAAGAGATAAAGATAAAATTGAAATAAGTGCCGATGGAGAAACAAAGAAGGTATTCTTAGATGGCATGCCAGACAGAGCAGTAACAATCGGGGCAGACTTAAGCCCTCAAGAAGAAGAAGAAGAACTAATCTATTTCCTGAATCAAAACAAGGATGTCTTTGCATGGTCAGCAAAGGATCTGCAGGGTGTTGACCGAGACATCATTGAACACAAGCTTGACACAGATGAAAAGATTCATCCGAAGAAGCAAAAGCTCAGGAAAATATCAGAAGAAAAAGCAAAGGCCGTGGAAGCAGAAGTCCAAAGATTACAAGATGCTCAAGTCATCCGAGAAGTAATCTATTCAGTATGGCTGGCCAACACGGTACCGGTCAAGAAAAAGAACAGAAGATGGAGAATGTGTGTGGATTTCACGGATTTGAACAAAGCCTGCAAAAAAGATGACTACCCACTAGAAAGAGTGGATAGAGTGGTAGACGATGCTGCAAACAGCGAAATGTTGTCACTCCTGGACATGTTTTCCGGATATCATCAAGTCAGGGTGAGAAAAGAAGACGAGGAGAAAACCAGTTTCATAACTCCATTCAGAACGTATTGTTTCGTGAAAATGCCAGAAGGGCTGAAGAACGCAGGCTCCACATTCTCAAGAATGATAGCAATTGTGCTACATTATCAGCTTCGAAGAAACATTCTAGTATATGTTGACGACATCATTGTCAAAAGCATCAGAAGATGTGATCACATCAGAGATTTGGCAGAAACATTCGCAAATCTAGGGGCAGCGAACCTTAAATTGAACCCAGAAAAATGTGTATTTGGCATTCAGAAGGGAAAGGTTTTGGGATGCCTAGTGTCAACAAAAGGCATTGAAGCCAATCCAGACAAAATCAAAGCAATCATAGAAATGCAAGAACCAGCCTCGGTCAAGGATGTACAAAAGTTAACAGGAAGAGTGGCGGCGCTAAACAGATTCATTCCCAGAGCAGTGGAAAGAAGTTTACCATTCTTCCAGCTCCTCCGAAGCTCCAAGAACTTTCAATGGAGCGAAGCTCAAAGCCAAGCATTCCAGGAACTCAAAGAATATTTGACAAACATGACAAAGTTGTGCCCACCAGAGCCAAAGTCACCTCTCCTCCTATACCTCGCAGCTTCCAACTCAGCCGTAAGTGCAGTCCTTGTTCAAGAGAAAGAAGAAAACGGGAAATTAAGGCAAGTACCAGTCTACTTTGCTTCCGAAGCTCTATCAGGATCAAAACTGTTTTATTCAGAGCTAGAGAAAATCGCCTATGCAGTTGTCATGGCAGCAAGAAAACTCAGACATTATTTTGAAGGGCACCAGATTCGTGTCATCACGAACCAGCCTCTAAACGACCTCTTCACAAACAAAGATGCAACTGGAAGAATTGCAAAATGGGCTGCGGAATTGTCTGGATACGTGGTAGACTTTGAAAGAAGAAACGCCATAAAATCCCAAGTTTTGGCTGACTTCGTCGTGGACTGGACTTCTCCAATCATGGAAAACAACAACTGCGAACAAGTGCCATGGGTAATCTATTGTGACGGAGCCTGGTGTGGAAAAGGTGTGGGAATTTCAGCAATAGTAACATCACCTTCGGGTATCAAAATAAAGTACGCGACTAGATTTCCCAGATGAAGCAGTCTCCACCAACAATACCACGGAATATGAAGCTCTGCTACTAGCACTAAGAAAAATGAAGGCCCTGGGCCAGCAAACTTTCGTCATCAAATCAGACTCCAAGGTGATTCAAGAACACGTTGAGAAAGAAAGCGAGGCAAGAAATCCAGAACTTATCAAGTACCTAAAGAAAGTCCGAGAAATGGAAAAATACTTGAAGGGCTATACCGTGCAACATATCCCAAGGGCTGAAAATGGCGAAGCAGACAAGCTAGCAAAAGCAGCTGCCCAGAATCAACCTCTACCCCCAGATGTTTTCTTTGAAATTATCACTTCTCCCTCGGTAAAAGAGCAAGAAGAGAGAATGGTGAATGTCATAGAAAATGCTGACTGGAGAGCTCAAATCATGGCATTTCTAAGAGACCATTATGAACCTACGGATGAAACCGAGTTAAACAGGCTCAAGCAAAGGGCAAGGGGCTATGCCATAGTAGATGGAGAATTGTATAAATCTGGAATCTCCGAGCCCTGGCTAATGTGCATAACCTCCGAAAAAGGGAAGGAACTTCTAGCAGAAATTCATAGCGGATTTTGCGGAGCTCGTATTGGTGCAAGAGCACTTGCTGGGAAGGCAGTAAAACAAGGATTCTTTTGGCCGTCCATGATTATTGATGCGAGAAAACTAGTTCAAAAATGCGAGGCATGCCAAAAAACATCGAGACATCAAAAAGCATCTTCGCTCCCAATTCAGCTCATTTCACCATCATGGCCACTGCAAAGATGGGGAATGGACCTAGTGAGACCACTACCCACAGCTCAAGGCAATTGCAAATTTGCAGCAGTAGCCGTTGATTATTTCACAAAGTGGATTGAGGCAAAGCCACTAGCAAACATCACTGTTGCAACTGTTCAGAAGTTCTTTTGGCAAAACATAGTCTGCAGATTTGGAGTTCCAAGGGAACTCACAGTGGACAATGGAAAACAATTCGACTGCTACACCTTCAAGGAATTCTGCAGAACCATAGGCACACATGTCAAGTTTTCCTCAGTCTATCACTCTCAATCAAACGGAGCGGTGGAAAGGGCAAATGGAATCATATTCACGGGTGTCAAGAAGTGCTTATTCGATCAAAAGAAGGGCAAATTGGTGGATGAGTTACCTAGAGTCATCTGGTCTCACAATACAACTACTTCAAGAGCTACGGGGTTCACACCTTTTCGCCTACTATATGGTACTGAAGCCATGACACCAGAAGAAATCAAGAATGGAAGCTTAAGAGCCAGTAGAAAAGCCGAAGATTCTCAAGAAAAAGAAAAATTAGAGAAAGACATGATCGAACTAGACATCCTAGAAGCAGCCCAGAACTTAGAGAAATATCAGCAAGAAACTAGAAAATGGAAAGACAAGAAAATTGTAAGGAAGGAAATCAGAGTCGGAGACTTGGTCATCAAAAAGAAAAAGGATTGGGAAAATCTGGGGAAGCTACAAGAAACTTGGGAAGGACCATACATAGTGAAAGAAAGCAACAGGCCGGGTTCTTTCCGCCTAACTGATGAACTGGGAATGGAGTTACCACATTCATGGAACGTGAAAAGCTTAAAGAGGTATTATCCTTAAGAAACGATAGAATTATAAGTTTAGCTAGGTCGCATTTAAATTAAGAAAAAATATAAAAAACCTCGGTCTGTGGATCTATAAACAGTACCGAGGGAGAAAATAGATTTACTTTTTCTGTATTTTTACTTTACCTAAAGGGACCATACTCTTTTCCTTGCAAGGGGAACTCCACCATGGAGGCAAGGTTTTTAATGAGGCGGGTCTCGTGTAAATTTCCTTTCTGTTCATAATGAAAGAAGTTTTCCCCTAAATTTCCTGCATTCATATTGATATCGTTTCTTTATTATTGCAAAATCTAAACAAATGAAGGTCGAGGGCCATGTTCCAAAAAAGTAATTATCCAAGAAAATCACGAGGGCCGGGGCAGCAGGAAAGTTGCGGCCTTATTCCAAAAAACCTGTGATTATCCAAGAAAATCACGAGGGCCAGGGAAATAGGAAAGTTGCGGCCTTATTCCAAAAAACCCCGTGATTATCCAAGAAAATCACGAGGGCCGGGGCAACGGGAAAGTTGCGGCCTTGTTCCAAAAAACCCGTGATTATCCAAGAAAATCACGAGGGCCGGGGCAACAGGAAAGTTACGGCCTTATTCCAAAAAACCTGTGATTATCCAAGAAAATCACGAGGGCCGAGGCAACAGAAAAGTTGCAGCCTCATTCCAAGTGATTATCCAAGAAAATTACTAAAGCCATGGCAACGGAAGGTTGCGGCCATGTTCCAAAAAGTGTGGTTCTACACGAAAATCACAAAAACAGAGAGCAACAGAAGGTTGCAACCAAAATTCAAAAAGAATGACCAAGTGATTATCTAATTTTCCTAAAGGGCATGGATCATATTCCACGCCTAATCAAAAGTATACAAAGGCATAGTGCCAGTTAGATAAAGTTCGCACAAGTTTATCTTCATCAGAAGCAAAATTCGCAAGGCGTGTTGAACACAACCAAGAGTTGTCATATCAACACATTTTCCACCTTAAGTCCATAAAACTATATACAAAGTTTTATCGACTTATCTTTAGAAAATCTTTTCTAAACTATCAAAGTAAACTTCAAGACGTATCTACTTCTGGAAAAGGACGACACGCCCTCGTGCTACGAAACGCAAGGTAGGGAGGGTGACGTTTTTTGCAAAAACATTTCTTAAATTGCTTTTTCGCATCACAAGGGTCAACGTCTCAATACAGCAAATTCTTATAATGCAAAAGAATAGATTACAAAGGGAGTTCCAATACATGGCCAGGTTTTGAGCCTCGCTGTTCGGCAATATCACAAACATATGCGAAATTGTCATCCGCGGCTAAGGGGCTGAGGGGCTCCGCCTTCACAACGCATGTTGTGTTTTCTTCAAGCGTCGAAACAGCAAAATCGTCTCGAGAAGTAAAAAACCAACCCAGAGGAAAGCTATGCATCAAGAAGTATTCGCAACAGAACATCCAAAAATCTCTGAAAGATTTTTCAGGGAAAGCTTCTTTGTACAGACGTCAGGAAGCACCGCTGGCCATCACACGTTCATGATACATACGAACAGGAATAACGTCCTGCGCAGCCCCCTTCAAGGACCTGCGCAGGCCCCCCTTCAAGGACCTGCGCAGGAATAGTATGTTACAAATCTCTTTACAACCATCTCGAAGTCTTTAAAGTCAGGAACATCCTATATCCTAAACCTGCTCTGTTTCAGCCGGAGCCGCGTCAGAATCGGCAGCATTTGCGTCTTCAGCACTCTTATCACCAGCTTCGGCAGCAGCAACATTGTCGGAATTCAGCTCCAATGCCGCTCGAAGCTCTTCTTGGGCCTCGTCCTCCAAAATCTGAAAGATAAACAAAAAATGCCTATAAGCAAACAATGACGCAGGCAAACAAAGAAGCCAAGTCATTCTCAAGAATATCAAGAGGAAGAAAAATACCTTAGCAAGCTTCGCATGTGCAATTTCTTTGGCAAATTCCTTGCCGCCAACCATCCAGAACTTCTTAACAAAATTTTTCTTAATGTTCTTTACATCCTCATTTGCACGAATCATGGAAACACTTGATGCCGAAGGAAATTCAAGACCCGAAGAGCAAACCTTCCCATGATCCGCACAGTCTTTAATCTCCAGCAACTTCAGAAGACTCTCGGAGCAAAATGCAGCAGCAAAATCACTGGCAGAGCCAATAAGTTCAGGAAGACTTTCGAATTCCTCAACAAGCCAGTTGATAATTGCTACTGGATCTTCAGAATTAGGGAAAGGGTTCGGCCTAGCCCCATACTCACCAAGAGCTTCGCTATACTTCTCAAACAAAAACTCAAAGTTATTCTTAATCTTCTTTTCACCATCCCTCATAATTTTCAACTGCTCAGCAAGATCTTTCTCCAAAGAAATAATCCTAAGATCTTTCTCACTGTTGGCTTTTGCAAGATCTACATTTTTCTTCACAGCCTCGGCATGTTTAACCTTAAGCTCTGAAATCTGGTTAGCATCACGCTCAATCGTGTTCCGCAATTCTTCAATGATTTTCAAGTCATCTTCACGAGATTTCTGAAGCTTCACATGTTCAATTTCCAAACTTTTATAGGCATCATCAGCATGTTTTCTTCCCTCCTTAGCAAGTTCCACCATCTCCTTTAAAGTCTTGTTGTGAATCTCTAATTCCTCAGAAAGTTTCTTTGAAGAGGACAAATCTCGTTCAGGATTAAGAATCTTGCCTTGTAGCGAAAGAGCATGGTTCTGATCAGCACGAGTCTTTTCAGAAGAAATCTTGCCAGCGATCACAGATTTTAGGCCGAGGGTGGTGCTGATCATTGACAAATCTCTGGCAGGAAGTTTCTGCAGAGCATCTTCAAAAACTGCAAGCAACAAAAGGCAAAATAAGTAAAACCAAAGTAAAGTGAAGAAAGAATGAATGCAAGTCAGAACCAACATACCTGCAGGGTCAAAATAGTTACCAACTTCTTCATGTGCGGATGTCACAATCGCATGAGCATCATCTGGAATCGTCTCAATCTGAGATTCCGGAATTTTCTCTAAGTCTTGAAGGGAAAAAGAGGGCTTCTTCAAAGCTTCACCTCCAGATGAGCTCGCGAAGGAAGCAAGCGATCCTGGGGCATTCCACAGCATTTCAAAGCTATAAGGATCATCATCCCTCCCAATCCCAGCACCACCAACGAACATTAACTTACCCTTCAAGTTCGTTCCAAAGGTTTGATTGTATCCGTAAGTCTCGGCCGAAACTCCCCCATCTTCGGGAATATCTTGACGACCTTGAATAAGAAGTGGAAAGTGAGAAGGAGGACCTTGCTGCACGATTTTGTCAAGATCAGCTACGAATTTAAGAGAAGCGTCACCGTCATTTGTCTTGTCTTCCAAGAGAATAATTCCCTTCTCCAAAGATGAAGCTTTGGAGACTTTGGACGCCTCAAGTTTTTCAGCAACCACGGGTTCTTTATCTGAAAGAGATTCAATATCAACAAAAGTACTCTCTGAGGAAGGAGAACACACCACACGGCCCGCAATCACCTCACAACAAAGTAAAGAATCACCTGATTTCTGGTTATCGTCATCATCCTCATCAGACAAAGCAGGCGCGACCCGAGCACGAGGCTTGCAGGAAATAACTTTTTTATTTCCTTTCTTTTTCTTCAAATCTGCCAAAGCGGCTGCGGCAGTATTCTCGGCTTCGGAACTGCGAGGCGGCGAAGACGAGCTCCCGGAAGTCAGCTTTCTCTTCTTGGACATTTCTAGAGTTTGTCTTCTCAGAAGCCTTGCTGACTGCAGAAGATTTCTCAAAAATCGCCAAAACTTTAAGGCTCTTCCTCTTCCGGGACTTCGCAGGAACTCCAATAGTAATCGACCCAGTAACGCCAGGCGCCTACATTAACTTTTTTTGGGCCAGGAGGCCTTGGCCGAAGAGCCGGGTCCGCGCCAAGTTCCGAAAAAACACGATTCACACGGCGTTTATGTTTCACAATATTCTTGAAGTGTTTATATTCACTCAAATAGCACTTCCCAACCATATCGACCACCAATTCCTCAACAAGGAAGATAAAATCATCTAAACTTTGACCTTTGGAGAGGCGAAGATCAAATCTTGGAAAGGGAACTGGGCACGGGGCCCAATCCACAGAAAGGTAAACAATCTTCTTGGGTTGCCACCCATAAGACAATGGCCATACACTGGCAGCAATATATTCCTCAATCACATCTCGTCCACCAAAGATAGTGCAAGCAAAGTAGAACATGTCTTCACCCTTCTTGAAATCCTGAGATTTTCTACTGAAGGAAGCGGTGGAAACAGCCATCATCGGTCTGATGGGCGTAAAGAAAGGATTCAGAGGGCCAGCAAGACCCATCTCTTTCGACATATCAAACTTGACGTAAAACCAAAATTTCTGCCAGTTATCTGCCCATTTCTCATTACTGCAAGGAGCAAGCTGAATTCTCTCGATTTTCTGACTTGCATTCTTCCGACGAGTGTTGAAAGTACTGCAGCCATAGTGAGCTTCGTACAAGTTATCATCATCAAGTTTGATAATTTTCCGCTGAATATGAAACTCGAAAAGCCGAGCGAAAATATCTGCGCTTATATGACCTTCGAAAGTTTTCTGGATCCAGAAAAATTTCGATAACTCCAGAAAAGAGTTAGGAGTAAGCTGGTGCATCTTCACTTGAAATCGATTTAGGATCGCAGGAAGACGCTCATCGCACGGAAATCTGAGACCAGTAGTAAAGAAATCTCTGAAAACAACTACCTCATCAGGTTGAGGCTGAGGAACTTCTTCGCTTGTTGGCGGGCGACCACAGCCAGGAGGAAAAAAATTCGCGTCCTCAAAATCCTTGATCAGCTCAGGAGTCACTAGAGATTTTCCAAAAACAAAAGTGGGAGGATACGCCACCTTCGGGGGCATCAACTCTTCCATCTCAACTTCAACCTGAGAAATATCTTCTTCAGTTCCAGAATCCTCGCTCGAGTTCACCTCCCCCTCCTCAAGAGTCGTATTCCCAAGACCCGGAACCACAGGAGCACTACTTGAAGCAGGAGCTTTAGAAGATTGCAGAACTTCGGAACCCAGGGCAGCAGCCTGGGCAATTTCTTCCTCTGTCATCAGCTTGACAGTATGCCTCACTCGAGCCACCTAAAAACCAGAGACATCAGAAAAGCGTAGGGAAAATTTTTTTCCACCTAAATCAAAGAACGGAACTAAAGAAACAAGGAGTTCAAGAATTACCTTCGGAGAAGAAGAAGAGCAGAACTCAGGAAGCAGACCGCCAAGAGAGCCTTCAAAAGAATTCACGAAAAAATCCAAGAAGATTCAAAAGCAGCCAAACGGTGAAAGCGAAAGTCACCGCAGGCCCCCTATTTATAGGAACGAGTAGACGCATCGAGAAGGCGCCTCGATAGACGAACCGCCATCCTATAGAAAGCCGATGCGTGTCTCCTCTGACGCCCGAGGGTGACGTTTTTATCCAATCATAAGAAACTTTTTTCGTGGAAACGAGTCGTCGGAGTCAACCCGCTTCCCCGAGGGGCTACTGTTGGGGATCGGCCTAAAAACATCTTCCTCGAAAACTTCCAAGGAATCACGCGTCGGCAGTTTCAGGAATCTCCTGAAAGTTCTGAAGTTTTTCAGATCTATGAACGAGTCTAAAGATGTCATTTTCTTATGGTTGGAGAAAGTTTTCTGGAGGATTAAATAGTTGGGTAAAGTATTATTTTATGCATGAACATATTGCTGACCCTCAGATTTCCCGAGAAGTTACGGTTCCACACTTTCCCGTATTTTTTGTGATATCCAGGAATCCGAGAGTTCTGGGATATCTACCTCGCAGCAAAGATTCCAGGAAAGAACGAAGGAACGACGCGAAGAAGAACTTGACCGAAGCTGCTCAATGAAGATCTCCGAAGATAGTATGAGGATTCTTAGGAACCGAAGCTGACCCGGTCAAAGGCGTATCAGAGAAGATTCAAGGAGACGTGAGAAGCTTGGCTACGGAAGAAGAAGGAAACTTGAATACGCAATGGCACATCTGTAAATTGAAAAGGATTCCCATGATTACCGCGGACTTATGTACCCCTAAGATTTTCATGTATATGTAACTTTACAAAGGGTAGTTTCGGAATGTAAAAGTGACCCCCGGGCACTATAAAAGGAGCCCCTCGGCCTCCGTGTAAAGGGATCAACTTTTTGAGAGAGAAGTCAGTAGCTTTTGTCAGTTCACTTCCACCTTTTGTCTGAAGATTTCCGAATTTCCAACAGCATCCAAACACCCTTGGTTTCCTATCTGGACTTCGCGTCTACGCATCCATCGATGCCGCAGGATTCCGGAAGACTCCGCGTTGGGGGAGGACATCATGGAGTCTAGCGATCTCGTACGTCGGCGCCGGATCTCCTTCCGCTCGCGCGCCACCGCTCTTCCTCCCCTCTCCGCGCGCGCTTCTCCTGCTCCCGCCACTTCCCCCGCGCGCACTTCTCCGTCGTCATCGTCACCGCGTGCCGGATCTGCCGCCGAGCTTGCTGGGGAGGAGGAAGGCGCCGCCCAAGATCCCACCTCGCCTGGCTCCTCCATGCCCCGCCTTACCTCACATCGTACTCCGCAGAGGCAGAGGCTTCGGTCGTGCGCTCGCGCGAGTCGCAAGAATCAAGCTACAACATCATGAAATCGAGCTCCGCCGGGACAAATTGAATCCCCTTGCTTCCGAATTGAGCTCCGCCAGCTCTAAATCGAGCTTCCCGCTGCCGCAGCGAGCCACGCCGGCCGTTGAATCGAAGTCCCCTGCTGCCATGTCGAGCCCGCTGGCCGCCGAATCGAGTTCCTCGCTGCCGCTTCAAGCCTGCCGGCCACTGAAACAAACCCTGTTGGCCGCCGCATTGAGCTCTGCTGGCTGCCGCATGAAGCCGTGCTGCAAGGCAAGCTCTGCTGGCCGCCGCATCAAGCCGTGATGCAAGGCAAGCGCCAGCATTAGCAAGGGAACAGGGAAGCAAACGTCCTCTGGAAGCTTGCCTTGCTCTGCCCGGCGAGGCGAGGCGATTGCTGGCAAGGCATCCGAATGGACGAGAGAGGTGCATAGTGGATCACATAGAAATTTGTCATAGCTGATCAGCTTCTTTTGTGCTAGATAATAAATGCTTTTATCTATAGAAACTACTACTTCAAATATTGCATTGGAGACTATAGTTTCTTGTGACAGAGTCTTCAAGCTATGGACTATGGATAGAGTCTGGGTTGGGAGTGTCCTAATAACTAAGTCCAACACGCCCAACCTGCACGGTAACTACGTTCGTGTACTTTTCACATAAATTCTCAAATTAAAGTTTATTTCTATGAAAAAATAAAAATTTGATACCTCTGTCTTTTTTACAAACAATCCCAGGAGGCAAAAGATGTGGGAAGTGTCAAGAGAGACTGAGAATAATGGTCAGGGGTACAAAGGAAGCATAATTCCTACATGAAGCATATTGCTAAGGGATGTTTGGATCCTTGACTAACGTCTAACATTTGTTATATCAAATGTTCGGATGCTACTTATAATTATAAAACTAATTACACAGATGGAGGTATTCTCTAGATGGATGTATTAAACTTAATTAATCCATCATTAACATTTTTTAATATGGCACCACATTATCAAATCATTAACTATTTAGACTTAATAGATTTGCCTCATGAATTAATATCTATTTGTATAATTAATTTTATAATTAGTCTATGTTTAATACTCCTAATTACTATTCAATATTCGATGTGACATGGGCTAAAGTTTTCATAGGAAAAATCAAACGGGCCAAGGCAATGTGCTTAGCTATTTGTGCTTTGAGTCTTGGGCCCCGTTTGGTGACACGAACTAAACATATCGGATGGTTTGGATATTAATTAAGGATATCAAATATAGACATATAGACTAATTATAAAATTAATTGCACAGAGGAAAGTTAATTTATGAGGTGAATCTGTTAAATCTAATTAGTTCATAATGTGGCAATGTAGTGGTGCTGCTGTAAACATGTGCTATTTATGAATGAATTAGCCGTAATAGATTTGTCTCACGGATTAGCTTCCATCAGTGTAATTAATTTTAATATTAGCTCATATCTAATCCTCCTAATTAGCATCCTAAGATTCAATGTAACAAGGACTAAATTTTAGCCCTCGGAGCCAAACACCTCGAACCAGTTTCTAGTGGCTTGTGCATTTAGGCCTCCTCACACTACGGGAAAACCACTCTTTGCCGTGTGTCAAGGTCTTTGCCGTGTGTTTTATTCGGGCGCACGACAAAGAGCCATTTTGTCGTGCGTTTTAAAAAACACACGGCAAAGATTCTTTACCGTGTGTCGGAAAATAAAACGCACGACAAAGATTTTTTGCCGTGCACTTTATTTCTTGGCGCACGGCAAACATTTTCCTCCCACTGTCGGTTAACGACTGTTAGCTAGCAAGTGGAGGAGAAGTGCCTTTGCCGTGCGTTTTTGTATGTCACACGACAAAGTTTTTACCCTATATATACGTCCTCCTAAGCTTTAAATCCAATAGCCCCTCAAAACAAATTCTCCCCACTTTAAAATTTTTTTCACTCTATACAAACAACATGTGATACTTCATGGTAAAATTTGGTAGATTTTTGTATTAATTTGCTATATTTAACTAATTAATTGCATTTCAAGCATTTTTTTCAAAAAAGCCAAATTTGAGCTACAAGTGATTCAAATAATAGAATAAAATGAGTGAAAAAATAATATCCATGTTATTTAGCCAAATTTAAGACCTCTTCCATAAAATCAAAAGAAATTTTAAACATTTTGACTAGGAAACACGATCATGATCGTGTGTCCAAATGATTTAAAAATTCTAAAAAATGCAAATGAAGTCTGAAAATTATAAGATTGGTCAATATCTCATGATATCATACGTGGAGGCTGTAGTAAAAATTAGAACAAGTTTTGAATATTTTGTCATGTACGGTGCTTACAAATCGAAACATATCCGAAGAAGTTTCAAAGAGTTGAGAAATAGATGGTTAGGTTTGAATGAAAAGCGACGATCAAATTTGAATTTGAATTCAATTTTTTTTTCTATAAGCAATAGACAATATAAGTTATTCTATGTAAAATTTTGGTGTTTTTCGAAGCTATTTGATAATTTTAGTGTCTTTCTATGTAAAATTTGGATTTTATTAAAAAAAAGTCTTTGACGTGCGTTTTTGCTTCGAGGCACAACAAAGAGTGCCTTTGACGTGCATTTTTGGAAAACGCACGGCAAAGAGGTATCTTTGCCGTGCGTTTTTGGTATGACGCACGGCAAATTTTTTTTCCATATATATGTCCTCCTAAGTCCTAAATCCAATAGCCTCTCAAAAAAAATTTTCCTCACTTTGAAATTTTTTCTACTCTATACATACAACATGTGATACTTCATGGTAAAATTTGGTAGATTTTTGTACTAATTTGCTATATTTAACTAATTAATTGCATTTCAAGTAATTTTTTCAAAGAAGCCAAATTTGAACTACAAGTGATTCAAATAATAGAATAAAATGAGTGAAAAAATAATATCCATGTTATTTAGCCTAATTTAAGACCTCTTTCATGAAATCAAAAGAAATTTTGAACATCTTGACTAGGAAACACGAGCATGATCGTGTGTCCAAATGATTTAAAAATTCTAAAAAATGCAAATGAAGTCTGAAAATTATAAGATTGGTCAATATCTCATGATATCATACGTGGAGACTGTAGTAAAAATTTGAATAAGTTTTAAACATTTTGTCATGTACGGTGCTTATAAATCGAAACATCTCCGAAGAAGTTTCAGAAAGTTGAGAAATAGATGGTTAGGTTTGAATGAAAAGAGACGATCAAATTTGAATTTGAATTCAAAATTTTTTCTATAAGCAATAGACAATATAAGTTGATCTATGTAAAAGTTTGATGTTTTTTCGAAGTTATTTGATAATTTTATTATTTTTCTATGTAAAATTTAGATTTTATAAAAAAGCTGTTGCCATGCGTTTTTGAAAAAACGCATGACAAAGAATCTTTGCCGTGCGCCCGGAAAACGTGGCGCATGGCAAAGTCGAATTGGGCCAGCCGGCCAAAAAGTCCATTAGGCCGGCTAGCCCATCAGGCCGGCCCACCTCTCCCTCGCGCCCAGTCCCATAACCTAAGTATAAAAACCCCGCCTCCCCCGCCTCCTCGTCCTCCCCCCGCAGCCCCACCGCCCCAACCCCCTCTCCCCTACGTGTTGACCGCCGGCCCCTCACCTCTCCCCTGCGCCCCACCACCGTCCCCCTCCCCTCTACCCCACCGCCGGCCACCACCTCCTCCTCTCCTCATCCTCCCCCGATGGCCGGCGCGCGCCTCCTCCTCCTCCATCGACGGCGCGCGACGGGCCTCCTCTTCGCTCTTCATATCTGGCGACGACGGCACGCGTGCGCGCGGCTGGCCTCCTCTCCCGATGGCGCGTGGCGGGCCTCCTCCTCCCCCGACGGCGTGCGGCGGGCCTCCTTCTCCCCCGACGGCGCGCGGCGGGCCTCCTCCTCCCCCTTCAGATCCGGCGACAATGACGGTGTGCGCGCGGCGGGGCTCCTCCTCCTCCTCCTCCGGCTCCTCCGCCCCCAGCTCGCCGCCTCGCGCCTCCTCCTTCTCCGGGTCCTCTGCCCCCAGCTCGCCGCCTCGCACCTCCTCCACCCCGTCTCCTCTAGAGAACGCGCGCGGTCCGCTCCTCCGACGGTGGTGCGCGCGGCCTCCACTCCACGACGCGGCTCCCCTGCGGCCGGCGTGAGGAGGCCGGATCTGGCCGCCCTCTCCCCTCCGGCCGACGCGGCGGAGGCTCCGACAGCCCCGACGCGGTAGAGACCCGGCCTCATCCCGGACGCGATGGAGGCCCGGCGGCGACCCCGACGCGGTGGAGGACCGGCGGCCGGCGACCGCGTGGTGGTGGCACGGCGAAGGCGGGCCCCGACCTGCCTTGAATTTTTTTTCTTTTTTTAGTGTTCTTTGCCGTGCGTATCAGTGTGAGGCCAGGCCAGGCACACGGCAAAGGCCGTCGGCCGCTGTTACAGACGGCCGTGCCGTCGGATGCTTTTCTTTGCCGTGCGCCGTGTTTGACGCACGGCAAAGGTCCTTAGCCGTGCGTGCGATTGAAAGCGCACGACAAAGGACCTTTGCCGTGCTAAATGCTGCCGTGCAGACTTTGCCGTGCGTTTCCGAGAAAAACGTACGGCAAAGACTTTGCCATGCGTTTCTTACCTTTTGGTTTCCCGTAGTGTCCAATGGTTGCATATGTGCTAGCTAATATAATATTTTCTCATATTTTAATATGAAAGAGGAGTTATTTCTTGATCAAGAGATAGTTTCATACACGCACTTCAAAATTATGTGGAATGACGTGTGTGTGGTCATTCGTATTCCATATTATAAGCTATGTGCTAGAAACCAGATTATTGGAAGGTTGCCCACTTGTGGTGCCAGCTGGTTACTTTGTGTACTTGTGACCATGCATTTTGATGTAATAAAAACGAAAACAAGTATACTATGCAATTCATCTGTCATGTGATTGGCTCACTTATGCGCTTGATGTTACAGGCAAAGAAAAACGACGACGACTTGACCGGCCACTGCTCACCGCAATTGTTGTGACGTGAGACTTTCAAGTTTCAATCTTGGAAGCATATATGTGGCATGCCAACTGATTTTCTTCGCAGCCAACTTTAATTGACTAGCACTGTCCAGTGAAAATTGGATTGTTCCATGTGAGCACTTGACCGGCCACTGCAATTGCTGTCACGTGAGACTTTGGAACCTTGGAAGCAGTTATATGCCGACTAAATTTCTTCACAGCTTCTGTTTTCTACTACCTACGTACATAATATAGCTAATTCTAGCATTCAAAGTTTGTTCCACAAAATATCATAAATATAACTATTTTTAAGTTTTCAAGTGGCTTATTTAGCATGAAGGTATAAAATACTTTCCATGCATATATACAAATCAATTATGATATGTATATTTGCATGCAAGCCTCCTACGAGTTAAATAGGATTGGTATAACTATATATCCTCTTAATCAGCATATGGAAATCAATGAAGAGCAATATAGACTATATTTTAGGGTACGCTTGGTTCAAAGCCGAAGCTTGCCTGACCAAATTGGTGCGCCGACGCGTTGGTGTGGCGCGGACAGGGGCATAAACCAAACAATCTCTTAAACCACATCTTTAATTTGCTCAGAAATCTTTAGAGGTATATCTATATATTATGGGACGCAGAGTACTACATTGTATATGATGAATTGATGATTGAATTAAATCGTGCACTAATCAAACAGATCGCACAGATTAGGGTATTGCCGATGTTTTCGAAGCACATGCTGCTTGGTGTTCCGAATCTAGGGTGGACTTGCTGGGTCGTCTCCCCGGCCTGCTCCATGTTTTTTCTCTGGAGACTTTATAAGTCCTGGGGCGCTTTGGTTAGTTACCTCTAGGCTAGCAGCCAATCATCATTCCCTTAGCTTCAGCGCTACTCCAACAGCAACCTGCTAAAGCAGCAGGTTTCGCGAGGAACAACGCTAAATCAGGGACAATGTCAGCGAATGCTTGCCGTTTCCCAATCCGGTTGGTTGTTGTTGAGAGAAACAGGAGGGGCAAGCCCCTACTGCAAGAATATATTAAAGCCAGAAGTTAACAAAATACAGAGTTTCGAAGTAAAACTGCAAGCAAAAGAGGGGAGGAACAAAACAGGAAGGGGAAGGAAAAGGATAAGGCTATTCTAAAGCAATGACCCAATCATTCATCGCCGGCAAGAGGCTCTGTTTAGCTCTGTGCAGCAGGAGGAGGAATTCCTTTTTGAACTTCCTGAGACAGTCTTCTACTGAGGGGTCTTTGCCATTAAAAATCCAATCGTTTCGAGTTGTCCAGATGCTCCATGACATGAGGATGATGATCTCCATGAGAAGGGGACAGCTAACTTCTCTTTGATCTTCCAATCCGGTTGGTTGTTGTGCTCCTGACTCTACTGGTTCTTGCCCGCGGACCGTATCCATGCGGGTCTAGTAAGTGCAACAATACATTGGCTTTCCACGATTTTCTGCTCGTGAAGTTCTCAAGGATCATGAGCTGGCGATATTTTCACCATGTCGCAGATGATCCGCTTGGCCCATGCACATCACTACCACCCCCGTTTTGTCCACCATTCTGCGGTCACGGTTAATGATGGATCGATTGGAAGCGCGTTCTTTCGAGATGATGGAACGCTGGAAAATTTCTCCAACTCAATCATATGGCATGGGAATGCCATTTGTGCATCAGCTTACATGCTCATTGCTCACAACTTAATTTTGAGCATTTCAATTGACTATGCAATAATCTTCTTTTCACCTTTTATTTTTCATTATTTTCAAGTTACCTCAAGCTTTGTATTCTTCAAATTTACTAGTGTAATTGCTTGGAATCAACTATTATAAATATGTAAATTTGGATGATTATCTAACGTATGTATGGTCACCCCTCATCCGCGCTTGCTAGCTCATTATGGATCTAGCATATACCCACCACACTTTTGATTGGATCGTAGTTTCCACATGATCCGTTGCCATCATGCGCTGGTTGATAATAAGAAAAGCCATGTGTTCAGCTAATCACATTGCAAACTTTCGGTTCTTTTATTTTATATTCTTTCTACGTTCTGAATTTTCTAGTTTCATACCTTTTACTATGTATCTAGACGTAATATAAATCTAGGTGGATAACAAAATATACCAGTATAAAAGGCAAAACAACTTATACAACTAACCTGGTGCTTGCTCTCACAACTCATTTGAAAATATACATATCATGCACTTCTCATACAACTTTACGAAAACCTGCACAACCTTTACTGAAATGACATTTATTCAATCCACCTCTCAGGAAGTTTTATGAAAACCTCCTCGATCTTTATAGAAAGACCATTTATCCGAAAGAACAACTACAACAAAATCAACAAGCAACCCATTACATTATCTATTTTACACGAGTTCGGTTTCATCGTACCAAAACTGTTACAAAGTCTTCTCTATGTCTCATACTCTGCAGTTTCATGACCTAAATTCCATTTACAAAATTCACAAAACTGCAACTAACATCCCCACAGCTCCATCATCGTTTTCTGCATCCACGTAATCCTTATATCCATGTTGACAGGGACAAAGCTATGTTGCTCCCTATGGGTGCGGTCACACTCAAACTCAAAACAAAATTTAGTGATTGCTAACGATTTTTAACCCTTTATATGCACCCTCTCGTTCCAATGTGAGACGCACCCACAGCTAGCTAAATCAGCACATAAACCATATAGAGAAAGTTTTTTAATGAAGTGTCGCACCCCCAACAATTTTACTCTAGCTCTGCTGCTGCATGTCGATTGTACAATCATCTTTCTCTTCATATATGCTCTACACTAATACTACTCACGGTCATCCACTGGATCAGGCCAACCTAGCCTACCAACGGCTCACTCCTAGTATCCATAATAATCACCTCTCAACACACAGCCGTGTACGTGATCAATATATATCCAACAGATTAACACTCACCGGCCGTGTTGATGTTCCACAACCGTAACCCTATACATGAAGATGGCAACGAAGATGAAACATCTATGCAGCTCTCACTCACAATCTGCACTCTTGTAGTCATCGAAACCTCCGACGTGATCCGGCGCTGATAGAGAAACTAAGGAAGTTAAACACCACCACACCAAGAAGACCACTGCCATGCAAAGCCCATCACTACAGTGCCAGTGCAACTAATCCCACCACCTGAATGGAATGAAAACACCGAATCTCGATCCTCAATACAATGCACGGGGGCCTCACCGCATCCACCGTTGGACTCCCTCTCTCACTCGTGCGCGGGGGCGTCGCCAAGCCCGCCACAGAACTCCACGCTCCGGATTCATTTCCAACATTGCCGTCAAGATCAATAGCAGAGATGCCCCACCCCCAAAGTCTCTATCAAGAAGCCAAGCAGTCGACGATGCCGACTTCACCTCGATGCTTCACCCCCGCACAAAGCCATCGCCGTCAAACCAGGGGACGAAGGAAGTCGCTTGTGCCATCTTCCGATGTTGTACCGCACTTGATGGGCCCAGCCATGTTTAGCGCCCCGCCGCGATGTGCTGCAAGCCAAGTCGTCTCACATTGCCGTTGCTGCAAGCACCGTCGTCACCGACGCAGTCCCACGCCGCACTAATTGTTGCCACGCAACGTCAACCACCATGGTCCGCTACAAGCAGCCAAGCGACAACCATGCGACAACCCTTGATCGCCCTCTAGAAGGAGTATTGATTCCATGTTTCACGGTGATGGAAATTGGGGACCCATGGGTATGGCAGGTGGGTAAGCAGGATGTCGAGGTCCGAAAACTTTTCGGTCCTTTGCGGACTCATTTTCTTTCTATGAATTTTGATGGGTCTGCTCTCCCTCCACCCTTTCTGAAATCTGGAAAGTGGGGCCAATGTGAGGGTAGGGAGGTTTTTCCTTGGGTGAGAAGTGTTTTGAAGAAGTTTGTGTGATTTCATACATTGACACGTATTCTTGAGACGATTTAACAAACAGTCCGTACAATAGGATCTTTTTAGTTATCTCATAGTAATTTTGTTTCCTTCATTTGTGTTTAGAAAAAAAATATTATCAACTCGTACAATGATGGATTAGTCGTCTCATAGTCATAACATATAACCTAAGAAACGATTTTTACGCAAAACAAAGACATCTTGCTCTTTCACCCTCTCTCCGATCCTTCACATCACGAAAAAACCTAGCTGCATGGACTGCATGAGTACTTGCTCTCCTCCACAAGTTGAGCCAGCTGTTATTCAAATTGCGGGCTTGTATTTTAGAGGTTGAATTTTCCTTGTCATTCAAATAGTATGTCAGTCATTGAGACAATATAAAGTAGGTAGCAGCTTTCGGTGAAGCGGATCGGAGACCCGAAGACCTTTAAGTGGTTGGCGGCAAAGAACTACAATGCGACATCTGAGCTTTCGAAGCATTATACTCCCTCCGACTCAGAATATAAGGACTTGTTGATTTTTACTGATCACATTTGACCACTCGTGTTATTCAAAAAATTTATGAAAACATGACCAGCAAAGTCAACAAATCCTTATATTTTGGAACAAAGAAAATATTTGGGAAGCTCATCTTATTTGTGACCGTTCGAGATCCAAAGGTTCTCTGGGGCCGGTTTTAATCTTGGGTCAACATATGCATGCTGGTGCGTGGACTTGGCAGGGTCGTCTCCAGCGCTCCATGTTTGTATGCAAACCTTTCAAGTCTCCTGAGCCTTTGGCCATGCTAGACTGCTTGCTAATACAACTTCAACCTACTAAAGTAGGTTTACTTTGCACTGCACTCTCTCCAGCGCGAGGAAAACTCTGACGCTTGGAATCAAGTACTGGGCGAGAAGACAATGTCACCGGATAATGCTTGCCGTTTCTCAACTGTTTTGTTGGTTGTTGTGCTCCTCCTCGTTCTACTGCTGGTTCTTGCCAGCGGAAGGGTTCTTAACAGCGGCGGCGGCCACGGAACACCTTCATGCGGGATTTGTAAGTACAGCAATATACTATACTAATGTGTTGGATTTTCCACGGAACTCTTTGATTTCTCATGAACGTAAATAGTCTGATGATCTGTCGCTTTTTTTTTCTTTTTTTGAAAGGAACAACAAAAATTTTGCCGTAATTTTTATTAGCAGAAAGAGAGGAAAAAACAAGCAAGACGTACAACTTTTTTTAAGGAAAAGTTAAACGTCACACGTGTGATTTGGTCGTCTTCCTCACACGATTTTTTTGGCTGTCTGTTTTCGATCTGGCGCTCCAGAATTCCCCACAAACCTTTCTTTCCCGCTTTCTATGACGTGTGGACCCTAATTGGCAGCCATCCCTGTTTGAGTTTTGGGACTCGCGTTGATATTTCTCGGTCTCTCTCATCTCTTCCTCTTCATTTCCTCTGTCTCTTCACCTCTCTCCTTCCCGAACAGCAAGCCGCGGCGATGCGAGGTGGAGCTAGGGTTCCAGCGGCTCTGGTGAGATTTGAACTCTCTCTATCCATTTTTGCTCCAGTACATCTGTTGTTCGACCGCGCCCGCCCCTTGTGATCTGGTTGTTTCCTTCGATTAGTAATTTCCGTTCAGATTCTGGATCTAGTCATGGCGATTTGGTTCTCGTTGCTTAGCCTCCTGTTGGTTTTGTCCCGTTAGATGGGTAGTTTTGATTTGATTGCTCAACTCCCCCGCGCAAGCCCAATCCTCTGTGTATTTGCTACACAGTTCGATTTGAGGAGAGATGTATTTGTATATTTGGATTCGTTTCCCTTCCTTCTAACTTCTGCCAGGTGTGTCCTCCCCCCTCCCCACGATTCAGGAAGTGGCTCCCTCATCTTTAGTGTTATTCAGAGATTTATCCCCTTTTTAGGTTGCTGGGGTAATGATTCATGCTCAAGGATGTCTTTGGATTATAGGATGACGGCCTCTTGCCTTATAACTGTCTGTTTTTTTAGCAAACTCATTATTCAGTTTTTATTTTTTGATTTCTATATACTAGTTCTATTTTCCTGTTCACGATTCATGGAATTATTTTTGATGGATGCAACTGGGTTCTATGGTATCTACTGCTTATACGAGTCATCATATGTGAATGTTTTATTTTCACTTTTTGTCATTTTTCTTGGTGTATGCATCTCTGGTAGGTGATATTGCAGTTTTATTTATCTTGCCAACTAACACCGCATTACTCTTATCATGTCATATGTAAATGTTGTATTTTCACTTTGTCAACTATTGTTTGTGGCATGCATCACTCGTACTTCAATATCCTGGATAGTTGCAAGAAATTAACTATGTCATATGATTTTTGCACAAAGACACCTAATTGATGCTCCTAATGCGTGGGATTTTTTTTCTAGTTTTTATGGTAAAATGGAAATGGCTGTGTGATGTGTGTGTGAGTGTGGGGGGGGGGGATTTAAGTTGTCTGGGTGGTGGTTAGAAACGGAAATCATATTGTAGTTTTATATCGATTTTTTTGCTCAATCATCATCAGCCCTACTCTTACTGTACTTTTTTGTGTCATGTAGCTTCCTAGGAAGAAGCCGAATGATTGTATCAATGTTGATAGCTCCCAAGAAAGCGTTGAAGTTGAGTCTGAAGAAAAAGCTTATTCATTGAGTCAAAGTCAAAGTGATGCAGCCCCTGGAAATGAAGTGAGTTGTTAAATTATTGTATTATAATCAATCTCCTGTCAAGGTGTCTATTTGCCTATATTTTTAGATACATGTTCTTCATTTTTTAAATGTTCATTAGTGCCTTATATGATCTGATAGTTCATATTGCCTTGTATTTTGTTAACTATGTTCCTGTCATTTCTTGCAACCACTATATAAATCCTTTATATTAAATTGGTTGATGTTATTTTTGGATACCAACAGTGGTTTTCTACTATTTTCATTTTCGTACTCTTATAATCTTAGTGTATCATTGTTATGCCTGAGTTCCTTTAAAAAAATCTGCATTTCACAGTTTGTTATCTATGATATGACAGTGCATTTCGCATTGTCATTTGTATATTTAGGTCATGTAATTCCGGTCACTAAAACTTTTATCATCCTACTACTTTATTTCCTGGTTATGATAGTGTCAAGTTTCTGATTTTTTTTGCTTGGCTTTTTGTCATTACCTACCTAGCAAAAACTTATGTATTTGGTATGTGCAAATATTTGTCTAAACTGCACACTTTTTTGAAAAAATTCGGGCTCCATGATTAGTTCCAGACCATGACGTCAAACCTGTCATTTTCTTATTGCTATCAGATGCAAGTATCCATCATCTATCCCCATGGATTAGCCGGATGTATGTTGTAGATGTTTGTAGGCTACTTGACCTTTGGTTAAGCGGGTGTGTGATTATTGGAAGCTCTGTTCTTTGTTTGTTTATTGTTATTTGGTACACCGTCCACACATGCATGTGGTTTATTTCAGAGGAGTTTGTAGTTTAATTACCATCAGTGAATTTCATAGTTTGCTAACTATGAAATGATAGTGTATTTTGCACTGTCAATCATATATTTAGGTCATGTACTTCCGGTCAATATAAATTTTATCATTCTTCTACTTTATCTCCTGGTCTTCATCTGTTAGTGTCAGGGTTCTGTTTTTTTTGTTTGGCTTTTTGTCATTACCTACCTAACAAATCTTTGTCTAAACTACACACTTCTTATTATACAGACATGTTCTTCATCTCCAACCCCCCTTTGAAGGTAATTTCCTGTTTTTGCTCCCTATCTTTTTCCTAATTGACGCGTCTTCTTTTTTTTTTTACTACTACAGTTTCAGACATTGCATTGCCATCCACATATAGTAATGTTCATCTAATTCTGGTTAGCATTTATTTATTATGCTTCAATACAACTTAGTATATAATTTTAATTTGATAGTATCTTTTATAGGATGTGACAGTCCATGTTCCCTGTCAATTTAATGTTATGCTCATGTAAACTTTTCTCATGCTCTTGTCATTTTTATGTTCCACGCTTTAGTCTGCAATTTTACTCTTTTGGACTTTCAAATTCATCCCACAATTCTTGGTGAAGGACCGATTCGGGCGACCAGAGAGGGGGGAGTGAATGGGAGCCGATAAAAATTCTTCCCTAAGGTCGAACTCGGTCTATACCCCGATTGCCACTCCACGAATCCGTGCACACAAAGTAAGCTCCAAACAAGGCACACACAAGCCTAGAAGATCAACCAAGAGCTTAGGAGCAAAGAGCGGAAGCACCAAAGCAAGAACCGAAAGACTTAGCCAAGTCTGCGAAGTCCAGGACGGACCGTCCGCAAGCACCAGGCGGACTGTCCGCGGGACTCAGGCGGACTGTCCGCAAACCCAGGGCGGACTGTCTGAAACAACCAACCGAACCACCAGTGGCACACCCCGAAATTCGGACCGTCCGTCTATGCCTCGCGGACTGTCCGCTACTGTCGCGGACCGTCCGTGGGGGTAGCGCGGACTGTCCGTCCAGCTAGCTGGAAACCCCAGACAAAACAACCCCAACCCCAGACGAAAACCTGGTCACGCGGACCGTCCATGAGGCACTCGCGGACTGTCCGCAAAACCACTCGCAACCAAAATCCAGGGCCAAAACGAATCGAAACAAAAGCGCTCAAGAACACGCGACGAACACGAAGAACACGGGACGAACCCTAGCCGCGCGGACCGTCCGCCAGGGACCCGCGGACCGTCCGCCAAGCATGAACAGAACAGAAAAAGCTCGAGCTCGGGAGTCAACCCAACCTTTCCATCACTGGATCTCCCAAACGGTTGAAGCTCTTGAGACAAGATTTTGGGGAGATGTAAAGCGTCACACAAGAATGCTATGCCCCAAAAATCTCGACTCCTAAGCCACTAAATCACCGGGAATCGCGGATCAACCGAACCACCACCATGAACTCGGGCACCAACCAAAAACGCACGAATCGAAGGCTCTTCACAGCGTTTGAGGGGTCAAGATCACACACAAAGATGCGCAAGGCATCCACCCATGATCCCCTCAAAGAAATCCGTGAAGAAATGCCTCCAAAATCACGAATCGAGCGAAGAACGAAAACTCCCAAAAATAGTCCCAAAAATGACACGAAAATCACAGAGGACTAGGAGATCACCGGGACGTCGAATGCTTCCATACATCCAGAGGTCAGATTCTGTACAAGAGTCTAGCCTAAGGAATCCAGAGGGAAAAGAAGCAGTTCACAGAAAATCTACCGGGGGAGAAAGCTCTAGGAAGCAAGAGAGAGATATGTCATCCACCTCTCCGCTATTTATATGAAGTTCATCGGAGGGAGGTAAATGACCTGCATAAATGAAGATACAACCCCTCAGGGGCATTTTGGTCAAGTCTTCATCGAGCGGACACGCTTTCATCGCGTCCTTGCTTAGCTTTGATGCAAGCCCCGCGATCACGCCACGTGCCCCCCGCCTCGAAGCTTCCCGAAGCTCCCGGATCACCGTCTCCGTCACCTCGGGCCTCCGGGCTTGGTTTTGAGGCCCAAACCAAGAAACCGTCCACCAGATGGTTTTGTGGGCAAACCACCAAACCCCGCGCGCAAGCTTCGGGCTTCAACCGCTACCTTGCACCGGCCCATGTTCACGACTTCAGCCCGCCAGTCTTGCACCGCACGGCTCGCACTTGACCCCATCGGCCACCGGGTCCATCGAACCAAGCCTACTTGCCACTCCATCACCCGGAGGCCGCCACGGCTCAGGCCTTTCGCGCTTGTTCTTCACCTGCACCGATACGAGTCAAGCCGCAACCTGTACCTGCACACTTAGCCAAGCATCAGTCCACACAACGTTGTCAATCACTCATCACTAAGGAGCGACCCTCCACTGGTCCTCGGACACACCTGGTCCTCACTTGGAATATTGTAATATATTCTTTTGTAAGTTGTTCTTCATTGAGTGCTTCCAGATGTTCTTTGAGTCAGAACCTGTTTCTAACAAATCTCCATTCATTCATATTTAAGTTGTTTTAAATCTTTGTCATTTTGTTATCTATAAACAATAATTAAATACCATCGAAATGCATGTGCAAATATCTTTTGGGTTGCAGGAGTTTGTTTTCAGCTATACTGATCCATTGCTAAGATTTTTTTTATTACAAAACAGAGAATGACATTGGCATTGCCCTTCCAACTTTTGTTTATGTTGTAGGAGTAAAATATACTTATAATTTTTTATAGTATTTTGTTACATGTCCCCCAACTATTAGATCCTTAGTCTTTGAATTCACTTTAATATTTTACTTGTACCATGTTCTTAATTTGATTATTGTCCCATGCAATAGTATGTCCATGGAGTCCCAGATCTGCAAGACTGTTCAAATTACTGATTATGTACTCACATTTATATGATTCCATTTACTTTAAGTATATATTACAGTTTCAATTGCTATGTAAATATAAGCCATATGCCAAGTAACATTTTGGTGACTTCATTGAACCTATCATATGCTTGAATTCATCATGCATTTGCAACTATGGTTATAATCTGTGTTTCTTGTAATGGGTGTGCTCGAGTAGGTATTTAAACTAGACTTGTTTGGTGGAATCATTTATTTACATTATCTTTTGGGGGTTCAGACTGATCTAGGCAAAAATATGATGCATTACTTCTTTTTAGGAGTTCAACCTTTTTTCATTTCCTTTTTAGTACTACTTAGGTTTATGCGAATAAGTTTGGTCTTTTGTTTCTCTGTTTTAACTATTTGTTAATCTACATTTCCTTTACTATCATCTCCTTCTTTTCTAGGTTTCTGTATATAATATGATTGATCATTCATTACGTTAAACTTATCTGTAGTATGCCATTTGGCTTCTTGGTTTCATTTATATGTTAACTATGGGTAGAACTACTTCGAAACTTTAATTTAATAGCATGCAACATTTTGTGGTACTATGTGGTGTAAAGACAATATCTGTTAATTATCATCCTAAGTCTGTCTTAACTATTTCACCTTAAGAATATTACACCTCTTTTGCTGATGATTGTAGATGGATGGGGATCTATGTCCTTTTGAGAACTCCATACCCCAGGGGGCATCTGTTGTGACATGATGATTTAAACTCAACATCATCTCACTCTTGCTTGGTCCACGACCTAGGTTCATTCAAATCCCCTGATGCTCATTGTGATTGCTTTTATGATTTGGATAAAACCACGCCACAAGTCAGAGATTATCTTTTTTGTGTGTATTATATTTGTTTTCACAAGTTTTTTAATATATGCTTTGTATTAAATTTGTGTGAGCGTTACCTTTTTTCACTCAAATTTTAGCGCCTTTTTTTGTGTGATTTGGCTTCCCAATTCACCTGTGTGAGAGCACCTTGCAAATCACTCAAATTTTTTATCAACAGTATGTTGTGTAGGATGTGACAGGGTCCACCACACTGTTATTTTCATTTCTTCTTGCACATGTAATTCTGATTAGCATTAGTGTGATTGCACCCCAACAAGGTACCTAAATTTTGGTTTATCGACAATATGTTGTGTAGGATGAGTGCAAGCTTGAAGTGGAACCAGACTACTGGACTAGGAAGAATGTGAAGCTGGGAATAACGCAGAAGAAGCTCGATGAGAAGTTTTCTCTAAAGGGTGAAGATGATGCTGAAGCCGGCGCTTCTAAGAAGCGGAAGCTGTGATCTTTTGGTATGTTGACCCCCTCCAATGTTTATCATTTGCTTTTTTTCTGGCATTACATATTTTTTCATTTAATTTAGAATTTTAATATTCATAACCAATCAGCACAGTTTCATTTATGAGTTGTAGAAATAATAACCTAAGTCTGAATCGGTTATATTTTTATGTGCAGTTCACAAACTACCCAAGGAAACAACATGCTCTCCTTATATGGATGGTCCTACTATCTTTTACCAGTGTTGGTCACTATCATTTTCTAGTTTTGTGACTCTGTGATTTAAGACCTTAAAGTTGTGTCAGACTTGTGATCTTTTGGATTTTTATATTAAAAGTTTTATTTGATCTTGTGTTTCTGTTAGTACTTCTATTTATTGTGCCCATTCTACCATTTTTCGTTTTTGCTCATCAGAGCTGCCTCCAAATCAACAAATGTACATTTTTGGGGCTTTCTTTCATTTGTGGTTTCTTTAGTTGTCTCTGGAAAATTGGTCATATTTTAAATCTGTCATTTGGGGTTCCTTCACACCCAAAATATTTTGTTAACATGCATTATCTATAGAATAATCTGCTTATTTGTTTCTGGTATTGTGGTCATCTGCTATATTTGTCATTTGTGGTTTTTCAGTTGTCTCTGGAAAAATTAGTCATATGTTAAATATGTCATTTGGGGGTTTCCTTCACACCCCAAATTAATATGTTAACATGTATTATCTATTGAATAATCTGCTTATTTGTTTTTGGTATTTTGGAGGAAAAGTCACACACCAAATTAAAAATATTAAATTGCTTTGATTGGAGAAAAATATGAGTTATTTGAAATCTGAATCTTTATTTGGATTTCATATAGTTCAATTTTTTATTTGGTTTTGGCGTGAGATTAATATGAATCTGAATCTTCATTTGTTTTTGTTTTAGTTGAATACAACAACAAAAGCAAATCTAAATCTGACAGCGCGTACCCACACAAGTCCATATGAAATAGTTCTTATCATGTTTTACTATTATTATATATTTGTTCTCCTGTGATGAATGTTACTCTTCTCTCTAAATCTGATTTTATGAGCACAAATTGTTGGACTTTGTTGCCTGGTCAGTAGTGGAACTCTAATTTTTAGTACTTACTTTCTGTAGTTACTAAAATTATATTGTTCGTCGCATAGTAATTTAGGAACATTTAATTGTAAAATCACGGGACACATTTATATTGTTCTTCTTTCTGAATCTGATTTTATGAGCACAAAAAATGCTTAGTAATATTGCATTTGGTTTGAGCTCAGTCTGCTCCAATGATTTAGGAGGTAGAATGGGTAGTAGTTTGATAGTTCTTAGCTTCATGCCCCATGGTGAATAGGCATAAATGGTTTAGTCTAATGAAGTTTTTTTTCCAGCTTGGTAATACTTCAATAGGTTACTATTATCGAATTGGCTAGTATGTTTAGTGTGCTATTTGGCCATTGTCGAATCCAGGTTCATATAATTCTCGCCAGCATTCATTCTCATCGTGCTTCAATACACTTCTGTATATATTTTATTTAATTTGATAGCCTTTTTCGTAGTATTTGACACTGCACAATGCATTGTCATTTTCTTGTCGTGCTCATGTAAATATTCTATTAGGTAAAATATTAATATTCTATGCAACATTTCAATCTTTTGTTTTAGTATGTGCTTCTATTAATTCAATTGACATGCCTGTTTCGCATCTGGTCCCAGCTATTTTTTTCTGAACCTTTTTTGTATAAGGCCCCTGAATACTGAAACCTCCATTTATTGTTTGGGAAAAGCTATCGCCCACACGGGTGATTTGGAGCTGTTTGTCACGAATTTCTGGTTGTCCGATCTTGGTACAGTTCATTTTTGAACCATAATTGCACTGTCTATATGGTATGTTGCCCCTTCCTTGAATATACCCTGATATCACTGCCATTTCGGTGTTTTTTACTGTAAATGAAACAAATACTAGCAACATCTTTTGTATTTGGATATAGGATACAGTACCCTTTAGTTATATTGGCACCATCATTTAAGTGAATCCATACTATAATGAAAATAAGATTCTAGTGAATTCCACATTTTTTGCTGTGTACAATACCCCTCGCTTGAATTTGCTATGATATCTCATTGTTATTTTCTTGTATTGAAGCTGTAATCACATAGATAGTATGGTTAGTTTGATTTATGCATCATGTTTTGTCATTTTGATGAAATATGTCCTTTTCGAAATTTTGAAATGGTGCCATTTGCATATGAGGGTTTTCGGTTTTTCTCTAAGGAATGAAGGTTAGAATTTTAATTTGGGGTGTCACTTAAACCCCCAAACGACATATCCATCAAAAGAACAAACTTCCAAATAAAATTTTACATCTCATGTTCAATACTGCAACTCTAAGTTTAAGTTTTTACTTTCTGTACTTTCAAGAATTACTTGGTTCATTGCGTAGTAACTTATGAAACTTTTATTTGTAAGCTTCTTGTGACTGTACAGAATCTGAGTTAGTTCCCTAGTCTTTAATATTTTTAACCTGTGTGGATGTATTCCTTAGAGAAAAGATGAGACTAGTTTGCAATTTTTTGCAATACTGAGCATCTTGGAAGGTTAACCTGCTTGCCTTAGTAAAAATTCTTTGTGAGTTGTTGAATTGTACTTGTTTTATCTTGAACCTAGTCTTCATTTTTTTTCTTATCTTGAACCTTGTGTTGTTGTATCATTCTCCTAGTTTTGACATGTTTGAACCTTACTTGGATCTGTCATTTGGGGATTTGTGTTTCTGCTTCTTTATTTTGGTATTTGGGTTTTATGTTAAATCTGTTATTTTGTGTTTCTGCAATTTTTGTAAAACAGAGCCTAATATATGAATGCATATTAATCTGAATAACAAATTAACTGCATATGGTTATCGGCTGTTTGGGACATTTGAAGAACCAGTATTTGGGTCATCAGACCCTACATGTTACATACAAACATGTACGACCGTCGTGTTTGCTAGCTCGAGATTCTTAGAGAAATTTCTGCTATCTCTTTTTCATCTGTTCCTTCTGATTGTGCTCCTTTTTGTGCTGCTAGCTCTCTATCCACTGCACCTCCACTGTCCAGATTGTCAGTTGGTTTGTTTGGGCACTAATTCTTGGTTTTATGTTTTTATTCATGTCGACTCAACATGCATCCATCATCAATATAGCACTCTGCTGTTATTTACCTACCTAATGATTAAGATACATTTCTTACTTGGTCTTTTTACTCTAATTTGTATGTGGTAATTTATTCAATCAGCTAGTGTAAATTGTTCAATTCGTAGCTGTAAATTTTATAGATCTGAATTTGTGCGATTTTTTTGTTTATTTTGTCTTTGTTAATCTGACAGATTTTGCTTCTAGGAAAATCTGTGTGATGAACTGATGAAAATCACACAAATTTGACTTCTTTATTAATTTGGGTGATAGTTTTGAGGTATTTGTGTGATTTGGCTTCTACCCAAATTTGTGTGATGACATGCCCAAAATCACACAGATTTGTAGCCCGATAAATTTGTGTGATTTGAAGCGTCAAATCACACGTGTGACAAGGGTCCTCAAATCACACACGTGACAGATAGACAGTCGGGCCGGGACTGATATATATTTTCACCATCGCAGATGATGATCCGCTTGGCCAATGTGAATCAGTACCTATCCCGTATTGTCCACCATCGTGCCGTTAATGGATTGGATCCGAAGCGCATTATCTGTAGACCATATGTATGGAACGCTGGAAAGATTCTTCAGAGCTCATCTTATGATTTGGGAATGCCATTGTTCGTCAGCTCATCTTATGATTTGGGAATGCCATTGTTCGTCAGGTTGGATGGTCACGATCTAGACGAGAGTAGCTATGGTTCAGCCACTTCTCTGAGTTCTGAGACAACTTTAGTTTTATGGCAGTTCAAAGCCCAACTTCTCTCAAAATACACTATGCAAAAAGAAGATTTCCTATCACATCAAACATCACATCAAAAATGTCGGTATATGCATGGAGTACTAAATGTAGATGAAATCAAAAACTAATTACACAGTTTGGATGTACTTTGCGAGACGAATCTTTTGAGCCTAGTTAGGCCATGGTAGGACAATATTTACCACAAACAAACGAAAAGTGCTACAGTGCTTTTCAGTTCGGAACAGTGCTTTTCAGCCCAAAATCTGTGCAAAATCTCTTAATTTTGCATCCTAATTTTGGCCTCTAAACACACCCCTTGTCAAGAATTCCGATGGGCATGTCAACCTGAGCACGCACGACGTGTACTGCATCTCCGATGCCCGGAACTTGTTCGTGGTGCTCGGGTGCAACACCGGGGCCTTCACCATGAACTCCCCCGCCACCTACTGCGCCGGTGGCCGCTACAACTACCACTACTACATGGCCTGCTTCACCTATACTGCCACAGCCTCGGGAGCCCCATGGACGGCAGGTGCAGCAGCCTCAGCATCCCGTCAGGCCTCACCGACAACATCGTCTACTTCGGCTGCCCCTGGGAGTAGCCGAGGCCGTGCAGTGGCTGGAGATCGAGGCTCGCCCGTCGAGGCCGAACAGCGGCGGCGGCCGAAGTAGTGCAGGCGCGTGGAAGGAGATGGCAGCTACTCACCAGGGGTGACATTGCAATGATTGATTTCTTTTTAAGGTGCTTTGCACAAAAAATCAGGAACCTGTTTGTAAGACATAAATTTGTTGGTTCTATGTGGACCTCATTTGAGTTTTACATTCTTAAGATTTAGCTAGTCTGTTGGTTTCCCCACCATTTAGAAGTCTCTTTATTTTTTTAGAGAGTTGGAAAAACTTCAAATTTAACTAAAAAAATAGCTATTCTCTTGAAGTTGCTCTAAAGACTACCGGTTGTGGAGCTCCCACCCAAGTCACCGCGGAATGGGAACGAGGCAGAGGTAGCGTTCGTTCCCAGGACGAGGAACGGGGACACGCCGGATCGATTCTTGGAACGGCGGCGGAACTCAACCCCAAGACGTCCGGGTCAGGAAGGCCGCGCGAACAGCAGCCAGCGGCAAGCCACGCTGGAGCAGCGAGTGCACGCAGCAGGGCAGGCGCAAGGCGGTTGCTTCACGAGTGCGGAGGCCCGGTCAGGCGCACGAGGAGGCCATCTCGCGAGGACAGAGTAGCGGGAGAGCGCCGCCGCAGCGATGGCAGCCAAGCGGGGCAGCCGGCTCACGAGGGCGGACTCGCGGAGGAGCGCCGCGGCGGCGGGCGAGCCTGGCCGGCAAGCGTACGGCCGTGGTAGGCCAGCCAAGTGATATGAACAAGACCTAATAGGCTTTGGGCTGCACGTGGGCTGCTATATTTGGGGTACGAGATGCGGCCCATGTTTTGTTGGTAGCTCTGATCGTTCTCTTGGTCTGTTTTTGCTGCGATAAACAACAGCTAGCTTCATCCCACGTCCAACTTCGTTCCCAAATTATCTGGAACGCGATCCTCAAAAAAACAGGCTGATGAGGTATACCCTTTTTAAAAAAAATTAAAGCAGGAGCACTGTTATGTCATATAAGAAGAAACAGTATTGATACATAACCGGTCGAAGCAGACACCACCACACGAACAAATCCGAACAAACGCACACGACACAACACACCACCATCCTCAACCACATGGGAGAGAAGACCGAAACAAACCGCCGACACTTGCGTCATCGTCACCAATGTTGTGTCGTGCGGAGGCGCAACCCGCTGCAGGCTCAAACGGCCCCTTGAGCTCCTCCACCATGGAACTGTCACACTCAAACTACACATACAAGATCGTCGATCCCTCAGATCCAGAGAAGCCTCAGCACATACTCCCATCTCAGTACCATGGCAACCACTGATCCTGGCCACTCTGCGTGGGGGCCTCGCCACATCCACCGCCTCACACTTCTCTGCCAAGGACTCAGATATCTTAGAGCGCAATGAGAGCACCTCCTCCACCCCTGTCACCAAGATCACCACTGCACCTTGCATGACAGCTGAAACCTTCCAGCTCCATGGATCCTCTGCACCCTGGCAGCAACCCGAACCAAGCGCACCAGCCAGCCACCACCACCAATAGCACAAACGGCAGGACTCCAACTACGACGCCTCCAAGAAGGTCACGACACCGAGGCGCCGCCGCCGCACGTCTAGATGGACAAGGTCTTCACCCTAGGAGCCCCCCGCGACGAGAGCGTAGTGCCTCACCATGATGCCCTCAGCGGGGAGACCAACGACCCCCAAGGGTGCCGCCATCATGCCCACCGTCAGCCAGTGGAGACTTTCGCCCGAATGCACCATGCCTGCCGCCCACTCATGGTCATGGTAGTAGCCCGCTCCCCGTCTCCTCCGCAACGCCACCACCGGAAGAGGCCCGACGCATCCCGAAGCACCACCTCGGTGCCGCAACAAGCACCCGCCAGCCCCTCTGGCCCCACCACCATGGCGACACCAAACTGGCACCGTTGACAAAGAAGGAGAAGCGGCCAGCCAGCAACAGCCAGCCAGAGCCGGCCACAGCCAGGCCACCGCTAGCCTCGGCCGGCCACGGCCAAGCCCCGGCCAGGCCACGGCCAAACCACCGGCCAGGCACGGCCAAGCCACGGCCGCACCCGCCGGCCGCCGCCGGAGCCACGCCCGCCGCAGCCGCCAAACTGCCGCTGTCACCGTCTCGCCGCCGCCACCAACCCCTACACCACGCCGCCACCACATAGGAGCGCGCCCCTCCGCGCAGCCCCCAGATCCGGCCATGACGCCGGATCTGGGACCAAGCGGGCTAGCGGACACCGCTGCTACCCCGCCCGAGCTCGGTCACGCCGACGCTGGCGCCCAGCCAAGCGAGGAAGCCACCGCCGCAGGCCAAGACCCGCCGCCGCCTCCCCCAAGCTCTACCAGACGCCGCCACCGCGCCAACGCCACCACACTGCCGGGTCCCTCGCCGCCCGCGTGAGGTTCCCAGCAGCAAGGGGAGGAAACCCCGCCGCCGCCTTCCCCGGAGCCCGCACGGTTGCCGGCGGCGGCCCCTCAAGCGGCGGCGAGGTGGGGCAGGGGAGGAGAAGGACGGAGGGGCGGCGGCTAGGGTTCCGCCCCCTGAGCCGCCAGCGGGGGGGAGGGGGCGACCTGGGGAGCGTTCACCGATATACCCTCTTCGTACCGCGACCTTTTCCAATGCCGTTCCGCGTTCCACGTTCCTGTTCCTCGACCCCATCGTTCCGGGAACTTGGTGACTATGCTCCTCCATTAGCACAACACAATAACCTTCTCATGTTTTTTTATAGTAGCATTATGCTTTCTGGTAACTAATTGTTACTGCAAGAACTATATTAGAAAACCGGGTACGTATAAGCGCCAAGACTGCTAATTCATGGTGACTACTATAACAAGAAAATGCTACTCTAATTAGCCATATAGCATCACAATTTCGTTCAGCAGGTAGGCACATCTTGGATGCAGACATAAAATTGGGCTGTTACCTGAACCAAATATTACCTAAGGATCATCATATCATCATTTGGGAAGTAAATTGAGTTCATGCTCTAGGGTTATTGACCCAAATTTCACCCAAAAACCATCAAAATCAAGATCACATCAGGAGAAGGAAGAACTCTAACCTCTTCGATCTGGTTGATGCAATCTAAGGAGAAAAGTGGATGATTCCAGAGGAGGCGACTGTTGGGTATTTTAGCATCACACAAATAAATTCGCAAGCGCACGGATACCGTTGTAGCTTTCACCTCAGAGTATTCCAAGGGTATAGAATCCAAGGGAACGTGTGTGCACTAACTTCGTACTAGTCGGTCCAAGGACACACCCAGATAAGAGGCGAGGATAGAGAGGATTCCTAAAGATAGCACTATAGATGAGATTAAAGGTCGATCTCTAGATAGAACTTGGCTTAGGGTACCGCTAGCCCTGACTTAACAGGCGACTCCGGTACGCGGATCTATGTGGAACGGAGCTCTGACTATATCCAACTACGGAGGATCAACAAGGGCCAGGCGGGCTGTCACCACCACCTAGACTGTCTCTACCTAACCTTGGGATAAGCCGAATGAATGATTACCTGTAGTGTGACACAATGTCTACACTATGGTTACTGTCGTAGCCAACGGACTACGACACTCTGTACTTATAGAACTACGACCACGGAAGAGAACTGATCTCACTCACTATAGGTACTACTAGCTTATACTAGAGGCATGCAAGAGAGCACCTGACTCCGTACTATGCTTCCAACGTATACGAACGACTTGCAGCAGACGGACGCATAAACCCAGGATCTATGCACTAGCAGAGGAAAAAGTCTATTCATGCAACCTAGCATAAACTATTAGAAAGGAATCACAAACACACTTTATTCTAATCAGAGCATGCAAGCATTTCCACTTTATTCTAATAGACAAGTCATACAAACAGGATACAAACTTGTGCACCTAATCAACTAGATCGAGGAGGTGTGTTCGTGAAGAGCACGCGCCTCTAAATGATGAACAGGCGAAGAACACAAAACATATCACTCACACTTTAGTCTAAATAGAAAATGTAAAAATACTCACTTTACTCTAATTGAAGAACAAAGTATCCATAGAGATACAAATCCCTCTCTCACTCTCCTATTCTCTAATCTACCAAGGAGAGGCCTCTCCTTTGAAGGGAAGCTCTCATCCTTGGATGAAGTGGTGTCTCATTTCCTACCCCCTCCCCTTCTATTTATAGGCAAGGGACAGGGTTGTTTCGGACGCCAAATGTCGCCAAAACACCCCGGAACGCTGCAAGGGACTAATAGGGGACGACCACGTGGAAGCAGGGGATGAACGACGACAAAAGGGGATCGGCCGAAGTGGGGTTCGACTGACCCTTGTCTGCCACGCTTCGTCGTGTGCTTTCTCTGAGAGACTGGTATGTGGGTCCCATGATCTTTCCCAGGTGCATGCGGAGTTTTGAGGCGGTTTGGGTCCCCGGTGGGCCCTTGGATCCTTGTGCTGCACACGTGGCAGTGTCTGATTCGTCGGGAGTTGCTTCACATGGATTGATGATGTGTCATGGACACATGACATCCAATGTGGCAACACGTCGCCACGTGGTCTGGTGTGGGTCCAACTGGGCCCACATGATGTCAAGAGGGTGATCTTGTCTTGTGCATATCTCTTTCATCCGGACTCCGAAGTAGACAAATGATATATCCATTTCGATCATCTCAACGAGCCCGTCGCAATGATGCAATCCAATTTGGCATTTGAGATTGTTTATAATGATGCCATATTCATGCCTTTGGTTTAGGGGACCACGAGGTCCTGAACAGCTTGGATCAAATGTGCAAGCTTTCTCTCCATTTCTTGTGCTAAATACCTACATTCGAATAGACATCGACACTTGTGGAAAGTATCAATATAAAGCCCTATTCTAGTATTGATGATCACTTTTCATTCATTTTATGCAGGAGTTGACGGCATAAAAGTAGTACTTAACAACCATCAACAGCGACCGAGGTGGTGTTGTTGTTGATCCAGACGGCGGCGGCGCTCCTGGATAGGGACGTGTACACGGAGGTGGGCTGCAGTGCCTAGATAGGGATGATGACGACATCTGCTGGTCGGAAACGAGGATGATGGCGGAGGAGGGGAAGCACCTGGATGAGTGGATGACGACGCGGAGGGGCGGCAACCGTTGGACGGTGACGCGGTGGCGTGGTGTAGCGGACGGCGACTCTGCGTGGTGGAGCGAGCGAGCGGCGCGTTCCATCGCGAGTCACGAGGAGACGGGGTGGTGCCGTCCGGACCTAGGAGGTCGGGAGCGGTCACCCCGGGGAAAGGCCGCAGATAGGGTCGGAAGGCCCCGTGGTCTTGGGCTCTCAAACGACAGGAACACTTGGCCCCGGGCTGAAATCGACGAGGGGGGCCTGCCCAGGGAAATCGACGGGATCCTTGCTAGATTTTGGGTTCCCAATTGAGCCCTAAGAGGGTGTTTGAATCCCTTTAGTTCCCTTTAGTCAGACTAAAATATTTTAATTGTAAGTGCAATCAAGCCCCTAAGTGGGTTTTGGTGATGTTGACCACACAATTAAAGGACTAATGAGCTTTTAAGTATCTATGACAGGTGATCATTCCATCATGAGTACAAAAGAGAAAAGAGAGACCCCTCATTTCAAAGGAAAGGCTTTCTATGGCTCAAGACAAGGTTTAATTCATTTTCTATTTTAAAATTGAGTACAGGACAAGCCGTACTATCAAGAGGGATACTAATAGTGGTATGGGTGAAACCAAATGCATGAAAAAACACCTATCTCAAATATCTACCCAGCCACAAAAAGTTGTTTCAGCTTGCTGTCTTGCATCACTCTTTCCTGTTCCCGGAAGTTTCGAGTTTTTCCTCGGAGGTTCCGGACTTTGAAATTCCAGCCAGCTAAGCTTCCAGTTCCCGGAGGTTCCGACTTAAAATCCGGAAGTTCCGGGTTTTCAAAAATGACCGTTGCAGTTTCAGATCTAGGGTATTTATACTCTCCCTTGCCCCAACGGCCATTTCTTCTTCTCCCTCGGTTCAAACACACACCTGAGCTCTTTCCTCACCACTCACCAACTTGAATCCAAATTCAACCCTTGCATTCAAGTCTTGAGTGATTCCTTGTGAGAAAAGAGCAAAGTAATCCCTCCTCTAGTGTTCTTGTGCACTTGGTGAAGCTCTAGTCTCTTGGTGGATCTTTTACTCTTGGAGCTTTGCTCCTAGACGGCTAGAGGTGCTTGGAAGCTCTCCAAACTTCGTGTGGAAGCTCCAAGAAGTTTGTATTGCCCCTTTGTGCTTAGTGGAAACCTCCACCTATTGCCTTGGTGATAGGTGTGAGAGAGGAGTGGATCTAGAGAGATCCCAAAACCTTTGTGGCTTACCTCAACAACGTGGATGTAGGCCAGCCTTTGTGGCGAGCTGAACCACGGAATAAATCGGTGTCTTGTGTGCTTTACATTCATATATATCTTGCTTGCTTGTCCCTAGTTGCTTATCTTTAGATCTATTAGGGTTTGCTTGTGAACTTGTTGCTCCTTGTATTCTAACTTTGCTTGCAGGTGTAAATCTTAGCTTAGAGGTTTAGTAGTCCTTCTCCTAGCTTCAGATCTGTTTTTCTTTTTGTTATCTGCAGTAGTTCTGTTGTTGTTTGTAGTTTCTGCATTTTCCGGAAGTTTTGGGAATTTTCCCAGAAGTTCCGGGTTCTGACAGTAAACTTGCAAGAAAAGTTTAAATTGGTTTTGCAGGCCTATTCACCCCCCTCTAGGCCACTTGCACTGATCCTTTCATTAGTCAACTCCTGTTTGGAGGGTGACTAAAATTAATCGACATTAATTTTTTTAGCATTAATTGTTCTCTCTCCCTCCCTTTTTTCTCTCCTCTCCAGCAACTACCAGTAGGCCGCCCCTCAAGCCCGTCGCCGGCTTGGCCGATGCGGAAGGCGGCGGCGCCGGCGAGGCGGACCGCGGAAGGGAGTGGCAGCGGATGCCATACCCGTGGATGCAGATGGGCCCCCGGTCGAGGTGCAGGTCGACGTGAAGGTCGCTGCCGGCGGAGGTAGCGAACTCACCTCCACCGAACTCGATGTGGAGCCCACGCAGCGGCGCCGTGGAGGGCATGAAGCGCGGCGCTGATGGCATCAGCGAAGGACAGGGCGGCGGTGCGGGGTGGGTGCCGACAGATCGAGAGCCTCCCTCCTGGCGCAGGGCGGCTGGCGTGCAGGATCTCCCAGCCGGTGTCTTCTTCCCTTCTCCATTCGCCGACGCCGGTCGCGGGCATGACGGGCGCCTCCTCCTTTTCCCCGTGGCTGGCAGCGTGTCAGCCAGGGGCGACCCTCCTCGGTCCCTCTGCCGCCGACCTCCCTTGCCCCTCTGCCACCGACCTCCCTCTACGGGTGCACCCTTGCGAGTGCAGCAGGGGCGGCGCGGCAGGAGTAGAGCGGCGGAGGGCGTGTGGCCAAGGGCGGGAGCAACGCGGCAGTGCGAATCAAGTGGCGGGCGGCGGCACGAAGGGGAGGAGCGGCGGCGCGTCGCCCTTCTATCACCGCGGAGGGAATGAGTCGAGTGGATGGACCGCGACGAATTAATGAGGATATCGATTAATGAGGAGAGAGGGAGTTTTAGTCACTTTTAGTTGGGTCACTCCTGACTAGGGACTAGACTAGTTTTAATTAGCTTTTAGTCCCTAGTGTTTGGAAGTTTAGTCTCTTTAGAGACTAAAATTAGTTTGACTACTACTAATCAGGTGGATCGAAACACCCTCTGATTCCCTCGACTCCAGATGGGGATCTTTGGTGTCACTACCACCTGTGGGCTTTTCGATCACGCCGAAGATACAACACCATGGTGTTCGGTGCCGTATGTGTTGGAGGCTCCGGTTTCGTATGGGGTCCTTGTCGTGGCCGTTTTCGAAATCACTCGGTTCCTCAATTTGGCCCACGGTTCGAAGCGGGTCGACCCAAGAAGAAAAATGATCGAGAGGGTGGTGCCCCTGTTGACCCACGGAGACCCTCGGGTCGAACCGCGGCGGCTATCCTCCCGTCGCCCCGTCCTCCTCGCGGCGACGCGGCTGCATCTCCGCCTGTCCTCCTCCCGGCCTCCGCTCTCCGCCCGTCTCTCCGTCCGGCCGCCTCCGCTCTCCCCCAGATCCGTTCTTGCTTCCTGCGCAGCCACCGGATCGAGGTCTGCGCAGCCGGATCGAGGTTACCACCGTCAGAAGCTGCCGCGGCCTCCCAGATCGTGTCCCCGCCATCCGAAGCTGCCTCAAGCCTCCCAGATTGGTTCACCATGGCCGGAACCTCCTCGCCGTTGGCTCCTTCAGCTCCGACTACATCACCAGGCAACCACAATGAGCACCATCAAAGCGTGGATCTTCCTGATATGTGGTGAGACATCTGCACAATCTCTTCCTGATCTTCTTGTTGCCTTGTTAGGAATATCAATTCCACTAATTGTAGCTGCACGGTTTTTCAAATAAAAAAAATATTAAGTCTCTCAGGAACAACAAAGAGATACTAGTCACTCCTGTTGTACATTATGCAAAGCAACGAAGTAAACTGATAAGTGGATTGCTGTGCTCATTGCTCTGTTAGTAAACTGTAGGAATGTAAAAACTATGCTCAGTTGTGCAGCCTGCTTTGCTCTGTGCATCCGAGGTCCTCTGGATCCTGATGGATATATATACTTCGTTCTAGATAGGAAGTTCATTTATGTTCATTCGTCCATGTTCATGAATCAAATCTTGGTGGACACAAGTTATTTGGGAAGCAGCAGGAAGTTCCATGATGGCTGCAGCTAGTAGTTCTCCATGGCTAATGAGCCCCCTTGTGAAGCTGTGCAGCTGTCTAGTTTTGTAATATGGCAAGTGAATGCATGCATGGAGTGGTGGTGTGGTAGCTTGATATATGCAGATTAATTAAATAAAAAGGGACCTTTAAGCAATTGCATGTGTGCATGTGTCCCCGGCCGGAGCTCTCTTTTCAGATAGATATGTGCTAACCGAACTGTTTGCGTAGATAGGCTCCCTTTTATCTGTTGTACTGCCGTACCCATACAACGGCATGCTGTACCGGAACGTGACGGTGTCGATCGATCGACCTAACTAACTAGCTGGCCATTGCCAACTTCCAAGAGATCGATCTCGGGAAAATTTTAAATGTAGGGTATTTCTTACTTTTGACAAGAACTTTTCTTTTACCTGTAGCTACTCCCCACCACTGTCCAATAGTGCAAGTCCTAATCTTGTGAATGAATATCATGTGTGGTCCCCGCTGACGGCCACTTCGCCAACATATACTGGTGAGTAGATATACTTTTGGCCACAAGAACATCAGACATGTCTATGTTTGCTTCTTGCAGGTTGCATGTGCAATTTACAAATTTTAGCCGGCTTAGTGATGTATATCCCCAATACCTGATTGCTGCCATCTACCAATTTTGTTTTGCCCAGCTTACTGTCACTTGATATTGTGTCAGTCTGTCCTTGTAATGTTTCAGTGAATGTTGAACATGTCTTCCAGGAATTTTTGTCAGACATTGTTGCCTCCTACATAGATCCCCCTAATAATTCTTATTTTGATTGAAACAGTACTTTCATGTGGTACTACTGTAAGTTTTTGTAGAGCAAAAATTCCTTTGATTTTGTTGGGAACCATTAACAGTTTAAATATTCTGTCAGTTATGTGCATCTCCTTTTCCATCTTTATTTTCTGTCTCTGTTTATAGCTCTTTCCTTATCTGTTACTTGCATCTCCTAGTTATCGATACCTATACCAACCTAAAGTCCCGAAGCAAACAAAGTGGACAAATATATACAAGGATAAATGCCATTACAGAAGTTGCAGTATAGTGTTCCATAGCAGAGTTGAGTATATTTGCAAAGAACACAACCTTTTATCTACTTATTTCTCAAGTCTGTCAAACAACAAAATACTAATGGTAGCAGCTTCAGGTCAGCTTCAGCTTCAACCAAATATCTACTTTCTTTTGTTGACAGGTTTCAATGAAGATGCTGAAATGTGTGATAATGAGGTTGACAATAACCTTCACCAATCCGAGGAAGTTGATCCATCCGTCAGATCAGCGATTGAAAGGGCAACTAAAAATTTCAGATCCCAATGTTGGAAAGAATTTGAGCCAATCATTGAAGATGGGGTAGTTGTGAAAGGAAGGTGCAAGCATTGTGATATTGAGATGGCTGCCAAACGAGGTGTAGGGACAAGTTCTCTTCTAACACATTTGAGAAGATGCAAGAAAAGGAGCAGGGGTCTCCGGATTGTGCAAGAGTTGAGTTCTACGCTGAGGTCTCCTTGTGGCAGTAAGTTAAAGGATTGGAGCTATGATCCAGATGTGTCACGGTATGAGCTTATGCGGATGATATCTTTGCATGGGGTTCCCTTTCTCTTTTTGGAATATGATGGTTTTAGAAGATTTGTGTCCAGTCTGAACCCACTATTCAAGATACCATGTAGGACTACAGGCAGGAATGGTTGTCTGAAAGCCTTCCATGAGATGAAAGTTGCTCTCAAGGAGACATTCAGAAATGCAGGCAATAGGTTCTCTTTGACCACGGATATGTGGACTAGCAATCAAACATTAGGGTACATTGTTGTAACATGTCACTTCATTGATGATAATTGGAAATTACAGAAAAGGATAATCAAGTTCATTGATGTCAAGACTCCACACACTGGACTTGAGCTTTACAATAATATTCAGAACTGCGTTCAAGATTGGTCAACTGAAGATAAGTTATTTGGGATAACTCTTGATAATGTTGCAGCAAATAACTCGATGATTGGTTTGTTGAGGCATAATCTGAAGCTCCGGGGACTTTTACCAATAAGAGGGGAGATGCTTCATCATCGGTGTGCTGGTCATGTCATAAATCTCATCGTGAAGGCTGGACTTGAAGTTGTGGAGTCGGTTGTTGAGAACATCCGTGAAAGTGTCAAGTATATACGCTCTTCTGTGTCCAGAAAGCAAATGTTTAAGGAAATAATTGCTGAAGAAGGAATTGCATGCAAGAAGAAGCCCGGGCTTGATGTTGTTACAAGATGGAATTCGACACTATCAATGCTGAAAACGGCCTTAGAGTACAGGGTAGCCTTTGAAAAGTTGAAGGGTCAGGATCAAAAGTACACCTATGCACCATCCCCAGAGGAATGGGAAAAGGCTGAGGTTCTTTGTAGGTTGTTAATTGTATTCAAGGATGCGAAACAAGTGGTTTCAGGTACCCAATACCCCACTTCAAATCTGTACTTCCATCATATGTGGAAGATTAAGCTGACTTTGGAACAAGAACCCCCATCTGGAATTGCTGAAATTGCCACAGTGTTAGAATATATGAAGAATAAATTTAGCAAATATTGGAATAAGTCATATGTGCTGCTTTGTGTGTCTGTTGTCTTTGACCCAAGGTATAAGCTCAAATTCATTGATTTTCTTTTCACTGAGTCATTTCCCACCCAAGCCAAGCATAAATTTGCCAAAGTCGAAAGACTAGTTCGAAGCTTGTTTAAAGCATATTCTTCTCAAGGAAAAAACTCAAACGTAGCATCTAGTGAGCAAGGTGTAGTGGATCATGAAGTGCCTTCCATAAAGGATGATCCTTGGGCTGCATGGGATCGACAACTTAGTAATGATCTTCAGTCACAAATGAGTACAGAACTTGACAGATATTTAGATGAGAACCCAGTTCCACGGTCTAAGGAATTTGACATCTTAGAGTGGTGGATGGCTAATGCAACCAAGTATTCGATTCTTGCTTGTATAGCAAGGGATCTGCTAGCCATTCCAGCTTCATCTGTAGCCTCAGAATCAGCTTTCAGCACAAGTAAAAGAATAATCAATGATTTCCGTAGCAGCTTGACGCCTGAGACAGTAGAAGCGCTGATTTGCACACAAAACTGGTATCGAGCTGAAGGTAAATTTCATTCCTAAGAAATTTTACTGTCTCAATTTTACTGAACTTCATTCCTGAACTATCGTTGTTAATGGAACCTATCGCAGGATCATCCGAGTTTAGTATGAAGTCTATCAATGATCTTATCATGGGTGAAATGTTTGAGAATGATATCAGGTAATCTGAGAATGAACATATGAATCAATAATTGTAAATTATATTGTTATCTCCTATCATATGCCATTATCTTTCTGCTTGCATGAAATCATGATTCTTCCTTGAGATGGGAACTTGAGATATTCTTTGAGTATAGTTCAAGCATGCTTGATTTCAGAATTAGTTATGACCACTGCCTACACTTCACATGGTTAACATTATATCAGTATACCAACTTAACTTTAACCCATTCTACTGATTTGATCCATGTGCACTCTGGCTCTCCTACCTGTTGCTTCCTGTTCTTGTTGGTTGTGGCTCTGTTCTAGGAATTAATAAGCAGTCAGTTTTTGTAGCTGTTTAGTAGAACTGAGATGCTCTGAAATTTCTCCATTCTAAGCTTTGTAAATAACTTCCTTCTAGGAAATGCAATTTACAATAAGTCAATAAGAGAACTTTTACTGCGTGTGAGAATTAGTTGCTTTTATTTTTTTGATGGCAACATCACGCTGAAGATATGTTGCTTGGTTGAGTTTGACTGAATGTTTGGTTGTTTGTGAATTTGGAGTACCATCATGATGACAGTATTCAAGGTTGCTGACGGTATTGTGTCTTCTTTGCTGTGTAGGATATGATTTGGTGGATACAAAATGTTGCTAGCTGGTCATTGCAAAGATTTACAGAGATCTTGAAAGTATATATTGTCAATGTTCAGCTTCAGTTTACATCAGATAATAAGGAGACAACCACTTTGGATGTGTACCTGTTTAGACCATTACTATGACTGTATGAGCTAGTTTTGTAATTTATTAGTGTTTCTTTGAACCGAGTTGTTCTTAGTATTTGTCCTAGAAGAACGTTTCACTTGCTGGCCAACTTCGTCATTGTTGGGAAAAAAACATTTGCTCTTAGCAGCAAGTGGTACTGGTACATGTCTAGTTTCAGTAAACTAGCAACTCAGAGCCAAATCCAGCAGCAAGCTGCAGTGAGCGATGACATATGTGTGTAGCAGTGTGGCAGATCAAAGATGCGTTAGGTCACCAGGTACTATCTAGCTTAGAAAAATCAACCATGCATGTGAACGGTTTGACCCGCGGTGCACCCCGGGCCATCAAGGTTCTCTTGACGTGAGGTGCGGGTTGATCTGTAACCCTCCTTTTTATCTAACGGGGCAGAGGGGCAGCAACAGGGGCGCTCCGAACCGCACCCTTCACAAGTATATGTGTAAGCTCAAACCAAGACTACACTACACACAAGGCGCGTCGGTGAGGCGTGGCGGGAGGTGAGGATTCGGGAAGGCGTGTACACGACGACGGTCAGTTCCTCTCTCCGTCGCAATATCGAGTAAAGCAAATTCTCCGCGCGTCCGGAACCAAATAGCGGTTGTACGACTATAGTGAATACTGCACGGAGTACAGTTCACCTACGCAAACAAATAAAAAGCGACAAAACCACTGTGGTACACTCGATCGATTTCTCCTTTTCAGTCATACTAAAGATGCACTGCACCGCTTATTTTAAGATTTATTAAAATCTTCCCGTTGAAAAGAAGAAGAAAAAACTTTACATATTAATTTTTTAAATAAAGGAATTTTTTATTCTGACCTGCAAACAACCAATCTTTATTATAGATCCTTCAAGCAACTGTTTGAAATCAATAATCAGATTCACAACATACAAACTTTTTTTTAACATTGCCGGTATAGTTAGACCCGTATTTCAAAATTGTACTATGCTACTTTTACGATTGATATTGGTATAAAGTTATAGACAGTGTAATGTAAAAACGAAAATCACAAGGCCAAGTCAAATTCACCGCATACATTTAGAAGAATATTGGGAGTATAGTGCTGCAAGTTTTTTTTATCGTTCAACAGCTAGTTTGTTTTGGTCAACTTGATGAGTACCCAGGCCCAGCAGAATCAAAAAAAAAGCCAAGACATACATGTCGTATGCTGGCTTGCCACCCTAGGAGGAGTCAGTGAAGTGAACCATATGATTCACATGTTCACATGTTCATCCTCCTTCCTAGGTGGCAAGTTTGGCGACCATATGATTCAGACCATTTAGAATTCATAGGGTAGGAGTGCGGAACGCGCATGCCGCGCGCGCAGTCGCCGATGGATGTCCGGCGATGGTTACCTTTCAGCTGAGCAGCTTTGGGTTAGTTTGTCCGTGTGGGACTAATTGAACCCAAGCCGAAGTAAAACATGAAGAGAAAACAAGAACCCGGCAACGACGGGGCAGCATAGCAGCACCCGAGGCCGTTGTTGCAATTTTACGGACCGTACAAAAGCGCCAAGCCTGGTCCAATAAGCAGCCTACGCCGCGCGCGCTCTGCATCCGTTTTGTTTCCCTTTTCTAATGGTGGGCTTTTCAGGCCGGCCCGTCAGGTAGAGGGCATGTGATGCTGGGCCGTTCGTGTTCGCCGTTTCATGACCTCGAAGTCTTTTTTATATATTTTTTTTTCTCTATTTTGCAAAAATAAATGGTCCGCCAGAAATTTAGCAAAACTATACATCTGCCGCCGTGCCGCACGACGGTAGAGGCCCACGGTCAGGCGTGGGCCCGTAGCGTCCGACGGACATACCGCCGTACCGCACGGCGGTATGGACATACCGTCGTGGGGTACGGCGGCAGGTCCTAGCGCCGTAGGGCACGGCGGCAGCAGGTCTGGTACCGCCGTGCCCCACGGCGCTAGGATCTGCTGCCTATATAAGGCCGAAATTCAGCCGAAAATGTCATAATAATTCGAAAAAAAAGAAAGAGAGGGGGGAGAGGAGAAGGGAGTGAGGAGGAGGTGGCGAAGGTGCGAAGCTCTGCCGGTTTTTCGTCTCGTTGGAGGTAAATACTCTGGTACTTAATATTTTGAACTGTGATAATTCATATTTTGAAGTACTGTTTTAGTGTAGATCTGCTTAGTAAAAATATAGTTTTAGTGTAGATCGATTAGTAAAATTATAGTTTTAGTGTAGCTCTGAGTAGATATATTTTATAGTTACAGATCTACTTGTTAATAGCATTTTTTCATGCTGTCAGACATGTCGGATGCAGTTACTGTCAAGTTGTATTTCGGTAATGACCAGATTAGATATGGTGAACATGGAGTTGACTTGTCAGAATTTAATTCGGTTGACCATGTGATTAGAAGAGCAGCCGAAAGAACTTGGGGGTCCATTACTAACTTTTTTATAGGGCATTCCATGTAGATGCAGAGCAACATGACTTGTCCATTATGGCTCTAATCAACAGGAGTGAGGCAGTATATTGGGAGCTTATGCCACTTCAAGGCACTGAACATTGGAGGAGTTATATCAAAACAGCATGTCAAATTGGTTTGCCTGTGATGTTGTTTATCCAAGTTGTTCATAAGGCTGGGTCTAGTAGTCAAGTGCAACAATCCGGGACACTCCTACAAGAAATGCACCGAACCATCTTACTTTTCCACTGCTACTTCTCCAGCACCTTCAGCTAGTGCATGTGGACGTCGTTCCCGTCGCTACACGGAAGGAATGCAGTGATACCGTGTTGTAATATTTGAAATACTTATGCATGTTATCGTCTCATAATATTCGAACCATTTAATTTGGTAAGGTCTTGTAATATTTGAACCATTTAATTTGCAACACCGTCAGAACTTATGCATGTTATCGTGTTGTAATAATTGAACTAACTTTTCATTTGCTTGTTGTTTTCTTCTTACCTTCAAATTTATTATGATATCCTGTTATGTATTGTTCTCTAATTTCAAATGAAACATGTATTGAATTACCATATTTCTCATCTTTTTTGTAGGCTTGCAATGGCTTCCTTGGGTCCTGAGTTGGATTTGGAGTTGCTCACCAGTAGGAAGGACAAGGTTGCGGTGCCAAATGGGATCCACACTCCTATGTGCTACTGCAGTGACAACGGTAAGCTTGTCAAGTGCAACGTTCTCGGGTACTGCTACGGGATGAGGTTCTTTATGTGCGTGAACTACGAGCATGACCCCCTCCCACCATGTCACAATGTTAGACCACAAGTAAGAACAAACTGCATTACTAAATAAATAATATGTCATTGCTATTTTATTATGTGCTAACTTGTCTTTGAAAAAACACTCTACCTCCTCTCTGTGATTTTATGCTGTGGCTAGATTGTGAGCAGTCCGAACAAGACAAGCGTTACGTCGAGGCGATGGGTCGTTCAGCACGTGAGAGGTGGCAAAGGATGGTTGAGGCAGAAAAATAAGAAAAAAACGTAAGGAACAACAGGAGGAAATTCGCATTCGCCGGGAGATGAAAGAACGTGAAGCGTCCGCGGCCCGTGAAGCAGATAGAGAGAGGAAGAGAGAGTGCTCGCCGGGCTAAGGAAGCTGGGCCGGATGCCATGAGGAAGGGGAAATACCCCCGTTGTACCCAGTAGACGTAGAGTACTAGACGCCGAGTGCTACTGTATCCCTAAAAAATTATGATTTCATTTTATCATCCTCTAGAGTCGGCTTGTATCTTTAAGAACTTGATTTCAGATGCATTAGAGCTTGTTTCCGCAAACAGTAAAACTCGTACTAGGGTGTGTTTCCTGTTAGTAACTGCGTCAAACAGTGAACACATAGGGTGTGTTTTCTGTGAGTCACTGCACCAAACAGTGAATCTAGTACTAGGGTGTGTTTCCTCCGAGTCACTGCCCGTTTTTCTTGCCCCGGATTGAATGGCCCACCGTCCAGTCTGCTTCATTGCCTACATATATGTGAGCATTCTTCTCCAGTGTCACTTCACAACACAACAAGCACCAATGAGTTCCTGGACTGGGGATGATGATGGCTCCCTCGGTCCAGCACTATGGAGCCAACAAGATCCAGAGTTCAACAATTTTCCAGTCTTAGATAAGAGAGATTTCAAATCCATGCGTGATGTTAGAAAGTACGCACCAAATCAAACGATGAACTGGCCAAGGTGTGCACACGGTGAGTTCTGTGTGATGCAGGTTTACCAGGGATGGAACAACTCCGGTCGACGCTTCTGGCATTGCTCACGAGCATGGGTAAGCAAAACTCTTTGACCTCTGTCCTTCATCATTTTTTGATTTACTAATGTAATCACGATTTCTGCAGTACTCTGACCAATCAGATAACTGCGGTTTCGTGCAATGGGTGGATCCCCCAGCTATTGACCCGTATCAACAGTACATCAACTACCTCGAGGATGTTGTCATCTTCAACCTGAGGCAAGAGCTCGCGTCGGCACTGGCTTCTCCAGATCCGACATCTACCAACGACGACGACGGACCGGTGACCGGACCAATGGTGGTGAAGACGAACACCGGCTGTGAGGACGAGTTCTGCTGCTGTCCGTGCCACGAGAAGAAGGACAACACTCCACCAGCAACTCCACCCCCGCCACCGTCTGATCCAACTCCACCCCCGTCGGGGTACGGGTACTACATGCCCTCCCAGCACTCCGACGGGTCTATGATGTCCGGGTTCTCCGGGTACTACTCATACAACTAGACTACAAATGTTGTAATCGTTTATCTAAATTCCCTAAGGCACGTTAGGACTAGCAGCGGCACAAAGGTAGGGTATTTGTGTCGTACGTGCCATTGTTTGTTTCTGTGATTCGTCGTTAAGTATCAATGGTTCGTCGTTAAGTATCAATGCTTCAAAAAAATGAAATTTACCAAAAAAAACCTACCGCCATAGGGCACGACGACAGGTCCATACGTACCGCCGTGGCCTACAGCGGTACCTGGAGGCCACGCTGTCGCCTGGCGGTAGGCGCCTACCGCCGTGGGGCATGGCGGTAGGCCCCTACCGCCGTGGGGCACGGTGGTATGTGCCCTTGCCAGTGGGCCACGGCCCCTGCCGCCGTGCCGCACGGCGGTAGGACCCCTACCGTCGTGGGATACAGCGGCAAATGTATAGTTTTGCTAAATTTCTGACGGACCATTTATTTTTGTAACATAGAGAATTATATATATATAATTCCATGACCTCATCGTGCGTACCCCCCCCGGCGCGCGGACGCGGTGACATGGGCTCACTGCTCATGGCAGCACGCCCCTCGCGCTCGGTTTTTTTGCCCTCGAAGAAATCGTGGAGGAAGGAGACGGGCGGGAAAAAAAAAGTTGGACGGAGATGTGTACCATTCTCGGCACCACAGCAATTGAAGCATCGCTGGCCCTTCCCCTGTTCGACACGTCACACGTCGTCTGCACACCGAGCGCAGCAGCTGCAGCGAGCGGCGTCCCCTGTCTTCCTCTCCCCTCATCCTCTCACTAGATGGTGCAGTCCACCTCTCCATCTCCTACTGATCAGTGGACCCGCTCTGAAAGATGCCCCACGCGTCGGTGAGACAAGATTAATGAGAGCATGGTGGAAACGGACCTATGCGGGTCCGCTCCATCGTCCCCCGCGCCCACGTTCCGCTGTGGTCGTGGACATCCTATCTTTTTTTTCCTCCCCTGCCCCCTCTCTCTCCGCCCGTCTCTGTCTCCCCCAAACTCTCTCCTCCGCCGTCACGCCTCCCTCCAACGCCGCCGCACCGGCCCGCAGCGATTCCCGAGCTCCCTCGCGCACTCCCCCTCCTCCCGAGCTCCCCAACGCCCTCTCACTCTCCCTAAGATTCACGGCCGGACCCCGCAGCGTGCTCGAGGGGGATGCTCAATTCGGTGGCGGTGGCCTCCCGGTGGCGGCGCTCGAGGGAGGCGTTGATTCGCCATGCCAGCGGCCTCCTCGGGGCGGAGGAGCTCCAGATCCAAGCGGCGCAAGAACCTCCCATGACGGACGAGGTCGGGCCATAGAGGTTCGGCGGCGGCGGCTCGAGCACAGGGCCATGGAGGAGCTCCGCAGCGCCGCAGCAGCTCCGCCTTGCTCGGTTCCTCGCGACGGCTCCTCGTGGCCCGAGGCGGAGGCGGATCCGGAGCCAGAGGAGGCGCTGGTGGCGGCGTAGGCTCCATCGCCTCTCCCCGTCGTCGCCCCTCCCAACTCTCTTCCCCTCCGGCGCCTCCGCCGCCTGCTCCCGCGGGGTGCGGCTCAGAGAGAGGGGGCGCGAGCCACTACGACCCCGGCAGCGCGGTCCGGCTGGGGTAGGGACCGTCGACCCCGGCGCAGCGGGTGGGCCTGCGCTGCCCCCCAGCTCGTCGTCAGAGCGGGTTGCGCCTTCACTTGAGGAAGGGAAGCTGCACGGGCATCTTCTGCGGTGACCTGCTGGTCGGGGCCATGCCGAGGGAGATCTCAGCACTGCAGGCCTGCAGCCCGCACCCTCAAGGCCAGGCCAGGAGACGGAAGGTCGGAAGGAATCAGAGCTGATCCCGGCCTCACTCGCTCTTGGTAAGCAATCCTGCAGTTTGTTCTTGGATTCTCGATCTCTGGTGCATTCGGCCCCAATCGCATGGAGTAGTAGGTGGGATGCTATGTCGGATTGCGATTCTTCGCCCAGAGATTCGATTGACTCTTGCGCTTCACTTCGATTTCTTGGAAAATTTACGCATCGACCAACACTTTCGAGTTGGGATGAGGATCTCTCAAGTGTGGATACTGGATAGGAATTAGGATCCTATTATATTAGTAATTCTGCCCAGCAGTTCAGATGATTGTTTCCTTTGCTTTTTTGTATTCGTGTTTGAATTTCTCAGAGACACCTATTGTTGATTTGTTGCCTTATCTTTGCAGGATCTCAGTAGCTGGCCTTTCTGGCAGGTGACAGCTAGAAGATGAGTGCAGGACATGGCGACACAGGTATGCTGCAAATGGCCTTCTCTTCTTGCTACTGCTTTAAAGGAGCAAGCTTGAAATTCAGGTGTCACAAGAAAAATGCTTGAAAAATGGCATTTGTTTTAGCAATGGCGACACACACATGTGCAACCAAAAATATAAATGCATAATTTTCTCCGAGGGCTTTCTGATATTGGTCATTACAGCATAGGAGCGGGCAATGAAGGGATTTCCGCTGACAAAGATCTGGGATACATGATATATTTTTAATATTTGCTTTATCTTGATTTATTCAATTCAGATTGCAGAATGCTCCAAACCGCAGGTGAGAGTGGAAGATCAAAAATAGTTTAAAATGGATGTTCTTCCCAAGTTGATTGCTTAACTGCACTAGAATTGCTGCTGTGTTGTGTTCGTGGGTAAAATTGAGTGTACAACAACTATAGACTTCTGTGCATTCATAGCTTTGTCATAGGCCACTTTGTTTCACTGGATAAACCTAAATTCCTTTGTTAGAAGTTACTATGGTTGATGACTTGATGTTCATAGGCCCCTTTGTTTCACTGAATACCATAAAATTGTTTACTACGTGTATTTTTGTTCAATGAAGCCAATTTTTTTAGTAATCAAGAGATGCGTTAGGTTTGTGTAGGTAGTAGAATTTCAGAGTAGATGAAAATAGTTGTCATGTGAGGCCACGGTAGCTATAGTTATTGATTCTAAGGTCACTTCCAGATGCAAGGAAAAGGATCCATTGGTGTTGTCTGCTACTGGATGGAAAGGATCCATTGGTGTTGTCTGCTATTGGATGGAGTCTGAAGTTATTGTTGTAGCATGGTGCCAAGGTGGGATCAGTGTCTCTGTTTGGCACAACCCTTTTCAACATTTTACTTTGATGTGTTGCATTTGTCTGTTGACCAGAAGACCTTCGTTGCAAGTGATAGGAAGCTAACATACTTTCCTGTTCAGAATATCCACTGCTAACCTACTTGATTAGGGTAGCGCAATCTTTGTGAAATTATCTTAGCTAGATTGTTCGCATATGTTCAGTCCTTGCATTTCCCTTCTGTCCTGAAAAGAGAGTGCTAGGCTCAAGGAAGAACCCTGGAAATATAAATAAACACTTAAGCATTGTGATGCTACTGGATGGTTTGCACAGCTGCTCCCTTTCTCTACATTTACAACTCATGTTGCATTAGTTAGAGTACAAGGAAGGTTGTGTGCCAAGCTGCTTACAATAGAAACTATACTTTAAAAAATACTACCACCACTAATGCCTGTGTCGTTCTACCAACTAGAGAGCAAATTACAGTGTGATGAACGAGTTCATCTATGATGTTTAATTATAATTTTTCCTTAAAACTTTGTTTGCTTATCTTATAGCTATGAGTATTGACTTATTAACAAGTGTCATTTGTGGCCTCTCTTCACTGATATGCTCGCCTGGTATTTTTTGGCCGTGTTTGGATGGGGGTGAAAAAATTTTTACTCCCTATTAAATGCAACTTTGACCACAAATAAGAGTATTAAATAAAGTCAGTTTCCAAAACTACCTTCACAACTCTTGGTAAATTTCCGAGATGAATCTAATGAGGTCTTTGACCGCGTAATTAGAGGATGGTTACTGTAGTATCACTGTAGCAAATCATGGATTAATTATGCTCATTAGATTCGTCGCGCAAAGTTGCACTCATCTGTGAAAAGGTTTTGCAAATAGATTTCATTTAGTCCTCCATGCATGAAAGATTCCTTTTGCGTGGAAATTTTTTTCTTCTAACCAAACACGGGCTTTATTTCGACTTCATCCTTCCATTATTTCCTTTTTACCAAACAATACGGTTACCTACACCCGCTCTTTATCTCATCAAGTAGCAAAACTAATATTTAATTACATCCCTTTCAGAATCTCAGGAGAAAAGCAATCAGGTTTGCTGCTTATAGCCTATACGACCACATGATGGAGTGAACTCTGGTGTTCCTTAACCTGTTACCGTTCTCAATGCCATCCGCATGAATTGTTCTTTTAGGGTGATTGATTGATTGGGAAGCACTGAATGGGGTCATGACAGGGCGCGCCTAGGTGTAGTTTCTATGGCAAATATGTAAATTAATGACTAGAGAGAATTACACTTATGTTACTCGATTCTTCCTGTTCTCTGTAGAAAAATATTGGAACACTTGCACTCATGTCGAAGACTATCGATCCCGAGGGACACCAGAATTATAGTCTTGCACTTGCTATTTACTTATGTAATATTGATTTCTCCTTTAGGAAGAACTGATATTTCATATTGTTGGTTCCTGATATTATAGATGTTTATGCAAACTGATATGTGCTCATGATTGAGGACAAATACCATCATTTTAATTGATGTTATGCAAACTTATTTCTATGGCTTGCACATTCATTTTTATTGTTACGTTGTGATATGACGTGCTTCGCTCGTCGATTGTTCTAGTACATGTAATGCCGGCGTACCATATTGCCATGCATGATGCATGTCACGGTGGCGAGAGCCGGTCAACTGGCCGGCGCAGAGAACGCCGGTGCAGAGCAGCACTACTCGCGGCTGACGCTGACGCGGTGGCAGCGAAAAGTGGAAAGTCACGCCCGGCGGGCAGTGCCTGCCGACCAAGTGGTGGTTTTTATTTTTGTATATTATTTTTTTCGATTTTCAGAAATATATGATGATCTTAAATTTCGCAAAACTATAATATAACTGTCGTACCACGTGATGGTAGGGACCAACCGTCATGTGGCACGGCGGTTGCAGGTGCTACTGTACCCGCACAGAGGGTATTGTTCTCAATCGCCGTGCTCTATGACGGTAGAATCAGTTCATTTTTTAAAAAATCATAATTTTTTTATGAACTCGAATGGAGATAAACTTTATATGAAACTTGTAGCTTTTGATGAGATTAACTTTGTAGTTCAAACTTTTTTTTTCATTTGAAGCCATCTTGTGGCTCAAATAATTGATATACTGTCCAGATCTCAGTTTTCGGTATCCAGATCTGGACAGTATATCAATTATTTGAGCCACAAGATGGCTTCAAATGAAAAAGTTTGAACTACAAAGTTATAGATCTCGTCGAAAGCTACAAGTTTCATATAAAGTTTATCTCCATCCGAGTTCATAAAAAAAAGTTACGATTTTTTGAAATCAGATTGACCTACCGCTATGAGGCTACGGTTGCAGGTGCTACAGCACCCGCGCAGGAGGTACTGTTCACAATCGGCGTACCCATAGCGGTCGTACACTGTAGCACCTCCAACCGTCGTGCTCTATGACGGTTAGTCCCTACCGCCATGTGGTACGGTGGTTACAAAAATTGAGATCAATCGTATATTTTTGAAAAATCAAAAAATAATAATATAAAAGAATAAAATTTTTGACCAAGTCGTGCATCCAGCCGTGCGTGGCCGATATCCAACTCCACGCCGCGGTGATTATTTTCCGCACGACGGGCACAGAGATTGCCCTGGATATGAGCATATGGCTCTAAGAGCAACTCTAAAAGACTAGTTATCTTGGTTTAACTAGATAAAAAATGAAAAAATTCAACAAAAATAACATTCTAACAGACTAGCTAAATACCCCGCTAGCTATCCTCACTAACTAAACTTGTGCCTTCGCTAGCCAAAGAGGTGGGAGAAGAGATAAAGTACACATGAGCTTAATCATGGGATGACTAGTCATTTTAGCTAGTCTCTTGGAAGAAGAGGAAATATACAGAAAGAATACTAGCTAAATGTGAATTTAGCTAGTCTAATTTAGTGAGTCTCTTGGAGTTAGAGTTGCTCTAATAATTTGGATTTAAAAAAGACCACCATGTATGTGTGCCGAAAAATAGGGTGCACAGGTCGCAAATGGCCACGCCGGTAGCAAAACTCAGGAGCACGAGGCTGGATGATGTGCGTCACAAATTGGTGTCGGGACCTGTCCAATCGCACCACAAAACATGTGATTCGACCAAGAATAAGAACCGGCCGTGGAAGTGGTTGCAAAAATTTTCACGGAATCACCTTAAAAAAATTCACGGAATCTTACAGCTAAATAAAATTTATTTGTAAAATTTTTCACATATGAGTGCAACTTTACACAATAAATCTAATAAGCATAATTAATTTATAATTTGATACTACAGTAATCATTATTTAATCATCGGTTAAAGTTCTTATCGATTCGTCTCACGAGTCTGTTTAGTTCGCCAAAATTTTTGGGCAAAATTTTTGGCAGTCTCTTCGAAGGTCTATTAGGGGTAAAAAACGTAGACTAATTACAAAACTAATTACACGAATGGACGGGAAATCGCGAGATGAATCCATTAAGCCTAATTAATCCATCATTAGAGATTGTTTACTATAGCACGACGTTGTCTAATCATGGCATAATTAGGCTCGTTAGATTCGTATCGAAAAATTAGGTAGGGGTTATGGAATGGGTTTTGTCATTAATCCACATTTAATACTTCTAATCAGTGTCCGAAAATTAATGTGACGGGTAGTTGGGAAAAAATTTGGGATCTAAACAGGCCCGCCGCCAACGCCCGCCGCTCCAGCTGGTCAATCACGTTCGGCCACTTTTCGTCGACGAGGCAGCGCACATGTGGACGTGGACGAAGCAAAACTACAAGGGCACAGGGGCAAACCGGTATACCTGGCCATTTGGCACGAGCACGATGGGCCGGCACGAGCACGGTCCGAAAAAGCACGACACGATCACGGCATGGCACGATGTCGATAGTGCCAGTGCCAGGCACGGTACGATGTCGATAGTGCCAGTGCCAGGCACGACACGACGTAGTGCCAGTGCCTAGGCCGCCATTGTGGCCCGTAGTGCCGGCCCAGGCACGGCACGATTAATGGGATGACACGATAGTGGCCCGTTAAATCATGACCTCCTAAAAGCCCATGTATAAAAGAACCACAACCCTAACATTTCCCTTCCATTCCCACCCACCTACCCCCACCCAGCCTGCCGCCGCCGCCCCATGCCGCCATGTGATGTGCCTGCCGGTTCCTCTGCCTCCGCGGCCATCGCGTCGCTACGCCGGCCGCCGGATTCCTCCGCACCTCCACCTCGGCTCCGTGCAGGATCCCTCCGCCTGGCCTCTGTGCGACCGCGCCACCGCTGAGCGCCTGAGCCCCTCCTTCTCGACGCCGCGCCGTCCAGACGCCCCCCTCCGCCTCGTCTTCTCAAGGCAGCGGGTGGCCCAGCAGCGGCGGCGCGGCCTCCCTCCGCCTCGACTCCGCTCCAGCCGGTCGCCCCCCTCCATCTCGTCTTCTCCGGCCGGTGGGTGGCACAACGGCGACGGCGCAGTAGCGACGGCCGCCGGCTCCCTCCGCCTAGGCTTCGCGACGTCACCCTCTGGCCTCCACTCCCTGACCTCGACCATGGCGGGCTGCCGTGCCGGTGAGCACGGCACGGCACGTCTGGGACCCTTTAGGGTCGTGCCAGTGCCGGCTTAGCGGCACGGCGGCACTGTTAGGCACGACACGGCGGGCCGCCGTGCCGCTTAGGGCCGTGCCGCAGCGTGCCGTGCCTCGCCGTGCTCGTGCCCGTGCCGTGCCGTGCGGCCCGTTTAGCCATGTATACAAACCGGCAACCCCATCCCCCGAGCCAGCCTGCCAGACCGTTCCCTTCATTCCGTTCGCGACCGACATTTTCTCTTACGCCCGCCAAGTTTCGTATGGGCGTCGATGTCGTGGCCACTCCCTTTGTGTGAGCCCAGAAACTACTCCACAAAATGACACAATAAGGCGCGTCGGCGAGGCTAGATTCAGCGAGGCACGGCAACGGTGTTCGAAGAAGCAAGGCAAAGATGGCACTACCGCCTCTCCGTCCCAGCAGTAATCAATCCTCCACACGGGAATCAGATCTCGGTTGTACTAGTAGCAGGTAGCAGTAGTGGAATACTACACGGGCTAATTTAAACAAGGCCCGGTCTGCTCCGCCAACCAACAAAGATCTGTATGGAGTATATTGAGATTTTTACCTACGTACCATCAAAAAAAGTTCTTGTTTCCTGTGTACCATCCGGATTGTAAAAAGTTCCTCCATACCTTGCTGAAAATTTTTCTTTCCCTCTGTACCACTCCGTCCAATTTTCTTTAACACCGTCAACCTCCTGCGTAGGGCCCACACGTCAGCCTCTCTCTTATCCTTCCTCTTCCTCTTTTCTTCTTCCTCTCTGTCTCTCTCCCACAGCAGCAGCAACAGCACACAGCACAGCGCCGCCCCCCTCTCAACCGCGTGCACCTCCCCTGGGCCCTTGCCGTGCCGCCATCGCTCTCCTCCGAAGTCCATTCCTCGATATCCTCGCGCACTGCTCCTCCGGCGGGCGCGACGACCGGCGACCCGGCTGGCCACCATTAATGGCGAGCTCGGACCTTGCCGGCCCAACCACCCCTCCTCGCGTCCTATAGAAGGCCCCTCGACGTCTCTCTCCGCTCCACCAAACCACCACCACCTCCACACCTCCTCGCTGAGCTCTGCAGCGCCGCGGCCGGAGCTCCCTTTGCCGGCCGCAGCCCGCCGTCGTGGCCCCCGCCTCCACGCACCACCTCCGCCCAAGATGGGTGGGGGAATAGAATCCCCTCACTCCCCTATCTCGGCCGCTGCTGCCGCCGGTCTCTTTTCCTCGATCTCCTGCGTTCGAGCCCATAGCCCCCCCCCCCCTTAGTTTTTTTCGTGCAAAACCCTTCCACTCTCAGCCTTTTTACAAAGAAAGCCCTCACCTCTTCAAATCCCTCACAACGCCGTGGGAAGGAGGCTGACGGTGTTAAAGAAAATTGAACGGAGTGGTACAGAGGGAAAGAAAAATTTTCAGCAGGGCATGGAGGAACTTTTTACAATTTGGATGGTACATAGGGAACGTTAACTTTTTTCTGATGGTACGTAGGTGAAAACCTCGAGTATATTAGTATACTCGATTGATCAATTTCTTCTTTTTTACTAAGATAAATGCATTGACTACTCCATTAAACATCTTCACCCTTGTTCTAGTATAAGTGAATTCATGTTCAAGTATAAGTGAATTGTTCATCTTTCCTCATCAATTTAAGCTTTTGGGTTGGTTGGTGTATGCAACTCAATCTGATATCAGAGCCACATGTCTCGAGTTCGAATCCTGACAGATGCGTTAATTAAAATAATTATAGCCCCACTCCAATATCCACGTATGCGACCTAAGGGGGCCTGCACGTGAGGGGGAGTGTTCGAGTATAAGTGAGTTGCCCACTTCCCTCGCCAGTTTAAGTTTTTGGGTTGAACTGGTTGGTGCATGCAACTCAATAACCCCAAAAAAACTCAAACGTATTAGTAACTTGTAACCAATAATTTGACTCGCAACAAACACATTTACAAGTAGTATAGTTACACCTGTATTTAAAAACAAAATTAGTACTCCTTTACGACTGATGTTTTCGTCGGTACAAACATTATTACATAAAAGGAAATCATACAAAACTATACAATCGGTACCATTCACTCAAACCACAGCCACCCACATCATCCGCTTACATCATCACTTAATTCTCTTCTCCCGGTTCGGATCCCACATCTCCCTCAGGCCTCAGCACACGGTACGCTGGCAGCTCAAAAGGCTAATTAAATTTACGGCACGCTGGCAGCTCAAGAGGCTAATTAAATTTACTCAGCATGTATGGGAGCTCAAACGTCTAGGTAAGACCGTCTCCAGCAGCAATGCCGTTCCCCTCGTGCAAATAGCGCTCCTTGAGGAAAGGAGAGAGAAGATGTGCGAGCGCAGCTCGCAGCAGACAGGCGATCCCCTCGCGCATCCCTCAGAGGTCGTTGGCTCCCGCGCGAAGAGGGAACTCGAGGAGGGGCGGAGGCAGAGCACAGGGTGGAGGGAGGACGGGGAAGGAGGCGCAGGCCCCGCTGCATCTGCGCGCCGTCGGAGAACACGGAGGCTATGCCGCCGCAGCCGCGGAAGAGGAGCCCCTCCGCGAGCTGGTGGCGCTTCCTCCGCTGGCCCGACGCCGCCGCCGACGACGCAGGCTCCACATCGAGCGAATCGACCTCTTCTGCGGTGACCCCCTGCGAGGCTGCTGCTGCTCCTCTGCCGGATTTGCGCCGCCGGTCGCAGGGGAAGGAGGAGGAGGCGCAGGCCGCAGTCCGTCTTCCTCCTCTGCCCCGGCCCGCCACTCGTCGGATCCGGTGGCCAAGTGTGCAGGAGGCGGCAGCGGGAAGGAAATCGAGGCCGAGTGTGCAGGAGGCGGCGGCGCGAGGTGGAGGAGCGGGAGAGGGAGGGCGGAGGCCCTGCGAGGCGGAGGCGAAGGTCAACGCGCCGCCGTGCGCCTCCGTCGTCACGCCCCTGCCGCCCGCCGCCACCGCCATGGCACAGATCGAGGCCCTCGACGGCGACCTCGACCTCCGCGGTGCAGATCGAGGCCCTCGACGGCGACCTCGACCGAGCTCGACCTCGACCTCGATGCGGGCGGTGGACGAAGAGGGAGGAGGTCGAGGGACGCAGGCGGCGGACGGTTGGGAAGGGGAACGCCCTGGAATCCCCGAGAATGCGGTTCGGCGGGGAGGCTACCGCAAAATGCAGCAGCTGTTGCGGCTACCGTTGGAGCCGCAACAGTGCGCCCTCCGTCTGCATTTTGCAGATTTGGGGCCGGATGCGGCAGCTGCTGGAAACAGTCTAAGAGTGGTAGCTCAAACATCTAGGCCGGTAATACGAAGGGGGTGGCAAAGGAGAGGAACCGTCCAGGATATTCGCAATATAAACGTCGCTCAGTACCGGGGTGGCAAGGGAGAGGAACCGTCCAGAAAATTCACAATATAAATGTCGCTCATTACCGTCACCTGCCTGGGCTGCTGGCATGCCTTTTCCCTCCTCCCCCTCGATCTCTATTGCCAGATGCCGGCAGCCAGCCGGTCTCTGATGGAGTACTGGAGTATATCAGCAAATTAGCTGAAGGCAAAAGGTTTCATGAGACAATGCTGACTGCTGTCATCTGCCCATCATCCCTTGGTAAGGTATGTGTATCATTGTATGCGACATTTATCTTTTATTAAGATAATTGAGACAAAACCATGTGGGTGATTCTTGTGATCTTAGTTAGCTTTTGGTTCTGACAGGTCTCACGAGAACAGTATGTTAAAATTCATTCCATAGATGTGCATCCGGTCGAACCATGGTAAGCAAAAACGGCAATTACTTGGCTGCAAATTGCTCCGTCCACAACCAAATTAGTTATTAATGTGTCGATATAAGTTGGTGTTGTAAACTTTGATCATCCAGTACATTAGGTTTGTATAATCTATGAGTTGCTATATGACTGAAAAATTGGTGTCGGTACTCTCAAATTCCGCAGCAACGCGCGGGGAATCATCTCGTCACAAAGCAAAGTCAAATTCGCCGCGCTTTGAACTCATCCTTCCTTTCATATATGAGTATGATGTTGGTTAACTTAAAATTGAACTAATCAAAATCAACATCATATATAAAAGGAAGGAGGGAGTACTAGTTTGCTAGTTTCGGTAGTAGTCTCTCCCAATCACCACTAAAATTACCATACTAGGCCAACCTAGTACTAGCCTAACTTGCCACCATAATCACAAAATAAACCCGCTGACACGACCATTTCAACGATTTGTTGGGCTGCTATGGCAGGGGTGGGTGGTGGCGTGGCTCACGATCAGACCTGTAACTGTAATTTCAGGCTCAGACGCGACCATTGATGATGTGGCGGTTGGCCGGCTCTAGGCGCGGCCCTTGTCCGCTAAAAATCTCCCGCCGCGCCCCGTCACCTGGGCCTCATCGTGATCTCCGCCCGTCCACCCACGCGGCCACGCCTCCAGAAAAACTCTATAAAAAAAACACCTAAAAACCTTCGAAATCCGCGCATCTCTCACACAGTGTCACACGCACGGCCCGCGCGCGCACGCGACCCGCCGACACGCCAAAGCTGCCGCCGACCCACGTTCCCCGCACCCACCCCAACCCGCGCCCCCGCCCGCGCATACACATGCCGCCGCCCAGCCTCACCGAGGCGCGCGACCCGGCCGCCGCCACCACCAACACCGCCACGCGCCGCCGCACCAAGGAGGGCGCATCAGCGGCCAAGGTCCACCCGGCGCCGGAGAAGGGGGCGATGGGCGCCGCCGCGGCGGGAGGCGGAGGATGAGGCGGGGAGGGGATGTGGGGGCGGTGCCCCGAGTGGTGCTCGGCGGCGGGCGTGGCGGGGGTCCTGCGGCGGCACCCGCTCCCGGCGCTCTTCGCGTGCGGCCTCCTGCTCTTCATGGCCGTCGAGTACACCATCCCCATGGTGAAGCCGGAGGCCCCGCCGCTCGACCTGGGGTTCGTCGCCACCCAGGGCATGCACGACGCCGTCGCCGCGCGGCCATGGCTCAACTCCCTCCTCGCCGCGCTCAACACGGTCAGTGCCCTGCCTAACCGTCTGATTTTTTCCCCCTCCGCCGTCTCCGCCTCGCCGAACTTGGTTCAATGCACCTTATGGCTCCTGCTTTTCCTGTCCTCTGATTTCCAATCCCCTCCTCGCTCTCCTATATTAGGTTCTTAATTATAGTATATAACTACATTTCTACTTCCTTTTTGGCCTGCAATTGTTCCTACCACAAACCTTTGGTTGCTCGATTTCGATGGGTTAATTCTACTGCCAGAGTGCCAGATACTTAGCGAAAATTTTGCATTTACTGGAACCTTGTTTTCACCTTCGCTACTGTTACATTAGTATAGTTTTTTAGTTTTACACCTTTTCACTTTTCTGCGCTGTTTGCACAACAATGCTAGTATCCCAGGTCGCAATCAGCATGTAAACAATTTTCACTAGCTGAATTATTGTTAAGCGTAGCATTTTATGAGCCTATTAGCAGTATAAAATTGCATAATTCTGCTTAGATCTTGTGAACCTTTGGAGCTTAGCTTCCTCCGGGCGAGGACAGCAAAGCTGGCGCTATCAAAGCACCGTCAATGCAGCTTGCGGCTTGCACTTCCCCATCCAATAATAATTAGCAGCGTACGAGTAGTACTTTTCAAGCAAGGCCTTGTTTAGGCCTCGTTTAGTTCGGTAAAAAATTTGCCTTTTCAACGTTTCGAACTCCTGTAGCATATTGTAGTACGTTTCGTTTGTTTGTGGTAAATATTATTCTACCATGGTCTAACTAGGCTTAAAAGATTCGTGTCGCGAAGTACATCAAAACTGTGTAATTAGTTATTTTTTTTAACTATATTTAATACTCCGAACATATGTTTTTTGACGTATTTAATGTGATGTGATGGAGAGAGAGTGGAGAAAAAGTTGGAAACTTTAGCAAACTAAACAAGGCCTTAGTTTGCTAAAAATTCTAACGTTTTCTCCACTCTCTCCATCACATCACGTTAAATACGTCAAAAGACATATGTTCAGAGTATTAAATATAGGTAAAAAAATAACTAATTACACAGTTTTGATGTACTTCGCGACACGAATCTTTTGAGCCTAGTTAGGCCATGGTAGGATAATATTTACCACCAACAAACGAAACGTGCTACAGTGTGCTACAGGAGTTCGAAACGTTGAAAAGACAAATTTTTCCACCAACTAAACAAGGCCCAAAGCCTGCCCTGAACCACTCGTAGATTGGATTCCCACCCTGGCAGATTTGTGTGACCGGCAACTGCAATGCAATGCAACTTGGACGCTGGACCAGCATGGAGCAACGTAAACCTGTGGCTCTGCCCGGCTGTTACACCCGCGCAGCCACCACCAAAATCAAATGGAGCCCAAATTACATCTTGTCCCGGATAAGAACACGCGATAGTCGTGGCGTCGCGCGTTCATGCACCGATTTCGTGATAAGCTTTCTGCATTTTGGGTGTATTTAGAAGTCTAACTTCCTCCAAAATTCACTATGCAAAAAGAAGATTTCCCATCATATCAAATATCACATCAAAAATGCCAGCACATGCATGGAGTACTAAATGTAGATGAAATCAAAAACTAATTACACAGTTTGTCCCATCATATCAAATATCACATCAAAAATACCGGCACATGCATGGAGTACTAAATGTAGATGAAATCAAAAACTAATTACACAGTTTGGATGTACTTTGCGAGACGAATCTTTTGAGCCTAGTTAGGCCATGGTAGGACAATATTTACCACAAACAAACGAAAAGTGCTACAGTGCTTTTCAGTTCGGAATAGTGCTTTTCAGCCCAACATCCGTGCAAAATCCAGAATTTTGCATCCTAATTCAGGGAACTAAACACACCCTTTACGGTCCCGTCGAATACAGGTGTGTTTAGAAGCCCAACTTCTCCCAAAATTCACTATGTAAAAAGAAGATTCCTCATCACATCAAACATCACATCAAAAATACCAGCACATACATGAAGTATTAAATGTAGATGAAATCAAAAACTAATTACACAGTTTGGATGTACTTTGCGAGACGAATCTTTTGAGTCTAGTTAGGCCATGGTAGGACAATATTTACCACAAACAAACGAAAAGTACTACAGTGTTTTTCAGTTCGAAACAGTGCTTTTCAGCTCAAAATCCGTGTAAAATCCAGAATTTTGCATCCCAATTCAGGGAACTAAACACACCATTTACGGTCCCCGTCGAATACGGGTGTGTTTAGAAGTCCAACTTCCCCCAAAATTCACTATGCAAAAAGAAGATTCCTCATCACATCAAACATCATATCAAAAATGCCGGCACATACATGAAGTACTAAATGTAGATGAAATCAAAAACTAATTACACAGTTTGGATGTACTTTGCGAGACGAATCTTTTGAGCCTAGTTAGGCCATGGTAGGACAATACTTACCACAAACAAACGAAAAGTACTACAGTGCTTTTCAGTTCAGAATAGTACTTTTCAGCTCAAAATTCATGCAAAATCCAGAATTTTGCATCCGAATTCAGAGAACTAAACACACCCTACATTTCCGCGGCAGGAATCTGAGCCGAGCGCGACGTGAGAACGTGACCAGCTAAGCGCTGACACTGACTGACAGAGCCCGTCCGCACGCGTGCGTGCAGGTTTTCGTCGCGATGCAGGCGGGGTACATCCTGTGGGCCATCCTCGTCGAGCAGCGCCCGCGCGCCGCCGTCGCCGCGCTCATGATGTTCACCTGCCGGGGCGTGCTCGGCTGCTCCACCCAGCTCCCGCTGCCGGCGGAGTTCCTGGGCTCCGGGATGGACTTCCCCGTGGGCAACGTCTCCTTCTTCCTCTTCTTCTCGGGCCACGTCGCCGGCGCGGTGATCGCGGCCGCCGACATGCGCCGTGAGGGCCGGCTCGCGCTGGCGCGGCTCTACGACGCGCTCAACGTGCTCCAGGGGGTCAGGCTGCTCGTGTGCAGGGGACACTACACCATCGACCTCGCCGTCGGCGTCGGGGCGGGGATCCTCTTCGACACGCTCGCCGGGTGGTACTTCGACGCCAAGAACGGCGACGGCAAGAACGCGCAATGCCGCAGCTGCCAGTGCCACAAGGCTCTCCTCTCGCACTAGTTATATCACTGATGATTACGTTTTGGCACTTCTCCAAGTGCCAACCCTCGACGGCCAATTGAGGATTAGTTATGTCATTCTTTTTGGAGCTTTTCTTTTCTTTTTGGGAATCGTTTTGATGTAATGTAAGAGAACTCAAATGCTACTTACCGATATGTGATGTAATTGTACAAATTGTTCACCCCCCATGTGAGCGGTAACTTCTGCGACGCAAGTATCGGAAGTTTCAAACAGAAGACTGGACTGAATCGGCAAAAGAACTGAACTGGCAAAAGCAAAACGTGTAGTACTCCCAAGTTCTTATGCTGATCTCAAAGTGCAGGTACTAGGATGATTTTATTGATTTCAAATTTGCTTGTCTTAAACATAATTATTTAAGCACAAGGCAATACAATTTGTGAAGCTGATCTCAAAGTGCAGGTACTAGGATGATTTTATTGATTTCATCTTCAAAGTTCAGCATACATGTGACAACACATTGCAGGTTTACAACAGCTGACAGGTGATTATGTCTCTATCTAGTAGTGGCATACAGCTGACAGGTTGCCTCAATCCTGCATCATGGGTGGAACCCAAAAAAGATTTTGCTATATATCACCTATATCACCCCCAGGAAACAGCCATCAATGGCCAATGGTGGTGGTAAAGCAAAAAATATAGGATCAGTTGGATCAGAAGCGGCCAGTGCGTCGTTAGAGAAATCAGGCTGGCTTTATTTAGGCGAGCACTGTTCTTTGTCAGCACCATTGGCAGACCCATTCTGCACCCCGAGCTTGTGGAACTCGGCCTCAATGACCTCCACAATCTTGGCGTCCTCAGGGTCCTGGTCAGGGATATTCACGTGTAAGGAGCCTTGCTTGATGAGCTCCATATTCAGCGCTTGCTCCTGGATGAAGTTGTAGAGCTCTTGGTGGAAGGGGTGGTCGAGAGAGAAACAATCATCAGGGTCACTTGATGAATGTTTGGATGCACCCGAACCCTCCCGTCGACAGAAGTGGGGAAGGGAAGAGTAGTCCATGATCTGCATTGTTCCGGAACCAAAGGTGTTAATGTTATTGTGATCCGCAATGTTACAAATGCTCAAGATACTCTCTAATTAAGCACCATCTTCAATTTTCTAATTCTTTTATTGACTTGGTTGACAAACTATACTATTTGGAAATAAAATAATACTAACAGGCAATCTTACCTTTAGAAGCTCGTCTTTCCCACAACCACGCAAAACATGAACCTTCTTTCTAGTTCTCTCTTGCAACAAAGGCTTCACAACCTAGAACCAAACGAAATGTCAGTGTCTTTGTAACAAAAGTAACAGGGTGTATTCAAGAGAAAAAAAAGTAACAGGGTAGTGAAATCTCGAACATCATACCTTCCAACACGCCGAAAATATGTATGGAGCATTTACTATATAATAGGTGTCAGTCTTTTCAGGGTAATTCAAATCGTCAACGGTAGATATTGCAGTCAAAATCTGTAATGCGTCAATAATTAGCCAGTAGTTGTGTAAAATATATAAATAGCATTTTTGTTGCAAAGTTTCATACAAAAAAAGACTAATTTAAACAGGGTATATACCCTATATACAGTATATTGAGCTATTAAATAGGCATATACCCATCACTGTCACCCTCTGGACATTATGAAAAACAATTTACACACTTATAGTTCGGAGGAGGATACAATACAATGCCATTGCAAGCTGTACCTTCATTTGGTTTAGCGCTGACAATTTCAGACCAGTCATATCAAGAACCTTTATACAGGTGGTAATAGGCCTCCCATACTTCTTTGTCACCATAGGCTAGATAAAACAGAAGTGAGCAAATACATGTGTTAAAAAAGCTCTTAAAGATGTTCTAATTGTACATAGAGCATTAGTTAGCCACTCACCAAAATAAAGCGATCACGATACTCATTGATCTGAATATGAGATTGCACATAGTAGTTAACCTGAAAGAGCAACATTTAATGACTTGTTCAGATAAAGTACGGCATAAATTCATGGACTGGACAAGTATTACTTGATCTTTAAATACATACGGATACAATCTGACAAAAGGGTCAAAAAACCATTAAATTCATAAGTAACTCCATTTATGTTGCGAGTTAGTAGTGCAAGAGTATTTACTTAAGTTTGATTGACATGGATGCATTCTGACAAAAGCTAATAAAACTCTTGAGAAGAATCTGAGACAATTACCGAAGCTTTGTCATATGTGCTCAGCCCAACACCAACTGCAAATACAGGAATGCCCTGGAAAAGAAGGAAAGCAATTTTGCTTAGCTTATCTATAATAACTCAACTACAGACTGGATTTGACGACTTTTATGGCATAGAGACCCTATAATTTAGTTTTACAGCGCAATATTTACAAACTTGCTTTGTATCTAATCTACTAGTGTGATATTTCAGTTGGAAGAATCAAAAGTAACAGAATTTCTCATATATCCTACAATCTAAACAGGAATAGTAACTTAACAAGCACAAAGCATATCACAGGTGTATGGAAAAGGGACAGATGTGCATAGTAGTACAAAATAATACTACTGCATATTGTTGGTGTAATCCTAGTCTATCACCAGTAGTGTTAAGAGTGTCTGGTCATTACTTTCAGTGTCAGTTGAGTCTGATCCTTGTTGGCTGGGTCTTTTAGCAGGTTAGTTGTTTGATTAGCCAAGTCCTTTGGTGGTTATACAGTTCAGTTAGGCAGTTAGTCACATGTGTGTGCCTGAAGTTCAGGGCCACTAGGGCCATGTCTACCGGCTGTCAACGCCGATCTTTGTGTGTAATTTAATTATAAATAAAAAAAAGTCAGAAAATGCTGCAAGCATTTGCAGGAAAAAAACCAGTAAACCACTGAGTTCATCTTTGAGTGAGTTAAGCATTGCCTCAGACATATTGCATACAATCTTTTCTACTGAAAATGAATTAAGAGTCACTTTCCCTTTAGTGTACATCATATTACACGTCAGAAGAAATGTGTCCATTGAGTATATATACCTCAAGCAGATTGTGGTGCCAAAAGCCAATAGTAAAATAAGATGAAAATAGCAAGCATGCAATGCAAATTAATATAACTTGCGCAAGACAGCTGTACCTCTTTGGAGTATCCTGATAATCCAACAAGCTGTGTATCACGTATTGATCTATACAAATCTACTGGGATAATAGGTTTCTGCAATAGTCCAGCACAAGTAGATGATTAAGAAAGTGTAACTGTACACGCTATATTTGATAGCCAAGCTTGATCTAGGATGCTACTTACCTCCAGTATACAATCGATCTCATTTTGTATCCTCCAATTCAAAGAATCTACAAGCTAGCAAAATGAATTTTCCTCAGGTTAAGAAACATTCACTTTGTGATTCATCGATATGAAAATTGAAAAGGAAAATTGCAGCGCTAACCATCTTTTGTGCCTTATTCACATGCCACTCTCTAGCTTTAAGGAAGCGCACTAGTGTCTCTGTTGGGTAGCCCTGGTGCACATTCTGAAAAACAAAAGAAAAAAAAAAGAGATCAAAGACAATCTCCTTAGGATAATAAGAAAGTTATTTTACATCATCTAAGAAATAACATACACTTCAAAATTGGAACAACTACATATGAACCAAGTAGGAGCTCATGGTTCTTTTCCAAACGGTACGACCAAGATTAACATCAAGATATGTTGTATTTAATTTAATATAATGTAGTGCAAGAATTCATTAGCGTTCACTTTTTCGAATTGACCCAAACCAGGTAGGCATGTAGGTTTGCATTTGCAAAGATCCTCACCACCACAGGACATTGGCATGGAATATGGCAAGTATAATAGAAGCAGTTAGCAAATAGGGCTGTGCGAGTAGACATGAAGAATCAGATACTCGTACAACCTTACATGAAGTTTTTTTCAAGTATATCTGACTTGAGTACAAAGGCAGTAAGGCATAAGTCTATCATCTGTTCGACTTTATCATGTTCTCCATCGTAGAATCTCATCCCTTAAAAGTTCAATTTTGTTATCAAAGAGGAATCTGTATTATTTTCTCATGGTAGGCATGCAAAAGTATACTGCACATAGTGTGTTTATGTCATGTAAGTACCTATAGAATCTAATACTCTCAGCATTCAAAAAGTTGAGAAGTAATTCACAAACATTTTAAGCACTGAATGGTAAGTCTGGTGAATTGTCAACTGGCCAGTGCATGTGCATATAAATGCACCTCAATAAAATAAACCGTTCAATTCTAACTATCCTTTTTGGTTCAAGTATTGGGATGAATTGGGCTATCACCACCTCATCTCTAATAAGCACAGAAAACCTTGTAGGGAATCATGGGATGATCCTGTAACAGATCAATCCACCCTAGGCTGGGCCGCTGGGGTAGTCCTACAAACCAAGCATCCTACGGAAAACTTATCTACCACTCCATTTTTTTAAAAGAAAAAAACATAGTTCTTGCAATTATACTTTGCTTGCCTCATGGTATTGAGGCAACAATTCTGTTGCAAGTGGCATGTTCATTTTGATTCTCACTCCACCAGCGAAGTGATTCTGCTGGGAATTATTTGGCATTTCCCATCATCACACAGTGCATGCTTAAAGCCACCCTTTAGAGAGCATTTCATTGACGAAAATGTTCTCAAGTGAATTAGAATTAACTGGTAAAATGTTACCAGGACGTGTCTGCGCACGGAGATCACAAGTGTCAGGTGCCATTATATTAACAAAGTAAAGAGGAAAAGGTGAAATCATTCTACAATAATTCACAACAGCCGAAAGACGGTTCCATTGACAAACAACCAAACACTAGGAAAACCACCAAGGAATACATTACTACCAACATATCAGGAGGTTCTAGGGGACCAAACATCTCACCGTCCACTAGTTGACATAGTGGACCTGAGATCAGAATATTCCTCGACACATCCATTGTGGAAAGGGTCGTTGCCACCTCTCACTCTCCCTCGTCAAACTACTCAAAATTAACCCAATGATCTCAAACGTGTGGCTTAGATCAAAGAACAAAACTAAACCTTCACATCCAATCAACGATCCGTCAACTTTCAACACTGTAAATTTATCCTCAGATCCGTACTCATTCTAGTCCAACTGTGTTAACTAATAACAGATAAAAAGCTGAGATGTGAACGCTCTGGTCCAAATTAATCTTAGTTGTTGTTATATATTCTAAGTACCCAGCAATCCAAGAAATATCAAACATCAATTGGCTCGCCAAAATTTGATTAATGATTGAAAATGCTAAAGCAAAGGTTATGTCTGACCCAAATCCAAATGCAGACACTTAAAATAGCACAAATGCCTAAGTTTTGACAGAAGAAGTGAAGAACCAAGATTTTCAGCTATCAAAAAGAACAGGACCAAGAATTTTTTTTAAAAAAAAGAAGGGAAAAAGCACGCACATAGATACATACCTCAAATGCCTTCTTCAGCGGCGCGTCCTCTGCAAGAACCCAATCCAAAGAAAGAGCTTATTAGCACCAGACGAACCCCCACACAAAACCCACCACCAACAGTCTCCGAAAGCTAAACCACAAATCCGAACAGGCCCGCCGCCCCCCTCCGAAAGCAGGGAAATATCCAATCCAGAAAGACTCCGGAGCGGAACTTCTCACCTTGGTCCAGCAGGCCGGCGAGCTTCTCCACGGCGTCGTCGCAGGCGGCGTCTGCCATTGCCGCCGCGCGGTGGCGGTGGGGATCCGGAGCTTGGCCTGCGAGCGGGGGGACTGGCGAGGCGGGACTGGAGCGGGGCTCTGATTGGTTTGACGATTTGGCGCGGATTTAGGAGCGGTCAAGAGGGAAAAGATTCGCGCCGCGCGGGGGGTGGTGGCCTGGTGGGGAGGAGCCGAGGAGGACTCGAGGAGTCTAGGAGCGGGAGGGGAGGTCGGTCTCCTCCGTCGACTTCGAGTCGTGTCGTGTGGAGCTCCTGGTCGGTTTGGTCGTTTGCTTTGCTGGGGGCGACCTCAACAGCATGGGCTATATACTAGTGCGGCAGTGATGGAGTAGGGCTTTGCCTGTTGCTGCTGGAAAAAGCAAAGGAACTGCAACTTTTTTTTAAGAAAAAAAGAAAGAAAAGGAACTGCAAGTGATGGGTGCTTTCATGTGCTTCTCGTTTCATGGTATTTCTTTTGATAAAGATTTATAGTACATCTTTTGAGCATCTCTTTATCAACTCTTTGTGCAATTTGGTTCTAATATGGGAAGTGTTGAGGGCCCTCTTTGGAATGCAAAGGATTTAATAAAGTATGGGAAGTTTGTTGGTGCATGAGTAAAATATATATGATGAATATGTCAAAGTTAGTATTGTATAAATTCAGTCTGTTAAACCGAAAAAGAGGTCCTTTATGTCTGACCTTCATTTAGTTGTATCTTCTTCTTTTTTATTATTTTTTCTTTTTTTTTTGACAAGCTCGAAGCAGTCAGATAGTAAGCCCATGCAGTCCAACAAGAAACACTAACCAAAATGTTCGGATTGGCTAAACTCATGGTATTTTTTTTAATGTGGCTGTAGTGGATCTAGCACAGTGTGAAGCTCATGTGTTAGGTGTGATGTGCCACCTTCTGAATTTTGAATTTAAGTAAGACTATGGGGTTCTTTCTGGTCGTGCTGGGCCAAGCCCAAGCAAGAAAGGCCATTTCACTTGAGCAAAAGTAGGGAATATATTCCAGTCCATTTTAAACATTGAGCAGAGATGCTCCTCAAATGAAAAGATGCCAGGTGACCAAGTGACGACTTGTCGCTATTCTCCATGTGCTCCACACTGTTGACTATTCTCATAATCATAGGTCCACGCGCGAGAATACATCCGCTGCACATGCTAAAAGATCCTCCTCGATTTGGATCCTACTTTGGAATATTAGGTGGAGTAGAGTGCGAGCAACGCGTATCTCAAAGAATATGAGAAATTTTACTCAAATGTGAGTGGACGTTTCGGTTGCATGTAGATTGTTTTAGTTGTCTCAAAGATTAGCTTTTAATTGCTGATAGGAGGAGTAAGACTAGAAGATTAGAGCCAAGAGGCAAGCGCCAACCATATGTAACTTGTTTCGTAATAGGGATCAAATTATGTAAGATGTACTTGAATTCTTTCCAATGTTAAAAGAGTCTAGTAGAAACATTGAAGCATGAGGGGCCAATAATGCTCCCTCCCTGTCCCAGAATTCCATATCCTTTCCTTCCAGTAAAAATGGATTTCCAAGATCCAAAAGCTCGGCACATGGTGAACAACCAACGTACTACTTCTACGACTGATGAGCTCGATGCAGTTGATCAGAAACAGAGAGGACACGCATGCACAAATCCGAAGCTACAATGCATCATGCGTCTACTTAGAAAGCAAAATGCATGTTACTAGTTCATTCTAGAGTAAAATGTGCCCGGTACATCAACTTGGCATGAAGTGTCATCTAAGTCTCTATACTCACAAAATGCACATTGATACCCCTAAACTTGCTAATGAGTTCGCGTGACATCTAAATCTTCACAACTCACATTAAACACACATGTGGCATGATGATTAGGATGCTAACGTGTCCTGAGACGGGGACCTACTCGTCAGGTCCATCTTCCTCCTCCTGTTCTCTCTTTCTCTGTCTTCGGGTACCAGCTAGCAGCCCTTTCAGCTCGCCCGCGCAAGGCCGTCGTCCTCCTCGGCGAGCCGCCGGACGCCCGAGCAAGCCGTCGCTGCCCGTTCCTCCTGCGCCCGATAGCCACTGCCGTCCCTCACGCCCGAACCAACCGCCGTTGGCTCCTCCAGCGCGGGGCAGTTATATACGGTCGTTCGCTCATCCAGTCCTCCCGTGCGCTCCTGAGGCTAGTCGTCGCTGCCGCCACCGTCTGCTCCTTCGGGCCCCGGACACCGCCGCCGCCAGTTCCTCCCGCGCCAGACGGCCGCCGCCGTCCCTCTCGCCCGAGCCCGTCGCCGTTCGCTCCTCCCGGCCCGCGTGGGGCCATCACGGCCGTTCCTCCTCCGATGCTCTCGAGCGCTCCTGAGGATGGCCGCCGCCGCCACCCGAGCCCGCGCGCATGGCAGGATGATGTTTACTGGAATGATCGATCTCCCATCAAACTCTCATGGTTCACGCGCAGCAACCAACGAAAAAAACAGGACCAAGCCTAACACCCCACAGCTCAAAGACGGATCAGCAAAGAGGCGGGGAGCAATTCCGTGATCCACTTCCGTTACACGCGCGCACCTGATCCGACCCTGGTGACCTCGCGATCTGGCTGCCCGTCCTTGCGCGGGTCCTTGGCGTCGGCGACTTGTTTCTTGGCCACCGCATCCTGGGCCGATCTGAAGCACACGAAGAAGCCGGCGGAGGAGTACACGGTGGCGTTGGCCAACGTCGGGAGCGCGCGGGTCGCGGGAGGACTGGAGGAGCGAACGGCGGCGGCCTAGCTCGGGCGGGAGGGACGGCGGCGGCTGTCAGCCGCAGGAGGAATGGGCGGCGACGGCTTAGCTCGGGTGTCCGGTGGACCGCCGAGGAGGACGACGGCCTTGCGCGAGCGAGCGGACAGGGCTGCAACACTACCGGAATCCGTGATTTTGCCTACAGTCACAATCTTTTTACCGAGAGTTCTGCTTTTTGCTCTCAGCAAAGAAGACATTTGCTGAGAGCCGCAGATAACACTCTCGGCAAAGAAAAAACACTGAGCAAAGATTTCTTTGCCGAGAGTCATCATTCCGGTTCTCGGCAAAGATTTCTTTGCAGAGAGCCAATATTCTACCTCTCGGCAAAGATATTAAAAAAAATCACTTTTTAGCTCCAATTTTTTTCTATCCTCAATATACACTTATACAATACCTATGTTCAAATTTGGCGCAAGTTTAGCTTTATTTGCTATATTTAAAAATTTTACTTCAATCTAGGTAATTTTTTCGTACACGTCCGATATGAACCGCAAGTGCATCAAATCATAGAGTAAAGTTGTTAGAAAAATGAGATTCATGTTCATGAGACATCTCTAAGACCATGTACACGAAATGAAGCTAAACTTCCGGCATTTCGTTCTCTGATCATGATGAAGATCATGTGGTAGAAAGGTTTTAAAATTGTATAAAATTCAAATGAAGTTTGAAAATCACGAATTTTGTCGAGCGCTCGTGATATCATATGTCGAGGTTGTGGTAAAAAGTTGAGAACATTTTGAACACTTTCACACGTATGTGGTTTAGAAACCGGAATATCTCACGAGAAGTTTCAGAGAATTTGAACTAATGTCAGTAGGTTTGGTGCAATAGAGAAATTCAAATTTGAGTTTCACTACAAAAACTTCTCTATAAGCAATACACCTTATAAATGGTGTCAAGTCAGGTTTTGGAAGATTTTCACATTTTTTACTATTTTTATTAATTTTTTAATGAAAATTCGCTTTCCCGAGAGCTGGTTCTCGGCAAAGAGCTCTCTTTGTCGAGAGCCAGGTCATCCAGCTCACGGCAAAGAAATTGGGCCAGGAGGCCCATTATCCCCACCAGCCCACTGCAGCCCAACACCAACCCTACCTATATAAGCGTCGGCGCCTTCCTCAACCCTAGCTATCTCCCTCCCTCCCGTAGCCCCCCACCTCGCCCCAGCCGCCTCCCACAGCCTCCCGCAGCCCCTCCGATCCGCTCCCTCCTTCTCCCTCCTCTCCTCCCTCCCACCGCAAACTCTCCCCGCGGCGCATCCGACACCCGCGCGGCTCCTCCGCTCGCTGCTCCTCCTCTCCCCCTTCGCTCGCTGCTCCTCCTCTCCCCCTTCGCTCGCTGCCTCTTGGCGTAGCAGAGAGGAGCGGCGGCGGGGTGAGGTGTGGAGGCAGCCGGGTGTGGCAGGGACCCGGCGGCGGAGCTCCAAGAGTGGTGGTGGCGGAGGAGCTCCAGGCGGTGTCCGGCCGCCGGCGGATCTGTGTCGGTGGCCTCCCCGACATCCCCCTCCTCTACCTCGGCGCGACGTGGCCACCTCGTCAACAACCGGCGCGCACGCTGGGAGATCCACGGCACGCGACGTGCGAGATCTGGTGCTAGGTACCTTGTCTCTCGACGGCAAGATCCGGCGGGTGGTGGTGGCGGCGGTGGTGGTGTAGCGGCGGTGTTGGTGGTGGTGAGCAGCGGCAGCGGCGGCAACGACAACGGTGGGCCCGTGGTGGCTGGTTTTCTTTTCTTTTTTTATTGTTTCCAAAAGTCTTTGCCGAGAGCCAGCTGAGCTCACGGCACCATGTGCCGTGGGGCCTGGTTATGGCTCTCGGCAAAGGGCTCTTTGCCCGTGGGTAAGCTGTCGTGAGGTCTTTGCCAGGAGTTTGCTCCCGGGAAAGCCTCTGCCGTGTGTATAGTGCCCTTTGCCGTGAGCAACGGGCTCACGGCGAAGGAGCCAAATCCGGTAGTGCAAGCTGGTACGGGAAGAGAGAGAACGGGAGGAGGAACATGGACCTGACCAGTGGGCCCCTCATGTCAGGACACTTCAACATCCTAATCATCCTGCCACATATGCAGTTTAACGTCAACATCCTAACCATCCTGCCACATGTGCAGTTTAATGTGAGTTTTTTTTTGAGACAGTTTAATGTGAGTTGCGAAGATTTGGATGTCACATGAACTCATTAGCAAGTTTAGGAGTATGAATGTGCATTTTGTGAGTACAGGGACCTAGATGACACTTCATGCCAAGTTGATGTACCGGTGGTGCATTTTACTCTTCATTCTAAAACCTGACGGATGTGCATCACGACTTTCGGATGTGTCCTCAGTGGCTCAGTTTTGTGGAGGGTGCGGATGCAGACGTGCGGTGCAGGGAGGGAGTAGCACGATGCAAGTCCTGCCATATGCTATGCAAAGCAGCAATGGCATGGAGCCCCGTAACACGATGCGGAGTAATTCACCAATCAATGATCGCCTCGTCCGTCAGAGTGATCGATGGTCGTCTAAACACGTTGCTTCAGATCAGTGAGTGTCTCGAGCAACTTGAATGTATGGGCTGGGCCTGAGTATTCCTTATCTGAGCAAGTCCTAGGCCCATCAGGCTTCAGCAAAGCAGTAGCTAGCCAGCAGCAACCCCAACTCTGTTCGACCAGAGCACGCATCTGACTGCCAAATCAAATATATATAGTATATTTCGTTTGGAAGGATGAAGATGCATCTTAATTCAAAAGAATTCGTGAGGTTTTATTTGAATTGTCAATTGCTAGCCTCCACCATCTCTAGTATGAAACAGCCTCAAAAGTCAAAAACCATCAAAACCTGCATCTTCTTCTTTCAAGAACAACAGCAAGATACCCGGAAAAAAAAACAGCAAGAATAACAGATACACATTGCATTGCTCATTTGCTCTGCAATCTGCAGCCAATTTTCTCATTCATCGATTTAACAATCAGAAGAGTAACATCCACATACGCACGGAACAATTGCATGCCAGATTAAACTAGGAGCAACTGGGGGTCATCACAAGGGCGTGAGGCTGATCCGCTTGAGCAGGCAGAAGTAGGCGAGGAGCCGGTACGCGAGCGCCATGGCGAGCAGGATCCAGACCTCCCGCATGCTGCCGTCGAGGTCGACGGTGTCGAACGACGGCGACGACTGGAGCGGCCGGCACCCGCCGCGGCCGCCGCAGTCGTACGCCAGGTGGCCGTGGTACTGCGCCTTGAGCAGCAGGTTGAAGCCGTAGTGCATGAAGGACACGTACTTGAGCCACCGGATGAAGGCCGGGATGTGCTGGACGTAGTAGCCGCCGGTGAGGAGGAAGAGCATGAGCACCAGCGACGCCATGACCCCGGCCCGCTTCACGCTCAGGATCGCCGCTCCGAGGAGCTCCCCGGTGCCCTGGCTGGTGAAGACGACGAGCAGCGTGGCGAGGAGCGTGAGGGAGAAGCACGCCGCCGTTCGCCGGAGCCCCGCCATGAAGTAGAGCACGGCGGTGAAGAGCACCGGGTAGACGACGTGCGGCACGGCGTCGCAGAGCGTGCTGCTGGCGTAGTAGGCGCTCAGGCTGTACATCCCCGCCTGCCGCTCCTTCACCAGGTAGAGCTTCTCGAAGGGGAAGACGTAGACGGAGCCGAAGAGCGACGAGGACGTCCAGAAGATGCAGATGTAGAAGATGAGCCCCACCTGGTCGCGGAGCTGCGCCTCGTCGCCGGCCTGGGAACGCCACCATAGGAGGCCCAGGAGGAGCGCCACGCCGACGGCCTGGGCCAACCGCATCTTGTCGAGGTAGTCGGGGGTGCGCTCACGGAAGGTGCGCCGGGACAGCACGGCGAATTGCTGGAGCCACCCGATGCCGCCGCCGCCGCCGACGCCGCGGTGGCCTTTCCGCGCCCGCACCGCCAGCCGGAGCCGCTCTGACAGCGCGCTCCTGTTGTTTCCGGCGGCGGCGGCGGTGGCCGACTGCCTGTACTTGAGCTGGAGGTGGCGGATGACCTGGGAGCGGAAGGACTCCTGGTGGGTGTCAGGCGACCCTTGCAGCGCGTCGGGGACGGTGATGTCGTCGAGGTTGCCGGTGGCGAGGTCGAGCAGGAATTCGGCGGGGTTCATGGGGATCTCCGGCGCGAATCCCAGCGAGGCGAAGTGGGGCATGCAGTCCCGGGCCTTGCCGTGGTAGATGGCGTGGCCGTCGGAGATGAGCAGCAGCTTGTCGAACATGTGGAACATCCGGCTCGACGGCTGGTGGATCGTCGTGATGATCGACCTGCGCGACCTGGCGAGGCGCTGGAGGACGACGACGAGCTTGCTCGCCGACGTCGAGTCGAGGCCGGAGGTGGGCTCGTCGAGGAGCAGCAGCGACGGGTCCACCAGGATCTCGTACCCGATGCTCGTCCGCTTCCGCTCGCCGCCCGACACGCCCCGCACGAACGCGCCGCCGATCTTGGTGTGCCGGCACCTAATAAACCACCATACACGCGTGAAACGCTAAATTCCGTGGCGATCGAATGAAAACAAATGCAGCTAGCAGCAGTCGATCGATCGAGCAACCTCTCCAGGTTGAGCTCAGCGATAATGGCGTCGACCCTGTCGCGCTTCTGCTGCTTGGACATGCGCGCGGGGAGCCTCAAGAAGGCGGCGAACACGAGGGTCTCCTCCACCGTCAGCTGCGGGAAGAGGACGTCGTCCTGGGTCACGAATCCAATCCTGCGTGCAGAAATTAAGATACAAAAAAGACAAAATGTTCAGCATATGTTCACTTATATAACTGACTGATACCTGCACAAAAATGACGAAAATTGACTGACAAAATTTATGTTTTATTTTACAAGTTTTTACCTTCTTTTGAGTGAGGGGCTGTAGGGCGTGTCGTTGTAGGTGATCTGGCCCTTGGTGCCGCCACTGAGCCTTCCTCCCAGGATTTTGAGCAAGGTGGTCTTGCCACTGCCAGATGGGCCCATCAGCGCCAGGATCTCACCAGGGTCCACGCTCCCTGCAATGCCCTTGAGGATGTGCTTGCAGCTGCTGCCATGATCCACCCTCGCCTGGGATGCAAACGCCACCCTTGCAGCTGTCAGGGGGTTCTTCAAAGTCATCTTCACCCTGTACTCCACATTCTCAAACTGCATTTTTTTTTGCAAAGAAGAAAAAGGGACTTCAGTTTTTTCCCATGTACTCCCTCCGTTCTTACATATATGTCGTTTAGGACAAATTAGTTTAGTTCAAAAATGAACTAATTTGTTTGTCTTAAACGTTATATATTTAAGGACGGAGGTAATATATATGTTTTCTTACGCATGCGGATGATATTTTGTGAATCACTTGGAGTAGATGCAACATGCAATTTGCGCATGCAGCACTAGCTAGTACACGTATATGCGAATTAACGTCATGTTTTTTTTAGCTCGTGACTAAATCCAAACCGGCATAAGAAGATGAGCTCACTTGTCGTACCTTGAGGAAAATTGGAAGAGGGCCATCTTTCGTTGGCCACAGATGCTCCTCCTCCACGTCGGCCTCGGCCTCGACATCGGCATTGCGATGTGAGGAAGGAAGAGGATGGTGGCGCTCCACGACGGGCATCTCCATCCTCTGCTCATCGCTGATCTCCATTGTTCCCACTAGAGAGAGAAAGTTGTTTCAGAGAGAAAGCCAGGCATATATGGCGTCCCTCTTCTTGGTATGAAGTAGAAGGAAATGAGAGGTGTGAGCGTAGGCAACTACTAGCAACCAAGAGCACGCCTACTTTTGTTGTAATGTTTGTTATATATTATTCATGGTTCGGTTCTTTAATTTTACCTCTTGTTTGGTGACCCACGATCTTTCTAAGGGGTTGGCTTTGGGAGGAGAGAACCTTCCACTGGATATAACAACAACCGGGCTTTACTACCCTGTTGCATCTAGGACAACTTCAAGCTACTACATGTGCTACTACCATTTTTTCACTATTCCTTTTCATGCGTGTTTGGTTCATTGAAAAAATGGTAGGTAAACTGATTACCATATTTGAGTTATATCGATTTTTGTACAATCCATAGTCATCATGTTGACACTTTGACAGTCTAAATACATGAAACTGCTAGCTTCACCCCCCACGTCGCTCCCGCTAGGCGACCGGGGGACTCCCTCGCGCCGCCGCCTCCAGCCCCACCCCGGCCGTCTAGCTCCTCGCCGTCGCCTGAGCAGGCCACCGGAGGTTCGGCGGCTGGCGAGGACGGCGACGGCGGGGCGCTTTTCTCCGCCTCGCCTGTCCTCGCGTGTCGGGGCGGGCCGACGCGGTGGGGTGGCGTGACCCCGGCCGTCTGGGGCGGCCCCGGCTTCGGCGCAGGCAGATCTTGCACCCCTGGTGTTGGATCTACGGCATCGGCCGTGGGCAGCGGGCCTCCTCCACCCCCTTCCTCCTCCCTTCGTGTCCTCCCTGGTGGCTTCTATCGCGGTGGTATCTCGGTTGGTCCCAGCCGGCTTCGTCCGGATCCGCGCGGGTGCTGGCCAGACCCGCCCCCTCGGTCGGCGAATCTGCTCCTCCGGGGGCTTCACGCGGCGTGGCTGGTGGTGCTCCGTCCGCGGCGGCGGCGGCCTGCCTCCGGTTGGGCGCGCCTGTTCCCGCCGTTGGGGTGCCCGGGGCTGCGCCCCTGTGGCCGGTTCCGCCCCCTGGGGTGGCCTCGGCGTGCGGCTCGGTGGCAGGTGGCGGTGCGGTCCTCGGCAGGCCCCGGCCGGCTTCGTCCGGATCCGCACTTGTGCTGCCCGGATCCGCCCCCTCGGCTGCCGGTTCTGCTCCTCCGGGGGCTCGACGCGACGACGCTCCCTCCGCGGCAGCGGCGGCCTGCCTCCGGCCGGCCGCGCCCGTGTCCGGCCTTGGGGTGGCCGGGGCTGTGCACCTGCGACCGGTCCCGCCCCCTGGTGGCCTCGGCTTCACCTCTGGTGGGCCACCTTGTGGCCTCGGCGTGCAGACCCTGGACGGTCGGAATGGCAGCCGTGGCCGGCCGTGGTGGCCACCGCGGTTGCTGCTCCGGCGACGGCAGTGCCCGCGGCTGTCGCTACGATGACGGTGGTGGTGGCTGGTCTGGGTGGTGTGTAGCGGCTGGTCGGCGATGCCTTGGTGGCATGGCCGGCCATGGTCTTTGTGCGATTGTGCGCCTTCGGCATCGTGGTGGTGCCCTTGGCGGTGGTCGTGCGGTGGCTCCTCGACAGCGCCATGGAGGCGAGGTTAATGGCGCCGGCCGTTTTCGCTGCTCGACGGCGACGATGCGGGTGAAAACCCTTTCCTCTTGACGCTGTCAGGGGACGGCGTCGGTGGCGCGGCGGGCGTCATTCCCTTCTTGAAGGCGACATCGGGCATCTATGCCGCTTACCTTGGCTCTGCCGTGGGCCGGCGACGGCGTCGTGTTTTCGTCAACATGGTGCTTCGGCAGTGGTCGCTCTGTGAGGATGCTTTCTTCTTCTGTTGTTTTTTCTCTTCTTTTCCTTTCCTTCGAAAAAAAGAAAAAAGAGTAGGCAGTAGTTTCTCCTTTGAGCGGGGGAGTAGAGAGATCTTGGTTCCTGGCAGTGTGGGGTGGCTCGAGTCGACGGTGGAACAGAGTTGTGGAGACCCGGATCGATGTCCCAATCCGACTGGACCGATCCTTTGAAAGTTATTTGAGTTGATCGTGTCGATGTCCCAATCCGACCGATGAGTTGTTGAGTTGAGCGGTGCGTGTTAAGGTCCCAATCCAACCCACCGAAGTGCCTAGTTGTATGGTCTGCGGACCGGAGTCGTTCGGGGTTCTCTGCTCCCCTAGTTGTGCGGTCGATCGACCAGAGTTGTATGGTTTTCGGGCCCGGTTTTCCTTATAAACTGGGCCAACTCTCTTCTTCTAATAAAAATTTAGGAAAGCTTTTGCTTTCACCGTCCGTTCAAAAAAGCACTTTGACAGTCTAAGAGACTAAGAACTCTATTCATAATAATATTGTGTGATATGCTTAAAACTTAATCACTAAAATAGTAAAATATGATACTATGGTCCATCCAGAGAGAAAGAAATGTGTGTATTTTCAATGACCAAGAGAACAGAAATTTCAAGATATCAAAGATGAATGTTCCCTGTAGTGTGCCATGGGACATGGGAGGTAAGGACCTACTAGCTGCCTTAGTTGTTTCATATCATCATATACAACTATATAGATGAAACCCACTACAAGTCATGGATAAATTTCTCTCAACATGCAAGTATTACACGTCACTATCTACTATACTTCATGTCACCATTCACTAGATCAATATTTATATTTTCAACTGATTTTTTGTGGTTAATATAATGTCTTTGTGAGTAGCATGCCACAAAATTTTGGTAGTAGAAAAAAATGTAGGATCAATAATATAGAATGGTTCCCTCTCAACAAAATTTTTTGCGCCCATGTATAATGTTGTTTACAAAAGAATATTATTATGCAACCATTTTGGTGTTCTTACTTTCACATTGCACCTTAAAATTTTGTTTAAAATTTTTTTGTAGCAACGCGCAGGGTATCACCTAGTACAACTATATAGATGAGACCCACTACAAGCCATGGTTGGTTTCTCTCAACATGCAAGCATTCCACGTCACCATCCACTATACGCCATGTCACCATCCACTAGATCATCTATTTATGTCTTCAACTGATTTTCTGTGAACATATTTTTGTGAGTAGCACGACAAAAAATTACAACAATAGAAATAGATGTAGGATCAATCATTTAAGAATGCTTCTTTCTCAACAAAATGAACATGCTTCCATGTACAATGTTGTTTACGAAAGAATTTTACCGTGCAATCACTTTGATGTTTATACTTTTACATTGCACTTTAAAATTTTGTTTAGTGAATTCCCGCAGCAACGCACTGGGTACATATTAATATATATATAGTGTGTAATAGCTTTTTTTGTTTTTTTTTGTTTTCTCTTCCCCTACTAGTTTCTTTGGGAGTTTGGAGCTTCTCGCTATTCTGTTTTAACCTTTGTTTGCCTGACAAAACACTTGAAGTATATTTAAAAATCAGTTAGTTTTGATATTTTGCAAAGCTGAATTTCATTTTCATTTAATGATACGTCAAATTAACATTTTTATGACATGACATGCTAATTACGAAGAGAGAGATGTGAACTTAGCATAGCTCAGCTGGTAAGATTTTTTTTTAACGTGCTCGCATTTTCTTGAATTTAATCGATGTTATTCTTTTAGTAGTAGGTAATGTGCCGATCCACATCGAGGCCTAGTGGTGATTTCACCCCCACAGGTTTTCATTAAGAAGAAGAAATCTCCTCCCGACCTAGAAAATTACCAAATCCCGACTTCACCGGCGAGGAGTTTTTTTTTAAAAAACTAGTCATGAAAATTCGCATCCGTAAGGATTTGAACCCTGATCTACTAGTTGCGACCATATGTCAGCCTCCTCTAACCAACTAGGTTGGAGGACCTTTGGTGAAGGAGATGAAACTCTGCATCTATTGTTTTCCAAGACCGTAAGACCTAATTAAAACTAGCGTATTAGAGAGTTTCATTTCACCTCATCATAGTCAATCACATGCAGTTTGCTTTGCCATGCAAACCAAGAATTCTGGTACTACCTTCATTCTCTGTTCATAGAGATTTAAAAAACATTTTCCCCTAAAAAGTCATGTTTTCACAAATGATAGTTCTATTTTCCCTAGATGTGAGTTGTAGCCATAAATTGTATAGATAACTAGGTGATACTCGTTGCCGCGGGAATTTTTAAATAAAATTTTAAGGTGAAATGTGAAAGTACAAACACTAAAACGATTACATGGAGATATTCATCTGTAAACAATATTATATATGAAAGCATGTTAATTTTGTTGAGAGTGAACCATTTTTAAATGATTGATCCTACATGTATTTCAACTGCAAAAATTTTATGACGTGCTACTCGCAAATACAACATGCTATTAGTCACAGAAAATCGACGAAGACATAAATATATGATTTGGTGGATGTTGACATGGCTTATAGTGGATAATGACATAGCGTGTAGTGGGTTATGACGTGGCGCGTTGAGAGGCAAGAGAAATCGTTAGTGGGTACCAATTATATAGTTTATATAGATAGATAGATGTGGTGTCATCGAGTAAACATTGGAGAATTAATAAGAAAATATTTTTGTTTGCATTTAGATGGTAAGTAGATTATTTTTCTTAGTCAAATATCTCTATCAAAAAAGAGGAGAGAGATGGGCAGCCTGTTCGACTGGCTGCTGGCTGTGGCTGGTGCTGATTTTTGCGAGAAAAATACTGTCATCTAGTTAGTAGCTGATGCTGATTTGTCATGAGAAAAAAATACTATTGATTCATGACTGATAATCCAAATGGAAAGTATTGAGCCGTCTTGCTGACTTTCTCGTTTCCTGTGCTATGGAGCATTTTTTTCCTGGTACGATACCGTTCTGGGAGGAACGCTTTGTCCTGCGTGCTGCCGTCTGGTGCCGATTGAACGGGTAGCAGCTCCTAGTACTGGGAAAACATCAGAGGAACCAGGTCCATTTTACTAGCTCATAACATATAGTACTTGTTTTTTGCGAGGAGAATCTCTACTCCTAAAAGAGTCAAAAGTAGACAAAAACTCCGTCCTCCCTCCCTCTGCTCTCGCGCGGGTCTGCCTCCGCTCGCAAGGGTCTGCCGAGGGCCTCGTCCGTGCGATCCCCAATCCCACGTCGATCTTTGGGAACTGCACTTGCCAGGCAGAAATCTAATTCCCTCCCCCACCCTCACGCCTCCGCTCCGCATCCGCGCCTCCGCTCCGCATCCGCGCCTCCGCGACCTCGCGCCTCCGCTCCCCATCCGCCGCGCACGTCTCCCCTATGATCCCACCCTAATTCCCTCCGATCCAATCGACTCCCCAGAACCTCTGTGATCCCCGCTCCGCTGCCCTCGATCACGCGTCCGCCATCCCAGCGCCTCCGTGATCCCACTCATACGGTCCCAATTGACTCTCCACCGCCTCCGCCATCACCGCCGGGAGGCAGACCGTCCGGCACCGGCAGCCGATCACCTGATCACGTTGCCGCCATCGACTTTGTCTCGCGGCCGCCACCGGCACCTTCCCCGCCGCCATCGACTTCATATCGCCGCCGCTGCCATTGACTTCATCTCGCTGCTGCGACCGCCGCCATCGACTTCCTCTGAAGTCATCGACCACATCGCCGCCACCATCGACGTCTTTCAGTGCCCACACAGGCGGCAGAGACCTGGAGCATCGACTCCCTCACGTGATCGTCGGCATCCACTCTCTCGCCGACGCTTTCATCTTCCCTGACACTGTAAGATGGGGTTCATCCCATCACCATGTTGGTCCTGGCGATTTAGTTACTACCTCCGTCCTTAAATATATGACGTTTAGGATAAGCTAATTAGTTCAAAAATGAACTAAATTGGTTGTCCTAAACGTCATATATTTGAGAACGGAGGGAGTAGTATATTTCCAATAGATGACAGCGAACAAGAATGAAACAAGAATGCTTGGTGGTTTGCCTATGCAGAAACAAGAATGAAAGTGGTCATATATGCAACTAACCTTCTGATGAAAGAAGTCAATATGAAGCACGAAAATTCAGGTTCAGACTACTATCCTTGCATCTGGTGTCGTTGACCACCAGAACTCGAATCCCGTCGAGGAGTGAACCGCTTCAGCCTGTGTCATGGTTCACCATATTGCCATCCAGCTTGGCATCTCGCTGGTTTCATAAGTAGGTATGTGCTCCCCTTCTTGTTGCTTCAGTCCATGCACACACAGTAGATTTGAAACTATTGGTCATTACTGGTCATTACAGAAGGATATTTGCATTGGTATGTAAATTGAAAGATATCATCTTAGTCATGAAATTAGCTTTTTGAGTAGTACGTAGTCATGAACATAGTGTATCAATTAATTAATTTATATAGTTAGTTGCTTTAAAGTTGACAATAGAAAGTAACTCATGTCAGCATGTTTTAACTATTTGTCTCATTTATGCTCTTTCAGGTAATTGACAATGGTGTTGTTCCAAGAGAAGTTAGGCTACCAAATTGTGATGGTTTTCAGGTAATTAATATTTTTTGCTTTCACCCACGCCACCTGCAATTTGTCATCAGTTCTAAAAAATTATACTTTAATTAGTAGAGATGCAATCATCAGATTTCTAAAATTTGTTGAGGCATCTATTTCTTTCATGATCTGTAGGTTTTGGTCATTGGAGAAGATAGTGGAGTTATGTGTAAGGTTTCACAACATTCCTGTTGTAACAAATTGTCAACATGGCTGTAGATGTAAGATGCTCCTCTCCTCACTAACATGTAGTTTGCATTGTTCTCATTGTTCTATATATAATATCAATTGCATGTCAACGGATCTATCGTAAGAACTTTGAGATGTTTGACAAATCAAATAGCACCTGCTTTCTTTTGGATTTGTCTGTAGGATAGCTTATACATGTATAAACTATATATTTTGTTTCCAGTTTGAAGTAGTGTAAATTAGATTGGAGGGCTTTCTGCTTGTTTGGCATCATTATTTTTTATAAGGATGCATTGATTATGAACAAAGCAAAATTTGAGCATTATGTACTTCAGCCATGACTATTTTCTTTAATCTATTTTAAGTAAAAAAATGAATGAAAGATTAAGAAAAATGTTTGATATTTATATTTCGCTTCTCTTTTTAGGTAGCAGACATTAGTCACTGATGGAGGGTGGAAAGCAAATCTTAAGGGATGGTAATGACTTTGTTGCTTAAGGTATGCATCCAACTTATCCACAGACAACTAGCTATCTTGTCCCTAAAATTTGTTAACTTCAATCTAATGTCCATATTATAAATATGGAAAAAAGAAAACATCTGTTTTGCTATTTTAAATCACTACAAGGAATGTGCCGACTAGTGACACAAAAAGGGTGATTCTCGTCATAAACCGCGATTAATGACGCCGGTTGTTACGAAAACGCTCCGTCATTAATCGAGCGTTACAAACCACGATTAATGATGAGACCTTATTTCGCGGCGTCATGAGTTTAATGACGCGTATAAATTCGTAACACTAAGGCGTCATAAGCTACATGCCACGTCGGACCAAAATATGATGTGGCACGACGTTTTGTGACAAACCGTTTCGTCATTAAGTAAATTCAGTCTATATTTTGTTGGGCCAAGCCTCAAAAACCTTGTCGTCATAGATTGAATTTGACCCACTTAATGTTACGCCGAGCCCAGTAATTTTGGTTGTCATAAATTGGTTTTAGGCTTTATCAAGGTTGGAATGAGCCTAATAAATGTGGTTGTCATAGATTGTATTAAACTTTATTAAGGTTGGATGGAGCCCAATATTGTTGTCGTCATAGATTGTTTTAGGCCTTATTCTGGTTGGATGGATCCCAATAATTGCAGTCGTCATAGAATGTTTTAGGCCCGATTTTAGTTGGACCGAGCCCAATAATTGCAGTCCTCATTAATTTGTTTTAGGTCAAGTACTGGTTGGATCGAGTCCAATATTCGATGACGTCATAAATTGATTTAGGCCCAAATGATGTTGGACCAAGCCCACCAATCGCTGACGTCATTTTGGATTCGGCCCAGTTCATTTTGGATCATTTTTTCGTAAAAAAATAATGGGCTGAGGGGGCAAGCCCACATAATTTTTTGCCCTGTTATTTTGGGCTGGAATCCAGGTGGTACTTAATTAAATATAATTCAAACTCATATTACATGCTAATCAATTCTGTAATTGACATCACAGATAATATTTCCATACCACTGATACAAATAAATGTTTCGGATCACACATGACACATTATTATCAAGGAACACAGAACAACCACAAACAGATTGTCAGTAGGAGCTCACAAACCAATACACATGATATCTCTCTGCTCACAAATAAAGTTGGTCTTGAAATAGAACCCACTAAGATAACAAAGCTCAGTACTCACAAACCAGCACAACTAGCTGGGAGGACACAAGCAGAAGACTAAGAAACACAGTGGCCTTACCCAAGGCGCGAGCTTAGCAGTTGACGAAGGAGGGTCTCGGTAGTTTTTACTTGTTTCTTCAACCTCTCAATGTCATCAGTCTGCACTTTCATTGCTACATCTGAAGCTTGTGCCTTGATCTTCAAGTCTATCAAAACTTGGTCCTGTTCAACAAAGATTTCACCAAGGTCAGCAGCTTCATCTAGCCCTCCCAAAGAAACTTCAGGTCTTGACAATGTAGCGGCAGCTGGATAATCTCGAGGCATGTAATCAATGAATGGCTTTGACTTCACATTGGAGGGACATGAATTTGATATTTGAACCGCAAGGGTTGTCTTCAATATTTCAGCCTAAAAATGAAAGGAGAAGTCAAACTTGAACCTCAAACAAAGTAAGCAAATAAACTTAGGAATAATCCTAAGAAGAAAGTAGCAGGATAAATATGCATTTTGTTACATACCACGACATGTGATTGAATCTCAGCAATGCAGGAGCGGGATGCTAGGCCCTGCACAATAAGTATTAGGTCAGTTGCCTTAGATATCTAGAATAGAGTGTACCGTGACCATTAGTAGACTTGCAGATAGATCTAGACACTGGTCAGCTGTCAATTGCAAGGAGTATTGACCATCTACAAATTGATGCTTAGAAATTAAAAAATGAGTTCACGAAACAACATATGAGAACTAATGTCCCCCCCTCCTAACTTGTGTTACAAATCAGGAACTGGATCTAGGGCGGTCAAGGTAAGAGAAGGATCTCAAATCTAACATAATAAACAAAGCAAATTACTTTCTAAGCATGGCTCATCGATTAAGTTGTGTTACAAATTAGTGACTGGATCTAGAGCGGCAAAGGTAAGAGAAGAATCTCAAATCTAACACAATACACAAAGTAATTTACTTTCTAAGCGTGGCTCATCGATTAACTTGTGTTACAAATCAGTGACTGGATCTAGAGCGACAAAGGTAAGAGAAGAATCTCAGAACTAACACAATACACAAAGCAATATACTTTCTAAGCCAATGAAAATACTCCTAGGGGACTAGAGAGAAAAGGAAATGAGATTCTCACTTGTGAAGCTTCAAGATTTAGGGGCCCATGGATTGAGGGGCATCCAGAGCCGGTGCTTGCGCCGCATCCTCTCAACTGCTCAGCTTGGCCAGCACAGTAGATGCAAGAAGAACACTGATATCTGCCGCCCACCATCTTGCTGAGATACCCCTCCCCCTCTACCGATGACAGCGAGGTCGGACCGCCACCGCAGATCTAGCTGAGCAGAGTGATGCTTTTTGGAAATGGAAGACGGGAGTTTAGTGGCGTAACGCGGTAGCAATAGAGTCGAGTATTTATTATTTGGGGGGAGGCGAGGGAATACATAATTTGAAAATCCCGCTTTCCACTTGCTGACCGCGAAATGAAAATTTGGTAAGCTGCACTTGCTACGGGGCTACTGACAAGAGGGGTCGTGCAAGTGCGGCCCCATATTGTCAGCGAGTTTGGGTGAGATTCCGGTGGCATACAATATAGGCGGGAGACGGATATCTAGAAGAGGCCCACGCTTCAGTGAAACTGGGTGCGTTTCCAGTCGTAGATCACAAAGCCTAACAGCTGCTTCTCCCACTATAATGCCTACACGTCTATTTTTGAAGTCATGCGGATATAAGGATCTTCCTTCTGCGTTCTTATCCAGACCAAAGCACACTCATGTACCCACCAAATATTTCGCATGCCTACCGGTGAAAAAGCCTGCATATTCCGCCCTATACTTATGGCAAGATTCCTGAGCAGTGTAGGCCTGCGTATTTCGAGCATCCCACGTATTTTCATGGATACTGTAATCCCGTGAGGCTTGCTCTGCCACGAGGTGCACACTGCTTTGTGATCGGTCATGGTTCGATAAATAGAAGTGCCCCCAAGGCTTTTGCTCATCGCCACTTCATCCTCAACGCATTGTGCTAGCAGACCACTATTTGGTTCTGCGCGCTGTCAAAAGAGGTGAGCTCTTAGCTTCCGCGTCGTGTTTTTACAGGTTACCATCATTTTTTGTGGTCAGTGCTTATCATGTTTACTTTGTTGGCGAGTGTGTGTAGGAGGATGGTTTCTGATGCGAACGGAGGAATGTGACGCCCCAGGTTTTCAATTAGGGTTAAATTAACACTAATGACTAGTCAACCAAGTCAAAATGTTGACTTTGGTCAAACCTTGGTCAACCTGGGTCATCACCTCGAAAACCTCACCAACAAACCCTATTGGTCAAAGCTTGGTCAAGTTTGGTCAACACTTGGTCAAAATCCCTTTTAAACCCCTTAGACACCTACACCTTTCTAGAGCTTTTGCCGCGTTCTCCAAATTTCATCTAAACATTTCAAATTCTACCAATACAAGAGTTGTTCAGTTTTTCAAGGGACACAACTTTTCTTTTGGGTGGCATGTCAAATTTGAAGTGGAAAATAGTGAAAAACCTTGGTCAACGTCTGCAGGCACTATTCATCAGTGTCGAGAAAATGACCATTTTTGCCTGCCGTTTATGCTTGATCCGTCGAGTAAAATACCTATCGGCTTTTGTAAAAGTTGCAGAGGATTGTGAGATCTCCAACTTTGCTTATTTCCTCAAAGTACACTTTAGTTGCATTTTTGCAAGAAAAACCTGGTCAAACCAGGGTATCTTGAACATTTTTTTGCGCCAAGAACGCGCCCTCGCGCACGACGTCGTCATGGCCACGTCGGCCCGCCATCGTACGCCGAGAGGTACGCACGCCGAGGCACACCAGCGCCCGCCAGTTCGAGGCGTGTGCCTGGAGTTACAGTGCCGCTACGCGCTACGAGGTCTAGGGGCCATAGGCCGGTGCCACGTGGAGGCCAGGCACTCGCTGGCGCGTGCACGCGCGCCTGCCATTGGCTGGCCGGCCGGCACACATCGCCACCGCCTTGCGCCCGTACCTTGACTTCTTGTAGCTCGCGAGCTCGGTCATGAACCCTTCTGCACGCCACGGCCGCTATTTAAACTCCTCCTCTGTCCCCCTCTCACACAGGAGCCTGACGCCGCCGTCCGCCATTGACGCTGCCATGACGAGTTCGCTCCTCCGCTTCCTCCCGTGATCCACCAGCACCTCGAACCTTTCCCCTAGAACCCACTCGAGCCCCCACGATCACCTTTGGACCAGCTCAGCCCAGTGCTCGCCGGAAGCCGAGCCGGGACGGCCGCTCCGCCGCGGCCTCGCCGTCGCCGCTCACCGGAGCCATCTCCGATCACACCGCCACCACCAATAGGATCGTGGTGAGTCCAATTCCACCCTAGGGCCGCTTGTTCATCTCCTCCGGCTGTGCTTCGCCGCCGGCGGGTCTCCCCTGCGCCGCCGAGACCCCTGTGTGAGGATTCTTTCTTCCAGGGGCCACGCGGTAAAGGCCGAGGGTATTTGTGTGATAGGAAAAGTCGAGCCGAGGGCCTAGTTGTAAAAAGATTCTTCCTTCCTTTGCATGTTTTGCCAGATCTTTGAAAAATCATAGAAATTCACAGAAACATCAGAAAAATGTAAAACCAATTTTGTTGGTTTCCATATGAGTATATCTACATCTTTTAGAAAGGCTATATATACTTTTGATGAGTATATATTGAATGAAAATTCAAACTCAGTTTGAATGGGTTTGCTCATAACTTGAGTTGTGCTCCTGTGCTAGGCTTGATCTTTGGATATGTTGTTAGTCATGACTAGTATAGACTAGATCTGAGTTTTTGCACAAAGTTACTAAGTAAATCTCTAGATATGATTTATTTTGCATTGTGCTAGATCTGTATATATATTTTGTATAGCTCCATGTGAATGCTTTTTATGTCTCATTTTGTGACTATCATCTTGTTAGACTTAGATGTGCTCCTGGTAAATTTATCATGTATTTATGAACTATCTATATATCTGTTTCTGAATGATGCTTGTTTATAAAGTAAAATCTATAACTCAGTTTCTGTTGCTCCAGTGATGTTTATCTTTGGTCTGGTAGACTCTTGTGCCATCATTGTGCTGTAGGAGAAAGTTGGGTTACTTTTTCAGTTATGTATTTCTCTGTATAAATGTTTTATGAATAACTAGGCTGAAAATAGTTATTTTGTGTAGCTTGATAGAAATAGTTTCTAGAGCTAATTTTTGGTGTGTAGTCTAGTTATAGTCCATAGAGGCTCTGTGTAAATTTTGAACTCCAGTGCATGAGTGGTTTTCTCTGTATCATATATTCTTGCTTTGGCTAGGAATAACTTGTCGTATTTTTCATGCTTAGGATATAACTCTGTTTGCTATGAAATTTTAGTAGTAGCTCTGTTATAGCACTGTGTGCTGGTACAAAAATTCTCACTGTGTTTTACTACATGGATTTAACAGAATGAATTTTGGAAGAAACTTGGTGTTATAAAAAGAGAAATAAAGAAACCACCTCTTTTAAAGACTTATGTGTGTTTTATCTTTAAGGAAATGCTCATGTTTGGTCCCTGAACACCAACTTGGTCCTTTGTGAAGTATTTCTAGTTTGTTTGTATAAATGTGTACACAATCACCATCTAAATAAATATTAATATCTGGTTGTTTAATTTATCTTTATGGAAGAGTATGCTGAATATATTCTTGTCTAGATGAATGTGGTCAATATGACACCCTATGCTTGTCATGTGATGTTTGTGTTTATTTTATTCACATTCACCAATTAATTCTTGCATATGTATCCTACGTGTAGAACCTTCTGACGGTAGCTACGAGTTCGTCCCGGAACAAGGTGACGAACCGTTCGAGGGAGAAGTGAACTACGTGGAAGTGCAACAAGACCCAGACCAAAGTTCGGAAGACCTTCCTACCAACTTGCTAGTGAAGGCAAGCCCCAGTTTATCATTTACCTATGTGTTTTCTTTTTAACTTCTGAATTTATGTTTGAATATCTATGTGTATTTACGTTCAGGAGTTGAAGTGAAACCCTAGTTGCATGATCCATAAGTACATATGATCTTTTACTAGTATGCTAGGTCGCTAGTTGCTATGCACTAAGGACCCGATACAAGTCGTGTGATATACTTCTCTCGCGAGAATATGTATTTATGTTGGAATCATAAGATTACTAAATTGGATTGCTCATGTGGTAAGAGCATGGGATTTTGGGCTCGGTCCAGTGGTTAAGAGATTAAGCGTTTGAACGTACTAAACATTTGTCAGAAATGGGTACGGTAAGCCTAGTACCTGAATGATGCGGTGTAGGAACTTTAGGCTACTAATCTTGGGTTGCGGCCCTAGGCTGGCTACCTGTGGTACATGTGTGACGCTGGACGCTAGTGTGAGGTGTGCCAGCTAGCCTTGTACCTAGGACTGTGGCATCAGATCCTAATCCGAGGAATGACGGGAACCATTTGGTTGAATGCACTCGTTGTGAGTGTTTTCTCTCGTATGTTTAGGTTCACCTTGCAAGGTTATTAATCGATCGATCGTCAGCCTCTCACCATTATCCGAGAGTGCTTAATTATCTGGCCATGATAATCCCTCTATGATGAAATGTTGATAAACTTGATGTTTGATTAATTGTTTGCACAACTCATGTTTGCAATAGTTGCTCATCTAGTAATGAATTAATCTACTAGAACTTGAGCTAAAATATTGAAAGTAAGGATTAACTCCTTAGTAGCTTTTTGGCAAACCAAATCCACTAGCCAAAGGCCAATCATGATTAGAGGTTAAGTCTTTTATTTTAGATGGGTAAGCCTTGTTGAGTATTAGTATACTCAACCTTGCTATATATGTTGTTTTCAGGTGATAATGTTTGGCCCGGTGAAATCCCACCCGGCTGGGAGCTGGAATGGGTGGATGACGAGGAGTAATGGCGTTATGGGTGGCCTCCTATGATGCTAAGTTATTGTTTAGTTTATTTCTACTGTCTTTTAAAACTTTGAACCATTTACTTTCATGTGAGAACAATGGTTGTAATACTTTGACCCTATGGGGAAGATTAGTCTTAAATTGTAAGGTACTCTGGACTCTCCTTCGTGGGAGTTTTAATGTATGCGTGTTCAATCCTCTGTGTGTTTGCAAGTGATTTACCGTGCTATGACCCGACAACACTTAACGAGATAATTCTTTATTATCACTTAATGACCGAAGTGGATTGGTTTAGGTGGTAGTACGGACTTATCTCGGGTGGGGTTGTCACAAGGAACCACCAACTTCCATGCTGTGCCACCTCCGCAGTGGCCAGGATACATGGATCCATATGATCTGTACGACATGGACGAAGCGGACGAGGAAGAAACGAAGGAGATGAAGAAAGATGCCTTGGCTTGGCTGCAGGAGTAGGGTTACACTCGTGTGCTTCGTCATTGTCGTTGTGTGTGCCCTTACCGCAATCTTGCCCACCGGCAGTGGGTTTTCGTGACATCCTGCAGCATGCTTCTGGTGTTGGTCGCTCGGGACGTACCATGAAGTCGAGGGGTAGGCATCGTGCATTGGAGGAATATCTCCGCACAAATCCTCGTTATGCTACATTTTGTCGTGCATTAGGTGTGGCGGAATAGGCGTGTGCCATATCCATCTCCATGATTGTGTCTATTGTCACCTCGTTGCCAAGTCCGAAGGTTTCGTTGCTGTGTGTGTGTGTGTGCGTGCGTGTGTGTGTGTGTGTATGTGTGTGTGTGTGTGTGCCAGTGCCACTGTATGAGTGTGGGACTATGGGGATGTATCATGTATGTGCACATTTAAGTTGAATAATTTGGGCAAGGTGAACATCATTTACGTTGTGTATATTCTTGGCAAAACGGTAAATTTGGTCAAATGATAAATTGGTAAAATCGGTCATCATTTACGTGTGTATCTTGCAATGCCGTGCGGTGGGATAAGAATAAAATATCACATGACAAGACATTACATCTCAGACTATGACAACGCATCATGACCAGGGAAAAACACTGAAGCAAGGAAGGTGATCATGGAAAAGAAGAACACCAATGTTCTTCATGGATAACATGGGATACAGGGGATTTTCCTACCACTACAAGATTCACACAACATGAAAACAGGGGATCGATCTTTCCATCCAGAAGAAAACATACCATTGATCTTTCCATCCACAAGACCACCTATATGAACATGAAAAAGAAAACCCAAATCCGAGTAATCTACGTCGACTCCTACGAGGAGTTCCCGGATGACTCTGGCGTCATGGGAGCTTCAATGGCTGGGGGAGCCACGGGACCGGGATTGGCGGGGCCAGCATTTGAAGGACCAGTGCCGACGTCCATCTTCTTCTTGGTCATCTTCGAGTCCACCTCCTCCTCCTCCTCTGCACCCTTCTTCTTCTTCGCCCACGGAATGTCCTTGAACGAATCAAGCTTACTGGCCTTGTCATCCTTCAAAAGCTGCCTCACAAATGCCTCCGTCTGACGATTCATCTTCTTGGCCTCCACCCGCTTCCTCTTCTTTGCCGCCAATCGCTTCTTCTCAATGGCCCCCACGTCTCCACCTCATCCTCGTCCTCTTCTTCTTCCTCTTCATCTTCATCTTCATCCTCTTACATGTAGTCGTACTCGTCCTCGCTGTCCTCACTCTCCTGCCTTTTCATGTCTTCTACATCAGTTTCACTCGAGGAGGGCTCAGATGGCTCGCATGCGCTTGGTTGGGGGGAGTCAGACGGTGTCCTGACGGAGGTGGGGTTGGAAGGGAAGGGGGAGGTGGGCAGTCGAATCGGAGAAGAAGGCATGGTGGTTGTGGTTATCTGGAGGAAGAGAGTTTGAGATAAGGCAATGGAGGCAGTTGGGAGAGTCTGGTATATTAATAGATCTCAATTTTAGGGAAAGGCGGGGTGTCTCTTCGCGAGTTGTATCATGCTAATGCAAGGAGACGCCTCGATCTCTAATAATGTAACGGTCTTTTGCAAAGGAAAGAACTATGTAAATTTGTAATCTTAGTGAATTTGGAGCAAACTATATTTGTAATCTTCAACATGCAGAGATGAACTGTTTCACTACCATTAAACCTGATGTTTGGGTTTGGGATGCATTAATAGATCGGATGTTTGGCAATAGGAGACCGGGTGTTTGGGTCTAGGAAAAATGTACAGAAAGGACAAATATTTCCGGTCCTGTAAAAGATGCTTGTTTTGATTTTGGGCAAAGGTGATCTAGGATTTCATAGTTTATGAGAGAGAGCTAAAATAGGATAACATTTATAGGGAGACAAGGAAGTGAGATGGTCAGGGAAACAAAGCAGAAACAAGGGGACTGATCAACAAACAAACGATAACCAAAATCACAAACATGGTTTGGGTTTGGGATGCATTAGCATTTCGGATGTTTGGCAATAAGAGACCAGATGCTTGTTTTGAATTTGTTCAAGGTGGGCAACAATCACATTGCTATTTCTTATTGATAGTCCAATATTGATCTTCCACCTCTCCAGATACTTGCATTATTCCAACTACTCCATACATAGCCGTGGCTTAGCTAGAGCGTGTTGATGTGAGGGGTGTGGTATGTAACATCCTGGAATTTTTTTCCGGAATGTTTATGAACGCAAAAATGTAAATTTCAAAATTTTTGTTTTAATTTGAGTGCTCATTTAATTTTTAAGGATGTCCTCTTTGCTCCTTCTCTAAATTCCTAGATTTATTTTGAGCAAATAATAAAATTTAGGATTTATAAATGCTAGTGTGAGAGCTTTGAAGTTTAATGGGTTTTATTTGGATCTTATTTGAGTGTGATTCAAATTTGAATCCTAGATTCAAATTTGAAATGTGAATGCATAAGGATAAAAGAAAATAGGAAACCACCCTTTGCAGCTTGGGCCCTAACCCAGTTGCTAAAATCCACCAGCTCACCCCCATCTTTCGCCGTCGGCCTGCCTTGCCTTTGAGCCTATCGTGGCCCAGCTCCCACCTACTTCTCCTTGTGTCGCTGCCAAGTGGGGCCCAACCGTCAGCCATCCCTCTCCTCTTTTCTTCCTCTCTGCATCTCCCGTGATGCACTGTGGGGCAGGGCGTCGCGCCCCCATGGCCGCTGCCCCCACTGCGCTGGCACCAGCCGGATGCGTGCTGCGTGGTCGAGGCGCGGATGCCAAGGATCACCGCCGTCCATCCTGCACCCAAACCCTAGCCGGGTGCCCTATAAATCCCCTCCAATCTTGTCCGCCGAGCTCATCCCCTATTCCGCTGCCGCCTGGGAAAAATCCCCAATCCAATCCCGTCCGCCGGCCTACTCCCTGTCTGCCGCCGCCCCATTGGGGTTTCCTTCCCCAATCTGCCTCAGCCACTGTAGAGAGAAGGGAGGGAGGAGACCGGAGCTGCAGCCGCGCCGGGCCGTGGGCATCGTCGCCATCCACCCTTGCCGCCGCTTGGAGGAGGAAGAGAGGAACGCCGGGCCATCACCCCGGACGCCGTGAACTTTAGCTGCCGTCGCCGTGGGAGCCATCCCGGGGGCACCCCGCTGCCGTAGCAGTGAAGGAGAAGAAGGAGTTGGGGGAGAGGAGAAGCACCGGAGGTCGCCGCGTCGAGAAGCCCGTTCCGGATGCCATGGACTTGGAGCTCCAGCGCTGCAGGAACGTCGACACCACCGTGCGGTCCTGAAGACGAGGCCGTCCATAGAACCGCCCGTGCGTGGACTGCGATGTCGACGCCGCTGCGAAGACCGGAGCCGCCTGAGCCAGGAGCCGGAGCTTTTCCAGATGAGAACCGCGACGCCCCTATTCCGCCTCCTCTACTCCACCGCTCCGCCGCCGTCTCTGCTTCGCCCATCTTCGCCGTCGTTTCACAGCTGACCCAAGACCCCGAGGTGAGCACCGTGCCCCCTCTCCACTCTGGATGTCAGCCTTGTGCCGTGGGGGAAAGAACCGGGCCATGCCCGTGGTGACCATGACCTGTCTCTGCTTGCTTGCTCCGCGCCGCCGCGCAGACGCCGTCACTTGTGTGCCGGTCTTCGTGCTGAGCCTTACGCCTGCAGGTGCCACTACCGTCGACCGCGCACGCGCACCACTGCTTGACCATGCCTCTGTTTGCCCCCAACCGACGTGCGCTCGCCGCGCCAAGTCGTGAGCACTGACTGTTCCCGGCCGCGCCTTGACCTCACGCCCGCACGTCGCCCCGCTGTTGTGTCGCGGTCGAGGTTGACCTCGTGCCCGCGCGTGTGCAACCCAAGAAAGGGGCAAGACCTCACCTTTGAACCCTGGAGCCTCGTCGTCGTGCGAGATGTGCCAGAAGTCGGCCAAGGATCCATCTTTAACCGCCCTGAAACCATCTCGTCTTGCCTAGCCGTTCACCGTCATGATCTTCGCTCGCGCGCTGACGCCGAGCTCGCCGCTGTAGCCAATGTGCCGGCTGGCGTTCACACGTAGGCACGGAGAGGCGAAGGCATTGCCTTAGCCACGCCCAGAGCGCCTTGCTTGCCCTTTCCTGTCCGTTTCGCTGTCGAGCGCTCCGCCGTGTCGGGGCACACGCGCTTGTCGTGCAAGCGAAGCCAGGTCTGAACCTGAACCTTTGGCTACCCAGAACCCTGAGCCTCGTCCTGCCTAACCCTGATTGTCGTCGTGGCATTTCGCTCCCTTGACGTCGCTGAGCCCGCTGTCGTGGTCAAGCCACCGGCTTGCGCTTGCGCGCACGAGTAGAACCGAGCCGTCGATATTTCCCGTTTCGCCGTCACGCGCATGCTGGGCAAGGTGTCATTTTGGCCCGAGCACAGTCTTGCACGCGAGTGCACGAACAAAACCACCTCACGGCACCCCTAATTTCGAAGCACCCCGTTCGCACACCGGCGTTCGCACGTTCCAGGTCGCCGCCGAGGGCTTTTCTTTGGCTTGCACGCGTGAGTACCGTCCTGAACCTGAGTGCACATTTGTCCAGACACATGCACGCGAGAGAGCATGTCGGCGCTGGCACCCAAGCCATCGACGCCGTTCTGCTTTGCTTCGCCGCCTGGAAACCTGTCGCCGCCGTTGAGCCGGATTCCAGCCAAAGACTGAGCCTTTCTGTGCCAAGTTCGAAACCCTAGGTGCATCCCTAAGCCACCTGGGGCTCTTTAACCTCCCAGTCGGCCTTCTAAGCTTTTCCCAAGTGCTCTAGACTTTCATAAATGAATTATGGAATTATTTTCCGACTCTTCGAATTGATCCTTTGCAATCATTTCGATTTCGGAGAATAGACTATAATTCATTAGATTAAATCTCTAAGAGCTCATTTGAATTATGACGATGTTTTCCGGCTTCTCGAATTAATACTTTGCTATTTGGTTCGTTCCCGGAAAAATAGTCTAATTCCCTTGTTCTAGTTCTACGAAATAAATTGCTATCGATTTCTTTCGCGGGAATACAATGTTTCGGCCCAGAGCTTAGGCCGAGCCCGTTTATCTAACCCTAATCACTTCCCTTAAATACCCTCTCCTCACTTCCGTCTCCACTTCTCCCTCAACTCCCAAGCCACTGCCGCCGCCACTCACCTCCTTTCTCTGTCCTTTCTTCCAACCGAAGCAAGCCACCAGGTTGAGCTCGTCCTAGCGCACAACCACCATCTCAATTTTTTCTGCTCCTTCATCATGGTAGCAAGCATCACCAGCACCCCGTTTCAGATCGCCACCTCCTCTCTGTTCTTCCATCGATCTGCAGCAAGCAAGCAGTGACCCTTCTTAATTCTTTTCCCCACCGAATAAACAGCAACAGCCCATCTCTTCCTTCTCCAATCGAGCAAGCACAGCAGCCCCCTGTTTCCTTCTGGTCTCTTCCGTTAATCTACCAGCAAGAATCAGCAGTCGCAGCCTCCAATCCTCTCTCTCCCTCTGCTCTTTATCCTCCACCAGAGATGCAAGCCCGCTAGCAATCCATTGCCTTCTCCCTGATCTCTGTCCACCGGAAGCAAACCAGCAGCCCAGTTCCTTTTCTATCTTCTGAAATCGACAGCTAGCAGCAGCCCAAACTTTTCCCTCCTCTTCCATGGCGAGCCTAACTAGATGGGAGTTCATCTTCCTCATGATGCCACCGCCAACAAAGCCCAGTAGTGTCTCTCCTCTCTCCTTTTCCAAAACAGCCAACAACAACCTCTCTCTCTAATTTCTCCAAATAAGATCTTCAGCAACCTACCTCTACTTTTCTTCTCTACCGAGCAAGAACAACCACCAACCAGCAGCTCGAGTCTGCGACATGACCATAACCTCGGCATCAATCTGTCAATCGGCTTTGATCTTGACCATGTTGGCCTGTGGCCCTCCCGAGCCAAACCAAGGAGCTTCAGCTCGAGCCAAGTTAACCATCCTTCTGGCATGTACTTGGCCCGTTGCTAAGCTATAAGCAAGTCCTAACCTGCAAACTTGTATTTGGTACATAGCTTTTGGCCTTTCAGCCATCTCTGTCTAAACTTGTTTTCTGTTCCATCCAATCTTCTCTCTGATGTATCCTGCTATGAGCCAGTAAACCATGAGGCCAATGATCTTTCCATCCTATGTTCCAAGCTTTTCCTTGTGAGACCATGGAGCTGTAGCCCTGTGCAAGAAGCTAGCAAGCTTGGCCTGATCCTATTTTGATCCCTTTTGTGCATGCTACCTAGCACTATTCCATAATCCATCCTGTTGTGGTGGTTTTCTAACAGCAACTGCTCCCCCTTCTTAACCCGTGGGATATAGTGCTAGTATGTGTCCAAGCCAGGCAAGTAAGCTGTAGCAGCTGCATGTAATAAACCATGTACGTGCTAGTTCAGCTTGAGCCACGTTTCTCATCCTCACCGCATCTCTTCTAGTTGATCAATCCTGCACAATCTCTCCAAACTGATCAAAGGGGCCTACGGGCTTACCGCTTGGTCCCACTAACATGAGAGGCCGCTAACTGTCCAACCTGGTCCCATCTGACATACGGGACCCACAGGGTGACTTGTGGGGTCCGGTTGACCTCTGACCTTCCTTTTTGAACTGGTCAACAATGATCGTTGACTAGTCAACTTACCATGCAGACCAACCCAAAAACCAGCTTGTGGTCCTCTAACTTGCTGACTTGTGTTTTCTATGCTTTATCACAATTAATTAAACTCATAAATATTTCTTTATTTGAAAATCAATATTAAAGTGGTCCTACCTTAGAAAAATATGAAATCAGTTTCTTTATTATTCTAAAATCATGAAGCACCCGTTAGACTAGCATTTGGAGTTTATTTGGTTCTTTATTGCTTCTCTTTGGAGTTATTTGCATCTAGACACCGTGTTTATTTATCTTTTCGAATCTAGGATTTCACAGAGCTGAGGAGGCGAGCCAGAAGATCAAGTACGGCTACGGAAACTACGACGACTTCATGCTCACAGGTGTTCACGCCCGACCATTCTTTTAATGCCCATTAGGCATGGCTATTAGAACTGCTAGTACTCTATTTTTACTGCATAGTGATGGATGAGATGAACCCGAGCATAGCCTCTTTTACATACTTGTCCTTGATTGACCTACTGCTACTACTTTACTTATGCGTGATGATACGCTGAGCTTGCTATGCATGTGTTGGGATTATTGTGGTAGTTTCTTGGCGTGTGTGGGGAAAACCGGTAGGAGAAGGTGTTTTGGGATATTTTGGCGGGGGTGAGCTCAAGACAACCCGATCTGGGATCGGGGGCCAGGGATCGTCTTCTCAGACGTTGCCCAGCATGGTGCCTATGGCGGGTACATTTGTTTTAGGAGCACAGGTGTTGGGGTTTTTGTGATGACTTGGAGGATAGGAGCTCGCCCCGGTCTGAAACCGAGTGGGTCGCCTGTTACACAGGACTTTCGTACACACCACCTCGCCGAGAGTGGGGATAGGGCCGTTCGACCCTAGCAAGTGTGATACCATACCTGCCAGTAGGATAGAGGGTATCAGTGAGAGGGTTAGGGTGAAGTCCCTTCCCTTTGGGCGCTCCCCGTGTGGCCACACGGGGGCATTTTCACAGTTCTGGGGTGGTCCTTTGCGAAGGATCGCAGCGAGACCCAGATGCAGGATGGAATCGTGATTCCTAGGTGTTCGTTCGGTAGGATGGGCTCGGTCGACTTGCTACCATCGGGTGCCATTCCGAGTTGGGTACTGGTGTACACGCTCTGCAGAGTTTAGATCTATACGTATAGCCGCGTCCTCGGTTATGGACATGCCCGTTGTTTCTCTAACTCTTACGTTTTGGGATTTCTACCTCCCCCCTTATAGGATGAGAGTGTATGGTGAGCCGTGGTTGTATTCGGGGAGAGGAGAGTTACTCCCTCTGCCTCGCGGATCCGAGTGCAACCATTGAGGTGCGAGGAGTGGGAGTTCTCGCACCGACCCTAGATGGAGTTAGGTGATGATGACGGTGATCTGGGTGACCAGGTGTATTCGTTTGCGGATGAGAGTTATGGGAAATGGTGGGATTATGGAGATATTATTCTATTTATATTGCTGCTGCTGCTTAGGAAACCCCAGCTGTTACCTTGATACCTTTTTATACCTTTAGAAGTAGGCCACTTAAAGGTTGCATACGGTAGGTGACGTGAACCTATCCGAATCCTTGGGGATAGTTTGTGAGTGTGCAAGATGGGACTTGGAACGAAAGTCCATTTATGAAGAAACCATGGAGGAAGGGTTGCGTTGCTTCGCTCAAGGATGCCTGTGGTGAAGATCGAGGATGAAGACCTGAAGCCTTAGCTACCGCTGCGTAGAGTTTCTACTTGTCATTTAGCCCAAGGGGCTTGTACTTAAATCGTATACTGAGCTGCATTCGGATGTAAATACTCTATTTTGTTCTCTGATTTCGTTGTATGACTGAGATATTTATCTGTGATGAATACCTGTGCGTGATAGCGTCTGATCCAGGGACTATCACGAGACAGAATGCTGGGTTTTCCGTTTTTGAAAACCCAGGGCGTTACATGGTACACTACCATTAGATATGAAGTAAGACAACAAATTCGTTTGAAGTAACCATGGCTACTCTGCCTAGCGTACACTACATGGGAACAAGACATGGTCAAGACAACCAAGTAGACCCAGTGTTTCATCCATAGTTTTTTCCTTGTTCATGTGGCACGCTAGGAAACGACCAAATGAGATCATGCAATTCCATAGGCACGACCGGATGTTTGGGTCTAGGAAAAATGTACAGAAAGGACAAATATTTCCGGTCCTGTAAAAGATGCTTCTTTTGATTTTCGGCAAAGGTGATCTAGGATTTCATAGTTTCTGAGAGAGAGCTAAAATAGGATAACATTTATAGGGAGAGAAGGAAGAGAGATGGTCAGGGAAACAGAGCAGAAATAAGGGAATTGATCAACAAACAAACGATAACCAAAATCACAAACATGGTTTGGGTTTGGGATGCATTAGCATTTCGGATGTTTGGATAAGAAACCGGATGCTTGTTTTGAATTTGGTCAAGGTGACCAACGATCACATTCCTATTTCTTATTAGTCGTCCAATATTGATATTCAATCTCTCCAGATACGTGCATTATTCCAACTACTCCATACATAGTCGAGGCTTAGCTAGAGCGTGTTGATGTGAGGGGTTGTTGACGGCTGTTAAGCACCACTTTCAGCCATCAATATTCTCACATAAATGGAGGCATATGCATTTATTACTTGCATTTTGGTTTGATAATGTAGTTCCACTTGTCCTTGGAGATTATTTGTATGTAGGTGAAATAAGCATGAAAAGAGATGGAAACCCACCTTCTATGGAATGATCCATGCCAACTCAGCTGAGGAGATGGCTGCCACCTAGGAAACATGTGGCAATCCACATCACTGATCCAAGGGAGGCACTCACCGACGAATCAGAGAGCGACACATGGACTTCACAAGGATCCATGGGCCCACCAAAGCTCCAACTTATCAGGAAACGTGGCATGCACGGAGGAATGACCAGAGAGCCCACCTGGAGGCCACCCAGAGGAAGCACACTAGGTGGGGCCACCCTAGATGGTCGGCCGATCCTAGGATCGGCTGAACCGACCTAGGGGCCTTTGATCCTGGCCTTCCACATGGTGTCTCCTCATTGGTCACTTGCTGCATCCCCAAGTGTTTTGAGGCCATTTGGTGCTCCGAGCAAGCCTGGTCCTTGACTATAAATAGAAGGGGAGGGGATCCATTTTTCACACACCACTCACTCCATTCTCCTCTCACTTTTAGTTTCCAAGGGTAGGGGGTAGGCTAGAGTAGCTCTTATTCAGGTTCCAAGTCTACTTGGGAGTCTAGGTATGAGTTCTCTTGTATCTTTATTTCTATGTATGACTTTGATCTACTTCAGTTATTCAGCTATTTCATATAAAGTTGTGATAGATCGTATGATTGATATGTTCTTGAGTTCATCCATTGTTCATCATTAGAGGCTCGTGTTCTTCGTGAACATTGCCTTTCAATCTAGTTGAAGGATGATTTACTCATTCCTTATGTGTTTGTTCATAAGTTAGAGGCTCGTGTTCTTCACGAACACGACCCTTTGATCTTGTTGACTAGACATAAGAGAGTTCGTATCCGTTCGTATGACTAGCCCTAGTTTGATCTTGTTTGATAGCATGTTTGTGTTGCATGAAGTTTGTGTTTAAGCTACGGTACTCGGTCTAAGTTGACCAGTCTTCTGGTGGCTCTCACCCTAGGTCACAATAGCCCGGGCCGGGTGAAGTCTAGCAGCAACACAGGCATGGTGCCTGGGTTGTGTGGCTACGTTAGTTATGAGCTTGCCCCCCGTAATGATTGAGGTAGGCCGCAATGGTGACAGTTGTTGGACCCTTTGAAACCCCCGCGCTGGGGTATTACTGTAGGAGTCTAAAGGATAGTTTCGTAGAGTGCTGGTCGTCGCGGGCTATCTCCCCGTTTGTACCTGGGTGCTGAACCTTACCTTTCATGCAATTCTTTATGCTTATCTCTTGTATCATCTAACTTTGTATGTTTAGTACCATAGAACCTAGAGCTAGCTTCGTATGTCCCCCCTAAGCCGTAGTATGCTAGTGTATAGATAGATCAGAGTGTGTGTCACATTACCTTATCATATCATTTATCTTACCCCTATCTTTGAGCTGTTGTCTTCTATATCTATCTCTTGGTTTACATTCAGTGCAAAAGCATAAGTCTTGATATCTGTCATTGCCTTCCATGGATACGATACCCTTGGAACACTCACTTTCCTGGGAAAATGCTACAATGGTTTATCTCATTTAGGTTCCTCCACCGATGCATACGGTTGGGGCAGATAGGGCACCCGTAGGTGTTGGTAGTGCGCCAGAAGACGCGCAGAGCAATGGTCTTCAGATGGTCTGTGCCAGTTTGGGTGTCGGAGTTGGAGTTTGAGTCGGAGTCCAACTCTGGAAATGGTGGAGGAGACTGGGAATCTGCCGGCGACCTACAAGCGGCTCCGGGCATCGGCGGGTCGACGTTGGTGGCGGCGCAGCAAGGCGGCTCCGTGTCGTGGAATTGACGTCCTAGCCACTCTAAGTAGGCGCAGATGAAGTGGAGGCCACACGGTGACAGCCAGGACCCGGATTCAGCTCCTGAGGAGGCGGTGGCTGAGAGGCTGGCAACGCCGCCGGACCGACGATCAGGGACGGGTACAGTCATGCGCCTGAGCTCTCTGTGTCTGGGGGAGACTGATTGCTTCATTGCATCAGACGGGCAATAGGACTGAAATGGGAGTGTTTGGGAAGAGAACTATGGGTAGAGTGGTTCGGAACTGGCGAGGACGCCGATGGTGGTAGGAATACAATGGCCAGCTTCCATGAGAAGTTGTGCAAGATTATGTGACAAGCTAAGCAACGGGCCTCTAGATCGAGTGGCTGCCATTCATCTTCAAGCTTTGAGTGGCTGACGTGTGGGTACCATCTGGGTATACGCACACGTCACTAACCTCTTGATGATGGCAACCACCTTCCATGGGACGATGTGGCAAGCTTCCCTGGGAAATTAGGCAACGGGCGCCTGGGCCTATCGAGGAAGGCTACGCTGGATGTTACTGATAAGAAAAAGTGACCAGACTGGACTACATTATTTGTTGATTGGTGGGCAAAATAGGATGACAACGGCTGTATCTTACTGATTTGCAAAAGTGACCGGACCGAACTAAATGGTTCGTTGATTTGTTAGGAAAATACGATCACATTATTTGAACGAACATCCACCCAAAGTAGGAAACAGAGTCCACATACACAAATAATGTTCCAACGAAATCTAATGATGCTAATTAACATCACAGATAACATAACAACAATGTTCACATACATAAGACAAAGTTCCAACGAAATCTAAAGGTACTAATTAACATCACAGATAACATAACAGCATAGATCTTCCACCGGCGCGGCTCGCTCACTCCGACTACATCCATCCCTCGTTCCTGGCCACGACGCAGTGGCGGCTCCACTTCTTCTTGTAGTCCTGCCTCTGGTGCGTAGACCTAGCCATCCCAAGGATATGGTCCTTGACCTCATTCAGGTTGCGCCACTGGTGCATACGGTTGGGGCAGACAGGGCGCCCATACGTGCCGTTGGTGCACAGGACGACGTGCAAAGCATCGCCCCGGGGGACTGGAGGGATGTAGCCGTGGTGACGGTCCTCAGACGAGTCTGTGTCAGTTTGGGAGTCGGAGTTGGAGTCGGGGTCGAAGTCAAACTCACCAGCTGGAAGGTTAACCGTAAACGTAAGGTTCCTAGGCGGTGACGGTGAAGGAACCTGGATATCCGCTGGCAAGCCACCACCTGCTCCTGGTAAACCACCAGCGATCAACGGCGGGTCGACGTTGGCGGCGTCGGAGGGCGGTAGCGGCGAAGGTGGAGGAGGCTGGGAATCCGCCGGTGAGCCACCACATGCGAAGTGGTGGCCGTCACGAGGCGGCACCCAGTCACGGGCACACAAAGAGGATGTGGCGTTGGAGGATCGGTTGATGCGCGACGGTGAGAGCCGACACGACGGGGAGCCGGTGGGGGATAGTTGGCGTGACGGGAAGCTGGTGGGGGATAGCTGGCGCGACGGGGAGCCTGATCGCTTCATTGCGTCGGCCGAGTAGTAGGAGTGAGGCACGAGTGTTTGGGAAGTGGTAGAGTGGTTCGGAGCTGGCGAGGACGCCGATGGTGGGGGTAGGAATGGCGATTTATGTGGAGTTACTCACCTTGCCTGGGAAGTTGTGCCGCTTCGGTGAGAAGGTAAGTAATGAGCGCCTCTTGAGTGGCTTCCATTCATCTTCTACCGTTGAGAGGCTGATGTGCGGGTCCCCGCGCCGTATGAACAACATGTCTGTGATCTCTTGATGATGGCAACCACCTTCCATGGGAAGTTGAGGCACGAGGATGGCAACGGGCGGAAGTTACTGATAAGAAAAAGTGACAAGACTGGACTATATTATTTGTTGATTTTTTGGCAAAATAGGTTCACATTTTTCGAACGAACATCCATCCAAAGTACTCCATAGGAGGAAACAGAGTTCTCTGATCTTACAATCAGCATAATCAAATATGGAGGGACCAAACTTAATTAAAAACTACTAATTAGCATTACAGTAAAGTGACACTTGTTACTATTGGCAATTAGCTTTTCATCCAGTCTGGTTTGTCGAGGATCAAAGACGCCGCCTCGCCATCGAGCAGGGACGGCTAGGGATGGCAGTTTTACCCGCGGATGCGGGTATCCGCGGATACCCGACCCGACGGGCGCGGATACGGGCGGCAAAATTCACCCACGGGCAGGGAAGGGTGGCAAATTTGGCCCACGGGTATGCCCGTTACCCGGTATTATATAAAGACCCGTCAAAATATCACCACAATAGTGGCTCATAGTAATCTATACAGCCCAGCATCTACCGGCCCACCAGCAACACCCCTTCCCTCTCTCCTCAGATCCCATCGATCTAAAAAAATCCCATCGCAAGACAGGCCAGCCACGCATGGCCGCATCAATCTCGCGAGGTGGATGTCCATGGTGAAGCGGCGGATGGAGCAAAAGCTCGGCGACTGGCCATGGCCCACCGCCGGCGGAGGTAGGAAACACCTTTTGCTCCTCTCTTCTTCCCATTGCCTACCGTCGCAGTCATCCCCAGTAGGGCGCGCGCTGCCGCCGACCAACCCCTCCGCGGCCGGTGCCCCTAATGCCACCGGCCCTCCCGCACTGCCGCGGCCTTGCCGGCGCGTGCCACCGGTCGGCCCTACCGCACCAGTGCGACCTCACCTGCGCGTGCGCCGCTGAGGCTGGCCGCCTCGCGCGTGGTGCTTGCCCATGTAGCTCGCCTCCGCCGCCCCATTGAAGCACATTTTTGATGATGGCAGGCTGCCACGCGTCGTGAGTTTGCCGGCCGCGGGGGCTTGCTATCCGCCGCCAGTCGTCAGAGCTCGTAGGTCAACGTGGATGACGGGTTTGCCTGATACCTGCGGATATCCGCGGGCACGGGCACGGGCAGAGTTTTTTGCCCGTGGGCATGCTGACGGGCGGGCAAAGATCGAGGGTGTGGGCACGCTGACGGGCAGGCAAACGCTATACCCGCACATACCCGACCCGCTGCCATCCCTAGCGACGGCTCCAACATCAGTGGATGAGCGGCTCGCAACGCCGCCGACCTTTCGACTAGAGACAGGAACGGCCGTGCCCCTGAGCTCTTCGGGACAATCGGCACGGCGGGTGCACTTGACATAAATGGCTGCGCAGCTGGTAACGCCGCCTGCCTGTGGAGCAGGGACAGGAACGGTAGTGCCCCTGAGATCTCCGGGACAGTCGGCACGACGGGCGCACTTAAGATCAATGGTCGAGCGGCTGGCAACGCCGCCGGCCTGTCGAGCAGGGACGGGAACGGTCGTGCGCCTGAGCTCTCTGGGACAGTCGACGCGGCAGGTGCACTTGACATCAATGGCAGAGTGGAGGGCCACGACTGCCACAATGGCCGGCCTCTCGGGCACTCCACCCACTGCACACCAGCTTTAATGCTCCGGCGAGAACGGCACTTGCCCCCCCGCTCCCCGGCATGCCAGCGATGACTGCCACAGTTGGCACAGAGCATCCCGGGCCCCATCGGGCCAGCCCTCCATTGAGGCGTTTTTGTCCTGCCGCAGTCGCCGCATCTCCGCCCCGCCGGAGCTTTAACCGGCGTGGATGGTAGGAGAGCGAGCTCCACAGGAGACACGCGATGATTGTCGCTGGCCATTGGGGTGGATGCTCTGAAATGCACATAGAAATTAGTTTGCTCAAAGAGGCAGAAAAGGTCGAAAGAACAAATAAATCTATTGATTTGGGAGAGAGGAAGATGGTACTTGCGCCGATAGGAGGCGATACCGATGGGGTCTTCTTGTGCCGAGAGGAGGAGATGCTGATGGGGTTTTCTTGCGTTGAGGAGGAGATGCTAAACTGTTTTCCAGTATATATTAATAGATCTCATTTGCCAAGGGAAAGGCGCAGGGTCCCATCGGGGATCGTGTCAGTTAAATGGAGCAAACTTAATTCACTTGAACATGATGAGATCGAATGTTGCCACGAGACCGGTTATTCTGGTTTACGAAACATTATCAGACCAGACTAAAGCATTTGCTATGAAATAGGCAACACAAGAAGGGCACAAAAGGAGGTCAGATGTTTGGGTTTACGAACCATGAGTAGACCGGAGAAATATATTTAGTCATTTGATGGCAAAAGATGCTTGTTTTAAATTTGGACAAGGTGAGCTATGATATCATCCTTCTTAGGAAGAGCCCAATACGTGCACAATTCGAACGTGAAGCCGTGGCTTAGCTAGAGCAAATTGAAGCGATGGGCAACAAATTGGCTTTCAGTAAACCGTCTCTACTCTATCTAGTGTACACTACCCCATCTAGCAAAGATTTGTTTTTTCCAAGACTTGGTTAGTAGGAAAGAATCATGAAGACAAGGAAGCTGACCCAGAGTTTCAACCACGGCTTCATTTTTCCTTGTTGACGAGGCATGCTTGGTAACAATCCGGCCAGGACCCAGAGTTTGAACCATCCGCATTTTTCCATGTTTTTCCAATACTTGGTTAGATAGGCAATACAACCCGGGTAGGACTGGATGTTTGGGTTCAAGATACAAGGACAGACCGGAGAATTATTTTTGATGCAGATATGCAGTTATTTTGCTAAAGAACAGATCACATTCGGTGTGAATTCTACATTCCTCATTACAAAAATGTGACCATTCTTCCCAGCTCCTCTTGAAGCACAGGCCGCTTGCGCACTGATGATTGCCGCGCGCCACTGGCGGCGCCAGCGTTGCCTGTTGGCGCCATGTCACTCACTGGATCACCACTGAGGCTGCCTCACGGGCACCGCAGGCAACCCTTGTTCGTCCGCATCATCATCGCTGTCGCGACCGCTGATTCTTCCTCGCCCTCGACCTGTCTGATGTACCGCCTCGCAGTGTCATCATCACCGGTGCCGCCATTGGCCCTGTAGAGGACCATGGAGGCTACGTAGGCCGCCACATTGTGCCCGACCTGGGCGGCCTCCTCGAGCTTGGCGATGGATGATCGGGAGCTGTAGTTTTCACCGAATAGGATGTCCATCTCGGAGAGGAAACATGCCTCTGGGTTTCTTATGCGGGCCAGGTAATCAAGGAGGGCATCGTAGCCCTTGCGGTCGTTCCACTACAGATCGACAGCAAATCACTCTAGCGCCACGTGCTGACCAATGGCCGCATTCTTGCACACACGACACATATCCCGACAGGTCGCCCGTAAGCTGCGGAGGTCGTCCATGGCCCGCTCCGAGGTCGCAACGAGGTGGCCGGTGATGTAACATCCCGGATTTTTCCAGAATGTTAATGTTTGCAAAAATGTGGATTTCAAAATTTTTCGTGCTTGATGTGATTGCTTGGAACCATAAGAGTGTCTTCTCGTGCTCTCTCTCAAATTCTTAGTAATAAAATTCATTAAATTGCTTTGTGTGCTAAGGAAAAATCTATGTTAGTGTGATTTGGTTTTTATTTGGATTTTTCTTGAAATCTTTGAGTGTGATTTATATTTGAAATCTAGTTTGAAATATAAATCAAAAGCTAATTGAACTAACTATCCTCTCTAACTTCCGGACCCACCTAAGCCACCTGAAGCTCTTTAACTTCTCAGTCAGCCTTCTAATCTTTCCCATCCTAATCTCTTCAAAAGTGCTCCGGAATTTCTTAAATAGATTATGAAATTGTTTTCCGACTCTTCGAATTAATCCTTTGCAATTAATTCGATTTCGTGAAATAGACCGTGATTCGTTTGATTAAACATCCGAGAGCTCCATTTGGATTATGACGACGTTTTCGGGCTTCTCGAATTGAATCTTAGCTATTTGATTTGTTCCGGAATCAGTCTAATTCATTTGTTCTAATTCTACGAAATAAATTGCTATCGATTTATTTTGCGGGATTATTTTGTTCGGGCCCAAATATCTGAGCCCATCTAAAAGCCCACATCTAACCCTAACCCTTGCCTTAAATATCCCTCACACATGGGGGCTTTGCCCCACGGTGTTTGCTAAAAAAAATCCCTCACACCCTTTGTCATTGTAAATATTTAGCCCATTTGTTCACTTTGGGAGGAGCATAAGCTTCTTTTTGCCGCAAAGGCATTTCATGTACCATGTTTAAACCTGAAAATGAAATTGGTGTGTGAATTGCCTTATGCTTGAAAAATGAGCTCCTAATCATGTTTTATGATTTTGATATTCATATCTTGGGTGCTAAACCGTAGCATGTTGTCTACCATGAGAAGTCTCATTTTAAGAAGTAGACACATGACTCGGTGGCTTCAACATGACTTTAGTAGCTTGTGGGCGATTATAATGATCTTGCGATCAGAATTTGTGATCTTGTATAAACTTTGGATGATCTAGTGTATTTGTGTTCAAATTGGCATGGATAGGATCTTGCTCATGAGATGAATGTTTCTTTGTGAAAATCATTTAAAATTGATTTTGGCCTTGTCACATGATTATATGTCTCTACCTTCTTGATGGTAATGTGCTAACTACACCATATCTACTTTGCTTGCTCTATGTCTCATATGTAGCATTTTGTTGTGCTCTTTGTATATTTGAGAAGCTTGGTAGATTGTATATATGCCATGACATGCATTTTTTCATGAAAACAAGGGGAAGAGTTTCAAATACCTTGATTCATGTATTGTCAACAAGGGGGAGAATATGCTTGATAGGGGGAGAGTTGTATGCATTTTTGAGAGATTTTGTGGATAATTGGTATGCACTTGTGAGATGTTGCATGTGAGGAGAAAAATTGAGAAGAAGAGGTTGCATTTGCTCAGGGGGAGCTTGCATATGTGCAGGGGGAGCTCCTTTGGTTTGCCTGAGTTTTGTGCTTTGTGGTGTGCTCTTTGTGAGCTTTGTTTTGTCTCGGCTGTGTCGAGCCGTTGCCCTTGTCTTAGGGGGCCGAGACGTGGTCTGGCGAGTGATCTTGCTTTTCGATTGTTCTTTGGCTTTGGATCACTTGCTTGGAGGTTTGTTGTTTTCTTTTCTTTTTCTCTGATGGTTACTATGGGTGTTGTCAATGCACTCATCAAGGGGGAGATTGAGGACCTGGTGTGTCCGAAGACCAGTGGAGGGTCGCTCCTTAGTGATGAGTGATTGACAACGTTGTGTGGACTGATGCTTGGCTAAGTGTGCAGGTACAGGTTGCGGCTTGACTCGTGTCGGTGCAGGTGAAGAACAAGCGCGAAAGGCCTTAGCCGTGGCGGCCTCCGGGTGATGGAGAGGCAAGTAGGCTTGGTTCGATGGACCCGGTGGCCGATGGGGTCAAGTACGAGCCGTGCGGTGCAAGACTGGCGGGCTGAAGTCGTGGTCATGGGCCGGTGCAAGGTGGCGGATCGAGGCCGAAACTTGCACGCGGGGTTTGGTGGTTTGCCCACAAAACCATCGGTGGACGGTTTCTTGGTTTGGGCCTCAAAACCAAGTCCGTAAGCCCGAGGCGACGGAGACGGTGATCCGGGAGCTTCGGGAAGCTTCGAGGCGGAGGGCACGTGGCGTGATCGCAGGGTTTGCGTCGATGTGAAGCGAAACTGCGGTGGAAGCGTGTCCGTCTGATAAAGACTTGACCAAAATACCCCTGAGGGGTTGTATCTTCATTTCTAGTTGTTGGTGGTAGCGTGGTCATTTACCTCCCTCCGATGGACTTCGTATAAATACTGGAGAGGTGGATGGCATCTTTCTCTCTTAGACTCTAGGGCTTTCTCCCCCGGTAGATTTCTCTGAACTGCTTCTTTTCCCTCTGTATTCCTTAGGCTAGATTCTTGTATAGACTCTGACCTCTGGATGTATGGAAACATTCGGCGTTGCGGTGATCTCCTAGTCCTCTGTGATTTTCGTGTCATTTTTGTGACTATTTTTGAGGAGTTTTGTTCTTCGCTTGATTCGGGGATTTGAAGGGGTTTTCTCTCGGATTTCTTTGAGGGGATCATGGGTGGATGCCTTGCGCATCTTTGTGTGTGATCTTGACCCCTCAAACGCTGGGAAACACCTTCGATTCGTGAGTTTTTGGCCGGAATTCGAGTTCTTGGTGGAGGTTCGTGTGATCCACGATTCCCGATGATTTGGTGGCTTAGAGGTAGAGATTTTGAGGGCATAACTTCATCTTGTGTTGCTTATTACCTCCCCCAAATCTTGTCTCAAGAGCTTTTGATGTTTGGGAGATCCGGTGATGGATTTGGAGAGTTAACTCTTGAGCTCGGGCGTTTTTCTGCTCTGTCCGCACTTGGCGGACAGTCCGCGGCCTCCGTGCGGACGGTCCGCGAGGTGCCTGACAGGTCGGCTGTTCTTCGTGTTCTTCGCGTGTTCTTGCTTGTCTTTCATTCGATCCATTGAGCTGATTGGTTTTTGGTGCGCGAAGTTTACGGACGGTCCGTACTAAAGTGCTGGACGGTCCGTGACGAGGCGGACGGTCCGCGGGTCCATCACGGACGATCCGTTTTTCTCGGTGCACCCCTGGAGGTTCGGGTTGCTTTTTCGGACAGTCCGCCGTGCCCTCTCAGACGGTCTGCGCGCGCCCTCCACGCGGACGGTCCGCCCGGTCACCTCGGACAGTCCGCTAGGTGCTTTGCAGAGTTGCTTAAGTTGTTTGATTCTTGTCTTGTGCTTCCGGTCTTTGCTTCTAGGCTTGTCTCTAGAGCTTGCAGGCTTGTGTGTGCCTTGTCTAGAGCTTCTTTGATGTGCACGAGTACTCGGAGTGGCAATCGGGGTATAGGCCGAGTTCGACCGTCGGGAAGAATTTTTATTAGCTCCCATTCACTCCCCCCTCTCTGTCGCCTATTCGGTCTTTCAGCCGGCAACCGGGAACGACTACGCTACGGCCGCCGGGTTGATGCCGCCGCTGGGAGCTGCGGCCACGAACGACGACGATGTCGACGACAGCAAGACGGAGGAGTGTGCTGCTGCTGTGTCGCCGACGGATGCTGTGAGCAGGAGGATGCCCAGGCCATCAAGCTGCTGCCTTGGACACCCACAACATGTTCGATAAGATGCCCGGGCAGCCGGCCTCCACCTCGCCATCCACCTGTTCGACGAAATTCCTGAACAGCGGCAGCAATCCCCTAGGTGAGCTTCCAGGCCCTATCTTGCTATCCCTGTGTGCCGGCCTTCGAGCCAAAGGGTGTGACATGTTGTGACGCTTGCTCCGTGCTGCCGCGCAACCGCCGTTGCTTGTGTGCCGATCTTCGAGTTGAGCCTTACGCCTGCAGGTGCCGCTGCCATCGTCCGCGCATGCGCCACCACTTGACTATTGTCCTGTGTCGCCGCCATATCCGCCGCGCTGCCGTGGCCAAGCCGTTGGCTTCCACACACGCTCGCGCAGGCACAGGGAGGCAAAAGCCACACCTTTGGGGCTCCTTTTCGCACCACATCGAACTCGTGCACGCCCAAGCACACACGCGCACTCGTGCGCGCACGCCGGCGACCTGACCGCAGCCTCGCACCGCCGTCCTGCTTTTCGTCGTCGCCGTGCGAACAATCGGCCAAAGCTCCAGCCTTTAACAACCCTAGGAGGAACCCTAGCTCCTCCTGAGCCTCGCCGGAGCTGCGTGCGCCATAGCCTTGCAGTCTACCCTGCTGCACAACCCTGCAGCTGTGCACACCGCGGCTCTGGAGAACCAGGTGCCCGCGCGTGCGACACGGCCGTGCCGCGGCCATGGGACACCATGTCACCGTGCACACGCAGCCATGTCCTCGCCCTTGTTAGCCTACCAGTTTTGCTGCCAAGCTGCCACCTTTTTCCTATCTGATGCAGCCAAGAACAGCAAGCAGAAGCTTGTTATCCTTCCTTTCTGTTCTGTTTGTTTAAGCACAACCACACTTCACCATGTCAGCACGTAGCTCTGGAACACCGGTCTGCAGTGATGTTTGCCATGCCCTTTCTCTTCAGCTGAACCTGCACAAACCATCTAAGAACAGCCATCTTCTGACATGTTCGCTATAGCCGCAATACCTTGCAGAGTTGTTGGTAAGCTTAAGGCCGATTCATGAATGGTCTGCATGCCTTACCCTTGCTTGTGCACCTCGCCATCCAAGCCGTCTCTCTACCCATCACCTTGTTGTCAATCTATCCAGCCCGCGCGATCAGCACGCCCAACCATCGTTACCTCACCAATCTGTCTTCTTCATTCTTGTCGAACTAGTTGTTTGCAAGCAAAATTGCGCACGGGCATGCCCCTATGGCCGCTGAGAGTTTTTCCTCTTGTTGCTGCTTTAGGCTCGCCTTGTGCCCTGTTCTAAAACCATCCGTGGAGGTGCAGCCAGAGCAGGAAGTTTTAACCAAACCTGCAACCTATAGTGCTAGTTTTTCTCTGACCGTCGACCAACCCCTTTTTCCTTTATCTTGCCATGTCTATCCTATGGCTTCAGTGCAGCTTGGTTCATCAACGAACTGCTTGTGGCCTACCTGTTCCACACCATGAAGCCACAACCAGTTGCAAATGCTAGCAGCTGCCATCTGTTTTCTTCCAAGCCATATATGTTTGACAGATTAACCATGATCTTTACTCTTTCTGTCATGTGCATTGCTCGCTATCGAGCAGTGAGCCAAGGCTCTAATCTGCTAAAGCTGTAGTGCTTCCTAGCTTGTGCTCAGGCCACGGTCATGCATGCCTAGCTGCTGCATGTTCTGAACAAGGCCATGTTGGTGCCCAACCAACCTTCGGTCTTCTTCTAACTGCTTGCCTGGGCCAGGTACGAGCAAGCTAGCCTTGGTCACTAATCGGTCTTGTGGGTTTGCCTAAGGCCATGCGTTATAAACTCAACCAGCAACGTGCTTGCTTGTGTCCCCTTTTTGGCCCAACCAAGGAGCTACATCCTGTGCCGGAAAATAGCAAGTTTGGTCAGATCCTGTTATGCTTCCAACCTTAGCCCTTTATCTATCTTGTTTGGGTGTTGCTTGCTAGTAGTATCGCTCGCCATTTCTACCGAGCTTTATTCCTTGTACTTGGTGAATGCTCTAAATCTTTCAAGTCCTAGCCATACCTTTTGCCGCGGTCGTGCCACGTCTTTGTCGTGCATGACGCGTGCACTAGCCAAACCATCAACCACACCATGGATGAATCCATCCTCACCACATCTTTGCCATGTTCTAGCTTGAGCCGAGTTAGCCATGTTTATCAACCACACCACATCACTTGTAGCTGATCCATCCTACACAATCTCTCCAATCTGACCAAAGGGGCCTACAGACTTACTGATGGGTCCCACTAACATCTGAAACCGCTAACTGTCTAACATAATCCCATCTGACGTATGTGACCCACAAGATGACTTGTGGGGTCCGGTTGACCTTTGACCTTCCCCTTTGACTTGGTCAACAATGATCGTTGACTAGTCAACTAAACCTTGCAGACCAACCCAAAACCTAGTTTGTGATCTCTAACTTGCTGACTTATGTTTTATGTACTTTATCGTAATTAATTAAATTCATAAAATATTTCTTTATTTGAAAATCAATAATAAATAGATTCTAGCTTAGAAAAATATGAAATTAGTTTGTTTATTTTTCTAAAATGTTGAAACACCCGTTAGACTAGCTTTTGGAGTTATTTGGTTCTTTATTGCTTCTCTTTGGAGTTTATTTGCAAATAGATCCTCGTTATTTTTTTATTTTTGCGAATCTAGGAATTCCCGGAGCTGAGGACACAAGCTAGAAGATCAAGTACAACTACGGAAACTTCGATGACTACTTGCACACAGGTGTTCACGCCCGACCGACTTTGAACTCCTATTAGGCATTGCTAAATAGTTGCTAGCGCTTTACTTTATGCATGGTGATGGATATGTTGAACCTTGCACTGCCTTTTTTTTATTTACCCTGTCCTTGATTGCCCTACCACTACTACTATATATACGCTAAGCTTCGCTATGCATGTGTATGGGATATGTGGTTAGATTCTTGGCGGGTGTGGGGAAAAACTGGCAGGAGAAGACGTTTTTGGGTTACTTGGTGGGGGTGAGCTCAAGACAACCCAATTTGGGATCGGGGGCTGGGGGTTCGTCTTCTCGGGCGTTCCCTATTTCGTGCCTATGGCAGGCACAATGTTTTCGGAGCACAGCTGTTGGGGTTTTGCGATACATTGGAGGACAGGAGCTCGCCCTGATCTGAAAGCGAGTGAACAGACCTTCTTCACAGGACTTACGTACACACCACCTCATCGAGAGTGGGGATAGGGCCGGGTCGACCCTGGCAAGTGCGATACCATACCTGCTAGTAGGATAGAGGGTATCAGTGAAAGGGAAGTGGGCGAGGGCCCCTTCCCTTTGCGGCGCTCCCCGTGTGGCCATGCAGGGGCATGTTCACAGTTTCGGGGTGGTCTTCTGCGGGGACCGCAGCGAGACCCGGATGCAGGGTGGAATCGTAACTCCTAGGTGTTCGTCTGGTAGGGTGGGTTTAGTCGGATCGCTACCGGCTGAGTTCCATCCCGAGTTGGGTACAGGTGTACACGCTCTGCAGAGTTTAGATCTATATGTATAGCCGCGTCCTCGGTCACGGACATGCCCGTGTCAGCTCTGTTCTCATGTTTTGGGATTTTTACCTCCCCCTTATAGGTTCGAGTGTGGTGAGTCGTGGTTGCATTCGGGGAGAGGAGAGTTGCTCCCTCTGCCTCGCGGATCCGGGTGCAATCATTGAGGTGTGAGGAGTGGGAGTTCTCGCACCGACCCTAGATGGAGATAGGATTTGGAGACGGTGATCTGGGTGACCAGCTGTATCCGTTGTGGATGAGAGTTTGGGTTTGGTGGGATATGGAGATTTAATCTTTATGTTTGCTGCTGCTGCTTAGGAAACCCCAGCCTTTACCCTGCTACTTTTCATACCTTTAGAAGTAGGCCACTTAAAGCTTGCATACGGTTGGTGACGTGGGCCTATCCCAATCCTTGGGGATAGTTTGTGAGTGTGCAGGATTGGACTTGGAGCGAAAGTCCATTTATGAAGAATCCATGGAGGAACGGTTGCGTTGCTTCGCTCAAGGATGCCTGTGGTGAAGATCAAAGATGAAGACTTGAAGCCTTAGCTACCGCTGCGTAGAGTTTTCACTTGTCGTTTAGCCCAAGGGGCTTGTACTTAAATCGTATACCGAGCTGTATTCGGATGTAAATACTCTGTTTTGTACTCTGATTTCGTTGTATGGAAATGATATTATACTGTAATGAGTTCTGTACGTGATAGGTACTGATCCAGGGAATGTCACAAGGGTACAGGGAGTCAGGTTTTCCTCACCGAAAACCCGGGTCGTTACAGGTGATGTCAATGTTCACCTCGGTATGGAGCACCACTAGCGATAACGACAACTACCTCGACGGCATGATTACTGACCTACCGGCATCCTGAAAATAGTTTGATCAAACATCAGGGTCCCAGGTCAAATGCACATTCAAATTGATACAGAGACTAGGAAGAGAGCACCGTAATCTCACAGATCTTCCTTCCGAGAGGAGGAGATGCAATTGCAAAAAGGTTTTCTGTACGCCAGGCGGAAGAAGTCGAGGTATGCCCCATTTACAACAAATCCACTGCTCCTTTCTCCGCATTTACAGTAAATTCACCGCTCCTTCGCCACCCAAAACAACCGTCACTGCTGCTCTGTTGATTTCGGGATAACAATAATAATTCATTCTGATTGTTGGCGAACCTAACGAAAATTACGTTCTTGAAAATGTTAAGAAGTCGGACTAAATGGTCAGTATAATGTGGTGGATACTAACTGCCGCACATTTCTTGGTGGATTTTGACAATACATCATCAGTACAATGTTCAGAATCATAAGGCATAATGTTCAGAATACATGATCAACACAATGTTCACAATACCAAAGTGACACTTGCAGAATACGTGATCGACACAATGTTCAAATACATCTAATTAGCCTTCCCACCGAGCATGAATCCCGCCATTCCCGTGACAACAACAAATAAAGCAAGCAGCACATGCGTGAGTTTGATATTGTGCCTACAATTCCCAATTGACTTCAGCTCGGTGGTAGCCTTCTGAAGTTTTTGTTCCACTATCCTGAGCTCATTCCTAATCTCTCTAAACTCATAGTTAGCTTTTCCCAATTCTTCCTCCCACTGCTTTGCATCCTCTTCAGCTTTCGCTTTCTTCTTCATGAGCTTCACCATAACAGCATACAACCTTTCATCCCATTCTGGATCAATCCAGCAGAAGTAATCACATTGCTCTTTTTCTTCCTGCAAATTAAACGCCCCATTAACAATCGCCGTTGACCACAGGAACCACATAAGCAGATAGCCAACTAGTCATTACCTTTGGGCAGCCAGCAAACCGGCAGCCAGGATTGAGAAAGGTCCAAGCATACTTCACCACAGCTCTCAACCCGTGTTTGCACTTGTCTTTAGGATGCTAATGGCTACTATTGCAAGAAGATGTCTCCGAGCAGTAACTACTAATGGAAGAGGATGCTGGAGTACACGGATGCTACAAAAAATTAATTGCAACTTGAAATTAATGCTTAGTTTTGCACTTTCTAAATCAATCAACTTGTAACAACAATTGTGCTTCAACCGAAATCCCTGATTCCAAATATCACTTTCCTCTGACGAAAGGGGAAAGCAGAGGCACAAAAGAGGGTACTGACCTCACCGTAGCTCACTCTCCTCCCTTCGATGCGAGGATGTGCCATTCCCGCTGCATGTTGTAGATCTGCGCACCAATGCCTCTAGGCTAGATATTTGCCACAACGATCCACATGAGCGTGCCGGCGAGCCCCTTGCAGTGTACGCGGTTGGAGATATAGTCGTTGGCCGTACTTAGTAAACTAGGTCTACTACTTCGTTTAGATATACACAAAATGCATTATGTCTCCGTGGTTCTGTGTACCCTTTTCAGAATCAAACGTCGCGGGTTCGATCCCTGCTATTGACATTGTATCCTTTTATTTTTCCTCTATTTTTTTATCTGATTGACTTGTGGGACCCTATTAAATTTTATGGCGAGTTGGAACCACAGTAGGAAACAAGCAGTTACGTGATCGTTACTCAGGAAGGTCCTGCCAGCAAAACATCAACAGACCGGACCTTTCTCGTCCACCGAGCAGCAAACATCATATTATGATCAGGAAGAAACAAGTTTCTCAACTCATAACCACAAAGATCACAACACCAAGTAGCAAACATCGTAGGATGATCATCATTACAATTTTCACAATAATCATTACTACCCATTTGTAATCATAACGATAAGAACTAATTATCAATTTCCATCTGTAGATGTTGATTCTCCTTCCATAGCTCCATCCTGCAGCTGTGATGAGGACATCGCCAAGCTGCTAGACACGTACACGCCACGACCTTCTCCAAGTTGTACTTCGTCTCCGACTCAGTTGCCACGTCCGGTTCGGAATCAGCCTACACCTCTGCACAGTTTCGGCGATATCTCCATCATACGACGTCGGAATGAGGTGTATAAGGACTCGTTGGAAAGGGGACGATGACGCCGTCGATTTGGTTCTAGTCCTAGCTCTAGAACTTTCGTGGATCAGACTGTGTGACCATGAAAAGGTGCTGCGTCACCTATTTTGGGCCAACACGGCCTTGTATCTAGTCAGGCCTTCAGCCCAAGTTGTGGGCGCCCCCCTCCAGCGCGCCCCAACCCTAGCTCGCCTCGTTTAGGGTATAAACTCAGTAGCCACTGCTGTTTAGACTCGGGTTTTGCTTTAGAGTTATCTGTCGTCGAACAGTCGCCGTTTTCGGTTTGAGAAACCCCAACTTCGAGTGCTTAATCATTCATCTGCAGTCGTCACTAAATTCTTGAGTGCTGCGTTCTTTCGAGTTCTTGCTTGTGTTCTTCATTTCGCAGGCAGGGATTAGCCTTCACGGCGAGGTCAACCGGATTGTGACACGGTTGATAACCAGAGGAGTTGTGGTGCTAAGGTTGCAGGAGTTCGGGTCTTTGATCTGAAGCCGGATCGGTGTGTCGCACTCCACCAAAACGTGTTATCCTTCTCCTGACGGAAGATAGCCCGTTCCCATCAAGTGGTAATCAGAGACTCAGGTATTACCATCAGGCTTACCCTAGTTTTTAGAGATCTATTTGTTTCGTCCCATAGTCCACAGAAAACCTACAAAAAAATTCCGCTGTCCTACAACCTGTTTTAGCCTTGCAATTTTGATTTCAGATTGCTTCGTTGAGTTTGTGTCTGTGGTCGAGTCTTGTTGCTGGTTTAGGTTGTGTTCATCATCGTAGTTCAACGTGCCTGTCGCTGTTTGTTTGTTTCCGCCACTATCCTATCCACCTTTACCCAGATTACAAGTCGAGCCACCACATTACTCGACTTGCCCCGCTAGCCGCCTTGTGTGAACTCTCGCCACGCCAGCCCTAGATTAGGTTGCAAGCCGCTTGTGCTTCGCCTTGCGTCGCAGCCCCTCTTGATTCATCATCTGGCGATTACCTATTGCTTATACCAGGGAGGTTTGTGCCTCTGTTTTGCTTGCTGAGACGCTTTGCTCAGCCCTAGCTGCTGCTGCGTTTCCTGCGGAGTTTTGCCTTTGGAAAACATAGGTTGAGGTACCTTTCATAAAACAGACATAACTTTTCGCTCGGTGCTCCGTTTTTGCTCAAATTTTTAAAGGAGCTTGGCAACAAAAAGTTGGACAGACATCTACCCACTTTGTCGTCAGGCCATTCTCAAAAAATTCAAAAAAAATCAGGAAGATAAATAAAAAATTGTTTAAGTGTTTTGAGGGGTTTTCAGAGATTGTTCCTGATTTTCCCTAGGTCACAATACACCTCTGTTTCAGGTCAAATTTTGTGTGCTTCCATCCTTTATGATTTTGGATCAGTGGTAAAAAATTCAGAAAAAGTTGAGTTTATTTGCTGGTACTTCTTTGGAAACGCGCCTTTGCTCTCTACTAGTGCCTTTTTAGCAAGGTTTTCAGCATTATTTACAGAACTGCCATTCTGCTAGTTCCTTGAGTTTTTGTCCATCATTTCTTGCTGCCTTCACCGTGTTGTGCTACGACTAGGATACGTCTTAGCCAGCAATTGTGACTTGTGCTTTGGACACTTATTGAACTTCGCTAATCTGCAGTTGTTATTTGCTAATCCTTGCTACATATTTTGGCCTCCCAAGCTCCATATAATTTTCTTCAGATCAGTACAGCGAAGGACTCTTGAAACTCTTGGTAGCACTGCCTCACAGGTATCACGAACCAGCCGCCGGTTGTACCATCCCTTGCTCGCTTTGGTAAGAACTTGGTAAGATGTGTGTGAGGGTGTGATTCCACATACCAACCCTGATCGTTCATAGGGTCTTTGTTAATCACTAACCATGCCAGACGACGTACATGTTTTGTCTAGTCAGTTGCAGGAGATGCAGGATGAGATGAAGGCTTTCTTCCTTAAGGAACTGAGCACCCTTATGAATGAAGTTCGAAAAACCAATCACACAGTTGAGGGTGTGGACAAGCGAGTTTCAGATCTGACTGGAAGAATTCAACAGCTTGAAGTCAACCTTCCCAAGACCAAGGATAATGAGGAGGACTCTTTTGATGTTACTGGCCATCCTAAGGATATTGTGTTGCTTCCTGATGGTACGGTCGACCACAAGCTGACAAGCGAAAATCATGCACGCCGCCTTCTTGCACATAACAGGAAAGGTATGGGAGGTAATAAACATAAACACCATTATGTTACGGATGATCCTAATGCTAAAGTTAAATTTACTATACCATCTTTTTATGGGAGATATGATGCTGAGGAATATCTAGATTGGGAGATGACAGTAGAACAAAAATTTGCTTCACATCTTGTTCCTGATCAACATAAGGTTAGACAGGCCACTAGTGAATTTAAAGATTTTGCTATAATCTGGTGGCATGAATGTGCTTCTTTAAACATACAACCTATTACTTGGGATGCGCTGAAAATTGCTATGCGTGATAGATTTATTCCTGCATCTTATAAGCGTGATTTACGTAAGAAATTACAATGTTTAGAGCAGGGTGATATGTCTGTTCAGGAGTATTATGCTGAGCTTCAAAAGGGTATGGTTCGGACTGGGGTAGTAGAGGATCCTGAGGATAAGGTGTGTCGTTTTTATGGGGGTCTGAGACGTGAAATTCAGGATATTATTGACTATAAACAGTTTACTACCACCAACCAGTTGTTCCAGCTTACTATGCTTGCAGAAAAAGAATTGCAGGGACGACGAGGGAGCTCCTACACGCACAAGACCTCCAGGCCACCAGCTTCTACCTCGCCGGGTGCCTCTCCTTCAGCACCACCAGCGAGTACACGTTCCTCTGCAGCAGCTCCTGAGGTACGTAATGTGTCTAATGTGCAGGATCAACAGAACAAGACACCATCTTTTGCTGCAAAGAGCCCTTCTGCCAAAATCATGTGCCACCGCTGCAAGGGCATGGGCCATGTCATGAAGGATTGTCCGAGTCTTCGTGCTTTCATCGCTGCACCTGATGGAGACGGATATGTAAGTGCTAGCAATGTAGAAGATGATTTGGTTGTTGCTGCTAACTATGTTGCAGGTTCGGAGGAGGACACCATTGACTCCATCACTGCCTCCGCGGGTTTTCCGAGTCTTCTTGTGCAGCGTGCCTTGGCCGTACATGAGGAACATGAGGACAGCATGAAAGCTCAGCGCAACAATTTGTTCCACATGTTTCTCGTTGTGCAGGAGCGACGTGTTCTCACCATCATCGACACAGGGAGCTGCAACAACTTGGTGAGTTCAGATTTGGTTGCCAAACTTGGTTTGCCCACACATCCACTACGACATCCGTACCACATTGAGTGGTTCAATAGCAGTGGTAAGGCAAAGGTAACTGAAACCGCGCGCATACACTTTTCCGCTGGTTCTTATCAAGACCATGCTGATTTTGATGTTGTACCTATGGAAGCATGCTCACTTTTGTTAGGCCGACCATGGGAATATGATAGAGATGCTGCACACCATGGTAGAACTAATACATATACATTCATGCATAAGAATAAAATCATTACTTTGCTTCCTTTATCACCTGCTGATGTTAGGAAACATTTTCATGATCTTGCTGCCAATGATAAAACCAAAGCTGCACCTAGTGAATCTCCTGATGTTAAACATGATGCAATTAAGCTAAATGGAGGTACCTTTATTGCTAAAACATCTGCTGTTGCTAAACTTTGTGATAATCCTGATGCGCCTTGTTATACTATGCTCTGTCGTGACGTGTCTTTTTGCAATGATCCTATGTCTCGTACTTTGCATCCTCTTGCCCCTAACCTTTTGCAGGACATTATTCATGTTGGGAGGGAGTCGAGGACGACTCCAATTCAAGAAGGAGGGGATGATGAGGACATCGCCAAGCTGCTGGACACGCACACGCCATGACCTTCTCCAAGTTGTACTTCGTCTCCGACTCAGTTGCCACGTCCGGTTCGGAATCAGCCTACACATCTGCACAGTTTCGGCGATATCTCCATCATACGACGTCGGAACGAGGTGTATAAGGACTCGATGGAAAGGGGACGACGACACCGTCGATTTGGTTCTGGTCCTAGCTCTAGAACTTTCGTGGATCATACTGTGTGACCACGAAAAGATGCTGCGTCACCTATTTTGGGCCAACACGGCCTTGTATCGAGTCGGGCCTTCAGCCCAAGTTGTGGGCGCCCCCCTCCGGCGTGCCCCCAACCCTAGCTCGCCCCGTTTAGGGTATAAACTCAGTAGCCACCGCCGTTTAGACTCGGGTTTTGCTTTAGAGTTATCTGTCGTCGAACAGTCGCCGTTTTCAGTTTGTGAAACCCCAACTTCGAGTGCTTAATCATTCATCTGCATTCGTCACTAAATTCTTGAGTGCTGCGTTCTTTCGAGTTCTTGCTTGTGTTCTTCGTTTCGCAGGCAGGGATTAGCCTTCGCGGTGAGGTCAACCAGATTGTGACACGGTTGATAACCAGAGGAGTTGTGGTGCTAAGGTTGCAGGAGTTCAGGTCTTTGATCTGAAGCCGGATCGGTGTGTCGCACTCCACCAAAACGAGTTATCCTTCTCCTGACGGAAGATCGGGCACCCTCGTTCCCATCAAGCTGTCCCGTCACCTTCTGCAGCTCAGCGGTAGTAGCTTCAAGCTTCATGTTAGCTTCTGAGGATCCTTCCCATTGTTGATCCCTTTTTCGCTTGGTTGACCTAAAGAAAACATAAGTAGCAACAAGTTTCATAACACTACGTGTCATGACAATTCATCACTATGAAGTGCACAAGAGCAACAACCAGTAATTAAACATCAACAAGAAACAAGTTTCATAATAATCAAGCACTACCTATTTTTATCTTTCTCGCGCAGTATCTGCTGCTTCTCCTTCTGCATCTGGATAATACTCTGTTGTATCGATTGCTTCTTCTTCTCGATCTCGATAATTACCTGCTCAACTGATTGCTTATACACTTCCATCGCATGGATGGACTGTTTCAGCTTTTCCTTCACGTTTTCCAGCTCAGTGGTAGTTGCTTTAAGCTTGATGTTAGCCTTTGCACAGTCTTCCTTCCATGACCTTGCCTCCTCTTTAGGTTTTGCCTTCCAGTCTAGTACCAGGTCTTTCGACTCCTGGTCAAGAATCTCACCAATTTCTTTCAACAAGGCATTGTCCTGGCGTAACATTTGGGCACACATCTCCTTGTATTTGTTGGTCTGTTGCAATTTTTCATGTAACAATTGGTCAGCCATCTCCTTGAATTCCCTCATCTCTTGCATATTTTTATTTAAAATTTCTTGACACAACTCCTTGTATTTTACAGCCTCTTGCTGCGCCATGAGTTCTTTGCCTTGTTGTTCTTGCAGGTCTCTCTTCACCTCCTGCAGCCTAACTTTTGTGGCTTCAAGCACCTCTAGAAGCTAGTAAAATACAAGAACCTATCAATCCATCAAACGATGCAAATTGAACACTAACTGAATCTAACACCTATTGTATATGCTCATCAATCCGTTAGATCCCCAAATCTAGAAATCCCTAGGACGATAGGGGAAAATATAGTGGCTCAAACCAGAGAACCGACCTTGTCGAGCTGTTTCAGCCTCTCGTAGCTCGGAGGTGGCGGCACAACCATTTTCCCGTCACCGCTAGGATCCGTCATTCCTGCCACGAGCCATTGCAGATCTGCGCATAGCAAAAGTCGAGAGTCTTTGCGAAGGCAGTGAAGTGTTTCACCTGCGAATTACTGAGTTATATTAAAGACCTTCCTCGTTCCTAACTTTCACCTGGCACAACCATAAGGAAATTGTTTCCCATCAAATTGACACAACCAAGAGGTGGTGCAGTGGTAAACAACGCAGTCTTGTTCCTATAGTTCTCTAGTTCGAACCCTTGCTATGACAAATTATTTTTGCAATATTTCATGACCGATAGTAGGAAACAAGAAGTTTCGCGATCGTTACTCAGGAAGGTCCTTCCAGCAAAACATCAACAGACCGGACCAGCAAAACATCAGCAAAATTAATTCAGAATGGTGAGTATGCTTGACTCAATTTGAAATAGATTAAATCAAATCGGCATAATAAGATGGCATCTCATAGCACTCATCACCACAAAGTTCACACCACCAGCAAGTAGCAAACACCAAAATACAAGCAACTCATCACCACAAAGTACACACCACCTATGAACCGTCTAGGTAGCAATAACACCATACATGTTTTATCGATTGTCTGCAGCTCAGTCAGAGTTCGATTGCTCTTCTTTCAATAGGGCATTTTCCGCTAACAATTGCTTACACTGGTCTGTCCATTTGTGAATCTCTTTTAGCTGATTATTCTCCTGCCGTAACAATTGATTAACCTGGTCCCTGCATTTGGTCAGCTCTTCCATCAGGGCAATGTAGTCCTGCCGCAACAATGTCATTTCATTCAACCAGGTATTCTCCTGTTGCAGCAATTGATTACACTGTTCCCTGCATTTGGTCAGCTCTTCCATCTGGGCAATGTTGTGCTGCCGTAACAATACCATTTCATTCAACCAAGTATTCTCCTGTTGCAGCAATTGATTACACTATTCCCTGCATTTGGTCAGCTCTTCCATCTGGGTAATGTTGTCCTGCCGTAACGATACCATTTCATTCAACTGGGTATTCTCCTGCTGCATCAATTGATTACACTAACCCCTGCATTTGGTCAGCTCTTCCATCTAAGTAATGTTGTCCTGTAATGATTGCTCATACATGTTCTTGTAATTTAGAGCCTTTTGCAGTGACTTGAGCTCGCTGACTTGTTGTTCTTGTAAGTCTCTCTTCACCTTCTGCAACTCAGCTTTAGTGGCTTCAAGCACCTCCAGAAGGTAGAAAAATACAAGAACCTATCAATCCATCAAACGATGCAAACTGAAAACTAACTGAATCTAACACCTATGAATTTTCTATAGCCTATCAACTTCTAATACCAATCGAAGTGCAAATCTAAGGGTACGATGAAATTTGAATCTAACATATATGATCATCAATCCTCCAGATCTCTAAATCTCGATATTCCCAGCCCTAGGAAGATAGGGGAATATATAGCGGCTCAAACCAGAGGATTGACCTCGTCGTGCTGTTTCATCCTCTCGCTGCTTGGATGTGGCGGCGCAACCATCTTCCCGTCGCCGCTAGGATCCACCATTCGTGCCACGAACCGTTGCTGATCTGCGTAGCAAAAGTCGAGAGTCTTTGCGAAGGCAGTGAAACGTTTCGCCTTCGAATTACCGATTTATATTAAAGACCTGGAATTTACAGGTGGGACCTGGTCAATGTAAAAAATTCTCCTTCGAGTGGTAATAGGTTCGACCCACGGGAGGAGCAGATTTTCTCCTTGTTTTACCACCATATTTATCTACTTTAACTTACATGAGGCATGCAAAATAATATAAACACAAATAAACTAATATAAAAAATCTTCTTGGCTCAAATAACACAAATTGTGTCATGTCTCAGTGGTAGTGCCGCTTTCCCCTTGAGAATCAAAGGTCTCAGGTTTGACCCCTGCTATTGACATTGTATCCTTTTAATTTTCCTCACTTTTTTACCAGACTGACTTGTGGGACCCTATTAAATTTTATGACGAGTTGGAACACTCTATTTTTAAACAGATGCTTACATGTGGGACTCTGCAAAATTTTATGACGAGTTGGAACACTCTATTTTCGAAAAAATGCTTACATGTGGGACCCTTTCGAATTTTATGACGACTTGGAACATCTATTTTTAAAATAATGCTTACATGTGGGACCAAAGTTGGTTTATGACGCTGTTGCGGAGCTTATGACGTCACAAAACTGCTTGGAACAGGGAATGCTCGGCTACAGTACCAACCATTATGACGAAAGTTTTTTTTCACTAAATTTGCTCGGAAGTGAAATTTAATGATGAGATCAGTCAGGAACGTCATAAATCAATGACGGCGAAACTAAGTTGCGTCACTAGTCAGCGATTTTCTTGTAGTGAATAGGAGTTTCAGTAAGACACGCAAAAAAAATTTCATCAATCACGCAATGATTACGGTTAGTATTTTTTCTGTTTTAGTGTTAGTTTTGAACTTAAAGAGTTAGAAATTAAGCCTTGCAGTTATATAAAAAAGGCATGCATCTTCTCATCCTCACGTCCACATGTCACATTCAAAGAGAAAGACACCCACCTATAGTTAATTCTTTGAGCTATTATCCCTTCCTGGACATACAATTATGTTTAGCCTGCACATGATGAAAAAATTTATTTGGCATGTTTCAAATCTGAGCTCTGTCTATTTGTACCAACAAATTCTTTCACAATGTAATATGTTTTTATTCTAGACCCACCAGTTAACCAGTTAAACAAGGATGTTTTTTAAACTATATATTATCATGCCTTGAAAGCTTGTGCTGAGTTTGCTACAAAAGAATCTCCTATGCGACAACAAAGAAGAGTTAGGGAATGACAGTTGGTTTTGTGACTTTTGAAAGTGTCTAACAACTATCAAATGTTGTTCAGTTAATAATGTCTGTTCATACTGGCAACCTGTTTGGATGTCTTAGAAGCTTGACCTTTTCCTATATTTATACAGTACAGAGGTGAAAATGGAGATTGGGATTGGGATTAATTGAGTTCTTAGAAGAAGAATATTATGGAAACAAGAAGAAAGAACGAGAATGGCATATCAAAGAAACCAATGAGCGCACAAATGGTGAGCCAAATTCAATTATGTTTGTCGGCTCTGACCCCTGGAGGCTGATCGAAAATATGGAGCTACAGGCTATATTAGTGTTTGAGCTGATGGTTTTGGATAAGTTTCAGTGCTATTTCTACTAAAATTTAAAACAGATGTTTCTTGTCGCCTTTCCATTCATTAGTCAAAATTGGACCACAAATACTATCTGATTAGCTTAGTACTTGGCTGATAAACTCCAATGTTCAAGGCATTAAGCCATTATGTTCCTCGCTGATAAACTCTAATCACTAGATCAATAGCAGTTTTACGAAATAGTTTTTACAATTTTGATAAAATATGTCATGTTAGTAAAATTCAATCATTGTGCAAACTCTCTTCGTTACAGGTTTTGCTTCAGTTAATTAAGAGAAGAAAGACAGACAATAGTGGCGTGTCATAGCAACCAGTGTGCAAGCACAATTTGTGAGCCAAATTTCCATTTTGTATTTATATTTTACCATGCATACATTTGCTGACATAACAGCTCCACATGTTGCTCCACTATATATGTTACTGAATGACAAACCTAGGTTTACCAAAGCTCTTTATTTCTTATTTTTTAGGTCTTCACGAGGATGGTGCAACTTGGAGCGGTTCCCGGAGGCCACCACGCTGAAGCATTGTTCTTTCATGCAAATGACATTGTGGTCTTCACAGTATGTTCTTTGGTTGATTTGTTTGTGCTCACACCTGTGCTTTTATATTTGAAAGCACTAATTTTTTAATTTGGAATTCTAATTACATGTTCAATTCAAATGGTATTAGTGGAAAATATAGTGATTTTTTGTTGTTTCTGTCATAATTCTGTTGTTTGCCTCTTGCATGTTGTGTATGATTTACAATAACAAAACATTTCCAGTGATGGCTTACATTTGGTAACTGTTGTGATGGCCTATATTTGGTTACTTCTGAGAAATATTTCCTTTCAGTGCTCCATGTTTGATTGCTTCTGAAGCATTCATGAATTTTATAATATTACTCATGATTGAGTGAAATGAATGATTGTTTGCTTTTTCTTTTTGAAAACATGAAGTATCCCCTCAATGGAAACCATGTTTTTTTCATGGTTTTCTTCGGTTTCATGTTGTCTTCAAATGATTATTCGTAGGACAGTGTGGGTTGTTAAAAAACTTAGCCTGTCTATATAATATTTTGTCAAACTGTATTCTCTTTCTTTTCAAAAGGTTTATGCTCTTGGAATTTGTTTTGCCCGTAGTGGTGTTGATGCCAAATATTTTTTAGAATTTGGTCATGTCGTTATGCTTTTGCAGGTTGGTTGGGATAAAGAACATCAAAGATCGTGCTTATGTTAATTTATTATTATAAAACTCATTGGGTACCGTACTCATGTTGTCACTCATTTCAAGACTGACTCACTTAATTTTACTTTGGTTGATTAAATATATCAAATCATCAGAATATTTGTGCTTAACTACCAAGGTTGAGGCTGTTCGGCTGGTAGAAAGAATAGTACTCGACTGGCAGATTGAATAATATTTTGTGAGAGAAGATAAGCCGAAATAAGTCGAGACAACCTTGCCAGGCCTTGTGTGGCCCACTTAGCCTCAAAACACTGCCGATTATTTGTTTCGTTGGGCTATCAAAATACGGATGTGGTAGGCCGATTTGTACATCATTTATTTGGTGGGAATTCAATTTTCTTTCCGATTCAGCAAGCAATCAACCAAAATATGGGACTCGAATTCGAAAATAAAACCATGTTCACTGAAAATATATTACTCCGAAATACTCTTCTGGGCGGACCAAAACCCAAACGGCCAAACCCCCGTTGCTCCCGGTCCGACTCGCCTGCTCCGCGCGACTCGCCTTCGCTACGCTCTTCTTCTTCTTCTTCTTCTTCTTCTTGCGAGAGAAGCAAAGCCCGGCGCCGCCACCGCCGTCGAGGGTAGATCGCCGGAGGAGGATGTCTGAGGACGGGGAGGAAGCGCGCCGCCGCGCCGCGGTCGCCGACTACCGCAAGAAGCTCCTCAGCTGCCGGGAGCTCGAGGCGCGGGCCAAAACAGGTAACACGCCGCCGCCTCCTCCTCCTCTTCCGCCCGTCTCCCCGTGCGTGTAGTGTATGTCCCGGTAGGTCTGTATGGCTGGGTTCCGCTGCTCGTGAGTGGCGATCGCGATCTGGTTTCTGTGGTGCTAGGGCGAAGGGGTAGGGTTTTTGGCCGGCTCGATTTGGGTTCAGGGGCGGTGTAGACGTGTAGTGTTGCCGGATATAGGACTTTGCTTCGGAAAGGTTGTGGCTTGGGGTTATGGCCTTATGGGGGGATAAATTGCTTGCCAAAGATGTGATATTCGGTGAGTAGAGTGAGGTTCGGGTGAAGTTTGGTGGTTTCCACAAGTTGGGGGGAATTTGGATGCAAATGAATTACAGTGTGGCCTGAGTCTGCATTTTGTGTGGCTGTTATTCCCTGATCTGCATAAGATATGTTTGTAGTTAATTGGAGGTTAATTTGGTGCGAAATGCTCTGGTAAGTGAGTTTGCAATCTGAAAACAAGAGTTTTTAGTTGCAGTGATTGAGACTCTAGGAAGTCACTCTCCATTTCATGCTAGAGTCCTAGCTCTGTTGCTTTACGCCAAGCAGCTCAGATTGGTTATTTGGTTCAATCGTGCTTTATCTATTATAGTAATCTGAGAGAAGCTCAATTGTACAGTTTGGCTACTAAACTAGTTTTGGAGGATGCTTATGGCTTATGGGCCCATGAAATGTGTATCGAAATTCTACTATGCTTTATTGTGTAAGATTTATGCCAATCTTTTTCTAGTTTATTTTTTCCACCTTGTAGTGTGGTGCTAGTTAGGCAGTTGATTTGTGCTTGTTCTTTTCCCTCTTTTCCGGAGTATGTTCCATCAGTGGATGGTGTTTTTGTGGTTAAACTCTTTCACCTCTATGTTTTTCATGTAGTATTCAATGTGACATGTTTTTTGTTATGCTTATTGAAAATGTGACAAAATGCTTTTTTTTACCGATAGCATAGACTTGTGCTTTGGCCACCTTGATTTTTTCTGATGAAACTGTGTATTTTGGTGCAGGGAGAGAGAACCAAAAAACTTCAAAGAAAAACCTGGAAAAAACTGAAGAGGATCTCAAAGCATTGCAAAGCGTTGGCCAAATTGTTGGCGAGGTGCTTCGACCTTTGGACAAGGAACGATGTAAGTGAAATAAATCCTTATCTTTATTGATGTTTGAGCACAATATCTTTTTAAGGAATAATGAAACACTCTGGATTATATACCTGACCATCAATTATATTCCATTGCATATTCCTTTTCCTACAAGTGCACAACATGAACTTTTTTCACTCATGCTAAAGACTTTTTTCTTGCTTCTCAACTGATTAATGATGTATTGAGTTTTTATCAAAGCAACTGAAGCTCGTCTTTCTTGAAGTTATTGTGAAGGCTAGCAGCGGACCACGCTATGTTGTTGCCTGCCGAAGTAAAGTTGACAAAGAAAAGTTGATTGCTGGTACAAGAGTTGTTCTTGACATGACAACGCTTACCATCATGCGCACTTTGCCACGTGAGGTATATATTTATATTGTTTGCCTATGTTTTTGTTTGATTACTGAAGGATGGAGGAGAGAGTAGTGTTTATAAGTCTAGAATAGAAGTCTGCCGATGTCGAGGAGGACTATGTGCCACCAGTGGCACACTTGACCTTGCAGCATGGGGTGCAGTGGTAGTGAAAGAAAAAATAAGCTGTGTCCAACAACAAGGAGCAATGGAGTGAAGAGGTCTCCATGGGCAATCAATTTTGCTAATGCCTAGTTTGTTGGCTGTGGGGGTGATGTATTTGTGGAGGGTGGCACTGGGTTGCCTGGCTTTAGAGAGAGAAAGCGAGGATGAGTTCTGGAAGGTTACACTGTGGCTTTGTGCGTTGTGAGGCCAGAGGAAGGGTTAGTCTGGATGGGCCATCGTCATAGCACCCCACCCTGCCTTCCTTTCCCCCCCTCTTCCTTTGCTAAGTTACTCTGTGATTTGTTTTGTGTAACTAATTGCGTGTGGCATATTATAAGCTCATCGACCAGGACTGATTGGGCATGTAATATGTTTTGAATTAGTTTTCCTGATACTACCCCTTTGACTTGCATATTGGGAAACCTGCATACCTCAATCATGACCCTGTTGACCTGTATTTCTGGTGGTTATGATTTGGACATTATTAATCCTTGATTTAATATTGTTCTTATTCCTGCTTCTCAGGTTGACCCTGTGGTTTACAACATGCTACATGAAGATCCTGGCAATGTTAGCTACTCAGCTGTAGGTGGCTTGTCAGATCAAATAAGGGAACTCAGAGAATCCATTGAGCTACCACTTATGAATCCGGAATTGTTTCTCCGTGTAGGGATTAAGCCGCCAAAGGTAAATTCAAGAAATAAATATGCTTTGAAATATTATATCATGCAGTTAGCTCAATACGATGACTGAGCATGGTTGTACTAAAATTTTCTTTCCTCATTCAAGGGTGTACTACTCTATGGTCCACCTGGAACTGGGAAGACACTCCTAGCTAGAGCCATCGCTGGCAACATTGATGCTAACTTTTTGAAGGTCTGGTACTTCTTTTTTGCTAGTAACGTATCATATATATAATTTTTCACTGATGTTCACCTTTTAAACAGATTGTTTCAAGTGCAATTATTGATAAGTATATTGGTGAAAGTGCACGCTTGATTCGTGAAATGTTCAACTACGCACGTGAGCATCAGGTAATATTTGTTTCGCTTTGTTTATCTGGCCATCCTCATTCTTTCATTTATTTTGGGAAATATGTCAATATCATACCTTTTCTGTCCTTTAACTCCATGACTATGGATTAACTGCCTGTTCATTCAAAGGAACTTTGAAAAAATAAACTGTGGTTTCAAAACACCTTTAGCTCTAAATGTACATTAGTGAAGAATAAACTGGGAAACAGCCTTTTGCACTTGGAAAAAAGAAATATGCACACCTGTGGATTGTATCTTTTTCAAATCAAGTACATAATCAATCTAGATGCCGTTATCCCTAAAGTGTTTTGTTTGGTTCAATGTTGTACTAGCCATGCATCATTTTCATGGATGAAATTGATGCCATTGGTGGGCGAAGATTTAGCGAGGGCTCAAGTGCTGATCGTGAGATTCAAAGGACACTGATGGAGCTTCTAAATCAGCTAGATGGATTCGATGAGCTTGGGAAGGTATTTGTTTTTCTAAATAAATTTTATTTTATTTTGTCAATTGTCTGCTTATTGTTTTATGTGGAACAGTGGAAGTGCTGAAGTGTATTCATCTCTTACAACTGGTCAGTGGTGACATGATCTTTTTAGATTCATTTATTGGAATTCTAAATTTTAGTTGTAGTCTTGTTTCATGTATGTAGGGGCTCATACTAAATTTGCATGGTTGCAAAAGCAATTTACATTTTGTGATATTTTGCAATGTACATAGCTGCACAGAACTCTTGGTAATATTGTGTTTGTTGCCTAGATGATGAGTGAAAACTGGGCAGTTGGTAACATATTGAACTCAGTTGCAGAGTTATAACTTGGTGCAAGAAACTTTACCACGAATGTTATAGTGAACCCCTTGGCAAGTTTGATATGATACTGGCTGTCCCCGATTGTTAATATTATGCTGCATGTGTGCAATGACTTCCCGCACTGTGTGACAAGAATGGTCTTGCTTAATGTAGGTGAAAATGATCATGGCAACAAACAGGCCTGACGTCTTGGATCCTGCGCTCCTTCGGCCTGGGCGGCTGGACAGGAAGATCGAGATCCCGCTGCCGAATGAGCAGGGGAGGATGGAGGTCCTCAAGATCCATGCAGCCGGCATTGCCAAGCATGGCGAAATTGACTACGAAGCTATCGTGAAGCTGGCCGAGGTGAGTTAATCTTACTTGACCCTATCTTTCGTAGCACCTCAGCATGCTTGCCACCATCTCCTGGATCCTAACCCCCACGGTCCGTTCCAGGGTTTCAACGGAGCTGACATGCGCAACGTCTGCACGGAAGCTGGCATGGCCGCCATCCGAGCAGAGCGCGACTACGTCGTTCACGAGGACTTCATGAAGGTGCGGTTCCACACACTTGTTTTCTCTTCTCTACAATATTATGACTTTATAAGCGAGCTTGCTTGGTGCTCAGTGCTCACCGTGCCTTGTTGTGATGGTTTCAGGCGGTGCGCAAGCTGAACGATGCCAAGAAGCTCGAGTCCAGCGCACACTACAACGCCGACTTCGGAAAGGACTGAAGGGTGATGATGACCTGAGCCGGAGGCAATCTTCTGATCGTAGTGGTAAACTGGTAATCCTGTTAGGTCATCTTCTCCTAATCCCGGGCGGAAGAGCTCTCATCCTGACACTGTCGGAGAGAACAAGTCACTTCGTTTATTTATCTAGTTCCATCAGATAGATTCAAAGGATGGATGTTGGATGTGGCCGCAATCAGGTCGGTGTGATTGTAAACGGAATTCGCTCCGAAACTGATCACGTTGGTGGGTGAGATTGTGAGAATGAATCCGACAGTAGCTCATCTTGCACGTGCATCGCTTGCTTCTCTCCCATGTTTGGTACTCTGAATTTCCCCTTAAGATTTGCTTAAAGCTGGCCATGGCACGCGGGACCCACTTACCAGTGGAGTAAGGCGTTTGATTGGAACCTGGTTCCTCGCCCATGTCTGTATAAATTTTTTCTGAAAGAATGGCCATGTCTATGGGTCCGTTTGGCACGGCTCCGCCAGCGGCTCCCGGAGCCGTTTTGGGCGGAGCCGTGCCAAAGGGCCTCCGAAAATAGCTCCACTCGCGAATCTCCTCGGGACTCCCGACTCTGGAGCACTTCCGCCGGGGGGGAGCTGGAAAAACTGGCTCCGGGGCAGCTCCCGCGGCTCCTCCCTGCCTTCTGCCAGCCCTGCCCCCGGGCGGTTGCAGGAACGCGGGAAGAATGGCCGGCAGTTGCTCGGTGCGGAAGAAGTGGCTGGAGAAGAAGTGGCCGACGGAGGCGGAGACGGAGTCGTACTTGGCAGCAGCGGGGAGGTCGGCGGAGGACGCGGAGTTGAAGCGACCTCGGTGGCGTCGGGGGAGCTCCGCCGCCAGATCTGGAGCGCGCAGGAGCTCGCCGGTGCGAGTCCCGCCGCCGTGAGTCCCGCCGGGTGGATCTGCGGGCGGAGCAGTGGGTGGATCTGCGGCGGAGCTCGCGGCCGAAGCTAGCAGGGGAGGCGGGCGGAGCGGAGGAGGCCGGCGAGGCGAGCTGCGGGTGGGGCGGAGGAGAGCGGCGGCGATGGATCCGCGGGCGCGGAGCTCGCGACCGAAGCTGCAGGGGAGGCGGGCGGAGCGGAGGCCGGTGGGGCGAGCTGCGGGCACGACGGAGGAGGCCGGCGGGGCGAGCTGCGGCCAGGGCGGAGGAGGCCGACGGCGAGCCGACAATGGATCCACGGGCGGGCAGGTGGGGCAGGGAGCTGGGGGCGAATGGATGGGCAGGCGGCGTGGTGAGCGGTGGAGTCGTGGGGATAAAGGGAAGGGGAGGGAGAAAAAAAAAAGGTGAAGGAAAAAGGTAATAAGAAAAAATAAAAAATAGTAGAGGAAAATGAAATAAAAAAGAAAAGGGAAGGGCACTATGGACATTTCACCGTCTTATCCACCTCACACAGCCAGGAGAAGCTGTTTTGCCAAATGTTTTTCCAAAACGGATTCAGCTCCACCGAAGAATCCGCTCCACCAGCACAGCCACAGTCGGAGCCGGAGCCGTGCCAAACGCACCCTATATTTGGGCAGCTGAACCTGAAGCAGCCCGTGCGGCACGGAGCCCCACCCACTCTCCCAGCGCTCCATCCGCTCTCACCGATCCAACGGCTAGCGAGCCTCACATCCTCGCGCGCACGAATCTAGGCGCCGCGGCAACGGCCCAAAACAAAACCGTGGAGCGCCCCTGCCGCGGGGAAACTCCCTCCTCTCCCGCTCCCACCACCAATTTTCCAAGCCAGCCAGAAAACCACCCGGCGGGGGGGAAAATTCCGCGTTCCTCGATCCGTTCCGCCTCCAGAGAAAATCTCGTTTCCTCCCCTCGATTCCATCGGATTTCTTCTCGTGAAAGAAGAAATCTTCGCGTATCACATTGACAAACAAAAAGGCGGATTCCGCTTAATTTGATGGTCGCCGCCGCCGCCGTGATCTTGCCATGACGAAGACGGCGAGGAGCGCGTCGACGTTGTCGGAGGCGGCGGCGGAGAGCGCGCGGCGGGTGACGCCGATGAAGCTGCTGGTGGGCGTTGTGGAGGCGCGGGGCCTCCCCGCCGTGCACCTCAACGGCTCCAGTGACCCCTTCGTCAAGCTCAAGCTGGGAAAGCGCCGCGCCAAGACGGCCGTCGTCAAGCGCAGCCTCGCCCCGGTCTGGGACGAGGAGTTCAGCTTCCTCGTCGGCGACGTCGCCGAGGAGCTCGTCGTGTCCGTGCTCAACGAGGACAAGTATTTCAGCAACGATCTGCTGGGCCTCGTCCGGGTCCCTCTCTCGCAGGTCATGGAGACCGACGACCTCTCCCTCGGCACCCAGTGGTACCAGCTCCAGCCCAAGAGCAAGAAGTCCAAGAAGAAAAGCCGCGGTATCATCGCAGTTGCGCAGTTTCTCCAACCTGCTTCCTTTGCCCTTCCATTCGTTTTTCAATCCAAAATTTTAAATGGTTATTGAATTTGCTTGCAGAATGTTAACTGAATATATTTGCATGAGCAATCATGAACAAGATGCATGGAAAGCTCAGGAATGTAGAGCATAATAAACAATTGTTGCAATTTGTTTTTACTTTGTTACGTACGATTGCACCTACACATTCTGCTACACATTGGATTATGCTTTTTATAGTTTTTCTTTAGCGCCTCGATTTAGCACCAGTGGTAATTTTGTGATCATGCCATTCTGTTCCATTGCAGGAGAGGTTTGCCTACATGTATCATTGACCACAAGAAACCACGTTTCTGATGAATCACAGTGTGTTCTGCATCCTGCTTCAGATGACTTAGAATCCAGCTCAGACAGTCCCAGTGAGCACAAAGCTGCAACACTATCCACAACGAGTAGCTACATTGACCTATCAGTCGTTAACAGCATCCACCGAGCATCTCATAGCAGCTTCGAACGATTGCCTGACAGCATACCAGAGCTACCCGCCCGGAGCAGCATAGAACAAGCAGCCCCTGAACATGGACCAGCTGCGGATAATGATGCAACTGCAAACCCATCATCAGTGGTGGAGGTCTTGTCCCGCTATTTCTTTGGGAAACCTGTCGATGCTCCTGTGCATTTGACTGCATCAGAAACTGACTCAGTTGATCAGTTCCAAGAGCCAAAGGTGAGCTCATCAGAAGATCATGAAAACCCTGAGAAGGGCACAGCATCCGAGTCAAGCCTTGATGAGCTACTGAAGATTATGGAGTCAAAAGATGAAGGCAGTGAAATGCCAGCAAACTTGCCTGGTGGTGTACTGGTTGACGAATCTTATGTCACTGCACCAACCAACTTGAATTCCCTCTTGTTTTCGCCAAATTCAGATTTCTGGCCAGCAGTAGCAGAGCTTCAAGGAACAAGTGGGTTTCAGATCGAGCCATGGAAACTTGACAGTAATGAGAGTTGCGTGCAAAGAACATTATCTTACACAAAAGCTGCAAGCAAGTTGGTTAAAGCATGTAAAGCCACAGAAGAGCAGAAGTACTTAAAAGCAGCCAAAAATTCTTTCGCAGTGTTCTCTGTTGTTAGCACTCCTGATGTTCCCTGCGGAAATTGTTTCAAGATAGAGATACTGTACTGTATTACACCAGGCCCCCAGCTACCTTCTGAAGAACAAACATCACATCTGACTGTAAGCTGGAGGGTAAATTTTGTTCAGAGCACAATGATAAAAGGAATGATTGAGAGTGGTGCAAAACAAGGCATGGCCGAAGGTTATGCACAGTTTTCTGAAGTACTGACCCAGAAGCTTAAGGTACTTGAGCTTGATGATCCTAATTCAAACAAAGAAAAGATTTTGGCTTCATTACATGCACACAAGGAAACAGGCTGGAGGTTGATTGTCCGCTTTCTCGGGAACTTTACATTCATATTCTCTGTTGTCATAGCACTATATGTTATAGCTCACCTTCATTTATCCAAGCCCGATGTGATGCATGGGCTTGAGTATTTTGGTCTTGACCTTCCAGATTCAATTGGGGAGGTTGTAGTTTGTGCAGTTTTGATTCTTCAGGGACAGAACATTGTCAGAGTAATACGGCGCTTCTTAAGTGCATGGAAACAAAGAGGTAACCATATCAATTCACAGTGGCGAATCCAGGATTGGGTGCTAGGGGGGGCTCTCCTTCCTCTTCTTCTTTCTTCCTCCTTCTTCCTCTTTCTCCTCAAAATTTCTATGGAAAATTTGTAGGGTTTACATGGGATCCAGGGTGGTAGGGGGGGCTGGAGCCCCCCCTGACCCACCGGTAGATACGCCGCTGTCAATTCAGTATCATTCCCTACTATGAAGTCCTTGTACACAAGAATATCTTTACGAATAAGTTGATTAGCTATTTGTATTGAGAGGGCGCGTTGTTGTGAAAAGAGTGAATACACTGTTCTGAAAAGGATGTTAAGCTTGCGGTCCCCACATAGTCACTTCTGTTCTACGTACTTGTTTCGAGCTTTTCTTTAGTTTCACTTGGGCTAAACATACTGACTCGGTTTCCTGTGTTAGGTAGTGATCATGGGGTCAAAGCTCATGGCGACGGCTGGTTGCTTACTGTTGCGCTTATTGAAGGCACTGGTATAACAGCTGCTGGTTCATCTGACCTATTTGATCTCTATGTTGTTTTTACATGCAATACAAAGAGGAAAACAAGCTCAATTAAATTTCAAACATCAGATCCAAAATGGAATGGTTAGTTACTTTCCCCTTCCCTTGTATTTCTTTGTTCTGAATGGTGGATAGTTGGAATTCAATTTGTCTAGAACAGCAGCCGTACCTGAACCGATATTTTTCTGCCTACTGACTCATTTGATATTTACCTTTCTAGAGGTATTCGAATTTGATGCTATGGATGATCCTCCATCAAGGATGGATATCGCTATTTATGATTCAAGTGGATTGTGTATCATTGGTCGTACAGAAGTGAACTTTCTGAAAAACAATTTGTCAGATTTAACTGACATATGGCTTCCTCTCGATGGAAAGTGTGATCAAGCAAGTAGCCCTAAATTGCATTTGAGAATATTTTTGAACAATTCGAGGGGGACTGAAGTTGTCATGAATTACCTAGCAAAAATGGGGAAAGAAGTTGGTAAGAAGGTATGTAATTGAGCAGTTTCTGTATGAGATGGTCGTTGGTCTATTCAGTAATCACAGTGACGTAGCACATATTATGCAGATAAATTTGCGGTCAACCCAAACAAACACAGCATTCCGGAAGTTATTTGCCCTCCCTCCAGAAGAGTTCCTCATCGACGATTTCACCTGCCATCTAAAACGGAAGATGCCACTTCAGGTTGTTATGGTTTTCTTGTTATTTGTCTTTTATCTGAAGGGAACCTCCAAGTTTCCCTACTCCCAAGTGGTTTCTTATTTGTAGAGTGTTTTATTGAATCTTGAGATAGACCCCACTCCCAAGTACTTTTGAACTGATTGATGCTTCAATGGATTTTTTTTCCAATTACCATTTACCATTTGTTGAAACCAATATTTTTTTTAAAAATAAACTGATATGTTTTCAGGGGCGCCTCTTTTTCTCTCCAAGAATAATTGGATTTTATTCAAACATATTTGGACACAAAACCAAGTTTTTCTTTTTGTGGGAAGACGTTGATGACATCCAGGTTATCTCTGCTACACTGTCGATTGGTAGTCCGTCATTGATGATCATCCTCCGGAAGGATAGAGGTTTAGAAGCAAAACACGGTGCCAAGGGAACAGATCATCATGGAAGACTCAAGTTCCATTTCCAATCCTTTGTTTCGTTCAATGATGCTTACAGGTAGCTTCCATTTGTTCCCTTTCTAAGTTCTTCTACTGTTCACTCTTGCCTAAAGATATACTCCCTCCGTATCCTTTGAATTGTCGCTGGCAGTTCACAGAAAACAACTAAAACTATTTGATGTTGTAGTTAACATCATACGTGCCCTCCCATTTTTACCCCTGGCTCCACCACCTGCTCCCATGAATCTCCGCTGCTAGCCATCTGCTGCTTCTCTCAGCCTGCTACCATCCCCTGCTTCTCTCAGCCTCTGCTGCTTGCTCCCATGCAGCACCCATCAGCAAGGGTAAACTCATTTCTTCCTTAATTTTCACAAACCTGTCGGTGACATATAAAACGATGCGAAGGGAGTATTTAAAAAATGGCAAGTTTATGTTATAAATATTCTTCCTTAATTACTGTTGAATGTTGAAACCTAACTATCTCATATTCTAAATATTCTTTCTACTAATCATATAGACTTTTAATCTTAATTACTGTTTTCAATAGCACCACTTATCAAACAAAACCTCACAGAATAATTACGGCGATATGGAAAATGCGAGCACTTAGTCCAGAACAGAAGGGGGAGGTAATTGAAAAAGATGAACCGAAAGAACTCCAGCCTGAAGAGGGTGGATCCTTGTTCACCAATCCAGATGTCAAAATGTCTGAAATATTGTCGTCAGTTCTTTCTGTTGACGTGAGTATAACTTTTACCTACAAATGGTGCTTAAAAACACACAATCTGGAGCTTTCCGGTAAACATCTGCACTTGCAGGTTGAGTCCTTGATGGAGATGTTTTCAGGAGGTCCCCTGGAACACAAAGTGATGCAAAAGGCTGGTTGTATGGACTACTCTGTAACAGAATGGGAACTTGTGGGCTGCAATATACAACAGCGGCAAACAAGCTACAAATTCGACAAAAATCTGTCTCGCAATGGTGGTGAAGCAACCACCACTCAGCAGAAGTATACCCTGGTGAACCGAGTTGGCTGGGCTGTTGAAGAGGTGATGAGCCTCCAAGGTGTACTACTTGGAGACCACTTCAATGTAAGATTCTGCTTCTCCATGCATCACATATAATTATAGTTCATTTAGGAGCTCTTCTTTCTTTCGAGTTGTTGACTCTTCAAATTGAAAATACCTTACCTATCAGTATTAGTTTCCTCCCAATGTTTTTTTACTGAATTGGTACCCGAAATCATGGTGAATATGCAGCTCCAGCTGAAGTACTATATGACGGATGTACCATCAAAACCAAACACCTGCAACGTGCAGGTTTTGTTGGGAATTGCATGGTTAAAGAGCACCAAGCAACAGAAGAAGGTCACGAAGAATATCATTTCCAATTCCTCAAACAGATTGAAGGAACACTTTGCTGAAGTCGAGAAGGAGCTTACATCAAGAAACGGTAGCCTTTTTAATGCAGCAACTGGTCCCAGTACAACTTGAACGTTATCAATAATATCACATAAAAAAACATTGAAAAATTTAATCAAAACAGGTTAAGGGAGTATCCTAAATTTTAACTAAGACACAGGAAAGCATTGATGTATGATGCAAAGATAATCATACGATTGCATTGCAACTCAATTATTATTGGTTACAATGACTTGTCGGATAGAAACTAAATGAAAATGAACTTGGTTTAAACTCTGCACTAATGTTATTGGTCTCTAAAATAATTATGTTCCTTTAATCTTATGGATGAATAGTGTTGATTTGTTTTTGGACAACAACTTTCAGGTGCAAGCTAACATCTGTATACACTACAAATAGATTGAACATTCCATCAACCATATATGTATGAAGAACACAACAGAGTTGAGGGATCCTTGTCACCTGCTTCAGAGTTCTTCCATTGCCGTTAGATTCTTACAGAGATGAGTGCTATAAGTGCTCTGATGTAAATAGATTGTTTCAGGGACACTTCATAGAAAGTGGTGCAGGGTTGTAAGCCCAGCTGACACATACTACACGCATGGTATAGTTAAGGAAGCTAACGTGTAAAACAGGAAAAGCAGGAAGCATGTAAAGATCACATTTGGAGTATAGTTTTCCTTTTCTTTATGTTCAATTTCAACGATTCATTCCCTATGTGCCACTTCACAGGAAATGAGTTTTGGAGAAAAATGCATGTTTTGAATGAATATGTTGCCATTGACTTCATAAAGAAATTCGACACATGACATTTTTCAGCTCATTTGTGGTTTGAAGGGCTGCCGTAGTTTCTTAGAAAAATATTTCACTAATGTAAGAATGTACCAAAATCAATCCACTTTTGTGACTCATAAGCCACAACCTCTTTGGATCTTGCTCTTGCTTCAGTAATTAACCAACAAAGCTTGTGGCATTTTTAAAAAAGATCTAGTATTTAATTCAAGAAGTTAAAAAGGTTATTTCATGATTTTTATAGTACTTTTTCGGTTCAAAAGTAATAATTAGGGATTTTCATATAAATTTTTCGTAGAAACACAGTTCCAAGAAAGCATTTGAAATAGGAAGGGCCTATTTTTCTTGAAAGTGCATCATGGACATGAAAAAGGAATTTATGTTCAAATTGCAGTTTTTTTCAAAACAATGCATTGAAAATGTAGTTAGTTACCTGGTTGAACTCTCCCATATAATTCTTGCGAGTTCTCACTTCTCAACACTTACACAAGTGTTAGCATGTGTTCCTTTTCTAGAACAAACTGTGGGGTATGCCATTTACTGAATAACACAAAAAACACATTGTGCAGTGCAGTAATAAGCATTTATTGATAACGTTAACGCATAATTTTGCGTCAGCATTTACTCCGTTAAAAACAACTGTGGAGTTTATTCGTTTTTTGATTTATCATGTCAATACAGTCCATAAAGACAAATTTCTTTTTGTTTTTTTTGCAGATTTCAAAGGTTTTCCTGTTAGGATACATCAATATATGTACTATATATATGTGTTGGGGACGGTCATTAGGGGTCCCCTAACTAAGAGGATAATCACCCTCGTTAAACGCAATCGCGCACAGACTAGTCCCTGCAAGCCCAAGAAGGAAAGTGCGGGACGCCACAGGTCCGAGACCTGCTGCAGCCCAGCAGCGGCCCTCATCGAGAAGGGGCCACTCGCTCGCTCGAGGGTCACCACCCCTTGAGCACCGCCTCACTCGAGGGTCCCGGCCCCTCGAGCAGGCTTCCGCCTCGCTCGAGGGGCTCGACCCCCCTCGAGTGGGCGACCGTCTCCGTCTCGCTCGGGGCCGTCCCTCAATCGGTAGAACCTCGCCCCACCTGTCCTCTGACGACGGCATTCAATGCCAGGATCCGCGACGGGACATCCAAGTTAAGAGCAAATCCACCTCCACGCCGCGCGGCTGACCCAGCCTGAGCACCTGACACCGCCACTGTGCAGCCATCCCCGTCCCTGTGCGGGCGCTGCGCGGCGCTGTGCGGACAGGCCGGTGTCAGTCCGCACCACTTTACAACCTAACCCACCACTGTGTGGCCACTCTTGGTCCTATGCAGGCGTCGCGCGGCACTGTGCGGACAGGCCGGCGTCATTCCGCGCCACTGTGCCACTTGCTCCCGTCCTCCCCCGGCGGCGAGGCCCTCAAAAGGGCATGGGAACACCCTCGAGAGGTGTACGGGCGGCATGCGGGCGCACGCGCTGACCAGCACCGCCGTACGAGCGGCATGCGTCGCGTCTCCTTCACCAACTCCGACACTGTGCAACCATCCCTGGCGCTGTGCCGCCATTCCCACCGCTGTGCAACGAACCGCGTAGAGCTGTGCGAACAGGCCGGTGACGTTCCACAATCCTGTGCCGCCAACTCCCGTCCTTCCTCCGGCGACCAGACCCTCGAATTGGCAAGAGCGCCCCCTCGAAGTCACACCCGGACAAGTAACAGGAGCCGCCATACCGCCTGTGGAAGCCAGAGCTCGCCACCCACTCGCGCCAGGAGCCGGAACGTGCAAGGACAAGACCTCCGGTGACATGCCTGTTAGTACACGGCCACTGTGCCGCTTCACTGTAAGCCGCTCTCCCTTGGTCTATAAAAGGGAGAAGCATGCTCCCCTGCGCGGGGACACGCCCTCACACTCTCAGCACTCGCTCGTTCACTCCACATCACACCATTCCCGATATTGGCACTCGCCTCAATCATCGTAGTTGGGGCTTGGGGGAATTTTCTCCTCTCCCACCTTGCTTGTAGCCCCCTCTGCAGGCACCATCGGTGTAAGTTAATACAGTGCGAAAGCACACCCTGCTGGACGTACGGCCGCGTGGCCGGAACCAGGATAAACCCTTTCTCTCTTTAGCTTAGCACCGACCATCGAGAGGCTGGTCGCAACGCTAATTACCAGTTGGTGCCGGTGCTAATCCGGACACCGACAGTTGGCGTGCCATGTAGGGGGCTGCGCTGAGATCATCTACCTGTTCTCTCGATGGTGATCGTCACCGAGTACACATCGGAGAGGCCCGCCTGGGGTCAATCCGACCTGTTCCCAGCCGAATTCGAAATCTGGTTCAGGAGCATCCACTACCAGGCGACTGGCAACGGCTACCTCATGTGTATCCTTAATTGGGACGCAATCATGGCGGCGCCGCCCGGAACGGCGGCTGCCCCAGTAGCTGCGCCAGCTCCACCACCGCCCCGACGCCAAGAGCGTTCGGGCAAGCGCTCGTGACGAGCGCGCGCGGAGCGACGCCGGGCGGCGCACGCTGGCTCCCCTCAGTGGGTCGAAGCCGGTGGGCTCCCACCCGTCGCCGCGATGCAAGGAGATGCACCTCCACCAGCGGGCTCGGCAACGCGTCCTGTCGGGGAAACCACGGCCGCGCGGCCGCAGTTCCCCCACGGGATGCATAGCGCATCCATGGCGTACTCCTCGTTGGTCAGTACCAATCTGGCCGCGTACGAGGATCTTCCGGATCACCACCTCATGTCGATCCGGAATCTCATCGCCACCTCGCCCGGTGAGTCCTACCGCGACTCCGACAGCGAGGAGCGTGAGTATGGGCACGAGGGGCCGGAGTGGGACTACTCTGGGCTTCGGAACCCTGACGCTCTCAGGCGGTTTCAGGCCGCAGCAGGCTACTGCCTCACCTGCTCCGACGACTCTAGCGAGGGGGATTACGACCCCACCTGCGAGTGCTTCGTCGTCGTCATCGGCGAGGGCGAAGACGGAGGAGGAGCAGGTGACGCGGCGGTCCGCAACAACATGGTGGCAAACCCGCCGATGGGGACACCACCGCATGACGCGACGCGCGCTGCACAGCTAGCCCAGGTCCGCGAGCTGGAGGTGAAGCTTGACGTGGAGCGCGAACAAGTGCGGCAGCTGAAGGCTACGCTCGGGAGGGACCAGGCCGGCCCATCGTCACATGGAGCGCGCGCCGCGGGGCGCGTGGCCCGCGAACGCATCAACGTCGACGCCGACGTGGACAGCCTGCCGACCTTGGTGAGAGCTAGTCAGAAGCTCGTTGCTGCGGCAACATTGATTCGGGCCATGCATGAACCATCAATGCCCGAGGGACGCAACCTGCACCGCGAGGCGCAGGCCCTCATCGAGTTGGCTGCGGTACAGCAAGCCGAGAGCTCCGTGTCCCGCATGCGCCACCAGTCCAGTGTAAAAACTGGCGGAGGCGGTAGGGACCCAGAGGCCTCGGTTCACACTCTGCACCGGGCACCCACAGTCCACGAAGGAAACAAGAGGACGCTCGCCAAGGAGCGAATTCGGGATACGCGCGGCAAGGTCGACGATGGCGACGCCCGCAACATCCTGAATAAGAAGAAGCAGGACGCCGCCGCCGCAGCGACACACGGCTACCACCCTCGGTGTGGCGGCCGTTACGATAGCCGGGAGGACAAGAGCCCGTAACCGAAGCCGCCGGGCACATGTGTGTTCGGCCAGACGATCCGAACGACTCCCATTCCCCCGCGCTTCCGGCAACCGACAACCGTGAACAAGTACTCAGGGAAGACAGACCCCCGGGTATGGCTCAACGATTACCGCCTAGCGTGCCAGCTGGGCGGCGCCACCGGCGACACCATGATCATCCGCAACTTGCCTCTGCACCTTGCAGACTCTGCGCGGACGTGGCTCGAGCACTTGCCCGCGAATCAGATCCACGACTGGGACGACCTGGTCAGGACGTTCGTGGGCAATTTCCAGGGCACGTACGTGCGCCCGGGGAACTCCTGGGACCTTCGAGGCTGTTCCCAGAAAGCCGGTGAGTCCTTGAGGGATTTCATCCGTCGCTTCTCCAAGCGTTGCACTGAGCTCCCGAGCATTGGTGAGTCCGAAGTCGTGCACGCCTTCTTGGAGGGCACTACTTGCCGGGACCTTGTGCGCGAGTTGGGGCGGAACCCTCCCACCAGCGTCAACGAGCTGTTCGACATCGCCACCAGCTACGCTTCTGGAGAAGAAGCGGTGGGGGCGATCTTCAACGGCAAAAAGGGCAAGCGAGCAGAGGATGCACCCGCGGAGGGCAGCAAGCCCAAGGATGCCTCGAAGAAGCAGAAGTAGGGCAAAAAGGGCAAGAAGAACCAGGGCAAGAAGCCTATGGAGCAAGGCGAGAGCTCCGAGGAGGTCCACGCGGTTGATGCTGCCAACAAGGGGGCTCGAGGCCCCCCTCGAGGCGGTGAATTCGACGACATGCTAAAGAAACCATGCCCGTACCACAAGACCCCGGTCGCCCACACCCTCGAGCAGTGCGACATGCTCAAGAATTACTACAACCGAGTCGCCGCGAAGGAGGACAACGCCAAGAAGGATGCGGGCGACGGGGGCAAGGATGGCTTCCCGGAGGTGGAGAACGTGTTCATCTTCGGGGGGCTGACGGTCGATATGACGTCCCGGCAGCGCAGACGTGAACGTCGAGAGGTCTACTCCATTCATCCGGCCGTGCCGTCGTACCTTGACTGGTCAAAGGAGACAATCTCCTTTGGCCGTGAGGACCACCCGGATCACATCCCCAATCCGGGACAGTAACCGCTTGTTGTTGATCCTGTCATCGGCAACACGCGGTTCTCCAAGGTGCTGATGGATGGGGGCAGCAGCCTCAACATCATGTACTCCTCCACCTTGGAGCTCATGGGGATCAGCCTGGACCAACTGCGGCCCAGCAAGTCGCCATTCCATGGCGTTGCGCCGGGCAAGCGAGTCCAGCCTCTCGGGCAGATCGACCTGGCTGTCTGCTTTGGCACGCCGAGCAACTTCCGCAAGGAAGTCCTCACCTTCGAGGTGGTGGGGTTTCGGGGAGCATACCACGCCATCCTTGGCCGGCCCAGCTACACCAAGTTCATGGCGATCCCAAATTACACCTACCTCAAGCTCAAGATGCCGGGACCAAAGGGCGTCATCACGGTGGGCCCGTCGTTCGAGCACGCGTATGAGTGCGACGTCGAGTGTGTCGAGCGCGCCGAGGTGCTTGCACATGACAAGGCCCTTATAGTGGACTTGGAGAAGATGGCCAACGAGGCCCTCGACTCCCCCAACAAGCACGCCGATAGCTTCGAGGCCACGGAGCACACCGAGGCTGTACCCCTCGACCCCAGTGCCCCCGAGGGAAAGGCGTTGAGGGTTAGCTCCACCCTCGACCCGAAATAGGAAGTGGTGCTCGTCGACTTTCTCTGCGCCAACGTTGACATCTTTGCGTGGAGTCTCGCGGACATGCCGGGCATTCCGAGGGAGGTCGCCGAGCACTCACTTGATATCCTGCCCAACTCCAAGCCGGTGTCTCAACGTCTGTGACGATTTGACGAGGAGAAGTGCGGGCGATCGGAGAGGAGCTGCGCAAGCTCTTGGAGGCCAGATTTGTCAAGGAGGTATTCCATCCTGAGTGGCTAGCTAATCCTGTACTAGTTAAGAAAAAGAACAGGAAGTGGAGGATGTGCGTAGATTATACCGGTTTAAATAAAGCATGTCCCAAAGTTCCCTTTCCTTTGCCACGGATTGATCAGATAGTTGATTCCACTGCGGGGTGTGAATTGCTATGCTTCCTTGATGCGTATTCCGGTTATCACCAAATCAAGATGAAAGAGTCCGACCAGCTCGCGACCTCTTTTATCACGCCATTTGATATGTTTCGCTACGAGACGATACCATTTGGTCTCCGAAACGCCGGGGCGACATACCAGCGATGTATGCTCCACGTTTTCGGGGATCACATCGGGTGGACCGTTGAGGCATACGTCGATGATATCATAGTGAAATCCAGGAAGGCGGACGACCTGTTGAACGATTTGCGCATTGCGTTTGATTGCCTCCGGGCGAACAGGGTTAAGTTAAATCCTGAAAAATGCGTCTTCGGGGTGCTGCGTGGCATGCTCTTGGGTTTCATTGTCTCCCAGCGAGGCATAGAACCCAACCCGGAGAAGGTATCAGCCCTTGAGCGGATGGGGCCGATATGTGATCTGAAAGGAGTACAGAGGGTCCTGGGTTGCCTTGCAGCTCTGAGTCGCTTTATCTCATGCCTCGGTGAGAAGGGCTTACCCCTGTACCGACTTCTAAGAAAGAGCGAGCGTTCCTCCTGGACCATCGAGGCCCAGGAGGCCCTCGACAAGCTTAAGGCAACACTCGCCCATGCTCCGATACTAACGCCGCCCCAGGAAGGCGAGCCCCTCTATCTTTACATCTCCGCGACAACCCAGGTGGTTAGCGCGGTCATCGTCGTAGAGAGAATGGAGGAGGGACACGCCTTGCCTGTCCAGAGGCCGGTGTACTACATCAGCGAAGTGTTGTCCGAAACCAAGACGCGATACCCTCAGATCCAGAAGCTGCTCTACGCGGTGGTGCTCGCGCGGCGTAAGTTGCGACATTACTTCGAGGCTCACCCTGTCACCGTGGTCTCCTCTTTTCCTTTGGGAGAGATAGTTCACAATCAGGACGTCACGGGTAGAATAGCAAAATGGTCCGTGGAGCTCATGGGTGAAGCTCTCACCTACGCGCCACGGAAGGTGATCAAATCACAAATCTTGGCAGACTTCGTGGCCGAGTGGACCGACGTTCAACTGCCCACACCTCAGATCCAGGCTAAGTGCTGGACCATGTACTTTGATGGTTCGGTAATGAAAACGGGCGCATGTGCGGGCCTGCTCTTTGTTTCACCCCTTGTAGAACACATGCGATACTTGGTGCGCCTGCACTTCCCCGCATCGAACAACATGGCGGAGTACGAGGCTCTTCTCAGCGGCCTACGCATCGCCATCGAGCTCGGCATCAAGCGCCTTGATATCCGGGGAGACTCTCAACTGGTCATTGACCAGGTGATGAAGGACGCAAGCTGCCACGACGAGAAGATGGAGGCATACTGCGCCGCGGTGCGCAAGCTCGAGGACAAGTTCTTTGGCTTCGAGCTCAACCACATTGCGCGCAAGTATAACGAGGAGGCGGACGAGCTGGCCAAGATTGCGTCGGGGCGAATCACTGTTCCCCCGAACGTCTTCGCCCGCAACCTCACCGAGCCCTCCATTGACCTCAACAAACCCGCCAAGGTTTCCGGCAAGGCATCGGGGGCTGGCCCCTCGAAGGCCACGAGCGCCGAGCCCATGGATGAGGACCCATTGAACGGGAAACTCGAGGCCTCGGACCTCGAAGGGTCCCAGGCGGACGAAGCCGAGGCGATGGGGATTGACAAGCTCCCGCCCCTTCCACGGGACTGGCGCGACGAATATCTCGCCTGGCTCGACCGGGAGGAGTTGCCCCCGAACCGAACCGAGGCAAGACGAATCGCTACGAAGGCCAAGTCCTTTGTTGTCATTGACGGCGAGCTATACAAGCGAAGTGCCTCGGGGATCATGCATCTGTGCATCTCCATCCCTGAAGGTTGGGAGTTGATTCAAGACATCCACACTGGCGAGTGCGGCCACCACGCCACACCGCGCACCCTCGTAGGCAAGGCGTTCTGCCAGTGTTTCTATTGCCGACGGCGGTTGCCGACGCCAACGAGGTCGTACGCACCTGCGAAGGATGCTAGTACTACGCCTACGAGACTCACCTTCCAGCTCACGCGCTGCAGACCATCCCCATCACGTGGTCTTTCCCCGTGTGGGGACTGGACATGGTCGGGCCGTTGCGGAAGGCGCTCGGGGGCTTCACCCACGTATTGGTGGCCATTGACAAGTTCTCGAAGTGGATCGAGGTCCGCCCCATCAGCAGCCTCAGGTCTGAGCAGGCCGTGCTGTTCTTCACGGACATCGTCCACCGGTTTGGGGTACCAAACTCCATCATAACGGACAACAGCACTCAGTTCACCGGCAAAAAGTTCCTGAAATTATGTGACAGCTACCACATCCGCGTGGATTGGTCAGCTGTAGCACATCCACAGACCAACAACCAAGAAGAACGTGCCAACGGCATGATTCAACAAGCTCAATCAGTTTGGCCGAAAATGGATCCAGGAGCTGCCGTCGGTCGTTTGGAGCCTCAGGAACACCCCAAGCAGAGCCACAGGTTTCACCCCATTCTTCCTGGTCTATGGCGCCGAGGCCGTCCTCCCCACAGATTTGGATTACGGGTCCCCAAGGGTCAAAGCCTACCAAGAGGAACAGAACCAGCAAGATCGCGAAGACTCGCTGGACTGCATCGACAAGGCCCGTGATGTGGCGATCCTACACTTAGAGAAGTACCAACAATCCCTGCAGCGCTATCAAGCGCGAATGGTCCGACCTCGAGACCTCAGCAAGGGAGACTTGGTACTCAAACTTCGGCAGAAGAATGAGGGCCGTCACAAGCTCACGCCACCGTAGGAAGGGCCATACATCATCGCCGAGGTCCTCAAGCCCGGCACGTACAAACTCGTAAACGAGAAGGGCGAAATCTTCACCAACGCCTGGAACATCCAACAGCTACGTCTCTTCTACCCCTAAAGTTCCATGTCGCTTTGTACATATCTGACGCCCAAGTCAGTTGTATATACACTAAGGTCGTGAATAAAAATCAGGGAGACTCGGCTTTCTTCTGAAAACCAAGTCCCCCTCGGGGGCTACTATGGGGGGCACCCCCCTAAGCGGTCCCATTTTTTCACAAAACGCCTTTTCTTTCGAAAAATGCTAAGCGTGTTAGGCCTCGAATGCTTAGAGAAACAGAAGCAGGGCGCGAGTAACTAAGGTTAGAGTCGGATGAGTTCGGGACCGCCTACGCCTCCAGTAGGATATGGCCTCTCTCTCGCCACTTTACCCCCAAGTTACTCGCGAGAGCGATCGATCCCGGCCAAAGTTTCCCAAAGCTACAAGGAAAGCACAATAGCGCACACAAACAAGTCGTATATAAGTTCACATACTTAAAAGACAATACGTTCAATTACAGGAGCCACTCGGCTCGAATCCTAGTCACAACCTAAAGGCTTTCGTGCCTGTCATCTTTCAGGGCGCACGGGGGATTGCGGCGGCGGCGCCCCTGCCCTCAGCAGCGTCCGGGAAGAGGTCTTTCTCGAACATGTCAGCAAGCTCGGCAGCGGCACCAGCGGCAGCAGCATCAGCTTGATCCATGGCGGCGTTCACCCTGTCGTCATCAAGGTCATCCGCGACGACGTAGCCTGTCGCCAACGCTGCGTGGTCAACGATGTAATGCGTCGACACCACGCCTAGGGTCTTCTAGACGCCAAGTCGAAGAGCGCCCTTCACGCGCTCGGCGACACGGTTGCCCAGAGCCCTGAGACGGCTCACCAGCGAGCTCCCTGATGAGCCGGCGTCCCCCTCGATATCCCGACACACTTCGAGGGCCGCTTGCTCCAGGGCCTCGAGCTCCCGCTGAGCTGAGGTATAGGCGACCTGGAGAGTTTCTGCCTGCGTTAACGACTCCCCTAGAGCCTTCCGCAACCTTGAAATAAGGAAAGGTGCATCAAGAGCGGATCTTGATGAACTTAAAACAACTAAGGACTCAGGGGCTACGACTCACCCTCGGTCTGCCTCTTCTCCGTCTCGAGCTCTGCACGCATGGCTCCAGCCCCTTGCTGTAGCTGCAGGATCGAGGTGTCCTCCTCAACAGCGGCCTGAAGGACGTCGGTGGTAGCGCACTCCCGAACCAAAGCCCGAGTGAGCAGCTCGGCCGCCACCTGCCGGAGCTGGACCTGGGTGTTCGCTGCCGCCACCTCGGCGTTCCGATGCTGGAGCTTAGACCTGGCCTCCTCAAGCGCCGCACGTTGTTGCTGGAGCTGGGACTGCGCCTCCTCTCGTGCCGTGCGCTCCTGCTGGAGTGCGAACCTGGCCTCCTCAAACGTTACACGCTCTTGTTGAAGCTGGGCCTGCGCCTCCTCGTGCGCCGCGCGCTCCTGCTGGAGCTGGCTCTCGACCCCCGTGAGCGCCTCACTCTTCTCCCGCAGAGCAGCGCCCAGCCGTTCGACCTCTTAGGTCTTTTGCTCGACCTGAGTCTACTAGGACCTCGCTCCCTCGAGGGTCGCGTGGTCCTGCTGGAGTTGAGCCTGAGCCTCAGTAAGGGTCGTTTCCCTCTGCGTGAGCTGGGACTGGGCCTCGGCGTACGCCGCACGCACCTTCCGAAGCTCTTCGTTCGATGTCGCCAATGCCTCCTCCTTCCCTTGGAACGTGGCGCTCAGCGCCTCGGCCTCCTTGGCCTTCTACGCTGCCGCGGTCCGCTGGGCATTACGCTCCTCCTCCGCGCGGAGGAGGTCGTACTCGAAGCAGCCGTTGTCCGTCCGCAGCGCCTCCACCATCGCGTTCAGGCCGTCGTTCTGTGTCCGGAGCCAGTTGATCTCGGAGCACAGCTCGGCAATGTAGGCGATCTTGTCACCTGCCTGCCTCTGCAGCTCCTACAGATAGGGGAAAAGAGAAAAGAAAGAGAGTCGAATGAAACTCACACAAACGAAGAGAAAAGAGCTAAGCGGCGCTCAGGCAAGCACATTTACCCAGAAGACCTGGAGCGACCTGCCCCCGTGGATCTGGAGAGCGACGGTAAGGGCATTCTGCAGGGAGGAGCCAAGGTTGTTGAACTCCTGCTACAGATCCCGCTCCGACCTCGCTTCTTCCACCAGGCTTGGTGGAACCCCGGGGAGGTCAAGCTTCAGCTCCCACTGCGTCGCCCCGGCGCCAGTCGTCAGCGCCCCGGCCCCAAGCGTCGGCACCTGTGGCACCACGCAGCCGTCGGGCCGCACCAGCAACACCTCGGGCACGGGCCCGGGGATGGCGCGGCTGCCACCATCGCCTGACCCCCGGTGGGGGTCGAATCACCATCAGCAGGAGCCGCATCCTTCCCCCGGCTCTCTGCTTCCCGGCTAGCGGCACGGGCCTGCTCCCGCCCCCGCTGGGCCCCTCGGACCTTCACCGCGCGGAGGGCTTCTGCCACCGCCTCGTCTCATCGCTGCGGCCCCGTAGCCGCAACCTGCGATCACGACGCCCCACTCGTCGCCGCCGTAGCTGCCGCTGACCGTGACGCCCTCGCCGAACGATGCCTCGTCGTGCGCGGCGCATCCTGCGCCCCCACTTTGAGGACCTTGGTGGGTGCGAGACCGGGGACGACGGGTGCCACGCTGGTGAAATCAGAAAGGAAGGGTCAGCGAACTAATCTACGATATCAAGAACACGAAGAGCGGAACACGACTCACCGCAGGTCGAGACGCGCCGCTTGCGCTTCCTCGAGGGGTCCGGGGGCGCCGCCCTCGAACCAACTGGCGTCCTTGACGACACGCCCTCGTCGAGGGGCGCCAGACCCGCCTCAGAGGCGGGCGCAGTGAGGGTCTCCTCGTCCCTTGGTGTCGGGGCTGGCGCCTCCTCCTCCCTGTCCGAGACAGTCCGCTCCCCGTCGCTGTTGTCCTCGTCCAAATCCGAGTGTATCGGATCCGGTGGGTGAGAGAGGCCCTGCTGCTCCTGCCATAGGTACACCTCGTTGAACGCATCAATGCGCTCCTGCCTCCTCGTCTTCCTCACCCTCGCCCGGTCCGTCTTATCTTTCTGCCTTTGTTGCCTGGCACGATTGGCGGCGTGCGACCTGGGCGTCGGTGGGTCTGATGAGGGGAGGCTGAGGCGCACTCCCTGTCACCACGACTGCCATTAGAACAAATACACGGACAAAGCGAGCGAACGAGGAAGTCGAATCTTACCAACTCGCGGTGGCCCGGATCGGGGCACATCGCGAACGACCACAGGTCGTTGTCGCTGTGAGCCACCGCCTTGAGGTTCACCGTGCTCCTCGCCCTCGTGGCCGCGTACGCCTAGGTGAGCGGTTCTTCCAACAACTGCGAGCTCTCTAGGGCCGCGGGGTCAGCGTCGCTCCCCATCGCGAAGATGGGGAGCGCCCTCTCCATGAGGGGGATCACCCGCCGGAGGTGGAAGTTCGCAATGACGGCCGCCACGGTCAACCCAGCGTCCGCCAACTTGCGTAGGGCGTCGGTGAGGGGCTCGAGCTTCCTTTGCCTCGCCTGAGGCGACACCCCATGCGCCCATGCATCCGGCTTCACCGTCAACACCTTCCCGGTGTACGGCAGGAGCCCGACACCGTCGTTGCGCAGGTAGAACCACCCCTTCTCCCAGTCGGAGTTGTTCGTCGTCATGGAGCAGGACAGGTACAGATCCCTCTGGGATTTGCATGCTGCAAACGTGAGACCCCGGCATGGACGGCCCTGCGCGTCCTCCTCTCCCCCGTGGCGAGCGTGTGGAGTTCACCTCGGATGAGGTGATCCACAAGTCCCAGTGCACCTCGATTCCTAAGAATCCCTCGTAGACCGCAACAAAGGACACCGCCTGCGAGATGGCGTTAGGGGCCAAGTTGTGAAGCTCCACCCCGTAGTGGTAGCACAACCCCCACATAAACTTGCTTGCGGGGGCGTTGAATCCACGCTTGTGCAGCCGCACGAAGCTGACGACATAACCCGGCGGTGGAGACGGCTCCCGGTGCGACGCCTGCGGGATTATCCACGCCGGGTTCGCCTCATCACCGACCGGCGCTAGTTGACCGCCGAGGATGAGCCCCTCCATGGCCTACTGGTCCACCGACGACCGGGGCCACGGTGCAGCCTCCAGTACCCGGATCACGGCAATAGGCGGAAGGAGCAAGGTGGGTACCGAGGAGCGAAGCGGAGCGGGCGTGCGCGTGTGGATCTGGAGTGGCGGAGCACACCACGACGAAGAGGGCGAAGAGGAAGCGGCGCTCGCAAATGTCTAAGGTAAAGAACTCCTCCCCACGTCCTCTGCTTTTATGGAGAAGGGAGGGGGCGGGTTATCCGGCAGTGTGGCGGGCAACCGCAGTTAATGCGGTCGGTGCCGCCTATCGCTGACAGTAGGGCCCCTCCGCCTCGAAACTGCCACGTGTGCGCGCACACGTAATAATTACCGCACGGTAAACCAGGGGAAACAGTGCCGCGTCCTTTCGCATTCACACGACACTCGCGTCGTTTCGCCTGAAAAGGCGCACCCGTGCTGCCTGCGCCACGCCACGTCGGCCACGACCGAGCGGGCGCGGCGACCAACCGGCCCACGATCGGATTCCAAACGTCGGGGATTCCTTCTCGCATAAGGAAAACCCCAGGAGCCATTAAACCAGGGGTTTGAGGCCCGGCCCCTCAAAAGGGTATGACGGGCGCCCCGGTTCGAGGGGGTTAAGGCCACAGGCCCGCCATCGATCGAGCACGCCCTCGAAAGCGAACTCGAGGGGGACCTAAGACTTGAATCCCCAAATTATTACTGATCAGTGGCTCGAGGCCCGGCCCGCTGAGGGTACGACGGGCGCCGCAGATGCACCTCGATGCGAGGATCTACTGATCAGTGGTTCGAAGCTTGGCCCAGTGGCGGTTCGACAAGCACCACAGATCCACCAAGACAGGGACGCGTGACAGCCCCGCAAACGCCCTACTGATCAGGGGTACGGAGCCTGACCCTCGAAGGGTTCGAACAGGCACCTCAGATCAACAGAGTCAGGAACGATTAGGGCGCGCGCAACCGAGCCTGTCCCCGAGCCCGAGGTTCGGGGGCGCCCCACATATCGTGTTCAAGGCCAGGACAAAGGCAGCTAATCAAGGGATCCCATCGAGGGAGTGCTTCCTGAGAAATCAAGTTGATATGTGCCTTGGTTTGTATATGATGAGCGATTGACCGGATGTTTTGAGGCTTTGTGTTGAGTGTGTTTCGTCGGGTTGCGTTGTCGTTTGTGTAACTTCATATGTGTATGTGGTGTGTTGTCAATGCACTCGTGAGGAGTGGTTGACAACGTTGTGTGGACTGACTCTTGGCCAAGTATTGCAGGTATTGGTTGCGACTTGGTTTGCGTTGGTGCAGGTGAAGAACAAGCGTGAAAGGTTTATGCCAAGGTGGCCTCCGAGGTGATGGAGAGACAAGTAGGCTTGGTTCGAGGGACCCGGTGGCCGACGGGATCAAGTGCGGGCCGCATGGTGCAAGAAGAGCAAGACGAAGTCGTGGACATGGAGCCGGTGCATCGGTGGCGGCCGAGTCAAGGAACGAGGCAAGACCGAGTAGACCGTCCGGGCGCCAGAGGTGAAAGGCTTGACAGGCTCGACGCTTGGCGTGGTGAGGCCGGGTCGTGCACGCGGGGTTTGGTGGTTTGGCCACAAAACCATCGGAGGACGGTTTCTTGGTTTGGGCCTCAAAACCAAGTCCGAAGGCCCAACATGATGGAGACGGGGATCCGGGTGCGTCGGGAAGCTTCGAGGCGGGCGACACGCAGCATGATCGAGGTGCTTGCGTCGGGAGGACGCGAAGGCCCGATGGATGTGCGGCCGTCTGATGGTGAACTTCATGTGTTGACCAAAATGCTCCTGTGAGGGTTTGTATTGTACCTCCTAGTGTAGGGGCACTTCGGTCTTTTCCGGAGGGCCTATATATAGGAGGAGGGGGCTGAATTTTCAGCCAACTCTTTGGCTAGAGGTGGGAGTGCTCTTTCATTTTGGGGTGCTCTTGGGAGAGAAGGAGAGAGGAGTGAGTGGCTCTTTGTTTGGAGCTTTTTGCCATCCAAGATTTGGAATTCTTGAGAGTGGCTTGTATCCAGATATGGCTAAGTGAATCGTAGTGAAATCCATCTCTTAATCTTGTGCCAAATCCTTTGCTCCCGGTGTTTTTCTTTTTCTGCGATTTTCAGAGGTATTTTTGGAGGATTTTCGTTCGTCGCTCGATTTGTTGATTTGAGGGCGTTTCCTCTCGGATTTCTTTGAGGGGATCATGGGTGGATGCCTTGTGCATCTTTGTGTGTGATCTTGACCCCTCAAACACCGGGAAAACCCTTCGATTTGCGAGTTCTTGAAGGAACCCGAGTTCTTGGAGCTTGTTCTTGTGATCCGCGATTCCCGGTGATTTAGTGAGTTAGAGGTCGAGATTTTTGGGGCATAGCTTCATCTAGTGACGCTTCTCATCTACCCCAAATCTTGTCTCAAGAGCTCAAGCCATTCGGGAGATCCATCGATTTGAGGAAATAGTCTCCTCTCTAGGGTTCATAGCCTAAATCATTTTTCTGGTGGTGTTTCCTTGATCTTTTGGAGGAGATCTTTTGGGAAAAGTTTCTTTGTGTTGTTAAGAAACTATGGTTAAAATTTCGTGATTTTTGGAGATCATTTGATCGAGTTTTGGATTTTCCTTCCTTCTCCCGCGGGTTGTTTTTCTCTGTTTTTCTGAGGCTGTCAGAACTTCCGACCTGACACAGGTAGTACCGATAACCGGACAGAAAGCTCTTATCGGAAGTACCGACCTTGGGCCGGTAGTACCGAGGGTCGGAAGTACCGACCTTGAGTCGGAAGTTCCGATAACAGGTTTTCGACAGACAGAAAGTCTTTTTCGGTAGTTCCGACCTTGGGCCGGTAGTACCGACAAAAACTGCAGTAAGTTGGTTTAGCTCGTTCCTTTTCTCAGTTCCTTTTAAGCTTGCTTCCGCTTTGTTTCTAGGCTTATCCTAACTTGTTCCTAGGGTCAGTAGGTCCGTTGTGACTACGTGATCTTGGCAAGTTTGTGCGGGATTCTTTGGAAGTGACTTTGGGGTATAGGCCGAGTTCTTGAGAAGAATTTTTACTAGCTCCCATTCACTCCCCCCCTCTCTGGTCGCCAATCCGGTCCTTCACTTCCGCGCCCTTGGCCCCTATCGAACGGGACCGAGCCCTGCTTGGCAAACCTTTGCAAGCGCTTGCATGAGCGTGTCTCCGGACCACGAGGTGAGCCCTATCGAACAGGGCACGGACGTCCACTTGAACTATCCGTTAACAGCTCACCGAGGCATCCATGGCTCGTCACCCGCTTGAGGGTAGCATGGATTGCCTCACCCCTCCTCCCTGCGGAAGGGCGGCGAGGGTCGTAATAACAAAGCCGAGAGCTTTACCCGATCGTCCCTGATTAGGCCAGGGCTCGGGGGCTCCTCGCACCACGACCACCCCGATGATCACCTCGTCGAGCCTTACTGATCTGTGGAGGGTTGAGCCCCGAACAAGCAAACAAACCTGTCCAAGGACGTCCCGGGTTAACTCGACGCTGCTCTGCCCGCGTAGATCGCCGATGCCGCCTGAAACATCGCCGAGGCCGGTCGGAACAAACACGGGACAAGCCCGTCACCAGACTTTTTCAACCCCTGCACGAGTGCTTGCACTCCTACAGGGCTTCAGGGCTTACACCCGCGGGTGCGCTAGCGTGCCCCCACTAGAGGACATGCATGATCAGAAGGGAAAGACCCGCGCGTGGCATCCGAGGATGTCGCCACCGGACCTGCACCCTTTGCTGGAATGGTTCCCACTCCCGCAAAGACTCGGGGGCTACTGTCGGGGACAGTCATTAGTGGTCCCCTAACTAAGGGGATAATCCCCTCGTTAAACACAATCGCGCACGGACTAGTCCCCGCAAGCCCAAGAAGGAAAGTGCGGGACGCCACAGGTCCGAGACCTGCTGCAGCCCAGCAGCGGCCCTCATCGAGAAGGGGCCATTCGCTCGCCCTGTTTTCCGCCTCGCTCGAGGGTCACGGCCCCTCGAGCAGGTTTCCGCCTCGCTCGAGAGTCCCGGCCCCTCGAGCAGGCTTCCGCCTCGCTCGAGGGTCCCGGCCCCTCGAGCGGGTTTCCGCCTCGCTCGAGGGGCTCGACCCCCCTCGAGCGGGCGACCGTCTCCACCTCGCTCGGGGCCGCCCCTCAATCGGTAGAACCCCGCCCCGCCTGTCCTCTGACGACGGCATTCAATGCCAGGATCCGCGACAGGACATCCAAGTTAAGAGCAAATCCACCTCCACGCCGCGCGGCTGACCCGGCCTGAGCACCTGACACCGCCACTGTGCAGCCATCCTCGTCCCTGTGCGGGCGCTGTGCGGACAGGCCGGTGTCAGTCCGCACCACTGTACCACCTAACCCGCCACTGTGTGGCCACTCCTGGTCCTATGCGCCACTGCGCCACCTGCTCCCGTCCTTCCACGGCGGCGAGGCCCTCAAAAGGGTATGGGAACACCCTCGAGAGGTGTACGGGTGGCATGCGGGCGCACGCGCTGACCAGCGCCGCTGTTCGAGCGGCGTGCGCCGCGTCTCCTCCACCAACTCCGACACTGTGCAACCATCCCTGGCGTTGTGCCGCCATTCCCACCGTTATGCAACGGACCGCGCAGCACTGTGCGGACAGGCCGGTGACGTTCCACAATCCTGTGCCGCCAACTCCCGTCCTTCCTCCGGCGACCAGACCCTTGAATTAGCAGGAGCGCCCCCTCGAAGTCACACCCGGACAAGTAACAGGAGCCGTCATGCCGCCTGTGGAAGCCGAAGCTCGCCACCCACTCGCGCCAGGAGTCAGAACGTGCAAGGACAAGACCTCCGGTGCCATGCCTGTTAGTACACGGCCACTGTGCCGCTTCACTGTAAGCCGCCCTCCCTTGATCTATAAAAGGGAGAAGCAGGCTCCCCTGCACGGGGACACGCCCTCACACTCTCAGCACTCGCTCGTTCGCTCCACATCACACCATTCCCGATATTGGCACTCGCCTCGATCATCGTAGTTGGGACTTGGGGGAATTTCCTCTTCTCCCGCCTTGCTTATAGCCCCCTTTGCAGGCACCACTGGTGCAAGTTAATATAGTGCGAAAGCACACCCTGCTGGACGTACGGCCGCGTGGCCGGAACCAGGATAAACCCTTTCTCTCTTTAGCTTAGCACTGACCATCGAGAGGCTGATCGCAGCGCTAATTACCAGTTGGTGCCGGTGCTAATCCGGACACCGACAATATGCTAGCCGCTAGTGCAGAATGAAGAAGAAATTGTAGGTTATTATTCATCCTATTCCTTCCTATAAAGAATGCCATTTTTTTTGGCTATGGCACAGCCAAACGACCTTGAAGACATTATCATTTGTTTCTAATTTCTATGTGATCCATGACCACTTTGTTCTTTCATTCTTGTGATTCTTCTCTGTTACTCTTCTCCAAATAACGCATAGAAGGTCGCGATTTGCGAGCTTCAAAATTGGCTTTACCACACGTCCACACCGTACCCTTTTGTCCTCGCCCAAATTATGAATTCAGCAAGTTGAAAGAAAATCCAAGTCACACATTTCCCACAACACACTAATTTTTCGGTCAGAACATGGGTTCGCTTTGCAGAGCCCAAATATAAACTGACCCAAAAATAGTGGCTCCAGTTCATCTTCAGCAGCTGGCCCCGGTCATGCACATGCATGGATATCTGATCCACAAGAAATGTGCACGATAAAAATAGTCGTTTTAACCTTTAAATAGTCTTATGCATCGATAAATCACTCTCTTTAATCCCCCTCGATCTCCATTTCGTTACTACTACAAACAATATATATCCCATAGAGATAATTTAGTAGACCTAGTAGGTTATTAATCCATACATTAATTATTGCTTGATTGATTTCGACATATGCGGGTAAATCTTAATGTTCCTCCTTTTTCCCCTTTTGCATTTGATTTGCCTTGATTCGAACTTTCGAAGTGTTTGTTGTATTTTAATTTGCACTTGTTCTTGGTGTTTTGATCGGATTCCCCCTTCAAAGGAATCGGTCGATCAAGATCGTCGCCGCTCGCGTGTTGGATCGGCCATGGGTGATCGTCACCTGCAGCTGCGCAGGCCGGCGTCGATCGAGAAGATCGCGGTGCCGGACAAGAAGGCCCTGCTCTACGTCGGCGCGCCGTCGCCCCAGCAGCAGCACGCCGCCGCCTCCTGGCACGAGGCGCCCGCCGTGAGCGTCCTCGCCACGCCGCGGACGGCGGCGGCCGCCGGGAAGCAGAACAACAACAACCTGCCGGGGAGCCCCCGCGCGTGCCTCTGCTCGCCGACCCTGCACGCGGGCTCGTTCCGGTGCAGGCTCCACCGCGGCACCGGCGGCGGCGGCTCCGTGGGCTCCGGCCTCCACGAGAAAAGCAAGAAGCCCGGCGGCGTATGACGACGCGGGCGCGCGGGTGACGGCCGACGAGGTCGCACCGCAAAAATTGCAGACACGCTATGAGATGAGCAAAGAAATTCGTGCATGGCCACAGCTCTTTTGGCTTTGCCTTTTTTTCCCGCATTCTTTTTGGTTGTATACAGGGGAATTGGGGGACACATTTTTTTAAAATTTTGGTTCTGTGCCTCTTTTCCCTTGTAACGACTTTTGCAAACAAACACGTGTTAATTTCGTCAGCTTGTATACGTGGGCTGCGCGAGTGGGAGGAAACAAAAATTAAGCTTAAATTACCCGCAGTTGAAACAGAGACGGAAAAAATTCAACTTGCCCCAGTAGAAAAAAAAAATAACAAACTTGTTGAGAGTGGGATTTGAACCCACGCCCTTTCGGACCAGAACCTTAATCTGGCGCCTTAGACCAACTCGGCCATCTCAACTGTTGTGTTAGAGGAAGCTAGAGTTTTCAAAATAATGTATTCGTAGTGGAAGCTAGAGTTTTCAAAATAATGCATTCGTACCTCCATTTTACCATTCAAACGCAATTATTCAGCTGGCGGCCAGTAATTGGCGTTTCGGTTAACCGAAATATAGACACAAAAAGTTACCAGTGATTGCCGCTTCAATACAATGGGTCGATGACAGTTGCAAATGCCCGCAATTTTTCAACTGGCCAACCTGGCCCAACCAGCAATTTGCATTTCACTGAAACAAAAGTAGATACACAATGGGCACCATGTTTATAACAGAAGTAGACAGGCTATCGACTCTTTAGTGCTGCTTCAGTACAATGGCAGTTACAACAAGGATTTGCAGCTACCAAAACCACTTGGTTAAAGGTGCAATCCCACCTGCAGCAACAAACCCACTCGTTGTTCATGAAGGTTTGCCAGATTCTAGCTATATTTACAGTCATGCAGTGCTTGACACTTGCAGACCAACATAAGGGATGATTTATGGATCCGAACAGCTATTAACGACACACAATTACATAAGAAAGCTGATGACGCCTATTGTCTACACATGTGGATAATGTCTACCTTCCTATATGCTGTACTCCAGTGATCAGGGCAACGAATGAATCAGCCGAGATACCATCCGGCACAGCCGTAGTATCGCCGTGCGGCCAGGTTGCAGGTTCCTTATAGAAGACATGGTCTCGTCTATGCTTGGCTGTGCTAGCGTTGTCTGCCCTTCGCAAACCTTGATCGGTAGCTCAGATGGGTCAGAAGGGTAGACGCAGCTGTTCCAAATCAAACAAGGTTTAGCAATAAGTAGACAGTATAGCAATGTAGAAAGAAGGTTTAGCCGTGCTGGACGAACCGGTTCAAGTCTGTCATGTCGATGGTGAAAGAAAACTTCTTGCCGCTCTTGAAGCTCATGAAGCACGCACGGAGGCCAAGTTGACCTGACACATAAAACAGCGCAAACGTTTTAGTGGCTATGTAGTTCCTGGTTAGGATAGTGTACTGCAGCTAGACAAAACTTGATCTGCAATTGCTGCCATATTTATGCTTCTTAAATAAACATCAGTGCGCTTAATATAAAGTCAGCTTGGGTGTTGGAGCTCTCCTAAACTCACAATTTAAAGCACAGAACTAATGTTTTACTAATACCAGTAATATGGCAACATAAAATCAATAGTATCACAGTATCACTAAAACATGTTAGGTATTAATATGAGTGATATACTAACAAACGAAAATTTATGCATTGCATCCCATTGTCGAGTTATGGAAGTGAACCTAACATTCTATGAATGATATACTATGTTAACAAATAATTTAATATCACTGCTTTATTACAAAAACACATCAGTGAAGGTAAAAGATAGAAGAGAGAGAGAGCACACATGTCTGGGACTCCAACACAAAAGCAGCTGAAGTAAGATTTAGTAACTCCATTTTAGCTAACTTGATTTCTTCTAAAACATCAATAAGATTACCCAGAAGCAAACTTGTTTCCTGCAAAAAAAGTAAATAATACATGTTAGTACAGGTACATTATACAGGTACAGGCACTAGGCCCAAATATATGCAGGTACAGGTGTGGGTAAATATGCACAAAAGCCCCTTATATGATGGGGAAAATACAAGGATACATATACATCTAACAAACAGGACTTTCTACGCCTTTGAACACAACAGCCATTTCAAAAAATTTAGTAAAACTATGCTCAAACAGATACAGCTGGTTACTGATGTGGTAAAACATGCGATAAAGGGGTGACACCCGCATATGTTCACTTCATACAAGGGGGGTGTAGGTAAAGGCATTTGATAAGAATAATCATTCTAAAAGTGAACAGCTAGAATTCCTGCACATAGAAATTCTAAATTCAAAGATAAACTCACCTGTGTCATCTGCTGCAAGGATTGCAAATCACGAACTCTTTGGTTCTCCTCAGCTTTGAAAAGAAAATTGAATGCCACAGAAGCATCCAAATTTGGGAATGTCTGACCAAGAGTAAAGTGTCATGAAATTGATTGCATACAGAAGAATGAAAACAGTGTGATCATCTCACCTGTCCTATTTTGGTTCCATTCAGTGAATTATTCACAAATATGCTCGAAGTATCATTGATGTTTAAGATGATCCTGTCAAAAGAATGGTAGGAAACAAAATATGGCACTTCAAAAGATGAAACAAAATATATTTATTTATTGCAATGCTACAATGATTTACAGAAGCTAAGACAAATTGCAGCAGGCTTTACCAGCCAGGAGCGCATAGTTTGACTTGTAAATCTGGGGGAGAAAAAAGATAAAAGAGACAGGAAAACAGGGACTTTACTTGGCTGCTAAAGAGTTTTGGCCCATAACAATCTTTTCTGCATATTATTGCATAGAGTATTCTTTCAAAAACAGGACATAAATGGTTGCAACTTGTCAGGTTCAAGCAAGTTCAACAGAATCGAAGGGAATCACCTAGATTTATGCTGGAAAAGGTCCGTTTTACTACTCCGAATAATCCACTTGATCCCCTGAACAAAATTTCAGCTCAATTCTGCTCTGAACTATTTCAATTGGTCCAATCTACCCACAAGATTATCCTGTCTCCTCTCCATGTATACGTTGAGTTTAAGTTCAAGTTTTGGGACAATAGATGTCATGGGAGTGCGGTTGGGCTGATTGGGCCAGGCCCATTAGGGTTAGGTTAGGGATAAGATTAGATCCTTACTTAGGAGTCAAGAAAGCCCCTCTATTTAAGGAGAGATGTATCAATCAAGGAAAGGAATGAGAATATCAATCTATTAGGGTTAGCCCCTTCTATCCCTGCCCGTGTGGTCCGGCTGCCGCCATCGGCGAGGTCGGGCTGCTAGGGTTCAGGGTCATCCGGATCGTGGTACATGACAATAAAGGACATGATATCCTTGTTAACAAAAATACTTCAAGCATTTTTCATCATTATTTTCATGCAATTTTGTATCTACAGGGTTAGGTTAGTATAAAATGTTCCAAAACTATCAGCCTGTTCGTTTGGCTGGTGCTGATGGCTGGTGCTGGTTTGTTCTGAGAGAAAAGTACTGCTGGCTGGTTGCTGGTGGCTGGTTTGTTCTGAGAGAAAAGTACTGCTGGCTGGTGGCTGATAAGCCAAGCGAACAGGTTTGTTCTGAGAGAAATCTTTATTGTTAACAAGTATGCTTGATGAAAAATGCTTGAATGTAGCCATGGAAATCCTTTATTTTAAAAAAACAAAAGGTATGATGTCCTCATCATTTCACAAAATTTAAACCTAAAACACGTGGAGACACAAAACAAATACAGATTTCTATCAGAAACTTGCAACTGAGTCTGAGACAGTTTAAAACGAGAACCAATGACGTAGCAATAACAATTCTAAAATATGCAGAATGATTACCTTTGGAACAATAAATTGCGATAGTTGAGGATGAGATCACGCTTATTGTCCCTTTTAACTATGCCAGTCAGCTCGCAGAGCTGAATAAACCAAACAAAAATTGTAAGCAGGGGTAGGGGTGCTGTAGATATAGAAGTATGCACAGTAGATTTAACACTAAGTCATAAACCAGTACCCCTGCTTGTTGGTGGATGAAGTGATGCTGATTTCTTATCTTCAACTGCTCCTCGGCACGCCTCATAACACTTTCACAACTAATGTCACCTTCAATATTGCGAAAACATCCAAGGGAATTCCTTAAGTTCTCCACCTTTTGTTGAATATTGCTGAGTTCAAGCCGCTTCTCAGTCAAAATAGCAAGCTCTTCCTGGGTAAACACAAGAAGTATAAACCACTGCTACAAAGAGAATTTTGTACGACTGTGAACAAGTTTCACCATAAATTTTCACAACCATGCAGATGTCTCTACTTTAGTTTACTAAATGCAATAATAGGTGACAGTAGAAGCAACATAATGAATATTATTCAGGATAAAGGATAAAGATGAATGAGAGCAATGGAAAAGGAGCTATCGAAGCAACCACAAGAAGAATGACTACTCAAAGTCCAGACTTAATAGATCAACACCATGGCACCCAAAAGTCATTTACATGATTGGGGTGCAGATCTGTTGCTTAATTTTCTGCAGTCTTATAGTTGGCTTAGATACAGACATGACAGCTAAAGGCAATTAAACCATTAAATCATTACCTGTCCATCACTGGCATTGATTGAAGTTGCTGCAGGAAGACAAGCATCCTTCATTTGTGCAGCACCCAATATCTTAGATTTCAGAATGCAGCACTCTTGAATTCCATCTTGATATAGCTGAGCCTTATTCTGAACCAAAATGGAAAAAAAAAGGAGTAAGTTAGCATCTGACTGCAGCTTACAGGCCATAAGGTTTTTTAAAAAGATGAAGAAATCCTACTCGGAGTTTAGCTAGCTTCATTTTATTTATTTGTAGCTTTGCCTTTGCATAGAAAAGCTTCTCATGGAGAGATCTTGCCTCCTCTAACCTGGGGAAGCACGTCAAGTTGTAAAGTAGATTATATCTCCAAGCAGTAGCAACAAATGAAATGTATATGTTAATCAATAGGTACCTCTTTTGCTTACCACCACAGCAATCTTTAATCCTCTGGGTACAAAGAACAAACATGTCACCTAGATAAGTGGAATAAATAATCCAATAGGCAATAGGAAACATGTTGCTAAAGTTCAAAGATAAAAGATAAGAGCATACCACAGCAGTAGAAAGCCTTTTATATTTTCTAGCCACATGAATCTCATCCAGCTTATCACTTAGCGCATCAAGCTTCATTCAAAAGAAAAACAGACAGATAACAGCATTAAGTATGACAATTGAATGTCAAAACAGAACACCTTTTTTCTCGAAAATGCTGAAGAGCTGCATTTCATTTCATTAAGAGGAGTAATAGAACACCTTGACTGCTAATTAGCTTGTCCTAGATGTCATATACTTAAAAACATCGGGAGTATATGTGATATGCCATATGAAAAATTAATTTTCTGGACAGAAATTAACTGAACAAGTCTAGAGAGCTGAAGTCTGAATGTCAGTTGGAACCTCTACCAATTGTTTCAGACAGGCACAAAACTGTTAGAGTAGAATGACCAGATGGTCTGTCCAGGCAATGTTAGGGTTACATATACACATGGGCCTAATGGGCCAAAGGCCTACATGGGCCATAATATACATACACTACTCTAACACCCCCCCTCAAACTAAAGGTGGCTGTGAAATTACAGAATCAGATACATTTAGTTTGAATACATGAAAGTGATGTTGATCCCTAGTCTGAGCCTTGGTGAAGAAATCAGCAAGCTGAAGTTCATAAGGTGTGTACTGAAGATCAACAGTAGACAACTGACACTGTGATCTTATGAAGGAGGCATCAACACCAATATGCTTAGTGAGTTCATGCTTTGACTGGATTGTTGGCAATTTGAATAGCACTAGTGTTGTGACAGCGGAGAATAGTGGGATGAGAAGAATCAACACCAAAATCAGCCAACAGCCAACGAAGCCAAATAATTTCTGCAGTTGTTGTGGCAAGAGCTCTTAGTTCAGCTTCAGCACTAGATCGAGAAATGGCAGTTTGCCGCTTGAACTTCCATGCCACTGGCGAGCCACCAAGAAAAATACAATAACCAGTGACAGACCGTCGATCAACAGGATCACTTGCCCAAGTAGCATCTGAATAAGCATGAAGTGTTGGTGGACTTGAGGTGCCATAAAAAAGACGACGAGAGGCTGTACCTCTCAAGTACCGCAATACCCTATAAGCAAGTGAGCATAGTGAACTGTGGTAGGACAGCTCACAAACTGAGTGAGAATGTGGACTGCATAGGCAATATCCGGTCTGGTAGCAGTGAGGTAGACAAGACTGCCAACCAAATGACGGTAACTTGTCGGATCAGCAAGAGGAGAACCATCTGATGACTTCAAATGAAGATGAAGTTCCATAGGAGTAGCAGCAGTCCGAGCATCAGTGAGGCCAGAACGATCAAGAAGATCGCGAATGTACTTGGCCTGAGAAAGATAGTAACCAGCAGCAGTTGATTCAACTTCAATGCCCAGAAAATAGCTGAGAGGGCCCAAGTCAGACATCATGAATTGGTCACAAAGGCGTGCTTTAACAAAGGCAATGTAGTCAGGATCATCTCCAGTGATCAGCATATCATCAACATAAAGCAAAATTAAGGTACGTCCACGAGAGGAGGTGTGAACGAGGAGAGCAGGATCATGATCACTGGCAGTGAAACCTGCAGCAATAACCACTGAACTGAAACGTGCAAACCATGCACGAGGGGCTTGCTTGAGACCATACGGTGCACTCTTCAGATGACAAACATATCTAGGAGGAAGCTGAACCCCTGGTGGTGGATGCATATAGACATTTTCTTGCAAATCACCATGAAGGAAAGCATTCTTAACATCCATTTGAGAGATTTTCCATGAACGACTGGCAGCCACAGCAATGAGAGTACGGACGGTGGTCATATGTGCAACAGAAGCAAATGTCTCCTCATAATCGCGACCATAGGATTGCTAAAAACCTCGAGCAACCAGACGGGCTTTGTACCTCTCAATGGAGCCATCAGCTTTGGTCTTAAGTTTGTACACCCATTTACAGGTGATGGGAACGACATGGGGAGGTAATGGAACAACCTCCCAAGTACCAGTCCGGTGCAATGCTTGTAATTCAGCAGACATAGCATCACGCCAAGCAGGAAGTTGAAGAGCTTCCTGATAAGAAGATGGCTCACAAACTACACCAGCAGTGGGAAAACCATACCGATCAGGGATTTGAATAGCAGAACGATCCCTGAGATTATATTGTGAGCCAGAAGAAGAAGCATCAGCCGAGAGAGGAGTGGGTAGTAGAAGGAGGTGCACGGGGACGACGACAATAATGAAAAGGAAAAGGAGTGACATAGGGAGATGGAGTTGGTGGTGTAGATTCAGGTGGGCTTGATGGTGTGGAAACAGGCGTTGGAGTTGTTTCAGGTGAATAGACAAGGTCATGAGATGGGAGAAAAAGAAAGGACGGAGGTGCATTACATGATGACGGAGGAGTGGACGAGTGAAAGTATGGTTTGTTTTCAAGGAAAGTGACATCACGAGAGAAGCGAATACGGCGAGTAGAGGGGTCATAACAGCGGTAGCCCTTATGTTCAAGACTATAACCAAGAAACACACACTCTCAATTTTGTGGACTGAGTAGAAGGAAGGAGAACATAACATGTGCAACCAAAAACACGAAGATGAGCATATTTAGGAGGTGACCCATGCAAGACTTCTCCAGGACTTTTCCCTTGAAGACGAGTGGAAGGCTGAAGATTGATGAGATAAACAGCAGTAGAAACAGCTTCAGCCCAAAAATGAGTTGGCACAAAAGAAGAAAGGAGAAGAGTTCGTGCAGTTTCAAGAATGTGACGATGTTTACGCTCAGCCACTCCATTTTGAGCATGAGCACCAGGACAAGAAAGCTGAGGCAAAGTTCCTTCAGAAGAAAGAAATTCACAAAAGGCATTGGATAGATACTCCCCCCTGAGTCAGATCGAAAAATGCGAATAGAAGAGGCAAACTGAGTATGAACCATTTGAGCAAAGGATTTGTAAATAGACAACAATTCAGAACGATGCTTCATGAAATAAATCCAAGTATAGCGAGAATAATCATCAATGAAAATGACATAATATTTGTGACCACCTTTGGAAACAAAAGGAGCAGGACCCCATACATCAGAATGTACAAGAGCAAAAGGCTGAGTAGTTTTAGAGTCACTAGATGGATATGGGAGTTGAATCTGTTTCCCAAGTTTACAGCCAGTACAGTCAAAAGAAGCATCAACAGACACATGACCAAGGACCCCCTGCTTAACTAAGGTAGACAGACGTGAGCCACACAAGTGACCTAAGCGGTGATGCCATTGAGGAAAGGTGGCTGCAGCAGAAGCGGAGGATGGTGGTGGAGAAGATGTTGGGGACGACGTAGAAGGTAGCAGCTGAAGATGGTCAAGGATGTAGAGACCGGATGAACTCTTATGGCGACGGCCAGTACCAACAAGAGCTCGGGTGCGCCGATCCTGAACAAAACAAGAAGTGTCATAAAAAACAACGACACAGTTCAGATCAGCAAGTTGGCCAACAGAGATGAGATTCATGGAGAGTTTTGGCGCAAGAGAAACATCAGAGACCGAAAAATGAGAGCTGTTCAGATTGCCTTAATGGGTAACATGGCAAAGATGACCATCAGCAGTCTGAACAGGACGAGAATGGGAAAGAGGCCGACAAGAATCCAAAACAGAGGAATTCGAAGTCATGTGAAAAGAAGCCCCTGAATCCAACACCCAAAAATCAGTACCTGACTGTGATGTCGATGACAAGGAGGCATGGGACGTGTAAGCACTGTTGGGTTGCTGTTGGAACGGAGGAGCACTGACTGCTGATTGTTGTGGCGCTAGGTGTTGGGGGAACAAGTGGTACTGAGGAGGCCCTGATTGCTGTATAAACTGAGGCATTGCAACCGGTGCTGAAAATTGAAGTGAAGGCCCTAGTGAGGTGGAAGGTGCTGCATGTGATCCTCTACGGGAAGCAGCACGTTTGTCTCTCAGTTCAGCAAGGAGGTGAGGAAACTTTTTGAAACACTTGTTATCAGGATGTGTGGTCTTTCCACAATGACTGCAGGGAGGCTTTTGAGAAACCTTCTTAGAGGAGATGGCTGCAGCAGCTTCAACTTCAACATGTAAAGGAGGAACAGCCAGAACAGAGTGTTGCTCAGGCATCATGGAGTTTGCAGCAAGAGACTTAAGCCGGGTTTCCTCAACCATGAGAGCAGATAGCGTCTCAGAGAGAGTGGGAAGGGTTGGACGCCCCAACAGTTGGACACGGATAGGTTCAAAATCAGATCGCAAACCCATCACAAAATCAAACATAGTGTCCTGCGCATCATAGGTCGCCCTGGCAGTCCAAGCTGGAGTACAAGTGGTGCATAAGGAAGGAGGCTTGGGTACCATGGAGGCAATCTGACTTGATATCTTGTTGAAGGCAGCATAGTACTCCTCAATTGACATGTTCTGCTGCTGAAGATGCTGAAGATTCTGACGAAGTGAATAGCGAAGGGCTGAGCTGCTTTGTTGGTAGCGACTCTGCAAGTAATCCCACATTTCTTTGGCAGATTTGTGATCCTCAAGACAAGAGCGAATACTAAGAACAGTACTCATGCAAATGATGGCCATCACACGGTCATCAGTAAGTCGCCAAGCTTTTATTTCCTTGTCATTGGTAGAAGTGGCTGCAGGAGGAGCATCGGTGAGATGAGAAGCAGAACCACCATATTTCAGCAGCATCTTGAGGGAGCCCATTCTCTGTAGTTGGTGCCGTCGAGCTTCACATCCAGAATAGGTGATCCATGCGAAAGGCTGTTGAAAGGAGCAGCAGAGGACCCCCATGGCAGCAGCACAGAAGGAGAAGGCACTAGCAACGCAGTAGCAACAAGTTCTCTCGCAAGGGGCAGACGGCCCAGAGCAGACGGGCGCCGCCCCGACCGGCGGCGCGAAGCAGAGGAGAGGGGCGCCGCCCCGACCGGCGGCGCGAAACAGAGGACGACAGGCGCCCCGACCGGCAGCGCGAAGAAGACGACGGCGGCCTGGACAGACGGCGCAGAGGAGGGCCTCAACGGGCGCGCAAATGGGTTGGGGAGGGAGGGCCGCACAGGATCTGGTCAAGGTCGCCGGCGGCGCGAAGGGACGATGGAGCTACGGCCGGCGGCGGAGGAAGAGGCGACGGACGGTGGAGAGAGCCATGGCTCTGTTACCATGTTAGAGTAGAATGACCAGATGGTCTGTCCAGGCAATGTTAGGGTTACATATACACATGGGCCTAATGGGCCAAAGGCCTACATGGGCCATAATATACATACACTACTCTAACAAAAACATCAGACTAGTCTCCACGACCACAAGTGTGAAAGATTGCCAGTATGTTTTAAGGTCAGAAATATGGAGCTTCAGGATACATGTGTTTGGAAATAAATCGAGCAATTACCAAGGGATAGAATCATCCAATTAAAAGAAACCATGATGTATTATTCACAAGATAACGCCACTTCGTGTATTGCCTAAAAGATTCTCAGATATCAAGTTTATGATTCACGTCATTTACTATTGCAAATTTGCAAGCATGTTACATCCTCAAGACAAGAAAAAAGGCAAGAAAACATTGGTGAAGTAGACATCATGAATCCTCCAAGACACTAAAAATTGGTACAAAGATATTATTCTTTATATAGCAACAATTATGTAGTCTAAACTCTAAATCATCGAAAACTATGTTTTTTGGAGCATATTTGTCAAAGCTTAACTTTTATTCCTACTGTATTTTACATGTCAGCTCAGGATGTCAGTTCAAAAAAAAAAAAACTCAACCTGCGAGGGGCAAGCCGCCCCCCGAGCATTACAATAAGAAGAAGACCTCTCACGAAGGCTGAGAAAACCCCCGAATCCCTACCTCACCCTTATACAGGCCGGGACCTTCCACGTGCTTTGGGAATTGGCGGTAGGCGAGGAGATTTTTTTTCCTCTAGCCCGAAAGTTCGCTCCCACCGGGAGTCGAACTCGGGACCTAGAGGGGTGCCTCACACTCCTCTAACCACTCGGGCAGAGAAGACTTGGCTCAGGATGTCAGTTCACATCCAAAGTAATGCTGTTAGTTAGAAACTTAGAAAGCACAGTTCATGGTAATATGGACACACTTGTGTTGTTTTGGATACGAGTTAAGCACAAACTATTTTTATTATAATTCTGGGCACAGTTGTAGTTCACTGAAATTTAATATTTATTAAGTTCATCTAGAAAACAAGTTTACAATTCAGCTGACACAATACAATGCTAGCTAGAGGCAGTACAGCATGTCAATGTATTGCAAACCCTTCAATAGGACAACTGTTGAAATACATTTTTTCAAAATCAGCCATGCAGAGTAAAAGATTATTTCTAGGAAAACAATTATGTTTCTTTACTACAGTGAAGAGGGGGAAAGTATACCTGTTGTAAATTAAGCTTGCTTATTGATTCCAACAAAACTTGACCCGTTGCATCAGATATTGTACATAGGATCTGTACAAAAGAGAAAAGTCTTGATTTTTTAAAGAAGCTAATCACTTCAACAATCAAAAACTGTGTAGTACTTGAAGCTTAGATATATAAACTTGTCAAATTTACCTTGTCCCAATCAACATTAACTAACTGCCCTTGATCATGAGCATCATTCTGTCTTCCTTCAATTAGAAGAGAAGATTGAGACACACAAGAAAGCTCTTTTCTTGATTTCCTAGGATTTCTTGCTGCCTCCGCTATTTCCTCAGGAGACTCTTGCATGGCACACCCATTTTCTTTAACTGTTTCCTTTCCTGCAGCACCATCTAAATTCAGGAAGGGATTGCATTCATGACTAGGTTTGCTATCCAAAGTAAGGACACGGCATAAAGTATCCTGAACCTTAGTGGCTTCATTTAGCATCTGTGTTCGAGTGCCTAGGATAAAAGACTCACTTGTTTTCTTCGGTTGTCGTCGTGGAACAGAATTAGAAGCCAATGGAAACTGGGAAGCTGCAGGAGATTCTTGAAGCCTGGTCTTCAGTGCATTCTTCAGAGCAGAAATTCTATTGCCATGTTCAGCAAACTCGCTAACCAAAGAATAAGCCTCCTGGTTTGCCACTTTATCACTGGATAGAGGAGTAGCACTGAAGAGTTTCTGCCTTTTCAAGCGTAGGGAGGATATAGAGCCTTGTGGAGCTTGCAATTGCTGATCTATAGTTCTCGGAGTATGTAGAATGGTTTCTCTATCCATCACTTCATTTTTCTGGTGCAGCTGCTCCTCCTGGTTTGCCACTTTACCAGTGGATAGAGGAGTAGCACTGAAGAGTTTCTGCCTTTTCAAGCGTAGGGAGGATATAGAGCCTTGTGGAACTTGCAATTGCTGATCTACAGTTCTCGGAATATGTAGAATGGTTTCTCTATCCATCACTTCATTTTGCTGGTGCAACTGCTCAGCATCCATCGTCAAAATGGCAAGAGCTGCACTTGATAATTGGGAAGCATCCGTAACGTTATTTGTTCCAGGCAATTGATCTAACAGATTGGGTTCTGAGTTAACATTACACATAGAGGAAGTACTTCTAGTGCAATTTGATCCATATGGTTGATCTTTCAACAAGGATTTATCCAGCAGATGGGATTGCATATCAATGTTATTCACGACGGATTTACATGCTGGAGAAAGCTTTGCAGGAGGTTCTATGATATTATCAACACCAGGGTCAATAACCATGGAGTCATGGTTTCCATTCTGCAAAATAGTTAAATTACAATACACAGATAAGCACCAAAGCAATGGATGCACATAAATCAAATAATCAACGATACTAAATCTATGGGAAACAAGAATAAGGAAAACACAGTCAGAGACATAAGCTGGCAAATTCAACAAAGATGTGAGACAACTGTGCTGACTGCAACTATTCCAAATACGAGTTTCCCTAGTATCCATCCAACATGCCAGCCTAACTTTATGCTGGAACATCAATATATCAGAAAGTGTTTCGGTGCTCCAGTTACTTCTATTGTATAACTTAAATATTACAGAAGTTCAATACCAAATTTAAAGGATCAAATATCGAACCTGTGAATTCTCATGACCATCAATTATCATTTCATTATCTTCTTGAATTTGATGTGTGCTGGAAATGTGCTCCGCAATAGTATTAACAGTGCCCAGCTCATCAGAAGATATAACATTGCCATTGCATAAGTTTTCTTCCCTATTTTCTTCCTCAGATGAAGGCAAGGTTAAAACAGAATCAGGAGTAACATCAGCAATGCCAGCTTTAGGAGACTCTGTTTGCTGGCCCACTTTTACCTTCTGTATCATACTGCTCAGTGTGGGTGATAGCTTGCCATAATTGTAACTTCTGGGGTTACCATTCAACAAACTCATGATAGTCTCACCACCACTCATTGTTTTTCCAGGATCAGATACAGTCAGTTCCTTCAAAGGCCCCTTAGATTCAGTATTAGGTGTCATTAGACTGGCAGCTGAGTTGGCTGTACAGTCATCTGGTGGAGCAATATTGCGAAAATGCATAGAGAACGTCCTGGAATCCATAGTTATATCATGGTTATCATCCTCTGACATTCCACAATCAGATGGTCTTCCTGTTTGAATAAAGCTTGTTGATACAGGTCCAAAGAAGTTATCATCTGTCCATAGGAATGGGGCATAGTGAGATTACAAGAAGCTTTTCCACATAGTAATATGTCATCTGGCTAGCATAAAAATACAAGAAGGTTCGCACACCCACACTAGATGCATCATGCATGGATACATAAAAGCAAGACACCCCATGTCATATAGTGATGTTTAACTTGTAACTTCAAAATAGAGAAGCCAGTACTGACATCTTCAAATGATCAAATCCATTAACAATGCTTGGTTTTCGTTATCTTAATGAGAAAGCACTACAAGAATGTCTGCTGACCTAATATTTTGTGCAATAAACACACTCATGTTTAGATCCCTATCTGCATCTACACTCGCAATTCAGCACTAAGCGCAGCAAATTTGCCAACATTGCCAACATTAAGTAACAAGGCATATCACATCTGACACACTGACACTAAACATTTGAATCCGAAACTGAAAGTGTAAGGAACTCCAAGCAGCCAAGCTTAACATAATTAAATTGACAAATCAAGCAACAAACCTAATTCCCCATCAACTAACCTAATTCCCCATCAACTATGAAAGCCCCGGGTACGTGACTATAAGTCGTAACAAAATCAAACGTGCCAGTTAACAGAGCTTTTCATTTTTCGAAACAAAGGAAGGAGGGTTTCACCATCAGCGGAGGCGATGGATCCGGCGGCGCTGCCGGGGGATGACGACTCGATGTCCGGCACGAAGATGACCGGAGGACGGTGGAACTCCTCCGTGTCGTCCCCATCCCCCCGCTCCGCCGAGGACTTTCCAGGGGACGGGGACGCGGAGCCGGGCTCGCGCTCCTCGGGGGGCGTCTCGACGTCCTCGTCGCGGACGAACACGTGCACCGCGGTGGTGTCCGCGAAGCTCACGCGGCGGGAGCGCCTCCGCGCAAACTTATCGTCCTCCGTCCCCGGCGACAAGATGATGCCGCCACCGCCACCGCTTCCGCCGACGTCCATGGTGACGAGACTGGCGAATTGGGATTGAGAACGAGAGTTAGGGTTTGGCGTCAAAATTTTTGGGAAGATGGCGAGCAAAGCGTGACGAGTGACGCGGATTTTTGGAGGGAATTTTTTTCAGTCCTTTATCTGAAAAAGTGGCCGTTGGATGGCACGGTGTGGGCTGGAATGGATGTCTTGTACTGGGCTGACAAGTCGGGGGCCGTACGCTGATTTAAATGGCCGACATCTGAAGATTTTTATTCCCTTGATTTTTTTTTTGGAGCTTGGAGCTCATTCATGAATCATGATGCATCGATGACACCATCTATCTGACCATAGGTAAAGAATCTTTTCGTGTGTACACATCATACACGATTTACATACCTCCAGGCTCCAGCCAGGAAAATACATAAATACAAGATAATACTTTCAGACATTTCCCTTGTACATTTGTAAAAACGGAGCAGGAAAAGAAACGTGCCAGTAAAAATCTCACTTCAGCTTTACATCCTCAAAAATGACACTGCAGCTTAGCGTTAAGGCAGTAAAAAACAGTCCCTTAGCTCTCGCAGGGTCGCGCTAGTTAGATGATGTAGATGCTACAGAAATCGTACATACATGATTGGTAGATGGCACCCAATCCTCCAATGATAATCCCCTACATGATATCTCAGAATCAGAATCTGCAATCAAGTGCAACAGGCACCGGCAAATGACAGCACATGGAGGTGCGATTGGAACTTCCAGAGAGATTACGGTGATTATAGCTTCCCATCTGCAACTACTGTAACAAAAAGCCAAAGGACCCATTTGCGTCTTCTCAATTGTAACAATCTTAGATCCAGCTTGGTCGAGCGAGCACATCCCATCTCGCTCTTGAACTACATTTGAATATGGAGATCGGCAGCCTGTTGAGCCAGCTCGTGCATCATGGCCTCATCAAAGAATTTACTGATGCTCACATCCTCGCTCATGCCCTAGAAATATTGAGCATACAGTTAATGCCACGCTAATGAGGATCTTACTTGTATGATAAAAGCTGAGTAAGTTGTAAGTTTGCTCAAGACAGCTATCTCTTACCTTCCTTCGCCTGGTCTTTACCATGAACTCACGGGCAAGATGCTGTATAGGTGCTGGTTCCAGAGGGCGAAGGACAATACTCTTGTCTAAAGGATCACCAGGAACAATAGCCCAGTGATCGAATACAGACACACAAAATGCTTGCCCCTGTGTGTGGTATCTGAGATCTGTCTCAAATCCAAAAGACTCTATAACAGGTAAAAATGCCTGTAAACAAAGGAACATACCATCAGTAAGAATCAGACAGGTTTTCCAGAAGGCACATAAATGCTGGATGGAGATCAATGTATCCCTTACCTTCACAATGTATATAGGAGTGCCAGGCTTGGGTACATCAGCTGTTACATGACCACGTCGCCTAGATAGCACCGTGTAAATAGCAGAGACACAGTCAATTGGTGTTTGAATCTGCCAAATGCACACATAAGATCGTCAGACATGGTAGCGAACTAAAATATATGGGAAATATATATTCAAGAAGCAAAAGAGAAACCAAATAGGATCAAAATTTGTGCACAGTGACTAACCTCAACATAATACACAGGTTCCATAAGGCGAGGATTAGCCATAAGGAATGCAGAATAGACAACACGGCGTGCTGTGGGAATTATCTGACCACCACCACGGTGCAATGGTTCTGGAGCAATGTTTGCATGTAAGATCTTGAATTTCGCATTTCTAATTGGTTCATCACACAAAGGACCTTCTCTAGCACCCCACTGGAACCTATGTATAGGTTGGCAAATAAACTGGTTAATATAGATAGTGGATATGATTCAAATTGGACTTCGAGTTAACTGAAGAGTGCAGAGCCCTACCCTTGAACAATTGAATCTTTGATAGAATTGAGCAAGTTTTTGTCCACCTCAACTGAAAGTGTGTCATCCAGAAGAATGTTAGGACCCTGCATGCCCAAGTGAGATGTATTAAGTACATAGAAATAGAACTACTGCAAATACAGTGTTATCAAAAGGCTGATGATTTGGTGTGTGCTTCATGGAACGCGAACAAATTAAATTCAACCGCAAATGTGCACTAAGATTGCTTGCGAGTGAGCAGGGCGATGGGTACATGAAACTACAGAAACATGTGAAAAGAATCAAGAAATCAAGGTTGTGCAAGATAGCACCAGATCAGTCAGCAGTTTACGGCAACTCACCTGCTTGTCAGGTCCGAAAGCCCATATCGACCTTGCTGCAAGTACATCCCACTGGTAGCGCTGGCGAAAAAAGTCAGTGATTTCTTTCTGTCTTGAATCAAGGTTAACAAGGCCATTCTCAATATCTTCTGCCAAGCCCTTCTCTAGTGGTTCAGCAACCTGAATTCCATGCCATGAAGACAAGTTTCAAAAGCATCCCTTGTTACATTCTCAGCTCGTGATCCACACAGGAATGTTAAAAGCAAATACTAAGAATGCATTGAAGAAAAGCTTACCATGGTAATTTTGTTCCTCTTGTTAGGTGTTTCAGCAAAACATTTCATTGAAGAAGTATCAACAACTGTTTCACAAAATGTAACAACAGGATCTGCTACCTGCATACCAACAAGGCAAAAAATCAAATCAATTTGCCAAAAACAATTAACTTGGTTCACCAAAAAAAAGGGGGGAAATGTTGTGAAGTGCATCATACATACCTTCACCTCAACCTCCGAATAAAGCTCTCTGAGGTCCTTCATTATAGAATCAAGATATAGCTCACCAGTCCCCAGTATAGTGTGCTCTCCAGACTCTTCCACCTTAGTAATAGCAAGAGGATAGCTCTTGCTGATTTTACGAAGACCTTCAACCATCTTAGGAAGCTCACTTGGGTTAAGAGGCTCAGCAGCTATTTTTACAACAGACATGGTGTTGAAACGCAGAGGTCTAAATATGTACACATCTTCATCAATGTTCATAGGACATATTGTAGCAGTTTTCATGATTGATGCATCTACACCTTCAATAAGAACCCAAGAACCAGCAGGTGCTTTACTGATTGCAACACGGTACCGTGCCTGATAAACCCACAATTTGGTCACCTCCTTGACAGTCATATCCTCCTCATCATCTGGAGAATAGCCTTCTCCAAGGACCCTCACTGTCTGTCCTGTCTGTATTGTGCCACTAAAAACTCGTCCGAATGCATCAAAGACGCTGCAATCAGATTTAGGATATAATTTTGTAACGTTGACCATAAGGGGTCCATTGGGATCACATTTTTTCATAGCATCCACAATAGATGAATCCTGTGGGCCAGTGTATATGTGGTCAATCTTCCTTGCAGCAGCATCCTTCACAGAGGGGATATGCTTCACTAACATATCAGTAAAACCAGTAGCGGTGCCAAAAATTGACCGGCAAGCTAACCTCAGCAAAGGCCTAACATTCAGCTTGTACGCTGCATTGCTAAGCGTGACACCCAATTCAGCAAGCTTTGATTCAACATTCCCCTTTTGCTCACCAACAACCAGACTATAAATTTTGTACAGAGGCTCTAGGATAAACTCAACAAACGATCTATTAGCTCCTTCCTTTGGCGGCTTCTTTTTGAAGGTTCTCGAGTCAGGGTGAAAATACAAGTCTCCCCACAGACGAGAAGCAAATTTCTCATGATCAAATTGAATCCCATGAATCTTTAAATAAAGATGGGCAAAAGATTGTAAGGTAAAAGACCAGCCAGCAGCACCACTTGCAAAACATACGTTTCCAGCAGCAGGATCCACCAGCTGAGTGCCACCTACTGTAGTAGAACACGATGAGATAAGATCATTAATTGCTTCCAGAGTATGCCGTAGCTTGAAATATGCATCATTTGGGGGCAGCTTTAGCTCTGTTATCAATCTGTCGACCTAGCACATATTAAGCATAAACTTCAATTACACCTTGCTACTGGAGCATAATAGAAAACGGGGCAGCAAAAATGTACCTTGTTAATCACAACAACAATGGGAAGCCTTTCTTGGATTGCATGACGAATTGCCCTCTCAGTATTAACCTAATACCAATGGAGAACAATAAATAACATAATACTTTACATTCCATATAAGTAAGAACAGAAAAGATACTCTAGCATTATATAAAATGACTGTGCACAAAATTTCATTCTAAATGCTCTTGCATCTTTTAATTTCTCCGTTGTAATCACATTGCATGTCCTCAGCAAAAACATGATCAGTACAAGCTACTAACTTAACCAAAATCACACAACTTGCAATTTGCTGTACAACAAAATTGATTTGTGTTATCTGGGTACCTCGAATTCAATAAACATTATTTGCATGTAGCTAGTCTACTTCTGCCATGGCTGAAAACCTTTAAAGACTCATTTGCAACAGCTTAACACCATGCCCCTAGATTGATCATTACAAATAGAAACACGACCTTCAACATAATCTAAGAGATGTGAACAACTGAACATGTGATATTCATACATGCTCAGTGCATAAGAATCCTCAATCTTCAGATATAATGTCATCCTACACCCAAACTAAACCCAACTTATAATACAGATCCCAATTTCACCTCTGCCTGAACTGAGTAAATATCAAACTATCAATAGAGCAAGCATACATCTCACAGGTGGAGCTGTTTGTAAGCCTCATGAAGCATTACTACACTATTACAAAGCACACAATACTCAGAGAAATCTGGCAAGCAAAGTATTAACATTACCAATCTGAATCAAAACCATAAACACAGACACTAAATTATTCTATTTGCCTGTAGCCAAGTCCCATATTTTAGTATTTTTAGCAGTCTCACCTGTCACTCATTTAGAATGCACAGGTGAGACATTTAGAATGATATACTTCACTACCTTTCAATAGAAATCGAGGGTGGAGCACCCCAATTTGGACAGAGATACAGTTGAAAGGTGAATGTATTCTTAGCAAATTTTTGTTTTGATGAATTAGCCAAATTGTATCCCATAACAGATTAAATAATCTCCTCATGATCCTAACACTTTCTCTAATGTGTGACTAGCAATTTTCAGCATAATACATCACGATAGCAAAAACACAGCTACGAAGCAAAGGATCAGGACATACCATTACTCCCTCAGCAGCATCAACAACAAGCACAGCTCCATCCGCAAGCCGCAATGCTGCAGTCATCTCATCAGAGAAGTTGACATGCCCCGGCGTGTCCATGATATTGCACAGGTATGACTTGCCGTTTCCCCCCTCGAGCACGAGGGACATGGGCACAGCCTTGATGGAAACCTGCCGCTCCTGCTCGTCCACCCTGGTATCGGTGAACCTCACGTGGCGCTCCCCCTCGGAGTCGAAGGTGTCCACCTCGTGCGTCTGCTCCACGAGCATGTCCATGAACACCGTCTTCCCATGCTGGAGGTGTCCGACGAGGGCGACATTGCGCACCAGCGCGGGGTTCCCCGCGAGGCCCAGGAGGAAGTCTGTGGACGCGTAGGTGGACGTGGCCGCGGCGCGGGTCCCGACCTCAAACTTCACGACGCGGGGCGGGGCGACGATGGGCATCTCCAGCGGCTGCTCGTCCTCGTCCATGACGAGCGCCTCCACGCCCGGCCCGTACACCTCCTCGGCGGTGGGGTAGTACTTCTTGTCCTCGGCGAGCACCACGGCCTGCTGCGAAGGGTCGCCGTCCTCGTCGCCGTCGACGTCCATGAGCGCGCCCGGGCGGGAGGGGGATCCCGACGGGGAGCGCGCGGCGGGCGACGGCGAGCGGGACGCGGAGGGGGACGGGGAGGCGCCGCCGGCGTCGGAGTCATCGTCGGCGTCGGAGTCGGCGAGTTCCGGGCCGATGTAGTTGCCGAACTCGTCGTAGAGGCTGTCGTCCATGGCGACGGCGGCGACGAGCGGCTAGGGTTTTGCTCGGCGGCGGAGCGGGGCGGGGCAAGAGGTTCGGGATTTGGGAGGAGGGAAGAGCGGAGAGGCGGCACGAAGAGTGTAGAGTGGGCTGTGTAAAAGTGAAATCGCGAGTTTTCGCGATATGGATTTTTTTTTGTTTGAACCGACGTGTAGTAGTAGCCCACTAGCCCAGCCCATCTTTTCTTTTGGATCGAAATCTTTGTGTCCGGACCTTGTAGAGCTCATTAAACGCAACAAGAGCTCATTAAAGCTTACTAGCAACTATGCCCGTGTGCTGCAACGGGTATTGCTTGTCACGTTGTCATCCACTCCGACTGCACGGTCGTCCCATATAGCTCCCTGTCCTCGCTATCATCGCATCACATCCGCGTCACCCTAACCTCGCCTGTTGTCATCTGCCCATCTCGACCTCATTGTCGTCTGTCTCGCTTCGCCGTCGTGTGCCTGCTGACCTCATCTTCCCCGACCACGTCATTATTTTGTTCCCATCATGCATGCATCATGCTGACTTAGCTTGCTCGTCGTTGTCCGCGCCTCACCAGACTCGCTGTCATCTTCCCTAGTCGCGATGTCATCCCCGCATACCTGATCTCACCGTTGCGTCCGTTGTCATCCGCCCCGACCGCACCATCACCCTGCTGCCCCGCACCTCTCACCCTATGATCTCACTGTCATATCCGCCTCGCCCGTGCCACCACAACCTCGCATGTCGTCACTTCGGTAAAAACAAAAAAAACATGCATCAATAATATATAAAAATCATTATGATGGTTAATAACTTTCATTTTTTTCACTACACGGTTGTTTGTAATGGATTTATTTTGCTTGTTGTGTCATATATGGTGTATGTCTTGTACCTCATATATTCATAAAAAATAAAAAGTAGAGGAAAATAAAAAATAGATGAAATACTAAATTACCCTCCAACCTTATCTCTTCCACCTCCTCTACACTTTTTCTCCCTAAGCAAAGTGACCGTGCGTTGCTACGGTGAAATACTAATACTATCTTATAAAGTTTATTGTTTTATCTATGTTATAATAATTTTTACTCAACATGCATTTGCTAGGGCATCAATACTATCATTTTTTTCCTTAACCCACTTCCTTCTACTCCAATACTCATTATATATGCTAGTGGTTATAGCACTTGAGTAGCACCCAATAGGCTCGGGTTAGACTCCTTGTGGAAGTGAATTTAACTGGCTGGAATAAAATTATTACAAAAAAATAGGTAGGGGTATTCTCCTCCTGACGTCGGTAAAAAAGAGAGAAAATAATTGGTACAAACGTGCAACTAAATTGTACAATACAATGCGATCATCTCTCGAATTCTAATATCTAATCTAAGTTAGCAATAACAATATAATACCTCTGTTTTTGTTTAGATGTTGTTTCCGACAGCTGTTTATAGTGTTAATTAGCCTAGTTTTTCAAGCACCAGCGTCAACTATAAAAAACGAAGGGAGTATATATCAAGTTCAACAGATGGTCCGGTCTACAAGCACTTGAGTATAGCCTACATGGATTAGTTGGCGTGCGCCTATTTCTTGACGCGGATAGAAAGTAGCACGTGGTGCCTATACCGATAAATTATTGTGCAATGTTTGAGTCATTTAAAAATTTTCTATTGTACATGCTAAACTGCAGATATTTTATGGTTAATCCTGTAAACTTAGTGTGCAATGTTGGAGCACCGAATAACTACTGATATTATTTTACGGTTTAACGTGTAGAACACAGAAAACCAGTTAACAAGAAAGTAATGCGTTTTTGAACAAAATCAGACTTTAGACTGGCTGGTTGAATCCTTTTGTGCGGGGTTACGAAGTTTTGAGATCACTAGGAAAGGTGCCCGTGCGTTGCTACGGGCAATATCTTTGAACAAGATCAATATTTTGATGGTGTGATATATTTCCTTTAACAAAGTAAAATTTAGTGTCCCAATATTTTGATGGTGCAATACAAATAACGTTCCTTTAACAAAGTAAAATTTAGTGTCCCAATATTCTGTTCAGTCTTCTCACGACACTTTTGTAGCCTATAATCAAGAGCTGGATCATTGTCGTAGAAATAAAGCTCGAGGTGAGATGGTTCATACTTTTCTTCCTTTCCAAAGTTTTTTACATTATGATAAAGGGAGCCGTGCGCACGGAAAGTGTAAATACCACACTTTGAGGCGTCGGTGGTCGCACTATCAAGTTTGCAGTACAGAGAAGTGAATGAGAAGTGCCCATTGAAATGCCTGATGTGCTCACGAAAATGCCTGGCATCAGAGTCCGACGCCGTCCACAATCTCATGAGTTCAGGCGGGGGCGGGTCGGCAGGGGCTAGATCAATCTTTCCACTACGGCAGCAGAATCCTTTCGGTTCGGACTCAAATCTTTTTGCATTGCAGAACTTGCAATTTTCCACTGGGTTTAGCATGTGTGTCTCGTCGATGACATTGGCATACACCGCACCGAATGGATCTGGTGCATCATGTTCATCGACATCTTCATAATCCCTAGCGAGGTCGACTTCAACGTTGGCATCATCATCATACTCTATTGATAGCATATAATAGGTCAAGGGTGTTATATTACATATGATAACATAGAAAGACCACTTATTAACGCGAGGTGACTTAATCGACGTATACTACCTTGTCCCGCAAAAAGGTACCCTTCATCCTTTTCCTCGTCCTCCTCGAACATGATGTTCTCATCACCATCTGATGCAACACATGCACATCATTTTTAGAGACGGACATAGGTAAATTCACAATTCATAGGCACATACCTTCAACATATGATGGTTGTGTCTGAGTTGTCCTCTCATGACCAACAACTTGTTTAGAAGTCCCTGCAGAAGCAGAATGGCAGGTGAGACACATGTAAAGTGCCAACCCTACCCCAAGAGGCAGTAATGTTGTCACCTGCTACTCCGGCGTCAGATGAGATCACAATTCTATCACCTAGAGGGTCGGTCTGTGTGACACCTTCATATAAAAGTAATACATAGTTTAGTCAAATGGCCAACACCTATAAGTCATAATACAGATAGGTTGGCAAGTTCATTACCATTGTCAACGACACAAGACTGTGTCGGATGACTCGCAAAATTATCGTTATCACCGGTGTTTCCTATGGTGTTTCTCCCAATGGTTGCTTCAAATTCTTGATTACGCCGCTTACGTTGAGAACTTCTCAATCCTGGAGTTAGATGGTTCTTATGGATAGTGTTAGATAGAAATGTCTCCGGTCGTCCTACTTCTTGCGGAGGTTCTTGTACTTTTGCCTCAACGTAAACAGGTCTGCCACCATATTCGGGGATCACCATCTGTTCCGATATTCTTGAGACAGGTTCATCACCATAAGGAGATATAAGCTCTGGTTTCCATTGAGGGTTTGTCATGGCAATGGAGTGAGGATGCAAGTTGTTTGCACGATGCTCTTTAATCATCCATTTGTAGTTGGCCTTGGATTGTCTTGATACCTCCTTCTTCTCTTGCGGTGTCTGAAATAACCTCTTTGCAACTCTTTTATCACGCCTCTTCTTTAATAGTGCCTCCTTCGCAACAGGAGACATTGCTGCATAACGTGCCCTATAATTCCTACGTCTACGCTCACCAGGAGAGATGGTTTGGTCTTCCACAGTGATGGGTTCATCATCTCTACCTAATATCCAGATCACCAAATGGTGCTAAGTATAACATTTGTGTTATGGCAGTCATCGCCAAAAAAAAACAAATGTGCATTTGGGAAAGAAGACACAGTAGAACGACCAGAACAATTAATACTTTAACAGATTAGAGCACAAGTCCAGGTAATTAAGAATCAAACTAACAGCCATAATTAGTCAACCGAAGTCAGTTTCTAGTTAAATAACATTATTTAAGAACCAAAGTAACACCTTGCAGTAATCAAACGAAGATAAGAGTAAACAATACTGACAACACATTTACCTCCATCATTATTTGTATCAATGCAATTCTCATGTATGTCATCGACATTGGTATCTATTGAGTTGCTCAATACCTCACCCCCAGCTACATGTTATGAACAGGTAGTTAGTAAAAAGAAAATATGAGGTAAACTGTGACTTGACACTAATAATTAGGTTTCAGATTTCCATACTCAGTTAAAGTTGTTCTCCTTTCTACAAAACTGCAAATGACAGAAAACATCTTAATAAAGCCATACGAACCTATCTGGTCGTTTTCCTGGTAAAAACCACCTGGACCTGTCTGATAATTGCATTCAGTAAATTGTCCCATGTTTAGGCATTCATCATTTTCATCTCCATCCACAGCTGGTACATGTACAACAAACTTTGATCTCAATTTTGCATACACAATACACATTATCTATATATGGAGTTATTAGGATCCCAGACGAACCTGGAAGGTCATTGTCTTGTGTCAATTGTCCCTGATGGAGCCATTCATTATCTTCATATTCATCCACTGGGACACTAACATCTGTCCACAGGAGATTTTGTGGGTGAGTCAGACTCCTTAATCAATATCATCTCTTAAAGCAACCTCAACATTATCTGTATCAGGAGTTATTAGGATACCAGACGAACCTAGAAGGTCATTGTCTTGTGTCAATTGTCCTCGATGGAGACATTCGTTATCTTCACCTTCATCTACTGGGACACTAACACCTGTCAATAAGCATGCAGTTTAATAAAAAAGGCTTGGGGTATGTAGTTTGACCTAGCGGAGTTTTACCAATTGCCAGGGCCTTTTTATTCCTCCTCCTCTCACGTTGCTTCCTATTGTTTTCATCCTTCTTCTCCCTTGACATTGTTGCATAACGTGTTTTATCCCTTTGACGCTTACGAACAATGGAATCCTGCGTTTCTTGCACATCCCGTGTCACATCCCCTGACAAATCGGTGTTAGACAACCGAATAATAATGTGACTGCAATTGTGAGATTACTTTGTGACAAAGAAATATGACCTCTTTGATGTATGTTAGTAATGTCGGCAAGAGGCATGCCAGACCGGCTCGGCGGTGACATGCGGTCCATGTCCAGCAACGAATTCAAATAGGCCATGTTCCCATAAAATGTACAATCCAAGGTACAGATCGAACCATGCAATTAAAGTGCTATTATTTAAAAACTGCACTGAACAAATAATAGTTGTTTTAATGACATTTATATGTTGAAGATTAGTAAATGTTCACTGAAATTGTGCCACAAAGTGCTCAAGAACAGATTGCTGAAACCTCCACACATACAAAAAAAACAGATAGCCCATGCTGGCATAAAATGTGCAATCGAAGCTATAGATCAAACAATTCATTATACTGTTATCTATCTACCTAAAAGTGAAGGGAAGGCATAATCGGAAGGAAACAATAATAATAACAATAACAACAACAACAATAATAATAATAATACTAATAATAATAATGTCAAAATATTTTTATTATTGTCTGCAATTGTGACATTTATGTTGAAGATTAGTCAGGGAAGGCATAATCGGAAGGATCTCTACCCCATATCCTTCCGCAACTGCAACTTGTCTGCCTAAAAGGATTAGATTAAAATATGAGAGGTCGCCAGCCTACATAAAGGAGAGGAACAAAACAGAGGATAATCTCTTTGCGCTGACATAATGAATATTTACTATACTGTAAGCTATCTAGATCAAGCAAAGCCACTAATCACTATCCTCCTGTATGCAATCGAACCACCAGAACACGAGAATAAATGGACTATGTTTCCAATCAAGCAAATGTAATCGAACCACAAGATCCGCCTAAATAAAGATGCATAAAAATGGGGATGTGCAAATGGGCGGAATAGTTTACCGTTTTTCGGTAAGCTATTGCGAACAGACGAACAGTACATTGAGAACAGAGGAACAGAGTAAGTCACTTACATAGTCCTGATGTAACGCCACGAATCAGTCTTCCAAACCTTCACAAGTTTGTCGTCACCAGCGGATGCAAATAAAGCACCATTGACACTAAAGCAAATAGCTCTTATAGCGTCTGAATGAGAACGGCCGCCACAGTCATCTGACAATGAATCTGGAGAACCAGCCCTGGATGCACAAAATAAATATTTATTCACGCATTCTACCAAGTGAAATGCAAAGATAAAGTCCCCACTTGTCACTTGGACATGTGAATTGGGCGGTACAAAACTTAGCATTCGAGAGATTCATTGATAACTGCATAGTGAGCAGTCAGACTCAACTAAAAAAACGGATTGCCCTTGCATTAAAAAAATACAGTACCACACAAAATCTACTAATACTGCAATCAAAACACGATCCCTTTCTACATTAGGGATTCAGGATTAATGAGAAATCAGCGATAGAAGCGAAACGAAGAGGGAATATAAACCCAGCCAATGGGTCGCATGCCTGCCTTTTCAGCAGTGGTCCGATCAGCTAGCATCCACTACGTCTGAGCAGGAATCAACGGAGCAGGAGTGGAGAAGCAGCTCGATCGGGCGTGCCCAGGAGTGGTGTCCAGGGAGGATGAACGAACCGAGTGAGCTAGCAGCCGGACCGGAGTATGTTCCACACGAGGGTATTTACTTGAGATCGAACACACGGAGCTCGGGGCCGATGGCGACGGCAACACCGTGCGGGTGGACGGCGATGAGTGCCGGCGCGAACTCCGCCGCGCCGCTCACCGGCGGGCTGGGTGCGGCGTGGGCGGTGTGGGTCGGCGTGCGCGGGGTAGGGTTTTGGGAGCGGCGGCGCAAGGACGGCGAGGCTGGGGAGGAGGCACGGGGGAAGCGCGGCGGTGGGCTGGGTGCGGCGTGGGCGGGCTGGGTCGGTGTGCTCGGGGTAGGTTTTGGGGAGCGGCGGCACCAGCGCAGCGCGAAGGGGACGACGCGTTTTTTTTTCTCACGCGATTGGATCGGTGGATTGGTTGTGGGACCGACGGTAGTGCACGGATGGGCGACGTGCGGTGCGGAGCGGAGGCACGCGGGGGAGGGCGGAGGCGCGGGGTGGAGAGGAAAATGGATGACCATATTTGTTCTCCTTTTCACTCTTTTTAGGAGTAGAGAAATCCCAATCTTTCCTATTTTTCCCCACGGACACAGTCAAAGGGTGCGGCCGGTTTTGATTTTTCCACGCACGTGGGGGTGGGCCGTGGGCGGCGCGGGTTTTGTGGCACCCGGGTTTCGCGCACGCGACAGGCACCGAACCGTCGGTTTTACCTGGTTTTTGTCCGGTTCAAGGGATAAACGGCTGATTTTGTCCGGTTCAAGGTGCAAATGTGCGGTTTTCGTCCGGTTTAGCGGGTAACAATCGCTTTCCAGCCGATTCCCGACGACGGACGAAAAAACACGGCAGAATCAATCCTTACTTTACTATTAGGTAAAGGTAAAGATTAACAGCAAACCTACCCTTTCTTCCGCCTCCCCCTCCACTGCCCGCGCCGCCGCCTTCTCCGCTCGCCGGCCTTCCCCACGCCCCAGCCGCCTCCCCCGCCACATCCCCTGCCGCCTCCGCGGCACGCCGGCCCGCCCATGGCCGCGGCCGGAGCTCGTCGCGCTGCCGCCGCCCGGAACGTGGAAGAAAAAAAGTTGCCCAACATTTCCACGAAATGTTGGAACATTTTTTGCAAATGTTGACAAAAACATGTTCATTTCATAAAAATGTTGGAACTCGGAGACTGCTCAAAAATGTTGTCTAACATTTTCAAAAAATGTTGTAATATTTTTCCAAAATATTGACGAAAACATGTTAAAAACCTAATATTTCTGAAAAATGTTGGAACATTTCTTTAAAATGTTGGAACATCGGCTGGTGGGGAAGAAAAGTGGGCTGGTGGGAAAGAAATAAGAAAGAAGTTTAGATGGGTTTTAGTGGGTTGGAAGTTTCAACCCTTATCTACCTTCCACAAGGTATATAGAAGCCCCCGTTGTAGAGAGGGTTTTTTTAAACGTGAATCCTATCCGGAGAGGGTCTCTCGTTAGTCTTACACCGAGACCCCTTTTCATCTCGTGCGGCCAAGTGGATAGGCATCGCACAAAAGCCAGTAGGCGTCGGGCCGACGACCCTTCTCTGTGGAAATCCTATCCCCGTTCTTTTTCCCTTTTCCTGTATCCTTCTCATTCTTCCATTGGGACGGCAAGGCAGGGAGCCAAGGAGGCCGGCCATACGTCGCGAATCTCCGGCTAGAGGCGTCATGTGCTGAGCGAAGGGGCCGTGACGCATGACGAGCAGACCGGAGGCTAGGTGAGTCTGGGCAATGCCAGCAAGGGAGGGGAGGTCACACGCCACTCATGTCTGGCCGGAGGCGACGCGCGACGAGCGGAGGAAGGATTCCCTCTGCGGCATGCCCTCCACTGGGATTCTTCAGTGAGAGGTTGTGACGCATGACTTGTAGAGGGGCGCGCGCGGATCTTCCACCCCTCTGTCATGAACCTCTTCTCTACTGTTCCACGGCGGTACCGTCGACTACCCGACATGGCAGGGCTTGTCCTTCAACAAGGTACTAGCCATTCAATTAGCGGGGGACCTAAGGTTTGTCCAGACCCCTTTCTCATTCATCACCTTACTCTTTAATATCGAATTTGATCCTGCTCATTAGTACTACTGGTTCATGTTTGTGTTCTTTATGGGACGAATCTATCAGCTCACAAGTCACAAGCACGTTCCTGTTTTGTGCATGTGGGGGACCAACATTTTTTCTGATTATTTTGTTTGTGATCCTTCCTATCTTCTACATTTGTTAGAGATTTAGATCTGAGCAGTCCACAAGAGGGTTAACCCCGGTGGTTTGTTTGTTCGGTGGAGGAGATCCTGAGCTAAGAGCGCGATGGTTGTACTAGTCGTAGCACACGAAACACAAAGGACACATGCGAGTTTATACTGGTTCGGGCCTCCGGAGAGTAAAACCCTACGTCTAGTTGTTGGTGTTGTATTGCTTTGGATTGCGAGGCAAGGTACATTGGAGGGTGCACTTGCCCGCCTTATATTGGGCAGCGGACAAGGTCGACATACCTGAATCCTAGTCGGTTACGACCAGGAGACCTATCTCTATTCGGTTACAACATCTTCCCGTGATCTTCGGGCTATCTGGCGGCGCAACCGACGTCTTGGCGTGTACTCCAAGCCTCTTGCGCAGCGGATAAGGTCTTCTGGAGGTCTTCTAGGCTACAGATCAGGTCTGTTGGGCCCGTTGTCAGGTCAGCGAGTCTTCTAATGGGCCGGACCCACTTGTCGGGGATGGACGTGAGCCTGGTCGGTGGGGACCCAGGGGTACCCATGTTTCACAAGCCCCCGAGCGATGTGTAGGCGTAGCGACCTTGAGAAGGTCATGACGAAGTCTTGAAGCCATCGACAGGTCGAATAGCGTGCACATCGGTCCAAAAGAAAAAAAGTAGCCAGCTTAGCAGCCGACCTGTTTGTAGTGTCCCGAGAGTGGCGAGGTCGAGTGCTGACCTATGAGAAGCAAGACTTCCCGATAGGTCAAAATGACGATGAAAACAATAGAGCGTTGAAAACGCACTCGTAGAGTAGTCCCCGAGCATTGAAGCGGGCAACAGAGCCGGTTTGATGATCCAAAAAAGAGAAGGAAACACCGTCTTAGTCTTGAATAATCGGTTGTAGAGACACCTAGATCACCAAGCATAGTTGCAAGGAGTCTGGCAGAGCCGCAGAGGCATGCCGACCTCAAGGAGGTCTCAAGTCAATCAGCATCCAAACACCCGGAGATGCCTGGCAGGGCCTATGTGACACGCACCCCCTAGAGAGGCCTTCGGTCCACACGAAATCCAGGATGCCCAGAACAGGCTGGCAAGGCTTTAGACAAGCACACCGACCTCAAGAAGGTCACACATCCAGGGCGCCCAACTAGGTTGGAAGAGTTTAAAAGAGCACGCCGACCTCAAGAAGGCCATTTAGTGCCCAGACGACCAACATAGTTGTCAGGCATCCAGCAGAGCCAAAAAGGTACTGAGGTATTAAAAGACCGAGGCACCAAGGCACACCGACCTCAGGAAGGCCCGACGAAATCGAAGACTTGATTGATCTGGACTCCAGGTGCCCAGACGGACTGGCAGAGCAGCGAGGCATGCCACCTCAAGGAGGTCTTCAATCGAACCTATGATCAATTCTGCTCAGGAAACATAACTTAGGTTGATTGGTTTTAGGTCCGTTTACACTGCAGAGCCAAGTGGGTGCAACCAAGACGCAGAGCCATAGTGGGTGCAATTTCCAGCGAATGCAGTTGTAGTAGGTCATAAAACTAGCAGGTACAGAACCATATGGCACAGGGGCCATCTGACACGGAGTCAGGCTAGTGTTGCAGAGTCACCGAGACACATAGCAGGTCACAGACGTACTGTGAAGTCATGGATCAGTACTGAAGCATTGTGAAATCACAAGTCCCTTGTCCACCGCAACAAGACAAAATTATTTGGATAAGGATCCACTAGGGGATCACACCACATGAGTCACGGGGTAACAAAAGGTCAAATGATCACGTGCCAACAGTACCGTGAAGATAGACTTCACTGTAGTCGTCACGACTATAAAAGAGAGGGTTACATCCCAAAGGCAGAATACCCTGAAGTAGTAGTGGAAGATGTTGAGAGCACCATATCCAAAGGAAATTCCACCATACGCATATGTTCGTCCCCCGGAAGGGTTGAACAAGTGTTGAAGAGCTTGGAGCTAGAAGAATACTTGCGAAGAATGGAGCACCTTGAGTAGCCTCTGCTCTTGCACCCAAGAGGGCCCCCCTTGAAGAGGTGGAAGAATTCAGGGGAGAAGAATTAGTCGTTGAGACATGATTCTCCCATCCGGCATCTTGAAGGTCTCCATCTAGGTCCAGAAGCCAGAAGAAAACTTGCGACATTAACTGCAGGAGCAGATAATGTAGCTTGTTTGTATTGTGTGTGATCTGGATCATAAGCACCTCCTTAGTGGGGTAAATATGTTTATCATCATGTAATTGGTCAAGGACCAACTAGAGCCAAGACGACCATGTAGCCATGGAGCAATATTTGTAATGTTCACACTCTTCTATCGAAATAAATGCAGTAGCATCTTATTTTGGGGGAATATATTCCACAACAATCAATAATAATACCATTTGGAAGTCTACCAACCTCTTGAACGCCGGGGGCTTTATCAGGAAGATGTGAAAGGAAATAACACTTCACCGACCTCGAGGAAGTCATCTCGAACCATTTGGTCGCTGAAAAGATCCATTAGGCTTAGAACCGTTGGGCGCTGAAATCGCGTAACAGTCATGCGACCTGTGTGGCCCATATAAATAGAGCCAGGGGAAGGAGAAGACTCCATTCGTCTCCCCTATTCTCGCTGTCACTAGGGTTTGCTACCGCCGCCGTAGAGATCCAAATCCACGCCCGCACAGTTAGAGCCTGAGGCTGCTGCCGCACTCCGGCACTCCACAGCCCACGCCGCCGCGAGCGACGCCGCGCACACCTCCGCATGCGCGTGAAAATCCTAGTGACTTTTAGATCTAGATCCAAAAGCTTCGAGGGAGAAGAAATGGTGACAGAGAAAATCCTCCCCTGGAGGAGGTGTGGATCCGTTCGGAGATTACGGATGAGCAAATCCAAGCCTTGGTGAACCGCGGGCTGTAGAGGCCAAAGGTGGAAGTGGGGTGGGAGGCACCTACCGGCAAGGCGTTCCCGTCAGAGGACGACAAGGAGCAGGTCATTTTTGCATCCTACTTCGAGCGCAGCTTCAACGTCCCCTGCAGCGATTTCTTCCGCTGACTGATGCACTACTACCGCCTGGAGCTGGTACACCTTGTCCCTAACTCCATCACCGTAGTATCGTCTTTCATCCATCTCTGCGAAGCCTATCTTGGAATACAGCCATACTTCAACCTGTGGCGTTATTTCTTCCAAGTGAAGAAGACTGGCAAGGCCAAGGTTGTTGGAAATGTTGGGTTTTACTTGAGATCAGGTCTCAAGACCCAGTACATCGACATGGAGTTGCCAGACAACACCACCGGGTGGAGGTCGGAGTGGTTCTACATCGAGGACCAAAGGCCAGAGCTTCCTCGACATATAGGATTTGGACCTACCAAGGTCGCTGAATGGGACTTGCCGCTGACCTCCAGAGAGGTAGAAGACGTTGCCCCCCTCCTCACCGACCTGGAGACCCTGAAGTCTGCAGGTCTAATAGGAGGAGCGGTGGCAATTAGCTTCAGCCGCTGTCTGATCCAACCGATCAAGGACCGTGTGCACCCAGCCTATGAGTACTGGGGGCAATCGGACCCGACCCGGGAGCAGAACCGGAAGGTCTCCAAGGAGGAGTTGGTTTCCAGCATGATCCAGCTCTTCAATGGAGTCATCCGCAATAAGACCTGTCCGAAGGCCTGTTCGCTGAAGCGTCTAGCCGATCTGGTAAGATCTCGACCTTATCATGTAGCATGATTATAGGTGTAGTGTAGAGGAAGACCTCATAATTGTCTGTTTTGTATGTTGTAGACTCAGGAGTTGGAACACTGGTGCCCCGCACCACTTCCCGCTGGCATGGAGCCGCGGAGGAAGCTCAGGGAGCTTGAAGAGTATGAGGCGCCACCAACGCACCTGCTAGAAACCTACCTATCTCACTCGTCTGTAGAGGCGGACGGGTATAACGACCAGGAGGTCAGTAATGCAACCATCAGCAAGCCGGTAACGCGCCGGACACAAAGAATTGTGGGAAAAGTCTCACAATCAAATGCAGAGGTGAAAGTGCATCTAGCCCCCTAATTATTTTAGTGACAATGACATTCACAATTTGGGTATTTGATGTTTTCAATGAGATGTGTGCAGGGATAAAAAGAAAAGAAATGTGAACAACGAAGGTTGACACCTCAATTTTCTATTATCGGTGTTGGAGCTCAAATGGCGATTTAAATTGATTTTCGGTTTGAATTTGAGTTTAGGAAACACCGTACTATAAAGGGGGACTAGGTCGATTGATCTAGGTTTGTCACAAGTGCTTTTTGATGAGATCTAACCACTTATGAGAGACATTGCACTCACGAACACGTTTTCTCAGCTGTCCTATGTAGGGCGGGTGACCTGCCCTCTTGGGTCGTGTGACCCATTTCCCTTCTGTTGAGAGGTGGGTGACCCGCCCTATAGGGCCGGGTGACCCGACCTGGCAGTGGGAGCCCCTAACGGCTAGTTGCGGGGAAAGGGTTATAAATACCCCTTCTTCCTCCTTTCTAGGGTTCCGGCTCCTCCTCCATTGAAACACCTCCCAAGCTTGCTTCCCTTTCTCCCTACTCCCTTCCAAGCATCTCTAGCAAGGATTCCTCCTAGGGTTTGGGTGTGAGAGACATTTGAGGTGTGAGATTAAGCCCCTTTATGAGAGCTCTTCGCGTGTTCATCTCAAGAAGCACTTGTGGCGGCTTTGGTTCATCGATTCGCGTTTATTACTCTTGAAGCTTGCTTCTAGACGATTAGGCATCGCCCGTTGAGCACCCTCCTTGTGTGGAGCGTCTAGGAACATTTGTATTACCCTCTCCTTTGTGGAGATTTCTTAGTGAGCACCAATCTTCCTTTGTGGGGATTGGGTGAGGCAAGAGGCTCTACGTGATAGCCCTCCCTTTGTGGGAACCTCAACGGAGACGTAACTTCCTTAGTGGAAGTGAACTTCGGATTAAATCTCTTGTCTCGTGCTTGTTTGAGTTTATCTCCTCTTTTTAACCCTAGAAGCTTGTGTTTGTCTCGATCTATATTCTTGTGTGGTTGCTTGTTATATCATCTTATGCAGGTTGTTTCTATACTCCCTAGTGAACTTTTGATTCAAAAGGTTTCGGTAATTTCGCTTAACTTTTGAGCGTATCATTTTCGTTTTCCTGCCTCGGGGTGACCCGCCCTGCTAGTCAGGGTGACCCAGACATAGGGTGCGGGTGACCCGGTATTTGATCCGCTGCTAAGTTTGTGTAGGAATTTTTAAAGTGATCCTATTCACCCCCCTTTAGGCATCACAAGATCCTTTCAAGTGGTATTAGAGCCTAATCCCTTGGTTAAAGACTTAATCGCCTAAGGGAATCAAGATGTCTCAAGTTGGGGATAGTGCGGCCGCTCAAGAGCTAGCCGCCAAACAAGCTCAAGAAAAAGCGGCTCAAGAACAAGCCGGCATCAACTCAAGTAACACTCTTGAAGTGAGCTCCGACGACTCAAGTGATGAAGAGAACTTTGAGGTACTTGATGAGAAAGCCAAGAAAGCAGTCAAGAAAAGAAGAAAAACTAGAAGAAAAGCCAAGATGAAGGCAAAGCTAGAGAAGATGGCGGAAAGGCTCTTCCAAAGGAGAATCAAGGAAGAGCAAGAGAGGCACGCTTCTTCCGGCTACCATGAAGTCCCCTACCACTACACACAAGTTCCGAGCAGCAACAACAACAATGATAGGTTTTCTTCCGTACACTTGGGCAAACCTCCCCACTTTGATGGGAAGGATTATCCCAAATGGACTTATGATACGCAAATGCATCTTTACGGGCTTCACCCTTCTCTTTGGAAAGTTGTGTGTATAGGTGTGACATTGCCCGCCGAAGGTGAAGTACCAACGTCTAAGCATGAACAAGACCTCTACCGCAACATGCAAGCCGCAAGAGTCATCACGGGATCCTTGTTTGCTCAAGAACTCAACAAAGTCCGAAACATTCACATCGCCAAGGTGGTTTGGGACACACTCAAGGAAGCACATGAGGGAACCGATCATGTGAGAGAAGGCAAAATTGACTTGATTCATGGAGAACTTGAGCTATTCATCATGAAGGAAGATGAAACCGTGAGACAAATATATGATAGACTAATGCTCCTTGTCTCGGACATTAGATCCCTTGGAAGTAATGATTGGGAAGACACCAAGGTCACAAAGAAGCTATTGAGAGCTTTCACCCCAAGAAATCCCACTCTTGCAACCATGATTAGAAGAGACCCAAATTTCAACAACAAGACCCCAATCAACTTGGTGAGATATTGCATCAAGAGTTGATTGATAGAGATGTAGAGAAGTCTCTCTCTATCAAGATGAACAAGAGCCTAGCCCTCAATCCTAGCTCTAGTGATGCGGTTGAACCAAGACCAAAGGCTTCCAAGGCAAAGCTTAAAGACCCAAGTGAAAATGGAAGCACCAACGAAGAAACCGCATTTGTCATAAGAGACTTCAAAAAATTCATGAAGAAGAGAGCACTTAAGAAAGGTGGCAATGATAGAAAGAAGATGTCACAAAGAAGATGCTATGAATGTGGAGAGTATGGTCACTTCATTGTGGAGTGCCCCAAGAACAAAGACAAGAATGAAGAAGAGAAGAAATACAAGGAGAAGAGCAAGGAGTTCAAAAAGAAGTATCAAGGTCGTGCTCATGTGGGTCAACAATGGGATTCAAGTGATGATGAGGATGAAGGACCCAAGAATAAAGGGATGGCAACCATAGCCATTCATACGACCTCTACAACAACAAGGCTCTTCAACAACCTCTCCGACAATGAAGACGACAACTCTCACTTTTGTCTCATGGCAAGAGGGAGCAAGGTACAAGAGTCATCCACCTCATCCTCCCTTACCTCTTCCTCATCCACACCTAGTGATGATATAGATAATGTAGATGATGAAGCAAAGATAGAAGCTAACATGAGAAAGCAATTTAGTAAAAAGGGTTACAAAGAAATTAAGAGGCTTATGGAGAAATTAGAGAAAAGAAAGGAGTGTCTTCATGAGCAAGAGGACTTGCTTATCCTTGAGAAGAAAAGAAACCTTGCTCTAGAGAAACTCCTTGTCGAGGAAAGGGCTAAGGTGGAAAAATTAAATGTTGAGCTATCTTTGGCTAAAGATACCACCGAGAGGATGTCTAAGGATAACACCTTGACAAATGAATCTCTAGCTTCTCTAAAGGCTACTAATAGTGAACTTCAAGGAAGCTTTTCAAGCTTGTCAACAAAATTCAAAAACCTTGAAGCTAACTATAGTGCTCTTTGGGAAAGCTCAAAAACCGGCTCCAAGGCAACTCTTGACTCTAACGCCTCCACTAGCAAAGGTTGTGCAAAATGCTTTAATCATGATATCAATGCTTGTCAAACTAACCTTGTTAAGCTAGAGGAGTTGGTAAAAGCCAAGGACAAGGAGATTGACAGGTTGAAGATGATAGTGAAGCAAGGATATGAAGGAAAAGTCAAGCCTACTCCCAAGGTAGCTTACAAGCAAGGAAGCATTAACATGTTTGGAGATGGACTTGGACACAACAAAAACATCAAGGCAAATGGTAGGAAAGTGGTAAATGACCATGACATTCCCTTGTCGAACAAAGGTGGTTATGTAACACCCTACAATTCCATCACTAAAATAATGTAAGCAACATGGTATTTTGATTTAATTTTCTAAGGAATAAATATTTATCAAATAAATTTGGCCTTTAAATATTTAAATATCATTTGAATAATTTTAGAAGCAACAAGTGCTTGTGCATCATATTTTGGTTGCATGGTTTTTGTGTGACGTTGTGTGGTTTTCAAAAATCATAAAAAGTTTAAACCTCTAAACCCTCTTCTCTCCTTCTCTTTCTCTCCTTAGGCCCAGCCCACCTTTTCCCGCGGCCTAACTCCCCCCCTCTCTCTCTCTCTCTTTTCTGGCCCAAGCGCAGTAGCTGGCCGCGCCGGCCCAGCCAGCTCGCTCGGCCCATTTAGCTTCGCAGCCCAGCAGTCACCGCGGCCCGCTCCACCCCTCCTCTCTCGCTGACCGCCCGACCCCACCTGTCGGCGCCATCCCCTACCTCTAGCTCCTTCCCTGCTTCGTAGCAGCCACGGCTGGCAGCCATTTCCGCGCACCCCGCCCGACCATCTGCCCCACGTCTCTCGCGCTCCCCTCTTAAATCGACACAATCAAGGCGCACTGGAGCCCGGCACTCACTCTCCCCTTCAATTCCCTGCAGTTTCCCCTCCCTTTCTTCTTTAATCATGGCCATGGCCATTGATGGCCAATCCCACCGCCAGAGCCCCTTTCGCTCCCCTCTCCCTCTATAAAACTAAGCCTGTGCTCAGTGTTGACAGTTGATTGTCGTTGCAAACTTCGATCCGCAAGCGTACGGACCGTATAGGACCCTTCTTCCCCTGAGTGTAAACCCAAGGTTCTTGTCAACCCAAGGAGCAAGGGGATTGCCAGCGTCCGATCTAAAGCTAATCTAGTTGATTAAGACAACCTTTAACTAGAGATTAATCTAAGAGCAAACTAATCTTAAAACAAGAGGTGTGTGAGGTGCACAAGATGTAAAGGACACTTGCCCATAGGGTCTAGGATACATGAACATGCAACTGCCAAGGAAGATAAAAACCAATCTAATCTATTGAAGGTGTGACCGCGGCTTCACCCTTTTCCTCCTCTCGCACTGTCACTACGCGAAGGCAATCAAGGCAAAACAACGAACGATCACAGTGTGTTGAAGGGATCAACGGGAGTAGTGAGATCTATACACCCGAAAAGCACAGTAGGTAGCCTTAAACATGAAAGCATCTTCAACACGAAACCAATAGATTGAAACCATAAATGAGTCGGCGATTACATGACATGATCCGTTACAACCCCATGGACAAATGAGAAGATTACCCCATCAAGACGCTAAGCATGGCGTCGTTGATCATGGTAGATGCTTCCGGCGGTCGTCTTTCAACTCCGGGGATGCCGTGGCAGCACCTCGACGTCCTCCTTCACTTGTGGCCGCCTCCTTGGACTAGATGAATATTTCTCCCGAGTGCTCTCCTCGAATCTCTTCCGATCCAACCTCTCCGATGAATGGATCCCCCCTTGTGGTCGACCTCAGGGGTATTTATCTCTGTCTTTTACGAATGGCTGCGCCGGCCTATGCTTAGGTTTGAAGGATCTTCACGCACAAGAAACCGGGGGCCGAACCGACACTGGAACAGGCCAGGCCGGCCGGCCTGGGCCGACCAGCCTGGGTCCTTCACGGCCCGGTTCGGTCGCCCCTTCCTCCGAGTGGCTCGTCTTGACATTTTGGACTTTGACCCCAATATTTGTGTCTTTTTGGCGTCATCAACCCTGCGATAAATATAGGGGGTCTTCTCGTATGAAATCTGATTTTATGTCTTGGTCCTCGGAGATGTTTTGTCGTAGCACCTTGGTCCTTGCCACCTTTGGGAGTGAGTTTGCCTTACACTTGAACACGAACGGAACTCCTCATTTACTCCTTTGAACTCGATGTGACTCTATCCCTTTAGTCCATGTTTTTCTACAAAAACATCACACTTCCAAATACACATACAAAGTTGAACTTGTTATATCATTAGTGTGCCTAGTGGCGGGTTAGTACCATGATGAAGTTCAAACCAAAGTGTAACTAACATGTTTGGAGCACCAAAATTCACCGTCAACATCTCCCCCACGCTTAGATCTTGCTCGTTCTCGAGCAAGTTTCTTGCAAAAGAACACTTGTCCATGGAGTTGAAACGTGTGTCATAAGTTCCTTCCTTACAAGTTAGTCAACCTTTCATCTTTAATATAAGAAACATGAAAACAATAAACACTATATGAATCATGGGCGTTTAGGAAATTACCCAATCAAGTCTTACCCCACAACTTATACCTTTTTGCCGGAGGTCCTTGATCCAACCATACTTACTTTCTTACTTCCGCCGGAGGGTTTTGAGTTTTTTCAAAAATAAAATTCCTGCAACAAGTATTAGACAAAATCTTCCTCCAAGTTCTCACATATCGCTCATTTAAAGTGGCTATCCTAAACAATTCATGAACTCTCATCTTCCACAAGTCTCTCATTTAAATATATATGGTGGAGCTATAGGTATGGCTAGCGAAGTTAACACAAATATTATCAAGCTAGGAAAGTTCTCTAATAGTTGTTCACCTCCCGAGCCAATGACCATGAGAATGAAACCATAATGTGAGGGCATCAAAGATAAGAAGATTTTGAATGGTGGACATGTGCAAAAGGGAAAATAAAATATGACTCCAAGGCCCTAATGATGTCCTTGTTGTCGGATTGCACATGGTTGGAATATCGAAGATTCGTTCTCAACAACATCACATCCTTCCTTTGCACTTCTCTTGATCTTCACTTGACTTGTTATCCCCTCTTATACCTTTCTCGCTTTGCCTTTGAATTCCTCTTTTTCCTCTTTCCTCTTTATTCATTTTTTCTTTTCTTTTCTTCTTTTTTTCTCCTTTATACCCATTTTTTTCTTCTCTTTTCTCTTGACATCTTTATCTCTTCTTCGAAGCTCTTCGCTTGTTTCCTTCACCACACAATCTGAATTTTAACTAAAATTCTTGCTAGAAACGGAATGAATCCTCGGGCATAGGTTGTGTTCAAGGAATAAGATGAATAAAATTGATATTATGGGTTGGGTATGGAATCCGGCGATACACTGGACTTTCAATGTGAAAGTCTCATTACCGAATATATGACGAGGCTAGCAATAAAAGATATAAAGCAATGGCATGATCATTGCTCAAAATTAGAACTTCCAAGAGAGAAAAGCCCTAACCCAATTCATCATGCTAACAACACTTATAGTGGAACGAATATATAAAGGCTTTGTATAGGATAAGCTTGTCTCTCAACTTGGAAGAAGAAGATGCTGACCTTTATTGCAAGGGGTTTTTCATGTAATTTTCAGAAATAAAAACCTCCAACTTTGTAATAATTGTAGCATAGCTAAACAAGGTTCTAGCTCAAAGTAAAGTATGGATGCTCTCACGGGCAAGAACCCACTAAGCACCACAGAAACTTTCGTGCTCATTGCTCATGATCGAATATAAAGATAAAAGATAGATAAACAAGTAAGCAAGAAAAAATAAAACACACGAGACAATTTCAAGACTCTCTTTTTTATTGACTCAACGCTAACATTAGCACACCATCGAGCTAAAAATGAAAAACTTCAAACCAAACCAAAAAAACTACTAGGGCAAAAAGTTTTTTGGAACTAGCGCTAGTTCCTCCCCCACGCTTAGACCATACGACATCCTCGTCATAATTTTTGCAAAAAGAACAAAGGGGAAGAACAACCGCTAAACTTAGTGGAACTTTCTACAAGACGAGCACCACTTCTTCTCCATGCACATCTGGTGCTTGTCGTGCTCGAAACCCCATCTTTCATCTTTCTAACCTCTCGAAAATCGTCGGTGCAAGCTTAGAAGTTAGAGAGACATGCCCCAGAGGAAAACGGGTGCGAGCCATCGCGCAGAGCCCCCAGGCCGGCCAGCCTGCCTTGGCCCACGGGCTGGCTCGTCCCAAATTTTGTGGTTCCCACTATTTTTTGAATATAAACCCTTGTAGAAGAGTTGGCCTAGTAAAAATTCACAAAATATGCTAAAAAATAAAAAATAAAATATATACATGTGACGTACCTTGTTTTTCGTCCTAGGCTTGACGCTCGGGTTCATCCTCCATTATGAAAATGTCAACGCAGTGTAGGGGCACGATGTCGGGTTCAATATAGACCTTTAGCCACTAACCATTCACCACGTATTGGTCACCTCTTGCATCCATGAGAGTAACCACTCCATTGGAGAACACCGAATGTAGCACATAAGGTCCATCCCATTTGGTTTGTAACTTCCCTTTTCCGAAAGTTTCGAACCTTGAATTGTAGAGAAGGACCTTATCTCCTTCCTTGAACTCTTTTCCTTTAAGTCTTTTATCATACCACCTTTTGATCCTCTCTTTGTAAATGCTTGCACTCTCATAAGCCTTCAACCTCATCTCTTCTAGCTCGCTAATTTGGATTCTTCTTTTCATCTTTGCAGCATCTAAGTCAAGGCTCATCTCCTTTATTGCCCAATATGCCTTGTGCTCTAGCTCAACCAGAAGATGACAAGCCTTGCCATATACAAATTGGTATGGAGTCATACCTATCGGTGTCTTGAATGCCGTCCAATATGCCCACAATGCTCCATCCAATTTCTTTGACCGATCCTTGCCTCCCTTCTCAATAGTCTTATTGAGGATGCTCTTTAGTTTCCTATTTGATGTTTCCGCTTGTCCATTGGTTTGTGGATGATAGACCGTAGCCACTCTATGCTCAATTCCCAATTTGGACAAACGCTTTCGAAAGCTATTCCCGGTGAAATGAGTCCTTCCGTCGCTTATCAAGATTCTCGGAACACCGTAGCGAGGAAAAATGATATATTCTTAACCATTGAGATGGACTCCTCTGTTGACGCCTTACGACATGGTATAGCCTCCACCCACTTGGACACATAATCAACCATGACAAGTATATGCTCATATCCATGTGAGTTTGTAAATGGTCCCATGAAGTCGATACCCCAAACATCAAATAAATCGATTTGCAAATTATAATTCAAGGGCATGGCATTCCTTTGAGAGATGTTACCGGTTCTTTGGCATTCGGGGCAAGAGGCAACATACCTTTTAGCATCTTCATGCATTTCCGGCCAATAAAATCCGCTGGCCCATACCTTTGCTTGAGTTCGGAAATGCCTATAATGTCCTCCGTATTCCGCCGAGTGACACTTCCTTATTATTTCTTGCCTCTCTTCTCTTGGCACACACCTTCTCAATACTCCATCGGCTCCAAGTCTAAAAAGGTAAGGTGAATCCCAAAAATATTTTTGGCTCTCGGAGATTACCCTTCTTTGTGCATTCTTGTCTAAGTGATCGAGTGGCATTTTTCGAATCGCTCGAATGATGTCGATCATCCAACTATCCTTATCAATTACTCGATAGAGGTGATCATCTCTCATCTTGTCTTCAATGGGCTCTTTATCATTCTCCCGATTCATCCTTGATAAGTGGTCGGCCACAACATTCTCCGACCCCTTTTTGTCTCGAATCTCAACATCAAATTCTTGTAAGAGAAGGATCCATCAAATCGACCTTGGCTTGGCATCCTTCTTTGACAAGAGGTACTTAATTGCCGCATGATTGGTGTAGACAATCACCTTGGAGTTCACAATGTCTGATCTGAATTTTTCGAAGGCAAACACAACCGCAAGCAACTCCTTCTCCGTTGTTGCATAATTTAATTGAGCTCCATTAAGAGTTTTACTAGCATAATATATAGCATGTACCTTGCCTTCTTCTCATTGTCCCAAGACGGCTCCAATGGCATAGTCGCTAGCATCACACATTATCTCGAATGGCTGACTCCAATCGGGCGGTTGAATGATTGGTGCAGTAACGAGAGCTTTCTTTAGTGTCTGGAACGCCGCCAAGCACTTCTCATTAAAGTCAAATGGCACATCCTTTTGAATAAGGTTAGTTAATGGCTTGGTGATCTTCGAGAAGTCCTTGATAAATCTTCTATAAAATCCCGCATAGCCCAAGAAGCTCCTCAAAGATTTGATATCCATCGGTGGTGGAAATCTCTCGACCGTCTCGACTTTGGCTTTATCCACCTCAATGCCCCTTTCGAATATCACGAGTCCCAACACTATACCTTGCTTCACCATAAAGTGGCATTTCTCCCAATTGAGCACCAAGTCAACCTCCGCACATTTCATGAGAACCATGTCCAAGTTGGCTAAACAATCCGCAAAAGTTTTCCCATAGACGGAAAAATCATCCATGAACACCTCGACAATCTCTTCCATGAATTCCGAAAACACCGCCATCATGCAACGTTGGAAAGAGGCCGGAGCATTACACAAACCAAAGGGCATCCTTCTATATGCAAATGTTCCATATGGGCAAGTAAAAGTTGTCTTGTGTTGATCTTCTAGGTGAATAGGAATTTGCATGAACCCCGAGTACCCATCGAGAAAGCAAAAATAGGAATGATTTGCTAACCTCTGAAGCATCTCGTCGATGAACGGTAGGGGGAAGTGATGCTTCTTCGTTGCTTTATTCAATTTTCGATAATCAATGCACATCCTCCATCCGGTCACGGTCCTTTGCGGAATTAACTCATTCTTCACCACGGTAAATCCTCCTTTCTTCGGCACACAATGTACGGGGCTCACCCATTCGTTATGCGGTACCGGGTAAATGATTCCGGCGTCCAATAACTTGATCACCTCCTTCTTCACCACCTCTCGCATGGCATGGGTTAACCTCCTTTGATGGTCCACTACGGGCTTGCATTGATCCTCCATAGGTATGCAATGAGTACAAAAGGCTGTGCTAAGTCCTTTGAGATCATTTATTGAATACCCGATCACCTTCTTGTGCTTCTTCAATAAATTCAGCAACATCTCATTTTCTTCGGGGCTCAATTCGTCGTTCACAATGACGGGATAGGTCTTGTCCGGCCCCAAAAATTCATACCTCAATCCCTTGGGCAAAGGTTTGAGGTCCACCTCCGGCACTTTTGGCTCTTCGGGCTTAATTTCTCCGATATCCTCAAATTTCTCCTCTTTCATGCTTCCATCTTGTGGTTCTAGTCCTTTAGATGCTTCCTCCAATTCTTCGTCTTGCTCATCATTAGGTTGATTCTCCATTGCTCTTTGTAGTGGATCCCTGAAAGTTTCAACAAAACGAAGACTCCCTACCTCTTCGTCATCAAGAGGTAGGGGTAAGGAGTTCCTAGAATCGGGAAGAAAATCGTATGTATGTTTATCTCCATCAAGATTAATCGTTACTTTCCCTTTTCCGGCATCTAAAATAGCATTAACCAACTTCAAAAAGGGTCTACCAAGAATTATGTGATCATGTTTATCATAGTAGGCATCAACAATAAAGAAATCGGTTGGTATGCATTTTTTAGAGATGACAACTTCAAGATTGCAAGCAATTCCAAGAGGCCTAACAACTCTACCATCTCCCATGATTAACTTAGTGGAAGTTGGGACTAGGTCTATGGTATGATTATGAATCTCATCATCAATTTTAGAGGATAAGATACTTGTTCTCCGATGTTACAGAAAGCTTTGAATTGAATTCCATTAATTGTGCAACTTAAGTGCGGGGTTGTCTTCTCCTCTTGATCGGACCCTATGGCGTATACTTCAGTGAGGCGAGCGTATGGCGATGCTTCGGGCCTGATCCCCATCACTCTTTTCACCTCGACTATATGGAGCGGATCCACTTCTACTTCATTGAAGAGCTTTCGAAAAATCTCGCCGGTTGTTTCAAGATCATATGAATTTTCCGCTTGCTTCCCCGGTGGGAAATCTACCTCCAAAGCTCTTGCCACCCCCTTTTGGTTGGGGTATGGTCTTCTCTTGTCAAACACTTCCCCAAAATCAATTGGAACCCAATCCATTTGCTCAAACTCCCTCAATGGTTTTGCGCTTGAAATGCTTCTTCCATTCACTTGGCTTGACTTGGCGAAGTCGATGTTTGAGGTAGTTCTTGCTTCCACGTGTACTTCTTCTAATTTTTCCAGAATTGGCTCCTCTTTCTTGTGTTCCAGAGTCGCTTCTCTGAAAATTCCAGGAAGTGTTCTCACACTTGAATCACATTCTTGCTTCCCCAAAAGTCGTGTTTCCCAATCTTGTTACATGGCCGCCACCTTGCTGATTTTTTGTAAAAGTTGAGCGGCTTCCGTGAGTGTTTTCTCCATGAGATCCCCTCCTGCACACATTTGAACATGTTCCGCGCAACTAGGGGTTAGGGAAAAGAAAAAAGTATGCAAAAGTACGTCACTGGAGAATCTGAGTCTTGGTCCTTGTTCAATCAGCTCGTTGAATCTATTCCATGCTTGGTCTATCCCTTCTTCTCCTTGCGTGAAGGTGATCACTTGCCTCCTTAGATGTTGGACTTTACTTATCGGGAAGAATTTCTCACAAAACTTCCTTGTCAATTGGTTCCAATTCCCTCCAACTTCGAAGGACGCGAATGAGTACCACTTCTTTGCTTCACCGACAAGTGAGTAGGGGAAGAGATTCCACTTGAACCATTCGTCAGAGACTCCTTCTTGCCGTACCGTATTGCACAATGTCATGAAGTACTTGATGTGTCTATACGGGTTGTCCTCCTCCATCCCTTCGAAAGGATTGGCTGCTGCCATCTCGATGATTCACGCCTTAATCTCATACTTTGTCGCTACGAGCTTCGAATCTGACTATTGTAACTTCATGTCTTCACATCAGGGGCTAGCGTAATCCCTTAATGATTTCTCCGGGTCTTCCAAAGGATGGTGGGCGAACGCCATCTAGACAACAAAAACAAAAACAAAACAAAAGCGGGGGTTTCTGGGAAACAAAGGTTAGATGTTAGTAATCAACAAAATTAACACAAAATCAAATGTAGCAAACTGGCTTGCTCCCCGGCAACGGCACCAGAAAAAGGGCTTGTTGACAGTTGATTGTCGTTGCAAACTTCGATCCGCAAGCGTACGGACCTTATGTGACCCTTCTTCCCTTGAGTGTAAACCCAAGGTTCTTGTCAACCCAAGGAGTAAGGGGATTGCTAGCGTTCGATCTAAAGCTAATCTAGTTGATTAAGACAACCTTTAACTAGAGATTAATCTAAGAGCAAACTAATCTTAAAACAAGAGGTGTGTGAGGTGCACAAGATGTAAAGGACACTTGCCCATAGGGTCTAGGATACATGAACATGCAACCGCCAAGGAAGATAAAAACCAATCTAATCTATTGAAGGTGTGACCACGACTTCACCCTTTTCCTCCTCTCGCACTGTCACTACACGAAAGCAATCAAGGCAAAACAACAAACGATCACGGTGTGTTGAAGGGATCAACGGGAGTAGTGAGATCTATACACCCGAAAAGCATGGTATGTAGCCTTAAACATGAAAGCATCATCAACACAAAACCAATAGATTGAAACCATAAACGAGTCGATGATTACATGACATGATCCGTTACAACCCCATGGACAAATGAGAAGATTACCCCATCAAGACGCTAAGCATGGCGTCATTGATCATGGTAGATGCTTTCGGCGGTGCGTCCTTCAACTCCGGGGATGCTGTGGCAGCACCTCGACGTCCTCCTTTGCTTGTGGCCGCCTCCTTAGACTAGATGAATATTTCTCCTGAGTGCTCTCCTCGAATCTCTTCCGATCCAACCTCTCCGATGAATGGATCCCCCTTGTGGTCGACCTCGGGGGTATTTATCTCTGTCTTTTACGAATGGCGGCGCCGGCCTATGCTTAGGGTTGAGGGATCTTCACGCACAAGAAACCGGGGCCCGAACCGACGCTGGAATAGGCCAGGCCCGCCGGCCTGGGCCGACCGGCCTGGGTCCTTCCCGGTCCGGTTCGGTCGCCCCTTCCTCCGAGTGGCCCGTCTTGACATTTTGGACTTTGAATCCAATATTTGTGTCTTTTTGGCGTCATCAACCCTGCGATAAATATAGGGGGTCTTCTCGTATGAAATTCGATTTTTATGTCTTGGTCCTCAGAGATGTTTTGTCATAGCACCTTGGTCCTTGCCACCTTTGGGAGTGAGTTTGCCTTGCACTTGAACACGAACGGAACTCCTCATTTACTCCTTTGAACTCGATGTGACTCTATCCCTTTAGTCCATGTTTTCCTACAAAAACATCACACTTCCAAATGCACACACAAAGTTGAACTTGTTATATCATTAGTGTGCCTAGTGGCGGGTTAGTACCATGATGAAGTTCAAACCAAAGTGTAACGAACATGTTTGGAGCACCAAAATTCATCGTCAACACTCAGCCTCGCCCGTTCCACACCCGCTCTCGCTCCGTACCTCTTGATGGGAACTAGGGTGCCCGATCTTCCGTCAGGTGAGGATAATCTCGATTTGATTGGAGAGCGACACACCGATCCGGCTTCAGATCACAAAGACCCGAACCCTGCAACCTTAGCACCACGTCTCCTCTGGTTATCAACTGTGTCACAAGCTGGTTGACTTCGCCAAGAAGGCTAATCCCTGCTGCGAATCGAAGAACACAAGCAAGAACAAGGTAAAATGCAACTAAATGAAGTGACAATTTGCAGATGAATGATAAGCACATGAATTGGGGTCTTACAAACCGATTAACGGCGAAACTGTTCAAAGACAGACTAATCTAAGCAAAACCCAACTGTCTAGGGCGGCGGCTATCGAGTCTTATACCCCTAAGAGGTGGAGGCCAAGGGGGAGGACGACCTAGGGCACCCTTGGGGCGTGCTCCTCCTGGTGGGGGCGCACACCAACTTGGGCCTGGGTCCCAAACAAAATTTTTTTTTGAAAGCTTGGTCCCAAACAAAATTACAAGGCCTAAAGCCTGATAAAAGGTGATGCAACACCCTGACAGATTCTGTATGTCGACTTGTTTCGACGATTGCCGTTGACTCCGAAGGTATTTTGACATGAGACCGGCGCCGTTGGAAAGGTTGTCTTCTCAGCTTTCCATACATATGTAGAACGTCCAAATCCGAGTTCGTATTCGGCCTGGGCGACAGTTTTATTGCAGACTGCTCCTGGACTCCGAGATGGACTCGAGGTCGACTTGACTTCGGCCTCCAACTTGACTTACACGTCCCTGGATGGTCCTCTATGCCTCCATGCCTCTCTTCAAGTAATTCATGGTCATCGCTATGTTTCCTAAATATATTAATATTATTAGGTAGCAATCTATTCTTAAAATTATGAAAAGTATGCATGAGCGAGCTCACCTTATCATCGATTTGAATAGTCATATTGTCACAAGTCAAGTCCTCATCATTCTCCCCTTCTTGAAAGCAAACCATCCTCGGTTTGACTGTAGTTGCAGACGATGTTGTAGGTGACAACCACCAAGGCTCCCCTTCTTGAAAATTAGCCTGTTTCTTGAAAACAGAACTATAGCAACTGGTGATGATACGATTAGTGGTATTGCATCCCTGTTTTTTATCAAATTGTTGTCCAACTAGATAAGATTTCAGATTTTCACAAATATAAACTTGAAGGACCATATATTCACCTTTACAATTATATCTGCCAATGAAGTGATATATATTCCTTGTTAAGCACCGCAACTCAATATTTGCAAAAAGTCACTCCTCCAAACAATTTAGGTTACACAAAATATTGAAATCAATATAACCCAAAGTATTTAAAGAAGATAACAATCTAAGCTCATCATGTGCACTAGTTATGGGGACTAAAACTTTATTTTTAGCACACTTATATGGATCCAAAGCAATGATATCATGTGGAGGGACTAGTTGTGACGTGGGAATAAAAGAATCACTATCACACAACTCTTCTTTATCACAAGGAACATCAAACAAAGCATCTTGTGACAAAGGTATATCAAGCAAAGGTTCCACCGATAGTTGCTCTATGTTAGCATGATTGGTGGAAAAATTCAGCACATCAAGAGAGTTCTTACATGAGACATTTAGCTGTTTTGTCTCAGTCACCTTGTCCGCATTATTAGATTCATGCTGCAAAATATTAGTTCCAACAAGAGGCAAAGCAATATCTTCATTTAGTAAAAATTCAGATTTAGATGAAGCTAGTGTAACATCTGAAATAGCCCATTCTTTTCTGAAAGGCTCATTCTTTCTTCTCTCTATTCTCAAGAGATCTTCTCTTAAAATTTCAGCAGCAGTCATAGGAGTAAAACTAATTTTCATACCATTGTATTTGAATGAATATCTATTTCTAACCATATCATGCACAACTTTATTTTCAGATATCCAAGACGTTCCTAGCAACAATTGACATGCTTGCATAGGTACTATGTCAAAATCTGCGCTATCCTTATAATGGCCAAGGGAAAAATCAATGCACGCAATTTCAGTTACCTTTATCTTATCCCGTGAATTTACCCATTGCATGTAGTATGGATGTGGATGTGGCCTTGTGGTCAGACCAAGCTTCTCAACCAGCTCTAAACTTGCAAGGTTCTTGCAAGTCTCACCATCAATCATAACACGACAACGCCATTCCTGCACAACAAAGTATGTTTGGAACAAGTTGTTGAATAGGTTTTGCTCCGCCTTCTCCATTTCAGAACTGAGCACTCGTTGTGCAAATGCTGAAGTACATGCGTGAGGTGGTGATGACGATGTCATTATAGCAGAAGAGGACAATTGTGTGTACGCTATAGTGCCCACTTTTGCAAATATTTCATCCATCCTTGTAGACAATCGGTCCATAATGTCCTGCATTTCACTCATAAAACGAAAACTCGTTGTTTGGCTTTGTTAGCAATAAAAAAATTCCTATCAACTAATATATGTATCTTTGGGAACACGCTCTCACACACCTTACCAAATTCTTACAAGTGTTCTTACCAAAGCAAGACAGTGGATGGCACAACCGGTGGCTGGTTCGTGATAACAGTGAGGGCGTAGCACCAAGATCGCAAGGTTCTTTTTCTGTTCTGATCTGAAGGATATATATGGAGCTTTGGGAAGCTTAAAATATGGTAGCAAGAAATAGCAATAATTCAATTCAGAAATTGCAAAACTGAAAATTAGTCCCAAGCTAGTCTATGTCGCCGGCCTAAACTCGTCTCAGACCTAGTTCAAGCAAGCAATCGATACAACCAGCCAAGGACAAAAAGGATGCAAGCACTTCTGAATTTTTTTTATCTCACTTCTTTTTTCTTCTTTTCTTTTTTTATGGTGCGGCTCTTTCTTTTCTTTTTATTTTTCTACACCCTTGCCTTTTACTTTTTTTTTTTCTAACAGAAAGTGCTGCAAGAAATATTTTATACAACTCTAGAACTCCACATGCACATGCACCTCAAAGGCACTCGCGGACAAACAGATCACAAGCTGTGACAAAAACATAGCTATTGGCTCAATTGATTTGCTTGCATATATATCAACCTCTACAACAGGCAAGAAGCAAGGTTGAAAGATCAAGTAACGAACTTGATTTCTGTGTACCAACTGTAGTGTAGGGATCAAAAGTGCATGCACACAAAACAAATAAGGATGGTAAAATATAATATATGGGCACAAGATCTTTCCCTGTTTTCAACCAAAACTCGTTGTTCAAACTAGGCACGAAATCAACTGCTTTTTGCCTGCCTTTCCAAACTATCCAGGGAACACTATGGCTGCTTATGTAAAGAAAGATGGCGGCGCACAGCAGCACATGAAAAAAAATGTGGAAATCAATCTACTAGGCGCTAACAGAAGCAAGCAAGATTTGATGGACCAAGAAAAACTTAGACACAACGAGCTGAATGACTCACGAGGGACCAAAATTCAGAAAAGTAATCTGAAAAGAAAAATTGTGCGGGCACAAAAGGGTTATAGGACATCGGAAACACGATAAATAAATATTTTTGTGGGGTGGTGTTCTGGAGCTTTAGGACGATGGCGAAACGGATGAACACTAAACTAGGGTAAACCTGACCGTAATACCTGAGTCTCTGATTACCACTTGATGGGAACTTGGGTGCCCGATCTTCCGTCAGGTGAGGATAATCTCGATTTGGTCGGAGAGCGACACACCGATCCGGCTTCAGATCACAAAGACCCAAACCCAGCAACCTTAGCACCACGTCTCCTCTGGTTATCAACCGTGTCACAAGCCGGTTGACCTCGCCAAGAAGGCTAATCCCTGCTGCGAATCGAAGAACACAAGCAAGAACAAGGTAAAATGCAACTAATTGAAGTGACAATTTGCAGATGAATGATAAGCACATGAGTTGGGGTCTTACAAACCGATTAACGGCGAAACTGTTCAAAGACAGACTAATCTAAGCAAAACCCAACTGTCTAGGGCGGCGGCTACCGAGTCTTATACCCCTAAGAGGTGGAGGCCAAGGGGGAGGACGACCTAGGGCACCCTTGGGGCGTGCTCCTCCTGGTGGGGGCGCACACCAACTTGGGCCTGGGTCCCAAACAAAATTACAAGGCCTAAAGCCTGATAAAAGGTGATGCAACACCCTGACAGATTCTGTATGTCGACTTGTTTCGACGATTGCCGTTGACTCCGAAGGTATTTTGACATGAGACTGGCGCCGTTGGAAAGATTGTCTTCTCAGCTTTCCATACATATGTAGAACGTCCAAATCCGAGTTCGTATTCGGCCTGGGCGACAGTTTTAATGCAGACTGCTCCTGGACTCCGAGATGGACTCGAGGTCGACTTGACTTCGGCCTCCAACTTGACTTACACGTCCCTTGATGGTCCTCTATGCCTCCATGCCTCTCTTCAAGTAATTCATGGTCATCGCTATGTTTCCTAAATATATTAATATTATTAGGTAGCAATCTATTCTTAAAATTATGAAAAGTATGCATGAATGAGCTCACCTTATCATCGATTTGAATAGTCGTATTGTCACGAGTCAAGTCCTCATCACCTCTCCTCTCTCGCGCACGCGTCGCTGCCTGAAGTTTCCGGCCGCCAAGCTATTGCCGGCCGCCGAAGTGCCTTGCTGCCGGTGAAGTGTCCCTCGCCCTCCTCTCCTTCTTCTTCGTCACGTGCAAAGCTCACCCGAGCCTCCCTATGTCCCAGGACCACTCTCATCTGTCGCCAAACCGGTGCGCCGCCCGGAGCTCCGCCGCCTGTCGTCTTCAAGCTCCGGCCGTCGTCTCGATCTCTCTCGCCTTCACCTCTTCGCCTCCATCCTCATCACCCGTAGCTCCGTCTCAAGGTGACAATGCCCCTTCTACGCCTGGTTTTCTTTTTCCCCGCGCGCATAAGCTCGCCGGCCGTGTGCCCTGCCGCACCGTCCGCCTCGCCAGACGTGATGCCCAAGCATCACCCAAAACACCATCCCAAGCCCTTGGTTGAGTTCACCTCCTCCCCAGCTCCGCATATGACCAAACCGCGTCCAAAACCGAGCCCGTTAGCCCGTTTTGGAGTGTCGCCGGCGAACTCGCCGCCGTTGCCCGCCATCCGATCCGGCACAGACGGCCCGGATCTCTCCCAGCCGTGAGTCAACCCGGCCTCTTACCGGTCAACCTAGGCCGATTTGCTAAAGAGACCCCGTGCTTCCTTCGTTTCACAAGCCGGTCCTTCCACCCGTAAAGATCCTTACATCTAGGTCCTGTTTCTTCTGTTTAGAACCCTGAGCTTCTTAGTTTTAGCGCCCGAAGTCCTGGATAGGTTCTTTTGCGCGTTAGCCCTTCAGTTTTTACACATAATTAGGTTTTAGTCCCTGGTTTCTTTCAGTTTAGTCCCTGGAAGCCCAGTTTTCTTGTAGTTAAGCCCCTGAACTTTGTTTTGGCCATATCTTTGTTGTTTTAGCTCTGTTTTAAGCGCTCTTGGTGTCCACGCGATCGTCTCAGTGAGCCCGTTTGTTTTAGCAGTGTGTTTATAGTTTTCAGATTTGTTCAGTGTATTGTTTTATTTATTGTATGTTTTCCTGTGTGCTCGTAGATATCGTGCCAGTTTCAAGTGATCAACCAGTTGGAGTGGATTAAGAGGAGTGGTTTAAGGAAGAAGAAGCAGAGTGTTTAGACAAGGAAGGCAAGTGGTCTTTTCCCTCTGCATATTCCTTCTTGTCCTATATAATTGCATGATAATTAAAGTCTACTTTTATTATTGTATTGCAGAAATTTGATGGGAACACCTTTTTAAGGACTTACCTAGATTTTTACCCATGATCCTTGGAACAACTCGGTTTAATAAATCTTATGGGTAGACAAATGCTTAGTTGCTTAACTCGGGTTGGATAAAAGTGGTTTTTCATGACAAAGACTTTGATGTCTAATAATGATGCTTTTGGTAATACAAGATCATATGATTTAATCGGAACATGGAGAAGCACCCAAGAAAACGGTACAACCACAGTCCATATGGCTCTAGCTTAGCCAATTAATTAGGTGTGCAAATGAACTGATGAACTTATCCGAAAGGAGCAGAAGGGGGTCCGGGTTGCAGGGGTATAGTTGTTGACGTTTCTTAACGGCACTACTAACGACGCCTGTTAGCGTGAGCGTCAAGAGGTGTCTGGGTACACTGACGAGTAGGAACGAATCTGTAAGCACATGGAAATACCATTGTAGCACTTCACCAAGGAAGGAGTATTCCAAGGGTATCGAATCCACAGGACGGATGAGCTCCGGCTCGAACCTAGCTGGTGGTCTAAGGACACAACGCTGATTGATAGGATAGGTAGAAAGGATCTGCCTTGACCGAGCGCAGAGTCTAGCACGATCTCTCAGGTATAACACTCGCTTTAGGCGCCAACCCACCCTAGCTGTTTAAGGCTAGGCAATATGTTCTGGCAACGGGGCCCTACTCGATACACAGGCGCGGAGGGTTCCAAAGGGTCCAACAGGCTGTCACTACTGCGGCCTACCTCTATCGTTACGTGAATGTACTTGGTATTCGCAGGATAACCTATGGTCCAGACACCACGTCTACACCACTGACTACTACTATAACTGGACATCGTCTGACGTCCCGATAGCCCGACTATAGCACTCCGTATAAATATGGAACTACGAATCCGCGAGGAAGATACTGGCACTAGCTCAAGGTATACTCTATCACTAAGCAAGATCACAAATGCACTTTGATCTAATTAGATATATGCAGGAGCATCAACTTTACTCTAATAGACAAGCTAGCAAACAAGATGCAAACTTATGATCCAGTTCAACTAGATCGAAAGGGTTGTGTTCGAAGAACACAAGCCTCTAAATCAAGAACAAACGAAGAACACAAGAACAAAGCAACTATGCATGCATAAAACTTTAGTCTAAATAGAAAATATCGAAATACTCACTTTAGTCTAAATAAAGAACAAAGGCACCACTGAGGATCGTTCTTGAGGAAGATGTCATGAACATGACATGGCCCCAAGCCTCCCACCTCACTTCCTAGCACTAATCCTATACAAAGAGCTCTCCTCTCCTAAAGAGAGAGGCTCCAAGGCCAAAATGAAGAGGAGGAGGAGAAGTGTGTGTCTCAAATGGGAGCCCCTCCCCTCTTATTTATAGAGGAGGGAGTGGCTTGCTTCAGGGCTCAAAGTGCTCCAAAACGCCCGGGATCGCAACAGGGGACCAATCAGGGGCTGCCACGTGGAGAGCCAGGATCAGCCGAACCAAGGTTAGTTTGGCCGATCCTGGGTTCGGCCGAAGCCCTCGGGCCACGTGGCGCCTTGTGCTTCTTCATGGTGGCTGACTAGTGGGCCTTGAAGTCACTCCCTCGTGCATGCCAAGTTTCCCGACGGTTTTGGGAGATAAGTGGGCCCTTGAATCCATGTGATGTCCATGTGGCGATACATGATTCGTCGGACTTGCCTTTCTTGGATTGATGACGTCAGTGATCCAGGGAAATCCTAGGTGGCATCCCCTCATTGGCTGAGCTTGAAGTACTTGGATCGAAGACTTGTGCTTTTACTCCTCTTTCTAGTGGTAATCACCTGTATTTGTATAATCACCAACACTTGTGGAAATGATTAGTTTAAACCCTATTCTATTGTTGATGATCATTTCTCATGCCAAAAGGTACATGTTGACGGGTATAAAATGAGTGGATAACAGCCGTCAACAATAGCCCGGTCCTTTTGGGGTAGCAGCATTTGCTAAGATGCTGACCACTAGGGAGGGTTATGGTCCGCCTTGATCTGTAACTATGCGAGTTGTTGGTCTTTTGCATGCCTTTGTAAAGGCTTGGTAGTGTCCCTATGCAATTACACCTCGGAAGTGTGGTATGATGCTTGGCCAGCATCGCACGGTTGGGTTCAAAGTTCTTCAGAACTTTTACAAGAGTTGTGGGTAAAGTGTACAACCTCTGCAGAGTGAAAACTGATCGATCAGCCGTGCTCACGGTCAAGAGCGGCCTGGCCCTCAAAATGATAAGTGAACTTGAAGATGGAATTAAATCATGGTTTTATATGGTTTTGAGATAATGTTTTCTAAATGCTTAATTTTGGGATGGTATAAACATACACCTAGTAAATAGGTGCTTGCTAATAAAATTTGACCAACTTAAAAATGCTAACCGCTGCAAAACCTTAGCCTACCCTTGATAGCCATGCATTTTCCCCCCACTTGCTGAGCTCCAACCATAAGTGTGCTCACCCTTGCTTACCGCTGTTCAGAGGAGAACACTGGGGAGGAGTACTTCAGCGACTACTGGGGAGGAGTACTGGCCTAGATCCGCCAAACCTCGAATCAAACCGTTCAAAGTAACGGTCAACCCAGCCTTTCGCCACTACTTTACAAAAAAGCCCCTGTAGTTTTTAATATCACAAAAATACCCTTCCACCTGTATAAAACCCTTGCAGTTAAGTCCTGAGTTTTCCGTTTAGGCCCCTAACCTTCTCTGTTTCTTCCACCCGCAGTCCAGCCTTGCTCTTTTGCATTATAAACCTCCGGTTTATATACGTAATTAGGTTTAGGTCCCTGGTTTCTTGCAGATAAGCCCCTGGAAGTTAGTTTGCTTCACAATCTATCCCCAAAACCTTGTTTAAGCCATATCTTTTGCGTCTCACGTCCGTTTTAGGTGTTTTTGGTGTCCTTGCGATCGTATCTTAGTGCTTGTTAGTTTTAGAAGCTTGTTTTAGTCTTTTATAATATTTGGTGTATTGTTTTTATTGATTGTATGAATTTTGGTGTGCTCGTAGATATCGTGCCAGTGGGTACCGAGTTTCCGATCGAGGATCAAGAGCAACTTTTTGAAGAAGAAGAATCCCAGTTTTTAAGCAAGGAAGGCAAGTGGTTTTCCTCCCCCTGCATAATCTATCTTTGTCCTATTAACATTCATGAAATCACACTTTACATTTATTGTATTGCATAATTTGATGGGAAATAATCTTTTTAAGGACATGACTAGATTTTATCCCTATTACCTTGAACAACCCGGTTTTAAATAAATGTTTTGGGATAGATAATGCTTAGTTGCTTAACTTGGGATGGTTAAAATGGATCTTTATAAATGTTGATCATGGTAACCTTGGTGAAGTTGTGGATAATAACAAGATCATATGAATTAATTGGAACATGGAGAACCACCCAGGAAAACAGTGCAACCACAGTCCATATGGCTCTGGCTTAGCCAATTAATTAGGTGTGTAGAATTATCTGACAGTCTTATCCGAAAGGAGCAGAGGGGGTCAGAGTTGAAGGGGTATAGCCCGGTCCTCTTGGCCGCAGCCTTTGCTAAGGTGCTGTCCACTAGGGAGGGCTATGGTCCGCTCTGCTACTGTAACTATGCGGGCTGTTGGTCTTCTGCATACCTTTGTAAAGGCTTCATAGTGGACCCCTAGCCACTCACCTTGGAAGTGTTTAAGGGTCTGATCAACTCGGGCGACATGGGGAACACGAGCTTTGGTGAAAGTGTACAACCTCTGCAGAGTGAAAACTGATCGATCAGTCGTGCTCACGGTCAAGAGCGGCCTGGCCCTCAAAATGATAAGTGAACTTGAAGATGGAATTAAATCATGGTTTTATATGGTTTTGAGATAATGTTTTCTAAATGCTTAATTTTGGGATGGTATAAACATACACCTAGTAAATAGGTGCTTGCTAATAAAATTTGACCAACTTAAAAATGCTAACCGCTGCAAAACCTTAGCCTACCCTTGATAGCCATGCATTTTCCCCCACTTGCTGAGCTCCAACCATAAGTGTGCTCACCCTTGCTTACCGCTGTTCAGAGGAGAACATCGGTGAGGAGTACTACAGCGACCACGATGAGTTCTGAGGCATGCGATCCCCCAGTCAAGTGCCCGTGGAAGCTGAAGACGGAGTTGCTTCGTCTAGTTATGGTTTGTTCGTTTTATAGACCTTCGAGTCTATCGTCTGAGTGTAATAAAGATAATGTAATAGTTAAACCTTTGTACGTTTTTAATACTGTTTATGGATATTTCACTCATGACGTCTATCATATGTGTGTAACTTGATCCTGGCACACATATGAGATGCATTAGGTTTCTCTTCAGAAATCAGGTGTGACAGAGTGGTATCAGAGAAATGTTGACTGTAGGACGCAGCCTTAAGCTAGAAATGGTCGAAAATTAAGGATTCATGTTATAGAAAGCCATGTCATCTTTCACAATTGTCTTATTTACGTATAAAAACCTAATTTATTCTTTCTTTTTGTTAAAAGTCTATCTATTAGATTTATTCTAAACTGAGTTTGGTTCTTGTTCTGTCACCTTGACCCACCATCGATCTCTTATAGACTAGGTTCTTAGAATGTCTACCCCTTTATCAGTTTTGCTTCGATAGAATCGTTCTTGTGAGGGCGTGTGATGCAAATGTTTGATGTTTGAAACATATTTGATTTGGAGTTTTTATTTGTCTGAGTTGTATTGTGGAGTGATGGCCACAAATGCAACAATAAAAATTGTTAGGTTAATAAAGAAAGTTTGGGTTCAAATCTGGGTTATCCTTTTCTTTATCTATTGTAACACCCTAAAATTCCATCACATTAAAATGATAGCAACATGGTTTAGTTTTTTTCTAAGGATTAAATAATTTGACCAAATAAATTTGCCTTTTAAATATTAAACAATATTTAAATAATTTAGAATCACCCAAGTGTTTGATGCATTCATGCCTATGCATTTGTTTTGTTTGATGTGTGTTTAAGTTGCATAGCAAAAGTCCCAAAACCACCCTCAAACTTCTCCTCCCTATCTTTTTTTCTCTCACGACCCAACCCAGCCGGCGGCCCTCTCTCTCTTTTCTTTTTTTCCCGCGCCGGCCCAGCTCTCTCTTTCCTCTTTCTTTTATTTTTTCCCCGCAGCCCAGTTGGCCCAAACTGTCAGTGTTTTAGACACCGAGCCTACGACGGGGTACCCGAAGTAGTAGATTGTGCGGTGGGGCTCGCCGAGATCAGGAACACGATGGTGAGACACGGGGCACACAATTAGACAGGTTCGGGCCGCAATGTGCGTAATACCCTACATCCTATATGCTGCGTGGCTCTGTATAGATTGCGTATGTTTTGAGAGGGGTCCCTGCCTCGCCTTATATGCCATGGGAGGCAGGGTAACAAGTCGGATTGGTACAAGGGTACTATTCGAGTAGGACCCAGAGTAGCCTATATAAGATATGGAAAGCTATCCTAGTCTTAGTACAAGTCCTTGTCCGCCTTGCCTTGCCTTGTGGTCCACGGTACCAGCACCGTGGCCCACTAGTCGAGTAGTCCAGGTGTACAGGAACTCATCTCCCGGGTATGGCCCACAGTGTGTTGGTGGGCCCAGGGATGCCCGGTCGACAAGCCCCCGAGTACTTTGTAGTCGAGTGTAATGCTCCAAGTAGTCTTGAAGATCTTCACGAGTAGTTCCCAAGCGTCCCCGAGTTCTACAAGCTTCAATCTTCAATAGTACTTGAATCATCACGAGGCTGGAAGGTACTCCAGCTAACTCCACGAGTAGTCTTGAAGTCTTCTCGAGTTGTTCCCAAGCGTCCCCGAGTACTTCCCTTGAAGGTCTTCAATAATACCCGCTTCGTTCTTAAAATCTTTGCATCAAAGATCCATATGGAAATGCGATTACTGAAATCGCATTCCATATGGAATGTAGCCCCCGAGCCTTAGGTCGAATCCAGGATTCAAGCTGAGGGTCAATTTTGAACTCTTTGATCTTGCTCCGAAAAATCCGTAGACAATCCGAAGAAATAATATAGGAATGCGATTTGAAAAAATCGCATCCTATATGGATGTAGCCCCCGAGCCTTAGTTCGAATTGATAATTCAAGCTGAGGGTCAATCAGTAGTCTTCGTCAAATAATCCCGTAAAATCCTGAGAAAAACTGAAGGACACGTGGCACGGAGCCCCCGAGCCTTGAGTCGAGTACTTTCTCGAATTGAAGGATCCAATCTGACTGTAGAATAGTGGCCTGAATTCAGTGAACTGTAGCTGAGTGAAATCCAATTCCATCGAGTAGTCGAGCCCCCGAGATGGAGCTGAGTAGGTCTTGGATTTTAGTCCTCTGACTTAGCCAAAATTTTGCCTGTGTGAAACCAATCTGTTGAATACGAAGGGTCACCAGGTCAAACCGTTTAGGGTTTTGGTTTTATAAATACCCGAAGGGGTATCCCTTAGGGTTTCATTGCTTCCATTCGCTCTTAGATCCAGAACGCCTTAGCATCCATAGCCGCCGCAGAGTTCGAGCGCCCATAGTGCCAAGAGTGCAAATCTCCATCCCTTCGCCGTCCTTCGGTCAATGCGAAAGAAGACCCTCGTGACAGGAAGGATGAAGCCTGCGCCGTCCAAGGGACAGAAGAGGAAATCTGGCCGAGGCAAAAATGAGTTGCTGGAGCCAGAGTACAAGACAGTGGTCATCACCAAGCCCCCGAGCCAGGCTGTCTCTTGGAAGAAGTCCAAGATGAAGGAGGAAGATATCAAGGTCCTCGAAGCCGGTGGGTTGCTGCGCGAGAAGGCCATTGCTGGTTGGAGCTCTGCCGCTGGTGATGCATGGCCAATGGAGAAGAGCCCGGATGAAATCCCAATGTTCGGGCACTTCGTCGAGCGTGGATTGACGCTGCCGTCGTCGGATTTCTTCCGCGGCTTCCTCGACTTCTTCAAGTTGGAGCACGTACACCTGAACCCCAACAGCATCTTCCAGATTGCAGTGTACGTGCACTTCTGCGAAGCCTTCCTCGGTATTCGCCCTCACTGGGCCTTGTTCAGGAAGATCTTCCGGTTGAAGCCGCAGCCCAACGCCAACTTCCCAGTTGTAGTCGGTGGAGCCGGTGTGCAGATGCGCCAGAAGGCACAAGAGTTGTACTTCAAGTACGACTTGATAGATTCAAATCAAGACTGGAAGAACAAGTGGTTCTACATAGAGAACGCCCCGCCGCAGCTGCCGAAGCTCAGCATGTTCGCACCAGTATACGATCGGCTCTGGAAAGATGAACCCACAATGCAGGAGTGCATCCAGATCCCCGAGTTGCTGGCAAAGATTGCGCAGAAGAAGGCGCAAGGCTTGACTACTGAGAGAGTAGCTTTCAGCTTTATGAAGCGACGGGTACAACCCTTGATGCAGCGGGAGCATCTCGGGTTCGAGTACACTGGAGCGGATGATGGCTCCAGGCTTTCTGCTGAAGAGATCAGCGATGATCTTGTGATGGAGAGGCTGCAGAAGATCTTCAAGAATCTTCACGGAATTCCTGCAGCCGTCCGTGAATATAGTGCCGACAATCCTTCGCGCATGGTAAGTTTCTGAGAACTAGCCCCCGAGTACTTATTATAAGTAGTCGTGTAGCTAACAATTGCCTTGTTTCGCAGGAGGATGTCTTGAAATTTGTGTCCGTTCCCCCTCCTCATCCTCAAGACCCACTACAAGCGCCGGAGGGAGAGCCAACCGAAATGGAAGCTCAAGCCCCCGAGAGTAGTCAATCTGCTCAAGGGGAAGAAGAAGTCTTGGTGGAGAACGCCTCCTCAAGCGATGAAGACGGCCAAACACTTCAACAACGTTTTGAAGTGAAAAGCCGCTACGGGTACTCTGGGGCGTCCATCCCCAGTGGCCTCGCCGCAGAAGCATCGAAGAGGCCGGCATCGTCTCTTACAGATGATGTGACTCTGCCACCGCAGAAGAAAAGGACCACGGTGGGGAAGCGAGCCGTAAAGAAAATCTCAGGCCCCCCCTCCATTACAGTAAGTGTTCGAGAACCTTGTAAGTAGTCGATGTTACATTGAGTACTTATTCTCTGCTGTAATGGCTTGTTTTTGTCTTGCGCAGGTTATCGAGAGTGCATCTAGTGTACCCTCGAGTAGCCCCCCAAGAATAACAGAACCCAAGGTGGTTCCAGCGTCGACCGTGGATACGGTGGCGCATGAGCAACAAGAGGCCGCGGTACCAGAAAATGTGCCGCTGGTGGAAAGTGTGCCAGAGGTGCCGGCGGCACCTTCTTTCTTCGACCTGCTGGGACCGAGAGTCACGGTGCCTCGTGCTGCTTTGTAAGTACCCGAGTACTCGAGTACTTAATATGATTATGTACTCTGCTTTTGCTGGCTATCTTGTTGATGCAGGAAATCCACTGATGTGAAGTGGGGCGCCTGTGGAAGTGGTGCTGCTGAAGGAGACCAGACTCCTCAAGAGCAACTAGAAGATGTACTTCCAGAATGCCAAGAAGTACCCGCTGAAGCCGATGCTGCAGAAGAACTGTGCTTCCTCTGGAGTGACGTGGTGAAGGCAGCAGTAGAGGCAGCTTCCAAGCCAAGGGCTGAAAATCCTGAAGATATCGAAGCTGTGGTGAATGAAGGCTTGGAGGCTGATCCTGAAGCCATGCTGCGTCACGAAGAAGTCCCAGCAGCTGAAGCCCCCGTGCATCATGTTGATGCACATCTGGTACTGGAAGAGAGTCTGGAGAATCGCATGGTGCCGCACGAGCCACAAATTGAGGATCCGGCTCCTCTGCGCAGCGCTGCGAGGTATTCTGCAGCTAGCACAAGTACCCAGTCTATGGCAAAAAACTTGATGACATATGATGACTCCTGCCTGGACGAGGACAACTTGCATGCTCATGCAGAAATGTTCCGCGGTGTAGAAAAACTCCTTGCGGTAATTTTGTGTAGTCTCTTGTAGAGTACTTGTAGTCACAGATATCTTGTCTCTGACTCATGAGTTGTTTTTGCCCTTGTAGGAAGTAGTCAAGCAGTCGAAACGCAAGACTCGCCTGCTTGAGCAACACGCGGCTGACATTGAGGAAGTCTCGCGGCTCAGAGAAGAAATGAAGCAACAAAAAGCCTTGTCTCTGAAGCTGCAGGAGAAACTTGATGCCAACGCCGCCGAGTATCACAACGAGATCCAGAAGCTGACGGCGAAGAAGGATGAAGTTGTTGGTAAGAACAAGTCCCTGCGCCTGAAGAATAAAGGTAATCTCCCTTCTGAAATCATCATTGAGTACTTTTGCTCTTGCGCACCACATCTGATAAGTAGCCTTGATCCTTTGCAGAGCTGACGGAAGAAGTCGACAAGTTCAAGAACAAGGCGCTGGACTGGCAGCTAGCCTTCAACCGTGAAGAAACAGCTCATATGGATCTGAAGGAAGACTATAAGGTGCGGTGCTTCGAACTTGAGCGCGAAATGGACATCCGCATTGCCGGCTGGACTGATTTGCTCCATTGCATGCAGTCGCTCAAGGAAAAGATTGAAGAAGCCGAGGGCCTACGCTCAGAGCTGAAGGCCTTGACAGAGGCGGCCGAGCCAGTAGCAAATCTGTTCGAGCCCAGAGTCGCTGGAATTCAGCCCCATCCACTTGTGGAGAGGCTGAAAGATACGCCGAAGAAGATTCTAGAGTACGCTCAAAGGCTGGCCTTCACGATCCCAAATCAAGTCCTGAGCTTCATCAAGTCTTTCTATGCCGAGGCGGACCTCACGGTCATCATGAACGGCAGATCTGGAGATTGCATCGATGATCATCTCAATGAGCTGATGCAACAGACTTCCCCAATCGCGGAAGCAGTCTCCAAGTTCATCGATCTCCGTTAGATGTACCTGTGGGTAGAAACACTAGGGAAAAGACAAGTATAATCCCAAACAAGTGTTTTATGTAATGTAATTGAAAACTTTGAAGAAATCAATTATCTGGATCCCTTTGTATGCATATGTGTTGGCCAAGTACTCGAGTTGGTATTGAGTGTGTGGCTGCAAAAAGAGATACGATACACGAGTAGGAATACTCAAGTGTAAAGATGTTCCGAAGAACGTTAGCTTAAAACATGACGAGTTGAACACCTTAGCTGTAGCAGCGTAAAAGAAGGCTTTGTCATGAAATAAGCTAAGAGTTGTAACAAGTCGATATAGAGTAGCGGCTTGTACTAAACACATTGTACAGAGTTTACAATGTCTTAAGTACCTCTGAGGCTAACAAGCCTAGTGAGAGAGTACTCGAAAGAACTTATTCATAACGAGTTGAACACCTTAGCTGTAGCAGCGTAAAGAAGGCTTTGTTATGAACAAGTGGAAGACAGTAACAAGTTGGTATAGAGTAGCAACTTTATTACTGAATACATTGTACAGTGTTTACAATGTCTTAAGTACCTTTGAGGCTATGAGCCTAGTGAGAGAGTACTCGCAAGGATGTTCCGAAGAACAAGTAAGACCGTAGGGGACAGTGTGATGAACTCATCCTTGCTATAGCAGCAACTTGTATGAGAGTTCCACTAAGACCCTACCAGCAGGGTGTTACTCTTGGCCTCAGCCTCTTATTGAAAAATAGGAATGTGGACAACATGTGCCACTTATTGCCCTATACAATATAGGATCGTCTGGAGAGAGTTATCATGACTCCCTACGAGGTCGCAGAATGAGACTGCCTGGAGAGGGTTGATGAAGCCCCCTGCGGGTGCTCGCAGCTGAAAGCTACGAGAAGATACAGTCGAAACTGTCTGGAGAGGATTATCTTGATCCCCTACGAGTGGTGACAACCGTAGCTGTCTGTTGAGTGGTTGCAACCGAAGCTGCCTGGAAAGGGTTGATGAAACCCAATACGAGTTGTTTTACAGCCGTAGCCGTCTGGAGAGGGTTGTTGAGACCCCCTACGGGTAGAAGCGACAAAGCTGGTCGATATTCCAAGAGTTGTCAACTTCCTCGCCTTCTAGAGTTTGAAGACGATATGAGCCTAGGCCAGTAACCTTTGTAATAGAGAAAGGACCTTCCCATGGCGAGTTGAGCTTGTGTAGTCCTACCGTATTCTGGATGCGACGGAGGACTAAATCACCAACATTGAAGGAGCGTTCCTTAACGTTGCGGTCATGATAGCAGCGAATCCTCCCAAGGTATCGAGCGGATTGAACAAGTGCATTGCAGCGAGCTTCCTCGAGACTGTCGACATCTGTTTGTCTTGTTTCTTCAGCTACGCCTTCTTCGTATTGATCAACCGTCGGAGAACACCACATGACATCGGCAGGCAAAACGGCTTCAGAGCTGTAGACCAGGAAGTAAGGTGACTGCCCTGTGGGGGTAGTAGGCTGAGTGCATAGCCCCCAGAGTGCATTGGGTAGTTCCTTGATCCACTTGCCGCCCTTGGTATTTGCTGCATCATATAGTCATTTCTTGAGAGCATCCAGTATCATCCCATTAGCGCGTTCCACTTGGCCATTGGCACGGGGATGAGCGATGGAGACGTACCGAACGTCAATTCCACTGTTCTCGCAGTACTCCTAGAACTGGTGATTGTTGAAATTCGAACCCAGGTCTGTGATGATGCGGTTAGGGAAACCATAGCGATGTACGATTTCATCCAAGAAGTCGAGGACTCTATCAGCCTTGGGGAATGTAACAGGCTTGACCTCAATCTACTTGGTAAACTTGTCGATAGCCACTAGAACTCTGTTGAATCCTCCTGGCGCATTTGGGAGAGGACCAATCATATCCAGCCCCTAGCAAGCGAAAGGCCAAGTTGGTGGTATCGTGATGAGCTTGTAGGCAGGAACGTGTTGTTGCTTGGCGAAGAATTGACATCCTTGGCACTTCTTGACTAGTTCCTCTGCATCAGCAAGGGCTATAGGCTAGTAGAAAGCACGTCTGAACACTTTTCCCACCAAGGTGCGGGAAGAAGCGTGATTGCCACAGATTCCTTTGTGTGTCTCCTCCAAGATTTCCTTGCCTTCTTCGCGAGAAACACACTTCATGAGTACATCAGAGCTTGCGCCTCACTTGTAGAGTTGATTTCCGACTAGAGCATAAGCCTTGACGCGGTGTGAGATGCGCTCTGCTTCTGACTTGTCTTCTGGAATCAACTGATGTTGAATGTAGTCGATGAAGGGAGTTCTCCAGTCCACATCAATCATAAGCACTTCTCGATCAGGTTGAACTAAAGTAGTCGTGGGTGCAGATGATTGCTCTGGAATTGATGGTTTGTGGAGTTCATGGACGAAGATCCTAGCTGGTATTTGAGCTCGTGTAGATCCCAGCTTCGACAAGACATCCGCAGCAACATTGTTGTCGCGGACCACATGATGGAACTTGAGACTATGAAATTTGTTCTCAAGTTTGCGTACCTCCTGACAGTACGCATCCATATTCTCAGCATTACGATCCCATGAATCGTTGACTTGATTGATGACCACCAAAGAATCACCATAAATAAGTAGTCGTGTGATGCCAAGAGAGACTGCAGTAGAGCTTCATATTCAGCTTCATTGTTTAAGACCTTCCAAAAGATCTGCAAAACATATTTGAGTTGCTCGCCCTTGGGAGAAATCAGAAGTACCCCGGCACCAGCACCTTCCAATTTGAGGGAACCGTCAAAGTACATGATCCAATGTTCTGGACGCTCAATTGGAGTTGGGACTTGATTTTCCCGCCACTCAGCCATGAAATCAACCAAGGCCTGAGACTTAATAGCAGTGCGAGATTTGAACTCGAGCGATAGAGCACCAAGCTCTACAACCCATTTAGAAATCATTCCTGTGGAATCCCGGTTGTGCAATATCTCGCCAAGCGGGTAGCTAGTGATCACAGAAATTTTGTACTCGTCGAAGTAGTGGCGGAGCTTCTGTGAAGTAATCAGAACTGCATAGAGTAGCTTCTGCACCGGAGGGTAGCGAGCCTTGGATTCTGAAAGAACTTCACTGACGAAATAGACAGGCCTCTGGACAGGGTAGCCATGGCCTTCTTCCTGCCACTCAACGACAATAGCAGTGCTGACGACATTAGTAGTCGCAGCAATGTAGAGCAAGAGCTCTTCATTATGCAGAGGAGCTGTGAGGACTGGAGGCTTGGATAAGAACTCCTTGAGCTGAGAAAGAGCTTGATCAGCTTTAGTTGTCCATGTAAACTTCTCCTGCCGCTTGAGTAACTTGAAGAAAGGAAGACCCCATTCTCCAAGTCGTGAGATGAAACGATTGAGAGACGCCATGCAACCAGTAAGCTTCTGGACATCTTTGATAGTAGTCGGAGCTTGCATGTTAGAGATGGCAGTAATCTTCTCAGGGTTTGCTTCGATGCCACGATGGCTGATGATGAACCCGAGTAGTTTTCCTGAAGATACGCCAAAGACGCACTTATTGGGGTTGAGCTTCCATTGGTACTCGCGCAGTGAATCGAAAGTTTCCTCAAGATCCGTGATGAGCATGTCTGGATCCCTAGTCTTGACAACGACGTCATCCACGTATGCTTCCACGTTCTTGTGAAGCTGCTTCTTGAAGCACGCTTGGATAGCCCTTTGATATGTAGCACCAGCATTTTTCAACCCGAAGGACATTGTTGTGTAACAATAAGCACCAAACGGGGTGATGAATGCGGTCTTCTCTTGATCAGATTCCTTGATTGCAATTTGATGATAGCCAGAGTAGCAATCCAGGAAACAGAGTAGAGCACAGCCCGCCGTAGGGTCAATGACTTGATCAATTCGCAGCAACCCAAAAGGATCCTTGGGGCAATGCTTGTTGAGATCAGTGTAGTCGACGCACATCCTCCAGTCGTTAGAATTCTTCTTTCTGACGAGCACAGGGTTAGCGAGCCACTGCGGGTGAAAAACTTCCTTGATGAAGCCAGCCGCGAGTAGTTTAGCGAGCTCTTTCTTGATAGCAGCCCTGCGGTCGTCAGCAAAACGCCGAAGGTGTTGTCTCTTGGGGGTAGCATTAGGATCGATGTTGAGTGAGTGCTCGATCAACCTCCTGGGCACACCTGGCATGTCAGATGGTTTCCACGCAAAGATATCACGGTTAGCCCGAAGGAAGTTGACGAGCGCGTCTTCCTATTTAGGATCAAGCTGTGCACTGATCATGGTCGTCTTGCTGCTGTCACCAGTACCAAGGTCAATGGCTTTGAGCAGGACGTCACCAGACGGTGCAGACTTGGTGTTATTATCAGTCTTCTCAGGAACCTCCAGCTCGCTCGGAGCAAGTTTTTTAGCGGCAGTGAAAACCTCCATCATTGCATTGGGTACTTGAGTAGTCGAGGCAAGTTCTACGGCTTCTGTGTCGCAGTCGTAGGAACGCTTCAGATCCCCTTGCAATGAAAGAACTCCCTTGGGGCTCGGCATCTTGAGAACCAAGTACACATAATGTGGGATAGCCATGAACTTAGCGAGACCGGGCCTGCCGATGATGGCATGGTAAGAAGTCTCGAAGTCAGTGACCTCAAACTTGATGTACTCGGTGCGATAGTGATCCTTGGTCCCAAATGTAATGGGTAATACAACTGAACCCAAAGGAACAGCTGCGTTGCCCGAAATGATACCATAGAATGGTGAGTTGGTCTTGGTAAGCATATTTGTGATATCCAGGCCCATCTTCTTCAAAGTCTTGGCAAACAGGACGTTGAGACCGCTGCCACCATCAATAAGAACCTTGGTAAGCCTGGAGCCTGCCACCACTGGATCCAAAACGAGAGGATATCGTCCTGGCTCAGAGAAACTAGTCCATTGATCCGCCCTTGAGAAGGTAATGGGGGTTTCAGACCACTTGAGATAAGTGGGAGCTGCTGGTTGGATGGACATAATCTCCCTGAGTGCTAGCTTCTGCATGTGCTTGGTTGGAATTCCACCAAATATGACATTGATAGTATTGGAGTGGTTCTGAAACCCTGTGTCTTTGTCTGTGTTAGCCTTCTTCCCCTTGTGTTTGTGATATCGCGGGTTTGGGTGCGTTGGTTCGGGTGTGTTCTTCAACGCACGTCAAAGTTGGTAACACTGCTCTGTAGTATGATCACCCTCCGGGTGCCATGGGCATTTCTCCTTGGTCAAAGTTGCCCAGTGAAGATCATCTTCAGGCTTGGCGGTGGTTTCCATGGCAGCAACAGTGTTGTCGGGCTTACGCTTGCGATTGGGATTACTCGAGTAGTTATTCCCTTGGCGGTTGCCCTGCTGTTGCTTGCCACTATTGCTTCTTCCAGCGTTGTTGTTGTTGTTGTTGTTCTGATTGTTACGAAGATGCTTGAACCGATTCCGAGCTTTGTCTTCCTCGTCCGCCCAGTGAGTGATCATCTCCTTGAGTTTGGTGATGTTGGCTAGGCGAGCACGACCAAAGTCTTGGAAAAGCCTATCATCATAGAAACCATCTTGAAAGGTGTCTATGACTTCTTTTTCAGTGACATCAACAACAGTAGCCCTTTTCTCAAAAAAGTGGCACATGTACTCGCGAAGAGTTTCGCCTTATTTCTGCTTGATCAGGGCAAGATCCATCCTGGTGCCATGACGGCCCAGAGAACCCGCGAAGTTGCTGGTGAAGTGGTGTTTGAGTTGTTCCCAGTTGTCGATGGAGCCACGTTTGAGGGATTCAAACCATGTGAGGGGCTCTTGCTCGAGAACAAAGGGGAAATAGATACATTTAGTATCATCATTGCCTCCGGCATTGGAGATGGACAGAGCATAACAGCGCAACCACTGCTTTGGATCTTGCTTGCCATTATACTTGGAGATGCCGTAAGGCTTGGACTTCTCCGGAAGAAACAGATCTTGAAGTCGAGCAGAAAAAGCAGGGAAAGAATCAGAATCATTATCCTTTTGCTTCTCACGCTCAGCGCGTCTGGCGTTGATTGTTGTGCGAGCATCATAGCGAGCATCTCCTGACTTGCTGTTGACACTACCATCATCACCCTTGCCCCTGTTGCTAGCTTCCGGACGTGTGCGATTAGGAGTAGGAGTAGTTCGATGAGCACCCCCACTGCTACCATGGTGACTAGGAGCACTGGTATTCTGTCGTAGCATAGTGTAGGCTAGTTCAGCCAGCTTCGCGACTTCAGCAGCCGCCCTGTCACGAGGCATAGAGCGACCAAGTAGATTGATCGCATTAATAGCTTCTTCTGGAGTGCGATATTCGCGAGTAGCTACCACATCCAAAGCCTCTTGAAGATTACGAGTAGGTAGAGCTTCCGCGAGTTCCCGACGAAGGGTTGCACGATCAGCATTGCGTTGGCGACGTGCAGCCTTGACCTCCGCGGCTTCATCAGCAGGAGCATTAGCAGAGAGTTCATCATCAGATACATCATCCGGATAACGATAATTGGAACGATGCCCTTGCGGAGTAGATGCATCAACGACGAACACTTCTCGATGTGATGAATAAGTACCCGTACTCTGGATGAGCTCAGTATCAGTATCGTAATCAACAAGCTTGACGCCTTCCTGGAAGGGCAAGTTGTCGAGACAAGCGATAAAGCGCTCCTGATCATCCAGTGTAAGATCAACAGGCACATGCTCAGGCCAGTAGACGAATCTACCCTCAGGTGTCGATGTGATCACCAGTCCATGAGCTGGGCCAGACAGTTGTTGTACTTCAGCAGAATCCGAACCATAGTCGAACTCGAACTCAGAAGAATCCGAAGAGTAGTTGAAGTTGTCGTCCGAATCTGAAGAGTACTCGAGCACGATCTTCGGGCCAGGGCACATGAGGCACTTCAGTGCGGCTTGGTAAACGGCACTGACATGGCGATGACCGAAGAGAGGTGGTGCTGGAATGTTATCCAGGCTGAGCGCAAGCTGTGAAGCTGAAGAAAGCAACTCAGGCTGGATAGGAGGCAAAGTCGAGTTGTACTCGGACTCTGACTCGAGTTCATTGAGCGGATCAGAGATTGAAATTTTGCCAAAATTTTTGACGAGATTCTCCATCGAAGCTTGCGTAAGCGTCGATGACTTGAGCCTTGACTCCGAAGTTGGTGCTAAGAAACGCAGGAACGATCCGGCGCCGTCAGCAACGCAAACCCAGGAGCCGAAAACGAAGGTGTTGCCTTGCTGGAAAGCGACAATCGGCTTGATGGTGACGAGAGCCATCGAGTTCGCTAGTGGATCAACGATGAGAACCCCTACCTGGCGCGCCAGCTGTCAGTGTTTTAGACACCGAGCCTACGACGGGGTACCCGAAGTAGTAGATTGTGCGGTGGGGCTCGCCGAGATCAGGAACACGATGGTGAGACACGGGGCACACAATTAGACAGGTTCGGGCCGCAATGTGCGTAATACCCTACGTCCTGTATGCTGCGTGGCTCTGTATAGATTGCGTATGTTTTGAGAGGGGTCCCTGCCTCGCCTTATATGCCACGGGAGGCAGGGTTACAAGTCGGATTGGTACAAGGGTACTATTCGAGTAGGACCCGGAGTAGCCTATATAAGATATGGAAAGCTATCCTAGTCTTAGTACAAGTCCTTGTCCGCCTTGCCTTGCCTTGTGGTCCACGGTACCAGCACCGTGGCCCACTAGTCGAGTAGTCCAGGTGTACAGGAACTCATCTCCCAGGTATGGCCCACAGTGTGTTGGTGGGCCCAGGGATGCCCGGTCGACACAAACCGCCCCATCGGCCCAGCTCTCCCTTCCTCCCTCTTTTTTTCTTTTTTCCCACCGCGGCCCATCTTTTTCTCCCGGCCCACTTAACCCCACCGGCCCAATCTCCCTCTCTTTCCTCTCTTAGCCACTGACAGGCGGGCCCCACTTGTCAGGGCCATCCCCTACCTCCCGCCGGCCGTAAGCCATCCATGGCCGCCGCATCCACCGTCCAACTCGGTGCTCCCGTCCTTCCCTCTCCCCTCCACCGGCCGCAGTAAATGCGCAGTGGCGCACTCACACCACCGCCGCCCCTTCCTCTCCCGAAACCGCCCCACCCGAGCTCCACCACCATTCATGGCGGCCACCGCCGGAGCTCCACCGCCTTGCCAGCCCCTCCCCTTCCCCCTCCGCCCTATAAAAGGCGAGTCTGAGCCCCTGCTCCACCCGCACCTTGCCCCGCTCTCTCCTCGCTCGCACAGCGCAGTAGCCACTCGAGGACTGGAGCGCCGCCGCCCACCGAAGCTCCGCCGCCTCGATCTCCTTCTCTGCTGCGTTGCCCGACATTCCAAGCCTCTAGGTGAGTTCTCGAGTCTCCTAGCTTGTTTTCGAGTTTATCCCGTCATGTTTGGTGCCCGGGAGCTCGAGATCGAGCATTTCCGGTGAGCTCGCCACGCCCGCCGCCGCGTGCCGCCGCCGCACACCGCTGTCTCTGCCGCTCTCAGCTGTCCGTGCGCAGATCTGTGGCCCAGATCTGCCAAACCTCGAGTCAAACCGTTCAAAGTAACGGTCAACCCAACCTTCCGCCACCACTTTACAAAAGGCCCCTGTAGTTTTTAATATCACAAAAATACCCTTCCACCAATATAAAACCCTTGCAGTTAAGTCCGGAGTTTTCCGTTTAGGCCCCTAACCTTCTATGTTTCTTCCACCCTCAGTCCAGCCTTGCTCTTTTGCGTTATAAACCTCCGGTTTGTTTATGTAATTAGGCTTAGGTCCCTGGTTTCTTGCAGATAAGCCCCTGGAAGTTAGTTTGCTTCACAATCTAGCCCCTAAACCTTGTTTAAGCCATATCTTTTGCGTCTCGTCCGTTTTTGGTGTTTTTGGTGGCCTTGCGATCGTCTCTTAGTTCTTGTTAGTTTTAGAAGCTTGTTTTAGTCTTTTATAATGTTTTGTGTATTGTTTTTATTTATTGTATGATTTTTGGTGTGCTCATAGATATCGTGCCAGTGGGTACCGAGTTTCCGATCGAGGATCAAGAGCAACTTTTTGAAGAAGAAGGATCCCAGTTTTTAAGAAAGGAAGGCAAGTGGTTTTCCTCCCCCTACATAATCTATCTTTGTCCTATTAACATTCATGAAATCACACTTTACATTTATTGTATTGCATAATTTGATGGGAAATAACCTTTTTAAGGACATGACTAGATTTTATCCCTATTACCTTGAACAACTCGATTTTAAATAAATGTTTTGGGATAGATAATGCTTAGTTGCTTAACTTGGGATGGTTAAAATGGATTTTTATAAATGTTGATCATGGTAACCTTGGTGAAGTTATGGATAATAACAAGATCATATGAATTAATTGGAACATGGAGAACCACTCAGGAAAACAGTGCAACCATAGTCCATATGGCTCTGGCTTAGCCAATTAATTAGGTGTGTGGAATTATCTGACAGCCTTATCCCAAAGGAGTAGAGGGGGTCAGAGTTGAAGCGGTATAGCCCGGTCCTCTTGGCCGCAACCTTTGCTAAGGTGCTGTCCACTAGGCAGGGTTATGGTCCGCTCTGCTACTATAACTAGCCACTCACCTTGGAACTGTTTAAGAGTCTAATCAACCCGGGTGACATGGGGAACATGAGCTGTGGTGAAAGTGTACAACCTCTGCAGAGTTAAAACTGATCGATCAGCCGTGCTCACGGTCAAGAGCGGCCTGGACCCTCACATGATAAGTGAACTTGAAGATGGAATTAAATCATGGTTTTATATAGTTTTGAGATAATGTTTTCTAAATGTTTAATTTTGGGATGGTATAAACATACACCTAGTAAATAGGCCCTTGCTAATAAAATTTGACCAACTTAAAAATGTTAACCGCTGCAAAACCTTAGCCTACCCTTGATAGCCATGCATTTTCCCCCTACTTGTTGAACTCCAACCATAAGTGTGCTCACCCTTGCTTACCGCTGTTCAGAGGAGAACACTAGGGAGGAGTACTTCCGCGACTATGATGAGTTCTGAGGCATGCGTTTCCCCCAGTCAGATGCCTGTGGATGAAGAAGACGGAGTTGCGTCGTCTTAGTTATCGATGTTCGTGTAAAGACCTTCGTGTCTATCCATGAATGTAATAAAAGTTAATAAACCTCTTTATGTAAGTTTTGAGCATTGTATCTGATATTACACTCATTATGTCTATCATATATGTGAAATTGTGATCCTGGCACACATACAAGTTGGTTGGAGCAAAATCTTTTCGCACAACTCTTGGACACAACAACACTGTTTTAATTGTATCTCGAGCTACAGAACTCCGATTGGGGTGATTCTAGTTGGATTGGTTTTGTAGTTTCACACTTCATATCCTGGAAATATTTCATAATTTTTGGACAAAATTACTGGGAGTTACACATGATTTATTGAGAGCAACAAAATCTGTCTTAGTTTGGAAGTTCATGCTGTTTCATCTTTTCGAGTTTATCTCTTCATGCATGAGCTTAATACTCTGGTCTAAAATTCCTTTCTCTAACAATCAGATGGTAAACACCAGGTCAGGAGGAGGTCAAGACATTCCACCTGTTGTTCGTGCTCATATTGCTAATCGACAGAATCAAGCACCACCCCCACCGTTCAACCCAGTAATGGATCCCGCATTGCACTTGCAGTCTAGACTGTAACACCCTAGGTGTTTATAAACCATGACAACATGATTAATAGCTTAATTACCTTCATTAGTGTCTTAATCACCTAGTTGACTTTGGTCAAAACCCTTTTACCTTAGTCAAACCCCTAGTGTCTAAACTCCTTTCTAGAGCTTTTGGCCATATCTTCGAATTTCACTTACACACTAGAAAATTGGCAAATACAAAAGTTGTTTGTTATCTCCGGGAACACATTTCTTCCAATTGGCGGCATTGCAAATTTTGAGTGCAAGACCTTCAAAATTTTGGTCAAAGCAGATCTGCACAGTTTCACCGAGCTCTGCATCCTACCAACTTCAACGGGGGCTAAACAGACTTTTTCCTATTTAGTCTAAATCACTTTCCGGTAGCAGCAAATGAGCCCATTTTAAGGAGGGTCCCCGCCTGTTAAGATTACAACCCGTTAAGGTTACTTTGTTTTTTTTGTTTTGGTGGGCTTGCGGGTTGCATATTTTTGAACAACAACTTTGGATTGTCATTTTCTTTTTGGAAAAAAGGCTTTTTGGAGAAAAATAAGTGGATGGACTTTAGAGAAAAAACAGGCTCCAAATAATTCTAGTGGGAAGGGGACCCAGCGATTGTAGTGGGAGTTTGCATAGTTTGCACACGAAATTGGTTTTCATAAGATATGTTGCCATGTTCTTTCAAATTTTGGGAGTTATAGCTGGTCAAACACACGTTGACTGCACGCTCCTGCGCGCTCTGCGCGCTCCAGAGCGCCGACCCACGCCAACACCCGTGTGCCATCAGCGTCGTCCACCTGGCACGAATGCTGAGGGGGAGGGCCCATGCTGCCCTTGCTGTGCGCGCCACTCCGTCCGTTTCCCGTCGCCCAGTCGCAAGCCACCGACGTCCGCGCCAGTCCTCGTGCGCCACGCATCCCACCACGACTCGCTGGTCGCCGACCAGCACCGACGGCCAATGGGCAGTGGTTCCTTGGCCCCTACTTCTTTCCCTGCCTCCCTGCCTTGGCCACTGATAAAAGGCGAGCTCCTGGAGTTTCCATGTGCGCGCACGCACAGACCGCCGTCGCTCTGCCATTGCCATCCGCCTAAGCTCCACGGCGAGCTCTCCCTCCCGAACCACCTCCTGGCCGTCGGAGGGAACCATAGCCGCGCCAAGACTCCACCGCACCTTCCCTGCCCTTCAGCCTGTCTTCACGACGTCCTGTTCGCCGGAGACAGAGCTCCCGCGGCCGCAGAACAATGGCGCAGCCATGGACCACCGCCGGCACCTCCTCTGGTCCCTCCAAACCTCAGAATGGAACCCTAGGTGAGTCTACATCACCCCTAGCCCCTTTACCGGCCAAGCCCGGCCCTACCCTCGCTGGATTGCGGCCATCTCCGCCTCTGCCCGCGGCCAGGGACCTGATTGTAATATGTGTTTTTGTTCTAAGGACATATCTGTAAGATACGAGGACCTGTTTGTAAAAACTGATCTTCCAGACCTAGGGTCTCCAGGCTGAAACTTGTAAAATCTGCCACAAATTTTAGATAAATCAGAAAATTGCAAATACAAATGTTTTGGAATCCCTGTGAATAATCCTATCTTTTCTAGAAAGGCTGGATAGTGTTTTGGTGCTTAGTTTTTGAATGAAAATTGAATCTCAGTTTGAATGTGTTTTGCTATAACTTGAAATGTACAACTGCTCTGGATCTATTTTTTTGGATATGTTGTGTGTGATGATATGAATAAGATTGTATCCAAAGATTGCACAAAGTTACTGAGTGAATCGTTAGTTATGATTTATTTTGCATTTATACTAGATCTGAGTAAATGATTTGTGTAGCCTTGTTTCAATAGATTTTGTGCTAAACTTTTGTGTACTGTCTTGAAATGTTTAGTTCTGTCTCTGATAAATTTATCATGTTTTTAGGGACTGTCTAAATGTATGTTTATGAGATATACTTATTTAAAGATTTAAATTTATAGTTTAAATTCTGCTGATCCAGAAATGCTCATCTTTAGGCTAGATGATGTTTTTGGCATGTTTGAGCTGTAGGAGAAAGTTTGACTGCAAAATAGTTATAGATTTCTCTGAATAATTTATTTATGTTTTGGTAGGCTGAAATTTGTTATTTTTGTGTACCTTGATAGCAATAGTTTCTGGAGCTAATTCTTTGGTGTGTAGCCTATTTATATTAAAGAATTGCTATATGTAAATTTTGAGCTCCATTGCATGTGTAGTGTTTCCTGTATGAGTAAATCTTGCGTTTGCTAGCTATAACTTGTCGTATTTTTCATGCTTAGGGTATAGCTCAGGTGGTTGTGAATATTTGGCAGTGGTTCATTTGTCCCACTGTGTGCTTGTATAAAATTTCTCACTGTAAAATCATGCCTGGTTTAAACAGAATTAATTTTCGAAGAAAGTAAGTGTTATAGAAAGGAAATAAAGAAATCAACTCTTTAATCCTAAATATATCTTTAACCCTAAGTTAAAGCTTTTTAATTCATGTTTAACCAACCTTGTTTTCTTTGTGAAGAGAAATAAATGTAATTAAATAAATGTGCACACAATCACCATCGAGCTATAAATAAACAACACCCCTTTTCACCTTTTCTTTTATAAAGAAAATGGTGTTAAATCTTTATCTAGGTGAATGTGACCAACCGGGCACTCCATGTTTGTCATGTGTCGTTTTGTAATTAATTAAATTAATTTCACCAACTAATTCTTGCATATGCATCCTTCGTATAGAAATCCCTAACGGTAGCTACACACTCGTGCTAAGTGGAGAATACGAGGACACTGTCAGTGAAGTGCACTATGTGGTAGTAGATCAAGACCTGGACCAAAGTCCAGAAGAGCCACAGGCTAGCTTTGCTGACGAAGGCAAGCACCGGTTTATCATTAACCTATCATGTTTTCTTTAAACATTTACCTCTATTTATGCTTATGATTGTGCATTTACGTTCAGAAGTTGAATTGAAACCCTAGATGCATGCTTCCTAGTCACCTATGCTCTCTTAGTAGTATGCTAGGTCGCTAGTTGCTATGCACTAAGGACACGGTACGAGTCGAGTGATGTTCGTCGCTCGCGAGCTATAGGCTCTTATGTTGGAATCATAAGACTTGATAAACTGGATTGCTCATGTGGTAAGAGCATGAGATTTTGGGCTCCGGTCTAGTGGTTGGTAGGTTAAGCGTTTGAATGTACTAAACACTTGTCGGGAATGAGATCGGTAAGACTAGTACCTACATGATCCGGTGTAGGAACTTTGCGCTACTAATCCTAGGATGTGTCCCCAGGCTTGCAACCCGTGTACTTGTGTGAGGTTGGGTGAACTGTGTGGCGTAGCCCAAATCACCTTGTACATAGGACTGTAGTATCTGATCCTAATCCGAGGAACGAAGGGAACAGCCTGGTTGGTGAACTCTTTGTGAGGATACTCTTCCGTGTGTTTAGGTCTACCTTGCAAGGTTATTAATCGATCGATCGTCGGCCTCTCACTGTTATCCGAGATTGTTTAACCAACAGACCATGATATCCCATTGTTGGCATTTCTTAACGTCACCACTATGGCGCCGGGTAGCGTGAGCGTGTAAGAAACTCCCGGGTACACTGACGAGTGCGAACGAATCCGCAAATGCACGGATACACCGTTGTAGCACTTCTCCCTAGAAGAATGAGTATTCCCAAGGGTATCGAATCCAAGGAACGATGTACACTATCTTCTATTCTAATATAGACGGTCCAAGGACACCAAACTCCAGCTGGGATAGATATGGGTTGAGAAGCACTTCCTGAGGGGCTTAACTCTCTAGATGGTTCCCACCGGCCATTAGTCCTTTCCGTGGGGCGCCAACCCACCCTAGCTTTTTAGGACTAGGAATGTTCTGACAACGGGACCCTACTCGGTACATCGGCGCAGAGGATTTCAAAGGGTCCAACAGGTTGTCACCACTGTGGCCTACCTCTATTGTTACGCGATTGCACTTGGTATCCGTAGGATAACCAGAGTCCAGACACCACGTCTACACTACCGATTACTACTATAGCACGGTTATATCTGTTAACCCGCTAGCAACACTATAGCACTCCGTATAAATACGGAACTACGAACTTGGAAAGGAACGAGTTCAGGATATGCTCGTCATCGAGCTACAGAGCAGCAAGAAGGTTTGGATGCAAACTAGATACAACGATCTTACTCAGTTAGACAGGATCTAAACATGTAAACAGATACTTGAACTAATGCTCATGCTCTAAAGGATCGAAGCCTTGCGCTACGAAGAACACAAGCCTCTAAACTATGAACGAGCCAAGAACACAAGAACATATCATTCATGCATGAAGTCCACTTTAGTCTAAATAAGAAATACTGAAATACTCACTTTGCTCTAATTGAAGAACAAGCATCCATGAGGACATCAACTCGCTCCTCACCCCTATCTACCTAGCACTCTAATCACGCACACAACACATGGGAGAGGTGAGAACTCACCTCTCCAAGAGAGAATGAGAGGAGAGGGAGCTTGGAATGTGTTCCAAAAGGGAGCCCCTCCCCTCCTATTTATAGAGGAGGGGTGGCTTGCCTTGAGCACCAAATGCCTCCACTTTGTGCAGCTTCCCTAGGCGCAACCAATGGTGTAGTGATACGTGGCAGCAAGAACCAGGCAAAAACCCAAAGAATCCTATGCAGAACTGGAGCATCCGAGGGTGTTTGGGCACAGAACCGGTGCTAAAAAGGAGCAACCCGGGGCGGACCGGCGAGCCGATCGAGCAAACCGCGGGCTAGCCGGTCGTGGGCCGCGGCACTGCCTTCCCGCATGGCCTCCCTACGCGACGCGTGGCGCAACCGGGTCCTTCCCGCGCACGGCTCCCGAGCACGCGATCCAGCCTGCATCACCGATCCGCAGCGCAGGTGCAGGGCCAATCCGTGGGCGACGCGTGGTCTGGAGGCCTGCCTCCTGCGTGTCCGCAGGCGATCCGTGGGATCCGCTGCGGGCCAATGGGCGGCCGCCACGTCACCCCGGCGGGATCCGCCTGCGCTATGTCAGCGATCTGCTGTAGCGAATGGCGCCCAATGGCGTCCCGCCATGTGGCCGCCCCAGATCGATTCCCATGCATGTGCATGCATGGCACTGTAGCGCAGGCCCCACGCTGATGTCAGCACTGTGTCACCTTTTGTCCTTTTCATATCTTGCGCATACGAACTCTGATGCAGGCAAATAATATATCCATTTCGATCATCTCGACGAGCCCGTCGTAATGGTGTAGTCCAAACTGGCATTTGAGGTTGTTTATGATGACATCTATTCAAGCCATTGGATCACTTGCTCTCAACTGTACCATTTGGCACGCATTTCAGTGCATCTTGCAACAAAAGCGAGAAACACCGACACTTGTGGAAACTATCAGTATCAAACCCTATTCTAGTGTTGATGATCCTTTTATATTGATTTTATGCAGGTATTGACGGTGTAAAAGTAGCACTTAACAGCTGTCAACACCCATTATGATGGAACTATGTGAATATTGATGCTTGATATAATTGTATTGCACAACTGATGCTTGGATTAGTTTGCTTACCTAGATAATGGTTAATTCACTAGAACTTGAGCTAAAATATTGAAAGTAAGAATTCACTCCTTAGTTGCTTTTTGGCAAAACAAACCCCCTAGCCAAAAGTCTTGCATTATTAGAGGTAAAGTCTTTTATTTTAGATGGGTAAGTCTTGCTATACTCAGCCTTGCTATATATGTTATTTTCAAGTAAAGTTGTTTGGCCTGGTGAGATACCCCACGGCTGGGAGCTGCAGTGGGTGTCGGACGATGAGTAAGATCATCATGGACGGCCTCCTATGATGATTATCGCGTCGCTTAGTTTATTTCTGTTGTTTTAAACTCTGAACCTTTTATTTATCATGACACGAACCATGGTTTGTAATAAATGTCCCTTATGGGAAGATTTGGATTTAATTTGTTTAGTGTACTCTGAATTCGCCTTCGTGTGAGTTTAATGTATATGTTTCGATCCTCTGCTTATTTGTTAGTGATTTACCGGGTTTGACCCGGCAACACTCGACGAGATGGTTCCTTATTATCGCTTAATGACCAAATAGAGTGGTTTAGGCGATAGTATAGACTTATCTCAGGTGGGGTTGTCACAGCTGGTATCAGAGCGATCCATATACACCAGAGTAATTAGAATAATATTAATCACATGTTTTCTAAGGAATGACTTAGACCGAGAGACCCTAGAGGAAATTTTGGGTTCTTTTAGGTGGCTTAAAATCTATGGTTTATTTTGCTTACTTCCAGCACCTTACTTATGTCAGACTTACTTTTTTGCACAACCAAACTAGTTTAAGCCACGTGTTTTATATGTGTGCTGTGCCGCATCACGAGTATGCGAGGGTCGATAGGGCAATCCATTCCACGGATCCTATCTTCTCGGTTGGATGCCCACGTGTTTTATACGTGCGCTTTCCGTATGTAATCCATAAGAAGGGTGTCATGTTCTAATCAAGATGAACATGTCATGGGTTGTGATGTCGCCACGTTTCGCTATATGTGTACATGATTCCGCACTACGAACATGCGAAGGGGGACACCCTCCATTCAAAAGAGGCGTGTCTCAGGTTGGACGCTGTCCATGCAGCGCTAAACACATGGGTGCCATTTCTATAGTGAACGGTAATGTTTGGGGGCGCTTTCATGAGTGTTGGCATGAAAGGTTCGTGTGTTCTGAGTTTTCTGCAGGTACACTAACCATGTTTCGTGCGATCGTTATGTGAGCGACGTGTAGCTCCGACTAGTTAATATAGGGAGAGTCGATTATAAGCTTGCCACCGGCGCTAACCACGATTTTTGGCTTAATTGCCTTGTGAGGACGATTATGATGTTCTTGCATCATGATAAAAGTCACTAAACTTAAATCTGGTCTTAATTCACTTTGTGTGTGTTTCCTAAGTTTTGTGCCTTAAGGACACTATGCTTTAGTTTGGTGCTATGCATGTTTTCCTGTCTAGTTCCTGTATCCTCGCTGTTCGAAGTTGTCTAGGCTGTTCTAGAAAGTTTTTGGCTAGGTGTTCTATACCAAAGATGCTCCATATCAAGTCTAGTTGCTGCTGTAAAAAATTCGTGATCATAGGTGTTGTGAATCTGGAGTTATGATCTTTTTAGTCCATCTCTGTTCTGCTGAATTCCTGGGCTACATCAGTCTGATCGGTGATCGTTTCAACCATCTTCCCATCAGTTATAGCCCAACCTCTGAATACAAAAGTTGTTTGAGACTTTGTATTCGGTATGCTCGTAAAATTTCAGCACCAGAGCTTTTCTGTACCGAGAGTTATGAACTTTTTCGTGACTCTCGGCGTGCTGAAAAACAGCCAGAACAGATCTCCGGTATCTGAATCTTTCGGGCATGATAACCTCAGCTTTCGGCTCCGAGTTGAACATCAATGTGGTAGCATATGCACTCATGCTCTTACTGACCAAAGTTGAGCAGGGTTTGATCATTGAGCTGAGAATTATGAAGTTTTACTTCATAGTAGTGCGGCTGTTCCGATTCTGAAATTTCTGCAGTTTGAGTTTTCGTCGTACATGTTCTACTTGTTTACCTTCGTATAAACAAGAGTATGAATATGTGTTTAATGAAAGCTCAAATTTTCAGCTGGTGGGCCGACCTGCAACACTTTTAGCGGTTCCGGTAATCCAAGTGGTAGCAACCCACCACCACCATTATGACACCAATGGAAGCTTTCTTTACTGCCCCAGTGGATATGTTGCGCCAAATTTCTTCTGAATAAGCAGCGGCAGCAGTAGCATTCCCCGCACATGGACCTGTCATTCTTGGGCCGGAAGATGAAAGAGAATCCTAACGAGCCCCAAGGACAATTAGGAATTGAGTTTAGGTCTGGATCGCCATGAGCTAATTGCCATCATAGAGGAAGAATAACTTAGTATAAGTTGGCTATTACATCCATTTTGAAATGGGTATCAATGTAATAGGCTAGCTCAGCTTTGAATATGCTCTCGCATAGCCAGTGCGATTTTCTCACCATGTGGTGATGGGAGCATGGCCCAAAGATTGGCACTAGAGGTAATCATTTGATAGCTGTGAACTTTTGCAGCAAAATCGTGATGAAAATTTTAATCTAGCTTCCTTTTACTTCTGGGCTGTGCACTGAGTACCAAAGTTGTTTGGAATTTTACATTCTGAACCCTCACAAAAACTCAGCACCAACAGACGTCCGTAACCATAATTATGGACAAAACATTAACCCTCAGCTTGCTGAAAAACAGCCAGGACATAAAGGCCAAAGTGGAATTTTACGGCCTAGATAAAGTTTGATTTTGGATCTGAGTTGAATACCAAAGTTGTATCTTGTGAAGAATTCTATCTGTTACCCAACAATGAGAGTTTTTGGTTAAATATTTTGAGAGATATGAATTTTTGAAGTTGTTGCCCTGAAGGTAAGTAGAATCAGTGCAAGATAGATTAATCTTCGTTTTTCTCTTAGGTTGGTTTCTAAAATGAGCAAACCCATATACTTTGCCAGAGTCAAATGGAACTCCATTGTAATGTTCTCCTGGCAGTGCAAACAATATCTCCATCAACATGTTTCGCTCCCACCTCCTTGTGCTTATACTTTTGGAAACACTCGACTATTCCTTGATGATCGACCTCCTTTGTCGTGATCTATATTGATCTTCCAACCTTGAGAACTTTTCTTCTTAACCTTGTTCACAAAAATTTGAATAAATAAAACAAGGATACAAGCGGAATCTGCTCGTATACATAATAAGCATCATGGTAACATGCATATTTTGCATTCTTTATGACAAAAAAAGTTCATGAGCATGGAAATGCATTACATGACATGACATGGGCATTTGGGAACATTGGATGAACTAACATGCATATGCACTGAGGATTTCAACCTTTCTACTCTATCCTCCTTGGTTGGTGACGTTGTTGCCGCATAATCAAAGGTGCCGTGACGGGACTGAGTGTGTCATGTGTGCTGCAGCCATGTGACTACCACTCGGAGCGTGCTAGGTGTCTTGGTTGTGAGAATGCGACTCACCACGTATCCTATTTTCGACTCTATGTTGTCCCCTTTGTCTCTAGCTAACTCCTTGGGTAAACTGAGTCGGGCTAACGTGCATCATGAGCACCATACCTCATGAGCATTGCATCATGCGTCATACACATGGGCATCATTCGGCATACATCGCATCATGCCCACATCATGTGCATCCCTCACTATGCATCATGACATGCGCATCAGCAGCATTAATACTTTAAGTAATGAGCATTGTCACATTGTTGCACGAGTCATTCCCATATGCACAAGCATGGTCATCCCATGACTCATCGGTGCACCAAACCACCAGCTCCAAAATCATCGCATCCTAGTGTGATAAGTAAAGTGATTGAAATACTCCATTAAGAAAAACCTTGAGCAAGGGTGAATTCCTAAACCTATCACCTCTTTTCCAAAGTCTTGTTCTCGCCATTTGAAAATTTGTACTTCCAAGGATATTTCCGAGTTGACCTCCTTGCTGCTCTCTTAGGATAATTTCAGAAACCTTAGTAAACATTGTTTACTAGCCTTCCCTCTCTTCAAAAAGAATCTCTATGGGACCTTTCGATTGGCCTCATACTTTCCAAAACCTTAGGGTTCACCTAATATCGAGTCCAATCCGTCAGGCACCGTTGAAAGGGGACGAGCAAAGTTTCTCCTAAGAAATCAAGGTTCTCCAAAAGTCAAGATATGAGAGTTTTCTATCGCTCATCAATCCATGATCCTTTGATCATATCCTCCAAATCCTAGGAATCAAGAAACAAGCAAACAAAGGACAGGTAGAATCTTTTGCTAAGTTCTCCTCGTTAGGATCTCAAGCCTAGATGGTGGATACCCTGACCTCTTATCGTTATTCCCACCATCATGGTCGGTTCTTCGGGCCGTTTGACCCCATTCTTTTCAGTGCCACGACTGCACGACGTCGTGGTGTCGTTCTGCCATCTCTTTTCCCGTGGCCGCGATCACGTCGTCGAGACATCTCGAGGCCGGCCACTATCGAGCCACGTGCTGCCACCACCGGGTCGCCCCGCTGGCCCCTACCTCGGGTGACTTTGGATGCCTCGCTGTGACCCCGCGGCGACATCAAAAGGGGAGCCCCTCCGTCAGTACCGCCACCACCGAGTCGCGCCTCCCACTTGAGCTCGACATCACCATCGCTCTCCCTTCCCCCTCCGGCTGCTCCTTTGGCAAACCCGCCACCAACCCATCTCCGCCGTCTGCTCCATTCCTCGCCGAGCAAGTCTCCCTCCGTCTTCATTGACGACATCAAGAAGAAGCTCGGAAGAAGGCTCCAAGAAGAACCCAAGCCTACGTCGCCAACCATGGCTCGTTCTCTAGAGGTGTTCGAGTCGATTCGCTGGCCTCTGGTGGGAATGTACATCTGCATTGTGATCAGAATCTGCCCGCTCTTAGTTTTTCATGTGCACATTCATCGCCCGCTCCCTCATGAGCGGCGTTGAGGCAGTGAGGAGAGAACTGTTGTATCTTCTATCCTCTCTGAGCTCTTGATCTTGAGAAGTGTAATCGAATATGTCTTTCTCACTTTGTAACCCTTGTCTTTGTTGGAAGGATTAGCTCTAATCTTGTTGTCAAATCTCGAGACGAGATTCTGTTTAAGGGGGTAGGGTGTAACACCCTAGGTGTTTATTAACCTTGACAACATGATTAATAGCTTAATTACCTACATTAGTGTCTTAATCACCCAGTTGACTTTGGTCAAACCCTTTTACCTTAGTCAAACCCCTAGTGTCTAAACTCCTTTCTAGAGTTTTGGCCATATCTTCGAATTTCACTTAAACACTAGAAAATCGGCAAATACGAAAGTTGTTCGTTATCTTCGGGAACACATTTCTTCCAATTGGCGGCATTGCCAATTTTGAGTGCAAGACCTTTAAAATTTTGGTCGAAGCAGATCTACACGGTTTCACCGAGCTCTGCATCCTGCCAACTTCAACAGGTGTTCCCGGCCAAATCATAGCTCAAACACCATGTCACCCTTTGTAAAAGTTGTAGGCTATAATTCAATCTACAACTTTGGTTTTTTTTGGAGATTTTGGAATTTAGTTCAAATTTCGAGAGTTATAGCTGGTCAAACACACGTTGACTGCGCGCTCCCGCGCGCTCTGCACGCTCCAGAGCGCCGACCCGTGCCGACGCCTGCGCGTCATCAGCACCGTCCACCTGACACGGATGCCGAGGGGGAGGGCCCACACTTCCCTTGCCATGCGTGCCACTCCGTCCATTTCCCGTCACCCAGTCGCAAGCCACCGACATCCGCGCCTAGTCCTCGTGTGCCACACGCCTCACCGCGACTCGCTGGCCGTCGATCGACCAGCACCGACTGCCAATGGGCAGCAGTCCCTTGGCCCCTACTTCTCTCCTTGCCGCCCTGCCTTGGCCGCTTATAAAAGGCGAGAAGTTTCCACGCACACGCATGCCGAGACCACCGTCGCTTCGCCATTTCCGTCCGCCCAAAAACCACGGTGAGCTCCCCCTCCCGAACCACTTCCTGGCCGTCAGAGGGAACCATACCCATGCTAAGACTCCACTGCACCTTCCCGGCCCTTCAGCCTATCTTTCACTACGTCCTGTTTGCCGGAGACGGAGCTCCTGCGGCCGTAGAACCACGGCGCCGCCATGGACCACCGCCGGCACGTCCTCCGGTCCCTCCAAACCTCGGAATGGAACCCTAGGTGAGCCTACATCACCCCTAGCCCCTTTACCGGCCAAGCCCGGCACTCCCCTCGCCGGATTTCGGCCATCTCCGCCTCTGCCCGCGGCCAGGGACCTGATTGTAATATGGGTTTTCGTTCTAAGGACCAATCTGTAAGATACGAGGACCTGGTTGTAAAACCTGATCTTCCAGATCTAGGGTCTCCAGGCTGAAACTTATAAAATCCGCCACAAATCGTAGATAAATCAGAAAATTGCAAAGACAAATGTTTTGGAATCCTTGTGAATAATCCTATCTTTTCTAGAAAGGCTGGATAGTGTTTTGGTGCTTAGTTTTTGAATGAAAATTGAATCTCAATTTGAATGTGTTTTGCTATAACTTGAAATGTACAACTGCTCTGGATCTATTTTTTGGATATGTTGTGTGTGATGATATGAATAAGCTTGTATCCAAAGATTGCACAAAGTTACTGAGTGAATCTTTAGTTATGATTTATTTTGCATTTATACTAGATCTGAGTAAATGATTTGTGTAGCCTTGTTTAAATAGACTTTGTGTTAAACTTTTGTGTACTGTCTTGAAATGTTTAGTTCTATCTCTGATAAATTTATCATGTTTTTAGGAATTGTCTAAATGTATGTTTCTGAGGTATACTTGTTTATAGTTTAAATTCTGCTGATCCAAAAATGCTCATCTTTAGGCTAGATGATGTTTTTGACATGTTTGAGCTGTAGGAGAAAGTTTGAGTACAAAATAGTTACAGATTTCTCTGTATAATTTATTTATGTTTTGCTAGGCTGAAATTTATTATTTTTGTGTAGCTTGATAGATATAGTTTCTGGAGCTAATTTTTTGTGTGTATCCTAGTTATATTCCAGAGTTTCTATATGTAAATTTTGAGCTCCATTGCATGTGTAGTGTTTCCTGTATGAGTAAATCTTGCTTTTGCTAGCTATAACTTGTCGTATTTTTCATGCTTAGGATATAGCTCAGTTGGTTGTGAATTTTTGGCAGTGGTTCATTTGTCCCACTATGTGCTTGTATAAAATTTCTCACTATGAAATCATGCCTGGTTTAAACAGAATTATATTTTGAAGAAAGTAAGTGTTATAGAAAAAAATAAAGAAATCATCTCTTTAATCCTAAATATACCTTTAACCCTAAGTTAAAGCTTTTCAATTCATCTTTAACCAACCTTGTTTTCTTTGTGAAGATAAATAAATGTAATTAAATAAATGTGCACACAATCACCATCGAGCAATAAATAAACAACACCCCTTTTCACCTTTTCTTTTATAACAAAAATAATGTTAAATCTTTATCTAGGTGAATGTGACCAACCGTGCACTCCATGTTTGTCATGTGTCGTTTTGTAATTAATTCAATTAATTTCACCAACTAATTCTTGCATATGCATCCTTCGTATAGAAATCCCTAACAGTAGCTACACACTCGTGCCAAGTGGACAATACGAGGACGCTGTCAGTGAAGTGCACTACGTGGTAGTAGATCAAGACCTGTACCAAAGTCCAGAAGAGCCACATGCTAGCTTTGCTGACGAAGGTGTTGACGGTCGATTTCCGTCAACCAAGAGCACTTGTTACACTTTGGTTTGAGCTTTGATTTATAACTAACCCGCCACTAGCCACACTAATGATGTAACAAGTTCGCACTTGCATGTGGTTTTTGGAGTATGTTGTTTACGCAGGAATTAAGTACCTAAATGAGGACTTCCAGGAAGAGTTCATCAAGCACTTTATGAGAAGCTCACAAAGCCCGGCACAAGTCAAGACACGAAGTGAACATGACTCCAAATGACCCAAGGACCGAAGCATGAAGCCGTGAAACTCCGAGGACCCGAACGGAAGATGTGGGAGTTTGCACGCCAAGCACCCTTATTTAAACCGTAGGGAAAATGACGTCAAGGACCCACATGGACTTCGGCAAATATTCAAGAAAGCACGAGAAGCATCGTGGAGGAAGATCGGTCGACCCATGCCGACCGGCCTAGGGGGTTTTGGGCCCAGTTCGGCCTCCCCTTTGACCTACACGCTCCTCGGCTTATTTATACCCCCTGCCTCCGACGGCCGCCATATCCATTCATCAGAACTCGGCGAAACCTAGAAGTGAGCACCGGAGGGAGACGATGGTGGTTGAGTCCTCGAAGTTGTCTAGGGGATGGCCTAGGCCAACCCTAGCCGCCATGGCCGCCCTGCGTGGTTGTGCCATGGTGGAGTTCCGGAGCTACGCATTCATCATCATAGGTATGGCCTCGGTGGTGATGGTGTAATGTATACTTTCATGTGAGCAATGGTAATCTTGTCATCCGATCTATTAAGCGATTCCATGTCTCCGTCTTTACTTTCTACCTTTCACAAATATGTTTGATCCTTAGTCTAATGCTAGGTTAGACTACATATCATGCTTTATGTAATCATGGTGATTAGATCTAGTATGTCGACCCTTCATGATTTGTAGACATGTCCAAGTATGGGCATGTCCTTAGACTACCCGCATCATTAAGGGTGCATCGTGACAGGATGATTACCCCTGAAAGTGCGGATGTCTTTGGGAGGTAGGCCGGAGGTAGGAGTTTAAGGATGCTAGTAGATGAGATGTTCGATTCGTTGCTCATTTGCCGGAGCTACAACTAGAAGACAATAGGCCAAGTTACCCCTTCGGTGGAGCTTTGCCCTAACCAATGTTCTTGGATATGACCAACCTTGTGCCATAGCTCATGTCTATCAAGGTTCATCCTTTTTATGCAATAAATACTACATGTTAGGTTAGATTGACTAGATAAGGTAGAGACCCCTAGCGGTTTGCTTCCGATCCTTGGATTGACAATCCTTGGGGGACCCTCCTTGGTGAAAAAGGCACCAAGTCACCCGTACGCTTGCGGTGAACTTCAACACGGTTTTGAACCGTCAACAGAAGGCAAGCACCGGTTTATCATTAACCTATCATGTTTTCTTTAAACATTTACCTCTATTTATGCTTATGATTGTGCATTTACATTCAGGAGTTGTGATAGAGGCGGAGTGCCCGATCTTTCGGTGAGTGGAGATAAATTCGATTTGGTGGTTGTCGACCCTCACGATCCGACTATGACGAGGGAGCTCGAAGCGCCAATGCAATCGCTGAACCAACTCTCGATGGTTACCAACCTTGCCGGTGCAAAGTCAGCCTGATCACGAAGATCGTTTCCTGCACGCAATCGAAGAACGAACAAGAAAAAGAGACGAGCAATCTTATTATCACTCGAAGGTGGAGTTCTGAATCACAGAGGACATCACGTATTTGTGCGTGTTCTGGGGTAGCTAAAGCTAGATGTAAAACAAAACTCGAGTTGTAAACAAAAGGGACTCTAACTAAATAAGGGGACGCAGCCCCAAACAACGGAGGGAGGAGAGGGGGTGCGCGGTAGGAGAGGGGGGCGGCGGCCAACCCTAGGCGCCCCATCCTGGACCCCTCTTGGGCCTTTCTCTATGCTTCTGGGCCTTCGTTCTTTAACAGCATAATGTAGTTTAATTCTCTCGCGCGGGTCCAAGTAATTGGCCCAATTGGAGGCGCCTGAAGTGGTGGATCATCTGAAGGCGCCTGAGGTGCTGCTGGTGTAGATGTACTTGTGGTGTCCGCATCATCCTCCCCTTCTTGAACTGAAATCATCCTTGACGGCAACTCGTCATCCTCACCCAGATATGGCTTCAAATCTGCAACATTAAAACTAGTGGAAACACCAAACTCCGCAGGCAGGTCAAGGATATAAGCATTATCATTCATCTTTGTTAGCACTTTAAAAGGACCAGCAGCACGAGGCATTAATTTAGAATGGCGCAAAGTAGGAAAACGATCCTTTCTCAAATGCAACCAAACCATATCACTAGGTTCAAAAGTAACATGTTTTCTACCTTTACTACCAGCAACATGATATTTAGTATTAGCAGCAGCAATGTTTTGGTGAGTTTGTTCATATAGGTTAACCATTTGTTCAACATGTGCAACAACATCTAAGTGTGGGGCGTCTTCAGCATCAAACGAAAACAAATCAATAGGCGCCCGAGGGATGTAACCATACACAATCTGAAAAGGACATATCTTTGTAGAGGAATGCGTTGCATGATTATAAGCAAACTCAACATGAGGCAAGCAATCCTCCCAACGTTTCAAATTTTTATCTAAAACAGCCCTAAGCATGGTGGACAAAGTTCGATTAACCACCTCAGTTTGTCCATCAGTCTGAGGGTGACAAGCTGTGCTAAACAGCAATTTATTTCCCAATTTATTCCATAGAGATCTCCAAAAATGACTGAGAAACTTAGCATCACGATCAGAGACTATTGTATTTGGAATACCATGCAAACGAATAATCTCTCTAAAGAACAATTCAGCAACATTGCTAGCATCATCAGTCTTATGACAAGGTATGAAATGAGCCATTTTGGAGAATCGATCAACAACCACAAAAATGCTATCCCTCCCCTTCTTAGTTCTAGGCAATCCCAAAACAAAGTCCATAGAAATATCAAGCCAAGGGGAAGTAGGAACAGGCAAAGGCATATACAAACCATGGTTGTTCAATCGTGACTTAGCTTTCTGACAAGTAGTGCAACATGCAACTAGGCGCTCAACATCAGCATGCATCTGGGGCCAAAAGAAGTGGGCAGCCAGCACCTCATGCGTCTTGTAGACGCCAAAGTGTCCCATGAGACCGCCCTCCATGCGCTTCCTGTAACAGCAAAAGAAGAACCGAGCTAGCGGGAATACACAACTTGTTAGCACGAAACAGGAACCCGTCATGTATGTGAAATTTGCCCCATGGTTTGCCATTAATACAATGGGCAAAAGCATCTTTAAAATCAGCATCGTCTACATATTGATCTTTCACAGTTTGCAAGCCAAAGATTTTAAAATCTAACTGTGACAGCATGGTATAGCGACGAGACAAAGCATCAGCAATAACATTATCCTTCCCGTTCTTGTCTTTAATTATGTAAGGAAAAGACTCAATGAATTCTACCCATTTAGCATGACGACGGTTCAGATTTGTTTGGGTACGAATATGCTTCAAAGCCTCATGATCAGAATGAATTATGAACTCGCAATGCCAAAGATAGTGCTGCCATGTATGCAAAGTGCGCACTATGGCGTAAAGCTCCTTATCATAAGTAGAATATTTCAGACTAGCACAGCTTAATTTTTCACTAAAATAAGCAACAGGTTTTCCTTCTTGTAACAAAACATCACCTAGCCCAATACCGCTAGCATCACATTCAAGCTCAAACACTTTATTAAAATCAGGCAATTGCAAAAGGGGAGCATGGGTTAAAATCATTATATTCCTTATAATCAAGTATGTCCTTGATTTCACGGTTTAAGCCACCACGAAAACGTGCCATAGCAGCGTCGTTGGTCTCCAATATCCCACAACGAATCATACCTTTTTGTAACTCTTGGTAATAGTCCTCAACAGATTGAGAACCTTGCTAAAAACGCTGCATCTTATTAAGCAAATCACGAGCATAATACGAAGGCACAAATCTATGGCGCATAGCAGTTTTTAATTGATCCCAAGTGGTCGGAATGGCAGTGGGATGTTTAATTTTATACTCACGCCACCAAATTAAAGCAAAATCAGTAAATTCACTAATAGCAGCTTTAACTTGAGAATTTGCAGTAATATCATGGCATGAAAATTTTTGTTCAACCTCTACCTCCCAATCAAGATATACAGCAGGAACATATTTGCCATTAAAAGGTGGGATTTTAAATTTAATCTTAGAAAAAGAATCATTACCGGGGCGGCGTGGCACACAGCGGGCACGACCGCGACTATCTCCGCCTTCCTGCTCCGAATCACCGCCATAGTCCTTCTGCAAATCTGTGATCGTTGTGTGCATGGCATCTAGTCGGGCCACGAGAGCGTTGAGTGTGGTCTTGGTGGCCATCTGAGCGAGGTCGAGCTGATCGAAACGGTCGGTCGATGTAGTGATCGTTGAGTCCAGTCGTTCATGTACCGTCCGATTGTCCGCGGCTAGTGCTTCAATTTGTGCTCGTATGTCTTGCAGCGGATCATCCCCAGCGGCGCCGTCATCTGCCATGGTTAGCACAAACACAAAAACAAAACGACGACAAAAAAAGGGGTGGGACAACTCACAAGGTGCTCACACTAGTGCTATTATCAAATTGTTATCGGTTCTTACCACGCACACTGGGGCGACCTGCAACCAACTGGTGGAACTCGCGAAAGATTGGAGGAGCGATTGCCTGGAGAAACAAAATCTGCTCGTCGTAGAAATATGTGGAGTTCTGGGTAGGCTGCACTCAAGTCAAGGATTAACACACTCAAACAATAATGCAAAGTTGAATTATAGTGCTAAACACGAAACAAATGCTGCTGGCAACAAGTGAAACCGAAAGGCCACCAAGGAAGGTGGAGAGGGCGCATCAATTTGCTGTTTTTTGCTTCTTCTTTTTTCAGGAGTCCTCAAAACTGATAATATGAACACAGAGGATCTCAAATAGCAATTTGTGACACACACAAATTCTCTCTCTCTCTCTAGAGTAAGGCCAAACTCAGAATATGGTACCGGAAAAAGAGAGAGAAGAGATGGCTCGGCGTGGGGGTACGCGGCACGATCAGGGAGAGATAGCGTGGCATGCGTGGTTTAGCCCAGAAGGCTTGCGAGCCAGGATTTGCGGCGCAGGACTCCTCCACCGAGACGAATCGGCTCCCGTCTCCCACTTGGATTGTTCGGCAGTCTCTCTTTTTTTTGGATTCCTTTTTTTCTCTTTCCTTTTTTTTTGATTGCTTTCTTTCTTTTTTCACTTTCCTTTTTTTGGACCTTCCAAACCACGGGACAGGGAGGGGGCGACCAAGAGGTGGTGGGCATGACCAGGGTGGCTGCATGATGGGTGTGCACGTGAGGAGGAGTGAGGCGGGGTGGTGGATGGATGAGAAACGCAGAGAAACGGTGATGAACTAGGGTTAGAAGAAAAACAAGAAACAAAAGGTAGAAACACAAGTAACCAGCAACAATTGAATGTGTAAGCACACAAATTCAACAAAGACACTTATTGAAGGAATGTGCAAGGCTAAACGGTTGCTGGGACAAAGATCTAACCTGAAAATAAATTTTGTTTGGTTTTTGTGGACTGTAGGAAGGGAAAAACACTCGATAAAACTCACTGATCAACCTGGAAAGCTGATACCACTTGATAGAGGCGGAGTGCCCGATCTTTCGGTGAGTGGAGATAAATTCGATTTGGTGGTTGTCGACCCTCATGATCCAACTACGACGAGCGAGCTCGAAGCGCCAATGCAATTGCTGAACCAACTCCCGATGGTTACCAAACTTGCCGGTGCAAAGTCAGCCAGATCACGAAGATCGTTTCTTGCACGCAATCGAAGAACGAACAAGAAAAAGGGGCGATCAATCTTACTATCGCTCAAAGGTGGAGTTCTGAATAACAGAGGACAACACGTATTTGTGCGTGTTCTGGGGTAGCTAAAGCTAGATGTAAAACAAAACTCGAGTTGTAAACAAAAGGGACTCTGATTAAATAAGGGGACACAGCCCCAAACAACGGAGGGAGGAGAGGAGGCGCACGACAGGAGAGTGGGGCAGCGGCCAACCCTAGGCACCCCATCCTGGACCCCTCTTGGGTCTTCCTCTATGCTTCTGGGCCTTTGTTCTTTAACATCATGATGTAGTTTAATTCTCTCGCACGAGCCCGAGTAATTGGCCCAACTGGAGGTGCCTAAAGTGGTGGATCATCTGAAGGCGCTTGAGGTGCTGCTGGTGTAGATGTACTCATGGTGTTCACATCAAGTTGAATTGAAACCCTAGATGCATGCTTCCTGGGCACCTATGCTCTCTTACTAGTATGCTAGGTCGCTAGTTTCTATGCACTAAGGACATAGTACGAGTCGAGTGATGTTCGTCGCTCGCGAGCTATAGGTTCTTATGTTGGAATCATAAGACTTGATGAACTGGATTACTCATGTGGTAAGAGCATAGGATTTTGGGCTCCGGTCTAGTGGTTGGTAGGTTAAGCGTTTGAACGTACTAAACACTTGTCGGGAATGAGACCGGTAAGCGTAGTGCCTACAGGATCCGGTGTAGGAACTTTGCGCTACTAATCCTAGGATGTGTCCCCGGGCTTGCAACCCGTGTACTTGTGTGAGGTTGGGTGAACTATGTGGCGTAGCCCAAATCACCTTGTACATAGGACTGTAGTATCCGATCCTAATCCGAGGAACGATGGGAACTGCCTGGTTGGTGAATTCTTTGTGAGGACACTCTTCCGTGTGTTTAGGTCCACCTTGCAAGGTTATTAATCGATCGATCGTCGGTCTCTCACCGTTATCCGAGATTGCTTAACCAACAGACCATGATATCCCATTATGATGGAACTATGTGAATATTGATGCTTGATATAATTGTATTGCACAACTGATGCTTGGATTAGTTTGCTTACCTAGATAATGGTTAATTCACTAGAACTTGTGCTAAAATATTGAAAGTAAAGATTCACTCCTTAGTTGCTTTTTTGGCAAAACAAACCCCCTATCCAAAAGCCTTGCATTATTAGAGGTAAAGTCTTTTATTTTAGATGGGTAAGTCTTGCTGAGTATTAGTATACTCAGCCTTGCTATATATGTTGTTTTCAGGTAAAGTTGTTTGGCCTAGTGAGATACCCCACGGCTGGGAGCTGCAGTGGGTGTCGGACGATGAGTAAGACCATCATGGATGGCCTCCTATGATGATTATCGCGTCGCTTAGTTTATTTCCACTGTTTTAAACTTTGAACCTTTTATTTATCATGTCATGAACCATGGTTTGTAATAAATGACCCTTATGGGAAGATTTGGATTTAATTTGTTTAGTGTACTCTGGACTCGCCTTCTTGTGAGTTTAATGTATATGTTTCGATCCTCTGCTTATTTGTAAGTGATTTACCGGGCTTGACCCGGCAACACTTGATGGGATGGTTCCTTATTTTTGCTTAATGACCAAATGGAGTGGTTTAGGCGATAGTACGGACTTATCTCGGGTGGAGTTGTCACACAGACGCAGCTGTTGCAGAATCTCGCTGCCACTGTTCAGAACATGCAAGCTCAGCAGAACCAGCCACCACCACATGCACACAATCCACCTGTAGACAAGCATAAGGAATTCATGAGCCACCGTCCTCCTACATACTCTCACTCAACTGATCCCTTAGATGCTGATGATTGGTTGAAAACTGTCACTAAGAAGCTGGAGATGACACAGTGCACTGATCGAGAGATGATCTTATATGCGGCAGGCCGTTTGGAGGGATTAGCAGCTGACTGGTGGGATGCGTACACTGTCGCTTGGCAGGAATTCAGGGATAGTTTCTGTGCGTACCACATTCCCTGTGGTGTGATCAAGCTTAAGCAAAGGGAGTTCCTCGCCCTAAAGCAAGGCAACATGACTGTGAATGAGTATCTAGATAAGTTCACTCAGCTGTCACGCTATGCACCTGATGAAGTCAATACTGATCCAAAGAGGCAAGAACGCTTTCTAGATGGATTAATAGGACCACTCAACTATCAGCTGCAAAGTCATACATTCCCCAACTTTCAGATGTTGTTGAACAAGGCTATAGGTTTGGAGAACAAACGTATGGAACTTGGTGAACAGAAGCGCAAGTTTCAATCTCATGGACAATCTAGCAACACACGCCCCTGCTTCAACTCATCGCAGGGTTCTCAGTTTCGCTCTGGAGGATCAAGTGGAAATTATCCTAAGAATTTGCAATTGCAGCACTCAACTCAACAACCCCAGCATTCCGGCCAATAGACACCACATGTTCCAAGTCATCATCAAGATCGCTCAGGAGCACCAGTGAGAAACAACTCCCCGGTTCGTCCTAATGGTTGTTTCAATTGTGGAGAATTGGGACATTATGCCAACATTTGTCCGAAGCGCAACATGCAGACTCCTTAGAAAGGCAATGGTCAGAGGTTTGGACAACCATTATCTCAGGCTCGCATCGAGAACTCTACTCCTTGAGGTAACAGAGGCCAACAGAACTATACACGTGGTAGAGTGAATCATGTGACAACTGAACAAGCTCAAGAAGCTCCTGGTGTTGTGCTAGGTACGTTCTCTGTCAACTCTGTACCAGCAACAGTTTTATTTGATTCCAGAGCATCGCATTCATTTATTACTGAACAATTTGTGGCAAAGCATGATATACCTATGAGTTCTATGAAGACACATTTGCTGGTTAGTTCCTCGAAAGGTGAAATGAAAGCCATCCATGTATGCCCACGGGTCAATCTTAAAATCAAGAGAATAAATTTTCAAGCTGACTTAGTAGTTCTAACATCTAATGGAATAGATGTGATACTTGGAAAGGATTGGTTAGGCGAATGTAATGGAATAATTATGTGAACCAAGAAGTCAGTGCTCTTAACCAGCCCGCAAGGAGATAGGATTGAGGTTGTCGCTACTGCTCCATCCAAAGAGGAAGGAAAAGTGAATCAAGTTAAAGGAAAATAGGTGAAGAAGCTATGACTGTCGGAATACAAGATGGGCTTATAGAAAAATACCCTTAGTTTTTTCCAATCTCTCTGAATCTCGGGACGAGATTCTTTTTAAGGGGGTAGATTTGTAACACCCTAAAATTCCATCAATAAAATAATGTAAGCAACATGGTGTTTAGATTTAATTTTCTAAGGAATAAATATTTATCAAATAAATTTGGCATTTAAATATTTAAAAATCATTTGAATAATTTTAGAAGCAACAAGTGCTTGTGCATTATATTTTGGTTGCATGGTTTTTGTGTGGTGTTGTGTGGTTTTCAAAAATCATAAAAAGTTTAAACCTCTAAACCCTCTTCTCTCCTTCTCTTTATCTCCTTAGGCCCAGCCCACCTTTTCCTGTCTCTCTCTCTCTCTCTCTCTTTTCCGGCCCAAGCGCAGCAGCAGGCCATGTCGGCCCAGCCAGCTCGCTCGGCCCGTTTAGCTTCGCAGCCCAACAGTCACCGTGGCCCTCTCCACCCCTCCTCTCTCGCTGACCGCCCGGCCCCACCTGTCAGCGCCATACCCTACCTCCAGCTCCTCCCCTGCTTCGCAGCAGCCGCGACCACTGGCTATTTCTGTGTGCCCCGCCCGGCCATCTCCCCCACGTCTCTCGTGCTCCCCTCTTAAATCGACGCAATCAAGGCGCACTAGGGCCCGTCACTGACTCTCCCCCTTCACTTCCCTGCAGTTCCCCCTTCGTTCCTTCTTTAATCATGGCCATGGACATTGATGGCCAATCCCACCACTGAAGCCCCTTCCGCTCCCCTCTCCCTTTATAAAAACCTATCACATGCTCAGCCTCGCTCGTTCCGCAGCTGCTCTCGCTCTGCACCTCTCCTCTCTCACGCACGCGCTGCCGCCTGAAGTTTCCGGCCGCCAAGCCATTGCCGGCCGCCGCAGCTCCTCGCCACCAGTGAAGTGTCCCTCGCCCTCCTCTCCTTCTTCTTCGTCGTGTGCAAAGCTCACCCGAGCCTCCCACTGTCCCAGGACCACTCTCATCCATCGCCAGACCGGTGCGCTGCTTGGAGCTCCGCCGCCCGTCGTCTTCAAGCTCTGGCCGTCGTCTCGATCTCTCTCATCGTCACCTCTTCGCCGCCATCCTCATCACTCGCAGCCCCGTCTCAAGGTGAGGGTGCCCCTCCTGCACCTGGTTTTCTTTTTTCCCCGCACGCATAAGCTCGCCGGCCATGAGCCCTGTCGCATCGTCCGCCTCGCCGAACGTGACGCCCCGGCCGTCACCCAAACCACCGTTCCAAGCCCTTGGTTGAGTTCGCCTCCTCCTCAGCTCCACGTAGGACCAAACCGCATCCAAAATCGAGCCCCCTAGCCTGTTTTGGAGTGTCGCCGGCGAACTCGCCGCCGTGCGCCACCGTCTCCGGCGCGCCCGCCGCCGCCCGTCCGCCTGCCGCCGCTGCCTGTCGTCCGATCCGGTGTGGACGACCCAGATCTCTCCTAGCCGCGAGTCAACCCGGCCTCTTACTGGTCAACCTAGGCCGTTTTGCTAAAGAGACCCGAGCTTCCTTCGTTTCACAAGCCGGTCCTTCCACCCGTAAAGAGCCTTACATCTAGGTCCTGTTTCTTCTGTTTAGAACCCTGAGCTTCTTAGTTTTAGCACCCGAAGTCTTGGATAGGTTCTTTTGCGTGTTATCCCTTTGGTTTGTACACGTAATTAGGTTTTAGTCCCTGGTTTCTTTCAGTTTAGTCCCTGGAAGCCCATTTTTCTCGCAGTTAAGCCCCTGAACCTTGTTTTGGCCATATCTTTGCCATTTTAGCTCCATTTTAAGCGCTCTTGGTGTCCACGCGATCGTCTCAACGAGCCCGTTTGTTTTAGCAGTGTGTTTATAGTTTTCAGATCTATTTGGTGTATTGTTTTATTTACTGTATGTTTTCTTGTGTGGTCGTAGACATCGTGCCAGTTTCAAGTGATCAACCAGTTGGAGTGGATCAAGAGGAGTGGTTTAAGGAAGAAGAAGCATAGTGTTTAGGCAAGGAAGGCAAGTGGTCTTCTCCCTCTGCATATTACTTTTTGTCCTATATAATTGCATGATAATTAAAGTTTACTTTTATTATTGTATTGCATAAATTTTATGGGAAATTATGGGAACACCTTTTTAAGGACTTACCTAGATTTTTACCCATGATCCTTGGAACAACTCGGTTTAATAAATCTTTTGGGTAGACAAATGCTTAGTTGCTTAACTCAGGTTGGATAAAAGTGGTTTTTCATTACAAAGACTTTAATGTATAATAATGATGCTTTTGGTAAGAGACTTTCTTCAGTGCGGTCGGCATAAAGTGACGTAAAGGTTGGTTAAGCCAATCATGTTGCGACAGGTGGCACCATATTTTCGGGCACGCGTAAAGGTGCGGAGAAACCAACGAGGGTAGTACCATCATTTTACAGCCGCGGTCTATTGGGTTCCTTGCACACAACCACTGTGTTTATCCCCGCTCCCCGGAGAAGAGAGCTGGTACGATGCAAAGTGCCATGGATTACGCACCACGCCGATGAGTTACGCATACATCAACGAAGGTGCTTCAGAAGGGTTTTGGTGGTCAGGCGCCGCCGCAGGAGTGTGTCATTTTTACTCTCAATAGCATTGGTTAGGTCGTCGGTCTCGTGCCTTACATGCGTGAATAATGGATTCGAATGGTTACGGCAGGAATCACCTGTGTGCATGTGGAACAGACGATCCAAAATTCTTGGTCACACGAAAACACTGATGGCTTACGTATACGATGCGTAATCCATTGGGAAAGTGAATGATACAAGACCTCATCACAGAAGATCCAAAATTACCAGGTTACGCGAAAACTCTACTGGTTACGTACGACGTCGTCGAAACAAATTCCTAGCATATGAGCACAGAAGATCTCCTGTGTCGTAATTGTATACGTCACTAAAGTGATAATATGATGGTCCTGGGCCATCTAGTACGGGCCACGTAGTTGGCACATGTATTTGGTGTCTGTATTGCTAATGAGCCCTTTGTACTGATAATAATTAAGTACACAATTAATAAATGGTTTTACAAGTATGACCTCATTCTTCTTAATAAATACACGAACTTACATACTATTTGACTTGGTACCAATATAATTTCCTAAAATTACTTTCGTATCCTCCACCGCTGAGGCCGTCAAAGACTACATTGTTTTAGGAAAAGAGTCCTCCCAAAACTCGCAAGGATGGAGGCAGCGGGCACGTGCTCCCACGCCGCAACGAATTCTTCCCCTGCCGCTCGCCATGAGGCACAGAGGAAGGTCGCGCACATTTAAGAGCACTGGAGATGATGAGGACATCCCGGTCGTACGTAACCCAGCTCCCTTGGTTATACAAGATGCATTGCGAATTACACCAAGTCCACCTTGGGTTACGCATGAAGATTGAAGAATCAAACGCAAGCGATTACGCAGGAACAAGCATTGGATACACAAGCACATGTGTATGAAGGACATGTTACAAGCAGCCATGCTAAGAAACTCCAACAAGAGGTTAATTAGTGAATGCTTTAAGTTCCTCTCTGTGTTACATTGCAATATTGATGAGAGTCATATACTACCTTACTAGTCTTGTACTTTACTCCTAGTCAGGTTTACAAGAGGCTTCCCACTGGGTCACATGGAAGACACATAGGGTTACATGGAGGACACCAAGTTCGCTGCCTAAGCTGAGAGGGATTAATCACACAAGACTCTAGGTTACATGAGAAGCTTCACGTCCAACTCTGTACCATCATATTGCTGAAATACTTCTTTAAATCTGGAATTAAAATATGTCAGAAAATTCCTGTACATCTAACAAGTTGCGGTGTGGAGTAGTTTGAAGCTCCTTCAAGTCAAGATTCCAATGCAACAAACAGTGCATCATTTGGAATTACGAGCAAGGAGTTATGCCAAAATTACTTAAGCCTGTGTAGAAGATGGAAAAACACGCATGAACTGAGGTATAAACTAACCAGCGACCGAAAACTGAGTCGAAGTACCCTTACAAAAACCAAAATGCCGATCCAAAAAAGTCGAAATACACAACCAAAAAAGTTCCCTGGTCTTTTTGGGTTTCCACGCCCCGACCCATCAGATTGTTGGGTCGGGTCAGCCCCGGTATTTCGAGATTCAGGACAAAACTCCGACCCGTCACGTGGTTGGGTCGGGTCAGGCTTGTCGAGTTGTTTGGGTCATGAATACCTATGATGCCCACACGTCAAGCGCCTCGGAGTCTGTCTGGTCCTGTGTATTCTTTGCAAATGGGGGATTGGAGCATGGTCGCTGTCGCTGTATAGAATTGGGGGTGGTAGATCGCTATGCTACAACGCAATATTAGCATCAGAAGTTTGACGCTAAAAATATAGAATCACCGTTGAACTGTTGATCTTGTGGAAGAATTTTGTATTCGTGTCTGCTTGAGGCACCCATTGCTTCTTGTATCTTTGCTTGTGCTATTCAGTTGGTGATGGTGTTGGAGGGTAAGATTTTGTTCTTGAGAATTGTTTCTTGTCTACCTCCTGCGTAACCGACTGGGCACAGGTTACGCAGGGCAGTGCGTAATAACCAAGTTTGTGTTGCAGAAGCCATGCAAAATGGATAGTGCGTAACCAAGGACGTGCCTAACCGAGCGCGTGCGTGCAGGTTACGCGCATAATTGACTCTAGACCGTCCTACCATCATATTACAAGCCAATTAGCAAAAAAACGTTGGGCATGGCTGGCTGACGCGTAAAGATTTGGGCCCAGGTTTCGACACCCATCATTCCATGCACGCGGCCAGCTAGTGGTACAACCGTCTGGGATATGCGCACCCAAACCTTCATGGTCCTGAATGCCCGGGGAATACGTGTGGAGTGCCATGTTGTTATGTCGAATTTGCATTAAACTTGTCTTCTGTCAAATGGCATTCTACTCATGATATTCAAATTCAAAACCATTGAAACAATTCTAGCATGGACACTACCGGATGCAAGCCGAGCAGCATAGATGGTGCGTATCCCACTGACTGGGTGCAGAAGCCAGGCAGCACAGACGGTGCGTAACCGAGCAGCAGGTGTAGGTTACACTGTTGACGGTGGAAATTCACCATTTCCAACCCTCAATATTCTCACATAAATGGAGGCATATGCATATTTCACTAGCATTTAGGTTTGAATAATGTAGTTCCACTTGTCCTTGGAGATTATTTGTATGTAGATGATTTACCCCTTAAAAGAGATGGAAACTCAACTTCTATGAAGAAACCATGCCAACTCAGCTAAGGAGGTGGCTGCCACCAAGGGAAACATGGCAATCCATGTCATCGATCCAGGGGAGGCACTCACCGACGAATCAGAAGACGCCACATGGACTTCACATGGATCAAAGGGCCCACCTCGGATACCAAATCAAGCCATGCACCGGGGATGGATCAGAGGGCCCACAGGGCAGCCACCAAGTGGAAAACCACCAGGTTGGGCCACCCTAGGGGGCCGGTCGATCCTAGGATCGGCCGAACTGACCTAGGGGGCTCCATCCTGGCCCTCCACGTGGTAGCTCCCTATTGGTCCATTGCCTCACTCCCGGGTGTTTAGGGGCCATTTGGGCGTCCGAGCAAGCCTTGTCCTCGCCTATAAATAGAAGGGGAGGGGCTCCCATTTCTCACACACCACTCTCTCATTGTCCTCTCACTTTTAGTTTCCAAGGCTAGGGGGTAGGCTAGAGTAGCTCTTATTCAGGTTCCAAGTCCTCTTGGAAGTCTAGGTATGAGTTCTCTTTTATCTTTATTTCTTTGTATGACTTTGATCTACTTCAGTTATTCAGCTATTTCATATAAAGTCATGGTAGATCATATTCTTGATATGTTCTTGAGTTCATCCTCTGTTCATCATTTAGAGGCTTGTGTTCTTCGTGAACACTACCTTTTGATCCACTTGAAGGGTGATAAACTCCTTCCTTATGTGTTTGTTCATAAGTTAGAGGCTCGTGTTCTTCACGAACACGACCCTTTGATCTTATTGATTAGACATAAGAGAGTTCATATCTGTTTATATGTCTAGCCTTAGTTGATCTTGTTAGATGGCATGAGAGTGTTGCATGAGGTCTGTGTTCAAGCTATGGTACTCGGTCTAGTTGACCAGTCTTCTAGTGGCTCTCACCCTGGGTCACAATAGCCCGGGCCGGGTGGAGTCTAGCAGCAACGTAGGCATGGTGCCTGGGTTGTCTGGCTATGATAGTTATGAGCATACCCCCTGTAACGATAGAGGTCGGTCCTCGGGTGGTGACAGCCTTGTTGGATCCTTGGGCAACCTCCGCGCTGGGGTACCTACTGTAGGAGTCTAAAGTCTAGTTTCGCAGAGTGCTGATCGTCACGGGCTAGCTCCCCGTTTGTACCTGGGTGCTGAACCTTATCTCTCTCATGCAATACTCATGCACATCTCTTGTATCTTCTAACTTTGTATGTTTAGTACATTAGAACCTAGAGCTAACTCGTATGTTCCCCCTAAGCCGTAGTGTGCTAGAGTAGAGGTAGATTTGAGTGTGTGTGTCACAGTACCCCGTTTATCTTTTATCTTACCCCTGTCTTTGAGTGTGTTGTTCCCTATATCTATCTCTTGGTTTACATTCAGAGCAAAAGCACAAGTCTAAGATATCCGCCATTGCCTTCCACGGATACGATACCCTTGGAATACTCTCCTTCCTTGGGGAAATGCTACAATGGTTTATCTGTGCACTTGCGGATTCGTTCATGATCGTTTAGATTAACCTTTGGCAAGTCTCAATGTTCACGCTAACCCGGTGCCATTAGTTGTGACATTGAGAGGTGCCTAAAGGCATTTCCTAGTGTTGTCGCTAAGGACGGGTCCCAGATCTGTTCTTAGGATGATGACGCTACGAAACGCCAACATACGCGCAGAATCGACACGACCGGATGCACAGAATGGGTAGTGCGTAACCCGGTCGGTGTTGCAGGACACACGCACACAGAATAGATGGTGCCGCACAATAAAAGGATGGATGTTCTTGTCTACGAAACACAAATTTATCATGTCAACTTTGAGTAACCTACGCTATGCTGTTATGTCAAATTTGAACTTCACTCAAATTGACTCGTGAAAGGCATTCATTTCATCAAGGGTTGTAGCTCCTCTATTCTCTTTTGATAGGGACATTTCATCTTGACACAATGACCAAGAAAAACAACCATGTTTAGTGTTGATGGCTGTTAAGTGCTACTTTTACACCGTCAATACCTGCATAATATAATGGTAAAAGGATCATCAACACTAGAATAGGGCTTCATACTAATGATTTCCACAAGTGTTGGTGTTTCTAGCTTTTGTTGCAGGATGCACCGAAATAAGTGCCAAATGGTACAGTTGAGAGCAAGTAGTCTAATGGCTATTAGAGGATGTCATCGTAAACAACCTCTATTGCCAATTTAGACTGCACCATTACGACGGGCTTGTCGAGACGATCGAAATGGACATATTATATGCCTACATCGGAGTTCGTATGGAAGAGATAAGAAAAGGACAAAATAGCTGATGTCAGCAGGACCCACACTTCCCTTCCTCATACCGCAGATGCAGAGACGCGCAGAAGATGCCACGTGTCGAAGCTGGATTAGCTGCCAACCCCACTGGCGGATCAGTGACACGGGCTGGTCTGGTGACGTGGCTTATCCTGATTGGCTCTCGCGCCATCACGCGGATCGCCGGCCGGCACACACGCGCATGTAGCAGCGTGCGCGGGATCTCCCCCGCAGGCCACGCGTCGCGCCCTGGGTGGGTGGCCGCTGATGCGGCTGACCGAACTGTGCATGCGCACGCGCACTGAGCGCGGGAGGCAGCGCGAGACCCGGACAGGTGGCAGCTCCAGGTTGGCGGAGGCAAGGCGGTTGCGGCGCCGTACGGGAGAAGGCGTGGGAAGCGCGGGTTGCCCCCGGTTCGCGCCCTCGTTCGCTCGGTTTGCTGCCCAGCCGCCCGGATAAGTCCTTTTTAGCGCTGATTCTTTAGTCCAGAGCCTCAGATGCTTCGGTTCTCTTTGGTTTTGGCCGGTTCTCGCCCGGTTCTTCAGTGCCACGTGTCACCACCTCATTTGCTGCACTCAAGAATCTGCACAAGAGGGATGAAAGAGCAAGCCACCCCCTCCTCTATAAATAGGAGGGGATGGGCTCCCATTTGAGACACATCCAACCTCTCCTCTCCTCTCATTCCCCATGTAGGGTGTGTGTGTGAGTGCTAGGTAGAGAGGGAAGTGAAGGTGATGATGAAGGAGTTCTTCTTTGTTCTTCAATTAGACCAAAGTAAGTATTGCGACATATCTAATTTAGACTAAAGTGTGTTCTTGCATGATTGATATGTTCTTGTGTTCTTCATGTGTTCTTGAAGTAGAGGCTTGTGTTCTTCACGAACACAACCCTTCGATCTAGTTGAATACCTATGCAAGTGCATTTATCTGTTTATCCGTGGATCACTCCTTTGATCTAATTGAGGCTCATAAATATGTCAGTAGTTGTTCTCCCTAACCTATCCTGATCTGATAAGGTACTATCTAGTACACACTTGCTTACGTTCGTGGTTCCGTATTTATACGGATTGCTATAGTGCTGTAGACGGGCCAGGCAGACGTCGCGGTGCTATAGTAGTTATCGGGAGTGTAGACGTGGTGTCTATACCCTGGTTAACCTACGAAGACCACGTGCATGGCTGTAACGATAGAGGTAGGCCGCAGTAGTGACAGCCTGTTGGACCCTTTGAAACCCTCCGCGCCTGTGTACCGAGTTGGGCCCTGTTGCCAGAACACGTATCGCCTAGACCCTTAATCAGGCTAGGGTGGGTTGGCGCCCCGTAGTGAGTTCTATACTGTGGAACAATACGATCTTGATCGATACACTTAGGAAGCCCTTCACATTCTCCCCCTACCATAGCTGAGCTTGGTGTCCTTGGACCATCCATACTAGAGTAGAAGATAGTGCACATCGTTCCTTGGATTCGATACCCTTGGAATACTCTCCTTCCTTGGGGAAGTGCTACAACGGTATTTCAGTGCGCTTGCGGTATACCCGGTTCCTCTTATACATTCCCTCTAGGTGTACAACTAGTGGTGATGTTAAGAAACGCCAACAAGCATTTCTGGCACCGTTACCGGGGAACGGTTGCTGTATCTGTCTTCGAACCTAGTGGTCCTCGTATTTTATCTTTTTTCTTTTTCTTCTACCTTTACCCCTGTTACTCTTTGAGATATCCTTTTTCGTTTTCTTTACTTCTACCTCTACCCCCGCTACCCATGGAAGGTTATCCTTGTAAACACCTTCCACCTTCGAGGAGTGAACCCTCAGAGCCATCCTTGTCAGAACCCGTTCTTTCATCTGGCTATCGGATTCGCCCCTCTCTCATGAAGCTAATTCAGGATCTTCCCTTCTCAGGGTCAATTCTTGAGAACCCCTTTGATCATGTGAGAGACTACGGGTGTCTGGTTGAAACTCCGAGTAAAATCAGAGAATCATCAGATGCTTGGAAAACGGAATTTTTCCTGTTATCCCTCTCTGGGAAAGCACGAGATTGGATCCGTTGTTTTGGTAGAGACTACCTCACTTGGGAAAGTTTGAGAGCAGCTTTCTGCTCCCGATTCTTCCCGATACGACATGTCATCTCGTTGAGGATAAGGATTCTCAGTCTCAGGCAAGCCTCAGTGTTCAACCTTCCATCTCCGAGGTTCACCCTGGTGCTATAGCTTCTCGAGTCCCGTGATCGCCCAGGAGCTATCTCAGCCTCCCTGGAATGATCATGTCTGCTTTTAGCTTTGCTAACTTTTGGACTCGTGTTCGTATATGGCACTAACCTTGCAGCTAGAGCTTCACTGATTCATCAATGATTAGTGGTGAGATGGGAAGGACACCACCAATGTGGCTGCAAGAGAAATCTCCCATGGTCGAGCTTATGACCGTAATAAACAAAGCACTACCAGGAGATAGACTAGATTAGGTTAGGTTTTATTTCCCTTCTTCGAATAAAAAGCAAGAGCATGTTTTTAGGATAAGTTGTCCTTCGAGTATTTTTGGTCACTAACCTTTCAGGTGGAGATTGAAAAGAAGAATCGACAGGTGATGCCTACGAACATGTGAGCTACATCAGATGCAACACCAAAGGTAAGCTTTGGTGAGGGAACATTTACAAAAGAAAGCTTGATCTCCACACACTTGAGTTTTGTTGCCTAGCAATGCAAACTTCAAGTGTGGGGGAGGTATGTGAGCATCCTGAGCAAAGTTCCTCCTCTACCAAATGTTATCCTGGTGTGAAGATGATGTAAGCTCTTGCATCTTGCCCACTAGCTAGGTAAGTCCTGCTTTTGACATTAAACAAAGCCCAAGGGAGGTTCCCCAGGTTCACCGTCTTATGCTCATGCTTATATTCCTTTTGATAATAGCTTGATCATGCTTTCATGCTTCCTTTATCTTTGTTCATATGCTTCCTTTATCTTTGTTCATATGCTCTAATTTGAATGTATATGATATCACACATTCATAGGCTATTTTAAATTAAGCATGGTGCTTAGGTTAAAATTTGTCTTCTTCAGTCGAAATAAGACATGGTGTCGAGTTTTGACTGATGAACCTTAGAGTTATATTTTCATAGATCTTGGTTGGATATATGCTGACTAACCCCTACAGAAAATTGTCAAATTCGAGTGGGTAAGTCATTGAGCTAAATTCAAATGGGAAGGTAAGCTGGGGTGTCAGATCCATGTTGCACGACATGCAAAGGTGGTATATATGACCTTTCAAAGGTCCAAGGTAAGTATATTCCCCTTTGTGTATGAAGTGTGATGTTGATCTAACCTTGTTCGAGCAAATCACATGGTGAGAATAAAATAAAATAAAAAAAACAAAAATATTTGAATTTGAATAAAGGCTCTATGGTTCTCGAACCAGTAGAGTCCATCATTGGTTTCCATTTGTTATATGAAGAACAACACCTGATTCAACCACCAGTGTAGGGGAGTTCTCTCGAGCTCATCATCGACATATGCACTAGAGAACTCCCACACAGGAGTTGCACAACATCGACTACGCCTTCATGACAAGAGCAAGGTAAACTAGAGTGAGTCGGCCGCCTTATGGTCAACCGAATCACCACTAGTCCTCCTTGATCTCTTATCCTTCAGAAGTGATGATATGTGTACCCTCTATCTCACTCTACCTTATCCATGAGTTTGTTTGAATTTCAATTCATATCCTTTATATCAACTCAATGGTTGGTGCTATGCTTGCTCGACATGATTCATGTGGTTGGCTTGCATATGTTTTATTCCTTACTTATCATCTTGATGCTTGTGAACGAATATCATTAGGGAACTCATGCTTATCTAAGTAGTTGGCATTTGTGATATGATTTGATGATATGATATTCGCTCTTTATGTTTAAGTGCTTGGGAATTTTATTTGAAAACTTGAAAATCTTTTGCAAAGCTCCTCTTTGATATGCCACTGTCCTACCAAAGCCATATGATGTTCATAGTTGAAAACCTTACACTCATATGCTGCTTGTTATTGCATTGAGCTTTGTTAAATTCTGTGACCCTTGTGAGAATTCTTTTCACTACTTTCATGATCAAGATTCATGTGCACACCCATTTTCCCCCTTGCTATGCTTCTACACTGGAAGTTAGCATTGTATCATTCATCCATCCCATGAAAATAAAGCTCCATATGTTGTGTGACCTCTCTCTCTCCAAAAGTGTCCTTCAAAAAGAGATATGGGCTATGAAACAAAAAAGAGAAGAAAGAAAAAGAGACACATGCTCAAGGCATGATGCAAAAAAAAAGAAAGAATAGCCCATGTCCAAAATAAAGGAGACAAAGGAGAGAGATGGTCATGCAAAAAGGAGTTCCATAACTTAGATGGTAATAACTAGTGTCCATTCCGGGGCTAGTGTCCACCTTACCATCGTCCGACAATCATCATATATGTATGGTAATATCTAGCACCCATTCTGGGTCCAGTATCCACCTTACCATACTCACCATACCCATACATGTGCACATCTTGATCTGATTGTATGATTTGATTTTCTATCTGGATCCAGTCTTTGACTTTGCAATACATGTGATACAAGTATGCTTTATCCTTTATCCTACCCTGAGCTCCACATATAGCCATCATTAGAAGTAGGATGAAGAAAGGCAATCTAATGCCTTGGTGAGGACATATACACATTGAGCGGTCTGAGAGAATCAAATGAGGAGCCAAGCAAGGTTTGTTTTGAAAATTTATTGCAAAACCTCAAGTTACTTGACATGATGAGCAAGAGTGATTTGATTCATGACCGTTCCATTCCTCAACTACCCAAGATAGCATGATAGACACTTCACAGAGTTCACAAGTACAAGGTATGGTTTGGAATATCTCTTATGCTCGCTTCATACCTTTGGATATCATGTCTCACCTTGATGTGACTCCCTTTACTCAGGACGAGCAAAGGTCAAGTGTGGGGGTGTTGTTGACGGCTGTTAAGTGCTACTTTTACACCGTCAATACCTGCATAATATAATGGTAAAAGGATCATCAACACTATAATAGGGCTTGATACAAATGATTTCCACAAGTGTTGGTGCTTCTAGCTTTTGTTGCAGGATGCACCGAAATACGTGCCAAATGGTACAGTTGAGAGCAAGTAGTCCAAAGGCTATTAAAGGACGTCATCATAAACAATCTCAAATGCCAATTTAGACTGCACCATTGCAACGGGCTCGTCGAGATGATCGAAATGGACATATTATATACCTACATCGGAGTTTGTATGGAAGAGATAAGAAAAGGACAAAATAGCTGATGTCAGCGGGACCCACACTTCCCTTCCTCGTACCGCAAACGCAGAGACGCGCAGAAGATGCCACATGTCGAAGCTGGATTGGCTGCCAACCCCACTGGTGGATCAGTGACGCGGGCTGGTCTGGTGACGTGGCTTATCCCGATTGGCTCTCGCGCCATCACGCGGATCGCCGGCCGGCACGCACGCGCGTGTAGCACCGTGCGCGGGATCTCCCTCGCAGGCCACGCATCGCGCCCTGGGTGGGTGGCCGCCGATGCGGCTGACCGAACCATGCATGCGCGCGCGCCGAGCGCGGGAGGCAGCGCGGGACCGGGATAGGTGGCAGCTCCTGGTTGGCGGAGGCAAGGTGGTTGTGGCGCCGTACGGGAGAAGGCGCGGGTTGCCCCCGGTTTGCACCCTGGTTCGCCCGGTTTGCTGCCCAGCCGCCCGGATAAGTCCTTTTTAGCGCCGGTTCTTCCGTCCAGAGCCTCAGATGCTCCGGTTCTCTTCGGTTTTGGCCGGTACTCGCCCGGTTCTTCAGTGCCACGTGTCACCACCTCATTTGCTGCGCCCAAGAATCTACACAAGAGGGAGGAAAGAGCAAGCCACCCCCTCCTCTATAAATAGGAGGGGAGGGGCTCCCATTTGAGACACATCCAACCTCTCCTCTCCTCTCATTCCACGTGTAGGGTGTGTGTGTAAGTGCTAGGTAGAGAGGGAAGTGAAGGTGATGATGAAGGAGTTCTTCTTTGTTCTTCAATTAGACCAAAGTAAGTATTACGACATATCTCATTTAGACTAAAGTGTGTTCTTGCATGATTGATATGTTCTTGTGTTCTTCATGTGTTCTTGAACTAGAGGCTTGTGTTCTTCACGAACACAACCCTTCGATCTAGTTGAATACCTATGCAAGTGCATTTATTTGTTTATCTGTGGATCACTCCTTTGATCTAGTTGAGGCTCATAAATATGTATGTAGTTGTTCTTTCTAACCTATCCTGATCTGATAAGGTATGATCTAGTACACACTTGCTTACGTTCGTGGTTCCGTATTTATATGGATTGCTATAGTGCTGTAGACGGGCCAGGCAGACGTCGCGGTGCTATAATAGTTATCGGGAGTGTAGACGTGGTGTCTATACCCTGGTTAACCTACGAAGACCACGTGCATGGCCGTAACGATAGAGGTAGGCCGCAGTAGTGACAGCCTGTTGGACCCTTTGAAACCCTCCGTGCCTGTGTACCGAATTGGGCCCCGTTGCCAGAACACGTATCGCCTAGACCCTTAATCAGGCTAGGGTGGGTTGGCGCCCCGTAGAGAGTTCTATACCATGGAACGATACGACCTTGATCGATACACTTAGGAAGCCCTTCACCTTCTCCCCCTACCATAGCTGAGCTTGGTGTCCTTGGACCATCCATACTAGAGTAGAAGATAGTGCACATCGTTCCTTGGATTCGATACCCTTGGAATACTCTCCTTCCTTGGGGAAGTGCTACAACGGTATTTCCGTGCACTTGCGGTATACCCGGTTGCTCTTATACGTTCCCTCTAGGTGTACAACTAGTGGTGACGTTAAGAAACGCCAACATTTAGCCCACCAGTGTTTGTCTTAATGATTCATTGTTATCTGTGCCATTTATTGCCACGGCCCACTGTTGACGGCTGTTAAGTGCTACTTTTACACCGTCAATACCTGCATGAAATAAATGTAAAAGGATCATCAACACTAGAATATGGCTTGATACTAATGATTTCCACAAGGATTGGTGTTTCTAGCTTTTGTTGCCGGATGCACCAGAATACGTGCCAAATGGTACAGTTGAGAGCAAGTAGTCCAATGGCTATTAAAGGACGTCATCATAAACAACCTCAAATGCCAATTTGGACTGCACCATTGCGACGGGCTCGTCGAGACGATCGAAATGGATATATCATTCGTCTACTTCGGAGTCCGGATGGGAAAGATATGCACAAGACATGATCATACTCCTGATATCTTGTGGGCACGGTGGGACCCACACCAAACCACGTGGCGACGTGTACCACATTGGATGCCATGTGTCCATGACACCTCATCAATCCATGTGAAGCCACTCCTGACGAATCAGACACCGCCACGTGTGCAGCACAAGGATCCAAGGGCCCACCGGGGACCCAAACCGCCTCAAAACTCCGCATGCACCTGGGAAAGATCGTGGGACCCACATACCAGCCTCTCAGAGAAAGCACACAACGAAGCGTGTCAAAGAAGGTTCGGTTGAACCCCGGTTCGGTTGCTCCCCTTTTGTCGTCGTTCGTCTCCTGCTTACACGTGGTGATCCCCCATTGGTCCTAAGGCGCAGCCCGGTGTGTTTTGGTGACAAATGAGCCTCCGAGCAAGCCACCCCCTCCTCTATAAATAGGAGGGGAGGGGCTCACTTTTGAGACACACTTCTCCTCCTCTTCATTTTGGCCTTGGAGCCTCTCTCTTTAGGAGAGGAGAGCTCTTTGTATAGGATTAGTGCTAGGAAGTGATGTGGGAGGCTTGGGGCCATGTCATGTTCATGACATCTTCTTCAAGAACGATCCTCAACGGTGCCTTTGTTCTTCATCTAGACTAAAGTGAGTATTTCGACATTTTCTATTTAGACTAAAGTCGTATGCATGCTTAGTTGCTTTGTTCTTGTATTCTTCGTTTGTTCTTGGTTTAGAGGCTTGTGTTCTTCGAACACAACCCTTTCAATCTAGTAGACTTAGATCATAAGTTTGCATCTAGTTTGCTAGCTTGTCTATTAGAGTAAAGTTGACGCTCCTACATTTATCTAATTAGATCAAAGTGCATTCGTGATCTTGCATGAGTGATAGAGCATACCTTGAGCTAGTGCCAGTATATCCCTCGCGGATTCGTAGTTTCGTATTTATAAGGAGTGCTATAGTCGGGCTATCGGGACGTCAGACGGTGTCCGGCTATAGTAGTATTCAGTGGTGTAGACGTGGAGTCTGGACCATAGGTTATCCTGCGAATACCAAGTACATTCGTGTAACGATAGAGGTAGGCCGCAGTGGTGACAGCCTATTGGACCCTTTGGAACCCTCCGCACTTGTGTACCGAGTAGGGCCCCGTTGCCAGAATATATTACCTAGCCTTAAACAGCTAGGGTCGGTTGGCGCCCAAAGCGAGTGTTATACCTGAGAGATCGTGCTAGACTCTGCGCTCGGTCAGGCAGATCCTTTCTACCTATCCTATCAATCAGTGTTGTGTCCTTGGACTATCTATACTAGAGTAGAAGATAGTGCACATCGTTCCTTGGATTCGATACCCTTGGAATACTCTCCTTCATTAGGGAAGTGCTACAGCGGTATTTCCGTGTACTTGTGGTATACCCGGTTGCTCTTATACATTCCCTCTAGGTGTACAACTAGTGGTGACGTTAAGAAACGCCAACAAGCATTTCTGGCGCCGTTGCCGGGGAACGGTTGCTGTATCTATCTTCGAACCTAGTGGTCCTCGTATTTATCTTTTTTTGTTTTCTTCTACCTTCACCCCCGTTACCCTTCAAGATACCTTTTTCATTTTCTTTTGTTCTACCTTTACCCCGGTTACCCTTTGAGATGCCTTCCTTTCAAAGCTTCTCTACCTCAAGGGGTGAGTTCAAGGATCCATCATCATCTTCATCATCTAGCTATGAACTCCCCCTAGCTTTTTAGCCATGGTTCAGGATCGACCATTCTTTGGAGCAATCAATGAAGACCCCTACCTCCATTTGGAGGAATTTGAGGAACTGTGTTCTAGTCTGGCTATCCCAAGCATAACACAGGACACCATGAGGTGGAAGTTGTTTTCTTTCTCCCTCATAGGAGAGGCGAAACAATGGTACGCCCACACTATAGAAAGTGTGAACGGTGATTGGGGAGAACTTCGAGATAACTTTTGCCACTCGTTCTCTCTCATGGAAAGGACGGATCAATGGTACACTCGCGTAGCTGCTCTTCCAATATGTATCCTCGATTTTGAGAAATTAGAGGAGTCCCTAGAAGCGGCATGGGCTAGGTTCCTACACCTTTTGGTGTCGACCCCTGGTCCGTCTTTACCCATCGATGTGTCATTGTACATCTTTTGTATGGGTCTAGACATGGATTCTGCCCTCTATCTAGACGTTATTGCTAGAGGTTTGTTTGTGGAAAAAACTCCAATGGAAGGCAGAGAGATCTTAGATTCCCTCTTAGAAAACTCTTCTGTCCCTGCTCATCACAACGAACCCAACCAAGAATCTGAGTCGAGCCATGAGAGTCCCTCAACATCCAAGTCAGAGTTTGCATCTTCCATATCCCCAGACTTGTCTGTTGAAATCTCTTTCGAACCCCAAACGCCAAAGGAAGAAGAAATTCAACCTTCGGCGTTCACTTGTAAATTCGAGGATGACCCATCTAGAAATCTCTTAGACACCTCGAATTCTTTTGATGTCCAATTAGGGGAGGAACCTCATTCTGTCCATACCGATCATTCTAGAAACTTTCGACAGAACCTTCCCTTAGGCTTGCGGTGCCTCCTCTACCTCCTGATCCTCCTGACGAAGCATATCCTGAGGAGGCCATGAGGGAGGAATGGTCAGAGGGAGTGATACAATTTTCCCAAGCATTTTGGAATAGTTCGCCTTCTCTGGTTGTCCCTTTCTCTATTAGAGGCACTGTCGTAGAGGCCCATTGTAACCCCATCATGGAGGTTAACATCTTGCCATGGCACTTAGCAAAAAATCTTTTGGGCAGAGTCTCGCTAGCACCATCCGACATGCTCCTCAAGACTTGTCCCTTTGGACATGTTCTTGAATGTCGGAGGATTGCAAGTGCCATGCCGCTTATCATAGACGGGATCAAGGCTAGCTTAGACTTTCACATCTTTGATGTCCTTGACCTCGATCTCCTCCTAGGCTCCCCTTTAGAGCAGCTCTTTGATACATATTTAGGGAGCCTAGATGGTAAGCTTAGGGGAGTCGCTTCTGCCACTGCTACCCCTTGTTTGGGACACCCTATGGCGAAACCTCTTCCCCAGCAAAACCCGCTCAAGAAGAAGACACATATATCTCCGTCCATGTCGTCCGAGTCTGTTCTCATTAAGGTTGTCGAATGTTCTACCCCTCATGAGGATGACTCGAGAGACTCTCTTCACATCTGTGAAGGCGAACGATCGTCGCCACTCTCGACCGAGTTTCAGCCTCTTCCCGCTGGCCTGTGTCATGTTGCTTTCGATCATGATCGAGAGTCAACATTGAGCTTCCATGATGACTCTCTTGAGATGGAGAATTCATGGGCCATGGAACTTTTCGAGGCACTGACTCTGGAGTCCAGAGGAAAGGATTCCACACACGAGCATGGTAGCATCATTCTTGATTCGCCATACAGACCATGCTCGCATCATGTCCCTCTAGAGTCAGACAGGCTTAGTGTGCTGAGCACGCATGAGGGCTGCAATCACCTTATGGTCCTCTTTCGTAGAAAGTTCAGAAGGTTGGTTGTAGATGTATATGTCTATCATAAGTATATCAGATTTCGTGTGTGCACTGTGGCACTAACCTTGCAGCTAAAGTTTCATTGATACATCAAGGATTGGTGGTGAGACGGGAATGACACCACCAACGATAGCTGCAAGATGAAGTTCCCATGGTCGAGCTTATGACCTTAAATAAACAAAGCACTACCAGGAGATAGGCTGGATTAGCATAGGTTTTATTTCCCTTTATGAATAAAAGCAAGAACATGTTTTTAGGATAAGTTGTCCTTCGGGTATTTTTGGTCACTAACCTTTCAGGTGGAGATTAAAAAGAAGAATGGACAGGTGATGCCTACAAACATGTGAGCTGCATCAAATGCAACACCTGAGGTAAGATCTGGTGAGGGAACATTTACAAAAAGAAGCTTGATCTCCACACACTTGCATTTTGTTGCCTAGCAATGCAAACTTCAAGTGTGGGGGAGGTATGTGAGCATCTTGAGTAAAGTTCCTCCTCTACCAAATCTTATCCTGGTGTGTCGATGATGTTAGCTCTTGCATCTTGCCCACTAGCTAGGTAAGTCCTGCTTTTGACATTAAACAAAGCCCTTCCGGGAGGTTGCTCGAGGTTCACTGTCTTATGCTCATGCTTATGTCCCTTGTTGATGATAGCTTGATCATGCTTTCATGCTTCCTTTATCTTTGCTCATATGCTCTGGTTTGAATGTTATTGTTCCGGATGTACATTCATGGGCTGTTTTAGATTAAGCATGGTGCTTAGGTTAAAACTGTCTTCTTCAGTCAAAACAAGACATGGTGTCGAGTTTTGATTGATGAACTTTAGAGTTATATCTTCATGGATCTTGGTTGCATGCATGCTGACTAACCCCTGCAGAAAATTGTCAAATTTGAATGGGTAAGTCATTGAGCTAAATTCAAATGGGAAGGTAAGTTGAGGTGTCAGATTCATGTTGCACAACATGCAAAGGTGGTACATATGACCTCTCAAAGGACCAAGGTAAGTATATTCCCCTTTGTGTATGAAGTGCAATCTTGATCTAACCTTGTTCGAGCAAATGACATGGTGACAATAAAATAAAATAAAAACAACAAAAATATTTGAATTTGAATAAAGGCTCTATGGTTCTCGAACCAGTAGTGTCCATCCTTTATTTTCATTTGTCGTTTGAAGAACAACACCAGGATCAACCACAAGTGTGGGGGAGTTCTCTCAAGCTCATCATCGACATATTCACTCGAGAACTCCCACATAGAAGTTGCACAACATCGACTACGCCTTCATGACAAGAGCAAGGTAAACTAGAGTGAGCCGGCCGCCTTGTGGTCAGCCGAATCACCCTTGGTCTTCCTTGATCTCTTATCCTTTAGAAGCGATGGTATGTGCACCCTCTATCTCACTCTCTGTTATCCATGGGTTTGATTGAATCTCAATTCCTGTCATTTGAATTCAAACTCAGAGGTTTGTGCTATGCTTGCTCTACATGATTCCTGTGGTTGGCTTGCATATGTTTTATTCCTTACTTATCATCTTGATGCTTGTGAACAAATATCATTAGGGAACTCATGCTTATCTAAGTAGTTGGCATTTGTGATGTGGTTTGATGATATGATCTTCGCTCTGAATGCTTGAGTGCTTGGGAATTTTATTTGAAAACCTGAAAACCCTTTGCAAAGATCCTCTTTGATATGCCACTGTCCTACTAGAGCCATATGATGTTTTTAGTTGAAAACCTTATACTCATATGCTGCTTGTTATTGCATTGAGCTTTGTCAAATTCTGTGACCTTTGTGAGAATTCTTTTCATTACTCTCATGATCAAGATTCATGTGCACACCACCATTTCCCCCTTGCTATGCTTCTATACTGGAAGTTAGCATTGTATCATTCATCCATTCCGTGAAAAATAAGGCTCCATATGTGTTGATCTCTCCCTTCTAGTTTTTGTTACACAAGAGACATGGCTATCAAAAAAAATATGGACACATGAAGGTCCAAGTATTGAAAAAAAGAAAAAAAGAAAAAAAAGAGAGTTGGACACATGAAGGTCCACAAAGAAAAAAAATAGAGAGATAGCCATGTTCTCAAAAGTTTTTTATACAAGAGGGAGAATCATGCAAACAGGAGTTCCATAACTTAGATGGTGATAACTAGTATCCATTCCGGGGCTAGTGTCCACCTCACTATCAACCAACATTCATCATACATGTATGGTAATATCTAGCACCCATTCCGGGCCTAGTATCCACCTTACCATACTCGCCATATCCATACACGTGCACATCTTGATCTGATTGTATGATTTAATTTTCTCTATGGATCTAGTCTTTGATTTTTGCAATATATGTGATACAAGTATGCTTTATCCTTTATTCTACCCTGAGCTCCACATATAGCCATCATTAGAAGTAGGATGAAGAAAGGCAATCTAATGCCTTGGTGAGGACATATACACATTGAGCAATTTGAGAATCAAATGGGGAGCTAAGCAAGGTTTTGTTTTGAAAATTTATTGCAAAACCCCAAGTTACTTAACATGATGAGCATGAGTGATTTGATTCATGACCGTTCCATTTCTCAACTACCCAAGATAGCATGATAGACACTTCACAAAGTTCACGAGTACAAGGTATGGTTTGAAATATCTCTTATGCTCGTTTCATACCTTTGGATATCATGTCTCACCTTGATGTGACTCCCTTTACTCGGGATGAGCAAAGGTCAAGTGTGGGGGTGTTGTTGACGACTGTTAAGTGCTACTTTTACACCGTCAATACCTGCATAAAATAAATGTAAAAGGATCATCAACACTAGAATAGGGCTTGATACTATTGATTTCCACAAGTGTTGGTGTTTCTAGCTTTTGTTGCAGGATGCACCAGAATACGTGCCAAATGGTACAGTTGAGAGCAAGTAGTCCAATGGCTATTAAAGGACGTCATCATAAACAACCTCAAATGCCAATTTGGACTGCACCATTGCGACGGGCTCGTCGAGACGATCGAAATGGATATATCATTCGTCTACTTCGGAGTCCGGATGGGAAAGATATGCACAAGACAAGATCATACTCCCGATATCTTGTGGGCCCGGTGGGACCCACACCAGACCACGTGGCGACGTGTGCCACATTGGATGCCATGTGTCCATGACACCTCATAAATCCATGTGAAGCCACTCCCGACGAATCAGACACCGCCACGTGTGCAGCACAAGGATCCAAGAGCCCACCTGGGACCCAAACCGCCTCAAAACTCCGCATGCACCTGGGAAAGATCGTGGGACCCACATACCAGCCTCTCAGAGAAAGCACACGACGAAGCGTGTTAAAGAAGGTTCGGCCGAACCCTGGTTCGGCCGCTCCCCTTTTGTCGTCGTTCGTCTCCTGCTTCCACGTGGTGATCCCCCATTGGTCCTAAGGCGCAGCCCGGTGTGTTTTGGTGACAAATGAGCCTCCGAGCAAGCCACCCCCTCCTCTATAAATAGGAGGGGAGGGGCTCACTTTTGAGACACACACTTCTCCTCCTCCTCTTCATTTTGGCCTTGGAGCCTCTCTCTTTAGGAGAGGAGAGCTCTTTGTATAGGATTAGTGCTAGGAACTGAGGTGGGAGGCTGGGGGCCATGTCATGTTCATGACATCTTCCTCAAGAACGATCCTCAGCGGTGCCTTTGTTCTTCATCTAGACTAAAGTGAGTATTTCGACATTTTCTATTTAGACTAAAGTCATATGCATGCTTAGTTGCTTTGTTCTTGTGTTTTCTTGGTTTAGAGGCTTGTGTTCTTCAAACACAACCCTTTCGATCTAGTAGACTTAGATAATAAGTTTGCATCTAGTTTGCTAGCTTGTCTATTACAGTAAAGTTGACGCTCCTGCATTTATCTAATTAGATCAAATTGCATTCGTGATCTTGCATGAGTGATAGAGCATACCTTGAGCTAGTGCCAGTATCTCCCTCGCGGATTCGTAGTTCTGTATTTATACAGAGTGCTATAGTCGGGCTATCGGGACGTCAGACGGTGTCCGGCTATAGTAGTAGTCAGTGGTGTAGACGTGGTGTCTGGACCATAGGTTATCCTGCGAATACCAAGTACATTCGCGTAACGATAGAGGTAGGCCGCAGTGGTGACAGCCTGTTGGACCCTTTGGAACCCTCCGCGCCTGTGTACCGAGTTGGGCCCTGTTGCCAGAACATATTGCCTAGCCTTAAACAGCTAGGGTGGGTTGGCGCCCAAAGCGAGTGTTATACCTGAGAGACCGTGCTAGACTCTGCGCTCGGTCAGGCAGATCCTTTCTACCTATCCTATCAATCAGTGTTGTGTCCTTGGACCATCTATACTAGAGTAGAAGATAGTGCACATCGTTCCTTGGATTCGATACCCTTGGAATACTCTCCTTCCTTGGGGAAGTGCTACAACGGTATTTCCGTGCGCTTGCGGTATACCCGGTTGCTCTTATACGTTCCCTCTAGGTGTACAACTAGTGGTGACGTTAAGAAATGCCAACACCCACACCAATGGCAAATAGGACTATCATTTGTAAAAATCTGATTTTGGAAATACGGAGTATTCATATCAAAAGAGAATGGAGGGAGTGCCATATAAAGTTGATCTGTTTTGTTGCCTTCGGGGTGCGTTGCCAATAAGCTAGCATCCAGGGCGCTGTCTCCCCGTCCCCCCCTCTCAGCAGCCGCCGTTCGCTGCCGTCCAAGGTCAGAACCTCCCGCTGAACACGCCGCCACCGCCCCTCTTGGTACTTCCGTTAGCTGCGGGTTGTTGTAGATCTATGTTTATCTAGGCATTTCCACGAGGGGTGGGGTGGGCATCACAGATTTGTTTCGGGAGAAAAGGTGTTCATTTCGGGTACTCATGTTTCCTTTTCTCTTATATCACATATTATGATTCTATTATTTGTCAACATCATTTTTCCTATGCCTATGCATCCTACGGCTTCCGCTTACAGAGCGGATAGGGCCAGCAGGCCGGACAATGTACACAAGCCCAACGACCCACGATGACACACAAGCCCGCTACCCTATTACAGGTGCAATAACAGCCTAGTAGGTACACAGGTCCTAACATGGAATCGAGGGGATCCAACAACAAATTCCAAATCTGATGGATCCATCGAAATAGCATGTGTTTGGAATGGAAGGAATAATGAAACGAAACAAATCCAAAATACATAATCTCGCAATTAGACACATAACACTATTATAGCAAGTTCATTATAACAAAGTACAAAATTAAGATACATAAAGTATGATTCAAAATTACATATAGCGAAAATAGTAAACCTAGATAAATTAAGATAAAGGGCAACCCTGCCCTAGTACGGACACCACTGGAGCATCCTTCCGCGCATCTCACTATCAGTGAGCCGCAGCCTACCAGCCGGCGCCTCCATCGGGACGCTTGTCACTGGGGAGATGGTAAGCCGCCATGCGCTATGAGAAGAGGAAGAAAAAGTTTAAAATGGGTAAAGCATTTCGAATGTAAAGTACAACACGTTGTGTGAATAACGAAAGAATAAAAAACTTGCTCTTGTGCTTCGCCGCCTTCGCCCGGTTGGCCACGTGGATGCGGTCCCTCTCTGCCTGCACGACGAGGTTGCCACCGCAGTCACCAACGTGACTGATCTCGCGCTCGCGGGTCAGTTCGCAGCTGTAGAGGATGTAGTCAGCGAGCGCCTTGTGCTGCGGCCCCTTGAGGACATTGCCTCTGGTGGACAACCCGGTGGTGTGGTTGAGCAACTCGAGGAGGCTCCAGTTGCGCTGCATCTGGCCGGGACAGAAGGTACAACGATAGTACCCTCCGACGCAGCTGACGCAGCGCTGACCAGAGGCGAACTCGTTGGCCATCTCGGTGACCATCTCATCGAACTCCTCATTGCCGTTGTAGGAGTTGCAGTCGTCGAAGTCGCTGCTATTGGACATCTTCTCAATGGCGAAGGGGAGAAATGAACAGACAAAATGGAGAACGCGAGCGGAATGGAAGAGGAATGTGAGATGCTATGGACGCCACGCCTTGCCTGCTGTACTTAAGAAGGGGCACGGGGGCTGGACGGCGAGACCGGATGCGCAGTTCGAGTCGTCCGTGTGAATGGACACTTGACATTTCAGAATTCACAGAGAGACGCGTTGGGAACCGCCAAAGACTGATGGCGTTCCACGCTCGGCAAAAACTGATGGCGTCCCGTGCTCGCCAACAACTGATGGAGTTCGGTGCTTGCTTGTTGTTCTGATCCACTTTGGTGCAACATTTAAAAGGTTTTCTACACTGGTGACTGGACCTCAAACCGATCAAATCAAAACCGACATACCAACATATAACAAGATAGCCAAGGTATATAATCATATATAACACTTGGTACCCAAACCAGTCAACAGATAGTACTGCAAGGGAGCAAAGCTTCGCCACCACCAGAAACAGATCAAGAAAGCAGAAAGGTACGTCCACTGAAGTTCTCTTCTTCTTCCATCCATCCAACCGAAAATACTAACAAAAAATGTTTATCCTAGAACCTGGACAAAAATTAACACAATATGGACAACGATGTCGACTTCATGAGCCCAACTGACTTGTCAACACGCATACTTTCTTCTTTTGCAAAAAAAATGTCTAGTGCCTGGCCAATGATAGCTGACTCAAAGACATCATCACATTCACTTATCACCATGTACCAAGCATTAGGTGAGTCACAACAAACTATAGCAAAAACACTCGGCCTTGGGTTCATAAGATATATACCACAAAGGTAAGACCTAACAACGTCCTGGCTGCATGGTGCCCTTGAGGCTGGCGCCTTAGCCTGTTAGCCTGAGAGTCAGCATGGTGAAGCCTGCTTGCATCACTGAGATGAGGTTGGAGAGGATCTTGGTCAGGATCACCGGCTTGAGCCTGATCTGCATATGCGGCTGCACCGTTGGGAAGCAGAGGAGGAGGGTGAGCACCCAGACCCAACTCCCAAATTGAAGCGTCTTGAGCAGCCAGAAGAGGATGGTGAGAGGTCATGTCTTGTTGTGCTGGAGCCTAGAGCTGTCGTCGCAGGAAGCCGTGCTGGCCAGGAGATGTTGTCGCCGGAGTGGATGATATCCTGGCTGAAATCTCCAGAAGCAGGAGCTGCCACATGCTGCTGGAGAGCTTCTGCCATAGGGCCGCCACCAGAGTAGCCACCACGAGCCTTGAGAGGAACGTGCAAGGTGATGGTTACGCTGGAGTCATGCTGCTTGGAGCAAACTAATTTAAACGAATGAAAATAACCATTCCTATTCAGCATTTAACCTGCGTAATTTGTACGTTGGGATCGATCGTCGTCGGGTGACACGCTATCGATCCCATGGTGCGTATTGCAACCTCCCTGGGATACACAGACTTTGAGATGATGAGTGCGCAACCTGTCTAGTTTCGGTTACGCTGGAGCCACGCTGCGTGCTGCGTGCAACCACCTAGGTTACGCAAGCACACCCGAGTGACACACCTATTTGTTGGCAGCGCCCAGCCAGTTACGCACATGTCCCAGGCGTCCACGTGTGTAACCGAGGTGGTGCAGGTTTGGCATGCACTCACACCCGGCACGCCCGTTATGAGACTTGGAACAGCCCACTCAGAGGTTCAGACTTGAAGGAAACCATTCATCATTCGTAAAAGAATAATAATAATTAGGACTGATTTAAAAATTCAAATAGGCGTACTTAACACTAATTTAAATGAATGCATAACCATTTTCTAGTCGGCACTTATTAACCATTTTTAATCAGCACTTAACCATCTGCCTACACCATTGTTATTTCCTTAGGTGTACACCCTTGATCTTTGAAGAGCATGTTGGTGGTGAATTACTCTTCATTTGAGATCGTGTTCTATTTTGCAACTGTATCTCCATACTTGTCTCTTTTTTTCCTCCTTGGGTAGAAGGATATTTGCCTTGTTGCTTTGTGCATGCTTGAATGTCCACTTTTGAGACTCCAACCTCAGTTTCCTAAGGTGATCAGAGGATAATAGGTATATCTATGATTAGATCGATTCACATATAGTAGGTACTAGTAATCGAATATGCTTAGGAAATTAATCACTAACCACCAACCAGAATAGGTGTATTGTACGATTGTCTCTGAATCTTGTTGTGTTCCGAGAGAATCAACCTACAGCACATCTTCTTCCTAAATGCATCCATTTGTTCCTAAAGATTAAAGTTAACAAATGACCGCAAAAACTTACTGTGTTATTCACAAATGTATCCATTGTGAAATGATAATAAAATGGACGAGCGTACGGACTTGGGTGAACATTGCATTAAGTGTACTCCCATTCTAATGCATCATGTACTTGATGACGTAGACGCCACGTGACGTACTACAAAATGCACATGTTACATATATGGTATGTACAGTAAATATTTTTAGTGCAATGATATATCTTACCTGTCTTGTTGCGTTGGTATGTCTCTAATATGTAGGGTATCCCACTTTGTGACCTCAATCTTTTTTTGGAGGTGGGTGACATCAATCTCTGAAGATCCACTCACATTTCTTTGTGAAATGTAGGTTTCAATGCAATGCTGCACTGACTGTACCTGAAGCAAAGAATTAGGTGCATATGGTTGAAAGAGCTAACTACATTTGCATGACATCTACATAATACAGAGTACTCACTAGCGATAGTTCCATCTTGCCATCCCACGTTCCATTACAAACTAACGAATTCAGGACCTGCACCTCCTTCATCGTGATGTTGAACACAAGAAGAACCCAATGATTACCTCTAACATTTATAGGGATATATACCTGAGATGCAGGAATGCTATTACAATCTTGTGGTGTACTATCAAGTGTCGAAGCTAGCATCAAGAACAGATCATAGCACATTTAAATAAGTATTCTCCAGTTCTGGCAATCCAACCACTATGAGAGGATTTCAATTCTTCTGGAGATAGTAATTTCCTAGCAAGAAAAGTGTTGATGTATGCCACCTTTTCATTTAGTAGTTTTCTGGCTACTACATACGCATCTATTACCTATCACACTCAGACACTGTGATAGATTAGGACGTACAATAGGTAAAATAGAACGCAACATTGTAACATCTTGCATGTAGAGCAAAACAGAAACATAAATAAAACACACTCACATCATCAAGCATCCAGCCATCTTTATTGGAGATCCAGTCATTTTTATCAGTAGCCATTCCCATCAATGTTTTGACCGGAATTTCTATGTCATTGATACGGACGACAATTGTATCTTCACAGCTGTTCAGGACAAAGTTTAAAACTTCTTTATCCTTAGCATTTAGGCTGTAGTCATCGTCATATTCACGGGCAGGAGAGTATGCTCCAGGACTGTGCACATTTGTCGTCTCGTGCCTGCCCTGATGTGTGTACAAATTTTTCTAGTTTTGTCATGACAAATATACTTATTCAGGGAGATGTCATTTTTTATATATTGGGACGAATTACTAGTGCTGTATAGCAGGGATTTTACCTGGCAATCATTTTTGTCAAGCTGTTGGGTGCTCAAGCTAGAGTATTTACCAATTAATGTAAGAATGTCATGTCAGAATTAGAACATTTCTTAAAAGAATATTTATGAAAATACAAATTCTGAAATTCACAAGTCAAATCATGTCTTTCAAATAATGTGACAACAGAAATTTAACCTGGCTGTGATTTATGTCGTGCTGTGTTGTGCCGTGGTTGGAGTATTTGCCAAGGAATTTATAAATGTCATGTCAGCACAACAACTTTAATAATAAAAATAGGCAATGCAGTTCTGAAATACTAGCGTATCAAAAAATACTGGCATAAACAGAACTTTTACCTGTGAATAATTTTCGTGATTCTGTGGGATGCCAATGTTGTATTTTGTAAGGAATTTTGAAATTTCCTGACATAAGCATAAATAATATATTGCAAAAAACTGAACATTTATGAACCATGCAGTTGTGAGTACATACGTCGACAGTGACACCCATCTCATTCCCGTGGTAGTAGTCGCTGCTTTTGTCGAATCTAGCAATGTTGTCATCATTTGCAGCGTCGTTGTTTGAGGATAAAAATGTCTGGGCATGTGGTCTGGTGTCGTGGCTTCTGTCCGGAGGTACATTACTAGTAACGTCATCATGTTTGTTTTGCTTCTCTCGGTTGTATGGAAGCTTCTTGAAAACCTTTTGCCACAAAAGATTGAAAATAACTGTCAGACATGAAACCCACTGTTACAAGAGTACTAATTAGCAAGAAAGAGACATAGACATACAATTCTGTTAGCGATACCATCCATTGAGGCGATCTCCAGTCGCTTCTTTGCTAAACGTTCTTTCCAATGCCTCATTAATGGGTACTCTCGTTGTCCAGGATAATCGATTTTGTGGTGGCTACATGCGTGGACATGCTCGAGGTACCAGTACTGCACGATTAGGAATCAGGGTTAAACATATCCTGTGTGAATCCAAATACTAGTCCTGAAACTGGTAATGAAATGGAAATTTATTACCTGCAACACGGTCAGGCTGCCTTTAGGAGTATTACCAGGTGTTGGATTATTCCCTTGCCTTTTGTAAGCAGCCAGACCATCTTGTAGATTCTTAAGAGTATAAACACCCCAATTCATCAAATGTAAGTCACCAACATTCTCGACTAGTCGCTGGACTTTTGCTGGAATAGCTGGGTTGGTATCAGGGTCAAATAAAAACTTGTGGCAAAACATGAAAAAATCTCGAAGAAACGAATCATCGGCAGGCCCGTCCTTTTGCTTTAGTCTGTTTTCAACCTCAGACAATGTTAGTGATGACCTTGTTTTTTCTCGACCACAACTGGTCATATTGACCCCTTTTCCCTTGATTGGTAGACCCATGATGTCCTTCACATCTGATGGCGTCAACTGGACCAGCTCGCTACCAAGCTTGAAACCTGCTTGATCTGGATCGTACGTGTTGACAAGTGACATCAGCAATGGACGATCTATGGTGATTGGTTTGATGTGTAGCAAGAAGTTGAACTTGTGGACTCTAGCTTTTTCTTTCTTGCTGTTGAAAGCAGCCCAAGGACATTCGCCAGTCATTTCGACGTGGCTAGAATGCATAGGCTCGAGTGCTTCGAAGAAATGGTAGAAGTAGAACTGATTGGTATCTGGTCACAGAGAGAGAGAGTAATCAATAAGCACGCTCCGTGCAGGGATAGGTAGTGCATCGCATGGAATCTGGATGGTGTGTTACATTACATACCTCTGGAGTAGACGGCGACAATGGGCCGCCGGAGTTGAAGTTGTTGGGCCGCCGCCTCCGAGGATGGGTGGCGCTGCCGGTCGGAGGTGCTACCTTTTCTTCGCTAGGACTAGGAGGCCGCTTCCTTGACATCGTCGTCGACTGTGGTTTGCCATCGAAAGTCACTGTTGATCTGCCGTCGGAACTCTGTGTCATCGGCGTCGCATTGCCGTCCGGTGCACCTTGCTTGCCAAGATGAGGGACACGAGACGATTTCTCCGGTGCGACCAACATGAGCAAAAACCTCTTCCTCCGCCGTGCTTCCGCGATCTGAACTTGTAGGGTCTACGATAATGGATATATAGTTAGCTTTCATTAGACGGATATCTCGAAAATCCTGCAAAAATGTGAAATCATCAGCTCAAAAGAAGGAACTTAAAGCTTTTGTTTACGTGCGCTACTGAACCACGACCCTTGCAGCACACAATGTGGCATCAGCGTAACCGTCAGTTCCCACCCTCTACCATGTGGGTCCTGGAATGCTTGCCCGGTGTCAGCCATTGGAGGTATGGAAAGGCGACGCATGGCAGCAGCAGCTGAAGACGAAGAGTTCGGTGGCACGTTTGAGAGGCAACACTGGGATTAGCAGTTTGCACTTGCACATTCCATATTGTGTGGCCCGCGTGTATCTAGCTCAGGGCGTAATCTCAGTTACGCAGGATCAACACGACCTGTTGTGCTCCTCGTCGAGCACGATGCTGCGTGCGTAACCCATGCGGCCTTTTACATGGCCGTGTGCGTAACCCTTGCGATTGCACCAAGCAGCGTGCGTGGCCCCAGTGTAACCGAGACCATGCAGGTTACGCATTCCTCTCAGGAGGCCTCTTGACCACGATGCTGCGTGCGTAACCAAAACAGCCTTTTACATGGCCGTGTGGGTAACCCAGGTGGTTGCAGCATGCAGCTTGGATCCTGGGTTACCGATATCGGGCAGGTGACGCATTCCTGTCAAGGTATGTTACAGAATCCTGGGAGTGGGAGACAATCCATGCTACGTCCTACACGATTTGGAAGGAGGGGGCTGATTTTCCTGCACCTTCTCTTCATCCATGGCTGAAAATTTTAGAGGAGCTTCAGGATGCTCCAATGGACTCCTAGCGCCCACCCTGGATCCACCCCGGATAGCAGGTCGTATCTAATTTGCCTAAACCTCTAACCTCCAATATCGTCCGAACATGCTTCGCCATTCATAAAATATTATTCTTATTATAGAGCAGATGAAGTGCAAGCAATTGAAATAATATAACAGTAGTTCATACCAGTTTGCAATATTTGTGATTTAACTGGCATACAGGAACCGACAAGTCATGAAACTCCCAACATTTCGGCTTGACACATCATTGCTCGGAAATTTACATGTCAGGATATTGAATTGTATGCACCAACTAGTTCGTCCCAACAACTTAAGCTGATAGGAAATGGTGGGCAACGATAGGACAAAATGGAGGGGCGGAAACACGGAAGCATTGGAGATGTTTCTGCATGTTACTCCAAAAACCATGACCATTTCATGTAACATTAGAGCAACTGAAAAGGTGTTTGATTTTAATTAATGGACAATAGGAAACAGATGGTATCATCGAAGCAACATTAGAGCACATAGCTTAATTCTACAGATATAGCTCCCGTCTCCATTCTTGGAACATCAAAATTGACCAGTAATTTGGGACGAAGGGAATGCCTCACAGGGCACCATTTCAGTGCTTATTACCAAGGGCCAATGTCTCCGCATAGGAGGGAACTAATGGGAAAAATTACTGAGGGCCCACCCCTAGAGTGCAGAGAGTGTACACCTCCTTGCTATCCATGTCATATGATTTCAGTTTCTGGTCCCAGTCAAGAAAGAAAAAGATCAAATTGTGATCTGGGTGAATGGCAACCATAGTGTATTTAAATTCAACTCTGCAATTCATTCTGTCAAACAGTTTGAAAAATTCCATACTGTGCTTCAGAACCCATTCTTCTAGATCATAGTCCTGAAGGACCCAAATGGACAGTTCAGTCATCTGGCGAGTGTTGTCTTTATGTTCACTCACGCAATGCACAAGTCCTTGGGATTCACCAACAAAAACAACATCCAAAAGCTTCACGGCCCCCCTGAGGCTCCTACAAACATTCCCTTCCCCATCAACTGCAAGTATTAGGTCCTGGAGTGTACCATTATGTGAGTCGAAGGCACTGAGATGCAGCATGCTGTTAACAAAGGCGCTTCCTGCGAAGAATGATGTGATGTGATATGATATGAAGAAGACCAATCGCAGTCACACCATACCCCAGTTTCAGACGAGTATGTGTTCACTTCTTCCACGATTGTGCCATGATCATTCACTTCTTCCATGGTTGTGCCATGATCAGAAATTAACTCAACCAACTGAAAGTGTGAGGACACAGCAGTGTTGAAAATAAAAAAGGTGAAAATATGTTCGTCGTCACCAAGTTCCAGGCCCTCATCAGTCTTGCTAGTGGAAAGAGGTTCGAAGCCGGAGCTGGGCACGTCCACCCATTGCTCGGTGGCGGGGTTGCAGATGACATAGCCCAGTGAAGGGTAGGTGTCTCTAGCCCTGCCGTGCCCGAAGAGGAGGAGCCCGTTGCAGGAATCCAAGAGGTGACATTCCTCATTGCCTGGCTAGTTCCACAGGAAGGTGTAGGAAGCGAGGGGAATGTATCTACCAAACATGTTGATGAAGTGCCCGACGACGCCATTCGAGCCGTCACCATCACGATCAATACTGGGCACAAGGTCGGTGTTGACGAAGAAACCTTCGAGGGTTTGGGGGAGCTTCTTGCAGCGAAGGCGGTCGGCGATGAGGTCGCGCCAGGCCCGGGAGATGCACTTTAAACGATAGAGGGATTTGGCGGGGACGCGGGAGAGGATCTTCACCAGGACATCGCCGGGCAGCAGAGGAACCGCCGCCGCGCTCCTCTGTATCTTGCCGCTGCGAACAGATGGGAGGAGCAGGAGGTGGGGGGATGAGCTGTGGGCGTGAGGTAGGAGTGCGGCGCTCGCGGATCTGGGGAAGCTTACCGGTCGTCGGGGAGGATGATGGGGATCGCAGGGCGCAACCGGCCCGACACCGCTGCCTTGTTGCTGAGCATCTTGATAGACTCAGCTCCGGCGAGGCGTGCTAACGACGACCGCCGGTGATGAATGGGCAAGGGCGGTGGGGACTGAACGGGGGGTTGCACACGCTGCATGATGGAATCACGTGGCGGGAGTGATGGTGGTTGTTGACGGTTCAAAACCGTTTTGAAGTTCACCGCAAGCGTACGGGTGACTTGGTGCCTTTTTCACCAAGGAGGGTCCCCCAAGGATTGTCAATCCAAGGATCGGAAGCAAACCGCTAATGATCTCTACCTTGTCTAGCCAAACTAACCTAACATTAAGCGTTGATTGCATATAAGGTAACCTTTAAAGATGTATATGTGATGGCACAAGGTTGATCACATACATGAACATAGGCAAGGTAAAGCACCACCAAGGGGACGACTAAGTCTATCGCCTTCTAGTTGTAGTTCCGACAAATGAGCAACAACGAAGCATCTCATCTAAAAGCATCCTTAAACTCCAACCTCCGGCCTACCTCCCGAAGACATCCACTCTTTCGGGGGAAATCACCCTGTCACGATGCTCCCTTAATGAAGCGAGGGATCCAGGGACGTGCCCATACATGGACACGTCCACAAACCATGAAGGGTCAACATACTAGATCTAATCACCATGATTACACAAAGCATACTATGTAGTCTAAACCGGCATTAGACTAAGGATCAAACATATTCATGAAAGGTAGAAAGTAAAGACGGAGACATGGAATCGCTTAATAGGTCAGATGACAAGATTATCATTGCTCACATAATAATAGATGCATTTGGATCATCACCACCGAGTACATACCGTTGATGACCTCAACTAGCTCCGGAACTCCACCATGGCACAACCACGCAAGGCGGCGATGGCGGCTAGGGTTGGCCTAGGCCATCCCCTAGACAAATTCGAGGACTCCGCCATTGTCGTCTCCCTCCGGTGCTCACTTCTAGGTTTCGCCGAGTTCTGGTGAATTGATGTGGCAGCCGTCGAAGGCAGGGGATATAAATGAGCCGAGGAGCATCTAGGTCAAAGGTCGTTGTGAATCGGCATAGAAAAGGGGCAGGCCGGTCGGCATGGGCCGGCCAGCCCAGGCTTTTTCTGGCCCGGTTCGGGCCCAGCATTCTCCACAACGCTTCTCGTGCTTTCTTGAATATTTGCTGAAGTCCATGTGGGTCCTTGACGTCGTTTTCCCCATGGTTTAGATAAGGGTGCTTGGCGCGCAAACTCCTGCATCTTCCATTAGGGTCCTCTGAGTTTCACGGTTTCATGCTGCGGTCCTCGGGTCATTTGGAGTCATGTTCACTTCGTGTCTTGACTTGTGCCGGGCTTCGTGATCTTCTCATAAAGTGCTTGATGAACTCTTCCCGGAAGTCCTCATTTAGGCGCTTAAATCCTGCGTAAACAACATACTCCAAAAACCACATGCAAGTGTGAACTTGTTACATCATTAGTATGCCTAGTGGCGGGTTAGTTATAATTCAAAGCTCAAACCAAAGTGTAACAAGTGCTCTTGGTTGACGGAAATCGACCGTCAACATACCCCCATGCTTAAACCTTGCTCGTCCTCGAGTAAGCCTTCAGTGGATATCAGTATTGCCCTTCAATGTTCATACCCTGCACTTGTTCATACATGAGAAAACATAATGCTCTCCAAGTTTACAGTTGCTAAAGTTCCATAATGTAGCTAGCTTTCATCTCTATGGCGGGTAGATATTATTTAAGCTCTTCCCACAAGTAATTAATCATGCTCTCAAATTTTAAACAAATCTTAGAAATTTTGAAAAATAAAGAGTGGGATGAAGAAAACTTTGCTTTACCAAGATCAATAATAAACCTCCTTGCATCTTGCTCATGAACTCTCATCTCATCTTGTCTCTCAAGCCTACTTGTTCTACTCCTTTCCTCTCTCAAATATTTGGTGGAAGGCTTTATATGGAGCTATGGGAAAGTTTAGTCCTACCAAGATATTATAGTTCGGATATTATAAAAACAGGACAAGCTTCTCATGGACTTACCGAGACTCGTCAAAAAGGTCATTGGAAAAATAATGTTTTCAAGGAGGGGGAAGAGAAAAATACACACACTTTGAGATAGGTGGACATGTGCAAATGACAAAGAGTGATCCCGAGGCACAAACGAAGTCCTCGTTATCGGATTGCACATGGTTGGAAAGATGAGTATGGGTCTTGATCTTGAAGTCCTTTTGAAATCTCAAAAAGCACTAAACATAGCTAGAGAACCGGGGAGCTTTATTTTATTTTTATTTTTTTCTTTCTTCTTTTTTTCTTTTTCTCATCATACTTTTTCTTCTTTATCATTTTTTATCATTTTTTTTTCATCATACTTTTTCTCTCTTTTTCCTCCTTTTTTATTTTATTTTGCTCCCCTTGAACTTTAGACTATACTAGCACTTCCTTGGAAACCCCCGCATGCTTAGACGTTTGCTCGTCCTCGGGCAAAAGAGGTGATAAATGTGCCAAGGTGGGAATTGAAGCTCTCATATTTTCTTAGAGAGAGATACTCGAAAAATCTTCTAGGGATCCTTTTGGAAGTCTCCCTTACTCACTTGAAGCACCTTCCTCGTAATCTTCCTCGAAATATCCATCCATACTCATATATTGGGTTGTGGTCAAGGAGGTGAACACAAAAAAGATGTATTTGGATTTGTGGGTGGATATCCGGCGAGATTTGCAAAATTCCCAATGTGGAAACTCACAATGCACAGATAGAAAAGGCTAGCATAAAGATAGATACGCAAAAACAGAATGACCAGCTTCTTAGTCCCGAGCTAGAGAAATCAAGCCTTGAATCAATGCACCCAAAAATAAATCTTGTAAACTAAGGTTTTTGCACTCATATATAAGGCTTTGGATAGGTAGAGCAAAATACAAGCGGTACTTGTGACAAGGTTAGCATAAACTTTTAAGATAAAAATGGGTCTTTGATTCATTCAAAATTGAGAGCAACGAAAAACAACTATGGAACTTAAGTTATCATAACCTCCACACAAGATTAGGCTAGCATTTAATTACATTTTCAGATCATGTTTAAAGAGAGCACTAGCTTAATCATATAAAAACCAAGCACAAGAATGATCAAAGTGGTAACAACCATCATATATCCATAAGTAAGAGCATACGAGATATCATCATGTTGAGCACAAGGTAACGGTGATTATTATTGAAAACAAAAACAAACCTAGGTTGTACTCCTAGTAGCCATGTTATTCTATAGAGATATATACAAAGGTTGCATCTAAGGTTGTGGAAAGCATAAACATAAGTGCAGACATATAGAAAGACAAGGACAAAAAGAGGGTTGAGGAACTATTACCGTCCTTCGATGCTTGAAGTGTAGCACAGCCTCCCCCATGCTTAAGCATTGTGCTTAACATGGAAGAAGAAAATTGTCATCTCGTGGCAACCGTGATCCTTGTACTCCGTGCGGTCTTCTCATGTCCACCAAATCTCCCTCATGCTTAGCATGTTGCTAGGCATGGAAGATGATGAACCATCTTGAAGTCCTACCGCCATGTGTGGATCGTCATACTCTTCACTTTGTCTTGATTGTCCTCCAACGCCCACCCTTTGTCACAAGCCTCCGTCCCAATCGTTTCTTATACCATCTTCACCTCCTTCCATGTTGTCCCTTATTGCTGGTTCATCTTCCACGAATTTTTCTCATACTTCCAGAACAGAACATGTACTGAACCGTCACTATATTGCAAAGTGCTAAATTATCTTTCCAACGAGTGGTCATGCATCCCAATCGGACCTCGAACAAAGGAGTTGTGACCTTTTTACTCCATGAGTGCAAGCTGTCCCGGGCTGATTTCAGAATGTGTGACACCCAAAGATTTGGTTGTAACTCCTTGCACGGGTCTCCTAAAATGTTGAATCTTGATGCATTGGAAAGAAGACTTAATGGAGCTCCTAAACATCCAATTTTCCTCTTTTGTACACTTCTGAATGTGTGCTTAATCTTGATGAAAACAGCAGCGCTTCTTTTGAGATTTTGGAGGTGTTGATGATCTTGATTTCAACTTTTTATACGAACTTATGGGAGTGATTCACAATGCCTGCAAAACAATTCTAAAGCACAAAGTACCCCTGAGGTGACGGTCAGGAATACTCACTCCATGCCAACAAACCAAAGACATCCCCTAAGATCTTAACTTGTGGCATAGTTAATCTAGTAAAGGAAAAGTTAAGGACCTAGAGGGTGTACGTGTATGCAAGGGTGCATGCAAATGAAAGGATGGTATATAGAAAACAAAATAATGTTTACACCAAATTCTAAGCTCCATGCTTACAAAGTGGTTGCCAAACTTTTCCTTTGACATAAAGATTTACTAACCAGGGTCAAAACTCATGCTTATCCCAAGATTAGTAATTCCCTATAGTGCAAGAAAAGTAGGGCGCATTGCAAAGTCTTCAAACCAACCAATGCAAAATGAAAGCAAGGTATATAAAACTGAATGATGGTGGTCTCCGATCATTCCTAAACACCATGTTCACACAAGATTGTAAAAATGTCGTGCCAAGCATAGATATGAAAGCATTCATCACAAAGTTTCACAAAGACCTAGCTCTCATAAAGATGATGAAAACAAGGTGGATGCAAAATGCGAGTGCAAAGAGTTAGCACAAACAAACATTAGCAAGGTTTGAAAGATTTTCTGAAAAGAATCAATCAAACAAACTAACAAAGTTTAAAGGGTAGGTTATGGTTATCCTATATTTTTGGCTCAAATAAGAATTTTGAAGAGAGGGAGACAAGTTTAGAAATTCTATCTAAGGTGTTGTTAAAAGTCTTTTTATGAAAAACAAACCTATGGTTTTGGGAAGGCTAAAGGTGGGAAAGATTTTCCTAAGGCTTTTATAGGGAGGCTAGTCAAAGTTTTTAGTTAGAACAAGGGATAGAGGTGGGCTTGGCCACAAGTCAACCCTACCATTGTTGGCTACGGTTTTTGGTGGGGCTATAAGTACGCTTAGGTTGGTTGGACAAAAAGTTAGATCAAAACAAAACATGCAATGCAATATGACATGGATGAACAAAATGACATAATATGGAGGTTGTCTAAAACAAATGCAAGAGTTAGCCTAAATTAACTAGCCACAAGCTTAGAGTTAAAGGATGGTGCCAACTTCATATCTCTCTGTAAAAAGACAAAGAAAAAGAACCTAAACACTAATAGGCACACAAAAGGGTCTACAAGTTTTCCAAGATCAAGAACAAAGTGCTCCCTCAATAGCAATTAAATCAAACAACATGGTGTTGTGTTATTTATTAGAGCAATGGTATAATATTACTTGATGGTTCAGTTTAAGATCACAATGTAGACGGTCATATTATATATATAAAAAATATAAACAAAAGGAAACGGGTTGCCTCCCGCAAAGCGCTTCATTTAAAGTCATAGAGCTCGACTTTCTTACGTACCTTCTTGTCGTCGCGAAGCCATGGCCCTTCATGCATGATTTGAAGGTGTCCATGTAGCTTTGATCCACTCTCCATGCTTGTCACGATCATTTTACTTGATGAGAGGCTTGCCCGATCGTCTCTTGCATCATCATCCCCTCCTTCTCCTTTGCTCTTCGTCGCTGCCTCTCCTTTCATGAATTTTCCTCTCTGTCCAGACCAGACCATGTAGCAAACAATTTCTCTAATGCGTGGCACATGAAATTGTCTTTCCATCAAGTCTTTGTTTATGCTCGTTTTACTCCAACGCTGCAATCTGTCCAATCTGATTTGAGACTGTGCAGCGCCTAATGTTTTTGTCATATCTCCTTCTACTGGTCTTCAAATTCATCGATCTTGGAGGCGTTGGAATTGGCACTTGATGGAGCTTCTGATTTTCAACTTTTTCCTTCTTCTACATATCTGATCAGGTGCTCAAAATTGATGAAAATAGCAATGTTGTTTTTGAGTTTCGGTGATGGAGATGTTCAAGCTTGCAATTCCTTTAGGGCATGGCTTCTCTTCTCTTTATTAAGGTTTAATGACCTGCATAGTTATTGAAACTCAGGTTTTCTCCCGTCAAATGCTCTTTTAAGGTCACTAGCTTGACCAAGCACGAAGTAAGTCCAAGATTTGCAAGACATAAGGCAAACAAATGCATACATAACCACAATTTAAATTGGATGAACAAAACATGTTGTGATTAAAGGTAGCATAAGTTTCTTGCTCAGCGCTAAGCTCTCATTAGGCAAAGGTTCATTAGGCAAAGAACACAACATAGCCTCTTTATCATTCTCAAGAAATTTTAGCCTATCAAGGGTGCAAGGCATAGAATCAAAACATACTTTTGGATGGACATCAAAATATCAAAGAGACATTATCATCACAAAAAATATCTTGAGAGGTTAATGTGTACCTTAGCCTTCGAGCTTTTCATCATGAGTGGTCCTCCGGAGTTGGAAGCGAACAATCCTTGATGATCGGAGGTGGCTCGCGTAGACTTTTCACAATTCCTTCCTTCATGCCACGTGTCGTCAAGGTTTCTTTGTGTAGGATCACTCCTCTTAACTTGTTTGACAGGCTTCACACACGTCTTAAATGCCTTCATGTAGCTCCATGATCCATCGTGTGAGAACCCAAAGTATCCGCGCCATCAGATGTCGTCCTTTGTGTGTAATCCTTCGTGATTTGCTCCAAACATCTTCTTGTGCCGGATGTCACAAACTTGTGTCTTCATGTGCCAATGCTCTAGGGGATTTGTTTTGTTCCAAGCCTCTGAATTTCTTCATGAGTGGTCTAGCGGAAGCATTCCCTAAGCTCCTCTTCGTAGTTGTCATCCTCACCTTCGCCATCTTGTTCTCATCATATTGCAGCTGCCTCTTCTTTGGATTTCCCCCTATATACATAACAGAACATATAACAAAATATAATTCTATTGAAAAATTTATAAAATTACCTTTCCAGCGGGTGCTCATTCATTTTAATCGGAGTCCATATGAGGGAGTTATGGCTGTTTTACTTCAGTGTTGCTTGCTATCCAGAAATTTTCAGGACGTGCAACCATCGGTGATTCGGCCATATCCTCTTGTAGGAACCTCCGATCGACTTGATTCTTGACTCGTTGGAAGCGTAACTTCGTGGGGCTTCAAAATATCCAAAGATATCCTGTTGTTCTTCCCATGGGGCTATGCAAAACTAGATGCGAACAGAAACTTTGAAGATGTTGAAGAGCTTGATCTTGTGATCTCGGGGGCATCGCGATTGCTTCCAATACCTATTGCTTGATCAAACAAATCTCCACAAAGCATTAGTTTTAAAATTTTAATTGACACATTGACTTTACCTTGTTCACGTGCTCTTGTGTAGGGTGTGGGCTCGATAGCAGATGATGGGCCACTAATAAAAGTTAGCACCTACCACTAAAGAGCGAATCTCGATGTAGCCATTATCTTATCGGAGTGTGTATGTAGAGAACTCATCGAACATTTTGTGTCTGGCTTTTCACCTGCTTTCAAGGACACAAACAAGAAAACAAGCGTATATGCAATAATAAAAATTAGGGTTAGTCAAATAGAAAGGTAGATCACCCTAGGGTTCGAGTTGCCGATCCTCGGCAACGGCGCCAGAAAAAGGGCTTGTTGACGGTTCAAAACCGTGTTGAAGTTCACCGAAAGCGGACGGGTGACTTGGTGCCTTTTTCACCAAGGAGGGTCCCCCAAGGATTGTCAATCCAAGGATCGGAAGCAAACCGCTAAGGATCTCTACCTTGTCTAGCCAAACTAACCTAACATTAAGCATTGATTGCATATAAGGTAACCTTTAAAGATGTATATGTGATGCACAAGGTTGATCACATACACGAACATAGGCAAGGTAAAGCACCACCAAGGGGACGACTAAGTCTATCACCTTCTAGTTGTAGTTCCGGCAAACGAGCAACAACCAAGCATCTCATCTAAAAGCATCCTTAAACTCCTACCTCCGGCCTACCTCCTGAAGACATCCACACTTTCGGGGGAAATCACCATGTCACGATGCTCCCTTAATGAAGTGGGGGATCCAGGGGCGTGCTCATACATGGACATGTCCACAAACCATGAAGGGTCAACATACTAGATCGAATCACCATGATTACACAAAGCATGCTATGTAGTCTAAACTGGCATTAGACTAAGGATCAAACATATTCATGAAAGGTAGAAAGTAAAGACGGAGACATGGAATCGCTTAATAGATTGGATGACAAGATTATCATTGCTCACATAATAATAGATGCGTTTGGATCATCACCACCGAGTACATACCGTTGATGACCTCAACTAGCTCCGGAACTCCACCATGGCACAACCACGCAGGGCGGCCATGGCGGCTAGGTTTGGCCTAGGCCATCCCCTAGACAACTTCGAGGACTCCGCCGCCGTCGTCTCCCTCTGGTGCTCACTTCTAGGTTTCACCGTGTTTTGGTGAATTGATGTGGCGGCAGTCGGAGGTAGGGGATATAAATGAGCCGAGGAGCATCTAGATCAAAGGGCGTCGCGAACCGGCACAGAAAAGGGGCAGGGCGGTCGGCATGGACCGGCCAGCCCAGGCCTTTTTTGGCCCGGTTCGGGCCCAACTTCCTCCACGATGCTTCTCGTGCTTTCTTGAATATTTGCCGAAGTCCATGTGGGTCCTTGACGTCGTTTTCCCTACGATTTAGATAAGGGTGTTTGGCGCGCAAACTCCCGCATCTTCCGTTCGGGTCCTCGGAGTTTCACGGCTTCATGCTTCGGTCCTCGGGTCATTTGGAGTCATGTTCACTTCGTGTCTTGACTTGTGCCAGGCTTCGTGATCTTCTCATAAAGTACTTGATGAACTCTTCCCGGAAGTCCTCATTTAGGCGCTTAAATCCTGCGTAAACAACATACTCCAAAAACCACATGCAAGTGTGAACTTGTTACATCATTAGTATGCCTAGTGGCGGGTTAGTTATAATTTAAAGCTCAAACCAAAGTGTAACAAGTGCTCTTGGTTGACGGAAATCGACCGTCAACAGTGGTGGCGCGTGGAGGCATGACGCAAGGGTAGGGGTGATGCGCGAGGAGCTACGAGGCGAATTGGATCTGATAAGGCATCATAATAAGAGGATTAGGATCTAATTTTTTTCTTCCTAAAAATATGAAGTTTTTGAACTTGAAGATCATATCCAGGAGTTCCTAATAATCCTCCTCTAAAATGAGACAATTTTGCATGGCAACTGCCAGTTTTGAATCACATTCCGACCAAGGGTGGCGCGGGCTCCCGACGGCGAGCAGCAGTACCTACGACGAGGGCGGCTATTCACGAGACTGGGCACCATGAGATCAATGCAGGGGACGGTGAGGAGCTTGATGTGCCGGGTCCTCGTAGGCCAGTGCGCGTCGGCCAGCGACCCGTAGGACTCACGGCGGTAGCAGCCAGCAGGCACCATGTGAGGAAGTCGACAACAAGCTCTGCGTCTTTCTTCTGCAGGCAGGGAGTCCACGGCCTGAGCAACGATGGACATTTTCAACAGAGCAAGCTGCATCGGTAGCTACAGAGCAGCAGTTGCAAGCTGATTGTTTTCTGTGTGTACACTTGTTGTATTGTAGGTGATGAGCGAACATCGGTAGCAGGCTTGAGCAACAGCAAGCTCAATCACGAACACAAGGTGTTCGACGTTTTGTGTGGCCGGCAGCGAGTTGCTATTGCCAAACGGAAGCAAAACAAAAATTAAAATATTTGAATATTATTTTAAAAGTATATGTAGATTCGATTTGGCTAGTCTGTTGGATTGTACTGAAATATAGAGTGGAAATCTTAGCTAAATGGTTAGCTAAATTGAAATATGAAGAGTGAGATTTGGCTAGTCTCTTGGAGTTGCTCTAATATGTAGTAACCCAATCTGCATTGGATATTTACATGGCAGCATACCGTATAACCGAATGGGTGCAGCTGTTATAATTAACTACGCTTCCTCTTGAGCCTATGTGATTGTCTCATGACGAACTGGACAGCTTCCTTCAGGGTTGCTTCCCGGTCCTCCTTGTAGTTCCACAACAATTGTACTGGGTAGCGGCCACTCGCATTGTGCTCGTTAACCTCAAGCAGGGCCTTTGTTACCAAGGCAAAGATCTCTTGACCATGCTCTCCTCTTAGCTCCTGGAGCTTACTATCAGCTTCGTCAATAACATCCTGCAAAAGATCACTTGCCCCACGATTAGACTAGATGGACATGTAAACTCACAGAACATAATCCGTCAGTAATAAATGAAAATAATCAATAAAAAGGTTCACACCATCTCTTTGTCGTCAACCATGTCAACCCTAAAACGATGCCAATTTGGATCTGATATCTCAGCCTCCCATTTTGAATAGATAAGTGCTGCTTCGTAATCCGATAACCCACCAGTGTCTGCGATCGCCTTGCAATCAACGACACCCATCCTCTTGACACCTATGTTGGTTCGGCCAGTTCTGCCATTCGACAATCCCTGCAGATCATGTGTATTAACTAGTTGATACCCCGTGTGTTGCTGCAGGAATTTTTTAAAAAAATTTCTAAGGTAAAAAAATGAAATTAGAAAACCTAAGATGATTCCATGGCAACATTCTATGAAATTTGAAAGTATAAGGTGATTGCGTGACAACATTCTTTTACAAACAATATTACATGAAAACATGTTCATTTTGTTGATAGAGACTGACTATTAAATGATTGATCCTCCATGTAGTTCTGGAATATGATATGTTTGAGCACAAAATGTAATGTCCGTGGTCACTCATAGAAAGACAAAACACCACATCAATTAATTTCTGATACTTCCCAAGAAACAACAACATGATACTATATCACCAGCAACTGAAACGTAAAAGTATATTCACAGTCAATTGCAGCACAAGGATGATTTCTTACCTTGATTAACTCTTTTCGAAGCTCCTGCAACTCGGTATTTTTGTTAAATTCATTGACGACCAAACCGTGCACAAAGACTGCAAACCATGGAGATCATCCCTTAACTCTTGCATCTCCTGAGCAAATTTGTCCTTTAATTTTGATTCCAGTTCCTGCAACTTATGCTTCAGTACTAACTACTCTCAGAAATGTTGGTAGCTTCTATTGCAGGTTTCTCTAGGTTCCCTGCGCTCCAGGTTTGGCTATTGTCCATTGCACCAGCGGCATAGTGCACGAATCCTTCGCCCGCACCAGCATCGGACATGACTATGGTGGTCGTCACTTTTCAACCTCTAGGCAAGGTTAAACAGTTCAAATTACCATGTGTGGCACTTTCATATGTACAATTGAAATTAGAATAGTATCAGGGTGCATAAGATTTTCCAGACCAGAAAAAAACTAAACCATACGTATGATCAAAGTACAAATGAAAGTCAGGTTCATGGTTCTAGTGTTAGAAAATCCCATGTTCTTATACCAGGAGTATTTGTTATGTTCTAACAGATTACTCTGTATATTCTTAGGCTCAATTAATTAACAATAAGTTATGCTAAAATAATTATGATCCAATCAATCGAAATTACTATGAAATGAAGTCTACTCTAAATAATATGCCAAGCTAAGCAGGAAATATGCACAACAGTCGACTCTAAATAATAGAATCTCTTAAAATTGAGTGAATATAATCCCAAAGGATTCAAGACTATCGTGGCCCCCTACCTACTTTTTCTCTTTCCCGTCCCTTCTTCTGTCCCGTAGCAATGCACAACAACAACCCGCCTCCACCAGCCTATACCACTGCCCGCTGCGAGTGGCAATCGCGGCCACCACCGCCGCCGCTGCGCCATCGGTCACCAGGGCGGCTCAGTGTGTAAACTCTTAATGCCGTATAGATGATTAACAAAAAGAACTCACCGAAGACGATGTCAACCTCGTCGCCATTGAATAAACCAGCACTGGAGGAAAGCCGCGGCCATAAACAAGAATAGCAGCAACAGAACGCACTAGAATCAGGCAAAATTAGTCCAGACCAGCAATGCCATGAACACAGAATTGAAGAGTGTTGACAGCTGTTATCCACTCATTTTATACCCGTCAACACGTACATTTTGGCATGAGAAATGATCACCAGCACTAGAATAGGGCTTAAACTAATCATTTCCACGAGTGTTGGTGATTATGCAAATACAGGTAATTAGCACTAGAAAGAGGAGTAAAAGCACAAGTCTTTGATCCAAGTACTTCAAGCTCAACCAATGAGGGGATTGAGGACCAGGTGTGTCCGAGGACCAGTGGAGGGTCGCTCCTTAGTGATGAGTGATTGACAACATTGTGTGTACCAATGCTTGGCAAAGTGTGTCGGTACAGGTTGCGGTTTGATTCGTGTCGATGCAGGTGAAGAACAAGCGTGAAAGGCCTTAGCCGTGACGGCCTCCGGGTGATGGAGAGGCAAGTAGGCTTGGTTCGATGGACCCGGTGGCCGATGGGGTCAAGTGCGAGCCGTGCGGTGCAAGACTAGCGGGCTGAAGTCGTGAACATGGGCCGGTGCAAGGTAGTGGATCGAGCCCGAAGCTTGCACGCGGGGTTTGTTGGTTTGCCCACAAAACCATCGGTGGACGGTTTCTCGGTTTGGGCCGCAAAACCAAGTCGGAGGCCCGATGCGACGGAGATGGTGATCCGGGAGTGTCGGGAAGCTTCAAGGCAGGGGCACGTGGCATGATCTCGGGGCTTGCGTCGAGGCTAAGCAAGTCCGCGGTGGAAGCGTGTCCGCTCGATGAAGACTTGACCATATTGCCCCTAAGGGGTTGTATCTTCTATTTGAGTTGTAGGGGTAGCGTAGTCATTTACCTCCCTCCGGTGGACTTCGTATAAATAGCAGAGAGGTGGATGGCATCTCCCTCTCTTGGACTCGAGGGTTTCCTCCCCCGGTAGATTGCTCTGGACTGCTTCTTTTCCCAGTATTTCCTTAGGCTAGATTCTTGTACAAACTCTGACCTCTAGATGTATGGAAGCTTTCAACATTGTGATGATTTCCCCCTCCTAGCTCTTTGTGATTTTTGTGTCATTTTCAGAGCTATTTTTGGGTGCTTTTGTTCTTCGCTCGATTCGTTGATTTGAGGGCGTTTCCTCTCAGATTTCTTTGAGGGGATCATTGGTGGATGCCTTGTGCATCTTTGTGTGATCTTGACCCCTCAAACGCTGGGAAAACCCTTCGATTTGCGAGTTCTTGAAGGAACCCGAGTTCATGAAGCTTGTTCATGTGATCCACGATTCCCGGTGATTTAGTGAGTTAGAGGTCGAGATTTTTGGGGCATAGCTTCATCTAGTGACGCTTCTCATCTACCCTAAATATTGTCTCAAGAGCTCAAGCCGTTTGGGAGATCCATTGATTTGAGGAAAAAGTCTCCTCTCTAGGGTTCATAGCCTAAATCATTTTTCTGGTGGTGTTCCCTTGATCTTTTGGAGGAGATCTTTTGGGAAAAGCTTCTTTGTGTTGTTGAGAAGCTATGGTTAAAGTTTCATGATTTTTGGAGATCATTTGATCGAGTTTTGGATTTTCCTTCCTTCTCCCGCGGGCTGTTTTTCTCTGTTTTCTGAGGCTGTCGGAACTTCCGACCTGACACAGGTAGTACCGATAACCGGGCAGAAAGCTTTTATCAGAAGTACCGACCTTGGGCCGGTAGTACCGATGGTCGGAAGTACCGACCCTGAGCCGGAAGTTCCGATAACAGGTTTTCGACAGACAGAAAGTCTTTTTCGGTAGTTCCGACCTTGGGCCGGTAGTTCCGACAAAAACTGCAGTAAGTTGGTTTAGCTTGTTCCTTTTCTCGTTTCTTTTTAAGCTTGCTTCCGGTTTGTTTCTAGGCTTATTCTAACTTGTTCCTAGGGTCAGTAGGTCCGTTGTGACTATGTGATCTTGGCAAGTTTGTGCGGGATTCTTTGGAAGTGATTTTGGGGTTTAGGCCGAGTTCTTGAGAAGAATTTTTATCGGCTCCCATTCACTCCCTCCCCTCTTTGGTCGCCTATTTGGAAGGGAACTCTGATCTGGGAGGTCACTCAGAATCCTCATTATGTCATCCCAGACAGTTTTCTGCTTCCAGGATCGCAGGACATGTGTGAGGCCAACAGCAAGGCCGTTGATTACTTGTTCCGTGCTCTCTGTGCCTTGGAGTTTGAGCAAGTGTACGGAGAGAATGTGGCCGGAAAGATTTGGCTTAAGTTGAGAAATGCTCATGTTGGCAATGCCCAAGTGCAAGCCTGTTTGTTTTCCACTTACCGGAGAGAGTACGAGAACTTCACTCATCTCCCCGGTGAGTTGACCGATGCTATGTTTCAGCGCTTCACTAGCATAGTCAACAACATGAGGGCCAATGTGACAGTGCTCCCATACACGGATCATGATCAAGCTATCAAGCTTTTGCATGCCCTGGATAGGTCTGTGTGGAGTGCCAAGGTCGAGGCCATTGAGGAGTCGAGCGTGTATGATACGCTATCGCTTGATGAGCTGTTTTCCAAGCTCAGGTCTTCAGAGGTTGATCGTTGCTTGAGAGCCAAGAGCGAGAGCCCCACTGATCCTCATAGTTTGCCTCTTGTCTCAGGATCAAGGTCTAACGCTAACTCTATTGGTTTCTCTTTGTCTTGTCTTGTGTCTTTGCCAGATGAGGACTTTGAGGTGCTGAGTGAGGATGATCTCGCCTTGTTGAGCAAGAGGTTTGGGCGGATGTACAAGAACTGCAAGAATGCAAGGCGGAGCTCGGGGATGTGCTATCGTTGCGGGAACCACGGGCACTTCATCGTCGAATGCCCTGAAGCCATGGAGATCAAGAACGACTACAAGGGCAAGCCCAAGCACAACTACAACAAGCACCGCTCCCGGAACGACTACAAGGACAAGCGCAAGGACAAGGGCGAGAGAAGGTCCAACAAGAGTAGCGGGTACAAGAAGAAGACGACTCAAGCGATGGTTGCCGGAGCGAGCGACATCGACTCCACATCAAGCGATGCTTCATCCGACTCGAGCAGCAAGGAAGAGCAAGAACGGCGCAAGGACAAGCGGCACACGGGCAAGAACTTCACTAGCCTGAGCTTCGTCGCACAAGGTGGATTTTGCAGCATGGCGCACTCCAATAAGGGTGGGAAGCATAGCTCGAATTCGTACTCCGACTCTGAGGAAGAGGTATGACATGATCCCAACTTCTTGCTGGAGGAGAATGCTAGGCTCAATGAGTTGCTTGATAATCGTGATGATGTGCTTAGGAATACCAACAAGGAGAAGAGGGAATTTAGGTCTTTGTTGGGTGATTCTAAGGACAAGATAGCTGAGCTCGAGTCCTTGCTTGTTGATGCTAGAAATGAGATAGGCTCTTTGAAATCTGCTCCTGTTGTGTCTAATGAGATTGATTGTAGTGATTGCACTGTTTTTCTTGCTGATTTGACTGCTCTCAAGGAGAAGCATGCCTCTACTCTTGAGGACCTAGATGTGATTAGGGTTGAGTGTGATGAATTGAAATCTAGGTCTGCTTTGTTAGGTGCTTGCACTTCTTGTCCTGTGTTGCATGCTAGGCTAGATGAATCTCACACAAGGATAGTTTCTCTTGAGGCTGCTTTGAAAGCTCCCATTCCTACATCATGTTCTACTGGTGAATTGCATGCTTTGAAAAACATGGAACTTGCACACTATGTTGACCGTTTGCAAGATGAAAATGATGAGCTTAGGAAATTGATGAGTTGGTTGTCTGGGCATGAGCCACAGTTGAGTTTGATGTTGGTTGAATTCAAGAGGTTTGATGGTCAGGCGTTGGGGGCTGGCAAGAGTGGTGAGGGAGAAGAGAAAGCTGGAGAGATCCCTACTCCACCACACACCATACCCATGAACAAATATGCACCCAAGCCAAACCACCTCAGAAACAAGCTTGATACAACTACAGACCCACCAGTGTTCCCACACAAAACAGAAAACTACCAGAAACCCATCAAGTTTGTGAGCACCCAAGGGAATGTCTTTGAGGGGAAGTCAGTTGAGAAAGCTGTTGAGAAGCCCACAGAAAAGCCACCGCGTAAGCCACAGCCGATCCGCTTCCATTGTGGGTATTGTGGGAGGGATGGTCATAAAGATGAGTTCTGTTTCAGGAGGAAGAGAGAGAGAGAGGTTTGCTAGGGAGATGGCAAACAAGGACAGGTACCACCTTTCCCGTGGTGTGCCTGAGCCTCGTAGAGGGCCTCTACCTAGGGGTGAGGTGTATGTGCGTACAGTTCCCACTCGTGGAGGTGGAGGTGGAGGTGTGTTTCCTCAGAGAGATAGGCGTGTTGGGTTTGGGCGTGGTGAGTTGGCTAGACGTGCTCCTTCTCGTGACCGTTACGAGTTTGGGAGACACGATCGGAGCTTTGGGTCTCAGATGGACTACGGGCCACGTTTTCCCCTTTGTGGTGCGCGTACTCCTCTAGTGACACATGACAGGTCCTTTGATGGTAGGCGTGAGAGGGCTCTGCCTAGAGGCTTTGGTAGGATAGATTTTGCTAACCCTTCTTTTGAGCAAATGGCTCGACACTGGTTTGACTCTTTTGGTACTAACCCCAGTGTTGAGTCGCTTGCTCATTCTCATCCTCGTTTTTTATTGCAGGTGGGAGGCTTCGAGGACTTTTGGTTGATCGACTCCGGTTGTTCACGTCAAATGACCGGAGATCGTGGGTGGTTCTCCAGCCTCACCCCGGTGAGTACAAGGGAGTACATCACTTTCAAGGATAATAGGAGAGGACGAGTTCTTGCTGAAGGTATGGTGAAGGTGAGTAGCAAGGTGACCTTAAGAAGTGTGGCTTTGGTCAAGTCACTTGGTTTTAACCTATTGTCAGTATCTCAGTTACTTGATGAAGGTTTTCAAGTTCGTTTTAAGTCGGGCGCTTCTCGTGTGCTTGATTCTCGAGGTGATCTTGTCTGCACGATCGTCCCCGAGGGTCAAATTTTTCGTGCCGATTTTTCCCAGTCTGTTGGTCCTCCTCGATGCTTTGTTGCTGGTGTTTCGGCCGAGCTTTGGAAATGGCATAGGAGGTTGGGACACATGAGCTTTGAGTTGGTTTCCCGCTTGAGTGGTCTTGATCTTGTCCGAGGATTGCCTAAGTAGAAATTCGAGAAGGATTTGGTTTGTGCTTCTTGTCGGCATGGAAAGATGGTTGCTGCTTCTCACGCCCCTCTGACTGCGGTCATGACCGAGCGACCTTGTGAGCTGTTGCACATGGATTTGGTTGGGCCAGCTCGTGTTTGTTTTGCGGGTGGGAAGTGGTATGTTCTTGTTGTGGTTGATGATTTTTCGAGGTACTCTTGGGTTTTCTTTTTGGAGGATAAGAGCGAGACATTTGGCTTTGTTCGGGACTTGATCTTGAGGTTGAAGAATGAGAGACTTGGTGATGCCATTCGAGCTATACGCAGTGACAATGGCACGGAATTCAAGAACTCTTATTTTGATGCCTTTTGTAGTGATCTTGGTCTTGATCATCAGTACTCTTCACCATACGTCGCTTGCTAGAATGGCGTAGTGGAGAGGAAGAACCGGACCCTTTGTGAGATGGCCAGGATGATGCTTGATGAGCATAGGACTCCTAGGCATTTCTGGGCCGAGGCGGTCAATACCACTTGCTATGTCTCAAATCGCATCTTCCTTCGTGCCTTTAAGAAGAAGACCTCTTATGAGCTGATGCATGGGCGACAACCCAAGGTGAGTCACTTTAGAGCTTTTGGTTGCAAGTGTTTCATTCTGAAGAAGGGCAAGTTGGATAAGTTTGAATCTAGATGTTCAGATGGTATTTTCCTCGGTTATGTGATTCACTCTAGAGCATATCGTGTGCTCAACCTTGACACTAACCGAATCATGGAGACTTGCGAGGTAACCTTCGACGAGACACAGCCATGTAGCTCTTCTGCTTTTGAGTGTGCAGGTGACGAGGAGATTGGAGCGAGGACCTTTGAGGATGAGAAGGACAGAGATGGAGACGACGACGACGATGGTGCTGATGCTCCCGTGGCTGATCGTGTACATGCTACTTCCACTACAACGACGACGATCGAGGATGGTCCATCCCCTACACCCACTACGACTGAGGCTGTTCGAGTGGAGGCTGCTGTTGAGGGGGAGATTGTGTCCAGGCGAGAGGCTCCCCGGCGTGTACAGGTGGATCACCCACCAACGATGATCATAGGTGACCTTCATGAACGCACTACACGGTCGAGGTCAAGAAACACTTCTCATTTCGCTCACTCTGCTTTTGTTGCGTCGTTTGAGCCCAAAGATATTCGACACGCTTTGTCTGACGAGAATTGGGTGAATTCCATGCATGAGGAGTTGGAGAATTTTAAGAGAAACCAAGTTTGGGTGTTAGTCGATCCACCACCAAATTGTCGTCCCATAGGTACCAAGTGGGTGTGGAAGAACAAAGAGGGTGAGAATGGGATGGTTGTGAGAAACAAGTCGAGGTTGGTGGCTCAGGGGTTCAACCAGAAAGAGGGCATAGACTATGAGGAGACATTTGCTCCTGTGGCCCGTTTGGAGGCAATTAGGATCCTTCTAGCCTTTGCCGTGGCTAAAGGGTTCAAGTTGTACCAAATGGACGTGAAGAGTGCTTTCTTGAATGGGGTGATAGAGGAAGAAGTGTATGTGAGGCAACCCCTGGGGTTTGAGAGTGAGAGATACCCACACCGTGTATACAAACTCCAGAGAGTGCTCTATGGGTTGAAACAGGCACCTAGAGCTTGGTATGGCAGGTTGAGAGGGTTTTTGCTGAGTAAGGGGTTTGTGATGGGCACAGTTGATAAGACCATGTTTCTCCTTAAGCATGGGAATGACCTTTCGATTGTTCAGATTTACATGGATGCCATAATCTTTGGTGGCTCTTCTCATGATCTTGTTGCCAGATTTGCAAATGACATGAGCAAGGAATTTGAGATGTCCATGATGGGCGAGCTGCAGTTTTTCTTAGGACTCCAGATCAAGCAGTGCAAGGACGGGACGTTTGTACATCAGGCGAAGTACACCAGGGACATGGTGAAGAAGTTTGCCATGAACGTCTCCAACCCGCTGACTACACTGATGAGTACCACTACGGCTTTGGACGCAGACGAGGATGGCAAACCCGTGGACCAGAAGGAGTACCGGAGCATGATCGGCTCCCTCCTCTACTTGACGGCGACGAGGCCGGACATACAGTTCAGTGTGTGTCTGTGCGCTCGTTTTCAGGCTTCACCGAGGACTTCACATCGGCAGGCCATCAAGCGGATTTTTAGGTACTTGAACTACACTCCTGAGTTTGGTCTTTGGTATTCTGCCTCCTCGACACTCAGACTTCACGGGTACTCCGATGATGATTTTGCTAGGTGTCGATTGGACCGCAAGTCTACCTCTGGGTGTTGTCAGTTCCTTGGTTCTTCTTTGGTCTCTTGGTCATCTCGCAAGCAATCCAGTGTAGCCCAGTCCACTACAGAGGCAGAGTATGTAGCTGCTGCTAGTTGTTGTTCCCAACTGCTTTGGATGACCTACACTATGAGCAATTTTGGTGAGGAGTGCTCCCAGGTTCCACTCTTTTGTGACAGCACCAGTGCCATAAGTGTAGCCAAAAACCCAGTCCTTCACTCCAAAACGAAACACATAGAAGTGAGATACCACTTTCTGAGGGACAATGTTGAGAAGGGAAACATATCCTTGTCCTATGTACCTACCCAAGATCAGCTAGCCGACATATTCACCAAACCACTTGACCAAGTCACTTTCACTCGCTTGCGGGGTGAACTTGGAGTGTGCTTTCCTTTCTAGCTGAGTGTTGGAGCTTCTCATGTATATATGTGATATATGTTTCATTTTGTTGCATTCCATGCATGCATTTTACTTTCTGTACAAAACCTGGTAGGATAGCCATCTTTGGATCACTTGTGCTAGGAATGAGCTTCTCTTATATACTTTGATCACTGATGTGCTATATGTGAGATATGTGCATGTTTGGTAAATGGTGATGTGAATGCTATGCTCTTGATGGTTTTGCCATATATTCATGATGAGATAGCTATATGTTTGTGAAAATGATAAAATTGCCTCACTCATGAGTAGATGCTTGTCTATGATCAATTTGTGCTCAAATGCCTATATCATGTTTAGTTTGTGCCTGAGTATCTTGTTCTCTTTGATTGGGGTCAAAGACCTTTTTGTCATTGTAAATGTTTAGCCCATTTGTTTACTTGTGAAGGAGCCTAAGCTTCTTTTTGTCACAAAGGAATTTCATGTACCATGTTTAAACATGAAAATGAATTTGGTGTATGAATTGCCTTATGCTTGAAAAATGAGCTCTTAATCATGTTCTTATGTTTTGATATTCATATCTTGGGTGCTAAACCGCTGGATGTTGTCTACCATGAGAAGTCTCATTTTAAGAAGTAGACACATGGCTCGGTGGCTTTAACATGACTTGAGTAGCTTGTGGGCGTTTACCATGATCTTGTGATGAGAATTTGTCATCTTGTATAAATTTTGGATGATCTAGTGTATTTGTGTTCAAATTGCTATGGATAGGGCTTTGCTCATGAGATGAATGTTTCTTTGTAAAAAATTGCTTAAAATTGCTTTTGGCCATGTCACATGCTTATATGTCTCTACCTTCTTGATGGCAATGTGCTAACTACACCATGTCTACTTTGCTTGCTCTATGTCTCATTTATAGCATTTTGTTGTGCTCTTTGTATATTTGAGAAGCTTGGTAGATTGTATATATGCTTTGACATGCATCTTTCATGAAAACAAGGGGAAGAGTTTCATATGCCTTGATTCATGCATTGTCAACAAGGGGGAGAATTTTGGAAGATATGTATGATAGGGGGAGATTTTAGTGGAAAATTGGTATGCGTTTGTGAGATGTTGCATGTGAGGAGAAAAATTGAGAAGAAGAGGTTGCATTTGCTCAGGGGGAGTTTGCATATGTGCAGGGGGAGCTCCTTTGGTTTGCCTAAGTTTTGTGCTTTGTGGTGTGCTCTTTGTGAGATTTGTTTTGTCTCGGCTGTGTTGAGCCGTTGCCCTTTCCTTAGGGGGCTGAGACATGGTCTGGCGAGTGATCTTGTTTTCGCTTGTTCTTTGGCTTTGGATCACTTGTTGGAGGTTTGTGTTCATGGTTGTTTTCTTTTCTTTTTCTCTATGATGGTTACTATGGGTGAGAGACATGGGTACCCATGGGTTCCCACCGGCTAGGGTCCCAGAGGCCCCTGTCAAGTGGACCCGACCTTCCAGAAGACCCGCCGACCTTACAAGTGGGCCCAGCGACCTGATCAGGATCCCGGAAGACCCGCGAAGCCTTGGCGTGCAAGTCAAGACACGGCGACCTGGCGCGCCGCCGCCTGTAGACTCCGCGTATCGCAGGATGTTCCTTGTAATTCAGGAGATAAGCTTCCCACAGTTGTAGCCGACCCCGACACGGGTCAACTGACCTTGCAAGGAAACCCTAGTCCGTCCTCCCCATATAAGGCGGCCTAGGGCTCCATGCAAGGGAGATCGGAAACTCAACCTCGCATAATCCACCACAACTGGACGTAGGGTTTTACTCTCCGGAGGTCTGAACCAGTATAAACCCTTGTCTCCTTGTTCTTCACCGCCATACTCGCCTAGTTCCGTGTGCACCACGTGCATAACCACCTACGCTCTTAGGTCCCGATCCTCCATTAACCTGCAAACCACTAGGGCAAACCCCTAGCGGATCTGTCCAGGTCTCACCCCTTGATAGTTGGCGCGCCAGGTAGGGGTGATCGGGAGCTCATTGTGCAGCATGGTGGCCGGACCCAGCGTCATCTTCAGTGACGGCACGAAGAACTCCCTCGACGGCGACCTCCTCGCCGCCGCCCTCCGATCTAATCGCGAGGTCGACGTCTTCGTTCTGCAAATGGCGTGCGTAATAAATTTTTTCAGCGACCCACCCGCCCACGCCCTACGACGGCTCCGTCACCGGCGGCCTCGTCGTACATGCTTCTACGTCATCGCGTCACCAGCCTATACAATTCGGCGAGAGGTGATCCATTCACCAATAGGCCACATCGATCCGTCGAATACGGCCAGCCGACTCCGACCTTCACGCGTGTCTGCAGGCGGTTAACAAAAATACATCTACAAGATGTCCACGTGAATAGGGAGTATTTTTTTTCCTATCCGACCTCGAGTACGTATTTGTTTTTAACCGGCAAGGTTAATCTAATCTTTTTTTTCTCTTTCCCTCTTACGTGATCTACATGATCTTCCATGCGGACCACTTGCCTAGCACCAATGACGATTGAGATCACCTGCGTCGCGTCGGAGTTCATGCATGTTCTGTAGCAGCATGGACAAGACGGCCACAACTACAACGCCGTGCACCGATGCCCTTTGGTCCGCGCCGCTGACCCGTCCAACAACTCCGACCTGTTGGATTCATCGCCGACCTCTTCGGCGTCAAGAGATCCGAGCTCATCACGAGTACACCACGGGCTGCCGCTCTTGTAGCCGGCTCCGGTGACCTTCAACAGTCCCTCGCCGACCTCTTCGATACGACGTTTTGGCACGAGTCCAACTCTCATCGCCGACCTCCTCGACAACTCAGCACGAGTCCAGCTTGTGTCGCCGACCTCCAACGGCCCCCGCAAATTACATCGACCGCTCGGTGCTGAGTCTAGCTCGCGCTGACGCTGATGACTACTTAGACGGGTCGGCCTCGTCGACTCGCCGCTTCGCCGACCTCCTCCACAGCTCCTCGGCATGTCTCGAGCTCGCACGGCTCCGTCGACCACGCTCAGTGCTGGCACCTCGACAACTCAGCGCAACTCCGTCTGCATCGGTTATCACGTTCTGACCTCGGCCACAACTCCACAAGCTAAGTGTTATTTGTAATTAAATATATTATGGCTTCAACTTCTTTCGTCGACCTGCTTTACATGCTTTTTCCTGCTTTATTTTCCCTCCCTCTTCGACACGCTCGGGGGCTTGGTATAGCCGACCTTGATACGCTCGGGGGCTTGGCTTTGCCAATCTAAGGGTCGTCAGACCTAAGGGACTTAATTAACTTCTGTGCGTTCTCCCTTTAAATGCCTCTTACTTACTATGTGCATTCTTAAGTCGTGTGGTTGCGAGACCTTGGGCCCAAGACCCTCCTCCACACGCCGGCTGCACCTAAGCCTCCACGCTGAGCTGTGCAGTCGGTAAGCCGTTCCTCCACTGAGTTGGGTTAGCGGAGGGGACACGTTTTGCAGCTTCATAGTCTTTGAGTTTGCATAATCTGTGTCTGGCACGATAAGGGGAACACTTTCTCAAATAAAACAACATGCATATGTCTAGCTCGAGCTACGATTTCATTATACTTTTGACAGATTGATACACTGACCTGGCGTTTATCTTGTTTCACAGGCCCAGCTCTACGACGACCTGGTGTGTCTCTCGTTGCCTAGCGGACCTTTCTGGCTCGCGGTGGGTGGTGACTCGGCGCTTCCACGACTCATCCGGCTTCCACACTTGGGGGCTCGTCACCCTCTCAGGTCATCAGACCTCCCGGCGTCTCCATCGTCGCCCACTTCAGGTCGCTAGGCCTCCGGCGTCCTCGTCGTCGCCCTCTTCAGGTCGCTAGACCTCCCGGTGTCGCCGTCGTCGTCCTCTTCAGGTCGCCAGACCTCCCGGCGTCTCCGTCGTCGCCTACTGCAGGTCGCCAGACCTCCCGGCGTCTCCGTCGTCACCCACTTCAGGTCGCGAGACCTCCCGGCGTCTCCGACGTCGCCTACTTCAGGTCACCAGACCTCCCGGCGTCTCCGTCGTCGCCCACTTCAGGTCGCCAGACCTCCCGGCGTCTCCGTCGCCGCCTACTGTAGGTCGCCAGACCTCCCGGCGTCTCTGTCGTCACCTACTGCAGGTCGCCAGACCTCCCAACGTCTCCGGCATCGCCTACTTCAGGTCGCCAGACCTCCCGGCATCTCCGTCGTCGCCTACTTCAGGTCGCCAGACCTCCCGGCAGCTCCGTCGGCAGTAACGGCTCGTGCCGTGCGGGAATCTATGCCCGTTGGCTCTCTGCTCAACGCCCTTGCATCCATGGACTCGTTATGCCCTACTTCAAGCCCCCATATCAGCATTTTCTTCAAGGTCTCTTGACCTCCAACGACCTCCGAGTACATGACATCACCTTTACAAAGGTCGACCGCGCACTACCGCTTGGTAGGTCGCTTCAGCTTTCACTAGCGAGTTCACACCCCCGGCTCCTAGGTCCTACTCCCTACTGGATTGCCTTAGCCTTCGTGGTTGGTTTACACCGACGGCCCCGTGCTTAAAGGCTCCACTGCCCGTTGGCGACCTCCGGGTCAAGTAGCACCTCCCTGAGGTCGCTAAGGTCCTGCTACCTATTAATGTTGCCTTAATGGCTAATACCGATGGCCCCGTGCTTAATGGCTCCACTGCCCGTTGGTGGCCTCTTGGTCAAGTAGCACTCCCCTGAGGTTGCTAAGGCCCTGCTGCCTTCTAGGTCGTTCCAGACCTAGGATTTTTCAGGTTGACTACCTCCGTTGTGTCACTGCACAACGGCCGTGCCGACCCAGGTCGACACGGACCCCTTGTCTCTACGGAAGGCCTCCTGAATGTCGGCGTGCTATTATAGCCCCGCTGGGACCTTGGTATCCGTACCATTGTAGCCCGGGCGCCCCTACAATTTACTAAAGCCATGACACTGCTCAGGCAAATCTATATTTACAGCTTCATAAGCTACAAGGAGTTTGGCCCTTGGCCAAATTACAAGATACAAAGATCTTAAAGGTCCTGAATTACCTTCCAAAGTGCTTACGAATCAATCTACACTAATAAGGCTTGTCGCAAGCTTTCTTCTGGCTTCAGGGCCTACTCGACGACCTCTACAGCCACTGTGGAGGTAGCTGCCACACAGCCACCTCTACTCACGCACCAACCGGTCTCCTGCAGCGCCCAGCATCAATTCTGCGCTTCGCCGCATGATTGCAGAAGGTCCGAGCTTTAACACCAACCTCGTCGGGTGGAGCGCGGTGATCTCCAGCATCAAATCAGGCCTGAAGGTGTGAGGGCCGACGATGCAACTGCTGCTTCATACTCCTTCCGGGCTCCTCGGTGAGGCTGGGAGAAGACGCCAATCGAGTTCTTCGAGCCTCGCAAGCATTCTTCTAGCTCCAAGCATGAACTACATCACCTCTCCACTCTGGTGGGCGGACACAAGCCCACGGTGTGGCAATATTACTACACTGGGTCATCTTAGATCTCCTCTGAAGATTGGTGTGGTTTGCTTCAAACCTTGGGCACCTATTTATACCACCAAGCACATGCAATCCGGTCTCACTCGCCAGGACAACTTGTGTGGCATCCTTATCATCCAAGGCGCTGTGCCCTCGTGGAGCACGAGATTACTGTTCGCCTGTGAAAAGGCATCGGCGCGCATGACCCCTACCTGACTGCACACTGAGGCACTTTTGTCTTTTGCGGGTGGCAGTAACCTGTGCTTCATGAGTATGCTGGCCCGTGAAAGTACAATGCACTTGTGACTCTGGTTACGACAGACCTGTCGCATGCTACTCCCTGCAAAGATTCTGGAGCTCTTGTCCTCTAGCGTCGGCCCTACAAGAGCATCTATTTCCTCAGCAGAAGGTCGTAGGTTCGGCTAATTCTTTTTCTTCTTCTTTAGAGCATCAAACCGGCCATACTGGTCGCTTTACTGCTCGGGGGCTACTACACTAGTGCGTCTTCGACGCCCTATTTTCTTTGGGTCGCCTCGACCTAATGGAAGCCTACTTCCATCACATCTCGGCTCGACCTACCCTTGGTAGGCTTTTTGACCTTTCTGAAGGTCGTGACTGCTACTACAACATGCCTGATTCAGGTCAGGTCAGCGATTCTGCATGATCTACGCCTCGTCTTCACTTCAATCTTATGGTCCTTCGACCCAGAAGCTCGACGTTCAACTTCGAGCACGCATCAGAGGGGTTTCTTTTCATTTTGATCCCCGTGCACCCTTCACAACCTCGACAGTGCCGCGCCTCTACTGCTCTTTGACATGACCCTGCCTCGGACGCTACGCCTACACGTCGATCGGGGGCTTGAGAGACATGGGTACCCACGGGTCCTCACCGGCCAGGGTCCCAGAGGCCCCTGTCAAGTGGACCCGACCTTCCAGAAGACCCGCCGACCTTACAAGTAGGCCCAGCGACCTGATCAGGATCCCGGAAGACCCGCGAAGCCTTGGCGTGCAAGTCAAGACACGGCGACCTGGCGCGCCACCGCCTGTTGACTCCGCGTATCGCGGGATGTTCCTTGTAATTCGGGAGATAAGCTTCGCACAGTTGTAACCGCCCCGACACTGGTCAACTGACCTTGCAAGGAAACCCCAGTCCGTCCTCCCCATATAAGGCGGCCTAGGGCTCCATGCAAGGGAGATCGGAAACTCAACCTCACATACTCCACCACAACTGGACGTAGCGTTTTACTCTCCGGAGGCCTGAACTAGTATAAACCCTTGTCTACTTGTTCTTCGCCGCCATACTCACCTAGTTCTGTGTGCACCACGTGCATAACCACCTACGCTCTTAGGTCTCGATCCTCCATTAACCTGCAAACCACTAGGGCAACCCCCTAGCGGATCTGTCCAGGTCTCACCCCCTGACAATGGGTGTTGTCAATGCACTCATCAAGGGAGAGATTGAGGACCAGGTGTGTCCGAGGACCAGTGGAGGGTCGCTCCTTAGTGATGAGTGATTGACAACGTTGTGTGGACTGATGCTTGGCAAAGTGTGTAGGTACAAGTTGCAGTTTGACTCGTGTCGGTGCAGGTGAAGAACAAGCGCGAAAGGCCTTAGCCGTGGCGGCCTCCGGGTGATGGAGAGGCAAGTAGGCTTGGTTCGATGGACCCAGTGGCAGATGGGATCAAGTGCGAGCCGTGCGGTGCAAGACTAGCGGGCTGAAGTCGTGAACATGGGCCGGTGCAAGGTAGTGGATCGAGCCCGAAGCTTGCACGCGGGGTTTGTTGGTTTGCCCACAAAACCATCGGTGGACGGTTTCTCGGTTTGGGCCGCAAAACCAAGTCGGAGGCCCGATGCGACGGAGACGGTGATCCAGTAGTGTCGGGAAGTATCAAGGCATGGGCACGTGGCATGATCGCGGGGCTTGCGTCGAGGCTAAGCAAGTCCGCGGTGGAAGCGTGTCCGCTCGATGAAGACTTGACCATAATGCTCCTGAGGGGTTGTATCTTCTATTTGAGTTGTAGGGGTTGCGTGGTCATTTACCTCCCTCCGGTGAACATCGTATAAATAGCGGAGAGGTGGATGGCATCTCTCTCTCTTGGACTCGAGGGTTTCCTCCCCTGGTAGATTGCTCTGGACTACTTTTTTCCCAGTATTTCCTTAGTCTAGATTCTTGTACAGACTCTGACCTCTGGATGTATGGAAGCATTCGGCGTTGTGATGATTTCCCCCTCCTAGCTCTTTGTGATTTTTGTGTCATTTTCAGAGCTATTTTTGGGTGTTTTTGTTCTTCGCTCGATTCATTGATTTGAGGGCGTTTCCTCTCGAATTTCTTTGAGGGGATCATGGGTGGATGCCTTGTGCATCTTTGTGTGTGATCTTGACCCCTCAAACACCGGGAAAACCCTTCGATTTGCAAGTTCTTGAAGGAACCCGAGTTCATGGAGCTTGTTCATGTGATCCGCGATTCCTGATGATTTAGTGAGTTAGAGGTCGAGATTTTTGGGGCATAGCTTCATCTAGTGATGCTTCTCATCTACCCCTAATCTTGTCTCAAGAGCTCAAGCCATTTGGGAGATCCATCGATTTGAGGAAAAAGTCTCCTCTCTAGGGTTCATAGCCTAAATCATTTTTCTGGTGGTGTTTATTTGATATTTTGGAGGAGATCTTTTGGGAAACGCTTCTTTGTGTTGTTGAGAAGCTGTTTTTCTCTGTTTTCTGAGGCTGTCGGAACTTTTGACCTGACACAGGTAGTACTGATAACTGGACAGAAAGCTTTTATCAGAAGCACCGACCTTGGGCCGGTAGTACCGATGGTCGAAAGTACCGACCCTGAGCCGGAAGTTCCGATAACAGGTTTTCGACAGACAGAAAGTTTTTTTCGGTAGTTCCGACCTTGGGTCGGTAGTTCCGACAAAAACTGCAGTAAGTTGGTTTAGCTTGTTCCTTTTCTCGTTTCTTTTTAAGCTTGCTTCCGCTTTGTTTCTAGGCTTGTTCTAACTTGTTCCTTGGGTCAGTAGGTCCGTTGTGACTACGTGATCTTGGCAAGTTTGTGCGGGATTCTTTGGAAGTGATTTTGGGGTTTAGGCCGAGTTCTTGAGAAGAATTTTTATCAGCTCCCATTCACTCCCCCCTCTCTGGTCGTCTATTCGGTCCTTCAGGGATGCTACGTAGGATTCCCCTGGATCACTGATGTCATCAATCCAAGAGAGGCAAACCTGACGAATCACGTATCGCCACATGGACATCACTTGGATCCATGGGCCCACTTATCCCCCAAAACCGTCGGGAAACTTGGCATGCACGGGGGAGTGACTTCAGGGCCCACAAGTCAGCCACCTGGAGAAAACACAAGCCAGGAGGCCGCCCTAGGGGTTCGGCCGAACCAACCTAGGGTCGGTTCATCCTGGCCTTGCACGTGGAGGTCTCCCATTGGCCACTTGCTGCAATCCCGGGTGTTTAGGGGCACTTTGAGCCCCGGAGCAAGCCCCCCTCTTGCCTATAAATAGAAGGGGAGGGACCTCATTCTTGGACACACACTTCTCCTCCTCCTCTTCATTTTGGCCTTGGAGCCTCTCTCTTTAGGAGAGGAGAGCTCTTTGTATAGGATTAGTGCTAGGAAGTGAGGTGGGAGGCTTGGGGCCATGTCATGTTCATGACATCTTCCTCAAGAACGATCCTCAGCGGTGCCTTTGTTCTTCATCTAGACTAAAGTGAGTATTTCGACATTTTCTATTTAGACTAAAGTCGTATGCATGCTTAGTTGCTTTGTTCTTGTGTTCTTCATTTGTTCTTGGTTTAGAAGCTTGTGTTCTTCGAACACAACCCTTTCGATCTAGTAAACTTAGATCATAAGTTTGCATCTAGTTTGCCAGCTTGTCTATTAGAGTAAAGTTGAGCTCCTACATATCTCTAGTTAGATCAAAGTGCATTCGTGATCTTGCATAAGTGATAGAGTATACCTTGAGCTAGTGCCAGTATCTCCCTCGCGGATTCGTAGTTCCGTATTTATATGGAGTGCTATAGTCGGGCTATCGGGACGTCAGACGGTGTCCGGCTATAGTTGTAGTCAGTGGTGTAGACGTGGTGTCTGGACCATAGGTTATCCTGCGAATATCAAGTACATTCGCATAACGATAGAGGTAGGCCGCAGTGGTGACAGCCTGTTGTACCCTTTGGAACCCTCCGCGCCTGTGTACCGAGTAGGGCCCTGTTGCCAGAACATATTGCCTAGCCTTAAACAGCTAGGGTGGGTTGGCACCCAAAGCGAGTGTTATACCCGAGAGACCGTGCTAGACTCTGCGCTCGGTCAAGGCAGATCCTTTCTACCTATCCTATCAATCAGTGTTGTGTCCTTAGACTATCTATACTAGAGTAGAAGATAGTACACATCGTTCCTTGGATTTGATACCCTTGGAATACTCTCCTTCCTTGGGGAAGTGCTACAGCGGTATTTCCGTGCGCTTGCGGTATACCCGGTTGCTCTTATACGCTCCCTCTAGGTGTACAACTAGTGGTGACGTTAAGAAACGCCAACAAGCATTTCTGGCGCCGTTGCCGGGGAACGGTTGTTGTATCTATCTTCGAACCTAGTGGTCCTCGTATTTATCTTTTTCGTTTTCTTCTACCTTCACCCCCCATTACCCATCAGATTTCCTTTTTTTTTCTTTTCTTCTACCTTTACCCCCGTTACCCATGGTGAAGCTTTCCTGTAAAAGCATCACTACCCCCAGGGATGAGCTCCCAGAGCCACCGCCTTCTGTGCGACTTTTTCTCACATCCGGCTATGAGCCCCTCCCTGCGACTATCGATGTCGTACGATGCACTATCTTCTCTGGTCTATCGAGCGAAAACTCATATTACCATCTTCATGACTTCGGGAACTTGTGTTCTCTCATCTACACTATGGGTATGACTTTGGATACCTTCAAGTGGAAGTTGATCCCGTACTCTCTTGTTGGGAAGGCGGAGCAATGGTACACATATACCGTAGGTAGCATGAACGATAGTTGGGAAGAGCTTAGAGACAAGTTTTGCCTTGAGTTCTTCCCTCCATCTCGTGTTGCTGCTCTACGGGAGGATATCCATTGTTTTCAACAGAAAGAGAAGGAAACGATACACATGGCCTGGTCTAGATTTATAGGCTTAGTGTATTCTGGACCTCCCTTGTCAATGACTGATTCTCAGTTGCTCCGCAAATTTTATGATGGTCTCGACAAAAGGTCTATTTGTCGTCTTGACTACGGAAAACCATTTCTTGAGAGGGAACCGACTGAAGGTAGGGAATTCCTGAACTCCTACTTCGAAGTCGATCCCATATCCTACCGAGAGGAATACGAGTCGAGCCATGAGAGTCCCTCAACATCCAAGTCCGAGCCTTCATCTTTCGAATCCCAAGACTTGTCTGTTGAGCCCTCTCCTGAACCCCGAACGCCAAATGAAGAAGAAATTCAACCTTCGGTGTTCACTTGTAAATTCGAGGATGACCCATCTAGAAATCTCTTAGACACCTCGAATTCTTTTGATGCCCAATTAGGGGAGGAACCTCATTCTGTCCATACCGATCATTCTTGAAACTTTTGACAGAACCTTCCCTTAGGCCTGCGGTGCCTCCTCTACCTCCTGATCCTCCTGACGAAGCATATCCTGAGGAGGCCATGAGGGAGGAATGGTCAGAGGGAGTGATACAATTTTCCCAAGCAGTTTGGAATAGTTCACCTTCTCTGGTTGTCCCTTTCTCTATTAGAGGCACTGTCGTAGAGGCCCATTGTAACCCCATCATGGAGGTTAACATCTTGCCATGGCACTTAGTAGAAACTCTTTTGGGCAGAGTTTCGCTAGCACCATCCGACATGCTCCTCAAGACTTGTCCCTTTGGACACGTTCTTGAATGTCGGGGGATTGCAAGTGTCGTGCTGCTTATCATAGACGGGATCGAGGCTAGCTTAGACTTTCACATCTTCTATGTCCTTGATCTCGATCTTCTCCTAGGCTTCCCTTTAGAGCAGCTCTTCGATACATCTTTAGGGAGTCTAGATGATAAGCCTAGGGGAGTCGCTTCTGCCATTGCTACCCTTTTTTGGGACATCCTATGGCAAAGCCTCTTCCCCAGCGAAACCCGCTCGAGAAGATGACACATACATCTCCGTTCGCATCATCCGAGCCCGTTCTCATTAAGGTTGTAGAATATTCTACCCCTCATGAGAATGACTCGGGAGACTCTCTTCACCTTTGTGAAGGTGAACGATCATCAACACTCTCGACCGAGTTTCAGCCTCTTCCCGCTGGCCCGTATCATGTTGCTTTCGATCACGATCGAGAGTCAACATCGAGCTTCCACAATGACTCTCTTGAGATGGAGAATTCATGGGCCATGAAACCTTTTGAGGCACTAACTCTGGAATCCGGAGGAAAGGATTCCACACACGAGCATGGTGGCTTCATTCTTGATTCACTACACAAACCATGCTCGCATCATGTCCCTCTAGAGTCATACATGCTTAGTGCGCTGAACACACATGAGGGCTGCAATCACCTTATGGTCCCCTTTTGTACAAAGTTCAGAAGGTTGGTTGTAGATGTATATGTCTATCATAAGCATATCAGATTTCGTGCATGCACTGTGGCACTAACCTTGCAGCTGAAGCTTCATTGATACATCAAGGATTGGTGGTGAGACGGGAATGACACCACCAACGATAGCTGCAAGATGAAGTTCCCATGGTCGAGCTTATGATCTTAAATAAACAAAGCACTACCAGGAGATAGCCTGGATTAGTATAGGTTTTATTTCCATTTTCGAATCTGAAGGACCGAATCAGGCGACCAGAGAGGGGGGGGGAGTGAATGGGACCCGATAAAAATTCTTCCCCAAGGTCGAACTCGGCCTATACCCCGATTGCCACTCCACGAATCCATGCACACAAAGGAAGCTCCGAACAAGGCACACACAAGCCTAGAAGATCAACCAAGAAGCCTAGGAGCAAAGAGCGGAAGCACCGAAGCAAGAATCAAAGAACTTGAGCACTGCTGCAAAGCCCCTGGCGGACTGTCCGGGGTGACCGGGCGGACCGTCCGCGAGGAGGGCGCGGACTGTCCGGCAGGTCACGGCGGACCGTCCGCAAAAACGTCTCGAGCCACCAGTAGCGCACCCCCGAAATTCGGACCGTCCGTGGAGGCACCGCGGACCGTCCGTCAGAAATCCGACCACGCGGACTGTCCGTGAGACCCTCGCGGACCGTCCGCCAAACTCCTTGCAACCAAAGCCTAGGGGCGAAACGGATCGAAATGAAGACGCTCAAGAACACGCGAAGAACACGAAGAATAGCTGGGCTGTCAGGGCCTCGCGGACCGTCCGCCAGGTGCGGACAGAGCAGAAAAACGCCCGACCTCGAAAGTCAACTTCACCTTTCCTTCACCGGATCTCCCAAAACGGTTGAAGCTCTTGAGACAAGATTTTGGGGAGGTGAAAAGCGTCACACAAGGATGCTATGCCCCAAAAATCACGACTCCTAAGCCACTAAATCACCGGGAATCACGGATCAACCGAACCACCACCATGAACTCGGGCACCAACCAAAAACGCACGAATCGAAGGCTCTCCACGGCGTTTGAAGGGTCAAGATCACACACAAAGATGCGCAAGGCATCCACCCATGATCCCCTCAAAGAAATCCGTCAAGAAACGCCTCCAAACTCACGAATCGAGCGAAGAACAAAAACTCCCAAAAATAGTCCCAAAAATGACACGAAAATCACAGAAGACTAGGAGATCACCGGGACGCCGAATGCTTCCATACATCCAGAGGTTAGATTCTGTACAAGAGTCTAGCCTAAGGAATCCAGAGGGAAAAGAAGCAGTTCAGAGAAAATCTATAGGGGGAGAAAGCCCTAGGGAGCAAGAGAGAGAGAGATGCCATCCACCTCTCCGCTATTTATACGAAGTCCATCGGAGCGAGGTAAATGACCGTCTCCATCGCCTCGGGCCTCCGGACTTGCTTTTGCGGCCCAAACCAAGAGACCGTCCACCTGATGGTTTTGTGGGCAAACCACCAAACCTCGCGTGCAAGCTTCGGGCTTCATCCGCTACCTTGCACCGGCCCATGTACACGACTTCAGCCCGCCAGTCTTGCACCGCACAGCTCGCACTTGACCCCATCGGCCACCGGGTCCATCGAACCAAGCCTACTTGCCACTCCATCACCCGGAGGCCGCCACGGCTAAGGCCTTTCGCGCTTGTTCTTCACCTGCACCGACACGAGTCAAGCCGCAACCTGTACCTACACACTTAGCCAAGCATCAGTCCACACAACGTTGTCAATCACTCATCACTAAGGAGCGACCCTCCACTGGTCCTCGGACACACCTGGTCCTCAATCTCCCCCTTGATGAGTGCATTGACAACACCCATAGTAACCATCAGAGAGAAAAAGAAAAGAAAACAACAAACCTCCAAGCAAGTGATCCAAAGCCAAAGAACAAGCGAAAATTCGATCACTCGCCAATCCAAGTCTCGGCCCCCTAAGACAAGGGCAACGGCTCGACACAGCCGAGACAAAACAAAGCTCACAAGGAGCACACCACAAAGCACAAAACTCAGGAAAATCAAAGGAGCTCCCCCTGCACATGTGCAAACTCCCCCTGAGCAATTGCAACCTCTTCTTCTCAAAATTTTTCTCCTCACATGCCACATCTCACAAATGCATACCAACAATTTTGCATAAAAACTCCCAATGCATGAAAATTCTCCCCACATCATACAAATCTCCCCCCTTGTTGACAATGCATGAATCAAGGTATATGAAACTCTTCCCCTTGTTTTCATAAAAAATGCATGTCAAAGCATATATACAATCTACCAAGCTTCTCAAATATACAAAGAGCACAAGAAAATGCTATAAAAGGGACATAGAGCAAGCAAAGTAGATATGGTGTAGTTAGCACATTGCCATCAAGAAGGTAGAGACATATAAGCATGTGACATGGCTAAAAGCAATTTCAAACAATTTTCACAAAGAAACATGCATCTCATGAGCAAGATCCTATCCATACCAACTTGAACATAAAGACACTAGATCATTCAAAGTTTATGCAAGATCACAAATTCTCTTCACAGGATCATTATAAACACCCACAAGCTACTCAAGTCATGTTAAAGCCACTGAGCCATGTGTCTACTTCTTAAAATGAGACTTCTCATGGTAGACAAGCATGCTACGGTTTAGCACCCAAGATATGAATATCAAAACATAAAAACATGATTAGGAGCTCATTTTCAAGCATAAGGCAATTCATACACCAATTTCATTTACAAGATTAAACATGGTACATGAAGTGCCTTTGCGGCAAAAAGAAGCTTATGCTCCTCCCCAAGCAAGCAAAAGGGCTAAACATTTACAATGACAAAAAGGTCTTTGACCCCAAACAAAGAGAATATGATCCTCAAGCACAAACTGAGCATGATATAAGCATTTTAGCACAAATTGAGCATAGACAAGCATCTACTCATGAGAGAGGCAGTTTTATCATTTTCACAACCAAAATGCTATCTCATCATACATATATAGCAAAACCATCAAGAGCATAACATTTACATCCACAATTTACCAAACATGCACAAGTCTCACATATAGCACATCAGTGATCAATGTATATAAGAGAAGCTCATTCCTAGCTCAAGTGATCCAAAGATAGCTATCCTACCAGGTTTTGTACAGAAAGTAAAATGCATGAAGGAAATGCAACAAAATGAACATATGACACATATATACATGAGAAGCTCCAAGACCCAACTAGAAAGGAAAGCACACCCCAAGCTCACCTCGCAAGCGAGTGAAAGTGACTTGGTCAAGCGATTTAGTGAAAATGTCAGCTAGCTGGTCTTGGGTAGGGACATAGGACAAAGATATGTTTCCCTTCTCAACATTGTCCCTCAGAAAGTGGTACCTCACTTCTATGTGTTTCGTTTTGGAGTGGAGGACAGGATTTTTGGCTACGCTTATGGCACTGGTGCTGTCACAGAAAAGTGGAACCTGGGAGCACTCCACACCAAAGTCACTCATGGTATAGGTCATCCAAAGCAGCTGGGAACAACAACTAGCAGCAGCTACATACTCAGCCTCGGTGGTGGACTGGGCTACACTTGATTGCTTGCGAGATGACCAAGAGACCAAAGAAGAACCAAGGAACTGACAACACCCAGAAGTGGACTTGCGATCCAAATGACACCCAGCGAAATCCGCATCAGAAAAGCCATGAAGCCTGAGTGTCGAGGAGGCAGAGTACCACAGACCAAACTCAGGAGTATAGTTCAAGTACCTGAAAATCCGCTTGACGGCCTGCCGATGTGAAGTCCTCGGTGAAGCCTGAAAACGAGCGCACAGACACACACTGAACTGTATGTCTGGCCTCGTCACCGTCAAGTAGAGGAGGGAGCCGATCATGCTCCGGTACTCCTTCTGGTCCACGGGTTCACCGTCCTCGTTCGCGTCCAAAGCCGTAGTTGTACTCATCGGGGTAGTCAGCGGCTTGGAGTCGTTCGTGCCAAACTTCTTCACCATGTCCCTGGTGTACTTCGCCTGATGTACAAAGGTCCCGTCCTTGCACTGCTTGATCTGGAGACCCAAGAAAAACTGCAGCTCGCCCATCATGGACATCTCAAATTCCCTGCTCATGTCATCTGCAAATCTGGCAACAAGATCATGAGAAGAGCCACCAAAGATTATGTCATCCACGTATATCTGAACAATCAAAAGGTCATTCCCATACTTAAGCAGGAACAGGGTCTTATCAACTGTGCCCATCACAAACCCCTTACTCAGCAAAAAGCCTCTCAACCTGCTATACCAAGCTCTAGGTGCCTGTTTCAACCCATAGAGCGCTCTCTGGAGTTTGTATACACGGTGTGGGTATTTTTCACTCTCAAACCCCGGGGGTTGCCTCACATACACTTCTTCCTCTATCACCCCATTCAAGAAAGCACTCTTGACATCCATTTGGTACAACTTGAACCCTTTAGCCATGGCAAAGGCTAGAAGGATCCTAATTGCCTCCAAACGGGCCACAGGAGCAAATGTCTCCTCATAGTCTATGCCCTCTTTCTGGTTGTACCCCTGCGCCACTAACCTCGACTTGTTTCTCACAACCATCCCATTCTCACCCTCTTTGTTCTTCCACACCCACTTGGTACCTATGGGACGACAATTTGGCGGTGGATCGACTAACACCCAGACTTGGTTTCTCTCAAAGTTTTCCAACTCCTCATGCATGGAATTCACCCAATTCTCGCCAGACAAAGCGTGTCGAATATCTTTGGGCTCGAAAGATGCAACAAATGCAGAATGAGCGAAATGAGAAGTATTCCTTGACCTCGACCGTGTAGTGCGTTCATGAAGGTCACCAGTGATGGTCGTCGGTGGGTGATCAACTTGTACTCGTCGGGGAGCCTCTCGCCTGGACACAGCCTCCCCCTCAGCAGCAGCCTCCACTCGAACAGCCTCAGTCGTAGTGGGTGTAGGGGATGGTCAGTCCTCGATCGTCGTCATAGTCGTGGAAGTAGTACGTACATGATCAGCCACTGGAGCATCACCACCATCATCGTCGTCGTCTCCATCTCCGTCCTTGTCGTCCTCAAAGATCCTCGCTCCAATCTCCTCATCACCTGCACACTCAAAAGCAGAAGAGCTACATGGCTGTGTCTCGTCGAAGGTAACCTCGCAAGTCTCCATGATTCGGTTAGTGTCAAGGTTGAGCACACGATATGCTCTAGAATGAATCGCATAACCAAGGAAAATCCCATCCGAACATCGAGACTCAAACTTATCCAGCTTGCCCTTCTTCAGAATGAAACACTTGCAACCAAAAGCTCTAAAGTGACTCACCTTGGGTTGTCGACCATGCATCAGCTCATAAGAGGTCTTCTTCTTAAAGGCACGAAGGAAAATGCGATTTGAGACATAGCAAGAGGTATTGACCGCCTTGGCCCAGAAACGCCTAGGAGTCCTATGCTCATCGAGCATCGTCCTAGCCATCTCACAAAGGGTCCGGTTCTTCCTCTCCACTACGCCATTCTGGCAAGCAACGTATGGAGAAGAGTACTGATGATCAAGACCAAGATCACTGCAAAAGGCATCAAAATGAGAGTTCTTGAACTCTGTGCCATTGTCACTGCGTATAGCTCGAATGGCATCACCATGTCTCTCATTCTTCAACCTCAAGATCAAGTCTCGAACAAAGCCAAATGTCTCACTCTTATCCTCCAAAAAGAAAACCCAAGAGTACCTCGAAAAGTCATCAACAACCACAAGAACATACCACTTCCCACCAGCAGAGCGAACACGAGCTGGCCCAACCAAATCCATGTGCAACGGCTCACAAGGTCGCTCGGTCAAGACAGAAGTCAGAGGGGCGTGAGAAGCGGCAACCATTTTTCCATGCCGACAAGAAGCACAAACCAAAACCTTCTCGAATTTCAACTTAGGCAATCCTCGGACAAGATCAAGACCACTCAAGCGGGAAAGCAACTCAAAGCTTAAGTGTCCCAACCTCCTATGCCATTTCCAAAGCTCGGCCGAAACGCCAGCAACAAAGCATCGAGGAGGACCAACAGACTGGGAAAAATCGGCATGAAAGATTTGACCCTCGGGGACGATCATACAGACAAGATCCCCTCGAGAATCAAGCACACGAGAAACACCCGACCTGAAACGAACCTCAAAACCTTCGTCAAGTAATTGAGATACTGACAACAGGTTGAAACCAAGTGACTTGACCAGGGCCACACTTCTTAAGGTCACCTTGCTACTCAACTTCACCATACCTTCAGCAAGCACTCATCCTCTCCCATTATCCCCGAAAGTGATGTACTCCCTCGTCCTCACCGGGGTGAGACTGGAGAACCACCCACGATCTCCGGTCATGTGTCTTGAGCAACCGGAGTCGATCAACCAAAAGTTCTCCAAGCCTCCCACCTGCAATCAAAAACGAGGATGAGAATGAGCAAGCGACTCAACACTGGGGTTAGTACCAAAAGAGTCAAACCAGTGCTGAGCCATTTGCTCAAAAGAAGGTTTAGCAAAATCCATCCTCCCAAAGCCTCTAGGCGGAGCCCTCTCACGTCTACCACCGAAGGACCTTTCACGTCTCACTGGAGGAGTACGTGCACCACGAGGGAGAAAACGTGGCCCGTAGTCCACCTGAGACCCAAAGCTCCGATCGTGCCACCCAAACTCGTAACGGTCACGAGAAGGAGCACGTCGAGCCAACTCACCACGCCCAAACCCAACACGTCTGTCTCTCTTAGGGAACACACCTCCACCTCCATGAGTGGGAACTGTCCTCACAAACACATCATCCCCTAGGTAGAGGCCCTCTACGAGGCTCAGGCACACCACGAGCAAGGTGGTACCTGTCCTTGTTTGCCATCTCCCTAGCAAACCTCTCATCCCTCTTCCTCCGGAAACAGAACTCATCCTTGCGCCCATCCCTCCCACAATACTCACAATGGAAGCGGATTGGCACTGGCTTAGGCTGTGGCTTCTCTACAAGCTTCTCTCCAGCTTTCTCTCCTGTCTTCCCATCAAAGACACTCCCCTGGGTGCTCACAAACTTGATGGGTTTTTGGTAGTTTTCAGCTTTGTGGGGGAACACCAGAGGATCTGGGGTTGTGTCTAGCTTGTTTCTGAGATGGTTTGTCTTGGGTCCGAATTTGTTCATTGGTGTGGTATGTGGTGGAATGGGGATCTCTCCGGCTTTCTCTTCTCCCTCACCACTCTTCTCACCACACTTGTCAGCCCCCAACGCCTGATCATCAAACCTCTTAAACTGAGCCAACATCATACTCAATTGTGGCTCATGCCCAGACAACCACCCCATCATTTTTCTCAATTCATCATTTTCATCCTGCAGACGATCAACATAGTTTGCAAGTTCCATGTTTTTCAAAGCATGCATTTCACAGGTTGAACATGATGTAGGAAGAGGAGCTTTCAATGCCGCCTCAAGAGAAACAATTCTAGTGTGAGATTCATCTAGCCTAGCATGCAAAATAGGACATGATGTACAAGCTCCTAACAAAGCTGGCCTAGATTTCAATTCATCACACTTAATCCTAACCACATCTAGTTCCTCAAGAACAGAGGTATGTTTCTCCTTGAGGGTAGTCAAGTCAGCAAGAAAAACTGAGCAATCCCCACAATCCATTTCATCCGACACAACAGGAGTAGATTTCAAAGCGGCTATTTCATTCCTAGCATCCACAAGCAAGGATTCAAGCTCGGCTACTTTGTCCTTAGCATCACCCAACAGAGACATAAATTCCCTCTTCTCCTTGTTGGTCTTTCTAAGCACATCATCACGGTTATCAAGCAACTCATTGAGCCTAGCATTCTCCTCTAGCAAGAAGTTGGGATCTTGTCGTACCTCTTCATCGGAGTCAAAGTTTGAATCCGAGCTGTGCCTCCCACTCTTCTTAGAATGCGCCATGCCGTAAAAGCCTCCTTGTGCGACGAAGCTCAAGCCGGTGATGTTCTTGCCCGTGTGCCGCTTGTCCTTGCACTTCTCTTGCTCTTCCTCGCTGCTCGAGTCGGAGGAAGCATCACTTGATGTCAAGTCGATGTCGCTCGCTCCGGCCACCATTGCTCGAGCGGTCTTCCTCTTGCGGCCGCCACCCTTCTTGTGCCTTCTCTCGCCCTTGTCCTTGTCCTTGTCCTTATAGTCGTTTCGGGAGCGGTGCTTGTTGTAGTCGTGCTTGGGCTTGCCCTTGTATTCGTTCTTGATCTCCATGGCTTCAGGGCATTCGGCGATGAAGTGCCCATGCTTCCCGCACCGATAGCACATCCCCGAGCTCCGCCTTGCATTCTTGCGGTTCTCGTACATCCGCCCAAACCTCTTGCTCAACAAGGCGAGATCGTCCTCGCTCAGCACATCAAAGTCCTCATCTGGCAAGGACACAAGACAAGACAAAGAGAAGCCAACAGAGTTAGTGTTAGTCCTCGATCCTGAGACGAGAGCCAAACTATGAGGATCAGTGGGGCTCTCGCTCTTGGCTCTCAAGCCACGATCGACCTCTGAAGACCTGAGCTTGGAGAACAGCTCATCAAGCGAAAGCGTATCATACGCGCTCGACTCCTCAATGGCCTCGATCTTGGCTTCCCACATGGACCTATCCAGGGCATGCAAAAGCTTGATAGCTTGATCATGATCCGTGTATGGAAGCACTGTCACATTGGCCCTCATGTTGTTGACTATGCAAGTGAAGCTCTGAAACATAGCATCGGTCGACTCACCGGGGAGATGAGAGAAGTTCTCATACTCTCTCCGGTAAGTGGTAAACATCCAGGCTTGCACTTGGGCATTGCCAACATGAGCATTCTTCAACTTGAGCCAAATCTTTCCGGCCACATCCTCTCCGTACACTCGATCAAACTCCGAGGCACAGAGAGCACGGAACAAGTAATCAATGGCCTTGCTGTTGGCCTCAAACATGTCCCGCGATCCTGGAAGCAAAAAACTATCTGGGATGACATAATGAGGATTCTGAGTGACTTCCCAGATAAGAGTTCCCATCCCTCGCAAAAACGCGCCCATGCGCCTCTCCCACATCGGGTAATTCTTGCCATCAAAGTGCGGAGGACCCGACCCCTTGCCGTAATCGCCCATCTTTGGATCTTAGACTGGTTAGAATCACAAAGATCCGTAACCGGCTCTGATACCAATTGAAGGACCGAATCGGGCTACCAGAGAGGGGGGGGGTGAATGGGAGCCGATAAAAATTCTTCCCCAAGGTCGAACTTGGCCTATACCCCGATTGCCACTCCACGAATCTGTGCACACAAAGGAAGCTCTGAACAAGGCACACACAAGCCTAGAAGATCAACCAAGAAGCCTAGGAGCAAAGAGCGGAAGCACCGAAGCAAGAATCAAAGAACTTGAGCACTGCTGCAAAGCCCCTGGCGGACTGTCCGGGGTGACCGGGCGGACCGTCCGCGAGGAGGGCGCGGACTGTCCGGCAGGTCGCGGCGGACCATCCGGAAAAACGTCTCGAGCCACCAGTAGCGCACCCCCGAAATTCAGACCGTCCGTGGAGGCACCGCGGACCATCCGTCAGAAATCCGACCACTCGGACTGTTCGTGAGACCGTCGCGGACCGTCCGCCAAACTCCTTGCAACCAAAGCCTAGGGGCGAAACGGATCGAAATGAAGATGCTCAAGAGCACACGAAGAACACGAAGAACAGCTGGGCTATCAGGGCCTCGCGGACCGTCCGTGTGGACCTCGCGGACTGTCCGCTAGGTGCGGACAGAGCAGAAAAACGCCCGACCCCGAAAGTCAACTTCACCTTTCCTTCACCGGATGTCCCAAACGGTTGAAGCTCTTGAGACAAGATTTTGGGGAGGTGAAAAGCATCACACAAGGATGCTATGCCCCAAAAATCACGACTCCTAAGCCACTAAATCACCGGGAATCGCGGATCAACCGAACCACCACCATGAACTCGGGCACCAACCAAAAACGCACGAATCGAAGGCTCTCCACGGCGTTTGAAGTGTCAAGATCACACACAAAGATGCGCAAGGCATCCACCCATGATCCCCTCAAAGAAATCCGTCAAGAAATGCCTCCAAACTCACGAATCGAGCGAAGAACAAAAACTCCCAAAAATAGTCCCAAAAATGACACGAAAATCACAAAGGACTAGGGGATCACCGGGACGCCGAATGCTTCCATACATCCAGAGGTCAGATTCTGTACAAGAGTCTAACCTAAGGAATCCAGAGGGAAAAGAAGCAGTTCAGAGAAAATCTACCGGGGGAGAAAGCCCTAGGGAGCAAGAGAGAGAGAGATGCCATCCACCTCTCCGCTATTTATACGAAGTCCATCGGAGGGAGGTAAATGACCACCCTACCCCTACTGCTTGAAATGAAGATACAACCCCTCAGGGGCATTTTGGTCAAGTCTTCATCGAGTGGACACGCTTCCACCGCGGCCTTGCTTTGCTTCGACGCAAGCCCCGCGATCACGCCACGTGCCCCCCGCCTCGAAGCTTCCCGAAGCTCCCGGATCACCGTCTCCGTCGCCTCGGGCCTCCGGACTTGGTTTTGCGGCCCAAACCAAGAGACCGTCCACCTGATGGTTTTGTGGGCAAACCACCAAACCCCGCGTGCAAGCTTCGGGCTTCATCCGCTACCTTGCACCGGCCCATGTACACGACTTCAGCCCGCCAGTCTTGCACCGCACGGCTCGCACTTGACCCCATCGGCCACCGGGTCCATCGAACCAAGCCTACTTGCCACTCCATCACCCGGAGGCCGCCACGGCGAAGGCCTTTCGCGCTTGTTCTTCACCTGCACCGACACGAGTCAAGCCATAACTTGTACCTGCACACTTAGCCAAGCATCAGTCCACACAATGTTGTCAATCACTCATCACTAAGGAGCGACCCTCCACTGGTCCTCGGACACACCTGGTCCTCAGAATCAAAGCAAGAACATGTTTTTAGGATAAGTTGTCCTTCGGGTATTTTTGGTCACTAACATTTCAGGTGGAGATTGAAAAGAAAGATGGACAGATGATGCCTACGAACATGTGAGCCACATCACCTGCAACACCTAAATAAGCTTTGGTGAGGGAACATTTACAAAAGGAAGCTTGACCACCACACACTTGAGTTTTGTTGCCTAGCAATGCAAACTTCAAGTGTGGGGGAGGTATGTGAGCATCCTGAGTAAAGTTCCTCCTCCACCAAATCTTATCCTGGTGTGGCGATGATATCAGCTCTTGCATCTTGCCCACTAGCTAGGTAAGTCCTGCTTTTGACATTAAACAAAGCCCTTCCGGGAGGTTGCCCGAGGTTCACCGTCATATGCTGATGCTTATGTCCCTTTTGAAAATAGCCTGATCATGCATGCATGTTTTCTTTATTTATGCTCATATGCTCTGGTTTGAATGTTTATGAATTCACACATTCATAGACTGTTTTAAATTAAGCATGGTGCTTAGGTTAAAACTGTCTTCTTCAGTCAAAACAAGACATGGCGTCGAGTTTTGATTGATGAACCTTGGAGTTATATTTTTCATAGATCTTGGTTGCATATATGCTGACTAACCCCTGCAGAAAAATTGTCAAATTTGAATGGGTAAGTCATTGAGCTAAACTCAATTGGGAAGGTAAGTTGAGGTGTCAGATTCATGTTTCACAACATGCAAAGGTGATACATATGACCTCTCAAAGGTCCAAGGTAAGTATATTCCCCTTTGTGTATAATGTGTAATCTTGATCTAACCCTTCTTGAGTAAATGACATGGTGACAATAAAAAACCAAAAATATTTGAATCTGAATAAAGGCTCTATGGTTCTCGAACCAGTAGAGTCCATCTTTTGTTTTCATTTATCATTTGAAGAACAGCACCAGGTTCAACCACCAGTGTGGGGGAGTTCCCTCAAGCTCATCATCGACATATCCACTCGAGAACTGCCACACTAGAGCTGCACAACATCGACTACGCGTTCATGACAAGATCAAGGTAAACTAGAGTGAGTCGGCTGCCTTATGGTCAGCCGAATCAGCACTACTCTCCCTTGATCTCTTATCCTTCAGAAGCGATGGTATGTGCACCCTCTACCTCACTCTCCTTTATCCATGAGTTTGAATGAATTTCAATTCATATCCTTTACATCAAACTCAGCAATTCGTGCTATGCTTGCTCTACATGGTTCCTGTGGTCGGCTTGCATATGTTTTATTCCTTACCTATCATCTTGATGCTTGTGAACCAATATCATTAGGGAACTCATGCTTATCTAAGTAGTTGGTGTTTGAGATATGGTTTGAGGATATGATCTTCGCTCTAAATGTTTGAGTGCTTGGGAATTTTATTTGAAAACCTGAAAACCCTTTGCAAAGCTCATCTTTGATATGCCACTGTCCTACTAGAGCCATATGATATTCATAGTTGAAAACCTTCTACTCATATGCTGCTTGTTATTGCATTGAGCTTTGTCAAATTATGTGACCCTTGTGAGAATTCTTTTCATTACTTTCATGAGCAAGATTCATGTGCACACAACCCATTTTCCCCTTGCTATGCTTCTACATTGGAAGTTAGCATTGTATCATTCATCCATTCCATAAAAATAAAGCTCCATATGTGGTGTGACATCTCTCTCCAAAAGTGTCCTTCAAAAAGAGACATGGGCTATGAAAAAAAAGAGAAAAAGAAAAAGAGACACATGCTCAAGGCATGATGAAAAAAAACAAAAAGAGAAAAAGAAAGAAAAAGAAAGAATAGCCCATGTACAAAATAGAGGAGAGAAAGGAGAGAGATGGTCATGCAAAAAGGAGTTCCATATCTTAGATGGTAATAACTAGTGTCCATTCCGGGGCTAGTGTCCATCTTACCATCAACCAACTTGCATCATATATGTATGGTAATATCTAGCACCCATTCCGAGCCTAGTATCCACCTTACCATACTCGCCATATCCATACACGTGCACATCTTGATCTGATTGTATGATTTGATTTTCTCTGTGGATCCGGTCTTTGACTTTGCAATATATGTGATACAAGTATGCTTTATCTTTTATCCTACCCTGAGCTCCACATATAGCCATCATTAGAAGTAGGATGAAGAAAGGCAATCTAATGCCTTGGTAAGGACATATACACATTGAGCGATCTGAGAGAATCAAATGAGGAGCTAAGCAAAGTTTGTTTTGAAAACTCTTGCAAAAAACCCCAAGTTACTTAACATGATGAGCAGGAGTGATTTGATTCATGACTGTTCCATTCCTCAACTACTCAAGATGGCATGATAGACACTTCACAGAGTTCACAGGTACAAGGTATGGTTTGGAATATCTCTTATGCTTGTTTCATACCTTTGGACATCATGTCTCACCTTGATCTTGTTCTTCCCTTCACTCGAGACGAGCAAAGGTCGAGTGTGGGGGTATTTGTTGACGGTTGTTATCCACTCGTTTTATACCCATCAACACATACATTTTGGCATGAGAAATGATCACCAGCACTAGAATAGGGCTTAAACTAATCATTTCCATGAGTGTTGGTGATTATGCAAATACAGGTAATTAGCACTAGAAAGAGGAGTAAAAGCACAAGTCTTTGATCCAAGTACTTCAAGCTCAGCCAATGAGGGGATGCCATGTAGGATTCCCCTAGATCACTGACATCATCAATCCAAGAGAGGCAAACCCGACGAATCACATATCGCCACATGGACATCACTTGGATCCATGGGCCCACTTATCCCCCAAAACCGTTGGGAAACTTGGCATGCACGGGGGAGTGACTTCAGGGCCCACTGGTCAGCCACCTGGAGAAAACACAGGCCAGGAGGCCGCCCTAGGGGTTCGGCCGACCCTAGGATCAGCCGAACCGACCTAGGGTCGGTTCATCCTGGCCTTGCACGTGGAGGTCTCCCATTGGACACTTGTTGCGATCCCGGGCGTTTTGGGGCACTTTGAGCCCCGGAGCAAGCCCCCCTCTTGCCTATAAATAGAAGGTGAGGGGCCTCATTCTTGGACACGCACTTCTCCTCCTCCTCTTCATTTTGGCCTTGGAGCCTCTCTCTTTAGGAGAGGAGAGCTCTTTGTATAGGATTAGTGCTAGGAAGTGAGGTGGGAGGCTTGGGCACATGTCATGTTCATGACATCTTCCTCAAGAACGATCCTCAGCAGTGCCTTTGTTCTTCATCTAGACTAAAGTGAGTATTTCGACATTTTCTATTTAGACTAAAGTCGTATGCATGCTTAGTTGCTTTGTTCTTGTGTTCTTCGTTTGTTCTTGGTTTAGAGGCTTGTGTTCTTCGAACACAACCCTTTCGATCTAGTAGACTTAGATCATAAGTTTGCATCTACTTTGCCAACTTGTCTATTAGAGTAAAGTTGATGCTCCTGCATATCTCTAGTTAGATCAAAGTGCATTTGTGATCTTGCATAAGTGATAGAGTATACCTTGAGCTAGTGCCAGTATCTCCCTCGCAGATTCGTAGTTCCGTATTTATACGGAGTGCTATAGTCGGGCTATCGGGACGTCAGACGGTGTCCGGCTATAGTAGTAGTCAGTGGTGTAGACGTGGTGTCTGGACCATAGGTTATCCTGTGAATATCAAGTACATTCGCGTAACGATAGAGGTAGGCCGCAGTGGTGACAGCCTGTTGGATCCTTTGGAACCCTCCGCGCCTGTGTACTGAGTAGGGCCCCGTTGCCAGAACATATTGCCTAGCCTTAAACAGCTAGGGTGGGTTGGCGCCTGAAACGAGTGTCATACCCGAGAGACCGTGCTAGACTCTGCGCTCGGTCAAGGCAGATCCTTTCTACCTATCCTATCAATCAGTGTTGTGTCCTTAGACCATCTATACTAGAGTAGAAGATAGTACACATCGTTCCTTGGATTAGATACCCTTGGAATACTCTCCTTCCTTGGGGAAGTGCTACAGCGGTATTTCCGTGTGCTTGCGGTATACCCGGTTGCTCTTATACGCTCCCTCTAGGTGTACAACTAGTGGTGACGTTAAGAAACACCAACAAAGAGGAAGACAAAGGGGGAACTGGCACACTTACGGAATGAATCTCCCTCACCTATTAAAAATCAAAAACTCGTGGGTTTTGACAATCTGAATTAAGAGAGTGGTTTTAAAAGGCACGGAGAATGGGGCCTTGGCTTTTACTTTTCATTTTTTTTATATAATGTGTGTGAGAGAGAGAGAGAGGAATTTAAATTGATCCGTGAACCAACCGAGCAGACTGATCCCAATGTACGAATGGCAGCAAGCCGCGTAACCTAGACTGAAGCAGCGTGTGTGCGTCGTGGATTGTGCGTAACCTAGCAGGTCGGGGCGACGCCCCTGTGGCTGTGGACGACACGACAGGAGGGGAGCGGAGGCGCCTACAGGCCCGTCCCGTCCCGTCAAGGCTGTACACACGACATGACATGACACAGGGATCGTGCGTAACCCTTGTCTTGGCAGCAAGCCGTGTAACCCGGGTTGAAGCAGCACGTGGCACCCTGTCCTGTCGTCCATCAGAATAATGATGGTGCTTCACGGGCACGCGGCCCCCGCAGGCCCACAACAGCCTGCCCTCGCCGTAGTTGGCTTCTCCACAAAGCGAAGCCTGCACTGTCATGCTACACTAAGCAATCTCTAATGACGGATTAATTAGTCCTAATAGATTTGTCTCGTCATTTTCCATCCATCCATGTAATTAGTTTTACAATTAAATGATGTCTAGTCCTCCTAATCTTCAATTTACAATTGCTATAGTAATTTTTCCCAAATTTCGTGATGGTGCATAACCTTCTCAGGGTACACGCTGATTCGACACGACCCAGTCTGTGTTGCACGCGCCGTGTATAACGGATGGTGAGTAGCCGAACCGTGCGTAACCGAGCTGAGGTGACACGCAAAATCAACATGACCGGATGCAGGTGACGCACAGGATCGACTTGACCGATTTGCATAACCAACTCCGTGCGTAACCTAGTCAGTGTTGCACCATGCAGCCAACCCGTTTTAAAGATGCATAACCATGTCCGTGCTGGACCCACTAGGTTACGCACCATCCATGTTGCATGGCTCCTGATGTCCTGCAAGGCTGCAACACCACCGAGGCACCGACTAGGTCGTGTCGAACCTACGTAACCCTGGCCTAGGCGGTTACACACGAGCCATGGTGTCTGCGACTCTGCGTGCTGCAACCCCGACTGGGTCGTGTCGATTATGCGCGTAAGCTGGACCTACTAGTTTACGCACCATCCATGCTACATCCGGTCGTGTCGATTCAGCGCATTACCTGCACCCGCTCGGTTACACACCATCCGTGCATGGATGTTGCGCACATTCTTGGTTACACACCATCAGTTAATGCACGTTCTCGGTGTTTTTCCTTTTATAAATACTTGGGCATTTTGATGCACTACCGCAAGATTTCAAATAAATATTGGAGGAATGTGGAAGAAAGGTTTCAAAAAAATAAAATGGAGTAGTTGGAAGAGCAAATTACTTTCTGTAGGAGGGAGACTAGTTTTAATAAATACAGTTCTTTCTAGACTGCCAATGTATATGATGTCTTTTTTTAGAATTCCTAAAGGAGAGTGCTAAAAAAGTTGGATTATTTTAGATCATGGTTCTTTTGGTAGTGCGATGAACACAAGAAGAAATATAATAGATTAGCAAAGTGGAGTATCCTGTGTCAAACCAAGAGTTTGGGTGGCTTCCAGGGATGCGGGAAGGCAGAGTCATGTCAAGAAGAAGAAGAAGAAGAAGAAGAAGAAGAAGAAGAAGAAGAAGAAGAAGAAGAAGAAGAAGAAGAAGAAGAAGAAGAAGAAGAAGAAGAAAGAGTCATGACAAGCGCGGGGAAGAAGATCTAGATGGGTTTGGCGAGTACAAGTGGCGTTTCGGTTCCACAGGGATTACGCATGGGAATCCAGGAAGTACCAGCCTCAAGGGCCCCCCACGGCCCCACACACACCACCACCACCCCGGCCGCCAGCACAACCACCCCTTCTTGGTCTGAACATGTCATGTTGAATCTGAAGTGGCCCGACCCAGTTTTAAGTGTGAAGCGTCTTCCATTTGCCTGCGCGTATTCCAAGACGTGGTGGGACCGGGGAGGCGAACTGCTAAACCCACCATCCCAGATAACCCCAGGCTTTCGACTCGATCGTGGTATACTCCTATATATAAACTACTACATCGCGAAAGGTTCACTTCACCTTCGCCATCTTATCGGCTACCCTTCCTTCTCCAAGGCTCAGATCCTCACGCACCTGCATTCAATATTCACCCTCTTTGTAGCCACCGCGTGCCATGAACTCTGTGGGCGAGCCCTCTCCGAAATGCGCACGGGTTGGTGATGAAGCCGTGCCCGTGGTTGAGCCACCGCGCGCCATGAGCTCCGTGGGCGAGCCCTCTGCGAAACGCGCACCGGTTGGCGATGAAGCCGTGCCCGTGGTTGAGCCACCACGCGCCATGAGCTCCGTGGGCGAGCCCTCTCCGGAACGCGCATCAGTTGGCGATGAAGCCACGCCCGTTGTTGTGGAAGCTCCAATCAATGAAAGCGCTACCCGTGACGCGTGATGGGCCGTAAGCATCATGCGGCCCGCCTTTGTTGGCGTTTCGTAGCGTCGTCATCCTAAGAACAGATCTGGGACCCGTCCTTAGTGACAACACTAGGAAATGCCTTATAGGCACCTCTCAATGTCACAACTAATGGCGCGGTTAGCATGAACATCGAGACTTGCCAAAGGTTAATCTAAATGATCATGAACAAATCCGCAAGCGCACAGATAAACCATTGTAGCATTTCCCCAAGGAAGGAGAGTATTCCAAGGGTATCGTATCCGTGGAAGGCAATGGCGGATATCTTAGACTTATGCTTTTGCTCTGAATGTAAACCAAGAGATAGATATAGGGAACAACACAATCAAAGACAGGGGTAAGATAAAAGATATACGGGGTACTGTGACACACACACACTCAAATCTACCTCTACTCTAGCACACTACGGCTTAGGGGGAACATACGAGTTAGCTCTAGGTTCTAATGTACTAAACATACAAAGCTAGAAGATACAAGAGATGGGCATGAGTATTGCATGAGAGAGATAAGGCTCAGCACCCAGGTACAAACGGGGAGCTAGCCCACGACGACCAGCACTCTGCGAAACTAGACTTTAGACTCCTACAGCAGGTACCCCAGCGCGGAGGTTGCCCAATGATCCAACGGGGCTGTCACCACCCGAGGACCGACCTCTATCATTACGGGGGGTATGCTCATAACTACCGTAGCCAGACAACCCAGGCACCATGCCTACGTTGCTGCTCGACTCCACTCGGCCTGGGCTATTGTGACCCAGGGTGAGAGCCACCAGAAGACTGGTCAACTAGACTGAGTACCGTAGCTTGAACACAGACCTCATGCAACACTCTCATGCCATCTAACAAGATCGACTAAGGCTAGACATACGAACAGATATGAACTCTCTTATGTCTAATCAATAAGATCAAAGGGTCGTGTTCGTGAAGAACACGAGCCTCTACTTATGAACAAACACATAAGGAAGGAGTTTATCACCCTTCAAGTGGATCAAAAGGTAGTGTTCACGAAGAACACAAGCCTCTAAATGATGAACAGAGGATGAACTCAAGAACATATCAAGAATATGATCTACCATGACTTTATATGAAATAGCTGAATAACTGAAGTAGATCAAAGTCATACAAAGAAATAAAGATAAAAGAGAACTCATACCTAGACTTCCAAGAGGACTTGGAACCTGAATAAGAGCTACTCTAGCCTACCCCCTAGCCTTGGAAACTAAAAGTGAGAGGAGAATGAGAAAGTGGTGTGTGAGAAATGGGAGCCCCTCCCCTTCTATTTATAGGCGAGGACAAGGCTTGCTCGGACGCCCAAATGGCCCCTAAACACCCGGGAGTGAGGCAATGGACCAATGAGCAACCAACACGTGGAAGGCCAGGATGGGGCGCCACTAAGGCGGTTCGGCCGATCCTAGGATCGGCCGGCTGAGGACCTGTGTGGTTCGAGGACCGGTAGATGGTCGCTCCTTAGTGATGAGTGATTGACAATGTTGTGTGGACTAACTCTTGGCCTAGTATTGCAGGTACAGGTTGTGGCTTGATTCGCCTGGTGCAGGTGAAGATCAAGTGCGAAAGGTCTATGTCTGTGTGACCTCCCAGAGCGGAGAGACGAGTAGCCTTCGATTGAGGTACCCGGTGGCCGACGGGATCGAGTGCGGACCGTACGCTGGCAAGAAGAGCAAGACGACGTCGAGAGGGATGAAGCCGGTGCAAGGTGGCAGCTAACAACTGAAGTTTGCACGCGGGGTTTGCAGTGGTTTAGCCACAAAACCACTGGGCTACTTGGCTGAGCCACAAAGCTAAGACCGAGGACTCGACGGGGCCAGCCGGCATGCCTGGGGCGGTCTGACCGCCTGGTCAGGGCGGTCTGACCGCCTGGCCAGGGAAAGACCGCGGGCAGGGCGGTCTGACCGCCCAGGAGGGGCGGTCTGACCGCGTGGGCCGCAGAGCGTCGAGAAGCTTCGAAGCGGAGGACGCGTGGCGCGATCGTGAGGCTTGCGTGAAGATGAAGCGGGTTGCGGCCAGCGGGAGTCCGTCCGATGAAGAAAAAGATCAAAGTTCCCAAAGTGCCCTCGGTGGGCGTGTATGTTAAGTTAAGTAATTAGGGGTAGTTTGGTCATTGGTTGCCCTCCATATAAACTCAGTTGTGAGGAGATGGCAGCCACCTCTTGGAACCCTAGTTCATTTGCTTTCCTCTTTAGTTCTCCTTAGGCCTAGCTTGAGTGCTTCATGAGAGATCTTGTGAGAGGGATGGATGTTCGGGCGGCTTGCTAGACCTTGTATGAACCTTTCATGGTATGTATAGAAGCTTCGGCGTGGTTCATCTAGTCTCTCTTGGTCTCCCGGCGTTTTCCTTTTTGGTGATTTTCGGAGCTCTTTTTGGGGATTTTATTGGTGGCTTGTTTGAGGGGTTTCTTGGAGGGATTCTTATTAGGTGTCACACATGAGGTTTTCGTGCCTCTTTTCTTGGTGACTTTGCCCCAGAAATCCTTTGGGAAATCCTTTGATTTGGGTAGATTTCGGAGTTCTTGGAGTTCATGACCAAGAGACCTTCGATTCGTGATTCCTCTTGATTGAATGGGTTTCGGTGGATATCCTTTGGTGGAGAGGTCATTCATGAGGTGACCCAGCTATCCCCGAAGTTTCATTGCAATCCGTGGATTGAATCGGGAGATCAGGTGAAGGAAAGTTGGGAGTTGACTCGCGGCCAGTTTCTGCAGGGGAGGCGGTCTGACCGCCCAGGGCATGCGGTCTGACCACCCTGGGGATATCGCGAGGAAAGTGTTGGTTTTCCGGGGATTTTCTCTGAGAGCTTGATTGCCTTGATCAGAGGAGTTTCCAGGCAAAATCTTGGGTCGATTTGGAGTCGTGTGCTTCGAGTTGTGGTTTTGGGGAATTTCTCAGCCTAGGCGGTCTGACCGCCCTGTCCATGCGGTCTGACCGCCCCTGGCAGGAAATTTCCCGTGAGTTGTTTCCGCTGTTGTGGTTGAGTAGTTTCAGTGCTTGCTGGTGAGGTTTGCTCCTTGGATCAGTAGCACTCCAATGGCTACGTGGTCTTGGCAAACGTGCGGATAGAGTGGAGAAAGTGATTTCGGGATCGAGGCCGTGTTCATCTCATTGGAGGAGCTATCTCTCTCGAGAAAGAATTTTTATCGGCTCCCATTCACTCCCCCCCTCTCTGGTCGCCCAATCCAGTCCTTCAATTGGTATCAGAGCCGGTTACGGATCTTTTTGATTCTAACCAGTCTGAGATCCAAAGATGGGTGACTACAGAAAGGGGTCGGGTCCTCCGCACTTCGATGGGAAGAACTACCAGATGTGGGAGAGGCGCATGGGCGCGTTCTTGCGTGGGAAAGGATAATTGATCTGGGATGTGACGCAAAATGAGAATTATGTCATTCCGGACGATTTCATCCTCCCAGGTGCTCAGGACATGTGTGAGGCCAATAGCAAGGCCGTGGATTACTTGTTCCGTGCTCTGTGTGCCGCGGAGTTCGATCGCGTGTACTCAGAGAAGGTGGCTGGAAAGATTTGGGCTAAGTTGAGGATCGCTCATATTGGGAACACTCAGGTTCAGGCGCGCTTGTTTGCCACTCACCGAAGAGAGTATGAGAACTTCACTCATCTCCCCGGTGAGTCGATTGATGCCATGTTCCAACGCTTCACCTATATTGTGAACAACATGAGGGCCAATGTGGTGGTGCTCCCATACACGGATCATGATAGAGCTATCAAGCTCTTACACGCACTTGACAGATCCGTGTGGAGTGCCAAGGTCGAGGCCATTGAGGAGTCAAGCGTGTATGACACGTTGACTGAGGATGAGCTGTTTTCTAAGCTCAAGTCGTCGAAGGTGGATCGTGGCCTGAGAGCCAAGGCTGAGAGCACGACTGAGTCCCATAGTCTTGCTCTTGTGACCGGATCTGGTGGAAGGACTAACACTAACTCCTCTTTGAGGATGTTTTCTCTATCTTCCTTTGTATCCTTGCCAGATGAGGAGTTCGACGAGCTTGGAGAGGACGAGCTGGCCCTGCTGACCAGGAAGTTTGAGAGGCTGCACTAGAACTGCGTGAACATGAGAAGAACCACTCGTACGTGCTACAGATGCGGCAAGTAGGGACACTTCATCACTGAGTGCCCACAGAAGATCGAGCCCAAGAACGAGTACAAGCACCGCCCAAGGATCGAGAACAAGTACCGCTCGAGGCGTGAGCACAAGAGCAAGTACAGGGACAAGGACGAGCGGAGGTTGAGGAAAGGCGGCGGCCATGATAAGAAGAAGAAGGCTCGAGCGATGGTAGGAGCGACCGACGTCGACTCCAGTTCCTGCTACACCTCATCGAGTTCTAGCGACAGCGACGACGACAGCAAGCGCAAGAACAAGAAGCACGGTTCCAAGAACCTGAGTGGCCTGAGTTGCTTCGCACGAGAGGACGGCTTCTGCGGCATGGCCCACAACTCCGGCAGCAAGAGAAGCCAGAAGGATGACTCCGGATCAGAATCCGAGGATGAGGTATGTGATGAGCTCTCTTCTTTGCACCAGGAGAATGCTGAGTTGGTTGATTTGCTTGACAACCGTGATACCATGCTTAGAGAGGCTAAGAAACTTAGGAAAGAACTTAGAGCCTCACTAGAAGAAGCTAGGGAGAAAATTGCTGAGCTAGAATCTGTGATTCTTGATGCCAAACTTGAGATTGATTCTCTTAAGATTGCTCCTGTTGTTGTTGATACTCCTGATTGTGATGACTGCAATGCTTTCTTGGCTGATCTAACTTTGCTTAAGGAAAAGCATGCCTCAAAGTTAGAGGAACTAGACTTGCTTAGGGCTGAGATTGTTGAGTTGAAGTCTCGGTCTGCGTTACTAGGTGCTTGCACTTCCTGTCCTGTGTTGCATGCCAAACTAGATGAATCTCATGATAGGATTGTGTCTTTGGAGGCTGCTTTGAAAGTTCCAATTCCTACATCTTGCTATACATGTGAATTACATTCTGTTAAGAATATGGAATTGGCCCACTATGTTGATCGGTTGCAGGATGAAAACGATGAGCTTAGAAAGTTTATGAGTTGGCTGTCTGGGCATGAGCAACAGTTGAGTTTGATGATGGCTGAGTTTAAGAGGTCGGATGGTCAGGCTTTCGGTTCTGACAAGATTGGTGAGACCAGTGGTGAGGGAGAGAAAATTGGAGAGATTCCCATTCCACCACAAACAATACCCATGAACAAATTTGCTCCAAAACCCAACCACCTGAGAAACAAGCTAGACACCACTCCCGATCCACCGATGTTTCCCCACAAAACTGATAACTTCCAGAAACCGGTGAAGTTTGTGAGCACCCTTGGGAACATATTTGAGGGAAAATCAGGAGGGAAAGAGGTAGAGAAACCGAGAGAAACTCCACAGCCAAAGCCTAAACCAGTTCGCTTCCATTGTGAGTATTGTGGGAGGGACGGTCACCTCAGAGAGTTCTGCTACAAGAAGAAGAGGGATGAGAGGATGGCGAAGGAGTGGGCGAACAAGGACAGGTACCACCCCTCTAATGGTGTGCCTGAGCCTCGTATGCCACTGCCTAGGGGTTAGGCTGAGGTGCGTACAGTTCCGGGTTGGGGAACGAGAGGAATTCCCAACCGAGGTGGTTCGCGTGTTGTTGCCCAAGGGGGGCGGTCAGACCGGCCAGGGCAGCCAGTCTGACCGCGTCCCAGCTGGGAGCAAGGGGTGCTGATGCCCGTGGTTCTGATTTCGATCGTGGTGGTTCCTATGGTCATGGTACAGGCAGTAGGGGGTTTGTTTCTGGTGGTGGTGTGTTTGCTGGATGTTCTCCTCCTCGTGATCGATATGAGGGTGGTAGAGATCGTCGCAGCTTTGGGGGCCAGAGGAGCTACGAGCCACGCTTTCCTTTTCGTGGTAGTCGTTCTTCTCCAGCTAGACGTGAGGTGGTTCAGCGTGGTGGTCGTAGCTTTAGACATAATAGGATGGATGTTGCTAACCCCACCTTTGAGCAAATGGCTCGACACTGGTTTGATTCCTTTTGTGCTAACCCCAGTGTTGAGTCGCTTGCTCATTCTCGTTTTCGTTTTTGATTTGCAGGTGGGAGGCATGGAGAATGTTTGGTTGATTGACTCCGGTTGTTCGCGACACATGACCGGAGACAAGGGGTGGTTCTCCAGCCTCACCCCGGTGGTGTCAAAGGTGTACATCACTTTCGGGGATAATGGACGAGGACGGATGATTTCAGAAGGTGAGGTTAAGGTGAGCAAGTTGGTGACCCTAAAGCATGTGGCTCTGGTCAAGTCACTTGGTTATAACCTGTTGTCAGTATCTCAGTTGCTGGACGAGGGTTATGAGGTGCGTTTTAAGTTGGGGGCTTCTCGTGTTCTTGACTCTCGAGGCGATCTTGTTTGTACGATCGTGCCCGAGGGACAGATCTTTCACGCTGATTTTTCTCAGTCTTTCGGTCCCCCGAGGTGTTTGGTTGCTGGTCCTTCTTCTGAGTTGTGGAGGTGGCATAGGAGGTTGGGGCACTTGAGCTTTGAGCTTCTTTCCCGTTTGAGTGCACTCGATCTTGTCCGAGGATTGCCCAGGTTGCGTTTTGAGAAGGATTTGGTTTGTGCGCCTTGTAGGCATGGCAAGATGATAGCCACTCCCCATCCACCCCTGACTGCTGTCATGACAGAGCGTCTGACAGAGCTGTTGCATATGGACCTTGTTGGGCCAGCTTGAGTTCGCTCGGTGGGTGGGAAGTGGTATGTCCTAGTGGTGGTGGACGACTACTCTCGCTATGCCTGGGTGTTTTTCTTGGAGGAGAAGGGTGAGACGTTTGGTTTTGTTCGAGACCTGATCTTGAGGTTGAAGAACGAGAGACATGGGGATGCCATTAGAGCGATACGCAGTGACAATGGCACAGAGTTTAAAAACTCTCGTTTTGAGACCTTCTGTCATGATCTTGGTCTTGAGCATCAGTTTTCGACTCCGTACACCCCTCCTCAGAATGGTGTTGTGGAAAGGAAGAATCGGACCCTGTGTGAGATGGCTAGGACGATGCTTGATGAGCACAGGACTCCTAGGAGGTATTGGGCTGAGGCGGTGAATACCGCGTGCTATGTGTCAAACCGGATCCTCCTCCGAGCTTTTAAGAAGAAAACCTGCTATGAGCTGATGCATGGGCAAGTACCCAAGGTGAGTCACTTTCATGTCTTTGGTTGCAAGTGTTTCATTCTTAAGAAGGGCAGAAAGCTGGACAAGTTTGAGGCTAGGTCGGTCGATGGTATTTTCTTTGGTTATGCTACTCACTCTAGAGCATTTCGTGTGCTCAACTTGGAAACTAACCAAATCGTGGAGACTTGCGAGGTTACCTTCGATGAGACACAGCCGCGTAGCTCTTTGGTCTTTGATTGTGCAGGTGATGAGGAGTTTGGCCAGGAGATCTTTGAGGAGGAGGTGCAGGAAGATGGTGAAGAAGATGATGGTGGTGGTGCTCCCGTAGCTGACCGTGTACCTACTACTTCCACGACTATGACGACGATTGAGGATGGTCCGTCACTTACACCGACGACGACAGAGACTATTCGAGAGGTTGCTGCTGCAGAGGGGGAGGTGGTCTCCAGACATGAGGCTCCCCGGCGTGTTCAGATGGATCACCCACCTTCGTCGATCATAGGTGAAATTCATGAACGTACTACACGATCCAGGTCACAAAGGCATTCTCATTTTGCTCATTCTGCATTCGTCGCTTCTTTTGAGCCCAAAGATATTGGACACGCACTTTCCGATCCAGATTGGGTGAACGCTATGCATGAGGAGCTTGAGAATTTTGAGAGGAATCAGGTGTGGGAGTTGGTTGAGCCTCCACCAAATTGCAAACCTATTGGGACAAAATGGGTGTGGAAAAACAAAGAGGGAGAACATGGGGAGATTGTGAGGAACAAAGCGAGGTTGGTTGCTCAGGGTTTTAGTCAGAAAGAGGGGATAGACTATGAGGAAACATTTGCTCCTGTGGCCCGTTTGGAGGCAATTAGGATCCTTCTAGCATTTTCAGTTGCTAAAGGGTTCAAGTTGTACCAAATGGATGTGAAGAGTGCATTCCTGAACGGGTTTTTAGAGGAAGAAGTGTATGTGAGGCAACCCCCGGGCTTTGAGAGTGAGAGATTTCCCCATCGGGTATACAAACTCAGAAAAGCACTATATGGCCTTAAACAAGCTCCCAGGGCATGGTATGGTAGGCTGAGAGGGTTCTTGTTTAGTAAGGGGTTTGTGATGGGAAAAGTGGATCAGACTCTCTTTCTCCTCAGGCAAGGTGTTGACATTCTGATCGTGCAAATATACGTGGATGATATAATCTTTGGTGGCTCCTCTCACACTTTGGTTGCCAGGTTTGCAGATGACATGAGCAGGGAATTCGAGATGTCCATGATGGGTGAATTGCAGTTCTTTCTCGGGCTCCAGATCAAGCAGTGCAAGGACGGGACGTTCGTGCATCAAGCCAAGTACACAAAGGACATAGTGAAGAAATTCAAGATGGATGACTCGAAGCCGATGGCTACACCGATGAGTACGACTACAGCATTGGATGCGGATGTTGATGGCGAGCCCGTGGACCAGAAGGAGTACCGGAGCATGATCGGCTCCCTCCTCTACTTGACGGCGACGAGGCCGGACATACAGTTCAGTGTGTGTCTGTGCGCTCGTTTTCAGGCTTCACCGAGGACTTCACATCGGCAAGCCGTCAAGAGGATTTTCAGGTACTTAAACTACACCCCTGAGTTTGGTCTTTGGTATTCTGCGGCCTCGACACTCAACCTTCACGGGTTTGCGGACGCTGACTTCGTTGGGTGCCGTTTGGATTGTAAGTCTACTTCTGGTGGGTGTCAGTTTCTTGGGTCTTCTTTGGTTTCCAGGTCATCCCGCAAGCAGTCGAGTGTAGCCCAGTCCACTACAGAGGCCGAGTATGTTGCTGCAGCCAGTTGTTGTTCCCAGCTCCTATGGATTACCTACACTATGAGCGACTTTGGTGAGGAGTGTTCCCATGTCCCACTCTTTTGTGACAGCACCAGTGCCATAAGTGTAGCCAAGAATCCAGTTCTCCATTCCAAAACCAAGCATATAGAGGTGAGGTACCACTTCCTGAGAGACAATGTGGAGAAGGGAAAGATTGCTTTGATCCATGTGCCCACCGAGAACCAACTAGCTGATATCTTTACCAAACCCCTTGACCAAGCTACTTTCTCTCGCTTGCGGGGTGAGCTCGGTGTGTGTTTGCTTTCCTGAGTTGGTGGTGGGAGCTCCTGTGTAGCATATGTATCATATTTATCTTTGGCATGGCATTGCATTTGTATCATGATGTATAGTCATCTTTGTATCTTAGGGTGTCTTTTCTTTTGTGATATATGGTAGGATGAGCTTCTCCTATATACATTGATTACTATGATATGCTAGTTGTGAGCTTGTGAGCATGTTTGATGTGACTTGTGAAGGATAGCTATGCTCTTGATAATCTTGCTATATTTGCATGTTGAGGTGGCTAGTTTTTGGAAAATGTTTAGATAGGCTCTCTCTTATGAGTTTAAGGCTTGGCATGATCTTAGTGTGCTTGGGTGGTTTATGTCTCACTTAATTCATGGTTGGATATCATGTGCTTCTCACTTGGGGTCAAAGACCCATGTGTCATTATGAATGTTTAGCCCATGTGTTACCTTGTGGGGGAGCATAAGCTTCTTTTGCCGCAAAGGCACTTCATGTACCATTTTATGCTTAAATGTGAAAAATTAACTTGGTATGAAATGCCTTGCTCAAAATTGTGCTCTCCATTGATCCATATCATAAATGTTTTAAATCTGATTTTATATGGGTGCTAAATCGCTGCATGTTGTCTACCATGAGAAGTCTCATTTTAAGAAGTAGACACATGGCTCGATGGCTTTAACATGACATGAGATGCTTATGGGTGTTTATAATGATCTTGTGTTAAGGATATGTGACCTAGCATGAAGTTTGTGTGATTTAAATTCACTTTGGTAGACTTTGCTCATGTTTTGGTCTTTAACTCATGAGAGGGAAATTTTTTCGCAAAATTCTATATCTTGATCATGGCTTGCTCATTTGCTCATATAGCTTTACTATCATGACGGCAATGCTCATACGAATCTTTGGAATGTCTTGCTTGCTGATTTGCTCACTCGTAGCATTTCGTAGTGCTCTTTGTCTATTTGAGAAGCTCTAGGTTGTAATTTTTGTAGAAATGCCTTGATTCTTGCATTGTCAACAAGGGGGAGAAGTTTGTGCATGGAAAATAGGTCTGAGCATGTTTAGAAGGTTTTCGGCTTGTTTCGAGCTTTTTCGGAACAAGTTTTCTGGGGGCGGTCACATAGGGCGGTCAGACCGCCCTGTCTGTGATGTGACCGGACCAGGCGGTCTGACTGGCCTGGCTAGGCGGTCTGACCAGCCTGGGTCAGTGAGAGCAAGTTTTGCTCATTTTTCATGCATCTGCAGTAGTTCTTGCATGCAAGTGTTCAGGGGGAGTGCATTTGCTCAGGGGGAGCCTGCATGTGTTCAGGGGGAGCTCCGTGTGTCGCCTGAGTTCTTGCTTTGGTGGTTTGCTCTTCGTGAGCTTTGGTTTTTGTCTCGGTTGTATTGAGCCGTTGCCCTTGCCTTAGGGGACCGAGACTTTGGTTTCAAGTGATCAGGGTTTGTGTTGTTTGGCTTTTGGATCACTTGATGGGTTGTTTGTTGTTTCTTTCTTTTTCTTTTTCTCTGATGATTACTATGTGTGTGGGTGTTGTCAATGCACTCATCAAGGGGGAGATTGAGGACCTGTGTGGTTCGAGGACCGGTGGATGGTCGCTCCTTAGTGATGAGTGATTGACAACGTTGTGTGGACTAACTCTTGGCCTAGTATTGTAGGTACAAGTTGTGGCTTGATTCGCGTGGTGCAGGTGAAGATCAAGTGCGAAAGGTCTATGTCTGTGTGACCTCCCAGAGCGGAGAGACGAGTAGCCTTCGATCGAGGCAACCGGTGGCCGACGGGATCGAGTGCGGACCGTACGCTGGCAAGAAGAGCAAGACGACGTCGAGAGGGATGAAGCCGGTGCAAGGTGGCAGCTAACAACTGAAGCTTGCACGCGGAGTTTGTAGTGATTTGGCCACAAAACCACTGGGTTACTTGGCTGAGCCACAAAGCTAAGACCGAGGACTCGACGGGGCGAGCCGGCCTGCCTGGGGCGGTCTGACCGCCTGGTCAGGGCGGTCTGACCGCGGGCAGGGCGGTCTGACCGCCAAGGAGGGGCAGTCTGACCGCGTGGGCCGCAGAGTGTCGAGAAGCTTCGAAGCGGAGGACGCGTGGCGCGATCGTGAGGCTTGCGTGAAGATGAAGCGGGTTGCGGCCAGCGGGAGTCCGTCCGATGAAGAAAACGATCAAAGTTCCCAAAGTGCCCTCGGTGGGCGTGTATCTTAAGATAAGTAATTAGGGGTAGTTTGGTCATTGGTTGCCCTCCATATAAACTCAGTTGAGAGGAGATGGCAGCCACCACTTGGAACTCTAGTTCATTTGCTTTCCTCTTTAGTTTTCCTTAGGCCTAACTTGAGTGCTTCATGAGAGATCTTGTGAGAGGGATGGATGTTCGGGCGGCTTGCTAGACCTTGTATGAACCTTTCATGGTATGTATAGAAGCTTCGGCATGGTTCATCTAGTCTCTCTTGGTCTCCCAGCGTTTTCCTTTTTGGTGATTTTCGGAGCTCTTTTTGGGGATTTTCTTAGTGGCTTGTTTGAGGGGTTTCTTGGAGGGATTCTTGTTGGGTGTCACACATGAGGTTTTCGTGCCTCTTTTCTTGGTGACTTTGCCCCAAAAATCCTTTGGGAAATCCTTTGATTTGGGTAGATTTCGGAGTTCTTGGAGTTCATGACCTAGAGACCTTCAATTCGCGATTCCTCTTGATTGAATGGGTTTCGGTGGATATCCTTTGGTGGAGAGGTCATTCATGAGGTGACCCAGCTATCCCCGAAGTTTCGTTGCAATCTGTGGAGTGAATCAGGAGATCGGGTGAAGGGAAGTTGGGAGTTGACCCGCGGCCAGTTTCTGCAGGGGAGGCGGTCTGACCGCCCAGGGCACGCGGTCTGACCGCCCTGGGGATTTCGCGAGGAAAGTGTTGGTTTTCCAGGGATTTTCTCTGAGGGCTTGTTTGCCTTGATCAGAGGAGTTTCCAGGCGAAATCTTGGGTCGATTTGGAGTCGTGTGCTTCGAGTTGTGGTTTTGGGGAATTTCTCAGCCAAGGCGGTCTGACCGCCCCTGGCAGGAAATTTCCCGTGAGTTGTTTCCGCTGTTGTGGTTGAGTAGTTTCAGTGCTTGCTGGTGAGATTTGCTCCTCGGATCAGTAGCACTCCAGTGGCTACGTGGTCTTGGCAAATGTGCGGATAGAGTGGAGAAAGTGATTTCAGGATCGAGGCTGTGTTCATCTCGTTGGAGGAGCTATCTCCCTCGAGAAAGAATTTTTATCAGCTCCCATTCACTCCCCCCCTCTCTACTCGCCCAATCCGGTCCTTCACCGGCCCCTAGGGTGGCCCCACCTGGTGTGCTTCCTCTGGTTGGCTGCCTTGTGGGCCCTCTGATCCATCCCCGGTGCATGGCTTGATTTGGTATCCGAGGTGGACCCTTTGATCCATGTGAAGTCCATGTGGCGTCCTCTGATTCGTCGGTGAGTGCCTCCCCTGGATCGATGACGTGGATTGCCTTGTCTCCCTTGGTGGCAGCCACCTCCTCAGCTGAGTTGGCATGGTTTCTTCATAGAAGTTGAGTATCCATCTCTTTTAAGGGGTAAATCACCTACATACAAATAATCTCCAAGGACAAGTGGAACTACATTATTCAAACCTAAATGCTAGTGAAATATGCATATGCCTCCATTTATATGAGAATATTGAGGGTTGGAAATGGTGAATTTCCACCATCAACAAACTCCCCCAAGCTAACCTCTTGCTCGTCTCGAAGCAAGACATTAGAGACTTAGGTTGGTTGATCAGGAGTTGCTACAATGTTGTATTCTCAACTTATGGCAAACATACAGCAAAGTATTCTACCAAGAGTTGAACAAGTTGACAATGTTCTTACCTTTCACTTGATACGTGGGTCATATAGCTTCACCTGCCTTGGGCGGTTGAGAGACAGAATGGTTATATAGTATGTGCATAATCACTCATACCTTGATCAGCTTATCAATCCGGAGGTTTTGCAAATTTTTCAAAAGAAAATCAGAGTTCCTCAAATGATACTCTCGGATCGCTCAAAAGTGTATGGTTCCTCACCAAGGCATCAATGTTGCCTTTCTTCACATCCTACTCCTAATAGGCTGTATGTGGAGCTGTAGGTAGGGAAGATGTGGCATACTTGCCTCTCATGTTTTGCTAAGTTAAAGACCGGATCCTTGGAAGAAACAAACATACATCCTGATCAAGATGTGCAAATGTGTGTGATGGATATGAGCATGGCAAGGTGGATACTAGGCCCGGAAATGGGTGCTAGATATTGCCATGTTTTTTTATGAGGGATTGATGGTAAGGTGGACACTAGCCCCGGAGAAGGTACTAGTTATTACCATCTATATGGTGGAACTCTTTCTCTTGCACATATCAATCCCTTTTTCTCCTTTTGAAACTTTCGAGACTTGGGCTAGCTCTCTTTATTTATTTTTGCCATGCTTTTCTTCTTCTTCTTCTTTTTAGCTAGCCCTTTGTCTCTATTGGAGATATTTGGAGAGGGATGAATAATGCAAAGATACATAGAGTTTTATTTGAGGAAGGATGCATAAGCAATATGGAGCAAATGATGAATGCTAACTTCCAATGTAGAGGTTTTAGCATGAACGTGTACGTGATCTTGATCAGGGAAGTATGAGTTCTAACATGGGTCACAACAATTTGACAAAGCTCAATGAGAGAACAAGCTGCATATGTGGAGGCTAAGAACTAGAATCTACATATGGCCTTGGATAGGAAATTTCTCATCATTGAGGAACTCATCATGTCTTGATTTTTCAAAAAGGAAAACTTCGGATGTCAAGCATCACTAAGCACAAGATCATAGCACTCTATTATACCATATGATGTCTCACAACAACTTAGGCAAGGATCATGCTTTTTGCTACCCACAGTTTTCAAGCTAAGGTTTGAACATACAAGCCAACAAACTCAAAACTTAGGTAGGATACAAAGTTGTAAGCAAGACATACGAGGAGAATAAACAGAGCAACTATTCATCATTTCAACCATAGAGGCAAAGCATTCTTACTAAGCATATCAAAGCAAACTAAGCAAACGATGATGATGAAAGCAAATAAATATTTTTGGTCTTTTTATTTTGCAGATTTTTTTGGATTTTCATTTATAACATATTCTGAAAAACAAAGGAAGATACAAGTTACCTCAGAATGGGGGTCCTCCCCCAAGCTAGCTTCAGGCTCACTGCGGAGGAGGGTAGAAGAAACCCTGACTCGCGTAGTAAGCCCTCTGCGCCTCTATGTATTGCTGCTGATCCTACTGCATGGCTGCTATCCGTTCACCAGCCTGACGCTACCACGCTGAGTTTGACTCGACGTGGGTGTTCAGCATCTCCTCCAATCCCATAACCTAGACGGTGAGCTCTCCCATCTGCTGCGCGAGCTGAGCATTGCGTGCAGAGACTGAGGAGTGTCGCCGGAAGGACGAAGACGGAGGTGGACCACCGGAGCTGGAACTAGCGGGTGTGGCCCACTGAGCACTGCTCGCACTCACCCAAGCTGTGCCACTCGCACTCAGCTGGTAGGTGGGCTGATCCCAGCCAGGTGTATACCCAGGGGTAACCCCCAACATATACCCCGCAGGTGCCCCTCCTGCCACCGGTGGCGTAGCAGGCTGTGGCTGAGGTGGTGGTGGTGGCTGTGACTACTGCTGCTGCTGCATGTGTGCTCTCTTCGCTGCGCTTCTGGTGGACCTGCCTGAGACACTAGCACAACGGCTTTCCTCTTGTGTAACAAGGGGAATGGTTAGTGACTCCAAGTTATACAATCCAAACCCCGGGTTAGGTAACGGGATTTAGTTTTCATAGCCCAGAAAGAAGAAAGTCAAAGAATCATTTGGGCCCCTCTTGAGTATATGCCCTTGGATCAAGTATGCCTCATCAATGAGAACTCGGGGCGTCCCGATGAAGGGTACGGGATTCCCGCTAAGAACCCCGAGTCTGAGAGCAATACGAGTCACCAAAGATGTACACTCAATAGGACCTATCATCTTGAAATTCATCAACCATTGTCGAATCATAGCTTTAACGGGAGAGACCTTGATCCGGTTAACAGTGGCATATAATAGCATCATCTCATCGCTGCGCACGGGCCGAACATCCTCTCATGGAAAGAGAGTAATGGCGAGCCACTTGTGCCACAGACGGAGAGTGGGATGCATAATATCGTTGCACCGAGGTACAAACTTGCCACTGTAAACAAGACTAGAGATATCTGCCCAGAAAGATTCTCGAACAAAACGATCACAAGCCTTTTTTAGAGAAACAGCACAACGAGGACTAAACCCAAGAAGATGACTAAGTTCCTTCCAAGAAACACGATAATCGGTCCCAAAAGACGAAACTGAATGCCATCCTGAATCTCGGTAAGAGAGCAAAGAAACTGGATGGTGAGGGCCGAGAGCCAAGCTCTGTAACCGGCGCAAACTCCTCCCAACCAAGAGCATGCCAAATGGAAGCGAACACGAGATTCATACCTGTTTTCTCCATGACAGCCAGGTCGAAGTCTCAGGTGTGAGCGAAGACTCGGTCCTTCAGGAGAGCATAGGCGTGCTCCTCTCGAGTGCCCCGCAAGCTGAGGTAGTGGGTGTCGTCGACGACCTCCTCCGCGGCTTGTGGCTCGGCTTCCTCTTCTTGCTCCTCTTCATAATCCATCGTCGATGGGCTTGGTGTCGGCTCGACGGGGGTGGATGCACTCGTGCTTGCCCGCGAACGGGAGTGTGAGCGTGTCACCCTCCGGAGAGTGTTTGCCGCCCAATTCATGCTAGCACAACAACAAGGGACAACAAGAGCAACTCGGTGATGGGTTAGTGAAATCGAATGAAGTTCTTACCGAGCTTGCTCCACCAATAACAATATTTTCAGCAACACACTAGAGAGAATACTTGATGATCCAATCTCGAGTAAGAAATCCAAGAAAACCAAGAGGGCAAGGAGTAGAGAGGGGAGTGTGAGTGAAATGAGTTGAATGGGTGAAGAACACCCCCTCTCCCCCTGCTATTTATAGGCAAAACAGGGCAGGCAGCTCGGGGTGGCCAAGGCACAATAGCTAGGAGCCGTTGGAGCCGGCTGGGCCCCGCTAGCTGTTGGCCGGGTTCGGCCGATCCAACGGTCGGCCGACCCTGGCTTGGGCCAGCTGGCGGCCTACTTCGGCTGGTGGCTCCCCAACGGCTAGCCCATGGCTTGCCTTGGTGCACCGGCCAAAATTCGCCCAAAAATATTTTTCCAAATATTTTTCTTGAATTTTCAGACTCAGAAATTTTATTTAGAAAAGGGAAAAGGGCTAGATAAATCTAGCATGCAGATGCAGAGTTTTGGAAAATTAAATATGCAATTTTGGAAATAAAATTTTGGAAAGGGAAATATGAGATAAGTACCAGCTTTAACCTTTTTGGTAGAAAGGACTCATCATTTTTAGTCCGACGAGTTGGACTCTTCTGAGTGATCAATTCCACTCAGCACCCCACTCCTGAGAAGTAGAGGGTGGTTCCATCTCAATCTTCCGCCATTCTTTCTGAATTTTCTTTAGCCTCTTTGACGGAGATTTCTTCCTCGGGGGTGAAGGCTCCGTCCTTCCCCCAAGCTGCTCAACACTATCTTGCACTAACTAGTACTACTCTTCTTTGTCCTGAAACTTGAACTTCAAGTTCCTCTTCCTAATGCGGAAACGGATGATTCCGGACCCCACATTGATCCTAGATCGGACATCACTGAGAAATGGTCGCCCAAGGATGAGCTGCATTCCTCTCTCGTCATCCATATCAAGGACCACGAAATCCGCGAAGACATAAGAGCTCTTGACTTTGACCAATATGCTCTCAACAATTCCTTCTGGATATCGTATCATTGAATCTGCGAGTTGGATAGTCCGTGCTATTGGAGAGAGAGCTGGATATCCAAGTTGCTCGAACATGGCCTTGGACATGAGATTAACACTTGCACCAAGGTCACAAAGGGCTTGCCTGATCTGCTTGTAATAGATTGTGCAAGTGATAGTTGGGTAGCCTGGATCTTTCTTGTGCACCACTGCTGATTCCTCCCATGGATCAAGAATTTGTTGTATGGGCTTTCCTGCGTAGTCAGAAGCACGTGTCTTCCTAGGTGGCTTACCCCACCGGGTTGACACAACACTAACATTCTCACAAGAGGATACGGGTTGCCCCGGGATCCTCCCGTTATCAGGAGATGGAACCAAAGCAGCCAACTGGGTTTCTAACATTTTGTTGAGACTTAGCTGACTCTTCTGAGCAGAAGAAAAACTATCAAGCTTAACGTTGAGACTTTCCACAGTTTTATCAAGGGCAGCTAGCTTCTTGTTAATACCTTCATTAATCTTAGCTTGCCCAAAAATGAGATCTCTTAAGGAAGGTTGGTTAGGATTGTACGAGTTACCTTGGTTACCTCCTTGATAGTAAGGGCGTTGTTGATTCCACGATTGGCCTCCTTGTTGAGGTGGACGATAACTGTTGTTGTTGCCGTTCATGTACATCACTTCCTCCTGAGTCTCCGGACAGTAGTTGCCTGAGTCTCCGGACAGTAGTTGCCTGAGTGCCCAGTGTTGCCACAGACTTCACAAGTCATGTGAGAATCCATAGCCAGAGTAGTAGTGGCCATGGCAGCCTTCTCGCTGGTGTAGTCATCCAATCTCTTCATGAGAAGATCCATCTTGGCAGTAATCATGTCTGCTTCCTTGACAGTATGAGTGCCCCTGGGTCGTGGTTGGAGTCTTTCATCACTCCACCCTTGGTTGGAGACCATCTTCTCAATGAGTAATTTAGCATCATCAACAGTGAGTGAGAAGAATGCTCCTTGAGCAGCAGCATCAATATGGCCTCGGGCTGTCGGAGTCAACCCATTATAGAAGCTTTGAAGAATAAGCCAATCCTCCATCCCATGATGAGGACAGGCCAGGACATACTCCTGAAGCCTTTCCCAAGCCTCTGGAATAGATTCACTTGCTGCTTGCTGAAAACCAGAAATCCTTCCACGAAGAGCATTGGTTTTACCCAATGGGAAGAACTTCTTGAGAAATGCCTCTGAACACTTAGTCCAAGTGTTAATAGCTTCACGATTCGCATAGAACCATTGCTTAGCTTTCCCCAGGAGGGAGAATGGAAACAGCCGTAGACGAACATCATCCATATTTGCACCCCTGATGAACAGATATGAACTCTCTTATGTCTAATCACTAAGATCAAAGGGTCGTGTTCGTGAAGAACACTAGCCTCTAACTTATGAACAAACACATAAGGAAGGAGTTTATCACCCTTCAAGTGGATCAAAAGGCAGTGTTCATGAAGAACACAAGCCTCTAAATGATGAACAGAGGATGAACTCAAGAACATATCAAGAATATGATCCACCATGACTTTATATGAAATAGTTGAATAACTGAAGTAGATCAAAGTCATACAAAGAAATAAAGATAAAAGAGAACTCATACCTAGACTTCTAAGAGGACTTGGAACCTGAATAAGAGCAACTCTAACCTACCCCCTAGCCTTGGAAACTAAAAGTGAGAGGAGAATGAGAGAGTGGTGTGTGAGAAATGGGAGCCCCTCCCCTTCTATTTATAGGCGAGGACAAGGCTTGCTCGGACGCCCAAATGGCCCCTAAACACCCGGGAGTGAGGCAATGGACCAATGAGCAACCAACACGTGGAAGGCTAGGATGGGGCGCCACTAAGGCGGTTCGGCCGATCCGAGGATCGACCGGCCCCCTAGGGTGGCCCCACCTGGTGTGCTTCCTCTGGTTGGCTGCCTTGTGGGCCCTCTGATCCATCCCTGGTGCATGGCTTGATTTGGTATCCGAGGTGGGCCCTTTGATCCATGTGAAGTCCATGTGGCGTCCTCTGATTCGTCGGTGAGTGCCTCCCTGGATCGATGACATGGATTGCCATGTCTCCCTTGGTGGCAGCCACCTCCTCAGCTGAGTTGGCATGGTTTCTTCATAGAAGTTGAGTTTCCATCTCTTTTAAGGGGTAAATCACCTACATACAAATAATCTCCAAGGACAAGTGGAACTACATTATTTAAACCTAAATGCTAGTAAATAATGCATATGCCTCCATTTATGTGAAAATATTGAGGGTTGGAAATGGTGAATTTCCACCGTCAACAGCCTTCATCAAGATCAACGCTATGCTTCGTGACCTAGATCTAGGCACCATCAACAAGTCGCTGGAGGAAACAGTGCGGCATTATGCCTATGCATTTGACCGTCTCACCGAAGTCCTGGACAAATTGCCAGACTACCTAACAGCCCGCTCGAAGGAGGATAGACGCACTTGTGTGGTTGCCACGACGGAAAACATCATGGCCTGCTACAAGAGCCATCAGATTGATGGCTTTGACCCTATCATCGCGCTTCTGGGAATCATCACTACCGGCGACATCGACCAGGATCACTGGCGCAAGATGGTTCGTGACGATGCTCAGGGTGTGGCCAACCTCCTCATCGCTGACATGGAAGGTGATGCCGAATAATAAGAGTGAGGGACTGAGGAAGGAGTGCACATGCCGCATGCTGGAGACTACAATGAAATGAAGTAGAGGAGGTTGTGCCGGACTACCGGTGATATCAGTACGTATGTAGCTAGCTTGTAGTTTCTACTTGCTTGGTCGCTGTCTTATTAAGTACTCGTATGTATTTCAAGGCTGAAGCAACATGTATTTCTTATGCATTAGTAATTGCTTGCGATCTCACTCTAGTGACTCTACAACTGTTACTGTATCAATAGCCGACGGCGGCTATGAACGATAACCACCACCACCATCTTCTAAATCTTGTGTCACAAAAGACTTGCAGTAGCGCCAAGTACTAAATTTACCTATCTCAAAAAAATGTCATGAGCGAGCCTCTGTAGGTTGCATGCTAGCTAGTGGTGCAACCTACAGAGGCTTGCGTAACCAAGAGCCCCGCTGCGTGCTGCAACCACCTGGGTTGTACCTAGGTATTGGCATATAGCAACCTCCTCGAGATAAGCGGACATTGAGAGGCATGCGTAACCTGTCTGGTATTGGTTGCGCTGGAGCCACGCTGCGTTCTGCGGGCAACCGCCTATGTTATGAGTACACACATCCGCCGCAACCAAAAGGCACACCACATCTGCCTTGACGATTCGCGCTCGCGGCTTGACGCACTTTCAGCGTATGCGTGCGTCAGTTTTAGTTTATTTTCTGCAATTTTAGAGGTCATTTGTCAGAAACTGTTGGAGATGTCATTCTTTTTTTTTCTCCCAATATCATTTTCGGAGTTCTAAAACTGCAAGGTTTTAGGAGGAAAAAATAGAGAACTCTTAGAGATGCTCTTAGGGTCATGCAACAGCCGGTTCTGCATAATGGATGGTGTGTAACCGTATTATTCGTGCATAATCCCAGGGCTGCAGGTTACGCGCAAAATCGACACCACCCTGTCCGATGGTGCGTAACCGAGTCTGCCGACCTCCGAGACGGTAGGCTCTAAGAGAGGAATGTGTAGCGTCGTAGCCTGCAGGGTCTCGGTTACGCAGGAGTCACGCTGCTTGGTACAAACCAATTTAAACGAATGAAAATAACCATTCCTATTCAGCATTTAACCTACGTAATTTGTATGTTGGGATCGATCGTCGTCAGGTGACACGCTATCGATCCCATGGTGCATATTGCAACCTCCCCGGGATACGCACACTTTGAGATGATGAGTGCGCAACCTATCTGATCTCAGTTACGTTGGAGCCATGCTGTGTGCTACGTGCAACCGCTTGGGTTGCCCACACGGCACCCGTGCGGCCCTCGTGCGGTATGCACACAGCACAGAATCTCGATCGTGCGTGTTGCAAGTTGGTTGTTGCTCGCATTCCATGGCCGGCCCCGGCAATTTCGGCATCGTGGTGCACGGAGGCTTCCCTAATGAGACAACTGTTTCCATCTCTCTCTCTAATCCGTTGGCCCTTTCACTACAGTAGCTATATAAACAAGGACCGGGAGGTGTGTTGGTACATTATTCATTCATACTGTAGCGTCTCATTTTACTGTAGGTTTACTAGAAACAATTAGTGGTTTTCCCAGCGGCTGCAGGTAGTACAGTAGTGGGGAGTATGACTACACCAGCAGCGGCTGCAGGTAGTACAGTAGTGGTTGATGCCTCCAGGTCCCGGAAAACACCTTTGAAGCGCCGACCCGAGACTTCTGATCCTGATGATGTAAGTTCCCCGGGCAAGCGTCTGCAGACGATAGATACGCCGCCGCCGCCAAGCATCTACTGTTTGATTAGCCGGCCGCTCCTGCTCATCCCACCATCGAAGAACCACCTGCGCAAGAAGATGACAGTGAGGTGCGTACGTACTGGTGGGATGCTCGATTTGGTGGTGTTCCTCCCGCATTACACTCTGTGTAGTTTAATTATTTTCCATCTCCTCATTTTCTTGTTCTTCATGCATGGGCACGCGCGGTGTGTTGTGTGTGTTTCCCACTCTCTGTGCAGTTGATGAGTGAGTTGGAGAAGGAACTTTTGGATGTTCTGGCCGCAATTGGTGCGATGTACAAGGAAGATGATGACGACATCTCGGCGGATCAGTACATCCTGCACGATCCACCTGCAGCTCCTAATGCTCCATCCATTGAGGTTGACGAAGACGATCCCTCCAGTATGGCAGGTGCTAATAATATACATATATACTCCGTCGTCGTGTATATATATCGATGAGTGTGCTTCTGCTGCCTCTAACTTGGTTGCCTTTTATTGTCTCGCAATAATATAATACTAGCGGCGACGACGAGTAGTAGTCGATCTCCAGGCTGGGAGATCGAGCAAATAATAAACACCAGGTCAAGTTGTGTGTGCAACATGGGCCACCAGCAGATCCCATGCCACTGCGCTACTGCCTTATGATATACACTATGATGCAACAGTTATTAGTTGGCTAGGTCCGTCTCATAATTCCTCGTACGTGCTTCGTCCAAATTCAACTTTTTTATGGGCGCTAGACGTCTTCGGATGAATTCATAATATAAGTTAGCCCATGTTTTGGATCGGATAGATGCGTGCATGCATTGTCTATGACTAGTGCCTTTGCACCCTTTTCTATTTTTACTATTTTATTACTATTTTATATTCATTGCTAATGAAAATGGAAAATAACCCAGATCGGCGTAACCTACACCCAGCCACGGGTTACGCACCATCCCTGCTGCATCCGGTCCTGTCGATTCTGTGAGTAACCTACACCCGTTCAGTTACGCACTATCAGTGCGGCCTGCACCTGCGAGACGGTGTTGCATGCAACATGGATGGTGCGTAACCTAGCGGGTACGGATTTGTTGGAGGTTGCACCATGCGTATGTAACCGTCACCGTGAGTAATGTAGTCAGTGTTGCACCATGCAACCAACCATCTTAAAGGTGCGTAACCTAGTCTGTGCTTAACCGAGTCGGTGTTGCTGCTCAAGCAACACGGACGGAGCATAACTTGTGCAACTTACACGCTGATTCGACACGAGACAGTCAGACAGTAGGTGGTGTTACATCAAGCAGCACAGACGGCGCGTAACCTTTGCTAGTTACACGCAGATTCAAGACGACTGGATGCAGCGTGGATTTTGCGTTACCTTATCGGCTCAAGGTTACGCGATGAAACGACACGACAGAGGATGCAGTGTGGGTTTTGCGTAACCGACGCTCTGCGTAACCCAGTCAATGTTGCACCATGCAACCAGCCGTCTTAAAGGTGTGTAACCTAGTTTGGTGTTGCATCAAGCAGCACTGACAGCGCATAACCTTTGCAGGTTACGCACAGATTCGACACGACCCAGTCGGTGTTGCATCAAGCAGCACGGACGGTACGTAACCTTTGCATAACCAACATCCTGCGTAACCCATTCAGTGTTGCACGCGCCATGCAGAACGGATGGTGCGTCGTCGAACCATGCGTCACCGAAGCTGGTGCAAGTGACACACAGGATCGACACGACCGGATGTAGGTTGCGCGATGAAACGACACCACCCAGTCGGTGTTGCTGTTGCAGCATGAAGGTGCGTAACAAAGTCTGTGCGTGTCCGACCAGGTTCAGGTTACGCATACATCTGGAGCCTATAAACCGAGCAGCTGGTGCAGGTAACGTGCATAATCGACACCACCAGATGCAGGATGGGTCAGGTTACATATACAACTGAAGCCTATTTGTGCGTAACATAGTCGGTGTTGCAGGAACAATGCAGCATGGCTGCGTGCTAGCTAGTGGTGCAACCTACAGAGGCTTGCGTAATAATACAGAGCCTAGTTGCAGGATCAATACAGAGGCTTGGTGCAACCTGGGTTTTACATGTGTAACATGTGGTTACGCGCAGGCCATGGTGCGTATTAGCGTATTGCAACCTCCCCGGGATAAGCAGACTTTGAAGGGCATGCGTAACCTGTCCGGTATCGGGCTGCATTCTGAATGGTGTTACCCGATACCTGTGAGTTTGTGTTGCCTACACCATGATGCCTGAGTGGCACGTAACCATGGTGATGCGAGACGGTGAATAGTATGCCGTGAAGCACTAGAAAGGTCAGGTACCTGGAGCCGAAGGGTGGTTCCTACGGCCAAAAACAACAAATTCTATGGGTTCTGAATTGGATGTTGAGCAGGAGCTTCTAATCACTTTGTAATGGAAAGACGTTGGAAAAGACGCGGTTCTGATCCAGATATCTCGGAACGCAGAGCCCCACAATCTAACAGAAAATCCAACTAAAAACATAGTAAAAACCTGAACACGAGTTTATTCCTAACACCCATCTTGATCCTTGTTTCCCAGGGCTTTGGTTACCACATCTTCCTAGTTTGCCTAAGGTCACCGGCTCTGTGAATATTCAGAGGAAACTTGATGCTGCAAGGGTACAATATGTTGTTAGTAACTTGCTTATAAGTATTGGTCGATGAACAACATTAGTGTGTCATTTTGTTATCTTACAGTGCGCTGGAGCACCTCCTCGTTCCTAGGGTTTTTGGATACGGTTTCACCTGTAGCTGGAAGTGTGGTATCTTCCCACCTCACTTGTACCCGGCTACTCTGCTCTTTGCTACAGTTCTAAAATTCTTTTGACTTTTTTGCCTGGACAAAGCTGTTCCAATCTGCTTTTGTAATAATACCCTCAAAATATTGCGGAGGCGACACACCCTTGTTGACAATTTTTTTGATTAAGTCAGATTTTAATTTAATTTTTCTTCAGCGCTGCAGCCTTCACAACTTCCTTTGAAGACTCTGGTATCTTAAACCAAGGCTTCAAAGGAAGCTATGAAGGCTTATACCAGAGGCTTCAAAGGAAGCCTAGGTTTAAGATACCAGAGGCTTCAAAGGAAGCTGTGAAGGCTGTAGAAAAATTAAATTCAAATCAGACATAATCAAAAAAGTTGTCAAGAAGGGTGTGTCGCCTCTGCAATATTATGAGGGTATTATTACAAAAGTAGATTGGATTTAGAACAGCTTTGTCCAGGCAAAGAAGTCAGAAGATTTGGCATTGTGCTTTGAGCTTCTTCGCGACGGATCTCGATGGGAGGGAGAGGGCAGAGGAGGGAGGTCGCGCCGGTGTTCCTCCCGCCTCGCCTCGCACCCTGCTCTGCCCGTGGGGGATGGATCTCGCCTCACGCCCTCTCCGGGGAGGCCGCCTCCAGCTCCACTGCGGTCCCCACCTCCCCGCGTCGCCGCCGGAATCCCCGAGGGAGAGGCCACCACGCGCCGGATCTAGGCCCGCCGAGGGGAGTGGGAGGTCGCCGGTGGCCGGATCCGGTGGCAGGGGCAGATGAGGTGGCGGGGATCGAGGAGGTGACGGCGGCCTGTGAGTGCAGGAGGCGTGCGGGTCACGGGAGGAGGAGAGGGAGATGGCAGCGGGGGCGTAAGGTTGGGCTGCGCGAAGGAGAGATAAAGGGCAAAAAAACCCTAAACCGGCCGTGTTTGGTTGGAGTAGTAAAAATTTTTACTCCTCCTTTGACCGTTAATTGGAGGTATTAAATAAGTCAGTTTGCAAAACTATTTTCACAACTCCGTGCAAAATCACGAGACGAAATTTAGTACTCCATGCATGAAAGATTCCTTGAACGAATTTTTTTCCATGCTGCTTGATGCAACACCGACTCGGCGGTTGAGCACGCACTAGGTTACGCACCTTCATGACGGGGTGTGTCATGTGTACCGACACGGTGTAGGTTTCTGTGATAACCGCCTAGGTTACGCACGTAGCATCACGGTTGCAGTGCAACACGGCAGGTCGTGTTGAACCCCCAGTTCATTTGGCTCCTGCACCCGGTCGGCAGGGTTACGCACCATCTATTCTGCGTGGCTCCTGCAAAACCGACAGGGTTACACACGTAGACCTGGTTACGCACCACCCATGATGTGCATCTGGTCCTGTCGATTCTACGAGTAACCTACACCCATTCGGTTATGCTCCATCCATGCTGCATGGCTCCTGCAACACCACTGACACTGACTGGATCGTGTCAAACCTGCATAACCTTCGCCTAGGCGGTTACGCATGAGCCATGGTGTCTACGGAGGGAGTACTAGTAGCGTGTAACCAAACCACAGGTCAGCTAGTAGTATACTCCGTATAGGGTAGACGATGGTGGTAGATTGTGTGGAGGGGCCGGGTAGCCGAATCAAGAGCAAGATGGTAACGCAGGAACACAAAGACACCAGGATTTATATAGGTTCGGGCCATCAGATTGATACTTTGTCCTCTCTCGCCCTTGGCCATACTACCCTAAACGCCGCCGTCCCCCCGTGATCTGGTTCTCCAATCCCCAACGATTGACCAATGTCTTGGTGGTTTCGGTGAGTTCTCTCCTCGAGTACACGCTCTCTGTCAACGTGATCAATTCCCAACCATCGATCCCTGTTGATGGTTGAAATTCACCATTTCCAACCCTCAATATTCTCACATAAATGGAGGCATATGCATTATTTACCAGCAATTAGGTTTGAATAATGTAGTTCCACTTGTCCTTGGAGATTATTTGTATGTAGGTGATTTACCCCTTGAAAGAGATGGAAACTCACCTTCTATGAAGAAACCATGCCAACTCAGCTGAGGAGGTGGCTGCCACCAAGGGAAACATGGCAATCCACGTCATCGATCCAGGGGAGGCACTCACCGACGAATCAGAGGATGCCATATGGACTTCACATGGATCAAAGGGCCCACCTCGGATACCAAATCAAGCCATGCACCGGGGATGGATCAGAGGGCCCACAGGGCAGCCAACCAGAGGAAGGACACTAGGTAGGGCAACACTAGGGGGCCGGCCGATCCTAGGATCGACCGAACCGACCTAGGGGGCTCCATCCTAGCCCTCCACGTGGCAGCCCTCTATTGGTCCATTGCCTCACTCTCGGGTGTTTAGGGGCACTTTGGGCATCTGAGCAAGCCTTGTCCTTGCCTATAAATAGAAGGGGAGGGGCTCCCATTTCTCACACACCACTCTCTCATTCTCCTCTCACTTTTAGTTTCCAAGGCTAGGGTGTAGGCTAGAGTAGCTCTTATTCAGGTTCCAAGTCCTCTTGGAAGTCTAGGTGTGAGTTCTCTTTTTGAGTTCTCTTTTATCTTTATTTCTTTGTATGACTTTGATCTACTTCAGTTATTCAGCTATTTCATATAAAGTCATGGTAGATCATATTCTTGATATGTTCTTGAGTTCATCCTCTGTTCATCATTTAGAGGCTTGTGTTCTTCATGAACACTGCCTTTTGATCCACTTGAAGGGTGATAAACTCCTTCCTTATGTGTTTGTTCATAAGTTAGAGGCTCGTGTTCTTCACGAACACGACCCTTTGATCTTAATGATTAGACATAAGAGAGTTCATATCTGTTTGTATGTCTAGCCTTAGTTGATCTTGTTAGATGGCATGATAGTGTTGCATGGGGTCTGTGTTCAAGCTACAGTACTCGGTCTAGTTGACCAGTCCTCTGGTGGCTCTCACCCTGGGTCACAATAGCCCAGGCCGGGTGGAGTCTAGCAGCAACGCAGGCATGGTGCCTGGGTTGTCTGGCTACGATAGTTATGAGCATACCCCCCGTAATGATAGAGGTCGGTCCTCGGGTGGTGACAGCCCCGTTGGATCCTTGGGCAACCTCCGCGCTGGGGTACCTGCTGTAGGAGTCTAAAGTCTAGTTTCACAGAGTGCTGGTCGTCGCGGGCTAGCTCCCCGTTTGTACCTGGGTGCTGAACCTTATCTCTCTCATGCAATACTCATGCCCATCTCTTGTATCTTTTAGCTTTGTATGTTTAGTACATTAGAACCTAGAGCTAACTCGTATGTTCCCCCTAAGCCGTAGTGTGCTAGAGTAGAGGTAGATCTGAGTGTGTGTGTCACACTACCCCGTTTATCTTTTATCTTACCCCTGTATTTGAGTGTGTTGTTCCCTATATCTATCTCTTGGTTTACATTCAGAGCAAAAGCATAAGTCTAAGATATCCGCCATTGCCTTCCACGGATAAGATACCCTTGGAATACTCTCCTTCCTTGGGGAAATGCTACAATGGTTTATCTGTGCGCTTGCGGATTCATTCATGATCGTTTAGATTAACCTATGGCAAGTCTCGATGTTCACGCTAACCCGGTGTCATTAGTTGTGACATTGAGAGCTACCTAAAGGCATTACTAACGCTGCCGCTAAGGATGGATTCCAAATCTGTTCTTAAGTGATCGATGTTAAGAAATGCCAACAAGCATTTCTGGCGCCATTGCCGGGGAAGGCACAGGATTATCATGACTATGCTTTGCATCTGTTTATAAACTCTGAGTAGGTTAGGACAACTCTCAATGCAGGCTAACCTTGACTGTCTTCTTTTATCTTTGGAAGATGAAGACAGGTAGTGTATGACTGGTTTCGACCTACCGGGAAATTTTACTGAAGATCCCGAGTCACTTGCGAGGAAAGCTCAAATTCATTTTGGCTCACCTCGTCGTACTCGTCCGGAGGGCGAACCAGCTTCCTTTGTACCATCCACGTCCAACGCTATGGCCCAGAAGACACTTCATGAGTACTCAGCTCCTTTCGCTGACCAGGTGCTGCAAGGCCCTGAGGTGGCAATGGGGACTGAAAATTTTGAGATCAAGACGGGTCTAATCACGATGGTACAGGCTAGCCCATTCTGTGGCAAGCCAAATGAGGATGCCAATGCTCATCTGCAGCAATTCCTGGAGCTATGCAGCACTTTCGTCATCAGGGGTGCAAATATGGATGATGTTCGTCTACGGCTGTTTCCATTCTCCCTCCTGGGGAAAGCAAAGCAATGGTTCTACGCGAATTGTGAAGCTATTAACACTTGGACTAAGTGTTCAGAGGCATTTCTCAAGAAGTTCTTCCCATTGGGTAAAACCAATGCTCTTCGTGAAAGGATTTCTGGTTTTCAGCAAGCAGCAAGTGAATCTATTCCAGAGGCTTGGGAAAGGCTTCAGGAGTATGTCCTGGCCTGTCATCACCATGGGATGGAGGATTGGCTTATTCTTCAAAGTTTCTATAATGGGTTGACTCCGACAGCCCGAGGCCATATTGATGCTGCTGCTCAAGGAGCATTCTTCTCACTCACTGTTGATGTTGCTAAATTACTCATTGAGAAGATGGTCTCCAACCAAGGGTGGAGCGATGAAAGACTCCAACCACGACCGAGGGGTACTCATACTGTCAAGGAAGCAGACATGATTACTGCCAAGATGGATGTTCTTATGAAGAGATTGGATGACTACACCAGCGAGAAGGCTGCCATGGCCACCACTACTCTACCTATGGATTCTCATATGACTTGTGAAGTCTGTGGAAACACTGGGCACTCAGGCAACTACTGTCTGGAGACTCAGGAGGAAGTAATGTACATGAATGGCAACAACAACGGTTATCGTCCACCTCAACAAGGAGGCCAATCGTGGAATCAACAACGCCCTTATTATCAAGGAGGTAACCAAGGTAATTCGTACAATCCCAACCAACCTTCCTTGAGAGATCTTTATTTTGGGCAAGCTAAGATTGATGAAGGTATTAACAAGAAGCTAGCTGCCCTTGATAAAACTGTGGAAAGCCTCAGCGTTAAGCTTGATAGTTTTTCTTCTGCTCAGAAGAGTCAGCTAAGTTTCAACAAAATGTTAGAAACCCAGCTGACTGCTTTGGTTCCATCTCCTGATAACGGGAGGATCCCGGGGCAACCCGTATCCTCCTGTGGAAATGTTATTGTAGTGTCAACCAGGTGGGGTAAGCCACCTAGGAAGACACATGCTTCTAACTATGCAGGAAAGCCCATACAACAAATTCTTGATCCATGGGAGGAATCAGCAGTGGTGCACAAGAAAGATCCAGGCTACTCGACTATCACTTGCACAATCTATTACAAGAAGATCATGCATGCCCTTTGTGACCTTGGTGTGAGTGTTAATCTCATGTCCAAGGCCATGTTCGAGCAACTGGGATATCCAGCTCTCTCTCCAACAGCACGGACTATCCAACTCGCCGATTCAACGATACGATATCCAGAAGGAATTGTTGAGAGCATATTGGTTAAGATCAAGAGCTCTTATGTCTTCGCGGATTTCGTGGTCCTTGATATGGATGACGAGGGAGGAATGCCGCTCATCCTTGGGCGACCATTTCTCAGTGATGTCCGAGCTAGAATCAATGTGGGGTCCGGAATCATCCGTTTCCGCATTGGGAAGAGGAACTTGAAGTTCAAGTTTCAGGACAAAGAAGAGTAGTGCTATTTAGTGCAAGATAGTGTTGAGCAGCTTGGGGGAAGGACGGAGCCTTCACCCCCAAGGAAGAAATCTCTGTCAAAGAGGCTAAAGAAAATTCGGAAAGAATGGCGGAAGATTGAGATGGCACCAACCTCTACTTCTCAGGAGTGGGGTGCTGAATGGAATTGATCACTGAGGAGAGTCCAACTCGTCATACTAAAAATGATGAGTCCTTTCTACCAAAAAGGTTAAAGCTGGTACTTATCTCATATTTCCCTTTCTGAAATTTTATTTCCAAAATTGCATATTTGATTTCCCAAAACCTTGCATCTGCATGCTAGATTTATCTAGCCCTTTTCCCTTTTCCCAAATAAAATTTCTGAAAACCATTTCTGAGTTTGAAAATTCAAGAAAAATCGTTTGAAAAATATTTCGAGGGAATTTGGGTCGAGGCTCTCAGGCAGGCCCCTAGCTAGCCGTTGGGGAGCCACTGGCCAAGGCAGAGGGTAGGTGGGCCCGGCCTGGGGTCGGCCGACCCCAGGTTCGGCCGAAGCAGCCCAACAGCTGCTGGGCCCCACCTTGCTCCAACGGCTCCTAGCCGTTGCACAATGGCTATGTCTGGATGCCCGGCACATTTGCCTACAAATAGCAGGGGGGGAGGGGGTGTTGTTCACCCATTCAACACTCTTCACTCACACACCCCTCTCTACTCCTTGCTCCCTTGGTTTTCTTGGATTTCTTGCTCGAGATTGGATCATCACGTATTCTCTCTATTGTGTTGCTGAAAATATTGTTATTGGTGGAGCAAGCTCGGTAAGAACTTCATTTGATTTCACCAACCCATCACCGAGTTGCTCTTGTTGTTCCTTGTTGTTGTGCTAGCATGAATTGGGCGGCCACGCTCCTGTTCGCGGGCAAGCACGAGTGCATCCACCCCCGCCGAGCCAATGCCGAGCCCATCGACGATGGATTATGAAGAAGAGCAAGAAGAGCAAGCCTTGCCACAAGCCGCGGAGGAGGTCATCAATGACACCCCCTACCTCAGCTTGCGGGGCACTCGAGAGGAGCAAGCCTATGCTCTCCTAAAGGACCGAGTCTTCGCTCACACCCGAGACTTCGACCCGGCTCTCATGGAGAAAACATGTATGAATCTCTAGTTCGCTTCCATTTGGCATGCTCTTGGTTGGGAGGAGTTTGCGCCGGTTACAGAGCTTGGCTCTCGGCCTCTCACCATCCAGTTTCTTTGCTCTCTTACTGAGATTCAGGATGGCATTCAGTTTTGTCTTTTTGGGACCGATTATCGTGTTTCTTGGAAGGAACTTAGTCGTCTTCTTGGGTTTAGTCCTCGTTATGCTGTTTCTCTGAAGAAGTCTTATGAGGGTTTTGTTCAAGAATCTTTCTGGTCAGACATCTCTGGTCTTGTTTACAGTGGCAAGTTTGTACCTCGGTGCAACGATATTGTGCATCCCACTCTCCGCCTGTGGCACAAGTGGCTCGCCATTACTCTCTTTCCACGAGAGGATGTTCGGCCCGTGCGCAGCGATGAGATGGTGCTATTATATGCTGTTGTTAACCAGATCAAGGTCTCTCCCGTTAAAGCTATGATTCGGCAGTGGTTGATGAATTTTAAGATGATAGGTCCTATTGAGTGTACATCTTTGGTGACTCGTATTGCTCTCAGACTCGAGGTTCTTACCGGGAATCCCGTACCCTTCATCGGGACGCCCCGGGTTCTCATCGATGAGGCATACTTGATCCAAGGGCATATACTCAAGAGGGGCCCAAATGATTCTTTGACTTTCTTCTTTCCGGGCTATGCAAACCAAATCCCATTACCTAACCTGGGGTTTGGATTGTATAACTCGGAGTCACTAACCATTCCCCTTGTTACACAAGAGGAAAGCCGTCGTGCTAGTGTCTCAGGCAGGTCCACCAGAAGCGCAGCAAAGAGAGCACACATGCAGCAGCAGCAGCAGTCACAGCCACCACCACCACCTCAGCCACAGCCTGCTACGCCACCGGTGGCAGGAGGGGCCCCTGCGGGGAATATGTTCGGGGTTACCCCTGGGTATACACCTGGCTGGGATCAGCCCACCTACCAGCCGAGTGCCAGTGACACAGCTTGGGCGAGTGCGAGCACTGCTCAGTGGGCCACACCCGCTAGTTCCAGCTCCTGTGGTCCACCTCCGTCTTCGTCCTTCCGGCGACACTCCTCAGCCTCTGCACGCGATGCTCAGCTCGCACAGCAGATGGGAGAGCTCACCGTCCAGGTTACGGGATTGGAGGAGACGCTGAACACCCACGTCGAGTCTACCTCAGCGTGGCAATGTCAGGCTGGTGAGCGGATAGCAGCCATGCAGTAGGATCAGCAGTGATACATAGAGGCGCAGAGGGCTTACCACGCGAGTCAGGGTTTCTTCTACCCTCCTCCGCAGTGAGCCTAAAGCTAGCTTGGGGGAGGACCCCCATTCTGATTTAACTTGTATCTTCCTCTGTTTTCAGAATATCTTATAAATGAAAATCCAAAAAAATCTGCAAAAATAAAAAGACCAAAAATATTTATTTGCTTTCATCATCATTTGCTTAGTTTGCTTTGATATGCTTAGTAAGAATGCTTTGCCTCTATGGTTGAAATGATGAATAGTTGCTCTGTTTATTTTCCTCGTATGTCTTGCTTACAACTTTGTATCCTACCTAAGTTTTGAGTTTGTTGGCTTGTACGATCAAACCTTAGCTTGAAAACTGTGGGTAGCAAAAAGCATGATCCTCGCCTAAGTTGTTGTGAGACATGACATGGTAGAATAGAGTGCTATGATCTTGTGCTTAGTGATGCTTGTCATCCGGAGTTTTCCTTTTTGAAAATCAAAACATGATGAGTTCCTCAATGATGAGAATTTTCCATCCAAGGCCATATGTAGATTCTAGTTCTTAGCCTCCACATATGCAGCTTGTTCTCTCATTGAGCTTTGTCAAATTGTTGTGACCCTTGTTAGAACTCATACTCCCCTGATCAAGATCACGTACACGTTCATGCTAAAACTTCTACACTGGAAGTTAGCATTCATCATTTGCTCCATATTGCTGATGCATTCCTCTATAAATAAAACTCTATGTATATTTGCATCATTCATCCCTCTCCAAATATCTCCAATAGAGACAAAGGGCCAGCTAAAAAAAGAAGAAGAAAAGCATGCTCAAAAGCATGGCAAAAATAAATAAAAGAGAGCTAGCCCAAGTCTCGAAAGTTTCAAAAGGAGAAAAAGGGATTGATGCAAGAGAAAGAGTTCCACCATATAGATGGTAATAACTAGTACCTACTCCGGGGCTAGTGTCCACCTTACCATCAATCCCTCATTCCTTCATATAAAACACGGCAATATCTAGCACCCATTTCCGGGCCTAGTATCCACCTTGCCATGCTCATATCCATCACACACATATGCACATCTTGATCAGGATGTATGTTTGTTTCTCCCAAGGATCCAGTCTTCGACTTAGCAAAACATGAGAGACAAGTATGTCACATCTTCCCTACCTACAGCTCCACATACAACCTATTAGGAGTGGGATGTGAAGAAAGGCAACATTGATGCCTTGGTGAGGAACCATACACTTTTGAGCGATCCGAGAGTATCATTTGAGGAACTCTGATTTTCTTTTGAAAAATTTGCAAAACCTTCGGATTGATAAGCTGATCAAGGTATGAGTGATTATGTACATGCTATAAAACCATTCTGTCTCTCAACCGCCCAAGGTAGGTGAAGCTATATGCCCCACGTATCAGATGAAAGGTAAGAACATTGCCAACTTGTTCAACTCTTGGTAGAATACTTTGTTGTATGTTTGCTATAAGTTGAGAATACAACATTGTAGGAACTCTTGATCAACCAACCTAAGTCTCTAATGTCTTGCTTCGAGACGAGCAAGAGGTTAGCTTGGGGGAGTTTGTTGGCGGTTGAAATTCACCATTTCCAACCCTCAATATTCTCACATAAATGGAGGCATATGCATTATTTACTAGCATTTAGGTTTGAATAATGTAGTTCCACTTGTCCTTGGAGATTATTTGTATGTAGGTGATTTACCCCTTGAAAGAGATGGAAACTCACCTTCTATGAAGAAACCATGCCAACTCAGCTGAGGAGGTGGCTGCCACCAAGGGAAACATGACAATCCACATCATCGATCCAGGGGAGGCACTCACCGACGAATCAGAGGACGCCACATGGACTTCACATGGATCAAAATGCCCACCTCAGATACCAAATCAAGCCATGCACCGGGGATGGATCAGAGGGCCCACAGGGCAGCCAACCAGAGGAAGGCCACTAGGTAGGGCCACCCTAGGGGGCCGGCCGATCCTAGGATCGGCCGAACCGACCTAGGGGCTCCATCCTGGCCCTCCATGTGGCAGCCCTCTATTGGTCCATTGCCTCACTCCCGGGTGTTTAGGAGCACTTTGGGCATCCGAGCAAGCCTTGTCCTTGCCTATAAATAGAAGGGGAGGAGCTCCCATTTCTCACACACCACTCTCTCATTCTCCTCTCACTTTTAGTTTCCAAGGCTAGGGGGTAGGCTAGAGTAGCTCTTATTCAGGTTCCAAGTCCTCTTGGAAGTCTAGGTATGAGTTCTCTTTTATCTTTATTTCTTTGTATGACTTTGATCTACTTCAGTTATTCAACTATTTCATATAAAGTCATGGTAGATCATATTCTTGATATGTTCTTGAGTTCATCCTCTGTTCATCATTTAGAGGCTTGTGTTCTTCGTGAACACTACCTTTTATCCACTTGAAGGGTGATAAACTCCTTCCTTATGTGTTTGTTCATAAGTTAGAGGCCCGTGTTCTTCACAAACACGACCCTTTGATCTTAATGATTAGACATAAGAGAGTTCATATCTATTTGTATGTCTAGCCTTAGTTGATCTTGTTAGATGGCATGAGAGTGTTGCATGCGGTCTGTGTTCAAGCTACGGTACTCGGTCTAGTTGACCAGTCTTCTGGTGGCTCTCACCCTAGGTCACAATAGCCCGGGCCGGGTGGAGTCTAGCAGCAATGTAGGCATGGTGCCTGGTTTGTCTGGCTACGATAGTTATGAGCATACCCCCCGTAACGATAGAGGTCGGTCCTCGGGTGGTGACAGCCCCGTTGGATCCTTGGGCAACCTCCGCACTGGGGTATCTGCTGTAGGAGTCTAAAGTCTAGTTTCGCAGAGTGCTGGTCATCGCGGGCTAGCTCCCCGTTTGTACCTGGGTGCTGAACCTTATCTCTCTCAAGCAATACTCATGCCCATCTCTTGTATCTTCTAGCTTTGTATGTTTAGTACATTAGAACCTAGAGCTAACTCGTATGTTCCCCCTAAGCCGTAGCGTGCTAGAGTAGAGGTAGATCTGAGTGTGTGTGTCACACTACCCCGTTTATCTTTTATCTTACCCCTGTCTTTGAGTGTGTTGTTCCCTATATCTATCTCTTGGTTTACATTCAGGGCAAAAGCATAAGTCTAAGATATCCACCATTGCCTTCCACGGATTCGATACCCTTGGAATACTCTCCTTCCTTGGGGAAATGCTACAATGGTTTATCTGTGCACTTGCGGATTCGTTCATGATCGTTTAGATTAACCTATGGCAAGTCTCGATGTTCACGCTAACCCGGTGCCATTAGTTGTAACATTGAGAGCTGCCTAAAGTCATTTCTAACGCTGCCGCTAAGGATGGATTCCAAATCTATTCTTAAGGGATCGACATTAAGAAATGCCAACAATCCCTTTAAATTTGTAATCACTACTATATTGTTGGACTTTTGGATATGGATCTTCTTCACCTGTATGTCGTTCCCTTTCTATCACGGATCATGGCCGGCGTTGACCAGATAAGAGACCAAGAAATCACACAATACCTAGTGGTTTCACCTCTTTGAAATTGCCCCACTATCCAACTAGGTCGTGATTTTTTTCTATGGCCGCCCACACTTCTTCCTCTTTGAAGTGGATGTTGGTAGTGTGACATGGAATCATATATTAGTTGTGTAGTCATCTTCGTTTGAGACCGTGTTCTTTTTGCAACTATATCTCCTGGATTGTTTATTTTCTTTTCTTCTTGGAAAGAATGTACTTTTTCTGTTTGCGCTTCACATGATTGTTCTTCTACTAATGAGAATCCTGGAACATCAGATTCCTATACAAAAAGAAAAAAAATGGCTGCCAGATTCACAAAACACGAAATATACGTTGGAAATTAAATATCATTTTAAATATATACACCAACCGCAATAGGTACGATGTGCGAATATCGCCCTTCAAATGTGTTATGCACGGAGAGCATCAATCTACAGCAAACCTTCTTCTGAAATATATCCATTTCATCCTAAGGTAACAAATGTCCACAGTACTAATATAAGTTTTACTTTATTTGTATATCATAACATTCAGGGTGCAAGCACAAGCAGACGTATCGAAGTAAACGACTCATTAAGGGTATCCCCATTCCAGTGCATCATGTACTTTATGACATAAGTGCTGCAAGTTGAGCTAAGGATGTATGTATTGTTAATCCAGGTCTACATGGAATGCACATGGCTGCACTAGGACAGTGTTGTAGCTTACCTATCTCGTGGTGTTGGTATATTCTTATGATAATCTACCTTCCACTTTTTGACTTCAATTTTTCCATCGCTACATCCACTTTTTGAAATGTGAGCATCAATGCAACACTGAACTGATTCCGTCTGCACAACAAAGATACACATCGGGAAATTGCTGACCAGATGAGTAATAATGTATTTGATGCTCACCAATGATACTACTTGGCTCAATTGCCAAATATCATCACTGAAGATTAACAGGTCTAGTACTTGAACCTTCTTTTTAGTAATATTGAACACAAGAAGAGCCCAATGATGACCTTCAATGTGTACAGGAATATAAACCTGAGATGGATATAGGTTCTCATATAGATTAATGCAAATGTTGGTATACTATATATCAGGTGCAAGAATTAGCGAAAAAAGTAGGGAAGATAACGAGAAAATACACCATGTCTCGTGTGAGGAAACTTTTCCCTACAGATACCATCTTCTTTTGTCTCTCATATGTTCCTTTCTTACCCTTTTCTTTTGCTAAGACCACTTCCGTTATATTGGTGTCAACATAAGCCACCCTTTCATTTCCTATGGCGACTATAAAAGCAAAAGCATCCATTATCTGCAGGAAATATGGTTAAAGTAACTAAAACAATTAGCCATGTGATGATTCATAACCTGATCTATAAATTAGGAATAATATGCATGGATTCCAGAAACATAAATTTATCTGCACTCACTTGCCCAGCTGTTCGATTGGTTTCACCTGAGATCCATTCCTTAGTACCAGTAGCATTAGGTAGTAGAGTACTGACCCGAAAATGTACACCATTGATAACAACGACAGTTGCTTCTTTATAACTTTTTGTGACAAAGCTTAAAACCTCTTCATCCATAGCAGTCAGCACGTAGTCACCATCTCCAGAATGGAGATTTCCATATGCTTTTGCCCTATTTACAATTGACAATGTCATCTGCCCATGGTCATTTATATTCTCCTGGCACCGCAAGACCGTTGAATAGTGTAATCTTGTGGTAAAGGTGGTTTGTACATGCTTAACATATGCTTTCATTACCCATGTGAAATACTGGAATAACGAGGAATTTTACCTGCCAATTGTATCGATTATATCGGTGGGTACTGCAGTTGAGAATGTGTCGAAAAAGTTCAAGGATGCCCTGTGTGAGCAACATATGTCAAGTAACAAAGACATGAAATTAAATAAAGATGCAGTTGTGAAATCCATACGTACACTAGTTACTCTGGACTTGTACATCTGCTCCAGATGTAAATCAACAGCAATATGACTTTGTATGCCTAGGAGATACGCCTGTAACAACAATGCAATGGAGTGAATCATGGCACAAAAATAATTCTAAACTGGTTCATTAAATGGATGTAGTCTAGGCTTACATCATCATCACCAACTCCGGCATTGTTGTTTAAGGGGAGAACTGATGGGGTTTGTGGACTAGTAGTGTTGTTGGTTGATCTGTCCTGAGGGCCATTACCAGTCTCGTTTTCAGTGGTTTTTGATGTATCGCGGTAGTCTCGAAGCTTCTCGAATACCTTTTGCAAGAACGAGACATATATAAACACGAGTCAAAAAAAAGATATATAGAATGAAACTCTATGTATGGATGGATGACAACAGTAATTGCAGGGAATTAGCCTCTTTTTTGTGTATGTTGTTGTTCCATCATGAGTCGGTCCTCTGTTAATTGTTTTGTCCAATGTCGCATTAGTGTGTATTGACGTCGTTTAGGATAAATGTCATTTTTATCCACATGAACATGTTCAAAGTACCAGAGCTGCATACAATGAAGAATTGAGGTTAAGCATCTTGATGTTTCATGTCATCGATCAGATATTGATAATATCATTTACCTGCAGAAATAGTAGGTTTCCTTGAAGGATATGCGTCTCTCCAAGTTCTTCTCTCACTCCATTTCTGAATGTAGCAATACAATTATGCAGATGATTGAGCATGTAAACACCCTAGTTCATGGAAGGTATCTCTTCCACTTTCTCCACTAGCTACAAAACGTTGACTCATGGATACATATCAGGTGCAAACAACACCTTGTGGTAGTACAGGAAAAAGTCACAAAGGAAGAATGTATCTCCAGGACCATCACTTTGTAGGAGCCTTTCTTCAATTTCTATCAGTTCTAATTTCTTCTTTGCACTTCCGTGTTGGGTAAGCAGAGTTTCATTATAGTTGCCATCCATCTTGACATCTTTTCTTTTGATTGGTAGACCCACGATGTCCTTCACATCTGATGGCATCAACCGGACCAGCTTGTCACCAATTCTAAAAGCTTTTTTATCTGGCTCATACTTGTTGACAAGAAACATCAGCAGGGCACAATCTAGGGATATATTGGGCATGTGTAGGGAGTACTCGAATCCGAATGACCGCAGGCTTTCCTTTCTTGCTACTGAGAGTTTGCTCACGACACCCGCGAGTTGCAACGGCGTCCTCGAAGAAATGATAGGACTAATTGGTATCTGGTCATGGAGAGAGAGTAATCAATAAGTGCGCTGTATAGGCCTAGGTACGGTAGTGCATCGTATGCATGGATTCTAGATGGTGTGCTACGTACCTCCGGAGTAGATGACAATGGGCCACCGGAGTTGAAGTCGAGTCGCCGTCTCCAAGGATGGCTGCTGCCGGTCGGAGGTGCTACCTTTTCTTCGCTAGGACTAGGAGGCCGATTCCTTGACATCATCGTCGACTGTTTGCCATCGGAAGTCACCATTGATCTGCCATCAGAAGTTTGTCTCGTCGGCGTCGCATTGCCGTCCGGTGCACCTTGCTTGCCAAGATGAGGGACACGAGACGATTTCTCCGGTGTGACTGACATGAGCATAAACCTCTTCCTCCTTCGCTTCCACAATCTGGGTCTACCAAAATGGAGGGAGAGAATGTAAACCGCCTGAGGGAGAGATTGGTGGTGTTCCTGTGAAACCGTCATTCACGCCGTAACGCACGCAATCAGTCGATGGAAAGGCATCACCGAAACGAAAGGAAATATTACTAAGGTGTTCCAGGTTACACGCCGAATTGACACCACCCAGTCGGTGTCGCTGCATGATGGTGCGTAACCGAGTCCGTGCGGGTTCAGGTTACGCATACATCTAGAGCCTATAGGTGCGCGTGCGTATTCCAGGCGGTTGCAGCCTGGATGGTGCGTAACTGAGCAGCTGGTGCAGGTAACGCGTAGAATCACCACCACCGGATGCAACATGGGTCAGGTTACACATACATCTGAAGCCTATTTGTGCATAATGCAGTCGGTGTTGCAGGAAACAATACAGCCTATCTATGTGCTAGCTAGTGGTGCAACCTACAGAGGCTTGCGTAACTGAGAGCCCCGCTGTGTGCTGCAACCACCTGGGTTCTACCTAGGTATTGGCGTATTGCAACCTCCCCAGGATAAGCAGACTTTGAGAGGCTTGCGTAACCTATCCAGTATCGGTTGCGCTGGAGCCACGCTGCGTTCTGCATGCAACCGCCTGCGTTATGAGTACACACATCTGCCGCAACCAAAAGGCGCACCGCATCTGCCTTGACGATTCGCGCTCGCGGCTTGATGCACTTCCGGCGTATGTGTGCGTCGGTTTTAGTTTATTTTCTACCATTTTAGAGGTCATTTATCAGAAACTATTGGAGATGTCATTCTTTTTTTCTCCCAATATCATTTTAGGAGTTCTAAAACTGCAAGGTTTTAGGAGGAAAAAATAGAGAACTCTTGGAGATGCTCTTAGGGTCATGCAACAGCCGGTTCTGCATCATGGATGGTGCATAACCGTATTCGTGCATAATCCCAGGGCTGCAAGTTACGCGCAGAATCGACACCACCCTGTCGGATGGTGCGTAACCGAGTCTGCCGACCTCCGAGACGGTAAGCTCTAAGAGAGGAATGCGTAGCGCTGTATCCTGCAGGGTCTCAGTTACGCTGGAGTCACGCTGCTTGGAGCAAACAAATTTAAACGAATGAAAATAACCATTCCTATTCAGCATTTAACCTGCACAATTTGTATGTTGGGATCGATCGTCGTCGGGTGACACGCTATCGATCCCATGGTGCGTATTGCAACCTCCCCGGGATACGCAGACTTTGAGATGATGAGTGTGCAACTTGTCTGGTCTTGGTTACGCTAGAGCCACGTTGTGTGCTGCGTGAAACCGCTTAGGTTGCCCACACGGCACCCGTGCGGCCTGGGTACGCACGCAGCATAGAATCTCGATCGTGCGTGTTGCAAGTTGGTTGTTGCTCGCATTCCATGGCCGGCCCCGGTAATTTTGGGATCGTGGTGCACGGAGGCTTCCCTAATGAGACGATTGTTTCCCTCTCTCTCTCTCTCTCTCACAGATCCGTTGGCCCTTTCACTGCAGTAGCTATATAAACAAGGACCGGGAGGTGTGTTGGTCCATTATTCATTCATACTGTAGTGTCTCATTTTACTGTAGGTTTACTAGAAAAAATTAGTGGTTTTCCCATCGGATGCAGGTAGTACAGTAGTGGGGAGTATGACTACACCAGCAGCGGTAGATAAGGTGGTTGATGCCTCTAGGTTCAGGCAAACACCTTTGAAGCGCCTACCCGAGACTTCTGATCCTGATGATGTAAGTTCCCCGGCCAAGCGTCTGCAGACGATGGACACGCCGCCGCCGCCGCCCACCACCAAGCATCTACTGCTTGATGAGCCGCCCGCTGCTACTCATCCCACCATCGAAGAACCACCTGTGCATGAAGACGACAGTGAGGTGCGTACGTACTGGTGGGATGCTCGATCTGGTGGTGTTCCTCCCGCACTACATGTTGCCATTTCTTAATGCAATCACCTAAGAACAGGTTTGGAACCCATCCTGGTAATAGCGCCAGAAATGCTGGTTGGTAAATCTTAATGTTACAGAGATCCGCAAGCGCACGGAAGTACCATTGTAGCATTTCCCCAAAGGAGTATTCCAATGGGTATCAAATCCAAGGAAGGCATTGGCGGAATGACAAGATCAACTCTATTGCAATGAGTATAGATCATAGACGGAAATAAATCAGACACTCAAGTGCAGGGGTAAAGATATGATAATAGGGGTAGTGTGATCACACACACACTCACTCTCTCTCTAAGGGGTCCTAGGCATAGGAGGCGACATACGAGTTAGTTCTAGGTTCTTATGTACTATACACATAAAGCTGGTAGGAACGAGTTAGATACACTAGCGTTAAAGAACATTGACTTAAGCACCCAGGTACCACAGGGAGATAACCTCTCGCGTTGCTTCCGCACAACTCCGGTTGTTATATTTTAGACTCCTACAGCTTAGCCGAACGTGGGGGATTTCAGATGACCAACGGCTGTCACTACCGCAGCCTACCCCAAGACAAACCGTGGGATAAAATCATAAGTAAGGTAGCTACGCAACCCAAGCACCATGCTTACGTTGTTAGCCGGACTTGACCGGCCCGGGTTATTGTGACACAGGTCAAGCCACCAGATAAACCAGCCAATTACACCGAGTACCGTAGCTTAAGCACAGACTTCATACAACGCAATCATGTCATCTAATTAGATCAAAGCAGGTTAGGTACACAAACGGATTCGTGTTTTCCTATGTCTGTTCAACTGGATCAAAGGGTCGTGTTCACGAAGAACACGAGCCTCTAACTTATGGACAAACACCAGAAACATGTAAAAGTCACCCGTCAAGTGGATCGAAAGGCCTTGTTCATCAAGAACATGAGCCTCTAAATGATGAACAAGTGAAGAACACATGAACAAATCACTCATGCATACTAACACAACTTTATATGAAATAGATAAATAACTGAAGTAGATCAAAGTCATACAAATGAAATAAGATACAAGAGAACTCATACCTAGATCCCAAAGTAGACTTGGAACCTAAATTAGAACTACTCTAGCCTACCTCCTAGCCTTGAGACTAAAAGTGAGAGAGGTGTTGCAAGTGTGGATGTCTCATAAGTGAGCCCCCTCTCCTTCTATTTATAGGCCCGTGCACTGGCGAAGAATGGTGGCAAACACCCCGGGGAAGGCGCCTAGGACCAATAGGGAACCACCACGTGGAAGCCCCTGAGTGGTGGCCACAAGGTTGGTTCGGCCGACCTGTGGGGTCGGCCGACCCCCTGTGGGCCCCACTCGGGGTATGCTTCCTCCTGGAGGCTGCCCTGTGGGTTCTTAGGTCGGTTCCCGGTGTCCACCCTATTTTGGCGCAATTTGCTTGCCTTTGTGGGCCCATGGATCCATGTGAAGTCCACGTGTCACACTCTGATTCGTCGGGGGTTGCTTCACTTGGATTGCTTGCATGGCATGGCATGCATGGCTCCCTAGTTGACAGGTTTGCATGCATGGCATCCTTGTTGGCAGCCCACTAGGATGAGGTGATGTGGCATGGACCATAGAAGGTGAGTTTGGCACTCTTTTCCTGCTTATTTTCCTGCAATCAAATAATCTCCAAGGACAAGTGGAACTACATTATTCTTAACTAAATACATGTAAGAAATGCCTTATGCTCCTTTATTCATGAGTACATTGACGGCTAAAGTAGGTACTTAACAGCCATCAACAACTCCCCCAAGCTAGCCTCTTGCTCGTCCCGATGTTGATCAGGAGTTGCTACGATGTTGTATCCCTAATGTATAACAAGATACAGCTAGGTACTCTATCAAGAGTTGAAGAAGTTGGCATTGATCTTACCTTACACTCGATTGATATGGGGCGTGTAGCTTCACCTGCCTTAGGCGGTTGAAAGATAGAACAGTTGTATAAAGATTACCAATCACATGTACCTTGATCAGTTATCAATCCGTAGGTTTTGCAGGTTTTTCAAAAAGAAATCAAAGTTCATCAAATGATACTCTCGGATCGCTCAATGTGTATGATTCCTCACCAAGGCTTTGTTTTGCCTTCTTTCACTACCTACTCCTAATAAGCTGATATGTGGAGCTGTAGGTAGGGAAAACATGTGGCATACCTGTTTCTCATGTATTGTCGAGTCAAAAACCAGATCCTTGGGAGAACAAGTCATACACCCTGATCAAGATGTGCAAAAGTGTGTGTATGGTGGATGGATAATGAACTCCTCTTTGCATGATTTTTACTCTCCTCCTTTTCGAAATTTTTTTGAGACTTGGGCTATGTCTCTTTATTCTTTCTTTTCTCTCTTTTTTTCTTTTTTTTATGCATGCCCTTGAGCATGTTTCTTTTCTCTTTTTTTTAACATAGCCCATAGTCCTTGCTGAATATTTTTGGAGGGAGAGTAATCATGGAACATGCGCGGAGCTTTATTTTGTGGAATGGATGGGAAATGGATGAAATGATGGTTGCTAACTTCCAGTGTAGAAGTTTCGCATATGGTGGTGTGTACGTGATCTTGATCATAGGAGTATGACAAGTTTACTCGCCGAGGGTCACAACAATTCGACAAGACTCAATGAAGAAATCAGGTAGCATATGTGGAGGTTTAATAGAAGCTAAAATCTACATATGGCCTTGGATAGGAATTTCTTATCATTGAAGAACTTATCATTTTATCATTTTTCAAAAGAAAACTCTGGATATCAAACATCACTTAGTACTAGCTCATAGCAACTCTATTATACCATATCATACCTCGCAACAACTTAGGCAAAGATCATGCTTTTTGCTACCCACAACTTTCAAGCTCAGGTTCAATCATACTAGCCAACAAACTCAAAACTTGGATAGGATACTAAGTTGTAAACAAGGCATACAAGAGGAATAAACAGAGCAACTATTCATCATTTCAACCATGGAGAATAAGAACACTCTTACCACGCATATGAAAACTAACTAATTTTAAAAAGCAAATAAATATTTTTGGTCTTTTTAACTTTTTCAGATTTTTATGTGTTTTTAGCATATGGGGTTCTGAAAACAATAGAAGATACAAGTTACCTCAGAATGGGGGTCCTCCCCCAAGTTAACTTCAGGCTCACTGCTGTGGAGGGTGGTATCCCAACCACGCGTAGTAAGCCCTCTGCTCCTCTATCTGTCGCAGCTGTCTCTGCTCCATGGTGCGAATCCTCTCACCCGTCATACGCTGCCAGTCCCGAGTGGACTCAGCCTGCTGGTGCATTGTCTCCTCCATGGTACTGACACGGATGTTGAGCTCCCTCATCTGCTGAGTGAGGGTGGCCCCACGAGATGACGAGCGCAACCCGGACGATAAGGACGAGTCCCCGTAGGTAGCACCGGTGGGCCGAACCCACTCGCCACTCCCTGCACTAGCCCAAGTTGAGCTACTCGCACCCGGCTGACTCATGGGTTGGTCCCAACCGGGGGCATATCCGGGTGTAACTCCAGACATGTACCCGGTCGAGGCCCATGCGCCAGACAGCGGTGGTGTAGGCTGCGGCTGTGGCTGAGGTGACGGCTGCGGTGATGGCTGTGGCGGCAGATGTTGTGGCGGTTGCTGTGCTGTAGCTACCCTCCTCGATGCACTCCTAGTGACCCTGTCTCCAGAAACACTAGAACGACGAGGTTCGTCAAGAGGAACGGTCAGTGGCCCTTGGTCGTACAAACGGAAATCCGGGTTAGGTAACCGAATCTGGTTTGCGTGGCCAGGGTAAAAGAAAACCAAGGAATAATCCGGGCCCTTTTTAAGAGTATGTCCTTGAATCAGATACGCCTCATCTATCATGGCCCGGGGAGAATCAATGTAGGGAACGCCAGCCCCTAGTGAAATCCCAAGACCCAAAATGATACGTGTGATCAGGGACGTACACTCAATAGATCCCATCATCCTAAAATTTGTCAACCACTACCGAATCATAGCTTGCACTGGGGCGATTCTGATTCGTCTGACCGCGGCGTATAATATCCTCATCTCGTCTGTGCGCACGGTTCGAACATCATCCCTTGGAAAGAGAGTGATGGCGAGCCACTTGTGCCACAGTCGGAGAGTATGACACGTGATATCGTTGCACCGAGGTGCTAACTTGCCACGGACAGGCCGACCAGAAATCTCTTCCCAAAAACTATCTCGAACAAAATCACTGCAAGCTTGATCGAGAGAAATAGCACAACGATGATGAAAACCGAGAGCACAACTAAGATCATGCCATGAGACTCGATACGACGTTCCATGGAAACAAAACATAATACCGGCCTCATCCTCCCGAAGAGTACAGAGGAACTGAATGGTGAGAGGCCTAGAACCGATCTCCCACACCGAAACAAAGTTCTCCCAACCAAGAGCATGCCAAATGGAATCAAACTCGGAGTCCATACCTGTTTTCTCGAGAAGGGCCGAGTCGAATTCCTTGGTGTTGGCGAGGACTCGATCCTTGATGAGAGCATAGGCCTGTCTCTCCTGGTTGTCCCTCAAGTCGATGAAGGCAGCATCGGTGTTGATCACCCCTTCAGCTCGTGGCCTGGGTAGCTCATCCTCTTCCTCTTCTTCACGATCAGTTGACATTGGACTTGGTGCAGATCCGGAGTGGTGAGACGAGCCCTCTCCGTCTCTAGAACGACGTAAGCGGGTCACCTTCCGGTACGCACCAGCAATCCAACTCATCTTGCACAACAATGGGACAACACGAGCAACTCGGTGATGGGTTAGTGAAATCGAAATGAAATCCTTATCGAGCTTGCTCCACCAATATTCAATATTCAGCGACAAATTGGAGAGAGTGCTTGACACTTCCACTTGAGCAAGAAATCCAAGAAAACTAAAGAGCAAGAGCAAAGAGGGAGAGAGGGTGATGGAAATGAGTGAATGGGTGAAGAAACCCCTCAATCCCCCTTCTATTTATAGGCAGCCGAGCCAGGCACCGGGGTAGAGGACAGGGCAACGGCTAGGAGCCGTTGGAAGAGGCGGGGCCCACATGACCGTTGGCCAGGGTCGGCCGACCCCTAGGGTCGGTCGCCCCCCTGCCGGGCCCACCTGCTTCCAGCTTTTTGCAACAGCTCTCTAACGGCTACCTGATGTCCTGCCCAGATGTCTAGGTCCAAACTCACCCAGAATGTTGCTCGAATAATTTTTCTTTGATTTTCCACTCAAGAAATTATTTTCAGAATTTTATTTGAAAAGGGAAATTGGCTAGAAAAATCTAGCATGCAGATGCAAGGTTGGAAAATTCAAATATGCATTTGGAAAAATCAAATAAAATTTTTGAAAGGGAAATATGAGATAAATACCAATTTTACCTTTTGGCAAAAAGGACTCATCTTTTTAATTCTAAGAGCGAGACTTTTCTCGGCGATGAATTCCACTCGTCACCCCATTCCCGAGAAATTGCTGGAGATGACTTCTGTATTTCCCGCCACACCCTTCTTGTTTTCTTAGGCTTTGTTAGAGTGGTGGGAAGTCGCGGGGGCTGTGGCTCCGTCCATGCCCCTGATTGCTCATTTTTGCCCTGCAGTGTATAGCATTTCTCTTTTGTTGTTTGAAATCGGAACATCAAGTTCCTCTTCCCAATGCGGAATCGGATTGTTCCAGCTCCCACATTGATCCTTGCGTTAGCGTCACTCAGGAACAGTCTCCCAAGAATGAGAGGCATTCCCTCATCGTCTTGCATATCAAGGACCACGAAATCCGCAAAGATGCATGAACCTTGGACGAATACCAATAAATTCTCTACTATCCCCTCTGGATGTCGGATCGATGCATCAGCAAGTTGGACGGCTGTCGCAGTTGGAGTTAGAGCTGGATACCCCAATTGTTCAAACATGGCCTTGGACATAAGGTTAACACTTGCACCAAGGTCGCAGAGAGCATGCTTGATCTTTTGGTAATATATCTTGCAGGTGATAGCCGGATAACCAGGATCTTTCTTGTGTGTGATTGTTGAAGATTCCCATGGGTCAAGTACCTGCTGTATTGGCTTCCCTGCATGGTCAGTGGCTTGTGCCCGCCCAGATGGCTTACCCCATCTGGTGGACACTACACAAACATTTTCACAGGAGGACACGGGTTGCCCTGGAATCTTCCCGTCTTCAGCAGAGGCAACCAAAGCAGCTAATTGAGCCAACTGGGTTTTTATCATCTTATTAAAGCTCAATTGGTTCTTAAGAGCAGAAGAAAGGCTATCGATTTTAACATTAAGGCTCTCAAAGGCCTTATCATAGGCAGCTGTTTTCTTATTAAAACCTTCATTAATCTTAGCTTGCCCAAAGACTAGATCTTTCAAGGAAGGTTGGTTTGGATTGAAAGAATTACCTTGATTACCTCCTTGATAATAAGGGCGCGATTGATTCCACATTTGACTTCCTTGTGGATGATAACCGTTGTTGCTGCCGTTCATCTACATCACATCCTCCTAAGTAGTAGGGCAGTAATTCCCTGAATGCCCAGTATTACCACAGACTTCGCAAGTCATGCGAGCATCCATAGCTTGAGTAGTGGTGGCCATGGCGGCCTTCTCATTAGCTAGATCATCCATTCTCTTCATCATTAGGTCCATCTTGGCGTGCAACATATCCGCTTTCTTGACGGTATGTGTACCCCTTTGACGTGGCTGGAGTTGATCATCACTCCACCCTTGATTGGTAACCATCTTCTCAATCAGTGTAGTAGCTTCAGTGATAGTAAGAGAGAAGAAAGCCCCTCTAGCTGCAGCATCAATATGGCCTCAGGATGTCGGAGTCAGCCCATTATAGAAACTCTGAAGAATAAGCCAGTTGTCCATCCCGTGATGAGGACAAGCCAGGATGTACTCCTGGAGTCTCTCCCAAGCTTCTGGGATAGTCACATTTGTTGCCTGCTGGAAACTTGAAATTCGCCCCCGAAGGACATTGGTTTTGCCCAACGGAAAGAACTTCGCGAGGAATACTGCGGAGCACTTTGCCCAAGTGTTAATCTCTGCACGGTTAGCATAAAACCACTGCTTTGCCTTTCCCAAGAGGGAGAAGGGAAACAGTCGCAGACGAATAGCATCTTCCTCCACTCCTCGTATAGTGAAGGTACTGCATAGTTCCAGGAACTGCTGCAGGTGGGCGCTCGCGTCTTCATTAGGCTTGCCACAGAATGGGCTAGCCTGTACCATCGTAATTAAGCCAATCTTGATCTCGAAGTTTCCATTCCCAGTGTTGATCACGGGGCCTGTCGGCACCTGGTCAGCAGAGGGAGCAGAGTACTCGTGGAGAGACTTCTCGACAGGGTTGGCCGTGGAAGTTGATGCGGATGGCACAAAGGAAGCTGGATCGACTTCTGAACGTTCACGAGAAGGAGAGCCGAAATGATTTTGTGCCTTCCTTATGAGTGACTCAGGATCTTCAATAAAATTCGATGGCAAGTCGAAACCAGTCATGCACTACCTGTTTTCATCATCAATAGACAAAGAAGAAAATCCAAGTTAGCCTGCATTGAGAAATGTTTTATTCCTGTCATGATTATAAACATATGCAAAGTGTTGATATGTCATCCTTAAGCCATCCCCGGCAACGGCGCCAGAAATGCTTGTTGACATTTCTTAACGCAATCACCTAAGAACAGGTTTGGAACCCATCCTGGTAATAGCGCCAGAAATGCTAGTTGGTAAATCTTAACGTTACAGAGATCCTTAAGCGCACGGAAGTACCATTGTAGCATTTCCCCAAAGGAGTCTTCCAAAGGGTATCGAATCCAAGGAAGGCATTGGCGGAATGACAAGATCAACTCTATTGCAATGAGTATAGATCATAGACGGAAATAAATCAGACACTCAAGTGCAGGGGTAAAGATATGATAATAGGGGTAGTGTGATCACACACACACTCACTCTCTCTCTAAGGGGTCCTAGGCATAGGAGGCGACATACGAGTTAGTTCTAGGTTCTTATGTACTATACACATAAAGCTGGTAGGAACGAGTTAGATACACTAGCATTGAAGAACATTGACTTAAGCACCCAGGTACCACGGGGAGATAACCTCCCGTGTTGCTTCCGCACAACTCCGGTTGTTATATTTTAGACTCCTACAGCTTATCCAAACGTGGGGGATTTCAGAGGACCAACGGCTGTCACTACCGTGGCCTACCCCAAGACAAATCGTGGGATAAACTCATAAGTAAGGTAGCTACGCAACCCAAGCACCATGGTTACGTTGTTAGCCGGACTTGACCGGCCCGGGCTATTGTGACCCAGGTCAAGCCACCAGATAAACCAGCTAATTACACCGAGTACCGTAGCTTAAGCACAGACTTCATACAACACAATCATGTCATCTAATTAGATCAAACCAGGTTAGGTACACAAATGGATTCGTGTTTTCCTATGTCTATTCAACTGGATCAAAGGGTTGTGTTCGCGAAGAACACGAGCCTCTAACTTATGAATATACACCAGAAACATGTAAAAGTCACCCGTCAAGTGGATTGAAGGGCCTTGTTCATCATAACAGGAGCCTCTAAATGATGAACAGGTGAAGGACACATGAACAAATCACTTATGCATACTAACACAACTTTGTATGAAATAGATAAATAACTGAAGTAGATCAAAGTCATTCAAATGAAATAAGATACAAGAGAACTCATACCTAGATCCCAAAGTAGACTTGGAACCTGAATTAGAACTACTCTAGCCTACCTCCTAGCCTTGAGACTAAAAGTGAGAGGTGTTGCAAGTGTGGATGTCTCATAAGTGAGCCCCCTCTCCTTCTATTTATAGGCCCGTGCACTGGCGAAGAATGGAGGCAAACACCCCGGGGAAGGCGCCTAGGACCAATAGGGAACCACCACGTGGAAGCCCCTGAGTGGTGGCCACAAGGTCGGTTCGGCCGACCTATGGGGTCGGTCGACCCCCTGTGGGCCCCACTCGGGGTGTGCTTCCTCCTGGAGGCTGCCCTGTGGGTCCTTAGGTCGGTTCCCGGTGTCCACCTTGTTTTGGCGCGATTTGCTTGCCTTTGTGGGCCCATGGATCCATGTGAAGTCCACGTGTCACACTCTGATTCGTCGGGGGTTGCTTCACTTGGATTGCTTGCATGGCATGCATGCATGGCTCCCTAGTTGACAGGTTTGCATGCATGGCATCCTTGTTGGCAGCCCACTAGGATGAGGTGATGTGGCATGGACCATAGAAGGTGAGTTTGGCACTCTTTTCCTGCTTATTTTTCTGCAATCAAATAATCTCTAAGGACAAGTGGAACTACATTATTCTTACCTAAATACATGTAAGAAATGCCTTATGCTCCTTTATTCATGAGTATATTGACGGCTAAAGTAGGTACTTAACAGCCGTCAACACTACACTATGCGGTTTAATTATTTTCCATCTCCTCATTTTCTTGTTCTTCATGCATGGGCACACGCGGTGTGCTGTGTGTGTTTCCCACTCTCTGTGCAGTTGATGAGTGAGTTGGAGAAGGAACTTTTGGATGTTCTGGCCGCAATTGGTGCGATGTACAAGGAAGATGACGACGACATCTCGGCGGATCAGTACATCCTGCACGATCCACCTACAGCTCCTAATGCTCAATCCGTTGAGGTTGAAGAAGACGATCCCTCCAGTATGGCAGGTGCTAATAATATACATATATACTTTGTCATTGTGTATATATATCAACGAGTGTGCTTCTGCTGCCTCTAACTTGGTTGCCTTTTCTTGTCTCGCAATATTATAATACAGGCGGCGACGACGAGTAGTAATCGATCTCCGGGCCGAGAGATCGAGCAAATAATAAACACCAGGTTATGGTGTGTGTGCAACATGGGCCACCAGCAGATCCCACACCACTGCGCTACTGGCTCATGATATACGGTATGATACAGCAATTATTAGTTTGCTAGGTCCGTCCCGTAATTCCTCGTACGTGCGTCGTCCAAATTCAACTTTTTGTATGGGTGCTAGACGTCTTCGGGTGAATTCATAATATATGTTAACCCCTGTTTTGGATCAGATAGATGTGTGCATGCATTGTCTATGACTAGTGCCTTTCCACCCTTTTCTATTTTTATTTTTTTATTACTATTTTATATTCACTGCTAATAAAAATGGAAAATAACCCAGACCGGCATAACCTACACCCAGCCACAGGTTACGCACCATCCCTGCTGCATTCGGTCCTGTCGATTCTACGAGTAACCTACACCCATTCGGTTACGCACTATCAGTGCTACCTGCACCTGCAAGACGGTGTTGCATGCAGCATGCATGGTGCGTAACCTAACGGGTATGGATTTGCTGAAAGTTGCACCGTGCGTACGTAACTGTCACTGTGAGTAACGTAGTTAGTGTTGCACCATGCAGCCTGTCGACCGGGCATCCCTGGGCCCACCAACACACTGTGGGCCATACCCGGGAGATGAGTTCCTGTACACCTGGACTACTCGACTCGTGGGCCACGGTGCTGGTACCGTGGACCACAAGGCAAGGCAAGGCGGACAACGACTTGTACTAAGACTAGGATAGCTTTCCATATCTTGTATAGGCTACTCCGGGTCCTACTCGAATAGTACCCTTGTACCAATCCGACTTGTAACCCTGCCTCCCGTGGCATATAAGGCGAGGCAGGGACCCCTCTCAAAACATACGCAATCAATATAGAGCCACGCAGCATACAGGACGTAGGGTATTACGCACATTGCGGCCCGAACCTGTCTAATTGTGTGCCCCGTGTCTCACCATCGTGTTCCTGATCTCGGCGAGCCCCACCGCACAATCTACTACTTCGGGTACCTCGTCGTAGGCTCGGTGTCAAAAACACTGACAGCTGGCGCGCCAGGTAGGGGATCTCGTCGTTGATCCACTGGCGAACTCGATGGCTCTCGTCACCATCAAGCCGATCGTCGCTTTCCAGCAAGGCGACACCTTCGTTTTCGGCTCCTGGGTTTGCGTTGCTGACGGCGCTGGATCGTTCCTACGTTTCTTAGCACCAACTTCGGAGTCAAGGCTCAAGTCCCTGACGCTTACGCAAGCTTCGATGGAGAATCTCGTCGAAAATTTCGGCGAAATTTCAATCTCTGATCCGCTCAATGAACTCGAGTCGGAGTCCGAGTACAACTCGACTTCGCCTCCTATCCAGCCTGAGTTGCTTTCTTCAGCTTCACAGCTTGCGCTAAGCCTAGATAACATTCCAGCACCACCTCTCTTCGGTCATCGCCATGTCAGTGCCGCTTACCAAGCCGCACTGAAGCACCTCATGTGCCCTGGCCCGAAGATCGTGCTCGAGTACTCTTCAGATTCGGACGACAACTTCGACTACTCTTCGGATTCTTCTGAGTTCGAGTTTGACTATGGTTTGGATTCTGCTAAAGTACAACAACTGTCTGGCCCTGCTCATGGACTGGTGATCACATCGACACCTGAGGGTAGATTCGTCTACTGGCCTGAGCATGTGCCTATTGATCTTACACTGGATGATCAGGAGCACTTTATCGCTTGTCTCGACAACTTACCCTTCCAGGAAGGTGTCAAGCTTGTTGATTACGATACTGATACTGAGCTCATCCAGAGTACGAGTACTTATTCATCACATCGAGAAGTGTTTGTCGTTGATGCATCTACTCCGCAAGGGCATCGTTCCAATTATCGTTATCCGGATGATGTATCTGATGATGAACTCTCTGCTAATGCTCCTGCTGATGAAGCCGCGGAGGTCAAGGCTGCACGTCGCCAATGCACTGCTGATCGTGCAACCCTTCGTCAAGAACTCGCGGAAGGTCTACCTACCCGTAATCTTCAAGAGGCTTTGGATGCGGTAGCTACTCGCGAATATCGCACTCCAGAAGAAGCTATTAATGCGATCAATCTACTTGGTCGCTCTATGCCTCGTGACAGGGCGGCTGCTGAAGTCGCGAAGCTGGCTGAACTAGCCTACACTATGCTACGACAGAATACCAGTGCTCCTAGTCACCATGGTAGCAGTGGGGGTGCTCATCGAACTACTCCTACTCCTAATTGCACACGTCCGGAAGCTAGCAACAGGGGCAAGGGCGATGATGGCAGTGTCAACAGTAAGTCAGGAGACGCTCGCTACGATGCTCACACAACAATCAACGCCAGACGCGCTGAGCGTGAGAAGCAAAAGGATAATGATTCTGATTCTTTCCCTGCTTTTTCTGCTCGAATTCAAGATCTGTTTCTTCCGGAGAAGTTCAAGCCTTACGGCATCTCCAAGTATTATGGCAAGCAAGATCCAAGGCAGTGGTTGCGCTGTTATACTCTGTCCATCTCCAATGCCGGAGGCAATGATGATACTAAATGTATCTATTTCCCCTTTGTTCTGGAGCAAGAGCCCCTCACATGGTTTGAATCCCTCAAACGTGGCTCCATCGACAACTGGGAACAACTCAAACACTGCTTCACCAGCAACTTCGCGGGTTCTCTGGGCCATCATGGCACCAGGATGGATCTTGCCCCGATCAAGCAGAAACAAGGCAAAACTCTTCGCGAGTACATGCGCCACTTTTTTGAGAAAAGGGCTACTGTTGTTGATGTCACTGAAAAAGAAGTCATAGACACCTTTCAAGATGGTTTCTATGATGATAGGCTTTTCCAAGACTTTGGTTGTGCTCGCCCAGCCAACATCACCAAACTCAAGGAGATGATCACTCACTGGGCGGACGGGGAAGACAAAGCTCGGAATCGGTTCAAGCATCTTCGTAACAATCAGAACAACAACAACAACAACGCTGGAAGAAGCAATAGTGTCAAGCAACAGCAGGGCAACCGCCAAGGGAATAACTACTCGAGTAATCCTAATCGCAAGCGCAAGCCCGACAACACTGTTGCTGCCATGGAAACCACCGCCAAGCCTGAAGATGATCTTCACTGGGCAACTTTGACCAAGCAGAAATGCCTATGCCACCCGGAGGGTGATCATACTACAGAGTAGTGTTACCAACTTCGACGTGCGTTGAAGAACACACCCAAACCAACGCACCCAAACCCGCGATATCGCAAACACAAGGGGAAGAAGGCTAACACATACAAAGACACTGGGTTTCATAACCCCTCCAATACTATCAATGTCATATTTGGTGGAATTCCAACCAAGCGCATGCAGAAGCTAGCACTCAGGGAGATTATGTCCATCCAACCAGTAGATCCCACTTATCTCAAGTGGTCTGAAACCCCCATTACCTTCTCAAGGGTGGATCAATGGACTAGTTTCTCTGAGCCAGGACGATATCCTCTCATTCTGGATCCAGTGGTGGCAGGCTCTAGGCTTACCAAGGTTCTTATTGATGGTGGCAGCGGTCTCAACGTCCTGTTTGCCAAGACTTTGAAGAAGATGGGCCTGGATATCACAAATATGCTTACCAAGACCAACTCACCATTCTATGGTATCATTCCGGGCAATGCAGCTGTTCCTTTGGGTTCAGTTGTATTACCCGTTACCTTTGGGACCAAGGATCACTATCGCACCGAGTACATCAAGTTTGAGGTCGCTGACTTCGAGACTTCTTACCATGCCATCATTGGCAGGCCCGGTCTCGCTAAGTTCATGGCTATCCCACATTATGTGTACTTGGTTCTCAAGATGCCAAGCCCCAAGGGAGTTCTTTCATTGCAAGGGGATCTGAAGCGTTCCTACGACTGCGACACAGAAGCCGTAGAACTTGCCTCGACTACTCAAGTACCCAATGCAATGATGGAGGTTTTCACTACCGCTAAAAAGCTTGCTCCGAGTGAGCTGGAGGTTCCTGAGCAGACTGACAATAACACCAAGCCTGCACCATCTGGTGACGTCCTGCTCAAAGCCATTGACCTTGGTACTGGTGACAGCAGCAAGACGACCATGATCAGTGCACAGCTTGATCCTAAATAGGAAGACGCGATCGTCAACTTCCTTCGGGCTAACTGTGATATCTTTGCGTGGAAACCATCTGACATGCCAGGTGTTCCCAGGAGGTTGATCGAGCACTCACTCAACGTCGATCTTAATGCTACCCCCAAGAGACAACACCTTCGGCGTTTTGCTGACGACCGCAGGGCTGCTATCAAGAAAGAGCTCACTAAACTACTCGCGGCTGGCTTCATCAAGGAAGTTTTTCACCCGCAGTGGCTCGCTAACCCTGTGCTCGTCAGAAAGAAGAATTCTAATGACTGGAGGATGTGCGTCGACACGCTGATCTCAACAAGCATTGCCCCAAGGATCCTTTTAGGTTGCCGCGAATTGATCAAGTCATTGACTCTACGGCGGGCTGTGCTCTACTCTGTTTCCTGGATTGCTACTCTGGCTATCATCAAATTGCAATCAAGGAATCTGATCAAGAGAAGACCGCATTCATCACCCCGTTTGGTGCTTATTGTTACACATCAATGTCCTTCGGGTTGAAAAATGCTGGTGCTACATATCAAAGGGCTATCCAAGCGTGCTTCAAGAAGCAGCTTCACAAGAACATGGAAGCATACGTGGATGACGTCGTTGTCAAGACTAGGGATCCAGACATGCTCATCACGGATCTTGAGGAAACTTTCGCTTCACTGCGCGAGTACCAATGGAAGCTCAACCCCAATAAGTGTGTCTTTGGCGTATCTTCAGGAAAACTACTCGGGTTCATCATCAGCCATCGTGGCATCGAAGCAAACCCTGAGAAGATTACTGCCATGTCTAACATGCAAGCTCCGACTACTATCAAAGATGTCCAGAAGCTTACTGGTTGCATGGCGTCTCTCAATCACTTCATCTCACGACTTGGAGAACGGGGTCTTCCTTTCATCAAGTTACTCAAGCGGCAGGAGAAGTTTACATGGACAACTGAAGCTGATCAAGCTCTTTCTCAGCTCAAGGAGTTCTTATCCAAGCCTCCAGTCCTCACAGCTCGTCTACATAATGAAGAGCTCTTGCTCTACATTGCTGCGACTACTAATGTCGTCAGCACTGCTATTGTCGTTGAGCGGCAGGAAGAAGGCCATGGCTACCCTGTCCAGAGGCCTGTCTATTTCGTTAGTGAAGTTCTTTCAGAATCCAAGGCTCGCTACCCTCCGGTGCAGAAGCTACTCTATGCAGTTCTGATTACTTCACGGAAGCTCTACCACTACTTCGACGAGTACAAAATTTCTGTGATCACTAGCTACCCACTTGGCGAGATATTGCACAACCGGGATTCCACAGGAAGGATTTCTAAATGGGCTGTAGAGCTTGGTGCTCTATCGCTCGAGTTCAAGTCTCGCACTGCTATTAAGTCTCAGGCCTTGGTTGATTTCATGGCTGAGTGGCGGGAAAATCAAGTCCCAACTCCAATTGAGCATCCAGAACATTGGGTCATGTACTTTGACAGTTCCCTCAAATTGGAAGGCGCTGGTGCCGGGGTACTTCTGATTTCTCCCAAGGGTGAGCAACTCAAATATGTTTTGCAGATCTTTTGGAAGGTCTCAAATAATGAAGCTGAATATGAAGCTCTACTGCATGGTCTTCGCCTTGCAGTCTCTCTTAGCATCACACGACTACTTGTTTATGGTGATTCTTTGGTGGTCATCAATCAAGTCAACGATTCATGGGATCGTAATGCTGAGAATATGGATGCGTACTGTCAGGAGGTACGCAAACTTGAGAACAAATTTCATGGTCTCGAGTTCCATCATGTGGTCCGCGACAACAATGTTGCTGCGGATGTCTTGTCGAAGCTGGGATCTACACGAGCTCAAGTGCTAGCTGGGATCTTCGTCCATGAACTCCACAAACCATCAATTCCGGAGCAATCATCTGCACCCACGACTACTTCAGTTCAACCTGATCGAGAAGTGCTTATGATTGATGTGGACTGGAGAACTCCCTTCATCGACTACATTCAACATCAGTTGATTCGAGAAGACAAGTCAGAAGCTGAGCGCATCTCACGCCGCATCAAGGCTTATGCTCTAGTCAGAAATCAACTCTACAAGCGAGGCGCAAGCTCTGATGTACTCATGAAGTGCGTTTCTCGCGAAGAAGGCAAGGAAATCTTGGAGGAGACACACAAAGCAATCTGTGGCAATCACGCTTCTTCCCACACCTTGGTGGGAAAAGTGTTCAGACGTGCTTTCTACTGGCCTACAGCCCTTGCTGATGCAGAGGAACTAGTCAAGAAGTGCCAAGGACGCCAATTCTTCGCCAAGCAACAACACGTTCATGCCTACAAGCTCATCACGATACCACCAACTTGGCCTTTCGCTTCCTGGGGGCTGGATATGATTGGTCCTCTCCCAAATGCGCCAGGAGGATTCAATAGAGTTCTGGTGGCTATCGACAAGTTTACCAAGTGGATTGAGGTCAAGCCTGTTACATGCCCCAAGGCTGATAGAGTCCTCGACTTTTTTGGATGAAATCGTACATCGCTATGGTTTCCCTAACCGCATCATCACAGACCTGGGTTCGAATTTCAACAATCACCAGTTCTGGGAGTACTGCGAGAACAGTGGAATTGACGTCCGGTACGTCTCCGTCGCTCATCCCCGTGCCAATGGCCAAGTGGAACGCGCTAATGGGATGATACTGGATGCTCTCAAGAAGCGACTGTATGATGCAGCAAATACCAAGGGCGGCAAGTGGATCAAGGAACTACCCAATGCACTCTGGGGGCTACGCACTCAGCCTACTACCCCCACAGGGCAGTCACCTTACTTCCTAGTCTACGGCTCTGAAGCCGTTTTGCCTGCCGATGTCATGTGGCGTTCTCCGACGGTTGATCAGTACGAAGAAGGCATAGCTGAAGAAACAAGACAAACAGATGTCGACAGTCTCGAGGAAGCTCGCTGCAACACAGTTGTTCAATCCGCTCGATACCTTGAGAGGATTCGCCGCTATCATGACCGCAACGTTAAGGAACGCTCCTTCAACGTTAGTGATTTAGTCCTCCGTCGCATCCAGAATACAGCAGGACTACACAAGCTCAACTCGCCATGGGAAGGTCCTTTCTCTATTACAAAGGTTACTGGCCCAGGCTCATATCGTCTTCAAACTCTAGAAGGCGAGGAAGTCGACAACTCTTGGAATATCGACCAGCTTTGTCGCTTCTACCCGTAGGGGGTCTCAACAACCCTCTCCAGACGGCTACGGCTGTAAAACAACTCGTATTGGGTTTCATCAACCCTTTCCAGGCAGCTTCGGTTGCAACCACTCAACAGACAGCTACGGTTGTCACCACTCGTAGGGGATCAAGATAATCCTCTCCAGACAGTTTCGACTGTATCTTCTCGTAGCTTTCAGCTGCGAGCACCCGAAGGGGGCTTCATCAACCCTCTCCTGGCAGTCTCATTCTGCGACCTCGTAGGGAGCCATGATAACTCTCTCCAGACGATCCTATATCCTATAGGGCAATAAGTGGCACAAGCTGTCCATGTTCCTATTTTTCAATAAGAGGCTGCGGCCTAGAGTAACACCCTGCTGGTAGGGTCTCAGTGGAACTCTCATACAAGTTGCTGCTACAGCAAGGATGAGTTCATCACACTGTCCCCTACGGTCTTACTCATTCTTCGGAACATTCTTGCGAGTACTCTCTCACTAGGCTCATAGCCTCAGAGGTACTTAAGACATTGTAAACACTGTACAATGTATTCAGTAATAAAGTTGCTACTCTATACCAACTTGTTACTGTCTTCCACTTGTTCATAACAAAGCCTTCTTTACGCTGCTACAGCTAAGGTGTTCAACTCGTTATGAATAAGTTCTTTCGAGTACTCTCTCACTAGGCTTGTTAGCCTCAGAGGTACTTAAGACATTGTAAACTCTGTACAATGTGTTTAGTACAAGCCGCTACTCTATATCGACTTGTTACTACTCTTAGCTTATTTCATGACAAAGCCTTCTTTTACGCTGCTACAGCTAAGGTGTTCAACTCGTCATGTTTTAAGCTAACATTCTTCGGAACATCTTTACACTTGAGTATTCCTACTCTTGTATCGTATCTCTTTTTTTGCAGCCACACACTCAATACCAACTCGGGTACTTGGCCAACACATAAGCATACAAAGGGATCCAGATAATTGATTTCTTCAAAGTTTTCAATTATATTACATAAAACACTTGTTCGGGATTACACTTGTCTTTTCCCTAGTGTTTCTACCTACAGGTACATCTAACGGAGATCAATGAACTTGGAGACTGCTTCCGCGATTGGGGAAGTCTGTTGCATCAGCTCGTTGAGACGATCGTCGGTGCAATCTCTAGATCTGCCGTTCATGATGACCGTGAGGTCCGCCTCGGCATAGAAAGACTTGATGAAGCTCAGGACTTGATTTGGGATCATGCAGGCCAGCCTTTGAGCGTACTCCAGAATCTTCTTCGGCGTATCTTTCAGCCTCTCAACAAGTGGACGGGGCTGAATTCCAGCGACTCTAGGCTCAAACAGATTTGGTACTAGCTCGACCGCCTCTGTCAAGGCCTTCAGCACTGAGTGTAGGCCCTCGGCTTCTTCAATCTTTTCCTTGAGCGACTGCATGCAACGGAGCAAATCAGTCCAGCCGGCAATGCGGATGTCCATTTCGCGCTCAAGTTCGAAGCACCGCACCTTATAGTCTTCCTTCAGATCCATATGAGCTGCTTCTTCACGGTTGAAGGCTAGCTGCCAGTCCAGCGCCTTGTTCTTGAACTTGTCGACTTCTTCCGTCAGCTCTGCAAAGGATCAAGGCTACTTATCAGATGTGGTGCGCAAGAGCAAAAGTACTCAATGATGATTTCAGAAGGGAGATTACCTTTATTCTTCAGGTGTAGGGATTTGTTCTTACCAACAACTTCATCCATCTTCGCCGTCAGCTTCTGGATCTTGTTGTGATACTCAGCGGCGTTGGCATCAAGTTTCTCCTGCAGCTTCAGAGACAAGGCTTTTTGTTGCTTCATTTCTTCTCTGAGCCGCGAGACTTCCTCAATGTCAGCCGCGTGTTGCTCAAGCAGGCGAGTCTTGCGTTTCGACTGCTTGACTACTTCCTGCAAGGGCAAAAACAACTCATGAGTCAGAGACAAGATATCTGTGACTACAAGTACTCTACAAGAGACTACACAAAATTACCGCAAGGAGTTTTTCTACACCGCGGAACATTTCTGCATGAGCATGCAAGTTGTCCTCGTCCAGGCAGGAGTCATCATATGGCATCAAGTTCTCTGCCATGGACTGGGTACTTGTGCTAGCTGCAGAATACCTCGCAACGCTGCGCAGAGGAGCCAGATCTTCAATTTGTGGCTCGTGCGGCACCATGCGATTCTCCGGGCTCTCTTCCAGTACCAGATGTGCATCAACATGATGCACGGGGGCTTCAGCTGCTGGGATTTCTTCGTGATGCAGCATGGCTTCAGGATCAGCCTCCAAGCCTTCATTCACCACGGCTTCGATATCTTCAGGATTTTCAGCCCTTGGCTTGGAAGCTGCCTCCACTGCTGCCTTCACCACGTCACTCCAGAGGAAGCGCAGTGCTTCTGCAGCATCGGCTTCAGCGGGTACTTCTTGGCGTTTTGGAAGTACATCTTCTAGTTGCTCTTGAGGAGTCTGGTCTCCTTCAGCAGCACCACTTCTAGAGGCACCCCACTTCACATCAGTGGATTTCCTGCATCAACAAGATAGTCAGCAAAAGCAGAGTACATAATCATATTAAGTACTCGAGTACTCGATACTTACAAAGCAGCACGAGGCACCGTGACTTTCGGTCCCAGCAGGTCGAAGAAAGAAGGCGCCGCTGGCACCTCTGGCACACTTTCCACCGACGGCACATTTTCTGGTACCGCGGCCTCTTGTTGCTCATGCGCCACTGTCTCCACGGTCGACGCTGGAACCATCTCGGGTTCTGTTATTCTTGGGGGGCTACTCGAGGGTACACTAGATGCACTGTCGATAACCTGCGCAAGACAAAAACAAGCCATTACAACAGAGAATAAGTACTCAATGCCACATCGACTACTTACAAGGTTCTCGAACACTTACTGTAATCGAGGGGAGGCCTGAGATTTTCTTTACGGCTCGCTTCCCCACCGTGGTCCTTTTCTTCCACGGCGGCAGAGTCACATCATCTGTAAGAGACGATGCCAGCCCCTTCGATGCTCCTGCGGCGCGGCCACTGGGGATGGATGCCCCAGAGTACCCGTAGCGGCTTTTCACTTCAAAACGCTGTTGAAGTGTTTGGCCGTCTTCATCGCTTGAGGAGGCGTCCTCCACCAAGACTTCTTCTTCCCCTTGAGCAGATTGACTACTCTCGGGGGCTTGAGCCTCCATTTCGGTTGGTTCTCCCTCCGGCGCTTGTAGTGGATCTTGAGGACGAGGAGAGGGAACGAACACAAATTTCAAGACATCCTCCTGCGAAACAAGGCAATTGTTAGCTACACGACTACTTATAATAAGTACTCGGGGGCTAGTTCTCGGAAACTTACCATGCGCGGAGGATTGTCGGCACTATATTCACGGACGGCTGCAGGAATTCCGTGAAGATTCTTGAAGATCTTCTGCAGCCTCTCCATCACAAGATCATCACTGATCTCTTCAGCAGAAAGCCTGGAGCCATCATCCGCTCCAGTGTACTCGAACCCGAGATGCTCCCGCTGCATCAAGGGTTGTACCAGTCGCTTCATAAAGCTGAAAGCTACTCTCTCAGCAGTCAAGCCTTGCGCCTTCTTCTGCGCAATCTTTGCCAGCAACTCAAGGATCTGGATGCACTCCTGCATTGTGGATTCATCTTTCCAGAGCCGATCGTATACTGGTGCGAACATGCTGAGCTTCGGCAGCTGCGGCGGGGCATTCTCTATGTAGAACCACTTGTTCTTCTAGTCTTGATTTGAATCTATCAAGTGGTACTTGAAGTACAACTCTTGTGCCTTCTGGCGCATCTGCACACCAGCTCCACCGACTACAACTGGGAAGTTGGCGTTGGGTTGCGGCTTCAACCGGAAGATCTTCCTGAACAAGGCCCAGTGAGGGCAGATACCGAGGAAGGCTTCGCAGAAGTGCACGTACACTGCAATCTGGAAGATGCTGTTGGGGTTCAGGTGTACGTGCTCCAACTTGAAGAAGTCGAGGAAGCCGCGGAAGAAATCCGACGACGGCAGCGTCAATCCACGCTCGACGAAGTGCCCGAACATTAGGATTTCATCTGAGCTCTTCTCCATTGGCCATGCATCACCAGCGGCAGAGCTCGAACCAGCAATGGCCTTCTCGCACAGCAGCCCGCCGGCTTCGAGGACCTTGATATCTTCCTCCTTCATCTTGGACTTCTTCCAAGAGACAGCCTGGCTCGGGGGCTTGGTGATGACCACTGTCTTGTACTTTGGCTCCGGCAACTCATTTTTGCCTCGGCCAGATTTCCTCTTCTGTCCCTTGGACGGCGCAGGCTTCATCCTTCCTATCACGAGGGTCTTCTTTCGCATTGACCGAAGGACGGTGAAGGAATGGAGGTTTGCACTCTTGGCACTATGGGCGCTCGAACTCTGCGGCGGCTATGGATGCTAAGGCGTTCTGGATCTAAGAGCGAATGGAAGCAATGAAACCCTAAGGGATACCCCATCAGGTATTTATAAAACCAAAACCCTAAACGGTTTGACCTGGTGACCCTTCGTATTCAACAGATTGGTTTCACGCAGGCAAAATTTTGGCTAAGTCAGAGGACTAAAATCCAAGACCTGCTCAGCTCCATCTCGGGGGCTCGACTACTCGATGGAATTGGATTTCACTCAGCTATAGTTCACTGAATTCAGGCCACTATTCTACAGTCAGATTGGATCCTTCAATTCGAGAAAGTACTCGACTCAAGGCTCGGGGGCTCCGTGCCACGTGTCCTTCAGTTTTTCTTAGGATTTTACGGGATTATTTGACGAAGACTACTGATTGACCCTCAGCTTGAATTATCAATTCGAACTAAGGCTCGGGGGCTACATCCATATAGGATGCGATTTTTTCAAATTGCATTCCTATATTATTTCTTCGGATTGTCTACGGATTTTTCGGAGCAAGATCAAAGAGTTCAAAATTGACCCTCAGCTTGAATCCTGTATTCGACCTAAGGCTCGGGGGCTACATTCCATATGGAATGCGATTTCAGTAATCGCATTTCCATATGGATCTTTGATGCAAAGATTTTAAGAATGAAGCGGGTATTATTGAAGACCTTCAAGGGAAGTACTCGGGGACGCTTGGGAACAACTCGAGAAGACTTCAAGACTACTCGTGGAGTTAGCTGGAGTACCTTCCAGCCTCATGATGATTCAAGTACTATTGAAGATTGAAGCTTGTAGAACTCGGGGACGCTTGGGAACTACTCGTGAAGATCTTCAAGACTACTTGGAGCATTACACTCGACTACAAAGTACTCAGGGGCTTGTCGACCGGGCATCCCTGGGCCCACCAACACACTATGGGCCATACCCGGGAGATGAGTTCCTGTACACCTGGACTACTCGACTCATGGGCCACGGTGCTGGTACCGTGGACCACAAGGCAAGGCAAGGCGGACAAGGACTTGTACTAAGACTAGGATAGCTTTCCATATCTTATATAGGCTACTCCGGGTCCTACTCGAATAGTACCCTTGTACCAATCTGACTTGTAACCCTACCTCCCGTGGCATATAAGGTGAGGCAGGGACCCCTCTCAAAACATACGCAATCAATACAGAGCCACACAGCATACAGGACGTAGGGTATTACGCACATTGCGGCCTGAACCTGTCTAATTGTGTGCCCCGTGTCTCACCATCGTGTTCCTGATCTCGGCGAGCCCCACCGCACAATCTACTACTTTGGATACCCCGTCATAGGCTCGGTGTCTAAAACACTGACACAGCCAGCCGTCTTAAAGGTGCGTAACCTAGTCCGTGCTTAACCGAGTCGGTGTTGCTGCTCAAGCAGCATGGACGGAGTGTAACCTGTGCAGCTTACGTGCTGATTCGACACGAGACAGTCAGACAGTTGGCGGTGTTGCATCAAGCAGCATGGACGGCGCGTAACCTTTGCAGGTTACGTGCAGATTCGAGACGATCGGATGCAGCGTGGATTTTGCGTAACCTTATCATCTCAAGGTTACGTGATGAAATGACACGACAGAGGATACAGCGTGGGTTTTGCATAACTGACACTCTGCGTAATGCAGTCAGTGTTGCACCATGCAACCAGCCATCTTAAAGGTGTGTAACCCAGTTTGGTGTTGCATCAAGTAGCACGGACGGCGCGTAACCTTTGCAGATTACGCGCAGATTCAACACGACCCAGTCGGTGTTGCATCAAGCAGCACGGACGGTGCATAACCGACACCGTGCGTAATCCATTCAGTGTTGCACGCGCCATGTAGAACGGATGGTGCGTCGCCAAACCGTGCGTCACCGAAGCTGGTGCAGGTGACGTGCAGGATCGACACGACCAGATGCAGGTTACACGATGAAACGATACCACCCATCGGTGTTGTTGTTTCAGCATGAAGGTGCGTAATAGAGTCCGTGCGTGTCCGAGCGGGTTCAAGTTACGCATACATCTGGAGCCTATAGGTGCACGTGCGTATTCCAGGTGGTTGCAGCCTGGATGGTGCGTAACCGAGCAGCTGGTGCAGGTAACTCGCAGAATCGACACCACCGGATGCAGCATGGGTCAGGTTATGCATACATCTGAAGCCTATTTGTGCGTAATGCAGTAGGTGTTGCAGGAACAATGCAGCCTGGCTGCTTGCTTGCTAGTGGTGCAACCTACAGAGGCTTGTGTAACAATACAGAGCCTGGTTGGTGGAACAATACAAAGGCTTGGTGCAACCTAGGTTTTAGATGCGTAACCTATAGTTACACGCGGGCCATGGTGCGTATTAGCGTATTGCAAGCTCCCCGTCCCGTCCTGTCCCGTCGAGGCTATACAGTACACACAACGCAGTGACCGTGCGTAACCCTTGGCTTGGCAGCAAGCTGCGTAACCTAGGCTGAAGCACCGCGTGGCACACGTAACGCAGCGGGTCCAGCTTAGTCCTCATGGTGGGTGGCGGCTGTGGCTACGGACGACACGACGGGTGGGGAGCGGAGGAGGGAGGCCCATCCCGTCGTCCATCATAATAATGATGGTGCACCGCGTGGCCTACAACGGCCTGCCCTCGCCGCAGTTTGCTTCTCCCCGAAGCGAAGCTCGCACCCGGGAGGCTAACGCGTCGTCCATGGAATTCTCTAGTGTGCAGCCTGCTGAATGGCACCTGTGTAACCGAGACCTTGTAGGTTACGCGGTTAGTCGACACCACCCGTCGTGTCCCGCGGCAACCGCGATGCCGGAGACTATGACTTGGGCATTCCGATGCACTAGCACAAGATTTCAAGTAAAGATTGGAGGAATGTGTAAGAAAGGTTTCAAAAAAAATTAAGTAGTTGGAAGAGCAAACTACTTTCTTTAGGAGGGAGACTAGTTTTAATAAACTCAGTTCTTTTTAGCCTGCCAATGTATATGATGTCTTTTTTTTTAATTCCTAAATGAGTATGCGATGGACAGAAGAAGAAATATAGATGAGTAAAGTGGAGTATCCTGTGTCAAACCAAGAGTTTTGGTGGCTTCCAGGGATGCAGGAAGGCAGAGTCATGTCAAGAAGAAGAAAAAGAAATAAAAAAAGAGTCATGACAAGCGCGGGGAAGAAATTTGATGCAGAAAAGCAGGCTTGCTGACAATAGAATCAAACAAGGCTTGCTGACAATAGAATGAAACAAGCTGCTTAGTTGAACCAAAATGGTGACATGAATATATGTATCCAAATAAATATCAAAAATTGAAATATTATATGTGCTGACAGGCCGCTGTGGGACCGCGGGCTCCCCGTCCCCGAGAAGCACCATCATTACGATGGATGGACGACGGCAGGACGTACCTCCAGGAGCCTCCGGGAGTCGGGGCCATCGATCTGCGTAACTGGACGCGCTCGGTTACGCACGGCTTGCTTCCCAGGGAATGAGCTGCCACCTGCCAATACAACACTTTGTGCCCTAATGCTACCATCACCACACTTGACGTTAGGAAAGAATTTAACCCAAGCTACACTTTGTCGTTGCACGGCTCGGTGATTACGAAACCCAAGCTACTAGATGCCCCACGTGGCTGGTCTGTGTAACCTGTACGCAGTCGGTTATGCATGAGTCATGCGGCATGGGTTACCCACACGGCACGCGTTCACCATTTGAAAGAGTAAAAGGCAGCTTGGGTTACGCATGTAGCATAGCGGTTGCCGAGTAGCACGGCTGGTCGTGACGAACCGAGGAGCTGCCCCCTTTGCCCCTTTGTTTATTCATTATTATTTATCTATAAAAAATTATAGGGGAGAGGACCTTAAGCGGTCGAGAGCCTTCTCTTCACCAAAAATTACCAGAGAAAAAATAGTAGTACTAGAGAAATTACTAGAGAAGTACCACCACCATATGAATGCTGAAACAAACTACTAGAGAAGTACCAGAAATTCACGAAACATAGAGATGTTACTGCATTTGTGTAAACCAGCAACCTATTACTTCATCCCAGGCACGGTTTACGTTCTCATCACCAGCCTTCTCGCAGCCTAGGCACATGATCATGTAAGGTTTTAATTATGCTCGTCTCAGCCACACGCGACGAATGAGTGACAGGATGGAGGGGCCGAGGGGGATGAACCAGAGTCGACGGCGTGCACGTACTGCTTGCGGCAGGTGCTACGGTCGAAGACCGTCATAGCGAGCGTGGCGGTGCAGCTGTAGTAGCGGAAGACGAGCACGTAGCCGACGCGTAGGTCATGGGTGCGGGCGAACTCCTTCCAACCTTGGGCGAGGTACACGTCACCGCTCTTCTCATCGGCGAAGACATCCACATTCCACAGGCGCATACCTGCGCCGGCGAGCTGCAGCTTCAAGTCCCGGCGATCTCCGAGCTGACGAACGAACTTATTGGGCAGCCTCTGCTCGCAACACGATCGAATTAAGCTCTAAGGCAATTACTTGCACAGAACAGCACAGGTGCACATTTGCGAGCTATTCCGAGTAGATCAGATTCGGCGAGCAGCAGGGCACTTACCAGTGACTCCTCGTACATGCCAGGGAGCAAGATCTTGAAGAATTCCAAGTCGCCCTAGCTTAGACCTGCCATCTTCTCTTCCATGCCATCTCTGCATAGATGCACACATACAATATATCTTATCATAGGATCAGTCATCACTCATCTGTGTACTCCGAATTCGATCCGGATGTTCCTAATAACACGAACACTACTAGTCCCAAAAATGTCCGAAGAAGGAGAACATTTTGATTTTTTTGAACCATATAACATTTTGATTTCACTGATCTACTGGATATGACTAACTGAAGAGGGTGAAAAGAGGAATGCAGGTCAGAAGGGTTTGATGCAGAATTGCAGAGTTTCAAGTATAATATATGAGCCTGATGAGCAGAGTCTGATCAAAGCCAAACTATTGCCACAGGCAGCCACCGCCTTCTGCTCCGCGCTGGAGCCTCGCCGTGGCCGTCCAACCCCAGCCGACATGATCTCGCCGTCAAGCTTGATACGACGATCGGAGCATACACGTCCATGGCCATCCCCAAAGCCATGATCGGCATGTATAGGTCCATGGCCATGTTCACGGCCACTCCTTGCACGCCCGCACCTGACAGCATCGATGTCCTCCTCCTCCTCCTCCTCCTCCTCGTCTTCGTCTTTGTCCTCAGACGAGAACATGGTGAGGTGATACCGCGTGTCGCGGGCATTTGCTAGGTCTTGTGCCTCAAGGATTTCCCCCTCATCCTCGTCGGTGGAGGAACCAGGATTTGGCGACGGGAATGTCCCGCATCCATCGCTGATCATCATGCGGTCGTCGGTCTCCTCGTCGGATGTCAGGTAGGCCGTGGCCCTAGGTGAGTTAGCCATTGGGGGGAAGTGGCGCATACGTGAGCTTTCAGTTTTGCAAGATGGCGGAACGGAAGGTCGATGGGTGGGGGGTCGGAAGAGGAATCGAAGTGGGAAACCTCTCCTTGTGGTCTGTTGGTGTTTCTTAACGTCACCACTAGTTGTACACCTAGAGGGAACGTATAAGAGCAACCGGGTATACCACAAGCGCACGGAAATACTACTGTAGCACTTCACCTCAGGAGTATTCCAAAGGGCATCGAATCCAAGGAACGATGTGCACTACCTTCTATCCTAGATGAATGGTCCAAGGGGACACAATCCCTGCTGAGGTAGGTGAGTGATGTGAAGTCTCCTGTAGGTTCTCGACTCTAGAGAGGAACAAGCTCGGATAAGATCTCACTTCGGACACCGACCCCTCCTGACTATAACAGTTGGTTCACAGCAAAGGGTTGCCTACACGCTGTATCCGAACGTGGGGGATTTCAGAGGGTCCAACGGTTGTCACTACCGCGGCCTACCCCAAGACAAACCGTGGGATACAGGGCATTTGAAGGATAACCAGCAGTCTAGACACCACGTCTACACCGCCGACTACTACTATAGCACGGCTACATCTGACATCCCATAGAAACACTATAGCACTCCGTATAAATACGAAGTGACGAACCCGTGAGGTTGAGCTAGACCTTACTCATCACTGAATCGATTCGCGTGAGGAGATATGATTAATACTTGATCTACATCAGATATGCATGAGCTTACTATATTTTAATAGACAAGCAATCACACAAACGAGATGCAAACTTATGCGATGATAACAGAAGATCTAGGGTCGTGTTCGTGAAGAACATGAGCCTCTAACTTATGAACAAACGCAAAAGTATGAATTACTTGCTCATCAACTATATCGAGGAGACACGTTCATGAAGAACGCGAGCCTCTAAATGATGAACGAACGAAGAACTCAAGAACAACTCATTCATGCATGAGAGCCACTTTAGTCTAAATAGGAAATAATGAAATACTCACTTTAGTCTAAATGAAGAACAGCATCGCTCACGAGGTACAAGGGGACGATGGATGATGAACGGATCATCACCACCTCACCTCTACTCATCCACACACTCCTCTCTACCTAGCACCACCTAGTCTAGATCCTCCATACACACACTCATGGTGGGATGAGGTTTCACCTCCACCAAGAGAGAATGAGAGAGGGAGAAAGAGGCAAAGGTGAGAAATGGCTTCAAGTGCTTCCACCCTCTTCTTACCCCCCTCTCCTCCTATTTATAGGCTTGAGCAACCGGCGTGAGAGCACCCAAACACCCCGGGAATGGCTTCTAGGACCAATGGGCAAGCACCACGTGGAAGCCCCTGAGTGGGCGCCACAAGGTCGGTTCGGCCGACCTGTGGGGTCGGTCGACCCCCTGTGGGCCCCACTCGGGGTGTGCTTTTGTGTGGTGACTGCTCTGTGGGTCCTGAGGTCGGTTCCCGGTGTCCACGTGGTTTGGAGGCGGTTTAGGTGCTCTGGTGGGCCATAGGATCCATGTGAAGTCTGCATGGCGGCTTCTGATTCGCTGAGGCTTCCTCCCTTGGATTGGTGATGTCATGGATCCAAGGGATGCTTGCATGCAGCCCCTCATTGGCTGAGCCTAACTTGCTAGGATCATAAGGGTGTCTTTTCTCTTCATTTCTTATGCTAAACACCTGCATTCAACTTAGCATAGCCACTGGTGGAAATTATCAGTTTAAATCCCTATTCTAGTGTGGATGCTTAGTTCTTATGATAAAATGCAGGGATTGACGGCCCTAAATTAGATACTTAACAGTCGTCGACAACTGCCTCACACTTGCCCTTTGCTCGTCCCGAGTGAAGGGAGTCCGGTCAAGGTGAGATATGATATCCAAATGTATGAAGCGAGCATAAGAGATATTCCAAACCATACCTTATACTTGTGAACTTGTGAAGTGCCTACCATGCTATCTTGGGTAGTTGAGGAATGGAACGGTCATGAATCAAGTCACTCCTGCTCATCATGTCAAGCAACTTGGGGTTTTGCAATAAGTTTTCAAAACAAACCTTGCTTTGCTCCTCATTTGATTCTCTCAGATCGCTCAATGTGTATATGTCCTCACCAAGGCATAAAACTGCCTTCATTCATCCTACTTTTAATGATAACTTATGTGGAGCTCAGGGTAGGATAAAGGATAAGGCATACTTGTATCACATATATTGCAAAGTCAAAGACTAGATCCACAGAGAAAATCAAATCATACAATCAGATCAAGATGTGCACGTGTATGGGCATGGCGAGCATGGTAAGGTGGATACTGTTGACGGTCAATATTTGCCATTTTCAAGACCGTCAACTCCTGCAAATCTGAGCATGAATTGAACATCCACACTAGAATAGGTGCTTAAACTCATACTTTCCACCAGTGTCGATGTCTATTTGAATGCAGGTATTTAGCATAAGAAATGGGAGGAATCCATGCACATTCACTCCACTCCAATCCAAGGCACTCAAATGCTGGCCAATCAGGGGCTGCCACATGGATTCTCCTGGATCCATGATGTCACCAATCCATGTGAAGGACTTTAGACGAATCATACGCTGCCAAGTCAGCATCACATGGATCCATGGGCCCACTTTACCAACTAAACCGCCAAGAAGCGTGCCATGCACGTAGGAGAGGCATCAGGACCCACATGGAAGCGAGCCAGAGGAAGCATGGGCCAGGAGGCCACCCGAGGGGGCCGGCCGACCCTAGGTTCGGCCGAACCGACCTAGGGTCGGTTCATCCTGGCCCTCCACGTGTTGTCCTCCCATTGGCTCCCTACAGCAGTCCCGGGTGTTTAGGGGCACTTTGAGCCCCAGAGCAAGCCTCCTCCTTGTCTATAAATAGGAGGGGAGGGGCTCCATTTCTCACACACCACCAAGCTCTCAAGTTCCACTTTCTCTTGTGTAGCTCTCTCTCCCTCTCTCCAATTCTGCCCATGAGAGGTGATTCTCACCTCTTTGTGGTAGAATGGTGATGAGGAGAGATCTATATTAGGATTAGTGAGAGGTAGAGGAGGGGTAAGGAGTGAGTTGATGTCCTCGTGGATGCTTGTTCTTCATTTAGATCAAAGTGAGTATTTCAGCATTTCTTATTTAGACTATAGTGGACATCATGCGTGGTTGCTTTGTTCTTGTGTTCTTGGCTCGTTCATAAGTTAGAGGCTTGTGTTCTTCATGACACAAGGCTTCGATCCTTTAGAGCCAGAACCGTAGTTCATTTACTTGTTTGCATGCTCTGATCCTGTTTAGTTGAGTAAGTTTGCTGTATCTCGTTCAACTGCATTCATAGCTTCCTTTCTGCTCCCAGTTCAATGATATGATCTGATTCCGATCTTTCCCTTGTTCGTGGGACCGTATTTATACAGTTGCTATAGTGTAGTTAGCGGGCTAGCATACGCCGCACTATAGTATTTATCTGGGGTACAGACGTGGTGTCTGGGCCTTGGGTTTCCTACGGAGACCACGTACGATCGTAGCGTAGAGGTAGGCCGCAATGGTGACAGCCTGTTGGACCCTTTGTCAACCCTCTTACGTCGCGCACCGAGTTGGGCTCGCTTGCCAGCACCTCTGAGTGTTGTCGCCCCGCTGGGACGACTAAGATCTGACAGGAATACATCTTGAGAGCTAAGTCCCTTAAGGAAGTGCTTCTTGTATCCCAACCTATCCCAGCGAAAGCTGGTGTCCTTGGATAGACCCTCTCTGGTTACTCTCCGTCCTAGGAACGAAACCCGACGGGAATATTCATTCTCCTAGGGAGAAGTGCTATAGCGGTATTTCCGTGCGCTTGCGGTATACCCGGTTGTTCTTATCTGCTCCCTCTAGGTGTACAACTAGTGGTGACGTTGAGAAACACCAACAAGCATTTCTGGCGCCGTTGTCAGGGACGGCTGTTGTTAACCTTCGAGCCCATCTATCCTCGTATTTATCTTTTTCTTTTTTTATTCTACCTTCACCCCCGTTACCCTTTTTGAAATATCCCTTTTGTTTTCTTTCTACCTCTACCCCCGCTACCCATGGAAGGTTATCCTTGTAAACACCTTCCGCCTTTGAGGAGTGAGCCCTCAGAGCCATCTTCGTCAAGATCCACTCTTACATCTGGCTGTAGGATTCACCCTTCTCTCATGAAGCTAATTCAGGACCTATCCTTCTCGGGGTTAAGTCATGAGAACCCCTTTGATCATGTGAGAGACTACGAGCGTTTGATTGAAACTCAGGGTAAAACCGGAGAATCACCGGATGTTCGGAAAAGAGAGTGTTTCCCGCTATCCCTCTCTGGGGAAGCTCGGGATTGGCACCGTTGTTTTGGTAGGGACTACCTTACTTGGGAAAGGTTGAGAGCAGCTTTTTACTCCCGCTTCTTCCCAATACGACGTGTCATCCCGTTAAGGGCAAAGATTCTTTGTTTCAAGCAATGTGAGGAGGAATCACTAGGAATGGCATGGAATCGTTTCGCCTCCGCGGTGGAAGATTGCCCAGTCCTCCGCATTCCTGATTGGATGTTGCTTCAGCACTTCTAGTTTCGATTGTGGAAGGATGATGCCATGAGGCTTAATGCTCTCTCCGGAGGATCCTTTGTGCACCTAGATGCTGTCAAGGGAAGAGAGATCCTGGATAATCTCCGAGATTTCAGCTCTCCTTGCATCTCGGTCAACGAGGCACCCACCAGAGGAATTGTTGAGTCTCCTAGATCTATCGTCAGCCGAGTCCGAGACTTCATATCCACTCTTTCTGAGCTCTGGCTGAAGATGTCATTCCTGAATAGCAGGAGTCTAAGGGAAAGGTTTCGTGGCACGAGATCTACCCTTGGGTTCCCCTCTTGTGCATCTTCTTAGACTTTCTCCCCGAGACTTTGTCTCGTGGGAGGACGGAGAGAGTAGTTCGGAGAGAACGACCATTCCCGGCCAGGATGACTTGTTCGATCCTCACTACTATCTCCTAAGAAGGGTATGAGAGGCCCATCGTGTTTCTACGTCAAGGTTTGAGCTAAAGTGCTTTGCACTGAAGTTTCGTATAAACCGAGACATCGGTCTCTGCTTTATAATCCATTGGATTCATCCATCAGACCGAAGGATCACAATCATTTACCGATCGAATGGAGTGCACTCACTTTCCATCTCAAGCACATCGATCGATGCCGATCAATCAGGAGAAGCTTGCACTATGTATCTTATGCCTGATTTGATCGATGCCCAATGGGAGGTGCGCTTTTCAGTTTATCCAAAACCCCCCATTGGAAGCTTAGGCCAGACTTGGGAATGTTTTCGTCACTTTGATGGGAACATCGAACCCTCTGCCTAAGGTAAGAGTGAGTAAATCTTGCTCTTCGTCCGAACTCTAGTTCCTGATCGTACACCGACCTCTGGAAGTCCACGCTTCATCCTTTTGAGAGCCGAGTGTCCTTCCGAGCTTGAGTTCACTCGGAGATGGGTACCTATTGGTGAAGCACTAGCCTCAGTGCTCAATCTTTTCATCTCCAAGTTCCACGATCCCAGTGCTATAGTCCTCGAGCACCATGACCACCTCAGGAAAGGCCTCAGCCTCTCTGGGATGATCATGCTTGCTCTCAGCCTCGATATACCTTTTTGGGCTCGAGTTCGTATACGCACTACCCTTGCAGAGCAGAGCTTATCGTCATATCAACATCATCTGCAAGGACACGGTCATAAGTTGAGACAGGAGATCACAAGACACCCACACCCTGAGTACTCCGGGGACTCATCTCGTTTCCCCAGGATGAATTATCCTTCGGGTATCTTGTGGACCGTGGTCATGCAGGAGAAAGAAAGTGCCAAGATTAAGAGGAGTAGCAAAAGGTCCACAGGAAGGCAGCACCTTTGTGGCGACCCGAACACTTCGTAACTACCGCCGGAAGTGCCTACACTTCTGACGAACCCAGTGTGTCGCCAAGGTGATTTCCCCCAGATTCTCTTTGGATATATCATGGTTCGGCCAAGGTTGGTATATAGTTGAGGATGAATTTTCAACCTCAACCTTATCTTAGCCTAAAGCCTAAACCAATCCTTCCATCTCGGGGAATCCACCTGGGTCGTCGATCCTGAGACTTGCTAGAGCCCACATGAGAAGGGAGAGGACCAGAGGGGCCCACAAGGGGCCGGCCGAACCCAGGTTCGGCCGAAACCCTGGTGCGCCTCTCCCCTTCTTCTTTCGCGTGTGCGTCTCATTCTCCTCCAGAACCCTTCTCTCTGCCGCCCGACGAGCTTTCGCATCATGAAACCCATCTCCTCCACCTCAACTCCTCAGCTCATCGCCGCATCCATGGCCGGAAGGAGTGTTGTCCCTTTCAACGGCTCCACCTCGTCCACCGGCCCCGGGGCAGGAGGCAACCCCTCCATTGTTGCCACCCCCGCTGTGGACCTCGCAATGGTGGCCGGTGTCCTGGATGTTCCTCCGCTCACCACCATCCCGCCAGGAGGGAGGATTCCAGGCACACCGCCCTCACGGTGCTCCGTCTCGCCTGGGAAGAGGCACGTGAGACGGGCGGCCAACCCCTACGGCAGGCCGACCACGGCTCAGCTCCGCCCCAGGGGGTTGCTGCTCGCTCCACCTAGCACACTTGGATCATCGCTAGCTGGAGGGCAGACAAGCTCAGCACAGTCCGCTCCTTCACCACAGCCGCCGGTGACCATCAAGCCGGCACTGCCCAAGGAGAAGGCTCCTGCAGCACGCCCAGCTCCAGTTCTGCCAGAAGAGGAGGAAGACGTTGGCCTGGACGACAGGTTGCCACCGCCGCCCTACACTAGGAGGTCCAGGGAGAGGACTCGGGCAACCGAGCAGCTCCCTAGGCTCTCCTCAGTGGCCAAGCTGACCCCGCTGATGAAGGAATTGGAGGCCAGCAACGAGAAGCTCAGGGCTGCTTACTCGGAGCAGAAGTTGGACCTGGCCGAGCTCAGAGACGACATCCGTGACCTTCGCCGCGGCCTTTGTGCGAAGATGAGGAGGTTGTTCTTGGCTACGGGGCATGTAGCCCTCTATGATGCCGAGTAGTGGGGATTAGCCCCATCTTTAGTTCATTAGGCGCTAGTCTAGGTCTAGGTTTGATTTCCCTTTATTTCCCTTTATTTCATTTATTTCTTTTGCATGTGTATGTAAGCGCCTAATCATTTTGATTAAAACATTTGGATTTGAATAAAGTGGCTCACCGGTCATGTAACCCAGTTTAGCCACCCTTTGTGTCGTTACTTTGGTCTTTTTGATTTAGAAGACATCTAGGTTCGAGATAGTGTGGGGGAAGAGCCATAACTCTCCCAATGCAAGCACGACGTTATCGTACGTACCCACTACGAGCACTCCGCGCTAGCCGATCGATCACCTACCGAGAACCTGAACGGGACCCGCACGAGTTCACTCCTGTGGAGAGCCTCTCACGGTTCATCTTCCATGCATAGCGCCAGTTTGCATCTCGACAACTCACTCTTTTTCATTCCTGAGTTTTATAAGCTATATCTGTCTATCTCTAAACTAAAACTCGAATGATGATGCTAAAGATCACCCAGCTCATTTGTTCCTGAGTAGACTTACATATGTTTTATTCCTTGTTACCTGCCTGATGCTTGTGAACCAAAATCTTCTTAAGGACAAGCATGTTCACCTAAGTAATTGATGGGTATGATATGGCTGGATGATATGATCTTTTGCTCAGATGACTAACTCTCTTGCGGAATTTATTTTGAAAACTCAAAACCTCTTGGAAAGGCTCCTCTTTGATATGCCTCCGTCCCATTAGAACCATATGATCTCTATAGGTAAAAACCTTCGATTCATATGCTGCTTGTTATTACTTTGAGCTTTGTCAAATTCTGTGACCCTTGTGATAATTCTTTTCATTACTTTCATGATCAAGATTTATGTGCACCCCACCTATTTTCCCCCTGCTATACTTTCACCCTGGAAGTTAGCATTGTATCATTTATCCATTCCATAAAAAAATAAAGCTCCATATGTGGTGTGACATCTCTCTCCAGAAGTGTCCTTCAAAAAGAGACATGGGCTAGAAAAAAAATATACATGCTCAAGGCATGATGAAAAAAAAAGCCCATGTCCAAAATAAAGGAGGAATAGGAGAGAGATGAGATCATGCAAAAAGGAGTTCCATATCATAGATGGTAATAACTAGTGTCCATTCTGGGGCTAGTGTCCACCTTACTATCGACCCACATTTTCACCATATATATGTATGGTAATATCTAGCACCCATTCCCGGCCTAGTATCCACCTTACCATACACACCATAGCCATACTGATGCACATCTTGATCTGATGGTATGATTTGATTTTCTCTGTGGATCCAGTCTTTGACTTTGCAAAATATGTGATGCAAGTATGCTTTCTTTTTATCCTACCCTGAGCTCCACATATAGCCATCATTAGAAGTAGGATGAAGAAAGGCAAAATGCCTTAGTGAGGACATATACACATTGAGCGATTTGAGAGAATCAAATGAGGAAGCCACCAAGAGTTTTGTTTATGAAAATCTCGCAAAACCCCAAGGTGTTTATCATCAGGTGCATAAGTGACTTGATTCACAGCTGTTCTACTCTTCAATCACCCAAGGGAACATGATAGCCACTACACAGAGGTTCACAGGAGCAAGGTATGACTTGGAATATCTCTTATGTCTGTCTTACTTTTCGGTATTTATGACCCACTTGACTTTGTTTCCCCTTCACTCGGGATGAGCAAAGGTCAACTGTGGGGGTGTTGTTGACGGTCAATATTTGCCATTTTCAAGACCGTCAACTCATGCAAATCTGAGCATGAATTGAACATCCACACTAGAATAGCTGCTTAAACTCATACTTTCCACCAGTGTCTATGTCTATTTGAATGCAGGTATTTAGCATAAGAAATGGGAGGAATCCATGCACATTCACTCCACTCCAATCCAAGGCACTCAAATGCTGGCCAATCAGGGGCTGTCACATGGATTCTCCTAGATCCATGATGTCACCAATCCATGTGAAGGACTTTCGACGAATCATACGCTGCCATGTCAGCATCACATGGATCCATGGGCCCACTTTACCAACTAAACCGCAAGGAAGCGTGCCATGCACGGAGGAGAGACATCAGGGCCCACATGGAAGCGAGCTAGAGGAAGCACGGGCCAGGAGGCCACTCGATGGGGCCGGCCGACCCTAGGTTCGGCTGAACCGACCTAGGGTCGGTTCATCCTGGCCCTCCACGTGTTGTCCTCCCATTGGCTCCCTGCTGCAGTCCCGGGCATTTAGGGGCACTTTGAGCCCCGGAGCAAGCCTCCTCCTTGTCTATAAATAGGAGGGGAGGGGATCCATTTCTCACACACCACCAAGCTCTCAAGTTCCACTTTCTCTTGTGTAGCTCTCTCTCCCTCTCTCTAATTCTGCCCATGAGAGGTGATTCTCACCTCTTTGTGGTAGAATGGTGATGAGGAGAGATCTAGATTAGGATTAGTGAGAGGTAGAGGAGGGGTAAGGAGTGAGTTGATGTCCTCGTGGATGCATGTTCTTCATTTAGATCAAAGTGAGTATTTCAACATTTCTTATTTAGACTATAGTGGACATCATGCGTGGTTGCTTTGTTCTTGTGTTCTTGGCTCGTTCATAAGTTAGAGGCTTGTGTTCTTCGTGACACAAGGCTTCGATCCTTTAGAGCTAGAACCGTAGTTCATTTACTTGTTTGCATGCTCTGATCCTGTTTAGTTGAGTAAGTTTACTGTATCTTGTTCAGCTACATCCATAGCTTCCTTTCTGCTCCCAGATCAATGATATGATCTGATTCCGATCTTTCCCTTGTTCGTGGGACCGTATTTATACGGTTGCTATAGTGTAGTTAGCGGGCTAGCATACGCCGCACTATAGTATTTATCTGGGGTACAGACGTGGTGTCTGGGCCTTGGGTTTCCTACGGAGACCACGTACGATCGTAGCGTAGAGGTAGGCCACAGTGGTGACAGCCTTTTGGACCCTTTATCAACCCTCTTACGTCACGTACCGAGTTGGGCTCGCTTGCCAGCACCTCTGAGTATTGTCGCCCCGCGGGGAAGACTAAGATCTGACAGGAATACATCTTGAGAGCTAAGTCCCTTAAGGAAGGGCTTCTTGTATCCCAACCTATCCCAGCGAAAGCTGGTGTCCTTGGATAGACCCTCTCTGGTTACTCTCCGTCCTAGGAACGAAACCCAATGAGAATATTCATTCTCCTAGGGAGAAGTGCTACAGCAGTATTTCCGTGCGCTTGCGGTATACCTGATTGTTCTTATCCGCTCCCTCTAGGTGTACAACTAGTGGTGACGTTGAGAAACACCAACAGATACTAGGCCCGGAATGGGTGCTAGATATTACCATTCATGTATGATGAGAGTCGGTAGATGGTAAGGTGAACACTAGCCCCGGAATAGGTACTAGTTATTACCATCTAAGTTATGGAACTCCTTTTTGCATGATTTTCTCCGCTCTCCTTTTTTTGAAATTTTCGAGATATTGGCTATCTCTCTTTTTTTTAGATCATGCCTTTTGAGCATGTCTTTCTCTCTCTCTCCCTTTTTTATATATAGCCCAATCTCTTTTAGAGATATTTGGAGAGGGATAAATCATGGAACAATGCATGGAGCTTTATTTTGTGGAATGGATGAATGATACAATGCTAACTTCTAGTGTAGAATCATAGCAAGGGGAATATGGTGGTGTGCACATAAATCTTGATCATGAAGGTAATGAAGAGAATTCTCACAAGGGTCACAGAATTTGACAAAGCTCAATGTAATAACAAGCAGCATATGAGTAAAAGGTTTTCAACTATGGACATCATATGGCTTTGGTAGGATGGTGGCATATCAAAGAGGAGCTTGGCAAAGGGTTTTATGATTTTTCAAACAAAATTCCCAAGCAATCAAACATAAAGAGCGAGGATCATATCATCAAACCATATCACAAACGCCAACTACTTAGATAAGCATGAGTTTCCTAATGATATTTGTTCACAAGCGTCAAGATAATAAGTAAGGAATAAAACATATGCAAGCCAATCACAGGAATCATGAAGAGCAAACAAAACACCGATATTTGAGTTTGATTTATTGGATAAGAATTGAGGATCATTCAAACTCATAGGTAGAGAGTGAGATGAAGGGTGCACGTACCACCGCTCCTGAAGGATATGAGGAACAAGGAAGACTAGTAGTGATTTGGCTAACCCGTGGGATAGCCAGCTCACTCTAGTTTACCTTATAGTTGATGTCGTGCAGGCCTTTGTGTGGGAGTTCTCGAGTGGATATGTCGATGATGCGCTTGAGAGAACTTCCCCACACTGGTGCTTGTACTGGTGTTGTTCTTCAAACAAGTGCAAGCAAAAGGTGGACTCTACTGGTTCGAGAACCATAGAGCCTTTATTCAAATGCAAATATTTTTGTTATTATTATTTTATTTTATTGTCACCGTGTCATTTACTCGAAAGGGTTAGACCAATAATACACTTCATACACAAAGGGGAATATACTTACCTTGGACCTTTGAGATGTCATATGTACCACCTTTGCATGTTGTGCAACATGAATCTGACACCTCAACTTACCTTCCCATTTGAATTTAGCTCAATAACTTACCCATTTAAATTTGACAATTTTCTGCAGGGGTTAGTCAGCATATATGCAACCAAGATCTATGAAAATATAACTCTAAGGTTCATCAGTCAAAACTCGACACCATGTCTTGTTTTGACTGAAGAAGACAGTTTTAACCTAAGCACCACACTTAATTTAAAACAGCCTATGAATGTTTGACGCGTTCATTCATTCAAACCAGAGCATATGAACAAAGATAAGGAAGCATGAAAGCATGATCAAGCTATTATCAAAAGGAACATAAGCATGAGCATAAGATGGTGAACCTCGGGCAACCTCCCGGAAGGGCTTTGTTTTATGTCAAAAGCAGGACTTACCTAGCTAGAGGGCAAGATGCAAGAGCTGACATCATCGCCATACCAGGATACGATTTGGCAGAGGAGGAACTGTACTCAGGATGCTCACATGCCTTCCCCACACTTGAAGTTTGCATTGCTAGGCAACAAAGCTCTAGTGTGTGGTGATCAAGCTTCCTTTCGTAAATGTTCCCTCACTAGAGCTTATTATGTGTTGCAGCTGATGTGGCTCACATGTTCGTAGGCCTCACCTGTCCATCTTTCTTTTCAATCTCCACCTAAAAGGTTAGTGACCAAAAATACCCGAAGGACGACTTATCCTAAAAACATGTTCTTGCTTTTATTTGAAAAGGGAAACAAAACCTAAGCTAATCCAGGCTATCTCCTGGTAGTGCTTTGTTTATTACGGTCATAAGCTCGACCATGGGAACTTCATCTTGCAGCTATCGTTGGTGGTGTCATTCCCGTCTCACCACCAATCCTTGATGTATCAGTGAGCTTCAGCTGCAAGGTTAGTGCCACAGTGCACACACGAAATTTGATATGCTTATGATAGACATATACATCTACAACCAACCTTCTGAACTTTCAATAAAAGAGGACCATAAGGTGATTGCAGCCCTCAAGCATGCTCAGCACACTAAGCATGGCTGGCTTTGGATAGGCATGATGCAAGCATGGTTCATGTGGTGTATCAAGAATGAAACTACCATGCTTATCTGTGTCACCTTTGCCCATGAATTCCAGAGTCGGTGCCTCACAAGATTCCATGGCCCATGAGTTCTCTATCTCAAGAGATGCATCGTGGAGGCTCGATGTTGACTCTCGACCATGATCGAAAGCAACATGATACGGGCCAGCGGGAAGAGGCTGAAACTCGGTCGAGAATGGTGACGATTGTTCGCCTTCACAAAGGTGAAGAGAGTCTCCCGAGTCACATTCATGAGGAGTAGAAAATTCTACACCCTTAATGAGAACAAGCTTGGATGACACGAACGGAGATATACACGTCGTCTTCTCGAGTGGGTTTTGCTGGGGAAGAGGCTTCGCCATAGGATATTCCAGACAAGGGGTAGTAATGGCAGAAATAGCTTCCCTGAGCTTATCATCTAGGCTCCCTAAAGATGTATCGAAGAGCTGCTCTAGAGGGGAGCCTAGGAGAAGATCGAGATCAAGGACATCAAAGATGTGAAAGTCTAAGCTAGCCTTGATCCCGTCTATGATAAGCGGCACGACACTCGCAATCCCCCGACATTCAAGAACGTGTCCAAAGGGACAAGTCCTGAGGAGCATGTCGGCTGGTGCTAGCGGGACTCTGCCCAAAAGAGTTTCCACTAAGTGCCATGGCAAAATGTTAACCTCCATGATGGGGTTACAATGGGCCTCTACGACAGTGCCTCTAATAGAGCAAGGAACAACCAGAGAAGGTGAACTATTCCAAGTTGCCTCGGAAAATCGTGTCACTCCCTCTGACCATTCCTCCCTCATGGCCTCCTCAGGGTATGCTTCGTCAGGAGGATCAGGAGGTAGAGGAGGCACCGCCGGCCTAAGGGAAGGTTCTGTCAAAAGATTCCTAGAATGATCGGTATGGACAGAATAAGGTTCCTCCTCTGATTGGGCATCAAAAGAATTCGAGGTATCTAGGTCATCCTCGAATTTGTGAGTGAACACCAATGGTTGAATTTCTTCTTCCTTTGGCGTTCGGAGTTCAGGAGAGGGCTCAACAGACAAGTCTTGGGATTCGAAAGATGAAGACTCTAACTTGGATGTTGAGGGACTCTCATGGCTCGACTCGGATTCTTGGTTGGGTTTGTTGTGATCAATAGGGATAGAAGAATTTCTAAGAGGGAATCTAGGATCTCACTTCCTTCCCTTGGAGTTTTTTCCACAAACAAACCTCCAGCAACAACGTCTAGATCGAGGGCAGAATCCATGTCTAGACCCATACAAAAGATGTACAATGACACATCGATGGGTAAAGACGGACCAGGTGTCGACACCAAAAGGTGTAGGAACCTAGCCCATGCCGCTCCTAGGGACTCCTCCTCTAATTTCTCGAAATTGAGGATACTTATTGGAAGAGAAGCTACACGAGTGTACCATTGCTCCATCCTTTCCATGAGAGAGAACGAGTGGCAAAAGTTATCTCGGAGTTCTCCCCAATCACCGTTCACACTTTCTATAGTGTGGGCGTACCATTGTTCCGCCTCTCCTATGAGGGAGAAAGGAAACAACTTCAACCTCACGGTGTCCTGTGTCACGCCTGGCATAGCCAAACTAGAGCACAGTTCCTCAAATTCCTCCAAATGGAGGTAGGGGTCTTCATTAATTGCTCTAAAGAATGGTCAATCCTGAACCGTGGCTAAAAAGCCAGGGGGGAGTTCATAGCCAGATGATGACTCTTCAAACTCACCCCTTGAGGTCGAGAAGCTTTGAAAGGAAGGCATCTCAAAGGGTAACGGGGGTAAAGGTAGAAGAAAACGAAAAAGATAAATACAAGGACCACTAGGTTCGAAGATAGATACAGCAACTGTTCCCCGGCAACGGTGCCAGAAATGCTTGTTGGCGTTTCTTAACGTCACCACTAGTTGTACACCTAGAGGGAATGTATAAGAGCAACCGGGTATACCGCAAGCGCACGGAAATACTGCTGTAGCACTTCACCTCAGGAGTATTCCAAAGGGTATCGAATCCAAGGAACGATGTGCACTACCTTCTATCCTAGATGAACGGTCCAAGGGGACACAATCCCTGCTGAGGTAGGTGAGTGATGTGAAGTCTCCTGTAGGTTCTCGACTCTAGAGAGGAACAAGCTCGGATACGATCTCGCTTCGGACACCGGCCACTCCTGAATATAACAGTTGGTTCACGGCAAAGGGTTGCCTACATGCTGTATCCGAACGTGGGGGATTTCAGAGGGTCCAATGGCTGTCACTACCGCGGCCTACCCCAAGACAAACCGTGGGATACAAGGCATTCGAAGGATTACCAGCAGTCTAGACACCATGTCAACACCGCCGACTACTACTATAGCACGGCTACGTCTGACGTCCCGTAGAAACACTATAGCACTCCGTATAAATACGAAGCGACGAACCCGCGAGGTTGAACTAGACCTTACTCGTCACTGAATTGATTCGCGCGAGGAGATATGATTAATACTTGATCTAGATCAGATATGCATGAGCTCACTATATTCTAATAGACAAGCAATCACACAAACGAGATGCAAACTTATGCGATGATAACAGAAGATCTAGGGTCGTGTTCGTGAAGAACACGAGCCTCTAACTTATGAACAAACGCAAAAGTATGAATTACTTGCTCATCAACTAGATCGAGGAGACACGTTCATGAAGAACGCGAGCCTCTAAATGATGAACGAACGAAGAACTCAAGAATAACTCATTCATGCATGAGAGCCACTTTAGTCTAAATAGGAAATAATGAAATACTCACTTTAGTCTAAATGAAGAACAGCATCGCTCACGAGGTACAAGGGGACGATGGATGATGAACGGATCATCACCACCTCACCTCTACTCATCCACACACTCCTCTCTACCTAGCATCACCTAGTCTAGATCCTCCATACACACACACTCATGGTGGGATGAGGTTTCACCTCCACCAAAAGAGAATGAGAGAGGGAGAAAGAGGCAAAGGTGAGAAATGGCTTCAAGTGCTTCCACCCTCTTCTTACCCTCCTCTCCTCCTATTTATAGGCTTGAGCAACCGGCGTGAGAGCACCCAAACACCCCGGGAATGGCTTCTAGGACCAATGGGCAAGCACCACGTGGAAGCCCCTGAGTGGGCGCCACAAGGTCGGTTCGGCCGACCTGTGGGGTCGGCCGACCCCTGTGGGCCCCACTCGGGGTGTGCTTTCGCGTGGTGACTGCTCTATGGGTCCTGAGGTCGGTTCCCAGTGTCCACGTGGTTTGGAGGTGGTTTAGGTGCTCTGGTGGGCCATAGGATCCATGTGAAGTCTGCATGGCGGCTTCTAATTCGCCGAGGCTTCCTCCCTTGGATTGGTTATGTCATGGATCCAGGGGATGCTTGCATGGAGCCCCTAATTGGCTGAGCCTAACTTGCTAGGATCATGAGGGTGTCTTTTCTCTTCATTTCTTATGCTAAACACCTGCATTCAACTTAGCATAGCCACTGGTGGAAATTGTCAGTCTAAATCCCTATTCTAGTGTGGATGCTTAGTTCTTATGATAAAATGCAGGGATTGACGGCCCTAAATTAGGTACTTAACAGCCGTCAACATGGTCTAAGCTGTGCGAGGCATGGTGTGTAACCGAGGCAGTGCAGGTTTTTTAAAGAGTAAAATGCACACCTGGTGCACGAACTTGGCAAGGTGTGCCATCTAGGTCCTCGAACTCCTAAAATGCACATCGAACTCCTCAACCTTGGTAATCCATTCGCGTGAGGTCCAAATCAACATAACATGGATTAAACTACTTACGTGGCACACCCTACCAAGTTCGTGGGCCGGCTGTGCATTTTACTCTTTTTTAAACAATAGTTTTTTAAGAACAAATATCGCCACTCTACGTTGTGTTGTGTGGTTGTGCCCCTGTACGTGCCCTCCTTTAACTGGTACTACTAGTGCAAGACGGCGGCTGACGATTGGTCATGTTGTTCAAGTTCCGTTGCACAGTTATCTAGACTGAAAAACTAGGTAAACGTGCTAGTAGAATTTCATGGTGATGAAACTCTCCTCACATCATGAAACTCCATCATTCTCTCTCATTGTCACATCAGCAAAATTTAATGCATGAAACTCTCTCATGAAGACTTGGCCTAATTAGTGGTCAAAGTCGAATTTAATACCTCAAATTTTTTTGGTAAACATAAATGTATCAGCAAATCAAGAGCCTCCCTCTTCATTAGTACCAGAGAGCCACACCGCAGATCAAGAGTCTCCCGTCGTCTTCTTTACTACACCATCCAATGCTGCATCCGGTCGTGTCAATTTTGCGTGTAACCTGCACCTACCATGCTGCATGGTAGCGCTGTTTTGAAAAAGCAAGCGAATTTCTCATAAAACAAATTGATCATGCGGTGAGGACTTGCCCATCACGAGATCAAATGGCACGAGATCTCTAGTGGCTTCTCGGGCAGGCCGACTATATGACCATTTGGCCGTAGGGCTTCCTCAGGCTCATGCATGTATGGGGCTATGGGGGGGGGATGTTGGCAGACACCATATAATTAGGAAGGAGCACTCTCCAGCCGCCAATTGAGTAAAAAAGGCCAAACAACTACAATTACTCAGAGGTGGGGCTGGGCTGGTCCGGCGACTAAGGCCCACTATTGCTACAGTATATAGATTCGGCTGATTTTGCGCTACAGTTTTCTTCTACAGTGTGTTACAGTATGCAAATTTTGGCCCAACGACTAGGGCCTAGACCTGGGAGGCCTGGGCTGCAGCTCCGCCACTGAATTATAATAAATAAAAGCCCAGCCTGCCTGCCAGACGGTACGGGCGGGGCTGCGGGGGTGAGCATTAATTATTATTAACCAATGAATGAGAACCGAACTGAAGTAAACCTAGCGAAAACTAAAAAAGCCATTTCGAAAACTCGTCCACCGTTCAAAATAACCGGCCCATCGAAAAGTTCCTGGTCGGCGGGTCGGGTCCTTCGGGTTACCACGCCCGAACCATCAGTTTCGGGCAAAAAATCCGACCTGTCACATGGTTTGGGTTGGGCGGGTCTGGTGTCTCGGCTCCACGCTGGGTGCTCGGAGCATCTCCTGCTTTGATGCCCACCCGATTGGCACTCCGGAGTCTGCAGGACCAATGTGTGGTCCTTTCTATGTGCCCTACCTTGACTTGTTGGGCGTCCCCTCCGGAGGTTACATGATCTTCTACTTCTACCTTGGTTGTTATCACACAATTGTTTTTGGGTGCTTCAGTGCTTCGTTGTTATCACTACAAGAAGGTACTGATGTATGTACACATATTTTCATGCAGTATAAATGCATATGTACGTACACTCGTTTATATATACTACATGAAATGATGTGCGCACCTGAAGCTATGTAACAGTTAGTGATCGCGTTCCGCATCTACTATATGATTGCTTCCGCCAAATTTTTTGATTTGCAGGTCTTGTAGCGGATCGGATGTGTTCAACATACCGTGGTGCGTTCAATGCGGTTGCATCACTCCACTGCCTCAACTCAACCAAAACAAAACAAAACACACGTATACAATACGGATCTACCACCCGATAAGCTCCATACCACAACTTGCGGCCACCACTAGCCGGCACCGCCGCACCGTCGTCATTACAGTCAATGTCCCAAACTGAGCAAGCCACTACAACATGAGAAGAAGCGGTAGTTGTGCCGCCGCCATTGGACATTTATTGACACGCTTTCATAAAACACATGTGGAGCTATTGTGTGTATCTACCTCTCTCTATGATCTTCGTAACCTGGACCACTCAGTTTCGCACGAGCCATGTACTCTCCTGAGGCACGTGCGTAACCTATCACTTGGCTCGATTATTGGTTACCTCCTCTCTTGTCTCGTCCATATGGCCGCCGAACTACGTAACCTACTGTAAATCGGTCACTACGCACGAGACATCAAGGCAGATTGGGTTACCACCACCGTTCGTACGTATAATGGTGATGAATGGACCAAATTATGAGCACCGATGATAGGATCAAGCACAGATGCAAAAGATTTCATCATGTTCAGAGATTTTTGGGACCAATCACGTTCAGAGAAGTCATCCGCATAGCTTTGAACCACCCCCACCCTACCACAAACAACCTATTCCTGGACTCCAAGCCCATCAAGCCCATGTACATCCGAATCAATCAGCCTGCCTCAAAAAAAAGTGGAAGGATATATTAAAATAAATACTTTGGCCTTGGATCCTTATTTATCAAAACATTGAGGTCAACACAGTAAAAACGTGATCCAACATTTACTGAATTATCGTGTACGCTAAGGGCTCATTAACAAAAGGGGCACCGTATACGGTAGACAAGGCCGCCAAGATGCAACTTGGTCGCTCAATGATTAATTTGGGCCTTAATCATTGGCCCACACGCACGGCAAGAACCCATGATCGTAACCTTCGGAATTACGGTGGATCTTCTGTGGTTATATCCCTATATTTCATACGTATCTGATGTACGTAACCCACGATATTATGACTTGTCAAAAGAGTAAATGGATCATTGAAGATCTTCTGTGACCACTTGCACAGATGGTGCGGGTAACTGATACATAACGGATACACAAATAATGTAAAGGGATCCTCTGTGCGGCATGTTGCGGTGGAACAGATAGCACGGCATCTAATCTTGAGAAAACGTTATGCGTAACTCATCGGCCTGGTGCGTAATCCATGGCACTTTGCACCAGCTCTCTTCTCCAGGGATAAAAATGGTGGTTGTGCAAGGAACCCAATCGTGAAAAAATGTTTTGCGTAACTCACCAGAATCGTGCGTAATCCATGGCACGGTGACAGTATCCTTCGGTATCGGGTTATGCTATGGATAAATGACCGCATTGCCCCTGCGTAAAGCTTTATGCAGTAGAATAAAGTATTTACGAGAGGGGGCCGAAGGAGGCTCTGCAACGTTGCTTTGGGGACACGTCGAGCGCACTGTAGAATTCGTGTTTTGCTAATATAAGATCATATGATTTAATCAGAACATGGAGAACCACCAAAGAAAAGAGTACAACCACAGTCCATATGGCTCTGGCTTAGCCAATTAATTAGGTGTGCGAATGAACTTATGACCTTATCCGAAAGGAGCAGAGGGGGGTCCGGGTTGTAGGGGCATAGCCCGGTCCTTTTGGGGTAGCAACCTTTGCTAAGGTGCTTACCACTAGGGAGGGTTATGGTCCGCCCTGATCTGTAACTATGCAGGTTGTTGGTCTTTTGCATGCCTTTGTAAAGGCTTCGTAGCATCCCTATGCAATCACACCTCGGAAGTGTGGTATGATGCTTGGCCAGCATCGCATGGTTGGGTTCAAAGTTATTCGGAACTTTTACGTGAGCTGTGGGTAAAGTGTACAACCTCTACAGAGTGAAAACTGATCGATCAGTCGTGCTCATGGTCTAGAGCGGCTTGGACCCTCACATGATAATCAAACTTAAAGATGGAATTAAATTGTGGTTTTCATATGGTTTTTGAGATCAGATGTTTTCTAAATGCTTAAGTGGGTTGGTATGAACTTACATCCAGTAACTAGGTGCTTGCTACTAAATTTTGACTAACATTAAAAATGCTAACCGCTGCAAAACCTTAGCCTATCCTTGATAGCCTTGCATCTTCCCCCACTTGCTGAGCTCCAACCATAAGTGTGCTCACCCTTGCTTACCGTTGTTCAGAGGAGAACATCGATGAGGAGTACTACAGCAACCACGATGAGTTCTGAGGCATGCGATCCCCCAGTCAAGTGCTTGTGGAAGCTGAAGACAGAGTTGCTTCGTCTAGTTATCATTTGTTCATTTTAAAGACCTTCGAGTCTATCATCTCAGTGTAATAAAGATAATGTAATAGTTAAACCTTTATACTTTTTAATACTGTTTATGGATATTTCATGACGTCTATCATATGTGTGTAACTTGATCCTGGTGCACATATGAGATGCATTTGGTTTCTCTTTGGAAATTAGGTGTGACAGGTTACCTTGATGTCATCATGAACATAGCTCATGGAGTAACCACACCTACCACTTCACAAGAAAAGTTCAAGAGTGCAAGCACTACAAAAGGAAATGGTGTGGTTAATTCTTCACCAAAGGAATCGAAGAATGTAGTTGCACACAAGCCCTCTCCAAACTACACATGTGACTACATAGTGACCTTGGACCACAATGGTAAAATGGTGGTCAAGTATGTTGGAGCTTACACCAAGAAGGCTATGTTGAAGAGTGTGTGGGTTCTCAAAGTTTATGCTTCTAACCTCCAAGGACCCAAATCTTTTTGGGTACCTAAACCAAAAGTTTAAACTTGTTTTGTAGGCCTACTCCTCTAGTGGAAATGCATGGTTGATTGATAGTGGTGCCACTAATCACATGACCGGAGATGAAGGCAAATTTGCATCCCTTGAACAATATGACAAGCCTATGGAAAGAATCATCTATGGAGATAATGGTCATGGAGATGTTATTGGTTTGGGTAAAATTGCTATCTCATCTACCAATTCAATTGATGATGTTTATCATGTTCAAGATTTAGGGTACAACTTGTTGTCAGCTTCACAAGTTTGTGAGAAAAGCTACAATTGTCTCTTTACTAACGATGGTGTGACAGTCTCTAGAAGGGACAATTCCTCAATTGTTTTTACGGGACAACTAAGAGGAAAGCTTTACTATGTGGATTTCACAACAGCTAAAGTTGAACCCAAGGCTTGTTTCGTGGCAAAAACCGACTTGGGTTGGCTATGGTATCACCGACTAGCCCATGTTGGGATGAGAAATTTGGCTAAACTTCAAAAGGACGAGCACATCCTAGGACTAACCAATGTTGTCTTTGAGAAAGATAGGTTGTGTAGTGCATGCCAAGCCGGGAAACAAGCTGGGTAACAAATACCTTTGAAGACCTTTGAAGCTTCTACATATGGATTTGTTTGGACCTATTGCCTACATAAGCATCAGTGGTAACAAATATGGTCATGTAATTGTTGATGACTTTTCCCATTTCACTTGGGTTTTCTTTTTGCGTGATAAAAGTGAAGCTAAAGGGATGGTCAAAAAGTTCTTGAGAAGAGTTCAAAATGAGTTCGAGCTCAAGGTCAAGAATATTAGAAGTGACAATAGCTCAGAGTTTAGAAAAACTCAAGTTGAAGAATTTCTTGATGAAGAAGGCATCAAGCATGTACTTTTCGCTCCCTACACTCCTCAACAAAATGGCATTGTTGAGAGGAAGAACCGTACATTGATTGAAGCGGCAAGGACAATGCATGATGAATACAAGACTCTGGATATCTTTTGGGCCGATGTGGTCAACACGGCTTGTCATGTCGCCAACCGTCTCTACCTCCACAAGTACTTGACCAAGACTCCCTACAAGGTCATCACCGGTAAGAAACCAAGTGTGCACTACTTTAGGGTCTTTGGGTGTAAGTGTTTCATACTTAACAAGAAACCCAAAGCCTCAAAGTTTGCATTCAAGGTTGATAAAGGTTTTCTCATTGGTTATGGAACTAACGAACATGCCTATCGTGTTTTCAACAAAACCACCGGTTGTGTTGAGGTCACAATAGATGTGAAATTGATGAAACAAACGGCTCTCAAGTAGAGCAAGTTAATGAGAACCTTGTAGATGATGAAGAGCCACCAAGTCAATCCATCATGAGAATGGGTACCGATGAAGTGAGACCAAGGGAAATTGAAGTTCAAGCACTAATTGGCGAGAGCAACCAAGATCCATCATCATCAACAAGAGTTGAGCCAACAAGTTCTCAAGCAAATCAAGATTCAAGTCAAGGTCATGGTGACGATCATGACCATGGCAATGATCTAGGGGGAGAACAAGTTGATGCTCAAGTTGATGCTTCACAAGATGAAAGTAATGATGATGGACCCATTCAACATCAATCTCAAGCACCTCATCCAAGAGTACATCAAATGGTTCAACGAGATCATCCTGTTGATAACATTCTTGGAAGCATCCGAAGAGGGGTAACTACTCATTCACGATTGTTAACCTTTTGTAGTAGTTACTCATTTGTCACTTCTTTAGAGCCTCTTAGGGTGGCTGATGCACTTAAAGATCCAGGTTGGATTGTCTCTATGCAAGAAGAATTGAACAACTTCAAGAGAAATGAGGTGTGATAGTTAGTGGAGAGACCAAAGCAAAATGTGATTGGCACCAAGTGGGTTTTTCAAAACAATACTGATGAGTTTGGAATTGTCACAAAGAACAAATCAAGACTTGTTACTCAAGGCTACATAATCGAAGGTTTGGATTTTGGTGAAACCTATGCACCTGTAGCTAGGCTTGAGTCAATTCGTATTTTATTGGCCTATGCTACTCACCATGATTTCAAGCTTTTTCAAATGGATGTGAAGAGTGAATTCTTGAATGGCCCCATTGCTAAGGAAGTCTATGTTGAACAACCACCGATCTTTGAGGATCCCAATTTTCCAAACCATGTGTACAAGCTCCATAAGGCGCTCTATGGGCTTAAGCAAGCTCCTAGAGCATGGTATGAATGCCTTAAGGATTTTCTCATAAAGAACAGCTTTGTAATGGGCAAGGCTGATCTACTCTCTTTACTCAAAAGATTGGAAATGATATCTTTATTTGTCAAATTTATGTTGATGATATCATTTTTGGTTCTACTAATGAAAAACTTTCCGAGGAATTTAGTAGGATCATGACCAAGAGGTTCGAGATGTCTATGATGGGTGAATTGAAGTTCTTCCTTGGATTTCAAATCAAGCAATTGAAGGACGGAACATTCATTTGTCAAACCAAGTATGTGAAGGATATGGTCAAGAGGTTTGATATGATGGATGTCAAGACTCCAATGACAATCAATGGACATCTTGATCTCAATGAAGAAATGAAGTCTGTTGACCAAAAGGTATATCGCTCCATGATTGGCTCCCTACTTTACCTTTGTGCATCTAGGCTCGATGTCATGCTTAGTGTGTGCATGTGTGCAAGATTTCATGCCAATCCTAAGGAGTGTCATCAAATGTCCGTTAAGAGAATCTTTAGATATTTGGTGAATACTTCTAACCTTGGCTTGTGGTATCCCAAGGGCTCTGCTTTTGATTTGCTTGGTTATTCCAATTCAGACTATGCCGGTTGCAATGTAGATCGAAAGAGTACAATGGGGACTTGCCAATTTCTTGGTAGGTCTTTGGTGTCATGGAGCTCTAAGAAACAAAATTCGGTTGCTTTATCCACGGCCAAAGCCGAATATGTGGCAGCCAGTGCTTGTTGTGCACAACTTTTGTGGATGAAGCAAACCTTGAGTGACTTCAGTTGTGAGTTTAGCGAGATTCCGCTCCTATGTGACAATGAGAGTGCCATAAAGCTAGCTAACAATCTGGTGCAACACTCTAGAATAAAGCACATAGATATTAGACATCATTTCTTACGGGATCATGAGGCTAAGGGAGATATTGCTTTACGTTATGTGAGCACCGAAAGGCAACTTGCCGATATATTCACTAAGCCTCTAGATGAGCAAAGGTTTTGTGCTTTAAGAAGTGAGCTAAATATCTTGGATTCTCGTAACTTAGCTTGACTTATTGCACATAGTTGATTGTTGCCTAGATAGGTTGAAAATGTTTTATTTTCTTCTTTTTGTGTGAGTTCTTTCAAAAGATTTGGATTTTGAGATCTTTTAGATCAAATATTGATTCAAGTGGCTATGGTTTTGTATGATTGTTTGTCTCTAGCCATTTGTTCTCAAGGGTTCATTATTTGTTCATAGGCTATATCTATCAAAATCTCAATCACCTTTCCCCTCTCAAAATATATATAAGTGGAAGGCTTTATATGGAGCTTTTGGGAAAAGTTTAGTCCTACCAAGATATTATAATCGAGATATTATTAAAACAAGACAAGCTTCTCATGGTCTTACCAAGACTCGTCAAAAAGGTCATTGGAAAAATAATGTTCTCAAGGAGGGGGAGAGAAAAATACACACTTTGAGATAGGTGGACATGTGCAAATGGCAAAGAGTGATCCTGAGGCACAAATGAAGTCCTCGTTATTGGATTGCACATGGTTGGAAAGATGAGTATGGGTCTTGATCTTGAATCCTCTTGAAATTTCTAATGCATCTAGAGAGCCGGGGAGCTTTATTTTTTTTCTTTCTCTCTTTTTTTTGTCATATATATACACATATTTTTTCTTTTCTCCCTTTTTTTCTTTCTTTCACACTTCCTCTCTCTTTTTTTCTTTCTCTTTTTTTATATACTCCCCTTGAACTCTAGATTACTTTGTACCTACCTCCTTGGCAACTCCCCCCATGCTTAGACGATTGCACGTCCTCGGGCAAAGAGGTGGCGAAATTTTTGTGCCAAGGTAGGTACTAAAAGTCCTATTTTTCTGGAGAGAAACATTTGAAATCTTCTAGGGATCCTTCACGCAACCTTTATGTCATCTTGGAGGTCTCCCAAAATTATACTTCAATCTTCGGCACCTTCATTCTTGTGATCTTCCTTGAAATATTCATTCATACTCAAGAATTGGGTTGTGGTCAAGGAGGTAAACATAAAAAAAGATGTTTTGGGTTTGTTGGTGGATATCCGGTGAGGTTTGCAAAATTTTCAATGTGGAAACTTACAATGCACTGATAGAAAAGGATAGCATAAAGATAGATACGCAAAAACGGAATGACCAGCTTCTTAGTCTCGGGCCAGAGAAATCAAGCCTTGAATCAATGCACCCAAAAATAAATCTTGTACACTAAGGTTTTTGCACTCAATCAAATATAAGGCTTTGGATAGCTAGAGCAACATGCAGGAGGTATTAATGATGAGGTTAGCATTACTTTTAAGAACAAAAATAAATCATCTTTAACCCATCCAAAATTGAGAGCATGAGAAAAACTATGGGTCTCATCTTTATCACAACCTCCGCAAAGGATTAAGCTAGTATTTAAATTAATTTCAGATTTGCATTAAAGAGAGCACTAGCTTAATCACGCATAAAACAAGTACAAAGATGAGCAAAGTGGCAATGGTCATCATATATCAACTTGGCACAATTTTCCATCCATATTAAATATCATAAAATGATGGTGAAATTTATTCATGGTGATGGAAAACAAAAACTACTACTACCATACACATGCTGAAAATAAAAACTGAAAATGCTACGCACGCACAAATTTGCACACAAACTGAAAAATAAAGGAAAGTGAGGACCGCAGTGTCCGATGGCTAGTGGTTGGACACTCCTTAGTGATGAGTGATTGACAACATTGTGTGGACTGACGCTGTGCTCTATCTTGTGGATGTAGGCCGCGGCTTGATTTGCGTTGGTGCAGGTGAAGAACAAGCACGAAAGGTCTTAGCCTTGCAGGGACTCCGAAGGACTGGAGGGACAAGTAGGCTTGGTTCGATGGACCCGGTGGCCAGACGAGATCAAGTACGAGTCACATGGTGCGAGAAGAGCAAGTCGAAGTCAGATAGCGGGTTCGTTGGTTGATCCGAAAGCCAACATGGAGCCGGAGCGGACGTGGCGGCCAAGTCGAGGAGCTCGGCGTGGAGCCTGCACCAAGCTCACGGGGTTTGCAGATGTTCGCCAAAAGATCGCTGGGTTCATCGGTTGCTCCAGAAAGCCGACCCGAGGTTCCGGTGCGGCCAAGGCACCAGAACCGGTCTGACTGGTTTGGGAAACCGGTCTGACCAGTTTGGTCGTGGCGCGGCCAGAAGTCGTCGAAGCGGAGGACACGCGTCAGGAACGCATGCTTGGCGTCGAGGCTACGCGAGGTGTGATTGCTGGGCGTCCGTCCGATGGAAAGGCTGTCAAAGTTTCCAAATATGCCCTTCGAGGGGCTGTATCGCCTAGAGGGCATTCTAGTCATTTACCCCCACCGGAGGACCTCATATATAAACCGAGTGGAAGGGTTGTGGCAGCTATCTATTGGGCTTTAGGGTTTTTAATTGCTCTAGACAATTTCCCTTTTTAGCTTCCTATTTTCTCCTTAGGCTATCATGAGAGCTTCATGGTGAGATCTTGTGAGAGGGATGGATGTACGGGCGGATGCTAGACCTTGTATGAACCTTTCATGGTATGTATAGAAGATTCGGCGTGGTTCCTCAAGTGTTCTTGATGTCTCCCACGTTTTTCTTTTTGGTGATTTTCGGAGCCTTTTCTTTGGATTTTCGTGGAGAGGATTTGAGGGTGTTTCCTTTGAGTTTTGTTTGTGGGGATCACGTATGAGTACCTTGGGTACCTTTGCTTGGTGATCTTTGCCCCACAAACTCCCCGGAATCCCTTGGATTTGGTGGTTTTTTTATGAACTTGGGAAAAGGTGTTCTTGGCGGTTGACTTTCGATTCCTCCCTTTTGGATGCATTTTGGGATGGATCCTTTCAGATAGAGGTTGCCCAAGAGGTAATCCACCATCCCCCGAAGTTTGGTTGCAATCCGTTGGGTGAATCAGGAGATCGATTTGTTGGAAGAAGAGGTGGTTTCCGCGGGCTGCGTTTTTCCCGTCTGTCTGGGCGAAACCGGTCTGACCAGTTTGGGAAACCGATCTGACTGGTTTTGATCACTGTGGCCGTTTGGGAAGATTTTTGGCAGGCACGTTGTTCTCTGTCTAAGAAGTTTTCTGGTCCAAGTTTCGTCGCGTTTGGAGTTCGTTTGCTTGGTTTTTGGCCTCGTTGATCTTTGGGGGATTTCTGGGCAAAACCAGTCTGACCGGATTGCCAAACTGGTTTGACCGGTTTCACCCTGTGTGTGAGAGGCTAAGTGTTGGAAAACCAGTTTGACCGGTTTGAGTATCCGGTCTGACCGGTTTGTAGCTGGAGTTTTGCTCGAGTTGGTTTTCCGCTGCGTTCTCGAGTGTTTTCGGTGGTGTGCTAGTTCCTAGGTCTAGCAGCACTTCAGTGGTTGTGTGGATTTGGCTAGCGAGGTGTCGAGGACTCCGGAGTTGCGTTTGAGACCATAGGCCGAGTTCTTCCTTGGAAGAATTTTTTATCGGCTCCCATTCACTCCCCCCCTCTCTGTTCGCCATTCTGGTCATTCAATTGGTATCAGAGCCGGATACGGATCATTGAGACCTTGACCGGTTGAGATCCTAAGATGGCAGACTACGGGAAGGGTTCGGGTCCTCCCCACTTCGATGGGAAGAACTACCAGATGTGGGAAGCCCGGATGGGCGCGTTCTTGCGTGGAAAGTCTCAGCTAATTTGGGATGTCACAGTTGACGAGAACTATGTCATACCGGAGACGTTCTTGCTGCCTGGGAGTAGGGACATGTTCGAAGCCAACAACAAGGTAGTGGACTATCTCTACCGTGCTCTTTGTGCATCCGAGTTTAGTAGGGTGTATGGAGAGAAGTTGGCAAATCGGATATGGACTCAGCTGAGAAATGCACATGGTGGTAATGATCAGGTGAAGGCGCGTCGCTTTATGACCTACCGGAGAGAGAATGAGAACTTCACTCACCTCCCTGGAGAGTCTGTGGATGCCATGTTCGAGCGCTTCACGCTGATTGTGAACAACATGAGAGCCAACATCACCAAGCTTCCATACGATGATCATGATACAGCTATCAAGCTCTTACACGTGCTGGATCTTGATGTATGGGGAGCGAAGGTTGAGGCTATTCAGGAGTCTAGTGTGTATGAGACCCTGACGGTGGACGAGCTGTTCTCTAAGCTCAAGTCGTCCGACGTGGACCGAGACCTGAGAGCCAAGAAGGGCAAGGGTCCTGCTGGTGATAGCCTTGCGAATGTGACTGGATCGAGAACTAACTCTGATCAATCCTCTAGGATGTTCTCTCTGTCTGCTCTTGTGTCTTTGCCAGATGAGGATTTCAAGGCCTTGGATGATGAGGATCTTGCTTTGCTGACCAAGCGGTTCGGGCGCCTGAACAAGAACAGGAAGAACTTCAGGAGGAACTCGGGGACGTGCTACAAGTGTGGGAAGCATGGACACTTCTTTGCCGAGTGTCCCAAGGGAGACGAGAACAATATCGAGCACAAGAAGCCCAAGTACAAGCAAGAGTACAAGCATCGCCCGAGGAACGAGTACAAGCAGGCCGAGCACAAGCATCGATCCCGGAACCACAACTCGAAGTACAAGAGTCAGGACGAGTACAAGGGCAAGAAGAAGGGTGGCTACCACAAGAAGAAATCAAGAGCAATGGTTGCCGGTGCGAGCGACATGGACACCTCTTCCTCCTGCTACACCACGTCAAGCTCGAGTAGTAGAGATAAAGACCATGGAAGACACAAGAACAAGAAGCATTCAAGCAAGAACTTCACTAGGTTGAGCTTCATGGCGATGAGCAGATTCTGCGGCATGGCACACAGTTCAGGGAGCAAGAAGAGCGGCAAAGAGGACTCGGATTCTGACTCCGAGGATGAGGTATCACCACCTACCATTGACTCTTTGCTCGAGGAAAATGCCACTCTGAATGAATTGCTTGACAATAGGGATAGTGTGCTTAGGGATGCTAAGAAAATGAGAAAAGAGCTTAGGGCCTCGCTTGAGGAAGCTAGGGAGAAAGTAGCTGAGTTAGAGGCTAGGCATTTGGATGACATGCTTGCTATGGATGCTTTGAAATCTGCTCCTCTTGTTACCGATGAAGTTGATTGCAATGATTGTTCAGTTTTCTTGTCTGACTTGACTGCTCTGAAAGAGAAGCATGCCCTCACTGTTGAGGAACTAGATGTGGCTAGGGTTGAATTGATTGAGTTGAAAGCTAGATCAAGTTTGCTTGGTGTGTGTAAATCTTGCCCTGTGTTGCATGCTAAATTGGATGACTCACATGCTAGAATTGTTTCCTTAGAGGCTGAGTTAAAAGCTCCTGTTCCTACCTCTTGTTCTACATGTGAAATGCATGCTTTGAAAAATATGGAACTTGCGCACTATGTTGATCACTTGCAGGATGAAAATGATGAGCTGAGAAAGCTAATGAGTTGGTTGTCTGGGCATGAGCCACAATTGAGCTTAATGATGGCTGAGTTTAAGAGATTTGATGGTCAGGCGTTGGGATTTGACAAGGTTGGTGAGAGCAGTGGTGAGAAGGGAGAGAAAATTGGAGAGATCCCCATTCCACCACAAACTACCCCATGAACAAATTCGCTCCCAAGCCTAACCACTTGAGAAACAAGCTTGACACCACTCCCGATCCACCCATTTTCCCCCACAAAACAGAAAACTATCAAAAACCCATCAAGTTTGTGAGCGACAAGGGAAACATGTTTGAGGGGAAGGGTGACAAGAAAGAGGAAGAGAAACTCGTTGAGAACCCACAACCAAAGCCAAAGCAAGTCAGATTCCGTTGTGAGTATTGTGGCAAGGAAGGTCATGTTGGTGAATTTTGCTACAAGAGGAAGAGGGATGAGAGGTTGGCTAAGGAGTGGACAAACAAGGACAGGTACCACCCTACTCATGGTGTGCCTGAGCCTCGTATGTCACTACCTAGGGGAGAGGTTGTGGTGAGATCTATACCAGCTTGGGGAAATCAGAGAGTGGCTGATCGAGATCGTGTTGCTGGCAGGGGGAAACCGGTCAGACCGGTTCAGCCCAGAGAGGTGCTCGTATTGAGTTTCGAGGCCATGGAGTTGGTTCAGTTGATCATGGTACTGGTGGTAGACCGTTTGAGTCTGGTCGTGGGTTGTTTGCTGGACGTTCTCCTTCTCATGGTCGATATGAGGATGGGAGAGGTCATCGCAGCTTTGAGTCTCAGAGGAGGTACGGGCCACGCTCTTCCTTTCGTGGTGATCGTGCTCCTCCAGCGAGACGTGAGGTGGTTCAGTTTGGTAGGGGTTGTAGCTTTGGTGGATATGGTAGAATGGATGTCGCTAACCCCTCTTTTGAGCAAATGGCTCGACACTGGTTTGATTCCTTTTGCACTAACCCCAGTGTTGAGTCGTCTGCTCACTTTCGTCCCTGTTTTTGATGTGCAGGTGGGAGGCTTGAGGAACATTTGGCTGTTGGACTCCGGTTGTTCACGACACATGACCGGAGACAGGGGGTGGTTCACAAGCCTCAACCCAGTGAGTACCAGGGAGTACATCACTTTTGGGGATAATGGTAAGGGACGAATTCTTGGTGAAGGAATGGTGAAGGTAAGCAGGAAGGTGTCTCCGAGGCGTGTTGCTCTTGTCAAGTCGCTGGGGTTCAATTTGCTTTCTGTGTCTCAGCTACTTGATGAGGGGTTTGAGGTTCGGTTTAAGTTGGGTGCGTCTGAGGTGCTTGATTCTCGAGGTGACCGTGTTTGTATGGTTGTCCCCGAGGGTCAGATCTTTCGAGCTGATTTCTCTCAGTCCGATGGTCCTGCACGGTGTTTGGTGGCTGGTTCTTCTGATTTGTGGAAGTGGCATAGGCGGTTGGGACACTTGAGCTTTGATCTGCTTTCCCGCTTGAGTGGTCTCGATTTGGTCCGAGGATTGCCGAGGTTGAGGTTTGAGAAGGAGTTGGTTTGTGCGCCTTGTAGGCATGGTAAGATGGTCGCTGCTTCTCATCCACCCCTGACTGCTGTTATGACAAAGCGTCCGACAGAGCTGTTGCATATGGACCTTGTTGGGCCAGCTCGAGTTCGCTCGGTGGGTGGGAAGTGGTATGTCCTGGTTGTGGTGGACGACTATTCTCGCTATGCCTGGGTGTTTTTCTTGGAGGATAAGAGTGAGACTTTCGGTTTTGTTCGAGACTTGATCGTGAGGTTGAAAAATGAGAGGCATGGGAACACCATTCGAGCAATCCGCAGTGATAATGGCTCTGAGTTCAGAAACTCTCGTTTTGATGCCTTTTGCTGTGATCTTGGTCTTGAGCATCAGTACTCGACTCCTTATGTGCCCCCTCAAAATGGAGTTGTGGAAAGGAAGAACCGGACGTTGTGTGAGATGGCTAGGACGATGCTCAATGAGCACAGGACTCCTAGGAGGTATTGGGCTGAGGCGGTGAGCACCGCATGCTATGTGTCAAACAGGATCTTTCTCCGAGCGTTCAAGAAGAAGATGTGCTATGAGCTTATGCATGGTAGAGCTCCTAAGGTGAGTCACTTTCGAGTCTTTGGTTGCAAGTGTTTTATTCTCAAGAAGGGAAAACTTGATAAGTTTGAGGCTAGATCTAGTGATGGTATTTTCTTTGGATATGCAAACCATTCTAGAGCTTATAGGGTGCTTAATCTTGAGACTAACAAAATCATGGAGACTTGCGAGGTGATCTTCGACGAGACAGTGCCATGTAGCTCTCTTGGCTTTGATTGTGCAGGTGACAAGGAGATGGCTGAGACGCTCTTTGAGGAGGAAGAAGAAGATGGTGATGGTGATGGCGAGGATCGTGTACCTGCTACGGATCGTGTACATACTACTTCCACGATGACGACTACAGTTGATGGCGGGCCTTCTACTTCGACTACAACGCATCAACATGTTCCGCAAGCAAAGGTGGAAGCAGCTGTGGAGGGGGAGGTAGTTTTCAGGTGAGAGGCTCCTAGGCGTGTACAAGTGGATCACCCTCATTCGAAGATCATTGGAGACATGAACGAGAGAACTACATGGTCGAGGTCACAAAATATTTCTCACTTCGCTCACTCTGCTTTTGTTGCCTCTTTCGAGCCTAAAGATATTGGACACGCTCTTTCTGATCCAAACTGGGTGAATTCCATGCCTGAGGAGTTGGAGAACTTTGAGAGAAACCAAGTCTGGGTGTTAGTCGATCCACCTCCAAATTGTCGTCCCATACGTACCAAGTGGGTGTGGAAAAACAAAGAAGGTGAGAATGGGATGGTTGTGAGAAACAAGTCGAGGTTGGTGGTTCAGGGGTTTAACCAGAAAGAGGGTATAGATTATGAGGAGACATTTGCTCCTGTGGCCCGTCTGGAGGCGATTAGGATCCTTCTAGCCTTTGCCGTGGCTAAAGGGTTCAAGTTGTTCCAGATGGATGTGAAGAGTGCGTTCTTGAATGGGGTGATAAAGGAAGAAGTGTATGTGAAGCAACCATCGGGGTTTAAGAGTGAGAGATACCCACACCATGTGTATAAACTCCAGAGGGCGCTCTATGGGTTGAAACAGGCGCCGAGGGCTTGGTATGGCAGGTTGAGAGGGTTCTTGCTGAGTAAGGGGTTTGTGATGGGCACAGTTGATAAGACCCTATTTCTCCTTAAGCATGGGAATGACCTTTTGATTGTACAGATTTACGTGGATGATATAATCTTTGGTGGCTCCTCTCACGATCTTGTTGCCGAGTTTGCAGATGACACGAGCAGGGAATTTTAAATGTCTATGATGGGCGAGCTGCAGTTTTTCTTGGGGCTACAGATCAAGCAAGTCAAGGATGGGACCTTCGTGCACCAGAGCAAGTACACCAAGGACATGCTGAGGAAGTTCAACATGAACGATGCGAAGCCCATGTCAACACTGATGAGTACGACTACAGCTTTGGATGCGGACGAGGATGGTGAACCAGTGGACCAGAAGGAGTACCGGAGCATGATCGGCTCCCTCCTCTACTTGACGGCGACAAGGCCGGACATACAGTTCAGTGTGTGTCTGTGCGCTCGTTTTCAGGCTTCCCCGAGGACTTCACATCGGCAGGCCGTCAAGAGGATTTTCAGGTATTTGCAGTATGCTCCTGAGTTTGGTCTTTGGTATTCTGCGTCTTCGACACTCACACTTCACGGATTCTCCGATGCTGACTTTGTTGGGTGTCGTGTAGAGCGCAAGTCTACCTCTGGTTCTTGTCAGTTTCTTGGTTCCTCTTTGTTCTCTTGGTCTTCCCGTAAATAGTCGAGTGTAGCTCAGTCTACCACAGAAGCCGAGTATGTTGCAGCCGCTAGTTGTTGTTCCCAACTGCTTTGGATTTCCTATACCATGAGAGACTTTGGTGAGGAGTGCACTCAGATCCCACTTCTTTGTGATAGCACCAGTGCCATAAGCGTTGCCAAAAACCCAGTGCTCCTTTCCAGAACAAAACACATCGAAGTGAGGTACCATTTTCTGAGGGATAATGTTGAGAAGGGCACCATAGTGTTGAGCCATGTACCTACCCAAGACCAAAAAGCTGACATATTCACAAAGCCACTTGACCAAGCTACCTTTGCTCGTTTACGGGGAGAGCTTGGTGTGTGTTGTCCTTTTTGAGTTGGTCTTTCGGAGCTCGCTTTGTAGCATATGTATCATACATGTTTACTTTGATGTATAGCATGCATGTTTAATTTCATAGAGTAGCCATCTTTGTATCTTGATGTATAGTTTTGCATCTTTGTAAGATATGCTTTGCATTGCATTTGTATCATATGCATTGGCTAGGAATGGCTTCTCCTATGTACATTGATCCCTATGATATGCTATGTTTGAGCTTGTAAATGTACTTGATTGATATTTGGGATGATAAGCTATGCTCTTGAAAGTTTGGTTGTATATCCATGATGAGATAGCTTACTTTTGTCAAAATGCTAGATAGGCTCTCTCTTGTGAGCTTAAGGCCTTGCATGATCTTAGTGTGCTTTGGTGGTTTATATCATGCTTCATTCATGGTTGGATATCATATGCTTTTCACTTGGGGTCAAAGACCCATGTGTTATGAATGTTTAGCCCATGTGTTACCTTGTGGGGGAGCATAAGCTTCTTATTGCCGCAAAGGCACTTCATGTACCATTTTGTGCTTAAATATGAAAAATTAAATTGGTATGAAATGCTTGTGCTTGAAGTTATGCTCTAACTTGTTCCATGTCATCAATGCTTTAAATCTGAATTTAATATGGGTGCTAAACCGTTGCATATTGTATACCATGAGAAGTCTCATTTTAAGAAGTAGACACATGGCTCGGTGGCTTTAACATGACATGAGATGCTTGTGGGTGTTTTTAATGAACTTGTGTCAAGGATATTTGACCTAGCATGAAGTTTGTGTGATTTAGATTCACTTTGGCATGTTTTGCTCATGTTTAGGTCTTTGCTCATGAGAGGGAAATTTTTCGCAAAAATGCTAAATTTTACCATAGCTTGAACTTGTGTGTATGCAACTGAACATTCTTGATGGCTGTGCTATTTCGGACTTTTGTCAACTCTAAGTAGTCCATTTGCTTGCTCCTAGCACATTTTATGGCTCTATGTCCATTTGAGAAGCCTTTAGTTGAAATTTTCGTAGAAATGCCTTGATTCATGCATTGTCAACAAGGGGGAGAAGTTTGGGCATGGAAAAATTTTCTGGAAGCATTTAGAAGGTTTTAATGCATTTTCGGGCTGCATTGGAGAATTTTTTTTCTGACAAGAAAACCGGTCTGGAAACCGGTCGGACCCGTTTGGAACATGGTGTCCGAAACCGGTTTGACCGGTTTGGTAATCCGGTCTGACCGGTTTGGTTGCTGCTGCTCGGTAAGTTTGCATGCATTGGTTCAGGGGGAGTTGCATTTGCTCAGGGGGAGCTGCATGTGTTCAGGGGGAGCTCCTTATGTCGTTTGAGTTCTTGCTTTGGTTGGTTTGCTCCATGTGAGCTTTGCTTTGCTCTTTGAGAGCTTTGGTGGTTTGTCTCGGTTGTGTTGAGCCGTTGCCCTTGCCTTAGGGGACCGAGACTTGGATTGCAAGTGATCAGGGTTTGTGTTGTTTGGTTTTTAGATCACTTGTTTGGAGGTTTTCGTTTGTCTTTTGTTTTTACTTTTCTTTATGTTACGATTATGTGGTGTGTTGTCAATGCACTCATCAAGGGGGAGATTGAGGACCGGAGTGTTCGATGGCTAGTGGTTGGCCACTCCTTAGTGATGAGTGAATGACAACGTTGTGTGGACTGACGCTGTGCTCTATCTTGTGCATGTAGGTTGCGGCTTGATTTGCGTTGGTGCAAGTGAAGAACAAGCGCGAAAGGTCTTAGCCTTGCGGGGCCTCCGAAGGACTGGAGGGACAAGTAGGCTTGGTTCGATGGACCTGGTGGCCAGACGAGATCAAGTGCGAGTCACATGGTGCGAGAAGAGCAAGTCGAAGTCGGATAGCGGGTTCGTTGGTTGATCCGAAAGCCAACATGGAGCCAGAGCGGACGTGGCGGCCAAGTCGAGGAGCTCGGCGTGGAGGCTGCACCAAGCTCGCGGGGTTTGCAGCGGTTCGCCAAAAGATCGCTGGGTTCGTCGGTTGCTCCAGAAAGCCGACCCGAGGTTCCGGTGCGGCCAAGGCACCAGAACCAGTCTGACCGGTTTGGGAAACCGGTCTGACCAGTTTGGTCGTGGCGCGGCCGGAAGTCGTCGAAGCGGAGGACACGCGTCGGGATCGCATGCTTGGCGTCGAGGCTACGCGAGGTGTGATTGTTGGGCATCCGTCCGATGGAAAGGCTGTCAAAGTTTCCAAATATGCCCTTCGAGGGGTTGTATCAACTAGAGGGCATTCTAGTCATTTACCCCCACCGGAGGACCTCATATATAAACCGAGTGGAAGGGTTGTGGCAGCTATCTCTTGGGCTTTAGGGTTTTTATTTGCTCTAGATAATTTCTCTTTTTAGCTTCCTATTTTCTCCTTAGGCTAGCATGAGAGCTTCATGGTGAGATCTTGTGAGAGGGATGGATGTACGGGCGGATGCTAGACCTTGTATAAACCTTTCATGATATGTTTAGAAGATTCGACGTGGTTCCTCAACTGTTCTTGGTGTCTCCCCCGTTTTCCTTTTTGGTGATTTTCAGAGCCTTTTCTTTGGATTTTCGTGGAGAGGATTTGAGGGTGTTTCCTTTGGGTTTTGTTTGTGGGGATCACGTATGAGTACCTTGGGTACCTTTGCTTGGTGATCTTTGCCCCACAAACTCCCCGGAATCCCTTGGATTTGGTGGTTTTTGGATGAACTCGGGAAAAGGTGTTCTTGGCGGTTGACTTTCGATTCATCCCTTTTGGATGCATTTCGGGATGGATCCTTTGAGATAGAGGTTGCCCAAGAGGTAATCCACCTTCCCCCGAAGTTTGTTTGCAATCCATTGGGTGAATCGGGAGATCGGTTTGTTGGAAGAAGAGGTGGTTTCCGCGGGCTGCGTTTTCCCGTCTGTCTGGGCGAAACCGGTCTGACCGGTTTGGGAAACCGGTCTGATCGGTTTTGATCACTGTGGTCGTTTGGGAAGATTTTTGGCAGGCGCGTTGTTCTCTGTCTAAGAAGTTTTCTGGTCCAAGTTTCGTCGCGTTTGGAGTTCGTTTGCTTGGTTTTTGGCCTCGTTGATCTTTGGGGGATTTCTGGGCAAAACCGGTCTGATCGGATTGCCAAACCGGTTTGACCGGTTTCACCCTGTGTGTGAGAGGCTAAGTGTTGGAAAACCAGTTTGAGTATCCGGTCTGACCGATTTGTACCTGGAGTTTTGCTCGAGTTGGTTTTCCACTGCGTTCTCGAGTGTTTTCGGTGGTGTGCTAGTTCCTAGGTCCAGCAGCACTTCAGTGGCTGTGTGGATTTGGCTAGCGAGGTGTCGAGGACTCCGGAGTTGCATTTGGGACCATAGGCCGAGTTCTTCCTTGGAAGAATTTTTTATCGGCTCCCATTCACTCCCTCCCTCTCTGATCGCCATTCTGGTCCTTCAAAAAGGAGAAGGAAAAATCAAACTGGAAGCATTATTTCTTCTTCTTTCCTTCACTCTTCCTCCGATGGTCGATCCTCCGTCTTTATGATGAAACCAAGCTTGGAGTACCTCAGAGTATATGGTGGCGGAGCGGATGAACGAGTTGAGCATCGTGGTCAAACGGGCGGCTCCTCTGTGTGCCCTTGCAGTTCGGTGTACCGCTGGGACGAGCTTCGTGTACTCTTCATGCCTCCAAGGAGCAGCGCGTCGCTCCCCGGCGGTGCCACGTCCTCCTCCATGCTTCGCGGGGGCTCGGAGATAGAGTGCCTCCGCGAAGAGCTTGCCGACGGCACCCTTGACGATGATCATGTCTTCCTTCCGAGGACGGTGTTCATAGCTTTCCTTATCATGCCTTGCTGCACAAACTCACAAACAACCTCCCAGGGGGTTTCTTGCCGGTGGAAATACGCACAAATAAAGTATATGAAAGGGCAAGAATTGTAATGATTTTTTGGAGATTTTTAGAGAAGGAAGCGAGGCACGAATTTTTCTGGGTGGTTTCTGGAACTTCTGGGCTATGAATTCCAGAACACGAACGAGAAAATGGATGAACTACTTACCATACGAAGGGGAGCACTAGGGGCTTTTTGGAAGGGGCACGCCGGTCGGCCTAGGCCGATCGGCCTAGGGGGCCTCTTGCTCCTCCCGGCTCCAGTTTTCTCTAAGGTGCTTCTTGCTCCCTTGTTGTCTTGTGTCTTCGTGCTCCACAAGAATTCACCGCCCAAACACTCTCGGCCACTCCTTTGTTTTGAAGGATGAGATCAATGTCTTCCTCCTTTACTTTGTGTCACTTCTTGTCTTCCAAGCTTCATGTGCATTCACTTATTTCCTGCAAAACAAAGTCATTGCTGCCCCCATGCTTGTCCTTTGCATGTGCCCAAGATGCTTTGATGATAAGAACTTCCCGTGATGCATCATGGAGCACTAGGTGTTAAGCAAACTCAAAATCCTCCCCTTAATCATGTTTTGACGCTAATCACTCCTCTAATTTTGAAATTTGAAAATTAACTCAGAGCTAGCAATGAGTCCAAATATATTTTTAGAGGAGCTTTTAGGCATCAAAAACATTTGTAAGTTGAAAACTTTCTGACTACCTCTATTTTTGTTGCACGGGATAGTTTGCTTTCATTAATTGATAGCAAGGTCCTCCGGCTTGACCGTGGGGGTATGGGTTTAGGTTCTAATTTTGGCCAAACATGATAGAGAGATTTTTTAATAAATAAAAACAATGGGGCTCAGAAAAATTCTAAATCTAGAGAAACTGGTGGATGTCAAGTTGAATCAAACCAAAAATCGAATTTCCTAGGTTCACGCAAGTCCTACCATGCGTCAAAGATTAAAAATCATTAAGGAACAACGCGGGGCTCTACTCATGTGTTTTTATCATGCAAAACAAAACTGAACCTACCATCATGGAGATGATGGAAGGCTCAAATAGGATCTGAATTTTTTGGTTCTAGTTTCTCAAAAAGAGGCAAATAAATCATGGGATGTCTCATGTCATTGGTTTAAGATCGAAAAATCCAAATAAAATGACCGAGCAAATAAAAGGTTCTCCAAAACTTGTTCAACCACTTAAGAGTTAATAAAATGTTTTGCGTAGCAAATTCTAAGACTCACTTACTTCAAATTCGGAAATCTTCCGGGTTGCCCTCCTGGTAGCTTTATTCTTGATCGAGTTGTCCTCCCGATAGCTTATTCTTGACTCGACGAACGGGTTGCCTCCCACCTAGCGCTTCGTTTAAAGTCCATAGCTAGACTTCTTTTCTTCTTCACTTCAGATCAACGCTCTTTGTGGACGTTGCAATCTTGGGTACCCACTTCCGCACCATCTTGGGCGCGGGCTTATTCTTCGGCTTAGTCATTTTTTTGGTCTTCACAGGCTGACTTTCTTCTTTGGTCTTGACGGATGCAACATCTTCCTTGATCTCCTTCGCTTCTTTCTCCCTTGGCTCTTCCTTACTAATGCGACGATGAGGTGGAACATATTTAGCATTAATCATGTTGCATACCTCAAAATGTGGTTGAAACTTGAATGCACTTCTCTTGCCATTGATGTTGAACTTGATCTCCCCCTTGCCAACGTCGATCGTCACTCCAACGGTCTTGAGGAACAGCCTCCCAAAGATGAGTAGCGGCTTCTCCCTTTCTCCCATCTCGAGAACCACAAAGTCGACGGGGATGACGTGATCTTCAACTTTTATGGGTACATCTTCGGCGATTCCCACGGGATAGCAAATAGAGTCGTCACCCAACTCTAGACACATAGTCGTAGGCGCCCGGCAAGTTGTCCCACTTGTGTTTCTAGCATCTTCATCATGTTGAGCACTTGATGGTAAGAGATTCTGACCTCCGTCACCTTGCCGTCTATATTCTCCAATATTTTGTCAATAGTCTTGAACTTAGTGACGGTGTCCTTGTTGATCTTAGCTTGCTCGTCCATGAAGTCCTTCAATTGTATACGGAGAGGAACCAAATTTTGAATGGACGGGCTTGCAATAAATTGAGGTTTACCTTGCCCGTAGCGGAAGTTTTGCAACTCTCCTTTCCTCATGTAGTTGAGCACCTTTGCTTCCTCCAGACAATCTCCTTGGACATGGCCGTACTCCCCACACTCCTCACATGTGGATCTTGCTTTGGCAGCCTTTTTAGCTTCTATCTTCTCAATCTCCATCTTCTCCAACCTCCTCATAAGTGAACCGATATGCCATTCAAGGAATTTGGCTCGCATGTATTCATTGAAACGCTCCAAAGCTTCTTCAATCGTCTCCGTAGGAGATTGAACAAATGTATCAATCTTGTTGCGCAAACTCTGAGTCTTGGCCGGCGAATAATATTGCTTCATGAAGGCCCCATCAATACTTCCCAATTTAGTTTCGACTCCGCCGATAGAGTGTGGAACCAATGCAAAGCTCTTCCAAGTAGTGAAAACGGAAAAAGCATTGCCCTCATTTGATTTTGAGTCACCCCTTCCACGTTGAAAGTTTGACATAGTTGAACGAATGCTTGGAGGTGAAGGTTCGGATCCTCTTTATCGGTGAAAGGCGAATGTTGCACCATGCGGATAGTTCAGATCTTGATCTTGAACGGCCTTCTAACGTCTTCAAGGTTTAGGATTGGTAGATCATTGACGTCTGGGGTGTATAGCTCCCCGACCTTGCGCTCTGGCTTCGATTCTTCTCCCATGAGTGGCGGTTGAGGTTGATCTCCCTTTGGACTTGGAGGTGGTGATTCCCTTGGAGATTCCGACGATCCTTCGGCCTCAGCTTTTGGATCTATAAATTCCTTAGCTTGTGTTGCACATCTCCTTTCCCTGTAAAGTTTTTCTGGATCATCCACAAAAGAAAATTTGGGTTTGATGGAGAGGTAGCCGTCCATCTCCGGTTAGGGTTAGTGATAAACAAAATATACAAAAATCAAAAAGAAAAGTCTAGGGTTAGTCAAAAACTAGATCAGATTAATTTTTGAGGATGATCAAAGTTAGTAGATGCAAAAGAAAAACCAAAAGAAAACTGAAAAATACTTACAAATGCAATACTAGATCGGATCCTGATTGCTTGTTCCCCGGCAACGGCGCCAGAAAAAGGGGCTTGTTGACGTTTGATTATCGTTGTAAACTTCGATCCGCAAGCATACGGATCACATGAGACCCTTTTTCCCTTAAGTGTAAATCTAAGGTATCGAATCCGTGGAACATGTGCAACGCAATATTCAATCCAATAAAGCGAGAAAGCACTATCTTCTTAAGAGGGTTCAAATGCATCTAATCTACTAAACATGAGAGGTAGCGAGAGAAAGCAAAGAGATAATCGATCTAGTGAGTCTAGATCATGCCTTTGTTGTAGTTCTAAGCCAGAGATGAAGATAACAATGCGAATCTCATAAAAAGCATATTTAAACCGTGGCCTCCGTTCCAATCCTCAAAGGGCACCTATCGTACATGTGATCGACATCCTGTCACGATGCACCGCTTATTGTGTAGGTGAACCTAAGAGCACGTTCACGAGGAACATGTTGAAAACACATGGTAGATCCGGTATGCACCTCTAGCCACCGCGGCTACAAGAGCACCCTAAGCAATCTATCTTAAGTATAGATTGAGGAAGAAGTAAAACCAAGAGAAGACAAAACCGTAGAGAAGGCACTTGATTGCTAGAAATCGGATTCACAAAGACTTCACCATGAATGATTACATGAACAAGATCACAACCGGGATCCTACCTTGATCTTGATCCTAGCTCTGGAACTCTAACATGATTTTCCATGCAAGGTTCCCACGTCGGCTAGGGAAACCCTAGACAACTAGCACGACCCTCCTCTCTGAGATGGTGTCCCTCTAGCTTCTCTGCTCCTCGGCGGCGGATGACGAATGACTTGATGCGTGGCTCTTCGCACGGGGACTATAAATAGCCCAAAGGGGTGCTAGGTCAAAGAGGGCGGCAAACAGGGCCTAGAATGGGCTGGGTTGGCCGGCCTGGGCCCATTCTGGCCTGTTTTACCTCCGTCTTGCTTCTCGAAGCTTCTCATGTTGTCTTGAGTATTTGTCGAACTACATGTGGGTCCTTGACATCATTTTCCCCGCGGTTTAGATAAGAGTGCTTGGCGTGTGAACTCCTACATCTTCTGTTTAGGTCCTCGGTGTTTCACAGCTTCACGCTTCAGTCCTTAGATCATTTGGAGTCATGTTCACCTCGTGTCTTGACTTGTGCCGAGCTTCATGATCTTCTCGTAAAGTGCTCGATGAACTTTACCCAGAAGTCCTCATTTAGGCGCTTAATTCCTGTGTAAACAATAAACTTCAAAAACCACATGCGAGTGTGAACTTGATATATCACGAGGGTTAGGATCGTTAGTTTGGATATCAAATTAATACCAACATTGAAGGTAAACTCATGGCTAGGTTGACGGAAATCGATCACCAACAGTTTGCCCCGGCATTACATCTTGGGCAGGTGAAGGAACCATGTCTTCTTCTATAGGGGCCTCCGCCATTGTCTCGTCCTGGACTTGCTGGGCGACATCTTCGACTACATCGTTGCGGGCTTCAATCCCGGCAACGGCTCCTGTGCTCGGCGCATTCTAGGAGAGATTCATTGATTTCCTACAAAAGGTTCCTACGTGACTTCACTACTAATTAAGACAAATAAGTACTCGAGTATGCGGGTACTTACAGTGTGGAGCGCAGCAACTGCTTCTTGGGTCATCTCAGTAGCCCGAACAACCCAGCAGCAATTACCGGCGGCTCCTTCAGCTCCTTGAAAATCCACCGTGGCTCCGTGCCCTTCTCCGTCTCCGACGTGGGCTTAGTCACCATCGCGACCTCTGGCTCTTGCACCGGTGACAGCTCGACTTCTCCAGCCATACTACTCGTGGGTAGCACGTTGTCGTCGTCATCAAGGTCCACGACCTCAACAGCTTCTGGGACAGCATCCTCAGTAGGCGGCGTTCCGATTCCCGGTTGACCGGGCCTCGCAGGCTTTTTTAGACGCCTCGATCTCTATGGAGGTGGGGGACGGTACCCGTGTGTTGTTCTGGGGGGGACAACTGGATCTCCGGGTGCTCCATCAAGTCCTTGGCACCCAACCTCTGGGTCGCGGTCACGCCAAGGGTGCGTCGGTCCCGCACGGTCGTTGAGGCCCTGCAGGTGGGGGTGGCGGGGGTCCGATGGGTCGCGAACGTCACCAATGCCAGGACTGTGCAGGTGCTTCTGCAGTACCTTACCGTCTGGAACCTGGTGCAGCAGGTTAGGCTCACGTCAGAGCCTGACATATTCATTTGGAAGTGGTCGCCTAGCGGGGTTTATTCTTCGATCGGCTTCGGCCTATTCCGCCCTTTTTCTTGGTCGTGTTGAGATTCTAGGAGCACGCCAGATCTGGAAGGTTCATATGCCAAGGAAGTGCAAGTTCTTCGCCTGGCTGGTCTTGCACGGCCGTTGCTGGACCTCAGACAGGCTCCACCGTCACGGGCTCAGGGACTCGGATATCTGCACGCTTTGCGCACAGGAGTCCGAAACGCTGGATCACCTGATTGTGGACTGTGTCTTCAGCAGAGAGACCGGGTTCTCGGCTCTCAGGCATATCCTCCTCCAGAACCTAGCTCCGGACCGCCCAGTGAAGTTCGCGGATTGGTGGTGCTCCGCTAGGAAACAGGTCGCTAAGGTGCGAAGGAAAGGCTTCGACTCCTTCATCTGGCTGGTCGCTTGGTCACTGTGGAGAGAGCGGAACAGGCGCGTCCATGACAAGGAAGCTCTCATACCGATGGCGCTTGTGCCGGCGATTCTGGATGAAGCTAGGTCTTGGGCGCGTGCCGGCTTTCTTCCGCTTGCTCGGCTTTTAGGTGTTCGCCTGGTGAGGGCGGTGTGATCCCCTTTTTGCCCTGTCTTTTTTCGTTTGGCTTCGTGCCTGTCTGTAACCTAAACCGGCAAACCTTTTTTCTCCTCTCTTAATGAAAAACGTGCTTTGCACGTCTTAAAAAAAGTCTCCAAATCTTTGATTCTACTGTATTTGCCATTTCTTTACCTGAACTTCATCTGCCAAACATTGAAAACCTTCCCAAGAATATGCTGCGCGATCCCTGATCCTTGTCGGCAGGGGTCTGCAGCGACCAAACCACCAACACCACCGCGCCCGAGCCCCTCACCCACCGCCGCACCGCAGCCAGCCGAGGAGCGAGGGAGGGCGTGGGGGCAGAGGTCGCACCCCTGCACGGAGCTGACGGGGACTGGAGCCTGGTGGCGGTGGACTCTTGACGTCCTCCATAGTCCGCCCCGACAAGTGGTTGACGGCGGCCGGGGACTCGTGGGCGTCGGCCAGGAAGGCCGCGGCACCTGGATCTTGCACCTCCGGCCACGGAGGCGGCTGCACCCGGAGCTCGCACCGCCGGGCCAGGCAGGCCGCGACGCCCGGAGCTCGCATCACCGGCCATGGAAGCCACTGCTCCCGGAGCTTAGTCCATCCTCCATGGAGGCCGCAGCCCCAACCTCCGTGTCGCCGCCCTGCCGGGGAGCTCGCATCTCCGCTCGTCGAGAGAGCCGGAGCGGACGCGGAGCTCGCGTCGCCGTCGGGAGGAGCGCGTCTTCCTCCTCCAGTGGCCGTAGTCTACCATGGAGGAGAGCTCCGGAGTAGGCAGCGACAGGTGAAGTTTTTTTTAAGGAGAAGTGGGCCCGCTTCAGCGGGTACTGGGGCGGGTATGTGACGAGTGGGTGAGAAAAATAATTCGTTTTTGGCAGAAACGCTCCCCAAATTGCGAATTTTATGGATGTTCCACCTTTTTGGTCCTCTTGTAACCTGACAGGTGGGTCCGGCGTGAGGGGTAAGGCGGACCTGAATTGGGTAAGAAAGGTTTTCAATTGTTTTCGCTCCTTATAGTATAGATACGTGATTTCACCGGGCTTGACCCGGTAACAACGACAAGTTAATTCTATGTTATTGCTTAAGTGCCAAATGGATTGGTTTAGGCGATAATACGGGATTATCTTGGGCGGGGTTGTCACAAAGATGGCGGCACCGAGCTGGGAACGCGGTTGGCGGCAATGGTGAGGATGGGATCGCACCACGGTTGCAACGATGGGGCGTTGGGCTGGAACTAGGGATGGCAACGGGTAGTATCCGTGCGGATACTGCCTACATAAATCCGCACCCGCATGCTGGAACCTGTGCCCGCACCCGCTATCCACAATGGGCACATAGCCACACCCGCGCCCGCAATCCGCGGATAGCGGATACTCGCGGGCATGCCTGTGTGCCCGCAAAATCAAAACGTGCAAGGAGCTCCAGCAGAAGTTCAACACAAAATAATTGAGAGATAACAAGTGCTAAATATGCAAATGCAACAAATTACAGATGAAGATTATTGTGCTAATAAAGTCTTGCACAACACATGTAGATAGAAGCTGACCATAGTCATAGTCATCACAAATTAAAAGTTACAGTACCACATGTCAGCAGTCACAGGGATAATGTTGGGTGCCGCCTCATGACTGACCAGAGATCTGCTAATACATTAGGGAAGTACTTCACTACATTGTGCTATTCTGCTGATGGATGTTATATTTTAGCTGGAGGAAACACCAAATACATTTGCATGTACGATGTCGGACAACAGGTTAGCAAATCTTTCTTGTGACAATTGTAAAATTGAATCATAGTTTCATATTATATCGATAATCTTAAAGGCGTCTCCAGTTTATATTCTCTACAAACTTGCTAGATATTATAACTATTTTCTAACCAATGTTTTGTTGCTTAACTGAGTGTCAGAAATATTTAAATGGTGGTGCCATGAAATAAGTCATCATCATTTAGTTAGCAACCAAAATCGGAAGCCACTTCTGAATTTTGTCCAATCCACTTACTGTGGTGAATGCATTTTTTTGACCAGACATAACTGAATGGTTTTGGTATTTTGAGAGACAAAAAAGAAAAAGGTGCCGCATAATGGTTCTTCAGATATTTTTTCTTTCTGAATTTATATGATTAGTGTGAAAATTGATATGAGCTCTTATATAGAAAAGCTCCACTACAATGTTTATACGATTAGTGTGAAAATGCTTCGATTTTTTATCATTATGATATCAACATATAGTGTTTCGAGTCATATTAGTGTTGTTGTTTCTATCTGAGAACAAAAAAAGCAATGCATTCTGCAGAGCTCATACGATGAATAAGGAGGTATGGTTGCATCTCTTACGTCTGAGCTTGTAGCATCATGGGGCTTTAGTGAGGTGCAGTTTACCAATATAATGTTGAGGCCATTACTAGTGTTGTTGAGATTGTTCAGGTATGGGTATGCTGCCTATTTGATTGTACATGTAGATAATTAAATCATGTGCATGAAACTAAGATCCAGAGATGGCTGTATTTTTTTAAGCAAATGCAATGCAAGTACTGCATATAGATGGATGCTACATCTTTTTATTAGAGTTCAGCTTCAGAATTACTTACGATGGAGGCAACATCTTTCAATTACTTGAAATTTCCTTGCCGAGCATGTTAGATTATTGTAAATAAAATTTTGGATTGAGAAGATCTCTGTCTTTCATAGGTGCTGGATTAATTTTCTAGATGCTTAATGTGATATGTAGACTTCAATCAGATTTATTTAGTAATCCTTTGATTATAGCACTTGACATTGGTTATAGAACTCAACCAAAACTCAGCCAATTTTTTATGCAAGTGATTCTATAGATGATTTTCAGATGCCATCCTCTTAGTTTTCGTAAGAACAAATTTGTTAATTCCTTTTGCACTAACTCTCAGTGTGGCTGCACTAATTCTATGATTTATGTTTACAGTTTGATAATTTCAGAACATGCTATGACTGTGTCTCAAACGGTCACATCTAGATTCTTTTATTTGCAGGCCACACAATAGCAATCATCTGGTTGGACAGATACCCCAAATCTTTCAGCACCCATTGGGCTTGCATATTTGTAAGAGCACTTTGACTTGGCTAAATAGTTCAATACTATACAATCATTAACTGATAATTTCAGGCTTCTTAGCAATGACAATTATTTCAGGCATATATGATATCTGAAATTCTTTGCATCTTTTATGTCTACAACTCATCAATTGTTATCTCTTAGGTATAATGCAGAGAATATCCTGAGATCCTCGTAATTCTAATTTATTTTTTACATTTGTTTGATATCCTTCATAGATGCTCATTAGAATTTTAGTTGTTCCACGACCAAACATGAGTGCTTGAGTGTATAACGAATTTTTACTATTTATTTTTTTTACTTTCATCCTTGTAAACTTTTGCGTTAATTGCTGTGCTACCGGCTTCGCAGTTTACAAAGGAGGCAGGGAATAAAATGGAAGAGGTCAAATTGCAAGTCACCTATATTGCTCGTCCACATCCACCCTCTCCTGCTATAGGTCAACCTGTAGAAGGTTCTCTGGCTAGGGTTTCTGAATCATAAAATGGAAATGGATCTGTTTAGGGATTTTCACCGGAGTGAGTTACTTGACTCAAAACTTGTTTCCCATTTTTTCAGTGGGGAATAATATTTTTCTTCAGAGGGGGATGATATAAGGATAATATATTGTTTGAAATTATTGCAGGCACTGAGAGCGTATTGAGCCTCGAGACAATTAAATAACTTCAGAGATGCATAGGAAATTTGGCTTGATTGGAGAATTAACTGATTTTATATTCAGTTCGGTAGGTAATAAAATCAACTTTGCTATATCTTTCAAACTGGATATTGCATCAAGTGTGTGTGGAAACTGGGTTGGTTCAACTCTTCGATCTTCTATTCAAATCATAGCTGCAGTCGTGAAATGCTTAGGAAGGAAATTTCGTTGTGGTGGTGAGTTCGTATTTGATCTAATTAAAATTCAAGCATTGCAATTTCTAAGTGAAATAAGCTTTTGATCTTACGCAATGTTATTGACCAGTTCTTACTGGAATGGCATTATTCATGATATGACCATAATGTCTGTCAGGACAATTTGCATTCCATTATTTGTTAGCATCATGTGTTTTACATGATTTTTTAGAATAATGAATAATGATTATTTTGTTCAGATGCCTGTAGCAACGCACGGGCAATTTCCTAGTAACTTTTGAAGAGTCAAATTATCTCATGTTTGACCAAATTTGTACCATAAATTACTAACATTCATGATACGAAATAAATACCATTAGTTTTATTCGTTGAATAGATTTTCATAACATATCTATGTGGTGTCATAAACTTTTGTGATTCTTCTTATAATTTGGTCAAACACAAAATTGTTTGAGTCTAAAAAAAATTGAAATGACTTATAATTTGGAACGGAGGGAGTAGTAGTATGTGGGCTGCTGTGCACGTCCGGCACGAGTCACAATGTAACTCAACCTACGTCCAGGGTTAAAAATCCCGACTGGAACCGGTCCGGAAGCAGCGGTTACCGGTGTAACCGGTCCGGAAGCAGCGGTTACCGGTGTAACCGGTCCGGACCGGTTCCGGCCGGTTACAAACCGTTGGGATTCAAAATTTTGAATTCGAATTCAAAAGGTGAAAAATTTTCAAAAAAAAATCCCAAAAATACTTCAAGTTGTGAAGAATTTAATAGTATCAAAAATTTTCAAATATTCGTTCATTTAGTACACTTTGCGGGCATTAGAAGTTCAACCATGCCCGCAAAAAATACTAAATGCACTAATATTTAAATATTTTTGACACCATTAGATTCTACGCACCTTGAAATATTTTTAGGGATTTTTCTTTTATTTTCCAAATTTTTAATTTAAATTTGAAAACACGCCAAATTCTTGACTAATTCGGTTTTTTTGTTCAACAATCGGCTACCGCTCAAACCGGTCTGGCTTACCGGTCAAACTGCTCAGTAAGCCATTCCAAACTGTTTGCAATACGCGTTTTGGTTTAAAATTTGAATTTGACCGGTTTTTCCGGTTTTCGGTCAAGCCAGAGCAGTTTACCGTTACCAGATCGCAACGCTTCAAGGAGTGCATACTTATTCCATACAACTGCTACTGAGCAACATGTTTCTCAACTCTTTATCTTTTTCAAAATACATTAAATATTTCAATTAACTAATTCTTCTCTAAAATGTATTGATAGCTTCCACTGAATTCTCTTTATTATTGTACCTGATTTAAGTCTTGTCCACATCTTTGACTCTATTGGCGAATATAGAGAATGGTATGAACCTCTCAGTAGAATTATTGAACGCTGCATGGAAATGATCCATGTAAAGTGTAACATCCTGGATTTTTCCGGAATGTTAATATTTGCAAAAATGTGGATTTTCAAAAAATTTCGTGCTTGATGTGTTTTATCAGAATCATAAGACTATCTTCTCGTGCTCTTTCCAAATTCTTAGTAATAAAATTAATTAAATTGCTTTGTGTGTTAAGGATAAATTCCATGTTAGTGTGATTTGTTCTTTAATTGGATTTTTTCATGAATCTTTGAGTGTGATTAATATTTGAAATCTAATTTCAAATATAAATCAAAAGCTAATTAAACTAACTATCCTCCCTAAACCTTCAGACCCGGCTAAACCATCTCTCGGGTCTCAACCTGCTAACTCAGTGGACCCGCCATCTTTTTCGACCCTCTAATCCTCCCCGGCCTAATCTCTTTCAAAAGTGCTCTGGAAATTCTTAAAGGATTATGGAATTATTTTCTGACTCTTCGAATTAATTATTTGCAATTAATTTGATTTCGGGGAATATACTATAATTTCTTGAATTAAATTTCTGAGAGCTCATTTGAATTACAACGATGTTTTCCGGCTTCTCGGATTAATACCTTGTTAATTGATTCGTTCCGAAAAAATAGTCTAAATTCATTTGTACCATTTCTACGGAATAAATTGTCAACAATTTATTTCGTGGGCTTAAGTTGTTTCGACCCAAAACTCAGACCCATCTTAAAGCCTACTTAATATATCTCTAACTACTTCTCTTAAATACCCCTCTCCACTTCTCTTCTCTCTTCTCTCCACTGCCTTCTTTCCCTACCGCCGCCGCACCATTCTGCTCTGTTCTTTTCTCCCCTGTCCATCAGCAATCAGAGCTGCACGATTTTCTTTGCTCCTGTCTCCAATCGAAAGAACAAGCAACAACCTGCTGCAGTTCTCCCCAATCCAAGCACAGCTAGCAGATCCTCTCTCTACATCGCAGTAGCAAGCTGCAGCCCCCTTCTCCCTTCTACAGATCACGCAAGGAAGCAAAGCTGCAGCAATCTCTTTCTTTTTCCCAATCCCGTCAAGCACCAGCACCCCTTTCAGATCGCCACCTCCTCTTTTTTTCTTCCATCGATCTGCAGCAAGCAAGCAGTAGCCCTGCTATTTTTCTTTCCCCCACCGAGCAAGCAGATCGAAGCAGCAAGCCGCAGGCCCGATCCTCTCTCCCCCAGCCGCTCTTTTTTTCCCCTGCTCCCAAATCCCTCGAACAGCAGCAAGGAGCACCTCCGCCCCCAAATCAAGCCTTGCTGCGCCGCACTGGGGTCCGCTGGGACTCAGCCGGCCGCACTCGCTGCGCCCTACCGCGTCGCGCTGGAGGCCGCAGGGGCTTCGCCGGTCGCGCAAGCCGGAGCCGCCCGCCGCATCCACGTCGCCGGGAGCATCGCCTTGTCGCGCCGCGCCGGGGACGCCACCAAGCTGCTGCCATGGGCAACGCCGCCGCCTGTACGACGACAGCAAGCCAGCCGGAGCGCTGCCGCGGACACCGACGCCGACACCACGACCACTAAGCCGTAGCCGCGTGTCGGGATCATCAACATCACCTTCGAGTTGCTGCCTCCCTTCCACCCCTGCACGGCATCCATCCACCTCGTCCACGACGTGTTCGACGGAATGCCGGAACGCCCCGTTGAGCCCATAGGTGAGCTTCCATCCCCGATCTCTCTATCCCTGTGTGCTGGCCTTCGTACCAAAGGGTGTGACATGCTGTGACGCTTGCTCCGCGTCGCCGCACAACTGCAGTCGCTTGTGTGCCGACCTTCGAGTCGAGCCTTACGCCTGCAGGTGCCGCTGCCTTCATCAACGCGCGTGCGCAAGCCCCGCCTGGCCTTGTACCAGTTGCCTGACGCCGACGTACGCGCCGCTCTGTCCGCTGCGCCGACGCGGCCAAGCCGCCGGTTTGCACTCCCGTGCACGCACGCACAAGGAGGCAGAAGGCCTTGCCTTTGGTTCGCTGCGCACCAACCACCTGCCGAGCGCCCGCGCACCCACGCGCACTCGCCGGCGGCCAAGTCATGATCTTCCGTGCCTCGCCGTCGCGCACGCCGGGCAAGGCGCCGCCTTAGCCCAAGCCCTGGCCCAAGCGCACACGTACACTCGTGCGTGCACGTCGGCGACCTGACCACAGCCTCGCGCCGCCGTCCTGCTTTTCGTCACCGCCGTGCGAACAATCGGCCAAAGCTCCAACCTTTAACCGCCCTAGGAGGAACCCTAGCTCCTCCTGAGCCTTGCCGGGGCTGCATGCGCCGTAGCCTTGCTGTCTACCCTGCTGCATAACCTGCAATTGTGCACATCGCAAGCCCTGGAGAACCAAGTGCTCGCGCTCGACGCAGCCGTGCCGCGACCATGGCTAGTTCATGCCACTGCGCACGCGCACTTCTGTACCTCAAAAAGCCGCTACCTTTGTGATGCCTGGATGTTGCCCACTGTTGTGCGATGGCACATCAAGGCCACATTCTTTTTCCCTGCTCTTGCTCGATTTGTTGCTAAACCACACCAATCCTAGTTTCTCTGTCAAACTGCATCCATGCTGTGCTGTTGTAGCCAATGGCCTTGAGCCTTTTTTGTAGAACACCATCCAAGCTAGGCTACTAACCATCAGGCCATGTCCAAGTATCTTCCTGGACAGTCTGCTCCAACACATGAACATGCAAGTGCAGACCTGTAATTTGTGTTTGGAACCACAAACCTTTCAAGCAGGAACTGCTGTTTGAAATCCCATATGTCATGTTTGTGCTATCTAGCTTTTAGCCTTCAGCTACGTCTGTCTGTCACGCTGCACTTATGTTCCTAAAGATCTAACCAAACCTGCAGCCTGTAGTGCTAGTTTTTCTGACCATCCGCCAACTCTCTCCCTTTAGTTTGCCATGCCAATCCTACGGCCTCAGTGCAGCTTAGTTCTCCAACGAACTGCTTGTGGCCTATCTGTCCCACACCATGAAGCTACAGTCCGAGCAAAGGCTAGCAAACAGCCATATCTTGTTTTGTTTCTAGCCATATCCATGTTTCGTTTAGTGCTCGCCTAAAGATGTGTATGTGCTAGCTTGTGACCTTTTCTTGTCCAAACCAAGGAGCTGCAATCAGTACAGGAAGCTAGCGAGTTTGATCTAGCCCTTGCTCGTGGCACAAGCCATGCAAATTGCTGCTCCTAAAATCGTGTACATGCCAACTAAACATGGGCCGTAATCCCTCTTTGCCCATGCGTGTTACCATGTGTTCTCGGCCATCTGCTCAGATGACCAAGCTACCTAGTCACCACCTTCCTTATGACCTGTATCTGTCCTACAATCCAATGCGGCTAAATTCACTGAAGTTAGCAGCCAGCTATCAGCTAATAGCTAACATCAACATCCATAGGTTGACCACCAGAAACCTATCATGTTGCTATCTAACCTGCAGGACCTGAAGTACCAGACTGCCAGCTGTGTCCAGTCCATAATCAAGCAAACTCAGCATCTCCTGTCTTGTTCCCAAAGGCATAATCTTAAGTGTTTAATCACGAGCCTTAATCTTTCCTGCTAGCGCATTGCTCGATGCCGAGCTGTGTGCCAATGCTCTAGGCTTCTGAACCTATAGTACTAATCTGTGTTTTGAATCTCATACCATGCAAGCTGTAGCAACTGTTTGTATATCTATAAGCCATGTAAGTGCTAATCTAGCTTTAGCACTTTATCTAACCTGCTTGTGCGTTGCTTGCTAGTAGCAGCACTCACCCTTTTTCGGCCGAGCCTTAATCTTTGAACCAGGTGCCTGTTCTCAATCTTTCAAGTCTCTGCCGTACTTTTTCGTTGCGGCCGTGTCACGCCTTCGTCGTGGACAACGCCTACGCTAACTAAACCATCAGTCATACCATGGATAAAATCCATCCGCGCCACACATCTATCATGTTCAGTTTAAGTCAAGTTTCTCACCACGCTACATCGGCTCTAGCTGATCCATCCTGCTCAATCCCTCTAATCTGACCAAAGGGGTCCACAGACTTACTGCTGGGTCCCACTAACATCTGAGACCGCTAACTGTCTAACCTAATCCCATCTGACATACGGAACCCACCGGATGACTTGTGGGGTTCGGTTGACCTTTGACCTTCCCCTTTGACTTGGTCAACAATGGTCGTTGACTAGTCAACTAAGCCTTGCAGACCAACCCAAAATCTAGCCTATGGTTCTCTAACTTGCTGACTTATGTTTTCTGTGCTTTATCGTAATTAATTAAATTCATAAAATATTTCTTTATTTGAAAATCCATAATAAATTGATTCTAGATTAAAAAAATATGAAATCAGTTTCTTTATTCATATAAAATCATGAAGCACCTGTTAGACTAGCTTTTGGAGTTATTTGGTTCTTTATTGCTTCTCTTTGGAGTTTATTTACAAATAGATCCTCGTTATTTATTTATATTTGTGAATCTAGGATTTCCCGGAGCTGAGGAGACGAGCCAGAAGATCAAGTACAACTACGGAAACTACGGCGACTACTTGCACACAGGTGTTCACGCCCAACCGATTTTGAATACCTATTAGGCATTGCTATGTAGAATTGCTAGCGCTTTACTTTATGCATGATGATGGATATGATGAACCTTGCACAACCTTCTTTATTTACCCTGTCCTTGATTGCCCTACCACTACTACTATATATATATGCGTGTATAAGCGCTGAGCTTCGTTGTGCATGTGTGTGGGATATGTGGTTAGATTCTTGGCGTGTGTGAGGAAAAACTGGTAGGAGAAGGTGATTTTAGGTGACTTGGCGGGGGTGAGCTCAAGACAACCCGATCTGGGATCGGGGCCCGGGGGATCGTCTTCTCAGGCGATCCCTATTTTGTGCCTATGGCAGGCACAATGTTTTTCGGAGCACAGGTGTTGGGGTTTTGTGATACTTTGGAGGACAGGAGCTCGCCCTGGTCTGAAACCGAGTGGGTCGCTTTGTTTCACGGGACTTTCGTACACACCACCTCGTCGAGAATGGGGATAGGGCCCGGTCGACCCTGGCAAGTGCGATAACATACCTGCTAGTAGGATAGAGGGTATCAGTAAAAGGGAAGCAGGTAAGGGCCCCTTCCCTTTGCGGCGCTCCCCGTGTGGCCACACAGGGGCATGTTCACAGTTCCGGGGTGGTCTTCTGCGGGGGACCGCAGTGAGACCCGGATGCAGGGTGGAATCGTAACTCCTAGGTGTTCGTCCGGTAGGGTGGGTTCAGTCGACTTGCTACCGGTTGGGCTCCATCCCGAGTTGGGTACAGGTGTACACGCTCTGCAGAGTTTAGATCTATACATATAGCCGCGTCCTCGGTTATGGACATGCCTGATGTTTACTCTGACTCTCATGTTTTGGGATTTCTACCTCCCCTTATAGGATTGAGTGTGGTGCGTCGTGGTTGCATTCAGGGAGAGGGTAGTTGCTCCCTCTGCCTCGCGGATCCGGGTGCAATCATTGAGGTGCGAGGAGTGGGAGTTCTCGCACCGACCCTAGATGGAGATAGTACCTAGAGACGGTGATCTGGGTGACCAGGTGTATCCGATTGTGGATGAGAGACTTTGGATTGGTGGGATATGGAGATTTATTATTTATGCTTTGCTACTACTGCATAGGAAAACCTGAGCCTACTCCTTGACTACTTTTTATATCTTTAGCTTTAGGCCACTTAAAGCTTGCATACGGTTGGTGATGTGAACCTATCCCATTCCTTGGGGATAGTTTGTGAGTGTGCAGGATTGGACTTGGAGCGAAAGTCCATTTTTGAAGAATCCATGGAGGAAGGGTTACGTTGCTTCGCTCAAGGATGCCTGTGGTGAAGATCGAGGATGAAGACTTGAAGCCTTAGCTACTGCTGCGTAGAGTTTCTACTTGTCGTTTAGCCCAAGGGGCTTGTACTTAAAATCGTATACCGAGCTGTTTTCGGATGTAAATACTCTATTTTGTACTCTGATTTCGTTGTACGGAAATGATATTATACAGTAATGAGTTATGTACGTGATAGCTACTGATCCAGAGACTATCACAAGGGTACAGGGAGTCGGGTTTTCCTCACCGAAAACCCGGGTCGTTACATAAAGTTTGGGGGCCCTTGAAAGAGAAACTTCGATACTACCTTGATTTCCCGGTACGTGTTTTCTTCGCTGATCTCATGTCACAATTTTCAATACAAGTTAACAAATATTTATTAATTTTTATTTTCACATATGTGCAGTGCATGAAACAGCCACGCGGTACCAATCTATGCGGATTCTATGTATGTGACTTCATCTATCACTTTGCAAGTGGTAGCTTCGGTGACTTCAGTGAAAAGGTGCGTACACAAAAATGCAAACAAACATATCCCTAGTTCTTACTGTTTATATACTTTTTCATAACAATTAATAACTTCTTTTGTAGATTGCTAAAATCAAGGAAGGATTACTCGAGTCGCAAAGAATCCGGTTAATTCAAGAACAACTCTGCGGATTTATGCTAGACGAGGTGATTAATCCGGCGAGAGAGTTTCATGTCGGTGACTCAATGTTAACAGTGAGCATAGAAGACACTGGTAACATTGCTAATGAAGCTCAGCAAAGCACTGACAAGAACAAGAACAAAGACGTCGATAAAGAAAGATCTTCTAAGGACAAGAACAAGGACGTCCAGAAAGAAAGAACTTCTTCTAAAGACAATACTAAGGACGTCGAGAAAGAAGTAATTTCTGCCAAGGACAAGAAAAAAAAGTCGAGAAAGTAGGAACTTCTTCTAGGGTCACTACCAGAGCACATCAACGACGAGGAGGATCTTGATTCCACGTTTATCTTTTTCGTATTTACGTATGCACAATATCCTTCATATATATATATATATAGACACACACAAATGACTTTATAAAGCTGCATATTAAATTAGTATATGTGAACCAAACAAATACGTCTAAATACGTTCAAATACAAAACAAACTAAAAAGAAAAGGAACAATTAAAATTAAGAAAAACACATTACTACCGGGTGGGGATACCAGGGCAGGGATTCAATGCCTTTGCTTCCTCGAGGCACGGCGTACCTTCGCTCTTGGCTTTGGAAGCGGAGACCGTCCGTGGTGTGGTCGTTTGGGAACGAGACGTGGTGGGACCCTGTGCAGTAAAAAAATAGACCGGCTGACCGCCGAATGCACACAGCGTTGGTTGTTTTCTTTCACTTTTCTTTCACCAAAATGAAATATATATGTCTCTCATCTTTAGTTTTTTAGACACTTTAGTACTCAAAATAGCGATCTCAAAAAAAAAGTACTCAAAATATCAAACAATAGTTACAGCCATAGTACAAGTATGCGAAAAATTAACACGCACATAACATAAAACAAAGCTTGCATTTTGATTAAATATCATTATATTCATACTATAGTACCAACACATGGCAGTATGGCACTTTGAGTCTCTCAAATTGATATTTCAGTACAGAAAATGCTATCACTTGACCATTTATTTGTACACTAGGCCACAAAATGCTATAGTTACTCCACAAAATACTATAGTCAGTCCTGTCTAATCTAAAATACTACCTCATAGTTATAGAACCTCGGTCCAACATAGGAGACATCCGAACTTTACAATCAATTATTGTTTCAGATCCAAAACACTTGGTCACATTATTTGTTTTCCCTTTTCTTCGATGACCCTCATTAGAACAAACAAATTTGCATGAAGTCACCTTGCCATCACAGCTGCTTACATTTGAATACCTTTTCCTCACATCAAAGCCATATGCAACTCAAAACTTCCAAGCCTCATCTGTATTTCTGAATGAATCTTAGGGCCTGTTCTTTTGGTCACATTTGAACAGTGAATAGCACTATTCACCTGTCACATCCATCACATCTTCCCTCACAAGAAACACTATTCCAGTACTATTTATTTGCAACTTCACTATTCCTTTTCACTCAAAAGAACGGGCCCTTAAACCAACTTGAGGTGTCCCCTTCTCAAATTCTGCCATTGTCTTTCACGATACCCACAATTGCAGAAATATAACCCAAAATCAACTAGATCATAAGATTTTCCTACCATAAAATGGAGCAAATTATCATTCCAAAGTCACGAGATTTTAGATTCATACAAATGTGAGGTGAATCAGTTATCTTGTGCACATGCTTAGGTCACGAGAAGGAAAAGAACTTACTAAATGCACCTGATAATGGTGTCCCACCGGCGGCCGCGTCCCTCCTCCACGGAGATGGCGGGGAGCCTCCTCTTCAACGACAACGTGGACGTCGACGGCGGCGGCGTGGAGGTCAACGGAGGCGGCCGCCGCCTCGATGTCGGTGAACAAGGGGAGCAAGCAGCGGTGGACGACCTCGGCGAGGGAGCTGCCGGTGAGCACGCGGAATTTGGCGGAGTGAAACTCGAGGTCGCGGGAGAGCGGAGCAGCACGGAGCGCGAGGGCGCAGACGGCGGCGCGCGGGAAGAAGGCGGCCCGCCTGCTCCTGGCGGACGGACTCCCTGGTGAAAACGATAAGATTTTGGACGGGTTCATTTGAGCCATCGGATGTGTGATTCACGGCAGATTCGATAGGAGAAGGTACGGCGTGCCTTGGAGAAGCTACGGTACTGAATCCCTGTCCGGGATACCAACCGGTACTAATGTGCCCCCCTCCACGTCGCCGTGGAGGAGGGCACATTAGTACCGGTTGGTATCCACATTAGTAGCAGGTGTGTCCAACTGGTACTAATGTGGCCTCCACATTAGTACCGGCTGGCCAGTACCGGTTCCACAACCGGTACTAATGGCCTTCTGAAACCGGTACTAAAGGTTGTTTTTCCAGTAGTGGTTGAGCCTACCGGTCGGGGAAAAAACCCTACCTACGTCACGCCTCGAGTACTGTTGGATCTTGCTTGGATGAGGGGTGCAAATGATTAATATCGCGGATTTTTGTTTCCTTTTACCTTCAGCTCCGATCCGCCTCTCTCGGCGTCGATCCAGAAATTTCGTCACGTTTCTTTTCCTTTCCAAAATTACCCCTGGTTGATTGACGCTGACCAAACCAAACGTGCATATAAAAGGCAATCGGTCGAGGACCAGGCCAGGGGCGGAGTACGCGCGCGTGTAGGTGTGTAGCCCTAGGGCCACCACGATCATGTCGACACCGCCGGCTCTGTTCATCTCGTCGCGTTTGACTCCGCTCCCACAAGAAGAGAGAGATCCCTTATCTCACCTCTCGTCGCTCATGTTCGTTATGATCAATCTCCATCCTACCATCCACGCTCACCGTCGTTGCCGCTTGAGATGGCAGCTGACCGGCCCCGTTCAACTTCCGATGATCTCGCGTCAATTTTTTATTTTTGATTTGGCATTATTGCCATATCAGCAACATCATCCCGGCCATCATGCATGTGAGCAGTGCACGTAGCTAATCCGGCCTACTCTAATATTCTTCTGGTCGAAAACGGTAAGTTTTCTTTCCTGTTAGATCGACTGACGGGGCATTGAGTAATTTTTATATTTGCGGAGCTTTTTTTCCAGCCATGCTCATGTATACCACTGTATTTAATTTAACACAGAATGGAACCAGAATGGCGTGGGAAATCGTAAGTTGTTGGCATTCTTGTAGAATGCCAATACTTATTAGTACAGGTCAGATGCATTTTACATAAATCTAGTAATCCACACCCCTTACAATAGATCATTTGACATTTTTAGATGCATAGTTTTTTTATACAACTAGATTAAGTGATGTCTAGATGCATAATATTATCTCTGAACAAAAGGTCAAAATAACTTACAATTGCTTAAATCTGACAATGTTTAAATTTAATTCTCCTCTTCTAATTTGACGTTGCTTAAATTTAATACTCCCCTTTTATTTTTTTCTTGTGTTTCCCCTTTTAATTTGACATTGCTTAAATTTAATTTTCCAGATTTCTGAAACTACACTTGATCGACTTAAAATCAAAGTACAAGAAGGAGCATCCATTTCTGTTCGCGTGTTGTTGGGATGATGGACCGAAAAACTGCACCTATTGCATCTCTTCATTTTTTTTCTCGGACGAGACCAGAGTTACCGACAACTCCAAAATGGTAATTAGTATTAACAGGATAACTAATAATTAGTATTAATTGAACTTGAGTTTAACAGGAATAACTAAATCAACAACAATAAGGTATCTTTCTCCCTCATCTATAAAAGGCGCCGCCGCACCAACCTACTCGACTCGCCCACGCCGCCGGCAGGCTCACCTCGTCGCGCGCGCCCCGCTCGGATCCTTGGGCTCAACGCCGACGCCGACGCCGCCGCCGCGCCACGCCGGGACTCGTCTAGCCGTGTACCGGGTAAGGCTGTTCGGGTGTTCGCCCCAGTTCATTAGCTACTGAGCTAGCCAGTCTAGGGTTTAGACGACTAATCCCTCTCGACTCTCGTGCACCGCAGTAGCAATGGCGCAGCTCATGGAGGTGGGCGTGCTTGACGGAGGGCCAGGCCAGCTGTCGCCCGTGCGCGAGCTGCTCGGGCTCCACTCGGTCATCCGCAACGCCGAGATGTCTCCGTCTTTCAAGGTCCTGGCTCGAGCCGCCTACAACCAGTACGATTTCTCGGCGACCATCCTGGTAACGGCCTCTCCTCTGGTCTCTAATACTGTCTCTCCCTAATTACCCGGTTGTATCTGATGGATATCAATAGAAGTATCTGAGGAAATTTCTGTTGCAGAATTATCTGACGAAATCTGCAGTCTGTTGCTCTGATGCAGATCAATAGAACGATATGTCGAGTAGGTTGTAGAATTATCTGACGAAATCTGCAGTATGATTGCTCCTGATGCAGATCAATAGATGATATGACGAGTAGGTTGTAGAATTACCTGACGAAATCTCGGTTGCATGATTGCATCTACTGCAGATAAATAGAATGATCTGACGAAATCTGCCAGGCCGGTGGAATCTAAGTTATCTTGCAGCACAAAAAAATACCATGGGGGAGATCAGAAATATGTTGATAGATCAAGTATAATATGCTGTCTCAGTTTATTAGTTAATGCACTGATGATTTACCCACCAATTAGTCTACTTCTGCTATTCTGAATAATATCATATAGTAGTGCATATTGTTGACCAAATGAAGTTTTGGCATGCACCAACTACCTACATTTTTTAAAAATGACAGGAATGTGCCACAAAACTGCAACCAATCCTATAGTTTTTCAAATGCTATATTACTTGAGTTCTAGTTCCTTTCATTGTTGCAGTGAATATGTCAGGATATGAAATTCAGTAACCCAAAATAATTTTGTGCATGTGTTCAGGAATCAGAATATAGTCTGGGTTACTTTTCCAAGTTCCAACATAAATGAACTAAAAGGACTGAAACTCGGTAACAACTAAATATAGTCCAAGTGACATAGTTATAACAAGAGGCATGTCTGCGATTTAAACAAACATTAGGCCTCTCATCTACGAACAACCCAAAAGCACCCCTGCAATTCCTAGTTCAACAAATATTTGCTCCTGAAAAGCTAGTAAAATTTGTGGTTTTGTCATTGTGTAGCAATAACACATGCTTCATCAGTCAAATGCAGCCAAGATGTCATTACTGAGTAGTAATTACTTCGAAGAGTATAAATCACAGAGTAATTGTTGTGAAGTTACTAGAGATTCAAATCGTGCAGTAGCAGTCCAGAGTAAACTACAGAGTAATAATTGGAAAGTAACTAGTGATGCAAATCGGGCAGTAGCAGTCAAGGCTACAGTCAATTCAGTTAACTAATCTATGCCAAATTTGTGTTTGCAACTGGTGATCACAACTTTTGAGACTGTAAAATACTATTTGTTTGCAAGTCCTTCACATATAACCTCTGTGATGTCCACTCATCATTCATCTCAGTCAACATAAGAATTAGTATGAGGACTACCAGTATACATGTTCTGAGTCCTCTGCACACAACCTTTGTAATGTGCATTTCATTAATCTCAGAAACTAATCATTCATCTCAGTCAACATAAGAATGACTGAATGAGTACTTGTTAGAAGACACTCGCAATCTGCGATTAGGGAACACCATCAAACGTTTTATTTTCTCTCAACAAGGATTACTACTCCCAAATTGTAGATGTATTTCTAAGTTCATAGCTTTTGCTAAGTATCTGAAATATATTATGTCTCGATACATAGTGACAGCTATGAATCTAAAAATGCTAAAAGAACTTACAATTTGGGATGGAGAAAGTACATGTTACTCCTTCGGTTGATGTTACTCTCTAGTGCATGTTTCCAAACAAGAACATATTGAAAACTGCATGTTCACTGATAGAGCATTATGCAATTTATTATTCATGCCTTTATTTTGTTTGCTGCAGATTATCAAGGCACTAACCGAGAAGGCGGAGGACCTCAGGATGCTGGAGGAAGAGCACGCTGCTATGTATGCTGACCTAGATCTTCGCAGGAGGAGGATTAAGTACCTTGCTGACCACTTGGCGTATGATGATGCTGCTCCACTTCGTCGTGATCTGGAGATCCTTGAACCTTCCATCGCATACCACCTGAGTCGCCGCATCTATGCATGGAGGGAGTTGAAGAAGATTAACTACCACTTGTCACGCCAGTACAGAAACTTGGGTGAGTATCTTCACTCGGTGTGTGTGTTTTTGTTAGCACTCCTCAACCATGCCTAAGTCCTGGATTGCAGCTGACTCAGATGTAAACCCTGTGCAGAGAGGCTAGTATGATATGGACGGATACGAATGATCTTCCTTCTCCCGCAACTCCCATGACGTGTGCTCGACGAATGATCTTCTTCTCCCACAACTCCCATGAGGAAAATGGAACATCTGAAATCGTGGTCTGTACATTCTAAAACTGTATGTTTGGTGGAAATCTCTGTTATACTGTGCATACTGTACGTTGCGTGTGTTTCATCCCGTGGTGCTCCGAAACTAGACAATGGTGCAACTGATATAACTGTTGCTGTGGATGCAGCAACTGCTACTCATTGATATAGAACAAAACTTACTCGTATGACATGTTGGACTGATATGTTTGTTGTTTTTTATGACATGTTGGACTGTTTGTCGTCTGACGTTGTATTGTAGCTCTATTGTTTGCCTGCGTGGATCGGCACATGTGTGACGGTGAAATAGTGTTCGGGCAGTTCTATGAAATGAAATTAGTTCTTCAGATGGTTTAAATAAAATTTCAATGTACTTGTCCGTTGTCCCTGATCGAAACTGAAACCACTATTATTGTACATTGAACCCCCGATGTTGGAACAGGTTCTACCTATTCTAAAATATGCCAAAGGTTCCAATGCCGTATATTGTTATTTTGAAGTTATATACTTTCCATACCAAACATGGTTGCCGTATATTGTTATTTTGAAATTACTTTCCATACCAAACATGGTTTACATATATTCCAGATTCGTTCGTAATTGATGTTAACACAAACAAAGATGCATAAACATGGCTTGGCCAATGACCGCAGTTAGAGCAACTTCAGCAGCTTCCCTATCCCCTCCCCAATAGCAAAAAAAATAGTCATACAGGGGATGAAATCTTCTCCAGCAGATTCCCAATAGCCTCCCCTTTTTTTCTCCATGGACTAAAAACCCCTCTCCATCCCCTCTATAGAGGGAACCTCTCCTCCACCCCTATCCGTGGGACCCACTCGCTCCCCCTCTCCCCCCCTCCTGCCTCCCCACCTCCCCCCACTTGCCCCCCCCGCCCCGCTCGCCCCGCCCGCGGCCATGGCGGCCGCCGCCGTCTCCTTCTCCCTCCCCTCGCCCCCGCGCGTCCCGCCGCCGCTCCCTCCTTCGCCGCGCCGCCTCCACCGCCGCGCCCCCGTCCCCGGACGTGGACACGCGGGATCCATGGCGGCCGAAGTCGGTGAGCCTGGCGCGGCCGTCGGCGCCGATGACCACGTTGCGGGCCTTGACGTCCCCGTGCACGAGCGCGCGCGCGTGGAGGTAGGCCAGCCCGCGCGCCACGTCCCCGGCGTAGGCCCGGATGTCGCGCTCGGCGAGGCGGCCGCCGGCGCCCCTGGCGGCCTCGTCGGCGAGCGAGCCGCCGGGCGCGAACTCGAGGAGGAGTTGGTACTCCCAGCCCGCCGTGGCGCGGGCGCCGAGGCAGGGCACTATGTGCGGCGAGGAGAGGCCCTCCAGGACGCGGCCCTCGCGCCGGAGCTGCGCCGCGGCGGCGACGGCGCGCGCCGACTTGACCGCCAGCAGCTCGCCCGAGGCCTCGACGGAGGCCAGCCACACCACGGCGCCAGACGCGCCGCGGCCCAGCGTGCGCACCCGCCGGAGCTGCTTCGTCATCACCATGGTCGGAATCTTGAGGAATTTGCTTGAGGGAAGAGCCGAAGAAGCGGATGGGAATTGGAGATGGTTCGACTGCTCGGTGTCCGCTGGGGTCGCTGGGATATATGCGTCTGGTCTGGAGATGGGAGGGGAAGCCGGCGGGTGGTCTATTTCTACGGGCCGCGCAAGATCCGGCGCACGGCCGACGGCGGCCCCGCGCTCGCCTGGATCTAGCGGCGCAGGGGCGGGCGTCACATCAAGGCGGCGCAGGTTCGGGCGTCGAATCCTTGGAGGAGGCCGCACCCGCGGTGGAGCTCCGTCATCCCTGGCATCCGCGGTGGAGCAGATCCTGGTCGCCGCGCCGTTCGGGTTCGACGCCGCCTGCCTCGCCGCCGCTGGCATCCGCCGCTGCCTCGTCTCGTGCACACCACCCGCACGCACGCAGGCGCAGGCCGGCGACTCGCGCCTCGTGCCCGGCCAAGATCGAAGATTTGGGGGAGGGGAAGGAGAAGATGAGGTGGCATGGTGGGACCCACGAGTTGGGAAGGGGAATAGGGAAACTGCTGGAACAAATTGTGTTTTAGGGATGAAAAATTTTTGACTCCACCCCCAATAACTTTATATAGAGGATGAAATTTACTCAAACTGCTGGAGTTGCTCTTAGTCCAAGTAGCGGACAAGTCGATCCCTTCCGAGGCGGCGCTTGTTTTCCTTTTCCTCGTAACCTTCCGGCCGGAGCATGGAGAAGTCCATGTCATCGAACCGGTCCGGGTCAAGCTCCACGGGCTCCAAGAGGTGCGGCGGCGGGGTAATACCGAGCTTCGCCTCCCATTCATGGATCAGCGCCCACTGCTGGTCCGCCTTGGCGGCCATCAGCTCCGCGAGCTTCCTGCCCTCCTCGTCGTCGTCGCCGTGCTTGCCCGCCGCCCACATCAGGTTACCGGCGGTGGAGGAGGAGAGGCTCTCGGCCATCAGCTCCGCGAGCTTCCTGCCCTCCTCGTCGTCGTCGCCGTGCTTGCCCGCCGCCCACATCAGGTTACCGGCGGTGGAGGAGGAGAGGCTCTCGACCAGCAGGTACTCCATCATCGCTTCGTCTTCGAGGTCCGGCTCCGGCTCCTTCCGCTTCGTGCCAGACGCAAGCCTAGGCATGGGCGCGGCTGCCGCGGGAGGTGCAAGGCGGCTGGTGGCCATGGTTTGTTGTTCGGTTCTTTGAGCTTGCATGTATCGATCCTGATCGCAGTTCTTTATGCAATGCAAGCTCTGCCTGCAGGCCTGTATATATTTAAGGATCAGAGGTACACAGCCGTGGCGGCCATGTGGAGTCCGACACGAGTACGTAACACGAATCCGACTCTCTACGGCCTCCGGCTCGGATTCACGTAGCGCACGAGTAGGTCAGGTCGAGATCATCACACTTGGACACCGTGCCACGTGCGGTCTCCTGCACGGATTTACCTAGCGCACGAATATGCATGTAAAAAAAGTTGTTGACATCCAACAGGCTCCCTAAACTGAACTCTATATGCTTCACCGTCAGTAGGTCCCGCGCTGTCATACTCATGAAAATCAGGATAGTTAGTCACTGGCCACTAGCCAAAGATAGTTAGCGGGGCAACAAATTTAGCTAGTCAGGATAGCTAGTCTGTTGGAAAAGTGTTTTTGAGATATTTTTTTTTCAAAATTTAGCTAACCAAATCATTTTAGCTAGTCTCTAAGGACATGTACATCCCGTCGCTACGCAATCAATGTTTAATCATCACCCCCCCCACACACAGCTGCGAACCGACAGGCCGAGCGACGTCCCGTTCCCCAACGTCGTGCAGACGCTCGACCGCCGGACTGTACCGCGGTGTCGTCTCCAGGCGACGGCGGCCGGATCCCAGACGCTCGCACTCTCTCCTGTCCCCGAATTCCTCCACACGTGCCAAATCTCCAAACACGCCGCAGCCACGCCGGACGGAGGCTCGCCGACGCCCTGGCCGGCCATAGCCCCAGGAGAGAGAGGGGGAGAGAAAGAGAGATCTCCACCGCTGCTCCACGTCGTGCGCCATAATGGCCCGCCGCCTCCGTGCGCCACACCGGCCTACGCGTTGTTGCGCCGAACACGTGCCAGATCAGCTTGGTGTCTCAGCCGGTGACGCCGTCTCCCGATCCCAAATCAACGACAGAGGACATCCAGTTCCTCCTCCTGCTGGCCTCAATGGGCGATGCATGGTGACAGCATTGGTCGACGGCAGTCGGCAGGCAGTAGCAGGTGTAGTCGTGTAGGCTGATCAGAGGGTGCGGAGGTGGCCGCCGTCGCAGGCAAGTTCCATCTTGGAATCAATGGGCGACGAAGGGGTGGCATTGGTCGATGGACTACGACAAAATATAATTTTTTTTCAAAACAATTCGGGGGGAAGATCCCCACATACTTTTCATTGATCGAAAGACCCCGAGTAGGGGCAGTAACAAGAACTTACAGATCATCTCGGAAGGCCGAGAAGAAATACATGAGATCGGCAAAGCCGAAAAAAGAGAAAATTACAACAAAAGAAGAAAAGGGGAGTACACCTCCAAGAACCATTCCAGAGTAAACAGCTGGTCACCGGATTTGCCCTATTGCCAAGCGACTTACTTGCCAAATCCACACTAACCATTCATGAGCTTCAACCCCCATGATCATCTAACCAAGGTAGGGCAAATACCCACCCTAGTCGTCTGGTCGCCACTCTTCTTGATGCCCTCCGACGCCCTTCGACAAGAAAGGTGAGAGCTTGAAGGGGGAAGGAACATCTTGAAAAGAACGAGTCCCCTATCCTCGCTAACCCGGCTTAAGACAGGAGAAGAAAACCACAAAAGCTAGCACTTCATTGGACACGAAAACAACCCATCTCCATGCAGATGCACAAAGACACCAAAGCTTCTCAATCTGCAGCCAATTGCCGCGCTCCACTGAGCTGCCAATGGTGTCCAATGGCTGCCCGCATCAAGCCAGAAAGGGGCAAGCTTCTCAAATTGCCAACAAGTCAAAGCCCCTCCAACGCCCGGTGGGGGAAGGAAGCCCCAAAGGAGGGAGGTTCTTCAACGAATGCAGCCACCACCATTATGAAGATAGGGATGAAGAAGAAGAAAGACGCCGAGAGAAAGAACTTGCCAGTTCGTGACTGCAACAACCAGAGGTGATCGGAGTAGGGACCAAGAGGAGGAGGGGGTGAGTGGAAGGGGAAGGATGAGATAAGTAGCACCGCCGGTGGTGAGGAAAACCACGGTAATGGTCGCACAAGGGAGGCATTGAAGTGTCTGGGAGCGAGGGAGGCAGCACCAAGCCGGCGCCTCCAGGGAGGGAAGCGGCGCCCAAGGGTGTCGCCGCCGGTGCGCTGACCACCAGGCCAACATGGCTTTCGCCGGTGCACCCCTGTCTGCTCAAAACAACACCACCTGCACAGCCAATGTTAGCACAGATCCTGCCCACCTCAATGCCTGGAGAGGGGGGAGGGTCACCGCCGTTGTAGCGCGCGCGTGCAGCTACACCGCCTGTGCCGTAGCCGTCGCAACCGTGGAAGGCAGTCGCAGCCCACCCGGCCGCGGAAGGCAGCTGCACCACCAGCGAGGCGGCCCCGAGGCGCGGCCAAGATCTCGGAGGCGGAGGCGCCAGGACTCGATGGCGGCCGGATCTGGGCTCCCTAATGCCCCCCGCCGCTGCCGTCCACCATCCGCGCGCCAATAGGCTGCCGCAGAGTAGTCGCCGGTGAAGGGGATGAGTTGGCGGCACCAGGTCAAGGGGCGGCGGCCTACCGCGAGGCCGGCCTAGGTACCGACGATGCAGAGGAGGACCAGGCACCGGCGATGCGGAGAAGGACCAGGCACCGGCGAAGCGTCGAAAGCGGAGGTGGCGGCGGATCTAGGGTTTGCTCGGTTGGGGGAAAAGGATAGGAGAAAGGAGCTATCTGCGAGAGGCTGCCCCACCGTCGCCTTCCTTGCGGCCGCGCGGACTCCCGGCGGCCGCTCGGGTGACGGCGAGCTGAGGGGGTGAGCGGCGGCGCGCGGGGTGCTCGGGGCTCCGCCCGAGTCGCCCCTAGGGAGCGACGCGGGGGCGGGGTGCGCGCGGTCTCCACCACAGTGATTGCGAAATTCTAGGACAAAATATAAATGGTTCAATCACCGATATTTATACTTACAAGAAAGGAAAACATCAATTAAAATGAACTTCTGACTATCAATTCCAACGCATTAGAATACGAAATCAAAAGGAAAAAAAAGAAATACAAGCCATTGCTCTAGTAGATAGAGAATATCAGAAGCAAGACAGGAGGTGTAAAAAAGGGATTCGCTACCCTAGCTACCGCCCCATCTGCCGCGCTATTGAGTTGGGAGGATGAGATGATGAGAGCAGCTCACTGAGTGTGTGCTATGAAAGTATCTATAGGAGAAGCGAAGAAGATAAGGACGAAGGGACAAATAAGATGACAGAGAATGGAAATGATGGTGAATGGATTGAGTTCATGGGTTTGGGTCCCACATGCAAGTGTGTCACCTAGATAAACTGCAACGCCAAAAATTATACCATATTGAATCATATATTTTTTTTCTAATTCATTCCATCATTAAATAGCAATACTTCATTTATCATTATTTGATTTATTTATTCTTACATGGTTTATTGCGTTCCAAACATATTTTTTATCTTTTGTTTTTTCTTTCCTCTAGATTACGCTCCTTGGTTACATCAAATCCTTATAGGCACGACTGATCAAGAATGTAACGTGATAAATATGTGGCTTCACTCTTCTTAGCTAAGTAGCTAGCATAGCCACTTAACAAATACTAATTTTATCATATATCCTTCTTGACAAGGAAACTTCCATATAATTTTGCTATTTGGTCGTTAGAATTATAGTCACACTAAACATCTTATTATGTGTACCTAAAGAAGCTTCAAATGTACAATTTTACATTCATTTATCAAAAGCATAGAATGACCTGAGAAGCAATGCAAATGATGCAGACAAATAGCCATTCATGGTGGTGTGCAACATACAAGAGATTACATGTTGGTGTGGCTAACAATAATCTACCGCATTGATGCTCACACTCTTGTGACTATAAGAGGTAAATAATTTTTTTAAATGGTGCATATATACTAGTAGATTAAAATAGTAGTATATTTGTACTTCTGTAATTAATATGATGCAAAATCATAGAAGATACTTCTTTGGTCGTTCCTTGATGCAAACTGCAATATTGAGATCAATATTTTTTCAATATAGCCTTCTTCATGGTGCACATAGCCAATCCATTTAATCAGGTTAGAGCAACTCCAGCAATGGCCCCTATTCCAGGGCCCCTACTTCCTGAATAGGGGCTCCCTCAACTTTTTTGGGGCTTGTTTTTTTCACCCAACTCCAGCAAGGGCACCTATTTGGAAGCCCCTACTCTTATATGACAAGTGGGACCGGTCCAACAGTCACTCATATATTTTTTTCCCCACACAACCTCATCTCTCTCCCCGGCGTCTTCCTCCCATGCCCCCTCCCATTTTATCTCCCAATCCCGATCCCCGACCCCAGCCCAAGCGACGGCGAGCCCCAGGCGGCGTCTGCGCCAGCGGCAGCCCCGAGCTGCTGCGCGTTCGCCCCGGCTCCGTCCCTAGGCAGCCGCGGCGCCGGTGCCCACGCGCCCGAGCTCCAGCCCCAGGGAGCGCGCCCGGGCTCCGGCGGATCCACGCCGGCGGCGCAGCGAGGCGGGTCCAGCAAGGCGGTGGCGCGCGGGGAATCCCGAGCTCCACAACTCCGATTTGTGAGGGGAGGAGCGGGAATCTCGAGCTTCGTGAGGCGGCGTTCGCGGATCTGCGCGTGGTGGTGCGGCGACGGCGGAGCAAGGGGGCGGCGCGGCGGTGCGGCGACCTTGAGCAAGGGGGCGGTGCGGCGCCGGAGGAGCTTGGAGTCGCTGATGGGGGAGCTCGCCGGCGCTGGAGGAGCTTGGAGTCGCCGATGGGGGAGCTCGCCGACGCACCGGATCTCGCGGGCGCCCGTCGACCTTGGGTTGCGGTGCGGCACAGTGACGGCGAGGTGAGTCCTCCTACTCCAGCAGCCCGAGCTCCGAGCGGGGGCGGGAGGGGGAACGACTGCAACCACCGAATGGGGGCTTCTCTCTCCACCCGTGGGAGAAGGGGGCGGAGGGGTGGATTTGGGTGCCTGAACAGTGATGGGGGCGGAGTTAGGGCTCTGCTGGAGCTCGATTTTTTGCTCTTGGCCCCTAAATCTCGAGTAGGGGGTGGGATTGGGGGTCTGCTGGAGTTGCTCTTACATAGTTGTTCTCAAATAGTTCTTCAACAATTTCAATTTTAAGAAACTTCTTTCAGGAGAAGCTACAGTCACATGTACATTTAACAAGATTTGATAGGCAACCAAAAGATTTTGATAGCAATATACAATCATAATAACAAACTCTAAAATCTCAAACGCTCATATCAAATAAACACTTGAGGTGCTTGATTAGATAGACTGGCTGATCTATAGTTGTACATATACATACTTGAACTTGGGCCCCACAAGACTTGGACCCTCGTCCGTCGCACATGGTGGCTACTCCTAGGGCCGGCCCTACGGACGAGCCTCTTGGACATCGATCGCGGGAATCCTATATATCTTCCAAAAGATAGGATTGATTGAAACTATAACCCAACAGTAGCCTAATAACACCTGCTTCCTTCTTCCTCTCGCATCCTTCTTCCTCCCTGGACGCCGCCGCCACCCCGTGTCCTGCGTGCGCCGCCGGGCTGGCCTCGCCGCCGCCCACCTGGAAGCAGTGCGCCGCCACGGCGGGCTCCACGCGCCTCCGCGACCTCGCCCGCGGCTGGCCTGTGCGGCGCCATGGGTGCGGCCGGCTTGCTGCGGCTAGCCTGTGCCACACCGCCGCCATGGGAGCCCCGGCCAGCTCCGCCGCCCGCTCCCCGGAGCTCTCTGAGCGTCGGTCTGGAGCGGAAGCTCCCGCGCGCGCCGCCTGGGGCCGGGGTCGGAGCTCCGTTGCCGCCTGGAGGCGGGACGGAGCTCCCTCGCGTGCCGCCGCGGCCGGCCGGCGCACCGCCACCACCTCCGGAGAAGAAGCCCAAAAATGTTGGTCTTCGATTCTAAAAATGTTTCAACATTTTCAAAAAATGTTCCAACATTTTGTAAAATGTTGACGAAAAATGACTACAAATATTAGGAAGTTGTAACATTTTTATTTAATAGTCATATATTTTGGTGGGCTGGAACTATTAGCTAGCAATTTTAGGTGAGCTTTGATGGGCTGGAAGTTTCAACTCTTACCCACTTTCCGGTGGCCATATAGGAGCCGGGAATCCTATATATCTTCCGGAAGATAGTATGCAATTGAACTATAACCCACCAGAAGCCTAAAAATCAGCTCATCCGGCCCAACAACGTGAAACCCTACCCACCCACTTTCTTCCACCTCGTGCCATGCTCTCTCCCGAGGTCGTGCCGCCGTCGCCCCGATGGGCCCACGCGCCGCCACGAGATCCCCAGCACGCCGCCGCGGCCTCCCCCGCGGCCGGCCTGCGCGCCGGAGGGCACCACCGCAGGCTCCCCAGCGGCCGGCCTACACGCCGCCGGAGGGCGGCCAGCTCCGCCACCGCCTCCGCGCGCGGGGGGACCTCGCGCGGCGCCGCGGTCCCGTGCGGGCTACCGGCCACCACGCGCCGCCGTGGCTTGCCGGTCGGCGCCGTCCTCACTGGCCACCGGAGCTGGAGGAGGCTCCAACATTTTTCATTTTTTAAAATTTTAGTGAAATATTAGTCCAACTTTTTTTGAGAAATGGTGAAATGTTGATTCATCATTTTTATAAAATGTTGAAAAATGTTAGTCTATCTCTTTTGAGAAATGTTGGATCAACATTTTTAAGAAAATGTTGAAAAATTATTGTTTCAACATTCCAGAAAAAACGTTGATTCAAAAAATAATAGTCAACATTTTTTTAAACACACTTCCGAAAAAATGTTGGTAACACTTCCAAAAATTGTTGACAACAATTTTGAAAAATGTTGATCAGAAAAAATGTTGGCAACACTTGCGAAAAATGTTGACAACACTTCCGAAGAATGTTGACGAAAAAATGTTGACAACATTTTCGAAAAATGTTGATGAAAAATATTGACAACAGTTCCAAAAAAAATTATTGATAAAAAAAACAAAGTGCGTTCGAGAGTTAGAGAACTGAATCAGTTAAGTGGGCTGTTTTAGACCTTCGTGGGCTTTATATCTATCTTCCAGAATATAGTAGGAGCCCCATCGATCAAGGCCTGAACTGAGCCGTTTGATCAAGGCGGACGACATACGCCGACTGGCAACGTGAAGTCGGCATGGAGTTGACGAGCGAGACTCAGATCAACGCGCGTGCAACGCCGACCGGCGACGTACTAGGCGTCTCGGCGCGCTCGGTCACCTAGGTATAGTCAGTCGATCAGATCCGATCCGGTGGGGAGCAGGGGAGGGGTCGTTTTCCGAACGCCAAATAAAAGAGTTATTCAGCTATCCTCGAACACGAGGCGGACTCCACGGCGGACGGCGCGGCCCCCCTTTGGCCTCCATATACTACGTCCCTTGCCCTGCCGTGGCGAACAGAGACGCAGCACCAAGATCTCGAAGATCTATAACAACTAAAGCAAGCAGCAGGCCGGCTCGTTCGGCTCCCATGGCTGCACCTGCCGCAGCGTCGTCGGTCGCGGTGGGGAAGAAGCGGAAGGCGCCGGAGCCGGACGCGGACAGCGGGAGCTGCTGGGAGATGTGCAACTACCTGCTCGGCGAGACCCAGTCCTCGGCGGTGCGGCTGCTGCAGGACATCGCGGTGGAGACAGAGAGGGACAAGTGGAGCGAGGAGAAGGCGGTTGCCGACGAGCTGTTGGCGATCCACGAGGAGCGGTGGGCGGCGATCCTCGACATGGCGGAGGAGCTCGGGATGGACCTGGCGACGACGGTGCCCCCGCTGCCGGAGTTTGATCCGGAACAGTTCGATGATGACCCCGACCCGGACTTCTGCATCCTCAGGCCGGAGGATCACCAGGGAAGGAAGCGCCGGATGGGGAACGATGGCCTTGTCCGTTACTACTACGAGTAGCCTATGCGTACTCCTGGTCGATTCAGCGTATCTTGAATGATGTACGCGCTCCAATTTACAGAATGTTCAAAGATTTTTTTCACAATAGACAGGCACGCTATATTTTCCTACATCTAGCAGAACTGTTTATGATGTGATTTCCGGTACGACATTTCAATTTGGATTGTGGTGTGTTTAGCTTTTATGTGTCAACTTCTTTATTTTCGATCGATCTACGTACATATATAGATCAATTTGTCACGACAATTTTTCACGATGCCATTTTCTGAATCTAATTGTTGTGTAGACCATAAGTATTGTAGTGAACACGCTTATAATGAGTAAAAATTGTTTGTTTGATGACGGGACAATATTTATTATGTGCATCAAAGTATATACTCATCAAACAAACAATGTTCATGGAGCTCTGTAGTTGATCAAATAAAAACCTTGTAATAAGCATAAGAATCTTTTCAACATGTACTTCAAATGTACACGAGCACTGCAACGAGAAGTACAAATTAAACCACATAGCCATCACTTGCGCATTTATTATTTGAGATCTTTTACCATGCACAATACTAGGCCTATATTACTGTTCAAAAATGATTTGTATTAAAGGACGATTGAAATTAATTGTATAATACTAAAATCTTAAGTTGTAGTATAAGTAGTATGGGGTATAGTGTTGGAAATCTATGTAAAACTACATTGTTGAAATTTATCAAATATTTCTTAATTGAGAAGGAAAAAAAGGAAATTTTAAATAATATAATTCGTGTAGATTATAGTTTTACACATATAAAAACTGGTTATAGTTCATATTACCACCCTACATAGCTTTGATACACACCAAAATAAGTACAACAACCCTCAGATGATATATCATAGAATGCTCATGATATTTTAGTGTGACAAGTTTTCGCTGCCAAGGAAATCAAACCAATAACAGGTTTTAGGGCGTGTGCAAGTAAAAGATGCGTCAGGCACAGCAAAAATGCACCAGGGACGTGGGAAGTGTTTGCAAGAGCACTAACGATTCCAGGGAGGGAAATCACGAAGCATCAATCAGCAGCCGCTTCAACCAGAGTTGATTCCACAAAACACAACGAAATCATACACAAAGCTAGATGTTCTAGTTCGTGATTGAATCATACATTCATACTGAATGCAAAGCCACCCCTGTATAGACAACCTTGCCCCTCCCCCTCGCCTCGTCTTCGAGAGGCGGCTCGAGGGGCCTCCGCCCGCGCGCCTCCAGCCCCCCGCCTCCATTCCCGTCGGCCGCCGCTGCCATCCCCACCGCCGCCGCCGCCGCCGGCCAGCGGCGGCGCCACACAACCAGCGTCGTCGTGTCTTCTTTCTCTCTCCTCGTCCCTCCTCTTTCCTTCCTCTCCTCCCCCACCACCACCACCTCGAGGTCGTCCTCTTGGGTCGGCGGCGACCGCGCGACCTCCCGGTGCCGCCTCCGCCCCTCCCCGGCACGGATCTTTCCTCCTCCTCTCCCCGCCTCCCTCCTCCACCTCGCTCCACCCTCCTCTATCGGGCTCCGTCCCTAGATCTGGGTCGACGGGGCCGCCGTCGGGCGGGCGCGCCGCAGTGTGCCGCGGCTCCCTGGTGCCCTTCTTCGCCGCCGCCGGCCGCGCCTCGCGGTCGGGTCCTGGATCCGGGGCCTGCTCTGGAAACCCTATATCCGGCCCGGCCGGACCCGACGGCGCCGGCTTCCCCCCTCCCCCCACCGCTTCGCGCCGCGGTGGACCTTCGTGGTGGTTCCTCGTCGCCGTCGTCGTCGTCTGCGGCTCCCCGGCGCCCCTTCTCGCCACCGCCGACCGCACCTCGCCGACGGATCCCGGATCTGGGGCCTCGCCGCCCTGGAAACCCTAGATCCAGCCCCGAAGTCCCCTGCTGTCGCGTCGCCCCGGCCCGACCTCGCGCCCCCTCGACCTCCTCCTTGCGTTGCCGCCGGCCCTCCTCTGCGACGGCACCCTCGCTGCCCCCTTACGTGGCGTCAGCCTCGTCTCCGCGGCCCTCGTGCCGCCTCCTCTTCGGCATCGGCGGTCCGCGGCGGGCTCGGCACCGCCTCGCCCGCCTCCGACCTCTGCAGCTTCGCCAGCTCTGGCGCCTCCTCTCTCGGCTCCGTCATGCCCGTCCGCTCCCGCACTCCCCGTCGGCGACCCGTCTCCGCCGGTGCCTCCTCGTCGTCGTCTGCAGCCTCCCCTCCCTCGCGCTGGCTGCGGCTTCACCGACGTGGCTTCCCGCTGACGGCCGCCGCCCTTCTCCCGTTGGCGGCCGTGCCACACCGGCTCTCGGCGTCCCTCCTATTCTTGCCTCCTATTCTTGGTACGGGTGCGGGTGTGGGCGGCGGGCCGGGAGGAAGGTGCCCTCCCCCCGCACCTCCCTTCCTTCCGCGACCGGCACACAATTGGACGTGGCGGAACTGATGCTGCCCGACGGAGTGGGTGCCGCTGCTCTTGGCGGTCTGCGTGGGCAGCGACGGCGCAGGCTCCACGTCGGCAAGGGCTGCGTGCCGCCGCGGCTGCTGGCGGCTGCCGTCCCCAGCCCCTTCGTCGCCCGAGCTGGTGGAGCGGCCCCCATCTCCCTCGCCGGGCACCTCTCCGCGGCCTATTCTTCTTCGTTCTCCGCTGGACTGCTGGTGCTCCCCTTCGCCGTCGCCGCGGATGCTCACTGCCTTCCCATCATTGTGCCTCTCGGCTGGGCCTCGCTCGAGCGACTGCATGGCTGGTTTTGGGAGCCATGTGAAAGCTTTGCTCGGGCTTTTGCCCAGCGGACAGCGGCTGCGTTACTGGACGTTGCTTCCCCTGTTGAGGGCGCTGTCGTGCTCCCAATTCCTGCAGGTTCTGCCAAGTGAAAACTTGGTCTGCTCCTCGGAGCAGACGAACGATGGCGGCGTCGGCGCCGTTCCCCTTTGGAGGCTTCGTCTTGCATGGCTTCACGCTCTGCCCTGTTGTGTCCAGTCTGTTAGGCGTTCGGTGACGAGTGAGCTTCTGTGGTGTTCTTGTCCCCTGCAGGTTTCAGTCGCTCTAGGTCGTGTTCGGTCCGTTGAGGTTGTGGTGGTGGTGTCGTGCTCTCTTCCTTGTCCTTGTCGTTTCCTGTGTTCCCACGCTCTAGAGGTTCTTCTAAAGTCGTGTTTCGTGTAATTCTATTCTCTTAATGAAAAACGTGCTTTGCACGTCTTAAAAAAAATCATACATTCATACTCCTCCGTAGAACAAACGCTACTGTACTAGTCGTAGTAGCGGAACAAACCCATCCCTTCCGTGGTACCCTTCTGGCCGGAACACGGAGGAGTCCAATTCATCGAGGCGTTCCTGATCTTAGCGGTTAGGGCTCCGGCAGGTTCCGCGGTGGGGAGATGCCGAGCTTTACCATGAGCTCGTTGATGCGCGCAGAGCGCGCGTCCGCCGTGGCAGCCATCCACTCCGCGAGCTTCCTGTCCTCCTCATCGTCGTCGCCGCCGGCACTGTCCGTATCCACCACCGGCATGCTCTGCAGCTCGATGGCATAGGCGGCGATGTAGTCCTTGATGGCTTGGTCCCTGTAATCGGGCTCCTGCTCCGGCTCCTTCTGCTTCGTGACAGGCTTGGGCGCGGCCACCGCACCTGCAGGTGCGGCCGCCGTGGGAGGAGGAGGTGCAAGGGGTTTGTCAGCCATGTGGTTTGCACGTATCGATCTGATCGTGGGTAATCGATCTGGCTGTGCAAATCTCTCCTGTGCCTCCTGTTTTTATGGACACCAAAGGCGATCGAAACAGCCGTGGGGATCGAGTCCGACACACGGGTACCTGTCCCTGACTCCCGAGTCTCCCTCCCTCCACGCCCACGGCCTCTGTCTGGCTCGGATTCGCCTGGATAGCACGCACGCATGCATATGACAGGCAAGAGAGATAGGAGAGAAGAGAAGTTAGGGGCATGAGTGAGACATGAGAATTCCCAGGAGATAATAGGAGCGTGGGAGAAAAGTTTGGCAACAGAAGTGCTTAGTTTTGAATGACGTGGCGGAGTTTTTTTCAGCTTGTAACATATTTTGGACTACTAAACCATTTCAAATAAAAATCGTCCCTACAAAACTTATCTCGCAGAGCTCTACAACATTGATATAAAGTCTATATTTATCCGAAACAATATGAAAAAGTTATATATCTTTATAAGTCAAGCAATTTTTAGGAGTGGGTCGTGTCATTACTCACACCTAAAAAGGATTTTCAAGTGATGCGCCGGCGTGTAAAAAGAATTTTCAAGTACGGGTGATGTCATCACTCATCCTACAATTTTTTTCCTTTAAAATTTATTTTTAAGTTATTAAATCATTTCAAATGCAAAATAATCTTAACTACAAATTTTATCTCTTGTTCAGCTCTACAGTTTTGATATAAAACTTTTAGTCATATTAGCTGACATACCGCTTACGGTTCCCCGCTGCGGGGAAAAATAGTAAAAGGGAACGCTACCGTCCACCGTGTCCCGTAGCTCTCGAGATGGCGTTCCCTCGGTGTCGTACCCTAAAAATCATCCCCTAAAGGGAATATTCTGCCACATTATCGAGTTTTTACAGTACAGTTTCAATTCTCCCGCACCTGTTATCCTCTATATCTACTACTCCATACAAACTACCACCATATGGGCCCACCCGACGTATTTTTTTCTCTTTTTTAACCTCCGTTTCCCCTCCCACCCCCTCTCTCTCCTTTCTCTCTCCTTGCCCTGCCTCGCATCTTCCGCCGCCCATGCCTCCACCGCGCGGCCGGATCCCGCCGCCGGCAAGCGCAGGGGTGACTCTTCTCCTCCCCCGGCGGCCAGCGTAGCGCGGGGACCCAGGCCGCGGGCCTGCTGGCCGGCGCACCGCGGGGACCCAGGCCGCGGGCTTGCTGGCCGGCGGCGCGGCGAAGCTCGCCCGGCCCAGCGCGGAGGAGAAGCGGTGGAGGAGCTCCGGCGCGGCCTCGAGCCAAGCTCCGGCACGACGACATCCCACGCCGGCCCCTCGTCGCGTGTCGATGGAGCTCCATGACGGGCTCTGCGTGGCGGACGACTCCGAGCTCCGGCGGCAGGACGACGGGACGGCGGGCTCTGCGTGGCAGACGACTACGAGCTCCGGCGGCAGGACGACAGGACGGCGGGCTCTGCGTGGCGCCTCCCGCCGACGGACCTCCTCCCCACGGCGCGTCGCCCTTCCGACGAGCAAGGGCGAGGTGGTGCAGGGGACCCGTGGTGCTCCGTCCGGGGGAAGTTGACGCCATCCTCGGGCTCTCCGCGGAGGACGACACGTCGATCTGCTCCCCGCGCACCTCCTCTCGCGCCTGCCACCCCATCCTGCTCCACCCTCGTCCACGGCGAGATGCGGCTGGCGCCCGGAAGGAGTAGGAGCGACGGCAGCGGAGGAGTAGGAGCGACGGCAGCGGTGGATCTTCGGCGGCTGCTGCTGCTGCTCGAGCTCGACGCCCGGATCTCGACGGCGAGGAAGCGGGGAATCAAGGGGTCGCCGGCTCCCCTGCTCCCTCCGCCGCATCCATGGTCGGCGGCGCGGGGCCATGGGCGAGCGCGACGCGACGGCCAAGCTCGGGTGAAGAGCAGCGGCGGCCGGCCCTCCTCCGTGCGCTCCTCTCCTTCAACGTCGCCGGCGGCGCGGCGTCATCTTCCTCTCTTCTCTGCTGCCCCCGGCGTCGTCCCTCCTTCTCTGCGATGGCGTGGGGCAGCAACCGCCAGACCCGAGGTGGGCCAACGTGGGGGCGTAGCGCACGCGCCGTACCGCGCTGTATTTGGGGGAAGCTGGACGCGAACGGCACATCCCGTTCGGTTTACCGTCCCCCGGTGCGGCGGTTTGGTGCGGTACAGGCGTACTGCACGTCGCGTACCGTGCCTGGTAGCGCACCCAGTGCGACCAGCCTAAGTTCGATACGGTATAAGATTGCCATGGATCCGGAGGAAAATGCAAAGTGTAACGTCAGCTTCCTTTCATTGTAAATTGTAGATTTATAGTTCGTTTGACTTTTCTTGACTCCAAATTTATCTACTCGTCTTATTAACAAAAATTGTGCAAAATATTATATTTTTTTGTTTTTTTCGAATTACACAGTACATCGGACACACTCACAACGCATTCACACTCATCCCTATAAACACATGCGCGCAAACCCTACTCCTAGGAGTATCTTCGAAGACTGGGCCGGCAAATCCTCGAGATTGACGAAGTCACCACAGGCGCCTCGCTGTCGACGGGAACGTCGCCTACAACTGAAAGCACAAACGTTGTTAATACCTGAGAAATTCGCTCCCACTGGGAGTCGAACCCATGACCTGAGGTGCTACCGGGGCTCCTGTAACCACTAGGCTACAGGCCCTTTCGCTATTATATTTCTTTTGTTGCGACTTGTTTTATGAATAAAAAATCTTCAATAATGATTTAAATTTGACTATGTTTGCACAATTTTTTTAATAAAACGAGCAGTAAAACTTGACGTTAAAAAGTCAAATGACCTATAATTTAGGGTCGGGGAGTATTTATTTTTATGCTAATGTAAATTAAAGATTCAATAAATACATGCTGCCACGATACAAGCTTAATCTATAAAACTTATATAGGTGAGACCATTTCTCTCAAACCTGAGTAAGCCACGTCATCCGTTCGCATCGTCGCTCGCGTCATCCAACCTCCAGCCGCACCGCGTACCCCATCACCTCCTCCACCCATTGCGCCTTGAAGCACGTCGGCGCCCCCTCGCCTCCCGTCCCCTCGCTTTCCCACCACCGCCACCTCACCTCCCCATATACCTGAGCATTTTTGGCCCGGCCCGGCCCGGGCCCGGCCTCCGCGCCAGGCCCGCCCACGGACCTTACTGGACGGGCGTGGGCAGAGATCTTGAAGCCCGCGAAATTTTTTTTTGGCCCGAGCCCGGCCCGAAATGCTGTTTTTAGTTACTTTACACTATAAAATGCGCGGGCGGCCTGCCCAAGCCCGGGCCCGGCCCGAGCCCGGCCCGAAAACTGAGGCCCGACACGTCCCATGGGACGGTCATGGGCAGGATTTTCTCAGCCCGAAAAACCCGAGTTTTTTTTCAGCCCGGCCCGAACCCGGCCCGGCCCGTGGAATGCTCAGGTCTACCTCCCCACTGTTGCATCCATAAAACGTCTGCACTGCAAGCAGAGGGGGAGAAAGAGCTGCCGACGAGCAGCTGGAGGTGAGGAAGCCGCGCCTGGAGAGGAGGATGTCGCACGCCAGCCGTGGTGGGGAGAGAATGCACGACTCGCACCTGGTAGAGGAGGAGGTCGCACACCGCGCAGGCCGGGCGTGGTTATACGTCGCCGAAGCGACGGAATACATACCATCGCACCGGCCCAGTAAGGCCCATGACCCCGCCTCTTCCTGTTCATCTTCTTCCTCCCACTGTCGCCGCCGAGCCGTTCGCCCCCGCGCCTCCCTCCTGTCGTGCCTCCGGCGACTCCCGTCGCCGACGGCCCTCCCCTTCCCCCCGCGCGCTAATCCGACGACTTCTTCACCCCCGCCGCTCCCACCGCCCACCGCCCACCGGATGTCCTGCCCTGCCCGGCCGGCGGCGCTATCGCGCCGCCTTGCCTCCGCCGCCGGCTAACCCGCCACCTCTGTCGGTCCGCCGCCACCCCCGGCCCTCCCTCCACAGCCGAAGGTCATGGAGGCCAACCCCGGCAACCCCAAGCCCCGAACCCCGGAACCTGAACCCCAAAGCCCCCAAACCCTAACCCTAACGGCGGCGAGCCCCCGCGCCGCCCTCCACCACCGTCTTCGGCGGCTCCCGTCGCCGCATCCGCCGTCGCGCTAACCTAGCTCCGACGGGGAGCTCGCGGCGCCCGGACGAAGGAGGAAGAAGATACTTACAGGTGGGTCCCGCCCTTATGCCGCTGATAGGTGGGTCCCAGTTGCGGCGCGATGGTTTGCTAATCATCGCAAGTGTGATGTATAGTCACCACGGCGCAGGCCGGGCCCGTCACGCCGGAGGGAGGAGGAGGAGGCCACCACCAGCTTGCGTCGCGCCTACTCGCCCGGCCTCGACACCGTCGCTGGATCCGACCTTGAGGAGGAGGCCGCCGACGATGAGGAAGATCGCCGGGAGAAGTCCGCCACTAGCCCGTGCTCCATCCGTGGGGGAAACGAGGAGGAACGAGGGAGTGATGGAGGGAGTAAAGCGCCGTTGCGTCACCATGCGCCGCTCGCGCCTCCATCAGGCCGTTCCCGCCGACGGCGAGGGAAGCCACGGGCGCCAGCGGCGGGATCTCGCGAGGCAGGTATGAGAAAGGATGTTGACTTTTTGCATCTCAGCGATGAGGTTAAAGGAAATTGTGCTGCCTGTATGGGCCTAACTCCTTAACAGGCCTATCCTATTTTGTTTTGAGTCATCAGCCCAGGAAGGTCTGCTCATCCGTATGGGCCTAACCGTGCTTTTATTTTGTTTTGTTTGGTTTTGCCTCTTGCGGTCTTGCCTGCCATGTATAGCTCCAGATGGCTTCAATCTTCTTTGCCAAGGGGGTTGATCAACAATCTCGGGATGAAATCAAACTGATTTTGAATGTTCATAATGAATCCCTAAATGAGAAATACCTCGGCCTTCCCACCGTGGTTGGATCAACTACGATGGACGCTTTCAAATATTTGAAGGAAAAGATGTGGTCACGGGTCGAGGGATGGCAAGAAAAGCTTCTTTCGGCTGCTGCCAAAGAAGTACTGGTCAAATCAGTGGCTCAAGCTCTCCCTACTTATACGATGTCGGTGTTCAGGCTTCCTCGCGGGTTGTGTGACCATCTGACAAGTGTCATAAGGAAGTTCTGGTGGGGGAGCACGCGGGGGAAAAGGAAGACAGCATGGGTGGCATGGGATTCAATGGTTAAATCAAAGTCACTTGGAGGGCTGGGGTTTAGAGACATGGAGCTTTTCAATCTGGCATTGCTAGCAAAACAGGCGTGGAGAGTGGCGCAAAACCCATATTCGCTGAGTGCGCGGCTGCTGAAGGCAGCTTACTTCCCAGACTCAGAGTTTCTGGAAGCTGATTTGGGATCGTCACCCTCAAGGATTTGGCGGTCCATTATTGATGGCAGAGAGGTCCTCAAGGAAGGCTTAATCAAAAGAATCGGCACAGGTGCAGAAACACCGATATGGTCCACAAACTGGCTACCAACTGGCAATCTGAGGAGACCTATCCCTTCGGCCCAGCCAAATCCTCCTCTAATGGTTGCTGAATTAATCGATCACACGGAGGCCAGGTGGAATTCAGAGATATTAAACCAGTTTTTTACCCCCATGGATGTCGAAATTATTCAGGGCATACCCATCAGTACCAGAGTCCAAGAAGATTTCTGGGCGTGGCACTATGACAGGAGGGGGTTTTTCACTGTGAGGTCGGCATACCATATGATCGTTCACAAGCGCGATCAGGCGCAAGCGGAGCTGGCGAGCTGCCCGGGAAGCTCAGATCATAAGGCTGCTGAAAAAGAGTGGAGATCGCTATGGTCAGTGAAAGTGCCTTCAAAGATTAATATGTTTTTGTGGAGACTAGCTCGCCATTCTTTGCCCACTAGTGACGTGCGGCACCATCGACATATGGCGGATAGCAGTGCTTGCTTTTTCTGCGGGCAACAGGACTCTTGGCGTCACTCCCTAATCGACTGCAATGTTGCCAAGTGCGTTTGGGCACTGGAAGATGAGCAGATAGCATCGATGATTAGTTCGGGTGATGAATCTAATGCAAAGGTGTGGATAGCCCAGATTTTCAAATCACTTAACAGTGTGGAAGCAGCCAGGGTTGCCGTGGTACTCTGGGCAATTTGGTTCGCGCGTCGAAAGGCAATCCACGAATCTGTGTTTCAGAGCCCTCTCTCGACACATGGTTTCATTCAGAGGTTCATGGCGGACCTGGAAGGAGTCTCTCAGCATCGTGCTCGGGGACAATCAAAGCAAGGTAAGGAACCAGCAAAAATCCAGGCAGACGGCCGTCGGGGATGGGTTGCTCCTCCACGGGGCATGGTCAAGATCAACGTGGATGCAGGTCTAGCAAAAAATGGCGACAAGGTAGCAGCAGCAGCAATAGCCAGGGATGCGACAGGAGTATTCCTCGGCGCTTCAGCGTTAATTCTGAAGGGTATCTCTGAGCCTGAAGTCGTGGAGGCGCTAGCCTGCAGAGAAGGTTTGGCCTTAGCACAAGACGTTCTAGCGCCAAAGGTACGTCTGGTGTGTGATAGCCTGAATGTTGTGAACAGCATTAAGCAAGGAAGTTTTGGTGCTTATGGCCAGATTGTGAAGGAGATACAAGCTGTTAGCAAGACTCTAGAGAGTGTAGAGTTTGTCCATGAGAGAAGAACCATGAATTTAGATGCTCATAGGATAGCTCGCAGCTCTCTGTATGAGGGGGAAGGTCGTCATGTATGGCTCCTAGAACCACCGTACGGTGTTTGTAACTCCTATGCAGTGAATGAATAAAGCGCATAGGTTATGCTCAAAAAAAAAAGCTCCAGATGGCTAATCCATAAAGGTGTTAAAGTTTAGCACTTGGATCAAATCAGAGAAAATTAAGCAACATATCCCGTAGCAACGCGCAGGGAATTTACCTAGTTTGATTATATAGGTCAAGTCACGACGCTGCAAAATGATTTTTAGCAGATCCCTATTAGCAAAACAACTCTGCATGTACTTACCAATGGGCTCCGCGTTGAAGGTCAGTTTGTTTCCAATGATTTTTTTTAATAAAAAGCTGGAACACTCCACATCATATAAGAAGAAGAAGTATTGGTACATAATGCACCAAAGCGAACACCACACACAAACAACGCACGCTAACAACGCACACAACATAACGCTACACCACCACAAACTAGGGGAGGAGCCAAAGAAGCCACCCGTGAACTGTGCCGTCGTCGCCAATGTTGTGTCACGACGAAAGTCGCGACCCGCTGCAAGCAAGAGCAACATCTCGAGCTCCTCCATCATGGGACCATCCCCCTCAAGCCGAACACACACGATCGTCGATCCTCCTGTCCCAGTGGAGCTTCAACACAAACTCCCGTCGTAGCGTCGATGAAAACCACTGATCTTGGCCACTCTGCGTGGGGGCCTCGCCTTTTCCACCGCCTCGCACTCCTCTGCCAAAGACTCAGATATCTGAAACTACTAAGAGAGCAACACCTCCGTCCAGCCATGCACCGGAGTCACCACCGCACCATGCGCACCAACTCAAAGCATCCAACACCCATGGGCCCTGTGCACCTTCCTGCCAACACGGACCAAGCGCACCTCATTTCAATGATGCCAATGATGCCAAAGTTGTAATGAGGAAGAGTGGGATCCACATTTTGGCAAGCCACCACGTGTGGGATAAATTTAGCCAACTGGATACGATAGCGAGTTGGATAGAGGTTCCGTTGAATCTTGAATTAAACTTGGTTTTAGAGAGGCATATAGCAACTCAAGTTGCTCTATGCTTGTTCTTTGGAACAAAACATAGGCATTTTGTGGGTCTATGCTGGAGCCAAGCTGATGAAAAAGTGTGACCTCTTTCGGCTCTAAAATCAGTGCCTATGCTCGCCCAATAACTCCATTGGGCAGGGCTGATAATTTCAATCTCAAGTCGATTGTCCAATGTTTTTGAGTTTTTACGTGTATGTCACTGAAAAAGATTGTCGTTACCTGTGTGCCATGGCTGCACCCCTATGCCATTCATTTTAACTTTGTTGTCCTCCATACCATTCCATCCATATGTTGAACTGACGGTGTCAAATAGACAACTGAAAACATCACTTTACCCTCAAGTGGGGTCCGTTGGTCAGCCACATAGGCTGTTCGGCTTATCTTGGCTTGGCTTATCTCGGCTTGTTTCGATTTATCTTCTCTCACACAACACTATTCAATCTACCAGCCGAGTACTATTCATTCTACCAGCCGAACAACCTTCTCTCTCTCTTCCTTTCTTCCCCGTAGACAAACCTTGGCCATGTAAAGCAGATGACATGGTCATGTGCGCCACGGTGGGGGACCTGCACCAGGATGTTAGAAATAGGTGGGGACCTGCACCAGGATGTTAGAATAAACCTGATCGGGTCATGTTCCGTTGGGTTTGTGAAAGGATCAATGCAAGTGGCCTAGAGGGGGTGAATAGGCCTGCAAAACAAATTCAAAGTTTTCTGCCAGATTTCTGTCACTGTCCGAAACCTTCGGGAAAATTCACATACAGTGAATTTTCCTGGAGCTTCTGATTTTTCGAACCTGCACGTGTTAGAGAGCTAAGAGCTGATTTCACAGGCTAGATGCAGGTAATTGAAACTATGAATTTGAAGCATAAGCTACAAGACAACCTTAGGGCAACAAGAATTTGTAGATCTAGAGCAAACCCTAATAGATCTAGTTGAGAGCAAACAAGAACAAGCAAGTTAAGAATGTAAAGAGAGAAAAGCACAAGGGACACAGATTTAACCCGTGGTTCAGCTCACCACAAAGGTTAGCCTACATCCACGTTGTTGAGGTAAGCCACAGGCTTTGGGATCTCTCTAGATCCACTCCTCTTTCACACCTATCACCAAGGTAATAGATGGAGTGTTCCACTAGTCACAAAGGGTAATACAAACCACTTGGGGCAGCCACACAAAGCTAGGAAGCTCCCAAGTAACCTCTAGCCATCTAGGAGTAAAACTCCAAGAGCAATAGATCCACCAAGTAGGCTAGGGTTTCACCAAGTGCACTAAATCTTCAAGAGAGTAAAGGGATTTGCTTCTTCTCACAAGGAATCACCCAAGACTTGAATGCTAAGGATGGAATTTGGATTCAAGTAGGTGGGAGTGAATGCTAGGAGTGAGAAAGAGGCAAATATTACTGTTTTGGCGCAGGGAGGAAGAAGAGAACCATTGGGGGTCAAAGGGGTATAAATACCCTCAGATCTGAAACTGTAACGACTCTTTTTGAAATCCCGGAACCTCGGGAAAAATCTCGGAACTTCCGAGGTCTGAGTGTCTTCAGCTAGCAGTCACAAGACAGTCCTTAATGTATGCCTTTCTCAATTGGAATAGAGTGGAAGTGTCTTTCAAGACATGTAGGCATATATTATGAGCATGTGAAACAATCTGCACTGTATTCAAGTCATCGTGGGGTGCAAAGAAAAGTGTAACAGATATGAGTGATGCATATGACAGTTTATATTCACCCAGAGAACTAGCTGTTACCAGTCCTTGGAACTTCCGGGAAAAATCCAGAACCTCCGAGTTCTGGCACCAAAGCCCGGAACCTCTGGGAAAATCCCGGAACCTCCGAGTTCTGGTTCCACAGCAGTTCTAACAATCAACAATCAATCACAGGCAGGGAAAATAAACTAAACAGCAACAGGACTAGATTGAGATAAGCAACACAAAGTACTTCTAGCCTATTACATCACATCACACATTTTTAAAAGTTTTCACATTCCATAAAAGTTGTCCATGACCACATCCACCACTTGCCAACAGATGCAAGCACATTAGTACCAATATTACAAACCAACAAATGAGTTCAGCTGATATAAAATTAAGCATAAGCAGCAGCATCTCTCATACTCACAAAAGTCAGCCCAGCCAGTCACCCAGTCATCTCAATCTTTCCTCTTCTCCCCCTTTGTCAACATGTTAACAAAAAGAAGAGAAGAAGAAAGAGAGGAATTCACTCTTCAGCATCCCAAGTGCCATCAGAGGACTCAGGCTCTTCATCAGATGGAGGCTTCTTGCCTCTTTGAGCTGCAGCCTTGTAGTTTTTCTTGGCAGGGATCTTGGAGCTGATCTTCTTCTTCAGCTGAGGCTTCATTTTCTTTATCTTGGCAGCCAGGGTCTCTTGGTCAGTTTCACTGTCAGATTTAGCTTCCTCAGAGTGGGCATCACTAGGTTGAGTTGGATGTGCTTGAGAATAAGTCTTAGGGGTCCTAGGCTGAGCATAAAATTCATCCTCATCACTAGAGATGTCCACAATTAAGTCTGGTGGAGGAGCAGGTGGATCAGCAGCCAAGCCATTGTGGACCAGCAGCCCGTTGATGTCCTTCCTAGCTTCAAAGGCCTGGTTGGCTGAGTAGGTGCTGAGCATGAGGCTATATTTGAGGATTTTCTTCATCTTCTCAAGCTCTGCCCCCTTTTCCTTGGTGCTGCTAGGTCCAGCCTCCTGATCATGAGCTGCTGGTGTGGCTCCTGGTGTAGCTGCAGGTGTAGCTCCTGGAGTGAATGGAGGGCCTCCATCAATCCCAAGGACTTACCTCACTGCAGCATCTGTCTTCTGGTGCTTCCACTGCTTAACCTGATAAGAGCAGTCCTCACAATCCTTCTTGAAGATCTTCCCTGTGACAACCTCAATGATGTACATAATATAGGGGGCATAGGGGAAGTTATCCACCCCATTCTCCATACTTAAGATCAGATCCAACCAGATAAACTTGCTCACTGAAAAGGGAATGGCCTGAGGTAACATCCTAAAAATCAGATTTGTAGCAAGACTCCTAAGAGAGGTGGAGTCACTCCCAGCCTTGGGGTAGATGGTCTGTCTGAGCATGTTGTTGAGCACATAGTAGACTGGCTTGAGTCCAACAGTGGAGCCAGTAGCCAAGTCATGCACATAATAGGCAACTGCTATCTGATTGGGCTTCAGGTGACTCTCAAAATTAATCACATCTCTGTCCCTGTCCTGCTTGTTGAAGCCTAGCAGCCTGGCAAAGGTTACAAAATCCAACTTGTAGTGGACCCCTTGGGTCATCCAATGAATAGTATCCTTGGTGTCATCATAGAAAAAAGTTGCATGAAACTGAGCAATAATTTCAGCATTCCAATCATATTTGAACCCCATCAACTCCTTGATGTCATACTTGTCCACTATCTCAAGAACCTCTTGCACCTCTGGCCTGTCAATTTCCTCAAAATGTTGCCAATCAACCCACTGCATCTTCCTAATCTTTGGCGTGCTGAAGAGCACTGACCCATAGTAGTTGAAATGAAATACAGACCAAAACCTTCTGTCAATTGCAGCAACCTTTGGCAACAGATATGGATTCACTAGCCTTGCCTTCCTAACTGGATGAGTTGCTCCTTCATAATTCTGGTATTCCAAGGTCATTTTTGTGTCATACTTGGTTGGTAGCCTCTTCTTAGGCATGGCCTCCACATGAACCAGATAGGAGGTGTCAAGCTCACCAGGCTTGACAGCCTCTATCACCTCTATGGGGATGGTTTTCCCTTCAATCCCTCCATTGTCAGCCACATGGGCAGCAGCCCCTGACCCTCTACCACCAGTCATGCTGTCTGAGCCTCTGCCCCTCTTAGGAGTAGCCTTCCTAGGTGCCACTGTCCTTACTGCAATGTTGAAGGCTTCCTCACCTTCTAAATCCTCATACTGCAAAGGCCTTTTGTCCCTCCTCCTTGATGAGTCCCCAGTCATCTAGATAAGGAGATGTACAGATTGATAAGGATGTGATGAAAGAATGGATTAGCAACATAATGTACAAGAGTTCAATTGAACTTTGAATCAGAATCGAGGCCTCTGTTGCTGCAGACCTCGGAACCTCCGGGAATTTCCCGGAACCTCCGGGTTCTTTAGTGACAGTGACACACAGCTTCTGATTCAATTTTCAATTGAAATCTCAACATCGAGTGCCTACACATCTAACATCAGAGAGCATCTAGGATCAAATCTACGCTAGAAACCTAATCATGGGCGAGAACAGGGGATGAACATGACCGATTAGGATTAGGGTTGAGAAGTACCTCTGAACCAGGGAGAGGAAGGAGATGCCTGTGAAGTTTTTCACACTGAGGACGTAGCCCAGAGGCCCTCTCTAGGTCACAATGTGACCTAGTGGTGCTGGAGTTAGCCTACCAGATTGAATCCGGTGTGCAATGGCTAGATCTCCTTCTTCACAGAGCAAGAAATCCTTCGGGACAGAGAGGAGGTGGACGAGATGTTGAGGACGAGGCGCACGAACACCTTCTGGACCTTCTTGTTCACGGGCAACCGTCGGAGTAGATTGTTGGCGGTCGATTTCCGTCAACCAAGGACGTTTGTTACACTTTGGTTTGAGCTTTATTATGATACTAACCCGCCACTAGGCACACTAATGATATAACAAGTTCAACCGTGTATGTGCTTTTGGAAGTATAATGTTCTTGTAGGAAAACATGAACTAAAGGGACGGAGTCACATCAAGTTCAAAGGACCAGTTGGGGAGTTCCGTTCGTGTTCAAGTACAAGGAGTATTCATTCCCAAAGGTGGCAAGGACCGAAGTGTTATGGTGAAGCATCTCCGAGGACCAAAGCGTAAAGATCGAATTTCATACGAGAAGACCCCTTATATTTATCGCCGAGTTGATGATGTCAAAATGCTACAAGTATTGGGCTAGAAGTCCATAATGACAAGAGGAGCAACATCAAGGAAGATCGGGCCGAGCCGGGCCAAAAAGGGCCCAGGCCGATCGGACTGGGCCGATCGGCCTGGCCTTTTCTGGCGTCGGTTCGGGCCCCTGTTTCTCGTGCGCGAAGGTTGTTCAACCCTAAGTTGCTGGCGGCGCCGCCATTCGTTGGAGACAGAGATAAATACCCCCGAAGGCGGCCACAAGGCAGAGAGGTTAGACCAGAGGAAATTCGAGGAGAACATTCGCGAGAAATATTCATCGAGTTGAAGGAGGCGGCCACAAGCGAAGGAGGATGTGGAGGCGCTGCCACCACGCCATCGGAGTTGAAGGACGACGTCGCCGGAGGTTCTACCATGATCAACAACGCCATGTCTAGCGTCTTGATGGGGTAAACCTTTCATTTGTCCATGGGGTTGTAACGGATCATATCATGTAAATCGCCAACTCGTTTATGGTTTCAATCTATCAATTTCGTGTTGATGAATGCTTCGTTGTTTAAGGCTAGCTACCATGCTTTTCGGGAGCATAGATCTCAATACTCCCGACGATCCCATCATCACACCTTGGTCGTGTCTCACCGTCATGATTATCCCTTCGTAGTGACAGTACGATGAGGGAGAAAGGGCGAAGGCATCGGTCACATCCCTTGATAGATTGTTTCCGATTCGTTTAGGTGGTTGCATGTTTATGTTTCCCAAACCCTATGGGCAAATGTCCTTTATATCTCGTGCACCTCACACACCTCTAGTTGAGTTTGGTTTGGTTAGATTGATCTCTAGTAGTAGATTGATTCGGTTAACTAGTTTAATACAAGATCAACGATAGCAATCCCCTTGCTCCTTGGGTTTGACAAGAATCTTGGGTTTACACTCAAGGGAAAGAGGGTCCCTTGATCCGTACGCTTGCGGATCGAAGTTTACTACGACATTAGACCGTCAACAAGCTGTACCCCTTTTTCTGGCGCCGTTGCCGGGGAGCAAGCCAGTTTGCTATGTTTATTTTGTGTTAATTTTTGTTGATCACTAACTCCTAACCCTAATTTTCTAGAAAGAATCCTCTTTTGTTTTTGTTTTTGTTTTTGTTTTTGTCTTTGATTGTCTAGATGGCGTTCGTCGGAAGACCCGTGGAGGAACCGGAGAGATCATTAAGGGATTATGCCAGCCCACGATGTGAGGATATTAAAGTACAAGAGTCGGATTCAACTCTTGAAGCGATGAAATATGAGATCAAGGCTCGGATCATCGAGATGGTGGCAACTAACCCGTTCCGAGGGTTGAAGACGGAAAATCCATATAGACACATCAAGCGCTTCACGATGATATGCAATACGGTGCAACAAGAGGGAGTCCCCAAGGTTTGGTTTAAATGGAATCTTTTCCCTTACTCACTTGTCGATGAAGCAAAGAAATGGTATTCGGCTGCCTCTTTTGAAGTTGGAGGAAATTGAGATCAATTGATGAAAAAATTTTGCGCCAAAATTTTCCCAATAAGCAAAGTCCAACATTTGAGGAGGCAAGTTATCACTTTTAAGCAAGGAGAAGAGGAAGGGATAGATGAAGCGTGGGAACGTTTCAATGCGCTAGTCGAACAAGGACCGAGACTTGGATTCCCCGGTGATGTACTTTTGCATACATTTTATTTTTCCCTAACCCCTAGTTGGATGCAACACGTTGAAATGTGTGCAGGAGGGGATCTCATGGAGAAAACACTCACGGAAGCCGTCCAACTTCTACAAAAAATTTGCAAAGCGGTGGCCACACGAAGAGATTGGGAAGAAAGACTTTCGGGAGATACGGAACATGACACAAGCGTGAAGACGCTTGCTGGGATTTTTAGAGAAGCAGCCCCGAAAGAGAAGGAAGTGGAGCCAATCTCGGAAAAAGTGGAAGAACTTGAACACAAGGAACCTAGAGCTATCCCAGAGGGCAATTGTGTGGAAACGAGTAAGGAAAGAAAAAGATCTTTTTCAAGCGCAAAGCCGTTCAGCGAGTTCGAGGAGATGGATTGGGTTCCAATAGATTTTGAGGAGGTATTCGACAAGAGAAGACCGTTCCCTAGCCAAAGAGGGACGGTAAAAAGCTTTGGAGGTTGACTTCCCGCCGGAAAAGAAACCCAAACCGCTATTCAAATTGGAGGCAACCGGGGAAGTCATTGAAAAACTCTTTAGCGAAGGAGAAACAGATCCGGACCATTTGGCCAAAGCCAAAAGACTTTTGGGAGTCAAGCCCGAGGTGTCACCATTTGCTCACCTTGCTAAAATTAATGCCATTAGAACCGATGAAGAGGAGAAGACATCGCCACGCATAGATTGCAAGGTCAACAACATTGAATGCAAGGCACTATGCGACATTGGAGCACAAGTAAGTGTTTTGTCCTCTAAAATTTTTGATGAGATTAATTATCATACCATAAATTTAATTCCAACATCTACTAAATTAATCATGGGAGATGGTAGTATCATTATTCCACTTGCAATTGCTCGCAACCTTGAGGTTAAAATTTCTGAAATTTTAGAGGACTTCCCCGGTGATGTACTTTTGCATACATTTTATTTTTCCCTAACCCCTAGTTGGATGCAACACATTGAAATGTGTGCAGGAGGGGATCTCATGGAGAAAACACTCACGGAAGCCGCCCAACTTCTACAAAAAATTTGCAAAGCAGTGGCCACACGAAGAGATTGGGAAGAAAGACTTTCGGGAGATACGGAACATGACACAAGCGTGAAGATGCTTGCTGGGATTTTTAGAGAAGCAGCCCCGAAAGAGAAGGAAGTGGAGCCAATCCCGGAAAAAGTGGAAGAACTCGAACACAAGGAACCTAGAGCTATCCCAGAGGGCAATTGTGTGGAAACGAGTAAGGAAAGAAAAAGATCTTTTTCAAGCGCAAAGCCGTTAAGCGAGTTCGAGGAGATGGATTGGGTTCCAATAGATTTTGAGGAGGTATTCGACAAGAGAAGACCGTTCCCTAGCCAAAGAGGGACGGTAAAAGCTTTGGAGGTTGACTTCCTGCCAGAAAAGAAACCCAAACCGCTATTCAAATTGGAGGCAACCGGGGAAGTCATTGAAAAACTCTTTAGCGAAGGAGAAATAGATCCGGACCATTTGGCCAAAGCCAAAAGACTTTTGGTAGTCAAGCCCGAGGCGTCACCATTTGCTCGCCTTGCTGAAATTAATGCCATTGGAACCGATGAAGAGGAGAAGACATCGCCACGCATAGATTGCAAGGTCAACAACATTGAATGCAAGGCACTATGCGACATTGGAGCACAAGTAAGTGTTTTGTCCTCTAAAATTTTTGATGAGATTAATGATCATACCATAGATTTAATTCCAACATCTACTAAATTAATCATGGGAGATGGTAGTATCATTATTCCACTTGCAATTGCTCGCAACCTTGAGGTTAAAATTTCTGAAAAATGCATACCAACCGATTTATTCATTATTGATGTCCACCATGATAAAAATGATCATGTTATTCTTGGTAGACCGTTCCTCAAGTTGGTTAATGCCATTTTAGATGCCGGAGAAGGAAAAGTAACTCTTAATCTTGATGGGGATAATCACACATATAATTTCCTTAGTGCTTCGAATATTGCTTTACCCCTACCTCTTGATGACGAAGAGGTAGGGAGCCTTCGTTTTGTTGAAACTTTCAGGGATCCGCTACAAAGAGCAATGGAGAATGATTCCATTGAGGAGCTTGATAAAGAACTAGCGGAAGCAACCAAAGGACTAGAACCACAAAATGGAAGCTTGGAAGAAGACAAATTCGAAGACATCGGGGAAATTGAACATGAAGAACCGCAAGTACCGGAAGTGGATCTCAAACCTTTGCCCAAGGGGCTGAAATATGAATTTTTGGGGCCGGACAAGACTTATCCCGTGATCGTTAGCGATGAATTGAGTCCCGAAGAAAATGATATGTTGCTGAATTTATTGAAGAAACACAAGAAGGTGATGGGATATTCGATCAATGATCTCAAAGGACTTAGCCCTGCCTTTTGCACTAATCGTATACCCATGAAGGAACAATGCAAGCCCGTCATAGACCCCCAAAGAAGGTTAACCCATGCCATGTGAGAGGTGGTGAACAAGGAGGTTATTAAGCTATTGGATGCCGGAATCATCTACCCGGTACCGCATAGTGAATGGGTGAGCCCCGTGCATTGTGTACCGAAGAAAGGAGGATTGACCGTGGTGAAGAATGACAAGAATGAATTAATCCCGCAAAGAACCGTGACCGGATGGAGGATGTGTATTGATTATCGAAAGTTGAACAAAGCAACAAAGAAGGATCATTTCCCCCTCCCGTTCATCGACGAGATGCTTGAAAGGTTAGCAAACAATGCATATTTTTGCTTTCTTGATGGATACTCGGGGTTCATGCAAATTCCTATTCACCCGGAAGATCAACACAATACAACCTTCACTTGCCCTTATCGAACATTTGCTTATAGAAGGATGCCTTTTGGTTTGTGTAATGCACCGGCCTCTTTTCAACGTTGCATGATGGCGGTCTTTTCGGAATTCATCGAGGAAATTGTCGAAGTATTCATGGATGATTTTTCCGTCTATGGAAAAACTTTTGCGGATTGTTTGGCAAACTTGGACAAGGTTCTCTCAAGATGTGCGGAGGTCGATTTGGTGCTAAATTGGGAGAAATATCACTTCATGGTGAAGCAAGGAATAGTCTTGGGACACGTGATATCCGAGAAAGGTATTGAGGTTGATAAAGCTAAGGTTGAGACGGTTGAGAAACTTCCACCACCTACAGATATTAAATCCTTGAGAAGCTTTTTGGGCCATGCGGGATTCTATAGGAGGTTTATCAAGGATTTCTCAAAGATCACCAAGCCATTGACTAACCTTCTTCAAAAGGATGTGGAATTTGATTTTGATGATAGGTGCTTGGCAGCATTCCAAAAACTAAAAGAAGCTCTCATAACCGCGCCCGTCATTCAACCGCCCGATTGGAGCCAACTATTTGAGATCATGTGCGACGCTAGCGACTATGCCGTTGGAGCCGTATTGGGACAACGGAAGGAAGGCAAGGTACACGCCATATATTATGCTAGCAAAACTCTCAGTGGAGCTCAATTAAATTATGCGACAATGGAAAAGGAATTGCTTGCGGTGGTATTCGCTTTCGAAAAATTCAGATCTTATATTGTGAATTCCTAGGTAATTGTTTACACAGATCATGCAGCAATTAAGTACCTTTTGACTAAGAAGGATGCCAAGCCAAGGTTGATTCGATGGATCCTTCTTCTTCAAGAATTTGATGTGGAGATTTGTGACAAGAAAGGTACCGAAAATGTTGTGGCCGATCACTTGTCAAGAATGAATCGGGAGGATGACAAAGAGCCTATTGAAGATAAAATGAGAGATGATCACCTATATCGAGTATTTGACAAAGACACTTGGATGATCGATATCATAAGAGCCATACGAAGGATGCCGCTAGATCACTTGGATAAGAATACTCAAAGAAGGATAATCTCCGATAGCCGAAAATACATATGGGACGCACCTTACCTCTACAGGCTTGGCTCGGATGGAGTGTTGCGAAGATGTATACCAAGAGAGGAAAGGGGTGAAATATTAAGAAAGTGTCACTCAAGTGAATATGGAGGACATTATGGGCATTTTAGGACGCAAGCAAAGGTATGGGCTAGTGGATTTTATTGGCCGGAAATGCATGAAGATTCAAAGAGGTACGTTGCTTGTTGTCCGGAGTGCCAAAGAACGGGGAATATATCTCAAAGAAATGCCATGCCGCTGAATTATAACTTACAAATTGATTTATTCGACGTGTGGGGGATTGACTTCATGGGCCCTTTTACAAAATCAAATGGGAATGAGTATATTTTGGTAATGGTTCACTACATGTCCAAATGGGTGGAGGCAATCCCATGCCGAAGAGCTTCAACAGATGAATCTATACATATAATCAAAGAGGTGATATTAACACGATATGGAGTGCCAAGGATTGTGATAAGTGATGGAGGATCTCATTTTGCCGGGAAAAGCTTTAAAAGAGTCTTGTCCAATTTGGGGATCGAGCATAGAATATCCACGGCATATCATCCTCAAACCAACGGTCAAGCGAAAACTTCGAATCGGCAATTGAAAAGCATCCTAAACAAGACCGTCGAAAAAGGAGGCAAAGATTAGTCGAAAAAGTTAAGCGGAGCGCTATGGGCGTATCGAACGGCGTTCAAAACACCAATAGGTATGACTCCATACCAATTCGTCTACGGAAAATCTTGCCACTTGCCTGTGGAACTTGAGCACAAGGCGTATTGGGCGATCAAGGAAATGAGCTTTGATTTGGATGCGGCAACACTTAAGCGAAGGGTACAAATTAGTGAGTTGGAAGAAATGAGGCTCAAGACATACGAGAGTGCGAGTATATATAAGGAGCGGATGAAAAGGTGGTACGATAAGAGGCTCAAAAAGAGAGAGTTCAAAGAGGGTGACAAGGTTCTATTATACAATTCAAGATTCAAACTCTTTGGAAAAGGGAAGCTAAAAAGCAAGTGGGACGGACCTTATGTCGTCCACTCGGCCTCACCGAATGGAGCGGTGACAATCATGGACATGAAGGGAGATAGATATGTGGTGAATGGGCAACAATTGAAGGTTTACCTCGAGCCCGATGTCGTACCCATTGACTACATTGACGTCTACACATTGGAGGATGAGCCCGAGCGTCGAGCCTAGGATGCAAAACGAGGTAACCCGCTATAAATACTTTTTCATTTTATTTTCTTATTTATTTTGAGTCCTTTCCTCGATTTTTAGTTAGACCTTTTTGCCACACGAGTTCATATGCGCGTAATGAAGAGACCCACCAAAACTGGGCCGAACCGGGCCGAAATTGGGCCTGGGCCGATCGGACCAGTCCGATCGGCCTAGGGCCGTTTCGCGCTGGTTCGGTCCCGTTTTTCTCTAGTATGTTCGTCTGGTATTTCCTTTTTCCTACCGACGAAATTAGGCAAATCCAAAAATGGTAGGGTAGGGTTTTGGCCGAGTCTTTCCGAGATATTTAAGGGTGCATGGGGTGTTCGGGAATTGCATCTCATTTGCAATCTCCCACCTCCACGAAAGCATCAAGCGTAGCCATGGCGAGACCGAGTTTGACCAAGGATGAGGCGAAGGTCAAGGCGGTGATAGAAGTTGAAGAGCGCCTCCCCTCTCCGACACCGGTGAATGAGGAGGTTCGTCGGTGTGAGTTGAAGCCCGTGCTTAAGGAAGAAGTAAAGAGAACCGTGAGGATTCGTGTAGGAGGCCTCATCCCCAACAAGAAGCCTGCAAGCCGCACTCCGAGGGAGGAGGAGAAGAAGAAGAAGTTCGTTTCCCCCGTACACCGCTCGATGAGACTCCTCGGGATGAAGAGGAAGAGCTACAAGGAGAAGACTCCCGAGCCGGTAGACTTGTACGGGGATAGTGACTTCTCCGATGATCGGAGCCCTAGCTCATGGGGAGCCACCGGGAGAGATGATAATGACCTTTACTTTTGGGAGGAAGTGCCCAAGGAGGAGCCCGGGGGTGACGATGAGCAAGGCAACGGAGGAGATCCCGATGATGGAGATGACCCGGACGACAAGGGGAATGGCCCGAGCAAGCACCCTTTGTGTTGCTCGGCATGCCACAACGCGATCTCGGATCTCTATGCGTCCCTTGATGAATGCCTTCACGCTATGGAGGCTATGCGTCCACAGATGGAGGATCTTGAGCCCGTGGTGGAGGACGACTTCAAGTTCCTTAACCGGAATGTGAGGAAACTTTTCGGCATGCATGGGAATCTCAAAAAGAAGTGGTGTGAATCTTGCGGGAGGTGTCATTAGGCGTTGTAGCTAGTTTTCCCCTCTTTTGTCTGTAAAATTACGACGAGGATGTCGTATGATTCAAGCGTGGGGGGAGAGCTAGCTCTTTAGATTTTTGCTCAAGTGGTGTTAGGTCAAGTCTTTAGTCGAGAGTTTTGAGAGTTTAGTTTCGAGAGAGTCTTGTTTTTAAATTTTTAGCTTGAAGTGTGTCTTAATTTAGTGTGAGTCAATAAAAAGAAAAAAAGTGTCTTTACTTCCTTGTCTTTTATTTACTTTACTTGTTTTTCTTCCTTTACTTTTATTATTCGAGCATGAGCATTGAAAATTTTGTCTCCGTGGTGCTTAGTGGAAGATTATCTTTGAAAGCACCCATACTTAACCTTTGATCTAGGACTTTGCCTCTACCACACTATGATTATTAAATGAATTGGAGGAGCTTTTATTTCTGAAAATTAAGAAAACCATCCTCGCAAATAAAGTTTAGCATTTTCTTTCTCCAAGTTGAGAGGCATAATCATCCTATAAAGCCTTTAGCATATATATCTTTGCTCCACCATAAGTGTCACTAGCATAATGAGTTGGGTTAAGACGTTTCTCTCTAGGAAAGGCTAATTTCGAGCAATGATCATATCCTTGTTTATTATCTTTTGTTGCTAGCCTCGTCATTATTCGGTAACGGGAATTTCACATCGAATGCCCCGTTCATCGCCGGATTCCATACCCATAACCATATATATCTTTTTATTATCATATTCCTTGAACTCAACCCATTACCGAAGGATCGTTCCAATTTTGCGTGAGGATTCATTGAAAATTCAGATTGGTGTTCATGTCAAAAGGGCAAGCGGAAAGCTTCGGAAGGGGCCAAGATGAGAAGAAAAGAAGTAGAAATATATATATGTGTGTGTGTATGGTGCGCATAAAAAAAAGAGAAAGAAGAAAGAAAAAGTATGGAAATTCATGGCTAAGCAAGAAGAGATGTGTTGAATGATGAATCATATGAGGATCAAGAGAAGTGCAAAGAAGGATGCTACGATGTTGGGAACGAATCTTCGATCTTTTCTAACCATGTGCAATCCGACATCGAGGACATCATTAGTGCCTTGAAGTCATTTCTTTCGTTCCTTTGCACATGTCCACCATTCTAAATCTTCTTATCCTTGATCCCCTTACATTATGGATAATTCTTATGATCATTGGCTCGGAAGGTGCTTGACCTTTAGAGGACTTTCTTAGATTAACAATATGTGTGTTAGTTTTGAGAGCCAGGTGTGGTTCGAGGACCGGTGGATGGTCGCTTCCTGGTGTGATGAGTGATTGACAACGTGGTGTGGACTGATTCTTGGCTAAGTATTGCAGGTGCAGGTTGCGGCTTGACAGGTGCAGGTGCAGGTGCAGGTGAAGAACAAGCGCGAAAGGTCGTTGCCGGTGAGGCCTCCAGGTGTGGAGAAGACAAGTAGGCTTGGTTCGAGGGACCCGGTGGCCAGCGGGGTCAAGTGCGGGCCGCATGGTGGCAAGAACGGCAAGATGAAGTCATGGACGGTTTCTTGGTTGAGCCTCAAAACCAAGGTCGAGCCGGGACTACGTGGGAGCCGAGTCATGAGTGGTGATTGGCGGAGGCTACACCGAGTTCGCGGGGTTTCCAGTGGTTCACCAGAAAACCACTGGGTTCCTTGGTTGATCCACAAAGCCAAGACCGAAGAACTGAAGACGGAGGTGCAGCAGCTCCAGACTGGTCTGACCAGTGAGGAGCACCGGTCTGACCGGTGTGCGACGACGCAGTCCGGAATCTTCGAAGCGGAGGACACCCGTCGGGATCGCAAGGCTTGCGTCGAGGCTAAACAAGTTTGCGGTCGCTGGGCATCCGTCCGATGGAGCGAAGACAAAGATTTCCGAATTCGCCCTTGAGGGGCATGTATCCCTAGTTAGCTAGTAAGGGTATTTTTGTCTTTCGGTTGCCTCCATATAACCCAAGTGGTGAGAGGATGGCAGCCAACTCTTGGAACCCTAGCTCATTTGCTTTCCTATTTTCTCTTCCTATTTTCCTTAGGTTTTTCTTAGGACTAGCTTGAGAGCTTCATGGTGAGAGGGTTGGTTCCCTCGTAGTGGTTACCGTGGTGGTGTTCGTGGTGGTAGTTTTGATAGGCGTGATGATTTGGTTTGTGCTAACCCCACTTTGGAGCAAATGGCTCGGCACTAGTTTTACTCTTTTGGTACTAACCCCAGTGCTGAGTCGTTTGTTCACACACGTGCTCGCTTTTGAATTTCAGGTGGGAGACTTGAGGAACATTTGGTTGATTGACTCCGGTTGCTCGAGGCATATGACCGGAGACAAGGGGTGGTTCTCAAGTCTCGTCCCGGTGGTGTCCAGGACATACATCACCTTTGAGGACAATGGGCGAGGGCATGTACTATCAGAAGGTGAGATCAAGGTAAGTGACAAGGTCACTCTCAGGCGTGTTGCTCTTGTTCAATCGCTGGGGTTCAACTTGCTTTCTGTGTCCCAGTTGTTGGATGAGGGCTTTGAGGTGTTGTTTCGGCCTGGTGGTTCTCGGATTTTAGATTCTCGAGGGGACCTTGTTTGCATGGTCGTTCCCGAGGGACAAGTGTTCCGAGCTGATTTCTCTCAGTCTTCTGGTGTGGAGCGTTGTTTCTTGGCTGGTTCTTCGAGTGAGTTGTGGAAGTGGCATAGGAAGTTGGGTCACTTGAGCTTTGACCTTTTGTCTCGCTTGAGTAAACTCAATTTGGTCCGAGGATTACCACGGTTGAGGTATGAGAAAGAGTTGGTTTGTGCGCCGTGTAGGCACGCCAAGATGGTAGCCTCTTCTCACCCGCCTCTCACCGATGTGATGACTGAGCGTCCATGCGAGCTGCTCCATATGGACCTTGTTGGCCCAGCTCGTGTGCGATCTGCGGGTGGGAAGTGGTATGTCCTTGTTGTGGTGGATGACTACTCTCGGTATGCGTGGGTGTTCTTTCTTGAGGAGAAAGGGGAGACGTTTGGTTTTGTTCGAGATCTTGTCTTGAGGTTAAGAAACGAGAGGCACGGAGATGCCATACGAGCGATCCGCAGTGACAATGGCTCGGAATTCAAAAACTCTCGCTTCGAAACCTTTTGCCATGACTTGGGTCTTGAACACCAGTTTTCGAGTCCGTATACGCCTCCTCAGAATGGCGTGGTGGAAAGGAAAAACAGGACCTTGTGTGAGATGGCTCGGACGATGCTCGACGAGCATAGGACTCCGAGAAGGTTCTGGGCTGAGGCGGTCAATACCACGTGCTATGTGTCGAACAGGATCTACCTCAGGGTTCACAAGAAGAAAACCTATTACGAGTTGATGCACGGTCGCACACCCAAGGTGAGTCACTTCCATGTCTTTGGTTGTAAATGTTTCATTCTGAAGAAAGGGAAGAAGTTGGACAAGTTCGAGGCTAGGTCTGTTGATGGCATTTTCTTTGGTTATGCATCTCATTCTAGAGCATTTCGTGTGCTCAATCTTGAAACTAACCAAATCGTGGAGACTTGCGAGGTAACCTTCGACGAGACACAGCCACGTAGTCAGCTTGTTTTTGAGTGTGCAGGTGACGACGAACTTGGCGAGGAGATCTTTCAGGAGGAGTAGCATGAACATGGAGATGATGAGGATGGCGGTGTGGTGCCCGCAGCTGAACATGTACCTACTACTTCGACGACGATCGTGAACGGGCCCTCTCCCACACCTACAACGACAAACCCAGATCAAGGCGAAGCTGCTGTTGAGGGGGAGGTAGCATCAAGGCGAGAACCTCCCCGGCGAGTGCAAGTGGATCACCCAGCTTCGAGAATCATCGGCGACATGAATGAACGTACTACACGGTCGAGGGTTCAGAACAATTCTCATTTCGCTCATACTGCTTTTGTTGCCACCTTTGAGCCCAAAGACTTTAGACACGCGTTATCTGATCATAATTGGGTTAATTCGATGCATGAGGAGTTGGAGAATTTTGAGAGGAACCAAGTTTGGGTGTTGGTTGACCCTCCTCCAGGGTGTAAGCCGATTGGGACAAAATGGGTGTGGAAAAATAAAGAGGGAGAGAAAGGAGAAGTGGTGAGGAACAAGTCGAGACTTGTTGCTCAGGGGTACAGTCAGAAAGAGGGGATCGACTACGAGGAGACTTTCGCTCCTGTAGCTCGTTTGGAGGCGATCAGGATCCTTCTAGCCTTTTCCGTGGCTAAAGGGTTCAAGTTGTACCAGATGGATGTGAAGAGTGCTTTCCTGAACGGTGTGTTGGAGGAAGAGGTGTTTGTGAGGCAACCACCGGGGTTTGAGAGTGAGAACTACCCCCACCGGGTGTACAAGTTGAGGAAGGCGCTGTATGGGTTGAAGCAGGCGCCTAGAGCTTGGTATGGTAGGTTGAGGGGGTTCCTGTTTGAGAGAGGGTTTGAGATGGGGAAGGTCGATCAGACCTTGTTTCTCCTCAGGCAGGGCAGAGATATCCTGATTGTACAGGAATATGTGGATGATATTGTCTTTGGTGGCTCGTCTAACTCTCTTGTTGCAAGGTTTGCAGAAGACATGAGCAGGGAATTTGAGATGAGCATGATGGGCGAGTTGCAGTTCTTCCTCGGGCTACAAATCAAGCAATCAAAGGAAGGAACATTTGTGCACCAAGCTAAGTACACCAAGGACATTGTGAGGAAGTTCAAGATGGAGGACTCCAAGGCCATGGCGACACCTATGAGTACGACTACAGCTCTTGATGCGGACGAGGAAGGTGAACACGTGGACCAGAAGGAGTACCGGAGCATGATCGGGTCACTCCTCTACTTGACGGCGACGAGGCCGGACATCCAATTCTCGGTATGTCTGTGCGCTCATTTTCAAGCGTCTCCGAGGACTTCGCATCGGCAAGCAGTCAAGCGCATTTTCAGGTATTTGCGACACACTCCCGGCTTCGGCCTTTGGTACTCTGCGTCTTCTTCTTTGGCACTTCATGGATTTTCAGACGCGGATTTTGCCGGGTGTCGGTTGGATAGGAAGTCCACTTCTGGGACTTGCCAGTTCTTGGGTTCTTCTTTGGTGTCTTGGTCTTCCCGCAAACAGTCGAGTGTTGCTCAATCCACTACCGAGGCAGAGTATGAGGAGTATACCCATGTTCCACTTCAATGTGATAGCACCAGTGCCATAAGCGTTGCAAAGAACCCAGTGCTCCATTCCAAAACCAAGCACATAGAAGTGAGGTATCATTTCTTGAGAGACAATGTAGAGAAGGGGAAGATAGCCTTGATCCATGTACCCACACATGACCAACTAGCCGATATTTTCACCAAACCCCTAGATCAAGCAACTTTCACTCGCTTGCGGGGGGAGCTTGGTGTTTGTTTGATTTCTTGAGTTGGCATGTGGGAGCTCCTTTGTAGCATATGTATCGCTTTCCTTTGTGCATTTCTTACATTTGGCATGGCATATGTAACATGATGTATAGGCATCTTTGTATCTTCGGTTGCATGCATTTTGTATCATATGCATTGTTTAGGAAAGGCTTCTCCTATATACATTGTTCACCATGGAATGATATATATGTCTTTGTGAGCTAGTTTGGTAAGCTATGGTTAGTTTGGCTTAGCTCTTGATAATCTTGGTTTATATCCATGGTTGATGGCTATGCTTTTGAAAAATGTCACTTGTATGCTCTCTTGTGAGTAAATGCCTTTATATGATCTTGACATGTTTTAGTGGCTTGGCTATGCTTAATTTGTGGTTGGATAGCTTATTTTGATCATATGGGGCCAAAGGCTCATTTGTCATCATGAATGTTTAGCCCTCATGCTTCATCTTGTGGAGGGGCATAAGTTCCTTTTTGTCGCAAAGACATTTCATGTATCAATTATAAATCTGAAAATGAAATGTAAATTGCTTGGAAAATGTGCTCCCATGTCATATGTGCTTAATTTACTTGCTTTTGGGTGCTAAGCCGTTGCATGTTGCTTATCAATGAGAAGTCTCATACATAGAAGTAAGCACATGGCTCGGTATGCTTTGACATGACATGAGGTGCTTGTGGGTGTTTATGATGGTCTTATGCTTAGAATGGTTGTCCTAGCATGAAGTTTGTGTGGCTTCGCCATTTTGACATGTTTTGCTCATGTTTAGGACTTTGCTCATGAGAGGGTGATTTTTCGCAAAATTGCTCAATTCTATCTTAGCTTCGCCCAATGGTTGTGAAACTTGGTGGTCTTGTAGTTGATGTCATTACGAAGCTATAGAGTATCTAACTTGCTCATTTGGACATGTGTAGCATCCTTTGTTGAATTTTGTCTATTTGAGAAGCTCTAGGTTGCATTTTTTTGCATTTTTGGCTTGATTCATGCATTGTCAACAAGTGGGAGAAGGTTGAGCATGTTTTGGCTTGCTGCATGTATTTAGAAGGTTTCCAAGTGGTTTCGAGCTAGTTTTGAGCTCGGGCAGTTCCCAGGTGGTCATCGGCCTGACCGGTGTGGTTGACCGGTCTGACCGGTCATAGCAAAGCTGAAGCAGCTGCTCTGTTTTGCGAGGTGGTTTGCATGCATTCGTCCAGAGGGAGTTGCATTGGTTCAGGGGGAGCTCTTTGTGGTTTTCGAGCTTTGGTTTGATGGTTTGTGCTCTTTGCTTGAGCATGGTTTTGTCTCGGATGTGTCGAGCCGTTGCCCTTGCCTAAGGGGTCCGAGACTTGTCTTCTTCAAGTGATCTTGCTCTTTGCCTTTCTTTGGCTTTCGATCGCTTGTTGGAGTTTCTTTTAGTCGTTTCTTTTCTTTTCCTTTTCTCTTGGTTACCAAAACGTGTGTGTTGTCAATGCACTCATCAAGGGGGAGATTGAGAGCCAGGTGTGGTTCGAGGACCGGTGGATGGTCGCTTCCTGGTGTGATGAGTGATTGACAACGTGGTGTGGACTGATTCTTAGCAAAGTATTGCAGGTGCAGGTTGCGGCTTGACTGGTGCAGGTGCAGGTGAAGAAGAAGCGCGAAAGGTCGTTGCCGGTGAGGCCTCCAGGTGTGGAGAAGACAAGTAGGCTTGGTTCGAGAGACCCGGTGGCCAGCGGGGTCAAGTGCGGGCCGCATGGTGGCAAGAACGGCAAGATGAAGTCATGGACGGTTTCTTGGTTGAGCCTCAAAACCAAGGTCGAGCCGGGACTACGTGGGAGCCGAGTCATGAGTGGTGATTGGCGGAGGCTACACCGAGTTCGCGGGGTTTCCAGTGGTTCACCAGAAAACCACTGGGTTCCTTGGTTGATCCACAAAGCCAAGACCGAAGAACTGAAGACGGAGGTGCAGCAGCTCCAGACCGGTCTGACCGGTGGGTCTGACCGGTCTGACCGGTGGGTACCGGTCTGACCGGTGAGGGGCACCGGTCTGACCGGTGTGCGACGACACAGTCCGGAATCTTCGAAGCGGAGGACACGCGTCGGGATCGCAAGGCTTGCGTCGAGGCTAAGCAAGTTGCGGTCGCTGGGCATCCGTCCGATGGAGCGAAGACAAAGATTTCCGAATTCGCCCTTGAGGGGCATGTATCCCTAGTTAGCTAGTAAGGGTATTTTCGTCTTTCGGTTGCCTCCATATAACCCAAGTGGTGAGAGGATGGCAGCCATCTCTTGGAACCCTAGCTCATTTGCTTTCCTATTTTCTCTTCCTATTTTCCTTAGGTTTTTCTTAGGACTAGCTTGAGAGCTTCATGGTGAGATCTTGTGAGAGGGAAGGATGATCGGGCGGCAAGCTAGACCTTGTATGAACCTCTTTGGTATGTATAGATGATTCAGCGTGGTTCCTCAAGGCTTGGATGTGTCTTTCCCGTTTCTCCTTTTTGGTGATTTTCGGAGCCCTTTCTTGGCGTTTTTCTTTGAGCGATTTCGAGGCCTTTCTCTTTGGGATTTGGTGGGGGATGTATGCATGAACCCTTCGTGGTTCTTTTCCCTTTGATTCCCCTCCCAAATCAGTGAGTAAAGGGGCTCGATTTTGGGGTTTTTGTGGCTCTAGGGTTAGAGGCGTTCTTGGTGGGATTTCTTCGATTCCTCTTGATTTAGCAAGTTTTGGTGGACCAAATCTTGGCTATGGAGTGCCCATGAGGTGTTCCTACTATCCCCAAAGTCTTGCACAAATCCGTGGAGTGATTCGGGAGATCGGGAGTTGGATTTGGGGGAGTTGACCCGCGGGTGCTGTTCATCCCCGAGCGGCCCAGCCTGACCGGTCTGACCGGTGCTGCTCACCGGTCTGACCGGTGAAGAGGCTCTGTGGGTTTTGCCTCGGGTGAACGTTCTGGTGAGTTCGTTGTAGTCCCGTGTTGCTGCTGTTTTGAGCTTGGGTCAGTTTGGAGCTCTGTAGGCCTGTTTGGTGGATTTGGGGTTTTCTGGCTTGGACCGGTCTGACCGGCGAGCTACACCGGCCTGACCGGTGTAGTGGCCTTCTGTGGAAGTTCCCAGGTTTTACCAGCAGGGACCGGTCTGACCGGTGCTGCTCACCGGCCTGACCGGTGTAAGTCAGTGGTGCTCAAGTTGGTGTTCCGCTGCGTCCTCGAGTACGTGAAGGTGGTTGTTGGTTCCTAGGACCAGTAGCACTCCAGTGGCTACGTGGTCTTGGCCAACTTGGGTAGTTGAGTCGGAGACGTGATTTGGAAGCCGTGTTCGTCTTGTTGGAGTTCTCATCTCCTTCGAGAAGAATTTTTATCGGCTCCCATTCACTCCCCCCCTCTCTGGTTCGCCTAATCGGTCCTTCAAGTTTCACTAGCCATACCTATAGCTCCACTTTACATTATAAATGAGAGACTTATGAAAGGTGAGAGTTTATGAACTATCTAGGATAGCCACTTTAATTGAGCGATATGTGAGAACTTGGAGAAGGATTTTGTCTAACACTTGATGCAGGAATTTTATTTATGAAAACTCATGAAAACCCTCCGATGGAAGTAAGAAAGTAAGTGTGGTTGGAGTTGAAGATATCTAGTGAAAAGGTATGAGTTGTGGGGTAAGTCTTGATTTGATAAAGATTCTAAACGCCCATGTTGCATTATGATCTTTGTTGTCATGTCTCTTATTTTAAAGATAAAGGATTGACTAACTTGTAAAGGGAATATTTGATGAGAAGTGTTTCAACCCCGTGGATAAATCTTTTTGTGAGCAACTTGCTCGAGGACGCGCAAGATCTAAGCGTGGGGGGATGTTGGCGGTCGATTTCCGTCAACCAACGACGTTTGTTACACTTTGGTTTGAGCTTTATTATGATACTAACCCGCCACTAGGCACACTAATGATATAACAAGTTCAACCGTGTATGTGCTTTTGGAAGTATAATGTTCTTGTAGGAAAACATGAACTAAAGGGACGGAGTCACATCAAGTTCAAAGGACCAGTTGGGGAGTTCCGTTCGTGTTCAAGTACAAGGCGTATTCATTCCCAAAGGTGGCAAGGACCGAAGTGTTATGGTGAAGCATCTCCGAGGACCAAAGCGTAAAGATCGGATTTCATACGAGAAGACCTCTTATATTTATCGCCGAGTTGATGATGTCAAAATGCTACAAGTATTGGGCTAGAAGTCCATAATGACAAGAGGAGCAACGTCAAGGAAGATCGGGCCGAGCCGGGCCAAAAAGGGCCCAGGCCGATCGGACTGGGCCGATCGGCCTGGCCTTTTCTGGCGTCGGTTCGGGCCCCCGTTTCTCGTGCGCGAAGGTTGTTCAACCCTAAGTTGCTGGCGGCGCCGCCATTCCTTGGAGACAGAGATAAATACCCCCAAAGGCGACCACAAGGCAGAGAGGTTAGACCGGAGGAAATTCGAGGAGAACATTCGCGAGAAATATTCATCGAGTTGAAGGAGGTGGCCACAAGCGAAGGAGGATGTGGAGGCGCTGCCACCACACCACCGGAGTTGAAGGACGACATCGCCGGAGGTTCTACCATGATCAACAACGCCATGTCTAGCGTCTTGATGGGGTAAACCTTTCATTTGTCCATGGGGTTGTAACGGATCATATCATGTAAATCACCAACTCGTTTATGGTTTCAATCTATCAATTTCATGTTGATGAATGCTTCGTTGTTCAAGGCTAGCTACCATACTTTTCGGGAGCATAGATCTCAATACTCCCGACGATCCCATCGTCACACCTTGGTCGTGTCTCACCGTCATGATTATCCCTTCGTAGTGACAGTACGATGAGGGAGAAAGGGCGAAGGCATCGGTCGCATCCCTTGATAGATTGTTTCCGATTCGTTTAGGTGGTCGCATGTTTATGTTTCCCAAACCCTATGGGCAAATGTCCTTTATATCTCGTGCACCTCACACACCTCTAGTTGAGTTTGGTTTGGTTAGATTGATCTCTAGTAGTAGATTGATTCGGTTAACTAGTTTAATACAAGATCAACGATAGCAATCCCCTTGCTCCTTGGGTTTGACAAGAACCTTGGGTTTACACTCAAGGGAAAGAGGGTCCCTTGATCCGTACGCTTGCGGATCGAAGTTTACTATGACATTAGACCGTCAACATAGATCTTGATGCACGAGCGGCTCCCCCTTCCACGACCTTCAGCACGGACGGATGAGGTGCACCACCACTGGAGCTTGACGGGAGACCTCGCCGGCGGCAATGGCGACGGCAGCGGCGGCGGCGCACGGTGGAGATGCGGCGTGAGCGTGCGAGGAAGAGAGAGGCGAGAGAAGGACGCGGTGAGAACTGGATCTACTGCGGTGAAAAGACCTAGGGTAGAAAGGGAGTTACCCCAGGGGTTAAGAGATAAGGTCATAGAATATTCCATCTTAGACTCCCTTCTGACTTGAGTTGACCGTCAATTGCACAAATGCGGAACCTCCGGAAATTTTCCGGAACCTCCGGACTTAGAACTGAATACTGACTGAAGCCTTGACTGAACCAGATTTGGATCCGGAACCTCCAAGTATTTCCCGGGACTTCCGAAGACTGCAACCAGAGACAGTGAGCTTGCTGTTTTGAAGAGATTTGGCACTTTTGATTCAACTTTCTCTTGGATCATGAACTCCTTGTCCCAACAGGCTAGAAAACACACAATCAACACACAGCTATAGCCTTTTGGAACAAGTTGGGATATAAAATAGTTTTTTGAAACACATAAATTAAGTATTTTTCAAAAGATTTTCAGCAAGGCAATATATCAATCAAGATGTGCTATATATCAAACCACGCAACGAGAATCAAGAATATTTAGCTCATTCCTCAAACTGCAAAACCTTGACTCATCGAGAGGTTTAGTGAAGATATCGGCTAGTTGTTTTTCGGTGCTCACATGACTTAGAGCGATATCTCCTTTGGTTTCGTGGTCACTCAAGAAGTGATGACGGATGTCTACGTGTTTTGTACGAGAGTGGCTTACAGGGTTATTTGCAAGCTTTATGGCACTTTCATTGTCACACAAAAGTGGGATATGGGTAAAGTGACATCCGTAATCTTTTAAGGTTTGCTTCATCCAAAGTAGTTGAGCACAACAAGCGCCAGCTGCAACATACTCGGCCTCGGCGGTGGAAAGGGCTACTGAGTTTTGCTTTTTAGAACTCCATGACACTAGAGACCTACCAAGGAATTGGCATGTCCCCGGTGTACTCTTTCTATCTACTTTGCAATCGGCATAATCGGAATCCGAATAGCCAAGTAGATCGAAAGTGGAGCCCTTAGGATACCACAAGCCAAGGCTAGGGGTATGAACTAGATATCTCAAGATTCTCTTTACGGCCATAAGATGACACTCTTTCGGGTTAGCTTGATATCTAGCACAGATGCACACACTAAGCATAATATCCGGCCTAGATGCACATAAGTAAAGAAGAGAGCCGATCATAGAGCGATATACCTTTTGATCCACGGATTTCCCTTCTTCATCAAGATCTAAGTGTCCATTGGTAGGCATTGGGGTCTTGATGGGCTTTGCCTTGTCCATATCAAACTTCTTAAGCATATCTTTTGTGTACTTTGTTTGACATATGAACGTCCCTTCCTTTGCTTGTTTGATTTGAAATCCAAGGAAGTACTTGAGCTCACCCATCATGGACATCTCAAATCTCTTTGTCATAACTCTACTAAATTCTTCACAAAAAGTTTCATTAGTACTACCAAATATTATGTCATCGACATATATTTGGCAAACAAACATATGACCATCAACTTTTCTAGTGAAGAGGGTAGCATCGACTTTTCCTATCTCAAAGTCTTGCTTGAGCAAGAAATCCTTAAGGCATTCATACCATGCTCTTGGTACTTGCTTAAGCCCATAGAGCGCCTTATGGAGTTTGTAGACATGATTAGGACGCTTGGGATCTTAAAAACTAGGTGGTTGCTCCACATAGACTTCTTCGGAGAGTGGACCATTGAGAAATGCACTCTTGACATCCATTTGATACAACTTGAAGTCATGATGAGCAGCAAAAGCAAGAAGAAACCGAATTGCTTCAAGTCTTGCCACCGGTGCATATGTTTCTCCAAAGTCAAGTCCTTCAACTTGAGTGTACCCTTGAGCAACCAACCTTGCTTTGTTCCTAATCACAATGCCGAATTCATCTTGCTTGTTTCGGAAGACCCATTTGGTGCCTATGATATTTGTCTTGGGTCTTTCCACCAACTATCACACTTGATTTCTTTCAAAGTTGTTCAACTCCTCTTGCATGGCCATCACCCAATCCGGATCCTCAAGAGCTTGCTCTACCTTGATAGGTTCAAGAGAGGAAACAAACGAGTAAAATGCACAAAAGTTTTTAAGACGAGATCGTGTTGTTACCCCTCTCTTTATGCTCCCAAGGATATTGTCAACGGGATGGTCCCGTTGCACAACTTGATGTACACGAGGATGTGATGGTCCAAGAGGTTGGTGTAGAGGTTGATCTTCATCATCACCATCAGCTTGAGTCTCTGAATTACCTTCATGAACATCTTCTTGCTGAATGGTGGCCTGGTTCTCAGGGTTCTAGGGTGCTGAGTTCCCAGACTCCGGAACCTCCGGAGTTATTCCCGGAGGTTGAGTTCCAGTGCCAGTTCCCGGAACCTCCGGGTGATTCCCCGGAACCTCCGAGGTCTGCACCTCTGCAGAACCAGGAGCATCTGACCCTTCGAATGATGTTGAAGCTTGCGCAATTTCTTCATCTTCATCTTGTGCTTCAACTGGTCTAACATCACCTGTGGCCAATTGCTTGATTGCTTCACAAGGTGGCTTCTCTTTTCCTACAACATTCATATCAACTTGCTCCACTTGAGAGCCATTAGATTCATCAAAAGTAACGTCCACCGTGACATCAATCCTTCCAGTGGTTAGATTGAAGACACGGTAGACGTGCTCATTAGGACCATAACCAAGAAGAAAACATTCTTCAACCTTTGGTGCAAACTTAGAGCTTCAGGGCTTTTTGTTTAGAATGAAACATTTGCACCCAAACACTCTAAAGTAGGACACCTTGGCCTTTTACCGGTGATAAGCTCATAGGAAGTCTTCTTGTGAAACTTGTGAAGATAGAAGCGGTTGATGGCATGGCAAGCCGTGTTGATTGCTTCGGCCCAAAATATATCTTGTGTCTTGTACTCATCCAACATGGTTCTTGCCATCTCAATAAGTGTGCGATTCTTCCTCTCAACCACCCCATTTTGTTGAGGGGTATAAGGAGCTGAAAATTCATGCTTGATGCCCTCTTCATCAAGAAATTCTTCAACGTTGGTGTTGCGAAATTCGGAGCCATTATCACTTCTCACTTTCTTGACGGGCAAACCGAATTCCCTTTGTGCTCTTCTTATGAAGGTCTTCACCTTCCCTTGAACTTCACTCTTTTCAAACACAAAGAACACCCACGTGAAGCGAGAATAATCATCAACAATAACCAAGCCATATTTATTACCACCAATGCTTATGCAGGCCACCGGTCCAAATAGATCCATATGAATGAGCTCCAACGGGCTTGTAGTAGTGAGGATGCTATTTGGTGGGTGAGGTGCACCTACTTGTTTCCCGGCTTGGCATGCTTGACATATCCTATCTTTCTCAAAATGAACATTAGTTAGTCCAAGGATGTGTTCATCTTTCAAGAGTTTGGCCAAGTTCCTCATGCCAACATGAGCTAGTCGGCGATGCCATAACCAACCCATGCTACATTTTGCCACCAAACAAGTCTTAGGGACGACTTTACTTTTGTTGAGATCAACTAGGTAAAGCCTTCCCTTCAAGCGACCCGTAAGGACAATAGAGGAATCCTCCCTCTTTATGATGGACACACCCTTATCCGAAAAGTGACAATCAAATCCAATCTCACTAAGTTGTGAAACGGATAAAAGATTGTAATCCAACATATCAACATGAAGCACATTAGTAATTGAATATTTAGAAGAGATAGGGATATCACCAACTCCAATGACTTCTCCACTAGCATCCCCACCATAAGCAATTCTTTCTCTTGGTCCTTCTAGGTGGAGATAGGTGGAGAACATACTCCTTTCTCTGGTCATATGATGTGTACATCCGCTATCAAGCACCCAACTTGATCCACCGGAGGAGTATGCCTACAAAATAATTTAGTTCCTTCTTTTAGGTCCCCAATTTGACTTGGGGCCTTCCACGTTAGCAACCAAAATCTTAGGAACCCACAGCGACCTTTTCACATATATGTTGGACTCATTTCCAATATACGTGGCAACAACTTTACCAAGGTTGTTGCGTCTCAATACATAGCTAGGTTGAGTTTCAATGGATGCATGAGCCTTGGTCTTGTGTGCAAACTTGTTCCTTATGGGCAGGATGGGATTGTTCTTGACCTGCAAGAGAGTGTTAGATGCTTTGGGAACATGCTTTGGCTGAGACTTGGCTTTGTTCTTACTTCTGTCCTGGCAGACCCTGGAACCTCCGAGAATTTTCTCGGAACCTCTGGGAACTGCATTCTATGCAGCTTTGGCCTTCCAGACTCCGGAACCTCCGGGCATAGTCACCGGAACCTCCGGACTCTGGGTGAACAGGAAGCCCTTGCTGTTGAAGTTGAGGCATTCATTTCCATTGATGATCTTCCTTTTAGAGGCCTTACTGTTCTCAGTATACCAAAAGTCATGTCTTGAGTTCTTGTATAGCATCTTCTCATATTTGACATCAAACTTCCTCTTGCTTTCATCCTTCATGCACCCATTAGCTATGATTGAGTTGAGTCTAGCAATTTCTTTCTTCATAGCATCCATATTAGCAAGGTTAGTAGCATAAGATTCAATATCAATGTTATGACATTTATCACAGCCCTTACTAGTAGAAGAACTAGATTCACCCTTTGCTTTGGAGGGGTGTGAGGTACTACTCCAAAGGAGACTATATTGCTCCTCAAGCTCTTCATTCCTAGTTTTAAGAGAATTGTTTTGAGCTTGAGAGGCAGCAAGTTCTTCCCTAAGAGTAGTAATGATGGCTAAGTTATAATCAACTTCCAATCTTAGAGCCTCAACCTCACTCCTCTCCGAAGCAAGAAGACATTGGTGCTTTTCTAGTTCAACAACTAGCTTAGCCATGAAGTCTTTAGATTGTTTGTCAATTTTGCCAACTAGTTATTCTATTTCTTCATCACTAGATTCATCACTAGATTTTATGTCTGAGTTATCACTAGATGGAGGAGAGGGCTTAGAGGAGGATTCTACCTTTTCTCCTTTAGCCATGAGACAATGAATGGTGGTGCTTTCTTCATCATCACTTAGGTTGTTGAAGAGCTTTGATGTAGAGGAGGGGTTCTTGATAGCCACGGTTGCAACCTTCTTCTTCTCCTCTTCATCACTAGAACTCTCATCACCGAAGTTCCATTCATGTCCAATGTGGACTTCTCCACCATAGCTCTTCTTCTTGTGATATGGCTTGTGATCTTTCTTGTACTTGTCCTTGCTCTTGTCATGCTTGTCATCCTTCTTCTCATTGGGACAATCCGCAATGAAATGCTCCGTACTTCCACAATTGTAGCAAGTCCTTTTCTTGTGATTGGGATATTTTCTCTTGGAGAACTTGTAGCCTTGCTTCTTTAAGCCCTTCTTGTATCTTCTCATGAATAAGGCTATATCACCAATCTCAACTTGAGGACTTTCATCTTCATCTTCACTTGACTCACTTGATGAGCTCTCTATTTCAACTTTCTTTGACTTTGACTTGGACGGCCTTGATGAAGTAGAGGGCTTGCTTGACTTGCTAGCTTGGAGAGCCATATCTTTGACATTCATGTTGTTCATTTTGGACTCTAGCTCTCCAATCTTCTTTCTATGTTGTATCTCTATGTCCATGAGCTCATGTGTAAGAATTCTTTCAAGAACATCATTTGGAGAGAACTCTTCAAATCTTTTCTTCTCTCTAATCATGGTGACTAGAGTGGGGTTTCTAGGAGCAAAGGCCTCCAACATCACCTTCACAACATAGTGGTCATCCAATTCATCACCACCCAAGCCTCTAATCTTGCCAACTATGACCATCAACCTATCAAACATATCTTGGGGTCCTTCACCCTCCAATATAGAGAATCTATTGAGCTCGGACATCAAGATGTTTATCTTGGATTTCTTCACTTTATCAACCTCTTCATGTGCAATATGGAGAGTGTCCCATATTTTCTTGGCAATCTCCAATCCATTCACCCTATTGTACTCTTGTCCATTCAAAGCACTAAGGAGAATAGAGGTGGCTTGGGCATTTCTTCTTATATTGCGACAATCTTGTTGTGTAAGCTTCCCTTCATCTTCGGGATCTTCAAAACCTACACACACAATATTCCTCAAATTCAAGTGCAAGCCCGTAAGGTAGGCTTTCATTAGATGCTTCCATTTGGCAAAGTTGGTGCCATCAAATTGAGGTAATTTGCCAACGGGAATAGACATGTTATCTTTAGTAGTCAAACAATCATAGTTAAAGGATACGCTTCTATAGCTCTTCTTGGGCTTGGTCTTGGGCTTGAGTGTTCTCTTGGGCATCCTTGCACCATAGTACTCATTATCATCATCTCCATTCTCACTTGATGAGGATGAGGGCGCCGAAGAGGATGATGAGGAAGGTGGAGGTGAAGGATCTTTCTTCTTCTTCTTCTTCTTATTTTCCTCCATCTTCTCTTCCTTTTTCTTCTTCTTTTCTTTTTCTCTCTTGATGTCTTCCTTCATAGCCTTCTTGAGCTTTTCAAGCTAATCATGAGCAGATGATGAGTCACCATCTACTCCCGAGCCTTCAGCTGCCTCGGCTCCTTCCTTGTTGGTGGATTCACCAACTTCTTTTTCCTTGTCCCCTTCGGGCTTCTCATTTCCACTTGTCATTTCCTCACACAGTTAAGTGCAAACTGAGGATCCAGGCTCTGATACCAATTGAAAGGATCAATGCAAGTGGCCTAGAGGGGGGGTGAATAGGCCTGCAAAACAAATTCAAAGTTTTCTGCCAGATTTCTGTCACTGTCCGGAACCTCCGGGAAAATTCACAGACAGTGAATTTTCCTGGAGCTTCTGATTTTTCGAACCTGCGCGTGTTAGAGAGCTAAGAGCTGATTTCACAGGCTAGATGCAGGTAATTGAAACTATAAATTTGAAGCATAAGCTACAAGACAACCTTAGGGCAACAAGAATTTGTAGATCTAGAGCAAACCCTAATAGATCTAGTTGAGAGCAAACGAGAACAAGCAAGTTAAGAATGTAAAGAGGGAAAAGCACAAGAGATACAGATTTAACCCATGGTTCAGCTCACCACAAAGGTTAGCCTACATCCACGTTGTTGAGGTAAGCCACAAAGGCTTTGGGATCTCTCTAGATCCACTCCTCTCTCACACCTATCACCAAGGTAATAGATGGAGTGCTCCACTAGTCACAAAGGTAATACAAACCACTTGGGGCAGCCACACAAAGCTAGGAAGCTCCCAAGTAACCTCTAGCCATCTAGGAGTAAAACTCCAAGAGTAATAGATCCACTAAGTAGGCTAGAGTTTCACCAAGTGCACTAAATCTTCAAGAGAGTAAAGGGATTTGCTTCTTCTCACAAGGAATCACCCAAGACTTGAATGCTAAGGATGGAATTTGGATTCAAGTAGGTGGGAGTGAATGCTAGGAGTGAGAAAGAGGCAAATGTTACTGTTTTGGCGCAGGGAGGAAGAAGAGAACCGTTGGGGGTCAAAGGGGTATACATATCCTCAGATTTGAAACTGTAACGGCTCTTTTTGAAATCCCGGAACTTCCGAGGTCTGAGTGTCTTCAGCTAGCAGTCACAAGACAGTCTGGAACTTCCGGGAAAAACTCGGAGGTTCCGGAGACAGAGAAACAGAGCTGCTGCTGATAGGTTATTTGTGGCTGGGATGTTTTATAGGTTTGAAAGGAACTTAATGCACTTGGATCTATCCCAAAACCACTATTAGTATCCCTCTAGATAGTATGGCTTGTCCTATACTCAAATTCGAAATGAAAATAAATTTAAACTACCACCCTTGGACAAGGGCAAGCCTTCCTTTTTGAAGTGGGGGTCTCCTTTTGTCTTTTTGCACCTTACACAAACCATTAGCCTGAAACATATACTTAGAAGCTCATTAGACCTTTAATTGGGTGGTCAACATCACCAAAACCCACTTAGGGCTTGATTGCACTTACAGTTTGTTAGCGTGTGTGTCGTGTCGGGTTGGAGTATGGCACGTAGAACGCTGCATGTTAGTTGCATTGGGCGAGTCAGTTGGAGGCTAAGGCGTGCAAGGGTGTTGCGCGTGGTGTCCGAGACTCCAGGAGTTCGTGGCGTGCGTGGATGGTTGCCGGATCGTGCGCGAGTGGAGGTTGTGCTCCAGCGACACCGGCGTCTATAAAGGCCGATGAACTCCATCGTTGTAATTTGCCAAAACCAAGTGAATAAAGATCGCCAAGATACAGGCCGCCTTTGCAGCCGCGGCGTTCGTCGTCGGCAAGTCTTGTGTGTCGTCTCCAACTCCGGCGAGTTGATCGCGAGTGTGCGAGTGAGTGCAATACCAACATTTGGTATCAGAGCTTGGTCGAGAAAGGGAGGCGACCGGCGGCACGCCGACCGGGCCGGCGGAGCTGCGAGCGTGGCACGGTGCGAGCGTGAGGTGCGATGCGGGTGCGGCATGCACACTGGTCAGCGGTGTGCGCGATTGGCGAGGCAACAGCATGGTGCACGCTAGCGGCGAGGCGAGGTCGCTGGGCCGTGCGTGAGCCTGTGCGTGGTTGCCCATGGTGCTCGGCAGCGGATCGTGTGTTGGTCCTGCCGGGCGTGATGTGACGACGCTACGCGCATGTGGCCGGTGTCGATGGAGCTCGACGTGTGTTGCTGAGGGTGAAGGTCTGTGGCGTCCATCCGCGCGTGAGGCCGCGTCGTTCGAGCGAGCAGTGGCTCCTGGCGACGTCGAGCGGGTGCTACGGAAGACGGCCTCGATCCGCACGTGAGGCCGCGTCGATCGTGCGAGCGAGAGGCTCCTGGCGATGCTGAGCGGGTGCTGCGGAGAATGGCGTGTGTCGCCGGAGAGGAAGAAGAAGGTTGTCGAGTGCGTACGGACTGCGGAGGCGATGTGTGCGCTGCGTGTCCGCGTCGAGTGTAGAGGCCGTACCAGCGGTCAGGACGACAACGACGACAATATGAGCAACAATATCTACTCAGGCAATGGCGACGGCAGCCCGGACGACAGCGTGTGTCGCCGACGGAGAAGGGGCATGCGGAGGTGGGCTCGTCAGGTCGGGAGGTCGTAGCGGCGGCCGGTGGCGATGAAGACGACGGCAGCTGCAGCAACTCCGGCAACGTCAAATCAGGTTTAGGGGGTGATTGTTAGAAATAAGGAAAAAGTTCAGATTACTACCTTCAAGTATAACCAAAGTTTGGATGGCTCCCTAAAGTATTTCTTAGTTCATTTCACCCCTATAAACTATACAATTTGGTTCAATTTACCCCTTAACACAATTTGTCTTTTTTATTTCTCCATCCACAAGTGGACTTTTAAGTTCAAATTTTGCAAGGTGATAGTAGACAACATAAGACATCTTAAAAATATATATCACGAATTTTTCGCCACTATTTTGATAGGTAGAATATTTAATAATAAAATTTATCATCGAGATACAAAATTATATAAAAACTAATAATGAAAAAATCATAAAATATTTCTCTAATGTAGATTATGATGTCCACTACCATCTTGCAAAATCTCAAATTAAAATTCAATTTGTGTATGGAGAAACAAAAATGAAAAATTGCATAGTGGGGTAAGTTAAACCAAGTAACTAACTTTAGAGGGTAAATTGAACCAAAACATAGTTTAGAGGTTATTTGAACTTTCGCTATACTTGAGGGTAGTAATTTGGACTTTTTCCTAAAAATAAACCTGATCGGATCATGTTCCGTTGGGTTTGTTAGCGCGTGTGTCGCATCAGGTTGGAGTATGGCATGCAGAACCCTGCATGTTAGTTGCATTGGACGAGTAGGCTAAGGTGTGCAAGGGTGTTGCGCGTGGTGTCCGGGACTCCGGGAGTTCGTGGCGTGCGTGGATGGCCGCCGGAACGTGCGCGAGTGGAGGTCGTGCTCTAGCGACGCCGGCGCCTATAAAGGCCGATGAACTCCATCATTATAATTTGCCAAAACCCAGTGAATAAAGATCGCAAAGATACAGGCTGCCTTCGCGGCCGCGGCGTTCGTCGCCGGTAAGTTTTGTGTGTCGTCTCCAACTCCGACGAGTTGATCGCGAGCAGTGGCGAATCCAGGATTGTGGGGTAGGGGGGCTCTTCTTCCTCCTCTTCTTCCTTCCTCCTTCTTCTTCCTCTTTATCCTCAAAATTTTTATGAAAATTTGGAGTGATTACCATGGGATTCAGGGTGGTAGGGGGGGCTGGAGCCCCCCAGACCCACTGCTGGATCCGCCACTGATCACGAGTGTGTGAGTGAGGGCAAGGCCAACACAGGACCTAGCCACGCTGCTTGACATCATGCCGGTCGTCGAAGCTGGGCCTCGCATCCTCGACCTGCTGGCGCTCGCGTCGCGCCAGCATCGGCGGTTCGCACCGGCGGCCGCAATGGAGAAGGCGCGTGATCTGTGGCCCGGCTGTTCGCGCCAGAGCGAGCCACGTGCTCACCTCGTCGCTCACGTCGGTGTTATGTGGCCAGAGGTGCGCACAGGCGAGCTTGGCACCGGCCATCGCGGGTGCGTTCGAGGGCGCCGTCGCGCACGTCCTCTCCGGGGTGCCATGGGCCGCCAACAGCCGTAGCACCGGCACACGAAGCTGCACAGCCACGACGAGCGCCAGGAACAACGACCTACCACCTCCTCCATGTCGCTCACCAAACCGCTTGGCAGGGGAGCTCGGCCCGGGCTGCGGTGGGCGCGCACCGGGGCAGCACGCCACCCCCCGCGAGCTCCATGGATCGGCGGCTACTCGACCAGCTCGTCGGCGCCAGCAGCGGTCTTCTGCATGACGCCGTAGCCGGCAACAACTCCGCGGTCGGGCGACGACCTCAAGGAGGCAGGGGCATTTTGGAGATGGGAGATGGCCGGGCTCACATATCAGGCGACCTTAACGGTGTAAATTGGAAAGGAACCCGGACAGAATGGTATTGGAGGGCAACAAAATTTTCCTCAGTGGACACACAATTGCACTTGGACTTTTCAGTGGCATATAGGTCATCGTGAACTTTTATAATGACATATAGGTAAAAAAAACTCTTTCAATAAAAAATAATTAATTTTAATGATTTTTTTAAGATTACACAGTACAACGCAGACGCTCACAACACGCACGCACACTCATCCCTATGAATACACGCACGCAAACCTTACCCCTATGAGCACCTCCGAAGGACTGAGCACCGACAGATCTGGAGATTCTCGAAGTCACCACTGACGTCTCGTCGTCGACGGGAACGTCGCTTACCACTTAATGCATAACGCCGGAAAATCCCGGAATAAATCCAGGAAAAGGTGTGAGGACCAGGATTTGAACTCTGGTGGGTAGCGTCCCACTGGACCGTCCTACCGTTGGACTACAAGCCCATTCGTATTAATTTTAATGATTTTGATTGACCTGATTAGTTTGGACATGCAAACAAAAATCAGACTGCCCTGTTGATGATGGTCAGGCACTACTTTTGAGTTTTGAGCCCATTTGATCCGGCTAGGCCCAACTTGTTCCGCCTCATTTGGTACCCACCAGCCCGGCCTCGGCCCTGCCCGCTCAGTCGCGCCACTGCCACGCGCACACCACCACCTGACTCTCCCGGGCTTTTTACATATTTACCACTCTTATGAATGGCAAGCACTCGAAAGCCATTCTTAAGATTGCTCCTACAAATTTGCCACTCTTATTTGAGACCCCATTCACAATTGCCCTTTTTGTCGACGTGGCACCCTAACGTGGCCATTTTTGCTCACGTGGCACTCAGCCTGCTCGTGCCAACATGGATTGGAACGCGAAATGGCCAAAATACCCCTGTTATCTTCTTCTTCCTCGCCTCAAATTTTCTTCCAGTCTCCTGGCCCTACCATGGCGGCCTGCCTCCGTCTACGGAGGGCGCCGGCCACGGGAGGCGGCGGCGGCCATGCGCCCATCTCTTGTGGTTGTTGCCCCACCTCCCTCCGTCGCGTCCCCGCCTCGCCCGGACAGCCGGGTCCTGGCATCGAGGAGGTGCACGGCGCCGGCGGGGCGGCGGTGGAGCGAGTGGTCCTGGCGGCCGGAGGCAAGACGCCGCGCCGTGGGCGGGCGCCACGGCCGGCATCCACCCGCACTCGTGTCGGGCGGGCCGCCGCCGCCACCTCCCATGGCCAGAGGCAGGCCGCCATGGCAGGGGCATAAGGGAACCAAGGAAGGAGAATGGGGCCGGGTCGGGGTCAAGCAGCGGCTGCGAGGGGCACTGCAGATGGGGGCGGTGATCATGGGAGGCCGCGCCGGCCATGGGGTGAGGGCCGCCGGCCATGGGGAGGGGACCGTCAGCCGTGGGAAGGGCGCGCCGGCAACAGGAGATGGGCAGCCATGGAGGTGCTCGAGGTTGAAGATGACTCTGACATGTGGGTCCCACATGTCAGTGGCTCAAGTCAGGTGAAGGGAGCTGTAGGCAGGGGCACGATGGGGATTTCGCGCGAAGGCGCCTGCGTGGCAGCGTCCGTGGCGTGCGCTGGCGTGCCACATAGGCAAAAAGGGCAAACTTGAATGAGGTCTCAAACAAGAGTGGCAAATATGTAGGGGCGATCCTAACAATGGCTTTCGAGCGAGTGGCAACCGTAATAATGGCAAAAATGTAAATGCCCCGACTCTCCCTGACGGCCTGAGCCTGACTCCATCCATCTTGCTTCTCCGGCCGGTAAGCACTAACCGCGTCCCGCTCCCCCCTTTCCCCCGCACCGCACGGCGGAGACCACGATTCCCCACCGGCCGACGAAGTTGAGATCGCGAGTTGCAACAAGGAAGGAGGGGAGGCACCTCGATCGCGCGGGAGGTACCTGTCTGGCTCGATCACATCACCCGGTAATAGTTCATTTCGTTGGCCCTTACCCCTTGTGTTCGGGTCTTCCGCAGATTCGTTCCGATCGGGGTCGCCGTGGTTCGGTAGGAGGAGGCTACGCGAGCAGCGGCCATGTCGGGCGTGTTCGGCAAGGTGTTTGGGAAGTCCAAGCAGCAGAGCCAGGCCACCGCGCTGGCCTCGCTCGACAAGCTCAACGAGGTGAGTGAATGAATGAATCGATCGGCCGATATCCTTGTCCGTGTTAGATTAGGTTGGTCCCGGAGGGGGGGGGGGATTTATGTGCTATTGCTTGATGTGGTGATTAATTTTCAGAGGTTGATTGGTTGTTTTGTCAATTCTGTGCAAGTGGATATGTATCTGATTAGTTGTAGCTTTGCTGTAATTGGAACCTGCAGTAGTAGTTCAATTTAAACCTGTTTTTTTAGGAGTAATCCTGCTGAACATTCCTACCTCTGTTCTAAGCAGTGACTAAATGCTATCCGTAGGGGAAGCTAAATCTTTGTGATTGTAAGGATTGCTGATTGTTTTATTTTTGGAAAGAGAATGTTCCTGCTGTTTCAGGGCTAGACAGATTCAATCTCTGAACCATTCAATGCATGGAAGGTTTAAATGCGAACAACAGATGATTTTGCAAGCCCAGTTTAATGCTGTACTTGACTGAATGTCTCAACTATTTTGTGTCCTTAGATGACTTCTAGGTTTTAGAGTGGCTTTCGCTTGTTCATAATAAACAGTTTTTTTCTCTCAATAAAGCCTGGAGCTATGTAAGACTTAAGGCTGTTGTTGTAGTTGGTGTGTAAACTAACTTTCTTAATATGCTTCAGACACTCGAAATGTTGGAAAAGAAGGAAAATTTGCTAGTGAAAAAGGCGAATCTTGAGGTCGAGAAGGCCAAGAATTTTACCAAAGCCAAGAATAAGAGAGGTACAATATAACAATTCCAAGAATCTGGAGGTTTTGCTTTTCCAAATTCCAGATTAACATCCCGTTCTTTTTTCTTGCTATTGCAAGGATGTTGTCTATCCACTAATTTAATGATAGTATCATAGATTCCTATGTTAATTTTAATTTGGCCCCATTCTGCCTTATTCATGAATTTTCATCTGCTTGCATTTTTTTTTACACTAATGGTGAGCTAATGTGGTTAATAGTTTATCATATGATGTTCAACAAACTCTTATAATAGGTTAGCTAGAACTTTTGGAGACATGCATTTCTCCAGTAATCTATGCCCTTTCGCTGAATATAAAGAGTGGCAATTGTCACTGACACAACAGATTTCATGTTAAATCATGAATAACTTTTAAGTCGTCGAGTTTGGAAATGTGAAAATTATATCAATTGATTTGTCTTGAAAAATATTTTCATAATGATATACATATATAACTTTTCAATAAATATTTTTATAGAAAAGAGAAGTCAAAGTTGTACTTTGGAGACCGTGTCACTGTCCTAAACATCATCTAATACCAGTATGGAGGGAGTACACTATGTATCTGAGTCAATCTCACAATTCCATGGTGCCCCTCCTTTCTTCTGTGCTTGATTGAGTTTTAATGAGAAGAATGACTGAACTGTTACATCTGAACTTTGCATTGTAGCCGCAATACAATGTTTAAAGAGGAAGAGGTTATATGAGCAACAAATTGAGCAGCTTGGAAATTTCCAGCTAAGGATACATGATCAGGTGAAGACACACATAATCATTTAGTTTGTTTTCCATCTGGGTCTTATTGTGATTATTAAGGTTTGTTGTGTTTCTTGTCTTACCTTTCCTTTCTACAGATGATTATGCTGGAAGCCGCAAAAGCTACAACAGAGACTGTGGATGCGTTGAGAACTGGAGCATCTGCAATGAAAGCTATGCACAAATCAACGTATGTATCATCATATGATATTATCATGTCTTTTAGAACCAATTATTATGCCTTTGATCTTTCCAATGTATCTCCGCAGAAGCTTAGTCATCACCGCTGTATATTAACTTGAACCAAGTTCATCTGTAACTATTTCAGTGGTTTTCAACTATCACACTGATTCTTAACTGAAATGATGCAAATGCAACAAAGCATATCTGCTTAACTTACAGATGAAAATAGAAGCATGTCTACAGCAGAAGTCTTAGACGAGCTAACATAGTTGAAATGAGAGTTTATGTCTACCTAAACCTTGTTGATTTTTAGTTTGCACATCTGGAAATATCATATAATATGGACAGCTTTCACTGTTCCTATGGTTATGCATTGGTAACTGAGTGCGGGAATAATCACACGTGATAGATAACTGAATTAATGGAATGCCAGTTACATATATAGGCCAGCCACCAAATCAATCTGTCTTCCTGACTTATAGAAACAGAATCAGGAGGAGATGGGTTGGCTGGGCCACCCATGATAGTCGCTGGTGGTTCAGGTGTGAGGAGCCAACTATAGAGGCCAAAAGCAATATTTGCTAACAGTAACAAATTTCAGTACAGTCATGCTTACATTTTAGGTTTATGCTTGTGTACTTTGTTTGTAGTATCACCTATGCTGGTAATCTAATGGATAACAGGAGCTATCAATTTTTCTGCTTTTTTATTTGTGGAAAATTGGAAATGCTGTTATTTTTCCTCATTGAAAAAATATTGTTTGCTTTCACAGAAATATTGATGATGTTGACAAAACCATGGATGAAATCAATGACAATATGGAGAACATGAGACAAATTCAGGACCTATTGTCAGCACCTATGGGAGCAGCGGCTGATTTTGATGAGGTATCTCTCTTGTGCGTGCAGTCACACACTCATGACTCATGAGCACGCATGCATTGTGCTTTTGTGCCTGCGAAAAAAAGAAGGGAAAAAAATTCTAACCTGTTCTGTTTTGAATAGGATGAACTGGAAGCTGAACTTGCGGATCTGGAGGGGGAGGAGTTGGAGGCAGAACTGCTTGCACCTACCACGACTGCTCCTACCACTGCTCCAGTGCGTGTGCCTACTGCACAGCAGTCCACTCGACCATCTGCGCAGAGTAGTAAAGCTGAAGATGATGAACTGGCAGCACTACAAGCAGAAATGGCTATGTAATTAGGTAATTCTTCGTCTTTTGTTCCGAGTGAGGTCCACATTGTTGTGTTGTTTCACTCTTTAAGAATCAGTAGCCGTGAATGAAACAACTCACAAGTAGCACAAGCCATAAAATCCCCAACATGACAGAAGTTATTTTAGGTATTGAAAAAAGTGTTTTTTTCATCCTTAAGTATTGCAATAATGTGGTATTCTTCCCTCATGTTTCATTTGGTGCAAATCAGTCCTTTAACTAACTAATTTGGTGCATTTATCATCCCACCTTATAGTTTAACAATGATTTAGTAAAATCTAGTGCCAATTTATGCCACATAATCAAGAATTATTTGATTAATCAGTGCCTAGAGATGCAATATCCTAAGGTGAAAATATAAAGCTTACAAGAAGTTTTAAAAATTTTCTAAATTGAATACTCCATAAATTCTTTCTAAAAAAATTTAATGAAAGTGATTCACATTCAATTGTTATAGATATTGAATCAACATAAGGTGTGTAATTAGCACGATGATTGCATGGTCTAAACTGCGATTATGTGATACTAAATTATTGTTGAAGGTGATAAATGCACCAATTCAGATAGTTAAGGGGTTGATTTGCACCAAATGAAACATGAGGGATGAATGACTTTTCCAATACTTGAGGGACGAAAAATACACTTTTTCCTTTAGTATTTTACCAGTGGTGGATCTAGCAGTGGGGTGGGTGGGGCTTGAGCCCCCCTACTGCCGTGGAACCCCTGAAGGCCCCCCAAGAGATTTCTGCCATAGATGCAAAGGGAAGGATGAGTTGGAGGCGTTCTGGAGGTTGAAGACGACTCTGTTACGCGAGATGGCCCAGCAGGCGACGGGAATTTCCAGCCCAAGTGGCCCAGACCTTCTCCCCCACCGCAAAACAAACAGGCAGCCGACCCATTAGTATTCCCCAACCGCCACCCGGCCCACCCCCACCTGCAGACAGGCCGCTGCACGAATTTTTGCTAGATGCTACTCTCTTTAATTTTTGATAGATGCTACTGACTAGTCTCATTTATACTAGAAGCGGGTGAAGATATGTTTTTTTTTTAATCTATCGGTATTGATTTAACTGAGAAACTCTCCCAAACGTCCTCCTTGACCCACACAGGGATTAGGATTTCGTTTTTGTCCCTCGCGAATTTTTTTACCAAAATTTAGAATAAATAAGTGAATCTTTCGATGAAGCTAATGAAATTTCGAACCTTATTGATTTTGGTCACCATTGAAAAGACCAAAAACTTTGGTTGAACACCATCGCTAATGCTTTGCTCACCCCCCCCCACCCCCCCCAATGTCGAAATCCTGGCTTCGCCACTGTATTTTACATATTATTAATATTGCAGGGTTAGTTTTTTACTTTTTCCCTGCCTATAGACTGCATGCCTCAATTTTTTTGTTAATTAAACGGCTTTTATACATTGCAGTTTACAGGTATGGACATGGTCAATGTTGGAGTCCAGATACTGCGAATGTCTTGGAACTCTGGTATAGTCATGAAGATCTTCCTAGGAAGATGTCAGAACCTCCACAGAGAGGCAAGCTGCATGCCAGCCTGACAGCTTATGTATGATATGATGCTATGCTATTGTTTTGTAATCAACACCTCATATGAGCTAATAAACATATCATCTAATTATAAATCTGGTTATTTCAGTAATGTGCATTTCATTTTCTGCAATATCTTTCTAGTGCTGATTCTGATTTGATGAGACTCTCGCTTCATTGCCCACTTTTTTTTCATTGCGGAAGTTGCTGCAGTGTTCGGATCTTGGGCGCATATTTGGTGCAAACACATCTTTTAGTATGAAAATACGGACCTGCATATTCAGCTGTCTGTTTAGCGCTGCATGTGAACCAAGATGTCTGGAGACAGACAATAGTCTCATTGTAAGTTCGGTGTAACACTATTGTGTTTGTTTATGTAATTAAAGTTGGATCATTTAACGGATTGCCTTTTTTGTTTCAAAATCTAGTTGTGTTGTGCAGCTGTTCTGCATTTGTGAAAATGTTCCACATGACACTGTTGCTGTTTCGCCAGCACAGTACTGAGAAATTTTGAGGACAGTTCGCAGAAAAGCTACCTGATGTAAAGCGACCGTGTTTGGTTGCACATGAAAAAAATTTCATGAAAAGAGAATTTTGTACGCATGGAGCACCAAATGAAGTTTATTTGCAAAACCTTTTCACAGATGAGTGTAACTTTACGCCACAAATCTAATGAACATAATTAATTAACTCTTTGCTACAGTAATGCTACAGTAACTATGTTCTAATCATGCGGTCAGAGACCTCATTAGGTTCGTTTCGTGATTTTGCTCAGGGTTGTGAAGGTAGTTTTGAAACTGACTTTATTTAATAATCTTAATAAGTAGTTAAAGTAACATTTAATAGGGGGTGAAATTTTTTTCACCCCCTACCAAACACAGCCAGCGTCAAATACTTGTACCAGATTATTAACTGGAGGATCCAATTACACATACTTTTGAGTCAGTAGTAGGCTAGTAGCAATTGTTTTGTGTCAGTGTTGGAGCAGCGAACACACTGGCAACCCCTCAGTGCATGCCTAGCTAACACTTTGGGCTAATCACTCACACAGAAGAATCGATTTAGTGCAACGTCATTAGTCTCCTTGTCAGCCTCACCCCTTTTTATAGCTGTTTTTGTTTTGCGAAGGTTTTGAGCTTGACTGGTTAGGTTCCAATTCTTGCCAAACCAAAACCAAGGCTTGTCAAAATTGAAGCATGTCAAAGTTAGATTTTTTTTTTGGGTATCCATTTGGTTTGGTGCCAAAATATGATAAATAACACCTTTTCCCCCTTGTGAGCTTCAAAAAGTCTCTTAGTAACCTGTCATGATTTTAACTGGTATACCAAATTTATAATAGTAGTGAATGAATTGATTGCCAAAATTTCTTGTATGCCCTGATTTTAGCTGGGGAAGAATTGGATCATAAGCTAAGCAGGCTCTTTGTACTCTTGAAGCCTTGTAGGCGCTAGAGCCCGCATCTCCTTTCTCCCGTGCGCTTCTCTCCCTCTCCTCTCCTCTCTGGCGGTGTGGGCCCGAGATGCAGTGGTTCTCCTCCGGCTCCGGGCCCTCCTCGGCGGCGGCGTCCTCCTCCTCCTCCTCCCAGCCGTCGCTGCTCTCGGAGTGGAACTCCTACGCCGCCACCCGCTCCGCCGAGGACGCGGGCGATGGATTCGGGATCGACATCGAGGCCGCCGTCCGCTCCGCCAACGACCGCGTCGCCGGCACCTTCGGCGTGTACGTGAACCCCACGCCTTTCACTTCCCACCTCTTTGTTCGGTGCTGCTAGCGCCGCGCTCAGTATCATGCTAGTGCCTGCGCAGCGCAGTATGATCATACCTTAACTTATTTCCGCTTGCAATTTTACCGCACGATCGAAGGAATGGTAGGCAGTTCCCGACTCAGATCGTTTCCACGCGGATTGTGATGGGGTTTGAGTTACTAAGTCCATTAGGTTAAGCTTGAAGAGAGCATGAACAATTTGCCACTCCAGGGCTCCAGTTGTAGCGTAGAGCAGGAACAATTTGCTCCTGCAGGACTCCTGCAGCGCTCAGTATCCTCCCAGGGCCTGCGCAATTTGATCTTACCTAGCTTAGTTCTGCTTGCAATTTTACTAATTATGCGGAAGTATGATAGGAGTTCCCAGATCGTATCTGAGCAGAATGTAATGGACGGGGTTTCAGTTGCTACGGCCATTAGGTTAAGCATGATGGCATGTGCCTTGTTGGTTTTAGCCAATGTTGGTGCAGAATTATTTTTGTTTTGTCAAATATTTCATTAAGATTCATGGTGGTCTGTTTAAACATTGAATTCATCTAAACTTAAAAAGGCATTCTGTTTACTTATCTAGTTCTAAAAAAGGCTGGGAAATGGAAAAAAGACCAAACACTGTGGTAAAGGAAAGGAACACGCTTGAAAAATTGACATTGGCTCTTCTCTTACTAGTTAATCGCTTAATCTTCTCTACATAAGCACGTTTCCTTTGAATTTGTTTCTTTTAACTAATAGTGTTATACTATTCTTGTCTGTCAGGGTCTCAAAAGGTGTTAAAGGGTTGCCTGGCAGCTTTAAGTCCACAACAAGCAGTGTTCCATCTGGCAGATCTCTCATGTATTTTGGCCTATTTCTTGCTAGCGGCGTATTCCTAGTTTTCATTGCATTCACGATATTCCTGCCAGTCATGGTGATAATGCCTCAAAAGTTTGCAATCTGTTTCACGGCGGGATGTGCCTTCATAATCGGATCATTCTTTGCACTGAAAGGGCCTAAGAATCAGCTTTATCATATGATTTCCAAAGAGGTATTACATCTTTTGTCTTACAAACTTTTTCTTCTCGTAAGCTGCTGCTTCTCACTACAAATTAATGCGAAGTAAAAGCTGAGTCATGGCCTGTACTGTTTTTGTCCTGTAAACTTTTATTCTCAATGCCACTATTCTTATCATTCATTGGGATCATAATGAAAAAGGGGCCAATTTCTTACTCCCGTTTCAAAATACTTGTCATTCTGGGTTTTCTAGATACATTCCCTTTATTATGTATGTGGACATACTAACTATCTAGATACATAGCAAAGGGAATGTATGTAGAAAACCCAGAATGACAAATATTTTGAAACGGAGGGAGTATATGCCACTGAATTTTCTTGAAAAAGTACCATGCTTACTCACCAAGTGTGCATTACACCATATTCTTGAGATATTGGTAATTTGATAAAGTATCAAGTATGTGTCCAATCGTGACTGTTATGGTTGTGAATGGAAACACAAACCACGGCCTGCTTGTAGACTCATATGATCTTCTTGCTACCAAATATATGAAGTTTATGTCACTCTTTTGTTTTGTGAAAAGAATGTTTCACAATGAACTGGGCATATCATTATTCTTGTGCCACTGAAATATCTTGAAGTTTCTGAGTATATTATATCCTTGAGGTATTGATAATTGGATAAGCTATCAAGTGTTTGGTCAACTGTGAAGCAGCTATGGTCGTTGACAAACAACAGCCCTAGCCTGCGGATAGACTTACACAACCTTAGCAGAAAACCAACCTTGTAGATGCATTGGCATGATTGTATGCCGTACTGAAGGGACATTTTCTGTACATGTTTGAATGTGCTTTATTTTTAGGTTAAGTGATATTAACATGCATGATACTAAGTTTTGTATTAACATGCAACCTTAGTTAATGTATTCTTGGTATTAACCATGATGTGGTTTTGGATGATGATACACATTTATTTACTTCAGCTTATAACTTGGTTCCAACAATTGACAAGATCACTTACTGTACCATGTTTTCTGGATTCAATTTTATCTGATGACTTGTATTATGATTTCTGATGCTCAAAGCTGAATATTATCTCAAGAACTACACATTTGTGCTACATTTCCTGAAATTGGTTTTCCTTGTGTCACAGAGATTACCTTTCACTGTGGGGTTTGTTGGCAGCATGGTTGCCACCATTTATGTGTCAATGGTGCTTCATAGCTACATACTTTCTGTTTTCTTCTCCGTGCTTCAGGTGATAACATTTTTTGCAATCTGCAATCCTCTTCCACTATGTTACTAGACCTTCATATATGATAGGCACCTTCACTCCTTTCAGCATAAATAGGACCATCCTCTGTTCTTCCTGCTAGCTGATAGAAACAACTTTGAAGAGAATCATTTAATCTATGAATATGAATACTTGATTAGGCCCTGTAACTCTTGCACAGTTTCACTGCAGTCTGAGGCTTATTTATTTTCGAGTACCTGTGGAGTTGTGACCCTGTACCCTTTAGCTAACACACTTTTCCCTTGTATTTACCAGGTCCTTGCTCTAGCATATTATGCCATTTCATACTTCCCTGGTGGATCCGCTGGAATGAAGTTTCTATCGTCTGCTCTTGTGTCCTCGGTGCTGAGATGCTTTGGGCGATGAGTTCACATGTTAGTTTCCATTACCCATCGATTAAAGCCTTTACACTTTTCTTCTCACTGCTTTCTAGCTAGCTCCTTTTTGGCTTAGAGATTGTACATACCAAAATGACTGTAGCACGCCTGTCAAGATATTTGTAACCTGCCAACCATATTGCTTTTGTAAATGGTCGTCTGAGATCAAAACCATTGTGTTTGTATAAACTTGAATGGTGGTGAAGTGAAATTTAACATCAAGTTTGGAATTTTTCTGTCTGAAGAGCACAATGCTCAAGCACAATAAGCTATGGTCTAGGCCATCTGGCAGCTCCAGGCAGGATTCTTTTTGTATGCCATGGTTAATCCTGACAGTGATATATAATAAGTCCGACCAGATTTTCCTTTCCTATTCGTCCACCTGACTGTAACCTTTCTGCTTCTGCAGGACTGTTCTCAGTGCCGATTGCCTAGCGATGCTGAACGTTCTAGTGATGTGTATTATTTCGTCATTATAGCAAGGACAGCTTCATTACTCCCATAAGTTTGATGCTGCATTGAAGCACTGAGCCCAGTTATATGATAAAATGTTGTTGCTGGGCCCCAACCCTTGTAGGGTGAAAAAAATGTAGAGCTGGGGTTGCTGCATGTTGAGTTTGGTTGTGTTGATTACTTGATTTAGACTAAGATTTTTTCGAGAACAAATGTAGGCTGAGATTACATTGTACAAAATATCAAACTCAAAACTGGGCCACAACTCGTGCTCATATTCCCCTAAAGTTGGATATCTCCAAAGCTTTTGATTCAGTTTCTTGGTCCTATTTGCCTCTTCTCTTACCAATAGCTTTCGGGAGGACTGTTATGATAGTGGTGGCAGGACCTGTTATGCCTGATCCTATCTACCTAGCTCTTCTCCCCGATTGTTAGTAAATGGGTCAACCGGGGGAGACTATTTTTCATTGTCACGGTCTTTGTCTGGGTGACCCCCTCTTCCCCATGCGTTTTATTCTGAATGTTTTGATTTCTTTGGTGGATGTATGCTTCTAGGTAAAACATGCTGCAACCGCTTGCTGTCCACGAGGTAAGACACATGGACATATGGTCTCCTTTTATGTAGATGATGCTGTAGCATTTTTAAGACCAAAGGCTGGATTTGCAAGTTTTCAAAATGATCCTTGATCTGTTCGGCCATGCTTCGGGCCTTCACATTGACACTAATCTGACAAACAGTTCTGTCCCTTCCATTCACTGCTCAGGAGGAGATGCATCTTACTACTGATACCTTCGAATGTGATGTAAAGGAATTCCCATGCACCCATAAGGAAGTGCTCCTGACCTTGATTAGTTGATTGATGAAGTGGTTGATCACTTGCCTGGTTGGAAGTAGTGGTGGCAGAATTTTCTAAACCCGAATCCGAATTATCCGATCTGAACTCGATATTCTCGATTACTATTTTTTGTACGAAGTTGAAAAGCCTCTATTTTGGGTACGAAGTAGAGAAATCTGAATTTAATTCGGATATTCAACTCCAGTACCTGAATTCCCTATTTACTCAAACTGTGTAAAAGGTATTGGATTACACACTAGTAGATTGTAAATGTAGCGAAATTTATTAGTTTGATCCATCGATTTACTTGTTGTTTGCTGTGTAATTGGTATGTGATATGCCGAAATACGTTTTTATTTCATCCCATGTACTATCAAAGTTGTGACCATGGTATAGTGGCGGTTGGGGAACAAACACATGCGGTTTTTTTGGGTAATTCGGGAAAACCCGAACCCGACTTTTTGAGGTACCCAAAAATTTAAGCATCCTCTTTTTTGGGTGAAGTTTGGGTAGCTGTTTTGAAAACCCAAATTTACAAATACCCAAATTACCTGAGTTAGAATTTCCAGAAGTACCCGAATGTATCCACCCCTAGTTGGAAGGTGTCCCTGATACAGGGCTGGATGTTTGGTGATGGTAAGAGTGGTATTGACCGCTACTATTTCTTGATAGCAATGGACATGGGAAAAATGGGTTCTGAAAGCTATTGATAAGAGAAAACGGGGCTTTCTTTGGAAAGGCCAGGAAAAGGTGAATGGCGGCAACTACCTGGTATCTTGAAAAAAGTTAAAGGCCATTGGAATATGGTGGCTTGGGGATTCACAATAATCTTGAAGCACTTGGCTGGGCACTTCATATCCGTTGGCTGTGGGCTCAGAAAACACCCCAACCGTCCTTGGCTGGTCTCCAATGTTAAGTTTCCCAAAAGGCTCAAGGCCGCTCAAGCTATGCCTTGTTTAGTTGGGTGAAAAAATTTGTTGAAAATGTCACAGCGAGTTTACCAATGCTAATTAGGAGGATTAAACATGATCTAATTATCAAACTAATGACACAACTATTAAGCCTAATTAAACCATCATTAGAAGATGTTTACTATCACACTACATCGTCTAATCATGATCTAATTAGACTTAATAGATTCGTCTCGCGAATTTACCCGAGTTATAAAATGGGGTTTACCATTAATTTATGTTTAGTACTCCTAATTAGGAGTAGAAACATCCGATGTAAGTAGAAACTTGTCGGTCTAAACAAGACCTATGTTCAACATGTCACTAGATTGCATAGTAGGTAATGGTGAAATGTCATCCTTTTCATTTTCAAGAAAGACTTTCCATATGGGTGAACTGCCACACTACAGAGGAAGTGACATCTAATTTGTACAAGGCTATCCCAAACGTTGTTTAACCACAATTGGGTGGCAGATATCACAGTCGCGCTTACTGTTCCATTGCTTGTGGAATATCTGAAAGGAATGGTTCTACTACACCAAGATGCTGCTGATCAGTTCAAGTGGAAGCTTAGTCTGGTGCTTATGCTGCCTTCTTTGTTGGGACCATAAAATTTGCACCACTTCGCCGGTAAGTTTTTCATTTGGTTAGCTATCAATAATCATTGTTGGACAGCAGACCGTCTTGCCAAACGTGGACTGCCTCACCTACATATCTGCCCACTTTGTGATCAAGAAGAGAAAAGTATTTAGCACTTTTAGTTTGTTGTCCTTTACAAGACAGATTTATTTCTTTTTCTATCTTAATGAAATGGCACGTAGCTCTTCTACATTGTTCGAAAAAAGAATTATGCTCATGGCATAGAAAGCGAATACATGTATGCTTCACGTTCTCATACCTTCCTTTCAGCTCATAATAAAACTACAAACTGATCCTATCCCTACATTCATCAGCCTGCATGGATAAAGTCCACATCGCCACCACTTGTTCAGTTCTGTGTCTTGTTGCCTTCATCATTTCTTTTGTATGAAAAAAAAGGGGAATTTTTGAGTGTTTGCTTAATTTCAGTGGAAAGCAATTCCTGTATTTAATTGGTTTGGCCGTCAGAATTTGTATTTGGGTGGCTCAGCGCCGTTCCCCTATCCGGAAACGGGTGATGGGGTTTCCAAGAATCCATGAGGCGTCGTGGGTATTTGGTATACCTCTCCCTGTAGCCTGGGTGGTGGTTTATAAAGGGCAGCCACTGAAAAAGCTCGCTGCTCGGCTCTCCGGCCACACGCGTTTGGATTTGCTCCTGCTCCCTTGATTCTCCTCACGCGAAGCCTCTTCCACCTGACAGGGTCACCATGTCTGCCTTTGTGGGGAAATATGCAGGTTCTTGTTGACCTATATCTGTCTACTTTTCCATGCCCTTGCAAAAGCTGCAAAGTTGTTGATGTGCACGTTTGTGTAATTGTGCACTATTTATTTTAAAAAATTATTGTGCAGTTCTTTAACCATTCATTTATGATATATTATTCTGTCTATGGTTATCAACTTATAATCATTTTAGAGTACATTTAATTACAAATCCAACCATATAAAGTTTATAAAAATAAAAAAATGATGCCAAATTATTAGTAAAAGATTTTAAAGTTTGAATCTTGATATGCACATGCTATTTAGGTTAATCTCAGTGTATAGTTTCATTGCACAGTTATCAAAACTAAAAACTTGGATATACTTTATAAGTGTCACGAGGATAAATTTCTCTCATATCTAATGAAACTTTCACTTCTCTCTTCTTATTATGGTCTTTCTAAGTAAGCAAAATTGCTGATGTGACGTAGTTTAATTCTTATGGAACTTTCTTGCACGAAACTATATATTGAGTCTGAACTTATAAATAAAAACATAGGGCGTTACCATCTAGTGTAGTAGCGCTACGCTTCATTTTTTTAATTAAAAAATGAGCTGTCTTTTAGAAAAATTACAAAAAATACACGTTGAGTTGTTGTGTTTTAAACATAATATTAAGTTGAAAGAAAAAAATCAGTTCCATCTTTGATTAAAGAGTCATTGATTTTGAAAAATAAATTATATTAGATTAATTATATTAGATTGGTCGAGTAATGGAGGAAATTAATGATAGTTTTGTAGTTCATTGGTGGTATACACAATATATAGCACAACACACACCGTTCTTGTGCTTACGCCTACGTATTTGTAATTTTGTATCGCAGATGAGCTGATCAAGACCGCCAAGTACCTCGCGACGCCGGGCAAGGGCATCCTGGCCTCCGACGAGTCGACGGGCACCATAGGAAGGCGCCTCTCCAGCATCAACCTCGAGAACGTGGAGTCCAACCGGCAGGCGCTCCGGGAGCTGCTCTTCACGGCGCCCGGCGTGTTCGACTACCTCTCCGGGGTCATCTTCTTCGAGGAGACCCTGTACCAGAAGACCTCCGACGGGAAGCCGTTCGTGGACCTGCTCATCGCCGGCGGTGTGATCCCGGGGATCAAGGTGGACAAGGGCACCGTCGAGATCGCCGGCACCAACGGCGAGACCACCACCCAGGGCCTCGACTCCCTCGGCGCCCGCTGCGCCAAGTACTACGAGGCCGGCGCGCGCTTCGCCAAGTGGCGCGCCGTGCTCAAGGTCGGCGCCGCCGGCGAGCCGTCCGAGCTCGCGGTCAAGCAGAACGCCGAGGGCCTCGCCCGGTACGCGCTGATCTGCCAGGAGCACGGCCTCGTCCCCATCGTCGAGCCCGAGATCCTCACCGACGGCGCGCACGACATCAATACCTGCGCCGCCGCCACCGAGCGCATCCTCGCCGCCGTCTACAAGTCGCTCAACGACCACAAAGTCCTCCTCGAGGGCACCATCCTCAAGTCCAACATGGTCACCCCTGGCTCCGACAGCCCCAAGGCATGTCACCTTCTTTTGTTCTTCTTTTTCCATCAATCCATGAAGAACCATGCAATAATCTGCAACACTACAGGTTGGCGCGGCGGTGATCGCGGAGTACACGGTAGCGGCGCTGCGGCGGACGGTGCCGCCGGCGGTGCCGGGGGTGGTGTTCCTGTCGGGCGGGCAGAGCGAGGAGGAGGCGACGCAGAACCTGGATGCCATGAACAAGTTGGAGGTGCTCAAGCCATGGACGCTCTCCTTCTCCTTCGGCCGCGCGCTGCAGCAGAGCACCCTCAAGAAGTGGCTCGGCAAGAAGGAGAACGTCGCCGCCGCGCAGGCCACCTTCCTCGCCCGGTGCAAGGCCAACTCCGAGGCCGCGCTCGGCAAGTACGACGGCTCCGGCGCCGCCGACGCCGACGCCTCCGAGAGCTTGTACGTCAAGGGGTACAAGTACTAAACAAACCACTGCCACGAAGGTGGCCCCCCGGCCTGGGGGTCCAATATCCTATTGGTCCACGTGGCAGCGTTCGGACCATGTCTAGATTTGTGCAGATATATGTGTCATTGTGTTGTGTACTAAATTGTCTCTTCCCTCCAACACCTATTTAACCCAAAAAAACGTGTCAAAATGTTGATCCTATGCAGTTTGCAGTACACACTAATACAGGTATTACAGAAGATATAAAGTGTAATACTAGTATATGGATGTGACCATTTTACCGAATCTTTCATTTATGGGTCTTTGAATACAGCATATTTCATAGCTCAGAAATGGCATTATATTTGCATCACAATTCACAATATTCATTATTCAATCCAGAATTTTTCAGCTGTTCAACTTATTTACTAAGGGACATACAGGAAAGAAAGGGTGGGAAGCATGTGCATTATTTTTTGTGCTATATTTTTCGGTAGTAAATACTGTAGCTAAACTTCAGAATTCAGATTGTGCTGGGACAGTGACATCATCACCACCTACACTGAGACTTCTTACTCAGTAAGACTAACACACCGATTACAAGGTGATGAAGTGAGGTAGCATTAAAGCTGGTTCTGATCATTCTGGTGCAAGAGTCTCTTCCAACATTTGCCATTCCATAGGCTTGAAATCAGTAGAGCCTGATCCTTGTGGTTATGGGCTGCTGGCATAGAGGGCAGCGCTCCAAAACTTTCCCGCACTCATAGCAAGTCTGCAAACACACAAATGTTAGCGACCTATAATACAGAACAGGAATTGTGTAATGAAAACATCAAGTATAGTAGGCTAAAGCCTAAACGTTTTCCGCACCTGATGTCCACATCCAAATGCGAGGTCCTTTGATTTATACATGCAAATGGGGCACAACTGCAGATACAAATTATCAAGCCTCTTAGTTTGTAGCACAGAGAGAAGAGGTTTCGAGCACATTTCATCAGTAGTTAGAAACTCAACACCTAGAATACCCACTGTTCAAGTCATATTATGGGCACAAGATGCAAAAATATGTCATATGTGTCCAAGTATAACAGCAAGCATATGGTTATTATTGTTTTCAGATTTACTTTCAAAAAAATTATTGTTTTCAGATCAAATGGAACATAAGAAGGTAGAAGTGAACTGCAAAATTGTCAAAATAGATTAGGTAATGTGGTCTACAAGGGAAGTTAAAGCAACAAAATTCAAGGGCCCAATATGAATAAGCCTAATAACATGTGAATGCACTGGTAAAATCAAATTTCCAGTGTTTCAGTTTAACTTTAGATTTGGGCATGAAATGGGTCGGAGATGGTGAGAATAAGAAAGATATACATACAATTCTGTCCTCTAAAGCACTTTCTGCTGCATAAGTGTCAGGTCTCCTTGTGGCGGCAGGCTGCTGCTGTTTGAAGCTCTCAGAACGTTGCTGAAAGCCACTCGTTTGTTGGTCAAAGCTGCTAGATCGTGAATAAACACCAGACTGCTGACTAAAGCTCGTTGACCGTGAATAAGCATTCCTTGTTGGTGGTGGCAGAGCAATTCTTGGAGTTATTCTTTGGCGGCGTCTGAAAGAGTGAACAAATATTAAGAAAGTGGTCAAATTGGCACACTATTTCCCAAAGCTCAAGTTACAGTTCTAATTCACACAGTATAGTATTGGAAACCATTGTAGATACCCTAAGAGTTGAAGATCAAGTGTTGCTTTGTACTGTTCAGGAATTTCCATCAGCGCTGACAATGCAAATTCTGCCTCCTTTCTATCAGCAGCTATACTCTTCGACATAATCTCCGTGAAATTCACAAACTGCGTAAAATGAATGTCCATACCTATGTTACTTAGCCAGAATATTCAGTTCAATATTGACAGAATCTGTAGGACAATTACCTGAAAATTGTCAAATGAGCGAGCAGGTATGTTGTCATCAAACTGGTGCATCATGTCCCATGGCCCATCACCAACTCCGACAAGAACAATAGACAGGGGGAACTGGCTGGAATATTTTCAAAAAATAGAAATAGCATTCTATATTTACTTTACTGATTTGGCAGAACACGAAGGCAGTAATTGTTTTATTTCGAAACCTCAGTCAGATAAAGCACCTTGCTCTTACTATAGCGTCAATGGTATCCCGCTCCTGTGGACTTAATTGTCCATATTGCGTATCAACACTTCGGGTAACCTATGAACCAGAAGTTTTATCCAAGTAAAAAAAAGTATACAAAACAAAAGCACTACTAGAGATGGAGAAGAGCTTTGCTGATAACCATCTAATGACCAGAAAGAACAGGCGGCAAAAAAGGTCAGAAATTGATAATACATTTGCCAACCTGTCCATCAGCAATTATCAGAAGAACATGGTATTGACCACCAGTGCTGTCAACAATTCCAATTGCTGTCTCGATCATCGGAGCGAAAGATGTGGGTCCTGTTAGGAAATAACCAAGCATATTTTAGTATGCACTTCTTCCTCCCTTGATAAACTACTAAAATTTTAACTGTCATGCTTAGTACTGTTAACAAACAGTTAGATGAACCTAGGAGAAAATAGGTAGCTTTATCTTAAGAAAAGATAGGCACCCAAATCCGCCTTGGCAAGGACTTGAACCTGGGTGCTGTGGGCATACATCCACACCCTCATCAAACTGATCTAGGCTCAGTTCCTACTTTAGTACCATTTTATAAATAGCTAGTTACAACATGCTGTAAAATAGAAAGAAAGAACAAGTTGATTCAGACTAAAAGAAAGGAAAAAATGTCTGCAAATCTTTACTAAACAAACCAGCATGTTGTAACTGCCTTGAAAATCTACTTCTTTTTCTCTTTTATATGAAAGAAAGAACAAGTTGATTCAGACTAAAAGAAAGAAAAAAATGTCTGCAAATCTTTACTAAACAAACCAGCTAATCGAAGAGTTGGAACAATTTCTCTGTATCTTTCTAGCGCCTCTTCAAATCCGTTGCATGGGCGGTTCTCTGGGTAAAAGCTGAATACCTCCTGATCATGAGTTGATGCTGCTCAGCAAAGAACAGAAACGCTAGATCAACACTATGCTTTAAACATGTTATTGAAAATACATTATGTCAACAGAAAACAGGGAACTAAATGATTACCATCACCAAATCCAAAGCAGGGGATCAAATTATCTTCATCAAAAGCTGAAAGTGTCCTTCCAATAATAGATATGGCTTGCTCATATGGGTTTGGAGTGCTTCCAATATCATGCAGGCAGCGGCGATTAAAGGACATTTTACCTAACACAAAAAACCTCTGCAAGTTAAATGAAAGCCGCAAAAAATATTGTTATACAAAATGGAAAACTTTTGCAAGTTCAATGGAAAATGAAAAGTATTCCAATCCAATAAAGGCCACAATATATCAGATAAAAGCAGTATCAATTTTGGGAGGCACCCTTTCTACAGTACAGCTGTACTAATTGCTAGCTTATCCTTTTCTTTAGAGAAATTCCATTCCCTAACATGGTTTCCCTTCTAACAACAGAAGAGAAGTTAAAATGTCACTGGGATAACTGGTGAGACAGGCTTCTTCAATAATAATAAACCACAAGCTTTGCAATATGGGCAACTAGATCTGAAAGGGAGGTTTGTCCCAAAACCACGCAAGTCAAGAAATAGTCTGGTAGCTCTGGATGCAGAAAGGAAATAGTCACTACTCACTAGTGCAAAACAGAGCAAATGTAAAGAAGCGCAAGTATGCATCCAAAGTCAAAAAGGGGAAATATCATCTGCTAACCTGTCCATTCATTGCTCTTTGTAAAATCAATGCCTACAATAAGATTTGAAGATTCAAGGCCTGCTTGTGCCAAAGCTTCAGTCACCTGTACAAGTAACAGAACCATAACTTAAATAGGAATAATGTGCATGACTCCAGTACATGCCCTATGTGACTATGCCAGTTTAGGAACTGTAGCAAATTATGTATTTGCACAGTGACAACTGGTAAGTATACAATCTGCACAGTGTTTGATGACATTACACTAGTGAAGAGAATGCAAAAATACAGCTCCTATTGGAATCCTTTTGAGAAAATAATCCTATCAAAATACTCCCTTCGTTTCATACTACTTGTCATTTTGGCTTTTCTAGATACATTCCTTTTGCTACGCACCTAGATATATACTTATGTCTAGATACATAACAAAAGGAATGTATCTAGAAAAGTCAAAACGACAAGTAATATGAAACGGAGGGAGTAGTTTCTTCCAAATTTCACCAAGGATGATTGAACCAAAACAAGAATAACACGATTCTACTGAACTAGTGGAAAGTGGAAACCACATATCACCAATAGCAATGCAGGCCATGACACCAAGACATACCTGGCTCAAAGAGTGGTAGTCATCACCAATCCTGGAATACTTCCTCTGCAACCTGGCGTGTGCTTCTGGCTGCACATTGTTCTCCGAAGAAGGCGTGTACCTCGTGTTATGACTGGATGATGTATTTCCAGCATACCTCGAGGTATATCCCGACGAAGTATTCCCGTAGTCATAAGAGTGGCTATATGAAGGCTTGGAGTCCTTTTGCCCCATCGCTCAGCTTTGTGCCTCTGGATGACTCCAACACCCAGATCAGCTTCCTGGTACAGGGAAGAAAGACATTATTACACTCACACACTGATGGTGCACTAACTATAACTGGAATAAAGCATGTATTGTTTTATGACATATCTCAAGAATTATAATGGAATTTGACCCGGTCAAATTTTACATGGGAACCTTTTGATGGATGCGCAATTCAAGTCTGGGATTCCCCGTCGCCAATAATAGGCATATTTCCTACCCTACAACATCCACGGTATCGTTCCCCCTTCATCCCCTTTCCATGGCCAATAATTTTCTTTTCCGAATTCTCCACGGCCAAAAGGGACCAACCAAACATGCGCCAGTTCCACTTGAAGCATTCGACTGGATCAAAGGACGCTGAACGAAACTAGATTTCGGCATAAAAAAAATCTTAGGAACGAACACTGCACAAACTCACCTAACTCGATTTGATCCAAGCACGAACCGAGAATTCGGCGTCCGCACCAAGAATAGAGAAGACGGGATGGCGCCGGAGGGGATAGGAGAAGTGTGGGGGAGCCGGGGAGGGGAATTGGGTGGATGAGGCAGATTGCTGCCTTGCTGCTGTATGAAATTGAGGACCGGGCCAAGAAAACCACAGGAGCAACTCTACCACCGCACGGAATCCTACCACCGAATCAGTAACCCACGTGGGGCTCGGGCTCACTCACCTCCGCCCTTGTCCCGTTCCAAGAACGCCTCCCGCACCGCTCCGCGACGAGGGCGAGGAGGAGGAAGACGACGACGACAGGAGTGAGGTGGAGGAGCGCACCCGGACGAAGCGCAGCGCGAGACAGTCACGCCGGACCGCACTCGATTACAATAATAGCCGGAGCGGGAAGAAACCCCGACTGTGGTGGGCGAGGGGAAGTCAAGTCAATTGCTCCACCCGGCGGCAATGCAATGCAGCGGCAGCGGTAGCGGAGGCGGGGAGGTTTCTTGTCCAGCGGGGCCGCTGACCGCCGCGCCCTCGCTCCGTCGGGGAAAATGACGGAGGAAGCTTCGGAGCGGGAGAGAGAGAAGACGATGGTTGTTGATGATCGGTAAGGGCACAAGATCTAAAATGTCAAAACACTCTTCCAACAGGCTAGTTATCTGCTCAACTAGCTATCTTCACTAGCTAAATTCGTTGTCCCGCTAGCTATCTTTGACTAGTGGTTAGTAACTAGCTATCCTGGTTTTCATGAGTATGACAAGCGGGACCCACTAGCGGTGGAACATATAGAGAGTTCAGTTTAGAGAGATTGTTGGATGTCAACAACTTTTTGCTAACTATTTCATTTTACATACCAGTTAAATCGAAATTTTAGCTAATGATTTTTAGAGAAGCTCTTGAAGTTACTCTAAAAGAACACTAGTTGTCGCGGTTATCAGCACGGGAGGGAAAAAGGCTTTCGCTGGTGAGGACTGAGTGGCTGTGTATGATTATCCACTCGAGAGAAAAAGTCAGTAGCGACTAGCGAGCGAGCGGATCACAATTCACAAAAGTTACGTGCACGCACGCACGCACTGCTCTACGCCTACACTGGACAGACGATATATATATTCCTTTTTCTAAAAAAACACTGGACAGACGATGGACGCACTGCAGCAATTTTGTAACCTTGACACCATTCTCAGAACAAGTTAAATCATTGTCCAACACCTATCAGTTTACTTTTTATCTCTACCTAATAATTAATATTACAGTAAGGGCTGTTTCTGCCAATCTTTTCGTTCGTCCTGACAAGTGGGTCCTGACAGGTGGGCCGCACTTGTCAGAGAGCCAGCGCGCCTCTCTTCTCCCTCCTTCCGTCTTCCCCGTCCGGTCCTCACGTCTGCCGCCTGCGCGCCTGCCTGCCCTCCCTGCTTCTTCGTCTCTCCGTCTCTCACCAGCAGCACGCCGGCTCGTTCCCGTCCCGGCCTCTCCCTGCCTCCTCGACAAGACCTCTTTCTGGTTTATAGCATGCTCGGCGGCGGTGGTTCTCTCCTTTTTCCACTTCTTCTCATTCTCGGATCCGGAAGCCTCCGCCTCTCATCTGAATCGGAAGCGGACAGATCGGACAGAGCTGTCCATTGCGGCATCGGTATCGAAGTTCTTGCCGACTCGGAGTTGTTTCTTGTTCCCGTAAATAACAAGCTCTTGTTTATGTAAATATCAGCCGAAACGCAGATGTGCCGCCGCCAGGACGCTCATCGCCGTAGACGAACAGCTCACTGCGCCACGCACGGAAATCCCCTTCACCAACGCCCTAGCGGGTTCAACTTCTTACCTCTACTTTCACAAAAAGGTACGTAATATTTGCCTCTCTAATTCTGTCAGGCTATTTGGCCTCTCTAAATTTTGGGATAAATCATCAACTGTTACATGTTTTTTTCTCTCAACTTTACCTCTACTTTCACAAAAGGTACCTAAGCATCTATTTGGCCTCTCTAATTCTGCCAGGCTATTTGTTGGCCTCTCTGAATTTTGAGATAAATTGTCAACTGCTACAATGTTTTTTCTCTGACCTTCTTTCGTTTGATTGTCCCTGTCATGTGTTGCCTCTAACTCCTAATTCATATCTGTTGCTTGAAACTGCTAATTCGTTTGTTTGAAACTGCTAATTCAGCTTTGTTGTTTTTGCAGAAAATGGATTCTCATAACATTGAATCAAGCAACCTTGACGATTTGCTCGACCATTAAAGAAAGCAAAATGTGAACAGATGAATGATTGCGATCTATCACCATCGGCCCATCGCCTCTATCACCAACCTCCCTTTCATCATCATGTCATAACACTGAATCAAGCAATGTTGATGATCTAGAGGCTCGGCCCTTAAAGGAAGAAAAATGTGAACAGATGAATAACCTTGACCCATCGCCATTGCCTCTGTTACCAACCACCCTGGCATCATCCATCATCTCCGGTTAGTTGTTTTTGTTGTTCATTTTATATAGTCGATTGATTGGTTAATGATTTGACAATTTTAGATTTTGTTACTTTTCAGGAAAAAGTTTCTTACAATATTGATTCAAGTGTTGCCGAGAAAGTGGCATGTTCTGAATGGACTGACTCTGAATCAAACAAATTTGGCTGTTATTAACACACATAAGTGTGAAATACAAGTACTTGACTCGTTGTGTTAGGACTTCAACCGAGGTGACCTTACTGATACGGTCAGTTTATATAGCATTCATACTTCTATAATATTATTAATTGATCCTTCACTTATATGCATTTTTAATAATTTTACGGCTGCAAGGACTACAATATCATTTGAACATAATTGGAAGGCAACAAAACTTGATTAGCCATATCTGGAAAGACCTCCAGGTTATTACCTGGACAATCACAGAACAACTGCAAGAGCCAATGCAGGAAGATGGGTATAATGCGAGCCAATGCAGGAAGATGGGTATAACACCAAAAAAAAAGCTAATATATATAAGATTATGTAATTTCTTGGTTGGAGTGTTCTATAACCATGCAGCTCATCTTGAGGTCTTTTCATGGTGAAGTTTATGGAATACTGGACTGGAGATTCATTGTCCCATCTTATTACACAGGTTCTTATTTCTTATCTTATGGAATAACATACAGTCAATGCCATGCTAATTTTGTATAAGTTCTAATAATGATTTCTACCCTGCAGGAAGACAGTAGTTATTTTAGGTACAAGTTAGCCAGCATACTGTTATGTTGGAAAACAGATACAGCAGGAACGACTTCTCAAAATATCTCATTGTTGGGAAGTTCAGATGGCCAAAAGGAACCCAAGACATCAGATTCATTATCAGCGGAAACAAAATACCAGTCATTAATGTATGTTCTTTCTATGATCAGTGTACATGAGTTAATTGGTGACCTTTGTGACTACATCAAAACAATTAATTGTCCAGAGACCTTGGAGTAATCAATTTCAAATTACTAATGTACATTTAAAAAAACAGAATACTCCCTCCGGTTTGGTAAATGAAGTCGTTTTGGACAAGGTTTGAGTCAAACATTGGGAATATAAATTATGAATAACTTTTAAATCGTTGAGTTTGGAAATGTGAAAACTATATGAATAGATTTGTCTTGCAAAATACTTTCATAAAGGTATACATATGTTAGATTTTAATAAATATTTCTATAAAAATAAGAAGTCAAAGTTGTACTTTGGAGACCGTGTCGCTGTTCTAAACGACTTCATTTACCAAATCGGAGGGAGTACAATTCTAGATGTGAGGTTAGGGTACACAGGCACAATGGGAACGACAACGATGTCTCGAAGAGTTGCAGGGGCGGCGTGGTGACCGAATAGACAACGACGAGGTGATCAGTAGTTTCTCCCGTTGCAACCCACGAAAATTTAGAAATTGTACAGAGTTCTTTTAGGCAGAAAATAAGGACATAAACTAAATAGAAATTGTGTTGATTTTGCAAATTAGTCTCTGAAAAAATGATTTCATTTCAAATTAGTTCCCGAATCAAATTTAGGTCATTTGGATGACTTTTTAATGAATATGGTAGTTGGAGGTGGATGAATAAAATATATAATTGTTGAATCTAGATTGACACAAGTGTGGAAGAACATGATGTAGAGTAAAAATTGTTACTGATATACGAAGGTGATCTTTGGGAGGCGCGGATGACAATGAGCGAGATTAGGATGGCGCGGGTGTAGCGGGGATGACAGCGAGGTCGGAGAGCTGCAAGGGGCCATGGTGTTACAGCACGACCGGCGACAATGACGAGACGAGTAAATATTTTCTCTCGTTGCAACGCACGGGCATAATTGCTAGTATATATTTATTTATGAGTTAATACATACTAACAACTATGAATCTACTTTTGTCAATTTGAAACGGAGAGAGTAGATTGTTTTAACTTTTTTTAAATAAATAGATTTTGTTTTGAATCTAAAAATAATGTATCTAAAAAATCAAAATGATCTATAATTTGAAATGGATGGGGTAGGAAAAAATCATAAGCTGAAAATGAGAGGACCACCAAACAATAGAAACCTACCACAATGCTTATGTGTCAGTTCTGTTCGGTGAAAAGAAATAATGAAGTTGCAAATAAATAGTGCTACAATAGATTTTGTGAGAAAAATGTGATAGATGTGATAAGTAAATAGTGATATTCAATGTGCAACGTGTATCGTGCGACGTCAAGGCGTGGGTGGTCATTTGACTTTTGCGCAATGACAACTAGGTGCCGAGCAAGGTCTGGGCAGCTGGGGAGTTTGCTTCTGTTCTCTTTTCTGGAAAAAAGTGTATCTTAAAAGTTTGTTTAAGCTGACTTGTTATCTTCACGGTGCACCGCTACGTCTGTTTTGCAAATTCAAGTCATGGTTTGGCTTGCTCGGATCACGTCTTGTCTTCAACCCGACACCTGCAGCCACGTGGCGTGTGAACCTTTCTCTCTCTCTCTGACTTGTGGCTAGGTTGCTTTTGGAATTTTTTTATATTTTTTCAAGGTTTTTCAAAAATAAAAGTCTGAATCCAAAAATTTCAAAAGTATACCGCAGCCTTCCAAACGCCGCACACAACAGCGGTAGGAACAAGTTGTCGTTTCAAACAGCGTTGGGGTCGAAGATCGGCGGTTGGGCGCCTGTGCTGGCGTTTGGCACGCAGGAACCAAACGCCGTTTCAAATGGCGGCTAAGGAGGTACCAAACACCGTTTGAAGTGGCGTCTGGTCCCACCATCCTTTCAAACGGCGTTCAAAACATTTGTCATTTTTTTAACTTGATTCAATTTGGCGTTTTTTCAACTAATACGAATATCCATAGGACACAAGTTTTTGGTGTTTTGACAGCTTCCTCCTAGTAATATGAATATCAAAGGACAAAAGTAGTTTATGCACCAATAAAATAGCTTTCAACAACCATAACTGAATACAAACCCTAAATACGTCAGCACTTCGATGGTCGCGACGGCCCCCTAGCAACCTTCCTGGCTGCCTGCCACGCTGCCCTCATGTGGAGGGTAGGGTACGTGAGGGGCTCCGGCAGAGGCTGGCGGCGTCGTGCAACATCTGGACCGGGCGTGGTGTCGCTAAGCCTACTCCCGATCCAGACACCACCGCCGCCGCTCCCAACCCCCGTGATGGGGCCGCCGCCTCCGCCTCCAAACCTGCCACCGCAACCGCCTCCAAACCCGTAGCCGCCGCCGCAGCCGCCTCCTCAAACGACGCAACTGCCGCGGTCTGCTCCTGCTACGTCAACTGGGTCCCGAAAGGTGGTGCTCCTACTAACTGCGTAGCTCCGAGCTCCTCCTGGGTCTGCTCCTCCGCGAAGATCTCTTCGAATTAAGGAGGCCAAATGGTGGTCATCCTCTGGAGGCATGTGAGGGAGTGGCATTGAAACTTGCATTGAATAGAATTTGGTCAGCATGTAACGTTTGAAGAGCGAGGCTATTTGGAGATAGAATTAGGGACGTCACCGAAGACAGGCTGCTGAAAAATAGGTGGCCGACTAGGCTGTTGGAAAACAGGTGGTGGTGGCGGTACCCAAGACGAAGGTCCCACTACCGACGGTATCAGTGGTCTACCTATAAAATTAGATTTAAAGTATCAACACATAACAACGTACCAATTCATGCAAATTAGAATGAATAAAAGAAGATGTACCTGTTGTGTACATAGCAGATGGCCGAGGCATGTACGTAGCAGACGGCGGAGCCGACACAGTGGCGGAGTATGGTGGCCGTGTGGAGGACGACAGCGCCTGGTACAAACGAGTAGTGGAGGCCGAGCTGCTGGAGGACGAGGGGATACGTGGAGCTAGAGCAACATTGTACCTGCGGAAGTTCACCCAGCGCAAGTACCTCTCCTGATGACGTCCATCTTCCTCTTGTACACCCGTTGGTGCTGCTAGATTGTCATCTCCACCGCCGACGAAAGTGCGGTCTCCGCCAGTTGAAAGACCTCGTGCAGCACATCTTGCTGTGAAACAAAAAGGTGGATTAGTACGAACGAACGTAATCAAAGAAGGATGAATTTTTAGTCACAAGCTTACTGCGGTGCCATAGTTTTGGTCCCGTGAGATGGGGTAACCTGCCGAGGGTTCGGCTGCCTCCTGCAGAATCTCGGGTGGCACGTACGTCACGCGTGTCCGAGTCCTCACCATGTACCACTGCAGGTATGCTAGCCAGGCCGCATCGTCGTGGGGTCGCTGCTCGCCGATGACGTTGTTCTCCTCGGACGTGTGATCCCAAGCTTGTACGTGAGGGAGCAACTTAAGCTCCCACAGAACCGACATAGTCTTGACACCCTTCCTGGACCACCTATCACAATTGCAATGAATCTTTCAGCAATTAAAGTTACTTTATGTGAACGAAAACTTAAAGAGTTAACGATAACTTACTTGTGCACTATAGGGTCGACCGTGTGTAGGACTAGTAGGGGCAACTCCTGGTACAGACCGAACTACCTCGTGACGCGACGCACGTGGTACTCCTCGACGTGGATGTCGTACACCACCGGTGTCTTCGTCTTCCAATACTGTTGGTCCCGATAGCACAACAACGAGAGACCCAGAGGTGTGAGCACCTTGATGACGTCGGCGGTGTATGACGTCCAAACGACATTGGAGTCTGTCAGGCCGTCGATCTGCCCGATGAAGTCGATGTACGACCGCCTGGTCTGCTGTGTGAAAGAGAGCTGCGTAACAAACCGCAAGTTAGTTGTGTGAATGTAATGAAAATTGCCCAAATGAAGGTAAGAAGCACGTACTGGTCAGTGGCACCACAAGGAGCCTACGGTGGGTCGGTCGGCTGGGTCGTGGCCAGGCACCAGCTCCTGGAACGGATTCCGGTTGACGAATGACCGACCAATGGGAAGTGTGACACCCCAGGTTTTCAATTAGAGTTATTCAACGCTAATGACTCGTCAACCAAGTCAAACATGTTGACTTTGTCAAATCTTGGTCAACCTGGGTCATCACCTCGAAAACCTTGCCAACAAACCCTAATGGTCAACCCTAAGTCAAAGCTTAGTCAAACCATGGTCAAAAACCCTTTGAAACCCTTTGACTCTATACTCCATCTAGAACTTTTGCCGCGTTCTCCAAATTTCACCTAAACACTTCAAATTCTGCCAATACAAAAGTTGTTTAGTTTTTCAAGGGACACAACTTTGCTTTTGGGTGGCATGTCCAAATTGGAGTGGAAGATAGTGAAAAATGTTGGTCAACGTCTGCAGGCACTGTTCATGGGTGCCGAGAAATTCCTGATTTTTGCCTGCTGTTTAGGCTCGATCTGTTGAGTAAAACACCTATCAGCCTTTGTAAAAGTTGTAGAGGATAGTGAGATCTACAACTTTGCTTATTCCCACACAGTGCACTTTAGTTGCAGTTTTGCGAGAAAAACCCGGTCAAACAATGGTACCCCGAATTGTTCTGCGCTGAGAACGCCTTCGCGCACGACGCCGTCACGCCCTGCCACGCCGGCCGTCGAGTGCACGCACGCCGAGGCGCCCTTCCGCTCGCCGGTCTGTGCGCCGTGCCCCCATCCGCGTGCAAGCACAAGGCCCTCCGCACCGACGTTTGTGCCTGTGCGCCGCCGCCACGTGCCGCGCGTCCCTTCGACTGCCACACCGACCACCGCACCGGCCAGCTGCTCACGTCGCCGCCGTACCCGACTTTCCCGCGCACCGCCATACTGCTTCTGTACCGGCATAGACGGAAGTCGTCGAGTCGTCATCGACCCGCCCCTTTATAAACCCCGAGCGCCCATGCACACGTGCACACCGCTGCTGCCCTGTCCACCGCTGTCGCGCCCGCCATTGGCGCCCAGCGGTGAACCTCCTCCTCCCGAACTTGTCGTAGCAGCCTGAGCTCCCCAAGATATCTGCACGACCTCCCTCAACCTCCCCGAGCCGCTTGTGGATCGACCGGAGCCATCCCCGTCGCTGGAGCAACGCTCCAGCGGCCGCCGAGCCGCGGCGCCACCGTACGTGCTCACCGGCGCTGCTTCCGCTTCCTCTCCGACCACCAGCACACCCAGGGTGAGCACCTGGTCGCGCACCGCCCTTTCCCCGGCCTCCTCCGCCGCCGGCCTCGCCGGAATCCGGCCGGCCGCGCCGCCATCTTCCCCCTTGGACCCAATTGCGAGACCTTGTTTCTTGCTAAGGGCCAAGGTGTTAATTTCTGGACCCCCCTTGTAAATCTAAGGGCAGAGTTGTGAAGCCAAAAATCTTTCCAGGGTTTCTCCTGTAAATAGATTCTTAACTCCCTTTTGAATAGATCCAGTAACTTGGAAAATTCGTAGAAAATCACAGAAAAATCATAAAAATGTAAAACTAATTTTTCTGGTTTCCTTATAAGTAGATCTACATCTTTTAGAAGGGCCATATTTACTTTTGTTGAGTAGATTTTGAATGAAAATTCAAACTCAATTTGTATAGGTTTGCTCATAACTTGAGCTCTACTTCTGTGCTAGGCTTGATCTTTGGATATGTTGGTAGTCATGACTAGAATATACTATACCTAAGTTTTTGTATAAAGTTACTGAGCAAATCTCTAGTTATGATTTATTTTGTATTTATGTTAAATCTGCACATACTTTTTGTACAGCCTCATAGGTATGCTTTCTGTGGCCAATCTTGAGGTTAACATCTTGTTAGGCCTAGATGTGCTTCTAGTAAATTTATCATGTATTTATAAACTGTCTATACATCTTGGGAAAGTATTCAGTGGAAACCACCTCTTCGGTGGAATCGTGAAAACCCTCCTAAAAAACATAGTTAGAAGTGTCAAAAAAATATGAAACGATGCACGTCCATAGTTTATCAATATATGTTCATTGTGGTAAAAGTTGGGAACCAAACTCAATATAGTAAAATTCATATGAAAATAACAAATTCTAGATGCATTTTCACTACAAGACAAATTCACAAGATTTTTGTCTTCTAGTGTGAATCTTGTTATTTTCGTATGAATTTTTTCAAAACGAGTTTGATTCCCAACTTTTGCCACCGAGTATATATATGGATGGACTATGGATGTGCATCATTTCACATTTTTTTGAAAATGTATAAGTATATTTTTAGGAGGGTTTTCATGATTCCACCGAAAAGGTGGTTTCTACTGAATATTTTCCCATCTATCTGTTTCTGAATGATGCTTATTTATGAAGTTAAATCTATAGCTTAGTTTCTTGTACTCCAGTGATGCTTATCTTTGGTCGAGTAGATATTTGTACCATGATTGTGCTATAGAAGAAAGTTGGGCTACTTTTCAGTTATATATTTTCCTGTATAATTCCTTTAGGTTTAACTAGGCTGAAAATTGTTATTTTTGTGTAGCATGAATGAAATAGGTTCTGGAGCTAATTTTTGGTGTGTAGTCCAGTTTTAGTCCCCAGAGGCTCTGTGTAAATTTTGAGCTCCAGTGCATGAGTAGTTTTCTCCGAATTAAATATTCTTGCTTTTGCTAAGAATGACTTGTCGTATTTTTCATGCTTAAAATATAGCTCTGATTGCTATGAAAATTTGGCAGTAGCTCTGTTGTAGCACTATGTGCTTGCACAAAAATTTTCACTGTAAGTTACTGCATGGTTTAACCAGAATAATTTTTGGAAGAAACTAAGTTAATAAAAAAAGAAATGAAGAAATGCTTCTTTTAAAGACTTATGTGTGTTTATCCTTAAAAGAAATACTCATGTTGATCCCTGAAATGTAACTTAGATGTTTGTGAAGTAATTTTAATTTATTTGTATAAATGTGCACACAATCACCATCAAGATAATAATTAATAAATGTTGTTTGATTGATCTTTATGGAAGAGTATGCTGAATATATTCTATCTAGATGAGTGTGGTCAACTTGACACACTGTGCTGGTCACATGATACTGTGTAACTAAATAACTCATTTCACCAATTAACTCTTGCATGTGCATTCTACGTGTAGAACCTTCGGACGTTAGCTACGAGTTCGTCCCGGATCAAGGTGACGAACCATTCGAGGGAGAAGTGAACGAGTGGAAGTGCAACAAGACCCGAACCAAAGTTCGGAAGACTGTTCTACTAACTTGCTAGTGAAGGCAAGCCCGGTTTAACATTCACCTATGTGTTTTCTTTTTTGTTAATTTCAGAATTCATGCTTGATTATCTCTGTGCATTTACGTTCAGGAGTTGAATGGAAACCCTAGATGCATGATCCATAAGTACCTATGATCTTTTACTAGTATGCTAGGTCGCTAGTTGCTTTGCACTAAGGACCCGGTACGAGTCGAGTGATGTACTTCGCTCGCGAGAATAGGTTTTTATGTTGGAATCATAAGATTTGTTAATTGGATTGCTCACGTGGTAAGAGCATGGGATTTTGGGCTCCGGTCCAGTGGTTAAGAGATTAAGCGTTTGAAAGTACTAAACATTTGTCGGAAATAGGTACGGTAAGCCTAGTACCTGAATGATATAGTGCGGGAACTTTGCTCTACTAATCTTGGGTTGCGACCCCAGTCTTGCAAACTGTAGTGCATGTGTGACGCTGCGTGCTAGTGTGAGGCATGCCAGCTAGCCTCTGTGGCATCCGATCCCAATCCGAGGAATGACGGGAACCGTTTGGTTGAATGCACTCGTCGTGGGTGTTTTCTCCCGTATGTTTAGGTTCACCTTGCAAGGTTATTAATCGATCGATCATCGGCCTCTCATCGTTATCCGAGAGTGCTTAATTATCTGGCCATGATAATCCCTATATGATGGAACGTTGATAAACTTGATGTTTGATTAATTGTTTGCACAATTATGCTTGTATTAGTTGCTTATCTAGTAATAACTTAATCTACTAGAACTTGAGCTAAAATATTGAAAGTAAGGATCCACTCCTTAGTCACTTTTTGGCAAAACAAACCCACTAGCCAAAAGCCAAGCATGACTAGAGGTTAAGTCTTTGATTTAGACGGGTAAGCCTTGCTGAGTATTAGTATACTCAGCCTTGCTATATATGTTGTTTTCAGGTGATAAGGTTTGGCTTGGCGAAAACTCTCGGCTTGGAGCTGGAATGGGTGAATGACGAGAAGTAATGGCGTTATGGGTGGCCTCCCATGATGCCAAGTTATCGTTAGTATAATTCCGCTGTCTTTAAAAACTCTGAACCAAGGTTTACTATTTTATGAACTATGATTGTAATGATTGACCCTGCGGGGAAGATTAGTCTTAAATTGTAAGGTACTCTGAACTCTCCTTCGTGGGGGTTTTAATGTATGCGTGTTCGATCCTCTGTGTGTTGATTCAAGTGATTTACCGGGTTTTGACCCGGCAACACTCAACGAGATAATTCTTTATTATCACTTAATGACCAAAGTGGATTGGTTTAGGTGATAGTAAAGACTTATCTCGGGTGGGGTTGTCACAGGAAGGTGCTCGTACAACTAGACGTGTAGTAGCAGCGGACATCCGAGGAAAATCCTCTCGGCGGATGTGCCCTTTGCCACGCCTGCTTACATACCCATGTACGTCGTCGTTAACATTGCAGCACCCCAGCTGATCTGGGGGACCTCAGCCTCGGGGGTGTCAACGATCGCCCGAGCATGGGGGATCGGTACCTCGTCAGCGAATCTCCATGGGATCCGCAGAACATGACGTACCCAAACAACCACAACAGGTATGCCTCCAAGTACCTGACGACAGCATAGTCGTCGGCGTCATCTCATGTAGCTAGTTTGCAGAAAAAAGAGAATTTGGCAAATTCATTACACTATTACCTATACATCATAAATAATGATATCGAGGTACGTACGATACACTGTCGCAACCAAGTGGAGATGGGTCCGTGAATGTTGGCGAAGTCCCACGCTGGACCGACGGCACGGTGGTTGCGAACCACCGACACGAACCTCTGAAGCAAATCCTGCCACCATGACTCGAGGATGTCGATCGGCCCCATCGCCCGGCCACCACACGGTAGCCCAAGCAAGAGGGCCACATCCTCCAGAGTGATCGTTATCTCCCCGAAGGGGAAATAGAACGTGTGGGTCTCGTGCCGCCACGGGTCCAGGAGTGCGCAGACGAGGTCGTAGTCGAACCCGAACCGCGAGTGGTAATCTTGCTGACGAAGCGCGCCCTGCATCAGGTGCCACTCAACCAACCACGCTAGTGGAAGAAGTCGTCCTGCGCGTAGCCTACTCCAGAGAATGTAATCAGTGTCAGTGCAATGGAACATTTAAAGAAACATTAATAAATGCATATTTAATCAGATATCGTACTACGCACCTGGGTATCCATCTCGGGTGTAGCAGCATGTAGTGCTCCGGAGCCCGAACACGTATAATGCCTAGTGTAGTACCGCAAATAGCGGAATGGTCCTTGTCGATCCTCATGTCAAGGAGCTCATGAAGCACGTACAATGGTCGCTCAGTTTGTTGTGCCATAGCTGCAAAAAAATATTATCCAAAATTATAATACTATTTTCTAGTATTTCTAAACTAATTTCAGAATTTCTAAACCATTTTCTAGTATTTATGAAAGACATCTAGGCCCTTGGTGGGTTTTGGTGTATTGATTGACAACTAGATTAAAGATCTAATGTCTTTGTTAAGCATGTGAGCAGGTTGTAACATTTAAATAACAAAGCATGATATATGACATTATACATTTATATGAGAAGACAAGCCATTGTTGTACAAGATGAGTTGAGGAATGGGTTATTGCCTCACATTGTGAAATGGCTCTATTTAAGATTGAATGTCATGATTATTAATATGTGATCCTACGGAGTTTTACTTGATATATAAACAAGCCAATGAAGGTGAAGAAAGAGACATAGTGATATTGGAATATTGGATGGTCTCTAAATTGATAGAAGAGCTTGTTGTATAAAAAAGGGATATCAAAATCAAATATTGACATGATCTCAATTGAATTTCACTCTTGATGTTGAATCAAAGCTTAACTCAAATTGGCAACGAATGGATGAAGAAATCAAGCAAGGGATTAGCAACGAGGTACTAAGCTAAGGTTGGCCGAGTAGTGACTTGGACCATGTGCTTGGCTAGGGTGAAGTGGCTATAGCTTGGAAAGTTTCGAGGTATCAAGTCGAGCCTAACCGAGTGAAGCAATGAAGAAGCATTATATATTTGTTGAGTCATGAGAAGGGTGACTTGATCAAGAATTGGGTTTCAGTCTTGTATGAAGATCAAAGTCACTAGCTCAAGGTAGAAGTGCTCAAATCAATGAGACATTGATGGATGGATCTCTCAAGTGGATATATTGATCAAGTATGGCTATTCATGAAGATGAAGCTCAAGAGTTCTAATATCGCATTTATATTTGATCTTGAGTATAGGTACGCCGTACTATCAAGAGGGATGCATCACAAGGAGTTTTGATAATGTCTCAGTGCTCAAGTAACCCATGTGAGTTGAGAGAGACACAAAAACCACACGTACACGTTCTCGGGTTTGACCCTGTGTCAAACCCGGTGGCACCGGTTTTGGGAAACCGGTGGCACCGGTTTTGTGTCAGCCGGCCCAACGGCTAGTTGTTTGAAATCTCGGTGGCACCGAGTTTGGGAACTCGGTGGCACCGGTTTTCACTGAAGTTTGTAACGGCTAGTTTTTGGGGAGTCGGGTATTTATACCCCACAACCCCCACTGTTGCAAGCTGCTGTTCCTGAGGTTGCTGGTGTGCTTCCTTACTATTCCTTGCTAAGCCAAAGCCATTCTAGCTCTCCCCAACCCCTCTTGGTGAGGTTGTTCGATCTTTGATAGATCTAGTGAGTTGGGTGGTAGAGAGAAGCCTTTGTGAGCTATTCAAGAGCACTTGAATCCCTTGAGCACTGTTGGACGTCGTCAAGCTCGTGTGAAGCGTTTGTTACTCTTGGAGGCTTGCCTCCTAGACGGCTAGGCGTCGCCCACAAGCTCCCAAGGTGTGGTGAGCTGTGGGACAGTTTGTGAAGGTCGTGCTTCGCCTCCGAAAGGGAAGAAGCTATCTAGTGGATCGGGAAAAGGGTTTAATGCAACCCGGCTTCGGTAGGAGAAGCACCCAACGGAGACTAGGATTCACACGGTGGTGAATCCGAACTTCAGTAAAACAAATCCCTGTGTCTCTTGTTGGTTTACCTTGCATATTGCCTCACTTTGCTAGCTTGGATAGTATTTACTATATTTGTGGATCTACTCGGGTTTTAGTGTTTGTGGAGTGCAGGCACTCTCTATCCATCAAGGAACTGATCCTTAAGCCACATACCAAGGTTGAGTTGAAGCCAAGCAAGCAAACAAGAAGAAGGAGAAGAGGGGAGTCACTGCCAGGCAAACCCGGTGGCACCGGATTTGCAAAACTGGTGGCACCGGTTTTGGGCAGTAGGCATATTTCGCTGCGCAGGCACTAGTCCAGAGATTCCGAAGATTTTTCCAGAGATTCCGTACTTTCTAGAAACTCCGGAGAAAAGTCCGGAGTATCCGGGTCTCACTGATAAAATTGTTTTAAGTGGTGATTTTCAGGACTCGCCTATTCACCCCCCTCTAGGCGACATCAAGATCCTTTCAATTGGTATCAGAGCCTGGTGCTCCGATTCGAGCTTAACCGCTTGGAGTTTAAGGATGTCGACTACATGTGAGGTATCATTTGAGCCTCTTCGGTTTGACGGCTCAAACTACTCTTCTTGGTCTGCTCATGTTCTTCATGTATTACATACTTGGGGTCCTTCCTTTGAACGAGTTGTGGTGGCTAGCATTCTTCCCGAGGACTTTGATAGTGAGGACTCATCCAATCTATCAAAAGAGGAAAAGGATTGTGTGCTCCACAACTCCTCTATTACTAACCTCATGTACAATAATGTGAGTAAGGTTGTTCAAGAAGTTATTTTCAGCCATGAAGACATATGTGATGATGCACATCTTATTTGGGTGGCACTCAAGGATATGTATACAAGTGCCAAAGATGAGAACGAAGAAGAAGAGGAGGATGAGTCACTAGAGGAGTGCTCAACATCAACATCTTGCATTCCTCCTCTAAAGACCTCATCCACGAAGCAAAAGAGCGACAACCTCACGACCACTGCCTCTGACCAGGCAAACTCGGTGGCACCGAGTTCAGAACCCGGTGGCACCGGGTTTGGCATTGATCAGCACCAAGTTGCCTCGTCAAGCTTCAGAGCAGCATCACACAAGCCTAATGAGGTATCTACAGTTCCTAGTACTTCCTTACTATGTACTAACAATTTCAAGTCTCAAGTGACTAAAGGTAAAAGGAAGAAAGGAAGTGAAGTTGAGCAATTTGACTTCGAGCTTGACAAAATGACCAAGAAAGACAAGAAGAATGTGCTAGAGCTCATAAAGAGAGTAAGAAGGCAAGAAGATGAGCTCACAAGACAACAAGCTTATCGTGACTCCTTCGAAGAAGAATTAAAGTAGCTTAAGGAGTCAAGTGCCTCCTTATCTAGTAAATGCAAGGAGGACATTACCAAGGCATATGCTTGTGCTACTAACTCTCTATCTTGTGCAGCATCCTTGGAAAAGGAAAATCAAGCTCTCAAGGATCAACTTGAGGAGATCACTCGTAAGCTTGTGAAACTACAAGGCACTCACAAAGAACTTGAATATTCTTATGAGAAGCTTGTAGAGTCACACACCTTGCTAGAAGTGGCAAATAAGGTTATGGTAAACTCAGTTAAATCTTATACACCTCATTGCACCACTAGCACTTGTACTCAAGTTGAAAATGATATATCTTGTGCTAACCTATGTGGCCAAAAAGGTAAACCTTCTTGGTATGATCAAGTGATTGCAGAATCTTGTGATGATTTCATTGCTCAAGAAAATGATGATCTTATGCAAGAAGTTGAAAAGCTCAAGAAAGAAGTGGCTAAGTTGAAGGGAAAAGAAAAGGTGCAACCTTCTCAAGATAACCGTGAGCCCATGGTGAAGAAGCTTGAGAAGAGGATAATCGTCAATCAATCTCTCAACAAAACCACAAGATCAATGATCACAAGATTAGTAACAAAAAGAAGCTAGATCACATCAAGTGCTACAAATGCTCACACGTGGGACATTATGCATCCACGTGCTTATTCAAGGAAGAAGACAATCCAAACCAATCAAAGAGGCAAAGAAGTCTTGTTCAGACAAGATGCATTGGCTGCCATGAGAAAGGGCACAAGATTGAAGCTTGTACCAAACCAATCAAAGAGGCAAAGGTTCCCTCAGGGAAACCCGGTGGCACCGGGTTTTCAAAACCGGTGGCACCGGTTTCCACTGAGAAACCTCAAGTGAAGCTCAACAACGGATTTTTGAAGGCTCAAGCTAAATACAAGGAGAATGATGGCTCGATGACAAGTATGAAGAAGATTAGCAATATCAAGCACAAGATTTGCTACACTTGTCGTCAAAAAGGACATCTTGGTAAGGATTGTCCAATTAGTAAGGATTCCAAGCTCAACCATGTTCATTACCAAAATAATATGCTTGAGAGGAACTCAAATGACTATTGTGCCTCTAGAGTGGTTGTATCACAAAGGAAGGGCACAAAGGCCATTTGGGTATCTAAGTCCTTGATCACTAACCTTGTAGGACCCAATGCACGTTGGGTACCAAAACATGCCTAAAAGGACTTTGCAGGTACTTTGAGTAGCATTGGAAGCTTGGTTCACTTGAGAAGATATCGAGTTTCATTCATCTATATCTCAAGAGAAATTTTATGACTCATCATTAGAAAAGGACCAAGTGATATAAATGAAAGAAATCTTATTCAATGCTCCTCCTATGATAAGTACCTCTCCTAGTAGTTGTTCATGCTCATATGTAAAACATGCTCTTGTGCTAGTTGATCATATGAGATGGACAACCTATATATGTTCTCTTTAGCAAAATTATGTCAAATACCATTCGATGCGTTTAACCACTTCATCTAGAAGCATTGAGTGATTTTTGTATGCAGGAGAATATATGTGAGCTAAAGTGGAAGAAAGAATCAAGAAAAGGATAATCTACTTTTGTGAAAATGCAAAGATGCATAAATCTGGGAGAATCCGGTGGCACCGGATTGGTGAACTCGGTGGCACCGAGTTTCCCAGGATCAGCAGAGGCTAAAGAGGAAAATATTGCAAATATCTCAAGACACATTATTCTTGATTCAAAATTAAAAGAAGACTAAGCAAATATAGTTTGTGAGCCCTTCTTGATCTCATTTCACATATTCTTATTTGCTTATATATTTTGACCAAAATGTGGAGCTTGCTACTCTAGTGCCTTAATTGAGCTAAAAGTGCATTTATCAAGATTCAAATACTTGATGCACCTATTTAGGTGGAGCTCACTTCACATTTTGTGTCTCTTGGTACTAACACCACTTGCAAGGATTCATGTGTGTAGTTCAAGTGTGAGGTGCCTCAATATTTTATCTATACTCTTCACTTGAATAAATCTTATGGCAAGGGTGTTGGTTGTGAGTAAGCCACATGACAACGAGGTCACCAATCCATCTCTGTGATTGTATCTCTCACTCTCTACTTATGGATTGGATTTTATTTATTTTTGGCAACTCACCATAGCATGGTTTAAATTCCTTAACTTGGACATATTTGACCAAGGTAGTGCACATGTCCTTTCCATCCACATATCCATGTGTGCACTATATCTTTGAGGAATTTAGCCCATTCTACGAGGTTTCATGTTGAGTGACTTACTTCCATTCCACTCTCAAAGAGTCATCCAATGTGAAACTAAAGCTTGTGCTTTTAATATTTATCTTCTCTTGTCCTTTTAGCACAAAAATAGTTATTCTCCGTGAAAAGTGACCAGATGAAATGATTGAAAGACTAAGTGCAAGTTAACCTATGTGAGTTCCTCTATGTGAGAATTTCATAAAATAGAGGCAAAGGTATGAATCCTTAAATTCAAGTAATTAATTTGGGCATCTAGGCCTTATTCTTGCTAGTGTGAGTTTTGGTGTGCAAAGGGAGCTAGCATCACCTTGATTTGTTGCTTTGTGGTAGTGATGGGTTTTAGATATTTAGTTGATGCCTCACAAATTTTTGTTGGAAATTTTGTTTTTCTAACCGTGGCTGAAATTTCAGTAGAGGCATGAGCTAAATATGCTAAGACCTATCTTGGCTAGTAATCTTTGCATACTCTTTGTGACTTAGGATAGATTTTCAAAATTCACTAGCATGTGTAGGTGGTGTGCCTTTTGCAAAATATTTGAGTCTTGATCTTTTAGATCATGTCTTGTTGTTTATGGTTATTGTTGCTCATGTTTGAATGTTGGCTAACCATAAATGGCAAGATTCTCACAAGTTCAAAGGAAGCTACTCATTCTTATCTCAAGGGATTGCAAACTTTGGATTTCTCACATTTCATCAAAATCTCCCAAAATTCCTATCTATGTACAAGGGCTGCGTAAAAATGGATATAAAGGACAAAGAAAGAAAGAGGAAGGAAAAAGGAAGTGCAGATTTGAGTTTATGGACAAAAGTGCATGGGCTAAGTGAAACCCGGTGGCACCGGTTTCTGTCAGCAGCACAGGATATACCCGTGACTTACCCGGTTACAGTTACCCCTTCACCCCATTTACCCCCTTCTCTCACCCACGACTCAGAACAGGACAGGGAGAGGTCAAAGGGGCGATTTCTTGGCGATTTGAGGATTCCACCGAAGATTTCAAGGCTTGAGACAAGATTTCGGTTCTCCAATCCGGTGGGATCGGATTCCCCTCGGTTCCAGGGCTGCAGCAACTTCTTCAACATGTCAGGAGGTACTCCATGCATTGGTTTTGCCCGATCTACTTTTCTAGGACCTATCTCTTGAATCCCTTTGGTAGAATGGCATACAAATGGTCCTTGAACAGTCTCCCAACAATGGTTTGAAGATTCCTTAGCTGCTGGTCAGGGGCTTGACCTAGGGTTCATACTGAACCCGGTGGCACTGAGTTCCCCAACTCGGTGGCACCGGTTTCGGTACAGAGAAGTCTGTTCAGTTGTGGTTACTGCTCGAGAAAATTCAATCACATATATTTGTGGCAGAGAATTGTTCCTAAGGCACATATGTATCTCTTTTTGTCACAGATCCAAAGTTTGATCTCGTTTATGGAAGAAGACAACCTAGAACGAAGAATGCAAATTTCGAGCTCAGAAAAAGAGAGGGAACCAGTAGCACTCATGAGATTACAGAAGAAGTGCCAGTACCGCCTAGAAGGTCAAAAAGGGCAGCAGGGAGAATTAATCTTCCTAGAGGTGCTATGCGCATTGAGGACTCCGAGCCTGAGTCGACCTCTAGTGATGATGATGAGGAGAGCCCATACAGGCAGGAACCCTCTCCTCCCGAGTCACCTACAGCAGCTGCTCAGCGCAAGAGGAAGGGCAAAAACATCCGCACAACTAGCCATGAGCACAGTCAGGGCACTGGAGAGGATGACAGTGATGGTGATTATGAGGGCATCTCAGTTCTTGGACCACAGCCAGTTGAGAGTGGTGGTGAGACTCACTTCAATGTGAGAATGAGGCCACCCATTGACCCTGAGCACCGCAACATAGTCAACTATAAGGGAAGGGGTATGACAGAGAGAGCAAGAAAAGAAAGGGAAAAGAATCCCATGACAGTTGGTGGAAGGAATCTGGATTATCGTTTTGGCACCAAGTTTCATCAAGACTATTATGCAAGTGCCATCATCAAGAAAGACTACCCAATTGCTCGCTCAGAGTACATTGATTGGAGGTTCTTGGGAGACTTGGAAGATCAAAGGATTACTGAAATTATTCGTGAGTGCAAGAGGAAAATATTTATGATATCATGGGCTTTGCTAAGTCATGGAACAATGAAGTGATTGCACAATTTTATGCCACTTGTTACTTCACCTCTTGGAAAGATGAGAAAATTGTGCATTGGATGACTGAGGGAAAATGGTTTGGTATCACTTACACTCAGTTTGCTTCTCTACTTGGTTTTGATGAAGAAGATAATGCAAGGGTGAAGATCCATAGAGATCATGACATGGACAAGGAAGACATGAAGCTCATGTATATCCCGGGACAAGAATGGAACTATGGTCGAGTAAATGGCAGGCTACCATTCTATGCATACTTGCACCGCATGTTTAGAAAGACACTTGCTCCTAGGGAAGGGGACCAATCAAATGTGTCAAACTATGGAAGAGATTTGTTGAAACACATGAGCCCTAGTGAGCCGGAATTTAGTGTTGTGGACTATATTTGGGAAGAAATTCATACCATCTCAAGTTCACTACAAAAGAGTTGTGGATATGCTCCTTATCTCATGCATATCATTGAGGCAATCACCAACTACACATTTGGATATGATCACGAGCATAAACCTTTTCATTTGAAGAATGATGTTGTGGGACCATCCCTAGCTGATTTGGCAAGTGCACAAGCAAACATTGGAGGCTAAGAAGCCCCCGAACAGCCTGCTGCAGCTGTTGCTCCATCTAGGACAGCAAGGCCTACATATGGTCGAGGCCGTGGTCGTGGGCAACAACATGTGCAAAAGCCTCCTTCTCCGCTTAGAAAGTTGTTCAACTTTTGGTGTGGGTCTTGCATGAAAGCAAGCGATGTTGTTCACAAGGAAAGGCAACTTAGGAAGAGGGATTCAAGGATGATAAGACTCATGTATGAAAATCCCTCTCCCACAAATAGGCCTCCCATTCCACATGCACCGTCCGATGATGAAGATAGTGAGCCGGAGACCTTTGAGAGCAGTTGGGACAAGTCACAACAAGTTGATCCGGCAACCAATAAGGATTATTGGGATAGAGCCTATGGAAACACATATTACAATCCAACCTTTGGAGGAACATATAGTGCTCGATCTTCATATTCAGAGGTTCCTTTCATGGGCACACAAGGACAAGGCACATCCTCTAGCATGCCTCAAGTGGATCCTAATGCACAAGGAAGTTCAAGTGCTGCAGGTGGATACTACTATGGTAGCCTATTTGGCTCGGTCAATCCATATGAGGGAATGACTTCTCACTTTCCTCCATTTCCACCTCCACCATCTTTTGTGCCTCCAAGTCATTTTGTGCCACCACCTCAAGATGATGATGAAGAAGAACCATGAGCAGCTGTCCAAGACCCCCCAGGACCTTTATTGGTGATTAATGACAAAGGGGGAGAGAGGTGTCGATTCAAAGCTCAGCTGTCTGTGTTCTGTCTGCTCTGTCTGTCAAAACCCGGTGGAACCGGTTTCCAGATCTCGGTGCCACCGGTTTCAGTGTGTCTCAGTCTCAGTACTCTCTTCTGTCAGGCAAGCTCGGTGGCACCGAGTTTCCAGAACCGGTGGCACCGGTTTTAGTTGTTGTATGCAACAGGACCTTGTAATAAATTTCTCCTAGCTTCAATTGGACTTGAGAACCTTTGTTATGAGTGCTTAAATGTGTGGTGAACCTTTTAATGCTTATTAAGACTCATTTGCATGTTAGTGTGATTTTACGAGTGATGTGATGCTTTTTGACAGGGCTGCCTGGGCAAAACCGGTGGCACCGAGTTTGGCAACTCAGTGGCACCGGGTTTGGCCAGACAGCACTGTCATTTCTTTGCTTTATTTGTTGAAGTACCTTTTTAGTACATGCATCACGATTTTAAGGTTCACACACTTGTTTTGCACCCCACTGTTGCTGAAGATTTAGGGGGAGCTCCATGTTTTCTTGAAAATGTGCAAAATGGCATTTAAGGCCAAATATTGTGAATTCCACTCATAGCACATATTAAGGGAGAGCTCAACCTAAATCTGAGTTTTTTAAAGCTTTATTGAATATCTTTTGTAAGCTTTAATCGAGGTTGTCATCAATCACCAAAAAGGGGGAGATTGAAAGACATCTAGGCCCTTGGTGGGTTTTGGTGTATTGATTGACAACTAGATTAAAGATCTAATGTCTTTGTTAAGCATGTGAGCAGGTTGTAACATTTAAATAACAAAGCATGATATATGACATTGTACATCTATATGAGAAGACAAGCCATTGTTGTACAAGATGAGTTGAGGAATGGGTTATTGCCTCACATTGTGAAATGGCTCTATTTAAGATTGAATGTCATGATTACTAGAACACTCCGGCGCGCGATGCGCGCCCTATCCTATCAACAATGAAACAGAAGTAACAGGAGCAATATCTCACGTATCATCACCTATCATAATTGTCAACCCATGAACATAATTCATATAGTTGTCCAGAAAAAGATGCCGCCATATCACGATGTAACAATAAAAAAAAAAGAATGTGCAAGCCATATATATAAATTTGCATAACATCAATTCTAATGATGGTATTTGTCCTTAATTTCTCGAGTATCATATTACAATTGCACGGGCAACTAATTGATTGATTAAACAACAGTCGAACCATGTCACTCGTGTGCAATGGCAGCAAGAATGTATATACAGTCACAGGCACACCCATTTATTCAAACAGTAGATAAGAATTTAGCACTATTATTATAATCATTAAAAGACATGTAGAAAATGAAAAGAGAAAAGATAGAACAAATGCCAGGTTAAAAAGGGCAACACATAAAAAGAGGACCTAACAGCCACGCACTAACGCAACCCATCATTTTAGCACATTAATCAGGTTTTCTCCAGCTACTCCCCCACAAGGCCACAACATCACCATCCAATCTTCACAACCTGCAAATTCTAAAAACAATTAAAACAAATAACAATTAAACCATCCAATGTTTGCGACCTGAAGTGCAAGCACAAGTTGAAATATCTACTCTTTATTGTGTTTCTGATTAACATACTGTTCGGCTGGCTTATCTCAGCTTGTTTTGGCTTATTTCATCTCACAAAATACTATTCATTCTACCAACCGAGCACTATTCATTCTACCAGCCGAACAGCCTCGTTGGGGTCTTATTTATGACATCGCAACCTGGAGCTAAAGTGCAAGCACAATTCACAATTTACCAATTTAATTTTATTTGAAACATCTAGTACTCCACAACTGTTGATTCAAAAGCCAGATCAAATGGAAGTGTTAACAACATGCAGCATATAATGTTGACCACATTATTGTTTGTGTTTCTGGACACAGTAATCCTTAGTTGCGAAAAGTGTGTTACAAATGACAGTCCCTGGACCATGTAATATAATTCCAATATGACATACTACTTGATCCACATTTAGCAACTAAAATACGAAAAATACTTACCAATGACCATAATAGGGTGCTGTTGGTGCACAATGAACTATAGATTCAAGCATAGTCAAAAGAACACTCAGATACACAGACAGGGGAAACAATCCAGACCATAGGATGAAAATGATCTACCATGGATCTGCGCACCTGAAAGAAGAGAGATCCATAGAGGGGCAAGGCAAGCACATGCAAGAAGAAAGCACCGATCTGCGCACCTGCAAGAAGAGAATAACTATGAGCATCTGCTTATGGTTGGTCATCTACAAAAGTTTTAGCTTCAGAGTGCAAACTGAGATTAGTGCATCCCTCACAAAGTTTTAGCTTCAGAGAGTGCAACTGAGATGAGTGGATTCCTCTGCTGCCTAGTATGCTTGGTTATCTACAGAACTATTTTAACCGGTTTAATTGCACACGAGGCACTCATCTACAGCACTGATAGCCTTTTCCTATGTTTATGTCGTCAAATCCTGAAACTAACTGGAAAAACTGAAAAATTACTGAAACTGCAACCACAACATCTTTAAAAGATAAAAAAAAACTACACCACTGCAAGCAGCTCTACCAGATATTCGATTCAGTGCTTCACGCAAAATAAGACTACTAAGGGGAGAGCACCACAAAACAAGAAACTGTGGATCAGAGAGAGGGGTGAAGCCTCACCATCCATGCGCGCTCACCCTTCTCCTCGACGGCACATCCTTGAGCACCCTCTCCATCTGCGCAGACACAAGCATGGGCTGAAGTGAGCAAACATATTGAACAAATACATGGAAGTCAAAACAGCAATATGACATGGGGGCCAGAGTAAATGAATATACATGGGTTTCTGCTTTTAACCTCAAGCAAATATAACTATGGTTAAGGCTACTACCAGAGCTTCTATTCATGCTGCTACACCAACGGTGAGGGCCATGGCAATGGTGTATTGACCATTTTCAACTTTATGAACTCCAGTAGCACATATATAAACACCTGTCCGTATCTCATATGGGGAATTTCTGTTAATGACAATATAAATGTAGGTTTAATCTAATATGATGAAGTGAGATCCGTACTTATCATAGCACATATTTTAACAGTTACATGCAATACAAATGAAACATGAGGAAAAGATGTACACTGAGCTGTTGTGGACCCTCACCTGCTCATTCTGGCCATAGGCCATCCTCTGTTCCATTCGTTGGCAAACGATTAGCACACATGAAGCATCTAGGAGATACACTGTAAAGCTTAAACGATGAAAGAAAAAGAGCACAACAGTCTGCACTTTGCAACTCCGTCAAGTTAAGATCAGGAAGATTTGAAAACTATTTTCTATACACCGTAGAGTGGATAGCCAATACAAACGTGGATAATCACTCTTAGGAACCAGTCATAGTTATAAAGACCATAGCTCGATGAGCACTCTGACTGATGCATTCTATCAAACAAATCCTTGATGCATTCTATCAAACAAATCCTGGTGCTCTCTAAAATGCACATAAGCCAACATCAATCCCAGTCCCAACTAAACGCTAATCGAACCCACAACTCCTCTTTCCGCAGCCCAACATGCTGATGAGTTATCAAAACATACCTTTGCACCGCATCAGAAACATAACAAGCAGCACGAGAATAGAGAAGAAACAAACCACATTGAATGCACTTAGGAATCTGAGTCTCTTCGTGCAGCCCCAAGAACAACCTGTCCATTTACGATTGTGTTCTGTCAGTTTTAACATGATTCAACATTCATGTTTGCTGTTCGAAATGCAATTCCTAATAATTTCCCGTGGGAATGTTTTGCACATACACATTAACTTGATGGCATTATTTATATTACACACTACAACAGTTCAAAAAAGGTGAAACTCAGTAGCTATGTCCTTCTATTTGCACTCGAATACATTATACACTGAAATGGTCCTGAAGGAAAGATTACCTCTGGTATTTGTGTTTGTCAGGTCTCCAGGAGGATGGAGGCCGGATGAAAGAGAAAAGGGGTTAAAGACATGGTGCAGGGGACTCACGTGGGTGGACGAGCAAATCCGGCGTGCTGGACGGCGCTCGCCCCTGTGCTTGAGCTCGAGGACGTGCTGTTGTTCGAGCTCGACAGGGAGCACGCCGCCGCCTCATCACCAGCCGCGCGAGATCTGGTGCCCCACCGCTCGCCGGAGTCCTAAATGGCCGCCGTTGGCTGGAGAGTAGGAGGCGGTGGAGGGAGTCATTGTCGCGAGCGCGGATCCGGCTCGGGGAGGAGCACCGCGGTGGGGGAAGGCGTTGGAGAGCCGCGCCGGATCCAGTGCCCCGCCGTCTGCCGGAATCCTCCACGGGCACCGTCGCTGTTGCCCCGTATCGGCTCCGCCCCCGCACGTTCGGCCACCATATCTTTGCGCTCCTTGCTCCTCCGCGCAGCTCCATGGCCGGCCGCCGCAAGCTGTGGAGGGACGCACTCCGACCAATGCGCGTGAGCAGGAGAGCAGATGGGGAGAGGGTGGCGGCGGGGACGCCGGGGAGGAGGCGAGAGGGGGCAGCGGGGGAAGGGAACTGGTTAGGGTTCGGGGCGTGCGGGGGCGTGGGGGTATTAGGTGGGGGTAAGGGTGGCGGGAGGGGGTGTTCGCAAAACTGTCCGGGGGCATTTGCAAACAACGACAGCATCTCTTCTTTGCATAGAAATACAGTTTAGCTCGAGGTCTTTTGTGCAAAATAAATTAACGTGTTTACTGGGCGATCCGGACGTGATGGACTGATTCATGATTTGCTGGAAACCGGAGGACCTTTTTGCAAAATCGCAAACCGCGTGCAGGGCAGCTGAGGCGACGACGTGTCGCGCAGCGGTGAGGCCACCGATGCCTCAATTGCTGTGGTGCCGAGAATGGGGTTGAGCCTTTCATATCTCCGATTAATATGTGATCCCACAGAGTTTTACTTGATATATAAACAAGCCAATGAAGGTGAAGAAAGAGACATAGTGATATTGGAATATTGGATGGTCTCTAAATTGATAGAAGAGCTTGTTGTATAAAAAAGGGATATCAAAATTAAATATTGACATGATCTCAATTGAATTTCACTCTTGGAGGCTTGCCTCCTAGACGGCTAGGCGTCGCCCACAAGCTCCCAAGGTGTGGTGAGCTGTGGGACAGTTTGTGAAGGTCGTGCTTCGCCTCCGAAAGGGAAGAAGCTATCTAGTGGATTGGGAAAAGGGTTTAATGCAACCCGGCTTCGGTAGGAGAAGCACCCAACGGAGACTAGGATTCACACGGTGGTGAATCCGAACTTCGGTAAAACAAATCCCTGTGTCTCTTGTTGGTTTACCTTGCATATTGCCTCACTTTGCTAGCTTGGATAGTATTTACTATATTTGTGGATCTACTCGGGTTTTAGTGTTTGTGGAGTGCAGGCACTCTCTATCCATCAAGGAACTGATCCTTAAGCCACATACCAAGGTTGAGTTGAAGCCAAGCAAGCAAACAAGAAGAAGGAGAAGAGGGGAGTCACTGCCAGGCAAACCCGGTGGCACCGGATTTGCAAAACCGGTGGCACCAGTTTTGGGTAGTAGGCATATTCCGCTGCGCAGGCGCTAGTCCAGAGATTTCGGAGATTTTTCCAGAGATTCCGGACTTTCCAGAAACTCCGGAGAAAAGTCCGGAGTATCCAGGTCTCACTGATAAAATTGTTTTAAGTGGTGATTTTCAAGACTCGCCTATTCACCCCCCCTCTAGGCGACATCAAGATCCTTTCAATTTATAAACTAATTTCAGAATTTATAAACTATTTTCTAGTATTTCTAAACTAATTTCAGAATTTCTAAACCATTTTCTAGTATTTTGAAACTAATTTCAGAATTTATAAATCATTTTCTAATATTTCTAGAATTTCTAAACCACTTTCTAGTATTTCTACAATTTCTAAACCATTTTCTAGTATTTCTAAACTAATTTCTAGAATTTCCAAACCATTTTCTAGTATTTCTAGAATTTCTAAACCATTTTATATTATTTTGAAACTATTTTAAAATTTTCTTAATCATTTTCTAGTATTTCTAAAATTTCTAAACCATTTTCTAGTATTTCTACAATTTCTAAATCATTTTCTAGTATTTCTAAACTAATTTCAGAATTTCTAAACCATTTTCTAGTATTTCTAGAAAAATACCTGACTCGAAGCGTAGAACCACCACTCGTGAGAGAGAAAAGAGGAGGGGGAGGGCGGTCGGCGTCTGGGGGGCAACCGCCATTTTATAGCTGCGGCCCCCGCAAACGCTGGTTGCAACGATGGTTGGTGTCAACCGCCGTTGTGCGTGGCGTTTGGTATCGGCGGGTCCACCAGCCACGACGTCTGGATCCTGCCGCATGCGGATGACCTAATCAGCATTGCCCATGGCGGTTCGTTCCTCTAGACGTTGTTATGTGCGGTGTCTGTTTCCAAACGTCGTTTTGAACGTCGGCTGAGGTATACTTTTGAAATTTTTTGATTCAGACATTTATTTTTGAAAATCTTAAAAAAATATATAAAAAATTCTTGCTTTTGAGATGGGCATGTAGTGGTATTTGAGTCAAGTGGGCTTTTGGCCCAGCTACAATGTGGAAATCGCTTCTCATTGTATTTAATGGGCTTTAAAGCTATGTTGGTATCCAGCTTTCTTGTGCTATATAGGAGCCCCAACTACAAAGCCAACCACAACGCAGAAAATAGAAAGGAGAGAATTTTGGAAGTTAGTATGGGATTGAAACTTTTCACTATTTGAGATCCAAACATTTCTATTCAATGCTTTATCACATCAAAACCCTAATCCTCACCTCCCCTTGTTGGCCTTTCCCTCACGTGTGCTCGCTGCAACCCCGATGCGGGAGTGGCCGTTGTCGGAGCACAGTCGTGACCGCCCCCTGCGCTGCCGCGGATGCCTCACGCATCGTCGGAGCCTCCCTCAGCCCTCCTTGACACCTCCTCTGGCTGCGGCTCTCCTAGGCGGACCACGATTGCCCTTGCGCACCACCAGCACCATAGCTCTCCCAGCCTTCCCCGTCGCCGCCTTGACCAACCACAACGCATCCCTGATCGTGTGCCACCGGTAGTTGAGCCGTCGTGTCGCTGCAAGAGCCGAAGAAGAGACTTCATAAGAAGATGTTGATTTTTTAAAAATGTTGAACCATTTTTGAAAATGTTGATCAACATTTGCATGAAAATTGTTGGTGCAATCATTTAAAATTTTTTGGATCTAACTTTTCTTGAAGAAATGTTGTCCATCTCTTTTAGTAAATATTGGCCAACTCTTTTTATAAATGTTGACAATATCTTTTTAAAAAAGTTGCACATTTTTTAATCTACCATCATGAGGTGAGAGGGTTGGTGGTTAAGGAATAAGATGAGGAGTGTTAGTAGTCAGTGAACAAAGATGGACTTTGATGGGCTTGAAGTTTCAACTTTTATATGTACATTGGTGTCCCCAGAGGAGATGGACCTTGGCGTCGACGCGTCGTGGTCCAAAATAGTCTGAACAAAAATAAATTCGGTGACAATTGACAAGTGAGATTAGGGCATCAAGATGTAGTAGAATACCAAATGTAAACTAATTTTGAGTTAAAAACCTAACGACCACCTGGGGTTGCCGGCAATCTAGAAGCCCATACCAGATTTTATAAATTGTTGGCTCATTAGGAGTCGATGAGCTAATTTAATGATAGCTAAAAATACATTCTGAAAGAATTACGCAAAAATATGCATGCTAAGATAATTGTGTAAAATCTACATTATGATAGACTTTATATATAGAAAACTCGATAAGATGAAAAAGTTATATATTTTAAATTTGACTCTCTTTGAGTTTAAATAACAGAGGGAAATTGACTAATTTCATTTGCAGCTAGGTTGGCCTTTGAACAAAACTGTAGCCAGAGAGTATAGTTAATGTCAGAAATTACTACAATATATGAAATTAATGTGGAAATTAATCTTTAAACTCTTGATTGGAGCTGAATGTGTAAACATCTGACACATGTAAGGTTATTGTGCTATCTGTGCTCTCATGTCAGTTCTTAATTTTGTCATGGAGATCAATGGGGTCGTGTGTGAGCTTGTGCTATATTATATTTGTTGTACTATCTGGATTGTTGTTTTGTTTTGTAGTTTATGACTTTTATTTGATTATAATGGAGATTAATAAGGGAGAGATAACGTGAACATGGTTGTGAGGTTTTTCCTATCTCTACATTTTACAACTATCTTAGCACTAATTTTATACTAAACATTATTTAGTTTAACAATTTTTTATGTTAAAGGATGCACATATTTTCAACTAATTATGTTTTCAGTGGTCGGCAACATGAACATCGACAACAAGATACCCATACCTATTTTTGTCAACGTTAATATTCATGGTTTAGTCTCTAAAAGATGTTACACTGGTTTACGCTCTCATATGTGTTTATAGAGATAGGTTGTTTCACGACCTTTTAGACCTTTTCATGCACGTACATGTATGTAAAAACGTTTATACATTGTTTAAAAGAAAAGACCGTAGCTTTGAATTCCATGAAGACTCATTATCTCTGACCAATATATATAGCATGTTGTATGTACCATTATGTATGGAAAGTAATTTTGAAATATCAATCTACGACATTTCGATGTTGTACGGATGGATTCAGACGTACATGGTGGTTTTATGCAACGTCTGTACGTGATGCGGATGGGATATTTTTGGGATAGGTAGAAGCGTGTGCTTCAGTTGACTTTGGTGAATTTAGTGGCACTTGTCGGAGAGAAAATTGAATCTTTGTGATAGCAAATGTTGAGTTTCACAAAATAACCATTGCAAGGCGGACGGCAGCCTACTGGCGATCACGGTTTATCTATTGGAAGTGTCTGTTTAACACCAATATCGTACTACAAATACTGAAACAATATTCTAATTAATGCAGTTAATCTAAGCTATAGTGCGGGCTCAACGCTCATCGCCTTGACCCTCTCGGGAGTCACGCACTGTGCTTCTTTCCACCTCTCCTCTGCTTGCTCCCGGAACATGTACGTCGTCCTCCTCGTCTTCGCTCTCCTCAAACTCCACCGCCACACCGTCGCTGTCGACCTCCATGAACTCCTTAGCGTACTTGTCGTCTTTGTCCTCCTCGTCGTCATCGCTCTCCTCAAACTCCACCGCCACACAATCAAACTCTTCGTCGTCGATCTCCACCTTCAGCCCCGCCGCCACGGGCTTCGGCTGCTGCTCCTCCTCCTGCCTCTGAGCGACCTTCTTTTCCTCGGTCGCGTCGTACATGGAGAGCTTCTTGCTGAAGGCGGCCTCGTCCATGGCTCTTCTCACGAATCGATGCTGGCGCGCGTTACTTGATATGATGATCTTTGCAAACTCCTCTCGTATATTTGAAGATGTGACGCGGTGCGGCGGGCGCTTCTGTTCCCCCGAGACGGCCGGGTATATTGCACGGAGCCACGGAGGGATTGGCCTATCCGAGCAGGACTCGGAGTCGATTAAGGCCTCGTTTAGTTGTTGTTGATCCATTCCTGCTGCTACACCGACCCAGGCCAGGATCCAGTGGATCCAGTCATTCCTGGTCAGGTTTGCATTCCACCTATGTATCCATTCCAGCCTAAAATAAATATTGTTCATTTTGATCAGGAATATATAAAATGATCCAACCAGGAATATATCAGCTAGCTGTTGCTACATTCAGTAGCACTTGCCACCAGAAAAATAACCACACATTTAGTTCTAACTCCAAATAATTTAGACTTATAATATACTACACATAAGCAAAAGCTAAACTCTCAAACATCTTAAACTTGAGAACAATGACTACAATAGAAGAACATCAAGTTGTCCAGTTCTCTGAAGACATCTGAACAATGAAGACAAGCTAATTCTCAAGTGCAGCACCCATTTTCTTCTCAAGTCCAGAACTGGAGCAATGCTGATTGCCGTTGGGTACCATAGTCACATGACACCTCCCTGCACAAATTTCAGCATCCAAGAACAAGTCAATCCAAATTGAACTAAAGCTAACTCAAAGGAAAATAAATGATGTTAAACTAAGCTAAAAATTGAACTGAAGCTAACTGAACACTACATATATGATGCTCCATTCTTTGCACTATATACATAAAAAAACGTCCAGCACTATATACAGATACAACATTCTTTGCAGATCACCATGCAGCTACTTGATCAATGCACAAATAAGAACACGGCAATGCATGTGAACATAATCTCAAGCTAAACTGAAACTGTTCATGTTCAGAGTTGCAATGCTGAAAGAAAGGAACAAAGAAATAAATATCAGGTATGCATATAAACTTACATTAAGTTTATAAATTCAGACCAGCCTTAACAAAGTATAAGTGACACAACAAGTAATCTCAAGCATATCAGTAAGTACAAAAAAAAATCTTATTTAACATTTTTAGTGAAGACATGATGCAATATTCAGGCTTTAAAGAAGGATGATTAAATACCAAACTAAGTAGCTAAATGCTACCAGTAGCCTGATAGCCTACCAAACTGAAAAGCACATATATTTATCACTTTTCAGGCACATTCTAGCCATATGTTGTTAGAACTAGAATGCAATCATATGTTGCTAGAATCAGATGCTGAATTTAGGTGGAAAAAAATCATCATCCAAACAAGATGAGGATGTTCTAAAAAGCTAGAGTAATCATGTTCTGCAAAAGCATTATCATCCCTGCTGCATTCATTAGCTTACTGGTAACTTATACTTTTACAGCATCCGAATTTGTAGCATTACTGGAAGGAAAGAGGACTAAATTAAGAGTACAAAGCAGTTTTCAGAATTATGAGTAGGTATGCTCTTCAAAAATGCATCAGATTGGTATTCCAAATTAGATAATGGATAGCTCAATGATATGTAGCTTAAACATTGATGGCTAAAAGTATTTGATATGATTGCATATGGGTATGGGCACAATAATATGATCCGCCTGCACAGCTAGACATGCCAGGACATGCGAACACACAAAAGTAGTCACAATACAAAATTAGTCTTCTAAAATATTCAGGAAGCACATACATGCATCAATCATTATACTATCCAGTCTACTGAAATATTCAGGAAATGAAAAATATGCTTGTATTTGTTAATCTAAACAGATCAGAGATAGATGAATGTCCATTTAGCCTTAGAGATTATACTATCCATTTGCTTCAGATCTGAACTTGTAAAAATCAGGGATAGACAAATGGAACACAAATATGCTCATATATTGATTAGGACTAATTAATTTTGTAAACATAGATAGCCATTAGTCAGATACAAATAATGTCAGACTTGCTTTATGGACAAACACAAATAGCATGCCCTTTCATGTTCCTATTTCTTAGATCACACTACTGCCAATCAAGTGCAATGATATGCCAATCAAGCTCTAGAATTGTATGACTAATTAATAGCCCCTGTATGACTACAAAGCAGGGAAGAATTGCTCTAGAATAGCTCTAGAATTTGGTGTCTGAATGTTTGATGGCCACATATAGAACAAATGCCACATATAAACATCAGAGAACTACTCAAAGAATCAACATTGAAAGGCACACAGACATGGATCCATATTTGTGGCATGAGAACAACAAGCATCATCATAACCAAAAAATTTGAGGCGGAGTTAATACCTGCTAGGCCATCTCATTCCTCAGCCAAATCAACGCGCACTCTTGATCTGCTTCACAGGTGCGTATGAAAGCTTCTCTATTTTCTTTGCTCTTTGTGAAGACTGCAATTGCTTTGGCTTTTTCCTCTTTGGTCACTTGTATTGTGTTGATAACATATATGCACCTTTTGATGGAGTAGTCGTCACCTTTAGCAACATCCTTCTCTCTTGCCTCCTCTGCTCTTCTCAGATGTGCATCCTCATCTTCTGCTTGCTTGGTCTTCAATTCTAGGAATTTTCCCACCATACTTTCAATTCTTGCGCTCTTCTTTGGCCTTGGTTCTTCCTTTTCTGGTTTCTTTGTTGATGTAGTAGTTCTTCGTTGTCCACTGCTTTCAATAGGTGCAGTCTCACCTATCGCAGCAAGTGGTGGTTCCTCTTCTTCTCTTCCCTCATTTTCCTCAGCCATGCATCATTATCTACATCATGTATCTGCATGGATCCTTCCCCAGCCTGTGCATCATCATCTACATCATGTATTTCATATAGAGGTTCCTCCTCACGTTGAGGCTCAAGAGAAGTGAAGTTATAAGTTCCTTTAGCCAAATGTCCTACACAAATGCACAATAGATTATTGTAAACATCAACCAAATGTCCTACTCTTGAGCACACAAATTCTACACTGTACATACACCTATATGAGAGAAGAAAGGGAGCTTACCATCATATAACTCTCCCAAATCATCAAAAAGTGGAAAGGTAGCCTTGTTGTTTCGAAACTTCTTGATTTTTGGATAGGACTACAGATTTAAACAAAATGTTGATTAAATATGAGGTTGTCACTATGATGTTATCCACAGAATTACTTGAATAGATCAACTTACTATAATGAGATTCTCCCACAATGATGTTGATCCTTCAACCATATTCCTCTCCTCATTCCATTTTGAGTCGCTCTGCATTCTCGCTGTTTTAAGCATCTTATAATCTCTTTTAAGTTGCCATTCTTTCTCTTGAATCTGCGCTTTTGTGAATGAGACAGATTTGTTCCTCATATGAAACTCCTTCACCATCTTGTTCCATCCTTCTGAATTCCAGCACCCTTTGTCACCTCTGTACCCACATTGTTTGTACTCGTGCAGAATATCTACCAATGACTTCTCCAAGATTGAATTCCAATCTGCTCTTCATTTCACTACATAAACAACGGACAAGCATCAGCAATAGAAATTCCATAGGATCAATAAGAAAAATTGCCAAAAAAGCATGAACAAACATACCTTTTGGAGAACCTGCACTCCTTGATCCACTGAATTTAGGAGAAGATTTTTTCTTAGTAGCACTTGGCAAGAACCTATGTAACTTTGGAGACCCCTTTGCCATCACATTCTTTGGGGAGCCTTTCCCAACCATTGCTTTGTAAAGGAAAATAATACATTAGCTTATTTTTGGTACAAGTGTATTTATGATACATGTTGCTTATTTATGGTACATGCTGCTTATTACTAACTAACTTATTACATGTTGCTAATTTACATGCTACTGGTACTGAGCCCACATTTCTTGGGCTATGGAATCTCTTAAAGCGTTGCCTTCTGCAGTGCCTGGGTCATTAATTTGATCACCGCTTGGTAAAGCAACAAACTGTGTTGGGTTGATATTATCCGGCTGATGATCTAACCATTCTTCGTCTCCATTAAGTGACCGAATCAGATTGTGAAAGATCGCAGCAACCACAAGTATTTTTACTTGATTTTCCAATGTGTGAAAAGTGGCAACTTTGAGAATAGGGAATCGCTTCTTAACCACCCCCAAAGTCCTTTCCACATGATTCCTTAACTGTGCATGGCGGTGGTTAAAGAGCTCCTTTGGATTTTGTGGCCTTGCATGCCCAGCTCCAAACTCTTTCAAGTGGTATCTAACCCCTCTGTATGGAGCAAGGAAAGACTGAGTATTTGGATACCCCCATCAACCAAATAGAATTTGCCGGGAGGTATTATAAAGGCGTCCTTTACTCATAGCGGATCTTAGCACTCTTGAATCAGTGGTTGATCCTTCCCATCCACTAGATATAAAGGTGACATTGAGGTCGAAGTTGCAAGCCACCATCACATTTATGCTTAGTGTACCTTTCCTATTTCTAAAAGGAGAATGCTTATCAGGAGATAGGGAAATAGGAACATGAGTTCCGTCAATGGCACCTAGACAATTTTTGAAGAATGGATAGTATGCAGGATTATCTTGGATTTTCGGATGCACTTGATTAGGATCTAGGGGCTGGAGGAAACATTGAGAAAGTGTGGGAATGACATTTTTGAAAAAATGGTTGATGTGATGGTGGAATGTATCATTGTTGTGCCCAAAGAACACAACGAGAACCTCATAAGAGGCATTGAGACTTAACATGTATAGGAAGATACCCAACTTCTCCTCCACAGTTATCCGTGTATCAACAACAAGCCTATTGCTTCTAAGATAATTTGCTATCTCTTTGAAGATACGAGGTTCCATCCTAAATACCACTCGACAGTTCTTCACATGCCCCTCAAGGAGTCTCCGGACCTTAATCTCTCCCGTTTCTGGTGATGTATGACGCTTCTTCTTTACTCCCCCCTCTCTTCTTTCCATCAGAGATAAGACAGGGAATAGAAATAGCATCATGTCTTCATCATCTTCCTCCCTCCACTTCCTAATATGGTCTTGCAATGAGGTACTCATTGCAAAACTAAAACATATGAATTTATAGTCAAATAGAAGTAACAGAACCTCAATGCAACTCTAGTTAACAGCTCATTGCAACTCTAGTTACTTAAATATGCAATTAACAATAGATCCCTAGACGTTACTTAAATGTGCAGTTAACAGCTCATTGCAATCAACAATTAACAGAACCAGAGAAGGTGATATACAGATTTAGTTACCTTTTGGACTTGGTACGGGATCCCAAGAAGGGGGCGGTTCACCTTCCCCAACTCTAATTGGTGCGGGAGGGATCTACAAGGCAAAGTTCAGAAACTGTTAATAAAAAAATAGATTCAAGACTGATCATGTGTGTATGCTCCTACCCTTTGTACTATCAAAGGAACAATTATTTTTTTTCTATTCCTCCAGCCAGAACCACGCTAGTCCAAAACCTGGTGAACTAACAAAAAATTTATTGCTCCATACTACTCCATACAAAAGAAACTGAATGATGCTAATGCACATGCAGAGCATAAGCTCCTGTGCACAGTGCCGTCCCACAAAATTTATGGGCCCCTAGGCAAATAATAAGACACTAAGGGCCCGACAATATAATATTTTAATATAACGATTACGAAATTAAATCTCTAAATTCAATCTCTATCCCCGTAAGCACTAATCAAGTATTAATAAACTACAAGTCTGCATCTACAAGACTACAATTAAATCCATACCTTTTCGACTTTGCTGTGGACCACTAATCAAGAAGACGAGAAGGGCAGGTCGCCTGGGGCTGGGCCTCGCGTGATCGTGTCTAGCGATTGGCCGGATTGGCTACTGGCGAGGAGAAGGAGAACCGTGAACGGAGAACGGCTGAACGGGATGCAAGCAAGCGGGAGGAGAGGAAGACGGGCCGGTGTCGCTGAATCGATGTTCGCTAATACCCTAGTCGTCGACGCTGTCGCCTCGTCTTCTCTCGTCTCGTGCAGTCCGCCCATCCGTGCGTGAAACCGTGCGATACGTATCACGTATAGGCTACTAGTTAGGTATGTGTATTGTGTACACTTGATATTATACTCATAGGCCCCCAGCGGCTTGGGCCCATGGGCGGCGCCCTGCCTGCCCCCCCCCCCCCGGGTCGGGGACGGCCCTGCCTGTGCAAGATGCATGCATATGTGTACTCAAACAGCGACCTTGACTAGCAGTTTCCTCCAGTTTTAAGGCTCAGAAAGTGTACAAACAGTCAAAACAAGCATATAAATTCCACCTGTACAGTTGTGCTACTGTAAAGTTGTGCGATTAAAATTGCGAGCAAAGCAGCTGAAGATGGGGGATACACTGGACGCTAAGATAATACTATGGATTATCATAGCCTCTGTTCCACAGGCTCACAGCAAAAATCCAGCCTGCGGATCTCTACTATCGCATCAACATTATATTGCATTAGTTTACAAGAACTAGTACACAAATATGAGTGAGGAAAGCTTAATCAGATCTCACACCATGTGTAAGCTAGCCACTCAGGTGGACAAACCTAAGAGAAACAAAATAAAAAAATTCCCGCATAAAGATCTACACCCTACAGGGCAGAACTTAACCTATTACCTTGATGCAGACATTCTCAGGACTCGTCAGACAGGTTGTCTGGTGTTACTAGATCAAGCCCTCCGTTAAATCTATCAGTTCAGTTTTGCACAGGGTTCAGAGATAGAGAAACAAGCATCTTCTGACTAAAAAACAGTGGCCACCATTTCTGTACAAGTAACCCATAGTTTTCCCTTTCACCAGGTGACAACTACATTCACAGTTCATGAAACAAACTAACTATTCATGAAACAAACTAACTAGCTCAGTGCCCAGATTCTTTGAGTATATGTAAGCTACATCCACCATTATTGCTTCCATATAAGAACTCAGAGTATATGTAAGCTACAGTTTAATCCTTTGAGTTATATGCATCTTCAGCAAGCAACTGAATTAGGCTTGACATTTTTGCTTAACTAACAAAATTGGCAGTGAATGCAGTAATATTAGACAATAATGGTTATTGAGGACCAGAGAATTTTATGTGGTTGTTCAGCGAGCTGCAGGCGGGCCGGCCGGTACTACAGTTGCAGGGACACACACACACACACACACACATATATATATATATATGCACATATCTAGCATGTGCATTTCAATACATGGTGTATTCTATATATGAAAATAAAACAGATTATGCAGAGGCAGAAGAAAGAAGCGATCAAGCTAATAACAAAAGGACAGAGCACAACATGCATTTAATCATCAGATGTGACTATCACACAACTTCAACACACATAGTTCAGATGTGGCTTGATTTTTTTGATACACATCCAGCCGAATCACCCATGAAGCAAACTAACTAGCTCAGTGCCTAGATCGTAATCATAGGAAATCAAGAACAGAGGGAGCTGGACGATATCAAGAACCCTAACCCATGGGGATTGGAGATGAAAGAATCCTAGTACTTACTGGGGAGAAGGCAGCGAAGGAGGTGGAGGCTGGAAGGGAGGTGTTCGCCGTCAAGGATGCGTCGCACCGCCACGTCGTGACCTCGTGCCGCCACGCCGCCACTTCGCGTCGCCGCTTCGTTGCCAGCTCCGCGTCTCGATCTCCTTCAGCGAGAAAGGGTGTGGAAGCGTGGAGGTCGAAGGGGATGCTGTCGTCGTCGCCGTCGAGGTGGTGGTCGTGACGCGCCGCTGCGCCACCACCTCGTTGCCTCCTGCCTTCTGTCGCGCCACCGCGTCGCGCTAGGGTTGGGGACGATGCGTCGACGCCACGAGACGCCAGCCGGAATGGATGAGTTCCAGAGGTCAAGAGGTGTGGCCTATATTCCGGGCCTTCGAGGCGGGGAATGGACCGTTCCTAGGCTGTTCCATTACTAGGCCGGATCTAAACGAACATCAAATTTTTGTGGGCTAATTTCAATCTGGCTGAAAAAAAAATCTGAGTGAAACGGGCCGTTCCGGGTCTCATTCCATGAAAAACGAACAGGCCGTTCCGGGCCTCATTAATCTTTAAACTCTTGATTGGAGCTGAATGTGTAAACATGTGACACATGTAAGGTTATTGTGCTATCTGTGCTCTCATGTCAGTTCTTAATTTTGTCATGTTGATCAATGGTGTCGTGTGTGAGCTTGTGCTATATTATATTTGTTGTACTATCTGGATTGTTGTTTTGTTTCGGAGTTTACGACTTTTATTTGATTATAATGGAGATTAATAAGGGAGAGATAACGTGAACATGGTTGTAAGTTTTTTCTATCTCTACATTTTACAACTATCTTAGCACTAATTTTATAGTAAACATAATTTAGTTTAACTATTTTTTGTGTTAAAGGATGCACATATTTTCAACGAATTATGTTTTCAGTGGTCGACAACTTGAACATCGACAACAAGGTACCCATACCCATTTTGTCAACGTTAATATTCATGACTTCGTCTCTAAAAGATGTTACACTTGTTTACTCTCTCATATGTGTTTATAGAGATAGGTTATTTCTCGACCTTTTAGACCTTTTAATGCACGTACATGTATGTAAGAACGTTTATACATTGTTTAAAAGAAAAGACCGTAGCTTTGAATTCCATGAAGAGTCATTATCTTTATCAATATATATAGCATGTTGTATGTACCATTATGTATGGAAAAGTAATTTTGAAATATCAATCTACGGCATTTCGATGTTGTATGGATGGATTCGGACGTACATGGTGGTTTTATGCAACGTCTGTACGTGATGCGGATGGGATATTTTTGGGATAGGTAGAAGCGTGTGCTTCAGTTGACTTCGGTGAATTTAGTGGCACTTGTCGGAGAGAAAATTGAATCTTTGTGATAGCGAATGTTGAGTTTCACAAAATAACCATTGCAAGGCGGACGGCAGCCTGCTCACGATCACTTTATCTATTGGAATTGTCTGTTTAACACCAAAACCGTACCACAAGTACTGAAACAATATTCTAATTAACACAGTTGATCTAAGCTATAGTGCGGGCTCAACTCTCATCGCCTTGACCCTCTCGGGAGTCGGGTACTGTGCGTCTCTCCGCCTCTCCTCCGCTTGCTCCCGGAACACGTACATCGTCCTCCTCGTCTTCGCTCTCCTCAAACTCCACCGCCACGCCGTCGCTGTCGACCTCCATGAACTCATTGGTGTACTTGTCGTCTTTGTCCTCCTCGTCGTCATCGCTCTCCTCAAACTCCACCGCCACACCGTCGAACTCTTCGCCGTCGATCTCCATCTTCAGCCCCGCCGCCACGGGCTCCGGCTGCTGCTGCTCCTCCTGCCTCTGAGCGACCTTCTTTTCCTCGGTCGCGTCGTACATGGAGAGCTTCCTGCTGAAGGCGGCCTCGTCCATGGCTCTTCTCACGAATCGATACTGGCGCGCGTTACTTGATGATGATGATGATCTTTGCATACTCTTCTCGTATATTTGAAGATGTGACGCGGCACGGCGGACGCTTCTGTTCCGAGTCGGCCGGGTATAGTAATATGCAGGGATTGACCGATCCGAGCAGGACTCGGAGTCGATTAAGGTTTTGTCTGTAACAGTAACTAACTCTTGCCTGCCACGCCAGAGCGATGGAGGTCCCGTGGCAAGCTAACAATCTCGTTCTTCGATCAACTATTTATTGAATTCAACTCCGAAAAGAAACCATACAAACGACGTCCTGCTGTTGTTACCTTTTCATTCTATAGCTTCTAATTTGCCATGATGAGTACGTGAACGAGGTGATGACATCCGTGCACCAAATAGGGCTTGCATTGAATGGTGATTCTGCACAATAATAATGCTACCGCAAAGATTATACATTAACAAAAAAAAACATTGCATATTCGTTCGACAAATAGAACTATTGCAGTTTCTTAGTTGTAGAGTTGAATTGGGGCTTTATACAAGCTCACATAAACCCTGGAGCTCGAGTGAAAAGAAATGAAAACAGACTATCAAGCAGTTTGGCTCGTAACCAGAACCTTTCTACTTCAATAAATCAAAAGTACTTATTGGGCCAACCCAAAATCAACTTATTATTAGGAAATGTTTATTGGGGTGTTGCTGGAGATAAACCCTAAACAAGGTCAATGATTATTTCTCATGTCAAACGTTAAAAAAAATTGAGACATGGAAGAAAGAACCCTGCTTCTTCTTTCTATATTAAGAATGAGAGGACCGTGATGTCCAAATGAATTATAGAAAATATGAAAACCATTTCCCTTAAAGTTCTCTAGTCTTTTGATCTTTTCCAAGAGTTTTTATACTCTACTGAAACGCTCAAGGATGGGAGTACGCGCCTAGTTTCCAAGTTTGGGTTGGGTTGGGTTCCTCGGATCAGAACTTACCTTCACATGACACCTGCAGCCACGTGGCGTGTTAACATCACCACCACCACACCCCCCACCCCCACTGGGAGGGTCGAGCGCTAGGATTAGGGGGCGCGGCGGGGCGGGGGTGTTTTTTCTTTGCAAAACTACGTGAACGGGAGGGGGTGTGGCGGGCGGTTTTGTGTAAAATGCTCCCACCCTTCTTCTTAGCTTTTGGATTTAGATCCGGTGGTCCTGATCAGAGTTTGCATAATTTGCACAAGTGGATTAGTTTCCACCTGATATACTCTCTCATTTGTAATACTAATTAACTAGCAAACCTAGTGGAGTATATAATAAATCTAAGGCGTAGTTTCGTCGGCCGGGAGAGTTGCCCTTGCCGTTGACGTGCAGGGGAGGGAGTCCGTGCTCCGCCTTCTCCCTCTTGGCGGCTCTGATCTCGGTAGGAGTGGTAAAAAGCTTTGCAATTTAACCTAAGAAATTTAGGGTGTGATTGGTTGCTCGGTTAAGACTAGTCTGGCTAGAGGTGATGTCTACAGGAGAGATAAAGTAAATAATGAACATGTAGACACAACCTTCCCAACCCATGATGTCAAAGGGTGATGATGAAATATTAATTATCTTGATGCATGCACAAGGATCAGCCGTGGCAAACATTCGTATAGTCATCAGCTCACTGCACAGCGACGAGCGTCAGCTCAAGCTCATCTTGTTCCTTCGTTCCAAGCATCTACTCTCTCCCTCTCCAATCGACAACCATTAGACCATATTCCATTCGAAAAAAGAAAAATCAGAGCAGATCCACATCACCATCGTTTTTGTCCTGCTCTTGAGCTCTTCTATCCAATATCAGATGCGCACACACACGATTTGTCCCTGACAAGATCTCATCCAAGCAGTTAGCAGGCATGGATCTATGCAGGGAGGTGAGACGGCCTCTCGCGGACTCTTATCAGCATGGCCCGCGTAGGCGGCGGCACCGAGCTCCTGGCGGTGGCGGGCGTCAGCGAGCTTGCGCAGATGGCTCCAGGCAGATGAGTGTGGGCTGTCACATGCGGAGGACGGGCAACAACAAGAATCTCGAACGCGCTACAGAAGGTCGACGCCGGCCATGCGTGGGCGGCGGCGGGTATTCTCCTTGGCAGCGGCGGCATGGCTACTGCCTCTTGGACGGTCGATGGTGTGGATTTGTGTTGCGTGGGAGAAGCTCGCGCGCGGCAGCATGGAGAAGGGGAGGACGACACACCGGATCTAGAGAAGAGGAAAATCTGTGGGGAAGAAACGAGCATTCCGCCCGCATCGCGGAATCAGTTGGTTTCCTGCGCCTCGGAGCGGCCGCCGACACCACGTCGTGCACGAGACCCAGTGTCCACAAATTTTCTTCTCTCTTCTTTAATTACTATACCACATCAGATTTTTGTTTAGTTAGCAGTCTAATTAATTGTTAAGACACCAACTGACATGGAGGGTTGGGACTGCCCTAAGCCTGGCCAGCCCAAGCATGACTCTAGCAATACATTTTATCCGTGTTTGGTTGGATGACTAAGCTAGTCAGTGCTGCTATAGCTCATGTTTGATTGGTTGCATAATTAGATATATGATGACCATGCTATCTGCTACTCCCTCCGTTTCTGTATATAGGGCGCATGGGGGGTTGGTGCAGAGACCAAGACCAGGGGAGGAGCCACGTTAATTGCCGGGCACGCCATTAATTATCAGCATCATTTTCAGTGCAAGCATAGGCATTCATCAAGATTCTCCCCCGTTTTCTGATGTTTTTGAACTTAGAAATAGAAACCAATCGCATAGCACTTTTGTGGGACCCAGACTTAATCACAAATTAATTCTCCAACAGCTACCAAGGAGATAGACAGACTGCTTCGGTGCCGCGCCCTATATATAGGAAAAAACTGAAAAAGCTCATACGCCCTACTCCCTCTGTCCCAAAATAAGTGTCATTCTCACTTTTCGAGAAGTCAAACAATTTTAACTTTGACCAATTATCGATAAGAAAGTATTAATATTTATAGTACATAATTAGTATCATTAGATAGATTGTTGAATCTATTTTCATAATAAACTTGTTTGAAGATACAAATATTACTATAATTTTCTACAAATGTAGTCAAAGTTGAGAACATTTGACTGGCACGAATACCATAGTGACACTTATTTTGGGACGGAGGGAGTATAAGTGAGGTTACCCCTTCTCTCTTACTCCCTCCATTTCTTTATATAGGGCGTATGAGCTTTTTCAGTTTTTTCCTGTATATAGGGCGCGGCACCGAAGCAGTCTGTCTATCTCCTTGGTAGCTGTTGGAGAATTAATTTGTGATTAAGTCTGGGTCCCACAAAAGTGCTATGCGATTGGTTTCTAAGTTCAAAAACATCAGAAAACGGAGGAGAATCCTGATGAAGGCCTATGCTTGCGCTGAAAATGATGCTGATAATTAATGGCGTGCCTGGCAATTAACGTGGTTCCTCCCGTGGCCTTGGTCTCTGCACCAACCCCCATGCGCCCTATATACAGAAACTGAGGGAGTACTATCTTACAATTAGAAGTTAAATTGAAATACCTAATCCCCAATCGATAAAGGGAATATCGTATAAAGAGAAGCAAGGCTGGTAGCTTCTGGATGATAAAAACAATTTCTTTTTTGCAAGAACTGTGGGGATGTTTGGTTCACGCCACAGTGCCCCAAGCCACAACAACCACAGTACAGTGCCCTGTCATGCTACAGTCAACGGAGGGAGGAGTCACGGGCTGTGGCGCTGGTTTTCCCCGCCACAGGTTGTGGCGCGCAGCGGCGTGGCATGGCAGCCTGTGGCTGTGAGCCAAACAGCCCCTGTATCATCCGAAGAGATGGGTCTATTATCAACTCTCAAATGCCGGTTGCCATCAATCCTCCCGCCTCCACTGAAGCCACTTCGTTCAACATCAGCCTACCTCACCTACCTTCGGATCCCAAGTTCCCAACAGAGTGGTCACCTCTCGGATGCGCCACTCGCCGCTGGCGTTGAGCTCTACCCCAACATCTCATCCTTGGCGTGACTAGACGACACACCACCAGCACCAAATCGAGGAGATTCGCGGCAGAATCGAGCTCCACTACGACAGAATCGAGGAGATTTACCATCGAATCGAGCGAACCCCATAGCTGAATCAAACTCAACTGCGACGGAATTGAAGAGATTCACCACCGAATCGAGCCAACCCATAGCTGAATCGAGCTCAGCTGGGTCTTCTCCAAGGTGAGCTTACAGTGTGCGAATTCCTGCCTCCCCAAGAACTCATCTTCCTCATCTCCGGCCTGTCGCTGTTCGAGTTGGTTCCGTGCGGGGACAGACTGCAGCAGAGAAGATAACGACCAGGAGGGAGACAAGGAGAAGAGGCCAGTGGCGGCAACGGCGGTGGGCATACAAGCAGTGATGCGATGCGTGCTCTTGAGGAGCGAACGGCTTGTGCAAGCTTGGCTTGCTGGAAACGAGGATGAAATAGGTTCCCCGTTATGCAGGCCGGACATCCCCTTTTGCATTGGTTAAGAGCAAGTATAATGCCGGGCTGAGAGCAGGCTGGAATCTATGTGGAAGAGAGAGAGAGGAGAAGAAAGAGAATGGAGCGGATGTTTCGCCATGCGCCCGCCTGAAGCCGGCGGATACGCACTTCCTCACCTTCCATTGGCTGCATGCCTTTCTACACCACTACTGCACCACTGTTGCACCACGGCAATCAATAAATATTAGCGAGGTCTGCCATACGCGTGGTGACCTGGCGTCCTTGCAGCCCGCTAGCAGGCTATATTATTAGCCTTGCTCTAAGCCTAGCTAAAAGCCTGTGCAGGGATCCAATCACAGCTCTACTGCACTACGTAAGCCTGGCTAGGGGTGTATGCGGGGTGTATGCAGCTTACTCCCTCCGTCCCATTATATCTGCACTTGTGCAGTTCAAAAAAATCCCAAAAATAAGTGCAGAATATGAGTCTCTATCAGAGTCTGCTGTACTCGAGTACGTGGGCTCCATCAGTAAAAAAAGATCTGAAGCACACGCGGCGGCAAGAGACAAGCTTTCACGTGAAAAATCTAACATGTTCCAGCATCTTCTGCAGAGTGCTCGTTCTGATTTTCCCAACCGGCGTTGCAGAGTAAACTGTTACCGTGTTGTCTGTAATCAATTAATAGGGGCAAAAGCGTCATTTCCCATCCATACTATTTTCCCATTCAAATCCTTCAAGTGCAGTTATATTAGGACGGAGGGAGTACCAATCACTCCCTTAAGGATCAGACTCTATTAGGATCGAGTCATAATATTATTCAATTTTGAGCTAAAAATATAGGACTTAGTTAGATTATAAACAATGAAAGTCATGAACAATTACCACCCCTTGCTGAGATCCTCCTCGCCTCGATACCTTTCAGGGCTGTACTGTAACCTCCGTCATCCCCACTGCGATGTCCTCTAGGATTTGATGGGCCTCGTAGAGCATCTTCAAGAACGCCTCTTAGGACATGGACACGACACCGTTTCGAAGCCGCTAGCTACCGGAGTCCATCTAGTGCACGCCGTCCACGCGAGGGATCGAGATCGAGATCGAGTCGGCCGGTTAGTACACGTGTAACAACGTGTCCGACGACTCCAAACAAACGCACGGGACGGCGGCGGCGTTCTCCCCTATTCCCACAGCCATGCATGCAGCCGCAGCCACGACCGGGGGCCGTAACCGATGCCCGTCAGATCTTGTGAAACCGCCGTCGCGGAATGCTCGGTGATGGGACTATGGGAGTGAGACGGAGTCATCTTCTCCGATCCCACCCACCACCCACTCGCCCCACCTCTCCCACCTTTATAGCACGAGCCGGGGACTGACGGCCACTCCTCTTTGGACTCGGCGGCGGCGCGCGAGCAACCGATCCATCTCCGATCCCACGCTCGATCGACCTGCCGCCTCGTCGTTCGGCCATGGAGACCGGCGGCGGAAGCACGGCAGCCGGATCGATGCGCTTCGCCACGACCGCCGCCTTCTTCCTCGTCGTGCTCTGCTCGCTGCTGCAGAGCGCGGCCACTAGCGGCGACGGCTCCGGGAGGAAGACGTCGTCGTACGTGGTGTACCTCGGCGGCCACCAGTGCGACGGCGTGTCGCCGGAGGAGGCGTCACGGAGGGCCGCCGCCTCGCACCACGACCTCCTCGCCGCCGTCCTCGGGGAGTAAGTGCCGTTCCATTGATACATCCGTACGTTTCTTGAGGTCGTTGGACGTCGTGGCCGGGGAACTGAAACTCACGTCGACGCGTACGTGGCGCGATGCAGCAGGGAGAAGGCGCGGGAGGCCATCTTCTACTCGTACACCAAGCACATCAATGGCTTCGCCGCCACTCTGGAGCCCGGCGACGCCGCCGAGATCGCGAGTGAGTGAGACCACATACTGATCGTCCCGGCGACCTTCGTCCGAAATGTTTCGTTCTGGATTGACGTGAACGTGTCTCGCATTTCAGAGTACCCCGGCGTGGTGTCGGTGTTCCCCAACAGGGGCCGGAAGCTGCAGACGACGAGGTCGTGGCAGTTCATGGGGCTCGAGAGGGGCGGCGACGTCCCGCCGTGGTCGGCATGGGAGACGGCCAGGTATGGCGAGGACACCATCATCGGAAACCTCGACTCAGGTATCTATACATTGTTCATCAATCATCATCACCGAACATGTTTTCAAATTAGTACGGATTGCTATTGATCATTTGATCTTGTTCTCGATCGATGTGGATGAAGGTGTTTGGCCGGAGTCCAAAAGCTTCGACGAGGACGAAATGGGGCCGATCCCCGACGACTGGAAAGGCATCTGCCAGAACGAACACGACACCAACTTCCACTGCAGCAGGTCGGTTAACAACCTCAGTAACCAAGAACGCCAGGTGGTTTTGGTCGCGTTGTCTGATTGATACAAACTATTGTTCACCAGGAAGCTCATCGGCGCGCGCTACTTCAACAAGGGCTACGCGGCGGCGGCCGGCGGCGTCCGCCTCGACGACGGGCTCAGGACGCCGCGCGACGAGAACGGGCACGGGACGCACACGCTGTCCACGGCGGGTGGCGCGGCGGTGCGCGGCGCGGCCGCGTTCGGGTACGGCGGCGGCACGGCGCGCGGCGGCTCCCCACGCGCCCGCGTGGCGGCCTACCGCGTCTGCTTCCGCCCCATCAACGGCAGCGAGTGCTTCGACGCCGACGTCCTCGCGGGCTTCGAGGCCGCCATCGCCGACGGCGTGCACGTCATCTCGGCCTCCGTCGGCGGCGACGCCACCGACTACCTCGACGACGCCGTCGCCATCGGCTCCCTCCACGCCGTCAAGGCCGGCGTCACCGTCGTCTGCTCCGCCAGCAACTCCGGCCCGGATCCCGGCACCGTCACCAACGTCGCGCCATGGATCCTCACCGTCGCCGCCAGCTCCGTCGACAGGGAGTTCCCGGCCTACGCCGTCTTCCACAAAACACGGATCCAGGTGCTGTACGGCACCATGCGCTCCCGAAAAAAAGAAAAACAAAAACTCGCAGCTGTACGTTCATGTCGTCAAGTTCTTGATTTCTTCCATGGATGTCCTGTTCCAGGGCCGGAGCCTCTCGGAGAGGTGGCTTCACGGAAAAGGCTTCTACGTTATCATCAGCGGCGCAGAAGCCACAGCTCCTGGAAGCACGCAGAAAGACGCGTAAGAACAATCTTGCTGACGTTTGGAACGCAAGAATTTTACATGTCGCGATGTGTGGTTGAACCTTAAACCCATGGATTCGTGCGTGTGCAGGCAGACGTGCTTGATGGGGTCGCTGGACCCGGAGAAGGCGAGGGGGAAGATCGTGGTGTGCGTGAGAGGGGTCATCACGAGAGTGGAGAAGGGAGAGGCCGTCCGCCGCGCCGGCGGCGCCGCCATGATCCTAGTCAACGACGAGGTCTCCGGGAACGACCTCCACGCCGACCCGCACGTGCTCCCGGCCGTGCACATCTCGTACGCCGACGGGCTCACGCTCTCGGACTACATCAACCACACCAAGTAAGCCACTAGCTAGTCGATCCTTCAAACTCGATGGGTTTTTTATTTCTCTTTCTGCAAAAAAAATGTTGTCGACCGCTGTGTTTGTGCAAGGATTCCGTCCGGCTTCGTCATCAAGGGGAAGACGATCCTCGAAACCAGGCCGGCGCCGGTCATGGCCGATTTCTCGTCCCAGGGGCCGAACATGGTCAACCCCGAGATCCTCAAGGTGATTTAATTTGGAGAGATGCCGCGAGCTCAGTCTTATTCATGATTGTACCATGAGCGAAGCTTCATGTAACACTGGAATGACACGTTCGCAGCCGGACATCACGGCGCCGGGGCTGAACGTGATCGCCGCATGGACCGGCGCGGTGGCGCCTACAGACCTGCCGTTCGACCGGCGCCGCGTGGCGTTCAACGTCCTGTCCGGCACGTCCATGTCGTGCCCGCACGTCTCCGGCATCGTCGGCCTCATCAAGACTCTGCACCCGGAATGGAGCCCGGCGGCGATCAAGTCGGCGATCATGACGAGCGGTATGCAGAGCTCACCACCAACACCCACGCTCTTGCCGGATTGTTGTACCGCCGCCGCCTCCATTGCTCTAGCCAACTAACAAGTCGAGCTTTTTGGTTCTCGCTGCAGCGACGGATCTCGACGCCGAACGGAAGCCGATTCTGAACTCGTCGCACGCGGCGGCGACGCCGTTCAGCTACGGCGCCGGGCATGTCTTCCCCAGCCGCGCACTGGACCCGGGGCTCGTCTACGACATGACCATCGTCGACTACCTCGACTTCCTGTGCGCGCTCGGGTACAACACGACGGCCATGGAGGTCTTCAACAAGGGTTCCTTCGTGTGCCCCGCGGCCGCCATGAGCCTGCAGGACCTCAACTACCCGTCCATCACCGCGCACGGCCTCCACGCCGGCACCACCACGATGGTGCGGCGCAGGGTCAAGAACGTCGGGCTCCCGGGGACGTACACGGCCGCCGTCGTCAAGGAGCCGGAGGGGGTGCAGGTGTCGGTGACGCCGGCGATGCTGGTGTTCAGGGAGGCCGGCGAGGAGAAGGAGTTCGACGTGAGCTTCAAGGTCCCGGACCCTGTCACGGTGACGGGCTACACGTTCGGCGCCATGGTCTGGTCTGATGGGAGCCATCAGGTGAGGAGTCCACTAGTAGTGAAGATCATGGGGGAGGACTGACTTGTAGACATCTTTGTCTGAACTAGGAATCTAGCTAGTGGATGGGAGTAAAAGGTAGGTAGTGGCTTTGAGCATTAGGAGAGGATAAATGTAGCATGGATTTGAATTTTAACCGTGGGTTAAATAACACTGCAAAAGAATTGAAATTTTGGGTTCAGTGTTTTGAATCCATCTTGTGTAAGTGGTTCCGAATTCAGATTCTTGGAATTTGTTTCGTACGTTTTCTCTCCTCTTCCTCGAACGGGATACGGTAGGTGCTAGGTCAACATAAACTTCTATTGAAGGTGAGGGTGAGGTGTTCATGTCCAAGCTCTGCGAATTAGGAATGGGGGCGAAGAAAGAGTGACTATCATCGATCTTTTCTAAATTTATGTCACATTGATGGTGTCACGTCTAAATTAGCCATTAAATATTCTTTTCTGAATGGGACAACGTTTTATTTTCTCAAAAGAAATCACACACAACATTATTTAAGATCATTGAAAATGTTGGATAAAGGCTTCTCATTTACTCTCTCTCCGTTTCAAAATATGGATCGTTTTGTCTTTTTGGGTACATAGTTTTTTTTAAATTACACAGTACAATGCAGACGTTTACAACACGCACGCACACTCACTCCTATGAACACACGTACGCAAATCTTATCTCTATGAGCACCTCCGATGGACTGAGCACCCGGCAGATCTGGAGATTTCCGAAGTCACCATTGGTACCTCGTTGTCGATGGGAACGCCGCTTACTAGATCTGGAGATTCCTGAAGTCACCATTGGCATCTCGTTGTCGATGGGAACGCCGCTTACCACTTAACGCATTACGCCGGTAATCCTGAGAAAATCTCAGGAAAATGTGCGAGCACCAGGATTTGAACCCTGGTGTGTAGCGTCTCACTGGACCGTACTACCATTGGACTACAAGCCAATTCGCTTAGGTACATACTCCCTCCGTCCCGTGAAGAATGCAATCCTAACATTTGAAAATAATCCCACAAAGAGTACAATCCTACAAAATAGATCTAATCACCTGCCTAATTAAGTAATCAGATCAGATCTGCATGTCAAAACTTACTGCATGTGCCTAAAAAATTGGAGTACTAAAGTCTTTTCGTGCCACTACTAATCTGTCTTAGAAAAAACTAGAATTGCACTTTTTTATGAGACGGGAGGAGTAGTTTTTACTAAGTACCTGCATATGGGATTATGTCATATAGCAAAATCTGGAGTTTGTATTAAAAAGGTCAAAGTGACGTACGTTTTAAGAAACGAAGGGTGTACTCCCTCCGTCCCAAAATAAGTGTCAGAGGTTCGTACCGGTCAAACATTCTTAAGTTTGACTACATTTGTAGAAAATATTAATAATATTTTTGTCTCCAAATAAATTTATTGTGAAAATAGATTCTAAGATCTATCTAATGATACTAATTGTGTACTACAAATATTAATATTTTCTTATCAATACATGGTCAAAGTTCAACTTGTTTGACTTCTTGGGAAGCGAGAATGACACTTATTTTGGGACGGAGGGAGTACTAATTAAAATATTTTGGTAGCTCTTAAATTCACACCTTACGGAAACTCCAAACCTAAGCCACACCAACCAGAGACAACCATGAAACCAACCACCATATAGCCAAACCACGGGGGGACACTCCCTCCCGCGTCGCCCCTCCCGCAGGCGACCCGGGAGGCCAAACCCTAGATCCGCCGCCTCTAGCCTTCCCTCCCAGCTCTTCCACCTCGCCGCTGCCAGAGGAGCTCCGCCGACATTTCGAGCGGGCCTCGAGGAAGGCGGCGGCGAGGCCCTCGCAACCCCCCTGCTAGCAGCCTCGCGCGGGCTCGGCGTGCCCTGCTGGCCGGGCGGCGCCGCTTGCTGGGCGTGGCGGCGGTGGCCGGGGCCTGGCGCGACGGCGGTGGGCCCAGGACGTGAAGGCTGGTCGGGGACACGTGGGAAGGCTGCGGCGGCTCCGGCGAGGCTCCTTCAGGCCGGGCGGCAACGGCAGGTCCTGGCCCCTACGGGGCGGGCGGTTGCGGCGTCGGCGTGCCGGCCCCTGCGGTCCGGGCGGCGGTGACGTCGGCATGCCGGCCTTCCCGGCGCGTCTGCGCGATGCGCCGGCCTCTCCGGGGCTAAGCGGTGCTGGAGCGGCGGCGTGCCGGCCCCTCCGGGGCTGGGCAGCGTCGGCGGCCGGCCGCCCCTCCATGGGCTGGGTGGTGGATCCGGGCAGGGAAACGCCAGATCCGGTGCCCTTGTGGGTGGATCTGGCACTCCCTGCTCTGCTTCGCCCCGTTCTAGCCCTCTTCCACGACAGTCTTTGCAGGGTCGACGTCGCCATGGTGGTGGAGTCGGGAGGCTTGTGATGGGTGTCCCAGCACTGGGGTTCGCCTGTGGCATCATGGTGGCGCTGCTGGCTGCGCCGGCTTCTTCTCTTGCAAGGGTGCTGCGGAAGCGGTGGGGTGTGCTGCTGTCTTGGTCGTGTGTGTTGCAGGTGTGAGGTTCAGCCGGGCGTAAGCTTTCATCGACACTCCCGTCGGTGGCGATGGTGACGGCACTCGTGGAACGTCGTTTTCCCTGTTGGGGGCACCGTCGTGGAATTCCCTGCCCTGCAACACAGGGGTTTTCGGGGTGAAAACCCTACCTAGTTTGGGGGAGCGACGGCGGCGCCATTGGCGTCGCAACCTTGTTGGAGGCATCATCTCTTGAGACCCGTTTCGGCTTGTGACAGTGGTGTTGATGGAGCTGAGCTCGTTCTGTGTCGGTGGCACTGTGTTGAGGGCCCGTGGGTGTTGGAGGTCTTGGTTTGACTTGCAGGATGCTGTGGTGAGCTCGGTGACGGCTGGGCGGAAGAGATGCTCCCATCCGGTCTTAGATATCTGAGTCTTTGGCAGAGGAGTGAGGCGGTGGATGAGGCGAGGCCCCCACGCAGTGAGGCCAGGATCAGTGGTTGCCCCTGGTACTGAGATGGGAGTGTTCTTTGAAGCTTCTCTGGATCAGAGGGATCGACGTTCGTGCATGTCCAGTCTGAGGGTGACAGTCCCATGGAGGAGGAGCTCAGGAAGTTGTTCGAACCTGCAGCGGGTTGCGGCTTCGACGTGACACAGCGTTGGCGACAACGGCGCAGGTGCTGGCGGCTTGTTTGATCTTCTCTCCCATTTGGTTGAGGATGGTGGTGTGCTTTGTTGGGTGCGTTTGTTTCTGTTCAGGGTGTGTTTGTGTGGTGGTGTACGCTTCGGCGCGTTATGTACCAATGCTTCTTCTTCTTATATGACATAGCAGTGCTCCTGCTTTTATTTAAAAAAAAAAACCAACCACCACAAAAAGCATCTATTTTTCAGGCCGGTGGGCTTCGGACTGCTGGGCTGGGCTTCAAATGCCCAACTCTAAATATGATCCATATATTCTTTCTTCATATGTTAACTGAAAGTTTGGATGCTGTTTTCGTTATGTGCCATCATAGCTGAAAGTTCTAATGAAGAATGTCCAAATACTTTAAATTAATTACTCTATTTTTCTAGATCCTTTTTAGGATGAAGAACTTGCAGTGGTCAGTCTGTAGGGTTAATTGAACACATGTATTCAACAAAAACAGATATACTACTACAGTACTCGCTATACCTCAATATTTCAATTCCACGTCAGCATTAACCCATTCCCTTGTCGGCAGCCCTAGCCCTACCGTCCCTGTCTGTGGGCTGTGGCTGAGCTCCCAAGTCGAAAGAGTGAAATTCCGAAGGCCAGTAGGCGACCAACAGAGGCCTCTGTGCCGTTCTCTGCTCTATTCATGGCAGACAATCACCTGGGAAGGCGCGGAGGAGAAATTCTGGAGATCTAAACCCCGGCACGCACCCAGGGAACCGGGGAACTACAGGTCACCATCAGTTCCACTTCTATCCGCTTCAGGAATTGGGGGAACCCTTCTTCAGCTGCATCTTGATTTCTTGGTCGGAGTCCGTTTCATTCTGCTCGAAGAGAGGTTGTTGGTTCGTGGTTGCTTACCTGTTTCCAGATTCGCTTTCTGCAGTGTTTGAGTGACATTCCCGGAGTTGGAGGCCAGAAAGAGCTTCGCGGCGGCGCCGGCAAAGATGAGCAGCAGAGACGGGGCTAACAGCGGCAGGGCTGCCTCAGGTGATGCAGAGCGGCATTGACTTTCTTACCTGTATTCAAAATTGCACTGTTCTTCCTTGCTGCCCCTGAAAACATTGTCTCGGTCTCTTGGATGGAGCAGAGTTGAACTGAGAAATATTCAGTTATTCAGTGATGCTTACCTGCATCTGTTTACTGAACATCAATTGTCAACCAGGCACAAAGACATACTATTTCTTAGCACTTGCTCCTTATTCATGCTCTAGCAATCCTGTTCAGATCCATTGTGGCGCCTTCCATTATCTTACTTCATAGGCTCATGTTTACTTTCCCAATCCAGACAAAATGAGGAAGCTCAGAGAGTTGCTGCACAAGAGTGACAACCGCATATGTGCTGACTGCAGTGCACCTGATCCTAAATGGGCGTAAGTACTGTTGGCTTCAAATTTCAATACATCCTCTCATGTCAATGTTCGATACGAAGTAGTACCAGGACATATATATGATTTTTTCCCATTTTCTAAGAAACTACTATACATGAAAATTAGATTTTGCGTTGATTGTCTTTTTTTTTTTTTGGAATTCTGCATTGCCCCAGTGTTATGTATAGTCATTGATCAATCTTCTACCAACATCTTTGATTCATTGGCTACTTGATTCCTTGCATAAAAAATTTCTTTGTGCCTGCAGATCGGCTAATATTGGAGTATTCATATGCCTAAAATGCTCTGGTGTTCACAGAGGCCTTGGGACGCATGTTTCAAAGGTCATCCATTGCAATTGGAATACTGTAAATTGTTGCAGTCATAGTATGTTAGCCAGGTTTTCATATTGCTAAGTTTTACAACAGGCTTATTAATAGAAGCAGAACATTTTAAATGGCAAGATGGCATAACGCCTTTTCACAATGGTTATGCATTGTAGCAGCATGAAGGAATGTTCTCACTGAAATAAACATCTTCTTGAGACAGGTTCTGTCAGTCACTTTAGATCAATGGAGTGATGATGAAATTAACTCAATGATAGAAGTTGGTGGAAACTCTTACGCCAATGCTATATATGAAGCATTTCTTCCAGAGGGCTATAACAAACCGCATCCAGATTGTAGCCAGGAAGAGAGAGCTGATTTTATCAGGTAAATGGCACATGATAAGCAAATATTTTGCTTAGGAAGTCTTATAAGATACAATTCTAGAAATGAATTGCAAAGTTTAGTTTTGGACAGCAATACATAGATGTTCATTTTGAAATATGAGCAATGTCCTTTGTCTCAACCACTATACATGTCAACATTACCTAGTCATTCAGTTTGAATACAGAGTAGCTAATGTACAGTTAACTTCATTTTAAAGATCTTGCCATTCAACTAAAGTATAAATCAGAGTGCTTCATACGCCATTAAAGCATTTACATGTCAAGGTAACAGCTGAACACTGTTAGTTTTCGTTCCTCTCAGGTCAAAGTATGAATCTCAAGAATTTATGAAGCCAAGCCTAAGAATAGTTTCCAATAAGAGCTCTTTAGAGGCTATCGATTCTCAAAAACATATGGGCAGCCATGCTTCACATTCTGCAAGTTTCAACAGTGAGGTAAGTCAGACTTGTTCTGGTGTTACAATTTTAACTGTACAAGATTGCCATTTTTTACCTTTAATTGCATGTTTTCCTTTTAGCATCCTTTGGTTTATATATTTTGCAGGCTGGCATGGTTGAGTTTATAGGAATACTAAAAGTTAAAGTAATAAGAGGGACAAAATTAGCTGTAAGGGACCTGATAAGTAGTGACCCCTATGTCATACTGACCCTTGGACAGCAGGTATTACATTTCATGAAACTCAGTAATCCTACAAGTCGATGGGTTCCTGATTGTTGACTCGTGTTTCATTCAGATGATGTTAGTTGATAATAGTATTATTCTCTGCAGAAAGCAAAGACTTCTGTGATCAAACGTAATCTGAATCCCGTTTGGAATGAAGAGCTTAAGCTGTCAGTTCCCCAGAAATATGGACCTCTCAAGCTTGTAAGTCCACCTCCAACCTCCTTATCGCCGACCTCTTAACCATAAACTTCAGGTTCAGAAGTACATTGTCGGGCTGACGGCATGTCATGTAAAAACCCCTCTTCTCTCTTTCACAATCAGGAAGTGTTCGATCATGATTTTCTATCAAGGGACGACAAAATGGGCGAGGCCGAGATTGACCTGCAGCCAATGATCAGTTCTGCGATGGCATTCGGCGACCCTGACCTTCTTGCAGACATGCAGATTGGCAAGTGGCTCAAGTCCCCGGACAACGCGCTGGCCAGGGACAGCTCCGTGAACGTCGTCGGTGGCAAGGTGAAGCAGGAGGTATCGCTGAAGCTGCAGAACGTAGAGTCCGGGGAGGTGGACCTGGAGCTGCAGTGGATACCTCTCAATCAGTAGAATTCAACCTGACGTGATGCATGCTTGTGACTATAAGTCGTGATGAGTTTCTTGTCATAGATTGTCAGGATGTCTGCAGTATGGTGTTATAGAGTATCTTTATGCCTATGACGCTGATTGCTGAATTGCCGATGAAATATTTGGTAAGGAGTTAAATACACCAACGACCCTTAAACTTGTCCCGGGGTGCCACTTACGTCAACGAACTCGTAAAATCAGAAGCACACAGAACTTGCCACATAGATCGATACCCCTTCAAAATTTGATGAGATATGCCAACATGGTGCCACATGGCCGGACTCCACCGCACGGGCAATTTTCTTATTTGGCGCGCGCGCTACTACCCATAGCAGCGAACACTCCAACCTTCCAACCCACTCCTTCCCTTTTCGTCTTCTACGTCGTTTCGTTGACCGCACAATCCAACTATGCTTCCCGTTCTTCCTTCCCCATCGCATCCAAATCCAAATCGCCGCCCACGTGGATCTCGCCGGCGACGCATCCACCACCCGACGATTCGTCCGCATCGATCCGGAGGCTGATCTTCGCACGGCCCCTGAGAGGCCCGCGCTGCAAGACCGGGTGCCGTCGGAGGCCTCCGGTAGCGAGAGGGTGAGGCCGCGAGGAGGCGCCGCACATGCCAGCAGCAACTCCACCACGGCCGCCATTGACGCCCTCGCACCGCGCTTCCCATCCCCGCGGCAGCGTGGATCTCCCCGTCGATGCCATCACTCCCCTGTGGTTCATCACCATCTTAGTGAAGGTCGCGCGTCGAGCTCGTTGCTCGCTCCGCCGTTTCGCCTGTGTCGAGGGGGAAGCAGAAGCGAGGTGATCCGTGCGGCGGCGTTTTGTCCCCGTCGACCTCAACAGCGACGCCGCCACCACCCCCTACATGCCTGTATGTGAGCGGTGAGCCCAACTTTTCCCCCTCCCCTTCCACTCGCGTTGTCTCTCTGAGTTCATGTTCCTCGCTCCAATCCTGTGTCCTCCCCGTCGTCTCTCTTCAATCTGTTTCCAAAAATGAATTCGGTAGCATCTATGCTCACGGGCATGCAAAGTACTATGGCTACATTGGAGAAGAAGGGGTGGGATTTGGGTTGTTAGGGTTTGTGGATGCTAGTGGTGGCAACGGAATTGAGGTGGTAGCCCCTTGCTACATCATTGCTGATCCTGTTCGTCTCCCTTGCTACTCAGTCGCGCGGCAGCGACTTGGCCTGCCTATCGTGCAAGCCCGATTGTGGTCCAGGCAGCTGTCGGGCATACACCCCGGGTACTCATGCAAGGAAGGAAGAAGACGGACTCCTACTAGAATTCCCCTGTAATCCTACTAGAACTCGTTCCGTGTAATCCTACTAAGACTCCTGCCTTGTAACCGACTAGGAACCCGCCCCCTGGACTATATAAAGGAGGGCCGGGTACCTAGGAGGACATCTCACCCAACACCAAGCGCAGGGCGTCATACTTGATCCCCCAAACAGGACGTAGGGTTCGCCACCTTGGCGGCCCGAACCTGTATAAATCTTGTGTCCCGTGTCCTTGCGCATACCTTCGAGTTCTCGGTCTCCCGATCACGATCCTCCACCGCATAATCTACTACCTCGGGTACCCCCTTGGTAGGTTTGCCGGGTTAAAACACCGACAGCTGGCGCGCCAGGTAGGAGTGATCATCACCACCGGGCGAATTCGAAGGACCTTTTCATCATCAAAATCAATCTACTCGACGACAAGCAAGTCAAGTCGCAATGCAAAGCAAGTCGCCGAGTTCTGTCGAAAAACGGAATCGATTTCCGTACTCTGTTCGCGCGTCGGCAGAACACGCGTCGTCTCGCTGCGCGTCCGGGTGCCTCGGCAGGTCGCGCGGCTCGTCGCGCGACTCGTCGTCGACTACTTCGCCTCGCGCAGGCTCATCGTCGACTACTTCGCCTGCGTCGTGCGTCGAGCCTCGTCGGCTCGTCGTCGACTTCTCTTACGCCGTGTGCCGCCGCGACATCGTCTTGCGGCACGACGGCTCATCGTCGACTACTTCGCCTACGTCGTACGTCCAGCCTCGTCGGCTCGTCGCACGGCTCGTCGTCGACTTCTCTTACGCCGTGTGCCGCCGCGACATCGTCTTGCGACACGCCAGCTCGTCGTCGACTTCTCTTACGCCGTGTGCCGCCGCGACATCGTCTTGCAGCACGCCGGCTCGTCGTCGACTACTTCACCTACGTCGTGCGCCCAGCCTCATCGGCTCGTCACACGGCTCGTCATCGACTTCTCTTACGCCGTGTGCCGCCGCGACATCGTCTTGCGGCACGACGGCTCGTCGTCGACTACTTCGCCTACGTCGTGCGTCCAGCCTCGTCGGCTCGTCGCACGGCTCGTCGTCGACTTCTCTTACGCCGTGTGCCGCCGCGACATCATCTTGCGGCACGCCGGCTCGTCGTCGACTACTTCGCCTACGTCGTGCGCCCAGCCTCGTCGGCTCGCCGCACGGCTCGTCGTCGACTTCTCTTACGCCGTGTGCCGTCGCGACATCGTCTTGCGACACACCGGCTCGTCGTCGACTTCTCTTACGCCGTGTGCCGCCGCGACATCGTCTTGCGGCACACCGGCTCGTCGTCGACTACTTCGCCTACGTCGTGCGCCCAGCCTCGTCGGCTCGTCGCACGGCTCGTCGTCGACTTCTCTTACGCCGTATGCCGCCGCGACATCGTCTTGCGGCACACCGGCTCGTCGTCGACTACTTCGCCTACGTCGTGCGCCCAGCCTCGTCGGCTCGTCGCACGGCTCGTCGTCGACTTCTCTTACGTCGTGTGCCGCCGCGACATCGTCTTGCGGCACACCGGCTCGTCGTCGACTACTTCACCTACGCCGCGTGTCTGGGTGCCTCGGCACGTCGCGCGGCTCGTCACGCGGCTCGTCGTTGACTACTTCGCCTCGCGCGGCTCGTCGTCGACTACTTCGCCTCGCGCGGCTCGCCTCGCGCGGCTCGTCGTCGACTACTTCGCCTACGCCGCGCGTCCGGGTGCCTCGGCACGTCGCGCGGCTCGTCGCGTGGCTCGTCGTCGACTACTTCGCCTCGCGCGGCTCGTCGTCGACTACTTCACCTACGCCGTGCGATCGGGTGCCTCGGCTCCTCGCGCGGCTCGTCGTCGACCACGCGCCGTCTCGCCGCTCGACTTCTCGTCGGTCGGCCGCACTGGCTCTCGCCGTGCGCCCGGTCGCTCCGTATCGCGGCTCGACTACTCCGTGCGCCGCCGCTCGACTTGTTGTCCGGTCGCACTGGCTCTCGCCGTGCGCCCGGTCGCTACGTCTCGCGGCTCGACTACTCCGTGCGCCGCCGCTCGACTTGTTGTCCGGCCGCACTGGCTCTCGCCGTGCGCCCGGTCGCTCCGTCTCGCGGCTCGACTACTCCGTGCGCCGCCGCTCGACTTGTTGTCCGGTCGCACTGGCTCTACTTCAGTCACGTCGTGCATCGCGACTACTTGTCTCGCGGTAACACTGGCTCTACTTCGAGTACACCGCACACCGCCGCGACATCGTCTTCCGGCCGCATCGCGTCGACCACTCATCTTGACTAGTTTTCCAAACTAGTCGAGAATGACAGAAACGCCCCAACAACTAGTCGGAATCAACTCTGACTGGTCAAACTTCAGCAACAATCGTCGCGGCTCCATCTCCGACCGCCACGGCTTCATCTACAAGACCGCCCTGGCGGCAACAGCTAAGTCATTTATTTAAATGATTGTTTTTTCTTCTTTGGCTTGTCTTCCATGCGTAGGACAAACACGCCAAGGACTACCCGTCTGTGCATGCTTCTACACGGGAACTACCCTTCAGAACTGCACAATCTCAAGTCCGCTACAGCGGTACAAGTCGACGCCAACGGTCGCAATCTAAAGTCCGCTACAGCGGCACAACTCGACTCCGGTCGCATCAACAGTCTGCCCAGGCAGCAACAGTTAAGTCATTTATTTAAATGATTACTGTTTTCTTTTCTTGGCTTGTTCTCCTCAACATGTAGGACAACATGCCGACTACTCATCGGTGTACGCTTCTTGGCGGGTTTTTCACGAGGGCTACACTCTGCTGACTACTCTTGGGGTATATCGATCAAGTCACCACGAGCCTACTTCATCAACTCGGGGGCTATCACAAGGAGGCAGCTTCTAAAGCCCGCTCCGTGCGGCAACTTAAAGTCGACTCCGGTCGCACCTTCGCCTGCTTCGGCGGCATACTGCGTGTGTAAGCTTCGATGGAACCTAGCTGTAAGTGGCCCTCGCGTCCTGGTGATGATGGTACCTAGCTGCACGTGGTTTTCATATCCTGTACCATGGGTTTCGTACCCTAAGTACTCGCGCTCTGTACCATGGGTCCTAGTACCCTAAGTACTCAAGTCGACTTCTATAGTCGCAACCTCAAGTCCACTCCGGTGGCACAAGTCGACTCCGGTCGCACCCAAGCCCGTTCCAGCGGCAACCGTACCTTGGGTCTGAAATCCATGGCCCAGGTACTCAAGTCGACTCGGTCGCACCTTCAAGCCCGCTCCGGCGGCAACCATACCTTGGGTCTGAAATCCATGGCTCAGGTGCTCAAGCCCGCTCCGGCGGCACAACTATTCGTTTTCTCTGATTTTTCGTTCGATTGCATTCCGGAAGTGCTTTTTGTTTTTTGCATCTTAAAGTCCATCCCGCGTGGCACAAAGTCGACTACTATAGTCGCATCTAAAGTCCGCTTCGCGCGGCAATCTAAAGTCGACTTCTATAGTCGCATATCAAAGTCCGCTCCGTGCGGCAACCAAAGTCGACTTCGGTTTTTAAGTCGCACCTCAAAGTCCGCTCCGTGCGGCAACTAAAGTCGACTTCGGTTTTTCAAGTCGCATCTAAAAGTCCGCTCTGCCGGCATCTAAAGTCGACTTCGGTCGCATCTAAAGTCCGCTCTGACGGCACAACTACTTCTCAAGCTCCACGGCTCGATGCCAAATTACTACTCGGAAACTCTCCAGCTCGGGGGCTGCACTCAAATTACTACTCGAGGATAACTTCAGCAGGCTTCGCTCGCTCTCAAGCTCGGGGGCTCCGCACCAACGACTACTCGACGTGGCTCATATGTCTCTCTTATCTCGGGGGCTACACGCTGCAAGAGTACTCGGATGATGGCTTTCACAAACACTGAAGACCCTTGGATTGATTACCTAATCATTTCAAGGCTCGGGGGCTGCTATGCTATACCCATCATTCAATTTTTCAAGACGGAAGATTCGGAATCAAGACTGACCCTCAGCTAGAGTCTGCGACTCAACCCAAGGCTCGGGGGCCACTCCATATGGAGTGCGATTTTGCAACTGCACTTCCATATAATCTCGACTTCAAGACTGATGAGCTGGACCACCTTCCAGCCTCGCGGCAGTTCAAGTACTATTGAAGACTTCTCCAAGCAGTACCCGAGGACGCTCAAGAACTACTCGAAGAGGCTTCAAGACTACTCGAACTACTACTCTCGACTCCAACGTGCTCGGGGGCTTGTCGGGCATACACCCCGGGTACTCATGCAAGGAAGGAAGAAGACGGACTCCTACTAGAATTCCCCTGTAATCCTACTAGGACTCGTTCCGTGTAATCCTACTAGGACTCCTGCCTTGTAACCGACTAGGAACCCGCCCCCTGGACTATATAAAGGAGGGCCGGGTACCTAGGAGGACATCTCACCCAACACCAAGCGCAGGGCGCCATACTTGATCCCCCAAACAGGACGTAGGGTTCGCCACCTTGGCGGCCCGAACCTGTATAAATCTTGTGTCCCGTGTCCTTGCGCATACCTTCGAGTTCTCGGTCTCCCGATCACGATCCTCCACCGCACAATCTACTACCTCGGGTACCCCCTTGGTAGGTTTGCCGGGTTAAAACACCGACAGCAGCCATGATGCTTCAAGCTCTAGCCACCGCGCATTGTGGCAGTCGAGAGCAACCTGCCCCCTCCATCTTGGATGCTCATGGGATTATTACCTTCTGCTTTTGCTATTGATGGATTGACAGGATCATTTATTTTATTGTGATTAGCTTCACTGCAGGCCTGGGGAGGTGGCAATGCTGATCTCAAGGTACTTAAGGGCCCAAGAGCTCATCATGTCGAGCAAACTTCCACTTTTTGGCTACTACAATTGGTGTGTGCTGCTTTAGTTTATCTGCAAAAAAGCAGTGCTCCCTTCATCTGTCATATCTATCTGTCAAATATCTAAAATGTCTTTGCTCAGCTTATTCATTATTGCTTCCTTTCTTGGGAGCTTAGGCTCATCTTCGTGTGTAGACAACTGAATTGAAAGCTGAAATTATATGCAACAGAAGACCCTGTACGACATTGGCTGTATGCCTTCTTGATTCTTCAGCCATTGGTTTACATTACTCAAATATTAAATTGATGTTTACTAGTCACTTCATGTTAGCATTAGTCAGCAAGCTACTTTTGTATGTGATTCATTATTTTTTCAAGCCCGAGCAATCTGCCAGAGTCATACGGTCTAGTTAGTTTTGGTCAGGCACTCAGGCTACTACTTTTTGCTATTACAATGGGTAAAATGGAACTTGTTTGCTTTGAAATCCAGACTCTTCATAGATCATATCCTGATCATGCTTGTTCTCATAATATAATAAAACAGTTTTTAGATTTCTAGTGGATACCTACTGTTTTGGGGAATATTTGACTTGTTCATTTTTTCACTAATTACTTTTTTCAGTGGAATTTGCAGCCAACTTAAAATTTTTGTGATATCTTCTGGTAGAACAATTTTTAGGTTGGATGCGGACTTTAGTAATGGAGCAAGTGGAGATATACATATTCTTTAAATGGAGATGGTACAGATTTTAAGAAAATCTTTTTATTTGGTTGTGATGTGCGCACATTTTTCTTTTTGCATGCATGTCTGATGTTTTATTATTTGGTGTACAAACACCTATATCTGTAACATGAAAGTCAGAGATCGAAAGGAGAGGCGTACAAAGTTCCCTAATAATATTTAGAAAGATTCTAACCATTGTATATAAAGTTTTCGGTATGCCAGTTGTAGGTTAGAAAGACCCTACTATATTTTGCCGAATATGGTTTATTGCATATGTTTTTTTGCTTGTTAAAGGTACTTCTTAGTTTTCCAATCTCATCTTTTTAATTCAAAGTACAAAGTTCCCGAACTTGGGAGTGCAAAGTTTAGAATTACAAAGTTTTGCTGCCAAGTGTACAAAGTTTATAGCATGGTAGTATAAAGTTTTAAATTTGGAGTACAAATTATTCGAAAGTACTTAGTGCTCTATTATAATGTTCTATGTGTGAGACTTGAAATTGAGGGATAAAGTTTTTAATCATGCAGTTTGAATATTTTTGGAACTACAAATATAAAGTTACCAATAAAGTTTTTAATCATGCAGTTTGAATATTTTTGGAACTATCAAAATTTTATATTTATGACTAATAAGTTACATGTCTTTTTTATTTTCGACACCTGTGCTTTATTAGTTTGTGATTTTGAAAAGTTGGGGATGTAGAAAGTCCTAAATAATTGCCTTCAATGTTTTTTGCATCATGGGGTACACATATTTTGATACCTGGTTTTTTTAAAGTTGGGGATGTACAAACATTTGAATCGATGACATCAAATCTTGTTTTTGCACTCTATTGGCTACCCACTGCTAGAGGAGGTTATGCATTTATATAACTTTTTTTTGAATATTTCAAGGCTGTAGGTGCAGAAAGTTTACTGGGTATAATTCCAAAAAAATTACCAGTGAATAAGTTTTGAATATGGCGGCACAAAGTTTTTGTAAATGTAGTGCACATATTGAACATACACACTGCAAAGTTTTTAATTCTAGAGGGGAAAGTTTAGTACGAGTTATTCAGTTACCTAGCATTTTACCATTCAATCATTCTTTTTGCCACGTTACTTCATATTCGAGTGGATTTGTTTTCAGGTCATTTGAAGTTGTTGATCCTAAGGCAGATCTATTCTGTTGGGGGATAGAAGTAAAACAGACTCACCTGTTGAAAAATTGTGAGGTTAGATTTTTTAAATCCCCCCTCCTACCCCATTCAATCATTCTTTGTGTTATGCATGACTTGAGAGTAGTAAGCATGAGGCAATAGTTTTCAGTATTCAAGTATAAAGATTCAAATATGCAGGTTGAAATTTTTAGAAAAGAGAGTTATAAGTTTCAAATATTTTAGTGCAAAGTTGTATGATTTTTTAAGTAAAGTTTTTGAAATTAGAGAGTTTTGTAGGTCAAAGATTTTTGGTAGGAATGAAAAGCTAATAATGTTACAGTACAAACTTTTTAGTTCTAGACTGTAAAGTTATACAAGGTTTTGGAATTACAAAGCTTTTTAGCCTTTTTCTAGGACCCAACACTTAAACACTACATGAGCAGTCAAAAATAGAAGCTATGGAAGTTATCACATTTAGAGTGCACATGTTGAAATTACAATGGTGTGAATATGGGAATACGAAGTTTAGTGAGTCAAAAGTTTTAAAGTTCAGAGTTCAAAGTTTCAAATAATAAAGTTTTGAACTTAAAAGTACAATGTTTCAAATGTCCTATTACAAAGTTCATGGTATTTGGTCAAAAGTTTTTCTATTCGGGACTACAAAGTGTTAAGATATGCTACTACAAAATTTTCTTAATTTTAAAATACAAAGTTTGAAACTGTGGATACAAATCTTTTTGATATGCTAGTAGAAAGTTCATAAATTTGGAGTTCAAAGTTTTGGATGTAAGAGTACAATGTTTCAAATTTATCAATAGAAAGTATCCTTGGACTTCATGTAATTTATGAGTTTCCAACTTTTGAGACTACAAAGTTAAGATTTTCTACGGCAAAGTTTTTGAATCTATTGTGGAAAGTTGGGAACTAAAAAATTATGATGATATGAAATACAAAGGTTATAATGTGATATCACAAAGTTTCTAAATTGGGAGTTAAAAGTTTTAGATTATCAAGGAATTAAGAGTAAAATATCTTAGTACAAAGTTCTTGGGTTTTTTTTAGAGTGAAGAACCATATGTGAATAGTTTTTATTTAATTTGCAGAACTTTCACTATGATGTTTTGTATTTGGGACTACAAAGTTAAGGAATAATGGTAGTACAAAGTTTTCTGAATTAGATTGTAAAGTTTGGAATTAAAGATTCCAATTGGGAATACAAATCTTTTTAATGCAGTAGTTGAAAGTTCCTATATTTAGAGTTCAAAGTTTTGGATCTAAGAGCAAGATATTTTAAATTTCCCATTGAAAGTTCTTGATTTGAAATTTTAACAGATTTTCGAGTGTATTTTTTAGATTTGCTTGACCTCAAAGTATTTAGATTCCTAATTTAGAATTTTAAGTGATTGGATAAAATTTATCACTTTTTTATGATACAAAGTTTATATCTGTGCGCATGCTAGAGTTAAAGTTTTATATTAATAATTTAAGAATTTCCATTATTTAAGTAGAATAATTTTATATTTGTATGTTTTAAACTTAGTAGTGGGAGTTTTTTTTAATTTTATGTTTCTTCTCTACTATTGCAGAGTTATGTAACTGACAATGAAAAGTTTTGAAATTGACAATATTAAGCTTCTGATTTTCTTATAATTCTAATATGTTTTTTCTAGAGCATCGAGGTTGATTTCTATCACTGAAGATGCACTATTTTGTTGCTGAAAATCACATAGATGCTTTGCGCGGATGGACAAGCATGCATTTGTAACATAAATGAATTGTCAAGATTTCCTCTTTGTTTTTAAAAGATTACTCATTTCTTGTATATTGTATTCATTATGTATGGTTCCACATTTATATGTATGTCAAACAATCCTCCCGCACGTTAACTCACCCACACACCCGCTGTCCCGAAAGAGAAATCAAAAGAAGCCTGAGATAGAAAGAAATTCCAACGAAATATAGGAACCAGAGAAGTACTGCTGACAGCTGTTGATAGAAAGTAATAATATAATGGAACCCAGCTATCCCGCCCCCATCAACCGCGTTCGCGCCTGACGCGCGCGTGCTACTTGCTACAAGCGACGATCGATCGCCGCTACTCAGTCCCAGCGAACGAGCGCCAAATAATGGCTCCCCCGCACGGGGGACCGCCCACCCCAACGGGCTATGGGGCAGTCTACACCCGGTGGTAGGGGTGGGGGTGGGGGTTTCCACGACTGGCACTATGGGTGGTGCTGTGGTGGCACGACGGGCTACGAGAGGGAGGGGAGGATGCAGATATAGAACAAGCTAAAATTTGAGGGTTTTTTGCACATATGTTCGTCCATGTGGAGTTACTTTGGCATGCCACATTGGATTTTGAAGGGTATGGACCTAAGTGACAACTGAACAAGTTCAGGGTGCTAAATTTCAATTTTAGGAGTCCGTGAACCTAAGTGGCACCTCGGGACAAGTTCAAGGATTGATGGTATATTTAACTCTTTGGTAAGAATGTAAGATAGCATGATCATCTGAAGAACGCAACCTTGTGGTTCATGAGACCAAATTGATCGATTAATGTATGGTTCAAAAGAAAAAGTAAAACAGTCATTCTCAAATTTCACATGAAAAAAATCATATACAAACTGGACACAAGTGAAGAGTAGTTGTAGAGATCAATACTAACCGACTTGTTCTTCTAAGCAACAAAAGCAGTCAAAAACATTTTCTCCCTTAGACGCAGCTCTGCAAAGAATAGTTTCTTAGAACCATACATTTCTTTGTCATTACAATGAAATTACATGGCCATAGGCACTGCCGGTTTCGAACATGTAGCTGTTCTCCATAGTTTTTATAAACTCGTATTTCACCTGACAATTGGGTGTACAAATTCTAAATAAATTCAATAAAATGACAAAACATCAACTTGATTAATTAATCTGAAGTTTATTAAATCATGACATCATTTATTGTTTGGATTATGTTGTAATGTTCTACTGAGTTTACTGCGAACTTAACCGATTGATATTCTAAATCAAGTTCCTCACCTCTTAAATTGATTTGAATGCTTTTATAGCTCAAGCAGTGAATGTGATCACGAGTTCATCATAGTTCTTTGTGGTGTGCCTGATTATATTAGCATACTGTCTGCTATATAAATTGCTTACTTTTAAATGTATTATCAATAAGTTCATGAGTACTAGGGCTCACTTAAATTTACTTACGAAAAACACATTGTGGTCAGCTATAATCACTGCATGAACTCTAAACACAACACAAAATGTTGGAGTTTGATTTGGCCCTAATACTCACTAAGTTGAGGACTATACCTAGGACACCAACTCACTCTAGAGTCGGTCAATTTTCAATTTCTATACTAGTTAGTGCGATGGATCCTTTCGACATCAGAGCCGATTTTCACTTTCAGGTGGCAGAGCCTACTAAAAGATGAAATTGACTTCCGAGTGGCAGAGTCTACCAACATATGAAGTCTAGACCCTTGTGATCTCGGGTGACAACCAAAGTTCGATGGATCAAAACTTGTGCAGTAAGTACTTAGAAACTATATGGCCCAATCAAGAGACTAACACTCATAAGAACATCACTTTATTACAACACAACAATATTACACAAGAGTGTACAACACCTCTCTTTAGTGGCTAGCCTAGAACTCACCCTTTGTTACTACCATCCACTCATCTACCTGCTCATGGTTAAATGGCATGTCAAGCAAGGGTGATGACGTGTGTCCCCTTCTAGAGTTTTCACTAGACAAATATCTATGTTCTACACTATTCTAATCTTTTCATGGGAGAAACATCTAGTGCCTTCATGGAAAACATAATGGATCTTGAGTTATGTGGAATGTTCTAGAAGATTGTATTGCTTTCCTTCAACAACAAATAAAAGACAAACTGAGCCACATGATTGTTGGATAACCATGACTGCTATGCAAATGTATCATTTGGCATTCATCCCACTTTTCTTTGTGTACACTCTGTGTCTCCTCTTACTTTTTTTCCTTAAGAAAATGGGATGACAGAAGGAAGTAGATAGAATATATGCATCTCGGTGAATTTCCTAAATTAGGGAAAGGTATGTGTTAGCTTTATAACTTCGCTTCTAGAAAAGTTAGTGAATGTCATAATTAGTTAAAATTTAGGGTTAATAAATGTGACTGGTAATGAGATTTTCTTGTAGAATTCTTAACTTTTGTTTTAGTAGCATGGTTTGGTGCAAATAGTGAGTTTACATTGCAAGCATGAACAAAGGAGAAGCATAATCATCATGTATACAGAATGAGTAAGGGTTATTTTGTTATTTTTTTATATTTAAAGTTTCTGAATTGTTTACTCAGTATATGTTGCAGCAAGCCAGTAATACATCAACATTCCCTTATCATATTCTTCCACTGAACAAAGTATTTAGTTGAAGAGAAAAAAATCTCTTGGGACTTACCTTTTTCCAAACTTACACAGATGAAGCAATGCAATCTATGGAGTGTCAAAACTCAAAAGTGGTATGTAATAAGAATTATTAACAGAATTCTCTACAGTGACATTTATAAAAGTAAGTGGTACTCTTCGAACCATTTACTTTACAAATTACAAAAAACACAATACAATTCTTCTTGCTCAAATCAAGAGAGAAAGAGAAACTAGGCATTTGTGGGACGAATGGTGCTAACCACCAGACTAACTAGCCTCAACGAATACATCAATCTAGACCTGAGCATTTTTCGGACCGGGCCGGGCCGAAAAAACCCTGGTTATTTCGGGCCGAGAAAATCCTGCCCATGACCGTCCCACTAGACGCGTCGAGCCTGAATTTTCGGGCCGGGCTCGGGCTTGGGCGGGCCGTCCGTGTATTTATAGTGTAAAATAGCTAAAAATAGCATTTCGGACCGGGCTTGGGCCAAGATTTTTTTCTTGGGCTGCAAGATCTGTGCCCATGCCCGTCCAGTAAAGTCCGTAGGCGGGCCGGGGCCGGGCCGAGGCCGGGCCGAGTCGGGCTAAAAATGCTCAGGTATACATCAATCGGCCTGTTATGGCCCATGAGATGACCAATAGACACATCCTTGAGCCCATGTGACACCTACGACGATTTCCTCCAGATAGATTAGGCCGAAAACTTGGAAGGCACCTACACACGGTTGGACCGCCCCATCTCTTCATAGGACCAGGACAACAATTTTCTTCCCTCTCACTCATACACCCCATATGTCGCGACACCGACTCGGACATCTAATCTTCGTGTCCATGTTCTAAAAAAATCTCCATGTCCGAGTCAACGTACCTATGAGCATCCCTGTTGTCTGTAAAGGGATGCCATTACCGCTAGCAATCGCCATCTCCGTTCCTCACCGTCTCACCTACGCATCGCGACGGCTGGCCAATCTTTTTCTTTGAATAACATGCCACCTACTGTGATGCCCTCGGCCGCTGTGCAACCTTGGTGATCTCAATGATCTTTCTCCAACTTCTGAATCCTCTGCCATTCATCTGCTTCTGCTTCCGGCTCCTCTACAGCTGGTGACCAAGGAGATCACAACACTAAGTTGGGGAATGAGGGTGCCCTAGATGGCGGCTATGCAAATCATGTATGGTCAAGGTGGTGCCAGCAGTGACATCTCACTCTTGCCGACACTGCCTGCTCCAGATTCTCTCGATCTTTCTTTGTAAGTGAAAAAATATTGTGACAACAACTTATTTATTGTTCTCTTTCATTGTGTTTTCAGATGTTGATGAATTCTCCAATTTGTACATCATATGATTGATGCACCAGGCAAAGCGACAGTACTGCTGGTACACTAGTGGATGAGGAGGCCCCCCAAGTCATGTATTTAACCCGAAGGTTACACTCCACAAATAATTTATTAGTAACTGAATCTCATTATCATTTATCATGTTAGCCAGCTTAAACTGGTGTCAAGTTCATGGTGTTCTAATGGGAGGATGATGGCATAATAATTGACTCTTTTTCAGAACCTTCTATTTCAGTGAGTATGGGTCACTACCACCTGTGAATTGATAACTATGTTACAATGCTAAAACAGTTGCATGACTAGTCTTACTATGGATGAATCAACAATCCAACTAATTCAAGAAGTGATTCTCAAAAAAAAAACTAATTCAAGAAGTGCAACATGTAACCACCTGACTATAGCATGGAGCCTTAGTTCGATGTTCATCAAGCCACCAAGTTCGCAGAAATCGCACTGTGTTGTCATAACAATGATCCAAGCAACGAGGTAGGCACACACACACACACTACTGATTATTACACATTTGGCTTTGAATTAACATATTTTTGAACTCTGCATCTAACTATATCAGGTGAATCACTCCCACTGGTTCAGTAATAGAAGTCATTTTGGACAAGGTTTGGGTCAAACATTGGGAATATAAATGATAAATAACTTTTAAGACATTGAGTTTGGAAATGTGAAAGTTGTATCAATAGATTTGTCTTGAAAATTATTTTCATAAAAAATATACATATATAACTTTCCCATAAATATTTTTATAGAAAAGAGAAGTCAAAGTTGTGCTTTGCAGACCGTATCGCTGTCCTAAACGACTTCTATTACTTAACCGAAGGGAGTATGAACTTGTAAAGGCCATTGTGAGAAATTACATGTTTGAAGGTAGTCAAACTTTGGCCATGTCAACTTCACCACGAGGGCAACTCAGCAAGATGACTATGAGGCGGAGCAACTCTCTTTGCAGAGCTGAATCCAAGGTTCTGGGATTCAGGCCGAGTTGGCCGAAATTCGGTGAGATTCGCCCAATTCGGCCTGGCCCGAGAAAAACTCAAACCGGTTAAAAATTTCAGCCTCATTTGAATTTTCGGCCCAGCCAAACATCAATACCGGCCCACAAAGACCCTCCACGGGTATCAAACGGCGAACTCCATCCTGTAACCCTAGAAATTTCATTTTTCTTCCTCCTCTCATCCCTGGTGGCGGCGACTGTTCAAGGCTTCTTCTCTAGTTTCAGTAATCCCCATCTTGATTCGTCCCCTCTCCCTTGCCCATCCAATCCGTGTTTGCTGGCTCCCATCATTGTTGACGGCTGTTAAGTACCACTTTCAGCCCTTAATATTCTCACATAAATGGAGGCATATGCATTATTTACTTGCATTTTGGTTTGAATAATGTAGTTCCACTTGTCCTTGGAGATTATTTGTATGTAGGTGAAATATCCCTTAAAAGAGATGGAAATCCACCTTCTATGGAGAAACCATGCCAACTCAGCTGAGGAGGTGGCTGCCACCAAGGAAACACATGGCATTCCATGTCATTGATCCAAGGGAGGCACTCACCGACGAATCAGAGAGCGCCACATGGACTTCACATGGATCCATGGGCCCATCAGAGCTCCAACTTATCAGGAAACTTGGCATGCACGGAGGACAAGCATCAGGACCCACATGTCAGCCTCCCTGAGAAAGCACAGCCGGGAAGGCCGCCCTAGGGGTTCGGCCGACCCTAGGATCGGCCGAACCGACCTAGGGTCGGTTCATCCCGGCCTTTCATGTGTCACTTGCTCATTGGTTGCTGGCTGCATCCCGGGGTGTTTTGGAGCACTTTGAGCCTCCGAGCAAGCCTTGTCCCTGCCTATAAATAGAAGGGGAGGGGCTCCCATTTCACACACACCACTCTCTCATTCTCCTCTCACTTTTAGTTTCCAAGGCTAGGGGGTAGGCTAGAGTAGCTCTTCTTCAGGTTCCAAGTCTTCTTTGGAGTCTAGGTATGAGTTCTCTTTTATCTTTATTTCATTGTATGACTTTGATCTACTTCAGTTATTAAGCTATTTCATATAAAGTCATGGTAGATCATATGCTTGATATGTTCTTGAGTTCATCCTTGTTCATCATTTAGAGGCTTGTGTTCTTCATGAACACTACCTTTTGATCCACTTGAAGGATGATAAACTCATTCCTTATGTGTTTGTTCATAAGTAAGAGGCTCGTGTTCTTCCCGAACACGACCCTTTGATCTTATTGACTAGACATAAGAGAGTTCATATCCGTTCGTATGTCTAGCCTTAATTGATCTTGTTAGATGGCATGAGAGTGTTGCATGAGGTTTGTGTTCAAGCTACGGTACTCGGTCTAAGTTGACCAGTCTTCTGGTGGCTCTCACCCTGGGTCACAATAGCCCGGGCCGGGTGAAGTCTAGCAGCAACGCAGGCATGGTGCCTGGGTTGTGTGGCTACGTTAGTTATGAGCATACCCCCCGTAATGATAGAGGTAGGTCCGCAGTGGTGACAGCTGTTGGATCCTTTGGAACCCTCCACGCTGGGGTACCTGCTGTAGGAGTCTAAAGTCTAGTTTCGCAGAGTGCTGGTCATCGCGGGCTAGCTCCCCATTTGAACTTGGGTGCTGAACCTTACCCTCTCATGCAATGCTCATGCTTATCTCTTGTATCTTCTAGATTTGTATGTTTAGTACATTAGAACCTAGAGCTAACTCGTATGTTCCCCCTAAGCCGTAGTGTGCTAGAGTAGAGGTACATCTGAGTGTGTGTGTCACACTACCCTTTCATATCTTTTATCTTACCCCTGCTTTTGAGTTTGTTGTTTCCTATACCTATCTCTTAGTTTACATTCAGAGCAAAAGCATAAGTCTATGATATCCGCCATTGCCTTCCACGGATACGATACCCTTGAAATATTCTCCTTCCTTGGGGAAATGCTACAATGGTTTATCTGTGTGCTTGCGGATTCGTTCATGATCGTTTAGATTAACCTTTGGCAAGTCTTGATGTTCACGCTAATTCGGCGTCGTTAGTTGTGACATTAAGAAGTGCCTACAAGGAGTTTCTTGGTGTTGCCACTGAGGATGGATTCTAAATCTGTTCTTAAAGTGACGGCGCTAGGAAACCCCAACAAGCATTTCTGGCGCCGTTGCCGGGGAAGGCACAGGATTATCATGACTATGCTTTGCATCTGTTTATAAACTCTGAGTAGGTTAGGACAACTCTCAATGCAGGCTAACCTTGATTGTCTTATTTTATCTTTGGATGATGAAGACAGGTAGTGTATGACTGGTTTCGACTTACCGGAGAATTTCACTGAAGACCCCGAGTCACTTGTGAGGAAATCTCGAATTCATTTCGATTCACCTTGTCGTACTCGTCCGGAAGGCGAACAAGCTTCCTTTGTACCATCCACGTCAAACGCTATGGCCCAGAAGACACTTCGTGAGTACTCAGCTCCTTCCGCTGACCAGGTGCTGCAAGGCCCTGAGGTGGCAATGGGGACTGAAAATTTTGAGATCAAGACGGGTCTAATTACGATGGTACAGGCCAGCCCATTCTTTGGCAAGCCAAATGAGGATGCTAATGCCCATTTGCAGCAATTCCTAGAGCTATGCACCACTTTCATCATCAGGGGTGCAAATATGGAAGCTGTTCGTCTTCGACTGTTTCCATTCTCTCTTCTGGGGAAGGCCAAGCAATGGTTCTATGCGAATCGTGATGCTATTAACAATTGAGATAAGTGTTCAGAGGCATTTCTCAAGAAGTTTTTCCCATTGGGTAAAACCAATGCTCTTCGTGGAAGAATTTCTGGTTTTCCGCAAGCAGCAAGTGAATCCATTCCAGAGGCTTGGGAGAGGCTTCAGGAGTATGTCCTGGCCTGTCCTCACCATGGGATGGAGGATTGGCTCATTCTTCAAAGCTTTTATAATAGGTTGACTCAGACAGCCCGAGGCCATACTGATACTGCTGCTCAGGGAGCATTCTTCTCACTCACAGTTGATAATGCTAAATCACTCATTGAGAAGATGGTTTCGAACCAAGGGTGGAGTGATGAAAGACTCCAACCACGACCGAGGGGTACTCATACTGTCAAGGAAGCAGACATGATTACTGCCAAGTTGGATCTTCTTATGAAGAGATTGGCTGACTACACTAGCGAGAAGGCTGCCATGGCCACCACTACTCTGCCTATGGATTCTCATATGACTTGTGAAGTCTGTGGCAACACTAGGCACTCAGGAAACTATTGTCCGGAGACTCAGGAGGAAGTGATGTATGTTGGCGTTTCTTATCCTCAACGCTCGGCGCCTTTGTAGCGTGAGACGTGTAAGAAACTCCCGGGTACACTGACGAGTGCGAATAAATCCGTAAGCGCACGGATACACCACTGTAGCACTTCTCCCTAGGAGAATGAGTACTCCCTTCGGGTTTCGTTCCTAGGACGGAGAGTAACCAGAGAGGGTCTATCCAAGGACACCAGCTTTCGCTGGGATAGGTCGGGATACAAGGAGCACTTCCTTAAGGGACTTAGCTCTCAAGATGTATTCATGTCAGATCTTAGTCATCCCTGCGGGGCGACAACACTCAGAGGTGCTGGCAAGCGAGCCCAACTCGATAGCGACGTAAGAGGGTTGACAAAGGGTCCAACAGGCTGTCACCACTGCGGCCTACCTCTACGCTACGATCGTACGTGGTCTCCGTAGGAAACCCAAGGCCCAGACACCACGTCTGTACCCCAGATAAACACTATAGTGCGGCGTATGCTAGCTCCGCTAACTACACTATAGCAACTGCATAAATACGGTCCCACGAACAAGGGAAAGATCGGAATCAGATCATATCATTGAACTGGGAGCAGAAAGGAAGCTATGGATGGAGCTGAACGAGATACAACAAACTTACTTAACTAAACAGGATCAGAGCATGCAAACAAGTAAATGAACTACGGTTCTAGCTCTAAAGGATCGAAGCCTTGTGTCACGAAGGACACTAGCCTCTAACTTATGAACGAGCCAAGAACACAAGAACAAAGCAACCATGCATGATGTCCACTATAGTCTAAATAAGAAATGCTGAAATACTCACTTTGATCTAAATGAAGAACAAGCATCCACGAGGACATCAACTCACTCCTTACCCCTCCTCTACCTCTCACTAATCCTAATCTAGATCTCTCCTCATCACCATTCTACCACAAAGAGGTGAGGATCACCTCTCATGGGCAGAATTGGAGAGAGGGAGAGAGAGCTACACAAGAGAAAGTGGAACTTGAGAGCTAGGTGGTGTGTGAGAAATGGAGCCCTCCCCTCCTATTTATAGACAAGGAGGAGGCTTGCTCCGGCGCTCAAAGTGCCCCTAAACACCCGGGAATGCAGCCAAGAGCCAATGAGCAAGTGACAAGTGGAGGGGGAGGATCAACCGACCCTAGGTCGGTTCGGCCGATCCTAGGGTCGGCCGACACCCTCGGCCCTCCATCTGTGGTGTGCTTCGTCTGGCTCACTTCCATGTGGGCCCTGATGCCTCTCCTCCGTGCATGGCACATTTCCTGGTGGTTTAGTTGGTAAAGTGGGCCCATGGATCCATGTGATGCTGATGTGGCAGCGTATGATTCGTCGAAAGTCCTTCACATGGATTGGTGACATCATGGATCAAGGAGAATCCATGTGGCAGCCCCTGATTGGCCAGTATTTGAGTGCCTTGGATTGGAGTGGAGTGAAAGTGCATGAACTCCTCTCATTTCTTATGCTAAATACCTGCATTCAAATAGACATCGACACTAGTGGAAAGTATGAGTTTAAGCACCTATTCTAGTGTGGATGTTCAATTCATGCTCAGATTTGTAGGAGTTGACGGCCTTGAAAATGGTAAATATTGACCGTCAACAACACCCCCACACTTGACCTTTGCTCGTCCCGAGTGAAGGGGAAACAAAGCCAAGCGGGTCATAAATACCGAAAAGTAAGACAGACATAAGAGATATTCCAAGTCATACCTTGCTCCTGTGAACCTCTGTGTAGTGGCTATCACGTTCCCTTGGGTGATTGAAAAGTAGAACAGCTGTGAATCAAGTCGCTTATGCACCTGATGATAAACACCTTGGGGGTTTTGCAAGATTTTCATAAACAAAACTCTTGGTGGCTTCCTCATTTGATTCTCTCAAATCGCTCAATGTGTATATGTCCTCACTAAGGCATTTTGCCCTTCTTCATCCTACTTCTAATGATGGCTATATGTGGAGCTCAGGGTAGGATAAAGAGAAAGCATACTTGCATCACATATTTTGCAAAGTCAAAGACTGGATCCACAGAGAAAATCAAATCATACCATCAGATCAAGATGTGCACCAGTATGGCTATGGTGTGTATGGTAAGGTGGATACTAGGCCCGGAATGGGTGCTAGATATTACCATACATATATATATGGTGAAAATATGGGTTGATGGTAATGTGGACACTAGCCCCGGAATGGACACTAGTTATTACCATCTATGATATGGAACTCCTTTTTGCATGATCTCATCTCTCCCCTATTTCTCCTTTATTTTGGACATGGGCTATTCTCTCTTTTTTTTCATCATGCCTTGAGCATGTGTGTGTGTATATATATATATATTTAAACCCATGTCTCTTTTTGAAGGCCACTTCTGGAGAGAGATGTCACACCACATATGGAGTTTTATTTTTATGGAATGGATAGATGATACAATGCTAACGTCCAAGGTAGAAGCATAGCAAGGGAAAAATAGGTGGGGTGCACATAAATCTTGATCATGAAAGTAATGAAAGAAATTCTCACAAGGGTCACAGAATTTGACAAAGCTCAAAGTAATGATAAGCAGCATATGAATCGAAGGTTTTTACCTACAGAGATCATATGGCTCTAATGGGACGGAGGCATATCAAAGAAGAGCCTTTCCAAGAGGTTTTGAGTTTTCAAAAATAAATTCCCCAAGAGAGTTAGTCATCAGAGCAAAAGATCATATCATCCAGCCATATCATACTCATCAATTACTTAGGTGAACATGCTTGTCCTTAAGAAGATTTTGGTTCACAAGCATCAGGCAGGTAACAAGGAATAAAACATATGTAAGTCTACTCAGGTACAAATGGGATGGGTGATCTTTAGCATCATCATTCGAGTTTTAGTTTAGAGATAGACAGATATAGCTTATAAAACTCATGAATGAAAGAGAGTGAGTGGTCGGGATGCAAACCGGCGCTATGCATGGAAGATGAACCATGAGACGCTCTCCATAGGAGTGAACTCGTGCGGGTCCCGTTCAGGTTCTCGGTAGATGATCGATCGGCTAGCGCGGAATGCTCGCAGTGGGTACGTACGATAACGTAGTGCTTGCATTGGGAGAGTCGTGGCTCTTCCTCCACACTGTCTCGAACCTAGATGTCTTCTAAATCAAAAAGACCAAAGTAACGACACAAAGGGTGGCTAAACCGGGTTACATGACCGGTGAGCCACTTTATTCAAATCCAAATGTTTTAATCAAAATGATTAGGTGCTTACACACACATGCAAAAGAAATAAATGAAATGAAGGGAAATAAAGGGAAATCAAACCTAGACCTAGACTAGCGCCTAATGAACTAAAGATGGGGCTAATCCCCACTACTCGGCATCGTAGAGGGCTGCATGCCCCGTGGCCGAAAACAGCCTCCTCATCTTCGCACAAAGGCCGCGGCGAAGGTGACAGATGTCATCTCTGAGCTCGACCAGGTCCAACTTCTACTCCGAGTAAGCAGCCCTAAGCTTCTCGTTGCTGGCCTCCAGTTCCTTCATCCGCGGGGTCAGGTTGGCCACTGAGGAGAGCCTAGGGAGCTGCTCGGTTGCCCGAGTCCTCTCCCTGGACCTCCTAGTGTAGGGCGGCGGTGGCGACCCGACGTCCAGGCCAACATCTTCCTCCTCTTCTGGCAGAACTGGAGCTGGGCGTGCTGCAGGAGCCTTCTCCTTGGGCAGTGCCGGCTTGATGGTCACCGGCGGCTATGGTGAAGGAGCGGACTGTGCTGAGCTTGTCTGCCCTCCAGCTGGCGACGATCCAAGCGTGCTAGGTGGAGCAAGCGGCAACCCCCTGGGGCGAAGCTGAGCCATGGTCGGCCTGCCGTAGGGGCTGGCCGCCCGTCTCATGTGCCTCTTCCCAGGCGAGGCGGAGCGCCGTGAGGGCGGTGTGCCTGGAATCCTCCCGCCCGGCGGGATGGTGGCGAGCGGAGGAACATCCAAGACGCCGGCCACCATTGCGAGGTCCGCAGTGGGGGCGGCAACAATGGAGGGGTTGCCTCCTGCCCCAGGGCCAGTGGACGAGGTGGAGCCATCGAAAGGGACAACACTCCTTCCGGCCATGGATGCGGTGATGCTGAGGAGTTGAGGTGGAGGAGATGGGTTTTGCGATGCGAAAGGTCGTTGGGCGGCAGAGAGAAGATTTCTGGAGGAGAATGAGACGCACACACGAAAGAAGAAGGGGAGAGGAGGCACCAGGGTTTCGGCCAAACCAGGGTTCGGCCGGCCCCCTGTGGGCCCCTCTGGTCCTCCCCCTTCTCGTGTGGGCTCTAGCAAGTCTCAGGATCGACGACCCAGGTGGATTCCCCGAGATGGAAGGATTGGTTTAGGCTTTAGGCTAAGATAAGGTTGAGGTTGAAGATTCATCCTCAACTATATACCAACCTTGGCCGAACCATGATATATCCAAAGAGAATCTGGGGGAAATCCCCTTGGCGACACACTGGGTTCGTCGGAAGTGTAGGTACTTCTGGCGGTAGTCACGAAGTGTTCGGGTCGCCGCAAAGGTGCTGCCTTCCTGTGGACCTCTGCCTACTTCTCTTAATCTTGGCAACTTTTTCTCCTGCATGACCACGGTCCACAAGATACCCGAAGGATAATTCGTCCTGGGGAAACGAGATGAGTCCCTGGAGTACTCAGGGTGTGGGTGTCTTGTAACCTCCTGTCTCAACTTATGACCGTGTCCTTGCAGATGATGTTGATATGACGATAAGCTCTGCTCTGCAAGGGTAGTGCATATACGAACTCGAGCCCAAAAAGGTATATCGAGGCTGAGAGCAAGCATGATCATCCCAGAGAGGCTGAGGCCTCTCCTGAGGTGGTCATGGGACTCGAGGACTATAGCACTGAGGTCGTGGAACTCGGAGATGAAAAGATCGAACACTAAGGATAGTGCTTCACCAATAGGTACCGATCTCCGAGCTCAGGCTCAGAAGGACACTCAGCTCTCAAGAGGATGAAGCGTGGACTTCTAGAGGCCGGTGTACAATCAGGAACTAGAGTTCGGATGAAGAGCAAGATTTACTCACTCTTACCTTAGGCAGAGGGTTTGATGTTCCCATCAAAGTGATGAAAACATTCCCAATTCTGGCCTAAGCTTCCAATGGGGGGTTATGGATGAACTGAAAAGTGCACCTCCCATTGGGCATCGATCAAATCAGGCATAGGATACATAGTGCAAGCTTCTCCTGATTGATCGGCATTGATCGATGTGCTTGAGATGGAAAGTGAGTGCCCTCCATTCGATCAGTAAATTATCGTGATCCTTCGGTCTGACGGATGAATCCAATGGATTATAAAGCAGAGACCGATGTCTTGGTTTATATGAAACTTCAGTGCAAAGCACTTCAGCTCAAACCTTGACGTAGAAACATGATGGGCCTCTCATACCCTCCTTAGGAGATAGTAGTGAGGATCGAACAAGTCATCCTGGCCGGGAATGGTCGTTCTCTTCGAACTACTCTCTCTGTCCTCCCACGAGACAAAGTCTCGGGGAGAAAGTCTAAGAAGATGCACAAGAGGGGAACCCAAGGGTAGATCTCATGCCACGAAACCTTACCCTTAGACTCCTGCTATTCAAGAATGACATCTTCAGCCAGAGCTCAGAAAGAGTGGACATGAAGTCTCGGACTCGGCTGATGATGGATCTAGGTGGCTCAACAATTCTTCTGGTGGGTGCCTCGTTGACCGGGATGCAAGGGGAGCTGAAATCTCGGAGATTATCCAGGATCTCTCTTCCCTTGACGGCATCTAGGTCCACAAAGGATCCTCCAGAGAGAGCATTAAGCCTCATGGCATCGTTCTTCCGCAATCCAAACCAGAAGTGCTGAAGCAACATCCAATCGGGAATGCGGAGGACTGGGCAATCTTCCACCGCGGAGGCGAAATGATTCCATGCCATTCCTAGTGATTCCTCCTCACATTGCTTGAAACAAAGAATCCTTGCCCTTAACGAGATGACACGTCGTATTGGGAAGAAGCAGGAGCAAAAAGCTGCTCTCAACCTTTCCCAAGTAAGGTAGTTCCTACCAAAATAATGGTGCCAATCCCGAGCTTCCCCAGAGAGGGATAGCGGGAAAAACTCTCTTTTCCGAGCATCCGGTGATTCTCCGGTTTTATCCTGAGTTTCAATCAGATGCTCGTAGTCTCTCACATGATCAAAGGGGTTCTCATGACTTAACCCCGAGAAGGATAGGTCCTAAATTAGCTTCATGAGAGAGGGGTGAATCCTACAGCCAGATGCAAGAGTGGATCTTGACGAAGATGGCTCTGAGGGTTCACTCCTCGAAGGCGGAAGGTGTTTACAAGGATAACCTTCCATGGGTAGCAGGGGTAGAGGTAGAAAGAAAACAAAAAGGATATTTCAAAAAGGGTAACAGGGGTGAAGGTAGAATAAAAAAGGAAAAAGATAAATACGAGGATAGACGGGCTCGAAGGTTAACAACAGCCGTCCCCGGCAACAGCGCCAGAAATGCTTGTTGGCATTTCTTATCCTCAACACTCGGTGCCTTTGTAGTGTGAGACGTGTAAGAAACTCCCAGGTACACTGACGAGTGCGAATAAATCCGCAAGCGCACGGATACACCGCTGTAGCACTTCTCCCTAGGAGAATGAGTACTCCCTTCGGGTTTCGTTCCTAGGACGGAGAGTAACCAGAGAGGGTCTATCCAAGGACATCAGCTTTCGCTGGGATAGGTCGGGATACAAGAAGCACTTCCTTAAGGGACTTAGCTCTCAAGATGTATTCCTGTCAGATCTTAGTCGTCCCCGCGGGGCGACAACACTCAGAGGTGCTGGCAAGCGAGCCCAACTCGGTACGCGACGTAAGAGGGTTGACAAAGGGTCCAACAGGCTGTCACCACTGCGGCCTACCTCTACGCTATGATCGTACGTGGTCTCCGTAGGAAACCCAAGGCCCAGACACCACGTCTGTACCCCAGATAAACACTATAGTGCGGCGTATGCTAGCCCGCTAACTACACTATGGCAACCACATAAATACGGTCATGTTGGCGTTTCTTAACGTCACCACTAGTTGTACACCTAGAGGGAGCGTAAGAGAGCAACCGGGTATACCGCAAGCGCATGGAAATACCGCTGTAGCACTTCCCCAAGGAAGGAGAGTATTCCAAGGGTATCGAATCCAAGGAACGATGTGCACTATCTTCTACTCTAGTATAGACGGTCCAAGGACACAACGCTGATTGATAGGATAGGTAGAAAGGATCTGCCTCAACCGAGCGCAGAGTCTAGCACGATCTCTCAGGTATAACACTCACTTTGGGCGCCAGCACATCCTAACTTTTCAGGGAGAGGCCAATGTGCTGGCAACGAGCCCAACTCGGTACGCGACGCAGAGGGTTGCAAAGGGTCCAACAGGCTGTCACCACTGCGGCCTACCTCTACGCTACAAACGTACGTGGTCTTCGAAGGGTAACCTATGGTCCAGACACCACGTCTACACCACTAGCTACTAATACGAATCCGCGAGGGAGATACTGGCACTAGCTCAAGGTATGCTCTATCACTCATGCAAGATCACGAATGCACTTTGATCTAATTAGATAAATGCAGGAGCATCAACTTTACTCTAATAGACAAGCTGGCAAACTAGATGCAAACTTATGATCTAAGTCTACTAGATCGAAAGGGTTGTGCTCGAAGAACACAAGCCTCTAAATCAAGAACAAACGAAGAACACAAGAACAAAGCAACTAAGCATGCATACAACTTTAGTCTAAATAGAAAATGTCGAAATACTCACTTTAGTCTGAATGAAGAACAAAGGCACCGCTGAGGATCGTTCTTAAGGAAAATGTCATGAACATGACATGTCCCCAAGCCTCCCACCTCACTTCCTACACTAATCCTATACAAAGAGCTCTCCTCTCCTAATGAGAGAGGCTCTAAGGCCAAAAGTGAGAAGGAGGAGAAGAAGTGTGTGTCCCTTTCTCTACCCCCTTTACTTCTATTTATAGGCCTGTGCACCAGCGTGGAAGCACACCATACACCCCTGAACTGGCTTAAGGATCCAATCAGGAGACACCACGTGGAAGGCCGAACCAAGGGTTTGCTGGCTCCCATCATTGTTGACGGCTATTAAGTACCACTTTCAGCCCTCAATATTCTCACATAAATGGAGGCATATGCATTATTTACTTGCATTTTGGTTTGAATAATGTAGTTCCACTTGTCCTTGGAGATTATTTGTATGTAGGTGAAATACCCCTTAAAAGAGATGGAAATCCACCTTCTATGGAGAAACCATGCCAACTCAGCTAAGGAGGTGGCTGCCACCAAGGAAACACATGGCATTCCACGTCATTGATCCAAGGGAGGCACTCACCGACGAATCAGAGAGCGCCACATGGACTTCACATGGATCCATGGGCCCACCAGAGCTCCAACTTATCAGGAAACTTAGCATGCACGGAGGACAAGCATCAGGACCCACATGTTAGCCTCCCTGAGAAAGCACAGCCGGGAAGGCCGCCCTAGGGGTTCGGCCGACCCTAGGATCGGCCGAACCGACCTAGGGTCGGTTCATCCCGGCCTTTCACATGTCACTTGCTCATTGGTTGCTGGCTGCATCCCGGGGTGTTTTGGAGCACTTTGAGTCTCCGAGCAAGCCTTGTCCCTACCTATAAATAGAAGGGGAGGGGCTCCCATTTCACACACACCACTCTCTCGTTCTCCTCTCACTTTTAGTTTCCAAGGCTAGGGGGGTAGGCTAGAGTAGCTCTTCTTCAGGTTCCAAGTCTTCTTTGGAGTCTAGGTATGAGTTCTCTTTTATCTTTATTTCATTGTATGACTTTGATCTACTTCAGTTATTAAGCTATTTCATATAAAGTCATGGTAGATCATATGCTTCATATGTTCTTGAGTTCATCCTTTGTTCATCATTTAGAAGCTTGTGTTCTTCATGAACACTACCTTTTGATCCACTTGAAGGATGATAAACTCATTCCTTATGTGTTTGTTCATAAGTTAGAGGCTCGTGTTCTTCACGAACACGACCCTTTGATCTTATTGACTAGACATAAGAGAGTTCGTATCCATTCATATGTCTAGCCTTAGTTGATCTTGTTAGATGGCATGAGAGTGTTGCATGAGGTTTGTGTTCAAGCTACGGTACTCGGTCTAAGTTGACCAGTCTTCTGGTGGCTCTCACCCTGGGTCACAATAGCCTGAGCCGGGTGAAGTCTAGCAGCAACGCAGGCATGGTGTCTGGGTTGTGTGGCTATGTTAGTTATGAGCATACCCCCTGTAACGATAGAGGTAGGTCCGCAGTGGTGACAGCTGTTGGATCCTTTGGAACCCTCCGTGCTGGGGTACCTGCTGTAGGAGTCTAAAGTCTAGTTTCGCAGAGTGCTGGTCGTCGCGGGCTAGCTCCCCGTTTGTACCTGGGTGCTGAACCTTACCCTCTCATACAATGCTCATGCCTATCTCTTGTATCTTCTAGCTTTGTATGTTTAGTACATTAGAACCTAGAGCTAACTTGTATGTTCCCCCTAAACCGTAGTGTGCTAGAGTAGAGGTAGCTCTGAGTGTGTGTGTGTGTGTCACACTATCCTTTCATATCTTTTATCTTACCCCTAGCTTTGAGTTTGTTGTTTCCTATATCCATCTCTTAGTTTACATTCAGAGCAAAAGCATAAGTCTATGATACCCGTCATTGCCTTCCACGGATACGATACCCTTGAAATATTCTCCTTCCTTAGGGAAATGCTACAATAGTTTATCTGTGTGCTTGCGGATTCATTCATGATCGTTTAGATTAACCTTTGGCAAGTCTTGATGTGCACGCTAACTCGACGTTGTTAGTTGTGATGTTAAGAAGTGCCTACAAGGCGTTTCTTGGTGTTGCCACTGAGAATGGATTCTAAATCTGTTCTTAAAGTGACGGCGCTAGGAAACGCCAACAATCATCACTCGATCTGTTGCTATTGATGATGGCTGCTGGCCGGCAAGAGCTGCAGCGCCACGGCTGGCAGGCACCAGCATGCGAGGAAACATGGCTTCCTGAAGACCTGAACTTGTGTGTTGTTTGAAAATTTTCTTCATTGATTGGTAGAAAATGCTCATTTGATTTGCTGATTGTTGCAATAATCTCTGTGAATGATGAATGAAATGCGATGCATGTCAAAATTTGGTCAGATTTCGATCATATTTCGTCAAAATATGATTTTTTTTTACTAGTCAATTCAATCGAATCCCAGCCCGAAATTTTCCGAATTTCCGAATTTTGCCCAATTCGGTGGGCTCCGAATTTTTTTACCATTCGAATCCCAAAACCCTGGCTGAATATACGAGACCTGACAACTTTTATGTGCTTTCGCTCCTTAGAAGAGAAGGAAGATGAAGCTGGTTAGTCTCCTCCTTTAATTGTTTTTGTTTGCTTCTTTATAGATTAAATTAGTCTAACACTAGGTTCACATCAAATGGATATCGACATAGAAGACCCAGAGCATTGCTACGAGTGTGATAATGAATTGAAGCATCCATGAGATGGAGTGTCGTATCAAGCCGGACATAGGATAGGGTGTCGAAGCTAATGATGCCCCTAATTTGTCTACACTAGAAGTTGCACGTGGTCATATTGTTTCCCTCTATCAAATTTACATGTTTGTTTAATGGAGCACAATGGATCCTCACCAACATTTATGCTCCTTGTAGTAGTGCTTGGAAAAGCGAGTTTTTGCAATGGTTCGGAAACATCCAGATGCCGGCTGATGTTAGTACTCGATGATTTTAATCTTATATTATGAGACAACTTGAGACTAGAAATAAACCTGAAGCAGATTATAATGAGCTATTCCTATTTAATGAGGGAGTTACCTGGCAAAACTTTTCACTGTCGATGTAGTGTAAGGCAAGGAGATCCTTTGTCTCCTCTTCTCTTTGTGTTAGCAGTTGATCTTCTCCGGTCAATGGTCAATAGTGCAAGACAGCAAGGGCTGCTTACTCTTCCTATTGTTCTCAACTTCTACACAAGAGACTTTCCAATTCTTCAGTATACAGATGATACTCTTATCATCATGGAAAGGATGCATCCAACAGCTTGAGGTACTGAAAGATATTTTTTACAACTTTGCAGGGTCAACTAGCCTTCAAGTGAATTTTCAAGTCTATGATGATTCCCATTAACATCCCTGATGAGAGATTACAAGTGCTTGCTGCAACTTTGGGATGCTCCACAGGCTCTCTACCTTTCACTTATCTAGGTCTACCCCTAGGCCTGACTAAGCTCAAATTCACTGTTAGTACATCTCAATTTCTAGATGTGAATGAAGACTTTAGTACATATCAATTTCTTTCAGAGGCTATGAGGTTGGAGCTTACTAATTCACAGTTTGTTGTGTTTCCAACCTTCTTTATGTGTACCTTTTCCCTCTATGAGCAAGTAATTAAGCAAGTTGACAAGTTCGGGAAACAATGTTTATGGAGAGCTGCAGATTTGAATGCTAAGAAACCCTCAAAAGCTGCTTGGACACTTGTGTCAAAACCCAAATCTAAAGGAGGCCTTGGAGTTCTGGATCTTAGAACTCAGAATAATGGATTGCTGCTGAAATATATGCATATGTTTTTAATAGAGCTGATATTAATGAGTCCAGCCCAGGTGGGGTTGGATGAAAAGCTCAATGCACCGATCCGGATTCCTCGAATCCTGCAATCTTAGCACCAGCAGCCGAAATTCGACGCACCAATCTGGCCTCAGGTCCACATGACCTGAACCTCGGTGATCTTAGCACCGCACTCCGGCACACCCCCTCGGGAAAAGTCCCAATCTCCCTATAAGACTAGTCTGATAGGGGAAGGGTGGCTCTCCCTTTTAAGGTGGCTTCCTCCTCCCAAGCTAAGCAAGGTGTGGTATCAGTTTGCTAGGTTGATCACAGTACATTTTTGGAAATTTTAGTTTGAGAGCCATAGCTAAGTATAGTCGATTTGCTACTGCTATGATCTGTTGAGTGAGGACATGTTGTTGGAGGAGGCAGGCAATGACATGCAAATTTTTCACTGTAGTTGTGTAGTGAAGGACAAAGTTGTTTGTTTCACTATTGACAACAAGACCACAATCAATTTTGCTGGTATGAAACTTAGCAAGCATTTGAAGCTCGAAACAATTTGACATCCTCGACCATACATGCTGCAATGGTACAATCGTATCCTTGAGATCAGGACTCAGGTGAAAGTGAAATTTTCAATGGCTTCATATTTTTTCGAGGTTCTCTGTGATGTCATTCCGGTGCCTATGGTTTCTTGTCAATTGTTGTTGGGAAAACCTTGGTGTGAAGAACAAGCTGTTACACAAGTTCCAAACACAATGAGATACCATTTTCGTTGGAAAAACAAACAATATGTATTCATTCCTATTGAAGAGAAGGAGTTTGTTGCTGGCCGTGCAAGATGGCTATTGTGGGGAAAGGAACACCAAAAAGTTACATGGAAAGGAAGTGGATAGTCATTTAGGTGCAGGTGAAGAGGAGGATGTTTGCAATGGACTGTCTATGTTGGCACAAGAACTAAAGCGAGATGGAACCTTTGCTAATCTAAAAGGACAACGCTCATATATCTTTCAGTCGGAATGCAAAATCCAAGATAATGTCCGCAAGCTAATTATTGATGGAGGTAGTTTTACTAATAATGTTGTTAGTTCAGATGTGGTGCATGATTTATCCTTGTCTACACGAAGGCTTCCATCATCGCATTATATGTAATGGATGAATCAAAGTGGTACACTGAAAATTACTCATAAGGCTAGAGTTAAATTTCCAGTTGGGACTTATATTAATACTGTGGAATGTGATGTTGCACCATTGAGTGCGTGCCATTTGTTGTTGGGTCGACCTTTGCATTTTGATCTTGATGCTACTCATGGTGGTTGTTCCAATAATTATTCATTTGTGCACAAGGGAACTCATCATGTTCCCAACCAATGTCTACAAGTGCTATTAAGGCTGAGGTTTTTGCTACTTCTAAAGTTAAAAAAGGTGGTCAGAGTTATCACAAAGATAGAGACGACTTTGCTTCAAGAGGGGGAGAATGATGTGACTGACACTGCCCCAATGACGATTACTGCTAGCATCAAGGATGTTCCAATTTATAGATCATGTCACTCATGATGTTCCAATAATCCCATCTTCTATTTCTGAAATTATATCAATGGACGAAAATAAATGTTTTGTGGTAAAAAGTCAAGAAAGGCTTGAGCTTGTTGATGCCACGAATGAGTCATCTATGAAAATCTCAGAGTTGAGGATGGATTTGTCTGACAAGGGAAAGAGTGATGTGGAGATCAAGCCTCTAAGTAATGCTAGTGGAAATTCTTTCAAAGATTTCAGGTTGAAATGACGATTATTGCTAGCATCAAGGATGTTCCAACAATTACAGATCATGTCACTCATGATGTTCCAATAATCCCATCTTCTATTTCTGAAATTATATCAATGGATGAAAATAAATGTTTAGTGGTAAAAAGTCGAGAAAGGCTTGAGCTTGTTGATGCCACAAATGAGTCATCTATGAAAATCTCAGAGTTGAGGATGGATTTGTCTGACAAGGGAAAGAGTGATGTGGAGATCAAGCCTCTAAGTAATGCTGGTGGAAATTCTTTCAAAGATTTCAGGTTGAAATGACGATTACTGCTAGCATCAAGGATGTTCCAATAATTACAGATCATGTCACTCATGATGTTCCAATAATCCCATCTTCTATTTCTGAAATTATATCAATGGATGAAAATAAATGTTTAGTGCTAAAAAGTCGAGAAAGGCTTGAGCTTGTTGGTGCCACGAATGAGTCATCTATGAAAATCTCAGAGTTGAGGATGGATTTGTCTGACAAGGGAAAGAGTGATGTGGAGATCAAGCCTCTAAGTAATGCTAGTGGAAATTCTTTCAAAGATTTCAGGTTGACTTGTGCAGATATTTTTGTTATGCCACGGGAAGAGGCTGATCACTTCGAGAATGATGAGTCTGCCCCAAGTGGGGTTGGATGAAAAGCCCGACGCACCGATCTAGATTCCCCGAATCCTATAATCTTAGCACCGACAACCGAAATTTGACGCACCTATGCAGCCTTGGGTCCACACGACATGAACCTCAGCAATCCTAGCACCACACTCTGGCGCACCCCCTCGGGGAAAGGCACGATCTCCCTAAAAGACTAGTCTGATAGGGGAAGGGTGGCTCTCCCTTTTAAGGTGACTTCCTCCTTCCAAGCTAAGCAAGGTGGGATTATTCAGAGGCTCACACGGTCGCCGCTCGACTACAACTGGGCCACTCGGCTCATTTTGTTGTGTCTTTGCCAACGGGTAATAGTGGAGAAAGATGTGCTCATCAGATACCCTTGGGTAAAGTTAGTATGGGAGAGACATTACTCCAATGGTAAGGTCCTCACATATGAAAATGGATCTTTTTGCTGGAGAGATGTTCTTAAACTTCTTGATTCAGTGAAAGGACTAGCTATAATTTCAGTTCATGATGGCAAGTCTTCCTTTCTATAGCATGAAAGAGGGTCGTGTTCTACATATAGCTTTTCCAGACCTGTATTCTTTTGCAAAAAAAGAGTATTATAGTGTGAAATTTGTTCATTTACCATTAATCGAGGAAGCTTTTCAAGCAGTAATTGGAGCTGCAAGATTTGATAAAACCCATTGTCAAATAGTACTGATCATGACATATGGACATATATACATTTGGAATTCTCCTCTCTTTTGTCCACTAAAGGCTTACAAAGCTCTTATGGGCCATGATGTTAATGTTCATCCTCTTTTCAAATGGTTATGGAAGTCTTCTTTCCAACCAAAGAATAAGGTCTTCTTCTTTCTCCTCTTTCAAGATCACCTAAATACTAGAGGTCTTCTGAAAAGGAATAATATGGTCTTGCCATCTTATGAGAGTGTGCATTGTACATCAGCCTCGGAAGAAACTATGGCTGCGTTTGGAAGTAGATATTGAAGCCTTGGAATCAGAATTGGCATCGTTGGTCTCTAATACTAGCTGTTTGGACGTCACTAGAATTCGGAATTGGAATCCCAAGAGAATATTGTGTGGCATTCACTTGAGTTGCTCGCCCCTCTAGCAAAGCCGAGCCCCGCACCTCTGTATTGCGTCGCATTCACTGGTTCGCATCATCCCTTTGTGACTTCGTCTCGTCCCCGTGCCAATCACCCTCTCATCTGCATAGTTGGTCTCCCTCCGCATTGGCCCTGTCCGCGCTGCCGGTCTCCCTCCGCGACATCTCCCTCTGCGTCGCCCCCTCTGCGCTGCTCGTCTCCCTCCGCGCCCCCAAGAACCTCTGCTGATGAGGACACGACACCCATGCATACGATCATGATTGGTGCATGGCATGGTGTAGGAGGAATACAACAAGGGTGTCCAAGTCGAGAAGGAGGCCCGAGATTAGTTTGGTTCGAGTCCCCAAGGTGGAGGCCCAAAGAAACTCAAGTTCGAGTCCACCTCGGAGTCCAGGAGCAGCCCACAGTAAAATCAACACCCAGGTCGCATACGGAGTCCAATTGAGATGTTCTTTATATGGATGGAAATATAATTTCAAGGAGCTTCCAATGGCACTAGTCCTACTTAAAAATCCTTCTGTGTCGTCTGGAATCGTCGAAACAAGTGGACGTCCAGAATATGCTAGGGTGTTGCGTGGCCGTCTTTTGGGCTATTTGCCTGTGTATCGTGTGGGAGCCCATAGGGGCGCGACCAGTGGTTCTCCCACGACCTAACCCTCATAAATTCAGTAGCTGCCGCCACATTAGGGTTGAGTTTTGTTTAGTTCAAGTTTTCGAAGTCGAAACTGTGTTCGATTCATTGTAACTGTGATGCCAAGTCCTTTTACTGTGATCTAGGGCTCTGTTCTTGCATCTCCTCGACTAACTTTCGAATCAAGTGCTCGAACCCCTTGTCATTTTCTTCATATACATCTGCAATATTCGATTGCGTGTTTACCATTTTCTTGCTTGTGTACTCGATTCGCTTGCAAGGAAAAGCCTTCGTGGCGAGGTCAATCAAGTTGTGATTGGTTGATAACCAGCGGAGCAATGGTGTAGCGGTTGTGGGGTCCGAATCATGCTGATTCAAAGCCAAAATTGTCAATGTTGAGTCTCCACTAATCGACATATCCCCTATCGGGCCAGCGCCTATTCATTTGGTATCAGAGCTAGGACCTTGTTAAGAAGGGGAGAATGATGAGGACATCTTCCTCCACTATTACCCACTGGCAAAGACACAACATAATGGGTCGAGTGCCCTAGTTGTAGTCGGGCGGCGACCGTGTGAGCCTCATAATCCCACCTTGCTTAGCTTGGGAGGAGGAAGTCACCTTAATAGGGAGAGCCACCCTTACCCTACTGGACTGGTCTTTTGGGGTGATTAGATCTTTCCCCGAGTGGGTGCGTTGGAGTGCCGGAGTGCGATGATAAGATTACGAGGGCCAGATCATATGTATCTAAAGCTGGAATTGCGGGGGCCAGGTCATGTGTACCTGAAGCCGGAATCGCGGGGGCCAGGTCATGCGTACCTGAAGCCGGAATCGCGGGGGCCAGGTCATGCGTACTTGAAGCTGGATTTGTAGGGACCAGATTGTGCATATCTGTAGCTGGATCGGTGTGTCGGCTTCTCATCTAACCCCACCTGAGCCAGACTTATCAACTGCCACCCCTCGAGCTCCCTCTGACAGCCACCCCTCGAGCTCCATCCACCGACGTGCCTCGAGATCCCTCCATGGCCCCCTTGAGCTCCCGCCGCTGGCCGCCTCTCGAGTTCCAACCGTTGCCCCTTGAGCTCTCTCCGCCGACGTGTCGGAGCGGCAGGAGAAGGCCGCGGGGCGAACGAGAAGCCACGCCGCCCCTCCAGCTCCCTCTGCCGACCGCGCCGAAGCCGAAGATGAAAGTCGGGTCTGAGCGGGAGAAGAAGGTTGTGCCACCCCTCCAGCTCCCTCCCTGCCTTCCTACGTGGTGAGCCCGTGCCCCTCCGCCGGTGAGCCACACGTATCCTTCCCTTCCTCCCTCTGTGGCGAGCTCATTTTCCCCCTCACCAGTGAGCCTCTGGTGGCAGATTTTGTGCCTGACCAGGGTGGAAGAAGCTAGCAAATAGAAATTTTATGCTTGTGTACATCCAAACTTAAAACGGAATTGATTTCTTTTCTACGATTCCAAACTCCAATACAATGATATCCAAACAATAGAATTGAAATTGCATCCCATTTCAATACCATGGATGATTTGTTATTGAACCCAATTCAATTTCATGCCCTCCAATGTCTACTTCCAAATGTGATTTGTTCCTAGGTTGTGGATTTTCCAGAGAATGTTGGCACCTGTTAAAAATTGAGTGAGGTCTCACGATCCTAAACCAGGGCCGACTGCTCAAACTGATTCACCGGTAGCCTATGGTCAAAAGACCATCAGAAAGCAAGTCGGGAGCGATATGTCTGCATAAGGCAACAAGATACCGCCCCTGTATAGTCTCTGTCTTGCCCGAGTGGTCTCCGCCTCACCCAGGTAGTTTCCTCTTCACTCGGGTGGCCTCCGCCTCGCCCGGGTGGACTCTGCCTCGCTGAAGTAGCCCCCCTGCCTCGTCCAGGTGGGCTCCACCTCGCCCAAGGGAGTGTTTCCTTCTCACCTAAGGAACCCCCGAGAAGACCCGCCTCGCCCGACATGTTTCCGCCTCGTCCGGGTGGTTTCCACCGTACCACTCCCTACTCCGCCCATCCCGGGCCGTACCCACTGGGTACCTCTGTTGTCAGAACAGAATGGGCACATGTTCATCACCACATAGGCCATAGTGGCGGCCGTCTCATCCGAACAGGAGCTCTACAGTCCCAGGAGGGGACATTCGTCCTAGCGACGACCACCGGGGTCAAGTGGATACAGTGTGAGCCGAGCACAATTGTATCCACTCGGCACAACGCTAGGATAACCACTCGGGTCAACCACTCGGAACTCTTCAGGAGACCACCGACCCCAGTCAAAAGAGCCCGGTAGCCCCGCCAACACCATACCAAGAACAATGAACGTATGGAGCGACCAAGATCATGACTAAGACCGTATGGAGTGCTTCTGCGCAACTCATATTGTAACTCTTTTCTTACCTCCCTCCTTTGATCCCCTTTGCGACTATAAAAGGGGGCAGAGGGTCGTTATAAAGGGTGGGGGACGAAGAACTGACCAACTAGCCTGCACGCACTAGCATCACACATCTCAAGGACTTGGGACCGCTTCCCTCTCCCGACTAGTTTGCTACGACAGACTTGGGCTTGAATACACCGAAACACACTGGACGTAGGGCCGTTCCGGTCTGAACCAGTATAAACCTTTGTGTCTTTCAAGTCACCATCCAGAGCCGGACACGTGATCGTAGAAATATTACTTGTCACCGATAGAGAACCACGACAAGGTCCCTGATACTAATGATGCCCTTAATATTCTGGCAAGCTTCAAATAGTAGTTGGTTGTGTATTTTTTTCATGTACATTATTATCTTGATGAGTTGGACTATCTGAATGTTGAGGAACGATCTCATTTTCAAAAGCATCACTCTGGGAAGAGACTTTCAAAATAAGGAAGATTGTTTTTATTCAAAATAAGTATCAATTACCATGAGTGTTATGATTCGAAGCATGTCCATAGGTTCGACCCAACGCGACCGGTGACATTCTGGAGAAGTATCGGATAACTTGAGGTATATTGTAGGTTTCAGCACTGCTGAAATAGTTTCTTGCTTAGAGGTGTGGGAGTCGGCAACACCATCGTGGTCTCCGCCGGGCCGGAAGTGGTCTGCTCTTCCTGGCCCAAAGGCCTCTCTAGCAAAGAGGGCGTCGACGGATGACCACCTCCAGTTGTCCAACCACGTCGGTAGGAGGTGGCGGCGGGGCATTTGCCCCTCCGCTCGGTGTCCCCACCGTCGACAAGGCAGTCGGGGAGCGCGGGCCTTCCCTCGACGACCGCCTCCGAGAGGAAGTCGACCTCTCATGAGACGATCTCCTCGCAGGGGCATGTAACGACGAGTCGTGGCTCCTCCCCTTGGAGGGGAGGACACTCGCCCGCGAGATGCTCCCGGCTCCTCGGAAGAACGACGGGTGGACGAAGGCAAGCGGTCACGCCGTTCATGGCAGTTGTGCTCGGCAGCCGGTTCGTCCGCACCTCCCGAGGGCCCCTCTCCTCTCTATGCTCAGTCACTGTTGACTCTCATTTATGACACACCTAAGGCTCTTGTTACATATAGGTTTCAGCTTTGATTTGGAACTAACCCACCACTAGGCACACTAATGATGTAACAAGTTCACTTTTTGCATGTGCTTTTGGAAGTGTAATGTTTATGCAGGAAATCATACGCTTAATGGATAAGTTTGCATCATGTTCGGAGGATGCTATGCAAGAGGATCAAGGGACTCCGTTCGTATGCAAATGCAAGATGAACTTACTTCTAAAGGTGGCAAGGACCAAGATGCAATTGCAAGATATTCCCGAGAACCGAGATAGAAGCCAGAGTTGATGCGACAAGTACCCCCTATCTTGACCGCAGGGACAATGACGTCTAAAGCCCACATGCAAAGGAGCAGAAGGTTCAAGGGCTAAGAGAAGCTCGCACGCGAAAGATGGGGCCGAGGCGGGCCAAAAAGGCCCTAGGCTGGTCGGCCCACCCTCCTGTGCCAACCTTCATAGCCCATTACTGTGACTGTTCGGCGCCCCCTTTGACCTAGGGTTTCCTTGGACTATTTAAAGCCCCCACGCCAAGGCTCATGCATCAATTCATTCGTCATTCGTCACCAAGGAGCGGAGAATCTAGAGGGACACCATTCCGGAGAGCGAGGGTCGTGCTAGTTGTCTAGGGTTACCCTAGCCGACGTGGGAACCTTGCAAGGAAGGCCACGCTGGAGTTCCGGAGCGAGGATCAAGATCAAGGTAGGATCCCGGTGGTGATCTTGTATCATGTAATCATTCATGGTGAAGTCTTTTGTGAATCCGATTTCTAGCGATCAAGTGCCTCTTTTTATGATTTTGCTCTCTCTTGGTTTTGCCTATTCTTCAATCTATTCTCAAGATAGATTGCTCGGGGTGTTCTTGTAGCCATGGTGGCTAGAGGTGCATACCAGATCTTCCAAGTGGGTTCAACACGTTCTTCATGAATGTGCTCTTAGGTTCACCTGCGCGGAAAGGGGGGCATCGTGGCAGGATGTCGATTCCGTGTACGGTGGGTGCCTTCGAGGGTTAGACTGGAGGTCACAATTTAAAGATTATTTTTATGAGATTTGCAATTTTATCGTCTTCATCTCTTATGCTCGGAGCTACAACAAAGGCATGATCTAGGCCTCTCAAGATCGATTATCTCTATGCTTTCTCTTGCCACCTTTGGTGTTTAGTAGATTAGATTCGAAACCAATCTCTCTAAAGAAAAGTGTTTTCCACTTATTAGATTGAATCTTGCGTTACACATGTTCCATGGATTGATAACATTGGGTAAATACTTGAGGGAAAAGGACTACGATGACCCGTAAGCTTGCAGTGAATCTTGGCGCATTATTGAACCGTCAATAGTCGCAACAACATCCCATCCGCGCTGGTTCTCGCCCTCTCACCGAGGGCGGAGGCGTCATCGTAGCGACCTCCTGGCTCTCCTCGGGAGCCGTGTGCCTTTCCTCTTCTTCCTCCTTCCCTTCCTGAGGCTCTGACTCCTCGGGCTCGTCGGAGGAAGCCCTCTCCTCTCTCTCCCTCCTCCTGGCCCGCTGGTTGTTCCTCAACTTCCGAGCCTCGTCACGCTTCTTCCATTGGGCCATGCCGTCCTTCCACGCCTTTGTCTTCTCGGCGGCAGCACGATTCAGAGCCCTCTCATTGGGGAGCAGCGGCTTGGAGGGCACAATGAAGATCCCCCTAATCTGGAAAATAAAGGGTCAGAAGACGAAAGAAAGGGCAAAACCGAATATGGGAAGATAGGACAAAACCCTTACAACAACTTTCGCAACGTCATCCGGAAGCATCTCCAGATGCGGGGATGGTGGGTACTCGAGGCGAGGTCTCCCCACTGCGGATGCCACTCGTTGTCGCACTTCATCAACCAAAGGAAGAGTGTTTGCCGTCACCAGCCCCTCGAAAGGGGCCTTGTTGGGGATCATCTCCCAGATGGTGAGGACGCACTCCCTCAACAGCACGACCCCCTTCGAGAGGTATCCGCCGATGACCTCCACAGTGGTCACCCCCTGGTCTCGCAGCCGGACGAGGGTGTCGAAAGCTTCCGAAGTTTCTTCTGGTCCTTCTTCTCGGGCTCCTACACCCAATTGTGGAACGCCTCCGAGATCCACCACTCGGAATACTTAGGGAGCGGGTGTGCGGTGTCATTCTTAAGGTAGAACCACCCAGAGTGCCATCCCCTGTTTGAGCTTGTGAGGGAACCGTCGATGTAGTCGGCCGACCTCCCCTGCTTCATATTCAGCACGACACATCCGACCGTCACAGGGGCCCTGTTGTCATCACATTGCACGACAAACTTGAAGAAATATCTAAAGAGATCCCAGTGGGCCTCAATGCCCACGTATCCTTCACACCACGCCACGAATGTCGCCATCTGTTGGATCCCTTTCGGGTTAAGGTGTTGGAGCTCCATACTCGTTTAGCACCGCGCGGATGAACCGACCATCAGGGATGGAGAACCTGCGCTTGTGGAAGGTGACGAAGGACACGTACCCCTCCAGCGGCTTGGGGAAGTCCTCCAGCCTGGGTTTCTACCACTCCATGGCCTCCATTTGCTTCGGGAGCATCCCTCTCCTTGCAAGGCCCTCTAGCTGCATGTGGATCACGGCAGAGCGCGCCCAGTTCGACATGGCTGGCTTAGCGGTGGGAGGGGCAGAAGGGGAGGAGGGATCTATCTCTTGCTCCCTTACTCTCTCGCGAGGAGAAGCGAACCGCGCGTCGGCAATGGCGGAAGGGGGCGAGGGTGCTGTGAAAATGAGAAGATGGTGGGCGCAGGGAGTTCGACTGGCCCGATGCGCAAGGAGCTTTAAAAGGAGGAGAAGGCAGAGGATGGCGCCCGCATTAAATGCCCGGTCCCACCGACGGGGAGACCGAGCTAACCCGCCCGTCGCCTCACCTCACAGCCTCGAAGGGCGCGCCTGATGTCTCATGGAGGAAGATGGGCCGGCGCCTCCGCTTCTGGTCTACTAAACACCTGACTACTTTTTGAGCGACTTCATCGGAAGATAAAAACGCAAGTTCTCGAGAAATAGGGAGTGGGGGAAAGGCGGGCTCGGGCGCTAGAGACCCACTGAGGGTTCAATAAGACTAAACTGCCTCAAGGCACTCAACGACTCCGAGAATCCATAAGAATGTACTAAACCAGTCGGTCATACGAAACTCTAAGCCTTGGCGAGAGTATCCTACTCTCCCAAAGGCTCAGGGGCTACTGACGGGGACCTATACCAGGGCCGATTGCTCAAACTTATTCAACGGTCGCCCATGATTAAAAGACCATCCGAAAGCAAGTCGGGAGCAATACATCTGCATAAGGCAATAGGATACCACCCATGTATAGTCTTTGTCTCGCTCGAGTGGTCTCCGCCTCGCCCGGGTAGTTTCCACTTCACTCGGGTGGCCTCCGCCTCCCGGGTGGACTCTGCCTCGCCCGGGTAGTTTCCACTTCACTCGGGTGGCCTCCGCCTCCCGGGTGGACTCTGCCTCGCCCGAGTAGCCCCCGCCTCGCCTAGGTGAGCTTTGCCTTGCCCAGGTGGGCTCCGCCTCGCCCGAGGGGGTGTTTCCTTCTCACCTAAGGAATCCCAGACAAGTTTCCACATCGCATGAGTGGGTGTCCCTTCTCACCTAAGTAACCCCCGAGAAGACCCGCCTCACCAGACAAGTTTTCACCTCATCCGGGTGGTTTCCACCATACCACTCCCTACTTCGCCCATCCTGGGCCGTACCCACTGGGTACCTCGGCTGTCAGAATGGAATGGGCACATGTCCGTCGCCACAAAGTCCATAATGGCGGTCGTCTCATCTGAATATGAGCTCTACAGTCCCCCAGGAGAGGACGTTCGTCCTAGCGACGACCGCCGGGGTCAAGTGGATACAGTGTGAGCCGAGCACGACTGTATCCACTCGGCACAAAGCTAGGATAACCATCTGGGCCAACCACTCGAAACTCCCCAGGAGACCACCGACCCCGGGTAAAAGAGCCCGGCCGCCCCGTCAACACCGTACCAGGAACAATGAACACATGTTCATCACGTACGATCAATGCTCCAAGATCATGACCAAGACCGTACAGAGCGCTTTTGTGCAACTCATATTGTAACTCGTTTCTTACGTCCCTCCTTTGATCCCCTTGCGACTATAAAAGGGGGCAGAGGGCCACTGTAAAGGGGGGACCAAGAACCAACCAACTAGCCCGCACGTACTAGCATCACACATCTCAGGGACTTGGGACCGGCTTCCCTCTCCCGACTAGTTTGCTACTACAGACTTGGGCTCGAATACACCGGAACACACTGGACGTAGGGCTGTTCCGGCATGAACCAGTATAAACATCCGTGCTTTTGAGTCACCATCCAGAGCCGGACACGCAATCGTACAAATATTACTTGTCGCCGGTAGAGAACCACGGCAAGGTCCTGATACTGATGATGCCCTTAATATTCTGGCAAGCTTCAAACAGAAGTTGGTTGTGTATTTTTTCATATAAATTATTATCTTGATGAGTTGGACTATCTGAATGTCGAGGAACGATCTCATTTTCAAAAGCATCACTCCGGGAAGAGACTTTTTTCAAGAATTTTTTTGGATTGATGTTGTATTGGGCCAAATCATTTTATTTCCCGAGTGTAATTTCCCCTTCTCCCTTCCCCTCTTGTGTATAACTCCTTTGTATTTTCTTTCTTTGTATTTTCATAAAATCAATAGGGGGAACCCTTCTATTGCATCAAAAAACAAAGGAAAGGAAAAAAAGAAGACTGCTTTATTCAAAATAAGCATCAATTACCATGAGTGTTATGATTCGAAGCATGTCTATAGGTTCGACCCAACGCGACCGATGACATTCTAGAGAAGTATCGGAGAACTTGAGGTGTGTTGTAGGTTTCAGCACTGCTGAAACAGTTCCTTGCTTAGACAGTGTCAGTATTTAAGAGGTAATTGCTTTTTGAGGAAATGTCTGTAAATTTATATTTACCATTTCATAATTTACGAGAACTTATTGTTGTGTTACTGGTAAGCAGATTAATTACAAGCCTCTTAATTCCTCTTTTTGAGAAAAAAATATTTATCACTATTAACTTTTTTCTTACAATTTTGATCATTCATCTTATACAAAAATAATGTTATTCAAAAAATTATGTAACTACCATCCTCTACTTTGTTTGTGACTTGCATTACTATTATAGTTATTTTAAGTATGACTTATCTTTTTGTATGTTTACAATAAATTTTTAAGTACGGCGAATGATCAAAGTTGTAAGAAAAAAAATCAATGACGAGAAATATTTGGTATGGAGGGAGTATCATTCTTTGTTCTGTGTCCATATTATACTACCATACTTGGATTAAAAAAGAAATATGATAGATGAGTTTTTTATGGTGCTTGTGTAGTACCCGGAAGTATTAGATATTTTGATTTTCCCACCACTTGATTAATTAAGTGATGTATTCATATATTATTATTGATTAATCTTTATCCAGCCCACAGCCCTAACCCAGTCCATACAAACTGATAGATGCCGAGAAATTCGAGATCAGAAGCGGTGACGGACTGGCGGCCGGCCGGCGGCGGCCGATTCCATTGACGATCTGGAATTTGCCCAAAATTCCAACTACCACGAGCAAATCGCATCATGCTTCATGCGCATACATGTAGATTAGACTGCGGGACTCAAATATGTTATCATTATGGCAAAAATGGCGAGGGATCTTCGTGCTCACAAGTTTTGATTCTCTGGTGCATGTGACTAGCGATGAAAACGGACGGAAACGGACGGAAAATCCCTTAACCGTGTCCCGTCCCATATTTTTTCAGCGGAAGCGGGAGCGGGATAGCCGGGAGCGGGACAGGAAGCGAGATAAACGGGTATACGAAAACGAACAAATATGGACGAAAATATAACGGAAACGGGCGGGAACCGGGACCATACATCAGGATGCATGTATACATACATATTACACAAGTATATAAACACACTAGTACATTAAAGCAGTACCGCTGCTGCACATAACACTTGTATGTGCTACTTTACTGTATCAATATAGCAATGTGGCAAGCACAAGCAGCAGAACAGCATGCTAGCACTATGCGCTGCAACACAGATGAACCTGCCAAGCTAAGCATACGGCACGCTAAGGCAGTAGCAGTATCAAACTTCATCGCAGCAGCAGCCCATGAGCCTCCAGCCCGCTGCCCGTGCATGCGCAGGGTGCAGTGCCGGACGTCAGCCTTTGAGCAGGATGGGCCAGGATCTCAGACCGGAGGTTGTGCAGAACTGTGAATCTGTGATATTGGGCCTATCCCGTTTAACTAAAAAACAGGATAAATACGGGATCATCCCGGTGAAAAACGGGATACCGCAAATACAGACGGGATACACCCTCAACCGTTTCCCGTCCCGCTCCCGGTCACCCTCGTCCCGTTTCCCGTCCCGTTCCCGTTTTTTCCCGTCTCGTTTTCGTATTGACACAAATATGGGACAAATGTAGAAAAACGGACGGACGGAAACGGGATTTTTCCCGTTCGTTTCCATCCCTGCATGTGACCCCAACGCCAAGATAAACCATTGCTAGTGATGGATTGTTGTGTAATCTAACAAATCAAGCAACGGTGGAGTGCCTCCGTTGATTATTAACTCGATGGAAAACACACCTCCAACTGCAACTCGCCTGGGTCGCTCCCCACGCGGGTGACAGGGGCGAAACCCTAGCCCGGCGCCGCCCGAGCCTCCTCCCTCTCACCACCGTCTCGCCGCCGCCGGAGAGGGGCCGTCGGGATCCCGTGCGTGCCCTTCGGGATGGCGGCGGCAGGCGTACCGCGCGGGAAGGGCGCCCGACGACCATGAAGGCGATGTCGCGGCGCGACGCGGCTGACGGCGACAGCGACAGCGTCGCAGACGAGGAGGGCGGTGGTGCGGAGCACGCGCCGGCGAGCTCTCCACCGGCAGAGGCAACTTCCGAGGGGCGCGGCGATGTAGGCTGGCGGGGCCGCAGGGTCTCGTCGGAGCTGGGCCCGAGGGCTGATTTGGTGTCCTCGAGGCCGGATCTAGGACCTCCGACTGGGCTGCGGCTGGGCGTGTTGCTGCTGCGGCGGTGGCTTGGCTGTCGGCGGGACGGACAGGGATGGGGGGAAGCGATTAGGGGCTCCTCTGGGTCTTCTCCTCCCCCAGCTCCTCGTTGGGGGCCGCACCGCGCTGCTGCACGACGGCGGCATCGGCCGTCGGGCTACTTCGGTGGCCGACTCCCACCATGGTGGTGGGCCCGGGTGGCCTGATCCCTCTCCTAATGCGGCGGGGATCTGGCGCGACGTCGTGGTGGCGTGGTGCCAGGAGGTGGTGACGGCGGCAGAGAGGCGAGACTTCAGCGGCGACGGGATGTGCGGAGCTGCGGCATATACGTCCCTCGGCTGGGGCGACCGTGGCTTGCCGTGTTGAACGCGTGCAACGGAGGCTCGATGCTCCGGGCGAAAGCACTCGCTAGCTTTCTAGCGGAATGGCGGCGGCACCTTCGGGCGTCACTCTCCCTGTTGAGGGCGCCATTTTGGAGCTACAACCTTGCTGCACGACGTCTCTGGGTGAAAACCCGGTCCAGCTCCTGGTCGAGCGACGGCGGCGCCTGTGGGAGTCGTGACCTCCTTGGGGGTGTCGTCTCTAGAGACACCGTTCGCCCGGTGGCATGGCGGTCCCCAGCTTGTGGGTGCTTCGGCCGATGGTGACAAATCTGTCATACATAGGGCAAGTGAAAAGGGGGTTGCCTACCTCACGCCAAGACGTCTGCCCTCCTGTTGGTGGCTGAGGGTCTTCACTCGGTTGTCGTTCGTCTGCTCGCAGCGTTTTGCGGCGCCTGGTGTTGCTCGGCAATCCCCAGTGTGGTGCGGGATAGCGTCGAAGGACGGCGCTTGAGGCAACGACAACCAGTGAGGACTTAGCCTGCAGCGGATCGCGGCGGGGTTTTCAACACCGCTGAACACTCCCGGTGCGGTACAACGTCGGAAGACGGCGCGGGTGACATCTTCGGTCTGCTAGTTCGATGGTGACGTCTGGTGCGAGGGGGAAAGCAACGCGAGGATCTCGAACCACGGCGGTGGTCTGGCAGCTTGATACGGGTCCCGGGGGCGGGGCACTTCTTCTTCTACCTTGACGGCAATCCCTGGAATGAGTCCGGAGCATGGAGCCGTGCAGCGGGCTGGAGGTCCCCGCGCACGAGAGAGAGGCGTGCTGAGTGGCGGGTTGGAGGTCCCCGCGCACGCGAGAGTGACGTCCAACAGCGGAAGCGGCGAGGCCCCACACGTTGGGTGCCTCCGGACTCGGTGTTCTTCACGCCGTCGGGCGGTCGGCTGGGGTGTAGTAGCACTGCGGTGGTGGATTCTGCACGACGGTGACCCTCTCGGTGCGATGGTGTCTGCCTCTCTGGTTCCCTATCAAGTGGTGGATCACTTCAGCGGTTTCGATACAAGTAAGAGTGCGGTGGCTAGGTGGAAGTCGCGGTCTGTCTTCTCTCTTTTGTCGTCGTCTGTGAGTAGTGTTTGACCGTGTTGATGTCCCACTCCAACCAGTCTATGTTTATAGCTGAGTGGTAACCCGTGTTGATGTCCCAATCTAACCGGACGAGTTTGTTTTTTTATTTCTTTTCATTTTCTGCCTATGATCTCCCACGATCAGTCTTATATTTTTTTCTTGTATATGAATGAAACACGTCTTGTGCTGTTCCTTAAAAAAAACTCGATCGGCAGCGTATGACGGCGACGCAAGCAAATGCACCGCCACGGAAGGACGGCACGGTGAGTTCTGTTGGTATATGGGCTAGAACGGGTCGGGTATGGGTTGGCCCGACTTTAAATATTTAATCAGTAATAAGATGAATAAATTAGTTATTTTGTTGCTTTAAATTTTGTTGTCGGTCCATCAAATTGGTACTTCCGGGTACTTCCACCGTTAGATTTCGTCGAATAAACAACTCATAAAAAAACAAATAAAAAAACAAGCATTCTAAAATTTCTCACGATAGAAATGGACTCATTTCATCAACACTTCTAGCACACTATATATGGACAACCATTTCCCACACTTAATTGACTGTTTACACAAGAGACTTGCATGGGTGTTTTTTTCATAGCCCGGTTAGTACTTGTAAACTGTAACAAATGGATAGCAATTGTACCATTGACACTGGTGTGCACACATGAAATGCATTATGCTATTAAGAATCAATGAACAGCAACTACTCCTTTGATCTGCCAATCATTTCCAGCCACTTCACGGCTGATCTGATCCCAAACACTTGAGCAATAACCAGTCTTTGCACTAGGTCTTATTCCTAGTCATCCTCATTCTCATCAATCCCTACCCAGTGAGTGAACGCAAACAGAAATTCCTTGAAGGTCACCATCCCATTCTTGTCCCAGTCCATTTCCTCTGTGTGCCATGCAAAAAAGGTATATCAGGGCTGGAAAGTTACTGGAGTTTCGAAGTCACAGCAACAATTAAGAATCTGCAAGTTTAAGATTTCACAAAAAATAAGTAACTCAAATTTAATGGGGACTGCTCTTGGAGGCTTTTTTTAAGGGTTTATAGTGGCATTAAGCATCCCATGGCACATACTCTACTTTGTATTACTTGGGAAGTACAGTCTCAAAAGAAAGGTGTTGACCAGACATTAGGAAGCTAGTCATTTTCCTGAGTAGGTGTTTCCTTTGGGTAGAAGCACAGAATCAAAGACTCTTTCGTCAGGTCTATCCCTTTTCCAACTTTCGCCCCGTTTAGTTGGCTGAAATTTTGGTGAAATAGGTGAAATTTTTTGCATTGGGTTGCATGCACAAAGAGAAATGGGTGAAATTTTGGTGAAATGGGTGAAATTTTTGGAATCTTGGGGAACTAAACGGGAGGTCCCGAGAAGAAACGGTCGTGGTTCACTTCACAAAAAGGGCTTGAAACAAAAACCAGTAGGTTGCACGTGTGGAGCTACCAAGAAATGGAGAACTAACCGAATCTTTTCATGGCAATACGACCAGATGAGCGCTCTCCTGTTGTGGTCTCATTTATTGCTTGGATCATCTCATCCTTGCTCACGTACCCATCTTTGTTCTTATCCAAAAAAACAAATGCATCAACCAATGTCTCAAAAGTTGCCTCAAGACTTCCTAGTCCCATCTTTATCTTCTGTGAAGTAGGTCAAGGAAACAGGAAAGTCCCTGACAGAAACAGCATAGATCTAAAATGGAATCTGAATGCAGGAATCCCTGACAGGTAGCTCCCTCAAACCTATATAATCCAATCATACTTACATTGTGATGGAAAATTATGAAAAAAAAAACATTTTTCTGTTGAGCACAATGCAGTAGTATCTTAGGTTGTAGTACCAGTAAGTGCCACATTTAATTCTATAAACGAACCATATAGAACCACCAACTTTGTCGATGCACTTAGAAAATTTATCGAACTAAAATTTCTTTGGCATACCTCTAGAGCATAATAGCAACACTACATGATATGTTGATACAACAATAGGGAAACAATCAGGTTGCTACTATGTGAATTGTATGAATTGTGAAGGATACTGCTTCTGAGACAGCTGGCTCATTGAGTAGATAAACAAGGCACAGAAAGACAATGAACTCATTGAACTTCATACCCATATCTTCATTTATATCACAAGCTTCAAAGAGATCACATATCTCCTCCTCTGTGAATGAGATTTCCAGCTTTTGGAAACAATGTTTCAGTTCTTCTTTATCTATTTCTCCATTAGAATCTTCATCTGCAAAAGAAAAAGGAAATCACTCCTCGACACATGAATGAGAACGTGAAAAACAGAGAGATCTCGAAATGATTGTCTCCATTATTGCAAGTCAATGAATATTATTTGGTGCAGACATTTTCTTCCACACGGCCCATTTTGATTACTGATATCTGACATGCTCTTTTGTTTTGAAATGAGAGATAGGGATGAGATGCCTCTAGTTGTTTACCTTAACTATTACAGCCACTGATTTAAATGGTGTAAGAAAAGAGTACAGAACCATAGTAGGTCATGATGCATGGGAAGAAATATATGATCCGAATCTTGAGGATACTATTGATATGACATAAGACATGCTCCGTCTCCACATCACAGGTAAGGAGTGCCCATCCATATTTCACAAACTATGATCCGAAAGGATATTTACAGAGTGAATAGAGGTTCAGAGCACAGGCAAAGGTGCAGGGCTTACCAAATTGCTCGAAGATAGTCTTGCATTTTCTAAAACTCTCATCGATCCTGGGAAACTTCATGACAATACTATCGAACGATTTCAGTGAAGTTCCATGTGACGCTCTCTGCTGCATGGCATCCACCATCTTCGCCTCCAGCTTTGAACCATGGGAACTCCGCTTTTGGGTGTCCTGGCGTCCAAGTACAGCCCCCATGCTAGCAGTTCAGATAACGACCCCCGAGAAAAAATCAGTGAAAGAAGTCCCCAATCGGCTACAACAGAGCAGATGAAATCTGAAAATGAATATCAATCGAGTTAAGCATCACCGCTCAGGCATGGCTGCTGTTCCAGGCAGCACAACATGAAGCAAGTAGTGGAAGCAATCAAGGCACTGAACAATAACAAGTGGCGCCCTCAAAAAAAAAAAAAAACAACAACAACAATAACAAGTGGCTGTCTGAAACTCTGAACTCCCAAGTCCCAACAAACTGGCCAAGTCACTAGAACAGGATTTCAGTTCACCACCGTATTCAAGCATGAGATCAGATAACAGCAGAAACAGCAGCATGTATAGTACATCCACTGAACAGTAACAAGTGGCTGTCTGAAACTCTGAACTCCCAACAAACTGTCACTAGAACAGGATTTCAGTTCACCGCCGTATTCAAGCATGACATCAGATATCAACAGCAGAAACAGCAGCATATAGTACATCCACAAAAAACAACAGCGTATCTTAAACAAAGGGTACCAGGATTAAAATATCATTGTTCCTTGTGCCCCGATTCGACCCTGAGGAAAAAGGGGAATCCCAGCGGGTTCTTTTATCGGAACATCAACTGCCTATTCCATCAGAACAAATCAAGAAACAAGAAGCCGCGTGCGGTCAAGAAGATCGACACGAGGTAGCGCGTAATCAATCGGCGATGAGAAGGGGGGACAGAACAGATTGCAAGACGAGGAGCACTTGCCTTAGACGCCGCCGCCTTGCCGGGACGAGCGGGATCAGCGATGCGGTTCCAGCCGGCGTTCGAGATCGAGGGGAAAGGTGGGAGCTTTGGGCCTGAGGGAGGAAGGAATTCGCAGGGGATTATTCGAGCCGGCCGGCCGGCTGATGAACTAAGCAGAGCAGCAAGAGAAACGGAGAAAGAGAGGGGGCGGAGCTTTTGTGCTGGTCAGCAGCGTGCGGCAGCAGCAGCACAAGAGGTGCAGGGCAGGGGGCCTCTGGTGGTGACCACTCCACACGGGACGATGGGACCACCGGTGGCTGCTCGTCGCCGACAGGTGGGGACCACCCGAGGCTCGGCCTCGCTGACATGTTGGGCCCGCTTGAGCCGAGGGCGGTGGGGGAGCCATCGCTTTGGCGACACGAGCGCGTCCGTGTCGCTTGGGCGTTGGGATGACCGATGACCTCACTTGCCGAGATAAACACGCTGCCGGGCCGGCGTGGATGGTTAGGTGCCACCTCGCCGGTCGCCACCTGGAGAGACTCGAGCGGTCAAATCTTGCGTCGGGCGCCGCCGTCTTCAAGGCCTCCGGCGGCCGGCATGGCGGCACTCCATTTTCGCGTCGCGAGAAGTCGAACACAGAAATTAGCAGCAGCAGTGCTTTTTTTTTTTACAATAACAACTTTATAGATTAAGCAGCCAACTTACAAAGCGGGCCTTCAAAGAAGGCCGAATTACAAAATGGTCCTGAGACCGGATAGGCACAACTACAGCAGCGGCGGAGACGGGGACGAGCTCGCCGGGGATGGCCAGTAGGGGCTCCGGAGGCGCTTACAGGCAGATGGAGGGACCGCGCCTTGCGTCGGTTGAAGGAGAGACGACGAAGCTGTTGATAGAGATCGCCCCGGACGACCGAAGGATTTGTTAGAATCTCGTCACCGGCGATGAATGATGTGGCTCGATGTCGATGCCCGGGGGGAGACGATTCCATCTTGTCAGCGCCCAAGGGAGTTGTGCTTGGATGGATTTGGATCTACAGGTACGAAGGCTGCTCGGCGGGGGAGGCGTCAGAGCGGAACGACAGTGGAGACGGGTCGGTGGCGAGCGGATCTCGAAGATGGAGCGGGAGGAGCTAAGCGGAGAAGGTGGAGGAGAGATCTGCCTGACGGAGGGGAGGATCTAGTTTATTTAAACAAACCTGGACTACGAGAGCAATGACGATGAGGAGGCCATAGAGGCCGGCGACGACGGTGGTGGCGGCACAGCCAAGGCAATACTTGCCACTAAGGGAGAAAGTCATAAGACAACAAGAAACTAAAAGTAGTAGATACCTAGTAGATCTATCTGTTGGGGGCTCCCTACCCCTCTCGCTGCCGGCGAGAACGCTAAAGAGAAGGAGGGGAGGGGCCCGAGTCGGAGAAGGGAGAGGAAAGAAGGCTTCACACCACATCTCATAGGTCACACAACTTGAACATTTTGAAGATATAGCACGTGCACTAGTAGAGAGACGACATTTGTTCTCACACATTAGTCCTGGTTGAATTTTGGAGCGGAGACTAAAACTTTTGGGGCGACGTGGCCATGAGTGGCAGGAGAGCTTCGACCATTTAGTCTCGGATCGTAACACAAACCCAGACTAAAGGGTCTCGGACTTTTAGTCTAGGTTGGTGTTACGGACCGAGACTAAAGGCCCCCCTTTAGTCTGGGTTCGTGTTACGAACCGAGACTAAAGGGTCTCCCATGAGTTACTATAAGAGGATTGCATTCTCTACTCAATCACATGTGTTGTGTAGGTGAGATGGTAAGGAAGCTACGCGCGAGACTACATGTCACGAGTTCGAATCCCCGCACCGCGCACGTGTATATTTTGTGTAACTTGTGACTTGCGCGTGTGTGAGGGTCTTCCAGGAATTTTCAAATATTTTTTTGACGTTGACGTACTCCCTAGTCCCTGTTGGTAATACCAAAGGAGAAATCTTTCGTCTCTAAGCATCAGTCCCGGTTGAACTTTAGAGAAATAACACTCTTCCCAACCAAAATTAAATGTCCCTTCTCCACTAGTAGTGTATTTGCTAGCACTCCGTCCTCTCGTCTCGGCAGGCTTGGGGTGCAGTTCGACACAAAATCACTCTCATCCGGGAGGCATCCAACCCATCAAATTGCGTCCGATTTGCCACGTCCTGTCACACTTTTTTTTACGGTTCTTACATCGTAAGTTATAAGATACTTCCTTCGTTTCAAAAATTATAGATCGCTTGATTTTTCAAAATTCACAATTTTTGTTACGCATTTATATATATTTGTGTTTAGATACATAATAAAAAATTATGAATCTTGTTAAAAATGACTTAGAATTTCAAACCAAAGAAGTTGTAACAGATGCTTCTCATTACGTGAAAATCTCACATAGGTCACACAGCATTTGTAACGGACCCTTAACACATGTTACATGGACCCCATCTGTAACGGTTGTTGTTTGGCGCCCGTTACGTATAAGCGCGGCAGGGTCGACCACGACCTCGCCCTGATCTCGCCACCATAACGTCCGTTACCAATGAGGACTTCTGGTAACAGATTTCTTAAACGCCTGTTACATGTTTTCTTTGTAACGGACGTTAACATGCGTCCGTTACGAAAGTAAAACCTATCGGTAACGGGCTCTTTAAGTCCGTTACCGATGACTTTCCTATTGGAGACGCGTTGTTTTTAGGACACGTCTCATTTTATGATGACCCAATTGGCGACGCTTGTTCGGAGTTAGCATCTCCTTTGTTCTCACAATAGAGACGCGTGTTGTTATTACGCGTCGTTGTTTTTGCGTTCCGACCACTCTGCTATCTCGGACAACTACACTCGCTCTCTCTCCTCTGAGTGCCCCACTCGCTCTCTCCCCGCCGTTGCTGCAGCAGCATTTTCGCGCGCTTTCTGAAGGCCCCACTCGCTGCGCGCGCTCTCTCTGAAGGCCCCACTCGCTGCGCGCGCTCTCTCTCCTCAGAAAGCCGGCGCTGCAGCAGGCCGGCCGGCCGCGTGCGCGACGGCGAAAGGTGCCGGCGGACGTCGACCGCGGCGCGGCGTCCCTCCGCGCCGTACGTCATCCAAAGCAGCAGCTTATCCTCCTCCTCGGGCTCGGCGCCGTCCTCCGTGCCGTCGCCGTCCTCCGCGCCGTCGCCGCGGCCGCGACGCCTCGTCCTCCTTCTCGGAAGCGCTCGCCTTGTAGACAGTCCTCGTCAAGGTGGAAATTGCCCCCTTTTATTGAACTTCGCTGTCCTAATCCTCTTACTCATCGGCTTTGGTGATGCATTATACTCATTTGATGTACGAAAATTGCAGATGGCTGCTGCTGCTCGGGCTTGGATGTACAGTAGTAAGTCCCGAGATTGGTCCAGTTTCTTAATGGGGGTCAATGGTTTTCTAGATCAAGCAGAGGCGGATATGAGAAACCGTGGTGTTCAGGCAATGCTTTGCCCCTGTAAAGATTGTCTCAACGAGAAGAAGTTCGGACAACGGGATAACATTTTTCATCATTTGATCACACGTGGTTTCAAAGAAAATTACACGTGTTGGAATACACATGGTGAGGAAGGGCTTAATGAAGTCGAAACAGGATGCCTAAATGAAGGTGAAGCGCGACACCATGCTACAGAATGCCATGATGAAGAGCCTGATGAAGGTGGAGTTTTTGATGAGGAAAATGAACCATTCCCACCAATTATGATGAGGCCTGAGGATATCACTGATCAAGAAGTTACGGGCTTCAATGATGGTGAGTTGTTGCAACGTGTGCACAATGTTGATCAAATGTTGCGGGATGTTGAGTTTCAAGGAGTGTATACAACTTCTGAATTAGCGAGACTGAAGCAGTTCGTTGAAGATTCAAAGAAATCCCTCTATCCTGGTTGCAAGAAGTACTCTTGCCTTTCTGGTGATCTAAAACTTCTGCAGCTTAAGGCAGATCATGGTTGGAGCAACAAAAGTTTCAAACAACTATTGGATCTCCTTAAGGACATGCTACCCGAGGGAAACCAAATAGCCGAGTCTGTCTATGAGGCAAAGAAGATAATTTGTCCTCTGGGAATAGAGGTTGAAAAAATTCATGCTTGCAAGAACAGTTGTGTATTGTTCCGTGGAGATTATGCAGACCTTGACAAGTGCCCCAAGTGTGGGTTCGATCGGTACAAGAGGAAAAAAGATGGTGGTGATGATAACAATGCTGATGATGACGAGAACGAGCCCGTGGAGATCACAGGCAAGAAGAAGAAAAAGAAGGTTAAAGGGGCTCCTGTGAGGGTAGCATTGTATTTTTGCATCATTCCTCAGTTGAGAAGATGGTTCGCCACACGAAAGGAGGCCCAACTCTTGCGTTGGCATAAGACATGAACGAAGGAAGTTGGAAAGATTAAGCACCCCGCAGATGGCCAACAATGGCAAAACATTGATTCCCACTTCAAGGAATTTGCCGGTGAAAGCAAGAACATTCAGTTCGCTATGATCACAGATGGCGCGAACCTATTCGGTAACCAGAGCTCAACACATAGCACCTGGCCTGTCGTGCTGTCAATGTACAACCTTCCACCCTGGCTATGCAAGAAACGGAAATACATGATGCTGACAATATTGGTCTCCGGGCCAAAGCAACCTGGCGACCGTATTGATGTCTACTTGAGGCCACTAGTTGATGACTTGAAGATACTTTAGAAGCCTGGTGTGAAGGAGGTTTGGGATGAGTTCGGCCGTGAGGAGTTCACATTGCACGCCATGTTGTTCACCACCATCAACGACAACCCGGCTCATCGCAACCTTTCTGGTCAGAGTAAAAGGAAAGGTGCAGCTTGCCCACACTGCTTGGAAGAAACTTGTATAGTGTGGCTAAGAAATTCAAAGAAATTCTCATTTATGGGGCACCGTCGTTTCCTCAGCAAGAAACATGCCTACCGGGACATGGATTGTCAGTTTAATGGGGAAAAGGAGAATCGACAGGCGCCAATGCATGTGACTGGAGATCTGCTCCACTTGCAAGTCAAGGACATCAAAACTATCGAGGAGTTACCCAAATTGTCTGAAAAGAAACTTCGCAAAAGAAAGAAGCGAGATGGTGAAGAAGAAGAAGAAGAAGAAGAAGAAGAATATGGGCGAGGAATGTGGAACAAGAAATCAATTCTATGGGAGCTAGAGTATTGGCCGCTTTTGGATGTGCGTCATTCGATTGACAACATGCACGTCAAGAAGAATGTGTGTGAAGCTACTTTGAGAACATTGCTACAACAGAAGTCGAAAGGAAAAGATCATAAAAATGCAAGAGATGATCTTAAAGAAATAGGCATTAGGCCGGAGCTCTATGCAGAGGAAACAGACACAGGGATGGACCTTCCCGTTGCTGCAACCAACTTGTCAAAGGCAGAGAGAAAAGAATTCTGTCAGTTTTTGCATGGTTTGAAAGTACCTTCAGGCTACTCATCGGACTTCAAGAGGCTAGTGTCGGTGAAGGACATGAAAATGAATTTCAACTTGATGAAATCTCATGATTGCCATGTGTTGATGACATCTATTCTTCCTGTTGCACTAAGAGGTATCAAGACAGAACTGGTTCGCAACGCGGTCACGAGCTTGTGTTTATTCTTCAATGAAATAGAACAGAAGGTGATTGATGAGGAAAAACTATTGGCCTTAGAGAGGAGGCATTTCGAGACCCTATGCCTGCTTGAAGCTACCTTCCCACCATCATTCTTTGATCTCATGCTGCATCTAACAACACACCTCGCAAGGGAGATCTGGTACCTTGACCCATCTTACCTTCATCAGATGTTTCCTTATGAGAGGTACTTTGGATTCCTCAAATCATTGGTACATAACAGGTCATTTCCGGAGGGAGCCATTGTTCGTGGCTATGAGACCATTGAAGCAGTGGAGTGGGCCATGGGTTATATGGACCCCCAAAACCTCATTGGTGTGCCTCGTTCACGACATGAAGGTAGGCTTTCAGGTGTTGGGACCCTGGGGTAAAAGTCAATCACTCCGCACCCAGAGGACTTCAGGAAGGCTCATTTCACCGTGATAGAACAGAGCGTAGAGGTTACACCATTTGGCAATGAGCACAAGCAACAACTACGTGAACAAAACCCTGGCTGTACTGAGGATTGGGTTGCAAAGAGGCACATGCAATGCTTCAACAGGTGGCTCCGAGATTATGTCCAGCAGAGTGGCAGTGCTGCTATTACCGACGATCTAAGAAAACTAGCAGCAACGCCATTATTCACTGTTACAACATATCAAGCAATGGATATCAATGGATACACGTTCTACACCATGGCCCAGGATGCCAAGAGCGTCTATCAAAATAGTGGTGTGCGTGTACGGGCCGTCGACAATAAGAAGAACACAACCACATATTATGGTCAAATAGAGGAAATTTGGGAGCTTGATTATGTAGGATTCAAGGTAGCCTTGTTTCGGTGTAGATGGGTCACCAATGCAAAGAGAGCTATGATCAAGGACAAATTTGGTTATGTTAGTGTTGATCTCCGGGTCTTTGGTTACAAAACCGAACCGTTTGTCTTCGCCAAGGATGTTGAGCAAGTGTTCTATGTACCTGACCTTGCAAAGAATAACTGGAGTGTGGTTTTGCCTGAAAAAAAAAGATTGTTGGGGTTGAAAATGTTGTTGAGGAGGAGGAATACAACCAGTTTGACGAAAGCCCATCCTTTCACACTTCATACATGCCCCGAGTCTTGGGAGCTAACAAAACACCATACTTGTGAAGCGACCATCGTGAAAAGATCCATATACAAAAATCAAAAAAGAAAAAGAAGCAAGATTGATTTCTGCTGAATCCGATCTTTTTTGTAAAATACAGGGATGTCTATTGCTGAAAATGGAATCCTTTTGTAATATATATAGGATGTGTATTGGTGGAATTTGAATGAATCTCCTTTCTGTAATATATGATGCCTAAGATACTGTCTAAGATGCCTATATATATATTCTGCCTAAGATGCCTAAGATACTGCCTAAGGTGCCTAAGATACTGCCTAAGATGCCTATAAGCGAGATGTGCAATTAGTAGTACCACTCATCTGAGAGTATTGATATTATTTTGTCTAACATTTCGTCAAACTTCAAAGAGTTTGACTCCTCGATAAGCGAGATGTGCAATTAGTAGTATCCACTCATCGGAGACGTATCTCCTGTATCTTCTCTCCAAAATAAATAACCGTTGCCCCAACCCCTTCTTCTACCCGCGAAACCACCACATCCCCTTCATCTACCCGCGAGAAAACCACAACTACCTATACACTCCTCGTCGTACCTCCTCCGCTCCACGCCAAGCGACTTCCCTTCCACGCCGGCACTCATGGCATCGAGGGAGCACCCGCGGTCGCTCGCGAAACTCCCGGCGGAGGTGCTGGTGATCATCGTTGGCCGAATCGGTGCGACATCGAATCGGCCTATGGAGGACCTCTGCAGCCTACGGGCAACCTGCAAGGACATGCTCCGCCCCTACCGCGACATAGACGCCGGTAGGTGCCTGGCACTGGATCGGGTTCCAGTCGAGTAGATGCAGAACAACGACCCCGTCGGCTACGACGTCTTCCTTCGTAGCCTGGCTGTAGCCGGCAACCCGGTGGCCTGCTTCCTCACCGGGATGGATGACATCTTCGGCAGGAACCGCAGCCCTCAGCCTCCTCTCGACGAGCTCCACCGTGCTGCCAAGGACGGGCACAGAGGGGCGGCCTATGTGGCCGCCGTCTTCCTCTACAGAGCCAACAGCGGGGCCGACGCCGACGCCACTGCAATTGCGTACATGAAACAGGTTGAGGGCGAGGAGCAAGGGCAGTGGCGTCCGCGTTTGATTAGCAATGTGCAATCCCTAGATTTCCGGTATCGTAGGGTCAATCTGGCTTGGCAAATTAGGAGTGTCGCCCTCCGCTGTGGCCTCGGCCGGCCGATGCTGCCAACGGCGGTGGCGCGAGGCAACATTCAACATTGCGCAGGCAAAGCATTCTGCAGTACGGCGCCGAGCCGGAGGGGGTTTTGCATGTATTTCTGTAGTGATGAATGTAGGCTTCGTTACGAATGTAATGTCTTCTTCTATCGTGTAAAGTATCGTCCAATCGGTTATTGATAGACAAGATTTGATTTCTCACATTTCTGAGTCAAATCCAAGGTTGCGGCGCCCTCTGCTTCCTCCTCTGTTCTATTGGAATGAAGAACAGTTTGTGTGGGAAAATGAGACGAGGATTAACCATCCCGCGTCTCTAATTAGGGTGGGGCCCAGTTCTATTGGAATGAAGAACAGTTCTCATTTCTCCTTTTAATCTGCAGTCAAATTTTGTAACATGTATTTCTCCGTCGTGCTTAGTCCAAATTTGATGATTTTTTTTCTAGTTTTTCTAAAATCCCCATCTTTTCATTAATTTCATTGTTTAGTGTATATTCCGTTTCGTGAATAATGTTTATATGCCTTATCTTGTTCTTTGTAAGTCCAACATAGAAATAATATTTGTTTTCCACAACCATTAGTAATGAAACTTTACATTTCGTGATCTTAAGGTGAACACATGCTTGTGTTAAAATTTCAAATGCGTACGAGATCGAACATGTTGCAAAGTGTGGAAAACTTCAATGTTCAAGCAACATTCTAGGAAACTATGTGAGAGATGTAGCCATTTGTACACAAGTATATTCTTCCTTTATCGAAACCATTTGAATTTTTTATGACAAGTTTAGGTACCCACATTATGTTTCCACGTAAATTTGTAGAATTTTTGGAGCAAACTAAGATGTTATTAGAATTATTATATCACAAGCATGAGATGTATATTCGAATTATAAGAATGTTAGTTATACAAGTGTGACTGTTGATATTTTATTAAAATACTAAATGTCCAAATATGAATTGATGTTATTTTTAATGAATTTTTAGGCGCTGTTTTACCGGCTCTAATATTTGATGGATGCGAGTTTCAGTTCTAAAAAATAGTGTCGGGCCCACGCGTCAGTGTCAGCAGCCTATATAAAGAAGATAACCGCCCGGACCTACCTGCTAACGAAGGCGACGCGAGTTTACTAACCAGCGTCGGCGATGACTATCCATTGTCTCTAAGATCGAGTTCATCACAGGAGGAACAGATACTGTAGGCGACGCTGATGGATCTGCCCGCGTATCTAAGATCGAGTTCATGCAACATGTATACAAAATCCAACAACCAAACTAACCAGTTCATGATCGACAAATTAAACAAACTAAGCAGTTCATGATCGACAAACTAAGCAGTCCAACAACCTGACGAACAAACTGACGAACACACAATAATCACAAACACATTATTAATGGTACAAGAGTGGGTCAATTAGTCAGTCGCCGCTGTCGGAGTCCCGGCGTCGGAGTCGTCGTCGCCGCCGTCGGAGCCGTCGTCGTCACCGCCGTCGGAGTTGTCGTCGTCACCGAGGAGAGACCACTGGACCACGGGGAGCTTCTCAAACTTTTCCGCCAACACGTGGATCCTGAAGGCGAGACCCTTGAGGCTGCGATCCTTGTAATCGTCAGGCGCCTCGATCTTGAACGCTGCGCCAACATCTCGGAGCTTCATGAACGCACCCTGGAGCAGTTCGACGGCGAAGCTGATGTCGGCAGCCTCCGACTTCTTCTCCTCCTACTCCTTGGGTGCCATCGGCTCCTTCCCCTTCTCCTTGATGGTCAACTTCCTCCGACGGTGGCTTTCATCGTCGTCATCCTCTGTTCGTCCCCGCTTCGCCGACGGGTCACTCGACGCCATGCTCTTCTCACTCCTTGTTGGTGTGATCTCTCGTTGACCGGAGTTTGTGGTTTTTTGATGGCGAGGGGGAAGAAGATGAAGCGAAAGAAACGATATGATTATGGAGCAACCAACAGTCGTCGGGGATTTATGATGACAAGACGTGAACCGTCAGGGCGCCTTACTCCCCACGCCCCACGTCCCCCTACGCCTCGGGAACCGTTTTTTGGGAGCAAAACCGTCCAAAAACACGCGTCGCATTTCAATTCGCGGGAAGGTGGAGGGGCAGGGGCAGTTGTCGGGCCCACGCGTCAGCAGCCAAACCGCGTCGCATTTCAAGTTCCATATTATTATTAACGGGTTTTTATAAATGGTCGCGTCGCATTTCAATTTCCAAACCCCGTCGCATTTCAATTTCCAAATCCCGTCGCATTTCCATTTCCTTCCCCTTCTCTTTCATGGCCGCGGTGTGCTTCATGGAGCTGCTGCCAAATGAACTGGTCACCCAGATCATCCTCCGCTGCATCAAGGGTGAGCCCGTCATTCATTTCCTGATCCTTCGTGATCGGGTCTGCGGCACCTTTCGGCGCATCTGCGACTCGGATGAGGTACTCCTGCAGGTGTCGCTACGTGAGCTTCGTCAAGTGTGCAAGAATCGCTACGTCAGGTCCTTGTTGGAGGAGCGCTTCCGCCTCGCCAAACATCCGGAGGCATTATGCTTTGAGGGGATGGAGAGGTTGATGAGGCAGCGGAATCCCGATGAGGGTCTGGAGCTCGTCGGAAAGGCCGCTGCCAAAGACGTCAGTGTGAAGTACTTCTTAGCGATGCTGAAGTATCGTCGCAACCCTGCGGACCCCGAAGCGATGGCACTGCTCCACGAAATCAGCGGCGGGCCGTCGCCCCCTGACGGTCGGTGGAAGAACCAGAACATGCACCGGCTGCGCTACCTCGTCCACCGGGATCTCGAGAACATTGCGTGGTGGTACTGGCTCCGAGATCTCGCTCATTTCGAGATTCCGAGGTTTGCGAGATTCCGAGATCTTGAGATTTTTATCGTTTTAAGATTCTGAGATTTTTTTTCTTCTGAGATTCCGAGGTTTTTATCCTTCGGAGATTCTGAAATTTTTCTCCTTCCGAGATTCTGAAATGTTTCTCATTCTGAGATTCCGAGATTTTTCTCATTCCCATACTCCGAGATTTTGAGATTTTACTAGAGGTTTCGAGACTCCAAAATTCTAAGATTTTGCTCGAGGTTTCCAACAATCCGAGATTTTGAAAAGTAGGAAACATGGAAGCATCCTTGACCGAGTCAATTCCAAACTTTACGTCATCTCGAGCCTATCTTACTGTTCATTTTCAGGAGCTTCGGAGGTGGCAACAAATTCCGGAATTCCTCCTTTTCGGCGATTCTCGGAATTGTCCATATTCCTGAAAAAGCATGAACCATAGAAATGCATGTATTTTTGGTATTCATTAATTCCAAAGTTCATCATATTTTTAGGAAATAGGTAAATTTACCGTCTCGAGTATTACGAATCCTGGAAACTCTTTCTTTATAGGCAAAAAGGCGCCTTCAGCTTGAGACCGTGCAAGTTCTGAGATTCTTCAAGCTTTCTCTAAATCTTCGGAGTTCTGATGATTCCGGAACGCAACTTGGTTTCCCTGTATACATAAAGTTTTCCTTGGTGAAGGTTTCCTTCTCACCATCCTCGCAGCCTACAAACAGGAAGATAATAATGTATTTTTGGAGACAAAGCTCCTTCAATGGTTAAAAGAATCCTGGAGTTCTGATGATTAACGCTCATGATGACATCACATTATCTCAAAATATGAAATACACAGGAAAGCAACAACATTCCTCGCTCCGAGGCTCAGGTGTGGTTTAGGAATATACGAAAACAACTCCCCAGGAACTTTGGATGCCAATATTCTGAAAAGTTTTGTCATCATGCACAAAAACTTGACGTTTCGGTCACCGAATCTAAAAGGTCAAAAGTCATTCAAGTACTTATCTATTTTTACTCCGAAACTCAGCTTTGGTGAATGTGATGTGTCATATTCAGAAATGACCCCCGCTGGTTATTTTATCAATCAGTTCGGATGATTTCGATGATTAAAGAAACCCCGTGTTTCCTCCAATGCTCTGAACGTGACTAAAGGTTTGTGAAATTCTGCTTGTTCTGAAATTCTGAGATTTTGCTCATTCGAAGATTCTGAGATTTCCGAGATTTTATAGATTCCGAGATTTCACTCGTTCTGAGATTCTGAGATTTTTGAGATTCCGATCTTTCTCTCGTTCTGAGATTCTGAGATTTTCGAGATTCCGAGAAATCACCTCCTAGGGTGATGGAAAGATCACACCGGCAACAAACATCATATCTATTACCTTCGATCTTTGTAAGAAATGTTTTGGCTATGGTAATCGTGAACTTTTTTCGTGCATATTCCGAGATTCTGAGATTTCTCTCGTTCTGAGATTTCGAGATTTTTCTCGTTCCGAGATTCTGAGATTTTGAGATTTTAGGATTCTAAGATTTCGAGATTTTGAGATTCTGAGAAATCACCTCCTAGGGTGATGGAACGATCATACCAGCGACAAATATCATGTCTAGCACTTTCAAATTTCGGAAGAATATGTTTCGTAGTGGTAATCGTGAACTTTGTTTCGTGCAAAAAATTCTGAGATTTTTCTTCTTCTGAGATTTTTCTTCTTCCCAGATTCGGAGAGGTTTCTCCTTCCGAGATTCCAAGATTTTTCTTCTTTTGAGATTCCGAGACTTTTCTTCTTCTGAGATTTCGAGATTTTTCTTCTTCTGAGATTTCGAGACTTTTCTTCTTCTGAGATTTTGAGATTTCGAGATTCCGAAACTTTTTTTATTCCGAGATTCCGAGGGTGCTCAACGAAAACTTATAGACTTTTGCGACTAAATGGAATCATTCGATTCTTGAAATCTCCTTTTCTGTCATGGTAATCGTGAATTTTATTTCGTGCGAGACCACGGTGGGCCAAAATACAAATCGGATGTGCCAACTTCTTGCTTCATGAGTTTGAGAAATTAAGGAACAACTTCGGTTTCTGATGCTTTAGCTTCCGACAGTGCCTGACTGGTGCCTGATCTGATCTTCACGTTGGTGTTTGTGTTCCGTGACCGAAACTCCAAGATTTCTGAAAGTAACCAAATTTCTAAGAATCTTCACGTCCGAAGATCCTAAGTGGCTATTTTCACACCTTTTCTAATTACATGTGAGCTTCGGGTGATGAGGTGTTGCTTCCTTTTTTGCTCTTTCGGTGGATTGAAAGAAAATGAAGCCATCATACGTAGGAGTCATCATGGTGGTAGCTTCGGGTAATTGGCTGATTTGTGAATTTTACTTCATGCACACAAACTTGAGAACTTGGAAGATCAATAGCTTTCATTGGTGGAGCTTATAGAACAATGATTCTGTTGCTCAAAAAGTGAAAATAAACACCACCGAAGGTGTTGAGCTGTTAATGACGACGGCGACAATCATATCTACAACTCTCCATCTCTTGAAAAAACTTTTTTATTGTGGTAATCGTGAATTTTTTGTGTCGTGCGAAAAACCACGGTGGGCGCCACTGTTGGGATTCAGGAAATCCCAATCAGACGGATAGTGAGGAATGATGAAAATACTTGAGACAATTGAACAAGAAATCAATGAATACAATGGCCCAGCTTCCTCCTCCTCCACCCCTTGGGTCCTATTTATAGGAAGAGGAGCCTCCTCCTCCTCCACCCCTTGGGTCCTATTTATAGGAAGAGGAGGCACCCTCCCCTTCCAACCCTAGGAGAGAGGAGGTGGCTGTTTATATTATTTTCATCAGTGGGCTTGAATATTACATTTGGGTCCTTAACTATTACAATTGAGTCCCTGGATGTTACAATCAGGTCCTTGGCCCTTACAAATACACCCTTATACCCCTTATTTGGGCCTCTTTTATACACATGGGGTCCCTAGCCTTAGGTATCCTAAGGCGCACCCCCAACATTGGTATAGGGAGAGTCTAGCTCATGAGATGACTATTTCTTTGTGAAAATTGCTTGAAATTGCTTTTAGCCATGTCACATGCTTATATGTCTCTACCTTCTTGATGGCAATATGCTAGATACACCATGTCTACTTTGCTTGCTCTATGTCTCATTTGTAGCATTTTGTTGTGCTCTTTGTATATTTGAGAAGCTTGGTAGATTGTATATGTGCTTTGACATGCATTTTTCATGAAAACAAGGGGAAGAGTTTCATATACCTTGATTCATGCATTGTCAATAAGGGGGAGAATTTTCATGCTTTGGGAAATTTTGTGGAAAATTGGCATGCATTTGTGATATGTGGCATGTGAGGAGAAAAATTGAGAAGAAGAGGTTGCATTTGCTCAGGGGGAGTTTGCGTATGTGCAGGGGGAGCTCGTTTGATTTTCCTGAGTTTTGTGCGTTGTGATGTGCTCCTTGTGAGCTTTGTTTTGTCTCGGCTGTGTCGAGCCGTTGCCCTTGTCTTAGGGGGCCGAGACTTGGATTGGCGGCTGATCTTGTTTTCGCTTGTTCTTTGGCTTTGGATCACTTGCTTGGGAGGTTCGTGTTCGTGGTTGTTTTCTTTTCTTTTTCTCTATGTGATTTCTATGGGTGTTGTCAATGCACTCATCAAGGGGGAGATTGAGGACCAGGTGTGTCCGAAGATCAGTGGAGGGTCGCTCCTTAGTGATGAGTGATTGACAACGTTGTGTGGACTGATGCTTGGCTAAGTGTGCAGGTACAGGTTGCGGCCTGACTCGTGTCGGTGCAGGTGAAGAACAAGCGCAAAAGGCCTTAGCTGTGGCGGCCTCCGGGTGATGGAGTGGCAAGTAGGCTTAGTTCGATGGACCCGGTGGCCGATGGGGTCAAGTGCAAGCCGTGCGGTGCAAGACTGGCGGGCTGAAGTCGTGAACATGGGCCGGTGCAAGGTAGCGGTTGAAGCCCGAAGCTTGCACGCGGGGTTTGTTGGTTTGCCCACAAAACCATCGGTGGACGACTTCTTGGTTTGGGCCTCAAAACCAAGCCCGGAGGCCCGAGGCGACGGAGACGGTGATCCGGGAGCTTCGGGAAGCTTCGAGGCGGAGGGCACGTGGCGTGATCGCGGGGTTTGCGTCGATGTGAAGCGAAGCCACGGTGGAAGCGTGGCCGTCTGATGAAGACTTGACCAAAATGCCCCTGAGGGGTTGTATCTTCATTTGAGTTGTAGGGGTAGCGTGGTCATTTACCTCCCTCCGATGGACTTCGTATAAATAGCGGAGAGGTGGATGGCATCTCTCTCTCGGACTCCAGGGTTTTCTCCCCCGGTAGATTTCTCTGAATTGCTTCTTTTCCCTCTAGATTCCTTAGGCTAGACTCTTGTACAGACTCTGACCTCTGGATGCATGGAAGCATTCGGCGTCCCGGTGATCTCTTAGTCCCTTGTGATTTTCGTGTCATTTTCGGGGCTATTTTCGAGGAGTTTCGTTCTTCGCTCGATTCGTGATTTTGGGGGCGTTTCCTCAAGAATTTCTTTGAGGAGATCATGGGTGGATGCCTTGCGCATCTTTGTGTGTGATCTTGACCCCTCAAACGCCGTGGAGAGCCATCGATTCGTGCATTTTTGGTTGGTGCCCGAGTTCATGGTGGTGGTTCGGTTGATCCGCGATTCCCGGTGATTTAGTGGCTTAGGAGTCGAGATTTTTGGGGCATAGCATCCTTGTGTGACGCTTTTCATCTCCCCAAAATCTTGTCTCAAGAACTTCAACTGTTTGGGAGATCCGGTGATGGAAAGGTGGGGTTGACTCCCGAGCTCGAGCATTTTTCTGTTCTGTTCGTGCGTGGCGGACGGTCCGCGTGACCCTGGCGGACGGTCCGCGAGGTGCCAGCAGAGTTGGTGTTCTTCGTGAGTTCTTGGGCGTCTTCGTTTCGATCTGTTTCGGCCCTAGGTTTTGGTTGCGAGGGGTTTGGCAGTCCGCGAGGGCTTCACGGACGGTCCGCGCGGCCGAGATTTTGTCTGGGGTACCTCGAGGTTTGTCTGGGGTTTTCAGCGAGTTTGGCGGACAGTCCGCCTAGGCCTCACGGACGGTCCGCGACAGTAGCGGACAATCCGCGTGCCCTTCCCGGACGGTCCGATTTTCGGGGGTGCGCTACTGGAGGTTCTGGTCGTTTTATCGGACGGTCCGCGGAGACCTGACGGACAGTCCGCGCAGCCATCGCGGACGGTCCGCCAGGTGCGTTCCAGAATTGATCAAGTTCTTTGATTTTTGCTTTGGTGCTTCCGCTCTTTGCTCCTAGGTTTCTCTCGTGATCTTCTAGGCTTGTGTGAGTCTTGTTTGGAGCTTTCTTTGGGTGCAAGGATTCGTGGAGTGACAATCGGGGTATAGGCCAAGTTCAACCTTAGGGAAGAATTTTTATCGGCTCCCATTCACTCCCCCCCCCTCTCTGGTCGCCCGATTCAGTCCTTCACCACGTCTGCATTTGGGCAGCAGGATCTAGGTGCTACGGGCCGGAGACCCCAAGGATCATCCACTACTGCAGCGCCGAGTGTCGCATCCGTCATGAGTTCGACCTCTGGACGTGTGGATTCAGCGTCACGGTGGAGTACGTCGTCAGCAGGATGAACATCAGGATGTAGGTGGAAGCATCAATAAAAATTATGTATCTTAATGTAAATTATTACATATTCTATGTCGCATCCACAAGATTTGATTTGTCATGTTTCTGAGTCAAATCGAAGGTTGCGGTGGTCTCATTTGCCGCATTAGAGGCCTAGGGTGCCATCTTGGATGTCAAAGCGGGCACGGCGGCGGCGGCGGCAGTGGCCTCTGCTAGTCTGCTTCCTCCTCTGTTCTATTGGGTGGGCGTAGGAGACGAGGATTGGAGGGGCAAATGAGACGCGGGTTAACCACCCCCTCTGTTCTATTGGAATGAAGAACAGTTCTCATTTCTCCTTTTAATCTGCAGTCAAATTTTGTAACATGTATTTCTCCGTCGTACTTAGTCCAAATTTGATGATTTTTTTCCTATTTGTTTTCTAAAATTCCCATATTTTCATTAATTTCATTGTTTAGTGTATATTCCGTTTCGTGAATAATGTTTATATGCCTTTATCTTGTTCTTTGTAAGTACAACATAGAAATAATATTTGTTTTCCACAACCATTAGTAATGAAACTTTGCATTTCGTAATCTTAAGGTGAACACAAGCTTGTGTAAAAGTTTCAAATGCGTACGAGATCGAACAGGTTGCAAAGTGTGGAAAACTTCAATGTTCAAGCAACATTCTAAGAAACTATATGAGAGATGTAGCCATTTGTACACAAGTATATTCTTCCTTTATCGAAACCATTTCAATTTTTTATGACAAGTTTAGGTACCCAATTTATGTTGCCACGTCAATTTGTAGAATTTTTGGAGCAAACTAAGATGTTATTAGAATTATTATATCACAAGCATGAGATGTATATTCGAATTATAAGAATGTTGGGTACACAAGTGTGACTGTTGATATTTTATTAAAATACTAAATGTCCAAATATGAATTGATGTTATTTTTAATGAATTTTTAGGTGTTGTTTTACCGGCTCTAATATTTGATGGATGCGAGTTTCATTTCTAAAAAATAGTGTCGGGCCCACGCGTCAGTGTCAGCAGCCTATATAAAGAAGATACCTGCCGACGAAGCCGACGCGGGTTTACTAACCAGTGTCGGCGGTGACTATCCATTGTCAGCGTCAGCCGGCAAACCTTGCGCGCGCTGTTCAAAAATTCCCACCTATATTGACTATAATGCCGATGGAATTCCAATTCCACCAGAGAGCCGTTCAAGGGCACGCCAGTAATTTCCGTGAACATAGTAACGCGCGCGCAGGGGACATATACTCGGGAGTCTAATTCAGACAGATCCAGGAGTCTAATTCAGACAGATCCACCACGCCTGCACTCTCCCCGCCGCTGCCCTGCACCTTCTCCAGCCCTAGCCCGCCGCCGCCGCTCTCCCCGCCGCAGCCCTGCTCTTCTCTAGCCCCACCATTCCCGGCGTGACGTCGGCGAAGCGGCTCCAGCCGTGACGACGGTGACACGGATCCGGCATCCCCGGCCACGACGACGAGCCGGCCACCTCAGGCAACGAGGCGACGCGCATCGGGCATCTCCGACCACCACGAGAACAACTACTTCATTCGCGACAGTGGTTAGTGCTGCTTGAACCCCCAACGCCCTCTCTGTGCTCGGCCACCCAATCTGCTATTCTGGTCAAGGTGGATTAGGGAGACATGCTACTTTACGGTTGTTCACATAGGATTATTCTCCTGGAATTGCCTGCATTAGTAGAGCATGCATTAATAGTTCATTTTTAATTGATTGGCTGTGGATTTGATGGATGAATTTTGTTGCTCCAAGTCTGTTTGAATAAATTGTTGCTAACAGATGAACTTATATAAACTGTTGAAATTATGTTATGCTTCGAATGTACCAGATCGATAGTTATGCTTTGGACCTGTTAGCATACTTTAATTCTAATTGCTTTGTCCTCTTGTTGCATGTACACATGGAACACACAATTCATTGCTGCTGAAGTTGGACAAGGAAGCAGTTGAAGGAATTTAGTTTCTGCTTTGATATATAAGCATATTGCTTCACCCTGTCAAAATGGTTAGCACCTATCCCCAACATGTATGCTAATATCAACTATTTTGCCTGTCAGAGAATAAGAATTTATCTTATTTTGTTTAGGTTTTCAGTCTAGCTTATGTTGCTCTACTGATGACCTGACATATCATCTATGCAGTCTCCCACAACACCAAACTCCTCTACCTCCAGTGCACCATCACAGCCCATCGACGGTGAACCTTGTTCACAGCCTATCAACGGTGATCCTTCTTCACAGGGTCACTCAGTACATACTGCTGCGAGTAGTACTCGATCCCGCGGGTTAAGGACACAAACCAAATGGCCAGAAGACAAGTTGACCGCAACTGAACTTCATAACAATTATTGGCCTACCCCAGATGCTGCGAGGGATAGATTTGTATTGGTCTGTGGCCTCATTGCTCGAGAGAGGGTGTCAATCAACAGGGCAGTTGAAGATCTCTCACCAATTGAGAAGGAAGAACTGTTCACAGTTTTAGAGGAAAAGCTAGATTACCCAGCCAATCTGACTGAATCTGTTCGCAAGAAGGTAGTTAAGGCAGGTATGTTAGAGATTGGAACCTTGTAACGGCGGTTCAAGACCCATTTAAGAAAAAAAAATTGTGAGCCAAGAGGAGACTCCCTTTGTGAAGCATGTCTTTTTGCAGCCAGAAGACTGGACCGTGTTTGTGCAGGAAACCAATTCTCCTAGATTTCAGCAATTGAGCCAGGGGATGAAAGAAAAGAGAGCATTGCATGATAAGCCACACAGGACGGGCAGAAAATGTTATGTTCGTAAAAAGAAAGAGTGGGAGGAGGAGGATGCAAAGCTAGCTGAAGAAGGAAAACAGAACCCTTGAGACCAATTTCCTGGACGTTCGAGGCCTTATCTGCGGGCAAGCGTAGGGAAGAGGAAGACCACTAGTGAAGGAAGCGGGGACATAACATTCAGTAACCCTGCGGTGGTGGGGGTAGCAACTAGGGTGAAAACACTTGCAGCTCAGGCTAGTGATGGTTCTTTCCATGGGGTTAGGGAGAATGATATCCTCACCGCAGCACTTGAGACTCTAGAGCATCGAGGTCGGGTCCGAGGCGTGTCTAGTTCACTTGGCTAGGGTAAAGGGTTTTGTCGGGGACAGCCATAAGGGTCCCCTAAAAAACCGGGGGGAACCCATTCACTTTCGCAAAAACTAAAACACAAACGAATTCACAATCCTAAAACACGCTCAAGATAGTCACGGCCCAGCGGCCGGGCCCACAGCCCTGGTGGCCCCAGTGGCCCACCAGAACAGTCGGCCCAGCCACCCCCGGGCGAAACTCCGCTTCGCTCGAGGGGCGCAGCGCCGCGTTAACGAGACGCCGCCTCGCTCGAGGGTCGGTCGCCCCCTCGGGTGAGACTCCGCCTCGCTCGAGGCCCTCACGGGCTCGCCGCCCCCGCACCTGCTCCCCCGACAGGGGCGTTTAATGTTCTAACACTTGCAGGCGCCCAGGTCAAAGACGAATCCACGCCATGCCGTCCCTCTGACACGCCCGGGAATCATATTCCGGCGCTGTTCTGCCAACTCTCCCGGTGAGGCCATCCCCACCACTGTGCGGCAAGGCCAGTGTCAGCTCCGCGACACTGCGCCATCCACTCTCGTACGGCCAACGCGCCGCACCCTCGAAAGAGGACGACAGAACCCTCGAAAAGGGGACGGACGCCTGCTCCGCGCCTGCCCAGGGCCACACCATGACACCGGACCAGTGAGGCGCGTCACCTCCGTCACCGTCGGTCCTGCGCGGCCATCCCCGCCATCACGACGCCATCTCGGGCACTGCAGCGCCATCCCTGACGCTGTGGGAGTGCGGGGCAACAAGACACCGCCACGCCCGCGGCTGTGCCCCTTACGACCTCCCGTCAGCCGCACCCTCGAGTCAGCGTACGGACGACGACCATACGGGAAGTTTCTACGCCGCCACCCTCGAAGCCGCTCCTGGACGGATACAGGGCACGCCATGACGCTCCGCCAGAAGCAAGATTCGCCAGGACGGCCATCCACTCCGTTGCACTGTCCGCCATGCCATCACACGTAGCTAGAACAGTGCGGCACGCCTGTAAACTGCCTCCTCCTTGGCCTATAAAAGGAGGGGCAGTCCCCTGGCCGCAGGGGGACGACAGAGAGCACTGACCCACACGCTTTCTGCCTTCACCACGATATTGGCACTCGCCTCAATCAAAACCTCAGGGACCTGGAGGTCCGGCCTCCTCTCCCGCCCCGCTTGTAGCTCCCCTCTGCAAGCACCACGGTGCAACGCAATACAGTGCCTCGAGCACACCACTGCTGGACGTACGGCCCCGGCCGGAACCAGGATAAACTTGTGTCCCCTGTGCTGTCGTTTGCACCGACCATCGAGAAGCTGATCACAGCGTAACTTACTAGTTAGTGTCGGGACTACTTTCCGCACCGACAGTTAGCGCGCCAGGTAGGGGACCCCGCGCTGTGATCGACCCCTCACCAGCATTCTCGATGGTGATTCGTACCGAGATGACGTCCCAGAGGTACGCCATGGGCAGCTCGGACCCTCTCCCCGCTGGATTCGAAATCCGGTTTGGGAGCCTGAACTTTCAGGCCACAGGGAATGGCTACCTCATGCGCCTCACCAACTTCGACGAACTCCACCCGTGGCGGTCGACTGGGCCGGGCCCAATGCCCGTCACGCCTGCTACTGACGCTCCGGCACCCACCCGGGTGGCTGCCGCGAGCGCCTCGACATCTCGGCGCCGCAAACGCCCAGGTCAGCACTCGCGCCAGGCGCGCACGGAGCGACGCCGGGCAACACGCGAGGCGGCCCGGAACGACGCGCCCCAGCCAAACGACACGGCGGTGCACCCTGCGGGGGAGCACGTGGCCGCGGGGCCGCAGTTTCCCCACGGGATGCGCAACCCTGCTGCGGCGTACGCCTCATCCGTCAGCACCGACATGGCCGCGTACGAGGATCTCCCGGGCCATCACTTGCTGTCGATCCGGAACCTCATCGCCACCACCAACGATGAGTCGTACCACGGCTCGCCCAGCGAGCTGCCGCCCTCAACCTCGCATGGCTACGCAGAGTGGGACTTCTCCGGCGTACCGGACCCTGTGGTCTTCCGGTGATTCCTTGATGCCGCGGACTACTGGTTCGGTTGCTCCGACGACTCCAGCGAGGGGAGCTATGATCCCTCGCACGAGTGCTTCGTTGTCACCGCCAACGAGCAAGCTGACGGTGCAAACGGAGCGGGCGACGGGAATGCGGCCCAGCATCCGGAGCCGAACCCGCCACCGGCCCCACCAGCGGGCAATGCGGATATCAATGCTCAGCTGGCCCAGGCACGCGAGCTCGAGGCGAAGCTCGCGGAAGAGTACCGGCAGGTGCGGCTCCTGCGTGCAACTATCGCAGGGGAAGCCTCGGCGCGCGGTGAACGCACCCGAGAAGCCGGGAAGCAAGCCTGCGAGCGCATCAATGCCAACTTCAACGTGGACGACCCACACACGCCACTTCGTGCCAGCCAAAAACTCATTGCGGCGGCAACACTACTTCGGGCCATGCCCGAGCCATCGACACCCGAGGCACGTAACCTGCGCCGCGAGGCGCAGACTCTCATCGAGCAAGCGGCCGTGCAGCAGGCCGAGAGCTCCGCGTCCCGCATGCGCAACCAGTCCAGCGCGCGGGGCGACGGCGGCGCGAAGGACCAGGAGGCATCCGTCCACGTGGACGGCGCGGCGGAGCAGCCGCCAAACCAGGGCAAGACGCCTGTCAAGGAGCGGATCCTTGACACGCGCAGCGAGGCCCACGACGGAGACGCCCGCAACGTCCTGAACGCCAAGCGAAAGGGCGACGCGGAGGCCCGAGTGGTGGCGGGCTACCACCCTCGACGAGGTGGTCGCTACGACAGCCGGGAGGACCGCTCGCCAACACCGGAACCCCCGGGAACCCGAGTGTTCAGTCAGGAAATCCGTGCGGCGAGTTTCCCCCAGCGTTTCCGCCAGCCCACCACCATCGACAAGTACACGGGGGAGACGGACCCTCGTGTGTGGCTCAACGACTACCGTCTGGCTTGCCAGCTGGGCGGAGCCACCACCGATGCGGTGATCATCCGCAATCTGCCGCTGCACCTTGCGGACTCGGCTAGAACATGGCTCGAGCACCTACCGCCCAGCCAGATCCACAGCTGGGATGACTTAGTCCGCACGTTCGTGGGGAACTTCCAGGGCACATATGTGCGCCCTGGGAACTCCTGGGTCCTGCGAGCGTGCACCCAGAAGCCCGGCGAGTCGCTCCGGGACTTCATACGGCGCTTTTCAAAGCGCTGTACTGAGCTCCCGAGCGTTGCTCAGTCGGAGATCGTGCACGCCTTCCTTGAAGGCACGACCTGTCGGGACCTCGTGCGCGAGCTCAGGAGGAGCCCGCCGGTCGACTCCAACGAGCTGTTCGACATCGCCACCAGCTTCGCCTCCGGAGAGGAGGCAGTGGGGGCCATCTTCGACGGCAAGAAGGGCAAGCGCGTGGACGACACGCCCACGGAGGGCAGCAAGTCCAAGGAGCCCCAGCAAAAACACAAGCGGGGCAAGAAGGGCAAGAAGCCGCGCCACGAGGCGCGCACGCAGGGGCGCGACGACGGCGGGGACGAGGCCCTCGCAGTTGACCCGGCTCGAAAGGGCCCTCGAGGGGCCCCTCGAGGCCCCGGCGTATTCGACGATATGTTGAAGAAGCCCTGCCCGTACCACAAGACCCCAGTCAACCACACCCTCGAGCAGTGCGACATGCTCAAGAAGTACTACCGCCGCGTCATCGCAAAGGAGGACGAGGCCAAGAAGGACGGGGGTGGCGGAGACGCTGATGGCTTCCCCGCGGTGGAGAACGTCTTCTTCATCTTCGGGGGACTGACGGTGGACATGTCCACCAACCGGTGCAAGCGAGAGCGGCACGAGGTCCTCGCCGCGGAGAGGGCACCTCCTTCCTTCCTCGATTGGTCGGAGGACGCCATCACCTTCAGCCGCGAGGACCACCCGAACCGCATCCCCAACCCGGGCCAGTACCCGTTGGTCGTCGATCCCATCATCGGCAACGCGCGGTTTTCCAAGGTGCTGGTGGACGGCGGCAGCAGCCTCAACATCCTCTACGCCCACACCCTACGGCTGATGAGGATTGGGTTGGACCAGCTGCGGCCCAGCACGGCGCCGTTCCATGGCGTCGCGCCAGGCAAGCGCGTCCAGCCCCTCGGGCAGATCGACCTGCCGGTCTGGTTCGGCACACCGGACAACTTCCGCAAGGAGATCCTCACCTTTGAGGTAGGTTGGTTCCGGGGCGCGTACCACGCCATCCTTGGCCGTCCGTGCTATGCCAAGTTCATGGCGGTCCCGAACTACACTTACCTCAAGATGAAGATGCCGGGGCCAAAAGGCGTAATCACCGTGGGCTCGTCGATCGAGCACGCATTCGACTGCGACGTCGAGTGTGTCGAGCACGCTGAGGCCCTGGCGCTCGACGAAACGTTTGTCGCGGACATGGAGAAGCTGGCCAACGAGGGCCCCGACTCCTCCGCCAAGCACGCGGGCAGTTTCGAGGCTGCCGAACAAACGAAGGAGGTGCCCCTCGACCCTGCAGCCCCCGAGGGCAAGGTGTTGAGGGTCAGTTCTACCCTCGACCCGAAATAGGAAGTGGTGCTCGTCGACTTTCTCCGCGCCAACGCCGATATCTTCGCGTGGAGCCCCTCGGATATGCCAGGCATCCCGAGGGAGGTCGCCGAGCACTCCCTTGATATCCTACCTCACTCCCGAGCCGTGCAACAACGGCTGCACCGTTTTGACGAAGAGCGGCGCCGGGCGATCGGAGTAGAGCTGCGGAAGCTCCTCGAGGCCGGGTTCATCAAGGAAGTTTTTCACCCTACGTGGCTAGCTAATCCTGTACTAGTTAAGAAAAAGAATGGGAAGTGGCGGATGTGTGTAGATTACACTAGTTTGAATAAAGCATGTCCCAAAGTTCCTTTTCCTTTGCCACGAATCGATCAAATCGTTGACTCAACTGCAGGGTGTGAACTATTGTGTTTCCTCGATGCCTATTCCGGGTACCACCAAATAAAGATGAAGGAGTCCGACCAGCTTGCGACTTCGTTCATCACGCCGTTCGGAATGTTCTGCTACATAACGATGCCGTTTGGCCTCCGAAACGCGGGCGCTACATACCAGCGATGTATGCAGCACGTCTTCGGAGACCACATCGGGCGAACCGTTGAGGCTTACGTAGACGACATAGTCGTGAAAACCAGGAAGGCGGACGACCTGGTTAGCGACCTGCGCGTGGCATTCGATTGCCTGCGAGCCAACGGGGTGAAGCTGAACCCCGAGAAGTGCGTCTTCGGAGTGCCGCGAGGCATGCTGCTGGGATACATAGTTTCCCAGCGGGGCATCGAGCCTAACCCCGAGAAGGTCGCAGCCCTCGAACGGATGGGCCCGATTCGAGACCTCAAGGGGGTCCAGAAGGTGTTGGGGTGCCTCGCCGCCTTGAGCCGCTTCATCTCGCGGCTCGGCCAGAAGGGATTACCCCTCTACCAACTCCTGAAGAAACACGAGCACTTCTCCTGGACCGTCGAGGCCCAGGAGGCGCTTGACAAACTCAAGGCGACGCTCGCCCACGCGCCAATCTTAACGCCGCCCCAGGACGGCGAGCCTCTGTACCTCTACGTCGCCGCGACCACTCAGGTGGTCAGCGCCGTCATCGTGGTAGAGCGTACAGAGGAGGGGCACGCCCTACCAATCCAGAGGCCCGTGTACTACATCAGCGAAGTGCTATCCGAGACCAAGGCACGGTACCCACAGATCCAGAAGCTGCTCTACGCAGTAGTGCTCGCGCGGCGCAAGCTCCGGCACTACTTCGAGGCCCACCCGGTCACGGTGATCTCCTCGTTCCCGTTGGGTGAGATCATCCGCAACCCGGACGCGGCGGGCAGAATCGCCAAGTGGTCTGTGGAATTGATGGGCGAGACGCTCGCCTATGCGCCGCGCAAGGCAATCAAGTCCCAAATCCTGGCAGATTTCGTCGCCGAATGGACGGACACACAACTGCCGCCGCCGCAAATCCAGGCCGAGTGCTGGACCCTCTACTTCGACGGGTCGGTGATGAAAACAGGGGCGGGCGCGGGCCTGCTCTTCATCTCACCCCTCGGGGAGCACATGAGATACGCGGTACGCCTGCATTTCCCCGTGTCAAACAACATGGCGGAGTACGAAGCCCTTCTTTGCGGCCTCCGAATCGCCATTGAGATAGTCATCAAACGCCTCGACGTCAGGGGGGACTCGCAGCTCGTGATTGACCAAGTCATGAAGAATGCGAGTTGTCACGACGACAAAATGGAGGCCTACTGCAACGCCGTACGAGCCCTCGAAGACAAGTTCTACGGCCTCGAGCTTAACCACGTGCCCCGCAGGTACAACGAGGAGGCGGACGAGCTCGCAAAAATCGCGTCGGGGCGAATCACCGTGCCCCCGAACGTTTTTGCGCGGGACGTCGCCAGGCCGTCCGTCAACCTCGAGTCGACACCCTCGAGTCAAGAGGAACCCTCGGGGGCTCCCTCGAACCCAGCGGGCGCGGAGCCCATGGATGAAGACCCCTCGAACGAGGCGTTTGTGCTCTCCTTGCTCGAGGGCTACGGTGCGGACGAGGCCGAGGCCATGGACACGGAGCCAGCCCCCCGCGCGGAGGACTGGCGGGCCAAGTACCTCGCCTGGATGGAGCAAGGGGAGCTTCCCTCAGATCGGTCCGAGGCCAGACGCATCGCCAGGAAGGCCAAGTCGTTCACCCTCGTCGACGGCGAGCTGTACAAGCGCGCTGCGTCAGGCGTCCTGCAGCGGTGCATACCCATCCCCCAGGGGCGCGAGCTCCTCCGGGACATCCACGCGGGCGTGTGTGGCCACCACGCGGCGCCACGCACCCTCGTGGGCAACGCGTTTCGCCAGGGCTTCTATTGGCCTACCGCGGTTGCTGATGCCAGCGAGATCGTGCGCACCTGCGAAGGGTGCCAATTTTACGCCCGCAAGACCAATCTCCCGGCGCATGCCCTCCAGACGATCCCCATCACGTGGCCTTTTGCCGTGTGGGGGCTGGACATTGTCGGGCCCCTGCGAAGGGCGCCCGGGGGCTACACGCACCTGCTAGTCGCCATTGACAAGTTCTCCAAGTGGGTCGAAACACGCCCAATCACGAATCTCAGGGCAGGGCAGGCCGTAATATTCTTCACCGACATCATCCACCGGTTCGGGGTGCCTAACTCCATCATCACCGACAACGGGCCCCAGTTCACCGGCAGGAAGTTCCTGGAATTCTGCGACAAGCACCACATCCGCGTGGACTGGGCGGCCGTTGCGCACCCACAGACCAATGGTCAAGTGGAGCGGGCCAATGGCATGATCCTACAAGGCCTCAAGCCCAGGATTTTCGACAGACTGAACAAGTCTGGCCGAAAATGGCTCCAGGAGCAGCCGGCGGTCGTGTGGAGCCTCAGAACCACTCCGAGCAGGGCCACGGGATTCACCCCGTTCTTCCTCGTCTATGGCGCGGAGCCCGTCCTCCCCACGGACCTGGAATACGGGTCGCCCAGAGTCAAGAGCTACGACGAGGGCACCAACCAGCGAGCCCGCGAGGACTCACTGGATCAATTGGACGAAGCCCGCACTGTGGCCCTGATGCATTCAGCAAGATACCAGCAGGCTCTGAGGCGGCACCAGGCCCGGAAGATACGACGCCGAGACTTCGACGAAGGGGACCTAGTCCTAAGGCTGCGCCAAGACAATCGAGGCCGCCACAAGCTATCGCCCCCATGGGAGGGACCCTACATCGTTGTCAAAGTACTCAAGCCCGGCACCTACAAGCTGTCCAACGAGGACGGCGAGGAACTCACCAACGCTTGGAACATCCATCAGCTACGTCGCTTCTACCCTTAGAAAGGATTTCCAAGTTTTTCTTGTCATTACATACCCAACACCCCAGTTGGCTGAAATTTCCATCAAATTAATAAAGCTGAAGGGCGACTTGGTTTTCCCCCGAAAACCAAATCCCCCTCGGGGGCTACTGCGGGGGGAGTCCCCCCCCCCAAAAAATGGTCCCGTTTTTTCGCAAAATTCGCCGCAAATGTGCTAAGTATGCCTCGACCCAAACTTCGGGTGGACTCACGCGGGACGCGAGTGGCCAAAGGGCGAAGAAGCGCGAGTCGGGGATAGCCCACGCCTCCGGCAGGATACGGCCCTTCCCCCTCGCCACTTTGCCTATAAGCTACTCGTACGAACAAAAACCTTCCCAGCCAAGGTTCGCCTAAGAAAGCGGGGAGGCAGAACAACACAATTGCCGAAATAAACAACGAGTTTTTCAACTTACAAACATCAAAGTGTTTTAAACAGCAAATGTTTATTACAACAGCCGCGCGGCTCGAATTCTAACATCAAAAACATAAAGGGCACAAACGCCCAATGGTCTTCAGGCTTGGGGGCCGCCAGCCGGGGGAGCGTCCGGGAAGAGGAAGTCCATGAAGTCCTCGGCGAGGATGTCGGCGGCAGGAGCAGCGAGCGCATCCGCACGGTTCATCGCCACCTCGTCGTCGACGCCGACGGGAACGACATAGCCCGTGGAAACGGCCTCGAGGTCGACCTGGTAGTGGGAAGCCACCACGCCAAGAGCTTTCTGAACTCCCAGGTGAAGGGCACGGCGCATGCGCTGGGTAACGTGCCTGCCGAGGGCGCGGAGGCGACTCGCTATCGAGCTCCCAGCCTGCACTTCGCCCTCCTCGACCCCCTGGCACGCCTCGAGGGCGGCGGCCCGCAGCTCCTCCAGCTCCTGTTGTGAGGAGTTGTAGGCCATCTGGAGGGTCTCTGCCTGGGTCGTCGAGTTCCCAAGAGCGTTCCACAGACCTGAAACCCATGAACGAAAAACAAAAATTGGGAGCGGATCCCAAGCAAACCAAATCAACAAGCAAAATGCGACGAGAGGCGACTCACCTTCGACCTGTTTCTTCTCCGAATCGAGGGCCTTGCGCGCGACCTCGGCCTCCTGCTGCAAGCTAAGGACCGCAGCTTCCTGCTCCGCGACAGCCTGGCGCAGATCCTCGTAGGAGACGCTGAGCTGGTTCAGCTCCCCGTCGAGCCGCGAGACTTCTTCGTCCCGTTGCTTGAGGGTTGCCTGCGCCCCCTCGAGTGCGGCGCGCTCCTGCTGAAGGAGGCCCTGGGCCTCTTCTCGCGCCAGGCACTCGCGCTCGAGGATGGCCCGAGCCTCAGCAAGGGCGGTTCGCTCCTGCTGGAGCTGAGCGTCCGTCTGTTGGCACGCGTCCCGCTCCCGCTGAAGCTGCTCCCCCGTCGAGGCGAGGGAGGCGGCCTGGTCCGCCAGGCTGGCCCTCAGCTGCTCGGCCTCCTTGGCCCTTTCCTCGGCCTGGCTCTGCCAAGACCGTGCTCCCTCGAGGGTTGCACGGTCCTGTTCGAGCTGGGCGCGAATCGAGGCCACCTCCGTCTCCCACTCTACCGCCACGGTCTGCATCGCGGCTGCGTCCTCGCGCACCTTCCGCAGCGCCTCGTCCCGCTCCAGGAGCGTTGTCCGTACCTTCGCGACTGCAGAGACACCTTCCGCAGCCTGGGCGTCCTGCTCCAGGAGCTCGTCCCGCACTGCCTGGAGCCGGTACTCCAGCCACCCGTTGTCAGTCCGCAGGGCCTCGACAAGGGCGTCAAGAGCGTCGTATTGGTCCCGGTACCAGTTGCGCTCGGAGCTCAACCGGTCGAGGTGGCCGTACTTCTCCCGGGCTCGACCCTCCAATTCTTGCCACCGGCAGACAAGACAGAAGAGAGTTTGAGTCGGAAAAAGCGCGAACGCGGGAGAGACGAGGGGGGAAGAAACTCCAAAATCCAACAGAAAGGACGCGTACCTGGAAAATCCGCCACGCAGGACCCCCGTGGATCCACAGCGCCTCGTCCAGCGTGTTGTTGAGCGAGGCGCCGTGGTCGCGGAACTCTTGCCACAGCGCCTGCTCGGCCAGGGCCTCGATGCAGAGGGCTGGCGGCGCACTGGCTTGCTCCCGCTCCCGCTCCACACGCGTCACGGTGCCATCGGGGGCAGGAGGGCCGGCACGAGACGACGAGGCCTCGACGCCATGCGCCGAGGGCTGCGGCATCACGCAGCCATCCTCCCGCATCACTAACACCCCCGCCGCGGGCTCGGGCGCTGGCGCGGGCCAGTTCTCCCATTGGCCCCATCCAGGCGGCGGCGCGTCGTCGTCGTGGTTCTCCACCACGGCCGCCTGACCACCCGCCGCCGGGACAGGCAGAGGTCGGACCGTCGGCGCGGCGGTTGCCGCTGTCGTAGCCGCGGCCGCGGCCGTCGCCTCCTGCTGCGGCTCCGTGGCCACGGCCGCGCTGCGCGGTGGCTCGCCCGTCATCGCCGCGCTCCCGGCCGCCCGTGGCGCCCTCGACGAGCGCCGCCTCGTGGGTACAGACGTGTCCGACCTGAGCGCTTTAGCGGGCGCAAGGGCGGGGACGGTCGGCGCCACCCTGCGAACACGGAGACAAACAACTGAGCTCCAACCCCTCGAAACCGGAACGTCTGGAGGAGGGACTGCTTACCTCAAGGTGGAGAAGCCTCGCTTCCTCTTCCTCGAGGGTTCGGCAGGCGCTGCTGTGGCGCCCGTCGTCGCCGCCGCAGCGCTCCCAGACGCTTCCGTGGCGCGCACTGGCGCTTTCGCGACGCGCGCCGCCTTTTCCACGGACCGCCCGGCGGCGGGCGCTTCCGCGCCCACCACGGGCGCCTGCTCCTCTGCCGCCTCTGCGGCTCTCGGTGAGGGGGTCGAGGGATTCCACCTCTCGGGGGGGCCCGCCCCCCATCGCTCTTCTCTTCTTCCTCCTCTCCCGACGACGAGTTCCCCGGAGTCGCCGGGGAAGAGAGTCCCTGCTGCTCGCGCAGCCGGTACTCCTCGTCCCGGCGCTCCCGCCGCCGGATTCTCTTCTCCTTCCTGCGCGCCGCCCGCTCCTGCTCCCGTCGCTGCGTGGCGCAGGCAACCGCTCGAGCTCGGGGCGTGGGCGGGTCGGACCGCGAGGCATCCACGGTCACCCTCTGCTAAAAAGCGACTGTCAAAACCATGCTGGTACGTTGCAAGGGAACGAGAAAGGGAGGAAGGCCTACTCACCGCCGGGGCGTCGTGGAGCATAACGAACGACCAGAGGTCGTCGTTGCTGTGCCGGCCGGTCTTGAGGCTGATGGCGCGCCTCGCCCTCGTGGCCGCGTATTCCCGAGCGAGGCGCTCATTCAGGAACCGCGAGCGCACCAACGACGTAGGGTTGGCCGCCTCGCTCATCTCGTGAATACGGAGCTCCCTCTCCATGAGGGGGACGATCCGCCGGTGGTGGAGGTTCGCGAGGACCGAAGCTGCCCCCAACCCGGCGTCCGCCAGGCTCTTCAACGCGGTTAGGAGCGAATCCAACCGCGCCTGGTGCGAGGAGGGGGACACGCCGTGGTGCCAGGAGTCGGCCTTCTCCTTCAGCACCTTGCCGGTGTAGGGGGGGAGGCCGGCGCCGTCGTTGCGAAGGTAGAACCACCCCCGCTCCCATTCCGCGTTGTTGGATGTCATCGTGCAGGGGATGTATAACTCCTCGCGCGAATCCCGCAACGAGATTGACAGGCCGCCGGCGCGCACCGCCCGGCGCACCCGTGCCTCAGGCGTAGCGAGCGTGTGCAGCTCCGCGCGGAAAAGATGGACCCAGAGATCCCAGTTCACTGGGATCCCCAGGAATCCCTCGCAGATGCCAACGAAGGTGGCCACCTGCGAAATCGCGTTGGGGGCGAAGTTGTGCAGCTCCACCCCGTAGTGGTGGCACAGTCCGCGCATGAAGCGGCTCGCCGGCGCGGCGAAGCCGCGCTCATGGTGCCGGATGAAGCTGACAACGTAGCCGTACGGCGGGTTGGGCTCCTGATCCGTCGCCGGCGGAACGATCCACGACGGGGGCTGCCCCTCCACGTTCGGCGCCAGCTGGCCGCTGTTCACGAGCTCGCTCAGGGCGAGCTTCGTCACCGTCGAGCGGCTCCACGGCAGCGGATCCAGCACCGTGATCGGCTGGGGGGAGCCATTGCGGTTGGCAGCGGTGCACGAAGACGAAGCTAGCGGCGGGCTAAACGAAAGGGCGCACAGCCGAGAAGCGAAGGCAGGGAGCAAAGGGCGGCGGCGCTAAGTGACGAGGTAAGGAGCTTCCGCCTCCCTCTCCTTGGATTTATAGATCTAAGGGAGCCACGCTCCCCAAACCGCGCGTCGCGCGCATTAACTGCAGGCGGCTGCATCTGCCACTGACAAGCGGGGCCCACCGCACCGAAACGGCCGGCCGCGCGCGCATGCGCGATCATTACGGCGCGGCAACCGAAGAGCCGCGACGGCCTGTCACGTCCGCCCCCCACGTCGCCCACTACACGCGCGGCCGCGACGCCTGAAAAGGCGCGCCCGCGACGCACGACTGAAGCCACAACTGTGGGCATTTAACGGCCTGGTCCCTTACTAAGTAAGCGTGACCCTCGCGCGGCCCGAGCCCAGTGCTCGAAAAACCAGACCCTCGAAGGGTGCGATTACTGACCAGTGGCCTCGAGACCCGCTCGGTGAAAGCGGGCGCCACAGGTGCCCTCGATTCTAGAGGATTACTGATCAGCAGCTCGGGGGTCGGCTCGACCGCGAACCCACGAATCCTGCAGATGCAATCAAGACGGGGGCACTTAGCTGCCACCCCGCAACGGCCCTACTGATCAGGGGTTCGAAGCACTGACCCTCGAAGGGTTCGAACAGGCGCCCCAGATCAACAGAGTCAGGGACGACGAGGGCGCGTGCATTCGAGCCTATCCTCGAGCTCACCATCTCGAGGGCGCCCCACATGTCGTATTCAAGAGCCAACGAGGGCAGCTAGTCGAGGGATCCCATCGAGGGAGAGCTTCCGCGCCCTCGGTCCCCAGCGAACGGGACTGAGCCCTGCCTAGCAAACCCACGTGAGCGCTTTCATGGACGAGTCTCCGGACCACGAGCCAACCCTTATCGAACGGGGCATGGGCGTCCACTTGAATCACCCGGTAACAGCTCAATGAGGAATCCGCGATTCGCGACCCGCTCGATGGGAGTTGCGGAAACCTCACCCCCCGTCCCGCGGAGGGACGGCGGGGGAACGTACAAACAAGTCGGAGAGCCCGCCCCGATCGCCTCGAACGGGCCCAGGCTCGGGGGCTCGACGCGTGGCTACACCTCCTGGATATGCACCGAACGCACGCGAACGTCGGCACATGCGTACGGCACCGCCGAGGCCGGCTGAAACACCGCCGAGGCCGGCTGAAATAAACGCCTCGCACAATGACGACGCTGCGAAAAAACCTTGAAGGAGTACACACACTCCTCCAAGGCTTCGGGGGCTAGACCCGCGGGTCCGCTAGCGCGCCCCCACGGAATAGCACAGCAATCAGGAGGGAAGAAAGTCCCATCAGCAAGCGTCAGCATCTGCGGGATCCTAACGGATACACCCACAGATGCTCGGGGGCTACTGTCGGGGACAGCCATAAGGGTCCCCTAAAAAACCGGGGGGAACCCATTCACTTTCGCAAAAACTAAAACACAAACGAATTCACAAACCTAAAACACGCTCAAGATAGTCACGGCCCAGCGGCCGGGCCCACAGCCCTGGTGGCCCCAGTGGCCCACCAGAACAGTCAGCCCAGCCACCCCCGGGCGAAACTCCGCTTCGCTCGAGGGGCGCAGCGCCGCGTTAACGAGACGCCGCCTCGCTCGAGGGTCGGTCGCCCCCTCGGGTGAGACTCCGCCTCGCTCGAGGCCCTCACGGGCTCGCCGCCCCCGCACCTGCTCCCCCGACAGGGGCGTTTAATGTTCTAACACTTGCAGGCGCCCAGGTCAAAGACGAATCCACGCCATGCCGTCCCTCTGACACGCCCGGGAATCATATTCCGGCGCTGTTCTGCCAACTCTCCCGGTGAGGCCATCCCCACCACTGTGCGGCAAGGCCAGTGTCAGCTCCGCGACACTGCGCCATCCACTCTCGTACGGCCAACGCGCCGCACCCTCGAAAGAGGACGACAGAACCCTCGAAAAGGGGACGGACGCCTGCTCCGCGCCTGCCCAGGGCCACACCATGACGCCGGACCAGTGAGGCGCGTCACCTCCGTCACCGTCGGTCCTGCGCGGCCATCCCCGCCATCACGACGCCATCCCGGGCACTGCAGCGCCATCCCTGACGCTGTGGGAGTGCGGGGCGACAAGACACCGCCACGCCCGCGGCTGTGCCCCTTACGACCTCCCGTCAGCCGCACCCTCGAGTCAGCGTACGGACGACGACCATACGGGAAGTTTCTACGCCGCCACCCTCGAAGCCGCTCCTGGACGGATACAGGGCACGCCATGACGCTCCGCCAGAAGCAAGATTCGCCAGGACGGCCATCCACTCCGTTGCACTGTCCGCCATGCCATCACACGTAGCTAGAACAGTGCGGCACGCCTGTAAACTGCCTCCTCCTTGGCCTATAAAAGGAGGGGCAGTCCCCTGGCCGCAGGGGGACGACAGAGAGCACTGACCCACACGCTTTCTGCCTTCACCACGATATTGGCACTCGCCTCAATCAAAACCTCAGGGACCTGGAGGTCCGGCCTCCTCTCCCGCCCCGCTTGTAGCTCCCCTCTGCAAGCACCACGGTGCAACGCAATACAGTGCCTCGAGCACACCACTGCTGGACGTACGGCCCCGACCGGAACCAGGATAAACTTGTGTCCCCTGTGCTGTCGTTTGCACCGACCATCGAGAAGCTGATCACAGCGTAACTTACTAGTTAGTGTCGGGACTACTTTCCGCACCGACAGGTTTGGTGAAGAGTTTGCTGGAATGTACAGGAAGAAGAGGAACAAGAAGGCTGAACCGCAGATGGAAGACCTAGTTGTTGAAGCAGTCACCAGAATTGTCTCCATTCTAGTAGAATCAGGCCTTGATATAAGGAAAAATGTACTTCATCCTCCCCAATCACCACCTGTCAGTAGCAGCGAGGAAGAAGATGTGCATGACCTCGAGGAAGAAGATGTGCATGGCCTCGAGGAAGAAGATGTGCATGGCAGTGAGGAAGAAGAAGCACGTGGCAGAGAGGAAGACCATTGGCATGTCAGCGAGGACAAAGGTAGTCAACAGCACATTGACAGTCGATCACCTATGCTGGACACAATAGATAAGCTGACAGAGCCAACCAAGTGCAACCTTTTGGATGGCTCCGGGAATAAAGTGGAGCTCGCACTAGCCACTGTCTTTCCATTGCAAAAGACTCTCCATACAGTACCGGTGCAGAATGGGTATGCTGTGGTGCAACCTAGTTATGTGTGGGGCAATACGGGTCACTACCCTCTGCCTGTACCAATTGGGGGGATGAAGTAACAACCCTAGCTGAGGCTCTCTGTATAAGGATCCAATGGTCAAAGAACAGGATCCATGCACCACCCATTACGAGAAATACCAACCCTGCTCCCACATTAGGTAGCAGGGGTACAGCATCAGATGGAGGTATTGCAGCTCAGCGTCAGCAAGAGAAAGCTCAGCAGCAGCAGCAGCAGATCAGCAAAACTACGCAGCAGGAGCATCGACAACAGCAGGAGGAGGGCACCGCCTAAGAAGCAGCAGCAGATCAGCAAAACTACGCAGCAGGAGCATCGACAACAGCAGGAGGAACCCAGGCAATCTCCACCAAAGCAGCAGCAACAGCAGCAACAGCGACAGGCGGAGGACAGGCAATCTCTGCCTGAGCAGCAGCCACCGCAGAAGAAGGGAGCCAGGAAACCTCTGCCTAGAGATGAGCTTCTTAACTGTTTTTAGACAAAACAGGATCCAAAATACAAGCCTGTTGTGCCTATGTTGTCAGAAGCGGACTTACAGGCTGCTGGACCGAATTGTGCCAGGTTGCATGCTTACGCCATGGAACACAGTAAGGATAAACTAAGTTTTCCAGCAAAGTTGCCTGAAGACTCCTTTCATGGTGATGCTGATTTAATGTTAAACATTGCATTCAGTCACGTGTATGACCTTATAACCCTGGTTGCTCTGGATGAGACCTTCTTGAGGTTGTGGACATTGTAAGTGCCTTAAAACCAAAATAGATATTTCTTTAATTTTGACCACAAAGTTCATGCATGCTAACATTTGGATTTTTTATAGGAAAATGAAGGACAAGGCAGCGGAGATGAAGATCAGTGTTGGATTTTTGGATCCACAGGTTCTCACAACCACAAAGATTCATAAGGAGTCTAACCCTGTAATAAAAGCATTGAAAAATGCAATGACGAATGACTACGTGGTGGGTGCCATCGGCACCAGTGGCCACTATGTCACACTGATCATCTGTATGAAGTTCAAAGAGGTTTGGTATCTAGATTCTGCTAAACATCATCCCCCGTGAAAGTTCGAAGACCTCCGAGCGCTTGTGACTTGGTCCGTACCTTGTAGGTTTTGTTCACAAAATTCAATCTCTTAGTGTTTCTAATCGGTATTGTTGATCATGCAGGGCCTCTGAAGATATATGCCCAAAGGACGAAGGGATGAAAGGAAAGAAGACAAAGCTAAAATCCAATCAGACATTCAAGCACAAGCCAAATACCACTGTAAGACCGAGGTTTTTTTTATGGTCCATTCATACTAATTTGGTACTGCATTAACTTGTCATTTTGGTACCTCGATGCGCAGTGTGCTCAGCAGCCATCGGGGTCTTTTTTGCATGGATTCCATGTGGCATTCAATATGTTCAAACTACTTGAAGACATACCTCACATCAAGAAGGCTGCTATAAGTAGATAATGCTCTCACCCTTGTCTCTGCTCATATATTCTCCATTTGATTTTAGAAACTGATTTGTACTTGTATTCTCATAATTATTTTATTTTGCAGGATTTCAAACCTGTCCTTAATATTTCTACAGAAGATCTAAAGCCGGTCCGGGAGATGATGTGCGAGTACATTGTTAAGGAGATCCTCAACCGAAACGGCAACCTCTATAATGGTGCACTGTGAGTTCATTGTACTACCTGACAAACTTGAAACTTGCTGCATTCAGACTAGTTTAGTACTGCCTGAGAAACCTGCTTGGCTGGGGTCAGATGTTGCCTGGTTTAGGCAGTTTTCTCAGGACTCCATCCAAACAAAGCACCGATGACGAACTTGAAACTTTAGCATGCATGTCGATCTAATGAGGAACTTGATGTGATCTCGCATTATTGTGTATATATATGTGATCTTACTTGTGTATATATGTGATGAGAATGTGTTTGTGATGTCTCCTAGCATTGCTGTGGTGGCTGCCAAATCCTGGCTATTTCCAGGATGCAGCCCCTGATCTGGTGACTGCCAAATCCTGGTTGGTTCCGGGATGCAGCCAGAAAACAGGCAGGTTACCATTGGTGCCCTACGTATCGATCACGGGCGTTAAGTAAGGCACGTTACAAAAACAGATCCGTGAGTAACGGGCTTCACTTGGAACGCCCGTTACAAGTATGACAACACTGTAACGGGCCGCATAAAGGCCCGGTACTAATACTGACCGGTGGACCCTACAAGTTGATGCTTTCATCAAGACAGAGGAGACGCGCTTCCAGAGCACGCATCTCCTGTTGTCGAGACAGACGTGACGCGCGTCCAGAGCACACGTCTCCTTTCGTGGAGACAGGCGAAACGCGCGTCCAGAGCACGCGTCTCCTGTCGTCCAGACAGAGAAGACGTGCGTACAAAAAATGTGTCTCCTTACGTGCAGACGCGTAGCAAACGTCTCCGATAGTGTGTTCATGTAACGGGCTAGGTTTCTGTGCCCGTTACCAAAGGTCCATGTGGGCCCAGAGAAACAGACATTTCAGGTGACCAGTAACTTGTTTCGGTAACGGCCTTTGTTAGACGCCCGTTACAATTACGTGTTATCAGTAACGGGCATCCGCCCGTTACCTTTCTTGGCTTATTGGTAACGCTTGATCGGTAACGGGCGTTTTGCCCGTTACCAATGGCCATCCGCGCCCGTTACCAATGTCTGTTTTTCACGTAGTGTCTCAAGCTTACGGCTCCATGTTAATATAAGTATGTAGATCCCAGCGTGACATACACTTTGAAGTGCATGGCAACAAACTACTATACATAGGCCGTATGCGTGCCATGGGCACAACCACCACAGCCACTAGAACTGTATATGTAACGCTTTGGGCATGCATACTACTAGGGAATGGACCTTTTGTCTTGGGGAAGAAATCATATTAGTACCGGTTTTTTTCACCCGGTACTAATGTTCACATTAGTACCGGGTGGTGAGGAGGGGTCCCGAAGCGCCCCCTCGTGACCCCATTAGTATCGGTTTGTGTTTAGACCCGGTACTAATGTCTCACATTAGTACCGGGTCCCCATCACACCCGGTACTAATGTAGTCGAGATATATTAGTACTAGGTCTAGATACAACCCGGTACTCGAGATTGGACATTAGTACCGGGTCAAAACTAGACCCGGTACTAATGCATCTTACCACACGCGCCCCCAAACGCCGTCAATCGTCCGTGTGCCCCGAGGCCCCCGACCCCCCTCCCACGCGCCCACCTGCCCCGGCCCCTCTCCCACGCACCCCTCCCGCGCACCCCCTGCCTTATCTCCAGGTCGGCCTCCCACCACCTCTCATTTTCTCTTCTCTGCATCCTCTCATCTCTCTGTCTCTCTTATCTCCTCAGGGCACCACAGGAGCCCGGGGAACCAGCTGGAGGCCAGGCGCGCGCGCGGCGGAGGCCGCGGCCAGCGCAGGCGGGCGCCGCGGGCGAGCGCGCGGAGGCCAGCGGCGCTGGCGCGCGGTGGCCAGCTTGCCGCGGCGCGGTCGCGCGGTGGCCTAGCAGGCACGCGGCGCGAGCGTGCGGTGGCCGGCGCTGGCACGGTGAGGTGAAGGGGCCAGCGCTGGATCTCATTTTCTTGTGTGATTTTGTATGATTCATGTACTGGTGTTGGTTGATGTGATTTTGTTTGTGATTCTCGTGTAACCTTTGAGATGAATGATCTGTGAAATTTGTAACTTGTGATTTGTATGAGAAATTTGTGACTTGTATGAGAAATCTGTGAAATTTGTGGTTGAATATGTGTGATGTGAATTTGTTGGAAAAGAAAAAATGAAAAAATGAGGAAGAGAGAGACGGAGAACATACGGCAACGGAGGGGGGCGACGGTGACGGACGGTGGTGAGCATTAGTACCGGTGGTATCCCCACCCGGACTAATGTTACATTAGTATCGGGTGGAGCAAACCGGTACTAATGTGACCTTCACATTAGTGCGGCCAGCTAGCACCGGTTCCAAAACCGGTACTAAACGTCCAATCCCTAGTAGTGGCATGGAGTGGTTGATGCTGAAAAAAAGATAATCTAGCAAAACGTTGCTTGTTACCTCTATGCCGCCCTAACGTATACTCTCTTCGTTTCAAAATACTTATCATTCTGGATTTTCTAGATGTATTTTCTTTCACTACTAGGGAATGAGGCTTCCATCTCAGGGCAAAAACACATTAATACCAGGTATTTTGGCGTCCGGTACTAATGTGAGGTGAGAATGGAGCCCCCGCCGCGCTCTCGTGATGCCACATTAGTACCGGGTGGGAACTAGCTCCAGTATTAATGCGGACACATTTCTCACCAAGGCCAAAGAATCTCCGCAGTTGCGCGTCGTCCAACGACACTTAGAAATTTTCCGTCACCTCCCCCACCGGACTCCCCCTTTCTTTTATTTCTCCCGTCTCTCTCACAGCTACCTTACCTTTTTTCCTCTTCCTGATCCATTCTCTCCTTCGATTCTCTCACCTTCCTCTCTTTTTCTCCCACAGGAGTGGCAGAGGAATCGAACCGCGGGAGGCCGGGCGTGGCAGGCCAAGGCGCCGACACGGGCAGAGGGAGCCGGCGGCGCGGGCAGATGGAGCCTGTTGGGGGTGCGCCTTAGGAGGCCTAAGGCTAGGACCCCATGTGTATAAAAGAGGCCAAAAAGAGAGTCTAAGGGCATCTTTGTAAAATTTGAGGACCATTATGTAATTTGAGACTTTGTTAGTGGATGAAATATAAAAGCCCACCTCCTCCATATATATATATGGGAGAAAGGCTTGGAGGAGGGGACAGATGGTCTTTCCGCCTCTCATTCTCCTTGTTGCAATTCAGATAAATTCTTTTCCGCAACAGGGCGCCCACCGTGTCCGGCCAAAAAAAATCCACGAGCACCACAACGCCGCCGCTCGCCGATCTGCTCACCACGGCGCCGCTCATCGACGCCCCTCCGCCGCGACCCGCGCGAGTCGTCCGCTCGCCCGTCAACGGTGTCGTCAGCCGCCTCTCCAAGCCGCGCCCACACGCCGTGCTCGGCCTACTCCTCCTCATGCCGCGCCTGCCGTCTTCGCCAACCACTTCTCCCTCCCCTTCGTGCTCAACACCGCCGTGTCGCTCCGTCTCCACCCGCTCGGCGCCTCCTCCTCCACGCCACAGCCATGGACCGCGCCCCACCGCGCGGTGCGCCCCGAGAAGCCGTGGGCCAGCGGTGGCTCCTCCGCGACCTCCACCGCTCCCGTGGCCACCTTCTTCTCCACCGCAGCCATGGCATGGGACATCGCCCTGAACCTGTTCGACGAATTGCCCAGTCATGCCGACGGACAGAGACATCTGATCCTTCTCTCTGACCTCCCCGGCGTCCACGTCCCCCTCGTCGGGCAGCTCCATCACGCGCGCTTTTGCGCCTCTAGGCGTCCTCGTGCTCTGATTTTGCTTCTTCCGGTCTTCCCTCCGGTGTTCGGCGCGTTGCTCTGTCTTCGTCGCCTCGTCGCGTTTGCGTTTTGTCATTTCTCTCTCCATTTCGATTTCCAGCCCGGGTCGTATCTTCTTCTTCGGCTGATTGATTGACTTGTCTCGCCGCTGCTCTTGCCCTTCAGTGCTCGCAGATTCCTCGAGGCGGTGCCTTCGTGTGGGGTGTGGAACGAGGAACGAACGGGATTGTTACAATTGGGAGTTGGGACTTGGATGCAGTTCGTCATGATGTCGTCGTGTGCCAAGGACCAGGGAGGTCGAGGCAGCTGCAGGTGGAAGGTACCAATATGCTCGGCTTTTCTCTCAGGTGAGCAATGACCAAATCAGTTAAGCTAATGTGAATTAATCTTGAATGTGAAATGTCACTTTCCTGCTGTCGTGTATGAACTGTTGAGGTTTCCTTTATTCCATCAGATGAGCTTTAGTTAATTCCCTTGCTTGGTAAATGCTTTCAGTTTAATCTAGCAGCTGGGGCTTTATGGTTCAGAATATTGAAATGACCCTTTCATGCAACAGGAAACCGTCTTTGCAGCTCTAGATTATTAATTGTTTATTCCTTAGTTTGCAGTAATCCCGGTTGCCTAATAGTTTATTTAATTGTACCTTTGCTTGTTCGGCCAGCAGCATGCTTGTTTTATTTTGAGTAGCTTAGCACAGTAACCTTTCCTTGCTGTTTAGCTTCTATCAGTAGTGGTGCTTGTTAATCTTTTCTAATTGCTTAACAAAGTTTTCCTCATTCCCAATTCAAGTTGACAGCAGATGCACAGAAGCATGTTGAGATATTGATGTGGTAGTGGTTTCCAAATAATAACAAAGCTGTAGCCAATGATCATTTTTCTCATAGTATATCGGTTGACATGGTGATAATTCTAACCTTAATTTGGATCTCTTAAGCCGGTATCTACTGCTGCTATTTTATTTTGTAAATTGAGGCTCCCTGGCATCTCAAAGATAGTAGAAGAAAATTTATGTTTGTTAAATGTCCTTTGAGTGCTTTAGTTTCTTCTACTGAAATGTTCAGAATAGCTTTTAGCTAATACTTTCAGATTAACTCCATCTGAAAAAATTTGCTATTGATATCTAGTATTCTAATTTAGTATCAACAATACCTAGTTTTCATGTCAGAATTGTGTTAGGAAGTAACTGTTTCAAGGCCAGAAGCACCACAGTGCTCAAATCTGCTATCAAGGCAAACATGTGCTTTCTTTATCAACTGGCTAATTTCTGTAAATTAATTCAAATTTTCATACTTATTCTTGTATGATTATCTACTTGCATTATTACTACCATATCATGGCTGATTTTCTGACTATGTTAGAGATAGGTGGCTTGGACTTATTCAGTTCCTTGCTGTGGGCTCACGGTTTGGCTAGGATTTTTGGTATTTCTGCAGTGATGAAGGCCTATGATAACCTGTATTTACCGCTTAAATTGAACAAGGGCTGAAAATGGTGAATGTACTCCTAAAGAACAATGCAAGAGCTGTCGCGTTCAACATCTTTTATGTCAGACGGGCACCTTGATTTTATTTAGTTCCTTGTTGTGCGATTACTACTTCGCCATGCCTCTTAGTATTGCCGATTTGCCGTAGTGACAAAGGCCTGTGGTGGCTTACATTTCTACAGCTTGTGGGTATTGTTTGTTAAATTCACCATGCCTTGTGAAGTTTGTTTCTGTTACCAAATTTTCTATTGCTGAAGTAGAGTCTGGGAAATTTAAAGTTATTCTTATATATGAAAATACTTGATTACATTACATGCACTCTGCCATAGTAAAATGGCTATTTGGTATTTTTCTGCATGAACTATAATTCTCTTGTGCTGGTTTCTCTAACTGGAGTACATTCATTGGTACGGTTAATTGTGCCTTAGCCTTGTTTTGGTCAAATTATTTTAGTCCAACAGATCTTGGCAAGCTGGTTACATGGGAATTATAATGATCAACAATGAAGGGTATTCTCTGCCCCTTTCTGGATAAAGTCACATTTATTTTTGGAGCTCATCATATTGGTTGGCCCAGCTTGGTGTTATTGTTACATTGTTCTTATCAAGCAATCAGAGTCAGCAATTTCTACTTTAAGTCATATCAGCTTCTTCTACTTGTTAATGCTTTAGCCTATCATTTTAATTCAATCAGGTCATAGCATTTGGTGATTTTTGTGGCAGGTTGTTATCCTGTTCTATCAGTTTGATTCTCTTTCGAATCCTAACAAAAATTGCAAAGCAGCTTGCCTTTCTGTTCCGAGACTTCTGTTCTCGTAGGAGCTCTAGTACCAGCTCAGGTAGTTTTTAGCATGCTTACAGTTCAGTAGCTGAAGGTTGCCTTAGTATGCTTTGAAGTTTTCTTCTGATCAAGTTCTTCTAGGTTAATGTTAATCTTAGTGTCAGTGCATTGCTCTACATTAGATTACTGCACTTGGAGCACCGCCTCTTAATTTAATTTCTATAATTCCATTGAAGAACAGAAAACTTGCCATATCATGCTACATTGTAAATGGATCAGATGACTTGTACATTTTCTTTGTGCCTTTCGAAGGAGTTATCAATCATGTTCACTTGTTACAGAAGTTAAGGAATATTTTCCTGCTTGTACGAGTCTGGCTCATTGTGATTTTGACTGCCTAAACACTCTTGTTTCACACAATTATTAATGATTTAACATTGACAACTTCAAAAAAGTTATGTTTTTTAATTTTAAATTTAATCAGTTGCTCTAAAGGATCAAAGCGGTTGGTTTTTAATGGTCATGATTCATTATGTTGGTAGCATAACTGCATTTATTGGCTTGATTTCCATTTCAAACCGCTGGTCCCTTGCTGGTTCATGCAATGTTGCAATATGATAATCTGCTGATCATTTTGACAACTAATACCTGTTGCTTGTCCAGGCAAGCTTGATTTTAATCTCGCTTAGTTTACTGTAAAGCTACAAACCAACCTTAGACTGCAGAATAGTTTGTTTTCATTACATACTATAGCAGCCTATGGTATTTAGTCCAATAGAAATTGAGTCACTGGTCTTCACTTCAAGTTGTCTCAGCTTCTTCTACTTATTCATTGGCAATTATATTTTGGGTCTACTAAAAATGGTATTTACCTACATGTGGAGTGCTTTGGTCTTTGATTGTTCACCGCGTCGAGGATGTAATCTTTGGACTAGCGGATCTCTAGCTGATCTTAATGATATAAATTGAGCTCAAATTCATGGACAGCCTTACGGCTCTTCGGTCATTGCCTCATGGTTCTTCGCTTTTAACCTTATGGTTCTTCGGTTTTCATATTGCCTTATCGTATCGGAACATCTATGACTTATCTTCGGAGGGGGACTCAATGAAGCATCTCATATCACCTCTTCGCGTGAAGATAATGGCATCCAACATGAATGGATTGTCTGTTGGAGATTCAGTTATCTGAAAGAAGTGATCAAGTGATATGCCTCCCATTCAAAATAGTCTGTTTGGATGGTGGGATCGAATCTGCTACTTGTAGATTTTGACTCAGACCAACATAATTGGGTCATAAAATCCCACCTGTAAATGGAGCATGCAACTGAGATAACAAGCAGCCAAGATGAAAGATGAGTTTGAAGTACTTACGAACAGATTTCATTCTTCTGTCATCTGCAGCCCTTCTAGTCCATCTGCAACTTAATACTATCCATCAGATTAACATGTTGCTCCTATAGCATTATTGAAAAAACTCAGTTCAGGCATGGACCAAATTGCTCTTGCACTGATCTTAGGCAAGATTTGTCACTTATGATGGGTTACCTAATGGTCATACTGCCAATTGTATATAGAAAAGGAAGCATGTGTTTGTTGCAATTTCTTAACGCAATCACCTAAGAACGGGTTTGGAACCCATCCTGGTAACAGCGTCAGAAATGCTGGTTGGTAATTCTTAACATTACAGGAGTCCGCAAGCGTACGGAACTACCATTGTAGCATTTCCCCAAAGGAGTACTCCAAAGGGTATCGAATCCAAGGAAGGCTTTGGCGGATTAACAAGTTCAACACTATTGCAATGAGTATAGATCATAGACGGAAATAAATCAGATACTCAAATGCAGGGGTAAGAAATGATAATGGGGGTAGTGTGATCACACACACTCACTCTCTCTCTAAGGGGGTTCTAGGCATAGGAGGCAACATACGAGTTAGTTCTAGGTTCTTATGTACTATACACATAAAACTGGAAGGAACAAGTTAGATACACTAGCGTTGAAGAACATTGACTTAAGCACCCAGGTACCACAGGGAGCTAACCTCTCGCGTTGCTTCCGCACAACTCCGGTTGTTAGACTTTAGACTCCTACAGCTTATCCGAACGTGGGGGATTTCAGAGGGACCAACGACTGTCACTACCGCAGCCTAACCCAAGACAAACCGTGGGATAAACTCATAAGTAAGGTAGCTACACAACCCAAGCACCATGCTTATGTTGTTAGCTGGACTTGATCGGCCCGGGCTATTGTGACATAGGTCAAACCACCAGATAAATCAGCCAATTACATCGAGTACCGTAGCTTAAGCACAGACTTCATACAACGCAGTCATGTCATTTAATTAGATCAAACCAGGTTAGGTACACAAACGTATTTGTGTTTTCCTATGTCTGTTCAACTGGATCAAAGGGTCGTGTTCGCGAAGAACACGAGCCTCTAACTTATGAACAAACACCAGAAACATGTGAAAGACACCCGTCAAGTGGATCGAAAGGCCTTGTTCATCAAGAACAGGAGCCTCTAAATGATGAACAGGTGAAGAATACATGAACAAATCACCCATGTATACTAACACAATTTTATATGAAATAGCTGAATAACTGAAGTAGATCAAAGTCATATAAATGAAATAAGATACAAGAGAACTCATACTTAGATCCCAAAGTAGACTTGGATCCTGAATTAGAACTACTCTAGCCTACCTCCTAGCCTTGAGACTAAAAGTGAGAGGTGTTGCAAGTGTGGATGGTTCATAAGTGAGTCCCCTCTCCTTCTATTTATAGGCCTGAGCACCGGCGAGGAATGGATGCAAACACCCCGGGAATGGCTCCTAGGACCAATAGGGAAGCACCACGTGGAAGCCCCTGAGCGGCGGCCTCAAGGTCGGTTCGGCCGACCTGTGGGGTCGGCCGACCCCCTGTGGGCCCCACTCGGGGTGTGCTTTCTCCTGGTGGCTGTCCTGTGGGTCCTTAGGTCGGTTCCCGGTGTCCACCCTGTTTTGGCGCGATTTGCATGCCTTTGTGGGCCCATGGATCCATGTGACGTCCACGTGTCACGTTCTGATTCGTCGGGGGGTGCTTCACTTGGATTGCTTGCATGGCATGCATGCATGGCGCCCTGGTTGGCAGCTTTGCATGCATGGCATCCTTGTTGGCAGCCCACCTAGGATGAGGTGATGTGGCATGGATCATAGAAGGTGAGTTTGTCACTCTTTTCTTGCTTATTTTCCTGCAATCAAATAATCTTCAAGGACAAGTGGAACTACATTATTCTTAACTAAATACGTGTTCCTAGTCCAGGGGGCGGGTTCCTAGTCGGTTACAAGGCAGGAGTCCTAGTAGGATTACACGGAACGAGTCCTAGTAGGATTACAGGGGAATTCTAGTAGGAGTCTGTCTTCTTCCTTCCTTGCATGGGTACCCGGGGTGTATGCCCGACAAGCCCCCGAGCACGTTGGAGTTGAGAGTAGTAATTCGAGTAGTCTTGAAGCCTCTTCGAGTAGTTCTTGAGCGTCCTCGAGTACTGCTTGGAGAAGTCTTCGATAGTACTTGAACTGTCGCGAGGCTGGTAGGTGGTCCAGCTCATCAGTCTTGAAGTCGAAAGTATATGGAAGTGCGATTGCAAAATTGCACTCCATATGGAGTAGCCCCCGAGCCTTAGGTTGAGTCGCAGACTCTAGCTGAGGGTCAATTTTGATTCCGAATCTTCCGTTTTAAAAAAAAATTGAATGATGGGTGTAGCATAGCAGCCTCCGAGCCTTGAAATGATTAGGTAATCAATCCAAGGGTCTTCAATGTTCGCGAAAGCCATCATCCGAGTACTCTTGCAGCGTGTAGCCTCCGAGATAAGAGAGCCGCATGAGCCACGTCCAGTAGTTGTTGGTACGGAACCTCCGAGCTTGAGGGCGAGCGAAGTCTGCTAGAGTTGTTCTAGAGTAGTAATTTGAATGCAGCCCCCGAGCTGGAGAGTTTCCGAGTAGTAATTTGGCGTTGAGCCGTGGAGCTTGAGAAGTAGCCGTGCCGTCAGAGCTGACTTTAGATGCGACCGAAGTCGACTTTAGATGCCGGCAGAGCGGACTTTAGATGCGACTTGAAAAACCGAAGTCAACTTTAGTTGCCGCACGGAGCGGACTTTGAGGTGCGACTTGAAAACCGAAGTCGACTTTAGTTGCCGCATGGAGCGGACTTTGATATGCGACTATAGAAGTCGACTTTAGATTGCCGCGCGAAGCGGACTTTAGATGCGACTATAGTAGTCGACTTTGTGCCACGCGGGGTGGACTTTAAGATGCAAAAAACAAAAAACACTTCCGGAATGCAAAATCGAACGAAAAATCAGAGAAAATGAATAGTTGTGCCGCCGGAGCGGGCTTGAGCACCTGAGTCATGGATTTCAGACCCAAGGTACGATTGCCGCCGGAGCGGGCTAGAAGGTGCGACCGGAGTCGACTTGAGTACCTGGGTCATGGATTTCAGACCCAAGGTACGGTTGCCGCCGGAACGGGCTTGAAGGTGCGACCGGAGTCGACTTGAGTACCTGGGCCATGGATTTCAGACCCAAGGTACGGTTGCCGCCGGAGCGGGCTTGAAGGTGCGACCGGAGTCGACTTGAGTACCTGGGTCATGGATTTCAGACCCAAGGTACGGTTGCTGCCGGAACGGGCTTGAAGGTGCGACCGGAGTCGACTTGAGTACCTGGGTCATGGATTTCAGACCTAAGGTACGGTTGCCGCTGCAACGGGCTTGAAGGTGCGACCGGAGTCGACTTGAGTACCTGGATCATGGATTTCAGACCCAATGTACGGTTGCCGCCGGAACGGGCTTGAAGGTGCGACCGGAGTCGACTTGAGTACCTGGGCCATGGATTTCAGACCCAAGGTACGGTTGCCGCCGGAACGGGCTTAGGTGCGACCGGTGTCGACTTTAAGTTGCCGCGCGGAGCGGGCTTTAGAAGCTGCCTCCTTGGGATAGCCCCCGAGTTGATGAAGTAGGCTCGTGGTGACTTGATCGATATACCCCAAGAGTAGTCAACAGAGTGTAGCCTCGTGAAAAAACCCATCGAGAAGCGTACACCGATGAATAGTCAGCATGTTGTCCTACATGATGAGGAGAACAAGCCAAGAAAAGAAAACAGTAATCATTTAAATAAATGACTTAGCTATTGCTGCCTGGGCAGACTGTTGATGCGACCGGAGTCGAGTTGTGCCAGCTGTTGCCGCCAGGGCGGTCTTGTAGATGAAGCCATGGCGGTCGGAGATGGAGCCGCGACGACATAGTGCATGCTTCGCGACGTGCCGAGACGGAGCGACCGGGCGCACGGCGAGAGCCAGTGCAACCGACCGACGAGAAGTCGAGCGGCGAGACGGCGCGTGGTCGACGACGAGCCGCGCGAGGAGCCGAGGCACTCGATCGCACAACATAGGCGAAGTAGTCGACGACGAGCCGCGCGACGAGCCGAGGCACCCGATCGCACGGCGTAGGCGAAGTAGTCGACGACGAGCCGCGCGAGGGGAAGTAGTCGACGACGAGCCGCGCGAGGCGAAGTAGTCGACGACGAGCCGCGCGACGTGCCCAGGCACCCGGACGCGCGGCGTAGGCGAAGTAGTCGACGAGGAGCCGCGCGAGGCGAAGTAGTCAACGACGAGCCGCGTGAGACGAAGTAGTCGACGACGAGCCGCGCGAGGCGAAGTAGTCGACGACGAGCCGCGCGACGAGCTGCGCGACGAGCCGCGCGACGTGCCGAGGCACCCGGACGCACGGCATAGGCGAAGTAGTCGACGACGAGCCGCGCGAGGTGAAGTAGTCGACGACGAGCCGCGCGACGTGCCGAGGCACCCGGACGCGCGGCGTAGGCGAAGTAGTCGACTACGAGCCGTGCGAGCCGCGCGAGGCGAAGTAGTCGACGACGAGCCGCGTGACGTGCCGCGCGACGTGCCGAGGCACCCGGACGCGCGGCATAGTTGAGCGTGTTCTGCCGACGCGCGAACAGAGTACGGAAATCGATTCTGTTTTTCGACAGAACTCGGCGACTTGCTTTGCATTGCGACTTGACTTGCTTGTCGTCGAGTAGATTGATTTTGATGATGAAAAGGTCCTTCGAATTCGCCCGGTGGTGATGATCTCCCCTACCTAGCACGCCAGCTGTCGGTGTTTTAGACCGGCAAACCTACCAAGGGTGTACCCGAGGTAGTAGATTGTGCGGTGGAGGATCGTGATCGGGAGACCGAGAATTCGAAGGTATGCGCAAGGACACGGGACACAAGATTTATACAGGTTCGGGTCGCCAAGGTGGCGGACCCTACGTCCTGTTTGGGGGATCAAGTATGGCGCCCTGCGCTTGGTGTTGGGTTGAGATGTCCTCCTAGGTACCCGGCCCTCCTTTATATAGTCCAGGGGGCGGGTTCCTAGTCGGTTACAAGGCAGGAGTTCTAGTAGGATTACACGGAATGAGTCCTAGTAGGATTACAGGGGAATTCTAGTAGGAGTCTGTCTTCTTCCTTCCTTGCATGGGTACCCGGGGTGTATGCCCGACAGTAAGAAATGCCTTATGCTCCTTTATTTATGAGTATATTGACGGCTAAAGTAAGCACTTAACAGCCGTCAACAGTGTTCTTAGATTATGTTTTCCTAAAAAAAACTTTTGCCACCATCCTTCGGCTTCCGTACTATCACCTGTATTGTTGTACTTTCACAAATGTAAGCAACTGAATTTCATTGCTGTACCATTAACTTTTAGATTGTATTGTTTGTTGTACCATTAGGTGGAGTGCATTTGTTGTACAGTTTTGCGTATTAAGAATTCCTTGCCCCTAGTTCTTGGTCAGAAGCATTCCATTGGTGATTTGTTTTCACCATTAAGAAATTATCCAAATGGCAATTAAATGCCCTTGCCCGTTTGAGAACATTGTAAATGAAAACAATCCTCGGAAAAAGTTGGAAGTCATGTAGTAACTTTGCAGTGCTTACTTCGATCAGACTGTCATTTGTACGAATACTTAAAACCAAATGGTTCTCAGATCATGTTAGTGACATTAAATTATTTGGACTTTGCATGATAATTCCTTTTTGTTCCAATGGCCTTTTATTTGTTACATCCTACAAGTTTCTACTACACTACTCTAGATTACATTGTTTCATGATTGTTTTATATGAGACTATGTCCAAATTTAATAGTCGAAAGCAACCAAGAGTTGCTATATCGACTAAAGCTGAAAGTAAGTCCACAAAAGCTTTCGATCAAACTTTTGTCGACTTATCTGTTTATTTGTGTTGACACTATACCGATATTAGATGAGGCATGTGACCTCTGATTGAGACATTCTTCCAAAAATACAAATTATTATATCGTATATTTCAAAATACCTTCTCTTGCAGGATCTCATCACTGTAAGTATCTCTTCACCTTCTCAAGACTAACCCGTAAATACTAGACCTTTGTCTTTCCTTTGCAGGTATAGTGGTTTTCATCTCCTAAGTTAAAAATTAGTGCATGACATATTGACATATTGGTTTTCATGGTGCCATGGTTTTCATCACATAATATACGACATTCTGGACATTTGGACATTCTCAACATGTGGATATCATCATCTATTGAAATCACCTCTATTGGCATTCATCAATCGTTGGTCACTCACTATAATGGTTCTCAAAAAGCACTAGCTCTATCTACGACTTCAGCCTTCATCAACAAACAAGGTAACTGCTTCCATCCCTCTCCTAACCAGGGACATATTTCTTTTGCAGGGCAACATTGTTACTACTTTTTACCGTTGTCAAAATACCTTAATCTAAGCTAATCCTCATAGAAAAACTTAACTATTTTCAGCCTGTCAATATATGTTTCAAGTGATAATTCGATCCTTCGTATCTTGATTCGTATGCCTATACAAATTCTTGAATGGACAAATCTATACTACTCTGTCACGTGCGATAGTATCAATCTCTTGGATCCTTCATATCTTGATGATACGACCAACTATGAAATATATCTCTGCATATGCATGCATTTCATTCATGTCATTTGCATCAAGGCATGCATCAAAAGCATTGCATTGCATGAGTTATTCTCAGTTTTACTTTCCAAGTTGAGCCAAAGGCAACGGGAAGTTGCGGCCATATCCCAAAAGAGTGTGGTTACCCAGAAAACCACGAGGCCATGATGTAACAGGAAGTTGCGGCCATATCCCAAAAGAGTGTGGTTAACCAGAAAACCATGAGGCCAGGAGGCAACGGGAAGTTGCAACCATATCCTAAAAGAGCGTGGTTACCCAGAAAACCACGAGGCTAGGATGTAACGGGAAGTTGCGGCCATATCCCAAAAGAGTGTGATTACCCAGAAAAACCACGAGACAACATGATGTTGCGGCTATATCCCAAAAAAATGAAAATTTCATTCTTGTGCTAACTTTCATTTTAACCTACACTTGTTTATCCCTCTAACCTTGCAGGATTTAAAATTACGTAGCGGAAGCAAAGAAGAGTTGTGAGATATGACAGTAATCATCTAGTACCATATGTTTGACATTACATATATGATCTGGATCTAAGGATGCTCATGTAAAATGATGATTGCACTATTCTTTGTACTATATACATACAACCTCTTTCAGGTGAAGATTGCCGGGCCAACCTAACCTAAGTTGCAGGTTCGACAAGGCTTGGCGCTAGAGGGGCTCAGCCTCATCATCTTCCACAACTTCGTGTCTTCTGCTGCATCGGCTCGAGGAGCTCAACTCTGCATCATCCTCAACTTCGCATCTTCTACTACGTAGGCTTAAGGGGCTCACCCTCGTCATCACCGTCAGCTTCGGTACCGCCATGTACCTCGCCATCAACTTCGACGACATCATCTACTTCAAGTGTGATTCCACCTCGACTACTTCGACTACACGCGAAGCTTCTCTCACGAACACCGGCCAAGAGGGGCTGGGGCTGCACTGGAGGACCAATACATCATCATTGTCCGGTGCTCGTAAGAGAAAGTTTGAAGATGTTGCAGCTAGCACAACAACGAGTACTTCAGCCACATCAGCTCTTGAAGCAAAGAGTGAAGCTGCTCGAAGATCAAAGCCTGTCGCTTGGAGGTAAATGAATTGGAGTCAGTGTATGTAAACCCAAGATTGTGCGTGCTCTTTTCTCCATTCCCTTTTTTCCCATTGGGTTTTTGGGATGGAGTTTTTAGCGAGGCGCACACGGGTAGGTTGCCAAGGGTGTTCCTTGCAACCAGAGTTGGAGTTGTATATGGGCCTCTTTTAAACATGAGCAACTATTAGGTCTTGTTGTGCCGACCAAGACCAAATAGTTGAGGGGCTACTGTTGGGGGTGCGCCTTAGGAGGCCTAAGGCTAGGACCCCCATGTGTGTAAAAGAGGCCAAAAAGAGGGTCTAAGGGCATCATTGTAAAATTTGAGGACCATTATGTAATTTGAGACTTTGTTAGTGGATGAAATATAAAGGCCCACCTCCTCCATATATATATGGGAGAAAGGCTTGGAGGAGGGGGCAGATGGTCTTTCCCCCTTTTCATTCTCCTTGTTGCAGTTCAGATCCGTTTGGGAAATTATTTTCCCCAACAGAGCCGGCACATGGGCACCCTGGGGCAGTGCGCGACGGCCTCGATCGATTCTTGATTTTGTTCATCTTGCTTGTGATGTCTGTACATGTTCAATTTGTTCCTCTCTTCTTCCCCTTTCACTTCTCTTTGCACAGATTGTTGATGTGGTTCTTATGTATTATTTTGATGTATTTTTGTAATTTTTGTTGTAAGATTGTGATTAGGAATATATGATTGTAGATCTATGTGACTGAATATATGATTGAGAATATGCATGTGTGATTGTGAGGGAAAAGAAAAGAAAAAGAAAAAAGGAGGAACAGACGGTGACGGCGGAAACGGACGAGGCGGACGGACTCAACCGCATGGCACAACATTAGTACCTGGTATTTGACCCGGTACCAAAGCCTCCTCCACATTAGTACCGGAGGAACAATACCGGTTTAGAAACCGGTACTCAAGGGGGGTTCCCACCCGGTACTAAAGGTTGTTTCCCTAGTAGTATTTGTTATGCACTTATATAGTTAGTATGTCCACATACATAATGAAGAAAATGCATCTATAAAAGTCAGAATGACAAGTATTTTGAAACTGATAGTCTTGTTATTGCCAAACATTACTAATTATGTTGTCTGATTTGTTAGCCTTACCTTTTTGCAACGGTCGTACTTTATCTAAAGTTATGACAATACAATGTGACTAGCAACGGAAAAAAAAGAACATGTTTCCGAAAATGGCACCAAAATGCATTTTGATCGTCCAAAGGCATTTAGCCAATCATGTCGTGGCCATACATCGTCAAATGGGACAGAGATCTTCTGAAGTAGTTGTATGTCATTGACGTGTGGGTCCGGTCCCACACGTCAGTGGCTCAACTTCAAAGAACTCTATTGCACAGGAACCCAATCCGTCAAATGGTATGATGCAATTTTGTATATGAAAATATGTGGCCTAAAGAAATGGCGTTTTTAAGCCATGATCCTCACAACTTATTACTCCCTTGGTCCTTAAATAGAAGACATTTAGAACAAGTAATTTAGTTCATTCTTTATATAAATGACGTTTAGGATAAGCAGTTTAGTTCAAAATTAACTTAATTATTTGTCCTAAACGTCATCTATTTAAGAATGGAGGAAGTATAAGCGATGGGTAGTTGGATAATTAAAAGGAAGAAGTCTATTTTTGACCATCTAACTATCGTCTCAGTTCGGTTTTGACCATCAAATTACAAAACCAGAAATCTTTAGCCACTCAACTCTTACAATCATTCATATTTGACCATCAGACGGTTTTGATGGGTGGTTTTGCTGATGTGGACGCTACGTGGTGGTGGAGCCCACTTGTCAGCCTTCCTCTCTTTGTCTCTTTCTTTTATCATCTCCCTCCTCTCTCTCTCTCTCTCTCTCTTTCTTTTCATCTCTTTGGTCGGTCGACAGCTGCCGCCAACCGCCCAGCACAAGCCTCCACCGTGTCGGCCTTCAGGCGACCTTGTCCATCCATGCCCCTCCTACCTCTTTCCCACCCTGACGCCTTCTCTACACCAGCCGCTGCTGGAGTCCCCCGCACGAAGACAAAGCCGCCGCAGTTGACGAGCTTCGCCAAGCCGATTCTCCTGTCTCGGTCGACACCAGCAAGAACGCGGACCACCATGTGGATGTTGCTACCGAGCCGCACGCATCCCTCTATTCTCATCATTTGTTGTCCATCAGACTGTCGCCGCCCCATGGATCCCAACCCGACCATCATCACTGTCACTGTCTTCGATTTTGGCCATCCCCGAGCACCTCCCCCGCCGATGAGCTCCTCCACACGAAGCCCTCCACCTCATCTATCTCCTGCACCACCTATCTCAACCCCTAACGTGTCGGACCACTAATGATTGAATGCCCTACCGCTTCCTGGATGCGCGGAATGCAAGCGAGGCCCAGGGTGGACGGCGATGGCCCAATGCAGGAGGGTACGACGGTGGTAGTGTACGACAATTGCGGTAGTGTAGCTGCAGCTCAACACGGGCAAAGCAGACGACAGTGGCACAGTGGACGGTGGGGGCTGTGGAGCTTGAGTGCACAATGCGACGGTAGGAGGGCGGCAACAACTTGAGGATGGGCGGAGGTGGTGGCCGTGGTTGGGTCCTTACAACTCGCGTGCGGGAGCTCCGGCGGCGGTAGCGGTGGGCAGGAGAGAATAAACAAGGGGAAGAAGGGAGAAAGAAAGAGAAAAGGGGAAAAGAGGTGACATGTGGACCCACTGCCATGTGTCAGCCACGTCAGCAAAATCACTCTTGGAAACCACTCAATGGTATAATATGCACGTTGATAGTTCGATGGCCAAAGATTTCTAGTTTTGAATGGCTAAAATCAAACAGAGGTAATAGTCCCATGATCAAAAATAGACTTTTTTCTAAATTAAAATATGGATTATAATTAAACTGGACTATTTGGATCGGCAACATTTGTACCAATTTTCTATTAGCTTAAGTTGATCTAAACATGGTCTTCCGCACGAAAAATCAAAAGTAATACTAAATAATAGTTGATGCTTCCTTAGAAATGTGTAAAGTACACAAGTAGTCCATGTTCATGGTGTCATCTACAAGTTCCCTGATGTCCTGTCTCGATCCAACAAACTTTAACCGCTAAAGTTTAGTTGATATACGGATCCAAATAAGAGTAGTTAAAGTTCAGCTAAACTTTAGCTATAGTCCAAAAGAACTTCAGCCATTAGTTAGCCAAGAGTAGTTAAAACTAGCTAAACGTGATAAAAAAATTAAATTACCTGGATGGGTTCAGAAAATTTACCCATTTATGACACAACATTAACTTACCTTTATGTTAATCTAGGAAAGAATTAGGAAGTAGCAAGTGTTTTGATTTTTCCACCATCTATTTAATTAAAAAATTAATCTAATTTAGAAAAGGACACATTATGGTAATCTCCTTATCATCTCTCTCTCAAGTTCCCTCTCCCTCCCGTAACGATGCCAGTGGATTACCATTATACCATACCCAAATCCACAACCATATTATTTGGGGAGGGTGTGGGTTATCCAGTTGCTTATGAGTATGAGTAGGTTATCCATGGATATTATCTAGTTAGAGATGTGAAATGTTCGAGATGTCCGCAGCTAGTGCTTGCTCTTCGTACTGACGATCTGTATGACTGTATCACCTCGTTGTCTTGCGATTGCTTCCTCTTCCTGACCTTCTCGGGCAGGTGTGCAACGTCGTTGTCGACGAGCTCCGTCTCGCAGCGGTACGACCCCACCAGGTTCACCAGCAGCTTCCCGGCGACGTCCTCCTCGAGCATCAAAAGAGGGAGCAGTAGGCGCGGCGGACAGCGACGAGGTGTCCAGCGAGCAGGCGACCTCATCAACCAACGCGTCGTGTACATAACCTAACACTGCCGCCGCCGCGGCCAGCTACTCTCGCCGGGCGCCGTCTCATGCCATGGATGATGCGGTGTTGAGGGCGGGGAAGCCGCGCCATGGATGCAGGTGACGCCCCTCCGTCGATGGAGAGGCTAGCTGTGTGCCCCTGACAGAGGAGACGCCACGCCATCGACGTAGCTAGGCCGCACTCTCTCTTGAGTCTTGGCAGTGAAACGGCGGGCCCCCGCAAAGCTTAACCTCGTCAGCCCTGGATATGGGTGGGAGGCCGAAGAGCGGCATCTGCTCGACTGCTCATCTGCTGTGCCTGTGCGTGACGGCAACTGCAATTTCATCCCGTGGAGGCCACAGCTGATGAGCTGAAGACACAGGAATGGTGATCATCCACTAGTTGCAGATTTGGATAAAAAAAATTCTTCTGGCCCTGAACTGCCCCTATACGTATCGTGTTCGTTTTGTCTCCGTTCTGCTGCGCCTTATTAGTAGGGTAAAAGAGTCGAGGGTCGTAGAAAGATTGTGTGTGGCTTAGGTATAAGATCGTCCTGTGTGCCGTGAGCACCTGGAGTAACTGCTTGGTTATCTGTAGGCGTTAGCGTTGTGTGGTTTACAAAGTCTGTAGCTGCTTGGTTATATCTGTACAACTCTATAATTTTGCCGCTTCAAGTAATGAAATTCGGGTATGACTCTAGTGAAGAAATAGCTTCGGTCTTGGAGTGAGTGGAAAAGTTAGGTAGGGGTTTGGATCTCTACTGGAGCCTCTTTTCGCCTAAACAGCTGTTTAGTCCGTTTAAATACCGTTTAAACGGTAAATAGAGGTCTACCGTGTCGTTTAGGCTCTAAACGGTGAATTAAACAGTTGGACCGTTTGAACCGGTTTAAACCGTTCAAAACCGTTTAAATTGTCTAAACAAAATTAAGTTAATCATGATTACATGCACTAAGTGACCATTTAATTCATAAATATTCAATAGGAGGATTACAACACCACAATCAACATCCAAGTAATTAACACCATGAGTATATGAAGTGTTGTAGAATATATATTTCTTTTTAAAAAAATATTTGGTAGAATATTGCTTTTACATGTGCAAATATATAGTCCACTTAGCATATTTTACTTTTATGTACATAAATATGCATATTTTGTTGTTATTATGCAAAACCGTTTAGGCTGTTTAACTCCGTCTAAACACCGTTTAAACGGTCTAAACGCTAAACAAAGGGTGACCGATTGTTTACAGTTTAGCGTTTCGGATAACATTGACTGGAGCTACTTTTTCAGCATCGTTTTTTCAATGAAATTTTCTCCGATTGTTATAGTAAGTTTAGTTTGAAAGTTGATCACCAAAATAGAAATGAAAATCCAACAATTTTAAAAGAAATCATAAGCAAAATCTATTATTGCTTCTTCATCTGTTTTTAACGGAGATACCCGGAGTGATGGTTTCCAACATTTTAGCTATTGAACTACTCCCTAGATTTTTTTCAAAGTCAAAATTTTCAACTTTGACTAACAATAACTTTTATAATAATTTATTTTAAATAAAGAAGATTACATATTTTGATAGTTGGTTTCATAATAAATCTACCAATATCATTTTTGTGTCATTAGCATTTCTGATTATTTCGTTATTCACGGTCAAAATTGAAAAAGTTTGACTTTGAAAAAGTCTAAACGAAACTACTCGTCCCACAAAAAGTGCAATCCTAACTTTTGAAAAAAAAAATCTCACAAAGAATGCAATCTTAGAAAATAGATCTAATTATCTTCCTAATTAAGTAGTCAGATATGATTTGCATGGCAAAACTTACTGCATTTGGCAAACAAATGAGGGTATTAGAGTTTTTCATTTCTCCACTAATCTGTCTTAAAAAAACTAAAATTGTAATCTTTTATGAGACGGAGGAGTATATTGTAGAATAGAGGGAGTAATTTTTTGTGTACTCTTGGAAACGCTTTCCAACTAAGTCACCAAAAGTCACCAAAATTTTCGCATTGCAGACCGTGTCACCTCTCACAGAACACGCTTCCAATGCAAAAATTTTATCACTTTCACCAAAATTTCACGGAACTAAGCGCTTAATCAGGGCCAAGTTCCGGACACCACAGGACTGCCCGGAGACAGCGCGTCTGTACTGATCTCATTCTTCTCGAATTCCTCTGCCACTTGCTCCCATTTGGTGATGCTTTTGTTCTTGCTCACGCAGGCCCACATCAGTGCCTTATAGGTGGCCTCATTAGGTTGAAGCTGATCATGTGATTCCATCTGGCGACACAGAAAGAAGGCCGCTTCAAGTTCCTCCCTCTTGCAATACAGAAGAATGAGGGCGTCGTACATCTCTGTCGTTGGGGCAAGTCCGGCTTCCACCAATGCCGGCAGTACCTTGTTAGCTGCGCTTGAAACTGTGTACCTCTCTACTGGGGCCTGCATTGCCAGTGCCACCAACATTGACCTCGGGCACCGATCCGCTGTACTTGCAAATTTACCAGCTTCTAACAAGCCCTTGGTCAGTGCATTGCTGATGGCACCACTAGGTATAGACTGAGATCCCATCTGGCGACACACCGAGATGGCCTCTTCGAGCTCTCCCATCATGCAATACTTGTCGATAAGAATGGTGTACATCTCGATTGTTGGCACCAGCCCAAATGCCTGCAACACCTTTCCTGCAAGCGAAACTTTCCTGGCCCTGCATAACACCTTCAACAAGGTAATACAAACGTTATCGTCCGGTGCAGCTATGCCGTCCTTTGCGACGTCTTCAATGACGCCCAGTAGCACATCTTCATCCATTGTAGCCAAGAACTCGTCCAGCTCATGGTCTCCAAGTTCCTTCCCCAGCATCGTAGTGCGCAACGTAGCTGCAGCGGCATCTCCTTGTGTCAGCATCTCGTAAAAAAATGCTGTGGCATCTCCCAGCCGTCCAGCCGAGCAGAGCGCTGCCACCAGCGCAGTGTCGTAGTAGGTATACCGGTCCGAGAAGCCCAGCTGCACCATTCGGGCCTTCAACTCCAAGATAGCATCAAGATCATCCCTGTTTTCATTTTTATTCGGAGTGACAACACCAGAACTCAGCCTTCTTAAGTGTCCACGAATCATTACGGTGTACGTGCGATCATCCGGCACCACATCCATGTCTGCCATCTCATTGAACAGCTTCACAGCTTTGTCGCCCCTCTTCGAATCCCACAGCGCACCAATCATCATAGTGTACGATCTGGCGTTGGGGCGTGCCGTGCCGTCGTCGCCCTTATGCTGGAGCCTCCTGACGGCCTCGTCGACATCTTTCGCCATGATGCAAACTTTGATGACCTTGTCCCGCGGCAAGTCGCCTGGGCGCCCCATAGCTTTAGCAAGGTTCTGAAGCATATGCCACTCTTCATTGGCTAGATGCATGCCCTTCTTCCTCATCCGGGACCGCAACTTGGAAGCAGTCTTCGGATCTACAATCTTCAAGCAGCCATCCCCATCCACCATGGCTTCAGCCAGGATCTGAAGCATACGCTGCTGTTTCTTGGGTAGCTTCACGCACTTCTGCACCATCCGGGTCCGCAGCTCCAGGGCAGCATCCAGATCTCCCATCTTCATGTAGCCACACATCATGGCATTGTACGTGGAATGGTTTGGTTCCACGCCCATGTCCGCCATCTCGCCGAACACCTCGGCGGCGTCGGCACCCCTCCCAGCCCCCCAGAGGGCGGCGATCACCATTTCGTACAAGTCAGAGTCGGAACGTGCCGTGCTCCGGAGCCTACGGATGGCCTCTTCCACGTCGTTGGCCATGATGCAAATCTCGATGAACATACGCTGCTGTTTCAGGGATAGCTCCATGCGCTCCTGCTTCATCACGGACAGCAGCTCGGAAGCAGCCACAAGATCACCCGTCTTCGAGTAGCCTTCCATCATGGCAGTGTATAGCTTCCATAGCGCGGGCCGCGGCTGCTTGTGGAGGTAGAGATCCACGCCCTCCTGCATCATCCGGGTTCGCAGCTCGGAAGCAGCCTCAAGATCTCCCGCCTTCAGGTAGCCACACAACATGGCGTTGAACGTGGAAGGATCCGGCGCCACGCCCATGTCGGCCATTTCGCTGAATACCTTGACAGCATCGGCGCCCCTCCCACCCATCCAGAGCTCGGTGATCACCACGGTGCACGTGCGAGCGTCGGGGCCCGGAGACGCGCCGTCGCGGCCCATCCGCCGGAGCTTCGAGGGCCTCGTCGAGGTCGCCCTCCATGGCGCAGGCCTGGACGACGCAGTTCCACGCGGCGGCACCCGGGCGCTCGCCGGCGGCCGCGAGGATCCCGAACACGCGGCGCACGTGGGCGTGGCAGCAGAGGGCGAGGAGCTTCTCCATGAGGAGGTCGCAGGAGGGACCCGACGGCAGCGGCGCCCCGGGGGTGTCGATGAGGTCCTCGAGCAGCCGCAGCGCGCCGTCGGGGAGGGCCGCGCCCACGGAGGCCTCGACTAGCGCGGAGGCCGCGGCGCTGAGGTGGTCGGAGGGCTTCCCACGGGGTGGTGTGGCGGCGGAGACCACCGCGCGGTAGAGGCTGGGGACCGCGGAGGCTCCGGCGGCGTCGAAGAGAAGGAACTGCTTGGCGCGCTTGACCGAAGCCCCCAAATCGCCGGCCGCGATGAGGGCAGCGATCTCGCGGGCGGTGGTGGCGAGGGAGCGAGAGGAGGCGCCACGCCATCATTGTAGCTTCGGCAGATCACGAGTTCACGAATCACGACTGGACTTCGCCGCCTTCCCTTTTCCAGATTTGACGGTGGTCGTTGTCGCAATTTTTACGCGCCCGCGAAACTAACTACCCAGAAACCACGCGTGGTGCAGGCGATCGTTATCAAAACGATGCAATATACTCCTTTCCGTTTTTAAATATAGTGATATATTTAAGGACGGAAGTAATAATCCGTATCTAGCATGTTCCAAAATTCAAAATTAAGTTTCTGTCAAATCTTAAGGTTGGTGAAAATATCAGTCGCCAATCATCAGCCACCAAAAAGGTTTTTAACTTTCAACAACCTGAATGTGGCATCTTTCCTTTTTCTTTAAAATTGACAGTTCAGTTTCGAGAGAGCATCACCGAGATTTTTTTCAATTTAAAGAAAAAGCAATAATTCTCAAGTCAAACATTTAAAGGTTTTTGAGCTATCTGATATGCTAAACCAGCCCTTGATGCAAGTCTCCATGCAATATGCTAATAAGTATATCTCCAGAACATGATTCATGTACAAAGCAGTCGCACAAATAGGGGAATGGCTCAGGACAGATAATTCACCAGCTCAGCACACGATCCAATAGGGGAATGGCTCAGGACAGATAATTCACCAGCTCAGCACACGATCCATTGCGATGCCAGTAGAATTCACGAGCATTTCACTCCCAGGCGCAGCAGTACAACATAGCAAATCAGTGAAGTTACCGACCAACACAAAATGATGAGAGAATCTGTTTAGATATGACCATACCTTTAAACCCTACACAAAATCTAGAAAGCAATGAACAGATGCCCCCTTCCCAACCACAAGTCACCCAGAACAATTCTACAGCCATGGAATTTACATGATTAAATTGAAAAAATAATAACAAACGAATATGGAGTTTGCTAGTTAACACACATTGGGTCTGGGACAATTAATGACCTGACAGATGCTTCTAAGCAATGTCCAACCAATGTACACAGCATGATTTGGCGCAGAATGTCAGAAACTCTAAATCATCAGCTCTGTTGGTGAATCATCAGCGAGTTCCTAGCACATTTGTCTGGGTTAAATGTGTATTCACAGTTGTCAAGATGATTTAGTCCTCTTGTGTCGGGCCTGGCCCTGGAGACACAGCCGGAGACGCTGGGATAAGTTCTCCCCCATCTCTTGCCTCTCTTTTTTTAGCCTCTTCCATAGGGACTGATTCTTCTTCTCCTTCGGGATTGTGAGAGGCTTCCTTCGTATCCGTCTCAGTGGTGTCGCTAAAGCCCTTAGTGTCATGCTCTACAGTTTGGGAGAGGATGATGAGATTCAAGAACTTTGCTATCATTACTGGATCAGAGATCAAGTCAAAGGATGCCACTAGTTTGAAAATAGCCTATTAGTTGAAGTGGCAAATAAACACAGATTTCTTGCAGTCAAATGGTACAAACTGAATAAATATACCTTATGCTTATGATTGGGTATCCCAGGACGTTCGCCTGATGATGATCCATCACTAGCTGCACCCAAGGAAGAACATCTTCCCCAGCTCTCTCTGTTTGAGCTAGTGTATGAGCAGCATTCCTCAGTTTGTCTGTTTGCTTTATCCTAACATGTAAAGAAAACTTCTTTAACTTCCAGTAAGCAAATGAAACAGGTAATTATTTTTCTTCCAAATAAACTAGACGGGAATCTGCTTTTACCTCTAAAGGACACTCAGGTGTGTTGCCGCCCACCTCAGTGAGGTTATGATTTTCATCCAAAAGGAAATCCTGCAATTAGAATGAAGGTATCTAAGTTTAAGATCTCAAATACCAGAGGAAAAGCAACCAACAATTGACTTACCAAGTCATTTTCGTCTTTAACCGATAGCTGATTTACCCTCTCTGTCAGCAACTCAACTACTGATTTTGTAGCTGAAACAATGAAAATGCAATCAGTAGGCAGAAAATGGCTACTTAAACGATACGGTCCTTAAGGAAGAAGAGCCACACCATTTGTAAAATTAGTTGTAGCAGCAGATGAACTGCCAGCATCAGTGCCTGCTGCCCGTAGACCATTGATGATCTCATACAATAAGCTCTGAAAATTCAATGGATGTATAGGTAATCTACTAAAAGAGATTGTACAACACGAGGCAGAAGATTTCACACTGGATTTCAAAGAAACGGAGAAAAAGAATCACCTCATTTGTACTGGGACCACCCTTGAAAGCACCAAGGTTGTAATACTTGTCAAATTTATTGGAGCATGTTGAAGGAAATTGAGGTGGGTGAAGAACATTATAGAAGAATATTGAAACAGAATCATAATAAAATTGGGGCCTTGGGGAATTGTGATCACCCTCAAATTTGATTAAATTTTTATCCCCCTGCACAGAAATACACTAGGTCAAAAACTGTTCAGCCACACAAGGCCCTTCAGCAGGACCAGTAACCTTCTTAAAGCAAGCTAGAGAGACACTTACCACATATGCTTCATGAATACGTTCAGTGTGATGCGGCTGAATAAACATATCATTCGATGCATGTCCGAATAATGCAGGAATAAACGTCTTCGGTGCAAACTGATGAAGCAAAAATAATGTATATGTTACCCAGGCTAATCAGATCCTATGGGTTTGACTGAAAAGTGAAATTGATTATGCAGGTATTTTGCCAAGTACAACTAAGGAAGATTGCAGTACATGCAATTGTATGCTACAACCAATTTTATACATACAATATTATCAACTCTCAATAAATCTCATGTAGATGCTCTACTTGTGTAATGTTATTATTCACATACAAGGCAATTGTGAAGCTTGGGCAAAAAAAGACACATACAATGAAACATTCTCCTTTTTTGGCATTGCAATCAAGTCGTCAAGTTGAGATCCAAGGAGTCACTATAGGCTAACCATAAATATTTAGCTACATTATCAACTCTCAATAAATCTCATGTAGACAAGGTGAACCCGAACGATCTTGCACAAGACCCGATGATCCGGATGACGCGGCGGCGGAGCTCGAAGGAGACGGCGAAAAACTCAGACAGCTTGTTGAAGACCATGCGTGCGTACTGACGTAGTCGTAGACGAAGTCGAGGACGTAGTCGACAGCGATGAAGATGCAACGACAGGAGGACCAGGGAGGACGGTGTTGCTGCCCGAAGAGGCAACGCAGCCGCAACCCTCGTGTCGGTGAAGGTGCACACATAATGAAGACACCCGTCTCGGGTCCGTACGTGTCGCGACTGCACGCTAATCGGCTAATCAGGCCGTGGGCGCACGTACGAGACGACGGACGACGATGCCGCACAGATCGGAGTCATGGCGAAGAAGTCGGGGACGACCGGCGTGTAGACCGTGACGCGTAGGGGCTTGGTGGTGCTGCGGGTGGTGCACCGACGCGCATCGCGCGCCAGCCCGGGTGACACAAGTGTTGACGAAGAACGGCCGGTGACGATGTCGAAGAAGAGGCACGCGGTCGACAAGCGGTGGGCGACTCAATCTCGATCAGTGATCGAGCAAAAATCAGAGAAATTACCAAAAACAAATCAGCAGCAGCTCTCGTGTGGAACCTCTCTGGGGTGTGGCCCTCATCCTCATCTCATCTCTTCGCTCTCACCAGACACATGGTCAAAGCAGGCGAGCGAGGGAGAAACAAAGAGACTCGAGCGCCCCGAGCGACGGCGATGAAGACCGGCCGCGGGAGAGGGTGTCCACACCCAAGTAGGGCTGTCAAAAAAGCTCGAGGCTCGCGAGCCACTCGAACTCGGCTCGCTAAAAGCTCGATTCGAGATCGGCTCGTTTTTAAATCAAGCCGAGCTCGAGCTTGACTCTAAGCTCGCGAGCTTCACCGAGCCGATCCCGAGCTATTCGTTAAGACTCGCTAGTATTTGATAGCCTGCGGCTTCCAACAGAGTAGGATGGCAGCAGCCAGCAGGTACCTACCCACTCCACGTCCATGTGCGCGCAGGTGCACCGGTGACAGTGAGTCACCCATCAGCCAAAATAAAAGCGCCAAGCAACATGCATGCGCACGGCACACTTCCACGTGTTTGGACATGCATGTTGTCGTTGTACGAGATGTTAAGACTTCAAACTTCTAATCCAAAGAGTATTCTATTAATTGTTTTTTTCTTCTCTCAATTTGTTTTGTAAACGAGCTTCCGCAAGCCAAGCTCGAGCATTCACGAGCTTCTCACGAACCGAGCTTGAGCCTATCTACAAGCTCGAAGGATTCTTAGGCTCGGCTCGAGCTCGGCTCGGTCTTCTACCAAGCTCGAGCACGGCTCGTTGACAGCCTTACACCCAAGCGGTGGAGGAGACCGGTGGTCGGGCGTCACGAGCCCCGGCCGTTCGTGGTGGAGGAACCCTCCTGGACGAGTGGCATGGATTTGGCCGACGGAAGGAGGAATCTGTCGGGCCGGGCGGAGGCGCTTGGGACAGGCGGTCGGCTCCACGTCGTGGGCGGCTGCGGGTTCACCGGTTGGGTGGATCTCCGCCGGGGCGAGATGGCGACCGGTGGAATCACCTGCGCGACGAGCCGCGACCCGGCGAGGCGACGAAGATGCCGAGGCGAAGACAGAGGTGCTGCTGTGGAATGCGTCGGCGACGAGGTGGACCCCTACTACCCACCACGGCAGCAAGGAGATGAGCACGGGCATCGCAGGTAGGCCGCGGCTGCCACCACGGCAGCGCAGGCTGGCGATGTCGTCGACGGCTCCCACGACAGATGATGAGGAACGTCGAGATCTGCTGCTGCTAGACGCGAGACGACGGCGGATTAAGTGGATCCGCCGCGATGGAGGGCGCTGCCCCCGGCGGAGGTCATGGGCAACCTCCCCGAGGGCGCGCTAGGAGATCGTCGGGGAGACGCCCTGGAGGCGCGGACGACCGGTAGCGTGCGGAGGACAAGGACGCGACGAGGGGCAGCAGAAGGTGGAGTCTAGATCAGAAACCCTAAACTCGTGATACCATGTAGAGAGATAGAATTGGTATAACTGAATGGTTGCATTGAGGCCTCGGCCGATATATATGAGAGTACAAGGCTTGGGGTGCAAGGCAACCCCGGATACATATGGCAGTCTAAGATACGTATATCTAAACTACCAAATATACTCTAACATGCTCTACTTATCTAATGTAATTATTCACAGGCAAGGCAATTGTGAAGCTTGGGCAAAAAAAGACACATACAATGAAACATTCTTCTTTTTTGGCATTGCAATCAAATCATCAAGTGATCTAGTCAGTCACTATAGGCTAACCATAAATATGTAATTATTCCTGACCATTCATTTTTAGGACATATGTAATCTATAATGTTGCCCTTATCAATGACCATAACTACCAAAATGGTAAGTTGGTAACAAACTGTTCCAATTCACTTTTTTTGTAAAATCTACCAGGTTCTTCAATGATTGAAATACTATTTTAGAAAGCGAACCTGGACAACATTAAGATCCATTATGTCAAATTTAGCTCTTCTCTGAATGACACGTCGCATGTACTGAACAGCCATCTTAACCTGAAATATAAGTATCACAACAACCATCAGATGATGTAATTGTAGGAACAGACAGTGAGCGTTTGGATATAGCATGAAGCAGGAAAGACCATGCTGCAATATTTACAAATTCACAGCAGTATTTTTCCTATCTGGTGAATCATTAAAAAGAAACCAGATGGCAAATTCTTAGTCTCAGGATTAGATAAGTTGCTGCATAAGACATCAACACTAGGATCATGCATGCACCCCAGAGTGGCCTACGTTACAAAGAACTTACAGAGCTACAGGACTTCCCAACTTACAGAGCTACAGGACTTCCCAGAAGGTTAAACAGTTATAATTTTCTTGTTATACCGACAAGCGTACTACAGATAGTTGTTATACTACAGTACACATAAGTACCTGTGATTATATCATAACACATAAAGTGCAACAGTAACTTGTAGCTTTTTAATGAAAATAGAGAACCAAAACATTCTGCACAAGATAATCATACCGTGAACTTAGGAACTCGAATTTTGTAAACTTCTACCAGCTCCATCATTAAGTCATATAAGTTGGAGAAAGCACTATCCAAAACCATGCCGGCAATTGAGGGGTCTTCTGCTCCATACAGCAGGCTGCAGCAAATATATGGAGACAAATTTTGATGAATCGCCAAAATAGAACTGTGTCAGAAAAGCTAAATCTTACAGATATTTTGTGGATTCAATGCAAGTATCAAGATGAATAGGAAAACAATTTAATGGTCAGTACAAAGTCTTTAAGATGCACGATTTGTAAGAAAGATATTGTTCTATATTCGAACACCTTCTAAAAAGGACTACTGTCGGAGAAACAGAATGCTTAGTAATTCTACACAAAGTAGAGAACAAGCAATGTAGATAAATACCTTGTAACAGCACCCATTGAGCGCCCCCAAAGGCCTATACAAGAAACTTGCTTATTATTACGCAGAAAGGACACCGCACATTTGAGATCCTGCTTCTGGGAGTACCAGAGTAGTAACTTTTCAGAACACAACAATCAAAATATGATATGATTGTTGCTATAAATAATATAATGACTATGCACCTCATGCCAACCAAGGCTGACATACTCTCCACTCGATAGCCCTGATCCCGCAAAGTCAAGAGTAAAAAGGGTGATGTTTGAGGGAAGAAGTATTACAGCGGCTTCATTTGCATCTGCTCTGCATCCACTGCATTAGATTAATGAAAAAAACTTGTTAAATGAGCTACATTGGCTGTTGATGCCGGTAAACAGCTAAAATGGAAATAGCATTCAACTGGTGCATAGGCTACAGCTTAAGAGTTAAACTAGCATAGACAAGTAAAATCTTCAAAATCAATTTGATGAGAATGCTAAAGATTTCTGATCAACAAATCAGCTTTTGTGAATGAATCAAGTAATAGCACGAGCCAAGAAATGTAGGTACCTATTTCCATGACAGTAGATAACACATGGAAGGGGAGTGTCTTCTGGGATGACAGCAGGAACATAGTGGCTGCATTTTAAGGTCTGACTTCTTTCATTCGTAAGCTGCAACATACAAGTATAAGAATAAGTCCAGCATGCAATGTTATCAATAGTCAGAACCAAGTCTTCACAAATGAATGGTACCCAAAAAAAACTCAATAATTGTGTCCCTTACTTGCCTCCAAATCTAGCCTTTTGTACTTCCTCCCGGCAAGAGTAAACTCTGGCTCCCATAAATACTGATCCGGGTTGTACTCTGCACTGTAAATGCATTACCAGTTAATCACCACACACCAGGAAACAGAGACAGAATAATTTGATAGACACCAAAACCTGAAGGCTTTGAACCCCCATTATTCATTTTATCCTGAATCTTAAAGAAAAAGGCAAAAGGTTGTTTTAAAAAGGTACAGTTGGTGTGAATGCACATGTTAACTAAATGCAAAAGGACATTTTCTGTTACTAGCACAGACCAGTTTGGTTTCTGCCACTACAGCGCATGTGATTATGATGAGCTAACTGCTCGACTAAAAATCTGGTACAGAATTCTCAATAGAAAGGCACAGAAGGACATACTTTTTGCTCCACTCCTATTGAAACAAACATTAGCAGTTTCAATTAATTCGACACATATTCAAGCATTTGAAGCACGGAATTTCAGCAATTCTTGCAGTTTGAGCATCACAAAGACTACAACGAGAAGCCGATACTTTGCACAAGCATTGTACAGATATCGTTCGAAAATCCATGCGGCAGAATCTAGAAACCGTCACCAACTACGACGTAACGGCTGCCAAAACTCCACCAACCTGCTGCAGTTGCATCTTGAAACGGACTAAATTCCGGCGACGCGAGGGAATGGGAGGGGAGGGGTAAAATGATTACCGAGGCGGCCGGATGACGAAGTTGACGAACTGCTCGATCATCGCTTCCCGACGGTCGGCGGTGCGGCGGCGGCGGCAGGGGCAGGGGCCTCGGGGCGCATGTACAACACGCAGGCACGCAGCAACCTCACCAACTCTTCCTCCTCCCCCCAAATTCCTCCCTCCGCCTTAAACTCGCCGAACCAACACGACCCAACTCCAACTCCGGCTGCCAACCATCCGCCCGAATTCCGCCCCGGCAGCCCCAGATCCGCTTGGCCCCCGGCGACCTGGAGCTCGGACCTCGGAATGCTCGCCGCGAGCCGCGGGGCCCGGCCGGCGGGGAGCGCGGCGGGTGCTAGCGGAAGCCTCCCCAGGGGGGCGGCGGCTGCGGCGGGGCGAAGTGCCGAGGTGGGGGAGGGAACGGGGAGTCGGAGGAGCGAGGCGGCTGAGACGGGACGGGGAGGGAGGGAGTAGGCGCAGAGTGGGGGGTGTACTGGCGTTGGCGTTGGAAATGTGAACGTTAACGAGGAGGCGGGGGCGGGCTGGTGGTGTTGGAGCCTAGCGGAGGCCGGAGGAGGAGGAGGAATAATAAATGCGAGGGTTTAAAGATTAAAAATGCATTTGCTCCTCTCTAGGAGTACTAGTAGTATTTCCTTTGGTCATTTGCTTTTGTAATTTAGCCCCCGGAAGTTTTGCTCGCAGCATGTGGCGCCATCTCGCGCATTCTCTCGCCGCACATGCGCGCGTGGCATGGGTGTCAGTGACCACCGGTCGCCGGGACATCTACCGGCCGGCGCAGGGCATGGGCGCGCCGCAAAAGCCAAAGTGGGGGACGAGGAGGATGAGGAGGATACCGCGTTCTTGGTACACACTGCTGGAGCTAGATGGTGGATCTTTGCTCGTGTCGTGTTCAGGGTTTCAGGCTGATGGCGGTGTCCATCACTCCATCTTCTGGCGTTGGATGTCAGCAAAATGTTCCGTTTAGAGGTGGCTAGGAGATGAAGATTCGTCGGATAAGGAGATCAGTTGTGAGAAGGATGGGTTAGAGACAATGATCGCAATAGTTGAAGGGAAGGTTTGCCGCCATCTTGCCGAGGGTGACGGATATCGACATTCTCACCTACATCTATTGCATATTAATATTAATATTAGTATTAATGGAGAAGGGACAATCTAATAAGATAATAACACATCTTGAAAATCCTGCAACTATCACTTGTAGAGAATCAACATTTGGTTCACTACTTTAATCCCGGTTGAAATTTGTAACTCAGACTAAGGTTTTGCATCGACGTGGTCGCAAGTGACCGGAGTATTGGAGGAAATATTTTACGCCTAACTCCCTGGTTTGCTGCGGTGAATGTTGCAGGCCAAAGAAAGACTTCGGACCCAATTGCCTTGCAGGACAAAGGGAATGAGCTCGAGCGAAAAGCAGGATCTTCGATCAGCGAGAGCAGCCAACTTTGACCGGGGAACCAAGGCTTCGGGGATTAAACCCAGAGACTCAGAGGACGGAAATGATCGAACATCTGGGGCTTCGGTAGGCGCTGAGTTCGGAACCAAACGGAGAGACAACGAAGAGCCCGAGGTGAACCCCAAGCGAAAGTCTACGCAAGGTCCCGAAGAGGAGCGGGCGACCAAAGGCGCCTGCCAGCGAAGCAGGCCGCGTGGACAGACACGTGAAGTTGTGTAAAGTGATGAGTTGTAAAATGATGTTTGGTACAGTCAGTGTGAGTTTACGTAAATGCCCCTAAGATGATTCGCGTTAGGAGGAAAAGCAGGAGCAGCTGTTGTAAAGTGTAAATATTACGGACCTATAAAAAGAGGCCTGAATGAATGGAAAGGGGATGATTGGACGGAGGACAAGCACACTTGGACTCGGCCGAAGTCAGGTTTCTTCGGTATTCTTGTGCTGCTAGTTCTTGTTTCCGGTTTCACTCCGCTATTTGTTGGACCTTCTTTGGGGACGAGTTTTTGCCCCCAACATTTTTGACGCCCACCGTGGGTCGTCCCAATAGACCATAATGGCACCGAAGAGAGCACAAAAAAAAAGCCACATAGAGCTGTCGATGACCCTTCGGAAGCAAATTCAGAAGATCTAGAGAACACAGGAGCGGCTGCGGCTGCAAACACAAGCACGAACTTGATATTAAATCTAGGTGCTCAAGGAAGAACAGAAGCCGAAGATCAGAGGTCGAAGAGGTAGCAAATGGCACCTTCGAGGTTGATTTCCTAGATGCATGAATTGAAGATGAAGACATCATTTCATTGCGAAGAATCGAAGCAAGATTGGTGTCAAAGATCAGTGAGATGCCAATAACTTCAAATGTTCGAACAAGGGTCCAAGTAGAAGCGGCCATACCGAAGGCGAAAGCTACACAAACCGAAGATCCAAATCAGGAAAGAGCGAGGTACCAAGGCATGCTCAAGGAGATAAAAAAAAAGCCATTGTTGTTGGAACAGTTGAACAAAGAAAAGGCACATTAAGCAGCAGAAAACCACAGAGCTCCAAGAGCAAATGGCAATATTGCAAGCACAACTAAACTCACTATAGAATCAATATGTGCCACAAAAAGGAAAAAAAAGAAATAACAATGTCAACGTGATGCGCAACATTGGTAAAGTGGTGATAGAGATGGATCTATATATCGTGGGAACAACATTGACGCCGCAAGGTGCACACGGTCTGTTTTTTTTCTCTCTTGCCAATTGCTACTGTTTGAATACAGTAACTTGCCATCCTGCCGAGGTTGTTGAAAAAGAAAACACCGAATCCTGAGGATCAAAATGATGAGGACAGGCGACGTCCAGCGGCAGGTCAAGGTCATTGCTCAAGGGGGGAGATGGACGCGGCCATCAATCCCCGAACCGAACTCTCCGCCCGAATATTCATCCCGCGCGTGGGGCCCTCCTCAGATGCGAGAATGGGTGTGTTTAGTTCTTTGAATTGGGATGCAAAATTTTGGATTTTGTACGGATTTTGGGCTGAAAAGCACTGTTCCGAACCGAAAAACACTGTAGCACTTTTCGTTTGTTTGTGGTAAATATTGTCCTACCATGGCCTAACTAGGCTCAAAAGATTCGTCTCGCAAAGTACATCCAAACTGTGTAATTAGTTTTTAATTTCATCTACATTTAGTACTCCATGCATGTGTCGACATTTTTGATGTGATGAGGAATCTTCTTTTTGCATAGTGAATTTTGGGGGAAGTTGGGCTTCTAAACACTCATCGGGCAGGGGAGGGGAGCTGGGGAGGGCAGCCGTACTACGATACCCAGGGAAACAGTACGATGAATTCCAGATTCCACAGTGGATCAGTGGACGCATGCGACGGGAGAAAAAGAAAGGGTTTGTTTATAGCTCACCCACGTAATTTTGGGCTTCTCATCACACGAATTTTTGTAACTTTTTACACCCTAGATCTATTACTTTTACCCATACTCCCTCCCTACCTTATCCCCTCCCCATCCCCATTCCCACCCTCTCACCCGCCCACCCGCTGCCCCTCCCTCCGTCCAGCCCCGCCACCACCCCGGTCGGCGCCGGCGGACTCCCCTCCCACCACCACCGGCGACCTCCTCGGATCCCGTCACCACCGCCGCCACCTCCAGTCGACGTCGTGAAGCGCCCCCGCCCGACCCTGGCCCCAACCGCCAGCCTCCCCCGCCCCGGCGAACCGCCACCTCCGCCGGGCCGGCCTGCCGCCGCCGGCCCTCCCTCCATGGCCGGCGGTGAGCAGCAACCCCCCGGAAACCCCGAACGCTAACCCCGGAACCCTAACCCGAACCCTAACCTCGCCGGAATCTCGCCGGAGTTGGAGAAGATGGGTGGATGAGGAGAGATGGAGGTGAGAAAAAATTTGTGTGAGGAGGTGGTCTGTTTCACCCAAGAAACATATAGCTTTACCTAAAAGAAAATCTGAAGCGACGGGAGGGAGAAAAGAAGCAAGCCGGCCCGTCTCAAGCGCAGCGGCAGGCAGTGTTGTGTGGTCGGCCTATTGAACTGTGGGCCGTAGGCCCTGCAACCAACCCAACCAACCAATCTGGTGTTGGGCTAGTTGTACTTGTACCTTAATCTAAAAAAAAAGTTGCACTTGTACCTTACTCCTTCCGTCCGCAAATAAGTGTCGTTTGCACTTCTCAAGAAATAGTTTTGACTAATTTTATAATAAAAAATATTAATACCTACGATACATAATTAGTATCATTAGAAAGATATTTGAATCTAGTTTTTTAACAAAATTATTTGGAGACACAAATGTTACACATATTTTCTACAAAGCGAGTCAAACTTGTGACACGCACACCAACGACGACACTTATTTACGGACGGAGGGAGTACAAGGCTTCCCCCCTAAACAAAAGAAGAAGTGCACTCGCAAGAGTTGGAAAATGGTAAGACAATTTGGTAAAAAAGGAAACAAAATTAGGTAGGAGTAACACTAAACAGAGACTGCCACAACATTTCCCATACATTCACCCTGTTCGGCTGGCTGGTGGCTGATGGTTGGCGCTGATTTGTTCTGAGAGAAAAGTACCGCTGACTGGTAGCTGGTGGCTGATTGGTTCTGAGAGAAAAGTACTGTTGGCTGGTGGCTGATAAACCAAACGAACAGGACGATTGGGTGTGATGGACTTCGAGTTCCCGCCAATCACGGTTCGCTTGATGAGAATCAGGTAATTGGTGTGGAAAGTGGAAACGACCACGTTCAAACTTCGAGTCGCCTTTTTTTTTTTGCGAATCGTGATGTTCAACCTCACCGTCAGTCCGTGCGGATTAACTGAGCATGTTTAGTTGTCAAAATTTTTGGCAAAAAATTTTGGCAGCCGCTTTGAAGGTCTATTAGAGGTAAAAAATGTAGACTAATTACAAAAATAATTACACAAATGGACGAGAAATCGCGAGACGAATCCATTAAGCTTAATTAATCCATCATTAGAGATGGTTTACTGTAGCATAACGTTGTCTAATCATGGCATAATTAGGCTCGTTAGATTCGTATTGAAAAATTAGGTAGGGATTATGGAATGAGTTTTGTCATTAATTCATATTTAATACTCCTAATCAGTGTCCGAAGATTGATGTGACGGGTAGTTGGAAATATTTTTGGAACTAAACAGCGCCTGCGCGCGAAATTTGAAACCGGGCCGAGAATCATTCAATCGCGTGCGAGTGCGACCTATCACACCCACTGTAGCAGCTTTCCGCACCGTTTCAACGTGGCCCACTGGCCAGTGAGGAGCTGATGCTCTTGCTGGCTTGCTGGGAGCTGGGACGGCGAGGCGAGCGAATCCTCGGCTCCCAAGTCCCAACGATCCAATCATTGAGCCAGCCGACCACTCTGCAGCCGTGCAGTCGCCCAGCAGAAGTGAAGTTCAAATTTCCCGCTCGTTTCCCCCAGCAGCCGTGCCTGCGCCGGCGGAGCGCACGAAGCGTGCGCCTCCCGCCTCTGTTCCAACGGAAGCAGCAAGCACGGCGAGGAAGGAAGACGTGACAGCGCGGAGTGCTCACCTGCGGCTGGCGGACTGGCCGATGACGCGGGCGCGGGCTCGTTCGGTTGGTTGGTCACGGGCGGCGGCGAGAGAAGCCAGAAGGACAACGCGGGACGCGGTCACGCTCACGCAGACGCAGCGCAGCCGGTGTGGGCGGTGCAACGACATCCAACCACCAGGGGGATCCCGTGTGCCATGTGGCCCTGCGATACGGCCGCCTCCTCTACATTCATAGAGATGCCCGAGCTGTACGCCACGACGATCTCCATGATCAGACCAAAATTTCACGCTCCGTTTCACGAATTTTGCCACCGTCCATTCTGTTCACTGGTACTCCTACTCTCCAGTTCACCGTTACCTCGAATTTGAAAACGGGTGTCTGAGACGGAGTAGTACACTGTACACAGTTCAATGCGTGCCATGCCTGCTTTGTCGAGGCTCGTAAATTCCCCTCAAAACCGGGCGCAAGTTTAAAATTCGAATTCTCTCGCTCACCATCCTGCATCCTCCACCCGACCAACTCCCCCCGCACCAGATGTGGCATTTACCTCCTCCCTGCGGCTCCACTGACAGGTGGGTTGGGACAGAGTCCACGCCTGGTTTTTTCTTTTTTTTGAGAGAGAGTAAATGCGTGTTTGAGTTGACAGACTGCGGCAGCATATGGAAAAAAAACTCGTTCCCATTCTGCTCGGTGCACTCGAAGCTGTTGCCATCCCTCGCCATTTCCGTCTCTCATCTGAAAACACACCTTCCCCACGAGGTGGAGAGAGGGGTAGCTGGGGATTTGGATTTGGGTAGCTAGCGGCTGCTCGGAACCCTATCTTGCCCCGGCCGCCGGGCGTGCGGGGCGATGGCTGCTGCGGCGGTGTTCCGGTCGGGGTCGAGGCGGGGGGACGCCTTCGCCGGCCTGGAGGACGCGGTCTCCGCAACGCGCGGGCGGCAGCCGGCCTCGGGAGGCAGCGGCGGCCGGGGTGGGGAAAGCGTCCGGCGGTCCAGGAGCCTGAGCCGGTTCCCACCGCCGTCGCCGTCGCCCGACGACGCGCCGACGCCGTCCTCGAGGTTCGTCAACAAGGTGCGGGGCGGCGCGTTCCCGCCGCCGGAGGTCAGCCTCGACGACCTCGACGACGAGTTCTTCCGGGCCAGGGCGGAGTCCGAGGACGACGACGACGAGGAGGTGATTGTTGGGCGCGGCCGGTCGAGGTTCCCGGCGGCTCCCGCAGAGAAGGGCGGCGGCGGCGGTCGGCGGAGCTCCACCGCGCGGTACGCCAGGGAGACGGAGTCGTCGCGGCTGCGGGGGCGCTCCGTGTCGCGGCCGCCGGCCGAGCGGCGAGGCGTGGTAGCGCCCAGTGCGGCGAATGGCGGCCCCGCGGCGAGGAGGCAGCGGTATGCGTCGGTGGACCGACGCGCTTCCGTGGATCGGCGTCGGTGGTGCGATTCGGATGTAAGTGTCAGTAGAATGCTACTGGATTTTCTGCTCTATGTTGTGTTTTCCCGATCCCTTCATAGAGGCATTTAGTTCAGGGGTGGGTTCAAATTTAGATTAGAGTTTTCAAATAGGTAAAGCTATATGTTACCTATGTGATTTGGAGCAACTCCTCACACGAATTTTTTTTCCCCCAGACTCACCTTCTTCTCAAACTCCGGCGAGTTTAGGGTTCGGGGTTGCGGGGGGGCGCTGCTGTCCCCGCCGGACCTAGAGGGAGGGCCGGCGGCGGCAGGCCGGCCCGGCGGAGGTGGCGGTTCGCCGGGCGGCGAGGGCGCCACCGGCCCGGGCGGGGGAGGCTGGCGGTTGGGGCCAGGGTCGGGCGGGGGCGCTTCACGACGTCGACCGGAGGTGGCGGCGGAGGTTGGAGTTGGAGGCAGCGGTGTCGACGGGATCCGGGGAGGGCGCTGGCGGCGGTCGGAGGGGCGGCGGGACGGGCTTGAGGCGGGGGCGGCCGGCGCCGGGGCTGGGCGGACGGCGGGGCAGTGGGTGGGATCCGGGGCAGCGGGCGGGTGGGGTGGGAAGGGGATAAGGAAGGGAGGGAGGAGGGGTAAAAATAATAGATCTGAGGTGTAAAAAGTTGCAAAAATTCGTGTGAGGGGATCCCCTAAATCACACATGTGAGCTATAGACAGACCCTTGCTTGGGAATGATTGAATCCTGTTTTTGTGGGTGCCTGGGTGGTTCTGCATTGACCTATTAGGAAAGTAGAAATATACATATCTTATATCTAGCAAAGTAGGCAAGTATATTCGTTTCCATTTCGTGACAACTGTGAAGACAGCAAGGCGTTTTATTCTGAATAACATTAATACCTGTTGTGCTGAGTGCTGTACGACTGAAGTTCAATGCCTTTTACTATTTGTCCCTCAAAGTTCTGGTTATGATCGTTCATGTTTACAGATAAAGTTTGGTTTAGTTCTATACTTGTATTGTTGAAATCCTGAAATCAGATAGGAAGAGTAGCGAGACTGTGGAAGTGGGTAACTAGTGCATTCCAGTCTTGATACCAAATTACCAATATAGTACTCCCTCCGTCCCAAAATACTAGTCGTTTTGGCTTTTCTAGATACATTCTTTTTGTTATGCACCTAGAAAAGTCAAAACGACTAGTAATTTGTGGCGGAGAGAGTATCTGATAATGCACCATCACGGCAACATATACCCAACACTCTGCTTGCATTGTCTATTGTTGATTCAATTGTTTGGTTAATTATATTTTCTGTTTGATTGTTAGCTTCAATATGCTCATGTTGTCTGTCAGTCTAGTGTGAAATCATTTCCTAAAGTTCGAAAGTCACTGTGTGGTTGTGATGCAGTTACTCTTACCAGTGTTCATTTGAGGTCAATTAAACTTACAGTGCCTCATGTTAGTTTTCTGTTATAAAATATGTTAGGTTACTTAAGTTTTTATGCTTTGCTGTGATCGCCCACTACACCATTCATGTTCAATTACCCAGTGTTTATTCCTTTTGAAAATCCCATGATACTTACGTTATAATCTTGCTCCATTTCCGTGTTTGATGTAAATATCTATCACAGTTCTTATATGTACAATTTTATTATATTTAATCTGGGTTTATATTTTGAGTGCAGAATGATATGGAAGTTTCTCACCGGAATGTTTCTAGGGGGATGCATACTAAAAGTAGTAGTGGCAATAGCCTGCAGAATTCATTCAATAAGCCATCTAAAGCAAATCAAGCTTTGAAGAGGTCTACGAGTCAAAATGATTTCTTTTATTCACGAGACAGCAGCTCGGTGAGTACATTTCATTTTTTATATTATCTGGGCTGAAATCAGATAAGATATCAAATAACTTCGTCTTTATAAACAAAAAAGTTATGATATAGTAATTAAATCTCCTTATCTGTTGTTTGCTGTGTACTAAATTTGGCTGTATGATGGGTTCTTGTAGCCTCAACTTTTGACTATTGTTTTGTACGATTCGAATTTCTTAATGTGCATTAGTATCGTGACTTCTGCAGAGCCATTCTTCACTTACTGATGATGATTCTAGGAGTTCTCACTCTTTCCATCCCAGGAATCAGAAGGCAGCCTGTGCAGAGAAGGTGATTTTACAATCTTTATTTTTTTAATCAAAACTAGATTATGCAAATAGCAAGAATTTATTGGTTATTCTTATTGCTTTCTATACTGTAATTTGATAGGAGCACCAAATTGGTGATGAGGCTGGAACCGTATTGTATGATGTAATGCGGAAAGAAGTTAGGCAAGCTGTTGAAGAAATCAGGACTCAGCTTGAAAAGGTATCTACACAGTGAAGTCATTCATCGTTTCTTCGCCTTTGGTTATCTTACCTTTGCCTAGATGATTTCTCTATCTTCTTATGTGTACAAAGCTCTGATCGATATGATATCATGATGAGTATGGCGATGTAAGATTGCTGTCTCAAGAGCAAACTGCAAGGGACTTTTCAGGATGAGAAGTATTTCAATGGATGGGTAGAGGTCTTCATTGGCCATACACCCTATTCCAAAAAGCTTACTTGTATAGTGTGCTGCAACTTAAGTTGTACTGGGGGCATTAATGCCTCAGGTTTGTTTTATATTTACAGAGAGATAGGATTTCACTTACTGAGACATACTGGGAGTACAATTCTAAGCTAATGATTCCAGTTCTGATTTAGACAATAGACACCACAGAAAAGTTTGCACTTTACCTTTGTTTCTTGTTTTATGCTGATATGTTGAAATTAGTACTAATATATGATTCGTGTACAAAATATTACATGCTTTCATTTGGAGTGTTTAATTAATGGGCTCTTTGCTATCTATCATATTGTCTTTCTATTTAGATGAAGTATGGTCTTAATTTCAGAAGTGTGTATCCTAAATACCCTAAAGCTGTAATTTCACATCATCACGGAAGGATGTGTATAATATTTCTACTTAAACTGAAACAGCATTGCTTCCTAGATATGTAACGGTCAGGTTGAGTTTATGGTAGTAACTTGTTGGCATGGTGATGCAGCAGAAGCAGATCTTTGACCAACAAGATTTTCATACTAGGTGTGCTCTAGAGCTAAGTTCTGAATCTATATTGTGAATGTTGTGTCTTCTATTGAGAAGAGCTCATATCAGCCCATCCACTGCCTGTTAGGGAGGAAAACATTATATTTGGTTTGTCAATGCTTTGCATACCAGTGTTCGCTTGAACTGTAAAGCTATTATCCAACAGCTCTGATTACCTTATCTTTTATCTGTGCATTCTCTAGGCCGTGACAAAATCAGAACCTCCAGAAAAGGCATTAAGTAGTGATGCTCAACCAACTCAAGTTATTACTGAACTCCGAAGGAGCTATACTAGTAAACTGGAAGAGGTATGCTTCTACGGAAACATAATTTTCTAAATCTTTGTGTTAATTCTGAATCTTTATTCATTATTCATTATTGTTTTTTTCTGTGCATCTGTCAGTCAGAGAAGCGGAAACAGGAATTGTTAGCTCAGTTGGCCGCAGAAGAACACCATGGTCATGAGCTCACAAAAATAGTTAGAGAACTGCTACCTACTCCTAAGAAGACTTCAAATCTACAAAGGCAGCCGCGGAACAGAAGGGTAAGCTTACTTAGTTGTCGTTGTTTCCAGTTACTACCTACGGATTAAAAATTTAATGTGTATTTCTTCCAGAGGAGCAATGATAGATCAAAGATGTCAAGACGACTTACTGAAGAGGCCGAGCAATACTTTGAAGATTTCCTATCAAATGTTGAAGACACTGACTTTTCATCGTTTGATGGAGAAAGAAGTGACACAAGTTCAACCAAGAAAGATGTGTTACATTTACATCATGCTATGACGGAAACTCCAGTGACTCTCCCGAAAGTTGCTTCACCTGCTGAGGCAGATGGCGTTGTCCTCCCTTGGCTGCAATGGGAAACTGCCAATGATCTTCAAACCTCTCCATGCAAAATCAAGGCTCAGGTAACATGCACCATGTTTCCATAAAAGTGTTAGTGGTAATCCACTACCAACATGTTACCTTTTCTCTGATTGCATGCTGAATCCATCTTTCAGGGAGAAAGTACGGCATGCAGCACTAGCAACCAGACTGTGAGCAGCCGTGGGAGCTGGAGCCCTGGAGACTACTCCACTTCAACATCCTCTAAAGATAAACTACTGGCCAGGTTTGAGGAGGTCGGGATTGTCCAAAGCAGCTGCCCTCATTTTGCTGGAACCTCATCATTTCACATCGACGACTATCTGCATCTGCGGCAGAGTGAGGACCTCCTCTTTGAGAAGTGGAGGCAGAAGCAAAGAATCGAGTCTGGTGGCCTGTTCCTGTGCAGTAGACAGACAATATTGTAGATTATGGCCAGTTATTTATCGGCCTGGTCTTGGCAGGATGAGTGTAGTGTACCTAATTTGGTAGGGAATGGGTTTGAGTTAGGCCAATAAATGTGCAGGTTTACATTTAGTTGCCATGTTCATACACTTACATTTTTGTAAGTCAGCGATGTTTCAACCAGAACAGGTTATGCTTCCTTGGGACTGAGTAAAACTTCATCGCTCCATACCTATGAACTTGCAACAGATTCGTGTTAGCAATCACTACTTCTGTGTCCTCCCAGAAAGCATTGCCTCTAACATCTTCTGATCAAGATCAGAAATTCTATATGATATGCACACGTCTATGCAGCACGTGTAGCAAGTGTTGTCGCCCGATCTTCTCGTAGGATCTGCGAACTTGATAAATTATTGTTGTGTGACTTGGTGAAGAGGCAACGCACCATGAGGTTGTCCACACGACGAACTACCGAGACAATCACCCTTCCACATACCGAGGAACAACCTACGTAATCATGCCGTATAGACGTGAAGGCACAAACTGGGTGAACCGCAGTTCGGCGTGCTACAACTCCCTTAGGAATTGAAAGAACAAGTTTGCAAGCCTCTCGAGACTCACGCTGAAATAAGAATTCCATGAGTTGGTATTTCTGAAAATTGTAATCACGAGTTACTGCCCACGTCCTGCATTATATATATATATATATATATATATATATATATATATATATATATATATATATATATATATATATATATATATATATATATATATATATATATATATATATATATATATATATATATATATATATATATATATATATAGCACTAGTGGAGATTCAGTTTGGTGGAAAATAATTGAGAACATGTAGTGGGAAGTTGCAGCACTACTTTTATTAATAACTGAACCTAGTGGGACGCCTGGCTGGTTGGTATTCTCTGCATGCATGCTGGAGGTGTGTGGACAGCAACCCAGTTGCTGGTTGCATGCATTCCTAACTCCCGATTTATTTGCTTGCACTTCAACAGCTGATATTCATGGTAGCTGAATGGTCTTTCCTCTCTCATTCACATTCAGGTTCCTTGTATATATTTGACGGGCAGAATCCATCATCATCCCATACTTGTTTGTGCACTCCATCATTCTTAAGAACATTGAAACAAGTACTCAAAAGCATATGTTAATTCAATGTAATCTGATTATTAAGCATAAGGTTAGTGTTCACCTAAGAATGAATTTCCTTCTCCAATTGTTTAGCTCTACTCCTTGTAATTGGACCAGCTATATCAAGTGTAGTTTCATTTGGAGATAAGTGAATGCTAGGAATGTCCTCATTAGCCTCCCCTTCTTGAGAAGGAGTCGTCCTCGACTCAGGCTTAGCAGCAAATGGAAGCAAGTCTTTGACATTGAATGTGGTACTCACATTGGAATATTCATTTATCTGTCGGAGAACCTTGAACAGACCATCACCCCGAGGAAATAGCTTACTCTTACGCAGTCGGGGGAAGCAATCCTTTGCATGGGAATGCAACCAGAAGCATGGTACAAATTCTAAGCATCACTGCGGACAGAATACAAGGAGTTGGACAGTGTTCTATAAGTGGATGGAAGCGTCTTCAAGTATACTTTCCAGCCCATCAAACGGCTCATTATTTGGACTTCCCAATAAAGAATTGTGCTCATTTTAGTAACTGTTGCCAGAAGCTGAAAAGACGCGCGAACCGGCCACGAAATCCACTAGTGCATGTGCATACTGCCATTAACTCAAAACTGAATGCCGCCCCTATCTCTATATACATCTTGTACTAGACAATGAAAAGAAGGATCTTGATTGGCTCAATTCAGAATACACAAACTCGTGGAGTTTTGTTTATGGGTGAGGCTTGCAACACTTGTTCTTTCGATTCCTGAGGGAGTTGTAGAACGCCGAACTGCGGTTCACCTATTTCGTGCCATCATGTCTATAGGGTGTGATTGTGTGGGTTGTTTCGTCGGTACGTGGAAGGGTGATTGTCTCGGTAGTTTGTCGCGTGGACAGCCTCGTGGTGCACTACCTCTTCACCAGGTCACGCAGCGACAAGTTATCAAGTTCGCGGATCATACGAGAAGATCGGGCCACACAACTTGCTACACGCGTTGCATAGACGTGTGCATATCAACTGCCCCCTTTTTTTTGACAAGAACTCGTTGTTTCCCGTCCTTCTTTTGACCCATATACATCTTTTCTTTTAACATTTGTGACAAACGCAACACAACTTTCGACTAAAGGGGCATATTAGGATCAACTAAGATGGATAGCGTAGCACAAAAACAAGAAACTTGGGTGAGGAATATGTGCGGGTAGAAAACAAGGGTGGGACGAGTGGGTATTTTTTTTGTTTATATATCTACAGCAATCAATGACGATCAGATCAAGGGTGGGATGGGTGGGTACATGCAGCAAACGATTTGATGGTTAGAACAAAGATAACAGCTAGAACGATGAGGAAAAAAATTCAGCAACTAGACAAATCTTAAAGGATTAAAACTCGATAAAGCAAACTACAAAAGCAGTAGCACGTATGAATTTGAGTTGTATGTTTTCTTTTTGGCTATTAGTGGATAGTAGGTATATAAACTCTATCCTACCAAAAACAAGAACAATCCTACTGAGGAAACAGAGGCTTGATACCAGATGATATGCACACGTCTATGCAGCACGTGTAGCAAGTTGTTGTGATCCGATCTTCTCGTAGGATCTACAAACTTGATAAATAGTCACTGCGTGACCTGGTGAAGAGGCAACGCACTGTGAGGCTGTCCACGCAACGAACTACCGAGACAATCACCCTTCCACGTACCGACGAACAGCCCACGCAATCACGCCGTATAGACGTGAAGGCACAAACTGGGTGAACCGCAGTTCGGCGTTCTACAACTCCCTCAGGAATCGAAAGAATAAGTTTGGAAACCTCTCGAGACTCATGCTGGAATAAGAATTCCAAGAGTTGGTATTTCTAAAAATTGTAATCACGAGTTGCTGTCCACGCCCTATGTTACAGGGATATATATAGCACTAGTGGAGTTTCAGTTTGGTGAAAAATAATTGAGAACATGTAGTGGGAAGTTGTAGCACTACTTTTATTAATAACCAAGCCTAGTGGGATGCCTGGCTGGTTGGTATTCTCTGCATGCATGCTGGAGCATGTGTCGAGGTTGCTGGTTGCATGCATTCCTAACTCCCGATTTATTTGCTTGCACTTCAACGGCTGATATTCATGGTAGCTGAATGGACTTTCCTCTCTCATGCACGTCCAGGTTCCTTGAGTATATTTGGCGGGCAGAATCCATCATCATCCTATGCTTGTTCGTGCACTCCATCATTCCTAAGAACATTGAAACAAGTACTCAAAAGCATAGGTTCATTCAATGTAATCTGATTATTAAGCATAAGGTTAGCATTCACCTGAGAATGAATTTCCTTCTCCAATTGTTTAGCTCCACTCCTTATATTTAGACCAGCTATATCAAGTGCAGTTTCATTTGGAGATAAGTGAATGCTAGGAATGTCCTCATCACTATATGTATTGTTCTTATGTTCTGCCTTGGGTCATTGATTCTTTAAACTTCTCTGTTTGCAAACTTCAGTTTGGTGCCAGAAAGCACTTTTTATTCATTTCTATTTTTATTGCAATCTATACATATTAGTGTTTATCGTTATAAAGTTATATATGCTTTAATATTATTTTTTAAGATATGCATAACATATTTTTCATTAAAAAAAGAATTACAACAAAGCTGTTTCACAAAAGATTCCAAAGCGTAGAGTTACAACTTACAACCATCACAAATGACCAACATAAATGCAACAACTGAAAAAAGGAAACCCAGCACTACCACCACTACGCTAAACACGTTCTAAAACATTGAAACCTGCCAGAGAAAAGTGACCATATATGTAGCTACATTTCAAAAAAATGTTGAATCAGTTTATATATGAAATGTTGAGCTAGAAGATTTCAAGAATTGTTTTTTAAGGGCGTACATACATTGAAAAACATTACGGCACATATGTAGGCACGTATTACTTAGACTTATTGGATTGTTAGGCTTTAGAGTTCAACCCCATTTCGCCTAAAAAAGAGAGTTAAGCCGGTCCTCTGGGTTGTGGAGTGTGGTGCATGAGCGCGAAAAAATCTTGGCCAAGTGTTCCTCCGTCGCGGGCTCGCGGCCACACGCCACAAGTCCTCCCGGCGACCAGGCCCTCGGTCTCTCCCCTTATCCCATCGTACCCGCCACACGGCGCGCCGCCAGTGGCCCCGCGGATGCGCCTCATCTCCCCGGCGGCCACCGCGCGCGGTTTAGATTTCCCTGGGCCCCTCCTCGCTGCACCGTCACATGTTTTTGGCGCCTCTTCTTCTGTGCCCCTCTCCCTCCCCAACCGCAGATACCACAGAGTCGTCGGCAGCTCAACACACAAGCAAACAAGCAAGTGATCCATGGCGGCTCAGGCTCTCCTCTCCGGCCGGCAGCTGCTCGGCCGCCCCGTGCAAGCCGTCTCCCGGTCGTCGGCGAGGAAGGCGCCCTTCGTCGTCAGGGCCAGCTCCAGCCCTCCGGCCAAGGTCTGCGCGCATGCTCTCGCTGCACCTCTTACTTGTCGAGCTCATCGTCCTCTCTAGAACCAGCTACTGATCATGGATGAATCTTCTTTCTTGCAGCAAGGCGCTGACAGGCAGCTGTGGTTCGCGTCCAAGCAATCCCTCTCCTACCTCGATGGCACGTACGTACCATTCATGTTCTTGCAGTTCCTACTTACTCTCTCCGGTTCCCTATTAGAAGTCGTTTTGGACAAGGTTTGAGTCAAATATTGAGAATATAAATCATGAATAATTTCTAAGTCGTTGAGTTTGAAAATGTGAAAATCATATAAATATATTTGTCTTGAAAATTACTTTCATAGGAATATACATATATAACTTTCCAATAAAGATTTTTATAGAAAAGGGAAGTCAAAGTTGTGTTTTGGTGACCGTGTCGCTGTCCTAAATGACTTCTAATATGGAACCGGAGGGAGTACTATATATAATATGTATAATAAGTCGATCGATGCATTCTGATCTAATCTTGGATACGCCATCGTTGTTGTTGTCGTCGAAGGCTGCCCGGCGACTACGGCTTCGACCCGCTGGGCCTGTCGGACCCGGAGGGCACCGGCGGCTTCATCGAGCCCAAGTGGCTGGCATACGGGGAGGTGATCAACGGGCGGTTCGCCATGCTGGGCGCGGCGGGCGCCATCGCCCCGGAGGTCTTCGGCAAGCTGGGTCTGATCCCGCCGGAGACGGCGTTGCCGTGGTTCAAGACCGGGGTCATCCCGCCGGCGGGCACCTACAACTACTGGGCCGACTCGTACACGCTCTTCGTCTTCAACATGGCGCTCATGGGCTTCGCCGAGCACCGCCGCCTCCAGGACTGGTACAACCCGGGGTCCATGGGCAAGCAGTACTTCCTCGGCCTCGAGAAGTTCCTCGGCGGCTCCGGCGACCCGTCCTACCCCGGCGGCCCGATCTTCAACCCGCTTGGGTTCGGCAAGACCGAGAAGGAGATGAAGGAGCTCAAGCTCAAGGAGATCAAGAACGGCAGGCTCGCCATGCTCGCCATCCTCGGGTACTTCATCCAGGGGCTCGTCACCGGCGTCGGCCCGTTCCAGAACCTGCTCGACCACCTCGCCGACCCCGTCAACAACAACGTCCTCACCAGCCTCAAGTTCCACTAGAGCATTGCTGCTGCCCTGTTGTTGTTGCATTGTAGTGGAAGCGAGACGTTGATGTGTTCTTCATATGCAAGCTGGCTGGCTGATGGAAATGGGATTGAGGCGTTTGCATCATGATGCATGATTAATTCATGGCTAGCCCCTGCTTGCTGCTTGTAACAAATTAGTATGGATCGATCCTGTTAATTGAGACCAGACATTGTACTGCACATGGTAAATCAATATACAATTCCGACCCTTTCTAGTGATAATTTGTGAGCAAACGTGTTATATGTTTCATCTTACCATCGCTTCGTTTTTTTTATAAAGAACAAGAAACACGGTTCTGGCCTTTTATAAGACTTCATTATATTAGGATTTGTCTATAGCTCACACTTGTAAAATAAGAGTCCTCATCACACGAATTTTTCACAATTTTACAGTCCAAATCTACTAATTTACTCCTCTTCTCTCTCATTTTTTTCCATGTGATTTAAAGGCTTCCCTCACACGATTTTTTACACCGTCCAATCCGAGATGGACGCCCCATATCGAATCCCCCTCCACCTTATCCATCCAACCTTCTTCCTCCTCCCGACGCCGCCCCGTCCCCGTCCTAGCTCGCCACACCCCTCCCCCACCCTCCCCGACCCGGCCCCCACCTCCCACCGCCGCCGCCGTCTCTTCGGTCGCCGTCCCCCCTCCCCCCGACCCTGGCCCAACCGCCCGGGCCAGCGGCGCCCTCACCGCCCGGCCTCGCCGCCCTGCCGCCCGCCACCTCCGTCGGGCTGGCATGCCGCCCCCGCCCCTCCCTCCATGTCCGGCGGTGATAGCAGCCCCCAACAACCCCGAACCCCTAACCCGAACTCTAAACTCGCCGAAAAGTTCGCCGGAGTTGGAGAAGAAGGTGAGTTTGGGGAAGAAAAAAATTCATGTGAGGAGTTGCTCCAAATCACACAGGTAACATATAGCTCTACCTTTATAGTACCGTCACTTCATGGCTAAATGTGTATATTGTGATGTAAGAACAACTTCTTAAGAGGATTTTTTTTTTGCGTCGAACTACTCAGGATAGCCACACGTCATTTCATTAAGAAGGATGATCTTTTCTTCTGAAGATGTAGGAACAACCTTACTACAGAAATAAAGAAAATGTATTATAATACGAGGGAACATATTCAATCAAAATATGCATATAGTCGTTTCTGAAGAATGGCATTAACATGTGGTCTGGACTTTGAAAGATACGTCCACCATGCATTTCGGTGCCCTTCTTCAAGATTCTTGCGAAATTCAAATACCAAGAAATTTCAAGGATATTCATTCTCCCTTTTGTTCCCCGTTCCTACCAAATCCCAACAGCGACTATAGCGCTTCCAACGCGTGTCACCAGGACTCCAGGAGTGTGTGGTTCCAGAGATGAAGGGATTTGTGCAGCTATCCACGTGCTTAGAAAATCTGATCTTTATCAAGCATTGGATTGGTTCGAAAACAATGTTTCAAAAAGCCGGTCTAGTGGCCATTGGCGTTCCTAGGCAGGTTGTACATTTTTCCGCATGACTGGAGTAATCTTTGCTAAATAGAAGAAATATGTCCATTTTGGCACATAGATCAAGTCCTAAATTTTGATAGTGAAAGTAGGGTACTAGTGGAACTACATGACTACCAAACTCATGAATTGTGAACCTATCATTTATAATAGTATGAACTAATTACTCAGGGGATGAGATTTATTTGTAATATAGAGGTGAGTAAAGAGGCCAAAATTTGCTTGATGATTTAACTTGTATAGTCACCACTTCAACTTTTTTTTTAGGAAAACGTCTACCCACAAACTATCGAAACCGTCTGATTTACACCCCTCGGCGGTTTATTAGATGATTTTCGCATATGTGGCACCATGTCAGCTTATCCTTGCTGTCAGTGGGGCTCACATGTCATCCTCTCCCTCTCCTCTTTATTTCCCTCTTCGCCCCTGTTCTCCCTCCCGGCGGCACGAGGAAGAGGCCGATGCCCAGCGTCGTCCAGCCGCGTAGCGCCGCCCCGGCGGGCCTGGCCCTTCCGCGCGGAATGCAACCGTAGTGGGCAGAGAAGCAGCCTCGGCCGGCCGGTAGCTAATGCGCGGCGAGGCCGGGTCAGGGACGTCGCGCCGAGCACGTGTCCCTCCACCTGCCCTAGCGCAGCACGGAGCCGAGCCGGTGACGAAGAACACCGGGTTCCCCTCCGCGGATCCGCGATACGGATAACGTCGGCGGCCCGTCCTCATCCGCACGCCATCAAACGCCGGGTGGAATTGCGCCCTCGTCTCAGCCTCGCCGCCGCTACGCCACTCCTATAGCCACCAGTACCCTTTGTTCCGCCCCAAGGTTTTGGGATTTAGTTGGGAAAAATTTTCGATCCCAACCGAAATGGACGAATTTCAGATTTCGGAATCATTTTAGAAATATTCGATTTTTGATGCACTAAATTCGTTTCGGATCCTCCCGAGATGGACGAATTTAGGCGAAATTCGGACCATCCCGGCCGAATCCCAGAACCCTCGCTCGCCCTCTCCACCGTGCTATTCCCAGTTCCCACCACTCCCCCGCCGCCGCGGATCTTGTCCTGCCCGCTGCCTGCAGCCCTGCGCCTTGCCGTGCCCGAAGCTCTCCATGTCGAATCTGGTTTTGCCTTGGATGACTGTATCGACGAGCCCACCGGTGGATGCTTGCACGCAGGTCTGCAAGAACAATTGCAAGAAATCGACCATCGTTTCAAGATTATTGCAGCAGGATTCCATGCATTGACAAGGCAAGAAAGATGCAGTACTATGTCGTATCGCATCCTCACTCCTCTCCGAGGTTTTAAATAACCAGTTAGATTTAGTTTTTAGCAGGGCAAAACGTTATGATATGGTGTATTTAGTTCATAAAAAACTGCTAATAGTCTGATTTAGCTCGCTAAATCAGCTAAATCGGTAGCCTGCTAAATCAAGAAAAAACTCGTTTGTTTGTCAGTCTGTCATTCATATTAGACTTATGGTGGTTACATTTTTAAACTCTGACGTTTGTATAAAATTTATGAAAGCATGAATAAGGTGAAATTCTATATGTTTGTTTCACTTCATGATGAATTGATGTACTAAACATTTGAAACTCTGAACTTGTATTGCAAACCGCTAAATGGCTTAGCTAAAGCCATAATTTTTTCTTAGCTTTTGAAAAGCTAACCGCTAATGACCTTAGCCGGTTATTTAAAACCTTGTTCCTCTCCCTTTCCACGACCGCGAATGACGACGCACGGCCGTGGCCTTAGGCCAGCGAGCGGGGGGCGGCACTGGGAACGGGCGCAAGAGGTCGCTGTCGCCCTCGTCAGCACATAGGTGGTAGCAACCAGGCGGCGACTAACAGCATCCGCCTGTCGACCGGGCATCCCTGGGCCCACCAACACATGTGGGCCATACCCCGGAGATGAGTTCCTACACGCCTGGACTACGCGACTAGTGGGCCACGGTGCTGGTATCGTGGACCACAAGGCAAGACAAGACGGACAAGGACTTGTACTAAGACTAGGATAGCTTTCCATACCCTATATAGGCTACTCCGAGTCCTACTCGAATAGAACTCTTGTACCAATCTGACTTGTAACCCTGCCTCCCGTGGCATATAAGGCGAGGCAGGGACCCCTCTCAAGATATACGCAATCAATACAGAGTCACGCAGCATACAAGACGTAGGGTATTACGCCGTGTTCCTGATCTCGGCGAGCCCCACCGCACAATCTACTACTTCGGGTACCCCGTCATAGGCTCGGTGTCTAAAACACTGACAGCTGGCGCGCCATGTAGGGGATCTCGTCATTGATCCACTGGCGAACTCGATGGCTCTCGTCATCATCAAGCCGACCGTCGCTTTCCAGGAAGGCGACACCTTCGTTTTTGGATCCTGGGTTTGCGTTGCTGACGGCGCCGGATCGTTCCTGCGTTTCTTGGTGCCAACTCCGGAGTCAAAGCTCAAGTCCTCAACGCTTACGCAACCTTCGATGGAAGAACTTGTCGAAAATTTCGGCGAAATTTCGATCTCTGACCCGCTCAGAGAACTCAAGTCGGAGCCCGAGTACAACTCGACTTCGTCTCCTATCCAACCTGAGTTGCTTTCTTCAGCTTCACAGCTTGCGCTCAGCTTGGATAACATTCCAGCACCACCTCTCTTCGGTCATCGCCATGTCAGTGCTGCTTACCAAGCCGCATTGAAGCGCCTCATGTGCCCTGGCCTGAAGATCGTGCTCGAGTACTCTTCGGATTTGGACGTCAACCTCGACTACTATGATTCGGATTCATCTGAGTTCGAGTTTGACTACGGTTCGGATTCTGTTGAAGTACAACACCTGTCTGGCCCTGCTCAAGGACTGGTGATCACATCGACACCTGAGGGTAGATTCGTCTACTGGCCTGAGCATGTGCCTGCTGATCTCACACTGGATGATCAGGAGCGCTTTATCGCTTGTCTCGACAACTTACCCTTCCAGGAAGGTGCCAAGCTTGTTGATTATGACACTGATACTGAGCTCATTCAGAGTACGGGTACTTATTCATCGCATCGAGAAGTTTTCGTCGTTGATGCAACTACTCCGCAAGGGCATCGTGCCAACTATCGCTTTCCGGATGATGTATCTCACGATGAACTCTTTACTAATGCTCCTGCTGAGGAAACTGTGGAGGCCAAGACTGCACATCGCCAACGCAATGCTGATCGAGCAACCCTCCGTCGGGAACTCGCGGAAGCTCTGCCTACTCGTAATCTTCAAGAGGCTCTGGATGCGGTTGCTACTCGTGAATATCGCACTCCAGAAGAAGCTATCAACGCGATCAATCTACTCGGTCGCTCTATGCCTCGTGACAGAGCGGCTGCTGAAGTCGCGAAGCTGGCTAAGCTAGCCTACACTATGCTACGCCAGAATACCAGTGCTCCTAGTCACCACGACAGTAGTGGAGATGCTCATCGTACCACACCCACTCCTCAACGTACCTGTCTGGAAGCTAGCAACAGGGGCAAAGGTGGTGAAGGCAGCGTCACTAGCAAGTCGGGAGACTCTCGCTACGATGCTCGCACAACCATCAACGCCAGACATGCTGAGCGTGAGAAGCAAAAGGATGCGGACTCTGATTCCTTTCCTGCTCTCTCCTCTCGACTTCAAGCTTTGCTTCTTCCGGAGAAATTCAAGCCTTACGGTATCTCTAAATATGATGGCAAGCAAGATCCTAGGCAGTGGTTGCGTTGTTATGCTCTATCCATCACCAATGCCAAGGGCAACGATGATACCAAGTGTATCTATTTCCCTTTTGTCTTAGAGCAGGAGCCTCTCACATGGTTCGAGTCTCTCAAACGCGGCTCGATTGACAACTAGGGACAACTCAAGCATCGTTTCACCAGCAACTTCGCGTGTTCTTTGGGCCGTCATGGTACTCGGATGGACCTTGCCCTGATCAAGCAAAAACAAGGCGAGACTCTTTGCGAGTACATGCGTCGCTTCTTCGAAAAAAGGGCTACTGTTGTTGATGTCACCGAGAAAGAAGTCATAGACACCTTCCAGGATGGTTTTTATGACGATAGGCTTTTCCAAGACTTCGGTCGCGCTCGCCCAGCCAACATCACCAAGCTAAAGGAGATGATCACTCACTGGGCGGACGAGGAAGACAAGGCTCAGAATCGGTTCAAGCATCTTCGCAACAACCAGAACAACAACAACAACAATAATGCTGGTGGAAGCAACAATGGCAAGCAACAGCAGGGCACTCACACGGGTAATAACTACTCGAGCAATCCTAATCGCAAGCGCAAGCCTGACAACACTGTTGCAGCCATGGAAACCACTGCCAAAACCGACGATGATTCTCACTGGGCAACATTGACCAAGCAGAAATGCCCATGGCACCCAGAGGGCGATCATACTACAGAGCAGTGTTATCAACTTTGTCGTGCACTGAAGAATACACCTGAGCCAACACATCCAAACCCAAGGTTTCGTAAACACAAGGGGAAGAAGGCTAATACCGACAAAGACACTGGGTTTCAGCACCCCTCCAACACTGTCAATGTCATATTTGGTGGGATTCCAACCAAGCGTATGCAGAAGCTCGCACTCAGGAAGATTATGTCCATCCAACCAGCAGCTCCCACTTTTCTAAAATGGTCTGAAACCCCCATTACTTTCTGAAGGGCGGATCAATGGACTAGTTTCTCTGAGCCAGGATGATATCCTCTCATTCTGGATCAAGTGGTGGCAGGCTTCAAACTCACTAAGGTTCTCATTGATGGTGGCAGCGGTCTTAATGTCCTGTTTGCCAAGACCTTGAAGAAGATGGGCCTAGATATCACCAATATGCTTACCAAGACCAACTCGCCGTTCTATGGTATCATCCCGGGCAACGCAGCTATTCCTTTGGGTTCAGTTGTACTACCCGTTACCTTTGGGACCAAGGATCATTACTGCACCGAGTACATCAAATTCGAGGTTGCTGACTTCGAGACTTCTTATCATGCCATCCTTGGCAGACCTGCCTTGGCCAAGTTCATGGCTATTCCACACTATGTGTACCTTGTACTTAAGATGCCAAGTCCCAAAGGAGTTCTTTCATTGCAAGGGGATTTGAAGCATTCTTACGACTGCGACACTAAAGCCGTAGAACTTGCTTCAACAACTCAAGTACCTAATGCTATGATGGAAGTTTTCGCTGCAGCCAAAAAGCTTGCTCCGAGCGAGCTGGAGGTTCCTGAGAAGACAGACAACAATAACAAGCTTGCACCGACTGGTGATGTCCTGCTCAAAGCCATTGACCTTGGTACTGGTGACAGCAGCAAGACAACCATGATCAGTGCACAGCTTGATCCTAAATAGGAAGACACGCTCGTCAACTTCCTTTGGGCTAACCGAGATATCTTTGCGTGGAAGCCATCTGACATGCCAGGTGTGCCTAGGAGGTTGATCGAGCACTCACTCAACGTCGATCCTAATGCTACCCCCAAGAGACAACACCTTCGTCGATTTGCTGATGACCGCAGGGCTGCTATCAAAAAAGAGCTTGCCAAACTACTCGCGACTGGCTTCATTCGAGAAGTTTTTCACCCGCAATGGCTCGCTAACCCTGTGCTCGTCAGAAAGAAGAACCCTAATGATTGGAGGACGTGTGTCGACTACAGTGATCTCAACAAGCATTGCCCTAAGGATCCTTTCGGGTTGCTGCGGATTGATCAAGTCATTGACTCTACGGCGGGCTGTGCTCTACTCTGTTTCTTGGATTGCTACTCCGGATATCATCAAATTGCAATCAAGGAATCTGATCAAGAGAAGACCGCATTCATCACCCCGTTTGGTGCTTATTGTTACACAACAATGTCCTTCGGGTTGAAAAATGCTGGTGCTACATATCAAAGGGCTATCCAAGCGTGCTTCAAGAGGCAGCTTCACAAGAACGTGGAAGTATACGTGGATGACGTTGTTGTTAAGACTAGGGATCTAGACATGCTTATCACGGATCTTGAGGAAACTTTCACTTCGCTACGCGAGTACCAATGGAAGCTCAACCCCAACAAATGCATCTTTGGCGTATCATCAGGAAAACTACTCGGGTTCATTATTAGCCATCGTGGCATCGAAGCAAATCCCGAGGAGATTACTGCCATCTCCAACATGCAAGCTCTGACTACTATCAAAGATGTCCAGAAGCTTACTGGTTGCATGGTGTCACTCAATCGCTTCATCTCATGACTTGGAGAACGGGGTCTACCTTTCTTCAAGCTACTCAAGCGGCAAGAGAAGTTTGCGTGGACAAATGAAGCTGACCAAGCTCTTTCTCAGCTTAAGGAGTTCTTATCCAAGCCTCCAGTCCTCACAGCTCCTCTGCCTAATGAAGAGCTCTTGCTCTACATCGCTGCGACTACTAATGTCATCAGCATTGCTATTGTCGTTGAGCGGCAGGAGGAAGGCCATGGCTACCCTGTCTAGAGGTCAGTCTATTTTGTCAGTGAAGTACTCTCAGAATCCAAGGCTCGCTACCCTCTGGTGCAGAAGCTACTCTATGCGGTTTTGATTACTTCACGGAAGCTCCACCACTACTTCGACGAGTACAAGATTTCTGTGGTTACCAGCTACCCCTTGGCGAGATATTGCACAACCGGGACTCCACAAGAAGGATTTCTAAATGGGCTGTAGAGCTTGGCACTCTATCGCTCGAGTTCAAGCCTCGCACTGCTATCAAGTCTCAGGCCTTGGTCGATTTCATGGCTGAATGGCGGGAAAATCAAGTCCCAACTCCAATTGAGCGTCCAGAACATTGGGTCATGTACTTTGACGGTTCCCTCAAATTGGAAGGCGCTGGTGCCGGGGTACTTCTGATTTCTCCCAAGGGCGAGCAACTCAAATATGTTTTGCAGATCTTCTGGAAGGTCTCAAACAACGAAGCTGAATACGAAGCTCTACTGCATGGTCTTCGCCTTGCAGTCTCTCTTGGCATTACATGACTACTCGTCTATGGTGATTCTTTGGTGGTCATCAATCAGGTCAATGATTCTTGGGATCGTAATGCTGAAAACATGGATGCGTACTGTCAGGAGGGACGCAAACTCGAGAATAAATTCCATGGTCTCGAGTTCCATCATGTGGTCCGCGACAACAACGTTGCTGCGGATATCTTGTCGAAGCTGGGATCTACACGAGCTCAAGTGCCAGCTGGAATCTTCGTCCATGAACTCCATAAACCATCAATTCCGGAGCAATCATTTGCACCTGCGACTACTTCAGTTCAACCTGATCGAGAAGTGCTTATGATTGATGTGGACTGGAGAACTCCTTTCATCGACTACATTAAACATCAGTTGATTCTTGAAGACAAGTCAGAAGCCGAACGCATCTCACGCCGCGTCAAGGCTTATGCTCTAGTCAGAGATCAACTCTACAAGTGGGGCGCAAGTTCTGATGTACTCATGAAGTGCATTTCTCGCGAAGAAGGCAAGGAAATCTTGGAGGAGACACACAAAGGAATCTGTGACAATCACGCTTCTTTCCGCATCTTGGTGGGAAAAGTGTTCAGACGTGCTTTCTACTGGCCTACAGCCCTTTCTGATGCAGAGGAACTAGTCAAGAAGTGCCAGGGATGCCAATTCTTTGCCAAGCAACAACACGTTCCAGCCTACAAGCTCATCACGATACCACCAACTTGGCCTTTCGCTTGCTGGGGGCTGGATTTGATTAGTACTCTTCCAAATGCGCCAGGAGGATTCTACAGAGTTCTGGTGGCTATCGACAAGTTTACCAAGTGGATTGAGGTCAAGCCTGTTACTTGCCCCAAGGCTGATCGAGTCCTCGACTTCTTGGATGAAATCGTACATCGCTATGGGTTCCCTAATCGCATTATCACAGATCTGGGTTCGAATTTCAATAATCACCAGTTCTGGGAGTACTGCAAGAACAGTGAAATTGACGTTCGGTACGTTTCCGTCGCTCATCCACGTGCCAATGGCCAAGTGGAACGCGCCAATGGGATGATACTCGATGCTCTCAAGAAGCGACTGTATGATGCTGCAAACTCCAAGGGTGGCAAGTGGATCAAGGAACTACCCAATGCACTCTAGGGGCTACGCACTCAGCCTACTACCCCCACAGGGCAGTCACCTTACTTCCTGGTCTACGGCTCTGAAGCCATTTTGCCTGCTGATGTTATGTGGCGTTCTCCGACGGTTGATCAGTACGAAGAAGGCGTAGCTGAAGAAACAAGACAAACAGATGTAGACAGTCTCGAGAAAGCTCGCTGCAACGCACTTGTTCAATCTGCTCGATACCTTGAGAAGATTCGCCGCTACCATGACCGCAACGTTAAGGAACGCTCCTTCAACGTTGGTGACTTAGTCCTTCGTCGCATCCAGAATACGACAGGACTGCACAAACTCAACTCGCCATGAGAAGGTCCTTTCTCTGTTGCAAAGGTTACTGGCCCAGGCTCAAATCGTCTTCAAACTCGTGAAGGCAAGGAAGTCGACAACTCTTGGAACATCGACCAGCTTTGTCGCTTCTACCCGTAGGGGGTCTCAACAACCCTCTCCAGACAGCTACGGCTGTACACAACTCGTAGGGGGCTTCAACAACCCTCTCCAGGCAGCTTCGGTTGCAACCACTCAACAGGCAGCTACGGTTGCCACCACTCGTAGGTGATCAAGACAATCCTCTCCATACAGTTTCGGCTGTATCTACTCGTGGCTTTCAGTTGCGATCATTCGTAGGGGATCATGATAATCCTCTCTAGGCAGTCTCATTCTGCGACCTCGTAGGGAGTCATGATAACTCTCTCCAGACGACTCCGTGTCGTGTAGAGCAATAAGTGGCACATGCTGTCCATGTTTCTACTTCTTAATAAGAGGCTTCGGCCTAGAGTAACACCCTTCTGGTAGGGTCTCAGTGGAACTCTCATACAAGTTGCTGCTACAGCAAGGATGAGTTCATCACACTGTCTCCTACAGTCTTACTCGTTCTTCGGAACATCCTTGCGAGTACTCTCTCACTAGGCTTATAGCCTCAGAGGTACTTAAGACATTGTAAACTCTGTACAATGTATTCAGTAATGAAGTTGTTATTCTATATTTCGACTTGTTACTGTCCTTTACTTATTCACAACAAAGCCTTCTTTTACGCTGCTACAGCTAAGGTGTTCAACTCATTGTGGATAAGTTCTTTTCGAGTACTCTCTCACTAGGCTAATAGCCTTAGAGGTACTTAAGACATTGTAAACTCTGTACAATGTGTTTAGTAAAAGTCGCTACTCTACATCGACTTGTTACTACTCTTAGCTTATTTCATGACAAAGCCTTCTTTTACACTGCTACAACTAAGGTGTTCAACTGATCATGATTAAGCTAACATTCTTCGGAACATATCTACACTTGAGTACTTCTACTCGTGTTTCGTATCTCTTTTTGCAGCCACACACTCAATACCAACTCGAGTACATGGCCAACACATAAGCATACAAGGGATCCAGATAATTGATTTACTCAAAGTTTTTCAATTATATTACATAAACACTTGTTTGGGATTACACTTGTTTTTCCCTAGTGTTCTACTCTACAGGTACATCTAACGGAGATCGATGAACTTGGAGACTGCTTCCGCGATTGGGGAAGTCTGTTGCATCAACTCATTGAGCCTATCATTAGAGCAATCTCCAGATCTGTCATTCATGATGACTGTAAGATCTACCTCGGCGTAGAATGACTTGATGAAGCTCAAGACTTGATTGGGAATAGTGCAAGCCAGCCTTTGAGCGTACTCCAGGATCTTCTTCGGCGTGTCCTTCAACCTATCCACAAGTGGACGAGGCTGAACTCCAGCAACCCTGGGCTCGAAAAGATTGGCCACTGGCTCAACTGCTTCCGTCAAGGCTTTCAACTCTAAGCGCAGGCCTTCGACTTCCTCAATTTTGGTCTTGAGCGACTGCATGCAAGTCAATAAGTCATTCCAGCCCGCAAGGCGCATCTCCATTTCACGCTCAAGTTCGAAGCACCGCACCTTATAATCCGCCTCAAGATCCATGCGAGCTGATTCTTCACGGTTATAGGCCAGCTGCCAGTCCAACGCCTTGTTCTTGAACTTATCAACCTCTTCAGTCAGCTCTGCAGAAGATCACGACTACTTATGAGATGCAGTGCTCAATGAAAAAGTACTCAACGATGAATTCAGAAAGGGAGATTACCTTTATTCTTCTGGCACAGAGATTTGTTCTTCCCAACAACATTATCCTTCTGAGCCGTCAGCTTCTGGATTTCGTTGTGGTACTCGGCGGCGTTTCCATCAAGTTTCTCTTGCAGCTTCAGAGATAAGGCTTTCTGCTGCTTAAGTTCTTCTCTGAGCTGTGAGACCTCTTCGATGTCGGCCGCATATTGCTCAAGCAGGCGAGTCTTGTGCTTTGATTGCTTGACTACTTCCTGCAATAGCAAAAGAATTCAAGAGTCATAGACAAGATATCTGTGACTATAACTACTCTACAAGAGATTACAACTTACCGCGAAGAGCTTCTCAACGCTGCGGAACATCTTGCCATGCGCTTGCAAGTTGTCCTCATCCAGGCAGGAGTCGTCGTACGACATTAACCCTTCAGCCATGGATTGGGTACTTGTGCTTGCCGCAGAGTACTTCGCAGCACTACGTAGAGGAGTCGGGTCTTCAATGATTGGCTCATGCGGCACTACGCGATCCTCCGGGTTGTCCTCCAGCGCCAGCTGTGCATCAATCTGATGCACAGGGGCTTCGGCAACTGGAACTTCTTCGTGGCGCAGCTTGGCTTCTAGATCAGATTCCAGGCCCTCATTTACCACGGCTTCAATATCTTTGAGTTGTTGAGCCCTGGGCTTGGAAGCTGCCTCCACCGCTGCCTTGACCACGTCGCTCCACAGGAAGCGCAGTGCCTCTGTAGCATCAGCGTCGGTGGGTACTTCTTGGCGCTCTGGAAATACATCCTCTTGTTGCTCTTGAGGATTTTGCTCTTCCTCAGCAAGATTACTTCCAGAGGCGCCCCACTTCACATCAGTGGATTTTCTGCATCAACAAGTTGGTCAGCAAATTCAGAGTAAACAATATTAATAAGTACTCGAGTACTTGAGTACTTACAGAGCAGCTCGAGGAACCGAGACTTTCGGCCCCAGCATGTCAAAAAATGAAGGCGCCGCCGGCACCTCTAGCACACTATCCACCGACGGCACACTTCCTGGTACCGCAGCTTCTTGTTGCTCGTGCGCCACTGTCTCCACGGTCGACGCTGGAACCACCTCGGGTTCTGTTGTTCTTGTGGGGCTACTCGAGAGCACATTGCCTGCACTCTCGATTATCTGTGCAAGACAAAATTCAAGACATTACAGCAAGCAAACAAGTATTCAACATGATATTGGCTACTTAAAGTTCTCAGAACTTACTGTAATAGAGGGTAGGGCCGTGATCTTTTCACAGCTCGCTTGCCCACCGTGGTCCTCTTCTTCCGCGGCGGCAGTGTCACATCATCTGCAAGAGATGATGCTGGCCTCTTCAAAGCTCTTGCGGCGAGGCCACTGGGGATTGACGCCCCAGAGTACCCGTAGCGGCTTTTCACTTCAAAACGCTGTTGAAGTGTCTGGCCGTCATCGTCGCTTGAGGAGGCGTCCTCCACCAAGACTTCTTCTTCTTCCCCTTGAGCAGATTGACTACTCTCGGGGGCTTGAGCCTCAACTCCTATTGGCTCTCCCTCTGGCGCTTGTAGTGGGTCCTGAGGACGAGGAGGAGGGTTGGACACAAACTTAAAGACATCCTCCTGCGCAACAAGACAAATGTTAGCTATTCGACTACTTCTCATAAGTACTCGGGGGCTAGTTCTTGGAGACCTACCAGACGCGGAGGGTTGTCGGCACTATATTCTTGGACGGCTGCAGGAATTCCGTGAAGATTCTTGAAGATCTTCTGCAGTCTCTCCATCACAAGATTATCACTGATCTCTTCTGAAGACAGCCTCGAGCCATCATCAGCTCCAGTGTACTCGAACCCAAGATGCTCCCGCTGCATCAAGGGTTGTACCCGTCGCTTCATGAAGCTGAAGGCTACTCTCTCAGCAGTCAAGCCTTGCGCCTTCTTTTGCGCAATCTTCGCCAGCAGCTCTGGGATCTGAATGCACTCCTGCATGGTTGGTTCATCCTTCCAGAGCCTGTCGTATACTAGCGCGAACATGCTGGGCTTCGGTAGCTGAGGCGGGGCATTGTCGATGTAGAACCACTTGTTTTTCCAGTCTTGATTTGAATCAATCAAGTCGTACTTGAAATACAACTCTTGCGCCTTCTGGCGCATCTGGACACCGGCTCCACCGACTACTACTGGGAAGTTGGAGTTGGGCTGCGGCTTCAAGCGGAAGATCTTCCTAAACAGAGCCCAATGTGGGCGGATTCCAAGGAAAGCTTCGCAGAAGTGCACATACACTGCAATCTGGAAGATGCTGTTTGGATTGAGATGCATGTGCTCCAGCTTGAAGAAGTCGAGGAAGCCCCTGAAGAAGTCCGATGACGGCAACGTCAACCCACGCTCGACGAAGTGGTCGAACATCAGGATTTCATCTGGGCTTTTCTCCATCGGCCACGCATCTCCGGCAGCAGAGCTCCAGCCAGCAATCGCTTTCTCGCACAGCAACCCGCCGGCTTCGAGGGCCTTGATATCTTCTTCCCTCATCTTGGACTTCTTCCAAGAGACGGCCTGGCTCGGGGGCTTCGTGATGACCATCGTCTTATACTTCGGCTCCGGCAACTGATTTTTGCCGCGGCCGGACTTCCTCTTCTGACCCTTGGACGGCGTTGGCTTCATTCTTCCAGTCACGAGAGTCTTCTTTCGCATTGACTCAAGGGCTGCAAGGGGGGTGCAGGCGCAAACTCTTGGCGGCATGGATGCTCGAACTCTGCGGCGGCTACGAATGCTAAGGCTTTCTGGATCTAAGGGCGAATGGGAGCAATGAAACCCTAAGGGATACCCCTTCGGGTATTTATAAAACCAAAACTCTAACGGTTCGACCTGGTGACCCTTCGTATTCAACAGATTGGTTTCACAAGGCAAAATTCTCGGCTAAGTCAGAGGACTTAAATCCAAGACCTGCTCGGCTTCATCTCGGGGACTCGACTACTCGATGGAATTGGATTTCACTCAGCTACAGTTCACTGAATTCAGGCCACTATTCTACAGTCAGATTGGATCCTTCAATTCGAGAAAATACTCGACTCAAGGCTCGGGGGCTCCGTGCCACGTGTCCTTCAGTTTTTCTCAGGATTTTAAAAGATTATTTGACGAAGACAACAGATTGACCCTCAGCTTGAATTGTCAATTCGAACTAAGGCTTGGGAGCTACATCCATATAGGATGCGATTTTTGCAAATCGCATTCCTATATTATTTCTTCGGATTATTCGGAGCAAGATCAAAGAGTAGATGATTGACCCTCAGCTTGAATCTTGGATTCGACCTAAGGCTCGGGGGCTACATTCCATATGGAATGTGATTTCAGTAATCGCATTTCCATATGGATCTTTGATGCAAAGATTTCAAGAACGAACCGGGAATTATTGAAGACCATCAAGGGAAGTACTCGGGGACGCTTGGGAACAACTCGAGAAGACTTCAAGACTACTCGTGGAGCCAGCCTCGTGATGATTCAAGTACTATTAAAGATTGAAACTTGTAGAACTTGGGGACGCTTGGAAACTACTCGTGGAGACCTTCAAGACTACTTGGAGCATCGCACTCGACTACAAAGTACTCGGGGGCTTGTCGACCGGTGACGAGGGCCTGGATCAGGGCCCCCTAAGCAACAAGATAATCACCTTGAAGATGGGGTCCACTGACACCATTGACAATGTGAAGGCCAAGATTCAAGACAGGGGAGGCATGCAGATCTTCGTTGAGACCCTCACTGACAAGACTTCCCCACATCACGAGTACTCTCCGCCTCGCACGAGTCCGCCTCCGACTACTCGTTCGCACGAGTAACTTCCGCCTCCGACTAAGGGCGGAAGTTACGCGGAGGAGCCAGGGCGAAGGCAGGGGGCCCCACACGAAGGTGGCGATGCCCCAACCCTCCAAGCTCCTTCGCAACGACACGCGTGACGCTATTTTCCACGCCATGCAAGGACCACAGCTGGCGCGACGGGAGGACGCCAGGGTCTGACAGGGGCTGTAATGGCACACAGTGCACCCCCACGACCTCCGACATGCCGTCACATACAACGCCAGCTGCACGCCACCCCGTCAGAACAATCACTCGATTGCCGTCTACCTGCTCTTAGGCCTTAACGTGGTAGGCCTAAAACACACCCGAAGGGGCTGAGTCACCATGTAAACTACTCGGAGGAGGAGCCAAGTGCCCTGGGAGAATAGTAGCAACAGCCCACGCGGTGGCTTCCAACGACACCACAGCTCCGCGCCCTCCCACTACGCCTGACGGACATCAATGACGGAAAAGACTTCTCAACGCCACACCACTGTAGCTTATTTTCTTTTTCCTTCTTTGCCCCTCACCCTTGTGACTATAAAAGGGGGAGGGGTGCAACGTACGCGAGCGATAAGAGGACACCGAGTTTGTAACCCCTACTACAGACACCCCTAGCATAGGAACATGAGTACTCAGAACTGGACGTAGGGTATTACTCTCCGGAGGCCCGAACCAGTATAAAACCCTTGTGTCTCCCGTGTCGACCATCCGGATTTGACACACGATTCGTTACAAATCTACTGCCGGCGGAACCTCGATAGTTGGCGCACCAGGTAGGGGCACATCGTGTGTCTCGCAGAACATCACCAGCGATCCGGATGGAGGGCCGCGGGGTCTCGCTGATTCCCGGCACGATCGTGCATTTCGGCTCCCTCGGCTTCATCGTCACCGGACCGGCGGAGTCCGTCGTTGGGAGGACCTTCTCCCGACCAGCACGCCCCACTGCCTCGACGGCGGCGGCGGCGCGAACAGCTTTCGTCCGTGGCTTCACGGACGAATCGATCAAGGCCCTGCTGGGGCCAAATCCGACGCAGGAGCGTTTCAGGCTCGCTGCTTTCCACCTCACCGACCTTGCCTTCCAGGCCAGCGGGTCCGAGCCACTGACCTGGGAGGAATTCATGGAGCGGTACGGCGCCTTGTACCCTCAAGGACAGCCAGGTCTCCCGGACGACCCGGTGACGGCCTACGTCAACGAGCTCAGGGCGTCCTACGTCGCCCCGGGTTCCGCGGTCGCGCGGCGGGGGCCACCGGTGCCCCCGCCAGACTTCACGCGGGAGTGCAACGTCTTGGAGGCCCACACCGCCACCAGCTCAACGGATGGTGAGGAGAATCCACGTCACCAGCGCTGGCTGGACGAAGAACTGGAGAACCTTCATCAAGAGCTCGGCGTGGAGGACGAGCCCCAACAAAGCCACCGGCGCGAGCAGAATCGCGAGCAGGAGGCGGAGCAGTCGGCACCACAAGCTCGCGTACAGGCGCGGGATGTGAACCGGCGCATCAATGAGGATGCACCCGTCGACGACGACAGCACACCGCGTTTCAGGCGCGCGTCGCAAAACCTCGCAGCGGCAGCCATGCTTCTGCGTGGTTGTCCTGAACCTGCTATGCCTGAAGAGAAAAGGGTTCGACAACAACTCAAAACCCTCATCGAGACGGTGGCCGCGCAGCAAGCTGAGAGCTCAGCGTCGCGTGCGCGCGAAGAACGTGGCACACCATCTGTGCGACGCCAAGATCAATCTCCATCCAAGCGGCAAGTGGCGGGTGAACCATCGGTCAAGTCGCGGTTGGGAGCCAACCGTGATGCCCGCGACACGCTGGAGGCTCGTTACCGGGCTGCAGGCGGCGATAACTACGACTACGGCTACGGCAGCAACAACGACGGCCGTGACAAGCGCGACGAGCACCAAGGCCGGCGACATAGTCAGAGGCGAGGAGGACGCTACGACAGCGACGAGGACTGCGACCGCAGCTGGTCGCCCGACCTGAAGGGCCCGCGCGCCTTCGGTCGGAAGGTGTAAGACGCCAAGTTCCCCTAGTGCTTCCGAGCTCCGACAGCGATACCCAGAAACGACGGGGAGACCAACCCAAGCGTGTGGTTGGAAGACTACAGGCTTGCATGTCGCGCAGGCGGGGCGACAGACAACCTCTTCATCATCAAGAACCTGCCACTCCACCTCGCCGACTCTGCGCGGACCTGGCTCGAGCACCTGCCGCGTGGCAGGATTAACAGTTGGAAGGACCTACGGGAGATGTTCATCGGCAACTTCCAGGGCACGTACGCTCGGCCCGGCAAGCAGTGGGAGCTGCGCAACTGCAAGCAGCAGCCGGGGGAGAGTCTGCGCGACTACATCAGGCGTTTCTCGAAGCGCTGCACCGAGCTTCCCACCGCAACCGACAACGACGCCATCTCGGCATTCCAAAATGGCACCTACTGCGCCACCCTCATCCACCGGCTAGGGCGGAGGACTCCGAGGACAACTCGGGAGCTTCTGGATATCGCGACCAACCACACCGACGGGGAGGAAGCGGTAGCAGCAACCTTGATTCCCTCTCCGGGTAAGGGGAAGCAAGTCGCGGACGCCGGCGAGGGGCCCTCCACGCGGTCCAAGAAGAAGAAGAAAGGCGACAAGCGAGGTCGTGACGACAATACTATTGCAGCAATCGAGCGCAAGGCAACTCGCCCCAAGAACAATCAGATTGGCCTCCCGCAGGGTCATTTTGAGAGGCTCTTAGAGGCGCCATGCACGCATCATGAGACGCCAGTCAAGCACGCGCTCAAGGACTGCCGGTTGATGAAGAACTATGTCAACGGTACCCTCAAGCCCAAACCAGCCGACGCCCCGAAGAAAGTAGCACCTCCCCCCGAGGACGACGACAACGAAGAAGAGGTGGTCTTCCCCCGAGAAGATGGCGCGGTCCACATGATCTTCGGCGGAGCACCGGCACGACCGTCAAGACGCAAGGAGAAGCTGATCCGGCGCGAGGTCTACAACACCGAGCCTGCGACTCCGGCGTACCTCAAGTGGTCGGACACCCCGATCACCTTCGACCGAACGGACCACCCCGACCACGTACCGCAACCGGGAAGCTACCCCCTCGTGGTGGCTCCTCTGATAGGGACCAAGCGGGTCCACAAGGTGCTGATGGATGGAGGGAGCGGGCTCAACGTCCTGTACATGACGACGCTCGACAGCATGGGCATCTCGCGGTCCCGACTGCGCCCATCACCAACTCCTTTCCACGGGGTCATCCCCGGGAAAGATGCGCTCCCGTTAGGGCAGATCGATCTACCCGTCACTTTCAGAACGTCGCGGAACTTCCGCACAGAAACCCTCACCTTCGAAGTGGTGGGGTTCTCGGGGACGTACCATGCCATCCTCGGGAGGCCGGCCTACGCGAAGTTTATGGCCGTGCCTAATTACACGTATCTCAAGCTGAAGATCCCTGGTCCAAAGGGAGTCATCACAGAGGGGACTACATTCCAGTACGCATACGAATGCGATGCTGAGTGTTTTCAATTCGCTGAAACACTCATCCGGTCCGAGAGGCTCCACGCTGAGCCTCCCTCCGAGGACAAAGATATCCCCGAGTCATCCAAGCGAGTGGCCTGCTCTTTCGAGCCCGCCAAGGATGTCAAGGATGTGGCTGTCTCCGATGATGGCCGTACGCTCCGTGTCGGGATGTGGCGTACAACGCGTCACGGGCTGCCTTGCGGCTCTTAGTCGGTTCATCGCCCGACTAGGAGAACGTAGCTTGCCACTGTACCGCCTGCTGAAGAAGTCGGATCACTTTACATGGACACCTGAAGCTCAGGAAGCGCCCGACATCATCTACCGTTTCGGGATCCCGAATTCGATCATCACCGACAACGGCACACAATTCACGGGAAAGAAGTTCCTCAAGTTCTGCGACGACGACAACATTCGCGTGGATTGGACAGCTGTGGCACACCCAAGGGCCAACGGATAGGCTGAGAGGGCCAATGGGATGATCTTACAAGGGTTAAAGCCTCGGATTTTCAGACGGCTTGAGAAGTTCCGAGCAAGATGGGTCGCAGAGTTGCCGTCAGTTCTGTGGATCCTGCGAACCACACCGAGTCGGTCCACCGATGCGACACCGTTCTTCATGGTGCACGGGTCGGAAGCAATTCTCCCAACATACATCGATTACGACAGCCCAAGAGTCCGGGCATACACTGAAGAAGGAAACCAAGTTGCACTCGAGGATGCAATCGATCAACTCGAAGAAGCTCGCGACGTAGCGCTCCTACATTCAGCTCGGTACCAGCAAGCTTTACGACGCTACCACGAGCGCAACGTTCACGAGCGACAGTTTCAAGTCGGAGATCTGGTGCTCAGACAGGTCATGAGCAACAAGGACCGGCACAAGCTTGCGCCCCCGTGGGAGGGGCCGTACATCGTCGACCAGGTGCTCTGACCAGGAACATACAAGCTCTGACATGACGACGGCAAGATCATCGCCAACGCATGGAACATAGAACATCTGCGACATTTTTACCCTTGAGTAACGTTCTTTGTTTCAGCTTATGATCGATGAATAATGCCATGTGTTCTTGTTCTCGTTTCATAAGTTTCTCTTTAAACTTGTGCTGGCATCTTTCATTTTTTTTCCAGCACCGCTTAAAAGGCTGAGTGGCAAGTGTCCTTGCGCCCAGGCAAGAACACTTCCCACTCGGGGGCTACCCGTGGCACGATGCCCCCCTTTTTTTCATTTTCCATTTTCAAAACAAAAAATCTCTCTGACAACTTTGTCGCGACCGATCGCACGAGCGAAAGGTTCTTTTTGGCGGAACACCATTTACTTCGCGAGGGGAAAGGATGTTGATCTGTGAGCGTCTCGATGTCGTCGCTTGTCCAAGTGCTTTTGGCACTCACACCCCCGCGGCTACAGTACAAAAACTTGAGGGCACAGCTCGGACCCACGGGTCAATATCTGACTACTTTCAGGAGGAACACGGGTGACCGCTTGGGCTCCGGCTCAAAACATTTTTACGAAAAACACGCGAATCATCTCCTGAAAACGCTTCTAAAATACCCGGGGGCTGCGAAGCGCGCAGCAGTACTTCATGACTCGGGTCGAGCTTTCCGACTCCTACTCCCCCGCGGCTCCGGAGAAAAGTTCGATCGGCCTGAGTCTAAGTACTGCTACGTTGTTTTTTCTGACGTCCGCGGGTACTTGGGGAACGTTTGGGGAGGCGATGGTTTCAAAACAAAGATAAAAAGCTGTTCAAACATGGCCCGAATATAAGTTTTGTTTAAACTGTCACATGATACATCTAATGTGAAGGCCCAGAGCCGTCTTCTGGTGTGTCCTTTGGAATCATCTCCAGGTCCTTCATCATGGTGTCGGCCATGGCGCGAGCAGGGACGGCGTAGTCTTCTTCAATCTTGTCAAGCTCCTCGCTCGAGTAGCCAGGGGCCCAACCACCACTCAGAGCCTTGAAGTCCAGCCCCTGGTAGTGCGAGCTGAACATGGAGAGGACCCGATGCACCACCAGCCGGGAGGTTGACAGCTCCTTCTCCTTGACGAAGCCCAGAAGAAGATTGAGCCGGTCGCCAAGCACGTGGGGAGGTATCTGCACTGGCGGGATGCCGCTCTCCGTCAAGATCGTGTCAACATGACGTCCGAGTTTGGCGCGCTCCACTATGTTCTTTTTGAGTGCCTCCTCCACCTCATGCTGGGCCTTCCGAGAGTCCTCCAGCTCAGCTTTGACTTCTGGAAACGGAGGACGAGCCAGAGTTGAGTCATGAGAAGCACAATCAAGAAGAATGTGAGGGCCGGAGCGGAAGGGACATACTCGACAGTTGATCTGCCAAGTTCTTGGCTGTCTCGGACATCTCATGGAGCTTGAGTTCGGTGGCGATGACCTCTTGGGCCTTCTCCGCAAGCCTGGCCGCTTGTGCGGTACGGGCTAGACGAATCGCTGTTAAGATCAAAGGGTTGAAGTGGCATCAGCAATGATTAATGCAGAAAAGAGACACCCCGAAAGTCGAAGACGCAAAAATGCTCACCCTGGATCTCCCACGCCATCTCCCTATTTTCCTCACGGAGCTGTGTCCCATCGTCGATGGCCTCCTGCAGCTTGACGGCGAGGTTGCAAGCCTGATTGTTCGCCGTCTTTAGGTCCGCCTCGTGGTCCGCCAGATCTTGCTGCAGGTCCGACACCTTCTTCTCCAACGTCGCCTTATCTTCAGCGGCGGTCCGGGACGTGGCTTCAGTGGCAACGGCAGCAACGGCAGCATTCTGGGCCGTCTCAGCAGCAGAGGTGGCCGCAGCTTGCAGCTCCGCGACAGTGGCCTCCACCTGGGAAAGCTTGGCCGCGAGAGAAGCCTTCTCCGACACAGCGGCATCCGCGGCGGACTGCGCGGCAACTGCACGTTCCTCCGCCGACTTTGCCGCCGCCTCGAGAGTGCTCCTCACCGACGCCTCGCCAGCAGACACACCAACAGCCGCCAGTCGGGCGGCGGCGAGCTGCATCTCCAGCAGGCTCTTCTCGGCATGGAGCTCCTCGATGGAGCGCGTCTTCCTGGCACTGCAGCTGGTGAGCACCTGGGGCGAGAAGAGGATCAACCACAGCGGAAACTAGGGAATCGGAACGAAAAATCAAGGATTAAGGCTCAGTCGACTCACCTTCGAGGCCGGGACGACCAGCTCGTTGATCGCCTGCTCCGCCCACCGTAGGCCCCACACGAAGCGGTGACGAGCTGTGGCCTCTTCATCCTCACCATCGTGCGCCTCGGCGTCATGGGCCCCGGCCCACGTGGCACGCCTGAGACCCAGATCCTGCTCACTTCCCTCGGGGCTGAGGCAGGACGACATCCCGAGCTCTCGCCAACCTCTCGGATGACGGTTGGGGGAGCCCGGCCTGTCACGCCCTCAAAGGAAGCGGGCGCCTGCAAGTCGGGGAGAGGGGAGTCCACGATCTCAACCACTTCCGCGACGACGGCAGCAGGCTGACACGATGGCTCCGGCGGCGTGATGGAGTCCGGTGCTACTTCTTTCATCGGGGACCGAGATGCCTCAGGGTTCGCCGCAACCCCCTTGATCGCCGCATCCTCCTCGACCGCCACAACGACCTCCAGGACGGGCGGTGCAGACGACTCAGTTGGCGGCTCCTCTGGCACCAGCGAGCGCTCCTCTGCCTCGGTCGTACAGGTGGCCGTGTCGCCACCTGGGAGGAGCAGCTCCCCCATACCCGTGGCCTCTGGGTGCTACGGGGGTGGTGGGGGAGCTGCCACTTCTGCAGTATCGCCGTCGACGGCACATGGCATCGTGGTTTGGCCCTCTGCAAGAGCCGTCGACACAGCGGCGCCCAGATCGACCACAGGCGCCGCCAAAGACTCGGATTGCTTGGGGGCTGCCTGCTCCCCGACCACGACTTCGACCCCCAACAAAGGTGGGGGTGCCGCCGCATCATGGGATTCCGGCGGCGCCGCTGCTTGCTCGGGGGCTGTCACCGGCGCGGATGGAGAAGTAGAAGAGATGGGAGCAGGCGGGGGAGTACGCACGCCCAGAGCCGCACGCTTTCGTGGTGCGAGACTGAGCGCTCCCACATTGGAACGGCTAACAGAAAGAAGGCCAGATCAATGGGCGAACGAAAATTGAAGAACAAAACGGTGAAGTAGCGAAAGGTAATACTTACACGGAAGAAGTAATACATGCCCGCTTGACGGGCCTGGCGGAGGCGCCCGACGGCTCAGGGGCTGGCCTCTTGCCCCCGACTGGACGGAGGGCCGATTCTGGCTGCCACCCTGGGCGAGGGAGACTTGCACCGCAGGGGCACCACCACCACGGATGATCATCGATTGAAGGCGCCGTGGGGGAGCACCCGCGCTCTCCCCCTGCAGCGCGATCGGAGTAGGAGCCGGCGACGTTGATCTCGCCACGGGGGGCGACCGCCTCCTCAGGGAGCGCGACCCCCGCCGTGACGAGTCGCCAGGGTGTCGGCGAGCAGACGAGCCACGGTCCGCCGCGCGACTGGACGAGTCATCATGTCGCTGCGACCTCCCCCTCTCCCTCTGCTACTCCTGGCCGCAGTCCCTGATCCTCCTGGTTCGGGCGAGAAGGTGGGCGCGAGCTGGAGCTCGATCCCTGCACTTGAGCAGCAGGCTCCGGCTGCTGCTTAGAGCTCTCCTCCCCGGCCTGCCGGCGGGGAGGGGGCGACGGCGACGACAACGCGCTCCAGTCAACGCCTGCATCACCTCCATCGCCGGACCACGGCGGTGACGACGTGGGATCATCATCCGAGGAGACAACGGGCTCCACCTTCCTGCGCTTGGCACGGCCGGCGTTCCGGTCGCGCTTCGCGATCTCCTTGTCCTTATGCTGGGCCCTCCGGGCGGCCCTTCTCCTGTCCGCAGCGGCCTGGGCGCGGTTCGATATCGCGTCCTTGGGAAGGGGCGGCTTCGAGGGAAGGGGAGCCGCAGGCCCCAACTAAAAACAAGGAAGAAGACAGGACTCAACACCAGGAATACCAGATAGTCGGAATACTAGTCGGGAAAAAGAAGGACTTACATAATTTTTGGTCCCCTCGTGGGGGAGGATGGGCAGAACTTGGGGCGGCGGCCACGAGTAGCTGGCCTTTCCGATTGCCCGCCCCACACGACGCTGGATCTCGTCCGGCGAGGGAAGCCGGGGCGCGCACACAGTCCCGACGAAGGGAGCACGGTCCGGCGTCATCTGGCAAATGCGCAGGCGGCGCCGCTGGAGCGGGATGACCCCCAGAGTGTGATACAGGTCGATGACGGTCGCCAGGTCAACCCCGGCGCTACGCAGCTTGGCAAGAACTGCGAAGCAATCCCCGAGCAGCCGATCTACATCCGCCTCTGGGGGACCGTAGCTCCAATTCGCCGGTGCCTCGGCGATGGAGGAGCCGGTGTACTTTGGCAGCGGGTACTCCGGGCAGTCCTTGAGGTAGAACCACTCCTTGTGCCAGCCGCTGTTGGAGCTTGTCAGTGTGCCGGCGATGTACTCCTCGCTCCTCTTCGTCTTCATCCGAAGATTGGCGCATCCAAGAGTGGCCGGGAATGATTTGTCCTTCAAGCACACGAACTTGAAGAAGTATCGGAAGAGATGCCAATGGGCACCCACCCCCAGATACCCCTCACACAGTGCCTCGAATGCCGCCATCTGTTGAATGCTGTTGGGGTTGAGGTGGTGGAGCTGCAGCCGGTACTCGGAGAGGACGGCGCGGAGGAACCGGCCGGCTGGAATGGTGAAGCCCCGCTCGTGGAAGGTCACGAACGAGACGACATAGCCCTCCGGCGGGTGCGGCACTGACTCGCCACCCGGAACTTTCCACTCCTCGGCAGCGGTGAGCACCGGCAACTGCCCGGCGACGACGAGCCGCTGAAGGATCGAGCGGGAAACGCTGGAGCGCGTCCAGTTCGACATGGCGCTTGTCGAGGTCGAAGATGAAAGGAAGGTAGAAGAAGTGGTGGCGGCGGCGCAAGGGCTGGGAGCAAAGGAGCGAGCGGCTTTGGCGAAAGGTAAGGAATCGGGAAAAGGTACAGAGCTCAACCGGCGCGCGGTTTATAAGGGGCAAGTGGGGCCGCCGGCATTTAATGCCGGCCCCACCGCACCGTAAAATCACCCGTTTGGCGGGTGCATCCCCCGAGGCGACAGAGGCACGCCCGCGACGGTTCGATACCAGGTGGGCCCACTGGTCTGAATCAGCCACGCGCCATCATCTCCAACCGTCACCATCGCCACGACAGCCACGACCGGCGGACGCAGCAACCGATGCGGCCGCGGATGCCGCAATCGGGACTTCCGAAGCAGTTACGACATTTCAAAATTCAAAACCCCATAAACGAGTCTACAACTCCTTCATGGGCTCGGGGGCTACATCCGGCGGATGCGCTCGCGCGCACCCACCGAGTAACTCGAAGAACAACAAACTACAACTTTTCCCCGGCACAGAGCCTGCGATCGAGTCCTTGACTCCCATCACAGACTCGGGGGCTACTGACGAGGGCCTGGATTAGGGCCCCCTAAGCAACAAGATAATCACCTTGAAGATGGGGTCCACTGACACCATTGACAATGTGAAGGCCAAGATTCAAGACAGGGGAGGCATGCAGATCTTCGTTAAGACCCTCACTGACAAGACTTCCCCACATCACGAGTACTCTCCGCCTCGCATGAGTCCGCCTCGTCTCCGAGTACCTGTCGCCCCGCACGAGTACTCTCCGCCTCGCACGAGTCCGCCTCGTCTCCGAGTGCCCGTCGCCCCGCACGAGTACTCTCCGCCTCGCACGAGTCCGCCTCGTCTCCGAGTACACATCGACCTCGACTCCGACTACTCGTTCGCACGAGTAACTTCCGCCTCCGACTAAGGGCGTAAGTTACGCGGAGGAGCCAGGGCGAAGGCAGGGGGCCCCACACGAACGTGGCGCTGCCCCAACCCTCCAAGCTCCTTCGCAACGACACGCGTGACGCCGTTTTCCACGCCATGCAAGGACCACAGCTGGCGCGACGGGAGGACGCCAGGGTCTGACAGGGGCTGTAATGGCACACAGTGCACCCCCACGACCTCCGACATGCCGTCACATCCAACGCCAGCTGCACGCCACCCCGTCAGAACAAGCACTCGATTGCCGTCTACCTGCTCTTAGGCCTTAACGTGGCAGGCCTAAAACGCACCCGAAGGGGCTGAGTCACCATGTAAACTACTCGGAGGAGGAGCCAAGTGCCCTGGGCGAACAGTAGCAACAGCCCACGCGGCGGCTTCCAACGACACCACAGCTCAGCGCCCTCCCACTACGCCTGACGGACATCAATGACGGAAAAGACTTCTCAACGCCACACCACTGTAGCTTATTTTCTTTTTCCTTCTTTGCCTGTCACCCTTGTGCCTATAAAAGGGGGAGGGGTGCAACGTACGCGAGCGACAAGAGGACACCGAGTTTGTAACCCCTACTACAACACCCCTGGCATAGGAACACGAGTACTCGGAACTGGACGTAGGGTATTACTCTCCGGAGGCGCGAACCAGTATAAAACCCTTGTGTCTCCCGTGTCGATCATCCGGATCCGACACACGATTCGTTACAAATCTACTGCCGGCGGTTGAGAACCCCGACAACCGGGCATCCCTGGGCCCACCAACACATGTGGGCCATACCCGGGAGATGAGTTCCTACACGCCTGGACTACTCGACTAGTGGGCCACGGTGCTGGTACCGTGGACCACAAGGCAAGACAAGACGGATAAGGACTTGTACTAAGACTAGGATAGCTTTCCATACTCTGTATAGGCTACTCCGAGTCCTACTCGAATAGAACTCTTGTACCAATCTGACTTGTAACCCTGCCTCCCGTGGCATATAAGGCGAGGCAGGGACCCCTCAAGATATACGTAATCAATACAGAGCCATGCAACATACAGGACGTAGGGTATTACGCACATTGCGGCCCGAACCTGTCTAATTGTGTGCCCCGTGTCTCACCATCGTGTTCTTGATCTCAGCGAGTCCCACCGCACAATCTACTACTTCGGGTACTCCGTCGTAGGCTCGGTGTCTAAAACACTGACACCGCCGACACCGCAGGACTCCGGCGAGCGGTCCGGGCTGGAGCACTGTGACACCGGAGGCTCGAAGGTGGGCCAGCACCGCGACCGTGACCAGGGTGAAGGAGTGCAGCCCGTCTCGCGGGGACGCCGACGCCGATGAGGGTCGCGCCGCGGCGCCGCCGGGGTCAGGTCGGCCATCCAGCTGTCTACGTCCACGGCAACGCGGGGCGGTGCTAGGCTACAATGGCGGGCCTGGCCGGCCTCCACTTCAACTCACGTGCCTGCTGATGTGGCACCCGAATCCACGTCGGCGACGCTGATGTGGCGCCACATAGGCTAAAACAGTCCAGGAAACCGTCGAGAGGTGTAAATTAAACAGTTTCGATAGTTCGTAAGTGTTTTTTTTAGAAATATAGTTCGTGAGTGTTTAATATCTGATTTTGTCGTTGGAGGTTGAAACTCAGAATACGTGTACAGATGAGGACTATAGAATTGACTTTTTCCTTTTTTATAGGAAGTCACCACAACACCTGGTTGAAAGAAAAGCGAGTCACTTCAGCCCGAAAATTTGTGCCAACGGAACCATCCCATCCTATGGGTGTTGTTGGGCTGAGTTTTTGAGTTGGAGCAAGCTCAGATTCTTTTTAGTTGGAAAATAAATAAAATTAACTGTTTGGACGGAGGCACGCGGATTTCGTGGACCTCTGCGAGCAGATCAGCAGAACATGGAGCTCTACAGGCGTACCGGCGGAGCATGGAGCTTTACGAACGGAACGCGGCGATAGCCAACCCGCTGGTTATGGAGAGTCGCGGCTCCATCGCCAGTCTCCGACGGCAACGCGCTGAAGAACCAGCTGCTATGGTGGGGCCTGAGGCCACCGGCGCGGATGCCGCGGCCGGCAGCCCTTTTTTCTTTCGAGGACGCCGGCGCGGCGGCGAGTCCGGCCGGAAGTTTGGCCAACGCCGGAGATACCCGTCGCGGTCAGCTTTGCAAAATGTTTCCTTTTTTTTGTTTACATGGTTATACATCAATGCAATTGTAAATTTGATTTGGGGGAACACCGGTTCTAGGTAATAATCCGTGCTGCCCCAGCCACACTACTCCTATATCCTGACATGCACGAACTGCTTGCCACGTGTACGGTAGTACGGCGAGATGTCGCCGGCCGCGTCTCCTCGCTAGTCCCCCCTCGCCCTCCGGCCGTGCGCCGGCGAGGTGTAGTAGAAGGCGACGCTCCTGCCGTTCGCCTCCTGAAGCGGCCGCGCGTTCCTCCTCGAGCCCTGCACAACACGTACGCCGCACACTCTATTCAAAAAATGCATTTGCATCGGCCGCGGCCGGCGAGGTGGAAGAAGCAGGGTGCTTACGTCGTTGACGGCGTTCCGCAGCAGCCGGATCTGGCGCCGTGTCACGCGCCGCACCTGCACGCAGAAGCAAGCGCCGTTGGCAACTCAGACCGCGCGCGCGCGTGTTGCATGGCCGACGACGACGACGTGGATTCTACTACTTTACCTGGTGGGCGACCACCCAGGTGACGCCCTCCGTGCACGGCGGCGTGGTGAAGGAGCCCGTGTACCTGTAGTACACGTTGCTCCGGCTCACCGGCCGCCGCGGGTCGACCACCTCGTCGATGAGCTCCTCGTGGTTCTCCCTCCTCGCGATCCGCCTGATGTAGCGCTCCAGCCGGCGTATGGTCCCGTCGCGGCGCCTCCGGCTGACCTTGTAGAGCTGCGCGACGACGGCGTACCTGTTGCCGGCCTCGCTCTGGTGCAGCATGTGCAGCTCGAGGGCGTAGCGGTGGCCGTTGATGGTGTGCTCGCTGGGGAAGTGCCAGTGCATCTGCCAGAGCCGGTAGGCGACGCCGTCGATGACCACGCCGCCGGGGTTGCTGTTGAACCGCACCATGATGTCGTGGCCGCGGTTCACGAGGGACGCCGCGGCGGGGCGGTACGACCGGCCCAGCCGCCGACCTGGGCCGTCCGCTAGCGCCGCCACCGTGTCGGAGAGCCCGATCGGCGACTGCAGCCGACCCACCGAGCACGCCGCCCACTCCCGCCGCACCGCCCCCCACCGCGTCGGCCCGTTCCCGTCCTCGTGCCGGTAGCTGAAGTCCCCTTCCTCTTCTGCAAAACGTGTCACGCAGCAACTCAGAAGAAGGAAGAAAGGGTCGAAGGCATGGCACAACGGCTCGCGACCGGCCCGGTCGCCCGGCTAATGGTAATGATTAGAGATTTTTTTTTGGGTGTCACTCACGGCGGTGGTGCAGGTGCTGTGTGCGTGCGTGTGTGAACAGGAAACGCCTACCGAGCTCCTGCGCCGCCGCGCCGCGGGCCGGCGGCGTCGCGCCGAAGGGAACGAGCAGCGGCAGGGACAAGGAGACGACGAGGACGGCGACGGCGGCCGTCGTCGCCGCCCGGCTCATCCTGCCCAGGGCCGCCGCCGCGTACATGGCGAACACCGCCATGTCACCGGCCTGCTTGAGCAGTGTGGATCGATCGGCGAAAGTGTGTGTGTGTCTGCCCACGCCAGGATCGTCGGCCGGCCGGGTGGGTGTGAAGTAGCCGTGCGCGAGCGCGCGCGGCGGGGCGGGGAGAAAGCGCGTGACCGGCGGCCGGTAAAGCCGGCCGTCACGCGCCGCGCGCGCGCAAGGGGAACAATCAATAATCGGCCGGGTGGTGGTTTCTTTTGGAACGTGCAAAATTTTTGAACTTTCGAACAAAAAATAAGTTATAAAAAAAACTTTGGAACGTGCAAAAATTTCGAACTTTGGAACGTGCACAAAATTTTGAACTTTCGAACAAAAGGGATTTTTTAAAAAGTTATAAATTAAAATGAACCGCATTGATGAAGAGGTAATGGTCACGATTAATTTCTTAAATGGAATAAACAATTGTGCTAAAAATGGAATAAACGATAATATAATAAATAAAAGCAACCAACAAATAAAAAACACGTATCGATCAGTCATCGATATCTCAAAGGAGACATGAACACAACAATTACTCAAACAATAAAAACACATATGAAAAAGAAGATTAAACACAACAAATGTAAAAGACAACGCAGCCCAACAGACTGTCAAGCCCAACCCAGACCAGCAGGTGGCTTCCCATGTCGGCCCAAGGGGAAAGAAACCCGTTCGTCTCCTCCAAGGCTCCTCCACCCACCACCTGTCGGCCACACGGCCTGAACAGGCCGCGTGGTCCTCGAAGCGCCGCCGCCGCCGCCGCTAGCGGTTGCGAGTCGCGATCCGATGGCTGGGCGGGCGTCGTTCCGGCGAGGCGCTGCAGCAGGTGGAATCGAGGAGTTTTTGCCCGGCGGTGATGCCACTGGTACGGACCAACCACGCCCTCTAGAATTTCATACATGGTACAGCGAAGCTTTTTATTCTGAATTCCGATCAAACTAATCAACCCAAAAGACACAAAAGATGCAGATTCCACTTCAAATAACTAAGATTCGCTTCCTGTTTTCATGAATGGTTACCATTTTTTATTTACTCCCTGTTGAAGAAAAGATTATCGGCTATCAAGACAAATGCTACAGATAAGTCGGTTCTTCTCCATGTCTGAATTCAGTACTTCAGTAGCAGTTTAACCTCTAACTGTTTGCAAGTATAATCTCAACCATTCCTGGTTGCTTTCCAAGATATATCCTGTTTGCTAAAACCTGTCAGCTTAGCCTGTTCGATCCTGTGCCAAATCTGTTCTTTGGTGCATGTCGCATTGTGCATGATCCTTTTCTGAGATCGGCACGATTCCATGGCAAGGCTGTAGCTAAAACGGGTTGTGCCCTCACTGGGGAGTGAATGGAAGTTGCAAATATTGAATGCTCAGTGCGCGATTCCTTTCACTGGTATTGGTTGTGCTTGTGCATGGTTTTGGTTTCTTCCAACTGCAGTCAAAAGTGGCCTGCTACTTGCTAGACACCCTTGGACCAAGTACTTCTGGAATATGGTCCAGCCGTCCAGGCTGTGTTTATTTTGGTTGTTCCTTGAATGGCATCTAAGGATTTATGTGATCCAATAGGGAAGTTAATTTAGAGAGCTTGGCATCTATACCTTCGGACTCTGGCTTCTGCAGATTACTCTGTTCTGCATCTGTGTAGTCAAAGGGGACCATGAACTTATTAGGGTCAAAGCAATCTTGCTTTAGTTTCCTTTCACCTTTTCTTTTTGGGGGAAAAGGTTCCTTGTATCCTAGCCCATGTTCCTTTGAGAAAGTGATAGCGGCTGGGACATGAACGTGAAAATGGATAGTGACATATGTGCATGGAAATCCCATGCTGCTAAACTTTGTTTCTTCCATAGCCATGCTGTTCAGGAAACAAAAAAAAAGCATTTACCATGTACCTATCTAGTCACAAATTATCTGTAAATTTTGGGCAGAGAAACTGACTCTTGAAACCTATAGCATGTACACAGGAGGGTGGAGGCCATTCAAGAATCGAACAAAGACTATAACAAGCTATTCAAGGTGGAATTGTTGCTTAAAAGTTAAAACTGGTAACGTTGTGGCGCTGTGCTTTTTTTAGGTTAAAAGTAGACGTATATTACAATTTCGAGTTGCTTACTGGGTTGGTGGGTATTTTGGAGGAATCTTATCGTGCTTTACCATACAAAGATATGCTCCCCTGATATATACCTTTACTTTTTTTATGTACAAACGCAACGTCTTCAAGTACATATTAGGATAAATGGTACTCGCCGAAAGGGGGTTAGCATGCAACAAAATAAAAGTAGCTTGGACCTGGAGATTTGGCAAAAACATGATTGATGCCAAGCTTGGACCATTTTTGTTTCTACCCATGCCTATATTAATTCAGGGTTAAATCATACGAAAGAAAGGTTTGCCAATATCATAATACGAGCAAAAGGTAAATTTTCTGCTGATATTTAGCTTTTTTTTATATTCACATTTGTTCAGTTAAAACCACATTTTTTGTGCATATGCTATAATATCAGAAATCTCAGTTACAAGTTTGCTTTGTGACCTACTGTCTCAGGATCTCCTGCCACCTTTTACTTTATGATGATTTTCTTTAGGTCTTGATTCTTAACTTTCCTAATTGCAAATATTAACTTAATTATAATCTCCACAGCTTACGATCAAGTGGATGGTTGTTCCTTTACGTTTCTAGTGACAACTAAAGCTTGCAAGCGTGAGGCATCTACCATGCACATAGCCCACTAATTATTAGTAGTGGGCATTGAAGATTTTGGTGCAAGACTTCATTATTCTCCTCATAGCATATCTAACCTTCCTGAAAATTTCTTCTGATCGATCATGAGACACATACCATTCACAATTGATCCAATCTCTCCTTTGACCAAACAAGTAGTTATTGTCAGATATTCTTATATGTTACAGTAGTTTAGGTACCATGCTGCCATTAAATTTATGCATGTCATTGTTCATTTGTCTGCCATCAGTTGACCAAAAACTGCGTTCGCTGAGTGCTTTTATTTATTTACAGACAATTACAATATGCCTTCTAATATATCCATAGATGGTGGTCATGAGCACCCCCGCCTTTCGAGATGCCGTAAGTGCTGCTGGTTCATCTTCTCTACTTCTTCCACTAAGAATAGAAAGCTAAATGTCACCATCAGTTTGATCCAGAGCATCTTGAGCATGATCATCCTTTGTTGGACCCTGCCTTGTTCCATTCAAATAATAGCCATTAAAAGTCCAAAACACTTTTTACGCAAATATATTCTCACAGCTAGAGCATCAAGAAAGGCCAACTAAGATTTGTAGTATAGAGTGATAGTTCTCTCTACGATCAAGACTGAAAAGATTAACTAATTGATAAAAGTGACCTGGGATAAGGGAATCTTTGTAAGTTGTCAATTAAAGATTGATTGCTAGGTTGAGAAAATTGTTTTTTTTTACTTTAGTCTATTCTTATCACATCAAAGTTTCATTGATTATGTGACTAGTGGTAGGGGAAAGATCATGTGAAGCGATAAAGCCTTCCAGGAAGTTCAATGTATGCACAGCCTGCACTTTGCCTGTGGGGTGGGGTTAGAGGGAGGATATGCCTCTAAGCTTGATGCTCCCATAGGTTCTGTTAATTGTCCTCTTGGGACCATGCATGTTCTGTATTGTTTATGATGGTACATATATGTAGCTAGGTTAAGTCTAGATTTGAGGACTGATTTGACAATGCTCCCGCCCATTTCAATCATAATTTGCTTCTCATTGTGCCTTCCGAATGGACTCCTTTATATCTCTGTAGGTTGTAGCATATCCTTCATAGGGTTGAGTGATTATATGGGGACCAAGACTGCAATTTGTTACAACTTGTATTTCTCTCGTTGGTGCTAAACCAAACTTTTAGTGCAATACTTCCTACTACCTTGGGCTTGGATGTGCGAAATCCCTGCCTCACATTCATCCTTTTGTCACCTTTTGACATTTCTATGAATCAATATATACCCCTTCTCACTTCTCAGTAGCTTAATCTATCCGTCCATGCATGGTACATTCATTTGTCAACTCTTCATTGGCTAGCTAGATGCTCGCATAGCATTTCTCCTTTGAAAGGGGATAGTCTTTTCTGCACAAAGAAGAGTAGAAAACTAGTAGAAATAAATCAATTCTTTGTGCAAGAATCAGAGAACAATTTTGAATGCTTGTTTTTAGGCAAGGACAAATCTGAATGCTTGAACCTCCTTTTCCAAGTTCCTGTCCCGTCCCACAGCTGGCTGTTGGGCCCACTAGCCACCACGCCTACATTGCATTTTAGGGCAGATAATAAATACCTAGCTAGCTTTTCTTTATATTTTGATATCGTTTTTGCAGGGAAACTTTGGTACCCTTGGCAATATTTATTTGCAAAGAATTAATTAACAGTGTGTATGGCCACTGGGAATATTCAAGTCTTAAACTAACCCTTCTCTTTGTTTTCCAGAAAATAGGCAGACAAGTTCAGGAGAAACTTACTCGTTGGAGGAATATGTTTATGATGAGAGAAACAAGATCTTTGGGTTGCTTTGCGCCGTGCTTAAGTCTTGTCTTCAAAATCCAAAAGCTTGTTGACTTTATATTCATAGACAATGCAAGTGCACAGTGCAAGGTACCCACCAGGGATCTTCTGTGAAGCTTTACTAATAAACAGCACTAGTGTCCTGCGATACTCCCAGTTGTGCAATTACAATTTTTGACCACACAACTAAAGAGTTAGGTTTATCTAAAATACTATAATTCCTAGATGAGGAAAATACCTAGTTTAAATGCTGATACTATCAAATGGTTTTATATATGTCATGGAGGCCATCTGATTTTATTTACCTCTTATTCTTCAGCCAGTGTCAACTCTACACATTTTTTTCCAAACACTGCAAAGACCAATTAGGTATGTTTTCTCATTATTCCAATATAAAACATGGTACTGTCGAAACAATTCAACTCTGACACCAATTGTTCCAACATAAAAAACAAATAAACTAAATTAACGAGTGCTAAAATGCCATAGGAATTCATTTTCTTTACCTGAACAATCTAGCTTCTATTGCTAGGTCCCTGGCAATTTGAGCCAGCAGGGGAAATTGGGAAACATAGGGGGTGATTGGTTTCGTGGATGCGGCCGAACCAGGCCCGACGGGTGCAGCTTCAGCTCGTTCGGTTGCCTGGTCCATCCTTGGGGCCAGGCGCTGCGCATGCAAAATCAACCCCGTGGCCAGGCTCCGGAGGAACGAGAAAACTGGGCGTTTTTGCCGGGCCTGGCTGGCGCGAGCACACGCGCCGTTCGTTGCAGAGAGCACCAATGCGGGAAAGGAGGCAGAGCAGGGCATCCAATCAGTTTCGCTATAGATCCCGGCCACGCGTAAACAGGTAACCAATCAACTACTCATGCATCTACCGAACCTGGCTGACCAGAGCCTGGTTGGTGGGCACGAGCCAGGCCAGTTTCGGCCAGCAAACCAATCACGCCCATAGTTCTAGGCTCCAGCAGTAAGTGGTAACAACACCACATTTTACCATTGCTTGTTGATCTCCTTGGTGGATCTTTCTTGGGTGCCTGTAGACACAGGCCCAGGGCACACAATGCAAGTTTCTCCTAAAAAGCAAAACAACCGCAGGGGATCCTTCCCCTTCCCTACTGTTGTACGACGGCAAGGGCAGGTTTTTACAGTAATAATTACAGCGGCAGGGGACAACTATCAATCGGCTGTGAGGCTGGCTGTCCCCTCATCTCACCTGAGCTACACCGTGCGAGTACTGGAGAGAGCGTGGGCTGAAATGGCCGTAATATAAAAATTTTCAGAAAGATTTGACATGACCCTGCACTTGGAAAATTTTTATATCACAACCCTAGCTGGTACTACTCTCTCAGCCCTCAAGCACTCCTCCTATAGCTCACCACCTCCATGGCTTTGCCGCTTTGGCCTGGGAGCCTGGCCAGCGGTAGCTTCTGTTCTTTTTTCCCCCCGTTTCCCTCTTGAGTTTGAGCAGGAGGCCCAGGCCTGGGAGCTGCAGCGTATGACAGACAATTCTGTTCCGGCCGATTGGTCAGATCCATCGTAGTTTGGAGCTGTACTTTTGTACACCTACTATCGTGTACATGAGTTGCTCGGTGTACATGCTGATAACCGATACTGACGGCCTCGTTGTTTGTGCTGCATGGAGCTACCTGTACTTGCACATTCAAGACTGTGTGCATGAGAGAGAGGCTTGTAGCTACTAGTGCAAGCTTGTGCATGGAAAACACATGAGCCATGCAAGCCAAGATTTGTGCACCTAGGGTTGAAAACGGATGGAAAACCCCTCTCCCGTTTCCGCTCCCGCACTTCTGCGTCGGGAGCGGGAGCGGGAGCGGGACGACCGGGAGCGGGAGCGGACGGGAAATAAACGGGTGTACGAAACGAACCAACACAGACGGAAACTAGACGAAAACGGGCGGAAACCGGGAACTTTAGTCGGGATATAGACCACAACAACCAAAGGCCACAACATGAAAGCAGCAATATTTTCCTATAAACTTGATCATTAAATCAAAACAACAATATAGAGAGATATTAAACCAGACTAGTATATGCTAGCTGAAAGAGCACGAACAAGGCAACAAACCAGCACTAGTCCAGTTGACGAACCAACAATTAACAAACCAGCACGGCAGCACAACGTCATAAATAAAAATAAGTTCACTGTCCACATGACCACACGTCCACACACCGCAAATGTCTCAATTCAACAAGTCCACAGCTCAGACACAATAACACAGACATAGAGTTCACACAATAATGACAGAAATTCCAAAAACCAAAGGTCTTCAACACCACTTAACCATGACATCGACGAACTGCACGATCTGTTCACAGCTCTCCATCTTCATTCATGACATCTGGATCACTTTCATCTTCTTTTTCCTATATTTTACAACACTGATGTTTATGAGTATTTGCAAATGTTAGAGTGCATGTCACAAGTACCACTAGAGCCTTCATTTGCTTTTCTCTTGCTTCCTATCAAAGAATAAAAAATACAACTCCTATTAATTACTATGCTACTGAATAATGAACGAGCAGCGAGCACAGTTTGCTAATCTACTACTGTCTACTGCCTACGAGTCTACAACGTACCTGAAATGGAGCCGCTGGTGCTGCCTTTCGCAGTCGCAGATGGTGCTGGTCGCTTCGGCGGCGGGGGTGGCAACATGCTTGCCAAACCTAGGTGCTTCTCGGGGGCAAGGAGCTCGAGCCAGAACGGCGTCCTCCTCCAATTCCAGTTCCAGAGCGTGGCATCTTCGCCAACCGCGGAGGATGGCACGGCACACGGCACTGCGGCAGCCGGTAGGCCGCGCGCGCGTCAGGGACTCAGGGGACTCGGGGCTAGGGACCTAGGGTCGATGGGGGAGGCCGAAGGCGACGACCGACGGGAGGCAGCGGCCGGCGACTCGGCGTGGGTGAGATCTGAGCGAGGTGAGAGGTGGCGGGCAGAGATGCGGAGTGGCGCCCGTGCGGGGTGCGGCGGGCGAGTCGCGAGTGGGGGGCTTTGCGGCGGTCGGCGGGTGCGGGTGACATAACTTAGGGTTAGTAACTGGGCTGGGCTTTTGTGAATTGTGATCTGCTGGATGGTGGGCTGAACATCCGGGTTAAATCCGGGTCCATCCCGATGAAATACGGGACCCCGGCAATCCGGACGGGATGGAGCCCCTCCCGTTTCCGCCCCGCTCCCGCAGGTTTCCGCCCCGCGACCCGACCCGCACCCGGATTTTTCCGGAAAAACGGAAACGAACGGATTAAATGTAGAAAACGGAGCGGGTCGGGACGGGATTTTACCCGTCCGTTTTCAACCTTATGTGCACCTTGGATGCCAATAAGGCTGGGCAAGGCCATGGAAAAGATAGGCTGTGTCATGCATCACCAATATTTTATGCAAAAGAGAGCCGCATTATGTTCATCAGGTGAGCGTGGACCGTTGAGCAGCCTGCCAATGGTATTTTTACTCCAAAAATAACAGCGCAGAGCATCTCCTTTTACTTTATCAGTTATCCTGCGACTCATATTGAAAGTTAGGCCTTGTTTAGTTGTTGGAAAAATTTGCCTTTTCAACGTTTCGAACTCCTGTAGCACACTGTAGCACGTTTCGTTTGTTTGTGGTAAATATTATCCTACCATGGTCTAACTAGGCTCAAAAGATTCGTGTCGCGAAGTACATCAAAACTGTATAATTAGTTATTTTTTTACCTATATTTAATACTCCGAACATATGTCTTTTGGCGTATTTAATGTGATGTGATGGAAAGAGAGTGGAGAAAACGTTAGAAACTTTAGCAAACTAAACAAGACCTTAGTGGATATTCGCGCTGGTGATGATGACTTGATCTCATGACCACGCTGCTTCGATGCTTCTACACTTCAAAGCAAGTACAGTACTCGATTGGCCATGTCTCCAAAAAGTCTAAATAAAAAGGAACAAATTTCATTTTTGAACTACATGCATGCATGGCAAAACAAGCTGCCAGAATTAATGGCACATCGAGTTATAAAGTTAGGTTAAGTTGTAGTCTTTATTTAAGCTTATCTTCAGGTATAGTATGTGCTAGCTTACTTTTAGCTAACTAATATTATGGGGGTATTTATTAGAAGATTGTGTTTTGGGAGTTTCTTTGCTAGTTTCTTGCACCGTAAGTGAGGTTTCCTAGGTTGCTGTTAACTGGTCCTACTCTGAGTGTTATCACATATCAGTTCAGCCATCTAGTCTATATTATCTTGTTTCGTTGGGTTTTTGTTTATTATCTGATCATTTTCCATGTGGTTAAATTAAAGAGCATTCGATTCGTTGGAATCCAAAAATTGCATGCTTTTTCTCTACTAAGCATATATATGTCCTAAATTAAAGCTTGTCCAGATCGGTACTCATGACTAACCCTACATTTGAGTGGATGAATGCTGCTAGTTAATCACGTTTTGAACATAATTATTGAGGATGATGTCTTCTACAAGAGCTAAATAATATTCTTGTAAAGCAAATTAATTATAATTAATGTTTTTCGTGCCTTGCATTGCATCTTCACTTTACTCTTGCGAGCTCAGTTCACCTCTTTCATGGCATGTGCCTTGCATGGTATATCTCATCATATACACATACTGTATATACACTACAAGATCTCTGGTTCTTCTCTCATGTGTTTCTGTGAGACTGTGACCCCCTGATGCGGCACATTGGAGCATGCATGCTCTGACCCTTGACTTTAGAGCCAAGGAGAAGATTCTGAAAGATGTTTGTTCGTTTGACTTTTGCCTCATTCATGTGTGGTGGTGTCTTGTTGGGAACTGGGCAAGGAGTTGTTGGGCATGATCTGATGGGATCGCACTGGAGTGTGTTAGGTTTCACTGCATCTATCTCGCAGAGGAGAAAAGCTAGAATACTGAATACTCTACACAATAAAACGGACTATACATTGATGGAAGGATAGGCCATGCAGTTACCAATGGTTTCAAGTGTGTAGCAGGTCTTAAGAACCCCAATATATACTTGAGAAACAATCCATCTATCTGTTGCATTACATCAAATGTCAAGTCTCTGACATGAACCACATGGAACAGATTGCACTCATAGCAAGTTCAACCATTGGCTGGCTACATAGGATTAGGAGAGGAGAGACAGAGAGAAATAGGTGGGAGGTAGAGATAGAGAGAGAATATAGAAAAGGCTATGCAAAAAGGTAGCAGCAAAAAAACAATATGAGTGGGGGCGATATACCTTTGTAGATTTGTTTGCGTTAACTATTGCCATGTCCTCTTTGGGCTAATATAATCCTTTGTTAATCAACCTCTCCTTTTGGCATGCATGGACCTTTGGTCCCCATTTGTTCTTGAGTGTGCTCCCCCTCATAGCCTGGCTTTCCCTTCCTTCAACTCCACTCAAGTGTGCTCCTGGAGCTACTTAATCTTGATCCCAAGCAACAAGACCTCTCCAAACCTCGATCAGCTTCCTCTTTCTCTCACTCACTCACTCACTCACTCACCTCATCTCACACACAGAGACATCATCTGCATATAAGCTAGGAGTTGTTCAAGAGAGACCACTCAGGAGATGCTGTACGAGGGGGTTAGATTTTGGAACATGTCAAATCACAGCATTTGAAAGGTGAAGTCACAAGTTTTTCTGTCTACTTTTTTTTTGTTTCTACTGGTTGAGAGGCGCATGATGAGAGAGAGAGAGAGCGCTAGCTGCTTCTGCTTGTTGCCTTGCTCGCTTTGGGCATTTCTCACTCAGGCCTTGTTTAGTTGGTTGAAAAATTTGCAAATTTAACAGCTGGAACTCTTGTAGCACACTGTAGCACGTTTCGTTTGTTTGTGGTAAATATTATCCTACCATGGCTTAACTAGACTCAAAAGATTCGTGTCGCAAAGGACATCCAAACTGTGTAATTAGTTATTTTTTTACCTATATTTAATACTCTGAACATATGTCTTTTGGCGTATTTAATGTGATGTGATGGAGAGATAGTGGAAAAAAAGTTAGAAACTTTAACCATCTAAACCAGACCTCACTTGCCTGCCCACAGTGACCTCATGCCAAAGTTTCCCCTTCTCTTGATACTACTGCATGCATGCCTTGCAGAGGTGGTATGTGAGGAGAGCATGCCGCGGCAGGGAGGACGAGAGGGGAGAGTAGATTCCTTTGCTGCACACAAGGGAGAGCTCACAACACAATCACAAGTTCCAGTGGTAGTCTAGGCCTTGCAGACACATGCAAAGATCTCTTCCCTCTTGCCACAAGGGATAAGATCTCCCTTCTCTCACCTTTTGTTTCTTTTGGCCCCTCTGTATGCATGCTCTCCCTCTCTCTCTGTAGATATATGCATATATGCATATGCTTGTTTACATCTTGAGATGAGGGCATACATAAAAAGATTTGTACAAAAATTTTGTGCAGAGCTGGAAGCAAGGGATCATATGTATCTGCTGCTTGACACAGAGGCACATGTCCCTTTTGGTGGGTAATGATGGTGTGCAGGTGGATGTGATGATAGATTGCCTCATCTGGGGACTGAGACATTCCATCCAAGGCCGCCCCAGTGTCATGCTGCCTCCTCACATTCACAGCTATCGCTCCCTGGCTGCGCTGCAATATTCCATTTGTTTGCTAATGTCTTGTGTCAAGATGCCTTGGATGTGAGTCTTCACTGCCCTTTTCTCTCTCTCATGCATCACCATGAATACACAGCATATACACACCAGCTTGCACTGTTGCTTGGGCTAGGATTGCATGTGATCCTGCAATAACGTATAGCCAATCGGCCGGGGAGGAGTGTAGCTAGCTGCAGGTCACTTGTGGTTACAACGCATGCGAGAGCATGCATGTGTGTGCAATGTGCAGCACTGACACGGCGAGGCCCAGGTGACGGTGTGGTGTGCTCTTCTTCTCGCAAGGGAAGAAGCTACTGTAGTTTGCATGATTGCCTACCTCAGGGCCGGGCCATCAATGGAGATCCTACTATGGGACAAAACATGGTATGGTTGGAGAGTCGGCTCTGTCCAGTCTCTATTCACCCATTTAAAGCCTTGCGTGTGTGTGCTCTCACTCACACACACAGACGACACAGAGAGAGAGATGGTAGCCTAGCCGTCCAAATCGTCAGAAAACTATAATACTGGTGTGCAAATCTTTTGGAAAGGGTGTAATCTCCTGAGGCCTCCGTAATGATTAAAGAGTTCCAAATTGGCTATTACCACCTAGATCAGCAAGTGTTCTCACACTAAGCAAGGTAACTAAGCAGAATTGCTGGTGTCAAAAGCCGTGCATCATGCTTGTACTACTACTGCCAGCTTAAAGCTAAACCTTTAGATGATAGCGTCGAGAACAATAATAGTGTGGAAGATCCGTGTGGGATCATTAGGCGAAAATATATAGATTGATAAAGCAAACCTGCTCGGAGTAGTTTCTTAACTGTGTCTAGTAACAAAATATGTAGATGTGCTTTTCCTAAACTTTTTAGAATGTCAAACTGGATTGCATTATTAGCCTGCTAGGGGGATTTTTAAATTTGTACAGAACCAATAGGTTTGGAAAAAAATAATATTGCCCTGTCCAAATTAATTCGTCAAACAAAGGTGGTCAACCCAAAGTAGTTGACACAAGCTACTTAATTTAACCATTAATTTGTGGTCACAATATTTGGTTCTCTTGCATTGTAGCAAACAATAGTTTGATTAGAATATATTGCACTAGCGGCCCCTTATGATTGTGTAGCATGATTATGCATCGATCTATAAATGCACATAAACGATCACAAGACCTGTTAATTGGTATCTAGAGGTTCAAATTATCCTAATTAATCAGCAAGTAAATATCATATTCCTCTATTATCACAAGCATGAAGCCTGAGATGTCACATACTCTACTGTCTGTGCCGAACAGTACAGGAGCCCTACGTACGTATTTCAGCTATGGTGGTTTGGATCTCAAAGTGGCACACCTGACAAGTTTAGTGACTTAGAAAGCATTTCAAGAATTTAGACTTAGATGGAACAAAAGGGAAAAGTTTAAGGACCATGTAGTTTGCTCTTTTAATTATATGAATTACAACTGGACATCCATGCTACACAAAGATCAACAGTTATATATGTTGCTTCAACATCCGGGGCTCTACCTGTTTTGGATAGATAATTTGTAATTTAACATAGTGATTTGGCTACTTGCAACAATATAATTAAGCTTGTGTATTTTAAATATCTGTTGGACATAAAGGTTCCTTTTTAAAAGATTTACTTGGTATCTATGACTGGGAAAAATAGTGCATATGTCATTATACTTAAGAATCCATGAAGTCGAAGACGAGGTTGGATGCATAAACCAAATCATAATATTCATTAGATTTTTTTATAATTTGATTTTCCTCAACATGCTTGTAATTAATTCCATTTAGTCCATTTTTTATAGAGGAATATGAATCACTTCAAAGTTACTCCCTCCATCCCAAACTCTAGATTGTTTTAGCTTTCCTAGATAAGTTGCTATTGAGATATGCACCTAAATTTATATCATGTCTCTGTACACATAGTAAAAATTATGTATTTAGAAAGTTAAAATAACTTGCAAGTAAAAATGGAGGGAGTGATATATGCAGGATATCAGGCTAATTTGTAGAATGACTTTTCCCATGTGGCCCATTATTAGTAGCCATTTTCGTACCGATCTTTCTATGCCTGACAATCATTTTATTTAAATTCATATCCAACACAACCAACATGTATTGCGCTCAAAATGTCATCAGTGCCATAACAATTTATGCCTTTTTTGTGTACTCTATTGACCCTTATCACTAGAGGCCATTGTGCTTATTTTTTTTGGGAATGCCATTGTGTTTAATTGTGTAGATTCAGATTTGATTCCTCGCAGGAGCAGATTTACAGGGTTGGTTTTAATAGATTTTCTAGACTCGGAGAAGCATGTTACTTGTTATTAATGAAAAATCATGATCGCTCTTCACTCCACGGACCACGGCATCTAGTTTTTGTGCTTAGGCGCCCAGGAAACAAATCACCACACACTTCATAGAGTCGTACGTATCACGTCTTAGCACCTGGTATAGCCTACCAGGCCAGTATACACGAAACATTGCATCAACTAATTTGTGTGCACACATGAACACACGAGAGGGATGCCAATGATCATCAATTCATCCTTCGACTCTCCTAGCTGGCCATGGCATTGCTTGGATCCAGCGTACACGCACTGATGATGTGTACTGCTCATCAACCCATCAACCCGTCCATCTGGCTAGTAGTACTAATCTTGGCGCAGCATGCAACTAGTTCCTTTTTTTGGAGAGAGAGAGAGCGCTTGGCTTAGCTTATGCTAGCTCTTCATATGAAATTTTTCTAGAGACAGAGAGAGAGAGATAGATAGCTTAATTAGCTCTTGATATATGAATGTTTGGTTGTTTAGGCCCATCACCTCACCAACACCAATCCTTGGAATGTTTTAGATTCCACTTAAGCCTCCTCAAATGATACATGCCACAGTCCACCGGATAAAAGACAACTCCCAGCACACTCCTCCCCTTTGCTGCCACCTTTCCCCTCCTCCCCTTCCATTCCTAGAGAGAGAAAGCACCCTCTCTCTCTCTCTCTCTCTCTCTACCAGCTCCTTCTCTCTTCCCCTCTCAAGAGTTTGCACAGTGCATCTACCACTAGCTACTTCTAGCTTGCTAGGCCATGGCTGAGTAGGTAGTGGCAAGCTACTGTGTGTAGATGAGGCAGTCTCTCTCTCACACTCGCAAGCACACACCTCTGTATTTTTGGCAGATGAGGATGTCCTGTCACGGAAGCTGCAGCTGCGAGGCCAGATGCTGCCGCTGCCGCTGCTGCTGGACGTCGTGCGCCCCTATTAAACCCGCCAGGAGATGCACGCCCTCCTCCTCCTCCTGCACCCCCTCATGCTCCTCGCCTGCCACAACCGCCGACTCCGGCCGCCGCTCCTCCGCGGGCTCGCGCCGGTGAAGAAGAAGCTGCAGCACCCGGGAGGAGGAACCGTCGGAGCTATGCTCGGCTCGCTCCACCACCAGCACCGCCACCACTCCTCCTCATCCTCCGACACCGACAACAACAATGACAACAAGAACGGCAGCAACAGCAGCGGCGGCGGCGTCCTCGCCGCCGCGGCACCGTCCGCGCGGGACCTCGTCCTGGCCTGCGCCGACCTGCTCCAGCGCGGCGACCTCCCCGCCGCGCGCCGCGCCACGGGGGTCCTGCTGTCCGCGGCGTCCCCGCGCGCCGACGCCGCCGACCGCCTCGCCTACCACTTCGCCCGCGCGCTCGCGCTCCGGGCGGACGCCAGGGCCGCCGCCGGCCGCGTCGACCCGGTGGGCCTGATGTCCGTCGCCGCGCGGCCGGCGTCGTCGGGTGCCTACCTGGCCTTCAACCAGATCGCGCCGTTCCTGCGCTTCGCGCACCTGACGGCGAACCAGGCGATCCTCGATGCCGTCGAGGGCGCGCGCCGCATCCACATCCTCGACCTCGACGCCGCGCACGGCGTGCAGTGGCCGCCACTCCTCCAGGCGATCGCCGAGCGCGCCGACCCGGCGGTGGGCCCGCCGGAGGTCCGCATCACCGGCGCCGGCGCTGACCGCGACACCCTCCTCCGCACCGGCAGCCGCCTCCGCGCCTTCGCCCGCTCCATCCAGCTCCCCTTCCACTTCACGCCGCTCCTGCTCTCCTGCGCCGCCACACACCACCACGAGGTCGCCGGCGGGAGCACCACGGCGGCTTCCGGCGCGGCCACGAGCCTGGAGCTCCACCCTGACGAGACGCTCGCCGTGAACTGCGTCATGTTCTTGCACAAGCTGGGCGGGCAGGACGAGGTCGCCGCCTTCTTGAAGTGGGTCAAGGCCATGGCCCCCGCCGTGGTGACCGTCGCGGAGAGGGAGACGATCGGCGGGGGCTACGACCGCATCGACGACCTGCCCCAGCGGGCCGCCGTCGCCATGGACCACTACTCGGCGGTGTTCGAGGCGCTCGAAGCGACCGTGCCGCCGGGGAGCCGGGAGCGGCTGGCGGTGGAGCAGGAGGTGCTCGGCAGGGAGATCGAGGCCTCGCTGGGGCCCGCCGGCGGGAGGTGGTGGCGCGGGCTCGAGCGGTGGGGCGCCGCGGCGCGCGCCGCCGGGTTCGCGGCGCGGCCGCTCAGCGCGTTCGCCGTGTCGCAGGCGCGGCTGCTGCTGCGGCTGCACTACCCGTCGGAGGGCTACCTCGTGCAGGAGGCGCGCGGCGCGTGCTTCCTCGGCTGGCAGACGCGGCCGCTGCTGTGCGTGTCGTCGTGGCAGTAGCCCACCGCGGCACCGGCTCTCCTTCATCTGCTGCGTGCATGTACTCATGCCGCCGGCGGCGACGACGAAGACGGCCTAGGGTTTGCTTGCTCATAGTCATCACTACCGCATATATAGAGCTAGCGTATATATAAGAGCATTGCATTTTGTTGCAATAATATTGGTTTCTTGCTTGTTACCCTACTACTTAGTAAGATTATGATCTCATGGTGGTTTTGGAGGATGATCATCAGTTTGTTAATTGGGTTAATTGCAAGGAGGAAACCCTAACCCTAGCTTGCTGCATGGTTAATTGCATTGCTTGCTGTACAATTGGTTAATTTGAGGATGGAGTTCATAGCTAGCTTTGCATGCATGGGGTGGCATTGGAACGAGCTAGTGATGAATAGCTTGGTTTCTAGACTTGGTGAGGGCTAGCAACTACTTCAACGTTCTAGAATCAGCAGCTCTGCTGATTTAATTATCCCCTCATTTTTTTGTTTGTTTATTTCTCTCACTAGCTAGTTCCTGTTGGACATTCTATATATAGTTCTAGGGAGATTTTTGTCTATATGTTGGATACCTATTTTGCTAGTATTATTTGTTAATTTTGATGTGAAAGGATCTGTTACTATTGCCTGCTGTCTTCTCAATATTTGCATATATTTGATGCTTTGTTTAAGTTTGCGTGTGATCTTGCAGAATGTCCTCCTCCTCTGACCGTACTCCCTTTTCTATATTCATGTTTATTTTTTTTATACCTGAGGCATGGAGGAGGATCTTCTAGCTCCTATAGCTCACTTGCATGGCCTCGTTTTAATTATATTCCTGCACTTCACTTGCTTGTTGGCGCTTGATGCCGTTGTTTGTATTATAACTAATCATGCGTGCTTTTGCCAAGCACTAGCCATAAACTAATGGCCATTTTGGGAGGCTGTTTGTGTGGGAGTAATCATCACTCCCGTGGGTGTGTCAACTTGCAGCAAGCCACACAATATACATGTATACATATATGGTAGATGCTAAGACACCTAGTGTTTTTCTAATGTGCTCTTAGTAGAAAGAAATTGGGAGTGTCTCCTCTCCTGCCCGGGGAGAAGGGGTTTTGGGTTCTTGTTTTCTGTGTCATGCCCCAGATATGCTGGCAAGCTGTCTTTGGGAGGGCATGGCAGTGGCATGATCCCATGCATCAATGCCAACCCTCATCCCTGCCCCCTGTCCCCTCAAACAAAATCATGGGATTTCTCAAAACCAAGCCACCCCTTTTGGTGGCCAGCTTGCCTCCCCGGCCTTAATCTTTCTCTCCTGGCTATGTCTCCCTCCCCCCTCCCCCCCCCTCTCTTCTCACTCGGAGAAAAGAAAAGATCATTCCCTTTTGGAAGGGCCCATGTTCTCCTCTCTCTCCATTTACCTTGGGATGTTTTATGATGCATGCTTTCTTAATATTTGTTCCTCAAAGAGAACCATAGCATGCCCTACTTGCATTTGATTCCTTGGATGCTTGTCTCTCATGTTTATATAATAAGTAGGTAGATTGGTACCACTCCTCAAAGTTTATACCCACAACAATTAATTGTTTGCGTGTACTAGGCATTAGAGAAAATGTAATAAATTAAAAAGAATGTGTGAAAAAGAAAACACAGTAGACAGTACAATGAATATTGCAAGAGTTTCAAAAAGCATCTGCAGACCAGTAGTTTATCTATTTACAGTTAAGTTTGCTGAAAAATAGTATAATTCCATTTATGATATTTAGTGTGACTTTGAAGAACGACAACGGGCCGGGTCGGTGGATTATCATATCTTTCTAGACCCTGATGTATCAACCATATCCTTTTCAGCTTATCTTTGTTAGAAGCAAATCTAGTTGGTTCTCACAAGGGAATAACATTTGATTGTTTGCAAGAATCACTTTTGACTTCGAAATTATTGTAGCCACTGCTTTTTGGCAGCATTGAATTCATTGTTTTTTCACATAGCATTGCACTGATTCATTTTAGAAAGTAGGAAGACATAAAACAAATAGGAAAATTTATTTTCAATATATATATCGTGTTCCATGCTTTCTATATGTTCAAACTGTATTATTATTATTATTATTATTATTATTATTATTATTATTATTATTATTATTATTATTATCACTCCTCCACTTTAAAATTTATATCATGCGTGCATCAACCTAATAGATAATCAACAACAACAACAACAACATATGCCTTCTTTCTGTGTTTTTAGTGGCCCAACATGTTTCTCAAGAATTAATTAATAGAGAGAGGTAATTCTTGCAGAGTTTTGGGTGTTTGTACTCTCTGAGCCTCTGGCCTACTTATTCTCATTTTGTTTTTCAAATCTTGAACTTTATAAAGTTTAAACATCTTTCAGAATTATAGCAGATATTCTAATCTGGTCATATACATATACATGTTGTGCAGTTATAGACCTACGCGTATCTTTTTGCTAGTGACAAGCAAGGACAGTATATTCTAGTGATTTCGCTTTTGTTTTTGCATGGCCATGATGGTATCTTCATATCTCTATCTCATTATTATTCTACCTTTTATTTTTAGTTTGAGGGACAGAAAGGCATCTGTCCTATATATTTCTGGTAGCCTTACCTAGCTATATACATATATACATCGGTCTAATGGGATACGGATACCAGAACTATATAATAATAGCCCCTGCGAGCTCCTATATGTAAAATCACATCGGCCGTAAAAAGGAGTGGTTTTAACACAAAAGAAACATGCGTGTTCTTATCCTTGTTGGAAAAGAAGTAAACAAACAAAGAAGAACAGAAAAGATGTAAGGACTAGCTGGATGATCTGAAGCTTCATGGAATTGTCACTAGCTCGATCGGTCGTTGATCGACCCCGTAGGCAGCTTCGATTACCACTTGGATTTTGTGGGGGAATCTTCAACTGAACATTTTTGTGGGTTTATTCGGCTTCGTCAACGTCCAATGAATCTTTATCAACATATACCTTTGTAAGCTTCCTAAATGATTGCCATTCCTTCTTACTGGCTATATAGCTGAGCTGTCTAGATGGAGTGTAGATAGAGAGATAGCACGATCGAGACTGGGATGGCTCATGAGCTATATGCTGCAGGTAGTTTCACCATCTGCAATGTGTCACATGCATCATGAAATCGTTTGGAGGTATAGGGGAAATTGTTGTTGGTCATCACGAGGACATTTGGCCTCTAGCTTCTAAGTTCATGCTGGGGGGAATATAAAATATAATTGTTCTACGATCTGATATATTTTGAGCGCGAATTGTTATTCTATTTCTGTTCGTTGGAAAAGAAAAGCGCTATTGGTCTCTCATCACTTTTTAACGTAACTCCTCTTGGTACTTTCTCAAGAAACATTTGTGCTACACGTACGTATACCCCAACTGCAATAGTACAACTTAATAAAGCTGATCTTATTGTCTATACAACTTAATATCGCTTCAAAGGGATCTGTTAAAATTTCATTAAGGATTCATAGAATGTGGTATCATTGCACAAGAAACAACAGACGCAATCCACAGAGGCCGCCGTCCTGCTGTTTAAGGCTGCCAAGCCATAAATTTTTTGCAGGAGAGTACTAGAAGAAGCCTGCAAATGCTCCATCTCCCTGAATCCCCTGATCATTGGATGCCATGCATTAATTCTCTCCTATCGGCATGCATGGCGGCAGCAGCAGCAGTGACGACTGACGACAGCGCATGGAGAAAGAAGATTGTGTGTGTTCTACACTTCGATCTTCCCTCACCGTGAGACCAATGGAATCAACTAGCATGGCCATGTATCGATCTCTGCTCCTCCCAAAGCTATGGTGCTACTACCCTAGCTTGAAGCTGGAGAAACACTTTCACAGAATTTCTATAATATGACAGTTATTCCTTTGTGCGCATATGCATGTCTCGATTGGTGTCACGTACGGGTAACACACACATCATGAAACAGTGGTTTCCAAAAGTGAGCTAGAATTTATTCAGGTGTTTTATATAGTTTCAAGCTAAGGGTCTGACGGGACATTACATGTGTAATGGCATAATGAGGATGGTAGTACACACAGGCCGGTGCTATGATTTCAGATCAGTCAGCTGCAGCATGCAGCATCTACACCATAGATATGGTGATATAGGCTGCTTCCATTTTCTCTCTTTCAGAGTTCAAGGAGAAAGGAAGCAATGCAGGTGTGACTTCCCTGCCCTGAATGGGTGTGTGTGCGCAGTGCAACAGCCTTGCGTTCAGCATTCACTGCAATGATAGGAGGACACAGGGATCAGCACACATCATATGGAGAGAAGGCTAGCTGATTGGGCAACTGTGTAAGCAGCTGTGTAGGCCGGCCGGCCAGATCTGTGATGATTGGATTCTGCTAGATTTCTAGATGAGCTAGGTACTAGCTGCTTAGGGTGTGTTTAGAGCCCAAACGTTTGGGCAAAGTTTGGCAATTCTGATCAAAATTGGTGTAAAATACACTATAGCGTCAGATGAATAGTGAGAGGTGATGTGATGGAATGTGATAGATGATAGGATGTATTTTGGAAAAATTTAGACTTCTAAACACACCCTTACATTCATGCTGTGTTCCATGGATCTTTGAGGGAGAGGCATCTGTACTGCCGGTAGTAGAATCTTATTCATGCACTCCATACTGCTGCCTGCCTGCCGGTCTGATTGAAACCGTCATGTCCTCACTGATCTTTGGGTGTGTTTAGTTCTCTGAATTGAGATGTAAAATTTTGGATTTTGCATGAATTTTAGGTTGAAAAGCACTGTTCCGAACTGAAAAGTACTGTAGCACTTTTCGTTTGTTTGTGATAAATATTATCCTACCATGGCCTAACTAGGATCAAAAGATTCGTCTCGCAAAGTACATCCAAACTGTGTAATTAGTTTTTGATTTCATCTACATTTAGTACTCCATGCATGTACCGGTATTTTTGATGTGATGTTTGATGTGACGAGAAATCTTCTTTTTGCATAATGAATTTTGGAGAAGTTTGGCTTCTAAACACACCCTTTCTCGTGAGCTAGCCGGTGAGCTCATTCTTCGGGCCATTTACCACACTGAAACAGAGATGGTTGAGTTGACATTACACCCATGAACAAGGATAGAACTGTCGCAAAAGTTCGTGTGATTTGGAAAGGGGGTGGGGTAAAAGCAAACAAGGAGAATCACTTGCACGTTCGGCGTCTGGAAACCTGCCCTGACTTGGCAGATCCTCCGGCGATCCCGTTGCAGCCTTGCCCTACCCCTCCCCTCCTCTACATAAATTCTCTCTCTCTCTCTCTCTCTCTCTCTCTCAACTTGTGTGTGTCACGGGCAAGCATGCGTCTCGTTTACTATAGGCACATCATGATGGTAGTATGGTTTATGTGCTGGTGTGGTGCAACATTTCGTACGTGAAATGAATTGTCACATGTGAAACTTCTATTCGTACGTGTGGTACCGACGTACGTGCTGGCCGGCCGGTATATGAACAGAAAAATGCACTGGGGTCAGCGGCAGTCCGATTGGGATTTCTGTTTTTTCGAATTTTTTCTGTCCCCGTCGAAAAGACTGAATTTAATGAAATTTTGGCCGAAATCTAGACTAAAAGGTGTATTTTTGGTGAATAGAACGAAATTTCGAACAAACAGTAATTTCGGTCACGACAAAAAAGATCGAATTTACTAGTCCCGACCAATTTTTTTCCCCTCGATCATTACCTGTACAAATATACTCTTCCATGTTGTTAGGATATGTGGGACCACGTATGTTACTCCTCTACTCTAACCGTACTGCTTCCGAGATTGTTAGAGCAGAGAAGAGAGAACGGCCGTTTTGCAAGAGAAGATGAACCTGAAGGATCGGGTTTAATAAATGGAAAATTTTAGGGTGCTTGTAATTAATGTGAGCCATCCATCTGGTGAGATCTAACGGTGGTAGTACCCGGTAGTACCATTTTTGTGGACCCGGTACTAGGTACTATCTGGTACTACCTAATTAAATTAGCTGATGAAAAAATATTAGTACAAGGTACTACCCGGTACTACCCAAGTACCGGAACAAAGCTTACATTTCAGCTAAAAATGACTAAGTGATTAATTTAATTTTAGTATTTGCATAGTTCCATGATACACAGTTAGCATTTGCGATTTCATTTACGAATCAAGATTTATGTATCCTTTATAACATCATTTTTCTTGAATGAATATGTTTTACTCTATAGTACTCCCGATGTTTCAAATCGTGGGTCATTTTTGCTTTTCTAGGTTTCTAAATTTTTAGTATGCATCTAGACATACACTATATTTAGGTAGATAAATACAAACATATATGCTCTAAAAAAACCCAAAACGACCTACAATTTGTGACGGGTGGAGTAATATTTTCTCACTCCGTTTCAAATTATATGTTGTTTTATATTTTTATGTTTATAGATATTATTACACATCTAGACCTCATTATATTTATTAGATGCATAGAAAGTTAATGTATTTGAGAAATCAAAATGACCTACAATTTAGAATTTGGAACGAGGAAGGAGTACTTTATAAGGATCTCGATTTATATGACTTGTTAAATTACGTCTATGTAGCAATGCAAAAAGTTTTACCCATCCAACCAGATGATTGTGTGTGTACTGCGGAGCCCACCCAGAGAAAGAAGCGACAGCAGCGCACGCTCAGAGAATTATGGATAGGGTGGCTTGACACTTTAGTGGCCCACTTGCAGACGTGCTGGGAGCCTACGTACTGGGTCTGAAACCCAGCAAGGACACTGGACACACACAGGCGGGCGGGGGCGGGCGGCAGCTAGCGCGCGCGCCTCGCGCAAGCAGACGGGCCGGCCTGCCAGCCCAGACCATACACCATGCAGCATCTTGCCCCCATCTTTTAGCAAGGCGCGCACTCCACCTTTGCACTCCTGTATGTTATGTGTGACTGTGAGAGTGAGCATGTACACATGGTAGCACACACACTGCAGCTATATATAGCACAACAGCTACGTACCATGCCGGCCAGCAGCTGTCCGAGATCCTCTCATAGCCGCCTCATGCATGACACTCATGGAGTTGTAACCGGCCGGCCAAGATGTCAAGAAAAGTTTGGCATCGAGGATAGACCCGATGAATCATCCACTGGAGCTTGAAAAGTTGCTGTCCACAGTACTTTTCCATGGAACCCAAGTATTGCTTGGTTCTCAGAGAGAAACGAGGTTGAAATTAACGATACTTGTTTATAGAGGAAAATATGTAGTGAGGCGCAATCCTGTAAACTCGCATTTTGCAGCTCAGAGAGTACAACGATTGCATCTCGAACCAGTTGCAACTCGAACCCTCATGACATTTTTATATAACTACTAGTATGGTACTGTACACTACCCACCCCGCTTGGTACTGCACTTCTCCCTTCAGTTGCACCTGTTTATTGGTTCGAGTTGCAATCGGTGTGCACTCAGAGGTGCAAATACTTGAGTTTGCAGGATTGCACCTATTAGGTGGTTTGCACTATGTTGACGTTTGAAACACGTGTCGAGTTTCGATTTGCAAGCATACGGATCACGTGTAGTCTTTTTCACTCGGGGGTGACCCTAGGTATCAATCCGTGGATCGAAAGCAAACTACCTAGGGTTCTCCATCGAATCTAACTGGTCTAATTCTACATGAAGCATAGATTGCATAAAGGGTTTAACATACAAACATGGGTGGATGTATGGATCACATTCGTTAGCCAAAAGGTAACACGACAAAAGGTAGCACGAGCCTACCGTCTCATAGTTGCAACTCCGGCCAAAGTGATAAACTAACCTAAAGCTCATACCATGATAAGGAGATATCCATTGCACGTTCGTTCGGTGCTTTCCCTATATCGTACTGTCACTACGGAAGGTAATCAACACCGAACGACTACTCGTAAGTCCTTGCATCACTTCGATGTATCTGCAAGACATAGATTAGATCTATTCCTACTAAGATCATATGCTAGCTACACACATGAATGAGAGAAGGCATGCATCGAAGAAGATCAAAAGTAGAGACAAGATTAGATTAATATCACCGTCAAAAGTACATTTGCCTTGATGAATCCAAGGCATGGCTCCGGAACTCCACCATGGCTTCACCACGTAGGGCCAACCATGGCGGCTAGGATCTAGCCTAAGCCACCTCCTAGGCAATGTCGAGGACTCGCGGCGGTGGCGGCTTCCTTCGGTGTGTATTCCTCAATTCGGCTGCTCTCTGATGAATGGATGTGGCGGTCGTCGAGGGCAGGAGCTCTAAATAGATCGAGGAGCATCTAGGTCAAAGGGGAGCGTGAACCAGGCCCGAAAGGGGGTGGCCGGCCGGCCTGGGCCCACCTCGGCCCGACCTTCCTCCACGATGCTTCTCGCGTTTTCTTGAATTTCCACCGCTCTGCATGTGGGCCCTTGACGTCATTTTCTCCACGAATTAGATAGGGGTACTTGTCGCGCAAGCTCCTGTATCTTCTATTCAGATCCCTGAAGTTTTGCCATCTTGTGCTTCGGTACTTAGATCATTTGGAGTCATGTTCACTTCGAGTCTTGACTTATGCTGGGCTTCATTATCTTCTCATAAAGTGCTTGATGAACTTTACCTGAAAGTGCTCCTTTAAGCGCTTAAATCCTGCGTAAACAACATACTCCAAAAACCACATGCAAGTGCAAACTTGTTACATCATTAGTATGCCTAGTGGCGGGTTAGTTACAATTCAAAGCTCAAACCAAAGTGTAACAAGAGGTCTTAGTTGACGGAAATCAACCGCCAACATACCCCCATGCTTAAACCTTCCTCGTCATCGAATAAGCCTTCAATGGATATCAGTATTGTCTTTCAATGTTCATACCCTGCACTTGATCATACATGAGAAAACATAATGTTCTCCAAGTTTACATTTGTTAAAGTTCCATAATGTAACTACCTTTCATCTGTATGGAGGGTAGATATCATTTAAGCTCTTTCCACAAGTAATTAATCATGCTCTCAAATTTTGAACAAATCTCAGAAATTTTGAAAATAAAGAGCGGGATGAAGAGAAATTGCTTTACCAAGATCAATAATAAACCTCCTTGCATCTTGCTCATGAACTCTAATCTCATCTTGTCTCTCAAGCCTACTAGGACTACTTATTTCCTCTCTCAAATATTTAGTGAAAGGCTTTGTATGGAGCTATGAGAAAGTTGATCCTATCAAGATATCATAATTAGGATATTACCAAAAAGGTCATTGGAAAATAATGTTTCAAGGAGGGGGGGGGGATGAACACACACTTTTTAGATAGGTGGACATGTGCAAATGGCAAAGGGTGATCTCGAGGCACAAGCTAAGTCCTCGTTATCGGATTGCACATGGTTGAAAAATGAGCATGGGTCTTGATCTTGAAGCCTCTTGAAATTTTCAAATGTAGCTAGAGAACTAGGGATCTTTACTTTTTTATTTTTTTTATTTATATTTTTTTCTTCTCTCCCTTTTTTTTCTCATCATACTTTTTCTTTTTTATTATATTTTTTCTTTCATCATATTTTTTATTTACTCCCTTTGAACTCTAGACTACACTAGTACTTCCTTGGCAACCCCCCATGCTTAGACGTTTGCTCGTCCCCGAGCAAAGAAGTGATGCAATTGTGCCAAGGTAGGTACTGAAATTCTTGTATTTTCTTGAAGAGAGATACCTGAAACCTTCTAGGGATCCTTTCATGGAGGTCTCCCAAAATTTTACTCCAATTAATGGCACCTTCGTTGCTTGTAATCTTTTCTCGAAATATTCATCCATACTCAATATTTTAGTTGTGGTCAAGGAGGTAATCACAAAAATATATTTTGGGTTTGTGGGTGGATCCGACGAAGTTTGCGAAATTCCTGATGTGGAAACTCACAATGCACAGATAAAAGGCTAGCAAAAAGATAGATATGCAAAAATACAGACCAACTTCTTAGACTCGAACCAAAGAAAACAAATCTGAATTGATGCACCCAAAAATAAATCTTGTAAACTAAGGTTTTGCACTCAATGAATATATGGTTTTGGATAGGTTGAGCAAAATGCAAGTGGTATTAAAGACAAGGTTAGCGTATTTTTTAAGAACAAAAATAAATAATCTTTGATTCTTTTAAAAAAATGAGAACTATGAAAAATACTTTGGGTCTCAAGTTATCATAACCTCCACAAAAGATTTGGCTAGCATTAATTTAATTTTTAGATCATATTAAAGAGAGCACTAGCTTAATCATATACAAATCAAGCACAAGAATGAGCAAAGTGGAAAAGTCATCATATATCCATAAGTAAGAGCATACAAGATATCATCATGGTGAGCACAAGGTAACTGTGATTATTATTTGCTGAAAATAAAAAACAAATCTAGGTTATACTCCTAGTAGCCATGTTATTTTATAGAGGGATATACAAAGGTTGCATCTAAGGTTGTGGAAAGCATATACATATGTATATACATATAGAAAGACAAGCACAAAAAGAGGGTTGAGGAATCATTCCCGTCCCTTGATGCTTGAAGTGTAGTGTGCCCTCTGTTGACGGCTCAAAAGCGCGTCAAGTTTCGATCCGCAAGCGCACGGGTCGGTTGTAGCTCTTCCCTTAGAGTATTCCCCCAAGGTTTATCAATCCGTAGATCGACGTTGAACTACCTAAGGTCTTCTATATAGCTAAAGGACCTAATCCCAACATTAGGCATAGATTGCATAAGTGGGTGAACATAAGTGTGTAAGATGAATGATCGCATTCGGTAGCCATAAGGTAACACGACCAAAGGTAACCCTAGCCTACCGTCTTCTAGTTGCAACTCCGACCAAGATGGAGATCAATCTAATCTCATACTATGATAAAGAGTTATCTCTAAGAACTTCCCCATGGGCGCCCTTGCAAGGTGCGTGTTGACGCCTAAGGTTTCCCAAAGCTTTACCTCAAATGCCCACCAAGTGCTCTTACTCGTAGCTCCTCCTATTGGTGGCCGCGCAACGGCTCCCATGGTACTCGCCATCGATCCTACTCAACATTACACGTTCGTCCGGCCTTTTCCCTCCCGCATGCTGTCACCACACGAGGGTAATCACCCACCGACTTCTCGTGCACTACTACGATGAATCCGCAAGACAAAGACTAATCACCACGATTAGATCTAATCCTACTAAAGGCATATAGTAGCTACACATATGAATAAGCATAACTCGTAGTAGATCAAAGTAAGGACAAGATTTATATCACCATCGAATGTTGAATGTACAAATACCTTGATGAATTCAAGGCATGGCTCCAGAACTCCGCCATGGCTTCACCACGCAGGGCCAACCATGGCGGCTAGGCATGGGCTAGGCCATCTCCGAGGCAACTTGAGGACTCACAGCGGCCGTCTGCTCTCTTCGGCGTGTCTCCTTCGATCTGGCGGCTCTCTGATGGATGGATTGATCCAACTCCCCTCCTTGGGCGCCTAGAGGGTTGTATTTATGTCCTTGGGGAGCCTTGGGGCGTGCTCCACCTTGCCTTGCACGAGATCTTGCTTGGGAGAGAGGCAAACTTGATTTCCATAAAATCAGCCTCGTCCAGATTTTCCTGATTCACAGCTCTTCCTTCCCGATGTCATATCTCCCACGTTCGGACTCCAAATAATGCAATTTCGGTGTCTAAATTGTATGACACGAAATTATCTACAACTTTGGTATTCATTGCCTTCCTTGGAAACGAAGATAAGATCCCCAAATCGGCCTCGGAAGATAATCTGTCTGATTTCGGACTTGTCTCCTAGCTCCTTGATCCGAATTGGGCTTTCCATATGTTTAAATTGAAGCTCTCGACAAGGCCCACAACTTTGGTATTCAATGTTTTGCTATTAGAGTCCGTTTGGGTCGCCGAATCTGCATTGGAAGATCATGCTGTTCTGGGCTGCGCGAATATCTCCCAATTTGAGTTGATCTCGTGGGTAAATCTTCAAATCTCATGATGACCTTTAGAGCATTTGGAGTCATGTTCCTTTTGAGTCTTGACTTGTGCCGGACTTCATTATCTTCTCATAAAGTGCTTCATGAACTTTGCCCGGAAGTGTCCTTTAAGCGCTAAAATCCTGCGTAAACAACATACTCCAAAAATACATGCTCGTGTTGAACTTGTTACATCAAGGGGGATAGTACAGTTAGTTAGGATATCAACTATGTGCAAATGTTAACGGTAAACTCATAGCTAGGTGTACCAAAATCGACCGTCAACATACCCCCATGCTTAAACCTTGCTCGTCCTCGAGCAAGTCCAAGATCTTTGCTTAACTTAGAAATCAGCGTTGCCCTTCAATGTCTTTCCTACACTTAGTTATACACAACAAGACATATTGCTCTCTCAAGTATTTAACGTTTAAGGTTCAAGTTTTGACCGGCTAATTCATCATGGAAGATAGACTATTATCAAAGAACATGCCACAATAAAACAAATATAGTACTCTCAAACTTAAGCAAACTTCAAACCTTACCTTGTTGCATCGTGAAGAGTTTTCAAAAAGTTGCACATCTAACATAAGTGAGGTTCTCTTGCAAAAGCTCATGGAAACACTCATCTCGTCAAGTCACTCAAGCCTACACTAGATTATTCTCAATCTATTCTACTCATATATGAAAGTGGAAAACTTATGTGGAGCTTGGTAGGTAAAAACAATCCTAGCAAAACATTATACTTGAAATATTGTCAAACTAAGAGAGAGATTTATTGGAATTACCGAGACTAGTCAAAAAGGCCATGGAAAAAAATGTTGGAAAGAGAGAGAGATGGAACACACGCATTTAGAAAGGTGGACATGTGCAAGTGGCAAATGGGTGATCCCGAGACACGAATGAAGTTCTCGTTATCAGATTGCACATGGTTGGAAAAGATTGAGTATGGACTTGTCTTCAAAGCTCTCTAAGATTTAAATGAAAGCTAAAAAGAAATGAGGAGCATTTTTATTTTTCTCTCTTTTCTTTTCTTTTTTTCTTTCCTATTTTTTTCTTTCTTCTCTCTTTTTTTCATTCATCATTCATTTTTTTCTCATTTTTTCTCTTCTTTTTATGCTCCTCCGAACTTTTAAGCAACATAGTACTTGCTATAGCAGTCCCCCCCATGCTTAAATGATTGCTCGTCCTCAAGCATAGAAGTGAGGGGACCTATGGCTGCTAGAGAAGTACGAAATCCTTGTGTTCCTCTATAAATTTTTTGAAATCTTCAAGGGCATACTCCATGTCGAAACTCTGCATTTGATGAGTCCTTCCATATGTTATATATCTTGAAATCTTCGCCAGAAAATCTTCAGAAAATTCATCAAAAGATCATCCATACTCAATTTGGGTTGTGGTCAAGGAGGTAATCACAAAAGATGTTTTGGGTTTAGGGTGGATGCCCAGCGAAGTTTTTGAAATTTCTAGTGTATAAACTCACAATGCATGGACAAGGATGGCTAGCATGAAAAAGATACACAAAGGAATGACCAGCTTCTTAGTCTCGTACCACAGAAATCAATCCTAATCCAACTCGTCAAGATATAAGTTTGCAAACTAAAGGTTATAACATGAAAGTACTTGTATGTGTATAGGCTTTGGTAGGTAGAGCCTTGCAAGAGATTCACAAATGTAGATAGCATAATGATTTTAAATAAAACAAGTACAAGGCATAGGTCATTAGTAAACTTAAATCAAAGAGCAAGATAGAGTATGTGGGTCTAAAAATTAGTGATGGTGATTTATTTATTGAAGAATAAAACTAACAAAACTAGGTTGTCCTCCTAGTAGCCATGTTATTGGTCGAGAGATAAATATAAAGGTTGTTTATGGTTGAAGGCATATATGTACAAGCATTTAGAAAGAGATGATAAAGTTGAGGAAGAGTTACCGTCCCTTTTTGATGCTCGCAATAAAGTGTAGCGTACCCTCCCCCATGCTTAAGCATTGTGCTAGCATGGAAAAAGAATGATGATCATCTTGTGGCGAAGGTGATCCTTGTACTCCACGTGGCCTTATCCTTTTCGTCTCACAAATCCTCTCCCATGCTTAGCATGTTGCTAAGCGTGGAAGAAGTTGAATGCTCATAATTCTATTGCCACGTGTTTGAAAAATCATCTTCACTCTTCTTTGCCTTTGTTGCCTCAATTGTCCTCCAACTTGTTTTTATTATCACCAAGCCATGGTTTGAATCCTTTCTCATACCATCATCACCAACTTCCTTGTCGCTTTTGTTCCTGCCTTATCTTCCACAGATTTTTCTTCTATTTTAGTATATTAAAAGTACTGAAACACCACTCCAAATTAAAGTTCATGAAATTATCTTTCCAACGAGCCATCATTCGCATGAAACGGGTTCCGAACAAGAGAGTTGTGCCTATTTTACTCCGGCGATGCAATCTGTCCAAAGCTGATTTCTGACCGCGCAATGCTCAATGTTTCGGTCATATCTCCTTGTACGGGTCTTCAAAATTGATGATCCTTGATGCGTTGGAAAGAGAGTTTGAAGGAGCTTCTGAATATTAACTTTTCTTCTATTGTACATCTCTGAACACGTGCTCAAACTTAATGGAAACAACGACTTCCCTCTCAAGCCTTGTAGATGACTAACGATCTTGATTGCAATTGGTCAAGAACTCATGAGAACATCATGCCTGCAAAACAAATCAAATGCACATTCTACCCCCGGGGTGATGGTCGGAAGTAGAAACAATTGCCAACAAACCAAATACATCTCTAAGATCTTAACTTGTGGCATAGCTTACCTAGTAAAAAGAAAAGAGAACCTAATGAGTGTAGGTGCGTGTAGGTGAAAAAATGCAAATGAAAGGAAGTGATAAAAACAATGACAATGTTTGCACCAAGTTCTAAACACCATGTTTACAACTAGATTGCTTTATTTCTATATAACCATAAAGATTTAACCAAGGTCAAAACACCATGTTCATTTCAAGGTTAATAATTCTTCATGCCGCAAGAAAATTAAAGCGCATTGCAAAGTTTATAAACCAACCTAATGCAATGTAAAACAACAAGGCTTATAAAACTCAAATGATGATTGTCTGCAATCAAATTTAAACACCATGTTTACACAAGATTACAAAAGAAAATGCCTGGCGCTAGGCACTATCATGGAAATAAAGCATTCATCAAAAAGTTTTATGAAAAAGACAAGCTAACCTATGCATAATGGAACAAAGGTGTTGATGTGAAATGCAAATGCAATGCAAGGTGGAGAACAAAGTGGTATGAAGTGCTACATGAGGTGAATGAACAAAATGATATGACATGATATGGTGATCTAAACAAAAATGAAAATTATTCTAGGTTTGCTAGCCACAAGTTTAGAAACAAAGGGGGTGTGTCATCCGTCGTATTTCTCTCTAAAAAGACAAAAAGAAAAAGACTTTAAACACTAATAAGCACACAAAAAGGGTCTCTAGGTTTTCCGAGATCAAGCTACAAAGTGCTCCCTCAATATCTTTTAAAGCATACAACATGTGGTTGTGATATTTATTAGAGCAAAGGTACAGTGTTACTTGAAGTTTTCCAATAAAGAGCACAATATAGACCGTTGTCTTAATAATATAGAAAAGATCGGGTTGCCTCCCGCAAAGTGCTTCATTTAAAGTCATAGAGCTCGACTTTCTCACGTACCTTTTTATTGCCGTGAAGCCATGGGTCTTCGTGCGAGAATTCGAAATGTCCATGCAGCTTGTATTGATGTCGCCCTTCGTAATCCATCATGGTTCGCTCTTGACATCTTCATGTGTTGAATGTTGTCACTCATGCCTTAATTTGCCAACGTCCTAGAGGCCTTATTTTGTCTGAAGCTTCTGAAATTCAATCATGTACGCTTGACGAAACCACAGCCCAAGCTCCTCTCCATTGTTGTCGTCCTTATCTCCTTCACCTTATCCTTGTCATGTTGTTTTTGCATCTTTCTTCATGGATTTTCCCCTGCGTCCAGAATGGAACCTATACAAAAATATAGTTCTATTGAAAAGTTTATGAAATTACCTCTCCAACGAGTGGTCATTCGTCTTAAACGGAGCTTGGAGAAAGAAATTATGCCCGTTTTACTTTAGTGCTGCGTGCTGTCCAGAGAATTTCTGAACGCACGACCTTCAGTGTTTTGGCCATAACCGCTTGTAGGAATCTCCGATTGACTTGATCTTTGATTCGTTGGAACTGGAATTTCATGGGCATCTTAATATCCAAAGATATTCTATTGCTTTCTTCAGAGGCCTTGCAGAATTTAGATGCAATCGGTACCCTTCTTGTGAATTGATCCGGAGATGTTGATGACCTTGATCTTGTTGTCTTCGAGCATCGTGTTGTGCATCTCTAGGCTTCAACTTCATCATACTGATCCACCAGCGAGTATCATGGCTCCAATGATGTATCTCCTTCATTGCTCTTGCATTACCCGGGGTGTCGGGGTCATAGGGGGCTCAAGGCTCTCTAATCTCCTCCTACATCGTCATCGCTTTCTCTATTGTTTGCTGCTGCATCTTCTTCATTGAATTTCTCTTTATCCTGTGCAGAACATGTACCAAGCTTCTACTCCATTGATTTGTGCATCAAAGAAATCTCCAAGGGACATTAGCCAAAATCAATTGACATGGTGACATACCTTTTTTATCTTTACTTGTTTTGAGTGTGAGCTCGATAGCGGATGTTGGGCCACTAACAAAAGTTAGCACCTACCACTAAAGAGTAAATCTTCATGTAGCCATCAACTTGGTTGAGTGAGGTTGGACTTGTCGAAGTCCGAATGTTGAGAACTTCTCGATCGCTTTGTGTCTAGGGTTTTACCTGCATTCATGAACACAAATAAGAAACACATGATATATGCAATAATAAAATTAGGGTTAGTCCAATAAGATAGATAAGTCACCCTAGGGTTCGAGTTGCCGATCCCCGGCAACGGCGCAAGAAAAGCTTGTCGACGGTTCAATAACGCGCCAAGTTTCGATCCACAAGCGCACGGGTCGGTTGTAGCTCTTCCCTTAGAGTATTCCCCCAAGGTTTACCAATCCGTGGATCGACATTGAACTACCTAAGGTCTTCTATCTAGCTAAAGGACCTAATCCCAACATTAGGCATATATTGCATAAGAGGGTGAACATAAGTGTGTAAGATGAATGATCGCATTCGGTAGCCATAAAGTAACACGACCAAAGGTAACCCTAGCCTACCGTCTTCTAGTTGCAACTCCGGCCAAGATGGAGATCAATCTAATCTCATACTATGATAAACAGTTATCTCTAAGAACTTCCCCATGGGCGCCCTTGCAAGGTGCGTGTTGACGCCTAAGGTTCCCCAAAGATTTACCTCAAACGCCCACCAAGTGCTCTTACTCGTAGCTCCTCCTCTTGGTGGCCGCGCAACGGCTCCCATGGTACTCGCCATCGATCCTACTCAACATTACACATTCGTTCGGCCTTTTCCCTCCCGCATGCTGTTGCCACACGAGGGTAATCACCCACCGACTTCTCGTGCACTACTACAATGAATCCGCAAGACAAAGACTAATCACCAAGATTACATCCAATCCTACTAAAGACATATGGTAGCTACACATATGAATAAGCATAACTCGTAGTAGATCAAAGTAAGGACAAGATTTATATCACCATCGAATGTTGAATGTACAAATGCCTTGATGAATTCAAGGCATGGCTTCGGAACTCCACCATGGCTTCACTAGGCAGGGCCAACCATGGCGGCTAGGGCATGGGCTAGGCCATCTCTGAGGCAACTCGAGGACTCGCGGCGGCCGTCGGCTCCCTTCGGCGTGTCTCCTTCGATTTGGCGGCTCTGTGATGGATTGATTGATCCAACTCCCCTCCTTGGGCGCCTAGGGGGTTGTATTTATATCATTGGGGAGCCTTGGGGCGTGCTCCACCTTGCCTTGCACGAGATCTTGCTTGAAAGAGAGGCAAACTTGATTTCCATAAAATCAGCCTCGTCCAGATTTTCCTGATTCGCAACCCTTCCTTCCCGATGTCATATCTCCCACGTCCGGACTCCACATAATGCAAATTCAGTGTCTAAATTGTATGGCATGAAATTATCTACAACTTTGGTATTCATTGTCTTCCTTGGAAACGAATATAAGATCCCCAAATTGGCCTCGGAATATAATCTGTCTGATTTCGATCTTGTCTGCGCAGCTGGCATTTCGGGGGTCATATCTCCTAGATCCTTGATCCCAATTGGGCTTTCCATATGTTTAAATCGAATCTCTCGACAAGGCCCACAACTTTGGTACTCAATGTTTTGCCATTAGAGTCCGTTTGGGTCGCTGAATCTGCATTGGAAGATCATACTGTTCTGGGCTGCGCGAATATCTCCCAAGTTGAGTTGATCTCGTGGGTAAATCTCCAAATCTCATGATGACCTTTAGAGCATTTGGAGTCATGTTCACTTTGAGACTTGACTTGTGACGGACCTCTTTATCTTCTCATAAAGTTCTTCATGAACTTTGCCCGGAAGTGTCCTTTAAGCGCTAAAATCCTGCGTAAACAACATACTCCAAAAACACATGCTCATGTTGAACTTGTTACATCAAGGGGGTTAGTACAGTTAATTAGGATATCAAATATGTGCAAATGTTGACGGTAAACTCATATATAGGTGTACCAAAATCGACCGTCAACACCCTCCCCCATGCTTAAGCATTATGCTTAGCATGGAAGAAGAAAATTAGTATCCCATGGCAACTGTGATCCTTGTACTCCACGCGGTCTTCTCTTGTCCACCAAGTCCTCCCCCATGCTTAGCATGTCCCTAGGCATGGAAGATGATGAACACCTTGTAATTCTTGAAGTCCTACCGCTATATGAGTCGATCATCATCATGCTATTCACTTTGTTGCCTTGATTGTCCTTCAACGTTTGCCCTTTGTCACGAGCCTTGTTCCCAATTGTTTCTCCTCCCATCTTCACCTCCTTCCATGTTGTCCCTTGTAGCTATTTCATCTTCCACGAATTTTTCTTCTACTTCCAGAACAGAACATGTACTGAATCATTGCTCCAACGTGAAGTACTTGAAATTATCTTTCCTACGAGTGGTCATTCATCCCAATCGGACTTTGAACAAAGAAGTTACGTCCTTTTTACTCCGTTAGTGCTAGCTGTCCAGGGCTGATTTCAGAATGTGTGACGCCCAAAGATTTGGCTGTAACTCCTTGCACGAGTCTCCTAAAATGTTGAATCTTGATGCATTGGAAAGAAGACTTAATGGAGCTCCTGAATATCCAATTTTCCTCTTTTGTACACTTTTGAATGTGTGCTTAATCTTGATGAAAACAGTAGCATTTCTTTCGAGATTTTGGAGGTGTTGATGATCTTGATTTCAGCTTTTATCACGAACTCATGGGAGTGATTCTCAATGCCTGCAAAACAACTTTAATGCACAAAGTACCCTTGAGATGACGGTCGTGAATACTCACCATATGCCGACAAACCAAAGACATCCGCAAGATCTTAACTTGTTGCATAATTAGTTTAGTGAAAATAAACCTAGTGGGTGTACGTGCATGCAAATGAGAGGAAGATGCATAAGTAAAGGCAATTTTTACACCTAATTCTAAGCACCATGCTTACAATTATGTTGCTGAATTCCCATGGCCATAAAGATTTATTAACCAAAGGTATAACACCATGTTTATCCCAAGGTCAATAATTCTTTGAAGAACAAGAAAAACCCAAGCGCATTGCAAAGCTTAAATACCAACCAATGCAATTATGGAAGTTAGCAAGGTTTATTGAACTAAATGATGATGGTCCACAAACAAGTTTAAACACCACATTTACACAAGATTGCTAAGGAAAATGCCTAATTGAAGCATCAACATGGATATGAAGGCATACATCATTAAGTGTAGAGAACAACCAAGCCAACTATATGCAAAACATGTATGGAGTGCAAAAAGAATGGTGATGGTGAGATGCATGCATAAAACAAATATGAACATGTTGTGGTGATGGTCTAAAAAGAAAATTTAAACTAGATTAATTAGCCACAAGCTTAGAATCAGAGGGTGATGCCATACTTCATATTTCTCTCTAAAAAGACACAAATAAAAAGACTCTTAAACACTAATAGGCACACAAAAAGGGGTCTACAAGTTTTCCAAGATCAAATAACAAGGTGCTCCCTCAATAGAAATTAGGACATACAACATGATGTTGTGGCATTTATTAGAGCAATGGTACAATGTTACTTGATAGGTTTAATTTAAGAGCACAATATAGACCGTCATCATATATACACATAGATAAATAAAAAGAACGGGTTGCCTCCCGCAAAGCGCTTCATTTAAAGTCATAGAGCTTGACTTTCTCACATACCTTCTCATTGTCACGAAGCCATGACCCTTCATGCAAGATTTGAAAGTGTTCAAGCAGCTTGGATTCACTTCACATGCTTGACATGATCTTTTACGCTCCATGGAAGACTTGCCCAATCACGTCTCGCATCATCGTCACTTCCTTCTCCACCCCTCTTTATCGCTGCCTCTCTTATGCAGGTTTTTCTTCTCTATCCAGACCAGAACATGTAACCAAAAATTGTTCCAATGTGCGGCGCATGAAATTTTCTTTCCATCGAGTTTTTATTTGCCCCAATCCGATTCCGATCGAGCGAGTTATGCACATTTTACTCTCGTACTGCAATCTGTCCTGAGCTGAATTCAGCACGTGCAGCGCCCAATGTTTTTGCCATATCTCCTTGCACGGGTCTTCAAATTCGTCGGCTTTGGATGTGTTAGAACAAGGACTTGATGGATCTTCTGAATATCTACTTTCATCCCTTTGTACATGTCTGACCGTGTGCTTAAAACTTGACAAGAACAACGACGTTCTTTAGAGATGGTGACGATCGAGCTTGCAACTCTTTGGACATGACCTCTCTCAGCTTTATTTGAGTCTCAAGTCCTGCATGGTTAGTGAACTTCGGGTTTCTCCCGACATGTGCTCTTTTAAGGTCACTAGCTGGACCAAGTGCAAAGCAAGATCGAGATTTGCAAAACGAATGATAACATATGCATTCATAACTCTACCACAATTAATATTGCATCGACAAAGCAAAGAGGAATTAAAGTAGCATAAGTTTCTTGCTTAGCACTAAGATCTTCATTAGGCATAGGTTATCTAGGCATAAAATAAAAAAGTTCAAGCACAAACATAGCCTTTTCATCATTCTCAAGAAACTCTAGCCTATTAACATGATCATCGTTGGAACGAGGCATAGAATTAAAATCATACTACTAGATTGACATAAATGTATCAAGAGTATATCATCAATACTAGTAGTATCTTGAGAGTTTATTGTGTACCTTAGCCTTGGAGCTATCTCATTAGGAGTGGTTTCTTAGATTTGAAAGCGAATCAACCTCACGGTGGCACCAAGTAGTTGTCATGTCGTCTTTTTACAATTCCTCCAACTCTCTTATGTGCCACATGTTATCAAGGTTGCCTTGTGTTGACTCACTCCTTTCTTCATTTGTGGGCACCGCACATCTTGATTTTGTTCTTGCAACGCCACGATCCTTTGTGTGGGGGCACAAAACTTTCGCACCATTCGACGTCACCTTTTGTAATCTACCATGATCCGCCTCCAAAATCTTCAAGCGTCGAATGTCGCTCGTTTGTGTCTTCATTTACTAATGCTTCAAGGGTCTTTGATTTGATCTAAGCCTCTGATTTTTTCATTTATGCTTGGAGAAAGCATTGCCCGAGCTCCTCTTTGTTGTTGTTATCCTCATCTCCTCTATCTTGTTCTCATCGTGTTGCCGCTCCCTCTTCTTCATGGATTTCCCCCTGTATACAGAACAGAACATACACCAAAATATAGTTCTATTGAAAAGTTTATAAAAGTACTCATTCATCTTAAACAGAGTCCAAATGAGGGAGTTACGCATATTTTATTTCTGCTCTTGCATGCTGTCCAGAAACTTTTCAGGATGCGCAACCTTCGGTGATTCGGCCATATCCGCTTGTAGGAACATCCGATTGCCTTGATTCTTGATTTTTTGAAATTGTAACTTCACGGGGCTTCTAAATATCCAAGTATATTCCATATTCTTCTTCTAAGGTTGTGCAGGATATTGACGAGAATGTTGGCTTCTTTCGGATTGGTTAGGAGACGTTGATGATCTTGACCTTGTTGTGTTTCGAGCATAGCCTTGACACCTATTACTTCAACAAGTAATTCCCCAAGAAACATTAGTCTAAACAAAATTTATTGACATAGCGGCATACCTTATTTTATCTTCGTTGTCTTTATGGGTTTGGACTCGATAGCAGATGCTGGGCCACTAACATATAGTTAGCACCTACCAGTAAAGAGTGAATCTTCATGTTGTTAGAAGTGGATCTCTTCTTGTTGGAGTGCGGATGTCGAGAACTTCTCGAATGTCTTGTGTCTAGGTAAGGTTTTACCTGCTTTCAAGGATACAAACAAGAAAAATAGGATATATGCAATAATAAGATTAGGGTTAGTCCAAAAGAAAGATAGATGTCCCTAGGGTTCAAGTTCCAATCCCCAGCAACAGCGCCAGAAAAAGGGCTTGTTGACGTTTGAAACACGTGTCGAGTTTCGATCCGCAAGTGTACGGATCATGTGTAGCCTTTTTAACTCGGGGGTGACCCAAGGTATCAATCCGTGGATCGGAAGCAAACTACCTAGGGTTCTCCATCTAATCTAACCGGTCTAATCCTACTTGAAGCATTGATTGCATAAAGGGTTTAACATACAAACATGGGTGGATGTATGGATCACATTCGTTAGCCAAAAGGTAACATGAGAAAAGGTAGCACGAGCCTACCGTCTCCTAGTTGCAACTCCGGCCAAAGCGATAAACTAACCTAAAGCTCATACCATGATAAGGAGATATCCATTGCACGTTCGTTCGGTGCTTTCCCTGTATCGTACTATCACTACGGAAGGTAATCAACACCGAACGACTACTCGTAAGTCCGTGCACCACTTTGATGTATCCGCAAGACATAGATTAGATCTATTCCTAGTAAGATCATATGCTAGCTACACACATGAATGATAGAAGGCATGCATTGAAGTAGATCAGAAGTAGATACAAGATTAGATTGATATCACCGTCAAATGTACATGTGCCTTGATGAATCCAAGGCATGGCTCCGGAGCTCCACCATGGCTTCACCACACAAGGCCAACCATGGTGGCTAGGGTCTAGCCTAAGCCATCTCCTAGGCAACATCGAGGACTCGCAGCGGCGGCGGCTTCCTTCGGTGTGTATTCCTCAATTCGGCGGCTCTCCGATGAATGAATGTGGTGGTCGTCGGGGACAGGAGCTCTAAATAGACCGAGGAGCGTCTAGGTCAAAGGGGAGCGCGAACCGGGCCCGAAATAAAAGGGGTGGGCCGGCCAGCCTGGGCCGACCGACCTGGGCCCACCTCGGTGCGGTTCGGCCTAGCCTTCCTCCACAATGCTTCTTGTGTTTTGTTGAATTTCCACCGCTCTGCATTTGGGCCCTTGACGTCATTTTCTCCACAAATTAGATAGGGGTACTTGTCGCGCAAGCTCCTGTATCTTTTGTTCAGGTCCCTGGAGTTTTGCCATTTTGTGCTTCGGTCCTTGGGTCATTTGGAGTCATGTTCACTTCGAGTCTTGACTTGTGCTAGTTTTCATTATCTTCTCATAAAGTGCTTGATGAACTTTACCCGAAAGTGCTCCTTTAAGTGCTTAAATCCACCGTAAACAACATACTCCAAAAACCACATGCAAGTGTGAACTTATTACATCAGTAGTATGCCTAGTGGCGGGTTAGTTACAATTCAAAGCTCAAACGAAAGTGTAACAAGTGCTCTTAGTTGACGGAAATTGATCACCAACATACTACATATTTTCTTTGTTTATAGCATTATTTTTGGAGCGCTTGCAACGAAGTTTGTGGCGAGCCGCGCCCGCCTGAGAGATATGGGTACCCCATGGATCCCCACCGACCAAGGTCTCAGCCGTCCCCGACAGATGGAGCCGACCTGTCAGAAGACCTATGAACCTAATGGTGGGCCCTTGCCGACCTGACATGTGGGTCTAGGATATGAAGACAGTTTGGTGTGCAAGCCAAGACAACCCAAACAGATCAAAACAACTCGGATAAGCTTTCCATGTTGTAACGGACTAGGATAGATGGAAACCGACTTGTAGCCCAAGGTCGTCGGCTAATATAAGGCGGCCTATGGCACCCTTCGAGGGCAGACCAACCCAAACCGACGTTGTTCCTCTCACTACAAGGAAAACACCGACTAGTGACGCAAAAAAGAGCGTTTCTCATCATAAACCATGATTTATGACACTGGTTGTTACGAAAACCCTCTGTCATTAATCGAGGGTCACAAACCGTGATTAGTGATGAGACCTTACTTCATGGCGTCACCAATATAATGACGCGTATAAATTCATGACATTTGTCTTCATAACCTACATGCCACGTCTGACCAAAATATGATGTTGCACGATGGTTTGTGACAAACTGTTTCGTCATTAAGTGAATTAGGCCTAATTCTTGTTGGACCAAACAACCTTGTTGTCATAGATTGAATTTGACCCACTTAAGGTTATGTTGAGCCCAATAGTTGCGGTCGTCATAGATTGTTTTAGGTCTTATTGTTGGATGGAGCCCAATAATTGAAGTCATCGTAGATTGTTTTATTTCCTATTCTGGTTGGACCGAGCCTAATAATCATGATCGTCATATAATGTTTTAGACCCTATTATAGGTGGACCGAGCCCAATAATTACTATCATCATTAAATTGTTTTAGACCCAGTACTAGTTGGAGCGAGTCCAATATTTGTTGTCGTCATAGATTGTTTTAGGCCCTATTTATGCTGGACTGAGCCCGATAATCACTGACGTCATTTATGGTTTCAACCAGTTCTTTTTGGATTGTTTTTTGAATTCGTAAGAAAACAAAATAATGGCCCGAGGGGGCAAGCCCACATAATTTTTGACCCTATTATTTTGGCCTGCAGTCTAGGTAGTGCTTAATTAAAATATAATTCAATCTCATATTACATGCTAATCAATTCGGTAATTGACAACACAGATAATATTTCCATACCACTTATACAAATAAATGTTTTGCATCACACATGACACATTATTATTAATGAACAGAACAACCACAAGCACATTGTCACTAGGAGCTCACACACCAATACACATGATATCTTCCTAATCACCAAAAAAGCTGGTCTTGAAGTAGAACTCACTATGATAACAAAGCACAATACTCACAAACCAGCACAACTAGCTGAGAGGACACAATGGCCTTACCGAAGGTAGGAGTTTAGCAGTTCACGAAGGAGGCGCTCAGTAGCTTTTACTTGTTTCTTCAACCTCTCAATCTCATCAGTCTGCACTTTCATCGCTACCTCTGAAACTTGTGCCTTCATCTTCAAGTTTCTCAAAACTTGGTCCTGTTCAACAAAGATTTCACCAAGGTCAGCAGCTTCTTCTAGCCCTTCCAAAGAAACTTTAGATCTTGAGCATGTAGCAGCGGCTGGATAATCTTGAGGCATGTAATCAATGAATGGCTTTGACTTCACATTGGAGGGACAAGATTTTGATATTTGACCCCAAGGATTGTCTTCAATATTTGAGCCTACAAATGAAAGGAGAAGTCAAACTTGTACCTTAAACAAAGCAAGCAAACAAACTTAAGAATAAAGTAGCAGGATAATCATGCGTTTTGTTACATACCACATGTGATTGAATCTCAGTAATGCAGGAATGAGATGCTAGGCCCTGCATAATAAGTATTAGGTCAGTAGCCTAAGATATCTAGAACAAAGTGTACCGTGACCATTAGTAGCCTTGAAGATAGATCTAGACATGGTCAGCTACCAATTGCAAGGAGTATTAACCATCTGCAAATTGATGCTTAGAGATTAAATATGAGTTCATAAAATAACATATGAGTACTAATGGCCCCCACTAAAGTTGTGTTACAAATCAGGAAATAGATCTAGAGCGGTCAAGGTAAGAGAAGGATCTCAAATCTAACACAATAAACAAAGCAATTTACTTTCTAAGTATGGCTCATTGATTAACTTGTGTTACAAATCAGTAACTAGATCTCTCGATCTGAGTACCATGGGGGCCTTTCTAATTGGATTTCAGGCCAGGTCTCGACTTCCAACGTTATGTGCAATCTCGTTTCTCCTCCCCGGTCAGTTTCTCTCCTTCCTTCTCTTCGTCTGAGTTTTTCTTGGTGGCCTCCTTTGGAAGATCGACCATTTGTCTAAATGAAGACTCTGTGGGTCTCATGCTGTAATCATGCCTTGGTGGTATTGATTCTGATTCTCGAGTAAAGCACCTCTCGCATTGGATGTTTCGTTTCTCGGCCTTTTACAAAGATGTGGGGTTCATGATTTACGTTTGAAGTCTTTTAGTTGCAAATCCTTCGAGGTTTTCTTTCATCTCTGGGGTTCTGGTGGCCCTGATTGGAAAAGATATTATAATCGCTGGTTAGATGAACAGGAGGAGGAATGGACTGTGTCCCTGAAAAAATCCTCACATAAATCCTTTGCTGAAGTGGTTAAATCTCATTCTCATTATCCTCATTCAGTGTTCTCTAGGATTTCTTATCCTAAAGATTATTATTTGAAGAATTTTGCCTCGGATCTTGATGTTCATCACAGACCCAAAGTTTCAGATTGTTTTTTGAATTTCAAACAACATATATCCAGAGCGAATTCGCAGGTTGATAAGCCGCCTCGTAATCTTTGTTGTTTTAGATGTCTTTCCCCTAATCACCGGGTTGCCTTCTGTCGTTCAAAAATTAGGTGTCGCTCCTGCCTTCATTTGGGCCAGATTTCATGGTTTTGTCAGCCCACTAGGGACTTTCCTTCCAAGGTTGCCTTTGCTCTAGCGACTACAACAAGGCAGTGTTGGCGTATTAAGCAAACTAAAGTGACTTCTCCGGGGTGTGACCTCTCATCTTCCTTGGAAGTACCTCCCTCCGACGTCGCTTTTGTTGTTGCTCCACCGCAACCGCCCTTCATGGCCAACTTTGCCATCGATCCCCGCCTGCATTTGCCCCCGGGCTTCACCTGGGCTCCTCGTGTGCTCCCGTATGTGCCTCCTATCCGTCCTCGGGCCTGTCTTGCTCTCAATCTTGAGCGCGTCAATGAGGACTTGGCGATCGCCAACCTCACGCCGCCTGTTGCAAAAGTAGACTTCATCCCATGGCCCGTGCTCTCCACCAGTTCCTGATTGATGAAGGGGTCAGAGCACCTAAAGTTCAGCCTTGCCCGATTGGTGATGCCTACGTGCGCTTCTCTAGTCACCTGGAAAGAGATCGCTTCCTTCATGGTCAGCCACGATAGCTTGGTCAGTATCATCTTGTTTTTTCTCGTCATGATGAAGGTGTCAATTTTTGATCTCTAGAGATGGATAGAGTGGTCTGGCTCATGCTGATGTGCTATCCATCTGATGGACATTCCTTGTCTTTGATTGGTAAAGCTATTTGTGGTTTTGCACATCTTCTTCATGTCCATCCATCAGTAACAGTTAGCAGAGTTATTGTGAAGGCTTTGGTTAATAGAGAGCAGGACATCCCAGATGATGTGGTGGTTTCAGTTGGTGAGGCTCCCAGAGTTTGTACCTTCACTGTTCCAATTTTCATTCTGACTGCTTCAGATGTTGTTGTTGGTGGGGACGAAGAGTTGCCTCCTGAAGATGGTCCTGTGCATCCTCTGCCTTTCCCTGCTCCTCGTTGGCTTGAACCTGTGGCTGTGCACTCAGAGAGTTCCATTGCTGAGATGGCTGATTCTGTTCCCCTGCCTGAGGCTCCGGTTGTTGCTCCTGCTTTCTGTGCTGCTGTCCAAGAGCTACCTATGGAGGAGGTCGAGGGGGTGGGACAAGGATATGCAAGTAACAAGGACTTGGAAAGGGTTGTTTCTTCTGACTCGATGCTTCGATGTGATGAGAACCTTTCTCCTGGTGCGAGGGATTTCTTTGCCTCTGGTGGTCTGGTCGCTCGCTCCTCTAAAGTCCCTGTTAAAGTTGCTCCTGAGCCTATCATTCCTCTTCGGGATGTTCTTTCCAAGGTCACTTCTCAGGTTTCCCTTGTTCTACTCATCATTCCTTTCATAATGTCAACAAAATCATCATTAATCTTGACACTATGGTACCTAGTTTTTTTTGAGTCTGAAACTCTTTAGCATTTGGCCAAGGTGGTTACGGATCCCCAGGAGCAAGTTGCAAATGTGGCTGATGTGGAGGTCGAGATCCTTGACAAGTTGCCCCCTCGCAAAACCCCAAAGAAGAGAAGGGCCAAAAGACCTCGGGGGCCTCTTGATGTTTCGTTTCTCTGTCGCAGCAAACATCTCAATGATGGACTGGCTGGTTAGAGAGATGTTGCTTCTGGTGGTGCTCAGGAAGTAGAGGACAGACTAGATGCTGCACAAGTTGAGGAAGGAGCTGTTGCAGTTGAAGACACTGATCCTATTGAAGACCATGATCCTATTGAATTGCTACCACCTGACACTGCCTCCTTGGTGGTGTATTCTGGTGTTGCTGCTTAAGCCACTTCCCCTGATCCTCATCTACCCTTGGAGACTGTTCAAGCTATGGGCACCGGGTTCCTGAAGATGCATCCTGAGGCTATATATGTTGCTGCTCTCCTTACCTCTGAGGATAATGATGAGTAATCTTTGTAATAGGGCTAGTAGGGTGGGGCTGATCTCTAGGACCCTTATCTTTTTCATCCTTGTGTCCCCACCCTATCTCTCTTTTGTTTCCAGCATGTTGGGGTGTCTTGAACTTGTCTTGTTAGTGTCCTTATCTAGTGTATTCCTAGTGAACCTGGCTCTATGCTTCTTAGTAATGATTTTGAATGTTTATCTTTGGTTCCCTCTTTGTGTGTTCATGCCTATATCTGTGTTGTTGGTGCTGATGGTACTGGTTACCTGTTGGCTATGTGGTTCCCTCTTTTTTGTTTCTTATGGATCACAACACTAATCGAGCTTGGAACATCTTGTCTTGGAATGTTCGTGGAATAAATTCGCAATCTAAGTGGGATTGTATCAGGGACAAAATTTGTGAAAGTGCTGCAGCTATTGTTTGCATCTAGGAAACTAAAAGGGATAGTTTTGGCTCTGCTTATCTATCCAAATTTTGCCCAAGGCACTTAAATAAATTTTGCTTCTTGCCATCTGCTGGTGCCTCAGGGGGCTTGCTCACTATTTGGAACGGTAGTCTGTTCACTGGAGAACCTATAGGTAACTGGGGATATTGTGAGTGAAATTTACCTCCAATCTCTTCGGTCAAAGATTTCATGTTACGAATGTCTATGGGCCGTGCACTTCTGCTAGTAAAGCAAGCTTCATTAATTGGTTATATAACTATGATGTCTCCAGTTTTGAAGATTGGATTTTATTGGGGGAATGTAATTTAATCAGATCCCCGGCTGACAGAAACAAGAAGGGAGGTTGAAGGACTGGATTGGCGACCAGAGAGGGGGAGAGTGAATGGGAGCTGATAAAAATTCTTCTCTCAAAGAGAACGAACTCGGCCTATGATCCCAAAATCAACTCTGAGACCTCCAACACCAAACTTGCCAAATCCACGTAGTCACTGGAGTACTACTGGACCTAGGAGCAAGATCCCACCTCAAAGCGAAACACACAAAGATCGCAACGGAAAAACCAGTAGCCTTGCTGCACTGCCAGCACCGGTCAGACCGTTCACCTACACCGGTCACCCCCTAATCAGGCCTATGTCACCAGCTCGACACACAAAACTGTCCAAACACTCCCAAGACAAGATCCAAGCACTGGACTCAAATCTTGGAGAGAAGCAACCAAAGACACGGGCCAAGAACTCCTCCAAACCGAGACCAATCTGAACGAAAGCTGGGCAGAACCTCCCTCTGAACAAGTCAAGCACACCTCTAGCACAATCCCTAGGAATCCCACTGGAGGCTCGACACCGGTCAGGCCGATGTCCCTGACCGGTCAGACCGGTCAAGCCTGGGAAACCTCAAAGGTCCAAAGTTAGAGCAAACCAAAGACAAACTGCACGAAACTGAAACAACAGCTCTCTCTGAACAAGACCAACACTCCAGCACTTGATCTCCTAAGAAACCCGCTAGAGGGTCCGCACCAGTTAGACCGGTGTAGAGCACCGGTCAGACCGGTCAGCTCAGGCAAACCAAGAGACCAAGGAACTAGAGCAAACAAGGTCCAAATTCAACCAAACTTGAACCACCACTTTCCCTGACCAGAACCAACTTGTAGCCAAAAGATTTCCCAAGAAATCCAAAGTTGGTCTGCACCGGTTGGGCCTGTGACATGCACCGGTCAGACCTGTGCCCTCCAGGAGGCTCAAAGAGAAGATCCAAAACTAGTGCAAATGAAGTCCAATCTTGATGAAATTTGAACCATAGATCTATTTGGTCATCACAAACTTGCTCCCAAAAGATCTCCTCAAAAATCCACTGTCGACCTGCACCGGTCAGACCTATGCCTCCCACCGGTCAGACCGGTGTAGACTGGGCACGAACAGAAACAAACCCGCGAAGTCAACTCCAACTTCCAATCGACGGATCTCCCAAACGGCTGGATGGATTGAGCCCAAATTTTGGGTAGATGATAAGCGTCTCTAGGAGAAGCTATGCCCAAAATCTCATGACCTCAAACCAACCCAAACTCGAGGAATCGTAGATCTTAGGCTCAAGGGTCAAGAACTCGGGTTCAACCAAAAACCACCAAATCGAGGTCGATTCCCGGCGTTTGAGGGGTCAAGATCATCCAAAAAGAGGCATAAGGCACTCACCCATGATCCCCTCAAAGAAATCCGGGAGGAAATGCCTCCAAATCTGACGAACAAAAATCCCTCCAAAAATGCTCCGAAAATAGCTCTGAAAAAGAAAAACGCAGTGAATAAAAGATATGGCACAAGATGAAGAGGAGGAATCACTATGAATCATGTAGCCATATTCGGTTACAAGCCACTCCCAAGAATCACAAATCTTGGATGGCAAAAATCTCAAACAAAGAGCCACTCTCTCCTCTCTACCTCTCACCAAGAGCACTCCAAGGAAGGAGCACACCCACCTAGCTAAGCCAAAAGAGATGGCTGCCCAACCAGCCACTCCTCCTATATATAGGCCCTCCGGACAAATGACCGAAGTGCCCCTACACTTAGGAGTTACAATTCAAGCCCATGCAAGGGTGTTTTGGTCAACACATTATTTTCTCCATCAGACAGATGCCCAGCGACCGCACCTTGCATACCCTCGACGCCAAGCTTGCGATCCCGACGTGTGTCCTCCCCTTCGAAGCACGCGATGCTCCTCGGCCGCCACCGGTCAGACCGGTGCACCTCATCGGTCAGACTGGCCCACACTGGTCAGGCCAGTCAGGCCTGCCGGTCAGACCGGTCCAGTGCAGAACCGCCACGCTCCGGTCTTCGGTCTTGGCTTTGTGGCTCAGCCAAGTAACCCAGCGGTTTTGTGGTGAACCACTGCAAACCCCGCGAGCTATGTGCGACCTCCACGTCGAGCTTCAAGCCACAAGTCTTTCGCTTCCGCCGCACGGACCGCCTACTCGATCTTGCCTTATTCCTCGACTTGGCCGCCACGGTCGCCCCGGCTCGATGTTGGCTTTCGGATCAACCAACGAACCGACGGACTTCGTCTTGCTCTTCTTGCACCATGTGACTCGCACTTGATCCCATCTGGCCACCGGGTCCATCGAACCAAGCCTACTTGTCCCTCCAGTCCTTCGGAGGCCCCAACATGGCTAAGACCTTTCGCGCCTGTTCTTCACCTGCACCAACGCAAACCAAGCCGCAGCCTACATCCATAATACTAAGCACATAGTCAGTCCACACAACGTTGTCAACCACTCATCACTAGGGAGCGACCATCCATCGGTCCTCGGACACACTGTCCTCCATCTCCCCCTTGACAAGTGCATTGACAACACACACACACTAAAGTAACATGGTAAACACACATAACACAAAGCACACACTACACTACACAACACACACAACACAACACTACACACAAAGCCTCAAAACATCTAGTCAATCACTCATCATATACAAACCAAGGCACATCTCAACTTGGTTTCTCAATCTCCCCCTTGATGAGTGCATTGACAAAAGATGGTTTGAAAGCAAAGACAAACTCATTCAATTGCCCAAAACCCAAGAAAAAGCAAACACAAGGCAACTTGAAATGAGAAGAGCTCCAACCAAAGACTCTCAGAACCAAAGGAAACACAAAGGCTAAACACCACCAAAGAGCCAAGCAACCCACAAGAGCTACAAGCAATCCCGAAAGCCATCAAACCAATTTCAGCTCTTAAGAAAGTACTTGTCAACCGCTCATCACCATCAAATCAAGGTTCATATCAACTTGATTTTCCAAATGTCTCCCCCTTGAGGAGTGGGTTGACAACATGCGAGCACAAAGACATGGTTTGAGAGGGCAAAGGCCGAAAATCTCATCCAAGTGAACGAAAACTACACAAGAGCAAAGAACAAAGTCACTTGGCATGAGAGAAACCACAAAGGCCACCACCACTAACAATCTCGGTCCCCAAAGACATGGACAACGACTCGACACAACCGAGACAAGAACACATGATCCCTCAAGAAGAGGCACAAAGGGCTCAACACCGATCATGGAAGGACCGACAACTCAAATCAACCATCGGCTCCTCAAGAAGAGGCAAAGGGGCTCAACACCACCAGCAAAAGAGTAAAAGAGCACAAAAACTCACAAGCTCCCCCTAAACACATGCATTGGGGCCAAAGAGCATACAAAGCTCACCCTAAACACACGTGATAGAGCAAAGAGCACACCAAGCTCACAAGCTCCCCCTAAACACATGCACTAGGGCCAAAGAGCATACAAAGCTCACCCTAAACACATGCGATAGAGCAAAGAGCAAATCACCAAAGCACAACTCAATCAAGACAAAGAAGCTCCCCCTGCACCAATGCAAACTCCCCCTAAATGCATGCAAGCTTACCATTAACAAGAGCTACTCAGCTCCACACCGGTCGGACCTGTGCCTGCACCGGTCAGACCTGTGCCCACACCGGTCTGACCTGTGCTCTCACCGGTCTGACCTATGACCACCCAAAAATGCAAATGTCCCAAATGCAGCCCGAAAATGCATGAAAATGCTCTAAATATGCCCAGATATATAAACCATGTGCAAACTTTTCACCCTTGTTGACAAAGCATGAAACAAGGCAATTTTGCAAAAGTTTCAACTACTAGCTTCTCAAATATACAAAGAGCACTATAAAATGCTACAAGTGAGCAAATGAGCAAGCAAGAGATTCCACAGTTCTGTAAAAGCAGAGCCATTGTTGACGGCTGATTTTCACTCACTTCTTACCCGTCAAACATGTACCTTTTGGCATGGAAATTGATCATCAACACTAGAATAGGGCTTAAACTAATCATTTCCACAAGTGTTGGTGATTATGCAAATACAGGTGATTAGCACTAGAAAGAGGAGTAAAAGCACAAGTCTTTGATCCAAGTACTTCAAGACCAGCCAATGAGGGCATGCCACCTAGGATTCCCCTGGATCACTAACGTCATCAATCCAAGAGAGGCAAGCCCGACGAATCACGAAGCGCCACATGGACATCACATGGATTCAAGGGCCCACTTATCCCCCAAAACCGTCAGAAAACTTGGCATGCACGGGGGAGTGACCTCAGGGCCTACCAGTCAGCCACCAGGAGAAAGCACAAGGTGCCACGTGGCCCTAGGGTTACGGCCGAACCCTAGATCGGCCGAACCGACTCTGGTTCGGCTGATCTCGGCCCTCCGTGTGTAAGTCCCTGATTGGTCCCTGGTTGCAGTTCTGGGCATTTAGGAGCACTTGGAGCCCCGAAGCAAGCCTCTCCCTCCTCTATAAATAGGAGGGGAGGGGCTCACTTTTGGAACACACACTTCTCCTCCTCCTCTTCATTTTGGCTTGGAGCCTCTCTCTTTAGGAGAGGAGAGCTCTTTGTATAGGATTAGTGCTAGGAAGTGAGGTGGGAGGCTTGAGGCCATGTCATGATTCATGACATCTTCCTCAAGAACGATCCTCATCGGTGCCTTTGTTCTTCAACTAGACTAAAGTGAGTATTTCGATATTTCCTATTTAGACTAAAGTCGTATGCATGCTTAGCTGCTTTGTTCTTGTGTTCTTCATTTGTTCTTGGTTTAGAGGCTTGTGTTCTTCGAACACAACCCTTTTGATCCAGTAGACTTAGATCATAAGTTTGCATCTAGTTTGCCAGCTTGTCTATTAGAGTAAAGTGAAGCTCCTGCATGTTTCTAGTTAGATCAAAGTGCATTCGTGATCTTGCATGCGTGATAGAGCATACCTTGAGCTAGTGCCAGTATCTCCCTCGCGGATTCGTAGGAATAGTAAGTGGTGTAGACGAGGTGTCTGGACCATAAGCTACCCTTCGAAGACCACGTACGATCGTAGCGTATAGGTAGGCCGCAGTGGTGACAGCCTATTGGACCCTTTGTCAACCCTCTACGTCACGTACCGAGTTGGGCTCGTCGCCAGTACATAGGCCTTGTGCTTGGTGCCCGAAGTGAGTGCTATACCTAAGAGACCGTAACTAGACTCTGCGCTCGGTCGAGGCAGATCCTTTCTACCTATTCTATCAATCAGTGTTGTGTCCTTGGATCATCTATACTAGAGTAGGAGATAGTGCACACCGTTCCTTAGATTCGATACCCTTGGAATACTCTCCTTCCTTGGGGAAGTGCTACAGTGGTATTTCCGTGCGCTTGCGGTATACCCGGTTGTTCTTATACGCTCCCTCTAGGTGCGCAACTAGTGGTGACGTTAAGAAACACCAACAAGCATTTCTGGCGCCGTTGCCGGGGAACGGTTGCTGTATCTATCTTCGAACCTAGTGGTCCTCATATTTATCTTTTTCGTTTTCTTCTACCTTCACCCCCGTTACCCATCGAGTTATCCTTTTTGTTTCTTTTCTTCTACCTTTACCCCCGCTACCCTTTGAGATGCCTTCCTGTCAAAGCCTCTCTACCCCTAGGGGCGAGTTCGTCTTAGAGCAACCATCAACTACCTCATCTTGCTGCGAGCTTCGTCCCGGCTTTATAGCCATGGTTCGGAATCGACCTTTCTCTGGAGCGATCAGTGATGATCCTAATGTTCATTTATAGGAGTTCGAGGACTTGTGTTCGTGCTTGGTAATTCCAGGCATGACACATGAAACTTTGAGGTGGAAATTATTCCCTTTCTCTCTCGTAGATAAAGCAGAGCAATGGTACACCCACACAGCAGAGCATGTGAATAATTGGGGAGGACTACGAGAAAACTTTTGTGACTCGTTCTCCCTTTATGAACGCATAGAGCTCTTGCCGTGTGAACTCCTTGACTTTGAGCAATTAGAGGGTGAGTCCATAGGTGCAGCTTGGGCTAGGTTCCTACGTCTTATGACATCTAGGCCAGACATGTCTATACCCGATTATATAGCGACGTATACCTTTTATACTCGTATAGACATGGAATCTGCACGAGATCTCGACCTTTTAGCTGGAGGTTCGTTCGAAAACCAAACTCTAGTGGAAAGAAGAGAGATCCTAGAATTCTTCTTAGAAACCTCTTCTTCCCATATCGTTTACAACGAACCCCATCTGGAGTCTGAGTTGGTCCATGAGAGTCTCTCAATAGCCAAATCTGAGCTTCCATGCTCTAAATTCCATGATTCCTCTGTTGAGCCCTCTCCCGAACCAGGAACATCGAAGGAAGAAGAAATTCAACCTTCGGAGTTCTCTTCCCAATATGAGGATGATCCTTCTCGAAACATCAGAAACACCTCAGATCACTCTTGGCACGAGAAGCCTACGGTATCGTTGGACCCTTATGAGGTCCTCGATGAAGTTTGGACTCATGGGACGATAGTGGATTGGTCACCTCAGAAGCATACATCCGAAGCAATTCGGGTCAGCTCGACTTCTACGATCATCCACTGTTCCATGAGAGGAAACACCGTAGATGCTGTCCATGACCCTACTGTTGGGGCTTGCATCATACCAGAGACCCTTTTGGATACTCTGGTGGGTGACACACCCTTGATCCCGACTGATGGACTTTTCCATAGCCCCAGGTGGCGCTGTGTTTTTCCATGTAAAGTGATTGCTACGGACGTGCTGATCACCATTGATGACATAGAGGTGCGGTTAGATTTCCACATCTATGACATCATGGATTTTGATCTTCTCCTAGGTTTCCCTTTAGAAAAACTTCTTGATAAATCCCAAGGAAACCCGGAAGAAGAGCTTAGGGAAACCGTTTCTGTCCATGCTGAACCATCTAGACATCCTCTGACAGAACCTTTCCCTAGACCTACGGTATCTCCTTCGCCTCCAGATCCTCCTGACAAAGCATTTCCTGAGGAGGCTGAGAGCCAGGTGTGGTTCGAGGACCGGTGGATGGTCGCTTCCTGGTGTGATGAGTGATTGACAACGTGGTGTGGACTGATTCTTGGCTAAGTATTGCAGGTGCAGGTTGCGGCTTGACTGGTGCAGGTGCAGGTGAAGAACAAGCGTGAAAGGTCATTGCCGGTGAGGCCTCCAGGTATGAAGAAGACAAGTAGGCTTGGTTCGAGGGACCCGGTGGCCAGCGGGGTCAAGTGCGGGCCGCATGGTGGCAAGAACGGCAAGATGAAGTCATGGACGGTTTCTTGGTTGAGCCTCAAAAACCAAGGTCGAGCCGGGACTACGTGGGAGCCGAGTCATGAGTGGTGATTGGCGGAGGCTACACCAAGTTCGCGGGGTTTCCGGTGGTTCACCAGAAAACCACTGGGTTCCTTGGTTGATCCATAAAGCCAAGACCGAAGAACCGAAGACGGAGGTGCAGCAGCTCCAGACCGGTCTGACCGGTGGGTCTGACCGGTGGGTACCGGTCTGACTGGTGAGGAGCACCGGTCTGACCGGTGTGCGATGACGCAGTCCGGAATCTTCGAAGCGGAGGACACGCGTCGGGATCTCAAGGCTTGCGTCGAGGCTAAGCAAGTTTGCGGTCGCTGGGCATCCGTTCGATGGTGCGAAGACAAAGACTTCCAATTTCGCCCTCGAGGGGCATGTATCCCTAGTTAGCTAGTAAGGGTATTTTAGTCTTTCGGTTGCCTCCATATAACCCAAGGGGTGAGAGGATGGCAGCCATCTCTTGGAACCCTAGCTCATTTGGTTTTCCTATTTTCCTTCCTATTTTCTTAGGATTTTCGTAGGACTAGCTTGAGAGCTTCATGGTGAGATCTTGTGAGAGGGAAGGATGATCGGGCGGCAAGCTAGACCTTGTATGAACCTCTTTGGTATGTATAGATGATTCGGCGTGGTTCCTCAAGGCTTGGATGTGTCTTTCCCGTTTCTCCTTTTTGGTGATTTTCGGAGCCCATTCTTGGCGATTTTCTTGGAGCGATTTCGAGGCCTTTCTCTTTGGGATTTGGTGGGGGATGTATGCATGAACCCTTCGTGGTTCTTTTCCCTTTGATTCCACTTCCAAATCCGTGAGCAAAGGGGCTCGATTTTGGGGTTTTCGTGGCTCTAGGGTTAGAGGCGTTCTTGGTGGGATTTCTTCGATTCCTCTTGATTTGACAAGTTTTGGTGGACCAAATCTTGGCTATGGAGTACCCATGAGGTGTTCCTACTATCCCCAAAGTCTTGTGCAAAACCGTGGAGCGAATCGGGAGATCGGGAGTTGGATTTGGGGGAGTTGACTCGCAGGCGCTGTTCATCCCGAGTTGCCCAGGCGCGACCGGTCTGACCGGTGCTCTTGACCGGTCTGACCGGTGCTAGCCCTTGGTGGGTTTTTGTCTCGGGGAATAGCCTTGCCCGTGTGGTTTTATCCCGTGGTCCTGCTGATCAGTTCTTGGCGTGTTTGGAGTTGTTTTGCTAGGTTTTGTGAGGGGTTCTTCTTCCTCACAGGTTGTGTTTCGTGGTGGTTTTTGTTCCAGGGCCTAGAGGAGTCACTGAGGCTTCCTGGAACGTTTGCTGTGCGGCTGCTGTAGCCACCGGCCTGACCGGCTCTGTCCACCGGTCTGACCGGTGTCACCGGTCTGACCGGCGCAGGCCATCGGTCTGACCGGTGTAGCACAGGCAGCAAGCCGTGCAAGTTTCCGCTGTGTGGTTTGGTGAGTTTTGGCTCAGAAGGTTGAGTGTTGGTTCCTAGGACCAGTAGCACTCTAGTGGCTGCGTGGTCTTGGCCAACTTGGGTAGTTGGGTCGGAGACGTGAGTTGGAAGCCGTGTTCGTCTTGTTGGAGTTCTCATCTCCTTCGAGAAGAATTTTTATCGGCTCCCATTCACTCCCCCCCTCTCTGGTTCGCCTAATCGGTCCTTCAATTGGTATCAGAGCCAGTTCGGGTCTTTATTGACTCTTACCAGTCTAAGATCCAAAGATGGCGTACCAGGAACGGGGTTCGGGTCCTCCGCACTTCGATGGGAAGAACTACCAGATGTGGCAAAGGCGGATGGCGGCGTTCCTCCGCGGAAAGGGTCAGATCCTTTGGGATGTCACGGTGAACACAGCTTATGTTCATCCGATGAACTTCCTTGCTCCAGGATCGAGGGATATGTTCGAAGCCAACAACAAGGCTGTCGACTACTTGTTTCGTGCTCTGTGTCAGCCTGAATTCGATCGGGTTCAGACAGAGGACTTAGCTTGTAGGATTTGGGAGCAGTTGAAGGATGCTCATGCTGGGAATGCTCAGGTTCAGGCTCGGATGTACGCGACTTACCGGAGAGAGTACGAGAACTTCACTCATCTCCCCGGCGATTCCGTCGATGCCCTTTTCCAGCGATTTACGGTCGTTGTGAACAACATGAGAGCCAATGTGGACGTCCTCCCATACAATGATCATGATAGAGCCGTGAAGCTCTTGCACTCGTTGGATCGTACCGTATGGGACCGGAAGTTTGAGGCTATTGTTGAGTCCGAGAAGTATGACACCTTGACGGTGAACGAGCTATTCTCGAAGCTCAAGTCGGCTGAGTTGGACCGTGGTATGACAGCCAAGATCGAGAGCCCGACTGATTCTCATAGTCTCGCTCTCGTTGGTGGCAAAGGAGCTAAGTCTAACGCTAACGCATCCTCCAGGATGTACTCTCTGTCTTCTTTGATGTCTTTGCCAGACGAGGAGTTCGAAGTGCTTGGAGAGGACGAGCTGGCGTTGCTGACCAGGCGGTTCGAGAGGCTGCACGAGAACCGGGTGAACTCCAGGAGGAACTCGAGGGCATGTTTCAAGTGCGGCAAGATCGGACACTTTTTCGCAGAGTGTCCGAAGGTGAACAACCACGACAAGCACAAGTCCAAGGACAAAGGAAGAAGATCCAAGAATTAGAAACATGAACATGGGAGGAAGATACGGACCCGAGAGAAGATCAAGAGATCGAGCGACATCGACTCCGACTCTGAGGATGTGTCATCAAGCTCGAGTGAAGAAGAAGAAGAAGAAGAGGACAGCAAGAGGAATCACAGAAAGAAGAAGAAGGACTTCGGCAAGTACTTGAACGGCCTTTGCTGTACCGCAAGCAAGACCTCGAGAGGCTGCAACAAGAAGGATGGGCTTTGCGGCATGGCATGCAGCTCCGGCAGCAAGAGAAGCCAGAAGAATGCCTCGGAATCAGACTCCGACTCTGAGGATGAGGTATGTGATGAGCTCTCTTCTTTGCGCAAGGAGAATGAGGAGTTGGTTGACTTGCTTGATAACCGCGATCACATGCTTAGAGAGGCTAAGAAGCTTAGGAAGGAGCTTAGGGCTTTGCTTGAAGATGCTAGGAATAGAGTGGCTGAGCTGGAAACATAGAACCTTGATGCCAAGCTTGAGATAGATTCGCTTAAGGCTAGTCTTGTTGTTTCTGATGAAGTTGATTGTGCTGATTGCTCTGTTTTCCTAGCTGATTTGACTGCTCTTAGGGAAAAGTATGCCTCCAAGTGTGAGGAACTAGATGTGCTTAGGGTTGAGTTGGCTGAGCTGCAATCTAGACCCACTTTGCTTGGTGCATGTACTTCTTGCCCTGGTTTGCATGAAAAAATTGCTGAGCTTCGTTCTCGCATTGTTTCGTTTGAGGCTGATTTGAAAGTGCCTATTCCTACTTCCTGTTCTACCTGTGAATTGCATGCTGTGAAGAATTTGGAACTTGCACAATGCATTGATCGTTTGCAGGATGAGAACAGTAAGTTGCGTGAGGTGTTGAGTTGGGTGTCCAGTCATGAGCCTCAGCTGGGTGTGTTAATTGCCAGTTGTAAGCGCTTTGATGGTTGGGCTTTGGGATCTGATAAGTTTGGTGAGAGCAGTGGTGTGAGAGAAGGGAAATTTGGGAATATTCCAGTTCCACCACAACCAACACCCAAAGACAAGTTTGCACCCAAGCCAAACCAGTTGCTTAAATCGAGAGAAAAACCAAGTGAGAAGCCTAGTGAGAAACCTAGTGAGAAGCCTTGTGAAGAGCCACACCCGAAACCTAAGCCAAGACCAATTCGTTTCCATTGTGAGTTTTGTGGAAAGGATGGTCATAAGAGAGAGTTTTGCTTTAAGAAAAGAAGAGAGGCGAGATTGGCTAAGGAGTGGGCGAACAAGGACAGGTACCACCCTTCTCATGGTGTGCCTGAGCCTCGTATGCCACTACCTAAGGGAAAGGGTGTTGTGCATACGGTTCCAGCATGGAGAGATAGGAGAGCTTCAGGTGGAGGCAGGTTTGCTGGCCGAGGACCACCGGCCAGACCGGTCAGAGTGACCGGTCAGACCGGTGCTAGGCAGAGTGCTGGACAGTTTGGTTTCCGGGGTTGTGAAGCTAGAGGGTTCAGCCCGTTTGGTCGTGGAACAGGTGGTAGGCGCTTTGAGTCTGGTGGTGTTGAGTTTGCTGGACGTTCTCCACCTCGTGATCAATACGAGTTTGGGAGAGGTCGCAGCTTTGAGTCTCAGAGGGGCTACGGACCACGGTTTCCCTTTCGTGGTACTTGTACTCTTCCAGTGAGACGGGAGTGGTTTTCCCATGGTGGTTCCAGGTTTGATAGGTTAGACGGGATGGATCGCAGTTTTGATAGGCGCGGTAGGATGGATGTTGCTAACCCTACTTTTGAGGAAATGGCCCGGCACTGGTTTGACACCTTTGGTACTAACCCCAGTGTTGAGTCATTTGCTCGCTCTCGCTCTTGGTTTTGAGTTGCAGGTGGGAGGCCCGGAGAACATTTGGTTGATATCGGGGGTGGTTCTCCGGCCTCATACCCCGGTGATGACATGGAGGTACATCACTTTCGGGGATGGTGGACAAGGACGGGTGAATTCTGAAGAAATGATAAAGGTAAGTGAATTTGTGTCCTTCAAGTGTGTGGCCTTGGTCAAGCCACTTGGTTCGTTTCGCTCCTTGCCCTATCTCATGTGTGTAAGGTGAGCTTTGTATGCTCTTTGACCTTAATGCATGAGTTTAGGGGGAGTCTGTGTGCTTAGTGTGCTCTTTACTCTATCATGTGTACTAAGGGTGAGCTTTGTATGCTCTTTAGCCTTAGTGCATATGTTTAGGGGGAGCTTGTGAGTTTTGCGCTCCTTTGCCCTTTTGCCGGTGGTGTCGAGCCTTTTTGCCTCCCCTCGAGGAGCCGGTCGTTTGTGAGCTTTGTGTGTGGGAGCTCCTTTGTAGCATATGTATAGCTTTCCTTTGTGCATTTCTTGCATTTGGCATGGCATATGTAACATGATGTATAGGCATCTTTGTATCTTAGGTTGCATGCATTTTGTATCATATGCATTGTTTAGGAAAGGCTTCTCCTATATACATTGTTCACCATGGAATGATATATATGTCTTTGTGAGCTAATTTGGTAAGCTATGGTTAGTTTGGCTTAGCTCTTGATAATCTTGGTTTGTATCCATGGTTGATGGCTATGTTTTTTTTGAAAATTTCATATGTATGCTCTCTTGTGAGTAAATGCCTTTACATGATCTTGACATGTCTTTGTGGCTTGGCTATGCTTAATTTGTGGTTGAATAGCTTATTTTGATCATATGGGGCCAAAGGCTCATTTGCCATCATGAATGTTTAGCCCCCATGCTTCATCTTGTGGAGGGGCATAAGTTCCTTTTTGTCGCAAAGACATTTCATGTACCAATTATAAATCTGAAAAATGAAATGTAAATTGCTTGGAAAATGTGCTCCCATGTCATATGTGCTATTTTTAATTTGCTTTGGGTGCTAAATCGTTGCATGATGCCTACCAATGAGAAATCTCATATATAGAAGTAGGCACATGGCTCGGTGGCTTTGACATGACATGAGGTGCTTGTGGGTGTTTATGATGGTCTTATGCTTAGAATGGTTGTCCTAGCATGAAGTTTGTGTGGCTTTGCCATTTTGACATGTTTTGCTCATGTTTAGGACTTTGCTCATGAGAGGGTGATTTTTCGCAAAATTGCTAAATTCTATCTTAGCTTCGCCCAATGGTTGTGAAACTTGGTGATCATGAAGTTTATGTCATTACGAAGCTATAGAGTATCTAACTTGCTCGGTTGGACATGTGTAGCATCCTATGTTGAATTTTGTCTATTTGAGAAGCTCTAGGTTGCATTTTTTGCATTTTTGGCTTGATTCATGCATTGTCAACAAGGGGGAGAAGTTTGAGCATGTTTTGGCCTACTGAATGCATTTGGAAGGTTTTCAGGTGGTTTCGAGCCATTTTTGGGCTCTGTTGTGCACCGGTCTGACCGGTTGAGGTCACTGGTCTGACCGGTCAGAGTGCTGGTCCTGTTCATATGTTGAGCACCGGTCTGACCGGTGGTGTTGGCCGGTCTGACCGGTCAGAGCTGAGCTGTTGCAGCTGCTCTGTTTCATGAAGTGGCTCGCATGCATTCGTCCAGGGGGAGTTGCATTGGTTCAGGGGGAGCTTGCATGTGTGCAGGGGGAGCTCTTTGTGGTTTTCGAGCTTTGGTTTGATGGTTTGTGCTCTTTGCTTGAGCATGTTTTGTCTCGGATGTGTCGAGCCGTTGCCCTTGCCTAAGGGGTCCGAGACTTGTCTTCTTCAAGTGATCGTGCTCTTTGCCTTTTTTTTGGCTTTCGATCGCTTGTTGGAGTTTCTTTTAGTCGTTTCTTTTCTTTTCCTTTTCTCGTGGTTACCAAAACGTGTGTGTTGTCAATGCACTCATCAAGGGGGAGATTGAGAGCCAGGTGTGGTTCGAGGACCGGTGGATGGTCGCTTCCTGGTGTGATGAGTGATTGACAACGTGGTGTGGACTGATTCTTGGCTAAGTATTGCAGGTGCAGGTTGCGGCTTGACTGGTGCAGGTGCAGGTGAAGAACAAGCGTGAAAGGTCGTTGCCGGTGAGGTCTCCAGGTGTGGAGAAGACAAGTAGGCTTGGTTCGAGGGACCCGGTGGCCAGCGGGGTCAAGTGCGGGCCACATGGTGGCAAGAACGGCAAGATGAAGTCATGGACGGTTTCTTGGTTGAGCCTCAAAAACCAAGGTCGAGCCGGGACTACGTGGGAGCCGAGTCATGAGTGGTGATTGGCGGAGGCTACACCAAGTTCGCGGGGTTTCCGGTGGTTCACCAGAAAACCACTGGGTTCCTTGGTTGATCCATAAAGCCAAGACCGAAGAACCGAAGACGGAGGTGCAGCAGCTCCAGACCGGTCTGACCGGTGGGTCTGACCGGTGGGTACCGGTCTGACTGGTGAGGAGCACCGGTCTGACCGGTGTGCGACGACGCAGTCCGGAATCTTCGAAGCGGAGGACACGCGTCGGGATCGCAAGGCTTGCGTCGAGGCTAAGCAAGTTTGCGGTCGCTGGGCATCCGTTTGATGGTGCGAAGACAAAGACTTCCAATTTCGCCCTCGAGGGGCATGTATCCCTAGTTAGCTAGTAAGGGTATTTTAGTCTTTCGGTTGCCTCCATATAACCCAAGGGGTGAGAGGATGGCAGCCATCTCTTGGAACCCTAGCTCATTTGATTTTCCTATTTTCCTTCCTATTTTCTTAGGATTTTCGTAGGACTAGCTTGAGAGCTTCATGGTGAGATCTTGTGAGAGGGAAGGATGATCGGGCGGCAAGCTAGACCTTGTATGAACCTCTTTGGTATGTATAGATGATTCGGCGTGGTTCCTCAAGGCTTGGATGTGTCTTTCCCGTTTCTCCTTTTTGGTGATTTTCGGAGCCCTTTCTTGGCGATTTTCTTGGAGCGATTTCGAGGCCTTTCTCTTTGGGATTTGGTGGGGGATGTATGCATGAACCCTTCGTGGTTCTTTTCCCTTTGATTCCACTTCCAAATCCGTGAGCAAAGGGGCTCGATTTTGGGGTTTTCGTGGCTCTAGGGTTAGAGGCGTTCTTGGTGGGATTTCTTCGATTCCTCTTGATTTGACAAGTTTTGGTGGACCAAATCTTGGCTATGGAGTACCCATGAGGTGTTCCTACTATCCCCAAAGTCTTGTGCAAAACCGTGGAGCGAATCGGGAGATCGGGAGTTGGATTTGGGGGAGTTGACTCGCAGGCGCTGTTCATCCCGAGTTGCCCAGGCGCGACCGGTCTGACCGGTGCTCTTGACCGGTCTGACCGGTGCTAGCCCTTGGTGGGTTTTTGTCTCGGGGAATAGCCTTGCCCGTGTGGTTTTATCCCGTGGTCCTGCTGATCAGTTCTTGGCGTGTTTGGAGTTGTTTTGCTAGGTTTTGTGAGGGGTTCTTCTTCCTCACAGGTTGTGTTTCGTGGTGGTTTTTGTTCCAGGGCCTAGAGGAGTCACTGAGGCTTCCTGGAACGTTTGCTGTGCGGCTGCTGTAGCCACCGGCCTGACCGGCTCTGTCCACCGGTCTGACCGGTGTCACCGGTCTGACCGGCGCAGGCCATCGGTCTGACCGGTGTAGCACAGGCAGCAAGCCGTGCAAGTTTCCGCTGTGTGGTTTGGTGAGTTTTGGCTCGGAAGGTTGAGTGTTGGTTCCTAGGACCAGTAGCACTCCAGTGGCTGCGTGGTCTTGGCCAACTTGGGTAGTTGGGTCGGAGACGTGAGTTGGAAGCCGTGTTCGTCTTGTTGGAGTTCTCATCTCCTTCGAGAAGAATTTTTATCGGCTCCCATTCACTCCCCCCCTCTCTGGTTCGCCTAATCGGTCCTTCAGAGGCTATGAAGAAGGAATGGCCAGATGGAGCGATATGCTTTTCCGAAGCATTTTGGGATAGTACACCCTCTCTAGTTATTCCTTGTTCTGTGAGAGGGATTGTCGTAGAAGCCCATTGTGACCTCATCATGTAGGTTAACATCATGCCATGGCACTTAGCAGAAAGTCTTTTAGGAAAAGTTTCGCTAGCACCATCCGACATGCTCCTCGAGACTTGTCCCTTTGGGCACGTTCTTGAATGTCGGGGGATCGCAAGTGTCGTGCCGCTCATCATAGACAGGATCGAAGCTAGTTTAGACTTTTACATCTTCGATGTCCTCGATCCTGATCTACTCTTAGGCTCCCCGCTAGAGAAATTCTTTGAGGAATCCATAGGGAGCCTAGGTAGTAATCTTGGGAAGCCACTTCCACCACTACTACCCCTTGTTTGGGTCGCCCTATGGCGAAGCCTCTTCCCCAGCAAAACCCGCTCGAGAAGATGATGCATACATCTCCGTTCGCATCATCCGAGCTCGTTCTCATTGAGGTTGTAGGATGTTCTACCCCTCATGAGAATGACTCGGGAGACTTTCTTCACTTTTGTGAAGGCGAACGATCGTCACCACTCTGGACCGAGTTTCAGCCTCTTCCCACTGGCCCGTACCATGTTGCTTTCGATTACGATCGAGAGTCAACATTGATCGTCCACGATGACTCTCTTGAGATGGAGAATTCATGGGCCATGGAACCTTTCGAGGCACTGACTCTGGAGTCTAGAGGAAAGGATTCCACATACGAGCATGGTAGTTTCATCCTTGATCTACCACATGAACCATGCTCGCATCATGCCTCTCTAGAGTCAGCCATGCTTAGTGTGCTGAGCACATACGAGGGCTACAACCACCTTCTGGACCTCTTTTGCAAAACGTTTGGAAGGTTGATTGTAGATGCATATGTTTACCATAAGCATTGCAGATTTCGTGTGTGCACTGTGGCACTAACCTTGCAGCTAAAGCTTCACTAATACATCAAGGATTGGTGGTGAGACAGGAATGACACCACCAACGATAGCTGCAAGATGAAGTTCCCATGGTCGAGCTTATGACCTTAAATAAACAAAGCACTACCAGGAGATAGCCTGGATTAGCTTAGGTCTTATTTCCCTTTTCGAATAAAAGCAAGAACATGTTTTTAGGATAAGTTGTCCTTCGGGTATTTTTGGTCACTAACCTTTCAGGTGGAGATTGAAAAGAACGATGGACAGGCGATGCCGACGAACATGTGAGCCACATCAGCTGTAACACCTAGCTAAGCTTTGGAGAGGGAACATTTACAAAAAGGAGGCTTGATCACCACACACTTGAGTTTTGTTGCCTAGTAATGCAAACTTCAAGTGTGGGGGAGGTATGTGAGCATCCTGAGTAAAGTTCCTTCTCTTCCAAATCTTATCCTGGTGTGAAGATGATGTAAGCTCTTGCATCTTGGCCACTAGCTAGGTAAGTCCTGCTTTTGACATTAAACAAAGCCCTTCCGGGAGGCTCCCGAGGTTCACCGTCTTATGCTCATGCTTATGTCCCTTGTTGATAATAGCTTGATCATGCTTTCTTGCTTCCTTCATTTATGTTCTTATGCTCTGGTTTGAATGTTTGAAGTACTCACACATTCATAGACTGTTTTAGATTAAGCATGGTGCTTAGGTTAAAATTGTCTTCTTCAATCAAAACAAGACATGGTGTCGAGCTTTGATTGATGAACCATAGAGTTATATTTCTATAGATTTTGGTTGCATGTGTGTGGACTAACCCCTGCAGAAAATTATCAAATTTGAATGGGTAAGTCATTGAGCTAATTTCAAATGGGAAGGTAAGTTGAGGTGTTAGATTCATGTTGCACAACATCCATAGGTGATACATATGACCTCTCAAAGGTCCAAGGTAAGTATATTCCCCTTTGTGTATGAAGTGTAATCTTTGTCTAACCCTTTCGAGCGAATGACATAGTGACAATAAAAAAAACTCAAAAATATTTGAATTTGAATAAAGGTTCTATGGTTCTTGAACCAGTAGAGTCCCTCTTTTGTTTCCACTTTTTGATTGAAGAACAGCACCAGGATCAAACACTAGTGTGGGGGAGTTCTCTCGAGCTCATCATCGACATATCCACTCGAGAACTCCCACACAGGCGCTGCACAACATCGACTACGCCTTCATGACAAGTGCAAGGTAAACTAGAGTGACCCGGCTGCCCTCTGGTCATCCGAATCACCACTGGTCTTCCTTTATCTCTTATCCTTCAGAAGCGATGGTATGTGCAACCTCTATCTCACTCTACCTTATCCATGAGTTTGTTTGAATTTCAATTCATATCCTTTATATCAAACTCAATGGTTGGTGCTATGCTTGCTCTACATGATCCCTGTGGTTGGCTTGCATATGTTTTATTCCTCACTCATCATCTTGATGCTTGTGAACAAATATCATTAGGGAACTCATGCTTATCTAAGTAGTTGACGGTTGTGATATGGTTTGATGATATGATCTTCGCTCTTTATGTTTGAGTGCTTGGGATTTTTTTTTGAAAAATCATGAAAACCCTTTGCAAAGCTCCTCTTTGATATGCCACCGTCCTACTAGAGCCATATGATATTCATAGTTGAAAATCTTCTACTCATATGTTGCTTGTTATTGCATTGAGCTTTGTCAAATCCTGTGACCCTTGTGAGAATTCTTTTCATTACTTTCATGATCAAGATTCATGTGCACACCGCCTATTTCCCCTTGCTATGCTTCTACTCTAGAAGTTAGCATTGTATCATTCATCCCTTTCATGAAAATAAAGCTCCATATGTGGTGTGACATCTCCCTCCAAAAGTATCCTTCAAAAAGAGACATGGGCTATGAAAAAAAAGAGAGAAAAGAAAAGAAGAGACACATGCTCAAGGCATGATGAAAAAAAGAAAAAAAAAGAAAGAAAGAATAGCCCATGTCCAAAAAAATAAAGGAGAAAAAGGAGAGAGATGGTCATGCAAAAAGGAGTTCCATATCATAGATGGTAATAACTAGTGTCCATTCCGGAGCTAGTGTCCACCTTACCATCACCATAGCTTTCATCATATATGTATGGTAATATCTAGCACCCATTCCGTGCCTAGTATCCACCTTACCATACTCACCATGTCCATACACTTGCACATCTTGATCTGATGGTATGATTTGATTTTCTCTGTGGATCCAGTCTTTGACTTTGTAATATATGTGATACAAGTATGCCTTATCCTTTATCCTACCCTGAGCTCTACATATAGCCATCATTAGAAGTAGGGTGAAGAAAGGCAATCTAATGCCTTGGTGAGGACATATACACTTTGAACGATCCGAGAGAATCAAATGAGGAGCTAAGCAAGGTTTTGTTTTGAAAATTTATTGCAAAACCCCAAGAGTTTAACATGATGAGCAAGAGTGATTTGATTCATGACCATTCCATTCTTCAACTACCCAACATAGCATGATAGACACTTCAGAGTTCACAAGTACAAGGTATGGTCTGGAATATCTCTCATGCTTGTTTCATACCTATAGATTTCATGTCTCACTTTGGTCTTGTTCTTCCCTTCACTCGGGACGAGCAAAGGTCGAGTGTGGGGGTATTTGTTGACGACTGATTTTCACTCACTTCTTACCCGTCAAACATGTACCTTTTGGCATGGAAATTGATCATCAACACTAGAATAGGGCTTAAACTAATCATTTCCACAAGTGTTGGTGATTATGCAAATACAGATGATTAGCACTAGAAAGAAGAGTAAAAGCACAAGTCTTTGATCCAAGTACTTCAAGACCAGCCAATGAGGGCATGCCACCTAGGATTCCACTGGATCACTGACGTCATCAATCCAAGAGAGGCAAGCCCGACGAATCACGAAGCACCACATGGACATCACATGGATTCAAGGGCCCACTTATCCCCCAAAACTGTCGGAAAACTTGGCATGCACGGGGGAGTGACCTCAGGGCCCACCAGTCAGCCACCAGGAGAAAGCACAAGGTGCCACGTGGCCCTAGGGTTTCGGCTGAACCCTAGATCGGCCGAACCGACTCTGGTTCGGCTGATCTCGGCCCTCCACGTGTTAGTCCCTGATTGGTCCCTGGTTGCAGTTCCGGGAATTTAGGAGCACTTGGAGCCCCGAAGCAAGCCTCTCCCTCATCTATAAATAGGAGGGGAGGGGCTCACTTTTGGAACACACACTTCTCCTCCTCCTCTTCATTTTGGCTTGGAGCCTCTCTCTTTAGGAGAGGAGAGCTCTTTGTATAGGATTAGTGCTAGGAAGTGAGGTGGGAGGCTTGAGGTCATGTCATGATTCATGACATCTTCCTCAAGAACGATCCTCATCGGTGCCTTTGTTCTTCAACTAGACTAAAGTGAGTATTTCGATATTTCTTATTTAGACTAAAGTCGTATGCATGCTTAACAGCTTTGTTCTTGTGTTCTTCGTTTGTTCTTGGTTTAGAGGCTTGTGTTCTTCGAACACAACCCTTTTGATCCAGTAGACTTAGATCATAAGTTTGCATCTAGTTTGCCAGCTTGTCTATTAGAGTAAAGTGAAGCTCCTGCATGTTTCTAGTTAGATCAAAGTGCATTCGTGATCTTGCATGAGTGATAGAGCATACCTTGAGCTAGTGCCAGTATCTCCCTCGCGGATTCGTAGGAATAGTAAGTGGTGTAGACGAGGTGTCTGGACCATAAGCTACCCTTCGAAGACCACGTACGATCGTAGCGTAGAGGTAGGCCGCAGTGGTGACAGCCTATTGGACCCTTTGTCAACCCTCTACGTCGCGTACCGAGTTGGGCTCGTCGCCAGTACATAGGCCTTGTGCTTGGTGCCCGAAGTGAGTGCTATACCAGAGAGACCGTAACTAGACTCTGCGCTCGATTGAGGCAGATCCTTTCTACCTATCCTATCAATCAGTGTTGTGTCCTTGGATCATCTATACTAGAGTAGGAGATAGTGCACACCGTTCCTTGGATTCGATACCCTTGGAATACTCTCCTTCCTTGGGGAAGTGCTACAGCGGTATTTCCGTGCGCTTGCAGTATACCCGGTTGTTCTTATACGCTCCCTCTAGGTGCGCAACTAGTGGTGACGTTAAGAAACGCCAACAGCCATCAAGATAGTAAAACTATATAGGCATATGACAAAGGCATGATCAAATTAAGCATTTTTGCGAAAAATTCCCTCTCATGAGCAAAGATCTAAACATGAGCAAAACATGCCAAAGTGAATCTAAATCACACAAACTTCATGCTAGGTCACATATCCTCATCACAAGATCATTACAAACACCCATAAGCATCTCATGTCATGTTAAAGCCACTGAGCCATGTGTCTACTTCTTAAAATGAGACTTCTCACGGTAGACAACATGAAACAGTTTAGCACCCAAATTATTGCAATTTTAAAGCATTTTATGACATGGAACAAGTGAGAGCATAACTTCAAACAAAGCATTTCATACCAATTTCATTTTTCATATTTAAGCACAAAATGGTACATGAAGTGTCTTTGCGGCAAAAAGAAGCTTATGCTCCCCCACAAGGTAACACATGGGCTAAAGATTCATAATGACAAATGGGTCTTTGACCCCAAGTGAAAAGCACATGATATCCAAACATGAATTAAGCATGATATAAACCACCAAAGCACACTAAGATCATGCAAAGCCTTAAACTCACAAGAGAGAGCCTATCTAGCATTTTCTAAAAATAGCCATCTCAACATGCACATATAACAAAACTATCAAGAGCATAGCTATCCATCACCGAATCATATCAAACATGCTCAAAAGCTCACAACTACCATATCATAGTATTCATGGCATATAGAAGAAGCTCAACCTATCATGGATATGACACAAATGCAACAAAGATTGATATGTACATCAAATGCAACATGATATATGACACAATACAAGACAAGAATGTCAAACCTACCAAAGTCTATACATCATGATATATGATACATATGCAATGCAAAATGCATGGGGAGACACGGAACTTGACTTAACACCAAGAAGGCTCACAAGGAGACACACCAATCAAGAACCGCTCCAAGCGAGAGAAGAGCCACCAAAGGTCCCAATTGAGTATCATAGAAAAGATACCAATTGCAAGACCGCCAAAGATCCCAATTAAGTACCATAGAAATGATACCAATTGAAGGATCACAAAAGGCTACCAAAAGCCAAAACACGCCTTGAAACCAAATTCCGCAAAGAAAGAAGCCAAGCTCTCCCTCAACCAAAGACAACTAGCAAAGCAAAAGGTAGGAAAAGAAAGAGCAAAAGAGAAACTCTAAAACCAACCTAAAAAGGGAGAAAACCAAAGAAGGAACAAAACACAACCCGAAGACAAGGCAAGCCCAAAACCCAAAGCAATCTCAAAACATGTTACACAATGCATTGACAATACCAAACAAGATAAATAAAGCATTGTAACATGATTCCACATATATGAATAAGCATGGGCTAGCAAGCATGTCAACAAGGTACAACCCTATACAAGGATACTAAATAAAATGTACCAAAGAACAACATGCCAAACATGATACAAGAACTAAACAAAGGCATGATACAAGTTCATATGGATCATCCACCAACATATATTACAAAGTTAGCATGACAAGATATACATGGGGGACAAACATGCTAATAAGAAAGGTACCATAGAGCTAGCCAAACATGATATAGATGAACAACTTGGCATAACCACAAATAGCAACCATAAAGCATGATGTTCATAAATATCATCTACCACAATATCATACAAAAGATAGCAAGATAGATATACAAGATCACAAAGCTATCATGAACAAGGTGGCTAGCCTACCATGGTTTATACACAAAGCTATCATGTTCCATAAGAACTTGTATCATGCCTTTGTTTAAGTACGACGCGAAGACAACTGTCTCCTTGTCATCCTCTGTGGGGGATGCCTTGCCGACGGCAGCCTTCCACTCCAGTTCAATCTTCGGCCTCAGGAGCCCCCAGTCCACCAGGGCTTGGATCCACTCCTCCATCATCTCCGACGGTGACCACACCGTCTCTGGGCTTGGAATTTGTGGCTCTGCCATCTCCTCCTCTTTGAATCCGGTGAATTTGGATCTAATCAAGGCTAGGGTTTTGATGCGCATGTGGTGGTGCGCGCAACTACATCAGTAATACCAGCAGTGCTAAACCCTAGCACAGTAGGGTGGCGGATCTGCAGCGCTACGTGCGCGGGTGCAGTGGGCGATTTGAGCCTTGGCAGTGGCTGTGCGGCTAAACCAAGCGAAATGACAAAATGGAGAATTGGAATGAGCTGTGCGCCCATCACTCTGTTTTATAGCGACTTTTGGGTAGAAAAAGTGGCTTCGTGCTGCGGGTGTCACTGCACCCTAACAACTCTGCACCAACGGATCCACACACGATTCTTGGCCTGTCCGTTAGGCGTACCGGGTTAGACCTGCTTGAGATTGGCATGGCTCCATCACTATTTCAAGTCCGTCATTGTTACAGTTAAGGGCCTAGCCGTTTCTACTTTAATTTTGAGGCCTTCCTGAGGTCGGCGTGCTTCTGCGGCTCTACTAGATTCCTCGCAGCTATGCTTGGATGTTTGGGTGTCTCTACATCATTTCCTCGGACCTATATCAAGTCAGACGGTCTACATGAAGCCAACTTTTTCCCTTCGCTCCGACCTCCCGGAAGTCTGCTTCCGATAGATCGGCACTCGCCCTCGCTACTCTCTGTGGGTTTAGTCTTCCGCGGCTCTACTAGATTCCTCGCAGCTATGCTTGGATGTTTAGACTTCAGCCGACTTTATCCAAGATTCGTCACGACTCCATCAAGGTCGCTTCGCCTACATATCGCTCAGGGCTTGAGAGATATGGGTACCCCATGGGTCCTCACTGACCAGGGTCTCAGCCGTCCCCAACAAGTTGGTCCGACCTGTCAGACAACCTGCCGACCTGTAAGTGGGCCCAACATACCTAATCCGCAGCCCCGAAGATGACTCAAAGCTTGGCGTGCAAGTCAAGACACCAAATGCGCTGCCAATCAGTTTGGATATCACGTGATGTTGTTTGTAATCCGCAGAGATAGACTTCCAAATTATAACCAACCTGGGCCCGGGGCCCACCGACCTTGTAACCCTAATCCGCCAGGCTATATAAGGTGCCCTAGGGCGTCCTCTTGTAACACCCTAAAATTCCATCACTAAAATTCCTCAAGCAACATAGTGTTTAGGATTAGTCTTAAGGACTTAATTAAATTTGCTAATTAATTTGGGCTCTAAAGTAATTAAATTAAATTTAAATAATATAGAAGCAACAAGTGCTTGTGTATCATGTTTTGCTAATGCATGGTGTTTATGTTTGATGGTGTGGAGTTTTAAAAGTTTTTTTAAAAATAATTTGAAAACTTTAAAAGGTTTGAAGTGTTTAAAGTTTGAAAATTTTTGAAATAAAAGGAGTTGAAAAAAAACAACAAACCCCAAACCTCCCCCCTTCTTCCCTTTCGGCCCAACCCCGCCTGCGGCCCACCTTCCCTCCGTCGGCCCTCTTTTTCTTCCGGCCCAGCGCCACCTCCCCAGCCCACTTCCCCTCCCCTCCCCTTCTCTCACTGCCCAGCCGGCCCCACACGTCAGTTTCCTCCCCTTCCTCACGCCTTCCCCTGCATCACCGCCGCTTTCACCGCCGCTTGCTCCCGCGCCCTCCCAGCTTCCGTTCCTTTTCAAGTGCAGCGATTAAGGAGCTGTTAAGCCCGCAATTCTCGCCGTCATCATTTTTTCCCCTTCCGTTTCTTCTCCCACTTGCCGCCCATAACTTCTCCGCTGAGCCGCCGGCCATTGATGGCAATTTTCACCGCCGGAGCTCCTCCCGCTTCCCCTCACCTTTTCTTTCTCTATAAAAGCCGAGCACGAGCTCCCACATTACCCCTTTGCTCAGACGCACCCCCACTTTTCCCCTCCACTCTCGCGCAGCACCGCCGCCTGTGCTTCTCACCGCCGCGCCATTGCCGGCCACCCGACACCTCTCGTCGACCGGCGGACGCCTCCCCGAGCCTTCCTCCTCCTTCTTTGTCACGCGCACCACTCACACGAGGACCCTGCGCCCCGGACCGTCTTCCTCCTCGCCGAACCGAAGCTCCGTCGCCGCCGTCTTCTTCCCGCCGGAGCCGCCGCCGTTGATCTCCTCACCGCCGCTTCCTCGACGTCTACTTCTTCGTCCGCAGCCCCGCAGCAAGGTGAGGGTGCCCCTCAAGCACTTCCGTGCGCCTTCCGTCGTGCAAGGGCTCGCCGGCCAGGTGCCCTGTCCCCGCCGTCCGCCGCCGGCCGTGGAGCCACTCCACCGTTGCCCAAGCCACCATCCCGAGGCTCTGGTTGAGTTCGCATGCTCTTTGGCTTTGCGCAGAGCCCGTCCGCAATCGAATCCGTGCACGGGAGGCAGTTTTAGGTTGTCGCCGGCGAAGTTCCGGCGAGAACGCCGCCCGGCGCCGCCGCACGTCGCGCCCCGCCGCTTGCTTTTCACCGTGGCCGTCCGCTCGTGGATCAGCGGCTCAGATCCGCGCCCCGCCGAGTCAAAACGACCGCGTAACGGTCAACCCAGGCCGGTCGCTGTCGTTTTGCAATAAAGCCCCTGGACTCTTTAATATCACAAATATACCCTTCCACCATCAAAGAACCTTACATCAAGGTCCTAGTTTTCTCGGTTTAGCCCCTGTCTTTTTAGGTTTTTCTGTCCCGCAGTCCACCCTTTATCTTTTGCATGTTAGCCCTTCTGTTTATATACATAATTATGTTTCAGCCCCTGGTTTCTTTCAAATAAGCCCCTGAGAGCCTAGTTTTCTTACAGGAAAGCCCCTGCATCTTGTTTTCATAATATCTTTCACATTTTAACTTCATTTTTCGCGTATAATATATCAAAATTATCGTATCAGTGCGTAGAACCTTTTTTTTGAGATTAGTGCGTAGAACCTTTTTATCAATGTGTTATTAGCATATAACAATGTTTGGTGTACTGTTTTATTTATTTATTGTATGCTCATGTTTGTGCGTAGATCTCGTGCCTGTTTCAACTGAGCAACCTCTCGGAGAAGATCAAGAAGAACCTTTCTTTGAAAGAAGATTCCCAGTTTGTAGAGGAAGGCAAGTGGACTTCCCCCTCTGCATTTTCCTCTTTGTCCTAAATAACTGCATATTTAATAATATTTACTTTTATTTGTTGCTATGCATAAATTGATGGGAAAATCACCTTTTTAAGGACATGACTAGAGCTTTACCCCTATCACCTTGAACAACCCCTTTTTAATAAATGTTTTGGGTAGATAATTGCTTAGTTGCTTTACATGGGTTGGTTAAAAGTGGTTTTATGATAAAGACTTTCATGCTTAAATGATGATGGTTTTGTTTAACACAAGAACACTAAGATTTAATTGGAACATGGAGAACCACCCAAGAAAACAGTGCAACCACAGTGGCATATGGCTCTGCCCTTAGCCAATTAATTAGATGTGTGAATTATCTGACAACCTTTCCCGAAAGGGGCACAGGGGGCCGGAGTTGAAGGGGTATAGCCCGGTTCTTTTGGAGTAGCAGTCTTTGCTAAGGTGCTGACCACTACGGAGGGTTATGGTCCGCTCCGCTGCTGTAACTATCGTAGGTTGTTGGTCTTTTGCATTACCTTTGTAAAGGCTTCGTAGTGGACCCCTAGCCACTCACCTCGGAAGTGTTTAAGGGTCTAGCTAACCTAGGCAACATGGGGAACACGAGCTGTGGGTAAAGTGTACGACCTTTGTAGAGTGAAAACTGATCGATCAGCCGTGCTCACGGTCAAGAGCGGCTTGGACCCTCACATGATAAGTGAACTTGAAGATGGAATTAAATCATGGTTTCTTATGGTTTTGGGGATAATGATTCAAATGCTTAATTATTGGGTTGGTATAAACTTACACTTAGTAAATAGGCTTGCTAATAAAATTTGACCAGCATTAAAATGCTAACCTTTGTAAACCCCTAGCCTATCCTTGTCAGCCTTGCATACTTTCCCCCCCCCACTTGCTGAGCTCCAACCATAAGTGTGCTCACCCTTGCTTACCGCTGTTCAGAGGAGAACAATAGTGAAGAGTACTTCAGCGACTTCGAGGAGTTTTGAGGCATGCGATCCGCTAGTCATGTGCCTGTGGAAGCTGAAGACGAAGTTGTTCGTCTAGTTACCGTTTGTTCTATTGGACCTTCGAGTCCATCGTCTGGGTGTAATAAAGAGATAATGTAATGGTTTAACTCTTGAACGTTTTGATTACTGTTTATGATATTACACTCTTTTGTCTACCATATGTGTGTAACTTGATCCTGGCGCACATATGAGATGCATTTGGTTTCTCTTCGGAAATCAGGTGTGACACCTCTCGAGGACACTAATTCTCTCGCCGTGCACAAGCAATACAAACACTAAGAATAGGACGTAGGGTTTTACTCTCCGGAGGCCCGAACTAGTATAAACCCCTTTTGTCTGGTGTGTTCTTCGCATAGCCATTAGCGCTTTAAGTTCTTCGATCCCCCCTTCACTAAAAAAATCAACCACATGGGTACCCCCTGTGTACTGTCCATATCCCAAACTCTGACACCACCCGCCTACCTCGCGTTGTGCGCTAGAGGCCGGCCGCATCCCGCCTGTACCTGTTCCCCGCGCTAGTGGCCGGCCAAGGAGAAGGCCTGCACCACTGTCAAATGAAAGGAAACGATCCTGGTAACAGGTTCATTTGACTTCCCCTAGGGGAGGGCCGGCCAGAGATAACAGAGAGAGAGAGAGAAGCACGAAAGGATAAGGCCAAGGATAGAGGATAGAGTAGACTGGGGAGAGAGAGGTCATGTGGGTAGATAAATGACGTCTAGTGCGAGTAAAAAAGTCTTTAGTCTCGGTTAGTGTTTCCAACCAGGACTAAAAACCTCATTTAGTTTCGGTTGGAAACGTCATCCAGGAGTAAATCATTTATCTTGGATGGTGTTTTCAATCAGGATTAAATGAGGCCCTTAGTCCTAGTGGGTGTTATCGAGGATTAAAGGTCTCCTACTAGCTAGATTCCCTTGCGCTAGCATGTTGCAACCAGGACTAACCTTTCGTCCACAGTGGCTGTTGGTGCCCACTTTTTTCAACCAGGACTAAGATCTTTAATCCCGGGTCCAAACGCATCCGGGATTAAAGAGGATTGGTTCAAAGGTGGATTTTCTACTAGTGGTAGTAGGTACACCTTGTTTATAGCATTATTGTTGGTAATTTCACGACAATAGTGCCCGACAGGAGCGACAATGTTCATTGTGGAGCTAGGGAGTTTCTTTAGGGGTGGTGTGAGGGTTACCTTACTCTCCCCTCTTTGTTGTGTGTGGAAGGAGTTGTTGGGAGAAAGCCTTGCTTAACATTTACTGGTCACCGATGGAAGCGCCTTGAGCTTCGCTGCCTTCTTTGGAAGCATCGGTGAGGCGCCTCCCTATGATTCTTGGAAGCCCTGTCTATAGAAGATCATGCATTACGATGGAAGCTACTCGCTTGTGCGGACTGTCTTGCTGCTTGATTGCTGGCATTGGTTTGGCGAACAATACATTCCGACATCAAGTTTCTAAGCAGGCGAGAGGTGTCATGGAGTGTGTTGCACAAAGACAATGTAAGGTTGAACCATGGATAGAGAAGATTGGAGTTTGTTCTTCTATTTTTTTATCATAGAGGTTTCTTTCTTGTGTTTTTGAATCCCTCACTTTGGAGGTTAGAGTCTAAGAACTCTTGTAACATTGGGCTATATATATCCATCATGTGGATATAGAGGTCGGATTTTACACCCTTTATCTGAAAAAGTACAGTATACTATATTTGATCATAAAATAAATGATATTTTGGGTTGTTGCATTCTGATGTATAAACTTCGACTATCATAATACTCTCTCCATTTCAAATTATATATGTTGTTTCTGAATTTTCTAGATTTATATTTTTTTTGCTATGCATCATGACATAGGCTGTGTCCAGATACATAGCAAAATCTATGTATCTACAAAAGTCAAAACTACATTCATTTTGAAACTGATGAAGTACCTCCTTATATATGTAGTGATTGTGTAGAAAATAGAGGTGTACGCCTTGAAGCCAATAGCAGTGTTCAAAAAGTCACTACCTTTTCTCTTCTTCATAATTTTTTATATTAATTTTTAAAAAAGATTGCCTAATCCACCAATCAATGAAACTAATCCTAACTAAATGAAGAAATGTTTATAAGTGCCTAGAATGCATTATATTTGAGGGTATTTGGAAAAGGGAAAGTCTACATTACTCCCTTCAAGTACAGGGAAAGTTCATATACCCCTAAGCTATATTTTGGTTCAATTTACCCCTTAAACTTTGATATATGATTCAACTTACCCCATAATGCATTTTTTATTTTTTTCTCCATACACAAGTTAAAATTTTAAATTAAAACTTGCAGGGTTGTAATGGAAAACATAATCTATATTAAAAAAATATTTTATGAACTTTTCATCATTATCTTTTATACAATTTTGTACCTCAAGGATAAATTTTAAATATCTTATCCTATCAGAATAGTGATGAAACATTCATGATATATATTTTAACATGTCTTATATTATCTACTATCATCTTGCAAAATTTGAACTTAAAACTCCACTTGTGCATGGAGAAACTAAAAAGATAAAATGTGTTAAGTGGTAAATTAAACCAAATGGCAACTGAAAAAATATTTTAAGGGGTTATCCAGACTTTGGTTATACTTGAGAGGAGTAATTTGGACTTCTTTCTTTTGAAAAACAAAACACATGATGAGATGTACAAGAATGATCCTAATGATATACTTTGTTCCAAATTATAGGTCGTTTGACCTTTTAACCCCAAGTTTGTCCGCTCGTCTTATTCAAATAAAATTAGTGCAAACATAGTCAAATTTAAGTCATTGTTGAAGAATTGTTATAGATAAAGCAAGTCACAACAAAAAATATGATATTTTGTATAATATTTTTAAATAAGACAAGTGGTCAAACTTGAGATAAAAAAAGTCAAACTAACTTTAATTTGAGATGGAGAGTGTACATAAAACACGAGAATCAATAAGAGCAAGGTCAGCGACTGTAGCAATCAACCCACAGCTCAGCATCTAGGATGACATGGAAGAAAGAAGTGAGGAGAGAGAGTGTAGCTTGTCGATGAATGCTACGCCGATCGCTAGCAGCTGCTGCAGGCAAACATCAATGATGAGGCAGAGAGAAGAGGCTATGGAAGATGGGTCTAGGGGAAGAGAGCACTACTGGAGAAACGACCTTCTGTACCGGTTCCAAAACCCCATTAGTACCGGTTTTGGAACCGGTAAAGACAAGCCGGTACTAATGTGAAGTCCACATTAGTACCGCCTCCTTTGGACCCGGTACTAATGTGGAGCTGCCCGTCGCCGTCCGTCGCCATCCCTCTCCGTCCGGGTCCTCCTCTTTTTCTTTCCTTTTCCCGTTTCTTCTTTTTCTTTCATGTTCTTCTCTTTTCTTTTATTTTTCCTCTTCAACCATTGAAACAATAGATTCACACAAGTTTCCCCAGCAAAAATCATCAACTTACACCATTGAGTTCACAAGATTCACAAATTACAACAATTAAAACAAATCCAGATTACAAGATTCATAAGTTACAGTAGATAAAGTTTGATTCAACATCAAAAATCACACACAAACAACAAATTCGGCAAAAAAAATCAACAACAGAGGGGGATAGCCGCGCGTGCCTCCACCATGGCCGGCCAGCTCCGCCTTCTGCCGCCGGCCTGCGGCCCCGCCGAGGAGGACCCACGCCGCCTGCCGCCCAGGCCGTCGCGCCGCCGCGCCTCGAGGCCCGGCCGGCCGCGCCCTCCAGCGCCCGGCCGAGCTGCGCCCGCTCCCGCGCAGCGCCGGCGTCCCGAGCAGCGCCCGTCCAGCCCGAGCTGTGCCGGCCTCCCGCGCCGCCGCGCCTCGAGGCCGGGCCGAGCTGTGCCGCTCCCGCGCAGCGCCGGCGTCCCGCGCAGCGCCCGCCCGGCCCGTCTGCGCCCGCTCCAGCCTCCCCTGCACGAGAAGAGCAGAGATGAGAGAACGCAAGGAAGAAAGAGATAAGAGATGAGAATGAATGGATGAGTTAAGGGAGAAGGGTAGAGAGAGAAGGAGGCGTGGGAATCTGGCGCAGGAGTGGGGGAAACATCAGTACCGGGCTTTTTTCCTCACCGGTACTAATGTGAGCACATTAGTACCGGGTGGTGTCTAGGCCCGGTACTAATGTGACAATAACACATTAGTACCGGGCCTAGACACCACCCGGTACTAATGTTGGCCCACATCAGTACCGGTCCGTGGTTGGAGCCGGTACTGATGTGGCAGCTCCACATTAGTGCCGGGGCTGGCCACTGCCCGGCACTGATGCGTCATATCAGTACCGGCTCCAGCCACAGACCGGTACTGATGTGGCTCTCTTGGGGCGCGTCGGGGTCCTCCTTCCCACCCGGTACAGATGTGGACATCAGTACCGGAGGGCAAAAAAACCTGGTACTGATGTCCAGGACGGAAGCCCCCTTTTCTAGTAGTGGAGACATGAAATCTTTGATCGTTTAGGGGTTTATAGTCCCACCAGCAATAAATGGGAGAGACAGGTTGCTCACGTGTAACTTTTGGAGCCCTCAGCGATGTTATTGGCCCTGCTCTAAGAGATGACCATTTGCTTGTTATAGGTGTATCACGTCACCCGCATGACGTAGGCATGTTTAAGTGCATGCTGGCACGCGCGCATTCATGAGCACGTAGTACGCGAAAGGAAACAAAAGCTAACAAACAGTGTCCACACACGCTAAGAATCCGTTCCACTGGTAGAATGAATAGTACTTGATTGGTAAAATAAATAGTATTATATGAGAGAAAATAAGTCGAAACAAATCGTAATGTGCCAAACTTAGACCAACCGAACACACATGCATCGAGTACACGCGAATTACGTGAAATTAAAGTTATCATATACATTAGCATGCATGCAAGTTTTGCATGTGAATACAAGCATCTCATTCTCATGCATGCAAAGTTTTTTAAAAATAAAAAGCATGAGCACTGCCACATCATATAAGAAGAAAAAGCAATCATACATAACACGTCGAAGCGAACACCACTACCATCACACAAATATCGTACCCAACAAAACACTACACCACCACAAACTGGGAGAGGAAGCGAAAGAAGTCGCCGCAAACTGCACCGTCGTCGCCAACGCCACCCTGTTTGTCTGGCTGGCGGCTAGTGCTGATTTATTATGAGAGAAAAGTACCGCTGCCTGGTAGCTAATGGCTGATCTGTTCTGAGAGAAAAGTACGGCTGGCTGGTTGGTGGTGGCTGATAAGCCAGACGAACAAAGTGTGCCACGCCAAAAACCACAGCCCGCTGCAAGTCTGAGCGGTATCTCGAACTCCTCTAGAGAGCTATTTTCTTGTTAGAGGGCTATTTTCATTTTTTTAATAAAGGGTAGGAACACTGTCATATCATATAAGAAGAAGAGAAATTGTAACCGTACAACATGCGCCAAAGCGCCACATGCGCCTAAGCGCCACACCACCACACCACACAACCACAATGCACAACATGAGACCACATCACCACAAACCCAAGAGAGAAGCTGAACGCCTGCGCCACCATTACCAACGATGTTCCACGCCAAAAGTCGTAGCCTGCTGCAGGCCTGAATGGCTACCACAACTCCTCCACCATGGATCTGTCACCCTCAGGCCGCACACACGATCGTCAGCACTCCTGCTCCAGCATTACTTCAGTAGAACACTCTCGTCACAACACCATTGAAAACCACTGATTCTGACCACTCTGCGTGGAGGCCTCGTCTCACCCACCGCCTCACACTCCACTATCAAGGACTCAAATATATAAAACCGCTATGAGAGCATCACCTCCGCCCAGCTTTCACTGAGATCACCACAGCACCATGCGCGCCAACTCAAGACATCCAGCATCCATGGACCCTCTCTGTGCTAGGGGCTTCCAGCACAAGCCACCCAGCCTCACCACTGTGATGACGCTGACCCTACAACGCTGTCGAGGAAGAACGCCACCAACACTTCTCTGTCCCCGTCGCCCGCACGCAACGCAAAACCAGCGTCGGCGTGACGACCCGCGCAGGTCGCCGCCGCCACCGTTGTGGCCGTCCCGTGCACCCTCGCACGGTTCGCCGCCACCGTCGATGCCGTCCCGCGCACCCCCGCACGGGCTTCTCCTGCCCGCCGTCGCTGCCGACACTCGCGCCTCCGCATCTGCAGCTACCCGCTGCCGAGACAACTCGACCCGTCGCCAACACACACGCGCGCCCCCAGCCGCGCGGACACCAGATCTGGACAGGGGCATCCGGGATCTGTGGCACTCAGCCTCCGCCGGCGCCGCCGTGGTTGCCGACGCCGGCGAGCTCCATGGGGGCCAAGGTGGTCGCGCCCGCCGCAGGACCACCGGGAAGGGGAGAGGGCCATGCCGCCGCCGTCTTCGGGAGCCTCACGAGCCTGGAGGCCCCTCAGGCAGCGGCGTGACGGTGGGAGGCGTCGGAGGGAGGGGCGGCGGCGCTAGGGTTTGTGCCGCCCGCGGGTCGCCCACGCGGAGGCGAGGCGAGCGGGAGAGCGTTTCGCTTACAACTAAAAAATGAATGTAAAAGCAATAATAAATTTTGCTTTTGTTTTTCATATCATTCTCTTTTGTGCTAAAAATGCATGATTTAAGACCTTGACGGTACATGTGCCCGATGCCAAAGCTATTTTTTTCCTAAATAATAAAGCTGATGTTGGAGCACCCAGATTATTAATTGATTGAGGATTTGGTTTGGAAATCCTCCCCGTGACGTGGGCATTATTGAGGATAATATATAGTACAGTACTATTTAGCTTCTAGTGAGCAACCTTCATATATAAGGAAATTAAAACAACGAAACTTAAGGTGTGTGTGGATCAATACATTTTAGCTACCTCCTTGTAATCTGGCCGGTTTATAAGAGAAGAGAAAGCCCTCTCGAAACAGAAGGAAAGAAAGAACGGAAATTTCATTACAAAGATATCTGGCTATCTCTATCTCAATAAAAAAACCTTTTAGAATGCAACACTTACACAAAGTAGAATGCACAAACATGAGTGACAACAGCGAGTACCCACCAACTCAGCAGCTCCATAAGTCAACCTATGGGTGCGTTTGGTAAAGTGGGCCGGCTCAGCCAGAGCGACGGACCAGGCTGGAGCGGGATGGGCTAGGTCCACGAGGTGCAGAAAATGCGTTTGGGAAACATCGCATGGTGCTGGCCGGGCCGAGTTTGTGCTTGTTAGGCTGGGCCAAAGATGGGACCCAGCTAACTACCGGTAACTATCATATAAAGATGGCGTTTGGCAGCCTGCACCAAGTTGGGTTATGCTCACCACGCGCGCGCATGGTGTAGCTTACCACCCACACAGCTGAGGTCAGAAATGAACATTGACAGAGTTTCAAGTCTTGTTTAAGAACCTAACTAGGGAGGTCATCAATTGATAAAAATTAAAAAATTACATACAAAGTCAATTACAGGCAATTACGCTAGAACACTTAAGCTACAGTGACATTATTAAAGAGAAATTCAGCAAGGTTGGAGCACATGAAGCATCAAGACGAAGGGAACATCGTAGTTTTCTTCATTTGAACTCCGGCATTAGGAAACACATGCATGAAATCAAGGAAATCGAAATGAGTTGTGTATGAAAGAAAAAATCAGTTGTGTACCATGAAAGCAAAGACAAATGCATGACTGAGTTGTAGATGAATACTTTCCTACGAAATTAGATACATTTAGGAGTTGCCTTCTTGTGAGGCAGTCAGGACAGTGCCTCACTACCTCACAAGTAGGTGACACCGAGCTGGATCCACCACATGCGAAGGTAGTGTTGGTTATCATCATTGCCATGCAAGGACTGAGTGCATAAGAACTTAAGGTAAAACAAGACACAATAATCAGATCGAATTACAAAGCAACGACTCAGCTTAAGTGCTTCCTAAGCACTGCTACATCATCGCCATTCAATGTAAGGGTGCGTCAGTTGGTATAGTACAAGACTAAAGTTCCCACAGGTCATTGCCAGCTAGGCCGAGACGATGATGGTGCTGACCGAAGGCAACACAAGCAAGGTCGACATCGGCCTCGCTCGCAATGACCGTGGTGAAATGTACTATCATCATTCGCATACTAAAGGAAACAACAAAAACATTGTAGCGTCAGAAGGGATAGTTGGCTTAGGCATGCTATCCCTTCATCATCCGCAAACAGAGGTAAAAGAGAAATAAAGCCTCACCATTCTCAACATGGGAACAAAATTATGATGAATTGCAATGCCAACCTTGTAACATCATAAGATAATCTGCATGTCAAAAACCGAAGAAACCTTGTGAGATGAATTATGGGCTGGGTCTGAGCAAACATATTGCCTGCTCTTCATCCCCAAACATTATAAGAAAAAGGCAGTTAAAGCAACAAAGCCAACTAGCATAAGAACATGCCTCAGTACAAATGCATCACAGGTAGAATAGGTAGGACATAGGGGCCTCAGATCATAGTTATATCAGCCACAAATCAGTCATATAAAAAAGTGGCTCAAAAGTGGTGAGAATGGAGGAAGAAAAGAACAGACACCAAAGAGAGAAAACAATAAGGCGAAAGAACAAACAGACCAGGGCCACTTTATCATTGACAACTTAGTATTCTTCATTGGCCAAAGAACCAAGGAAAACAGACGGAATCAAGACATATAAAATAGGCAATAGAAATCAAAGTCACAAAAGCATATAAAATCTGCAACTACATCAGATAGGCATATGAAAACAAAGTAAAGATCAAGGCACATAAGCATATGAAAAGAGTAAGAGCAAGGCATATAAGCAAATGGAAACTAAGATCATGGCAAATGGAAACTAAGATCATGGCAAATGGAAAATAAGATCAAGCATATAGCCATATAGCAGTTCTACCTTCATCACATCCAAACTTCATAAGCATATAGGCATATAGTAGTTGTACCTTCATCACATCCAAGCATCACAGGCATATAGAGGTTCTAGGTTCAACATATTATAGTACTTACCATGCAAATCCAGAGCAAATAGTTAGCAATACTGTCTTAACCTTGCCCTCCTACTCACAACTAGATAAGTAATTAGTAATTAGCCACCCCCCATGTGAGACCAAAAACCACCACAAAAGGCCAGGTGCAAAGTGAGGCTACATCCTAGCAGGTCAGACCTAACTATATAGAGATCTGTGCAAAAGAAAGGAGCAGCCAGGGATGGAGAAATGCTCAACTGTTTTCCCTGAACTTAAGGCTGCAACTACTACATCACCAGTAGTAGTGCTTGCCCAGCCAGGTCCTGAGCCAAAGGCTGCGGTGATGCTTAGCCATCTTCACAAAGGCATTCCTCTGGGACTTGTTGTCCAGGAGGTGGCTGAAGGCAACTATGAGGGACTCCTCAGTGAAACCTGGAGTTAGCATGACAACATTGTACAGATCAGGGTGCACCTGCTCAGGGCCAGTCTCTCGGAGGGCGTAGGCTACGTTGTTCACTGCATCCGTCATATTAGTGAGCACCAGCACCTCTTCCTCTGACATAGAAGCCCTCTTCCTCTTGTGTCCAGCACAACAAGCTGGAGCCTTGGAAGCCTCTGTAGTAGTAGAAGGCTTGACCACTATCTTCTGGTCCACCTGCTGCTCTGTGGACGCCAGATCAACAAACAGCATGGTCTCACTCTTAATGTTGATCACTGTCTTCTTGTCCATGTTGTCCCCAAAGCTAGAAAACACCCCCAGCTGCTCCCCAGACCCCAGGGCATACCTGCCAGTAGCCATGCCCCCCCAAATAAGGTATCCATCTCCTCATAGTGTTGTATGGGCTTGTTCAGCAGCTTTGCATCCTTGGGGTGGTCCTGCAACACATGGAAACACAAACAAATGGAAGGTAAGTATAATTCATTAGATAAAATCACAGGACTGAGCAAATATTAACAGAAAGAGGCAAAAATTTCACCTTGCAGTGGTCGAGGTAGTGCTCCTCCTCCAGCGTGATCATGTTCACCTGACCATCCCAGAGCGACCCACTCAGGTCCCTAAGCTTGCAGACCCTAGCCCACCTCTGCCGCCACTTGCGTAGGTGATTGTACACCTGGGTGGCAGTGACATGTTCTCCAGTGAAGTCACGCAAGAAACTGGCCACCTTGTTGACGTGGACCTCCTTGAACCCCTTGTCCACCCTCACACCCGGCCCAACAAGCTCACGCATCCCATGCAACACAAACCCGGAGCTAGCACTGGTCCACCTCATTGGTGGTCGAGGCAGACCACCACCAGCACCACCTGCCTGCCCAACCGCACCTCCACCAGCAGCACCAGCACCACCCGCATACCCTAACCCAACAGCAACAACACCAGCACCAGAAGCAGACCCAACAGCAGCAGACGCAGACCCAACAGTATCAGGAAAAGGGCCAAGAGCTTCAGCAACAGAACCAAAAGGCCCCATACCCATCACCGACCCAGCAGGAATAACCGGCAGACCAGCAGCAGAACCATGAGCACCCGAACCAAAGCCCATCTCGTCCTCAGCTATTGGCCTATGTTAGCAATACCATGGAATGCATCGCAACAGATTAAGTACGAGACATATCACATGAAAGGTCATTGCAGCCCTTAGGTTACCCCGACGAACACCAAATTAAAAGGGAGCAACAGAACAGCAACGGAAGTTGAAAGACAGAACCAGTTCAACAGGACTGAGAGGTCTCAGCAAGTTCCAAGCATAACCATAACCACCACACCATGGTACCTTAAAGTTACAACATAGCAAGCAACATACTAAACCCTAGATGAACCCCTGTTCTCCCACATAGCTAAAGCCCACTCATCCCTCTGAGCACTCCAAGCTCTAACTTCCTGTGACATGGCTGCATGAGTGGGAAAGGGCTGTGTTTGTGATGGTGGTGGGTGTTGGGTATTTTAGCATCACACGAATAAATCCGCAAGCGCACGGATACCATTGAAGCTTTCACCTCAGAGTATTCCAAGGGTATCGAATCCAAGGGAACGTGTGTGCACTAACTTCATACTAATTGGTCCAAGGACACACCCAGATAAAGAGGCAAGGATAGAGAGGATTCCTAAATATAGCACTATATATGAGATTAAAGGTCGATCTCTAGATAGAACTTGGCTTAGGGTACTGATAGCCCTGACTTAACAGGCGACTCCGGCATGCGGATCTATGTGGAACGAAGCTTTGACTATATCCAGTTGTGGAGGATCAACGAGGGCCAGACGGGCTGTCACCACCACCTGGACTGCCTCTACCTAACTTTGGGATAAGCCGAACGAATGATAACCGGTAGCATGACACAACGTCTACGCTGTGGTTACTGCCGTAGCCAACGGATTACGGCACTCTGTACTTATAGAACTATGACCACGGAAGAGAACAGATCTCACTCACTACATGTACTACTAGCTTATACTAAAGGCATGCAGGAGAGAACTCGACCCCGTACTATGCTTCCAACGTATACGAACGACTTACAGCAGACGAACGCATAAACCCAGGATCTACGCACTAGCAGAGGAAAAAGTCTATTCATACAACCTAGCATAAACTATTAGAAAGGAATCACGAACACACTTTATTCTAATGAGAGCATGCAAGTATTTCCACTTTATTCTAATAGACGAGTCATACAAACAGGATACAAACTTGTGCACCTAATCAACTAGATCGAGGGGGCGTGTTCGTGAAGAACACGCGCCTCTAAATGATGAACAGGCGAAGAACACAATAACATATCACTCACACTTTAGTCTAAATAGAAAATGCGAAAATACTCACTTTACTCTAATTGAAGAACGAAGCATCCATAGAGATACAAATCCCTCTCTCACTCTCCTATTCTCTAATCTACCAAGGAGAGGCCTCTCCTTTGAAGGGAAGCTCTCATCCTTTGGTGAAGTGGTGTCTCATTTCCTACCCCCTCCCCATCTATTTATAGGCAAGGAACAGGGTTGTTTCGGACGCCAAATGTCACCAAAACACCCCGGAACGCTGCAAGGGACCAATGGGGGACGACCACGTGGAAGCAGGAGATGAACGACGACAAAAGGGGATCGACCGAAGTGGGGTTCGACCGACCCTTGTCTGCCACACTTCGTCATGTGCTTTCTCTGAGAGACTAGTATGTGGGTCCCATGATCTTTCCCAGGTGCATGCGGAGTTTTGAGGCGGTTTGGGTCCCCGGTGGGACCTTGGATCCTTGTGTTGCGCACGTGGCGGTGTCTGATTCGTCGGGAGTTGCTTCACATGGATTGATGATGTGTCATAGACACATGGCATCCAATGTGGCAACACGTCGCCACGTGGTCTGGTGTGGGTCCCACCGGGCCCACATGATATCAAGAGGGTGATCTTGTCTTGTGCATATCTCTTTCATCCGGACTCCGAAGTAGACAAATGATATATCCATTTCGATCATCTCGACGAGCCCGTCGCAATGATGCAATCCAATTTGGTATTTGAGATTGTTTATAATGATGCCATATTCATGCCTTTGGTTCAAGGGACCAAGAGGTCTTGAACAACTTGGATCAAATGTGCAAGCTTTCTCTCCATATCTTGTGCTAAATACCTGCATTCGAATACACATCGACACTTGTGGGAAGTATCAGTATAAAGCCCTATTCTAGTGTTGATGATCACTTTTCATTTATTTAATGCAGGAGTTGACGGCATAAAAGTGGTACTTAACAGCCGTCAACAACACCCCCACGCTTGACCTTTGCTCGTCCTTGAGTGAAGGAGAAAGAATCAAGGTGAGACATGATATCCAAAGGTATGAAGCAAGCATGAGAGATATTCCAAATCATACCTTGTACTTGTGAACTCTGTGAAGTGTCTATCATGCCATCTTGGGTAGTTGAGGAATGGAACAGTCATGAATCAAATCACTTCTGCTCATCATGTCAAGCAACTTGGGGTTTTGCAATAAGTTTTCAAAACAAACCTTGCTTAGCTCTTCATTTGATTCTCTCAGATCTCTCAATGTGTATATGTCCTCACCAAGGTATTAGAATTGCCTTTCTTTCATCCTACTTCTAATGATAGCTATATGTAGAGCTCAAGGTAGGATAAAAGATAAAGCATACTTGCATCACATATATTGCAAAGTCAAAAACCGGATCCAAGGAGAAAATCAAGTCATACAATCAGATCAAGATGTGCACATGTGTATTTATATGGGGTATATGGTAAGGTGGATTCTAGGCCCGGAATGGGTGCTAGATATTACCATATATATGATGAATGTTGTGGTAATGGTAAGGTGGACACCAGGCCCGGAGTGGGTGCTAGTTATTACCATCAAATTTATTGGAACTCCTTTTTGCATGTTCCATCTCTCTCCTTTTTCTTCTTTCTTTTGGACATGGGCTATCTCTCTTTTTTTCTTCTTTTTTCATGCCTTGAGCATTTGCTCCAACTCATGCTTTGAGCATTTTTTCTCTTCTCTTTTTTTAGCCCATGTCCTTTTTCGAAGATACTTTTGGAGAGAGAGGTCACACATGGAGCTTTATTTTGTGGAATGGATAGATGATACAATGCTAACTTCCAGTGTGGAAGCATAGCAAGGGGATATGGAGTGCACATGAATCTTGATCATGAAAGCATGAAAAGAATTCTCACAAAGGTCACAACAATTTGACAAAGCTCAATGTAATAACAAGCAGCATATGAGTATAAGGTTTTCAACTAAAAGCATCATATGACTTTGGTAGGACTTTGGCAAATCAAAGAGGAGCTTTGCAAAGGGTTTTCAAGTTTTCAAATAAAATTCCCAAGCACTCAAACACTTAGAGAGAAGATCATATCATCAAACCATATCACAAACATCAACTACTTAGATGAGCATGAGTTCCCTAATGATATTTGTTCACAAGCATCAAGATAGTAGGTAAGGAATAAAACATATGCAAGTCAACCACAGGAAACATGTAGAGCAAGTCGAGCACGATTCCATGAGTTGATTTAGCAGATAAGAATTGAAACTCATTCAAACTCATGAATCAGGGAGAGTGAGATAGAGGGTGCACATACCATCGCTCCTGATGAATGTGGAGATCAAGGGGGACCAGTAGTGGTTCAGCCGGCCCATGGGGCAGCCAGCTCACTCTAGTTTACCTTGTCCCTTGTCATGAAAACGCAGTCAATGTTGTGCAACACCTGTGTGGGAGATCTCAAGTGTGTATGTTGATGATAAGCTTGGGTGATCTCCCCCACACTTGTTCTTGTACCTGGTGCTGTCTTCAAACAAAATGGGAAAAACAAAAGGGGGACTCTACTAGTTCAAGAACCAGGGAGTCTTTATTGAAATTCAAATGTTTTTTTCTGTTTTTTTAATAAATTCACCTTGAGACCTAGCTCAAACAAGGCTGACATGCCTTGGCTTACCTTCCCATTTGAATCAAGCACGATGACTTACCCCATTTGGATTCAAAAGTTCCTGCAAAGGTTAATCCGTATATACAACCAATACCCATGAAAGCATTAACTATAAGGTTCATCAACTAAACTCAACACCATGTCTTGTTTGATTGAAGAAGACAGTTTTAACCTAAGCACCATGCTTAATTTAAAACAACCTATGAATGCACATAGCTAAACATGCACTAAAACCATAGCATCACAAACATAGATAAAGGAAGCATGATCAAGCTATTATCAAAAGGGACATAAACAAGAGCAGAAGATGGTGAACCTCGGGCAACCTCTCGAAATGGCTCTGTTTAAAGTCAAAAGCAGGACGTACCTAACTAGGCAAGATGCAATAGCTAACATCGTCTCCAAACTAGGATAAGATTTTGTGTGAGGGGAACTTTACTCAGGATACTCACATACCTCCCCCACACTTGAAGTTTGCATTGCTAGGCAACAAAACTCAAGTGTGCAGAGATCAAGCTTCCTTTAGTAAATGTTCTCTCACCAAAAACTTACCAAAGTGTTGTAGTTTATGTAGCTCACATGTTCTTAGGCATCAACCGTCCACCGTTCTTCTCAATCTCTACCTGAAAGGTTAGCGACCAAAAATACCCGAGGGACAATCTTATCCTAAAAACATCCTCTTGCTTTTTATTTGAAAAGGGAAATAAAACAAACCTATGCTAATCCAGGCTATCTCCTGGTAGTGCTTTGTTTACGGTCATAAGCTCGACCCTGGGAACTTCTTCTTGCATCTATCATTGGTGATGTCATTCCCATCTCACCACCAATTATTGATGTGTCAGTGAAGCTTTAGCTGCAAGGTTAGTGCCACAATGCATACACGAAATCTGCAATGCTTATGGTAAACATATGCATCTACAACCTTCCTACTAAACTTTTTACAAAAGAGGACCATAAGGAGGTTGTAGTGCTCGTGCGTGCTCCGTGCACCGAGCATGGCTAACTCTGGAGAGGCATGATGCAAGCATGGTTCCTGAAGTATATCAAGAGTGAAGCTACCATGCTTGTCAATGGAATCCTTTCCTCCGGACTCTAGAGTCGGCGCCTCATAGATTTCCATGGCCCATGAATTCTCCAGCTCAAGAGATTCATCATGGAAGCTCAGTGTTGATTCTTGATCAAGGTCGAGAGCAACATAGTATGGGCCAGTGGGAAGAGGCTCAAACTCGGTCGATAGTGATGATGATCGTTCGCCTTCACAAAGGTGAAGAGGGTCTTCCGAGTCATACTCTTGAGGAGTAGCGAATTCTACACCCTCAACGAGAACGGGCTCGGATGATGCGAACGGAGATGCATGCATCGTCATCTCGAGCGGGTTTTGCTTGGGAAGAAGCTTCTCCATAGAAATTTCTGGAAACAAGGGAGTGGTGGCAGAAGCGACTTCCCTAAGCTTTTCATCTAGGCTCCCTCGAGATGCATCAAGAAGTTTTTCTGCAGGGGAGCCTAGGAGGAGATCAAGATCGAGGACATCAAAGATGTGAAAGTCTAGATTAATCTTGATCTTGTCTGCTAGGAGTGGCACAACACAGGCAACCCCCCGACACTCAAGAATGTGTCCGGAGGGACAACTCTTGAGGAGCTTGTCTGATGGTCTTAGCGTAACGTTGCCCAACAAATTGTACGCTAGGTGCCATGGCATGACATTAACCTCCATGACGGGGTTAAGATGGGATTCTATGATAGTTCCCCTTATGGAACAAGAGATGATCGTAGAGGGTGAACAAATCCAAAGTGCTTCGGAAAAATTTCCCACTCCAGTCGACCAGTTCTTCTCCAGGGCCTCCATGATAGATGTTTCGTTTGGAGGATCAGGAGGCAAAGGAGGTACCGTAGGCCTAGGGGAAGGTTCTGTCAAATGATTTCTAGCTAGATGGATATGGACAGAAAAGACTTCCTCCCCTAATTGGGCATTAGAGAGATTCGAGGTGTTTTTGTGATTCCTAAAAGGGTCATCCTCGAATCAGAATGCGAACTCCGAAGGTTGAATTTCTTCTTCCTCCAGAGTTCTTGGTTCAGGAGAGAGCTCAACAGACGAATCTTGGGATGTGGAAATCATTAGTTCTGGTTCGATTGTTGAGAGACTCTCATGGCTCGACACGAACTCTTTGTGCAGGGGTTCAGATTCAGCTATGAAGGAGGCATTTTCTGAAATTCGTTCTAAGATTTCTATAGCTTCATCTGAAGTCCTTTCAAAAAAGGATCCCCCAGCGGTGATATCGAGATATTGGGCGGAGTCCTGATCGAGACCTGTGTAAAAGTGCTGAAGCAACATAGCATCGGGCATCAATAGGACATGGCCTAGTTTCACCAAGAGTGAAAATCTAGCCCAAGCCGCACCTAAAGATTCCTTCTCATTCTATTGGAAGGATACTATAGCCCTTCGTAGAGCATGCATCTGGGTCATGGAGAACTTAAGACAAAATTTGTCTATAAGGTCATCCCAGCTCCCATTCTTGCTACCCACAGTTTTCGTGTACCATTGCTTAGCCCCTTTTACAAGAGAGAAGGGAAACAACTTCCACTTAAGGGTATCGTGTGACATGCCTGCAATGGCGATGCATGAACACTCTTGCTCAAACTCCCGCAAATGGTGGTATGGGTTATCACTACTTAACCCAGAGAAGGAAAGTTCCTGAACCTTAGTGATATAATCAGAAGGGATTTCATAGTCAGGTGTGAGAATTGGGTGCTCAGAAGATGGTGGCTCTAAGAAATTCCCTCTTGGAAAGGAGAAGCTTAAGATAGTAGATTGTTCCATGATAAAGGGGGTAGAGGTAGAAATAAAAAAAGATAAAATGATACGAGGACCACTGGGTACGAAGATAGATACATCAACCGATCCCCGGCAACGGCGCCAGAAAGCTTATTGGGTATTTTAGCGTCACACGAATAAATCCGCAAGCGCACAGATATCGTTGTAGCTTTCACCTCAGAGTATTCCAAGGGTATCGAATCTAAGGGAACGTGTGTGCACTAACTTCGTACTAATCGGTCCAAGGACATACCCAGATAAGAGGCAAGGATAGAGATGATTCCTAAAGATAGCACTATAGATGAGATTAAAGGTCGATCTCTAGATAGAACTTGGCTTAGGGTACCGATAGCCCTGACTTAACAGGTGACTCCGACACGCGGATCTATGTGGAACTAAGCTCTGACTATATCCAGCTGCGGAGGATCAACGAGGGCCAAACGGGTTGTCACCACCACCTGGACTGCCTCTACCTAACCTTGGGATAAGCCGAACGAATGATAACCGGTAGCGTGACACAATGTCTACGCTGTGGTTACTGCCGTAGCCAACGGACTACGGCACTATTGACTTATAGAACTACGACCATGGAAGAGAACTGATCTCACTCACTATATGTACTACTAGCTTATACTAAAGGCATACAGGAGAGAACTCGACCCCGTACTATGCTTCCAACGTATATGAACGACTTGCAGCAGACGAACGCATAAACCCAAGATCTACGCACTAGCAGAGGAAAAAGTCTATTCATGCAACCTAGCATAAACTATTAGAAAGGAATCACGAACACACTTTATTCTAATCAGAGCATGCAAGCATTTCCACTTTATTCTAATAGATGAGTCATACAAACAGGATACAAACTTGTGCACCTAATCAACTAGATCGAGGGGGCGTGTTCATGAAGAACACGCGCCTCTAAATGATGAACAGGCGAAGAGCACAAGAACATATCACTCACACTTTAGTCTAAATAGAAAATACGAAAATACTCACTTTACTCTAATTGAAGAACGAAGCATCCATAGAGATACAAATCCCTCTCTCACTCTCCTATTCTCTAATCTACCAAGGAGAGGCCTCTCCTTTAAAGGGAAGCTCTCATCCTTTGGTGAAGTGGTGTCTCATTTCCTACCCCCTCCCCTTCTATTTATAGGCAAGGGACAGGGTTGTTTCAGACGCCAAATGTCACCAAAACACCCCGGAACGCTGCAAGGGACCAATGGGGGACGACCACGTGGAAGCAGGATGAAGGACTGAATAGGCGACCAGAGAGGGGGGGAGTGAATGGGAGCCGATAAAAATTCTTCCCGAAGGACGAACTCAGCATATACCCCGATTGCCACTATGATCACTCGCACACACCAAAGAACCTCTAGACAAGGCACACACAAGCCTACAAGTCCTAGAGACAAGCCTAGAAGAAGAGAGAGGAAGCACAAGACAAGAACCAAATGACTTAGCCAAATCTGCGAAGGCTAGGTGCGGACTGTCCATGCAGTACGGGCGGACTGTCCGCAGCACCTGGGCGGACTGTCCAGACCCCCTACGCGGACTGTCCGAAAACTCCAACAGAACCACCAGAGACGCACCGAGAAAATCGGACTGTCCAGCAGAGCCACGCGGACCATCCGCCAGTGTCGCGGACTGTCCGTGAGGACCACGCGGACCGTCCGTCAAACTCACGGAAAACCCCAGACAGACGCAGCCCAACCATAGACAAAAACCCGACCCCGTGAAGTCAACCCTCCAAATCCATCACCGGTGGCTTGTGCTTCCCACCCTTCTTGGAGTGCGCCATGCCGCAAAAACCTCCTTGTGCGATGAAGCTGAGGCCGGTGAAGTTCTTGCCCGTGTGCCGCTTGTCCTTGCGCCGATCTTGCTCTTCATCGCTGCTCAAATCGAAAGAAGCATCGCTTGATGTGGAGTCGATGTTGCTCGCTCCGGCAACCATCGCTCGGGCCGTCTTCTTCTTGTACCCGCTGCTCTTCTCTGGCCTTCTCTCGCCCTTGTCCTTACGCTTGTCCTTGTAGTCGTTTCGGGAGTGGTGCTTGTTGTAGTCGTGCTTGGGCTTGCCCTTGTAGTCGTTCTTAATCTCCATGGCTTCAGGGCATTCAACGATGAAGTGTCCGTGCTTCCCGCACCGATAGCACATCCCCGAGCTCCGCCTTGCATTCTTGCGGTTCTCGTACATCCGCCCAAACCTCTGGCTCAACAAGGCGAGATCATCCTCGCTCAGCACCTCAAAGTCCTCATCTGGCAAGGACACAAGACAAGACATGGAAAAACCAATCGAGTTAGCATTAGTCCTCGATCCTGAGACAAGAGCCAAACTATGAGGATCAGTGGGGCTCTCGCTCTTGGCTCTCAAGCCACGATCAACCTCTGAAGACCTGAGCTTGGAAAACAGCTCATCAAGCGATAGCGTATCATACACACTCGACTCCTCAATGGCCTCAACCTTGGCACTCCACACAAACCTATCCAGGGCATGCAAAAGCTTGATAGCTTGATCATGATCCGTGTATGGGAGCACTGTCACATTAGCCCTCATGTTGTTGACTATGCTGGTGAAGCGCTGAAACATAGCATCGGTCGACTCACCGGGGAGATGAGTGAAGTTCTCGTACTCTCTTCGGTAAGTGGAAAATAAACGGGCTTGCACCTGGGCATTGCCAACATGAGCATTTCTAAGCTTAAGCCATATCTTTCCGGCCACATTCTCTCTGTACACTCGCTCAAACTCCGAGGCAAAGAGAGCACGGAACAAGTAATCAACGGCCTTGCTGTTGGCCTCACACATGTCCCGCGATCCTGGAAGCAGAAAACTGCCTGGAATGACATAATGAGGATTTTGAGTAACATCCCAGATTAGAGTCCCTTTCCCACGCAAAAACGCGCCCATGCGCCTCTCCCACATCGGGTAATTCTTACTATCGAAGTGCGGAGGACCCGACCCCTTGCCATAGTCGTCCATCTTTGGATCTTAGACTGGTTAGAATCACGAAGATCCGTAACCGGCTCTGATACCAATTGAAGGACCGAATAGGCGACCAGAGAGGGGGGAGTGAATGGGAGCCGATAAAAATTCTTCCCGAAGGACGAACTCGGCCTATACCCCGATTGCCACTCTGATCACTCGCACACACCAAAGAAGCTCTAGACAAGGCACACACAAGCCTACAAGTCCTAGAGACAAGCCTAGAAGCAGAGAGAGGAAGCACAAGACAAGAACCAAAGGACTTAGCCAAATCTGCGAAGGCTAGGCGCGGACTGTCCGTGCAGTACAGGCGGACTGTCCGCGGCACCTGGGCGGATTGTCCGGACCCCTACGCGGACTGTCCGAAAACTCCAACAGAACCACCAGAGACGCACCGAGAAAATCGGACTGTCCGGCAGAGCCACGCGGACTGTAACATCCCGGAATTTTGAATGTTTTGCCATGTGTGAATTTTTCGCTAAAATTTAAAACTTTTTGTTTGAACTTGTGTGCTACCAAATTTGACCCCAATTTGCTAGCCTCTCATCTCCAATTCCAAATAAAATAAAACCATATAAAAAGTATTTTCAAATTATGTTGTAAATGTGAGTTGGATCTTTTTGGATTTATTTGGATCTCAAAGGTGAGTTTGTATTTTTGGATTAAATCCAAAATACAAACTAAAGCTAGTATTTAAATAGGATCTTTAAATCTTGTGTGACTAACTCTAACTTTGCACCCGAGCTAACACTAGCCAATTAGCTCGGCTTGATATGCTAACATCTTCCTCAGCTCGATCCGCTAATCTCTAAGCTCGCAACCTTTTTCCGATTCTTCTGAAGTGCTCTGGAATTTGCTAAGTGAATTATATAATATTTGCCGACTTTTCGAATTAATCTTTTGCAATTGGTTCGATCTCGGAAAATAGGCTAATTCATTTGGATTAAATATCTGAGAGCTCCTTTTGAATTATGGCAATATTTTCCGGCCCTTCAAATTAATACCGGACTATTTAATTTGTTTCCGGAAAATTACTCTAATTCTTTTGTTCCAGTTCAACGAAATAAATTATTACCAATTTAATCCGCAGGCTTAATATGTTTCAGCCGAAACGCTAAGCCCATCTATAAACCTGCTATCTACTCCTAACCCTAACTACTTCCCTTAAATACCCTCACAACCCCTCACCTCTTTCTCCTTCTCTCTTCTCTCCTTTCCCCGGCAGCCGCCGGCTTTCCTTTCTTTTCTCCCTGTCGCCACCGTCAGCCACTCCCCTCTCTTCTGTTCTAATCTTCCACCGCAAGCACTAAATCCCCAAGGCAATTGGCCTCCAGCCGCTGAAGCATCGCTCTGCTGTTGGCTTCAACCAAGGGCAGCAGCCGCATCTACCCCCTCCTTGATTTCTCTTTTTCTTCCTATCTCGTCATGCAAGATCAGAACAGAATTCTGCTGTCACGCTTCCAAGGAATTCGAAGCTAGCTGCAGCCGCATCACTCTTCCCTTTGATTTCTTCACCGAGCAAGCAAATCAGAGCAGTAGGCTTCATCTTTGTGCCCAATCCACAACCAGCAGCCATCCTCTCCATCGATCTGCACAAGAGCAAACACCATCCAACTTTCCCTCTCTCTCTATCTGTTCTTTCTTCTCTGGATCGTAGGGGCAAGCAGCAGCAAGGAGCACCTGCCCTTCTTTGTTCCCTCTCTGATTGGCAAGCAGGCAGCAGCAGTAAGCCCTTCTTCCCAACGAATCAAAACAGCAGCTGCACCCAATCCCTTTCTCTAGAAAACCAAATCAGCAAGCCGCATCTCGCTGCTTGGTTTTTTCCTCACACGCAGGCCTGCAGTAGCAAGCTTCCGCCGCCGCCGCCTATCTCTGCTTCTCTTCCTACCAGCGTGCCCACGCGACCACCAGAGAGTGCAAGGAGGAGAAGGGGAAGAAGAAAGGGAGCCTGCAGCACCACCGGACGGGGGGATGACGATGCTGCCGACGGCCAGGAGGAGCAGGAGCAGCGCGCCAAGGACCTCGACGCCGCCGGGAACGCCTTCGCCGCGCCACGCCGTCTTCGTCAAGCCGGCGTCGACTACACCGCCGCCCCTATGTGAGCACGCCTCCGCGCTCTCTCTCTCGCTTCCCCCTGGATCTCTTGCCTGTGTTGAGCCGGCCTTCGTGCCGTGCAGTTGCTTCATGTGCCAAACGCTAGTGGCCTTGGACGCCTGCTCCGCCTCAGCTGCTTTGAACGCCCATCAGGTGTTCGACGTTTTGTGCGAGAGGAGTGCAGCCGCACGTTTCTCACCTTTTGCATCTCCGTACCTCTCGTTTCTTAACCTCAAGACAAGATCTCGAACAAAACCAAACGTCTCCCCTTTCTCCTCAAGAAAGAACACCCACGCATACCGAGAGTAGTCGTCCACCACAACAAGGACATACCACTTCCCACCCGCAGATCGCACACGAGCTGGGCCAACAAGGTCCATATGGAGCAGCTCGCATGGACGCTCAGTCATCACATCAGTGAGAGGCGGGTGAGAAGAGTCTACCATCTTGGCATGCCTACACGGCACACAAACTCTTTCTCAAACCTCAACCGTGGCAATCCTCGGACCAAATTGAGTTTACTCAAGCGAGACAAAAGGTCAAAGCTCAAGTGACCCAACTTCCTATGCCACTTCCACAACTCACTCGAAGAACCAGCCAAGAAGCAACGCTCCACACCAGAAGACTGAGAAAAATCAGCTCGGAACACTTGACCCTCGGGAACGACCATGCAAACAAGATCCCCCCGAGAATCTAAAATCCGAGAACCACCAGGCCGAAACAACACCTCAAAACCCTCATCCAACAATTGGGACACAGAAAGCAAATTGTATCCAAGCGATTGAACAAGAGCAACACGCCTGAGAGTGATCTTGTCACTTACCTTAATCTCACCTTCTGACAGCACACGCCCTCGCCCATTGTCCCCAAAGGTGATGTACTTCTTTGTCACCACCGGGACGAGACTTGAGAACCACCCCTTGTCTCCGGTCATATGCCTCGAGCAACCAGAGTCAATCAACCAAATGTTCTTCAAGTCTCCCACCTGAAATTCAAAAGCGAGCACGTGAGTGAACAAACGACTCAGCACTGGGGTTAGTACCAAAAGAGTAAAACCAGTGCCGAGCCATTTGCTCCAAAGTGGGGTTAGCACAAACCAAATCATCACGCCTATCAAAGCTACCACCACGAACACCACCACGAGGGAACCAACCCTCTCTAGCTGGAGGAGGACGAAAGCCACGAAAGGGAAACCGTGGATCGTTCCTCCTCTCCATCTCAAAGCTACGACTCCTCCCACCCCCGTATTGAGCACGAGGTGGAGAACGCCTAGCAAACTGACCACCTGCAAACTTTCCAGACCAACCACCAGAACCACGACCTCCAGAACCAAACCGAGCATCCTCACGAGCACGAAACCCGACTCGTTGTCTGCCCAGACCTGCATCGGTCTGACCGGTGTAGCTCGGCCAGCAGCAGCACCTGCAGCCTTCCGGTCTCCCCAAGCCGGAACCGTCCTCACAATCGCCTTGGCCCTGGGCATCTGCATACGAGGCTCAGGTACACCATTAGAGGGGTGGTACCTGTCCTTGTTAGCCCACTCTCTAGCCATTCTCTCCTCACGCTTCCTCTTGAAGCAAAACTCATCCTTGTGACCATCTCTCCCACAATACCCACAATGGAACTTTATGGGCTGTGGCTTAGGCTTAGGCTTGGGTTGGGGCTGCCCACTCGGCTTCTCACCCTTCTTCTCTCCTTCCTCACCTCCCTTTGGGCTCACAAACTTCACCGGTTTCTGGAAATCATTTGTTGGGTGAGGGAATATGGGTGGATCTGGAGTAGTGTCAAGTTTGTTTCTGAGATGGTTAGGCTTGGGCTCAAACTTGTTCTTGTGTCTGTTTGGTGGTGGGATAGGAATCTCTCCAACTCTCTCAACTCCCTCACCACTGTTCTCTCCAAGCTTGTCAGCCCCAAGTGCCTGACCATCATAGCGTTTGAAAGCCGCTATCATGATACCAAGCTGAGGCTCCTGACCCGACAACCAGCTCATACATTTTCTCAGTTCATCATTCTCATCCTGCAAGCGATCAACATAATGTGCAAGCTCCAAATTCTTAACCGCATGCAATTCACAAGTAGAGCAAGAAGTGGGAATAGGCTCTTTCAACTTAGCCTCAAGCGAAACAGTGTAAGCATGCATCTCATCAATCTTTCCATGCAAAACAGGGCAAGAAGTGCAAGCACCTAGCAAAGCAGGTCTAGACTTAAGCTCAGCCACTTCAACCCTAAGCATATCTAGTTCATCACAAGTAGAAGCATGCTTATCCTTAAGAGCAGTAAGATCAGCTAGGTACACAGAGCAATCACAGCAATCAATCTCATCAGAAACCACAGGAGAAGCCTTAAGCGAATCAATCTCAAGCTTAGCATCTAGGTTCTGGGTTTCTAGCTCAGCCACACGGTTCCTAGCATCTTCTAGTGAGGCCCTAAGTTCTTTCCTCATCTTCTTGGCCTCTCTAAGCATGTGATCGCGGTTATCAAGCAAGTCAACCAACTCATCATTCTCCTTGCGCAAAGTAGAGAGCTCATCACATACCTCATCCTCGGAGTCAGAGTCCGAGTCACTCTGGTGGCTCTTCTTACTGCCGGAGCTACGGGCCATGCCGCAGAAGCCATCTCCCGCGAAGCAGCTCAACCCGCTCAAGTTCCTGGATGACTTCTTGTTCTTGCGCCGATCACCTTCATCTTCACTGCTACTCGAGCTCGAGGAAGAGTAGGCGGAGCTGTAGTCGACGTCGCTTGCTCCGACCATTGCTCGGGCCTTCCTGCCGCGGCCATCCTTCTTCCTCGACCGTCGCTCGTCCTTGTGCTTGTTCTTGTGCTTGTGATCGCGCCTCGATCGGTACTTGCCATCCTTGCTCGATCGGTGCCTGTAGCCGTCCTTGTAGCCGTCCTTGTTCTCCGTCTTCTCAGGGCAGTCGGCGACGAAGTGTCCTGGCTTGCCGCACTGAAAGCACGTCCGTGCTGTCCTCCTCGTGTTCACCCGGTTCTCGTGCAGCCTCTCGAACCGCCTGGTCAGCAACGCCAGCTCGTCCTCTCCAAGCACGTCGAACTCCTCGTCTGGCAAAGACATCAAAGAAGACAGAGAACACATCCTGGAGGATGCGTTAGCGTTAGACTTAGCTCCTTTGCCACCAACGAGAGCGAGACTATGAGAATCAGTCGGGCTCTCGATCTTGGCTGTCATACCACGGTCCAACTCAGCCGACTTGAGCTTCGAGAACAGCTCGTTCACCGTCAAGGTGTCATACTTCTCAGACTCAACAATAGCCTCAAACTTCCCGTCCCATACGGTACGATCCAACGAGTGCAAGAGCTTCACGGCTCTATCATGATCATTGTATGGGAGGACGTCCACATTGGCTCTCATGTTGTTCACAACGACCGTAAATCGCTGGAAAAGGGCATCGACGGACTCGCCGGGGAGATGAGTGAAGTTCTCGTACTCTCTCCGGTAAGTCGTGTACATCCGAGCCTGAACCTGAGCATTCCCAGCATGAGCATCCTTCAACTGCTCCCAAATCCTACAAGCTAAGTCCTCTGTCTGAACCCGATCGAATTCAGGCTGACACAGAGCACGAAACAAGTAGTCGACAGCCTTATTGTTGGCTTCGAACATATCCCTCGATCCTAGAGCAAGGAAGTTCATCGGATGAACATAAGCTGTGTTCACCGTGACATCCCAAAGGATTTGACCCTTTCCGCGGAGGAACGCCGCCATCCGCCTTTGCCACATCTGGTAGTTCTTCCCATCGAAGTGCGGAGGACCCAAACCCCATTCCTGGTACGCCATCTTTAGATCTTAGACTGGTAAGAGTCAATAAAGACCCGAACCGGCTCTGATACCAATTGAAGGACCGATTAGGCGAACCAGAGAGGGTGGGAGTGAATGGGAGCCGATAAAAATTCTTCTCGAAGGAGATGAGAACTCCAACAAGACGAACACGGCTTCCAACTCACGTCTCCGACCCAACTACCCAAGTTGGCCAAGACCACGCAGCCACTGGAGTGCTACTGGTCCTAGGAACCAACACTCAACCTTCCGAGCCAAAACTCACTAAACCACACAGCGGAAACTTGCACGGCTTGCTGCCTGTGCTACACCGGTCAGACCGATGGCCTGCGCCGGTCAGACCGGTGGACAGAGCCGGTTAGGCCGGTGGCTACAGCAGCCGCACAGCAAACGTTCCAGGAAGCCTCAGTGACTCCTCTAGGCCCTGGAACAAAAACCACCACGAAACACAACCTGTGAGGAAGAAGAACCCCTCACAAAACCTAGCAAAACAACTCCTAACACGCCAAGAACTGATCAACAGGACCACGGGATAAAACCACACGGACAAGGCTATTCCCCGAGACAAAAACCCACCAAGGGTTAGCACCGGTTAGACCGGTCAAGATCACCGGTCAAACCGGTCGCGCCTGGGCAGCTCGGGATGAACAGCGCCTGCGAGTCAACTCCCCCAAATCCAACTCCCGATCTCCCGATTCGGTCCACGGTTTTGCACAAGACTTTGGGGATAGTAGGAACACCTCATGGGTACTCCATAGCCAAGATTTGGTCCACCAAAACTTGTCAAATCACGAGGAATCGAAGAAATCCCACCAAGAACACCTCTAACCCTAGAGCCACTAAAACCCCAAAATCGAGCCCCTTTGCTCACGGATTTGGAAGTGGAATCAAAGGGAAAAGAACCACGAAGGGTTCATGCATACATTCCCCACCAAATCCCAAAGAGAAAGGCCTCGAAATCGCTCTAAGAAAATCGCCAAGAAAGGGCTCCGAAAATCACCAAAAAGGACAAACGGGAAAGACACATCCAAGCCTTGAGGAACCACGCCGAATCATCTATACATACCAAAGAGGTTCATACAAGGTCTAGCTTGCCGCCCGATCATCCTTCCCTCTCACAAGATCTCACCATGAAGCTCTCAAGCTAGTCCTACGAAAATCCTAAGAAAATAGAAAGGAAAATAGGAAAACCAAATGAGCTAGGGTTCCAAGAGATGGCTGCCATCCTCTCACCACTTGGGTTATATGGAGGCAACCGAAAGACTAAAATACCCTTACTAGCTAACTAGGGATACATGCCCCTCGAGGGCGAAATTGGAAGTCTTTGTCTTCGCTCCATCGGACGGATGCCCAGCGACCGCAAACTTGCTTAGCCTCGACGCAAGCCTTGCGATCCCGACGTGTGTCCTCCGCTTCGAAGATTCCGGACTGCATTGTCGCACACCGGTCAGACCGGTGCTCCTCACCGGTCAGACCGGTACCCACCGGTCAGACCGGTCTGGAGCTGCTGCACCTCCGTCTTCGGTTCTTCGGTCTTGGCTTTGTGGATCAACCAAGGAACCCAGTGGTTTTCTGGTGAACCACCGTAAACCCCGCGAACTCGGTGTAGCCTCCGCCAATCACCACTCATGACTCGGCTCCCACGTAGTCCCGGCTCGACCTTGGTTTTTGAGGCTCAACCAAGAAACCGTCCATGACTTCATCTTGCCGTTCTTGCCACCATGCGGCCCGCACTTGACCCCGCTGGCCACTGGGTCCCTCGAACCAAGCCTACTTGTCTTCTCCACACCTGGAGGCCTCACCGGCAACGACCTTTCACGCTTGTTCTTCACCTGCACCTGCACCAGTCAAGCCGCAACCTGCACCTGCAATACTTAGCCAAGAATCAGTCCACACCACGTTGTCAATCACTCATCACACCAGGAAGCGACCATCCACCGGTCCTCGAACCACACCTGGCTCTCACCTGGCCTCCCGCCCTAGCGGCGTGTCGGACGGTGGAGTTGGTGAGTGCTCGCTCCTCGCAATTAAGGACCGATCGACAGTTTAACCATGTTTCATTAGGCTATTTTCGTACAAACTGTTCGCCTTGTTATGGGCGGAGTTCGGTCCGAGAACTAGTTGGTGGATAGCATCCAGCCTGTAGGAGAATCTGTGTGATCGTGTGAGGGGGACGGGTTATACTCCCCGAGTAGACGTCGCCCCGGCTCCTCCGGGGATGGTCTCACAGCTTCGAGGCCCTGCTGGCAAGTTTCGCACCCTAGTTCAGGATGAGTCAGGCTCGGAGAGGCAGGAGAGTGCTATCCACTGCTAGGTCTCCGGTCGTTAGGTAGGGATGTGGAACGGCGGCCACCGTTTCTGCCCTATCCGGCAGGTCCAGTTGTACAACCTCTGCAGAGTGTTAAACCTATAGCTATAATCCGTGTCCACTGGTATGGGCAGCCCTTTGATCTGTTACTCTGGCTAGACTTTTCTTGTGCTGCTTCTCTCCCCCGAGTGTGTGAGCCCGGCTTGGTACCGTTGAGATGTGAGGTAGGAGTTGGTGACCTCACATCGCAGATGAGAGTGGGATGCTGTGTCTCGGTTGAGATCCGGTGTTTTGTTGTACTTTCCTTGGTTGGGGTGTTGACCCCGGAGGCGTTGGCCTCGGAGGTGTGGATCTCCTCGGAGATGGTGACCTCTCTGCATTTCTGCTTACCTTGATGTTGCTACCGCTGCTTGCATAAACCTTCTACAGCCATATATAGGCTTATCCATGCATACTAGAATTCATCCACCGCTTTTGCTCTTTGTTGGGAAGCTGACATGACCTACCCGCTTATCGGGTAGATGGCGATGCTTTCAGACTTGGTGATCGACTACGACATCGACAATAAAGGATGGGAAGACTAAAGCTGGTCCTACACTCAAGTTTGCCTGTGGAGCTGGAGACGCTTCGCTTCGATAGATCCGCTGCGTAGATGATTTACCTTTCTTGTTTAGTCCAGTTGGACTTGTACCCGGTTTATGTCGAAATGTTGTACTCTGATGTATTAATAAAACTATGTAATTTTCCCTTTATTCCTGTGTTGTATGGATTTGTACCACTTGAGACAGGGTTTGCACGTGATAGCCACTTCCTGGGACTATCACAGAGGTGCAGAGGATCGGGTTTCCAGTTTTGGAAATCTGGTTCGTTTCACAGACCGTTCGCCAGTGTCGCGGACTATCCGTGAGGACCACGCGGACCGTCCGTCAAACTCACAGAAAACCCCAGACAAACGCAGCCCAACCCTAGACAAAAACTCAGCCACGCGGACCGTCCATGAAGCACTCGTGGACTGTCCGCAAACCTCTTGCAAGAAAACCCTAGGGGTGAAACGGATCGAAACGCGAAAGCGCACAAACAAGCGACGAACACAGGTCACGCGGACTGTCCGCGGCTCACGAATAGAGCAGGAACAGCCCGACCCCGCGAAGTCAACCCTCCAAATCTATCACCGGATCTCCCAAACGGCTAGAGCTCTTGAGACAAGATTTGGGGGAGATGAGAAACGTCACTAGGTGAAGCTATGCCCCAAAAATCTCGGCCTCTAACTCCCTAAAACACCGGGAATCGCGGATCACACGAACCACCACCAAGAACACGGGCTCTCACCAAAAACTCACGAATCGAAGGGGATTCCTGACGTTTGAGGGGTCAAGATCGCACACAAAGATGCGCAAGGCATCCACCCATGATCCCCTCCAAGAAATCCGAGAGAAAACGCCCTCAAATCCATGAATCGAGCGAAGAACGAAACTCCCCAAAAATAGCCCCGAAAAAGACACGAAAATCACAAAGAGCTAGGAGATCACTGCAACGCCGAATGCTTCCATACATCCACAGGTCAGAGTCTATACAAGAATCTAGCCTAAGGAAAGTAGAGGAGAAGAAGTAGTCCAGAACGATCTACCGGGGGAGGAAACCCTAGAGTCCAAGAGAGAGAGATGCCATCCACCTCTCTGCTATTTATACGAAGTTCACCAGAGGAGGTAAATGACCACGCTACCCTTACAACTCAAATAGAAGATACACACCCCTCAGGGGCAATATGGTCAAGTCTTCATCGAGCGGACACGCTTCCACCGCGGACTTGCTTAGCCTCGACGCAAGCCCCGCGATCACGCCACGTGCCCCCTGCCTCGAAGCTTCCCGACGCTCCTGGATCACTATCTCCGTCGCATCGGGCCTCCGACTTGGTTTTGCGGCCCAAACCAAGAAACCGTCCACCGATGGTTTTGTGGGCAAACCACCAAACCCCGCGTGCAAGCTTCGGGCTCGATCCGCTACCTTGCACCGGCCCATGTTCACGACTTCAACTTGCTAGTCTTGCACCGCACGGCTCACACTTGACCCCATCGGCCACCGGGTCCATCGAACCAAGCCTACTTGCCTCTCCATCACCCGGACACCGCCACGGTTAAGGCCTTTCGTGCTTGTTCTTTACCTGCACCAACACAAGTCAAGCCGTAACCTATACCTGCACACTTAGCCAAGCATCAGTCCACACAATGTTGTCAATCACTCATCACTAAGGAGCGACCCTCCACTGGTCCTTGGACACACCTGGTCCCCACAGGAGATGAACGACGACAAAAGGGGATCGGCCGAAGTGGGGTTTGACCAACCCTTGTCTGCCAATCTTCGTCATGTGCTTTCTCTGAGAGACTGGTATGTGGGTCCCACGATCTTTCCCATGTGCATGCGGAGTTTTCAGGCGGTTTGGGTCCCCGGTGGGCCCTTGGATCCTTGTGCTGCGCACGTGGCGGTGTCTGATTCGTCGGGAGTTGCTTCACATGGATTGATGATGTGTCATGGACGCATGGCATCCAATGTGGCAACACGTAGCCACGTGGTCTGGTGTGGGTCCCACCGGGCCCACCTGATATCAAGAGGGTGATCTTGTCTTGTGCATATCTCTTTCATCCGGACTTCGAAGTAGACAAATGATATATCCATTTCGATCATCTCGACAAGCCCGTCGCAATGATGCAATTCAATTTGGCATTTGAGATTGTTTATAATGATGCCATATTCATGCCTTTGGTTCAGGGGACCACGAGGTCCTGAACAGCTTGGATCAAATGTGCAAGCTTTCTCTCCATTTCTTGTGGTAAATACCTGCATTCGAATAGACATCGACACGTGTGGAAAGTATCAGTATAAAGCCCTATTATAGTGTTAATGATCACTTTTCATTTATTTAATGCAGAAGTTGACGGCATAAAAGTGGTACTTAACAGCCGTCAACAGTGGGCAGAAATCTTCCCCATGTATGATTTCATCAACCCCAAACCCCAAGATCCAGTTATGGAGAATACAACACGCAATGACAATCTTGACCTGGGATGGGTAAGGATGGAAAGGTTTGTTGTCCAGAATTCTGAACCTGCCTTTCAGGGCACCAAATGCCCTTTCTACAGTGGTTCGGGGGGATGAGTGCCTTAGGTTGAAAAATTCTTTGGCATTAGAAGGGGACCTCCTACCCTCAAATTCCGACATGTGGTACCTAACAGCCCTGTACGGAGGGAGAAAGCCAGGCTTGAGGGCGTAGCCAGCATCAGCAAGGTAGAATTTCCCTACACAAGATACGAATTGCTTTACATGCATGCAACTAATGGAAGGAAACAACATGCTAAGTGTTTCTGTGTACCTTGTGGAACCCTAAGCCCTTCCTCCCGCTCTAACGCATCTGCTAGGATCAAGGCATTATGTGCGGACCCTTCCCACCCAGCAAGTACATAGGTGAACTCATGTTGAAATCAACAGTAGCAAGCACATTCTGTGTTGTTGTGCCCTTACGGACTCTGAATGCAGCCTGCATATTATACGGCACTCATGCAAGGATATGGGTGCCATCTATAGCTCCTATACAATCCTAAGACAGTAAACATGCATACGTTAGTGTGACACATAGGGTGTGCAGTGGTATTCAGAGTGCATAAAGACATAAAGTACCTTAAAGTATGGGTACCACCTTTGGCTCCCAAGGATTTTAGGATTGGTGGTTTCAGCAGTGGACCTTATGAGCTCACCTCTAAGCTCCCCAACAGCATAGAGGACCTGTGCAAAGTACCTACTCAAAGTTTCTAGAGATCTCCTAAAGGTGTGATGGATGACCCTGAACCTTTTATTGTGACCCACAATGTGGAGGAACATAGCTACTTGTTCCTCCACAGATGAGTTAATGCTGTCCTCCAGGAGGTGCCTCTCTCTAAATAGGTTAACTAGTTGAAAAAAGGTGCTTTACGCATTCTTAGCATGCTTACAGACTCAATATCTGTGTAGTTGTATATCTTATCTAGGTTTGCCTGACGCTCAGCATCTACCACTGCCCTAGGAACCCAGACAGAGTTATCCTTATCATCATCATCACCATCTATCACCGCCCTGGGAAGCTTTCAAAACAGATACGCAATACAAACAGCAACAAGTGTGGTAGCTTGGGAAACCATTCTCGCACGGTGCTGTTCCAAATCCATCTACATTGCAGCATGCCATCGATTAATGTTCGTAAGTGCAAGGTAAAACTTAAAGACATCCTATGTTGTGGCAGTTTCAGTAGAAATTGACTTGGAATAAGGGTTCATTGCCATGGCTGCTACGAAAAGTATGTCAGTGTTTTAGACACCGAGCCTACCACGGGGTACCTCGAGGTAGTAGATTGTGTGGTGGTGCTCGCCGACATCAGGACCGCGATGGTGAGACATGGGGCACACAATTAGACAGGTTCGGGCCGCAATGTGCATAATACCCTACGTCCTGTATGTTGCGTGGCTCTTATTGATTGCGTATAGTCTTGTGGGGGTCCCTGCCTCGTCTTATATAGCACGGGAGGCAGGGTTACAAGTCAGATTAGGTACAAGAGTACTAGTCGAGTAAGACTAGGAGTAGCCTATGTCGGTTAATGAGAAGCTATCCTAATCTAGTACAAGTCCTTGTCCATCTTGTCTTGTCTTGCGGCCCACGGTAGTCTTGCACCACGGCTGTTGACGGCTGATTTTCACTCACTTCTTACCCGTCAAATATGTACCTTTTGGCATGGAAATTGATCATCAACACTAGAATAGAGTTTAAACTAATAATTTCCACAAGTGTTGGTGATTATGCAAATACAGGTGATTAGCACTAGAAAGAGGAGTAAAAGCACAAGTCTTTGATCCAAGCACTTCAAGACCAGCTAATAAGGGGATGACACCTAGGATTCCCCTGGATCACTGACGTCATCAATCCAAGAGAGGCAAGCCCGACGAATCACGAAGCACCATATGGACATCACATGGATTCAAGGGCCCACTTATCCCCCAAAACCGTCGGGAAACTTGGCATGCACGGGGGAGTGACCTCAGGGCCCACCAGTCAGCCACCAGGAGAAAGCACAAGGTGCCACGTGGCCCTAGGGTTTCGGTCGAACCCTAGATCGGCCGAACCGACTCTGGTTCGGCTGATCTCGGCCCTCCACGTGTCAGTCCCTAATTGGTTCCTGGTTGCAGTTCCGGGCATTTAGGAGCACTTGAAGCCCCGAAGCAAGCCTCTCCCTCCTCTATAAATAGGAGGGGAGGGGTTCACTTTTGGGACACACACTTCTCCTCCTCCTCTTCATTTTGGCTTGGAGCCTCTCTCTTTAGGAGAGGAGAGCTCTTTGTATAGGATTAGTGCTAGGAAGTGAGGTGGGAGGCTTGAGGCCATGTCATGATTCATGACATCTTCCTCAAGAACGATCCTCAGCGGTGCCTTTGTTCTTCAACTAGACTAAAGTGAGTATTTCGATATTTCCTATTTAGACTAAAGTCGTATGCATGCCTAGTTGCTTTGTTCTTGTGTTCTTCGTTTGTTCTTGGTTTAGAGGCTTGCGTTCTTCGAACACAACCCTTTCGATCCAGTAGACTTAGATCATAAGTTTGCATCTAGTCTGCCATCTTGTCTATTAGAGTAAAGTGAAGCTCATGCATGTCTCTAGTTAGATCAAAGTGCATTCGTGATCTTGCATGAGTGATAGAGCATACCTTGAGCTAGTGTCAGTATCTCCCTCGCGGATTCGTAGATATAGTAAGTGGTGTAGACGAGGTGTCTGGACCATAAACTATCCTTCGAAGACCACGTACGATCGTAGCGTAGAGGTAGGCCGCAGTGGTGACAGCCTGTTGGACCCTTTGTCAACCCTCTACGTCGCGTACCGAGTTGGGCTCGAGCCAACACATTGGACTTGTGCTTGGTGCCCGTAGTGAGTGCTATACCTGAGAGACCGTAACTAGACTATGCGCTCGGTCGAGGCAGATCCTTTCTACCTATCCTATCAATCAGTGTTGTGTCCTTGGATCATCTATACTAGAGTAGGAGATAGTGCACACCGTTCCTTGGATTCGATACCCTTGGAATACTCTCCTTCCTTGGGGAAGTGCTACAGCGGTATTTCCGTGCGCTTGCGGTATACCCGGTTGTTCTTATACACTCCCTCTAGGTGTACAACTAGTGGTGACGTTAAGAAATGCCAACAAGCATTTCTGGCACCGTTGCCGGGGACGGTTGTTGTATCTATCTTCGATCCTAGTGGTCCTCGTATTTATCTTTTTCGTTTTCTTCTACCCCCACACTTGTTACCCATCGAGATATCCTTTTTGTTTCTTGTGTTCTACCTTTACCCCCGTAACCCTTTGAGATGCCTTCCTGTCAAAGCCTCCCTACCCCTAGGGGCGAGTTCGTCTTAGAGCAACCATCAACTTCCTCATCTTGCTGCGAGCTTCTCCCGGCTTTATAGCCATGGTTCGGAATTGATCTTTCTCTGGAGTGATCAGTGATGATCCTAATGTTCATTTAGAGGAGTTCGAGGACTTGTGTTCGTGCTTGGTAATTCCAGGCATGACACAAGAAACTTTGAGGTGGAAATTGTTCCCTTTCTCTCTCGTAGATAGAGCGGAGCAATGGTACACCCACACAGCAGAGCATGTGAATAATTGGGGAGAACTACGAGAAAACTTTTGTGACTCGTTCTCCCTTTATGAATGCATAGAGCTCTTGCCGTGTGAACTCCTTGACTTTGAGCAATTAGAGGGTGAGTCCATAGGTGCAGCTTGGGCTAGGTTCCTACGTCTTATGACATCTAGCCCGGACATGTCTATACCCGATGATATAGCGACGTATACCTTTTATACTCGTATAGACATGGAATATGCACAGGAGCTCAACCTTTTAGCTGGAGGTTCGTTCGAAGACCAAACTCTAGTGGAAAGAAGTGAGATCCTAGAATTCTTCTTAGAAACCTCTTCTTCCCATATTGTTTACAACGAACCCCATCTAGAGTCTGAGTTAGTCCATGAGAGTCTCTCAGTAGCCGAATCTGAGCTTTCATTCTCTGAATTCCTTGATTCCTCTGTTGAGCCCTCTCCCGAACCACGAACATCGAAGGAAGAATAAATTCAATCTTCGGAGTTCTCTTTCCGATTTGAGGATGATCCTTCTCAAAACATCAGAAATACCTCAGATCACTCTTGGCACAAGAAGCCTACGGCGTCGTTGGATCTTTATGAGGTCCTCGATGAAGTTTGGAATCATGGGACGATAGTGGATTTGTCACCTCAGAAGCATACATCCGAAGCAATTCGGGTTAGATCGGCTTCTACGATCATCCACTGTTCCATGAGAGGAAACACCGTAGATGCTGTCCATGACCCTACTATTGGGGCTTGCATCCTACCAGAGACCCTTTTGGATACTCTGGTGGGTGACGTGCACTTGATCCCGACTGATAGACTTTTCCATAGTCCCAGGTGGCGCTGTGTTTTTCCATGTCAAGGGATTGCTAGGGACGTGCCGATCACCATTGATGACATAGAGGTGCGATTAGATTTCCATGTCTATGGCATCGTGGATTTTGATCTTCTTCTAGGTTTCCCCTTGGAAAAACTTCTTGCTAAATCTCAAGGAAACCCAGAAGAAGAGCTTAGGGGAACCGCTTCTGTCCGTGCTGAACCATCTAGACATCCTCTGACAGAACCTTTCCCTAGACCTACGGTATCTCCTTCGCCTCCCGATCCTCCTGACGAAGTTTTTCCAGAGGAGGCCATGAAGAAGGAATGGCCAGAGGGAGTGATATGCTTTTCCGAAGCATTTTGGGATGGTACACCCTCTCTGGTTATTCCTTGTTCTGTTAGAGGGATTGCCGTAGGGGCCCATTGTGACCCCATCATGGAGGTTAACATAATGCCATGGCACTTAGCGGAAACTCTTTTAGGAAAAGTTCCGCTAGCACCATCCGACATGCTCCTCGAGACTTGTCCCTTTGGGCACGTTCTTGAATGTCGGGGGATTGCAAGTGCCGTGCCACTCATCATAGACGGGGTTGATGCTGGCTTAGACTTTCACATTTTCGATGTCCTCGATCCTGATCTACTCCTAGGCTCCCCGCTTGAGAAATTCTTTGAGGAACCCATAGGGAGCCTAGATGGTAATCTTCGGGAAGTCACTTCCGCCACTGCTACCCCTTGTTTGGGACACCCTATGGCGAAGCCTCTTCCCCAGCAGAACCCGCTCGAGAAGACGACGTGTATACCTCCATTCATGTCATCCGAGCATGTTCTCATTGAGGGCGTAGAACTTTCTACTCCTCATGAGTACAACTCGGAAGACTCTCTTCACCTTTGTGAAGGCGAACAATCGTCACCATTCTTGACCGAGTTTCAGCCTCTTCCCGATGGCCCATATCATGTTGCTTTCGATCATGATCGAGAGTCAACATTGAACGTCTACGATGACTCTCTCGAGATGGAGAATTCATGGGCCATGGAACCTTTCGAGGCACTGACTCCGGAGTTTGGAGGAAAAGACTTCACTGACGAGCATGGTAGTTTCATCCTTGATCTACCGCATAAACCATGCTCGCATCATGCCTCTCCAGAGTCGGCAGCGCGGGCAAGGGCTCGCCGGCGGCGAGGCATGCCCGGCCTGACCAACAAGCGACAGAGAGAGGTCAAGGAGCACCTAGGGCTCATCCTCGTGCAAAAAGGAGGCAGCTTTGGCCGGGGGTGGCGCTTCGGCGGCGAGATAGGCGGACGGCGGCGGAGCGGTCGCGCGGGCGCACGGTGGCGAGCACCGGCGACGGCGTGCGGGTGAACCAAAACACCAGGTGAGTGCGGGTGTGCATCAAGGTAACGCGAACAGACCAAAAACCGGGCTTTTGCCCACTTGCCTGTGTGCACAGCGTCGGCGCGGCCGTGGCGGAGCCCCTGGCCGGCGCGGCGACGACGAGGCGTGGGTTCCCACCGCGGAGCAGTGTTGCGCGGGGGTGCGTGGTGCTCGGGGCGGCGAGGCAATCACTACGGTGTGCGAAAACAGACGGAAAGGTCCCCGGCTCGTGTGTGCGCTGATGTGCAGGCCGGCGGCGAGGTGCACCGGTGCACGGCGGGGCAGCGAGGCGTGACGGCGGTGTGCGGCCGTGAAACAAGGGAAAAAGCGGAGGCGGCGCGCGCGTGACGACGGTGGCGGCACCTGCAAACGACAGGCATGGCTCGAAGGCCGGCTCCACAACGGCGGCGTGGCGGCGGCGGAGGCATGGCGTGCTCGTTCTCCCCCTCGGCACGAAGGTCGGGCCACATTAGAGGAGGAAGGGAGCAAGGCCTCACCTTGTGACCACGGGTCGAAGCGCAGGCGTTGGGGAAGAAGGGCGGAGCTGGTTGCCGGCGGCGAGGGAAGCAGGGCGGCACCGAGCAGAGGAAGTAGAGGAAGCAGGGGTGTCGTGGTCCTTGGCTTCCCGGCGTCCCTGGAGCTTCCACGGGCGGTCCTCCGGCTTTGCGCCGGTGTGCTCGCGGACGGCCTCCGGGCTTCACTCCCCTCTCCCCCTTCTCCTTCTCCTCCTGCGAGCAGTAGCGGGTGGCAAAGGGGGAAAAATCCCCGGCGGCTAGGGTTGGGAGCCCCTGGGGGCGTGGCGGCGGCCTTCTTATAGCACCAGGTGCGGAGCGGGGGCACGTGGACGGCAGGATTCAAAAGAGGAGGCGTGGACGGCATCGCGACGGCGGCCATGGCAGAGCCCCGGCGCTTTAGCGCTTTGGCGCGGCCATCGTCAGCAAAAGGAGAAAGACGACGGCGACGTCAGCATGACGCGGAGTCCGGGCCCGCCTGGCGGTGACGTTGCGCGGTCGGTGGGAGACGGGCCGCGTTGGGCCGTGTAGCTGCTGGGCTGCGGAGAAGGGCAAGGGCTTTAGTTGGACTCGGGGAAGAAACGGAGGGCCACAGATGGACTTCGCTGAAGAGCTCGAGGCCCAGCAGGGTTAAAACCCTTTTTCCTTTTCTTTCACTTCTACACCCATTTCTAAATTGATTCAAATTTGAATAAGAATTCAAATTTGAATCCCACACAAATAAATCCTAAATAAATCCAAACAAACTCCAAGTTTCTCACACTAGCATTTTATATTTCCTAGAAATTTTAATTAGCTCAAAAATAAATCTAGGAATTTTAGGAGAGAAATAAGAAGACATCCTTAATTAAATTATCAAGCACTCAAATAATTCACCGAAAATTTTAAATCCTCATTTTTATAATAAACATTCTGTATTGAAAATGCGGGATGTTACAGATAGACTCCAACCAGGACTGGAAAGCAAGGTGGTTTTATATTGATAATGCTCCGCCTCAGCTGCCTAAGCCTTCTATGTATGCGCCAGTGTACGAGAAGGTCTGGAAGGACGAGCCGTCAATGCAAGAATGCATTCAGATCCCAGAACTGCTGGCGAAGATTTCCGAGAAGAAAGCGCAAGGCTTGATAGCGGAAAGGGTAGCCTTCAGCTTCATGAAGCACCGTATACAACCCTTGATGCAAAGGGAGCATCTTGGGTACGAGTACACGAGCCTGAATGACGGATTGAGGCTTTCTACAACGGAGATCTGTGACGACTTGATCATGGAGAGGTTGCAAAAAATCTTCAAAAATCTTGACAGAAAACTGGCAGCTGTACAAGAGTTCAGCACCGACAATCCTCCATGCTTGGTGAGTAGTCACAAACCATCACCCGAATACTTATCTGAAAGTAACCGTAGACTAATGGGTTTGCCTTGTCTTTGCAGGACATTGTTCTAAAGTTTTTCTCTACACCACCTCCTCGTCCTCGCGAAACAGAGCAGGTGCAGGAAGAGGAGCCGTCACAAGTTGAGGCTCAAGCACCCGAGAGTAGTCGTCCTGCTCAGGGAGAGGAGGAGGTGTTGGTAGAAGATGCCGCCACCAGCGATGATGACGAGCAGACGCTGTCACAACGCTTTGAGGTGAAGGCGCGGTACGGGTACTCGGGAGTACCCATCCCAAGTGGTGTCTCTATGGGAGCGTTGAAGAGGCCGGCTTCATCACTTGATGATGTGACGCAACCACCGCGAAAGAAGAGAACCACCATTGGGAAGCGTGCTGTGAAGAAAATCACAAGCACAGCTTTGCCAACTATTGAGGTTAGTTGCTTGAACCAAGTAATCAATATCTTGTTGAGTACTTAGAATCTTGTGTGTTGACTTGTAATTTTGTCAATGCAGGGTGCAACGAGTACCGCTCAACATTTTGGGTCCTCCTCTCCAACAGAAGTACCCGTGAGCAGCCCTGCAAGACCAAATGAACCCGAGACGGTTCAACCATCACCCATGGAGCCAGTGATGATAGAGCAACAACAAGCCGGAATGCCAAGAGCTGCGCCATCAGTCGAGGATGTCCCGACGGTGCCCGCGATGCCTACACTTTTTGATCTGCTAGGACCAAAAACTGTAGTGCCTCGAGCTACACTGTAAGTACTCAAATACTTCTTGTTTTTGAGAATATAAGGTGCTGATCAACTTGTTGATGCAGAAAATCCACGGATGTGAAGTAGGGAGCTTCAGGGAGTAGTTCCGCTGAGGGTAATTAGAACCTTCCAGTCGGGCAAGAAGATAGCTCCCAGGAACCCCAAGCTAAATCTGCGGAAGACGTGGTGGCAGCAGAAGCCAATGCTCCACAATCTTTGCACCTGCTATGGAGTGAAGTTATCAAGGCAGCGGTGGATGCAGCCTCCATACCAAGAGAACAACAATTGGAAGACATAGAGGCAGCGGTGAATGAAGGCTTGGAGGTAGATCCAGAAGCCAGACTGCGCCAAGAAGATGCCCCGGTTGTGCAAGCCCCCGTGCGTCTCATAGACGCACAGGTACTTTTGGAAGAGAGTCCGGAAGGCCGTGTAGTGCCGCATGAGCCAGAAATTGAAGATCCAACTCGTCTGCGCAGTGCTGCAATGAGTTCTAAAGTGGAAACAAGTACTCGATCTAGGGTAGAAGATCTAATGTCATATGATGACTCATGCCTGGACGAGGATAATCTGCTTGCACACTCAGAGATGTTCCGCAGCATTGAGAAACTATTTGCGATAAGTTGAGAACATAATCTCTGTAGAGTAGTTGTAGTCGAAGATAACTTGTATCTGACCCTTGAGTTGTTGTGTTTGCAGGAAGTTGTCAAGCAGTCGAAGCGAAAGACTCGGTTGCTTGAACAACACGCTGCAGACATTGAAGAAGTAGTGCAGCTCAGAGAAGAGCTTAAAGACCAGAAGGCGCTATCTCTGAAGCTGCAAGAACGTCTTGATGGCAATGCTGCTGAGTACCACAATGAAATTCAGAAGCTAACAGTGCAGAAAGATGATGTTGTCAAGAAAAACAAGTCGCTGCGCCAGAAGAATAAAGGTAATCCTCCTTTCTGAATGCGCTGCTGGGTACTTATTTCCTGTGAATTATGCCCTAATAAGTTGTCATGATCTTGTGCAGAGCTGACCGAGGAAGTTGAGAGGCACAAACAGAGGTCCATCGACTGGCAGTTGGCTTTCAACCGTGAAGAATCAACTCGCCTTGATCTTGAGGCAGATTATAAGGTACACTGCATGGAACTTGAACGTGAGATGCAGATACGCCTTGATGGATCATATGACTTGCTGACTTGTATGCAGTCGCTGAAGCTCAAGATTGAAGAAGCTGAAGGCCTGCGTCAGGAGTTGAAAGCTTTGACAGAAGCAGCCGAGCCAGTGGCAAATCTCTTCGAACCCAGGGAAGCAGGGGTACAACCACGACCACTTGTGGAGAGGTTGAAGGATGCGCCCATGAGGATTTTGGAGTATGCGCGTCGGCTAGCTTGCACTATTCCAAATCAAGTGCTCAGCTTCATCAATTCTTTCTACCCGGATGCAGATCTGACAGTCATCATGGGCGGAAGATCTGGGGATTGCACCGATGATAGGCTCAACGAGTTGATGCAGCAGACATCGCCCATCGCAGAAGCCGTCTCCCAGTTTACAGATTTGCGCTAAAATGTACCTGTAGGAAAAACACTATGGAAGACAAGTGTAATTCCAAACAAGTTATTTATGTAAAATATAATTGAAAACTTGTGTAAGTCAATTATTTGGATCCCTTGATTGCTTTGCCTGGATGCCATATACTCGTGATCAGGATTGCGGAGAATCCAATGAGTGTTGGCTGCAAAAAAGAGATACGATACTCGAGCAGAAGTACTCAAGCCCGGATGTGTTCCAAAGAACGTTAGCTTAAATCACAACAAATAAGAAACCTTAGTTGTAGCAGCGTAAAAGAAGGCTTTTGTTGCAAAGTAAGCAAAGACACAATAACAAGTCGATATGCAGGATAATCTCTTTATTACTGTCTGGATAAATGTGTACATTGTGTTGAGTACAATGTCTGGATACACTATTGAGTAATAGTGTCTTAAGAACTTTCTGAGGCATTGAGTCTAGTGAGAACGTACTCGCAAGAATGTTCTGAAGAATGAGTAAGACTGTAGTAGACAGTGTGATGAACTCATCTTGCTGTAGCAGCAACTTGTGTTAGAGTTCCACTGAGACCCTACTATGAAAGGTGTTACTCTAGGCCGCAGCCTCTTAACGAAATAGAGCAAGGACAGCATGTGCCTCTTATTACTCTATACGACACGGAGTCATCTGGAGAGGGTTGTCGTAACCCCATACGAGTAGTCGCAGCCATAGACGCCTGAAGAGGGTTGTTGTGACCCCCTACGAGTAGTCGCAGCCGAAGCCGCCTGGAGAGGGTTGTCGTGACTCCTTACGAGTAGTCGTAGCCGAATCCGCCTGGAGTGGGTTGTCGTGACCCCCTACGAGTAGAACCGGCAAAGCTGGTCGATGTTCCAGGAGTTGTCGATTGCTTCGCCTTCAAGTGTTTGGAGGCGATATGAGCCAGGGCTAGTGACCTTCGCGACAGAGAAAGGACCTTCCCATGGTGAGTTGAGTTTGTGAAATCCTACCGTATTCTGGATACGGCGGAGGATCAAGTCACCCACGTTGAAGGAGCGTTCCTTAACGTTGCGGTCATGATAGTGGCGAATCTTCTTGAGGTATCTGGCTGATTGAACGAGTGCGTTGCAGCGAGCTTCTTCAATACTGTCGACATCTATTTGTCCTGTTTCTCCAGCTACGCCTTCTTCGTACTGATCAACTGCCGGAGATCACCACATGACATCAGTAGGCAAGATGGCTTCAGAGCCGAAGACCAGGAAATAGGGTGATTGCCCTGTGGGAGTTGTAGGTTGAGTACGCAGCCCCCAGAGTGCGTTAGGTAGTTCCTTGATCCACTTGCCGCCCTTGGTGTTTGCAGCATCGTACAGTCGCTTTTTGAGGGTGTCGAGTACCATCCCATTGGCACGTTCCACTTGGCCGTTGGCGCGTGGGTGAGCAACAGAGACGTACCGAACATAAATCCCACTATTCTCGTAGTACTCCCAGAACTGGTGATTGTTGAAATTCGAGCCTAGGTCAGTGATGATGCGATTAGGAAACCCATAGCGATGCACGATTTCATCCAAGAAGTCGAGCACTCTGTCAGCCTTCGGGTAGGTAATAGGCTTGACCTCAATCCACTTGGTAAACTTGTCGATAGCCACCAGAACTCTGTTGAATCCTCCTGGCACATTTGATAGAGGCCTAATCATGTCGAGCCCCCAGCAGGCGAAAGGCCAGGTTAGCGGTATCGTGATGAGCTTGTAGGCTGGAACGTGTTGTTGCTTGGTGAAGAATTGACATCCATGGCACTTTCTGACAAGTTCTTCTGCATCAGCAAGAGTTGTAGGCCAGTAAAAAGCACGTGTGAAAGCTTTTCCCACCAAGGTGCGGGATGAAGCGTGGTTGCCACAGATCCCTTTGTGAATCCCCTCCAAGATTTTCTTGCCTTCTTCATGAGAAACACACTTCATGAGTACATCAGAGCTTTCGCCTCGTTTGTAGAGTTGATCCCCGACTAGTGCATAGGCCTTGACGCGACGAGAGATGCATTCAGCCTCTGACTTGTCTTCAGGAATCAGCTGATTTTTGATGTAGTCGATGAAAGGAGTTCTCCAGTCCACATCAATCATGAGCACTTCGCGATCAAGCTGGGCTGGACCAGGATTAGTAGTCGCGGGTGCAAATGACAGCTCCAGAATTGATGGCTTGTGGAGCTCATGGATGAAGATTCCCACTGGTACTTGATTACATGTAGATCCCAGCTTCGACAAGACATCCGCAGCAACATTGTTGTAACGGATAACATGATGGAACTCGAGACCATGGAATTTGTTCTCAAGTTTGCGTACCTCTCGACAGTACGCATCCATATTCTCAGCATTGCGATCCCGAGTCATTGACTTGATTGATGACCACCAAGGAATCACCATAGACGAGTAGTCGTGTAATGCCTAAAGAGACTGCGAGGCGAAGGCCATGCAGTAGAGCTTCGTATTCAGCTTCATTGTTTGAGACCTTCCAAAAGATCTGCAAAACATACTTGAGTTGCTCGCCCTTGGGAGAGATTAGTAATACTCCAGCACCGGCGCCTTCCAGCTTGAGAGAACCATCAAAGTACATGACCCAATGCTCTGGACGCTCAATTGGAGTTGGGACTTGATTCTCCCGCCACTCGGCCATGAAATCGACCAAGGCTTGAGACTTGATAGTAGTGCGAGACTTGAATTCGAGCGATAGACCACCAAGCTCTACCGCCCATTTAGAAATCCTTCCTATGGAATCCCGGTTGTGCAATATTTGGCCAAGCGGGTAGCTACTAACCACAGAAATCTTGTACTCATCGAAGTAGTGACGGAGCTTCCGTGAAGTAATCAGAACCGCATATAGTAGCTTTTGCACCGGAGGGTAGCGAGCCTTGGATTCTGAAAGTACTTCACTGACGAAATAGACCGGCCTCTGGACGGGATAGGCGTGGCCACTTCCTGCCGCTCAACGACAATGGCTGTGCTGACAACATGAGTAGTCGCAGCGATGTAGAGCAGTAATTCTTCTTTCGGCAGAGGAGCTGTGAGAACCGGAGGCTTGGATAAGAACTCCTTGAGTTGTGTGAGTGCTTGATTAGCTTCAGCTATCCATACAAACTTCTCCTGCCGCTTGAGTAGCTTGAAGAAAGGTAGACCCCGCTCTCCAAGTTGTGAGATGAAGCGATTGAGTGCCGCCATACATCCGGTAAGCTTCTGGACATCTTTGATAGTAGTCGGAGCTTGCATGTTGGAGATGGCAGTGATCTTCTCGGGGTTTGCTTCGATGTCGAAATGGCTGATGATGAACCCGAGTAATTTCCCAGATGATACGCCGAAAACGCATTTGTTGGGATTGAGCTTCCATTGGTACTCTCGTAGCGAGGCAAAAGTTTCCTCAAGATCCGCGATAAGCATGTCTGGATCTCTAGTCTTCACAACGATGTCATCCACGTTCTTGTGGAGTTGCCTCTTGAAGCACGCTTGGATAGCCCTCTGGTAGGTAGCACCAGCATTTTTCAACCCGAACGACATTGTTGTGTAACAATAAGCACCGAACGGGGTGATGAACACGGTCTTCTCTTGATCAGATTCCTTGATTGCAATTTGGTGATAACCCGAGTAGTAGTCGAGGAAGCATAGCAAAGCACAACCCGCTGTGGAATCGATAACTTGATCAATCCGCGGCAACCCGAAAGGGTCCTTGGGACAATGCTTGTTGAGATCTGTGTAGTCGACACACATCCTCCAATCGTTTGATTTCTTCTTTCTGACAAGCATAGGGTTAGCAAGCCATTGCGGATGAAAAACTTCTCGGATGAAGCCAGCCACGAGTAGCACGAGTAGTTTGGCAAGCTCTTTCTTGATAGCATCCCTGCGATCATCAGCGAAGCAATGAAGATGTTATCTTTTGGGGGTAGCGTTAGGATCGACATTGAGTGAGCGCTCGATCAACCTCCTGGGCACACCTGGCATGTCAGCTGGTTTCCAAGCAAAGATGTTGCGGTTGGCCCAAAGGAAGTTGACGAGCGTGTCTTCCTATTTGGGATCAAGGTGTGCACTGATCATGGTCATCTTGCTGCTATCGCCGGTACCAAGATGCACTGCTTTGACCATGACATCATTAGTCGGTGCAGGCTTGTTGTTGACAGCAGTCTTCTCGGGAACTTCCAGCTTGCTCGGAGCAAGCTTTTTAGCTGTAGTGAAGACTTCCATCATAGCGTTGGGGACTTGATTTGTGGAGGCAAGTTCCACAGCTTCTGTGTCGCAGTCGTAGGAACACTTCAAATCCCCTCACAGCGAGAGTACTCCTTTGGGGCTTGGCATCTTGAGTACAAGGTACACATAGTGTGGGATAGCCATGAATTTCGCCAGACCAGGTCTACCAAGGATGGCGTGATAAGAAGTCTCGAAGTCAGCAACCTCGAACTTGATGTACTCGATACGGTAATGTGCCTTAGTCCCAAAGGTAACGGGTACTACGACTGAACCCAAAGGAATAACCGCGTTGCCCGGGATGATACCGTAGAACGGTGAGTTGGTCTTGGTCAGCATGTTGGTGATATCGACACACATCTTCTTCAAGGTCTTGGCAAATAGGACATTAAGACCGCTGCCGCCATCAATGAGAACCATGGTGAGTCTAGAGTCTGCCACCACTGGATCCAAAATGAGAGGATATCGCCCCGGTTCGGAAAAACTAGTCCATTGATCCACCCTCGAGAAGCTGATGGGGGTTTCAGACTACTTCAGGAAAGTTGGAGCTGCTGATTCAATGGACATAATCTCCCTGAGAGCTAGCTTTTGAGTACGCTTTGTTGGTAACCCACCAAAGATGACATTGACAGTGTTTGATGGGTCTTGAAACCCAGCGCCTTTGTCCGTGTTAGCCTTCTTCCCCTTGTTCTTGCGAAACCTTGGGTTTGGGTGCACTGGTTCCAGTGCGTTCTTCAAGGTGCGACGAAGTTGGTAACACTGCTCTGTAGTGCGATCACCTTCTGGATGCCATGGACATTTCTGCTTGGTCAACTTTGCCCAGTGAGCATCTTCTACAGATTTGGAGGTGGGTTCCAGGCTGCAACAGTGTTTTCGGGTTTACGCTTGCGATTAGGATTGCCCGAGTAGTTACTACCCGTGCGATTGCCCTGCTGTTGCTTGCCACCGTTACTTCCACCAGCATTGTTGTTGTTGTTGTTGTTGTTGTTGTTGTTGTTTTGGTTGCCGCGAAGATGCTTGTACCGGTTCCGAGCTTTGTCTTCCTCGTCCACCCAATGAGTGATCATCTCCTTGAGTTTGGTGATGTTAGCTAGGCGAGCGCGGCCGAAGTCTTGAAATAGCTTGTCATCATAGAAACCATCCTGACCACTCGGTCCCGGCGCCCCCACCCCACCCACCGATTCCCAGTCGGCGGCGGCTCCCGCAAATCGCCGGTTAGCCGTTCTAGTGCCGTCGAACACAAATTTCCCGCTAGGGTGCGCCGCTTAGGAACCCTAGGGTCGGGATTGTCTTGGTGTGCTCCTACCTACAATCTGCTCGCAGCACATCCTTTTTTCCTTCTGATCTGTAGTCATGGCCTGGATCAGAAGTGACATTCGGGGAAACCCGGACGACGGCATTACGGATCTACTAAAAAACCTAAACCTCACGACGGAGGAGGAGGAGGACGTGGTAGCCCTCAACAACGACGGGAAGGAGGACTCACCCCCGAAAGTGGAATGGGCTCTGCTGGGCGAAGTTCTTTCACCGACAATGGTGCATGCACCGACGATCCAAGGGGCGATGAAGTCGGCCTGGGGTAACCCCGCCGGCCTGAAGATTAGGATGATCGGCAAGAAGGGTGACAATCTTTTTGTGGCCGAATTCAACTTCAAGCAAGACATGGAGAGAGCTCTCGGGGGTTCCCCATGGCTGGTTGGGAAGCACGCAGTAATTCTGCACGAGTACGATGAAAGCCTCAAACCTTCGGAGATCCATTTTGATCGAATGGAGCTCTGGGCGAGGATCATCGATCTTCCGCTGGGTTGGATGAATAAACACAGAGGTGAAAGGGCTATGGCCTTAATTGGTACTGTCAAGAAGATGGACGTGGACAAGGAGGGCAAGGCGAGTGGCCCCTACCTCCGTGGCCGTGTAGCCATTGAGCTTACAAAGCCCATTCGCAGAGGCGTTCTTCTAAAAACAAGGAAGGATGTAGCACCTGAATGGTTTGATATCGAATATGAGAAGTTGCCTTTCTTCTGCTCATCGTGCGGCATTTTGGGGCTCTCGCATTTGGAGTGTGACAAGCCCCTAGTTCGTGATGCAGAGGGTAAGCTACCTTATGAAGCAAAGTTGAGGGTTCATGACCCAAAGAAGAAATGGGTTCAGAGTTTTTCGGAAGCCGTGGCTGAGACCTTTGGGAGTGCGTCCTCAGGAAACGCAAAGCACTCTCGAAGGACAGGGGGCCAATCTGATGATCGCCACTCTGCCGGACGCTCTGATATCCCAGTAGGAGACAAGGAGGGGGAAGTCACTTCTCCCCTCAAGAAACCGGAGGGAAGTGGCAAGGAGAAGGAGGAGCTGCCGGTGGCTGCTACAAATGCAAATCGTCAGTTGTTCCACTCAAGGAAGGGGAACACCCCTCGTGTGCCTAGGAAAAGAAAATCCAAGAATGCAAGCCCAACCCCATCCCAGATGTCGGACCTCAACGTACCGGTGACGGACCCGTTGGTTGTTGTCCCAACAGGACTTGTATCCTCGAGGGTGAGTTAGCTGCGGGGAGGTGGGGAGACTGTGGAGAACTCTCCCACTGCTGCTTCGGATGAGTTAACGAAGAAGAAGAAAAGATCAACCATTCACCTAAATGCGGGATCGGCGGCGGCTCCGAGCGATAGCCCCCCCGGGCACAATGAGTACTCTATGCCTGAACTACCGGGGCTGCGGGAGGCCCGAGGTAGTTCGAGATATCCGCAATATCGTGGATATGCATAATCCCGTGGTGCTCTTCTTGTCAGAGACGAAGATGAGTGCAAATCGTTCCCAAGACTTGAAAGGAAGACTAGGTTTTCCCAATGCATTTGGGTGAACTCTGATGGATTGAGTGGTGGTCTCGTTATGATGTGCAAAGATGAGGTACATTTGGAACTTAAAACTTACTCCAAATATCACATTAACATGTGGGTGACGGAGGCAAATGATGGTGGAAGGAATTGGAGATTCACTGGCTTCTATGGGGATCCGAAAAGGTCTCAGTGGAAGGAGTCATGGTGCATGCTCCTATTTGTACGGAATGAAACTAATCTCCCTTGGCTATGCGCGAGAGATTTCAATGAAATTCTCTCTGATCATGAACAATTTGGTGGTAATGACCAAGAGGAATGGATGATGGAGGGGTTTAGGGAGATAACCCAATACTGTGGATTCATAGACCTAGGCTTCTCTGGTGCACCCTTTACCTGGGATAGCAGAAGGGCTGGTGAACATAATATAAACGTTCGCTTGGACCGGGCGTTGGCTAATGAGAAGTGGCTTCATCTGTTTGGCGTCTGTTGGCGGTCGATTTCCGTCAACCTAGCCATGTGTTTACCTTCAATGTTGGTATTAATTTGATATTCACACTAACGATCCTAACCCTCATTATATGTCAAGTTCGCACTCGTGCGTGGTTTTTGGAGTTTATTGTTTACACAAGGATTAAGAGCCTACATGAGGACTTCCGGGTAAAGTTCATCAAGGGTTTTACAAGAAGATCATGAAGCCCGGCACAAGCCAAGACACAAGATGAACATGACTCCAAATGAGCCAAGGACTAAAGCGTGAAGCTGAGAAGTATCGAGGACCTAGACGGAAGATGCAGGAGTTCATGTGCCAAGCACCCTTATCTAAACCACAAGGAAAATGATGTCAAGGACCCACATGCAGTTGGCAAATAATCAAGAAAACACGAGAAGCGTCTGGAAGAAAACCGGGGACGAACCGGGCCAGAATGGGCCCAGGCCGGTCGGCCCAGGCCGGTCGACCGAGCCCATTCTGGGCCATGTTCGCCTCCCCCTTTGACCTAGCACCCCTTCGGGCTATTTATAGTCCCCGTGTAAAGAGCCACGCATCAAGCCATTCGTCATCCACCGCCGAGGAGCAGAGAAGCTAGAGGGACACCATCTCGGAGAGGAGGGTCTTGCTAGTTGTCTAGGGTTTCCCTAGCCGACGTGGAAACCTTGCATGGAGGACCACGTTGGAGTTCCGGATCTAGGATCAAGATCAAGGTAGGATCCCGGTTGTGATCTTGTTCATGTATCATTCATGGTGAAGACTTTGTGAATCCAATTTCTAGCAATCAAGTGCCTTCTCTACGGTTTTGTCTTCTCTTGGTTTTGCTTCTTCCTCAATCTATACATAAGATAGATTGCTTAGGGTGCTCTTGTAGCCGCGGTGGCTAGAGGTGCATACCCGATCTACCAAGTGTTGTCAACACGTTCCTTGTGAGCGTGCTCTTAGGTTCACCTACACAAGAAGCGGGGCATCGTGACAGGATGTCGATCACACGTACGGTTGGTGCCTTCGAGGATTGGAATGAAGGCCACATGCTTTTTATGAGATTCGCATTGCTATCTTCATCTCTTGCTTGGAACTACAACAAAGGCACGATCTAGACTCTCTAGATCGGTTATCTCTTTGCTTTATCTTGCTACCTCTCATGTTTTAGTAGATTAGATGCGTTTGAAACCTCTCTAGAACAAAGTGCTTTCTCGCTTTATTGGATTGAATCTTGCGTTGCACATGTTCCACGGATTCGATACCTTGGGTTTACACTTAAGGGAAAAAGGGTCCCATGTGATCCGTACGCTTGCGGATCGAAGTTTACAACGATAATCAAATGTCAACAAGCCCCTTTTTCTGGCGTTGTTGCCGGGGAACAAGCAATCAAGATCCAATCTAGTATCACATTTGTAAGTATTTTTTTTCAGTTTTTCTTTTGGTTTTTCTTTTTCATGTGCTAACTTTGATCATCCTCAAAAATCAATCTAATCTAGTTTTTGACTAACTTTTTGATTTTTGTATATTTTGTTTATCGCTAACCCTAACCGGAGATGGACGGCTACCTCTCCAACAAACCCAAGTTTTCTTTTGCGGATGATCCAGAAAAACTTTACAGGCAAATGAGACATGCAACACAAGCTAAGGAATTTGTAGATCCAAAAGCCGAGGCCGAAGGATCGTCGGAATCTCCAAGGGAATCACCACCTCCAAGTCCAAAGAGAGACCAACCTCAACCACCACCCATGGGAGAAGAACCGCAGCCGGAGTGCAAGATCGAGGAGCTATGCACCCCGGACATCGATGATCTACCAATCCTAAACCTTGAAGATGTCAAAAGACCGTTCAAGATCAAAGTTTCAACTATCCGCATGGTGCAACATTCGCCTTTCACCGGTAAAGAGGATCCGAACCTTCACCTCCAAGCATTCGTTCAGCTATGTCAAACTTTCAATGTGGAAGGGGTGACTCAAAATCAAATGAGTGCAAGGCTTTTTCCGTTCTCGCTACTTGGAAGAGCTTTGCATTGGTTCCACACTCTACCGGCGGAGTCGAAACTAAATTGGGAAGCATTGATGAGGGCATTCATGAAAGAATTTTATTCACCAGCCAAGACTCAGAGTTTGCGCAACAAGATTAATACATTTGTTCAATTTCCTATGGAGACGATTGAAGAAGCTTTGGAGCATTTCAATGAATACATGCGAGCCAAATTCCTTGAATGGCATATCAGTTCACTTATGAGGAGGTTGGAAAAGATGGAGATAGAGAAGATAGATGCTATAAAGGCCGCCGAAGCAAGATCCACATGTGAGGAGTGTGGGGAGTACGGTCATGTCCAAGGAGATTGTCCGGAGGAAGCAAAGGTGCTCGACTACATGAGGAAAGGAGAGTTAACAAACTTCCGCTACGGGCAAGGTAAACCTCAATTGAATGCAAGCTCGTCCATTCAAAATTCGGTTTCTCTTCATATACAATTGAAGGACTTCATGGATGAACAAGCTAAGATCAACAAGGACATCGTCACTAAGTTCAAGGCTATTGACAAAATATTGGAGAATATAGATGGCAAGGTGACGGAGGTCGGAAGCTCTTACCATCAAGTGCTCAACATGATGAAGATGCTAGAAACACAAGTGGAACAACTTGTTGGGCGCCTAATGGGTAATGACATACTTGCCAACAAGTATGAGATAGCGACACTTGGGGTAGATCACATCAAGATGTCCGAGGAATGTGGCGCCGCTATTGCATATCAAGGACCCGAGAAACAAAGAGGCCCCAGATGTCCGACCATCCCGTGCTCCATTGGCTCATTCAAGTTCAAGAAGGTGTTATGCGACCTTGGACCAAGTGTGGGAGTCATGCCAGGAGACGTGTTCGAGAAGCTACATCTACCAGAGTTAGAGCGTACGGCCATGTGTCTACAGTTGGGTGACGACTCTATTTGCTATCCCGTGGGAATCATCGAAGATGTACCCGTAAAAGTTGAAGATCACTTCATCCCCGTCGATTTCGTGGTTCTCAAGATGGGAGAAAGGGTGAAGCCGCCACTCATCTTTAGGAGGCCATTCCTCAAGACAGTCGGAGTGACTATCGACGTTGGCAAGGGGGAGATCAAGTTCAACATCAATGGCGAGAGAAGTGCATTCAAGTTTCGACCATGTTTCGAGGTATGCAACATGATTAATGCTAAATATGTTCCGCCTCATCGTCGCATTAGTAAGGAAGAGCCAAGGGAGAAGGAAGTGAAGGAGATCAAGGAAGATGTTGCATCCGTCAATACCAAAGAAGAAAGCCAGCCTGTGAAGACCAAAAAAATGACTAAGCCGAAGAATAAGCCCGCGCCCAAGATGGTGCAGAAGTGGGTACCCAAGATTGCAATGCCCACAAAGAGCGTTGATCCGAAGTGAAGAAGAGAAGAAGTCTAGCTATGGACTTTAAACAAAGCGCTAGGTGGGAGGCAACCCATTCGTCGAGTCAAGAATAAGCTACCGGGAGGACAACCCGATCAAGAATAAAGCTACCGGGAGGGCAACCCGGAAGATTTCCAAATTTCAAGTAAGTGAGTCTTAGAATTTGCTACGCAAAACATTTTATTAACTCTTAAGTGGTTGAACAAGCTTCGGAGAACCTTTTATTCGCTCAGTCGTTTCATTTGGATTTTTCGATCTTAAACCAATGACATGAGCCATCCCATGACTTATTTGCCACTTTTCGAGAAACTAGTACCAAAAATTCGGATCCTATCCAAGCCATTCATCTTCTCCATGATGGTAAGGTTGGCTTCTTTTACATGTTAAAAACACACGAGTAGAGCCTCGCTATGTTCCTTAATTATTTTTAATCTTTGACGCATGGTAGGACTCGCGTGAACCTAGGAAATTCGAATTTTGGTTTCATTCAACTTGACATCCACTGGTTTCTCTAGATTTAGATTTTTCTAAACCCCATTGATTTATTTGTTCAAAATTTCTCTCTCATGTTTGGCCAAAATTAGAACCTAAACCCATACCCCCACGATCAAGCCGGAGGACCTTGCTATCAATTAATGAAAGCAAACAATCCCGGTGCAACCAAAATAAAGGTAGTCGGAAAGTTTTTTCGACTTACAATTGTTTTTGATGCCTAAAAGCTCCTCTAAGAATACATTTGGACTCATTGCTAGCTCTGAGTTAATTTTTAATTTTCAAAATTAGAGGATGATTAGCGTCAAAACATGATTAAGGGGAGGATTTTGAGTTTGCTTAACACTTTGTGATCCATAATGCATCATGGGAAGGCATCCATCATTTGGCATCTTGGGCACGTGCAAAGGACAAGCATGGGGGGCAGCAATGACTTTGTTTTGCAGGAAATAAGTGAAAGCATATGAAGCATGGAAGACAAGAAGTGAAACAAAGTAAAGGAGGAAGGCATTGATCTCATCATTCCAAACAAAGGAGTGGCCGAGAGCATTTAGGCAATGGATTCTTGTGGAGCACGAAGACACAAGACAACAAGGGAGCAAGAAGTATCTCGGAGAGAATTGGAGAAGGGAGGAGCAGGAGGCCCCCTAGGCCGGCCGGCCTGCCCCTTCCAAACAGCCCCCGGTGCTCCCCTTCGTCTGGTAAGTAGTTCATCCATTTGCTAGTTCGTGTTCTTGAGTTCATAGCCCATAAGTTCCAGAAACCACCCAGAAAAATTCATGCATCACTTCCTTCTCTGAAAATTCCTGAAAAATCATTACAATTCTTGTCAATCCATATACTTTCTTTGTGTGTATTTTCACCGGCGAGAAACCCCCGGGGGAGTTGTTTGTGACTTTGTGCAGCAAGGCACGATGAGAGGCCATGAACATCATCCTCGGAAGGAAGACATGATCATCATCGTCAAAGGCGCCATCTAGCTCTTCGCGGAGACACTCTATCTCCGAGTCCCCGCGAAGCATGGAGGAGGACGTGACACCGCCGAGGAGCGACACGCTGCCCCTTAGAGGCATGAAGAGTACACGAAGCTCGTCCATGCAGTACACCGAATCGCAAGGGCACACGGAGGAGCCACCCGTTTGACCTCGACACCACCATATACTCCGAGGCACTCCAAGCTTGGTTTCATCATAAAGACGGAGGATCAACCATCGAAGGAAGAGTGAAGGAAGGAAGAAGAAATAATGCTTTAAAGTTTGGTTTGATTTTTCCTTCTCCTTTCCTTTATTTTTCAGTTTGTGTGCATATTTTTGCGTGCGTAGCATTTTCAGTTTTTATTTTCAGCATGTGTGTAGTAGTAGTAGTTTTTGTTTTCCATCACCATGAATAATTTCACCATCGGTTTATCATCTTTAATATGGATGGAAAATTGTGCCAAGTTGATATATGATGACCATTACCGCTTTGCTCATCTTTGTACTTGTTTTATGCATGATTAAGCTAGTGCTCTCTTTAATGCAAATCTGAAATTAATTTAAATACTAGCTTAATCCTTTGAGGTGGTTATGATAAAGATGAGACCCATAGTTTTTCTCATGCTCTCAATTTTAGATGGGTTAAAGATGATTTATTTTTGTTCTTAAAAGTAATGCTAACCTTGTCATTAATACCTCTTGCATGTTGCTCTACCTATCCAAAGCCTTATATTTGATTGAGTGTAAAACATTAGTGTACAAGATTTATTTTTGGGTGCATTGATTCAAGGCTTGATTTCTCTGGCTCGAGACTAAGAAGCTGGTTATTCCGTTTTGCGTATCTATCTTAATGCTAGCCTTTTCTATCTGTGCATTGTAAGTTTCCACACTGGGAATTTTGCAAACCTCACCGGATATCCACCCACAAACCCAAAACATCTATTTTGTGTTTACCTCCTTGACCATAACCCAATTCTTGAGTATGGATGAATATTTTGAGGAAGATCACAAGAATGAAGGTGCCGAAGATTGAAGTATGATTTTGGGAGACCTCTAAGATGACATAAAGGTTGCGTGAAGGATCCCTAGAAGATTTCAAGTGTTTCTCTCCAAGAAAATATAGGACTTTTAGTACCTACCTTGGCACCAAAATTTTGCCACCTCTTTGCCCAAGGACGTACAATCGTCTAAGCATGGGGGGAGTTGCCAATGAGGTAGGTACAATGTAATCTAGAGTTCAAGGGGAGTATATAAAAAAGAAAGAAGAAAAAAAGAAAGAAAAAAAAAGAAGAGAAAAAAATATGTGTATATATGAAAAAAAGAGAAAAAGAATAAATAAATAAAGCTCCCCGGCTCTCTAGATGCATTAGAAATTTCAAGAGGATTCAAGATCAAGACCCATACTCATCTTTCCAACCATGTGCAATCCGATAACGAGGACTTCATTTGTGCCTCGGGATCACTATTTGCCATTTGCATATGTCCACCTATCTCAAAAGTGTGTGTATTTTTTCTTTCCCCCCCTCCTTGATAATATTATTTTTCCAATGACCTTTTTGACGAGTCTCGGTAAGACCATGAGAAGCTTGTCTTGTTTTGATTATATCTCAATTATAATATCTTGGTAGGACTAAACTTTCCCAAAAGCTCCATATAAAGCCTTCCACTTATATATACTTTGAGAGGGGAAAGGAGTAGAACAAATAGGCTTGAGAGACTTGATGAGATGAGAGTTCATGAGCAAGATGCAAGGAGGTTTAAATTTATGAACTTGGTTTAGCTCTTCCTCTTCATCTTGCACTTCATTTCAAAACTTTTGAGATTCATTTAAAAATTTGGGAGCATGTTTAACTTCTTGTGGGAAGAGCTTAATTGATATCCACCCTCCGTAGGGATGAAGGCTAGTTACATTATGGAACTTTAACAAATATAAATTTAGAGAGCATTATGTTTTCTCATGTATGATCAAGTGCAGGGTATGAGCACTGAAAGCCAATACTGATATCCATTTAAGGCTTACTCGAGGACGAGCAAGGTTTAAGCATGGGGGGATGTTGGCGGTCGATTTCCGTCAACCTAGCCATGTGTTTACCTTCAATGTTGGTATTAATTTGATATTCACACTAACGATCCTAACCCTCATTATATGTCAAGTTCGCACTCGTGCGTGGTTTTTGGAGTTTATTATTTACACAGGGATTAAGAGCCTACATGAGGACTTCCGGGTAAAGTTCATCAAGGGTTTTACAAGAAGATCATGAAGCCCGGCACAAGCCAAGACACAAGATGAACATGACTCCAAATGAGCCAAGGACTAAAGCGTGAAGCAGAGAAGTATCGAGGACCTAGACGGAAGATGCGGGAGTTCATGCGCCAAGCACCCTTATTTAAACCGCGAGGAAAATGACGTCAAGGACCCACATGCAGTTCGACAAATAATCAAGAAAACACGAGAAGCGTCTAGAAGAAAACCGGGGACGAACCGGGCCAAAATGGGGTCAGGCCGGTCAGCCCAGGCCGGTCGGCCCAGCCCATTCTGGGCCCTGTTCGCCTCCCCCTTTGACCTAGCACCCCTTCGGGCTATTTATAGTCCCCGTGCAAAGAGCCACGCATCAAGCCATTCGTCATCCGCTGTCGAGGAGCAGACAAGCTAGAGGGACACCATCTCGGAGAGGAGGATTGTGCTAGTTGTTTAGGGTGATCCGGGTTGTGATCTTGTTCATGTATCATTCATGGTGAAGACTTTGTGAATCCGATTTCTAGCAATCAAGTGCCTTCTCTACGGTTTTGTCTTCTCTTGGTTTTGCTTCTTCCTCAATCTATACTTAAGATAGATTGCTTAGGGTGCTCTTGTAGCCGCGGTGGCTAGAGGTGCATACCCAATCTACCAAGTGTTTTCAACATGTTCCTTGTGAGCGTGCTCTTAGGTTCACCTACACAAGAAGCGGGGCATCGTGACAGGATGTCGATCACGCGTACGGTAGGTGCCTTCGAGGATTGGAACAGAGGCCACATGCTTTTTATGAGATTCGCATTGCTATCTTCATCTCTTGCTTGGAACTACAACAAAGGCACAATCTAGACTCTCTAGATCGGTTATCTCTTTGCTTTATCTTGCTACCTCTCATGTTTTAGTAGATTAGATGCGTTTGAAACCTCTCTAGAACAAAGTGCTTTCTCGCTTTATTGCATTGAATCTTGCGTTGCACATGTTCCACGGATTCGATACCTTGGGTTTACACTTAAGGGAAAAAGGGTCCCATGTGACCCGTACGCTTGCGGATCAAAGTTTACAACGATAATCAAATGTCAACAAGCCCCTTTTTCTGGCGCCGTTGCCGGGGATCGGGAACTCGAACCCTAGGGTGATCTACCTTTCTATTTGACTAACCCTAATTTTTTTATCATTGCATATACGCTTGTTTTCTTGTTTGTTTCCTTGAAAGCAGGTGAAAAGCTAGACACAAGACGTTCGATGAGTTCTCTACATACACACCCCAACAAGATGTATGCGACATCAAGATTTGCTCTTTAGTGGTAGGTGCTAACTTTTGTTAGTGGCCCATCATCCGCTATCGAGCCCACACCCTACGCAAGAGAATGTGAACAAGGTAAGTCAACATGTCAATTAAATTTTTAAGACTAATGTTTTGTGGAGATTTGTATGATCAAGCAATAGGTATTGGAAGCAATCACGATGCCCCCAAGACCACAAGATCAAGCTCGTCAACATCTTCGAAGTTCCTGTCCGCATCAAGTTTTCCACAGCCTCATGGGAAGAACAACATAATATCTTTGGATATTTAGAAGCCCCACGAAGTTATGCTTCCAATGAGTCAAGAATCAAGTCGATCGGAGGTTCCTACAAGCGGATATGGCCGAATCACCGATGGTTGCACGTCCTGAAAATTTCTGAACAGCAAGCAAAGCTGAAGTGAAACAGCCATAACTCCCTCATCCGGACTCCGATTAAGATGAATGAGCAACCATTGGAAAGGTAATTTTATAAATTTTTCAATAGAATTATATTTTGGTATATGTTCTATTATGTACACAGGGTAAAATCCACAAGGAAGAGGCAGCAGCAATACAATGAGAACAAGATGGTGAAGATGACGACGACAACCACAAAGAGGAGCTTGGGCAACACTTCCATTAGACCACATATGAAGAAATTTAGAGACTTGGAACAAAACAAAGACCCTTGGAGCATTGGCGAATGAAGACACAAGTTGGCGACATCCAACGCAAGGACATGTTTGAAGAAGACCACAATGGATTACACACATAAGACAACATCCAATAGCGCGGATACTTTGGGCTCTCACACGAAGGACCATGGAGCTACATGAAGACATTTAAGACATGTGTGAAGCCCCATAAACAGGTGAAGAGGAGTGATCCTACTCAAAGCAACCTTGACGACATGTGGTACGAAGGAAGGAATTGAGAAAAGTCTACGCGAGCCACCTTCAATCATCAAGGATTGTTCGCTTTCAACTCCGGAGGATCACTCACGATGAAAAGCTCTAAGGCTAAGATACACATTAAACTCTCAACGTACTTTTGGATATGATATGTTTCTTTTGATATATTCATGTTCTTATCCAATAGTATGTTTTGATTCTATGCCTTGCACCTTTGATGATCATGATAGGCTACAATTTCTTGAGAATGATAAAGAGGCTATGTTGTGCATAAACTTTGTTAATTACTTGCCTAATGAACCCATGCCTAATGAGAGCTTTAGCGCTGAGCAAGAAACTTATGCTACCTTTAATCACATTTTGTTCATCCAATTTAAATTGTGGTTATGTATGCTTTTTTTTGTCTTATGCCTTGCAAATCTTGGACTTGCTTCATGCTTGGTCAAGCTCGTGACCTTAAAAGAGCGTTTGTCGGGAGAAGACCCGAGTTTCACTAACCATGCAGGTCATTAAACCTTAATAAAGAGGAGAGAAGTCATGCCCCAAAGGAAAATTGCAAGCTCGTGCATCACCTTCCCCGAATCTCGAGTACAGACGTTGCTGTTTTCATCAATTTTGAGCACCTGACCAGATATGTAGAAGAAGGAAAAAAGTTGAAAATCAGAAGCTCCATGAAGTGTCGATTCCAATGCCTCCAAGATCGATGAATTTGAAGACATGTACAAGGAGATATGACAAAAACCTTAGGCGTTGCGCAGTCTGAAATTCGATTTGGACATATTGTAGTGTTGGAGTAAAACGGGCATAATTCACTCGTTCGGAGTCCGTTGGGGGTGAATAAACACTTGATGGAAAGACAATTTCATTATTATGGACCTTATCAGAAATCTTTCAAACCTTTCTAACATTTTCTTGTGCTAACTCTTTGCATTTGCATTTTGTATCTCCCTCATTGTCATTTTTCACTTTATGATAGCTTGGTCTTTTTGTGAAACTTTGTGATGAATGCTTTCATATCTATGTTAAGTGCTTGGTATAGCATTTTTCCCTTGTGATCTTGTATAAATGTGGTGTTTAGACACGATCGGAGACCACCATCATTCAGTTTTATATACCTTGCTATCATCTTGCATTGGTTGGTTTATAAACTTTGCAATGCGCCCTACTTATCTTACACTATAAGGAATTGTTAATCTTGGGATAAGCATGGTGTTTTGACCTTGGTTAATAAATCTTTATGGTGATGGAGAAGCTTGGCAACCACTTTGTAAGCATGGAGTTTAGAATTTGGTGTAAACATTATTTTGTTTTTAAACGATCCTATCATTTGTATGCACTCTTGCACACACGTACACCCTTTAGGTTCTTAACTTTTCTTTCACTAGATTGACTATGCCACAAGATTAAGATCTTAGGGGATGTCTTTGGTATGTTAGCATAAAGTGAGTATTCCCGACCGTCACCTCAGGGGTACTTTGTGCTTTAGAGTTGTTTTGCAGGCATGGTGAATCGCTCCCATGAGTTTGTAATAAAAGATGAAATTAGGATCGTCAACACCTCCAAGATCCCGAAAGATACACCACTGTCCTCATCAAAATTTAGCACATGTTCAGAGATGTACAAAAGAGGAAATTTGGATATTCAGAAGCTCCACTAAGTCTTCTTTCTAACGCATCAAGATTTAACATTTTAGGAGACCCGTGCACGGAGTTACAACCAAATCATTAGGCGTCACACGTTCTGAAATCAGCCCGGGACAGTTTGCATTGATGGAGTAAAAAGGGCGTAACTCTCTTGTTCGGAGTCCGATTGGGGTGAATGACCACTCATTGGAAAGATAATTTCAAGGACTTCGCAATGGAGCAATGGTTCAGTACATGTTCTGTTCTGGAAGATTGAATAAAAATTCGTGGAAGTTGAAGCAGCAATAAATGACAACATGGAAGGAGGTGAAGACGAGTTGAGAAATGATTAGGACAAAGACTTGTTACAAAGGGTGGATGTTGGAGGACAATCAAGTAAACAAAGGTGAAGAGTATGACAATGATCTCCACATATGGTAGTAGGACTTCAAGAATTACAAGATGGTTCATCATCTTCCATGCCTAGCAACATGCTAAGCATGGGGGAGGACTTGGTGGACATAAGAAGACCACATGGAGTACAAGGATCACGGTTGCCATGGGATGCCAATTTTCTTCTTCCATGTTAAGCACAATGCTTAAGCATGAGGGAGACCGTGCTACACTTCAAGCATCAAAGGACGGTAACAATTCCTCAATCTTCTCTTTGTCTTTGTCTTTCTAAATGCTTGTACATGTATATATGCTTTCCACAACCTTAGATGCAACCTTTGTATATCTCTCTATAGAATAACATGGCTACTAGGAGTACAACCTAGATTTGTTTTTGTTTACAACAAATAATTATCACCATCACCTTGTGCTCACCATGATGATATCTTGTATGCTCTTGCCTATGGATATATGATGATCGTTGCCGCTTTGCTCACTCTTGTGCTTGGTTTGTATATGATTAAGCTAGTGCTCTCTTTAATATGATCTGAAAATTTAATTAATGCTAGTCAAATCTTTTGTGAAGGTTATGATAACTTGAGACCCATAGTATTTTTCGTTGCTCTCATTTTTGAATGAATCAAAGATCATTTATTTTTGTTCTTAAAAGATATGCTAACCTTGTCTTTGATACCACTTGCATTTTTCTCTACCTATCTAAAGTCTTATATTCATTGAGTGCAAAAACCTTAGTTTACAAGATTTATTTTTGGGTGCATTGATTCAAGGCTTGATTTCTCTGGCTCGAGACTAAGAAGCTGGTCATTCTGTTTTTTTTTGCGTATCTATCTTTATGCTAGCCTTTTCTATCAGTGTATTGTGAGTTTCCACATCGGGAATTTCGCAAACCTCGCCGGATATCCACCCACAAACCCAAAATATCTTTTTGTGTTCATCTCCTTGACTACAACCCAAAACTTTGAGTATGGATGAATATTTCGAAGAAGATTACAAGGAAGGTGCCATCAAGTGGAGCAAGATTTTGGGAGACCTCCATGAAAGGATCCCTAGAAGGTTTCAAGTATCTCTCTTCAAGAAAATACAAGAATTTCAGCACTTACCTTGGCACAATCATCACCTCTTTGCTCGGGGACGAGCTACGTCTAAGCATGGGGGTCGCCAAGGAAGTACTAGTGTAGTCTAGAGTTCAAGGGGAGTAAAAAAAGTGATGAAAGAAAAAATAATAAAGAGGAAAAAGTATGATGAAAAAGCAAGAAAAGAAAAAAAAAGAGAAAGAAAGTAAAGAATAAATTAAATAAATAAAGCTCTCTGGTTCTCTAACTACGTTTGAAGATTTCAAGAGGCTTCAAGATCAAGACCCATACTCATCATTCCAACCATGTGCAATCTGATAACGAGGACTTCGTTTGTGCCTCGGGATCACTCTTTGCCATTTGCGCATGTCCACCTATCTCAAAGTGTGTGTATTTTTCTCTCCCCCCCTCCTTGTAACATTATTTTTCCAATGACCTTTTTGACGAATCTCGGTAAGTCCATGAGAAGCTTGTCTTGTTTTGATAATATCTCGACTATAATATCTTGGTAGGACTAAACTTTCACATAGCTCCATATAAACCCTTCCACCAAATATTTGAGAGAGGAAAGGAGTAGAACAAATAGGCTTGAGAGACAAGATGAGATGAGAGTTCATGAGCAAGATGCAAGGAGGTTTATTGATCTTGGTAAAGCAATTTTTCTTTATCCTACTCTTTATTTTCAAAATTTCTAAGATTTGTTTAAAATTTGAGAGCATGATTAATTACTTGTGGAAAGAGCTTAAATGATATCTACCCTCCATAGAGATGAAAGCTAGCTACATTATGGAACTTTAACAAATGTAAACTTGGAGAGCATTATGTTTTCTCATGTGTAATCAAGTAAAGGGTATGAACTTTGATAGGCAATACTGACATCCATTAAAGGCTTACTCGAGGACGAGCAAGGTTTAAGCATGGGGGTGTGTTGGCGGTCGATTTCCGTCAACCAAGAGCACTTGTTACACTTTGGTTTGGGCCTTGAATTATAACTAACACGCCACTAGGCATACTAATGATGTAACAAGTTCACACTTGCATGTGGTTTTTGGAGTATGTTGTTTACGTAGGATTTAAGCGCTTAAATGAGGACTTCCGGGTAGAGTTCATCGAGCACTTTATGAGAAGATCACAAAGCCCGGCACAAGTCAAGACACGAAGTGAACATGACTCCAAATGACTCGAGGACCGAAGCATAAAGCCGTGAAACTCCGAGGACCTAAACAGAAGATGCGGGAGTTCGTGTGCCAAGTACCCTTATCCAAACTGCGGGGAAAACGACGTCAAGGACCCACATGAAGTTCGGAAAATATTCAAGAAAGTGCAAGAAGCATCGTGGAGGAAGATGGGCCCGAACCGGGTCGAAAAGGGCCTGGGCCGGCCGGCCCATGCCGACCGGTCTAGGGTGTTACGGGCCCGATTCGCAACGCCCTTTGACCTACACGCTCCTAGGCTCATTTATATCCCCTACCTCCGACGGCCGCCACATCCATTCATGATATCTCGGCGAAACCTAGAAGCAAGCACCGGAGGGAGACGACGACGGCCGCGAGTCCTCGAAGTTGTCTAGGAGATGGCCTAGGACGATCCTAGCCGCCATGGTCGCCCTGCGTGGTTGTGCCATGGCGGAGTTTCGGAGCTTCGTGTTCATCACCTTAGGTATGATCTCGGTGGTGATGGTGTAATGCATACTTTCATGTGAGCAATGATAATCTTGCCATCCGATCTATTAAGCGATTCCATGTCTCTGTCTTTACTTTCTACCTTATGAATATGTTTGATCCTTAGTCTAATGCTAGGTTAGACTACATAGCATGCTTTATGTAATCATGGTGATTAGATCTAGTATGTCAACCTTTCATGGCTTGTAGACATGCCCATGTATGGGCATGCCCTTAGACTCCCCGCATGATTAAGGGTGCATCGTGACAGGATGATACCCCCGAAAGTGCGGATGTCTTTGGGAGGTAGGCCGGAGGTAGGAGTTTAAGGATGCTTTTAGATGAGATGCTTAGTTTGTTGCTCGTTTGCCGGAACTACAACTAGAAGGTGCTAGGCTTAGTTGTCCCCTTGGTGGCGCTTTACCTTGCCTATGTTCGTGAATGTGATCAACCTTGTGCTATCATATACATATTTCTTAGGTTTATCTTTGTATGCAATCAACGCTTAATGTTAGGTTAGTTTGGCTAGACAAGGTAGAGAACCTTAGCGGTTTGCTTCCAATCCTTGGAGTGACAAACCTTGGGGACCCTCCTTGGTGAAAAGGCACCAAGTCACTTGTACGCTTGCGGTGAACTTCAACACGGTTTTGAACCGTCAACAGCAAGCAAGGATGGAGGTTGATGACAAATCCAGACTCTCTTTGTGCGAGAGTCTTGAAAGGAAAATACTTTCCTCAGGGGGATTTCTTGACAGCGAGGAACAAGAAGAATTCGTCCCACACGTGGCGAGCAATTCTAGCTGGACGGAAGGCTCTTGAGGCGGGTCTGATTCAACGCATCGGGAATGGGAGCTCGACGGATGTATGGTCTGATCGTTGGATCCCTGGTGCGATTGGGTGCAAACCTATTTGCCAAAAGAATGGTGCAACAACCAAGCTCGTTAGCGATTTGTTGGAGCCGGATGATAGAGCTTGGAATGAGCAAGCACTGGAGCAGAATTTACTCCCTTTTGATGCCCAAGCAGTGTGCCAAATACCGCTGGGTAGAGGTCGAGAGGATATTTGGGCATGGGAAAGAGAGCGTCATGGTTTGTACACGGTGCGATCAGCCTACCGCATCTTGGCAGAGAGAGAAGCATAGGAGAGGGACTGCCGTTCTGGGAGGCCGGACCATTCTTCAGGAAACAACAATCCTATTTGGCAGAAAATTTGGTCTACAAAAGTACCCCCCAAAGTCCGGGTGTTTTGGTGGAGTGTTTCTCATGATTACATCCCGTGCAAGGCTAATCTCTGTCACAGGCACATTGAGCGCCTAGCAGCCTGCGCTTCTTGTGGTGCAGAAAAGGAGAGCACTTTCCATGCTCTAGTTGAATGCACCTTTGTACGAAGCTTCTGGGCGAAGATGAAAGAGAGAGCGGGCATCAAGATCCCCAACTTGTGCCCACGCACTTGGACAGAGGATATCTTCAATGACTCATTCTGCTCTGAAAATGATCGCTGCATAATCTTGTGCGGCATGTGGTCATTGTGGAATAGTCGAAATGACAGAGAGCACGAGAAAGTGGCAATCCACCCGGTTCGTGCGATTGATTGGGCTCTGGATACTTGTTTCCAACTACTGCTCGACAGTCCTTCAGAGTCCGAGAATAAAATGGAGAGGAAGCTAGAAACTTGGAAGAAACCACCTGTTGGTCACATCAAAATAAACACTGACGGGGCCTTCAATCCCTCTACTTTCTCTGGAGCAACGGGAGCTATCATTCGCAGAGATGACAACTCCTTTGTACAAGCAACAGCCCGGCGTCTAGCCTCGGTTGCTCCTGCCCTCATAGCGGAAGCGGAAGTAATGCGTGATGGTGTCAGGCTGGTCCTAGAGGGCTTTAGGGAGGGAGTAATCCTTGAAACTGACTCTCAGGAACTGAAGTCCTTGTGGCGATCGAGAGCGAGAGGAAGATCAGAGGTGGCAGCAATCCTCCATGATGTTCAGGAAATTATGTCGGCTTTCTCATCCTTTACTGTTTGTCATGTTCGTCGGTCAGCTAATGCTGCTGCTCATGCTTGTGCTAGTAACCCTCCAGCTAGTTCAATGTCTGTTTGGGTGTCTCAACCCCCTAGCTTCTTGCAGGCATGCCTGCTAAGAGATTGTAACAACTTTGTTTAATCAATGAAGCTATGGTTCACAAAAAAAACCATAGAAACCATCCAAGAAGGTGTCTATGACTTCTTTCTCGATAACATCAACAACAGTAGCTCTTTTCTCAAAGAAGCGGCGCATGTACTCACAGAGAGTCTCGCCTTGTTTTTGCTTGATCAACACAAGGTCTATACGAGTACCATGATGACCCAAAGAGCCAGCGAAGTTGCTGGTGAAGTGTTGCTTGAGTTGTCCCCAATTGTCGATAGAGCCTCGCTTGAGAGATTCGAACCATGTGAGTGGATCTTGCTCCAGACTAAAAGGGAAGTAAATGCACTTGGTATCATCATTGCAACCAGCATTAGAGATAGACAAAGCATAACAGCGCAACCACTGCCTTGGATCTTACTTGCCATCGTACTTGGAAATACCATAGGACTTGAATTTCTCCAAAAGGAAAAGAGCTTGAAGGCGAGCGGAGAAAGCAGGGAAGGAGTCAGAATTAGCGTCCTTTTGCTTCTCACGCTCGGCACGCCTGGCATTGATTGTTGTGCGAGCATCGTAGCGAGAGTCGCCCGACTTGCTATTGACACTGTGATCACCGTCGTGGCCTCTGTTGCTAACTTCCGGACATGTGCGATTAGGAGTGTGAGTGCCACGATGGGCACCCCCACTGCTGCCATGGTGACTAGGTGTGCTGGGTACTTGACGTAGCATGGTGTAGGCTAGTTCAGCCAACTTTGCGACTTCTGCAGCCGCCCTGTCACAAGGCATAGCACGACCAAGCAAGTTGGTCGCGTTGATAGCTTCCTCTAGAGTACGATACTGGCGAGTAGCGACCGCATCCAGAGCTTCTTGCAAGTTGTGAGTAGGTACAGCTTCCGCGAGTTCACGACGGAGGGTTGCACGATCAGTGTTCCTCTGACGACGTGTAGTCTTGGCCTCCACAGTTTCATCAGCAGGTGCATTAGCAGAGAGTTCATCATCAGAGACATCATCCGGGAAGCGGTAATTGGCACGGTGCCCCTGCGGAGTAGATGCATCGACGACGAAAACCTCACGATAAGACGAGTAAGTACCCGTACTTTCAATGAGCTTAGTGTCGGTGTCGTAGTCAACAAGCTTAGTACCTTCCTAGAGGGGTAAGTTGTCAAGACAGGCGACAAAGCGCTCCTGACCATCCGAGACGAGGTCAGTAGGCACATGCTCAAGCCAGTAGACAAATCCGAAGGTGTCGATGTGATCACCAGTCCTTGAGCAGAGCCTCACAGTTGTTGTACTTCAGTAGAATCCGAATCGTAGTCGAACTCGAACTTAGATGAATCCGAATCGAAGTAGTCGAGGTTAACTTTTGAATCCGAAGAGTACTCGAGCACCGTCTTTGAACCAGGGTGCATGAGGATGGTCAACACGGCTTGGTAAGCAGCGCTGACATGGCGGTGTCAGAAGAGGGGTGGTGGTGGGAGACAATCCAGGCTGAGCGCAAGCTGTGTAGCTGAGGAAAGCGACTCAGACTGAATTGAAGGCAAAGTCGAGTTGAACTCAGACTCTGACTTGAGCTCTCTGACAGGGTCAGAAAGCGAAATCTTGCCGAAATTCTCGACGAGATCTTCCATCGAAGCTTGCGTGAGCGTCGAGGACTTGAGCTTCAGCTCCAGAGTCGATGCCAGGAAACGCAAGAACGATCCAGCGCCGTCAGCAACGCAGACCCAGGAGCCAAAAACGAAGGTGTCGCCTTGTTGAAAAGTGACGATCGGCTTGATGATGACAGGAGCCATCGAGTTCGCCAGCGAATCAGCGACGAGATCCCCTACCCGGCGCGCCAGCTGTCAGTGTTTTAGACACCGAGCCTACCACAGGGTACCCAAGATAGTAGATTGTGCAGTGGGGCTCGCCGAGATCAGGAACACGATGGTGAGATACGGGGCACACAATTAGACAGGTTCAGGCCGCAATGTGCGTAATACCCTACGTCCTGTATGCTGTGTGGCTCTTGATTGATTGTGTGTATTCTTGTGGGGGTCCCTGCCTCGTCTTATATAGCACGGGAGGCAGGGTTACAAGTCGGATTAGGTACAAGAGTACTAGTCGAGTAGGACTAGGAGTAGCCTATGTCGGTTAGTGAGAAGCTATCCTAATCTAGTACAAGTCCTTGTCCGTCTTGTCTTGTCTTGCCTTGTGGCCCACGGTAGTCTTGCACCACGGCCCAATAATCGAGTAGTCTAGATTATCAGGCCTTATCTCCCGGGCATGGCCCATCTACGTAGTGGGCCCAGGGATGTCCGGTCGACAAAGTAGCCCCCCAAAGACTCCCCCTTGACACATCATCGACGTAACTACAGCAACTTACAACCACAGGAGTACCAGGTATCATTGCCTTGGCTGCTACGAACGCAGCCTCCCAAAGACTCCTCCTCATCTCCACAGAAAAACGGCAATCATCAATCGAATAAGCACACACGTGCAACTGGTATCATTGCCTCCTCTGCTACAATAACGTAGTTTAACAGAGGAGGCTCCTCCTCACCACCATCGACGAACCAAATCCTCAGTGGACATCACTGGCACAGGTGCAAGACAGAATAACATCCCCAACCACCAGAACTTGACAGAACAAATCCGGATCCGCGCACAAACTACACATGCATGATAAAAAAAACCTCATCAATCAAATGTATATAGTTCTATTCATGCAGATCCGACGAGGATACCCAACTAACCGCAACATCAGAACCTACATAACTTCGGGAAACCATCCCATATGGAATCCACTCAATACATCATCAAATATAGAGCAACCATGTACAAATGTACAATGCACAAGCATAATCAAAGTCGTAACCAGTAAGTAACAAACCATAACAGTCATGAGGAACCAGATCTGGCAAATCACGGCGTAAGCAGTAAGTAAGGCGAACGATAAGATGCATGACGAACCAGATCCGGCAGGTCAACAACGAACTCGAGGAAAACTCCAATGTTGGAGGCCCAACCCATCGCAATCAGAAGTGTAACAAGATAAAGAAGGGGTGATGAAACGGATATGAGTTAATACCTACGCGAAGACGAACACCACCGACCTGGGGAAGAGGAGGAAGCAGTGCGAGCCGGTGGTGGAGCTGACGTTGCTCCGGATGAGGAAGTAGACGAAGAAGCCCCGCTCGGCGGAGAGGAAGAAGCACGTGACGCCGGAGATGAAGACGTTGCTCGAGCGGCCGGGGACGAGCAGGTAGCAGATCTGGTTCCTGACGAAGACGTAGCACGGATCTAGTGTGCTCCGGTGATGAAGTCCACGCACTCGACGGTGAAGATGAACCCGCACACGCTCCGCCCTCCGCAAACCACCAACCCCGCCGCCTGACCAACCACACCAACAGCAACCACGCTGTCGCCTCCAACTCGCCGAGACAAGATCTAGGGTTTACGGAGAGGAGTGGTGGACTCGAGTGCGAAACCGAAATGGATGGAAGCGAATGGAAGGAGGAGCGCGTGCGGTCGGCGGAAGCCGCGCTTTATACGGCGGCGACGGCGCGGTAACCCTAGCCGGCCCAAAAAAATGGCGCCAGGCCACCGCGGCTCCCGCCCTTCCCACCGCGCCCACCGAAACGCGCTCACGCTGGTCTGCACCGTGTGAAACGGACCCCCGAGCGTTTCACGCGGTGCAGGCTCGCGGGCCGCTTTTGCACCGCAGTGGCCAGGCTCGGAAGGCCGTCCAGCCCACCAAACACCGCCGGCTGCACCATTCAGGCCTGGCCCAAAGGCCGTGCGGGCTAACAAACACCCCCTATATCACCGAGTTAAACATATGCATCTTCTCAAACAGATACGGAGATAATCACGTTACATCGCAACACATCAATCACTCACGATCGACGGCTCTGTTTAGTTCCCAAAATTTTCACCAACTACCCATCACCAGGGTTCACAAAACCGGCTCCGACCGGTTTTTTCGACCGGTAAAAACCGGCTCGGAATTCAGACCAAACCGAGCGGTTTTCCGAGAAATTTTTTTGCTAGGGTCGGTTGGGCCGGTCGAAACCTCGGAAAACAGTCTTTTTTGCTACCGAGCCGGAGCGGTATTCGCGAATACTGACCGGTACCGAACGGTATTTAAAACCATGCCCGTCACATCAATCTCCGAAGATTAATTAGGAGTATTAAATATGGATTAATGACAAAACTTATTTCACACCTCCTACCTTAATTTTCAAGACAAATCTAGTGAGCCTAATTATGTCATGATTAGACAACGTCATGCTACAGTAACCAATCTCTAATGACGGATAAATTAGACTTAATGGATTTGTCTCGCAGTTTCCGGTTCATTCGTGTAATTATTTTTATAATTAGTCTACGTTCAATACTCGTAATAGAACTTGAAAGAGGACACAAAATTTTCACCAAACTAACTAAACAGGGCCGGAAAAAACCTTCAAAATTTTGGGGGTAATACAGGAGCTAGCGTGATGCACTGATGCCGCCTAGTATCGCTGACCGTACGTGACCAGAGGAAAGGCCGGCGCTCGCACGTACAGAACAGTGAGGAGCTAGGGGATGAGCAGAGACACCCACGGATCTGCGCATCTGCGAGCTCGCAGGTACACACGGCTGGCTCTGCGCCTCTGCGAGCGCCTTTGCGAGCTCTCGCAGGTACACACACTTGCAGAGACGGGCGAGAGAGCTAGGGATCGAAAAGATGCCGGCCGGCTTTTGCAGACGTGTGAAGCAAAACTTCAAAAGAATGTGCCCACTACGTACGTACCAGGGCGCATATCTCGATCCTCTCGCGCACACACCACTAGCTAGCTGTGTCTAGGGTTCAAAAAAAAAAAAGCTAGCTGTGTCTAGCTGGCATATGGCCCATATGACATGCATGTAGTAGTAGTATTAGTGTAACTACGCCGTGCAACACACCCACGTACTGGTGGATTAGAGCGTGTATGTTCCCGTCCGTCGTCAGTCGTCATCAAGGCAGATTTCTGTACACGCCTACACACACCTACGGGACGCTACGGCATTATCCACAGTTGGACGTACACCAAGGCTGGCACGTATAGAAAACAAACGTTGCCGATCGATAGCCTGCCTCCTCAAGTCCGTCTACTCTTTTTCGTAGACGTGTACCCTACGACCTTTTTTCGTAGCCAGGGCCGGCCCGCGCGGCCGGCATCTGCCTGCCTGACAAGATCGTTCGATCGTCTCTATCCATGCGTGTAGCGCAGGGCCAGGCGATGCACGCGTGCGTGCGTGCGTGGGAAATGTGTCGTCCCTGATGCGGCATCAGAGATATTCAGAGATGCCGCGGCCAGGCTATAGCTAGAGTTCTGCGTCACGTACGCCGCGCGCCGGCGCCAGTGGTCGCGTCGTCGCCAATTATTGGCGCGCGGGTGCGCACGGGCGTACGTCGTCCGTCGCACGTACGTACACGGCAGAGGGAGCGTCAAACAGGGAAGCCGCCACTAACATGCTGCCAGCAGCGAGCGCGGACACGACACGCATGGTCAGATCGATGGATGATATGATGATGGATGGAGATGGATGGATCGAACGGCGTCGTCTTCCATGTTCCATCCATATGGTCCAATCCATCGATCCATCACGCTCTTGAGATGCTCGATCCATCGCCTCCACCCGATGCCGCCCGCCAGCTGTGTAGTACTAGCAGCTAGCTATAGCTGCCACGACGCACACGCACGAGATCGCGCGTGTACGTGGGTGCGCACGATCATGCCGCGCACATCCGACTCAAGAACCATATGGGGAGCTTCGGCTTTGGAAAAATCTCCGCAGCAATGGTATCATCATGTACAGCCATGAATTGTATCATCATATATATCGATCAGCTTCCTTCCTAACAGCAAGCTAGCTAGGCACGTGTGCCCGGCACCACCGCACCAGACAGCAGCACGAACCACAGTCCACAGGCAGCGCGCCGGCCGGTTATTACAAACGTTGTAGCTGCGACGCCGCACAGGCATGACATGCCACGACGCCGGCCGGCCGGCCGGACACGGACAACGCGTCCCGTCCCGTCCGATTCCGTACACGGGACGGACGTTGACGTTACAGCATGCATGCGATTAGAGAGGGCGCGCATGCATGCATTGGCCCCCGCGCGCCCCTGCCACTGCCAGAGCTACAGCGTCCGCCACCACCCGCCGACACGAGGAATTTCCGCAGCGTCCCCACCCATCCTTCAACCCAGACGCGCACGGCATCCTGCTGGAAGGCCGGCGCATCTCCGTCCTAATTAATTCACCTCCGGAGGCGGCCGTCGTGGACGTCGCCGTCCACGGTGACGATCTCGTCGAGGTCAGGCGGCGGGGCCGCGGCTGCTCCTGCCGCCAGCATGTGGCGCGAGCTCCGCATCCCCTCGCTGCGGGAAGCCCGGGTCACCTTCACCTCCCCACCGGTGTCGGGGTTGGGGTCGGGGTCGCCGCTGTCAGGCTTCTTCAAGGTTTTCTTCCGCTGGGCGAGCCAGCCGTGGACGGACTCGTGCACGTCCGAGCCGAAACCGTGGAGCTTGATCTCTCCGCCCATCTGTTAAGTCCATTGCAGATAGCGAGTCAGATCAACATACACTCCAGCTTATAATTAACATCAAGCTGCTAATCGTAGGATTCAGGAGGTATGGTTAGGGGAATGTATCGCTGGAGCTTACGTGAGTGACGATGGCGTATAATGGCAGAGTAATGTAGCTGCAGACAACTTGAATGATCACTCTGCAAAAACACCACATGGTTTATTGTTAGACGGATGGCAAACGCAGAGGATGCTAGGATGGAAGCCGCCTCCGCTATTTAAAAACAAGTAAATCCATATGTTACAACAGAAATGCACAACAAAGGCCAAGACCCTGTTTTCAAGTTTTATCAACAGAAACGAAATGTGGGTACCGAATCACGCCCATGTTAATCAAATTAAACCAAACAGGAGCTCCTAACAATTTGATAGTTAGTTACCAATCTATTCAGTGCACCTGAGAGCACACTAATTTGTGAGCTACCGATACTCTTTTCAGATAAGCAGTGCAGTTTCAGACCCTGTTTGTTCTCAAAAGTTTTCCCAACTACTCGCCACATCAATCTTCGAACACTAATTGTGAGTATTAAACGTGGATTAATGACAAAACTCATTCCATAACCCCTCTCTAAAATTGCAAGATGATTCTAATGAGTCTAATTATGCCATGATTAGACAACATCATGCTACAGTAAACAATCTCTAATGATGAATTAATTAGGCTTAATGGATTCGTCTCGTGATTTCCCGTCCATTCATATAATTAATTTTGTAATTATTTTATATTTAGTCCTCCTAATAGGCTTTGAAAGGGGTCCTAAAATTCTTTGCCAAAAAATCTTGCCAACTGAACGGGCTTGGGCAAAAATTGAACTTTCACTGACCCAAGAACAAGTCTGGAAATGGCATAAGGCTTCCGTTCCATCATGCACGAACCGAACCCTTCTGATACCTATGGAGTGACCATTGTTAGCTCCAAGATCCAATTCATGAAATGCTCAAGTGAGAAGTAGAGAGCGCAATGCACAGTACCAGAACCCAGAAGAAGAAACCAATCTCAAACGAGTTTTGGAATAGGATGAAATGGATCAAATGAAGGACAAGTCCAGGATTGCGAAACCAGAAATGATCCTTGGATGGCTTTATTTTTGGAGCCTCCTCTGTTTCATTTGATAGTGATGCAGCTGCCTCTTGAGCCAATCGAGTGATAATGTGCTCTAGCTTGGCGCCAACGATCAGCAGGAGCTGCAATTTATCCCATTTCTCTTTAGGAATTTCTCTCATTCAAATAAGTATTGTATTTATAGTAAAACTTCTTGGCATACAGTTAAAGTTCAAAGGGGAGACCCCAAAAATTATCTGAATTCAACCAACATGAATCAGAAATGTTTACTTACAAATAGAGGCAAGAAAGCTAACCAGAAGTAAGTGTGCCACCCTGCATTTGATAACAAAGCAAAACATAAAGGGTGAACAGAATCAAAACACTAATCAGATGTGTTATGTGTACCATGCTCTGCAGACTGCAGCTGCAAGAGCAATGATAGTTATATGTTTTTATAGGCATAACCCATTCCACACACAAAGTCAATGGTTCAAGTCACCCAAAATGTAGGAGTTGGTACACAAATTACATCATGTAAGTAGAAGCCATAAGAAGATGTACTTGTTATAATGCATACTTCTGCACTATGAATCTAATGATTTTAAGACATGAAGAAAATTATATGTTTGTAGAAGTACCGTTTACATTCAGCAACAGGAAGAAGATGACAAAAAGCCACAAATACCAGCTGCATCAAAGTAACTAATGTAAGATCACTTGTATATTTAAGCAAACTTGGACCTTTTCTCTGAAGACACCAACCTGATACCGACAACCCTCTTAAACTCATGTTCAAGAGCACGCATCATGTATTTGTGGAAATCAAAGTCTGGTTTGCTGGGGTAGTGTATCTGAATGCAAAGAGCAGATATGTGCCCAATCAGCTTCAATAGAAATACAGGCAGATGTGTCAAAAGTCAAAACTAATGAGCAAAAATGAAACTGAAAAGTATATCATACCAAGACAAATGCTGATCTAAGAGCTTCATAGTCTGATTTACTCACAGAATTGTGAAATTGCTTCAAGAATGCAGTCTGCAACATGTTGTATAAAATTACTTCAGAAGTTGAACATGAAGTAGCACACTGATTAACATTAAAGATGCTTCAGAAACTCCCAGAAAATATTGTGCAGTGCCATAAACATACACATTCAGATAGTATGAGATACTCATGAAGACAGGAGGAAGGTCATCACAAACTAAGATGGAATATTATACAAGATACTCATGAACTTCATCACAAACCAAAATGGAATATTATACAAGAAGAATGAAACAGGAGTAATTCAAAAATAACACAGCAATGCATTTATGCACATGGTTTACATGCTTTTAGGGCCAAATGTTTTTTAGAGCCATAATCTTACCAGGCAACGGTCCTGCTTCTGATACATTCATTTCCCCGAATATATAGTAAACAAGTAAACATAATAAAAAAACTGTCCATTGGCCATCCTAATAATGCAAATTCAAGTACTATGACACACAAACATTCTGTTATTTCATTGCCTGTTAATAGAAGTTCGCAACTCTGTCTTCAGCACTTCGCTATGGTAATGGAAAGTATTAGAGAATAGAGATATGTATAGCCTACCATACACTTGCCTTGTATACTTGCTTGTATTTCTTGCATACAAGGCAAGTGCATGCTAGGTGAAAGCAATTAGGATTGCGTGGAATGATTAATTGGATTGGTTAGAGATAGATGTTACAATATATAGGGGTGAGGAGATCCTAGGGTTTATAGAAACACAACCGACTGAGGATATCCTATCTCTAAACAACCCTAAAGGGCCGGCCGGGCTTGACAGCCACGCCGCACAGGCCCATACACACGCAAGGCAATATAGCCTGTCCAACACACTAGGCTATACATAGCTCTAATAAAAAGGCATGCATTACGCACAACTGCATGCTTTGAGATAAACAGTGAGCACATATGTATTTTATTTAACTGAAATGAGCAATATGATATGATAAGCAGATGACTTACTATCCAGCTTACAACAGCCAGTTTCATCCAAAATCCCTTTGTTCGCTCACGGACAAATTTGCCTTGATGATTTCGATGTAGCAGCACAGCACTCGATGGTGCATTTTCTCTTCTTTCAATTTCTGCTTGATTTACTGCAAGCAATTTTTACCCATAGAGAACAGAAACAGTGAGTGAAGAACATAGAAGTGATAATAATTCACTTAAAACTTGGAAGCAAGAACAGTTCTTTGATCCAGAACATAAACTACTAACTAGCATGTCCAAATAAACACAACCCTGTTATCAAGAAATAGAGAAAGATGATTAATGGCACTGGCAGAATCAGACTGCAATGCAATATCATTGACATTCTATGAAATACCACTTGTTCTAAGATAACACATGCTCATGCATCATTGGCTTGTTCTGCGGCTTATGAAGTAGAGCAACCACCAAAACAGAACTAACAGTATACAGCAATAAAAGTTAAAAATCGCATAATCATTGCAGGATTTGAAGAAATGGCATTAGGAGAAAAAGAGATCAAAATGAATTATTTGTACAAGGAATGCATTAACAGGCCTGGATGAGTTTTGGGTGGTGGAATTCAGGGACCCCCACTCCACAGAGGTGGAAACACCCTTCTTCAGATGAAAACAAATTTAAGAATGCAAATCTGAGCCATTTAAATGCATAGTAGGACACTTACACTTGTTTAGCATAATACATTAATGTGTTCTGAACAATAGCAGGCTATAATACAGAGCAAACTAATATAGATCGTAGGTATTGCCCAGGCAGCAAAGCATATGGCCCATTTCTGGTGGATATGACTATACAAGGAAACATCAAATGCCTGAGCACATAATAATTAACAACTGGATGTGATGATGGTAAAGTGTTCTAAAGAGGTTCAGAGTAGGAAAAGAAAGCATATGTGATTACAGGCATGATTGAACAGACTGAAAAGTTGGGAATAAAATGATAACTCCATTGGTGTGAGCGTGGTTCCAAAGAAATTGAAAGGTTTTCAATGACATGAAGACCAGATAGAAATCTATGTCTGTCCTAATGTGTATCTTAAGTATCACAAAGATAGCATGAAAGAGCCAATATATGTGCTCTGCTTCATGCATTCAAGAAAATTATCTATCTTCAAAATAATCTACTATAGCATTGTGCCATTGTGTAACATAATGTAGAGAACCTGCAAAGTAATTCTTAATAGTAAACAAAGGAAACAAGAGGATAGAGTAATAGCATACTTTTTTCCTGTATTTCTCGGTGAATTTCTTTTTCCCAGTGCTTCCACCTTCTCATCTACCAAGTTTTAGCCAATGTAAGTTAATTTCCCACAACATTATCATACCGCAACAGAAATATATATTCGCAGGTATACCTTCGCTCCACCAAGTAATATTGTTGTGGCGCAGAACAGAACATGGACTAAACCTAGTACAAATATGAAGATGTGCAGCTGATGTAATGCCTCCAGTGATAGCAAGGGAATGTGACCCTGAAACAGAGCAAGCCTATTGATTCATGATGGTTACTCTTCAACTTAACACTGCTTCTAGTAACAAAGTCAAAAGGAAACTCTCCTATCCAGCACATTTTGCTGTAAATGAACACACAACCTTTTTCTTGCAAATTTTGGCACCTTCTTCGACACTGTTGTTCTCTCTCTTGCATGGAAGCATGAAATCTGTAGCAGTTTCTGGAATGCAAATGTTAACAATAAAACCTTGGGAGAGACTTAGGACCAAGGAAATGAATCCGAGAAGCATTAGCTCTGCAATCATAACGATAGAATCGCATTAGATAAAGAAAATTCTGAGCAATATCACAAGCTGAAGAAATCCTACCTTGATTTTTATCATGAAAACGTTTTCCAACAGTTTGCACTGTTTCCTACAGCTGTGTTATTTTTTATTATAACCAACTAATAACAGTTTCCAAGCTATGCTAGTTTAATATCCTTCACAAAAAATAGATGATCCAGGAAATGACTATGTTCGCATGAATTGAAAATTTCTCCATAATGCTACCTTCTTTTAGTCTCTGTAAAGCTGAAAACAGTGCTTTCTGCTCCTTGTGTTTCAGATACTGCACAAGTAAAAGGGGAAAACATAGGAGGGAATCAAACAAATTTGTTCAATATTCAAATTATTGCTGAAACATGATTGAGATACTTAGGGTCCCTGGTTGGGCTTCCAGAAGTGCTTTTTCTACCAAAAAAAAAGCCAACCAAAGGGATATATATGTTGCTACTCTTTCTAAATGTGCAGAGATCAAAGTTGATCGCTGTTGTCATTTAAATGGATTTAAAAATATATATACCTTAAGTCATCCAACCTGAAACAGCTGCCAGGCAATCAACGATGGAAGGTGTAATTGTCATAAGTTTCTATCTAATGAAGAATAATTTACTAGTGACTGGTGAGTCAGTTGATAATTAGGGAGTAAATACAACTAGAAGGTAATGAAATTTCCTTGCCAAAAGGAAAACGGTGTGATGGGTGAACGGACACCTTTGAGCTCCTACCATGTAATTCAGATCACAGATGCTATAGAGATATGTGATGTAGCCTACCGTGCAAAGTTATCTAGGTTCCAAATTCCAAACTTCCTTTAGAAACAGGGTAAAACCTCAGCCTCATGGGTGAGGGCGTGAGGCTGAATCCCACATTCTCCCCCAATTTCAAACACGTCTAAAACAGGTCAAACTGTCAAAGGCAGGTGAAAAGTACCAACTCAAATTACAAATTTAACGCCCATCCATGGCATCTCAAGCTCACCAAACAACCAAGCTAACTGCAGGCCAGGCATAGGCGTCGCGAATGAATTGATGGCAGAAAGGAGCAATACATTTCCCCGTCAATTTCGGCCATTCTATTATAGGCTTTCTGTACATTTTCCTCGGAGTTTCAGAACCGAATCCACCAGCCAGCAGCGCAGAAGCGCCGTGTGGATAGAGCACGCGCGTACCTTGCCGAGGTAGTGGAGGAAGCGCTCGGCGGCGAGCGAGATGGAGACGATGACGAGGCAGACGGTGGCCACCACCCAGGTGGGCGTGTGCTCGAGCGACGCCTCCTCCGCCATGGGCCCTCCGCCGCCGCCGCCGCCTGCTGATGCTTCTTCCGATGCTGCCGGCGCGTCCTGCCCCCCGCTCGCGGCAACCCAACCATTGGTCGGCTCGTGAAAGGCGCGCGGTTAAAGGGGCACGGGGGGCGCCGGGCGGCGGCCGCGGCGGCAAGGAAGGAATCGGCCCCCAACGGTTGCCTCCCGCGCGCGACCACCTGCCGGATTCCATCCCGCGCTCGCGCAGTGGGTAGGGCCGTAGGGGAAGGACCGAGAGGAGGAAGTAGGCGAAGTTGCTTTGCTTCGGCCGCCGGCCTCCTTCCTCCTCCGCGATGCCACGCCACGGCAACGGCTACCTCCTCAGGAGGTGGTGGGCTGGCTGGCGGTGGAGCGTGAACGGGCCGCTTCGGAAGGCCCGCGCGAGGTGGGCTGGCCGCTGGCGGGTTCGCCGGGGGGTTTGGTTGGGAAAAAGTCTTTCATACGTCCCTCATCTATTGTCAAAGTCTGATTTTGGTCCCTCATCCGCAAAACCGGGTATATGAGGTCCTTCAACTATCAAATCCGTTTATTTTTGGTCTCTTAGCTGTTTTCGAATGTGGTTTTCGCATGATTTGGCCGCAACCACATATATGAGGTCCCTCAACTATCAAATCTATTTATTTTAGGTCCCTCGGCTATTTTAGTGGGTGGTTTTCGCATAATGTGATGATGAGTCCCACATGCCAGGTACATGTGATGGTGGGTCCCATGTGTCATGTGGCTTCCTTCTTTCTCTCTCCTCTTGCTCTACCACACGAACCGCTCTGCCACACAAGCCCGTCGTGTCGTATCGCTCTGCATGCTCCATCATAGGAACCCGCTGCAGTTCTGCTCGTCTTTCTCCATCGCACGAGCTCGCCACCTTTGGAATCGACGACCCTAGAGCTCTGTCGTTCTGGATAGGGATGGGGAGATAGAGAGAAAGAAGTGTTAGGGAGAGGGAAGGAAGAATGAGAAAGGGGAGAAGATAGCCACGTGACATGGGTCCCACCTCCACATGTACCTGGCATGTTGACCCAGCGCCACGTCATGCGAATATCACCTTCCAAAACAGTCAAGGGAAAAAATAAATAGATTTGATAGTTGAGGGACCGAAAATAAACATATTTGATAGTTGAGGGACCTTATATGGCCAGTTGCAGCAAAACCACCCCCCAACAGCCGAGGGACCAAAAATAACCGGATTTGATAGTTGAGGGACCCCAAATATCCGATTTTGCAGATGAAGGACGAAATATAGACTTCTGTAATAGATGATGGACGTCAAAAAAACTTTTTCCTTTTGTTTGTGTGTTGTTGAATCGTCCCATAAGTGTGAGTGCTGATTAGGCCCGAATAGTTAGTCCATACGTAATGACTCGGTTTTAGATTTTCGATCCTGCTAGCCTTCCTAAGAGCAACTCCAAAAGTTTATGTATAATCTTAGTTAAATTTAAAATTTTGAAAGGTCTGTAAAAATATAAAGAGCACCATAATCAAAGAGTAAATCACCAAAGTCTTTAAATCTTCTCATTGTCAATATTTAAATCACCTATTCACACTCACAGACACGTGAGACTCATTTGTCATCCTCTCCCTTCCACCATATCCTCTTCTACTCAGCGGGGCGCCTCTACCATCGATGGTAGAGTACAGCTGCGGCTGCACGTGGGCCCTGGGGCCATGTAGCGGCTGCAGGCCCACCCGCATCCACAGCTGCACTCTACCGTTGATGGTAGAGGATCTGATTCCTTTCTTCTCCCTTCCCAGCTCATCCTCTTCCTCCCGAAATCTCCTCTCCCAATCGCACTCCTTCCCTTGCTCTGGTCAACTGTCCCGGCACCGGCTCCCCGCCGCCTCCTCCTCTCCCGGCAGCGCTCCTCTCCCTCCCGGCCAACGACCGACCGCACACGCAGGGACTGTGGGGAAGAGGACCCGCGCCCATCCTCCTACGGCCGTGTGTGTTGCGCAATCGTCGCCAGCCCCTAGCACCAACCCCACCAGCCCGGTGTTCGAGCTCCAGCGTGGTGGGCTTCGTGAGGTAGGCAGAGAGCGACGGCGCGCGCTGGACTGCGGGGATCGGCTCCGGCGGACTGCAAGTGCGGTAGCCTTCGCACTCGTCGCACCGCCTGAGATCGGCCTCAACCCGTGCCGCCTGAGCTCCTCCTTCCCCCGACATTGCACGACCTCCTCGACCTCCGCCTCCTCCCTCCTCCTCCCCTGGACTAAAACGAGGCGGAGACGATTTGGCCCCTCGGTAGAGTAGGGACCAGCGGCGATTCGATGGGCGAAATTGACGTGAGAACCGAAGGTGCAAGCGCGAGCACAAGAATAGCGAGCGCGCGGAGCTAGCCAAAGATGGCGAGGGGCAGCAGGAAGATAGATAGCGGGGATAGCGAAGGAGATCGATATAGAGGTTGTTGGAAGCGTTTTTTCCCCTTAATTTTCTTTTTTTAGCTCATGCATGTCAGATAGAGAGTCGGTTGGAGTTGCTCTAAGCTCGATTGCAGCATCAAAAGGAAGCGCCTCCAACATTGAAAATTCATAGATGCAATATTGAAAAATATATGAAAAAACTAATTAAGTAATTTGATTCTGGAATATAAAAATTTCTAGCACAATATAAACATTATGTTTCATGCAACATTCACCGAAAACATACGAAAATAATAGTTGCAACATTATTATAGTTTTATTGCACTATGTACACAATTTTACAAAATGTTGAACTATCTCAAGTATTCTTAACTAAAAAAGTTGGTGAATTTTTTAAAATAATTGAGCAAAAAATGTTGTTGAATGCAAAAAAAAAAGAGTTGGTGCTTGTAAACCATAACAAAATGTTGGTGAACATAAAAAATACATAAAAATGTTGAATGAGGTATTTTATAATGTTGAATTACTTTAAAGAATGTTGATGAATTACTTTGATAAAAAAATATGTTGAATCACCCTTTGAAAAATGTTGAATCACTCTGATAAAAACATTGAATCATCTACCTGTCGTGTTGCATGCTTGCGAACCACATCTGCCTACTCGGCAATGATGGCACAGCTGGTGGGCCGTGCGATGTCAAATGTTCCCATCATACAGAAGATGTATAGGAGCCAACTTCCAGTGTTTGAAATTCTCCGGCGACCACAATCCGTACAATCTCCATAATCTTCATAGCGTCCGAGTCAGTCATGGTGTGCCGCCTCGCTCATGCGTTGGCGAATAAGGTAAGATGAAGGGGCAAGGTGTGAGTTGTGTGGAGGGATGGGTGGTGGACGGAAGCAGTTATCAGTGAGGTCACCAACGGCAGCAGGTGGTGGTCGAGGCTCTAAGAGCCACGAGTGTCGTCATTGGTGGGGGGAGACGGCCTTGGGTGTGTGGCCCGTTGGGTGGTGGTGGTCATCCGTGGCCATGGTGGAAAGTGCTGAGGGCTCATAGTTGTTGGCTTTGGGTCGATGTTTGTGGTACGACGGTGTCCCTGTTGGTCGTCATCGCCTTCGGTCGTGTGGTCGTTCAATGGTCGGTTCTTCTGATCGCGATGGTGGTTCCTTTCGTTGTTCCTACGGATGTTCCTCATCGTCGTTATCTTGGATTACATGCTGCTTCTCCATCGACTTGTCTTACGTTCAAGCCTCGGCTGTGCGGAGTTGTTTGAGGGAGAGTCGGTGATGTGCGTGTGTTCAAGGTGTCTTTGTCGTCGTAGTACTGTGGAGACCCGATTGATGTCCTAATTTGACCGAGGAAGTCGTCTGGAGATGTGGAGGCTTCGTCCTCGGGTGGATGTTTGGCCACCAGTTTCTGGCGGATGCTTTGCCATCGTGGTGTTGTGGAGACCCAATCGATGTACTAATCCGACCGGGTGAAGTCGTCTGGGTTGGAGGTTTGGTCCTCAGATGGATGCTTGGCCACCGTTCGCCTGACGGATGCTTTGTGTCGTGGTATCGAGTAGACCCAGTCGATGTCCCAATCCGACCGGGAAGTCGTCTGGAGGTGTGGAGGCTTCGCCCTCGGGTGGATGCTTGGCCACCGATTTCCTGCCGGATGCTTTGCCGTCGCGGAGTTTGACTCAGGCGATGAATCCAACCGGGTGAAGTCGTCTAAGGTTGGAGGCTTGGTCCTCGGGTGGATTCTTGTAACAGAACCGCCCAAAATAAATCCGTATTATCACCTAAGCCGGTCCACTTGGCTAATAAGCGATAACAAGGAGTTATTTTATCGCCTCTGTCGGGTCATGCCCGGTAAATCACTTACAACAGGATCGCTGATATGCGCAAAACCCACACAAAGGCGGGACCAGAGTACAAGTTCAACCTTACATAAAAGTTCACAAAGTTACATTATTACAAACCAAGTTTTCATACATAAAAGTAAAGTGTTTCAGAGTTTAACAACGGAAGTAAAACTAGCGGAAGATACACATGGGAGGTCATCCATAGAGTATCACTCTTCGTCATCCTGCTCCCACTCAAGTTCCCAACCATCTGGGATGGATCCAGGCCAGATGGGATTACCTGAAAACCACAAATTAAGCAAGGCTGAGTATGCTAATACTCAGCAAGACTAACCCGACAAAAATAAAAGTACAACTAGACATGTAAGACTTTTTGGCTGGTGGGTTTGTTTTGCCAAAAGCGACTAAGAGTTGATCCTTAATTTCAAATTTTAGCTCAAGTTCTAGTATGTTAACCATTCTAAGTGAGCACCTATACTAAACAAGCATGTTTGTGCAAACAACATTAATCAGGCAACAATATTAATCCAAATGTTCCATAAATAAATATGAGGTAGCCAGTGGTCAAGCCGACTCAGATAACGGTGAGTGACCGACGATCGATCGATTTATATCCTTGCATGGTCAACCCAAGATACACGGAAGAAGGTAGACCCCAAGAAATCAAATAAAAGCGAATGCGGGGTCTACCCCGACCAGGCGGTTTCCGTCATTCCCCAGATTAGGGACAGGTGCCACAGTCTTAAGTACAAGGTTACTGGAACACCCTCGCACGGCACGTCCAGACTCACACTTGCACTACCGGTAGCGAACCGGGAGACGCATCTCAAGAGTAGTAGCGATAAAGTCCCCGCACTAGTTTATTAGGTACTAGGCTTACCAGTCCTATTCCCAACAAGCACTTGGTACGTTCAATAGCTTAAACCAGCACAATGCTACTCGGTCGAGACCGAACCCATTGCTCTTACCACATGAGCGAGTCACATTAACCAACTTATGATTCCAACATAAGTGTCCTATATCTCGTGAGCAATGAGTCATTACTCAACTTGTACTGTGTCCTTAAAGCATGGCACTAGCGACCTAACATACTAGTAAAAGAGCATAGGAACCTAATGATCATGCATCTAGGTTTCAAATCAACTCCTGAAACTTAAATGCACAAAACATAACATAAATACGAAAAGTAAAGATGTGAGTTTATCCAAAAAGGTTATATGCACTCTGGTGCTTGCCTTCTTCTATGTTAGCAACAACCTTGGGCTCTTCTGGACTTTGGTCCAGGTCTTGATGAACACCCAAATCGTTCACTGCACCAACTAACGTCCCGTCTCCCTCCTGAGTCAGTGTATAAATACCGTCTGGTAAATCTACACGTACACATGCATATGCATTAGATTATGGTGAGGGTGGGAGAATCACCACCAAACCAACTCTTGTTGGCCACATTCATTCAAAAAATTATTAAAACTCACAAAAAGTATAGGTGTGGTGTGACGGTGAACTAAACTTGACTTTGATGGTGATTGTGTGCACATCTAAGCAAATTAAACCACTAAACTTCACCAAACAGTATTGGGGTGAGTTAAAATGATTTCAAACAGGAACTACACATGAAATCCTTAATTAAACTTAAATAATAAATATGAACTTATTTATTCAATTCTTAGCTAGCCATTCATCCAAAATTCATATTAAATGAAATATAACTCCGACTGATCTCAAGCTTTACACACAGAAGAAAATGACTAAAAAAAGCTTACATATCAAAAATTATCTCCAGATTACTTATAGATTAATTTATATGAAAAAGACAAGTTTCAACCTAGCTTAACTTCATTAAATCCTAAAAAAAGATTTACTAATTGTTTTTACCTCAACTTTTTCCTACAGGTCATCCATGTTAAATTTAAGCCACTGACCAATTTCCAAAAATAGATCTATCATAGATTTTAAGTTATCAATTTAACACCCTATATAAGATTAAATACAAAACATCATTCAAACCAAACCCTAAAATCATAATTATTTTTCCAGAGATGCTATTCATCATGACAAATATCTAGGGTGGATTGGGGCTTAAAGAAAACATTTCTTGAGGGGACTATAAAAAGCATCAAGCTTAAACTAACATAAAACTTACAAAAATCATAACTATAAATCTACACATCAAACATGTGTCAACTTTGATAACAGATCTAAACATGGCATAAAGAGTAACATATCCAAATCTCATCTGTATTGCACAAGTACATTTTGAACTACAATAAAAGTACATCAAACTGAGTTTGAATTTCATTTCAAAACAATACAGAAAAACCCTATACACCTTTTCTAGAAATTGTAGATCTCCTCACAAAGAATCGAACATAACTGGATTTACATTTTTCTGATTTTTCTACGGTTTTTAATAGATTTTTGAAGTTGTAGCCGAAACCCTAAAGAACCTTATTACAACTAGGTCCTTGGATATTGTAGATAGGCCCCTAGAACGAAAACTGAGATCGCAATAGGGTCCCTGGCGCTATGGGAGAGTAATGGAGAAGCTTCCAATGGAGGAGAAAGGAGGGGAAAACCATTGGAGAACCTCACCTAGGTTGGGGAAAGACGATTCAGAAGCTCTAAAGTTGAGGGAACTCAACAATGGAGGAGATCGGGCTTGAGCTTCTCTTCCCGGAGTTGAAGAAGAACCTGTGAAAAATAGTCTGACCTTGAGGAGATGAAAAGAATCATGGAGAGGAGAAGGATGAGGATGAGGGGCTCACCCTTGGTGCCCACCAGGGTCTGGCTAGCCTGCGCCTGCTCCCGGTGACGAGCATGGCGAGCAGAGGCAGGGCTGTCCTGGTCGCTGGAGAAAGAAACGAAGGAGGGAGAAGGAACAAAAGAGAGGAGGGGGCGGCTGATTTTGTTTGGAGCGGTGTGTGGGACCCGCGGGACAGAGGGGGCGACGGGAGGGGCGACGCGCGTCGTCGTGATAGGAACGTGTCGATGAGCACCCAAATCAAGAAAAGATATAAAAACACTCCTTTTGTAAGATAAAAAAACTCATCTAGAGATCATTAAAAATCATGAAACTTTTTAGGTAGATTCTATAAATCATAAGTAACCCATTTTGTTTGGATCTGGCATCATAGCTATTGTAGATTTCAAAAGAAAAATCTTCCCGGATGTATACTTTTGAGATTTTGGGTAAACTGTTTGGCATCAAGATGATCTCTAAAAATTCAGAAGAAGATACCTAAATTCATGTTGGAAGAAGTACTAATTGATCAAGTTTTGAGATTTTGACCAAGGGTTCTTTTGCAAAGTTGATCAAAACTAAGCTAAGTATGCTTTGGGACTAACTACACTTTATTAGCATGACTAATTAAGGTACTTAGCTTAACTAAACATCTGGGATGTTACAGACTACCCCTTAAAAGGAATCTCGTCTCGAGATTCGACAACAAGATTAGAGTAAAACCTCCAGGGGAGATAATGGGTTTCATGAGGAAATCGATGTCGCTTGTGCAGAAGCGGCGATCAGCTACTGCGGTAAAAAGGTGGCAGAGCTGTGCTGCGGAATGCAGACATGGCGCCAAAAAGCATGAGGTCAATGGCTCGAGAGGTTTGACCATGATGTTGGGGAAAAACTAGAAGCACTTGGTGTATCCTCAATTCAGAATCGAGATTGCATCGAGAAAGCTTATCGAGGGAATTGCCTCAACACTTCCATTTGAGTAGCCATGAAAGCCTCAGCGGGTGTCATTTGTGTGGGTGGGGGAGGATCACCACCACTAGGAACTCCAGAACCTCCAGGGGTGTTATGTGCATTATCTGCCATCTGAAAATATGAACTTTCTTTAGATATATATTCAAAGCTTGCTCAACATAATACAAGTAGAATATGCATACGAGAATTCAAACTATTGAAAATTCAGAATTTAGACAGCATAACAGCCCTGAGTATAAAATTCATAACTTTCTGTACATATGTCAAAAATTTCTAAATTTTGGTCAGCATGTGTAGAATTTCATAAGCTTCAACTTTGGTATTCAACCCCAGGACAGATTCAACTTTTACAGGGGTAGAAGATTCATTTACCAAAACTCTGTCTAGCAGTTTTGACAGCAAACAGGAACTTACTAAAAATTCAATATTTCTCAATCTACATATGAAAAAATATTGAATTTTTGTGAGCATGACCATCACAAAATTATGAACCATTTTGGTATTCAGCACCAGACCCCATCGTGATCACAAATAACTTAACTTTATTCCTCACGCAGATTACTGCATAAGGTTGTATATCCATATGGTTACATCAGAGTTAATTTTTTGAGAACACCATTACATCAAGAATTTTCATGTAGCTTCTAGCCACACACGGTGCATACTCCTGGTCAGCCTAACATATACAATTGCATGTTAGACCCTAAAATAAGTTTAACACGCCAATAGCAAAACTGGCAGTTCTGAACAAAAATTCATAACTGAAAAACTAATACCCCAACAATTCCAAATTTTTGTGAGCAACACAACAATGTTAGCAGGGCAGATCCATTTTTGATAGGAATAAAATGTGCTGGAAGTCAGATTAAATACACCATAGAGTACTAGCAAAGTTGATCAAAACTAAGCTAAGTATGCTTTGGGACTAACTACACTTGATTAACATGACTAATTAAGGTACTTAGCTTAACTAATCATCTGGGATGTTACAATTCTTGGCCACCGGTTCTCTTGGCGGATGCTTTGCTGCCATGGTGTTTGTAGAGGCCCGGTCGACGTCCTAATTCGACCGGGTGAAGTCATGGCTGCGGTCGTGCTGGATTTGCCGGGATTGGTGCCCTTGGTTTTCTTAGTTTGTTATCTATCTATCTTTTCTTGGCTTGTAGCTGTGACATAACCACTCAAAATAAATCTGTATTATCACCTAAGCCGGTCCACTTGGCCAATAAGCGATAACAAAGAGTTATTTTGTCGTCTCTGCCGGGTCATTGAAAGAATCTTGATGTCGTCTAGAGGGAGTGAATAGACGAATCTGCACTTATTAAAAACTTTCAACCAACAGTTAGTACCAAAACCGGTCAGACCGGTTTCACAAACCGGTCAGATCGGTTTGCCACAGAAAGCACTGTCCAAAACTAAAATTCCCTCTACGAGTTCTAGCACAAACCAAACTTGGTGTAGGACTTCCACAGGTGTTTCCAAGGGTGTCAATGAAGTCCCTACACACAGCACAAGCACACCAAAGTAGATCAAAGCGGAAGCACAAAGAATATGCTAGAAACAATTTAAGGTAAAGCAAACAAGATATAAAGAAAGTAAGAGCACGAAAGACACCGGATTTATCCCGTGGTTCAGCTCGTCACAAAGGCTGGCCTACGTCCACATTGTTGAGGTAAGCCACAAGGGCTTTGGGATCTCTTTCAATCTGCTCCTCTCTCACACCTATCACCAAGGCAATAGGTGGAGTGTTCCACTATCTTTGATTTGCAATTACAAACTTCTTGGAGCTGCCACACAACGATCGGGAGCTTCCAAGTGACTTCTAACCGTCTAGGAGCCAAGGGCTCCAAGAGTTACAAATGCTTCACAAGATGGATCAACAAGATCAGCAGGTGCTCAAGTGTGGAATTCCTCACTAGGCTACACAAAGCTCTCACACAAGTCACTCTCTCAACCCAACTCAAGGATAAGGCACTAAAGGCTTGAATCTCACTTAGAGAGGTTGGGGAGAGCTCAGCTGGGGTTCTGGAAGGTGTTAGAAACGTGGAGAACTAGCAGTCCCTCAAAGAGGAGCTCGTGGGTATAAATATCCAGCTCTCACAAAACTAACTGTTAGTCTGTCAGACAAAATCGGTCAGACCGGTTTGCCAAACCGGTCAGACCGGTTTTCAAACCAACTAGCCGTTGGACGGTGTCAGTGCCAAAACCGGTCAAACCGGTTTGCCAAACCGGTCAGACCGGTTTGGGCCAGGGAACCCTACCAAGGTTTAGATCTCGTGGGTTAGTCTCTCATGAGTTCACTTGAGCACTTTTTGATGTTTGTTGTCCAACCACAGTTGCATCCCTCTTGATAGTACGGCACACCTAAACTAAAGACAAAAGATAAACACTGATTAATCCACTTGAGCTTGCTTCAACAAGAATGATGCCGGACTTGATCATTAATATCTTGAGGGCCTCCACCAATGTAAACCAGCAGAGCACATGTATTAAATGTAGAGATAGAAGCATGTGCTCGAGCATATCCACCTTGAGCTAATGACTTAGAATTCTTCCATAGAGTAGTGTAGCGTTTGCTTGAATTCTAAAGCCATTCCAACTTTGTCAATCACAACACTAGATGCAATTCATTGCTTTCCTCGGTAGGCTTGGATATGATACTTCAAAATCCCTTGATGCTATCAACTTCACCTTAGCAACTTGCTCATGGTTGCTATCCATAGCTTTTACTTAGTTCCTCATTTTAGCCATCTTGATTTCTTCATCACTTATCCTTGCCACAATTGAGTCAAGCTTTGCATCATATAGATAGATCTATTTGAGATGCCACTCAATTAGTTGTTCTTTGATTGACAAGAAATATCCTTGCTTTGCAAACTTCTATTTGTAGGTCCATCATCTTGGAGATAGCTATATGACCCTTTTTCAAAGCTCTTCTTGAAGTCTTGCAAACAAAACCTTTTTTGTATGAATCAACATCCCCTTTTTGACATTGGAGTGAAATCCACTTGATATCATACTCGGAAAAACTCTTGTATAGGTCATCAAGTTCCTTCACATATCGAAAAATAAATTCCCTTGATGCTATACTCATCTTGGACTTAGTTCTCCCATTTGTAAACCACAAGCTTCTCTTTTCTTCACAATAAGCTTTACTTAGTACATAGAGATCAACCAAGTATTGTGATACAAATGTGCCTCTATCTTCACCTTTCTTTTGCTTTGGATTACTTGTTGTATGTGTCATGTAGAATCTAATGGGAGGAACACACTAGCCACAACATGACATTCATCTTTAGTATGCTTGCATACTCTCCATGTATAGTGTCATGATCCACACTTATTTTCTTTGCGGTATGAGCCATATGTATGATCTTTCACATTTATATCATTTATCAATAATCAATAACCTGCTCACATGCTTTACAAGAGTGTTAGTTCTTTAATCAAATTGTCACTCAACTCATCAAAACTCACTTAGGGCTTGATTGCACTTACAGTCATGCCCGGTAAATCACTTACAACAGGATCGATAATATGCCAAAGCCCACACGAAGGCGGGTCCAGAGTACAAGTTCAACTTTACATAAAAACCCACAGGGTCACATTATTACAAACCAAGTTTTCATACATGAAAGTAAAGTGTTTCGGAGTTTAAACAGCGGAAAGTAAACTAAGCGGAAGATACACACGGGAGGCCATCCATAGAGTATCACTCATCATCGTCATTCTCCCATTCAAGTTCCCAACCATCCGGAATAGAGCCAGGCCAGATGGAATTACCTGAAAACAACAACACATGCAAGGCTAAGTATACTAATACTCAGCAAGATTGGCCCGACAAAAATAAAAGTCAACTAGACATGCAAGGCTTTTTGGCTGGTGGGTTTGTTTTGCCAAAAGTGACTAAGAGTTGATCCTTAATTTCAAGTTTTAGCTCCAATTCTAGTATGTTAACCATTCTAGGTAAGCACCTAAACTAAACAATCATGGTTGTGCAAACAATATTAATCAGGCAATTATATTAATCCAAAAGTTCCATAAATCCATATGGGGTAGCCAGTGGTTAAGCCGTCTCAGATAACGGCGAGAGACCGATGATCGATCGATTTATAATCTTTGCAAGGTACAACCCAAGACACACGGAAGAAGGTAGACCCCAAGAAATCAAATAAAGCAAATGCGGGGTCTACTCCGATCAGGCGGTTCCCGTCATTCCCCAGATTAGAAACAGATGCCACAGTCCTAAGTACAAGGTTTACTGGTACGCCCAACACGGCACGTCCAGACTCACACTTGCACTACCAGGAGCAAACCGGGAGACGCATCTCAAGAGTAGTAGCGATAAAGTTCCCGCACTGGTTCATTAGGTACTAGGCTTACTGGTCCCATTCCCGACAAGTGCTTGGTACATTCAATAGGTTAAACCAGCACAATACTACTCGGTCGAGACCGAACCCATTGCTCTTACCACATGAGCAAGTCAATTTAACCAACTTATGATTCCAACATAAGTGTCCTATATCTCGCGAGCAATGAGTCATTACTCGACTTGTACCATGTCCTTAGAGCATGGCACTAGCGACCTAACATACTAGTATAAGAGCATAGGTACCTAAGGATCATGCATCTAGGTTTCAAATCGACTCCTGAAACTTAAATGCACAAACATAACATAAATACTAAAAGTAAAGTTGTGAGTTTAACAAAAATGTTAGATGCACTTCGGTGCTTGCCTTCCTCTACATCAGCTACAGCCTTGGGCTCTTCTGGACTTTGGTCCAGGTCTTGGTGCACACCCAGCTCGTTCACTTCTCCATCTACCGTCCCGTCTCCCTCCTGGGTGAGCGTGTAAGTACCGTCCGGCAAATCTACACGTATACATGCATATGCATTAGGTTATGGTGAAGGTGGGAGAATTACCACTAAACCAACTCTTGTTGGCCACATTCAACCACACATTTACATTTTCTCACAAAAAGTATTGGTGGTGGTGTGATGGTTAACTAAAAGCTATTTTGATGGTGATTGTGTGCACATCTAAGCAAATTAACTTAATTAAATTCACAAAATAGTATGGGGGTGTGTTTAAGGATGACAAATAGAAATACTTCATGAAATACTTAATTAAACTTAAATAATGAGGATAAGCATATTTATTCAATTCCTAGCTTACCTTTCATCCAAAATTCATATTAAAAGAAATATAACTCCAACTGTCCTAAAATTTTGTACACAGCAGCATATGACTAGACTAAGCTTAGATACCAAAAATTAGCTCCAAATTACATATAAATTAATTCATATGAAAAAGACAAATATCAGCCTAGCTTAACTTCATTAAATCATACAAAAAGATTTACTAATCTTTTTGACATCAAATTTTTCCTACAGGTCATTCATGTCAAATTCTCCAAAAACGAAAGTTGTAGAGAAACTATAGGACTACAACTTTCACAAAGGGCGACCTATGTTTTGATGTTTGGTTTGACGGGAAAAACGTGCTGAACTTGCAGAAATTCTCGGCCCTGAAGTACTGTTCACATCGACTTCAACTCAATTTTTAGCTAATTTACACTCAAAATTGGAATGTCTGCCAATTATGAAAAATGTGTTCCCGGAAACAAGGAAAAACTTTTATATTGACAGAATTTGAAGTTTTATAGTGAAATTTGGAGAACGCGCTAGAAAACCATTTCAGCATTATAGAGCTCTTAAGGGGTTTGACCAAAATTTGTGAATTTGACCAAGGTTTCTTTTGCAAAATTGTTCAAAACTACACTAAGTATGCTTTGGGACTAATCATACTTAATTAACAAGTCTTAATCATGTGCTTATGCTAAATAAACATCAGGGATGTTACAGTAGCCTTTTTCGCTTATTTTGTTGTTGTTGTTCCTATGTGGTTAAGACTTTGTATTCAAACTTTTCTCCTCTTCTTAATGAAAAATGTGCTATGCATGTCTTAAAAAAAAGAGCCACCAACGTTGTAAGAAAAGGCTGGGGGTGGGGGCGTGGTGGCGGTTCTCGACAGGTAGTGGAGGCGCGGTGGAGATCCACGCCAGCCAGGACCGGACACCTTAGGCGGTGGTGGGGGCGAGGAAGACCACGAGGGGGCCAGTGGTGGAGTAGCATAGGGGCGAGGCTCGCTTGCCATTGGACCTCTAGCGTTGAGATGTTGTTGTGTGGGCTAGGTCTACGTGATAGGGACTCAACAGCGGAGGGATCAATGGCAGAGGATCTGCTTCCGTGGCGGAAGGGTAGAGGATGTCAGGAACAGCCATACAGAAAGGGAAAAGGCAGAGGCTTTTATGGGCATCTAATGAGACTACTACGCCTACCGCAAGCTAGATAGAAGCCCCCTGAACCCACTCTGCAAAATCCATCATTACTGTCGGAGCCTGTTTGGAACACCTTATAACCAACTTACGGTCAAAATTGTTATAAATTCTCCACTATGAAGATGAGTGGGCTCATTCCTTAATGCCATGTAGTGCATTCGAGGTTACTAGATGTGCCTTGAAGGCTATATCTATATATAGGAGTTGTATGTGTAATACCAATAGTCTAATGAGAATATGCATAACTCCCTCACATACTTGTCTCTTGTGTTACTCTTGTGATGATTTTGTGTATTAGAGAGAGGGAAACGGGATCGATCTACAACTTCTTCACGTCTTGTTCTTGGATGGAAATTGGATCGGAAATCTGATTTACAACACGTTATCAGCAGCTCTCCATTGAGTTAAGGTATGGTCATCATCTTTTCCTCCGAATTCTTATAATCTCTGCTAGCAATCTGTTTCAATTCGATCGTTCTTCGAATGGTCCATACGTTTTCCTGGTGGTTGTAGAACCTGTAGTTCCTTCACCATGTTACCAGAGATATGATGCGTAGATTTCTGGACTCTTTGATCAGATTGTTTTTCCATACAGCAGCTAGCTAGATCTCCCGGCAGTTTAATTAAATCCTTCATATCATGTTTATGATTAATCCTGCTAAATGTGGATCTATTCCCTTCAGTACTATGCTAATTAGCTTCAACATGATACTGCATGTTGCCTGCCATGTGTGCACGCTCGATATGGAACCTCTGATCCGCGCATCAGGCGACGTACTCGCATGCGCTCATCGTTGTGAGTTGTGACCAGAAGTCAATAACTGCATTATGGTGCTGGACAGCAACCTGCTTTGTCGCTTTGAGACACTATTACAGGCAACGATGGCCTCAATCAGCAGGCACGGCGACCTACAGTTGCCACCGTCGTCCACCGTGTGTGCGCATGACAAGCATCGTCTTCCCGCATCATGGAAACGGCCGCTCGATGCGTGCCTGCTCATGTTCCACTAAGTGTTGCAATTAACAACAGCCCCGGTACGGTGCATTAGCTTTTTAGCTTCTGCATACTTCTTAATTTATACGCCAACCACGGGGTACTACGCTTACGTGGTTACGCCGGCGGCTGCCAAAGAGCTAGCTAGATCTTGTTGTCGGCAAAACTCCCTGAAGTTTTGGTTAATAACACAATACGAGTAGGAAGTGGCAGATCTGTTTAATAACGACCTCCCAGAAGTTTGGTTCATAACTAAAACTAGATCACATCCACTATTGTTTTTTGCATACTAGCTAGTACTACTTGTTTACCTGCAGTAAACTCACATGCATGCCTCTTTATATCTTGTAGATATGGATAATTCTGTAAAGAAAGATTATCATGAGCTTGTCCCAGATGGTACTAATTATCTGATATGGTCCCACGAAACACATTTATTCCTAAAAGGATATGATTTGTGGAAGACTGTTCATCCCAAGGATGATAATGAGGTTGTTAATTCTGAAGATAACATCTCAGCTGTGCGTTACATCTGGTCCCACTTGTCCCCTGTTCTTAAACAGGAATACACACATGTTACAAATCCAAAGGTCTTATGGGACTCTCTAAATAAGCGATTCCAGAAAATAAGAGAGAAACTGATTCCGGAATATCAGTGCGCTTGGGAAAACCTTAATTTCCAAAATTATAAGACCTTACAGGAATATAATGCTGCCCTGTTTAAGATCACATCAAGCTTGAAGCTATGTGCTCTTATGGTCACAGAAGATGAAATGATTAAAAAGACGTTGTCTGATATTGTTCCAGAAGAAGATCTCTAGAACCAGAAGATTAAGAAAAAGAAATACACGAAGTATTCCGATTTAGTCTGTGACCTTCCTCAGGATCAAGTATATACTGAGTTGGAATTCAGGGGCAAATTTATACATAAACAAGGTGAGTACAAGTGTATTAAGTGTGGCCTACCAGGCCATACGAAACGCATGTGCCGTACTCCTAGAAGACTTGTGAATGCATATCGCAATCATATGGAAAAGCTGGAAGCTACTAAAAGGATAAAAGGACAAGAGCAATGACCATCATATATATATAATCTCTGAAGTATTAAAAGATACGCATGGGGACACAGAATAGTCTTCCAACTTGTATCACACTAGCTACAGGCATGCATCATGAATCCTGTAGAAAATTTGCAATAAGTATTATATTCTGCATGAATTTAGTGGTTTGGTGGTGATCTCAGTTATCTTTAGTTGAATTGTGAATTAAAGATCACATACTTATATGTTTCCCATTTGCATTGTGGTTGTCTATGTGTACATATACATGATATTATATGGGTTACATAATCCCGAAGTATTATAAAATGACCAATTTACTTTTAAGGACAAACCACATATATGCATGGAAAATTCTGGGAAATGAAATATTACTTCTATGGATATAGATAACACATGCTCCCCTCATGCTTTGAGCATTTATTTACCAGAAGTAATTTTTTGGAATAAAGTGCATGAAAATGGTCGAGAGGACAGCTCCTAATTTTGAGATAAATGATGGCATTTCTTTCAGCGACATGAAGTTGCAACATGGCTATCTAATATACTCATATATTTTCAGCCATGTTAGTGTGGAATCATAGTAGATTTCCTGATGTAAGTCACACTACTTGTCTTTTTTTTGGACTGTACTACTGATCCTACAATATTTAGGATCGCATAAACCGATAGTCGCAGAAAAGACATCGGACATAATAGAGAGAAACTATGTTGTCAACTTCAAATTTAAACCAAATGGTAAGGACTTGTCCATGATGGACATCCGTGAAAAATTGGGGTTAGGTAGCAGAACTACTTAGTGTGATATATCGACCTGTAGTCCTATATCATATACACTTCTAAGTGTACCAATATCTGATTTGATGGAAACTAAACATATAGATCCCAAGCATATGTCCTTTACTTACGAGAGAAACATTGCTGATCCAAGTTTATCCCTGAAGGATATCGACCATTGTTCTTGCCAACCTGTTAATATACATGAAAAATGTTGCTACATATGTAAATTATTTTTTAATGGCCCAATTTTTATATGGTATGAGTAATTGGGTCGACATGGGCAAAATGACATGAGCTGGACTACAACATAACTCTGCATAAAAAATACGCTTTGCCGCAACGTCCAGATGCCGACCACCTTGCTATATTTTTTTTTATACACATTTCACTTGATGAGCCTGAAAGCGCAATGCCACCATTCGTTGTTTTTCTAAAGAAACAGTGACCTTGAAGGTCAACGTGCATGATAATTAGATTGACCATTGATATTGTGGCAAGCAAACATTAGACCTTGAAGAGTTATCATAAAAAATTATATGCTTAGGGTGTGAAGTCTGGAAGACTACATTTTGCATTGGATAGCAAGAACAAATTTACATATTTGTAATTAAAAATCCACTGGATTTGTGGATTTTAGCATTAGCAGAGTATGTCTCCTCCAGTAGAAGGAAGCACATGCATTTTTATGCAATTAAATTAACATAAAGTCCGAGCTCCCTGCATATAAAATAAAAAACAAACCCCTACCATTAAAAGTGCGAAATATTATTTCCCACGTTATTCACTACAAATGCATGCATGAAAACCACTTGAAGTTGGTAATTGGAGATTTTCTTTGTATGCTATTATATATCTCGGCATTAGGGGGAGAGAAATGCTAATTTTGATAAATGCCTTGATATATATGAATTGTATCGCACTAAACTAAACTAGTTGTTTAGTTCACACTCCCAATATGCTAGAAGCATGGAGTTTTGCCAGGAAATTGCCGAATAGTTGAGGAGCAACTACAATGTTACCTGAAGTAGATGTGGATATACCCGGGATTAATTTCATATCCATGTATGACTTTTTGGCATTTGATCAAATTATGCAGGGACGCCTGCAAATAAGATCGTGGCCTTAGTCAAAACTTATGCTCAGAAAATGCACATCAATATATGATGAAGCTCCTCACATACTCCTTTAGAGAACTCACCATGTTGCCATGTTGGTGACTTACCTCAAGTTCATCTTGGAGATGAAATCCTAGCAATCTGCGTATATTATAATGCTAGGAATGCGGAACAACAATGGATCTATAATTTTGGGAAATGAGAGAGATCTATATTGAAGTGTTTTAGTGGGGGAATAAATGTGTCGACACAAATTGCCTCAATAATTGCAAAATGAATATCCTTTGGAGAACCCAGATTCGAAATAAAGTCCGTGGCACAAGTGCTCGAAGCACTTGTATCGGGTTAAATGAAAATGCAATTGAGGATAAACCAATATCGCTAAATCTTGAACTTGTTCATATGTTTATGAGTTACTATTGAAGTACTAAGTGGTGAAAGCGATGGTTTTAAAAAGTCTTGAAAGAGACTAGTCCCCACATGTGTTGAATAAACAATGTTTCGCTAGAAAGACTTTTGGCAATCGGCATGAATCATAATATGCAGTTAAGGGATTCTGAAGATCCAGAAAAAGATCCTTAGTGGTCTTGAAATATATAAATTAGCAACACATGTAAACCTCATACCAATATTGCCTTCCATTAGAAATATTAAGATTTCTTTGTTGAAAGAATATTTCCCTGAAGGATTTCATGAAGGACTTGATATGTTTTCAAGTCTAAACACCAATAATTGAATAAACCCTTGAGAAGGAAAAAGATTGGTTTTATTGGCTTCATTGTCCCATGAATGCCAGACTAGTGATATTATACTCTATAGTCAAAGATCAATCCCCGAAGGACCCTTGGTTGTTGTGTCAAATTCTCGAAGAAATTTGCAATAAAAGAATGGTGCTTTTCTAATCAACAGTAGATGATGTGTGTCAATACAATTTGTTCTGAAAAGGACAAGTTACTTGCATTACACAAACCATATATAAATTATGGGTATGCATGATACAATAAACCAAATTACTCCCATATATTCTCTATTGGACATGTTCTAGAAGAACGGCGAGACAAATATCATTAAGGCTAAATGTTGTGAGAACTATGTAGTCTCATATTAACTATGCTTGCCTAAATTGATTGGAAGCTATCATCAGGGGGAGTGTACATTAATCATGAAATGATCTTACAATGATGATGTATAATTTGTCTGTTGTGTATCTAACATATACTTCCCACAGAAAGTGTTTCAAGACCCATTTCACGTGGCTTAGGGGGAGTATTTTCCAAATGTTAGCCTTTTGTTCATGTTTTAGAGAATGTTGTCTTGAAGACAAATGTTGTACTCCTTTCCTTAGTGAGTTTTCCTGAAGTTTCTCACATAAGGTTTTTAACGAGGCAACAATGCACAAATGCATTAAGCGAGAACAATGCACTCTTTCTCCAATTTTTTCCCCACTGGGTTTTTCGGAGTTTTAACGAGGCATGTGTTGGTCGCGGCATTCGCCCAAGGGGGAGTGTTATAAATTCTCCACTATGAAGATGAGTGGGCTCATTCCTTAATGCCATGTAGTGCATTGGAGGTTACTAGATGTGCCTTGAAGGCTACATCTATATATAGGAGTTGTATGTGTAATACCAATAGTCAAATGAGAATATGCATAACTCCCTCATATACTTGTCTCTTGTGTTACTCTTGTGATGATTTTGTGTATTAGAGAGAGGGAAACGGGATCGATCTACAACTTCTTCACGTCTTGTTCTTGGATGGAAATTGGATCGGAAATCTGATTTACAACAAAAATAAGTTGAAATATAAAGCCAAATAGTCTGTTTTTTATAATTTTTTTAGCCATGTTTCTTTCCATCACCTCCATTTGTACTAAAATGCAAACGCTGATTCAGACTCGCTTTTCAAATAAACGCAATATCTATATACAACTTATGTAAGAAACGCTTTTCGTAACCAGAGTTCCATAGAAAGCCTACATCTCGCGAGTCCTAGCCCACATGTTACCTATCTTCGCTGCCTCACAACCAACTGGTGGTGATGTGGACTATCACACACACAGGGCCGGCGGCCCTGAGGGGGCGAGAGGGGCGACCTGCTTGGGCCCTCGATCGACATCCCAGGGTCCTCGATCAAGTATGCCTACTGTATATATTCTCAAGTCATACGCGTAGCCGAACGCTGAAACTAAGCGAATGGACTCCTCAGTTGATCATCAGAGAGCATCTGCTCATCTCGACAACGACACGATCTGTCTGTTTGCAGCCGTGTGCAGACCAAGCCACTTGCATTGAGACGAGACGAGACACAAAAGATATATAGCTCGTATTTCTGTCCACGATATTCAAGAGTCCAAACACCAGACGGGGCCTTGCTACCTTTATATCTTATACACAGCTATATTATATCCTATGTGTGCATCTATACATGGTTAATTAATGTTACTCCTAAATGAATTTTATATGAAGAGCTCTAGTTTTTTTTGTCTCGGGCCCTCAAAACCTCAGAACCGGCCCTGCACACACACATGCACTACACACAAGCAGAGGGCCATTTAAGATATATCCATCAATCATTGGGTTGGGATAGCATTACATATGCTTACACCCCGTTTGGAAGTATGCATTGAAGCACGGAGTTCGGAATTGGCATTGTAGAACCTGAATTCTGCTGTTCGGGTAGTCTTGGAATTAGAATTGGAAACAACCCTCCAATGCCCAGGGGCATTGGGCGTACTACCGCAACACCCCTCACAATACCGAGCCCTCACCCTCCATGTTGGATGGAATCCTTCTCTCGGTCGTTCCTCGCTCCCACCTCTCGCATCTCTTCCCAATCTCCGGCTTTGGTGTGGGGGCGCGAACCGGACTTGGTGCGGGCGTGCGGCGGCTCTGGCGTGGCGGCGCAGATCGAACTGGGTGCGGGCGTGCGGCGGCTCCGGCCTGGCGGCACGAAAGAAAATAGCGAGCTCCGCCATGGCGGGGCGCGGAGGAGGACGGCGTGGCGAGGGAGGCGCAGTGGAAGATGGCGACCTCCGCCATGGCTGGGGCACCCTCCTCCATCTTCCTCTTCGGCGACTCCCTCTATCGACGCGCTGGAGGGAAAGAAGATACAAAGGCACGGCGCGGGATACCTCTGCCCCAAGCTAGGGTGGCGCAGCCTATTCCTACCAGGTCAGGGTGTTGCGGACTGCCTCCGCCCCAGGCCAGGCGGCACGGCATGGCTTGCTCTGTCGCTCCTCTGCCAGCGTGGCCCCGTCCTCCACGGCGCTGCATCTCAATCGGCCTCCTCTGGTGCCGTGCTACCCTCTGCTCCCGTGCCGCTCCCCTCTTCCGGCGTAGCACCCACACACAGCGCCACCGCTCTCTTCTCCATGGGCAGCGGTAGGAGCTCTTTGGCTCGTCGGCGAAGAACGGGCAAAGGGATGGACAGTTTGAGCAGGGTTCATGAGCAAATTCCAATTTCGTACTCTTGCACGTCCAAACAGACCTTGAATTAGTTTTCTTCCTACAATTCCACAAGACAATACAAAAGCCATCCAAACATCAAAATTTGAATCATGTCCAATCTCAATATCCTGGCTGAATTGGTATTGAACTCAATTCAATACCAAGCCCTCCAATATCTACAACCAAACACACCCTTATACAACTTGGCATCCATCTTCACAAACAACGAACTAATTAAACATTCTTCTTTATAAGATAGATAGAAGCGCACCTTGCAGTCTGAGGGTTCAATTTCTGGTGTGTCGTCCGAGTGCCTCAATCTTTGCTTAGAGGTACTCCATCCTAAAATATAATGTATTTACTTTTTCTAGATATATATTTTTTACTGCACATATTGATACACATTATATTGCGCATTGAAAATAAATAAAATGAGCTCACCATTTCGCCATTTTGGTACGAATTGAAAAGGAACATAGACAGGGCCACACACGCAGAAAGCTCAACTGCTTTACGATAAGGAACAAGAAGCAACCACCCACGCACGCACTAGGCCATCACTAGATACACGAGTCGTAGAGTAACACAGAGTGGTGGGGCTTTGTGGGTGGGTGGCTGCGTACTACGGCATCATGCACGTAATGATTCCCTGCGTCATGCAATTAACGGCCAATGTTTGGGCCAAACAAATCGATCGGCAGCGCGGAATATTGAATGGTTTCAGTTTTCCTCCCAACATGACTACGAAACCGCCGCCTGCCTAACACACTTGCATGCATGAATGCATCCACCACCCATCACACGCGTGCATCCACGAACTGATCGGTCTGTTCGTAGTGGCGCAACAAGACGGCCGGCCGGCCGGCCGGCACCACCACCACCGCCGGCGGCCACACAAGGCATGTGTGTATACTGCTCTCCGAATAGAATGGCCATTGAGGGCTTCCAGATCAATATACTACCTCCGTTTGCTAATATATGACTTTAATTAGTTTATTTTTAGTTAACCAACATCATATATTAAAGGATGGAGGGAGTACCTAAAATGTAGCTAGAATCCCAGAGTTCGACCCCGCCACAATTAATGGGCTCGGTCATGTTAGGTCTGAATTCATTCTTCGTGCAAACTTTTTTGGACACGTAAAAGAGTTGTGCATCTTTATATTAATAGAACTAATATAGGTACCATCTTCGTATAAAAATATTTGTTTTGTTGATCTTTTTACAACGCTTGACCATTTGTTTTATTAAAAAATGCATTACAAATGTATAAATATTAATGGTAGTAATTATAGTAAGATACAAAGTAAATGATACTTACATAACTTTTAAATTCATATGAGTGGTCAAGTCGTGATCAGAAGTCATCTAAATGATTCTCCGTGCAAAGATATTACATAATCTAAATGGAAGATGATAATGTAGCCACAGCTGGTGTGCACCCATGCCTTTTGACCAAAAGTTGACCTAGCTACAAACGTAGCCGGCTTACTGACTTGGAGCCTGACAGGGCTACAGGAGCAGCATTGTTCTACACACAGCCGGTGGCTAGTGCCTGATACTGATTTATTATTTAGTTGGTGACTGAAGAATGATATTGATTTGTTCTGAGAGAAAAATATTGTAGTTGGTGGGTGATAATCCAGTCGAACATGACGCAGTCGAAGGAATCGCACACGAAAGGTCGTAAAGCTTAATCAGCGAGGTGTCTGGCTGAAAGCTCAGGTCAGCATCATCGGCCATTGGCATTGCTTGCGCTCCATGTATATGATGTATCGTCCTTAATTGCACGTCACCAGCCGACGTCGTGGTCGTCTGGTCGAGGAGACGTGGACGCTTGTGCAGACTGCAGTCGTTGCGCTAGCTGTTTCCTGGCCCCCGGGTTGTTATCCACTACCACCAGCAAGGCCGCAGTACTCTGCAATATCTGCAGGACCTCTTGGCGTCTCATTCCTGCGCTGATGTTATATTTTTTCTGTAATTTTTTTCTGTTGCAAGTACACCAGTAGGCACTAATCATGTATTTTCATCATGCCCATCAGCAGTTGAGCACTCCTACACTACTAGGCAAACCACCTTTTGTACCGGTGCACAACCCCTTTTAGTACCGGTTTCGAAACCGGTATTGTTCAATCGGTACTAATGTTAAGAAAACATTAATACCGGTTCACATAACCGGTACTAATGTCGCTTCCCGTCATCTCCATCACCTCCTCCGTCCGTCGTCTCCATCACCGACCCCCTCCGTCTGTCTCTCCCCTCCGTCACTTCTTTCTTTTTCTTTTTTTTTTCTTTTCTCAATCTCATTTCATCTCATCTCATCACACAATCACAGAAATCACAACACAAGATTATCAACTCATCTCATCACAAGATTCACCATCTCAAGAACAATCTGATTTACCATCACAAGATGATTCACAGTACAAAACCAATTCACAAAATCACAAGAACAAAATAAAAAAAGTCAATTTTAGAACAAAATCCAGGCGCCTCCCGGCCGGTCGGAGCTGCGTCGTGGCCGCCAGGCTCCTGCGCTGTGGCCGCCGCCCTCCTGCGCCGGTCTCCTGCGCCTGGCCGCCGGCCCTCCCGCGCAGGGCCTCCTGCGCCGCGGATCCGCCGGCCTCCTGCGCCGGGGCCGCCGGGATGGCCGGTCGCGCGCGGATCCCGCGCCCTGGCGGCCGGCCTGGCCAGCCGCGGGCGGATCCCGCCGGCCGCGCACCCTGGCCACGCCGTGATGAGTGCCCGGCCGGCCGCCTGTACTGCAGGGAGAGAGAGAGGTGAGGTGAGAGAGATAAGGTAAGGAGTGAATGGTGGGAGAGAGGGGATTTTTTCTAAGTGTGGGAGAGGGGGCGCGGATGAAGAAGGGCCGGGGGTGGGGGGATCCAGGGGATCAGACGGCGGGCAGACGGCGTTCTGTGCGCGTATGCATTAGTACCGGTGCTCTTTTTGCCCTGGTATTAATGTGTTCGCATTAATACCAGGGCTAATTCTCACCTGGTACTAATGTACTTTCACGGAGGCGCAGCGGGAGCTCTCTCTTCTCATCTCACATTAGTACCGGTTGTATTTGACATTAGTACCGGGCGCTGAAATAACCGGTACTAATGTCAAATTTGACCTGGGATAAAAGCCTCATTCTCCAGTAGTGCTAGTCTCCTACTACTCCACGGACAGTCGTCTAGTCTCCGTGCCGTGCCAATGCAATTTTCCCCTTTTCGAGCTCATGAACACATGCAAGGGCATGTTTTTTATTTAATTTGTGAGCTTTGGACATAATTAAAAGAGTGTTCTAGTAATTTCTCATTATTTTTGTTACTTGATTCCACAAAATAGTACTTCTTTTGGCACTTATCATTAGGTACTTCACATTATTTTATTTGTTTTCACTGTTCAATTTCACAGGATGGATGACTCTCATTTTTTTTTCAAGTATTTCAAATATGTGTTTTAAAAGAGCTTGTAATTCAGTTGTTGTTGTAGGCTTGCGCCTTGCGGGGATGCCGAAGTCTTGAGAGATGCTATGTTAGTGCAAGTGGACTTTCCCATCGAAGGCAATTACCCAGATATGTCTTGCAGTGATATGCACCACTGCCACCACTCATTGGCGAAGCAGCCAGGATTGATGTCTATGGCTGCTGAGCTCCTTCTCCCGCTCCCTTGTCTTTCCTCTTCGTTCTCTCCTACACATTTTTCATGGTGTGCAAGCACGCAAAAGGCGGAAAGTGCAAGGCATATGCATGTAACAAAGCAACACGCCCTCCCGCTGGTCATATATCCTGATGTTCCAAGTTAGAGCTTTTTTACGAGTTAAGTGGAGGATCCTTCTCTCGGGTTTGAGGCTACACACTGTTTTCTCCCTGAATTTGCCCCATTTTCAAAATAAAATAAAGAAACTTACAACAATAACTGAATTTACTAGCACCTGAAAAACACATGATTTTGTTCACACCCCCTCCCCCTGCAAATTCCTTCCTCAGAATTAAACTACCTATTGGTTGGAACATAGCAAAAGAAGGGGGGGAAACAAAGTATTCCTCCAGAATTAAATTTTCCATTTTGTTGTGCCACTGGAAGACATTTCTACTGAAATTGATTTTGGCTTCCATATATACACACGCTCTAAAATGCATGAGCAGAAAAATGCACCTCATCATCAGGTTCTTGGAACAATTTGACAGATGATGCTCTCTATTATATCCAGACGACGATGTGGCGTTCCTTGCTCGAAAGGGACGTGCATGGAGCCATGGACAGTGAAGTTTATGCACTAATCTACACGCTTAACCAAACTTTTGTAGTGTCTGCACTCAGAAGAGGATAATAGGCAAGCATCATCAGTGCCCCATCTCTCCGTGGCTTAAATCAAACGATTCAACAAAAAGAAAAAAAACTAAATAACGACCGCGATTGCGCTGCAAGTTGTTGATTAGAAATAAACCATCGATCATCGAAGCAACTAATTCAGAACGCCATGTTTCATCTGTCAGCTAGCAAACCCGGCCGATTGATTGAAGCGGATCGATTTTCCCTGCACATGCCGGCAACCCTGACTGAACAACAATGCAGGAGCGGTAGGAGCTCTCCAACCAAAATAGACCAGCCAGCTACCGCGCGCAGAAGCCATATTCGTATCGCAAAGCCCCGGCCTACCTATATATACATGGCGGTAACGAGACGTGAGGCGCGTGTGCTCCCTCCACTACTCGCCCCCAGCAGGCAGCACCAGCCGGCCGGCGGCCGCCCCACCACTCCACACAGCCGCCACTTGCGGCGTCCCCATGGCCGCCTCAGCTTGCCGGCCCAGCCATGGAAGCTTCTGCCTCCTCCTGCTGCTGCTTCTTGCCGCTGCCGCTGTTCTTGGAGCGGCAGGGAGCTCCTCACATGTGCAGCTGAGCGCCGAGTCCCTGCTGCTACATGCAGACTCGTCGTCTTGCCCCACGCCACAAGGTTAATTTGATTTGCTCGCCACTAATGGTTAATTCGCTAATGGTTATTTTCGGTGATTTAGCTTTCCCCTATATATGTGGTTAGAATAGAATCAACTTTCATGTTTTTGGATGTACTGGTTTTCCCTATGCCCACCTAATGTATACCCACACGGATTAGAAACTCGTTGACTTGTTGATTCAGTGATTATTCATATACAAATAAATGTATCTGAATGTATTGAAGTTGATCAAATTAAAAAGCAAAGTAAGCTACAAAGATTTAAGTAGCAACCTCTACATGTTAATCTTGAGGAGGCATGAGCTATGTGGAAACTTGTGCTTAAGTTGTTCTCCAGCAACTTCACCATGCTTGGCCACATGAAGAATCCCCAAATACTTAAAAGTGACAGAATGAGAAGTGGTGGGAGTAAGCAAAACTCTAACCATAGTAGAAACAAAATAGGCCATCCTTTTTGCTATATATGTAGGTGAAAAGTTCACTAGCAGTAACTTTCTAGTAGTACTTAGTTTTGACCATCTTCCTGGGTGATGTAACAGAGTCGTCTAGTTCAGGACCTGTAAGGTTCACACAAGATACTGTGCTGAAACAGAGTCCCCTTTGTCGAAATGGGCCACTAGAAGCTGAAGCTATGGCTAAGCCCGAACAAATAATGAAAACAATCCGGCACTAGATACAAGAGCACCTTTCATTTTCTGAAAATGATGTGTGTGTTTTAAATTTCCATTTTTTGTCACACTCTGGAAATGAAAACTGATGTCCACAAATTTTCCACGGGATAAAATTGCCAAGTTATTTAACTCAATATTTTATTCTAAAAAAATGTAGTGCTTTGCAAATTATTCTCCAATTGCAACTGAATTTCAAATCGAGCTGATGAACGTCTGTCTGCAAATTCAGAGCAACAACATGGCGCCTCGACGGGCACGAGGATGCCGATCGTGCACCAGCACGGCCCGTGCTCGCCGCTGGCCGACAAGCGCGGGAAGGCGCCGTCCCACGCGGCGATCCTCGCCGCGGACCAGCACCGCGTCGAGTACATCCACCGCCGCGTGTCCGAGAGCACCGGCGGGGCGAAGCCGAAGCGCGGCTCCGCACCGGTCCAGCTCCGGCCCGGTGCGCCGTCGGCTGCCACCACTTCGGCGTCGTCGGCCTCGTCGTCCTACGCGACGTCGGCGAACCTCCCGGCGTCGTCCGGCGAAGCGCTGGGCACGGGCAACTACGTGGTGACCATCGGCCTCGGCACGCCGTCGAAGAAGTTCACGGTGGTGTTCGACACCGGCAGCGACACGACGTGGGTGCAGTGCCGTCCGTGCGTTGCCTACTGCTACCGGCAGCAGGAGCCGCTCTTCACCCCGGCCAAGTCGTCCACGTACGCCAACATCTCCTGCACCTCCTCCTACTGCGACGACCTCGACACCAGCGGCTGCGACGGCGGCCACTGCCTCTACGGCGTCCAGTACGGCGACGGCTCCTACACCATCGGCTTCTACGCCGAGGACACCCTCACGCTCGCCCACGACGTCGTCAAGGAGTTCCGGTTCGGGTGCGGCGAGAAGAACCGCGGGCTGTTCGGACAGTCGGCGGGGCTGATGGGGCTCGGCCGCGGCAAGACGTCGCTGACGGTGCAGGCGTACGGCAAGTACGGCGGCGTGTTCGCGTACTGCCTCCCGGCGGCGCCGTCGGGGACGACGGGGTTCCTGGACTTCGGTCCAGGCGCGCCGGCGGCGAACGCGCGGCTCACGCCGATGCTGACCGGCGACGTGTCGACATTCTACTACGTGGGGATGACGGGCATCAAGGTGGGCGGGCACCTGCTGCCCATCCCGGGGTCCGTGTTCACCGCCGGCGGCGCGCTGGTGGACTCCGGCACGGTGATCACGCGCCTGCCGCCGTCGGCGTACGAGCCGATGCGGTCGGCGTTCGCCAAGGCCATGGACGCGCTGGGGTACAAGAAGGCCCCCGCCTACTCCATCCTCGACACCTGCTACGACCTGACGGGGTACAAGGGGAGCATCGCGCTGCCGGCGGTGGCGCTGGTGTTCAAGGGCGGCGCGTGCCTCGACGTCGACGCGTCGGGGATCCTGTACATCGCCGACGTGTCGCAGGCGTGCCTGGCGTTCGCCCCCAACGACGACGACACCGACGTGGCCATCATCGGGAACACGCAGCAGAAGACGTACAGCGTGCTCTACGACCTCGGCAAGAAGGTCGTCGGCTTCGCGCCCGGCGCTTGCTGATCCCCAGTGGTCCGCCTCGCTGGTGAAGTAGTAGCACGTCCAATGATTCTCGAATAACTAATTAAGTAATTATTCGCCTGCATCCGCTAAGCGGTAGGCGATTATCCTGTCAGTAACTGTCAGATGGTATGCTTCAATTGACTGAGACTCGTCTCTGGAATCTGAATTGCACAAGCTGTCATTCTTGTCCATCTCTCAATATTATATTCACCCTCAAACTTGTGAGGTGTTATTTAGATTTTTTTGCGGGTGGTGTTATTTATAATTGAGTTAAATACGCTTTTAGTACATGAACTTAGCGAGTGGATGTACTTAGCTACATCATCTTTCAAATTACTCATCATCATAGACAACTATATTTTTGGTACCCACTACAAGTCCCATCCTGATTTCTCTCAGCTCTTAGCATAGCCACGTCATTCCCCACTCGACGCTCCCCCACCCACCCCGGCCGCCGCCCCGCCCGTGAATCCCACTACCAGCGCCACCTCGCTTCCCCACCGCAGCCCCCTCCCCTCCCCGCCGCCTCGCTTCCCCACCGCAGCTCCCCCACCTCCCAGCTGCCTCATCGCCTCCCTCACGCAGCAAGCACCTGAAACGTCGCCCCCACCTCACTTCCCCGCCGCCTCCCCTCCCACCGCTGCTGCCTCGCCTCCCTCACCGCCATAAATTGCCCAAGCCCCTAACTCCTCTCTAGGCGACGCCCCTCCTACACCACCACTCGAGACAGCGGCGTACCTGCTCCACCTCTCGATCTGCCCGCCAACAACCTGAGCCAATGAGCACGCCTTGGACCCAGGGCATAGGCACCGACGCAGAGCCACTCGACGACGACGCAATCACCACAGGTGGACGCGCGCCGGCGAGGGGGTTTGCGGCGGCGCAACTCCTCCTCCGAGCCGCCATGATCTTCTCTCTGGATCTTGCCATCGCGAGAATGGGGAACACACACACTCTCTCTCTCTGGATCTCACCGTCGCAAGGCTAGGGAAGCGAGGGAGGGAAAAAGAAAGAGCGGAGGGGGAGATGGCCGACGGCCTCAGGCTGGTGGCGCTCGCCCTCACCGTCGCCGGCGAGCGCGCCGATCCCCGGCCATGAGTCAAACCTCCACCGCCGCCGCTTGCAGCACGACAGAACTGGGGGGAGAGTGCGCTAGGGTTCGACGCAGCATTTTTGTTCGGCCAAAACACGTGCTCAGCCGTCCATCGTGATGGACGGCCAGGAGCAGCCGGCAGGTGATGTTGGAGCTGGACCATGGGCCAAAACGCGCGACCGCAAGGAGATCGTGGGCCGTAAGGCGGCCCGTTATTCAGTTGCTGGGCGTCCGCACAGTGTCAATTGTGAATTTCTTTTCTTCCATTCATTCTTTATTTTCAAATCACTTTAGAATTTGTATTTTTCAAATTTAATCAAAAGATCCCGCAGCAACGCGCGGGGTATCACCTTGTTTGAAAACAACAACTTGATAAAAGAGTGTAGATGGATCACCTGAATGACACATAGGCAAAAACATGCCACGTAGGCGGCTTACATCTTAACCAATATTTTTTTTTTAAAAAATCCTTACTAATTTTACCATTAACTAAACTGATTGTTTCACAATTCGACTTCATACCCTAAACCAAACCTTTCTTATCAAGGTTATAAAAAGGTTCGCAAAAAGTGCAAAATAGATAGCGGGGAATGGAAGGAATCGATTAAACCCTCGTAATTTGGAGCTAACTTATCATATTCTCTCAGATTTGGTCCCATCACGTGGTGTGCCGAGTGGCGCTGGTCTTCTTCCTTGCGGCGGCCCAAAGCCCTATATGTTTCTCCGTCAAAACTTCAGCAGCTTGTCGGAACCTTCCCAATTATAAAAGCAGTAAATAAAATAAATAATGCAAAAGGGCCAATTTGCAATAGTGATGTCATATATTATTAACATGTAAGCACTAATTCTACACATAAGCTGCTTCGTGGCATGTGTTTCGCCTACGTGTCATTCCGATGATCCATCCGTACCCACATGTCAAGTTGTTGTTTCCGGATGAGTAATTTGAGAGATGATGTATCTAAGCGCACCCACTCATCAAGTTTTTTTAAAAAAAGAATTTTCTCTGCTTTATAGAAAGTGATAAAGTTTTGCTTTTACAGATTTGTAAGAGCTGGTATCCCCGAATTGCTGGGATACCAGCTCTTACAAAGCAAAGCAACAGAAAAACAACTGCCAACCAGCACAGGCGGCTACCCAGGCACATGCACTAAACACTTAGGGCCTGTTTAGTTCCTAAAATTTCACCTAACTACCCGTCACATCAAACTTCGGACACTAATTAAGAGTATTAAATGTGGATTAATGACAAAACTCATTCCGCAATCCCTACCTTAATTTTTGAGACGAATCTAAGGGCCACTGGTGGAAAAACGGCCTTTGTTCCCAAGCATTTGTCCCGGTTCAACTTTGGAACCGGGACAAATACTTTTGGGGCGACGTGGCCTCGGAAGGCTGTTTGCACCGCCCCCCCCCCTTTAGTCTCGGGTGGTAATACCACCCGGGACTAAAGGCCTGGCGTCCAACGGCTCTGAGCCGCAATTATTGGCGCCAGACTTTAGTCTCGAGTCGTAACACCACCCGGGACTAAAGTTTTTGTCCCGGGTGGTATTACCACCTGAGACTAAAGGCTCATCTTTAGTCCAGGGTGGTAATACCACCCGGGACTAAAGGGTGCGCCTATATATCCCTGGCTCCCTTCTTCTTCCTCTGCCCGAGCTCATATTCACCCGAGAGCTTAGTTTGTGAAGAGCTAGCTAGTTCTTCTCCTAGGGAGGTGATGTCCAATTTTTTCGTCATCAATTTGTGAAGATTTCTCTCCTCCAAAGTGTTGCTAAGGTTTGATTCTTCATTCTTCCTTCATTTGTTATGATTAAATTTCGTTTTTATGGTTAAACATGGAGAAAATATGGATTTAGATTTTTAGGTGGTAGGAGGAGATGATGTTTTCAGATGTTTTAGATTTAGCTAACATTGTATTTAGTTTCACATATTTTTTAAGCATAGTTTCACATAGGGATTTATCCTCTAATTTTATAGTTTTTGCTATAGAGATAATTGATTTTAACTTTTAGATGAGAGATGCATTTAATTTTACATTTAGCTTAATTTATTAGAAGTTAGTTTATTAAAAAAATGGTCATTACCAAATGAAAATATACTACCTACCTATTTAATTCATTTTTGTTAAGTATTTCTTGTTTTTATTTAGAATAGATTTAGGCATTCTCTTATTTTTTTTTTCTTTTTTCCATATATACAGTCGGTTAGACGTTCTGTACCAGTAGCCTTACATCCTAGCTAGCTACAGTCCAACATCACCGACGAGCTGGGGCTATACGTGGCTCGGTGATGTTGGGCTGTAGCTAGGTAGGAGATGCAGGGCTGTAGCTTGGCGATGTACTGTAAGTGGGAGAGCGAGGTGCCTGTATATGATGGTGAGGTGAGGTTGTACTTCCTGTCGGTGCAATGGACCGGCAGTCCACCACGGGGTAGGCTATGGTGGTAGATTGTTTGGTGGGGATCGCCAAGACTAGAGCTAGATGGTGAACAAAGGACACAGGGTTTATCCAGGTTCAGGCCGCCGGGAGGCGTAATACCCTACGTCCTGTGCTCGGTGTGTTGTATTGATGGTTCCACGATTGGGAATCAGATGGAGTTGTTTTCGAGGGGGGTCCCTGCCGCCCTTTTATAGCCTGGGGGCAGGGTTTATAGATCTCAGGAAATCTATAGCTAACCGATTACAAGATTTGGCCTTCCGGCTCAAGCAATATCTTTCCTAACTAACCGGCCTTTATCCATGGGATGATATCTCCTCGGGCGCCACCTCATCCTGATCCGTACGCCGTACCGTATCTCCACACAGGTGGGCCCATCTCCGTATACGTATACACGTCATGAAGCCCCTCCGTGTGGGACCCGGGGGGGTATATCCCCCACAGCAGTCCCCGAGCGCTTCTTAACCGGACTGCAACTTCGATCCTCATCTCCGTGTACTTCTTTTGTGCACTTTCGCTATTTAGCCGAGTGCTTAATGCCTTTCGTCCGAGTGCTTTGAATGTTGTCTGATCTGATCTCCGGTGCAACCGAGTGGTCTTTGAAGCTGAACTCGTGGTTGCCGGGTGGTTGAGGAGAGCTCTTCACCATGTTTGTGATTTATTTAGATCATCCGGGATTGGAGATTGTACACTTTCGTCGAAGATGAAGTGTACACACTTAGTCCCCGAGCCTAGATAAAGATCGAAGAAGTTTATCTAGGGTCAAAAAGAGAATCCAAGCCACCGCTCCCTGATGTCTTCTATAATGGGTGCCCCTTTGGAAAAAAGGTACCACTGATTGCCTCCCGTATCTCCGATCCTGACTTTAGTCAATGAGACTTTGTCTTGGTATAATTCCGGATGATCGCAGTGGCGGGTCTTAGCCGCTGAATGGGCGCATCTCCAGATGCGCCCATTAGGGCAGTCCCCGAGGTTCGGAATAGTTAAAGTAACTATTTCAAAGCTCTAAAAAGGATTTAGTTCGGTATTACCATCATCCCATTTGGGAGAGTACCACTCGGATCATCTGACCCAGTACGGTGTTTGGTTAGAGCTCCAGCCCTATGCCAAATTTGCCGTATGGCCCACCGTGTTCTCACGGAGCACTCGCGCGAGGTCACCCGTCCTAGTCATCATATTCGTGACTTCTGAACAGCTTTGGCCTATGTATGGCATGCCTCCGGGAGAACACTCATGAGCTAGCAGATTTTTGAAACTCTCTTAGGAGTTAAAAACGAATTTTTGAGGGCGAGTTATCTGATAACCTGGCAGTACGTGACTCTGGGTCACGGCCTCTGAGTGCTTTAAACCAACCAATGATTTTTGGAAGGCCCTTTTTAATTTTAAGGGTGTCTTCCCGTAGAAGGGAAGGTTTTAACCTTTTGGCCCGTTTGGAACCACGGCCCAGTAAGGCCCAGCGTCCGGAATCGGAAGCATCACGGATAAGGCTTGAGCTGGTACGTCGCACGCGAGTCGTACTCGCAAGTTTCTCACGAGAAGAATCACTCACACTGCGGCAACGCGACCGCACGGGTGGTGGGGCCCGCCACGACCACCGTTCCGTCTGCCGCATTTAAGGCAGCCCAAAGGTGTGGCTCGCCACGCGCTCCCGCAGTCACGTCGCTTCGTTTCCCATAGGAAACCACGCAGCCGTCCTTCGCTCTTCCTTCTCCGGCTGCTCCGCCTTTCGATCCGCCGGATCTGTCGCCGCATTAGCCCGATCTTCACCGGGTTTGGCTCCGGCGAGGCTGCAGATCTAGATCCGCCGCTGCGCCGCATCTAAGCCGCAGCTACTGGGAGTCCCCGAGCGTAGCGAGGGTGTAGACCACTCCCCGCCCGAGTCCTCGAGCGTAGCGAGGATGTCGTCAGTGGGATCCCGCCGGCATTCGAAGAAGTCGAGGTGCGGCGCCTCCGAGGCGAGGCGCTCGCCGTCTCTGTCGTCGTCGTCCCCGCTTCCGCCGCCGATGCGAAGCGAGGAGTGGGCGCGCTCTGTCTCCATGAGGGAGCGCCTCACCGCCCTGGTGTTGGGGGGCGTGCTGCTCGAGTCCGCCGTCGAGGGGTGGCGGCCTGATGCGGGGGAGGAGTTCCCCACGCCGTTGACCGATGACGCCGTTGTCTTCGAGTCGGCCTACCTCCGCGGGTTTGGCCTGCCCGCGCACCCCTTCTTCCTCGGCCTGCTCTACTACTACGGTTTGGAGCTGTGTCATCTCAACCCCAACTCCATTTTGCACATATCCATCTTTGTGCATCTATGCGAGGCGTTTCTTGGAATCGCCCCGCATTTCAATCTTTTTCGTTATTTCTTCTGGGTGAAGCCCCACCCGAACGCCAAGAAGCCCTGAGTGGTGGGCGGCGCTGGATTCCAGCTCAAGCAGAGGCACTCTGCCGAGTACATTCTGGTGCCGCTCGTCAGCTCCAACAAAGGCTGGCACTCGGAGTGGTTCTACACCACCAACCATGCTCCGACGGTGCCCTGCAACATCGACGCGCGGCCGACTCCTCTCCCATGCTGGGATGAAGAGCTTGACCAAGCGGAGATGGGGCAAGTGTCCGTGTTGCTGGAGCATATCCAGAAGCTGAAGGAGGCCGGGCTCACTGGCGTCGCGGTAATGGCGAGCTTCGCCGTACGGTGCACGCAGCCGCTCCGGGATAGGGTGCGCCCGACGTACGATTTGCCCAATATGCAGATCTCAAGGCCCATGTCGCATCGGAGAGGGCTCAGTTCAAAGCTCTCGGCGAAGCGCTACGCCCCATCCTGGACGAGCTTGCACCCCTTGCCGAGTCCTCCTCCGTGCGACAGTTTGGTGATCCGGTGGTGCGTCCGCCAACCCTTCTGGAGCGTGCCCAGGCGGCGGCGGCGCGCTTCCCCGGCTGTCTTCGCAAGGTCGGCGTGGCGAGTGCCAGCCACTGCCTCGCCATCTTCCGCTCCTTCTAACCCTCGATCAGCGTGGATCACTTCCGCGGTGGCTTCGCTCGCGGAACGTCGCCACAGCAGGCTGAGCTACTGCTGGAGGAGGTGAAGGACACGGCGGAGCAGCTTGCCGACGACGTCATGGCGGCGGCTGATGAAGAAGCTGATGGTGATGCCCTCCTGTCCTAGCCATAAGAACTTTAAAAGTTAATAGTTGTAATATTGCGTGGTGCTGTGGGTGCACCGATACTTTGATTCGTTGATATTTGGTACTTTTTAAGTAGGCGCTTTACTTTGACGGTATCTTTGTACTGTTAATTTCTCCGGTAGTTAGTCTATTACGGGAAATCGTAGGCTCGTTGGCCTTAGTTTCCTAGCGCAGAGGGCGTACTCTCATACACGCGTAGTAGCTTAGCTTGGCGAAAACCTCGACCCACGATTTAAGACATGTGCTACCGAGTACTTTATGAGTCGTAAGATCCGTGTTAGATGAGCATTTATTTAGTTTTAACATGGAAAACTTTGCTGTATGTAAAGCAGTCCCCAGGTTTCAGAATTGAAACTTGGGTGAGAAAGGGCATGTAAGCAGATGTAAGAGCGAAGTAGAAAAACTTCATGAGACATGAAACTGAATTCATTGCCATAAACTGCTAACATGGATAAAGTACGAAGAACTTTGAACAGAAAATGATACATAGCTTTATTATGGGTAGAAGCGGCGTAGGTGCTCGATGTTCCATGAGTCGGGCACATCAGAACCGTCCTCCCGCATCAGCCGATAAGCACCCGGCCTACTGATTTCCTTCACTATGAATGGCCCCTCCCATGGGGTTGCTAACTTGTGCATGTCCTTCTTGCTTTGGATCCTGCGTAGGACTAGATCTCCAACGTAGAAGGCTCTTTCCTGCACATTTTTATCGTGGTAACGTCGCAAAGCTTGGGCGTACCGAGCTGCCTGAATTGTTGCCGCGAGCCGTCCTTCCTCGATGCTGTCGATATCCTCAATCCGCGCCTTCTCAGCCTCGTTTTCGTCGTATACTTCAACTCTCGGTGCATTGAACATGAGGTCGGTGGGGAGTACTGCCTCAGATCCATATACCAGGAAGAAAGGAGTCTGACTAGTAGCACGACTCGGCTGTGTCCGCAGTCCCCAGAGTACTGCTGGGAGTTCGCGTAGCCAGCGGGTCGTGTACTTTTTCAGGCGATCGAAGATGCGCTTCTTGAGTGCCTCGAGCACCGCTCTGTTAGCTCTCTCGACTTGGCCATTGGCATGTGGGTGCGCAACTGAGGCGCGTGCCACCTTGATGAGGAGTTCGTCGCAATATTCCTGGAACTCCCTTCCTGTGAAGTTAGTACCCAGGTCAGTTATTATCCTGTTAGGGACACCGAATCTATGCACGATTTCTCCTATGAACTCGGCTGCCTTGGCAGCCGTGAGCGCCTTGATTGGCTTGACCTCTATCCATTTGGTGAACTTGTCGACTGCTACCAGGATGTGGTCGTACCCTTCGGATGCTTTCTTGAAAGGCCCGATCATGTCGAGTCCCCTGCACGCGAAGGGCCATGAAACAGGTATCGTCTGCAGAGCTTGGGCTGGAATGTGTATTTGTTTTGCGAAGAACTGGCATCCCCCGCAACGTTTCACCAGCATCTGCGATGGCTGTGGGCCAGTAGAAGCCAGACCGGAAAGCTTTTCCAACAATGGTTCTTGCTCCGGCGTGGTTGCCACACATGCCTCCATGAATTTCCGCTAGGAGTTGTCGTCCTTCTTCCTCCGGTATGCACTTCTGGAGTACTCGAGACTGTCCGCCTCGGTGATACAGGTTGTCATCGACTAGGACATAGTTCTTGCTCCTGCGACTGATCCGTTCATGCAGCACTCGTGTCTCCCTTTCCTGACCTGGTAAAGGATTCGGGAGCGTGCCGTCCTTGATGTACTCGACCATCTCTGAGATCCACTCGGGTTGTGGTTCGAGCATTAGGACTTCACCGAGTCCTTCTGATGGATCGACTTGCGCATCGGGGTTCTTGATGGAGGGCTTGATCAGGTCTTGGACAAAGACGCCGGGTGGTACCTGGGCTCTCGTGGATCCCATGTTTGCCAACTCGTCGGCCGCCTTGTTATCGTCGCGGAGTACGTGCTGAAACTCTAGGCCGTAGAACTTGCATTCGAGTTTGCGGATCTCCACGCAATACGCGTCCATCTTCTCGCTGGTCCAGTTCCATTTCTTGTTAACCACGTTTACCACCAGGGCAGAGTCGCCTTTGACCATCAAGTATTTTATCCCGAGCGATACGGCGATACGGAGCCCGTGGAGGGCCGCCTCGTATTCGGCCGTGTTGTTCGAGACCTTGAACATGACCTACAGCACGTATTGCAGTTTCTCTCTTGTTGGGGAGATGAAAATTATGCCGGCCCTGCCTCCTTTAATCCTGAGTGATCCATCAAAGTACATGGTCCAGTACTCAGGTTCAGCGGTAGTGGATGGCGTCTGAATCTCCGTGTACTCTACCACGAAGTCTACGAGTACCTGCGACTTGATCGTGTTACACGGCATGAAAGTTATATCGTGTGCAGTCAGCTCGATGGACCACTTCACGATCCTTCCCATGGCATCTCTGTTGTGCAGGATGTCGCCTATGGGGTAGTCGGAAACTACAACGATTTTATGGGCTTCGAAGTAGTGCTTCAACTTGCGTGTGGTGATCAACAGTGTGTAGAGCAGTTTCTGCGCTTGATTGTACCATACCTTAGAGTTGGTCAACACCTCACTTATGAAATAGACCGGCCTCTGGACGGCGTAAGCATGTCCTTCCTCTTTGCGCTCCACAACTAGTACCGTGCTTACCACGTGCGTGGTAGCCGAGATGTAGAGGTAGAGAGTTTCCCCTGCTCTGGTGCTATGAGGATGGGGGCCTTTTGCAAATAGCTCCTGAGTTCCAGGAAAGACTTCTGGGCCTCCTCATCCCACTTGAAATCATCGTTTTGATGTTTGAGGAGCTTTAAAAAGGGCAGTCCGCGTACGCCGAGTCGTGAGATGAACCGGCTGAGTGCTGCCATGCACCCGGCTAGTTTCTGTACATCCTTCTGGCATTTGGGGGGCTTCATCCGAGTGATCGCGTGGATCTTCTCTAGGTTTGCCTCTATGCCGCGGTTGCTGACAAGGAATCCGAGTAGTTTTCCTGAGGGAACGCCAAAAATACACTTTTCCGGGTTAAGTTTCCACCGGTAAACCCTCAGGTTAGCGAAGGTCTCAGCTAAGTCCTTGATAAGATTATCAGGGTCTCAAATCTGGACTACGACATCATCTACGTATGCTTCGTAGTTTACGCTAATTTGCGTCTTTAGGTACGCCTGGATGGCACGCTGGTACGTCGCACCGGCGTTCTTCAGACCAAAGGACATTGTCAAGTAACAGTACGCACCATGGGGCGTAATGAACGACGTCTTGATCTGGTCTTCGACCTTCAGGCTAATCTGGTGGTAGCCTGAATAGCAGTCGAGAAAACAGAGCAGGGCGCAGCCCGCCGTGGAATCAATGGCTTGATCTATTCGCGGGAGGGTGAAGGGGTCTTTGGGGCAGTGTTTGTTGAGATCGGTATAATCAACGCACATTCTCCATTGCTTATTCTTTTTGGATACAAGAACTAGATTAGCTAGCCAGTCTGGGTGATACACCTCTTTGATAAACTTGGCAGCTAACAGCTTCGTAACCTCTACCCCTATTGCCTCCTTGCGGTCAGCCGCGAACCGACGAAGCTTTTGCTTGATCGGCTTAGCATTCGGGTCAACCTTCAAGGAGTGCTCGGCGAGCTCTCTGGGCACTCCTGGCATATCCGCTGGTTTCCAGGCGAATATGTCGGAGTTAGCACGCAGGAACTCGATGAGCACGCTTTCCTATTTAGGGTCCAGGTTGGCCCCTATAGTCGCCGTCTTCGAGGGATCCTCGAGGTTGAGCGACACCTTCTTCACGGCCTCCTTCTCCCGCTGGATCGCCTCTGTCGCCGGCTTCTTGGTCGGGATCTCCAGATCTACCAGGTCGAGCTTGCTGGCAGCTGCCAGGACTTCAGCAGTGCGTCTGGAAAGATCCAGGGTGGCAGCGATGTGGAGGTTCTCCTTCTCACAGGCACTGGCTGTGTTGGAATCACCTTTGAGGGTAATGACCCCGTTTGGCGCAGGCATCTTCAGCACCATGTAGGTATAGTGGGGCACCGCCATGAATTTGGCTAGCGTCGGCCTGCCGAGTATGCCATGATAGGCTGTCTCGAAGTCCGCCACAATGAAGCAGACGTACTCTGTCCGATAGTTCTCGATCGTGCCAAAGGTGACTGGCAGAGAAATCTGACCGAGTGGTACTGAAGGATCTCCGGGTACGATCCCGAAGAAAGGCTTGTCGGTCGGGCTCAAGTCCAAGGGAGTGAGGCCCAACTCCATGAGCGTGCTGGCGAACAATATGTCGAGGCCACTGCCTCCATCCACCAGCATCTCGCAAAGTCCCACGTTGCGAATCGTAGGATTCAACACGAGGGGGTACCGCCCGGGTTTGACAACTGCCTCCGGGTGGTCCTCCCTACTGAAGGTGATCGGGACTTTCGACCACCACAGGAACTGGGGCGTGCCGTGCTGGGCCACGTACACCAGTAGCCTGTCTGTGAGCTTAGCTTTGCACTTCCCCTCGATCTGGTCCAGGCCACCGTAGATCATGTTGACCATACGGTCGGCGACCTGGAAGTCTTCCTCATCATCATCCGCTGGGGGAGCGCGCTTTCCCTTGCCCTTGTCGTTCTTGGAGGGACCCTTGGAGCGTCCCTTGCCGGAGAAGTGGTTCTTCAAGCCGAAGCAGTCACGAGCCGAGTGCTTATGGTTCTTGTGGTACGGGCATTGCATGTCCAGTATCTTCTGGAACTCAGACGGGTCCATGCGCCTCGGGGCGGACTCTACGGCCGCCACGACCTCAGTCGGCTTGCGCCTCCTATTGCGTCGTGCGCCCTGCTGGGAGGTCTCTCCCTCTCGGTCCGGATCGTGGCGTGGCCGACGCGGATGTGGGGAATCATCGTCTTCCCAGCGAGACTTGATGTGCTTCAGCTGCTCGCGTTCTGCCTCTTCACCAGCCTCCTTGTTGGCTGTGGCGAAGAGCTCGTTTACGGTCCTCGGGGGCTTCTGGGCCCACCTATTCACCAGCTTGCCGTAAGCCAGTCCATGCTGGAAGGTGCTGATGATGTCGTGCTCCTCGACAAAAGGAAGAGAGTTCTTCTTCTCGGAGAAGCGTCGAATGTACGAGCGCAGTGACTCATTCTTGCATTGCCGGATCTGGTCCAGCATCCTCCTGTTCCCCGGCCTCTCCCATGTGCTAGAGTATTGGCTCGTGAAGAACTTGCAGAGGTCGTCCCAGGACGTAATGGAGTTCCTCGGGAGCCCCGCAAGCCAGTTTCTGCACCCCTTTGTGAGCATTATGGGCAAGTAGTTTGCCATCACGTCGGTGTTTCCTCCTGCGGCCTTGACCGCGGTGGAGTAGATCTAGAGCCATTGCGTGGGGTCCGACGTGCCGTCATACTTATCGACGTCGGACAATTTGAAGCCTCGGGGCCATGTCACCCGACGTAGCCTTTTCGAGAGGGAGAGGAAACCGTCGTAGGACGGGAGACCCTCTCGGCCTCCGCGGCGTCCGTCGGCCGGCCGCTCGTAGGAGCTGTAGCTATCCCCGGACTCCTCGTAGGAATCCGAGTAGTAGTCTTCGTACCCGTTCTGCGAGTCGCCGCGTCTTTCCTGGCGATGGGGAGCTCCGTGCTCCCAGTCGTAGTCGTTGCATCGCCTTGATTCCTGACGGCGGCGCTCCTCGCGGTTGCGGTTGATCGTGGTCCTCGCATCGCGGTGGTGAAGCCGGTCGCGCAAGTCTTCACCTTCGTCGCGTTGCGCTCTTTTGTGGTGCGAGCGGCGGGTACCCTCCGTCTCCCCTTGCCCGACTGGTGGGAAGGGATCGACGCGGTTGTGCTGGGTCGTAGCGGCCTGCACCAGGGCCTGTATGCGCCCAATGTCTGGAGTAGTTGGAGGCAGCCTCTCAACTGCCTAATTTAGCACAATGAGATTTGCTTTGGGGGTCGCGTAGACCTTGTGCCCATCGTACTCGAGGGTGAAGTCATCCTCGAGCCTTCGGGGCTGAACTCTGCTCGTGCGGCGGGTGCGACGCTGCCGCCTGTTGCGGCGTGGGCGGTCGGAGCTTTGAAGGTCCTCATCCTCCTCCTCGTCGCCCTGGGCCTCTCGGCGCCATCGCGCTTGGTCCGCATTCTTCTGTAACCGTTCGGCCTTTTGTGCGGCCGTCTCGTTACCCTGAGTGTGCTCGTCCTCGGAGATTGCCGACGGGGGCCCTAGTGCTACCGCGTAGACAAAGGCAGGTGACCAGCTTCCGTCGGACAAATCCGAGGGTGAGCTTGTAGAGCTGATAAGGACCGTGTGGTCAGATCCACGGGAGGGAGAGCTTTCGTCCAGGCCGAGAGCCGCCTCGAGGGACGCAAAGGACCCGTCTGAGGCGTACTCGGGGCTAGATCGCTCGGCGGATCGGCCTGAGCGGCGCCTACCCTCGGATTCATCCGTGGTCCAGTCGCAGAGTTGACCGTCCTCGTCCTCTTCCAGTATGGGGAGGAGGGACGCGTCGCGGTTCACCTCTCGTATGGGGGAGAGAATCATGTTCACGAAGCGTGGTGAATCGTCATCTGAGTGGTATTCAATCGGCTCGGGTGCAGGGTTCACCACTAGGTTTCGCTTCATCCTCTCCGTGGTTACGGAGGTGGCGGTGCTCTTCAACCCAAAGGGAAAGCACTCGGACTGCGGGGTACGCAGGGTTGCCTCGCAGATGGCGATGGTGTCAGCCATGTGACTAATGACCCGGTCGAAAGATTCAACCAGATCATCCGCGGGAGGGTTTGATGACCCTGCGACCGTCAGATCTTGAACCGGGAGGGTTGGCCTCTGGGCTTGCTGCGGCATGCCGAAAAGGACTCGATAGACTTTGGGCTTGTCCAGATTAGATCTGGCAGTCGGTCTTCTCCTCGTGGGCGGTGTGGAAACCGCTCCGAAAGGCTTTTCCGTGGTGATCACGGTGTCGGAGAGAACGCATGGGATCTCTCCGATGATGATGTGACCCTGAGGAGGAGTCACATAGCCGACCGCCTGCTCATCGACGGCGGAGACGGGATTGAGGCTCCCAAAAGGGATTCCCGCTCCCAACGTGGCGAAGGCAAGGCAACTAGCAGGGATCTTGACTGCGGCAATCAAGCTCGCCAATTATCGCGGCGAACCCCTACCTGGTGCGCCAACTGTCGGTGCAATGGACCGGCAGTCTACCACGGGGTAGGCTATGGTGGTAGATTGTTTGGTGGGGATCGCTGAGACTAGAGCTAGATGGTGAACAAAGGACACAGGGTTTATCCAGGTTCAGGCCGCCGGGAGGCGTAATACCCTACGTCCTGTGCTCGGTGTGTTGTATTGATGGTTCCACGATTGGGAATCAGATGGAGTTGTTTTCGAGGGGGGTCCCTGCCGCCCTTTTATAGCCTGGGGGCAGGGTTTACAGATCTCAGGGAATCTATAGCTAACCGATTACAAGATTTGGCCTTCCGGCTCAAGCAATATCTTTCCTAACTAACCGGCCTTTATCCATGGGATGATATCTCCTCGGGCGCCGCCTCATCCTGATCCGTACGACGTACCTTATCTCCACACGGGTGGGCCCATCTCCGTATACGTATACACGTCATGAAGCCCCTCCATGTGGGACCCGGGGGGTATATCCCCCACACTTCCTAAATGATCAGGGTGATTAGAAAAGGTATAGTACAGACTTACATCGCCTCCGGGCTCAATGCACCTGAACGAGCTCTTGCACTTATCTGTTTAGTTATTAGAAAATGAGAAAATAGGTCTTATATATTTTGTTTTTATATAGAATAGATTTAAGCATTCTCTTAATTAAGCATTGTTTTATATATATTACAGAGTAGTCCAGAATAACTATGGCAAGTTATTCTGGTCGCGGTGGTCACCGTGGAGGTCGCCATGGCGGCGGTCGTGGAATCAGTTTTGATGACCAACCACCTTTGGCTCATCGTCCAGGCATGCACTTCACCCATGGTGTGATTGAGTTACCTACTGGTGATCGAAGCCAGGGACCTCGTCCCAACATAGTAATATTCTTTCGTTGTATAAATTTGATGTTTACGTACTACACACGGATAATAATATTATTTTCATACAATGCAGGTTCTCAATCATAAGCAGTGGTTCGCACATGTTGTTGAAAATTTAGGTGATACCCCTCTTGTTACACAATGCGCCATTGACGGTCCAAACAATTGCATACAATTAAAAATCTCGTTTGACATAGCCATTCGAGGAAAAAATCACTCCTCGCTGTCTTCAGAACCCATCCAAATGGTATCAATTGTTAGGTGGGGTACCCCTGCACTGGTTAGGAGGACTTATGAAAGGACCGCCGTGCAGGCATGCTTACAACAACTAAACGCTAATGGGTATTTTGTGCCAGATTACTCTTATTTTCTAATAAAGTCACTCGAGGAAGGAGAAAGTGTCACCACGACCGCAGAGAGACTTTGTCAGCTAAATGAAGATGACATGGTATGGAGCACCATTTAACTTTTTTTAATCTTCTTATTCAACATTTTTAATGCGTCGTAATAACATTATTCTTAACTGTAGGATATGTTTGGTCAAACCTTTACGGCAATGAGCTTTCATGCAATTCTAGAGCAAGTGATGGATGTTGTGGGATTTTCTTACAGAGCTTCAAATGCTACACTCACAAAAGATTGGAAGTATCAGGCTCATCTTTCATTTTGCATGCCATATCAGTTTTCCTCGTCACTGTTTGAAATTTATGGAAGTCCATGTGACCGTAATTGTGAAGCGATAGAGAGTGCATTGATCCATTCTCTGGCATATTTCGCTGAAGTTCTCGACTTCAAGATCAGAGACTTCAACTATATGGACTATCTAAGGAAGAAGAATGAAGTATGAAATATGTGTCGTGCATTGATGCACCCCTCTATCTTTGTTAAGACCATACCTTAAGTATTCATGTATGAACTTGTTATGTTTGTAAGACCTTAATTAAGTATTGATGTATGAACTTTTTTATATTTTTTGTTAAGACCTTAAGTATTGATGTTAGGCCAGTGACTAATTTATTCGAAACCTTAATATTAGGGTTCTCACCTCCAAAGTATTGATTAAGCCTTAATATTAGCCTTTATCACAAATTTTGGAGACCTTAATATATATTAAACTAAAAAAACAACAGAGTCATTTGGGTGGGGGGGCGACCCTTTAGTCTCGGTTGGTAATCCAACCCGGGACTAAAGGCCAGCCCTCCACGAGCGCAATGATTGGGGCCGGCCTTTAGTCCCGGGTGAACCAACCCGGGACTAAAGGGTTGGCGGGGCCGGCCTTCAGAGGCCTTTTGTCCCGGTAGGTCTTACCAACCGGGACAAAAGGCCTCCCCTATACAAAATTGACAGCACACACCTTCTTCTTCCCTGCCCGACCATTTTTCACTGAGAGCTCAAAGAGCAAGCTCCTCTTAGCTCCATGGCGCCTCAAACCTAGGGAGGTGCTGCCCAAATTTTTCCTCATCAATTTTTGGAGTTTTCTCACCTTCAAGGTGTTGCTAAGGTATTATTCTTCATCCTCCATTCATTTGTTGTGTTTAAATTTCGTTTTATGATTTAGAGAAGGAGAAAATAGAATTTATTAATTTAGTTATTAGAAAATGAGACCTAGGGATACTGTATATTTTTTATACTTAAAATTTATGCCACAATTAAGAAAATAGAAAATTTGATTTAAGAGATAAGAGATGTAGTTTTTATATTAGTATACTTTAGATTTGGTAGTAAGTAGTTTTCATTTGTTATGATTATCTTCTTTCATTCATTTGTACTAAGATTTTTTTTTGTTTTTATATAAATTTTACTTTTAGCTAGCTATATTTAATATTAGAGAAAATATAATTTATTAATTTAGTTATTAGAAAAGGATACCTAGGGATAGTGTTGTAGAATTAACATGGATATTTTTCACTTAATATGATGCAAATAAACCGGCAATGGATGTACAACACGGATAGACGGTCAGCGGAGTACATTACCGGCATGCATGGTTTTCTCGAAGTGGCGAAAAAAACAAGGATGCGAGTGGGTTCATGTGTTGTCCATGCTCCGATTGCAGAAATGAAAGAGACTACCATGACCCGGGCACACTTCACCTCCACTTGCTGAAATACGGATTCATGCCGAACTATGTGGTTTGGACCAAGCACGGTGAAAGAGGGGTTGTGATGGAAGACGACGAAGAGGAGGAGGAGGGTATTCCGGACTGGACCGCAGGTCAAGCTTTTGCAGATACTTTAATGGAAGATGCTGACGAAGAAGAGTTACCAGCACATGCTGACGGGCCTGCTGATGATCTCGGCCAGGTTCTATAGGATGCACAAAGGGACTGTGAAAACGAAAAAGAAAAGGCAAAGTTCCAATGTATGATCGAAGATCACAGAAAACCGTTATACTCAGATTGCAAACCAGGTTACAAAAAGTTTGGTACTACACTAGAAATGCTGCAATGGAAGGCAAAACATGGTGTGTCTGATAAAGCATTTGAAGGGATGCTAAAAATTGTGAAGGACAAGCTTCCGGAGAACAATGAATTACCGTCCACCACATATGAAGCAAAACAGACTGTGTGCCCTCTTGGGATGGAGGTACAAAAGTTCCATGCATGCCCTAATGATTGCATCCTATATCGAGGTAAGGATTACAAGAATTTGGATGCTTGTCCTATGTGCAAAGCGCTACGTTATAAGATTCGGCGAGATGAAGATGCTGGTGATCTCCAGGGGCACCGTGACAAGATGAAGAAAGTTCTGGCGAAGGTTATGTGGTATTTTCCTATAATACCACGTTTGAAGCGTTTTTTCCGGAACAAAGCACATGCTAAGTTGATGAGATGGCACGCCGAGGAACATAAGGAAGACAACCTGTTGAGACATCCGGCTGATGGGTCTCAGTGGAGAAAGATTGATAGAGAATTCAAGACATTTTCTGAGGACGGGGAAAGGAACATAAGGTTTGGTTTAAGTACGGATGGTTTCAATCCATTCGGGGAGTTTAGCAGTGGTCATAGCACTTGGCCTGTGACCCTATGCATGTTCAACCTTCCTGGTTGGATGTGCATGAAGCGAAAGTTCATTATGATGCTGGTGCTCATCCAAGATCCAAAACAACCCGGCAACGACATTGATGTGTACCTAAGACCGTTGGTCGATGAACTATTACTGCTATGGCGGGAAGAGGGCGTACATGTGTGGGATGAGGATAGGCAAGAGAACTTCAATCTACGAGCATTGTTGTTCATAACCATCAATGATTGGCATGCCCTAAGTAACCTTTCTGGGCAGACAAACAAGGGATATCGGGCATGCACGCACTGTTTACATAGAACACAAGGTATTCATCTCAAAAACTGTAAGAAGGTCGTGTATAATGGTCAACGTTGTTTCCTTCTAACTAATCACCCCTTATGGAAGAAAGGGATGCATTGGAAAGGGAAGGCTGACCATCGTACGAAGCGACCCCATTTTAATGGAGATACCGTATTTGAGATGGTAAATGATCTAAGGGTAGTCTTTGGAAAGGGTGCCGGTAGTGAACCTGTTCCAACTGACGCCAACGGGCGTGAACCAATGTGGAAGAAGAAATCTATATTTTGGGAGCTACCTTATTGGCGTAGCCTTGAGGTCCGACACGCAATTGACGTGATGCACCTTACGAAGAATCTTTGCGTGAATGTGCTAGGCTTCATGGGTTGTTACGGTAACCCGAAGGATACCAACGAAGCACGAGAGGACCTGAAAGAATTTCATAAGATTCCCAAAGTTCCGCGGGAGGGTGATGATGAAACTGATCCGGAAGAGGATGATGATGATGTTGATTACTTTGGTCCTGCTAGTTACACTCTCACCAAGAAAGAGAAGGAAAGCGTGTTTGATTGCCTGAACAGAATTAAGATTCCGTCTGGCTACTCGTCGAATTTAAAGGGGATCATAAATATGAAAGAGAAGAAGTTCACAAATCTAAAGGCCCACGACTGTCACATGTTGATGACACAGTTGCTTCCAGTTGCGTTGAGGGGTGTTCTATCAGAGAATGTACGATTACTGGCCGTAAAGCTTTGTGCATTTCTCAATGCAATTTCACAGAAGGCAATCGATCCAGCCAAGCTAGGAAAGCTACAGAGTGATGCGGTTCAATGTCTTGTCGGCTTTGAGTTGGCATTTCCACCTTCCTTCCTCGATGTTATGATGCACCTCCTGGTACACCTTGTGAAAGAAATTACTGTTCTCGGTCCAGTATACCTTCACACATGTGGCCTTTTGAGAGGTTCATGTCGATCCTCAAGAAATATGTTCTTAACCGTGCCCGTCCGGAAGGAAGCATTGCTAAGGGATATGGAACTGAGGACGTCTTTGAGTTTTGTGTTGATTTTGTCAACACAATTGACTCGATTGGGTTTCCAGTATCACGACATGATGGGAGGCTACAGGGAAAGGGTACCATCGGAAGGAAATCAAGTTTGAGCAATAATACTGATTTGTTCCATAAAGCACACCTAACATTCCTGCAACAATCATCACTGGTGACTCCGTATAGGACGGAACACGAGCAGATTATTGCTTCTCAAAATCCAACCAAATCCCTAGTCTGGATTGCACGCCGTCACTTGGAAACATTTCCCTCATGGTTGAGTGAACAACTCATCGGAAACTCAACGATTCATCCACAACTGCTTTGTTAGCCAGGGGACCTTGTAGCACAATTACAAGATTTCAAGCTTACGATATGAATGGTTACAATTTTTACACGAGAGCTCAAGATCGCAAAAGCACAAACCAAAATAGTGGTGTCCGTATGGACGTCATCGGAAAAGATGGGGGCAAGACCTGCTATTATGGTATCATAGAAGAGATATGGGAGCTTGAGTACGGAGTGATGAACGTCCCTCTATTTTTTTTGCCAATGGGTAAACCTGAATGGCGTAAAGAAAGATGAATATGGAATGACAATAGTGGACCTTACCAAGATTGGGTTCAAACATGATCCATTCTTGCTTGCCAAAGATGTGCATCAGGTATTCTATGTCAAGGATATGACTAGCATACCAAAGAATAAAAATCCCCAAGAAGCAGGACCACAAGAGGCAAAGCGTCACATAGTTCTTCCAGGTAAAAGAGTAATCGTGGGAGTCGAGGACAAAATAGATCAATCCGATGATTATGATCAGTTTGATGGCATGCCTCCGTTCGCTGTCGAAGTTGACCCAAGCATATTGCTTGGACGTGAAGAGACACCGTACTTACGTGCTTGAGATTAATATCGTAATGTAATGATTATTGATCAAATCAATTGTGTAATGCTAATGTGATCAACTCTTTTATTGGTCTCCAACAAGTTAACGATTCTGAAGTCCATGCACTTTGCAGTGTTGTATCGGTCTCAAAGTTAACGATTCTAGCTCCTTTAGCACGAAGAAAAAACCTAAAATACATTTAGTCATCAGAAAAATTTAAGATCTTGCATGAGCTAATATTTTAAGTGTAAATGACAATTAAAAAAATTTCAGACCATTTCGACATAGACGGAGTACACGTGCTTCACAAAGCTATACGGAACCTTTCATCGAACCATGTCTATACCACTTATGTTCTTAACGATTCTGAAGTCCATGCACTTTGCAGTGTTGTATCGGTCTCAAAATTTTTATGAAGCTTGAATATGTCATGTGAGATTGACCCACCAAGTTTGAGATTTTTCTGAATTAATTTACTATTTTTTCGGTTTAATTGAATTTCAGTGCGACATCACCTAGAAATTAAAAGTTGACCTGAGAGCACCCCTGAAACGATCGGGAATGGTGCCAAACTTGGCCACAAGTTCTCTTGTGCCTTAGGAGTCTAATTTATCTGGAAGCCGAATCATAATTCTTGAGTTATTGATGTGTAATTCACAATATTCTCGCTCCTTTAGCACGAAGAAAAAACCTATAATACATTTAGTCATCAGAAAAATCTAAGATCCTGCGTGAGCTAATATTTTGAGTGTAAATGACAACCAAAAAAATTTCAGACCATTTCGACATAGATGGAGTACACGAGCTTCACAAAACTATATGGAACATTTCATCGAACCATGTCTATACCACTTATGTCTTAACGATTCTGAAGCCCATGCAGTTTGCAGTGTTGTATCGGTCTCAAAACTTTTATGAAGCTTGAATATGTCATGTGAGATTGACCCACCAAGTTTGAGATTTTTCTGAATTAATTTACTATTTTTTTGGGTTTAATTGAATTTTAGTGAGAATACACATCAATGTTGCAAATGAAAATTGAAGGTGAATGTTTACAACTCTAAAATATAATTTTATATAGCAAAGTACAGTTTATTATATTTTAACTCAATATAATTTTGCATGGAAAAAATAGTAAAAGTTACTATATTTTTGTTAATTTCAAAGAGATAGAATGTGAAAATGAGAAAAGAAATGAGAGGGGAAAAACAGTTTCCGCCGAAAATTACACTTCAGTCCCGGGTGGTGTTACGACCCTAGACTAAAGGGGGGCCTTTAGTCTCGGGTGGTAACACCACCCGGGACTAAATGCCGAAATTTTACCCTCGTGCCCCCTCCCGCGCGAAAGGGGCCTTTAGTCCCGGGTGGAGATACGACCTGAGACAAAAGGGTAGGTTGTATCTCCACCCGGGACTAAAGGCTCTTTGCTCCCGGGTCTGATTACGACCCGAGACTAAAGAGGGGGGATATATATCCCACGGATCCACCCCTCTTCTTCCCCAACTCCTCCACTTCATCACCACACTCACTCGATCTCCGGCCGCCGTCTCGTCCCCCTGCTGATCTCCGCCGGCCGTCGTCATCGCCCGCCGTCGCCCCTGCCTCCGTCGTCGTCGCAGGTCGCACCCCGCCGTCATCGACCCCGTCGTCCCTGCCCGCGCCCGACCGTCGACACGTCCCCGCGCCCTCCGCCGCCAGAGCTCCCGGCCACCGTGGATCTCCGTCGTCCACACGCGGCCCGTCGACCCCGCCCGCGCCCGGCCGTCGTCCCCACGCCCGTCCACGTCTCCGCCGCGCCCGGTCGTCGCCCGCCGCTCCCGGCCGCCGTCGCCCCTGCTCCGCCGGCGCCTCTCCCGGCCGCCCGTCGACCCCGCTCCACCGCGCCCGGGCGCCATCTCCGCGCCGGCCCCCACGCCCGGACGCCGTCTCCGCCGTGCCCGACCGCCGACGTCGTCGCCCCCCCTGAGGCTGCCGTCGCTCCCGGCCGGTGAGGCCTCTGCTGACGTCAGCCCCTGATGGCTGACGTCAGCAAATTTTTTTTAATGTTTTCAATTAATTTATTTATGAATTTAGATTAGAATTAGAGATTTAGAATTGAATTTAGAGATTTTAGAATTGAATTTAGAGATTTTAGAATTGAATTTAGAGATTTAGAATTGAATTTAGAGATTTAGATTTGAATTTAATTAGTGTTTTTAGATGAAATGTATTTAGAGATGAAATATGTATTTAGAGATATTAATTTTTTCGCTCACCCAACAATTAGGTAGTATATCGCTCGACACGCTCGATTATTTCCCGACTCGCTCGACCCCGCCCGACACATAGGTTTTCTCGCCCGACTCGCTCGACTCCCGCCCGACACGCTCCACTCCCGCCTGACTCGCTCGACTCCCGCCCGACTAGCTCGACACCGCCCGACACTTAGGTTTTCTCGCCCGACACTTAGGTTTTCTCGCCCGACTCGCTCGACTCCCGCCCGACATGCTCCACTCCCGCCCGACACGCTCCACTACCACCCGACTAGCTCGACAGCGCCCGACACTTAGGTTTTCTCGCCCAACACTTAGGTTCTCTCGCTCGACTCCCGCCCGACTAGCTCGACACTGCCCGACACTTAGGTTTTCTCACCCGACTCGCTCGACTCCCGCCCGACTCGCTCGACTCCCGCCCGACACTTAGGTAGTTTCGCTCGACTCTCGCCCGACACTTAGAAATCATTTATGTATTCAGAAATCATTTACGTATTCAGAAATTCATTTATGTGCTCAGAAATTCATTTATGTATTCAGAAATTCGTTTATGTGCTCAGAAAAATATTTATGTGCTCAGAAAATCATTTATGTGCTCAGAAAATCATTTATGTAGTCAGAAATTCATTTATGTATTCAGAAAATCATTTATGTTTTCAGAATTTTCTAGTTATGGATAACAATGAGGACGAAGAGCGGCTGATGGAGAGCCTTATTGCTGGGGGTCCAAATACCGAGGTCCCAAACTTCACCGAGGAGGAGCGTAGCCAGGCGGACGCGTTCCTCAACATAACCACGGACATCGACACCCGCACCGCGGACATCGACACCCGCACCATGGACATCGACACCCGCGCCGAGGACAATAATGAAGACCTTTTCATAGTTAATGCAGAAGGTTCCAATGAGGTATATATATCATGCATTAACAAATCCATAAATGCATTAACAACGAGGTATATATATCATTCTGGAACCCCGTGTGAATAACAAATCCGCAACTTGTAGGCTTCAACCTCGATAGGCAAAAAGACTAAGAGAGGCCGTACAAAAGTAATCGTCGATCATGACGTGAAGTTTCATATCACTGAAGTCAACGAGCTTGGCCAGCCATGGGAACCAAAGAAGGTCAGGGACAAGTTTGTGTCCCAATGCGGTGCTATTGTGAGGGACAACGTGCCCATATCATATAGAGAATGGAAGGGAAGGGAAGATAATCCATGGGTCGTTCCGGATTCAGTTAAGAATATGTTATGGGATGATATCCTAAAACACTTCACACTTCCACCGGGCGTGAACGCAAACCTTGTGAAGCAGTGGACTCTCACGAAGATGGCAACTCAATTGCAGAGTTTCAAGAAGCAGCTGCACAGAGATTATATCAAGCAGAATCGACCTCCAAATTTTGATGATTATCCCAAGCTAAAGGATCACTAGCAGTCCTTTGTGGATTACAAGAATAGTGAAGAATTCACCAACAAGAGCGCACGAGCTCAGAAAAGTGCCAGTAAGAAGACGGATTACAACCATCGTCTGGGTCGCGGTGGTTACGCGGTTGCAGCACCCAAGTGGCAGAAGATTGAACAAGACCTCCTCAACAAAGGTATCGTACCAGCGGTCTTTGACTGGGAAGAACGATCGAAGAATTGGTATTATGCCCACGGTGGAAGATTGAACCTTGATGATGGTTCCCTCGAATTCCCACCCACGTTACGGGAGGTGGCACGAGATAATAAAAAAGAATGAAGACATCAAAGCGGGCAGATTGGTTCCTGACAGAGACATGGATGAGCTCACTTTGGCACTTGGGAATCCGGAACACCCAGGACATTGCAGGGGCTATGGGGTAGTCCCGTGGAAGTTTGCTTCCAAGGGAAGCGCCGACACCTACAGAAGCCGCAAAAGAAGAAGGGAGCGTGAAGAGGGGCGGTGGCGTGAAATGATGGAGCAGAGACTTAAAGAACAAGAAGAACGTATGAATGCAGAGATTGAACGACGAGTGGCCACCATGGTAGCTCAGATCACCCCTGCTGGAGCACTGCCCCAAGCACCGGTGGATCCCGTTATTGGCCCTTCCGCTCGCAAAAGCAGTTGTGCTTCCACAGAGCCCCTGAAGAACAAAAGGCGGCAAACCAAGAAGAAGTTCAACTAGAGGACAATGAACGGTACCCTGTGGATGAACTCTGTCAGCGCACCGCATGTGAGCTGCACAAGCCGATCGGCAACATCACAATGAAGGTATATATAAACCTGATTATACGTGCAATTATCTCAACCTTTGATGCATGTCTCAGGCATTTAATAACTTCATCATTTCTCTACATATATATAGGTGGCGTACGGAATGGCTTTAGCACATCTCCCAGGACGTACAAGCCACGGCATGCAGATTCCAACTGGCTACGCCTCAGTTGGTCTGGAGGAGATTGCTGACCCAAAGTTTAACGATATAGAGCTAGACTTCGAAGGAGGTGACAGGGAAAGGACACTCTGCGATGCGCTTCACAGTATCATATTGCGGCCCAAACGTTACATCATAATACCTAACATGCCGCCACCGATCCCTCCGAGTGTTGCCGAGCAGTAGCCACTATCTCCCGGGCCGTCAACGAACCCTCTGAGTGTTGCCGAGCAGCAGGCACCATCTCCCGGGCCGTCACCGGGACGGTCGTCGCCGAATGATTGGAGCTCACCGTCTCCACAACGGGGGAATTCTCCTGCCACGAGCGATGACGATCGTCAGCAATCACCACCAAAGCATCAATCACCACCAAAGTAGCCTTCACCAAAGCCTGCCAAGAGGCAGCCCCGATCAAAATGTACCGCATCTATGCCCGTGCCAAATCCGGATCCCCCAAAGAAGAAAGGGAAAAAGCTGCCTGTTAAAAGGAAGCTGCCATATGACATGACAGCATCAGAAAATGAGGCGGAGTGTGATAAGCAACTCAAGGCGTGGATTGAAGGGAATAAAGAGGCTGCTAAACAAAAACTGCTCGAAGAAATGGAAGCAGAAAATAATAAAGATCGTCCGCAGAAACTCAAAGCTTTCATAGAGAAGAAGGAAGCAGAAAAGAAAATTATAAAACCCCTACTAAGTGATTATGACCGATCGCTGCACAAGTCCCTAAAGAAGAAGAGACAAGGAGGGTCACCAAATAGTTACATCGACAAAGTACCGGGGTCGACGATGCCACAGGATTATAGGAAGAAGAAGAAGAAGGCAACACAAGCGTCGACGTCGACATCGACGAAAGAGCCTTCAACGAAGAAGGCAACACAAACGTCGATGTCGGCGAAAGAGCCTTCAACGAAGAAGGTAACACAAACGTTGACGTCAGCGAAAGAGCCTTCAACGAAGAAGGCAACACAAGCGTTGACGTCGGGAGTACAGACTTACGTCGCCTTCGGCCTCACTGCAACTGAACGAGCTCTTGCACTTATGGACACAGAACAACTAGCAAATGTCATTCAAATGCAAGAAGCAATAGGGCTCCCACTACAATATGTTCTCGGCCACGAATCACCCCCTCAGGACAAAAATTTCGTAACTAGATGGCACTACGAGCATGGGAAATCTTTTGTCAGGCCTGAGTTGGTGAAGAAACTCCCTACTCAGATGCGCAGATTGCATGACTTCTACATGAAGACGTCTAAGGCGGGACTGGAGATGATTGGCATGCTTGTTAAACTGGGAGATTTTGCTGGTGAAGGCGAGAAGTTGGTCTGGCTGCGATTCAAGGATGTTTATGAAATTTACCATCTTGACTCCTTGAATACCGATCTTGTCATGGCCTGGTGCCTGTAAGTGACGGTGCAATACATACCCTAATTAACAAATTAATGCATGCATACTCTAATTATTAACTTTGTCTTTCATTTTCTGTAGCTTGGAAATGCATAACATGCGGAAGAATGGTTACCAACGAATAGGTTTCATGGACCCATCTTTAGTTAATCAAGATCAAGTAAAGTTCCAACCAGAAACAACATTCAAAACAATCCTAAGGACCTTGTGTAATTTGCATTACAAGGATTTGATACTTCTACCTTATAACTTCGAGTAAGTGTGATTACCATCTTAATTACTAAGGGTTCGCATTTCTAATTATCTCAGTTAACATTATTTAGTTCTAATCTTTTGAGCTTCCATGTATATACAGTTTCCACTGGATTCTTCTCATAATTGATGTCAACAGAAGCAACGTCCTTGTCTTCGATTCGTTGAGAAGAGATCCGAACAAATACTTGGACCTTCAAGATATGTTTCAAGAGTAATAATTCTATCCATACGTTCCCTTTTATGCAATAGTGTGCTTTTACTAACACTATCTAGCTCTAACTTTCATTATTTTCTACCAGAGCTTAGGAAAAATTCAAGGCTGTCAACCCTGGACCATGGAGACCTAGAATAAACTTCTCTACAAATTTTCCGGTATGTAAACCAAATAACAACTTCAGCTTGGGCAAATTAAAAATGTATAACACTAATTTTTCATAATTATCTTCTTCAATTTAGTGTATGAGACAGGAACCAGGGACACATTTATGTGCATACTATGTGTGTGAGTTCATCCACAATTTCTGCGAGGCAGACCTATCAGATTATACTGTAAGTATTATTTTAAACCAATTAACAATACATTTTTTTCTAACTGCTTATATATTTAATTCTTGTGTGTAATATATTAAATTATTTGCACATTACAGAACAATATGATTAGGGACGCAATCATTGAGAAGGACCGACTCTTGGCGATTCAAGAAAGTCTCTGCGGATTCATAATGGACCAGGCGATTAATCCACAAGGCAGAAATCACTATGACGGTCATCCAATTCATAAAGTTTAATTAGCACCTCCGGTGGAACTTTAGACTAGAATTAGAATGAAACGGTATTTTGATGTATATATATACTACTTTCAGAAAATACTATCTATGCTTTCGATGTAATATAATGTGTGTATATATTTATTTATAAGTTTATTCTCTTCATATAGTACGTATAGTAGACACATATAATTAGTGCAAACATTTATACGTACACGTAAATTACACCCAAATACGTGAGAATATACGCGTATAACATTATTAGAACAATTAGAATTGAAACAAAAAAAATTCACAGCGGGGTCTTTAGTCCCGGGTGGTAATACCACCTGGGACTAAAGGGGTGGCGCACAGGCGCTGGTGTGCCCTCCCCTTTTGTCCCGGGCGGGGCTACCACCCGGGACTAAAGGGGTGGCGCACAGGCGCTGGTGTGCCCTCCCCTGTTGTCCCGAGCGGGGCTACCACCCGGGAATAAAGTCCACCCTTTATTCCCGGTTGCCCACCCGGTGACAAAGGGGGGCCTTTTGTCTCTCCCTTTTCATCCCAGTTGGGCTTTAGAGACTTAAAGATTTTACCAACCGGGACGGAAGGGTGTTTTTCCACCAGTGGGCACTCCCAATGGGTATTAATTGCAGTTTCTATCTTCATTAGATAGAGTGCCACCTAAGCAAATAAGATGATGTGGCAGATCAATAAATGAGGAAAGAGAGAAGAAACACAAGAAATCGTTTCTACTCATAGAAACGGAGTCCTCTCTTGCACCGAGGCAACAAGAAATGACGATTTTGCCGTTGGGAGGAAACCGGTCGTTTCCATGGAACACACGCCCGCCGACCACCATGAGCACTCCCCAGTGGCCGCAAGTCCGGCGGCTGCCCGCTCTCCTCGGACGCCACAACCTCTCCAACCGCCGTGCGCTCCCCGGTCACCGTAAGCTCGCCGTCCGACGCATGCTCCCCGGCTGCCGCAAGCTCGCCGTCCGACGCGCGCTCCATGGCCATCTGGCGAGGGCTCGGGGCGTCGCGCACTCCCTGGCCGCCGCGAGCTCGCCGGCCACCTCGCGCGTACCCGCTGGAGCATGCCATCACCGCACCCGCCTACACTGTCGTCGCGCTCGCCGTAGTAAGCCGTTGACCTCGGTGAGGAGCAGGCCGCCGCACGCACTCGCTGACGGCCACCGCACCGCCCACGTTGCCATCGTGCTTGCTGCAGCCGGCCGTTGACCTCGGCGAGAAACAGGCCCATCGCACGCGCTCACCTTCTGCACGCTGCCTGCTTGCTAGACAGCGGCCATGCGCACTCGCCGCCGTTCGTGCGGCCTGCTTGCTAGCCGGCGGCCATGCACGCCCCCTGTCCAGGACGGACTCGGGAGGTTGAGAGAGAAGCAGGCCTGCTTGCTAGCCGGCGGCCATGCGCGCTACCTGTCCAGGACGAACTCACAGTCCACTCGGGAGTTTGCGAGAGAAGAGAGAAGAGAGAGCATCGGAGGATAGAGAAGATAGTATAAAATAACTTTAGTATTTATTATCGGAAGAAACTTCCATTGTGTGACATAGTTTCTATGTAGAGATTTTAGCTTACGTGGCTGTCTTGGACTTCACGTGTGGTTTCTACCATAGGGACTGCTCTAATGAGCCTAATTATGTCATGATTAGACAATGTCGTGCTACAGTAATAAATCTCTAAAGACGGATTAATTAGACTTAATGGATTCGTCTCGGAATTTCCCATCCATTCATGTAATTAGTTTTATAATTAGTCTATGTTTACTATCTCTAATAGAGCTTCAAAGTCACTCCCAAAATTTTGGCCCCAAAATTTCAGTGAACTAAACGCGCCCTTAGTCTAAGATGTATCCCCTCATGGGAATTGGTCTTCTGGTGGACGGTCCATCAACTTCTCCACAAATTCTTCGGTCCATTCCTTCGCTTGCTTCAGAATCCGCTGGGCTTGCTCCCGCTCATTCCCCTCCCATCCGCAGTTGCCACTTCTGCAGAAAGCCAAATATTTTGAACAAAATTTCAGTTGGTAATTTGGGAAACACCCCCCTCAATAGCCATTTTGTTTCTCTTTGTCCACAGAGACCACATCACTGTTGCAGCTAGGAAAATTTTCAGGCTATGGTTATTACACCCCCAAATGTACCCAGGTGGCTAAGAAGTCTTGCATATTTAGCGGGGTTTTCTCCCAGCCCAAAGCCTCTTTTAAACAGCACCAAACGAATTTAGCCGGAGCACATTGAAAGAGAATGTGTTCCGGTGTTTCTAGCTCCCCACACACCACACAGTTTGCGTTCCCCTTCCATTTCATTCCCCCCAAAATCACACCCACCTGGATTCTATTTTGTAGCGCCAGCTATAGGAATACTTTCACCTTCATTGGTAGCTTACTTTTCCAAATAATCCTCATTCTCAAATTTACACCCCCCTTTTTCTGTACATGGAACTTGTCGTGTATTTTCCAGATTTTTCAAGTACCCGTCTTATCTTATCCCTCTCCTCATTCAGTTCCACTCCCACGAGCTCATCGACCAACGAGTCCCAAAGTTTAGCTTCTTGTACACTAAGTGCTCTTTTGAAGTTCATTATCCACTCCTCCCCATTCCAACAGTCTCATACACTGCAGAGTTGGTGCCCACATGGGCACATCGATTGTAAAGACTTGGATAAGGTATTTTGAGGGGAATAACCCTGTCAGGGTTCGCTACCACCGGCAGTAAATTTGTATCGGATAGTGTGTCAGACCCGGATGGTTGGCACAGGAGACACGAGGGTTTATACTGGTTCGGGCCTCCTGAGAGTAATACCCTACGTCCAGTTTCGAGTGGTCGTGTTCTTATGCCGGGAATGTTTATAGTAGGGGTTACAAACTAGTTGATTGAACAGCTCCTCAAACGGTTGCACTCCTCCCCCTTTTATAGATGCAAGGGTGAGGGGCAAAGAGGGAATACGAATATATGCTACAGTGCTACAGTATTGAGAAGTCTTTTCCCATGTCGATGTCTGTCAGGAAGCATTGAAGGGTGATGAGCTGTTGTGGCCTTGGCGACCGCCGCTTGTGCGGGCAGCACTATACATTCTGAGTACTTGTCACCTTCTCCAAATTCTTCCTTAGATAACTCAGCTCCCTTGAGAGTTGATTAGGCTCGCCACGTTATGGCCTAAGTGTAGGTAGGTGCCGCCCGTAGATGGTAATTGAGTACCTGCTCTATCAGGGTGGCGTGCCGCAGAGGTTGGACGGGACGACGTGTTGGAGACTACGCGGGTGCACAGTGTGGCATTATAGCTCCTGTCAGAACGGGCCGCCCTCGCGTCCCTCCAGCTGGGGTGTTTGCATGGCGTGGAGAACTAGAGCCTTGCGTGTCGTCACAGAGAAGTTTGAGCATCGGGGCAACGCCACGTTCATGTGGGGCCCCTGATCCCACGCTCCGACCTCCACGTGTGGGCCCCGCCCTAGTCGGAGACAGAAACTACTTGTGCGAACGAGTAGTCAGAAACGGAGACCACTCGTGCTAACAGGTAGTCGAAGGCGAGGCGGAAAGTACTCGTACGAGGCGGGGAGTACTCGTACGAGGCGGGGAGTACTCGTACGAGGCGGGGAGTACTCGTACGAGGCGGAGAGTACTCGTACGAGGCGGAGAGTACTCGGAGACGAGGAAGTCTTGTCAATGAGGGTCTTGACGAAGATCTGCATCCCTCCCTGTCCTGGATCTTTGCCTTGACGTTGTCAATGGTGTCAGAAGACTCCATCTCAAGGGTGATTATCTCGTTGCTTAGGGGGCCCTAATCTAGGCCCTCGTCAGTAGCCCTCGAACCTGGGGTGGGAGTCGAGGACTAGCTCACAGGTTCAAAGATGAAGAACTGTCGTGGTAGTTTTTGCTTCTCGATTTACTCGGTGGGTGCGCACGAGCGCATCCGCCGGATGTAGCCCCGGAGCCTACTAGGGAGTTATAGACTCGCTTGTGAGGTTTTAATCTTGAAATGTTGCTGCCGTTTCGAAATCTCCGGTCAAGGCGGTCGCGCTTGTCGTGATGGTCATGGCTGACGTGGCTGATATGACGGGTTGAGGAGACGGTACATAGTTGATTCAGACTCACGGGCCCACCTGGCATCGAACCGTCGAGCAGGCGTGTGCCACTTGCCCCGGGGGGGGCGCACCCTCTGAGCGGGCGGCCTTTCGGCATGGTGGGGGCCATTATTTAAGGCCGGCGCCCACGTCGGCTCCTTATTAACCGTGTGCCGGTTGAGTTTGAAATCATTTACGCCCTCAATCTTCGCCATAGCCAGCGCTGCCCACTCCTCTGCTTTCCGCATCTGTTGCGCTGCCACCACTTCTTCCATCCGCGTCGCGCCCCGAAGCTTGTCGGCACCATGTCGAACTGGACTCGCTCCAACGTCACCCGTGTGACCCTCCATCACCTCGTCACCGCCGGTCAGCTGCCGGAGCCCACCGCCGCTGAGGAATGGAAGGTGACGGAGGGCGAGTCCATCCTGCATCCTCCACCGGGCTATGTCATCTCGTTCATGGTGTTCCACGAGCGCGGCTTCTCCGTCCCCGCCGGACGGTTCATTCGCGCGGTGCTCTGGGAGTACAGGCTTCAACTCCAGCACCTCAACCTGAACAGCATCTAGCAGATGGTGGCGTTCGAGGTGCTGTGCGAGGGGTACCTGGTAGTGGGAGCTCACTGGCACCTCTTCTGGTACTTCTTCAAGTTCGTCTGCTTGAAGGACGGAAAGTACCCGGCGACAATCGGATGCGCCAACCTCCGGATGAAGCAGGGTAGGGGGAAGGAGTACATCCCCTTCACATTGACGAGCTCCAACAGCGGCTGGCACAAGGGCTGGTTCTACCTCAAGAACGACCCCGAGCACCTGCTGCCGGAGTACACCGGCGCCTCCATTGCCGAGGCACCGAAGAGTTGGAGCCACGGGCCCTGGTGGCAGAGCAGGAGAAGCTACTCAAGGATTGCAGGGTGGTGCTGACCCGGCTACACAACGCCGGGGTCGACTTGGCGGCCGTCATCAGCCAGTATCATGCGTTGGGGATCGTCCCGCTCTGGCGACAGCCCCTGCGCATATGTCAGATGACGCCCAACAGGGCTCCCTTCGCAGGGACCGTGACGGCGCCCGTGTTGCCCTCACTGGATGAGATCCAGTGCCGCGTGGGGCTAGCCATCGGGAAGGTGTCGTACTCGTGGCCACCATCCCGGCTTCTGCCCATGCTCCCCCACGAGGGGACCAAAAAACTTATAAGTTTTCCTTTTTCCGACTAGCTTTCTGACTAGTTTCTGGGGTCTTTGTTGACAACATCCTCTCGGAGCTCTTGACTATCGTGATGATTTCTCTCCCTTTCCTTGTTCTTAGCTGAGGTCCACGGAACCTACCCTCGCGAAGCCTCCTCTCCCTCAGGACGTGATACGGAATCGCTCCACCGCCGTCGCGGAGAAGAGGAGGGTCGACCGCAAGGCCAAGCACAAGGAAGAGGAGATCGTGAGGCGTGAGCGGAACGACCGCCGTGCCAAGCGTAGGAAGTTGAAGGAGATCGCCGTCTCCTCGGAAGAGGATCCCTCTTCATCACCGTCGTGGACCGGCGACGAGAAGAGTGTCATGTTGACTGGAGCGCTCTGTCGACGTCGTCTACGTCGCCCCCTCGTCAGCGGCAGGCCACGGAGGCCAGCTCAAGACGGCGGCCGGAGCCGACCGTCCGTGAGCAGGGGATGAGTTCCAGCTCGCATCCGTCCCCACGCCCCGTCCAAGAGGACCGGAGGGTGACCCGCTCCCGGTCGGGCCCCGTCAGCCACCATCCTCCAAGTGAGAGGAGGGGTTCTCCGCGGTGGGTCGACCCGTCCGGGCGGCCGGTGGACCGCGACTCGTCCTCCCGCCACGCCTCTGACGACACAGCGCGGCGAGAGTCGCGCTCCCCCAAGAGGCGGCCGCCGTCCGAGGTGAAATCGACACCGCCGATGTCTTCTCTGAGTGCGCCGCGGGAGGGCGACATGAACGCAACCCCGCGGCGCATTCAGTCTTTGGTCATCCGGGGCAGCGGAGCCCCGTCCGTGCAGGTTCCCTTCGCCCCAAGTGGAGGTCAGAGACCACCCTCCGATGTGGCGGCGGGCAAGAGATCAGCTCCCGAGTCATCGGGCGTGGCTCGTAGGCCCGTCAAGCGAGCTCGCGTCACTTCCTCCGCGTACGTACTATCTCGTGACATCCCGTTTTTTCGTTCTTGCTATTCTTTGTTCGCTTTCTGATTTGCTTTTTCGTGCCAGGCGCTCCGACACCGGCGTGCTTAGCCTCGCGCCGCAGAAACGCAGGGTCCTGGCTGTGCGTGGTCCTTCGTCCGAGCCCCACCCTGCGACCCCTCCGCCCGTGTTGACAACAGCGCAGGCTGAGAGCGGGGCCACCGAGGCGGTCAAGGTTCCTGAGCCGGCGGCACCTCCACTGGCGTCGGAGGTTGGTGGAGTGGTCGGGGGGCAAAACGCCCCCGAGGAGGTCGAGCCCCCAGCGGAGCCCACCGTCGATCGTGACGCCGGCGCATTGGTGGCTCCCGAGGCAGTCGTGCCCCCAGCGTCGCATGCCGGCGAAAGCGAGGCTGAGGCGTTGGCAGCTCCTGAGGCGTCCGACCGGCCCCAGGAGGCTGCTGACCTTGAATGATCCGGCCTCTCGGGCGATGACATCGCCGCCTTCGGGGCCGAACTGGAACGGTGCCTGTCGGAGCCGGAGGCACCAGCAGCCGAGGTGGCCGTGCCGTCCACTTCCGTGGCTACGGCCGTGGTCGAGAAGGCTGGGGTTAGCCCCGAGGAGCTCACGACTAAGGCGGTGGAGACGGAGCCAGACGCCGTCATGCCCTCAACGTCCACCGCGAGCGAGGCGGTGCCTCCTGCAAGTGTGACGGTGCCAACCACGAGCGATGCGGAGGTGGCGCTGGCCACGGATTCGCCCCGCCTGGACTCGCAGGTGCCAGCCGCTGCTGAAGATGTGGTGGGCGGCGTCTCCTCGGATACAATCCGGGAAGTTGGGGAGAGCACGGGAGCTCGCCCCTTCTTGGCCGCGAAGTTGCAGTCGTCACCACCGGAGGGGGAAGAACACATCCACGACCCTGTGCGCCCCTCATGGACTGGGACCCACGAGGCCGAGCCGCACGATGACGAGGATGAAGAGGCCGCGGCCCGTCACCGCCTCGAATGGGGCCTGAAGTGGGCGGAACGAGCGGTCAACGAGCTCGTCCTCCCCGCCACAATGGTAAGTTTGCCGAGCTCGATCTTGGTCTTGTCTCTTCATCCTTGCAGACACCGCCATAGATAATACTCTACTCGGAACAGGTGCACGCAAGCTGCAACACCAGGAAGGCGCGCACCATAGAGGAGCTCCGGGCCGATAAGCCCTAGTTGGAGACGTAGTTGGTGGCCGCCCGACTGGTTGCCGCAGGGGTGGCGGCGAATGAGGCGTCGACGAGGACCGCGCTTGAAACCACGGCAAAGTCCGCAGAGGACCGTGCAATGGCTACGCAATCAGCTGCTAACACCACCGTGTCAGAGAAGAAGGCCCTTGAGGCGAAGCTTGCCCAGGCGGAGACCATAGCCACGGAGTTGCGTACCACTGCCGTGACTGGCGCCGAGGCCGCTCGGACTGCTGCCACTGCAGTAACTGCTACTGAAGTCGCTTCCCAGGCCGCCGCGCAGGAGAAGGCGGTGCTCGAGAAGAAGGTGGCTGATCTGGAGCAGGACTTGGTCCTCGCCGGGGTGGACCTCGGGACGGCTAACAAGCAGGTAGGTGACCTTGCCACCAAGCTGCAGGAGGCTAACGACGAGGGGACCCGGCTCCATGACGGTAATGCCAAGCTGGCGCAAGACCTTGATGGTGAGTAACTAAACAGTTTCAGCTTCTGTAGTGCTTTTTTCTGCGTGTTGCTGGTTGGTGATGTTGACTTGTCTTCTCATGTTGGCAGGGCTTCGCGTGGCTCGTGCTGCACTGGCCAAGAGGCCCGTGGAGGAGGCGGAAAAGGTCACCGCCGCTGAGCTCAAGATCCATGATATGACTGGGATGGCCAAGAACTTGTCGGATCAGCTCTCGAGTATGACCCCTTAGCCCTGTTCCTCCCTTCTTTTGCTTGTGCTTCTTACAGCTAACCTCCGGTTTGTTTTCCCCCTTCTGAGCTCGAGGAGTCCAGGAAGGCTCAGCGCGAGGCGGAGGCGATACGCCAGAAGGACCTTGTGGATCGCACCAAATTCAGCCGATTTGTTGAGCAGATCTTGTCGGGCCTTGGCATTCCTTCCGTCCAGATGCCTCCCCATGCACTTGCGGATCGAGTGGGGCTTCTCCCGGGCATAGTCAAGGAGCAAGAGATGTCGGCCACTCGGAAGGTGGTGCACCGGGTTCTTGCTATGTTCAACTCGCACTACCAGGGGTTGGACCGCGAGGCGTTGAGCGGCGGCTGGGCCCCCGGCTACTCGGACGAGGAGTACGACAAGATCGAGGAGGACTGCGCCACCTTTGCCCTGCCATGGCCGACGCAGCGATGAAGGACCTGGACCTGATCCCAAAAGACACACCAGAAGTCGAAGACAACTCCAGGCCTTCTAGTTAGATTTATCAGTTTGTATCGTAGATAAGCATAGCAAACTTGTATGTGTATTGCCTCGAACAATTTTTGTTTTGTTCAAAACCTGTCACAGTTGAAACATTCCCCGAGCACTTGGGGACGATTGCGGAACGAAGTAGTGGTACTTAGAAACTCAGGCCGATCGAACTTTTACTCTGGAGCCGCGGGGGCGTAGGAGTCGGAGAGCTCGACCAACCTGAGCCATAAAGTGACGCCACGTGTTCGCAACCCCCGAGCACTTAGGGACATTCAAAAGTGAAACACGCGTTTTTCATCGAAATCGTTTTGGCCGGAGCCCGAGCGGTTACCCAAGCGCTTTTTGGAAGAGGTCAGACGGTGACCTGCGGACCTGGGCCGCGCTCGTAAGTCTTCGCACCGTAGCCGCAGGGGCGTAGGTGCTAGGAGCTTTGAACGAGTGCAACGCCAAGATGCGCATAGATCAACATCTTTTTCCTTTCACAAGATAGGGCGTTCCGCCAAAAAACCGTTCGCGCGTGCGGTTGGTTGCGACAAGTTCGTCGGAGAACTTTGTTTTAAAAATGGGAAAATGAAAGGAGGGCATCGTGCCCCGGGTAGCCCCCGAGCGGCGAGCGTTTCTGCATGGGTGCAGGGACGCTTGCCGCTCAGCCTTAGAAAATGTTGATGCATGTAAAGAAGATGCCACTGAAAGATTGCAAACTTATGAAATTATGAACAAAAGCACATGGCATTATTCATTGATCATAAGATAAAACGAGGAACATTACTCAAGGGTAAAAATGTTGGAGGTGTTCTATGTTCCATGCATTGGAGATGATTGTGCCATCCTCGTACCGAAGCTTGAATGTCCCTGGTCGGAGCACTTGATCAACGATGTATGGCCCCTCCCATGGGGGCGCAAGCTTATGCCGTTCCTTGTTGCTCTGAACTCGTCGGAGTACCAGGTCGCCGACCTTGAACTCGCGGTTGCGCACGTTGCGCTCGTGGTAGCGTCGTAGAGCTTACTGGTATCGAGCTGAATGTAGGAGCGCCACATCGCGTGCTTCATCCAGCTGGTCGATAGCATCTTCGAGTCCAACCTGGTTCCCCTCCTCAGTGTATGCTCGAACTCTCGGGCTGCCGTAGTCGATGTCCGTCGGGAGGACAGCTTCCGACTTGTGCACCATAAAGAACGACGTGAAGCCGGTGGCTCGACTAGGCGTGGTGCGTAGGCTCCAGAGGACGGATGGTAACTCAGCGACCCATCTTGCCCGAAACTTCTCGAGTCATTTGAAGATCCGAGGATTCAATCCTTGCAGGATCATGCCATTGGCCCTCTCGACCTGCCCATTGGTCCTCGGGTGTGTAACAGCGGCCCAGTCCACGCGGATGTTGTTGTCATTACAAGATCTGAGGAACTTCTTTCCGGTGAACTGTGTGCCGTTGTCGGTGATGATGGAGTTTGGAATCTCGAAGCGATAAATGATGTCGGTGAAGAATGCCACAGCTTCCTCAGAGCGGACCTTCACTATGGGTCAGGCTTCGATCCATTTGGAGAACTTATCGACAGCCACGAGCAGGTGCGTGAAGCCCCCAGGCGCTTGCTTGAGCGGCCCGACCATGTCCAGCCCCCACACAGCGAAAGGCCAAGTGATGGGGATGGTCTGGAGTGCTTGCGCCGGGAGGTGGGTTTGTCAAGCGTAGAACTGACATCCTTCGCAGCGTCGCACGATGTCTTTGGAGTCAGCCACTGCGGTTGGCCAGTAGAAACCTTGGCGGAATGCCTTTCCGACAAGGGTCCTTGGGCCGGCATGATGTCCGCATGTGTCGGCGTGGATTTCTTGGAGCAGCTCTCTGCCTTGGTCCCTCAAGACGCAGCGCATGAGTATGACTGCCGCACCTCGCTTGTAGAGTTCACCGTCGATGAGGACGAACATCTTGGCTCGCCGCGAGATGCGGCACGACTCCGTGTGGTCGGAAGGCAGCTTTCCCTCGACCAGCCACTCGAGGATCGGGAACCGCCAGTCTGGATCTTCCAAGTTCGGTTCTGGTTGCTGATCGATCTCCATGACTTCCAGCATCTCTATCTCTTGTGGTTGTTTTTCATCGACCCGGACGGACGGTGCATGCTGGTCGCTAGCAAACACACTGTGTGGTACAGGCTTGCGGCTTGATGCTGTTTTGGCGAGGATATCAGCAGCTTCATTGTAGTCGCGCAGCACGTGATGGAGCGCGAGCCCATGGAACTTGTCTTTCAGTTGACGCACAGTCCGACAATACGCCGCCATCTTCAGATCAATGCAGTTCTTCTCTTTCATGACTTGGTCCACGACGAGCTCTGAGTCTCCACGGATCTCGAGACGGCGGATCTCGAGCTCGATCGCGATTCGGAGGCCATTGATGAGTGCTTCATACTCGGTGATATTGTTGGAGGCGGGGAAGTGTAGTCAAACCAAGTACTCCATACGCACGCCTAGAGGTGAGATGAAGACAAGGCCTGCCCCCGCTCCTTCCTTCATGACGGGGCCATCAAAGTACATTGTCCATGTCTCGTGCTCGATCGGCGCCGACGGAGTCTGAACTTCTGTCCATTCAGCGACAAAATCCGCCAACACTTGTGATTTGATGGCACTGCATGGTGCATATGATACATTCTGTCCCATCAACTCGAGAGCCCATTTGGCTATTCTTCCTTCAGCTTCGGGGTTCTGAATCACCTCCCCGAGCGGATACTTGGACACCACCATGATGGGATGTGCGTCGAAGTAGTGTCGAAGCTTGCGCTTGGTGATCAAGACAGCATACACTAGTTTCTGAATTTGCGAGTAGCGGGTTTTCGAGTCAGAGAGTACCTCGCTTACAAAATAGACAGGGCGCTGCACCTTGCGTGATCTTCCAGGCTCTTCTCATTCGACCACCAGTGCAGCACTCACCACTTGGGTTGTCGCAGCCACGTATAGGAGCATCGGTTCTTCTGGCATCACTGTTGTGAGCACTGGAGGACTCTTCAGGATGTTATTGAGTGAGTCGAGTGCTTCCTGAGCCTCGGGCATCCATGTAAAGTGGTTAGACTTCTTCATGAGGCGGTACAACGGCAAGCTGCACTCTCCGAGTCGAGCGATGAAACGGCTAAGAGCTGCGAGTAGGGATGAAAGTGGTACAGATATTATCCGTCCGACCGACCGACCGAAAGGATCAGACACTCAAATGGTAAAACCGTATTCGAATCCGGATATTTAATATCCGTAACTATCCGTACCGCATTAGTATCCGAAAATTCAAAGTTGACTTTCTATGATCCAAATATGATGAATATCACTATTCGACAAAAAATATAATGTCCGTATCCGTATTCGATCCGAGACTTCAGTCTGAGAAAAAAAATATCTGTATTTGTATCCGTAGTATCCGTCCGTATTCGATCTGTTTTCATCCCTAGCTGCGAGGCAGCCCGTGACGCGCTATACGCCTTTCAGATTCAGGATTGGTCCCATGTCAGTGATGGCTGAGATCTTCTCGGGATTAGCCTCAATGTCGCGTTCTGACAAGACAAAGTCGAGGAGCATGCCCCTCGGAACCCCGAAAACACATTTCTCGGGATTAAGCTTCACCCCGTGCTCTCTCAGTTTTGCAAACAATTCCGTGAGATCAGGGATTAGATCACCCATTTTCTTTGTCTTGACCACAATTTCATCGACATACTCCTCGATTATCCGCCCTATAAGATCTCCAAAGACGCGTCGCATGCATCTTTGGAATGTGGCACCCGTGTTATTAAGCCCGAAAGGCGTCGAGTTATAGCAGTAAGCGCTGAACGAAGTGATGAAGGACGTCGCGAGTTGATCCGCTATGCACATCGCAATCTGGTGGTACCCGGAGTATGCATCAAGAAAACAGAGGGTTTTGCACCCTGCTGTTGAATCAACTAACTGATCTATGCGAGGCAAAGGGAACGGGTCCTTGGGACATGCCTTGTTAAGGCTCGTATAGTCAACACACATCCTCCATTTCTTATTCTTCTTCTTTACAAGTATAGGGTTAGCAAGCCACTCGGGGTGGAACACTTCCTGAATGAACCCTGCACTAAGAAGCTTCTTGATCTCCTCGCCGATGGCCTTGCACTTATCGTCATTGAAGCGGCGCAGGCGCTGCTTCACCGGTTCGATCCCGGCTTGATGTTCAATTTGTGCTCGGCAACTTCTCTCGGGATTCCCTTCATGTCAGAGGGTTTCCATGCGAACATGTCGAGGTTCGCTTTGAGGAAGTCGACGAGCGTGCTTTCCTATTTAGGATCGAGCACCGTCCCGATACGGAACGTGCGGCCATCATCGGAGGCAGCCGCATCCTTGACGTCCTTGGCGGGCTCGAAAGAGTAGGCCGCACGCTTGGACGACTCGGGGATGTCTTGGTCCTCGGAGGGAGGCTCGGTGTGGAGCCTCTCGGACCGGATGAGCGTCTTAGCGAACTGAAAACACTCCACGTCGCATTCGTATGTGTACTAGAACGTAGTCCCCTCTATGATGACCCCCTTCTGACCGGGGATCTTCAACTTGAGATACATGTAGTTGGGCACAACCATAAACTTTGCGTAGGCCGACCTCCCGAGGATGGCATGGTACGTCCCCGAGAACCCCACCACTTCGAAGGTGAGGGTTCCTGTGCGGAAGTTCCGCGAAATCCCGAACGTGACGGGCAGATCGATCTACCCAATCGGGAGTGCATCCTTCTCGGGGATGACCCCATGAAAGGGTCTAGGCGATGGGCGCAGTCGGGACCGTGGAATGCCCATGTTGTCGAGCGTCGTCATGTACAAGACGTTGAGGCTGCTTCCCCTGTCCATCAGCACTTTGTGGACCCGCTTGGTCCCGATCAAAGGAGCCACCACGAGAGGGTAGCATCCTGGCTGCGGCACATGGTCGGGGTGGTCTGTACGGTCGAACGTAATCAGAGTCTTCGACCACTTGAGGTATGATGGTGTCGCAGGCTCGGTGTTGTAGACCTCACGCCTGATCAGCTTCTCTTGGTGCTTTGAGGGTCGTGCTGGCGCTCCGCCAAAAATCATGTGTACAGCACCGTCCTCGCAGGGGAACACAGCCTCCGCCTCATCATCATCGTTGTCGGGGAGGGGCGCGTCCTTCTTTGGAGGATCTGCAGTCTTGGGCTTCAGCGTGCCGTTGACGTAGTTCTTCTTCAAGCGGCAGTCCTTGAGCGCATGCTTGACGGGCACCTCGTGGTGGGTGCATAGCGCCTCCAAGAGCCTCTCGAAATGGTCCTTCGGGGGACCATTCTGATTGTTCTTAGGTCAGGTGGCCTTGCGCTCGACTGCCGTGACGAGGTTATCATCACGGCTACGCTTGTCGTTCTTCTTCTTCTTCTTGGACCGCGAGGAGGGCCCCTCGCCATTGTCCACAGCTTGTTTCCCCTTGCCCTGAGGGGTGTTCAACATTGCCGCGACCTCCTCCTCCCCGTCAACATGGTTGGTCGCGATGTCGAGAAGCTCCCGAGTGGTCCTCGGGGTCCTGCGCCCTAGCCGGTGGATGAGGGTGGTGCATGTGGTGCCGTTCTGGAATGCCGAGATGGCGTTGTTGTCGATCGCTCCGGAAAGCTCGGTGCAGCGCTTGGAGAAGTGGTGGATGTAGTCGCGCAGGCTCTCGCCCGGCTTCTGCTTGCAGTTCCGCAGCTCCCACTGCTTGCCGGGACGGGCGTACGTGCCTTGAAAGTTGCCGATGAAGGTCTGACGTAGCTCCGCCCAGCTGTTGATCCTGCCGCGTGGCAGGTGTTTGGGCCAGGTTCACGCGGAGTCGGCGAGGTAGAGCGGTAAGTTCTTGATGATGAAGAGATCATCCGTCGCTCCTCCCGCGTGACACGCGAGCCTGTAGTCCTCCAACCAGACGCTCTGGTTGGTCTTCCCGCTGTACTTAGGGACTGTTGTCGGCGCCCGGAATCGCGAGAAGAAACGCGCGTCGCGCACCTTCTGACAAGCTGCGACCACGATCCTCCTCGCTATCGTAGCGCCCGCCACGTCTCTGACTGTACCACCAGCGAGAGCGGTGCTCGTCTTGGTGGTCGCGACAGTCGTCTTGATTGCTGCCGTAGCCGTACTCGTAGTCATCAGCGCTAGAAGCTCGGCGGTGGGCTCGGAGCGTGTCGCGGGCGTCGCGGTTGGGTCCCAGGCGCGTCTTGACCGTCGCTCCGCCTGCCTCCCTGTCGCGGCTCTGATGCCTCGACGGAGATGGGTCCTGGTGCCGTACGGACGGTGTCGCTCGTGCATCACGTGCCGAGCATTGGCACGACACTGAGCTTTCCGCCTGTTGAGCGGCCGCCGTCTCAAGGAGGGTCTTGAGGTGCTGGCGGGCCCTTTTCTCCTCAGGGGTGGCCGGCTCGAGGCAGCCACGCAGGAGCATGGCCGCGGCTGCAAGATTCTGCGACGCACGCCTGAAGAGTGGCGCGTCGCAGCCGTCGACAGCAGCGTCCTCGTTGATGCGCCGGTTTACATCACGCGCATGCGCGCGAGCTTGCGGTACCAGCTACTCAGCCTCTTGTTCTCGGCGTTGTTCGCACCGCTGGTCACGCTGGGGGTCGCGTTGCTCCTCCTCCATTCCGAGTGCTTGGTGGAGGTTCGCTAGCTCTTCGTCGAGCTGGCGCCTAGCCTCGGCGATCTCGTCGAGGCGCGCCCGATGCTGGGCGTCCGCGGCGCGGTGGTGAGGTGCCTCTTCACCATCCGTCGAGCTAGTGGCGGTGCGGGCCTTACAGATGTTGCATTCGCGCGTGAAGTCTGGCGGAGGTGCTGGTAGCCTCCGCTGCACGACCGCGGAGCCCGAGAAGATGTAGGAGTCCCTTAGCGTGTCCACGTAGGCCGTCACCGGGTCGTCCGGGAGGCCCTGCTGCCCGTGGGGGTACATGGCGCTATACCGCTCCATGAACTCACCCCAGGTCAGCGGCTCAGACCCACTGGCCTGGAAGGCGAGGTCGGTGAGGTAGTAGGCCGCGAGCCTAAAACGCTCCTGTGTTGGATTCGGCTCCAACATGGCCATGATCGACTCGTCCGTGAAGCCACGGACGAAAGCAGCACGCCCCGCCGCCGCCGTCAAGGCGGTGGGACGCACAACTCGGGTGAAGGTCTTCCCGACGACGGACTCCGCCGGCCCGGTGCAGACAAAGCCGAGAGAGCCGAACAGCATGGTGGCGCCGGGAGTCAGCGAAACTCCGCGGCCCTCCATCCGGATCGCTGGTGTAGTTCGGCGAGACATGCGATGTGCCCCTACCTGGCGCGCCAACTGTCGGGGTTCTCTACCGCCGGCAGTAAATTTGTATCGGATCGTGTGTCAGACCCGGATGGTTGGCACAGGAGACACGAGGGTTTATACTGGTTCGGGCCTCCTGAGAGTAATACCCTACGTCCAGTTTCGAGTGGTCGTGTTCTTATGCCGGGATTATCTGTAGTAGGAGTTACAAACTAGTTGATCGAACAGCCCCTCAAACGGTTGCACTCCTCCCCCTTTTATAGACGTAAGGGTGAGGGGCAAAGAGGGAATACGAATATATGCTACAGTGCTACGGTATTGAGAAGTCTTTTCCCATGTCGATGTCCGTCAGGAAGCATTGAAGGGCGCTGAGCTGTAGTGGCGTTGGCGACCGCCGCGTGTGCGGGCGGCACTGTACATTCCGAGTACTTGTCACCTTCTCCGAGTTCTTTCTTAGATGACTCAGCTCCCTTGAGAGTTGATTAGGCCTGTCACGTTATGGCCTAAGTGTAGGTAGGTGCCGCCCGTAGATGGTAATTGAGTACCTGCTCTGTCGGGGTGGCGTGCCGCAGAGGTTGGACGGGACGGCGTGTTGGAGACTGCGCGAGTGCACAGTGTGGCATTACGGCTCCTGTCAGAACGGGCCGTCCTCGCGTCCCGCCAGCTGGGGTGTTTGCATGGCGTGGAGAACCGGAGCCTTGCGTGTCGTCACGGAGAAGTTTGAGCATCGTGGCAGCGCCACGTTTGTGTGGGGCCCCTGATCCCGCGCTTCGACCTCCACGTGTGGGCCCCTCCCTAGTCGGAGACGGAAACTACTCGTGCGAACGAGTAGTCGGAGACGGAGACCACTCGTGCGAACGGGTAGTTAGAGGCGAGGCGAAAAGTACTCGTACGAGGCGGGGAGTACTCGTACGAGGCGGGGAGTACTCGTACGAGGCGGAGAGTACTCGGAGACGAGGAAGTCTTGTCGATGAGGGTCTTGACGAAGATCTGCATCCCTCCCTGTCTTGGATCTTAGCCTTGACGTTGTCAATGGTGTCAGAAGACTCCATCTCAAGGGTGATTATCTCGTTGCTTAGGGGGCCCTAATCTAGGCCCTCGTTAATCCCCCAACCAGATATCTTCCCAAAACAAAGTGCTTTTGCCATTAATCACCTTGATGGTCACCCCCATTTTATTTTGTGCTTAACTTTATTTATCCCCTGCCAGAATTGCGACCCTCCTGTGCTCTTACAAGTTGTGAGCATCTTGTTCTTAAGGTATTTATTTTGCAGCAGCTGACAACATGTGTCGCCCTCTTCCTGATTATATATCCTCCATATCCACTTCAACAATAGGGCTTCATTGAGAAGTCTGGTGTTGATGATTTCCGCGCCCCCAAAGTCTCTGGGCAAACATGTGTGTTCTCATCTCACCATATGGTACCTGAATTACTCCCCATCACGCCCCAAAAAAATTTGGACCTAATTGTGTCAATTTGCTGATGGGTCCCCTCATGCAGATTGTACACGCTCATTGTGTATACCGGCAGGCTGCTCAGAGATGTATTGGTAAGAATCAGTCCCCCCCAACTCAATTTTTTCTCTTTCCAAGGTTGTCATTTGCGTCTCATTTTCTCAACCACACCCCTGAAAGCACCTATACCCAGCCTTTGGTCGTTGATTGGGAAGCCTAAATACTTCATGGGTCAATTGTCGATTTTGCAGTTCAACATGTTGGTAATTCTAATTTTCGTCTCCGTGTCCACCCCGAAATTCAAAACTTCACTCTTGTGGTAGTTTATTTTTAAGCCAGAGAGCCATTCAAAACAGTATAGCAGAAACTTCAGACTTGTAATTGATTTTGGGTCTGGTCTGCACATTAGTATTGTGTCATCAGCGTACTGCAGGTGAGTCAAACCCCCTTCTATCAGGTGTGGCACCACTCCCCCGATATGCCCCTGCTCCTTAGCCCTGGGCACAAAGAACCGGGAACCGAAACCGAAGAACCAAGAACCGGAACCGACAAAATCGGTTCCCTGTTCGGTTCCTGTTTCTCAGGAACCGAATTCCCTTGGTTAGTTCGGCTCGGTTCCCAGTTAACCGGAAGAACCGAACACTAAATCGAATCAGTCATTTTCAGCCCAAGACGGCCCGTGTAGCACCGGCCCAACTCCTGATCACCCCACCTCTCCATAGATATAAAGCTCTCCACCGGCCCACAACCCTAACCCTAACTCATATCCTCTCCCTCCCTCCCACGCTACACGTCGTCGCCACCTCCAAGCTGCGCGCCTGCGCCTCCCCGCCACCGCCACCTCCAAGCTGCGCGCCTGCGCCTCCCCAACACCGCTGCCTCCAAGCAGCAGCAGATGAGCGCCTTCGCCTCCCTGCCGTCGCCCCCGCCAGCTATGGCTGCCCGACTCCTCCCCTCCTCTGAGCTCTGACTCTTAAATCCGGCGGCGGGCTACACCTCCGTCCCTCCCTTCCTCAAATCCGGCGGCAGGTGGCTCCTCTCCACCTTCGTTCCTCAGATCCGGCGCGCGCCGTCGTCCCCCAACTCAAGTCTCCAGCCGGTGGCGGCGCAGGGCGGCCCCCTCCTCCCTTCCTCAATACGGCGGCGGCTCTGCCTCCAGCAAAGGGTGAAGCAGTGGAGGCATGCCGGCGGCTCGGCATGCGCGTGATTTTTTTTTTTTTGCATTTTTGGTTTTGTATTTCCTGTTGTTGGGAAAATGTAAAAAATGTGAATGTATTTTCTTCGGTTAGCTCAGTTATAATCGGAACCGAACCGAACTAACCGAAACTGAATTTGTGCGGTTCCTGCTTCTGAAAAGAACCGATCGGTCTTCATTTCTTGGGAACCGAATTTGTGTGGGAACCGAGGAACTGAACCGATCGGTTCGGTTAGAACCGAATGCCCAGGGCTACTGCTCCTCGGACTCTCATCAAATTTTTTACTAACAACACATTTAACTCTTTATAATTTCCGAAACTTTTAATACACATGCGCAAGGGGGCGGTGCAGTGACTCTGGAAAAATGGGGGAAAAGAAAAACATACAATCACTGGAGAAGAAATGGATGGCAACGGGCCATGTGGAGGCGGGCCGTTTTCGCCCTTAACGAACGGCCCATGTATTCGGGCTGGTCCGAAACTGAATACTGGGATCGGGCCCAGTCTATTTAGGCATTTATAGCTCGATCCACATCATCTCTGTCGGTCAGTGCGGCGGATAACGTACGTACTCTGCTCCGGCTCCGCCTCCGGCCATGGCTTCTTCCGCCTCCCTCCGTGGCGCCATCCTCCAGAGCCCCCTCCTCGCGCCTCGCCACACCGTCCGCCGCACGCCCACGGCGAGGCGCCGCGCCGTCCCGGCAAAGATCTCCTGCATCGGATGGGTACGTGATCTCTGTCTACTTCACCCTGCCCGGCTGCCCCCTTTCGTTCGATTCTCGCGGCTGGACCTGTCCCTCGTCTCTTGACTGGTTGTTGGTTGGTTCTGGTGTCGCCGGCGGCAGGACCCGGAGGGCATCCTGGGCGCGCCGACGGGGGGGCACATCGCGCGCCTCGAGTTCCGCCGCCGCCTCGAGAGTGACTCCGAGGCGCGCGAGGCGTTCGAGCGCCAGGTGCGTGAGGAGAAGGAGCGCCGCCGCAGCGAGCGCGAGGTAAACCGAGCAGCCGTGCTCCCGTTCTTTGGGGCTTTCAGTCGAACGGATTCTGGGCATGAGGTTGTACTGTACTGTGCCTCCAGTCTTAAATGCACGCGTGGTGACTAGGATAGGCGCGGGTGATCCCGGACACGGACGCCGGCCTGGTGGAGTTCTTCCTCGACACGGAGGCGCGCGAGATCGAGGTCGAGATCGGCAGGCTACGGCCAAGGCTGAACGAGGGCTTCTTCAACCACATCTCCCGCGAGATAGCGCAGATCAAGTTTGCAGTCACCAGAACGGCGGTAATGATGTCGTCCATGCTTAATTGCAACCTGCAAAATCGACTAGCTAGTTGATAATCCATCTCTGCTGACATCAGTTTGTGTACTACAGGAGATGGAAGACAGATTGATCGAGTTGGAGGCAATGCAGAAGGTTCTTCTTGAAGGAGTTGGTCAGTTAAATCCTGCAGCAACATTACCTACTCGATCAAGTCTAAACGAACTGAATATGTATAACTGTGTTTAACTGAAACAACTCTTGCAGAGGCATACGACAAGTTGCAGAATGACCTTGTGACAGCCAAGGAACGGCTAATGAAGATTCTGCGATCCAGTGACAGAAAAGCGACGGTAAGATGCATGAAAAGCTAAAAGAGTCTTATACTGTTTTTCGTTGGTAACTTATTTCAGGCACCTATAAATGTGTAACTGTTGTCAATTATCTGATCTGGTCTTACAGTTGCTTGAAATGGTTGAGCGGAATGAGCTGAACATTTCCATACTAACACTTCTTGATGAGAATATAGCAAGCGCAAAGACAAGTAATCAGGTGATGCAGTGTCTCCGCTTTCTATGAAGTTTAGGGGATAGATAGCAATACTGCATATCTTTTATCATCTACTCTTGCAGATCTCCTAAGTCCTAAATTTTGCATTTCTGTTGGTCTACTTTGCAGGATGAGGCTGTTGCTTTCATGGAGAACGTGCGATCATCGATCGTGAAATATATAACAATATAGACCTTTAATGTATTTGTCAACAGTGCATTAATTCCAGGATTTACTTATCTTTGCAGTACAGTTTTGGAAACATGCCATTAGCATGTATAATTTGCAAAGGATGTCTTGTGGACGTGGAAGCTTGTTGAATTAGTGTTGGCTGTATTTAGTTGATCTTTCATACATGCTCAAATCATCAGCATCGTTAGTGTAACTGGTAAAGTGGTAAAGAGAAATTGTGAGACCTTATCCCTGTAATATCAAGAAATCATGCAAAGTTTTTTGAACTTGTGGATCACATAATTTCTTGAAATCATACATGCTCAAGAAATAATTGTGAGACCTTATCCCTGTAATATCAATAAATAATGCAAAGTTTCTTTTTTTGTTAATTTATTTCCAGTGGATCACATAATTTCTTGAACTTGTGTTTTTATGTTTCTATACAATATCAGAATGATCCTCTTTGTTGAATCATATATTTAATATAATAGTGGAACAACAATATTTTTTTTAGATGAAGGTTTTTTTTATTCCAACCTCTGCAAGAGTTTTGCACACAACCATTCCTGGTTACAAATCCTTCAAGCAACCGTTCGAAACCAATACTTTCAAAAAGTGAACTAAGCAAAGGTGAAACTAATTAAGCTTTTGGCGAAAATCTCCATGGCTATAGTCTCCATGGAACGGCAAGCCCACTCCATGGTCATAGTCTCCATGGCCATAGTGGAACGATGATATATGTATTCTCTTGCTGAGAATGTTTTATAAAAAGTGATTGTAGTACGAATCTTGTGGCACTGGCCATAGTACGAATGTTTTATGGTGCTGTTGCATGTGTAGAGCCTGGGTCTATGATGCGAGCCAGGCTCGGTAGAGAAGACAACCAATCAGGCCCATATATCTACTGCATGCATGATGTCTTTACATTGATGCACGTCCAGTGTTGGAAAATGGCAGGTTCTTGCATCCCCTAACCAAGTCAATTTTGCCCAATTGTGTGTGTTTATCGATGGTTGCATTTTCAGTTTGAAGCCATATCATTTTTTTTTGAAATCATATGACTCATCTACATGCAGTGTTATCCTAGACGCTAAATGGTAAACAGTCTATCACTCTTTTATTTAGTGTTTACTGTTTAGACAGATTAAATTGGTGTTTAGACAGAATTGGTCTACATACTTTTGTATTTTATCACTAAATTATACATAATCATGCTCATAAAAAGATGCACCCTGTTCGTCTGGCTTATCAGCCACTAGTCAGCGGTATTTTTCTCTCACATCAAATCAGCTACCAGCCAGCGGTATTTCTCTCTCAGAACAAATCAGCACCAGCCACCAGCCGTCAGCCAGACGAACAGGGTGCAAGTATTCTAAAAAGTATATATATGTATGCATATAACAAACTATATATAAATATGTATATATGGAAAAACTTAAGTATATACTTGTAGAAGGCAAAATAGGCATTGTAGTCTCTAAACTTTACCTCAAAGGTCAAGTTCGTCCCGAACTTTCTAATAGGCCAATCTAGTCCTTTCCGCTAAATGGTGAGATAGATCTATTAAACTTAATTAGACTATGATTAGACAATATGATGCTATAGTAAACATATCCTAATTATGTAGATTCATCTCATGGATTATCTTCCAGCTATGTAATTAGTTGTAATTTAATACTCCTAATTAGCAGTACTTTTTTTTAGCAAACTCACACTTTATTAAACGACATGGTATGAGTTACAAACACCCTCAGGTGGACCTAGTAGCCACAAATGTCTGCCAACATCCTTAAACAAAGAACCTCTAGCTACTCTATGTGCATCTTCATTAGACAATCTTCCTTCATTTACAAAGTCTGTGAACACAAAGGTTGCCGCTCGTGCTTTTATCTCCTTGATAATATGGCCGTACTGACCGAAAGCCGACTCGGAGATGCTCCGCACTACTCCTGCATTATCAGATGCAATTCTAAAACTCTGCAGCGCCAAACCTTCTCTCACCGCCATAGCCTCCAGCGTTTCCGGATCTGACATCCCCATAACAACCACGGACGAGGCGCCCCGAAATTGGCTAGAGGAATTTCGTGCTACCGCTGCATATGATGCCTTCCCTGTGTTCTTCGACATGGCTGCGTCAACATTAATTTTCATAAGCCCCGGTGGTGGAGGAATCCATCGCGTGGTGGCCTAGCTGCCACCTTGTTTTCCCTAGCAGTTGGCTGCTGGACAGCAGACTCCAGGTCTTGAATAAACCGCTTCACAAAGCAATTTGTTGACATTGGACTTTGATAAGATTCTTCATAAATCGCCTTTCGCCTCGCGTACCATATTGCCCAGATTGTGACCAACACTCGTGTGAGATCATCCTGCTCCATCGAGCTCATCACCATCGAGAGTCAACCTCTGGCAACTGTTTCCTGAATCTCACATATATGTGTTGTAATTTCTTCTCGTTCTAACGCCCATACACTGGCCATACTGCACTCCAAAAGGGCATGTCTCCATGAGTCCGAGCCTCCACATATAAGCCATGAGTCTTCATATTGCGGTGACGCAAGACATCCGCCGTCGGCAAGGACTGCCTAGTCAGTCTCCACAGAAAAATTTTAATCTTGGATGGCACTTCCACGTTCCAAAGTGTCGACCATTCTTTTTCCACAGCTCGTGTATCTGATCTTCCTGCCTTACCTTCAAAATATGCAGTATTATGTTGCTTATTAACAACTAACATTCTGTACGCAGATCATACTGAAAAATTCCCCCTCTTCTCGTAGTGCCAGGCCCAGAAATCGTCCTGTCTACGTGTGCAGATCGGTATATTAGATATAACTTCAATGTCCATTGGGAGAAAAAATTGTTCCAGCTTCTCTTTATCCCAAGTCGCAGAAGACTAATCAATCAGCTCGCACACCCTTAATGGTGGATGATCTCCCACACATATGATTTTATATATATATATTTCTCTATTTTGTAAAAATAAATGGTCCGCCAAAAATTTAGCAGATCTATACATCTGCCGCCGTAGCTCATGGCGGTAGGGTTCCTACCGCCGTGTGGCCGCACGGCAGAGGCCGTGGCCCACGGCCAGACGTGGGCCCGAAGCGTGCGATGGACCTGCCGCCATAGCCCACGGCGGTATGTCACCGCCGTGGACTACGACGGCAGGTCCTAGCGCCGTAGAGCACGGCGGCTGCAGGCCTGGTACCACCGTGCCTCACGGCGCTAGGATCTGTAGCCTATATAAGGCCGAAATTCAGCCGAAAATATCATAATAATTCGGAAAAAAAAGAAAGAGAGGTGGGGGGAAGAGAAGGGAGTGAGGAGGAGGTGGCGAAGGTGCGAAGCTCTGCCGGTTTTTCGTCTCGTTAGAGGTAAATACTCTGATACTTATTATTTTGAACTGTGACAATTCATATTTTGAAGTACTGTTTTAGTGTAGATCTGCTTAGTAAAAATATAGTTTTAGTGTAGACCTGCATAGTAAAATTATAGTTTTAGTGTAGATCGATTAGTAAAATTATAGTTTTAGTGTAGATCGATTAGTAAAATTATAGTTTTAGTGTAGATCGATTAGTAAAATTATATTTATAGTGTAGTTCTGAGTACATATATTTTGTAGTTACAGATCCACTTGTTAATAGCGATTATTTTTTTTCATGCTGTCAGACATGTCGGATGCAGTCGCTGTCAAGTTGTATTTCGGTAATGGCCAGATTAGATATGGTGAACATGGAGTTGACTTGTCAGAATTTAATTCGGTTGACCATGTGATTAGAAGAGCAGCCGAAAGAACTTGGGGGTCCATAACCAACTTTTTTATAAGGTATTCCATGTAGATGTAGAGCAACATGACTTGTCCATTATGGCTCTAATCAACAGGAGTGAGGCAGTATATTGGGAGCTTATGCCACTTCAAGGCACTGGACATTGGATGAGTTATATCAGAACAGCATGTGAAATTGGTTTGCCTGTGATGTTGTTTATCCAAGTTGTTCATAAGGCTGGGTCTAGTAGTCAAGTGCATGAGGAGGGTAGTGGTGCTCACCAGGGTGAGGCTGAACTACAAGCAGGAGATGTTCCTGCAACTGAGGCAGAAGAAGGAGATGGTGCTGCCACTGAGGCAGAAGAAGAAGATGGTGCTGCCACTGAGGCAGAAGAAGGAGATGGTGACACACCTTTTGAGGCCCGTGGTGAAATTGACGAGGGGGAAGTTAATGAAGAAGTACTCAGGCAGTACGAAATGGAGGCCGGTGATGATGAACGTGGGTTGCAAGAGGACTCCTCAGATGATGAGGATGACCCGCTAGTGCCAAGAGAATGAGACAGTTACAATTTCTCACAGCTACCTGTCAATCCTAGTGAGAATGTGTCCTGGGAGTATAGAGAGAATCAGATTTGTGTTGGCGCCATGTATAAGAGTGCAGTCGAGGTGAAGGATGCAGTAAAGAGGTGGGCCACCCTTACTCAGCAGAGAGAGTTCAGGGTAGTGAAGAGTTCTCCACACATATATGATGTACAATGTGTGAAGCCCAACTGTCCTTTTCGAGTGTATGCTTCCAAGGGCAAGTGGAAAAATTACTGGGAGGTCGGGTCTGTTGTGGATCACACTTGTGTACTTGACCAGCTAGATGCAAGCCATCGTAATTTGTCGGCCGGTTTTGTGGCCAGCCAGATGTTTGCTAAGATTGTGGAAAATCCTGCTTATGAGCCCAAGTCCATTATCTTGGCAATTGAGGAGAAATTTAGGTACCTGATAAGTTATGGTAAGGCATACATGGCGAAGAAGAAGGTAATGGAGTTGAGGTGGGGTACTTACGAAGCATCCTACGACAATCTGTCTCGATTGCTGAACACAATTGCCACGCTAAATCCTGGTAGTTATTATGATATCAAGACTTATAATCTTGTATCAAGGCCAGGGAAGTAAGTCTTGCAGCGGGCATTCTTAGCATTGGGTCCAACTATTGCTGCATTCAAACAGTGTCGACCAGTCATTTGTATAGATGGCACATTCCTAATAGGAAAATATAAGGGCACAATCCTTACAGCTGTGGCTGCAGATGGCAACAATCAGCTGTTGCCATTGGGGCAATTGCTTTTACAGAGGGAGAGACTGGTGACAGTTGGTATTGGTTTCTGGAGAGATTGAAGCAGATGGTGGTGGGAGATGTGTCAGACGTGTGTGTGATACACGATAGACACAAAGGTATTTTGCAGGCCATTAATGACACCAAAGAAGGTAGTGCAGAACGTCACAGAGCAGCACAATGGCCAGATGTGCATAGCAGGTGGTGCATGAGGCATATGGGAGCAAACTTTCATAGCCAGTTCAAGAACAAAGAACTTACACAATTGTTCAAGCGGTTATGTTCGACGAATCAGGAGAAAAAGTTCTACGAGCTGTGGCAAAAATTAGATGATCTGACGAAGAAAGCATCAGAAGAGATAGCTAAGAAGTCAGTAAGTACTGAACCCGGGGAAGAGCCAGTTTCTCTGGAGGACGTGGGGCTAGATGCTCCAAATGTCAGAAGGAGAAGGGGACGTGCTGTGAAGACCTTTAGCCAGTGGATTCAGAATGAGCCTAAGGAGAAATGGTGTCTCCTGTTTGATAAGAGAGGTGTGAGGCATGGGATAATGACAACAAATTTTGCTGAGGTCTACAACGCGGTTTTGCATGGTGCTAGAGCTCTCCCTCTTGTTGGTATCATTGAGTTCTTCTTGTACCGCACAATGAAGTACTTTCTTGAGCGTGCTACTGCAGCACATGCAGCTATGCAGGACTGTCAAAAGGTGTATTCAACATGGATGACTGAGTACTTGACCACAAAACAGAAGGCTGCTCTTGCTCACAGAGCTTACCCACAACCTCTATGTCGTGATCCTGGCGAGGAAGTTCAGTGGAAATATCAAATAAATTGCCAATCCAAATCACAAAAAGCGAATGGTGAAATAACAATACAACAAACAGTTATTGGGAATCAGACATGCTCATGCTCTTGCCAGAAGCCACTGCTGCTACACTACCCCTGCTCACATGTGATCGTTGCATGCCTTGCAACAAAGAATAACCATTGGGGTCGGTACATGTCTAAATACTTTTTGAAGCAAACCATTCTAGACACTTGGAACCATACTATTGAGGGCTACCTGCATCTTGGTACTTTCACTCAAGACCCCAAAGACAATGCGTTGTACATACCAAATCCAGATCCAACTATGTGCCAAGGTGTTGGTCGACGCAAGAAGAAGAGGATTAGGAACAACATGGACGAGGCTGAAGCTGGTCCTCCAGTGCAGATATACTCTAAGTGCAACAATCCAGGACACTCCTACAAGAAATGCACCGAAGTATCTTACTTTTCCACTGCCACTTCTCCAGCACCTTCAGCTAGTGGACGTGGACGTCGTTCCCGTCGCTACACCGAAGGAATGCAGTGATCGTACTTGTTTGTGCTACCGTGTTGTAATATTTCAAATATTTATGCATGTTATCGTCTTGTAATATTTGAACCATTTAATTTGGCAAGGGCTTGTGATATTTGAACCATTTAATTTGCAACACCGTCAGAACTTATGCATGTTATCGTGTTGTAATAATTGAAGCAGATAGAGAGAGAAAGAGGGAGAGAGCTCGCCGGGCTAAGGAAGCTGGGCCGGATGCCATGAGGAAGGGGAAATACCCCCGTTGTACCTAGTAGACGTAGAGTACTAGACGCCGAGTGCTACTGTATCTCTAAAAAATTATGATTTCATTTCATCATCCTCTAGAGTCGGCTTGTATCATTAAGAACTTGATTTCAGATGTATTAGAGCATGTTTCCTCAAACAGTAAAACTAGTACTAGGGTGTGTTTCCTGTGAGTCACTGCGTCAAACAGTGAACAAATAGGGTGTGTTTTCTGTGAGTCACTGCACCAAACAGTGAACCTAGTACTAGGGTGTGTTTCCTCCGAGTCACTGCACCAAACAGTGAACCTAGTACTAGGGTGTGTTTCCTTCGAGTCACTGCCCGTTTTTCTTGCCCCGGATCGAATGGCCCACCGTCCAGTCTGCTTCATTGCCTACATATATGTGACCACTCTTCTCCAGTGCCACTTCTCAACACAACAAGCACCAATGAGTTCCTGGACTGAGGATGATGATGGCTCTCTCGGTCTAGCACTATGGAGCCAGCAAGATCCAGAGTTCAACAACAATTTTCCAGTCTTAGATAAGAGAGATTTCAAATCCATGCGTGATGTTAGAAAGTACGCACCAAATCAAACGGTGAACTGGCCAAGGTGTGCACACGGTGAGTTCTGTGTGATGCAAGTTTACCAGGGATGGAACAACTCTGGTCGACGCTTCTGACATTGCTCACGAGCATAGGTAAGCAAAACTACGTGACCTTTGTCCTTCATCATTTTATGGTTTACTAATGTAATCTCGGTTTCTGTAGTACTCCGACCAAGTAGATAACTGCGGTTTCGTGCAATGGGTGGATCCCCCAGCTATTCACCCGTATCAGCAGTACATCGACTACCTTGAGGATGTTGTCATCTTCAACCTGAGGCAAGAGCTCACGTCGGCATTGGCTTCTCCAGATCCGACATCTACCAACGACGACGACGGACCGGTGACCGGACCAATGGTGGTGAAGACCAACACCGGCTGTGAGGACGAGTTCTGCTGCTGTCCATGCCACGAGAAGAAGGACAACACTCCACCAGCAACTCCACCCCCGCCACCATCCGATCCAACTCCACCCCCGCCGGGGTACGGGTACTACATGCCCTCCCAGCACTCCGGCGGGTCTATGATGTCCGGGTTCTCCGGGTACTACTCGTACAACTAGACTACAAATGTTGTAATCGTTTATCTAAATTTCCTAAGGCACGTTAGGACTAGCAGCGGCACAAAGTTACGGTATTTGTGTCGTACGTGCCATTGTTTGTTTATGTGATTCGTCGTTAAGTATCAATGCTTCAAAAAAATGAAACTTACCAGAAAAAACCTACCGCCGTAGGGCACGACGGTAGGTCCATACCTACCGCCGTGGCCTACGGCGATTGCTGGAGGCCACGCTGTCGCCTGGCGGTAGGCGCCTACCGCCGTGCCGCACGACGGTTAGTCCTACCGCCGTGTGGCACGGCGGTATGTGCCCTTGCCAGTGGGCCACGACCACTGCCGCCGTGCCGCACAGCGGTAGGAACGCTACCGCCATGGGCTACGGCGGCAGATGTATAGATCTGCTAAATTTTTGGCGGACCATTTATTTTTGCAAAATAGAGAAAAAATATAAAAAAAATTCCACACATATACTAAATTTTAACCTCTGGCTGGATGCAAACAAAAAGTAAGCCAGCCGTACTATCTTTGCGTGGGCAGCCCAACCCCAGCCCGAAGCAAATGGTCTTATACTCCTATGGCCAGCCCAGCCCAGCCCAGCACGGCCTGGCTTAGCTGGGGTGTTATTACTGGTCCCACCCAGTTTCCGGACCCCATTTCTTCACATTCACACACCGCCTTTTTCGGCGCTTCCTCCCTGTCAACCTTCCTCTGACTCCGCTCCGCTCCACTCCCGCTCCATCCCATCCCCTTCTTCTCCCCCTCGGCGGCCGTCACCACCACTCCGCTGGCACTCGCGGCACAAGCAGACAACGAGACAGCCCGGCGCGCCCCCCGTGTCTCCGGCGAACCCCCCTCCCCTCACGAGCGCTCGAGCCCGAACAGGAGGAAGAGGCGACGGCGGCGGCGGCGAGAACCCTAAGCCCCGGCGGCCAGCAAGGTGAGCACCCCCACACAGCCATTACCTCTCCCCACCACGCGCCTGGCCTGTCTACTCGCGGCGCTTCGCCGGCTCGTCGTGCGTGCTCCGGCTCCCGCGATCTCGTCGCGAAATGGGGTGTTTCTTGAGGGGAACGGGGGGCAGGAAGACGCCTTCCTCTTCGTTTCAGGGGGGTTCTTGCGTCTTTCTTGGCTGGTTCTACGGCGGATTTCCGTGGGGTTTGCGTGTGTTTTGGGGCTGCTGCCGTGTTTCTCGGTCTGTTTCCGAGCGCGGCAGTTGTGCTGTGCCTTAGATTTCTGGCCGGTCTGTCGCGAGTCTGATTGGCGGTTTTCCAAAATTTTAGACTCGGATGGTTCGATTGGATCTTCCGTGTTTGGGCATTTTGGTTCCGTGAATCTTCTGCTGGCTTTAAAATTGTTATACCTCAAAGGGAATTTTTGTTGTTTTTAACGTGAATCTTGTAGCAACGTCTGGATGCCTCAACATTATCAGGTCATGCGTAGGTAGGTTATTGGAATATATGCTTGTAGTCACGCGAGGCAATCTTTTAAGGGTAGGGTCGGTGAATGTCGCTAGTATCCTACCGGGCTCTTAAATGAGATGATTCCATAGAAGATAAGATGGTTCTCTGTACATTTTTGTTCTTTTCTGTTGGTTAGGCTGGAGTTTGGGTCTTTATGGGAATATGTTCAGCACTGTTTCTGTACCATTTTAGTCTATTATTACTTTGCAAGCTGTGTCCCATAAGTCAACATGGCACATTGAATGTTATTCAGGAAATTTTTCGCCGAGGAAAGCAGCCCATGTATTTAGTCTTTTTTTTAGCATTTATTGACTGTTTATAAAAGGTGTACAGGCAAGACTAATTATTGAATTTTTGGTGTGTCCTAGCCATGGTATATTATCTCTCTAATTTATGTTTTCTGGTTGGTTTCGTGTGTCATATCACTGCCTAAGTGATTCAGGTTGAATTCTGATTTTCTAAAATAGTATGAGTGCCTTTATTAGTTTACAGGATCAATGAAGTTGAAGTTTTAGTAGTGTTTACTGTATTGAGGAAAAACTAGGAGTGTTTTTACAGTAACCATGATGAATTAATGGTTCTTTTGGTGAAGTGGTTTAAAAAGTGCAGCATATTGTCTTCCATGAATTTTTGTAACTTTATTGGGAGATGGATTTGATTGGGTTCTGCTGCTTTCGGATTTATACATTGTGAACTGAAATACATATTTCATGAGTCATGATGTACGTACTTTAAATTTATACCAAATAATTTTAACATACATAATCGCTGTCATTACCATGCAGATTGTTGAGCTAAAATGGGAGTGGCAGGTCACAATGATCCATTGTTGGGTGAAACAACATGTGGGTCTTTGCTTCAGCAACTTCAGGTGCTTTGCTATTTTTGGAATAGTTCAATGCTCAAACAGTCAAACATTAAATGCAATTTTTCCTTTTATTTATGCCTGCTGAGGCTTAAAGCAGTTGCAGCATGAAACCATTCAGACTCATAATCTACATCAGTTAAGAATTAAGATTCTGTTTCTACAGGATTGGGTAGCATAGCATTGTACAACTGACTGATATGTGTTATTTTCAGGCTATTTGGGATGAGGTTGGTGAAAGCGATGAAGATCGTGACAAGATGTTACTTCAGCTAGAGCAGGAGTGCTTGGATGTTTATAGGAGAAAGGTAGATCATGCTTCTAGCTCCAGAGCACATCTCCTTCAACAGCTCGCCAACTCCAAATCCGAGCTGACCAGACTCCTTTCTGCACTAGGAGAGCTGTCTGTTTCTGGCATTGTAAGTATCTGGGGAAAATATATGATTGCAGTGACCTTTTTCTTTGAAAACAGAATACATTGCCCTTAAAAGTTCGAACTTATAAACAGAATTGTTGCATGATAGACTACAATGTGTAACTGAAATAGATTACTGGGTTGCTTAAAATATATTCCTTTTTCATTTATACTAACCCCTGTTTTACCTGATTCCCCAGTATAGACTTATACTCGGTTGATGGATCGTTAGTTTTATATTTGGTAGATTTTATTGTCAATTAAAAATTGTTTCATTAATACAGGGCTCATGGCTCTTTGCTCCTAATTTACAGCCTGACAAGACAACTGGTACAATCAAGGAGCAACTAGCAGCTATATCACCATCCTTGGAACTACTCTGCAGGAAAAGAGATAGTAGGGTAAAAGAGTTTGCTGATGTACAACTCCAGATTCAGACACTACGTGGTGAAATCACTGGGAATTTACAATCTGGTGAACTCTTGGAAACACCCCATGTCAATGAGGATGATCTTTCAGTAAAGAAGTTAAATGAATTTCTTTTAGAACTACAAGCCCTACAAAAGGAAAAGGTTGTTAATAATTTCATAGTTTGCTTTGCTTTGTGCAATCCTGCAATTGCTGCTTTTAGTTAAAGTGCATGCAACCCTCAAACTCCAACCATGATATAGGGATGATAACTTTTGGCATAACACATAACCTTTTCAAATTTTATCTGCTGAACTAATTATCTTCATGTGCCAAATTGAATAACTTGACATGTCCCTGCAAAAAACAGGGAACAACTTGACACGTCCAATGTGACTGTAATACTGACCAATGTGATAGGCCACTGATCCAGCTGATGATTATCTTACTAGTATCTTTTTAGACGAATAAAAATCAGTGGGGTTGAATAATACTTCTAAATATTTTTCTGAATTGCAGAGTAATAGGCTCCACAAGATTCTCGAATCTGTGAGTTCAGTGCATGATCTCTGTTCTGTACTCGGCATGAATTTCGTGGGCACAGTTACTGAAGTTCATCCTAGCCTTGATGACTCTGTTGGTGTTCAATCCAAGAGCATCAGTGATGAAACTTTATCCAAGCTGTCTAAAATGGTGATCGGACTTCAAGAAGAAAAATCAAAGAGGTTTGCAAAGGTAAATTTGCAAAGGTTCTTGATCCCTTTCCAGCCTCTGATATATTGCTTACTTTGTGGATACTATTCCCGGTTATTGATATGCTTTTTCAGATTCAAGCCCTAGCATCCCAGCTATCGGATCTTTGGAACTTAATGGATGCCCCGGTGGAGGAACGCCAACCTTTTCATCACATCACATGCAATATGTCCTCAACTTTGGATGAAGTGACAGTTCCAGGAGCTCTGGCTCTTGATGTAATTGAGCAGGTTAGAGTGGTTTATTTTCAGTGTTCCTTGGACATGTTAAATATCATGCTGTTGTTTGCCTGCTACTGATTATTTTTGCACTTTCAAGGCTGAACTTGAAGTTGAAAGGCTCGATCAGCTGAAAGCTAGTAGGATGAAGGATATCGCATTCAAGAAGCAGACTGAACTTGAAGATATATATGCCCGGGCTCATATTGCAATAGATACTAGTGCTGCCAGAGATAGAATAATGTCTATTATCGAGTCTAGTAGTTTTGAACCTTCGGAACTACTGGCCAATATGGAGAACCAGATACTTCAAGCAAATGAAGAGGCGTTAAGCAGAAAGGACATATTGGAGAGGGTTGATAGGTGGATGTCAGCTTGTGAAGAAGAGAGCTGGCTTGAAGACTATAGCCGGGTATTTAAATTCTTTCTTCTACTTATATCACTTATTCAGTCTAGTGAATTGTCTCATGGAAGATATACTAAGCTGGGTTTTGTCTCCTGTAAATGTTGCCATACTCAAAAACTGATTGTTTGTGTTATATTGTCTCCGTCCTTAAATATATGACGTTTAGGACAAGTAAATTATTTCATTGTAGGTATGTCATGGGTAGTTAGAGGCCTCGTGGGCTGGATAGGTGAGCCCATTAGGGTAAGATTAGAGATAAGATTAGATCCTTTCTTAGAGATTAAGTTAGCCTCCCTATATAAGGAGAGGACTTGTACCGTTTGAGGTAAGCAATGAGAATATCAATCTATTAGGGTTAGCCCCTTTATCCCTGCCTGTGTGGTCCGGCTGCCGCCATCGGCGAGGTCGGGCTGCTAGGGTTCAGGGTCATCCGGATCGTGGTACATAACAACTTGGTATCAGCTTGCTTTGGTTTCGTGTCCAATCCATGGCTTCTGCTGCGGAGGAGGCCCGGTTCACCTACTGGCAGTTGCTGGAGCGGGAACGCATCTGCACCCTCCTGGATGCCCGGGCGCGACGGCGAGAGGTGCGACAGGCGGCGGCGGTGCGCCTGCAGGCTGCTGCACGCGGTCTCCTGGCGCGACGGTGGGTGCGGGAGATACGCCAACAGTTGCGAGATCGGGACCGCATCAACGCCCGCTTGGACGCCTGGGTGAGGCGGCGAGAAGCGGCGGCAACGGTGCGCCTGCAGGCGGCGGCGCGTGGCATCCTCGCGCGCCGACGAGCGTGTACCCTACGCCAGGGCCAGCAGGAGAGGGCGGCGGCACAGCGGCAGGCGGTGGTGCGACTCCAGGCGGCCGCGCGCGGCTTCCTCACACGACGACAGGCGTGGACAGCGGTGCTGCGTCTGCGGGCGGCGGCGCGCGACCTCCTCGCTCGGCCCCGGCCGTCGCGGGACTTGCTGGGCGCGTTTCCTGCCGTCACCCGGGTGGAGGAGGTGGCGGCGTGGATCGAGATTCCGTCGCTCGTTTCTTATTCGCAGCGGACGGCGCCGTCTGCATCACGCGCTTCCGCTCGGGCCGTATGCTGTCGGCCTTGCCAATGGCCAGACGCTGCTGCTCCACGTCGCCGGCCGTTGCGCGGGCGTCTCCGGGGGTACCCATGGCGTCGACAGCAGCTACGCCGGAGCGTCCGCGGCCTCCGGCCATGTCGACGTCGCGCACGGCACTAGCTGCCGCGGGGACATCAACGCAGTTGGCCGCCGAGGGACCGCCGAGGGACCGCAGATGCAGGCCTCCGCGTCGATTCGTTCCCTGTCAACGCGGCCAGCGACGTCGCTTTTCGCGAGGGCGGCCACCAGCGCAGGGGGCGTCGAACTTTTGCAGCGGCGGCGCTCGCGATGCGGCGGCCTTCGTTTCCTCTGACTGCAGGAGCAGATCACATGGACAAGGGGCCTGACCTGGTGGGCTGTCTTTGCTTCGTTTCATCGCATATGCGGCCCAAGTTAGTTGCAGAGCCATTTTTGTGGGATCCAGGTGGAGATCGACAGACAGATGGGTTTTGGCCTTCCGTTCTTCGTGCTACAGGATGTCGTGGTGGAGTCTATTCTTATTTCGGAATAATACAGCTGAGATGTAAAAGGCTTTATTTAGGGACTAAGTTTGTGTCGAGTCGAGTCATCTCTAAGCTGCAGCTCGAGGACGAGCTGCTCAACAAAGGAGGGAGTAATGTCATGGGTAGTTAGAGGCCTCGTGGGCTGGATAGGTGAGCCCATTAGGGTAAGATTAGAGATAAGATTAGATCCTTTCTTAGAGATTAAGTTAGCCTCCCTATATAAGGAGAGGACTTGTACCGTTTGAGGTAAGCAATGAGAATATCAATCTATTAGGGTTAGCCCCTTTATCTCTGCCTGTGTGGTCCGGCTGCCGCCATCGGCGAGGTCGGGCTGCTAGGGTTCAGGGTCATCCGGATCGTGGTACATAACAAGGTAGTACTTTCCATTAGCTTTCTCTTCATGCGCTATCACAATATTCTGATGTTGATGATTTCTTAATGGCAGGATGATAACAGATACAGTGCAACTAGGGGTGCACATTTGAATCTGAAGCGTGCAGAAAAGGCTCGTGTTTTGGTCAATAAAATTCCAGGTATGTTCTGACCATTAACAGAATTTCGTGTGTGCAAATCAGACCATGTTACAGAGGCGACTAAACTCTTCTTGCTGTTCTAATCGCTTACATGACATGGGAATTTTCCAAGGCAATGTTCTTCATAACCTGAGCTAAATTTTCATTAATACCTTTGGTGTTTTCACTATGGTAGTTATTGTTGACACGCTGGTTGCAAAGACGCGGGCTTGGGAACAAGAGCACGGCATGCCGTTCACCTACGACGGCGTTCCTCTACTTGCAATGCTGGATGAATACAAAATTCTTAGGCAGGACAAGGAAGACGAGAAGCGAAGAATGAGGGTATTTATTTGTTTATTTCACTGTGTAATTTGGTTGCTTTATATGACTGGCTCCTGAACAACTATTTAATCATGTTATACACGCTCTCGTAACCTTTCAGGACCAGAAAAAGATAAATGATCAGCTAGCCGCAGAACAGGAGAAGCTGTTCGGTGCGAAGCCAAGCCCAGCGCGGCCCCAGTCCTCAAGGAAGGTTGCTGGCGCCCGGGCCAACGGTGGTGGTGGTGCAGTTAATGGGACGCCGGTCCGGAGGCTGTCGGCCCTCCAGAGCGGCGGTGGCAGGACTGCAAGCCGGGATGGGCGGAGGGATGCGAGCAGGCCGGTGGCTCCGGTGAACTACGTCGCCATCGCCAAGGAGGACGCGGTCTCGCAGGCGTCCAGCAACCACACGGGGCTCTCCACCCCCTGACCGTGGTTGGTATAGGTAGCAACTATTGTGACGGTGCTAGCTAGAAATATACCAGTGCAGTAGTATGGAGATATAGCTGTGCCGCTTTGGTGTGGAACGGTGGCGGCACCGGGGTTTCCGCCGCCGGTGCCGCTGCTGCTTCTCCGGCGACGTTGGTGCGGTGTAGATCGGATGTTGATATGGGATGCATGCAAACAAACGAAATGGATATGCTATCACAGATTCACAGTATGACCCCTTGTGTTTGTATGGTTTGCTCGTTGCTCCTCAGTCCTATCTCCTATCTGCCTGGCGGACTCGTTCATCGTGCAGCTTTCGTCGGGTCGTTTCCCCTTTCCTCACCGCCGTCGGTGGCGTCATGTTGGTGAAGCAGAAAGGACAATGCACGGCAGATTTTGTTTGGGAGGAGCAAAGTAGAGACAGCGACATCTGATGCAACATTTGGCGAAGAACTTTACATGTGGCAGTCTTTTCAGACTGTTGCAAGCCCAAGCAAATCGCCAGCTACTTGAGGTTGCAAATCCAAATCGTAGTGTATGTACAGCAGATCGTCGCGGAGCTCCGGGTGCCCGCCTCAGTAATCCGTCGGCGGCTGGCAAGCGGCGTCGTAGCCGTCGGCCTCGGCCTCGGCTTGGTCCTTGTGCGGCGGAGCCTGCTCCTTGTGCCCTTTCTTGCTCACCTTTTGCATTATCAACAACACACAGATCGCCGGAAAATCGTAGCGTCAGCACGTCGCATCGCTCAAGATCGGCCGGAGTCAGAATTACGGCAGTGAAAATTACCTTGTGTGATCTTGCCTGGAGGCGGTGGTCCGACGACGCCACCTTGCGGCGCGGCAGGCTACGGGCGCCCTTGAGGCGGCTCCTGCCCGGCTTGTGGCAGCTGATCAGCCCGCTCCGGCCGCCGAGGCTGGAACCGTCGAAGCTGACGACGGACACGTCGTTGGACCCGCAGCTCTCCTTCTCCTCGACGGCGACGTCGCTCCGCCGCCTGACGACCACCACCCGCCGCCCGGCCGCGGCCGAGCCCGCGTCCGCGTTCCGGCTCATGCAGTCGTCCGCCGCCGGCTCCGCCTGCCGCGTCGCCATCCACCGCTCCAGCCAGCTCCACCCCACGTTGAACTCCGCCTGGTCCGGCCGCGCCGACCGCTTCTTCGTGCCGCCGCCGCAGCTCCGGAGCTGGCACCAATGGAATCGGAGACTCTGCAATTAGCTCACTCTCACACTGTCACGAGCCGTTTGAAGCAACGCGCAGTGGTGGTGCCTACCTGCTGCGAGAAGGCGTAGGCGAGGGCCCTCTCGCGCCGCGTCGTCGCCTCGATCCGGCTCTGAATCCTCATCCTCGACACGTTGGAGCTCACCGTGCTGTCGTCCCACTCCTCCTGAGACCAGCAGGTGCAACGTCCATCATCAACAATGGTGATGTGTAATACCTTTCAGCTCTGCAATTCAATTCAGTTCAACAATGTACCGTACCTTCACTCTAAAGGCTGGCGGCGGCGGCCGTGACTTCTGGCTTCCCCGCTGCTGCACCGACGCGCTGTCCTCGCCGCTTAGCCGGAGGTTGCTCAAAGACTCGCCAACCTGGACTACCACCGACGTCGCAACGGACGCCGAAGTGGGGCTCCTCGGCTCGTCGCCGCTGCTGCCGTCCATGCGCTTCCTCAGCTCCTGCAGCTGCCTCCTCGCCTGCGGTTCAGCAAACAACACACATAATGTATCTTGTGGTGAACAATGTCTCATCTTCTTTTCTGCTGGTAAATGGGGACTAGGTAGTTGAACACTGGAAACCAGGATGACACCATGAATCCTCTGAATGCAGACTGTATCAGTATTGCCGCTCCTTCTTTCTCGGCCGGCTCTGTTGGTGGCACGACGACATGGCCGGGGATCCTCTGATCTTCAGGCTCCCCAGTGTCGCCATCGGCATCGTGCACGTCGCTCGGTTGATCAGCTACCGGGATGACGTGCGCCTCCTGCGGCATCATCACGCAGGTCTCGAAGCTCTTGACGGAAAGAGTCTCGTCGTCGTCATCGTCTGGGGCCGCGGTGTTCATCTCGTCGCCGCAGAGGTACAGCCGGAGAGAGCTCCATCTTCTCCGGTGATCTGTAGCGCCCTTCTCCTGCAACCATGTCCGTCGTGCAAACCGTCAGTTAAGCGGCACAGGAAGCTCCATTTTTCAGATACCATACACGCATCCCAAAACCGTACCATTTACAGAGGCGGCATGGAAAGTACAGACGCTACGCAAAAAGTAAGTTATTAGCCTCCTGGACAATTACTAATTATATGCATCAAGAGACAAGAGTGATCTTCAGTTCACCTTTTTTTTTGCACCCAACTACAGATAATTGCTACTCTAGCTAGCACTCGAAACAATGTGGCACACAGAAACAGTGAAGCAGCAAGAACACACATCTGATGTCTTAACATGGCGACGACAACAGAAAGGGAGAAAGAGGGAAGAAGGCACGCACACTGTGGGCACGTCCGCTGCCGGCCGACGAGCACGGGCTCTTGGAGAAGACCTTTCGAATAATGCCGCCGGCGATACCCATCTCTCCTGGCACCCCGGTTGCCAAGCCTTGCCAAACTAAAGCGGGGTGTCCTCGAGCAAGCCAGCGACAGCCAGTGATCTCGCCATGACCATGGCTGCTTGTATAAGGCCCTCCGTGGCTCACAGTTCCTCCTCTCCCTCACTCACTCCACAGTACCATATGGTACAGCCGTCCTGCAGCGAATTGGCTTCCCTTTATAGCAAGGTAGCAACAGGCCAACTGCTGCCACGGGGGAAATGGCTAAATCCAAGGTGGCTTGGGCATTCTTTGAGCAAAGCTCACCCGGCGAGATGTGCTTTGGGGGCAATGCAACTTTGGTGTAAAAAGTGCACGCGCCTGATTGGTGGATCCGTGCAGAAAAATGTGCAGCACAGGCCGTGGTTGTTTCCATGATGGGAGAGAGAGAGAGAGAGATAGAAAGGAGAGGACCGTACCCATGTGTTAGTTTTCTTTGGCCTGGCAGAGCCGTGAGGCTTTAGAGCTGGAGATGAGCATCTTGTTTTATGCTACTGTTCCAAGTAAGCTGTTGGAAAGTAGCCTTGTGCTATGCTCACACAGTGTCACCCACTGTCCAGTTGCACTTGCATCCAGCTTGCTTGAGCTGATGGGCTCAAGAATAGCACTACGAGTAACACACTCTATTAACTTGCTCAAGAAAATGCTTAATGAGAGTTGATAGGATGTGTTCTTCAGTTCGTACCTGCAGAAGCTTGATTCTTGATCTCCCTGGAAGTCAGGTTTTTAGCACGCGCGAACACACACTAGTGCCGATTGCTGAAAGGAAAAACCTCGGTGGGACTGAAGACTTGAAGCTTGTCGGCAAGGGCGGAAGAGCCTTGTCAAGCTAGCTAGCAATTCCGGCCAGTTAGCAGGAAAAGAATGCTGCAAGGGCCCAGAGATAAAGGTTCTAGACGCGCACCTTTTTTCACTGAACTGTCACATGGCTTGCTTCATCCATCCGACCTAATCCTGTTCTTGCTTGCGCTTGGGTGCAGGCATATTGGCCGGCCTGGTCCCCTTCTCCCTCCTCTCTCTCTCTTTCATCTGCAACCGCAAGTGTACAACACACTCAAGCATGCTACAGGTACTCGACACAAAAGTTCACAGGAGCCAGCCACGCTAGATCCGGCACCAGGCTATGAGCCTCTAGCAGCATGGTCTTCGCTCCAGAGCTCGGACCATCCTGCAACCGACGAGGCAGGTGCTGTGCCGGCAGCAGATGCAGCCAGTTCGACAGAACTGAGCCCAAATCCATGGCTAGTACGAGAGGGAGGTGGCCCGTCCATGTCTGCAACAGTAACCACACGCACGGAAGCCTGATCAATCACCATTCACACCATTCACCAACATCAAAATCACAGTACCACAGTACGAGCAATCGTCCGGGGCACAACATATTAAGAAGGGCCGAGTACCGTACCTGGGAGAGGAGATCAGATCATCAGCTGCTGCTTTCCGTATCATGGTAGATGAAAGCTGAGGTTAAGTGCAGACCGTGCAGTATTATATTTGGTGCTTAGCTCAGCAAGGAATTTGATCTGTGCAAAAGGGGTTCAGAATAAAATGCGTTTTCCCCACACTTTACTGATTCGTGCACATGATTCCCATCATGGAGATTGGGATCACCGTGCACGCTTAATGTGGACACTTGTCGACGTGTTATAAGGGTTTGTCAGCAAAGATGGAATTTCAGGAGGGTTAAGAGTTGGATGAAACTTCTTACCTCTCCCCCGGATGGTGTCAGTGCATCAGAGCCAAACTCCAAACAGCACCAGAACAGATCCCCATGGCTGCAGCACAAAATTGGGGCTAGGAATTGGGGCAGAGCATTCTTCAATTTGACTGCTGCTCATCATGTGCAACAGCTGAAATGTTGTTCATGGCATCTTGTAGAACGGAACACACATAAAACAAGCTCCTCAAATTGGAAACGGATGAATGAAAGTGAGCATGCTAAAAAACGAAATAAGTGTGTGCAGTATTATGCTACATCAAGGTCGACCACCGCACAGATTTTTGTAGTCTGGCATAGAAAGAGCAGCATCTTCTTCTGCCGTACAAATGGAGTATAAGATACTCATCAGTCATTGCCACTGTATGTCACCAGATTAAGCTCATCAGAGTGAGTCATATAAGAGGAGCTGTAGATAAAGAGATTAGATAGTGTCAGTGACCATATGCTAAACAGCATCCACTTTGGTGATCCACATTTCAGAAAGCACTCCCAGGGACACAAAAATTCTGCCATACACACAAACCATGTGAATTTGTAAATAACACCAATGATGATGAGAAGAAGACAGAAAACAAGCAAGCCATCAACATATCATATTGTGAGCAATCTCCTAATTGTTCTGCATAAATCTAAATTGTACTGCCTGTTATAAACAAGAACATTCAAAATTTCAGTTCTGTGAGGCTGCAGCAATATCAATAGGCACCGGTATAATAAAGGAGGCTTGTCACTGAGTAGATTCAATCCTATCACAAGTTTGCAAGATCAAACAACACTATCATCGCATTGATTGTTCAACAAAGGACAAATTATAGAAGCATGCATGATACTCCTCTAATTACTTCATCACACAGTTACGAAAGGATAAACTTGCTGATTTATAAATTTATTTATTCACTTGTAGACAGGGAGGTACAAATTTTACAAAAATATTTAACACAAATAAAAAATAAGCTGTACATAAAAAAATGAAAGACTGTTTGAGATTCTATCATAGAAGGTCTTGGCAATTGGAGTAACATAACAGGAGTACCTCATCTTGAATTCTGAAAGAACACTTTAGACTGAAACTAGTTATGCTATCAGCTGGAAGCAAAGATAAGGGTGAAATCATGAAAATTTGGATTACTGATTACTAAACCGGGTACAATGAAATGTACCCGTCCTTACAAAAGGAAGCCTACAGTTGTGGACAGCTTGCTTCACAGATCCCTTTTATCTCCAAGGTGGCCAAGGCCAACCAACCCTAGTCTGCAAACTCTAAGAGCCTCTGTGGTTGCAGCGACATTAATCCATGCCGTAACTGTAAAGCAGATACGATTATATTTGTAGAGCAGGCCAATCATGATTTTTATCAATAGATGGACTCAATTTTGCAAGAGCCTAGCTGGTGTCAATTTGCAGCAGGAATTCATAAAAGCACAGCCTTTTCAAAAACAAGACATGCTAAAATTCTTCTGGATGATTCAGAAATGACTTGTAAGCAATATTTCATATCCAAATAACCACCAAAGCCAAATCAATTATATGAACTGTACTTCCTCATCTGCACTCATATCCCCAGAGGCTAAAAGTTGTGAAGCACCCTCCTTAGCCTTACACATGTACAGTTTGCTTCTGTTTGCATCAATCCAGCTTGTTCCAGGTTCTTTCTTCACGCTTCTTGATTTCATCAGCTTCCTTACCTCAACAGCTTCTTCCCATCGCCCAATGGTTCTGTATACATTTTCAAGAAGAACATAGCTCAAGTGGTATTGAGGCTCCAATTCCATCATTTTCTTTGCAACCCTTACTGCTACATCTGGGTTAGTATGTGTAGCGCAGGCACCAAGGACTGCTGCCCACAGTGACGAGTCATCCCTAAATGGTGACTTGTTAACCAGATCTTCAGCCTCTTCCAGAAGCTCTACCCTACTGAGGAGGTCAACCATACAATTGTAATGTTCAATACCAGGGGCAACGCTGTAGTCCTTGGTCATCGAGTTGAAGTAGTTCCTTCCTTCCTCAACCATACCAGTATGACTGCAGGCAAAAAGTACACCAATGAAACTGATGTAGTCAGGCCTGACCCCTTCTCTGACCATCTTATTGAACAGACTGATTGCCTGCTCGCCATGGCCATTCTGAGCAAAACCACAAATCATGGCATTCCAAGTAATCATGTTGCGGACACTGCTCCTTTGAAAAACCCTGTGCGCATATTCTACCACACCACATTTTGCATACAGGTCGACGAGTGCGGACTCCACAATGACGTCTCTACAGCCTCTCATCCGCATAAAACGGCAGTGGATTTCTTTTCCTAGCTTCACTGCAGACAGCCCAGCACAAGACCGTAGAAGAGTACCCAAGCTATACCAGTCATCATCCTCCATATCCATCTGCCGAAACAATGAGACAACTTTCTCATGCTCCCCGCTTTGACAATATCCCCCGAGCAGAGCGCACCAGGAAACTGCATTCCTGACCTTCATCCTATCGAACACCTTGCGTGCATCTACCATCATCCCACACTTGGCATACATGTCAAGCGTGCTGCTTTCCACGATCACGTTCCCACACAGGCCACGCGTAACGACTTGCGCATGCGCCTCCCTGCCCTGCCTTGCCCTCTTCAAGTTCCCCAGCGCCATCATCATGGAACCGAACGTGCAGCCGTCCGGCCAGACCCCCTTTGTCCCGACCATTGTGCGGAACCACCGCAGGGCCTCCTCAAACCAGTCGTTCCGCACGAACGCCGATATCAGTGACGTGTAGCATATTCCATCCGGGGCGTGCATTTCCTCGAACGCTCTCCGCGCGTCGGCCGGCGCGCCCGCGTGGCCGTACATGTCCACGAGCGCGCTCAGAACGACCCCGTCGTCGCCGAACCCACGCACGACGATTGTCCCGTGCACGCAGGCGCCCGCGCGGAGGTCACGCAGCACGGCGCACGCCTTGGCGGCGGCAGAGAGCGCGTGCGCACTGGGAGCGACGTCCTCGTCGGCGCCGCAGCCGCCAGCGGCCATGGTCCTGAGGTGGAGGAGCGCGCGCCGCGGGAGGCCCGCGCGGAGGAACGCGGCGAGGACGGAGGAGTGCGCGACGACGTCGCGGCGCGGCAGGTCGTCGAACGCCCTGAGCGCGTGCGGCAGGTGGCCCGGGAGGCGGACGTAGAAGGCGAGCAGCGCGTTGGCGAGGTAGCGGTCCGCGAGGAGGCCCGAGCGTGCGGCACGGGCGTGGAGGCAGTATCCGACCCGCGGGGGCAGCGGGCGGTGGAGGAGGACCGCGGCGAGCGGGAGCGGGGAGGAGGAGGCGGAGGACGCGGCGAGGCGCGCGGCGGCGGGGAGGTCGCGGGACTCGAGGAGGCGGAGGACGGCAGCGACGCCCGGCGGTGCGGCGGGGGAGGGGAGCGGGGGCATCGCGTCATGGAGTGACGGGGGGCAAGAGCACGGCGTGCCGGCGGCGGGGAGTCGCCGCGTCGTGCTCGTTTCCGCGGTGGCTCGTCGGCGTCGCGTGACGGCTGACGAGCTATATCGCGAGGCGATCTCTTCGCAGCCGTCCGATCTGGTATCCCATGGTTGACGGTTGGGATATACTCCCTCCGTTTCTTAATAATATGGTTTTGGTTCCAGAGGGATATCTAACTATTTGCCACTTTTAGCTATAGTCAATTAATCCTTCTCACATTCACTCATCTCTCATGGGTAGCAAATCTGTTGCCACTCACCCTAAAATAATGGCAACTGGTTAATTATCCCGTTTCCAGATACATTTTTTATTATGTATCTACAAACATATATGTATCTAGATGCATGGTAAAAAAATATATCTAGAAAAGTCAAAACGATAAGTATTGTGAAATAGAGGGAGTACTACTGAACACTTTTGCAGTGGTAGAGTTCCACGGTTGAACACTTTTGGACGATCACCACGGTTCAACAAATTTTTTCACTGATCCGTTGACCATATCATTAGTACTTCTACGTTGGTTTCTCATGTCGTGCGCATTCCTTTAAATGAGAAGTTGAATTTGTTGATTAGACTTGTTCACACCTAAAATTGGCAGAACTGGGCGAGACAGGTTTGACCGCCTTACATAGGCGGTCTGACCGCCCTGGTCAAAATCCTCAAAAGGCAATTTGGACTTCACCATTAGATAGGTCTCGTCGAGTACATCAAAATCCATATATATAGAACGTTCAATTCGGAGTCCGGATGAAAGAGATATGGCTTATGGAAGATATACACGTCGGACACGCGGTTAGACCGCGTCCCCGAGGCGGTCGTTTTTTAATGATCTCGATTCCTAATGGGGCAAGACCTCCCCTCCCTATAAATATAAAGGGTCACGACCGATTGAGCATCATCCAATCAATCAAATACATCTACTCTTTATCGTTTTGCCTTTACTTTTATCTCTTTGCCCTAACTCTTCCAACCTCGATCTGCTGTTCTTCCTTCGTCTCCGCGACGTCTGAAGGCGTTCTAGGTGGCCTGCCGACCCTAGAGCAACCCTACGTGCATCAGCTCCGACGGGGTCCCTCCCGAGCCGACGTTCGTAGGTTTACCGCCAGTTTATCCCGGTAACCCGGTCTAACCGCCCCTCATAGGCGGTCTGACCGTCCTGCGCAGAGAAGCTGTAGCGAGCTTCCTTTGCGCGCTTGTTGATCCCGTAAAAGGTGTCAACAAATTGGCAACTCCGCTGGGGAGAAGGATCTGGCTATCTTAACTGATCTATCTAACTCCGGCGCAATAGGTGTTGGGGAAAACCATTTCGCAACTAACCCCCTTGATTTCTCCATTTCGTCTACGGGCCTTCGGACTGAGGAGGAGCAGACATATTCTGTTCTTTGGTGACTGTGCAGGCTCGACGACTTCGGGGAAGTGGCACGGCAGGGCGTCAAAGGAGCTGGTCATGCGAAGGTACGGAGAGCCTTCGCGTGGAGAGGCATCAAGAGTCCGAAAGGTCGAAGGCGCGGAACACGCGAAGGTGCGGAGGACCTTCGCGAAGAAGGCGAGTGCTAACCGAGAAGGAGCTCGAGGGCGCTCGAGGGGCGGAAGAGGATGGCGGGCACACGAAGGTGACAACACGAGAACGTGACGCGAAGCGGGCGTGAAGCTTCGGGGTTGTAACAAATCCCTGAAGGGGGAGATAGAAGCGTGGGCCCACTTGCCAGGTGCCACGGTGTAAAGTGTTGGGTTGTAAAAGTGATAGTTGGGCGAGCTAGTGTAAAAATACTGTAATGCCCTCAAAGATCCTTCACACGATGTAAAAAGGCGAGGGTAAAGATGTAAAGTGTGAATAATGTGGGCCTATTTAAAGGAGCCCCGATGGAACGAAAGGGGGAGGTCGGAGGGAAGGCTCGTTTTTGCTCTCCCGAAGGCACGCCTTGATTTGTTCGTGAGTTCGTGTTCTCTCCTTGCTTGCATTTGTTGGCCCCTCTTCGGGGACGGGTTTCTCCCCAACATTTCTGGCGCCCACCGTGCTTCGTCCCACCACAGCTCAATGGCACCGAAGAGAGCACCAAGGAACACCAGTACCAATCCACAAAGAGCCATTGATGACCCGTCGACAGCAGAGTCCGAAGGCCCAGTCAACGAAGGGGCGAATCCAAACGCAGATAGAGACATAGTGCTCAGCCAGGCACCAGGCAGAAGTGATGGGGCACTGGAAGACATCACAAACGGAAACTTCGAAGTCGACCTCTTGGATGCGGGGATACTCGACGAAGACACTGCGTCATTAAGAAGGGTAGAGGCGACAATAGCCGCAAGGCTCAGTCAAGTGCCAAGTTCGTCCAATGTCCGGACAAGGGCTCAGGCAGAAGCGGCATTCCTCAAAGCTAAGGGGCCACAGGCAGGTGACCCAAGTCAAGAACAACAAAAGTACCAACAAATGCTGAAAGAAATCCAGAAAACGAAGTCTCTTCTCCAGCAGCTTCGCAAGGAGCAAGAGCAACAAGCAATCAGGCAGAAAACTGTTCAGCTTCAAGAACAGATGGCAATATTGCAGGCATAGCTTAATTCCCTGCAAGAACATTCAGTAAGATCTGAGCCAAGGCCCGAAAAGCAACACAAAGTAACTTCGCCTCAGGGAAAAAAGCGAAGCAGACCAATTGTTGTGGAGGAGTCTTCGTACGACTCTGAGGAATCATGGGTGTTCGATTCTGACGAAGAGGCGTTTGTGGAACGTAGACCACATCACAAGAGCAGAAGTTCACATTCTTCCAAGGACAAGCCATCCACCCCATTAACATTCGAGCTTGAGCAGGCAGATTGGCCGAACAAGTTCAAATTACCATCTTCGCTACCAGAATACGATGGGGAGTCAGATCCAAGGCAGTTCATAGTTCGGTACAGCGTGGCAATTTCTTCAGGGGGAGGTGATGACACTGCGAAAGCGAAGGCTATGATCATGGCTTTAAAAGGCTCTGCTCAGCAATGGTATGCGTCGCTGCCAAGGGGAAGCATAAGTTCATGGAGCCAGCTTCGGGAGAAAATTGAAAGTAACTTTCAGGGGTTTCAGCCACAAGAACTCACAGCCAACGACCTTCATCAGATCAAACAGGGGGAAAAGGAACCACTGCAAGAGTACATAAAGAGATTTACAAAAGCCAGGGCAAAAGCACCACATGTCGAAGAGTCAAGTGTAATTGACGTCGTTATAGGCGGACTCAAGGTGGGGCCTTGTGGGGAATACCTAGACAGGCGAAGACCATCGTCGGAAAAAAGATTGTTCGAAGTCTTGCAGTCATATTGCTTATCCGATCGTGGAAAGCAAAGGAGAATCGAAGATTACCATGCAAGGAAAAATGCAGCGAAGGCTAAAGAAGAATGGAACAGAAGGCCAAACGTGAACAATAGAAACGCAACAAACAGCTCAAATTACAACAGGGGGGTGTGAACAATGTATCATCCAAGGGGGCAAATAACAGTCAGGCACCTTCGTAGTCAAACCAGCAGGGGTCGGCAAAATACTCAACACCACCTTCGCAAATAGTTTGTTCCATACATGGAAGAAACAAAGGTCACTGGACATATGAATGCAGAGTGGCGATCAAGAGAAAAGAGGAAGAAGAAAAGAAGAAAATGGCGCAGAACCAAGTTGGTTTCCTTAACAGAGCGACGCCCGCCATACCTTCGGCGGCAAACAGTTCAACATCAAATTGGCAGCCAATGTTTCAGCCGCCACCACAATATTTCCAGCCCCTACCATACCCACCGCAGTTTCAACCAGCTTACACATCAGCGCAAGGCCCAGTGCCAAGTGCCCCCTACCAGCCAAAAGAAAATCCATCACAATCCCAGCAGCAAAACGCCCGAAGGTCAGAGCAAGATGACAGGTACCAGAGAGTCAACATTATAAACAACGACCCAGATGACAGATATCAAAGGGTGAACGTTATAAATGCAATAATGGGGGGATGTTGTTTCCCTGAGTTCCCATCGAAGAGGCAAAGGAAGGATGACAGAAGGGAAGTCAGTCATCTGTCTTCGGGTAAGGTATTTCGCACGAAGTGGTCGCATATCCCAATCACATTCACAGAGGCTGATCTGAAGTTGAAGAGATACCCGCACGAAGATCCGCTGGTGATCAGAGCAATACTGAGGAAGAACACAAAGTACATTCTGGCAAATGATGTGGGAGGAATTCTGGTAGACAATGGCAGTTCCGCAGATATTTCACCTATGACCTGTTCAGAAAGATGGAGTTCAGGGATGATCAATTGCAAACATCCACAAAACCGCTATATGGCTTCGGCAACAAGAGGGTTGAAGCATTGGGAACCATCGAAATGAATGTTACGATGGGAGAAGGGGCGCTAATGAGAACAGAAATGGTAAACTTCGATGTAGTAGACATCCCCTATTCCTACAAGGCCATTTTCGGAAGAGGAGTTATAAACAAGTTCGTAGCAGTAATACACATGCCTTTTTTGTGTATGAAAATTCCAACGATCAATGGCGTATTATCAGTCTATGGGGACCACGAGGATGCATGGGACAGAGAATACAACACAGGCACTGACCGCAAGCCAGTACACTTGGTGCGAATCAGCGAAGGGAACCAACAAAGCGAAGGTCATGTACAAGAGTCGCAGTTAATAAAGCAGAAGCGGAAGGAAGAAGAAAACAGAATCAAGCCCATGCAGCATACGAAGAGAATGAAGCTGAACGGCAGTTCGGACGACAAGACGGTCATAATCGCGAAGGACCTCAGTGAAGAAGAAGAGGCAAACTTGCTTAACTGCTTAAGTGAAAACCAAGATGTTTTCGCATGGAGCAAAAAAGATCTCAAGGGAATACCGCGTGAAGTTATCGAGCACAGTCTAAACTTAAACCCGAAGATTACGCCAAGAAGACAAAAGCTAAGAGTGATATCACCAGAGAAAGAGAAGGCAGCACTTCGTGAAGTACAGAAGCTGCTAGAGGCTGGCGTCATACGCGAAGTACAACTCACGACCTGGTTGTCCAACATAGTTATGGCCCCGAAGAAGAATGGAGATTAGAGAATGTGCATAGATTTCACATCTCTCAATAAGGCTTGCCCGAAAGATGACTACCCTCTCCCAAGAATTCATGTGTTGGTAGATGCGGCAGCAGGATCCGAAAGGATGTCACTTCTGGATTGTTTTTCGGGATATCATCAAGTATGGATGAGAAAAGAAGACGAAGACAAGACAAGTTTCCTAACACCCTTCGGGGTGTATTGCTTTGTAAGAATGCCCGAAGACTTGCGCAACGCAGGCCCAACTTTTAACAGAATGGTGCAGATAGTTCTTTGTCCACAGTTGAAGAGAAACGTATCCGCATATGTAGATGATGTGGTAGTGCACAACAAACATAAAGAAAGTCACATCGAAGACTTGGTGGAAACTTTTCAAAACATGAGAAAATATGGGCTTAGGTTGAACCTAGAAAAGTGCATCTTCGGGGTCAGTAGGGGAAAGTTATTGGGATGTATGGTGTCGAAGTCAGGGATACAGGCGAATCCAGAAAAGATAGAAGCAATAAGAAACATGAGGCCGCCAAGAACGAAGAAAGAGGTACAAAAGCTCACCGGCAGGCTAGCCGCGTTGAGTCGATTCATCTCCAAATCAGCAGAGCGAAGCTTACCGTTTTTTAAGCAATTGGCGGGGCAGAAAAGTATAACATGGGGAGAGAAGGAACATGAAGCCTTCGAAGACCTAAAGACATATTTAGAGAAGTTGACAATAATGGCAAGTCCTGGGCCCGAAGCAAAATTGTTGTTGTACGTGGCAGCGTCAGTTCATGCAGTCAGCGCAGCATTGGTTGAGGAGAAGCAGAGCGGCAATAATCCGAAACAAATGCCAGTATACTTCGTCTCTGAAGTACTCAAGGGAGCAAAGAAATTATACTCAGAACTAGAGAAAATGGCATACGCAGTAGTAATGGCAGTAAGAAAGTTGAAGCATCACTTCCAAAGTTTCAAAGTGATAGTGCCAACAAGCTTCCCACTTCGGGAAATGTTTGAAAATAAAGAATCCTAAGGAAGTATGGGCAAATGGGCAACAGAGTTGTCTCAATATGACATAACCTTCGCGCCAAGAATAGCGATAAAATCCCAAGTGCTGGCAGATTTCATCGCAGAATGGGCACAATCAGAGGAAGACAACGACAAGTCGCCAAAAGAAGAGAAATCATGGGAAATATTTTATGATGGGGCATACTGTAATGATGGTGCAGCAGCTTCGGCAGTTCTCGTATCACCTTCGGGAATAAAAATGAGATACATAGTAAGGTTAGAGTTTGATGGGTACACAAACAATGTCGCAGAATACGAAGGGTTGTTGTTGGGTCTCCGAAAGGTAAAAGCAGTAGAGGCATGAAGGTTGGTGTTGAACACAGATTCAGAACTCATCACGAATCAAATAGGCAAGTCATAGAGAGCAAAGAAAGATGAAATGTCTTCATATTTGAAAGCAGTAAGAGCAATGGAGAAACACTTCCTGGGGTTCACAGTAAAGAAAATACCAAGGGAGCAAAACAAAGAAGCAGACGCTTTAGCAAAAGCAGGGGCCACAAAACAACCACTGCCACCAGATGTGTTCTATGAAACGTTGAGGAAAATGACCGCACACTTCGTGGAATCAGAGCCAAAGCTCGTCAACGCAATCACCAGCGAAGATTGGAGGACACAAATAGTGGCATATCTAAAAGGACATTACGAGCCAGAAAGCGAAGTTGACAAGAAGAGAATGACAGCAAGAGCAAGGTCATTTGTCTTGGGGGGGGGGAATTGTACAAAGCAGGTGTGTGTGCACCATTACTCAAGTGCATATCGTGGGAAGAAGGCAAAGAATTGCTCAGAGAAATACATGCAGGCATGTGCTCTTCTCACATAGGAACAAGAAAACTAGTGGCCAAGGCATTTCGCGAAGCTTTTTACTGGCCAACAGCAGTACGAGATGCTGAAGAGATCGTAAGGACATGTGACAACTGCCAGAAGCACATAAATTACTCCAAGTTTTCACCTTACGAGATACAACTCCTTCCTTCGGTATGGCCATTCGCAAGATGGGGAATTGACATCGTGGGGCCTCTGCCAACGGCCCCAGGGAATTACAAATACGCAATAGTGGCAGTTGAATACTTCTCAAAGTGGATTGAAGTGAAGGCTGTGCAGACCATAACTTCAGGAGTGATACAGAAATTCTTTTGGCAAAATGTGGTTTGCAGATTTGGTGTCCCGCACGAAGTAACAGTGGACAACAGCAAGCAATTTGACTCAACAGATTTTCGCAAGTTCTGTTTCCACCTAGGTACCAAATTGTGCTTTGCTTTGGTATATCACCCACAGTCCAATGGAGCTGTTGAAAGGGCCAACGGGATAATTTTCACAGGCATCAAAAGAAACATCACAGGAATGCCAAGGGGCAAGTGGGTAGATGAGTTACCAAGAGTCATATGGTCTCACAACACAACAGAGTCAAGAGCCACAAAATTCACGCCATTCAAGTTGCTATACGGTGAAGAGGTGATGGTACCAGAAGAGATAAAGTTAGGATCCATCTGTACCGAAGGCACACCTGGAAATGAGGATATGCCACCAGCACTGGACATCAGCGAAGAGGCTAGGCTCCAAGCGCTACAAAACATTGAAACTTATCAAGAGGAAACCAGAAGATGGAAGGACAAGAAGGTGCGAAGGAGGAATATAAAAACAGGAGACATGGTCTTAAGGAAAAAGACACGAGGCGTGGGAAAGTTGCAAGAGAAATGGGACGGTCCGTTCATTGCAACACAAACAAGAGAAGGGGCTTTCAGGCTAACTAACCTAGAAGGGGTGGAGGATCCATACTCGTGGAACGATGATATGCTACAAAAGTATTGGTTGTAAAAGAAGAACAAGCTTCGTTGTATCTTAGCTCTTTTTCTTAGTAATTTCTTTTCATTTCGCATTTTTGTAACAAACTTTTCTTTTTAAAGTTTTCGAAGTCGTACTCTTTTCCTTGCGAGGAGAGTCTCTAGTTGTGTAATCATCAGCACAACAGCGATGCGAGGTTTTTAATGAGGCGGTCTTCATGTGTAATATCTCCTTGGAAATTATAACAAGGACTCCCCAAAAATATCATCGGTGCGCATCAGGAAGTCCGAAGTGACGCAACTCAAATGAAATGAGTTGTCACTTTCAGCACAGGTCACAAAATATATCATATATCGCGTAAGTGAACAATTATGTTTGAAGCAAACCGCAAAACGTAATTGGTTCACTTAGGGTGCTCGCATCGAAGTCGAGCACGAAAACAACATAAAGCCTTCGGCGGCCAATGCGCGAAGCCCCTGGGAAAAAATCCGCAGGGATAAGTCGACTCGTTAAAAGGTGAAGTCGCAAATCATCTCCTTCTTTAGCAAGGAAAGAAGCCTTCGGCACCGTATGCGCGAAGCAAAATGCGAGATTCGACTGACGAGTCATCTCGAGGAACAAAACGTTGTTTGACAATGCAATCAAAAACACCGTGCTATAGTAATACTTAATGCATAACTGCGCGAAGGCAACACATGAGAAAAAATAACATTTCATTGCAATCAAGCTTGCCAAGTACAGGTTGTGAAACACGAAAAAGGAAACTAGGGGGAGGCGCTTCGCAGTTTGAGTTCCTTTTTTTCTGAAGTTTCAAAACCAATAACTTCGCGGAAATAGTAGTTTATTACAACAAGAAAGTGTTCGAACAATAGCACAGATACAGACATAGCAACATAGCTAAGTTACAGCCAAACATGCGAGAGGTAGTCCTGCAACTCATCAGTTAGAACGCTTGTAGATGTACTCGTGCATATCGTCTTCGGTAAGATCAACTATCTCAACCTTCGGGATAGCAACAGAAGAACCGCCACGATACAAAGAACTACTTGAAGGTTGTACATAAACCGAGGAATCACTTCCACGCAGTCGTCGTTGCGAAGTTGAATCATGAATTAGCCGATTCCGGCTATATTGCTCGAAGAAATCCTTAGACGCATTGTTGCGTTCATCGTATCGGTTAATTTTGTAAGACCAAAATTCATCAAAGGACGCATGAGGGAATTTCAAGTGAAACTTTTGTCATATAGAACCAGACATAAAATAGTCGCCACGGTTTATAACAAGTGGGCAGGCATCTTCGTCTATCTGCACAGGGCACAACTCCGGCACCTGCGCAGATTCACAAATTAGTTCAGTTACATAGACATAATGTATCCCACTACTCCAAGCCTAACACTAGTCACCGCAGCAACAATCTTTACACCTCTTCGGTCGTATGGGCAGCAGCTGAAGTAGTGGGAGCAGCAGAAGAAATAGCGCCTTGTATTCCGCCAGCCGAAGAGGAAGGGGCCGTAGAAGCGCCATGAGAAGCAGCATCAGCTGAAGGTGTCGAAGAAGGCAGAGCAGTCCCACCACCAGAGGTGACACCAACTTGACCAGAAGCAGCGGGGCTGGGGCTAGTCTGGAAAAGAGAAGCTAAGTGTTAAAAGCAAAAAGAGGCAAAAGACAGTAATAGCTTAGCGAAGATCACAACAATGTAACCTTGCGCAGAACACGACGGGCTTCAGCGACCGCATAGCCAAAGCCAAACTTACGATAGAACTCTTTAACAAAGTTTTTCGCAATATTTTTCGGCAGAGCAGGGATACAGTCAACATTGGTCTCTTGAGGCCAGGCGAAGGAGCCATCGCGCATCTGGCGAAGAGCGGTCTTGGAAACAACAGACTCAGACCCGTCAGTAGGAGTGCTCAAGAGAGAGTACACGGAGTGGCAAATGGTCTGTGCAGCAACTCCAGCGCTTAGCTCACCAAAAGAACGGCCAGCCGAAGCTAGAGATGATACGCCATCTGATAACCACTTGAAAATGTCACCTATGTATTGACCTTTGATGACGTATGAGCCAGGTGCAGTGCCAAAGTCCGTCAAAAGATCATGAACCTTCTTGCAAACAGGAACAATATGTTTTTCAACTTCATCGCAATAACCCTCATGTTCTTTGACAAGATCGGCATGAGTGGTTTGCAATTCACTGAGCTCTTTCAGCTTGGCTTCGTACAGGCCCTTCAAGCCTTCGCTTTTCTTCTTCTCATTTTCAATTGCCTCCTTCAGCTTAATAACTTCATTTTCGAGAGAACTATTTTTCTTCATGAAAGAATCAATCCCCGAGGACAAAGCAACATTTTTGTTTTTTTCGTTTTCCAAAGCAGAAGCAAGATTGTCTTTGTCCTTCTGAAGATTCTTGACTGTGACAATTTCTTTCTCAAGAGCAGAAGAGGTAGTCTAGTCACGAAGGTTGAACTGACGAACGTCTTCGCGATGACGGCGCTGAGCAACTCGATAGGCAACAAAGGTTTTCACGGCAAGATCTTGAGCTTGTGTTAAAACTTCATCAGCACCTTCACGACCAAGATCTTCTTCCATGATAGGGAAGCTGAAAGATTGACCAGCCTCTTGGAGCAAAGCGCGCTCGCGGTCGTCACTATAGAATTGGAGTAATTTACTCTTGCGATCACCAAAGAAACGGGAGTTCTGAGAAATTCCAAGACGGCGTGCAACAACCGAGGGAGAATCAGCACTCACAAAAACACCATCGCTTCGTCGGCCGATATCAGACTCAGTGTCAGAACTGTTGTCACTGTCGCCGGCACCAGCAGCGAAGGCATCAAAAACTTTGCGCGAGGAAGAAGGAACCAGCCCTTTAGAAGGGACAGGTTCTTTAGGGGTGTCTTCGGCAATAGCGGGTGCTTTACCACTTGTTTTGGAAGGAGCAGCAAGCTCTTCATCGCTCTCCGGTTCACGATCGCTAATGTCAATATCGAATGGTTGAGCAATGGTACCGGCACCGGCGTCTGGGCGCGGTGATACCGAAGTCACATCAACTTGCTCCTCATTGCGCTCCAAGTCAGACGCCCGAGTGCTTCGCCCAGACAACGCAGGATCAACAACATTCTCGTTGCTCTTGTTACCATCACTTCGGTTTCCGTCGCTGCCATTAGGGCTAGAAGACACAGTCTCAGGAGAGGTAGATCTTTGCTTGCGCCGGCGCTTAGGTTGACGGTTGCTGGCGGCCTTCGCACGTCTTTTGCCAGCACGGGAAGGTGCAGCGGCAGCCGAAGGTTCGGCAGCGCTGCTAGACCCTTTCTTAGCAGCATGTTTAGCGGCGGCTTCACGCCGTGTAATGGTGACCTGACGATCGCCAGCATTAACGCCAAAGAATTGGAAAACACGGTTGTCGCGACGACCGCCAATTCGATTCACGATATCATGCTCTTCCTTGAGACTGGCAGGGCCAAGTATTTCGTTGGCAGCATCTTCGACAAGCAGAACATCAAATCTGCAAAAAGCCAAAAATAAGGCAAAAGCACAGAGTGTAGAAATCAAAAAGCGTAAAAGAGAAAAACAAAAACAAACCTTTGAGCTTTACACCGAAGCTTTTTGTAAAGTCTAGAACTTTAATGGGGCTGGTAAAGTCACTCCATGCGACAACAGACCAGCCAGCTTTCACCAAAAAAATCTTGCAGCAGCAATACTCTTCGACAAGATCGCGAGTGCCCATAATTTTTGCGATTTCCCGAAAGACAACCAAGAAAAGTCGAGACTGATCAGAGTCATCGGGAGTTATGCCAACACCCTTCGGAAGATCTTGCATTTCCTTGCATACCAAGGCAGAAGCGGTGTCGTCCACTTTGTGATAGAACCAGAGTGTGTTCCAATCATCCTCCCATTTGTTCTTATAGCAGACAACAGGTACATCCACATCAGATCTATATCTGAAGTTCAGCGAAGCAAATTGTGCCGCTTCCTTGATACATGTATCACCTTCGGCGCGCTCCATGAACAGTGGCTGATGATGAATAGTGTGAGCACGAATGAAGTTGGCCACAGTAGGATTGACACCCATAGTTTTGCATGCCCACATAAACAAGCTCAGCCGAAGAATGGAATTCGGAGTAAGGTGATGAATGTACATGTCGAAGTTGCGAAGCATTGCAACGACGGCAGGATCGAGTGGAAACCGAAGACCAGCGGCTAAAAGATCGCGAAACTCCACAACCTCATCATCTCTTGGGGCAGGAGTCACTTCGTTCCCAGGAGCTCTAGCTTGCCCACTTTCAAAGTAACCAAGTTTCTCGTACTCAGCAAGAAGCCGCGGCGTCACACGACTACGCCCAAAAACCTTCATACTCGACTTCGGGGGCTTCGATGCAGCAGACTTCGGAGCCATCACAAAGAAGAATGAAACAAGAGAAAGAACCAGCAACCTAAAACCAAAATAATGACAAGCATAACCTAGTTGAGCGAAGATGCATAAAATGCAGGAAAATAAACAAAAAACGAAGGTATAGAACAAAGTTAGCAACAACTTCCTAGCAGTGAGCAGACGCTAGGTAATCAGAGAGCAGCAGCAGGAGGGGTCTGCCGCCAGAGGGCGGCGATGGCCTTATATAGCGCAGTCGGCGCGACAATCTAGGAAATACGTGGCGCGAAAATATAGGAGGAATCAAAGCAACAGTTATGGAAGCATATCCTGATAAAATAGGAAGAAATGAGCGGGATAATAATATCACGAAAAAACAGGAGAATCAAAACAACCTTACACGTGTAAGAAAAAGGAAGACCTGAACGAGCCGAAATGGGGAGGCGCTTCGGTGCGACAATGTTTCTACCCGTTTGAGTTTCGCTACTTCGGCTCGTCAGGCGAGGAGCTAATGTTGGGGAAAACCATTTCGCAACTAACCCCCTTGATTTCTCCATTTCGTCTATGGGCCTTCGGACCGAGGAGGAGCAGACATATTCTGTTCTTTGGTGATTGTGCAGGCTCGACGACTTCGGGAAGTGGCGCGGCAGGGCGTCAAAGGAGCTGGTCATGCGAAGGTGCGGAGAGCCTTCGCGTGGAGAGGCATCAAGAGTCCGAAAGGTCGAAGGCGTGGAACACGTGAAGGTGCGGAGGACCTTCACGAAGAAGGCAAGTGCTAACCGAGAAGGAGCTCGAGGGCGCTCGAGGGGCGGAAGAGGATGGCGGGCACACGAAGGTGACAACGCGAGAACGTGACGCGAAGCGGGCGTGAAGCTTCGAGGTTGTAACAAATCCCCGAAGGGGGAGATAGAAGCGTGGGCCCACTTGCCGGGTGCCACGGTGTAAAGTGTTGGGTTGTAAAGGTGGTAGTTGGGCAAGCTGGTGTAAAAATACTGTAATGCCCTCAAAGATCCTTCACACGATGTAAAAAGGCGAGGGTAAAGATGTAAAGTGTGAATAATGTGGGCCTATTTAAACGAGCCCCGATGGAACGAAACGGGGAGGTCGGAGGGAAGGCTCGTTTTTGCTCTCCCGAAGGCACGCCTTGATTTGTTCGTGAGTTCGTGTTCTCTCCTTGCTTGCATTTGTTGTCCCCTCTTCGGGGACGGGTTTCTCCCCAACAATGGGCTCAAGGACGGAACTTGATCAAGACAACGTCATCAGCATCGATGATGTGGAGCTCTCGCCTGAAGATCGCCAAGCCATGGAGGTCTTCATGAAGAAACAAGCTGAACAACGTCGTCAAGTTTTAGAAGATCTCATGAAGGAACATGCTGGTCGAGATCGACTTCACTACTTGTCACACTTCAAGAAGAATCGTGAAGGCAAGGTGAAGAAGGTCAAGGAGATCACCGACGCTCCACCACCAGAGGTACCGACCAATGTGAGCACGTCATCATCCCCATTTTCTTTTGTTACTGCCAACAATCTTACTACTATAATGGATAATTTTCGTTTATCAATGATTGAGAATATGCAAAATATGGTAGATAAGAGTCTTGGTAAACGTATAGAGGAAGGTAATGATGATGCATCTATTCCTAAAACCGTGTCACCTCAGATCCCATCTGCCAGTACATCGGCTGCACCCATGTTTAATCCTCAATATGGTATGTCGTTGAACTATTTTGTAGGACAAACACCACCTCCGTCGTCTGGTCACTACAGGCCGGTCAGACCGCATGGTCAGACCGGTCCTGGTGTTATGGTGTCGTACCCCTCACATCCGGAGTCTTTAGCTACTATGCCTCCCGTTCAGGCCGCCTCTGGCCGATCTGGTGATACTACAATAGCTCATGGTGTTCCGTTTATGATTCCTTTTGGAATGGGCACTGGGTATGGTTTTGTTCCTAATACACAACCTAATAGCCGTTTGCAACATAATTCTCCAAACCCATCTACACAGCCTAGTGTGTTGCAATCGAACGCTTCAACTACGCCAATGCCAACCACCATACAAGAAGTCATCGATAGGTTTAATGCTAATGTTGCTAAATAAATGAGAGATGACTATGGGATAGAAGTAAAGTATAAAAATTCTTCATATCAAAAACCGTATCCTGCTAGTTTTGATTCGGTTCCTTATCCTCTTGGTTGGCGTTGTCCTGAATTCATAAAGTTTATTGGGGATGATAGCAAAACTACTTGGGAGCATGTTAGTCAATATCATGCTCAATTAGGAGAAGCTAGTGCCATAGAAGAAATAAAAGTACGTTTATCTTCTTTATCTTGAACTGGCAATGCTTTTTCATGATTTGCTTCATTACCTGTTAACTCTATTCATACTTTGGAACAATTAGAGCAGAAATTTCATGATCACTTTTATAGTGGAGATAATGAGTTAAGGTTGAGTCATTTAACATCGGTTAGGCAAAAACATGATGAACATGTTACTAATTATATAGAAGGTTTAGAGAAATAAAAAACCGTTGTTATAGCCTTGTTATCTCCGAGAGGGATCTTGCTGAATTAGCTTTTAATGGTTTGCGATCCCATATTAGAGAAAAATTAGATGGTCATGAATTTGCTAATGTTACCCAAGTTTTAACAAGAGCTTTAGCTCACGAAAGCCGAAGCAAAGATACTCGGTTTAAATTTGATCGTCCTAACATGCATATGTTAGATTATCAATCCTCGGACGATGAGAGTAAAGAAATATATGCTGCTGAATTTACATGGTCACCTGATGATAAAGTAAACTCTTGTGCTTCTCTCAAGCCGGCCCATAAGAGTCGGCAAGATGAAGTAAAATTCACTTTTGATGTGGCTAAGTGTGATAAGATTTTTGATAAGTTATTAAAGTTGGGTAAAATTAAAATATCTCACACTTTGCCACCGCCTGATGAGATAAAGAAGCGTGCATATTGTAAATTTCATCATTCTTATTCTCATGCTACTAATGATTGTAATAGTTTCCGTCGGCAGATACAATCGGCCATTAATGAAGGTCGTTTAGTACTTCACAAGATGCAAGTCAACCAAAACCCTTTTCCTGCTAATGCTTTTGTGAATACTCTTGAATTGTTGAATCCAAAGATACTCATTCGGCCGGATCAAGCTGAGAAGGCTAAGGGGAAGAATATAATCGTTGGAGAGCAAAGGCTTGACGAGAAGGTGCCACTTGAGGAGACCCCCAAGGTTGCAGTGAAGGCTTCAACGCTCGGGGGGCAAGGCAAGACAGAAAAGGCCGACGGTGCATTGATCGGTTTGGCCACTGCTCAGGGCGGTCTAACCGGGTCCCGAGGCGGTTTAACCGCGTCACAGGGCGGTCTAACCGCGTCCCGAGGCGGTCTGACCGCTATTTCCAGAAAAAATGCAGATGCTCCTAAGAGAAAGGTAAGGCCGAGTTTTGAAGAACTCCTGGCCAAATATAAGAAGAAGGGAGCTGCAAAGAAGCGAAGAAATCAGCCAATAGGTGCTAAGGGCGAAAAAGTACCACCAAGACATGGGCGAGGAAATACACATCACCAACAAGGTAATTTTGCTTCTGCACCATATCTTTTTGTTGGATCAGTTATGCCATGTTCTTGGTATTATCCTTATTATTACTCACCTGCTGATTATAGTAGTATGTACATGAAATCATATATGATTCAATATCCTATTGCATATTCAAATTATGGTACATTGCAAAGGCTGATCGCTTGTAATAGCAATCTGGTCAAGAATAATGTATGTGCTACTATCAAGCAAGGTGAAGGTAGCAAAGAGCAAAATTCTAAGGGTATGCAGCCGAGGTGGTGTCCCTCAGGCTTATCCCACACTCAAAAGAGAAGATTGCAGCGGATGCGAAAATAAAGATGAATGGAGCAACATACAATGGTCACACCGGCAAGGTCAGCAACTACTAAGCAGGTATGAAGGCCAAAGCAAGTTGTTTCATGAGTTCATAGCAAGTTTATGGCCGATAAAACAATTATCGCCCTTAGGAGCAAAATATGGACGATGTATTGTTAATCATCGTTTTCTGCCAATTTTAATCATTATAGCTGTTTTCTGACATGCAAAGCTTTACCAGAAAACAGAGGGGCATATGTTGACACCCAAAATTGGCAGGACTAGGCGAGACAGGTTTGACCGCCCTACATAGGCCCTGGTCAAAATCCTCAAAAGTCAATTTGGACTTCACCATTGGATAGGTCTCGTCGAGTACATCAAAATCCATATATGGAACGTCTAATTCGGAGTCTGGATGAAAGAGATATGGTTTATGGAAGATCTGCACGTCGGACACGCGGTTAGACCGCGTCCCCGAGGCTGTTAGACCGCCCTGTCCTGCCAAAACCGGTTAGGAGTTGTATTTTAACACGTTTTTGAAATGATCTCGATTCCTAATGGGGCAAGACCTCCCCTCCCTATAAATATAAAGGGACACGGCCGATTGACATCTACTCTTTATCGTTTTGCCTTTACTTTTATCTCTTTGCCCTAACTCTTCCAACCTCGATCTGCTGGTCTTCCTTCGTCTCCGCGACGTCTGAAGGCGTTCTAGGTGGCCTGCTGACCCTAGAGCAACCCCACGTGCATCAGCTCCGACGGGGTCCCTCCCGAGCCGACGTTCGTAGGTTTACCGCCGGTTTATCCCGGCAACCTGGTCTAACCGGCCCCTCATAGGCGGTCTGACCGCCCTGCGCAGAGAAGCTGCAGCGAGCTTCCTTTGCGTGCTTGTTGATCCCGTAAAAGGTGTCAACAGGACTAACCCAGAGATATGCACAATTTGGTAACATGAAGACCAATAATGTTTATGGCATGAGTGTATTTGGTTATTAAATAATATAAAAAGTAATGATATTGGTAATGCAGTACGTATACGTGCACTTGTAGTTTGTGTGAAAATACGGTTTTATTGCAGTGGTACTAGTAGTGCCATCGAGTACACAAGTTACAGCCATCACTATGACTTATTTGTTGGCCATAGCTCACGACCATAGCAACAACCACGGGGGATATGCGCGGCTAAACGAGATGCCTTCTGCAAGCAGTTACTCCTCTTAAGACTTCTTCCCTTTCTCCGGCGCCTCCTCCCCCTTCGATTCCTCACGGCCGGCCGCCAGTGCCTTCCTCTCCTCGGGGGCCTCATCAGACGACGGCGCCACCGCCTCTGGTGGTGCCAGCTCAGCGGCCTCTCCTCCATCGATGTCGTCATCGTCGTCGACGGGGACGACCACCGCCTTGGCCTTCTTCGTCGTCACCACCCCACGCCCGCCGCGCCGTTCTTCCTCAACGCCCGGCTTCGCCTCAGCGGCTATCGCCGCAGGAGCAGGGTTGACGACGACGGTGACGCCGTCCTGTTTGACGATGCCAAGCTTCGCTTCGACCTCCCGCGCCACGGCCTCCAACACGCGGTCGACGGAGTCATCGGCCATGGCTGCTTCTTCGTGATGACCATCGTCCCCCTTCTCCTGCTTGGTTCCTTCCTCATGGCCCTTCGGCGCCTCTTCCTTCTTGGATTCGACGCCATTATTGTTATCCACGGCCTGCTGCTCCTCCGTGCTGGTCATCATGTTGTCCCGAGCGGCGGCGACGGCAGCGTCCTTGTGGCTCCCTTCCTCCTCGAAGCAGCTGCCGTCGTCGTGGACGACGACGCCGGCTGCTGGGACCGCGTGCTGAACCTGAACACCAGAAACAAACAACAGGTGATAACTTAACAATGGCCGAATTAAACTTTTCCGATGTACGAAATATTATGATGCATGCAGCAAATGAAATCTAGCTAGCTATACTGAGAGTAGTATGAACAAATGTTCAATTCAATCCAGATTGTTTACAGAAAAGCGATCTTTAATTTAATTTGCATTGGGAAACCTCAGCCGTTGCCATTGCGCGGCCGAGTACTATATATGTGAACGACGGTGGCTGCAGGTGAAGGGAAAGTGCAGGGATGTACTCCACGATTGTTGTTTGTTGATGGTTTTCACATGCAAGCGTCGATCGAGCTGCTTATATAGAGGGGGATCGGATGGTAGACTCGCGAGATGGAATTGAACGAACGCGCTAGAACTAGAAGCCTAGAACTACTGATCCGTAGAGCCTTGGGGATCGATGCTCACGCTCACGCATGCCACATCGATCGGCTCTGAATCCGAGTCCTGCACATATGCGGGGATATGTCCTCCCAGCAGCCGACAACAGACCGAGTTAACACTACCGAAACTGAGACTTTGCTGAGAGCTCCGAGCTTTGCCGAAAACCAAATAAAAAACTCTCGGCAAGCCAAATAAAAAACTCTCGGCAAAGAAAAAACACTCTCAACAAAGAAAAAACACTCGGCAAAGAATTTCTTTGCCGAGTGCTATTTTTCTGGCTCTCAGCAAAAAAATTCTGTGCCGAGTGCATTTATTCGGCTCTCGGCAAAGAAATAAAAAAACCACTTTGTTGCCTCCAAACTTTTTCCATCTTCAACATACACTTATACAAAACTTATGCTTAAATTTGACATAATTTTAACTTTGTTTGCTATATTTAACAATTTTAATTCTTTCTAGGTATTTTTTTTCACATACGTCCGATATGAACTGCAAGTGCATGAAATTCTATAGTAAAGTTGGTGAAAAAATTATATTCATATTCTTGAGACATCTCTAAGATCATGTACATAATATGAAGCTAAATTTCTGACATTTGGTTCTCCGATCAAGATGAAGATCGTGAGGTAGAACAGTTAAAAAATTGTATAAAATTCAAATGAAGTTTGAAAATCACAAAATTTGTCAAGTACTCATGATATCTTATGAGGAGGTTGTGAAAAAAAAATTGAGAATGTTTTGAACATATGGACACGTACGCGGTTTAGAAACTGGAACATCTCTCAGGAAGTTTCTAAGAATTTGAACTAATGTCACTAGGTTTGGAGTCTAAGAAAAATTCAAATTTGAGTTTGACCAAAAAAACTTTTATATAAGTAATATAAAACATAACTGGCATCATGTTAAATTTTGATAATTTTTCACGTCTATTTGCTATTTTAATAATTATTTTTGAGTAAAATTATCTATACCGAGAGCAAGACTCTCGGCAAAGAGGGCTCTTTGCCGAGAGCCAGGCTGACGTGGCTCTCGGCAAAGCCAGCCCACCAACGCCCTCGCCAGCCCACTACCTCCCCGCCGGCCCATTCCTCAAACCCTAACTATATAATCAACCCACCCCCCTCCCAACCCCACCCTCTCCTTCCTCCCGGCGCCGCACGCCCCCTTCTCCCTCCTCTCCTAGCGCCGCGCCCCTCCTTCCCCCTTTCTCCTCTGGCCCGGCACCGGCGGCGGGGTCACTTCCCCTCCTTCCCCACCCATCCCCTCCTCTGCCTCCCCTCCCCCCTCCGTTCGCCCCTCACCGGCGGTGAGGAGCAGTGGCGGGGTGAGGTGCGGCGGCAGCGCAAAAAAGAGGACGGCGGCGTCTCGGCGTGGCGGCGGCTCGAGCTCCCTCGCCGGAGGAGCGAGATCTCCGGCGGCCACGACCTCCTCTTCTCAGATCCGGCGGCCTCCACTCTTCTCCTCTCCTCCCCCGGTGCGGCCTGCACCTCCTCTCCCGGCGCGGCGGCCCGGTGCGGCCGGATCTACAGGCACGACGACCTACTCCTCCAGGTGCGGCGGTGGTGCTCTCCCTTTCCCTCCCTCTCTTTCTGCCCTGGATCCGGCCATGGTGATTGTGGTGGCGGCGTCGGTGGCGGTGCTGGTGGCCGGCGGTGGCGGTGCTGGTGGCCGGCGGTGGTGAGCTGTGGTGGTGCTGGTGGCTTTGGCGGCGGTGGTGTTGGTGGGGGCGGTGGTGGCGTGCTGGCGGCGGCGGCGGTGACAACGGCCGCGGAGGTCCGACGGCGGTGGGGCACAGCGGGACGGCCAGTGGGCCCGTGCTGTGGATTTTTGTTTTTTTCCTTTTCAAAGATCTTTGCCGAGAGTCATATCTCCTCTCGGCACACATGTACCGAGAGTGTTTGACGTGGCTCTCGGCAAAGAGTCCGATTCCGGTAGCGTAAGATGATACCAAAATTCTCTTGTTGTAATTCCTTCGTTCCAAATAATAATAATTTGACATTTTTATCTCATATTTGATCGCTTATTTTATTTTAAAAATTATACATAATATCACTTTTTTGTTTTGGTTTTGGTTTTTATTAATAAAAAGGTCTTAAAGAATGATTTGAATTTGATTATATTTGTATAATTTTTTTGAATAAGACGAATGTTTCAAATTTGAAGTAAAAAAAGTCAAACAAATTATAATTTGGAATGTAGAAATTACTAGTTAATGTTCTCTGAAATGCATGACTTGTAAGAGAACAGCCAGATCAAGATGTCAATCGTCTACTGCTTCCTCCACAACCCCACGGTGATCGCGGCTGTTCATGACTTCCTCCTCCAGGATCCCAGATAAGGTCTTGTTTGAAACACACACCACAAAATGTTTTCCTCTTCTGCAAAATGTTCTCCTATGGAGCTCCACCAAGTTAATTATTAACCTCATGCAAAGTTCATGTCTTTCGGATATACTCCTACCTATAAAAATCTAGTGTTTTAGAACCTCCGTTGCATCGGAGTATATGTATGCGTGGACGGAGACAGTAGTGCGTGCGTGTGCCTCGTGCTACGGGGTGTTCCGATTGGACGCGGCAGCCTCGTCTCCGACCTCCGCGATAGCGCCGCCGGCCCGAGGCCAGATCAGTGGATCATCACCTCTCGCGTGGGCGGCAATCCTGGAACGGCGGCCGGGCGTCACGGACGCTTCACGGCTTCACCTGCCACACATGCAGCCGCAATTGTGCTCGGCACTATCAACAGCTCGGTGATGCACTTTTCTTCTCATGCGGCTGTGTTGGCATGGCGTGGTGAAGGTCAAGGCGAAAATCTGGTCGGTAATAACACCTACAGGTGCTACTTCTTTCTTGGAGGTGACTTCGTTTGCACTTCCGCAGATATATAGTCATATTTTTGATTCTCCAGGTGTAAACCAAGCCCTATAATGTCATTGGCGTCATGTTCTTCCTGAAGACATCATCGTGGAGATCCATCTGGTGCTTCAACAATCTTTGGCATGCTCAACTACTTTGTGGGTGATCTTTCTATGTCACTTTGGAAGCTACTTTTTAGGAAAATATATTAGCTGTGATTTATTAATGCAAGGCAAGGACACAAAGACTGTCCATTCGACGAGCAAAGCAATTGAAGTTTTGGATATTTTTTCCAAGAATGAATGATAAGTAATATTAGAGATTGCTTATGATTATTTTCTCTTCTTGTGTATTCTCTCTCTTTTTTTCAGCTATTAAGCTGTAGACTTTGTAAGATTTTGGTTGTGTGTGTTTACCGTAGAGACCGGATATATTTCCATTTTTTTTTAAAAAAATTAGCTCAACTATATATTGTAATCATCCACCAGTAACCTCTTCTCTCTTAGTGAACGTCATGCAATATTTTGATACAACTATTTCAAGTGCCAACGAATTCTGACTCAACATTGGATTTTTTTACTCTTATACCCTTTTAAAACCAAAATTTAAAAATAACTCTGACATAAGAAGTAATAACTCTTTTGGTCACGGCGAGTTCCACGACACTACTCGTCACTGCAATGCTGTGACCAAAATACCACGTTGGAGTAAATTAATTTTACATGTGGCGCGCACCAAGTCACTTAGTCACTTGCGCCTTGGCGACGTGACAAGCTCCCAGTCTTGCTAGCTTCTTCGGCGTGCGCAAAAATTCAACTTAATTAGCTTTATTTCCTCCTCTATTTAATTAGCTAACGAGTTTCTAAATTCTTCAAACTTAGCAAGTATAATATATTGAGTGTATATGTTCCCTATTAAGTACGTGGATGTCAAAAATAGACGGTTGTAGTGGATGTTGACGTGGAATGTGACGTAGTGGATTCTTAGTGAGGTGCATCTATATAGGTTAGGTATTTTCTTTGAAAATCATTGGTTACTGGTGCTAATTTGTTGGGAGAGAAATATCACTGACTCACTGATGACTAATGGCAGGTACTGATTTGGTGTGAGAGTAAAATAGTACTAGCTGGCGGTTGACAAACCAGGCGAACAAAGCAAGCCAAACTGGTTTTGTCATGGAGCCGGAGGGATCAGAGAGCCATATTTGAAGTTTTTTTTATCACATATGTGTATTTTTTTTGCATTTCCCAATTATATTTGTAAATTACGTTTAACATCTGAGGTTTTAAATAAACATTGTGCGATGAATTTGAAATGTATATTATCTTCACTGTTATAAAAGTGGATTTTTTAGTGTTCCTAGCTATCACTCGAGTAAAATTGTTTTCTACTATTGATGGATTTTTTTGGTGTGGGCTCCTGCTTCCTGTTAGATCATGCATTTTTTAAAGGGTGCGTTAGTTGTGATTTTTTTAATACTACTTTTTACGATCTTACAAAAATAATTGTGCGTAATAAAATTTTGCAAAAGTAGCACTTAACCGCCGGAGAACCGGCGGTAAGCTAGCAGCAAACTGCCGAATGAAATGGTGGTTACTGTAGTACAAGCTACTATAGTAAGCTATCGCTGTTTCAAACAGTGTTAACTCCCCAGTACATTTTTTTTCATCTCATCATCATCAAGTGGGAGTGTTGAAGAATGGCAACAAGTAATTTATTAGATGAACTTTAGTTGTAAGTTTCAACTGTTATCCATCTTTCGGTAGATATATTGGAGCCTCCTGTTGCGATGGCTATTCCACTCCCTCCGGCAGGACAGCCGATGAGGCGGGAAGATGTACAAGATCACATGTATTCTTTTTCAGTACACCTGAGATTAACATATATGAGACAATATAGATGGAACTTATTCTTTTTTTCATTACACATAAGTACGCGTTCATCTAGAGGTGTATTTGGTATGAGTCCACAATAATCCCTTAAGTTTAGGGATTTCCCAACAATATATTTGTGTGTTTCATTTTTGTATTTTGAAATATTGTTTCCTTTGTCAATATCTATGTTAAATGTAACATCTTTTCATTTGTTGTTTTTGTAGGATGTATTAATTTTTGCTCATATCAAATAAATGAAAGAAGTTGTATTGTTTTGTAAATTCAAGGTATGTGTGAGGTGAAAATTAGTGGCAACATCTTGTTGTTCTTATTTTGTTTGTACTAGTAAAAGTGCCCGTGTGTTACCACAGGTAAAAAACTCAAGGATGTATTTATCATATGCTATTTCTAAACATCCCATGTACTTAAAATCCCAAAAAAAAACATCCCATGTACTTTTGTGTAAAAAATCCATCCTATGTGTTGCTCCATTGAAACATGTAAGAGTTGCATTATCTGGGCAACTAATATTATTATTAGTGCATAGCATCAATTTCATCCTCCACGTACTACTTGATAGGTTTGTCAATGTTTCAATTTTCGCTAACAGCTTTATCACCGGTAGAGAAGGAGCTTTTGGTACGCCCCTTTAGTCCCGGTTCAATTTTGGAGCCGGGACTAAAGGGTTTTCGTCGACGTGACCCCAAATGGCTGCAGGAGCCGCCCTCTTTAGTCCCGGTTGGTATTACCAACTGGGACTAAAGGAGGCGTTGAACAACTATTTTTCGATAATGATTGGCATTGGCCTTTAGTCCCGGGTGATATTACCACCCGAGACTAAAGGGTGCCCTTTTAGTCTCGGGTGGAAACACCACCCGAGACTCAAGCCACTCCCACCACCGTCGGCCTCCCTCCTCTTCTCTCTCTTCCTTATCTCTCTTTCCTTTTATTATCTCCTCCACCCACCCCGTAGCACTTATCTCTTTCTTTCTTTCTTCCTCATATCTTCTCTCTTCCACAGGGTTGTGGCCGCCGGCGTGCGTCGCGACACGCGGGGCTGCTGGCTGGAGGACTGTTGGCGCGCGGGCACGACACCTTTGGAGGGCGGTGGGCGCGGCCAGGACCGGCACGGCCTGGCCCCGGCATCGAGTGCGACCAGGCCCCGGCGGCGGGCGCAGCCTGCCCCCCACGTCGGGCGCGGCCTGGCTCCAGCGGTGTGCACGACCAGGCCCCTGGCGGCCGGCTTAGGGCGTGGTGGTGAGCCATCGCGGGGCGGGTAGAGGAAGAGGCAAGATTTTTCATTTTGAATGATTTTTTCACGATTTTGTGACGAATCGAGTTGTGAATCCAATTGAATTCATGTCTTGTGATGAAGCGGATCTTGTGGGTTGTTTACTTCACAAATTTATACTTTTCTAGCACCCCTTGTGTGTTGTATGATGATGAGATGAGTCTATGTGATAGTGACATGAATTGATTTGAGTATGTGATGAATGTAATTTCCTGAATTTGTGAAGTTTCTTGTTCTTGATTTGAGCTGGAGCTCAAGGATGAAGGAGACGAGGGACGAGGGGGATGAGGACGGGATGGGGGTAGGGGCTTTTTTTTGTTTTTTCAAACTCTTTTAGTCCCGGTTGGTATTACCAACCGAGACTAAAGGCGGCTGGGCGCAAGCGCTGGCGTGCCCCCATTTAGTCCTGATTGGTAATACCATTCTGGACTAAAGGTCCCTCTTTAGTCTAGGTTCGTTCACTCGGGACTAGGAGGGCTTTTTTCTCTCACCATTAGTCCCGGTTGGACTTTAGAGCTCTATGACTCTTACCAACCGAGACTAAAGACCCTTCCTCTACGTCTCTACCAGTGTATGTAAAAATATGATGAGATTCCTCGTGTTTTTTTTAGAATCATATAGCCGGTTTTGTCAGGGAACCCAATGGAGAACCATATTTGGAGTTTTCATTTCACATACTGTAATTACGCCATTTGTGTAATTTTTCATTTCCTGTTATATTTGTAATTTACGTTTCCCACCAGATTTTAAATAAACATTGCGTGATGAGTTTGAAATGTATATTAATTATCTTCACTGCTACAAAAGTGTCATTTAAAAAAGGAATAGTAAACATAGATCAAACTTCAAATTTGAAATATATATTATCTTTGATTATTTTTAATCTAAGTTAAACTAGTCTAAGCAACAGTTCGCTAGAGAACCTGGAATTCATAAGCCAAAAATTTCTTGTATAATGTGGCCGCAGTTTCATCCATTCATTGATGACTCACAAGCACTCGCTTTACATAGCGTTATGTGTCTAGCCTACCAAAATGGAAAACAAGAGAGAAAAGATCGGCGTGACTGGATCATCAGTGCTTTACACATTGTTAGTGTTGCAAACATTGTTATTCCATGTCTCTCCAGACTCCTGAGAGAGAAATCAAGCAAGAAACGAAGCAGAAAAATATATATCTAGACCAGATTTGCTCCATCTGCTGTTTATAGTTTACTAGTTACCATGCATGCATCCAGGGAATCGAATTGATTGGAATGGATGGCAATGGACGATGGAGGGATCGTATATATATAGCTCATCATGCGCATGCGAGCTCCTTGAGGGATGCGGTGGCTGTGACCTTTGCGTTCTTGCAGACGGCCATGGTTTTGTTGTTGGTGCCGCTGTACTCGATGTTGACGTTGTCCATGGTGACGCCGCTGCAAGGGATCTTTTCGGAGCAAAGCAGGCTAACGGCCTCGGGGGTGGAGGAGGTGCCGGTGATGTTCTTGAAGGAGACGTCCTTGACGCTGACCTTGGAGGCGCCGCTGCTGGTGCAGATCTTGTTGGGGCAGTACTTCATGTCGATGATGATGGGGTTCCCAGCGTCCTCCATCTTGATGTTCTCGTAGTGGATCTTGGAGGCGGAGAGCACAGACTTAGCGTCCTCATACGCCTTGATCCGGAGGCCATTGCTGGACTTCTTGAGCGTGCAGTCCTTGACGGTGATGTCGGTCACGTCCTTCTCGTCCTTGTACCGCCCCAGGCTGCCGATGCTGATGCCGTGCCCCGGGCCGCAGGTGACGCCGGTGATGTTGATCTTGGTACTCCCCGGGCCGATGGAGATGCAGTCATCGCCGACGCCGATGACCGTGTTGATGATGCTGATCCCAGACGAGTCGCCCATGTGGATGCCGTCCGTGTTGGGGCTGTCACCCGGCGCCGACACCGTAACGTCCTTGATCGTCAGGTCCTTGCACTGGAACATGTTCATGTGGAAGAACTTGGAGTTGAGCAGCGTGATGCCGGACACCTCGCCGTTGTTCACGAAGTCCAGCACCAGCGAGTTGGGCAGGATCTTGCAGTCATACTTCTTGGCGCAGGAGTTCTTGCTCCACACGGCGGAACCCTGCCCGTCGAGCTTGCCCTTGCCGGTGATCACCAGGTTGTCCACGCGCAGGATCTCGATCCAGTTACCCTTGTACAAGCTCAGATCCGTAGAGGCCAGCAGGTTGCCGTCCACCTGGATGGTCACGTCGCCCTTGCACGGGCCCGTGAAGTTGAGCGGGCCAACCAGGTAGTCGCCCTTGGGGATCAGGATCGTGTTCTTCCCTGTGCCGCCGCACGCCGACGCCCACGCCTCCTCCAGTGCCTTGGTGCTATCCGTCTTTCCATTGCCAGACGCGCCCAACTTGGTGATGTCGCACGACCCGCCGGGACACGACATCGCCGCGCCATCCTCTGCTGGTGCTTCCTTCTTCTTCCCGGCTTGCGCAGCGCAGACCAGCTCTAGAAGGAAGAGGGCTCTCATGGCGTTGTTGGTGAAGGCCATTTTGCGTACCTTTAGGTTGTGTGTGTCTTGATCGCTCATGGCTCCGCCCGCCTATATATATACCTGGTGCTGACGGGTGTCTCGTAGCTATGTTTGTGGCATGGTCACCTGGGCATTGCTATTTTCAGACGAGACCTTCGCCCTCGTCCTCAGGTTTTTGTTGCATTGTTGCCTCGCTCGATCTAAAAATGTAAAAGCCCCTCAGACCAAGGTTTTCCAAGCCAGAGGAAAAAAAGTTTTAGTCCCTGTGTTGACACACTTGGAGATTAATTTTAGTTCTGGTTTCATATATAGTCCTCTTTCTCTCTCTCTCCATGTTTAGTGACTAATTAATTTAACCATTGCCTTGCAACACCATGCACCTTTTATCCCTCCGCCGCCTCCTCCTCGTCCTCCCCCTGCTCCTCATCCTCTGCCTGCTGCACCTCCTCATCGGACGACTCAAGAGCTGGAGAGGGTTCACCTTTGCGACCCCTGGCTCCAGACGACTCAGAGGGTGCCACGGACCTCGACGCCCTCCTCACCGTCCCGGAGCCCTCACCCTCGTCCTGGTAGAAGTCGTTGAGGTTCCTCACCACAGGGGTGCGCTGCTTTGGCGCCCTCTCTTCTTTGGCGGCATCTTTGATCAATCACCTGAAATAAAAAAGAGTAAATCAATCAGTACATAATTATATTTAAATACCAATTAGTAAATAAAAAACAAATATCCTAGTAAATTAGAAACATAACTACAATTAGTAAATAAGAAATAAATATCCTAGTAAATTAGAAACATAACTACATATCCTAGTATCTTACATGTTTTAGAAATATTCATCATGATCCGGATTTTCCGGATCATACTCATCATCACTATCTTGCATGTCCATAGACTCAATGCCGTGCTCCAAAGGTGGAACGGTGTCATCATCATCATTGCCACTGCTTAAACGTAATCGCTCGAGTAATCTTAAGTCGTCATCATTTTGAACCTCTTCGGCAGCATCGTCGTCGACAACCGTTCCATTGTCTACTTCCATTTCGAGTACTTGGGTTAAGTCTATCTCAAACATCCCTTCCAGCCCATCTTCTTGAAAGAACTCTCCGTCATATGTGTTTGGGTCTAGTAGGTGGTAATCTTCTTTGTTTGGGGCGGGTAGTTTACCGTGTGGCGATACCTTGTACACAACATCCCAACCCTGGAGACGCTTGTCAGTTTTACAAGGGTATGAGAGGTAATATACTTGTGTGGTCTGTTGGGCCACAATATAGACATCGTGCCCTGGGTACACAGATGACTGTTTAATTTCGACGAGCCCAAGATTCTTATTCTGTCTCATGCCACTAGCGCTTGGATCAAACCAATGACACTTGAATATGATAGGTTTAAGAGGTTTGCAACCATGATACTCGAGTTCGTATATTTCTTCAAGTCTTCCATAGTAATCTACCCCATCGGATCGGCTATGTGTACAAACTCCATTATTTGTGGTTCTTCGATTGGGCCTTCGCTTCTCGTATTGTGTCGTGTGAAAGCGGTACCCATTCACGTCATAAACATGATATGAGTTGACCCTAAAGGCGAAACCTCTGGAAACATGCCTCACCTCAGGATTCATCAACGGATCGGTTTGGCCCTGCAAGTTAAGGGAAGATAGTGGTTAATGTGATACTGAGTACGAGCTTAATTACTTTTAATGTACTGAGCACGAGCTAAATTACCTTATGTTTGAACCAGGCAATGAAATCGGGATGCATGGGTCCCGCACCCTGGCGAAGAAGAGTTTCCTCCTCGTGGTCAATAGGTGGCTCCGAATGATGCCAAAATTGCTCAATAAATTCACTGCACCAAATCAAATGAGGTTGGATGCAGATGAGGCAACATACGAGAAAGGAAATGATGAGCTTTATTGACAACTTACTTTATGTATGGCCGTACTTCGTCAAGGTTGCGCAAAACATATATCGTTATAGTACGCCACTCTTCAAGAGATAAGGTCTTGCGCGTCCGAACACTGGCACTTCCGAGTTGTCCTCGAAAAAGGCTGAGGTTCGATTCATTTTCACCAGCATTGTACCGAGGAGGTCAATTATGCACGCTGGGAAGGTGCTCAACATAGTATTTAGTTGTGAAGTTTGACACCTCCTACAGAATGTGTGACTCTGCAATGCAAGCTTCAATTTTATTTTTATTTTTACATGTGCTTTGAAGAACCTTGCAAACCCTCTCAATTGGATAGCACCAATGGTTCTGCACGCCCCCCCAATCGTGCCTCATGCGAGAGGTGCAAAATCATATGTTCCATCGGGTTGAAGAAGCCAGGTGGAAAGATCTTCTCTAGGTTACAGAGCAACACAGGTGCACTTTTTTCAAGTTTGTCAATCACAGCACGAGATAACTCCTTAGCGCAAAGCTAACAGAAGAAATAGCTCACCTCTGCCAGCACTTTCCACACATGCTCAGGTACATAGCCTCGAACCATCACCGGAAGAAGTCGCTCGATCCATATGTGGTAGTCATAACTTTTCAACCCCTTTAATCGCAGAGTAGTTAAATTGACTCCCCTCCTCAAATTTGCAGCATATCCATCAGGGAACATTAAATCTTGGATCCATTGTAGTACTTCCTTCCTTTGTTCCCTTTTAAGGACGAAATCAGCCTTAGGTCTTTTTCATGTCTTACCCGGTACAGGCTTCGGGATGATTTGCTTTGGCCTATCGCATAACATTTCTAGATCGACTCTAGCATTAACATTGTCCTTACTCTTCTCTGGTATGTCCATGATTGTATCCCATAGTGCCTCGGCAACATTCTTTTCTGTGTGCATCACATCAATGTTATATGGAAGAAGAAGATCTTTCATGTAGGGTAGCCTCCACAAGCCTGACTTCTGAGTCTAGGCATGTTCCACACCATATCCCGCAAAACGATGTTCTCCTTCTTTGAGCACGAGAGCGTCTATCTGAGTTTGAACCTCAGCACCTGTCATCATGTGCGGGGGTGGATCTTGAACTACGACACCTTTCGTAAAGTTCTTTATGTCTCGTCTGAATTGATGGTCAAGAGGGAGGAATTGTTGATGTTTGTCGAAGGAAGAATACTTGCCACCCCTCTTCAACCAAATGAACATCAGAGCTGCCTTACATACTAGACAAGGGAACTTCCCGTGGACACACCAGCCGCAAAATAACCCATAAGCCGACATGTCATGCAAGGAGTACATGTACCACACGTGCATTCTAAAGTTTGTCTTCGTAGCTCGGTCGTATGTCCACACCCCTTCATTCCAAGCCTTGAGCAAATCATCAATCAGAGGCTCCATGTACACACTCATATTATCTCCCGGGTATCCAGGAATTATCAACGACACGAATATGTACTGCCGTTGAAAGATGATGCCAGGAGGTAGATTGAGGGGGATAACAAACACGGGCCAACAAGTGTATGGGGTAGCCATCATTCCAAAAGGATTGAACCCATCTGTCACCAGCACGACACGTACATTGTGAGCCTCACTAGCTTTGTCACGATGGATCTCATCAAATTTGGTCCATGCTTCAGCATCTGATGGATGTGTAAGGTTATCATTGTATCAGACGCCTGTTTTGTGCCAAGTCATTTGCTTCGCAGATTCCTCGGTCTTGTAAATCTGTTGGATCCGTTGTATGGGCGGGAGGTACCGCAGGACACTCACTGGGATCGTGAGCTGCATCTTTGGTTGACCCTCACCAGAGTCTGCCTCAACGTACCGAGACGCTTTACATTTCGGACAGTGTGTTGCTTTCTCATGTTCTTTCCTGAATAAGACGCATCCTTTCGGACAGGCATGTATCTACTCGTATGGCATCTTAAGTGCACTAAGGACTTTTCGTGCATCGTACAAGTTCTTCGGCAAAAAGTGATCTTTGGGAAGCATGTCACCAAAAACAGTCGCCAAAGTATCGAAGCAATCTAGACTCAGGTTATGCTGGGACTTTACGGCCATCAGGCGGCCGATGGCATCTAGTTGAGATATTTTGGTGTGCTGGTGAAGGGGTTTTTGTGCTGCAGCAAACATGTCATAATACACCTTCGCGCTTGGCTCTGGCTCCTCCTCTGAACGTTCTCCTTGAAAATGTGCTTCATGAAAGTCATCTATCATGTCTGCTACTCCAGCATCACCATCAAGTTCTCTGTTGTCTCACGACCTCAGATCGCATACGACAGGTTTCACTATGGAAAGTCCACTTGGAATAGTCTTTCGTAAAACCATTGTTGTGCAGATGAGCTACCATTTCCTGCTTGTTCCTTTGACACGAGTTTTCGCACTTGGCTTAGGAACACCAAATGGTTTTACTGTTTTTAGGCCCTTTAACCTTTCTAAATGCTTCATCCATGAAAACTTGAGTGTTGTCAACCCATTCCTGTGTCACACGACCATTTGGTGCCCATCCTTTGTACATCCACTCATGGTCATCCATTCTCTATCATATCAGCGAGTTATATAAAATAAATTGCATCCTCTACACGATGTCTACACATTCTAATAGGTAAATATAGGTCCTAATCCCACCCGTGGATGCATAGATGGGGTCAGTTCCTATGGTCTACTCTGATCCGACAGAATTTCGGCAGCACCTCCCCGCTGTTCTCCAAATACATGTCCCGTTAGGGAGATTGTGTATCAGGAGAACAATGGAGAGGTGCTACCGAAACTCTGTCTCGGATCGGAGTAGACCATAGAAACTAACCCCATCTACGCATCCACGGGCTGTCCAAAAAACGTGGACAATTCGAAACAGATACAATCATAAATATATAAAGTTCTGCATATTTCGAACTGTATCTCTTCCAAACGGGAGACGCCTAACTAGGTTCTGCGATCTACGACAAAGAATGAAATTTGTCTCACCTTGCTGGTTTGAAGACGATGGCGGCTGCAGCTACGGACACCTGGTAGAGGAAGGCAGCGGGAACCCGATGCCGGAGGTCGGTGCTCAACTCCTGGAAAAATGAACATAATAGTAGTGTCAATCAAAAATTTCGGCAGCACCTCCCCTGCACAGTGAGGTTTTCAAAACCTACAAGAAAAGCCACAACATGAAGGTCAGGCCGCGCACACAAAATTTCTTCTCACAGCTCGATGGCTGGACACATGAAATGTGGTACCGCACGACACGAGGTCAAATTGACAAGTATGACAAGTCAAATTGAGAGACATGACAAGTTAAGATTTTATATCTAAAATTATGTATCTATAAATCTATATCCATAATTCTATACATACATTTCTATATGTAAAATTCATAACTACAATGGACGGGCATGCTTTCTAAAATTGCAATCTACTAGAGCATTGTTCTACAAATTGCTATTTACTAATTATTCTACTAGAGCATTGTTTAACTAAGTGCTATCTATAATTGTTTTCTGCTAAATTCTACAATAGCATTGCTATTTAAAAAAAACTCACCTGTACGCCGCCAGCCGGCAGTGGCCCGGGCGTCCTCTCCCCCGGCGCCGGAGGGGGCAGCGCGCGGCCCCCGCCGGCCTCAACCACGCCAGCGGTGCGAGCAGTGGCTGGCCGGGGCGGGGTTTAGGCCAGCGGCGGTGGAGGCACGGGCGGCCGGTGCGGTGGAGGCACGGGCGGCGCCGGGGGAGGATGCACGGGCGGTCGGGGCGGTGGAGGCACGGGCGGCCAGGGCGGTAGGGGCACGACGCCGGTGATGGGTGTTGGTATTTCTTAACATCACCACTAGTTGCGCCCCTAGCGTGAGCGTAGGATCCACCTGGGTATACCGACGGGTACGAAAGAATCCGCAAGCGCACGGAAATACCGATGTAGCACTTCACCTCAGGAGTATTCCAAAAGGTATCGAATCCAATGAACGATGTGCACTACCTTCTATCCTAGATGAACGGTCCAAGGACACCAAGCCCCAGCTATGGTAGGGAGATGATGGGGTGCTTCCTGTAGGTACTCGATTCTAGAGGGGAACAAGCTCGGATAAGAATCTCGCTTCGGACACCGGCACCTCCTGGCTATAACAGTTGGTTCACGGCAAATGGTTGCCTACACGTTGTATCCGAACGTGGGGGATTTCAGAGGGTCCAACGGCTGTCACTACCGCGGCCTACCCCAAGACAAACCGTGGGATACAGGGCATTCGAAGGATAACCCGTAGTCTAGACACCACGTCTACACCACCGATTACTACTATAGCACGGCTACGTCTGATATCCCATAGAAACACTATAGCACTTCGTATAAATACGGAGCGACGAACCCGCGAGGTTGAGCTAGACCTTACTCGTCATTGAATCGATTGGCGTGAGGAAGAACGACTAGTCACCGATTCATGTATCCCAACAAGATCTAACGGGATAATTCACACAAACGGAATGCAAACTTATGCGCTTATAACAAAAGATCAAGGGTCGTGTTCGTGAAGAACACGAGCCTCTAACTTATGAACAAACACAAAAGCGTAAGTAACTTGTTCGTCAACTAGATCGAGGAAGCGCGTTCATGAAGAACACGAGCCTCTAAATGATGAACGAACGAAGAACTCAAGAACATGTCACTCATGCATGAACATCACTTTAGTCTAATTGGAAAATACAAGAATACTCACTTTGTTCTAAATGAAGAACAAGTTGGGATCTCACCCACATCACCATCTACATAGCCATTCCCTCAACTCATTTGATCCATGAGAGATCAAATGAGAGGAGAAACAAGTGTTTCTAAAGAGAGAGAGGGAGGAATGGGATGTGTCTCTATTCTAGCCCCCTCTCCTCATATTTATAGGCCAAGGGGGGGTAGGAGGAGCTCCCTTGGCTGCCTTGGGCGCCACCAATAGGGTGGTGACATGTGGCAAAGAAGAGTGGAGGCCAAGTAGCTTGCAAGAGAAGGAGCTTTCCCGCAGGATCCTGAGGGAATATTCGGGTACACACCTAGGACTGCCTTTGCTTCTTCACGACAAGCCGACACGTGGAAGGGCGACATGAGGGGCCGCAAAATGGGGTCGGGCGACCTGGGGGGTCGGCCGTAGCTCCCCTCGCGCCGCCTTTCGTCCAGGTGACTGCCAGGTGGGTCCCAAGGTGGGTATGGGGGTGCATGCGGTATTTTTAGCCATTTATCTCGTGGTTGTGGGCCCTTAGATCTGCGTACTAGCTCCTGATTGGTCGAGAGTGTGTTTCTTTGGATCGATGATGTGTCATGGACACGTGGACTCCTGTGTGACAGCACGTCGTCATGTGGCTTGGTGTGGGTCCCACCGGGCCCACATGTTATCTTGTGCATATCTCTTTCATCCGAACTTCAAAGTAGGCAAATGATATATCCATTTCGATCGTCTCGACGAACCCATCGCAGTGGTGCAGACCAATTTGGCATTTGTGATTGTTTATGATGATGCTATATCTATGCCATTGGTGCACTTGCTCTCAACTGTGTCATTTAGCACGTATTTTGGTGCGTCCTGCAACAAAAGCCAGAAACACCAACACTTGTGGAAATTGTTAGTATCAAGCCCTATTTTAGTGTTGATGATCCTTTAACCATTATATTATGCAAGTATTGACAGTGTAAAAGTAGCACTTAACAGCCGTCAACAACTCCCCCACACTTGACCTTTGCTCGTCCCGAGTGAAGGGAGTCAGATCAAGGGAGAATGATATCCAAAGGTATGAAGTAAGCATAAGAGATATTCCAAACCATACCTGGTACTCATGAACTTATGAAGTGTCTATCATGCTATCTTGGGTAGTTGAAGAATGGAACGGTCATGAATCAAGTCACTCCTGCTCATCATGTCAAGCAACTTGGGGTTTTGCAATAAGTTTTCAAAACAAACCTTGCTTTGCTCCTCATTTGATTCTCTCAGATCGCTCAATGTGTATATGTCCTCACTAAGGTAGTATATTGCCTTTATTCATCCTACTTCTAATGATAGCTTATGTGGAGCTCAAGGTAGGTATGAAGGATAAGGCATACTTGTATCCCATGTATTGCAAAGTCAAAGACTAGATCCACAAAGAAAATCAAATCACACAATCAGATCAAGATGTGCAAGTGTATGGGCATGGCGAGTATGGTAAGGTGGATACTAGTTCCGGAATGGGTGCTAGATATTACCATACATGTATGATGAGAGTTGGTAGATGGTAAGGTGGACACTAGCCCCGGAATGGACACTAGTTATTACCATCTAAAATATGGAACTCCTTTTTGCATGATTCTCCCTCTTGTATAAAAATCTTTTGAGAACATGGCTATCTCTATATTTTTTTCCTTGTGGACCTTCATGTGTCCAACTCTTTTTTTTTCTTTTTTTTCAATACCTGGACCTTCATGTGTCCATTTTTTTCCGATAGCCATGTCTCTTGTGTAACAAAAACTAGGAGGGAGAGATCAACACATATGAAGCCTTATTTTCACGGAATGGATGAATGATACAATGCTAACTTCCAGTGTAGAAGCATAGCAAGGGGGAAATAGTGGTGTGCACATAAATCTTGATCATGAGAGTAATGAAAAGAATTCTCACAAGGGTCACAGAATTTGACAAAGCTCAATGAAATAACAAGCAACATATGAGTATAAGGTTTTCAACTATGAACATCATATGGCTTTGGTAGGACGGTGGCATATCAAAGAGGAGCTTTGCAAAGGGTTTTATGATTTTTCAAATAAAATTCCCAAGCACTCAGACATTTAGAGCGAAGATCATATGATCAAACCATATCACAAACATCAACTACTTAGATAAGCATGAGTTCCCTAATGATATTTGTTCACAAGCATCAAGATAATAAGTAAGGAATAAAACATATGCAAGCCAACCACAGGAATCATGGAGAGCAAACAAAACACCGATATTTGAGTTTGATGTATTGGATAAGAATTGAGGATCATTCAAACTCATAGGTAGAGAGTGAGATGAAGGGTGCACGTACCATCGCTCCTGAAGGATACGAGGAACAAGGGAGACCAGTGGTGATTCAGCTGGCCAAAAGGCAGCCGGCTCACTCCGGTTTACCTTGCTCTTGTCATGAAGGCGTAGTTGATGTCGTGCAGCCCTTTGTGTGGGAGTTCTCAACTGGATATGTTGATGATGAGCTTGAGAGAGCTCCCCCACACTGGTGCTTGTACTGGTGCTGTTCTTCAAGAAAAAGTGGAAACAAAAGATGGACTCTACTGGTTCAAGAACCATAGAGCCTTTATTCAAAAGCAAATATTTTTGGTTTTTTATTGTCACTGTGTCATTTGCTCGAAAGGGTTAGACCAATATTACACTTCATACACAAAGGGGAATATACTTACCTTGGACCTTTGATAGGTCATATGTACCACCTTTGCATGTTGTGCAACATGAATCTGACACCTCAACTTACCTTCCCAATTGAATTTAGCTTAATGACTTACCCACTCAAAATTGGATAATTTTCTGCAGGGGTTAGTCAGCATATATGCAACCAAGATCTATGAAAATATAATCTAAGGTTCATCAATCAAAACCTGACACCATGTCTTGTTTTGATTGAAGAAGACAATTTTAACCTAAGCACCATGCTTAATTTAAAACAGTCTATGAATGCACAATATATCATATGCATTTAAACCAGAGCATATAAACAAAGATAACGGAAGCATGAAAGCATGATCAAGCTATCATCAACAAGGGACATAAGCATGAGCATAAGACGGTGAACCTTGGGAACCTCCCGGAAGGGCTTTGTTTAATGTCAAAAGCAGGACTTACCTAGCTAGTGGGCAAGATGCAAGAGCTGACATCATCACACCAGGATAAGATTTGGTAGAGGAGGACTATACTCAGGATGCTCACATGCCTCCCCCACACTTGAAGTTTGCATTGCTAGGCAACAAAACTCAAGTGTGTGGTGATCAAGCTTCCTTTGTAAATGTTCCCTCACTAAAGCGTATCTAGGTGTTGTAAATGATGTGGCTCACATGTTCGTAGGCATCATCTGTCCATCTTTCTTTTCAATCTCCACCTGAAAGGTTAGTGACCAAAAGTACCTGAAGGACGACTTATCCTAAAACCATGTTCTTGCTTTTATTCGAAAGGGAAATGAAACCTATGCTAATCCAGGCTATCTCCTGGTAGTGCTTTGTTTATTTAAGGTCATAACCTCGACCATGGGAACTTCATCTTGCAGCTATCGTTGGTGGTGTCATTCCCGTCTCACCACCAATCCTTGATGTATCAGTGAGCTTCAGCTGCAAGGTTAGTGCCACAGTGCACACACGAAATCTGATATGCTTATGATAGACATATATATATCTACAGCCAACCTTCTGAACATTCTACAAAAGAGGACCATAAGGTGATTGCAGCCATCGAGCGTGCTCAGCGCACTAAGCATGGCCGGCTCTGGATAGGCATGATGCAAGCATGGTTCATGTGGTGTATCAAGAATGAAACTACCATGCTTATATGTGTAACCTTTGCCCATGAATTCCAGAGTCGATGCCTCACAAGATTCCATGGCCCATGAGTTCTCTATCTCAAGAGATGCATCATGGAGGCTCAATGTTGGCTATCGACCATGATCGAAAGCAACATGATACGGGCCAGTGGGAAGAGGTTGAAACTCGGTTGAGAATGGTGACGATCGTTCGCCTTCACAAAGGTGAACAGAGTCTCCCAAGTCACACTCATGAGGAGCAGAAAATTCTACACCCTCAACGAGAACAAGCTTGGATGACACGAACGGAGATATACACATCATCTTCTCGAGCGGGTTTTGCTGGGGAAGAGGCTTCACCATAGGATATCCCAGACAAGGGGTAGTAATGGCAGAAATAGCTTCCCTAAGCTTACCATCTAGGCTCCCTAAGGATGTATCAAAGAACTGCTATAAAGGGGAGCCTAGGAGAAGATCGAGATCAGGGACATCGGAGATGTGAAAGTCCAAGCTAGCCTCGATCCCGTCTATGATCAGCGGCACAACACTTGCGATCTCTGACATTCAAGAACATGTCCAAAGGGACAAGTCTTGATGAGCATGTTGGATGGTGCTGGCGCAACTTTGCCCAAAAGAGTTTCCGCTAAGTGCCATGACAAAATGTTAACCTCCATGATGGGGTTACAATGGGCCTCTACGACAGTGCCTCTACTAGAGCAAGAAACAACCAGAGAAGGTGAACTATTCCAAGCTGCCTCGGAAAATTGTGTCACTCCCTCTGACCATTCCTCCCTCATGGCCTCCCCAGTGTATGCTTCGTTAGGAGGATTAGGAGGTAGAGGAGGCACCGCAGGCCTAAGGGACAATTCTGTCAAAAGATTTCTAGAATGATCGGTGTGGATAGAATAAGGTTCCTCCCCAGATTGGGCATCAAAAGAATTCGAGGTATCTAAAAGATTTTCAGATGGGTCATCCTCGAATTTGCGAGTGAACACCAATGGTTGAATTTCTTCTTCCTTTGGCATTCGGGGTTCAGGAGAGGGCTCAACAGACAAGTCTTGAGATTCGGAAGATGAAGACTCTGACTTGGATGTTGAGGGACCCTCATGGCTCGACTCGGATTCTTGGTTGGGTTTGTTGTGATCAATAGGGACAGAAGAGTTTTCTAAGAGGGAATCTAAGATCTCTCTTCCTTCCCTTGGAGTTTTTTCCACAAACAAGCCTCCAGTAATAACGTCTAGATCGAGGGCGGAATCCATGTCTAGACCCATACAAAAGATGTACAATGACACATCGATGGGTAAAGACGGACTAGGTGTCGACACCAAAAGGTGTAGGAACTGAGCCCATGCAGCTCCTAGGGACTCCTCTAATTTCTCGAAATTGAGGATACTTATTGGAAGAGAAGCTACACGAGTATACCATTGCTCCGTCCTTTCCATGAGAGAGAACGAGTGGCAAAAGTTATCTCGGAGTTCTCCCCAATCACCGTTCACACTTTCTATAGTGTGGGCGTACCATTGTTCCGCCTCTCCTATGAGGGAGAAAGGAAACAACTTCCACCTCACGGTGTCCTGTGTCACGCCTGGCATAGCCAAACTAGAGCACAGTTCCTCAAATTCCTCCAAATGGAGGTAGGGGTCTTCATTGATTGCACCAAAGAATGATCGATCCTGAACCATGGCTAAAAAGCCAGGGGGAGTTCATAGCTAGATGATGAAGATGATGATGGCTCTTCGAACTCACCCCTTGAGGTACAGAAGCTTTGACAGGAAGGCATCTCAAAGGGTAACGGGGGTAAAGGTAGAACAAAAAGGAAAAACAAAAGATACGAGGACCACTAGGTTCGAAGATAGATACAGCAACCGTTCCCCGGCAATGGCGCCATAAATGCTTGTTGGTATTTCTTAACGTCACCACTAGTTGCGCCCCTAGCGTGAGCGTAAGATCCACCTGGGTATACCGACGGGTATGAAAGAATCCGCAAGCGCACGGAAATACCGTTGTAGCACTTCACCTCAGGAGTATTCCAAAGGGTATCAAATCCAAGGAATGATGTGCACTACCTTCTATCCTAGATGAACGGTCCAAGGACACCAAGCCCCAGCTATGGTAGGGAGATGATGGGGTGCTTCCTGTAGGTACTCGATTCTAGAGGGGAACAAGCTCGGATAAGAATCTCGCTTCGGACACCGGCCCCTCCTGGCTATAACAGTTGGTTCATGGCAAATGGTTGCCTACACATTGTATCTGAACATGGGGGATTTTAGAGGGTCCAACAGCTGTCACTACCGCGGCCTACCCCAAGACAAACCGTGGGATACAGGGCATTCGAAGGATAACCCGTAGTCTAGACACCACGTCTACACCACCGATTACTACTATAGCACGGCTACGTCTGATATCCCGTAGAAACACTATAGCACTCCATATAAATACGGAGCGACGAACCCGTGAGGTTGAGCTAGACCTAACTCGTCATTGAATCGATTGGCGTGAGGAAGAACGACTAGTCACCGAATCATGTATCCCAACAAGATCTAACGGGATAATTCACACAAACGGAATGCAAACTTATGAGCTTATAACAAAAGATCAAGGGTCGTGTTCATGAAGAACACGAGCCTCTAACTTATGAACAAACATAAAAGCGTAAGTAACTTGTTCGTCAACTAGATCGAGGAAGCGCGTTCATGAAGAACACGAACCTCTAAATGATGAACGGACGAAGAACTCAAGAACATGTCACTCATGCATGAACATCACTTTAGTCTAATTGGAAAATACAAGAATACTCACTTTGCTCTAAATGAAGAACAAGTTGGGATCTCACCCACATCACCATCTACATAGCTATCCCCTCAACTCATTTGATCCATGAGAGATCAAATGAGAGGAGAAACAAGTGTTTCTAAAGAGAGAGAGGGAGGAATGGGATGTGTCTCTATTCTAGCCCCCTCTCCTCATATTTATAGGCCAAGGGAGGGGTAGGAGGAGCTCCCTTGGCTGCCTTGGGCGCCACCAATAGGGTGGTGACATGTGGCAAAGAAGAGTGGAGGCCAAGTAGATTGCAAGAGAAGGAGCTTTTCCGCAGGATCCTGAGGGAATATTCGGGCACACACCTAGGACCGCCTTTGCTTCTTCACGACAAGCCGACACGTGGAAGGGCGACACGAGGGGCCGCAAACTGGGGTCGGGTGACCTGGGGGGTCGGCTGACCCCTGGGTAGCTCCCCTCGCGCCGCCTTTCGTCCAGGTGACTGCCAGGTGGGTCCGAAGGTGGGTATGGGGGTGCATGCGGTATTTTTAGCCATTTATCTCGTGGTTGTGGGCCCTTGGATCCGCGTACTGGCTCCTGATTGGTCGAGAGTGTGTTTCTTTGGATCGATGATGTGTCATGGACATGTGGACTCCTGTGTGACAGCACGTCGCCATGTGGCTTGGTGTGGGTCCCACCGGGCCCACATGTTATCTTGTGCATATCTCTTTCATCCGAACTCCAAAGTAGGCAAATGATATATCCATTTCGATCGTCTCGACGAGCCCATTGCAGTGGTGCAGACCAATTTTGCATTTGTGATTGTTTATGATGATGCTATATCTATGCCATTGGTGCACTTGCTCTCAACTGTGTCATTTAACACGTATTTCGGTGCGTCCTGCAACAAAAACCAGAAACACCAACACTTGTGGAAATTATTAGTATCAAGCCCTATTCTAGTGTTGATGATCCTTTTACTATTATATTATGCAGGTATTGACGGTGTAAAAGTAGCACTTAACAGCCGTCAACAGTGGGGGCAGCGGCCGGCCGCGGCCGGGGTGGGGCACGACGCTGGCGAAGGGGGCAGCGGCCGGCCGCCGTGGGTGAGGAAGTGGCCGGGGAGGGACGAAGCTGCAGGGGCGGGGGAGGACGACGGCAGCAGCGGCGGTGTAGGACGGCCGGCGCGCGGGTGTGTTGGCGTGTGTGTGTTGTGTGTGTTGCGCTGTGTGTGTTGCGTGTGTGTGGCCGATAGTGGGCCCGGCTTGGCCGCTTTACCGAGAGCCAGATCCAAGGCTCTCGGCAAAGAAGCCAGGTGGGCCCCGCTCACAGAGGTGAGTCTTGCTGACAGGCGGGCCCACCCTTCTTTGCCGAGAGCACTAGATCTAGGCTCTCAGCAAAGGGAGGGCTGGGGGCCCACCTGCACCCTACCCTAACGTACACGCGCGTGCGCGGCGCGCTGACAGGCGGGCTCGCTCTTCTTTGCCGAGAGCCCTAGATCTAGGCTCTCGGCAAAGGGAGGGCTGGGGGCCCACCTGCACCCTCCCCTCACGTACGCTCGCGTGCGCGACGCGCTGACAGGCGGGCCCACTCGACTTTGCCGAAAGCCCTAGATCTAGGTTCTCGGCAAAGGGAGGGCCGGGGGCCACCTACACCCTACCCTAACGTACGCGCGCGTGCGCGGCGCGCTGACAGGCGGGCCCGCTCAACTTCTTTGCCGAGAGCCCATAGACGTAGCTCTCGGCAAAGGGGGCCACTGTGCTGAGAGTTATCCTCTCGACCAAGAGTATTTTTACCAAATTTTATTTTAAAAATACCTAACATATGCGAAAAATTGCCAACACTTAACATGGCACCATTTATGTTGCATATTACTTATAAAAAAGTTTTTGTACTCAAATTTGAATTTGTCTAAGTCTCCAAATGAAGTGATATTAGTTTAAAATCTTTGAAACTTCTCGTGAGATGTTCCGGTTTCTAAACAGCGTATGTGTTAAAGTGTTCAAAACATTCTCAAATTTTTACCACAAACTCAACATATGATATCATGAGCGCTTGACAAAATTCGTGATTTTCAAACTTTATTTGAATTTTATACAATTTTACAACCTTTCTACCTCACGATCTTCATCACGATCAGAGAACCCAATGACGGAAAGTTAGGTTCATTTCATGTACAGAGTGTTAGAGATGTCTCATGAATATGAATATCATTTTTCCAACAACTTTACTCTATGATTTCATGCACTTGCAGTTCATATCGGACGTATACGAAAAAATTACGAAGAATGAAGTAAAATTGTTAAATATAGCAAACAGAGTCGAAATGGCGCTAATTTTGAACATGTACTCTGTATGAGTGTATGTTGAGCAAGAAAAAAGTTTAAAGCCGAAAATGTGAAGTTTTTTTCAATATTTTGCCGTGAGTGGCTAGTATGCTCTCGGCAAAGATCTGAGGCTCTAGGCAAAGGTGGTAGGTGCCGTGGGTCCCTTCTTTGCCGAGAGCCAAGGGGCGGCTGCTCTCGGCGAAGCTAACGGCTGGGCCACGGCCGTGACGGCGTCGCCCATGCGCCGTCTGCTGGGCGCTTTGCCGAGAGCCTGGTCTCCCTGGCTCTCGGCAAAGGGATGCTGCGCCGTGGGATCTTTCTCTGGCAAGACCCAGGAGCTCACGCTCTCGGCAAAGCCCCTCTGCGCCGTGGGGTTTTTCTCTGCCCCTGTGCTCTCGGCAAAGCGAGCCTCTGCCGTGAGCCTGGGTATTGGCTCTCGGCAAAGCCAGGAGCTCTCGGTAGAGGCTCGGGTTCCGGTAGTGTTGCCTTGCAACACCATGCAGCATTATTTTTGGGCTATAATTCTAGAAGTTGACATTGATGAATATTGAAGTTTTGGGCTATAATATTCTTGGACCTTATTATTTTAGTTCAATTGAATTGAAATATTGTTGATGCGTTGTTTAAATAAGTTAAGTTCTAAGTTTTTGCGAGGCTTTAAAGTTATTGTGAAATTAACTTAATTTATTATTTATGCAACTTCTTACCATTTAATAATGTTAGACTAAGATTTAAAATAAGTTCACATATTTTATGTTTCCATCATGCTTGACGAAAAATATTGCATCAATTTTCTTTATTTAAGCTGAAAATTACATTTCCCACGAAGTGCAATGAAGATGTTGTCTAATTAAATCGAACCATTGAGAAATATGTTGCGACTATAGTAAGTGAAATATGCTAAGACAATAGATAAGCTATAATTTATCCCACTATACACTTATTTTCTCATTGAAAATTAATTTAATATTCAAAAGGGCCGAAATAGAAGATCAACATAAATAAAGGGTGAATATGATATGAGAGCCATGATCACTAAATACTAATGATATAGGAAAAAAACTCCATAGTACGTACTTCTCTATTTGAATGTGCTGACGTAAAAAATCTTAATACCATATTACTATCTTAATACATTCAAATCTTAATACCGTAAATAAGGGGTGAATATGATATGAGAGCCATGATCACTAAATACTATGATATAGGAAAAAACTCCATAGTACTTCTCTATTTGAATGTGTTGACGTAAAAATCACTCTTCTTGATACCAGAAGACCAACACAAACTGGGTGAGAGAAACACTTTGCATACGGTTTTTACCGTTGCATAATCGATAAGATTTTACGGCTGTAGGACCTCATCGGAGCTCCGGCCAAAAACACTACTTTTTCCAAAATCTTAATACCATATTACTATTTTAAATCATATGAAGTCTACATTGATATAGAACAAACATCAGTAAAAAGGAAACCAAATGTACCGGAAAGCTGTAATTTCTAAATTAGGTACTAACACTGGTAGAAAAACGACCTTTGATCCAAGTCTTTAGTCCCGGTTGAACTTTGGACCCGAGACAAAAGAATTTATGTCGACGTGACCTTAAATAGCTGCGAACGCTCCTACCCATTTATCCCGGTTAGTATTACCAACCGGGACAAAAGGGGGTCGTCCAAAAGCTAGAGCAGCAGCAAATCATTTAGTCTCGGGTGGTGTTCCCACCCGAGACTAAAGAGAACACCACCCGAGATTAAAACTCCCATCCGCACCGCCGCCCAACTCTCCTCTCTTTCTTATCTCTTTCTGCCAACCTCCTCCAGCCACTAACTCCTCTCTCTCTTCTTTCTTTTCTCCTCTACCTCTCTCAAGCACTGACTCCTCCCTCTCTCTTGCAGGCGGCCCCGCGGCCACGGCGCGCGGCCCCGCGGCGCGGCGGGCGGGCACGGCCCCGCGGCCACGGCGCGGCGGGCGCACGGCTCTGGCAGGCAGCCGGGCGCGGGCGGCCGTGCGCGGCCTGCGGGAGTGTGAGTTTTTTTTTCATTTTTTTGTTAAATCTTGTGAATCTTGTGTTTGTCGATCCCACTATAAATCCTGTGTGAATTGATTTTGCAAACAAATTTGGAGATCAATTTGGTAGATGAACTTATGTGTCAATTTGTTGTGAGATGAACTTGTGATATGAGTTGAACTTGTGATGTGAGTTGAATTGCGATGAACTTAGATGAACTTGTGATGAACTTATGATGAACTTGTGATGAACTTACTGTGCATGGTGGAGGGGAGCTCGAGGTGGGTGGGCAGGTGCTGGGGGCAGCGGCAGGGTGGGTTTTTTTTTTGGAAACCCTTTAGTCCCGGTTGCTCACCCGAAACTAAAGGGGGATCTTTTGTCTCTAGCATTTAGTCTCGGATGGACCTTAGAGAAATAAAACCTTTGCCAATCGGGACTGAATGCTATTTTTCCACCAGTGTAATGTGCATCTGCCATGCCCACTCACGCTCCTATCCTTTCTTGCCAGATAAATTCTATTGTCACCATGGCTCTACAAGATGCACCAAAGAATCAACATAACTAGGCAAACAATTCTCAACTACTTCAATTTTACTAAGCCGGTGGAGTAAGACCGTCTCACGGTTTTCATTAAGAAGAAGAAACCTTCTCCCGGCTTAGAAAACCCCCGAACCCCGGTTTCACCGGCGAGGGGATTTTTTTAAAATCAACCCCATAATTCGCTCCAGAGTGGAATCAAATCTGGGTGGTTGCGACCATACCTCAGCGCTTCTACCAACTAGGATAGAGGCCTTTGGTAACCATGGCAAAATCGTATGGGCGCGCCGTGCATGCAGAGCTGCGGGGGTTGTAGCCATGTCGTCGTGCCGCCATGCAACGTCGGTGTGGGTAGAACAAGCCGAGGGCCACGACCACCACGGCCATATCGCCGCGCCGCAATGCAACGCCAGTGCACGCGAGGCAGGGCCGCAGCCATGTCGCCGTGCCGTTCTCACCTGACGATCAACTAGGAAAAAAGAGAGTGTGAGAGAGACAAACAAATGGAGACACACATGACCATGGCATGTATCTTTATAGCCAGTTGGGTGGAGTTATGTGAATTTGAATTTCTGCATGCATGCAAGAGTTGATTAAGTCAATTAATTGGATTATGCTAAAAAAAGTCAATTAATTGGATTGCAATGAATACGTTTGACCTGCACATGGATATGATTGGTCGAGGGAGTAAATATTAGAAGCTAAGTACGGTTGCGGCCTTACGGGATTAGTAACGGAGTTGGATGGAGTTGACGGGGTGTTAAATATTATTGAACACCCTGGTTGGTAAATAGTACATACATTCATACACACTATATATATATATATATATATATATATATATATATATATATATATATATATATATATATATATATATATATATATATATATATATATATATATATATATATATATATATATATAGACACACACACATCATATACGACATTTTATCCAACTAATAGGACATATATTATCCAATCAATTCTAGCTTAAAAATTCCCCATTCTTGGGTCATTCTAAATATCACAAATTACTTCGTTCTAAAGCATAAAACTTAATATACTAACCATATATAAAGAGAGGATGCAGTATCTAACATATAGAACACTTCAATGAGTGAAATCCTAAAAAATCTGACATAAGCTACCCTTAGTGTGCCATGGAAGTGAGCAGTCCGAGTTTAAACAATTGCTCGGGTATATGAGGAATAAGAAGTCAGATTTATAGGGAGAAAATGAGTAGCAGTCAGGCACACCAACCAGTACTAATGTGTCTCATTAATATCGGGCTAGGGTACTAATCAGTACTAGAGGGGTGCTCCTTTGCTCGGTACTAAAGGGGGTAACGGGACGCGCTTTGGGGGTTACCTCTTAGATCAGGTACTAACACCAACACTAATACCAAGTCATTACATAACTAGTACTAAGCTCGGGGATAAAAGACTAGCTTCTCAGTAGTGGGCATTCCGCATTCATCTGCATCTACTTCGCCGGGTAAAACCAACCGTTGCTTATGATGTTGCAAGGCCATGGTAAGTGTTGGCGGTCGATTTCCGTCAACCTAGCCATGAGTTTACCTTCAATGTTGGTATTAATTTGATATTCACACTAACGATCCTAACCCCCATTATATGTCAAGTTCACACTCGCATGTGGTTTTTGCAGTTTATTATTTACGCAGGAATTAAGAGACTAAATGAGGACTTCCGAGTAAAGTTCATCGAACACTTTACAAGAAGATCATGAAGTCCAGCACAAGTCAAGACACAAGGTGAACATGACTCCAAATGAGCCAAAGACTGAAGTGTGAAGCCATGAAGCACCGAGGACCTAGACGGAAGATGCGGGAGTTTGCGCGCCAAGCACCCTTATCCAAACCGCGGGGAAAACAACGTCAAGGACCCACATGCAGTTCGGCAAAAACTCAGGAAGACGCGAGAAGCTTTGGGAAGAAAACCGGGGACAAACTGGGTTGAGGAGGACCTAGGCCAGTCGGCCCAGGCTGGCCGGCCTGGCCCACTTCAGGCCCTGTTCGTCGCCCTCTTTGACCTAGCACCCCTTCGGGCTATTTATAGTCCCCGTGCAAAGTGCCACGCATCAAGCCATTCGTCATTCGCCGCTGAGGAGCTGAGAAGCTAGAGGGACACCATCTCGGAGAGGAGGGTCGTGCTAGTTGTCTAGGGTTACCCTAGCCGGCGTGGGAACCTTGCAAGATAAGATCGAGGTAGGATCCCGGTGGTGATCTTGTCATGTAAACATTCATGGTGAAGTCTTTATGAATCCGATTTCTAGCGATCAAATGCCTTCTTTTATGATTCTTGTTCTTACTTGGGTGTGTTTCTTCTTCAATCTATTCTCGAGATAGATTGCATGGGATGTTCTTGTAGCCACGGTGGCTAGATGTGCATACCCGATCTACCAAGTGGTTTAACGCGTTCCTTGTGAGCGTGCTCTAAGATTCGACCACAAAAGAAAGGGGAACATTGTGACAGGATGTTGATACCGAGTACGGCAGGGCAACTTAGGGGGTTTGACCGAAGGTCAAGATTTAAAGACGCTTTTTATGAGATTCGTTTGGTTTTCTTCATCTATCTTGCTCGGAGCTACAACAGAAGCATGATCTAGGCTCTCTAGATCGGTTATCTCTACACTTTCTCTCGCTACCTCTTGTGTTTAGTGGATTAGATGCATTCGTCGAAACTTATTCAAGATGAAAGTGTTTTCTCGGTTATTAGATTGAATCTTGCATTGCACATGTTTCACCGATTCGATACCTTGGGTGATACTCGAGGGAAAAAGGTGCTACATAATCCGTAAGCTTGCGGTGAACCTTGGCGCGTTATTGAACCATCAACAGTTAGTCACTAAACATGGTTCTAAAGGTTGTTGAACATGCACAAGTGAAATTGGGATCTAGGAGAAAGAGACAGAGACAAAGACAGAAGTACTATGGAGTTTTTTCCTATATCATTAGTATTTAGTGATCATGGCTCTCATATCATATTCACCCTTTATTTATGTTGATCTTCTATTTCAGCCCTTTTGAATATTAAATTCATTTTCAATGAGAAAATAAGTGTTTAGTGGGATAAATTATAGCTTATCTATTGTCTTAGCATATTTCACTTACTATAGTCGCAACATATTTCTCAGTGGTTCGATTTAATTAGACAACATCTTCATTGCACTTCGTGGGAAATGTAATTTTCAGCTTAAATAAAGAAAATTGATGCAATATTTTTCCGTCAAGCATAATGAAAACATAAAATATGTAAACTTATTTTAAATCTTAGTCTAACATTATTAAATGGTAAGAAGTTGCATAAATAATAAATTAAGTTAATTTCCCAATAACTTTAAAGCTCGCAAAAACTTAGAACTTAACTTGTTTAAACAAGGCATCAACAATATTTCAATTCAATTGAACTAAAATAATTCACTACTGGAAATTCAGGCTTTGCTGAGAGCCTGAAACTCTCGGCAAAGGCCTCTACACCCTCGGCAAAGCCTTTGCCGAGAGTCGCTCTCGGCAAAGGGCCCCCGGGAAATTTTTTCTCGGCCACGATTCTTTGCCGAGCACCCGAGCTCTAGGCTCTCGGCACAGCCTTTGCCGAGAGCCAACTGCGGGCCGTCGGGCAAAAAAAGTAGCCGTTAACGGGGGTGAAGGTGACGGTTTTGAAATCCTCTTTGCCGACGGCCTCATGACCGGGCCGTCGGCAAAGAAGGGGTTTTTTTATTTTTCTTACAAAATATGTGCCGAGAGCCCGTGTCCGGACCGTCGGCAAAGATGGTTTTTTTATTTTTTAAAAAACTTTCTTTGCCGAGCGCTCCTGGCCATTACTCTCGGCAAATCTGGGAACACCCAAGCTGGGAAAATTTGTTCCCAGAGTTGCCGAGAGTAATGGCCAGGAACTCTCGGCAAAGACATCTTTGCCGACGGCCCCTCTCGGCAAAGCGGTCACTTTTACAGTTTTATTTTTTTTTTGCTTTCCACATTGACAAACATACATATATATGACATATATCACATCCAGCACTCACATAACACATATATCACATTCGATGCGTAAATGTCATCCAACACTACATATATAACATATGTAGCAAAAGTGCATCACCACAAGTGCCTCACATCCATCGAAACAAGTTCACAACATGATCAACTAAGTCAAAGGGCCTACGGTGACTGCTGGTGCGTTGGGAAAGGTGTGAAAGGTGGCATCTGAGTGGCGGGCGACTGGAGGACTTGCTCACCACTTGGAGCCTGCTGATTCGAACCTGTCGAGAAAGGCTGCGCAAAGGAGACAAGATTGCAAGTGTTAGACATGATTAGACAGGAAAACCAGAAACTCTTTGCTATCATACTCACAGGAGTACCGAGGACTTGCTGTGTCAGAAACACCTATGGAGGGACCGGAGCGATCGGAGCTAGGAGCCCAGGTGGTAGAGCCATACCACCTGACGTCGCAAGGTACCTAGTAAGTTCCTCGAACTTACTCGCCATTGCCTGCTGCGACCGGAAATACTCCTGCTGTTGAGCCCGCTCCTGTGCTAGCTGGTCTGCTAGCTGCTGACGTAGAGCGCGCTCCTCTGCTAGCTCGGCCTACAACATTTAACTTAAGTGTTTCAGTAATGCAAATCTAAGAATGTGTTTAAACATCAATATACAATGAGTAGTGCATACCTCAAGGGCGTTCAATCGGCCCATCCCCACGCTCGGTCGTGCTCGTATCGGGGGGTCAGACTCCGTCCTCCGTGCTCGGACGTCGGCAAGTCTCAGGCTGGAACTGTCGATGATGCCGTCGCCAATCCACAACCTCCCGTGCTTCTTGCCTCCTCCCAAGGCCATGACTATGTCTGTATCAATGTCATGCTCACTCGAGTTGTAATCTTCCCCATACTTCTGCTTACAGGCCTCTGTGTACTCAACGATGCGCCGGCCGAAACTAGGGTTGTTGTATGCCTCCGGCCCGTCGCTCACGCTGTAGGACACATCGGACGTCGCCTTGGCCTTGTGTGCCATGCACAAGGCATCGAAGTCTGAGCATTCCTGGCCAGGATGTGCCTTTTGCTGCAAGAAAAGCAGGACGAAGATTAGTGTGATAAAACAAGTTTGAGCCTCACAATCGATTAAAGAAACCGCGTACCCATAACTCCTTGTACTCTGGAAGGCTCCGCTGGCCTTGGTGGTGTGATGGGCCTTCCATCATCAAACGCCTCTCTCGTGCAGCGTCGTGCGCCTGCTGGTACTCCTCCGTGAACCACTTGTCCACCTCCATTGCCCACGTGTCGGCTTTGGTGCGGCTCCACCAGGGAGTCACCTGCACGTCACAAAGTAATTGATACATGAGAAGATCAAACATAACATAAGTAATATCAAAACCTAGGAATATTAGTGTTGTTCATGTACCTCAAGGAACTGCTCACGGGTCAACATCGTCCTTCTTGCTTCTTCCTTGTCTATCTTTTGACCAAGCACCAACGCGTAGTAGGTTATGACAGCCTGGTGCTTTACCTCATGATGCATGTCTGTGACACGTTTGTGGCAGGAGTTCTTCAGGCACAGGTCCGCTCTGTCCTCTTCTCCATCCTCACATCTGAAGAAGGTCTGCATACAAATACGATGTCAAATTCATTATTTTAAGATTGAGTCAAACGAATGTGATGTAATGAGAAAAACTTTGTGCGAGCTAGAGTTACCCAAAACGTCCTCAGCACGCGCTCTACCGTGTGGGTGAAGTCCCGGTCTTCACCCTGGTAGTAGTGGCCCCACGTGTAGGCTGGCTCTGTCCGCCCGTGGTACGTGACAATGCGGGGTAGTGCTGCCTACACAGAAGCTCGACAATGCCATTGGGCTTGCGTGAGTCGCCACCTGACACAACGATCCATGCCCCGATCCGATCGAGGCAGAATTTCGGCAGCACCTCCCCGCTGTTCTCCAGATACACGTCCTAGTATGGAGATTGTGTATCCAGAGAACAACAGGAGGTGATGCCGAAACTCTGTCTCAGATCGGACCAGGACATGGAAACTAACTCATCTACGGATCCGCGGGCTGTCCAGAAAACGTGGACAATCCGAAACAGATACGGTCGTAGGTATGCACAGAAATGCATACCTCCAGCCGTATCTCTTTCGGACGGGAGACACCTAACTAGGTTACGCGATCTACGACCCTACGACCAGAAGACGGGTTATTCATACCTAGGGTGCCGGTGACGAGGTGCCGCAGTGCAGGCAGACCCGCAACGCCAAGGAAGAAGATCAGGGTCGTCGAGGTACTCCGGCTTGCCTTCCACTAGCCCATCTCTGCAAAAAAGAAATGAACATACAACTTAGCTCAAAATTTCGGCAGCACCTCCCCTGCACGGTGAGGTGTCAAAACCTGCAATTAAACATTCGACACGAAGGCCGACAACCAGATATATGCATTCGCATCGAACTCAACAAGGCATTGCCAATTCACATTCATATTCTACCACTAGTCATTCTACCACTAGTCATTCTACCACTAGTCATTGCCAGCAAGTCATTACCACTAGTCACATTCACATGCCGGCTCACCTTGCTCGGGCAGACGAGGATAGCGTGGGCGGGACGTGGATGGACGACGACGGCGGGGCTGTACCAGGCGTTGGCCCTGTGCTTCTCCTCCCCCCTTCTCGATCCTCCCTCTCCTCCTCCTCTCCCCTTCTCCTCCCTCTCCTTTTCCTCCACCCCCTGCTCCATTGCTCCCTCTCCCTTCCTCCTCTTCTCCGGCAGCCGGTGTGGGGAGTAGGCGGGGTGGGCGGGGGCGGACGAGCGAGCGGCGGCCGGTGTGGGGAGTCGGCGGTGGTGGCGGGGCGGGCGTCGGCGGCGCGCGCGGCGGGCGGGCAGGGGCGGGGGAGGGGCGGGGGCTAGCAGGGGCGGGGGAGGGGCGGGGGCTAGCAGGGGCGGGGGCGGGCGGGCGCGCACGGCGGGCAGGGGTGGGCGGGCGAGGCGGGGGCGGGCGGGCGAGGCGGAGGCACGCGTCGGCGGGGGCGGGCGCGGCGGGGGCGGGCGGGCGGGCGCGCACGGCGGGCAGGGGCGGGCGGGCGAGGCGGAGGCGCGCGGGCGAGGTGGCGGCGGCGGCGGTTGGTCCTGTGTGCGTTCAGGGCGTGTGTGTGTCTAAGTGTTGGTCGGGCGTGCGTCGGTCTGTAAAGGCGCTTCTTTGCCGACGGCCTTCAGATCTGGCCCTCAGCAATGGTAACAATATTTAAAAAAACGAAAATATATATTTGCCGACGACCAGATATGTAGGCCGTCGGCAAAGACGAAACCTGTGCCGAGCGCCGCGGCCCAGCTCTCGGCAAAGCCGTGGACCATGGTTTACCACGGTTGACTGGCCATTGCCGAGAGCTGGGTGGAGCCGTCGGCAGAGTACACCTCTTTGCCGACGGCCCACCCTCGGCACAGGTGCCTATGCCGAGGGCCCCACTAGGCTCTCGGCAAAGTATTAATTCTTTTTTTATTTTTGGGTTGAGTTTTTTTCTGTGTTAAAGGTACAATAATTAAAGCTTGATTTTCAATTTTGGGATTTTTTTGACAAAGTTTTACTATATTTCATGCATTTTCGTCTTTTTTTTGAATTTCTTTACATAGTTCAAATTTGAACTGCAAGTCATAAAAACAGTGCATGTATATGATTGGAAAATTGATATTCTTGCTTGTTAGTGTGAGTTTAGTCCTAATCTATGGCCATGTGCCAAAATTCAAACATCTTTGTGCGGATCACATGTCCACCCACTTGCCTGCGAATCGTTTTCAAATTATATAAAATGCAAACAAAGTCGAAAAATCATGAAATTTCACGAGTTGTCGTTATATCACATGTGTAGTCAGTGGTAAAAATTTTATATGATTTCGTGAAAGTTTCCGTCACGGACTACAGCAACCAGGAGATCTCTAGCATGTGATCATAGAGAATGTCTTGGAGATCTCCCCATTTCTACAGTTCGTGACGGAAACTTCCACGAAATCATGTCAAATTTTTACCACTGACTACACATGTGATATAACGACAACTCGTGAAATTTCATGATTTTTCGACTTTGTTTGCATTTTATATAATTTGAAAACGATTCGCAGGCAAGTGGGTGGACATGTGATCTGCACAAAGATGTTTGAATTTTGGCACATGGCCATAGATTAGGACTAAACTCACACTAACAAGCAAGAATATCAATTTTCCAATCATATACATGCACTGATTTTATGACTTGCATTTCAAATTTGAACTATGTAAAGAAATTAAAAAAAAGACGAAAATGCATAAAATATAGTAAAACTTTGTCAAAAAAATCCCAAAATTGAAAATCAAGCTTTAATTACTGTACCTTTAACACAGAAAAAAACTCAACCCAAAAATAAAAAAAAGAATTAATACTTTACCGAGAGCCTAGTGGGGCCCTCGGCATAGGCACCTGTGCCGAGGGTGGGCCGTCGGCAAAGAGGTGTACTCTGCCGACGGCTCCACCCAGCTCTCGGCAATGGCCAGTCAACCGTGGTAAACCATGGTCCACGGCTTTGCCGAGAGCTGGGCCGCGGCGCTCGGCACAGGTTTCGTCTTTGCCGACGGCCCAACGGCAGAGCCGTCGGCACAGTGGATGGCAGCCCAAATGTGACGGTGCTCGTTCCTTCTCCGAGGGTGCCGTCCTTGCCGAGTGCTGGCCCTCGGCAAAGATTTGATTCTGCCGAGGGTCCCAGCCTGCCGACGGCCCGACGCTCGGCAAAGGTGACAATGCCGTGAGTATTGCTGTGCCGAGCGAGGCTCTCGGCAAAGCTCTTCTGTGCCGAGGGCTCGATAAATAGCTCTCGGCAACAACCAAAACACTCGGCAAAGTCTGAGTTTCCCGTAGTGATTAGGTCCAAGAATATTACAGCCCAAAACTTCAATATTCATCAATGTCAACTTCTAGAATTATAGCCCAAAAATAATGCTGCATGGTGTTGCAAGGCAATGGTTAAATTAATTAATCACTAAACATGGAGAGAGAGAGAGAGAAAGAGGAGGACTATATATGAAACCAGAACTAAAATTACGCTCCAAGTGTGTCAACACAGGGACTAAAACTTTTTTTCCTCTGGCTTGGAAAACCTTGGTCTGAGGGGCTTTTACATTTTTAGATCGAGCGAGGCAACAATGCAACAAAAACCTGAGGACGAGGGCGAAGGTCTCGTCTGAAAATAGCAATGCCCAGGTGACCATGCCACAAACATAGCTACGAGACACCCGTCAGCACCAGGTATATATATAGGCGGGCGGAGCCATGAGCGATCAAGACACACACAACCTAAAGGTACGCAAAATGGCCTTCACCAACAACGCCATGAGAGCCCTCTTCCTTCTAGCGCTGGTCTGCGCTGCGCAAGCCGGGAAGAAGAAGGAAGCACCAGCGGAGGATGGCGCGGCGATGTCGTGTCCCGGCGGGTCGTGCGACATCACCAAGTTGGGCGCGTCTGGCAATGGAAAGACGGATAGCACCAAGGCACTGGAGGAGGCGTGGGCGTCGGCGTGTGGCGGCACAGGGAAGAACACGATCCTGATCCCCAAGGGCGACTACCTGGTTGGCCCGCTCAACTTCACGGGCCCGTGCAAGGGCGACGTGACCATCCAGGTGGACGGCAACCTGCTGGCCTCTACGGATCTGAGCTTGTACAAGGGTAACTGGATCGAGATCCTGCGCGTCGACAACCTGGTGATCACCGGCAAGGGCAAGCTCGACGGGCAGGGTTCCGCCGTGTGGAGCAAGAACTCCTGCGCCAAGAAGTATGACTGCAAGATCCTGCCCAACTCGCTGGTGCTGGACTTCGTGAACAACGGCGAGGTGTCCGGCATCACGCTGCTCAACTCCAAGTTCTTCCACATGAACATGTTCCAGTGCAAGGACCTGACGATCAAGGACGTTACGGTGTCGGCGCCGGGTGACAGCCCCAACACGGACGGCATCCACATGGGCGACTCGTCTGGGATCAGCATCATCAACACGGTCATCGGCGTCGGCGATGACTGCATCTCCATCGGCCCGGGGAGTACCAAGATCAACATCACCGGCGTCACCTGCGGCCCGGGGCACGGCATCAGCATCGGCAGCCTGGGGCGGTACAAGGACGAGAAGGACGTGACCGACATCACCGTCAAGGACTGCACGCTCAAGAAGTCCAGCAATGGCCTCCGGATCAAGGCGTATGAGGACGCTAAGTCTGTGCTCTCCGCCTCCAAGATCCACTACGAGAACATCAAGATGGAGGACGCTGGGAACCCCATCATCATCGACATGAAGTACTGCCCAACAAGATCTGCACCAGCAGCGGCGCCTCCAAGGTCAGCGTCAAGGACGTCTCCTTCAAGAACATCACCGGCACCTCCTCCACCCCCGAGGCCGTTAGCCTGCTTTGCTCCGAAAAGATCCCTTGCAGCGGCGTCACCATGGACAACGTCAACATCGAGTACAGCGGCACCAACAACAAAACCATGGCCGTCTGCAAGAACGCAAAGGTCACAGCCACCGCATCCCTCAAGGAGCTCGCATGCGCATGATGAGCTATATATATACGATCCCTCCATCGTCCATTGCCATCCATTCCAATCAATTCGATTCCCTGGATGCATGCATGGTAACTAGTAAACTATAAACAGCAGATGGAGCAAATCTGGTCTAGATATATATTTTTCTGCTTCGTTTCTTGCTTGATTTCTCTCTCAGGAGTCTGGAGAGACATGGAATAACAATGTTTGCAACACTAACAATGTGTAAAGCACTGATGATCCAGTCACGCCGATCTTTTCTCTCTTGTTTTCCATTTTGGTAGGCTAGACACATAACGCTATGTAAAGCGAGTGCCTGTGAGTCATCAATGAATGGATGAAACTGCGGCCACATTATACAAGAAATTTTTGGCTTATGAATTCCAGGTTCTCTAGCGAACTGTTGCTTAGACTAGTTTAACTTAGATTAAAAATAATCAAAGATAATATATATTTCAAATTTGAAGTTTGATCTATGTTTACTATTCCTTTTTTAAATGACACTTTTATAACAGTGAAGATAATTTACATTTCAAATTCATCGCACAATGTTTATTTAAAACCTTAGGTGGGAAACGTAATTTACAAATATAATGGGAAATGCAAAAAAAAAATACACATATGTGATAAAAAAAACTCCAAATATGGCTCTCCGATCCCTCAGGCTCCATGACAAAACCAGTTTGGCTTGCTTTGTTCGCATGGTTTGTCAACCGCCAGCCAGCACTATTTTACTCTCACACCAAATCAACACCTGCCATCAGTCATCAGTCAGTCAGTGATATTTTTCTCTCCCAACAAATTAGCACCAGTAACCAATGATTTTCAAAGAAAATACCTAACCTATATAGATCCAGCTCACTAAGAATCCACTACGTCACAATGTCATATTCCACGTCAACATCCACTACAACCGTCTATTTATGGCATCCACGTACTTAATATGGAACATATACGCTCAATATATTATACTTGCTACGTTTGAAGAATTTAGAAACCCGTTATCTAATTTAGAAACACTTTTATAACAGTGAAGATAATAAATATACATTTCAAATTCATCGCGCAATGTTTATTTAAAATCTGTTGGGAAACGTAATTTACAAATATAACAGGAAATGAAAAATTACACAAATAGCGTAAAATGAAAAATTACAGCATGTGAAACGAAAACTCCAAATATGGTTCTCCCTTGGGTTCCCTGACAAAACCAGCTATATGATTTTCAAAAAAAAAATACCACGAGGAATCTCATCATATTTTTACATAAAGCCGTTAGTGAAAATTGAAACATTGATAAACCTATCAAGTATTACGTGGAGGATGAAATTGATGCTATGCACTAATAATAATATTAGTTGCCCAGATAATGTAACTCTTACATGTTTCAATGGAGCAACACATAGGCTGGATTTTTTATACAAAAGTGCACGGGATGTTTTTTTTTTTTTTGCGATTTTAAGTACATGGGATGTTCTGTAATAGAAATAACATATGATAAATACATCCTTGAGATTTTTACCTATGGTAACGCATGAGCACTTCTCTACTCCTAAAAAGACAAAGAATGAAAGTACGAGAAACGTCATTTTTTCACTCCGCACGCGCATCCGTCACCGGCTCACCGCGCGTCCCCCTCCGCACGTCCGCCCCCTCCCTCCCCCGTTCGGTTCGCTCCCTCCTCAAGCCCTCTCATCTGAAACCCTCCGATCCATCCCCAGTCCCCAAAGCCATCACCGGCTCGCCGCCTCTCCTTCCTCCGCTGCGACTCGCCTCCTCCCTCTGCCTGCGACTCACGTCATCCCTCATTCCTCCCCCAGGCGGCTCCTCCGGTCGTTTTACCCTAAACCCGATCCCAAACTTGCTCGCTGGGCAGGCCCGTGGATGCCGCCACATCCCTCTCACATGGACGCCGTGGGCGCCGTCGCACGTGGACGCTGCCTGCAATGCCGCCCGTGGACGTCGCCGTCGCCGTGCCGGAGACACGCCGTGGAGGTCGTGATGCCATCGTCGCTGGAGACACAGCCGTCTCATCGTGCCATCAACGCACCAGAGCCGCCGCGCTGTCACCGTGTCGGAGCCACGGGCCTCGCCAGATCTGACGGCCAACCTGAATTTTCTATCCTGCCATTGATAGGTACTGAGTAGCAACTGCTTCGTTCTGACATTCCTCAGCAGCGACCATGCAATACTGGATTTTTGGGGCCACTCTGAATCTCGGATTGCGCTTGCGCATCAGTTTGCTGCCCTTGAGAATCTAATGCATGGTTGGTTGGACTCGTGGAGTTCTGGTTAAGGAAATCCTGTGTGAGGATTTCTTGGATTATGGGAGCTTACTGTTCGTGTCTGCAACCGGATTATTCCGACCACCATGGAAACCACATGTCCTCGGCATTTATAAACTGTGTGTGCCTCAGATGTTTTAGGGCCTGTTCTTTTGGTTAAAAATGAACAGTGAACACTAGTAGGGATGTTGTCATCCATGACGTTGACATAACGTCACTGAAGATGCCATAATCGTCACTGATGTTCATTTGTGACGATTTGGATTTCGTCACTATGGTCGCGTCACATTTGGTCATCCGTGATGAAACACAATATTTCGTCATAGATGTGTGTCCATTCTGTAACGAATTTTATGTCGTCATAGAACTGATTTCAATCTATGACGAAAGTTGTTGGTCACAGATGAATCCCCGTTTTCGTCACAATCGGCCGTCTGCCTAACGTGCTGACGGCGCCGTTAACGGCATTTATTTTTTGTGACGATCGGATTTGGTCATGGAACTTTGTTTTGTTTCATCATAACCTACCGTTTGGGAGCACGACGATGGCGTATACCACACTGGCAGCTGACGTCATTGCTGACGTGGTAGTGACGTCATCGTTGACGTGGTAGGTGACGTCATCATTTTGGAACCGTCATTGAATACATGTTCGCATCGTCACAGAATACTATTTCCCATCGTCACACTTTGAAGTAATGTGGTCACAAATTTGCCATATAAATGGTCACAGATTGGACTTGATTTGGTCACAGATATAACATAACTATGGTCACAGATGTGACATCACTTTGGTCACATATAAATTGCAGTTTATAATGGAATTGTAATTTGCAGATGATACTAGAATGGGAACACCATTCGATAAGATTAAAACTAGTATTCTAGTGTGCATACAACTGAGTGGACAACACCACTTGACATCACATTTCACTAAACAAGACCAAACATAACTAAAAGTTGCACACACGACCAAACCAAGTTCACAACAGATCTGAGCAGCAGTTGTGTTCATGGGGATGAAGAACTATTTCCATGGAGGGACAAGAGCTTCTTGAGGAGCAAATTGGTCTCTGCCATCTCCTTGGTGTTCTTCTCTGTAATCTTATTGTACTCCTCCAGCTCCTTTTGTGTCTTCCCCCGCTCTTCCTCAGCTTCTTGAATTTTCTTCCTGGGGTCATCTAGTTCACCTTGAACAGCTGTCGTCGCTTCAGCTGCAAGTTGTTCCCGAAGCTCACTGTCATTTGATGAACCTGACTTGTAGGATGGCGGTGTTTGGAAGCCAACACTCTTCAGGAAATGGTTGGAGCTGTTCTGGGAGAGCACCTTGGACACGACTTGCACACTTGATGTAGGCATCTCATCTTCAGGAACAGGTTCAGCCCTCAAAGCTTCCATATCAGCCTGAAATTTATGAACATAAAACAGTTACATGTAAATACCTTTAGGAACAGTAAGATGATAATTAATAAGACCAACATCCAATGCAATTAGAATTAAATATCAACTAGTAGAGATAGACCCTATGCACTTACAAGTGCCTCTCTTGCCGGCTCACTCATGCCACGTTTGGAGCTGGTATGGCAAGTCTTGAAGGCCTCCACCGCATCTATTGCTTCATTCTGATCTAGGTTGGGGTCGTCTATGATTCTATTCTTCTTCTGTATAGTGGATAAAAATCACAGCAAAGTAATCTCAGATGAAATGAAAATGAATTTGTTCAGTGCCAATGTGCATGTAAGTGAAGAAGGTAATGCTTTACTTACATATGCATGTAAGTGTGCCACATAGTAGCGAGAACCTGTAGCCTGATGATACTTGACTTGACTGCGGTTGTGCTTGTTCTTTTCACATGTTTCCTACAAGAGATTCAACATGTGAGATGATATCACAAGTTCAGAATGTTAAGAGTCTTTGGAAAATAAGTGAATGAAGAATATATTGCAGTATACCCATACCATATTCTTTGGATCTGACCACTTTGCAACAAGTGCCCTCCATTCTGCATCAGTCATGTAACCAACAAGAGAAGTTGCCCGAACCTCATTTGCAGGTACACCATTGAAGTATCGCTTCTTGAGCCGATAACGTTGGTTTTTTATCGCAACACGCATCAAATCGGTCATAGCTACCTTTGTTGGGGCATGGTTTATGTTAACAGCCAAGCGACCCTAGGCATATGATAGTTCGATACTTAGTTAGACAAATAAGGTTAAGCATGTATGAAAGTTTCAAATAGGAACAATAATGCACTTACAGCTAGCTGTCCCTCAAAGGTCTTGAAGTGGTTGTCATCTTTCTTGTAATCCTTCCAATGTGGAAGGATAGGAATGCTTTCCGGAATGATGACGCCGGCCTCTGAAGCTAACTTGGCAGCTTGAACAGGTTCATGTGGCCTTTTTTTTCCTTCCTCAACAACTATGAGCAATTTTCTTCCCATAGCTTTAGTCATCCTATCCAGCTGTTTTCCAATAGTAGCTGGTCTGGGCCTCCTTGGACGTCTCTGTTGAGGACCTACAAAATAGAAATTGCATTTAGTTAAATGATTTAATTTCTGCAAAATGAACAAAAGAGATGTCATAACTGACTGGAAAAATAGAACTTGCCTTCAGCAAGTGTATTGTCATCAGCAGCTCCAATGTCTTCCTCTACATCTGCATTGTCATGACCAACTGTGACATTGGCTTCCTCTGATGTTGTGTTGTCATGCCGGACTGTTCCATTGGCTTCTTCTGCAGGTGTAGTGTCATCATTAGCAGCTGTAGGTTCCTGCACATGCAGCCTTTTTGACCTTGCTGTTTCGGATGTAGAAGGTTGCACTTCAGCTTCAGCAGTTGCCCTCACTCTCTTACTATTCCTAACCCCAGGTGCTATTGTGGGAATAGACTTCTTGATCTTTGAAGAGATGATTTTGCGACTACGCGGTGAGGGAATCTGTGGGGAAAAAACTCAAGTAAGTCATGTGCATTAATAACGAATAGCATATATTAAACAAGATGTATGTTTCAAAGAATGTGCATCTAAATCCTATAGCTTACTTTAGAACAGAAACATGTAATTGCAATGCTAGTATGGCCCATGGACTACATTGAAGATAGAAGAAGCACCTCATTTGCCATGGGTTGTGGCTGCTCATTAGATTCAGTGTCATCATCATCAGTACTATCTCCTTGATCATCCGCATCAACGAGATACTCCGATGATGATGAATCTTCATTATCTGTTCCATTGTTTGCTATTTTTTCCTCTTCTTTTGTGCAGATTGGGGCAAGGAGTTATTAAGGTCAGAAGCTAGTGTATTCAATCTAAGCTCTTCAAAGATCTTTTGATTCTCCGCAACTTGTCTATCTCGGATTCTCTCATAGTCCTCAGCTATTGTAGGTTCTTTGAAGGACAAGAAATTGGGTGTATTAGAAATTTAAAAAGGCTTCAACTAATAGGTAAGAGGTAATAAGACTACTTCAAAGGTCTAAGATCTGAGATAAGAGGTACAACTATTTCTGGAGTCCTAGATATTAAATCCTCTGGTTATGACACTGAACCAAACACTCTTATAACTCTATGAAAAAAGTATGTACATAGATGGGACTGAACTATTATTTTCGTATCAACATACATGGACAAAAAATTCTATTAGCACACACTAAACTTAAGAATGGACCCATGAATCACACAAATGCAAAAAATGGCCAGACAAATAGAATTGAATAAGAAGCATGGACTGAAGCAATTTCACAAATTCTATTATCTACAACTAGATTGGTTTGACACAAGCAATTGCAACAATATAAAGTAAACAGAATGGTACTGCACAGACAAGTCCTCAACAATTTCAACAAAATTGCAGTTGCACTTCAACGAAATTGTAGATCTCATTTAAGAAATAAAGTTGCAGTATTCCACATACCTGCAAGTGCGTTCTTACGTTGACCCCTAGTCGCCACCATTGAGCTTGTGGCCAAGTTGGGAATTGAGACCTGCAGATGTGCTTAGGGTTAGGTTCGGGAATCAAAAGAGGTGGATGGGGAGAGAAATGTAGGTGATAGAGAGGGATAGGAGGGCGGCGTGTAACCAAATCGTATTCGAAGAGAAAGGAAGGTCGTGGACGGACCTGCTCATCAGGGGTGGCTGTGGTTAGGGTTTCGTTGTTGTGAGTGAGAGGTTGATGGGGAGAGATAGGTAGGTGGGTCGTTGAGAGAGAGAGATAGGTGGAGGCGGGGTGGAACCAACTTACCTGGGATGAGGAAGCAGGTCGTCACCGGTGATGGGGTCCTGTGGCGGCGGCGGCTTCTCTGGTTCGAGGAATGGGGAGGGGAGAAGATAGAAAGTTTGGGGGAGGTTTGACGAGAAGTGGGGGAGGGAGGTTAGTAATCCGCGATTTTGGCGCTCGAGACAAAACGCACAGAAAACATTTGGCACCAATCTTGACGGCCTTTTTTTTGTCAGTCTGATATATTGTTTAAGTAAACTGTCTCCTGACTCATAACGAACAAACTGAAATAGCCTAATGGTAAGGCCAATTGACTGGCAAGACTTGGCTCCCGGGTTCGAATCCTAAGGGGCCCATATTTTTTGGACAGTATTTTTATTATACTTTGTAAAAAGGTGTTTGTTTCTATATTGTTTAATTTTTTTTGCATTTTTTTGCATAAAACCTCTTAGTTTGTGTCCATGGACACCCTATTAAATTTGAAGATGATTTGGACGTAGTGGTGATACGAATATCTCACAAAGGGGGCCACAGTCTCACATAGTCACATAGGTCTTAGTTAGACATGTAAGCCGTTGCTCGAAATCATTTGAAACTGTTTTGGTATGGTTATGGATCCTGACTATGATGTTGTGTGAAGTTTTGGAATTTTCAGACCAAATTTTCCTATTATTGTAAATATTTGTTGACTTAATAAAGAATAAATGTTAAAAACATCTATTCTTGCTCAAAAAATCTCAAAACTTGCAGGAGCTCCTCCTTTTGGTCTATTATGTGTTCAAAAAAGTTTCAAGTGATTCTGAGAAAGTGATGATGCACATCCCCACTAAAGCATATATGTCTCACACATGCCATTGTCACTTAGCGAGAGATGTTCATCCCTACGTGGGATGTGTAGTACCAATTGCTCGAAATCATTTGAAACTTTTTTGGTATGGTTATGGATCCAATCTATGATGTTGTGTGAAGTTTTGGAATTTTCAGACCAAGTTTGCCTATTATTATAAATATTTGTTGATTTAATAAAGAATAAATGTTAAAAACATCTATTCTTGCTTAAAAAATCTCAAAACTTGCATGAGCTCCTCCTTTTGGTCTATTATGTTGTCAAAAAAGTTTCAAGTGATTCTGAGAAAGTGATGATGCACATCCCCACTAAAGCATACATGTCGCACATATGTCATTGTCACTTAGCGAGAGATGTTCATCCCTACGTGGGATGTGTAGTACCAGTTCCTCAAAATCATTTGAAACTTTTTTGGGATGCTTATGGATCCAATCTATGATGTTGTGTGAAGTTTTGGAATTTTCAGACCAAGGTTGTCTATTATTGTAAATATTTGTTGATTTAATAAAGAATAAATGTTAAAAACATCTATTCTTGCTTAAAAATCTCAAAACTTAAAGGAGCTCCTCCTTTTGGTCTATTATGTTGTCAAAAAAGTTTCAAGTGATTCTGAGAAAGTGATGATACACATCCAAACTAAAGCATACATGTCGCACACATGCTATTGTCACTTAGCGAGAGATGTCCATCCCTACGTGGGATGTGTAGTACCAGTTCCTCGAAATCATTTGAAACTTTTTTAGGATGCTTATAGATCCAATCTATGATGTTGTGTTAAGTTTTAGAATTTTCAGACTAAGGTTGCCTATTATTGTAAATATTTGTTGATTTAATAAAGAATAAATGTTAAAAACATCTATTCTTGCTTAAAAATTCTCAAAACTTGCAGGAGCTCCTCCTTTTGGTCTATTATGTTGTCAAAAAAGTTTCAAGTGATTCTGAGAAACTGATCCCCACTAAAGTGATCCTGAAACAAAATAAAAGAAAAAAAATAAAACAAAAAAAGGCTCCCACAGGATTCGAACCTGGGAGCTGTGGTGTTAGATTCAAAGCGCATTTCCATTGGGCTAGGAAGGTGTATTCATTTGATGTGAAGATCTATTCTATTTAAAACGTTGAAGAGCCGCCTGTCACCCCAGATCTATTAAAGTCGTTTTCTCCCAAATCGTCCCCCAAATCGTCACACACAGTTTCACACCACCTCGTCTCCTCCGCTTCCTCTCCCGCGTGCGCCACCACCACATCCGCCCACTTGCGCCGCCGCAGTCGCCACCGGAGGGAAGATGACGAAGTGGGTGAAGAAGAACCCCGCGCAGTCCGCCCGTGCGAGCAACCAGAAGCGGGACCCAGCGACCGAGAGGTTCACCAAGCCTCCCCATGGCGTGGTGCTGCGCCGGGGCTCTGCCGGCGTCGGGGACTTCATTCCTGACGTCCCACCAGGCTACGGGAGGGTCAGTGTCAGGGTTCTCAACCGCCGACAGTAAATTTGTATCGAATCGTGTGTCGGATCCGGATGGTTGACACGGGAGACACAAGAGGTTTATACTGGTTCTGGCCTCCGGAGAGTAATACCCGACGTCCAGTTCTGAGTACTCGTGTTCCTATGCCGGGAATGTCTGTAGTAGGGGTTACAAACTGGGTGATCGGTCCCCCTATGTACGTTGCACCCCTCCCCCTTTTATAGTCACAAGGGCGAGGGGCAAAGAGGGAAAACGAAAATAAGCTACAGTGCTATGGCATTGTGAAGTCTTTTCCGTCATTGATGTCCGTCAGGCGTAGTGGGGGGCGCTGAGCTGTGGTGTCGTTGGAAGCCACCACGTGGGCTGTTGCTCCTGTTCACCCAGGGCACTTGGCTCCTCCTCCGAGTAGTTTACATGGTGACTCAGCCCCTTCGGGTACGTTTTAGGCCTGCCACGTTAAGGCCTAAGAGCAGGTAGATGGCAATCGAGTGCTTGTTCTGACGAGGTGGCGTGCGGCTGGCGTTGGATGTGACGGCATGTCAGAGGTCGTGGGGGTGCACTGTGTGCCATTACAGCCCCTGTCAGACCCTGGCGTCCTCCCGTCGTGCCAGCTGTGGACCTTGCATGGTGTGGAAAATGGCGTCACACGTGTTGTTGTGAAGGAGCTTGGAGGGTTGAGGCAGCACCACGTTCGTGTGGCGCCCCTGCCTTTGCCCTGGCTCCTCCGCGTAATTTCCGCCCTTAGTCGGAGGCAGAAGTTACTCGTGCGAACGAGTAGTCAGAGTCGAGGTCGATGTGTACTCGGAGACGAGGCAGACACGTGCGAGGCAGAGAGTACTCGTGCGGGGCGACGGGTACTCAGAGACGAGGCGGACTCGTGCGAGGCGGAGAGTACTCGTGTGGGGCGACAGGTACTCAGAGACGAGGCGGACTCGTGATGTGGGGAAGTCTTGTCAGTGAGGGTCTTAACGAAGATCTGCATGCCTCCCCTGTCTTGAATCTTGGCCTTCACATTGTCAATGGTGTCAGTAGACCCCATCTTCAACGTGATTATCTTGTTGCTTAGGGGGCCTTAATCCAGGCCCTCGTCAGTAGCCCCCGAGCCTGCGATGGGAGTAAAGGACTCGCTCGCAGGCTCTGTGCCGGGGAAATGTTGTAGTTTGTTGTTCTTCGAGTTACTCGGTGGGTGCGTGCGAGCGCATCCGACGGATGTAGCCCCCGAGCCCCATGAAGGAGTTGTAGACTCGTTTATGGGGTTTTGAATTTTGAAATGTCGTAGCTGCTTCGGAAGTCCCGATTGCGGCATCCGCGGCCGCATCGGTTGCTGCATCCGCCGGTCGTGGCTGTCGTGGTGATGGTGACAGTTGGAGACGACGGCGCGTGGCTGATTCAGACCAGCGGGCCCACCCGGTATCGAACTGTCGTGGGCGTGCCTCTGTCGCCTCGGGGGATGCACCCGCCAAACAGGTGATTTTACGGTGCAGTGGGACCGGCATTAAATGCCGGCGGTCCCGTTTGCCCCCTATAAACCGCACGTCGGTTGAGCTCTGTACCTTTTCTTGATTCCTTGCCTTTCGCCAAAGCCGCTCACTCCTTTGCTCCCAGCCCTTGCACCACCGCCACCACTTCTTCTACCTTCCTTTCGTCTTCGAGCTCGACAAGCGCCATGTCGAACTGGACGCACTCCAGCGTTTCTCGCTCGATCCTTCAGCGGCTCGTCGTCGCCGGGCAGTTGCCGGTGCTCACCACTGCTGAGGAGTGGAAGATTCCGGGCGGCGAGTCAGTGCCGCACCCGCCGGAGGCTATGTCGTCTCGTTCGTGACCTTCCACGAGCGGGGCTTCACCATTCCAGCCGGCCGGTTCCTCCGCGCCGTCCTTCCCGAGTACCGGCTGCAGCTCCACCACCTCAACCCCAACAGCATCCAACAGATGGCAGCGTTCGAGGTGCTGTGTGAGGGGTATCTGGGAGTGGGTGCCCATTGGCATCTCTTCCGATACTTCTTCAAGTTCGTGTGCTTGAAGGACAAATCGATCCCGGCCACTCTTGGATGCGCCAATCTTCGGATGAAGACGAAGAGGAGCGAGGGGTACATCGCCGGCACGCTGACAAGCTCCAACAGCGGCTGGCACAAGGAGTGGTTCTACCTCAAGGACTGCCCCGACTACCCACTGCCAAAGTACACCGGCTCCTCCATCGCCGAGGCACCGGCGAATTGGAGCTACAGTCCCCCAGAGGAGGATGTAGATCGGCTGCTCGGGGATTGCTTCGCAGCTCTTGCCAAGCTGCGCAGCGCCGGGGTTGACCTGGCGACCGTCATCAGCCTGTATCACACGCTGGGGGTCATCCCGCTCCAGCGGCGCCGCCTACGCATCTGCCAGATGACGCCGGACTACGCTCCCTTCGTCGGGACCGTGTGCGCGCCCCGGCTTCCCTCGCCGGACGAGATCCAGTGTCGTGTGGGGTGGGCAATCGGAAAGGCCAGCTACTCGTGGCCGCCGCCCCAAGTTCTGCCCATGCTCCCCCACGAGGGGACCAAAAATTATGTAAGTCCTTCTTTTTCTCGACTAGTATTCTGACTATCTGGTATTCCGGGTGTTGAGTCCTGTCTTCTTCCTTGTTTTTAGTTGGGGCTTGCGGCTCCCCTTCCCTCGAAGCTGCCCCTTCCTGAGGACATGATATCGAATCGCGCCAGGCCGCCGCGAACAGGAGAAGGGCCGCCCGAAGGGCCCAGCATAAGGACAAGGAGATCACGAAGCGCGACCAGAACGCCGGCCGTGCCAAGCGCAGGAAGGTGGTCCTCGTCGTCTCCTTGGATGAAGATCCCTCGTCATCGCCGCTGTGGTCCGGTGATGGAGGTGATGCAGGTGTTGACTGGAATGCGTTGTCGTCGCCGTCACCCCCTCCCTGCCGGCAGGCCGGGAAAGGAAGCTCTAAGAAGCAGCCAGAGCCTACTGCTCAAGTGCAGGGATGGAGCTCCAGCTCGCGCCCACCTTCTCGCCTGGACCAGGAGGATCGGGGAGTGCCTTTCCCCCAGTCAAGCCCCTGCGGCTGGGAGCAGCAGAGGGAGGGGAGGAGTCGCCGCGACATGACGACTCGTACAGTCGCACGGTGGACCGTGGCTCGTCTACTCGCCGGCGCCCTGGTGACTTGTCATGGCGGGGGTCACACTCCCCGAGGAGGCGGTCGCCCCCCGTGGCGAGATCAACGTCGCCGGCTCCTGCTCCGATCGCGCCGCAGGGGGAGAGCGCAGGTGCTCCCCCACGGCGCCTTCAATCGATGATCATCCGTGGTGGTGGTGCCCCTGCGGTGCAAGTCTCCCTCACCCAGGGTGGCAGTCAGAATTGGCCCTCCATCCAGTCGGGGGGCAAGAGGCCAGCCCTCGAGCCGTCGGGCGCCTCCACCAGGCCCGTCAAGCGGGCCTGTATTACTTCTTCCGTGTAAGTATTACTTTTCGCTACTTCACCATTTTGTTCTTCAATTTTCGTTTGTCTCATTGATCTAGCCTTCTTTCTGTTAGCCGTTCCAACGTGGGAGCGCTCAGTTTCGCACCGCGGAAGCGCGCGGCTCTGGGCGCACGTACTCCCCCGCCTACTCCCAGCTCTTCTACTTCTCCATCCGCGCCGGCGACAGCCCCCGAGCAAGCAGCAGTGCCGCCGGAATCCCATGATGCGGCGGCACCCCAATCTTTGCTGGGGATCGAAGTCGTGGTCGGGGAGCAAGCAGCCCCCGAGCAATCCGAGTCTTTGGCAGCGCCTGTGGTCGATCTGGGCGCTGTCGTGTCGGCGGCTCTTGCAGAGGGCCAAACCACGACGTCGTGCGCCGTCGACGGCGATACTGCAGAAGTGGCGGCCCTCCCACCACCCCCGCAGCTCCCAGAGGCCACGAGTATGGGGGAGCTGATCCTCCCAGGTGGTGACACGGCCACCTGTACGGCCGAGGCAGAGGAGCGCTTACTGGTGCCGGAGGAGCCGCCAACTGAGTTGTCTGCGCCGCCCGCCCCGGAGGTCGTTGTGGCGGTCGAGGAGGACGCGGCGATCAAGGGGTTGCGAAGAACCCTGAGGCGTCCCGGTCCCTGATGAAAGAAGTAGCGCCGGACTCCATCGTGCTGCCGGAGCCATCGTGTCAGCCTGCCGCCGTCGTCGCGGAAGTGGTTGAGATCGTGGACTCCCCTCTCCCCGACTTGCAGGCACCCGCTTCCTTTGAGGGCGCGACAAGCCGTGCTCCCCCAACCATCATCCGAGAGGTTGGCGAGAGTTCGGGATGTCGTCCTGCCTCAGCCCCCGAGAGATGTGAACAGGATCTGGGTCTCGGGCGTGCCACGTGGGCCGGGGCCCATGACGCCGAGGAGCACGATGGTGAGGATGAAGTGGCCACAGCTCATCGACACTTCGTGTGGGGCCTACGGTGGGCGGAGCAGGCGATCAATGAGCTGGTCGTCCCGGCCTCGGAGGTGAGTCGACTGAGCCTTAATCCTTGATTTTTCGTTTCGATTCCCTAGTTTCCGCTGTGGTTGATCCTCTTCTCACCCCAGGTGCTCGCCAGCTGCAGCGCCAGGAAGACGCGCTCCATCGAGGAGCTCCAGGCTGAGAAGAGCCTGCTGGAGATGTAGCTCGCCGCCGCCCGACTGGCAGCTGTCGGTGCGTCTGCTGGCGAGGCATCGATGAGGAGCGCTCTCGAGGCGGCGGCAAAGTCGGCGGAGGAACATGCAGTTGCTGCGCAGTCCGCCGCGGATGCTGCCGTGTCGGAGAAGGCTTCTCTCGTGGCCAAGCTTTCCCAGGTGGAGGTCACTGTCACGAAGCTACAAGCTGCGGCCGCCTCCGCTGCCGAAACGGCCCAAATTGCTGCCGCTACTGTCGTTGCTGCTGAAGCCGCGTCCCGGACCGCCACCGAAGAGAAGGCGATGCTGGAGAAGAAGGTGTCGGACCTGCAGCAAGATCTGGCGGACCACAAGGCGGACCTAAAGACGGCGAACAATCAGGCCTACAACCTCGCCGTCAAGCTGTAGGAGGCCACCGACAAGGTGACATGGCTCCGCGAGGAAATCAGCCAGATGGCGCGGGAGATCCAGGGTGAGCATTTTTGCGTCTTCGACTTTTAGGGTGTCTCTTTTCTGCATTAATCATTGCTGATGCCACTTCGGCCAGGCTTGCGGAGAAGGCCTAAGAGGTCATCGCCGCCAAACTCAAGCTCCATGAGATGTCCGATACAACCAAGAACTTGGCAGATCAACTGTCGAGTATGTCCCTTCCGCGCCGGCCCTCACATTCTTATTGATTTTGCTTCTCATGACTCAACTCTGGCTCGTTCTCTGTTTCCAGAAGTCAAAGCTGAGCTGGAGGACTCTCGGAAGGCCCAGCATGAGGTGGAGGAGGCACTCAAAAAGAACATAGTGGAGCGCGCCAAACTCGGACGTCATGTTGACACGGTCTTGACGGAGAGCGGCGTCCCGCCAGTGCAAATACCTCCCCACGTGCTCAGCGACCGGCTCAATCTTCTTTCGGGCTTCGTCATGGAGAAAGAGCTGTCAACCTCCCGGCTGGTGGTGCATCGGGTCCTCTCCATGATGAGCTCGCACTACCAGGGGCTGGACTTCAAGGCTCTGAGCAGCGGTTGGGCCCCTGGCTATGCGAGCGAGGAGCTTGACAAGATTGAAGAAGACTGCGTCGTCCCTGCCCGCGCCATGGCCGACACCGTGATGAAGGACCTGGAGATGATTCCAAAGGACACACCAGAAGACGGCTCTGGGCCTTCACATTAGATTTATCATGTGACAGTTTAAACAAAACTTGTATTCGGGCCATGTTTGAACAGCTTTTTATCTTTGTTTTGAAAACATCACCTCCCCAAACATTCCCCAAGTACCCGCGGACGTCAGAAAAAACAACGTAGCAGTACTTAGACTTAGGCCGATCGAACTTTTCTCTGGAGCCGCGGGGGCGTAGGAGTCGGAAAGCTCGACCCGAGTCGTGAAGTACTGTTGCGCGCTTCGCAGCCCTCGGGTATCTTAGGAGCATTTTCAGGAGATGATTCGCGTGTTTTTCGTAAAAACATTTTGAGCCGGAGCCCGAGCGGTTACCCGTGTTCCTCCTGAAAGTAGTCAGATATTGACCCGTGGGTCCGAGCCGTGCCCGCAAGTTTTTGTACCGTAGCCGCGGGGGCGTGAGTGCCAAAAGCACTTGGACAACCGACGACATCGAGACGCTCACAGATCAACATCCTTTCCCCTCGCGAAGTAAAAGGTGTTCCGCCAAAAAGAACCTTTCACTCGTGCGATCGGTCGCGACAAAGTTGTCAGAGAGATTTTTTGTTTTGAAAATGGAAAACGAAAAGGGGGGCATCGTGCCACGGGTAGCCCCCGAGTGGGAAGTGTTCTTGCCTTGGCGCAAGGACACTTGCCACTCAGCCTTTTAAGCGGTGCTAGAAAAAAAAAGAAAGATGCCAGCACAAGTTTAAAGAGAAACTTATGAAACGAGAACAAGAACACATGGCATCATTCATTGATCGTAAGCTGAAACAAAGAACGTTACTCAAGTGTAAAAACATCACAGATGTTCTATGTTCCATGCGTTGGCGATGATCGTGCCGTCATCGTGCCGGAGCTTGTATGTTCCTGGTCGGAGCACCTGGTCGACGATGTACAGCCCCTCCCACGGGGGCGCAAACTTGTGCCGGTCCTTGTTGCTCATGACCCGTCTGAGCACCAGATCTCCAACTTGAAACTGTCACTCGTGGATGTTGCGCTCGTGGTAGCGTCGTAAAGCTTGCTGGTACCGGGTTGAATGTAGGAGCGCCACGTCGCGAGCTTCTTCGAGTTGATCGATCGCATCCTCGAGTGCAACTTGGTTTCCTTCTTCAGTGTATGCCCGGACTCTTGGGCTGCCGTAATCAATGTCTGTTGGGAGAATTGCTTCCGACCCGTGCACCATGAAGAACGGTGTCGCACCGGTGGACCGACTCAGTGTGGTTCGCAGGCTCCACAGAACTGACGGCAACTCGGCGACCCATCTTGCTCGGAACTTCTCGAGCCGTCTGAAGATCCGAGGCTTTAACCCGTGTAAAATCATCCCATTGGCCCTCTCAGCCTGTCCGTTGGCCCTTGGATGTGCCACAGCTGTCCAATCCACGCGAATATTGTTGTCATCGCAGAACTTGAGGAACTTCTTTCCCGTGAATTGTGTGCCGTTGTCGGTGATGATCGAATTCGGGATCCCGAAACGGTAGATGATGTCAGTGAAGAATGCTATGGCTTCCTCGGAATGGATCTTGGCGACGGGTCGAGCTTTGATCCACTTTGAAAACTTGTCGACAGCCACGAGCAGAAGCGTGAAGCCCCCGGGCGCTTGCTTGAACAGTCCGACTATGTCCAGCCCCCATACTGCGAACGGCCATGTGATAGGGATGTTCTGAAGTGCTTGCGCCGGGAGATAAGTCTGTCGGGCGTAGAACTGACAGCCCGCGCACCCTCGCACAATGTCCTTGGCGTCTGCAGCGCCGTGGGCCAGTAGAAACCTTGTCGGAACGCCTTTCCGACTAAGGTTCTGGCGGTGGCGTGATGTCCGCACGTGCCGGCATGAATTTCTTGAAGCAGGTCTCGGCCTTGATCTCTCTGAATACAGCGCATGAATATATCTGCCACGCCCCGCTTGTGGTGCTCACCGTCGATGAGGACATAAGACTTGGCTTGCTGTGAAATGCGACATGCTTCTGTTTGGTTGGGGGCAGCTTCCCCTCGACTAACCACTCAGGGATTGGGAAACGCCAGTCAGGATCTTCTAAGTTTCGCTCTTGGTCGATCTCCATGACTTCTGGCTCCTCCGACTCTGGTGATTTCTCACAATCTACTCGGACAGACGGTGTGTGATGATCGCTAGCGAACACACCGTGCGGCACGGGCTTGCGGCTTGATGCTGCTTTGGCGAGGATGTCCGCAGCTTTGTTATTGTCGCGTAGCACGTGATGAAGCTCGAGCCCATGGAACTTGTCTTCCAATTGGCGCACAGCTCTGCAATAAGCCGCCATCTTGGGGTCAACGCAATTCTTCACCTTCATCACTTGGTCTATGACAAGCTCTGAGTCCCCTCGGATCTCGAGACGGCGAATTCTGAGTTTAACCGCGATCCTAAGGCGAGATGAAGACAAGACCTGCCCCACCCCCTCCTTCATGACTGAGCCGTCAAAGTACATTGTCCATGTCTCATGCTCGATTGGTGCTGGTGGAGTCTGGATCTCCGTCCATTCAGCGACGAAATCTGCCAGCACCTGTGACTTAATGGCACTACGTGGCGCATAAGTCACATTCTGCCCCATCAGTTCGAGGGCCCACTTGGCAATCCTCCCTTCAGCTTCAAGATTCTGAATCACCTCCCCGAGTGGGTACTTGGACACCACTGTGATGGGGTGCTGATCGAAGTAGTGCCGGAGCTTGCGCTTGGTGATCAGGACAGCGTATACAAGCTTCTGGATCTGAGAGTATCTGGTCTTCGAGTCGGAGAGGACCTCACTCACAAAGTAGACGGGCCGCTGCACCTTGAGTGACTTCCCGGGTTCTTCTCGTTCGACGACCAAAACAGCGCTCACGACCTGCGTTGTTGCTGCTATGTACAAGAGCATTTGTTCTTCTGGCATTAGCGTTGTGAGCACTGGGGGACTCTTCAAGAGATTCTTGAGCTTGTCGAGCGCTTCCTGAGCTTCAGGCGTCCATGTAAAGTGATCCGACTTCTTCAGCAGGCGGTACAGTGGCAGACTACATTCTCCTAGTCGGGCGATGAACCGACTAAGAGCCGCAAGGCAGCCCGTGACACGCTGTACACCCTTCAGGTTCTGTATCGGTCCCATGTTGGTGATGGCTGAGATCTTCTCGGGATTAGCCTCAATACCGCGTTCAGACACGACAAAGCCTAGGAGCATGCCCCTTGGCACCCCGAAAACGCATTTTTTGGGGTTTAGCTTCACCCTGTGCTCTCTCAGCTTTGCAAATACTTCCGTAAGATTGGGGATCAGATCACCCATCTTCTTTGATTTGACCACGATGTCATCAACATACGCCTCGATTAACCGTCCTATGAGGTCGCCGAAAACGCGTCGCAAGCATCTTTGAAACGTAGCGCCCGCATTCTTGAGTCCGAACGGCATCGAGTTGTAGCAATAAGCGCCAAAGGGAGTAATGAAGGACGTTCCGAGTTGGTCCACTATACACATCATGATCTGGTGGTACCCGGAGTACGCATCGAGAAAACAGAGGGTTTCGCACCCTGCCGTTGAATCGACTACCTGATCTATGCGAGGCAAAGGAAACAGATCCTTGGGATATGCCTTGTTAAGGCTCGTGTAGTCAACACACATCCTCCATTTCTTATTCTTCTTCTTTACAAGTACAGGGTTAGCAAGCCACTCGGGGTGGAACACTTCTTTGATGAACCCTGCACTAAGGAGCTTCTTGATTTCCTCGCCTATGGCCTTGTACTTGTCGTCGTTGAAGCAGCGCAAGCGCTGCTTTACCGGTTTCGATCCCGGCTTGACGTTGAGTTTGTGCTCGGCAACTTCTCTCGGGATCCCCTTCATGTCGGAAGGTTTCCATGCGAACACGTCGAGGTTCGCCTTGAGGAAGTCGACGAGCGCGCTTTCCTATTTAGGATCGAGTACCGTCCCGACACGGAGCGTGCGGCCATCATCAGAGACAGCCACATCCTTGACATCCTTGGCAGGCTCGAAAGAGCAGGCCGCTCGCTTGGACGACTCGGGGATATCTTGGTCCTCGGAGGGAGACTCGGCATGGAGCCTCTCGGACCGGATGAGTGTTTCAGCGAATTGAAAACACTCAGCATCGTATTCGTATGCGTACTGGAATGTAGTCCCCTCTGTGATGACCCCCTTCGGACCAGGGATCTTCAGCTTGAGATACGTGTAATTGGGCACGGCCATAAACTTCACGTAGGCCGGCCTCTCGAGGATGGCGTGGTACGTCCCCAAGAACCCCACCACTTCGAAGGTGAGGGTTTCCGTGCGGAAGTTTCACGACGTCCCGAACGTAACGGGCAGATCGATCTGCCCTAACGGGAGCGCATCTTTCCCGGGGATGACCCCGTGGAAAGGAGTCGGTGATGGGCGCAGTCGAGACCGCGAGATGCCCATGCTGTCGAGCGTCATCATGTACAGGACGTTGAGCCCGCTTCCTCCATCCATCAGCACCTTGTGGACCCGCTTGGTCCCTATCAGTGGAGCCACCACGAGGGGGTAGCTTCCCGGTTGCGGTACGTGGTCGGGGTGGTCCGTTCGGTCGAAGGTGATTGGGGTGTCCGACCACTTGAGGTACGCCGGAGTCACAGGCTTGGTGTTGTAGGCCTCGCGCCGGATCAGCTTCTCCTTGCGTCTTGACGGTCGTGCCGGTGCTCCGCCGAAGATCATGTGGACCGCGCCATCTTCTCGAGGGAAGACCACCTCTTCTTCGTTGTCGTCGTCCTCGGGGGGAGGTGCTTCTTTCTTCGGGGTGTCGGCTGGTTTGGGCTTGAGGCTACCGTTGACATAGTTCTTCATCAACCGGCAGTCCTTGAGCACGTGCTTGACTGGCGTCTCGTGATGCGTGCATGGTGCCTCTAAGAGCCTCTCAAAATGACCTTGCGGGAGGCCGATCTGATTGTTCTTGGGGCGAGTTGACTTGCGCTCGATTGCTGCAACAGTATTGTCGTCACGGCCTCGCTTGTCGCCTTTCTTCTTCTTCTTGGACCTCATGCAGGGCCCCTCGCCGGTGTCCGCGACTTGCTTCCTCTTACCCGGAGGGGGAATCAAGGTTGCTGCTACCACTTCCTCCCCGTCGGCGTGGTTGGTCGCGATATCCAGAAGCTCCCAAGTTGTCCTCGGTGTCCTCCGCCCTAGCCGGTGGAAGAGGGTGGCGCAGGAGGTGCTGTTTTGGAACGCCGAGATGGCGTCGTTGTCGGTTGCGGTGGGAAGCTCGGTGCAGCGATTCGAGAAACGCCTGATGTAGTCACGCAGACTCTCCCCAGGCTGCTGCTTGCAGTTGCGCAGCTCCTACTGCTTGCCGGGCCGAGCGTACGTGCCCTGGAAGTTGCCGATGAACGTCTCCCGTAGGTCCTTCCAACTGTTGATCCTGCCACACGGCAGGTGCTCGAGCCAGGTCCGCGCAGAGTCGGCGAGGTGGAGCGGCAGGTTCTTGATGATGAAGAGGTCGTCTGTCGCCCCGCCTGCGCGACATGCGAGCCTGTAGTCTTCCAACCACACACTCGGGTTGGTCTGCCCGTCGTATCTGGGTATCACCGTCGGAGCTCGGAAACGCGAGGGGAACTTGGCGTCTTGTACCGTCCGACCGAAGGCACGTGGGCCCTTCGGGTCGGGCGACCAGCTGCGGTCGCGGTCCTCGTCGCTGTCGTAGCATCCTCCTCACCTTCGACTATGTCACCGGTCTTGGCGCTCGTCGCGCTTGTCACGACCGTCGTCGTTGCTGCCGTAGCCGTAGTCGTAGTCATAGTTATCGCCGCCTGCAGCTCGGCGACGAGCCTCCAGCGTGTCACGGGCATCACGGTTGGCTCCCAACCGCGACTTGACCGATGGTTCGCCCGCCGCTCATCGCTTGGACGAAGATTGATCTCGGCCTCGCACAGATGGTGCGCCACGTGCTTCGCGTGCACGCGACGCTGAGCTCTCAGCTTGCTGCGCGGCCGCCGTCTCGATGAGGGTTTTAAGTTGTTGTTGAACCCTTTTCTCTTCAGGCATAGCAGGTTCAGGACAACCACGCAGAAGCATGGCCGTCGCTGCGAGGTTTTGCGACGCGCGCCTGAAATGTGGTGTGCTGTCGTCGTCGACTGGTGCATCCTCATTGATGCGCCGGTTCACGTCCCGCGCCCGTACGCGAGCTTGCGGTGCTGGCTGCTCCGCCTCTTGCTCGCGGTTCTGCTCGCGGCAGCGGCTTTGTTGGGGCTCGTCCTCCACGTCGAGCTCTTGATGAAGGTTTGCCAGCTCTTCGTCGAGCTGGCACTGGGCCTCAGCGACCTCATCGAGGCTCGCCCGACGCTAGGCGTCCCTGTTGCGGTGACGTCGATTCTCCTCGCCATCCATCGAGCTGGTGGCGGTGTGGGCCTCCAAGACGTTGTACTCCCGCGCGAAGTCTGGCGGGGGCGTCAGTGGCCCTCGCCGCGCGACCGCGGAACCAGGGGCGACGTAGGACGCCCTGAGCTCGTTGACGTAGGCCGTCACCGGGTCGTTCGGGAGACCTTGCTGTCCTTGAGGGTACAAGGCACCGTACCGCTCCATGAATTCCCCCCAGGTCAGCGGCTCGGACCCGCTGGCCTGGAAGGCAAGGTCGGTGAGGTGGAAAGTAGCGAGCCTGAAACGCTCCTATGTCGGATTTGGCCCCAGCAGGGCCATGATCGATTCGTCTGTGAAGCCACGGACGAAAGCTGCTCGCACCGCCGCCGCCGTCGAGGCAGTGGGGCGCGCTAGTCGGGAGAAGGTCCTCCCAACAACGGACTCCGTCGGTCCGGTGACGACGAAGCCGAGGGAGCCGAAATGCACGGTCGTGCCGGGAGTCAGCGAGACCCCGCGGCCCTCCATCTGGATCGCTGGTGAAGTTCGGCGAGACACACGATGTGCCCCTAGCTGGCGCGCCAACTGTCGGGGTTCTCAACCGCCGGCAGTAAATTTGTATCGAATCGTGTGTCGGATCCGGATGGTTGACACGGGAGACACAAGAGGTTTATACTGGTTCGGGCCTCCGGAGAGTAATACCCTACGTCCAGTTCCGAGTACTCATGTTCCTATGCCGGGAATGTCTGTAGTAGGGGTTACAAACTGGGTGATCGGTCCCCCTATGTACGTTGCACCCCTCCCCCTTTTATAGTCACAAGGGCGAGGGGCAAAGAGGGAAAACGAAAATAAGCTACAGTGCTATGGCGTTGTGAAGTCTTTTCCGTCATTGATGTCTGTCAGGCATAGTGGGGGGCGCTGAGCTGTGGTGTCATTGGAAGCCGCCACGTGGGCTGTTGCTACTGTTCGCCCAGGGCACTTGGCTCCTCCTCCGAGTAGTTTACATGGTGACTCAGCCCCTTCTGGTGCGTTTTAGGCCTGCCACGTTAAGGCCTAAGAGCAGGTAGATGGCAATCGAGTGCTTGTTCTGACGGGGTGGCGTGCAACTGGCGTTGGATGTGATGGCATGTCGGAGGTCGTGGGGGTGCACTGTGCGCCATTACAGCCCCTGTCAGACCCTGGCGTCCTCCCGTCGTGCCAGCTGTGGACCTTGCATGGCGTGGAAAACGGTGTCACGCGTGTCGTTGTGAAGGAGCTTGGAGGGTTGAGGTAGCGCCACGTTCGTGTGGGGCCCCCTGCCTTCGCCTGGCTCCTTCGCGTAATTTCCTCCCTTAGTCGGAGGCGGAAGTTACTCGTGCGAATGAGTAGTCGGAGTTGAGGTCGATGTGTACTCGGAGACGAGGCAGACTCATGCGAGGCGGAGAGTACTCGTGCAGGGCGACGGGTACTCGGAGACGAGGCGGACTCGTGCGGGGCGACGGGTACTCGGAGACGAGGCGGACTCGTGATGTGGGGAAGTCTTGTCAGTGAGGGTCTTAACGAAGATCTGCATGCCTCCCCTGTCTTGAATCTTGGCCTTCACATTGTCAATGGTGTCAGTGGACCCCATCTTCAAGGTGATTATCTTGTTGCTTAGGGGCCTTAATCCAGGCCCTCCTCAGTCAGGAACGATCCCAATCGCGCCGGCGGATCTACATTTTTGTGTTCACAACCTGAGGTTCCATGTCTTGCCTTTCCCAGTTCGTATTCAGGGTTTCTTTGCAATCTTTTTTAGTGCAGCTGCTGAACAAATGAAAGAGATTATGTTGAATTTTTTTAGTTCAATTAGTCACTGAAAAAGAGTTAGCCCTAGATCAGATGATGTTGATGCTTTACACAGAGTGTGGGAAATGATTTGTGGGTCTGCAAATTCTACGAGAGGGTTTTCAATTAGTCACTGAATCAGACGCTTGCATTTGTCAGTAGAAGATATGGAATCACAAATTTAGTTTTATGCATAGTTCATATCAGGCACATGTATCCTTATGTATTAGTTTAAAGTTATTATATGATTTGTGGTTTTTCCTTTTGCTAGATTAATTAAGAAATTTTAAGTTACTTGTCAATGATTTAGGTAGTGTAGAAATTATTCATGCTCACTTAGTGGACAGTTTATAATATGGTCCAAACAATGGTTTAGGTAGTGTAGAAATTATTCATGATAACTTAGTGCCCAGTTTACAATATGATCCAAACAATGATTTAGGTAGTGTTCTACATTAATATTCTTTTGCAAGATTATTGATTGGCCAGTTTACAATATGGTCTTCTTTATCAAATATCAGCATTTGACTAGGCTGATTCATGGTCTTGCTTATCAAATTTGCAGGCCAGCGCGCACCGGGGGATCTCGTCCAGCGCCGCCAAGCGCGCGCTGAGAGTCAACGAGCGCCGCAACAAGAAGTCAGAGGAGAAGGGCAAGAAGACACTGACAGAGGTCAAGATAGAGGAGAAGGGGAAGGAGACGCTGACAGAGGTCAAGATAGATGAGAAGGGGAAGGAGACACTGACACAGATGACCTCAGAGCTGAGGGGGAAGGAGAAGAAGGTGAGTTGACTGCTGCAGTCATCTACTTTTTTTTTACTTCGAGTTACTGCTATATTCATCCATAATCTATAACTGGCAAAGCTTGAATTTGCTTGAGTATGCATGTTTAAGTGTATCCATAAATTGTTGTTTTAGTAATGTCCAGTATACATGCTAAGCATGTTGAATTATATGCATGCTAAGTATACATGTCCAATAATGTTTTACTTACATATGCATGCTGCTCATTTTTCAACAGATGGACTTCTGGCAGTTACAAAAAGCGGTGGCAGAGTCTCAGAAAAATGTCAAGTGGCTTGAGGGTGAGCTCAATGCGGAGAAGAAAAGGAAAGCAAGACTGCATGCTGCACTCATTGCTGCATCTGAGAAGGCTTTAGGGTTTAAGTAGTGCTTGTCAGTGATGGATGCTTTTGAATGTTGGTGGAACATCTCTATGCCAACAGATAGAAACATGAACCTCTTACTTAGTTGTGCCGTAGCAGGCTGGAAGGCTTGATTATTTTGTGCCTCGCTTGCTTTAGCTTGTAAATTTAAATGCTCACTGAAATGTGCCTAGTTAGTATTGCCCTATGTGGCAACAAGACAAGTAACCATCATCTGGTGGCATGTACATGCCTATAAATATATGATATTAGCTTGTTAAAGTATCATTGGTGTTCATCAATCTATTTTTTATGGATTTTGAGCTTTTAAAATCTGAGTTAAACTTGTTCATGTGCATTTATACATCAATCTGGTGGCTGAAGCATGTTCAGAGTTAAACTTGTTCATGATCATGTGCATGTTCATCAATCTGGTGGCTGAAGCATTTATACATATGAAATCCATAATGTCATAACAAAATTTTGAAATCTCAAACAAACTCTGGCTATTCGAAACAAATAGTATAAATGATATCAACTACTTATACTTGGATAAACACAATTATTATACTAGAAATCTTCATCTTCATCATCTGGGGACATGTCATCATTGTTATCATTACCATCATCACTACAGTACTGCAGCACTGTCTCATCCTCCTCCTCATCCTCGCTACCTTCATCAATAATTGGAGCATGCTTCTTGTTTCTTATAAATTGTTGCAAATTTCCTTCAATTATAGTGGCTTCCCCACCTTGAATATTTGACAATGGCATGTTATCGTCACCTTCTTGCACCACATGCTCAGTATCTGAATGGTAATCATCCTGATGCACATCATGACTGGCCTCATCTTTTTCAGCTACATCATAAATATTCCTATGTTCAAATTTCTGCACAACTCGCCAACCTTTACCTAAAGATGTATCTTGAATGTAAAATATCTTTTTCGATTGAGATGATAGGATGAAGGGAGCGTATCAGGTGGAAACCAACCCACCTGTGCAAACTATGCAAACTCCGATCTAGAGCGCCGGATCTCCATCCGATGGTTTGCGAGAGAGGTGGGGTATTTTACGAACCCGCCCACCAAACCCCCTCTCGTTCGTGGTTCTTTTGCAAATAACCCCCTGCCCCCCTAATCCCAGCCCACGCATGCACCCAATGCGACTGTTCCACAGAGCTCGACCCTAATCCACCGCAGATTCAATCACCCAGCGCTGCCACCTTGGAATCCCGCCGGCGCGTCTGGAGTCTCCGCGCGGTCGCCCGCCCCTGCAGTCACTCCTAGAGTGTCCAGCAGCCACCGCCCGCCCGCCCTTACGTTCGCTCATGGAGTCTCTGTCGGCCGCAGGCCGCCCGCCCCTGTAGTCTCCACCGAGCGATGTGCCGCCGTCAAGGGCTGGGCGGGCAGCGCCTCCCCGACCGCGCACGCCACGTCGTCTGTGGCACCATGCAGCCCGGAGAAGATGCTGGACCTGCAGGAAGGGTGCCCTGGAGTGCTGTGCTGAACCTGTAATGCTCCTGACTGGTTGTGTTGTGCTGACCTGTGCTGGTGGAGCTGTGTAATCAAAATTATGCAGCAAAGACTCCACGGTGCCCTTCCTGCAGTCTTTGATGAACTTGTGTTGATAGGCTCTTTGTTGAATCTGTTGCTTCAATGGAATAGGCTTTTTGCTCCAATGTATTTTGTTGCTTCAACGATAATTCCGAACTTCTCTATTTGTTCCCCTTGTAGGTCCTGCTCCAACAAGTGCCAGTCATGCCCAATCACCGGAACAACAATGATGCAGTGATGCAGTTCATTCTTGTGTCGGTATGAAATAGGGAAGAAAGTGAGGACTGCAGTGGACTGGACCAAGTGGCTGGGAAGGGTTGTTGTTGTCTGCTGTTGTGTATCAAGGGATCCTGTGTACCATTCCTTGATGCTGGACAGGTTTTGGTCATGGCTCCGAATAAGCCCAGATGCAGTACTTCCTGCTGATGCAGTGCAGGTTGTAATGGCAATTGTACCTCCTATGTAATGCAATTGTGTGTGGAGCATGAAAGTGAATAAAATGATGATTCTGTTGTGCAATTGTGTCTTAACTGCATAAATTGTTCCATTGTGACTTCTCTGGTTGAATGACATGCTCTGGAAAAACATGAATAAAAGCTTGTGCTAAAACATAAATAAAATCTCTGGAAACACAAGCTAAAATATAAGCTCTGGAAAGCTTTTGGTGAAAGAATTGCCCAATGATCATTTTGCCTGATTGTGAACACCTAGAGTTAATTTTTAGTGTATCGCTGAATTTTTGGTGAAAGAATTGCCCAATGATCATTTTCCATTTAGTTTTTCCATTTATTTTCCAATCATGGTTAAAGAATTGTTTTTCCATTCATTTTCCATAAAAGGTGACATAAGTTTTCAGTTGACAGTAGTCTGCACAATTGACTTTGTTTTGACATTTTCAGTTTTAGTATGCACAATTTATTTGGTCTGCACAGTATCCCCTCTGTTGTATATACAATATCTGCACAAAAACTGGACAAATATAGGCTGCCATAGGTTCTGGTATTGACCAAAACTGGTGCTCCACCACAACACACTCAAGCAAGAAATTTGTGAGATAATACTACCTTTTGAATTAATGAGAAACATCAATTTATTCTCCCTCATGGTGCACACAAAAATTATAGGGAAGGCAAATTTGCCATTGCCACTATACCATTTGTCATTACACAAAAATTCAGAAGCAAGGCAGAACAGACAATGGCGTTCCATGCACAATGAAGTTCCAGGCTTCACATCCACAGGTAGTATCTTGTTCATCAAAGGCAGATGCTTCAATACTTGTTCATCACCCTTGATGTCATAATCAGTAGTGACTGTGATTTCTTGACCCTTGGTTAGCTTAACTGGTTTACCATCCTTCAAATCACCAGTACGAATCTCAGGAACCTGCAACAACAAATGGCAGATTACATCACCTCCAATTCTAAAAACTTGGCTTCAGAGAATCCATGGCGCTGGCCACAACACACCCTTCCTGCACCTCCCACGCTTGAACTTGGCCCGCGATGGCGCCATGGAGTCTGGGGATAGGCTCCCTTCTGTCCCTAGGAACAGGGGTGTTGGGAAGAGGTGGTGGCGCTAGGTAGGGGCAGCGGTCCGGTGAGGAGGCGGCGGCGCGACTCAAGAGAGGGGCCGGGCAGTGGAAGGAGGGGCCGGGCAGTGGAAGGAGGGGGCGGCGGTGGCAGTGCCAAGAGTCGTGACGGGAGGGAGGGTCCGGGCACCACGAGTCGCGACGGGAGGGAGGGGCGGCAGCACCAATAGTCACGACGGGAGGGAGGGGTGGCATCGCAGCTCATGGGATTAGGATGTCGTGTTGCGTGGGTGGGCAGGGAATAGGGGCAGGGGGTTTTTGAAAAAAAATATATAGGAGCCAGAGGGGGCCGGCGGGCGCTAAATTGCAAATTTCCCCCACCCCTCTCCATAGCTTTTAGATCTAGATCCGGTGGTCCAGATCGGAGTTTTTATAGTTTGCACAGGTGAGCTGGTTTCCACCTGATATGCTCCCTAGGATGAAAGGATCGGTCTTGTACCATAATGACTGCACATTGATGGATTTGAAATGTCCGTCATCTTGAAGGCCTTTCCCCCTGCCTTCTTGGCTGTACCAATCACATCGAAATATAACCACAGTCCGACGAACTTGAAGATTCGAGTTATACTGCAACTCAATTACCTCTTTAAGGACTCCATAAAAATCTATGATGTTGTTATTATGTTCACCTGGAGTCATCACACCACTATTTTGTGTCCGCAGGAACTTTTCGTGATCCGCTGTGCTATACCGAACACCATTAATCTTGCAAGCTGCAGAAAACTTAACTCGTAGACATGGTCCACAAGACAGTGCCCACAATCTTTCGCTAACCGAATCTGGATTCTCCTTGCGTTTCATCTCAATCTGTAGCAACAAAAATAATTAATTGAACAATTACATATGCATTTAATTACTAAATCTGTGTAGTTACTTACGTGACGCCTAAACCACTTGGCAAATTCTTGTTCAACCATTTTATCAACATTACTTAGTTGTGCACCTTCCTGCAACAGCTCGTCTCTGTACAACCTGCAAGGACAAATTTAATCAAACGAAAATTTTGTATAATCAGAAACAATTCAGAAAGTAATAAAACTCATACTTACTCCTTATATTCATCAGCTTCTCCACAATTATGTAGGACATACCAAACTAACTTATCCATGACATCATCATCAATGTACTGGACCCTATTACCTCCAACAAGAATAACACCATGCTTAAAAACAGAGATGTCATTAGGCAATGGCACCTCTCCACCACTATCATCCTCCGTGTTGAATCTAGTGTCCGTACCCTCTATGTACCTAGAACAAAAGGTCAAGCTGTCACTTGCCACATATGCCTCAGCAATTGATCCTTCTGGCTTGGCCCTGTTCCTTACAAAATTCTTCAAAGTGCCTAGTCGCCTTTCTATTGGGTACATCCAGCCATACTGAACAGGACCTCTCAGCAGTGCCTCGTCTGGTAGATGGACACACAAGTGCACCATGACATCAAAGAATGCAGGGGGAAATATTTTCTCAAGCTTGCATAGGATCATTGGAATTTGTTCTTTCAGCCGCTTCACAACATCAATCCTTAGATTTCTACTGCATAGCTCCCTAAAAAATGTCCCCAGCTCTGCAATTGCTTCATACACATCCTTAGGCACCAGTCCTCTAAGTCCAACAGGTATGATTCTTTGCAGGAGTATGTGGCAAGAATGTGTCTTGAGCTTTCCAACCACCCTCGAACCGTCTTCACTTATGTATCTTGCTAGGTTAGCAGCATATCCATCAGGAAACTTGATACCTTTTAGAAACTTGCAAAACTGGACTTTTTGCTCCTTCGCCAAGACATAAGGAGCAGGTGGAGCACTGACTGAGTTGTTGCCTTTCTCCTGTAAGTGCAAATGATGTCTGATGCCCATATCATACAGATCTAGCCTAGCATTATGTGTGTCCTTTGTCTTCCCCGGTACATTGAGTAATGTGCATAGAATGTTTTCACATACGTTTTTCTCTATGTGCATCACATCAAGATTATGTGGAAGCTTCAAATGTTTCCAATAAGGCAATCTCCACAACGCAGATTTGCGGGTATAAATCTTTGGACTCACATCACGCTTCCTTTTTTTACCAGTGATTTCAGGTTCCTTCACTTGCTTCCCTTGCCTAACATCTTTCACCTTCTCTAGCTCCACTAGGACCTCACCCAAAGTGAACTTCTGTGGTGCATCTTTGTTTTCACGCTTACCATCAAAAGCCAAGCTTCTCCTCCATGCATGTGTCCTTGGAAGATATCGACGATGTCCAATGTAACATATCTTATTCCTTATTGCCCGAGACAACAGATCCTTGTCACAGTGAATACATGCATAGTACCCTTTTGTTGTTTGCCCAGACAACGTGCTCAACGCTGGAAAATCAAGTATACACCATAGCACAGTAGCACGAATGTCAAACTTCCTACCAGTACATGCATCATAGGTACTGACACCCTTCCATAGCTCTAGCAGTTCTTCAATTAGGGGCTCAAGGAAAACATCAAAATCCTTTCCTGGAGATTTTGGACCTGGGATGAGTAAAGACATAAAACAATTTGCTGGATTCACACATTCCCATGGTGGGAGATTCAGTGGAGTCAGCAGCACTGGCCACATACTGTACTGGGTACTCATGTTGCCAGATGGATTGAACCCATCTGTAGCTAAGGCAAGCCTCAAGTTCCTCGGGTCAGCTGCAAAGTCTTTTTCCTTACTGTCGAAGTATTTCCATGCATCCCCATCAGCTGGATAGCTCATTACATTGTCCACTGGCGTCCTCACCTTCGCATGCCATTTAGTTTCCTCAGAAGTACGCTTTGAAGCATATATTCTCTTCAACCTAGGCAAAAGTGGAAAATATCTCAATACCTTATGTGGAACCTGCTTGGTCCCAGTCTCGTCTTTCCATCTAGACTCCTTGCATACTGGGCACACATTCAACTTAGCATACTTTGATGTTTTCGAATCCCGAAATAACACACAATTGTTTTTGCACACATGTATGTTTTCATATCCAAGGCCCAACTCTCGAAGGTATTTCTTTGCCTCATCATAAGATTTTGGCAACTCACTCTTAGGGTATCCTGATGAGATCAAGTTCATCATCGTGGAAAATCCTGCATTGCTGATTCGATAACGAGACTTGATATACAACATCCTCACCATAAAAGAGAATTTTGAATGGCTAGATCCCGGGCTAAGTGCCTTCTTGGCATCTTCAAGGACTCTTGCAAACCTTGGCTGTTCTCCATCAGCCTCTGCTTGAGCATATAGATCTCCAATCATCTCTGGTACTCCAAGATCATCGTCAAGATCACCATCATCACCCACATCCACATGTATCCCATAGTCATGATCACCTTCAACATCCTGGTGCTCTGTATTCTCAACTTCAATAGTATCTGCTGACTCCCCATGATGAATCCACCTGGTATATGTGGCTGACATTCCAAAGATGTGTATATGGTTTTCTACATCACTCTGTTGTTGCACCCTTTGATTAAGACAAGTGCGGCAAGGACAACGTATGTCAGTGTCTTCGGGGTATCTTTCTCTAACAAATTTCATAAACTCTTCAACTCCTTTCAAATATACAGGTGTGAATTGTTTCCCAAATATCCAGCTTCTATCCATCTGTTTTGACAAACAGATCAAATATTTTAAAAACAGCCAAACAGAGATTAAACTGAACACAATACAAAAATTGCATATTTGAACAATTAATTGATAATCAGATGCAAATAGGATCAAAAAAAATTAAAACCATTCATGCATATATGAACAAACCCTTCAAACACATGAATATCTGAACAAAAAATTTAAACATCAAATTCATCAAACCTTGCAAGCTCCTCCTCTGACATCGTCTCGCGTGCTGGCGCTGCTCTCACTCCTACGTCGTCACCGCGTCGATGGGGAAAACCTCGACGCCCTTGATCACCTGCCGGCTGGCTGCCGCACGAGACGATCTAGCCTCGACGATCTGGCCACGATCAAAATGAAGGGCGAGACTGATCAATATGTGGCCGCGATTAAGGGTACTCGGCCCAACTTCTCATCGATGCAGGTAAAGGCCCATTATTCATTAATAAAGTTACAAATAAAAAAAAACTACATATTACAACATGAAAGACCATGTAGCGCAGTGGTAGAGCCCCTACCTGTGTGTCACCAGGTCCCTGGTTCGATGCTCCGCGAGAGCTTTTTATTTTTGCGAAAGACAATTAAGAGGAACATTAGTTCTGGCCGACAGAAAAAAAGAGGATGGGTCGTGTGGCAGACTCAACCCACGTCGTTAAGTGCAGTACTAATTTGTGACCAATTTGTTTCATCATTAGTTGTGCCAAACGATTCTAATAAATTATGACAATATCAAATATATTCTGTGACCACTAGGTTTCATCATTACCATAAGCCATACCAAAACATAATCTATGACGATCTCCTTTTACTGTTTTGTGACGTAAATTTTATTTTTGTCATTATTCTTTCAGCCAAATCTTCGTCACTTGCAACTTATGACGAAGATGGACATTTCGTCATGGAATACATACCATTCTGTGACCAAAGTAAGCAGCGTCACGAGCAGATCGTCACTGATGATCACTTTTCTAGTAGTGGAAAAACACTATTCACCCATCACATCCATCACATCTTCTCTCACAAAAACACTATTCTAGTACTATTCATTTGTAACTTCATTTTTCCTTTTCACCTAAAAGAACGTACTGTTTTACCCAGCAGCTCCTCAACGTGGTATGCTGTTCTCACTCCGCTTGATTTCTTACATGTTGATTTGAGTAGTCTGCGATGTAGTTAGGATGAAAAACAATAATTGCTATTCTGAATTCAGCTGATCAGTGGAAAAGGCTTGGCATCATTGTACATTGATTTAACCCGATCTCATTTGAATATTGGTTGTAATAAAGAGTTGAACACTTTTCTTTTCCTAAAGAATGAATTCCTGCAACTTATGTAGCATAATGTTCTCATTTTTAACATTCTGTTTCTTGTTTTCACTAGCTGTCTAAAATTGATGATCATACTGTAACACTGAGAAAAGCTATATAGTAATTTATATTGTTCCCCAGTTACTGATATCTATGGGAAAATCATCATAAAAGAAACAAATGTTACACTTTTCATACTGGTTTACTCTCCGACCACGAGCATCGTGTCTATTTTACTTCTGTAATTAGTGACTTTCAGCATACCACATATCAGATTGCAAAACACTAACATCTGAAGCTATATACCAATTGAGGCAACTCCATGATTGTTCTGTGATGGGACACTAGGGCACTTTGCATTTTGTTAGTGCAATATCCTTCTAAAATTGCCATTTGTGCTAACAATATGATATGTCATCATTTCTAAATGCCAATGTGTCCTGCTCATTGGCGAAACTATACCAATAGAATTACTGATTTTTCTGGTGAATTTATAGCTTTAGATCTCACTGTGGATTGTTTTTTCTTTTCGCAAACAACACTCATTATTAAATTGATCACATCCATGTTGCTGGCTTTTAATGGTAATTTTAAATGCAGTTGTATCTGCCAGAGTTTTATTTTCTTCATACTAGATCTATGGTTTTAATCTATTGGCCAGGTCACTACATAACATTGACGAAAATTTATACAGTATTGTTGGTTGGCCTTTGATATCGTATTGTATCTAATACTGTTTAAAATAGTTAAATTCAGTAACTAAGTTTTTAGATTAAATTGATATCTTGTTTATTTTCGCACCATTATTATTTTGCAGACAGACTTGCAGAAGCCCAAGGAAATTATCTTTTGGCCATTTAACTAATTCTTGTGATGTCTGATAGTATGGCAGCTTTCATCACCATTACAGTAGTCTTGGCATATCTCTATCCTTCCCCACATCACATCTCTCCTATGAGAGACTGGCTTCCTGCAGAACCTGCCAGGGAATTGACTGACGAAGACAAAGCCTCATGTGTTGTTTTCAGACAGATTCTAAGTTCTAACACATCCTGTTTGATCTAAGAGTTCAAAAAATTTCTTTCATGTTCTTGACTCCAGGGACATTGCCATATATTTGAAAGATTATGGGAAAAATTCTTTGAGGTATACCTCCCTTGATTATTCTCTTGGGAGATTCATGCAGTTTGTCAATTTTCTTTGCCATATTATTAGCTTTGACAATTGATATTGGCTTTTGCATATAACTTATGAAATTGAAAATTGGGCTTTCAGAAGAAGTACCTCTTAGACTGAAATAGTAATAAAAATTGGAATGTATACAGTGGGCCAGTGGAGGAGCTGCTCAAGAAACCCTGCCACATGAGCTGCCATTTGTCAAGTCAAGCATTCAGGTAAAATTGTTTTGCTTTGTGTCACCACTAAATGTTGACAGTGTTGAAACTTTTGTTATTCTCTGTTACTTTCAGTGGAATCTGTTGTTGAGTTACCAACTTCGATCCAATATGAGAACATGAGATTTGTTGATGCATGGTAAATCTTAAGTATACCTATAATTGTACAACAATTATTTGCAAGACTCAATATTATTGCCCTGCTACTATCACAAAAATCAGTTCACAGTTTAAAACAGTAGATGAAGAATGCTCCTCTGATTGTGCTCATGTCCATGTGTATGCAGATATTGAGACCCTGGTGCATTTAGTTGATGTTAATAGGGGAGATGCTAATGCCCCCTGTGCATTCTGAAAGGTTCATGTCAATGGAAACCTAATTACTGAAGGAATATATCTGCATACACTTTGATGGTTAACACATGAGAATATAAATGGTGCCACATTTTGAATACAGATATCATTCATGCTATTAGTGGAGATACTTTTTGTGAAAACAATTACTTTTTGTAAATGGAAAAGGATATTAAGGTTGTGACTTCAATGCTTAGAGTGACAGATTATTATTTGATACTTATTCACAATTTACCATATTTATATTCTGCTCTTATGATAAAATCTTGTACCCATGTTATTAAATTCATACATTCCGGTTGACAATATGCCTACTGAATATATCGTGTCGTCCAAGCTTTGTTTAATGGCATAGCTACGATCTGGGATGATATACTTATTCTTTTCATATTATTAGTGTTGTGTTGAGTCTAATGTATATTGCAATATAAATGTTTTGTTGTCCGTAGCAACGTACAGGCACGATCCTAGTTTACTAGTACAAACAAAATAAGAACAATAAGATGTTGCCACTAACTTCACCTCACACATACCTTGAATTTACAAAACAATACAACTTCTTTGATTTATTTGATCTGAGCAAAAATTAATACATCCTACAAAAACAACAAATGAAAAGATATTACATTTAACATAGATATTGACAAAGGAAACAATATTTCAAAATACAAAAATAAAACACACAAATATATTGTTGGGAAATCCCTAAACTTAAGAGATTATTGTGGACTCATACCAAATACACCCCTAGACGAACGCGTACTTATCTGTAATGATAAAAAAGAATAAGTTCCATCTATATTGTCTCATGTATGTTAATCTTGGGTGTACTGAAAAAGAATACATGTGGTCTTGTACATCTTCCCGCCTCATCGGCTGTCCTGCCAGAGGGAGTGGAATAGCCATCGCAACAGGGACTCCTATATATCTACCGATACAGGGATAAAAGTTGAAACTTACAACTCACTATATTTCATCTAAATTACTTGTTGCCATTCTTCAATCCTCCCACTCGATGAGATGAAAAAAATGTGCTGGGGAGTTAACGTTGTTTGAAACGGCGATAGCTTACTATAGTAGCTTGTACTACAGTAACCACCATTTCATCAGCAGTTTGCTGCTAGCTTACCGCCGGTTCTTCCCGCGGTTAAGTGCTACTTTTGCAAAATTTTATTACGCACAATTATTTTTGTAAAATCGTACAAAGTAATATTAAAAAAAATCACAACCAACGCACCCTTTAAAAAAAGCATGGTCTAACAGGAAGCAGGAGCCCACACCAAAAAAAAATCCATCGATAGTAGAAAACAATTTTACTCGAGTGATAGCTAGGAACACTAAAAACGTGGCAATAATTTCACGGACGAAAAAATTGTTGCAGTAGAAACTTCATGTGATGGCTCATAGCCTCATACGATCACTTGTGGGGCCTAACCCAGCCCATCCTAGATGGGCGTTGTGGTTTCCGTTTCTAAAGTTAGACAAAAAAAACTTGTGATTGGTTAACTCGCTCGGTTCAGCTCCTGCCTTTTATTAACGAGACAAACAAGAATTTTCGCTTGGTTGCCTCGAGCTAATCGTGAGGCAAATGAAATGGCGGTAACTCCTTGCAGCCGTTCCTTTTGGCAGTTAAGTGCTACTTTGCAAATTTTTGCTATGGGCAGCTACTTTTGCAAAATCGTAAAAAAAAATTCTGAGCCAAGCAAGACGGTGATGTCACTATGTCAGCAGCCCAGCAAGGCAAGTCCAACGCTGCAAGCGTGTACAAGCAGGCCGAAACTCCCAAGGCCCAAGAGCAACCAGGCCGACGTCGTCGTCCGCCAAAAAATATCCTAACCAACCAACCCAGCCCAAACACTTGCCCTCTCTTTATCTTTATCCAACCTGATCCTCTCACACCGTTCCAATCCAACACGCTCCCGTCTTCCCCGTGCGCTCGCTCCCTCTAGTGCCATGGCGCTGCTCGCCATCCAGGGCGTGGCCATGTCCACCGCCACCACCGCCCTCCCATCCCACCACCACGGCGCAGTCTCCTCCTCTGTCTCTACCTCCTCCTACGCGCTCGCGACCGCCTCCGCCGCCTTCCCCCGCGCCCGCGCCACCCTCGCCGTCGGCGCCCTCACGTCGGCCACCGTCACTCCAGTTCTTGATGGTAAACCAAGCAGCTATCCCCCTCACTGCTTGTTAGTTTGAGGTAGTTTCCTGTGTGTACATTTCAAGAGCAATGGGTGGTGTTATTGTATTACATTTGGGAAATTCTCATGTTCAATCACACTTAATTGGTAGAGTAGGAAATTCGATTGGAATGGACTCCCCAGCGGAGGTAGGATTTGTGATACCGTAGGTACAGCTGCGTTAAAAATTGTTCAACAAGAGAAATTTAAGGGACTAGAGTATCTGTATATGAACTAAAAACTACTAGCTGTACTGTTTACTAAACATTTCACACCCTCCATTTCGACATCTGATATAACTGTGGCTTGACCCAAAAAAAAAAACCCAATGGGGTCTGATATGCTAAACTCTTGGACTGTTAGCTTCTCCCGTATCATATTGTTCTTAGCAAGTTAGCAACAAAATCATAGTCCATAGGAAACAACTTTCAAATGTGAACCTAATGGCATCAAATTTGCATCACAAAATTTACATGTTACTAGAGTATTAATTGGCTGAAATTTACAAGGTTCATGCCAAAGTTAACAGCGGTTGAATCTTGAAATGTGTGTGCGCTTTAGAAAAAAAAATGCAGTACCGATACAAAATTCTTGATGTGGTGTAAGGAATGGGTGGTAAACAAGTCAGTTAGCTTTAGCTTACTTTCTTAGTTTCTTTTATCTCCGTCGTTTGAAGTTTTAGTAATCTGTCTGCTGCGGTGATGCCACTTGCCTCGGAGTTCCCGAGAAGGCTCTGTTCTTCGGCGATCTGGCCGGGTTTCCTGCCCGGCCAGGTGTTTCAATGTAGCCCCATCAGCCCAGTTCCTCCACTGTTCTAGCCTTTCCATAACACGGTCCTGTGCAAAAACTCGCCTTCTGATTTCCATGGTTTTTAAAGTGTTAAGGCGAAGCGAGGCGAGCCACCACTGCCTTATCGCCTAGGCGACGCCTAGGCAGGCTAAAGCAAGATAAGGCGGGCAGGCTAAGGTGGCACCTTAGGCGAGGCGAGCCACCACCACCTTGTCACCTAGGCGACTTAAGGGCACCATAAAAATACTGCTGATTTCATACAAAGATGCATGTACTTCAAAGAAAATACTAGAATAAATCGGAAATTTAATTCAAGTTCCGAAATTCTGGTGTCAAAGTTGTCTATCTGACTCCAAAAGCCCACCCGTTGTGCAAACTTTTTTGGCTTCTGAGTATGTCAATATTGATGGCCCTGTGGACTGAAGATTTTTAAACTTTCTTTGCCCTTGCTTAGTCTACTGTGGGAGAGGGGACAAGAAGACGAAACGGGGTAAAAGGTTCAACCATTCATATGGCAATGTGAGTGCTTCAGTCCAGCATAACCTCTCTCATTTTTGTGCTGCATTCCTTACTTATTGTCTGATCATTTCAGGCGAGGCCTCGCAACAAGAAGAAGGGAACTGGCCCACCACGCCTTTTTGCCCCTCCAGCGCCTCCAAGGAAGGACCAGTTTGATGATGGGGAGGTCATTCCAATTGAGATAGACGAAGACATCCTGGAATAGGTTGTCTGAATTTTGCTTTGTGTTATCACTGTCCTAAGCTTAACTTGCCTAGCCTGTATGAAATACAATTTCTTTGAAGTAATTATTCTCTCTCTCCTACATAATGCAAATGCCTCCACATTTTCCTTTGGTTAGTAATAAATATACTGCATAGAGTTATTCCTCGCACGCTACCAGCTGCGGTGCATGGCAGAACCCTGGGTCCACACAACACATAGACATAGGGCCATCAAACTTTGGTTAGATGAGCTATGAGAACTGAGACTAGATTTAACCACTTGTTTTAGCTTGCTTTAGTCGCCTTATCAACATGCTTGGAAATTGTTTATAATAACTGGGAAAGCATGCCTGAAAAACAGCAGATATGTAAGTTACTGCTGTTACTGTTGTTGTTGTATGTCTTTCAGTTCAAGGTTTAGGTTGTAACAGTAACAGCAATGATTTGCTGTATGCCTGAATCAGCTATTTTATCCAGGCAAGTCTTGCCTTAGTGCAAAAATAAATAAAGAAAAAAACAAACCAATTAGTCTGACTCTGTGGGCAAGTTTTTCCATGATGTAGTGGGTAACTGGATGTTGTTGACTGTGCAGTAAACCGCACTCAGCCTTGGCAGATTCAGTGCTATCAGCATCTAGTGAGTAACTGGTCTAAATTTGTTTTCAACCATACAATAAATGCCACGCTCCAAGAAAAATAAGCAATAGAATTGCAATTTTCTGTAAATAACCAGTGGATTGCTAAGCACTAGTGCCTGCTGCTTTTTATCTCATCTGTATCCATTGCTGTTTCCCTAAATTCTACACTGTCTCAGTACTCTCAAGAGTTATGGCTTGTATCAGACAGCTAAATATGATCCTGACTAGTTGAATTTGGACCTCAAAATATGATCCTGAGTTCCTGATTAATATTTGGAGCAACAGAACAAAATACTAATAAAAATGAAGTTTGGTCTTGTTCCTCGCTAAACTGCGCAATGTGGCAAGAATTACATTTTGTTGTTCTTCACGGCACTTCCAGCATTATTCTCAAAATTCATATCAACTAAGATTGTTGTAAGATGATTTAACCATCCATACCACATACCAGTATACCACGACATCAGTATACCATGGCTACATGTATAGGACATACTGCAGAATTTGTATTGTATTAGATGGATCCCTTGAGATGTTGGACCGAACTTTTTATAGTTTTTCAAGGGTCACATATAGTTGTGATTATGTATTTGCAGGATTCCATATCTGTTTTGGCATTTCCATTCATCTTTGAAGACCAGATGTGTTGTGCGGAATAAACAAGTTTTTCCATGATCAGTTGATCACATATTAGAAGGCAAGGTTTTGCAGTGAAAGTTCTTTCGTTCTGGGATACTTGTATTAACATAGAATCTTTTACATACAATGTTCTGAGAAATCCTCTGGCCCATTTTTGTTCGAGACTAAAAGCATATCATTCAAATGGTACCTGAGGCTCTGAGAGAACTAACTCAATGCAGAATCATCGAACTCAGAAGAAAACATCTGAAGGTACCAGTGATTGGACATTGTTTCCTAAGGTTGTTCAATGTACCCAAAAAAAACATCCTTTTGTACTATTTAGGACATAATTTATTTATTTATTTTGAACCGAGGCGAGCCCATTTCCATTACAAAGCAACGGAAATACAAATGTCCGGATACAAAGAAGCAGCAAAAGAGGAGCAAAACTAGAGTTTTGAGGAAGGCAAACACTGCCTAACACAACCATCTAAGCTCTCAGCCTGCTTCAGGCGAGACAAACGTTTTCAGAATACATGACAAGCCTAGCCGAACCAAAAGAGAACCACACACCCAGGGGGGTGGGGCAAAATGCTGCTAGCATAAGACCGACCCCAGCAGCTAGTGCATCAAGTTCTGCATCTGCAAAATGAGCTCCCAATCGCTACTATGCACGGTCCAGCGGTTGCTGCAAACGCAGCTGCATTTTGCGGTCCGTGCCTCCTCCAAGCGCATTCTCGGGGAATCTGGAGTCGTCTGCATCTCAACCGCCCTGCTCCCCCTCCCTCTCCCACCATCTCGCGCCCCGCCCGCAGGACTGCATCGCGGCTTGCACACCCCCTCCTCCCCAGATCTCCACCTGCCGACGGCCCCGCACACCCCCTCCTCCCCAGATCTGCACACTTGCGCCCTCCCTCCCTCCCTCGCCCACGCACGGCGCGGCACCTCCTCCGCCCCGCCTCCGCTATTCCTCGAGGAAGCCACCCCGGCTACGAAAGCGGTGGAGATCGAGGCCGGCTGCGGCGGCGAAGATCCGGCACGACGGGCTCCACGACCGCCTCCTACTTCCCCGACGCGGTGAGCAGCGTGCAGCTAGAGGATGCGGAGGCCGTCGGCTGCGGCGGCGCCTTGGTGGAGACGGAGGCGGAGCCGCAGATCCTCCGCCCTGCTGCTCCTTCCCCGACCTCCAGGCCGGCGGCGGCGGGCTCCCCTGCCTCCGTCGTCGATTTCGAGGTCGACCTCCGCTTCGTCGGTGACCGCGGCGTCCTCTCCGGCCTTTGCTCTTCTTCCTCGGTGGCCGCGCTGTCATCCCCGGCGGCTTCCCGACGGCGGCAGACGGACTCCCCTGCTCCGTCTCGGTCCTCCACTCGATCCCGCCGCCCGCGGGAGCCAACGAACCCGGGAGGAAGCCTTTCCGTTTGCGCTACACTGCTGGAACCTCTCCTCCTTTGCAGCACGGGATGCTGCCGCATGTGGTGCTTTTGCACATGCAGATCCGCTTTGTCTGCTGGTGACGGTCTAACTCCCACAATCCGCTCCAGTCGACTTCTCAGCGACCTCGTCAGAATTTCTTTGCTCTGTTACTTGAAGTATTTCCGTCATCATCCCCCTCTCTGTCTCTTGCCTCCTCGATTTGTAGGACGACTGGCTTGCTCTTCCTCTGAGACGCCAGCACGCGATGCGCCGCGGCCGGTATCACATCCACACCCGCTGTTTACTTCACCAAAATTTTCCCAACTACCCGTCACATCAATCTTCCGACACTAATATGGAGTATTAAATGTGGATTAATTTTAAAACCCATTTCACAACTCCTACCTTAATTTTCGAGACGAATCTAACGAGCCTAATTATGTCATGATTAGACAATGTCGTGCTACAGTAAACAATCTCTAATGACGGATTAATTAGACTTAATGGATTCGTTTTGGAATTTCCTGTCCATTCGTGTAATTAATTTTAGCCCCAAAATTTTGGTGAACTAAACACAATACTTGTATAAACTTGCCCAAAATTTCATGTATGCACATGCCTGACATAAGATTTCTCCTGGATGTTTAATTTTCTTGTTTTCAAAACATGATATGTTCCTAGTTTTCCATATGGCCCAACAGACGGCAGCCAAGCAAAAGGTATACACATTGGCTCCACCTGGTAGCCAAATTTTCACCCATGCCCAATATTGCCTTACATTTACAGGGATATTATTTGCTCCAATACACTGGGCAATAATCCCCCAGACCACATTTAGGACAGAAATAAAGAGAGGAAATACAACGGTTGCAGCCAATTCTAGGCCATGGTGTATTGCCATTCTGGTAGTTGTGACATGGAGTCTTAGGAGATAATAACAGCATACATATATTTCTATTTGTTTGTTGATAAACGAGTGTACAATCAAGGAAGCTTGTTGCCTCAAAAGTGGGTTTATTAGTGTAGCACATCATGTAGACTCTTACACGCGAGATAAAGCTTTAAGCGCAAATGTCCTTTTTTTTAAGGTTAGATCGGTCATTTCTAGGAAATGGAAGTGCATTCGACCTCCGCGATAAACGCACACAATCGAGTTCTTACATAAGGGCATGTACAACCTTTAGACAGCAAGTCGTCTATAGAATTTCGAACTGCGTATACAGACAGATGTACAGACAGGTCATACAACCCATAGACAGATAAGTCGTCTGTAAACTGTTTAATACTTTGCATGGAGATTAAGATCAACCACAAATACATTTGTGTATACCATTGTGTGGCTATTTGATACACCATTGTGTGACTATTGGATGAGTATTATCAAGCATAAATAATTGAATGTAATAACTATATTACATATAATTACAATGTTCTTGTCTAATTTTCTTTTACTATGATATGAAGTAAATAGGATTTAGTTAAAACTAGAAGAAAAATAGAGATGAAAGGACCAGATTGCCCCTTATCTCCTTGTATGTACTACCTCTCGTCCACACAGGCGGAGGCAAAACAAAAAGGAAAAATCTCCAATTTTCTTTTAGTAATGCTATAATAACATAAGCTTTTCGGTGTGATAGAATTTTTTTTCTCCGAACCGTACGTGGCTTATTCGTGTCCACGCACAGAAGCTAAAATATCCAACGCCTGGACCTTTTCCCACCGACACAGCATACATTATCCTCTCGATCTCCATCCTTCTAGCTCTGGCGGGCGGCTCCTCCGACGAAGTGGCGCCGTACTTGAGCATGGTCGTCTCCTCCTCCCGCACTGAGCTCCGGCGCCGGGACTGGAGGCGTGAGGCTCGCACCACCGTCGACGAGCTCCAGCGCCGGGAGCAGTGGCCGCACGCTGGGGGAGCTCCCCTGCCTCCTGGTGCCTCCCGTTCGTGATTGGTGGAGTCGTCGTTGTTGCGCCCAGCTGGAGGGGAGGTGCCGTGCGCGTGGTGTGGTGGCTGGCGGGCGGAGCAGTGGAAGAAGAACGGTGTGGCGGATCCCACCTGCAGCTCCTCGCCGCCGGGGAGCTCCGGCGGGATTCCCACGCCCGGCCCCGGCCACCTCTGCTCCCGCCGGGTCGGGGAGCTCCTCCAACGCCGGCGCAAGGAGCTCCGGCGGCGACCACCCCTCCCCTACCTGCTGCTTTCCCCACTGGCCAAATCCACCACGCCGGCCCCTCCTACCGCGTCGGCAGCAGCAACTCCTTCCTGAAGACGGCGGTGGCGGACCGGCGGACACCAAGCGGCGGCGCCCCTGCCTTCCGGATCCGGCGAGCCTCTCCCTCCCCTTCACGCCAGTGGCGGGGAATCACCCGCGCGCGCATGCTTCGCACGGGATCCGGCCGCAGCGTCGCCACCGGAGGACGAGGCCGTACAGCGGCATCGACCTCGTCGATTCGGCGTCGATTCGGCCTGGGAGAACGGGACGTCCCCGTCGCCTCATCAGGCGACGCAGGGCCCCGTCGCCTCGCCGAGCAGGGGTTTTCTCTACCATTAAAAAAACCGTAAGGGCAACGTCGCCACCCGTGGTTCTGCCCCCGGGCGTTCTGCCGGCAGAACCACGGGACGCTCCCCACACGCGCCGACAGGTGGGCCCTTCTCCGGCGCTCGCCCCTTCGGCCCCGTCCGCCACTTCACCTCCGCTCGAGTCGTCGCCTCCTCCTCGCTGCCGGGCTCAGCCGCCGCCGCCGCAGCTCCGCTGGTCGTCGTGCTAGCCCTCGCGTCGTTGTCGTCCACCTCGAGAAACAGCATCTCGTCGTCGAGCAGACCGTCGCGTCATCGTCATCCATCTGGAGCAGCTCCGGATCCGCCCACCACTCCCGCAGCCGGGATCCAGAGAGACCGGGGAGTCACTACCTGGTCCCTGCTCCTGCGCGCCACCGGGGAGGGAGGCCCCTGCTCCTCCGCGCCACCGAGGGAGGCAAATCGAATCAAGGTGAATCCAATCGAGGGAGTAGGAGAGGGGCGGCCGTCCAGTCATCTCCGACGCTGCAGGGCCACTGTCGGCCAAATCCCTCACGCAGAGCAGGTAGAGCAAAGCAGAGCAGGTGGACGAGGCGGCCACTCCTGCTCCTCCGCATCCACTGCGACCCGGGCAGGGACGGACGGAGGAAGGGGCGCACGGCGGTCGTTGCTCGTCCTCCGCGGGCCTGTACTCCTCCGCAGCCGTGGCCGGTGCTCCGCCGACGCGGACCGCAGGCGCGCGGACTGGCACCTGTGAGAGGCCACGGCCTCGGATCCGGCGGGGATAGAGAGATGGGATGCTTCGCTCGCACGACGACGCCCGGCCCCCTAACGCGATTCATCCCCCACGCCGCGATTGATTTTTCCTAACACCGCTGCCGTCGTCGATACAGGATGCCGCTGCCACCATCGTTGATCCAGGGCGTCGCTGCCTTCCCTAACGCGCGCTGCCGCCGCCGTCCCTAACGCCACCCATCGTCGTCTTCTACATCGAGAAGCGCTGCCCGGCGATTCCAGGTAACAGCCTTTACTTCACGTCCGTTACAATCTGATCAGGCGATCACTTTTGCCTAAGGTGCTTGCAAGCATTTGAGAAGATATCATGGAGGGAGCCTGTCCAGTGCTTGCAGGCAGGCATGATCACTTGATCAGTGCTACGCTGACATACATTGACTTCTTCACTGAAGTATTCAAGTCAAAACCAAAGTCATCTTTGGGGGTGAGAATTTAGTATATTTGCTAATTTGATTCCTGATTCCATATTTTAGAGGGTTGCATTGTGATCTGTCGCAAATGCATGCATAAAGGTCCCCGCAGATTGCTCCCATTTTTTTGTGATCTGAACAATTTTGGTATTTCTTAAAATTAAACAAATGTGCCGAAGCCTTTTAGTCAAAAAAAAAATTAGACTCATGATTATTGTTGCCTCTAGCATCGCACCAAGGAGGGTTATTTCAAATGACTTGATTTAGCATTAGCATTTTTCTATGTCTATTTTGTGCAATTTAGCTATCCCAAGGAGCCTTCTGAAATTTAAATACATGTATTTTTGCTGGTTTCAGAAGCTGGAACTGGATCTCTCTTTGGTTGCTAAGTGCACATATGCCTAACATCATGTGATCGATGTCTCTTTTCTTTCATGTGTGTTTTCCAATCTAAAAAAACTATAAAAGACTGTCTCCACTCTCTTTTTTTTTTACCTCTTCTGTCAGTTACTAATGATCTCGTCTACTCCCTGCTAAACTTTGCACATGGAGTCTCCCACACGGCATGGTGAACACACACTCTTCAAATACCTGTAACCTATCCAACTCTATCACAAATAATATCTATTAGACAATTTCTAAATGTTTCGTTTGATACACAACAATTTACTATATAATGTATTTTCTTAATGATGTAATGATTGAACGTTCTGCCAACTATCCAGACAAAGGTTGTCATATTTAGTGATGCTCAGGAATGCCATGGAAGAAATCAAGTTCAGGCAGAAACTACCAATTGATTTCAAATTCATTTCCCAACTGGATAATAAATGGACTTCTGGATAGTTCACAAGACTTATCAAGGTAAAGACCATTCAGTGCCTCTGTTTTGCAATTTAATTAATTTATGTCCAATATCAATCTCCAGTGACAGACAAGCTTTGAGCGACGACGGCGAGTCCGTAAGCTCCAGCTGTTATCAAATTATTTTTGACATGAGTTCTTGGATACACCATACTGCATCGAAGTATATTCCTCTGTTTTTTTACATACTATACTACTTAGAGGTCCTTTTTAAGATCACATTACTACTTGTTGATGCAGATTGGATCGTCATGTCTCTTCCACCAGAGAATGTTTAGCCACCACTTTCTGTGTATAATTAACCTCCAGCACATTGCCCATGCACATGAAGAGCTAACTGATTACCCTATGAAAAGTACTATTGTCAGGTTCTTTATGTTGCTCTGTGCCTGAAATTGTTGAACTTGCAATAATCCCACTGTTGAATTTAATTTTGCTAAGTCTTGCTTCTGACAGATCATTACAAGTTCGCATCTTGGTCTTGCTGTTGATATGTTGTATTCACTAAGGATAAGGAGATGGAGATTCATCTCGTGCCGGCAAATCAAGCCTTTTTTTTTACAGGCATATGTTTGAAAAGTACAGACTGCTTACAAATGCTTGCAAAAGTTATTTTGCAATGAATCTATCATATCTGTTATTTAGCATTTTTCTGCATAACTTTGGTTAGAGTAGGATGAAATACTTTTATTGTTTCGACAGTATTTTTTTAGCGCATCATGTTATAATTCTGCTAGAGAGCCTAAGGATTTTGGATGGGGTCATGTATTCCATTCAGAAGATTTTGAACAAATTTGAGTCCCCTAATAGGTTCCTATTTCTCTTGCATCCTTTTCAGTTGTATACTGACAGCCCAACATGTAGTGCAGCTATGCTCAGATGGCCAAGTTAGCTATGATGGTTTTGAACAAATATGATGATTTGAGAATGTTTTATACCAGAGTTAAAGCTCTTGATCCAGTGAAAAACACTTTGCATATGCTAACTATATAATTCATACTAAAAAGTGTTGCCTCATCTTTAGTTTGTTTTTGTATATTCATAAACGAAACATGAATGTAGAGCTACTAATTTTGATGGAGACAGTGGTTACTTGGAGTGCAATTTTTTAGCTTAGTCTATTTCAATAACTGCATTCTTGAACTAACTATTTTTTATGATGTATCCGTTTTTGATTTCACAGTTTCGCTCTGTGTCTTACACTACATAAATTTATCGTAGCACGTAGCAACGCACGGGCACATTTCTAGTTTTGCAAAAAAACCGTCCTGCAGACGCCTCTTACCGACGGGCTGTACATGCCCTAATACTATCCAGGGGCTCGGACCTCCTGGACAGGTTGCAACGGCACCTAGTAAATCTCGGGGCTGCCTACTCCTCATCGCGTCCTTGTCGTCGCCCCCTGCCTCCTCCTCGCGCCTCACCCTAGCTTCGCGGTCCGGCAGCGTCCCGCAGGGATCTTGATAGCGCCCCTCCCGGTCGGGCCCTGGTCGCCGTCTGCTCCCGGTGAGACGCGCGCCCCTCGTCGTCGGCGCCTCCCCTCCCGCCGCAATTGTACCCCGACGCCGCCGCGTGGATGCTCACCGCCGACTAGTTCCCGAACACCGTGATAGCCATCGCGTCGCTTCGTGTGGACCCCGACGTCGTGTCGCTGGAGGGCGGACACGCAGAGGCGGAGGCTGAGGTGGCGGAGGACGACCGCCTGCACGTCACCGTGCGCCGCTCGTCAGCGTTGCGGCGGTCGATGCTGCTGGGGTGACGCCGCGGCCGCCGTGGGAGATATACTCGATGAGCTCGTTGCAGCAGCGCAGCCTGCGGGGATCCAACTTCAACCACGCCGACTTCTTCACCATGGTCGATGGCGTGCCGCCCCCGCCGGCGCCCGTCGGCACGCGCGAGTCCAGCTTCGGCGTCGCCGAGGTGTACTCGATGCAGTCGTCCCGGGGCCCGACGCCACAGTAGTCCAACTTTGACGAGCAATTGGCCTCGCCGGGTGGAGGAGTGGACCATGGCTGCCGTCCTGGGTGTGGGGAGACGAGTGCGGCGCGGGGAGGCGGGAGCGGCCGCCGACGCAAGGGGTGCGTGCCGCCGCAAGGGGAGGTGGGTGCACCCGCTGTCGCAGGTGGAGGCTAGACGGAGCGAACCGCGCCAAGCCCGACGGGAGGACGGCCTGGCTACCAAAGCCGACGAAGGCGGGGGAGGTGGAGGAGCAGAGCATGGCCGCTTGCGTGGTGCGAGCTGTCCGGTCGTCGCCGTGAGGGAAAGGCTGAGCCGGTCGCGTTGCCCGCAGGGGCGGAGCTCGGCAACGCGGGGAGGGCCACGACGGCGGTGCAGGGGCGGGCAAAGCGTGTCCGCGGTGGCGACAGCTCAATCAGTGAGGGCAGCTCTGACGCAAGGAGGGTCGTGACGAGCTGCCTCTGTCGACGGTGGGTCTAGGGTCTAGGCTTGGCTAGGTGGGCGGCAGCGGAAGGGCGAAGCACAGCCACAACCGCGCCGCGAGCTGCCGTGGCGGCGCAAGATCCGGCGACGGTACTGTGCTACCACAGTGGGCATGAAGAGGAGGCGCGACCACCGGCGTGGGGGGCGGGGCGCGACCGCACACTGCCAGAGGAAAGGAGGGGCTACTGCGTTGGCGTTGGCGGCGGCAGCGACGACGAGGGAGAGGAAGAAGATGTGTGGGCGCAGGTGCAGGGGAGGAGTGGACGGAGGACGCGGTCGGCGGCGGCGGCAGGGCAAAGGACCTCGGTCCTCGGGCAGCGGAGGGAGGAGAGGCAGAGGAAAACAGAGCAAGACGCAGATGCAGAGGAAAATACAGGTCACCGCTGCAGCAAATTATAATTTGGAGTGTTAAATTTTTCAAAAGATCCTCCAAATATATCTTTAAGGGCCCCTTTGGGAAACAAAAATCCCAGAGGGATCCCCGAATTTTTCCCGGGCCGCTGCCCCACCCGATTTCCGGCCTCGGGCCACGCATTCCTGCCGTTTGGGAGCCCAACAACCGGGGGGCGTCCGACCCTATCCTCGAGTTTTCCCTGGGCGAGCTTTCCCCACCTCTCGACTCGTGCTGCCGCAACCCCATCTCTCTCGCGCTCGCGAGGGAAGAAGAACCGCGACCTCCTCCACGTCCGCTCCAGCACGTCGACTCCCCGCCCGCTCTACCACGTCGCTCCAGGCCAAGGAGCCGCCGCCGTCGTCCCCGGTCAGGAGCCGCCGCCGCCGCCGTGTCCCCGGACCCCGGTGCCTCCTCGTCTGCCTCCTCTCCGGATCTACAACACCACCACCTTGGCTGCGTCCTCTGCATTCCGGATCCACCACGGGGCTTTGTCCTATGCGTCTTCTTGGATTTGTGAGTTCTCCCCTTTCCTCATCTCATACTCTTGCCTAGGGTTTGTAGATTAATCTGTACCACGAGTGCATCACCGGTAGTTCGATTTCTTGAGATCTGTTGCTGCAAGTTGTGATCCGTATAATTCCCTATGTGACTATGGTTACTCGATGATAATTGTGCCTTACCAATTTATAGAATGAAGCTGGTTACACTCACATTTGATTTATTATTCAACTGTTCTACCCTGATTAAGGCCTATAGAAACATGCTCTAAGCTGCACTGGAACAGGAGGTATCTCAAGTAATGCTATTCGTTAACCAATGTGACTATTTGGAGTCTATAATAATCAGGAAGATCGTCCTAGTTCATTTTTTATTTAATATAGATGCAACGAGTTGTCATTGTGATTTATCTGTTGTTTCATCAAGTTGGATGGTAAATCCACCTGTCAATTTCAATCCACATATTTTTAGTTAATTAGTTGCCAAAAACTCTGTGTTAACTCATACTGTAGGTGAGATTAGATCGAACTCGAGCTTAATCTTTATTCCTTGTGCGGCTGGGTATAAATACCGTGATATTACATCTCCTAGTCAACCAAAACTCTACTAGATCTAAACCAACTGATGTCTCTTAAACTAATGCGATCCGAACTCTATCTCTAATTCCTTGCCGCACAAACTAAGAGCCCTGTGCGCCGGTTTGATGGTCTTGCCGGCGCCTCCTCCTACTGTATCATATACCGACCATGTAATTAATCACTTACTTTGGATTAGCATGCTCTGTCATTTCTGAGGTGTCATGAAGATTACTTGGTTACTTTTATATTGTCAACTTTAATTTTGTAGGTGGCCATGGAAAATATAGCTAAAAAGAATTCAATTCAGCCTTTGAAAGGAAACCATTTTGATGTTGTGTATCTGTAGCTTAAACTTGTGAAAAACTTGAGCTACAGATTGTTTGTAAAGTATTGTTAACCTTAAACTTCCTTTCCAAGATAGGTGACTATATCTTTGTTTTTCAGAAAAATTAGTGAACTATTATGATCTTCTGTGCTGGTAATATTAATTAGAGTGAGTTATTTTTTTCGATTCTATGAAAGACATGTGAGTCCCCTCCTTTCCTCATCTCATACTCTTGCCTAGGGTTTGTATTTAGCATGGTGATTAATCTGTACCACAAATATGTCACCAGTAGTTTGATTTCTTGCTATATGCATGCAACTATAAAGACATGTCAAAGGAAAGTATTTTTTCGTAGTTTCAGTACACTTTGACGTGCAGCTTTTGGTCTTGTTGTGGGATGTGCTTTAGCTGTATGTACTATGTATTTGAGCGGTGTGCATACTGCAATTAGAAATTGGGGTTTGGATCGAGAAATTTAGAAATAGTGCCGATCAGTGTGCAATCAGAGTTTTCAATTTTCAATTTGAAATCGATTTGCTACTTCTCTTGTTTGGCAATATCTGTAAGATTCATGAATGAATCTTGCTTGCATGCTTGTGGTGATATAGGATAGCAATGGATCACTAGGATGGATAGATGATGCAAACCATGCTTGTCCAGCCATACCAGTCGTAAGGCTGATCTGCATAGCTGCATGTGTATTATTGGAGCCAAGTAATTGTTGATGCTCCGTTAGAAATAGAATCTCTTGCTCCTCTGATGTTAATTTCATCCTACTCACTTTGTATACATGTTGCATATGTCCCTTTCTGAATATGAAACTTTTTTGGAACTTTAATTTATGGACTGTCATAGTATGATCTGATAGAACTGCAGTGATGGTTTGAAATTCCAATTGTCAGATAGACCGGTTGTACTCTCTAGAGCGTTACAATTGTTGCTAGTGCGGAGATGTTGAATTTTGCGCCATCTGCTATCATCCATTCATTGTCCTTCTACTAGTTCTGTCATTGAGGCTCAAGGTGTTTGAAGGCATTTGAGTATGGGTACTGTCCGTTTATAGCATCAGTTTGTGGATAGCTGCCAACACTGAAACAATGTCACTGATACATATTTTTTTGCTGCAGTTGTCTGCTTTCGGCCTCTCTCCAGTGCTACTCCAAATGAAAATCAAGCCACTTGTCTCCACTTCACTTGATAAATCCGAGTTCTACCTCAATTGGACTGCCTTAAGTTATCTACTTTCTTGATATAATGTTGTTGAGATTTAAACTTCCAAGTTTTCAACTATTTTTTGTTCATTGAGATTGATATGTCGATCTTTAAACATCTGGTGTGTGACTTATGTGGCTGGGATGTTTGTATATAAAACATGTTTAGCATGTTCTACATATTTCTGTATGTTGAGAATTGACCTGGAACTGAAAGTTTGAAAATCAGGTATATTCCAAGATGTTCTGTACTGCTGCTAGATTTTTTCTTGACTTTTTGATTTTTCAAATTTTCATGTGCTTGAGCTTGTTAATTTGCTGGTAGCAAATGCTCCTGTATGTTGAGAATTCCCTGTGCCTTTTTTTCCTTGGCTACCAAACGGCAACAGGGTAGGAGGGCCGCGGGTGCTGGGAAATCAAGGGGGAATCTACTTCCCAGGAAATGCCCCGTCAGGCCTCCCTTTCCCTGGGCCGTCACGCCCTTGCTCCCAAATCAGAATTCTTAAAAGCTCAGCCCCTTTCCTCTCCTCTCCGCGTTTCCGGGCTGACGTGTCGCACAGGCGTGCGTTTGGTCATTTTGCGAAAAACCCTTTGGTTTTCTGCAAATCACTAATCGGTCCACCGGGTTCAGATCATACAGAAACTACGTTTATATATTTTACATGAACACCCTCAAACTAAAATCTATTTCTAAGTCAAGAAGAAGAAATTGTCGTTTTACAAATACCCCCGAACCACTTTTGCGAATGCCCCCTCCCACCACCCCACCCCTGGCTAATACCCCCCATCCCACCCTTGCGCCCCAAAACCCTAACCTCACTCCCCTCCCCTCCCCCGCCGCCCCCTCTCGCCTGCTCCCCTCTTCCCTGCCGTCGCCCTCTCCCTCCCTGCTGTCCGCCACCGCCACCTCCCCTCCATCTCTTCGGCGGCGCTCGGCGCACCACAACCTCCCTCCTCACCTGCCATCGTAGCCCCTCCCCGCCGGTGCTGCCCGCCCGCTGCCGCGGGATCTAGGTGCAGATCTGATGCGGCGGTGTGGCTCAGAGTGGGTGAGACGGTGCTATGACCTAAGCTCGACGTCCTCGGCACGAGAGGAGGGGAAGGGTGCGGCGGGAGACCGTGGCCGCCGTCGTTAGGTCAGGTTGGCCCCGGCGGCGAGCGATGCAGTGCACTGCTGTGAGGCTGCGACTTCATCCTGGACTTCTTCTTCGGCGACTTCGTCGGCTTCCATGCCATGGCGGTGGTGGCGACGCAGCAACAGCACACGTTCCGATGGGGCGAGCTCACGGACGACGCCGACGACCTCGGCCTCCTCCTTCCGCCGCGGGTCGTCCTTGAGCCTGATGTTTTGCTCCGACGATGAGGGCAACAAGGTTAAGGTCACCACCACCAGAACCCGCAGCCTCGCAACAAGGTTTAGGAGTTATATTTACCTTTCTTTGCTGTTGCCGCTTTCGTGCCTGCTTTGAAAGTTTGGATCGATGTGTCATCTTCTTGTTTCTTACGTGCAATGCATAACTCTATCTGCAGGGGTCTATCGAATAAACGCTTGTCTGGGACATTGTCGCCCAGGATCGGGGACATCACCGGCCTGCAGGACTTGTAAGCTCGGATTCACTCCCCCTGTTTACTGACGGCACATGCCGCTTCAAAGTTTAGGCTTCTTTGATATGTATGATCAACGTGCTATTCGGCAGGGAATTGCAGGACAACACCATTTCCGGGCCTATTCCTGATAGCATAGGGAGTCTTAGAATGCTAGAAATCCTTGACATGTCAAGCAACAAACTCAATGGGACCATCCCAAGTTCACTCGGAAATCTCAAAAACCTCACCATTCTGTACATACTTGGATTTTGATATGCAGTGTATTCTGCAGAATCAATCCTATTGAACCATAGGTTCTAAACTGATCTGCTTTGCTGTTCGGCAGAGAATTGCAGAACAACGCCATTTCCGGCCATATTCCTCATAGCATAGGAAGGCTTGCAATGTTAGGTATCCTTGACATGTCAAACAACAGGCTCACTGGGACCATCCCAAGTTCACTTGGACATCTCAAGAACCTTGAGGATCTGTAAGTTCTTTTTACTTGGATTTTGATTTGTAACTGTACTCTTTCCTCTTTCTTGTATGATGTATCATCAATCCGGTCGAATGAAATGCTCTCAAAGTGATCAGCTTTGCTATTCGGCAGAGGATTGCAGAACAACGACATTTCTGGCCATATTCCTCATAGCATAGGAAAGCTTGGGATGCTAGGTACCCTTGACATGTCAAACAACAGGCTCAACGGGAGCATCCCAAGTTCGTTCGGACATCTCAAGAACCTCGTCTGCCTGTAACCTTTCTTTGATAACTTGATCTTGTTTTCAGTGGGTTCTCTTGTTGTACTTGTACACTGATTTTTACTGGTTTTCTTGTTGCCAATAGGTATATGAACAACAACAGCTTGTCCGGAGTTGTACCTGATTCACTCGGAGCTATTTACTCCTCCCTTGATTTCCTGTATGCTCAGCAAATTATTTCTTATTGATTTCCTACCTTTTTTTTGTATCGTTGAAGTAAGAATTTGTTTTGCATTGACCTTGTTTTGCAGAGATCTTTCGTTTAACAATCTAAGTGGTCCAGTACCTAGCATTTCCATACCGACACATTTCAAGTAATCAGCTCAGCTTATCCCCTTAATTTCACCTTTGCACGTTTAATTACAAGGTGACAGAAAGAACCTACTGAAACATTAACTGCTTCTGTTTGTATCAGCCTGTAAGATCATTGTCATAGCAAATTATGCAGGTACAACTTCCTGCTACTCCCTGCTCTTCCTGATTGGTGAGGAAGAAAAGCTATCTATTTTGCTTACCGTCTCCTGTTTACTGGCACATGTTCTGTGATCTGGTGTTCCTAGATCTGCTTGCTAGATTCTTGGAGCACGTGTTTTTTGCGCAAAATTCTTGCTAGCACGTGTTCAGTTTTGGTGAAATTAAGTAATGAATTTGCTGGTTTTCAGATCATTTGCTGATGCAGTAAGAAGGGTTCTTTGACTTGTCGATGCTGTGTACCTGTACCTTAAAGTTATTGCACTTGCTCTTGTGTGCGTTTGCAGTCTTGCAGAGGTAAGATTTGTCTCCTTACTTGGTACTGCATTCTTCTTTCTAGGCATTTTCGGATGCTATGCTTCGTTCTAAGCATTTTTGGATGCTATGTTGTACCATGTTGTCTGGTAAAGGTATGGAATGGAAAATGCAAACAGTCTTACCTCTTGTGTCATAAATCTACAATTTGCACATTGATGGCCTTAGCGGAACTTATTAGTCTTTGAAAACCCTATACACTATGATCTTGAATTCAGCCATGGCTAATATTGGCATGTACGAAAATGTGATTTACAGTTACGTATGTTGATATTCCAAATGCACAGATAATATAGGTAGATTTTGAAGACCCAAAAATGTAGGTAGATTTTCCTATTAAATGTTACAAGCCTGATAATATGTTGACTTTTTATTGTCTTAATGTTATTGCAAACTCTACTAGCATCTGCTAAAAGATAAGGACTCCTCGCTCCTCTAGCTCAACAAGAATTGGCACACAGTTATATGAAATATGGCCACTGCTAACTGCTAAGAGATAAAAAGTCTAACCATCCTAAATGTTTTTTTTTTGAAAAAAGGAAGATGGCTATAGCTGATAATAAAAAAGCAGTTCATTAAAGAGGTGTTTAATTTCAGTAGATGGCTAAAATAAAGCATATATTTTCCATGATTTAGGCCATGACACTACACAGGTTCCATTTGATGTTTAATTTCAGTAGATGGCTAAAATACTCCTGCTTTTAAGTATATAGTTTTTTTATTAGATCCCTCTATTTCACAATAAGTGAAAACTTTAGACTCCCCTGTTCAGTCAGTTAAAATAGTAAAGATATCAGTAGAGGGTATACTTTAAACATGTTACCTCTGATTATTTGGTTAATATTTGAAGAAGTTTTGAATAGTGAAGTCAAAGTCGTCACTGTTCTATATACGCATACCTTATAAATCTCTTTTTTAATCTGTACTTGTGCTACTGCCTACAACGAGGTATGCATTAGGCACACAAATTATGATGCTGTAATGCTGGAGCTTAGCTGTCTGAATTATATGCAAGTCCTTTCATGTTTGGGTTCAGCACTGACTCCTTTAAAATTTCATCTTTTAACAGAAGATGTACAGTTTTGTATTACTTTTTTGACTTTTTTTTGTTGTGTTCGTGTGTGAGGTTGGCATCGGCCAATGAGTGGATAGCTTGTGCAGGCACCTATCTGGCAAAGCCTGGCAATTGGTGAAGCCGCTCATCAGGTAATTTCAGGATGAACAAGAATCCCTCATGTGCATTTCTTTCATTTGCATCAATTACTATCCGCATTCTGATAGAAAATTGTGTTATGTTCCTTTTGTTGTTGCACTATTCAGTACCAAATGTTAGTTCAGCTGCATTTTTCACATAATGTCATAGTTCCTTGATAGTTGCAAGCTTGGAGTTACTTCGCGTAGTTGTTCAATAATCTGAATAAAAAACACTGCACTATACTTCCACACCTAGATTGATAAACTAAATGGAAGGTTCCTTTCCGTTAGAGCTTCGTCTCTACTTTATCTTCATCTGATCTACTTTTTGCTGTGCTTTTGTAGAGCTGGTGCACCATGCCGAGGGTGGCATCAGTTGCCTGAGTTGGGCGTCGATATTAATAGGTTCCTATTTTTGTGTCTTCTGTATCTAATCATACTTAGATATTTAGGCCTTTTGATTTCACATAACCTAGCATTATCGCAAATCAGTCTATCATCCTAGATGAATCAGCCAATCTAGATGATAATGAGATATACTGCTTGTTTTGTTTCTGCTGTTGTAATCTATTATAAATTAAATCTTTTTGGTGCCATTTCGACCTGAATATGTTCTATTTTTGAAATTACAAAACTTGAACGGGCATGCATTTGTGCTTTCCCCAGATCTAGAGAGAGATCCATGCTTGATGGCTAGATTGATGGTTTAATTTTAAGGTGACTACTTAGATTTACTTCTGGGTATAGAAGAAAAAAATGGCAAAATGTATATGTGGTGCTTAGTGTTCACAATATACAGTGTTAGGTTAGAAAGCATGCACTTAGGGAAAAGATTAATATTATGTGTGACTATTTGCAGGCTGCCTTGTTCTATGAAGAAGCTTATATGCTGCACTTATCGCTCCTCCACTTCAGAACCACTTCGCAAGATTCTGGGTATCCCAGGTCTAAATGATGAAGAGTATCTTAGCCCCCTAAGTGGGTTTTGGTGATTTAATGACATACGCTTAAGTGGCTAATGTTTTATCTAGTGTATGAGCAGGAATTAAAATTGTATGTGGCATCAAGTGTTATTCATTGAGTAAGCAAAAAGGAAGTGATGCTACAAAGGGGTTCCTATGAAGGTTTATTTATTTTATATTTTGAATTTGAGTCCTAGGAACGCCATACTATAAAGAGGGACAGGAAATGTATCTTCCAAGAGTCGAACAGGTGCTCTAGTTGTCAAAACAAAACCTATGAGAGACACCTTTGCACCAACACGTTCACGAGGTAAACTTTTTGGGTGCTGACCTTGGAAGATCGGAGTTTCCGGGGGTTTTCCCGGAGTCTCCGGACTTCCCGGAGTTTCCGGGGTTTTCCGGATATTCCGGGTCTTAGAGCTGTAACGGCTCTTTTCTGTGTGAGGGGGTATAAAAGCCCCCTCCACCCTTTCCCTTCTCTCTCTCTCTCTTGTCCATTTCGACCTGCAACACTCAGAACTCCTTCCTCACCCCTCTTTACTCCCCTTGGCCTTGGTTTTGTGCGATTTGTTGGGGATTTAAGGAGGGATTGAGAGCAAGAGCTTGGAGAGTGCTAGTGAGCTGATTTCCCATCTCTAGAGCACCTCGTTCTTCGCTTGGTTGGCACAATTTCGTGTTTGTTACTCTTGGAGCCTTGAGCTCCTAGCCGGCTAGGCGTTGCCTTGGAGCATCCAAAGGTTTGTGGCTGCCCAAGGAGATTTGTATCACCCCGAAATTGAGTAAGTAACTCTAGCTTGATCTTTGTGGTCGCTAGAGGGAGGAAAGTGACATAGGTGTAAAGGTCCACCCTTTGTGGGTTCCTCAACGGAGACGTAGACCTCAAGGTGTGAGGTTGAACTCCGGTAACAAATCCTTGTGTCTCTTGTGTTCGTTGCTCTTGTTGTATGCTTGTATACCTCTTGAGCTCTATTCTAGGGTTTGGTGCCGATCTACTCCGTGTTGAAGTCTCTGCAGGTTCTAGGTGGATAAACAGGTTTGTCTCATCCCAGTGCATAACCTATTATCACAGATCTTTGTTTGAGTAAGTTTAATTTCTGTCGATTTGATTTCTCTCTCATAGGCCCGGACAATCCGGACATTTTCCCAGATTCTCCGGATTTCCCGGAGTATCCGGAAAAATATCCGGAAACTCCGGACCTGGTCTGACAGTTGGTTTAAAAAGTTTGTAAATTTTAGGTTCGACTATTCACCCTCCTCTAGTCGACATCTTGATCCTTTCAATTGGTATCAGAGCCAAGTGCTCCATATTTGAAGCTTAACCGCTTGGAGTCAAAAAGATATCGGATCCAAATGCTCAACAAACGCCTCCTCCCAACGGTGGAGACAACACCATCAATGTTGATGGTCCTCCTCCCGTTTTACAGCAAGGAGGTGGTGCCATTGGAGCAAGCACAAGTCATCAAGCACATGGTGGTGGTATGGAGACCTCCGATAGTGAGGATGAAGAATTTGATGATGCAAAGTCAACCCACTCCGCTCGTTGACCGTCATCATCAAGGGATTATACTCGAACCTCTTTCGATTACTCTCGCTTATCTTTTAACCATCCATCGGGTTCTAGCCACATTAGGAAGATACACCGGCTATTCCAAGTGGAAGAACTCGATGGAGGAGTATTTGATGGCGGTAAATCCCGCACTTTGGACTATTGTGAACAGGGGTATTACATTTCCTAGTGGTGATGCAACGCTAACTCAAGATCAAGCCAATGAGATACAAAGAAACTATCAAGCCATACGCATCATCAAGAGTTCACTCACGTCCGAAGAGTATGACAAAGTGGATGGGTTGAAGTCCGCCAAGGAAGTGTGGGACACATTGTTCATCAACCATGAAGGAACAAAGCAAGTGAGAGAAGGAAGAATCCGCGCCTTAGAAAGTGAGCTCAACCGCTTTGTCATCAAGGAAGATGAAACTCCACAAGACATGTACAACCGCTTAAACAAGATCATTAACAAGATCAAGTCCCTTGGAAGCACAAGAAGAGAAGTGGTTGATAAGATCCTCTCCGCGTACATGGCTAGGGATGTGCAACTCCCAACACTCATAAGAGAGAAGAGAGGCTTCAACAAGTTCACTCCGGCGGATGTGATTGGAAGAATTGAAGAACATCTTATCACCGTCAAGGAGTCAAAGCTCTCACAAGAAATGTCCAAGATGCATGAACAACTTGAGAAGAACAAGGGGGTAGCCCTCAAGGCATCTAGCAAGGAGAAGAAGTCAAGCTCATCAACCTCCAAGACCGTGGTCAAGGAAGATAGTGATGAAGATAGTGATAAGAACATGACTCCCGAACAAATGGCACTCTTCATAAGAAAGTTCAACAGAGTGATCAAGAAGAGTGGGTTCTTCAACAAGAACAAAGACAAAGACAAGATCAAGACCAAGAGGACTTCCAAGAGGCCATGCTTTGGGTGTGGCAAGGAGGGTCACTTCATTGCGGAGTGCCCCAACATCAAAGTGAGAAGAAGGGACACTAACAAGAATGATAAGAACAAGAAGAAGGAAGTTGGTGAAGCACACTTGGGTGAACAGTGGGACTCAAATGATGATAGCTCCGACTCTGATGATGAAGTGGGTCTTGCCACTATATCTATTGGGGAACCAATCAACAAGTCACCACTCTTTGGAGATCTCACCGATGATGAAGATGACTTCACCCACACATGCCTCATGGCTAGGGGCTCTAAGGTAGACACTCCCACCCCGCCCCTAGATGATGATAGTGAAAGTGATCTTGAATTTGAAAAAATGATAAATGGCTTTAGTAAAAAGGCAACTAAGAAAATCATGTTTTTAATAAAAGAAATAGAGAATAGAGATGGGACTCTAGAGGTGCAAGAAGAACTCTTTAGACTTGAGCGAGAGAAAACCATTGCCCTTGAGAATGCTCTTGTAATTGAAAAGAAGGGTTTCAAGGTGCAAGAGGACTTGCTTAAGGAAAAGGAGCTAGAAATTCTTAGCCTCAAGAAATCCCAAGCTAAAGAGGAGTTGATAGTAGATAAATTAACTAGGGAATCTTTCCTAGCTAAGGATGCTTGCAATAAACTTGAGGGTGAAAAGCTTGAACTTCAAAAGAGCTTAGAAAGCTTAAGGACTAGTCACATAGCACTAGAAGTTCAACTTGACAATCTCAAGAATAATGCTACAACAACCTCTAATGATGCTCTTTCTAACTCTAAAGCCTCAACAAGCAATGGTTGTTCTCGGTGCTATAAAATTGATATAAATGCTTGTGCTACTAACATTGCCGAGATGAATGCTATGAAGAAAGAGATTGCTAGGTTGTCAAACTCCCTCATTGATGAGAAAAAGAAAGAACCAAAGAGAGGTGAGTTTGAGAACCACACCAAAGGCTTTGGGTCAAGCTACATGAAGAAGTTTGGCTTTGCGGATGGGAAGGGTCTAGGTAAGCAAGAACAAGGTACAAAGGACCCCATCCAATTCATCAAGAACCACCACACTAGAGGTGTGGGAACAAGAAATGTGGTGCACGGCATGAAGCAATTGGGTGCCAAGAACTATGACAACCAAGTCAAGTACAACACTCCTATCAAGTTCAAGGGCACTCAAGACACAACACATGCACCACAAGCAAAGGCAAAGGCCAATCCAATCAAGTCAAACAAGAAGCCCAAGCCTTATGCCTCACAAGACAACTTCTATGCTGATTATGTGTTGACTTGAGACCACAAGGGTAAGGTGGTTGCCAAGTATGTGGGACCCCGCACAAAAGGAACATTGGTCAAAAGGAATGTGTGGGTGCCCAAGGTTCTTGTGACTAACGCTATAGGACCCAAACCTACTTGGGTACCTAAAACAAAAGCATAATTTGTTTTGTAGGCATACTCCTCCGGTGGAACCAAATGGGTGATTGATAGTGGTTGCACAAATCATATGACCGGAGAGAAGAAGATGTTTGCCTCTTGTGACATGATTGAAAATCCTACGGAAAGAATTGCCTTTGAAGGCGATGGTGGAGGAACGGTTGTTGGTCTTGGTAAAATTGCTATCTCAATCAATCATTCAATTTCTGATGTTTATTTGGTTGAATCCTTGGACTACAATTTGTTGTCCGTTTCACAACTTTGTGAGATGGACTACAATTGTTTGTTCACCAATGAGGGTGTGACCGTCTTTAGAAGAGGCGACAACTCCGTTGCCTTTAAGGGTGAACTCAAGGGAAGGCTTTACTTGGTGGATTTCACATCGGATAAAGCCCAACTTGACACATGCTTATTGGCAAAGTCTAGCTTGAGTTGGCTTTGGCATCGCCGGCTAGCTCACGTTGGGATGAATAATCTCAATAAGCTTCTAAAGGGGGAACACATTCTAGGACTAACAAACGTTCATTTTGAGAAAAATAGAATTTGTAGTGCTTGTCAAGCCGGAAAGCAAGTTGGTGCTCCTCACCCCGCCAAGAATGTACTCACAACTACAAGGCCATTAGAACTTCTTCACATCGATATCTTTGGTCCCGTGGCTTATGTTAGCATTGGGGGGGGAACAAGTATGGCTTTATCATTGTTGACGACTACTCTCGGTACACTTAGGTTTTCTTTATGAAAGACAAGAGCAAAGTTCATGAAATATTCAAGAAGTTTGCCACAAGAGCCCAAAATGAGTTTGAAGTGAAGATCAAGAGAGTAAGAAGTGACAATGGCACCGAGTTCAAGAACACCAACATTGAAGAGTATCTTGATGGAGAAGGCATTGGTCATGAGCTCTCCGTCCCATACACTCCACAACATAATGGGATAGTGGAGAGGAAGAATATGACTCTTATTGAAGCCGCAAGAACCATGCTTGATGAGTACAAGACTTCGGATAGTTTTTGGGCGAAAGCAATCAACACAGCTTGTCATGCTATCAACCGTTTGTATCTTCACAAGCTTCGACACAAGACCGCCTATGAACTTCTAACCGGTAAAAAGCCTAACGTGTCTTACTTTAGAGTTTTTGGTTGTAAGTGCTTCATTCTTAACAAGAAGCCCAAAAGCTCTAAGTTTGCACCTAAAGTTGATGAAGGTATCTTTCTTGGTTACGCCTCAAACGCTCATGGCTATCGTGTCCTCAACAAAACCACCGGTTGTGTTGATGTCACGTGTGACGTGACGTTTGATGAATCTAATGGCTCTCAAGTGGAGCAAGTTGATGAATTGTGTGTAGGCAAGGAAGTATCTGCTGAGAAGTCAAGCCTCAAGAAGAAGATGATGAGGACTGCGAGATCTTAGAAGAATCACCAAGTTCACCTCCCGCTGCGAACCCCGAAGAGTCCGGAGAAAAACCCGGAGACTCCGGGATTCCCGAAAACTCCGGAGAAAATTCCGGAAACTCCGGACTTCCCACTGGTGACTCTCAAGGCAGTCAAGAAGATGAGGATTTGATTCAACAAGAAGCCTCCGACCCACATCCAAGAGTTCGTCAAAGTGTTCAACGAGATCATCCCGTTGACAACATTCTTGGAAGCATCCGTAGAGGGGTAACAACTCGTTCAAGATTAGCAAATTTTTGTGAACATTACTCGTTTGTTTCCATGTTGGAACCTCTTAGGGTTGAAGAAGCACTTGAGGATGCGGATTGGGTAATGGCTACGTAAGAAGAACTCAACAACTTCACTCGGAATGAAGTCTGGTCCTTGGTGGAACGCCCCAAGCAAAATGTGATAGGTACTAAATGGGTCTTCCGCAACAAGTAAGATGAGAACGACGTGGTGACCAAGAATAAAGCAAGATTGGTGGCAAAGGGGTACACTCAAGTAGAAGGCTTGGACTTCGGAGAGACTTATGCACCGGTGGCAAGGCTAGAAGCAATCCGCATACTCTTAACCTTTGCCACACATCACAACTTCAAGCTACATCAAATGGATGTCAAGAGTGCTTTCTTGAATGGCCCAATCTCCGAAGAAGTCTATGTAGAACAACCACCGGGCTTTGAAGATCCACAATTTCCCAACCATGTCTACAAGCTCCATAAGGCGCTCTATGGGCTCAAACAAGCCCCACGAGCATGGTATGAATGCCTTAAGGAATTTCTCTTAAAAAGGCTTTGATATAGGCAAAGCCGATCCTACTCTCTTCACTCGTAAACAAGGAAATGATTTATTTGTATGCCAAATATATGTCGATGACATTATATTTGGTTCTACTAACCAAGTTTGGGTTGATGAGTTTAGTAGGATTATGACCAAAAGATTTGAGATGTCTATGATGGGCGAGTTGAAATACTTTCTCGGATTTCAAATCAAGCAACTCAAAGAAGGCACATTCATAAGTCAAGCCAAGTACACCAACGATATGCTCAAGAAGTTTGATATGAACAATGCCAAGCTCATCAAAACACCTATGCCATCAAACGGACATCTTGATCTAAGGCCCTGTTCTTTACATCAAAAAGAAACAGTAAAAAGCACTATTCACATGTCACATCCATCACATCTTCTCTCACAAGAAACACTATTCCAGCACTATTCATTTGCAACTTCACTATTCCTTTTCACCCAAAAGAACGGGCCCTAAATGAAGAAGGCAAAAGCATCGACCAAAAGGTATATCGCTCCATGATTGGATCTCTACTTTACCTTTGTGCATCTAGGCCCGATATCATGCTTAGTGTGTGCATATGTGCAAGGTTTCAAGCTAATCCTAAGGAGTGTCATCTAATGGCCGTTAAGAGAATCTTTAGATACTTGGTTCATACTCCTAACCTTGGTTTGTGGTATCCTAAGGGCTCCACTTTCGATCTACTTGGCTACTCCGATTCGGACTATACCGGTTGCAAAGTAGATAGGAAGAGTACATCCGGGACTTGCCAATTCCTTGGAAGGTCCTTAGTGTCTTGGAGTTCCAAGAAACAAAACTCCGTTGCTCTTTCCACCGCCGAGGCCGAGTATGTTGCAGCCGGCGCTTGTTGTGCTCAACTACTTTGGATGAGGCTCACTTTGAGAGACTTTGGTTGTAAGTTTAGCAAGGTGCCACTCTTGTGTGACAATGAGAGTGCCATCAAGCTAGCTAACAATCCCGTAAACCACTCAAGAACAAAGCACATAGACATAAGACACCATTTCTTGAGAGACCACGAAGCCAAAGGAGATATCACTTTAAGTCACGTGAGCACCGATAAGCAACTAGCCGATATCTTCACAAAGCCCCTTGATGAACTAAGGTTTTGTGCTTTGAGGAGTGATCTAAATATCTTGGATTCTCGTAACTTGGCTTGAGATCATGCACATGTTTGAGTGACCTAGAATAAGTCTTTTGAAAAGAAAATGATTTGCAAAACTTGTGTTCATTTGTTTTTGAAATATTTGGATCTTATTTTGGTGCAACACTTGGGCTATTGTTCTCATTGCTTGATTGTGGCTAGTCTCAAGTGTTGTTACTACTCAGGCTCACATATACTACATGTATAGTCCTCCAAATCTATTCCAAATCAAATTCCTTGCAAATCTGCTCACTGGTCTCAGGGGGAGCGGAAACTCCGGACAATTTCCGGAAACTCCGGGTTTCCCGGAGATTCCGGGTCTGGTCCGGACATTCCGGGTCTTTAAGGGTATATATATACCTTTCACCGAGGTTACTTTTCCTTTCACCCTTTTATCACGTTGACCGGCCACCCTTTCACTCCCGTCGCTCTCCCCAACTCCCGCGCGTCGCCCCCCTGGCATTTTCCGATTCCACCCATCCAAATCGAGTGAGAGCTACGGTTTGAAGGCTCCAAGGGGTGGAGAACAAGGATCTACCGCGTTTTTGAAGACTTGGAGCTTCTCCCCCTCTCTCCCCTAAGGTATCTCATGAAGACCTAGCCCGATCTATCTCCCTACTCGTTTCCTTTCGGTATCCTCTTAGGGAATAGTTGGAATAGACTCTATAGGCTCTAGATCTGCAATATCTCTTAGTTTCAATGGTTGATTTGTGCGGCATTGCGATTTAGGGTTTTGGCTGTGAAACCCGGAAACTCCGGAAATCTCGAGCCCGGACTCTCCGGACATCCCGGAGTATCCGGACTTTTTCCCGGAGTCTCCGGGGTTCACACTGAAAACCCTAAGTGGCAGTGCTTTGCATCTCTTCTATTGCTTATCTCTCATATCCATATCCTTCTATATCTTCAGATCATGAGGGTGAAGATCCGGCGCGACACGGATGAGCCCTCCACTCAAAGGAGGACCAAGGCAAGGCACGACCCCGCCACCTTGAGGGTCGTGCAAGAGACCTTGGGTCAAGAATCCTCTCAGCGCAGTGCCAGGCCAAGAAGGGGTGATCCCCCTCCATCTTATGCTGAGGGAAGTGAAGAAGAGGAAGAAGAGATTGAGGAGAAAGAGGGGACCGAGAGTGATGATGATGAAGTCAAGGATGACACCTATGAGCAGCCCCCTGAGCCTCCTCGCCGCCATGGAAAGGGGCCGGCTAAGGAAAACCCCTGCTACAAACCTCACCCCAAAAAGAGCCACAAAGCCTCCTATATCAATCAAAGCCGACCAGTTGAGCGTCAACCTCCCAAAACCAAACAAGGAATAGCAGCCCATATCTGCCCTAAAACACCCTCAAGGCTCATCCCTTCTCTCCCACCAAATGTACAAGTAGTGAACACACCTATCAAACTCCGAGAGCCCGGATCGGTCCTTGGATTTGCTGAGCGCATGTTTCGAGACTACTCCAAGAACGCTCTTGCAGTTAGAGAGCAAAGGGAAGAGAATATTTATCGCTATCTCAAGGGTGAGGGGCTAGAGGCAAGGTTTTGGTGTGACTTCCATAGCGATTTCTACCAAACCGTCATTAGGAATCCCAAGTTGGTTGCTAAGAACATGGTACCCATTGTGAAGATGAGGTACATTGATTGGAAGTACTATGAGGACCTCAACAACACCGTGTTCAATTCCGTGATTGAGAAGTGCAAAGAAGTGGACTTGTATGACATCATGGGCTTTCGCTATAATTGGAACAAGGAGATCCTCGCCCAATTCCATTGCTCCTACTTCTGCGATCCCTACGACAACACCATCACATGGACTACTCAAGGCAACAAGTGCACAATCGACTACATGACCTTCTCTAGGTTGTTGGGACTTGGATCAAAGGATGAAGATCGCACTCCTATTCATAATGAGAACAAGTACAAGTCAAGGGACCTCCCTTACATGTTTCCTAGTTGTGCCTTGGCCATCGAAGGAAAAGCGGATCAACTCAACCCATACTACTACTATCTCAATCAATTCTTCCGAGCCACCATTGACCCTAAGCAAGGAGATGCTACAGCTCTAAGGTACTATGCTCCAAATCTCCTCAATAGGATGACCCCGGACGAGGACGGATTTTGCATATTTGACTTCATATGGAATGAGTTGAGGAGAGCTATGAATGATCCCATGAAGTATCTTCCCTATGTTCCTTATCTCATGTACATGATTGAGAGACTTACAAATGTCCGCTATCCCAAGGATGTTGTCCATGAGCCCTTTCGTCAACTCCGTGACCGAGCCAAGAAAGCTCCCAAGGCTCCTAAGTATGTTGGCTCCTCTAGTGCAGCTCCTCGCCATGATGACATGCCCGCTGCACCCTCTCCACCTAGGCCTCCCCATCGGCACCGTGGCTCCATGATCAAGAGAGTCTTAAAGAGCATATTCAGTATGTGCAAGACCATGGCCACAGAGACTAATGAGAACCGCCGGGATATCATTGAGATCAAGTCTCACCTTGGCCTTCTCACCGATCCCTACCGCGAGCTCCCCACCTTCGATGATCCATTTGCGGAGTGGGACGCCCAAGATGTAGAAGAGAGGCAAGAAGAGGAAGAGGAAGAGGAAGAGGAAGAGGAAGAGGAAGAGGAAGAGGAGGACAATAACGACAATGAAGAGGAGGAGGACGACGAGGACTCCGAGTGATCCAACTGCTGCCCCACTCCCTTTTTAGTGCTTGATGCCAAAGGGGGAGTGAACATTTATCTATCTATCTAGTGTGGAACTTTATGGATTTGAATTTGGACAATGGCTTGTAATAACTTTAAATTCGTATGCGTGTAAGACTATGTAAGCCTGAGACTTATGGTTGTGTGCTTGTGGTTGTTTGCTCAGTTTTTACATTCTAAGGATGCTATATGTTAGATTGAAAATACTTGATGAATGTTGTTTTTCACTGGTGCTCAAAAGCTCAGAGAATCCGGACTTTTTCCCGGAGTTTCTGGGATTCCCGGAGATTCCGGGACTGACCCGGACATTCCGGACTTTTGAGTATCAGATTTCTTTTGCTTCCTTTCAAGTGCATGAACTGTCATATGCATTTCACAGATTACTTGTTGCACATCACAAGCACCCCACTATTGTAATACTCTCATGTCTTCTTTTCTTGTGCAAAGTTTGGTCCTAAAATGACCATTGATATTCAAAATCAATATGCACATATTAAGGGGGAGTATTACAAATTGTCTTTTAATATTCATTAATTATCTCTTGTTAGACTAAAATGTGTTGTCATCACTCAACAAAAAGGGGGAGATTGAAGAGTATCTTGGCCCTCTAAGTGGGTTTTGGTGATTTAATGACATACGCTTAAGTGGCTAATGTTTTATCTAGTGTATGAGCAGGAATTAAAATTGTATGTGGCATCAAGTGTTATTCATTGAGTAAGCAAAAAGGAAGTGATGCTACAAAGGGGTTCCTATGAAGGTTTATTTATTTTATATTTTGAATTTGAGTCCTAGGAACGCCGTACTATAAACAGGGACAGGAAATGTATCTTCCAAGAATCGAACAGGTGCTCTAGTTGTCAAAACAAAACCTATGAGAGACACCTTTGCACCAACACGTTCACGGGGTAAACTTTTTGGGTGCTGACCTTGGAAGACCGGAGTTTCCGAGGGTTTTCCCGGAGTCTCCGGACTTCCCGGAGTTTCCGGGGTTTTCCCGGATATTCCGGGTCTTAGAGCTGTAACAGCTCTTTTCTGTGTGAGGGGGTATAAAAGCCCCCTTCACCCTTTCCCTTCTCTCTCTTGCCCATTTCGACCTGCAACACTCAGAACTCATTCCTCACCCCTCTTTACTCCCCTTGGCTTGGTTTTGTGAGATTTGTTGGGGATTTAAGGAGGGATTGAGAGCAAGAGCTTGGAGAGTGCTAGTGAGCTGATTTCCCATCTCTAGAGCACCTCGTTCTTCGCTTGGTTGGCACAATTTCGTGTTTGTTACTCTTGGAGCCTTGAGCTCCTAGCCGGCTAGGCGTTGCCTTGGAGCATCCAAAGGTTTGTGGCTACCCAAGGAGGTTTGTATCACCCCGAAATTGAGTAAGTAACTCTAACTTGATCTTTGTGGTCGCTAGAGGGAGGAAAGTGACCTAGGTATAAAGGTCCACCCTTTGTGGGTTCCTCAACGGAGACGTAGACCTCAAGGTGTGAGGTTGAACTCCGGTAACAAATCCTTGTGTCTCTTGTGTTCGTTGCTCTTGTTGTATGCTTGTATACCTCTTGAGCTCTATTCTAGGGTTTGGTGCCGATCTACTCCGTGTTGAAGTTTCTGTAGGTTCTAGGTGGATAAACAGGCTTGTCTCATCCCAGTACATAACCTATTTTCACAGATCTTTGTTTGAGCAAGTTTAATTTCTGTCGATTTGATTTCTCCCTCGTAGGCCCGAACAATCCGGACATTTTCCCGGATTCTCCGGATTTCCCGGAGTATCCAGAAAAATATCCAGAAACTCCGGACCTGGTCTGACAGTTGGTTTAAAAAATTTGTAAATTTCAGGTTCGACTATTCACCCCCCTCTAGTCAACATCTTGATCCTTTCAAATGAAGGCTACTTTCTTCAATGTAGATGCTTGCTATAGGTGCACTATTGATCTCTATGAGAAGACACAAATTGGAGAGGAGATATGTCGATTGCAGGTTGGAATTAATGCAATTGTAGATGCAAACATAACTACATGGTACTTTGATACATCCAAGTATCCAACTGAATCTTTGTTTCTACAGTCAACAAACAGTTTACGTGTGCAATTCTCTATTAGTTTATTGGCTTGAATTACAGTTCCATAGGATGCTACTCAAAGATATCAGTGACTTACTGGCTTTCATTTGTTTGCATATTGCAAGTTCTATATTGATTGTAAATAGAGTTTGATTGTATCCTATGTTTTTGTATATGTTTTTGTATGATACTCGTGCTTTTATTTGCATTCGATGTGCACCATTTACTTATACACACTGTTCTAGTGAGGCCTAAAAGATGATTTTCAGGGACAGTTGCGGATGGGAAAATATTCAGTGGAAATCACCTCTTCGATGGAATCGTGAAAACCCTCCTAAAAACATAGTTAGAAGTGTCAAAAAAATATGAAACGATACACGTCCATAGTCTATCAATATATGTTCGTTGTGGCAAAAGTTGGGAACCAAACTTAATATAGTAAAATTCATATGAAAATAACAAATTCTAGATGCATTTTCACTACAAGACAAATTCACAGGATTTTTGTCTTCTAGTGTGAATCTTGTTATTTTCGTATGAATTTTTTCAAAACGAGTTTGATTCTCAACTTTTTCCACCAAGTATATATATAGATGGACTATGAACATACATCATTTCACATTTTTTGAAAATGTATAAATATGTTTTTAAGAAAGTTTTCACGATTCCACCGAAGAGATGCTCTCTGCCGAATATTTTCCCGTTGCGAATAGTCTAGAACCCAAACACGCTTACCCCAAAAGTCCCCGTCAAACGGCTCATCTTCCGGTCAACACTCAAAACAATCAACAATAGCGCACGCTCACGGCTCTCACGCCACACTCCACTCCACAATCCAGCTCCTTCGCTTCGGGCGACATGGAGCCCAAACCCTCGCCGCCGCCCGCGGCCAATCCGCGCCGCCGCGGGGCAGCGACCAAGCGCAAGGAGAGGGCCGCATCCACGGCGCTCTCGGCGTCCACGCCGCCTAAGCGCCAGGCCCGGGAGCGCGTCCCCGTCGACCCGCCACCCCTCCCGCCGCCGCCGAAGCGCCAGGCCCGGGAGCCCACCCCTGTCGACCCTCCACCCCTTCCCCCGCCGCCGCCGCCGCCTCCTGCACCGAGCAGCCGCCCGCCCGCCCGCAAGTCGCGGCGCAAGCCCGCACAGAAGAAAGCGTCGCGCCGCTCGGTGAATACTCCTCGCGAGCAGGAGGAGAAGAAGGAGGAGGCGCCGGCGCCGGCGCCGCCCCCTCCCCCGCCGCCACGGCCGTCGCTAGAGCAGGAGATCGAGGCCGTCATTTCCCGCGGCGCCGGCGTCCACGTCGTCCCCACCTTCGCCGGTATGCCCCTGCATCCCAACGCTTACTTAGAAGAAATAGGATACCTTTCCTTCTCCGTTTCATCCATCTGAGTCTGTTGGTAGGAAATTTGAGTTAGAGCTTTTTGCCCCGACTATAAGGTGGCCTGTTTGTTTAAATGCTTGCAAGGAGGCACTCTCTGTTCTAGTAGCGTTTAGTTTGGATTCAACTACTAGCAGCTACTTTCCCATGCTAGTTTGTGTATAGATGCAATAGTCAACAAGCATATGGTTGTCTCAATTTGTCACCATGCTGTGGTTTCTCAGTACGCTCACTTATGTCTCTCTCTCTTTTTGTTCTTTTATGTCTCAATTTGTACTTTTTTAATCTTTTTGTTGCCTACCTGGTGCTCCTAGCAAAGGCCAGTGGGAATTGTTAAGCAATTGATCCCTATAAATGGTGCATTCAATTCTCTGTCAGACCAAAAAATATTATATCATAGATTTCCTAGAAAATAGGAAAATACGAAAGTTCATCACCTCTTTCACGACTCCTTTCCTAGAACTGTCGGACACTACAATAGGTAGAGAAATTTCCTATCTTTCTTTGCCATTGTTATCCATTTCAAGTTGTTAAGAATTAACTCCCGCACCAAAATTTCATCCTCACACCAACTAGTTACAGATCGGGTCTTTATGGTGGCTTACAACAACAGGGTGGTTTCACATCCTTTTCCTTTGTAGCTTGCAGATATTTCTGCTGTTGCCATGACAATGGAGCAATATCGGTTGTTAATTGCAGTGTATGATCCTTAATCTGAGGGTTTGAGCTTACTATCTATGCTAAACTGTGATAATTCTATGATGTCTGAAGTGTTCTGTAGGTACAATGCATAAAATGCAAGCCCCTTTTAACATTAAAATGCAGCTGATGTCCTTGCATTCTGGAGCTACTTAAAATTGCACATGCATTTTGCATACTGTACTGAATTATTGTTTGTCCTCTTTACTTTTTGCTATTTCCCTAAAGGATGGTTTTCATGGAAGGCAATTCACCCAATTGAGAAGCAAATGTTGGCTACATTTTTTGATGGGAAATCAGAGATGAGGACACCCGAGATATACTTGGGAATTAGAAATTTAATCATGAGCAAGTTTCACTTTAATCCTGAAGTGCATTTGGAGGCCAAAGATTTGTCTGAGTTGTCAATTGGGAAGATGGATGATCGTCTTGAAATTTTGGAGTTCTTGGCTCACTGGGGCTTGGTTAATTTCCACCCTTTCCCACCAGTTATGCAGAAATGCGAGCTAGTTGAGAGCAAAACTGGTGCTGATACAGAGGAACAAATTTCTCTGGTTGAGAAGCTATTTCAGTTTGAAACAGTTCATTCATATCTGGTACCTGTTCCGAAGAAAGCTGATCTCATATCGCCAGTTCAGTTCACTAGCTTGCTTGCTGAGCCTACCCTAGCTGAAGGTGTGATAACCACAGCTGAGTCTTCTGTTGAGTATCATTGTAACTCCTGCTCAGTTGATTGTTCCAGAAAGCGCTATCATTGTAGGACTCAGGTCAGTTTCACTGCTCCAACAGAAGAACTTGCATCACTATCTTTTATCTACAAATGTTTCAGAATTTGTTTTGTTGAGAAAATAAATGTTAGTTTACAATGCTATGATCTTTGGAGAAAGGCGAACTATATATTTGAGGGTGCAGGACAACATGGAGGAATGTAGCTTAGGATTTAGGGCTGAATGAGATATACATACTTTTGTTTTTTTTGCTTCCTCATAGACATGACCCTAAGTGGTACTAGCCTCTTGCAGAAATGCAAAGGCTACGGACAAAAAGACCCTAAGTGGTCGGACCCTTCCCCGGACCCTGCGCAAGCGAGAGCTACGTGCACTGGGCTGCCCTTCCTCATAGACATGACCTCATCATATGTGTGTATATTCACTATTCAGGAGTCCTTAACTCTAAAAAAATTGAGCTTTTGAGTTGAATTTGGTTGCCAGTTTCATATTTACAAAGCCACCTTGTTCCTAACAATAGACCTAACAAAGTAACAATAACTCTTATCTTATCTAACACGCTTGGATGCCACATCCTAACAAACTAATCCTATTCCTGCGTTACACGTGAGGGAGGGCTGTGCCGTCCCTGGGCCCTGCTTCACACCCACAACACACTACCTAATGGCCACATAGCACGCTGAATTGGTGTTTAAGAGCTAGGTTTAACCCCATTGCCTACCTAATGTGGTTTTCCGATCATGTTATGTGGCTTAATTGGGCGTTTCTAGTTCCATTGTGTTTTATTGAGAAGCCATGCTTATGCGAAGCTGCAGCTGGGTAACTTCTGCCACTTAGTTCAACAACTTATTGTTTTGGTTAAGAAATGATGCGTTCATAGTCTCACATAAATTCTATGCAACTGGGAATCATATTTACCTTGTGCATTATATGTGTTTTATGTTTGTACCAAATGGGACAACCTTAGCTTTGCATGAGGCAGCTTAACCTCATATGTACTGTGATCATTCCAATTATTACGGTACAGTATGTTCACCTATTTGCTTCAACCCATGCATATTTTAGATTGTTCTGCCCATGCTAAGTGATATCCCCATCTTACTGTCGTGCCTTTACCCTGTCACATTCCTGAACTCTGATAATTTCTTATTCATTTGGGGTCTAATGCTGAATAATCTCATCTTAATCCTTTCCAGGTAGACTTTGATTTGTGTTCAGATTGCTACAATGTGGAAAAGTTTGATGAAGGCATGTCAAAAGCTGATTTCATCCTTATGGAGTATGCAGATGTTCCAGGCTCAGGTGGTTCTAACTGGACTGATCAGGAGACACTGCTTCTTTTGGAAGCATTAGAAATTTTTAAAGGAAAAGAATGGGATGAGATCGCTGAGCATGTTGCTACAAAAACAAAAGAACAGTGCATGCTATACTTCCTCCAAATGCCAATTTTCGATTCCTTTCTAGATGGTAAAGAATTCAGTGAAACACCTCAGAAGATCACACGACAGGATTCAGCAGAAACTGGCACTTTTGATGTACCTGAGGAAATGGATGTAGATGACAATGCAGAAGGAAAAGAGAGCACTGATGAAAAAACTTTGAAGAAAGCAAATGCTTCTTCAGAAACAGGAACAAAATTAGCTGACCAAAGTGTTTCTGCTAAAAAGGATACTATGAATCAAGGTGATCATGTTCTAGTTGCGTCTTCCGTTGCTGATGAATCAAACAAATCTTCATTGGTGGATCCTGCAAATAAGAAAAATTCAGCTGATGTTGATGTTTCTGGGGAACATGCATCCAACTTTGTTATTGATGTCCTGAGATCTACTTTTGAAGCAATTGGTCACTTTCTGGATAAAGAAGACTTGGGTTCATTTGCTGAAGCAGGAAATCCTGTGATGGCACTGGTGAGTAGACATTTCTGCCTTTATTAATATTTTATTACTTACATAATAAGAGAGCTCTTTGATGTTTTGATAAATAACATGCAGGCTGCATGTTTTGCTTCTGTTGTGGAACATGAGGATGCTGTTACTTCATGTTGTAATTCACTGAGAGCTATATCAGAAATATCTCCTGCTCTCCAACTGGCAACTGGGCACTGCTTTATACTTCCGGATCCACCGAGTAACCTCGAAGATCTTACTCCTGAATTCAGGTAGTGTAGCTCCTCCTAGGACTCGTGTTTAGTATAAACCTGCAATTGCCAAATTTACTGATAAAATTGAAACTTATAGCCCTTGCACAGGTGATGAGTGCCAAGGAGGCGCTGGCGGTACTCAAAATGTGAATGCTACTGATAAAGATAGCAGTAAAAGGGAAGAAAGTGCTTTAGATCTGGAAAAGGAGAAAACTACAATCACCTCACAGAAAGAGCACCTGGAATTATCTAACACAAAGGAATCATTTGTTGAAGGTCCCCAAGCGGAAGTCATATCCAACACCACAAAGGATTCTGATAATCGAACTGCTATAATGGAGAGTGGTGTTGCATCTGATAAGATGAGAGATGGTTGTTATACTTTTCTGTGTTCTGCTACTTCAACTAATACAAATGAACCTAGTTCCACAGCTTCCCAGGAAGCCAGTGCTGAAAGTACAAAGGACACAACCAACCCTGAAGGAGTAGAAGGGGACAAACCAAGTTCTATGGAATTACCAGATGATGGCTCACCTTCACATGGAAAGGTGGATCCAAAGGAGATTGAACATCCGCCTGTGGCCTCATCTAGCATGCAACAACACGAGTCCAACCTAACTCGAAATGGCAACACAAAAGGTACTTTATTTGATCTTATACATTATTGTTTTCATTGCACACCATTGAGGAATATGCCTCAATCCCGGGGTTTCAAACTCCTGCAAGTGGGGCTAATGGACCAGTCATTAGATTTCCTACCCCAACAAGGATTAAGAAACTGGCCAGCTTCAATTGTTTCATGGAAAGCTGTGGTTATCCAAAATGTAGGACAAAAAAATCAATAATTCCAAAATAAGATTAAATTTTTGTTCCTAGTCTCCAGAAATTAAACTTTGACTATTCATGACTTTGTGATAGATTACTAGTAACTATAATTTATTGTATATGGAAGTAACTGATTTAAATCGCTGATGTAATAGTATCTTATGTACGTGTGAAAAAATCAACATATCAAAGTTGCATAACTTATTACTGATTATCCATACTTAAAGAAGTTTAATTCTCGTATTGCATGATGGGCCTATATCATGTAGCATAGGGAGTCATTGGCATTTCAGTTATTAAATATTATATGGAAAGTGATCGGTAATGCAGCTTAGCTTTCATATCATTTCCTCAGGGTACTGTTTGCAAAATAGTTTATGTGACATAGGAATAATTTGGCTCGCATATGATCACAGAACCTAACAGCAATAAAAACACCATTGCTGCTGCTGCTGATCCCGTAATAAGGCTACAGAGAGCGGCAGGTACTGCCATTTCATCAGGTGCAGTGAAGGCTAAGTTCCTCGCGAAGCAGGAGGAAGATCATATTCGGCAACTAGCTGCACTTGTGATCGAAAAGCAGGTTACTCACGGTGGCAATGATTCTATGCCATTTACGTTTCCAACAAAGTTTCAGATTCCAACGTCACCTTTTTTCGGTTAGGCATTTGTCTAGGAAATTTCAGAAAATATTTGTTACCTGATTACCTGTTCTTTGTTTTCTTAACATTGAGTGTTTGGCTCACTGACATACTGTATCATGCAGCTTCAGAAGATGGAGGCTAAGATGTCATTTCTCTCTGAAGTTGATAATCTGGTTTTACAGTCGAGAGAATTGACGGAGATAACAAGGAAGAAGCTTATGCTGGAGCGGCGGGCAATAATAATCGCCTCTGGAATGGCTACCGCGGCATCCAGAACAAACCAGCACGGGGCTCCTGGGACTGCTAGGCTGCCACTGCCAGTAGCCCTGGTCCAGCAGCTGAGGCGGCCTTGAAGTCTAGACGCTGCGGCTGATCACTGATCCAAGTATATAAGTGATGTAGGTCTGGCCTTTTGTAGTCATGCTAATCCTCTGCTTAGTAAAAATCCAGTGTTACTCTGCCTAGGGCCTAGGGTAACTTTCAGGGTCAATGTAGGAATGTGATATCTCAAAACTGGTTTAAGGTGTAAGCTTTGGTGCTCTTGTGGTCTGCACCCTCTTCTTTATGAGTAAATTCCCTGTATGCCATTGAGAAATATAACTCATCCCTTATGTGCTATTGGAAATTAACTCATCCCCTCAGTGCCATCGGTTATATTTTCTCATCCCCTCTATGCCATTGGTAGAATTTTTCATCCCCACTATGCCATTGGTGATGCTGGGCACTGCAACTAATCCATTTGATAGTTGCAAAGCACCGTACCCATAGCCATCCAATCTAGGATGCCGCCATACAACACCACCACCACATGAAAGAAGTAGACTACAATAACGCATAAGTGCACATCGAGCATATGACTCACCATATGCGCAGAAGCAAACTTTAAATTGCATGGAACTAAAAACATATCTCTAAATGTCTTGTACTGGTCACTACGTTCTAAATTATTATTCATTTTGGCTTTTCTCGATACATCCTTGTTATGTACCTAGGCATAACTATATATCTAGGTGCATATCAAAAGTTGTGTATCTAGAAAAGCCAAAACAAATAGTAATTTGGAACTGAGGGAATAGTCTTTAGAAAACAGAAATTGAATTCGAATGAATGTCATCAACATCCATGGAACATTTAAATAAATGTCTGGAAAAGAAGATCAAATATAGGAGACATTTTGCTCTTTTTTAGTAGTATATTCAACGGAGGCAGCAGGGGCTCGTCGGAGGAGGAGGAAGAGGAGGAGTGGACAAGGGAAGTCATGGAGGGTTCAGATCGTGTTCTTTCTGCAGCTGGCACTTTTTACATGACAGCTTCCATCGGATTATTCCCTACCTACTTGGACCAACCGCAGATCGCTGAAGACTCGTGATGATGCCGTTGCCGAGACAAAACAGCCAGGAAATAAGGCGAAGACACAGGGAGGGGTGCTCATGGCAAGAGCAGCTGCCCATCAGTAACAGACAGTTCCAAGAATTCGTTATAAATCAAATCATGCTCCGCGCAAGGCATGACGTGCTGCCTCTCCCTCCCAGCGGCGACCGGCAGCCATGTTGTCGCGCTCATGTGTTTGTCGGCTTCTCATCCTGGCCATGGTGACGACGTGGCTGGCCGCGGACGCCAGCCCGGTCTTCAACGTGACGGACTTCGGCGCGGTCGCGGACGGCAAGACGGACAACTCCAGGGCGTTCCTGAGGGCGTGGATGATTGCGTGCGCGACGCCAGGGAGGCCCGCCGTCGTCGTCCCCAGGGGCGACGGCGGGAGCTACCTGCTCCACCCGCTCGTGCTCCGCGGCCCGTGCAGGGGCTTCATGGAGGTCCGCGTTGCCGGCGTCCTCCGCGCGCCGCCCGGGCTTGCTGCCTTCCGCGGCTGCCGCGAGTGGGTCCACTTCTCCAGCGTGGACGGGCTCCTCGTCACCGGCGGCGGCACGTTCGACGGCCGCGGCGCCACCGCGTGGCCGCTCAACGAGTGCCCCAAGAAGCGCGACTGCAAGCTCCTCCCCACCGTAAATAAGCTCGGGGCGTCGTGCTCTTTTTCTTCCATTGTATATTTTGGCCGTTCGATCGGAAGATCGACGGTCCAGATTGATTTGCATGATGAGAAAAAATGTTGGCTGCTCGTGCAGTCCATCAAGCTGGGGCGGGTGCGGAACGCGACCATCACGGGGGTGACGTCGCTGGACAGCAAGTCCTTCCACTTGACGGTGGCCGGCAGCCACGGCGTGCGGATCCATGGCGTGACCATCCGGGCGCCGCGCGACAGCCCCAACACGGACGGCGTGCACATCCAGGGCTCCTCCGACGTGCGTGTGACGGACTGCGCGGTGGCGACGGGCGACGACTGCGTCTCCGTCGGTCCCGGCGCCTCCGACGTGGTTGTGTCCGGCGTCACCTGCGGCCCCGGGCACGGCATCAGCGTCGGCAGCCTCGGGAGGTACCCCGGCGAGGAGGACGTCCGGCGGCTGCGCGTCGTCAACTGCACCATCGCCGGCACCTCCAACGGCGTCCGCATCAAGACGTGGCGCGCGCGCGGCGGGTCGTCGCGCCCCACCGCCGTGTCCGGGCTCGTCTTCGAGGACATCGTGATGCGGAAGGTCCGCAACCCCATCATCGACCAGGAATACTGCCCCTACGCCTCCTGCCGCGAGTCGCCGGAGCAGCGGCCGTCGGCGGTGAGGATCAGCGACGTCAAGTTCAGGAACATCCGGGGCGTGTCGGCGACGCAGGTGGCCGTGAAGCTGTCGTGCAGCGAGGCGAGCCCCTGCCGCGGGCTGGAGCTCAGGGACATCGACCTCCGCTACGTCAAGCGCGGGGTCGCCACCCAGTCGCAGTGCGCGCATGTCGCCGGCGGCGTGGTCGGCGGCACGCTCGTCCCTCCCTCCTGCATATGAAGGCTAGCTGCCGTCTGTTACAGTGCATGCTCTGGATCGAAGATCTGAGCCACAGCGAATTTTGCTTGATTTAGTCTTCTTGATGAATACAGTCTTCTTGAATACGTCAAGAATCTTAAACTAGTTTTAAGCACTTTTGAGCAATTATCAGGGCTTAAAATAAATTTCCGTAAGAGCGAGCTGTACTGTTATGGAGCTGCAAAAAATTTTGAACATGACTATGCACGTCTCTTTGGCTGTAAGACAGGCAACACCCCTTTCAAATACCTTGAAATTCCGATGCACCATAGGAAGTTATCAAACAAGGATTGGATAATAATTGAGGAAAAATTTCAGAAAAAGCTTAGTAGTTGGAAAGGAAAATTGCTCTCTGTAGGTGGTAGACTAGTTCTAATTAACTCTGTGCTAACTAGCTTAGCGATGTACATGCTGTCTTTCTTTGAATTGCCAAAAGGGGTTCTTAGAAAATTAGATTACTACCGCTCAAGATTCTATTGGCAATGTGATGAACACAAAAAGAAATATATGCTCACTAAGTGGAGCATCCTGTGTAGACCAAAAGATTGTGGGGGTTTAGGCATCCAAAACTTAGAAATTCAGAATAGATGCCTTTTAAGCAAATGGTTATTCAAGCTAATTAATGAAGAATGTATTTGGCCAAATCTCCTAAGGAGAAAATATTTGTCAAATAAAACATTAACCCAAGTTAAAAGGAAACCGGGAGATTCCCATTTTTGGGCTGGACTTATGGAGGTGAAAGACCAATTTCTTCAATGTGGTCGGTTCAAGGTGAATAGGGGAACTGAAGTTAGCTTTTGGGAGGATTCTTGGGCAGGAGATCAACCTCTTAAATTAATTTATCCTAACCTCTATCATCTAGTGAGAAAGAAAAATGCAACGGTGGCTGATGTACTAAGTACTACACCTTTGAATGTGTCTTTCCGACGGGCGCTAGTTGGACATAATTTACAAACATGGTATGCACTGGTGGAGAAAGTTTTAACAACTAGTCTCACCGATGACAAAGATGTTTTCATTTGGAACTTACATAAAAGTGGTACCTTTTCCACACAAACAATGTATATGGCATTGATTAGTGATGGTATTATACCCCGCAAGTGTCCAATTTGGAAGATCAAGGTACTACTCAAGATCAAAATCTTTCTGTGGTACATGAAGAATGGAGTTACTCTAACCAAGGATAATCTAGCAAAGCGAAATTGGAAAGGAAATTTAAATTGTTGTTCCTGTAGCTCCCATGAGACTATTGAGCACCTTTTCATTGATTGCCACTTCGCTCGGTTTATTTGGAATATTATCTACATCACATTTGGAATTCAACCACCATCTAACATCTCAAACATGTTCGGCTCTTGGCTCCATGGCATTCGGCCGGGACTTAAAGGGCAGATTTGTGTGGGCTTAACAGCCATGTGTTGGGCTATTTGGTTGAATAGAAATGATATGGTTTTTAATCGCTCTAAGCCTAACACTTTCATGCAGGTAATCTTCAGGGCTACACATTGGACACGCACTTGGTCGCTGCTGTTTAAAGACAAGGATGCAAGATCAAACTTGAAGAATGCTTGTCGGCTTTTGGAGACGGTTGTCATGGAAGTTTTTGCAAAGTTCGGGTGGAAGTTTTCGAATAGAATTACAGCTTAGTTGTTCTTCTTTTTCGGAGATTTCCCTTTGGCTTCCTAGTTGCACTTTTGCATGTTTTTTAGCCTAAGAGCTCCTGGTCTGTACTAAACCGCTGTGTACACTATCGTTGTGTGATAGTGTAGAGGCCGGAACCTCTTTGTTCCATTATCTAAAAAAAAAAACAGTCTTCTTGAATGAAAAAAAAACAGAAGCATCCAGTCACTAAGATCTTCGGCCTGATTCCATGGAGTCCAATGCTTGGCTACTGGTCCTCATCTCCATTCGAGCACGTCCTGGAGATGAGTCGAGCGTCAGTGACGGGTGGTGGCCGCTCGAACTGGCTGCTGACTGCACTTCGATCTCTCCGTCGAGGGCAAGCATGTGCTCAAAGTAGGAATGAGGCCAGAATCCTGAAACCCGACCGGCAACAGCATCAGCTATCCAACAATGTGTACGTACATTCAGAGAAGGTAACATTGTAATGTTCAGACAAGGATGGCAATTAGAAATCAAAACAGATCACAAATTCACGGTGCTTCAATGATCAATCTGACAAGAAAGAGTGCTCTAGTCTGCTGAATGCAAACTGTGCATCGACATCGATAGCAAGAAGAGCATACCTTGTTCACCGGAGGGTGGCGGGAAGAACTGCAGGTAGCAGAACGAAGCCACCACCAACCCTGCAGGTAGCAGAACGACATTAGCAGACGGACAGTGTGATCTTCAGGAACCAGAAAAGAGTTTGGCAACTGACAGATGTGATTCAGTCGAAACGGGGAACACACGTACCGAGGACTCCGGCGGTGAACACGTCCTGCCAGTGGTGCCAGTAGTCGTCCACCAGGGACACCCCCACCATGGCCGCGAGGAGCAGCGGCATGGCGACGATGCAGAGCTTCGCGACGTGGTCTCCCCGGTCGAACGCCTTGATCTTGCCGGCCAGGTACCACGACAGGAAGCCCAGCCCGGCAAAAGACCCTGCAATGCCAACGTGGAAGTGTCCATTGATCAGAGTTGGATGGGGAATGCATCAAATGGAAACGGGCAAACGGCTTTCAGATTTCTTCAGACTTACACGAGGTGTGGCCGCTCGGGAAGCTCTTGTACCCTTCTTTGATCACGGCGGCGTCTCCATGGCAGATGACCTCTCTGGTGACGTTGTCGTACCTCTGATGCAAGAAGACTCGTCGCGTTTAGTGAGTGAGCTGGCGGGCTTAGCTCTGAATGTAGAAGGCGAGCAGATACAGAGAGCACAGCCTGAACTCTGGAGTTCAGGACCTTAATCAATGGAGCAGGTGACAGGTGGACAACTCACCGGCAGCCCGTCGGGAAAGCAGCGCCAGAAGAAGTTGGGGCGCGGCCGGCCGACGCCGTCCTTGATGGCGTCGGTCAGGACGGCGGTTATGAGCACGGAGAACAGAAGCCCTGGTAGCTTGGGCAGAGGCCGTGTCAGAACTAAGAAGTTGCACACACAGCTGCAAGATAAAGGAACAGTCGAACAGAGCAATGGCAGAGCAAGGGACTTGCCGAGGATGGCGTGGTGCAGGTCGTAGACGTTCCGCCTGTGCACGTACATCCCGGCGACGACGGCCGCCGGCGCGGCGACGGCGAGCACCGAAACGGCCCAGACGGGCACGGTGTTGCCCTTGAGCGGGTACCGGAGGCCCGGCACCGCGTCCTCCCCGACGAAGCGGTGGACGGGCTCGATGAAGTTGAGGACGCCGTCGAGCGCGGCGAGGAGGACCAGCACGGCCCAGTCGAGCAGGTGCAGCCTCGCCACCCTGGCCCCGTGGGCCTTCAAGTAGAGGCGCGGCGGGTGAGCGGCGAGCCCCGCCGGCAGCAGCGGCGGCGGCGGCATCGGGCTTCGGCCCTTCGGGGACCGGGACGGCCGACGGTGGAGAGGACGGCGACGAGAGAGGGAGAGGGATTGCCAATGCGGCAAGGGACACTAGCGCGTGGAGGTCACGACGTGGTGTGGGTTCGAACTGAGGGTGGAGGCTTCAGCTTGGGAGTGCTGCAACGGGTTCGTGACTCGAGAATCTCTCTGCAACTTGTTCGTCTCCGGAGGTACTGCAACTTTTTTTTCATGTGACTTCAACCTCGGAGTCCACCAAAATAAGTGGTGTTCTCTGACAAATGCGCGTGTTGCAGACCTTTTTTGTTCCCATGCAAAGGCTTAACGACCAAAGAAGGACAACACGAGAAGGCGTAAGCAGCCAAAATCACCCTGAACTATGCTGCTGGGCTCAATTTGATCCCTGAACTATGAAAACGTTCAATTTCGTCTCTCAACTATGCTAAGCGGATCAATTTAGTCCCTGAACTATGAAAACATCCAATTTAGTTCTTGTACTATGCTAATCGGCTCACATTCGTCCCCGGTAGCACCAGCGCAGCAGTGGGAGAAGTGTCGATACTGTAGCAGTTCCCTATTTTCCTCCATTTTCAAAATTACTTTTAAAATCATACAACAATATGAAAATCTCTAAAAATAAAAGTTACTCAACTTTTCAAGATCTCCAACTTTACCTTTGGAACCATCTTTGAATTCCAAGTATTTTTGAAATAGGGTTTTTAAATTTCAAAACCTTATTTTCAAAAATATTTGGAATTTAAAGATGATTCCAAAGGTAAAGTTGGAGATCTTGAAAAGTTGAGTAACTTTTATTTTTGGAGATTTTCACGTTGATATATGATTTTGAAAGTAATTTTGAAAATAGAGGAAAATAGGAACAGTTACAGACCTACCGACACCGTCATTTTTTTCTTCGTGCTGCGGGGGACAAATGTGAGCCGATTAGCATAGTTCAGAGACTAAATTGGACATTTTCAAAGTTCAGGACCAAATTAACCCGATTAGCATAGTTCAAGGACGAAATTGCACGTTTTCATAGTTTAGGGACCAAATTGAGCCCAACAACATAGTTCAGAGATGATTTTGGCTATTACGCCACACGAGAAATAATCAAATCTCTCGGAACAATAGGATCAGAATCCGTCGGTTTCTTCGACCTGATCCTCTGCAACCACCCCTCCATCGTATCCGACAGAGAAAGCGATTTCGGGCTTCCGACTTCTGCTCGTTTTACGGTGTGTTTGGTTGGAGAGCGACGAGAGCGGAGCGGAGCCAACTCTCGTTTTGGGGACGGCTCCAACCTTTCTCATGTTTGGTTGAAATGTTAGGTTGGAGTGGCTCCAACCCTCTTTTTTTGTTTGATTGGAGGAATGAGATATGGAATTGACGAGAGAGGGGAGCGGAGCGGCTCCGTCCCTCGAATTTTGAGGGACGGAGCGAACCCGCATCTTGCGAGTATATTCTCCCGAGAGCCGCTCCGCTCCCGCCACTCCCCATCCAAACAGCTGCTGGAGCGGAGCAGTTCCCGCCGCTCTCCAACCAAACACACGGTTAGGGTCTTGTGGTAGAGCTCATGTGATTTTTATGGGAGTCGATTCTATGTGATTTTGTAGTTGAAAATAATTTCTTATGATTCTCCAGCGCAAACTTTTAGATTTAGGTTGGAGAATCACTTTACAGCTTCAAGCTGTTTTTTTTCTAGCTCCCAGTGTTTTAGTTCATTTCGGAGATCACTTCACATAATCAGCTGAGAATGACTTCTTTCTGATTTTTTTTTCTAAAAGGACGCATAATAATATCTATAAACATAAAAAGCTCAAACCCTATATTTCGCAACAGAGGGAGTCTAGTAAAACATGCCCCCGTACTTTACTATGGAGTGATGGGCCATATGTATTTTTCTATGGTAAAACATTAATTGTGTTATTTTCTTTTGAAACCCACAATTTTCTTTCTTCTTCTATTATATTTTTCCTCCATTCACCTCATTGACCTCTAATAAATGTTTGCAATGAAACCGTAAATCTTTTAACTTAATATATTTTCTACTCAAGTGCTGATTACATATTATCTTTTCTAAAAATAATTATCAAGATAGTTCCTATTCCTAGAGATAAAATAGTTGATTAATTGATTAGTTGTATTTTACTTATCTAGGAACCATTGCACTATTTATTGTTGGGATATATCCGCAAGCTTACAACCCAACCCGTGTTCTCGTTTTTTCTTTTTTTAGCTCGATGCTTACAAGCATCATCTCGAATTTTCTTTTCTTTTTTTTCATTTTGCGAAAATATACAACCGTTTCAAAAGTTATCAAAACTACCCTACAACCGTCGTCGTCCACGGCGGCCGTCGTAGCCGCGGTTGACCGGCAAAACGTTGTGGGGTACGGCGGCTGCATGTACACCGTGGGCCACAGTGGCTGCAGGCTCTAACCGCCGTGGGCTACGACGGTAAGCTTTGCGGCCGCCGTGGCCCACGGCGGTAGGGCCTCAGTCCTCTATAAGAGTCGAAATTAGCCCGAAATTGTCATAATAATTCAAAAAAAAAGAGAGGGTTGAGAAGGAGAAGAGAGTGAGGTGGAGGGAGCAGAGCAGCGAAGCTCTACTAGTTCTTCGCTTCATTGCTGGTATTTCGCTGATTTCAACTCTTTTAGTACTTGTACTTAGATGTAATGAAAATGTAATTAGATTGATTCACTAGATTTCTTTAGATCTATAATATAGATGAAATAGTTTGTGGTTCTAGGGTTTAGATTCTATTAGATAACATAATTATTGTTGACTGTGTAGATTTTGGCAGATTAGTTTGTAATTTTAGTTTAGATTTTAATGTATTTATTTGTTAGTCTCTGGATGTAGTATTTGATAGCTGTTATTGCTTTTTATTATGAATCAGATATGTCAGAGATAGTTACAGTCCAATTGTATTATAAATCTGGAGAAATTATATATGGTCCACAAGGAGTTGACTTGTTAAATTTTAGTTCTGTTGAGAAAAATGTTAAAAGAGCAGTAGAAAGAACTTGGGAGGGTATAACCAACTGGCTGTGCAAGACATTTTCAGTAAATTCAGAGCACCAATGTCTGTCGGTAATGGCACTAATCAACAGAAGTGATCATGTGTATCGGGAGCTCGTGCCACTTCAAGGGACTCCACAATGGAGGAGTTATATCAGAAATGCATGCTAAGTTGGTTTGTCCGTAATTTTGTTTGTCCAAATTTTTCAGAAGGGTGGGTCTAGCAGTCAAGTGCATGAAGAAGCTGAGGATGTGCACGAGAGGGAAGGCGTGGAAGGTGTAGGGGAACAACAAGAGGAGGAAGAAGGTGATTCGGGAAGTGATGAGACATTCAGAGATTATGTTGTCACTGGTTTTGTTGATGAGGGAGAAGCAAACCCAGAGGTGATGAGACAGTACGAGAGAGAGTTAGAAGACGATGAACGTGCATTGGAAGAGGACTCCTCGGATGATGATTATGATGAGTATGAGGAGCATGTGCCGTGGGATTGGCAGGACTATGATTTCTCATAGTGTACTGTTAATCATGGTGAGAATGTGCCCTGGGACTACACCGAGAATGAGGTTACAGTGGGCGCTATGTACCCCAGTACTGCACATATGAAGGATGCAGTCAAGCAGTGGTCCACCTTGACTCCGCACAGAGAGTTCAGAGTAGTGAAGAGCTCTCCGCAGATATATGATGTGCATTGTAAGAAACCTGATTGTGCTTTTCGACTGTATGCATATAAGGGCAAGTGGGGTCATTACATAGAGGTCAGAGAAGTGGTGCCTCACACATGTACGCTTGATCAGATTAATGCAAGGCACCGAAACATTTCAGCCGATTTTGTTGCAAGCCACATGTACCCTACCATTATGAAATGTACTTCTTATGAGCTGAAGGCCATTATCAGTGCAATTGAGAAAAAATTCGGGCACACCATCAGTTATGACAAAGCATACAACGCAAAGAAGAAGGTATTAGAGTATAGGTAGGGTACTTATAAAGCATCCTACCAGAATTTGCCTAGCTTGCTGCACACAATAGTTCAGATGAATCCTGACAGCTATTATGATATTAAGGATTATCCTTGTCAGCATAAACCAGGCAAGCATGTGCTTCAGCAGTCATTCTTGGTATTGGGTACCTGCATTGAGGCTTTCAAACTTTGTTGACCGGTCCTTTGCATAGATGGCACTTTTCTCACAGAGAAATACAAAGGAACAATCCTGACAGCTGTGGTAGCTGACAGTAATAATCAGGTGCTTCACCTCCTCTTTGTGATACTAAATTTATCGATTATTTATTTGTCATTGTTGTTTTATTATGTGCTGACATGTATTTGAAAAAGACTCCACCTCTTCTTTGTGATTTCATGCAGTGGCTAGATACCGAGCAGTCTGACTTCGACGAGAGCTACGTCGAGGAGGCGGGACGTGATGCAAGGGAGAGGTGGTTCCGCATGATTGAGGCAGCAAAAAGAGAGGAAAAATGGAAGGAGGAGCAGAAGGAAATTCGCATTCGCCAGGAGATGAGAGAACGTGAAGCAGCTCAGGCCTGTGAATCAGAGAGAGAGGAAGAGGGAGAGGGCTCGCCGGGCCAAGGAAACTGGTCCGGATGCCATCAGGAAGGGGAAATACCCTCGTTGTACTCAGTAGACTTAGAGTATTAGTCGGATTGTATCAAATAATTCTGGATTTCATGTCATCGTCAACTAGGGTCGGTTTGTATCCTTAAGAACTTTAATCGAACTGCATTAGAGTATGTTTCTCCGTTATGTGTGTTTCGTTAGAGTGACTGCCATATACAGAGTCGGATGTGTTTCCTCCGAGTCACTGCCGTGTTCCCCTCCCACGGATCGACTAGCTGTGACACCCCAGGTTTTCAATTAGTGTTGATTAACACTGATGACTGGTCAACAAAGTCAAACACACTGACTTTGGTCAAACCTTGGTCAACCTGGGTCATCACCTCGAAAACCGAGCCAACAATCTCTAATGGTCAATGCTTGGTCAAATTTGGTCAAAGTATGGTCAACACCCCTACCTAAACCCCTTGAACCCTACACAATCCTAGAATTTTTGCCGCGTTCTCCAAATTTTATCTAAACACTTCAAAATCGGCCAAAATAGAAGTTGTTCATCTTTTTGAGAGACACAACTTTGCTTTTGGGTGGCATTTCTAATTTTGAGTGTACAAGGGTGAAAAACTCGGACAACGCTGACAGACACTATTCATGAGTGCTGAGAAAATCCCGGATTTTGCCTGCTAAATCTGCTTGATCCATTGATCAAAACACCTATCGGTCTTTGAGAAAGTGGTAGAGGGATCCATGATCTCCAACTTTGCTTATTACCACTTGGTGCACTTCAGTGTCGAAATCGGGAGAAAAGTTGAGTCAAACGGTGCTACCCCGAGCTGTTTTTGCGCCGGAGCGCCCTTGCGCACGACGCCGTCGCGCCCTCGCCACGTCGGCCGCCAGACGCGCACATGCCGAGGCACACCTCTGCCCACCGGTCCAAATGTCAAGGTACCTTCCGCGCACGCACGCTGGGACCCACGCTGCACCGACGTCCGCGCCCAGTCACTCCCCGCCACGCGCCGAGCCGCTACGGGCAGCCCCGCGCCGGCAATCGCCGCCCGGCGAACCCCAGGGCCGCCGTACCCGCCTGTCCCGCACACGCCTATGCCTCGCCTTAACCGCTGGTCTGTGTGTGGTCGTCAAGTCATTGCCGCCGCCTATAAAAGGGCACACCCAGCCCATGCACGAGCACGCCGCCGTCACTGCTCTGCTGTCCGCCGCTGTGCCGCCTGTTGACGGCTGTTAAGTGCTGCTTTTACACCGTCAATACCTACATAATATAATGGTAAAAGGATCATCAACACTAGAATAGGGCTTGATACTGATGATTTCCACAAGTGATGGTGTTTCTAGCTTTTGTTGCAAGATGCACCGAAATACGTGCCAAAAGGGTACAATTGAGAGCAAGTGGTCCAATGGCTTATATAGGACATCACCATAAATAACCTCAAATGCCAATTTGGACTGCACCATTGCGATGGGCTCGTCGAGATGATCGAAATAGACATATTATATGCCTACATCGGAGTTCGTGCGAAGAAGATACACAAAAGACAAGAAGTGACGCAGTGTTGACGTCACGCGGGACCCACACGCTACAGCGCCATGCACACAGGCGCGGAAACTCACAGGAGGTGGCCACGTGGTGGCCGCTGAGTGGCCAAAGCCAGTGCAGTAGATCCTCCCGCACCCGCGCGTGAGGTCCCGCCTGCCATGTGCCGGAGCGCCATTGGCTCCCGACTGCTCCTGCGGATCCCTTCGCTGGCGCAGGGGATGACCCCGCCCGTGCCACGTGCGGCCATCCCAGCGGCTGCCGCAGGCTGCGCGCGGGCGCTGCGTGCCGTGCGCGGGAAGGCACGTGGGGCCGGGATGCGTGGCGGCTCCACAGCGGTGCACGGGAGGCGGCGCCACGGCCCGCGGGGGACCGCCCCGGTCTGCTGCCTGGTTCGATCGGTCCAGCGCCGGTTCGACCTCTGTAGCACCGGTTCAAGGCCCTTTTACATCGGTTCAAGCCTCAGATGCTCCGGTTTCCTCCGATTCTCGCCCCCAGAAGGTCGGTTTCGCCCTGCCAGGTGTCGCCACGCGATTGAGGGCGCCCAAGGCAGCTGCACAAGTGTCCTACCTCCCTTGGCCTATAAATATGAGGAGAGGGGGCTAGAATAGAGGCATCCTATTCCTCTCCTCCTCATTAGAAACACTTGTTTCTCTTCTCACTTGATCTCTCATGGATCCAATGGGTTGAGGAGATTGCTAAGTAGATGGTGATGTGGGTGAGATCCCAGCTTGTTCTTCATTTAGAGCAAAGTGAGTATTCTTGTATTTTCCAATTAGACTAAAGTGATGTTCATGCATGACTGATATGTTCTTGAGTTCTTCGTTCGTTCATCATTTAGAGGCTCGTGTTCTTCATGAACATGCTTCTTCGATCTAGTTGACGAACGAGTTACTCATGCTTTTGCGTTTGTTCATAAGTTAGAGGCTCGTGTTCTTCACGAACATGACCCTTGATCTTTTGTTATAAGCGCATAAGTTTGCATTCCGTTTGTGTGAATTATCCCATTAGATCTTGTTGGGATACATGAATCGGTGACTAGTCGTTCTTCCTCATGCCAATCGATTCCATGATGAGTAAGGTCTAGCTCAACCTCGCGGGTTCGTCGCTTTGTATTTATATGGAGTGCTATAGTGTTTCTACGGGGTGCCAGACGTAGCCGTGCTATAGTAGTAATCGGTGGTGTAGACGTGGTGTCTAGACTACGGGTTATCCTTCGAATGCCCTGTATCCCACGGTTTGTCTTGGGGTAGGCCACGGTAGTGACAGCCGTTGGACCCTCTGAAATCCCCCACGTTCGGATACAGCGTGTAGGCAACCCTTTGTCGTGAACCAACTGTTATAGCCAGGAGGGGCCGGTGTCCGAAGTGAGATTTCTATCCGAGCTTGTTCCCCTCTAGAATCGAGAACCTACAGGAAGCACCCCATCATCTCCCTACCATAGCTGGGGCTTGGTGTCCTTGGACCATTCATCTAGGATAGAAGGTAGTGCACATCGTTCCTTGGATTCGATACCCTTTGGAATACTCCTGAGGTGAAGTGCTACAGCGGTATTTCTGTGTGCTTGTGGTATACCCGGTTGCTCTTATATATTCCCTCTAGGTGTACAACTAGTGGTGACGTTAAGAAACGCCAACACCGCCATTGGCCTCCGCGGTGAACTCCACCCTCCTGGCCTTATCACCACCACTCGAGCTCGGCTACACAACCACATGTACCCCGTATAGCTTTCCGAGCCACGCCTTGCCCTGCCCCGCCCCTCACCTCATCGGAATCAGAGCCGTGATGGCAGATCACCTCTGCTTCGCCGCCAGAGCTCACCGGAGCAGCCTCCGTTCCGGCCACCTCCTCTAATCCACCCCCGGCGAGCACCCACGACCCCCCGAGCCGCTTGTGGACCAAGTCCGGCCAGCCATCGCCGCCGGCGAGCTCCCCTGCGCCGCCGAGGGTAGATGTGTGAAGATTGAAATCCTTCCAGGGAGTTTGGTGCAAACCGAGGGCATGTATCTGAACCTCCAAATCTTTCTGAGGGTCCTTTCGCAAAAAAAATCATATCCCTTTTCCTATTTAGTCCAGTTTCTTTGAAAAATCGTATAAAATCACAGAAAAATCATAAAAATGCAAAACCAACTTTGTTGGTCTCGTTCTGAGTAGATCTACATCTTTTACAAAGGCTGTATATACTTTTGATAAATAGTTTTTGAATGAAAAATCAAAACCAGTTTGTATGTGTTTGTTCATAACTTGAGTGCTACTCTTGAGCTAGTCTTGATTTTTGGATAAGATGGTAGTCAGTACTTGAGTAGGCTATACCTAAGTTTTTGAACAAAGTTACTGAGTAAATCTGTTGTTATGATTTATTTTGCTTTATGGCTAGATCTGTATATATATTTTATACAGCTTTATATATATGCTTCCTGTGGTTCATCTCTTGGATATCACCTTGTTAGGCTAAGATGTGTTGCTGGTAAATTTATCGTGTATTTATGAGCTATTTACATATCTGTTTCTGAATGAGGCTTGTTTATGAAGTAAAATCTATATCTCAGTTTCTGCTAGTCAAATGATGTTTATCTTGGGTCCAGTGGACGTTCATGCTAGGTTTGTGCTAGGGTAGGAAGTTGGGCCACTTTTCAGTTGTATTTAAGCCTGTATAAATTCCTTGTGTTTAAATAGGCTGAAAATGGTTATTTTTGTGTAGCATGAATGAAATAGGTTTTGAAGCTAACTTTTGGTGTGTAGGCTAGTTTTAGTCTCTAGAGGTTCTGTGTAAAATTTGAGCACCAGTGCATGAGTAGTTTTCTCTGTAATTAATATTCCTACTTTTGCTCTGAATAAAGTGTGGTATTTTTCATGCTCTGTAGAAGGCTCTGAATGTTATGAAAATTTAACAGTGGTTCTGTTGTAGTACTATGTGCTTGCACAAAATGTTTCACTATGTGTTACTGCATAGTTTTACCAGAATGATTTTTGGAATCAAACTAGTAAATATAAAAGGATAAATGAAGAAATCATTTCTTAAAAAGCTTGTGTGTGCTTTATCCCCGAGAAATGCTATTTTGGACATCTGAAATGTAACTCTTTTGTTTGTGTGGAAATTTTAATTTGTTTCATTTATATGCACCCGAACACCTGTGGAAATAAATACTTAAATTGTTGCTTGAATAATCTTTATGGAAGAGTATGCTGAATATATTCTATCTAGATGAAAATGGAAAGTCTAACACCCTAAGTTGTCTTGTGGTGGTTTGTAAAGGAATAAACTCACATCACCAATTAACTATTGCATTTGCATTCTACGTGTAGAACCTTCCGACGTTAGCCCAGAGTTCATCCCGGATCGAGGTGACGGACTGTACGGGGGAAGGAATCAACTACGTGGACGTGCAGCAAGACCCGAACCAAGTTCAGAAGTTTCTCTACTAACTTGCTATTGAAGGCAAGCCCCGGTTTAACATTGACCTTTGTGTTTCCTTTCTTTAAATCTCTGAATTTATGCTTGATTATATTTGTGCATTTACGTTCAGCAGTTGAATGGAAACCTTAGATGCATGATCCATAAGTACCTATGATCTTTTACTAGTATGTTAGGTCGATAGTTGCTTTGCACTAAGGACCCGGTACAAGTCGAGTGATGTACTTCGCTCGCATTGATAGGTTCTTATGTTGGAATCATGAGACTGGTTAAATTGAATTGCTCACGTGGTAAGAGCATGGGATTGTGGGCTCCGGTCCAATGGTTAAGAGATTAAGCGTTTGAAAGTACTAAACATTTGTCGGACATGGGTATGGTAAACCTAGTACCTGATCGATACGAGGCAGGAACTTTCGGCTACTAATCTTGGGCTGCTGCCCCAGGCTAGTTACATGTGGTGCATGGTGACACTGGATGCTAGTGTGAGGCATGCCAGCTAGCTTTGTACCTAGGACTGTGGCATCTGATCCTAATCTGAAGAATGGCGGGAACTGTTTGGTTGGAAACACTCTTTGTGAGGGTTTTCTCCCGTGTGTTTAGGTTCACCTTGTAAGGTTATTAATCGATCGATCGTCGGCCTCTCACGTTATCCGGGAATAGCTTAACCCTCTGTCCATGATAATCCCTATATGATGAAATGCTGATAAACTTGATGTTTGATTAATTGTTTGCACAAGTCTGCTTGAATTAGTTGCTTATCTAGTAATAAGTGATCTACTAGAACCAAAGCTAAAATATTGAAAGTAAGGATTAACTCTTTAGTCGCTTCTTGGCAAAAACAAACCCACTAGCCAAAAGCCATGCATGATCAGAAGGATAAGTCTTTTATTTTAGACGGGTAAGTCTTGCCGAGTATTAGTATACTCAGCCTTGCGGTATACATGTTGTTTTCAGGTAATAATGTTTGGCCTGGTGCAATCCCGCCCGGCTGGAAGCTGGAACAGGTGGATGACGAAGAATAATGGTGTTATGGGTGGCCTCCCATGATGCCAAGTTATCGTAGTTTATTTCCGCTGTCATTTAAAACTCTGAACCATGGTTTATTATTTTATGAACTGTGATTTGTAATAGTTGACCCTACAGGGAAAGATTAGTATTAAATTGTAAGGTACTCTGGACTCTCCTTTGTGGGGGTTTAATGTATGCATTTCGATCCTCTGTGTGGTTTACAAGTGATTTACCGGGCTATGACCCGGCAACACTCAACGGGATAATTCTTTATTATCACTTAATGACCAAAGTGGATTGGTTTAGGTGATAGTACAAAATTATCTTGGATAGGGTTGTCACAGTTGGTACCAGAGCATCCGTATACACCAGAGTTATTAGTTTAATCATTAATTACAATGATTTACAAGTAAAACTTGTCAAGATTGATTGGATTTTGAAAATACGTTGGATCATTAAGGAATGTTTAGACCGGAAGGCCCTAGAGGGAATTTTTGGGTTCTTTTAAGGTGGCTAAGTACTTATGGTTTATTTATGCTAACTTCCAGTACTTCTTAAGCCACATGTTTCATACGTGTGTGATATCGCATCACGAGTATGCGAGGGTCGATAGGGCAATCCATTCCACGGATCCTATCTTCTCGGTTGGATGTGCACGTGTTTTATACATGTGTTACCGTATGCAAGTCATACGAAGGATGCCATGTTCTATTCAAGGTGAACATGTCATGAGTTGTAATGTCGCCACGTTTTGCTATACGTGTGCATGATTCCGCATTACAAACATGCGAAGGGGGACATCCTCCATTCAAAAGGGGCGTGTCTTAGGTTGGACGCCGTCCATGTGGCGAAAAATGCATGGATACCATTTCTATAGTGAATGGTAATGTATGTGGACGCTCCCGTGATGTGCTGGCATAGAAGGTTCTTTTTCTGCTGGTACCCTAACCACGTTTCGTGCGATCGTTATGTGACCAAAGTGTAGCCCCGACTAGTTATTATAGGGAGAGAAGTATATAAGCCTTACCACCGGCACTAACTTCGATTTTTGGCTTTATCGCCATGAGAGGTCGTATGTGACGCTTTTGCATCATGCTAAAATTTTGTTAAACCCTAAAATGTTGCAATCATACTTGTGTATGCTCTCTAGGTGCTACCTTGGTCTCCTAATGTTCAAAAATAGGTTGCATGTGAAGGACCGAATAGGCGACCAGAGAGGGGGGGAGTGAATGGGAGCCGATAAAAATTGTTCTCCAAGAACTCGGCTTATATCCCGATTGCCACTCCCAGAGTCATGCACAAATGAGTGGAAGCAAAATCAAATCTCTCTTAACAACCTAGAAACAAAGCTACAAAAGCTTAAGACCCTTAGCGGAAGCAAGAAGCATAGAATGGAAACAAACCGGGCCAAACTGTGGTAGGGCGGGTCACCCTGACACAGGGGGCGGGTCACCCGCCACCCAACAGAGGCAAAACGGGTCACCCTAGCACAAGGGGCGGGTCACCCGCCGGCCGGGTCACCCTGACATAGGGGGCGGGTCACGCTGCGTGCCCAGAAAATCAGCAAGCCGACGATCGAATAAAAATTAGAAACCCAATCAAATGACCTCCTAAAATCACGAAAATTTAACCAAGGCTTTGCAGCAACACTAAGAAGCTTCTCCCAAAAAATCTCCTCAAAAAGATCAAGGAAACTCTACAGATCTAAATCGGAAGACAAAGAACTCGAAAGTCAACGCCACCTAGGGTCACCCGGCCATAGGGGGCGGGTCACCCGGGATAGCCCAGAAAAACACCCTCGAACTCGAACTCAACTTCTGATCCACGGATCTCCCGAACCACTTGAGCTCTTGAGACAAGATTTGGGGGAGATGAGAAGCGTCACTAGATGAAGCTATGCCCCGAAAATCTCGACCTCTAACTCACTAAATCACCGGGAATCGCGGATCATATGAACCACCTCTAAGAACTCGGGCTCCAACCAAAACTCGCGAATCAAAGGGATTTCCCGGTGTTTGAGGGGTCAAGATCACACACAAAGATGCGCAAGGCATCCACCCATGATCCCCTAAAAAAATCCGAGAGAAAACACCCTCAAATCAAGGAATCGAGCGAAGAACGAAACGCCCCAAAAATAGCTCCGAAAATGACACGAAAATCACAAAGAGCTAGGAGATCACCACAACGCCGTATGCTTCCATACATCTAGAGGTTAGAGTCTATACAAGAATCTAGCCTAAGGAAAACAGAGGAAAAAGAAGCAGTCCAGAGCGATCTACCAGGGGAGGAAACCGTAGAGTCCAAGAGAGAGATGCCATCCACCTCTCCGCTATTTATACGAAGTCCATCGGAGGGAGGTAAATGACCACGCTACCCTTACAACTTGAAATGAAGATACAACCCCTCAGGGGCATTTTGATCAAGTATTCATCGAGCGGACACGCTTCCACCATGGCCTTGCTTACCATCGACGCAAGCCCCGCGATCACGCCATGTGCCCCCCGCCTCGAAGCTTCCCGAAGATCCCGGATCATCGTCTCCGTCGCCTCGGGCCTCCAGACTTGGTTTTGAGGCCCAAACCAAGAAACCGTCAACCGATGGTTTTGTGGGCAAACCAACAAACCCCGCGTGCAAGCTTCGGGCTCGATCCGCTACCTTGCACCGGCCCATGTTCATGACTTCAGCCCGCCAGTCTTGCACCGCACGGCTCGCACTTGACCCCATTGGCCACCGGGTCCATCGAACCAAGCCTACTTGCCGCTCCATCACCCGGAGGCCACCACGACTAAGGCCTTTCGCGCTTGTTCTTCACCTGCACCGACACGAGTCAAACCGCAACCTGTACCTGCACACTTAGCCAAGCATCAGTCCACACAACGTTGTCAATCACTCATCACTAAGGAGCGACTCTCCACTGGTCCTCGGACACACCTGGTCCTCAATCTCCCCCTTGATGAGTGCATTGACAACACCCATAGTAACCATCATAGAGAAAAAGAAAAGAAAAACAACCACGAACACAACCCTCCAAGCAAGTGATCCAAAGCCAAAGAACAAGCGAAAAACACGATCACTCGCCAAACCAAGTCTCGGCCCCCTAAGGCAAGGGCAACGGCTCAACACAACCAAGACAAACAAAGCTCACAAAGAGCACACCACAAAGCACAAAACTCAGGCAAACCAAAGGAGCTCCCCCTGCACATATGCAAACTCCCCCTGAGCAAATGCAACCTCTTCTTCTCAATTTTTCTCCTCACATGCAACACCTCACAAATGCATACCAATTTTCCACAAAATCTCCCAATGCATGAAAATTCTCCCCCTTGCATGAATAACTTCTCCCCCTATCAAGCATATTCTCCCCCTTGTTGACAATGCATGAATCAAGGTATATGAAACTCTTCCCCTTGTTTTCATGAAGAATGCATGTCAAAGCATATATACAATCTACCAAGCTTCTCAAATATACAAAGAGTAGGCTTGGTTCGATGGACCCGGTGGCCGATGGGGTCAAGTGCGAGCCGTGCGGTGCAAGACTGGCGGGTTGAAGTCGTGAATATGGGCTGGTGCAAGGTAGCGGATCGAGCCCGAAGCTTGCACACAGGGTTTGTTGGTTTGCCCACAAATCCATCGGTGGACGGTTTCTTGGTTTGGGCCTCAAAACCAAGTCCGGAGGCCCGAGGTGACAGAGATGGTGATCTAGGAGCTTCAGGAAGCTTCGAGGTGGGGGGCATGTGGTGTGATCGCGGGGCTTGCGTCGATGGTAAGCAAGGCCACGGTGGAAGCGTGTCCGCTCGATGAATACTTGATCAAAATGCCCCTGAGGGGTTGTATCTTCATTTCAAGTTGTAGGGGTAGCGTGGTCATTTACCTCCCTCTGATGGACTTCGTATAAATAGCGGAGAGGTGGATGGCATCTCTCTCTCTTGGACTCTAGGGTTTCCTCCCCCGGTAGATCGCTCTGGACTGCTTCTTTTTCCTCTGCTTTCCTTAGGCTAGATTCTTGTATAGACTCTGACCTCTGGATGTAGGAAGCATTCGGCGTTGTGGTGATCTCCTAGCTCTTTGTGATTTTTGTGTCATTTTCGGGGCTATTTTTGGGGTGTTTCGTTCTTCGCTCGATTCGTTGATCTGAGGGTGTTTTCTCTCGGATTTCTTTGAGGGGATCATGGGTGGATGCCTTGCGCATCTTTGTGTGTGATCTTGACCCCTCAAACGCCGGGAAATCCCTTTGATTCGCGAGTTTTGGTTGGAGCCCGAGTTCTTGGAGGTGGTTCATGTGATCCGCGATTCCCGGTGATTTAGTGAGTTAGAGGTCGAGATTTTCGGGGCATAGCTTCATCTAGTGACGCTTCTCATCTCCCCCAAATCTTGTCTCAAGAGCTCAAGTGGTTCGGGAGATCTATGGATCAGAAGTTGAGTTCGAGTTCGAGGGTGTTTTTCTGGGCTACCCCGGTTGACCCGCCCCCTATGGCCGAGTGACCCTAGGTGGTGTTGACTTTCGAGTTCTTCGTCTTCCGATTTAGATCTATAGAGTTTCCTTAATCTTTTTGAGGAGATTTTTTGGGAGAAGCTTCTTAGTGTTGCTGCAAAGCCTTGGTTAAATTTTCGTGATTTTAGGAGGTCAATTGATTGGGTTTCTAATTTTTATTTGATCGTCAGCTTGCTGATTTTCTGGGCACGCAGGGTGACCCGCCCCCTATGTCAAGGTGACCCGGCCGGCGGGTGACCCGCCCCTTGTGCTAGGGTGACCCGTTTTGCCTCTGTTGGGTGGCGGGTGACCCGCCCCCTGTGTCAGGGTGACCCGCCCTGCCACAGTTTGGCCCGGTTTGTTTCCATTCTTTGCTTCTTGCTTCCGCTAAGGGTCTTAAGCTTTTGTAGCTTTGTTTCTAGGTTGTTAAGAGAGATTTGATTTTGCTTCCACTCATTTGTGCGTGACTCTCGGAGTGGCAACCGGGATATAGACCGAGTTCTTAGAGAATAATTTTTATCGGCTCCCATTCACTCCCCTCCTCTCTGGTCGCCTATTCGGTCCTTCAATTGGTATCAAAGCCGGTTACGGATCTTCGTGATTTACCAGCCTAAGATCCAAAGATGGGTGACTATGGCAAGGGGTCGGGTCCTCCTCACTTTGATGGCAAGAATTACCCGATGTGGGAGAGGCGCATGGGCACGTTTTTGCGAGGGAAGAGAACTCTGATCTGGGAGGTCACTCAGAATCCTCATTATGTCATCCCAGACAGTTTTTTGCGTCCAGGTTCGCGGGTCATGTGTGAGGCCAACAGCAAGGCCATTGATTACTTGTTCTGTGCTCTCTGTGCCTCGGTGTTCGAGCGAGTTTACAGAGAGAATGTGGCCGGAAAGATTTGGCTCAAGTTGAGAAATGCTCATGTTGGCAATGCCCAAGTGCAAGCCCGTTTGTTTTCCATTTACCAGAGAGAGTATGAGAACTTCACTCATCTCCCTGTTGAGTCAACCGATGCTATGTTCCAGCGTTTCACTAGCATAGTCAATAACATGAGGGCCAATGTGACAGTGCTCCCATACACGGATCATGATCAAGCTATCAAGCTTTTGCATGCCCTGGATAGGTCTGTGTGGAGTGCCAAGGTCGAGGCCAGTGAGGAGTCGAGCGTGTATGATACGCTTACGCTTGTGAGCTGTTTTCCAAGCTCAGGTCTTCGAAGGTTGATCGTGGCTTGAGAGCCAAGAGCGAGAGCCCCACTGATCCTCATAGTTTGGCTCTTGTCTCAGGATCAAGGTCTAATGCTAACACTGGTCGATTCTCTTTGTCTTGTCTTGTGTCTTTGCCATATGAGGACTTTGAGGTACTGAGCGAGGATGATCTCGCCTTGTTGAGCAAGAGGTTTGGGCGGATGTACGAGAACCGCAAGAATGCAAGGCGGAGCTCGGGGATGTGCTATCGGTGCGGGAAGCACGGGCACTTCATCGCCGAATGCCCTGAAGCCATGGAGATCAAGAACAACTACAAGGGCAAGCCCAAGCACGACTACAACAAGCACCGCTCTCGGAATGACTACAAAGACAAGCGCAAGGACAAGGGCGAGAGAAGGTCCAAGAAGAGTAGCGGCTACAAGAAGAAGACGGCTCGAGCGATGGTTGCCTGAGCAAGCGACATCAACTCCACATCAAGCGATGCTTCTTCTGACTTGAGCAGCGAGGAAGAGCAAGAAAGGCGCAAGGACAAGCGGCACACGGGCAAGAACTTCACCGGCCTGAGCTTCGTCGCACAAGGAGGCTTTTGTGGCATGGCGCACTCCAAGAAGGGTGGGAAGCATAGCTTGGATTCGAACTCCAATTCTGAGGAAGAGGTACGACATGATCCCAACTTCTTGCTAGAGGAGAATGCTAGGCTGAATGAGTTTCTTGATAACTGTGATGATGTGCTTAGAAAGACCAACAAGGAGAAGAGGGAATTTAGGTCTTTGTTGGGTGATTATAAGGATAAGATAGCTGATCTTGAATCCTTGCTTGTGGATGCTAGAAATGAGATAGGCTCCTTGAAATCTGTCCCTGTAATGTCTGATGAGATTGACTGTGGTGATTGCTCTGTTTTTCTTGCTGATTTGACTGCTCTCAAGGAGAAGCATGCCTCTACTCTTGAGGAACTAGATGTGGTTAGGATTGAGTGTGATGAATTGAAATCTAGGCTAGCTTTGTTAGGTGCTTGTACCTCATATTCTGTGTTGCATGCTAGGCTAGATGAATCTCACACTAGAATAGTTTCTCTTGAGGCTGCTTTGAAAGCTCCCATTCCTATATCATGTTCTACCTGTGAAATGCATGCTTTGAAAAACATGGAACTTGCACACTATGTTGACCGTTTGCAGGATGAAAATGATGAGCTTAGGAAATTGATGAGTTAGTTGTCTGGGCATGAGCCACAGTTGAGTTTGATGTTGGCTGAGTTCAAGCGGTTTGATGGTCAGGCGTTGGGGGCTGGCAAGAGTGGTGAGAAGAGTGGTGAGGGAGAAGAGAAAGTTGGAGAGATCCCTACTCCACCACACATCATACCCATGAACAAATATGCACCCAAGCCAAACCACCTCAGAAACAAGCTTGATACAACTCCAGACCCACCAGTGTTCCCCCAGAAAACAGAAAATTACCAGAAATCCATCAAGTTTGTGAGCAACCTGGGTAATGTCTTTGAGGGGAAGTCAGGAGAGAAGGCTGTTGAGAAGCCTGTAGAGAAGCCACAGCCTAAGCCACAGTCGATCCACTTCCATTGTCAGTATTGTGAGAGGGATGGGCATAAGGATGAGTTCTGTTTCAGGAGGAAGAGAGATGAGAGGTTTGCTAGGGAGATGGCAAACAAGGACATGTACCACCTTTCTCGTGGTGTGCCTGAGCCTCGTAGAGGGCCTCTACCTAGGGGTGAGGTGTATGTGCGTACAGTTCCCACTCGTGGAGGTGGAGGTGGTTTTCCTCAGAGAGACAGGCATGTTGGGTTTGGGCATGGTGAGTTGGCTCGACGTGCTCCTTCTCGTGACCGTTACGAGTTTGGGAGGCACGATCGGAGCTATGGTCTAAGATGGACTACGGGCCACGTTTTCCCCCTCATGGTGTGCGTACTCCTCCAGTGAGACGTGATAGGTCCTTTGGTGGTAGGCGTGAGAGGGCTCCTCCTAGAGGTTTTGGTAGGATGGATTTTGGTAACCCTTCTTTTGAGCAAATGGCTCAACACTGGTTTGACTCTTTTGGTACTAACCCTAGTGTTGAGTCGCTTGCTCATTCTCGTTCTCATTTTTTATTGCAGGTGGGAGGCTTAGAGGACTTTTGGTTGATCGACTCCGGTTGCTCACGACACATGACTGGAGATCGTGGGTGGTTCTCCAGCCTCACCCCAGTGAGTACGAGCGAATACATCACTTTTGGGGAGGACGAGTGCTTGCTGAAGGTATGGTGAAGGTGAGTAGCAAGGTGACCTTAAGAAGTGTGGCTCTGGTCAAGTCACTTGGTTTCAACCTGTTGTCAGTATCTCAATTACTTGACGAAGGTTTTGAGGTTCGTTTTAAGTCAGGCGCTTCTCGTGTGCTTGATTCTCGAGGCGATCTTGTCTGTACAATCGTCCCCGAGGGTCAAATCTTCCGTGCTGATTTTTCCCAGTCTGTTGGTCCTCCTCGATGCTTTGTTGCTGGCGTTTTGGCCGAGCTTTAGAAATGGCATAGGAGGTTAGGACACTTGAGCTTTGAGTTGCTTTCCCGCTTGAGTGGTCTTGATCTTGTCCAAAGATTGCCTAAGTTGAAATTCGAGAAGGATTTGGTTTGTGCTTCTTGTCGAGATGGAAAGATGGTTGCTGCTTCTCATGCCCCTCTGACTACGTTCATGACCGAGCGACCTTGTGAGCTGTTGCACATGGATTTGGTTGGGCCAGCTTGTGTTCGCTCTACAGGTGGGAAGTGGTATGTTCTTGTTGTGGTTTATGATTTTTCGAGGTACTCTTGGGTTTTCTTTCTGGAGGATAAGAGTGAGACATTTGACTTTGTTTGGGACTTGATCTTGAGGTTGAAGAATGAGAGACATGGTGATGCCATTCGAGCTATACGCAGTGACAATGGCACGGAGTTTAAGAACTCTTATTTTGATGCCTTTTGCAGTGATCTTGGTCTCGATCATCAGTACTCTTCTCCATACGTTGCTTGCCAGAATGGCGTAGTGGAGACTGGAGAGGAAGAACCGGACCCTTTGTGAGATGGCTAGGATGATGCTCGATGAGCATAGGACTCCTAGGCGTTTCTGGTCCGAGACGGTCAATATCGCTTGCTATGTCTCAAATCGCATCTTCCTTCGTGCCTTTAAGAAGAAGACCTCTTATGAGCTGATGCATGGATGACAACCCAAGGTGAGTCACTTTAGAGCTTTTGGTTGCAAGTGTTTCATTCTGAAGAAGGGCAAGTTGGATAAGTTTGAGTCTAGATGTTCGGATGGTATTTTCCTTGGTTATGCGATTCATTCTAGAGCATATCGTGTTCTCAACCTTAACACTAACCGAATCATGGAGACTTGCGAGGTAACCTTCGACGAGACACAACCATGTAGCTCTTCTGCTTTTGAGTGTGCAGGTAACGAGGAGATTGGAGCGAGGATCTTTGAGGATGAGAAGGATGGAGATGGAGACGACGACGATGATGGTGGTGATGCTCCCGTGGCTGATCGTGTACATGCTACTTCCACTACTACGACGACGATCGAGGATGGACCATCCCCTACACCCACTATGACTGAGGTTGTTCGAGTGGAGGCTGCTGCTGAGGGGGAGATTGTGTCCAGGCGAGAGGCTCCCCGACGTGTACAGATTGATCACCCACCGACAACAATCATAGGTGACCTTCATGAACACACTACACAGTCGAGGTCAAGGAACACTTCTCATTTCGCTCACTCTACTTTTGCTGTGTCGTTTGAGCCCAAAGATATTCGACACGCTTTGTCTGACAAGAATTGGATGAATTCCATGCATGAGGAGTTGGAAAATTTTGAGAGAAACCAAGTCTGGGTGTTAGTCGATCCACTACCAAATTGCCGTCCCATAGGTACCAAGTGGGTGTGGAAGAACAAAGAGGGTGAGAATGGGATGGTTGTGAGAAACAAGTGAGGTTGGTGGCTCAGGGGTTCAACCAGAAAGAGGGCATAGATTATGAGGAGACATTTGCTCCTGTGGCCCATTTGGAGGCAATTAGGATCCTTCTAGCCTTTGTCGTGGCTAAAGGGTTCAAGTTGTACCAAATGGATGTCAAGAGTGCTTTCTTGAATGGGGTGATAGAGGAAGAAGTGTATGTGAGGCAACCCCCGGGGTTTGAGAGTGAAAAATACCCACACCGTGTATACAAACTCCAGAGAGCGCTCTATGGGTTGAAACAGGCACCAAGAGCTTGGTATGGCAGGTTGAGAGGCTTTTTGCTGAGTAAGGGGTTTGTGACGGGCACAGTTGATAAGACCCTGTTTCTCCTTAAGCATGGGAATGACCTTTTGATTGTTCAGATTTATGTGGATGACATAATCTTTGGTGGCTCTTCTCATGATCTTGTTGCCAGATTTGGAGATGACATGAGCAAGGAATTTGAGATGTCCATGATGGGCGAGCTGCAGTTTTTCTTAGGACTCCAGATCAAGCAGTGCAAGGACGGGACGTTTGTACATCAGGCGAAGTACACCAGGGACATTGTGAAGAAGTTTGGCATGAGTGACTCCAAGCCGCTGACTACACCGATGAGTACCACTACGGCTTTGGATGCGGATGAGGATGGCGAACCCGTGGACCAAAAGGAGTACCGGAGCATGATCGGCTCCCTCCTCTACTTGACGGCGACGAGGCCGGACATACAATTGAGTGTGTGTCTGTGCGCTCGTTTTCAGGCTTCACCGAGGACTTCACATCAGCAGGCCGTCAAGCAGATTTTCAGGTACTTTTACTACACTCCTGAGTTTGGTCTTTGGTATTCTGCCTTCTCGACACTCAGACTTCACGGGTACTCCGATGCTGATTTTGCTGGGTGTTGATTGGACCGCAAGTCTACCTCTGGGTGTTGTCAGTTCCTTGGTTCTTCTTTGGTCTCTTGGTCATCTCGCAAGCAATCCAGTGTAGCCCAGTCCACTACAGAGGCCGAGTATGTAGCTGCTGCTAGTTGTTCCCAACTGCTTTGGATGACCTACACTATGAGCAATTTTGGTGAGGAGTGCTCCCAGGTTCCACTCTTTTGTGACAGCACCAGTGCCATAAGTGTAGCCAAAAACTCAGTCCTTCACTCCAAAACAAAACACATAGAAGTGAGATACCACTTTCTGAGGGACAATGTTGAGAAGGGAAACATATCCTTGTCCTATGTACCTACCCAAGATCAGCTAGCCGACATATTCACCAAACCACTTGACCAAGTCACTTTCACTCGCTTGCGGGGTGAACTTGGGGTGTGCTTTCCTTTCTAGCTGGGTCTTGGAGCTTCTCATGTATATATGTGATATATGTTTCATTTTGTTGCATTCCATGCATGTATTTTACTTTCTGTACAAAACCTAGTAGGATAGCCATCTTTGGATCACTTGTGCTAGGAAAAGCTTCTCTTATATACTTTGATCACAGATGTGCTATGTGTGAGATATGTGCATGTTTGGTAAATAGTGATGTGAATGCTATGCCCTTGATGGTTTTGCCATAAATGTATGTTGAGATAGCTTCATGTTTGTGAAAATGATGAAATTGCCTCTCTCATGAGTAGATGCTTGTCTTTGCTCAATTTATACTTAAATGCCTATATCATGTTTAGTTTGTGCTTGAGTATCATGTTCTCATTGCTTGGGGACAAAAACCTTTTGTCATTGTAAATGTTTAGCCCATTTGTTCACTTTGGGAGGAGCATATGTGATTTGGATTTTATGGATTTTATTTGGTATTATTTGAGTGTGTTATGAATTTGAATAATTCAAATTCAATTATAAGGTGTAAACTTAAAGTCAAAACTAATTCTAAAACCCTTTACTAACATGGGCCAGCTAACTTCCACCGAAGTCTATTCGTGCACCTCTAACTCTCGGCCCGTGACCACCCTTCCACCCTCTTCGATCTTGTGGCCCATCAATCGGCCCAACTGTTGGTATTTCTTAACGTCACCACTAGTTGCGCACCTAGAGTGAGTGTAAGATCCACCTGGGTATACTGACGGGTACGAAAGAATCCGCAAGCACACGGAGATACCGCTGTAACACTTCCCCAAAGGAGTATTCCAAAGGGTATCGAATCCAAGGAACGATGTATACTACCTTCTATCCTAGATAGGTGATCCAAGGACACAACTCTATAGGATGAGATGAAGATGGAAAGGATCTTGCTGGTAGCGTGAGAGTTGAGAACAGTCTCTCGATTAGGTACTTCTCATTTCTGACACCGGCCCCTCCTGACTATAACAGTTGGTTCACGGCAAATGGTTGCTACACGCTGTATCCGGACGTGGGGGATTTCAGAGGGTCCAACAACTGTCACTACCGCGGCCTACCCCAAGACAAACTGTGGGATACAGGGCAAACGAAGGATAACCCGAAGTCTAGACACCACGTCTACACCACCGATTACTACTATAGCACAGTTACATTTGTCGACCCGTAACAACACTATAGCACTTCGTACGAAGACGGAGCAACGAACCCACGAGAGAGAGACCCGAACTCACTCAGATATACGCTAACCTATGCAAGGAATCACGGATGAACTTGGTCTAGATTAGGATAAAGAAGCATCCACTAACTCTGATTAGACTAGCAGGCATACAAACAGGTTACAAACTTATATGTTTATAATAGAAGATCAAGGGTCGTGTTCGTGAAGAACACGAGCCTCTAACTTATGAACGAACACAAAAGTATGAGAAACTCGATCGTCAACTAGATCGAGGGAGCGTGTTCGTGTAGAACACGAGCCTCTAAATGAAGAACGAACAAAGAACTCAAGAACACAGTATGAATGCCACTTTAGTCTAACTAAGAATGTCGAAATACTCACTTTATTCTAAATGAAGAACAGAAGCATCCGTAGAGGATCGTTCTTGAGGAAATGTGCCAAACACCATGGCACAACCCCAAGACACCACCCCACCTTCCTTCTAATCTCTAAAGCACTAGCAAGCCAGCACTAATCCTATGCAAGATCTCTCCTCTCCTAATGAGAGAAGCCAAAAGGCAAAAGTGAGAAGGAGGAGAAAGAAGTGTGTGTCCTATTCTCTACCCCATCTCCTTCTATTTATAGGCCTGAGCACCGGCGTGGAAGCACCCCAAACACCCCGGGAATGAAGTGAGGAGCCAACCAGGAACCAGCATGTGGAAGGCCAGGATTGGGCAACCCAAGGTCGGTTCGGCCGACCCCTTGTGGGCCCCACCTACCCTCTATTTTCTCCTAGTGACTGATGTGTGGATCCTTATGGCGGTTCCAGTTGTCCACGTGTTTTGGAGGCGGTTTAGACGCTCTGGTGGGCCATGGGATCCATGTGATATACGCGTGGCGACTTCTGATTCGCCGAGGCTTTCTCCCTTGGATTGATGACATCATGGATCCAGGGGGTGCTCGCATGGCAGCCCCTTATTGGTTGAGCCTGGATTGCTTGGATTGGTGAGGTGGATGGATAAGGTGTGCTTTTGCTCTCTTTCTTGTGCTTATTACCTGCAATTGAATATACATCGCAACTTGTGGAAATTGTCAGTATAAGACCCTATTCTATGGTGGATGTATATTTCTTATGTCAAAATGCAGGCGTTGACGGCCACAAATATGGCACTTAACAGCCGTCAACAACTCCCCCACACTTGACCTTTGCTCGTCCCTGAGTGAAGGTGAGAGGTTCAAGGTGGAAAAACTACTCAAGGTGTAGGATGAACTAGAGGTCATTCCAAAATTTTACCTTGGACTTGTGAGCTTGTGGAGTGTCTATCATGCTATCTTGGGTAGTTAAGGAATGGAACGGACATGAATAAAAAATCATTCCTGCTCATTCGATCAAGCAACTTGGGGTTTTGTGATAAATTTTCAGAATAAACGTTGCTTAGCTCCTCAGTTGATTCTCTCAGATCGCTCAATGTGTAAATGTCCTCACCAAGGCATTAGATTTCCTTCCTTCATCCTACTTCTAATGATAGCTTATGTGGAGCTCAGGGTAGGTATGAATGATAAGGCATACTTGCATAACATATTTTGCAAAGTGAAAGACTAGATCCTCAGAGAAAATCAAATCATACAAACAGATCAAGATGTGCACGTGTATGGGTATTGCGAGTATGGTAAGGTGGATACTAGGCCCGGAATGGGTGCTAGATATTACCATACATATATAATGAGAGTCGGTAGATGGTAAGGTGTATACTAGCCCCAGAGTGGACACTAGTTATTACCATCTAAATTATGGAACTCCTACTTGCATGATTCTCCCTCTTGTATAAAAACCTTTTGAGAACATGGCTATCTCATATATATATATATATTTGTGGACCTTCATGTGTTCATATTTTTTTTAATAGCCATGTCCCTTGTGTAACAAAAATTTAGAAGGGAGAGATCAACACATATGGAGCCTTATTTTCACGGAATGGAATGATACAATGCTACCCTCTAGTGTAGAGGCTTAGCAAGGGGGAAATGGTGGTGTGCACATGAATCTTGATCATGAAAGTAATGAAAAGAATTCTCACAAGGGTCACAGAATTTGACAAAGCTCAATGTAATAACAAGTAGCATATGAGTATACGGTTTTTCAATTAGGAACATCATATGGCTTTGGTAGGACAGTGGTATATCAAAGAGGAGCCTTGCAAACGGGGTTTTATGGTTTTCAAATAAAGTGCCCAAGCACTCGAACATTTAGAGCGGAGATCATTTTATCAGGCCATATCACAAACACCAACCACTTAGATAGGCATGAGTTCCCTAATGATTTTTGCTCATAAGCACCAGGATAAAAAGTAAGGAATGAGCCTAGTTGCCCATTATCCTTGAGGGTTATGAGGTAAGGAGAATAAAAATTCAGAAGTGTAGCTTTTATTCAGTTTAAAGTGCGGGTGGTGTACCTTTGTGTGCGGGTTTCCCCACACTGGTTTCTTACCTGATATTCCGGAAGGCCATGGTCAGGAGCTTATAGCCCCTTTTCGAGCTTGATGATCTCATACTCCTTATCATCTGGCTCCAGAAAGATCTTCAAACGATGGCCGTTTACCTTAAAGGTTTCTCCTTCATCATTTTGTATGGTGATTGCTCCATGTGGTGCAACTTCAATGACAGAGAATGGTCCTTCCCACTTGCTTCGCAGTTTACCATGTCCAAAGAGTTTCACCCTTGAATTATAGAGTAGGACTTTATCTCCAATGGTGAATTCCTTTCTTTTGATCTTCTTGTCATGCCACCTCTTGGTCCTTTCCTTATAGATCTTGGAGTTATGATATGCTTTGTCTCTCCATTCTTCCAACTCCGAAATCTGCTGCTGCCTTTGCCTAGCTGCCTTGGGAAAATTTAGGTTAAACCTCTTAATGGCCCAATGGGCTTTGTGTTCAATCTCCACTGGCAGATGGCAAGTTTTTCCATAGACCAGTTGATAGGGTGACATTCCGATCGGCGTCTTGAAAGCAGTCCTATATGCCCATAATGCATCAGGTAGATGTCTCTTCCAACAATTCCCTGCTTCCTTTACTGTCTTCTGCAAGATATTTTTGATTTGCTTGTTCGAAGTTTCAGCCTGACCGTTGGTTTGAGGATGGTATGCTGTGGCAACATTGTGATGTATCCCCAATTCTGCTAGGAATTTTCTGAACTTTTTATCGATAAAGTGTGAACCTACATCACTTATCACCAACCTGGGTGTGCCGAATCGGGGTAGGATAATGTCCTGGAACATCTTTTTGGATTGCTTGGAGTCTGCCGAAGGACAAGCTATTGCATCTACCCATTTTGACACATAGTCGACTGCCACTAAGATGTACTCACAGCCTTCTGATTTTGGGAATGGTCCCATAAAATCAATTCCCCAAACGTCGTAAAGTTCCACTTGCAGGTTGTCGTGTAGGGGCATGGCATCTCTGGTAGTGATCCCCTCATGTTTTTGGCATCTGCGGCATCTTCGAATAAATTCCTTGGTATCATCATACATGGTCGGCCAGAAGAAACCGCTTTGCCAGATTTTTGCATGTGTGCGGAAAACCCCATGATGCCCCCCATAGGGCCCTGCGTGGCATTTCTCAATGATTTGCAGTCCTTCTGGAGAGGGTACACATCTTCGTAACAACCCGTCATTACAAACTCTGTATAGGTATGGATCGTCCCACATATGCTTTCTGCTGTCATGTATCAACTTTTTCCTGTCCGCCCCTGGTGGTATATATCCTGTAACCATGTAATTAACAATATTCGCATACCAGGGGGGGAGTCGGTGACCTTTAGCAGCATATCATCCCGGAGGTAGTCGTTTATTGGCAGGTCCTACGAGTTAGTAGCATGCATACGTGACAAATGATCTACTACAGAATTTTCTATTCCCTTCCTATCTTTGATTTCAATATCAAATTCTTGGAGTAGCAAAATCCATCTAATCAGTCGGGGTTTTGCATCTTTCTTAACAAGCAGGTATTTTAATGCAGCATGATCGGTGTAGATGATTATCTTAGACCCTACCAAGTAAGATCTGAATTTGTCTAGCGCAAAGACTACTGCCAGGAGCTCCTTCTCAGTTGTGGCATAATTTAACTGAGCTCCGGTCATAGTCTTACTAGCATAAGCAATCGCATGATGCTTCTTATCCTTGGTTTGGCCTAGCACGGCTCCTACGGTGTAATCACTGGCATCACACATGATCTCAAAAGGAAGCGTCCAATCTGGGGGCTGAATGATCGGGGCTGAGATGAGAGCTTCCTTAAGAGTGAGGAAAGCTTTCATGCAGTCTTCGGTGAACTCGAAAGGAGTGTCTTTGGCCAGAAGGTGCATGAGGGGTCTAGTTATTTGGGAAAAGTCTTTGATAAAATGGCGGTAGAACCCTGCATGGCCTAAGAAACTGCGGATTCCCTTTACATTAGTGGGGGCTTCCATGCTTTCTATAACTTCGATTTTGGCTCAGTCTACCTCTATCCCTCGCTCAAAAACTGAGTGACCCAAGACGATGCCTTCGCGGACCATGAAATGACATTTCTCCCAGTTTAGAACTAGGTCCTTATCCCGGCATCACTGCAAGACTTTATCTAAGTTCTCTAGGCAGTCATCGAAGGTCTTCCCATAGACAGAGAAGTCATCCATGAAGACCTCCATGATCTGCTCAATCATGTCTGAGAAAATAGACATCATACACCGTTGGAACGATGCGGGTGCATTACACAATCCGAACGACATTCTTCGATAAGCATAGGTTCCATAGGGGCATATGAAAGTAGTCTTGCTTTGGTCATCTAGATGGATGGGGATTTGATGGTATCCGGAATACCCATCAAGGAAGCAAAAGAAGGAGTGGTTAGCTAGCCGTTCCAACATCTCATCGATGAAGGGTAGCGGGAAATGGTCCTTCTTTGTGGCCTTATTGAGTTTCCTATAATCTATGCACATCCTCCATCTGTCGGGGAGACGTTGAGCGATCTCCTCACCTTGATCGTTGGTGGTCTTTAACATCCCTCATTTCTTTGGCATGACCTGGACAGGGCTAACCCATTCGCTATATGGCACGGGGTAGATGATCCCGACGTGCAAAAGTTTTAGCACCTCCTTTTTAACTATCTCCCTCATATGGTTATTCAACCTTCTCTGAGGCTCTCGAGAGGGTGGAATTTCCGAATCTACGGGGATGCGATGGGTACAGAGAGAGGGACTTATCCCTTTCAGGTCTTGGAGAGAATATCCGAAGACAGCGTGGTGTTTTTCTAAGACGGCCATAAGTCTTCTAGTTTCCTCTCCTGTGAGTTTGTCACTAATGATCACGGGGGTTTCAGTATCCCCATGCAGGAAGACATACCGAAGCCCGTCTGGCAAAGGTTTTAGCTTGATAGGAGGCTTAGGAGGAGCTTCGCACTCCGAAATATATATGGGTGCAGCGGGTTCTACTTCTTCCTCTATGAATTTCCCAGCGTTTTCATTGAGGAAAGCTTCTGGGAATTGTCCAGGGATGATGGCTTTCACTTCCTCAATCACTCCGGGATCAGGAGGATTTGTTGTGGCATATTTAGCTCCGGCAATCTTTATTGACAAGACTTCCTCTCCCAGTCGGACACTAACTTTCCCTTGCTCTGGGGCCTCTTTGAGAAATTTCTCAATGGGGAGTCCTATCATAATATCGAAATCCTCGACGTCGAAGACATGAAAATCTAGGACAGAATGGACTCCGTCGCAGATGACGAGTATCTGGTTGAGGATTCCTATCCCTTCCATGGTTTGCCCGTGGGAGTCCATGGCAGAAACGCTGGATGGAACTAAGGGTTCATCCCCCAAAACTTCTATCGCGTAAGCACTTGAGATGATGTTAGCTCCAACCAGAGGGTTGTAGAGGGCGTCTATCTGTCTCCCACGCATGTTACATGGGAGGGTCGAATGAGATTAGCCAATCTGGAGGGCCTTGGATGAGTTCTCTAGCTCCTCCGACCACTCCCGAGTCATGATAGCGGTTAACTCTCGAACAGTGTCCTTGAAATAAGCAATCTCGTCAGGGTTTGGAGGAATGTTCGGGATCAGCGGTTTCTTTCTACATTGATAGTTTGAGGTGTTTCCATAATCTTCAAAAAGGTCATCCTCAAACATTAATTGTGGCACTAAAGATTGAGAAGTTTCCTCTTCCAATGCTGATGGTTCGGGGGGATCGTCTGTGGCTGGATCTACAGATGTGGGTGGTGTAGTGCTGGTCTCAGCTACTAAGGCATCCCCTACTTTGGGTACACTTTCTTCCGGAGGAGGTTTAGATTCAGTTAAAAAGGGGAGATCACGTAGGATTTTCTCTAGGATGTTCTTCCCTTTACTTATGGGTGTTTGCATAAACGATCCTCCAGAAGATGCATCCAGCTATGAAGCTGAACTCCTGTTCAGGCCTATGTAAAAGTGTTTGAGCAATATGTGCTCTGGTAGGTGTAGGACTGGACCTGAGTTCACCAGATGCGAGAATCTCTCCCAGGCTGCTCCTAAGGTCTCCTCTTCTCTTTGGCTAAAGTTGAAAATATCCCTACGCAGGGCGGCAACACGAGAGGCGGGGAAATATTTCTCACAAAACATTTTCACCAGGGCATCCCAACTGCCCTTGGCTTTACCTACTTCACGTGTGTACCATTGCTTCGCGTCTCCCACTAGGGAGAAGGAAAACAATTTCCACTTGAGGGTGTCATGCTTCATGCCATCAACGGCGTGGCATGAACAGATTCTGCCAAATTCTTGTAGGCATTCATAAGGATTCTCACAAGCTGTCCCCGAAAAGGAACAAGTCCTCCGAACCAAGTCAAGCAAGTTAGAGTTGAAACCATAGCTCATCGTGTGAATTGGGTGTTCAGAAGGTGGTGGCTCAAATGATTCAGCTCTAGGGGCGGAAAGATCTTGAATAGACCGATCCTCCATGGTAAAGGTAAAGGTAAAGGAAAAGAAACAAAAAGGATATTGATGGGTAACAGGGGTGAAGGTAGAAGAAAACAAAAAAGGATAAATACGAGGACCAGTAGGTTCGAAGATAGATACAACAACCGTTCCCCGACAACGGCACCAGAAATGCTTGTCGGTATTTCTTAACATCACCACTAGTTGCGCAACTAGCGTGAGCGTAAGATCCACCTGGGTATACCGACGGGTATGAAAGAATCCGCAAGCGCACGGAGATACCGCTGTAGCACTTCCCCAAAGGAGTATTCCAAAGGGTATCGAATCCAAGGAACGATGTGTACTACCTTCTATCCTAGATAGGTGATCCAAGGACACAACTCTATAGGATGAGATGAAGATGGAAAGGATCTTGCTGGTAGCGCGAGAGTTGAGAATAGTCTCTCGATTAGGTACTTCTCGTTTCGGACACCAGTCCCTCCTGACTATAACAGTTGGTTCACGGCAAATTGTTGCCTACACGCTGTATCCGGACGTGGGGGATTTCAGAGGGTCCAATGGCTGTCACTACTGCGGCCTACCCCAAGACAAATCGTGGGATACAGGGCAAACAAAGGATAACCTGAAGTCTAGACACCACGTCTACACCACCGATTACTACTATAGCACGGTTACGTTTGTCGACCCGTAACAACACTATAGCACTCCGTATGAAGACAGAGAGACAAACCCATGAGAGAGAGACCCGAACTCACTCAGATATACGCTAACCTATGCAAGGAATCACGGATGAACTTGGTCTAGATTAGGATAAAGAAGCATCCACTAACTCTGATTAGACTAGCAGGCATACAAACAGGTTACAAACTTATATGTTTATAACAGAAGATCAAGGATCGTGTTCGTGAAGAACACGAGCCTCTAACTTATGAACGAACACAAAAGTATGAGAAACTCGATCGTCAACTAGATCGAGGGAGCGTGTTCGTGTAGAACACGAGCCTCTAAATGAAGAACGAACAAAGAACTCAAGAACACAGTATGAATGCCACTTTAGTCTAACTAAGAATGTCGAAATACTCACTTTATTCTAAATGAAGAACAGAAGCATCCGTAGAGGATCGTTCTTGAGGAAATGTGCCAAACACCATGGCACAACCCCAAGACACCACCCCACCTTCCTTCTAATCTCTAAAGCACTAGCAAGCCAGCACTAATCCTATGCAAGATCTCTCCTCTCCTAATGAGAGAAGCCAAAAGGCAAAAGTGAGAAGGAGGAGAAAGAAGTGTGTGTCCTATTCTCTACCCCATCTCCTTCTATTTATAGGCCTGAGCACCTGCGTGGAAGCACCCCAAACACCCCGGGAATGAAGTGAGGAGCCAACCAGGAACCACCACGTGGAAGGCCAGGATTGGGCGCCCCAAGGTCAGTTCGGCCGACCTGTGGGCTCGGCCGACCCCTTGTGGGCCCCACCTGTCCTCTGTTTTCTCCTAGTGACTGATGTGTGGGTCCTTATGGTGGTTCTAGGTGTCCACGTGTTTTGGAGGAGGTTTAGGCGCTCTGGTGGGCCATGGGATCCATGTGATATACGCGTGGCGACTTCTGATTCGTCGAGGCTTTCTCCCTTGGATTGATGACATCATGGATCCAGGGGGTGCTTGCATGGCAACCCCTTATTGGCTGAGCCTGGATTGCTTGGATTGGTGAGGTGGATGGATAAGGTGTACTTTTGCTCTCTTTCTTGTGCTTATTACCTGCAATTGAATATACATCGCAACTTGTGGAAATTGTCAGTATAAGACCCTATTCTATGGTGGATGTATATTTCTTATGTCAAAATGCAGGTGTTGACGGCCACAAATATGGCACTTAACAGCCGTCAATACCAACTCAGCCATGCCTCGCGCCCCGCCGTCCACATCTCGATGACAGGTGGGACCAACCCGGAGGCACTGGTCATCTTCCTCCCCGTCTCTCTGTCTTGACCAAGTGCCACCGCACCGCAATGCCGCGCCGCTCCGCACGCACGCACGCCAGGCCACGCTGCCCGGCCAAGCAGGCACGCACGTCGAGAGCTGGCATGCACGCCTAGGCTGGCCCACGTGCTTTTCCCCTTCTAATCACTTCTTTGCCCCTGGATCTTGCCCGCGCGCCAAGCCTACCCGCGCCTTCGCCGCCAAGGCAAGCAGGGACAGCCATGCCCCACGCTGCTCCCTGGTCCCCTTGACCCTCGTGCACCTGTTGACAGCTGTTAAGTACCTAATTTAGGGCCGTCAATCCCTGCATTTTATCATAAGAACTAAGCATCCACACTAGAATAGTGGTTTAAACTGACAAATTCCACCAGTGGCTATGCTAAGTTGAATGCAGGTGTTTGGCATAAGAAATGAAGAGAAAAGACACCCTCATGATCCTAGCAAGTTGAAGCTCAGCTAATGAGAGGCTGTATGCGAGCATCCCCTGGATCCACGACATGACCAATCCAAGGAAGGAAGTTTCGGCGAATCAGAAGTCGCCATGCAGGCATCACATGGATCCCATGGCCCACCAGAGCGCCTAAACCGCCTCTAAACCACGTGGACACCGGGAACCGACCTCAGGACCCACATGACAGCCTCCAGGAGAAAACACCGCGCGAAAGATGCCACCTAGGGGTCGGCCGACCCCTAGGATCGGTTGAACCGCCTTAAGGGTGGTTCATCCCGGCCTTCCACGTGGAGCTCGCCCATTAGTCCTAGAAGCCATCCCCGGGGTGTTTGGGAGCTCTCACGCTGGTTGCACAAGCCTATAAATAGGAGGAGAGGGGGGTAAGAAGAGGGTGAAGCACACTTGAAGCCATTTCTCACCTTTGCCTCTTCTCCCTCTCTCATTCTCTCTTGGTGGAGGTGAAACCTCATCCTACCATGAGTGTGTGTGTGTGGAGGATCTAGACTAGGTGGTGCTAGGGAGAGAGGAGTGTGTGGATGAGTAGATGTGAGGTGGTGATGATCCGTTCATCATCCATCATCCCCTTGTACCTCGTGAGCGATGCTGTTCTTCATTTAGACTAAAGTGAGTATTTCATTATTTCCTATTTAGACTAAAGTGGCTCTCATGCATGAATGAGTTGTTCTTGAGTTCTTCGTTCGTTCATCATTTAGAGGCTCATGTTCTTCATGAACGTGTCTCCTCGATCTAGTTGACGAATAAGTAATTCATACTTTTGCATTTGTTCGTAAGTTAGAGGCTCGTGTTCTTCATGTACACGACCCTAGATCTTCTGTTATCAATGCATAAGTTTGAATCTCATTTGTATGATTGCCTGTCTATTAGAATATAGTGAGCTCATGCATATCTGATTTAGACCAAGTATCAATCATATCTCCTTGCGCGAATCGATTCAGTGACGAGTAAGGTCTAGCTCAACCTTGCGGGTTCGTCACTCCGTATTTATACAGAGTGCTATAGTGTTTCTACGGGACGTCAGACGTAGCCGTGCTATAGTAGTAGTCGGCGGTGTAGACGTGGTGTCTAGACTGCTGGTTATCCTTCAAATGCCCTGTATCCCACGGTTTGTCTTGGGGTAGGCCGCGGTAATAACAACCGTTGGACCCTCTGAAATCCCCCACGTTCGGATACAGCGTGTAGGCGACCCTTTGTCGTGAACCAACTGTTATAGTCAGGAGGGGCCGGTGTCCGAAGCGAGATCTTATCCGAGCTTGTTCCTCTCTAGAATCGAGAACCTACAGGAGACTTCACATCACTCACCTACCTCAGCAGGGACTGTGTTCCCTTGGATAGTCACTCGTAGAGTCCCTCATACCGTTCCTTAGATTTGATACCCTTGGGAATACTCCTGAGGTGAAGTGCTACAACGGTGTATCCATGCGCTTGCGGATTTGTTCGCACCCGTTAGTATACCCGGGTGATTCTTACACGCTCACGCTATCCCGGCGCCATAGTGGTGACGTTAAGAAATACCAACAAGCATTTCTGGCACCGTTGCCGGGGAACGGTTGTCGAGAATCTACGAACCCAACTATCCTCGTATCTTTTGTTTTCCTTTTATTCTACCATTACCCCCGCTATCCCAGGAAGGTTATCCTTGTACACACCTTCTGCCCATTATGAGTGAAACCATGGATCAACTTTCTGGAGACAACCCGCTCTTCTAACACCTTGTATGGTTCACCCATCTCTCATGAAGCTAGTTGAGGAAAAACCCTTCTCGAGGATGAGTCATGAGAACCCCTATGATCACGTAAGAGACTTTGAGCAATTGTGTTCCACCCAGGGTAAAACCGGGGCAACACAAGATGTTCTTAAGAGGAACCTGTTTCCGTTCTCCCTCTCCGGGGAAGCGAAATCTTGGTACCATTGTTTTGGTTGCACCCACCTATGCTGGAAGGAATTAAGAGCATCTTTTTGCACTCGATTCTTTCCGCTACGGCGTATCGTTTCCTTAAGAATGGCAATCCTCATTTTCAAACAAAGAGAGAAGGAAACCTTAGGCATGGCTTGGCATCGTTTCGCCTCTTTGGTTGAAACGTGCCCAATCCTTGGTCTACCCGACCCAGTGCTCTTGCAGCATTTTTGATTTGGTTTAGAGAGAGACTATGGCATGACGCTTGATGCCATTTCGGGAGGCGCCTTTGTGTTCTTAGAGCCAGAACAGAGACTGGAAATTCTAGGAGAAATCCAAGATTTCAGCTCCCCACTTGACTCGAGTGACGAGGCAGCCAAACGAGAAAATGTCGAAATGCCTAAGCCAATCTTCGAGAGAGCCCGAGCTTACATGCCAAATTTCTCTGTGCTCTGGTCGAAGATATTACTCCTCACTGGCAGGAATCCATGGGAAAGAGCACTTAGTGCAAGTTCTGTCCCTAGATTCCCCTATCGTTTCTTCTCTTAAGACCCGGCCTTCGAGACTTAGTCTCGAGGGAAGGAGGAGGGTAGTAGTCGAGGAAGAAGAATCGTTCCTGGCGGGGATGATCACTTCAACCTTGCCCGCAACTCTCCAGGAGAGGTCACAGTAGAAGTTTTTTGTGCTTCATGTCAAGGCTCAATCCGAAGTGCCGCCACACTGAGGGTTGTGTTAAGACACGAGCCCTGACGCAGTAAAACTTCCATATCTTTGGCTTACGAAAGCACGAACTTATATCCGGTCTAGATGAGCAATCCATCTCTTCATCTTAAGTTCAGCTAAGACCAATGCCGATCAAGTCAAGTGGATGTAAATTCTACTCCTCACTTCTTGACCTGATCGATGCCCTACGGGAGTGTGGTTACACACCTATCCTTTACACTTTCGTTGGAAGCTTGGGTTAGCTTAGGTGTCATCCCACTTAGGTGAGGGTGAGGTCCTTTGTCGACCCAAGGAGAGGATGAACTAGCAAGTCCGTCACTCTCGATCTACAGCTCAAGTGATCGTTCGACCCATAAACTTTCACTCACTCAGTCTGGGGTCCGATTATCATTGAGTTCCAGAGGTGAAAAGCTTCACTCTTAGAGCACTCCAGGCTTTAGGCCCGGATTTTGTGCTCAACTCCAGCACCTTTTTCATCTCTCGTCCTTAGTGCTATAGCCTTGCTAGCTGCACTTCCTTCCTAAGGTTACCCATCATAGTTCCCTTAGGATGGTTGTGAGGTTTTATCTCTGCTTTACCATATATACAGCTTGCATCGCACATATGCACGAAAATATGTCCTATCATAAAGAAACCTGCAAGGAGGACCACAGAGCAGAGCAGGAGGATATCATCAGAGAAAATGGACGATATGATCAACAGGGCAACAATAACTCTTCATCCAGGTATGAGTTCAGGTAAGGTCCCCATGTTGAGCTATTAAAGTATAAAGAGGTTAAGTAAAGTTGTTTGGGATAGAAGGCGGCATATCGCCCAAAATCCCATTTTAGCCCTTGCTAAAGCCTCCGACCTTAGATTTGGTGGGCCACCTGACCTAGAGACCCTGAGCCCCACAAGAGCCCACACACCGAAGCTAAGGCCCAGTGGAGCCCAGATGGGTTCGGCCGACCCCCTAGGTCGGCCGACCCACTAGGGCCGCCGCCTCTCGTTTTTCGCGTGTGCACTCTTTCGTCCTCCAGAAACCCTTCTCTCGCTGCGTGACAAAGTTTTGCGTCACGCAGAACCCCATCTCCTCTATTCGATCCTCCTCTCACCGCTCCACCGCCTTCGCCTCTGCCCGATGGCTTTTGCTGGCTTCAAGGGGGAGAAGTCCTTCTACTTCAGCGACCTCGGGGGCAGTGAGTTTCATCCATGGGACGGAACTCAGGATGATCTGATGACTCCGGAGTGAGGAAGGAAAGGGAGAAGCCCTACTGGAGACTCGGTAGAGCCCCCGGCTAGGCGCGGCTCATCCTCTCCTCCAACCTTCGCCAGTCATGGCTCCCTGTTCAACGTCCTAGGGAAGAAGCCGGCCGGCATAAGAAATGAAGAGAAAAGACACCCTCATGATCCTAGCAAGTTGAAGCTCAGCCAATGAGAGGTTGCATGCAAGCATCCCCTGGATCCATGACATGACCAATCCAAGGAAGGAAGCTTCGGCGAATCAGAAGCCGCCATGCAGGCATCACATGGATCCCATGGCCCACCAGAGCGCCTAAACTACCTCCAAACCACGTGGACACCGGGAACTGACCTTAGGACCCACATGACAGCCTCCTGGAGAAAACACCGCGCGAAAGGCGCCACCTAGGGGTCAGCCGACCCCTAGGATCGGCCGAACCGCCTTAAGGGCGGTTCATCCCGGCCTTCCACGTGGAGCTCACCCATTAGTCCTAGAAGCCATCCCCGGGGTGTTTGGGAGCTCTCACACCGGTTGCACAAGCCTATAAATAGGAGGAGAGGGGGGTAAGAAGAGGGTGAAGCACACTTGAAGCCATTTCTCACCTTTGCCTCTTCTCCCTCCTCATTCTCTCTTGGTGGAGGTGAAACCTCATCCCACCATGAATGTGTGTGTGTGGAGGATCTAGACTAGGTGGTGCTAGGTAGAGAGGAGTGTGTGGATGAGTAGAGGTGAGGTGGTGATGATCCGTTCATCATCCATCGTCCCCTTGTACCTCGTGAGCGAAGTTGTTCTTCATTTAGACTAAAGTGAGTATTTCATTATTTCCTATTTAGACTAAAGTGGCTCTCATGCATGAATGAGTAGTTCTTGAGTTCTTCGTTCGTTCATCATTTAGAGGCTCACGTTCTTCATGAACGTGTCTCCTCGATCTAGTTGACGAACAAGTAATTCATACTTTTGCGTTTGTTCATAAGTTAGAGGCTCGTGTTCTTCATGTACACGACCCTAGATCTTCTGTTATCAACGCATAAGTTTCCATCTCATTTGTATGATTGCCTGTCTATTAGAATATAGTGAGCTCATGCATATCTGATTTAGACCAAGTATCAATCATATCTCCTTGCGCGAATCGATTTAGTGACGAGTAAGGTCTAGCTCAACCTCGCGGGTTCGTCACTCCGTATTTATACGGAGTGCTATAGTGTTTCTACGGGATGTCAGACGTAGCCGTGCTATAGTAGTAGTCGGCGGTGTAGACGTGGTGTCTAGACTGCTGGTTATCCTTTGAATGCCCTGTATCCCACAGTTTGTCTTGGGGTAGGCCGCGGTAGTGACAGCCGTTGGACCCTCTGAAATCCCCCACGTTCAGATACAGCGTGTAGGCGACCCTTTGCCGTGAACCAACTGTTATAGTCAGGAGGGGCCGGTGTCCGAAGCGAGATCTTATCCGAGCTTGCTCCTTTCTAGAATCGAGAACCTACAGGAGACTTCACATCACTCACCTACCTCAGCAGGGACTGTGTTCCCTTGGATAGTCCCTCGTAGAGTCCCTCATACCGTTCCTTGGATTCGATACCCTTGGGAATACTCCTGAGGTGAAGTGCTACAACAGTGTATCCGTGCGCTTGCGGATTCGTTCGCACCCGTCAGTATACCTGGGTGATTCTTACACGCTCACGCTATCCCGGCGCCATAGTGGTGACGTTAAGAAATACCAACAGCACCTAAAGACCCCTCGGCCAAGTCCTAATTGGCTTCGTCGCCAGTTGGGGAAACCTCTCCCCATCCTTTGTTCCGCCGCCGAGAGAAGGGAGAAGGGGGAGTGGAGGAGGGGGGAGGAGGAAGAAGGGGAGGTGCACCACCACCGCGCCGTCTCACCGGTACCGAAGCAAGCGAAGCCGGAGCCGGAAGAGCAGGAGAGGAGGCCGTCCGCGAGAAGGCCTGTACCGGAGCAGAGCCGCCGCCACACCACCTAGAACCTCGACGCCGCTTCACCGACACACCACTGCACTGCTACGCCTACACCTACGCCCCAACGTGAGCTAATCCCCGGCCATGCCCTCTCTCTCCTTCACCTTAGTCTGCCTATGATGAGGCGTCGACCTTCGAGCCGCGCCATGCCGCGCGTCGCCGTCGTGGTGTACCCCAGCGCCGTGTCGGGCCTCACCATCTCCCTTCACTGTGGTGATGTGCATCTGTGACCGACCTTCGCGCCGAGGTTTCTTCTGCAGGGATCGCTGCCGCCGCCGCTGTTTGCGCCGCGCCGCGGTCTCGGCTCGCCGAGTGCCCGCGAGCGCTGGCCGACCATGTCGCGACCAGGCCTTGCCTGTGCGTGCACTTGTGCCCTGGCGAGCACACCCACGTGTTTGCCGCGCCGCGCTATGCTTCCTGCGTATGCTTGAGCTCGCGCCGCGTCCGTGTTTCTTCGTGCACCGCTGCTCCGCGCCGCAGTCCTGGAACTCCAGGCTCTCGTGCGCCGGACCACCTTGTCGCGTTCAGGTTAGGCCTGCGCACATGTGCACGCGCACGGGACGAGCACGCCCAGGTGCTTAACCGCTGCGCTACGTGTTTCTGCCATACGTTTGCGCACCGCCCGACGCGTCGCGCAGACGCTGTCGCAATCCGCACCGCTCCGAGTTCTCCTCCTTGTCGCCGCGCGCGTGCTCACACATGCTCAACCCCAGACATGTGGCTGCGCCAAACCCTTCGTGAAACCCTAGAGAACCTTCCCGTGTGCATGCTCGGCCGCCGGAGTCAACACCGCCGTCGTTCGCCTTTCGCCCGTCGCTGCCGGACGCGCGCGTGCGTGGCAAGGTGCCCCGCTGCACCCCAGCAGAGATCAGGGGGTGGTAGTGGACCTTTTTCTACTATGAATGTCAAGGGCGCCACATGGGTCGTAGCCCATTACCGCCCATGCACCGGCCCTTTTCCCTTTCTTTACCGGACTATGAAATTAGTTCAGGGGGGTCCATTGGACTAGGCCTATGGGGCTCTATGGGCCAAGTCCATTGGGCCATATCCGACCCACTAACTCTTTCGGCCCAATAACGGCCCACTAACCTAGTGGCTGACGTCATCATGACGACATGCTGATGTCATCACATATTTTCAAAAATAAAAATCCTTTTCTGATTTATAAAAGAATTTGAAAATTAATTTATAAATCCTTTAACCTTTGAAAATTCATAACTAATTATTTATAACTCCGAAAAATATGAAACCAGTTTCTATATTTTTCTAAAAATGAGACGGTGCTGATTGTAGGTAGTTTGGCTCTGTTTGGATCTTTTAAAATTGGGTTTCATTGGGTTTATGCTTAGATGATTGCCGGTAATTTAGCGTCTCGTATCTCGTGCTGCACAGACCCGAGCTACGACCCGGAGGAGGCCTACGACCCCGACTTCAACCCGGACCAGGACTACGGATGCCAGCCAGGTGTCATGTCACTCCCAACCATTTAGATCCTATGCATGCTTTAGATGCTAGTGCTTAATTACTTTTGATGCATGTTTTAAAATTGCATAGACAATTGTTAGCCATACCTTGGAATTGTTTAATCCTGTCCTCGAAATACCTATTTTTGGAACTAGCTACAGGCCCCTAGCTAGTTCCTAGCTTTATTCATCCATATATTTTACCCTTAGTTATGGATGGATCTCAGATTTGGACCGAGGTTGGGATACCTCGGAATTCTTGTGTGTGTTTTGGGTGAGTGTGTATCCTTGACGTGTTACCGCGAGAGCGAGCCGCTTTGGTTACTTGTTAACGCCTGTCTAGGGGAGATGTGACCTGGCCTCTCGCCCTAGCGGTGTGTCGGACAATTGGAGTTGGTGAGTGCTCGCTCTTGCAATTAAGGACCGATCGACTGTGTGACCTTGATCTTTGGGCTATTTTCATACAAACCGTTCGCTCACGTATGGGCGGCGTTCGGTCCGAGAACTATTTGGTGGTTGGCGCTCAGCTTGTAGGCGGACCGGTGTGGTCGTGTGAGGGGGACGGGTTATACCCCCCGAGTAGACGTCACCCCGGCTCCTCCGGGGTTTCACAGCTCCGAGGCCCTGCTGGCAAGTTTCGCGCCCCAGTTCAGGAGGAGTCAGGCTCGGAGAGGCAGGAGAGTGCCACCCACTGCTAGGTCTCTAGTTGTTAGGTAGGGATGTGGATCGGAGGCATCCATCTCTGCCCAATCCGACGGGTCCAGTTGTACAACCTCTGTAGATTGTTAAACCTATAGCTATAGTCCGTGTCCACTGGTATGGACAGCCCTTTCGATCTCTCACCTAGCTAGTATTCTTTGATGCTGCTTTCTGTCCCTTATGTGTGTGTGTGAGCCCGGCTTCGTACCGTTGAGACATGGGGATAGGAGCTGGTGACCCACGTCGCAGATGAGAGTGGGATGTTGTATCTTGGTTGAGATCCAGTGCTTGCTGTTTCTTTCCTTGTTGGGGTTTTGACCTCGGCGGCGTTGTCCTCGGAGGTGTGGATCTCCTCGGAGATGGTGACCTCTCGGCAATTCTGCATACCTTGACGTTGCTACTTCTGCTTGCATAACCTTCTACAGCCATAAATAGGATTACTCATGCATATTAGAATTATTCTCTTTTGCTTATGCTCTTTGTTGGGAAGCTGACATGACCTACTCGCTTATCGAGTAGATGATGGGGTTTCAGACCAGGAGCCGGACTACGACTTTGAGCACGATGGATGGGAGGACTGAGGCTTGCCCTACACTCGAGATTGCCTGAGGATATGGAGTCTACTTCGCTACATGAGAGCCATTGCATAGATGTTTACTCTGTTTGATTCAGTCCTGTTGGACTTGTACCTGGCATGTGCTGTAATGCTGTACTCAGATGCTTATTTATTATAATATTATTATGTGAACCCTCATATATTTCTTTCTGTTGTATGATTTTCTTTACTTTCTGAGACAGAGATTTGCACGTGATAGCCTCCTGGGACTATCACCGAGGTGCTGGGATCGGGTTCCCTTCTTTGGAAACCCGGTTCGTTTCAGTTGGTATCAGAGCCGTACTTGACTGTAGGACGAGCCTAGGAATGGACGTTAGTATAGGAAAGCCATATACCTTGTGCTTTATATACAATCCATGAAATTTTATATATAAGTACCTTGATCTTTACTATATGCTACCTTGATTAACTTTACTAACTCTTACTGACTTCCCTAACAACGTGTAGATGGACCAGCTGACGTGGATCCCCCTCAAGACCGACGGCCAGTGGGCCGGAGGGTTCTACAAGATCCTCAAGAACTGTTTGGAGACAGCTGGAGTGGAGACAAGTGAGGTGCTCTACGAGGGACGCACCACTGCAGCTTTGGACCAGTCACCGACAGAGCTGACCCTGAAGATACCAGCAGACCCCCGTGTGCCAGAGTTCTCAGAGGCCAAGGTCTCATGTTTCGACAACTCTACCCTGGAGGCTCACCAGTGTTGTGCCAGGCTCGCACTGAAGAAAGTGTGTCGGCAGTTGGAGCAGAGGTTGAAGGATACACCCTTCGGAGTCCTACCGACAGCAATGTACGACCACAGCAGGTGGCACAAGGACGAGACAGCTTACAACGAGGAGAGCACGGAAGGCAAGGACGAGAAGGAGCAGTTGGCAAGCAGGTTCATTCAAGCTCAAGACCAAGCGCTCTACTGGGCCGATTCAGAGATAGTGTTTCTGAGGCAGAAGTGGGACGACACCTTGGGGACGAACGCCCAGCTGGAGAGAGAGAACAACCACTTGGAGTTCTTTCTCAACAAGGCGCATAGGAGGAACATACAGATCACAGAGTGGGGACTCGTAGCTGCCAGAGCTAGTACAGAGAGGGATGCCTTGGAGATCGCTACCTTGAGAGCAAGACTGGAGGAGACACAGACTGCTCTGAGAGAGTCGGAGGCTGCAGCCAGAGAGGAGAGGTTGAGACTGCGGGAGAAGGAGTACTTGGTTGAGTCACTTGGAGCAGCTTGCACTGACTACCAGTTGAGACTGTGGGGACACGAGGAGAGACTGACACAGAACTACAACCACCTGTGGCACTTGGGAGGCAGAGTGTACGAGGCACAGGACACAGCTAGCCAGACCAGCTCAGCGTGGAGAGACTCTGCCTAGAGGCGGGTGACAGAGCTCAGAGAGGTTGCAGAGTTGGTACCACCACAGAAGAGGCCCAAGTTGAGGACTGAGTCGTTCGAGCTACCACCTACCCAGCTTCCAGCACAGCCACCCTACCCGAGAGGCAGTACCAACACACCTGAGATGAACAGAGCTTTGAAAAGCTTGGCAGACTACTTCAACCTACCAGAGATTGAGATTCCAGATTACCCAGGAGTGAACGACCCACCGTTCTACTCGGTTCCACCCAGTCCAAAGACAGTGTAGCCGCCGTACTCACCAGCAATCGTTCAGAGGCAGACACCTTGAGGGGATGATCCTGTAGTCAGATAGAGTAGAGTTCTTCATGCTGATCATGAATAGTTGACCACCCTCTATGTATCGCGTAGTAGTTCTCATGCTTCTGTGTAAGCTCGAAGGTTGTGGAGTAGACCTCGAGATACACATCTTTTGTATGGAGATCTTGCATGAGTGACGAGAGTTATCGATCTTTTGCCAGAGTTTATGCTTCTTATATACTTGTGTGAAATTGTTTGTTGCTAGCTAGATACTCCTTATATGTTTAAGTACCTTAAAGTTAATTTCCGACAACTCATTTCTCACGATCTCAATTCTTGGAACAGATGTCGGGGGTGAGACGGTCAGGACGGCTCCTACACCGTTTTGAGGAGGCAGCCCGGGAGGACGCCGAGCAGGAGGACGTCCCTCTCCCCGCAGGAGGTCGAGGTCGTGGCCGCCGTGGAGGCCGTGCCCCACGTGGCGGACGCCGTGGTGGACACCGCGGTGGGCGAGGAGGTCGAGGAGGCCGAGCACCAGTTGACCCAGAGGAGGAGGAGCCTGAGGAGGAGGCTGAGCCTGAGCCAAAGCAGGAACAGGAGCAGCCGGCACCGCCCAACCTAGCAGCAGTGATGGCACTTCAAACCCAGCTGATGCAGACAATCGCCAATGTTGTGGTTCAGAACAACAACAACCGGAGGAACGTCAGGAACCAGCCCGAGAGCTTGCAGAAGAGAGTGCAGGGTTCCTCCAAGCTGCACCCACCGACCTTTGACAACTCTCCAGACCCACTGGTGGCCGACAACTGACTGAGAGAGATCGAGCAGAAGTTGGAGCTCACAGACCTTTCTGAGGAGGAGTGCGTGTCAGTTGCCGCGCACCAGCTGGTCGGCACCACAGGAGCTTGGTGGGACAGCTACTGTGACTCGCATGCGGACCCGACCCACATCACATGGGAGGAGTTTGTGGAGGCTTTCAAGGAGTTCCACATTCCAGAGGCAGTGATGGATAGGAAGGCAGACGAGTTCAGGCACCTGAAGATGGGACAGATGTCAGTGCAGGAGTACACCAACCGCTTCCAGGAGCTGATGCAGTACGCCCCAGACGACTCCAACACCGAGAAGAAGAAGATGTACTGGTACCGCAAGGGACTCCACAGAGGGATGGCGCATCACCTGGCTGCTCACGACTGTGCTACTCTCCACACCCTGGTGGGCAAGGCTTTGGTAGTGGAGAAGTTGAGGCTGGACTACGTGGAGGTCCGTGGTGAGAAGAGGCAGCGTACAGACCGTGCAGGGTACTCGGGTTCACACCAGCGACAGAGGTCAGCACCGCCATAGTACCCACGTCAGAGGCAGCGTCTGTACCCTCAGCAGCAGTAGACTCAGTACTCTCAGCAGGGCAGAGGTCACGCCGGAGGTAGTGGAGGTTCGAGTCAGTGGAAGCCCAGGCCGCAGCAGCCGACAGTCAACGACAGCTCACAGATCACCTGCTACCACTGCCATCAACTAGGCCACAAGTCCAACGTGTGCCCCCAGAAGCTTCAACAAGGAGGTCAGAACAGGAACACTCAGTACCAGACACCGGCGAAGGCACCAGTTCCAGGAGGACAGCCCCAGCAGAACCAGCAGAAGAGTGCTCCACCACCCACTCGAGGCAGACTGAACCACCTGACCACAGAGGAGGTAGCCGCAGCACCAGACGTGGCTCTCGGTGAGTTTTTAGTTGATTCAGTTATGGCTACCATTCTGTTTGACATCGGTGCTCAGTTTTCGTACATTTCTACCAAGTTCGTAAAGGAAAGGTCATTACCAACTAAGCCCAGACCACGGCCTATAGTTACCAGTTCTCCGCTAGGTGAGAAGCAGAGTACGCTGGAGTGTAGAGGAGTGAACATGGTGTTTGAGAAGCAGTTGTTCGTGGCAGACTTGACAGTCTTGGAATCGACCGGAATCGACGTGATACTTGGGATGGAGTGGTTAGCCCAACACAAAGAGTTGGTGAACTGCAACCCAGTGTACGTACAGTTGGAGCACCCCAGTGGAGCCAGAGTGTTGATCAAGCCGCAGAGCCAGAGGTCGACACCGATGTTGTGCAACATGTAAGGAATGAGTATGGAGGAAATCCCGGTGGCGAGGGAGTACCTCGACGTGTTTCCTGAAGAGTTGACCGAGCTACCACCAGATAGGGACATTGAGTTTGTGATTGAGCTGATGCCAGGAGTAGGGCCAGTGGCCAAGAGCCCGTACAGGATGTCCACGGATGAACTCGATGAGCTGAAGAAACAACTCAAGAAACTGCAAGAGCAAGGGTTTATTCGACCGAGTGCCTCACCTTGGGGTTCGCCAGTTCTATTTGTGGATAAGAAGGATGGCACTAAGAGGATGTGTGTGGACTACCGGACTCTCAACTCGATAACGATCAAGAACCGGTACCCTTTGCCCAGGATTGACGACTTGCTAGACAGGCTGCGGAAGGCCAAGTTCTTTTCCAAGATTGACTTGAGGCTAGGCTACTACCAGATGAAGATTCGGGACCAGGATATCCCGAAGACAGCTTTCACGACTCGGTACGGCCTGTAGTAGTTCGTAGTGGTTTCTTTTGGGCTGACCAACGCCCCTGCCTACTTCATGAACATGATGAACAAGGTCTTCATGGAAGAGCTAGACAAGTTTGTGGTGGTGTTCATAGATGACATTCTGATCTTCTCTGAGACAGCAGAAGAGCACGAGGAGCACCTTCGGATTGTGATGAAGAGGCTGAGATAGCAAAAGTTGTAAGCAAAGTTCAGCAAGTGTGAGTTCTGGATGGAGGAAGTTGCTTTCTTGGGTCATGTGTTGTCAGCTGAGGGAGTTGCAGTCGACCCTTCGAAAGTAGAAGCAGTTACCAAGTGGGAGCAGCCACTCACAGTGACAGATATCTGGAGCTTTATCGGATTGGTAGGATACTACAGAAGGTTCATAGAAAACTTCTTCAAGATAGCAAAGCCAATGACAGAGCTGTTTAAGAACGACAAGAAGTTTGAGTGGTCAGAGGCCTGCGAGAGGAGTTTCCAGGAGTTAAAGAAGAGGCTCACGACAGCTCTGATTCTTACCTTGCCAGATATCAAGAAGGACTTCATGGTGTACTGTGACGCCTCGAAGCAAGGTTTGGGATGTGTGTTGATGCAAGAGGGCAAAGTTGTTGCTTATGCGTCGAAGCAGCTCAAGAAGCACGAAGAGAACTACCCCACTCACGACTTGGAGCTTGCGGTAGTTGTTTACGCTCTGAAAATTTGGAGGCACTACTTGATCAACAACAAGTGTGAGTTGTACACCGTTCACAAGAGTCTGAAGTACTTCTTTACTTAGTCGGAGCTAAACATGAGGCAGAGGAGATGGTTAGAGCTGATCAAGGACTACGATCTGGAGATTCACTACCACCCAGGCAAGGCAAACGTTGTGGCAGATGCACTGAGCAGAAGTCCTATTGCAACAACTTGATGGTGAGGCAGGAACAGCCAGCACTTCACGGCAAGCTAGAGCAGTTTCAGCTTGAGATTGTGGAGCAGGGACAACTCAACGCACTGCAAGTGACCTACGATTTGGAGGACAGAATTCGGGAAGCACAGAAAGGTTGTTCCGAGACTTGGGAGCTCATGGAGCTGATAGAGAAAGGAAGAGCAGAGGATTATCGTGTGGAAGAATAAGGCACGGTGTGGCTGAAGGAACGAATATGTGTGCCGAAGAGCAAGGAGCTACGGGAGCAAATTCTGAAAGAAGCTCACGATTCAAGGTACTCCATTCACCCAGGGAGCACAAAGATGTACCAAGATTTGAAGCAGAGGTTCTGGTGGAAAGATATGAAGAAAGACATAGCCTACTACGTGGCTTGTTGTGACACTTGCAGCAGAGTGAAGATTGAGCACCAGAAGCCGGCAGGGCTGTTGAAGCCGTTGGAAATTCCTCAGTGGAAGTGGGATGATATTTCCATCGACTTTGTGGTGGGGCTACCCCGGACACAGAAAGGCAATGATTCTGTTTGGGTCATAGTAGACAGGCTGACCAAGGTTGCTCACTTTGTACCAGTGAAGATCCGATACATGACAGACCAGTTGGCAGACTTGTACGTGGACCACATACTCAGGCTACACGGAGCACCGAGGAGCATAGTGTCCGACAGAGGATCCCAGTTCATAGCAAGGTTCTGTCAGAGCTTTCACGATAGAATGGGGACTACACTCAGCTACAGCACAGCTTTTCACCCTCAGACGGATGGCCAAACAGAGAGAGTAAACCAAGTGTTGGAGGATATGCTGAGAGCTTGCGCTTTTACCTACGGCACAGATTGGGAGAGTAGTTTGGCCTATGCGGAGTTCTCTTACAACAACAGCTTCCAGGCCAGTCTCAAGACGGCACCTTTCGAGGCACTCTACGGGAGAAAGTGCAGGACACCCTTGATGTGGTCAGAGGTAGGAGAGAGAATGGTCTTTGGGGCAGATGCTATCCAGGAGGCTGAGGAGAAAGTGGGGAAGGTTCGAGACAACTTAAAGATTGCCTAGAGCAAATAGAAGAGCTATGCCGACCGACACAGGAGGGACTTGTCGTTCGAGGTGGGAGACTTTGTCTACTTGAAAGTGTCCCCGATGAGAGGAACCAAGAGGTTTGCTATGAAGGGGAAACTTCCCCGAGGTACGTAGGACCGTACCGGATCACTCAGAGAGTTGGGAAGCTCGCTTACAGGCTCGCACTACCAGAGGAGATGTCCGTTGTACACCCTGTGTTCCACGTGTCACAGTTGAAGAAGAGTGAGAAGGAAGTGGAAGCAAAGCAAGTTCCGATTGAGATCCTCGACCTGCAGAACACCCCAAAGTATGCGGAGTACCCCGAGAAGATCTTGGACAGAGCAACAAAGGAAACCAGGAGGACCACCATTCCTTACTACAAAGTGCTGTGGAGTCACCACACGGAGCGAGAAGCAACCTGGGAGAAAGAAGCCGACCTCAGGAGGGAGTTCCCTCACTTGTTCAAGGGAGAGGATGGAGCTTAAATCTCGAGGATGAGATTCTCGGTGGTGTGGGAGAATGTAACATCCCAGAAATTTGTTATGTAAACATGTGAGGAAATTTGAACTTTTATTTATATGATGATGTGTCACCCTAATTTAATCCTATTTCTAGCCCTTACCTAAATTCTATATAAATAAAACCAAAAATACAAAAAATATAAATTCAAATTATGGTAAAGTATGTGATTTGGATTTTATGGATTTTATTTGGTATTATTTGAGTGTGTTACGAATTTGATAATTCAAATTCAATTATAAGGTGTAAACTTAAATTCAAAACTAATTCTAAAACCCTTTACTAACATGGGCCAGCTAACTTCCACCGAAGTCTATTCGTGAACCTCCAACTCTCGGCCCGTGACCACCCTTCCACCCTCTTTGATCTTGTGGCCCATCAATCGGCCCAACTCAGCCACGCCTCGCGCCCCGCCGTCCACGTCTCGATGACAGGTGGGACCAACCCGGAGGCACTGGTCATCTTCCTCCCCCTCTCTCTGTCTTGACCAGGTGCCACCACACCGCAATGCTGCGCCGCTCCGCGCGCACGCGCGGCAGGCCGCGCTGCCCGGCCAAGCAGGCGCGCACGTCGAGAGCTGGCACGCACGCCTAGGCTGGCCCAAGCACTTTTCCCCCTTTTAATCACTTCTTTGCCCCTGGATCTTGCCCGTGTGCCAAGCCTACCCGCGCCGAGCCGCAACGCGCCTTCGCCGCCAAGGCAAGCGGGGACAGCCATGCCCCACGCTGCTCCCTGGTCCCCTTGACCCTCGCGCACCTAAAGACCCCTCGGCCAAGTCCTAATTGGCTTCGTCGCCAGTTGGGGAAACCTCTCCCCATCCTCTGTTCCGCCGCCGAGAGAAGGAAGAAGGGGGAGTGGAGGAGAAGAGGAGAGGAGGAAGAAGGGGAGGCGCACCACCACCGCGCCGTCTCACCGGTACCGAAGCAAGCGAAGCCGGAGCCAGAAGAGCAGGAGAGGAGGCCGTCCGCGAGAAGGCCCGTACCGGAGCAGAGCCGCCGCCACGCCGCCGTGAACCTCGACGCCGCTTCACCGATGCGCCGCTCCACTACTACGCCTACAGCTATGCCCCAACGTGAGCTAATCCCCGGCCATGCCCTCTCTCTCCTTCACCTTGGTCTGCCTGTGATGAGGCGTCGGCCTTCGAGCCGCGCCATGTCGTGCGTCACCGCCGTGGTGTACCCCAGCGCCGCGTTGGGCCTCGCCATCTCTCTTCGTCGCGATGATGTGCATCTATGACCGGCCTTCGCGCCGAGGTTTCTTCTGCAGGGATTGCTGCCGCCGCCACTGTTTGCACTGCGTCGCGGTCTTAGCTCGCTGAGTGCCCGCGAGCGCCAGCCAGCCATGTCACGGCCAGGCCTTGCCTGTGTGCACGCTTGTGCCCTGGAGAGCACACCCGCGTGTTCGCCGTGCCGCGTTGTGCTTCCTGCGTATGCTTGAGCTCGCGCCGCGTTCGTGTTTCTTCGCGCACCGCTACTCCGCGCCGCGGTCCTGGAACTCCAGGCTCTCGCGCGCCGGACCGCCTTGTCGCGTTCAGGTTAGGCTGTCAGTGTTTTAGACCAGCAACCTACCAAGGAGAGTACCCGAGGTAGATGAATGTGGCCTCGCCGAGATCGGTAACTCGAAGGAGAGACACGTGGCACACAATTTAGACAGGTTCGGGCCGCGAGGTGCGTAATACCCTACGTCCTGTATGCTGTGTAGCCCTGGATTGATTAGGTGTGTTTACAAGATGATGCGAATGATGAGATAGGGGTCCCTACCTCGCCTTATATAGTCCGGGAGGCAGGGTTACAAGTCGGTTTGAGGGGAGAGTACTAGTCGTGTACGGCTAGGAGTACTTTACATGGATCCGGACATGTGTAGCTTCCTAACTGAGTACTATCCCTCTGTAGTCCTTGCGCCCCACGCCAGCAGGTGCCGTGTTGCCCAAGTCGAGTAGTCCCAGGGGCCCACCGAGTAGTCGGTCCTGGTACCCACCAGAGTAGTGGGCCCAGGGATGTCCATACGACAAGCCCCCGAGTACTTTGTAGTCGAGCAGGATGTCTTCGAGTAGTCTTGATGGCCTTGGCGAGTAGTCCTTGAGCGACCCCGAGTTCCACAAGCCGAAAGTCCTCAAGAGTGCTTGAACCATCCCAAGGCTGGAAGGTACTCCAGCTGATCTTTGAGTAGTCTTGAAGTCTTCTCGAGTAGTCCCCAAGCGTCCCCGAGTGCTTCTCTCGAAGGTCTTCAATAATACTCGTGATGTCTTGATGAAGAAACCATATGGAAAATGCGATTCAGAGAATCGCATTGCATATGGAATGTAGCCCCCGAGCCTTAGGTCGAATCGTAGATTCAAGCTGAGGGTCAATCTGAAGTTCTGCCAATCTTATCCCGAAAAATCCGGAGAAAAAACCGAAGGACACGTGGCACGGAGCCCCCGAGCCTTGAGTCGAGTACTTCCTCTCGAATTAAAGGCTCATCTTGATTGTAGAATGTGTCCTGAGTGGGTCTTGAATCTGGTTGTATCCCACTGAGGTCATCTGAAGTAGTCGAGCCCCCGAGATGGAGAGCATCGAGTACTGGAAGTTGAAGAGTCACGCTACTGCCGCTAGGTCACCCGTCTGGCGCCGTATCTGCCCGCTGAGAACCGAGTCGCCAGGGCCGGTTATAAATAACCGGTGAGTCCCTTAGGGTATTTCACTCCTAGCAGTTGCATTCCTCAGATTAGATCTGAATCACCACCTCCTCTGCTGCCGCCGCCGTCGCGCATAGACTTAGATCCATTTGCTCGCGCCGCCGCAGTTCACCCAACGCTATAGCCCCCGAGCGAATGCGAGTGAAGACACCCGTCATTTGGAGAATGAAGGGATCTCCAGCGAAGGGCAAGAAGACCGGTGCGTCGAAGAAAAGGAGTCGCGATGAAGAAACCGGGGATGCCGGCCAGTCGTCGGCGTCGCCACCCTCGTCCCCTCGCCCCAATCTGGCGAAGGTGTGGAAGAAGGCGAAACTGAAGACCGAGGACCTCCTCGCCTTGGTCAACAGTGGGTTCCTTCGTGAGAAGGAGGTGGATCTATGGCGCACTGCCACCGGCGATCCATACCTGATGGAGAAGAACCCGGACGAAATCCCAATGTTCGCCCAGTTCGTAGAGCGCGGATTGGCGCTACCCGTCAGTGATTTCTTCAAGGGTCTGCTCAGGTACTATGGCATCGAGTACCTTAATCTCAACCCCAACAGAATCTTCCATGTTTCTATTTTTGTCCACTTCTGCGAAGCATTTGTGGGTATCAAACCCCACTGGGTGCTGTTTCGGAAGTTCTTCCGGTTGAAGCTGCAACCGAGCACCAACGATACACGAGTAATCGGAGGTGCCGGTATCCAGATACGTGAGGATGCCGCCGACCAGTACCTGCCGTACAAGTTGATAGACTCCAACCAGGACTGGAAGGCCAAATGGTTCTACATCAGCAACCACCATCCTGAGCTGCCGAAGCCGAGCGGGTGTCAACCGAAGCACAAGCCGTGGTGGAACACAGAGCCCACCATACAAGAGGGTATTCCGCTACCCGAGTTGCTGAAGAAGATCAAGGCCTTGCGAGAAGCCGGTCTGAGGGCCGAACACGTGGCCTTCAGCTTCATGAAGAGGAGGGTGCAGCCACTGATGGCACGAGACACCCTCGGGTACCAGTACACCGGCGACAAGGATACGTCCCAGATGCCTGGCTTTGAAGTCGAGGACGACGTCATTATCGAGAGGCTGGGCAAGATCTTCAAGGACATGCCGCCGTACACTCCTTGCCCGGTTCCCGAGTACTCCACAGCTCGGCCGCCAAGCCAGGTCAGTAGTCGTGACAGAAGCCCCCGAGTACTGATTAGCTTGATGTAGTCGTACTCACATGTGCTACATGTTGTAGGATAACGTGGTGAAATACGTCTCAGTCCCGACTTCCCCTCCGTGACTTGTGGAGCAACCGGAGGAGAAGGGCAAGAAGAAGGAACGCCGCGAAGTCGGTGAAGGCAGTGACACCGTTGTCATCGAGTCTGACTCTGATGACGATGAAGATGAAGAAACACTGCAGCAAAGGTTCCAGCTGCGCTCCAGGTTCAGCCGAGCTGGGATGCCAGACGTCCCAGTCATCATCGAGAGGCCGTCGAGTCTCGAGGCTAACCTGCCAGTGCCGCCGAGGAGGCCTCGCAACGTGGCGCAGAAACACGCCGTCAAGAAGCCGAAGATCTCCGAGACGACCAACCAAGAGGTAAACACCGTGACTAGGGTAGTCGAGCACAGCTGATAAGTAGTCGTGTGCTGATGAGTTGTCTTGTAATGTTGCAGGATATCCCCTCCCCGGACCCCATAGACCAGGGCGACGAGAGGGTCCTGGACACCGTGGGGGCGGCAGCTGAGAGGAGTATCAGCCCGCCTCCGTCAACCGAAGAAGTCGTGCCAGCAGCGGCACCGCAGGAGATCGGCGCTGCGGAGCCACAGCCATCGGTTGAAGAAGGACGAAACCCTCCGTTGGCTGCAGCTGTGGAGCAACCAGAGGAGGCGTTTGTTGATACCAGAGCTGCCACCAAGGCTGGCATAGTTGATATTGCCAGTATACTAGGTGCTCCGGCCGTGACCGTGGTGCGGTCAACACTGTAAGTGCTTATGAACTTTCAAGTAGTCGTATGGATGGCAGACTTGTATTGCTGACTTGATTACTTCGTGATACAGGAAATCCACGGACCTGTCGTGGGACGGTGAGGAGACCAGCACTCCAGCCGACGGAGAGGGCCGCTCGGCAGAGGAGCGCGAACCCACGCCGCCGCCACAGACTGAAGTTGCGGTGGGGTCGACGTTGGAGGAAGCCACCTTGGTTGAAGGTATGTGTCCTGTCACCACTGGTAGTCATCATGCATAGTAGTCAGAGCCGCTGAGAATGACTGCATGTACTCATTGTGCTAGGAGCACAAGCTGAGGGAACTTCGATTCCTGAAGCCGTGGCCATGGAAACGACTACTGTGGAGTCGGAGCCCACAGGACCGGTGGCCGGGACGGCGGAAGAAACAGCCCCCGAGCTGGGGACTGCGGTGGCCCCCGAGTCAGGTGCGGAAGTGCAGGATGATCCGCTCCACGGGACGAGCACGGACGTAGTCGTCCACTCGCCCATCATAGAGGAAGCCGCGCCGATCCGTTCGGCGGCCATGGCGGAGGAGGCATCTTCGAGCCGCGGGGGTCTTGAGCTGCTGGAAGACAATCTTATCGATCCGGCCGTTGTTGCTCTGAACATGGAGTCATGGTGGCGTACCCAGTAGTGGGTCAAGGTACGTTGCAAATACCTCGAGTAATCTTGCATGACGAAATACGAAGTACCCATTTGACTGTTCTGTCTACGCAGGATATTATTGAAAGATCCTGTGAGAAGTCCGAGCTGCTGAAGGGGTACGGCGACACAGTCCTTCGTGCCGAAGCCTTGGAGAAGGAGCTCGATAAGTCGAAGAAACATTCTGCGCTGCTCCAATCCAAGCTCGACGGTGCCTTCGCCCAATATCATAATGAAGTGCAAGAGATGCAGGCGAAGAGGGACAACTTGATTCGGAAAAACAAGTCACTGCGCCAAAAGAATAAAGGTATGTTTCCCGCTAAAGCCTTTGAGTACTTATTAGGGTACCTTGGTGTAATCTGACAGTGTGATGAGTTATCTGCAGAGCTTGAGGAAAGGGTCGACCAGCTGAAGGCGTCGGAGACGGACTTGAAGAACATCGTGTATCGTGAGACCGACAAAAGAGAGGTACTTGAGTATGAGTACACTCAGTTGCACCATGAGTGTATCAAGCACATGGAGCTTCGTGAAGCCTCAGACCGTGACCTTGTCAATTGCTATAAATCTCTGTAGAAGCTCAATGAAGATTGCGAGAAGCTGCGGGGCCAGCTGAAGGAACTTGAGGAAGCCGCACTACCCATTGCAAGGCTGCTGGTGCCACACCCGGGCGGGCCCAAGATTGCACCACTGGTGGACCGGTTGAAGGAAGCCCCCGGGCGTCTGGCGACGTATGTCAAGCACTTGGCGAAGTCGATCCCGAACCAAGTCTTGGCATACATGAAGTCATATTTCCCCAAGGCTCTAGTGAACGTAGTCGCCGGTGGACTTGCAGCGAACTGTACTGACGATCAGTACAAGGCCCTCCTGGAGGAGATGGCGCCCATTGCTGAACAAGTGGTGGAAAAGCTCAACCTTCAGTAGGAGTACCTGTAGGAGTAGCTTAGAGTAGTCAAGGTACTAAATAGCGTTTAGCGGTATGGTAGCGGATTAGTGTCGGGGTAGCGGATCGCGGATAGCGGGTGCTATCGCGGATGCTAAGTCCAAATAGCGGAATGCAAGAAATAGTCACAATTTTAGTGCATTAACATCAAATTTACATGAAACTATTAAAGTTTTAAGTTAATCAATTACATTTCACGACAAGAATCACAAAAAGATAGATATATTTATTATTTAGGGATACATATTAATATTAATTAATCATATCCATAAATAAAGAATTCATTTATCACTCCATAATTCTTGTAGATTACCTAAATAATTAATCAAAATATTATTATTACCATTTAATTCGTATTCATATATCATTTGAACCATAAATGTAGCAAATAGCGGCTTAACACGAGCAATAGCGGCTCTAATAGCGGGCAATAGCGGACAATAGCGGTCGCTAAGTCCAAAGATGCTATCTTGGGTGCGCTACCTTATAGCGGTAGCGGCGGGGTACCGCTACCGCTATAGCAGCTGCTATTGCAGGCGCTACGAACGCTATTTAGTACGTTGAGAGTAGTTGATGTAAAACAAACAGAGTTGTTAGTAACTTGTTTGGATTATCAATGAAAGTTGTCCACGATATATCTGTGAAATAAATACTCGTAGCCGCCACTTGCAACGAAGTGTGCGGAGTACCAAACCGTGGTGGAGCTTGTGAGTAGTAGTACTCAGTAGGAGATGCCTGATTGGAAGGCACAGTAAATAAGTTGAATGAAAATCAAACTTTACTACTGATGAATAAGTACACCTGGATGGTCAGGGCCATTTATAAGTGTAGTCGCCAGGACCCGGAGGCCGCCTACGGCTAAGTGGCGCTAGGACCCTTAGGCCGCTTACAGCTAGAGATCCGTTAGTAGTCGTATAGACTGGATCTAGAGTACATGGTCTTGCAGACCGCCGCTAGAATCCTCAGCGCTCTAAGCAGCCCAAGATCCGTTAGTAGCCGTTGACGCTGGATCTTGGAGAAGAGTAGTCCGGAGACTAGTGCCAGGACCGGAAGGCCGCTTACAGCGAGGAGTCCGTGAGTAGTCGTGTAGACCTGGACCCGTAGAGTAGTCGAGCGACTACGCGTAGAAGCGACACAGCTGGTCGACGTTCCACGAGTTGCTGATGTCATTGCCTTCAAGTGTTTGGAGGTGGTAGGAGCCTGGTCTGGTCACCTTAGAGATTGAGAAGGGACCTTCCCATGGTGAGCTGAGCTTGTGTAGTCCATCCGTGTTCTGGATACGACGGAGGACTAGATCACCGACGTTGAAGGAGCGTTCCTTGATGTTGCGATCATGGTAGCGTCGGATACCCTCGAGGTACCTTGCTGATTGGACGAGGGTGGCACAACGGGCTTCTTCGAGACCGTCGATGTCAACCCGTCTGCTGTCTTCTGAGATGCCTTCGTCGTATTGCTCTACTGCCGAGGATTCCCACATCACGTCGGCAGGTAGAATAGCTTCGGAACCATAGACCAGGAAGTAGGGTGACTGCCCCGTCGGCTTGGTAGGCTGAGTACGAAGCCCCCAGAGTGTGTTGGGTAGTTCCTTGATCCACTTGCCTCCTTTGGTGTTAGCTGCATCGTGTAATCGCTTCTTGAGGGCGTCGAGTACCATCCCGTTAGCGCGCTCAACTTGGCCGTTGGCGCGGGGATGGGCGACTGAGACGTACCGGACGTCGATCCCGCTGTTCTCGCAGTACTCCCAGAACTGATGGTTGTTGAAGTTGGAACCCAAGTCTGTGATGATGCGATGGGGCAGCCCGTAGTGATGCACGAGTTCATCCAAGAAGTCGAGTACTCTGTCGGCCTTTGGGCAGGTGACCAGCTTGACTTCGATCCACTTGGTGAACTTGTCGATGGCCACCAAGACTCTGTTGAATCCTCCTGGCACAGTTGGCAGAGGCCCAATCATGTCGAGCCCCCAGCAGGCAAAGGGCCAGGTTGGTGGTATGGTGACTAGCTTGTAGGCCGGGACGTGTTGCTGCTTGGTGAAGAATTGACATCCTTGGCACTTTCTGACGAGTTCTTCAGTGTCGGCCAGAGCTGTGGGCCAGTAGAAAGCTGGTCGGAAAGCCTTGCTCACCAGCGTTCGAGAAGACGTGTGGTTACCGCAGACGCCTTTGTGGATCTCCTCCAAGATATCCTTGCCTTCTTCTCGAGGTATGCACTTCATGAGTACTCCGGAAGTAGCACCTCGCCTGTAGAGCTTGTCTCCGACTAGTACGTAGGCCTTGGCTCGGCGGACGAGTTGTTCGGCCAAGTTCTTGTCGGATGAGACCTTCTGCTCGTGGATGTAGTCGATGAAGGGTTGTCTCCAGTCCACATCAACCATCATGACCTCCTGGCTGGATTGTGGTGGGACAGGGTCAGTGGCCATTGGCGCCGACTCCGGGATGGATGGCGCGTGAAGCTCGTGGACGAAGACTCCAGCAGGTACTTGCGCGCGAGTAGAACCAAGCTTCGACAGGACGTCTGCGGCAACATTGTTGTCGCGGACGACGTGGTGGAACTCAAGACCGTAGAACTTGTTCTTGAGCTTGCGGACTTCCAGACAGTAGGCGTCCATGTTCTCCTTGTTGCGATCCCAAGACTTGTTGACTTGGTTGATGACCACTGCGGAGTCGCCGTAGACTAGTAGCCGCTTGATGCCCAAAGAGATTGCGAGGCGGAGCCTGTGAAGTAGGGCTTCGTACTCGGCTTCATTATTTGAGACCTTCCAGAAGATCTGCAGGACGTACTTGAGTTGTTCGCCCTTTGGAGAGATCAGTAGTAACCCTGCACCTACCCCTTCGAGCTTGAGTGAGCCGTCGAAGTACATCACCCAGTGTTCTGGGCGCTCGGTTGGAGTTGGTAGCTGATTCTCCCGCCATTCTGCCATGAAGTCAACTAGTGCCTGGGACTTGATAGCAGTACGTGACTTGAAGTCGATGTTGAGGGCGCCGAGTTCGACCGCCCACTTGGAGATTCTTCCAGTAGCATCCTGATTGCGAAGTATGTCACCGAGCGGGTAGTCGGTGATAACAATAATCGGGTACTCCTGGAAGTAGTGTCGTAGCTTCCGCGAGGTGATGAGCACTGCGTAGAGTAGCTTCTGGAACGGCTGGTACCGTGCCTTGGACTCTGACAGAACCTCGCTGACGAAGTAGACTGGTCGCTGGACTGGGTAGGTGTGGCCTTCTTCCTGCCGCTCGACGACGATGGCAGTACTGACCACATGAGCAGTCGCAGCGAGGTAGAGCAGTAGCTGCTCCTTTTTGCGAGGAGCCGTGAGGACCGGTGGCTTAGACAGGAAGTCTTTGAGCTGTGCCAGAGCTTGATAAGCCTCCGCGGTCCACGTGAACTTCTCTTGATGGTTGAGTAGTTTGAAGAAGGATAGTCCCCGTTCTCCAAGCTTCGAGATAAATCTGTTCAGGGCCGCCATGCACCCGGTCAGCTTCTAGACATCCTTGATGCAGGTTGGAGCTTTCATGTTGGTGATGGCAGAGATCTTCTCGGGGTTGGCTTCGATGCCACGATGGCTGATGATGAAGCCGAGTAGTTTCCCAGATGGTACGCCGAAGACGCACTTGTTGGGATTGAGCTTCCATTGGTACTCTCGCAGGGATGCGAAAGTCTCTTCAAGATCGGCGATGAGCGTATCGGAGTTTCTGGTCTTGACGACCACATCATCCACGTAGGCTTCGACGTTCTTGTTGAGCTGCTTCTTGAAGCAGGCCTGGATAGCTCGTTGGTAGGTGGCGCCGGTGTTCTTCAACCCGAACGACATTATCGTGTAGCAGTAGGCGCCGAACGGGGTGATGAACGCGGTCTTCTCCTGGTCTTCTTCCTTGATAGCGATCTGGTGGTACCCGGAGTAGCAGTCGAGGAAGCAGAGCAGGTCGCAGCCCGCCATGGAGTCGATGACTTGATCAATCCGTGGCAACCCGAAGGGGTCTTTGGGGCAGTGCTTGTTGAGGTCGGTGTAGTCGACGCACATCCTCCACTCGTTGGTGTTCTTCTTGCGGACGAGGACGGGGTTGGCGAGCCACTCAGGATTGAAGACTTCACGAATGAAGCCCGCCGCGAGTAGTTTGGCGTGTTCCTTCTTGATGGCATCCCGTCGGTCGTCGGCGAAACGGCGAAGGTGTTGTCGTTTGGGGGTAGCTTTAGGGTCGACATTGGGTGAGTGCTCGATCAGCCTCCTGGGCACCCCTGGCATGTCCGCTGGCTTCCATGCGAAGATGTGTCGGTTAGCCCGGAGGAAGCTGACGAGCGCGTCTTCCTATTTCGGGTCAAGACCTGCCCCGATCATGGTAGTCTTGCTGCTGTCGCCCGTCCCAAGGTCGATGGCCTTCACTTGGACTTCCTCTGATGGCTGAGGCTTGTTTGCGGTGTCGGTCTTCTCGGGAATCTCGAGTTCGGTTGGGGCGAGCCTCTTGGACGCAGCAAAGATCTCCATCATTGCATTGGGTACTTGGTTGGTCGCTGCGAGTTCCACAGTTTCGGTGTCGCAGTTGAACGAAATCTTCAAGTCTCCTTGCAGTGTGAGTACTCCGGCAGGACTTGGCATCTTGAGTACCAAGTAGGTGTAGTGTGGTACCGCCATGAACTTGGCGATAGCTGGTCTGCCGAGGATGGCATGGTAGGAGGTTTCGAAGTCCGCAACCTCGAACTTGATGTACTCGGTGCGGTAGTTCTCCCTTGTCTCCCCGAAGGTAACTGGCAGGACCACTGAGCCCAGTGGAATAGCCGCGTTACCGGGGATAATGCCGTAGAAGGGTGACGCGCTCTTGGTGAGCATGTCGGTGATGTCGAGCTTCATCTTCTTCAAGGTCTTGGTGAAGAGGACGTTGAGTCCGCTCCCGCCGTCGATGAGGACCTTGTTGAGTCTGGAGCCCGCGACTACAGGTTTCAGGACGAGTGGGAAACGTCCTGGTTCGGAGAAGCTTGTCCATTGATCCGCGCGGGAGAAGGTGATGGGTACCTCCGACCACCTCAGAGGTGTCGGCACCGCTGGTTCGATATTCAAGACTTCCCGTCGGGTGGCCTTTTGAGACCGTCTGGTGGGTAGTCCGCCGAAGAGGACATTCACCGTCTTGTCAGGTTCCTGGAAGTCACCGTTGCCCTCGTCGACTTTTTTCTTGCCCTTCTTGTCGTGAGGAGGCCGTGGGTCGGGAGTATCCTTGAGTGCTCGTCGGAGCTGGTAGCACTGCTCAGTGGTGTGATTACCATCTAGATGCCACGGGCACTTCTCTTTGAGCAAGTCTCTGAAGTCGCCTGAGGTCTTTTTCGAGTTGTCCTTTACAGGGCGTTGTATAGCCGCGACTGTGTTGTCTGGCTTGCGCTTGCGGTTGGAGCTCGAGTAGTTGTTGTTGTGGCGACCCCCTTGATCTTTGTTGTTGTTGTTGTTGCCGCCCGTGTTGCTCTTGTTCTTGCCGCGAATGGAGTCATACTTGGCGTTTGCCTTGTCCTCTTCGTCGGCCCATGACGTGATCATGTCTTTGAGCTTGGTGATGGAGCTCGGGCGGCGGCGACCGAAGTCTTCGAAGGTGCGACGGTGATAGAGTCCGTCTTGGAAGAGGTCGATGACTTCTTTGTCGGTGACGTCGACTACGGTCGTGCGCTTGTCGAAGAAGCGCCGCATGTACTGGCGAAGTGTCTCGCCTTGTTCTTGCTTAACCATTGCCAGATCCATGTGGGTACCCGAGTGCCCCATGGTGCCCGCGAAGTTGCTGGTGAACTGAGCCATCAGCTGGTCCCACTGGTCGATCGAGTTCTTTTCAAGTGACTCGAGCCATGTGAGTGGAGCCTGGTCCAGGCAGAAGGGGAAGAAAAGGCACTTCGCGTCGTTGTTGCCACCAGCATTTTCGATGGCCAAGGCGTAGCACCTGTGCCTCTGAACTGGATCTTCCTTCACGTCATACTTGGAGATCCCAAGAGGTTTGAATTTCTCGGGAAGAAGCAGGTTGCGAAGTCTTGCGGAGTATGCGGGGAAGCCGTCGCTGTCACTTGCTTCAGTAGCCTTCTTGCGGCGGATCCTGTCGATCTTGTGGCGGGCGTCGTAGCCGCCACGTGCGTTGCCGGTGGCATGGCTAGTCGCGTGGCCTCGGCCGCCGCGATCGCCACCGCCACCAGCTCTTCTGCCGGCGTCATGGGATGAACTCCCGCCGCTGCTGCCACCACCGCCGCCGCCGCGGCGGCTACCTCCGGTGCCACCCTGGCTGATGCCGCCCTGTGAGGGTCCTCCAGCCGAGGCCCAAGAGCGGTTGGGATTTGGCTGGAGTTCACCACAGACACGGTTGCGTCCGCCGTCTGCCGGGCTGCGGCTAGTGGCTTCGTGGTTTCTGGCATCGTGAGTTCTGACGGGGGGTACTTGAGCAACCCTGTTGTCGACCCGCATGAAGTAGGCGTCTTTAGCGAGTTTGGCGAGACTTCGCCTGCGCGGATCCCCTAGGCCTGCCGTGCTATTGTGGTGATAGACATGAGGCACTGCTCAGGAGTAGTGTGTACCCGGTTGGCAACTTGCTCCAGGGCCTCATTGAGGTTCCGGATAGGGAGAGTTTCCCGGAGACGTCTGCGTCGATCGTTCCGCTTCCTGTTGAGGTCACGCCGAGCGTTCTTGTCTTCGGGGGTCTCGTTCGGAGGTGCGTTGGTAGACAACTCATCCTCTGAGATGTCGTCAAGGTACCGGTCGGGTCGGTTCTCAGAAGTCCCAGCATCTGTGGCCGTCATGAAGACTTCACGGTCGGGAGTGCAGAGACTGGAGTCAGTAGTCGCCACCTCGGTGGGGGTGTGCTCGTCGTTTAGAGCCAACGGGGTCCCCTCCTGGAAGGGGAGTGAATCGAGGTAGGCGACGCAGCGTGAGTTGTCGTCCATCAAGTCTGCGGGCTTGTGGTCGGGCCAGTAGACGAATCTGCCGGCGGGAGTGGATGTAATGACCAGGCCAGTGGCAGGACCTGACAGCGGTTCCTCAGTCATGTTGAGCTTAGACTCGGACTCGATTGGGTCCGATCCGAAGTCGAACTCGTAGGAGGAGTCCGAGTAGTAGCCGGTTGCGGTGTTGGAGCCCGAGGAGTACTCAGAGGCGATCTCCTTGCCGGCCCGGCGTGCGGCGAGGGCTTCCGCGTGGGCCCTGCTAGCATTGCAAAGACTGTATGGGAAGTGCTCGTGGAGGGGGACTGTCTCACATGATGGCTCAGAGCCGGCTCGCATGAAACGATCCAGGGCGACGTCGAGTTCGGGTTGGAGGCGGATCCAAGCTCGAAGTCGGCGACTTGTTCGCAGAGCGAAAATTCGTCGAATTTTTCGACGAGTTGACCCGTGACGACTTCGGTAAGAGTCACGAGCCCGGTCTCCAGATCCGGAGTCATGGTGATGTAGCGCTGGAAAGATCCAGCGCCGTCGGCGGTGCAGACCCAGGAGCCGAAGACGAAGGTGTCGCCGCGATTGAAAGCGGCGGTTGGCTTGATGACGATTGAAGCCGTCGAGTTCGCCATGTGATCTTCGGCGAGTTTCCCTACCTGGCGCGCTAGCTGTCGGTGTTTTAGACCAGCAACCTACCAAGAGGAGTACCCGAGGTAGATGAATGTGGCCTCACCGAGATTGGTAACTCGAAGGAGAGACACGTGGCACACAATTTAGACAGGTTCGGGCCGCGAGGTGCGTAATACCCTACGTCCTGTATGCTGCGTAGCTCTGGATTGATTGGGTGTGTTTACAAGATGATGCGGATGATGAGATAGGGGTCCCTGCCTCGCCTTATATAGTCCGGGAGGCAGGGTTACAAGTCGGTTTGAGGGGAGAGTACTAGTCGTGTACGGCTAGGAGTACTTTACATGGATCCGGACATGTGTAGCTTCCTAACCGAGTACTATCCCTCTGTAGTCCTTGCGTCCCACTCCAGCAGGTGCCGTGTTGCCCAAGTCGAGTAGTCCCAGGGGCCCACCGAGTAGTCGGTCCTGGTACCCACCAGAGTAGTGGGCCCAGGGATGTCCATACGACATAGGCCTGCGCGGGCGCACGCGCACGGGACGAGCACGCCCAGGTGCTTAACCGCTACGCTGTGTGTTTCTGCCCAGCGTTTGCGCACCGCCCGCCGCGTCGTGCAGACACCGTCGCAATCTGTGCCGCGCTGAGTTCTCCTCCTTGTCGCCGTGCGCGTGCTCACACATGCTCAACCCCAGAGCTGTGGCCGCGCCAAACCCTTCGCGAAACCCTAGAGAACCTTCCCGTGTGCATGCTCGGCCACCGGAGTCAACACCGCCGCCGGCCGCCGTTCGCCTTTCGCCCGTCGCCGCCGGACGCGCACCGGGGCGCGCTGACACGCGCGTGCGTGGCAAGGTGCCCCGCTGCACCCCAGCAGAGATCAGGGGGCGGTAGTGGACCTTTTTCTGCTATGAATGTCAAGGGCACCACATGGGCCGTAGCCCATTACCGCCCATGCACCGGCCCTTTTCCCTTTCTTTACCGGACTCTGAAATTAGTTCAGAGGGGTCCATTGGACTAGGCCTATGGGGCCCTATGGGCCAAGTCCATTGGGCCATATCCGGCCCACTAACTCTTTCGGCCCAATAACGGCCCACTAACCTAGTGGCTGACGTCATCATGACGACATGCTGACGTCATCACATATTTTCAAAAATAAAAATCCTTTTCTGATTTATAAAAGAATTTGAAAATTTATTTATAAATCCTTTAATCTTTGAAAATTCATAACTAATTATTTATAACTCTGAAAAATATGAAACTAGTTTCTATATTTTTTTAAAAATGAGACGGTGCTGATTGTAGGTAGTTTGGTTCTGTTTGGATCTTTTAAAATTGGGTTTCTTTGGGTTTATGCTTAGATGATTGTCGGTAATTTAGCGTCTCGTATCTCGTGCTGCACAGACCCGAGCTACGACCCAGAGGAGGCCTACGACCCCGACTTCAACCCGGACCAGGACTACGGACGCTAGCCAGGTGTCATGTCACTCCCAACCATTTAGATCCTATGCATGCTTTAGATGCTAGTGCTTAATTACTTTTGATGCATGTTTTAAAATTGCATAGACAATTGTTAGCCATACCTTGGAATTGTTTAATCCTGTCCTTGAAATACCTATTTTTGGAACTAGCTACAGACACCTAGCTAGTTCCCCGCTTTATTCATCCATATATTTTACCCTTAGTTATGGATGGATCTCAGGTTTGGACCGAGGTTGGGATACCTCAGAATTCTTGCGTGTGTTTTGGGTGAGTGTGTATCCTTGACGTGTTACCGTGGGAGCGAGCCGCTTTGGTTACTTGTGAACGCCTGTCTAGGGGAGATGCGACATAGCCTCTCGCCCTAGCGGCATGTCGGACGGTTGGAGTTGGTGAGTGCTCGCTCTTGCAATTAAGGACCGATCGATTGTGTGACCTTGATCTTTGGGCTATTTTCGTATAAACCGTTCGCTCACGTATGGACGGGGTTCAGTCCAAGAACTAGTTGGTGGTTGGCGCTCAGCTTGTAGGCGGACCGGTGTGGTCGTGTGAGGGGGACAGGTTATACCTCCCGAGTAGACGTCGCCCCGGCTCCTCCGGGGAAGGTTTCACAGCTCCGAGGCCCTGCTGGCAAGTTTCGCGCCCTAGTTCAGGACGAGTCAGGCTCGAAGAGGCAGGAGAGTGCCACCCACTGCTAGGTCTCCAGCCATTAGGTAGGGATGTGGATCGGAGGCATCCGTTTCTACCCTATCCGGCGGGTCCAGTTGTACAACCTCTGCAGAGTGTTAAACCTATAGCTATAGTCCGTGTCCACTGGTATGGACAGCCCTTTCGATCTCTCACCTGGTTAGTATTCTTTGGTGCTGCTTTCTCTCCCTTATGTGTGTGTGAGCCCGGCTTCGTGCTGTTGAGACATGGGGATAGGAGCTGGTGACCCCACGTCGCAGATGAGAGTGGGATGTTGTATCTTGGTTGAGATCCAGTGCTTGCTGTTTCTTTCCTTGTTGGGGTGTTGACCCCGGAGGCGTTGTCCTCGGAGGTGTGGATCTCCTCGGAGATGGTGACCTCTCGGCAATTCTGCATACCTTGACGTTGCTACCGCTGCTTGCATAACCTTCTACAGCCATAAATAGGATTACTCATGCATATTAGAATTATTCTCTTTTGCTTATGCTCTTTGTTGGGAAGCTGACATGACCTACTCGCTTATCGAGTAGATGACAGGGTTTCAGACCAGGAGCCGGACTACGACTTTGAGCACGATGGATGGGAGGACTGAGGCTTGCCCTACACTCGAGATTGCCTGAGGATATGGAGTCTACTTCGCTACATGAGAGCCGTTACGTAGATGTTTACTCTGTTTGATTCAGTCCTGTTGGACTTGCACCCGGCATGTGCCGTAATGCTGTACTCATATGCTTATTTATTATAATATTATTATGTGAACCCTCATATATTTCTTTCTATTGTATGGTTTTCTTTACTTTCTGAGACAGGGATTTGCACGTGATAGCCTCCTGGGACTATCACCGAGGTGCTGGGATCGGGTTCCCTTGTTTGGAAACCCGGTTCGTTTCACATATGCACCACGAGTCATATGCACCCACGTCATATGCTCATCCACGCGCGTTTTCACCATGAGCATCAACATGTGCACCTTTCCATTATGCACCACATGCTTAGTTGTACAACCATAGGTTCAGTTGATACCCCTCATCAAGTTAAATAAATTCTTGCATCTTCCATAAAAGAAATGATGTCACCAAGCTCACCTAATTAAAATAACCAGTGAGCAAGCTTTTTTCGACATTCCGTATCAACCTATCCATTCGAACCATTGTTGTCTTCCAATCCTGAACGACACCTTGCAACCATTCTCTGTGACTTCCAGTGTTCGCATGGACCTAACCTCGAATCTTGATGATGGAAACCCTTATCCATCGTCACCCCGCTTGTTGCTCTTCTGAACAAAACCAAGAACCATAGTAAACAAATTGGATAAACATTGTTTACTAGCCTTCCCTTTCTTCATCAAAATCACTATGGAACTTGTCAAATTGATTCTCCGACCGTTCAGTCACAACGATCTTCGCGCAGAATTACAAGTCAACCGGCTAAGTGGAAGAAGAAGTAGTAGTGTTCATTGAGCAGCCAAGGTTCTCTAAAAAGTCAAAGATATTAGAGTTTTCCATCACTTCTCAATCTATGATCCGTTGATCATACTCTCCAAATCTTAGGAATCAGAAGATCAGTTAACGAAGGACAAGTAGAGTCTCGAGCAGAATCTCGTTACAATAAGTTTAAACCTAGATGGTGGACCTTCGGAACCTTCTCCTGCTTCCGCCGTCAGCACGATCGTTTCTCCGGACCGTTGAACTTCATCCTTTTCAGTGCCACGAACGCACGACGCCGTAGAGTCACCCTACCATCTCTTTTCCGCAGCCGCGATCACGTCGCCGAGCTCTCTCGCGGACGAGCAATATCGAGACACGTGCCATCACCATCGGATCACTCTGCCAGTCCCTGCCGCAGATGATCTTAGACGACCGTTACAATTCGTCCGCAGCATAAAAAGGAAACCTTTCCTTGATGCCGCCAGTTTCAAATCTCTCCTCCTAGTTGAGTTCGATAGCACCGTCGCTCTTCCTTGCTCCTCCGGGTGTTCTTTGGCAACCGTCACCAGCCATCTCCGCCGTCTACTCCATTCCTCGCCGAGCAAATCTCTCTCCGTTCTCTTCAACAACACTAAGAAGAAGCTCGGAAGAAGATCAGCAGAAGATCCCAAGCCTACACCGTCGACCTTGGTTCCGTTTCTGGAGATGTTCGAGCAGATTTGCTGGACGCTGGTAGTGATGTATCTCTGCGTCGCCAGCGGAATCTGTCTGCTTTTAGTTTTTCATGTATATATCCATCGGCCGCTTCCTCATGAGCGGCATGGAGACAAGTGAGGATAGCACCATGCATCTTTTGCCACGTCTGAATTCTTGATGCCAAGAAGTGTAATCTGATGTGTCTTTCTCTCTGAGTCAGCTTGTCTTGTTTAAGGACATCGCCCTAACTGTTGTTGTCTGATCTCGGAAGACTTGCCATGAATGAGCTTTTGCTGTACATATTCTATTCGTTAATGTTTATGGACAAGCTTTTGAGCATGTGTTTAATGAAACCTCAATCTTTTAGATGGGGGAACCTACACGCAACTTCTCCAAGCATTTTGGTGGACTGAGTGGTAGCAATATGCCACCAGCTCCCATGGCAATACCAGAAGGATTTACAACTGCTCAAATGGAAGTGGTACGCCAAATCCTCCAGATGCAACAGCAAATCTTTCAGATGCTACAACCGCAACCTACGATTGGTGCCATGTCAACCCGACCAGAAGTGTACACTGAGGCTAGGAACTCCATCAGAGCAAACCACGATGAACATCACCGTTATGAGCCTGACTCATCCCAAGCCCCTGCCCAAGCAGATATAGATACAATCGCCAGTACAATCCAGAAGTTGGGAGAACAAAATGCAACACTTAGTCAGATAGTATACAATGTGACTCATGGACTATATCAAGGGTTGTCTCAAACTAGTTTAACTGCCAGCTTCACTGGGTCGTTGTTTGCATCAGTGGCCGAGCAAGCCCGTCTCTACAATCTACTAGTGGATCATATGAACCAGGATCAATTCAACACCTCTGACTCTCTTTTACCACATCAAAGCTACTATGGATCTTAGGAATGAAGAGAGAAGGAGTAGGAATTCCAAGCAAATTTTGCCTGAAATGGATGTAAGTGGATGGGAAATTACCTGCACCGAATTCAAGCCATGTGCTACAAAGCAAAACAGCAAAACTTAACAGTTCCCACAATCCAGTGCACTTCCGTCTCCACGCAATCAGAGAAAACCCCGGTGCTACAATTGTAACCGACGGGGGCACATAGCCAAAGAATGTCTAGAACCTCAAGGGGCCCCAGTGAAGGGATTAAGAATAAGAAGCTCAGGAGACAACTTCCCCAAGCCAAGATTCCAACTACAGTTGACCTACCAGAAGGAACAATGGAACAACGGGTACACCCCCTTGACACTACCATTCCCCTATCCTGTTTAAAAACTGCGAATCTCGGGACGAGATTCCTTTTAAGGGGGGTAGGCTGTGACGCCCCAGGTTTTCAATTAGTGTTGACTAACGCTGATGACTGGTCAACCAAGTCAAACACACTGACTTTGGTCAAGCTGGGTCATCACCTCAAAAATCGAGCCAACAATCTCTAATGGTCAATGCTTGGTCAAATTTGGTCAAAGCATGGTCAACACCCCTACCTAAACCCCTTGAACCCTACACAATCCTAGAACTTTTGCCGCGTTCTCCAAATTTCATCTAAACACTTCAAAATCGGCCAAAATAGAAGTTGTTCATCTTTTTGAGAGACACAACTTTGGTTTTGGGCGGCATTTCTAATTTTGAGTGTACAAGGGTGAAAAACTCGGTCAACGCCGACAGACACTATTCACAGGTGCCGAGAAAATCCCGGATTTTGCCAGCTGAATTTGCTCGATCCATTGATCAAAACACCTATCGGTCTTTGAGAAAGTGGTAGAGGGATCCATGATCTCCAACTTTGCTTATTACCACTTGGTGCACTTCAGTGTCGAAATCGAGAGAAAAGTTGAGTCAAACGGTGCTACCCCGAGCTGTTTCTGCGCCGGAGCACCCTCGCACACGACGCCGTCGCGCCCTCACCACGTCGGCCGCCAGACACACGCACGCCGAGGCACACCTCTGCCTACCGGTCCAAATCTCGAGGTACCTTCTTCGCACGTGTGCTGGGACCCACGCTGCACCGACGTCCGCGCCCAGTCACTCCCCGCTACGCACCGAGCCTCTACGGGCAGCCCCGCGCCGACCACCGTCGCCCGGCGAACCCCAGGGCCGCCGTACCCGCCTGTCCTGCGCACGCCTATGCCCCGCCTTAACCGCTGGTCTGTGTGTGGTCATCAAGTCGTTGCCACCTCCTATAAAAGGGCACACCCAGCCCATGCACGAGCACACCGCCGTCACTGCTCTGTTGTCCGCCGCCGTGCCGCCATTGGCCTCCGCGGTGAACTCCACCCTCCTGGCCTTATCACCACTACTCGAGCTCGGCTACACAACCACATGTACCCCGTATAGCCTTTCGAGCCACGCCTTGCCCTACCCCGCCCCTCACCTTGCCGGAATCAGAGCCGCGGTGGCCGCATCACCTCTACTTCGTCGCCGGAGCTCACCGGAGCAGCCTTCGTTCCGACCACCTCCTCCAATCCACCCCTGGTGAGCACCCACGACCCCCCGAGCCGCTTGTGGACCAAGTCCGGCCGGCCATCGCCGCCGACGAGCTCCCCTGCGCCACCGAGGGTAGATGTGTGAAGATTGAAATCCTTCTAGGGAGTTTGGTGCAAACCGAGGGCATGTATGTGAACCTCCAAATCTTTCTGAGGGTCCTTTCGCAAAAAGATTCTATCCCTTTTCCTGTTTAGTCCAGTTTCTTTGAATAATCATATAAAATCGCAGGAAAAATCGTAAAAATGCAAAACTAATTTTGCTGGTCTCATTGTGAGTAGATCTACATCTTTTACAAAGGCTGTATATACTTTTGATAAATAGTTTTTGAATGAAAAATCAAAACCAGTTTGTATGTGTTTGTTCGTAACTTGAGTTCTACTCATGAGCTAGTCTTGATTTTTGGATAAGATGGTAGTTAGTACTTGAATAGGCTACACCTAAGTTTTTGCACAAAGTTACTAAGTAAATCTTTAGTTATGATTTATTTTGCTTTATGGCTAGATCTGTGTATATATTTTATACAGCTTTATATATATGCTTCTTGTGGTTCATCTCTTGGATATCACCTTGTTAGGATAAGATGTGTTGCTGGTAAATTTATTGTGTATTTATGAGCTGTTTACATATCTATTTCTGAATGAGGCTTGTTTATGAAGTAAAATCTATATCTCAGTTTCTGCTAGTCAAATGATGTTTACTTTGGTCCAGTGGACGTTCATGCTATGTTTGTGCTAGGGTAGGAAGTTGGGCCACTATTTAGTTGTATTTAAGCCTGTATAAATTCCTTGTGTTTAAATAGGCTGAAAATGTTTATTTTTGTGTAGCATGAATGAAATAGGTTCTGAAGCTAATTTTTTGTGTGTAGGCTAGTTTTAGTCTCTAGAGGTTCTGTGTAAAATTTGAGCACTAGTGCATGAGTAGTTTTCTCTGTAATTAATATTCCTACTTTTGCTCTGAATAAAGTGTGGCATTTTTCATGCTCTGTAGAAGGCTCTGAATGTTATGAAAATTTAACAGTGGTTCTGTTGTAGTACTATGTGCTTGCACAAAAAGTTTCACTATGTGTTACTGCATAGTTTTACCAGAATGATTTTTTGGAATGAAACTAGTAAATATAAAAGGATAAATGAAGAAATCATTTCTTAAAAAGCTTGTGTGTGCTTTATCCCCGAGAAATGCTATTTTGGACATCTGAAATGTAACTCTTTTGTTTGTGTGAAAATTTTAATTTGTTTCATTTATATGCACCCGAACACCTGCGGAAATAATTACTTAAATGGTTGCTTGAATAATCTTTATGGAAGAGTATGCCGAATATATTCTATCTAGATGAAAATGGAAAGTCTAACACCCTAAGTTGTCTTGTGATGGTTTGTAAAGGAATAAACTCACATCACCAATTAACTTTTGCATTTGCATTCTACGTGTAGAACCTTCCGACGTTAGTCCAGAGTTCGTCCCGGATCAAGGTGACGGACTGTACGGGGGAAGGAATCAACTACGTGGACGTGCAGCAAGACCCGAACCAAGTTCGGAAGTTTCTCTACTAACTTGCTAGTGAAGGCAAGGCCCGGTTTAACATTCACCTATGTGTTTCCTTTCTTTAAATCTCTGAATTTATGCTTGATTATATTTGTGCATTTACGCTCAGCAGTTGAATGGAAACCTTAGATGCATGATCCATAAGTACCTATGATCTTTTACTAGTATGATAGGTCGATAGTTGCTTTGCACTAAGGACCCGGTACAAGTCGAGTGATGTACTTCGCTCGCATTGATAGGTTCTTATGTTGGAATCATGAGACTGGTTAAATTGAATTGCTCACGTGGTAAGAGCATGTGATTGTGAGCTCCGGCCCAATAGTTAAGAGATTAAGCGTTTGAAAGTACTAAACATTTGTCGGATATGGGTACGGTAGACCTAGTACCTGATCGATATGGGGCAGGAACTTTAGGCTACTAATCTTGGGCTGCTGCCCCAGGTTAGCTACCTATGGTGTATGGTGACGCTGGATGCTAGTGTGAGGCATGCCAGCTAGCTTTGTACCTAGGACTGTGGCATCTGATCATAATCGAGGAATGACGGGAACCGTTTGGTTGGAAACACTCTTTGTGAGGGTTTTCTCCTATATGTTTAGGTTCACTTTGCAAGGTTATTAATCGATCGATCGTCAGCCTCTCACCGTTATCCGGGAATAGCTTAACCCTCTATCCATGATAATCCCTATATGATGAAATGCTGATAAACTTGATGTTTGATTATTTGTTTGCACAAGTCTGCTTGAATTAGTTGCTTATCTAGTAATAAGTGATCTACTAGAATCAAAGCTAAAATATTGAAAGTAAGGATTAACTCCTTAGTCGCTTCTTGGCAAAAACAAACCCACTAGCCAAAAGTCATGCATGATCAGAAGGATAAGTCTTTTATTTTAGACGGGTAAGCCTTGCTGAGTATTAGTATACTCAACCTTGCGTTATACATGTTGTTTTCAGGTAATAATGTTTGGCCTGGTGCAATCCCGCCCGGCTGGAATCTGGAACGGGTGGATGACGAAGAATAATGGTGTTATGGGTGGCCTCCCATGATGCCAAGTTATCGTAGTTTTTTTCCGCTGTCATTTAAAACTCTGAACCATGGTTTATTATTTTATGAACTGTGATTTGTAATAGTTGACCCTACGAGGAAAGATTAGTATTAAATTGTAAGGTACTCTGGACTCTCCTTTGTAGGGGTTTTAATGTATGCGTTTCGATCCTCTGTGTGATTTACAAGTGATTTACCGGGCTATGACCCGACAACACTCAACAGGATAATTCTTTATTATCACTTAATGACCAAAGTGGATTGGTTTAGGTGATAGTACGAACTTATCTCGGATGGGGTTGTCACACTGGCCCACAACGCGACAGTGTCCTAGTACTAGGGTGTGTTTTCTCTGAGTCACTGCTTCGTTTCCCTTCCCAAGGATCAAACGGTCAACCACCTAGTCAGCCTTCTTCTGCCTATATGTACCACCATTTACTCCATTGCCTTCTCACAACATTCAACAATGACTTCCTCGAGTGGGGATGAACACGGTTGCAGTCCTGAGTTGTGGCATCAACAATCTCCAGATTTCAATCCAATTTCCCACTGAAAGCCAAGAGTGACTTCACCTCTATGCGTGAAGTTAGAAGCTACGCACCCAAGCAACCGGTGTTGTGGCCCAGTGTTCGCACAGTGAGTTTTGCGTGATGCAAGTCTACGAGGGATGGAACAATGTCACACCCTGAAATTTCCCAATTTCAGGATGTGAATAGAAAGAATAATTAAACAAGAATTTTCTCATAATTTTAAAATTTTTCTCAACATTTATTTTGTTTACAAGAAATCTAGTATAGGAAAAAGTCATTGTTTGATTTTCTGAATTAAATAAATGGTTATGGGCGTGTTGCATTCATGCCGATCCATCTTGATGTTTCTTGAATGCAAAATACTTTTAAAATGCGTCTAGATCAAGTTTAGGTTCTTCTAAGAACTTCCATCTTTTCCTGAAAATTTTTCTCACCTTTTCAGAGCTTAATCTATTTTATTAGAAGGATCAATAATCTTTTTCAGGAGCTTCAAGTATTTTATTTGAACTCCATCCATCTTTTGTTTACTATGTCATCTGTATTTTCTACCTTCCTTATCTTATCAAAATCCTATACGACAATATCTATAGTTATCTAAATCTTCCTGCACTATCTGGTGTTGTCCTCTTCCTATTTCTTCTACTCAGTTTTTTATTTATTTCAATCCATGTGAGACGTCGAGGGTGTCATTCCAGTTGCCAGGCCAGGCCTACCTGCAATCAGCTTGCCGCCTCCACCAGATGAAAGGTCCAACTCGAGGTCGAACTGGACTCTGACACAACCCACAGCTTTGATCGGGGAGTTAATGAGAGCCAGGTGTGGTTCGAGGACCAGTGGATGGTCGCTTCCTGGTGTGATGAGTGATTGACAACGTGGTGTGGACTGATTCTTGGCTAAGTATTACAGGTGCAGGTTGCGGCTTGACTGGTGCAGGTGCAGGTGAAGAACAAGCGTGAAAGGTCGTTGCCGGTGAGGCCTCCAGGTGTCGAGAAGACAAGTAGGCTTGGTTCGAGGGACCCGGTGGCCAGCGGGGTCAAGTACGGGCCGCATGGTGGCAAGAACGGCAAGATGAAGTCATGGACGGTTTCTTGGTTGAGCCTCAAAACCAAGGTCGAGCCGGGACTACGTGGGAGCCGAGTCATGAGTGGTGATTGGCGGAGGCTACACCGAGTTCGCGGGGTTTCCGGTGGTTCACCAGAAAACCACTGGGTTCCTTGGTTGATCCACAAAGCCAAGACCGAAGAACCGAAGACGGAGGTGCAGCAGCTCCAGACCGGTCTGACCGGTGGGTCTGACCGGTCTGACCGGTGGGTACCGGTCTGACCGGTGAGGAGCACCGGTCTGACCAGTGTGCGACGACGCAGTCCGGAATCTTCGAAGCGGAGGACACGCGTCGGATCGCAAGGCTTGCGTCGAGGCTAAGCAAGTTTGCGGTCGCTGGGCATCCGTCCGATGGTGCGAAGACAAAGACTTCCAATTTCGCCCTTGAGGGGCATGTATCCCTAGTTAGCTAGTAAGGGTATTTTAGTCTTTCGGTTGCCTCCATATAACCCAAGTGGTGAGAGGATGGCAGCCATCTCTTGGAACCCTAGCTCATTTGGTTTTCCTATTTTCCTTCCTATTTTCTTAGGATTTTCGTAGGACTAGCTTGAGAGCTTCATGGTGAGATCTTGTGAGAGGGAAGGATGATCGGGCGGCAAGCTAGACCTTGTATGAACCTCTTTGGTATGTATAGATGATTCGGCGTGGTTCCTCAAGGCTTGGATGCGTCTTTCTCGTTTCTCCTTTTTGGTGATTTTCGGAGCCCTTTCTTGGCGATTTTCTTGGAGCGATTTCGAGGCCTTTCTCTTTGGGATTTGGTGGGGGATGTATGCATGAACCCTTCGTGGTTCTTTACCCTTTGATTCCCCTTCCAAATCCGTGAGCAAAGGGGCTCGATTTTGGGGTTTTCGTGGCTCTAGGGTTAGAGGTGTTCTTGGTGGGATTTCTTCGATTCCTCTTGATTTGACAAGTTTTGGTGGACCAAATCTTGGCTATGGAGTACCCATGAGGTGTTCCTACTATCCCCAAAGTCTTGTGCAAAACCGTGGAGCGGATCGGGAGATCGGGAGTTGGATTTGGAAGAGTTGACTCGCGGGCGCTGTTCATCCCGAGCTACCCAGGCACGACCGGTCTGACCGGTGCTTTTGACCGGTCTGACCGGTGCTAGCCCTTGGTGGGTTTTTGTCTCGGGGAACAGCCTTGTCCGTGTGGTTTTGTCCCGTGGTCCTGCTGTTCAGTTCTTGGCGTGTTTGGAGTTGTTTTGCTAGGATTTGTGAGGGGTTCTTCTTCCTCACAGGTTGTGTTTCATGGTGGTTTTTATTCCAGGGACTAGAGGATTCACTGAGGCTTCCTGGAACGTTTGCTGTGCGGCTGCTGTAGCCACCGGCCTGACCGGCTCTGTCCACCGGTCTGACCGGTGTCACCGGTCTGACCGGCGCAGGCCATCGGTCTGACCGGTGTAGCACAGGCAGCAAGCCGTGCAAGTTTCCGCTGTGTGTTTTGGTGAGTTTTGGCTAGAAAGGTTGAGTGTTGGTTCCTAGGACCAGTAGCACTCCAGTGGCTGCGTGGTCTTGACCAACTTGGGTAGTTGGGTCGGAGACGTGAGTTGGAAGTCGTGTTCGTGTTGTTGGAGTTCTCATCTCCTTCGAGAAGAATTTTTATCGGCTCCCATTCACTCCCCCCCCCCTCTCTGGTTCGCCTAATCGGTCCTTCAATTGGTATCAGAGCCGGTTCGGGTCTTTATTGACTCTTACCTGTCTAAGATCCAAAGATGGCGTACCAGGAACGGGGTTCGGGTCCTCCGCACTTCGATGGGAAGAACTACCAGATGTGGCAAAGGCGGATGGCGGCGTTCCTCCGCGGAAAGGGTCAGATCCTTTGGGATGTCACGGTGAACACAGCTTATGTTCATCCGATGAACTTCCTTGCTCCAGGATCGAGGGATATGTTCGAAGCCAACAACAACGCTGTCGACTACTTGTTTCGTGCTCTGTGTCAGCCTGAATTCGATCGGGTTCAGACAGAGGACTTAGCTTGTAGGATTTGGGAGCAGTTGAAGGATGCTCATGCTGGGAATGCTCAGGTTCAGGCTCGGATGTACGCGACTTACCGGAGAGAGTACGAGAACTTCACTCATCTCCCCGACGAGTCCGTCGATGCCCTTTTCCAGCGATTTACGGTCGTTGTGAACAACATGAGAGCCAATGTGGACGTCCTCCCATACAATGATCATGATAGAGCCGTGAAGCTCTTGCACTCGTTGGATCGTACCGTATGGGACGGGAAGTTTGAGGCTATTGTTGAGTTCGAGAAGTATGACACCTTGACGGTGAACGAGCTGTTCTCGAAGCTCAAGTCGGCTGAGTTGGACCGTGGTATGACAGCCAAGATCGAGAGCCCGACTGATTCTCATAGTCTCGCTCTCGTTAGTGGCAAAGGAGCTAAGTCTAACGCTAACGCATCCTCCAGGATGTACTCTCTGTCTTCTTTGATGTCTTTGCCAGATGAGGAGTTCGACGTGCTTGGAGAGGACGAGCTGGTGTTGCTGACCAGGCGGTTCGAGAGGCTGCACGAGAACCGGGTGAACACGAGGAGGACAGCACGGACGTGCTTTCAGTGCGGCAAGCCAGGACACTTCGTTGCCGACTGCCCGGAGAAGACGGAGAACAAGGACGGCTACAAGGACGGCTACAGGCACCGATCGAGCAAGGATGGCAAGTACCGATCGAGGCGCGATCACAAGCACAAGAACAAGCACAAGGACGAGCGACGGTCGAGGAAGAAGGATGGCCGCGGCAGGAAGGCCCGAGCAATGGTCAGAGCGAGCGACGTCGACTCCAGCTCCGCCTACTCTTCCTCAAGCTCGAGTAGCAGAGAAGATGAAGGTGATCGGCGCAAGAACAAGAAGTCATCCAGGAACTTGAGCGGGTTGAGCTGCTTCGCGAGAGATGGCTTCTGCGGCATGGCCCGTAGCTCCGGCAGCAAGAAGAGCCACCAGAGTGACTCGGACTCTGACTCCGAGGATGAGGTATGTGATGAGCTCTCTTCTTTGCGCAAGGAGAATGATGAGTTGGTTGACTTGCTTGATAACCGCGATCACATGCTTAGAGAGGCTAAGAAGATGAGGAAAGAGCTTAGGGCCTCACTAGAAGATGCTAGGAACCGTGTGGCTGAGCTAGAAACCCAGAACCTAGATGCTAAGCTTGAGATTGATTCGCTTAAGGCTTCTCCTGTGGTTTCTGATGAGATTGATTGTTGTGATTGCTCTATGTACCTAGCTGATCTTACTGCTCTTAAGGATAAGCATGCTTCTACTTGTGATGAACTAGATATGCTTAGGGTTGAAGTGGCTGAGCTTAAGTCTAGACCTGCTTTGCTAGGTGCTTGCACTTCTTGCCCTGTTTTGCATGGAAAGATTGATGAGATGCATGCTTACACTGTTTCGCTTGAGGCTAAGTTGAAAGAGCCTATTCCCACTTCTTGCTCTACTTGTGAATTGCATGCGGTTAAGAATTTGGAGCTTGCACATTATGTCGATCGCCTGCAGGATGAAAATGATGAGCTGAGAAAATGTATGAGCTGGTTGTCGGGTCAGGAGCCTCAGCTCGGTATCATGATAGCGGCTTTCAAACGCTATGATGGTCAGGCACTTGGGGCTGACAAGCTTGGAGAGAACTGTGGTGAGGGAGTTGAGAGAGTTGGAGAGATTCCTATCCCACCACCAAACAGACACAAGAACAAGTTTGAGCCCAAGCCCAACCATCTCAGAAACAAACTTGACACTACTCCAGATCCACCCATATTCCCTCACCCAACAAATGATTTTCAGAAACCGGTGAAGTTTGTGAGCCCAAAGGGAGGTGAGGAAGGAGAGAAGAAGGGTGAGAAGCCGAGTGGGCAGCCCCAACCCAAGCCTAAGCCTAAGCCACAGCCCATAAAGTTCCATTGTGGGTATTGTGGGAGAGATGGTCACAAGGATGAGTTTTGCTTCAAGAGGAAGCGTGAGGAGAGAATGGCTAGAGAGTGGGCTAACAGGGACAGGTACCACCCCTCTAATGGTGTACCTGAGCCTCATATGCAGATGCCCAGGGCCAAGGCGATTGTGAGGACGGTTCCGGCTTGGGGAGACCGGAAGGCTGCAGGTGTTGCTGCTGGCCGAGCCACACCGGTCAGACCGGTGTACTACACCGGTCAGACCGGTGCAGGTCTGGGCAGACAGCGAGTCGGGTTTCGTGCTCGTGAGGATGCTCGGTTTGGTTCTGGAGGTCGTGGTTCTGGTGGTTGGTCTGGAAAGTTTGCAGGTGGTCAGTTTGCTAGGCGTTCTCCACCTCGTGCTCAATACGAGGGTGAGAAGAGTCGTAGCTTTGAGATGGAGCGGAGGAACGATCCACGGTTTCCCTTTCGTGGTTTTCGTCCTCCTCCAGCTAGAGAGGGTTGGTTCCCTCGTGGTGGTTACCGTGGTGGTAGCTTTGATAGGCGTGATGATTTGGTTTGTGCTAACCCCTCTTTGGAGCAAATGGCTCGACACTGGTTTTACTCTTTTGGTACTAACCCCAGTGCTGAGTCGTTTGTTCACTCACGTGCTCACTTTTGAATTTCAGGTGGGAGACTTGAAGAACATTTGGTTGATTGACTCCGGTTGCTCGAGGCATATGACCGGAGACAAGGGGTGGTTCTCAAGTCTCGTCCCGGTGGTGACAAAGAAGTACATCACCTTTGGGGACAATGGGCGAGGGCGTGTGCTGTCAGAAGGTGAGATTAAGGTAAGTGACAAGATCACTCTCAGGCGTGTTGCTCTTGTTCAATCGCTTGGATACAATTTGCTTTCTGTGTCCCAGTTGTTGGATGAGGGTTTTGAGGTGTTGTTCCGGCCTGGTGGTTCTCGGATTTTAGATTCTCGGGGGGATCTTGTTTGCATGGTCGTTCCCGAGGGTCAGGTGTTCCGAGCTGATTTTTCTCAGTCTTCTGGTGTGGAGCGTTGCTTCTTGGCTGGTTCTTTGAGTGAGTTGTGGAAGTGGCATAGGAAGTTGGGTCACTTGAGCTTTGATCTTTTGTCTCGCTTGAGTAAACTCAATTTGGTCCGAGGATTGCCACGATTGAGGTTTGAGAAAGAGTTGGTTTGTGCGCCGTGTAGGCATGCCAAGATGGTAGCCTCTTCTCACCCGCCTCTCACCGATGTGATGACTGAGCGTCCATGCGAGCTGCTCCATATGGACCTTGTTGGCCCAGCTCGTGTGCGATCTGCGGGTGGGAAGTGGTATGTCCTTGTTGTGGTGGACGACTACTCTCGGTATGCGTGGGTGTTCTTTCTTGAGGAGAAGGGGGAGACGTTTGGTTTTGTTCGAGATCTTGTCTTGAGGTTAAGAAACGAGAGGCACGGAGATGCCATACGAGCGATCCGTAGTGACAATGGCTCGGAATTCAAAAACTCTCGCTTCGAAACCTTTTGCCATGACTTGGGTCTTGAACATCAGTTTTCGAGTCCGTATACGCCTCCCCAGAATGGCGTGGTGGAAAGGAAAAACAGGACTTTGTGCGAGATGGCTCGGACGATGCTCGACGAGCATAGGACTCCGAGAAGGTTCTGGGCTGAGGCGGTCAATACCGCGTGCCATGTGTCGAACAGGATCTACCTCAGGGTTCACAAGAAGAAAACCTGTTACGAGTTGATGCACGGTCGCACACCCAAGGTGAGTCACTTCCATGTCTTTGGTTGTAAATGCTTCATTCTGAAGAAAGGGAAGAAGTTGGACAAGTTCGAGGCTAGGTCTGTCGATGGCATTTTCTTTGGTTATGCATCTCATTCTAGAGCATTTCGTGTGCTCAATCTTGAAACTAACCAAATCGTGGAGACTTGCGAGGTAACCTTCGACGAGACACAGCCACGTAGTCAGCTTGTTTTTGAGTGTGCAGGTGACGACGAACTTGGCGAGGAGATCTTTCAGGAGGAGGAGCATGAACATGGAGATGATGAAGATGGCGGCGTGATGCCCGCGGCTGAACATGTACCTACTACTTCGACGACGATCGAGAATGGACCCTCTCCCACACCTACAACGACAAACCCAGATCAAGGCGAAGCTCCTGTTGAGGGGGAGGTAGCATCAAGGCGAGAACCTCCCCGACGAGTGCAAGTGGATCACCCAGCTTCGAGAATCATCGGCGACATGAATGAACGTACTACACGGTCGAGGGTTCGGAACAATTCTCATTTCGCTCATGCTGCTTTTGTTGCCACCTTTGAGCCCAAAGACATTGGACATGCGTTATCTGATCATAATTGGGTTAACTCGATGCATGAGGAGTTGGAGAATTTTGAGAGGAACCAAGTTTGGGTGTTGGTTGACCCTCCCCCAGGGTGTAAGCCGATTGGGACAAAATGGGTGTGGAAAAATAAAGAGGGAGAGAAAGGAGAAGTGGTGAGGAACAAGTCGAGACTTGTTGCTCAGGGGTACAGTCAGAAAGAGGGGATAGACTACGAGGAGACTTTCGCTCCTGTAGCTCGTTTGGAGGCGATCAGGATCCTTCTAGCCTTTTCCGTGGCTAAAGGGTTCAAGTTGTACCAGATGGATGTGAAGAGTGCTTTTCTGAACGGTGTATTGGAGGAAGAGGTGTTTGTGAGGCAACCACCGGGGTTTGAGAGTGAGAAGTACCCTCACCGGGTATACAAGTTGAGGAAGGCGCTGTATGGGTTGAAGCAGGCGCCTAGAGCTTGGTATGGTAGGTTGAGGGGGTTCCTGTTTGAGAGAGGGTTTGAGATGGGGAAGGTCGACCAGACCTTGTTTCTCCTCAGGCAGGACAGAGATATCCTGATTGTGCAGGTATACGTGGATGATATTGTCTTTGGTGGCTCGTCTAACTCTCTTGTTGCAAGGTTTGCAGAAGACATGAGCAGGGAATTTGAGATGAGCATGATGGGCGAGTTGCAGTTCTTCCTCGGGCTACAAATCAAGCAATCAAAGGAAGGAATATTTGTGCACCAAGCTAAGTACACCAAGGACATTGTGAGGAAGTTCAAGATGGAGGACTCCAAGGCCATGGCGACGCCTATGAGTACGACTACAGTTCTTGATGCGGACGAGGAAGGTGAACACGTGGACCAGAAGGAGTACCGGAGCATGATCGGGTCACTCCTCTACTTGACGGCGACGAGGCCGGACATTCAATTCTCGGTGTGTCTGTGCGCTCGTTTTCAAGCTTCTCCGAGGACTTCGCATCGGTAAGCAGTCAAGCACATTTTCAGGTATTTGCGACACACTCCCGACTTCGGCCTTTGGTACTCTGCGTCTTCTTCTTTGGCGCTTCATGGATTTTCAGACGCGGACTTTGCCGGGTGTCGGTTGGATAGGAAGTCCACTTCTGGGACTTGCCAGTTCTTGGGTTCTTCTTTGGTATCTTGGTCTTCCCGCAAACAGTCGAGTGTTGCTCAATCCACTACCGAGGCAGAGTATGTGGCCGCAGCTAGTTGTTGCTCTCAGCTCCTTTGGATCACATACACCATGAGTGACTTTGGTGAGGAGTATACCCATGTCCCACTTCAATGTGATAGCACCAGTGCCATAAGCGTTGCAAAGAACCCAGTGCTCCATTCCAAAACCAAGCACATAGAAGTGAGGTATCATTTTCTGAGAGACAACGTAGAGAAAGGGAAGATAGCTTTGATCCATGTACCCACACATGAACAACTAGCCGATATTTTCACCAAACCCCTAGATCAAGCAACTTTCACTCGTTTGCGGGGGGAGCTTGGTGTTTGTTTGATTTCTTGAGTTGGCGTGTGGGAGCTCCTTTGTAGCATATGTATAGCTTTCCTTTGTGCATTTCTTGCATTTGGCATGGCATATGTAACATGATGTATAAGCATCTTTGTATCTTAGGTTGCATGCATTTTGTATCATATGCATTGGTTAGGAAAGGCTTCTCCTATATACATTGTTCACCATGGAATAACATATATGTCTTTGTGAGCTAATTTGGTAAGCTATGGTTAGTTTGGCTTAGCTCTTGATAATCTTGGTTTGTATCCATGGTTGATGGCTATGTTTTTGAAAATTTCATATGTATGCTCTCTTGTGAGTAAATGCCTTTCCATGATCTTGACATGTTTTTGTGGCTTGGCTATGCTTAATTTGTGGTTGGATAGCTTATTTTGATCATATGGGGCCAAAGGCTCATTTGCCATCATGAATGTTTAGCCCCCATGCTTCATCTTGTGGAGGAGCATAAGTTCCTTTTTGTCGCAAAGACATTTCATGTACCAATTATAAATCTGAAAATGAAATGTAAATTGCTTGAACAATGTGCTCCCATGTCATATGTGCTAATTCTAATTTGCTTTGGGTGCTAAATCGTTGCATGATGTCTACCAATGAGAAGTCTCATATATAGAAGTAGGCACATGGCTCGATGGCTTTGACATGACATGAGGTGCTTGTGGGTGTTTATGATGGTCTTATGCTTAGAATGGTTGTCCTAGCATGAAGTTTGTGTGGCTTTGCCATTTTGACATGTTTTGCTCATGTTTAGGACTTTGCTCATGAGAGGGTGATTTTTCGCAAAATTGCTAAATTCTATCTTAGCTTCGCCCAATGGTTGTGAAACTTGGTGATCATGAAGTTTATGTCATTACGAAGCTATAGAGTATCTAACTTGCTCGTTTGGACATGTGTAGCATCCTATGTTGAATTTTGTCTATTTGAGAAGCTCTAGGTTGCATTTTTTACATTTTTGGCTTGATTCATGCATTGTCAACAAGGGGGAGAAGTTTGAGCATGTTTTGGTCTACTGAATGCATTTGGAAGGTTTTCAGGTGGTTTCGAGCCATTTTTGGGCTCTGTTGTGCACCGGTCTGACCGGTTAAGGTCACCGGTTTGACCGGTCAGAGTGCTGGTCCTGTTCACATGTTGCCCACCGGTCTGACCGGTGCTGTCGACCGGTCTGACCGGTCAGAGCTGAGCTGTTGCAGCTGCTCTGTTTCGTGAAGTGGTTCGCATGCATTTGTCCAGGGGGAGTTCCATTGGTTCAGGGGGAGCTTGCATGTGTGCAGGGGGAGCTCTTTGTGGTTTTCGAGCTTTGGTTTGATGGTTTGTGCTCTTTGCTTGAGCATGTTTTGTCTAGGATGTGTCGAGCCGTTGCCCTTGCCTAAGGGGTTCGAGACTTGTCTTCTTCAAGTGATCTTGCTCTTTGCCTTTTCTTTGGCTTTCGATCACTTGTTGGAGTTTCTTTTAGTCGTTTCTTTTCTTTTCCTTTTCTCTTGGTTACCAAAACGTGTGTGTTGTCAATGCACTCATCAAGGGGAGATTGAGAGCCAGGTGTGGTTCGAGGACCGGTGGATGGTCGCTTCCTGGTGTGATGAGTGATTGACAACGTGGTGTGGACTGATTCTTGGCTAAGTATTGCAGGTGCAGGTTGCGGCTTGACTGGTGCAGGTGCAGGTGAAGAACAAGCGTGAAAGGTCGTTGCCGGTGAGGCCTCCAGGTGTGGAGAAGACAAGTAGGCTTGGTTCGAGGGACCCGGTGGCCAGCGGGGTCAAGTACGGGCCGCATGGTGGCAAGAACGGCAAGATGAAGTCATGGACGGTTTCTTGGTTGAGCCTCAAAACCAAGGTCGAGCCGGGACTACGTGGGAGCCGAGTCATGAGTGGTGATTGGCGGAGGCTACACCGAGTTCGCGGGGTTTCCGGTGGTTCACCAGAAAACCACTGGGTTCCTTGGTTGATCCACAAAGCCAAGACCGAAGAACCGAAGACGGAGGTGCAGCAGCTCCAGACCGGTCTGACCGGTGGGTACCGGTCTGACCGGTGAGGAGCACCGGTCTGACCGGTGTGCGACGACGCAGTCCGGAATCTTCGAAGCGGAGGACACGCGTCGGATCGCAAGGCTTGCGTCGAGGCTAAGCAAGTTTGCGGTCGCTGGGCATCCGTCCGATGGTGCGAAGACAAAGACTTCCAATTTCGCCCTTGAGGGGCATGTATCCCTAGTTAGCTAGTAAGGGTATTTTAGTCTTTCGGTTGCCTCCATATAACCCAAGTGGTGAGAGGATGGCAGCCATCTCTTGGAACCCTAGCTCATTTGGTTTTCCTATTTTCCTTCCTATTTTCTTAGGATTTTCGTAGGACTAGCTTGAGAGCTTCATGGTGAGATCTTGTGAGAGGGAAGGATGATCGGGCGGCAAGCTAGACCTTGTATGAACCTCTTTGGTATGTATAGATGATTCGGCGTGGTTCCTCAAGGCTTGGATGTGTCTTTCCCGTTTCTCCTTTTTGGTGATTTTCGGAGCCCTTTCTTGGCGATTTTCTTGGAGCGATTTCGAGGCCTTTCTCTTTGGGATTTGGTGGGGGATGTATGCATGAACCCTTCGTGGTTCTTTACCCTTTGATTCCCCTTCCAAATCCGTGAGCAAAGGGGCTCGATTTTGGGGTTTTCGTGGCTCTAGGGTTAGAGGTATTCTTGGTGGGATTTCTTCGATTCCTCTTGATTTGACAAGTTTTGGTGGACCAAATCTTGGCTATGGAGTACCCATGAGGTGTTCCTACTATCCCCAAAGTCTTGTGCAAAACCGTGGAGCGGATCGGGAGATCGGGAGTTGGATTTGGAAGAGTTGACTCGCGGGCGCTGTTCATCCCGAGCTACCCAGGCACGACCGGTCTGACCGGTGCTTTTGACCGGTCTGACCGGTGCTAGCCCTTGGTGGGTTTTTGTCTCGGGGAACAGCCTTGTCCGTGTGGTTTTGTCCCGTGGTCCTGCTGTTCAGTTCTTGGCGTGTTTGGAGTTGTTTTGCTAGGATTTGTGAGGGGTTCTTCTTCCTCACAGGTTGTGTTTCGTGGTGGTTTTTGTTCCAGGGACTAGAGGATTCACTGAGACTTCCTGGAACGTTTGCTGTGCGGCTGCTGTAGCCACCGGCCTGACCGGCTCTGTCCACCGGTCTGACCGGTGTCACCGGTCTGACCGGCGCAGGCCATCGGTCTGACCGGTGTAGCACAGGCAGCAAGCCGTGCAAGTTTCCGCTGTGTGTTTTGGTGAGTTTTGGCTTGGAAGGTTGAGTGTTGGTTCCTAGGACCAGTAGCACTCCAGTGGCTGCGTGGTCTTGACCAACTTGGGTAGTTGGGTCGGAGACATGAGTTGGAAGCCGTGTTCGTCTTGTTGGAGTTCTCATCTCCTTCGAGAAGAATTTTTATCGGCTCCCATTCACTCCCCCCCTCTCTGGTTCGCCTAATCGGTCATTCAGTTAAGCACATCCAAGCCAGCCCAAAACGGAGGCACGCATGCTCTCTCCTTTTGCCCAGTTCTGCACGATAGTAATATGTGCCCTAGCTCAGTACCTCTGGTCCCTGAGCTGCCGTGTGCCGCCGCCGTCGTGGCAAACTCCGTGCCTGGTATGCATGCTGAGGCCAGTCTACCGGTCGGCCTATATAAATCCAACACGGCCGCCTCTGCAAGATCTTTCTACCCTAGCTCCTTCAAGCCGCATCCACCAAGACCTCTTTTCTTCATCTAATCGCAGAGCCCTAGTGCCGCTGCGGTGCGCCGTCGTCCTTGGCGCTGTCGATCCATCCGCACCAGCAGCTCCGTCGTCGCCACCAGGACTTCAGGAGCAGCACCAGGAAGCCATCCAGAGCACGTACGCCGCCATGGATCCATCACTGCAGCTAGCCGGCCGCCGTCCACTGTCCGCGAGTTCATGTATGCCGGCCAGCCGATCGAGGAGGACTTCACCACGTACGAGAGCCAACGAGGTGATACTGAGGCTCGTCGAGATTGCCGTCCCCTGTGAATTTGTGATGATCTGGTGTACGTCGTGGACCACGTCCAAGCTGAAGGAACAGACAACCGTCCTCGTCGCGAGATTGATCTCGAAGCCCCGCCGACTGCACGAAGCTCGAGCCATCACCATCGATCTGCTGCCGGCCGGAGCACGTCTGGTCGAACTGCAGCCTTCTTTGCAGTTGGTCGTCGTTCCATCGTTTACCCTCTGCCATAGGTGAGCGTGCCATACGTTCCTCGTTGAGACACCTTTCTGTAATTTCTTCATCCAAATCTTATCTCGCCGCCGGCCATGAATCATCTCCTGTTTATTCTTTGTGCAACATGTGTTTGCTGCTATGTACATGGTACATCGATGACTCCACCGGCCTGCCGACATGCATGGAAGCCAGCTGCACCGTGCCTACTCCCATCTCTGCCGTGCCAGCCATGCAACATGCATTGTATCTCATCGACGCCGCTGGTGCCTGGTGAGAACCTTTCTTTGTATGCATCCTTCCGTCCATCTCTCACTAATCACATGCAAGCAAAACAGAGCCATGCATGCACACCTGTATGCATGTACGAGGAAGCAAGGCTCCTTTGGCTTCAATCTTTTTATTATCTAGGTGTCCTGCGATGTCATGTTTACATCATTATGCTTATGCTACACTTCTTCCCTGTATGGTGAAACTTTATAAATCTTTTGGCTTATCTTTCATCTATAGAATAATCCTTTATTCAACTACTAATCTATCAATCATTTAATTAGTTCCTTTCTAAAATAATCATTGCTCATGCCGACTCATCCTTCGGTCAAGTTCAATCAATTATCCTTTTTCTTGTTATTAAAATTCATATCGTATTCTATTCAATTCCGATCTCAGTAATTCTTTCACTGACATGTTCCTCCTAACGCGTAGATTAGTTTTGTACCGTTATAGTATGTTTGTGCCGTTCTCGTTCGTTTCACCTTAACCTTGTGCGTTAGCATGTGTATCACCTGTTACTTGTTTTAATACTAAAGTTGCATGTTAATCTTGACTAATTCTTATTACATTGCTTTTCTAAACAAAAGTGATTAGGTTCTATCCCGGTTTTCTTTAATCATGATGTAATTGGTTAATTCTTATTTGTAACCAGCTTTGATAAATAAAACATGCTTAGTGTTATACATCGGTTTTAATAAAGTTAATGTGCTTAATGATATTAAATGCCTTTTCAATATTAATATGTTTAGTTGAACACACAACATAAAGTTATTCGATTAGATTCTTTCACATGCTTTATCTTTTAGTGTTAATTGTTAATCTGATATAACTTGTACTTAAATATCTGCTAGTAAAATATGGTTAAGTTTATCGTGTTTTCTTAATTAAACATAACCTGCTTTGAAATATTCTTGTCACATGATTTTCTAATTAAAACATATGAAGCACGTAGTCTCTTGTTGTCTGATAATAATCTTTCGATAGCTTCGACCTTAGTTTAGTTTTCAACGTTCTTTCGTCGTTGTGTAACCATAGAATCAAGCCTATCCTTTAGTGCGCTCTTTTAAAGCTTTTCTTTTGATTGGTGCATTGTTCTTAGTTGTACTTGTTGCTTTGTATGTTGTGCCCGATGTTTGCTTCGAGTAGAAGAAGGATCGCTGTTCGTTGATTTGAAGATGAAGAGTTCCAAGGAAGCAAGAGATGAAGAGAGAGCAGTAAGAGTAGCTTTTCGTTGGAGAAAGGCAAGTGTCCCTAACCATCCTTCTACCTATGCTTATTTACAAGAATACTTTTGCATTAATCGGAACATGGAGCGACCACCCAGGACAACCGTACTACCACAAGACATATGGCTCTGTCTTGGCCAACTAATTAGAAACTTTAGTATGTGGTATGCTTTACCTGAAAGGGGTTGGGGGCTGACGGGAGATGGTGCATAGACCTGCTCTGGCGGGGAGTTGGGCTTTGCTAAGACACGGTACCCGCTAGGGAGCTTTATGCGCTGCACTGATCAGGTAACCTAGCGAGCAGCCCGTGCTAGGGAATCTTTGTAAAGGCCTCGTAGCGTCCCTATGTAATCACACCTCGGTAGTGTGGTATGGTGCCTAGCTAGCACTGCATGGTTGGGTCTAAAGTTCTTCGAGACTTTTACGCGACTTGTGGGTAAAGATGTACAACCTCTGCAGAGTGTAAAACTAACTAGTTAGCCGTGCTCACGGTCAAGAGCGGCCTGGACCCTCACATGATTAATAAACTTAAAGATGGACTTTAAATCATTCTCTGGTTATTTCTTGTGGTCTTGCTGAGTACCAACCATAAGTGTACTCATCCTTACTTACTGCTGCTCAGAAGCAAGGTGTGAAGCTGTTGAAGATGATGATGCTAGGCGTACGCAGCCCCCAGTCGATTGTTTGTGGAGTTGGCGCCTCCGTTTCCAGGATTGAGCTGTATAACTCTGATAGATTTGTAAGTTTGTTTATGTTTTTATACGTGATACTACTGTTGCTATTCACTTATGTCTACTATATGCATGAAACTTGATCCTGGCATGCATATAGGTATGCACTTGGTTTGTCTTTCTTAAACCAGGTGTGACAAACAACTTCGGTTGTCACTTCTGGCACTGCCCATACGCATGGGTAAGCAATGTCCATGAAATTGGTTCATCATCTTTCTTTGGTTTGCTAACATTTTCTTACCTTTTGTAGTACTCCATCCAACCAGAGAACTGTGTTTTCTCGTAATAGGTGGATCCTCTGGTTATTGACCCCTGTCAAGAGTACATCGACTCTCTTAAGGACGTCGTCATCTACAACCTGAAGCGGCAACTGCCAGAGGCACTGCCTTCTCCAGATCCATCGTCTAGCGCAGACGACGACCGATACTGCAAATGTTCGACCTGCACTTGTGAACGCCACAAGAAGATCAGCTTCCCCCGAAAGATTGGTCCCCTCCACCTTCACCTCCACCCCCAGCTGGGTACTAGTACATGCCGTCGCAGCACTTCGGCAGCTCTATGCTCTCCGGGCAGTTCTCGTGCAACTAGATTAATTAGGATGGTTGTAATCAAATTTCTAAATTCCCTAGCATGTTAGGACTACGTAAGGCACATGGTTAGGGTAATAGAAGCGTTGTACATGTCATTCCAAAGTTGTGTGTTTTATCATCTAAATTAAAAAAAACCAACCGCCGTGGTATGGCCGCTGCTTGCCGCCCCCAGCACCTGCAACCGTCATAGACAACCGTCGTAGCCCACGGCGATTTGGCTAACCGCCCTAGGCTACGACAGTTAGTGTCACCATGCTTGCAACCGTCGTAGCGCACGGCGGTTGTCTCTGCAACCGCCGTGGGCTATGGTAGCCGCCGTGAGCGACAGCGGTTGTAGGTTAGTTTTGGTAAATTTTGAAACGGTAGTATATTTTCGCAAAATAAAAAAAATAATAAATTAAAAAAAATTTCATCATCTCTTTCTTTCTGGTGCAACAGGCAGTGGTCTTGTTGGGCCGAGGCCCAGGCAGGCGCAGCCAAGCAGTCCAAGACTCAAAGCCTGGCCACAGAACCCTAAACCCTTTCGCCGCCTCCGCCCCCATCCCCCGGCCGAATTTCTCCCGGCGAGTCCCTGTGTGAGCCCGCCGCCCTCCTCAACGCGAAACGCCGCTTCCTTTGACTCGAAATCGGCCGCCGCCGCCGCTCTCCCCCAGCGTCACACCGCCGTACTCCCGGGGCCGCCAGGCAGCCTCCTGCGCCGTCGACGTCCCGGCGCTGGGCTCGCCGCTGCGCCGCCTCGGACGTCTGCGTAGGTTCGCCCCGCTCGTGCCTCAGGGAATCCGGCGAGGAGGAAGGGCGCGCGCGCGGGGTCTGCGATGGGCGACACGCGTGGTATTGAGGTTGGTGTCCGGCTCTTCCACTCCCACTCCTGCGCTGGTTTCTTTGTAAAATACTGTAGTGATTAAGCTCGCGGAAGCGTAGATGTAGCTACGATCTCGCGAATTTGGAGTATCGTCAATTGGATTAGCAAGTCCTTGCCATCATCCGAGGCTCAGTTTGTGCTTGGGAAACGGCTTAGTTTCATCGAATCAGTGGACTAGCATGTTGGTGTGGTGGGCCTTGTGCTTTGGTAACTACCTTATTGGTCTCCTGGCCTGCTCTTGTTAATTGCTCTAGGATAAGCTGAGGGAGCTTGGTAATTTGGATTCACTAGCTCCAAAATTTACTGAGGAGTGGGTAGTTAGGAACCTTTGCCAAATGAATGGGCAGGCCAATATAAATACCCTCATTACAAGCCTCTGGACCTCGTACAATGATTTAGCTGTTATCTGAAAGGCTTGTGCACTTTTGTTTTTAAGTTTCAGTTTTATGTTCACTAAAGGCTGGGACTCTTTTTTGTTCTTTACTTGATGTAAGGAAAACGTTTTTGATTGTTTATGTCATTATAATTGAAACTGAGGGTATTGCATTATTCCAAAACAATCACAGTTACCAGATATTGAATTCTGAACAAATTTCAGGATCCCCCCCCCCTCCTCTTCTCTTATTGAATTTAGCTGCAAATCACTTAATTCAGTTTCTGTAGAGTGTAGACTATGGGAATATTACACTACAGTGTCTTGCACTCATGCGGTTTGTACTTCCCTTGTAGTCAGTGGCTGATGTTATGTTATTTACGTTCTGGGCAGGCGGCATCAGAGGAAGTGGATTCGATCCATTTCAGCTTCTACAGTGATGAAGAAATTAAGAGGATGAGCGTTAAAAAGATAACCAAGTCAGAACGCCTTGATGCCAAAAACCTTCCTGTGTCAGGTGGATTACTGGACCCTGCAATGGGTCCCATCAATGATAATGATATGTGAGTTTCCCACTCAACTTCTGAAATCTTGCTCCCAGACTTGCCATCTTAATTACAGTGCTGAGTGCTAGGGATCAGTTTACAAGGAAACAACAATGCATTCCAATTTCTATACTCTTTTGAAAGGTAAAGCATATGGCATTGCCTGAATATCTTAGAAAACCTGTAACATATGTATGATATGTGTAGTCGCTGTCTTGCAAGATTATGAGATAATTAAATTTGGTTAAGACAAACACTGCCAGATGTGCGCTCCACTTCATGGTTCCCGCTGGTGAAAGAAACTGCTACCCTAGAATTGGTGCTGTAAAGTGGTTTGCTGTACACCGTTTTATAGGATAGGCTAAGTGCAGCCAAAATTCATTAATTATTATTTATATTTTGTGACTTGTTGCATTTTTCATATGTGTCAGTTGATGCCTGGTTGGTCAAATTTGTGAAATGGAGGGAGTATGCATGTTTGTATGTATGTGGGGCGCACATACTGTTATGGGATACTGTTGTGGTGGTGTCATTTAATGCAAACCTTGTGGCCCCCCCTTGGATTTTTTCAAAAAACACTTTTCTAATTTCTGACTATGTCCAAATTTGATGACCAGCTGCAAGAGTTGTGGTCAGGATTCCGGTCGTTGCCCTGGTCACTTCGGTCATATTGAGTTGGCAAAACCATTGTTCAATCCTTTGCTGTTTATGAGTCTAAAAAACCTTCTCCATGTCACATGCTTTCATTGTCACAAGTTCCGCTTGAACAAGGAGCAGGTTAGTCCATGTTTGTCTCATTAAGAACTAAGGTTTTGCTGCCACTATGTGATCTTATGGTGATTTCACTTTATTAGGTTGACAGATATGTGTCTGAACTTGAATTGTTAGTAAAGGGTGATGTTGCCGGTGCTAAAAATTTGGAAGGCTCAGGTAAACAAGCATCTCCTTCGGATGAAGATGAAGACATTACTGAAGCCACTTCATGTGATAAGTTTTCTCCTGAAAAAGACAATAAAACCTGGACATCGGTCCAATTGAAAGAGGTTCTTTCTATTTTTTCCAATATAATGAAAAAAAGACAGAAGAAGTGTGCAAAGTGTGACATGAAGAGTTCAACATTCTCAAGCCCTATATTTGGCTGGCTGGTCAAGGTATATATGATTTTAGCAGTTTTTGGTTAGTGATTAGTTCTAGTTCAATTTCTCTTTAACGTATTCCAAAATCAGATATTTAATTTTGTTGATACAATTTCCATATTTCTGATTAAATTGGGGAAGACAAGGATCAGTTACCTGACGTTTATGGAACTTAGACTATTGTTTCAGTCTTTCTAAAGCTGATTCATTTGGCCACCTTCTATGCAACTATAAATGCCAATGCTATCTTCGTTAATTCCTTAGAAATTACACAACTTATCTCTGTATTGTCACTAAGAAAAACCTTCTAGGTGTATCGTTATTTATTCTTCTCATAGGACTCCTGCTTAATCTTTGCAAATTACATTCTGTTATCGAGGGTTACTTTTGGAACCAGCATAACAATTTTTTTTCAGTATTTGAACATTAGCAGGGGAGACCCTAAAAATACATTAGCAGGGGAGACCCTAAAAATACATTAGCAGGGGAGGAGTGGAGAACAAACTGGGCTCCCCCATCTCTCCTCCAACTTAGTAAAATTACTTAAGATTTAATAATGCATCCACAGCCACTAGTCCTCAGTTTCTTTGAAGCACTAGACTGAGCCTGCATTCTCACTCTATGAAGTATGAACAGTTTCAAATGAGCAGCCCAGGGAGACCACATGACTGAGGCTCTGTGCACCACTTGTTATCCACAGTGCAAGCCCAGGGAGACCACATGACCAAAAGGCTCTGTGCTCGACTGCACGCTAGGTGGCAAGATCACACCCTCTGCCGGAGCACCTGACACCAAGCCTCGTCTGACTCAACCTTGTCTTGTAATATGCAGTGGAAGCTGCTGCAACTCTTGCCCTCCTCACTCACAGACAGTGCAAGCGTTCTGTCCTAATTCCTCCACTAATACTGTGGCAATTCTCCACAAAGTCAATAGCTGCTTATGCTAGTGCTATTTACATGGTAGAAGTTGGAAGCTGTATGTATAGTTTGATATGGTCAATTTTGAGAGACTTAGTGTTAGAAGTTCATGTATAGCAAATCAGAATTGCTTATATTTGCTCTCATTTGTTCATATCTTAACATAACAATAGATACTTTGTAATCTTTATCCAGTTGTGTTAGGTTTTAGTTACCACCTACAGTATGCTTTTCCATTCCCATTCATATGTTTGCCCCTTTTAGGGTTTCAAATACCGTGAACCGGCCGGTTTTCGAAACCGAAAAAACCGGACTGGTATACTGGTCAAACCGGCCGGTTTAGCGAGGTTGGAAAGTCTTAGGTTCGGTTTTTGGGTGCTTACCGGTCGGTTTTAGCTACCGAGCCGGCCCGGTAAGGCCAAAAACCGCGGTATACCGACCGGTTTCGTGAACCCTGACCCCTTTGCATCACACACAGGGTTTCAAATACCGTGAACCGGCCGGTTTCCGAAACCGAAAAAACCGGACCGGTATACCGGTCGAACCGGCCGGTTTAGTGAGGTTGGAAAGTCTCAGGTTCGGTTTTTGGGTGCTTACCGGTCGGTTTTAGCTACCGAGCCGGCCCGGTAAGGCCAAAAACTGCGGTATACCGCGGTATTACCGACCGGTTTCGTGAACCCTTATCACACATCCATCTGTGTTTGACATGTGTTTAGTTGAAACTGTAGCTTGAGCTATGTGCTCGACATGGTAATCAATATGCTTGTAACTTACTGCGGTCATGTCTAGGTGGTTTGCATAGTGAAAGACGTCATGCATGTACACTTTGAGTTACTATTTCTATATTAACAGTGATGGATGTGGGTGGTTAACTATACATAGAAATACATTCTGAAATTTTTTAATTATTATAGAGCTAGGTAATTTAAATGCAAATTTAGGGGGTCACTTGAGGATATTTTTAATAGTGGCAGAGGAAACTTGAAAGACATCAGATCAGTTTTTAAGGAGATAAATCCATGTAAATTTACTGAAATCATCAATAAAACTGACATAATATTTAGAGGATTACTTTGAATATTTTCCCATAGTGGCATAGGTGGGTAATTTAGCTGATGATTTGTTTTTTGGGTGGGGCGGGGCGCTTAAAGTTTGCTTCTGCTTTTGTGAGAATTTATGGGATTTATATCTATTTCTAGCATGTCTAATCCGCATGGAAGCTCCCTAATGTAAGATAAGATAGAAGTATATAGATGGACCACATGAATATAAGTCGTAGAGCATCACAAGTATTTGCGTAAGCCCTTCTCACAAACATTAGATGCCACCTCATTACTTGTATTTCGTCCATACTCCATACACCACTAATAGCTCACTGGCATGTGGTGCAGGCCCAACCACACACATGTTGTGTAGTTTTTTGTGTGTGTGTGTGGCAAGTACTCACATGAAATCCCCTAAAACCTCTCAACAATATCCATGGAGAGAGGACTTTGTTAGCAAGATCTATTTCGTGTTCGATGTGGTTGATTTTAACTTTGATGTCATATTTTCAGTTGAAATTCTTAATTGGATAGCATGCGATTCTTCATTATCATGTGATTGCATCTTCTGATTTGTAGGACACAAGTGCTTCTACTGTAAGAGCAAATGCAATTGCCGATTTTAAACTGAAAGGAGATGGCGGTGCTCACAGCTCAGGGGGAACTGGGGTTTCTGGTCTTGACGAAGAACCAACTTCAACTCAGTCCAAAGGATCAATCAATGAAGTTAGACGCCTTTCTGATGACACAATTAAAGAAATGGTGGCATCATCAGGAAAGAAGCCTCTACTGCCTACAGAGGTATGTTTCGTTGTTTCTTGAGTTTAAAAGGGAAATGCAAGATTTGGAAGTAGATCACTAAGTGTTTTCTTACTCAACGGCTTCAGGTTGAATCAATTCTGAAGGGTTTGTGGAAAAATGAAGCCAGGTTCTGCATGTTACTTTGTGACTTCCAGCAGAATACATTAAGTGTATCAGAAAAGAGAAAGGGCTATGAGATGTTTTTCTTGAATAGTCTTCTTGTGGCACCAAATAGGTTCCGTCCATCAACTAGCTCCAGTCTTGGAGTAAGTATCTCAGTTATCTAACCCACTGAATTTTGTTCCGAACTGACAGCTTTATGTGTTTGTTGTTCTCAGATTATGGAACATCCACAAAATGTTCTGCTAAGTAAGGTGCAAGAAGCCAATCTTGCACTACAGCATAATAGCGCCGGTTCTAATCATATGGATGTTCTTAGAAGATGGATGGATCTACAACGAAGTGTAAATGTGTTATATGATAGTAGCAAAGGCCTCGGTAAGGATGTATTCTTTTCTTAATGATTTGGACTGTTGCCTTTTTCTTTAGTACCAGTAAGCAAGAACAAGTAAAATCCATATGTCTTTTTCTCTTTCTGACAATCAAGACTCAGCGCATAAAGTTTTTTTTTCTCGAAAGACGCAGGAGAACTGCGCTTCATTATATTAAGAAGAAGAAAAAGGGAAAAATTCCCTAAGTACAAGGAACAAAATGCAATGCAACACACCAGGGTTTCAAAAACCGGTCGGTATACCGCGGGTTTTCACGGTTTTGGCCCTTACCGGTCTGGCTCGGTACCTAAAACCGGCCGGTAAGCCCCTCCCAACCGAACCTACAGATTTCGCAACTCGGTATACCAGTCGGTTTAGCCGGTAAACCAGTCCGGTTTCTTCGGTTTAGAAAACCGGGCGGTTCGCGGTATCTAGGTGGTGTTGTGCATTCGTGCTGCACACTACTGGAATTTGGAAATTTAAATTGTTCTGACTAGTATAGTCAACTTACACAATAAAATCCTGCTGAAACCGTGCCATGTGCTGGTCTTGCTACTTTTTCCTGTTACTGTAGATTGTTCTTGCTATTTAGAGTGGGTCCATAATGTATAGAGAGGTAGAGGTCGACCTAAACTGACTTGTGATGAGTCGGTTAAGAGAGAACTTAAGGAGTGGAACATCTCCAAGGAGTTAGTTATGGATAGGAGTTCTTGGAGACTAGCAATCAACGTGCCTGAACCATGAACCATGACTTGTGTTTCTCCTACCCTTGTTTCATCTCTAGCCTACCCCAACTTGCTTGGGGCAAAAGGCTATGTTGTTGTTGTTGTACTGTAGATTGGTCTTGCATGACTGTTCGTGATAGTATGGAAGAATTGCTTCAGTCCTAGACTTTTTATGTGGAAGTGGATGGTTCTTGATGTTATTTGCCAAGGGACCACCTCAGTTCTCTGATTTGAGAACTGCTTGAAAATAACTTTATGGTTAAGTTGTTCTTGGGAATGGTTAGGTTTGGTATGATATTACCTGTAGGAGAGAATAATTCCTCAATGTATTCCTCCAACCCTAGAAGGGTGGGTATATAGTTAACTATACATGGGCCTCTAGATGGGCTATATACACAGGCCATACAGGCCACACATACACTAACATTACCTTTACTCATGATCTTTGCTCTATGCACTACAAGCTATTTATCTGAGTTTTTTTGTCTACGCCCACTATAAAGGTTTGATGGCTAAATGTTCATGTTGACAACAGTGAAAAGCGAGAAGAATGCTCATGGTATACGGCAATTGTTGGAAAAGAAAGAAGGCATTCTTCGACAGAAAATGATGGGCAAGAGGGTTAATTATGCATGCCGATCTGTTATATCTCCAGATCCGTACTTGGCTGTTAATGAAATTGGCATTCCTCCTGTTTTTGCAACACGGTTGACGTATCCTGAGGTATGTGCTCCATGCATTGACTTATTATATTCTGCATTATTCAATTTGGAACTTCTTCGTTTATGTTTGTTCTCTGACTTGTCTTGACCCCCTGTGCTCCTCTTTTTTTTGTGACAACTCACGTTGACCCTTGTGATCCTGTTTTTTAGGACTTGCATTGAACCCCTATGTATTCTCTTAACCTAATGAATTACTCTGACACATTGATTATATCCGCAAGGAAATAAACCCAACTGGCAAAAAAACCCCAATTATTCGTATATGGTGCTTCAAAATTTCTTGTATTTTTATGCAGAGCCGAATGTAGTTTTTAGCCTAATTAGTGAGAATGTTATGCACTTTTATGCTGATGTGGTCCACGCAGTTGAGACTTATGTCTAGAGTCTGGCCTACCTCAGTGCCATGCATTAAATGCTCAGGAAGTAGCTGTTACACACATAATAAACCAATCCAAACCTATATAAGTTTTATGCATCTGGTAAGCACCAGTACTGGTTCTTTTTATTCCCCCATTCAGGTAGTACCTGATAGACTGGACACGCTACCTAGCTGTTCTGGAAAAATAGCCCTTGCTGATCTTGAACATCTGATTTGTTCAGACATTACCATCCATGTAATGAGTCAAGCTGTTGACATTAGCTCGAAAAGGTTTCAACCAGCATCAAAGAGCATAGTCTTTTTTCTATGGATGCAAATAGCGATTCATAAGGTTCCTAGCTCCTTAATGCATGCTAGTTTTAGGCTGACACACTCAAGAAAATTTAAAGTAATAGCCAGCCAATCAGTATGTTAGTATTGAAATTGCAACTGACATTCTAAAAAATTGTAGCACATCCCAGATTGTGGTCCAAAACTCTTGGATAAGTATGATAATATGATGTACTCTAAAAGCGAGATTGTGATACGTCCCTATAGGCTATAACACATCTCTGACATCATAAAGGCTTTTGCTGCCAAAAAGTGACGACCATATATTTGCTTGTTATTATGTTTCAGATTCTTTAAACCTTTGGTTTGAGCAATTTCCAAGGACATGGATTTATTTATTTATTTATTTTGACAATGCTTTCATTTGCTGGACCAACCAACTAGGGGCCTAGATGATGCATTTAATACAGTAGCATGCAAACTGTATCCTGCAGTGCGGTGCAGCACAGAAAGCAGTATGATCCCTGCAGTGTGTTGATGTGTCATGGATTGGGGACTTGGGGTAGAACATCAAAGGGTGGGATATTTATGAGTTGTATCTTGAGGATTGAGGTGGGGGTGGGATGGAGGGCTGATATAAAATAGGATCTGAATATCCCACTCCCACAATACAAACACCATTTGAGGGGCTTGGGAAGAGTGGAGGAGAGGGATGTACTCAGACTAGTTGGTTCCTTTATGCAAGTCATACCTGTGATGATTTCTTCAACCAGGTGGCGTATTTGTACAGATAGACGTGAACTAGATCTTTCATTGTGTTTTTGGTAGCTTGTGTAGTGATTTCTTATTTTATTTAGGATGACACACTTCCATTTTTCTGCAAGATGCTATTGCTAAGAAAACAAATGCATAAACTGTTTGTACATCAGAATAATCTCCCTTTCTCCTTTCAAATATTGTTCTACTAATAGCTAATGTTTTGCCGCTCTTTCCAGGAACTTGTTATCTTCGAATCATAATTTGGAGGACTTTTCATATTTTTTGACATTGTGTATCTTTTTCTCCGCAGAAAGTAACACCTTGGAATGCCAAAAAACTCCAAGACGCTGTAAGGAATGGTGCTGATTTTCACCCAGGTGCAACACATTATAGGGACAGCATTAACTATAAGTTACAGGCGGCCCCTGCCAAACGCCATGCCATTGCTAAGAGGCTACCTGCTTCCAGAGGATCAATTTCTCAGCCAGGGAAAGACCCTAATTGTGAATTTGAAAGCAAGGTTGTATATCGACATCTTCGAGATGGTGACATTGTACTTGTCAATAGGCAGGTATTTTATTCTCGCAGTTCCATATTCTCTAGCCGATAGTGTCTGATTTTTTTTCCCTCCAATCCCATTGAGACACCATTTCAGCAAAGCGGTTTTGTTTGCAATCACATTTTGTTATGTTTTTTTATGCGCATCTCAGGCATCCAAATAAAACCCTCATTACTCATTCTTAGCAGTTATAGAAATGGATGGATGATTGTCAGGCAAAATCTGCTAAAAGGTGTTCCATAGTTCTTGCTGTTCTCTGTGCATAGATAAAAGGACAATTCTAAAGGACATTAAATAATTAGATTAGATTAAACACAATTCAATGTTAACATAACTGAGATGAGGCAATTTCTTGCCTGCTCTCCTGAAAGTGCTTATGATTTTGCAATGTTAATAAGCCTTGATTTTGCAACCACTCACGTTTCTGCCTCCAACCATAGTGCTTATGATTCTGCACGACACATTGGCAATAGTGTGTGATAGGGCTATACTCAATTCATCAATTAGCCATGGCATAGCTCTTCCAGTTCATTGATCAAGTATTTCCCTAATCTCTGATTTCTTGCTTGTGATTCAAAGCCCACTCTTCACAAGCCCAGCATGATGGCTCATTTTGTTCGTGTGTTGCCTGGAGAAAAGACGTTGCGGATGCACTATGCCAATTGCAGGTATTTGGATATTATTTTCTTATTCCACGATGTGCTGTCCTTTTGCCAACCTCATGTGACCAAATGTCTGTTGTTTCTTTTTAGCACCTACAATGCTGATTTTGATGGAGATGAGATGAATGTCCATTTTCCACAAGATGAAATATCTCGTGCTGAGGCTATGAATATTGTTGATGCAAACAAGCAATACATTGGTCCTAGGAGTGGTGAGGCTGTCAGAGGTCTCATACAGGTATAATATATCCATACACAATCGTGATATTTTTATTCTTTTGTGCACTGTCATAATCAAAAATACATTTAATTTGCCTTTTCAGTTGGTTAATGTCAACTGCACCTATCCTCAGTAAACTAATTCTCCCTATTAGACCTTACAATCACATTTTCTTTGTTTTTTGCTGAAACTAACAAATAGTTACTGTTAAATTTGAAAACTTGTTTTGTTTTTAATTTTGTAGGACCACATTGTTGGTGCTGTACTGCTGACAAAACAGGACACCCTTCTAAGCCGTGAAGAATATAGTCAGCTTGTCTTTGGGTCTTGTGTGCCCTCGAATTGTGGCCCTCGCCAACCTGGTACAAAGGTGTCTGCTATTAAGGATGATGATGCATTAGAATTTGTCCTTCCTGCTATTTTGAAGCCAAAGCCCTTATGGACAGGAAAGCAGGTTTGATGTTTCTGTGTTCTGGCAACAATTCTCTGCTGCTGATGTAGTGACTCAATCTTGGGAATTTCTTAAAAGCCTCTGTAACTTCTTTGTTTGCAGGTTATAACAACCATCTTGAATCATTTGACAAAAGGTCGTAGTCCATTTACTGTGGAGCAGAAGGGAAAAATATCAGAAGAGCATTTAACCCCTCGAGAATTCGATGTTTCTAAGGATAAATGTCCTTCCTCTCAAAGAGAAAAAGATAAAGACCCTTCCGCCCAAGGAAAAAAAGATAAAGACCCTTCTGCTCAAGAAAATATAGATAAAGATCCTTCTCTTCAAGAAGAGGAAGAAGAGGAAGAAGAAGTAAAAAAATATATATATTCTTCTGTTCAAGAAGTAGAATTAGTAGTGGATGATGATGATGATGATGATGATGAAGAAGGAGAAGAAGAAGAAGGGGAAGAAGGGGAAGAAAAAGAAAAAGAAAAAGAAGATGAAAAGACAAAAGAAAAGAAAAGAAAGGAAAGAGAAATTGCTATTTCTGAACTGGTCTTATACATTAAAAATAATGAGCTCATAAAGGGCATGATAGATAAGGCCCAGTTCGGAAAATACGGGATAGTTCATACTGTGCATGAACTCTATGGTGCAGATACAGCTGGAATACTGCTCTCGACACTCAGCCGCTTGTTTACGCTGTTCTTGCAGGTAATCATTGAAATAGCGCTACAATTTTTTTTCTAACTAAGGGTGATTCACCAGTAACGTCTGTACTAGTTCTAAGTGTGCTCCACTACTAAATGTCTAACACAACTAAAACATTTATATCATGGAAATTTGCTAGGGGTAAACTATCTCTCTCTTGTATACTCTTTATTCAATTTCTTTGAGCAACTAACATTTATTGAATTTATGTGCCCAAGAACTGTGCTTTGAATTTATATAATTAGAGGTGCTGATTTTCTTTATTTAGTCCTTTTATTTAAATAACAAAGATCAGCTTGCAGCTAGGCCTGGGCATTCGGTTGAATCAGTGAAATCGGTTTGGTGAAATCGGTTATGAAGAATTTCGGTTTTGACAAAATGGCCACCAAATTTTCTGCCGAAAAATCAACAACCGACCAAAATCGGTGTCGGTTAAATCGGTTAACCAAATTACAGATTAAAAGTCTCCAGGAAAGAAATCGACAATGCAAGAACACAGTTGTAGAACCAAATCACTGAATAAAGAACAAATTGAGCAACAAAACAAGAGAAAAAACAATCCGGCCGATGCGCAGGCAGGGACTGCAGCTGCGGCTTGGCCGCTGTCAGGTCGCCAGCACCCACGGCGGCTGGCAGGGCATATGGCTGCCTTGAGACAAGCGCTCAGGTCGAGTGGCCTGCGGCGGGCGTCAGGCCGTCAGAAGCGTGCGTCCGGGTCCGGTTAACAGCACCTTGTAACCGAAGTTTTAACTGATCACCGAACAGCGCCAGAATTTTAACCGAACCGATAACTGATTTAACTGACATTTTCGGTTAAATCGGTTCAGTTCGGTTCGGTTAATCGGTTTCGGTGATTTTTTGCCCAGGGCTACTTGCAGCAGACATTTGAAAGAGACCCAAATGGCCTTGGGAATGTTGAGTTTATTTTGTTGGGTGCAAAACATGTTGATCTAGTATTTTAAATGTCATTGGGCCTTGGGGGGCACGAAGGAAGGAAAAGAAAAAATGTTGGATGAGTGGTTCAGAGTTCAGACAGCTTTTAACTGACAGACTTACTAACAATCCGGATGATTCTGTTAAACTGCCCTCATTGAACCATTAGAGCAGTGCTTTCAGTATCTGACTAGTACTTGGTACATATCCGAATTTTACTTATCTGAAACAATAACTTCAATTGACTTATTTTGTGTTGACCAATCATGCATACTAGTTATTTGAGTAACATAGTTTTCTGAGGGCTTGGTCCTTCGATCCTTTTTTTTTCTCATATCATGTAATGCCAGCTCCTGCACTGGTTAATATGTAGGCTATGTAGATAGCAGTGATAACTCTGGCATGTCCTAAAATACTGTTTTTATTTATTTATTTTATCTGATTTTTAATGTGGATGTTACCTTAAGGTATTTTAACCACGATATAATCAGATGGAATTAGAAAGTCCTTCAGAAACTGCTGTTATCGGATCTATTGAAAATTTTTTGGCACCAGATCTCCATTGGATCTTGTTAGGTAAATAATATCTACATAGTTGTGCCCAACTTTACCAAAACCTCTTGGTCTCACTGTTGACGATGGTATTATGATGCATATCTTGTTTTGAGTTTGAATGCATTTATGCTGATACAGCACTTCCATATCAGATAAGATGATCAAAATGTTATAATATCATATGTTTATCGTCCTTTATGTACGGAGTTCTGTGCATACAGTTCCTTTTTTGCTCTGGTCCTATGACTGATACTAATTTTTCATTGAAGCACAGAAGTTATTATTGTTTTGTGATATTGTAATTGATGACATTGTAATTTTTTTCTTTCAGTTTCATGGTTTTACTTGTGGGGTAGATGACCTGCTACTATGCCAAGAAGCCGATCAAGTGAGGGGTGAAATTCTCGGTGAAAGTGACACGTTCAGTCAAAAAGCCCACAGGGAATTTTTAAAAACTGTAAAAGATGATAAAGGTTTGTGGAACCCATAATGAGGCATTTGCATACAATAATAGTTGCTTTATTACTTTCTGTTTGCACTTACACCATGTTGACTGTTTATTTGCTAATTCTTACGCAGATATGGTAAAATTGCAAATGGAGGTGGAAAAAGTTATAAGAAGGGATGGGGAATCTGCCACAGTTAACTTGGACCGAGAAATTAGTAATGCTCTCGGTATTATAACATCGAACACCAATAAGAAGTTATTCCCTTATGGTCTTCAAAAGTCTTTTCCTGGAAATTGTCTCACTCTTATGACTGCAACTGGAGCTAAAGGTGGTGATGTAAGTTTTTCTTCAGTCAGCACTCGACAAATATTATTTTATTGTTTTTACCTTGAAAGCAGATTAAGGCTATTGTGGAATTGTTTTATCTGTCATGATAGGTCAACATGTATCAAATATCATCATTGCTAGGACAGCAAGAGCTAGAAGGAAAGCGTGTTCCACGGATGGTTTCTGGGAAGACATTACCATGCTTTCTGCCATGGGATACTTCTTCAAGGGCTGGTGGTTTCATCAGTGATCGATTTTTAACTGGTTTGCGCCCTCAAGAGTATTACTTTCACTGTATGGCAGGCAGAGAAGGGTATTTTTTTCTTACCTCTTTTCTGATACATAATAATAATACATTTGCATTTGTGTTTGTTAGAATTGATAAGTTTGATACAAGTAATTAGTACAGGATAATAGAATAAGGTATGTGAAATTCTGGATGTTTCTGCCACATGCTTTAGATTTATGATGTTTAATTTTTGTGCATTCTTTGCAGGTTGTGTGACACAGCAGTCAAAACATCTCGTAGTGGATACCTTCAGCGTTGTCTTATCAAATGTCTGGAATCGCTGAAAGTCTCTTACGATCACACAGTACGGGATGTTGATGGATCAATTGTACAGTTCTGCTATGGAGAAGATGGAGTCGATGTGCTGAAAACTAGCTTTCTCGACAAGTTCAAAGAACTTGCTGATGTAAGACATTCAATACTCAGCTACAAACTAAATCCACCTTGAATTTGAAGTATGGCTTTCTATGGTTTGTTTGGTGTTTTTAACAGTGTGCTATATTTGTTCCGAATTACAGAACAAAAAGGTTATCCTTGACAAGATAAAAGGCCAGAAACATAATCAGCTGTCATCAAAACCTAATGGCTACATTACTGAACTGCCTAAGAAGTTGGTTTTTGAAGCTAATGAGTTCCTTAAGCTCTCGAAGGAAAAGAAACGCTGTGATGTTAAGAAGGGACTAATGTGTGATATTAAGAAGAAGGAACTAATGAAGTTACTGAAAGTCAAATATATATATAGTCTTGTAGATCCTGGCGAGGCGGTTGGTGTGGTTGCTGCTCAGTCAATAGGAGAACCTTCAACACAGATGACGTAAGATCTCTAAAATTATTATATCTTTTGGCATTCCCATATATTCATTTCCCCAGTCTATGTGTATGCTAGACCTTTTGTGGATGGACTTGTATTGGGTAAGGGTATTTGTGTGCTGACTGAAGCTTTTTCTCACTTTTTCGTAATGTTTCACTGATTTATCTATGTTCTATTTTAGTTGTGATAAAACGACTCCAAAATTGTTTACAATGCATTGCAGGCTCAACACTTTCCATCTTGCTGGAAGGGGTGAGATGAATGTAACGCTTGGCATACCCCGGTTAAAAGAAATACTGATGACTGCATCAGCTAATATCAGTACACCTATTATGGACTGCCCTCTCCTTGAAAAGTGTACTAGGTGAGCTTAGCTTACTTTCAGGATAATTAAATTTCCAAGTTTGGTTTCTGCTCTCATTTTCAAGAGCTCGTTTATGAATTACTAATATCCTGTCAAATATGATATACTCCACCAAAATGTACTCAACTTCCTGTTCACCAAAATTTCAAGATGTGGGCATTCATTCGTTCTTTCTGTGAATGTCCAGGGAGGCTGCCAAGCGGGTGGCTGCAAAACTTAGGAGGGTTCGTGTAGCTGATATAGTGGAGAAAATTGAAGTATGCACAGTTCCTTTTTACAATACGAATGGGCACGTTTCGACCCTGTACAAGTTACAAATGAAACTCTACCCACAAAAACATTACCCTCCTCAGTCAGATCTTACTGTAGACGAATGTCAGGCAACCTTGAGAACAGTTTTTGTTGATGCAATGGAACATGCAATTGAAAAGCATCTAGATCTGCTGCACAAAATTAATGAAATTCGTGCTGTTAAGGTAAATGATGCAGAGGGCTCATTATCAGATGGCGGTGAAGAATCTGAAAGTAGACATGGTGATGGAGAAGAGACTGGTATGAGTGATGGTGATGATGAAAATGATAATGATGATGACTTGGGAACTGATGCCGAAAAGAGGAAACGACAAGAGAGAGATGAGATGGAGTATGATGATGATACTGAAAACGAAGAGGGAATAGATAGTGAAGCTGAGGAAGAGACCAAAGTTAAACGTCAGAGTGAGGAGGATCCAGCTGAGTCAGGTGATGATTTGCAAGAGGCTGATGAGGAACACAAAACCAAGTCTGAGATGACTTCAGTCGATGACATGTCGTATTCTGCTAAAAAGGGGAAAAAATCAAAAGATAAGCATGATACAGCTAAACTCCAAGAGAGAACTCAGACTGAGGGAAAATCAGATGAGCAGGATCAAATGACTCGCAAACGTAAGAAAAAGTTAAAACGGACTGTCCATGTTGAGTCCAAAGATTTAGATTTTGAGATTCACTATGCCTTATGTGATGAACCTCACATTTTACTAGCTCAGGTAACTTCTTCAATCATGAAAACTTTATACTTAACTTTTCTGAGATTAGTCACAATAAAGTCAAGATATTTCTTTTACCAGATTGCCTACTTTTAAATTAGTGATCTTATACCATGTCTGCCAAAGCTGTATTTTACACGCACTTACTCCACTATTGAAAACTTCCAATTTTTTATGCTTGTAATAATGCCACATTTTGATTTCACCGGAGTAAAAGAACCCTTGTTATAATATAAGGCAATTAGCTGGACTCTGCTTTGCTCAAATGTTCTGCATCAATATATTACCCCTGTTGGCTTGATGCTGTTATATTATCACATAAAGTTTGTGCTACATAATTTTGATTGGCACTACTATGTCACCTTCAAGCAGCTGTTACCTGTTGGGTAATCTGTTGGTTCATTGGTACAGCATTACCGGAAGCATGCTGTATTTGTTTATTCATTGATTTTTAAGTTTATTTTTTGCAACTCTCACTCAACGTTCTTGTAAGATTTCCCATTTTGAGAAGTCTGGTTTGCATTGCATTATCATTATATATCGGGTTGAATTTTAATGGATGCATATTTCCTTTTTCAGATTGCGCAGAAGACAGCTAGGTCTATTTTTGTAAGGGCCTGCAAGAACATTGACAAATGCAAAGTTGTAGAGAAAAGCGGAAAAGCTGTTCTACAAACATCAGGGGTGAACTTCGAAGTGGTCTGGAGCCTCAGGAAATACATCAGCATCAACAAGATCACGACGAACGACATCCACACGATGCTGAAGACATATGGGGTGGAGGCCGCGCGGGCCACCATCATCCAGGAAGTGAAAAACGTGTTTGTCGTCTATGGGATCACAGTGGACCCGAGGCACTTGAGTATGATCGCCGATTTCATGACATTCGATGGTGGGTACCGGCCCATGAACAGGCTGGGGATGGGCCAGTTCAGCACGTCACCATTTGGCAAGATGACATTCGAGACGGCTACAAAGTTCATCGTGGAGGCGGCCACACATGGGGAGTCAGACTCGCTGGAGTGCCCCTCGGCCAGCGTCTGCCTCGGGAAGCCTGCAAAGGTGGGGACAGGTACCTTTGGGCTGCTGCAGAACCTTGAATTGAAGCAGCCCAAGATGTAAGCCAAGTTTGTTCCATCGTAGCTGCTTGTAGAAAAGAACATGTGGGATGGTTTGTTTTTGGTTGCTGGCTTGCCGCTTACATGGGAGCACCACGAAGGTCATGAAACCGTGTACCAAGATAGTGAACTGTATTTTGTGCATTGAATATTTATCTTGTTTAGAGAGGAAAGTTGTGGGTCGGGGGGGGGGGGGGGGGGGTGGTCTGGAGCCTCTCCTACCACCGGTGCATCCATGGGAGCCCCTCCTAAGCCCCCCTAGAAATTGGAGGAGGAAGAAGAAGCAGCCCCTCCTATGGTCCAATCCTGACTCCTAATATCAGCAGTATACTGTGTACATCATCGCCCGAGTGATGTGGAATTGCAATCTGTTACTCGCATATTAGCTTTGCTGCTCGTTTGATATGCCAAGTTTAATCCGTGGTTGCTCGGTACATGGTGTTTGGGCTAGGTTATTTGTTTAATCTTTCCTTTGCCTTACCTTGTGTCTGCCAAATTCTTTCACAATTCTTCTTTTTGGAAATCACCTTAGCATGGCCCTAGGTCTGCCTTCTGGCCTTCCATCCTTCAGGTTCACAGTGGCAACTCAAATATGTGGCCTGACCCTTGGTTTGAGGGGTGGGAAAACATTCATGATAAGTTAATTATTCCTTCAGTTCCCACTCAATTGTTTAGTTGGGTGAGAAGTTGGTGAAATTTTTGTATTGGACCGCGTGCGCAGAGAGAAGAAATGAATAAACATGGTTCTCTAGATGAAGACTTTTGGTGAAATTTTAGCCAACTAAACAGAGCCGTCCTCTTGGAATCTGGATTTTGTCAACTCCACCTTCCCACAAAGAGCTGCTACTGCCATTCTTCAGATAGACAAAAGTGCTTTCTTCTGATTCTGATCTTTTTTTGTCGGAAACCATCTGTTCAGGGACCTCGTAGCATATCTTCTGCCCTTTTAATTATTCTGGATAAAAATTGGAAGCACAAAATCATCCCTCCTCGCATCAAAGCTTTCTCTTGGAGGTTGATCAGGCACTCTTGCTTCAGGTCTTCGAGCTGGCACCTTTAGTTCTACAATTGATAAAACTTGCAAGTGTTGTGGGCATGATGGATCTGATTTCCATCTCTTTCTTTAGTGTGATTTTGCCCGAGCTATTTGGTTTTCTGCAAATCCTCCTTTGAGAAGAGATTGCCTGTCTCCTGAACCTGATGGTCTCCATCATACATTAGCTACAATTTTAACAAAAATAATTTCTCAGATGATCTTTTGCAACAGATTTTTACCTGGTTGTGGTATCTTTGGAGAGCAAGAAATTATTACAGATTTAACAAGAAGTGGTCTGTTAACAGAGTCAACTATGAGATTCAAGCTGACATTGCTACTTCTCTTTTATATACTCCTATCTCCACTCAGTCAGGAAATCACACTTCCCAGCCAGGCGGCACATCCTCCTCTGCTCATCACACCCACCATCAGGCTCCTTCGTTTTCTATTGTTGTGCAGGGTTCTTCGAGGCGATCGGATCAGCGGCAAATCAATATGGCACTCACAGATGCAGCACTTTGTTCTGTACATGTAAGATGTAACTCTTCTAAATTTGCAGGTTTGGGAGTCGTTTTGGACCTCGAGGCTTCACCACATCGATGCCGCCTTCACATTGATGCAACAGCTTTGGTGGATTCAGTTCTCATGGGAGAATTGTCAGCTCTTGGGGTGGCGCCATGGTAGCCAATGCTTTGCAGGTTCATAGTATTTCTTTGGCATCTGACTGTCAGCAAGCAGTTTCACTTCTACGTCAGGATAATGCGCCTACTCATTGGAGGCTTAGGCCACATGGCTATCTCAGTTTCAAGTTTTACGATCCAACACAAGCATTCGAGTGATAAAAATACCATGGCAAGCAAATGGTGCTGCACACAGTCTCCAGGCAAAATCTGTGACCTCCACGGGCGGAGCTACCTTGTGGCCAAGGTGGGCCATCACCCCCACTTCCTTCATGGAAACTTCACTTTATACTCTGAATTTGCATAGTTACAAGCATATGGATGCATGCAAATCTAATCTCTCACACCATTAGTTGTGCAAATTAGACTATTTGTGTATGTGTTTTAGTAGTTTACACCTCACAAGAGCTTAAATTACATGTACAACTCATATCTAACACTTGAATTTGTGTACTTATTAGGTTAGGATGAAATTGGCCACCCTTTATCTCTAATCCTAGCTCCCTCACTGGTGACCTCTCACAATTTCTGTAGTTTCACTTGTATTTTTTTTTTGTTATAAAGGAGCTTTGTCTTGTTGGCTGACACCCTGTTTGTCTCGCTGGCGCTGGCGGCTGATGCTGATTTGTTCTGAGAGAAACATACCGCTGGCTGGTAGTTGATGGCTGATTTGTTCTGAGAGAAAAGTACTGCTGGCTGATGGCTGATAAGCTAGACGAACAGGGTGTCAGCTTTCTGTTTAACTCATGACCTGGTGGTATCCTGCTTTAATGTAGCTAATTGCATGTGCAAAGCATATGTATGGTTGCTGGTTGATTAAATTGGCTGAACTTGTGGTAATCTTTCTGATCGGTCGATGGATGCGCGTCCATCTTTTGGGCCGGGCCAAGGCAGAATACACGACGGGCCTTCTTTAAACCCATGATGCATGATGTCTGCCGGGACAAAATTAATCATCAAATCACGCGACCAGACGACCGTGATGTTCTCGCCGGGCATCGGCGCAGCGCAGGCGCAGATGCCGCCGGCGCTCTTGCGCCGGTGGGTGATGGCGATCCGCCGATCCGGCTGGGTGCCGACAGCGACGGCACGGCAGCGCCGCGCCGGGACAAGCTGCTGCGGCCGCGCGCGAATCCCACAGCTCATACCTGACGACCGATCGACGATGGATCGATGACACGTCCCGGCGGGCGCCTTGCTCCGCTCCGCGTCTGACAGGAAAAGTGGCAGGTTGGCGGCGGGACCCCCGTCGCGAATATTACCACGTTGCCGGCCTTGGCTGGCTGACTGGCTCGTAAAGGGAACAGAGAAATATTCCCAATTCCAGCCACCTGAACTGAACCTCAAGGCAGCACGCTGCAAGTGCAAGAGGATTTTGCCCAACAACAAGCTAGCTGTCTAGAGTAGACCTGAGCATTTCACGGGTCGGGCCGGGTTCGGGCCGGGTCGAAAAAAATCAAGGTTTTTCGGGTCGAGAAAATTTTGCCCATGACCGTCTCATGGGACGTGTCGGGCCTCAGTTTTCGGGCCGGGTTCGGGCCGGGTCCGGGCTTGGGCGGGCCGCCCGCGCATTTTATAGTGTAAAGTAACTAAAAACAGCATTTCGGGTCAGGCTCGGGCCAAAAGAAATTTTCGCGGACTTCAAGATCTCTACCCACGTCCGTCCAGTAAGATCCGTGGGCGGGCCTGACCCGGGCCGGGCCAGCGGGCCGGGCCAAAAATGCTCAGGTATAGTCTAGAGTCGCACCAAGCCGGCCATCCAGACTTCCAGAGTTATTAGTGATCGAGCAATGCAAGCACATTATTGTTCCTTTTTTTAAAAAAAATCAAAATCAAAATCAAAATCAATTTTCGTTTCCAGAGAAACAGCAATAAGTCTGATTGATCAAGTTGAGACTCGAAGCTTTCTGTTTGCGCGTCCCTTGCGAAACACGAGGGAACAGGGGATGACTGACAATAATCTGAAATGATGCAACTTGCCTGTCTTTGTTTGCTACTACCTGATTGCATGCCACTGTCTCTCTCTCTCTCACACACAGAGAAACTGTTCGTGTTTCTCTCTCAATATAAACCCCAACAGAGCGGAAAACTGTAGCTTTAATGCATTTACCAAGCCAAAAAAAACCCCAACAAGAAACGGCATCGACCTGTTTCCCATGGAAAACCAAACACACCCGATCGATCCTCTCCGGATCACCATGTATCCACTGCACCTGCAGTATGTAGCTGCAGAGCAATGCATTCAGGTCGTCGAAGCGATCGTGGCAGCCAGCGAGCAGAGACTCTCATCAACAATGCAACCTCTGACCTCCGCAGAAGATGGGGGACCTGGAAGTAAGACTCTCCAGACTACAATGCGAAGCAAAAAACCCTGGCAGACTGACAACCTAGCTGGGACTCTCAAAGAGGACATGATCTGCTTCCTGCTGAAACATGGGGGTGACTGGCGCGACAGCGAAGTTCCAAAGGAGCTGGAGGCGATGTTCCTGGCCGGCAAAGTGATGTAGTTTTTCTGTGACCCGCGCGGTTTGATGGCATGTTTGAAACTCTGTTTCCTCCTGTCACCCCTGCGAGGGTTCGGTAACCTTTCGTGTAATACCTGGGCTGTAATGAGACTTAACATTTTGGTCTTTGCATCAGTAAAGACTGGGGCGATGCCCTATTACTCTAAAAAAACAATGCAACCTCTGATGACCACACACCACACATGATGCCTCAGCAGCTCATCAGGGAAAAAAGGCTCCTCTCCTCGGTGTGAAATTGAATTAAATGTGTTCACGCGCCGACCCGGCAACAATTCCGCTGCCGCCACCCAACATGGTCATGTTCATCCACAGTGAACCTCGTGAGGCACCTCGCGCACGCCATCATCGATCGATCCTGGTCTCCCTCCTCCTGCTACGCAACTGCAAACAACGAAATCGATCGCCCCACTGGGTAGTACACGCTCGTGTTCAGAGAAGTTACGTACGCTAACAGACAGCAGGCCCGCCGGCCGGCCGGCGTGGCGGACGCTGCCGATCGGGATCCAATGCCGGCGGCCGGCCGGCCGGCCTCCCTGGCGCGGGGAGTGATTGCGCTGTCGCGCCACGCCGGGGCAGCCGCCGCTGTGCGCCAGCAGTGGTGGCCTCGCTCTGCGTGTCGCGTGGACGCGAGGTAGCTGTGGCTGGCGTCGCGGGCGTGCATGGCCGGCCTGGCCCCAGCCTAAGGTCTCGTCGGCGACGGCGACGGCGACCCCGGCGGCCCGGCCGGTGCCAATCGAGCGAGCGAGCGGGGAGTGGCCGGTCTGGATCGTACGCGCGCGCATGGATGGAGGATGCACGAGATACTGCTGATCGATAGACGGAAAAGAAGGCAGTTAGCTGGGATAATATCGAATCGGACAGGGCGGAACCGGACAGCCGCTAGAAGCTAGCGGCGGTGACGATGCCATCGATGCATGGGCTGCAGGTTGCTGTCCAAGGTATAGTACCTGCATGCGGCCGGGCGCATGGGTGCACTCGTGCCATGTGTGATGTTGAGTTAGTTGCATCATGTTGCAGCAGGTTGTTTCTTACTGATGACAAGACCATGTGTTGACTTTCGTCTCGAGCAGTTTGAGACTGTCTGCACTGGCATACGCAAAACCTTCCTCAAGTACCGATATCCGGTTTTTCTCCTGCAGCGACTGAAAAGCTCACGCGACGCAAAGGATCCTCCCGTTCACGTCATTCTCAGTGGCGGAGGTAGTGGGCGTCCGCTACGCGGGGCCCACGTGGGGAGCCGTTCATCCACGTTGTGAGCAGGAAGGGGAGAGGGAAGGAAGGTGGCCCGGCGAGAGGGATAGCCATGGCGGGGCTCCTCCATCCGTAGCAGCAGCCGTTGGAGCTCTACCGCGCGCCGGGGCTGCGGCCAACCGAGCAGGCGAGCTCTGCCGCCGGCCGCGGGTCCTCTGCTCCTCGCCGGAGGGGACTCCATGTGTGCCGCCGCTGCGCGAGAGACGGCAGTGGCGGCGAGGCGAGGAAGAACGAGGAGTGAGCGAGCGTATCAAAACCATCTCCGAGCGCCCTGAATCGAGCGGCGGAGAAGGACAGGTGGAGGAGGGGCGCGCCACCGCAGAGGAGCAGGGGACGGTGCGTGCGTCGTGCCCGCGCCCATCGAGGAGCGAGGAGAGTCGCTGTCGGTGTCCGGATTAGCTCTGGCACTAACTACTGAATCACACTGCGATCTGTCTCTCGATGGTCGGTGCGAATGCTAACACAGAGACACGAATTTATCCTGGTTCTGGCCACGGGGCCGTACGTCCAGCAAGGTGTGCGTGTGCACTGTATTAGCTTGCACTAGTGGTGCTTGTAGAGGGAGGCTACAAGTAAGACGGGAGAGGAGGCGAGCCCTCCAGGTCCCTGCTAAGAATGATTGAGGCAAGTGTCAATATCGTGAATGGTGGAATGCGGAATGAGTGAGTGCGTGTGTGTGCGTATGAGGGCGTCCCTGCGGTCGGGCGTCTGCCTCCTCCTTTTATAAGCTAAGAAGGGGCAGTTACAGGGGATCCTCCTTTTATAAGCCAAGAAGGGGCAGTTACAGGGGAGCCGCACAGTGATTGTGTACTGGCAGGCGTGGCGTCAGGTAGGGCTAGACCGTGAGTCAAAAACTCGTGAGCTGGCTCGACTCGTTCATAGCTCGGTTCGACTCGGCTCGACTCGTTCAATTTTTTAATGAGCCGAGCTACTATTTTTGCTCGTTTTGTTAACAAGCTGGCTCGAGCCAGCTCGCAAGTTGCTCACGAGCCAAACGAGCTAGAAAGTTCTAATTTCAACATAGAAAATCGAGCTATCAAAGTTGAGATGAGCCATTGAAGATATGCTAAACCTTCACAAGTGCTTCACGTGTGACTAATTTTATCATTTACAACTTTATAATTATTATTTTTAAAAAGTTTACATATGCTCAAATGTTAATTTCAAATTTACATACAGCTTGCAAGCCTAACGAGCTAGCTCGAGCTACTAACAAGTCAAGCCGAGCCAGTCTTTTTACTCGTTTTGTTAACAAGCCAAGCCGAGCTGGCTCATTACCTTAACGAGCCAGACCAAGCCAAGCCGAGCTGGCTCGACGTCCACCCCTAGCGCCAGGGATTGCCGTCCTCGCAGGTCCTTGCTCCTGGCGTGAGTTGGTGGCGTGCTCCAACTTCCGCGGGTACCGTGGTGGCTCCTGTGCCTTTCCGGGAGTGATCTCGAGGGTGTGTTCCTGCTCGTTCGAGGGTCTCCCAGCGGGGGGGGGGGGGGGACGGGAGTTGGGAGTACAGGGCCGCGGAATGACGTCGGCCTGTCCGCACAGGACGACGTGGCTCTTCGTACAGCGACGGGAATGACCGCACAGCGTCGGGATGGCTGCACAGCACCGTGATGGCCGCGCAGTGCCGGAGTTGGCAGATAAGACGCGGCGCACGTCGTCTGTACGGTAGCGCCGGTCAGCGCGCGTCCGCTTGCTGCCCGTACACCTTTCGAGGGTGCCCCCATACCCGTTCGAGGGCCTCGCCGTGGGGGAAGGACGAGAGTCGGCGGCACAGTGCGACGGAGTGACGCCGACTTGTTTGCACAGGGCCGCGCAGCGCTCGCACAGGGCCGGGGATGGCCGCACAGTGACGGGTTCCGTCGCACAGTGACGGTGTCAGGTGCCCAGACTGTGTCAGTCGCGCGGCGTGGGGGGAGATTTTGCTTTTGACTTTGGCGTCCTGCCGCGGATCCAGGCATTAAATGCCCTTGCCAGGCGGAGCGGAGGGGCGGGGCGCCGCTGGTCGAGGGATGGCCTCGAGCGAGGCGGAGTTGGACACCCGCTCGAGGGGGGGGGGCCGAGCCCCTCGAGCGAGGCGGAAAGCTGCTCGAGGGGGTCGTGGCCATCGAGCGAGGCGGAAACTTGGGGCGTACAGGCAAGCACTCCCGATGGGGAGGCCCGAGGTGCTGTTGGGCCGTGGCAGGCCGTGGGCTCTACGTGCGCCTTGTCTCCTCCTTTGGGTCCATGGCAATTTGACCGTAAGTGATTTGCATTTGACGAGGGTGATTATCCCCTTAGTTAGGGGACCCCTTATGACCGTCCTCGACAGTAGCCCCCGAGCCTTTGCGGGAATGGGAACCAGTCCGGCAAGGGCTAAAGGTCCCGAGGCGAGGTCCTCGGGCCCTCTGTGCGGGACTTTCCCTTTGAACATGCATGAATTTTTGTTGGGCCGCGCTAATGTATCCGCGGGTGTAGCCCCCGAAGCCTTGCAGGAGTGCGCACACTCGTGCAAGGTTTATAAGCATCGAGTGACGGGCTCATCTTGCGTTTGTTTCGGCCGGCCGCGACGATATTTCAGCCGGCATCGGCGATCCACGCTGGTGGAGCGGCGTCGAACTCACCCAAGTGAAGGACCGAATAGGCGACCAGAGAGGGGGGAGTGAATGGGAGCTGATAAAAATTCTTCTCTAAAGAGAGAACTCGGCCTATACCCCGATTGCCACTCAGATTACTCGCACACACAAGAGCGGATCTAAACTAGGCACACATAAGCCTACAAGTTCAAGAGACAAGCCATGAACAAAGCTAGAAGGATTAGAAGTGGAAGCAAATCACAAGAGGCGAAGCAACAAGCTGTCTGCCTGGGCAGGGGTGGACTGTCCGCACAGTAGGGGCGGACCGTCCGTGGTACCATGGCGGACTGTCCGCGCTGCTCTCGCGGACTGTCCGAAAAAGCCACTCGAATCTCCAGTAACGCACTGCAAAAAACGGACCGTCCGTGGACACTTGGCAGACCGTCCGTGGCTCGCGGACCGTGCGGCAACCCCGGGCGGACTGTCCGCCAAACCACATCCAAAACAGAATTCAAACTTGCGCAGATCAAAGTGAAGAACGTGAAGAACAACAGACGAACACGACAAACTAGATACCTCGCGGACCGTCCGCCACCCCCTCGCGGACCGTCCGCCAAAGCGCGAGCAGAACCAGAAACGCAGCACGCGAAGTCAACCCCAAATTCCAATCAATGGATCTCCCAAATCGCTGGACGGATTGAGCCCAAATTTTAGGTAGATGAGAAGCGTCTCTAGGAGAAGCTATGCCCAAAATCTTGGAGCCCCAAACCTATCCAATCAACCGGAATCGCAAATCTCGTGCGCTCAAAGCACAAACTCGAGTTCATCCAAACCTCACCAAATCGAGCCCGATTCCCGGTGTTTGAGGGGTTAAGATCATCCACAAAGAGGCACAAGGCACTCACCCATGATCCTGTCAAAGAAATCCAGAAGGAAACACCCTAGAAATCGACGCACAAGGATCGAACCGAAAAGCTCCGAAAATAGCACAAAAACCAACTCGGAAATTTAGAAGGAGATAGAATTTGCTCGAGAAATTTGCACAAGATTTGAGGGACTAATTCACTCTGAATATTCATGCCATGTTGGATTACAAGCCACTCCAAGAATTGCAAATCTTGGATGGCAAAAAGCTCCAAACAAAGAGCCACTCACACTCTCCTCTCCCTCTCTCCCCAAGAGCACTCCAAAATGAAAGAGCACTCCCACCAACTAAGCCAAAGAGTTGGCTGAAAATTCAGCCCCCTCCTCCTATATATAGGCCCTCCAGAAAAGACCGAAGTGCTCCTACACTAGGAGATACAATACAAGCCCTCATAGGGGTATTTTGGTCAACACATGAAGTTCACCATTGGACGGCCGCGCATCCATCGGGCCTTTGCGTCCTCCTGACGCAAGCACCTCGATCATGCCGCATGTCGCCCGCCTTGAAGCCTCCCGACGCTCCCGGATCCCCGTCTCCGTCGCATTGGGCCTTCGGACTTGGTTTTGAGGCCAAAACCAAGAAACTGTCCTCTGATGGTTTTGTGGCCAAACCACCAAACCCCGCGTACACGGCCCGGCCTCACCACGCCAAGCGTCGAGCTCGTCAAGCCTTTCACCTCCGGCGTCCGGACGGTCTACTCGGTCTTGCCTCGTTCCTTGACTTGGCCACCACCGATGTACCGGCTCCATGTCCATGACTTCGTCTTGCTCTTCTTGCACCATGCGGCCCGCACTTGATTCCGTCGGCCACCGGGTCCCTCGAACCAAGCCTACTTGTCTCTCCATCACCTCAAAAGCCACCTTGGCATAGACCTTTCACGCTTGTTCTTCACCTGCACCAACGCAAATCAAGCCGCAACCAACACCTGCAATACTAGGCCAAGAGTCAGTCTACACAACTGTTGGCGTTTCTTAACGTCACCACTAGTTGTACACCTAGAGGAAACGTATAAGAGCAACCGGGTATACCGCAAGCGCACGGAAATACCGCTGTAGCACTTCCCCAAGGAAGGAGAGTATTCCAAGGGTATCGAATCCAAGGAACGATGTGCACTATCTCCTACTCTAGTATAGATGGTCCAAGGACACAACACTGATTGATAGGATAGGTAGAAAGGATTTGCCTTGACCGAGCGCATAGTCTAGCACGGTCTCTCCGGTATAACACTCACTTTGGGCGCCAGCACATCCTAACTTTTTAGGGAGAGGCCAATGTGCTAGCAACGGGCCCAACTCGATACGCAGGCGCGGAGGGTTGCAAAGGGTCCAACAGGCTGTCACTACTGCGGCCTACCTCTATCGTTACGCGAACGCACGTGGTCTTCGCAGGATAACCTATGGTCCAGACACCACGTCTATACCACTGACTACTACTATAGCCGGACACCGTCTGACGTCCTGATAGCCCGACTATAGCACTCCATATGAATACGGAACTACGAATCCGCGAGGGAGATACTGACACTAGCTGAAGGTATGCTCTATCACTCATGCAAGATCACGAATGCACTTTGATCTAACTAGAGATATGCAGGAGCATCAACTTTACTCTAATAGACAAGCTGGCAAACTAAATGCAAACTTATGATCTAAGTCTACTAGATCGAAAGGTGTTCGAAGAACACAAGCCTCTAAACCAAGAATAAACGAAGAACACAAAAACAAAGCAACTAAGCATGCATACGACTTTAGTCTAAATATAAAATGTCAAAATACTCACTTTAGTCTAGTTGAAGAACAAAGGCACCGCTGAGGATCGTTCTTGAGGAAGATGTCATGGATATGACATGTCCTCAAGCCTCCCACCTCACTTCCTAGCACTAATCCTATACAAAGAGCTCTCCTCTCCTAAACAGAGAGGCTCCAAGGCCAAAATGAAGAGGAGGAGAAGTGTGTGTCTCCAAAGTGAGCCCCTCCCCTACTATTTATAGGCAAGGGACAGGGTTTTCTCGGACGCCAAATGTCGCCAAAACATGCCAAACTACGCTCTAGGACCAATCAGGGGCCACCACGTGGAAGGCCACGATGAACGGGCACTAAGGAGGTTCGGCCGATCCGAGGATCGACCGACCCCCTAGCGGCGTCTTTCGCGGTGTGCTTTCTCCCAGTGACCGATATGTGGGTCCCATGATCTATCCTCCGTGCATGGCAAGTTTCGTAGTGGTTTGGGTCCCCGGTGGGCCCTTGGATCCTTGTGCCACACACATGGCGGTGTCTGATTCGTCGGGAGTTGCTTCACATGGATTGATGAGGTGTCATGGACACATGGCATCCAATGTGGCATACGTCGCCATGTGGTCTGGTGTGGGTCCCACATGATATCAAGAAGGTGATCTTGTCTTGTGCATATCTTTCCCATCCGGACTCCAAAGTAGACAAATGATATATCCATTTCTATCATATCGACGAGCCCGTCGCAATGGTGTAGTCCAAATTGGCATTTGAGGTTGTTTATGATAACATCCTTTAATAGCCATTGGACTACTTGCTCTCAACTGTACCATTTGGCACGTATTTCGGTGGATCCTGCAACAAAAGCTAGAAACACCAACACTTGTGGAAACTATCAGTATCAAGCCCTATTCTAGTGTTGATGATCCTTTTACATTTATTTTATGTAGGTATTGACGGTGTAAAAGTTGCACTTAACAGCTGTCAACAACACTCCCACACTTGACCTTTGCTCGTCCCAAGTAAAGGGAGTCAGATCAAGGTGAGACATTATATCCAATGGTATGAAGCGAGCATAAGAGATATTCCAAACCATACCTTGTACTTGTGAACTCTGAAGTGTCTATCATGCTATCTTGGGTAGTTGAAGAATGGAACGGTCATGAATCAAATTACTCCTGCTCATCATGTTAAGTAACTTGGGGTTTTGCAATAAATTTTCAAAACAAACCTTTGCTTAGCTCCTCATTTGATTGCCTTTCTTCACCCTACTTCTTATGATGGCTGTATGTGGAGCTCAGGGTAGGATAAAGGATAAGGCATATTTGTATCACATATATTGCAAAGTCAAAGACTAGATCCACAGAGAAAATCAAATAACACAATCAGATCAAGATGTGCACGTGTATGGGTATGGTGCGTATGGTAAGGTGGATACTAGGCCCGGAGTGGGTGCTAGATATTACCATACATATATGATGAATGTTGGTAGATGGTAAGGTGGACACTAGCCCCGGAATGGACACTAGTTATTATCATCTAAGATATGGAACAACTTTTTGCATGATCTCATCTCTCTCCTATTTCTCCTTTATTTTGGACATGGGCTATTCTTTCTCTTTTTTTCTCTCTCTGTTTTTTTCATCATGCCCTCAGCATGTGTCTCTTTTTCTTCCTTTCTTCCTTTTTTTTCTTTTTCATAGCCCATGTCTCTTGAAGGATACTTTTAGAGAGAGACGTCACACCACTTATGGAGCTTTATTTTTATGAAATGGATGAATGATACAATGCTAACTTCCAGTGTAGAAGCGTAGCAAGGGGAAATAGGTGGTATGCACATGAATATTGATCGTGAAAGTAATGAAAAGAATTCTCACAAGGGTCGCAGAATTTGACAACGCTCAATGCAATAACAAGCAACATATGAGTATAAGGTTTTCAACTATGAACATCATATGGCTCTGGTAGGACGGTGGCATATCAAAGAGGAGCTTCGCAAAGGGTTTTCAAGTTTTCAAATAAAATTCCCAAGCACTCAAACATAAAGAGCGAAGATCATATCATCAAACCATATCTCAAACGTCAACTACTTAGATAAGCATGAGTTCCCTAATGATATTTGTTCACAAGCATCAAGATGATAAGTAAGGAATAAAACATATACAAGCCAACCATAGGAATCATGTAGAGCAAGCATAGCACCAACCACTGAGTTTGATATAAAGGATATGAATTGAAATTCAAACAAACTCATGGATAAGGTAGAGTGAGATAGAGGGTGCACATACCATCGCTTCTGAAGGATAAGAGATCAAGGAAGACCAGTGGTGATTCGGCTGACCAAAAGGCAGCCGACTCACTCCAGTTTACCTTGCTCTTGTCATGAAGGCGTAGTTGATGTTGTGCAGCGCCTGTGTGGGAGTTCTCTAGTGGAAATGTCGATGATGAGCTTGAGAGAACTCCCCCACACTAGTGGTTGAACCTGGTGCTGTTCTTCAAATGACAAATGAAAACAAAAGATGGACTCTACTGGTTCGAGAACCATAGAGCCTTTATTCAAATTCAAATATTTTTGGTTTTTTTATTTTTATTGTCACCATGTCATTTGCTCGAAAGGGTTAGACCAAGATTACACTTCATACACAAAGGGGAATATACTTACCTTGGACCTTTGAGAGGTCATATGTACCACCTTTGCATAATGTGCAACATGAATCTGACACCTCATCTTACCTTCCCATTTGAATTTAGCTCAATGACTTACCCATTCAAATTTGACAATTTTCTGCAGGGGTTAGTCAGCATGCATGCAATCAAGATCTATGAAAATATAACTCCAAGGTTGATCAATCAAAACTCGACACCATGCCTTATTTTGACTGAAGAAGACAGATTTTAACCTAAGCACCATGCTTAATTTAAAATAGTCTATGAATGTGTGAGTACTTCAAACATTCAAACCAGAGCATAAGAACATAAATGAAGGAAGCAAGAAAGCATGATCAAGCTATTATCAACAAGGGACATAAGCATGAGCATAGGACGGTGAACCTCGGGAACCTCCCGGAAGGGCTTTGTTTAATGTCAAAAGCAGGACTTACCTAGCTAGTGGGCAAGATGCAAGAGCTAACATCATCACCACACCAGAATAAGATTTGGTAGAGGAGGAACTTTACTCAAGATGCTCACATACCTCCCCCACACTTGAAGTTTGCATTGCTAGGCAACAAAACTCAAGTGTGTGGAGATCAAGCTTCCTTTTGTAAATGTTCCCTCACCAGAGCTTACCTCAGGTGTTGCATTTGATGCAGCTCACATGTTTGTAGGCATCACCTATCCATTCTTCTTTTCAATCTCCACCTGAAAGGTTAGTGACCAAAAATACCCGAAGGACAACTTATCCTAAAAACATGTTCTTGCTTTTATTCAAAAAGGGAAATAAAACCTAACCTAATCCAGGTTATCTCCTGGTTGTGCTTTGTTTATTTAAGGTCATAAGCTCGACCATGGGAACTTCATCTTGCAGCTATCGTTGGTGGTGTCATTCCCGTCTCACCACCAATCCTTGATGTATCAGTGAAGCTTCAGCTGCAAGGTTAGTGCCACAGTGCACACACGAAATCTGATATGCTTATGATAGATATATACATCTACAACCAACCTTCTGAACTTTCTACAAAAGAGGACCATAAGGTGATTGCAGCCCTCATGTGTGCTCAGTGCACTAAGTAGGTCTGACTCTAGAGGGACATGATGCGAGCATGGTCTGTATGGTGACTCAAGAATGAAGCTACCATGCTCGTGCATGGAATCCTTTCCTCCGGACTCCAGAGTCAGTGCCTCGAAAAGTTCCATGGCCCATGAATTCTCTATCTCAAGAGAGTCATCGTGGAAGCTCGATGTTGACTCTTGATCATGATCAAAAGCAACATGGTACGAGCCATCGGGAAGAGGCTGAAACTCGGTCGAGAATGGTGACGATCGTTCGCCTTCACAAAGGTGAAGAGAGTCTCCCGAGCCATCCTCATGAGGGGTAGAACATTCTACAACCTTAATGAGAACGATCTTGGATGATGCGAACGGAGATGTATGTGTCATCTCCTCGAGCGGGTTTTGTTGGAGAAGAGGCTTCGCCATAGGATGTCCCTGACAAGGGGTAGCAGTGATAGGAGCGACTCCCCTAAGCTTATCATCTAGGCTCCCTAAAGATATATCGAAGAGCTGCTCTAAAGGGGAGCCTAGGAGGAGATCGAGATCAAGGACATCAAAGATGTGAAAGTCTAAGCTAGCCTCGATCCCATCTATGATAAGTGGCACGACACTTGCAATCCCCCGACATTCAAGAACGCGTCCAAAGGGACAAGTTTTGAAGAGCATGTCAGATGATGCTAGTGGGACTCTGCCCAAAAGAGTTTTCGCTAAGTGCCATGGCAAAATGTTAATCTCCATGGTGGGGTCACAATGGGCCTCTACGACAGTGCCTCTAATAGAGCAAGGGACAACCAGAGAAGGTGAACTATTCCAAATTGCTTCGGAAAATTGTGTCACTCCCTCTGACCATTCCTCCCTCATAGCCTCCTCAGGATATGCTTCGTCAGGAGGATCAAGAGGTAGAGGAGATACCATAGGTCTAGAGAAAGGTTCTATCAAAGGATGTCTAGATGATCCAGCATGGACAGAAACGGTTTCCCTAAGCTCTTCTTCTTTTGGGTTTCCTTGAGATTTAGCAAGAAGTTTTTCTAAGGGGAAACCTAGAATAAGATCAAAATCCATGATGTCATAGACGTGGAAATCCAATCGCACCTCTATGTCATCAATGGTGATCGGCACGTCCCTAGCAATCCCTCGACATGGAAAAAGGCAGCGCCACCTGGGACTATGGAAAAGTCCATCAGTCGGGATCAAGGGCATGTCACCCACCAGAGTATCCAAAAGGGTCTCTAGTATGATGCAAGCCCCAACAGTAGGGTCATGGATAGCATCTACGGTGTTTCCTCTCATGGAACAATGGATGATCGTGGAAGTCGAGCCAACCCGAATTGCTTCGGATGTACGCTTTTGAGGTGACCAATCCACTATCGTCCCATGATTCCAAACTTCATCGAGGACCTCATAAAGGTCTAGTGATGCCGTAGGCTTCTCGTGCCAAGAGTGATCTGAGGTATTGCTGATGTTTCTTGAAGGATCATCCTCAAATCGGGAAAAGAACTCCGAAGGTTGAATTTCTTCTTCCTTCGGTGTTCGTGATTCAAGAGAGGATTCAACAGAGGAATCAAGGGATTCGGAGAATGAAAGCTCAAATTCGGCTGTTGAGAGACTCTCATAGCTCGACTCAGATGTTTGGTAGGATTCGTCATAAAAGTCGTGGGAAGAAGAGGTTTCTAAGAAGAATTCTAGGATCTCTCTTCTTTCGTCTGGAGTTTGGGTTTCGAATGATCCTCCAGCTACGAGGTCGAGCTCTTGTGCAGATTCCAAGTCTAGATGCGTGTAAAAGATGTTCGTTGAAATATCATCGGATATAGACAAGTCTGAGCTAGAGGTCAAGAGACTTGAGAATCTAGCCCAAGCTGCACCTATGGACTCCATCTCCAATTGCTCAAAGTTGAAGAGGTCAAACGGTAGGGAGTTTATATGTCCCAGATGGGAGAACGAGTAACAAAAGTTATCTCATAGCTCTTCCCAACTGTTCACACTACCCACCGTGAGAGTGTACCATTGTTCCGCCCTATCCATAAGAGAGAAAGGGAAAAATTTCCACCTCAAAGTTTCCTGTGTCATGCCTAACACAAGTAAGCCTGCACACAATCCTTTGAACTCCTCTACATGAACATGAGGATTATCGCTAATCGCTCCAGAGAAGGGTCGATTTCGAACCATGGCTATAAAGCCAGGACCGAGTTCGCAGCAAAATAAAGAAGTTGATGGTTGCTCTAAGACGAACTCGCCCCTAGGGGTAGAGAGGCTTTGACAGGAAGGCATCTCAAAGGAATAACGGGGGTAAAGCTAGAATTCAAGAAAACGAAAAAGGTAACTACGAGGACCACTAGGTTCAAAGATAGATACAACAACCGTTCCGCGGCAATGGTGCCAGAAATGCTTGTTGGTGTTTCTTAACGTCACCACTAGTTGTACACCTAGAGGGAACATATAAGAGCAACTGGGTATACCGCAAGCGCACAGAAATACCGCTGTAGCACTTCCCCAATGAAGGAGAGTATTCCAAGGGTATCGAATCCAAGGAATGATGTGCACTATCTCCTACTCTAGTATAGATGGTCCAAGGACACAACACTGATTGATAGGATAGGTAGAAAGGATTTGCCTTGACCGAGCGTAGAGTCTAGCACGGCCTCTCAGGTATAACACTCACTTTGGGTGCCAGTACATCCTAACTTTTTAAGGAGAGGCCAATGTGCTGGCAATGAGCCCAACTCGATACGCAGGCGCGGAGGGTTGCAAAGGGTCCAACAGGCTGTCACCACTGCGGCTTACCTCTATCGTTATGCGAACACACGTGGTCTTCGCAGGATAACCTATGGTCCAGACACCACGTCTATACCACTGACTACTACTATAGCCGGACACCATCTGACGTCCCGACAGCCCGACTATAGCACTCCGTATGAATACAGAACTACGAATCCGCGAGGGAGATACTGGCACTAGCTGAAGGTATGCTCTATCACTCATGCAAGATCACGAATGCACTTTGATCTAACTAGAGATATGCAGGAGCATCAACTTTACTCTAATTGACAAGCTGGCAAACTAGATGCATACTTATGATCTAAGTCTACTAGATCGAAAGGGTTGTGTTCGAAGAACACAAGCCTCTAAACCAAGAACAAACGAAGAACACAAGAACAAAGCAACTAAGCATGCATACGACTTTAGTCTAAATATAAAATGTCGAAATACTCACTTTAGTCTAGTTGAAGAACAAAGGCACCGCTGAGGATCGTTCTTGAGGAAGATGTCATGGACATGACATGTCCCCAAGCCTCCCACCTCACTTCCTAGCACTAATCCTATACAAAGAGCTCTCCTCTCCTAAAGAGAGAGGCTCCAAGGCCAAAATGAAGAGGAGGAGGAGAAGTGTGTGTCTCCAAAGTGAGCCCCTCCCCTACTATTTATAGGCAAGGAACAGGGTTGTCTCAGACGCCAAATGTCGCCAAAACATGCCAAGCTGCGCTCTAGGACCAATCAGGGGCCACCACGTGGAAGGCCACGATGAACGGCCACTAAGGCGGTTCGACCGATCCGAGGATCAGCCGACCCCCTAGCGGCGTCTTTCGCGGTGTGCTTTCTCCCAGTGACTGATATGTGGGTCCCATGATCTATCCTCCGTGCATGGCAAGTTTCATGGTGGTTTGGGTCCCCGGTGGGCCCTTGGATCCTTGTGCCGCACACATGGCGGTGTCTGATTCGTCGGGAGTTGCTTCACATGGATTGATGAGGTGTCATGGACACATGGCATCCAATGTGGCATACGTCACCACATGGTCTGGTGTGGGTCCCACCGGGCCCACCTGATATCAAGAGGGTGATCTTATCTTGTGCATTTCTTTCCCATCCGGACTCCAAAGTAGACAAATGATATATCCATTTTGATCATCTCGACGAGCCCGTCGCAATGGTTTAGTACAAATTGGCATTTGAGGTTGTTTATGATGACATCCTTTAATAGCCATTGGACTACTTGCTCTCAACTGTACCATTTGGCACGTATTTCTGTGCATCCTGCAACAAAAGCTAGAAACACCAACACTTGTGGAAACTATCAGTATCAAGCCCTATTCTAGTGTTGATGATCCTTTTACATTTAGTTTATGTAGGTATTGATGGTGTAAAATTAGCACTTAACGACCGTCAACAACAACGTTGTCAACCACTCCTCACGAGTGCATTGACAACACACCACATAAACATATGAAGTTACACAACCGACAACACAACCCGACGAAATACACTCAACACAAAGCCTCAAAACATCCAGTCAATCTCTCATCATATACAAACCAAGGCACATATCAACTTGGTTTCTCACCAAGGCACCCCTGGGCGGACTTGCTTGTTCATTTGGGGGTTGACCCTCCACAGATCCTCATGACTGAGTGACATGATCATTAGGGATGGTCGTGGTGCAAGGAGCCCCCGAGCCCTGGCCTAGTTAGGGACGATCAGGTAAAGTCCTTGGCTTCGTGTTACGACCCTCGTCGCCCTTTCGTAGGGAGGAGGGGTGAGGCGATCCATGCTTCCCTCAAGCGGGCGACGATCCATGGATGTCTCGGTGAGCTGTTGACGGATAGTTCAAGTGGGCGTCTGTGCCCCGTTCGATAGGGGTCGGCTCATGGTCCGGAGACACGTCCATGAGAGCACTCACAAAGGTCTGCTAAGCAGGGCTCGGTCCCATTCGATAGGAGCCGAGGGCACGGAAGCACTCCCTCGATGGGATCCCTCGATTAGCTGCCTTTCTCTGGTCTTGAACACGATATGTGGGGCACCCCCGAACTTCACGTTCGGGGATAGGCTTGATCATGCACGCCCTGATCGTTCCTGACTCTGTTGATCTGAAGCACCTGTTCGAACCCTTCGTTGGTCAGGCTTCGTACCCCTGATCATTTGTGAGGCTGGTTTCTGGGTCTGAGTCTTGTGTGGCCTTTCCTGCAACCTTTCTTTTTTCGCTGCGAGTTCGTGCAAGATCTTCGTCCTCCGGCCTGGGCTCCGGAGCGACTATGATTCTTTTTTCCTTGGCGGCCACTCTGGGCTCTTCTTGGTCGGCAGGCTTTTTCTTTGAAGGTGCCATCGTGGGTTCCTTGGTGGCTAAGAACACGGTGGGCGCCTCTGTCGGGTACACAAATCTCCCGAATAGAATTAGGGTGGTATGGAGAACAATTCTCAACTGACTCGTTTGCAACCATTTGTCTTAATTAGATAGTATTCCTTAGATCATTATACTTTTAGCTTTCCAAAATTGCGACCCCCTTTACAATGAGGAGGGGGCCTCCTTTTATAGTGCCAAAAGACCAAATTTACATTCCAAGTATACCCCGAAACCCTAACATCCAACAAGAATATTTGGGGGCAAACTTGGTCTTTTACACTTGGTGTGGATTTAACGCTGTGGTTTGCGGAGCGCAGATCACGCCGAAGATAGCGGAGCGGAAGATGCGCTGCGAAAACCGAAGGTAGTTCCGTGTCGGAACAGCTTTTGACTGAGTCTTCGCGGCTGAATCTTTGAGAAGCCCCGGGCTTCGCCAACTTGCTTCTCCCGATGCTTCATCCCGTACCCATCTTCGGGCTTCGGAGCCTGACCCTGGAGATGGGGAGCGGCGGGCTGGCTTGACCCCTTGGGGGAGTCGCGACCTCCGCCCTCCTGAGCTACCTTCGAGAGCTCCGAAATCCTTCCTGTGACAAAAAGCCTCGCAAACGGTGTTAACTTTTCACCACCTGATACGTGATGAAGTTGCCTAAGCCTAAACCTCTTAGTCCTTCCTGAAAAAGAGATCATTGAGATTAAATATTTTCTTGAACAAATAATTATTCTGGAGTCCTTGGTGACAACGAAAACATCCCGGAGCTTAACTCCCTTTCTCCACGGTTTAGATTTTCTGCTTAGAAGTCTGCGAAGCCCAAAGTTTGTGTTGACTCTTCCTGAAAAGAAATCGAAGCCCAATGGTCTTGTTAATCTGGCAAACCTCCGGTGCCCACAGGTGAGGTTTTCTACTGCCCCAACAGCTTTGCGGGGAGCGCCGCACGTCCCCGTCTTTGTGCATGTGTGGCGCCTGTCGAACCCTCACAGGGGCAGGCTTCGAACCATTGATCAGTAGGTCCTAGCTATGAGGTGCATCTGTGGCACCCGTCGTACCCTCAGCGGGCCGGGCCTCGAGCCACTGATCAGTAACAGTTTGGAGCGGAAATGCAGGGCGCCCCTCGAACTTCGCAATCGAGGGTATGCTCGAGCGAGCGTGTCCTAGCCGTTCCTGGCTCCTTCGATCCGGGGTGCCCGTCAAACCCTTTCGAGAGTTCGGGCCTCGAACCCCTGATCAGTTGGATTCGAGGGGTCTTTCTTACTTGGGAAGCAACCCCTGGTGTTTGGTCTTCGGTCGTAGACCAATTTGTGGCCATGCTCGCGCGGTCGTGGCTGACGTGGTACGAAGCGGGCGGAGTAGGCGCGCCTTTTCAGGCGAGGTGGCGTGGGCGGCGGGCAGCTTGAAGTGACGTGTCACAGTGTTTCCTGTTTTACCGCGCCATGCTAATTACCCCCGCGCACACGCACGTTGGTTTTGGGGCGGTGGGGCCCTGCTGTCAGCGACAGGCGACACCCACCGCATTTACTATGGCTGCCCGCCGTGCCCTCAGGTATTTCGTCTCCCCTCCCTACTCTATAAAAATAGGAAGTGTGGGAAGGGGATTTTTACCTTAGCCATTCGCAAACGCCGCTCCCACTTCGCCTTCTTCCTCTTCCACGAGCTCCGTCGCCTTAAATCTGTGCACGCGCACCCGCTCCGCTTCCACCCAGCTTCTGTTCCCTTCCTCCCCCGCCATGGTTCAGTTGGGAGATGCCGTGGCATGGAGCCGGTCCTCGATGGATGAGCACACCCTGTAGGGGCTCGTCGCCGGTGGGCAGCTTCCACGGCTCGTCGATTCGAAGAGGCCGGAGTGGATTGTACCACCGGCGGGGGATCGGGAGCCGAAGCCGCCGTCGTGGTATGTTGTGAGCTTCGCACGCCTGCATGAGCGGGGTTCAACGCCCCCGCGAGCAAGTTCATGTGGGGCCTGTGCTACCACTACAGAGTGGAGCTCCATAACTTCGCCCCCAACACCATCTCGCAGGCAGCAACTTTCGTTGCTGTCTCCGAGGGATTCTTAGGAATCGAGGCGCACTGGGACTTGTGGATTCATCTCTTCTGAGGTGAACTCCACATGGTCGCCAGTGGGGTGAAGGGGCTACGCAGGCCCGTTCGTGCCGATGGCCTCACATTTGCGGTGTGCGAGTCGAGGAAGCACTTGTACCCCGCCTGCACCATGATGTTGAACAACGCGGACTGGGAGAAGGGCTGGTTCTACTTGCGCAACGACGGCGCTGGGCTCCCGCCGTACACCGGGAAGATGCTGACGGAGAAGCCAGATTCGTGGGCGCACGGAGTGTCCCCGCCGGCGAGGCAGAAGAAGCTCGAGCCCTTCACCGATGCCCTGAGCACATTGGTGAAGTCCGGGCTGACCGCCGTCCCCGTCATCGTGAATTTCCATCTGCAGCGAGTGGTGTCGCTCATGGAAAGGGTGCTCCCCATCTTCAGGATGATGAAGAACGCGGACCCCGTGGCCCTGGCGCACTCGCGAATGCTGGAGGAGCCACTTGCCCCAGCGTATGCGGCCGTGAGGGCGAGACGCGCGGTGGATATCAAGAAGGTGGGGAACATCGTCGACGACCTGTGGACATTCAAGATGCACCCCGAGGAGGGCTACGTTCACTTGTTAAGGAATCGTCCCCCACCTTGCCTAATTTGGTTGGATTTGCGGAGAAAAGCCATTGAGTCTAATCACCGTCGCAGGGATTGAGCCTCTCGGCCCACCCGTCGGACCCTCTAATGCCAAGGTCCCGCGCTGCTCATCGCGCCGAGCAGTAGAGGCAGAAGGCGAAGGCAGACGAGGAGAAGGCAAGGAAGAAGAGGAGGAAGGAGCGGTAGGAGCCGTACGAGGTGGAGTACCGGAGGCGGGAGGAGGAGGGTCTCTCCTCCCCGCTGCCCCTAGTGACTTGCCGACGCCGGAGCCGGGCGAGGGCAACAGCGATGGGGACCGGACCTTCTCGGACAGAGAGGAGGAGCCCCGGCCTCGACATCGAAGAGCAAGGGGGCCCTTGTCGAGCCTGTGTCCTCACCTTCACGGGTTCGCACCGCGCCCGCCTCCGCGGCGGACATGGCGTGTCTCGATGAGGGCGCATCGTCGAGGGACCGACCGGTTCGGGGGATGCACCACCCCCAAATCCCTCGAAGAAGCGCAAGCGGCAAGTGTCCGCCCTGCGGTAAGGTGTATCTTGCTCTCCGTGTTCTTGATATCGTCGACCAGTTCGTTGACTCCCCCCTTTTCTTTTGCCAGCTGTTCGCCCGCCGCTCCCGGGATCGCACCCACCAAGGCGCTCAAGGCGGGGGCACAAGATGCACTGCGTGCGACGGGGCCCCGCTCAAGGAGGGCACCGCGATTGGAGGTGGCAGCGAGGAGGGCACCGCGGTCAGAGGTGGCAGCCGCGGCGGCCCTTCGAGCGGCGATGGAGCGAGGAGCCGAGCGGGGGAGACAGCAGCTCCGCACCGCCGGTAGGAATGTTGAGGGCCGCCAGGGGGATGCGGCTCCCGCTGATGGTGATTCGACCCTTGTTGGAGGTCAGGATGCGGTGGCAGCTATACTAGTACCCGGACCCGTGTCCGGGATGTTACTGGTGCGGCCTGATGGCCAGGTGGTGCTGCCGTCGCCACGACCGGCATCGAAACGGCGCAAGGGGCTGGCGCGTGAACGTCGCGCCATCTTGAGCCCCTCGATGATTACGACGCTTGGGATCTCAGTTTCTACCACCCCGGGGTCCCAAACTCGATTGTGGAGGCCGCGGAGGCGGAAAGGGCCTTGTGGCAGGAGTCTCGCCAGATCGGCATCTCCCTACAGAACGCCCTCGCCGAGGCCTACAGGCTCCACACGAGCAGAGCGCTCGGGGGTTTTCCGGGTAAGTGTGTTTGTGTTTTTGTTTTCCAATTTTCTCAGCATGTGTTTCATCCACCCCCCCTTTCCCCTTTGGCAGCAACTCCGGGATCACGCGGGGGACAAGGTCTCCTACATCGCCGACCTATGTGCCCTCGCTCATGAACTCCAGGAGGCGAACGAGGACCTGGGCACGACGGCGACTGGGTTCAAATCCCAGGTGGAGGCGCTGCAGGCAGACCTTGGCACGTGCAACGATGCCCTGCTCTGCGTGGAGCAAGAGCGTGATGCTCAGTGGACTGAGGCGGAGCAGAAGGCCAAGGACGTCGAGCAGCTAGGTGTCATGCTTCAGGGGAAAGAGGAGGCGCTGGTGGCGGTGAAGGAAGAGCTCCAGCAGGCGCGCGCGACGCTTGCTGAGGCCCAGTCTTAATTCGCGCAGAAGGACTCGGTCCTCACCGAGGTGCAGGATCAACTCCAGCAGGATCGTGTGACCCTCGAGGCAGCAAAATCCTGGCAGGCACAGGCCGAGCAGAAGACCCAGGAGGTCGAGCGGCTGGGCGCTGTTCTCCAAGAGAAGAGCGAGGCACTTACAGGGGCCGAGAGCCAGCTCCAGCAGGAGCGCACGGTGCTCGAGGAGGCTAAATCCGTGCTCCGGCAGTGGGATGCAGAGGTCGCAGCGGCTGACACCCAGGTCCAGGTCCGGCAACTGGCAGCCGAGTTGCTTACCCGGGCCCTGGTTCGGGAGAGCTGTACCGTCAAGACCTTGCGGGCCGCCGTCGTGGAGAAGGACGCCTCGATTCTGCAGCTGCAGCAAGAGGCCGGGGCCGTGCAGGTAGAGCTCGAGAGGGAGAAGGGACAGACCGAGGGTAAGTCATAGCCCCCGGGCCTTGATTTCTTCGGGTTCACCAAGATCCGTCTTGACGTTCTTTTTCGTGTTTCAAGGATGCGAAAGGCCTTGGCGGAATCGTCGACACGGGCGAAGACCCTCCAGGTCGTCTACACAAAGGCTCAGGAAGAGCTCGAGGCCCTGGAGGGCGCGGCCCTCGACGTGTGCCGGGAGATCGAGGGGGTCGCGGGTTCATAGGGCAACTCGCTAGCGAGCCGCCTGAGATCCTTGGGTGGCCGCGTCATTGAGCACCTGAAGGGCACTCTTCGACTTGGCGTCCAGAAGACCTTAGGCGTGGTGTCGACCCACTACCTTGTCGACTTCGAGGCATTGGCGATGGGCTACATTGTCGCCGACGGACTTGACGACGATGGCACGAACGCCGCCATTGATCAAGCTGATGCCGTCGCTGCTGCTCCTGCCGCAGAGCTCACCGACGTGTTTGAGGACAATCTCTTCCCTGACATCACCGAGGGCGGGGACGATGCCACCGCGAGCCCTCGTGCGCCCTGAAAGAGACTGGGCGCGGAAGCCCGTAGCTTGTAATTAGAATTTCAGCCTAGTGGCTTTTGTGACGAACAAATTGTTATTCAAGTGTATGAATTTGTTCACAATTTGTTTTTCCATGCTATCGTGTTCTCCTCGTATCTTAGAGAAATTTCAGCCGGGGAAGTCACACTCATGAGTAACTTAAGCGTAGGGTAGTGAGGGGGATGCCATATCCTGCTGGAGGTGTAGGCAGTCCCATGACTCGACCGGCCCCAGCCTTAGTTATTTCACGCCCTGCTTCTATTTTCCTAAGCGTTCGAGGTATAACACATTAGCATTTTTCGAAAGGAAAGGTTTGCGAAAAAATGGGACCATTTAGGGGGCGCCCCCTGTTGTAGCCCCCGAGGGGGATTTGGTTTTCGAGAGAAAGCCGAGTCTCCCTGACTTTATTCACAACCTTACTTTATTTACAACTAAGGAATCAGATATGTACAAAACGACTTGGAAATTCATGGATAGAAGCGACGTAGCTGCTGAATGTTCCAAGCATTGGTGAAGACTTCACCCTTCTCGTTCGCGAGCTTGTACGTGCCGGGCTTGAGGACTTCGGCGATGATGTACGGCCCTTCCCACGGCGGTGTGAGCTTGTGTCGGCCTTCATTCTTCTGCCGAGCCTCAGCACCAGGTCTCCCTTGCTGAGGTCTCGAGGTCGAACCTTCTGCGCTTGGTAGCGCCGGAGGGATTACTGGTACTTTGCTGAGTGTAGGATTGTCATGTCCCGGGCCTCGTCGATGCAGTCCAGCGAGTCTTCGTGAGCTTGCTGGTTCTACTCCTCTTGGTAGGCTTTGACCCTCGGGGACCCGTAGTCCAAGTCTCTAGGGAGGACGGCCTCGGCGCCATAGACAAGGAAGAATGGGGTAAAGCCCGTGGCTCTGCTTGGGGTGTTTCTAAGGCTCCAGACAACCGAGGGCAGCTCCTGGATCCATCTCCGACCAAACTGATTAAGTTTGTTGAAGATTCTTGGCTTCAGGCCTTGTAAAATCATGCCATTGGCACGTTCTACTTGACCGTTCGTTTGTGGGTGTGCTACGGCTAACCAATCCACGCAGATGTGGTAGCTGTCACAGAACTCCAGGAATTTCTTGCTGGTGAACTGGGTGCCATTGTCGGTAATGATGGAGTTTGGTACCCCGAACCGGTGGACGATGTCCGTGAAGAACAGCACGGCCTGCTCCGACCTGAGGCTGCTGATGGGGCGGACTCCGATCCACTTAGAGAACTTGTCGATGGCCACCAACACGTGGGTGAAGCCCTCGGGCGCCTTCCGCAGGGGCCCGACCATATCCAGTCCCCACACGACGAAAGGCCACATGATGGGAATGGTCTGGAGCGCATGAGCTGGGAGATAGGTCTTGCGAGCGTAGTACTGGCACCCTTCGCAAGTGTGCATGACCTCATTGGCATCAATGACTGCTGTTGGCCAGTACAAGCGTTGGCGGAACGCCTTGCCCGCGAGGGTGCGTGGCGCGGTGTGGTAACCGCACTCGCCGGCGTGGACGTCTCGGATCAACTCACGGCCCTCGAGAATGGAAATGCATTATTGTATGATCCCCGAGGTGCTGCGCTTGTACAACTCGCTGTTGATCACGACGAAGGACTTGGCCTTTCTGGAGATGCGTCTTGCCTCGGTTCGATCCGCGGGTAGCTCCCTCTGGTCGATCCAGGCGAGGTACTCATCCCGCCAGTCCTGAGGAGGGGGTGGGGCCTCGTCAATCTCCATCGCTTCGGCTTCGTCCGCCTGGGACCCTTCGTGGTCCGAGGCCTCGAGTTCCCCCTTCGAGGGGTCCTCGTCCATGGGCTCGACGCCCGCGGCCTTCGAGGGGCCAGCCCCCGAGGCCTTGCCAGAAACCTTGGTCGGTTTGTTGAGGTCGATGGAGGGCTCGGTGAGGTTGCGGTCCAAGACGTTCGGGGGAATGGTGATCCCCCCCGACGCGATCTTAGCCAGCTCGTCCGCCTCTTCGTTGTACTTGTGTGTGACGTGGTTGAGCTCGAAGCCAAAGAACTTGTCCTTGAGCTTGCACACCGCGTTGCAGTATGCCTCCATCTTCTCGTCGTGGCAGCTCGCGTCTTTCATCACCTGGTCTTTGACCAGCTGAGAATCTCCCCGGATATCAAGGCGCTTGATGCCGAGCTCGTTGGTGATGCGGAGGCCGCTGAGAAGGGCCTCGTACTCCACCATGTTGTTGGATGTTGGGAAGTGCAAGCGCACCACGTAGCGCATGTGTTCTCCGAGGGGTGAAACGAAGAGTAGGCCCGCGCCCACGCCCGTTTTCATCGTCGACCTGTCGAAGTACATGGTCCAGCACTCGGCCTGGATCTGGGGTGGGGGCAGCTGAGTGTCGGTCCACTTAGCAACGAAATCCGCCAGGACTTGTGATTTTATCACCTTGCATGGCGCGTAGGTGAGAGGTTCACCCATAAGCTCTACTGACCACTTAGCTATCCTACCCGAGACGTCCTGATTGTGAACTATCTCTCCCAGGGGGAAAGACGAGACCACGGTGACAGGATGGGCGTTGAAGTAGTGTCGCAGCTTGCGCCGTGCGAGCACCACCGCGTAGAGTAGCTTCTGGATCTGCAGATACCGCATCTTGGTCTCGGACAACACCTCGCTGATGTAGTACACTGGTCTCTGAACAGGCAAGGCATGTCCCTCCTCTGTTCTCTCCACGACGACGACCGCGCTAACCACTTGGGTTGTCGCAGCTACGTAGAGATAGAGGGGCTCGCCGTCCTGAGGTGGTGTTAGTATCGGAGCGTGGGCGAGTGTTGCCCTCAGCTTGTTGAGAGCTTCTTGGGCCTCGGTGGTCTAGGAAAAGCGCTCATGCTTTTTCAGGAGCCGGTACAAGGGTAAGCCCTTCTCACCGAGACGCGAGATGAAGCAGCTCAGGGCCGCCAGGCAGCCCAGGACCCTTTGTACCCCCTGATGAGGACATCTCCACACTGGATATGCGCACGCCACGTCCTTCCCCACGCTACAAGTCGTCTCCAACTCAGCTGCTATGTTCGGTTCGGATTCAGCCGACACCCCTGCACAGTTTCGACGATATCTCCCTCATACAGCATCGAAACGAGGTGTATAAGGATGCGTTGGAATGGGGACGACAACGCTGTCGTTTTGGTTCTGGTCCCAGCTCCAGAAGGTTCGTGGATCATTCTGTGTGACCACGACAAAGTGCTGTGTCACCTTTTTGGACCAAATATTGGCTGTGTATCGTGTCGGGCCTTAAGCCCAGGTTGAGGATGCCCCCCTGGTCGCCCCCTCAACCCCTGGTCGCCCCTTAGGGGCTAAAACTTAGTAGCCGCCATTGTTTAGACTTGGGTTTTGTTTAGTTGAAGTTTTCGAAGTTGAAACTTTTGTGATTCATTGTAACTGTGACGCCAAGTCCTTTTGCTGTGATCCAAGGCCCTTGTTCTTGCATCTCCTCGACTGTGTCGACTAGTCCTTTCGAATCGAGTGCTTGAACTCCATTGATATTCGCTTCATTTACATCTGCAATATTCGATTGTGTGTTTACCATTTTCTTGCTTGTGTTCTCGTTTCGCTTGCAGGGAAAAGCCTTCGTGGCGAGGTCAATCAAGTTGTGCTTGGTTGATAACCAAAGGAGCAGTGGTATAACAGTTGTGGGGTCCGAATCGTGCTGATTCGAAGCCAAGATCGCTAACGTCGAGTCTCCACCAATCGACATATCTATCTACCTCTCGGAAGATCGGGCCATCGCCTATTATTTGGTATCAGATTCCTAGGTTTCCCGTTAGGTACTCTCGTGTTCCCCTTTAGATACGTTTGTGTTCATCACCTATCATCCACAAAAACCCCCAAAAAGATTTACTTTTCCGCTGTCTTACCGCCCTGTTTAGCCTTGCAATTTCGTTTTCAGATTGCTTTGTTGAGTTTGTGTCCGTGGTCGAGTCTTGTTGCTGGTTTAGGTTGTGTTCGTCGTCGTAGTTCAACGTGCCCGTCGCTGTTATTTTGTTTCCGCCGCTAGCCCATCCACCATTAGCCATACAACAAGTTGAGCCACCACATTACTCGATTTGCCATTGCTAGCCGCCTTGCGTGAATTCTCGCCGTGCAAGCCCTAGATAGGTTGCAAGCCGCTTGATCGCATTTTGCATCGCATACTTGATCCTTGATTCATTATCTGGCGAATATCTATTGCTTTGCATCTTCTACCAGGGAGGATCGTGCCCCTGTGCTTGTTTGTGCCGCCGCTAGGAGGAAGTTTTACCCTAGCCGCCGCTACATTCTCTGCCGTTTTGTGCCTTTGGAAAACATAGGTTGAGGTACCTTCCATAAAACATGCATAACTTTTCGCTCGGTGCTTCGTTTCTTCTCATTTTTTACAGGACCTTGTCAACAAAAAGTTGGACAGACATCTACCCACTTCGTCGGTCAGGCCATTCTCAAAAAATTCAAAAAAATCGGGAAGATAAATAAAAAAATTGTTTAAGTGTTTTGAGGGGTTTTCAGAGTTTGTTCCTGATTTTCCCTAGGCCGCAATACACCTCTGTTTCAGGTGAAATTTTGTGTGCTTTCATCCTTTGTGGTTTTGGTTCAGTGGTAAAAAAAATTTGAAAAAAGTTGAGCTTGTTTGCTCGTACTCCTTTGGAAACGTCTTTTTGTGCTCTCTACTAGTGCTGAAAAAACTGCTCTATTTACAGAACTGACATTGTGCTGATTTTCAGAGTTTTCTGTCCATCATTCCTTGTTACCTTTACTTTGTTGTGCTACGACTAGGACACGTCTTAGCCAACAATTGTGACTTGTGCTTTGGACATTTATTGAACTTTGCTAATCTGCATTCGTTATTTGCTAATCCTTGCTACCATATTGTGCCTACCCATAGCTCCACAGATACTTCTGTCAGCATAGTTTCGTCTTGCAACTTGTTACCCATGCTCAACAACTGATTGTGCCGCCCTGTTGGCTTTGGTAAGAACACTTGTAAGACGGTGGTAAGCCGCTTGTGATATTGCATTCCACTTTCACCAATATCCAGTAGTTGTTAGTTGATAGGGATAACCCTTTTTGTGTTGTCTTTTGCTGTCATCTAACCATGTCAGGTAAAGAGAAAGGAAAGGAGTCTCCCACAGACTTCAATGAGTGTGTATCCAAGGACGAGCTTACGAGGCTTGTTACTGAGTAGAGTACCTACATGCAAGAACAATTTGATGCATTGACTCGACAGATCAACGCTCTGGTGACCCGGATTGAACATGTTGAGCAACGACCTCCACCAGTTCAACCTAAGGAGGATGATGAGTTTGAGGATGTTGATCCTGATGAGGAGCGTCTCCGACGTAATCGTTTTCAGATGGGAGGAGGTAATCGCAATCGTGGAGGAGGTAATCAAAATCGTAGTAATAATGATCCTTTTGCTAAAGTTAAGTTTACCATGATTCCTTTTGCTAGTAGTGCTGATCCTGAGGCTTATTTAGATTGGGAACTTGCTGTTGATAAAAAATTTAATTCCCATCAAGTGCCTGAGGAGCATAGAGTTAGGCTTGCTACTAGTGAGTTTACTAATTTTGCTCTATTCTGGTGGAATGATCTTTGCAATGTTAATAATGCTACTGATATACCTCAAACTTGGAATGTGTTAAAGTGCCGTATGAAATCTCGCTTTGTTCCTCCTTATTATCAACGTGATTTGCGTATGAAACTGCAAACTTTAAAACAAGGTGATAAAAATGTAGAAGCTTATTATCAAGGGTTGCTTATTTCTTTATCACGTTGTGGCATACATGAGGATGATCAGGCTATTGCTGTTAGATTTTTTGGTGGTTTGAACCGTGATATACATGATATTCTTGATTACAAAGATTGGACAAGGTTCAGCCAATTATACCATCTTGCTATTAAGGCTGAATGTGAGGTACTGGGACGTCGCCAGCAATTTTCTTTCAGGTCCAACACTGGGGGAACTTTTCAGCAGCGTCCGGATGTTGACAAGTCCAAGGCCGTCGCTGCTCCTAAGGCGCCATCACCTACACCGTCTACTACACCAACTTCCGAGGTGAGCAATTTGTCTCCTGTGCAGATCCAGACGCATAAGAAGCCTTTTACTCCAGGTGCGTCCTCGAGTAGTTCCGCTAGCATCCAGTGCCACCGCTGTAAGGGCATGGGACACGTGTCGAAGGAATGCCCAAGTTGTCGTGCTTTCACCACTGCCCCTGATGGTAATGGTTATATCAGTGCTAGTGATGAGGAAGAAGATTCTTTGGCTCTTGCTACTAATTTTGTTGTAGATTCTTCGGTTGAGCAAGAGGACGATACCATTGATTCTGATGCTGCAGCCGCAGGCTTCCCTAGCCTTCTTGGGCAGCGTGTGTTGGCCGCTCAATTGGCTGACGAGGAGGACACAAAGGTACAACGTAACAATTTGTTCCATATGTTTCTCATTGTCCAGGGGTGCCGTGTTCTCACCATAATTGATACCGGGAGCTGCAACAACTTGGTGAGTTCAGATCTGGTACGAAAGTTTGGTTTGACCACTCATGAACTACGTCACTCATATCACATACAATGGTTCAACAATAGTGGTAAGGCAAAGGTAACACACTCAGCGCGTATACATTTTTCAGTGGGTTCTTATACCGACTATGCTGATTTTGATGTTGTGCCAATGGAAGCATGTTCCCTTTTATTAGGACGACCATGGGAATATGATAAAGATGCTGCACACCATGGTAGAACTAATACTTACACTTTCATGCATAAGAATAAAAACATTACTTTGCTTCCTTTATCACCTGCTGATGTTAGGAAACATTTTGAAGAGCTTGCTGAAAATAAAATGAAACAACCTGCTATGAGTAATTCTAATATTGATAAACGTGATGGTATTAAATTAAAAGGAGGTGCTTTTATTGCTACTACATCTGCTACTGCTGAACTTTGTGAAAACCATGATGCACCTTATTATACTATGCTGCTTCAGGATGTTCGTATTCTCGATGCTACTTTGTCTTGTATGCATTCTGCTGTCACTAACCTTTTGCAGGAGGTTGATGATGGGATGGAGTCGAGGACGACTCCAATTCAAGAAGGGGAGGATGATGAGGACATCACCATGCTAGATATGCACACGCCACGTCCTTCCCCATGCTACAAGTCTCTCCAACTCAGCTGCTACGTTCGGTTCGGATTTAGCCGACACCCATGCACGGTTTCGGTGATATCTCCCTCATCCAGCATCGAAACGAGGCATATAAGGATGCGTTGGAACGGGGACGACGACGCCGTCGTGTTGGTTTTGGTCCCTGCTCCAGAAGGTTTGTGGATCATGCTGTGTGACCATGACAAGGTGCTGCATCACCTTTTTGGGACAAATATTGGCCGTGTATCGTGCGGGCCTTAAGACCAGGTTGAGGACGCCCCCCTGGTCGCCCCCTCAACCCTAGGTCACCTCTTAGGGGTTAAAACTCAGTAACCACCGTCGTATAGACTTGGGTTTTGTTTAGTTGAAGTTTTCAAAGTCGAAACTTTCGTGATTCATTGTAACTGTGACGCCAAGTCATTTTGCTGTGATCCAAGGCCCCTGTTCTTGCATCTCCTCGACTGTGTCGACTAGTCCTTTCGAATCGAGTGCTCGAACTCCATTGATATTCACGTCATTTACATCTGCAATATTCGATTGCGTGTTTACCATTTTCTTGCTTGTGTTCTCGATTCGCTTGTAGGGAAAAACCTTCGTGGCGAGGTCAATCAAGTTGTGCTTGGTTGATAACCAATAGAGCAGTGGTGTAATGGTTGCGGGGTCCGAATCGTGCTGATTCGAAGCCAAGATCGCCAATGTCGAGTCTCCACCAATCGACATATCCATCAACCCCTCGGAAGATCGGGCCATCACCTATCACAACCTTTAGGTATCGAATCGGCCCCATCCGTTCGAGGGCCGATACTTTCTCGGGGTTGGGCTCGATGCCTCACTGGGAGACAATGAAACCCAAGAGAATGCCACATGGCACCCCAAAGACACACTTTTCGGGGTTTAACTTCACCCCATTTGCCCGGAGGCAATCAAACGCACTACGTAGGTCATTTACCAGGTCGTCCGCCTTTCTTGATTTTACAACAATATCGTCGACGTATGCCTCAACGGTCCGCCTGATGTGATCCCCAAAAACGTGGAGCATACATCGCTGGTATGTTGCCCCGGCGTTTCGGAGACCAAATGGCATCGTCACGTAACAAAACATACCAAATGGCGTGATAAAAGAGGTCGCAAGCTGGTCGGACTCTTTCATCTTGATTTGGTGATAACCGGAATAAGCATCAAGGAAACATAGCAATTCACATCCCGCACTAGAATCTACTATTTGATTGATACGTGGTAAAGGAAAAGGAACTTTAGGACATGCTTTATTTAAACCAGTGTAATCTACACACATCCGCCATTTCCCATTCTTTTTCTTAACTAGTACAGGATTAGCTAGCCACTCGGGATGGAATACCTCCTTGATGAATTTGGCCTCTAAGAGCTTGTGTAGCTCCTCTTTGATCGCCCGACGCTTCTCCTCGTCGAATCGTCCGGCTTGGAATTGGACTGGATATCAAAAGAGTGCTTGGCGACCTCCCTCGGAATGCCCGGCATGTCCGAGGGACTCCATGCGAAGATGTCGGTGTTGGCGCGAAGAAAGTCGATGAGCACCACTTCCTATTTTGGGTCGAGGGTGGAACTGACCCTCAACGCCTTACCCTCGGGGGCACTGAGGTTGAGGGGTACAGCCTTGGTGTGCTCAGCAGCCTCGAAGTTGCCCGCGTGCTTGTTGGGGGAGTCGAGGACCTCGTTGGCCATCTTCTCCAGGTCAGCCACGAGGGCCTCGTCATGCGTGAGCACCTCGGCACGCTCAACGCACTTGACATCGCCCACCGTGATGACACCGTTTAGCCCCGACATCTTCAGCTTGAGGTAGGTGTAGTTCGGGACCACCAAGAACTTGGCGTAGCACGAGCACCCAAGAATGGCGTGGTATGCTCCCCAAACACCCACTACCTCGAAGGTGAGGACTTCCTTGCAGAAGTTGCTTGGTGTGCCGAAGCAGACAGGAAGGTCGATCTGCCCGAGGGGTTGGACTCGCTTGCCTGGCGCAACACCATGAAACGGCGACTTGCTGGGACGCAGCTTGTCCAGGCTGATCCCCATGATCTCCAAGGTGGAGGAGTACATGATGTTGAGGCTGCTGCTCCCGTCCATCAACACCTTGGAGAACCGCGTGTTGCCGATGATGGGATCGACAACAAGCGAGTACTACCCCGGATTTGGGATGTGATCTGGGTGGTCTTCACGGCCGAAGGAGATGGTCTCATCTGACAAGTCGAGGTATGACGGCACGGCCGGGTGAACGGAGTAGACCTCCCGACGTTCATGCCTGCGCTGCCAGGACGTCATATCCACCATTGGCCCCCCGAAGATGAAGAAAATGTTCTCCACCTCCGGGAAGCCATCCTTGCCTCCATCGCCCGCATCCTTCTTGGCGTTGTCCTCCTTCGCGGCGACTCAGTTGTAGTACTTCTTGAGCATGTTGCACTGCTCGAGGGTGTGAGCAACCGGGGTCTTGTGGTACGGGCAGGGCTTCTTCAGCATGTTGTCGAACACACCGCCTCAAGGGGGGCCTCGAGCTCCCTTGTTGGCGGGGTCGACAGCGTGGACTTCATCGGAGCCCTCGCCTTGCTCCTGGGGATTCTTGCCCTAGTTCTTCTTGCCCTTTTGCCCTGTTTTTGCTTCTTCAAGGTGTCCTTGGGCTTGCTGCCCTTCGCAGGCGCGTCCTCCGCTCGCTTGCCCTTCTTGCCGTCGAAGATCGCCCCCACTGCCTCTTCACCAGAGGCAAAGCTGGTGGCATAGTCGAACAGCTCATTCACGCTGGCGGGAGGGTTCCGCCCCAACTTGCGCACCAGGTCCCGGCAAGTCGTGCCCTCCAGGAAGGCGTGTACGACCTCGGATTCACTGATGCTCGGGAGCTCAGTGCAATGCTTGGAGAAACGGCGGATAAAGTCCCTCAAGGACTCGCCATCCTTCAGGGAACAACCTCGAAGGTCCCAGGAGTTCCCAGGGCGCACGTATGTGCCCTGGAAGTTGCCCACGAATGTCCTGACCAGGTCGTCCCAGTCGTGGATCTGATTCGCGGGCAAGTGCTAGAGCCATGTCCGCGTGGAGTCTGCGAGATGTAGGGGTAGGTTGCGGATGATCATGGCGTCGTCGGTGGTGCCGCCTAGCTGACAGGCCAGGCGGTAGTCGTTGAGCCATACCCGGGGTCCGTCTCCCTCGAGTGCTTGGTCACAGTCGTAGGTTGCCAGAAGCGCAAGGGGATCGGGGCCGTGCAAATCACCCGGCCGAACACGCGGGTTCCCGGGGCCTCCGGCGTCTAGCTCCTATCACCCGGCTGTCGTAACGACCACCACGTCAAGGGTGGTAGCCGTGTGGTGCCGCGACGTCCTGCTTCTTCTTGTTCAAGACGTTGCGGGCGTCTCCATCATCGGCTTTGCCACGCGTGTCCTAAATCCGCTCCTTAGCGGGCCTTCTTTGGTTGCCGTCGTGGACTGTGGGTGCCCGGTGCGGGGTGTGGACCGACGCCTCCTGGTCCCGGCCGCCTCCACTAGTTTTTACACTGGACTGGTGGTGCATGTGGGACGCGGAGCTCTCAGCTTGCTGCACCGCGGCTTACTCGATGAGGGCCTGCGCCTCGCGGCGCAGGTTGCGTCCCTCGGGCATCGATGTTTCGGGCATGACCCGAATCAACGTTGTCGTGGCAACGAGCTTCTGGCTGGCTTTCGCAAGGTTTGGAATGTCATCCACGTCAGCATCAGCTTCGATGCGGTCACGGGCGATACGCCCCGCTTCTCTGGCGTGTTCGCCTTGTGATGAGGGCCCGACCCTCTCGAGCGTGGTCTGCAGCTGCCACACCTGCTGGCGCTCAGCCATGAGCTTTGCCTCCAGCTCCTGGACTTGGGCCAGCTGCGCAGCGAGCGCTGCGTCGTCTAGTGGCATTCCTGCCTGTCGGTTCGCCGCCAGATTATTGCGTGCTGCCGCGTCGCTCGCTCCGTTTCCCCCGTCTTCGTTCTCCCCGATGACGACAACGAAGCACTCACGCGAGGGATCGTAATCCCCCTCTCTAGAGTCATCAGAGCAGGTGAGGTAGTAGTCTGCCGCGGCCTGAAACCGCCTGAAGGCCTCGGGTCCCGGAGCCCGGAATAATCCCACTCCGGCCCCCCTACCCATGCTCGTGTTCCTCACTGTCGGAGTCGCGGTAAGACTCGCCGGGCGAGGTAGCGATGAGGTTCTGAATCGACATGAAGTGATGACCCGGGAGATCCTCGTACACGGCCAGATCCGTGTTGACCGATGAGGAGTAGGCCATGGATGAGTTGCACATCCCGTAGGGAAACTGCGGCCGCGCGGCTGCGGCTTCCCTGATGGGACGCGCCGCTGGGTTCGCTGGTGGAGGTGCGTCTCCTTCCGCCGTAGCGACAGGCGGGAGCTCGCCGGCTTCGACCCGCTAAGGGGAGCCGGCGCGCGCCGCCCTGCGTCGCTTTGTGTGTGCTCGTCGTGAGCGCTGGCCTGAATGCCTACAACGTCGGGGTGGCTGTGGGGCTGGTGCCACGGCTGGCGCCGGAGCCGCCATGATCGCGTCCCTGTTGAGGATACACACGAGGTAGTCGTTGCCTTTCGCATGGAACTCTAGGCTCCCGAAACGGATCTTGTATCCAGCCGGGAACGGGTCGGAGCAACCCCAGAGGTGCCTCGTTGACGACTCTGTGCGGATCACTATCGAGAAAACTGGTGGATGATCACAGTGCGTGCCCCCTACCTGGTGCGCTAACTGTCGGTGTCCGGATTAGCTGCGGCACTAACTAGTGAATCACACTGCGATCTGTCTCTCGATGGTCGGTGCGAATGCTAACACGGGGACACACGTTTATCCTGGTTCCGGCCACGAGGCCGTACGTCCAGCAAGGCGTGCGCGTGCACTGTATTAGCTTGCACTAGTGGTGCTCGTAGAGGGGGGCTGCAAGCAAGACGGGAGAGGGGGCGAGCCCTCCAGGTCCCTGCTAATAATGATTGAGGCGAGTGCCAATATCGTGAATGGTGGAATGCAGAATGAGCGAGTGCGTGTGTGTGCGTATGAGGGCGTCCCTGCGGCCGGGTGTCTGCCTCCTTCTTTTATAGGCCAAGGAGGGGCAGTTACAGGGGAGCCACACAGTGACATGTACAGTGATTGTGTACTGGCAGGCGTGGCGTCAGGGATCGTCGTCCTCATAGGTCCTTGCTCCTGGCGCGAGTTGGTGGCGCGCTCCGGCTTCCGCGGGCGCCGTGGTGGCTCTTGTGCTTGTCCGGGAGCGATCTCGAGGGTGTGTTCCTGCTCGTTCGAGGGTCTCCCCGCAGGGGGGAGGAGGGGAGTTGGCAGTACATGGCCGCGGAATGACACCGGCCTGTCCGCACAGGACGGCGCGGCTCTTCGTACAGCGGCGGGAATGGCTGCACAACGCCGGGGATGACTGCACAGCGCCGGGGATGGCCGCACAGTGCCGGGGACGGCTGCGCAGTGCCGGAGTTGGCGGATAAGACACGACGCACGTCGTCCGTATGGCGGCACTGGTCAGCGCGTGCGCCCGCTTACTGCCCGTACACCTTTCGAGGGCGCCCTCATACCAGTTCGAGGGCCTCGCCGTGGGGGAAGGACGGGAGTCGGCGGCACAGTGCGACGAAGTGACGCTAGCTTGTCTGCACAGGGCCGCACAGCGCTCGCACAGGGCCGAGGATGGCCGCACAGTGACGGGTTCGGTCGCACAGTGACGGTGTCAGGTGCCCAGACTGTGTCAGTCGCACGGCGTGGGGGAGATTTTGCTTTTGACTTTAGCGTCCCGCCGCGGATCCAGGCATTAAATGCCCTTACCAGGTGGAGCGGAGGGGCAGGACGCCGCTGGTCGAGGGATGGCCTCGAGAGAGGCGGAGTTGGACACCCGCTCGAGGGGGGCGAGCCCCTCGAGCGAGGCGGAAAGCTGCTCGAGGGGGTCGTGGCCCTCGAGTGAGGCGGAAACTTGGGGCGTACGGGCAAGCACTCCCGATGGGGAGGCCCGAGCTGCTGTTGGGCCGTGGCAGGCCGTGGGTCCGACGTGTGCCTTGTATCCTTCTTTGGGTCCGTGGTGATTTGACCGTAAGTGATTTGCGTTTGACGAGGGTGATTATCCCCTTAGTTAGGGGACCCCTTATGACCGTCCCCGACAGTCGCCCCTACCCGTCGCGCCGCCGGCCGCGGGAAAGAAGAGGAGGCACCGCAATGCCCCTTCTCCTCCGCAACCGACTCCGCGTCTTCGCGAGGACCCTGCTCCTCCGCGCCACCGTCGGTGAGGGAGCCACCACCGCCATGGCCCAAGCCCCACCCCGTGTCCGCGCCTCCGCTCGATCTGCCACCGTCGCCATCGCCATCGCCACGAGGAGGTCACGCCGGCACCCTCTGCTCGGAGCTCAAAGCCGTGCCGGAGGAGGCCCGAACGGAGAAGAGGGATCGGCGATGCGGATGAGGATATTGAGGGAGAGGCCTCGCCCCCTTCTCCTAGAGCTCCACCCGCCGCGCCTGCTCAGCTCCACTGCTCGGTTCGACCTCTACTCCGTGCGCGGGAGGGATGGAGGAGCTGCCCGGGAGAACGAGGAGCTCGATCCATCGGGTATTGGCTGCGTCGGAGGTTGGAAGAGGGAGGGTGGCGGCTGCTGGCGCCGGGAGATCCGCAGCGGAGCGACATGGGAAGAAGAGGAAGGGCCCGACCTTCCTGTCCTACTGAGGCCTGCCGTCGGGGACGTCCCGCGCTCGCCTTGCGCTGCCGCGCCCCGTCGGGCTGTCGTCGTGGGGAGATGGGAGGAGAGAGAGAGAGAGAACCGGAGGCGGGCACCCCGATGCCCCTTGCGGGGAAGAAGAGGACCAGGTGGGGGTGGGGGATAGGATAAGAGTATGACATGTGGGTCCGAGATGTTGGTAGTTGGTATAGAGGATAGATATAAAGTATGACGAGTGCGGAAGAATGAGATATAAAGGAAAGAATCTCGATGACCAGGCAGGAATATTCTGTTTTGAAGGAGGATATGAAGTATGATGAGTGTAGACAGACTGACAGATGGGAAGTAGGTGTAGATTCTATCATATCGTAGTATATATATAATTAATTAAAAAGGCAGGTGAAATAAGGTGAATGTAGATGTCATGTGGACTTGAGCAATTTTCACTACACCAGAAAACGTGGAAGTCAAAAATGATCTTTAGTGGTGAGTCTGGCACCGGCCAGCATTTTTCACTACCAGCGCAAAAATGGTCATTTGTGATGGCGGGTCTGTGTTGTTTTAGATCTTGCAGTTTTATAGTTTGGGAGATGGCCCCAAAGTCCTCATGGTAGGCTTTCACGCGACAAAACGAGGGTGGGTCCTCACCACGAGGATTTTAAGATCAATCCTCGCATAAGTTTTTTTTTTCTTGTGAGGGAGGGCCCAATGCAACTCGGACCAATAGAAGAGTTGTGCATGATCCTCGTGTATGACCACGAGCTCTTGGTTCATTTCATGGTGGCGTGATAATTCATGACTGTGGATGGCACGCTAGCGATGGTTACCTAGCCCATTTATGACAATTAGAACGACTCTTGGATGACACATAATTAAGTAGTCCTATTATCTGTGAGCACCTCTATAGTCTCTCTAGCGTTATCACAACGAGTTATGTAATTAGTATTTTTATTAGTATCTGAACATCCTTTCCGACATAATATTTGATGTGACATTGCCAAAAAAAAATTGTTTGGATTTAAACACCCGGTGTTTAACTCTAGTCTCTCACTGCAGTGCAAAACCTGCACTCCACTGTTTGGTCGTCTCTGACGGTAGTCAATCATATCGATCACAATAATTCCTGCTGAAACCTAAAAAACAGCCCGTCGTTTCGTTGCAGAATTGCTGCTGTGTGCATGCGGCTGTCTGTGGTCGATGGATTGATGAGGGGGCCGGGGGAAAGCCAAATGAAACCGAGACAGCATGGGTGCTGGGGCTCGGGCTTACTGCTGCGGCACACGCTGTATGCACAGTGGCCTCGATCATGAGATTCTTTTTGCATGGGAGGACCACGCGCACGGCCGGGCTCACCCCGTGTCCTCCTCCTCCAACGCCCCAACTTGGAAGAAAGCATCCCATCGCTGTCGACGTCTATTCTCTCCGGCCCATCGATGCCCTGATGCAGATGCACGTTTCGCTAGTTGCTGCTGGCCTGCAATTGCTAGATATATAGCTCCGAACCAACTGCGATTGCAGCTACGAATTCATATCTGCACAGCAGACAGCAGGACCATTACTGTTCATGATCGATGGCGTGTACAGTGCTAAAGAGTCGATTGATGATCAACTGCTATTGGATTAGGCTAGAGTTGTTTCTAGCTAAGATCAGTTAGTTGTCAGCTAGTAGGAATCAGATGCTAGATAGAGCTGTTTAGATTAGTTAGAGCTTAGCTAGATGAGTCTAGCTAGTTGGCGGATCCAAACAGGTCATTATTATTTTCTTTGTCACAAAAAAGAGCGCATTTCTAATTTTACTACTTTCTTCTTCTAAACGTCATATATTTAAGAACAGATGAAATATCTCTTAAGTCAAACCATTTTAGGACTAGGGATGACAGCGGGTCGGGTAAGTGCGGGTACAGCGTTTACCCGCCCGCCAGCATGCCCGCGTCCCCAGTCTTTACCCGCCCGCTAATGTGCCCGCGGGCAAAAATCCCTGCCCGTATCCGTGCCTGACGGATATCCGCGGGTATCGGGCAACCCGTCACCCGCGAGCGGCCCTCACAGAATCGCAGTCCGTCGTGGTCCGTGGGGACTGGAGAGGTGGGCGACGGCTTCGAGCGGCGGTGCGGTAGCGCACAGCGCTGGCCAGCCCGCGACAGTGGTGCAAGGGAGGCGACGCGCGGGGCTGGCCACCTCCGGCCGCGCGGGCAGCCCGGGTGGCGCAGCGGCCATGGCCGGCGGCCGGAGGCGCAAGGAAGAAGCGCGCTGGGGAGGGGCGGTGTGCCAGCCGCGGCGGCCGGAGGCGCTGGGGAAGGCCGCGGTGGCCATGTGGATGTGGGAGCACCGCACGAAGCCGGCCGGAGGCGCAGGTAGGGAGCGCGCCAGCCGCAGCGGCTGGAGGCGCGCCGGGGAGGGGCGGCGGTCGGAGGCGCAGGGAGCGGAGCTCCTCGGCTGGGCGGCGGCGGAGATCAGGAGAGGAGCACGGGGAGTAGGAGATGTAGGTTTGGATCACGGGACGAGGGAGTAGATCAGGGAGGGGAGGAGCACGGGACAAGAGAGTTGGGCTGTCTATTTCTCTTTTTCCATTGGGCCAAATGTTGATGTTGGACGAATTTTGATGGACCACATGCTTGTATGTGGGTAACGGGCAGCGCCCGCGGGTGAGATTTTCTGCCCGTTATGTGCCCGCGGGTGAAAATTTTTGCCCGTACCCGTGCCCGCGGGTGAAAACGGCTGCCCATATCCTTGCCCGTCGGGTCGGATATCCGCGGATATCCGCACCCGCGGGTAGAATTGCCATCCCTATTTAGGACATCAAAATTTGTGATACGTACTAATTATATTTATTTGGTATCATAAATGTTGATAATCTTTTCTAGAAATTTTCTTAAACTTAAAATTGTTTCGCTTAGGACAACGCTACAAATAGACCCTCTGTCCCAAAAAAACATGTCATGCAGATATTTTTAAATCATATTAACTAGAAGGTAAATGATCTCAACTTCCCCTATTTATTAGCTATATTTTGTATTAATTGACTGTTGCATGCTTACATACACATGCACACATACCAAATTGAGTATAACGATATGTTTTTTTTTTGACAAATTTGAATCACCGAATGACATTTTTTTTTGGGACGGAAGGAGTACACGATATGTAAGATAGATAGAGTATGTAGATCATGTACCATTTTTATTTATTCATATCTATTTGGTAAGATAGAGTTTTGGACAGAGGGAGATTAAGTTGTTTTACATTTTGGTATGGTTCTCTCTACATGATGATCAGTAGCAGCAAACACGTACTTGCAATAAGAACAAGCTACTGGTAGCTAGCTAGGGACCAGCCGGGCCGCCTCGATCGTCTGAGCATGGCATGTCGTTGTTGTAGTTTTGCAGCACGTACAACGCTGCCTTACGATTGGCGATCTTCATTGTACGTACAGATTTATGTTGTTTGTTCAGAAATTGTTGAGAGCCAACATTCCCAAAATTCAGTGATGTGGGGCTCTGGGGGGATACTGTTGCTTCTTCATATTGAAAAGGGACGAGTCATGGGCTATTGTACTGCGCTGTAGAGTCCCCTCCATGTTGCATACGTGCGCATCTAACCGGTGATCAACAACATGATGTGGTTGTGCGTTGCGCCATGGCATGTTTTTCATGGCGATACCCTGACACAATATTATGCAAGAATATGTGAAGTTTCTATATATCCATCATGTTGCTGTGTCAAACACTAATTAAAACAAAACACAAAGAACAAATTAATCTTCAGCACCCTAGAATTATCGAAACTTCGTCAATTCACATTTTTTATGTGTGAATATATAATAATCCACACAATTTTTTTTTGAAATTAAAGGCAGGAGCATTGTCATATTATTTAAGAAGAAGAAGCAATCGTACATCACACGTCGAAACGAACGTCATCACACACAAACAACGTACGCGAACAATGCACACAACAAGACACTATACCACCACAGCCTGTGAGAAGAGCCCAGGAAGTCGCTGCAACTCGTGCAGTCGTCGCCAGCGCTGTGCCACGGCCAAAGCCGCAACCCGCTGCAAGCTCAAGGGACCATATGAACTCCTTCACCATGGGCTATCACCAACAAGCTGTACACACACGATCGTCGATCCCTCGGCTCCGACGTTCCTTCGGCAGAACACTCCCATCGCAGCACCATGTCACACCCAGTTTTGAAAGTAAAACCAGATCATAGCTTAAATGTGTCCAGGATCATGTTCACACATGCAAACGACATAGTGGAGTACCAAGAATCGCAGTGTCACAACGTTAATATTATTACAGATCGATTGTCCAATAGTCTAACACACTGAACGAGTAGCTAACAGCGGAAAATAAACGAAGTCGTCCACCACAGGCAGTCGACCGGAGCAACGCGCCTAGAAATCTTCAAAGTCTTCAGGGAAGTCTTCAAAGCGACCGTCTGAGCAGCAGTCCGAGTAGTGTAGTTGCAAGAAATAAAATCAACAAGCGTGAGCACATGTCGTACTCAACAAGGGAACATAACTATAACAACATGCAAGGCTCTTTGGGTGGATGACTGACATGGTTAAAGCGGTAAGCAATTTTAGTTGGTCAGATTTTATTTAGCAACTGATTACTAGCAGTGTAAGTGTATACCAACCCAAAGAATAAATAAATGCAACAGTAATAAGATGCAATGCACAAGATTAAATCCATATTCCATAGTTTACTCATGTGAGGGTCCAGGCCGCTTGTGACCGTGAGCACGGCTGATCGATCAGTTTATACACTCTGCAGAGGTGGCACATCTTTACCCACAAGTCGTGTTTCCCATGTCGCCCAGGTTAGCTAGACACTTAAACACTGCCTTTGGTGAGTAGCTAGGGATTCACTACGAGGCCTTTACAAAGATCCCCTAATATGGGCTGCTCGCTAGGTTACATGGTTAGTGCAACACATAACCCTCTCTCAAGTTGCGAAGCTACCACAGAGCAGATCAGGTTGAGGGTCGGGCTATACATCATCTACCACCACCCCCTCGCCCTTATCAGGTAAAGCATACCACATACTAAGGTTTCTAATTAATTAGCCAAGACAGAGCCATTTGTCTTGTGGTTGCACTGTTATCCTGGGTGGTCGCTCCATGTTCCGATTAACAGGGGTAATCTTGCTTAATGAGGGTAGAGCATAAAATAAATCAAGTTCACTTTTGTGTTCAATTAAACCACCCTCAATCCCGTAGTTAGCGACTAAGCATGTGCTACCCAACATAAATAAAATACCCAGGTTAACAAGGACATGGTAAACAACACTAGTCACACCTTAATCATAGGGTCCCATCAATTTAATGCAAAGCAATAAAGTAAACAATGTAATTAAAATGCAGTTGTATAGGAAAAAAGGGCATGCATCAAGGACTTGCCTTCCACAAACTCAGAGGGCTGCTCAAGATCTTCAAAGTCTTCAACGGCAGCGTAGTCAAAGAAACGGTCGTCCTCTACGCACCACACCAAACACATACAGGCAAACAATAGAAACAAATAAGAAACATGCACCAAACAGTATCAACATAGCAAAACAACTGCGTAAAACTATTCTACTCTTCGCTATGATCGTTTGGACAAAAAGAACGCTAAAAACGGAGCTAAAACGCATAAACTATGGCTAAAACAAGCTACAGGGACCTATCTGTGAGAAAACTAAGGCTCCAGGGGCTTAACTGCTAAAAACCAGGGACTAAAACATAAATAAACATATAAACATAAGGTCTAACGCGTAGAACTAAGGCTATGGACCTCGGCTACAAAAACCAGAAAGCCTAGGGTCTAAACTGTAAAAACCAGGACTCATCTGTAAGGGTTTTACTATGGTGGGAGGACCAGCTTGTAAAATCCAAAAGGACGGGGGCTCTTTTCAAAACGGCGGCGACCGCACGGGGGTTGACCGGTATCTCCCGGTTTGACCGGCGAAGGGACCTAATCTGAGCCGTCGGGTTGAGATCGGGCGGCCCAGATCTTGCGCGAGCGCAGGCAGCGGCGCTGTGGCGGCGAGGACGGCGGCGAGCGGCGGAGCTCGGCGGCGATCTCACCGGCGACACCCTAAAACGAGCTGGGGTGCTCGGTTGAGCACGAGATCTGCACCAAAACACAGTGCGCACACTCGCGAACTACACAGGGGCAACAGAAACGACCTTCGGCGCACGGAGACGGCGGACGGCTGGACGAGGCGGACGGCGGCGACAGCGACACTCCGGCGAGCTCGAACGGACGGCGCAGGGCATGGCGACGCACACGGACGGCACCGGAAGCTTCCACGCGAGCTTGCGATTCTCCTGGACTCCTTCACAACGGCGGGGAGGCAACGACTGAGCGGGTCAGCGGCGGCGGCTCTAGGGTTTGGAGCGGCGGCGCGTGGAGCTCTAGGGTTTAGGGTTCCGGGGTTCGTGAGGGGTCCAGGGTGCGGCGGCGGCACTTATAAAGCCCAGGGGCACGTGCCTTGGCGTGCGGGCCACGTGAAGGGGCGGCGCACGTCTGGCGTACGCACTCGGCCGGGGTCCGAGTCGGGCGTGGTCGAGAGGTCCGGGATGACCCCTGGGGTCTACCCGTCAGCGTCCGGGACGGCAGGGAGGGAAAGGTGGGCTGGCGCTGGGCCTGAAGCTTGGCTGGGCCATGCGCAGAAGCGGAGAGGAGGAGGAAAAGGTGGACCGGGCTGAAGACTAGGAGGGGCTCTAGCAGACTTCGAGCTAAATGGGCCAACGCAAAAACATGAAAGAGGGAGAGGGGGAAAAGGAATTTTCTTTTGAATTTTTTTGAAACCTTTTAAACTTCAAACAAACCTTGAATTCAAACACAATTTGAATTCAAACACTCAAAAATGATGCTCCAGCATGTATGCAACATTCAACTCCTATATTAATTTATTTTATTATAAAAAATTATTTAAATGCCTAAAAAATTTAAATAACTCCTTATAATCCTTAAGCTTAATCACAAGTTGCTAGCAAAATTTTATTAAATCCATAAAGTGAAAATTAGGGTGCTACAAATCCTACCCCTTAAGAAGAATCTCGTCCTCGAGATTCGGATGGATCAGCAAAGAGATGTGGGTAGTCTTCTTTGAAATCCTCTTCTCTTTCCCATATTACCTCATCCTCTGTATGATTACTCCACTGTACTTTACACATTCTGAGCACTCGATTCCTCGTAACTCGTGCGAGAGTATCCAAGATCATGATAGGATGTTCCGTATAGGTGAGATCTTCCTTAACTTCCAACCCATCCATAGGTAATGGCTCCTTATCATGCGGCTGGAATCCCTTTTTCAACTGAGAGATATGGAATACATCATGCACATCTGAGAGCTGATTGAGTAACTCCAATCTGTAAGCTACCTCTCCCACTCTCTCAGAAATTCTAAAGGGTCCGATAAAGTGAGGTGACAGCTTCCCTTTAACATTGAACCTGCGTAAACCTCTGATCGGTGACACTTTAAGATACACATAATCACCTTCGTGGAACACCACGTCTCTCCTCTTTGTGTCATTATACTTCTTCTGCCTAGACTGTGCAGCTCTCAAGTTATCCCTGATGATCTGAACCTGCTTTTCTTCCTCCTTGATGACATCAGTCCCGAACAATCGACTCTCTCCTGTCTCACTCCAGTACGACAGGGTTCTGCACTTCCTCCCATACAAAGCCTCAAAGGGTGCCATCTTAAGACTGACCTGATAGCTGTTGTTGTAAGAGAACTCTGTGTATGGCAAACTCGTATCCCAGCTACCTCCATGCTTAAGAGCACAAGCTCTCAACATGCCCTCAAGAATCTGATTAGTCCTCTCAGTCTGTCCATCTGTCTGCGGATGATAAGCTGAGCTGAAATTCAACACTGTATCCATAGACTCATGAAGCTTCTACCAGAAATGAGACGTGAACTGAGTACCTCTGTCGGACACTATCTTCTTAGGTACACCATGCAAACACACAATTCTAGACATGTAAAGCTCTGCCAACCTTGCTCCTGAGTGAGTAGTCTTCACCGGAATGAAGTGAGCTACCTTAGTCAGCCTATCTACTATCACCCATATAGAATCATACCCGGCAGGTGTCTGTGGTAGTCCTACTATGAAATCCATACTGATCTCTTCCCACTTCCATTCTAGCACCTTCAGTGGCTGAAGCAATCTGGCTGGCCTCTGATGTTCAGCCTTCACTCGATGACAAGTATCACACAATGCTACGTGAGAGGCCACATCCCTCTTCATCCCATACCACCAATACCTCTGCTTAAGATCCTGATACATCTTAGTGCTGCCTGGATGAATGGAGTATGCAGAATCATGGGCTTCCTTCAAGATGTTCTCACGCAGATCTCCCACATCGGGCACACAAATCCGGTTCCTAAACCATATAGTTCCCTGATCATCCTCTGTGAAATCCGGGGCCTTGCCCTTTTCCATAGTCACCCTGATCTCTCTAATCTCAGCATCCTCAAGCTATGCCTGACGAATCTCCTGCTCCAATGTAGATTCCACCTCCAAGGTAACTCCCTGAGTCTGTGCAACCATCCCCAAGTTGAGCTGCTCAAACTCCTTCATCAACTCTTCAGGCAACTGGAATGCGAGTGCCATATTGGCCTGAAGCTACCGACTCAAAGCATCTGCAACTAGATTAGCCTTTCCAGGATGATAGTGTATCTCCATATCATAATCCTTGATTAGCTCTAACCATCTACGCTGTCTCAAGTTCAAGTCCTTCTGAGTGAAAATGTACTTCAGACTCTTATGATCTGTGTAAATCTGGCACTTAGTCCCCATAATGTAGTGCCTCCAAATCTTCAAAGCATGAACCACAACTGCTAACTCCAGATCATGAGTAGGATAATTCTGCTCATGCTTCCTCAACTGCCTCGATGCATAAGCTATAACATGTCCTTCCTACATAAGAACACAACCAAGACCCTGTCGGGATGCATCACAATAGATATCAAAGCTCTTTTGCAGATCTGGCATCACTAGTATTGGGGCGGTAGTCAACCTCTTCTTAAGCTCCTCGAAGCTAGCCTGACATGCTTCGGTCCACTTGAACTCCTTATCCTTCTCTAGTAGTGATGTGAGAGGCTTCACTATCTTGGAGAATCCTTCAATGAACCGACGATAATACCCTGCAAGACCGAGAAAGCTTATGATCTCCTTGACTGTCCGAGGAGGCTCCCACTTCATCACATCTCTGACCTTGCTAGGATCGACTGCAATGCCTCCATCAGTGATGATGTGACCAAGAAAAGCCACTTCCTTAAGCCAGAACTCATACTTGCTGAACATTGCATACAACTGATGCTCTCTCAAGTTCTGCAACACAAGTCTCAGATGCTCCTCATGCTCTGCTTCATCCTTGGAGTAGATCAAGATATCATCGATGAACACCACAACAAACTTATCCAAGTACTCCATAAAGACTTTGTTCATCCGATACATAAAGTAGGCAGGTGCATTAGTCAACCCAAAAGACATGACTGTGTACTCATAAAGCCCATACCTAGTGGTGAATGCAGTCTTAGGAATATCTAACAACCTGATCTTCATCTGATGATAACCAGAACGCAAATCAATCTTAGAGAATACCTTGGCACCTCTCATCTGATCAAACAAATCTTCTATGCAGGGTAAAGGATACTTGTTCCTGATAGTAACATCATTAAGCGACCGATAATCCACACACATCCTCTGAGTACCATCCTTCTTCTCCACAAAGATAACAGGTGCCCCCCAAGGTGAAGAACTAGGACGAATGAAACCCTTCTCTAGCAATTCACTAATTTGTTTCTTAAGCTCAAACAGTTGATCACTAGACATTCTATAAGGACGCTTAGAAATAGGAGCAGTACCAGGTAAAAGATCAATAACAAACTCAACATCTCGATCAGGTGGCATACCTGGTAGCTCATCAGGGAACACATCTGGATAGTCACACACCACCTTAATATCCTCCAGAGATTTACCGTCCAACTGATTCACTGAACCCTCTGCTGCTGACGGTGGAGTACACACTAGTTCAACCTTCTCTCCCTTAGGACCTGTGAGATGAACTATCCTCTTGGCGCACTGAATGATAGCATCGGCCATACGCAACCAGTCCATACCTAGAATGATATCGAGGTATTTTGATTCCAGAACTATCAACCTTGCCCAGAAATCTACCCCTCGGATCTTAAGATTAACTCTAGGACACATGTGTAAAGCTTTCATCTCCCCCCGGGTGAGTTAACTATCAAGGGTTGTTTCATGGGTTGCATGGGAATGTTGTGTTTAGCCACAAATTGAGCAGAAATAAAAGAATGTGAGGCTCCAGAATCAAATAAGACTGAGGCGGGGATTGAGTCGACAAGAAACATACCGAGCACCACCTCTGGGTTCTCCTGAGCTGACTCCACACTCACGAGGTTCACCCTGCCATGTGCATAGTTCTGCTGTCCCTTGTTGACTTGCGGGGTCTGGTTCCCATTCCTCATCTGTTGCATCTTCTAATTCTGCATGGGAGTTCCTGGAGCAGTCCTCTTGGGGCAGTTGTTGGCGTAGTGGCCAACTTCGCCACACTTAAAGCAAGTGTTGCCAGCAGGGGTGTGAGGTGCGCCAGGCCTCGCTGGAGTGCCAATGGGAGTTCTCTGCTGGTTCTGTTGGTAAGCGGGGTGAGGTGTCTGCTGCCCAATGCGCTGATTCTGCTGAGTAGGGTGCTGGAACTGCTGTGCAGGACGCTGATACTGCTGCTGCATGGGGCACTGGAACTGCTGCTGCCCAAAATTCCTATTCTGCCCTCCATAGCGGAACGGTGCTCCCTACTGTGGGTTGAAGCGGGGACGAGTGATACTTCCAGACTGCCCAGAGTTGGTGGCCTTCCTCTTCAATTCACCCAACTCCCCGCGCTTGTGCTCCAAGCCTATAGCCTTGTCAATCAGATCCTGGAAGGTAGGGAAAGTGTGGGACATCAGCTGGTACTGCAGTGGTCCAGCTAGCCCTTCCAGAAATAGCTCTTGCTTCTTCCTGTCCTCATCAGTGTCTTCAGGAGCATAGCATGACAACTCAGTGAATTTGTCCCTGAACTCCATCATGGACATCCTTCCCTACTTAAGAGCAAGGAACTCCTTCTTCTTTAGCTTCATGAGACCGGTAGAAATGTGGTGGCTCCTGAAGTTAGTGGTAAACTCCTGTCAGGTGATTGCATTCTGATTGGCACGTGCGGCGACAAAAGCATCCCACCATGCCGAAGTTGATCCCTGAAGTCGCCCTGAAGCATAGAGGGCTTTCTCTCGGTCATCGCATTGAGCTATGGTCAGCATCTTCTCAATGGTCTTCAACCAGTCCTCAACTTCCAGTGGATCTACTACATGAGAGAACACCAGAGGCTGATGGCTCATGAACACCCTGTGCCTGTTCACAGGAGCTTGCTGCTGAGCATGGGGTGGGTTGTTGTGACAGAACCGCCCAAATTAATTCCATATTATTGCCTAAACCAGTCCATTTGGTCATTAAGCAATAACACAGAAGTAACTTGTCGCCTCTGCCGGGTCAAGCCCGGTAAATCAATTTAACCAGGATCGAAGAATTGTACATTAAAACTCACACGATGGTGAGTCCAGAGATAACATTTCACAAATTATTACATCAAGCTCCATAAGGTTTTAATATTACAAACCAAGTCCTTTGCATAAGGTAAATAGTTCAGAGTTCGAAAGACAGCGGAAATAAGATACTAAACGTCATAAGTAACGTCATAGGAGGCCATCCAAGACGTCACTAAGCACTGTCGTCCTCCCACTCCACTTCCCAACCGGGTGGGAGAGAACCAGGCCACGGGAACCCATCATCATTCACATCACCTGAAAACAATATCAAAAGCAAGGCTGAGTATACTAATACTCAGCAAGATTTAACCGGCGGGTGATGAAAAATCACCAACTCTCTAGACATGCAAGGCTCTTTGGCTAGTGGGTTGTTTTGCTGAAAAGCAACAAAGAGTATGTCCTTACTTTCAAGTTTTAGCTCAAAATTCTAGTTGATTAACCATTACTAAGTAAGCAACTATTGCAAGCATAAGTTGTGCAAACAATTAAGCATATATCCAAATTACATCTCAATTCCATCATTAACGAGACATAGAGTGTATGGTTAAGTAATCTCGGGTAACGGTGAGAGGCTGACGATCGATCGATTAATAACCTTGCAAGGGAAACCCAAACATACGGAAGAATGCACACCCCAAAAATAACCAACTAGAAACCAACAGGGGGTGGGGTATGCACCAACCAGGCGGTTCCCAACCGTCCTCGACTCAGGATCCATTTCTACAGTCTTTGGTACAAGGTATACTGGCCACGGAGACACATGCCGCCCAGCTTCACACATGCACCACTCTGCTGCAGGCAGAGGGGACTCTTCCCAAGATTAGTGGTCATAGATCCCTTACCGGATCAAGAAGGTACTAGGCTTACCGGTCTCATTCCCGGCAAATGTTTAGTACGTTCAAACGCTTAACCACAGACCTACTGGCCGGAGCCGGTCCCAGGCTCTTACCACATGAGCATTTCCATTTATCAAAATCTTATGATTCCAACATAAGAGACCTATAGCTCGCGAGTGACGAACATCACTCGACTTTTACCATGTCCTTAGAGTAGGGCGACTAGCGACCTATCATGCTAGTATTCGAGCATAGGAGCATAGGATCATGCATCTAGGGTTTCAATTCAACTCCTGAAACGTAAATGCACAAACATAGACAAGCATAATTGTAAAAGTTAGAAAACTGGGTTATGCTCTGGGGCTTGCCTTCAATAGCAAAGTCAGTGGACAAAACTTTGGAACTTTGGTTCGGGTCTTGCTGCACTTCCACCATGTTCACTTCTCCTTCAGTGAGATCTCCCTCGGATTCCGGCACTAACTCGTAGTTTCCGTCCAGAAGTTCTACACGACATGCATATGCATTAACTTCATGTATTTATAACTGAGGAGTGAGAACATTGTTTAGCATTGAAGGGTAAACGTGGGGGAGTATGAGTGACCACATTCACCTGGATAAAGATATATCCAGCATAATCTTCCTATCAAAGAAAGGGGTATGCGTGTGGGGTTTAACTCCTTATTTGATGGTGATTGTGTGTACATCTATATTAATTAATTAACTTTTCTTCACCAAATTATGGGGTGTTGTTCAGGGTGTGATTTGGTGAGGTTTAACCCAAAGAGTTAAAAGAAAACAAAGGTGATTTATATTTTTCTTTTAATTCATAGATAAAGCTTGATTTACTTTGAAAATTCATTCTGGAAGAAATACAAACAAGATGACCATGAAACTTTGCAGAGAGGCACAACATACTACACATGAGCTACTGCCAAAAATTTAGATCAATCCAAGCTATAAATCTAGCATGAAAAATACAACTAGATTCATTCATTAAAAACAAGAATAAATCATACAAAAATAAATATACCACACCTTGAGCTAGAAATTCATGTAGAGGTTCAAAACATCCAACCATGAAGCGATATGTAGTTACTCAGCAAAGAAAATTTAAATTACTTCAAATTTATGAAAGAAGGTTAAACTTGTGCATAAATTATTTGACCCTATAAAGCATGGTAAAAACAACTATACTATTTATCATGGGTGCAACACCATAAAACAGGATCATAGCAAAAAGATTGGACCCAGAAGATCAACAGATTAATTTATAGAAATCATAAATAGGAACAATGCTAAAAACAAACTTTAATTCATAACTAAAGATCTATTTTATAACTTTGTGCCAAAATTGAACCAGAAGACCAACATGGCATGGGAAACAACATATCCAAAATTGAGCTTCAGATCATTCATAGAATTTGAATTATTTCAGATCTATCCAAAAAGGTAAATTCAAAATTATTCAAAATATACAAAGAAATTTGAAAACTCCCTTTGTAGAGAGGTTTGGTCTAATCATAAGGATCACAACACAATTGAGTTTGTATTTTTACAATTTTTCTGTGATTTGATATTTATTTTACAAGATCCAGAGCTTTAAAACAAAAAGGGGAAGAATCCTTTTGCCGGAAGGTCCCTGGGCTGATTTCTTTTTCACAGATGTGCCCTCACATTTACACACAGGCCCTCGGTTTCATGGTTTTCACCTCGGAAAGAATTGGGGGCTTGCAATTGGGTCCCCGGCGGCGCGGTCGGCCGGATTCCGGCGAGCTCGCCGTCAGTGCTGGCCGGGGAAGGGGCGGAGCTCGACCACATGCTCACCTAGGGCTGTCCCGTGGCTGGAGTGGGCAAGGGAAGACGCCGGCGAGGGGCGGCGGCAGAGCAGGGGCTCGGTGGCCGCAGTGGGCTTCACTCCGGCGAGCTGGGCGGCGGAGGTGAGCAACACGTGGCTCGGGAAGCACCAGTGGGACCTAGGGGTGGCTCTGGGACGCTTAGGCGGACACGGGATGGCTCGGAGGGTGAAGCTTCTCGGCGGCGTGGCAATGGCGGCGGCGGAGCAGTGCGGCGGACGGCGCGACACGGCGGGACCTTGCTCCTTTTATAGACAGCGACGAGCGGGAAGCGGCGCGAGTCCCAAGGCTCTAGCACGCGCGCACACGGGCGGGTGGCAGGGCGCGCACAAGCAGTGCGCGCGGGCGCGGGGCGCGGCGTGCGGCGCGTGGCACCTGGCGCGACTCGACCGGGCCGGCGGGACCTCGGGGAGGTGCGCTTGGTCCAGGTGGCACTGACGGCGCGTGGGGCCCGCAGACGGAGCGGCACAGACGTCGAAGTGGGGGCGGCCGGCGCGGCGTGCGGCGCTCATGCGCTCTGGAGCGAGCAGGGGCGTTCCGACGCGACAACAGTTCGGTTTAGGCCTGTTTGACCGGCTCAAAAAAAAATTGAAAGTAGAATACAACCCAAAAATCTGTTAATACAAAAGATGTAGAGCTCATAACCCTCTTCAACTTTTGTAAAAGCCATCCTATGAAATTCCCCACAGAATTTGAACAAAATTTGCTTGAAGTTTGGGATTTTCTAGGCTAGGTCAAAATGTAGCTCTGAACTTTGACCAAATTTTTGAGTGCCTTCCACTTTGAATCTCAAATGCCGCCAATTGAGTGAAATGTGTCCTGTGCAATGATGAACAACTTTCATATTGGCCGATTTTGAAGTTGTTATATGAAAAGTGGAGAACGCGCTAGATTAGCGATGAAGGGTATAGAGCTCTTAGGGTTTTGACCTTGACTTGGAGGGGTTTGACTAGGGTTAGGGGTTTGACCAAGTCAAGCAAGTTAATTAACATGCTTAGCCTCACTAACGATGGTGGTCACTGTTACTTAAACATCAGGGATGTTATAGCCAACCCCCCTTACAAAGAATCTCGTCCCGAGATTCGGAAAATAAAGACGATGGTAGGGGCATGCACTTACGATTGCGAGATTGTAGAAAGCCCGGATACTTGGTGTTGAGATAACGCTCCGTCTCCCAAGTAGCTTCTTCTTCAGTATGGTGACTCCATTGGATTTTATACATTGTTACCGAATGTCGTCGAGTCTTCCTCTCTTTTTGATCCAAAATTCTCAGAGGGTGCTCAACCACTGATAGGTCGGGTTCGATCCAAGCATTGGATTCGATGATGACCTTTATCTCCGGCTTATTTGCACATCTCCTGAGTTGTGAAACATGAAACACATTGTGGACTGCTGAAAGTCATTCAGGAAGCTGAACGCGATAGGCAACCGGTCCACAAACTTGAATGATTTCATAAGGGCCAATATAGCGTGGTGCTAATTTCCCTTTCACTCCAAACCTTTGAATTCCCTTTGTGGGTGAAACCTTAAGATATACATATTCACCAACTTGATACGGCTTAGGTTTCCTTCCTTGATCATGGTAGCGTTGTTGTCGCATTTGAGCTGTCTTTAAATTTGCTTGTATTACCTTAACTTTTTCTTCTGCTTCCTCAACTAACGCTGGACCGAAGAATTTTCTTTCCCCGGTCTGTGACCAGTTCAAAGGAGTTCGACATCTCCTCCCATAAAGAGCTTCAAATGGTGCCATTTTCAAACTAGCTTGGTAGCTATTATTGTACGAGAATTCAGCCAAGGACAAGCAATTGTCCCAATTCTTGTCGAAATGAATAATGCAAGCTCTCAACATATCCTCTAGGACTTGATTGACTCTCTCAGTCTGACCGTCCGTTTGAGGGTGGTAAGCAGAACTGTGAAGTAGCTTGGTTCCCATTGAGGTATGTAGGTGTTCCCAGAAATGTGACATGAACTGAGGACCTCTATCGGAAATGATGGTTCTAGGAACTCCGTGTAAGCCCACGATACGTTCAAGATAAATCTCTGCGTATTGCTTTGCTGAGTAGGTGGTACGAACGGGAATAAAGTGTGCGGTCTTTGTGAGTCTGTCCACAATAACCCAGATAGAATCATGGTGCTTAGAGGTGAGAGGCAGTCCCACTATGAAATCCATACTTATATCATCCCATTTCCATGAAGGTATCGGCAATGGTTGAAGGACACCATCAACTTTTAAATGATTGGCCTTAATTCTCTGACATGTGTCACACTCGGACATATATTTGGCAATCTCTACTTTCATAATTGACCACCAAAAGTTTTCCTTCATATCTTGGTACTTTTTGCTACTCCCGGGATGAATTGCAAATTTGGACAAATGAGCTTCATCCAAAATTTCCTTCCTGAGACTAGTATAGTTTGGGACAACAAGACGTTGCCCAAACCAAATTGTACCATTTGCGTCTTGGTGAAAACACTTGTATTTAGGATCACCTTCTGACAACTTTTGCCTTATCTTTTTAACTTCCTCGTCATTGGACTGAGCATTTAAAATTTTGTCGTACAACGTTGTCTCCATGCCAATAGCATTTAACTTACCTTGACTAATAATTTCCAAATTGAGTTTGTTCATCTCGTGGCACAGTGTGTCGCTATAGGTGTCCACGGATAAGCAACTGCAATGGGCTTTTCGGCTAAGAGCATCGGCAACGACATTTGCCTTACCGGGGTGGTAATGTACTTCCAAGTCATAATCTTTGATAAGTTCTAACCATCTTCTCTGGCGCATATTCAAGTCGGCTTGAGTGAAGATATACTTGAGACTCTTGTTGTCAGTGAATATATTGCAACGGGTTCCCATCAAGTAATGCCTCCAAATTTTGAGAGTATGAACAACCGCTGCTAGTTCAAGATCATGAGTGGGGTAGTTCAATTCATGGGGCCGAAGTGCTCAGGAAGCATAAGCAATGACTCTATTTTCTTTCATGAGTACACATCCAAGACCAGTACCTAAGGCATCACAATAAAACTCATATGGCTTAGAGTTATCTGGTTGAGCCAAATCAGGTGCTGAAGTCAAATATTGCTTTAGGGTGTGGAAAGCTTTTTCACAACTCTCATCCCACACAAACTTGACCCCTATCTTCAGAAGTTCAGTCATAGGTTTGGCAATTCTGGAGAAATCCGGAACGAAGCAACGATAATAACCAGCTAATCCGAGAAAGCTTCGAATATGATGAACGAACTTAGGTGGTTTCCAATCCATCACTTCTTGCACTTTACTTGGATCCACTGAAATACAATCACTAGAAGTAGTGTGGCCCAAGAATTTCACACTATCCAACCATAATTCACATTTGGAGAATTTAGTGTAAAGCTTGTGATCTCTCAAACGTTGCAGAACTATGCGGAGATGTTCAGCATGTTCTTCTTCATCTTTGGAATAAATTAAGATGTCATCGATGAAGACTACCACGAACTTATCTAGTTCGTTCATGAATACCGAATTCATGAGGTACATGAAGTAAGCAGGAGCATTAGTCAGCCTGAAGGACATGACTAAAAATTCATATAGCCCATATCGTGTGGAAAAGGCAGTTTTAGGAATATCACGAGGCCGAATCTTTATCTGATGATATCCTGATCTAAGATCAATCTTGGAAAAGACTTTTGCTCCTGATAGTTGATCAAACAACATGTCAATGCGGGGGAGGGGGTATTTATTTTTGATAGTCACCGCATTGAGAGGCCGGTAGTCCACACACAGTCTCAAACTACCGTCTTTCTTCTTAACGAAGAGAGCAGGACATCCCCAAGGAGAAGAACTCGGATGAATGGAACCCTTATCCAATAGTTCCTGAAGCTGGGTCTTCAACTCAGCCAGTTCCTTGGGTGGCATGCGGTAGGCTCTTTTTGAGATAGGTGCCGTACTGGGTTGAAGTTCGATAACGAATTCAATGTCTCGGTCCGGTGGCATACCCGGCAGATCCTCAGGGAAGACATCCGGGTATTCACATACCACTGGAATTTCTTCCAATTGGGTGGCTATGGTCACATAGCACATGAATCTCAAACATTCTAGAAGGTAAGTAGAGCGTTGATGCTCCTACTCTCGGGGAGTTGATTTCTATCCTTCGTTCAGAAATGTCCAAGATCACCTTGTGCATGGTCATCCAGTCCATTCCTAGAATAACATCTATTCCATCTAAACCCAAGGTTATAAGATTGGTCTGAAATACCTTGCTACCTAACTCCAAAGGTACCCCAATGATTAGGGTGCTGGAAGAAATTTTCCCTCCCGGGGTAGCAATCTTATAGATACTCCTAATGTGCGTTTCCTTTAAACCCAACTTGATTTGTGTTTGCTTGTTCATAAAACTGTGCGTAGCACCAGAATCAAACAAAATCTTAATAGGTTTGCCTTGGATAGAGAATGTACCCGTCATGACTGCTGCTCCCTCAGGAATTTCCACCATTGTGGTGAAGTTCAGGCGACCCTGCTTGACTTGCACGGTCTGCTTCTTTCCCTTGTCCTTGTTGTCCTGCGTAGGTCCACGTCCTTGGTTCTGCTGGTTGCGCTGGTTCTGCTGCTTGGGACGGGGGCACTCATTAGCATAGTGTCCCATCTCACCACAGTTGTAGCATTTGCCATCCCTAGCATTCCGTTTAGGCTGCGAAGCATTGGACTTGTAATTCTGCTGGGAAGTAGAAGAACGATAGTCTCCTCGCTGGTAATTCTGGGACGGCTTAGCTACCCTGCGTCCAGACCGCTAGTTCCTTTGAGAATCCTGGGAAACCTTCTTCACAAGGCGAAACTTCCGATTTGGCGCGTTGTTAGAGTTGAACGCAGCCTTCCTCTTCTTTGCATTCTGCGTTCTCTTCATAGCATCTTCTTGAGAAATAGCCAAATTTACTATCTCGTGGTAGATGTCGGTCTTGATGGGGTTCAGCCTTTCATAAAGCTCAGGATCAAGACCATGTCGGAAACGATCCATCTTCTTTGCATCATTATCCACATGATATCCCCCATACTAACAAAGATTGTTGAATTTCTGTGCATACTGATACACAGAATCAGAACCTTGCCTTAATGCCAGCAACTCACTGATATTCCGATCAACCATTCCCTGAGGAATGTGATGAGTCTTGATTGCAGTTTTGAACTCATCCCAACTAATGGCATGTCCAGCAGGTTGTGTCATCTTAAAATGTTCCCACCAGATCAGAGCAGGACCACGAAGTTGCAATGCTGCAAAGCTAGCCTTGCGCTCCTCTGAGCAGGGCAGAGTGAGAGCATCGAACCTGACCTCAATGGCACGAATCCAAGCATCAACCTCCAAAGGTTACTCTGCTTTGGTGAATATTGGTGGCTTCATGGCCGTGAAGTGTTCATTCTCGGCCACTTGTGGCTGGTCATCACGCGGATTGCCGCGTTGCTGCTGCTGTTGCTACTGATTGTGTAGGATCTAGCGCATCATATCAGCTTGAGCCAACAGGAAGGTCTCCATGGGCGTCATGGGAGGTGGTGGCGGCAGTGGGTTGCTGCCACTGGCATCACCAAACCCATGGGGAGTATTGAGAGTGGGACCCACCAACTGAAAAATTATGGGAATAGAGAATAGTCACACATTCACAAGCTTGCAGATAGAATTATGCACAAGTAGAATATGTGAAACAATCCATTCATTTTAGAATTTTTCAGGAGGGTCAGCCACAACGCTAAAATGAAAAATTCATATTTCCCAGCTCGATTAACGGATGGTGCTCGAATTTGGTCAGAGGGTGCATCATGTCGTGCACTACGTTTTTGGTATTCAACCGATACACGGATTTTGATGTTATCATGCTTGAAAAATTCATTTACCGACTCTCTGTCTTGGCTGTTTTTCAGCCAACCGAGGGTTACAAAAATATTCATAACTCTCAGCACAAAAGAGCAATATGGGTGAAAATTTGTGAGCATGCACAAAATAAAATTTCCAACAACTTTTCTTCTTATTGCATCACTCATATTTGATCATAAGGGGGTTCACTTTACAGATTACTAGGACTGCTGCAGAAAGTTTTGCAGCTTGATTGCAACACATGATTACAACACATGCTAGGTCCTCATTCAACATACTAGTGGTCAACATGCAGCTTCTAGCCATACACAAGAATACTCCATCTATGGTAGCCTATCCCTTACATGGACCAAAATTAGGCCATCGTAGGAGTACACATGTTGCACTAACTATTAACATCTAGAAGTCATCTAGATTGCCTACTGAGGAGGAGCTAGAAGGAGATGAAGCAATCTCCATCGGCTCTGCCTGTGGTTCTTCCTTCTCACTGTCTATCATGGATTGAGTGTCATCCGGATCATCCTCCATAGCTTCCAAAATTGGTGGTGGTGGCGGCTGCTGTAACACAGCGATCATGCCATGGGCAGCACCCAGATCCTCGTCCATCAACTCTAGCTGCTCTTCCATTTGTGCTAGTGCTTGTATGTGCTGTAAGCGCTCATTCCTCAACTGATCCATCTCAACCTGCATCTGATCTCACTGCTCCTGGAGTCCTGTAACAGTCTGAAGGCGATCAGCGAGCTGGTGTGCCCACTGAACTATACAGGTCACCCAGTGAGCCTCTCTAGCCTGCAGTCCAACAATCCTCAGTCGTGCCTCAGCAAGGTCTCGCTCCAGTCCCATGTAGCCAAGGGAGATGGAGCGCAGGTGGTGATTCCATACTCCCAACACTCTAGCAGTGTCAAGAGCAACGGTGGACACATCTGTGGTAGCCACACTGCGGAGAGCCTGCAGACGATACAGTGCATTCACGCACCGTGACATCTCGTGCAGTACGTCCAGTGGGGTCCTCTCAGTCAGAAGTGCTACCATGTTCCCCATGCGGCTCCTCCACGCGGGATCCGCGGGGTCCACGGTCGGAAGTAGTCCCATCGGAGTCAAAGAAACCTCGAGAGGGTGCTGGTCACCAAAAGTGTTCAGCACTCTCAAAGCAGCAACCTCAAGTGTCTCCAACATGCGGACGCCAGACACGTCCATGCTCAGGTCCTGCCACTCCGGGTGAGTAGGGTGAAGTGGCACGGTCACCCGAACATAGCAGTGAGGCACTCCAAGCTGCGTGGTCTCCAATGCCTCGTACGTCGGAGGAGTGGTGTACCCTGACGAGCGAAGAGTGTCCCACAAAATGCGGGCAAACCCCTCAAGGTGTAGCCCGTCGGTGCAGACCATCCCGTCAGGACGTACTTCCCAGAGGAGCGGTCCAGCCATCAGTATCAACAAAACTCCCACCGATTAGTGTGAGTTAAAAGATAACAGATTCTGTCCAAAGCACAAAAATGCATATAGCTCATATTCTGGTTGGCCAAAAATTCTCAAAATTTTCCAACTACTCAGTGATGTTATTATACTCAAGATTGGTATTCAAAAGTTGGGCTAAAAACAACAGGATGATATCCAAAGAGAGCAAGGTTTAGTTCCCTATCTCCCAGGAAAAAAACAGCAAGCAGACCGAAACTAAACTGAGCATAACTCCAGATTCCCTTGCGCAAAAATTCTGAAATTTTTACAGCAGGATCTAGACAAGATTTGACACAACTTTTGTATCTAACCTTTCTCCAGAAAACTCTGTTAAAAGGGTCGAAAAATTCAGACCAACAGAGCATCCAAAAGTGAGAAACAAGGACAGTTATTAAGATTAGGATGATGGAAGCGTTTTGGTGAGGTGCTTTAGGATAGATTTTGAAGTGATTTATTTACTTCTTAACAACTTTTGGCATGATGCAAAAGCGTCCTAAACATCCTCACAAGGCAAATCCATGCCCAAAACTCGTGGTTAGCACCGGTGGCAAGGCACAATTATACGTCTCTCCCTATAATAGCTAGTCGGATACTAACCGTTCGAACTACCGGAACGTGGTTAGTGTACCTGCAAAAGAAAGAACCTTCCATGCCAGCACATCATGGAAGCGTCCACACACATTACCATTTGCTATAGAAACGGCACCCATGCATTTAGCACCGCATGGACAGCGTCCAACCTGAGACACGCCCCTTTTGAATGGAGAGTGTCCCCCTTCGCATGTTCGTAATGCGGAATCATGCACACGTATGGCAAAACGTGGCGACATCCCAACCCATGATATGTTCATGTGGAATAGAACATACCATCCTTCGTATGCCTTGCATACGGAAAGCGCACATATAAAACACGTGGGCATCCAATCGAGAAGATAGGATCCGTTGAATAGATTGCCCTATCGACCCTCGCATACTCGTGATGCGGCACAGCACACGTATGAAACACGTGGCTTAAGAAGTGCTGGAAGTTAGTTTAAATACACCATATATTACTTGCCACCTGAAAGAACCCAAAATCCTTCTAAGGCCTCTCGAACTAGTTCATCCTTAGCGTTCCTAACGTATTTTTCAAACACAGCTTAATCTTGCAAGTTTTATTTCAAAAACATGTTATTAAGGGTGTATTAAAATCTCTGGAGTACAATAGAGGTCTGATGCCAGCTGTGACAGAACCACCCAAATTAATTCCATATTATTACCTAAACCAGTCCATTTGGTCATTAAGCAATAACACAGAAGTAACTTGTCACCTCTGCCGGGTCAAGCCCGGTAAATCACTTTAACCAGGATCGAAGAATTGTACATTAAAACTCACACGATGGCGAGTCCAGAGATAACATTTCACAAATTATTGCATCAAGCTCCATAAGGTTTTAATATTACAAACCAAGTCCTTTGCCTAAGGTAAATAGTTCAGAGTTCGAAACACAACGGAAATAAGATACTAAACGTCATAAGTAACATCATAGGAGGCCATCCATGATATCACTAAGCACTGTCATCCTCCCACTCCACTTCCCAACCGGGTGGGAGGGAACCAGGCCACGGGAACCCATCATCATTCACATCACCTGAAAACAACATCAAAAGCAAGGCTGAGTATACTAATACTCAGCAAGACTTAACCGGCGGGTGATGAAAAATCACCAACTCTCTAGACATGCAAGGCTCTTTGGCTAGTGGGTTGTTTTGCTGAAAAGCAACAAAGAGTATGTCCTTACTTTCAAGTTTTAGCTCAAAATTCTAGTTGATTAACCATTACTAAGTAAGCAACTATTGCAAGGATAAGTTGTGCAAACAATTAAGCATCTATCCAAATTACATCTCAATTCCATCATTAACGGGACATAGAGTGTATGGTTAAGCAATCTTGGGTAACGGTGAGAGGGCGACGATTGATCGATTAATAACCTTGCAAGGGAAACCCAAACATACGGAAGAATGCACACCCCAAAAATAACCAACTAGAAACCAACAGGGGTGGGGTTTGCACCAACCAGGCGGTTCCCAACCATCCTCGACTCAGGATCCATTTCTACAGTCTTTGGTACAAGGTATACTGGCCACGGAGACACACGCCGCCCAACTTCACACATGCACCACTCTGCTGCAGGCAGAGGGGACTCTTCCCAAGATTAGTGGTCATAGATCCCTTACCGAATCAAGAAGGTACTAGGCTTACCGGTCCTATTCTTGGCAAATGTTTAGTACATTCAAACGCTTAACCACAGACCTACTGGCCGGAGCCGGTCCCATGCTCTTACCACATGAGCATTTCCATTTATCAAAATCTTATGATTCCAACATAAGAGACCTATAGCTCGTGAGTGACGAACATCACTCGACTTTTACCGTGTCCTTAGAGCAGGGTGACTAGAGACCTATCATGCTAGTATTCGAGCATAGGAGCCTAGGATCATGCATCTAGGGTTTCAATTCAACTCCTGAAACGTAAATGCACAAACATAGACAAGCATAATTGTAAAAGTTAGAAAACTGGGTTATGCTCCGGGGCTTGCCTTCACTAGCAAAGTCAGCGGAGAAAACTTCTGAACTTTGGTTCGGGTCTTGCTGCACTTCCACCACGTTCACTTCTCCTTCAGCGAGATCTCCCTCGGATTCTGGCACCAACTCGTAGTTTCCGTCCAGAAGTTCTACACGACATGCATATGCATTAACTTCATGTATTTATAACTGAGGAGTGAGAACATTGTTTAGCATTGAAGGGTAAACGTGGGGGTGTATGAGTGACCACATTCACCTGGATAAAGATATATTCAGCATACTCTTCCTATCAAAGAAAGGGGTATGCGTGCGGGGTTTAACTCCTTATTTGATGGTGATTGTGTGCACATCTATATTAATTAATTAACTTTTCTTCACCAAATTATGGGGTGTTGCTCAGGGTGTGATTTGGTGAGGTTTAACCCAAAGAGTTAAAAGAAAACAAAGGTGATTTCTATTTTTCTTTTAATTCATAGATAAAGCTTGATTTACTTTGAAAATTCATTCTGGAAGAAATACAAACAAGATGACCATGAAACTTTGCAGAGAGGCACAACATACTACACATGAGCTACTGCCAAAAATTTAGATCAATCCAAGCTATAAATCTAGCATGAAAAATACAACTAGATTCATTCATTAAAAACAAGAATAAATCATACAAAAATAAATATACCACACCTTGAGCTAGAAATTCATGTAGAGGTTCAAAACATCCAACCATGAAGAGATATGCACTTACTCAGCAAAGAAAATTTAAATTACTTCAAATTTATGAAAGAAGGTTAAACTTGTGCACAAATTATTTGACCCTATAAAGCATGGTAAAAACAACTATACTATTTATCATGGGTGCAACACCATGAAACAGGATCATAGCAAAAAGATTGGACCCAGAAGATCAACAGATTAATTTATAAAAATCATAAACAGGAACAATGCTGAAAACAAACTTTAATTTATAACTAAAGATCTACTTTATAACTTTGTGCCAAAATTGAACCAGAAGACCAACATAACATGGCCAACAACATATCCAAAATTGAGCTTCAGATCATTCATAGAATTTGAATTATTTTAGATCTATCCAGAAATGTAAATTCAAACTTATTCAAAATATACAGAGAAATTTGAAAACTCCCTTTGTAGAAAAGTTTGGTCTAATCGTAAGGATCACAACACAATTGAGTTTGTATTTTTACAATTTTTCTGTGATTTGATATTTATTTTACAAGATCCAGAGCTTTAAAACAAAAAGGGGAAGAATCTTTTTGCCGGAAGGTCCCTGGGCTGATTTCTTTTTCACAGATGTGCCCTCGCATTTACACACAGGCCCTCAGTTTCATGGTTTTCACCACGGAAAGAATTGGGGGCTTGCAATTGGGTCCCCGGCAGCGCGGTCGGCCGGATTCCGGCGAGCTCGCCGCCGGTGCTAGCCGGGGAAGGGGCGGAGGTCGACCACATGCTCACCTAGGGCTGTCTCGTGGCCGGAGTGGGCAAGGGACGACGCCGGTGAGGGGCGGCGGCGGAGCAGGGGCTCGGTTGCCGCAGCGGGCTTCACTACGGCGAGCTGGGCGGCGGAGGTGAGCAACACGCGGCTCGGGAAGCACCAGTGGGACCTAGGGGGTGGCTCTGTGACGCTTGGGCGGACACGGGATGGCTCGGAGGTTGAAGCTCCTCAGCAGCGTGGCAATGGCGGTGGCGTGGTAATGGCGGCGGCGGAGCAGTGCGGCGGACGACGCGGCACGGCGGGACCTTGCTCCTTTTATAGGTAGCAGCGAGCGGGAAGTGGCGCGACGCACGAGCGGGTGGCAGGGCGCACACAAGCAGCGCCGAGGCGTGGCGCGGCTCGCGTGCGGGCGCACGCAGGCGCGCACGGGCGCGCTACGCGGCGTGCGGCGCGTGGCGCCTGGCGCGGCTCGACCGGGCCGGCGGGACCTCGGGGAGGTGCGCTTGGTCCAGGTGGCATTGACGGCGCACAGGGCCCACAGATGGAGCGGCACAGACGTCGAAGCAGGGGCGGTCGGCGCGGCGTGCGGCGCTCATGCGCTCTGGAGCTAGCTGGGGCGTTCCGGTGCGACAGCAGTTCGGTTTAGGCCTGTTTGACCCGCTCAAAAAAATTGAAAGTTGAATACAACCCAAAAATCTGTTAATACAAAAGATGTAGAGCTCATAACCCTCTTCAACTTTTGTAAAGGCCATCCTATGAAATTCCCCACAGAATTTAAACAAAATTTGCTTGAAGTTTGGCATTTTCTCGGCTAGGTCAAAATGCAGCTCTCAACTTTGACCAAATTTTTTAGTGCCTTCCACTTTGAATCTCAAATGCCGCCAATTGAGTGAAATGAGTCCCGTGCAAAGATGAACAACTTTCATATTGGCCAATTTTGAAGTTGTTATATGAAAAGTGGAGAACGCGCTAGATTAGCGATGAAGGGTATAGAGCTCTTAGGGTTTTGACCTTGACTTGGAGGGGTTTGACTAGGGTTAGGGGTTTGACCAAGTCAAGCAAGTTAATTAACATGCTTAGCCTCACTAACGATGGTGATCACTATTACTTAAACATCTGGGATGTTATAGTTGTTGTCTTGGGCCTGTAGATTGGCCACAGTGTTGGTCAGGTTTTGGAGAAGCTGCGTCTGAGCTTGCAGGAACTGCTGCATGACCGGATCCATTTGTGGTTGACGAGGTGCACTGCTGGAACCACTGCCTCGCCTTGGACGGGTCACTGCGGGTTGATCGACTCCTGATCCTGACCTGGTTTCCACCATCTGAGTGTTAGGGACACAGTTTTAGATGGTTGAATCAAGAGAAAAGCTTAAAAGTTTATGAAATGAAGATTTCCAGGTTATGACAGATTCTGTTGATCTCAAAGAACTAGTTGTAACTCTCTGCGTGAACAGCCAAAAATTGTGCAAATATTCTGAGGTAAGGTATACATAATTACTGAACCAACCCAACTGGAATTAACTCAATTGGGTGTCTGTAGCCCGAGATATAAAATAGTTAAGGTGACTGTGTCAGCAGGAATTTACAGTTTAAGATTGCTTCAATACTTCGTGCATAACTCCCAAAATGTATACCCCAAAATTCTGAGTTTTTGAAAGAAAATCATATACAAAATTTCTGAACTATCCCAACTGGATTTGCAGCAATTAGATTTCTGTAGCTCGAGATAAAAATTAAATAGTGCTGCTTAGAGCTGGGACTTGGGCCGTGCTATTTATGGGCCGCACGAAGCACGACATTTTGGCACGACCCAAAGCACGGCACGACACGATAAATTTTGGGCCGTGCCGGCACGACACAAATGCGAGGGCCGTGCCGTGTCTAGGATCTCGGCACGATGAGAGGCACGTCACGACACATATTTTGGGCAGTGCTTGGGCCGGCACGGCACGAAAATGACCCATTTGCAAATCTGTAGGTTATTCCTTCCTGATAGCATGCGTTATATGCATTATATAGTCTAATATAACTAATAGCATAGAAATAGATCACAAAACCTATATTACATGTATGAAATTGTGTTAATCATCATTCATATCATAATAAGGTTGTGTTCTCATATGATTAGAAGTAGTCACATCGCGAGGGCCGTGCTTGGGCCAACACGACACGAAGACGTGCCGCCGTGCCACGGGCCGTGCTTGGGCCTAGTAAAAAATTTGTCGTGCCATGCCGGCACGGCACAACCTGCCTCACGTGCCTAGAAGTCTAAGTATGAGGCGGCACGAGGCACGAGAGTGCCGGGCCGGGCCGGGCCGGCATGGCACAGCCCAAGTCCCAGCTCTAGTGCTGCTGTATCAGAGGGCTGCGTGAGCAGATTTGGTAACAACTGATCTGACTGATAGATTAATAATGAAAGGATAAAGATAAAGATAGCATAAGATTGATTGAGACTGAATTTCAACCCCAACTAACTTAACTTTATTAAACCAATGTTGTTGTGGTCATCACCCCACAACACATTGCACTCAAACAAAGATCCAAATCATCCAATGTTGCATGCTCACACAAACCAAACACACTCCTAAAACTAAACACACTTTAAACGATCGTTCAAGACTAACGATTACAAAGACTTTGACTGACACCTAAGGACTCCTATCCTCTTGAAGAGGTTCGGTGTGAGCGTCTGGAGAGTCGTAGCGGTGCCTCTTAGGTGATGGAGAGGTGTGGGGCTCTTCATCTTCAAGGATCACTGGCTCCTCCTTGTTCATCAGAGCAGCTTGCAACGCACGGTTCTGAGTCTCCAAGTCGATGACCTTCTCCTGAGCTTCAGCAAGAGTGTTGTTGGCGTCGTCCAGGGTAGTGTTAACGGCAGCCAACAACTCTCGAACGTGGTTCTAGGTTCCCTCATGAGCTGGAGCGGGAGCGATGTAGGTCTTTGCTTCCCCACTAGCTCTGCAGGGAGTGTATCTGTAGGAAGTGTCCTCCAGTTCAGCACGTGCGTCATGGGAGAGTACATAAAGTGCCCTCCTTGCAGCTTCAGCTATCCCAGCATCTCTAGTAGTCCTGTGAGCAACATCTGTGTGCCTTGATACCTCCTTGTCCCCATGGATAGGATCATCTTGATACAGGATAGCAGTCACCACCCACTGGGGTTCGAACCATGGATGTGTCCACAGCTCACATTAGTAGGCTGGCGCCACATTGTGCCCCAGACAGAACACTATTGCTCTGAGTTTGTCAGCCATGGGAATGCCTCTTCCATCCACGTTATGGACACATCCCCTCCAAGCCACTTCCTCGGCAAGTTGAGCTTGCTCCTCTTCTGCCTCCTCTTGTTCTTCAGGTTCCTCTGGCTCTTGTTCTCCTTTTGGAATCACCTCTTCTGGGTCTTCCTCTGGTTCTTGAGGATCTTCCTTTGGTCCTTCAGGCTCTGCAGCGGCCTCCTCAGCTGGTTCCTTCTCTGGCTCTTCATTGTCTGACACCTGGATGATTTCCGGAGCGGGTGTTGGAGACTGCGCTGCAAGTGGTGCTTCCATCATTATTTCCTCGTCAGTATCCCCCTCATGCTCTCTACTCTCCATAGGATAGTAGTAGTAGTCTTGGTCCTCCAAGTGGCGGGGAAACTGGAAAGAGCCTGTACGAGAGGTCTGCAACCGACGAACCATCTAAAGATAGAGAAGACAGTGCAAGAAAGAACATAAGCTATAGATATCAAAATGGAGTTAAGATAGTGAATAGATAAACAAGGATGAGGTAAAAATTAAAAGTAAGCAGTTAAAAATAGATTTTTAATAAAGAAAGCATTAGTGTGGCTTCTAATAACATTCCTTAATTTCGACCATTACTAACTAGGCTAACGTCCTACAGTCAACACGGCTTTGGTACCACTTTTTCACACCCAGTTTTGAAAACAAAACCAGATCATAGCTTACATGTGTCCAGGATCATGTTCACACATGCAAACGACATAGTGGAGTACCAAGAATCGCAGTGTCACAGCGTTAATATTATTACAGACCGATTGTCCAATAGTCTAACACACTGAACGAGTAGCTAACAACGGAAAACAAACGAAGTCGTCCACCACAGGCAGTCGACCGGAGCAACACGCCTAGAAATCTTCAAAGTCTTCAGGGAAGTCTTCAAAGTGACCGTCTGAGCAGCAGTCCGAGTAGTGTAGTTGCAAGAAATAAAATCAACAAGCGTGAGCACATGTCGTACTCAACAAGGGAACATAACTATAACAACATGCAAGGCTCTTTGGGTGGATGGCTGACATGGTTAAAGCGGTAAGCAATTTTAGTTGGTCAGATTTTATTTAGCAACTGATTACTAGCAGTGTAAGTGTATACCAACCCAAAGAATAAATAAATGCAACAGTAATAAGATGCAATGCACAAGATTAAATCCATATTCCATAGTTTACTCATGTGAGGGTCCAAGCCGCTCGTGACCGTGAGCACGGCTGATCGATCAGTTTATACACTCTGCAGAGGTGGCACATCTTTACCCACAAGTCGTGTTTCCCATGTCGCTCAGGTTAGCTAGACCCTTAAACACTGCCTTTGGTGAGTAGCTAGGGATTCACTACGAGGCCTTTACAAAGATCTCCTAATATGGGCTGCTCGCTAGGTTACATGGTCAGTGCAACGCATAACCCTCTCTCAAGCTGCGAAGCTACCACAGAGCAGATCGGGTTGAGGGCCGGGCTATACATCATCTACCGCCACCCCCTCACCCTTATCAGGTAAAGCATACCACATACCAAGGTTTCAAATTAATTAGCCAAGACAGAGCCATTTGTCTTGTGGTTGCACTGTTATCCTGGGTGGTCGCTCCATGTTCCGATTAATAGGGGTAATCTTGCTTAATGAGGGTAGAGCATAAAATAAATCAAGTTCACTTTGTGTTCAATTAAACCACCCTCAATCCCGTAGTTAGCGACTAAGCATGTGCTACCCAACATAAATAAAATACCCAGGTTAACAAGGACATGGTAAACAACACTAGTCACACCTTAATCATAGGGTCCCATCAATTTAATGCAAAGCAATAAAGTAAACAATGTAATTAAAATGCATTTGTATAGGAAAAAAGGGCATGCATCAAGGACTTGCCTTCCACAAACTCAGAGGGCTGCTCAAGATCTTCAAAGTCTTCAACGGCAGCGTAGTCGAAGAAATGGTCGTCCTCTACGCACCACACCAAACACATACAAGCAAACAATAGAAACAAATAAGAAACAGGCACCAAAACAGTATCAACATAACAAAACAACTGTGTAAAACTATTCTACTCTTCGCTATGATCATTTGGACAAAAAGAACGCTAAAAACGGAGCTAAAACGCATAAACTATGGCTAAAACAAGCTACAGGGACCTATCTGTGAGAAAACTAAGGCTCCAGAGGCTTAACTGCTAAAAACCAGGGACTAAAACATAAATAAACATATAAACATAAGGTCTAGCACGTAAAACTAAGGCTATGGACCTCGGCTACAAAAACCAGAAAGCCTAGGGTCTAAACTGTAAAAACCAAGACTCATCTGTAAGGGTTTTACTATGGTGGGAGGACCGGCTTGTAAAATCAAAAAGGATGGGGGCTCTTTTGCAAAACAGCGGCGACCACGTGGGGGTTGACCGGTATGTCCCGGTTTGACCGGCGAAGGGACCTAATCTGAGCCGTCGGGTTGAGATCGGGCGGCCCAGATCTTGCGCGAGCGCGGGCAGCGGCGCTGTGGCGGCGAGGACGGCGGCGAGCGGCGGAGCTCGGCAGCGATCTCGCCGGCGACACCCTAAAACGAGCTGGGGAGCTCGGTTGGACACGGGATCTGCACCAAAACACAGCGCGCACACTCGCGAACTACACAGGGGCAACAGAAACGACCTTCAGCGGATGGAGACGGCGGACGGCTGGACGAGGCGGACGGCGGCGACGTCGACACTCCGGCGAGCTCAAATGGACGGCGTAGGGCATGGCGACGCACACGGACGGCATCGGAAGCTTCCACGCGAGCTTGCGATTCTCCTAGACTCCTTCACAGTGGTGGGGAGGTGGCGACGGAGCAGGTCAGCGGCGGCGGCGCTAGGGTTTGGAGCGGCGGCGCGCGGAGCTCTAGGGTTTAGGGTTCCGGGGTTCGTGAGGGGTCCAGGGTGCGGCGGTGATGCTTATAAGGCCCAGGGGCACGTGCCTTGGTGTGCGGGCCACGCGAAGGGGCGGCACTTGTCTGGCGTACGGACTCGGCCGGGGTCCGAGTCGGGCGCGGTCGAGAGGTCCGGGATGACCCCTGGGGTCCACCCGTCAGCGTCCGGGACGGCAGGGAGGGAAAGGTGGGCTGGCGCTGTGCCTGAAGCTTGGCTGGGCCGCGCGTAGAAGCGGAGAGGAGGAGGAAAAGGTGGACCAGGCTGAAGACTAGGAGGGGCTCTAGCAGACTTCGAGCTAAACGGGCCAACGCAAAAACAGGAAAGAGGGAGAGGGGGAAAAGAATTTTCTTTTGAATTTTTTTGAAACCTTTTAAACTTCAAACAAACCTTGAATTCAAACACAATTTGAATTCAAACACTCAAAAATGATGCTCCAGCATGTATGCAACATTCAACTCCTATATTAATTTATTTTATTATTAAAAATTATTTAAATGCCTAGAAAATTTAAATAACTCCTTATAATCCTTAAGCTTAATCACAAGTTGCTAGCAAAATGTTATTAAATCCATAAAGTGAAAATTAGGGTGTTACACACCAATGAAACCACCGATCATGGCCACTCTGAGTGGGGGTCTCGCCTCACCCACCGTCTCACACTCCTCTGCCAAGGGGACTCATATATCTAAAACTGCTCTGAGAGCCACACCTCCACCTAGCTGTCACCGAGATCACCACTGCACCAAGCGCGCCAACCCGAGGCTGCACACCCATGGGTCCTCTGCACCTCCCTGCCAACACAGACCAAGCGCACCACCATAGCCGCAATGCACAAGGCAACACCACCAGCTGACCACCACCACTGCCACAGGCCGAAACGGGTCTCCAGATGCGGCGCCTCCAAGAAGGGCACGACGCCAAAAGGCACCGTCGTCACACGTCCACATCGGATTGAGTTTTCACCCTGGGATCCCCATGCTGCAAGGACATGGTAACCCTCAATGGTGCCCTCAGCGGGGAGAGCGATGCCCCGAGGGCACCGCCACCATTGCCACCGATAGTGGAGGCTTTCGCCCGGGACACCACCATTCCTGCCGCACACTCTCGACCAATGACACAAGCCTGCTGCAACCATGATTCCCAACCAGGAAAAGCCCGGCACAGCCCGAGACGCCACCACGACACCACCAGCAAGCACCTGACAGCCCCCAACCCCACCACCAAGGCGGTGCCGGACCAGCATCACCGTCGAGGAGGAGCACCACCATCTTGCCGAAGCGCCCGTTGCCTGCACGGTCCAACCAGCCACAGCCGGCCACATCCAGGTCACAGCCGGCCACGACCAGGGCCGGCCACAGCCGCAGCCAGTCATGGCTGGCCACCACTGGCCGCGGCCAGCCACAGCCGCATCCGACCACAGGAACAACCACAGCCGCATCCGACCACAGGCACAAACACGACCGCAGCCAACACCGGTGCCACAGCACCGGCCAGAGACGCCACAGGCCGCCACCTCCCTGTGCACACCCACGTCGACTGCCGCCGCCGCCATCACACCGGCTGCTGCCGCCGCCGAAGCTAGCCCGCGCCATCCACTGCCGTCTCCCCCTTTCAGAATGCCAGCCGCCGCCCTGACCACCCACCGGCGCACACCCCCACTGCGCGGTTTCCAGATCCGGCCGGGGCAGTGCCGGATCTGGAGGCCCGAGCCTCCGCCGCTGCCAGGACGCTGGCGAGAGGCACCCCGAGCGACCGGACGGGCACACCCGTCCCAAGCCGCCGGAGGAAGGGGAGAGATGCCCGCCACCACCTTCACCGCGGCGGCGTGACTTGCCGACGGACTGCTCGGGTGGCGGCACAGCTAAGTGTGCAGGGAGAAACTGGTAGCGGCGGCAGTTATGCCACTACCGGATTCGCAGGCTTTGCCTAGAGCCCCGAGCTTTGCCGAGAGCTAAATAAAAAACTCTTGGCAAAGAAGGCTTTGCCGAGAGCAATGTAAAAAGCTCTCGCCAAAGAAAAAAAAGCTCTCGCCAAATAAAAAACTCTCGGCAAAGAATTTCTTTGCCGAGAGCCAAAAAAATGCTCTCGGCAACTCTCGGCAAAGAAATTAGAAAAAAATCACTTTCTTCCCTCCAAACTTTTTCTATCCTCAACATACACAAATAAAAAACTTATGTTCAAATTTATCACAATTTTAACTCAGTTTGCTATATTTAACAATTTTACATCATTCTAGACAATTTTTTCGAATACGCCCGATATGAACTACAAGTGCATAAAATCATAGAGTAAAGTTGGTCAAAAAATGATATTCATGTTCATGAGACATCTCTAAGACCATGTACATGAAATGAAGCTAAATTTCCAGCATTTGGTTCTCTGATCATGATGAAGATCGTGGGGTAGAAAGGTTTTAAAATTGTATTAAATTCAAATGAAGTTTGAAAATCATGAAATTTGTCAAGTGCTCATGATATCATATGTGGAGGTTGTGGTAAAAAATTGAGAAGGTTTTGAACACTTGAACACGTACGCTGTTTAGAAACCGCAACATCTCACGAGAAGTTTTTAAGAATTTGAACTAATATCACTAGGTTTGGAGTCTTAGAGAAATTCAAATTTGAGTTTGACTACAAAAACTTTTTTATAAGTAATATACAATATAACTGGGGTCATGTTAAGTTTTAGAAATATTCACTACTTTTTGCTATTTAAAAAAATTAATTTCAAGTAATGTTGCCTCTGCCGAGAGCGTTGCTCTCGGCAAAGGCAATTTCTTTGCCGAGAGCCGGATTTTTCACTCTCGGCAGAGCCAGCCCACTGTCCTGCCGGCCCACGAAGCCCACTAGTGCGCCGGCCCAAACACCCCAAACCCTAACGCTATATAAGCACCGCACACCCCTCCCTGCCCCAACCCTCCTCCCTCCCAGCGCCCCCAACCCTAACCCTCCTCCCTCCCGGCATCGCTGCCCCATTCTCTTCCCCCTCCTCTCTCCGACGCCGCCTCTCTCCCTCCTCCTCTGTGGCCCCTCCGCATCTTCCCTCCAGATCCGCCACCTCCCCCACCATTCTCCTCCCTCTCCTCTCTCCGGTGCCCCCTCTCTCCCTCCGCCCGTAGATCTGCCGCCGCCTCCCTCCCTCTCGCCGGCGCAGCGGCGCCGCCCCCCTCCTCCCCCCTCCGCTCGCCCCTCACCTCGTGGCGAGGAGCAGCGGCGTGTCACACCTGTTTTTCTAAAGAAAACCAAGTGCAAATCTATATGCATACCAGGATCAAGTTTCATGCATATAGTTGACATAAGTGAATAACAGTCTAGTATCACGTAAAGAAAAGAGCGATTATCAGAGTATTACGCTACATCCTGGAAACGAAGGCTCCAAACATCACAGGTAGTCGACTGGGGGTTGCATACGCCTAGCACCAGCAACATCTTTACCACAACTTCATAGCAGCTTCCTCTTTCTGAGCAACATTGTTTATACCAAGGGTGAGCACATGTCGTACTCAGCAAGTGTGGGGAAAATATGAATGCAAAGGTGAAGAGTATCTTGGCCTCCTAAGTGGGTTTTGGTGATTTAATGACGAACCATTAAGCTACTAATGATGTATTGAGTATATGAGTAGGTACTAAAATTCTAAGATGGCATCTAAGCGCTTCATTGCTATATAAAAAGGAAGTGATGCTAAAAGAAGGATTCCTTGGAGGTTTATTTATTTTATATTTTGAATTTGAGTCCTAGGAATGCCGTACTATTAAGAGGGACATGAATTGTATGTTCCAAGAGTTGAAAAGGTGCTCTAGATGACTAACCAAAATCCTATGAGAGACACCTTGCACTGCACGATCACCGAGGTTTCCTTAAGTGTGCTAACTCTGGAAGGTCGGACACTCCGGATTTATCCCGGACATTCCGGACTTCCCGGAGTCTCCGGGCCTAATCCGGATACTCCGGGTCTTAGAGATGTAATGACTCTTTTTCTGGGTGAGGAGGTATTTATACCCCCTCAACCCTATCCACTCCCTCTCTCTTGCCCATTTCGACCTGCAACACTCAGAACTCATTCACTCTCCCTCTTTACTCCCCTTGGTCTTGGTTTGGTGAGATTTGTTGGGGATTAAAGGAGGGATTGAGAGCAAGAGCTTGGTGAGTGCTAGTGAGCTGATTTCCCATCTCTAGAGCACCTCATTCTTCGCTTGGTTGGCAATCTCGTGTTTGTTACTCTTGGAGCTTTGAGCTCCTAGCCGGCTAGGCGTTGCCTTGGAGCATCCAAAGGATTGTGGCTACCCAAGGAAGTTTGTATTACCCCGTGATTGAGTAAGCAACCCTAGCTCGATCTTTGTGGTCGCTAGGGGGAGGAAAGTGACCTAGGTGTAAAGGTCCACCCTTTGTGGGTTCCTCAACGGAGATGTAGAGCTCAAGGTGTGAGCTGGAACTCCGGTAACAAATCCCTTGTGTCTCTTGTGCTTGTTGCTCTTGTTGTATGCTTGAAATCCTCTTGAGTACATTTCTAGGGTTTGTGGCCGATCTACTCCATGGTGAGGTTCCTACTATTTCTAAGTGGTGGAACAGGCTTATATCTCTGTATTACCTATCCTATTTTCACAGATTTAAGTTTGGCCAAGTTTAATTCCTGCTGGTTTAGTCGCCTCCTCAAAAGCCCGGACAATCCAGACATTTTCCCGGATACTCCGGATTTCCTGGAGTATCCGGAAAAATATTCAGAGACTCCGGACTTTGGACTGATAAGTTGTTTTAAGTTGTGATTTTTCAGGAACAACTATTCACCCCCCTCTAGTCGACCTCTAGATCCTTTCAATTGGTATCAGAGTAGGTTGCTCCGTTTGAAGCTTAACCGCTTGGAGAAAAGAGATGTCGACCCCAACTAATCAAGCAACGCCGCTCGAAGGTGACTTGGCCAACCCCGGTGGCAACCAACCCCCCGTGAACACACCCGAGGCTCCTACGGGTCCAGCGGGAGGTGCCGGCGGAGCAAGCACAAGTCATCATCTAAGAAATGAAGATGGTGGATCATCTTCATCAAGTGACGACGACTTTGATGATGCAAGATCAAATCGCTCCACTCGTCGGCCTTCAGGAAGGGAGTTTTCGAGTATCCCTTACGATTACTCCAACCTAATCTTTGATAAACCATCGAGTTCCCACCACATTGGAAAGATACCCCAATTTGATGGAACCGGCTATTCCAAGTGGAAGAACTCGATGGAGGAGTATTTGATGGCGGTAAACCCCGTACTTTGGACTGTTGTGAACAGGGGAATCACCTTTCCAAGGGGAGATGCTACTTTGACACAAGCTCAAGCGTATGAAATTCAACGCAACTATCAAGTCATTCGCATCATCAAGAGCTCTCTCACCGCCGAAGAGTATGACAAGGTTGATGGTTTGAAGTCCGCCAAAGATGTGTGGGACACTCTCTTTATCAACCATGAAGGAACAAGGCAAGTTAGAGAAGGAAGGATCCGAGCTCTTGAAAGTGAGCACAACCGCTTCGTCATCAAAGAAGATGAATCTCCACAAGACATGTACAACCGCTTGAACAAGATCATCAACAAGATCAAGTCTCTCGGAAGCACAAGATGGGGAAGAAAAGAAGTAGTTGATAAGATTCTCTCCGCTTATATAGCTAGGGATGTTCAACTCCCTACACTCATTAGAGAGAAGAGAGGCTTCAAGAAGTTCACTCCGGCAGATGTGATTGGTAGAATTGAAGAACATCTTATCACCATCAAGGAGTCAAAGCTCTCACAAGAAATGTCAAAAATACATGAACAAATTGAGAAGAACAAAGGAGTAGCTCTCAAAGCTTCAAGTAAAGACAAAGAGAAGAGGGCAAGCTCATCATCCTCCAAGACCGTGGTCAAGGAAGATAGTGATGACACCTTGACTCCCGAGCAAATGGCTCTATTTGTGAGGAGATTCACCAAGGTGATGAAGAAGGGTGGCTTCTTCAACAAGAACAAAGACAAGGACAAGATCAAGACTAAGAGAACATCCAAGAGGCCATGCTTTGGGTGTGGTAAGGAGGGTCATTTCATTGCGGAATGCCCCAACATCAAGGTGAGAAGAAGAGACACCAACAAGTATGACAAGAACAAGAAGAAGGAAGTTGGTGAAGCTCATTTGGGTGAAGAATGGGATTCAAATGATGATAGCTCCGACTCCGATGATGAAGTGGGGCTTGCTACAATATCCATTGCTCAACACATTGACAAGCCATCACTCTTTGGGGATCTCACCGATGATGAAGATGACTTCACTCACACATGCCTCATGGCTAGGGGCACTAAGGTAGACACTAAACCTTTTCCCCTAGATGTTGATGATGATAATGATAGTGATGATGAATTTGAAAAAATGATCACTAGTTTTGGTAAGAAAGCAACCAAAAGAATTATGAACCTTCTAAATGAGATCAAGAATAGAGATGAGACTCTTGAGGTGCAAGAAGAACTCTTTAGACTTAAGCGAGAGAAAACCATTGCCCTTGAGGATGCCCTTGTAATTGAAAAGAAGGGTTTCAAGGTGCAAGAGGGCTTGCTTAAGGAAAAAGAGGAAGAAATTCTTAGCCTCAAGAACTCTCAATCTAAAGAGGTCGTTATAGTAGATGATTTAACTAGGAAGTCTTTCCTAGCTAAGGATGCTTGCACTAGACTTGAGAGTGAAAAGGTTGAACTTCAAGAGAGCTTAAAACGCTTGAAAGCTAGTCACATTGCAATTGAAGTTCAACTTGACAATCTTAAGAATAGTGTTAAAACAACCTCTAATGATGCTACCTCTAACTCAAATGCTTCTACAAGTAATGGTTATTCTAGATGCTATAAACTTGATATAAATGCTTATGCCACTAACATTGCCGAGATGAATGCAATGAAGAAAGAGATTGCTCGGTTGTCAAACTCTCTTGTTGAGGAAAAGAAGAAGGAACCTAAGAGAGGAGAGTTTGAGAACCATACCAAGGGCTTTGGTTCAAACTACATGAAGAAGTTTGGCTTTGAGAATGGGAAGGGGCTAGGTAAGAATGAGCAAGGCTCCAAAGATCCTATCCCATTCATCAAGAACGACCACACAAGGGGTGTGGGAACAAGAAATGTGGTGCATGGGATGAAGCAATTGGGTGCCAAGGTTGAAGGTAAACAACCTAGGCTCAACACTCCCATTAAGTTCAAGAGCCCTAATGGCACATCCCATGAACCACAAGTCAAACCAAAGTGGTACAAGCCAAGCAAACCAAGAAGCCCAAGGCACATGCTTCACAAGACAACTTCTATGCCGATTATGTGTTGACTTGGAACCATAAGGGTAAGGTGGTGGCCAAGTATGTGGGACCCCGCACACAAGGTTCTATGGTCAAAAGGAATGTGTGGGTGCCCAAAGTTCTTGTGACTAACGTAAAAGGACCCAACTCTAATTGGGTACCTAAAAGCCAAGCATAATTTGTTTTGTAGGCATACTCCTCCAGTGGAGCCAAATGGGTGATTGATAGTGGATGCACTAATCACATGACCAAGGAGAAGAAGATGTTTATGTCTTGTGAAATGATTGAACATCCTACGGAAAAGATTGCCTTTGGAGGCAATGGTGGTGGAACGGTTGTTGGTCTAGATAGAATTTGTAGTGCTTGTCAAGCCGGAAAGCAAGTTGGTGCTCCTCACCCCTCCAATAATGTACTCACCACTACAAGACCATTAGAATTACTTCACATAGATATCTTTGGTCCCGTAGCTTATGTTACTATTGGAGGGAGCAAGTATGGATTTGTCATTGTTGATGATTACTCTCGGTATACATGGGTATTCTTTTTGCGTGACAAGAGCAAGGTTCATGATGTATTCAAGAAATTTGCAACTAGAGCCCAAAATGAGTTTGATGTGAAGATCAAGAGAGTAAGAAGTGACAATGGCTCTGAGTTCAAGAACGCCAACATTGAAGAGTATCTTGATGGTGAAGGCATTGGTCATGAATTCTCTGTCCCATACACACCTCAACAAAATGGGATAGTGGAGAGGAAGAATAGGACTCTCATAGAAGCCGTAAGAACTATGCTTGATGAGTACAAGACTTCAGATAGTTTTTGGGCGGAAGCGGTCAACACGGCTTGTCATGCTATCAACCGTTTGTATCTTCACAAGCTTCGACACAAGACCGCCTATGAACTCCTAACCGGTAAGAAGCCTAATGTGTCTTACTTTAGAGTTTTTGGTTGTAAGTACTTCATTCTCAACAAGAAGCCCAAGAACTCTAAGTTTGCACCTAAAGTTGATGATGGTATTTTTCTTGGTTACGCCTCAAATGCTCATGGCTATCGCGTTCTCAACAAGACCACCGGTAGTGTTGATATAGCGTGTGACGTGACATTTGATGAATCTAATGGCTCTCAAGTAGAGCAAGTTGATGAAGTGTGTGTAGGCAAGGAAAAGACCTCTACAAATGACATCAAGAAGATGGCCATTGGCGAAATCAAGCCTCAAGAACAAGATGAAGAAGATGAAGTCATTGAAGCATCACCAAACCTCACTGCCGCTGCAAAACCCGGACACTCCGGAGAAAAGTCCGGAGAATCCGGAAATTCTGGAGACTCCGGACCCAACCCCGGAGAGTCCGGGCCCTCTGAAGATGATGCTCAAGACATTCAAGGAAATGAAGACTTGATTCAACAAGATGCTTCTGAGCCACATCCAAGAGTTCGTCAAAGTGTTCAAAAAGATCATCCGGTTGACAACATTCTTGGAAGTATAAGAAGAGGGGTTACCACAAGATCAAGATTGGCAAACTTTTGTGGGCATTACTCTTTTGTGTCCATGATTGAACCTCTCTCCGTGGAAGAAGCATTACAAGACGCTGATTGGGTGATGGCCATGCAAGAAGAGCTGAACAACTTCACTCGAAATGAAGTCTGGTCCCTAGTGGAACGCCCTAAGCAAAATGTGATTGGAACAAAGTGGGTGTACCGCAACAAACAAGATGAGGATGGGGTAGTGACCAAGAACAAGTCAAGGTTGGTTGCCAAGGGATATACTCAAGTTGAAGGCTTGGACTTTGGAGAGACCTGTGCACCGGTGGTAAGACTTGAAGCAATTCGTATCTTATTGGCCTTTGCTACACATCATGATTTCAAGCTCTTTCAAATGGATGTCAAGAGTGCATTCTTGAATGGCCCAATCTCCGAAGAGGTCTATGTTGAGCAACCACCGGGCTTTGAAGACCCTCAATTCCCCAACCACATCTACAAGCTCCATAAGGCACTCTATGGTCTTAAGCAAGCACCTAGAGCATGGTATGAATGTGTTGACTGTCAATATTTGCCATTTTCAACGCCGTCAACTCCTGCAAATCTGAGCATGAATTGAACATCCACACTAGAATAGGTGCTTAAACTCATACTTTCCACCAGTGTCGATGTCTATTTGAATGCAGGTATTTAGCATAAGAAATGAGAGGAATTCATGCACTTTCACTCCACTCCAATCCAAGGCACTCAAATGCTGGCCAATCAGGGGCTGCCACATGGATTCTCCTGCATCCATGATGTCACCAATCCATGTGAAGGACTTTCAATGAATCACACGCTGCCACGTCAGCATCACATGGATCCATGGGCCCACATTACCAACTAAACCGCCAGGAAACGTGCCATGCACGGAGTAGAGGCACCAGGGCCCACATGGAAGCGAGCCAGAGGAAGCACTGGCCAGGAAACCACCCGAGAGGGTCGGCCGACCCTAGGTTCGGCCGAACCGACCTAGGGTCGGTTCATCCTGGCCCTCCACGTGTTGTCCCCCCATTGGCTCCCTGCTGCAGTCCTGGGCGTTTAGGGGCACTTTGAGCCTCGGAGCGAGCCTCCTCCTTGTCTATAAATAGGAGGGGAGGGGCTCCATTTCTCACACACCACCTAGCTCTCAAGTTCCACTTTCTCTTGTGTAGCTCACTCTCCCTCTCTCCAATTCTGCCCATGAGAGGTGATTCTCACCTCTTTGTGGTAGATTGGTGATGAGGAGAGATCTAGATTAGGATTAGTGTGAGGTAGAGGAGGGGTAAGGAGTGAGTTGATGTCCTCGTGGATGCTTGTTCTTTATTTAGATCAAAGTGAGTATTTCAGCATTTCTTATTTAGACTATAGTGGACAATATGCGTGGTTGCTTTGTTCTTGTGTTCTTGGCTCGTTCATAAGTTAGAGGCTTGTGTTCTTCGTGACACAAGGCTTCGATCCTTTAGAGCTAGAACCATAGTTCATTTACTTGTTTAGCATGCTCTGATCCTGTTTAGTTAAGTAAGTTTGCTGTATCTCGTTCAGCTGCATCCATAGCTTCCTTTCTACTCCCAGTTTAATGATATGATCTGATTCGGATCTTTCCCTTGTTCGTGGGACCGTATGTATACGGTTGCTATAGTGTAGTTAGCGGGCTAGCATACGCCGCACTATAGTACTTATCTGGGGTACAGACGTGGTGTCTGGGCCTTGGGTTTCCTACAGAGACCACGTACGATCATAGCGTAGAGGTAGGCCGCAGTGGTGACAGCCTGTTGGACCCTTTGTAACCCTCTTACGTCGCGTACCGAGTTGGGCTCGCAGGACAGCACCTCTGAGTGTTGTTGCCCCGCGGGGACGACTGAGATCTGACAGGAATACATATTGAGAGCTAAATCCCTTAAGGAAGTGCTTCTTGTATCCCGACCTATCCCAGTGAAAGCTGGTGTCCTTGGTTAGGCCCTCTCTGGTTACTCTCTGTCCTAGGAACGAAACCCGAAGGGAGTACTCTTTGTCCTAGGGAGAAGTGCTATAGCGGTGTATCCGTGCGCTTGCGGATTCGTTCGCACTCGTCAGTGTACCCGGGAGTTTCTTACACGCTCACGCTACCACGACGCCTAGTGTTGAGATTAAGAAATGCCAATAAGCATTTCTGGCGCCGTTGCCGGGGACGGTTGTTGTTAACCTTCGAGCCCGTCTATCCTCGTATTTATCTTTTTCTTTTTTTATTCTACCGTCACCCCCGTTACCCTTTTTGAAATATCCCTTTTTGTTTTCTTTCTACCTCTGCCCCCGCTACCCATGGAAGGTTATCCTTGTAAGCACCTTCCGCCTTCAAGGAGTGAACCCTCAGAGCCATCTTCGTCAAGACCCACTCTTACATCTGGCTGTAGGATTTACCCCTCTCATGAAGCTAATTCAGGACCTATCCTTCTCGGGGTTAATTCATGAGAGCCCCTTTGATCATGTGAGAGACTACGAGCGTCTGATTGAAACTCAGGGTAAAACCGGAGAATCACCAGATGCTCGGAAAAGAGAGTTTTTCCCGTTATCCCTCTCTGGGGAAGCTCGGGATTGGCACCATTGTTTTGGTAGATATTACCTTACTTGGAAAAGGTTGAGAGCAGCTTTTTGCTCCCGCTTCTTCCCGATACGACGTGTCATCTCGTTAAGGGCAAAGATTCTTTGTGTCAAGCAATGTGAGGAGGAATCACTAGGAATGGCATGGAATCGTTTCGCCTCTGCGGTGGAAGATTGCCCAGTCCTCCGTATTCCCGATTGGATGTTGCTTCAACACTTCTGGTTTGGATTGCGGAAGAATAATGCCATGAGACTTAATGCTCTCTCCGGAGGATCCTTTGTACACCTAGATGCTGTCAAGGGAAGAGAGATCCTAGATAATCTCTGAGATTTCAGCCCCCCTTGCATCCCGGTCAACGAGGTACCCACCAGAGGAAAAGTTGAGCCACCTAGAGCCATCGTCAGCCGAGTCCGAGACTTCATATCCACTCTTACTGAGCTCTGGCTGAAGATGTCATTCCTGAATAGCAGGAGTCTAAGGGAAAGATTTCGTGGCACGAGATCTACCCTTGGGTTCCCCTCTCGTGCATCTTCTTAGACCTTCTCCCCGAGACTTTGTCTCGTGGGAGAACGGAGAGAGTAGTTCGGAAAGAACGACCATTCCCGGCCAGGATGACTTGTTCGATCCTCACTACTATCTCCTGAGGAGGGTATGAGAGGCCCATCATGTTTCTACGTCGAGGTTTGAGCTAAAGTGCTTTGCACTGAAGTTTCATATAAACCGAGACATCGGTCTCTGCTCTTTAATCCATTGGATCCATCCATCAGACCGAAGGACCATGATCATTTACCAATCGAATAGAGTGCATTCATTTTTTATCTCAAGCACATCGATCGATGCTGATCAATTAGGAGAAGCTTGCACTTTGTATCCTATGCCTGATTTGATCGATGCCCAATGGGAGGTGCGCTTTTCAGTTTATTCATAATCCCCCATTGGAAGCTTAGGACAGACTTGGGAATGTTTTCATCACTTTGATGAGAACATCGAACCCTCTGCCTAAGGTAAGAGTGAGTAAATCTTGCTCTTCATCCGAACTCTAGTTATTGATCGTACACCGGCCTCTGGAAGTCCACACTTTATCCTTTTGAGAGCCGAGTGTCCTTCCGAGCTTGAGTTCACTCGGAGATCGGTACCTATTGGTAAAGCACTAGCCTCAGTGCTTGATCTTTTCATCTCTAAGTTCCACGACCCCAGTGCTATAGTCCTTGAGTCCCATGACCACCTCAGGAAAGGCCTCAGCCTCTCTGGGATGATCATGCTTGCTCTCAGCCTCGATATATCTTTTTGGGCTCGAGTTCGTATAAGCACTACCCTTGCAGAGCAGAGCTTATCGTCATATCAACATCATCTGCAAGGAAACGGTCATAATTGAGACAGGAGATCACAAGACACCCACACCCTGAGTACTCCTGGGATTCATCTCATTTCCCCAGGACGAATTATCCTTCGGGTATCTTGTGGACCGTGGTCATGCAGGAGAAAGAAATTGCCAAGATTAAGAGGAGTAGCAAAAGGTCCACAGGAAGGCAGCACCATTGTGGTGACACGGATGCTTCGTGACTACCGCCGGAAGTGCCCACACTTCTGACGAACCCAGTGTGCCATCAAGGTGATTTCCCCCAGATTCTCTTTGGGTATATCGTGGCTTGGCCAAGGTTGGTATATAGTTGAGGATGAAATTTCAACCTCGACCTTATCTTAGCCTAAGGCCTAAGCCAAGCTTTCCATCTCGGGGAATCCACCTAGGCCGTCGATCCTGAGATCTGCTAGAGCCCACACGAGAAGGGGGAGGACCAGAGGGGCCCACAGGGGGCCGGCCGAACCCAGATTCGGCCAAAACCCTGGTGCCTCCTCTTCCCTTCTTTCACGTGTGCGTCTCATTCTCCTCCAAAACCCTTCTCTCTGCCGCCTGATGAGTTTTCGCATCGCGAAACCCATCTCCTCCACCTCAACTCCTCAGCCCATCTCCGCATCCATGGCCGGGAGGAGCGTTGTCCCTTTCGACGGCTCCACCTCGTCCACCGGCCCCGGGGCAGGAGGCAACCCCTCCATTGTTGCCGCCCCTGCTGCGGACCTCGCAATGGTGGCGGGTGTCCTAGATGTTCCGCCGCTCGCCACCATCCCGTCGAGCGGGAGGATTCCAGGCACACCGCCCTCACGACGCTCCGCCTCGCCTGGGAAGAGGCACATGAGACGGGCACCCAGCCCCTACGGCAGGCCGACCACAGCTCAGCTTCACCCCAGGGGGTTGCCGCTCGCTCCACCTAGCACACCTGGATCATCGTTGGCTGTAGGGCAGACGAGCTCAGCACAGTCTGCCCCTTCACCGCAGCCGTCGGTGACCATCAAGTCGGCGCTGCCCAAGGAGAAGGCTCCCGCAGGGCGCCCAGCTCCAGTTCTGCCAGGAGAGGAGGAAGACATTGGCCTGGACGACAGGTTGCCACCGCCGTCCTACACTAGGAGGTCCAGGGAGAGGACTCGGGAAACCGAGCAAGCCCCCAGGCTCTCCTCAGTGGCCAAACTGACCCTGCTGATGAAGGAATTGGAGGCCAGCAATGAGAAGCTCAGGGCTGCTTACTCGGAGCAGAAGTTGGACCTAGCTGAGCTCAGAGACGACATCCGTGACCTTCGCCGCGGCCTTTGTGCGAAGATGAGGAGGCTGTTCTCGGCCACGGGGCATGCAGCCCTCTATGATGCTGAGTAGTGGGGATTAGCCCCATCTTTAGTTCATTAGGCGCTAGTCTAGGTCTAGCATATTTTCCCTTTGTTTCCCTTTATTTCATTTATTTCTTTTGCATGTGTGTGTAAGCGCCTAATCATTTTGATTAAAACATTTTGGATTTGAATAAAGTGGCTCACCAGTCATGTAACCCGGTTTAGCCACCCTTTGTGTCGTTACTTTGGTCTTTTTGAATTCGAGAACATCTAGGTTCGAGACAGTGTGGGGGAAGAGCCACGACTCTCCCAATGCAAGCATGACGTTTTCGTACGTACCCACTACGAGCACTCCGCGCTAGCCGATCGATCACCTACCGAGAACCTGAACGGGACCCGCATGAGCTCACTCCTGTGGAGAGCCTTTCACGGTTCATCTTCTATGCATAGCGCCGGTTTGCATCTCGACGACTCACTCTCTTTCATTCCTGAGTTTTATAAGCTATATCCTTCTATCTCTAAACTAAAACTCGAATGATTATGCTAAAGATCACCCAGCTCATTTGTACCAGAGTAGACTTACATATGTTTTATTCCTTGTTTTCTGCCTGATGCTTGTGAATCAAAATCTTCTTAAGGACAAGCATGTTCACCTAAGTAATTGATGAATATGATATGGCTGGATGATATGATCTTTTGCTCTGATGACTAACTCTCTTGGGGAGTTTATTTCTAAAAACTCAAAACCTCTTGGAAAGGCTCCTCTTTGATATGCCTCCGTCCCATTAGAGCCATATGATCTCTGTAGGTAAAAACCTTCGACTCATATGCTGCTTGTTATTACTTTGAGCTTTGTCAAATTCTGTGACCCTTGTGAGAATTCTTTTCATTACTTTCATGATCAAGATTTATGTGCACCCCACCTATTTCCCCCTTGCTATGCTTCTACCTTGGAAGTTAGCATTGTATCATCTATCCATTCCATAAAAGCAAAACTCCATATGTGGTGTGACATCTCTCTCCAGAAGTGTCCTTCAAAAAAGAGACATGGGCTATAAATAATAATAATAATAATAATAATAATAATAATAATACACATGCTCAAGGCATGAGGAAAAAAGAGAGAGAGAGAATAGCCCATGTCCAAAATAAAGGAGGAATAGGAGAGATGAGATCATGCAAAAAGGAGTTCCGTATCATAGATGGTAATAACTAGTATCCATTCCGGGGCTAGTGTCCACCTTACCATCAACCCACATTTCCACCATATATATGTATGGTAATATCTAGCACCCATTCCGGGCCTAGTATCCACCTTACCATACACACCATAGCCATACCGGTGCACATCTTGATCTGATGGTATGATTTGATTTTCTCTGTGGATCCAGTGTTTGATTTTGCAAAATATGTGATGCAAGTATGCTTTCTCTTTATCCTACCCTGAGCTCCACATATAGCCATCATTAGAAGCAGGATGAAGAAAGGCAAAATGCCTTAGTGAGGACATATACACATTAAGCGATTTGAGAGAATCAAATGAGGAAGCCACCAAGAGTTTTGTTTATAAAAATATCGCAAAACCCCCAAGGTGTTTATCATAAGGAGCATAAGCGACTTGATTCACTGCTCTTCTACTTTTCAATCACCCAAGGGAACATGATAGCCACTACACAGAGGTTCACAAGAGCAAGGTATGACTTGGAATATCTCTTATGTTTGTCTTACTTTTCGGTATTTCTGACCCGCTTGGCTTTGTTTTCCCTTCACTCGGGACGAGCAAAGGTCAAGTGTGGGGGTGTTGTTGACAGTCAATATTTGCCATTTTCAAGGCCGTCAACTCCTGCAAATCTGAGCATGAATTGAACATCCACACTAGAATAGGTGCTTAAACTCATACTTTCCACCAGTGTCGATGTCTATTTGAATGCAGGTATTTAGCATAAGAAATGAGAGGAATTCATGAACTTTCACTCCACTCCAATCCAAGGCACTCAAATGCTGGCCAATCAGGGGCTGCCACATGGATTCTCCTAGATCCATGATGTCACCAATCCATGTGAAGGACTTTCAACGAATCACACGCTGCCACATCAGCATCACATGGATCCATGGGCCCACATTACCGACTAAACTGCCAGGAAACGTGCCATGCACAGAGGAGAGGCATCAGGGCCCACATGGAAGCGAGCCAGAGGAAGCACTGGCCAGGAGACCACCTGAGGGGGTCGGCCGACCCTAGGTTCGGCCGAACTGACCTAGGGTCGGTTCATCCTGGCCCTCCACGTGTTGTCCCCCCATTGGCTCCCTGCTGCAGTCCCGGGCATTTAGGGGCACTTTGAGCCCCAGAGCAAGCCTCGTCCTTGTCTATAAATAGGAGGGGAGGGGCTCCTTTTCTCACACACCACCTAGCTCTCAAGTTCCACTTTCTCTTGTGTAGCTCTCTCTCCCTCTCTCCAATTCTGCCCATGAGAGGTGATTCTCACCTCTTTGTGGTAGATTGATGATGAGGAGAGATCTAGATTAGGATTAGTGTGAGGTAGAGGAGGAGTAAGGAGTGAGTTGATGTCCTCGTGGATGCTTGTTCTTCATTTAGATCAAAGTGAGTATTTCAGCATTTCTTATTTAGACTATAGTGGACATCATGCGTGGTTGCTTTATTCTTGTGTTCTTGGCTCGTTCATAAGTTAGAGGCTTGTGTTCTTCATGACACAAGGCTTCGATCCTTTAGAGCTAGAACCATTGTTCATTTACTTGTTTAGCATGCTCTGATCCTGTTTAGTTAAGTAAGTTTGGTGTATCTCGTTCAGCTGCATCCATAGCTTCCTTTCTGCTCCCAGTTCAATGATATGATCTGATTCGGATCTTTCCCTTGTTCGTGGGACCGTATTTATATGGTTGCTATAGTGTAGTTAGCGGGCTAGCATACGCCGCACTATAGTACTTATCTGGGGTACAGACGTGGTGTCTGGGCCTTGGGTTTCCTACGGAGACTACGTACGATCGTAGTGTAGAGGTAGGCCGCAGTGGTGATAGCCTGTTGGACCCTTTGTAACCCTCTTACGTCGCGTACCGAGTTGGGCTCGCAGGACAGCACCTCTGAGTGTTGTCACCCCGCGGGGACGACTAAGATCTGACAGGAATACATCTTGAGAGCTAAGTCCCTTAAGGAAGTGCTTCTTGTATCCCGACCTATCCCAGCGAAAGTTGGTGTCCTTGGTTAGGCCCTCTCTGGTTACTCTCCGTCCTAGGAATGAAACCCGAAGGGAGTACTCATTCTCCTAGGGAGAAGTGCTACAGCGGTGTATCCGTGCGCTTGCGGATTCGTTCGCACTCGTCAGTGTACCCGGGAGTTTCTTACACGCTCACGCTACCACGGCGCCTAGTGTTGAGATTAAGAAACGCCAACAGAATGCGTTAAGGAATTTCTCTTAAGGAAAGACTTTGAAATTGGCAAAGCCGATCCTACTCTTTTCACTCGCAAAGAAGGGAATGATTTATTTGTATGTCAAATATATGTCAATGACATTATATTTGGTTCTACTAACAAAGCTTGGGCGGATGAATTTAGTAGGATTATGACTAAAAGATTCGAGATGTCCATGATGGGAGAGTTGAAGTTCTTTCTTGGATTTCAAATCAAGCAACTCATGGAAGGCACGTTCATAAGTCAAACAAAGTACACTCATGACATGCTCAAGAAGTTTGACATGGACAAGGCCAAACCCATCAAGGCCCCAATGCCATCCAATGGACATCTTGACCTAAATGAAGATGGAAAAAGCGTGGATCAAAAGGTATATCACTCCATGATTGGATCTTTGCTTTACCTTTGTGCATCTAGGCCCGATATTATGCTTAGTGTGTGCATGTGTGCAAGGTTTCAAGCCAATCCTAAGGAATGTCATCTCATGGCTGTTAAGAGAATCTTTAGGTATTTAGTACACACTCCTAACCTTGGTTTATGGTACCCAAAGGGCTCCACTTTCAATCTACTTGGCTATTCCGATTCGGACTATGCCGGTTGCAAGGTAGATAGAAAGAGTACATCCGGGACTTGCCAATTCCTTGGAAGGTCCTTGGTGTCTTGGAGTTCCAAGAAACAAAATTCCGTTGCCTTATCCACCACCAAGGCCGAGTATGTTGTAGCCGGCGCTTGTTGTGCTCAACTACTTTGGATGAGGTTCACTTTGAGGGACTTTGGTTGTACATTTAGCAAGGTGCCACTCTTGTGTGACAATGAGAGTGCCATCAAGCTAGCGAACAACCCCATAAACCACTCAAGAACAAAGCACATAGACATAAGACACCATTTCTTGAGAGACCACGAAGCCAAAGGAGATATCGCTTTAAGTCATGTAAGCACCGAAAAGCAACTAGCCGATATCTTCACAAAGCCTCTTGATGAACTAAGGTTTTGTGCTTTGAGGAGTAAATTGAATATCTTGGATTCTCGTAACTTGGCTTGAGATCATGCACATGTTCAATTGTCTTAGGCTAGATCTTTACAAAAGAAAAGGATTTGAAAAATTTGGTGTGGATTTGCGTTGAAAAATATTTAGATTTTTCTCTAGGTACAACACTTGGACTATAGTTCTCATTGTATGTTTGTGGCCGGTATCAAGTGTTGGAACCTCTCTAGCTCACATTAGTTTCACTCATGATCAGCTGTATCCATCCCAATCTCAAATCCTTGAAAATCTGTTGCCCAGTCTCAGGGGGAGCCGGAGACTCCGGGCTTTTCCCTGGATACTCCGGATTTCCCGGAGAGTCCGGGTTCAGCCTGGATACTCCGGACCTTAACTCCTATATAAACGGTTTTCACCGCAGTCAAAACCCTAGTTTTCACCTTTTCACTGCGTGGACCGTTTTCCTCCTCTCCCCGTCACCTCCCCTTTACCCCGTCGCCCCTCTCCTCTCCTCCCTTGGTTCCTCCATAGAACCTAGGGTTTCCTCCCTCCAAATCGTGAGAGAGTGAGAGTTTGAAGCCTCCAAGGTGTGGGAAACAAGGTGCTGCCCCTGGTTTGAAGACTTGAAGGCTTTCCCCCTCGGTTCCCTCTCTTCCCTAAGGTATTCAAAGGCTCCTTTGCCCGATCTCCTTTTCTAGGACATATCTTGCGAAATCTCTTGGATAGGAATGTTCCTTAGACTCTAGAAGTAGTGGATATGCAATATCTTAAGTTTCTCATGGTGGATTTGTGCGGCATTGTGATTTAGGGTTTCGCCAGGAAAACCCGGAGACTCCGGACTTTTTCCGGACACTCCGGATTTTCCGGACTGTCCGGGAATTTTCCCGGAGACTCCGGATTTTCCTGTTGAAACTCCAAATTGCTTTGTCACACACATTTTCCATGGATGAATTCTTACGTACTCCTTGTTATTCATCTCCAGATCATGAGGAAGAAGTACAAGCAAGACGAGCCGGCCACCCAAAGGAGGACTAAGGCTAGGCATGACCCTCAAACCTTGGGGGTAGTGCATGAGACTTTGGGGCTTGGCTCTTCTGAGCAATCCACTCGTGCTCGTGCTCCTGTCTACACCGAGCAAGAGATTGAGGAAGAGGAAGAACAACAGGTTGTTGGTGGGGAAGAGGAAGAGGAAGAAGAAGATACCGACCAATATAGAGTTGCTCCTAGGCGTCACAGGAAAGGACCAGCTCAGCCATCAAGGAAACCCCATGAGGCCCCCTACATCTCCCGTTCTAGGCCCGTACCTCGTCCATCCATGCCTAAGAACCGTCCCACTCCCTACTCCCAAATCTGTCCCAGAACTCCACCCTATCTCACTGCATCTTTTCCATCTAATGTGAAGGTGGTGACTGCTCCTGTCAATCTAAGGGACCCTGGGGCTGTGCAAGGGTTTGCCCAACAAATGGTGAGAGACTATGCTAGAAATGCCCTTGCAGTTAGAGAACAAAGGGAGGAGGATGTCTACATGTATATCTCTAGTGAGGCGCTTGAGTCGAGGTTTTGGTGTGACTTCCATAGGGACTTCTATCAGACAGTGGTAAGAGTCCACAGATGAAGGCAAAGAATAAGTCACCAATTGTGGAGATGAAGTACATTGATTGGGCATACTATGAGAAGTTGGAGAATCCCACCTTTGATGCCGTCATTGATAGGTGCAAGGAACTTGGCTTATATGAGATCATGGGTTTTAGATATGGATGGAATAGAGATATTCTTGCTCAATTCCATTGCTCCTACTACTTCAACTCTCATCAAAACACTATCACTTGTTCCACTCAAGGCGAGAAGCACACCATTGACTACATGACCTTCTCTCGCTTGATTGGTCTTGGCTCAAAGGATGAAGCTCGCACTCCAATCCATAATGAAGATAAGTACAAGCCCAAGGACATGGCATATATGTTCCCCTCTGCCTTTCTTGCTCATGAGGGAAAAGCAGACAATCTCATTCCTTACTACTACTATTTCAATCAGTTTTTCCGTGCCACTATTGATCCAAAGATGGGAGATATCACAGCTCTTAGGCACTATGCCGTCAATCTCCTCAACCGTGTGGCTCCTGAAGAGGAAGGTTTTTGCATCTTTGACTTCATTTGGAATGAACTTCGCCGTGCTGTGTGTGACCCCATGAAGCATCTCCCATATGCTCCATACATAATGTACATGATTGAGAGGGTCACCAATACCCAATTTCCAAAGGATGTCACTCATGAGCCACTTAGGCATCTTCGTGCTAGAGACAAGAGAGCCCCAATGAAGAAGAGCACAAGATTTGTTGGATCCTCTAGTGCTGCCCCTCGCCATGATGATGAGCCCCTTTCTCATCCTTCACACACCTCTAAATCTTCTCGCAAGGTTAAGGGCTTCATGGTCAAGAGGGCATTCAAGAGCATCTTCTCCATGTGCAAGCGCATCGTCGCGCGAGACAAATGAGAACCGCTGCGACATCATTGAGATCAAGTCTCATCTTGGGCTTCCTACGGATACCTATCACGAGCTCCCCGAGTTTGATGACCCGTTTGCGGAGTGGGATGCCCATGATGCCGCTGCTGCTGCACAAGAGGAAGAAGAAGAGCAAGAGCAAGAGGAAGAAGGAGAAGAAGAAGAAGATGATGAGGAGGAGGACAACAATGAAGAAGAAAAAGAAGAAGGAGAAGATGAGGACACGGAGTGATTCTCTGCTGCTGTTGCTGCTCCTACACTTCCTTTTTGGCGCTTGATGCCAAAGGGGGAGTGAGTATCTTAGTTTGTTTCAAGACTTGGAGTATTTGAGAACCTTGGTCTGTAATAACTTTTTATGTGTGAGACTATATGATGTGAGCTTGAGACTATTTGGTTGTGTGCTTGTGATGCTAGATATCTAGGTTGCATTTTATTTGACTAAGGATGCTTTTGATAGTTTGAAAAATTTTCTGTGATGATTTGATTTCTGCTGAGTCTTCAAAGTCCGGATACTCCGGATTTTTCCCCGGACTCTCCGAGTTTCCCGGATTCTCCGGGATGGATCTGGACACTCCGAGCTTTGAACACTACAGCCCCTGTTATCCTTCATTGAGTGCATAAACAGTCATACACATCACATATATCTTGTTTGCACAAACACAAGCACCCCACTGTTGATCATCTTGTCACACTCTCTTATTTTTTTCTCTCTTGTGCAAAATTTGGTGCTTAAAGCACCTTTGAGATTCAAACTCCATATGCACAAATTAAGGGGGAGTTGCGAGATAGATCAAAAGCTCTTTACTGAATTTATTTATCTCTCTTTTAAAAGCTTAAAGGTGTTGTCATCAATCACCAAAAAGGGGGAGATTGAAGAGTATCTTGGCCCCCTAAGTGGGTTTTGGTGATTTAATGACAAACCATTAAGCTACTAATTATGTATTGAGTATATGAGCAGGTACTAAAATTCTAAGATGGCATCTAAGCGCTTCATTGCTATATAAAAAGGGAGTGATGCTAAAAGAAGGATTCCTTGGAGGTTTATTTATTTTATATTTTGAATTTGAGTCCTAGGAATGCTGTACTATTAAGAGGGACATGAATTGTATCTTCCAAGAGTTGAAAAAGTGCTCTAGATGACTAACCAAAATCCTATGAGAGACACCTTGCACTACACGATCACCGAGGTATCCTTAAGTGTGCTAACTCTGGAAGGCCGGACACTCCGGGTTTATCCCGGACAGTCCGGACTTCCCGGAGTCTCTGGGCCTAATCCGGATACTCCGGGTCTTAGAGTTGTAACGACTCTTTTTCTGGGTGAGGAGGTATTTATACCCCCTCAACCCTATCCACTCCCTCTCTCTTGCCCATTTCGACCTGCAACACTCAGAACTCATTCACCCTCCCTCTTTACTCCCCTTGGCCTTGGTTTGGTGAGATTTGTTGGAGATTGAAGGAGGGATTGAGAGCAAGAGCTTGGAGAGTGCTAGTGAGCTGATTTCCCATCTCTAGAGCACCTCATTCTTCGCTTGGTTGGCAATCTTGTGTTTGTTACTCTTAGAGCTTTGAGCTCCTAGCCGGCTAGGCATTGCCTTGGAGCATCCAAAGGATTGTGGCTACCCAAGGAAGTTTGTATTACCTCGTGATTGAGTAAGCAACCCTAGCTCGATCTTTGTGGTCGCTAGGGGGAGGAAAGTGACCTAGGTGTAAAGGTCCAACCTTTGTGGGTTCCTCAACGGAGACGTAGAGCTCAAGGTGTGAGCTTGAACTCTGGTAACAAATCCCTTGTGTCTCTTGTGCTTGTTGGTCTTGTTGTATGCTTGAAATTCTCTTAAGTACATTTCTAGGGTTTGTGGCCGACCTACTCCGTGGTGAGGTTCCTACTGTTTCTAAGTGGTGGAACAGGCTTATATCTCTGTATTGCATATCCTATTTTCACAAATTTAAGTTTGGCAAGTTTGATTCCTGCTGGTTTAGTCGCCTCCTCAACAGCCCGGACAATCTGGACATTTTCCCGGATACTTCGGATTTCCCGGAGTATCTGGAAAAATATCCGGAGACTCCAAACTTTGGACTGATAAGTTGTTTTAAGTTGTGATTTTTCAGGAACGACTATTCACCCCCCCTCTAGTCGACCTCTAGATCCTTTCAAAAGGCTTATCAAGGAAAGGCTGACAGGTTGACTGCATTAAGCACTTTTAGTTGGTCAAAGTTTATTAGCACCTGATTACTATGATATAAGTATATACCAACCCACATTAACATAAAGAGATACGCCATAAGCATATGGCTAACATAACCAGAAACCACGATTTAAGTCCATCTTCAAGTTCAATTATCATGTGAGGATCCAGGCTGCTCGTGACCGTGAGCACGGCTAATCGATTAGTTTTACACTCTGTCGAGGTTGTACACTTTCATCACAAGTCGTGTTTCCCATGTCGCCTGGGTTTGCAAAGCCCTTAAACACTTCTTTTGGTGAGTGGCTAGGGATTCACTACGAGGCCTTTACAAAGTTTCCCCAGTGTGAAACAACCCGCGAAGGTTCCGAGTCGCCGTAAGGTATAAAGTCCCCTAGTAGGTACCGTGTCTTAGCCAAGCCCAAGTCCCTACTAGAGCGAGTCTATACCCCAACTAACGCTCCCCCTTGCCCTTATCAGGTAAGGTCATCCCAACACTAGAGTCCCTAATTAATTAGCCAAGGCAGAGCCATATGCCTTGTGGTTGCACTGTTGTCCTGGGTGGTCGCTCCATGTTCCGATTAAGCATTCTGATCTTGTATTAACCAGAGGCATACAACATAAAGGTAAAGCATGTTCAACATTGTTGTTGTTCATTAGAACCACCATATCCCAAGTATAGCAGCTAGGCAGAACTACCCAACAGAAAAGGTAAACCTAGGTTCACAAGGAATGATAATAAATACTAGGATGATCCTTAATAGGACCCATCAATATTAATGCAAGCATATGCAATGGTAATTAAACACATTTATTGAGACAAAAGAACAAGGACACACTTGCCTTTAACCAAAGTAGTGATGTTGCTCAGAATTCTTCATCTTCATACTCTTCCAAGCTCTCGAACCACGTTCATTCTACTCGCATCAATCATCGGGCACAAGAATACAAAGCAAACATACAAGCAAACTAAGAACAAGGCACCAATCAAAAGAAAAACTTTAAAAGAGCGTGCTAAAGGATAGGCTCGATTCTATGGATCAAAAAGATCTAGAGCTTGAAAGAAGACTAGCTCTGCAACAGAGACACACTGAGACAAGGCTTGCTAAAGAACGACTAACAATCGATTTACATTTATGAACATGAAAGACAATAAGCTTAGGTTCATTTTAATTAGCAAAACATACTCTAAGTTGAAATTAAAGCAAGTTAAATTTTATTTACAAAAACCGATGTGAAGAACTAGTCAACTTTTATTTATAAAGATTCATATATAAATTATACCAATTAAACATTTAATTTAGAAAAGTTAAACTATATGAATCACCTAAACGTAACTTTATGATTCGAGTAAACTAATAAAGTTATAATTAAAAAATCCTTCATGTTGATATTTAAACAAATTAACATTTATTTATAAAAACCGGTGTAAAAGCCTATCAACTTTTAATTATGAAAGGTTAATTAAATATTAAGCAATTAACATATGGTTTATGAAAAACCGAGGTAAAGATCTAATTATATTTTATTTACAAAAACATGTGAAATAATCATTAATCAAATTAATATTAATTATGAAAATGGTGTATGGCACTATATTGCTTTTATTTACAAAAGGCATGTACAACTAAGCATTAATCAAAATTAATATCAAATTAATTTTCAAAAAACATGCATGAAAAAAAACACATCACTAACGTGTTCTTCATTTCATTATGAACCTAACTTAACTTGAACGGATAAGAACGGAGCTAAAACATGAAAACTGTGGACAAAACAAGATACAAGGACCTAGTTGTGAAAAGTGCAGATCCCAAGGGCTAAAAGAGAAGATTCCCGAGACACAAAGAATAGTGCTCGTGAATAGATCTTGAATCGGGGTTGTATCTGAAAAGTAGCACAGGTGGATCTGGATTGTAAAGATCTAAAGATTCTAGGGGGTTATGGCAAAGTTTACAAGACACAAAAGATGAGCTAATCATTACAAGATTCTTCAGGGGTTTAAACGTAAAACTTGAGGGGACTTTCTTCAACCTCGGGACAGAGGCGCCCAATGGCCCTCGTGGTTCCTGGCGGTCGGTGTCGCCGGCGATTGACGCGACGAGGGACTCGGCCGAGGTAGGGAAAAGGAAGAGGAGCTCGAGAGGAACTCGTATGTGTGCTCACCGGTGGTGGGGAACGACGGGAGCGGATGGATTTCGAGGATGACGGCGCCGGCGGTGAAACTTGGAAACGGCCGGACTTCGCGGTGTTGGAGGCGTTCTGGCGCTCCTCCGGCGACGGGAGAGCGCTCCTCGGACTCAGCTTGTCTCGGGGATGCTCAAGACGTTCTTGGCTTCCTCCGGCGGTGCGGCATCGTGGCGAATTCCGGCGGCGGCCGGTGCTTGGCTTGGCGGCGGATGCGGCGACGCTACACGGCGAGGCGGGCGCGAGGCGAGACGGTGGCAGGCAGGCAGCGGCTAGGGCACATAGGCGAGCCAGGGCGTCTTATAGGGGCGCGGTCGGGGTGGCCTGGGCGCGCAGCCTAGGCAACGACGGCGGCGTCATGCTCGTCCCCGCCATGGCTGGGCCTAGATGGGCTCCAGCGGGCCCGCCGGCTGGGCCGAGCCGAGCGGTGGTGGGTCGGAGCGGATAGGGTCGGGCTCGTGGGCTCAGCCCAGAAAGAAAGAAGGAGTTTTCTTTTTTTATTTTTAAATTTCCAGGAATCATTTTGTGTATAAAGAAAAATCCAGAAAAATCTAGATAATCCATTTAAAGCACGAAAAATACTCTAAAAATCCCAAAAATTCCAGGAAAATTCCCAGAGATAGATTGAGACACAAACAATCCAAATAAAATATTTGGAGCTCTTAAAAAAGATTTTAGAGCCTTCTAATAAATAGAAATAGCTCAAAGAAAATGAGAATAAATTCTAGAAGAATCCGAAAAATTCTCGGAAGGATTTGGTCAACACCTAAACGCATTCTGAAAAGTTTTTGCACTCATGAAATACCAGATGCATCAACATGAATGCTACACTCACATAATCATTTATTTAATTCAGAAAAACAATAAAGACTTTTTCCTATATTATATTTCCTGTAAAGAAAATAAATGTTGGAAAAATTTTAAAATTATGAGAAAATTGTTATTTAATTATTCTTTCTATTCACATCCTGAAAATCGAAAATTTCAGGGTGTGACACGGCGGGGCGAGGCGTGGTGGCGGCGGATCCGGCCCTCGCGCGCCTCAACTTCCCGGCGGTGCGACCTCGACCTCCCGGCGGCGCGGCCTCGACCTCCCGGCGGCGCGCCTCGACCTCCCAGCGGCGCGGCCTCGACCTCCCGACGGCGTGGCCTCGACCTTGCGGCGGCGCGGTAAGCACCTCCTCCCCCGGCGCGGCGGCCCTGCGGTGGTTGTGGTGGCGCCGTGCGGTGTCGGCGGCCGTGGTGGTGGCGTGCGGTGTGGTGGTGCTGGTGCTGGGCTGGGGGTGGCGGCGGTAGCGGCGGGTGGTGGCGGCGGCGGCGGCCAGCCAGTAGGGACCGCGGTGGCCCCTGCTGTTTTTTTTTTGTTTTTTTAAAACCTCTTTGCCGAGAGCTATGTGCTCTCTCGGCACACGTGTACCGAGAGGCTTTGAGGTGGCTCTCGGCAAAGAGTTCTTTGCCGGCCCAGCTGTGCCGAGAGCTCTTTGCCGAGAGCTTCCTCTCGGCCCAGCTGTGCTGAGAGCTCTTTACCTCTGCTGAGAGGAAAAGGCCCTCTGCCGAGAGAAACCGGGCTCTCGGCAAAGAGTTCGATTCCGGTAGTGATGGTTTGGCCGCCCCCTTCGTCCGCGCGGGGGTGTTAGAATAAACCACACCACGGTGAGAGCCTGGCGTGCATCGCGTGTGTGCACGTGTGTCTGTTAGCTTGTTAGTTGAACGTGTGTGCGTGCGTTCAGGTTAGTTAGCTTGTTAGGTTTGATCGAGTTCAGGTCTAGGGAGTCAGTGGTGTCCGTGGTGCAGGAGTTCGAGCTCAGGGACGCACCAGGGACAGTGTCTAGTCAGAGCGCCGGTGTGGCCGCGTTCCAGGACGAGTTGGTCGGGATGGCGTTCGTGCGCAGTTTCCGGCGAGGTGGTGTTACAGCTGCAGGAACGGAAGTTGTTGGCCGAGGCGTTGATAGCGGAAGGGCGCATGATCCGGCGTGCGAGTGGAGCGGAGGTGCGGTTCTTGCGGAGGAGTTTGGGGCTCAGAACGCAGAAGACCGAGTCCGCCGGGTGGTGGTGCGTGTGCGCGCGCCGAGCTCGCCGTAGTGGATGGCGTGGGCGCTGCGACGCCGCTGGGCTATATGTAGCCATGTAATCCCTGTGTAACACTTGAGTCGAGTCCATTTAATCGAGAAGATCGCCAACATACAGGCCGTGCGGCGGCCGGGGCGTTCGTCCTCAATTTCTTGTGTTCGTGCACTGTTCTTCTTCAACCTCCGTTCGTGCGTGAGAGGAGAGTTCAGAGCTTGATTCCAACAGGGGGAAGTGGGTACGCGGGTCCTTTTTTTAATCCACACAAATTAAAGAGGGAAAACTACCGATCATCTACCAACATGGCCGGGTACGAAAGGTAGTATATCGACCTTGGTCATAAACCTACATATATCGATGAGACTCGCCTGTAGTAGAGTCACTAACATATGGGTCCGGGCCCACACATAAGTGCAGTACTATAGAGGATCTATTTCCACAATTCCACGTATACACTAGCACCCTGTTCGTCTGGCTGACAACCGGTGGTTGGTGCTTATTTGTTCGGAGAAAAAAGTATTGCTGGCTCTGGCTGGTAGCTGATGACTGATTTGTTACGAGAGAAAAGTACTGCTGGCTGGTGGAGCCAGACTAACAGGGTGCGGGAGCTACCACTTGGTACGGCCAGAGGGCCTAGCTTGCACTGTGCAGTGAATGTAGCGCTGATCAGGACTGCCGCTAGCGCTAGCTGCAGTCTGCCTCTGTATCGGTGCAAGGGCTCTTCTCTGAATTCACATCCATATCGCCATCGACATCTACATCTGTCGTTGCCGATCAGCGCGGAGAACGAACAACATCGCCATTGAATTCGGGCCACATTTGCACAGGTGAAAGAGGGAAGGAAGGAGGGCCATGCATGAATGAATGATGATCAGTCACAGTACTTGGTTGACTGATGGCGGTGGAAAAGACTACGCATTCAGTTATAAGATCAACAGGCCGGGGGTATAAACGTTGTTTGAAATTAATCTTCATTTGTGCAATTAGTTTTACAATTAATCCATATTTAATATACCTCTAATTAGTATCAAATATCCAACGTGATTGGGAAAGTTCCTGAAACCAAACGGGATCTGGTGCGTAGCATCAAGCAGCAGTTAGAACGAAGAAGAATTCTTTGGCATGTGTCACACAAGTCTCCGGATGTAGGATCGATCACCTCGCCGGCCGTGTCGAGCTCTCCAGGTAACTTGCATTGTACCGAAAGAGCAAAATAAACAAGGAGAAAAAGCATGGCCAAAACGGAAAGGAGATCGATCTAGAAAAGCACAAAACAAAGCCATCCATGGAAAAGCAGAATGTTCACCGCTTTTGATGGACATACAAATCCTGGAGAGATCAGAGCAGCTAGCTTAGCTGCAAGTAGTTTCTACTATTTCATCTAGCATTGCATGGGGGTCGGATCTACCTGCAGGCTGCAGCAGCAGAGAGCACAATAGAGACATAGCAACCGAAAGAAATCGTCGACAGAAAGGTACAACGTTGATGGGCTAGGAAAGTTACACTGCAGAATTTATGTCATGGGTCACTGTCTCCATAGAAGCATGTCGTAGCTGCACCCATTTTAGGTAAAAGCGTTATTTACAAGAAAAAAACAAAATTCCTACTATCATGTTAAAATATCAATTGTACTTATGCAAATACTAAAGCAGATTTATGTGACATGTGCATAGTAAAAATAAAAGTAAATAATATTTTAGTTTCTTTGCGTAAAACTAACATGTATCATAAAGAAAACAAGAAATTGACACTGCACCTGAACTATATAATTTAAAGTAACCCTTAGGTTTGCATATAATCACACATATATGCTATTATCAAAAATAACATGAGGTAACTCTAACTTTAAATACAAATCACCTTCACTAAAAATATACTTACACCAATATATGATTCTAAATTATCTATTTCTTACACTATTAGTATAGAAAATAGTAATTAAGGTATATACACATGATATATTCATGTTTATCACCATTTATAAATATACAGAGGAAGTGATTAGAATATTAATTTCATGCAAAAAACGTGCTCAAACTTTGGATACAATAAACAAATTCAAGTGCATATACGTGATGCAAAGTGAAAAAAGAAATAGTATAAATAATGATAAAAATAAATATTACTAACTAAAGTTTGTCACAATCGAATGAAGGTAATAAGTGCAACTCTGCATAAGTATTGTATTAGAATATTTAACAAATGAGAGAGAGCTTAAGGTACAATTTTGATTGTTAGCTATGTGTCCTTTTTTTTCAATTGGAGACTCTGCATTAATTCTCACGAGAAGTAATAGGAAAATATGAATACTACAGCTTCTACACAAATTAGCAACATCTCGACATCAATTATGTAGACTCTGATAATTTTAGACATTGGTCTATTATGTTTTCTAAAAAAATACTCACCAAAATAAATATGAAAAGAATTCTAAATTAAACCCCAAACCTATACCTAAATTTTTCGACCTCTACCGTTATAAAATGACATGTATGTTTATTATATAGAAATATCCAAAAATATACAACACATCAATTCTATCTGAATTACCCATACATATCATTATAAAAATAACTTAAAACACATTTCTAAGATTTTGTTCAAGTTACTGAGCTATGTGGTTATTGAAAATAACTTAAAGTAAACAACTAAATCTTAATATAATTATATGTATGCTATTATACAAAAATATCCAAAAGTAAATCAATATAAGATTCCAAATTAACTATTTATGTCACTATTATTGTAGAAATATTAAGTTAAGGTATATATGCTTGATGTGTGTCACCATCTAGACCATTTATACATGTATGGAGGAAAACAATAAAAAATATAAATTTTCATGTTAAACACGATGTATTGAGGTGTACTACAAAGTGAAAAAGGTATGAATGTGGATCAAAATGTGTGTATAGTAATTAATTATTCAAATTAAATCATGACTGGATTACACATCTATATGAGTATTGTGTTGGAAACTAAATAAATGAGAGAGTCATAGGATAATTTTGATTATTAACTTAGTGGCATAATTTTAAATAACTTTCTAATACAAAAGTTTTTAAAATTATTAGCCTGTGTGCAGCATAGGTTGGTGGACTAATTAAGAAAAAAATAACAGGAAAGGACATAGTTTTTTAAATTTGTTGGAGTAGTGTCAAAGCCCTTACAACCAAGGAAAGGGGTTTGTTTTACTCAATTTGTTGGAGTAGTAGTTTGTTAAAAGTACTGAAAAACATAGAGGGGGGGCGGGGGTATCTTTGGCACACTGTGAAAGTGTGTTCTTATGCGACTAGGGACAAATTCCCCAAAAGCATATAAGAAATGTGCCTAAAAATTGCAGCCAAATTAAGGAAAATACTTAATGAATACTACTAGAACTATAGGCTACTTATAAAATAACCGTTGGTAAATATAAAAATCACTGTATAATTATGACTTCTACAAGATTGACATGACTCAAGTTTATATGTAAAATATATGACTCAAATTTGAAATTATATAATATAGAAGTGAGGATTGGCGATGCCAATCTTACATTTAACATTTGAGCTTTTTTCCGGTGCGGTGCTCGGATAATACCACGTAGTACCAGGTAGTATCTTGTACTGATATTTTTTCACCAGCTAATTTAATTGGATAGTACCAGGTAGTACCTAGTACCGAGTCCACCAAACTGGTACTACCTGGTACTACCACCGTTAGATTTTGCCCAATAGATGGCTTACATTAATTACAAATACCCTAAAAATTCTCCTAAAACGATTTTATATGTTTTATGTTATGAAACGTATAAAAACAGTTAGACACGGATCCCCAATCGACTTACCGAAATGGAGCTTTTGCTTAAAAGAAGAGAGAAGGAAAAACAGCAACACATTCAGTAGCGAAGACACATGATCCACTCATGAGCAGCAGTAGTATTCATGTAGCAATACATTTTTTTTATGAAATTGAGAAGCACCACGTATGTAGGACAAAATATCCCTTTGTCTAGTCCCACGTATTAAAGAAAAATATCCCTTTTCTCGCACGCACGCTGATGAGAGAGAGAGAGAGAGAGAGAGATGACCAGATGGCTCTGGGCACGCCATATATGCAAATTGCAGCAGCATGGCACGGATCGGTGAACAGCGGAAGCCGGCGAGCCGTCCCAATCAAGCCCATCAATGCATGCTCCATCGATCGGCAGATGGGAGATGGAGGAGAGGACACAGGAGGAGCATTCTCTTCCTTCTTCCTTGCTGCACCAGCACACGCTAGCTGCTGTTCCCCATTGAAGCTCCCCACTGTTCATCCTGCTTCCCATTATACCTTGAACCTTGCTTGTCGGTTCCAGGTTACTGTGCCACCATTACGCTGCATTTCATTACCTCGCAGTACACAGGACGCGCGTTGATGTCCCTGCTGCTGCCAAGCTGCATATACTAACACGTCTACACAATGCATGCATTCATGTGTAATTTGCACACACAAAAATTGCATATATACATATTTACATATATGATATCTATGATATATAGGCCTGCCATGATATGTACGTACAAGCTTGTGTAGATATATATATATCATGAGCAGCCAGCAAGGGCCCTCCAGAAACAACAAACAGCTAGCTGCAGCAAGCAGGAGGGCACACTGTTTGGCATTGAAGGGCCAAGGGGGGCCGGTAAAAACTAAAACCTACTGTGCAGGCCTCTACCTAGCTAGGGTTTGCCCAAGGAAATGGAACCATGGGCCTACTTACTGCACCAGGCTGAGCCACTCACTCATGGGCCTCGACGGGGCCCAATGTATGCGCTGGTGTACGGCTCTTTATTTGCTTCCAGCTCGGAAGTTGGCCTAGCTTGTCAGTTCGGTGTCACCTATACTGTTCATCCGAGTCAGAGAAATCAACACACGCTACCTCTTTTTTTTTTTTGCTACAGCTGATTGATTTTTCCAGGCCCTTCGGAATATCCCTGAAATGAAATGAAAAGGCTTGAGAACAAGTCCAGTACATGACCTTATCGACAAATTTCGGATAGTATAAGGACGTCCTTTGCAGAGACGGAGTCAACTTTAATCATGACGTACAAAACCTTCAAAGATTCCCTCCCTCCCAGCACGAAATTTTCGAAGAAAGAATCCTCTGAAACAAAGTGACGCTTTTCCAGATCAGTCTTTTTGGAGGACTAAACTACCTGCATAATCAGCTAAGATAGGTGAGGTTTGGCCTTAAATTCAGACCAACTTGACGAAATGACAACACTAAAAGGATCATATAAGACCTTGTCAATTTATATCTTTGACTCACTCGTACGGCCCAGGCTACTTCAACACAGAGTGACCTTGTCAAATGGACGCTTTCAAGCAAAAAATAAAGTGTAATTATACATAATTGGTGCTCCAAATGGTATACCAAACTTTTTCATGTTGAATTTTAGAGTGCGCAACCCATCTTTAGTGTGCTTTTACGATGTTAATTGAAAGTGATGATTTAGTTACTATCCTTCTGGCCACTTATTGGGTTTTACAACATGCATGTTTGGAGTATTTTATACGCACTTTCTAACAGAAGATTTGATCAACTCCCATGGGAACGAGGATTTATATGTGCTGTGTGATGATCGAGTGGACTGGGTGTGTCACACATTTAGAAGAATTGGTGTTCTTACCAACTAATATCAATACAAAAGTATCGCATGAGCTAGTAAATTAACAAGATTTTAACATGTAGTCAGTGAAGATTCAGGGAGCTAGCTAGTAAGTTCAAGTTCATGGTCAATTCAACATGCGATAGCATGACCGCAGCTCGCCGGCCATCTAGGGATATATGGTACAACAGTGTGTACAACAAGTACGTATGTAGTAGGTTTGTGAAATCCAAATAAAGAGGCTCTTTGTTTCTACATGCATGATTTGACTAAAGAGGTTTATCTGTAAGCTAGTCATCATGATGACCAGGATTTCAGATCAAGTCAAGTTTATGTGTGAGACGGGAATATATGAAACGTCTCTGCTGCCGCCTGCTTGAACGAAAGATAAGAGGCGTTGGCACACACACGGCCCCGCATGTTGGTGCACCGACAACGCATACTCATGGCATGGGCGACTTTTTTGCCCCTTTATGCATGACTAGTTCGCCACCATGTCCAGAATTTTGTTGCCTAGCTCACGTTGGTGTGTGGCTAAATTTCGAATCACGCTTTAGCTTTCAAAGATCCAGTCCACGATGTGTTCATCTCTCGATATCATGTACATTTGAAGAAGGGTGTTTTGCGATGTACTAATTTCAAAGATCTGTTGTATGTAATGTTTGAATTTAACGGGTTGTGCTGCTCATTTTTTTCTCCATTGAACAGGAAGTCTCCTCCTGAGGTTTTTTACGGTACTTGAGAAGTATTAGGAAGTATTAAGAAGTATCAGGAAGTATCATCTTAATTAATTAAAAAATTAAAGTAGATAAGAAAAGGGCGTTATAGTAATTTCCTTGTGGGTCCCACCATTTTGATACTTTCTAATACTTCCTAGTAGGAATTTCCTGATACTTCCTGGGTATTCCACCGTTGAATCTCGTCGGATGGACGGTTCATAAAAAAAACAACTACCTTAAAAATCCTCCTCCTAATATATAGAATTTGGAGGAAATCAATTATTACCATGCATCAATATCGTGCACAAAAGCTAGACTCTCTTTTCTCAAGACTCTCTATTTTTAAAAAGTTTGTCATACTTGTTTCTATGGAGAATTTGTAATTAACTCTAACATTTATTACCACTACTGGTGTATACATGTTTTCTTTTTTGTTGCCGTTTCATGTGTCAAAGGACAGGCCCACAATTCTTAAGTCACTCACATGCTCATTTTTCAAATATAACCGTACCATGCATTGAGTAAAGTTATTGATTTATGCTTGATCAACATGCATATTCTTTCTAAAAACATCAAGACATATGACAAGAATAGAGGGCAATCGCCAATGGAAAATGGTCTACCACATTGTTGTACCTTTTTTACGGAAGTGAGAAATAAATTGTTTATGAGGAGGCACGTCGACATGGTAAGAGGTAAAATTTGAGAGATGGCAGACAAATCTTGGAAGTAGTGTAGTATCCGCAGTGTATGCTACATGTACAGCTCACTAACTAATATAATCCAACATCTCAGTCACTAATTATATCCCATTGATAATGCCGCCATAACCTATTTATCTGGCACTTTGCTATTTATATATGATGGTTCACCATAAACCTTATTTTCTAAAGTAATACAAAATTTTAATTAATTTGAAGTCCTTGATAAAATAGAATATAGAGAATCTGTCTGCAGGATTTTCAGTAACAGCAAAGAATATATAGTAAGAATATAAATAAATTCAAATGGCGAAAGAGATAAATTAATTGAAACAATAATTTTCTATCTTCGAATGTAGTCATTTATTTGCATATTTTAAATATTGCAACTATAGATTTTTGATGTTGCAGATGTTTTTTTTATGTTCCAAAGAAGCTGTGATAAACTATTTTAGCGATCAAATGTATCTGTGAAAACTATCACTATCAAAGCCCCTTTCGCCAGTGCCCACACCACCTGTCTACACTAGCACACTAATCGACCCCTTGCAACATCAAACTCTCTGTACATTGCAAGTGCCGACACATGCCTTTATCTATTATCTCTTTCCAATTTAAAATTGATATCATTATTTCAGAAGACCAATCAAATAAACGTTTCTAGGATTTTGGCATTTATATTTAGGGTTGCCATTTAGTATATAAGTGACACTAGCAATTTATTGAATGTTTAACAAAAAGGTAGTATTTGACAATAGAATAAGTGTTTATAGAAAAAAAACACATTTTTTAAAATTTTTTGACCGGAGAACACATTTTTTTAATTAATATCCACTTCCACGATAAGAGGTGATGCCACGCGCATAATGCTTTGACAGTAATATATTATTTTGCATGTATTCATGGATTTCATCTGATTTTGTTTAAAATATGTTACGTACAGAAGTTTTTGTCACCGTTTGTTCATTTATAAATTCAGCTGAACATTATGTTTTTTTCAACACCAATTAAGCAATACTAGCTACATGATGGGTTTCTGATTCCTGACAGGTGTACATTCATGAAACTAATTAAATACCACCAGATATATTTGGTTGAATCCAAAATTCCAAATATATATTAATTGGGCCAATTAGGCGCCCGAATGAACTAGCCGATCGGTCCCACACGCTCTAGTCAAAGCGAGAATTTACGACGCAAGTGACAATCCAAAGTATACAGCGCTTCCAACCACTGCACAGGTTGCACTACAAAGAATTTTATTCTCCTGGGCTCCGGGCTCCGGCTGCTGCCACCTGAAGCCGAAGCCCTGTCTCAGGCTGTGCCAACAGGTAGCTCGCCTGTCAAGGTGAAATGTTTCCCTGTCGTGGAGTTTGTGAGCACGAGTAGTTTTGTTTATTAACTAAAAAATCAAGGAAAATATAGCTTGTTAAGCATTCCAAGTAGTACTCACTACACAAACAAACAAAGCAACAACTAACCAAAGCGATTATTTTAACCACCAAGGCGATCTATGACTTAACTTGCAAAAGCTGCTGGCCCAAAAGGGTCTGCTTTAGTATTCCACTAGACAAAGCAAAAGTGGCCTATCTAGACATATACATATATACATATAGTATATCATCACAAATAATTGTTTTTCTCTTCTCTCCTTTTCTTTTTTTTTATTATTTTCGTAGCGTTAGTAATTCATTATTTCTTTTAGTTTAGTAAATGGTGGTCGATGATGTAAATGTGGCACTAGTGTCCGGTCGATGTCCAATACGTACAATACTCTTTTGAAAGTGGGCCGACCTTGCTGGTACTCTTCTAGCTGCATCTTGGTCTCTAAACCTCTCTCTCTAGGTGGGGCACAGCAACATGCATGTAACGGTAGCATGATGCATGCAAGCTTTGTCATGGTGCCATCTAGTCTATCTTCTTCTCTGCGATTATCTCTGTTTGAGCTTGTTTAGGACTTAGTGCATGCATGTGCACAGTTATAGTACTCCTCTAACTTATTGTTTTGTCGGGGAGCAAATTTTTAGCGATTGATATGATTACAAACTTGAATAGAAATAAAAATCGTTCCACCCTGCCATTTTTCACACAAGATCATGTGCATCAAATGACTGGCGTGTACTACTTGGTACGTAGGAGTACTTCATATGATGTGTGAAACTATAGGTAATTAAATTTATATACAGGGGTTTGTTAAGTCCATGCATGCATGTTTGTTTCAACGTTTGGAATAAATTTTGTCTGTGGTCAATGAATTATGGCAGGGAGAATATTTGGTTCCCATACTTCTTTCCATGGGAATTGATCAGAATTCATGCTTCCAAGTCCCAAGATTTTTCACCATGCATTTACTGAGGACAGCAGCAGCATGCATATACTGCTTCAGCCTCATCACTATGAAACTCCTCACTTTTCTTTTGTTCCTACTCGCCATTAACCTTCATCTTTTTCTCTCTCTGCTGTCATCCAGGTGATCTTCACCCCCCTCTCTATCTCCCCCCACTCTTTCTCTCTCTAGTGAACTTCCCTTTCATCCACTACAACCTCATTTACACCTTTAGGGCTGCAAGCACACGCCTCTCTCTCTCTCTAGAGTGTACAGTAGCTGCAACCCCTTCTCTCTCTATAATAGTTCCCCCTCTCCCTCCCATCCACACCTCTTCTTCTCCTATCTTCAGCTCCACTCCATCCCCGGCCAGCACACAGCTGCCTCCACCACCATGGGAGACCCCTACACCAATTTCCTCAGAGGCTACTACTTCCCTCAACCCAACCCTCCCTCCTTCTCCAGCAGCTACACCGCCGCCTCCTCCTACCTCTACCCACCTCCCCCTTCCCCTCCCATCCGGGAAGCCCTCCCGCTCCTCAGCAACCTCACCCCGTCGTCGTCGGCCACCACCAACCACCAGCAGCACGACGACGACCACGACGTCGCCGCCCGGGATCACAAGGACTGCAATAAACAGCGCGCCGCTTCCTGCAGCGGCCAGGACGCCGCCGATCAGGCCGCCGCCGGGGAGGTCACCGTGGCCCTGCACATCGGCCTGCCTAGCCCCGGCCCCTCCGAGTCCGCCGCGGCAGGCGGTGGCGAGAGCCGGGAAGAACCGGCCGGCGGCCCGCAGCAGCAGCCAGGCAACGGAGGAGGAGCAGGAGACGAGGACGGCGAGGACGGGGAGGACGCCGTCATGGTGGTGGGCTGCGCGTCCATCGGCATCGGGAGGCTCACGAAAGGGCAGTACTGGATCCCCACCCCGTCGCAGATCCTCATTGGGCCCACCCAGTTCTCCTGCCCCGTCTGCTACAAGACCTTCAACCGATACAACAACATGCAGGTCTGCTAGCTCTCTATCAGCTGTTCTTGCTCGATCTCCCTTATTCCGATCGATCCGCGCCGATGGGTCTCGTGTTCTTGTTCTTGATTGCCATCACCTGCACGACGATCGTCCTCTTCTTTCTGTTGCTACTGGTTTTCTTGGTGTTTTAATCGATCGATCAATCTGAATTTCTTCTCTGATTTTTTGATCTCTCCTTTTGTGCTTTCTTGCTGCATGGATTAGAGAATTGCATGCATCAATCAGAAGGTTTTCCGATTTGTGCCTTGGAGTGCTGGGTGGATCTAGGAGGGAGCGCCGGCTGCTAGCAGTGCTGTAGGTGTACTGCGCCTGCAGGCCTCGGCCAATCGGCCTCCGATCCCATCCCTCTGATCTGAGCCGGTGTACGGTGCGAGCCATATCTTTGATTTGATTGAACCGACGGAGCAGGGGGAGCACAGAGGCATGCAGTAATGGCTCTGCCGTGCCAAACGGCCATTGACATGGGGGAAGAACTCTGAGCCTACCGCCACCTAGTAGTAAGCAGTGTTCTTGGAGTCCGCGCTCATGGCGCCTTTTCAATTCGCATCGCAGTGTGTGTGGACGCAGAGAACAGGCCGCAGAGAGGGAGATCTGGAGAGGAAAGATCTGGCAAAAAGGCATCTTTACCTTCTTTTTTCCCTGCTGATCAATTCCTTCAGGATTACACACATGTGCATCTCAAGCAAACCAACGCCTCTTTCTCTCTCTGTCTTCCTCCTCCTCCTCCTCTCTCTCTCTCTCTCTCTCTCTCTCTCTCTCTCTAAAATTCTCTCTTTCGGCGTAGGCGCGCAGCGCAACAAACCCCACCACGAGCAGTGACCTTCGGTGCTGCACAGTCCATTTGCTCAGACCCCTTCCGTAACATCCCTTTTGCTTGCTTCATAGATTGCTGCATCTATGAGCTAGTGAGTGTGAACGTGCTCCAAGCTAACCATGCTCCTCGAACGAAGGGAAGATCAGAGCTCCATAGCTCGAGCTGGTCCCGTCCCTCTCTGCAACTTAAACCACCTGCCCCATCCCCCGTCGTCTCCTCCCTCTCGCTCCAGCCTCCGGCACGTGAAGAGCTCCACTCCATTTACACCCTTCCAGCTCTCCCTCTATCACTCTATCTCTACTCTCTCATCATTCTTTCTAATCTCTCTCGCTCTCTCTAGCTTCGTTCCATGGCGACGATTTAAAGTTGTAAACATCGACGGATCGATAGACCGTTGCTGATGTGTTGATGAATGGATAGTTGATATATATACATATATATAAATATATAAATATGTATATATGCAGATGCACATGTGGGGGCACGGGTCGCAGTACCGCAAGGGCCCGGAGTCGCTCCGCGGGACGCAGCCGACGGCGATGCTCCGGCTGCCGTGCTACTGCTGCGCGGCGGGGTGCCGGAACAACATCGACCACCCGCGGGCGCGGCCGCTCAAGGACTTCCGCACGCTGCAGACGCACTACCGCCGGAAGCACGGGATCAAGCCCTTCATGTGCCGCAAGTGCGGCAAGGCCTTCGCCGTGCGCGGCGACTGGCGCACCCACGAGAAGAACTGCGGCAAGCTCTGGTACTGCGCCTGCGGCTCCGACTTCAAGCACAAGCGCTCGCTCAAGGACCACATCCGGGCCTTCGGCAGGGGCCACGCCGCCTGCGGGATCGACTGCTTCGACGACCTCGACGACGACGACCGCGACCCGTCCTCCGAGGTCGACCACGCCGCCACCACTACTAGCAGCAGTGCTGCTGCCGGCAGCGCCGCCGCCAGTTCTAAGCAACACCACTGGAAGCCGCCGCCGCCGCTGTCATCGTCGTCGAGAGGCGCCGGCGGCGACCGCCTGCTATAGGGTAAGTGCGTAATGTACGGTGCTACCTACTCGTACAAATCGATCCATGCATGGATATGTAGCCAAATGCAACGTATACTTGTGCTGCCTGTTGTGTGAGTATGCCTGGGAGACAGCTGCTGATTTTAGTGCAAGAGATATACAGTACTAGTAATCGATGACGAATGAACATATATATAATCATGCAGGAAGGTTATTAAGGTTCTAATTCTCAGCTTGGGTAGCCCGTAGCCTAGCTAGCTGCTTCATTGTATGTGCAGACTTGGGTCGATCTGGTATATTGGTGAACACAGTGAAATATACAGATTGATATTGTTAATGTTAATGTTAGTGTTAACTTGAGGTGATAATCGTGTGCATCATCCACATGCATGCAAGTCATGACTCATGAAGATATATTGTACATAGCAATTCTACATACACCAATATTACCAAACAAGATGTGCATTGTCACAAAAGTTGAGATTCAAACAACTTTTGTAAAAATTCATATGAAAAAAATAAATTTCATCCATCCCAAAACTTTTGTCCTCTAGTGACTGAAATTTCAAAACTTCTAAGTAGGATATGCAATACTATTTCGATAAGCTCCGCGGTCGCTTATACCTGCGGTAATGCATTTCTGATTCTACATACTCTTTGTTTGGGGGGTTTTGTGATTTTTTTCTTTTACTTATTTTTGTATGTTAATTTGTTGTGTATAGACAAGTTATCGCATATCGATTGACAAGAACAGATTTTTCTTTGTCATGTTTCTCTTTTTGAAGATGAAGTGTCATGGTTTGATTGAGGATGATATGCTGAAGATACGTAAAATTTATTGGATATTTCAAATTCCAGAAAATTAATATCCTAAATTAAAACTGCCAGAGTTTGAAAACTAGTCACGATGCTGCACATTTCTCATGTCCTGATATTTACTGTACTTTATTTTCCAATGCCAAAATAATCGAATGCATATATCAGATCTCATGCAAGAAGTTAATTTGAGGTTTTATTTGAAAAATTCGTGCAGATAGAAGATAGTTTTAACTTGTGCATGACTACAAGTGAATCGGTTGGTCCCTGGAACTCTAAAGTGTGTATACTATATGATTATTTTGATGTAATTACATAAATTTGCTGAAAGTATGTGTTTGTGTTTTGTTGAGAGGAATTATACAGAAAAACAAAACTTTGTGTGTAGTCCCACGGCGCGTCAGTGCTTTTTATAATATTTTGTACCCATTATTTTCTTAAGAAAAGTAACTGGTTTTCAATATCTTTGAGAGGAATATTTTATTCAGCGTATGAAATTGATATGTCCTTAATTATTTTTTAATATGTTGCTATTTTTCCAGGTTTTTGACAAACAAATTATGGTGGACTTTGTTTTTTGACACCAAAATTGAAATTTGTTTTCAAAGTTTTCCTTGCTATTAGTAACCAGAGCTACAAATTTTTATGTGTTACGAGAATTTTACTAATAAATAACGAGCACACAAAGAGAAGGAAACTTTCAATATCGTTTTTGAAGAAGTACAACAGAACATGTATCAATGTCAAGTCTTTCCTGTGACAAAGCCAGAGCTGAACTATTATGTATTTTTGTATATATATTCATGTAAGTTTGGATGATAATAGAATATGCCCTTAGTTAAAAAATGTAGTTTGCTTAGTTTTTTCTAAAAATTTCCTTGTGGCGCATTATATTTTAGGAGGGAGCAAGTTACTCCTTTTTACGAAAATTAGAGTTTTAGGCTATAATTTTTCATTTCCTATATATCTGCGATATGTGAGCCTAAGCAATAGTACATGCATGGCAGGCATACCAGTCCAAACCACTGCATAGTACATTGGAAATTAAGTTACTAAACCATGCATATGCAGTAAGCATGAAGTTAAAATGCATGGGTGATTAACATATAATCTGTTTAATTAATGAAAAATGAGGTTTCAAGTGCAACATTGTTTTACAGTTCAAGTACAAACATATATGTGTGTAAAGCACTTAGTGCTTCGGCGAACTTTATTTAATCTTGAGTTTTACACAAACCCATCAAGAAAATAGCAAATGGGGGTATGTAATCTAGTGTAGCAGGTCTATTTCAAATTTCAATTTAAACCCAATTGTTCAGTGCATGCGGAAACAAGTTGTCTGACGAACATGCAGCACACCTGGTGGATCCCAATGCATGGGAATCTCATAGCTAGTTTTGCTTTAATCCTCTCATCTTTTGTGCAAAGATATGTGTGCTTTGCTAAAGTTTATCCCTTTGAGCAACCTCCCCCCTATGCCTGGGATAACCCTAGCTTTCAAGAATGTGTGAAGCCCATGCATGCTTTGCCACCAATGGCAAATGCAGTGTGCTTTTCAGCCTGTTAAGTATCACGAGAGAGAAGGGACAGGGTCTATTATTCGTGCCCAATAATATGTTCATGGGATTAACTGGAAAAGGAGAAAGAAAAGTTAAAGTTGAATGATTATACAAAATCTAATGGGCGATATCTTGGCGAACTATGCTTGTCGATCCTACAGTAGTTTCTTTTATCTGCAGTTTTGCCTACCCCTGATTACGTACGCCATGCAATGATCAAAGTAACAAAAGAAGGCTTAAAGCTTTCCCTTTTTCGCTATTGCCTAAAACCTGAACCTTTGGTTCTTTACGTCGCCTTTAGCTTTGCTGCATACCTTTTCTTGTGTTTATCAGCTGAAAATTGGTTTCTGGGAGATATATAATATATATGCTATTGTTGTCTAGCTTTCATGTATCGTCCCCAGTAACTTTATCCCGTAGTATGTTTAAACTTACTGCTGCATATTAATAAGTGCCTGGAGTCCATATCTATATACTTCCTAGCTATGTCCCAAAAAAATTGCTAAAACTGTCCTAAAAAAAGTCAAACAATCTAAAGCTTGATCAAGTTTTACAAAAAAGATGCTAATACTCCTCATACCGAATAATTAGATTTATCATAAAATATATTTCTACAGTATACCTATTTTGTGTCATAAATTTTGGTGTTCTTTTTAAAAATTTGCAAAACTTAAGATTGTTTGAATTAGAACATGAACATGTTAGGGTACTTGGATAGTACCGGAAGTTACTGGGTAGTACCATGTGTTAAGAATTTTCCCACCAGCTAATTTAATATAAAATAAATAAAAAAATTAGTTGTTGAGCTCATGAAACTGGTACTACTCTATTGGTACCTTTTAGTATTACATGATACTACCACTGTTAGATTTCATCAGAGCTATGGATGGTTCATATTAATTACAAACACTCTAAAATTTCTAAATAAAGTTTAATATATCTGGTACTTGTCGACAAAATGGTTTCCAAAGCAATGTACTGGACTAACTGTATGTCCCCAGTGGAAACCTGTTTAGTTGTCGGCCAGATGACGAATGAAATGCCAATGTATAGTGGTAGGGGCTGGCCCTATAAAATTTTCTCATGATAGCATTTGGTTGCTAGCTTTTAGTTGCTCTTTTATGACTCAGTGCCTTGGCTGTATATACCTCTAGTGTACTGGTCTATTTACGTACTGCTTCGTTGTAGAGAGTAGGCATTATGTCTCTAGGCACATGCACGCTTGTTTCAATCCTGAGGCCATGTATGCAAGGCCAAAGTTAAATTCAAACCAAATCTGCATGAAATAATTCTTGAGCTGGAATTTTGTTTTTCTCTCCTAGAATTGCTGTCACATATATATATGGATGATTTATAAAATTATTTTTCTCTCAAAAGGATTAAGGTTATCACGGAGCATATGAGATTAAAATCTGCATGCATGTGAGATTAGTTCATTAATATGAAATTCAGTGTATATAGGATCGTCGGGCCTACTATATAGTATACTTAGCACGCATCCTTACTGTGTTCATCTTATACTTCTTTTCCTATACTTTCTTTTGAAAAAAAATGAAAACTAAAAATGAACTTCTTCACCGAGTCGGTTATAGCAAAAGCTTTTTTTTTTGAAACTCAGTTATAGCAAAAGCTAACTCAACTAAAGATATATAGTTTGGCTACTGTACCTGTACCTCTTTCAATTTGCGTCCAAGTACTGTACTGTAGGCACTAGAGAAAAACATGGAAGGTCATGTTAACATTGTTGCACAGTTGCATGGCGCCTAATTAAATAACTCATCTACATTCGTGCAAATACTGCGAAGTAAACAAAACTACATAATACTGTACAATTTTCAGCTGCATTTGGTCTGTACTTGCATCTCCTTTTTATTGTAAATCTCCAAATACAAACTACCAAATGATATATATCGGCATAAACCAAAATGCCCCGTTTATTTCCCACCCACGCGCCCCACCACATACCCGAGTTAAAATCAAAGCAGTTCGTAAAGGACTCGAAAAAGAAGAAGGAAAAATCATGTATTCGATGCCTTGTTTAGTTGGTGAAATTTTTGTATTAATAAATATATTCTGTGAGAGATGACACGTTCTGCAATGTGAAAATTTTGGGAACTTTTGAGGACCTAAACACAGGTTAATGAGAGACCTTTCACTGGCTCTACATATCTACCACTGGGCACTGGCCACTCTACTCGTCCCTTCGCTATGTAGTAGCTTCTTCCATGATCAGTCACTAGATTCTTTCAGACAAGGCCAAGTACATGTCATAATTACCCGAGCCACAGAGGGAGAAATTAACTTTTTTTCTTACAAAATATAAAGAAAGCACCCTCCATGCTCAATTCTCTGCCCCCATTTCTTTTCTTGAGCACAACATGTTAGCACTTTCACATGCTCAATGACACTCCCCTTCTGTTCTTATGCTTGTTTCTTCCATGCATGGTCAGCTAGCCAGCCACACCTCTACAGTACAATGGTGTGTGTGTGTGTGTGAGAGAGAGAGAGAGAGAGAAAGAAAGAGAGAGATCCCCAGCAGCAGATGACTGCAGACACAGGGCGATTGCGGCTTTTCAACCCTTCTGCCTCGCGCAGCATTGATGCAAGGCAATGGGGGCAATGGCAGCCTTTTTTTTCAATATTCTTGATGCTTCTGCAGACTGCAGCTGTTTGCATCCTCCTGGTAGATGCTTTCTGCAGGATGCAAAGGTCCTCATTAGCTGTATCCTTTTGCTTGCATTGTGACGGTGAATCGCTTTTTTACTCGAGTTCTTTGGTTTTAGCGTGTGCATGCAAATGCAATAGATCGATATCAGCAGTCATGAGTCATGCAATGTTACAAATCGAATGATTAACTTGCCTGAAGGATAAACTAGTCACAGAATGAGTGAGGCACAGCAGAAATATACCAGCAAAAATACTAGTCATTTTGACTGCAGACAGTAGTATATGGCGCCAAGTACATATACCAACATAGATGCATGACAACCTCCTTACTGTTCACCAGTAATACTAGTAAATGCTGTCGTCTGAAACATCATCCGTTTCACTGTTCTCCGGCTGAAATATTTCTACTGATGTGTTCAACAGTTGTGTCTCCAACAGCCTTTTTGCACGTACGAGTAGGACAAGGCTTGAAATTACATCCTGGCCATGTGGTAAATATATAGGGTGCCTTTGGCACAGCTTCACGAGCAGCTTCAGCAGCTGTTTCGCGCGAAGCTGTGCCAAACGGCCTCCCGAAACAGCTTCCCCCACGAATCGATTCGCCGCCTCCCGCAATTCCCGCTCTCTAGAGCGATTCGGCCGGGGCGAAGCTGCAAAAGGGCAGCTTCACCCGCTTCGCCATGCCCTTTGCCAAGCATGCCCCCGGTAGGGCCCGCAGGGAGGAGGCAGCCGGCGGTGCCGGGGAACGAGGCGGCGTACCTGGGGCGGTGGCTGGGGACGAGACGACGGCGGTGGTGGAGCGCAGGCGGAGGAGATGCAAGTCGGCGGAGAGCTCCAAGACGCGGCGCGGCGCGGCGGGACGGACCTCCGCTGCCTCCTCGTCGGGACGCAGGACGCCGGCGCAGGATCTCGGCGGGAGATGGCGGGCGGCGCACGCGGCGGGGGAGGCGGCCGGCGCAGGCGGCGGGGAGGCGGCCAGCGCAAGTGGCGGCGGGCGCAGGTGGCGGGGGCCGGCGAGGTGGATCGGGAGGCCGGCGATGCGTGCGAGGCAGGGCGGGTGAGGATGCGTGCGAGGCAGGGCGATGCGAAGAGGAAAGAAAAGGAGAAAAAAAAGAGAAGGGGGAAAATAAAAAATAATGGGAAAGAAAAAAAGGAAAATAGAAAAGGAAATAGGAAAAAAAAGAAATGAGGGAAGGGTATTATGGGTATTTCGCTCTCTTATCCATGTGACACAGTCAGGAGAAGCTATTTTGCCAAACGTTCTTCTGAAATGGTTTCAGCTTCACCCCCAAATCCGCTTCACCAGCACAGCCATAGCCGGAGCTGCCACAGCCACAGCTGTGCCAAACGCACCCATAATTTCACCTTCATGGCATGGAGATGAGAAGTTCCTGATGTGTCGTCTCGTCGTGAGGAGGACACAGAGGCTGACTGGGTGAGGTGATGAGTCACTTGTTGAGGCCAGCAGGGAGATATGCATGAGTCAATCAGTGTGCCTCTGCCTGCTGCTTCCCCCGCTGACTCGTCTAGCATTCTTCGGACACGTCCAATCAGACCAGAACATTGTTGATGCATGGTCGCTGGATGCGGTCAGGGCTGGAGTCGCTGACTTCGCTGTGTTGGGCAGTATGGATACCATTTGTCTCAGGAAAAAAACAAAGTGTTGGTAAAAAAAAAATCTTTGGGTGCAAAGAATATTCCAAAAGTATACCACTATCTTCTTTGTGCAAAGACAGCCTCTTTGAAGCCAAGTAGCCCAGGCCCGTAGCTATATCATACTCACCGAGAATATGTCCCCTACGCGTGCGTGCTTGTGCGACAATAACCATCCGAAATGTCCTGTCAGTTTGTTTTGGGTAGGGCTGGACGCCGTTGGCTTAGCTTAGCTTGGCTTGGTGGCTTGTTAGTCAAACAAGCTAAATCGGCTCAGTTTATTAACAAAACAAGCAAAAAGATCTGTTTGACTCGGCTTGTGAACAGCTCCAGCTAACTTGTTTGGCTCACGAGCCAGATGGATATATATGAGATTCGTATATTAGTATATTCAAAATAAAAAGTATAGTAGTTAGTAGAAAAAATAATTGCATGATAAAAAAGTGTACAAGAACTAGAAGCAAACAACTGTTAGTTGCACGACCTGCACCTGATCTCATTGCTCATTCATCATATCATGCGATGTCAGCAAGATCAAAGAATGGGCGCGTCAACTGGCAGGGAAGATAAACATTTCTCTCTAGGTGTTCATGAGCAAATTAAACGAATATATTTAAAGCATATGAGCTAGCGCAATGGAACTTTATGGGGAAAGAGCAGACGAACGTATGAGGTTCTTCTGATTTTCTATGTTGGACTTTTGACCTTCTAGCTCGGTTAGCTCATGAGCAGCTCGCGAGCTGGCTCGAGCTAGCTCGTTAGTGAAACGAGCAAAAATTGTTGCTCCACTCGTTAAAAAATCCACCGAGCCTAACTGAATTGAGCCGAGCCGAGCCGAGCTGCGATCGAGCTGAGCTGGCTTGCGAGTTCCTGACTTGGCGTCCAGCCCTAATTTTTGGGTGTGCCATACTCACAGGAGCTCCGGCCGGGAAGAACGGGTGGTTGGCGGGTCGCGAGGGAGGGGCTGATGGCACCAACGAGACGCGGCAGGATGTGAGGCGGTAGAATTTTTTGGCGTAATAGCCAAAATCGTTCCTAAACTATGCTGTTGGGCTCGATTTGGTCCCTGAACTATGAAAATGTCTAATTTAGTCCCTGAACTATGCTAATTGAGTCAATTTGGTCCCTGAACTATGAAAACATCCAATTTAATTCCTGAACTATGCTAATCGACTCACATTTGTCCCCGACATCATCAATGGCAGCGAGGAGAAGAATGGGATGACGTTAGAAGTTCTCTATTCTCATACATTTTCAAAATCATATAACAACATGAAAATCTCCAAAAATAAAAGTTACTTAATTTTGAAAATGGAGGAAAATAGAGAACTGTTACAGTACCGACACTGTCTCTTTCTTCTCCTCGCTGTTACTGGTGCTGTCAAGAACGAATGTGAGCCGACTAGCATAGTTCAGAGACTAAATTGGACATTTGTATGTTCAGGGATCAAATTGACCTGATTAGCATAATTCAGAGACTAAATTGGATATTTTCATAGTTCAAGGACCAAATTGAGCCCAACAACATAGTTCAAAGACGATTTGGCTATTAGGCTAATTTTTTTAATACTTTCTCCATTCTAAATTATAAATTGTTTTAGGTTGTGTAGACATACAGTATGTGTTATTATGCATTTAGCCATAGTGTATATCTAAATGCATAACAACATTTATAAATCTAATAAAACCAAAACGATTTATAATTTGGAACGGAGGTAGTACCATCACCGTCGGTTCCAAAATATCCATCACCATCGGCACCCTATGTAACATCCCGGAGTTTTCCAGAATGTTAATTTATTCAAAAATGTGGATTTCAAAATTTTTGATTGAATTTGAGTGCATGATTAAATTATTAAGGATGTCTTCTTTGAATCTTCCCTAAATTCCTAGATTTATTTTGAGCTAAATAATAAATTTTAGGAAATATAAATGCTAGTGTGACAATTTTGGAGTTTATGGCTTTTATTTGGATTTTATTTGTGTGTGGTTCAAATTTGAATTCTAAATTCAAATTTAGATTTGAAATAGATTAAGGGATAGGGAGTAAGGAAATAGGAAAACCCTGTAACCTCTGCTGGGCCCTTTTTCTCTGCCGTTGAAGTCCACCGAACCTCCTCCAACTCCAGGCCCAGGTTCGCTTTTTCGCCGGCCCACCAAAGCCCGCCGGCCTTTCAGCCCAACAGGCCTGCCTCCCACCAACCGCGCTGCCGCCGCCGCTTACATGCGGGTCCCACCGGTCAGCCGGTACCTGTTCCCCTTTCTTCCTCCGCTGACGCACGCTGCCGGCCCGCCGCTTCCCCGTCCCACGCGCCGTCCTCCGTTCCCATCTCCTGTGCCGCGAAACGGATCGAGAGAGGGGGCTCCGTTCCGCAACGGGGTCACGCCGCCGCGCCTCACCAAACCGCTCCCCACGCCACCGCGGGATGGACGCCACGCGTCCTGGCGCGGACGCCGAGAATCACCGACCGTCCAAGCCTTGGCACCCGCCTGCTTTTCCACGCGCACACCTATATATGCCACCTCCGCAGCCTCTCCTCCTTGACCTAGCCGCCCATTGGGGTTTTCTCCCCCACATCCGCCTCTACCGCCGAGAGAAGAAGAAGGAGGGGAGAAAGAGGAACCCAACGCCGCCGCACCGGGGAGGAGCCGGAGCTGCAGTGGACGCCGGAGCAGCTCGAGCCAAGGACCGCGACGCCAAGACCGGGAGGACGTCGTGGACCCCTGCTTCCTCTGCTCTGCCCCGCACCGCCTCTTCACCAACGCTGCCGCGACGTCCCCGCTCTGCTCCTCTGCTTCAAGCCGCCCTGCTTCTTCTTCGCCGTCGTTGCCGCCGCGTCCACGAGCACAGGTGAGCCTTTCCCCCTCGCCTGGTGATGTGAAGGGTCGGCCTTCGTGCCGCTCGCCTCTGTTTCGACCGGGAGAAGCCCTGAGCCCGAGCGCCGTCTGACCTGTTCGCACGCATCGCGCCACCACCGCGCAAAACGCTGTCGCCCATGTGAGCCAACCTTCGAGCTGCGCATCTTCGTTTGTAGGTGCCGCTGCCTACTCCGACGCGCGCGCGAACCCGCTAGACCAACCTTTCTTTCCCTGCTCTGCCGGCTCTTGTCGCCGCCCTGTTCGTCGCGCGGCCGTGGCCGTTGCCGGCATCCATGCGCGCGTGCGTACGAACGAGAGGGCCAAGCCTTCTCTTTTTGGGTTGTTCCGCACCCCGTGCACACCGACAGCTCGTGCACGCGCCCTTGCACGCGAGCTGGCACGTCGGCGCGCTTGCGTACTCGCCGCGTCGCCGCTCTGCCTCTCGCTGCGCCACTGCCCTGAACCGGCCAAGGGCCAAGCCTCTTCCTTTTCTGTGCTCTGCCGAACCCGTGTTGCCGCTGTGATCGCCGTGCACCGCTGCCAGCCCAGCACGTGCGCGCGCGAACCCGTTGCGCCGCTACGTCCCTGGAACGCCAGGACGCCGCGCACAGGCAAGCTCACGCACGCGCCCAGGAATGCCCAAGTTTCCGCCTTGACACCTTGCTCACGCACACACACGCCACCAGAGCCCATCTGCACCGCCCTCCTGTCGCCTTGCCGTGCTCGCACTCGCTCGCCGCCGCATGCGTGCCCAGGCAGGCGTGCTCGCCCGGTGCCCGCACGCGTGCGTGTCAAGCCGCAACTCCGCGATCTTGCCTCGCCGTCGCCACACCTTAGCACCTTGCCAACCCGATGCGCACACGCGCGCACGACGAGACGCCAGTCCCCCTTTCAAACTCGCCGCCGAGCGAGCTCCTGCCATAGCGGGTCAAGGGTCGAGCCTTCCTCGCCTGTGCTTCTCTTGGGTGCCCTGAACCTCACCACACGCGCGCATCTGTTGCCGCCAGCGCTTGCGAACGCCGCCGCTCTCTGTCCCGTCGGCATGAGGCCGCCGTGCCCTGTAGCCGTCCAAGATTGAGTCTTTTGCTGCCCTAGATGCTTCCCCAGGTTGTTTAGAGCCTCGCCGTTGATCTTTCCCACCGGCCGCCGGAAATCTCACCGTCGGCCGTGCCTCGCCTTCCCGCTGTCCGTTTGGGGCAATTCCTCGAGCATCTGGTGGCCGTCCCGACTCTGTTGGGGGATTTCGTGCGCATGTGCGGCCACACCGCTGTCTGCCACACTGGATCACCAAGATCCTTCACGCCGGCCAATCACCTGCTGTGCCACAACACCGTCCACACGCACGCGAGCCGCACCGGATCACCCGAATCTTTTGCGTCCGCCCAATCCCTGCGCAAGCCACACCGCAGAACACACACCACCATGCCGCACGCCACAACAGATCCCGTGCGCTTGAAGCTGCGTCAGCTGCCACGTGGCTGCCACCTCCTCATGCGGCTAGCTTATAGTTGCTGCGTGGCTGCCACATGGAGGACAGTAGCCAACCTGTAGTTAGTTTGCAGCCTAGTTAGAGTCAGCTAGAGCTAGCCTATAGCTAGCTAAGAGATATATATACTGTGGATGCACAATTTAATTTCAGAAATGGTTTTAACCTTCAAAATTTCATAACTAATTTATACGAGCTCCGAAAATATGAAACCACTTTCATAATCTTTCTAAAATCATGACGCACCTGTTAGTTAGGCTTTTGCTCCCTTTTGGCTCTTATTGCTTCTTCTTTTGGTGTTATTTGCAAATTAGCACCGGTATTTATTTGTATTCGCGAATCTAGGAGCTACCGGAGCCGGAGAGCCGACCCAGGACTACGACGACGACTTCGCCTTCAACGACTACCCTCCCGCAGGTTCACGCCCGACCGACCTTTGAATGCCCATTAGGCATTGCTATTAGAACTGCTAGCGCTTTAATTATGCATGATGATGGATTATGATGGAACCTTGCACTGCCCCTTTTAAATACCTTGTCCTTGATTGACCTACTACTACTACTACTATATTTATGCGTGATTATATGCTGAGCTTGCTGTGCATGTGTTGGGGCTATGTGGTAGTTTCTTGGCGTGTGTGGGGAAAAACTGGCAGGAGAAGGTGTTTTGGGGTTACTTGGTGGGGGTGAGCTCAAGACAACCCGATCCGGGATCCGGGACCAGGGTTCGTCTTCTCGGGCGATTCCCAGTTTGGTACCTATGGTGTGTACACTGTTTTAGGAGCACAGGTGTTGGGGTTTTTGTGATGACTTGGAGGATAGGAGCTCGCCCCGGTCTGAAACCGAGTGGGTCGCTTTGTGTTCACGGGACTTTCATACACACCACCTCGCCGAGAGTGGGGATAGGGCCGGGTCGACCCTGGCAAGTGCAATTCCATACCTGTTAGTAGGATAGAGGGTATCAGTGAGAGGGAAGTGGGTGAGGACCCTTTCCCTTTGCAGTTGCTCCCCGTGTGGCCACACGGGGGCATGTCCACAGTTCTAGGGTGGTCCTTTGCGAGGGACCGCATCGAGACCCGGATGCAGGATGGAATCGTAACTCCTAGGTGTTTGTCCGGTAGGATGGGCTTCGTTGGCTGATCACCGCCGGGTGCCATTCCGAGTTGGGTACAGGTGTACACGCTCTGCAGAGTTTAGATCTATACGTATAGTCGCGTCCTCGGTTATGGACATGCCCGTTGTTTACTCTGACTCTTACGTTTTGGGATTTCTACCTCCCCCTTATAGGATGAGAGTGTATGGTGAGCCGTGGTTGTACTCGGGGAGAGGAGAGTTGCTCCCTCTGCCTCGCGGATCCGGGTGCAATCATTGAGGTGCGAGGAGTGGGAGTTCTCGCACTGACCCTAGATGGAGATAGGTTCTGGTGATGACGATCTGGGTGACCAGGAGTAACCGTTTGTGGATGAGAGATGTGGGAATTGGAGATGATATTCTTTTGTTAATGATGCTGCTGCTGCTCAGGAAACCCAGCCTCTACCTTGTTCCTTTCTTTACCTTTAGAAGTAGGCCACTTAAAGCTTGCATACGGTTGGTGACGTGGACCTATCCCGATCCTTGGGGATAGCCCCTGAGCTTGCAGGGTATGAGTCAGACTTCGACAACAACACCGACGGATGGTACGATTGAAGGGCGCGACGCTACGCTCAAGGATGCCTGTGGGAGAGAAGGATGAAGCTGGAGACATCTTCTGGAAGCTAGCTACCGCTGTATAGGCTCTTATTCATGTTATTCCACCAAGAGGCGTGTAATGATGTACTCCTGTATGGATTTGTAATAAAAGTAATACTTTTGGATGCTTATTTTCGTTGTATGGTTGTGATATTTATCTGTGATGGATGTCTGTGAGTGATAGCGTCTGATCCAGGGACTATCACGAGTACAGGTTGACCGGTTTTCCTCTTTTGAAAATCCGGGTCGTTACAGATGGTATCAGAGTCTTACTTGACCGTAGCTCGTGCCCTTAGACATGGTTGATAGTGAATAAGGATTCTCTACGTTTCCTTACTTTATATAAACTCCTTGAAATATTTCATAAACACTTTCCTCTTTTCAAAAGCTTCTCTCTCACCTACGGGACTCAACCATTCTTATGAGGACATGACCGTTTGGTCGAGAGCATGTCCAACACACACTGAAGTAAAGAAGTTTTGTGACACCTTGATAGGCACTCCCTTTTTAAAGTTAGTTTCCCGACAAACTAGACCGTTGAAGTGTTGTAACCCCTAGGCCCGAGTCAGCCTTGAGGGAGCATATATAACTATAATGCTTGCTGAATGATTGGTTCTTAATGGAGTTAGTTGAGTTTTGATGGATCTTCCCATTGAGTGTAGGAATATATAATTAGTGCTATTTTCATGCTTGCTTATGAGACTCAACTTGTTGGTGAGTGACATCGCCTAAAGTTTTCTCTCCTTAATCGAGTTTTCAGAAGGATGTCGATCAGAAGGTCCGGACGCTTGCTGGCACGCTTTGAAGAAGCTGAAGCAGAGGAAGAAGCCCCACCGGTTCGAGGCCGTGGACGTGGCCGAGCTCCCGCACATGGACGTGGACGCGCTCCCGCTCGTGGCCGCGGACACGCGCCTGCCCGTGGAGGAGGCCGAGGTCGAGGCCGAGGCGCTGAGGCACCACCACCGCCTCCGTCCATCGGTCAAGGCGATGCTGGAGAGGATGACGAAGACGCTGAGGGTGAGCCTGAACCTGAGCCTGCACCCGCTCCCCAGGGGCGTGGTCGTGGTCGTGGCTGTAGAGAAGCACCGCCACCACCCCCACCTAACCTGGTTGAGGTGATGGCCCTTCAGACTCAGCTGATACAGAGGATGGCTGAAGCCATCGAGAACCGAGTCAATGGTGGGAACCGCAACTTTCCGCCAGAGGAGGACTTCGCCAAGAAGATCGAGAGGTTCCTCTGCCTGAAGGCCCCTACCTTCAGTTACTCGGATGACCCCCTCGAAGCCGATGACTGGCTCTGTGTGATCGAGACAAAGCTTGACCTCACCGCCTACACTGATGAAGAGTGTGTGGCTCTCGCCATCAACCAGCTCGAGGGTCCTGCCAAGTCTTGGTGGGACAACTACTCGGACAGCCACCCGAACCCAGCTTTCATCACCTGGCTGGAGTTTTGCGAGGTGTTCCGTGAGCAGTACCTGCCAAAGGAGCTCATGACACAGAAGGCCCAGGAGTTCCGCACCATGACACAGGGTGCGATGAGGGTGGAGGAGTATGAGAAGCACTTCATGAAGATGATGCGCTATGCCCCCGATGACACCAACACTGATGACAAGAAACAGTTCTGGTTTCTGCGAGGTCTCCCCCATGGTCTCCGCCAGGGCCTGAAGGCCAGTGAGCACAAGTACCTTTGCCACCTGGTGAACCGTGCCATCGCTCTTGAGGAAGAGAGAAGAGGCCATGAAGATCGCATGAAGGACAAGAAGAGAATGGGATATCCCCAAGGCCGGTCGACCCAGAGGTCGAGAGATGGACACAGCCAGCCTGGAGGCAGCTTCTCCGGAGGAGGAAACTATAGCTACCGTCCGCGGAATGGAGGATACAACTGCCCACCCCAGGTCGTGCCAGGACCGAACACTGGAGGGTTCGGGCCCATGTGTTTCACCTGTGGCAAGCCAGGCCACAAGTCGTACTTCTGCCCCGACAAGAAGACCGTCTCTACGCCAGCCAAAGCACCGGCCCCAGGAGGAGGACCTCCTCAGTCTGCTCCTCAGCAGTCTGCTGGCCATGGTAGGATTTACCACCTGAAGGAAGGAAAGGCTGCTGATGCTCCTAACGCTGTGGCTGGTGAGTTTTAGTTTTCGGTGCATCAGTTTTACCTCTTTTTCGATGTGGTGCAGCTAGTTCTCTTTTACCTTTCCTCTCCTTGGAAATCGGGGGTAAGCTAGTCTGTAACATCCCGGAGTTTTTCGGAATGTTAATTTATTCAAAAATGTGGATTTCAAAATTTTTGATTGAATTTGAGTGCATGATTAAATTATTAAGGATGTCTTCTTTGAATCTTCCCTAAATTCCTAGATTTATTTTGGGCTAAATAATAAATTTTAGGAAATATAAATGCTAGTGTAACAATTTTGGAGTTTATGGCTTTTATTTGGATTTTATTTATGTGTGGTTCAAATTTGAATTCTAAATTCAAATTTGGATTTGAAATAGATTAAGGGATAGGGAGTAAGGAAATAGGAAAACCCTGTAACCTCTGCTGGGCCCTTTTTCTCTGCTATTGAAGTCCACCGAACCTCCTCCAACTCCAGGCCCAGGTTCGCTCTTTCGCCAGCCCACGAAAGCCTGCCGGCCTTTCAGCCCAGCAGGCCTGCCTCCCACCAACCGCGCTGCCGCCGCCGCTTACATGCGGGTCCCACCGGTCAGCCGGTACCTGTTCCCCTTTCTTCCTCTGCTGACGCACGCTGCCGGCCTGCCGCTTCCCCGTCCCGCACGCTGTCCTCCGTTCCCATCTCCCGTGCCGTGAAACGGATCGAGAGAGGGGGCTCCATTCCGCAACGGGGTCACGCCGCCGCGCCTCACCAAACCGCTCCCCACGCCACCGCGGGATGGACGCCACGCGTCCTGGCACGGACGTCGAGAATCACCGGCCGTCCAAGCCTTGGCACCCGCCTGCTTTTCCACGCGCACACCTATATGTGCCACCGCCGCAGCCTCTCCTCCCTGACCTAGCCGCCCATTGGGGTTTTCTCCCCCACATCCGCCTCTGCCGCCGAGAGAAGAAGAAGGGGGGAGAAGGAGGAACCCGGCGCCGCCGCACCGGGGAGGAGCCGGAGCTGTAGTGGATGCCGGAGCAACTCGAGCCAGGGACCGCGATGCCAAGACCGGGAGGATGTTGACAGCTAATTTTCACTCACTTCTTACCCGTCAAACATGTACCTTTTGGCATGGAAATTGATCATCAACACTAGAATAGGGCTTAAACTAATCATTTCCACAAGTGTTGATGATTACGCAAATACAGGTGAATAGCACTAGAAAGAGGAGTAAAAGCAAAAGTCTTTGATCCAAGCACTTCAAGACCAACCAATGAGGGGATGCCACCTAGGATTCCCCTAGATCACTGACATCATCAATCCAAGAGAGGCAAGCCCGACAAATCATGAAGCACCACATGGACATCACATGGATTCAAGGGCCCACTTATCCCCCAAAACCGTCAGGAAACTTGGCATGCACGGAGGACAAGCATCAGGGCCCACCAGTCAGCCACCACAAAGAAGCACAGGGCGCCACGTGGCCCCGTGGTTTCGGCCGAACCGTGTATCGGCCGAACCGTCTTTGGTTCGGTTGATCCTGGCCTTCCACGTGGCAGCCCCTGATTGGTCCCTGGTTGTAATCCCAGGCATTTTGGAGCACTTGGAGCCCCGAAGCAAGCCTCTCCCTCCACTATAAATAGGAGGGGGGCTCCCATTTGAGACACACACTTCTCCTCCTCCTCTTCATTTTTGCTTGGAGCCTCTCTCTTTAGGAGAGGGGAGCTCTTTGTATAGGATTAGTGCTAGGAAGTGAGGTGGGAGGCTTGAGGACATGTCATGATTCATGACATATGTCCTCAAGAACGATCCTCAGTGGTGCCTTTGTTCTTCAACTAGACTAAAGTGAGTATTTTGACATTTCCTATTTAGACTAAAGTCGTATGCATGCTTAGTTCCTTTGTTCTTGTGTTCTTCATTTGTTCTTGGTTTAGAGGCTTGTGTTCTTCGAACACAACCCCTTTCGATTCAGTAGACTTAGATCATAAGTTTGCATCTAGTTTGCCAGCTTGTTTATTAGAGTAAAGTGAAGCTCCAGCATGTTTCTAGTTAGATCAAAGTGCATTCGTGATCTTGCATGAGTGATAGAGCATCCCTTGAGCTAGTGCCAGTATCTCCCTCGCGGATTCATAGTAATAGTAAGTGGTGTAGACGTGGTGTCTGGACCATAAGCTATCCTTCGAAGACCACGTACGATCGTAGCATAGAGGTAGGCTGCAGTGGTCTTTACCCATCGATGTGTCATTATACATCTTTTGTGTGGGTCTAGACATGGATTCTGCCCTCGATCTAGACACTATTGCTGGAGGTTTGTTTGTGGAAAAAACTCCAATGGAAGGAAGAGAGATCCTAGATTCCCTCTTAGAAAACTCTTCTGTCCCTATTGATCACAACGAACCCAACCAAGAATCCGAGTCGAGCCATGAGAGTCCCTCAACATCCAAGTCCGAGCCTTCATCTTTTGACTCCCAAGACTTGTCTGTTGAGCCCTCTCCTGAACCCCGAACACCAAAGGAAGAAGAAATTCAACCTTCGGTGTTCACTTGCAAATTCGAGGATGACCTATCTAGAAATCTTTCAGACACCTCGAATTCTGTGGATGCCCAATCAGGGGAGGAACCTTATTCTGTCCACACCGATCATTCTAGAAATCTTTCGACAGAACCTTCCCTTAGGCCTGCGGTGCCTCCTCTACCTCCTGATCCTCCTGACGAAGCATATCCTGAGGAGGCCATGAGAGAGGAATGGTCAGAAGGAGTGACACGATTTTCTGAGGAAACTTGGCATAGCTCACCTTCTCTGGTTGTCCCTTGCTCCATTAGAGGCACTATCATAGAGACCCATTGAAACCCCATCATGGAGGTTAACATTTTGCCATGGCACTTAGCGGAGACTCTTTTGGGCAGAGTCCCGCTAGCACCATCCGACATGATCCTCAAGACCTGTCCGTTTGGACGTGTTCTTGAATGTCGGGGGATTGCAAGTGTCGTGCCACTTATCATAGACGGGATCGAGGCTAGCTTAGACTTTCACATCTTCGATGTCCTTGATCTTGATCTCCTCCTAGGCTCTCCTTTCGAGTAGCTCTTCGATACATCTTTAGGGAGCCTAGATGATAAGCTTCGGGGAGTCGCTTTTGCCACTGCTACCCCTTGTCCGGGACATCCCATGGCAAGGCTTTTTCCACAGAAAAACCCGCTCGAGAAGATGACGCATACATCTCTGTTCGCATCATCCGAGCCCATTCTCATTGAGGTTGTAGAATGTTCTACCCCTCATCAGGGTGGCTCGAGAGACTCTCTTCACCTTTGTGAAGGCGAACAACCGTCACCACTCTCGACCGAGTTTCAACCTCTTTCCGCTGGCCCGTATTATGTTGCTTTCGATCATGATCGAGAGTCAACATCGAGCTTCCACGATGACTCTCTTGAGATGGAGAATTCACATGCCATGGAACCTTTCGAGGCACTGACTCTGGAGTCTGGAGGAAAGGATTCCACACACGAGCATGGTAGTCTCATCCTTGATCTATCATACAGACCATGCTCGCATCATGTTCCTCTAGAGTCAGACATGCTTAGTGTGCTGAGCACGCATGAGGGCTGCAATCACTTTATGGTCCTCTTTTGTAGAAAGTTCAGAAGGTTGGTTGTAGATGTATATGTTTATCATAAGCATATCAGATTTTGTGCATGTACTGTGGAACTAACCTTGTAGCTGAAGCTTCACTGATACATCAAGGATTGGTGGTGAGACGGGAACGACACCACCAATGATAGCTGCAAGATGAAGTTCCCGTGGTCGAGCTTATGACCTTAAATAAACAAAGCACTACCAGGAGATAGCCTGGATTAGGTTAGGTTTTATTTCCCTTTCGAATAAAAGCAAGAACATGTTTTTAGGATAAGTTATCCTTCGGGTATTTTTGGTCACTAACCTTTCAGGTGGAGATTGAGAAGAAGATGGACAGGTGATGCCGATGAACATGTGAGCCACATCAGCTGCACACCTAGATAAGCTTTGGTGAGGGAACATTTACAAAAGGAAGCTTGATCACCACACACTTGAGTTTTGTTGCCTAGCAATGCAAACTTCAAGTGTGGGGGAGGTATGTGAGCATCCTGAGTAAAGTTCCTCCTCTACCAAATCCTATCCTGGTGTGGCAATGATGTCAGCCCTTTCATCTTGCCCACTAGCTAGGTAAGTCCTACTTTTGACATTAAACAAAGCCCTTCCGGGAGGTTGCCCGAGGTTCACTATCATATGCTCATGCTTATGTTCCTTTTGGTAATAGCTTGATCATGCTTTCATGTTTCCTTTATCTTTGTTCATATGCTCTGGTTTGAATGTATATGATGTCATACGCTCATAGACTGTTTTAAATTAAGCATGGTGCTTAGGTTAAAATTTGTCTTCGTCAGTCAAAACAAGACATGGTGTCGAGTTTTGATTGATGAACCTTAGAGTTATATTTTCATAGATCTTGGTTGCATATATGCTGACTAACCCCTGCAGAGAATTGTCAAATTTGAATGGGTAAGTCATTGAGCTAAATTCAAATGGGAAGGTAAGTTGAGGTGTCAGATTCATGTTGCACATCATGCAAAGGTGGTACATATGACATCTCAAAGGTCTAAGGTAAGTATATTCCCCTTTGTGTATGAAATGCAATCGTGATCTAATCCTTCTTGAGTAAATGACATGGTGACAATAAAAAAACCCAAAAATATTTGAATTTGAATAAAGGCTCTATGGTTCTTGAACCAGTAGAGTCCCTCTTTTGTTTCCACTTTTTGTTTGAAGAACAACACCAGGATCAACCACCAGTGTGGGGGAGTTCTCTCGAGCTCATCATTGACATATCCACTAGAGAACTCCCACACAGGAGTTGCACAACATTGACTACGCCTTCATGACAAGAGCAAGGTAAATTAGAGTGAGGCGGCTGCCTTATGGTCAGCGGAATCACCTCTAGTCTCCCTTGAACTCTTATCCTTCAGAAGCGATGGTATGTGCACTCTCTACCTCACTCTCCTTTATCCATGAGTTTGAACGAATTTCAATTCATATCCTTTACATCAAACTCAGGAATTCGTGCTATGCTTGCTCTACATGGTTCCTATGGTTGGCTTGCATATGTTTTATTCCTTACTCATCATCTTGATGCTTGTGAACAAATATCATTAGGGAACTCATGCTTATCTAAGTAGTTGGTGTTTGTGATATGGTTTGATGATATGATCTTCGCTCTTTATGTTTGAGTGCTTGGGAATTTTATTTGAAAATCATGAAAGCCCCTTGCAAAGCTCCTCTTTGATATGCCACCGTCTCACTAGAGCCATATGATATTCATAGTCGAAAACCTTTTACTCATATGCTGCTTGTTATTGCATTGAGCTTAGTCAAATTCTGCGACCCTTGTGAGAATTCTTTTCGGTACTTTCATGATCAAGATTCATGTGCACACCACCTATTTCCCCTTGCTATGCTTCTACACTGGAAGTTAGCATTGTATCATTCATCCATTTCATAAAAATAAAGCTCCATATGTGGTGTGACATCTCTCTCCAAAAGTCCTTCAAAAAAAAATAGACAGAGAGACATGCACTATGAAAAAAAAGAGATACATGCTCAAGGCATGATGAAAAAAAAGAAAAAAAAGAGAAGAAAGAATAGCCCATGTCCAAAATAAAGGAGAAATAGGAGAGAGATGAGATCATGCAAAAAGGAGTTCCATATCATAGATGGTAATAACTAGTATCCATTCCGGAGCTAGTGTCCACCGTACCATCAACCTCAGCTTTCATCATATATGTATGGTAATATCTAGCACCCATTCCGGGCCTAGTATTCACCTTACCATACTGTTGACGGTGGAAATTCACCATTTCCAACCCTCAATATTCTCACATAAATGGAGGCATATGCATTATTTACTAGCATTTAGGTTTGAATAATGTAGTTCCACTTGTCCTTGGAGATTATTTGTATGTAGGTGATTTACCCTTTAAAAGAGATGGAAACTCCACTTCTATGAAGCAACCATGCCAACTCAGCTGAGGAGGTGGCTGCCACCAAGGGAGACATGGCAAGACACGTCATCGATCCAAGGGAGGCACTCACCGACAAATCAGAGGACACCACATGGACTTCACATGGATCAAAGGGCCCACCTCGGATACCAAATCAAGCCATGCACTGGGGATGGATCATAGGGCCCACAAGGCAGCCACTCAGAGGAAGCACACCAGGTGGGGCCACCCAAGGGGGCCGGCCGATCCTAGGATCGGCCGAACCTACCTAGGGGGCGCCCATCTGGTCGCTCCACGTGTTGGTTGCTCATTGGTCACTTGCTTCACTCCCGGGTGTTTAGGGGCCATTTGGGCGTCCGAGCAAGCCTTGTCCTTGCCTATAAATAGAAGGGGAGGGGCTCCCATTTCTCACACACCACTCTCTCATTCTCCTCTCACTTTTAGTTTCCAAGGCTAGGGGGTAGGCTAGAGTAGCTCTTATTCAGGTTCCAAGTCCTCTTGGAAGTTTAGGTATGAGTTCTCTTTTATCTTTATTTCTTTGTATGACTTTGATCTACTTCAGTTATTCAACTATTTCATATAAAGTCTTGGTTGATCATATTCTTGATATGTTCTTGAGTTCATCCTCTGTTCATCATTTAGAGGCTCGTGTTCTTCGTGAACACTACCTTTTGATCCACTTGAAGGGTGATAAACTCCTTCCTTATGTGTTTGTTCATAAGTTAGAGGCTCGTGTTCTTCACGAACACGACCCTTTGATCTTGTTGATTAGACATAAGAGAGTTCATATCTGTTCTTATGTCTAGCCTTAGTTGATCTTGTTAGATGGCATGACAGTGTTGCATGAGGTCTGTGTTCAAGCTACGGTACTCGGTCTAGTTGACCAGTCTTCTGGTGGCTTTCACCCTGGGTCACAATAGCCCGGACCGGGTGAAGTCTAGCAGCAACGTAGGCATGGTGCCTGGGTTGTCTGGCTACGATAGTTATGAGCATACCCCCCGTAATGAGAGGTCGGTCCTCAGGTGGTGACAACCCTGTTGGATCCTAGGGCAACCTCCGCGTTGGGGTACCTGCTGTAGGAGTCTAAAGTCTAGTTTTGCAGAGTGCTGGTCGTCGCGGGCTACCTCCCCGTTTGTACTTGGGTGCTGAACCATGTTTCCCTCATGCAATACTCATGCCCATCTCTTGTATCTTCTAGCTTTGTATGTTTAGTACATTAGAACCTAGAGCTAACTCGTATGTTCCCCCTAAGCCGTAGTGTGCTAGAGTAGAGGTAGATTTGAGGTGTGTGTGTCACACTACCCCTATTATCTTTTATCTTACCCCTGTACTTGAGTGTGTTGTTCCCTATATCTATCTCTTGGTTTACATTCAGAGCAAAAGCATAAGTCTAAGATATCCGCCATTGCCTTCCTTGGATTCGATACCCTTGGAATACTCTCCTTCCTTGGGGAAATGCTACAATAGTTTATCTGTGCGCTTGCGGATTCGTTCATGATCGTTTAGATTAAACCTATGGCAACTCTCAATGTTCACGCTAACTTGCGCCAATTAGTTGTGACATTGGGAAATGCCAACAGGCATTTCTGGCGCCGACGTTAAGGATGGATTCCAAATCTGTTCTTAAGTGATCGACGTTCAGAAGTGCCAACAAGCATTTCTGGCGCCGTTGCCGGGGAAGGCACAGGATTATCATGACTATGCTTTGCAACTGTTTATAAACTCTGAGTAGGTTAGGACAACCCTCAATGCAGGCTAACCTTGATTGTCTTCTTTTATCTTTGGATGATGAAGACAGGTAGTGTATGACTGGTTTCGACCTACCGGGGAATTTTACTGAAGATCCCGAGTCACTTGTGAGGAAAGATCGAATTCATTTCGGCTCACCTCGTCGTACTCGTCCGGAGGACGAACCAGCTTCCTTTGTACCATCCACGTCCAACGCTATGGCCCAGAAGATACTTCGTGAGTACTCAGCTCCTTCTGCTGACCAGGTGCTGCAAGGCCCTGAGGTGGCAATGGGGACTGAAAATTTCGAGATCAAGACGGGTTTAATCACAATGGTACAAGCTAGCCCATTCTGTGGCAAGCCAAATGAGGATGCCAATGCTCATCTGTAGCAATTCCTTGAGCTGTGCAGCACTTTCGTCATCAGGGGTGCAAATATGGATGCTGTTCGTCTACGGCTATTTCCATTCTCCCTCTTGGGAAAGGCTAAGCAATGGTTCTACGCGAACCGGGAATCTATTGACACTTGGAGTAAGTGTTCACAGGCATTTCTCAAGAAGTTCTTCCCATTGGGTAAAACCAATGCTCTTCGTGGAAGGATTTCTGGTTTTCAGCAAGCAGCAAGTGAATCCATTCCAGAGGCTTGGGAGAGGCTTCAGGAGTATGTCCTGGCCTATCCTCATCATGGGATGGAAGATTGGCTCATTCTTCAAAGCTTTTATAATGGGTTGACTCCGACAGCCCGAGGCCATATTGATGCTGCTGCTCAAGGAGCATTCTTCTCACTCACTGTTGATAATGCTAAATCATGGAGAAGATGGTCTTCAACCAAGGGTGGAGTGATGAAAGACTCCAACCACGACCGAGGGGTACTCATACTGTCAAGGAAGCAGACATGATTACTGCCAAGATGGATCTTCTTATGAAGAGATTGGATGACTACACCGGCGAGAAGGCTGCCATGGCCACTACTTCTTTGCCTATGGACTCTCACATGACGTGTGAAGTCTGTGGCAACACTGGGCATTCAGGCAACTATTGTCCGGAGACTCAGGAGGAAGTAATGTACATGAATGGCAATAACAATGGTTATCGTCCACCTCAACAAGGAGGCCAATCGTGGAATCAACAACGCCCTTATTATCAAGGAAGTAACCAAGGTAATTCTTACAATCCTAACCAACCTTCCTTGCGAGATCTTATTTTTGGGCAAGCTAAGATTAATGAAGGTATTAACAAGAAGCTAGCTGCCCTTGATAAAACTATGGAAAGTCTCAATGTTAAGCTTGATAGTTTTTCTTCTGCCCAGAAGAGTCAGCTGAGTTTCAACAAAATGTTAGAAACCCAGTTGGCTCAGCTGGCTGCTTTGGTTCCATCTCCTGATAACGGGAGGATCCCGGGGCAACCCGTATCCTCTTGTGAAAATGTTAGTGTAGTGTCAACCAGGTGGGGTAAGCCACCTAGGAGGACACATGCTTCTGACTATGCAGGAAAGCCCATACAACAAATTCTTGATCCATGGGAGGAATCAACAGTGGTGCACAAGAAAGATCTAGGCTACCCAACTATCACGTGCACAATTTATTACAAGAAGATCAGGCATGCTCTCTGTGACCTTGGTGCAAGTGTTAATCTCATGTCCAAGGCCATGTTCGAGCAACTGGGATATCCAGCTCTCTCTCCAACAGCCCAGACTATCCAACTCGCAGACTCAAAGATCCGATATCTAGAAGGAATTGCTGAGAGTTTATTGGTTAAGGTCAAGAGCTCTTATGTCTTCGCGGATTTCGTGGTCCTTGACATGGATGACGAGGGAGGAATGCCGCTCATCCTTGGGTGGCCATTTCTCAGTGATGTTCGAGCTAGAATCAATGTGGGGTCCGGTATCATCCGTTTCCGCATTGGGGAGAGGAACTTGAAGTTCAAGTTTCAGGACAAGGAAGAGCAATGCTATTTGGTGCAAGATAGTGTTGAATAGCTTGGGGGAAGGACAGAGCCTTCACCCCCAAGGAAGAAATCTCCGTCAAAAAGGTTGAAGAAAATTCGGAAAGAATGGCGGAAGATTGAGATGGCACCAACCTCTACTTCTCAGGAGTGGGGTGCTGAATGGAATTGATCACTGAGAAGAGTCCAACTCGTCAGACTAAAAATGATGGGTCCTTTCTACCAAAAAGGTTAAAGCTGGTATTTATCTCATATTTCCCTTTCCAAAAATTTCATTTCCAAAATTGCATATTTGATTTTCCAAAACTCTGCATTTGCATGCTAGATTTATCTAGCCCCTTTTCCCTTTTCAAAAATAAAATTTCTGAAAATAATTTCTGAGTTTGAAAACCATAGAAAATTTATTTGGGCAATTTCTGGAGTAAACTTTGGCCGGTGCACCTTGGCATATCTTCGTATAGCCGTTGGTGGCACACCTGCCAAAGGGGGCCAGCACCGGGCCCACCAGTGGGCTGGCCGAACCAGGGTTCAGCCGAACCCTGGCAACGGTCAAGTGGGCCCAGCCTTGGCCAACGGCTCCAAGCCGTTGCCCAACGGCTATCCCGCGGTGTGCTGCCCCTTTGCTCTATAAATTGGACCCGAGAGGGGGTGTTCTTCACCCATTCAACTCATTTCATTCACACTCCCCTCTCTACTCCTTGCTCTCTTGGTTTTCTTGGATTTCATGCTCAAGATTGGATCATCAAGTGGTCTCTCTATTGTGTTGCCGAAAATATTGTTGTTGGTGGAGCAAACACGGTAAGAACTTCATTCGATTTCACTAACACATCACCGAGTTGCTCTTGTTGTTTCTTGTTGTTGTGCTAGCATGAATTGGACGGTGAACACTCTCCGGAGGGTGACACGCTCACGCTCCCATTCGCGGGCAAGCATGAGTGCATCCACCCCCGCTAAGCCGACACCGAGCCCATCAACGATGGATTATGAAGAAGAGCAAGAGGAGCAAGCCGAGCCACAAGCAAAGGAGGAGGTCGTCGACGACACCCCCTACCTCAGCTTGTGGCGCGATCGAGAGGAGCAAGCCTATGCTCTCTTGAAGGACTGAGTCTTCGCCCACACCAAGGACTTCGACCTGGCTCTCTTGGAGAAAAGAGGTATGAATCTCGAGTTCGCTTCTATTTGGAATGCTCTCGGTTGGGAGGAGTTTGCGCCGGTCACAGAGCTTGGCTCTCAGCTCCTCACCATCCAGTTTCTTTGCTCTCTTACCGAGACCCCGGATGGCATTGAGTTTCGTCTTTTCGGGACCGATTATCGTCTTTCTTGGAAGGATCTTAGTCGTCTTCTTGGTTTTAGTCCTCGTTGTGCTGTCTCTTTGAAGCGAGCTTGTGAGGGTTATGTTCGGGAATCTTTCTGGGCAGATATCTCTGGTCTTGTTTACAGTGGCAAGTTTGTACCTCGGTGCAACGATATTGTGCATCCCACTCTCCGCCTGTGGCACAAGTGGCTCTCCATTACTCTCTTTCCACGAGAGGATGTTCGGCCTATGCGCAGCGATGAGATGATGCTATTATACGCCGCTGTCAACCAGATCAAGGTCTCTCCCGTTAAAGCAATGATTCAGCAGTGGATGACGAATTTCAAGATGATAGGCCCTATTGAGTGTACGGCTTTGGTGACTCGTATTGCTCTCAGACTCGGGGTTCTTAGCTGGAATCCTGTACCCTTCATCGGGACACCCCGAGTTCTCATTGATGAGGCATACTTGATCCAGGGGCATATACTCAAGAGGGGCCCAAATGATTCTTTGACTTTCTTCTTTCCGGGCTATGCAAACCAAATCCCGTTACCTAACCCGGGGTTTGGATTGTATAACTCGGAGTCACTCACCATTCCCCTTGTTACGCAAGAGGAAAGCCGTTGTGCTAGTGTTTCAGGTAGGTCCACCAGGAGCGCAGCAAAGAGAGCACACATGCAGCAGCAGCAGCAGTCACAGCCGACACCACCACCACAGCCTCAGCCACAGCCTCCTACACCACCGGTGGCAGGAGGGGCCCCTGCGGGGTACATGTCCGGGGTTACCCCTGGATATGCACCTGGTTGGGACCAGCCCACCTACCAGCCGAGTGTGAGTGGCACGGCTTGGGTAGGCGCGAGCAGAGCTCAGTGGGCCACACCCGCTAGTTCCAGCTCTGGTGGTCCACCTCCGTCTTCGTCCTTCCGACGGCACTCTTCCACCTCTGCACGCGATGCTCAGCTCGCACAGCAGATGGGAGAGCTCACCGTCCAGGTCACAGGATTGGAGGAGACGCTGAACACCCACGTCGAGTCTACCTCAGCGTGGCAGCGTCAGGCTGGTGAAAGGATAGCAGCCATGCAGCAAGATCAGCGGCAGTACATGGAGGCGCAGAGGGCTTATTACGCGAGTCAGGGTTTCTTCTACCCTCCTCCGCAGTGAGCCTGAAGCTAGCTTGGGGGAGGACCCCCATCCTGAGGTAACTTGTATCTTCCTTCATTTTCAGAATATCTTATAAATGAAAATCCAAAAAAATCTGCAAAATAAAAAGATCAAAAATATTTATTTCCTTTCATCATCATCATTTGCTTAGTTTGCTTTGATATGCTTAGTAAGAATGCTTTGCTTCTATGGTTGAAATGATGAATAGTTGCTCTGTTTATTCTCCTCATATGTCTTGCCTACAGCTTTGTATCCTACCTAAGTTTTGAGTTTGTTGGCTTGTATGTTCAAACCTTAGCTTGAAAACTTTGGGTAGCAAAAAGCATGATCCTTGCCTAAGTTGTTGTGAGACATGATATGGTATAATAGAGTGCTATGATCTTGTGCTTAGTGATGCTTGACATCCGGAGTTTTCCTTTTTGAAAAAATCAAAACATGATGAGTTCCTCAATGATGAGAATTTCCCATCCAAGGCCATATGTAGATTCTAGTTCTTAGCCTCCACATATGCAGCTTGTTCTCTCGTTGAGCTTTGTCAAATTGTTGTGACCCTTGTTGGAACTCATACTCCCGTGATCAAGATCACGTACACGTTCATGCTAAACTTCTACACTGGAAGTTAAGCATTCATCATTTACTCCATTCTGCTCATGCATTCTTCCATGAATAAAACTCTATGTATCTTTGCATCATTCATCCCTCTCCAAATATCTCCAATAGAGACAAAGGGCTAGCTAAAAAAGAGAGAGAGAGAGAAAAGCATGCTCAAAATCGTGGCAAAAAATAAATAAAGAGAGCTAGCCCAAGTCTCGAAAAAATTCAAAAAGAGAAAAAGGGAATGATATGTGCAAGAGAAAGAGTTCCACCATATAGATGGTAATAACTAGTACCTACTCCAGGGCTAGTGTCCACCTTACCATCAATCCCTCATTCCCTCATATAAAGCATGGCAATATCTAGCACCCATTTCCGGGCCTAGTATCCACCTTGCCATGCTCATATCCATCACACACACATATGCACATCTTGATCAGGATGTACGTTTATTTGTTCCAAGGGTCCGGTTTTTGACTTAGCAAAATATGAGAGACAAGTATGCCACATCTTCCCTACCTACAGCTCCACATAAAGCCTATTAGGAGTAGGATGTGAAGAAAGGCAACATTGATGCCTTGGTGAGGAATCATACACCTTTGAGCGATCTGAGAGTATCATTTGAGGAACTCTGATTTTCTTTTTGAAAAATTTGCAAAACCTCCAGATTACTAAGCTGATCAAGGTATGAGTGATTATGCATTCTCTATATAACCATTCAGTCTCTCACCCGCCCAAGGCAGGTGAAGCTATATGCCCCACGTATCAGGCGAAAGGTAAGAACATTGCCAACTTGTTCAACTCTTGGTAGAGTACTTTGCTGTATGTTTGCCATAAGTTGAGAATACAACATTGTAGCAACTCCTGATCAACCAACCTAAGTCTCTAATGTCTTGCTTCGAGACGAGCAAGAGGTTAGCTTGGGGGAGTTTGTTGACAGTGGAAATTCACCATTTCCAACCCTCAATATTCTCACATAAATGGAGGCATATGCATTATTTACTAGCATTTAGGTTTGAATAATGTAGTTCCACTTGTCCTTGGAGATTATTTGTATGTAGGTGATTTACCCTTTAAAAGAGATGGAAACTCCACTTCTATGAAGCAACCATGCCAACTCAGCTGAGGAGGTGGCTGCCACCAAGGGAGACATGGCAAGACACGTCATCGATCCAGGGGAGGCACTCACCGACGAATCAGAGGACACCACATGGACTTCACATGGATCAAAGGGCCCACCTTGGATACCAAATCAAGCCATGCACCGGGGATGGATCATAGGGCCCACAGGGCAGCCACTCAGAGGAAGCACACCAGGTGGGGCCACCTAAGGGGGCCGACCGATCCTAGGATCGGTCGAACCGACCTAGGGGGCGCCCATCTGGTCCCTCCACGTGTTGGTTGCTCATTGGTCACTTGCTTCACTCCCGGGTGTTTAGGGGCCATTTGGGCGTCCGAGCAAGCCTTGTCCTTGCCTATAAATAGAAGGGGAGGGGCTCCCATTTCTCACACACCACTCTCTCATTCTCCTCTCACTTTTAGTTTCCAAGGCTAGGGGATAGGCTAGAGTAGCTCTTATTCAGGTTCCAAGTCCTCTTAGAAGTTTAGGTATGAGTTCTCTTTTATCTTTATTTCTTTGTATGACTTTGATCTACTTCAGTTATTCAGCTATTTCATATAAAGTCTTGGTAGATCATATTCTTGATATGTTCTTGAGTTCATCCTCTGTTCATCATTTAGAGGCTCATGTTCTTCGTGAACACTACCTTTTGATACACTTGAAGGGTGATAAACTCCTTCCTTATGTGTTTGTTCATAAGTTAGAGGCTCGTGTTCTTCACAAACACAACCCTTTGATCTTGTTGATTAGACATAAGAGAGTTCATATCTGTTCGTATGTCTAGCCTTAGTTGATCTTGTTAGATGGCATGAGAGTGTTGCATGAGGTCTGTGTTCAAGCTACGGTACTCGGTCTAGTTGACCAGTCTTCTGGTGGCTTTCACCCTGGGTCACAATAGCCCGGGCCGGGTGAAGTCTAGCAGCAACGTAGGCATGGTGCCTGGGTTGTCTGGCTACGATAGTTATGAGCATACCTCCCGTAATGAGAGGTCGGTCCTCAGGTGGTGACAGTCCTGTTGGATCCTAGGGCAACCTCCACATTGGGGTACCTGCTGTAGGAGTCTAAAGTCTAGTTTCGCAGAGTGCTGGTCGTCGCGGGCTAGCTCCCCGTTTGTACCTGGGTGCTGAACCATGTTTCCCTCATGCAATACTCATGCCCATCTCTTGTATCTTCTAGCTTTGTATGTTTAGTACATTAGAACCTAGAGCTAACTCGTATGTTCCCCCTAAGCCGTAGTGTGCTAGAGTAGAGGTAGATTTGAGGTGTGTGTGTCACACTACCCCTATTATCTTTTATCTTACCCCTGTACTTGAGTGTGTTGTTCCCTATATCTATCTCTTGGTTTACATTCAGAGCAAAAGCATAAGTCTAAGATATCCGCCATTGCCTTCCTTGGATTCGATACCCTTGGAATACTCTCCTTCCTTGGGGAAATGCTACAATGGTTTATCTGTGCGCTTGCGTATTCGTTCATGATCGTTTAGATTAAACCTATGGCAACTTTCAATGTTCATGCTAACCTGCGCCAATTAGTTGTGACATTGGGAAATGCCAACAGGCATTTCTGTTGCCGACGTTAAGGATGGATTCCAAATCTGTTCTTAAGTGATCGACGTTCAGAAGTGCCAACACATACTCACCATACTCATACACGTGCACATCTTGATCTGACTGTGTGATTAGATTTTCTCTGTGGATCCAGTCTTTGACTTTGCAATACATGTGGTACAAGTATGCCTTGTCCTTTATCCTACCCTGAGCTCCACATATAGCCATCATTAGAAGTAGGGTGAAGAAAGGCAATCTAATGCCTTGGTGAGGACATATACACATTGAGCGATCAGAGAGAATCAAATGAGGAGCTAATCATGGTTTACTTTGAAAATTTCTCGCAAAAACCTCAAGTTACTTAGCATGATGAGCAGGAGTGATTTGATTCATGACTGTTCCATTCCTCAACTACCCAAGATAACATGATAGACACTTCACAGAGTTCACAAGTGCAAGGTATGGTTCAGAATATCCCTTATGCTTACTTCATACCTATGGATAACATGTCTCACTTTGATTTTGTTCTTCCCTTCACTAGGGACGAGCAAAGGTCGAGTGTGGGGGTATTTGTTGACGGCTGATTTTCACTCACTTCTTACCCGTCAAACATGTACCTTTTGGCATGGAAATTGATCATCAACACTAGAATAGGGCTTAAACTAATCATTTCCACAAGTGTTGGTGATTATGCAAATACAGGTGAATAGCACTAGAAAGAGGAGTAAAAGCACAAGTCTTTGATCCAAGCACTTCAAGACCAGCCAATGAGGGGATGCCACCTAGGATTCCCCTGGATCACTGACGTCATCAATCCAAGAGAGGCAAGCCTGATGAATCATGAAGCGCCACATGGACATCACATTGATTCAAGGGCCCACTTATCCCCCAAAACCGTCGGGAAACTTGGCATGCACGGAGGACAAGCATCAGGGCCCACCAGTCAGCCACCACGAAGAAGCACAGGGCGCCACGTGGCCCCGTGGTTTCGACCAAACCGTGGATCGGCCAAACCGCCTTTGGTTCGGTTGATCCCGGCCTTCCACGTGGCAGCCTCTGATTGGTCCCTGGTTGCAATCCCGGGCATTTTGGAGCACTTCGAGCCCCGAAGCAAGCCTCTCCCTCCTCTATAAATAGGATGGGAGGGGCTCCCATTTGAGACACACACTTCTCCTCCTCCTCTTCATTTTGGCTTGGAGCCTCTATCTTTAGGAGAGGGGAGCTCTTTGTATAGGATTAGTGCTAGGAAGTGAGGTGGGAGGCTTGAGGACATGTCATGATTCATGACATCTTTCCTCAAGAACGATCCTCAGCGGTGCCTTTGTTCTTCAACTAGACTAAAGTGAGTATTTTGACATTTTTTATTTAGACTAAAGTCGTATGCATGCTTAGTTGCTTTGTTCTTGTGTTCTTCGTTTGTTCTTGGTTTAGAGGCTTGTGTTCTTCGAACACAACCCCTTTCGATCCAGTAGACTTAGATCATAAGTTTGCATCTAGTTTGCTAGCTTGTCTATTAGAGTAAAGTGAAGCTCCTGCATGTTTCTAGTTAGATCAAAGTGCATTCGTGATCTTGCATGAGTGATAGAGCATCCCTTGAGCTAGTGCCAGTATCTCCCTCGCGGATTTGTAGTAATAGTAAGTGGTGTAAACGTGGTGTCTGGACCATAAGCTATCCTTCGAAGACCACGTACGATCGTAGCGTAGAGGTAGGCCGCAGTGGTGACAGCCTGTTGGACCCTTTGTCGACCCTCTATGTCGCGTACCGAGTTGGGTTCACTCCAGCACATTGACCTAGGATGTGCCTGGTGCCCGAAGTGAGTGTTATACCTGAGAGACCATAACTAGACTCTGCGCTCGTTCGAGGCAGATCCTTTCTACCTATCCTATCAATCAGTGTTGTGTCCTTGGATCATCTATACTAGAGTAGGAGATAGTACACGCCGTTCCTTGGATTCGATACCCTTGGAATACTCTCCTTCCTTAGGGAAGTGCTACAGCGGTATTTCCGTGCGCTTGCGGTATACCCGGTTGTTCTTATATGCTCCCGCTAACCGGTGCCATAGTGGTGACGTTAAGAAACGCCAACAGAGGACGTCGTGGACACTTGCTTCCTCTGCTCTGCCTCGCACCGCCTCTTCACCAATGCCACCGCAACGTCCCTGCTCTGCTCCTCTGCTTCAAGCTGCCCCGCTTCTTCTTCGCCGTCATTGCCGCCGCGTCCACGAGCACAGGTGAGCCTTTCCCTCTCGCCTGGTGATGTGAAGGGCCAGCCTTCGTGCCGCTCGCCTCTGTTTCGACTGGGAGAAGCCCTGGGCCCGAGCGCCGTCTGACCTATTCGCACGCATCGCGCCGCTGCCGTGCAAAACGCCGTCGCCCATGTGAGCCAGCCTTCGAGCTGCGCATCTTCGTTTGCAGGTGCTACTGCCTACTCCGACGTGCGCGCGAACCTGCTAGACTGACCTTTCTTTCCCCGCTCTACCAGCTCTTGTTGCTGTCCTGTTCGTCGTGCCGCCGTGGCCATCGCCGGCATCCACGCATGCGTGTATGAACGAGAGGGCCAAGCCTTCTCTTTTTGGGCCGTTCTGCACCCCGTGCACACCCGGCAGCTCGTGCACGCGAACTGGCACGTCGGCGCGCTTGCGCACTCGTCGTACCGCTGCTCTGCCTCTCGCCGTGCCACTGCCCTGAACCGGCCAAGGGCCAAGCCTCTTCCTTTTCCGTGCTCTGCCAAACCCGTGTTGCCAATGTGATCGCCGTGCGCCGCTGCCAGCCCAGCACATGCGCGCGCAAACCCGTTGCGCCGCTGGGTCCCTGGAACACCAGGACGCCGCGCACAGGCGAGCTTGCGCACGCGCCCAGGAACGCCCAAGTTTCCGCGTTGACACCTTGCTCACGCACGCACATGCCACTAGAGCCCATCCGCACCGCCCTCCTGTTGCCTTGCCGTGCTCGCACTCGCTCGCCGCCGCATGCCTGCCCAGGCCGGCGTGCTCGCCAAGCGCCCGCACGCGTGTGTGTCAAGCCGCAGCTCCGTGATCTCGCCTCGCCGTCGCCACACCCTAGCACCGAGCCAACCCGACGCGCACACGCGCGCACGACGAGCCGCCAGTCCCCCTTTCAAACTCGCCGCCGAGCGAGCTCCTGCCAAAGCGGGTCAAGGGTCGAGCCCTTCCTCGCCTGTGCTTCTCTTGGGCACCCTGAACCTCACCACATGCGCGCATCTGTTGCCGCTGGCGCTTGCGAATGCCGCTGCTCTCTGTCCCGCAGGCATGAGGCCGCCGTGCCCTGTAGCCGTCCAAGATCGAGTCTTTTGCTGCCCTAGATGCTTCCCCGGGCCGTTTAGAGCCTCGCCGTTGATCTTTCGTGCCGGCCGCCGGAAATCTCGCCGCCGGCCGTGCCTCGCCTTCCCGCCGTCCGTTTGGGGGCAATTCCTCGAGCACCTGGCGGCCGCCCCGACTCTGTTGGGGGATTTCGTGTGCATGTGCAGCCACACCACCCTCTGCCACATTGGATTGCCAGGATCCTTCGCGCCGGCCAATCACCTGCTGCGCCACAACACCGTCCACACGCACGCGAGCCGCACCGGATCACCCGGATCTTTTGCGTCTGCCCAATCCCTGCGCAAGCCACACAGCAGAACACACACCACCCCGCCGCACGCCACAACAGATCCCGTGCGCCTGAAGCTGCGTCAGCCGCCACGTGGCTGCCACCTCCTCATGTGGCTAGCTTATAGCTGCTGCGTGGCTGCCACATGGAGGACAGTAGCCAACCTGTAGTTAGTTTGCAGCCTAGTTAGAGTCAGCTAGAGCTATCCTATAGCTAGCTAAGAGATATATATATTGTGGATGCGCAATTTAATTTCAGAAATGGTTTTAACCTTCAAAAATTCATAACTAATTCATACGAGCTCCGAAAAATATGAAACCACTTTCATAATCTTTCTAAAATCATGACGCACCCATTAGTTAGGCTTTTGCTCCCTTTTGGCTCTTATTGCTTCTTTTTTTGGTGTTATTTGCAAATTAGCACCGGTATTTATTTGTATTCGCGAATCTAGGAGCTACCGGAGCCGGAGAGCCGACCCAGGACTACGACGATGACTTCGCCTTCGATGACTACCCTCACGTAGGTTCACGCCCGACCGACCTTTGAATGCCCATTAGGCATTGCTATTAGAACTGCTAGTGCTTTAATTATGCATGATGATGGATTATGATGGAACCTTGCACTGTCCCTTTTAAATACCTTGTCCTTGATTGACCTACTACTACCACTACTATATTTATGCGTGATTATACGCTGAGCTTGCTGTGCATGTGTTGGGGCTATGTGGTAGTTTCTTGGTGTGTGTGGGGAAAAACTGGCAGGAGAAGGTGTTTTTGGGTTACTTGGCGGGGGTGAGCTCAAGACAACCCGATCCGGGATCGGGGGCCAGGGTTCGTCTTCTCGGGTGATTCCCAGTTTGGCACCTATGGCGGGTACACTGTTTTAGGAGCACAATTGTTGGGGTTTTTGTGATGACTTGGAGGATAGGAGCTCGCCTCGGTCTGAAACCGAGTGAGTCGCTTTGTGTTCACGGGACTTTCGTATACACCACCTCGCCGAGAGTGGGGATAGGGCCGGGTCGACCCTGGCAAGTGCGATTCCATACCTGTTAGTAGGATAGAGGGTATCAGTGAGAGGGAAGTGGGTGAGGACCCTTTCCCTTTGCAGTCGCCCCCCGTGTGGCCACACGGGGGCATGTTCACTGTTCTGGGGTGGTCCTTTGCGAGGGACCAAATCGAGACCCGGATGCAGGATGGAATCGTAACTCCTAGGTGTTCGTCCGGTAGGATGGACTTGGTTGGCTGATCACCGCCGGGTGCCATTCCGAGTTGGGTACAGGTGTACACGCTCTGCAGAGTTTAGATCTATACGTATAGCCGCGTCCTCGGTTATGGACATGCCCATTGTTTACTCCGACTCTTACGTTTTGGGATTTCTGCCTCCCCCTTATAGGATGAGAGTGTATGGTGAGCCGTGGTTGTACTCGGGGAGAGGAGAGTTGCTCCCTCTGCCTCGCGGATCCAGGTGCAATCATTAAGGTGCGAGGAGTGGGAGTTCTCGCACCGACCCTAGATGGAGATAGGTTCTGGTGAAGGTGATCTTGGTGACCAGGAGTAACCGTTTGTGGATGAGAGATGTGGGAATTGGTGGGAATTGGAGATGATATTCTTTTGTTATTGATGTTGCTGCTGCTTAGGAAACCCAGCCTCTACCTTGTTCCTTTCTTTACCTTTAAAAGTAGGCCACTTAAAGCTTGCATACGGTTGGTGACGTGGACCTATCCCGATCCTTGGGGATAGCCCCTGAGCTTGCAGGGTACGAGTCAGACTTCGACAACAACGCCGACGGATGGTACGATTGAAGGGCGCGACGCTACGCTCAAGGATGCCTGTGGGAGAGAAGGATGAAGCTAGAAACATCTTCTGGAAGCTAGCTACCGCTGCGTAGGCTCTTATTCATGTTATTCCGCCAAGAGGTGTGTAATGATGTACTCCTGTTTGGATTTGTAATAAAAGTAATACTTTTGGATGCTTATTTTCGTTGTATGGTTGTGATATTTATCTGTGATAGATGTCTGTGCGTGATAGCGTCTGATCCAGGGACTATCACGAGTACAGATTGACCGGTTTTCCTCTTTTGAAAACCCGGATTGTTACACCCCATCACTGCTTCTTTGGGAACAGACGGTTCCCAAAGCAATGCAACGCTAAAGGGGGGTTTGAAGCCGACAGTGATGACGTTTTTCTAGTAGTGTGAATGCCATATGTGATTTGGTTGTTCCAACAAGTGTGGTTTGTGAAAATAAATTTTTGAGTCTATCCAGTTTTCCGAAATGGAATGGAAAATGTATTTAAAAAATGAAGTTAAATATTTTCTGAAAACGAAGAGTGCGACTTCATTGAAAAAAATATTTCCATACGATCAAAGCTTATCTCAGCTCAATTAGACCACATTTAAAATTTTCTTTCTGAAGTAAGGAAAATGTTTATCCGAGAGAGTTATATTGGTTGAAAACTGACCCCTCTTGCTCAAGGAACTAAACAGCAGGTGTTTCAAGAAACCTGAGAAGATAACATAAATGAAATACTATACGAATTGGTTTCGCAAAGATGTAATATACATCTGGATATAATTAATTAGTGTGAGTTGCGTGCCTTCCTTTTTAACCATTAGTAAAAGTATATAATGTGCAAAAGAGATCATCATCTAGTCAGGCCTATAGCTAGAGCTTCCCCGAGGGGCGCTGGTTTTTAAAAATGCAAAAAGCACAAAGAGTAAAAGTGGGTTCAATGAACATCTTTGTGGACACACTGATGCTATCTGTCGGGATCTGTCACCGCCGGCAAGTAAATTTGTACGGTCGCATGTCGGGATCCGCACGGTGGCACAAGAGACACTAAGGTTTATACTGGTTCGGACCTCCAGAGAGTAATACCATACGTCCAGTCTGGGGGGAGTGTTCTTTATGCTCAAGTTCGTAGTAGGGGTTACAAACTGGTCGGGAGAGAGCCTCGGAGCCCAAGTCCCTGATGTGGGTGCAGAGTGGTTCTTGTAGCCTGAGGGCGTACGTGTGGGTGAAAACGTATGAGCGTGTGTGTCTATCTGTGTATGTGACCCATTCCTCCCCCTTTTATAGTCGCAAGGGAGAGGGCAAGGGGGTAAACACAGGAATGGAAATTAGATTACAGTGTAGGGTGTCCTTCTCCACATCGGGTGGTCGTCCAGACGTGGTGAGTCAGCTAGGGACTGTAGCGGAGTGGTTGTTGACCGTATGGGCCTCCCGGAATTGCGGGTTCCGAGTAGTTGGTGCCAGGGGCTTCCCGAGCACGTCTCCGAGTAGTCGGGTGTCGTGGGTTGTCAGCTTCGTACCATGCTCCCATCAGCGTAGTTGGTATGCGTCTTTCCGGGGCACTGTGGGGCTCCTGTGCGGACGGGACGGCTCACACTGTGCCGTTCATGGCGCAATGGGCGTCCATGCTTCCTGATACCTGACACCCCCTTGTCAGTACGGCCCGGTATGGAGAGGGTTGCACGTGCCGGCGCGGGAGCAGGTGTGCGCGGAGGACCCGTCACATCAGGAGTGGGCCCCGCCTGTGGTTTGCTTCGTCGTGAAGACTGGATCGGACGAGGATGGAAAACTACTCGTGCGAACGAGTAGTCGGAGGCGAGGCGGAAACTACTCGTGCGAACGAGTAGTCGTGGTGGGGCCAGAAACTTGTGGTTCGAGCCGCCAAGTGGACGGAAACTTGTCGGACGGGCCTCCAAGTACTCAGAAGCTTGTCGGATGAACCGCTAAGTACTCGGAGGCGGGTGGTGCCCATTCGTATGGGCTGCCAAGTACTCGAACTTGACGGAAACTGGTCGTACGGGTTGCCAAGTGCTTGGGGACGGGGTACTTGTCGTATAGGTCGCCAAGTACTCGGAGTGTAGCCCGTACGTCCCCTTTCGGTGGTCACAGTGGCCCTAGTCTAGGCCCTCGTCAGTAGCCTCCGAGCCTGGTGACGGAGTCAAGGACTCGCTCCCAGGCTCAGTGGTCGTGGTGGTGAAGAGGTGAGTTGTGTTTTTCCGATGGGGGCGCGCGAGCGCACCTGCTGGGTGTAGCCCCCGAGCCCACGGGGAAGTCGGAGACTTGCTCGTGGGGTTAAAGATTTGATGTTGCGGAGATCTTATTCTGTTACGTGCTGCTGGGAATGTGCGTCGTGGGGTAAATGGGCGAAAATCTCGCACCGGTTTGGATTCGCGGGCCCATCGTGGTCGACGTGGTGACGCGTGCGCGCGCCAGTGGCGCCAGTAGGCGCGCCTTTTGAGGGGCGTCGCTTCGGTTCATGGGGCGTGCGGCCCAAAGGTGGGCCTGGCATTAACTGCCCCCGCCCGCACAGTTACCACCTTTTTATACGCGGCGGTCGCCGGTTGGGATTTTCCCCATTCTTCTTCCTCGCCTTCCTCGCTGCCGCTTCCTCGTCATCCTCGCGTATTCTGTGCCTGCGTCTCTTTCTTTCTTCGAATCGAGCTTCAAGCCTGCTTCCCGCCGTCGTCGCCATGTCGAACTGGGCACGCTCCACCATCACCTTCCCGCAGGTCGACCGCTTCGTCTCCATGGGCATGCTGCCGGCACGCACTAAAGCCGAGGAGTGGAAGCTTCCCGGGCTCGAGACCTCCCCCAGCCTCCGCCGGGGTATGTAGTCTCCTTCGTGGCCTTCCACGAGCGCGGCTTCTCCGTCCCCACCGGACGGTTCATCCGCGCCGTGCTCGAGCAGTACGGGCTGTAGATTCAGCACCTCAACCCCAACAGTATCCAGCAGATGGCGGCGTTCGACGCGTTGTGCGAGGGGTACCTAGGCGTAGAAGCCCACTGGCACTTGTTCAGGTAGTTCTTCCTGTTCGTGTGCCTGAAGGACGATGGTCGTCCAGCGGCAATCGGGTGCGCCAGTCTCCGGTTGAAGCAGGGGAGGTCAGAGGCGTACATCCGCAGCTCGCTGACAAGCTCCAATAGTGGGTGGCACGGGGATTGGTTCTACCTCAAGAACGATCCCCAGAACCCGCTCCCGGCGTACAACGGCGACTGGTTCGAGCGCGCACTGGAGAAGTAGAAGTACGGGCCGGAGAAGAAGGACTGGCTGAGGCTGATCCAAAGCAGCTGGTATGTGCTCGAGGTGCTCCGCACCTATGGCGTGGACCTAGTAGCTATCATCAGCGGCTATCACGCGAAGGGGATTGTCCCGCTTCGGCGGCGAACCCTTCGCATTTACCAGATGACGGACGGTCGGACCCCCTTCGAGGGGACGGTGACGACCGACCCCCTGCCCTCGGAGGATGAGGTCCAGCGCCGTGTGGCGCAGGCGACCGGGATCGCGCATGTGGTCTGGCCGCTGTCGAATCTACTGTCGATGCTCCCGCACGAGGCCACTGTGGCCCTAGTAAGTTTTCCTTTCATTTTCCGATCTGTTTGGGATTTGTCGTCTGTCTCTGATCTTTTTGTGTCCGCTAGATGGCGAACACGGACGTCGTCCCTACACGGGCTTCTCTTATGGAGGATCTGGTGCGGAACCGCCTGGCCGTCGCGGCGGAGAAGAGGCGGGCCGACTGTGGAAGGCGTACCAGCAAAAGGAGATCGCGAAACGGTCTTGGAACTCCCGCCGTGCGACGCGCCGGCAAGCTCATGTGGCGAACGTGTCCCCGGACGAGGACCCTTCGTCGTTGCCCCCGTGGGCTGGTGACAAGAGCTCCGATTTTGATTGGAGCGACGAGGGGTCCTCTCCGCCCGCGCTGTCGCCCGCCGAGGCGGCGCCCGTACCGCACGCCGCGGAGGCAACCTCGAGCCGGCGGGCGTCGCACCGATCTTCTTGGGGGAGGGGGCAGTTCGAAGTATGTGCTTGCTCCCCCGCGGAGAGGAGGGACTCCTCCCGGTGTGGCGACTCTGCTCGTCGGCCGTCGGGGCGCGACACTTCGTCCCGTCCTTCCTGCGGCGACCAGTCACGCTAGAGGTCGCGCTCCCTGAGGAGGCGCTCATCGCGGGAGGACAGGGCCATGCCAAGGACTTCTCCCCCACTCGGGGCACAGGGAGGAGGGTCGAACGTCCCTCCGTGCCGCCTCCAATCGGTGGTCGTCGCGGCAGCTGGCTCAGCTGCCATCTAGATTTCCGCTCTTCCAGCGGCGAGCAAGAGGCCGGCCCCTACCCCGAGCTCGACCTCCACGAGCTCAAAACGGGTTCGGATCATTGCGTCGAGGTAGGTTCCGACTTGTTGCTAAGTTGCTTGTGATGTATTTCTTCGTATTCATCTTGCTTCGGTGCTTCTGTGTTCCAGCTGCCCTCCGCCCAGCATGATGAAGCCGTCGGCCAAGAAGATGCTGTGTCGGGACGCGTAGGTGATCCTCGGGGCGCCCCCGCCCGTCGCCCCACTGCCGATCTCTTTGTCGGGTCAGACCGGCGAGGAGGTGGACGAGAGGACCGTGACCCAGGAGGCGGCGGTCCCCCCAAGGGGTGCCGAGAGCCCTACGAGTAGCGGCGTATCGCTGAGCCAGATAGGCGTGGGGAGAGCCCTGTGAGGCCGAGCTGGAGAGGTGCCTGTCGGGGCCTGAGGTACCAGCCCCCAAGGCGGCTGCCCTGGCGGGCAACATCATCACTGGAGCAGAGCAGGGTCCCCTGCCTCTGAATAGATCTGGTCGCGACGAATGTCGTCGTGATCAAGGACGCCATTCCCGTTGCGTCGGCAGTCCCATCAACTGCGTCGCTGACGGCCGGCGCCGCTCCCCCGCTCGAGGCCTCGAAGATGTTCGATGTCCCGGAGTCTCCTTCTCCCGCTGCTCAAGACGTCGCGGGTCCCTTTGCGGTGGCGTGCTCGGTCCCGTCCGCGTCTCAGGAGTCGGAGGAGTCACGTCTCCTCTGGATGGTGCCGGTCTCGCGTGTTGAGGCCTGCGTCGACTCCGACGTCGACAAAGATGCAGAATCCTTGGCTCACCGAAATCTCGAGAGGGGCCTACGCTAGAGCGAGAGGGGCCTGCGCCAGATCGAGCGGGCGCTCAGGGAGCTAATCCTTCCTGCCGCCAGGGTGAGTTACCGATTCTCTTGTTTCCTTTTCCCATTAGCTCTTCGATCCAGTCACCCTTGCTGAGCGTGGAGTTTTTCATGGTGCAGGAGCTTGTCGGGAGCGGCGCCGATAGGTCTCGTGTCATCGAGGCGCTCCGAGCGAAGAAGTTGCAGCTGGAGGCACAGCTGGCCGCGACCCACCTTGTTGTTGCGGCTGCCGAGGCCAGTAGGGCAACAAAGTGGACCGCCGTTGAGGCGAGGGTGAAGTCCGCGGAGGACAATGCGGTTGCCGTGCAGTCAGAGAAGATCGCCCCAGAGACGAAACTGGCCGAGGCGGAGAAAACAGCGGTGGAGCTATGATCAAGCGCCGAGGCCGCCGCCCAAGCCGCCAGCCAGGAGAAGGCAGAGCTCGAGGCGAAGGTGGGCCGGACCGAGTCCGACCTCCAAGTGGCTCGTGAGCGGGTGACAGCCCTAGAGACCCAGGTTAGGGACGCCACCACCGAGGGGACTAGGCTCCGTGAGGTTGCCCGAAAGCGCGAGGAGGAGATTCTTAGTGAGTGACTCGCGGCCTTCACATCTTTTTCTTCTTGCGTAGTTTGCGGTTTTGTGACGTCGTCTTGGTTTTTGGGTGGACAGGCCTTCGCGTAACCCGCGATGACCTGTTGAAACAAGTCGCGGAGAAGGAGAGCCTTGTCACCTCGCACTTTGTCAAGAACCAGGAGTTGGTGAAGCTCACCAATGAGCTCTCTGACAAGATGAAAAGTACGGGGTGCACCCTCACTTTCCCTTGCCCTTTCTTGACAAAGACTTTTAGCTGAAGTTCGTTCTTTTTCCCTTCCCCAGAGCTTGTCACGGAGCTCGATCAGTCCAGGAAGTCCTGCGAGGAGACCCAGAAAACTCTCGAGGAGGTGCAAGTGGTTCGTGACTCCATGGCACGAGCTCTCACGAGGGTGTTGACGGATCTTGGGGTCGGCCCTGCTCCCTCATTGGCTGAATGCCTTGCTCTCACCGTCGGGACGTCTCAGCAGCGTGCACTGGACGTGGCGCACGACGTGGTGCGCAAGGTGGTCGCCATGTTCCTGTCACACTACCCGGAGCTAGACCATCAGTCGTTGAGCGAGGGGTGGGCTCCCGGTTATGAGAATGAGGAGTACGACGCCTTCGAGACGGACTCCATCGACTTTGCAGATGTCGTGACTGCCAACGCTCTGCATGATCTTGGCCTGTAGAGAGAAAACAAGGCAGCCTCGCAGGGGCTTTTTGATTATATTTTGACATGCCTGTAAAACACTATAAACCATGTGTGAATGTTCTTCCGACCAGGTTTATTAGCTTATTCGTTGTTTTATTTGCATGTCGTTCTCTTCCGAGTAGCTAGGAACTTGTGAGTTCGAGGAGTACGACCTAAGACTTAGTCGGCGGTGCTTTGTTTCGTAATCGCAGGGCTGTAGGAATTTGATAGCTTGGCCGGGCTGAGCCTTATAGTAGTACTACTCAGACGCGTAGCCCCCGAGCACTTTGGGGGAATGAGTGAGCATGCGGGTTTTGCAAATAAGAAAACTGCTCAGGGCAGTTGCTTAGAGGGTTGCCCGGCTGCTTCCGAGAGAGTGAGGGAAACAACCTAGGGTCCGAGGTTGCGCTTGTAGGTCTTTGCACCGTAGCCGCGGGGGCGTAAGTACTCGGAGCCTAGACAAGTGCGGGCCCGGAACCATGCGAGTTGTCGTCCTTTTCCCTAGCAAGCGCAGGAATACCGTGACGATCATTCGCAAGCGCGACTGACCGTAAATTACTTTTCAGTAGAAAAGTTTTTGAAAACAAGGTGGGGGAGGGGCATCGTGCCCTGGGTTGTAGCCCCCGAGCCCATGAGGAAGTCAGAGACTTGCTCGTGGGTTTAAAGGCTTAAGACGTTTTACTCAGGCAAAAAACGTAAACCGAAAAAGGGATAGCAAACTTATGAAATATGAACATAGCTCGAACCTATTGCATTATCTGAAGATGAAACAGAGAACTTTGCTTAAGGATAAAAGCGGCATAGCTGTTCTATGTTCCATACGTTGGAGATGACCCTGCCGTCCTCGTACTTGAGCTTGAATGTTCCTGGACGGAGCACCTGGTCGATGATGAACGGCCCCTCCCACAGCGGTGAGAGTTTGTGTCGGTCCTCGTTGCCTTGAACTCGTCGTAGTACGAGGTCGCCAACTTGGAACTTCCGACTTCGTATGTTGCGCTCATGGTAGCGTCGCAAGGCCTGCTGGTACTATGCTGAGTGAAGGAGGGCGACGCTGCACGCTTCGTCCAGCTGGTTGATGGCGTCCTCGAGGGTAACCTGGTTTCCTTCATCGGTGTATGCTTGAACCCTTGGGCTGCCGTAGTCGATGATCGTCGGGAGAACCACCTCTGACCCGTGCACCTGGAAGAAAGGTGTGCAGCCAGAGGCCCGACTAGGCGTGGTGCACAGGCTCCACAAGACGGACGGGAGTTCTGCTGCCCTCGTTGCTCGAAATTTCTCGAGGCTCTTGAAAATTCGTGGTCTCAAGCCTTGCAAGATCATGCCATTCACCCTCTCCACCTGCCCATTGGTCCTCGGATGGCTGACGACGGCCCAGTCCACGCAGATGTTGTTGTGGTCACAGAACTTGAGGAACTTCTTGTCGGTGAACTGGGTGCCGTTGTCGGTGATCATGGAGTTTGGGATCTCGAAGCAGTAGATGATGTCGGTGAAGAATGCAATGGCCTCTTTGGAACGGACACTTGTTATCGGCGGTCTCGATCCACTTGGAGAACTTGTCGATAGCCACGAGCAGATGCGTGTAGCCCCCAGGCACCTTCCTCAGTGACCCGACCAGATCCAGCCCCCAGACCACAAAGGGACAAGTGATGGGGATGGTCTGGAGTGCCTGTGCCGAGAGATGGGTTTGTCGCGCGTAGAATTGACAACCTTCGCAGCTGTGCACAATGTTGTTGGCGTCGGCGACGGCGGTTGGCGAGTAAAAACCTTGTCGGAAGGCCTTTTCGACAAGAGTTCTCGGAGCAACGTGGTGTCCGCACGTCTCGGTGTGAATGTCTCGCAACAACTCTTTTCCTTAGTCGGCCAGGATGCAGCGCATGAGAATGCCTTTGGCGCCTTGTTGTCAGAGCTCGCCGTCGACAAGTTTGTACGATTTGGCCATCCATACGATTCACCGGGCTTCCTCCTTGTCAGGTGGCAGCTTGCTTTCCACGATTCATTCGAGGAGTGGAATCCTCCAATCTAGGTCCTCAAGGTTGGGCTCTCGCATCTTGTCAATGTCCATGACTTCTTGCGTTGAGGATTCCGGTGGCTTGTCGTCATCGGAGCAGACGGACGGCTCGTACTGGTCGTAGGCAAAGACCCCGTGCGGAACAGGCTTCCGATTAGATCCTGCCTTCATGAGAGTGTCTGCCGCTTCATTGTACCTACGTAGCACGTGGTTGAGCTCGAGCCCCTGGAACTAGTCTTCCAGTTCATGCACTGCTTGGCAGTACGCCGCCATCTTCAGGCTTAAACAGTTCTTCTCTTTCATCACCTGTCCCACGACGAGGTCGAAATCTCCCCGGATTTCAAGATGGTGAATCCCGAGCTCGAGGGTGATTCGGAGACCATTGAGGAGGGCTTCATACTCTACGACATTGTTGGAGGCCGAGAAATGTAGTCGGACCATGTAGTGGTGAAGCCAGGTTTGGAGGCAAGAAGGGTCTCATTCAACCATCTTCTTCTTCCTTTCCCTTCTTTTCTTCTTCCTCCTCTCTCTTTTCTTCCTCCTCTTCTTAATCCTTGATCAGAAATTGTAGGAGGGGCTAAGGGGGGCTCCATGGGGTTTCTAGCGGTAGGGGGGCTTGAGCCCCACCCGCCCCACCGCTAGATTCGCCCCTGGGACCATGTACTCCATACGCACGCCCAGGGACGAGATGAAGACAAGTCCGACCCCGGCTCCTTCCTTCATGAGTGAGCCATCAAACTACATGAGCCACGTCTCGTGTTTGATTAGTGCTGGGAGGGTCTAAACCTCTGTCCACTCGGTGACGAAGTCAACCAATGCATGCGACTTGATGGCGCTGCGAGGCGCATATGTGATGTTTTGCCCCCATCAACTCGAGGGCCCACTTCGCTATTCTTCCTTCGGCCTCGGGGCTTTGTATGACCTCGCCAAGCGGGTATTTTGACACCACCATGATGGGGTGTGCGTCGAAGTAATTCCGAAGCTTCCGCTTGGTGATGAGGACAACATAAATCAACTTTTGGATTTACGGGTAGCGCATTTTTGAGTCGGAGAGGACTTCACAGACGAAATATACTAGGCATTGTACTTTCTGTGTCCTTCCGGGCTCTTCTCGCTTGACAACCAGTGCCGCGCTTACGACCTGAGTCGTTGCGGCAATGTACAGGAGCATGGGCTCTTCCTCCGCCGGTGCTGTGAGCACCGATGGGCTTTTGAGCAGGTTTTGGGCAAGTCAAGCACCTCTTGTGCTTCAGGAGTCCATGCGAAATGGTCCAACTTCTACATGAGTCAGTACAGCGACAGGCTGTGCTCACCGAGTCAAGCGATGAAACGGCTGAGTGCCGCGAGGCAACCAGTGATGCACTGCACCCCCTTCAGGTTTTGGATCGGCCCTATGTTCGTGATGGCTGAGATCTTCTCAGGATTCGCCTCGATGTCGCATTCTGACACGACAAACTCGAGAAGCATGCCTCTGGGAACCCCGAAGATGCACTTCTCGGGGTTAAGCTTTACCTCGTGCTCCCTTAGCTTTTCGAAGACCACTATGAGGTCGGGGATCAGGTCGCCAACTTTCTTCGATTTTACCACGATGTCATCGACGTAGGCTTCGATCAGCCGACCGATAGGATCTCCAAAGACGCGTGCATGCATCTTTGGAACATGGTGCCAGTGTTTTTCAACTCGAACGGCATAGACGCGTAGCAGAATGCACCGAAGGGGTGATGAATGATGTGGTGAGCTGGTCGTCCAGGCTCATCGTGATTTGATGGTACCCAGAGTAAGCGTCGAGAAAACAGAGGGTTTCACACCCAGCTGTCAAATCGACTACCTGGTCTATGAGCGGTAATGGAAACAAATCTTTTGGACATGCCTTATTCAGGCTCGTGTAGTCAACACACATTCTCCATTTGCCATTCTTCTTTTTACAAGTACAGGATTTGCTAACCACTCGGGGTGGTATACTTCTCTAATGAACCCTGCACTAAAGAGTTGCTTGATTTCTTCGCCGATGGCCTTGCATTTGTCGTTGTTGAAGCGGCGAAGTCGTTGCTTGATTGGCTTCGAGCCGGGCTTAATGTTAAGCTTGTGCTCGGTGACCTCCCTTGGAATCCCTAGCATGTCGGAGGGTTTCCATGCAAACACATCGAGGTTTGCTTGGATGAAGTCGACGAGCGCGCTTTCCTATTTAGGATCGAGCGCCGTCCTGTCAGGGGGTGAGACCTGGACAGATCCGCTAGGGGGTTACCCTAGAGGTTTGCAGGTTAATGGAGGATCGGGACCTAAGAGCGTAGGTGGTTATGCACGGGATGCACACGGAACTAGGCGAGTATGGCGGCGAGGAACAAGGAGACAGGGGTTTATACTGGTTCGGGCCTCCGGAGAGTAATACCCTACGTCCAGTTGTGGTGGATTATGCGAGAGGTTGGAGATGAGTTGTCCCTGTGCATGGAGCCCTAGGCCGCCTTATATGGGGGGACGGGCTAGGGTTTGCATGCGCAGGTCGGTTGACCCGTGTCGGGGTCGGTTACAACTGTGGGAGGCTTATCTCCCGGATTACAAGAAGTATCCCGTGATACTCGGAACTACAGGCGGCGGCACGCCATGTCCTAGAGTCCTTCTCTTGCACGCCAAGCATCGCGGGTCTTCCGGGATCCTGATCAGGTCGCCCGCGGTCTTCGGGGGTGCGAATAAGGTCGTTGGGCCCACTTGTAAGGTCGGCGGGTCTTCTGGAAGGTCGGGTCCACTTGTCAGGGGCCCCTGGGACCCTGGCTGGTGGGGACCCATGGGTACCCATGTCTCTCAAGCGCCCGATCGATGTGTAGGCGTAGCGGCCGAGGCGGGGTCGTGTCGAAGAGCAGCAGAGGCGCGGCACCGTCGAGGTTGTGAAGGGTGCACGGGGATCAAAAAGAAAAGAAACCCCTCCGATGCGCGCACGAAGTTGAACGTCGAGCTTTTGGGTCGAAGGACCATGAGGTCGAAGTGAAGACGAGGCGTAGATCTTGCAGAACCGCTGACCTGACCTGAATCAGGCATGTTGTAGTAGCAGTCACAACCTTCAGAAAGGTCAACAAGCCTACCATGTGTAGGTCGAGCCGAGATGTGATGGAAGCGGGCTTCCATTAGGTCGAGGCGACCTGGAAAAAATAGGGCGTCGAAGACGCACTAGTGTAGTAGCCCCCGAGCAGTAAAGCGACCAGGATGGCCGGTTTGATGCTCCAAAGAAGAAGAGAAAAATAATCCGAACCTGCGACCTTCTGCTTAGGAAACAGATGCTCTTGTACTGTCAACGCTAGAGGACAAGAGCTCCAGAATCTTGCAGAGGGCAGCAGGCGACAGGTCTGGCGCAACCAGAGTCACGAGTGCACTGTACGGTCACGGGCCGGCTTGTAGACAGAGCACAGGTCGCAGTCACTCGCAAAAGACAGAAGATGCTCCGGGATGTGGTCAGGTAGGGGACAAGAGCGCCGATGCCTCCCACGGGCGAACAGTGACCTCGTGCTCCACGAGGGTACAGTGTCCTCGAGGATAAGGACGCCACGCAAGTTGGCCTTGCGAATAATATTGAATGGCAGGTGCTCGTTGGTATAAATAGATGCCCAAGGCTTGAAGCAAATCGCTCCAATCTTCAGAGGGGATTCAAGATGACCCAGTGTAGTAATATTTCCATGCCATGGGCTTGTGTCCGCCCACCAGAGTGTAGAGTTGATGTAGTTCATGCTTGGAGCTAGAAGAATGCTTACGAGGCTCGAAGAACTCGATTGGCCTCTTCTCCCAGCCTCACCGAGGAGCCCAGAAGGAGTATGAAGTAGCAGTTGCATCGTCAGCCCTGACACTTTCAGGACTGATGTGATGCTGGTGAGCACCATGCTCCACCCGGTGAGGTTGGTGTTAAAGCTCGGACCTTCTGCAATCTTGCGGCGAAGCTCAGACTTGACGCTGGGCGCTGCAGGAGACCAGTTGGTGTGCGAGTAGAGGTACCTATGTGGCAGCTGCCTCCACAGCGGCTGTAAAGGTCGTCGAGTAGGTCCTGAAGCTAGAAGAAAGCTTGCGACAAGCCTTGTTAGTGTAGACTGAGTTGTAAGCACTTTGGAAGGTAATTCAGGACTTTTAAGATCTTTGTATCTTGTAATTTGGCCAAGGGCCAAACTCCTTGTAGCTTATGAAGCTGTAAATATAGTTTTGCATGAGCAGTGTCACAACTTTGGTAGTTTGTAAGGGCGCCCAGGCTGCAATGGTACAGATACCAAGGTCCCGGCGGGGCTGTAATAGCACGCCGACCTTCAGGAGGCCTTCCGTAGAGACAGGGAACCCGTGTCGACCTGGGTCGGCACGGCTGTTGTGCAGTGACACAACGTAGGTAGTCAGCCTAGAAACTCTAAGTCTACACGACGTAGAAGGCAGCAGGGCCTTAGCGACCTCGGGGAGGTGCTACTTGACCAAGGGGTCGTCAACGAGCAGTGGAGCCATTAAGCACAGGGCCGTCGGTATAGCCATTAAGGCAATGTAATAGGTAGCTGGACCTTAGCGACCTCAAGGAGATGCTACTTGACCCGGAGATCGACAACAGGTAGTGGAGCCTTTAAGCACAGGGCCGTTGGTATAAACCAGTCACTGGGGCTAAAGCAATCCAGTAGGTAGCAGGACCTAGGAGCCAGGGGTGTGAACCTGATAGTGAGAGCTGAGGCGACCTACCAAGTGGTAGTACCTGTCGACCTTGTGAAGGTGTTATCATGGACCCGGAGGTCGTCAGAGGCCAAGAGACTTTGAAGAAAATGATGGGTAAGGGGCTTGAAGTATGGCATAACGAGTCCATGGACATCGAGCCCTTGAGCAGAAGCCCAACAGGCATGGATTCCCGCACAGTGCAAACCGTTACTGCCTGGAGCCGTTAGGCCGAAAGAGCCGTTGTGCAATATATCCGTTGGGTCGTCGGGAATGTCGCCAGATCCCGAGGGACACTGAGGGCGCCGCGGCCCACCAAACTGATGCAGCCTAGTTATAAAAGGCCGTGCGAGGGCTCGGGGGACCCCACTCACTTTCATTCCCCGCAACAGCTAGGGTTTCGATTCCGCTACTGAGAGCTTTAGCGCACAGATTCGCCGGCACCGGCCCAGTGCCGCCGCATGCGCCAAAAGTCTCTGGTGGTGTTTAGAGCTAGATCCACGAGCTTCGAGGAAGAAGAAATGGCCCCAGAGCTTGCGCCGCCGCCGGAGAAGGTATGGGAGCACTCCACGGTGACGGAGGCGCACCTGAAGGGTCTAGTGGAGTGCGGGCTGCTGAAGCCCCGAGAGCAAGTGGGCTGGAGGCCAGCCACCGGCGAAGCCTTCCCCTCCGAGGGAACCGGGGAGACCATCGCCTTCGTCACGCACATCGAGCGCGGATTTGGAGTCCCGGCGGGCGACTTCTTCCGCGGGCTGCTCCACTTCTACCGCATCAACCTGGTGCATCTCGTCCCCAACGCCATCACCACGGTATCCTTGTTCATTCACCTGTGCGAGGCGTACTTGGGCATACCGCCACATTTCGACTTGTGGCGGTATTTATTCGAGGTGAAAAAGACGGGGAAGAATGGCGTCGTCGGCACCGTCGGCTTCATGCTACGCCGTCACATGAAGACGGTGTACATCGACATGGAGCTGCCGGACAACACCCAGGGCTGGAGGCGAGGGTGGTTCTACATCGACAACCCGAAGCCAGAGCTGGCCACTAGGTCGGGGCTCGCGCCGGTCCTGGTGCCGGAGTCGACCAACTAGCTAACGTCGCGGGAGATGGACGCCATCAAGCCGCTGCTGGAGGACCTCAAAACGAGGAAGGAAGAAGGGCTGACAGGCGGTGTCGTGGCCATCAGTTTCAGCTGGAGGCTGCTGCAGCCGATCCAAGATCGGGTGCACCCGGCCTATGAGTACTGGGGTCAGACCGACCCAACCTGTGTGGCACAGCGCAAGGTCTCCAAGGAGGAGATGATGGCACGGGTGAGGGAGCTCTTCAATGGGATGATCCGGAACCGGACGTGCCCCAAGGCGTTCTCCCTCAAGCGGCCCGCCGAAGTGGTACGTCACCGGTCGACCTTGACTCCCTTGCTGTTTTTGCATTCCCCTATTTCTGAGATGAAGGTCGCCTGTTACAGGGTCGTGAAGGCTTGTTCTAGAGCCCGGCTCCACTCGCAGATGAAGGCGAGCACAGCTTTAAGGTCCGGGTGGCGGAGGACGTGCAGGCTCCGCCGCCGGAGTTATTGGAGAACTACCTCTCCGACTCGTCGGTGGGAGGTAGTGATGATGAGGATCCGCCCGTGGTGAGCTCCGCGCCGACGACTCGTCGTACGCGGCAAGCCACCGCTAAGATCCCGGTGCACAAGGGCGTTAAGATCATCTCTGCCACGATCGAGGCAGAGAAGAAGAAGAGGAAAAGGAAAAGGAAGGACACGACTGCATCATCGGGGACGGCCACGGGGAGCACCGAGGTCGTCTTCGAGGAGCAAGATGATGCGCGGTCACACGACGTCGCCACAGAGTCGGGCGACACAGCGGCCGCAGGACAAAGCAATGCCCCGCCCGTGGTTATCGGTGAGCAGCAGCAGAAGCCAAGCGCGGAGGGCGTAGCGACCAGGGGTCGCAAAAGAAGCCAAGGCGGGCGCCGCCCAGGCCGATGTCGTTGAAGCTGAAGACCGGCAACGGGTATGTTGCTGCGCTTGATTTATGTTGTTCTTCGTGTTTGGAGCTCTGTTGAGTAGGTCGGTACTGACGAACACGTGTTCCTTGGACAGGGGGACTCCTGTTGCTTCTGGGAGCAGCAAGAATGCCTCAGGTCAAGAGGCCTTTGGGCGGAAGATCAAGAAGTTGCCGGCCGGGCAGTCACCGGCGACCTCAGGTGGGGACTTTACCAGCAAGGCCCCTGAGACCGTGGGGACAACTCCGTCGGCGGCAGCCAAGGTTGGTGCTAAAAGCGATCAGCAGGAGGAGGGCCCGCGCCAGCAAGACCCGCCTGAGTCAAATATGCCGGAGACGCAGGTGGCGAAAACCGGAGGTGGAAGCGGGGAAGCCGAACAGCAACCTTGCCTCTATGCCAGTACTCCATGGGAGGATGACGTCTGGGCCGACGCCAAGGACCTTGATGACTTTAAGGAAGCGCAGGCGACCATCACAGAGGCGGCGAAGATGATCGGCCGCACACTCATGGTGAGCTGGTGTTACTTTTGGGGCTACATCTTTAAATTTTGCTCGGGCGCCATAACTTGACGATCTGGATGCGTTGGAACAGACTCTTGCTGTGCGCTCGCAGGCGAGGGCGGACTTGTTGGTGGAGGGTGCCAAGCTTCACGCGGAGCTGGCCACGACACGGGAGGCCGTGCTTCAGGCCAAGACTGAGGCCGCGAAGGAAATAAGGAGCCTCAAAGACGAGGCGATCTTGAAGGACCAGGCTATCGAGGCCTTGAAGCGAGAGCTTGAGGCTGCAAAGCTGAAGGTGAAGGAAACGGAGGACGATCTGAAGATCGCCACCGCAGGTGCGTGGGGGATGCTCTTGTATTTACGTCGTAGAGACCCGTTCTTGACCTTGACATTTGCAGAGGCCAAGAAGAGGGAGACTACCTTGAAGAAGGTCCTCAAGGAGTCGAAGGAACAGGTGAAGATCCTCAAGGAGAAGCACAAGGAGGTCGTCGCTAGTGAGTCTTACTTCACCCGAAAAGTTGCATATGAATTTGGTGCTCGCAGGGATCTGGAGATCGACCTGGGCCGGGCAATGCAAACCCTTATTGATCATCAAGAGATGACTGCAGATCTGGAGAAGGAGCTGGACGACCTCAAGGAGGCCGCCGAGTATCTTGTGGATGTATACGCCCCCTAAGATCGAGGGCGGTCCACAGGAGCTCGTTGCGCGGTTGGAGGACGCGGAAGGTCGCATAAAGACCTTGCTGATGGACAGCGGTAAGCTCGCTGCAGCTACTGCACTGACCATGGTGAAGCACCATGAGCCGTCATTCGAGCTTGAGAAGGTCAAGGAAGAGCTCGCCTTGGCGTAGCTGGTGGGTAGTGAAGATATCCAGGCCGCTGCAGGGGAAATTATGAAGAAGATAGACCTGGAGATGTAGCTTAGGACTGGCAAACAGTTAGTAACAATGGGTCGCAGACCCTTTTGATGTAATATAAACATTGCATGAATGAAAAAGGCATGTCACGTGATCCCTTATTTGACTTTGTATACTCTTTATAAGAACGCAAAGGTAACGAAGTTGCGAGACCCCTTTTCCTCCGCTAACCCAACTCAGTGGAGGAACGGCTTGCCGACCACATGACTCGATGTTGGAGGCTTAAGTGCGGCCGGCGCGCAGAGGGGGTCAGGGACCCAAGGTCAAGCAACCCCACGACCTAGGAATACTTATAAAATGCATAAGAAGCTGTGGTAAGAGAACACTGGTAAAGATAGAGGTAAAAACCCCAGGTCGAGCGACCCTTAGGTTGGCAAAGCCAAGCCCCCGAGCGTGACGAGCCGAGCTTAAAGCCAAGCCCCCGAGCGTGAGGGGTCCGGTTTTAAGCCAAGCCCCCGAGCGTGTCGAAGGGGAGGGGTGAACAGAAAACAAGCAGGTTGAAAGAGAAATCTTTATAATTGTATTGAATTACAAAGGATAGAGTACATAGCTTTATTGTGATACAAGGCTCCTAAGGATAGAAGCGATGCAAGTGCTCAATGTTCCAGGGGTTAGGAACACCCTAACCATCGGCCCATTGGAGGCGATAGGTCGCCAGTCCAATGACCTCCTTGACTATGAAGGGGCCTTCCCAAGGCGCAGAGAGCTTGTGTATATCATTGGTGTTCTGGATCCGCCGCAAAACTAGGTCACCAACGTTGAAGGAACGTTCCCACACATTGCGGTCGTGGTAGCAACGTAGCTGCTGCTCATGGCGGGTGTGGCACATGAGCGCGGCCACACGATGTTCCTCGATGCTGTCGAGGTCGAGCCGGTGTGTTTGCTCTACTTCTCCTTCGTCGAAGTTCTGAATGCGAGGAGCACCGAAGGCCACATCGGTTGGGAGGATAGCCTCTGACCCATAGACCAGGAAGAAGGGTGAGTACCCTGTAGCCGAGCTGACCTGGGTCCTAAGACCCCATGTGACGCCCCAGGTTTTTGATTAGCATCATTAGTGCTAATGACCGAGTCAAACGTATTGACGCCAGTCAAACCACGGTCAACCTGGGTCATCACCTCGAAAACCGAGCCGACAATCCCTAATAACCCTCTTGATCAAGTGAACACACTTGTGGTCAAACCTTGGTCAAAGGCACGGTCAAACCCTACTTAAACCCTAATGTCTTTGAACTTCCTCCGGAACTTTTGCCGCGTTCTCCAAATTTCACCTAAACACTTCAAAATCTCCCAATATAAAAGTTGTCCAGTTTTTCGAGGGACACAACTTTCATGTTGGATGGCATTTCAAATTTTGAGTGGAAAAGGGTGGAAAACTTGGTCAACTGCAGCAGCTCCTGTTCACCGGCGCCAAGAAAAACCGCAAGTTGGCAAGCCGTTTCTGCAAAAACCATTGATCAAAATACCTGTCGGCCTTTGTAAAAGTTGTAGAGGGTTAGTAGATCTGCAACTTTTCTATTCACACCTTGGAGCACTTATGTTGCAAAATCTTGAGATAAACTCAGTCAAACAGTGTTAAACTGATTTGAAACGACGCCGAAACGCGCGACGTCGCGCCGCCACGCGTCGCCGCCGCCACGCCGCCGTGCGCCGCCGTACGCGCATGCCGAGGCAGGCCCGCGACCGCCGGTCTGTGCGCCGCGCTTCGCGTGATGCAGGTGGACCCCGGGGCCGGCCACGCGCTGTGCCCTCACTCGCCGGTCGGCCGCCCCGTCGGTTGCCCGCCGGTCCGCCGCTGCCCTCCCTGCCGTGCACACCTGCCGAGGTCCGGCCGCACGCACCCCAAGGCAGTCCGGGTCCACACCTCGCGGCACTTCCTTAGCGTCGAAGCTATGCGTCCCTCGCTTGCCTATAAAGGGGCCGCGGTTTCCTCCTCACGCAAGTGCGCCCGCTACCGCCGCGCCGCCGTTGGCACGCCGCCGTCGAGCTCCATCTCCCGCACGCCGCCAGAGCTGTCCAAACCCCCTAGCCCCTACACTAGGACGCTCCGAAGTACGAGCCGTCGCGCACATGCCGGTCCGCCACCGCATTGCCACACGCCGTGCTCCGCCGTCCGCCAGGGAAGCCGCCGCCGCCGAAACCCCTTGTCCGCTCGCGCCCAGTGCCAACCGAGCCCCCTAGGCTCTTCCCCGCGGTTCCCTGGAGCTACCCGGGCCGCGCCTTGCCTAGGCAGAGCCACCGCCGTGCCGGAACAGCAGAGCAGGGGCCGCTGTCCGCCGGGCACCGCCGAGCACCGCCGCCGGCCGCTCCTCCGCTCCAACACCGATGCCCCCCTAGCCCCTAGGTGAGCTCGCGCACCTCCCCCACCTATTCCCCGGCCGTCTCCGCCGCCGGCCTCGCCTAATTCCGGTGAGCCCGCCGCCCCCCTATGGCCAGGGACCCAATTGCAACGTTTTTAATCTTTCTAGGGTCCTAACTGTGATCTAGGGGTATATCTATAAGGAATCAAAACTGTCCAGGGGCCTGCCTGCAAGTTGCATCTGGAATAGTTCTTGATGTTTTACTGATTCTTGTAAAATTCGTAGAAAATTATAGAGAAATCAGAAAAATGCAAACTCAATTTTCTTGGATTCCTCGTGAGAAACACTACAACTTTTGTAAAGCATGACCATAGTTTTTCCTAATAGTTTTTGCATGAAAAATAGAAAACTGTAAAACCCAGATCTGTTGTATCTCAAAATTTACAAGCGTTCTGTAGCTGAATTTTGGATATATTGTGGGTCATGCCATGCCTAGCTTCGGTACCAAAAATTGCATAAAGTTACTGAGCAAATCTTTTTATATGATTTATTTTTTTTATGCAGAATCTGTCTAAATGATTTTTGTAGCTAAAAATATTTAGTGTTTTGTGCCGAACTTCTGCATGTTGTCTTTTTATACCAAAATGCACCTCTGGTGAATGAATCACAATTTTATATTTAAAATAAATATTTATTCTTGAAATATGCCTAATTTTTTTGTAAATGCATAACCCAAGATCTATAGCATCTCTAGGTGTATATGTTGCATGCCTAGCCTAGTTTTGTACCAGAGATCATGTGTGAGAAAGTTGGAATCATTTTGATGTGTATTTATTTTTCATATGCATTTATCTTGCTTTAGTAGCTAGCTTTTGTTATTTTTTGTTATAATTAATTTATAGCTATCCTAAGTATGCATGTGTGTGTAGAGGCTTTGTTTAGTGTTTTAGATCTTGGAAAACACCCCCACTGAATTTTATGAATTTATTTTGTGAATAAAAACAATAGGAGCCATTAAAGCTTAATATTAACTTAAATGGGAAAATCACCAACACCACATCTAATGACCCCATGTATGTGTTGTTAATCATGCTAAGAACTAAGTGACACCACCCCTTGCTGTTTGTGAAATTAAAGTGATTTATTTAAATAATTATGTACACAGTCACTATTAAAAATATTAATTAATAAAGAGCCGCATATTGTTCCTTTTTGGAAGAGTATGCTGAATGTGTGCTTATCTAGGTGAATGTGGTCAACCATGCACCCCATGGTTGCGGTTTGTTGTTTGTAATTGATTAAATTAAAAATTGTCAATTGAATCTTGCATTTGCATCCTCGTGTAGATCTTCCCGACGGTAGCTGTACGCTCGTGCCGGAAGGAGGAGACGAAGGTGCTGTCGGTGAGCTGCAGCACGTGTTTGTAGCTCAAGACCTGGACCCAAGTCCAGAAGGGCCCAAGGCCAACCTTGCCAGCGAAGGCAAGCCCCAGATCATTAACCCTGTCTTTTTAAAATGTTGCAATTATCTTTTGCTATGATTGTGCATTTACGTTTCAGGAGTTGAATGAAACCCTAGATGCATGATCCCTAGGTACCTATGCTCTCTTACTAGTATGCTAGGTCGATAGCTGCTATGCTATAGGACCCGGTAGAAGTCGAGTGATGTTCGTCACTCGCGAGAATAGGTTCTTATGTTGGAATCATAAGATCTTTATAAATGGATTGCTCATGTGGTAAGAGCATGGGATTTGGGCTCCGGTCTAGTGGCTTTCGTGGGCTAAGCTTTTGAACGTACTAAGCACTTGTCGGGAATGGGACCGGTAAAGCCTAGTACCTGATGGACACGGCAAGGGAACTTTTCCCTACTAACCCTAGGACACCTAATGTGTCCCCCTGCCTGCAACAGCAACAGTGGGGTACCTGTGCGATTCTGGGCGGTCCGGCGTGACGCACCAGTAAGCCTTGTACCGAGGATTGTAGGTCTGATCCCGACCCGAAGAAAGATGGGAACCGCTTGGTGGTTGTCCTCGCGGGGGCACCCTACCGTGTGTTTAGGTTTACCTTGTAAGGTTTAAATCAATCGATTGTCGGCCTCTCACTGTTATCTGAGACTGCTTAATCAACTGGCCATGATATCCCTTAATGATGGAACTCGGTGAAGTTTACTGCTTGAATTAATTGCTTGTACAATTCTTGATTGAATTAGTTGGCACTCTTAGAAATGGTAATCAACTAGAACTTGTGCTAAAATATTGAAAGTAAGGACATATTCTTTGTTGCTTTTCAGCAAAAGAACTCCACTGGCCATAAAGCCTCTCATGTCTAGAGTTTGGTGATGTAGTTATCACCCGACGGTTAAGTCTTGCTGAGTATTAGTATACTTAGCCTTGCTTTAAAAATATTGTTGTAGGTGTTGTTTGACCTGGTGAGATTCCACCCGGCTAGAAGCAGGGATGGGTGGATGACGAGGTGTGATGGCATCACAGACGGCCTCCTGTGATGTTTACCGTTGCGCTAGTTTATTTTATTCCGCTGTTTTCGAACTCTGAACCTCTACTTCATGTCATGAACAATGGTTTGTAATAATTTAAACCCTCAGGGGTAAATTGGACTTAAATTGGTGTTTGTACTCTGGACTCGCCTTCGCGTGAGTTTTAATGCATATGTTCGATCCTCTGTGTGAATTCCAAGTGATTTACTGAGCGTTAACCCGGCAACTAACGACAGGATGATACTTTACTATCGCTTAATGGCCAAAGTGGATTGGTTTGGGCGATAGTACGGTATTTTCCTGGGCGGGTTGTCACACCCCAGAGGACGTGAGGGAGCTCTGAGAGCCACCTTGTGGCGTAGGGCGCTGAGCCGTCGAAGATGCGATCTTTAATGGCCTGTAGGACCATGCCGTTAGCCCGTTCGACCTGGCCGTTGCACCGCGAGTGTGCCACCGAGGAGTAGTATACGTCGATCAGGCTATCTTGACAGAAGTCCCAGAATTCGGCTCCTGTGAAGGTTGTGCCAAGGTCGGTGGCGATCCTGTTTGGCACCCCGAAGCGGTGGGTGATCTCCTCGATGAACTTGGCCGCTTCTTTCGATGTGACGCTGGATACGGGACGGACCTCGATCCACTTGGTGAACTTATCCACCGCCACGATGATGTGCTTGTAGCCACCAGGGGCGGTCTTGAAGGGTCCCACAGAGTCGAGACCCCACACTGCAAAGGGCCACGATGGAGGGATGGTCCTCAGGGCCTGAGCCGGGAGGTGCTGCTGCTTAGCGAAGAACTGGCATCCCTTGCAGCGACGTACGAGTTCCTGGGCATCAGCCATGGCCGTGGGCCAGTAGAAGCCGGATCTGAAGGCTTTGCCTACCAGGTTGGAAGAGGCGGCGTGGTTGCCGCACTCACCGCCGTGGATCTCATCCAAGAGCCTGAGGCCCTCGGATCGTAGGATGCACTTCATCAGTACTCCAGTGGAGGCAGACCTCCAGTAGAGTTCCTTGCCAATGACGACGTAGTTGGCGCTACGCCTCGTGATCTTTTCTCACTCCGCCTTGTCCTCAGGTACTCAGTGCTCGAGGAGGAAGGCAATGAAGTCGAGGTGCCAGTCATCTTCTGCGTCGATCATGACGATCTCACGACCTTCAGGCGAGGTAAGCTCGTCATCAGGCGACTCTGGGTTGGGGATGAGCTTGATGGATGGCTTACGTAGGTCCTGGATGAATACACCAGCTGGAACCAGTGCGCGCTTGGAGCCAAGCTTAGAGAGGACATCCGCAGTGACATTGTTGTTGCGGCAGATGTGGTGGAACTCGAGCCCTTCGAAGTGGCGCTCGAGCTTGCGCACCTCAGCACAGTTGGCATCCATCGTATCCTTCCTAGCTTCGGAGTCCTTGCTAACTTGGTCGATGATGACCTTAGAGTCATCGTAGGCCAGGAGGTGCTTGATCCCGAGGGAGACAGCGATGCGAAGCCTGTGGATGTTGGACGCTTTGTAGTGGATCTGCAGGACGTACTTGAGGTAGTCGCCTTTAGGGGAGATGAACAAGACACCCGCACCGGCTCCTTCGAGGTTCAGGGAACTATCGAAGTACATCTTCCAATGCTCAGATCGCTCCGGCGGCGGAGGCTGCTGGATCTCTGTCCACTTTGAGACGAAGTCTGCGATGACTTGGGACTTGATGGCCTGCTTGGGGCAGAACTCCAGGTCGAACTCGCCTAGCTCGGTAGACCACTTGACGACGCACCCAGAGGTGTCACGACTCCGTAGGATCTCGCCAAGGGGAAAGGCCGAGACAACCTTAATCTTGTGGGATTGGAATTAGTGTCGGAGCTTTCGAGAAGTCATGAGTAGCGCGTAGAGTATCTTCTGGGGCTGACTGTACCTGGTCTTTCTGTCAGACAGGACCTCACTGACGTAGTAGATAGGTCACTGGACGGGGTAAGGTCACCCCTCTTCAGGTCGCTCAGCCACCAGGACGGCGCTGACCACCAGGGTGGTCGCCGAGATATAGAGCAGTAAGGGCTCCTTGGGCGCCGGGGGCACCATCACCGGGGGCGTCATGAGGAAGGTCTTGAGTTGCTCAAGAGATTGGTCCGCCTCCTCGGTCCAGACGAACTTGTCCGCCTTTTTTAGCAGCTTGAAGAAAGGCAGGCCTTTTTCTCCAAGCTTGCGAATGAATCGGCCTAAGGCCGCCATCATGCCGGTAAGCTTCATGACGTCCTTCTTGCCAGTAGGTCGCTCCATCCTGAGGATGGCATCCACCTTGGTGGGATTTGCTTCGATGCCCCGGTTACTGACCATGAAGCCCGGGAGCTTGCCGGACGGGACACCGAAGACGCACTTCTCTGGATTGAGTTTCCAGCGGTAGGTGCGAAGGTTGGCGAAGGTCTCTGCGAGGTCAGCTATGAGCTTGTCATCATGGGTGGTCTTGACAACCACGTCGTCGACGTAGGCTTCTACGTTCTTGCTAATCTGGCTAGCAAGGCACTTCTGGATGGCCTTTTGATAGGTCACACCCGCGTTTTTGAGGCCAAATGTCATGGCTGTGTAGCAGTAAATGCCGTGGGGCATTATGAATGCTATCTTGTCTTGGTCAGAGACCTTCAGGGCTATCTGGTGATACCCTGAGTAGCAGTCGAGAAAGCAGAGGAGGACGCTTCCGGCTGTGGAATCCACGACTTGGTCGATACGCGGAAGAGGGAAGGGGTCTTTAGGGCAGTGCCTGTTGAGATCGGTGTAATCGAAACACATTCTCCATTGACCGGTTTTCTTTGGTATAAGAACCAGGTTGGCGAGCCAAACCGGGTTTTTACACTCTCGGATAAATCCGGCAGCTAGGAGCTTTATTAGCTCTACCCTAATGACGTCCTTGCGTTCTTTCGCAAAGCGGCAAAGCTTCTGTTTGACAGGCTTGGCCGTCTTGCTAACATCCAAGGCGTGCTCAGCCAGCTCCCTAGGAACACCCGGCATATCCGATGGACTCCAAGCGAATATGTCGGCGTTATCCCGGAGGAAGCTGGTGAGCGCGAGTTCCTATTTGGGATCGAGCCCGTCGCCGATCACCACCATCTTCTCTGGGTCGGCAAGGCCGAGACAGACCTTCTTCGTCGAGGGAGCCGCGTCTAGGGTGGTGTCGGTGCGCTTCTGCTCCGGGATGGATTGGTCGACAAGGTCGACTTTGTTGGCCTCAGCCACCAAGACCGCGGAGGCCTCGGCAGTGGCGGAGGTCGCAGCGAGGTCGAGAGCCTTCGTGTTGCACCTGAAGGAGATGACAAGGTCCCCTTTGACAGAGAGGACCCCATGCGGAGCCGGCATCTTCAACACCAAGTAGGTGTAGTGCGGGATGGCCATGAATCTATCCAGCATCGGGCGACCTAGGATCGCGTGGTAGGAGGACTTGAAGTTGGCGACCTCGAAGTTGAGGTATTCCGTGCGGAAGTTCGCCTCTGTACCAAAAGTGACCGGGAGAGAGACTCGACCCAGGGGCTGGGCCGCCTTCCCGGGGACGATGCCGTAGAAGGGCTCGTCGCACTCCGTCATCTTGTTGAAGTCGAAGCCCATCTTTTTGAGGGTATCAACAAAGATAATGTTGAGCCCGCTGCCTCCGTCAACCAAGGTCTGCGACAGCAGGGCCCCATCCACTGTGGGCTCGACGACGAGCGGGTAAGACCCAGGATCTGGGATGTGGACCCAGTGATCAGCCCTGGAGAACGTGATCCGCTGCTCAGACCAACGCAGGGGCACGATTGGATGAGTGTGGACGAGGTGGACGTCTCGCTTGTCCTTCTGGTAGCACCTCCTGCTGGCACTGGACTTGATTCCGTCGACGATCATGTTGATCGCGCGGGTTGCGGCCTGGAAAGGCCCATTGGGGTTGCCCGATGCCGGTGGAGGGGGTAGGTTCGTCTCATCGCGGGGAGCCGCTGGAGCAGGGTCGTTGCGGGGTGGGTCGCTACGAGGTGGCTCGCGGCGATCGTCGTATCGCTGGTCGTCACGCCGATCCCGCCGATCGTCACGGCGGTAGTTGTTGTTGTACGAGCGGTTGTCGCCTCGCCCGCCGTTGTTCCTGGGTCGCTTGGGGTCCGCGGAGGCGCTGAAGGCCCTCTTGAATTGGGAGCACTCACGGAGAGTGTGGGTGGCCCCCTCATGGAACCCGCAGATGCTGTCGAGCGCCAGGTCGAACTCCGCTTGGTTGAAGGACGAACCTCGCCGCCCTTCGGCCGCCAGGACCTCGGAAGGTCGCTTGCGGAGCTTGTCCGCCGCAGTGCTAGATGCACTGGCGTTATCAGCGTCGAACTAATTCTGGAGCGCGTCTTCTGTGTCCATCAGCTTGTTGACGACGATCATCAACTCCTTGACGTTGGTGGCGCTAGACTCATGGATCTTCTCGAAGACCTTGCGGTCTTTGATGCCTTTCTTGTAGCTGCCGACGATCTGGTCGTCCCTGACGCCAACGCACTCGTTCCGGTTTTCGAAGAACCAGGTGTTGTAGTCGCGGAGCCGCTCCTTAGGCTTCTGCACGACCCGCCCCAAGCTGAAGGTGTTCCCAGGGTGATCGTAGGTCGCCTGGAAGTTCGATGTGAAGGCCTGGGACAGATCGGCCCAGGTCTTGATGCTGCCAGGTGCAAGGTTGTTGAGCCAGAGCGAAGGGGCCTTGCCCATCACCAGTGGGAAGTAGGCCGTCATGTGGTCGAAGCTACCACCGGCCGCCTTGACGGCGACGTAGTAGGTCGAGAGCCAAATGTTGGGGTCAGAGCGCCCATCATACGGCTTGATGTTGGGCTTGAAGTTGTCAGGGTACTCCACCCTCTTGAAGCGGGCATCCAGCGCTGGAAAGGCGTTGAGCGCAAGGTCGTCGCTGGTGCCTCTTGCCGGGGTGGCATCTCGTGGTGCGGAGTGGACGCTGCGCTCCGGGACGACAACCTGGGAACGTGGCTGCCGGTCCCGGTCGAGCTGGACGATGGTGGGGTCGCCGTGATCAGCGTTGTACTTGGCACGTCACTGGTTCTCGAACTTGTGCTGATCACGGAGCTCGCGCTCCATGATACGGTAGACGCGGCCGGGCGCGCCGTACTCGCGGTCATAGTCCAGGCGGTGGCGGAGCTCGTGCTCCTCGCGCTCCCGGTGGCGTTGGTCAACGACGGTACGGGCGTCGCGAGCACGCCTGTTGGCGTCGAGGTTGACGCGAAGGTCGCGGGCAGCAGCGGGCTGCTGGGTGGGCTGCTCAGGGTTGTGCTGAGCAACCTCCTCCTGGACGGGGGAGAGATGGCTATGCGCGGGTCGATGAGATCGAGTGCGCGAGTGGCGGGTTGAGGATGACGCGGCGGACTTGGAGGCCGCGCTCTTCTCTTCCACCAGGGCGTTGGCGACTCGGAGGTACGCGAGAGCCTGCTCAGCTTCAGGCGACTGGACTTGCTGGAGCCGGGTAATGGTCGCGCCCAGGTTGGCCTGGGGGCTGTTGAAGGTCGCGATCCCAGCTTCCTCGAACTCCAGGTGCAGATCTCGAGCGCAGGGCAGGGCACACCGCTGCTCTTCCGCACATCGATCAGCGCGACGGGCGTTTGCTTGGATACGGGCCGCCTCCTGGGAGTCGGTCGCACCCATGCGTGGTGGCTCGTTCTCTGAGATCACCATCACCTGTTGAAAGATGACTTCCGGGTCGTTCGGGGAGATACGAACCGGGACCTTCTGGAACTTCCCGCAGTCCGGAGACTGGGTAGGTCGCTTAGCTCGGTGAGGGAGCTCGTTGTCGATCTTCTTCCGCAGGCGGCACCCGCGGAGGGTGTGCTTTGCACCCTTGTGGTAGGTGCAGGGCACGTCGAGGGGGTCGCGCCGAGCGCGAGGCGCAGGCCTTGGGTCGCGTGAAGGTCGCCGCCCAGATTGGATCTGAGGAGGCGTGGAGAGTTGGCTCAGGCGAAGGCCGGGCGTAGACTTCAGGCCGAAGGGGAACGCGTCGTGGCGTAGCGCTGTCTGCGCCGAGCGTTGAGCTCGTTCGTAGATCTCAAAGGTTTCCCTCATCGAGCTGATGACGTTTTCCATCCCCTGGACAAGGTCACAGGGTTTGGGTGGGTGGGTCTCCGATACTAGATCGGGAACAAGGACAGCGGCGGACGCTGTGATGACTTTCTCGGAGGTCGCTGGGGGAGTCGAAGCTGCCGGAGCAGGTGAGGTCGCCGTGAAAGATCCAAAGCAGATCTCCACGGGGTCGGCGAGGAAGTCCGCCATGCTCGCCGGGAAGACGATGCCAGATTGGGCCACCATGCTGCACAGTGAGTTCCTGATCGCCCCTACCTGGCGCGCCAACTGTCAGGGGGTGAGACCTGGACAGATCCGCTAGGGGGTTACCCTAGAGGTTTGCAGGTTAATGGATGATCGGGACCTAAGAGCGTAGGTGGTTATGCACAGGATGCACACGGAACTAGGCGAGTATGGCAGCGAGGAACAAGGAGACAAGGTTTATACTGGTTCGGGCCTCCGGAGAGTAATACCCTACGTCCAGTTATGGTGGATTATGCGAGAGGTTGAAGATGAGTTGTCCCTGTGCATGGAGCCCTAGGCCGCCTTATATGGGGGGACGGGCTAGGGTTTGCATGCGCAGGTCGGTTGACCTGTGTCGGGGTCGGTTACAATTGTGGGAGGCTTATCTCCCGGATTACAAGGAGTATCCCGTGATACTCGGAACTACAGGCGGCGGCGCACCAGGTCCTAGAGTCCTTGTCTTGCACGCCAAGCATCGCGGGTCTTCCGGGATCCCGATCAGGTCGCCCGCGGTCTTCGGGGGTGCGGATAAGGTCGTTGGGCCCACTTGTAAGGTCGGCGGGTCTTCTGGAAAGTCGGGTCCACTTGTCAGGGGCCCCTGGGACCCTGGCCGGTGGGGACCCATGGATACCCATGTCTCTCATGTCCCGATGCGAATCGTGCGGCCGTCATCGGTGACGGTCACCTCCTTGGCATCCTTGGCGGGCTCGAAAGAGCATGCCGTGTGCTTGGACCACTCGGGGATATCGAGGTCCTCGGGAGAGGGCTCTGCGGCGAGCTTCTCAGACCGGATGAGCATTTCAGCGAACTAAAAACACTCGGCATCGCATTCATATGCATGCTAGAATGACGTGCCTAGTGTGATGACGCCCTTCGGACCGGGCATCTTCAACTTGAGGTACGTGTAGCTGGGGATGGCCATGAACTTCACGTATGTTGGCCTTCCGAGTATCACGTGATACGTCCCCGGGAACCTGACCACCTCGAAGGTGAGGGTTTCCTTTTGGAAGTTGCGTTCTGTTCTGAAAGTGACAGGCAGATCGATCTGCCTGAGGGTAACCACCTCCATCCTGGGTACGACCCCGTGGAATGGTGCCGCAGACGGCCGCAGTCGGGACCGCAGAATCCCCATGTCGTCGAGAGTCGAAGGCGTAAATGATGTTGAGGCTGCTGCCTCCGTCCATCAGCACCTTGTGTATACGCTTGGTACCGAACAAGGGCGCCATGACAAGCGGGTAGTTACCCGGCTGTGGGACGTGGTCGGGATGGTCGCTGCGGTCGAACGTGACCGGTTTCTCCGACCACTTCAGGTATGTCGGCATCACGGGCTCAGTGTTGTATATCTCTCACTGGATCAACTTCTCCTTGCGCTTGTGCGGGCGCACCGGTGAGCCTCTGAAGATCATCATGACGGTGTTGTCTTCCCCGGGGTACTCAATGTCATCGTCGTTCTTATCCTTGGCTCCCTTGCCAGCTGGGGCAGGATCCCTCTTCTTCAGCGTGCCAGCGAGCTAGCTCTTCATCAGGTTGCAATCCTTCAGTGCGTGCTTGACCGGGCCCTCGTGGTTGGTGCATGGAGCTTCCAACAACCTTTCGAAGTGGTCCTTGGGCGGTTTGTCTTGGGCCTCGTCGTCTTCTGATCAGCTGCAACCATGAGGTTGTCGTCACGACGCCGCTTGTCCTTGTTCTTCATTTTCTTGTCGGACCGAGCTGATGGATCCTCGTCGGCCTCCGCCGGCTGCTTTCCTTTGCCAGGGCTGACGGTAGCGGCTACCGCCTCCTCTCCTTTGGCGTGGTCTGTGGCGATGTCGGGGAGCTCCCGAGTAGATCATGGCTTCTGGCGCCCGATCCTGTGGATCAGTGTGGCGCACGTGGTCCCATTCTAGAACGCTGAGACGATGTACGTGTCGGTGGTGTTGGGCAACTCGGTGCACCGCTTGGAGAAGCGCTAGATGTAGTCGCGCAGGCTTTCCCCTTCATCTGCTTGCAGTTGCACAAGTCCCACGGGTTGCCAAGCTGGGCGTACGTGCCCCGAAAGTTACCGATGAAGGTGTCTCGTAACTGCGACCAGCTATCGATCCTGCCTCAGGGCAGGTGTTCCAGCCATGTGCGGGACGAGTCGGCAAGATGTAGCTAGAGGTTGTTGATGATGAATAGGTCATCTCGCGCCCCTCTAGCATGGCATGCCAACCGGTAGTCCTCCAGCCAGACGCTGGAGTTGGTCTCTCCGTCATACTTCGGTACGGTCATCGGAGCTCGAAAGCGCGGGGGAAACGAGCATTGCGGATGTTCTTCCTGAAGGCCTGTGGTCCCTGGGCGTCAGGGGATGTGCTCCGGCTCTGGTCTTCATCGCTGTCGTAGCGGCTCCCACGCCGCTTGTTGTATTCCTTGCGTGGCTGGTTCTCGTGGTGGTCGTCCCTGTCCTTGACCGCCTTCTGTCGAGCTCGAATGGTATCGCGGGCGAGGCCGAGGCGTTGCTTGATGTGAACGTTGACTTCCACGAAGCGGTTCGGATGCCGCGACGGGGCGGTCGACTAACGGTGCTCGGAGTGCCCGTGCCCCCGCGAGTCCTGCTGGCGTGACACGGAGCTTTCCGCCTGCTGGACGGTAGCAGTCTCAAGAAGTGTCTTGAGCTGCTGGTGTACTTCCTTCTCCTGAGGCGTGGCTGGCTCTGGGATCTTCCGGAGAAGAATGACTGATGCTGCCAGGTTCTGCGACGCCCGCTTGAAGACGGGTGTGCCGTTGATGACGTCACGGTCATCGTTGACGATGCGCTACTGGACGTCTCGTGTGCGCACACGAGCGGGAGTTGGTTCTGCACCCTCTCCGAGCTTCTGATGGACCAAGGCACGCTCGTCGACAAGCTGGCGCTGTGCTTCGTCGAGCTCATCTAGACGAGCACGGTGCGCGTCGTTCATGGGCCCGTCCGGAGGAGGTGCGCGTTGGTCGTTGTTTGCCGTCGAGCTGTGAGAAGAATGGATGGCCCCATCCGGAGTCTGGCACATGAAGCACTCGCGAGTGGGGTCGTATAGTGCCAGCGCTCGCTCACTCGGTGGAGGCTCGATCGGCTGCTTGCCACCCCCCTTGGTGTCGGTGGACGTGATGGTGGCGGGGTTCGACTCGGTGGCCGCTGGATGGTGCAGCAGACCCGGCTGGCCCTCCGGGTACATGGAATTGTAGGAGTCCATGAACTCGTCCCAGGTGAGCTGCTCACGCCCCGCGACCTAGAATGCAAGGTTGGAGATGGAGTACACGATGGCGCGGAAGTGCTCCTCAGTTGGGGTTGGCCCCAGCATCTTCGCCAGGTCGTCGCCCAGCATCCCCATGAAGAAAAGGGTGGGATCCGACATGCCCTGAGGCACCTCGGGCTGCTTGCCTTGATCCTCGGTGGCAGGCTCATCGACGGGAGGTTCGGGGCGCGTGAAGACGGCCCCGATGACCGGCGTCACCGGCTCGCTGATGACGAAGTCGAGGGAGCCAAAACTCAGCGTGGTGCCGGGCACCAAGGAGAGATCGACGTGGGCCATGCAGACCCTGGAGTGGATGTCGAGACACGCGAAGGCCCCTACCTGGCGCGCCAACTGTTGGGGTTTGTCACCGCCGGCAAGTAAATTTGTACGGTCGCGTGTCGGGATCCCGCACGGTGGCACAAGTGACACTAGGGTTTATACTGGTTCGGGCCTCCGGAGAGTAATACCCTACGTCCAGTCTGGGGGGAGTGTTCTTTATGCTCAAGTTCGTAGTAGGGGTTACAAACTGGTCGCGAGAGGGCCTCAGAGCCCAAGTCCCTGATGTGGGTGCAGAGTGGTTCTTGTAGCCTGGAGGCATATGTGTGGGTGAAAACGTATGAGTGTGTGTATCTATCTGTGTATGTGACCCGTTCCTCCCCTTTTATAGTCGCAAGGGAGAGGGCAAGGGGGTAAAATGGAAATGGAATCTAGATTACAGTGTAGGGTGTCCTTCTCCACATTGGGCGGCCGTCTGGACGTGGTGAGTCAGCTAGGGACTTTAGCGGAGTGGTTGTTGACCGTATGGGCCTCCCGGAATTGCAGGTTCCGAGTAGTTGGCGTCGGGGGGCTTCCCGAGCACGTCTCCGAGTAGTCGGGCGTCGTGGGTCGTCAGCTTCATACCATGCTTCCATCAGCGTAGTTGGTATGCGTCTTTCCGAGGCACTGTGGGGCTCCTGTGCGGACGGGACGGCTCACACTGTGGCGTTCGTGGCGCAATGGGCGTCCATGCTTCCTGACACCTGACACCCCCGGTATGGAGAGGGTTGCACGTGGCGGCGCGGGAGCGGGTGTGCGCGGAGGACACGTCACATCAGGAGTGGCCCCCGCCTGTGGTTTGCTTCGTCGCGAAGACTGGACCGGCCGAGGACGGAAAACTACTCGTGCGGACGAGTAGTCGGAGGCGAGGCGGAAACTACTCGTGTGAACGAGTAGTCGTGGTGGGGGCGGAAACTTGTCGTTCGAGCCGCCAAGTGGACGGAAACTTGTCGGACGGGCCTCCATGTACTCGAAAGCTTGTCGGATGAACCGCCAAGTACTCGGAGGCGGGTGGTGCCCATTCGTACGGGCTGCCAAGTACTCGGACTCGACGGAAACTGGTCGTACGGGTTGCCAAGTGCTCGGGGACGGGGTACTTGTCGTACAGGTTGCCAAGTACTCGGAGTGTAGCCCGTACTTCTCCTTTCAGTGATCGCGGTGGTCCTGGTCTAGGCCCTCGTCACTATCAAAGTTGGTCATTGAATAAACTGATGTATATATATCTATGACCCAAATATAACTCCATTTAAGATTACTGGTGATGAATACTTTAGTTTTCACCTACAATATAAACAAAAAACTATTTAAAATGATTTTTAAAAAAGTATTAACAAAATAAAATTTGTTTTTAGTAGCTTGATGATGATGACAAAGCTGGCTTCATTCTATATATCCATCGACTTAAAATAGAATATTTTCACAGCTACTAGACGTTTTGATTTTTTATACATTTCTTTTATTGTGCACATAGATATATATTTATATCAAGATACATAAAAAAATGTATCTATAAAAATCAAAATGACTAATAATTTGGGACGGGGGGAGTATTATTATTCAATGTATCATACCAATTACCAAACCATATGCTAGTTTATTTCCTAGTCTTACTCTTATCTCTTATGTACGGATATTCAGAGGAAATACGGAGTACTAGCAAAGTATACTGCGTTTTTTTCTTGTTGACGTGAAGCATCCTGCATTTTGAAGCAACGACAAAAAGACCTTTTGACCTTTTTTTTTCCATATAATGACAACGACAGCCCCCCTTAGCTATAACCTATATATCCCCAAATAAAAAAGGTATCAAGCCTAGCTATAACATGGAATGATGTACAGAGTACAGCTATCTACAAGAACCTGAATAATTCTTCGTTTTAGAACAGAATCTGGATTATTATTCACTTATTCCTGACGAGAGACCACCATCAAGAGAATCTGTGATCTGAGTCGTCGTTATTCACTCCAGCTGGGTGCACCTAACTCTCTTTCGATCGGCAAGCTCGCTAGCTAGCTAGCTTTAATTTGGGTTAGAGTATAAATCTACTGTCACCAGCCACACGATCGGCATTGGAGACTGAGATCTCCCCTCTCGAACGACTAGGGTATACGCGTGCTTATGCACGCGAGGCAGAGAAGGGGAGAAACCGGAAGCGACGAGCGATCGAGGCCACGCGTGCGGCCTCGAGAGCAAGCATCAGGAGCAGGGGGCGCGGGCGCAGGGAGCCTTTGCTCCCGCGCTGCCGTGTTGGTTAACGCTGCCCGTGTCCCGCCACCGGCCGGCACCCACACCCGGGAACATGGGTGGTGCATGGTGCTCAAATCAATGGGGTGCTTGCTCGCCACATTCTCTCGCTCCTCGTGCATTCTCAAATCAATGGGGTCGGCACCATCCATGAGCTAGCACACTATCTCTATGAATTCCTTCGGGGGACTCGGAGATCGGGAGAATCGCGCGCGCTGCTTGGTGCCGGAACTTGGATACGAGCTCGATCGACATGGAAAATCACCTCAAACATGGTGCCTTTGGCGCCCCGGCCTGTGGGTGTCCAGGTGGTAGTGACTACTGAAAAGTGGGTCCATCAAGATAAAATTCATAATACTTCTTCCATGGTAAAAAAAAAACTCAACCTGCGGGGAGTAAAATCACCCCCACGGTATTGTATTAAGAAGAAGACATTCTCACATAAGTTGAGAAAATCTCCGAACCTCTGCCCCATCCATACACAGCGGCACCGCAGCACACGTGAGATAAGGCTGGCATTAGACCTGTGCTTTGGCGTGGGACAAACAAGAAGATTTTTTTTTTACAACAAGACTACTAGGAGGACCATCCAGCCGCTCAACCACCGCACACATATAAGTCTGTGGGGGAAATAAATTCCCCCGTGAGAGACGCAAATTCGATTCCCCTAAGAATCAAACCTGCGCCGGCTAGCCTGCACACCGGCGGAGCTAGCCACCCGAGCTTCGCTCGATTCTCTTCTTCCATGGTACAGTATTATATATATCTTACTTTTTTAGAAAAGAATTTTTTACTCTGCGATAGTTTTGCATACAACCAATTCTTATTACAGTTCAATCAAGCAGCAGCAATATTTCTTCCATGGTACTATCTGTTAAATATATGTTGTGTGCGTGTATGTAATCAAGGTGAACAACCTAGAGCTGTTAGTTGAGTATATCCCAGGTAAATAGGAGATAGAGGCAAGGTTGTTCACCAAATCTTGTACACCACGCCGGGGGTTGTTCCCGGCCTATATCAACACGCAGAGCACGACCCTGAGAGGGCAACGGTGCTTACACTGAATTTCACATGGTATCACGAGTCTAGACTCAAATTAGATTCATCTACAATGTCGCTGACCACTTCTACCTCCGCCGACGGCCATCTTCCTCTCGGCTTGGTCTCTCCGCTAGGCCTCCCCGTCTCGGAGAAATTGTCCAAGAACAATCTTAAGATTTGGAAGATGCAGGTTCCTTGATGGCACCGCTGCTGCACCGGCCAAGGAGGTCGATGTCCAGACGGGATCCACCGTCACCAAGGAAGCCAATCCTGAGTATGCCAGATGGCTCGCTCAAGATCAGCAGGTGTTGGGGTATTTGCTGTCTACCATGACACGCGAAGCCCTGATTCAAGTCGGCGCTGCAGAGTCGGCAGCCGCACTCTGGGCTGCGGTGGATGAAGTGTTCTCCTCGCAGACCCGTGCTCGGGCGGTCAACACCAGGATCGCCCTCGCCACCACCAAGAAGGGCGCCATGACTGCGTCCGAGTACATGGCCAAGATGAAGTCGCTGTCCGATGAGATGGCGGCCGCCGGGAAGCCTCTCGGTGCTGAAGAATTGATGTCCTACATCCTGGCCGGTCTTGACATGGAATACAACCCCCTGGTCACCTCGATGTTGGCCAGGAAAGATCCGGCGTCCTACAGCGAGCTCCTGTCCCAGATGATGAGCTTCGAGAGTCGCCTTGATCTTCTGTAAGGCGACGGCGGCAGTGGAGGCAGTTCTGGATCGCTCTCATCCGTTAACTCGGCGTCACGTGGTGGCAACAGTGGCCGGAACTCCGGCAACTGTGTCTCTGGACGAAGCCGTGGCCCGCCAGGAGGGCGAGGCTGTGACGGCTCTGGCGGTGGACGTGGATGTGGTTCATCAGCGCCCAATTCCGGCGGACAGAAGCCCCGCTACAATGGTCGCTGCCAAGTTTGCTTCAAGGAGGGGCATAGGGCTGTCAATTGTTGGCATCGCTTCGATGGTGACTATGTTCCTGACGAGAAGCACGTCAACTCCGCCTTCCACGCGTATGGGGGCGACAATGCCTGGTACACTGATACTGGCGCAACGGATCACATCACCAGCGAGCTTGACAAGCTAGTCATCCATGACAAGTACAATGATACTAATCAGATCCGCACTGCAAGCGGAGCAGGTATGAACATTAATCGCATCGGTAATGCTATTGTTAGTACTCCCAATTGCAACCTTAAACTTGATAATGTTCTCCATGTTCCTAATGCCAAGAAAAATCTTGTATCCGTGCATCATCTTGCTACTGATAATCATGCTTTCCTTGAATTTCATCCTGATTTTTTCTTGATCAAGGATTAGGCCACGAGGAGAACTCTTTCGGAAGGCAAGTGTAGAGGAGGTCTTTATCCTCTTCCTGAGTCAAAACGTGAAGCTCATAGTGCTGTCACACCCTCTGCGGCTAGATGGCATAGTAGATTGGGTCACCCTGCTCGTCCTATTGTTGATCGAGTCATTAGTAAGAATAATCTGCCTTGTGTTAAGGAAGATCGTAGAGATATGGTTTGTGATGCATGTCAACAAGCCAAGAGTCATCAGCTTCCTTATCCCAAGTCATCTAGTGTTTCCAAATTTCCTTTAGATTTAATCTTTTCTGATGTATGGGGGCCTGCTCCTGACTCTGTTGGGAGAAATAAATACTATGTGAGCTTCATAGATGATCATAGCAAATTTGTTTGGATTTATTTGCTGCGTTATAAATCGGAGGTCTTTGAAAAATTTCATGAATTCCAGCAGCTAGTTGAAAGGAGATTTGACAAGAAAAATGTTGCCATCCAAACCGATTGGGGGAGAGTATGAGAAACTTAATTCCTTTTCTCACAAGGTTGGGATATCTCATCTGGTGTCCTGTGCTCATGCTCATCAGCAAAACGGGGCTGCAGAGCTCAAGCATCGCCACATTGTTGAGGTTGGTTTGTCTCTCCTAGCTCATGCATCTATGCCCCTTAAATACTGGGATGAAGCTTTCCTTGCCGCCACATATCTTATCAATCGTATCCCAGCCAAAATTCTACAATACTCTACTCCCCTTGAGGTTCTCTCTCAGGAAAAACCTGATTACTCTATGCTTCGGGTATTTGGCTGTGCTTGTTGGCCAAATCTTCGGCCGTATAATACTCGTAAACTTGTTTTTCGTTCTAAACATTGTGCTTTTCTAGGGTACAGTAATATGCACAAAGGTTTTAAGTGCCTCGATATTTCTACTGGCCGCATCTACATCTCACGAGATGTTGTTTTTGATGAACAAGTGTTTCCCTTCTCTGAACTACATGCTAATGTTGGTGCTCGTTTACGCTCTAAAATTGAGCTTCTATCTCCTACTCTTTTTGATTTATCTTCTTTCGGGAGTACTGCAATACCTGATCTGGTTGTGGTTAATGATTCAATTAATCTTGCATCTAATACTAATCAAAATCTGGAAGAAAATCCAGTTTTAGAGCTGGTATTTCATGTTGTTTCAAAAAGGGAGTAGGCACGGCATCCGAGGTTGATTCGCCTGAACCTGCGGCCAGTCCAGCTCCGATCCCGAGCACATCAACTTCGGTTCCCGCGAGCGGATCTGCATCAGAACCTACAGACGAGTCCGACGCAGCCACGCACCCCTGCACGACCGACGCAGCCTCGGCAGGCCAGCCAGCTGCTGCCATGCGCCCGACCGAGACGCCGCCGTCCGCGCCCCATGTGCGGGCACTCGACAACTCTGCCACGCGCCGGCCTTCTACAGGCTCTGACACGCCTACCGGCTCTGCTGCTGCGTCTGCCAGCCCTGCTGCTGGTGGATCAGGGGGAACCGGCGAATCCGGTGCTCCAACCTCGTCTGCAGATCATCATGTGCCAGATCCACTCCAACCTGATCTTTGACCTCGTACACGCGCGCAAGATGGGATTCACAAGCCCTAGCGGTACACCGACGGTACAATCAGGTATGGCATGGCTGCAACTACTGAACCCACCTCTGTTCATGATGCTTTGGCTAATGATAAGTGGAAAAAGGCAATGGATGTGGAGTATGAGGCGCTAATGAAAAATAAAACATGGCATTTAGTTCCTCCTCATCATGGTCATAATATTATTGATTGCCGGTGGGTCTATAAGGAAAAACGAAAAGCTGATGGTACCCTTGATAAATACAAAGCTCGTCTAGTAGCTAAAGGATACAAACAAAGGTATGGATTGATTATGAGGACACATTTAGTCCTGTGGTAAAGGCAGCTACCATTCGTCTTGTTCTCTCTCTCGCAGTGTCTTTTGGATGGACTCCTCGAAAACTAGATGTTCAGAATGCGTTTCTTCATGGTAATCTTGAAGAAGAAGTGTTCATGAGGCAACGTATGAGAGTAAGATTCATCCTCATTATATTTATAAACTTGATAAAACCCTCTACGGTCTGAAACAAGCGCCGCGTGCTTGGTATTCTCGGCTTAGCTCAAAGCTTTAGTGTCTTGGTTTTAAGCCTTCTAAAGCTGATGTGTCTCTGTTTGTGTACAACAAAGGGGGACTGTGATATTTCTTCTTGTTTATGTTGATGATATTATTGTTGCAAGTTCCTCTAACAGAGCTACAGAAGCACTTCTCAAGGATCTTCAAGCTGAATTTGCTCTTAAGGACCTTGGTGAGCTTCATTATTTTTTAGGCATTGAGGTCAAGAAGGCACGTGATGGGATCTTGTTGACACAACAAAAGTACACATCAGATTTGCTGCAGCGAGTAGGTATGAAAAATTGCAAACCTATGAATACTCCAATGTCTTCCACTGATAAGTTGTCGATTCATGATGGGGATCCACTTGGACCGAAAGATATAACTGAGTATAGGAGCATTGTTGGTGCATTACAATACTTGACTTTGACTCGGCCAGATATTTCTTTTGTTGTGAACAAAGTCTGTCAATTTTTACATAAACCAACTACAGTTCATTGGAGTGCAGTTAAACGTATATTGAAATGCTTGCAGTTTACAGTAGATATGGGACTCAGGATACATAAGTCACCATCTACTCTTGTGAGTGCCTTTTCTGATGCTGACTGGGCCGGGTACTCAGATGATAGAAGATCCACAGGTGGTTTTGCAGTTTTCCTTGGATCTAACTTAATATCTTGGAGTGCACGGAAACAGGCAACAATATCAAGGCCAAGCATTGAAGCTGAATATAAGTCCTTAGCAAATGCCACAGCAGAGGTTATGTGGGTACAAACTGTACTTAAAGAATTGGGAGTTAGAGGACCCAAGTTCGCAAGGTTGTGGTGTGATAATCTTGGGGCAACATATTTATCAGCTAATCCTGATTTTCATGCTAGAACAAAGCATATAGAAGTGGATTTTCATTTTGTCAGAGAAAGAGTTGCACAAAGACTTCTACAGATCATTTATATCTTCAAGAGATCAAGTTGCAGATGGGTTTACAAAACTAATTCCAGTTCGACAACTTGAAGAGTTTAGACACAATCTCAACCTAGATAAGGTGTGATTGAGGAGGGGTGTTAGATATATGTTGTGTGCGTGTATGTAATCAAGGTGAACAACCTAGAGCTGTTAGTTGAGTATATCCCATTTTAATAGGAGATAGAGGCCAGGTTGTTCACCAAATCTTGTACACCACGCCGGGGGTTGTTCCCGGCCTATATCAACACGCAGAGCACGACCCTGAGAGGGCAACGGTGCTTACACCGAATTTCACACTATCTGACCTAAGAGATGTAATCAATTCTGCAATATAATCCATTTCTTTCAAGGTAGATGGAAAGGGAATGCCCTAATATAGCATTTGCCTCTCCTACTAAGAAATGGTACTATCTGACCTAAGAAAGGTAATCAATTCTGCAATATAATCAATCAGTTGCCACGCCGGCGCGAATGGTCACTTTGGGTCAGCATGGATGGGTCAACAGAGGATAAGATGGTCCACAATATATAGAAGTAATAGTTATCTTTTTTGTGAATTGAGTATAATTAAATCTAGAGAGATTTTGCATGATAGTACTTAAAAGAAAGTGCACAATATTTTTAAAATTTGTTAGCTGAAAGCACCCACATTACTATAAAATTGTGCACCCAGATTGTAATTAATGTGAGTCATTCATCCGGTGTCCAATAATCTGAAAATCTCCGTTAAATATAGGATGTTAGGTTGAACTAGCCTGAAGTTCTTAACTCAATTAGCATGCCCTAAAAAAACTCAATTAGCATTAATAGGCTAACACCACACGAGTTATTGTCATCTTCCCCCTAAGGCCAGTCTCAGTGCAAGTTTCGTTGCGCAGATACTTAGACTAAAAAAATTAGGTAACCGTGCCAGGAGAGTTTTATGATGATAAAACTCTCCTCACATCTCATGAAACTTCATCACTCTCTCACGTTGCCACATCAGCAAAATTTAATGCATGAAACTCTCTCGTGAAACTCCATCAATGGTTTTAGTTGAGAGGCTTGAGGGAGAAGAAAGAGGGGCAGAGGACATGGGCCTGGATAGATCAAAGACAAAAGCAAAAGCCAATTGAAAGAAAAAAAAAGAAGAAAGAGATGTGGAGAGCATTCCTTGCCCTCCCTGCCTCTCTTTCCTTTCTTCCACTTTATATCAGGCACCATGAAAGAAAGACAGCCAAGGTACGTGGCGCACACGGCCGGGATCCCCCTTCTCTCACAGCATATCAAATCACGGGATCCGCTAGGCAGATAGAGTATGTAGTAGGATAACATGTAGTACCAGTAGCTGCTGCCTACTTGGAGAGACATGCATGGAGAGGCCACCAAAAGGAAAACCAACCATCCAGGCTTATATGTGCCTGGGGTCGTATCCAATCCACCAAAGCCACACCCCCCCCCCCCACCCCCCCCCCATGTTAAAAGCAAAAGCAATTTCGGCATCTTTGAAAAGACCTCATCTCGCTAGCTACTAGATAGTGGGATATATGACTTTCAGGAGTGATATGTATGTCGGTGTATCTATATATGCGTTTTTGACGAATCGATAAATAAAGTTGTGCGTATATCAATAGTCAAAATTATATACATGAATTCCAATGTTGATTTGTAATACCATCTACGGCCAAAATTATATATAAGTTCATTCTTCACGAATTTGTTAGTCAAACTAGTTTAGGCTTTGATCGCATTAAAAAAATACAGCTTTTACATGTTCATATTTAGCCTTCATCAGCCATGGGTAGCATCTGTTCGAAATAAACCAAAATAATTAAATTCATATGATATTCCCTCCGTTTTTGTTTATACACGAGTTGACATGGCATGGTCTCCTAATTATACTTTGACCATTCATTTCTCTATTGTATTATTTACGTTTATGAAGGAAACTACATTTGATTACAAATCCAACTAAATCAAATGTACATTACAAAAATAAAAATTTGACGGGGCAAATTATTGGTCAAAAATTGTAAAGTTAATTTGAATCTTGATATGTGTGCATACCTTATAAACAGAAATGGAGGAAGTATGATATTAACAAAACTGTAAATGACCACATTCATACCATGTATATCATGCACAAAATCAAAACACTCGATGTGCTTACTTGTCGGCATTTCAGATAAAAAGGACGAGTACATGTAGATGTAATTAATCATATATGTGGCAGCGGTGCATTGGCCGCAGTCCGCAGACGATCCCTGGGCGTTCACCTGCGTTTTTTTTGAAGGAAAGCGTTCACCTGCGTCAAGGAAGAAATTTTACGCATTTTGACCTCTGCCAAAAGGCATCCCATGATCTCTCCTTGTCAAAATCACCGCCCCTGTACAAAATGCACCGGGTGGCCCAACGGTTTCATAGTGGAAGTTACCGGACGAATTCCACTGCAAAAGTTAAAAAAAAAAGGACTGACGACTACCTGTAGACTGTAGTGGTGATAAGAGTTACGCCAGCAGCACACAGTGGTCTTCTTCGTAAGTTAGCTGTTTGTCGTCTGTCCCTTAATCAGCACATATAATCCGTACTTTGGGACCCACGACATGCATATGTCCCATATAACATAGCTGTCAGTCAACTTGATACTCGAAAACATCTGTTTTTTTTTCCTTTTTACTAGCAAACGAAACTTGGTACATACTACTTCGTATGTGTTAGATATATATATGATGAGTTCAAAAAATATAATCCAAGTTACGTTTGGAGTTTAGACAGGTACTACTAGCGCTTGTTCTTTTGGGTGAAAAGAAATAGTGAAATTGTAAATGAATAGTGTTGAAATAGTGTTTCTTGTGAGAGAAAATGTGATAAATGTGATGGGTAATAGTGCTTTTTCACTGTTCCTTTTGAGCCAAAATAACAGGCCCTAAGAGGTAGCACTAATTATTGTAACTTGTTCAAGTACTAATAAACTTTATACATGAGGTACCGAAAATTTATTAAACTTCAAGTTATAAACTCATCATCCCTTGGCAGCTTCCACCGTCTTCAAATATACCATGTTTATCACAAGAGTGACTAAAATTTTGGAGAAAAAACATTACATTATGCGAGGTTTTTTAAGGTGCTTTTGAAGTATCTGGAAGTAGTAGGAAGTATCAAGTATTTTGATTTTCCCACCACCAGATTAATTTAAAAATAAATTAATTAAGAAAAGGGTAATATGGTAATCTTGTCAAGTTCTCTCCCCTCTGTCTCTCACGGTCGCGCGCGCCGCCGTTTCTGTCACCTGTCTCACGGCGTCGATCCCATCTCTTGCCGCGCCCCTCGCCACCTCCCAAGCCACGTTGACGATAGCCGGTCGCTGAAGGCTCCGCAACCCTCTTCCGTTGTCGTCGTGCGACCCGGTGCCTATCCTCTGGCCCAGTTGGAACCGGGTACCGTCGCCACTGCCCGGTGACCCTCTTGCAGGTTAGGTTTGGAGGTAATGGAGCCACGGGAATGTTCAGGCGCAACTGGAGGGGTGCCCGGCCGAGGGGCGGTGGCTGCAGGACATGCTGAGATGCATCCACGTCGTGCTGCTCTGCGTCCAGGAGGACCCGTAGCTCCGGCCCGGCATGGCGTCCGTCCTCGTCATGCTCAATAGCATTTCAGATAATCAGATATGATGGAGGACCGGAGTCTGAATTTTGAGAAGCGCTGGACTCCCTGCAAATGTCTGAACTTGAAGTGCCTAGCACCTAAGTACCCAATATTTTCTTCATAAACATATGAAGTTTTACAACTTCTAAAAAGTATTGGAAGGAATAAATTAAGAAAACAATCTCCAAGAGTTTCTAATAATCCACACCTAATATAGAAGATAATTTTACATATGAGTCCTATACAATTTCTAAAATATCCTAATCACTTTTATATATTTTATAATGTGTACATTTGCATCAGGAACTCTTACCTACTATTTATTCTTTCCATCTTTAAATTAGGCGTGACTCAGAAGCGCGTAATTTTACAAACTGTGTGAGTTGTTGGAGAGAAATTTTTCTCGTCTTGCTAAAAATTAAGGATTAGAAAAAGATTTTTTTTTCGGAGATGCTATAACTTGCGCCTTGTGTTGCTCGCACGCGTTATATTGACTGCATCATTGCATTATCTGCAAAACGTTGTTGTTGCTCCGTAGCCTGAAAAGAGATCGATGCCGGGGCGGGCGACAAGGTGCGCGCACCAGAGCCACAGGCGAGCAACGACGACCAGATCAGTAGAGATCATCGACGACGCCGTCGCCATGCCATGATGTGCCCATGCCCCATGCACGGCCGGGGACGGAGCGAGGCGGCGCCCTTTGGATCCGCTCCGCACAGAATGGTAGGGAACATAGGGCAGCCAGCCTCGCTCTTGAACGCCATACATGCATGATGCATCGGCCGCCGGCGGCGACGACGACGAGGAGTGCCCATCCGGTGTGTGCAGTTGCCTCGTTCACGAGACGTGCCCCACTTGCCATTGTCAGACTCATGCTCGTGCTCCATTTCTTCTTTCAGACATGGAGACAAGCTTATTTATTAGGTTTTCCAGGCCATTTTAGCATTGGGCTGTGAAACAGTCAGAAAAGCCCAGGCCGTGTGGTGGTGGTGGTCCCAGCAGATTCCTGGGCTGATTTCAGCCCAGTAACCTGGCGGTTCCCACTGTTAGCGCCCAACTGATTCAGCGCTTTCCTCGCGCACAACGCGGTCACGGCGCGCACGACGCGGTCCCGGCGCCCTTCTCGCGCAACGCGTTCCCGGTGCGTTCCGCCCTCGCCACGACTCAGACGCCCCGCGCCCCAGCTCCGTCGGCTCCGCACTAACTTCGCCGGCAGTTTTGATCTCCATGAGGGTCTTGTAATTGTGTATATAAGGCAATGCCTATGATCAATACAAAGTATGGTTGATCCAATAATTCTCTACATGGTATCAGTTACCATCCGGTTCTAATCCTCTGCTTCCGCATTCCTCTGCTTTTCTCCCTCGCCATGGCGCACTCGCCGGCGCACTCCTCCTCCTCCTCTAACTCCGGCATCTCTGACTTCCTCGATGCACCACAACCTGCTTCACTCACCATTCTCCAGCCCGTGAACATCCGCAATCACATCCCTCTCCAGCTTGACCTCCTTGATTCCAATTACAGTCAATGGCGCTGCCTATTTGATTCTGTTCTCGGAAAATTCGGCCTTCTCAACCATGTCCGCTCCGTGCCACCCATCAATGGGCACGATGCGGAGTGGCGTCAAGTTGATTGCTGCCTCACCAACTGGATCTACACCACCGTCACCAAGCCCGTCTTTGATCTCACCTACAAGCCGGACGCCTCTGCGTTCACCATCTGGACGGACATTGAAGGCTTGTTCCGCGACAATGAGATGCAACGCGCAGTCCTTCTCGAGGCAGAGTTCCGCAGCGTCGTGCAAGGCGACCTCTCCATCTCCGACTACTGCACCAAGCTAAAGAAACTCGCCGACAACCTGCGCGACGTCGGCCACCCAGTCTCCGAGCCTAGCCAAGTGCTGAATCTCCTCCGCGGCCTGAACAAGAAATTCCGTCATGTGAAGCCCGTACTCACCGCCAAGACTCACTCCTTCTTGAGCGCACACTCTTACCTCCTCCTGGAGGAACTTCAGCTGCAGCAGGATGACAAGACGGAGGCCAATCAGGTGTTCCTCACCACCCACGGCGGTTCCCCTGGATCCGCTTCTTCAGGCGGCTCCCCTGTCTCCACCGGCTCCAACGGCGGTCCTCCCACCGACGCCGGTGGGAATCGCGGCTCCAAATTCAAATCCAAGTGCCGCAGTCGCGTGAGCGTGTAAGAAACTCCCGTGTACACTAACGAGTGCGAACGAATCCGCAAACGCACGGATATACCGTTGTAGCACTTCTCCCTAGGAGAATGAGTATTCCCGTCGGGTTTCATTCCTAGGACGGAGAGTAACCAGAGAGGGTCTATCCAAGGACACCAGCTTTCGCTGGGATAGGTCGGGATACAAGAAGCACTTCCTTAAGGGACTTAGCTCTCAAGATGCATCTGTCAGGTATCAGTCATCCCCGCGGGGCGACAGCACATCAATGTGCTGGCAAACGAGCCCAACTCGGTACGCGACGTAGAGGGTTGACAAAGGGTCCAACAGGCTGTCACCACTGCGGCCTACCTCTACGCTACGATCGTACGTGGTCTTCGCAGGAAAACCAGGGCCCAGACACCACGTCTGTACCCCCAGATAAATACTATAGTGCGGTTACGTCTGTCGACCCGCTAACTATACTATAGCAACCGTATAGATACGGTCCCACGAACAAGAGAAAGATCAGATTCAGATCATCTTATCATTCATTGAGCTACGGAGCAGAAAGGAAACTATGGATGCAAATGAACGAGATACAGCAGACTTACTCAGCTAAACAGGATCAGAGCATACAAACAGGTATATGAACTACTGGTCTGGCTCTAAAGGATCGAAGCCTTGTGTCACGAAGAACACAAGCCTCTAACTTATGAACGAGCCACGAACTCAAGCAAAATCAAGCATGCATGATGTCCACTATAGTCTAAATAAGAAATGCTGAAATACTCACTTTGATCTAAATGAAGAACAAGCATCCACGAGGACATCAACTCACTCCTCACCCCTACTCTACCTCTCAACTAATCCTAATCTAGATCTCTCATCATCACCATTCTACCACATAGAGGTGAGAATCACCTCACATGGGCAGAATTAGAGAGAGGGAGAGAGATCTACACAAGAGGGAAGTGGAACCTAAGAGCTTGGTGGTGTGTGTGAAATGGAGCCCCTCCCCTCCTATTTATAGACAAGGGGCTGGCTTGCTCTGAGGCTCCAAGTGCTCCAAAACACCCCGGAATGCAGCCAAGGACCAATGAGCAAGCAACACGTGGAGGGGGAGATCAACCGACCCTAGGTCGGTTCGGCCGATCCTAGGGTCGGTCGAAGCTCCCGGCCTGCCTCCTGGCTTGTGCTTCGTCTGGCTTGCTTCCATGTAGGCCCTAGTGCCCCTCCTCCGTGCATGGCACGTTTCCTGGCGGTTTTGTTGGCAAGGTGGGCCCATGGATCCATGTGATGCTGACGTGGCAGCGTATGATTCGTCGAGAGTCCCTCACATGGATTGGTGACATCATGGATCCAGGAGAATCCATGTGACAGCCCCTGATTGGCCAGCAATTGAGTGCCTTGGATTGGAGTAGAGTGAAAGTGCATGGATTCCTCCCATTTCTTATGCTAAATACCTGCATTCGAATAGACATCGACACTGGTGAAAAGTATGAGTTTAAGCTCCTATTCTAGTGTGAATGTGCAATTCATGCTCCAATTTGCAGGAGTTGACGGCCATAAAAATGGCAAATATCATCCGTCAACAACACCCCCACACTTGACCTTTGCTCGTCCCGAGTGAAGGGGGAACAAAGCCAAGTGGGTCATGAATACCAAAGAGTAAGACAAACATAAGAGATATTCCAAGTCATACCTTACTCCTGTGAACCTCTGTGTAGTAGCTATCATGTTCCCTTGGGTGATTGAAAAGTAGAACAACTGAGAATCAAGTCAATTATGCACCTGATGATAAACACCTTAGGTTTTTGCAAGATTTTCATAAACAAAACTCTTGGTGGCTTCCTCATTTGATTCTCTCAGATCGCTCAATGTGTATATGTCCCAACTAAGGCATTTGCCTTTCTTCATCCTACTTCCAATGATGGCTATATGTGGAGCTCAGAGTAGGATAAAGAGAAAACATACTTGCATCACATATTTTGCAAAGTCAAAGACTGGATCCACAGAGAAAATCAAATCATACCATCAGATCAAGATGTGCACCGGTATGGCTATGGTGTGTATGGTAAGGTGGATACTAGGCTCGGAATGGGTGCTAGATATTACCGTACATATATATGGTGAGAACTGTGGGTTGATGGTAAGGTGGACACTAGCCCCGGAATGGACACTAGTTATTACCATCAAAATCATGGAACTCCTTTCTGCATGACCATCCCTCTCTTTCCTCCTTTATTTTGGATATGGGCTATCCTTTCTCTTTTTTTTCAAAACATGCTTTGGGCATGTGTATATATATATATTTCTCTTTTTTTTTGTTTTTTTATGGCCCATATCTCTTCCTTGAAGGATACTTTTAGAGAGAGAGAGCGGTCATACCACATATGGAGCTTTTACTTTTGTGGTAGGAATGATACAATGCTAACTTCCAGTGTAGAAGCATAGCAAGGGGGAATAGGTGGGGTGCACATAAATCTTGATCATGAAAGTAATGAAAAGAATTCTCACAAGGGTCACAGAATTTGACAAGGCTCAATGTAATAACAAGCAGCATATGAGTCGAAGGTTTTTGCCTACAAAGATCATATGGCTCTAATGGGACGGAGGCATATCAAAGAGGAGCCTTTCCAAGAGGTTTTGAGTTTTCAAAAATAAATTCCCCAAGAGAGTTAGTCATCAGAGCAAGAGATCATATCATCCAGCTATATCATACTCGTCAATTACTTAGGTGAACATGCTTGTCCTTAAGAAGGTTATGGTTCACAAGCATCAAGTAGATAACAAGGAATAAAACATATGTAAGTCTACTCAGGTACAGGCGAGCTGGGTGATCTTTTAGCATCATCATTCGAGTTTTAATTTTAGAGGTAGGTAGATATAGCTTATAAAACTCAGGAATGAAAGAGAGTGAGTTGTCGAGATGCAAACCGGCGCTATGCATGAGAGATGAACCGTGAGAGGCTCTCCACAGGAGTGAACTCGTGCGGGTCCCGTTCAGGTTCTCTGTAGGTGATCGATCGGCTAGCGCGGAGTGCTCACAGTGGGTACGTATGGGAAACGTCATGCTTGCATTGGGAGAGTCGTGACTCTTCCCCCACACTGTCTCGAACCTAGATGTCCTCTAAATCAAAGAGACCAAAGTAATGACACAATGGGTGGCTGAACCGGGTTACATGACCGGTGAGCCACTTTATTCAAATCCTAATGTTTCAAACGAAATGATTAGGCGCTTACACACATGCAAAAGAAATAAATGAAATAAAGGTAAATAAAGGGAAATCAAACCTAGACCTAGACTAGCGCCTAATGAACTAAAGCTAGGGCTAATCCCCACTACTCGGCATCATAGAGGGCCGCATGCCCCGTAGCCAAGAACAGTCTCCTCATATTCGCACAAAGGCCGCGGCGAAGGTCACGCATGTCGTGTCTCAGCTCGGCCAGGTCCAACTTCTGCTCTGAGTAAGCAGTTCTGAGCTTCTCGTTGCTGGCCTCCAATTCCTTCATCAGCGGGGTCAGCTTGGCCACTGAGGAGAGCTTAGGGAGTTGCTCGGTTGCCCGAGTCCTCTCCCTGGACCTCCTAGTGTAGGGCGGCGGTGGCAACCCGTCGCCCAGGCCAAAGTCTTCCTCCTCATCTGGCAGAACTGGAGCTGGGCATGCCTCAGGAGCCTTCTCCTTGGGCAGTGCCGGCTTTATGGTCACCGGTGGCTGTGGTGAAGGAGCGGACTGCGCTGAGCTCGTCTGCCCTCCAGCTAGCGACGATCCAGGTGTGCTAGGTGGAGCGAGCGGCAAACCCTTGGGGCGAAGCTGAGCCATGGTCGGCCTGCCGTAGGGGCTGGCCGCCCGTCTCATATGCTTCTTCCCAGCCGAGGCGGAGCGCCTAGATGGTGGCGTGCCTGGAATCCTCCTGCCCGGCGGGATGGTGGCGAGCGGGGGAACATCCAGGACACCGGCCACCATTGCAAGATCCGCAGCGGGGGCGGCAGCAATGGAGGGGTTGCCTCCTGCCTCGGGACCGGTGGACGAGGTGGAGCCGTCGAAGGGGACAACACTCCTTCCGGCCATGGATGCGGTGATGAGTGTGGATGGTGAGGTGGTGGAGATGGATCTCACGACGCGAAAACTCGTCGGGCGGCAGGGAGAAGGTTTCTGGAGGAGAATGAGACACACGCAAAAGAAGAAGGGGAAAGGCGGCACCAAGGTTTCGGCCGAACCAGGGTTCGGCCGGCCCCAGGTGGGCCCCTCTGGCCCTCCCCTTTCTCGTGTGGGCTCCAGCAAGTCTCAGGATCGACAGCCCAGGTGGATTCCCTGAGATGGAAAGGTTGGCTTAGGCTTAAGGCTAGGATAAGGTTGAGGTTGAAAATTCATCCTCCACTATATACCAACCTTGGCTAAGCCATGATATAACCATAGAGAATCTGGGGGAAATCACCTTGGTGACATACTCGGTTCGTCAAAAGTGTAAGCACCTTTGACGGTAATCATGAAGCGTTTGTATCGCCACAGTGGTGCTGCCTTCCTGTGGTCCTTTGCCACTCCTCTTTATCTTAGCAATTCCTTTCTCTTGCATGACCACGGTCCACAAGATACCCGAAGGATAATTCTTCATGGGGAAACGAGATGAGTCCCAAGAGTACTCAGGATGCGGGTGTCTTGTGATCTCCTGTCTCAACTCATGACCATCTCCTTGCAGATAATGTTGATATGATGATAAGCTCTGATCTGCAAGGGTAGTGCATATACGAACTCGAGCCCGAAAAGGTGTATCGAGGCTGAGGGCAAGCATGATCATCGCAGAGAGGCCGAGGTATTCCCTGAGGTGGTCACGGGACTCGAGGACTATTGCACTGGGGTCGCAGAACTCGGAGACGAGAAGATCGAGCACTGAGGCTAGTGCTTCACCAATAGGTACCGATCTCCAAGTGAACTCAAGCTCAAAAGTCACTCGGCCTTCAAAAAGGATAGAGCATGGTCTTCCAAAAGCCGGTGTACGATCAGGAACCAGATTTCGGATGAAGAACGAGATTTAACTCGCTCTTACCTTAGGCAGAGGGTTCGATGTTCCCATCGGGGTGATGGAAACATTCCGAAGTCTGGCCTAAGCTTCCAATGGGAGGTTATGGATAAGTTGGATAGTGCACATCCCATTTGGCTTCGATCAAGTCAGGCATAAGATTTGAAGTGCAAGCTTCTCTTGACTGATCGGCATCAATTGATGTGCTTGAGATAAAAAGTGAATGCACTCCATTCGATCGGTAGATGATCGTGTTCCTTCGGTCGGATGGATGAATCCAATGGATTATAAAGCAGAGACCGATGTCTTGGTTTATACGAAACATCAGTGCAAGGCACTTCAGCTCAAACCTTGACGTAGAAACACGATAAGCCTCTCATACCCTTCTTAGGAGATAGTAGTGAGGATCGAACAAGTCATCCTGGTCAGGAATGGTCGTTCTTTCCGAACTACTTTCTTTGTCCTCCCACGAGACAAAGTGTCAGGGAGAAGGTCTAAGAAGATGCACGAGAGGGGAACCCAAGGGTAGATCTCGCGCCACGAAATCTTTCCCTTAGACTCCTGCCATTCAGGAATGACGTCTTCAGCCAGAGCTCAGAAAGAATAGATATGAAATCTCGTACTCGGCTGACGATGGATCTAGGTGGCTCAGCATTACCTCTGATGGGTGCTTCATTGACCGAGATGCAAGGGGAGCTGAAATCCTAGAGATTCTCCACGATCTCTTTTCCCTTGACAACATCTAGGTGCACAAAGGATCCTCCGGAGAGAGCATTAATCCTCATGGCATCATCCTTCCGCAATCCAAACCAGAAGTGCTGAAGCAACATCCAATCGGAAATGTAGAGGACTAGGCAATCTTCTACCGCGGAGGTGAAACGATTCCATGCCATTCCTAGTGATTCCTCCTCACATTGTTTGAAACAGAGAATCTTGGTCCGTAACGAGATGACACGTCGTATTGAGAAGAAGTGGGAGCAAAAAGCTGCTCTCATCCTTTCCCAAGTAAGGTAGTCTCTACCAAAACAACGGTTCCAATCCCGTGCTTCCCCGGAGAGGGATAGTGGGAAAAACTCTCTTTTTCGAGCATTCGGTGATTCTCTGGTTTTACCCTGAGTTTCAATCAGACGCTCGTAGTCTCTGACATTATCAAAGGGGTTCTCATGACTTAACCCCGAGATGGATAGGTCCTGAATTAGCTTCATGAGAGAGGGGCGAAGCCAAAGGCTAGATGTAAGAGTGTGTCTTGACGAAGATGGCTCTGAGGGTTCACTCCTCGAAGGTGGATGGTGTTTACAAGGATAACCTTCCATGGGTAGCGGGGGTAGAGGTAGAAGTAAAGAAAACAAAAAAAGGGATATCTCAAAAAGGGTAACGGGGGTGAAGGTAGAAGAAAAAGGAAAAAGATAAATACGAGAATAGACGGGCTCGAAGGTTAACAACAGCCGTCCCCGGCAACAGCGCCAGAAATGCTTGTTGGCGTTTCTTAACCTCAACACTAGGCGCCGTGGTAGTGTGAGCGTATAAGAAACTCCCGGGTACACTGACTAGTGCGAACGAATCCGCAAGTGCACGGATACACTGTTGTAGCACTTCTCCCTAGGAGAATGAGTATTCCCGTCGGGTTTCGTTCCTAGGACGGAGAGTAACCAGAGAGGGTCTATCCAAGGACACCAGCTTTCGCTGGGATAGGTCGGGATACAAGAAGCACTTCCTTAAGGGACTTAGCTCTCAAGATGCATCTGTCAGGTCTCAGTCATCCCCGCGGGGTGACAACACATAAATGTGCTGGCAAACGAGCCCAACTCGGTACGCGATGTAGAGGGTTGACAAAGGGTCCAACAGGCTGTCACCACTGCGGCCTACCTCTACGCTACGATCGTACGTGGTCTTCGCAGGAAAACTAGGGCCCAGACACCACGTCTGTACCCCTAGATAAATACTATAGTGCGATTATGTATGTCGACCCGCTAACTACACTATAGCAACCATATAGATACGGTCCCACGAACAAGAAAAAGATCAGATTCAGATCATCTTATCATTCATTGAGCTACGGAGCAGAAAGGAAGCTATGGATGCAAATGAACGAGATACAACAGACTTACTCAGCTAAACAGGATCAGAGCATGCAAACAGGTATATGAACTACTGATCTGGCTCTAAAGGATCGAAGCCTTGTGTCACGAAGAACACAAGCCTCTAACTTATGAACGAGCCACGAACTCAAGAAAAAATCAAGCATGCATGATGTCCACTATAGTCTAAATAAGAAATGCTAAAATACTCACTTTGATCTAAATGAAGAACAAGCATCCACGAGGACATCAACTCACTCCTCACCCCTACTCTACCTCTCAACTAATTCTAATCTAGATCTCTCCTCATCACCATTCTACCACATAGAGGTGAGAATCACCTCACATGAGCAGAATTAGAGAGAGGGAGAGAGAGCTACACAAGAGAGAAGTGGAACTTGAGAGCTTGGTGGTGTGTGTGAAATGGAGCCCCTCCCCTCCTATTTATAGACAAGGGGGTGGCTTGCTCCGAGGCTCCAAGTGCTCCAAAACACCCCGGAATGCAGCCAAGGACCAATGAGCGAGCAACACGTGGAGGGGGGAGATCAACCGACCCAAGGTCGGTTCGGCCGATCCTAGGGTTGGCCGAAGCTCTCGGCCTACCTCCTGGCTTGTGCTTCATCTGGCTCGCTTCCATGTGGGCCCTAGTGCCCCTCCTCTGTGCATGGCACGTTTCCTGGCGGTTTTGTTGGCAAGGTGGACCCATGGATCCATGTGATGCTGACGTGGCAGCGTATGATTTGTCGAGAGTCCCTCACTTGGATTGGTGACATCATGGATCCAAGAGAATCCATGTGGCAGCCCCTGATTGGCCAGCAATTGAGTGCCTTGGATTGGAGTGGAGTGAAAGTGCATGGATTCCTCCCATTTCTTATGCTAAATACCTGCATTCGAATAGACATCGACACTGGTGGAAAGTATGAGTTTAAGCTCCTATTCTAGTGTGAATGTGTAATTCATGCTCCAATTTGCAGGAGTTGACGGCCATAAAAATGGCAAATATCAGCCGTCAACAGTCCTCCGGCCCAGCAAGCCATGCTGGCCTAGCATCAGCTTCAAACTCCACCGCAGCAGCATTTTGGCGCCCAGGCGTGGGACAACAGCGCCCTCTACGCCGCGCTGAACTCCACCAGCGCGCCACCCTACCCCCGAGCCCCTCTGAGTGCTTCTTCAACATCGGCGCTTCGTCCCACATGTCCAACACCTCTGGTATACTCTATTCCCCTAAACCCTTCACTTCCTCAGTCACGGTTGGCAATGGCGCCCGTCTACCGGTCACCCATGCCGCCGCCGCCACCATTCCCACTCCCTCTACTCCTTTACATCTCAACAATGTTCTTGTCACTCCGTCGCTTGTTAAGAATCTAGTTTCTGTTCATCAATTCACTCGTGACAACAACATTTCCATTGAATTTGACTCTTCCGGTTTCTCTATCAAGGATCTGGGCACTCAGGAGGTGAAGCTCCGATGTGACAGCTCCGGCGATCTTTACCCTCTTCGGTTGTCCTCGCCTCAAGCTCTCTCCGCGTCGTCTCCGGCGTTGATCGAGCTGTGGCACAATCATTTGGGCATCCCGGGCAACACACACTGCGCCAGGTCCTCCATGATTTGAATTTCGAATGTAATAAGTCTAGTGTTCATCACTGTCACCATTGCAGTGTTGGTAAACATGTTCGTCTCCCTTTTCATTAGTATGAAACCTCTATATTTTTCCCATTTGAACTCATATATTCTGATGTTTGGACTTCACCACTTCATAGTCATTCTGGATTCAAATATTACGTAGTGTTCATTGATGCTTTCACTCACTACATATGGACCTATCCTATTCGACAGAAGTCTGATGTGGCTGCCGTCATTCGCACATTCTTCTCCTACGTTCACACACAGTTTCGGCTGCCCGTCGTTGCTTTTCAGACCGACAATGGTGCTGAATTTGACAACATCGTCACACGATCGTTCCTCGCTTCTCACGGCACACCTTTCTGCCTCACCTGCCCCTACACTTCTCAGCAAAACGAGAAAGCCAAGCGAATTTGGCGTACAATTAACGATTGCATTCGTACTTTGCTCATCCATAGTGTAGCTCCTCTCTCCTTGTGGGCAGAGGCCCTCAACACGGTGAAGTTCCTCATCAATTGACGTCCATGCCGCGCCACGGGCTCCGCACACTCATCACCTACTGCTCGGTGTTCCTCCCCGCTATGATGAGCTGCGCACCTTCGGCTGCCTCTGCTACCCCAACACCATGGCGACCTCGGCCCACAAGCTCGCTCCTCGCTCTCTGGCATGCGTGTTCATCGGCTATCCAGTTGATCATCATGGATACAGGTGCTACGACGCGTCTACCGGCCGCGTCTACCTCTCCCGCCATGTCACCTTTGTGGAACACGTGTTCCCGTTCTGCAGCGCCACGGCACCATCATCGTCTACATCCACGCCGCTACCCGGTGGTGATGACATCGACACGATGCCAAACACAGGTGCGCCACACCCTCGTCGTCAAGTCCCGCGCCATCCCGCGACGCCGTCGACCCCGTCCACATGTCCTGCGACGCCTGTATACCAGCATGCTTCTCCTCTCGCCTCGCCGAGCAACACGCATCGGTCGCCCGTTGCTCCATCAAGCGCATCCACAACACCACGGGTTTCGCCGTCGACACACTCACCCGCCGCATCCTCAGCACCATCTACCTCGGGCCCGTCCTCCCCAACTACTTCAGCCTCACCCATCGCCACGACAGCCACCGTGAATCCAGTACCACCTCCAGCCGGGTGACAACATCACATGATCACGCGTGCGCACGTAGGTGTGTTCCAGCCGAATCCCAAATACGCGCTCACCATGTCGTCGCCTCTCCCAACCGTGCCACAGTCTGTGCGCATCGCCCTCAATGATCCCGCCTGGCGATAAGCAATACAAGAGGAGTTCGACGCTCTGCAATAGAACAAGACCCGGACGCTCGTACCACGACCTCGCGACGCGCGTGTCATCTCCGGCAAATGGGTGTTCAAGGTCAAGACCGGCGCCGATGGCTCCTTCAACCGAACCAAGGCCCGATGGGTTGTGCGTGGGGACATTCAACGACCGGGGATCGACTTCCACGAAACCTTCTCCCCCGTCGTCAAACCCGCCACAATCCGCACGGTCTTGAGCCTCATCACCTTCAAGCACTGGCCGGCTCACCAGCTAGATGTGTCCAACGCATTCCTCCATGGCGATCTCACTGAGTGCGTCTATTGCAAGCAACCCACTGCTTTGAGGACTCGACGTGACCAGATGACGTCTGTCTGCTCGCGCGCTCACTCTATGGACTGCGGCAAGCTCCACGCGCGTGGTTCACTCGCTTCATCAAGCACGCCGTCTCCATGGGCTTCACCCAATCGTGCATCGACTCGTCGCTGTTCGTCTACCGCCACGGTCCGCACGGTCTCGAGCCTCATCGCCTTCAAGCACTGGCCGGCTCACCAGCTAGATGTGTCCAACGCGTTCCTCCATGGCGATCTCACTGAGTGCGTCTATTGCAAGCAACCCACTGCTTTGAGGACTCGACGTGACCAGATGACGTCTGTCTGCTCGCGCGCTCACTCTATGGACTGCGGCAAGCTCTACGCGCATGGTTCACTCGCTTCGTCAAGCACGCCGTCTCCATGGGCTTCACCCAGTCGCGCATCGACTCGTCGATGTTCGTCTACCGCCACGACATGGACTTGGTGTATCTCGTCCTCTACGTCGATGACATGATTCTCTCTGCCTCGTCACCGGAGCTTCTGTGCCACTTCATCACCCGACTCAAATCCGTGTTAGCCGTCAAGGACATGGGTCCGGTGAGCTACTTCCTCGGCATCGACGTTCAGTGATCGAACGATGGCTTCTTCCTCTCGCAGACCACATACGCCCTCGACATCCTCGAGCGTGCCAGGATGGCGCAGTGCAAGCCCGTCACCACGCCCGCAGAACCTGCCTCCAAGACGTCAAGCTCTGCGGGTGCTCCACTCGACAAGGCCGACGCTTCCTGGTACCGCAGCATGGCCGACGCGCTCCAGTACCTCACACTGACGCACTCGGATCTCGCTTACACTGTGCAGCAAGTGTGCTTGTACATGCAACCCCCGACGCAGACACACTGCACGCTCCTAAAGCGCGTGCTCCACTACGTCCAGGACACCTCGTCACTCGGTCTGCACATCCACGGCTCGGCTTCACCAATAATTCTCTACACCCACGCGCACCACTGTGGCCGACCCACACTGGCTGCCGTGGCCGGCCCCAACACCGACGGGAGGCTGAGCAAAACAAATTTGTTAGAAATTTTTTGTTTTGAAAAAAATTGCTTGATATTAAAAAACATTTTTGCAAAACTGTTGACGGTTCAAAACCGTGTTGAAGTTCACCGCAAGCACACAGGTGACTTGGTGCCTTTTTCACCAATGGGGGATCCCCAAGGTTCTTGTCAATCCGCGGAGCAAGGGATATACTAGCGTTTAATCAAGTACTAATCTAGTTGATTGGAAAGCCTTTGAAAGAGATATTAATCTAAAGAAAAAGCAATCTAACCTATGTTGATCTAAGGCTAAACTAGATGGCAAAGGTTGGTACAAGAGAGAGACTAAAGTGGACAAGTGTTCCCTCCCTAGGGTCTAGGATCACAAAGACATGCATCTACTACATGAAAGAGGTGTTGCCATCTCTAGCTTCACGGCGGTTATGCGGTCGCTAGGACTTTTCCCTTCTCTCGTACATGTCACTACACGAAGGTAATGGATCACTTCACTAACGCATCTACATCTAAGCATCCATATAGTTAAGCTAATCACCACGATTACCACAAACCCTACTAAGATCACATGTTGTGCACACATATGTAAATCAAGCATTTGCAAAGACATAGACCGTGAAGCATCAAGGCATAGGGTTCATGTAGTGATTACATATCAAAGATTCATCTAACCCTAGGGATGAACGGAGATGTTACCCCATCATCTTACATGGATTGAAGCACATAGGGGTGATGGAGACTCCGGAGAACGTCGTCGATGAAGATGGCGGTGAGAAGGTTTGGGAACACCCCTAGGCCGACGGCTTGGAGTCCTCCTCTTGCTTCCTTCCCTCCACCGGCGTTGATCCTCACGACGAACACATCTAACTCTTTCCCTCATCTTGCGGCGGCGGCTTTCTGGTGAATGGGCGTTGGTAGAATGATTGGATGCGGTGGCCGTCGGAGACAGGGGATATAAATACACCGAGGAGCATCTAGGTCAAAGGGGACCACGAACCGAGGCAAAAAGGGCCTGGGCCGGTCAGCATGGGCCGACCGACATGGGCCTTTTCTGGCCCGGTTCGGGCCCGTCTTCCTCCCCGTGGCTCATCTTGACATTTTGAATTTATGCCTCTTTATTTGTGTCATTTTGGCGTCATCATCCCCGCGATCAAGATAGGGGGTCTTCTCGTATGAAGTCCGATCTTTACGTCTTAGTCCTCGGGAATGATCTGTCGCAGCACCTTGGTCCTTGCCACCTTTGGAAGTGATTTCGCCTTGCACTTGAACACGAACGGAACTCCTCATTTGCTCCTTTGAACTCATTGTAACTCTATCTGTTTGGTCCATGTTTTCCTGCAAAAACACAACACTTCCAAATGCACATACATAGTTGAACTTGTTATATCATTAGTGTGCCTAGTGGCGGGTTAGTTCCATAATCAAGCTCAAACCAAAGTGTAACGAATGCTCTAGGTTGACGGAAATCGACCGCCAACATCCCCCCATGCTTAAACCTTGCTCGTCCTCGAGTAAGTAATCCTTGCTTAAAGGGGAATCAGTGTTGCCTTCCAATGTTGTTCCTGCACTTAGTCATTCATGACAAGACATATTGCTCTCTCTTAAGAATTTAGTTTTAAAGTTCAAGTTGTGACCGGCTTCTTTTTTGTTATGGAAGATAGACTAACAATAAAGAACAAGCCACAATTAATAAATACAGTGCTCTCAAACTTAAGTGAACTTCAAACCGTTACCTTGTTCCATCGAAGAATTTTCAAAAAGATGTGTATCCAACATAAGTGAAAATCTCTTACAAAAGCTCATGGAAACACTCATCTCATCAAGTCACTCAAGCCTATACTAGATTATTTTCAACCTATTCTACTCATATGTGAAAGTGGAAGGCTTATGTGGAGCTTGGTAGGTCAAAACAATCCTAGCAAAACATACATCTGAAATATTGTCAAATTAAGAGAGAGATCTACTAGAATTACCGAGACTCGTCAAAAAGGCCATGGAAAATAAATGTTGGAAAGAGAGAGGGATGAAACACACACATTTAGATAGGTGGACATGTGTAAGTGACAAATGGATGATCCCGAGGCACAAGTAAAGTCCTCGATATCGGATTGCACATGGTTGGAAGATTTGAGTATGGATTTGTCTTTGAGGCACTTGAGAACTTATGAAGCAAAAAGAACTGAGGAGTATCTTTATATATATATTTTTTTTTCATTTCATCTTTTTGTTTTTCTTTTATTTTCCTCCTTTTTTCTCTTTTTTTCTTCTTTTTCCTCTTTTTTTTTCTTTTCTCATCATATTTTTTTCTTTTTGCTCCTCAGAACTTTTGCAACATAATACTTACTCAGCATTTGTCAGAGATGATGTGATGACTCCTCCCCCCATGCTTGAATGATGCTCGTCCTCGAGCATAAGAGAGAGGGAAAGGGACTACTGAAGTAAGCATGAATACATAATCTTTGCGGAATACCTGAATTTCCGTCGGGAATTTTACTCCATACTCAAAATTGGGTTGTGGACAAGGAGGTAATCACAAAGAGATATTTTTGGTTTAGGGTGGATGCCCAGCGAGGTTTGTGAAATTTTCGATGTGAAAACCCACAATGCATGGACAAAAAGGCTAGCATGAAAAAGTTACACAAAGGAATGACCAGCTTCTTAGTCTCGGACCATAGAAATCAATCCTAATCCAACTCATCAAAACATATGTTTGCAATCTAAAGGTTCTATCATGATAGAACATATATGTATATGGCTTTGGTAGGTAGAACTTTGCAAGAGCATCACAAATATGTAGATAGCATAAAAGTTAAGTTTTCATAAAAACAACAAGTTATCCGGCTATCCGTAAACTTAAATCAAAGAGCAAAGTTATATATGTGGGTCTAGAGTATAGTCATTTAACCTCCACAAATAAAAGAGCCGGTATTTAAAATTACTTTCAGATCACATTATAGAGAGCAATTAGCCAAGACATGTATAACCTCATGTAGGTAAAACAAAGCGGCAACATTCATCATTTTTCCATAAGCATAGGCATTACAAAACATTGAGGTAAACACATGGTCATGCTTATTTATCAAAAAAAAAATCTAGGTTGTCCTCCTAGTAGCCATGTTATTGTTAAAGAGAATAAACAAAAAGTTGCACCTAAGGTTGAAGGCATACTTACAAGCATTTATTTTCAGAAAAGAGAAGGTCCATGGAGGTATTACCATCTTTTGTAGTTCTTCGTTATCTTCTCCCGACATCTCCATGTATCGAATGTGGCTTTGCTTTTGTCTTGATTTTCCAATGCTCCTATACTTCTGAATTTGATCATGTATGCTTAATGGAGTCAATGGTCACCATTCTCTTCAATGTTGTCATCACCATCTCCTCACTGTCTCTTCTTCATGGATTTCCCCTCTGTCCAGAATAGAACATATATCAAAATATAGATTTATTGAAAAGTTTATGAAATTACCTTTCCAACGTGTGGTCATTCATCGAAAACAGAGTTCAAACAAGGGAGCTATGTCCATTTTACTTCAGCGTTGCGTGCTGTCCAAAACTGATTTCAGGACGTGTTGTACTCGGTGATTGGGCCATTACTTCTTGTAGGAACCTCTGATTGTCTTGATTCTTGATTTGTTGGAATCGTAACTTCATGGGGCTTCTAAATATCCGAAAGTATTCAGTGTCTTCCCTTCGAGACCACGCAGAATTTTGATGACATCAGTGGCTTCTTGCGCATCGATCCGGAGACGTTGATGGTCTTGATCATTCTATCTCCTAGAGCGTCATGTTGCACTTCCGTGTTGAAGATTCAGGGCCTCCCTCATGCTTAGAATTTTGCTAGGCATGGAAGAAGAAGACAAAGCTTTTTTTATCTTAACCATCCTTCAATTTCCTTGTCGTGAGAGTCTTTATCTTGTCAGCAAAATATTTTAAGTGCACATTCTACCCCCAAGGTGACGGTTGTGAGTAGATAAATTGCCAACAATCCAAACAATTTTTTCAAGACTCTTAACTTGTGGCATGATTAATCTAATGAATTAAAACCTAATGGGTGTACGTGGTGTAAAGTGTGTATGCCATGAGAGGAAAGCATATAAACAAAGACAATGGTTACACCTAGTTCTAAACACCATGTTTACAACTAGGTTACCGAATTTCTTCATAACCATAAAGATTTATTTATCTAGGGTTAAAACACCATATCTATCCTTAGATAAATAATTTCTTATAGCACAAGAAAAATAAAGCTCATTGCAATGTTTATAAACCAACCAATGCATCATGAAAACATATGAAAAGCTAGCAAGGTTTATTGAACTTAATGATGATGGTCCGCAATCATGTTTAAACACCACGTTTACACAAGATCACAAAAGGAAAATGCTAAGCTTGAGCATTAATATGGAAAATGAAGCATTCATCATTAAGTCTATAAAACAACCAAGCTAACTATATGCAAAACATGTATAGGAAAAGAAACAAACATCACGTTGATGACAAAATGCAATGCATGCAAATAAATAAATATGAGCATGAACATGATGGTGGTTATAAAAAGAAAATGAAAATTATATTAACTAGCCACAAGTTAATCATCATAGGAAGGTGCCATTTATTCTTTCTAAAGAAGAAATGAAAATAAAAAGAAATGGGTTGCCTCCCGAAAAGTGCTTCATTTAACGTCATAGAGCTCGACTTTCTCACATACCTTCTTTTCGTCGCATAGCCACGGCCCTTCATGCAAGAAGAAAAGGTACCAATGAAGCTTTAATTCACTCCCCATGTTGTGCTTGATCACTTATAGGAGACTTTCCCAAGCTATCTGACATCATCACTTTCTCCTTCTTTGTCGCCCTTCGGTGCTGCCTTTACTTCACAAATTTTTCTTTAATGTCCAGGATAGAATGTGTACCCAAACTCTACTCTATCGCACAGTGCACAAGTTTTCCTTTCCAACAAGTCTTTATTTGCCCAAATCGGACTCCGAACAAGAGAGTTACGTCTGTTTTACTCCGGTGATGAAATCTGTCCTGAAATTTTCAGAACGCGCGACGCTCAACGTTCTCTCCATAACTCCTTGCACGGGTCTCCAAATTCGTTGGTTCTTGATGCATTGGAATGGAAACTTGATGGAGCTTCTGAACATATCATTTTCTTCATTTGTACACCTCTGAACAAGTGCACAAATTGATGAAGACAGCAGCATCTATCGCGGGATTTGGAGAGGTTGATGATTTATCTTGCAACTCTTTGGGCATGACTTCTCTGTACATCATTCAAGCCATTGTATTCCTGCATGGTTAGTAAAAATCGGGCCTTCTCCCGACATATGCTTCTTTAAGGTCGTTAGCTTGACCAAGCACAAAGCATGATCAAGATTTACAAAACATATTGTAAACATACGCGTCCATAATCAACACCACATGCAAATTGTAGCAATAAGTCAAGGTGTAATTAAAAGAAGCATATGTTTCATGCAAAGCACTTATCTCATCATTAGGCAAAGGTTCTTTAGGTGTGAGATTAATTGGTTCAAACATAAACATTACCTCATCATCATTCTCAAGAAAATCTAGCTTATCAACATGATCATCATTGGAACAAGGCATAAAATTTAAATTATTATTCATACTATTGGTCCAACATGAATATTTGAATATATCATCATCCATACCAATAATATCTTGAGATTTCAGCATGTACCTTAGCCTCGGAGCTTTCTCAACAAGAGTGATCTTTGGTTCATCTTATAGCATTGAAAGCAAATCAATCTCGACGAGTGGAGGTGTTTCTTTGTTACCTTTTTGCATCTCCTCCATCTCATCATGTGGAACATGTAATCCTTCAGCAATGTATGCATTTGTCTCCTCTTTGAAGTCTTCATTATCATCACAATCTTCATCTTCAAAGTCTTGTACGTTGCTTTCTTTATCTTCCGTGTACCACATGTCGTCAAGATTGCTTATCGTTGATTCACTCTTTTCTTCATCCTTGATCTCTTCCATGTCTTGATTTGCTAGTGTGTAGGCTTCAATAGCACACAAGCTATAACCTTGTGGAGAGGGGCCTTCTTGGAGTATTTGCTTTATGCCATCTCCTTCCCATTCATCTTCTAGCTTGAGTCCTATTTTCTCCCATTTATCCTTCGAGTCACTAGCTCTCCTTCTCATTTTCCTCGTCTCCCTAGCAATGAATTCTTGACCATGGTTGAAGGGCCACGACCAATCAATTTCTTCAAGATCCTCTTCTTCAATTGGTGTGCATGGTGTTGTGGAGAGGGAACTTTTAGGCTCACCATGGTTGTACTCTTCCCCTCCTTCATCATGAATCTTTGAGTTGTCATATTTATCGAACCATCCTTCATCTTCTACATCTCTTTCTTCTTCAAACATATTTTGGACAGATTCTCCACTCATTTCTTGATCAAATATATCTTCAACTTGTTTGGCAACGTGTCGGTGTTCCTCCTTCCTTCGGTGGTTGATTAGGGGGCAAAATCAATTTGAATCCAATCGGATTGATTGAATTCCGCCAATGGTCTAGCATTCCCCATACTTCGGCCTATATCCATGTTAGTTTCAACATTTTTAATATCCGAAATGACTTTGCTTACCTTAGGAAGTGGTTCTTCAATTTCTTGTATGATTGGTTCATCTTCCTTGACTTCCGGTTTGTCTTTTTCAGAAATTTTAGCAAGCATCTCGGGCTTGCTTTTGTCATTTTGCTCCTCCCGACAACGTCTTTGCCAATCTCTTTGTGTTCTTTTTCCATTGCTTATCCTTTGTAAGATTTGTGCGGCTTCACCAATTGTTTTATCCATTAAATCACCGCCTGCACGCTGTTGACGGTTGTTAAGTGCTACTTTTACACCATCAATACCTGCATAAAATAAATGGAAAGTGATCATCAACACTAGAATAGGGGTTTATACTAGCAATTTCCACAAGTGTTGGTGTTTCTAGCTTTTGTTGCAAGACGCACCGAAATACGTGTTAAATGACACAGTTGAGAGCAAGTGCACCAATGGTATAATATGGCATCATCATAAACAATCACAAATGCCAAATTGGTATGCACCAATGCGATGGGCTCGTCAAGATGATCGAAATAGATATATCATTTGTCTACTTTGGAGTTCGGATGAAAGAGATACGCACAAGATAACATGTGGGCTCGGTGGGACCCACACCAAGCCACATGGCGACGTGTTGTCACACAGGAGTCCACGTGTCCATGACACATCATCAATCCAAAGAAACACACTCTCGACCAATCAGGAGCCAGTACGCGGATCTAAGGGCCCACAACCACGAGATAAATGGCTAAAAATACCGCATACACCCCCATACCCACCTTGGGACCCACCTAGCAATCACCTGGACGAAAGGTGGCGCGAGAGGACCCACCCGGGGTCGGCCGACCCCCCAGATCGCCCGACCCCATTTTGCAACCTCTCGTGTTGCCCTTCCACGTGTCGGCTTGTCGTGAAGAGGCAAAGGCGGTTCTAGGTGTGTGCCCGAATATTCCCTCAGGATCCTACCGGAAAGCTCCTTCTCTTGCAAGCTACTTGGCCTCCACTCCTCTTTGCCACATGTCACCACCCTATTGGTGGTGCCCAGGGAAGCCAAGGGAGCTCCTCCTACCCCCCTTGGCCTATAAATATGAGGAGAGGGGGCTAGAATAGAGACACATCCCATTCTCCTCCTCCTCTTTAGAAACACTTGTTTCCTCTCTCATGTGATCTCTCATGGATCAAATGAGTTGATCCATGTAGGTGAGAGTAGGTGCTAGGTAGAGTGTGGCGTTGGTGAGGGTGTCATGTTCTTCAATTAGATCAAAGTGAGTATTCTTGTATTTTCCAATTAGACTAAAGTGTTATTCATGCATGAGTGATATGTTCTTGAGTTCTTCGTTCATTCATCATTTAGAGGCTCGTGTTCTTCATGAATACGCTTCCTCGATCTAGTTGACAAACAAGTTACTCACACTTTTGCGTTTGTTCATAAGTTAGAGGCTCATGTTCTTCACGAACATGACCCTTTGATCTTTTGTTACAAGTGCATAAGTTTGCATTTCGTTTGTGTGAATTATCCCGTTAGATCTTGTTGGAGTACATTAATGCGCTGGCATTCGTTCTTCCTATAATCTGTGTGATCCTGTGGTAAGTGAGATTAGCTCGAAGCTCGCGGGTTCGTCGCTCCGTCTTTGTACGGAGTGCTATAGTGTTGTTACGGGCCGGCAGACGTAACCGTGCTATAGTAGTAATCGGTGGTGTAGACGTAGTGTCTAGACTACGGGTTATCCTTCGAATGCCCTGTATCCCATGGTTTGTCTTGGGGTAGGCCACGGTAGTAACAGTCGTTGGACCCTCTGAAATCCCCCACGTTCGGATACAGCGTGTAGGCAACCATTTGTCGTGAACCAACTGTTATAGCCAGGAGGGGCTAGTGTCCGGAGCGAGCATAATTGCCTGCTCTTCTCCTCTGGGATCAGTATTCATAGGAAGCGCCTCATCATCTCTCAACCCTAGCTAGGGGCTTAGTGTCCTTCGACCGTTCGTCTAGGATAGAAGGTAGTGCACACCGTTCCTTGGATTCGATACCCTTGGGAATACTCCTGAGGTGAAGTGCTACAACGGTATTTTCGTGCGCTTGCGGAATCTTTCGTACCCGTCGGTATACCCAGGTGGATCTTACGCTCCTAGTAGGGATGAGCTCCCAGAGCCACCACCTTTGGTGCGCCTTTTTCTCACATCTGGCTGTGAGCTTCTCCCAGCGACTATCGATGTCGTTCGGTATAGTATCTTCTCTGGTCTATCGAGCAAAAACCCATATGACCATCTTCCTGACTTCAAGTACTTCTGTTCTCATATCTACAAACTGGGTATGACGTTGGATACCTTCAAGTGGAAGTTGTTTCCATACTCTCTTGTAGGGAAGGCGGAGCAATGGTACACATATACCGTAGGTAGCGCGAACGATAGTTGGGGAGAGCTTAGGGACAAGTTTTGTCTTGAGTTCTTTCCTCCATCTCGTATTGTTGCTTTACGGGAAGATATCCATTGTTTTCAACAATTCGAAGTCGATCCCAGATCCTACCGAGAGGAATCCGAGTCGATCCAAGAGAGTCTCTTAATAGACGAATTTGAGCTTTCACCTTGCACATCCAATGATTCGTCTAGAGAGCCTTCTCCTGAACCACGAACACCAAAGGGAGAAGAAATTCAACCTTCGAAGTTCTCTTCTTGATTTGAGGGTGATCCTTCTCGGAACATCATAAATACCTCAGATCGTTCTTGGCACGAGGGGCCTACGGCATCGTTGGACTTTGATGAGATTCTCGATGAAGTTTGGAATCATGGGGCAATAGTGTATCGGTCACCTTGGAAATCAAAGCATGTTCCCGAAGTAATTCAGGTCAGCTCGACTTCCCCGACCATCCATTGCTCCATGAGGGGAAACACCGTAGATGCTGTTCATGACCCTGCTGCTGGAGTTTGCATCATATCGGAGTACCTTTTGGACACTCTGGTGGGTGACATGCCCCTCACCCCGACTGATAGATATTTCTGAAGTCCTAGGTATAAAGAATACATTTTCCCCTGTCAAGGAATTGCTAGGGATGTGCCAATTATCATAGACAAGATCGAGGTGCACTTAGATTTTCACATCTATGACATCATGGATTTCGATCTTCTTCTGGGCTTCCCATTGGATGAACTTCTTGATAAATCTCAAGGAAGCCCAGATGTAAAGCTTAGGGAAGCCGCTTCTACTACATCCATCTCTTGTCATTAACATTCCATGGTAGGCCACGGTAGTGACAGCTGTTGGACCCTCTGAAATCCCCCACGTTCGGATACAGCGTGTAGGCAACCATTTGCCGTGAACCAACTATTATAGCTATGAGAGGCTGGTGTCCGAAGCGAGCATAATTGCCTGCTCTTCTCCTCTAGGATCAGTATTCATAGGAAGCACCACATCATCTCTCAACCCTAGCTAGGGGCTTGGTGTCCTTGGACCGTTCGTCTAGGATAGAAGGTAGTGCACACCGTTCCTTGGATTCGATACCCTTGGGAATACTCTTGAGGTGAAGTGCTACAATGGTATTTTTGTGCGCTTGCGGAATCTTTCGTACCCGTCGGTATACCCAGGTGGATCTTACGCTCCCGCTAGGTGTACAACTAGTGGTGAGGTTAAGAAATACCAACACACACATGCTTACAAAACGAGCAGAGTTAGGGGTTAGTGAAAAATAAAAGGTATGCAACATCAAGTCATCGGAAAATCTCAAGTTCGGGCCTTGCTCGAGTAGTTCATTAAATTGGTCCCATGCTTCATCAATTCCATCATCCTCTCCTTTCTTAAAAGTGAGCACTTGCCTCCTTAAGTGTTGGACCTTGCTTATGGGAAAGAACTTTGAAAGAAACTTCCTCACTAGCTCATCCCAATTTCCTTTTGCTTCAACGGACGCAAATGTGTACCATTTTCGCACTTCATCTTCGAGAGAGAACAGAAAAAGATTCCACTTGAAACAAGTGGCCGGAACTCCTTCTTGTTGCACCATGTTGCATATCATCGTGAATTACTCAATGTGTCTATATGGGTTGTCATCCTCCAATCCTCTAAAGGGGTTTGTCGCCACTAACTTGATGATTCTAGGCTTCACTTCGTAGTGGGTTGTAGCAAGCATCAAATCTGATTTTTGCATGGAATAAGACCAAATCACCCCCTCAAGTATAACCAAAGTTTGGATAACCCCCTAAAGTATTTCTTAGTTCAGTTCACCCCTAAACTATACCATTTAGTTCAATTTACCCATTAACACAATTTGTCTTTTTTGTTTCTCCATGTACAAGTGGAGTTTTAAATTCAAATTTTGCAAGATGATAGCAGACAACATAAGGCATGTTAAAAATATACATAATTTTTTCATCACTATTTTAATAGGGTAAAATATTTAATAATAAAATTTATCGTTGAGATACAAAAATAAGAATTAAAGATGAAAAAAAATCATAAAGTATTTTTCTGATAAGATTGTGATGTCCACTACCATCTTGCAAAGTCTCAAATTAAAATTCAACTTGTGTAATGAGAAACAAAAATGATAAATTGCATTAAGGGGTAAGTTGAACCAAATAGCTAAGTTTAGGAGGTAAATTGAACCAAAACATAGTTTAGGGGGTTATATGAACTTCCGGTATACTTGAGGGTAGTAATTTGGACTTTTTCCTTTTTGCATCTCAATGTCCTCCATTGACGACATTGCTAGCTCCCTTAGCAACATCTCCTTGTCTTCCAATGGTGAGGTGAACAAATCCATCTAGGCACCAAAAATAAAAAGAAAACACAAAAAGGGTTTTTTCTAGAAAACGAGGGTTAGATGTTAGTAATCAACAAAATTAATACAAGATTAAATGTAGCAAACTGGCTTGCTCCTCGGCAACGGCGCCAGAAAAAGGGCTTGTTCACGGTTCAAAACCGTGTTGAAGTTCACCGCAAGCACACGGGTGACTTGGTACCTTTTTCACCAAGGGGGGATCCGCAAGGTTCTTGTCAATCCGCGGAGCAAGGGATATACTAGCATTTAATCAAGTACTAATCCAGTTGATTGGAAAGCTTTTGAAAGAGATATTAATCTAAAGACAAAGCAATCCAACCTATGTTGATCTAAGGCTAAACTAGATGGCAAAGGTTGGTACAAGGGAGAGAGATTAAAGTGGATAAGTGTTCCCTCCCTAGGGTCTAGGATCACAAAGACATGCATCTACTACATGAAAGAGGTGTTGCCTTCTCTAGCTTCATGGCGGTTATGCGGTCGCTAGGCCTTTTCCCTTCTGTTGTACATGTCACTACGCGAAGGTAATAGATCACTTCGCTAACGCATCTACATCTAAGCATCCATAGAGTTAAGCTAATCACCACGATTACCACAAACCCTACTAAGATCGCATGTTGTGCACACATATGTAAATCAAGCATTTGCAAAGACATAGACCGTGAAGCGTCAAGGCATAGGGTTCATGTAGTGATTACATATCAAAGATCCATCTAACCCTAGGGATGAACGGAGACGTTACCACATCATCTTACACGGATTGAAGCACATAGGGGTGATGGAGACTCCGGAGAACGTCGTCGATGAAGATGGTGGTGAGGAGGCTTGGGAACACCCCTAGGCTGACGGATTGGAGTCCTCCTCTTGCTTCCTTCCCTCCACTGGTGTTGATCCTCGTGATGAACTCATCTAACTCTTTCCCTCATCATGCGGCGGTGGCTTTATGGTGAATGGGCGTTAGTAGAATGATTGGATGCGGCGGCCGTCGGAGACAGGGGATATAAATACACCGAGGAGCATCTAGGTCAAATGGGACCACGAACCGAGGCAAAAAGGGCCTAGGCCGGTCGGCATGGGCCAGCCGGCCTGGGCCTTTTCTGGCCCGGTTCGGGCCCGTCTTCCTCCCCGTGGCTCATCTTGACATTTTGGATTTATGCCTCTTTATTTGTGTCATTTTGGCGTCATCATCCCCGCGATCAAGATAGGGGGTCTTCTCGCATGAAGTCTGATCTTTACGTCTTAGTCCTTGGGAATGATCCATCGTAGCACCTTGGTCCTTGCCACCTTTGGAAGTGATTTCGCCTTGCACTTGAACACGAACGGAACTCCTCATTTGCTCCTTTGAACTCGTTGTAACTCCATCCCTTTTGTTCATGTTTTCCTGCATAAACACAACACTTCCAAATGCACATACAGAGTTGAACTTGTTATATCATTAGTGTGCCTAGTGGCAGGTTAGTTCCATAATCAAGCTCAAACCAAAGTGTAACAAATGCTCTAGGTTGACGGAAATCGACCGCCAACAAAAACATTGTGCAACTTTATTTATAATTGTTGGCGGTCAATTTCTGTCAACCAAGAACACTTGTTATGTTATAGCTTGGATTTCATTTCGAAACTAACCCGCCACTAGGCATACTAATGATATAACAAGTTCATCGTTGGATGTGTGTTTTGGAGTATAATGTTTACACAGGAATTCATGCACTAAATGAGAAGAGATGCACTCGGTTCGAAGGACGATTTACATGATGAACAAGAGGCTCCGAACGTGCGTGAACTTGACTCTAAAGGTGGCAAGGACCAATATGCTTCAATGAAGAATCTCCGAGGACCAAGGTGAAAAGACCGGAAGATCATGCATAAAGACCCCTTAACTTGGTCGCGGGGATAAAAACGTCCAAAGCCCATATCCGAAGGAGAAAAAACCCCAAAGTGCAAGAAATGACACGTGGCAAAAGACGGAGATGAACCGGGCTAGGAGAGGGCTAGGCCCGTCGGCCCAGGCCGGCCGACCCACCCCCTTCTGGGGTCGGTTCGCCACCGCCTTTCTTCGGTGATAAGTTCATGCAACCCTAATTGTTTGGGGGAGGAAGCCATTCGCGAAAGACGACCAGAGAAGCCTTGGGAGATCAATCACAAGGAAGAGGGTTGATCGAGAGGGTGAAGATTCAAGAGGATCATCACCGAGGTCAAGGGAGGCCACCACGAGGTAGGAGGACGCCGAGGCCTTGCCACGGCACCGCCGAAGTTGAAGGACACCGAGAGACGAACTCCATCGGGGGCATCCACTATGTTCAACGGTGTCATGCCTAGCGTCTTGATGGGGTAAAGTAATAGTTTGTCCATGGAGTTGTAACGGATCTTGATATGTAGTCACCCATTCTTGTTTGGATCTTTTATCTTTCATACCTTCTTGTTGATGATGCTTAATGTTTAAGGATAGCTACCATTGCCTTCGGGGTTGCTCCTGTAGATCACGTCAACATACCGTGTTCATTAGGGTTAGCGACGATTACCTTCGTGTAGTGACATGTACGAGGGAAGGGAAACGCCTAACTCTTTGCTCACATCCTTAGATAGATTGGATCGAGGTTTTATCATGTTTCGGGTGATTGCATCTCAAGTACCTAGACTCCATGGGCATGCGTTCTTCATACTCGTGAACCACCTTTCTCTCTCTTTAACATAATCTAGGGTTAGTTTGTCTTACTTTATAGATTAATCTTTATATCATAAAATCCTTAATCAACTAAGTTTGTGCTAGGTTAAACGCAAGTAATTCCCTTGCTCTGTGGATTGACAAGAACCTAGGGGGTCCCCTCCCTTGGTGAAAAAGACACCAAGTCACTCTGTGTACTTGCAGTGAAGTTGAACGCAGTTTCGAACTGTCAACAAGCCCCTTTTTCTGATGCCATTACCGGGGAGCAAGCCAGTTTACTTCGTTTAATCTCTCATTGATTTTGTTGATTACTAACACCTAACCTTTGTGTTCTAGAAAAACACTCTTTTTGTTTTTGTTTTTGATTGTCTAGATGGCGTTCATTGGAAATCCTTCGGAGGAACTGGAAAAATCGCTAAGGGACTATGCTAGCCCTCGATGTGAGGATATCAAGGTACAAGAGTCGGATTCGATTCTCGAAGCGACAAGGTACGAAATCAAGGTTCGAATCATCGAGATGGCAGCAACTAATCCATTCTGATGGATGGAGACGGACAATCCATATAGACATATCCAGCGCTTCACGACGTTGTGCAATATGGTACGACAAGAGAGAGTTCCCGATACTTGGTTTAAATGGAATCTTTTCCCTACTCACTTGCCGATGAAGCAACAAAGTGGTATTCATTTGCGTCCTTCGAAGCCGAGGGAAATTGGGATCAATTGGTAAAGAAATTTTGTGCCAAGTTTTTCCCTATAACCAAGATTCAACATATAAGGAGGCAAGTGATGACTTTCAAGCAAGGAGAAGAAGAGGGGATTGATCAAGTGTGGAATCGATTCAACAAGCTAGTTCAACAAGGACCAAGACTTGGATTTCCCAGTGACGTACTATTGCATACATTCTTTTTTTCCCTAACCCCTAGTTGCATGGAATACGTTCAAATGTGTGCAGGAGGGGATCTCATGGAGAAAACACTCACGGAAGCTGCCAAACTTCTACAAAAAATAAGTAAAGCGGCGGCCATGCGAAGAGATTCGGAAATACGACTTTCGGGGAAGTCGGAATGCGACACAAGTGTGGCACCACTTGCTGTAATTTTCAGAAATATGGCCCCAAAAGAGAAGAAAGAGGAACCAATCCCTAAAAAGGTTGAAGAAGCCAAACATGAGGAAACTAGAACTATCCCGGAGAGTGATCACGCCGAGACAAGCAAAGCAAATGAAAGGACTATGTCAAGCGTGAAGCCACTAAGGGAGTTTGAGCAAATGGATTGGATCCCACTTGATTTTGGAGAAATCTTTGACAAGAGAAGACTGTTCCCTAATCAAAAAGGGATGGCAAAAACTTTGGAGATAGACTTCCCACCGGAAAAACAAGTGGAACATCCATACAACCTAGAAGCAACCGGGGAGGTCCTTCAAAAACTCTTTAGCGAAGAAGAAGTTGATCCGGACCATGTGGCCGAAGCTAAAAGAATCATGGGAATCAAGCCCGAGGCGTCACCATTCGCCCGCCTCGCTGAAATTTTTGCCATAGGATCCGATGAAGAAGAGAAGACATCGCCGCGTATAGATTGCAAGGTTAACAACATTAATTGCAAGGCGTTATGCGACATTGGAACACACGTAAGTGTCTTGTCTTCTAAAATCCTTGATGAAATTCATGATCACACCATTGACCTAGTTCCAACCTCTACTAAATTAATTATGGGAGATGGTAGAATTGTTAAACCTCTAGGGATTGCTCGTGACCTAGAAGTTTTAATTTCCGAAAAATGCATTCCAACCGATTTCTTCATTGTTGATGTCTACTATGATAAAAATGATCATGTAATTCTTGCTAGACCCTTTCTTAAGTTGGTAAATGCCGTTTTAGATGCCGAAAAAGGAAAAGTAACTATTAATCTTGATGAGGATAATCACATATACAATTTTCTTCCCGCTTCTAGAATTGCCCCGCCCCTACCTCTTGATGACGAAGAGGTAGGGAGCCTTCGTTTTGTTGAAACTTTCAGGGATCCGCTACAAAGAGCAATGGAGAATGAATCTAATGATGAGCTAGATGAAGAGTTAGCGGAAGCAACCAAAGGACTAGAACTGCAAGATGGAAGCTTAGATGAGGATAAATTTGAAGACCTTGGAGAAATTGTACATGAGGAACCACAAGCACCAGAGGTGGATCTTAAGCCATTGCCCAAGGGATTGAAATATGAATTTTTGGGGCTGGACAAGACTTATCCCGTTATTGTGAGTGATGAATTGAGTCCCGAGGAGAATGATATGTTGCTGAATTTATTGAAGAAGCACAAGAAAGTGATGGGGTATTCGATAAATGACCTTAAAGGACTTAGCCCAGCATTTTGCACTCACCGCATACCTATGGAGGATCAATACAAGCCCGTAGTGGACCATCAAAGGAGGTTAACTCATGCCATGCGAGAGGTGGTGAAGAAGGAGGTTATCAAGTTGTTGGATGCCGAAATCATCTACCCAGTGCCGCATAGCGAATGGGTGAGCCCCGTACATTGTGTGCCTAAGAAAGGAGGTTTAACCGTGGTGAAGAATGAGAAGAATGAATTGATACCGCAAAGAACCGTGACTGGATGGAGGATGTGTATTGACTACCGGAAGTTGAACAAAGCAACGAAGAGGATCACTTCCCCCTACTGTTCATCGACGAGATGCTTGAGAGGTTAGCAAATCATGCATATTTTTGCTTTCTTGATGGGTACTCGGGGTCCATGCAAATACCTATTCACCCGGATGATCAACATAAGACAACATTCACTTACCCTTATGGAATATTTGCGTATAGAAGAATGCCTTTTGGTTTATGCAATGCTCTAGCCTCTTTTCAACGATGTATGATGGCGGTATTTTCGGAGTTCATCGAGGAAATTGTTGAGGTATTTATGGATGATTTCTCCGTCTATGGTAAAACTTTTGCAGGTTGCTTGGCAAATTTGGATAAAGTTCTCACTAAGTGTTCGGAGGTTGATTTGGTGCTAAATTGGGAGAAGTGTCACTTCATGGAAAGACAAGGAATAGTGTTAGGACACGTGATATCCGAGAGAGGGATTGAGGTGGACAAAGCTAAGGTTGAAACGGTTGAAAAGCTTCCACCGCCGACAGATGTCAAGTCTTTGAGGAGTTTCTTGGGCCATGCGGGATTCTATAGAAGATTTATCAAGGATTTCTCAAAGATCACCAAGACATTGACTAATCTTCTCCAAAAAGATGTGTAGTTCAATTTCAATGACAAGTGTTTGGCGGCATTCCGGACATTAAAGAGAGCTCTCGTAACCGCACTCGTCATTCAACCGCCCAATTGGAGTCAACCTTCTGAGATAATGTCCGACGCTAGTGACTATTGCATTGGAGCGTTGTTGGGACAACGAAAAGAAGGCAAGGTACACGCTATTTACTATGCTAGCAAAACCCTTAATGGAGCTCAATTAAATTATGCGACAACGGAGAAGGAATTGCTCGCGGTAGTATTTGCCTTTGAAAAATTCAGATCATATATTGTGAATTCTAAAGTGATTGTCTACACTAATCATGTGGCGATCAAGTATCTCTTATCTAAAAAAGATGCCAAGCCAAGGTTGATTCGATGGATCCTTCTCTTGCAAGAATTTGATGTGGAGATTTGGGACAAAAAGGGGTCGGAAAATGTTGTGGCCGACCATTTATCAAGGATAAACGTGAGGATGATAAAGAGCCCATTGAAGATAAGATGAGAGATGATCACCTCTATCATATCCTTGACAAAGGTACTTGGATGATCAACATTATTCGAGCTATACGAAAAATGCCACTTGATCATTTGGATAGGAACGCTCAAAGGAGAGTGATCGCCGAGAGTCGAAAATATTATTGGGATGCACCTTTCCTCTTTAGACTTGGAGCGGATGGAGTCTTACGAAGGTGTATACCAAGAGATGAAAGAGCTGAAATATTGAGAAAGTGTCGCTCGGGCGAATATGGAGGACACTATGGACATTTTAGGACTCAAGCAAAAGTATGGGCTAGTGGATTCTATTGTCAGAGATGCATGAAGATTAAAAAGGTATGTTGCCTCTTGTCCGGAATGTCAAAGAATGGGGAATATAAATCAAAGGAACGCTATGCCTTTAAATTACAACTTGCAAATTGATCTATTCGACGTATGGGGAATTGACTTCATGGGGCCCTTCACTAGTTCAAATGGATATGAGCATATTCTAGTTATGGTTGACTATGTATCCAAATGGGTGGAGGCTATCCCTTGTTGAAGAGCTTCAACGGAAGAATCCATATTCATGATCAAAAATATTATATTCCCGCGCTATGGAGTCCCGCGAGTATTGATAAGTGATGGAGGAACACACTTCATGGGAAATAGCTTCAAAAAATGCTTGTCCAAGTTGGGGATCGAGCATAGAGTGGCCACGGCTTACCACCCACAAACCAATGGTCAAGCGGAAACTTCAAATAGGCAGCTCAAGGGCATTCTTAACATGACTGTTGAAAAGGGAGGTAAAGATTGGTCGAAGAAATTGGACGGAGCATTGTGGGCATATCGGACGGCACACAAGACACCAATAGGTATGACACCATATCAATTTGTCTATGGTAAATCGTGTCACTTACCTTTGGAGTTAGAACATAAAGCGTATTAGGTGATTAAGGAGATGAATCTTGATTTTGACGCCGCGGGAATCAAACGGAAGATTCAAATAAGTGAACTAGAAGAGATGAGGCTCAAAGCTTATGGGAGTGCAACCATCTACAAGGAAAGAATGAAGAGATGGTATGATAAAAGGCTTCGAGCAAAGGAATTCAAAGAAGGTGACAAGGTTCTCCTCTATAACTCAAGGTTCAAAATATTCGGGAAAGGAAAGTAGAAGAGCAAATGGGATGGACCATACATCGTTCACTCGGTCTCGCCAAATGGAGCGGTAACAATCATGGATGTGAAAGGAGATCAATATGTGGTTAATGGTCAACGGTTAAAGGTTTTTCTTGAACAAGACATCGTGCCCATCGACTACATTGTTATATATCACATGGAGGACGAGCCCGAGCGTCAAGCGTAAGATGTAAAACAAGGTAAATTTTCTGTAAATAAGTCTTTGTTTTTGTTTTCGTATTTATTTTGAGTCCTTTTCTTCATTTTTAGCTGGACCTTACCACCACCTAGGCTAGTAATCACGAAACATAGAGGGCTGCAAAAGTTGGGCCGTGGGGGCCCAAAACAGGGGGCAGGCTGGCCGGCCCAGGCCGACCGGCCCACCACCCCCCTTCCTCCGTTTCGTCCCGTTTTTCTCTGGGACGTGGTTCGGTGTATTTCCTTTTCTTGCCTACCTTTTTAGGAGCAACAAAAATAGGCAAGGGAGGGTTTCGGCTGAATCCTTCCAGGGATATTGAAGGATGCCTGGGGAGCTCGAGGTTTGCATCTCAACTGCAATCTCCAACCTCCACGAAAGCACCCAAGCACCCATGGCATCCCCGAGCAGCACCAAAGGGAAGGAAGAGATGAAGGCAACCTTGGAAGAAGAAGCACACCTCCCCTCTTCAACTCTGGCGACCGAGGAGCTTCGTCGATGCGCTGTGGTGTCAGAGCTCAAGAAGGAGGTGAAGAGGACCGCGCGGATTCAATGCGGAGGGCGTGTCCCAACAAGGCGCATGGCTAGCCCAAATTCGTGGGTTGAAGAGAAGAAGAAGAAGCCTGCTTCTCCTGTTCGCCGCTCAAAGAGGCTCCATGGGAAGAAGAGGAAGGATTACAAAGAGAAGACCCCCGAGCCGGTGGAGTTTTACGGAGATAGTGACTACTCTGATGATCGAAGCCCTAGCTCGTGGGCAGCCGGTGGAAGAGACGATAACGACCTCTATGTTTGGGAGGAGGTGCCCAAGGAGGAGTCGGAGGAGCATCATGAGCAAGGCGAAGGAGGCAACCCAGACGGCGGCAACGATCCGGACGACGGAGACGATGGAGACAACAATGATCCGGAGGAAGAGCACAACATGTGTTGCGCGGCTTGCCGCAATGCTATTGTGGAGCTCTTCTCTTCCCTTGATGAGTGCTTCCACACCATCAATGCCATGCAACAAAGGATTGAAGATTGGGAGCGCATGGCGGAAGACGACTTCAAGTACCTCATCGACAACATAAGGAAGCTCTTCGGGATGAACAAGAACTTCAAGAAGAAGGAGTGGTGCACCTCGTGCGGGAAGTTTCACTAGGTGTTGTAGTTAGCATGTTCTCCCCCTTTATACCTTTTGTAAAGTTACGATGAGGACATCATAAGATCTAAGCGTGGGGGGGGGGAGCTAGCTAGCTACATTTTTAAAATTTTTGCTTAAAGTGGTATTAGGTTGAGTCTTTAAATCAAGTCTAGTTTGAGTCAAGTGTGAGAGTCTTGTGTGAGTTTTGCTTTATCTCTTTTTAGCTCGAAAGTGTCTTAATTTAGCGTTGAGTCAAGAAAAAGAAATAAAAAGTATCTTATGCAAGTCTCTTGTTTCTTTTCTTATTATGTCTTTACTTTATCTTTGTTATTCGAGCATAAACTTGATGATTAATCATTTACCGTGGTGCTTAGTGGAAATTTACTTTTGTAAAGAACCCACATTCAAACTTTGATCTAGGACTTTACTTCATCTATGCTTTTAGTAATGCCAACATTGGAGGTTTTAATTTCTGAAAATTAAGAAAAACACCTTGCCATGAAGGTTAGCGATCTCTTTCTCCAAGTTGAGAGGTAATATCTACCCTATACAAAGCCTTTATATATATATACTCCACCATAAGTGTTGTTTAGCATGATGAATTGGGTTAGGATTTTACTCTCTCGGGAGGTCTAATTTCAAGCAATGATCATGTCCTTGATGTATATCTTTTATTGCTAGCCTCGTCATACATTTGGTAACAGGAATTTCACATCGAATGCCCCGTACATCGCCGGATTCCATACCCAAACCCATAAACATCTTTTTATCATCTTACTCCTTGAACACAACCCATGTTCGAAGATTCGTTCAATTTCTAGGCATGATTTTTTTTTAAATTCAGATTAGTATTCATGTTCAAAAGATGAGCGAAAAGCTTCAGAGAAGAAGATGAAGATGTGGAAAAAAAGAAAGAAAAATATATATGTGTGTGTGTGTGTGGTGCGCACACAAGAAAAAGAAAAAAAGAGAAGAAAAGAAAGAAAAAGAAAAAGAAAAGAAGGAAAATCCAAGGCAAAGCAAGAGAGGTATAGTGAGGGATGACAAGTCAAGTGAAGATCAAAAGAAGTGCAAGGAAGGATGCGACGATGTTGAGAACGAATCTTTAATATTCCATACCATGTGCAATCTGACATCGAGGACATCATTAGTGCCCTGAAGTCATTATTCTTTTTCCCTTTGCACATGTCCACCATTCTAAATCTTCTCATCCTTGACACCCTTACATATGGTTTAATTCTCATGATCATTGGCTTGGGAGGTGAACAACCACTAGAGCATTTTCCTAGCTTGATAATACTTGTGCTAGCTTCACTAGTCACACCTATAGCTCCACCTTACATTATAAATGAGAGACTTGTGGGAGGTGAGAGTTTATGAAATTATCTAGGATAGCCACCTTAAATGAGTGACATGTGAGAACTTGGAGAAGGACTTTGTCTAATGCTTTGTGCAGGAATTTTATTTTTAAAAGTTTGTAAAAACCCTCCGATGAAGGTAAGAAAGCAAGTATGGATGAAGTCGAAGATCTCTAGTGAAAAGGTATGAGTTGTGGGGTAAGTCTTGAATTGGTAATTTCTAAGTGCCCATGTTTACATTATGATCTTTGTTTCATGTCCCTTATATTAAAGATGAATGATTGACTAACTTGAAAGGAAAGAATTGACGAAGCATGATTCAACTCCGTGGACGAACAATTTTTGAGCAACTTGCTCGAGGACGCGCAAGATCTAAGCGTGGGGGGATGTTGGCGGTCAATTTCTGTCAACCAAGAACACTTGTTATGTTATAGCTTGGATTTCATTTCGGAACTAACCCGCCACTAGGCATACTAATGATATAACAAGTTCATCGTTGAATGTGTGTTTTGGAGTATAATGTTTACGCAGGAATTCATGCACTAAATGAGAAGAGATGCACTCGGTTCGGAGGACGATTTACATGATGAACAAGAGGCTCCGAACGTTGTTGACATTTCTTAACGCAATCACCTAAGAACAGGTTTGGAACCCATCCTGGTAATAGCGCCAGAAATGCTTGTTGTCATTTCTTAATGCGATCACCTAAGAACAGGTTTGGAACCCATCCTGGTAATAGCGTCAGAAATGCTGGTTGGTAAATCTTAATGTTACAGAGATCCGCAAGCGCACAGAAGTACCATTGTAGCATTTCCCCAAAGGAGTATTCCAAAGGGTATCGAATCCAAGGAAGGCATTGGCGGAATGACAAGATCAACTCTATTGCAATGAGTATAGATCATAGACGGAAATAAACCAGACACTCAAGTGCAGGGGTAAAGATATGATAATGGGGGTAGTGTGATCACACACACACTCACTCTCTCTCTCTAGAGGGTCTTAGGCATAGGAGGCGACACACGAGTTAGCTCTAGGTTCTAATGTACTATACACATAAAGCTGGAAAGAACGAGTTAGATACACTAGCGTTGAAGAACATTGACTTGAGCACCCAGGTACCACGGGGAGATAACCTCCCGCGTTGTTTCTGCACAACTCCGGTTGTTATATTTTAGACTCCTACAGCTTATCCGAATGTGGGGGATTTCAGAGGACCAACGGCTGTCACTACCGCGGCCTACCCCAAGACAAACTGTGGGATAAACTCATAAGTAAGGTAGCTACGTAACCCAAGTACCATGCTTACGTTGTTAGCCGGACTTGACCGGCCCGGGCTATTGTGACCCAGGTCAAGCCACCAAATAAACCAGCCAATTACACCGAGTACCGTAGCTCAAGCACAGACTTCATACAATGCAATCATGTCATCTAATTAGATCAAACCAGGTTAAATACACAAACGGATTCGTGTTTTCCTATGTCTGTTCAACTGGATCAAAGGGTCGTGTTCGCGAAGAACACGAGCCTCTAAGTTATGAACAAACACCAGAAAAATGTAAAAGTCACCCATCAAGTGGATCGAAAGGCCTTGTTCATCAAGAACAGGAGCCTCTAAATGATGAACAGGTGAAGAACACATGAACAAATCACTCATGTATACTAACACAACTTTATATGAAATAGATAAATAACTGAAGTAGATCAAAGTCATACAAATGAAATAAGATACAAGACAACTCATACCTAGATCCCAAAGGAGACTTGGAACCTGAATTAGAACTACTCTAGCCTACCTCCTAGCCTTGAGACTAAAAGTGAGAGAGGTGTTGCAAGTGTGGATGGATCATAAGTGAGCCCCCTCTCCTTCTATTTATAGGCTCGTGCACCGGCGAGGAATGGAGGCAAACTCCCCGGGGATGGCGCCTAGGACCAATGGAGAGCCACCACGTGGAAGCACAGGAGAGGCCGAGCCAAGGTCGGTTCGGCCGACCTGTGGGGTCGGCCGACCCCCTGGTGGGCCCCCTGGCTCGTGCTTTCTCTTGGTGACTGCCCTGTGGGTCCTTAGGTCGGTTCCTGGTGTCCACCCTATTTTGGCGCAGTTTACTTGCCTTTGTGGGCCCATGGATCCATGTGAAGTCCACGTGTCACACTCTGATTCGTCGGAGGTTGCTTCACTTGGATTGCTCACATGGCATGCATGCATGGCTCCCTAGTTAGCAGGTTTGCATGCATGGCATCCTTGTTGGCAGCCCACTAGGATGAGGTGATGTGGCATGGACCATAGAAGGTGAGTTTAGCTCTCTTTTCTTGCTTATTTTCCTGCAATCAAATAATCTCCCAGGACAAGTGGAACTACATTATTTTTAACTAAATACGTGTAAGAAATGCCTTATGCTCCTTTATTCATGAGTATATTGACGGCTAAAGTAGGTACTTAACAGCCGTCAACAAACGTGCGTGAACTTGACTCCAAAGGTGGCAAGGACCAATATGCTTCAATGAAGAATCTCCGAGGACCAAGGTGAAAAGACTGGAAGATCATGCATAAAGACCCCTTAACTTGGTCGTGGGGATAATGACGTCCAAAACCCATATCCGAAGGAGGAAAAACCCCAAAGTGCAAGAAATGACACGTGGCAAAAGATGGAGACGAACCGGGCCAGGAGAGGGCCAGGCCGGTCGGCCCAGGCCGGCCGGCCCACCCCCTTCTAGGGTCAGTTCGCTGCCACCTTTCTTCGGTGATAAGTTCGTGCAACCCTAATTGTTTGGGGGAGGAAGCCATTCACGAAAGACGACCAGAGAAGCCTCGGGAGATCAATCACAAGGAAGAGGGTTGATCGAGAGGGTGAAGATTCAAGAGGATCATCACCGAGGTCAAGGGAGGCCACCACGAGGAAGGAGGACGCCGAGGCCTTGCCACGGCACCGCCGGAGTTGAAGGATATCGAGAGACGAACTCCATCGGGGTGTCAGGGGGTGAGACCTAGACAGATCCACAAGGGGGCTACCCAAGCAGTTTGCAGGTTAATGGTGGATCGGGACCTAAGAGCGTAGGTGGTAGTCCACGTGGTGAACTCGGAACTAGGCGAGTATGGCGGTAAAAACAGGGAGACAAGGGGGTTTAGACTGGTTTAGGCCTCCGGAGAGTAAAACCCTACGTCCAGTTGTGGTGGATTATGCGGGAGGTTGAAGACGAGATGTCCCCTTGAATGGAGCCCTAGGCCGCCTTATATGGGGAGGACGGGCTAGGGTTTCCATTCAAGGTCGGTGGACCTTTGTCCGGGTCGATTACAACTGCGGCAAGCTTATCCCCTGGATTACAAGGAGTATCCCGTGATACTCGGAGCTACAAGCACCGGCGCGCCATGTCCTAGTGTCTTGGCTTGCACACCAAGCTCAGCGGATCTTCCGGGATCTTGATCAGGTCGCCCGGGGTCGTCGAAGCCACGGATAAGGTCGTTGGGCCCACTTGGCAGGTCGGCGGGTCTTCTAGAAGGTCGGGTCCACTTTTCAGGGACCTCTGGGACCCTGGCCGGTGGGGACCCATGGGTACCCATGTCTCTCAAGCCCCCGATCGACGTGTAGGTGTAGCGGCCGAGGCGAGGTCATGTCGAAGAGTAGCAAAGGCGCGGCACCGTCGAGGTCGTTAAGGGTGCACGGGGATCCAAAAAAGAAAAACCCCTACGATGCGCGCATGAAGTTGAACATCAAACTCCAGGGACGAAGAGCCAGAAGGTCGAAGTGAAGACGATGCGTAGATCTCGAAGAACCCGCCGACCTGACCTGAGTCAGGTGTGATGTAGTAGATGCCGCGACCTTCGGGAAGGTCGCTATGCCTACCAAAGGTAGGTCGAGCAGAGAAATGGTGGAAGTAGGCTTCCAGCTGGTCGAGGCGACCTGGAGAAAATAGGGTGTCGCGAGACGCACTAGTGTAGTAGCCTTGAGCAGTAAAGCGACCAAAAGTGGCCGGTTTGATGCTCAGAAGAAAAAGAGAGAAATATCTGAACCTACGCCCTTCTGCTCATAGAACAGTACTGTGTGCTTGTGATATCGATCCAATAAGACAAATGCTCCAGAATCTCTGGAGAAGTCGTCAGATGCCAGAGCTGACGAGACCTGAGTCATGTGTGCACTATATGGTCATGGGCCGGCTTCCAGGCGAAGTACAGGTCGCTATCACCCGCAAGAGACAAAAATACTCCAGAATGCAGTCAGGTAGGAGAAAGGCGTGCCAAGGCCTCCCACGGGCGAACAGTGACCTCGTGTCTCATGAGGGTACAGTGACCTTGGGGATAAGGACACCACGCAAGCTGGCTTGCGGATAAGACCAAATGGCAGGTGCTGGGGGTATAAATAGGCACCCACACCTTGAAGCAAACCGCCCAATCCTCAAAGGTGAACCATGGTGAATCCGTGTAGTAATATTTCCATGCCAGGGACTTGTGTCCGCCCACCAGAGCATAGAGTTGATGTAGTTCATGCTTGAAGCTAGAAGAATGCTTGCGAAGCTCGAAGAACTCGATTGGCCTCTTCTCCCAGTCCCACTGAGGAACCCAGTCAGAGTATGAAGCAGCAGCTGCATCGTCGGCCCTGACACTTTAAGGCCGGATGTGATGCTGGTGAGCATGATGCTCCACCCGGCAAGGCTGGTGTTGAAGCTTGGTCCATTTGGAATCTTGTGGGTAAGCTCAGACTTGATGCTGGGTACCACAGGAAACCTGCTGGAGCTCGAGTAGAGGTGGCTGTGTGGCAGCTGCCTCTACAGTGGCTGTAGAGGTCGTCGAGTAGGTCCTGAAGCTAGAAGAAAGCTTGTGACACGCCTTATTAGTGTAGACCGTGTCGTAAGCACTTTGGAAGGTAACTCAGTGCCTTTAATATCTTTGTATCTTGTAATTGGCCAAGGGCCAAATTCCTTGTAGCTTATGAAGCTATAAATATATTTTTACATGATAAATGTCATGTTTCAAGTAGTTGTAGGGGCGCCCGGGCTGCAATGGTATAGCTACCAAGGTCCAGGCGGGGCTGAAATAGCACGCCGACCTTCGGGAGGCCTTAAGTAGAGACGGGGAACCCGTGTCGACCTGAATCGACACGGCCGTTGTGCAGTGACACAACGCAGGTCGTCAACCTGTGAACCATAAGTCTAGGCGACCTAGAAGGTAGTGGAGCCTTAGCGACCTCAGGAAGGGGCTTCATGACCACGAGGTCGCCAACAGGCAGCGGAGCAATTAAGCACGGGGCCGTTGGTATAAATCAGCCGTAAAGGGTAAGGCAGTCCAGTAGGTAGCAAGACCTAGGAGCCAGGGTGTGAACCCGCCATTGTAGGCTGAGGCGACCTATCAAGCAGTAGTGCTTTGTCGACCTTGCGAAGAGGATGTCGTAGACCCAGAGGTCGTCGGAGGTCAAGGAACCTTGAAGAAAGTGTTGATATAGGGGCTTGAAGTAAGGTATAACGAGTCCATGGACGCCAGGCCGTTAAGCAGAGAGCCAACAGGCATGGATTCCCGTACGGCGCAAGCCGTTACTACCTGTGACCGTTAGGCCGAAAGAGCCGTTGAACGATGTATCCGTTGGGTCGCCGGGAATGTCGCAGGGCCCTTAGAATCGTTGGGATGCCGCGGCCCACCGCACTGGTACGGCCCAGTTACAAAAGGCCGAGTGAGGGGTCGGGTACCCCACTCGCATCCATTTCCATGCAATCCTTAGGGTTTTCGCGCTGCTTAAAATCCTCCGCTCTAATCCGCCGACGCCGCCGCACTCAGATCCACCGCGCAGCGCGCGCCGCCGTATGCGCATGAAGTCCTTGGTAGTTTTTAGAGCTAGACCCACTGGATTTGAAGAAGAAGAGATGGCTCCTGAGCTTGCGCCGGTGCCGGAGAGCATCAGGGAGCCCTCGACGGTGACCGAAGCGCAACTCCGAGGTCTGGTGGAGCGCGGGCTGCTGAAGCCCAAGGAGCAAGTGGGCTGGAGGCCAGCCGCCGGCGAAGCCTTCCCCTCCGAGGGGACCGGAGAGACGGTCGCCTTCATCACGCATGTGGAGCGCGGATTTCGAGTCCCCGCGGACGACTTCTTCCGCGGGCTGCTCCACTTCTACAGGATCGACCTGGTACACCTCGTCCCTAACGCCATCACCACGATTTCCTCCTTCAACCACCTGTGCGAGGCATACTTGGGGATACCACCACATTTCGACCTGTGGCGGTACTTCTTCGAGCTCAAGAAGACGGGGAAGAAGGAGGTCGTCGGGTGCGTCAGCGTCATGCTTCGTCGACGCATGAAGCAGGTGTACATCGACATGGAGCTGCCAGACAACACCCAGGGCTGGCAGTGAGGGTGGTTCTGCATCGACAACCCGAAGCCGGTGCTGACGACTAGGTCGGGGCTCGCGTCGGTCCCGGTGCCAGAGTGGAGCAACCAGTTGATGTCGCGGGAGATGGACGCCGTCAAGCCGCTACTGGAGGACCTCGCGGCGCTGAAGACGGGAGGACTGACGGGCGGCGCGGTGGCCATCAGCTTCAGTCGGAGGCTCCTACAACCGATCCAAGATCGGGTGCATCCGGTCTACGAGTACTGGGGTCAGGCCGACCCAACTCGCGTGGCGCAGTGCAAGGTCTCCAAGCAAGAGATGGTGGCGCGGGTGCGGGAGATTTTCAACGGGGTGATCCATAACCGGACTTGCCCCAAGGCATTTTGCCTGAAGCGACCCACCGAGGCTGTAAGTGACTTGTTTCCCCTCGACCTTGAGCCTTTTGTTTGTGTTTGCTTGCCCCTGATCGTTGACGAAGGTCGCCTGACGCAGGGTCGCGAGGGCGTATACTGGAGCCCGGCTCCCCTTCCTAACGAGGGTGAGCGCAGCTTCAAGGTCCGGGCTGCGGAGGACATCCAGGCGCCTCCGCAGGAGTACATCGACGACTACCTCTCCGACTTGTCGGTGGGAGGTAGTGAAGATGAAGACCCCCCGTGGGGAGTTCTGCGCCAATGACTCGGTGCGCGCGGCAGGTCGCCGGGAAGATGTCGGCGCACGCGGTAGGTCGCCTGGAAGTTCGAGGCTGTTGAGCCACAGCGAGGGGGCCTTGCCCATGACTAGCGGGAAGTAGGCCGCCATGTGGTCGAAGTTACCACCGGCCACCTTGACAGCGACGTAGTAGGTCGACAGCCAGATGTTAGGGTCCGAGCGCCCATCGTATTGCTTGATGTTGGGCTTGAAGTTGTCGGGGTAGTCCACCGTCCTCAAACGGGGAGCCAGCACTGGGAAGGCAGTGACGGCGAGGTTGTCGCAGTGCCTCTGGCCGGGGCGGCCTCTCTGGGTGCGGAGTGGATGCTGCGCTCTGGGATGACGACCTGGGAGCACGGCTGCCGATCCCGGTTGCTCTGGATAAGGCCTGGGTCGCCATGCTCAGCATCGTAGAGGGCACGTCGCTTGTTCTCGACGTCGTGGCGGTCGCGCAGCTCGCGCTCCATGATGCGGTGAACGGCCCCAGGTGGGCTGTACTCGCGATCGTACTCCAGACGGTGACGAAGTTCACGCTCCTCGCGCTCTCGGTGGCGCTGGTCAACGTAAGCGCACACGTCGCGAGTGCGCCTATTGGCATCGAGGTTGACACGGAGGTCGCCAACGTTGGCAGCAGCAGGCTGCTGGGCAGGTTGCTCGGGGTTGTGCTGGGCGACCTCTTCCTGGATGGGGGAGAGATGGCTGCGCGTAGGTCGATGAGATCGACTCCGCGAGTGGCGGGTTGATGAAGATGTGGCGGCCTTAGCGGCTGTGCTCTTCTCCTCCACCAAGGCATTGGCGACCCGAAGGTACGCGAGGGCCTGCTCAGCTTCAGGCGTCATCGGAGCTTGCTGGAGCCGAGTGATGGCCGCGCCCAAGTTGGCCTGGGGGCTGTTGAACGTCGGGATCCCGGCTTCCTCGAACTCCAGGCGTAGGTCCCGAGCGCAGGGCAAGACCATGCGTTGCTGCTCTTCCGCACATCACTGGGCACGCAGGGCGTTGCCTTGGATGCGGGCTGCTTACTCAGAGTTGGTCGCGCCCACACGGGGTGGCTCGTTCTCGGAGACCACGAGCACTTGGCGAAAGACGATGTCCGAGTCGTTGGGGGAGACTCGAACACAGACCTTCTGGAACTCCCCGCAGTCCGGGGACTGGGTACGTCGTTTGGCACGGTGGGGGAGCTCTTGTTCGATCTTCTTCCGGAGGCGGCACCCGCGGAAGGTGTGCTTCGCACCTTTGTGATAGGTGCAAGGCACGTCGGGCGCGAGGTGCAGGCCTTGGGTCGCCAGATGACCTCCGACCAGATTGGATCTGGGAGGGCGTGGAGAGCTGGCTGAGACGGAGGCCAGGCGCAGACTGCAGGCCGAAGGGGAACGTATCGTGACGTAGCGCTGTCTGCGCCGAGCGCTGAGCTCGCTTGCAGATCTCCAGGGTCTCCTTCGTCATGGCGATGACGTGCTCCATCCCCTGAACAAGATCATAGGGTCTGGGCGGGCAGGTCTCCGATACTAGATCGAAAACGGGGGTGGTGACGGACGTCATGGCGACCTGCTCCGGGGTCGCTGAAGGAGTTGTGGCTGCCGGAGCAGGAGAGATCGACGTGAAGGATCCAAAGCAGATCTCCACAGGGATGGCGAGGATGGCCGCCATGCTCGCCGGAAAAACGACACCAGATCGGGCCACCATGCTGCACAGCGAGTTCCCGATCGCCCCTACCTGGCGCGCCAACTGTCAGGGGGTGAGACCTGGACAGATCCGCAAGGGGGCTACCCAAGCAGTTTGCAGGTTAATGGAGGATCGGGACCTAAGAGCGTAGGTGGTAGTCCACATGGTGAACTCGGAACTAGGCGAGTATGGCGGTGAAAACAGGGAGGCAAGGGGGTTTAGACTGGTTCAGGCCTACGGAGAGTAAAACCCTATGTCCAGTTGTGATGGATTATGTGGGAGGTTGAAGATGAGATGTCCCCTTGAATGGAGCCCTAGACCGCCTTATATGGGGAGGACGGGTTAGGGTTTCCATTCAAGGTTGGTGGACCCTTGTCCGGGTCGGTTACAACTGCGGGAAGCTTATCTCCCGGATTACAAGGAGTATCCTGTGATACTCGGAGCTACAGGCGCCGGCGCGCTACGTCCTAGTGTCTGGGCTTGCACGCCAAGCTCAGCGGATCTTCCGAGATCTTGATCAGGTCGCCCGGGGTCGTCGGAGCCACGGATAAGGTCGTTGGGCCCACTTGGCAGGTCGGTGCGTCTTCTAGAAGGTTGGGTCCACTTGTCAGAGACCTCTGGGACCCTGGCCGGTGGGGACCCATGGGTACCCATGTCTCTCACGGGGGCATCCACCATGTTCAACGGTGTCATGCCTAGCGTCTTGATGGGGTAAAGTAATCGTTTGTCCATGGAGTTGTAACGGATCTTGATATGTAGTCACTCATTCTCGTTTGGATCTTTTATCTTTCATACCTTCTTGTTGATGATGCTTAATGTTTAAGGTTAGCTACCATTGCCTTCGGGGTTGCTCCTGTAGATCATGTCAACATACCGTGTTCATTAGGGTTAGCGACGATTACCTTCGCGTAGTGACATGTACGAGGGAAGGGAAATGACTAACTCTTTGCTCACATCCTTAGATAGATTGGATCGGAGTTTTATCATGTTTTGGGTGATTGCATCTCAAGTACCTAGACTCTATGGGCATACGTTCTTCATACTCGTGAACCACCTTTCTCTCTCTTTAACATAATCTAGGGTTAGTTTATCTTACTTTATAAATTAATCTTTACATCATAAAGTCATTAATCAACTAAGTTAGTGTTAGGTTAGACACAAGTAATTCTCTTGCTCTGTGGATTGACAAGAACCTAGGGGTCTCCTCCCTTGGTGAAAAAGACACCAAGTCACTCCGTATACTTGCGGTGAAGTTGAACACGGTTTCGAACCGTCAACAATAATAAATGTTGGATTTAACTTTTTCTAAAGAAATATTGGTTCAATTTTTTAAATAAATGTTAGTTCAATTTTTTAAAAAATGTTGGCAACATTTTTAAAATATGTCGCAACTGTGCAAGTAGAGGGTTGGGAAAAAGTGGGGAAGAAGAAGAAAATGTTAAGATGACCTTCAGTGTTAGAAGTTTTAACTCCTATCAATCCATCATGACTTTTTGTCAAAAAAAATCTCACTTTGTTATAATCAACTCGCAGTACTATGAGTTACACAGTTACAGTTTTGACGATTTACAAAAAAAAAGTCCCTTCAAGCCCGTTCTCTGCTGGCCTTATCGTCCGCCACACTCTTCTATGCATGCCGGCCCATCGAGGCCCTCACGGAGTGCGCTCGCTCGCGTGCAGATCCCACTGACTCTCGAGGTGCACATCGCGGCGGCACAAGATCAGCTCCTCGATGTCCATGCCAATGCGAAGGTCTTGGATCTAGAGGCCACGTGAGCAGGCGGATCCCACCGATCCAGCCCTGTACGCTACCTCCTCCCACCACAGTGGCCTCATGGCATCGAGCCAACGAAGGAAATTGGCTACTGCTACCTCGCCACTAAGCGGGGTGCGTTGACCGATGTCGACCTGCGTGGCTTTCTCACGGCGAGCTTCGAGAGACCAAACGGGCCGCGTGCATCTGCTCGCCAGGGAGCACAGATGGCGAGCTGCAAGGGAAAACCACACCCCGGTGCCCACACTCGCGATCCCACAAGTCTATGGTCTTCCTCCACGCGCTCATGCTGCACCTATGTCGTCGATCTCGGTCCCCCACGTCTGGATCTGGCGGAGGAAGAGAAGGCATTGGACCAGCTAGTCATTAAATAAACATACGAAATTAAAATTTTGCAAATGAACAATCAAAACTTAACCAACAACAACAAATTAGTTGCCAATTTTTGCGCGATATGTATGAGATCGATGCTTTTTCACTCCCGTGCAACACATGCATATTTGCTAGTCTTATACAAAGATATGACCCCCCGAAAATGGTGGTCGAGTTCTTTGTTTAACCTTTCTTATTCATCTTTAAGAATCTCTAACAGTTTACCAAATCAGTTGACATCTTTGATTTTTGGTAAAAATGCTGAAAACACTCTTATGACAGTTTGGCACAGGACTTGACAACTTTTGGCAACTTGAAAATATACGTGCGTACTCGACTTGGCATCGGTGGAGATAGGCTTGAGAGACATGGGTACCCATGGGTCCCCACCGACCAGGGTCTCAGCCGTCCCGACAGGTGGGTCTTAAGAGAGAAAAAATAGCTTGACAAGTTAAAAATAGCAAACTCTTGGAGATGCATTTTTTTTAACTTGACAAATCTTTTATGAGTTGGCGAATCACAAGATTTAGAGCAACTCCAATAGTTTGTTATCTTAGTTTGACATTCATCTAATTTTGGCAAAACATGAAAAATTAGCTTCCAACAGTTTGGCAAAACAACTTGGCATCCCTCCCCTCGCCGTGCGCATATATGTGCGCAGCTATCCGCGGCGCATCCATCCATATCAGAAGAGGTGGAAGGGTATAAAAATAATTTTGTTTTTTCTCAGGGTTCCTGCTTTAGTTTTAAGAGGTGGAAGTGTAGAAACATAATTTTCTCTCAGGTTCTTGATGTAAGTTAAATCTAGATTTGGCAAGTGAATTATGTCAAATTGTTGGAGATGAACTCTTTTTTACTTGGCATATTTTTTTAGAAGTTGGCAAAACACAAGATTTGCCAAGCAAAATTTGACAAACTCTTAGAAATGCTCTTACTGTTTGCTATTTTTAATTTGGCAAATCATAAAATTTTCCAACTCCTAAAAGATTTACCAAACTAAAACAAGAATGCATCTCCAAAAGTTTGTTATTTTTAACTTGCCAAATCTTTTCTTTCTCTCTTATATATTTGCATCAGGAACCTTTCTTTATTATTTATTTCTTTTTCCACTCTTCTACATGTCTTCCCACTCTGAGAAACGCTGATGCCAAGCATAGTACGCACGTGTATATTTATGCGCCGCATAGTACGCACGTGTATATTTACACGCCGGAGGCACGTTTTTCTCAAGTTGTAAAAAATTACCAAGTCATTTGCCAAATTATTGGAGGATTGTTTTCAACGTCTTTACCAAAAATCAAAGATACCAACCTAATTTGGGGAATTGTTGGAGATGCTCTTTCGGTTCTTTTGTTAATTGTTAGGATAGGCAGACTATCAGCTTGTAATAGCAAAAAAAAAAAAAAAATTGACACAATTCACAAGCAACATGTCACATATGGACATTTATATGAAACAAACAAAACAGTTCATATATTCAATATGGTCAAACAAATAACAACAACTGGATACGAATTACATAGATATATATAGTCTATTCAACCGGAAAATAGGATACATGATGGATGATATACGATGCATATAAATTCATAAATCAGATTAAACAAGAGCAGCATTGTTGCAACCACATGCATGCATGCACACGCTGTTCAATGCTGCTCATTGATCGATCTCTTCCTCCCAAATGCAAGCCACCTCGATCGACGACGCGTCCGCCACCTATGAAGTTGAACGACGATGACCGGGGATCGAGGAACGGACGGCCTGCACGCTCAGTGAAGGTAGTAGGCGAGGAGGGAGACGAGGAGCGCGGCGGGCGCGGTGGCGAGGGCGGGCGCGACGCCGCTGGCGGATGGCCCGGCGGCGCCACCCGCGGCGGCGCCGGCCGGGGCGCCGGCGGCCTCGGACAACGCCTCGGAGGCTTCCGGGGCGGCGCCGCCGGCGGCGGCCTCGGTGGAGGCCAGCACGGCGGTGGCCAGGGCGGCGGCGACGAGCGCGGCGAGGAGGATCCTCTTCATCTCCATCTTAGTTGGTCTTGCGGGTGGTCGGGACGGCGCGGCGCGTGGAGCTGGATCGAGGGCGGTGGGTGGACCGTGGACGGCGGCGGCTTGGGTGTGGCTGCGGTCGTCGGGGCGGTGGCTTGGCTTGCTCTTCTTCTCGGTCGATCGACGGCGAGGGTAGTTTATTAGTTTCTTGGCTCTCTTATTGGAAGCTGGATGCTCTCAGTTGCTTCTGCGGCGTTGGGAGGAGGGGACGACGCAGGATTTTGTAGAGGGAGGGGTGCCTGGGCATCCATGGTTACGCGCGGGATTAGGGGTTGCTGATGCTAATTTTGGGGTGGTGCTCTGTTTTTTGAGGACGGTTTAGTTTGGTTTTTGGTTTCGATGGTTCGCAGCTTCTGCACGTGGATGGTGGAGCGGCGTCTGCGTTTAGCATTGACCCATTGCTGTTGACAATGTATTTGAATATTGCACATCTGCAGCTTCGGAGCTGTATAACTCCGGAGTTGTTCGAGCTTATCTTTCCAATTGTGCTGTCAATGAATCAGAGTTGTGAAGGATCAGTTACCTCTTTTGTTGTGCAATTTATGGATCAGAGTTGTATGATTTTTGAACTCGATTTTCTGTATAAACTGAGTTTTTTTTCATGTAATAAAAATTTGAAAAAAAATGTAAGCTTTCCTCGTTCGTTCAAAATAGAATGAGAAAAAAGGTTATTGGGCTTGGGAGTTGGGACTGTGACGGCCTGTGAATCAACGGCCCACCTGCAAGAATCTAGGGCCCAATCCACGTAAAATGGGGGTCGTCATCTCAAGGTCGTCCTCTCGACTCCTCTGACCCACCCACAGACACAGTTCTCCCCTCCGCTAACACAGGCGAGAGAGAGAAGAGAGGTGTCAGCGATAGGAGAGAGACAAAACCCTCTCCATTCGCCGCCATCCTCGCGCCGCCGGCGATCCAGCCGGCCGGGATCGGCTCCGAGGTTGTTCTACACCAACCCTCCCTCTCCGCCCCAGCGGAGTTCCGAACCCCCTGGAGCCGCCTCCGGTCTAGGGTTGGGGTCCCGCTGCTGCTCCACCGCCGCATCCATCCGTTCCAGGGTTTTGGAGCCGCCGGGTCTCGAATCGCGGAGGTGTGTAAACCAGTCTCCACCTCCCCCAGATTACATGCTTAGTCGCGATGACGGTGCGATGATCGGGAATTTAGGGTTCCGTCGCGAGCTGGGTTGGTGCGTTGTACCAAAGTTCGACTCTTGCGATTTCGCACCATTTTTGCCTGCTTGTCCGCGGATTGGAGCCTGCCTCCCGTTCGGGTTCGTGTGCGGAAGTAGGGAGGTTGGGAGGCGTAGATCTCTTATGGCGGATTGCAGCTGATTAGCTCGACCTGCTTCCTGTTTACTGTCTTCGCGTGCTTTGTGAGCAGAATTTTTCTTGCCTGCAGGAATACATGTGTGATTGAGTGGCATGTATGGGATTTAAGGGCTTGTAGCGATGTAGTAAATTAGTGATTCTCCATTCTGTTGATATATTCTCCGTTTCGTTTGTTGATGATGCCTAAATCATGCTCTTTGTCTGTGGTGACCTGCTGGATTGTTTTTCATGCCTCTTACTCTGTCCTATGATTGATGATGTTATAAGCTGCTATTGTATGATGCATTGCCATATTTATTAACCATTCTTGATGTTCAGTTCAGTGTTGATACCCACTCCCACTCAATTCGCTTGCTTATTTTCTCCCTTGTCTTGTGCCTGCGCCACTGCTTTTGGGCATCTCTTTGTTAGGTAGCTGTATGGATGAACTGCTTTTGGGCATCTTTTTGTTAAGTAGCTGTATGCATGTGGCGTTACTACTGCATGGTATTATTTATTGTGCGGAGAAGTTTCCTTTGGCGGTTATTGGTGTGTCCGTTTCGGCTTCAGTGATGTAATTCATTAGTATCAGTTCTTTTGCTCCTCTTGTATTAATGGTTTCCACTACATGGATTACTTTCTATAGTTTATAATAAGTAGCATGACAATTTCAGCTTTACTATGTAAGCTGCTAATGTTGAATCACTTTATGTAATGTTTCCACTCAATTAAGCAACATACTTGGCTAGCTTTGCTACTTGATGACCTGGCATAACTTTTTCCACTGAAAATAGAAAGCACAGTCATCTTTAGTGCTATTAATGAAGCCTGTTACTATCGTTACATTTTTTTTTCTGTGGTGTGACGTTTCTGGCTTTCTGCTTAGCTTCGTGATGTAGTTATCTAGTTTTGGTAACCAGTGTTTGTAAGGTGTGCTCCACGAGGGCTGGGCGTTCCAGACACCTTGCCAAAAGCAGTGAGGGTAGAGGATTCTTTTTTTCTGTGGGAGGGAAGGGGGTTCCTTGTGTGCTGGTTGGCTTGGAGAACATGTTCTGTATCTATATATCAGCCTACTATTGTGCTTGAACACTGAAGGTTTTTTGGTTGCATGATTTGTAAGCTGACATAACTACGGTGTGATAAAGCACTTGTCACATGTCACGGCCTGAAATTTTTTATCTGACCAAAGTACTCTCTTGCCACACTTTTTACAACACATTTGGTGAAGCCAGTTATAGTGCGTACTGTCCTCTCTCTGGCTCTCTCTCGCTCTTGGCCAGTGCACCAGCTCGATGTCAAGAATGCTTTTCTCCATGGCACTCCGACATAGACAGTCTACTGCAGTCAGCCAGCAGGTTTTGTGAATTCTAGTCGTCCGGAGTTGGTCTGCCGGCTGAACAAGTCTCTCTATGGTCTGAAGCAGGCTCCTCGGGCATGGTACTCTCAGTTTGCTGCTTTCTTGGTGACACTGGGCTTTGTTGAGGTCAAGTCAGACACTTCACTGTTCATATATCACCATGCTGATGGGATTGCTTACCTCCTCCTCTACGTTGATGACATTGTTCTGACTGCCTCTAGTCCACAGTTGCTCCAGCGGATTATCTCCTCTCTTTAGCAGGAGTTTGCTATGAAGGATCTGGGCAAGCTTCACCACTTCCTGGGCGTGACAGTTGAGCCCCGTCAGGCTGGCCTTCTCCTTCACCAGCGTCAGTATGCCATTGATATCCTGGAGCGTGCTGGGATGACTGATTGCAAGCCCCGCTCCACTCCTGTTGACACTCAGGCGAAGCTGTCTGCTGCTACCCTGGGTGATCCTGTGGCTGATCCTACAGCTGGAGCCCTACAGTACCTCACTTTCACCAGACCTCACCTACGTTGTCCAGTAGATTTGTCTCCATATGCATGATCCTCGGGAGTCTCATCTTGCTGCGCTGAAGCGCCTTCTTCGCTACGTCCGAGGCACACTTGACTTCGGCTCGGTCCTCCACCGGTCTTCTCCTACTGAGCTGGTTGTCTACACTGATGCGCTACCTCAGGCTATGCCGTCTTCCTCGGTAGCAACCTGATCTCCTGGTCGTCGAAGCGACAGCCGATTGTCTCCCGCTCGAGTGCTGAGGCGGAGTACCGGGCTGTTGCTAACAGCGTGGCTGAGGCGTCCTGGCTCCGGCAGCTCTTGGCTGAGCTTCACAGCCCGCTCGTCTACTGCGACAACGTCAGCGTCGTGTACCTCTCTACCAACCCGGTTCAGCACCAGCGGACGAAGCATGTGGAGATTGACTTGCACTTCGTTCGTGACCGGGTGGCTATCGGCGATGTTCGGGTTCTCCATGTACCGACCACCTCCCAGTTTGCTGACATCTTCACCAAGGGTCTTCCCTCCTCGACCTTCTCGGAGTTTCGGTCCAGCCTCAACGTAGCCAGTGGCTGCGGGGGGCCCTGTGTGTGTGAGTTTCTTTCTTTGTTGGCCAGTCTCGTACACCGCTGCGCTGGTAGTCCAGACTGCCGGGGGGGGCATATGGCCTTGTATAGCCCATATAGAGGCCCATGTATCACTGTCTATATACCCACCCATTTAGGGTTGGAGGAATACAATAGAGAACATTATTCTCCTACAGTTCTGAATGAAGCAGTCCCATGGAGGAATGTGACCAACAATACATTATTTAGATTCTGTATGTTTGATCATCTGATCTGTTATAACTGGAAGCAGGACTTCTCCATTTGGTTAGGACTTAGGAAATTCTTTCACTGATCTTTTATTTGGGACTATACTATGCAAGTGTTTGGATAATTTATAAGAAGTGGTGCATTATTTATTCAATGTTTTGCTTTATATGTGTAATATGTTTATGTTGTGAGTGTAGAGTGATTGCCATGTATTGGTAACTTGCTGTCGTATCATTAAAAAGTTTTTTATAGCAAAGTATCCTTTATCATTTCCTGAATAGTTGACATGCAGTTTTTTTGTTGTTGGATTTATGTTTTCGGCACTTTGGGCACATTCAGCATGTAAGCTTATGCATTTATCTGTGCAGGCTTGACACTTGACTGGGCAGAGCATAGCAATGGGTTTTGATAATGAATGTATCTTGAGTATTCAATCCCTTCCTGGTGAATATTTCTGCCCTGTTTGTCGGACACTGATATATCCCAATGAGGCCCTACAAACTCAGTGCACACATCTCTATTGCAAACCCTGCTTGGCATATGTAGTGGCAACCACCAAAGCTTGCCCTTATGATGGCTACTTGGTGACAGAAGCTGATTCCAAGGTATGCATGTACAGTGAGTTTACATATGTGAAATAGTGGTGCTCCTCTTACAACCTAACTTAGTAACTTGCAATATGCAGCCTCTGATGGAATCAAATAAAACACTTGCTGAGACAATTGGTAAAGTCACAGTCCATTGCCTGTATCATAAGAGTGGCTGCCAATGGCATGGAACGCTATCTGCCTGTATCACGCATGGTACTACTTGTGCATATGGGAACTCCCCTGTTATTTGTAATCACTGTGGGGCACAAATTGTGCATCGTCAAGTGCAAGAACATGCTCAGCTCTGCAATGTATGTCCATCATGTCTTCAGTAACTTCAAATGCTTGTGAGCTTGTCTAGAATTGTGTTGTTAGTGATAGTTTCTTTTTATCTTTTTTGTTATTTGCAGGGCGTACAATCACAAACTGATGGTACTCAGGTGCAGCCAGTGGTGGCAACTCAGGCAGTCGCCCAAGATCCATCACTTGCCTCAGCAGGATCTGCTGCAGGTACAGCCACAACCCTGCCATTAACTACGGCCACAGCTGTAACAGATTCTGCATCAGTAACAGGAGGGGCAGCTACATCAGGTTCTGCTCCACAAGCTCCAACAGCTGAGCAAGGTTACCAGCAACAGCAGCTCCAATACTCACAGTACTACCAGCAACAGCAGCCTGGAATCAACCCTTATATGCAGCAATACCAACAGTACGGCCAGTACCAGCATGTGTATCAGCAATATGCGCAACCTCCATTGCAAGTACCATCCCAAAACATGATGCAAGGGTCTGTACAACCTGCTACATATGTTCAGCCTCAAGTGCAGTCCTCCCAGCCGCAGTACATGGTGCAATCCCAACCCCAAAGCCAGCCCCATCTTCCCCATCTTCAATTACCTGCAGGTCAGTCACAGACTCATCAATCAATTCAGCTAGCCCCTCAAGTTCCACAGCTGCAACCACAAAGTCAAGTACCTCTTCAACTGTCTGGTTCCCAAGTACAACCTGCAGCACATACACCAGCTCCTACTCCAGTTGGTAATCAGCAATTTGCTATTACCTCTACTCAGGCAATGACTCCTCAAGTGCAGCCACATGTACAAGCCCAACCTCCACAACAGCAACAAGCGCATTTGCAAGCTTTACATCCACAGCAAAATCTTCAACCTCAGATGCAGCTAAACACTCAAACCCAGCTTGAAACTCCACAAGTGCAGCAGCAATCTTACCCTCAACCTCAGGCCCATGCTCAGCAAACACGTCATATGCATCCACAGAGTGCTTCATATCCACAGCAACAGATACCACATGGTGCTCTATTGCAACAACCTGCACACGCATCCCGCCAAGAAGCACCTGTTTCGCAGCATCCTGCACCGATGCGTCCTCCATTGCCAGGCCATCAGCCAACTATGCAGCTTCCTCAGGGAATTCAACAGACAACACAAATTCAACAAAATATTGGATACCATGCTCAGTGGCCACCAATGCAACCCAACATCGCTTGGCAGGCGCCACAGCAAGGATTGCCTCCGCAATCATCTGTCTCCTCACAATCAGCTCAATCATACCAGCAAGGAACACCCTTATCACAACAACTGGTGCTTTCCCAACCTGTCCAGCCTTATACACAACAGCATATTCCTGGTAATACTGGACATGTTCAAACTTCATCTGTCGGACTTGCCAGTTACCTTGCACCGCCTCAGCAATTTCAACATCAACAGCCAACAACGCTTAGAGCTCAGTCACATGCTGTTGGCCAACCTTTTGGGCAGGGTTCTTTAGATCTGGAAACACGTGGTTCAAAATCAGGGAAGGCAGAAACCACAAGCAGTGCTGCTGATAATACTGCTGTGAGTGAAAATAAAAATAATGGTGCTGTATCAACTGCCATGAGACCTACGACGTCGCAGTTGTTAGGTGATGAAAACATGAATAGCAAAGAGAATGGTTTTGGTGGTGTTAGAAAAGATGCAGTGCAAACTGGTTTTGCATCACACGGTGTAGATGGTTCAATTGGGAGGGATGCAATTGCCGACCAGGTAGGCAATTCTCATGGTCCAGTTGTACAAGGAGGCAAAGACCATAAGGCTTCAGATGCATCTACTAATCATGAGAAAGGAAGATCATTTCAGCAGATATCACAGCAAAATGCAGGACAAGGCTCCTACGTGCCCCCAGGCATGGGACCACAACATCCAACTGGACCGGATAGATTGCTTCCTCAGCATATGATGCATCCTGGTCATAAGCAGGGTTTCTCTGAAAATAATCGGCCTCCGTTGCAGCAACCATATGGTTTGCTTCAGTCTGGAATGACACCAAGAGAGAACCAGATTCAGATGCCAATGTCACAGCCTGGGAGTGTTGGTATGATCCGGCCAGCGCCACACATGGTTGGTCCATTACCTGGTCATCATGATGCAATGTTGCCTCCTTTTGAACATTTGGGCCGGCAAAGTGGAAGGGCTTTCCATGAAGAGGGGTTCAAGACCTCAGGGGAACATCTCAGGTCACACGCAGCATATCCTGGTAGACATGATAATGTGAAAGACGGTCTGAAGCAATTTCCAGGGCCAGCACATCTGGATGGTCAGGGTCTCCCAACTGGTCCTAGACCTTTTGAGAGAGCTTTAGGTAGACCTGATGGTTTCCTTGATTCAATGCCAGGAAGGCCTCCATTTCCAAACCAGAGAAGTCCTTTTCCTGTAGGCTTGCATGAGGATTTTTCAAGGAAGCAGAATGCTACTGCCGGTCACCCTGATTTTCTTTCACATGGTGCAGAATTTGATCATCATAGAGCTGATGGAATGTCTATTTTCAGAAACCCAGGTATGGATTTTGAAATGATATGCATAACTTATGCTAGTTTTAGTAACTGGAACTTGTGGAAGACTTCAAAGGCAGCATGTCTTTTGGTTCATGAATGATATGCCAATAATGTCCTCTATTAAATTTGAATGGTTTTCAGGTCCATTTGCTCAAGGGATGAGTGGTGGTCCTCATGGTCCTACCCGTAAAGACCAGCTTGGCTCTGGTAACCTTCCTGGGAATTTACAACGTTCTTTTGGGGGTCCAGAGTTCCCTTCAACTCATTTCAACCCTGGTGATTCTTTCCTTCCTCGAGCCTACATGTTGTTGGTTGGGTGTGGAGAACCCTATCAACAATTCAACATGGCCATTGCATTCAACTGAACCTTCTAGCCACCATTTTGCAGGTCACATGCATCCAGGTGATCCTAATCTTGTTGCTGACTATGCTCAGCATGGATTTCCCAAAGAATCAGCACACTTTGGTTTGGTGGGTCTTTAGTGCTAGTGCATGATTTTATTCTTTATATTACAATTAACTATCACTTCACATTTGTTTATTGCTGATTATGTATTAGTTGACAGCTGAGCTTTTATTTGTTGTTCTGTATAGGGTGGACCCTTGAGAAACGGGAATTTTGGTTGGTGCCGAATATGCATGCTTAACTGTGGGAGTGCGGAGAACTTGGATATGCATGTACAGACAAGGGAACATCAGCAATGTGCGATGGACATTGTCCTGAAAATGAAGCAAGATGTTGCAATGAGGCAAAAGCTGTGAGAAAGTTTTTTTAACTAATCTGATTTTGAGCGTCCAAAGTTAAGCATCTCCTTGCTTATAAACTCTTGATTCACCTCGTACCCAGGAGTTATGGCGGCCCCAAGTCATTCCACAACAAAAAGGTAGCTGGGAAAGGACACTTTCGTGGAAATAGGCGTTAGGTGTTAGCTGGTTCAGCCCTTGATATGATTTTGAAGGTGAGTCGTGGTGGTTCCATTGTGATCCACAAGTACAGCCATTTTGTCCCTATGGTTCAGTTGGTTACTTCTTTTTTTTTTTTTTTTTTTGCCAGGTTGCTACTGAATACTGATGCTTATGGACGTTTCAAAGGCAATTAAGGATCGATATTTCTTCAGACTTCTTGTTCATGCAGCTCAGCACATGTCAAGTGGAACTTGTAATGGTCCCAAACTTTTGTTGCCATGTTGTTCTGCAGAGTTCATATCCCTTTATGGTTCATGTAGTTGCCATTTTGGATGTTGTGGGAACTCTTAAATTGCTAGTACCGTTTAATCTGCTATATATGATAATATATGACTCCTGTGTCTTTCAACTAGGTTCATATTTTGTATTATGGCAACCTCATTCTAGTACACCACACTGAAGCTTTTGCAAAAAAAAAAAAAGACTCATTATTTGATCATTATTTTTGGATGGGCATAAAATGATAATTTTTCATTGGAAACTTTTGATAAGGGACTAATGGAAAAATGTTTCTGGTACTTCCTGTGCATAGAATAACTAGTTTTGCATAGACTAGATCCCAAAACCTTAATCGTATACTTTTATGGATTGAATGCTGTATAATTCTAATGAATACTTATCATGGAATCAGCTATGGTGTATCCAAAATAAGTTGGACAAACTGCCGCATTCCTGATTAAAACGTGGACTAGAGCTATTGACATGTCTATGTCATTGCAAAACAACAACATAGGTGCCCCAAGCAAATAAGTCTCATCTCATTGAAATTGTAACTTTTTTTTTTTGCCTGTGAGGGCATCCCTTAGTGTTAACTAGAGAGGCTTATAAGGGTGGAAGAAAACACAAATATGGAGAGGTTTGAGATGGGAGTTGTACCTTGAATGGTAGCGTGAGATGAGATATGAGCGTGTAGGAAGATAGAACAGATGGTGTCTAGTTGAAATGGGTTTTAGAACCAAAGGATGCATGTGTGGGTTCCTGTGTTAGAATGTGATTCCCCTTGTATTCTTCCACCCTAGAGAGTGGGATATATAGTAGACATTACATGGGCCTCATATATGGGCCAGGCCACATGGGCCAACACACACATACTCCAACACCCCCCCCCCCCCCCGCAGTCTGAACTACCGTCACAACGGAGTTTCGAGACTGGACACGAACGAACGAAAGTACACTCGGGGACAAATCCCCCCGCAGTCGGAACACCGGTGCGAAAGTTTCGACTGGAGACTTATGCAGATAATAGCCCTTTAGTGCCGCGGTAACCGAAGTCGTGGTGGTCGTGGTCGAAGCCGAGGGGGAGCCGCAGCTTTCTCCGATCCCGACATCGGTTCGTGAGGCTCTGGCAGATCCGAACTGGCGTCGTGCGATGGAAGAGGAGTACGGAGCTCTTCTTGCCAACCAGACTTGGGACCTTGTGCCACGTCTGTCGGGTGGCAATGTGGTGACCGGCAAGTGGATTTGGACGATCAAGCGCCGTCGCCACCCCTGTCCTGAGCGTGACCTGCGCGACAGCTGCTGCAAGCTGCGCCGTCGCCACCCCTGTCCTGAGCGTGACAGCTGCAGTCTGCGTCGTCTACCGTCGCCATCCGCCGCCACTGTCCTGGCGGCATCGCCACGCCGGGTCGCGAGCACGGGCAGGAGTGTCGGAGAGGACGTGGCTGTCGAGAGCGTAGCGGCGGAGAACGAGGAGAATCTGGTCCCTCCATCGAGCGTAGGAGGTGGAGTTGGAGTCGAGGAGGACGGTGATCAGGTTCTTGATGTGCGGGACCCCGGCGGCCTGAAGGTGGAGGTAGGCGACCATGGGGTCGTCCGGGCCACCCGGGGGTCCAGCACCCGGCTGGAGCAGAGCCGTAGGCGGAGGCTGTTGGGAGGAGGCGATGCGCTCCCCCGTAGAGGCGTGGAGGAAGCACTCCGCCTCGGCGACCTGGCGAGCAAGAGCGTCAGCCGTGGTACGCTCGTGCTCCCAAGCGAGGGCAGCCACACGCACGCGCTCCTCAGCGGCGGCGGCCGCGGTCTTGGCGCTCTCCAGGGCCGCAGCGAGGGCGCTGTCAGCGGCGGCGACAGAAGTGGGACGCGGAGACAGCCCACGGAGGAAGGCGGTGGCGGAGAAGGGTCCAACCGCGGGAGACGTGCCGTAGAGGGGACCGGGGCCGCCAAGCAGCAAGGTGCCACCCGGGCCCGCGCCCACGACCCCAGTACCTCCGCCCGGAGAAGTACCACCGCCTGGAGGAATCCCAGTAGAGGCAGGGGCGGTGGCGGCGGAGACAGTGGTGTCGGGGCTGCTCATCGTGGCCACGGTAGAGGGGCCGGGGAGGGCGGCAGCCAGGACAGTAGCGGCCTCGGAGCGGCCCAGACCCCCGAAGATGCGTAGGGCTGCAGCAATTGCGTCCGGGCCGGCCGCGGCAATGGCGGCTGCTGTGGCAGGGGAGATCCCGTAGGTGGCGGCGAGGGCGTCCGTATCTCCCTGCGCGGTGAAGATGGCGGCACCCTGGGCGTCCGCAGCCCTGCGCGCGGCCAGGCCCCCGCCGTCCGCGGTCTCCAGGTCGCTGGCGGCGGCATCCCCATCGGGATCCCCCGCAGCCGCATCCCCTCCCGCGCCCGCGGCCACATCGAGGCCTCCGGCGTCCGCGCCCTGCCACGCCGCGTAGAGGGCGGCCCCGGCGGCAGCTGGATCGAGGAGGGGCGGCCGCGAATCGACCACGGCAAGGGCGGCGGCGGGATCGGGCAGTGGCGGACGAGTGCCTTGCGCAAGCGCACCGGGGGCAGATCGGCGGGCTGCAGCAGCGGCATAGGAGAGAGGGAGGAAGGAGGAGAGAGGTGGCGGAGGAGGCCAGCCGGCCATGGCAGGGAGGAGGGGTCGGCAGCCGGCAGGAGCTCAGGGAAGAGGAAGGTAGGTAGGAGAGAAAACCCTAGCTGATACCATGTTTGGGGAATAATTTCCTGTGTTAGAATGTGATTCCCCTTGTATTCCTCCACCCTAGAGAGTGGGATATATAGTAGACATTACATGGGCCTCATATATGGGCCAGGCCACATGGGCCAACACACACATACTCCAACAAAAAGATAGAAGAAAAATGTTTGGTTCTCGTATGAACCTGAACCATGTAGGCAGAGCTTGTTGATACCAATACTGGAATTGTACTTGTTCACTAGAGTTAGCTCCTGGAGGTAGTGATGTTTTTGAGTATCATAGGTTTGGGGTTCAGAATAGGATCTCACTATAACCCTACGGACACTAATTGCTGTAGATGAATCACTTCAGTTTTACTTAGGTTTTAATTCACTACAGCTGGACGCATGGCATGTTCAGTTATGTTTGATGTGATTGTTCACATGTGATATATTTTGGCTGCTGGTGGACTCTTTTTGTAGATGCATTTCTTCCAAGGTGATCATTAAATCATTGTCTTTTGCTGTTTGTTTGCAAAGCAGAAACCGGAAAGTGTAGGATAATTTCGAGCTGAGGGCTCTTCTGTGATACTTGCATGCTTTCCTAATGATGGTTTCGATGACATGCTTTCCTAACGATGGTAACTTGGTAAGGATGACATGCTTTGATAATGATGGTAAGGAATGATACGTATTGAGCTTTTGTTACAATGCACTTTGAACTTTTTTTTAATCAGAGTTTTGCCATATAGATTATGGCTGAAGTACTGAAGCCAGTCTATCATCTGTCAATCGCTTGCACATTAATGATTTCACTTTATGTACTTGTGTGAGGCCATCATGAACTGCTATGCTTGTATGATTTGTGGGAAACAACATGAGATATAACTGATTGTGTGGATACATGCTCATTCCGCGTAAGGAATTTTGCCTATTGGCTCTAGTGCACCCCAGTATAACGTTTTGACCACTTTCCAGCCTTTAGTTACTTTGCCTGATAGTGTTACCCACCCACCCACGCAAAAAAATAAAGTTACTTGGGAATATTTCTCCCAAACTCAGTCTGCTTGCGATTAAACTTATAATTTTTCTTCACTTGCTCATAGATTTTATGCAGTACTAAAAAAAGTAGCCCGAAGCAGCTTCTTTGACCTAGTTTACTGTAATTTTTTATAGAAGTGTAATCAGACTTTAAGGCTATTTAGCAAGATGATTGTATTGCTCAGAGCAACTGAACACCTTTACTTTATACTAAACTTGATTGTAGCTGTTATTGGTTTGGATATTAAGGTATTGAGAAGGACCCACACTTTCCCTTTTGCTGCATGCATAATCTGGTGATCAGCTTCTTGCAAATGATTTGGATTTACTCCCTCTGTTCAAAGTTACATGGCATACTTTCTATTGCACAAAGACCAAAAAATCATTAAGATGACTACGCTACCCCTCATTACTTTCTGAAAAGACTGATAAGTTGTTTGGTTGGTTACCATGATAACTTAGCAATTGGCATGTCAAACTCCGGATTCATTAGTTTTGTAATTTAGGGGTCACCAATGTTTTGGTATAAATTTCAAAACCTGGCTGGCTCAAAGTCCCATCCGGTTTATGCCCTGATTTGGACCCAAATACTTGTCTGTTAGAAATTTGTAGCTTGAAGCTTTTGCACATTTGCAAGATCTTTTAGGTATATATACTAGTATTAAATTGTGAGGAGGTTTAGAGGCATGTGTTGGAGGGCACATTCTTTCCACCTGTTTGGCCACGAACCTGATTCCCTCCATTTGTCACTAGTTTCAACCTGATTCCCCCCATTTGTCACTAGTTTCACCAGTAAAAGGATACTACCTACGTTCTGGTATACTTGACATTTCAGACACAAAGCTTGGCCTGCAACTAGTTGTTTTCACTTGTCTGAAACGTCAAATAAAAAGAAACGGAGGTAGTAATATATGAATTTTTGTTGTATCAATCGGTTCATTTCTACAGAACTAACCTGCAGGACAATAGATTGTTTGTTCCCATGTGGCATAATACAGATTTATTTTTCTTTTGCGTGTATCTTGTTTTGTGTTACTTCTTGGGATTCTTGTAGTAAACTCAACTGATGATGGATGTGCCCACAACGTTCGTTCCAACTGACTGCGCCTTTGCTCGTTTTCCGCCTGCTTCGGATGGTTTTGACTCCACTGCACGTCATATCCCTGATGTCTGAGTTCGTGAATGCAAAACGCCCGTGTTCCTTACTAATTAGTGCAGGCACTGATGTAAACATTTTTTTGTAATTTATTAAAAAGTTATTTCCAGTGACAATGATGCGTGCCTATTAATTCATGTACCCCCGCTAATGTAAATATATATTCTTGTAATATATTCCTAAAAAAATCAAAAGTGTAGTGTAAATATACCAATGCTCGTTTTAGTGGGTGTGAGAGCCTACTAATAAGTGCGCCCACTGATGTAAAGAAATTTATGTAATCTATTCTGAAAAAAAATATTGGGCATGCTTGGATCTATGTGTTAGTGTTAGTTTGGAGCAAACTAACACAAAAAAATAGCATGTGTGTTAGAAATTTATGTAATCTATTCTGAAAAAAAATATTGGGCATGCTTGGATCTATGTGTTAGTGTTAGTTTGGAGCAAACTAACACAAAAAATAGCATGTGTGTTAGTTTGGTGTTAGTTGGGACTAACACCTCAAAAATATTAATGCCTCCAAGAGGTGATAATTTGTGTTAGTTCTGTTGGATCTCACCTCTTTTACTCTTTTTTCTCTCTTTAGATCCTCAAATGATTGAAATAATAGCATTAAATGTAAACTAACATAGGGATCCAAATATCTAAGGTGTCAGTTTGTTATGTGTTAGTTGAGAAGGTTAAAGACTACCACTAAACACTTTTGATCCAAGCACGCCCACTGTAAAAGTTTGTAACAAGCGTCTGCCTACTAATTAACGCAACTTCCAATGTATAGTAATTTCTTGTAATATACTAGGGAAAGCTAACTAAATGTTCGAGTCTTCGAGAGCTCCCTTTCTTTTTTAGTTCTGAACGGTGACGCGATGTGAGTATTAATTTTGACGCAACGTGGTGCCACTTTTACATACATATCAACAGTTTGACAGTACATTGTACTGTTAAACTGTTGATTTGTGCAAATGAAACATAGCTGAGCATGTTTAGTTCGCACAAATTTCTCCAAAAATTTCTCAACCAGGACACTAATTAAGAGTATTAAATATAAATTAATTAAAAAATATATTTCATAACTCTTTTAATTTTTCGAGACGAATCTAATGACTCTAATTATGTCATGATTAGATAACGTTATGCTACAGTAAACAATCTCTAATGACGAATTAATAAGTTTTAGTGGATTCCTCTTGTGATTTCTCGTCCGTCCGTGTAATTAATTTTATAATTAATCTACGTTTAATACTCCTGATAGACTTTGAAAAGAGTCCAAAATTTCTTCAAAAATTTCTCTGAAAATTTATAACAAACTAAACAGGCCATGTGTTATTTGCTCGCATGCTATGCTTTTGTCCAAATATCATTAGTGAGAGATCGAGCTTGAATGGACTTTATAGCATTGAACTCTTTTGACAGAACTTAATTAATTAAGATGAAGTTAAATAATAGGGTATAAATTTGTCACACCCGAATTTAAAGGCAAATTTGAATGCTCATATTATCAGGATCAAAGTTCACACATATAACGACTCAGTGTATACCAAAACACAATGCCAAAAAGTAAAGAGAGTATTAATCTTTATTACAGACCAAATGTCTCATAACGAACTAGTTTAAACGAGTAGCTAGCAGCGGAAAGGGTCAACAGCACAGGCAGTTGACTGATGACACGCCCGCCTAGAATTCGTCGAAGTCTCCAGGGAAATCTTCAAATCTCTCCAAGTCTGAACAGCATCCGGGTAGTGTAGTTGCAATAATAAAAACAAGCGTGAGCACATGTCGTACTCAGCAAGCGGAAACAAAATACAACATGCAAGGCTGTTTGGTGGAAGACTGATGGGTTTAAGCATTCAGCATTTTAGTTGGTCAAGTTTTATTAGCAGCATAATTACTAGCAAGTGTAAGTTTATACCAAACCCACAAATAACATAAGAGATAAACAACATAAATAAAGATATATGTATCAAGTTATACATCATCTTTCATAGATTAATCATGTGATGATCCAGGCCGCTCTTGACCGTGAGCACGGCTAATCGATTAGTTTTAAACACTCTGTAGAGGTTGCACATTTTTACCCACAAGTCGCGTAAAAGTTCTAGGAACTTTAAACCCAACCATGCGATGCCGGCCAATCATCATACCACACTACCTAGATGTGATTGCATAAGGACGCTACGAGATCTTTACAAAGTTTCCCCAGTGTGAAGCAACCCGCGAAGGTTCCGAGTCGTTGCAGAGTATAAAGTCCCCTAGTAGGTACCGTGTCTTATCCAAGCCCAACTCTCTACTAGAGCGAGTCTATACCCCACTGGCGCTCCCCCTTGCCCTTATCAGGTAAGGTCACCCCAACACTAGGGTCCCTAATTAATTAGCCAAGCCAGAGCCATATGGCCTTGTGGTTGCACTGTTGTTCTGGGTGGTCGTTCCATGTTCCAATTAAGCATGGTGATCTTGTATTAATGAAAGGTATAACATAAATAAATCAAGTTCCATAATGTTTCATTAATACCATCCACCAAGTTAAGCATAGCGAGAACTACCCAACAATAAATAAAACCCAGGTTGTTCAAGGTAAAGGGGCAAAATAATCTAGTCAAATCCTTAATTGGGTCCCATCAATTTAATGCAAGCAAAAGTAAATACAGTGAATTAAATACACGTTGTATAGGTAAATGGGTATGCATCAAGGAAGACTTGCCTTCAACAAATCCCTATTGCTGCTCAGACACTTCAGCTTCTTGGTCTTCAAATCCTTCAGCCCAAACGTTCTCTACGCACCACATCAAAGTACATACAAGCACACATTGGAATAAAATAAGAAACAATCACCAAACAGTATTAACAGAGAAAAACAGAGGCAAAAAGCTATTCTACGCTTCGATACGATCGTTTGGACATAAAGAACGCTAAAAACGGAGCTAAAAAGAAGAAGATATGACTTAATCAAGATACAGGGGCTTATCTGTGAGGAAACTAAGCTTACAGAGGCCTAACAGCAAGAAACCGAGGGCTAAAACATAATTAAACATATAAACAGAAGGGCTTCAGTGGAAAACTAGAGGGTTGACCTCGGGCGCTAAATCTATAAAGCTCAGGGTTTAAAACGGAAAGAAAATGACCTAACTGTGATAAACTTTCTACTGCGGGAGGACCGAGATATAAAACTAGAAACCTCAGGGGTTTTTCTGCAAAAAGGTTAGGGACGCGGGGAATAGACCGTGTTGACCGGTACCGTTGACCGGTTGACTCGATCTGATCCATTGATTCGGGATCCAGCGGCTGGCGTCGAGAGCAAGCGAAGGCGGCGGCGGTAGACAACGGCGAGCATCGGCGCTACGGGAAAACACCGGCAAACTCACCCTAACTCGAGCTGGGGTGCTTGACTAGCGATGCGGTTTGGCCGGGGAGGTTGCGGGCGAAATGACGAAGCGAACTAGGGGCTCAGGGAGGAGGGTCGGGCGAAGACGACGACACGCAGCTCGGCGAAGCGGACTGCGGCGGCGGAGCAACTCCGGCGAATGCGTATACGCGATATGGGGCACCTGGACGTGCACAAGCAACTCCGGTAGACTCCTTACCTCCTCGCGGTGCTCCTGGAGATCTCCTCGTCGATGGAACGGCGGCGGGGTGGCGGATCAGCAGCGGCGACGCTCTTAGGGTTTCGGGGGCGGCGCGGCTGAGGTCGAAGGCTAGGGTTGGGGTTTTGCGAGGCGGTCCAGGACGGGGGCGACGCCTTAAATAGGGCCGAGGGAGCACCTTGGCGTGCAGGCCAAGTCGACGCGGAGGCGGGGACAGCCGGGACTCGGCCTCAAGCTCGAGTCCGGGGCAAAGACGACGGAGGTTGGGGATGACAAGGTGGACCCCACACGTTAGCGGCAGCGGCGAAAGGATAGGCTGAGAGGACCGCGCTGGGCTGCTTAGGTTGGGCCGAGGCGAAGAAGCGAATGGGCGAGGGGAAAACGAGGAGCACAAGTAAACTTCTGCAGGTGGGCGGCTGGTCATTGCCGGGCTGCGAGCGGGGGTGTTGGGCTGCGTCGAGAAAAAGAGAAGAGGGGGCGTTGCTAGACTTCTTCTATCTGGGCTTCACGCGGAACCGGGCCGAGAGAGTAGAAAGGTTTAAGGAATAAAGAGAGGTTTTTAGATTTTGAAAAGGATTCAAACACTTGAATTCAAATTCAAATTTGAATTCAACCAACCAAAAACAATGCACCAGCATGAATGCAACAATAAACTCCTATATTTATTTATTTATTTTTCAAAAATATATTTAAATGCCTAAAAGATTTAAATACACCTTATAATCCTTAAACACATACCATGTTTCTATCAAATTTTATTAAAAGAAAAATTTTGTAAAATTAGGGTGTTACAAATCCTACCCCTTAAAATGAATCTCGTCCTCGAGATTCGGAAAGATTGAGAAAAAGATTGGGAAACTCTTCCTTCAACTCATCCTCCCTTTCCTATGCTTCTCGATCAAGTGGCATACCTGACATCTTATCTGGGAGAACGTCTGAATGATCACACCTTACTCTAATATCTTCCAAATCTTTCCCATTGAGCTGCTTCACTGTACCCTCGAAGGATGGTAATGACGTAGTTGGAAATTCAATCCTTTCTCCAGCAGGACTAGTGAGTAGTACGGATCTTTTAAAACACTGGATCACTGCATCACATGCAGCTAACCATCCCATCCCAAGTATCACATCGATCCCTCTTGATTCCAACACTATGAGATTAGCCCAAAAATCTTTTCCCATAATTTTGAGACTGCCTTCTCACACTGATAAGATGCCTTCAATTCCCCCCCAGGTGAACTAACTAGCATGTTGCGAGTCATGGGACTAATGGGTATATTATGCTGAGCTACAAACTAGGAAGTAATGAAAGAATGGGATGTTCCAGAATCAAACAAAACTGATGCGGGGATGGAGTTAACAAGGAACATACCAAGCTCTACTTGTGGGTTCTCCTGGGCGGATTCTGCACTCACATGATTCACCCTGCCACGTGCATAGTTATGTTGTCCTCTGTTGCTTTGTGGTGTCTGCCCTCCATTCTTTGTGGGTGTACTCTGTACTGGAGTGCTAGGTATAGGCCTCTTGGGGCAGCTGTTGGCATAGTGGCCAACCTCTCCACACTTGAAGCACGTGTTACTCCCAGGAGTATATGGTCCACTAGGCCTCACAGGGGTATTGATTTGGGTGGCCTGCTGATTCTGCTGGTAAGCGGGGGCGATGGTCTACTGAACCGGACGTTGGATCTGCTGAGCTAAGTGCTGATACTGCTGCTGCCCATAACTCCCACTGGAGCCTCCAAAACGAGATGGTGCTCCCTGCTGAGTACTAAAGCGAGGGCGAGTGATGCTCCCTGACGGTCCTGAAGTGATAGCCTTCCTCTTCATATCTCCCAACTCTCTGCGTTTGGACTCCAAGCATATTGCTCTATCAATCAGCTCTTGGAAAGTCGGGAAGGTATGGGACATGAGCTGGTACCAAAGCGGTCCAGCTAACCCATCTAAGAATAGATCCTGCTTCTTTCTATCTGTATCAACATCCTCAGGCGCGTAGCGAGACAACTCCATGAACTTGTCCCTGAATTCTGGCACAGACATCCTTTCCTGCTTGAGAGCAAGGAACTCCTTCTTATTCAACTTCATTAGACCAGCAGGTATGTGATGACTCCTGAAGTTGGTAGTGAACTCCAACCAAGTGATAGCATTTTGGTTGGCATGTGCAATGATGAGGACCTAGATTAGGGCCCCCTAAGCAACGAGATAATCACCCTTGAGATGGAGTCTTCTGACACCATTGACAGTGTCAAGGCTAAGACCCAGGACAAGGAGGGATGCAGATCTTCGTCAAGACCCTCACCAACAAAACACCTCATCTCCGACTAGAAGGTGGTTCCACTACAACTTTCCGCCTCGCACGAGTACTCTCTGCCTCGCCTCCAACTACTTGTTCGCACGAGTAGTTTCTGTCTCCGACTAGGGCGGGGCCCACCCGTGGAGGTCGGAGCACGAGATCAGGGGCCCCACACGAACGTGGCGCTGCCCCAACACTCGAACTTCCCCACAACGACACGCAAGGCTCCAGTTCTCCACGCCATGCAAACGCCCTAGCTGGCAGGACGCGTGGATAGCCTGTTCTGACAGGAGCCGAATGCCGCACTGTGCGCCCGCGCGGCCTCCAACACGTCGTCCCGTCCAACCTCTGCGGCACGCCACCCCGTTGTTGACACATATTAACGTATACTTTTACTTGTCAACTAAACATGGAAAAGGGCATAAAATAAATATAAACATAGACCTAGGGGTTTATCTGATAGGTTTCCACGAGTTTTGGTGAAGTTATGATTTGCAGGGACTAAACAGGAAAACAGCGAAAGTTATCAAGTCTAGAAGGCTCCGGAAGACTCCCGAACTTAACCAACGTGATCTATAAGAAAAGGAGCATCTAGAAGGAACGAGAAGACAACACGCGAAGGCGGGACCCACATGGGGCCCACCACAGGCCGACCGGCCCTATGGTGGGGCCGACCGGCCCACTACCGACGCCACGTCAACCCTACTTCAGGAATGTTCCTCCACCGCCTATGAGGATCAATCTAAACCACATGTTTAGGTCGGTTTGATCCTACGGTGACGGATTACCTCCTTCAGACTATATAAGCAGCCCCCAGACCCCCCCTAGCAAAGAGAATCATTAAGGATAGATCAGATCATTATCAATCAGATCTTCAACTCCAGTCGACAGGCCTCTCCTCTAGTTTTTGAACTAGAATTAGAATTAGACAAGCTGTAGAACTAGAAGCCCTAGATTAGAGTTGAGAGCAGAGCATCAAGTTGAGAGATTAGATCCACGATCCTAGAGATCTAGCTAGTCTTGTTCAAGAGATTGGAGCGCGGTGATGGGGAAGAGTTGGAGGAAGCATCGGACCTGTCGGTGTCTCCTCTTCGGCTTGTACCTGCGGGATCAAGTTCCTTCGTGGGCTTGCTTCTGAGATTCTATGGCATGATCAACTTCTTTTTTGAGTAAGCACATTGTTCTTATTATTCTTATTGTCTGCAACTCTATTTTGAGTACTTTACTTTATATGAATCAATAGAGTAGAGGAGTAGTTTGGGTGTAAGCATGGTGCTTAGATCTGGGTTACTTGTGGATGCTCCCTACATTCCGGATAGTCTGTGGTAGATCGTGGTGGTGACAACACCATTGAGTCCTTTGCAATCCACATCCCGTTTGTAGGCCTTTGTAGGATTACCCCTGTTGCCGGGAGATTCCCTCTTCGAAGTGTTTCTTCTTGTCAATGTCCCCTTAAGGTAATACGAACATAGTTTACAAGAGTAAGAACTAGAACAGCCATAGCACCTCCCTTACCTCTTATCTTCTCAAGTCCTTAGATACTCACTCACATGGATCGGCTATACACCTCAGCATACTCTCTCACCCTTCTCCCTGTGGCTACGATATTTAAAACCCTCTTCCCGGGTGAAGTGCTCACCGGTATCCGTGCGCTTGCGGATTATTCATCATAATATTTCTGTGGGCTTAACAAATACCAACACCCGTCAGAGTAGGTACTCGATGACCATCTTCAGGCGGCACCTACCTATACTTAGGCCGTAACGTGGCGGGCCTAATCAATTCTCAAAAGAGCTGAGTCATCTAAAGAAGAACTCGGAGATGGCGACAAGTACTCAGAATGTACAGTGCCGCCCGCACACGCGGCAATCACCAACACCACTACAGCTCAGCGCCCTTCCATGCTTCCTGACAGACATCGACATGGGAAAAGACCTCCCAACACCGTAGCACTGTAGCTCATATTTGTATCCCCTTTTTGCCCCTCACCCTTGCGTCTATAAAAGGGGGAGGAGGGAAATCGTTTTAGGGGTTGGACATTGTTCGACGTTAGCTGAACATTCGTACAACACCCACAGGGACTTGGGCTCCGACACCCTCTCCCAACTAGTTTGTAACCCCTACTACAGACTTCCCAAGCATAAGAACACGACCGCTCGAAACTGGACGTAGGGTATTAGTCTCAGGAGGTCCGAACCAGTTTAAACCCTCGTGTCTCCTGTGCCAACCATCCGGGTCCGACACACGATCTGATACAAATTTACTGCCGGCGGTAGAGAACCTCGACAGTTGGCGCGCCAGGTAGGGGCACATCATGTGTCTCGCCGAACTTCACCTGCGATCCTGATGGAGGGCCGTGGGGTTTCGCTAACTCCCAGGGCCACCATGTTGTTCGGCTCCCTCGGCTTCGTCTACACCGGGCCGGCGGAGTCCGTTGTCGGGAACACCTTCACCCGACCCGCGCACCCCACCGCCTTGACGGCGGTGGCGGGGCATGCCGCTTTCGTCTGTGGTTTCACGGATGAGACGATCATGGCCATGTTGGGGCCGAACCCAACACAGGAGCGTTTTAGGCTCGCGGCCTACTACCTCACCGACCTCGCCTTCCAAGCCAGCGGGTCCGAGCCGCTGACCTGGGGCGAGTTCATGGTGCGGTACAGCGCCATGTACCCACGCGAGCAGCAGGGCCTCCCGGACGACCCGGTGACGGCCTACGTGGACGTGCTGAGGGCTTCCTACACCACCCCGGGCTCCGTGGTTGCGCGGCGGGGGCCATCGGCGCCTCTACCGAACTTCGCGCGCGAGTGCAACGTCTGCGAGATCCGGAGCGCTAGCAGCTCGACAGATGGCGAGGAGAACCCTCGCCACCACGCCACGGATGCCCAGCGTCAGGCGCGCCTCGATGAGATCGCCGAGGCCAAGCGCCAGCTCGACGAAGAGTTGGCAAACCTCCACCAAGCGCTTGGAGAGGAGGAGAGGCCACGTGAGCCTCAGCGTGACCAGCGGCGTGAACAACATCGTGAGCAAGAGGATGAGCAGCCACTACCACAGGCTCGCGCACGTGCGCGTGACGTCAACCGGCGCATCAACGAGGACGCCGCCATCTCTTCCGGCGCACGTCGCAGAACCTCGCGGCCGCGGCCATGCTTCTGCGCGGCTGCCTCAAGCCGGCCACCCTTGAGGAGAAGAGGGTCCGCCAGCAGCTCAAGACCCTCCTTGAGACGGCGGCCGCGCAATAGGCGGAAAGCTCAACGTCGCGCCAACGCTCAGCACGTGAGGCGCAAGCGACGCAGTCCGTGCGGCACCAGGACCCACCTCCGTCGAGGCATCGGAGCCGTGGCGGGGATGCAGGCGAAGCGACGGTCAAGCAGCACCTGGGACCCTACCACGACATCCGCGACACGCTCCGAGCCCGCCGCCGAGCTGCTAGCACTGACGACTACGAGTACGGCTACGACAGCAATCACGACGACGGTCGCGACCACCATGACGAGTGTTGGTATTTGTTAAGCCCACACAAATATTATGATGAATAATCCGCAAGCGCACGGATACCGGTGAGCACTTCACCCGGGAAGAGGGTTTTAAATATCGTATCCACAGGGAGAAGGGTGAGAGAGTATGCTGAGGTGTATAGCTGATCCAACTGAGTGAGTATCTAAGGACTTGAGAAGATAAGAGGTAAGGGAGGTGCTACGGCTGTTCTAGTTCTTACTCTTGTAAACTATGTTCGTACTACCTTAACGGGACATTGACAATAAGAAACACTTCGAAGAGGGAATCTCCCGGCAACAGGGGTAACCTACAAAGGCCTACAGACGGGATGTGGATGATCTACCACAGGCTATCCGGAATGTAGGGAGCATCCACAAGTAACCCAGATCTAAGCACCATGCTTACACCCAAACTACTCCTCTACTCTATAGATTCATATAAAGTAAAGTACTCAAAATAGAGTTACAGACAATAAGAATAATAAGAACAATGTGCTTACTCAAAAAAGAAGTTGACCATGCCGTAGAATCTCAGAAGCAAGCCCCCGAAGGAACTTGATCCCGCAGGTACAAGCCGAAGAGGAGACACCGACAGGTCCGACGCTTCCTCCAACTCTTCCCCATTACCGTGCTCCAATCTCTCAAACAAGACTAGCTAGATCTCTAGGATCGTGGATCTAATCTCTCAACTTGATGCTCTGCTCTCAACTCTAATCTAGGGCTTCTAGTTCTACATCTTGTCTAATTCTAATTCTAGTTCTAGAACTAGAGGAGAGGCATGTCGATTGGAGTTGAAGATCTGATTGATAATGATCTTCCTTAATGATTCTCTTTGCCAGGGGGGTCTGGGGGTTGCTTATATAGTCCGAAGGAGGTAATCCGTCACCGTACGATCAAACCGACCTAAACATGTGGTTTAGATTGATCCTCATAGGCGGTGGAGGAACATTCCAGAAGTAGGGTTGACGTGGCGTCGGTGGTGGGCCGGTCGGCCCCACCACAGGGCCGGTCGGCCTGTGGTGGGACCCATGTGGGCCCCGCCTTCGCGTGGTATCTTCTCGTTCCTTCTAGATGCTTCCTTTCTTGTAGATCACGTTGGTTAAGTTTGGGAGTCTTCCGGAGCCTTCTAGACTTGATTCCTTTCATGTTTTCCTGTTTAGTCCCTGCAAATCATAACTTCACCAAAACTCGTGGAAATCTTGTCAGATAAACCCCTAGGTCTATGTTTATATTTATTTTATGCCCTTTTCCATGTTTAGTTGACAAGTAAAAGTATACGTTAATATGTGTCAACAATGAGCACCACCCACGCCGACGGTACAGCCAGAGGCGTGGCGGGCGCTACGACAGTGAAGAGGATTGTGGCCGCAGCTTGGCGCCCGATCCGAAAGGACCTCGCGCCTTCGGTCAGAAGGTGCGTGACGCGCGTTTCCCTTCACGGTTCTGGGCGTCGACAACAGTCCCCAAGTACAACGGGGAGACCAACCCTAACGTCTGGTAGGAAGCCTACAGGCTCGCATGTCACGCGGGAGGAGCGACGGATGATCTCTTCATCATCAAGAACTTACCGCTCCACCTCGCCGACTCCGCGCGAACCTGGCTCGAACACTTGCCTTGGGGCAGGATCAACAGCTGGGCGGAGCTACGTGAGACCTTCATCGGCAACTTTCAAGGCACGTACGGCCGCCTCGGCAAGCAGTGGGAGCTGCGGAATTGCAAGCAGAAGCTGGGTGAAAGCCTGCGCGACTACATCCGGCGCTTCTCCAAGCGCTGCACCGAGCTCCCCAGTGCAACCGACAACGACACCATTTCGGCATTCCAGAACGGCACCACCTGCACCACCCTCATCCATCGGCTAGGGCGCAGGACCCTGAGGACCACTCGGGAGCTTCTCGACATCGCGACCAACCATGCAGACGGGGAGGAGGCAATCACGGCAACTTTGAACACCCCTCAGGGCAAGGGGAAACAAGTCTTGGACGACGGCGAGGGGCCCTCCTCGCGGTCCAAGAAGAAGAAAAAGAACGACAAGTGTAGCCGTGATGATCACCTCGTCGCGGTAGTCGAGCGCAAGGCCACCCGACCCAAGAACAATCAGAACGGTCCCCCGAAGGACCATTTGGAGAGACTCTTGGAGGCGGCGTGCACCCACCACGAGATGCCCATCAAGCATGCACTCAAGGATTGCTGCTTAATGAAGAACTACGTCAACGGCATGCTCAAGCCCAAGATGGTGGATCCTCCGAAAAAGACCGCGCCTCTACCCGACAACGACGATGATGAGGCGGAGGTTGTGTACCCCCGTGAGGACGGTGCCGTATACATGATCTTTGGCGGCACGCCGGCATGACCTTCAAGACGCCAAGAGAAGCTGATCCGGTGTGAGGTCTACAACACTGAGCCCGCGACGCCGTCGTACCTCAAGTGGTCGGAGACTCCGATTACTTTCGACCATACAGACCACCCCGACCACGTGCCGCAGCCTGGATACTACCCTCTCATGGTGGCTCCTTTGATCGGGACCAAGCGGGTCCACAAGGTGCTAATGGACAGGGGAAGCGGTCTCAACATCCTGTACATGTCAACGCTCGACAGCATGGGCATTCAGCAGTCCCGACTGTGCCCATCGCCTACACCATTCCATGGGGTCATCCCGGGGAAAGATGCACTCTCGATACGGCAGATCGATCTGCCCGTCACGTTTGGGACTTCACGGAACTTCCGCACAGAAACCCTCACTTTCGAAGTAGTGGGGTTCTCGGGGACGTACCACGCTATCCTCGGGAGGCCAGCCTACGCGAAGTTTATGGCCATGCCCAATTACACGTATCTCAAGCTGAAGATCCCCTGTCCGAAGGGGGTCATCACATAGGGGACTACGTTCCAGCACGCATACGAATGCGATGCGGAGTGCTTCAGTTCGCTGAGATGCTCATCCGGTCCGAGAGCCTCCACGCCGAGCCACCCTCCGAGGACCCGGACATCCCCGAGTCGTCCAAGCGTGCGGCCTGCTCTTTCGAGCCCGCCAAGGACGTCAAGGATGCGGCTGTCTTCGATGATGACCGCACGCTCCGTATTGGGATGACGCTCAATCCTAAATAGGAAAGCGCGCTCGTCGACTTTCTCAAAGCGAACCTCGATGTGTTCGCATGGAAACTCTCCGGCATGAAGGGAATCCCGAGAGAGGTTGCCGAGCACAAATTGAACATCAAACCGGGATCGAAACCGGTGAAGCAGCGTCTCCGCTGCTTCAACGACGACAAGTGCAAGGCCATCGGCAAGGAGATCAAGAAACTTCTTAGTGCAGGGTTCATTCAAGAAGTATTCCACCCCGAGTGGCTTGCTAACCCTGTACTTGTAAAGAAGAAGAATAAGAAATGGAGGATGTGTGTTGACTACACAAGCCTTAACAAGGCATGTCCCAAGGACCCGTTCCCTTTGCCTCGCATAGATCAGGTAGTCGATTCAACGGCAGGGTGTGAAACCCTATGTTTTCTCGATGCGTACTCCGGGTACCACCAGATTGCGATGTGCATAGCGGATCAACTCGCAACGTCCTTCATCACTCGGTTTGGCGCTTATTGTTATAACTCGATGCTGTTCGGGCACAAAAACGCAGGCGCCACGTTCCAAAGATGCATGCGACGCATCTTTGGAGATCTTATAGGACGGATAATCGAGGCGTACGTCGATGACATCGTGGTCAAGTCAAAGAAAATGGGCGATCTGATCCCTGACCTCACGGAAGTGTTTGCGAAGCTGAGAGAACACAGGGTGAAGCTAAATCCCGAGAAATGCATTTTCGGGGTTCCGAGGGGCATGCTCCTCGGCTTTGTCGTGTCGGAACGCGGCATTGAGGCTAATCCCGAGAAGATCTCGGCCATCACTGACAATGGACCGATCCAGAATCTGAAAGGCGTACAGCGCGTCACAGGCTATCTCGCAGCTCTTAGTCATTTCATCACCCGACTCGGAGCGCGCAGCTTGCCGTTGTACCGCCTGATGAAGAAGTCCGACCACTTTTTGACGCCTGAGGCTCAGGAAGCGCTCGACTCGCTCAAGAACCTCTTGAAGAGTCCTCAAGTGCTCATAGTGCCGGCGCTAGAAGAACCGATGCTCCAATACGTGGCCGCAACAACCCAAGTGGTGAGCGCTGCGCTAGTGGTCGAACGAGAAGAGCCTGGAAGGTCGCTCAAGGTGCAACGGCCGGTCTATTTCGTGAGCGAGGTACTCTCCGACTCAAAAACCCGCTACTCGCAAATTCAGAAACTGGTATATGTTGTCCTAATAACCAAGCGCAAGCTTCGACACTACTTCGACGTGCACCCCATCATGGTGGTGTCCAAGTATCCACTCGGAAAAGTGATCCAGAACCCTGAGGCTGAGGGAAGGATAGCCAAGTGGGCCCTCGAGTTGATAGGGCAAAATGTAGCATATGCACCACGCAGTGCCCTCAAATCCCAAGTATTGGCGGACTTTGTCGCTGAATGGATAGAAATCCAAACACCACTGGCGCCGATCGAGCACGAGACATGGACAATGTACTTTGATGGCTCCGTCATGAAGGAAGGAGTGGGGGTAGGCCTTGTCTTCATCTCGCCTCTGGGTGTGCGTATGGAGTACATGATTCGACTGCACTTCCCCGCCTCCAACAATGTCACCGAGTATGAAGCTCTCATCAACGTCCTTCGAATCGCGATCGAGCTCGGGATCCGCCATCTCAAGATCCATGGAGACTCAGAGCTTGTCGTGGATCAAGTCATGAAAGAGGAAAAATTGCATTGATCCGAAGATGGTGGCGTATTGCCGGACCGTACGTGAGCTGGAAGACAAATTCCACGGCCTCGAGCTCCATCATGTGCTGCGCGACTACAATAAAGCTGCTGATATCCTCGCCAAGACAGCATCGAGCCGCAAGCCTGTACCGCACGGTGTGTTTGATAGCGACCAGAACGCACCGTCGGTCCGGGTTGATGAAGAAAAACCACAAGAGCCAGAGGCGCCGGAAGTCATGGAAATCGATCAACAACCAGAGCCAAACTTAGAAGATCCAGACTGGCGGATCTTGATCCTCGAGTGGCTAGTCGAAGGAAAGCTGCCTTCCAACCACACAGAGGTGCGCCGCATCTTGCGGCGAGCCAAGGCATTCGTCCTCATCGACGGCGAGCTCTACAAGCGAGGCGCGGCAGGCATCCTCATGCGCTGCGTCTTGAGGGACCAAGGCAGAGAGCTGCTCCAAGAAATCCACACCGGCACGTGCGGACATCATGCCGGCCCAAGGACCCTTGTCGGAAAGGCTTTCCGACAAGGTTTCTACCGGCCAACCGCAGTGGCTGACTCCAAAGACATCGTGCGACGCTGCGAAGGGTGTCAGTTCTACGCTCGACAAACCCATCTCCCGGCGCAAGCACTCCAGACCATCCCCATCACCTGGCCTTTCGCTGTGTGGGGGCTGGACATGGTCGGGCCGTTCAAGCAAGCGCCCGGGGGCTTCACACACCTACTCGTGGCTGTCGACAAGTTTTCCAAATGGATCAAAGCCCGACCCATAGTGAAGGTCCGCTCCGAGGAAGCCGTGGTATTTTTCACCGACATCATTTATCGCTTCAGGATCCCGAACTCTATCATCACCGACAACGGCACACAGTTCACAGGAAAGAAGTTCCTAAGATTTTGCAATGACAACAACATCCGCGTGGACTGGGCCGCCGTTGCATGCCCGAGGACCAACGGGCAAGTCGAGTGGGCCAATGGCATGATCCTGCAGGGATTGAAGCCTCGGATCTTCAAACGACTCGAGAAGTTTCGGGCAAGATGGGTCGCTGAGTTGCCATCCGTCCTCTGGAGCCTGCGCACCACGCCTAGTCGAGCCACCAGCTTCACACCATTTTTTATGGTGCACGGGTCGGAAGCTGTCCTCCCGACGGACATCGACTACGGCAGCCCAAGAGTTCGAGCATACACCAAGGAGGGGAACCAGGTCGCACTCGAAGATGCGATCGACCAGCTTGATGAAGCACGTGATGTGGTGCTCCTACATTCGGCTCGATACCAGCAAGCTCTGTGATGCTATCACGAGCGCAACGTGCGCAGCCGTGAGTTCCAGGTCGGAGACCTAGTACTCCGACGAGTTCAGAGCAACAAGGATCGCCATAAGCTCTCGCCCCCGTGGGAGGGGCCATTCATCGTTGATCAAGTGCTCCGACCAGGGACATTCAAGCTTCGGTACGAGGACGGCAGAGTCATCTTCAATGCATGGAACATAGAACACCTACGTCGTTTTTACCCTTGAGTAACTTTTCTTGTTCTATCTTATGATCAATGAATAATGCCATGTGCTTTTGTTCACAATTTCATAAGTTCGCAAGCTTTCGTGTTGGCATCTTCTCTGCATGCATCAACGTCTTCTAAAGGCTGAGCGGCAAGCGTCCCTGCACCCATGCAGAAACGCTCACCACTCGGGGGCTACCCGGGGCACGATGCCCTCCTTTCGTTTTACCGTTTTTAAAACAAAAATTCTCTGACGAACATGTCGTAATCAATCGCACGCGCGAATGGTTTTTTGGCGGAATGCCCTATCTTGTGAAAGAAAAAGATGTCGATCTGTGTGCGTCTCGGCACTACCGCTCGTTCGAAGCTCCTAGCACCCACGCCCCCGCGGCTACAGTGCAAAGACTTCCGAGCGCGGCCCAGGCCTGCAGGTCACCGTCCGACCTCTTTCAAAATGTGCTTGGGTAACCACTCGGGCTCCGGCTCAAAATGATTTTGACAAAAATGTGCAAGTCACTTTTGAACCTCCCTAAGTGCTCGGGGGCTGTAAACACGTGGCGTCACTTTGCAGCTCAGGTTGGTCGAGCTCTCCGACTCCTACTCCCCCGCGGCTCCAGAGTAGAGTTCGATCAGCCTAAGTTTCTAAGTACCACTACTCCGTTTCGCAGTCATCCCCGAGTGCTTGGGGGATGTTTCAGCGGTGACTGCTTTAAAACAAAACGAAAACTGTTCGAAGTAGTACGCATACAAGTTTGTCTTGTCTATCTACCATACAAAATGATACATCTAACTAGAAGGCCTAGAGTTGTCTTCGACTTCTGGTGTGTCTTTTGGGATCAGGTCCAGGTCCTTCATCGCTACCTCAGCCATGGCGCGGGCGAAGGCGGCGCAGTCCTCCTTGAGCTTGTCGTATTCATCGTCCGAGTAGCCAGGGGCCCAACCGCCGCTCAACGCCTTGCGGTCCAACCCTTTGTAGTGCGAGTCGAACATGGCAAGAACTCGGTGCACCACCTTCTGAGTTGTCGCCAGTTCTCGCTCCTTGACTATGCTCGGGAGAAGCGCCACCTGATCCCCAAGCGCCTGGGGAGGCATCTGGACGGATGGAACGCCAAGATCTGACAAGATCCGTTCGATGAACCGACCGAATCTGGTGCGGTCTATGAGGTCCTTCTGGCGTGCCGCCTCCGCTTCGCGCTGAGCCTTCATGCACTCCTCGAGCTCAGCCTTGACCTCTAAAGAGAGTAAGTGAGCCGGAGGTTAGTTGTGAGGAGCATAAGTAAAAGAAGTAAGGGACAAGGTAAAAGGATCGTACTCGAGAGCTGGTCCGACAAGTTCTTGGCCACCTCGGTCATCTCATGGATCTTGAGCTCGGCGGCGGTGACCTTTTCCGCTTCTTCCACGAGCCTCTTGGCCAATGCGGCGCGAGCCATGCGAAGCCCTACCAACACAAGGAGACAAGTCAACATCATCGACAAGCAACACGAGGAAAAAGCACAACGAAAGCTGAAAGTGTTTGGTTGCTCACCTTCAAGGTCTTGCCCCAGTTTGGCATTGCCGTCGCGGAGCCGGGTCCCCTCATCGGTGGCTTCCTGCAGCTTGGCGGCGAGGTCGCCCACCTGCTTGTTGGCTGCCCTGAGGTCCACCCCGGTGAGGACCAGATCCTGTTCCAGCTCGGCCACCTTCTTCTCGAGCGCCGCCTTCTCCTGGGCGACGGCCTGGGATGTGGCTTCGGCGGTGTTGACGATCAATTTTCGTCAACCAAGAGCACTTGTTACACTTTGGTTTGAGCTTTGATTTACAACTAACCCACCACTAGGCACACTGATGATGTAACAAGTTCACACCTGCATGTGGTTTTTGGAGTGTGTTGTTTACGCAGGAATTAGGTACCTAAATGAGGACTTCCGGGTGGAGTTCATCTAGCACTTTGTGAGAAGATCACGAAGCCCGGCACGAGTCAAGACATGAAGTGAACATGACTCCAAATGACCCGAGGACCAAAGCATGAAGCCGTGAAACTCCGAGGACCCGAACGGAAGATGCGGGAGTTTGCGCGCCAAGCACCCTTATCTAAACCGCGGGGAAAACGATGTCAAGGACCCACATGGACTTCGGCAAATATTCAAGAAAGTGCGGGAAGCATCATGGCCGAAGATGGGCCCGAACCGGGGCGAAAAAGGCCTGGACCGGCCGGCCCATGCCGACCGGCCTAGGGTGTTCCGGGCCCAGTTCGGCCTCCCCTTTGACCTACACGCTCCTCGGCTCATTTATAGCCCCTGCCTCTGACGGCCGCCACATCCATTCATCAGAACTCGGCGAAACCTAGAAGTGAGCACCGGAGGGAGACGATAGCCGCCGCAAGTCCTCGAAGTTGTCTAGGAGACGGCCTAGGCCGACCCTAGCCGCCATGGCCGCCCTGCATGGTTGTGCCATGGCAGAGTTCTAGAGCTAGTTGAGGTCTTCGATGGTATGTACTCGGTGGCGATGACCTAAACGCATCTACTATGTGAGTAAAGTACTTCATGTCATCCGATCTTTAGCAACTTGATTCCTCCCTTTTATGATCTTGTGCTTTCTTGGGTTTGCTTTATTTCAATCTACCGTTAACATAGATTGCTCGGGGTGATCTCGTGGCCATGGGGGCTAGGAGTTCATACCGGATCCACCAAGGAGTACGACACGCTCCCTATGAGCGTGCTCTTAGGTTTACCCATACAAGAAATGGGGCATCGTGACAGGGTGTCGATCACGTGTACGATGGGGTGCCTTAGAGGGTTTGACCAGAGGGTAGTAGTTTAAAGATGGCGTTTAGATGAGATGCTTGTTGCACTTGCTCTTTCGGCTCGAACTACAACTAGAAGATGTAGGCCTTAGTTATCCTTGTTTGTTCCTTTATGTTGCCTATGTTATGGATGTGATCAACTTTGTGACATCACATATACATCTTTAAAGGTAATCTCATATGCAATCAACACTTCATGTTAGGTTAGATTGGCTAGATAAGGTAGAGATCTCTAGCGGTTTGCTTTCGATCCTTGGATTGACAATCCTTGGGGGGGACCCTCCTTGGTGAAAAAGGCACCAAGTCACCTATAGGCTTGCAGTGAACATCAACACGGTTTTGAACCGTCAACAAGCCCTTTTTCTGGCGCCGTTGCCGGGGATCAGCAACTCGAATCATAGGGTGATCTACCTTTCTATTTGACTAATCCTAATTTTTATTGTTGCATATACCCTTGTTTTCTTGTTTGTGTCCTTGAAAGCAGGTCAAAAGCTAGACACAAGACGTTCGATGAGTTTTCTACATGCACACCCCAACAAGATGATTGCAACATCAAGATTCGCTCTTTAGTGGTAGGTGCTAACTTTGGTTAGTGGCCCATCATCCGCTATCGAGCCCACACCCTACACAAGAGCATGTGAACAAGGTAAGTCAAAGTGTCAATTAAAATTTTAAGACTAATGTTTTGTGGAGATTTGTTTGTTCAAGCAATAGGTATTGGAAGCAATCACGATGCCCCCGAAATCACAAGATCAAGCTCGTCAACATCTTCGAAGTTTTTGTTCGCATCGATTTTTGCACAGTCTCATGGGAGGAACAACAGGGTATCTTTGGATATTTAGAAGCCCCATGAAGTTACACTTCTAATGAGTCAAGAATCAAGTAGGTCGGAGGTTCCTACAAGCGGATATGGTCGAATCACCGATGATTGCACGTCCTGAAAATTTCTGGACAGCAAGCAAAGCTGAAGTGAAACAGCCATAACTCCCTCATTTGGACTCCGATTAAGATGGATGAGTACCCGTTGGAAAGGTAATTTTATAAATTTTTCAATATAATTATATTTTGGTATATGTTCTGTTATGCATACAGTGGGAAATCCAAAGAAGAGGCAGCTGCAATATGATGTGAGGACGACAACAACGAAGAGGAGCTTAGGGAATGCTTCCGCTAGACCACTCATGAAGAAATTCAGAGGCTTGGAACAAAACAAAGACCCCTGGAGCATTGGCAAATGAAGACACGAGTTGGCGGCATCCGACGCAAGGAGATGTTTGAAGAAGACCACAATGAACTACACACAAAAGACAACATCCAATGGCGCGGATATTTTTGGGCTCTCACATGGAGGATCATGGAACTACATGAAGACATTTAAGACATGTGTGAAGCCCCGCAAATGAAGAAGAGGAGTGATCCCACTCAAGACAACCTTGATGACATGTGGCACAAAAGGAAAATTGAGAAAAGTCTACGCGAGCCACCTTCGATCATCAAGGATTGTCCGCTTTCAACTCCGGAGGATCACTCATAATGAAAAGCTCGAAGGCTAAGGTACACATTAATCTCTCAAGGTACTTTTGGATATGATATATTTCTTTTGATATATTTGTGTTCTTATCCAATAGTATGATTCGATTCTATGCCTTGCACCTTTAATGATCATGTTGATAGGCTAGAATTTCTTGAGTATGATAAAGAGGTTATGTTGTGCTTTAACTTTGTTAATTACTTGCCTAATGAACCCATGCCTAATGAGAGCCTTAGCGCTGAGCAAGAAACTTATGCTACCTTTAATCACAACATGCTTTGTTCATCCAATTTAAATTGTGGTTATGGTTGCATATGTTTGTTCACACTTTGCAAATCTTGGACTTGCTTCGTGCTTGGTCAAGCTAGTGACCTTAAAAGAGCATTTGTCGGGAGAAAACCCGAGTTTCACTAACCATGCAGGTCATTAAACCTTAATAAAGAGAAGAGAAGCCATGTCCTAAAGGAATTGCAAGCTCGTGCATCGCCGTCCCCGAATCTCGAGTACGGACGTTGTTGTTTTCATGAATTTTGAGCACCTGATCAGATATGTAGAAGAAGGAAAAAGTTGAAAATCAGAAGCTCCATCAAGTGCCAATTCTAACGCCTCCAAGATCGATGAATTTGAAGACTAGTAGAAGGAGATATAACAAAAACATTAGGTGCTGCAGAGTCTGAAATCAGATTTGGGCAGGTTACAATGTTGGAGTAAAACGAGCATAACTCACTCGTTCGGAGCCCGTTCGGGAAAGACTTGATGGAAAGACAATTTCATGCGCCACGCATCAGAGGAATTGTTTGCTACATGTTCTGGTCTGGTCAGAGAGGGAAATTCATGAAAGAGGAAGCAGCGACGAAAAGCAAAGGAAGAGAAGGTGACGATGATGCAAGGAAACGATCGGGCAAGCCTCTCATCAAGTAAAATGATCGTGTCAAGCATGGAGAGTGGATCAAAGCTGCATGGACACCTTCAAATCTTACATGAAGGACCATGGCTTCGCGATAATGAGAAGGTACGTAAGAAAGTCAAGCTCTATGACTTTAAATGAAGCGCTTTGCGGGAGGCAACCCGTTTTCTTTTGTTTATATGTAAATATTATGACCGTCTACATTGTGATATTAAACTGAAACATCAAGTATTATTGTACCATTGCTCTAATAAATACCACAACACCATGTTGTTTGATTTAATTGCTATTGAGGGAGCACTTTGTTCTTGATCTTGGAAAACTTGTAGACCTTTTTGTGTGCCTATTAGTGTTTAGGTTCGTTTTATTTTGTGTCTTTTTAGAGAGAAATCTGAAGTTGGCACCATCCTCTAACTCTAAGCTTGTGGCTAGTTAATTTAGGCTAACTCTTGCACTTATTTTAGACAATCACCATATCATGTCATTTTGTTCATCCATGTCATATTGCATTGCATGTTTTGTTTTGATCTAACCTTTTGCCCAACCAACCTAAGCCTACCTATAGCCCCACAGAAAACCCGTAGCCAACAAGGGTAGGGTTGACTTGTGTTGATTGGCTTGCACTATTCCGGTTGGCCTAGCCCACCTCTATCCCATACTCTAACTAAAAACTTTAACTAGCCCTCCTATGAGACAACCTTTCACACCTTTAGCCCTCCTAAAACCATAGGTTTGTTTTACATAAAAAAAGACTCTTAGCACCACCTTAGAATTTCTATGCTTGACTCCCTCTCTTCAAAATTCTTATTTGAGCCAAAAATATAGGATACCCATAACCTACCCTTAAAACCTTGTTAGTTTGGTTATTTGATCTTTTCAACCCTTGCAAACATTTGCTTGTGCTAACTCTTTGCATTTGCATTTTGTATCCCCTCATTGTCATCCCCGCTTTATGATAACTTGGTCTTTTTGTGAAACTTTATGATGAATGCTTTCATATCTATGTTAATGCTTGCCGGTATGCGTTACTCCTTTTCGCAATCTTGTGTAAACATGGTGTTTAGACATGATTGGAGACCACCATCATTCAGTTTTACATACCTTGCTATCTTGTTGCATTGGTTGGTTTATAAACTTTGCAATGCACCCTACTTATCTTACACTATAAGGAATTGTTAATCTTGGAATAAGCATGGTGTTTTAACCTTGGTTAATAAATCTTTATGGCAAGGGAGAAGTTTGGCAACCACTTTGTAAGCATGGAGCTTAGAATTTGGTGTAAACATTGTTTTGTTTTTATACCATCCTTTCATTTGCATACACACTTGCACACACGTACACCCACTAGGTTTTAACTTTTCTTTCGCTAGATTAACTATGCCACAAGTTAAGATCTTAGGGGATGTCTTTGGTTTGTCGGCATAGAGTGAGTATTCCCGACCGTCACCTCGGGGGTATTTTGTGCTTTATAATTATTTTGCAGGCATCGTGAATCACTCCCATAAGTTCGTGATAAAAGGCTGAAATCAAGATCATCAACACCTCCAAAATCTCGAAAGAAGCGATGTTGTTTTCATCAAGATTAAGCACACATTCAGAAGTGTACAAAAGAGGAAAATTGAATTTTCAGGAGCTCTATTAAGTCTTCTTTCCAAAGCATTAAGATTCAACATTTTAGGAGACCCGTGCAAGGAGTTACAACCAAATCTTTGGGTGTCACACGTTCTGAAATCAGCCCGGGACAGCTTGCACTCACGGAGTAAAAAGGGCATAACTCCTTTGTCCGAAGTCCGATTGGGATGAATGACCACTCGTTGGAAAGATAATTTCGAGCACTTTGCAATGGAGCAACAGATCAATACATGTTCTGTCCTGGAAGTATAAGAAAATTCGTGGAAGATGAACCAGCAATGAGGGACAACATGGAAGGAGGTGAAGATGGAAACAATTGGGACAGAGGCTTGTGACAAAGGGTGGATGTTGGAGGATAATCAAAACAAAAGTGAAGAGTATGACGATCCACACATGGCGATAGGACTTCAAGATGGTTCATCATCTTCCATGCCTAGCAACATGCTAAGCATGGGGGAGGATTTGGTGGACATGAGAAGACCGCATGGAGCAAGGATCGCGGTTCTTTTTCCATGTTAAGCACAATGCTTAAGCATGGGGGAGGCCGCGCTACACTTCAAGCATCAAAGGACGGTAACAAATCCTCAACCCTCGTTTTATCCTCGTCTTTCTATATGCTTGTACATATGTTTATGCCTTCAACAACCTTAGATGCAACCTTTGTATATCTCTCTATAGAATAACATGGCTACTAGGAGTACAACCTAGGTTTGTTTTTGTTTTCAATAATAATCACCGTTACCTTGTGCTCACCATGATGATATCTCGTATGCTCTTACTTATGGATATATGATGATTGTTGCCGCTTTGATCATTCTTGTGCTTGGTTTTTATATGATTAAGCTAGTGCACTCTCTTTTAATATGAATCTGAAATTTATTTAATGCTAGACTAATCTTTTGTGGAGGTTATGATAACTTAAGTCCCATAGTTGTTTTTCATTGCTCTCAACTTTGAATGAATCAAAGAACCTTTTTATTCTCAAAAAGTTATGCTAACCTTGTCATGAGTACCGCTTGCATTTTGCTCTACCCATCCAAAGCCCAAACTTACTTGAGTGCAAAACACTAGTATATACAAGATTTATTTTTGGGTGCATTGATTCAAGACCTGATTTCTCTAGCTCGAGACTAAGAAGCTGGTCATTCCGTTTTTACGTATCGTTCTTTATGCTAGCCTCTTCTATCCGTGCATTGTGAGTTTCCACATTGGGAATTTCGCAAACCTCGCCGGATATCAACCCACAAACCCAAAATATCTTTTTGTGTTCACCTCCTTGACCACAACCCAATATATGAGTGTGGATGAATATTTTGAGGAAGGTTACAAGGAAGGTGCTTCAAGTAAGGGAGACTTCCAAAAGGACCCTTAGAAGATTTTTCGAGCATCTCTCTCTAAGAAAATATAAGAGCTCCAATTTCTACCTTGGCGTCCTTATCACCTCTTTTTCCCGTGGACGAGCAAACGTCTAAGCATGGGGGTTGCCAAGGAAATGCTAGTGTAGTATAGAGTTCAAGGGGAGCAAATAAAAAAAGAAAAAAAAAGAGAAAAAGTATGATGAAAAAAATGGAATGAATGAATGAAAAAAAATGATAAAGGAGAAAAAGTATGATGAGAAAAAGAAAGAAAGAAGAAATAATAATAATAATAATAATAATAAAATAAAGCTCCCTGGTTCTCTTGCTATGTTTAGTGCTTTTTTTGAGTTTTCAAGAGGATTCAAGATCAAGACCCATACTCATCTTTCCAACCATGTGCAATCCGATAACGAGGATCTCGTTTGTGCCTTGGGATCACCCTTTGCCATTTGCACATGTCCACCTATCTAAAAGTGTGTGTATTTTTTTCTCTCCCCCCTCCTTGAAAACATTATTTTTCCAATGACCTTTTTGACGAGTCTCGGTAAGTCCATGAGAAGCTTGTCTTGTTTTGATAATATCTCGACTATAATATCTTGGTAGGACTAAACTTTCCCATAGCTCCATATAAAGCCTTCCACCAAATATTTGAGAGAGGAAAGGAGTAGAACAAGTAGGCTTGAGAGACAAGATGAGATGAGAGTTCATGAGCAAGATGCAAGGAGGTTTATTATTGATCTTGGTAAAGCAATTTTTCTTCATCCCTCTCTTTATTTTCAAAATTTCTGAGATTTGTTTAAAATTTGAGAGTATGATCAATTACTTGTGAAAAGAGCTTAAATGATATCTACCCTCCATAAAGATGAAAGCTAGCTACATTATGAAACTATAACAAATATAAACTTGGAGAGCATTATGTTTTCTCATGTATGAGCAAGTGCAGGGTATGAACATTGAAAGGCAATACTGACATCCATTAAAGGCTTACTCGAGGACGAGCAAGGTTTAAGCAAGGGGGTGTGTTGACGGTCAATTTCCGTCAACTAAGAGCACTTGTTACACTTTGGTTTGAGCTTTGATTTATAACTAACCCGCCACTAGGCACACTAATGATGTAACAAGTTCACACCTGCATGTGGTTTTTGGAGTGTGTTGTTTACACAGGAATTAGGTACCTAAATGAGGACTTCCGGGTGGAGTTCATCTAGCACTTTGTGAGAAGATCATGAAGCCCGGCACGAGTCAAGACATGAAGTGAACATGACTCCAAATAACCCGAGGACCAAAGCATGAAGCTGTGAAACTCGAGGACCCGAACGGAAGATGCGGGAGTTTGCGCGCCAAGCACCCTTATCTAAACCGCGGGAAAAACGACGTCAAGGACCCACATGGACTTCGGCAAATATTCAAGAAAGTTCGGGAAGCATCGTGGCCGAAGATGGGCCCAAACCAGGCTGAAAAAGGCCTGGGCCGGCCGGCCCATGCCGACCGGCCTAGGGTGTTCCGGGCTCGGTTCGGCCTCCCCTTTGACATACACGCTCCTCGGCTCATTTATACTCCCTGCCTCCGACGGCCGCCACATCCATTCATCAAAACTCGGCGAAACCTAGAAGTGAGCACTGGAGGGAGACGATGGCCGCCGCAAGTCCTCAAAGTTGTCTAGGAGATGGCCTAGGCCAACCCTAGCCGCCATGGCCGCTAGATAAGGTAGAGATCTCTAGCGGTTTGCTTCCGATCCTTGGATTGACAATCCTTGGGGGACCCTCCTTGGTGAAAAAGGCACCAAGTCACCCATAGGCTTGCGGTGAACTTCAACACGGTTTTGAACCATCAACAGGCGGTAGTTGCTGCAGTGGTAACAACCTGAGCGGCCTCAGCGGCGGTCGCGGCGGCAGTGCGCAGCTCCGTGGCTGTCGCCTCCACTTGAGCAAGCTTCACCTCAAGGGCCGCCCTCTACGTCACGGCGGCGTCTGCGGCCGACTGCGTAGCTACTGCATGGTCCTACGCGGACTTTACCGCGGCTTCGAGCGCGGTCCTTGTCGACGCTTCATTTGTCGCCGCCCCTGCAGCAAACAGACGAGCGGCCACCAACTGCGTTTCCAACTGGGACTTCTCAGCCCGGAGCTCCTCGATGGTGCGCACCTTCTTAGCACTGTAGTTTGCAAGCACCTATTTTGAGTAGAACATTATCTACGGTGACGTCTGCAAACACAAAGAAGCAAAACCAAGATCGGGCTCAGCAAACAGTTGGAATTTCTTAATGTCACCACTAGTGCGCACCTAGCGTGAGCGTAAGATCCACCTGGGTATACCGACGGGTACGAAAGAGTCCGCAAGCGCACGGAGATACCATTGTAGCACTTCCCCAAAGGAGTATTCCAAAGGGTATCGAATCCAAGGAACGATGTGTACTACCTTCTATCCTAGACTGGTGATCCAAGGACACAACTCTATAGGATGAGATGAAGATGGAAAGGATCTTGCTGGCAGCGCGAGAGTTAAGAACAGTCTCTCGATTAGGGACTTCTCATTTCGGGAGCTAACCGCCCGTGTTGCTTCCGCACAACTCCGATTGTTAGATTTTAGACTCCTATAGCTGTATCCGGACGTGGGGGATTTCAAAGGGTCCAACGGCTGTCACTACCGCGGCCTACCCCAAGACAAACCGTGGGATACAGGGCATTCGAAGGATAACCCGTAGTCTAGACACCACGTCTACACCACCTATTACTACTATAGCATGGTTACGTTTGTCGACCCGTAACAACACTATAGCACTCCGTACGAAGACGGAGCGACGAACCCACGAGAGAGAGACCCGAACTCACTCAGATATGTGCTAACCTATGCAAGGGATCACGGATGAACTTGGTCTAGATTAAGATAAAGGAGCATCCACTAACTCTGATTAGACTAGCAGGCATACAAACAGGTTACAACCTTATATGTTTATAACAGAAGATCAAGGGTCGTGTTCGTGAAGAACACGAGCCTCTAACTTATGAACAAACACAAAAGTATGATAAACTTGATCGTCAACTAGATCGAGGAAGCGTGTTCATGAAGAACACGAGCCTCTAAATGATGAACGAACGAAGAACACAAGAACACAGTATATATGCCACTTTAGTCTAACTGAGAATGTTGAAATACTCACTTTATTCTAAATGACGAACAGAAGCATCCGTAGAGGATCATTCTTGAGGAAATGTGCCAAACACCTTGGCACAACCCCAAGACACCACCTCACATTCCTTCTAATCTCTAAAGCACTAGCAAGCCAGCACTAATCCTATGCAAGAGCTCTCCTCTCCTAATGAGAGAAGCCAAAAGGCAAAAGTGAGAAGGAGGAGAAAGAAGTGTGTGTCCTATTCTCTACCCCCTTTACTTCTATTTATAGGCCTGTGCACCAGTGTGGAGGCACCCAAAACACCCCGGGAATGAAGTCAGGAGCCAACCAGGGACCACCACATGGAAGGCCGAGCCGACGCAAGGTCGGTTCGGCCGAACCAAGGGTTCGGCCGACCCCCTGGTGGCCCACCTCGTCTTGTGCTTTCTCGTGGTGGCTATCAGGTGGGTCCTTATGGCGGTTCCAGGTATCCACGTGGTTTTGAGGCGGTTTAGGCGCTCTGGTGGGCCATGGGATCCATGTGTTACACGCGTGACGACTTCTGATTCGCCGAGACTTCCTCCCTTGGATTGGTGACATCACCAATCTGTGGCACCTTGCATGGCAGCCCCTCATTGGCTGAGGTGGAGAGGCTTGGATTGATGAGGTGGATGGATAAGGTGTGCTTTTGCTCTATTTCTTATGCTAATTGCCTGCATTCAAATATACATTGCCACATGTGGAATTTGTCAGTATAAGCCCCTATTCTACTGTGGATGTATATTTCTTGTGTCAAAATGCAGGAGTTGACGGCTATAAATATGGTACTTAACAGCCATCAACAACTCCCCCACACTTGACCTTTGCTCGTCCCGAGTGAAGGGAGTCAGATCAAGGTGAGATATGATATCCAAAGGTATGAAGCGAGCATACGAGATATTCCAAACCATACCTTGTACCTGTGAACTTTGTGGAGTGTCTATCATGCCATCTTGGGTAGTTGAAGAATGGAATGGTTAGGTATCAAATCACTCCTGCTCATCATGTCAAGTAATTTGGGGTTTTACAATAAGTTTTTCAAAAACAAACCTTGCTTTGCTCCTCATTTGATTCCCTCGGATCGCTCAGTGTATATATGTCCTCACCAAGGCATTAAACTGCCTTTATTCATCCTACTTCTAATAAAAGCTTATGTGGAGCTCAGGGTAGGTATGAATGATAAGGCATACTTGTATCACATATATTGCAAAGTCAAAGACTGGATCCAAGAGAAAAGCAATTCATACAATCAGATCAAGATGTGCACGTGTATGGATATGATGGGTACGGTAAGGTGGGTACTAGGCCCGGAGTGGGTGCTAGATATTACCATACATATATGATGAATGTTGGTTGATGGTAAGGTGGACACTAGCTCCGGGATGGACACTAGTTATTACCATCTAAGTTATGGAACTCCTTTTGCATGATCTCATCTCTCTCCTATTCCTCCTTTATTTTGGACATAGGCTATTCTTTCTTTTCTCTTTTTTTTTGTTCACCATGCCTTGAGCATGTGTTTCTTCTTTTCTTTTCTCTTTTTTTTATAACCCATGTCTCTTGAAGGATACTCTTGGAGAGAGAGTCACACCACTTATGGAGCTTTATTTTCAGGAATGGATGAATGATACAGTGCTAACTTCCAGTGTAGAAGCATAGCAAGGGGAATATGGTGGTGTGCACATGAATCTTGATCATGAAAGTAATGAAGAGAATTCTCACAAGGGTCACAGAATTTGACAAAGCTCAATGCAATGACAAGCAGCATATGAGTAAATGGTTTTCAACTATGGACATCATATGACTTTGGTAGGACGGTGGCATATCAAAGAGGAGCTTTGCAAATGGTTTTATGATTTTTCAAATAAAATTCCCAAGCACTCAGACATTTAGAGCGAAGATCGTATCATCAAACCATATCACAAACATCAACTACTTAGATAAGCATGAGTTCCCTAATGATATTTGTTCACAAGCATCAAGATGATAGGTAAGGAATAAAGCATATGCAAGCCAACCACAGGAATCATGTAGAGCAATCATAGCACCAACCACTGAGTTTGATATAAAAGGATAGGAATTGAAATTCAAACAAACTCATGGATATGATAGAGTGAGATAGAGGGTGCACATACCATCGCTTTTGAAGGATAAGAGGTCAAGGAAGACTAGTGGTGATTCGGCTGACCAAGAGGCAGCTGGCTCACTCTAGTTTACCTTGCTCTTGTCATGAAGGTGTAGTCGATGTTGTGCAGCCCTTTGTGTGGGAGTTCTCAAATGGATACATTGATGATGAGCTTGAGAGAACTCCCCCACACTAGTGCTTGTATGATGCTGTTCTTCAAACAAAAGTGGAAGGAAAAGATGGACTCTGCTGGTTTGAGAACCATAGAGCCTTTATTCAAAAGCAAATATTTTTGGTTTTTTTTATTGTCACCATGTCATTTGCTCAGAAGGTTAGATCAAGATTACACTTCATAAACAAAAGGGAATATACTTACCTTGGACCTTTGAGGGGTCATATGTACCACCTTTGTATGTTGTGCAACATAAATCTGACACCTTAACTTACCTTCCCATATGAATCTAGCTTAATGACTTACCTACTCGAATTTGACAATTTTCTGCAGGGATTAGTCAGCATATATGCAACCAAGATCCATGAAAATATAACTCTAAAGTTCATCAATCAAAACTCAACACCATGTCTTGTTTTGACTGAAGAAGACAGTTTTAACCTAAGCACCATGCTTAATCTAAAACGGTCTATGACTGTGTGAGTACTTCAAACATTCAAGCCAGAGCATATGAACATGAATGAAGGAAGCATGAAAGCATAATCAAGCTATCATCAACAAGGGACATAAGCATGAGCATAAGACAGTGAACCTCGGGAACCTCCCGGAAGGGCTTTGTTTAATGTCAAAAGCAGGACTTACCTAGCTAGTGGGCAAGATGCAAGAGCTGACATCATCTTCACACCAGGATAAGATTTGGTAGAGGAGGAACTTTACTCAGGGTGCTCACATACCTCCCCCACACTTGAAGTTTGCATTGCTAGGCAACGAAACTCAAGTGTGTGGTGATCAAGCTTCCTTTTGTAAATGTTCCCTTACCAAAGCTTATCTAGGTGTTGCAGCTGATGTGGCTCACATGTTCGTAGGCATTACCTGTCCATCTTTATTTTCAATCTCCACCTGGAAGGTTAGTGACCAAAAATACCCGAAGGATGACTTATCCTAAAAACAAGTTCTTGCTTTTATTCAAAAAGGGAAATAAAACCTATGCTAATCCAGGCTATCTCCTGGTAGTGCTTTGTTTATTTATTGGTCATAAGCTCGACCATGGGAACTTCATCTTGCAGCTATCGTTGGTGGTGCCATTCCCGTCTCACCACCAATCTTGATGTATCGGTGAACTTCAGCTACAAGGTTAGTGCCACAGTGCACGCACGAAATCTGATATGCTTATGATAGACATATATATCTACAACCAACCTTCTGAACTTCCTACAAAAGAGGACCATAAGGTGATTGCAGCCCTCATGTGTGCTCAGCGCACTAAGCAAGTCTGACTCTGGAGGGACATGATGCGAGCATGGTCCGTATGGTAGATCAAGAATGAAGCTACCTTGCTCGTGTGTGGAATTCTTTCCTCCGAACTCCAGAGTCAATGCCTCAAAAGGTTCCATGGCCCATGAATTCCCCGTCTCAAGAGATGCATCGTGGAGGCAAAATATTGACTCTCGATCATAATCGAAAGCAACATAGTACGGTCCAGCGGGAAGAGGCTGAAACTCGGTCGAGATAGATGATGATCGTTCGCCTCCACAGAGGTGAAGAGGATCTCCCGAGTCATCCCCTTGAGGGGTAGAGAAGTCTACAACCTCAATCGGAATAGGCTCGGATGACGCGAACGAAGATACGTGCATTATCGTCTCGAGCGGGTTTTGCTCGGGAAGAGGCTCTACCATGGAATGTTCATGACAAGAGATGGACGTGGTAGGAGCGGCTTCCCTAAGATTTACATCTAGGCTTCCCTGAGATTTATCAAGAAGTTCATCCAATGGGAAGCCTAGGAGAAGATCGAAATCCATGATGTCATAGATGTGAAAATCTAAGTGCACCTCGATCTTGTCTATGATGATTGGCACGTCCCTAGCAATCCCTTGACATGGGAAAATGTATTCTTTATACCTAGGACTTCAGAAATATCTATCGGTCGGGGTAAGGGGCATGTCACCCACCAGAGTGTCCAAAAGGTACTCCGATATGATGCAAACTCTAGCAGCAGGGTCATGAACAGCATCTACGGTGTTTCCCCTCATGGAGCAAGGGATGGTCGTGGAAGTCGAGCTGACCCGAATTACTTCGGCAACAGGCTCTGATAACCAAGGCGACCATTCCACTATTGCCCCATGATTCCAAACTTCATCGAGAACCTTATCAAAGTCCAACGATGCCGTAGGCTTCTCGTGCCAAGAACGATCTGAGGTATTTATGATGTTCCGAGAAGGATCACCCTCAAATCGAGAAGAGAACTCCGAAGGTTGAATTTCTTCTCCCTTTGGTGTTCGCGGTTCGGGAGAAGGCTCTCTAGACGAATCATTGGATGTGCAAGGTGAAAGCTCAAAATCGTCTATCAGGAGACTCCCTAGGATCGACTCTGATTCTTGGTGGAGATCATTGTATCTGGGATGGGAAGAAGAGGTTTCTAAGAAGTATTCTAGGATCTCTCTTCTTTCCATCGGGGTTTGGGTTCTGAATGAACCTCCAGCTACAAGGTCGAGTTCAAATGCAGATTCCATGTCTATCAGCCCATGAAAGATGTTCAAGGATACATTATCGGGTATAGACAAGTCTGAGTTAAGCTCCAACAGGTGTGAGAACCTAGCCCAAGCTGCACCTATAGACTCGCACTCTAGTTGCTCGAATTCACGGAATTCACACGGTAGCGAATCTAAGTGTTCAAAAGGGGAGAACGAGTAACAAAAGTCATCTCGTAGTTCTTCCCAATTGTCTACACTCTCTGTCGTGCGGGTGTACCATTGTTCCGCTCTATCTTCAAGAGAAAAAGGGAACAACTTTCACCTCAAAGTTTCCTGTGTCATACCTGGGATTACCAAGCACGAACACAATTCTTCGAACTCCTTTAAATGATCATGAGGATCATCACTGATGGCACCAGAGAAAAGTCAATTCTGAACCATGGCTATAAAACTGGGACGAAGCTCGCAGCTAGATGTAGAAGTTGATGGTTTCTCTAAGACGAACTCGCCCCTAGGGGTAGAGATGCTATTGCAAGAGAGCTTCTCCATGGGTAACAGGGGTAAAGATAGAAGGAAAGAAACAAAAAGGATATCTCGATGGGTAACGGGGGTAAAGGTAGAACAAAAAGGAAAAACAAAAGATACGAGGACCACTAGGTTCGAAGATAGATACAGCAACCGTTCCCCGACAACAGCACCAGAAATGCTTGTTGGTATTTCTTAATGTCACCACTAGTGCACACCTAGCGTGAGCGTAAGATCCACCTGGGTATACCGACGGGTACGAAAGAGTCTGCAAGTGCACGGAGATACCGTTGTAGCACTTCCCCAAAGGAGTATTCCAAAGGGTATCGAATCCAAGGAACGATGTGTACTACCTTCTATCCTAGACTGGTGATCCAAGGACACAACTCTATAGGATGAGATGAAGATGGAAAGGATCTTGCTGGCAGCGCGAGAGTTAAGAACAGTCTCTCGATTAGGGACTTCTCGTTTCGGGAGCTAACCGCCCGTGTTGCTTCCGTACAACTCCGGTTGTTAGATTTTAGACTCCTATAGTTGTATCCGGACATGGGGGGTTTCAGAGGGTCCAACGGCGGTCACTACCGCGGCCTACCCCAAGACAAACTGTGGGATACATGGCATTCGAAGGATAACCTGTAGTCTAGACACCACGTCTACACCACCGATTACTACTATAGCACGGTTACGTTTGTCGACCTGTAACAACACTATAGCACTCCGTACGAAGACAGAGCGACGAACCCATGAGAGAGAGACCCGAACTCACTCAGATATGCGCTAACCTATGCAAGGGATCACGGACGAACTTGGTCTAGATTAAGATAAAGGAGCATCCACTAACTCTGATTAGACTAGCAGGCATACAAACAGGTTACAACCTTATATGTTTATAACAAAAGATCAAGGGTCGTGTTCGTGAAGAACACGAGCCTCTAACTTATGAACAAACACAAAAGTATGATAAACTCGATTGTCAACTAGATCGAGGAAGCGTGTTCATGAAGAACACGAGCCTCTAAATGATGAACGAACGAAGAACACAAGAACACAGTATGAATGCCACTTTAGTCTAACTGAGAATGTTGAAATACTCACTTTATTCTAAATGAAGAACAGAAGCATCCGTAGAGGATCGTTCTTGAGGAAATGTGCCAAACACCTTGGCACAACCCCAAGACACCACCTCACCTTCCTTCTAATCTCTAAAGCACTAGCAAGCCAGTACTAATCCTATGCAAGAGCTCTCCTCTCCTAATGAGAGAAGCCAAAAGGCAAAAGTGAGAAGGAGGAGAAAGAAGTGTGTGTCTATTCTCTACCCCCTTTACTTCTATTTATAGGCCTGTGCACCGGCCTGGAGGCACCCAAAACACCCCGGGAATGAAGTCAGGAGCCAACTTGGGACCACCACGTGGAAGGCCGAGATGAACTGAAGCAAGGTCGGTTCGGCCGAACCAAGGGTTCGGCCAACCCCCTAGTGGCCCACCTCGTCTTGTGCTTTCTCATGGTGGCTGTCAGGTGGGTCCTTATGGCGGTTCTAGGTGTCCACATGGTTTTGAGGCGGTTTAGGCGCTCTGGTGGGCCATGGGATCCATGTGATACACACGTGGCGACTTCAGATTCGCCGAGACTTCCTCCCTTGGATTGGTGACATCACCAATCCGTGGCACCTTGCATGGCAGCCCCTCATTGGCTGAGGTGGAGAGGCTTGGATTGATGAGGTGGATGGATAAGGTGTGCTTTTGCTCTATTTCTTTTGCTAATTGCCTGCATTCAAATATACATTACCACATGTGGAATTTGTCAGTATAAGCCCCAATTCTAGTGTGGATGTATATTTCTTGTGTCAAAATGCAGGAGTTGACGGCTATAAATATGGTACTTAACAGCCGTCAACACAAACTCACCGTTGTGGCGGGGAGGACGAGCTCATTGACCGCTTGTTCTGCCCACCTTAAGCCCCATTCTAGGCGGTGACGGGCCGCAGCCTCTTCGTCCTCGTCGTCGTGCGGCTCGGCCTCATGGGTCCCGGTCCATGAGGAGCGCCCAAGGCCGAGGTTGTGCTCTCCCCCCTCTGCAGCCGAGAAGGGGCGAGCTCTCGAGCTCTCCCCATCTTCTCGGACCGTATCCGGGGAGACGCTGCCCGCCATGTCTTCGGGAGTGGCAGGCACCTGCGGGTCTGGGCAGGGCGAGTCCGCGACCACCACCACCTCCGCGTCGGGAATGGCGAGCTGGAGCGATGGCTCCACCAATGTACTCGCGACCGGCACCGCCGCACTCGCGGTGGACGTTGGGGGCACAATAGAGTCCGGCTGCGCCTCCGCCACCTTGGTCGTGGACTCCACGGGGTTGGCCCCGGCCACCTCGACCGTGGCCACAACCACGGAGGTGGGCGGCACAGGCGCCTCGACCGCTGGCTCCTCCGACACCGACAGGCACCGTTCCAACTCGGCCACGAAGGCGGCCATGTCGCCTCTCGAGAGGTTGGACCTTTCAAGGTCAGCGACCTCCTGGGGCTGCTCGGACGTTTCGGGAGCCGCCAGCGCCTCGGGCCCGCTTCTGCTGGCATGCGACGCTGGGGGCACGCCTGCCTCGGGAGCCGCTGACGCGCCGGCATCGCGATCAACGGTGGACGCCGCCGGACCTCCTCGGGGGTTGTTTGCCCCCCGACCACTCCACCAACTTTCGGCTCTGATGAAGGTGTCTCTGCCTCATGGACCTCGACCACCTCGGCGGTCCTGCTCTCGGCCTGCGCTGTTGCCGGCACGAGCGGAGGAATCGTCGGGCAGGGGTCAGATGGAGGATCGCGCGCGCTCAGGACCACACGTTTATGCGGCGTGATGCTGAGTGCGCCGGTGTCGGAGTGGCTGGCACGGAAAAAGTAAATTGAATCGAGAGACAATACGTACGTGGAGGAAGTGATGCGGGCCCGCTTGATAGGCCTATCAGCCACGCCTGACGACTCGGGTGCTGGTCTCTTGCCCACCGCTGCGTCGGAGGGTGGACTCTGACCTCCACCTGGGGTGAGGAGGACCTGCACGGGCAGGGCCCCGCCGCCCCGGATGACCAACGATTGAAGGCGCCGCGGGGGTGTGCTCGTGTTTTCCTCCTACGGCGCACTCGGGGAAGACGCTGGCGGTGTCGATCTCGCCTCGGACGGCGACCGCTTCCTCGGGAAACGCGGCTCCCACCGCGTTGTGTTGCTGGAGGAGCGGTGGGAGGACGAATCGCGGTCCGCCGGCCGCCTGGACGGGTCGTCCCGCCGTGGAGCATCCTTCCTCTCCCTTGGAGGACGATGGCCTACGAAGCCCGCCCGGGAGCGGGTCACCGTCTGGTCCATTTGGGCGGGGCGGGGGACTGGCTGCGAGCTGGAGCTTGACCCCCGCTCACGGACGGTCGGCTCTGGTCGCCGTCTCGAGCTAGCCTCCGTGGCCTGCTGTCGAGGAGGAGGCGACGCAGACGGTGTCGACAGAGCGCTCCAGTCAACGCTAGCGCTGCTATCGTCGCCGGACCACGGTGGCGACGACGAAGGGTCCTTGTCCGAAGAGACGGCAATCTCCTTCAGCTTCCGGCGCTTGGCGCGGCGGTCGTTCCGCTCGCGCTTCGCGATCTCCTCTTCCTTGTGCTTGGCCCTGCGGTCGGCCCTCCTCTTCTCCGTAGCGGCGTTGGAGCGATTCCGTATCGCGTCCTGGGGGAGAGAAGGCTTCACGGGGGTAGGATCCGCGGATTTCAGCTAAGAACAAGAAAAAGGAAAGGAATCACTATGATGGCCATGAGCTCCAAGAAGACACTGTCAACCGAGACTCCAAAACTAGTCGAAAGGCTAGTCGGAAAGGGGGAAAAACTTACATATTTTTTGGTGCCCTCGTGGGGAAGCATGGATAGGAGCTGGGATGGTGGCCACGAGTACGACGCCTTCCCGATGGCCAACCCCACGTGGCGCTGGATCTCATCCAGTGAGGGCAGCTCGGGCGTCATCACGGTCCCTTCGAAGGGCGCCCTATTGGGTGTCATCTGACAGATGCGCAGGGGCCGCCGCCGGAGCGGGACGATCACCAACGCGTGGTACTGCCCGATGATGGCTGCCAAATCAACCCCGGCGTCGCGGAGCCAGGTCAGGACCCCCCAGCAATCCTTGAGCACCTTCGCCTGCTCTGCCACCGGGGGCTCGTAGCTCCAACTCTTCGGCGCCTCGGCGATGGAGGCGCCGGTATACTTCGGCAGCGGGTGCTGGAGGTCGTTCTTGAGGTAGAACCAACCCTTGTGCCAGCCGCTGTTGGAGCTCGTCAGCGAGAAGGGGATGTACTCCTCCCCTCTACCCTGCTTCATCCGGAGGTTGGCACATCCGGTCGTCGCAGGGATCCCGCCATCCTTCAAGCAAACAAACTTGAAGAAGTACCGGAAGAGGTGCCAGTGGGCTCCCACTCCCAGGTACCCCTCACATAGTGCCTCGAATGCCGCCATCTGCTGGATGCTATTCGGGTTGAGGTGCTGGAGTTGAAGCCTGTACTCCCAGAGCACCACGCGGATGAACCGCCCGGCGGGGACGGAAAATCCGCGCTCGTGGAACACCACGGACGAGACGACGTAGCCAGGTGGCGGACGCGGGACGGACTCGTCCCCCGGCACCTTCCATTCCTCAGCAACGGTGGGCATCGGCAACTGCCCGGCGGCGACGAGGCGGTGGAGAGTCAGGCGGGTGATGTTGGAACGGGTCCAGTTCGACATAGCGTCGTCGAGCTCCGGGACACGGCGCGGGAGGAAGAAGCGGTGGCGGCGCAACAGATGCGAAGAGTAGAGGAGCAGGCGGCGCTAGCTATGGCAGAGATTGGGTGAGCAAATGATTTGAAACTCAACCGGCGCACGGTTAATAAGGAATGGACATGGGCGCCGGCCTTAAATGTTGGCCCCACCACGCCGAAAAGCCACCCACTCAGAGGGTGCACCCCCGGGTAAACTGGCGCACGCCTGCGCGACGGTTCGATGCCCGGTGGGCCCGCAAATCTGAACCAACTTCGCGCCGTCCCCTCAACCCGTCATATCAGCCACGTCAGCCACGGCCACCACGACGAGCACGACCGCCGATGCGTCCACGACCGCCTTGACTGGAGCTTTCGAAATGACAACAACATTTCAAGATTAAAACCCCACAAGCGAGTCTACAACTCCCTAGTGGGCTCAGGGGCTACTGACGAGGGCCTGGATTAGGGCCCCCTAAGCAACGAGATAATCACCCTTGAGATGGAGTCTTCCGACACCATTGACAGCGTCAAGGCTAAGACCCAGGACAAGGAGGGATGCAGATCTTCGTCAAGACCCTCACCAACAAAACACCTCATCTCCGACTAGAAGGAGGTTACACGACAACTTTCCGCCTCGCACGAGTACTCTCTGCCTCGCACGAGTACTCTCCACCTCGCCTTCGACTACTTGTTCGCACGAGTAGTTTCCGTCTCCGACTAGGGCGGGGCCCACCCGTGGAGGTCGGAGCGTGGGATCAGGGGCCCCACATGAACGTGGCGCTGCCCCAACGCTCGAACTTCCCCGCAATGACACGTAAGGCTCCGGTTCTCCACGCCATGCAAACGCCCTAACTGGCAGAACGTGTGGACGGCCGGTTCTGACAGGAGCCGTAATGCCACACTGTGCGCCCGCGCGGCCTCCAACACATTGTCCCGTCCAACCTCTGCGGCACGCCACCCCGTCAGAGCAAGTACTCGATGACCATCTACAGGCGGCGCCTACCTATACTTAGGCCATAACGTGGCGGGCCTAATCAACTCTCAAAAGAGCTGAGTCATCTAAAGAAGAACTCGGAGATGGTGACAAGTACTCAGAATGTATAGTGCCGCCCGCACACGCGGCAATCGCCAACACCACTACAGCTCAGCGCCCTTCAATGCTTCCTGACAGACATCAACATGGGAAAAGACCTCCCAACATCGTAGCACTGTAGCTCTTATTTGTATCCCCTTTTTTCCCCTCACCCTTGCGTCTATAAAAGGGGCAGGAGGGAAATCATTTTAGGGGTTGGACATTGTTCGACGTTAGCTGAACATTCGTACAACACCCACAGAGACTTGGGCTCCGACACCCTCTCCCAACTAGTTTGTAACCCCTACTACAGACTTCCCAGGCATAAGAACACGACCGCTCGAAACTGGACGTAGGGTATTACTCTCAGGAGGCCGGAACCAGTATAAACCCTCGTGTCTCCTGTGCCAACCATCCGGGTCCGACACACGATCCGATACAAATTTACTGTCGGCGGTAGAGAACCCTGACATGCAGCGACGAAAACATCCCACCATGCTGAAGCAGATCCCTGGAGTCGCCCTAAAGCATATAGGACCTTCTCCCTGTCATCACATTGGGCAATAGTGAGCATCTTCTCGATAGTCTTCAGCCAATCTTCTGCTTCCAATGGATCAGTGCCATGAGAGAAAACTGGAGGCTGGTGACTCATGAACACCCTGTGCCTGTTCACTGGAGCTTGTTGTTGTCCATGTGGTGGATTGTTGACTTGGGCTTGCAGATTAGCCATAGTGTTGGTCAGATTCTGAAGTAGCTGAGTCTGAGCCTGCAGGAACTGCTGCAACACTGGATCCATCTGTGGCTGCTGAGGTATACTGCTGGGATTATTGCCTCTCCTTTGACGGATCACCGGTGGTTGATCAACTCCCGATCCTAACTTGGTTTTCACCATCTGAGTGTTAGGAACATAACTTTAGATGATTGCACTAAGAGTAAAACTCTGAAAGACAAGGCAGCGAAGACTTTCAATTTTGAGACAAATTCTGTTGGTTCCAAACAATCAAGTGTAACTCTCATTATGGGAATCCAAAAATTATGAGATTTTAACCAGAGAAGTATGATGAAATTACAGAACTACTCCAACTGGAATCACCTCAATCCAAGGTGTGTAGCTTTAGTTATGAAATTTCTGCAAGGCCTGTAGCGTCCAGGTTAGCTGAGTTTACAGATTCAGATAGTTCCAAAGTTTAGTGCATAACTCTTTGTATATAACTCCTAAATTTCTGCAATTTTTACAGTTAACCCTTCATATAATTTGGGAACTGTTCCATTTGGATTTGTTGTATTCGGAGTTCTGTAGCTCGAGATAAAATTAGAACAGTACTGTTGACTCAGAGAACTGTGCGAGCAGATTGAGAACTACTAGATTGTATTAGGGGTAGAGCATAGGGATTAAAAGATTAAGACAAGAAAGAAATTGATTGAGACAGAGATAAACCCAACTAACACTTTACTACAAAACCAATGTCATTGTGGTTATCACCCCACAACACATTGCACTCAAACAAAATTCCAACTCAATCATTAACACAAGATCAAGCATCCAAACACACCACTAGACTAAGCACACTTAAACGATCGTTTAGAATCTGACGATTACAAGGACACTAATTGAAACCTAAGGACTCCTATCCTCCGCAAGAGGTTCAGTGCGAGTTTCAGGAGAGTCGTAGCGGGGCCTCTTGGGTGATGGAGAGGAGTGTGGTTCTTCATCATCAAGAATCACTGGCTGATCCTTGTTCAACACGACAGCTTCCAATGCACGCTTCTGAGCCTCTAAGGTGAAGACCTTCTGCTGAGCCTCAGCGAGAGTGTTGTTGGTGTCATCCAAGGCAGTATTGACAGCGGCCAGCAAACCTCGGACGTTGTTCAGCGTTCCTTCATAGGCTGGAGCTGGAGCGATGTAGGTCTTGGATTCACCACTAGCTCTGTAAGGAGTGTATCTACAGTAGGTGTCCTCCAGTTTATCTCGCGCATTGTGATAGAGTACATAGAGTGCCCTCCGTGCAGCTTCTGCGATCCCAGCGTCCATAGTAGTCCTGTAAGCAACATCCTTGTGCCTTGATACCTCTTTATTTCCATGGAAAAGTTCATCATCGTATAGGATGGCTGTGACCTCCTAGTGGGGTTCAAACCATGGATGTGTCCACAGCTCGCAGTGGTAGGCTGGTGGCACATGATAGCCCAGGCGGAATACTATTGCTCTTAGGTTGTCTGCCATGGGAATGCCTATCCCCTCTTGGTTGTAGTAGTACACACTTCATGCCACTTCCTCAGCTGGCTCTCTTCCCTCTTCAGCTTGTTCTTCCTGCTCCTCCACCTGATCTTGATGATCTCCTTGATCACCATCTTGTGTCTGCTCTTCTTCCTCTCCCTCTGGGATCACCTCTTCTGGGTCTTCTTCTTCCTCTGGGATCACCTCTTCTGGGTCTTCTTCTTCCTCATCTGACACACTGATGAGCTCTGGAGCAGGTGCATGGACAGTCTGTGCTGGTGGTGCTTCCATCTCAAATTCCTCATCCGTGTCACCATCGTGGAAAGCGTTGTAGTCCTCCTGCGGCGCGTACCAATGAGTGGATCCAACGCAAGATATCCTCAACTGACGAACCATCTAAAAAAGAAACATGTGTTGGGTGAGAAAGGTGCCAAGAATAGATGCTAAAAGGAGAGAAACAATAAGATCAAGGTATAGAACCAAGTAGAGGTCAAGGATAGAATTATCAGAAATAAAGTAAGCATAAGGAAAGAATGACTTATAAGATATTATAATCCTTAAATCCGACCATTTTCTAACTAGGCTAACGTCCTACAGTCAACACGGCTCTGGTACCACTTTGTCACACCCGAATTTAAAGGCAAATTCGAATGCTCATATTATATGTGCGCCAGGATCAAAGTTCACACATATAACGACTCAGTGTATACCAAAACACAAAGCCAAAACGTAAAGAGAGTATTAATCTTTATTACAGACCAAATGTCTCATAACGAACTAGTTTAAACGAGTAGCTAGCAGCGGAAAGGGTCAACAGCACATGCAGTTGAATGATGACACGCCCGCCTAGAATTCGTCGAAGTCTCCAGGGAAATCTTCAAATCTCTCCAAGTCTGAACAGCATCCAGGTAGTGTCGTTGCAATAATAAAAACAAGCGTGAGCACATGTCGTACTCAGCAAGCGGAAACAAAATACAACATGCAAGGCTGTTTGGTGGAAGGCTGATGGGTTTAAGCATTCAGCATTTTAGTTGGTCAAGTTTTATTACCAGCATAATTACTAGCAGTGTAAGTTTATACCAAACCCACAAATAACATAAGAGATAAACAACATAAATAAAGATATATGCATCAAGTTATACATCATCTTTCATAGATTAATCATGTGAGGGTCCAGGCCGCTTTTGACCGTGAGCACGGCTAATCGATTATTTTAAACACTCTGCAGAGGTTGCACATCTTTACCCACAAGTCGCGTAAAAGTTCTAGGAACTTTAAACCTAACCATGCGATGCCGGCCAAGCATCATACCACACTACCTAGATGTGATTGCATAAGGACGCTACTAGGCCTTTACAAAGTTTCCCCAGTGTGAAGCAACCCGCGAAGGTTCCGAGTCGTTGCAGAGTATAAAGTCCCCTAGTAGGTACCGTGTCTTATCCAAGCCTAACTCCCTACTAGAGAGAGTCTATACCCCACTGGCGCTCCCCTTGCCCTTATCAGGTAAGGTCACCCCAACACTAGAGCCCCTAATTAATTAGCCAAGGCAGAGCCATATGGCCTTGTGGTTGCACTTTTGTCCTAGGTGGTCGCTCCATGTTCCAATTAAGCATGGTGATCTTGTATTAATGAAAGGTATAACATAAATAAATCAAGTTCCATAATGTTCCATTAATACCATCCACCAAGTTAAGCATAGCGAGAACTACCCAACAATAAATAAAACCCAGGTTGTTCAAGGTAAAGGGGCAAAATAATCTAGTAAAATCCTTAATTGGGTCCCATCAATTTAATGCAAGCAAAAGTAAATACAGTGAATTAAATGCATGTTGTATAGGTAAATGGGTATGCATCAAGGAAGACTTTCCTTCAACAAATCCCTGTTGCTGCTCAGACACTTCAGCTTCTTGGTCTTCAAATCCTTCAGCCCAAACGTTCTCTACGCACCACATCAAAGTACATACAAGTACACATTGGAATAAAATAAGAAACAATCACCAAACAGTATTAACAGAGAAAAACAGAGGCAACAAGCTATTCTACGCTTCGATACGATCGTTTGGACATAAAGAACGCTAAAAACGGAGCTAAAACGAAGAAGATATGGCTTAATCAAGATGCAGGGGCTTATCTGTGAGGAAACTAAGCTTACAGGGGCCTAACAGCAAGAAACCGAGGACTAAAACATAATTAAGCATACAAACAGAAGGGCTTCGGTGGAAAACTAGAGGGCTGGACCTCGGGCGCTAAATCTATAAAGCTCAGGGTTTAAAACGGAAAGAAAAAGACCTAACTGTGATAAACTTTCTACTGCGGGAGGGTCGGGATATAAAACTAGAAACCTCAGGGGTTTTTCTACAAAAAGGTTAGGGACGTGGGGGAATAGACTGTGTTGACTGGTATGCTTGACCGGTTGATTCGATCTGATCTGTTGATTCGGGATCCAGCGGCTGGTGTCGAGAGCAAGCGAAGACGGCGGTGGTAGACAACGGCGAGCGGCAGCGCTGCGGGAAAACACCGACGAACTCACCCTAACTCGAGCTGGGGTGCTCGACTGGCGACGCGGGTTGGCCGGGGAGGTTGCGGGCGAAACGGCGAAGCGAACTAGGGGCTCAGGGAGGAGGGTCGGGCGAAGACGGCGACGCGCAGCTCGACGAGGCGGACTGCGGCGGCGGAGCAACTCTGACGAACGCGTATACGCGATATGGGGCACCTGGACGTGCACAAGCAACTCCGGTAGACTCCTTACCTCCTCGCGGTGCTCCTGGCGATCTCCTCGTCGACGGAACGGCGGCGGGGTGGCGGATCAGCAGCGGCGGCGCTCTTAGGGTTTCGGAGGCGGCGCGGCTGAGCTCGAAGGCTAGGGTTGGGGTTTTGCGAGGCGGTCCAGGACGGGGCGGCGCCTTAAATAGGGCCGAGGGAGCACCTTGGCGTGCAGGCCAAGTCGACGCGGAGGCGGGGACGACCGAGACTCGGCCTCGAGCTCGAGTCCGGGGCGAAGACGACGGAGGTTGGGGATGACAAGGTGGACCCCACACGTCAACGGTAGCGGCGAAAGGAAAGGCTGAGCGGGCCGCGCTGGGCTGCTTAGGATGGGTCGAGGCGAAGAAGCGAACAGGCGAGGGGAAAACGAGGAGCACGAGCAGAGTTCTGCAGGTGGGCGGCTGGTCACTGCCGAGCTGCGAGCGGGGGTGTTGGGCTGCGTCGAGAAAAAGAGAAGAGGGAGCGTTGCTAGACTTCTTCTAGCTGGGCTTCACGCGAAACCGAGGCGAGAGAGGAGAAAGGTTTAAGGAATAAAGAGAAAGGTTTTTAGATTTTGAAAAGGATTCAAACATTTGAATTCAAATTCAAATTTGAATTCAACCAACCAAAAACAATGCACCAGCATGAATGCAACAATAAACTCCTATATTTATTTATTTATTTTTCAAAAATATATTTAAATGCCTAAAAATTTTAAATACACCTTATAATCCTTAAACACATACCATGTTTCTATCAAATTTTATTAAAAGAAAATTTTTGTAAAATTAGGGTGTTACAAATCCTACCCCCTTAAAATGAATCTCGTCCTCGAGATTCGGAAAGATTGAGAAAAAGATTGGGAAACTCTTCCTTCAACTCATCCTCCCTTTCCTATGCTTCTCGATCAAGTGGCATACCTGACATCTTATCTGGGAGAACGTCTGAATGATCACACCTTCCTCTAATATCCTCCAAATCTTTCCCATTGAACTGCTTCATTGTACCCTCGGAAGATGGTGATGACGTAGCTGGAAATTCAATCCTTTCTCCAGCAGGACTAGTGAGTAGTACGGATCTCTTAGAGCACTGGATCACTGCATGACATGCAGCTAACCATCCCATCCCAAGTATCAGTAAAGGAGTTCAAACATTAGCGAACCACACAAGAGAGCAGTAGAGGTGCACCATTTATTTAGCACTTTGAAGTATTCCTCGAAAAAACTGCTGTTTGATACAACTTTTGCCTCGTTTGTTCTAAACAAATTATAGGAACCTTCACAACTGAACACGATTAAAATTTTCTAGCACATAACAATCGATCCCTCCTTTTCAGCATCCTGGTTTTGAGCCTCAAGTTCTTTGTCAAATGCAATATGGATAGCATTCGTGATAGGTGTATTTGCTGCTTCAACATCCGCAGGAGTTTTGAGTGATTTAGCTGCACTTGAAAACTTCAAAGCAAAAGACATCATCATCAGATAACATCCTCCTGTGACCAGCTATAGATTTGCATTGCTAAATACTAGTTCAATTTATTTAACTTCAGTCAAAGGAAAAACACTTCCATAGTGGGAGCCAAAAACGATAAATGTATATATTTGTCTTAGATTCCATTCCTTCTATTGCATCTATTCTCAATGTGATGTGGGCACAATCCAAGTAGAAAACAACTCTCTACTGCTCAATTTCAATGACACCAAGAATACTGTTATAATATACAGCTGACACTGTTAAATCTTCGGGTTGCCTCCCAGTGACTCTGAAATCTGAATAGTGTGATTCTGCAGCAGGTCTTCACGTGGTTGCTGAACCAGTTGCTCATCTACACCACATCAAGACCTTATTGTCAAATGTCAATGTATTTTGATCAAGGAATCCCTGCATAATCTGTCAGAACGCCAAAGCACCAGAATTTTTAAGGACAAATATATTTTTTGGGGGAAGTTTCCGGGGGCAAGTTAGTTTACAGATTATCAACTACTATTGTACAGCAAATATTTTGAGACTGCTTGCAAAATTGTTTGAACATTTAAAGTGCTTGGCACTGCAAGAATTAATACATAATCATACAAATGACCCACATCATTGGCAAAAGACTTGATACACCAAGAAATTTTACAGCTTCAGGCCAATGTGTACATCCATTAGGAAAAAAATGCAGCCTCTACTAGAGAAACACCATTTTGAATGAGCTGACGCTCTGACTGTAGAATCCACCATTCTTTGGGATCTCTTTTCTACAAAACCCAGAATAGCGTAGTTGAAATTGGTATGATCTTTGTAGTAAGAATGTGCTTTTAACTGCCTTCAATCTTTTGGATGGAAATTCTCCGGCTTTCAGGATCTTGGCATTATCTATACCACCACTGCCTAGTGCGTTTGTCATCTGAAGAAAACTGTAACGTGGTCGACCATTCATTGCATGCCCATTACTTTCTTCAAAACTTTGAAGCTTGTTAGTTTCTGATAACTGCGGGTTACTACTGTCATATGAATGATCTGGATCGTCAATCCCATGGCAACCGTTGGAGGAACCATTTGCCTGTTTGGCGTTCTCTATCAAACCAACAGCTTTCCATGCCTCAGCAATGAGACTGTGGGTGGTTTGCTTCGGCTTGACACCAGTCTCTTGCATCATCTGGAGGATTTCCTCAGCTTTCCATGGTTGCTTCTGTTCACTGTAACCCCAGATCAGAGTCTCAAATGTCCTGAGATTGGGATGGACGCCTGATTTGCACATCTTTTCATAGACTCTCATGGCACTCTCCATGTCGGCCACGCTGCACCACCCGCTGATGACGGTCGTGAAGGTGACAACATTTGGCCGGACACCAAGCTGGCTCATTTGCAGCAGGAGCTCTTCTGCTTTCTCGGGCTGCTGAGCACGGACGTATCCTTTGGCAAGAATGCTGTACACCTGAGGATCTGGCTCGATTCCTGCCTCGATCATCTTGTCGAACACCTTCATGCATTTGGCCATGTGGCCTAGCGAGCTGAATATATTCAACTGGTGGCTGTAGGTGACAATGTCAGGCTTGATGCCAAACTGCTCCATCAGCCCAAGGATCTGCATCACATCAACACAAGATTAAGCAATGCATTCTCCTGGCATGTACATGAACAGAAGTGTAATGTTTTGTCCTGAACTCACATTGTTGACTGCAACCATGTCATTTGCATCGAGGAAGCCCTTGAGCAATGTGTTGAAGATAACGACGTTAGGGGTGACTCCTGCATCCTTCATTTGCCGGACACACCGTAATGCCTCCTCCAACCTACCCTCCCGGCAATAACCACCAATGATTATGCCCCATGTTCGTTCGCTGGTGCGTACTCTAGTCTGAATCTCTACAATGAGCTCTTCTGCTCTCCATGTCTCATCATTATTGGCATATGCGCTGGCTATGGTATTGTAGGTGATAATATCAGGTTCAATACCGCTCGCTCGCATCTTTAGGACAATGCTCCAGGCCTCCTCAAGATTTCTCTGGTCACACCACGCCTTCACAAGAATGTTGTATGTTGTGAGGTTAGGCCTGACTGACTCTTCAACGCCCATCATGTTGAAGACGCGTTGTGATTCTTCGGGTTTGCCTACAATGCCATATCCTTTTATCAGTGTATTGAAGGTGCTTGTTGTTGGGTGGCAGCCAAAATGCTTCATTTTCCAGAACGTGTTTATTGCTTCGCCCATCCGCTTCGCCTCGACAAATGCATTGATCAAGGCATTGAAAAAGATGGGGTCTGGCCTCAACCCAGCTAGCTCAACTTGAGCGAGCAGTGATGGAATCGACTCAAACATCCTCTGGTTCGTCAGGGCAGTCAGTAGAGTTGTGTATGCGACCAGAGAAGGCTTGTGTCCCTCATCCACCAGGTGCTTGAATACAGAGTGTGCTTGGTAAGGCTTCTTCGAGTTGATTAGAGCACGCATTTGTCTTGTCCGGTTAATAACCGACTGGCAAGAATGCCCTTTTGCGCATGTCATGCACAGCTGCTGCTTTTGGCCTTTTGATGCTTGTAAAGCGCCATTACGTTCCTGCTTCTCCTGAAACACAAGGAATATTTTCTGGTAATTGGAAATAAGTATATAGAGAAGTTGATTAATTTCAGTGTGTATGGCTTTGGAAAATGTGTTTTCCCCTTTCATACGTTAGGCAGAGAAACAACGCAGTTCCATGACAGGAACAGCTAGCGATGACTACTCAAAAAAAAAAAAAAAGACATGCACTTTTCGATGCTTACTTTGTCATGTGGTCCGTTATTCAGCCCGTCCCCATTGATTCTTGCCTTTCCTGTGGTCGTCAAAGTGGAGGTCAGTGTCAGCTGTACTCCGCTCTCTACCATGATACCATGCTGGTAGAAAGACCACTCCTCAGCCTGGTCCACGACGCAGATTTCAGATTCAGTAACCTGAACGAAATGCAACTAACCAGGATATGCTGCGAGTGCGATGTACACAAAATTCTGCCTGCCCAACATACTGTTGTAGTGTTGTTATTAGTGCACTAAAGAGTAAAAATGCATATGGAGCACAAGTATAGTGCTCAGACTCCAAGCCTTGGCTTTGGTATAGTGCTCAGATTCAGAGCTGGAAATTATCTCACGTAGCTGAAGATTTATGCCAATGAGCACGGAATGCATTATTGCAATACAAGATGCAGTATCACGCCATGAAAAGAGCATGGATTGACTAGACTAGAACATACATAGCGTCGTCGGAACCAAACCGTACGCGCGGCGTGAGAACTCGACGGCGAGAAGAGGGCTCGCAGAGCGAGACAGTCTCCAGGAAAAGGAGTAAGAGCTGTTTATCCGAGCAGCAAAGCAGCCAGACAGACAGGCACACGGCGCGGCGTCCTTACCGAGGGAGGGACGGAGGACGCAAGCAGCGCAGGGCCGGAAGGACCTCCACGGCCGGAAGGTCTCAGTTCAGGTGGCCGGGCGGTTGGGGGCAACGGGAGGATCGGAGGAGGAAGGAGCGAGGTGGAGCTTTTGCTGGGGCGGGGAAGATGACTGGCTGAGGATGGAGGGAGGGAGAGAGAGAGCGCGGGTGGGTGTGGTGGACGTCTGGACGACACGTGACTACGCTGGCCCGCACCGGCGACCGGTGCTGGTGGCCAAAAGCCCAAAAGGTTAGCGAGGGGGTGATTTTTGCCAAAAGAAAAAAAAAGAAAGAAGAAAGAAAGAAAATAGGCTAAACCGATCAACCTTGTGCACAGTGGATGGTCTGGCATGACCATTTCTAAAATATTTGTGGAGTTCCTTATAAAATCGTGTATGAAAAGTTTTCTAATAAAACATTTTAAATTAACAAATTTAAACCTACTTAGTATAAAAGATTGCAAAAAAAAACACACACACACACACATGCTAACCACTTCCTCTCTAGATACATATCGAATATCTAGGTGCATAATAAAAACTATATATCTAGAAAAAACAAAATGACTTTGCAATTTTGGTACAACGGGAGTACGTGATTTTAGATACCCTACTTTCACCTCAATTCTTTGTAGTAATATTGTGCCTCAGTTTTACATTTTTTTATATTCCCACTTTTCTTCTAAACTAGTTGGTGTGTCTATTATTTTTTATCTTGATTATTGCTCGTATGATTATGAGGTTAGAAATGCTCCATGCATAAATAATTGCGTTAAAGATTGCCCAAGCATGAGAATTACATCGGGCATTGGTGACACTCAAAACTTGACGGAAATAGTGTAGATCTCGATGGTCAATCCACCTGAGAAAACTCTTCGGCAAAAGCTTACTTTTGTACAACACAAATCACTTACCATCTTACAACGGTAACTTTTTTTTTTGAATGATTTCCTACTCAACGTTTGCAGCAAGTGTCTTCCTACTTTTTCAGGCCGTTTAATTTGGAACACGCATGAATTTCACGTTAAGCAGTTCAATTTTATAGACGAGAAATAACGACCCCGTGCGTGTTCCAAATTGGTATCAACACGTACCTACTACAATATGGCTTATGAGCCACCTCCAATCCAACATTTTTTTTTCTTGGTGAGAGGCAGCATCCATCAACCTCGCGAGCTGCGGCAATGTCGCTTGTCAGGCTTGGAGGTTGAAGTAGATGGTGTAGAACTCGTCCCTCAAGGTGAACAATGGCTCCAGGAGGAAGCTCCTCCTCACCCCTCTGGCGGCGAAGCTCATCGGGTGGTACCGTCGCATCGGCTCGGCCCGCGCGAAGGTCGCTGCCCGCCGGAACCCCGCGCCCCCATCGCCACCGTGGTTCCGTACACCGCCGCCACAGCCGACCTGTACCTCTTCGCCGCCGCCGACCAAGAAGCACCCCGGCCTGGCCACGAGCTCGAGGGACACTGAGCTTGGACTGCCGTCGAGCCCCGGCACGACGCGGAGAAGAGCACCCGAGCTCTTGTCCGCGGACACCGCGAGCTTGTCCGTGACCACCATCCCCGGCATGTCGAACGGCTCCAGCATCGCGGTGGCCGTCGAGTTCGTGGCGGCGCCGGCGCCAGCGCCGGATCCCTGTGGGGTGAGCCTGAACGTCGCGTGGACGGCGGCGTCGGTGCCGCCGCTGTCCTTGGGCCGCTCCTGCATCTTCAGGGAGCCGTTCACGGCGGAGAGCACGAAAGCCTTGCCGCCGGATTCTTGCACCAGAGTCACCAGCTGGGAATCGGAATCCGGCGGGACGGGGGTGATCCAGTCGGAGGGCGCGGCGGTGGCGCCGCCGGTCTTGGCGTCCCAGTCTCCCGTGGTGAGGCCGGCGAGGAGGAATGGCCCGAACAGGACAGCTTGTATAGATGAGTACTCCGGCCGATCATCTGAAGTTTCATTCAACCGTCAGACATTTAGGAAAATCATGATTAGAAAAGTCAAGATCGATGTTGCCGTAGATTAATGAGTGCAGGCAGTTTTAAAGATTAGCATAATCCAAATTTTGTTTATTTTTCCTACCAAATAGAAATGGTATCGGAAAAATTAGCATGCTTAATAATGTTGTTATTTCATTGTAAACGGAAATTTGAATTCACCTTTTATTGCTTCAGTCCGTAGGTGGATAGGTAATTGGAGTGACAAGTGATCACCACTATTCCACTGCCTGCTGATTGTGAGGAAAGTCCCTGACAGAATAAAAGATAAGTAAAAGATAAGTGTAAGAACTTGGAATAATCACCACTTTAATCTATCAAGCATTTTGTGGATATTCTTTTATTCCTTTCAATTTATTTTTCTTCAGTTTATTTCACGCGAATGAACATACCTGGAGATGCTAATTCCAGATCCTTGTCATTCAAAGTTGCCTTAGCACCATTCAAAGATGTCCATGATGGAATTCTCACGTTCAATGTCGCAAACTGACCGTTTGTCTGCATGACAAAAACCAGACTGACTAAATGCTTACTCTATGCCGAATCACCAAAGTTTTCTGTCATAATAGCATGAAAAGGAAAACTCATGTATAATTTACCTTTGCAGATATGGAGAGTGACACCTGTAGGTACTGATCTGATGAGCTGAGAGGTTCCAGTTTCTGGGTGACAGTAAGGCCGGCAGTTCTCCAGTTGAATGTGCTCGGTATGAACTGAATAATGTACAGTGCTGGTCTTTCACCTTTCTCCTCAAAGTAGATGGAATCCCCCAGTTTGGAGAAGGATTCTATCCCTGCAAACACAATTTTTTACATGACTCAGAACTTTGCATTCCTGACTCCAGTTTTCTGAACAAAGAACTGTTTCACTTACCAGTGCCATAGCAACACCAGAATGAATTAAACTGCGTTCCCCAGCCATGGTAGCTCACTGCCTTTGATCTCCCAGGGCCCTGTGGCAGCATGTAGATCATCACACCAGGATCTCTGCCTCTCTGGATGCTCAGGACGCCGTTGATCAGCGCTCGTTCGTAGTAGTCTGCGTAGGCGATTTCCTTCGTCCATCTGAATAGATGGCGCGAAACCTGAAAGCTTTGTTGGCAAATTGTAACTTGCATATAGCCATGGACAACGCAGCAGAAGCTTGGTGAACATGACCAGGTGAAGCACCTTGAGCATGTTGTAGGTTGTGCATGACTCCTCTGTCTCGGTGGTCAGAGAACCAGCTAAACGCTTTGGATCGGACCTAGCAGAAACCATTTCAAAATTTCAGACATGGCATGTCTGAAAAGAAAACTCTGAACTTAAGCCTCTATGATGCATTACCAGAATTCACTGACAGATGTGCCTCCAGTTGCATAGGCATGGGAAGAATTCACTGTGTCCATGAAGAACGTTGCAATTTCCTGGTTCATGAATCATGAGAGCCAGGCTTATGGTCAGCTTGATCTAGGAGTTGCATCAGAAGATTCAGAACAAGAGGGCGGCTATTGGCAAAAAGGGAAGTCGCACTATGTTACTCTTTTGGAAATTGGAATTACCATGTGTGAGGAAATTATTTTTTCCCAAATGACTTCCCTACCTAGTATAAATCTTTGTGCAGTAATTTTAATTACCTTGTAAAGAGGATCACCTGTAACTTCATATCGCATTTGCCCACCGACAACAACCGGAATATGCGTGTTGGCATGGAAATCCGAAAGACTGTCAACCTGAAAGGCAAAACGATGGGGGGCAAAAGATCATGTACTGTTCAGAGATGTGTTTTCTAGTTGAAATTATTCAAGAGGCACCAATTTATTGTGCTTAATTAGCTGACAGAGATGTGTCAAGTGATCACAAAAGATTCATACAAAGACTGTACTGAACATACAGTAGGAAAACAGAGAGTTTTTCAGATTTCGGACCTGCACGGCAAGCAGCCCCAGGAAGCATGGCTTGTCAAAAAGATGCGCCAGCACCAGATGCCTCTGATCATTCTGCCCAAATCATTCAAAGAGGCATGTCAGATGTCTTAGCAACTCCAATCACTCAGAATGTGCTTCTGAATCTCTGATCAAACAAAGCCTGATCGACAGTACCGTGATGGTATAGAGCTGGTAGAGCACGTCGTTCATCCCGCCGGTCTCCTCGTTGAGCGACGTCCAGTGGCGCTCTATGCTGTGCCGCCGGATGACGTCGGCGACGCGGCCGGCGAAGTAGTCGGCCATGGCGACCACCATCCCGAGCGCCCTGCCGTTGCCGGCCACGACGTGCTGGTCCAGGAGTCCCTGCATGATCTTGTGGACGGTGTAGTAGGGCGCCCAGACGGGCTGGATGGCCTCGAAGCGGTCGAAGAACTCGGCGGGGAATGCGGCGAGGTAGCCCGTGCCGGCGGCGCGCTGGCACTCGTGGAGCGCGTCCACCACCGCGGACATCCTACCGGCGAGCGTGCCGTTGTGCGTGCTCGCCCACATCTTCGCAGCCGCGCTCAGGTAGTGCCCTGTTGGATTCGAGCCAGTTTCCATTAGTTAATTCCAAGGAAATATTCTTTGAAGGTTGTGCTCTATAGGGCCTGATTGGTTGCCTGGTTCCAGCCCGGCCAGGCTCTCGGCATGCGACTTCGGCGTGATTGGTTGCGTGCGCCACCTGCCGAGCCAGGCCACGGCGATGCAAAATTTGCCTCCCAGCCAGGCTCGTTGGAAACGTAGGAATCGAGCGTTTCTATCGGGCCAGGCCAGCGCGAGCGCACGGTGTTGCATGAGTGCAGAGAGCAGCGGTGCAAGGCCAGCTCATGCGTTCAGTCAACCAATCAAGTTCTTTGCATAGCCATGCTGCATGCGCGCAGGCTACCAAACGAAGGGCATTTGCATGGTAGCAGCCTGTCCCGAACGGGTCTGGCTCACCGGTGCGATGCAACGACGAGGCATGCGGGAAACCAATCACGGCCATAGTAAACTCGTTCGAAACAGCTGCGAGATGAGTAAGATTTTGCCGCCAAGTTTGTTTGATTCGGTCGGTAAAGCAGCCGAAATTGAGTTGGGCCGGGCCACAGCCCAACAGGATGGGTTTGTTGTTGCCCTGTTGTAATATGGGCCCGATTCAATATACGGAGGCCCATCACAGTTCCTAATGATGAATGAAAGGAGAAAAGGATTGTTTTTCAGCCCACACGGTCAAGATTGTTTTTCAGCCATTAACTTGAACTTGCTAACAGAGGAATACAAGATGGTACTACCTCCGTCCATAAATATATAACGTTTAGGACAAGAAAATTAGTAATGAACTAAATTTTTTGTCCTAAACGTCATATATTTAAGAACATAAGGAGTAATTATTACAATTTATCAGCTCTCCACTTTACATTAACATTTATTTTGTCGTTAAAACACAAAACTGCAGGTAAATGCACAAGGGTCAGCTAGCATTATAAGTGCATGTACTGTACTCCTCTTCTTATCAAACTTCCCCCTATCTTTGTCCCAATTAGTGTATCATCGTAGACACACATACCATCATGATTGGAAACAAAATTAAGTCGTCTCTAATTTGTTGGCGCCCAACTTAATTTACCGCAAGTCGACTCAGCCAAAATGTAGCACCGAACAAAACAATTGCCACACTAGTGATAAAGTAATTTGGAACGAAATGAGTAGGCAATAGGCATGCATTTTAAGAAGCGTCCTCTCCCACTCCCGTGTTCGTGTCGGTGTCTCGGCGAGGCCAATAATGCATGCTTTCACGAGGGCATCTCACCTCACGTGCCTAACCAGACATGAGATCGGCGTAGTGGCATATCCTATCCCTAGTCCCTACAGTCTCAGACTATCTGCACTCGTCATACTTTATATTCTCCTCAAAAACAGAATATTTCGGTCTGGTCAGCGAGATTCTCTCCTCTATACAACTTTCTCCCGCACTCATCATCCTTTATATCTCTACTCAATACCAACTACCAGCATGCGGGACCCACGTGTCACACTCTCTCTCCCTCCCTTCTTTCTTTTCTCCACTGCCCCCACCCACATCGCCCCTCCACCTGCCATCCTTTCTCTCTCCGTCAGCACCCTCTCCATGGCCTCTCCCCTCCCCGGCGCCGGCGCAGACCGCCGGCGTGCCCCTCCTCAGCCCGCGCGACATCACCACCACCTCCGGGAGCGGCGGCAGCGGCCGTCGCAACGCTCCTGCGCCTCCTCCTCTCGCCCATGGTCCTGGCGGCGACCCGAGCTGTTGGTCCCGGTGGCGGCCCGAGATGGAGGTCCCGGCGGCGGGCCGAGCTGGAGGTCCCCCGCGGCAGCCCTCTGCTCCTCCCCCATCCCCCCCCAAGATCTCTCTCCAGCGGATCCCGACCACCGCCTCCCCTTCCAAATCCACCACATCATGGAGTCATCCTCACCGCCGGGGAAGATGAGCTGCGCGGCCATGGCGGCCTCCCTCCCTCGGCGGGCTCGTCCTCCATCACCTCCTCCCCAGCTCGCCGAGTGCTCTGCCGCTGGATCTGGGCGGCGCGGGCCTAGAGCAGAGGAGCAGAGGTCCCTCTCCTGCTAGATTTGGGCACCGACGGGGAATCAAGCCTCTCCGACGGGGAAGTGTTGCTGGTCGACGGCGAGGTCCTGCTCACCTCTCATCCTCCTCCTCTTCCGCCGCCACCGTCCTCTGCAGGCCGGAACATTCCGGGGATGGGCGCGACGCGTTGGTCCGCGCGGGCCCCACGCTTTCCGTGCCTCCGCGATCCCGCCAGGAGTGGCGTAAACGGAACGCCCAAGCAGCGTAGCGTTGACGTCCCAGTACGCCACTGCGGGGTGGTTTCCCTCAAAAGTACTACTGGACAGGGATAGCGTGGGCTATCCCGTGCACCAGTGCAGATGGTCTCACAACCACAAATGCTACAAAAGCCTTTTCCACTCTCGTGTCGCGTCGCCGTGCCATTTCCACCGGAACGCGTCTCGTGTCAGAGAGAGACCACGAGTAATGGCCGTGGAACGGATCGGACGGAGGCGCGACGCGACGTGACCGCGCCGGACGGGACGGGACAGGACGCCGGGGGTGACGACGGAGAGGAGAGGAGACGTGCACGTACCGACGAAGTGGCCCCGGAGCTCGACGTCTTTGCCCTCCCAGCCGCCGTAGGGCTCTCCCGGCGCTGGCAGCCCCGCCTGGGTCCGGAAGCTCCAGACGAGGCGGTCCACGTCGAGGAGCAGCAGGTACTCGAGGTTGGTCCGCTGCGCGCGCCCGTACGCCGCGTCGCCGTCGAGGTCCAGCCGCACGTCGTGCAGGGACACCTCCTCCAGGAACGGCGCCCCGGCCGCCGCGCCGGCGCCGGCGCCAGGAAGCAGCGGCTGCTGCTGGCCCTTGAGCGACCGGTACAGCATCGCCCAGTCGAGCTCCTCCCCCACGCTAGCGGCGGCGCTGCTGGTGCGCGGCGGCGGCATGAGGTCCATCCACGCGGCGTCGTCGGTGGGGTTGAGGTGGTCGTGGAACAGCTCGCGCCACCGCCACTCAGCCGCACCGGGCGTCGACTGCAGCCGCGCACGCACCGTGTGCGACGACAGCTGCGTCGGGATGTTGGTGCACTCCTTCGCCCTCACCGCCGCCGCCGTCAACACCACCGCCACCGTCACCGCCACCGCCCACGCCGCCATCCCTCGGTGGCCACTACGCTACCAGTCACTCTGACGCAAATGACCTCGCGCGGCGCAAGGACGCGGAGATTTTATAAGCCACTAGGAAAGTGCCCGTGCGTTGCTACGGGCAAAATAAATTTCACCTATACGCATCAAATATCATTTTGTATGCAATATTTACTTCTCTCAATACAAGACATCACAACTAACTCATTTGCGGGAGAAGTATACCAAGCATATATGACACCTTAAAAAAAAGGGTTTTTTGGATTCATACGATTGCAATTTTCAAAGTTTGGAGAAGTACCATTACTATTCACCTATTTTGAACCATGCCATTGCAATTCTTGACTTCTCGCAAATATGTCATGGAATACGTATGAATTCGACTCGAGTCCAGCTGCACGTATACGAAGACATATATCTCATTGCATTTGCACTTTCCTCTCAATGACGTACGGGCCTCACTTGTCAGCATCTTCTTACTCCTACCATCCTCTCTCACTCAGCAACATATGTCGCCGTCTATGACGAGCTTCACCCTGCGCGCAGCAGTCGCGCCGCAGGCGAGCTCGGGCTCGCGTGCAGGCCACAAAGGGCAAGCTCCGTCTCGTGCGTGCAAGCTGCCGCGGGAGTAGATGGGAGGAGGAAGAAGATGATGACAAATGGGCCCCACACGTCATTGAGAGAGCAAATACAATGAGATATACATCTTCGTATACATGGGCCTGAGTCCTCTTCATACATATTCCATGGCATATTTGAGAGAAATCAAGAATTGAATGGCACGGTTCAAAATAGGTTAATAGTAATGGTGTTTTTCCGAACATCAAAAATTGAATGGTATGAATCCAAATAATCCTTAAAAAATCAAGTACCAAAAGAGCTCCACAAGTAATTAAGCAATATTATCATGCACAACCAAAGGATCATTTCATCAGAATTTAGAAACATGAAAACTAAACATTCGGCATTTTCTAAGAAGCTTTTTTAATACACTGAAGCTTTTCAGATATATTGAGAAGCTGCAGCCATTTGAAAGATCCATTATATTAAATGATTGTATATGTTTCTTGAGCAAGGCATGCTCACACCTATTTATGTGACCCTCTTTACAAACAACTGCGGGCAATACATACTTGCTCCAGAATTTACAAAAATATTAGTACCATGCAAAAGCACCAACTCACCACAGCACTACTGTCCATTCATGCATGCTCCATGTTAACTAAAGGAAAAGGGAAAAAAATGGAGTCATTATGTTATCACGATATTTCACAAGCTATTTGCATGGTCTAACAAAATACGATAGCAGCTTCAACCTTTTTGGCTATCTATTTCTCGATGTTGTTCTTTCTCAAGTCAGATTCAACCTTCTCTGCACTTCCCTAGCATAGTAGCAACAGGTGTTTGGATGTGTTAATTGGGTGTTTCATAGCAACGCACGGAATTGCAAAAGAAAAAAATCAGTAAGACCTGCAAAAGAAAAAAACTTGTGCAAGATTTAAGCATCAACCCCAAATTACAGATCTGACGTTCACAGTTCATAGTAATCTGGTAAATGCAGTTTACTTGCATCCTGTCAGCATCTTTGGATTTGAAAACTGTCCCATTTGATCACCTACTTGCCCTACAAAAAGGTCGCATAAATCAAAGCAGAAAAATAAGATTATCACCAATCACATTGGGACTGTTCCATATTCTAGTCCCTAGAACAATATGACCAGTTCCAATCCATGAAAGATTTCATATATACCTCCTCCAAATCAGTAGCGGTCAACATATATACCATTTTCAAATAAGTAGTTTCAGAACAAATAAGTATATGTATCTTGTTCCTCCTTTCCCAGATATCTTTTCTTTCCCTTGAAACAATTCAATTCATCTTGTCCGCCAATCAACACTCTAGGAGTCAGCCTTCCGGTTCATTTCTTGGATGCAGTTTCAGTGAAGCGTCCTACAACTTCTGCTCATGCAAGCACTACCAGATCATTCTCCTCTTAATGCAAACCTGTCCAATAACTATCATCACAAATATTTTTAAGAACACAAAGGTATTTTAAGCCTGTAGCTTGAAACATATTTAATTTCTGACCAGCATCAAAATAGCTTTATTGGGCTTACAGTTAATTAAGTACAGGCATGTCCACTTTTCAAGCTATAAGAATTTGCTATCTTCTGATTATGACATCATAGTCATCTCTTTTTTTCTGCACAAAAAAGAATCATAGCATTTTAGATAATGCAAGATCAAATTTCAATCACTGGTCGACAGTATGAAATCGTTGTTAATGGCATGTTAATCACTAACCAGAAGAAGAGCCAGAAATTTAGTAGTACCGAAAGATATGGCTATTGCAGGGTAGTGAGCCAATCTGTTTGTGTAAAAAAAAACTCCTATATGCATTAGCACGTCACCTGATCAAATTCAGTGAACTCTAATATCTGAAATAATTTTAACAGATGCTTATTAGTTTGAGACAGTACTGCATTAAAGTTTCTGAGACCTGTCCTCATTCGAGAATCCTTTCTTAACGACCCTGAAACATAATTTGAAATTTGGATCCAGTTCACCAAATCATGAGCTGACAAGTATGTAATAAAATATGGAAACAAAAAATTATACAGACTTTCGACAGACCACAAAAGCATGAACACATCTGCCAAGGAGGAGGCCCATTAACGTTGAAGGTGACCCATAGGTGGAACATTCCTCTACACCAAGCATGTGAATCCGCGACCAGGAAGTCCTCCATAGATCCATGTGGAAGGGCTGCCTTACATGTATTCGATCTCAGGAGAAAGCTTCTCAAGTGACACGCAGCGTGGAGTAGGCGGTGGCCGCGCCGGCGTGGAGGGGCAGCCGGGCAGGAGGCGTGGCGGCAACCGGAGGAGTCACGCAGGGGTTGCACCGGCGTGGATTTGCAACCGGGTATGCAGTGGGTACGCCCGGAGGTGGCCAGTGTGGCGGCCGCCGGAGGCGGAGGAGGCGGCCGCAGGGTGCTCGGCGTGGCGGCGGGCGGATGAAAAAAAGGAAGGAGAGGAGCGGACGACGCGAGATGTTGGGAAGCGGACGTGCGGAGGAGGTGGAGAACGAACGACGCGATTTTGGGGAGGCCGCGGCGCGAAGCGGATGCGCGGGGCGGGGGAGCGGACGCACGGGAGGACGTAAAAAAGTAGGAACAGATTTTTGTCTCCACTTCGTACTTTTTAGGAGTAGAGATTCATGGTTTATCCCCCTGGGGCTGCGCCCACACGGCAGGGAGGGGACGGAGAAACGGACAGCGTTTAAGCCTCGAACCACGGGCACGGGCACACCATCAAACAGTCACGGCCAATGAGCCAGGCGTGACGACGACGGCCGACGGGCATCGGGAGACGCCGCGCGGAATGCCACCGCGCGACGCGACACGAGGAACGTGGCCGGCCGCAACAACAGCAACAAAAAAAAAAGCTCCTGGCCTGTGGCCTCATGGCCCTCATCCTGTTCGTCGTCCTCTGACGCTCACATGTCGCCACAGGACACGCGCGCGAGCTGGCCTTGTCGCGGCGAGCGGCGGTTCCCCTTGTCACGTTGCGTCCCGTGAGGGAGAAATGGAGCGAGCGAGCAGCGGAGGGCGGCGGCGCCCCAGTCGGTGTCGTCTGCGGCTCCTCCTCTAGCCATGGAGAGAGAGAGGCATCGGCATCGACGGCGACGGCGACGGCGGTGACGCCGCTGGATGGGGTGCGGTGATCGGCGCGTCAGGAGAGGGACGCGCGCGGTTGGAGATTCCTGGTCCCTCAGCCGTGGCCAAATGCTACACGCTTTACCTTGCCGTCACCTCGATCGGTGCTGTGAAAATCTTCTTCCTTGACATGATCTCACCTCGACCGTGACCACAGTACTCTGCATTGTTTGCTGTTGGGCACTTGCAGGGGCCAGGGTGCCACGATCGACAGGCACCAAAGTGGGCCGCACGTATTTATGGTCACATCGTCGCTGGCGCATGTGCCTACGGATCATATGGTTCGGGTTTTTTTTTTGCAACAGATGAAAAAAGATACTCCATTTTCACGTCTGAAAAAATGGAAATTTTGTGATGGAATTTCTATGATTTATGTGAGAGTCTTTATGTAAAAATCTGGTGTTTGAAACTGAGCCTCGGTTCGCCCAAAAACAAAATTTCTTGCGCGAAACGAAGTCACGTGCGAACCCTGTTCGTCTGACTGATTTGTTCTGAGAGAAAAGTACTGCTAGCTGGTGGTTGATTTGTTCTGAGAGAAAAGTACCGCTGGCTGGTGGCTGATAAGCCAGACGAGCAAGGGGTAGGCTCTCGTTAGCTCGCTCGAACTCGCTCGTTAGTGGTTCGGCTCGGCTCGTTAGTAAATTTGTAACGAGCCGAGCTCAGGTTTTAGCTCGCTACGATAACGAGCCGAGCTCGAGCTAGCTCGCGAGCCCTAACGAGCCACGGTTGCAGCAGCCAGCAAACAACCTAATAGGTCCAACTTCAGATCACATCCTAATAACTTGGAGTACTAGATTGCTTGTTGACTACTTGGTTTCATTATTGGTTGGCTTGTAAACAGGTTGCATTTGTTGATTTCATACTTACCTGTTAACTATGATTTTTTGAATTTATAACCGTTAACGAGCTGGCTCGCGAGCTCAACGAGCCAGCTCAAACTTCTTAACAAACCGAGCCGAGTTGGGTTACTAACTCGCTAAGATAACGAGCTAGAACGAGCCGAGTTCTAACGAGCCGAGCCATAATGAGCCGAGCCTTAACGAGCCGAGCCAGGCTCGATATCCAGCCCTATTTGCGACGTATTATTGTGTTGTCGAGTCAGCATGTATGGCGTATTGTTCATGGGATTAGGGCCCGTTCTTTTGTATGGAAATGAATAGTAAAATGAATAGTATTGTTTTTTGAGATTACACAGTACAACGCAGACGCTCACAACACGCACGCACACTCACCTTTATGAACACACGTACGCAAACCCTACCCCTATGAGCACCTCCGAAGGACTGAGCACCGGCAGATCTGGAGATTCTCGAAGTCACCATTGGCGCCTCGTCGTCGACGGGAACGTCGCTTACCACTTAATGCATAACGCCGGAAATTCCCGGAATAAATCCATGAAAAGGTGCGAGCACCAGGATTTGAACCCTGGTGGGTAGCGTACCACTGGACCGTCCTACCATTGGACTACAGGGTGTCATTGTACAGTCCTACCACCAGTTCAAGTTCATTCACGTGGAGGCGCACGGCAGCGCGTGCGCATGGTGGCTCCGATGATCCGATCACATCAGCTGTCGCCGTCGCCGGAGACGAGGCTGAAGTAGACGGTGTAGAACTCGTCCTGCAGGCTCCGCAGCGGCTCCAGCAGGAACCCCCCGCTCCGTCCCGCGCGCCGCGAAGCTCAGCGGGTCGTACTGCCTCAGCGGCGCCGCCCGCGCGAAGCTCGCCGCGCGCCGGAACGCCGCCTCGTCGTCGCCGTCGCCATCTACGTCTCCGCCGTTGACGTCGCACCGGCACCCGACGCCGACCCACGTGGTGTTCGCGCCGGACGCTGCCGCGGGCGCCGTCCTCACGAAATACCCCGGTCTGCTGCCAAGCTCCAGGGACACCGACCCCGGCTCGCCGTCGAGCCCCGGGACGGCGTTGAACAGCGCGTCCTGGCCGTCGTCGCCCGGGCGGCCGACGTCGAGGGCGTTGGTGACAGCCATGCCCGGCCGGTCGAACGGCTCGATCGTCACGTTCGTCCCTTCCGGCGCACCGCCGAGGACGCGGAACGTGGCGTGCACGCACGCGTCGGTCCCCGGGGCGGGCCGCTCCTGCATCGCCAGCTTCCTGTCGGCGACGGACACCGACAGGACGAGCGTCCGCCCACCGGCGAACTGCGTCAAGGTGACGAGCTGCGGGTTGAGTGACGCGGATGACAGCGGGGTGACCCAGCCGGCGACGGAGGAGGCGTTGGTGGCGTTCACTTCCCAGATGCCAGGAGTCAGCCCGTCGTTGGAGTGGTTGCCGTGGGTCAGGCCGGCGAGGAGGTGCGGCCCGAACAGCACCGCTTGGATGGATGCGTACTCTGCATTGTTTGCTGTTGGGCACTTGCAGGGGCCAGGGTGCCACGATCGACGGGCACCTAATTGGGCCGCACGTATTTATGGTCACATCGTCGCAGGCGCATGTGCCTACGGATCATATGGTTCGGCTCTTTTTTTTTTTGCAACAGTTGAAAATGATACCCCATTTTCACGTCTGAAAAATGGAAATTTTGTGATGGAATTGTTGCTCGTGTTTGAAACTGAGCCTTACGGTTCGTCCAAATACAAAATTTCTTGCGCGAAACGAAGTCATTTTGCGACGTATTATTGTGCTATCGAGTCAGCATGTATGGCGTATTGTTGACGGGGGATTAGATACAGGGTGTCGTTGTACAGTCCTACCACAGCAGTGACTCGTTGTACAGTCCTCGACCAGTTCAAGTTCATTCACGTGGAGGCAGCCAGGCAGCGCGTGCGCGTGGTGGCTTCCGATGATCCGATCATCCCATCAGCTGTCGCCGTCGCCGGAGACGAGGCTGAAGTAGACGGTGTAGAACTCATCCTGGAGGCTCCGCAGCGGCTCCAGCAGGAACCCCCGCTCCGTGCCGCGCGCCGCGAAGCTCAGCGGGTCGTACCGCATCAGCGGCGCCGCCCGTGCGAAGCTCGCCGCGCGCCGGAACGCTGCCTCGTCGCCGTCTCCGCCTCCGTCTCCGCCGCCTTCTCCGTCGCCCCGGCACCCGACGCCGACCCACGTGGTGTTCGCGCCGGAAGCTGCCGCGGGCGCCGTCGTCACGAAGCACCCCGGCCTGCTGCCGAGCTCCAGGGACACCGACCCCGGCGCGCCGTCGAGCCCCGGGACGGCGTTGAACAGCGCGTCCTGGCCGTCGTCGCCCGGGCGGCCGACGGCGAGGGCGTTGGTGACCGCCATGCCCGGCCGGTCGAACGGCTCGATCGTCACGTTCGTCCCTTCCGGCGGCCCACCGCCGTGGATGCGGAACGTGGCGTGCACGCACGCGTCGGTCCCCGGGGCAGGCCGCTCCTGCATCACCAGCTTCCCGTCGGCGACAGACATCGACAGGACGAGCGTCCGCCCGCCGGCGATCTGCGTCAGGCTGACGAGCTGCGGGTTGAGCGACGCTGATGAGAGCGGGGTGACCCAGCCGGCGACGGAGGAGGCGTTGGTGGCGTTCACTTCCCAGATGCCAGGAGTCAGCCCGTCGTTGGAGTGGTTGCTGTCCGTCACCGGCAGGTTGCCGTGGGTCAGGCCGGCGAGGAGGTGCGGCCCGAACAACACTGCTTGGATGGATGCGTACTCGGGCCTGTCATCTACCAAAAAAAAATCACCATTTCAGCCTCCAAGTTCAGACAATTAAATTTGTTGCTTCAGGATAAATAAATTTGCGCTGATCCGAAAAGATGAAAAAACGGTCGATGCAGATATTATTTGTCTTAGATTTCATACCTTTGATTGCCTCAGTTCTTAGGGTGATTGGGAATTTTAGGGTCAATGTATCTTCACCCCAGAGCTTGGTCACTGTCAGGAAACCACCTGCAAGGAGAAGACAAAGCATGAAGCAGGAATCACTCATTCACTCTGATGGTCTCATATCAAAATAATATCAAATTTGTTCCAAAACAGTGTCAGGATAGTAGTAAAATACCATCACTGAAGTTGCCGGAGGCTGTCAGGTTGAGCTTTTCACCATTCAGAGTCGCTATCGCACCATCCGTGGATGTCCACGATGGGATCCTCAAGCTCACCTTTGCTAGCTGGGCATCTCCCTGCATGTATGACAGTGTGAATGCAGAATAAAAAGTTGATACCATCCTGATCCTTGAATCCAATAAAGCGGTCTGCAGATCACGACTGGTCGACAGTGAAATTGAGAAGCTACCTTTGCAGAAATGGAGAGCGAAACTTCAAAATAAGTATCCGTTGAGAAGAGAGGTTTGGATTGCTGCTTGACAGCGAGACCTGCGGATTTCCAGTTGAAAGTACTCGGTATGTACTGGATGATGTAGAGCCCCGGCGTTTCACCCTCCTCCAGGAAATATATGGAGTCTCCTAGCTTTGAGAAAGATTCGATCCCTGCCAAACCAAACCAGATGGTTCAGAACACAACACAAACAAGGGCACAGTCATGTGGATGTCCAAGATGCCAATTAAGGGTGCAAAGGGGTAACCGTTAGGTTCACCTCTGAATCTCTTTAGTTCAATTATTTATACTACTTGTTTAAAAATTTGAAGTAGTACAAATAATTGAACTAAAGAGGTTCTCAGGTGCACCACATTATAATCAATTTGCACTCCTAATGCCAATGCAAAACAGAAGATTCAGAACACAACAGAAACAACAACAGTCATGTAAAATGTCCAAGAATTACCTGTTCCATAGCAGCACCAGAACGTATCGTTTGGACCTCCCCATCCTCCAGGGTTCATCGGCGGAAGGCCAGAGGGTGACAGGCCGCTGACGCTCTTGGATCGGCCAGGCCCCAATGGAAGGAAATAGAGCATGACACCAGGCTGTGTTCCCCTCTGGTTGCCCATGATCCCATTGATGAGAAGCCTCTCGTAGTGGTCTGCATACTTGGCTTCCTTCGTCCACCGGAACAGGTTCCGTGACACCTGCAGCCAAGCAAAGTCTCAGGATTGTGTTCTGCGCAATATGATCAGAGACGAGGAGTGCAGCACCTTGAGGAAGTTGTAGGTGGCGCAGGTCTCTTCGTTTGAGCTGATCTTGATCTCATCCACCAGTCGCTTCGGGTCATGCCTGGCATGCAAAACAAAATTGGAGCAGAGGATTACCATGACGTCACGAATTCTCTGAGAAATGTGTATGGTGATTGGTAAGTATTATGACTAACCAGTGTTCCATGGTAGATGTGCCACCTGTTGCGAATGTATGAGAAGAATTTACAACATCAAACAAGTACGTCGAGATGTCCTGTGCCATGGATTATTTCTGTATTCAGTTCACTCAAATTGTGAAGGAAAAAAAAGAATTTACACATCATTTTGATTTCCGATTGAAATAATCCAACAGAATATCAAAGAATACTGCTCATTATGGCAAGTTATGTGGTAAATTTCCAAATAACCTGTTAACTTACCTTGTAAAGATTGTCACCAACGACTTCATATCTCTTCTGTGTGCCGACAAGGACAGGGAGATGGGTATTAGCATGCAAACCTGATATGTCATCCTTCTGAAAGATGAGATTAATATATGAAAATATCAGTTAACTGGTACTATGGAAACTAAAAAAAATGAGAGAAAACCACAAAGAAAACTGGAAGTACTGACATGAAGACCGAGCGGTCCAAGGAAGCATGGTTTGTCGAAAAGATGAGCCATTGTCAAATGCTTCTGGTCTTTCTGCAGGGATAACAAAAGCAATGCTGTAAGAATGACGCAACACGACAACTCATCTCAAAAGAAGATATCGTAACGCAACAAATTGTGCATAGTTGTAGGCACAATCCAAGTCAAAAAAGGTAGTGCCAAATGAATGACACGAAGATTACCGTTATAGTATACAGCTGGTACATGACGTCGTTGAATCCACCGGTCTCCTCAGTCATCGCCTCCCAGTGCCTCTGGATAGTGTAATTCTGTATCACATTCTTCACACGATTGCTGAAGTAGTCTGTCATCCAAACAACCACATCAAGGCCTTTCTTGTTCCCGGCCAGTGTATATTGATCAAGAAGCCCCTGCATAATCTGCCAGAACACCAAACGTAAAAAAAAAGCAACGATGACAGACGACAATTCAGCCATACAGCTTCAAAATATGAAACTGAATATCAGGCAAATTAAAGGTGGGATGGAAATAAGGAACATATTAAGATTATTCATATGAAATTGGCACATAAGCAGTTAAGCACCTTGTGCGTGGTGTAATAGGGTGACCATGCCTCGTCCAGCTGCTCGTAGGCGTCGAAGGCGGCCTCCGGGTACGCCGCGAGGTAGCCCGTGCCCTTCTTCTTCTGGCAGGCGTGGAGGACGTCCACCACCCTCGCCATCCGCTCCCGGAGGGTGCCGTTGCGCGTGCTCGCCCACATTTGCGCGCTCGCGCTCAGGTAGTGCCCTGCCAAACGAACGCACGCGATCGAGCAGCCGGCTCATCAGATCAAAATCAAACGGTCGAAAAATGGAGATAGAGGCGATTTCAGGGGAGACGTGTTGATCCCCGGAGGAGACGGGAGGCCTGAACTGAAGAAACTGGCAACGGACCTGAGAAATGGCCGCGGAGCTGGCCGTCGGGCGCCTCCCAGCCGCCGTAGGGGTCGCCGACGGTGGGCAGGCCGGTCTGCCGGCGGAAGGTCCAGGTGAGGCGGTCGGGGTCGAGGTAGAGCAGGTACTCGAGATTGGTCTGCTGCGCCCGCCAGTACATTGACGACGACGTGCCGGAGGGGAGGCCGCCGTCGCCGGCGTCATCGAGGCGGACGTCGTGCGGGGGCGCCGGCGACAGCAGCTCTCCCGGGGCCGGCGCCCCGCCGCCGCCCGCCCCCCCGTCGCGCGTGAGGCTGCGGTAGAGCGCCAGCCAGTCGAACTCGGCGCGGGCGGTGCCGCCGCCGCGGAGCCTCCGCGGGAGCAGCGCCATCCACGTGGCCTCCTCCGTCGGGGTGAGGTGCGGGAGCCCGTCCTCGTGCCGCCCCCGCGTGGAGTTGAACAGCCGGTCCGTGCACAGGTGCAGCGCCGCGCCCCGCCGCACGGACGCCGCCGCGCACAGCACCAGCAGCACCGCCGCCGCCGCCATCGGCGACGACATTGCCATTGCCGACGTCGGCTCGATCGGCCGGTCGTCAATGCTACGAGGACTGCAAGTCGTCAAAGAACAGTGGACGATCCAACAACTTTGAGACGCCGGCGGCGGCGGCGAGTCACCGGGGAGCGGGCGTATATGTGTGGGATGGTCACTGGTTAGCGAGTGAGTCAAGTGTCAGAAGACCAGGTCGATAAGCGCTGACAACTCGGCATGCATGCATGAAAAGGCGGGATAAACCTTGGGACTTTGGGTCCACCCCAGGCTAGTCGGAGTGCCCGCCCCCTCCGGCTCCGCAACCGCCGCCCGATCAGCTCGTCCCGTACGAGTCCGACGCTCCCACCGCCGCAACTCGGATGATGATGACGAGACCCCCTCTCCCCTTCCTTCGTCTCTGCTCTCCGGTAGCGAGCCGCAGAGCCCATATCCGCGCGTCACAATTATTGTAGGTTCATGGTGATACAGACAACATGTCATGTGGGGCCTGGCCTACAGCCGGCGCAAGAAGTCCCAGGAGGCTAAGGACGGTGGGGTTCAGTAGTAGTTAGAGATAAGATTTAGTTAAGATATTTGGTTAGCTTGAGAAGGAAGTTTGTTTAGAGATTTGTTAGCTGCCAGGCGTCATATAAGCCGTGGCTTAGAGAGAGTTGAGACAGCTTTAGATTGTATCCATCTGTAAGCCGCCGTCCTGCCTCCTCGGTGCGCTGTTGAGCTCATCACGGCTCCACCGCGCCGGCGAGGGCCAGGGCCGCGACCTGAAACCTCTTTTGAATACAATCTACGGCATAATCCCCCTTCCAATCTCCCTGCCCGTGACACAACATATGAATCAATTATATGCACAAAAGCCTTCCTCAAATACCTATATCTACCCGCCAAAAAAAATACCTATATCTCCCAGCAATAATGCAAGTTCGTCAGGGCCAATAGTTACTGCAGCTTTACGAAAAGAGAGACCATAAGGACCAAGGATTGATGAAGATAGTAATGTTTCCTCTCAACAGAAAAACTGAATGCGCAGTAGCTTCAGCTGTAGATAGTCATAGTCCTATTCTCTGAATCAATAGGATCCAATTTGACCTGAGTTGACAAGAGTGTCAATTGCGTTTGTATTACCGCGGTCCGCACCGTTATAAAGATTTAGTAGGGAACAAGCTACCAATGATTGAATTGTGTCTGAAGATACTATGAAACAAGCTGGATCACTCTAGAAATTACAATGCACTAAATCTGAAGATAGCCTAAAATTACCTCCTCAGAGCCAAATCCGACCAGTTGAAGTGATTGCATTGCCACTTTACTGTGGCAGCTGCACTTTTCTATAGTTAAACTGCCTTTTTACTGTGACAGTTGAAGTTTTCTAATTAATTGCAGCTTTACTGTGACAGCTGCAGTTTTCCACTGAAGAGCATCGGTACACAAGGTTACAAGGAGGGAGGAGACATGATCGGGGGTGCCTCAGAGAAAGTGCCAAGGTGCCTGTAACCAAAATAAGTTTCAGATTACCAAATTTTGTACCCTCAATATGCTTAAACATCTCCGTTTTGGAAAATGAGTGAACACTGTTTGTTTGCACAATGATACAGAAGTGCTGGAGGGAAAAAATGCATGCAGCTGTCAGATTTAGCTTTTAGCCCTACAGAGATACTGCCACTCAATATACATTTTGCAGGAATAGGCTGTTGTTTTGTTTCAAGAGAACTTATGGCATAGAATACTAAACTTTTATGTCATCTAACGACAAATAATAAAAATGCTAATTACAGCTAATGCAGTTGAATACATATGCTCTGGAACTGTCTTCAGAAATGTAGAGAGTTGGATGGATGTAGATGTTTGAACTGATGGTTTGCAGTAGCTGAAGCATTTTCAGTGCTTGCTATGGATATACTGCCTACAAGGCAAGTTATTACCTCAAGCTTGGCTTACATTATATGCTGCATGCATATTATCAGGCAATTTGCAAAGCTCCAAAACCTTTCACATCACCCAGGGTGTGCAAGCATAACATGTGAAGTTATTATTGGAAGAGAAACAACTCTCAAGTTTTTTTCCTTGATAACCACAATAGTATATCTTATGAAGTACTGAAAAAGAAATTGATCAGAGGGATAGACAAAAGAATAGTACCTTGGCTTTGAACCCAGGCCGGTTACAGGGGTTTCATTGATCCCTGGAGTTCATTGCTCCAGTGTCACTGCGAGACATTTGGTTCTTAGAGTAGACTGAACAGACAGGAGAGCTAAGGAGAATTACATTCTTTTGCAAAAGAAGTATTTTCTGAATTACTGTAGTAATCTGAAACCAGAATGTGGAGCACATGATGTTGATATTTTCCATTAGTTTTTCTGAGTGTGTTCAGTGAAAACCATTCCATATCTTTATCTGCAGTATTATCATAAGGGCAACCCCCCCTTTCAGCAAAGCAATCTGAATAGTATAGCATCGTGTGTTTCACCAGTAATCTCCACAGGTGCAAGTTCCGTCTGTAATTAGATGAAAACGATTTTTGTCTCTGAGGGATATCTCCCTTCCATAAACTTTTGAAACAAACTTTGCAAAATTGTGGCAGTCAACACAGATGCGAAGATTCTTCATAACCCGGATCGTCAAGCCTGAAGGAGTACTCATCAGTCCAAAAGTTATGGCCAGCTTCTCACTGTGGCCAAGAAGCATGCGTTCTTTCTGCTCATCATCAACATCATGAAGTACACAGCTCAGGTCAGGAACAAAACCAGCTGCTTTAATAGCAACACATATATCCTTAATCTTAGCGTTTATGTCTTCCTTCTTGGGGTGGAAACGTTCACTGGAGTGGAAGGTATGAATAACCTTGTCAAGAATCATCCAGCTCCGCCCTGGTTCCTTTATCACAGTATTCTTAAACATCAACTTTCTCACTCTGAAAACATCTTTCCACATCCCAGCAGCAGCATAAATATTAGAAAGGATCACATAGTTGCCAGCATTTTCTGGTTCAATTTCAAGAAGCTTCTGAGCGACAAACTCGCCAACATGAACATTAACATGAACTCTACAAGCACCAAGCAATGAGCCCCAAATTGCTCGAGTAGGTTCAAATGGCATCTTTTGTATCAAATTTAGTGCCTTTTGGAGTTGTCCAGAACGTCCAAGAAGATCAATAACACACCTGTAATGTTCAATATTGAGGAGTGTGCTCTGTTCTTTGACTATAAGATCAAACATATCGAGGCCCTCATCAACCAGCCCACCATGACTACAGCCAGACAAAACAGCCAACAGAGTAACACTGTCAGGCTTCACTTCTTCACGCATTGATCTAAAAAGCTGGGAAACATCATGTGCTAAGCCATGCCTTCCATAGCCCATCAGCATTGCATTCCAGCTAACGATTGATCTCTCTGGCATGTTGTCAAATACCCTTCGTGAGTATAAAAGCTTGCCGCACTTGGAGTACATATCAATCAAAGAATTCTGTAAAGCCATGAAAAATGGCAACTCTTTACGAAGTATTAGTCCATGAACCTGCTTGCCATAATCTAGGGAAGCAAGCCCAGACAGTGCATTGAGAAGGGCAGTGAAGGTAACTTGATTGCATTGCATCCCCTCACTGTACAACTGCCTGAACAAATCCAGGGCTTCCTCATCAAGGCCCAGTTGGGTGTATCCAGATATAATGGCGGTATATGAAACAACATCCCTTGCTGGAAGCATATCGAACACCTTTTGAGCTTCTTGAATATTCTCTGACTTGGCATACATGTCAAGAAGGGCACTCCCTACAAACATGTGTAACTCAAAATTCATTTTGATAGCAAAAGTATGAACTTGCTTGACCTGATGTATGCCTTGAGATCCAGTACAGGATGTTAGGACTGATGCCAAAGTGAATTCATTAGGCTCGCATCCTGCCAGTTCGAAGTTAAATTGATTAAATATATGCCATAAATTAGTAAAATAGCATTGCATACACCATCCTTGAAGGATTTCAAATTGATTATGCATTCTATAACAATGAACAAATTTGCAAACTTCATGACAAGGGACAGATAACAACAAATGCATCAGTAGAAGAGTACAATTATGACGCAAAGCTACATAATTTAGCTCGAGGATAGTGCTAAAGTTTGCTTGCTAAGGCAGATAGCAACAATGCATCAACACAACAGTAGTATCCAGCTGACAAATTCATAGAAAAAAAAAGGATAAGCGTCTGAGCAAGCATGCACCCAGACCCAGTATAGACATTGTGGAACTCAAATTTTGTTTGGATACAGATATCGATCTATCATTATGCAACATGAAACAGATATAGTTTTGTTCATCGTACATGCCCAATAGAGTTTTGGATCAATTGCATTAAAAATGCAGACCTTGTCATATTGGTCACCTTTTTAGTCAAATGACAAGTGTAACTATGGCAATAGAAGACCAAATAGTTGAAGTGATCTACCAGCTCGGAGCATCGTGATGAACAGCTCCATGGCCTCGGCGGGCCGTTCGTTCTGCGAATACCCCGAGATCATGGCCGTCCACGAAACCACGTTCCGCTCGGGCATCCCGTCGAGCACGTTCCGCGCGTCCTCCAGCGCGCCGCACCTCGCGTACATGATCACCAGCCGCGTCGCCAGGTACAGCGCCGGGCGGTACCCCGCCGCCATCATGCGCGCGTGCACCTGCCGCCCCTCCCGGAGCGCCCGCCTCTCGACGCACTCCGTGACGGCGGCGTCGTAGTCGTGGAACCGAGCGGCGCCGGCCGACGGGAGCGCCGCCACCGCCGATGCGGCGCGGCGCGCGAGGCATACCGACGCCGCGACACGTCGGATGCCAGGGGCGGCAAGCATTGGGAGCGTGGCGTCGTATCCGAGAGCCCCGGGATCGAACGGGCATTTCACCGAGCGCCTCGCGCGCACGCCGCCGCCGCCGTTGTCGAGACGGGGAGGTGGCGCCTTCTGCTCGTGGGCCCAGCTACTGGACCAAGGCAAAGAGCGCTCACTACCCGTCAGATCATCAATGGACGGTTCCGATCACATTTCAGTGCAAGGTCTGTTTGGTAAATGTTACAAGATACAGGGAGGTGGTTGCAATATGGAAATGCGAATTATTTCCACACCGAGCAGCGAGGGAAAAACATTTTGAAAAGTTTCTCCCATTTCGGAACGCGGCGAGCGCGGGCGGCTGCCGGCGGCCGGAGAGGAGGAAGGCGACTGCTAGGGTTTCTCCTTGTACCGAATCGGGTCCCCGAGGTGCGCACCGTCCCTTAATCCCCTTTCGATCCCGCATTTCTCTTGCTTCCTCGGGAAGATCCGCCCAGATTGGGCGATTTTACGTTCTAGGGTTTAGTCAAGTGAACCAATCTGAGTTTGTGATTCTGTTTTTCGCTCTAGAGATGGAGGCGAAGGTGCTGGCCGTAGATTTCGGCGCCGCCGCCGGCGACGCGGCGGATGACCTCAAGTTCATCTCAGGGCTGAGCACCATTCTCGTGGCTACCATCCAGGAGGCGAAGGACCAGGTCTCCCAGATGGAGTTCGTTTTCTGCAAGCAACTCTTCCCGCACATCCAGGCGAAGGCGAAGCTCGCCCAGGCACGTTTGGACGCGATGAAGGCCAATGAGGATGAGTGGAGGAAGCGGGAGGCCAGTCTGGTGAGCCAGCTGGAGGAGCTGAGCAGCTGGAAGCGACAAGCGGAGGAGAGGCTGCTGCAGATGGGGAGCTCTATTGAGGAGATGAAGGCGAAGCTTGCGGATTCAGAGAGATTGGCTGTGAAGCATGAGGCTGAGAAGGAAGAGATGGAGGGTGTGGCTGCTGATGTGGTTGCTCGGCTCCAGAGGGGGATTAATGAGAAGGCTGCTGAAGCAGCCAAAGAGAGAGAGGCACATCAAAAGCTGTTGCAGCAGGTTGAACTGAAGGATAAGGAACTGCTTCTGGAGCAGAGTAAGCGGAAGGAATTGGTTGAGGGTTACACTCAGCTCAAGACAAACTACAAGCACTTGAAGTCTGAGTACAACTTTCTTCTTGGAAAGATTGATCAGAATGATGGCTCCAAGTCTCATGTAGACATTCCTGTAAATAGAAGAAGCTCCGGAAGTCCTCCAAGTAAGAGAAAGCTCAAAGGTACGGTTATCTGAATTCTACAATCAGTCAATTTCTTCGACCTGCTTCAATTTTGTGATTCATCACCCTTTATTCCTGATTTACTACTACCTGGAATAATTATGTGGGAGTGTGTGTATTCTTCTCAATATGAACTGTTGTGCCTGATGTTCTGATTGATGCCCTCGAGTAAGTTATTGTTAGTCGGCTCTTATCATTGATGCTTGGAATTATTGATTGGACCTTTCTTCCTTGTTTGATTCTCAGATTTGGAGCACACAAACAAGGAGAGCATCCCGGTTGTTCCCATGACAAGAGGCCTGAAGAATGACTCTACTTTAGGTGCCAAAGCCCATGGTAGTTCAGTCAGGAATTCATTCAGGAACTCAGGCCTTGCTCTGCCATCTGGCCCAACTAATCCACTGCCAATTAAAGCTGCCAGCAATTCAAAATTAGAAGCTTTATCAAGCATTGCGGGCCCAAGTCTACAGTGGAGAGAGACCCGTGCACGCAAAGAACCAGGTGTTGCTGATCCGCACGATGATTTCCTTGATACACCTCTGGAGGCTGTCAAGAATACTATCAGGAATCCTGCAACTCCAGAAGGAGCACAGGCTTTTGCCGCCTCTCCTCCTCAAGACATGGAATTCAACAATTCAGATGATGAAACTCAAGATATGAACAATGCAACTCAAGGCCTGAAGAACAATCCCAGCATGCCGGCTCCCAAGCAGCAAAGCTCGATATCAGTACAACCACCGAAGAAAGATTTCAAATACAGAGAGTCAGTAAGAAAGAAAGCTGATCGGGAGAACCTGAAAGGTGTCGAGTGCAAGCAGTGCAAGAAGTTCTATGATGCTGTTCTTCCAGATGGCCGTGCGAATGGTGATGGTGCAGGCTCTACAAGCTTGCGGTGTGAGCATCACGATGGTGTGTCCAGACATAGGTACAGGTATGCCCCACCTTTGACACCGGAAGGGTTTTGGAACATTGGGTTTGAATCAGAAATGTAGTACATTAAGTAGCAGGGAAACTTCATAGTGTGTACAGATACAATATCTTGTCATAAGGTAAGCTATGTGTTGTCACAACTCACAAAAACATTTTAGCGATGCCCGCAACGAATTGCATGTTTCTGCTCATGTTGAATAAATGTATATCCTATCATTAAGGTCGATGGTAGGCGGTAAATACTGTCAGTAGGCTGAAGATGGAATGCTCTGTCAGTTTGTTATTGACTTATTGTAAAATCATCAGTTTGAACATTTTCTGTAATGAACCATCTTTGATTACCAATGAAAAGCAGCTCGCCAGCTCTCCTGCATTTTGATAGAAAAAAGACATCCTGACTTCCTGAGTCCTTGTACTATGTAGAATTTGTTACGGCAAGCCAAAGTTGACTGCCAGAAATATTAGTTGTTGGGGGGAAATACCTGGAAGCATGTATTTATTTGAGTTCCTCCCCTCTTCTCAAGAACTCCCTTTGTAAGTATTTTCGTTTAGGACAAATTAATTAGTTTAAAATGGACTAATTAGTTTGTCCTAACGTTATATATTTAAGAAATGAAGGCAACGTGTCATTTCAGTGAGATCGTAAAGCTTGGCTGTTAATGTCACTTCATTTTGTTCTTTCATCCACATTCAGTTTCACATGGACGCGATTTCCCTTCAGAGAGTTCATTTCAGATGCGATATGAACAGAACGAATGCCTATATCCAAGAATTCCAGATAAATGACGGCAAAGTTCCTCTTGTTATTAGCCAACGCATCTTCTTCGCCATCTATTTTTACACGTGCAACGTGCTTACGACATAGAGTAGGTCTCTGGTCCCTGACGATTGACGTGCCCTATCCTAAAACACACGTGCTGACATGCGAACTAATGGCTTTCAGGCTTTGTCTTAGCTATGTGCAAACTTCTCTCCTACCCAGACAATATACTCCCTTCGTAAATTATAGGTTATTTGGACTTTTTAGATGCATAAATATCATTATGCATATAAACATAGAGTAAATCTAAGTGCATAACAAAGTTTATGAATCTAATAAAATCACAATGACCTGTAATTTGAAACAGAGGGTTTTTTTTTAGAGCCAAATTGTATACATTCGCGTGTCTATGAAAAAGAAGGGGTTGTTGACAAACTTTTGCATTGCTTGAAAGGGTAGGGCCCATAATGTTTGTCGTTCATCAAATAATGCTTCTCATATAATATAACCTTAAGATGAGGCATTTATAGTCAGAAATACACCAAGAATGCATCAGCATTCAGCAGTATCGCTCGCCCATCTCTACAACGATAGCAGCAGGAAAGCGGGGTCTCCTCGCTCGTCCATGATCCCATCCTCGTTTTTAGCTCCGTAGCATCAGTATCTCTATCTCTATATGTACATCCCAATCTCAAAATGTTGGTTCCCCTCCGCTTGACGTTTGACGTCGCCATGCACGGCCGCAGCCATGTATCATAGATTCGCACCAGTGTGTGTAGCTTGATCAACTGAAATTCAGTCACCCACCGCATATGTTCAGCTTGCTCTCCTGACATGCTATCTACCACTGAAGCTCACAAGCTCACAGTTCCGTCTTTAGCTTGCTCGCCGGGGGTTGCTGTGCTCCTGCAGAAAACCCATGAAAACGGAGATCAAAGTCAGTGCAAGAATCCGAGAACTTCGATCCCTAGACAGATGGTAATAAGTTCCAAACCATCAAACTGAAATTTCAGAGGAGCAGTTGAATAAAACTCAGCCCATTGAATGTGAGCTCATGAACAAGATATCTGCGCGTGTCCAGACTCCAGAGCTGAGCAGGGGGCCGCGCGATAAAGATGCTGGCCGGAGCACCGGACAGCGCTTGCTGTATGCCACTCAGTGCTATGCAGGCACCGGTACACAAGAAGCTGTCAATTATTTCTGGGCAAAAACAGATTCTGCCAGCCGTAATGCAGTACAGATATATCATCTACTCGTCAGGAGGGGTCCCCAAGAGGTTTAATGATTCCTGAACACTTTGCATGATTAGGCCTGTACCTCCAATAGCCCCTGTCTCTCCTCAAAGCGCTCTGCTTGGATCCAGGGCCGCAGATCGGTTGCCCAGATCCGAACGGCAAATCGCTGGGGCTGGTACGCCTCCTCTTCAATTTATTTCATTCGTCCAGCTAAAGCTATAGCTGTGTTCTAATTAAGCTAGCTTATTGCAGCTGGTTTAGCTTGGATGGCATGATGTAGGATCTACGATTTTAGATAGCACACATCTTTGTAAGCTAAATAAATTGACCACTTAGGAGGGCCCGGACTCAACACTCCAGCAAACAGTTTATTCCTCTACAATACCTACCCATTTCTTGTGCTGCATAGGTCTCACTGCCTACAAGGCTACAAGGGCAGAAGAACACCGCACTGATCAAGCCAGAATAGAAATGCAGCTTCAGTCTTTATTAAAATTGTAAAGAGTTGGCAGATATTGTCGCCATGCATCATCTGGTATATGTCAGGATGAAATGAATAGCTCATTCATGCATTTGCTTGTTTAATTCAGTGTTTATTAGTAGAAGAAAAACCACAGCCCCATGCTGCAGATTGTGGCATTCAGGCTGAAGTAGTTTCCAGCTGGCTAGCTCCAACATATCAAATTGGACGCCAGAGACCCAGACAAGTAGTGGACAACTTACAGAAATAGTGGGCCCACTCACAGTTGTACGAGTGGTCAGAAGGGCCCAAAGGGACCAGATCTGCATCTACAGGCCTTATGCAGCCAAGCCCAAACAGAACGATGGGGGTGATATGGTTTCTGGTTCTGGACATGCATTTATTGATTCGGGCCATCGGCAACAACCGGTTGGGCCCCCCAGTGCCAGAGAGAACAGATCCACCAGACCAACACACCCATGGCCCCTTTGCTTTACCACCCAAAATAGTGGCGATGATGGCTATAATGATTGAACAAACAAAATAAAAGGAGCCAAGATCCAAGATGCACACTCTAATCTGATCTTTCTAACAAAGTTATAGGCTTGTATGCTTTTTTCTGGTATGAAAATAGCTATTGTCAAACAGCTCAAGCTATGGAGAGAAAATTCTCTCATCCAAAAGCTCAACAATTCAGAATAGACGTCTCTGTTACATTCAAATCCACAAGCAAACAGAGGAAGTTCTATATGTGATCTGTTGTTAGTTATTGTGTTATTAGCTCGTGCAAAATAGGTGGTCACTTGGATACTGTAGCACCACATGCTTTTGTATGTCTTTTTCTTCACCTGTGTTTCTTCAATAATACTGATACTATTTGCAAACTGGGCCAATGCAACAGCAACGCTAGCATATTCAAGATTTGATCATGACTGTAAGATGGCTTGGTAATTGGTATATACTTCAATAATTTCCCCTAGTAGAAACTAAATATCATAAACTTTGAGCTATAAAACACACTTTAAATATTTACCTATCTGTAAGTTTACTCAACACTATCGACAAAGAAAGAGATAAAAGTTGTGGTCCAAGCAAGGCTGAGATACTTTGAAGTAAATGACAAACAACTACATTCAGTCAGGAAGGTGTTATAGGATTGCATGCAATTTACCAGAGCTTGTTAGATCGTAGCCGAAGAGAGAAGGGCTAGAGCTGCTAAAGACAGGAGGATGTCCATCCCCTCGCTTTTCCCACTGTGATGCTGCTTGGTGTGGATGCGCTAAATCACCGTGCCAGAACTGCTGTTGAAGTTGCATCAGATGCCTTGCTCCATGGACACCCATTTCTGGCCAGGTGACCTGCTCCAAGTCAATTCCGTTCTTGCAGTTCAAGCCTGCTATTCTTCCACACTACAAATGTAGTAGTAAGAATACAATTAACGGTTTGAAAATCCAGGAGGAACAGGAACTATGTTTTCCAGCAAGAAAATAACAATCTTAGATACATACAAGGCATTGATTCAGTCAGTTGGGTATATCATTGCTTCCACAGAATTTACTATGAACCTTTTCAAGGCTTTTCTGAATATGTAATGTTCCTATACGTAGGTCTCAGCCAAGATACTCTAATCATGCATTTATCAAGTAAATCTCAGATTATTATTAATAGGATTTGTTCAGACGGTATCTGTTGATGTGAATGTGTTAAATTCTGGGCATTCCTAATCGACCTTGGTTCAGCCATCCTGTTTCAAGCAAACAAGATTTTCTCTCTAAAGGCAAACCAAAAGTTTGGATCTCCGCAAGAATGGTAAACTAACAGGCTTTTCAAGGAAGACACAAGAGTGACAGCAATATTCCTAAACACTTCCCCATTGGCAGTATCTAAAGAAGCACTGGGAAATGGCGACGTCATGAATCAGAAAATGACAACTTTTGCCATTTCTTCCATGTATAACTAACTAATTACAGGGCACACATATGGTTGCTTAAACAACTAGGTATGTTGCAAAATAGTTCTTCCCAACTAGGCTAGGATAAGAAAGAACAGCAGCATATTAAAGAGTATGCATGAGTCATCTTCCTAGTATTGATTGTGACAGTAGGGAATAGGGTAAATATAGCAGCTAAATGTAAGAAAGAGACTCTGCAGAAGCCAAACATTCAGATAGGAAAAACTTCCAAGAGTGGGCTTATATAGTTTTCATTAATCATGTACAGTACTCCAGGAAAAAGGTTTGCTTGAAAAGAAACGTTTCTGTAAATCTATGCAGGCCCAACTTGTGGAAAGCTGACAAAAAAGGGGATGGCTGCATAAGTACCTCTGTGGTAAGAAAGCTGTCTAGCCCACCAAAGTCGACCCTTGGGTTTACAGCTGCAAGCCTCATTGACAGGTACTGGGCCAACCACAATCACCAAACAGTAATGAGATTAGGAGAAAGAAACTCCTTGTTATGTTTGAGATTTACAGGTTGTACAAGGGATACCAAAAGTTACCTCAACTTGCCTTTGGAGAGACTGAACATGATTAATGATCTCATCCAGCACCAGCGCTGTTCCTGATACCTGACAAGGGCCAAAAAGCCAATAACGTTAATTAAGTCGTTCCTCCCCTCAGTTTTTCCAACAAATTATGTGATTAAAAAGAAAAAAATCATATGGAGAACCACCTAAAGTTTTCTTTAACTTTGGAATAAAACTTGAAAACTATTTCACAGTGACAATTGAGTTAAAAAAAACATAGCGCAGCCAATAGCTTCCTTGAGAAGACCACTTCATAACAATGGTTAATGGTTACCGTTGGATCTCGAGTTTTCCACTCTACAGTAAACAGCTCCCGTCTTGAGAGCAAACAACAGTAGGAAGAAGTTTTGTGCCTATAGCACATTGTACCCCAAAGATACCAGGCCACATCTGCCAATACCACATTGTACCCCAAAGATACCAGTCCACATCTGCCAGCCCTTTGTATGTTTGTTGAAGGCAACACGAAACCTCACAGGAAATTGACCTACACCACCAAAATCTCTCACATTCAAGATTGAGACATCTCCATAGTGCAGACCAAAAGCTGATGTCCTTGTGATGAAAAACTAATGGTCAAACCACCCCCAGCAGCAATGGCGCACACCAACCACTGCCCATAAACCGCACACAACAACGAAAACCAACCAAGCTCCATCCCTCCCCGCAGTAGCAGCCTATCCATCATCCATGCACCTCCCTCACACGCATCCTTTCCTTGCCCTCCAGATCCCCACAACCAAAGATGCCGACCCATAATCAATCAATTCATTACTTGCCAGCGCAAAAAAGGATAGCAACATTCCATAAGGATAGGAATAGGAGGATGGAGGCCTCATGGCACTGTCACGAGGTCCAGAAGCGGGCCACAACCCCCCTCCATCATCTCCATTAAGCTAGCCGCCCCCGTCGCCTTTTAAGCAGCTGCCACATTCTGCCCAGACAACCACAGCCAAAGCCCCCCCACGGTTAGGTGCGCCGGATCAAGCTTTATCGTCCGCAAGGAAGTCGAGCCATACCCATTCCCCCAACACCCGCGTCGTGCAACACAACACGCCCCCATATGGACGTGTCACCCGCACGGTGCCAGAATAATCCGGCACTGCCACGTTTTGGGAACGCGCTGCATTGAACCAAGGGTGTGTTTAGAAGCCAAAATTAGGATGTAAAATTGGGAGAGTTTGCATGGATTTTGGGCTGAAAAGCACTGTTCCGAACTGAAAAACACTGTAGCATTTTTCGTTTGTTTGTGGTAAATATTGTCCTACCATGGACTAACTAGGCTCAAAAGATTCGTCTCGCAAAGTACATCCAAACTGTGTAATTAGTTTTTGATTTCATCTACATTTAGTACTCCATGCATGTACCGACATTTTTGATATGATGTTTGATGTGACGGAGAATCTTCTTTTTGCATAGTGTATTTTAGAAGAAGTTGGGCTCCTGAACAAGGGCCAAGCTACTCCCTGGGCTTGCGTTCGCGAGGACGATTGGGGCAAGAAGACGGACTGGCACGCTGCACGCCAGCGCGAGGGTCTAGCATTTTGGATTCCAGTGCCCATGCACTGTTGCAGAAGCGGGGGGCGCCGAGCAAAGGGAGGAGGGCCATCAAAAGCAGTAAAAAGACCACCGAAAGCAGGGAAAAGAGTGTACTTGGCGCGTAGGAGAAACGAAATTCGGCCCGGTGGAAAATTTGCCTTTTTAACTATTTGAACTACTATAGCACACTGTAGCACGTTTCGTTTGTTTGTGGTAAATATTGTCCATTCATGGACTAACTAGGCTCAAATGATTCGGCTCGTGATGTACAACAGAACTGTGTGATTAGTTAATTTTTTTACCTACATTTACTGCTCCGAACATATATTTTTTGATGTATTTAATGTGATGTGATGGAGAGAGTTGAAAAAGTAGCAAAACTTTTGCTAAATTTCAGCCAACTAAACAGGCCCCGGAACCTACTACGCGTTCACGCTTGCATCCAAACAAAGGCATTCGATGCTGGAATTCAATGCTGAAATCGGGGTGTGCGAAATGGAAAGGTAATATACGAATTGATAAATAAATAAATAAATGGGGGAGGAAATGCGGGGCACGGACCTTGCTGCAGCCGGGGACCAGCTCCTTGAGCAGCTCCATCCTCGCATTGATCTTCTCGCGCCTCGCCTGGATGGATTTTAATTTTAATTTTGTTTAAGAAAAAGGGGAAAAGGTGATTAACTTTTTGATGGAACGAGGAAGAATGCGTGGGCGAAGAGTAATCAAGTGATTAGCGGCGAAAGGACCCCGAAAAGGGGATTGCGGCGACGTCACCACGTCCTAATCACCCAATCATTGGCATAAACCCCGCCCGAATCTAATCCCTCGAGGCCGGGTTAGGCGCGGCGAGCGGGCACGCGATTAGCGGCTGGCGAGCCGCCGGCGGCGGCGGCGGGGGTAAGTTTAAGTACTCACCCGCTCGGCGAGGCTGTGGCTGTCCGTGGCCTGGCCCCGCCTGGCCCGCACGTGCACGTACGCCGGCTTCTCGTCCTCGCCGTCGCCGCCCGCGGGCTTCTCCTCCGCCGTCTTCCCCCTCTTCGCCGACTTTCCCTGCGCGGCAGGTACCAGAGAAATCGAAGAGTGAGCTCCGTCGAGGGCTAGGAAGGTTCGGAGAGGGGAGCACGTGGAAATGTAGGGCTCTACCTTGGAGGCGGGGTCAGCCTTGCGCTTGCCGGCGTTAGCAGCGGCGGCGGCGGGAGGGGCAGGGGCCGGCGGCGGAGGCGGGGTTGGGGACGGTGAGGACGGGGATGGCGACGCGAACGCGGAGAAGCGCGCGGCGCGGTCCACGAGGTGCGGGTCGGAGGGGAAGGTGGGCGCGGGTGCGGGTGCGGGCGCCGCCGCCGCCGCCGTGCGGGGGAGGAGCAGCTCCATGGCCTGGGAGGTGGGGAGCCCCAGCAGCGCCGTGAAGGAGCCCCCGCTTCCTCCTCCTCCTCCTCTACGGGCGGCGGACGAGGCGGGCCCCGTGGTGGCGGGGATCAGCGCCGCCTGGATCTCGCCCCCGGCGGCGGGGAGCTCCTGCGGCAGCGGCGGCGAGCGGTGGCGCATTGGCGCGGCGGAGGCGTCCGGGGTGAGGGGAGAGCGGGGTGGAAGCGGAGGCGGGGAGGGGGGAAAGCGATGGTGGTATATATAGGGGGGTCCTCCGCTGAGGCGAGAGGTGGTGTGCCGCGCGTGAGCTGCTGCGCTCGCGTTCGCTCTGCTTCGCCCGGCTTCTCCTCCCTCTCCCTCCTCTCGGGTCAAGAAGAAGGAAGGCGAAGGGGGGCAGAGCCGCAGAGGTGGTGGGGGAAGAGAGGACGACGGGGTTCGTTGCTTTTTGTTACTGCGGCCTCTTTTTACCCGGTGGGGCCCGCTGCTCAGTAGACTGCTGCTACGCTCGTGGTAGGCTGGGGTGTGGGGTCACCGACTTGGGGCGAGGAGACCGGGAGAGTCGTCGGGTGGGGAGGACACTGACGGTGAATTGGTGTTGACTTTTACCATTTTCGGCGGTGGGCGTGGTGGTGGACCGGAACCGGACCGTGCGGTGAAGCTGCTCGCTATGTGCAAAAGTTGCAGATGGGCACACACAACAGGTCAGGCCAGCTTTTTTTTTAGAAACCGGGTTTATATTTCATACGTTGCGGGAGTTTTAACAAAATTTGAAAATGTAATTTAAAAGTGCGAATACTAAAATAATTGCGTCCCAACATTTTTTTTCAAACAACAATGTAAATGAAAACACATTCATTTTATAGAGAGAACTACTTAGAAATTTGTAGTATGGTACTCGCAAATACTAATAACACAATGCATAGCCACAGAAAATCGGTAGAGACATAAATTCATGATTCTAGTGGATGGTGATGTGGACAGCTTGCATGTTGAGAGAAGATCCAGTAGATGGTGACGTGGAACTCTTTCATGTTGAGAGAAGTCTATCCATAACTTGTAGTGGGTCTCACCTATATAGTTTTTATAGATAAAGATTTCAGTGGTTACATCCCAAATCTTATAAGAACACCCTTGAACGAAAAGAAAATTACAACTTGGTCCTTGTAATCTCCCGGTCTTCTTCGCCACCGGCAGTCGGATGGCCCTGCATGAAGCCGGCACCTCTCTGGCGAAGCCACACAATTTTTGTTGTCGTCTTGTGCAGCAAATTGAACTCGACTTGCTTTTTTGACGTTGAACGACCCGGCTGGACAACAACTTCGGATACTGAGGAGTCTGACGCCACAAGCACCAGCGCCCCAACACACCGGACGACGAAGAACCCCGAGGGGGACGAAAACCACCAGAAAAGGTGGTAACCAAGACCACCCCGACATCTTATCAGGTTGGTAAACATATACCTTCCATATTTTCCACCGACGACGACGGAGACGAGGAAGGAGCTGAACCTGATGTTGCTGCTGCTCACGGTGTCGGGGAAATCGTCGAAGATGCTGAAGTCGTCGTCGTCCTCTCCACACCACCACCATCGCACGCTGGAGCTGCAGCAGCACAGGGAAACGAACCCACGCCGCATCACCGGCGCAGACAAACCTAGCCCTAACCTACCTAATCCACACCTAATAGAGTAGAGTATATACAACGGCTGCCTAATCCATCGGTTCCCACCTCCTCCGACGCCAACGAGGACGCCGGAGACAGAGAGGATCCGGCGGATTCGGCGCCAGATCGAGAATCACCTGCAAGTCGCCCTTCCGTACTGTTGCTCTCGAGAAAGAGAGTCTTTTACACACATGTCATTAAAAAAGTTACCGGTTACGCACATACCACAAAAAAGTTTGTAGACACCTGTGTGTCATGACCTCAACTTTTGTTTACGTGTGTGCCATTTCGTCCATGTTTTGAGCTAACGGTGTCAAACCGACAAGTGAAATGACCATATTACCCCTTGTGGGCCCCCACCAATCTTCCTCCTCCTCTCTTCCTTTCTCTCGTTGCCGGCCATCACCCAGGAGTTCGGGACGCAACTAAGTAATGGCGCCGCCGCCCTCCCGGCTGCCGCTGCTGCTCCTCACCGTCGCTGATGAGTCCGGCCCAGGTGGGATTGGATTTATGGTAAGCCCGATGCACTGATTACACAATTTGGCCTCGGCACCCGAATTTCGATGCAAACCTTAGCACCGTTCTCCGTCGCACCCCTCAGGGAAAGGCCCAATCGCCCCAAAAGACTAGTCCGTTAGGGGAAGGGTAGCTCTCCCCTTTAAGGTGGCTTCCTCCTCCCAAGCTAAGCAAGGTGGGATAATTCGGACGTGCACGGTTTTGCCGCCTACAATGTCGTGCGCCTGGCCCATGGGCCGCCTACACTGTCGTGCGCCTGGCCAAATCGTGCTCTGGGATGTCCTCATCATCCTCCCCTTCTTAACAAGGGTCCAGCTCTGATACCAAATGACGAGTCCGGCCTCGGTGGGATTGGATTTATGGTAAGCCCAATGCACCGATTACGCAGTTTTGCCTCGGCACCTGAATTTCGAGCAAACCTTAGCACCGTCCTTCTATTTAATACCCTCACGTTTATCAATATTAGAATCACTCATAGCAGGTTGTTTCATTTTATTTTCAGCAAGCTCTTTAAAATGTTTCTTAACATCAGCATGTGATAAAGGAAGCAAAGTAATATGTTTATTCTTATGCATGGAAGTGTAAGTATTAGTTCTACCATGGTGTACAGCATTTTTATCATATTCCCATGGTCGTCCTAATTAAGGGAACATGCTTCCATTGGCACAACATCAAAATCAGCATAGTCGGTATAAGAACCCACTGAAAAATGTATACGCGCTGAGTGTGTTACCTTTGCCTTACCACTATTGTTGAACCATTGTATGTGATATGAGTGACGTAGTTCACGAGTGGTCAAACCAAGCTTTTGGACCAGATCTGAACTCACCAAGTTGTTGCAGCTCCCGGTATCAATTATGGTGAGAACATGACGCTCCTGGACAACGAGAAACATATGGAACAAAATGTTACGTTGTACCTTTGTGTCCTCCTCATCAGCCAATTGAGCGGCCAACACACGCTGCACAAGAAGGCTAGGGAAGCCCGCGGCTGCAGCATCAGAATCAATGGTATCCTCCTCTTGCTCAACCGAAGAATCTGCAACAAGATTAGTAGCAAGAGCCAAAGAATCTTCTTCCTCATCACTAGCACTGATATAACCATTACCATCAGGGGCAGCGATGAAAGCACAACGACTTGGGCATTCCTTCGACACGTGTCCCATGCCCTTACAGCAGTGGTACTGGATGCTAGCGGAACTACTCGAGGACGCACCTGGAGTAAAAGGCTTCTTATGCAACTGGATCTGCACAGAAGACAAATTGCTCACGGCGGCCTTGGACTTGTCAACATCCGGACGCTGCCGAAAAGTTCTCCCGGTGTTGGACCTGAAAGAAAATTACTGACGACGTCCCTGTACCTCACGTTCAGCCTTAATAGCAAGATGGTACAATTGGCTGAACCTTGTCCAATCTTTATAATCAAGAATATCATGTACATCACGGTTCAAACCACTAAAAAATCTAGCAGAAAGAGCCTGATCATCCTCATGTATACCACAACGTGACAAAGAAATAAGCAATTCTTGATAATAAGTCTCGACACTTTTATCACCTTGTTTTAAAGTTTGCAGTTTCATACGCAAATCACGTTGATAATATGGAGGAACAAAGCGAGATTTCATACGTTGTTTCAAAACATTCCAAGTCTGAGGTATAGGTGGAGCAGCATTATTATTAGCATAAGCATTGTACAGATCATTCCACCAAAAGAGAGCAAAACTAGTGAACTCACTAGTAGCAAGCCTAACTCTATGCTCATCAGGAACTTGATGGGAATTAAATTTTTGTTCAACAGCTAGTTTCTAATCTAAATAAGCCTCAGGATCAGCATTACCAACAAAAGGAATCATGGTAAACTTAACTTTAGCAAAAGGATCATTATTACCACGATTTTGATTACCTCCTCCACGATTGCGATTACCTCCTCCCATCTGAAAACGATTTCGTCGGAGACGCTCCTCATCAGGATCAACATCCTCGAACTCAGCATCATCCTCGGGTTGAACTGGTGGAGGTCGTTGCTCAACATGTTCAACCCGGGTCACCAGACTGTTGATATGTCGAGTCAATGCATCAAACTGTTCTTGCATGTAGGTACGCTGCTTAGTAACAAGCCTCGTAAGCTCGTCCTTTGACACACACTCGTTGAAGTCTGTGGGAGACTCCTTTCCTTTCCTGGTACCTAACATAGTTAGATGACAGCAAAATACAACACAAAAAAGGTTATTCCTATCAACTAACAACTACTGGGTGGTGGTGGTGAAAGTGGAATGCAATATCTCAAGCGGCTTACCACCGTCTTACAAGTGTTCTTACCAAAGCCAACAGGGCGGAGTTGTCGGGTGTGGGTAACAAGTTGCAAGATGAAACTGTGCTGACAGAAGTATCTGTGGAGCTATGGGTAGGCACAATATGGTAGCAAGGATTAGCAAATAACGAATGCAGATTAGCAAAGTTCAATAAATGTCCAAAGCACAAGTCACAATTGCTGGCTAAGACATGTCCTAGTCGTAGCACAACAAGGTAAAAGTAACAAGGAACAATGGACAGAAAACTCTGAAAAATAGCAGAATGACAGTTTTGTAATTAATACTAAAAACCTAGCCAAAAAGGCACTAGTAGAGAGCAAAAGCACGTTTCCAAAGAAGTACCAGCAAATGAACTCAACTTTTTCTGAATTTTTTACCACTGATCCAAAATCACAAAGGATGGAAGCACACAAAATTTCACCGGAAACGGAGGTGTATTGTGGCCTAGGGAAAATCAGGAACGATCTCCGAAAACCCCTCAAAACACTTAAACAATTTTTTATTTATCTTCCCGATTTTTTTTGAATTTTTGAGAACGGCCTGACCGACGAAGTGGGTAGATGTCTGTCCAACTTTTTGTTGCCAAGATCTTATAACAATTTGAGTAAAAACGAAGCACCGAGCGAAAAGTTATGCCGGTTTTATGGAAGGTATCTCAACCTATGATTTCAGAAAGGCACAACTCCGCAGGAAAAGCAGCGGCGGCTAGGGCAAAACTTCCTCCTAGCGGCGGCACAAACAAACACAGGGGCACGATCCTCCCTGGTAGTAGATGCAAAGCAATAGGTATTCGCTAGATAATGAATCAAAGATCAAGTATGCGATGCAAAAGCGATTAAAGCGGCTTGCAACCTATCTAGGGCTTGCACGGCAAGAGTTCACACAAGGCGGATAGCAAGGGCAGATCGAGTAATGTGGTGGCTCGACTTGTTGTATGGATAATGGTGGATGGGCTAGCGGCGGAAACAAAATAACAGCGACGGGCACGTTGAACTATGACGACGAACACAACCTAAACCAACAACAAGACTCGACCACGGACACAAACTCAACAAAGCAATCTGAAAATGAAATTGCAAGGCTAAACAAGGCGGTAGGACAGCGGAAAAGTAAATCTTTTTGGGGTTTCTGTGGACGATAGGTGATGAACATAAATGAATCTAAAGGGAAAAAGAGAGTACCTCACGGGAAACCTAGGAATCTGATACCAAATGATAGGAGTCCGGCCTTGGTGGGATTGGATTTATGGTAAGCCCGATGCACCGATTACGCAGTTTGGCCTCGACACCCGAATTTCGATGCAAACCTTAGCACCGTCCTTCGTCGTACCCCTCAGGGAAAGGCCCAATCACCCCAAAAGACTTGTCCATTAGGGGAAGGGTGGCTCTCCCCTTTAAGGTGGCTTCCTCCTCTCAAGCTAAGATAGGTGGGATAATTCGGACGCGCACGACTTCACCGCCTACACCGTCGTGCGCCTAGCCCATGGGCCGTCTATACTATCGTGCGCCTACATTGTCGTGCGTCTGGCTAATCCGTACTCCCGTTGGACACGACTGCCGCCTACACTGTCGTGCGCCTGGCCAAATGTGCTCCACGACTGCCGCCTACATTGTCATGCGCCTGGCCAAATCGTGCCCTGGGATGTCCTCATCAGTCACCATCTTGGCTGCCGCCACCTTGCTCTGAGCAGCAGGCGCCGCGCAGGTTGGTGACAGACACCTGCTCCTCCGACGCCGGATGCGGCGCCGGCCTGCACTTCAGCGCCTGCGGCGACGATAGGGCCAAGCTGTGCACGCGCACCACACCAATCAACCCGGCAACCCACAACACCACCCTCACCAATGCCGTCTCCGCCACCGGCGCCGCCCTCCTCACCCAAACCAACCAAGAGGACACCATCACCGCCCGCCACTGATCCCCCTTGGCAGAAGCCTCGCTCTCCCCCCCCGTTTTCCACGCGTGGCTCCAACCTCCAAGCCATAGCTCTTCGTGCAGTTTGCAGCGGGCGGCCGGGACACCCACACACCACACTAATCTGCCGATTGACGTGTTGGAGGTCGGGATGGAGCCGGCGGACAGGGGTGGTGGAGGGCGCGGGAGGGGCTGGAAGGGGAAGGGCGTGAGCTCGAGCTCCACCACCGCGGGGAGGCACCTGGCGCCAGTTTTAGAAGATGCGCCGGCGGTCGCATTGCTCCGGCCCCTGAAGAAGATCTGCAACCCCGACCACTGCCTCGACCGCTCCCGGTCCGACGGGATTAGCACGGGAGGGAGGGAGGACCACGGCATGTCGGCGGTGGTGGCGGCCCGGCAGAAGGGAGAAGCACGGGAGGGAGGAGAACGGAAGGGAGGAGCCGGATCGGGCTGGAGGCGGCGGCGATGTGCCGGCGGCGAGAGGGAGAACGAGAGGGAGAGGAGCAGGCACGGGACCAGAGGAGAAGGAGAACCCACACACATGATAGACTTGTAAATGCTAGGGGCAAAATAGTCATTTCCTACGTGGGTCCCACTTGTCAGGTCGATGGAACTGTTAAGTTTTAACACAAGGTGAACGGAATGGTACCCACGTAAACAAAAGCTAAGGTCATGGCACACAGGTGTCTACAAACTTTTTTGTGGCATGTGCGTAACCGACAACTTTTTTAATGGCATGTGCGTAAAAGACTCCGAAAAAGAAGGGGAAGGAACAACAGGTCAGGCCAGCTAGTAAAAAAGCTTTCGTGCAGAGAACGCTCGATCGTCATCAAGATGGGTCGGGCCGGTCAAAGCCCGTTTATGAGTAGTGGCTTGTGGGCGGGAAATCCTATATACCTTCCGGAAGATTTTTTCCAACATACTCCCTCTGTCCCAAAATAAATGCAATTGTAGAGTTTGAAATTTGTCCCACAAAGAATGCAATTTTGACCTACCAACCACAAAAAAAGTCTCCGGAAGCTTCTAGTACAAAAGACAAGCCAATGTCTAGATATTTCTCACAAAAGACAAGGGGTAATTTGGTAATTTACATCACATATTGGTTTCGTGTCCGGTTCTAGACTTGCATTTATTTTAGGACGGAGGGAGTAACTTCCAATGTTTAAGATCCGTGTAATAACTTACAACCCTTAGATCCCACCTTCTAACCCAAGCCTCCTCTCTCTCTCCCTCCTCCCCGTGCCCGTGCGCCACCCCCGCTGGAGCCGCGAGCTCCGTGGCCGCCCTGCCCGCGCGCGCCGTCGTTGGAGGCCACGAGCTCCGCGTCCGCCCTGCCCGCGTGCTGCCGCTAGAGCCCGCGAGCTCCGCGGCTAGCTAGCCATGGCTGCGGGTCGCGCACGCGTGAGCTCGCTGTCGGCGGCGCCCACGCCCCCGCGCGTCGGTGCTCTACCTGGGGCCGTCGCGAGCCGTTGCGCCGCCGGTCGGCTACCGGAGGTGGGCTAGAGGTGGAAGACTCAAAAAATGTTGTCCAACATTTCTAAAATATGTTGTAACATTTTGAAAATGTTGACGAAACCAACATTTCTGAGAAATGTTGAAACATTTTTTAAATTAATAGTCATGAGGTGGGCTAGTGAGAAAATAATAACTAGCAAGTTAGATAGGTTTTGATGGGATGGAAGTTTCAACCCTTATCCACCTTTCACAAACCATATAGGAGCCCCCCTTATCGGTGAACTACTCTTTTTTAGAAACCGGGTTTATATTGCATTCATAACTTTGGTGATTACAGCTCATATTACAAAGACACCCTTGAAAGATACAAGAATTACAATTTAGTCTTTGTAAAGACCTCCCAATCTTCCTCGCCACCGGAAACCAGAGCTCGCAACCTAAGGCTGGTGACCTCCTCGGCGAAGAAACGAAGATTTTGGTGCCATCTTGAGCAGCACATCGAACAAGACATGCTTTGTTGACGTTGAATGGCCTGGCTGTAGAATATGACTGCTGGTCATCACATCGCCAGGTCATGAGGGATCTGACACCCCAAGAACCACCAGTCCCCACACGCGGAATGATGAAGGACCCCGAAGGGGAGCTGAACCACCAAAACAAGTGATAGACACAAACCAATCCGGTTTCGTAGCGAGTTGGTAGACATATCTCCTACCTTCTTCACTGGAGAAGCCCTCTTCATCGGCAGCTACACCAGAGAAGATGAGAGAGGGGCAAAAGATGAACCCACCTCGGTCTAGAGTTGGCAGCACTCCAGATTTGACAAGCTCGTACCCTTCACTGATGCAACCGATACCCGTGCGATAGGGAAAGCCGCGGTAGATGTCGGAGCCCTCCTCCACCCGTCCACGTCGTCACCCGCAGGAGCCGCCGCCTAGGAAGAGGAACCCATGCCACAACATCAGCATGGGGCTATCTAACCCTAACTTATTTAACCTAATAAGTAAGAGTATATACATATCCTCCACCGATTCATACAACCTCCCTCCTCCTCCGACGTCGGCGAGGGCACCAAAGGCAAAGGTGACGACAAATTGGCGGGGGAATGTGAGATCGCCCCTGATCACCGCTCCCGATAGTAGTTAGGCGAGGAGGTTAGAGCGAGAAAGAAGAAGACATTATCTACTATCTGTGAACCCCTCATTCCTATCTGTTTTCATCTTCCACAAGATAAACCTAAACATTTATAACCCATCAGAAGCCCAATAGCTAATTTACAACGGCCCAACGCTCCCTGCACTCATCAACCTCTCCCAAGTGTGCCAAAAGCACCACCTGTGGGCCTTTAGAGTTGGTGGGTGGAGGGGAGGTCTTGTGGTGTCTTCGACCTTAGAAAGGAGCTCGAGGGTGATCGGTTGGCTCAACAATGGTGGCAAGTGATATGACGACGGGGTCAGCGAGAGACAACTGGATGAGCAAGATTGGTGGCAGGGGCAACAAGCTTCTTTGATTGGTAGCTGAAGAGGTTGGAGAAGGTGGCGGTTGGAGCTTGACAGCGTAGTGAGGCGGTAGGAACACCGCCAGCCACGAGTGGTGGAGGGTAATGGCGGTGGTGTTACCCCCACCTCGTTTCACATGGCAGGAGATAAACACCGGAGAGGTGGAGAGGAAGGTGAAGTTGGCGGCACGTGTGTAGGTGTGTGGTGGCCAACGTCGGGGCTGCGAGCGATGGGTTAGGAAGGGGGTGGGTGGTAGTGGATGGATGATGGGCGGCGTAGCAGCCACCGGGGCTTTTGAGCGGCAGGAGTGGGGGCATTAGGGAAGAAGAGGGAAGAGATGATGTAATGTGCTTATAAATATCTCTCCTATCTATCTATTGATAGATAGTTGATAGATAGATAGATAGGAGCCCCTTGTTTATTAGGTTAGCGGAGCTCGACAATTCCTTTTGAGTCGGATTTTTTTCTAGACTTGGTCAGATTGCGTCCGAGTAACAAGTTTTTAGTATTGGGCTGTAATATGTGTTTGTACATTTGAAGGTTAAAATTTGACTTCCGTAATATTGGGTGGGGTGGATTGGGTAGTTTTTTTTTTGAGAATGATTGGGTAGTTTGTTTTGCTTATGGAGTTGAGGTCTAAATGTATGCACTCAGTTTTTATGCATGTACTATAAGGTAAAGAAAGGATGAGTGGGAAAACCAGTTCAACCAAAGTATAAGCTAGGGACTGGTATAAAAAACTAAGGATTTTTTTTAAGACGTGCAAAGCACGTTTTTCATTAAGAGAGGAGAAAAAGATCTGGTTTAGATTACAACTAGGCACGGGGCCTAACAAAAAGAAGGTGAAAGCTTTACACCGCCCTCACCGAGCGAACACCTAACAACCTAGCGATCAGGAGGAAGCCCGCGCGCGCCCAAGACCTAGCCTCATCTAGGATCACCGGAACGAGCGCCACCGGCATGAGAGCCTCCTTGTCATGAACGCACCTGTTCCGCTCCCTCCAAAGCGACCAAGCAACTAGCCAAACGAAGGAGTCGAAGCCTTTCCTCCGCGCCTTAGCGACCTGCTTCCTGACGGAGCACCACCACTCTGCGAACCTCACCGCGCGATCCGGAGCAAGGCTCTGAAGTAGAATGTGTCTGAGCGCCAAGAGCCAGGTCTCTCTAGAGAAGACACAGTCCACCGTCAGGTGGTCCAGCATTTCAGATTCCTGGGTGCAGACCGCGCAGGTGTCCGAGTCCCTAAGCCCGTGACGGTGTAGCCGGTCAGACGTCCAGCAACGGCCGTGCAAGACCAGCCATGCGAAGAACTTGCACTTCCCTGGCATGTGAATCTTCCAAATCTGTCGTGCTCCGAGGATGTCAACGCGACCAAGAAAGAGGGCGGAGTCGGCCGAAGCTGAGGAGTAAACTCCGCTAGGCGACCACTTCCAGATGAACCGGTCTGGTTCGGGCGTGAGCCTGACCTCCTGCAGGAGGTCCCAGATGACAAGGTACTGCAAGACCACCTACACAGTCCGGGCGTGGGTTACATCTGCGACCCAACGAATCCTGGCCGCCCCCGTCTGCAAGGCCTCAGCGACAGTGCGGGGCCGACGCACCCTTGGCGAGACCGCGGCCCAGAGGTTTGGTGCCAAGGACTTGACGGAGCACCCGGAGATCCAGCTGTCCTCCCAGAAGAGTGCCCGGGTACCGTCCCCAACCTCCACAGAGATGGAGGCGTTGAAAAAGGCCTGAGTGGCCTGGTCAACAGGGAAGCGGAACGCCGCCCAGGTCCTGTCCGAGTCAGTCCTCGCTAGCCAAAGCCAACGGAGGCGCAACGCCGTACCAAAGACCCGAAGGTTGGGCAGGCCGAGACCTCCGCAGTGAGTGGGGCAGGTGACATTCACTCAAGCGACCAGACAGGCAGGCGATGGATGCCCTGCAGCACCCAGTAGGGGTAGGAGGGAGCCGGAGGGACGAGCAGAGGAGCAGAGGTGGGGGCACCCCAGCAGGCGGGTCCACGCCCCCCTGCGGCATGACCAGACTGCCCGCCGGACGAGGGTGGAGGCCCCCCTCGGGGCCTGCGACGGCACGGCAGCGCCCCCGACGGCCGAGGGCCCCGGCTGCGGAGGAGCAAAAGAGTGACCAGAAGTACCAGAAGGGCCACCATCCGGCCCTCCCGACTGGGAGGCACCGTCAACCGGGGGAGCCTGAGTGTCGATGATCTCGACGATGTCGAGCGTCGCCCGGTAGCGTAGGCAGGGCTGGGTCGCGCCCAACCCGGGGAACTCGATCGGTGCCAGCATGTCCTTCTGCACCGGGATCAAGTCCGGGTCGATGCAGCCTGCCAGGACGAATAGCTCCTTGAGGTTGGCCTTCGACTCCGACTCAAGAGCCAGAGTGATGACCGCGCAGGAGGAGCTGAGGACATCTTGCACCGTGGTTTGTAGCCACAGGTGCGCAGGCACGTCCTTGATGCCCACCCGCACCTGGTAGCGCATCGTCGCGTCGACCGCCCAGTTCTCCCGCCGCCACCAGCGGAAGGTGAGGCGAAAGGGCCCATCCGGGATGGGCGCCTGAAGAACTCGCAGCATCTCAGAGGAGTCCTGGAAGAGATGAGAAAGTCCTCAGGGTGGTAGGGGTAGGGCATGAACGTCCCCGGCTGGACGCCCAAGTGACCGGTGAGGTAGGCGACCACGTCCGTCGTAGAGGCGGACGGACGAGTGCCGGCGACCATAGCGACCAGAGCTGAGGACCATGTGTGGTTCGAGGACCGATGGATGGTCGCTTCCTAGTGTGATGAGTGATTGACAATGTTGTGTGGACTGACTCTTGGCTAAGTATTGCAGGTGCAGGTTGCGGCTTGACTGGTGTTGGTGCAGGTGAAGAACAAGCGCGAAAGGTCGTCGCCGGAGAGGCCTCCAGGTGTGGAGAAGACAAGTAGGCTTGGTTCGAGGGACCCGGTGGCCAGCGGGGTCAAGTGCGGGCCGCATGGTGGCATGAACAGCAGGATGAAGTCTGTGGACAGTTTCTTGGTTGAGCCTCAAAACCAAGGTCGAGCCGGGACTTTGTGGGAGCCGAGTCATGAGTGGTGATTGGCGGAGGCTACATCAAGTTCGCGGGGTTTGCGGTGGTTCACCAGAAAACCACCGGGTTACTCGGCTGAGCCACAAAACCGAGGCTGAAGACCAGGTGTGGCTGTCAGGCCAAAACCGGTCTGACCGGTTTGGGAAATCGGTCTGACCGGTTTGGGGTCACAGGGCGCCGGAAGCTTCGAAGCGGAGGACACGCGTCGGGATCGCAAGGCTTGCGTCGAGGCTAAGCGAAGTGCGGTCGCCGGGCATCCGTCCGATGGTGTTACGAAGACAAATTCCCAAAGTGCCCTTAGTGGGCATGTATCCTAGTTTAGGCTTTAGGGGTATTTTAGTCTTTCGGTTGCCTCCATATAACCCAAGTGGTGAGAGGATGAGAGCCATCTCTTGGAACCCTAGCTCATTTGGCTTTCCTATTTTCCCTTCCTATTTTCCTTAGGATTTTCTTAGGACTAGCTTGAGAGCTTCATGGTGAGATCTTGTGAGAGGGAAGGATGATCGGGCGGCAAGCTAGACCTTGTATGGACCTCTTTGGTATGTATAGATGATTCGGCGTGGTTCCTCAAGGCTTGATTGTGTTCTTCCCGTTTTCCCTTTTTTGGTGATTTTCGGAGCCTTTTCTTGGATTTTCCGTGGGGAAGTTTTGGGGGCGTTTCTTTGAGGGACTCTTGTTGGATGTCACGTATGAGGACCGTGTGCCTCTTTGCTTGGTGATCTTGCTCCAACAAACCCTCCGAAACGGCTTCAATTTGGTGGTTTTCGGTGGAATCCATGGGAAGGTGTTCTTGAGGGTTGACTTCCGATTCCTCTTGATTGAGTAGGTTTTGGGGACCGAGCTTCTAGCCAAAGGTAGCCCACGAGGTACCCCAGCTATCCCCAAAGTCTCACTTGAATCCGTGGAACGAACCGGGAGATCGATCGAGGTGAAGGCTAGGTTTTTTCCGCGGGTTGAGTTCTTCCCGACTGTCCAGGCAAAACCGGCCTGACCGGTTTCCCAAACCGGTCTGACCGGTTTAGCCCTAGTGGGCTGTCGTGAGGATTTTGAGCAGGAGAGTCTTGTGCTGGCTATGGCTTTTCTTGTTCAAAGGTGGAGAGGTTCTTGAAGTGTTTTTGGGCAGTTTTGGCCTCGAAGGTCTTTTGGGGATTTCCTGGACAAAACCGGCCTAACCGGTTTGCCAAACCAGCCGGACCGGTTTCCCCTACCTGTGAGAGGCTAAGTCCCAGAGAATCGGTCTGACCGGTTTCATAAACCGGCCTGACCGATTTTGGTTGCCAGCAGCAGTTTCGTGTTGTTTTCCGCTGCGTGTTTCGAGTGGCTGTTGGTTGGATCTTGCTCCTAGGTTCAGTAGCACTCCAGTGGCTACGTGGACTTGGCAAGAGAAGCTTGCGGTGGTGTCCGAGTGAAATTGGGTTCATAGGCCGAACTCTTGAGTAGAATTTTTATAGGCTCCCATTCACTCCCCCCCTCTGGTTCGCCGTTCCGGTCCTTCAAGTGGTATCAGAGCCGGTTCGGGTCTTCATTGACTCTTACCAGTCTAAGATCGAAAGATGGTGTACCAGGAACGGGGTTCGGGTCCTCCGCACTTCGATGGGAAGAACTACCTGATGTGGCAGAGGCAGATGGCAGTGTTCCTCCGCGGAAAGGGTCAGATCCTTTGGGACGTTACGGTGAACACAGCTTATGTTCATCCGATGAACTTCCTTGCTCCAGGATCGAGGGATATGTTCGAACCCAACAACAAGGCTGTCGACTACTTGTTTCATGCTCTGTGTCAGCCTGAATTCGATCGGGTTCAGACAGAGGACTTAGCTTGTAGGATTTGGGAGCAGTTGAAGGATGCTCATGCTGGGAATGCTTAGGTTTAGGCTCGGATGTACACGACTTACCGGAGAGAGTACGAGAACTTCACTCATCTCCCCGGCGAGTCCGTCGATGCCCTTTTCCAGCGGTTTACGGTCGTTGTGAACAACATGAGAGCCAATGTGGCCGTGCTCCCATATGATGATAATGATAGAGTCGTGAAGCTCTTGCACTCGTTGGATCGTACCGTACGGGACGGGAAGTTTGAGGCTATTGTTGAGTCCGAGAAGTATGACACCTTGATGGTGAACGAGCTGTTCTCGAAGCTCAAGTCGGCTGAGTTGGACCGTGGTATGACAGCCAAGATCGAGAGCCCGACTGATTCTCATAGTCTCGCTCTCGTTGGTGGCAAAGGAGCTATGTCTAACGCTAACACATCCTCCAGGATGTACTCTCTGTCTTCTTTGATGTCTTTGCCAGACGAGGAATTCGACGTGCTTGGAGAGGACGAGCTGGCGTTGCTGACCAGGCGGTTCGAGAGGCTGCACGAGAACTGGGTGAACACGAGGAGGATAGCACGGATGTGCTTTCAGTGCGGCAAGCCAGGAGACTTCGTCGCCGACTACCCGGAGAAGATGGAGAACAAGGACGGCTACAGGCACCGGTCGAGCAAGGATGGCAAGTACCGATTGAGGCGCAATCACAAGCACAAGAACAAGCACAAGGACGAGCGACGGTCGAGGAAGAAGGACGGCCGCGGCAGGAAGGCCCGAGCGATGGTCGGAGCGAGCGACGTCGACTCCAGCTCCGCCTACTCCTCGAGCTCGAGTAGCAGCGAAGATGAAGGTGATCGGCGCAGGAACAAGAAAGCGTCCAGGAACTTGAGCGGGTTGAGCTGCTACGCGGGAGATGGCTTCTGCAGCATGGCTCATAGCTCCGGCAGCAAGAAGAGTCACCAGAGTGACTCGGACTCCGACTCTGAGGATGAGGTATGTGATGAGCTCTCCTCTTTGCGCAAGGAGGATGATAAGTTGGTTGACTTGCTTGATAATCGTGATCACATGCTTAGAGAGGCCAAGAAGATGAGGAAAGAGCTTAGGGCCTCAATAGAAGATGCTAGGAACCGTGTGGCTGAGCTAGAAACCCAGAACCTAGATGCTAAGCTTGAGATTGATTCGCTTAAGGCTTCTCCTGTGGTTTCTGATGATGTTGATTGTGTTGATTGCTCTGTGTACCTAGCTGATCTTACTGCTCTTAAGGATAAGCATGCTTCTACTTGTGATGAACTAGATATGCTTAGGGTTGAAGTGGCTGAGCTTAAGTCTAGACCTGCTTTGCTAGGTGCTTGCACTTCTTGCCCTGTTTTGCATGGAAAGATTGATGAGATACATGCTTACACTGTTTCGCTTGAGGCTAAGTTGAAAGAGCCTATTCCCACTTCTTGCTCTACTTGTGAATTGCATGCGGTTAAAAATTTGGAGCTTGCGCATTATGTTGATCGCTTGCAGGATGAGAATGATGATCTGAGGAAATGTATGAGTTGGTTGTCGGGTCAGGAGCCTCAGCTTGGTATCATGATAGCGGCTTTCAAACGCTATGATGGTCAGGTGCTTGGGGCTGACAAGCTTGGAGAGAACAGTGGTGAGGGAGTTGAGAGAGTTGGAGAGATCCCTATCCCACCACCAAACAGACACAAGAACAAGTTTGAGCCCAAGGCTAATCATCTCAGAAATAAACTTGACACTACTCCAGATCCACCCATATTCCCTCACCCAACAAATGATTTCCAAAAACCGGTGAAGTTTGTGAGCTCAAAGGGAGGTGAGGAAGGAGAGAAGAAGGGTGAGAAACCGAGTGAGCAACCCCAACCAAAACCAAAACCAAAACCAATCCGGTTTCATTGTGACTATTGTGGGAGAGATGGTCACAAAGGGGAGTTTTGCTTCAAGAAGAAGCGAGAGGAGAGAATGGCAAAGGAGTGGGCAAACAAGAACAGGTACAACCCATCTTATGATGTGCCTGAGTCTCGTATGCCACTGCCTAGGGGTAAGGCCATTGTTCGCATAGTTCCGGCTTGGGGAGAAAAGAGTGCTTTGGGTGGAAGGAACCCTGCTGGAGGAGTTAAACCGGCCAGACCGGTTTGGAAACCGGTCAGACCGGTTTGGGCTGATCGGAGAGCAAAACAGGTCAGACCGGTTCCAGAACCGGTCAGACCGGTTTGGAGACAGCAGGGTGACCAGTTTGGTTTTCGTGCTCGGGATGAGGCTCGGTTCAGGTTCTTTGGTCATGGTTCTGGTGGTTGGTCTGGAAAGTTTGCAGGTGGTCAGTTTGCTAGGCACTCTCCACCTCGTGCTCAATACGAGGATGGGAGGAGTCGTAGCTTTGAGATGGAGAGGAGGTCTGATCCACGGTTTTCTTTTCGTGGCTTTCGTCCTCCTCCAGCTAGAGAGGGTTGGTTCCCTCGTAGTGGTTACCATGGTGGTATTCGTGGTAGTAGCTTTGATAGGTGTGATGATATGGTTTGTGCTAACCCCACTTTGGAGCAAATGGCTCGGCACTGGTTTTACTCTTTTGGTACTAATCCCAGTGCTGAGTCATTTGTTCACTCACGTGCTCGCTTTTGAATTTTAGGTGGGAGACTTGAGGAATGTTTGGTTGATTGACTCTGGTTGCTCGAGGCATATGACCATAGACAAGGGGTGGTTCTCGAGTCTCGTCCCGGTGGTGTCCAAGACATACATCACCTTTGGGGACAATGGGCGAGGGCGTGTACTATCAGAAGGTGAGATCAAGGTAAGTGACAAGGTCACTCTCAGGCGTGTTGCTCTTGTTCAATCGCTGGGGTTCAATTTGCTTTCTGTGTCCCAGTTGTTGGATGAGGGCTTTGAGGTGTTGTTTCGGCATGGTGGTTCTCGGATTTTAGATTCTCGAGGGGACCTTGTTTGCATGGTCGTTCCCGAGGGTCAAGTGTTCCGAGCTGATTTCTCTCAGTCTTCTGGTGTGGAGCGTTGCTTTTTGGCTGGTTCTTCGAGTGAGTTGTGGAAGTGGCATAGGAAGTTGGGTCACTTAAGCTTTGACCTTTTGTCTCGCTTGAGTAAACTTAATTTGGTCCGAGGATTGCCACGGTTGAAGTTTGAGAAAGAGTTGGTTTGTGCGCCATGTAGGCATGCCAAGATGGTAGCCTCTTCTCACCCGCCTCTCACTGATGTGATGACTGAGCGTCCATGCGAACTGCTCCATATGGACCTTGTTGGCCCAGCTCGTGTGCGATCTGCGGGTGGGAAGAGGTACGTCCTTGTTGTGGTGGACAACTACTCTCGGTATGCGTGGGTGTTCTTTCTTGAGGAGAAAGGGGAGACTTTTGGTTTTGTTCGAGATCTTGTCTTGAGGTTAAGGAACGAGAGGCACGGAGATGCCATACGAGCGATCCGCAGTGACAATGGCTCGGAATTCAAAAACTCTCGCTTCGAAACCTTTTGTCATGACTTGGGTCTTGAACACCAGTTTTCGAGTCCGTATACGCCTCCCTATAATGGTGTCGTGGAAAGGAAAAATAGGACCTTGTGTGAGATGGCTCGGACGATGCTCGATGAGCATAGGACTCTGAGAAGGTTCTGGGCTGAGGCGGTCAATACCGCGTGCTATGTGTCGAACAGGATCTACCTCAGGGTTCACAAGAAGAAAACCTGTTACGAGTTGATGCACGGTCGCACACCCAAGGTGAGTCACTTCCATGTCTTTGGTTGTAAATGCTTCATTCTGAAGAAAGGGAAGAAGTTGGACAAGTTCGAGGCTAGGTCTGTCGATGGTATTTTCTTTGGTTATGCATCTCATTCTAGAGCATTTCGTGTGCTCAATCTTGAAACTAACCAAATCGTGGAGACTTGCGAGGTAACCTTCGACGAGACACAGCCACATAGTCAGCTTGTTTTTGAGTGTGCAGGTGACGACGAACTTGGCGAGGAGATCTTTCAGGAGGAGGAGCATGAACATGGAGATGATGAAGATGGCGGTGTGGTGCCCGCAGCTGAACATGTACCTACTACTTCGACGACGATCGTGAACGGGCTCTCTCCCACACCTACAATGACAAATCCAGATCAAGACGAAGCTGCTGTTGAGGGGGAGGTAGCATCAAGGCGAGAACCTCCCCGGCGAGTGCAAGTGGATCACCCAGCTTCGAGAATCATTGGCGACATAAATGAACGTACTACACGGTCGAGGGTTCAGAACAATTCTCATTTCGCTCATGCTGCTTTTGTTGCCACCTTTGAGCCCAAAGACATTAGACACGCGCTATCTGATCATAATTGGGTTAATTCGATGCATGAGGAGTTGGAGAATTTTGAGAGGAACCAAGTTTGGGTGTTGGTTGACCCTCCCCCAGGGTGTAAGCCGATTGGGACTAAATGGGTGTGGAAAAATAAAGAAGGAGAGAAAGGAGAAGTGGTGAGGAACAAGTCCAGACTTGTTGCTCAGGGGTACAGTCAGAAAGAGGGGATCGACTACGAGGAGACTTTCGCTCCTGTAGCTCGTTTGGAGGCGATCAGGATCCTTCTTGCCTTTTCTGTGAATATAGGATTCAAGTTGTACCAGATGGATGTGAAGAGTGCTTTCCTGAACGGTGTGTTGGAGGAAGAGGTGTTTGTGAGGCAACCACCTGGGTTTGAGAGTGAGAAGTACCCCCACCGGGTGTACAAGTTGAGGAAGGTGCTGTATGGGTTGAAGCAGGCGCCTAGAGCTTGGTACGGTAGGTTGAGGGGGTTCCTATTTGAGAGAGGGTTTGAGATGGGGAAGGTCGAGCAGACCTTGTTTCTCGTCAGGCAGGGCAGAGATATACTGATTGTGCAGGTATACGTGGATGATTTTGTCTTTGGTGGCTCGTCTAACTCTCTTGTTGCAAGGTTTGCAGAAGACATGAGCAGGGAATTCGAGATGAGTATGATGGGTGAGTTGCAGTTCTTCCTCGGGCTACAGATCAAGCAATCAAAGGAAGGAACATTCGTGCACCAAGCTAAGTACACCAAGGACATTGTGAGGAAGTTCAAGATGGAGGACTCCAAGGCCATGGCGACGCCTATGAGTACGACTACAACTCTTGATGCGGACGAGGAAGGTGAACACGTGGACCAGAAGGAGTACCGGAGCATGATCGGGTCACTCCTCTACTTGACGGCGACGAGGCCGGACATCCAGTTCTCGGTATGTATGTGCGCTCGTTTTCAAGCGTCTCCAAGGACTTCACATCGGCAAGCGGTCAAGCGCGTTTTCAGGTATTTGCGTCATACTCCCGACTTCGGCCTTTGGTACTCCGCGTCTTCTTCTTTGGCTTTTCATGGATTTTCAGACGCGGATTTTGCCGGGTGTCGGTTGGATAGGAAGTCCACTTCCGGGACTTGCCAGTTCTTGGGTTCTTCTTTGGTGTCTTGGTCTTCCCGCAAACAGTCGAGTGTTGCTCAATCCACTACCGAGGCAGAGTATGTGGCCGCAGCTAGTTGTTGCTCTCAGCTCCTTTGGATCACATACACCATGAGTGACTTTCGTGAGGAGTTTACCCATGTCCCACTTCAATGTGATAGCACCAGTGCCATAAGCGTTGCAAAGAACCTAGTGCTCCATTCCAAAACCAAGCACATAGAAGTGAGATATCATTTCCTGAGAGACAACGTAGAGAAAGGGAAGATAGCTTTGATCCATGCACCCACACATGACCAACTAGCCGATATTTTCACCAAACCCCTAGATCAAGCAACTTTCACTCGTTTGCGGGGGAGAAAGGTTGGTTGAGAAAAGTTGCATTGCATCCCTAGAACATATTTCAATAGTCAAGGGGGCACTTGTGCATTTCTTTTGCATTTTTGGTTTTTGGGGGGTGTTTCTGCTGAGTTAAACCGGCCTGGCCGGTTTTGGGAACCGGCCTGACCGGTTTGGTGGAACCGGCCTGACCGGTTTGGGAAACAGGTCTGACCGGTTTGTGCCCAGGGTTGGCACATGTCCAGGGGGAGTATGCATATGTGCAGGGGGAGCTCGTGGTTGCTTTGGTGGTTTGTGCTCTTTGCTTGAGCTTATTTTTGACTCGGTTGTGTCGAGCCATTGCCCTTGCCTAAGGGGACCGAGTCTTTCCTCTTCCAAGTAATCTTGCTCTTTGCCTTTGTTTAGCTTTCGATCGCTTATTTGAGTTTTCTCTTAGTCGTTTCTTTTCTTTTCCTTTTCTCTTTGGTTACCAAATGTGTGTGTTGTCAATGCACTCATCAAGGGGGAGATTGCGGACCATGTGTGGTTCGTGGACCGGTGGATGGTCGCTTCCTGGTGTGATGAGTGATTGACAACGTTGTGTGGACTGACTCTTGGCTAAGTATTGCAGGTGCAGGTTGCGGCTTGACTGCTGTTGGTGCAGGTGAAGAACAAGCGCGAAAGGTCGTCGCCGGTGAGGCCTCCAGGTGTGGAGAAGACAAGTAGGCTTGGTTCGAGGGACCCGGTGGCCAGCGGGGTCAAGTGCGGGCCGCATGGTGGCATGAGCAGCAGGATGAAGTCTGTGGACGGTTTCTTGGTTGAGCCTCAAAACCAATGTCGAGCCCGGACTTCGTGGGAGCCGAGTCATGAGTGGTGATTGGCGGAGGCTACATCAAGTTCGCGGGGTTTGCGGTGGTTCACCAGAAAACCACCGGGTTACTCAGCTGAGCCACAAAACCGAGGCCGAAGACTGGGCGTGGCTGTCAGGCCAAAACCGGTCTGACCCGTTTGGGAAATCGGTCTGACCGGTTTGGGGTCGCAGGGCGCCGGAAGCTTCGAAGCGGAGGACACGCGTCGAGATCGCAAGGCTTGCGTCGAGGCTAAGCGAAGTGCGGTCGCCGGGCATCCGTCCGATGGTGTTACAAAGACAAATTCCCAAAGTGCCCTTGGTGGGTGTGTATCCTAGTTTAGGCTTTAGGGGTATTATAGTCTTTCAGTTGCCTCCATATAACCCAAGTGGTGAGAGGATGGCAGCCATCTCTTGGAACCCTAGCTCATTTGTCTTTCCTATTTTCCCTTCCTATTTTCCTTAGGATTTTCTTAGGACTAGCTTGAGAGCTTCATGGTGAGATCTTGTGAGAGGGAAGGATGATCGGGCGGCAAGCTAGACCTTGTATGAACCTCTTTGGTATGTATAGATGATTCGGCGTGGTTCCTCAAGGCTTGATTGTGTTCTTCCCGTTTTCCCTTTTTTGGTGATTTTCGGAGCCTTTTCTTGGATTTTTCGTGGGGAAGTTTTGGGGGCGTTTCTTTGAGGGACTCTTGTTGGATGTCACGTATGAGGACCGTGTGCCTCTTTGCTTGGTGATCTTGATCCAACAAACCCTCCAAAACGGCTTCAATTTGGTGGTTTTCGGTGGAATCCATGGGAAGGTGTTCTTGAGGGTTGACTTCCGATTCCTCTTGATTGAGTAGGTTTTGGGGACCGAGCTTCTAGCCAAAGGTAGCCCACGAGGTACCCCAGCTATCCCTAAAGTCTCACTTGAATCCGTGGAACGAACCGGGAGATCGATCGAGGTGAAGGCTAGGTTTTTCCCGCGGGCTGAGTTCTTCCCGACTGTCCAGGCAAAACCGGCCTGACCGGTTTCCCAAACCAGTCTGACCGGTTTAGCCCTAGTGGGCTGTCGTGAGGATTTTGAGCAGGAGAGTCTTGTGCTGGCTATGGCTTTTCTTGTTCAAAGGTGGAGAGGTTCTTGAAGTGTTCTGGGGCAGTTTTGGCCTCGAAGGTCTTTTGGGTATTTCCTGGACAAAACCGGCCTAACCGGTTTGCCAAACCGGCCGGACCGGTTTCCCCTGCCTGTGAGAGGCTAAGTCCCAGAGAATCGGTCTGACCGATTTCATAAACCGGCCTGACCAGTTTTGGTTGCCAGCAGCAGTTTCGTGTTGTTTTCCGCTGTGTGTTTCGAGTGGCTGTTGGTTGGATCTTGCTCCTAGGTTCAGTAGCACTCCAGTGGCTACGTGGACTTGGCAAGAGAAGCTTGCGGTGGTGTCCGAGTGAAATTGGGTTCATAGGCCGAACTCTTGAGTAGAATTTTTATCGGCTCCCATTCACTCCCCCCCTCTCTGGTTCGCCGTTCCGGTCCTTCAAAAGCGCGCTCCAGAATGACCTCGTTGGCCACGACAACAGGGATGCGTGCGATGATGCACGACTCTAGCTGCGGGCGACGCGAGGGGTGCCCCAGGGGTGTTGAGGGGGGAGGAGGCGGAGGCGGAGGGCGGCGGTCCGCGGCACCGAGCGCGGGGACACCAGCGGAGGCCCCGCGGGAAGCGGAGGAGGGGCGGTGCCCCGGCGGGTCACCTCGCCCGCCCTGGCCGCGGCACGTCGAGGTGGCGGCGGCGCCCCCTCCCGAGGTGCCGCGTCGTGGCGCGCCGCGGAGGGGGGGGGGGCACGCCCGCGGCTCACGTGTGGCGGTGGAGACTGGGCGTCACGGGCCGCCGGAGGGGGGCGATGACGCCCCTCCGGCGGAGGAGGCGGCAGAGGGTCGCGGGCTGCCAGAGCAGGGCGACGACAGGGGTCCAGGGGGGCGGCGGCCGTGCCTCCCGCCCCTGCTGCAGTGGCAGAGGCGGACGGACGCCCCTCCCCTGTGCAACCAGAGGTGGAGGCGGGGAGCGGCTGGCAGGGCTCGAAGCGACCAGGGGTGGGGAGGGGGTACGACCTCCCGGACGTGGACGAGCGCCCTCCACCATCACCAGGCAAACCTTCGGGCGCCCGCATGAGCTCTCGTGGTGGCCGAGCTGGTGGCACTGGAAGCAGCGTGGTGCGTGAGGGCAGGAGGCGGCGATGTGGTCTTCCCCGAAGCAGTTGAAGCATTTCCCCACCAGATCCGAGGGGACGGAGGACGGAGGTGGAGGCGGCGGAGGCGGCGGCGACCGCTCCGCACGCAGCTGCTTGTGTGACCGCACCTCGACGAAGCCGTCGGCGTCCACCCGGGGCCCACGGGCGTGCCCGCCGGGCGGCGGCGGCGGCCCCACGGCTGCCCCCAGCACGGCGGGGCTCGGCCACGGGCGGCCCAGTAGGATGGCCAGCACGGCCGCCCCCGGCCTTGGTACGCCGATGAGGAGGGGGCGGAGGCGGCGGATGTGGGGACAACGGCCGCTTGCCCAGGATCCCCTTGGCGTAGGCGGCCACGGGCCGCGGTGCGGTCGTCGACGAAAGCTCAGCAGCGGCGGAGGCGACCGGGGCGGGGGGAGCACGGAGGAGCGACCGGGACGGGTGCGGAGGCGGGGAGGGGGAGCGCCCGGGCACTGGGATGCCGACCGCCTGCACCTGCTCCGAGAAGGTGGGAGAGGGCGAGCGACCGCGCGACACCGGGGAGTACGAGCCCGAGGCGGAGGAGCCCGAAGCCTCAAGGTCCCAGAGCTCCCGGGAGGAGGGAATGGAGGGGCCGGGCTCCGCCGGGCCAGGCTCCACTCGCTCCACCGGCGTAACCGGAGGCAGACGGGGGCCAGAGGGGCCGCCATCCACCGGCCCCGCAGAACGCGCCCCAGCACCTGCAGCAGAGACAAGCGGCAAGCGGTCGATGCCCGCCGCCTCTAGAAAATGCAGCCAGGCTGAGGGGATGGAGGGGGAGGGCGGCACCTTGCCGCCGTCGAGCCCCGCGAACTTACAATTTAAACTCAAAGAAACTTCCATGCTTACTAAATTATCCTAGAGCCTGCAACTACCAGTCTGGCAGCTCGAGTGACTTGGAGATTTTGGCGACAAGCACTTGTCGATGTTATTGACCCTGCTCTAAGCTAAAGGAACGATCAGTGGCGAATCTACTACTGGGTCGGGGGGGTCTCCAGCCCCTCCTACTCTCGGAATTCCCATGAAGCCCCCCTCAGCCCCCCTTGCAGATTTTTGGAGGAGGAAGGAAGGAAGAGGGAGTGAGAGGTAGAAGAAGCACAGTAAAGCCCCCCCTGAGGCTCGATCCTTGCTTCGCCACTGGGAAGGATGGTTGGGAAAACCAGTTTAACCAAGGGGCCCCTTTAATCAAAGTATAAGCTAGGGACGGGTATAAAAACCGAGGATCGGATTTATAGCCTAAATCCAAAGAAAAAAAACTATATTCCGACCAACACATGCTCTTCTTGTTTTTTAAATCACGAGTACATTGTGTCCTGAAATGTGTAAATGGCTACACACGTAGTATACCTCTAAACAAATCTTAGCTTATTCCCCCCGAGGCCCCTATGCAACGTCTCATATTCAAATTGCAACAAGGACAAAGTTGTAAAAAAGTATACTCCGTATTTGTGATTAAATCTACTTGGGATCATCACTAGCCATATTGAACCAGGCTTAGAGGCCAAGCAGAACATGGGAGTACTTGAGTGTTGCTCTAACAAAATCATTACTCCCTCTGTTCTTAAATATATGATGTTTAGGACAAGAAAATTAGTTCAAAATTTTTTGAACTAATTTTCTTGTCCTAAACGTCATATATTTAAGAACGGAGGGAGTATAAGTTACTAGTAAAGTTGTTGGGATTTGTTACCGTCGGCAAGTAAATTTATAAGAACGCGTGTACTGATCCGCACGGTAGCACAAGAGACACTCGAGATTATACTGGTTCGGGCTTCTGGAGAGTAATACCCTACGTCCAGTCTGAGAAGGGGTGTTCTTTATGCTCGGGAGTTTGTAGTAGGGGGTACAAACAAGTCGGGAGAGGGTTTCGAGCCCAAGTCCCTGGTGTGTAAGTGGTTCTTATAGCAGGGGTCTGCGTACGTGAGTGTGTGAGCGTTTGTGGGGTTGTATGAGATGAGATATCGATACTAAGTGCGTGTGGGGGTGGAAACAAATGTGTCTTATAAGTGCCCCTGTCCTTCCCTTTTATAGTCACAAGGGAGAGGCTCAGGGGGGTTACATCGAAGGTGTAAGCTGGTCTACAGTCCAGGGTGTCCTTCTTCTGTGCTGGGCTGTCAGCAGTAGCGGCGAAGCACTGTTACGGTGCTCCAGGTGATGGTGTAGGCTTTTCCTGAGTCGTGCGAGCCAAGTAGCCGTTCGTGGCAGGGTTTGACGAATCTGTCCCCTGACACCGAATCGGATGGGTCCGGGCGGACCGCTGTGGTGGTGCAGACACGTGGCGTCGCGCGGGGAGGTGTGCGCGGGAATCCCGGGATCTCGATCCAGAGGGGCCCACGCACTCTGTGCCTTCCCTGCGAAGCCTGCGCGGGCCGGCAACGGAAACTGCTTGTGCGAACGAGTAGTCGTAGACGGGTGGCAGAGACTACTCGTGCGAGCGAGTAGTCGGAGGCAGAGGTGAAGACTTGTCGTACGGGCCACCAAGTACTCAGAAGGGATGGCGCAGATGGCCGTGGGCCGCCTGCTTCCCGGCCCATGACGCAAACAAGTCGTACGGGCCCTCAAGTACTCGAGGGGACTAATACTCGTTGTATTAGTCGCCAAAACACGCCGTACATGGGTCCGTACTGCGTTTTTCAGAGGTCCTGGTAGGCCTTGGTCCATGGCCTCGTCAGTAGCCCCCGAGCCTGGTGTGGGAGTCGAAGACTCACTTCCAGGCTTAATTGCCACGGAGACGAGGAAGCTGGTCGTGTTTTCACCGGCGGGGACGCGCGAGCGGACCCGCGGGTAGTAGCCCCCGAGCCCACGGACAAGTCGGAGACTTGTGTGTGGGGTGAAATGTTGAACTCCTGGATTTGGGAAAACTTTGCTGCTTATCGTGCCATACGCGTCGTGGGGCGAATGGCAAAAGATCTTGTGCCGGTTGCGAAATCTATGTGTCCCGCTCCGTATGACATGGCGGCTCGGTCGTGGGCGGTGGGTAGTAGTGGGCGCGCCTTTTGAGGGGCGATGCTTCGGCGGGCGGAGGACGTGGCCCGAGGCGGTCCAGGCATTCACTGCCGGGGAGGGGAGGGTAATCATCCCCCCTTTTTATACCGTGGCCGCCGGCCAAAGTTTCCTCTTCCGCTTCCTTGCGCATTGCACCGCCGTCGCCACTATTTTCACCCCCGCAACTTCTGCGCGCAAGCCACTGAGCTCCTTCCGCTTTCTGTCGCGAGCCCGCTCCTTCCGTCGCTGCCACCACGGCCGACGCTACGTCGAACTGGTCATCCTCGACGGTGACTTGGTTCAAGCTCGACCATCTCACCTCCGACGGCATGCTGCCGCCACTGACCGAGGCGGAGGAGTGGAAGGTTCCCGGACCGGAGCGCCGCCCTCAGCCCCCGGAGGACTACGTGGTCTCGTTCGTGATTTTCCACGAATGCGGCTTCTCCGTCCCGGCGGGGCGGTTCATTCGCGCCGTCCTCGAGGAATACGGCCTCGAGCTCCACAACCTGAATTCGAACGGCGTCCAGCAGATGGCGGCGTTCGAAGCTTTGTGTGAAGGGTACTTGGGACAGGGAGCCCATTGGGACCTGTTCCGGTACTTCTATAAGTTCGTCTGCGTGAAGGATGACCGCACCGCGGCGGTGATTGGGTGCGTCAGGCTCCGCGGGAAGCAGGGGAGGATGGATGAGTACAGCACCACCAGCCTGACGAGTTCCAACAGCGGATGGCACCGGGATTGGTTCTACCTCAAGAACAATCCCGAGAACCCGCTCCGACGGTTCACCAACCGTTGGTACGACCGGGCGCCGGCGAAGTGGAGTTATGGGCCGGAGAAGAAAGATCAGCCCCGGTTCCTCGACGACACCCTCGGCGCCCTCAAGATCCTCCGCAACAATGGGGTGAACTTCATCACCCTAATCGGCGGCTACCATGCCAGAGGGGTCGTCCTGCTTCGCCGCCGCGCTCTGCGCCTCTGTCAGATGACGGAGGACCGAGCTCCCTTCGAGGGTTCAGTGATAGCGGAACCCCTGCCCTCGATGGACGAGGTCTAGTGCCGAGTGACCCAGGCCACTGTGGTCACTCATTTGTTCTGGCCGCTGCCGGACGCATTGCCGATGCTTCCCTCCTCGTTCACCGCGAACCTGGTACGTTTTTCCCTGATTTTGTTCCGATTTGTCTTCTGTGACTGTGGGTAAAGATTTTCTTGTATTTGCACAGATGAGAGGCGTGCGCATCCTCGCCTCGCGTCCTCCGCTGAAAGAGGACCGGACGCTCACTCGAGAGACCGCCGCACGGCAACAGAGGCGAGGGCAGCGCAGGAGGTCCCATTAGCAGAAGGAGATCGCGAAGCGGTCAAGGAATGACGACCGCGCCTCACGCCGATGTGCCGGAGAGGCCGACGTCTCCGAGAACAAGGACCCTTCGTCGGCGCCGCCGGACATGGACGAGGTCGAGTCCGAGTTCGAGTGGTCTGATGACGAGGAGGCGACGTCGTCGAGGCCACGTGGCGGGTCGATGCTCGCCTCGACTACAGCTGGCACCAGCTCGAGCCAGCAGGCGCCGCCCCCGTCCTCCCAGGCTAATCAGCCCGGAACGAGTGGCCGTGCTTCTCGGGGGGCCACCGCGAGAGAACTAGGAATTCTCCGCGGCACAACGACCCCACCCGTCACACGTCGAGGCGTGACACCTCGCGCCACCACTCTTCACACCGGAGGTCCCATTCTCCCTCGGCGCGCCCGTCACGGGAGCCACGGAGTGCTCCGGTGGTTTCCTCTCTACCTGCAGCTCAGAGCGGGGGCTGGCCCCGCCCCAGCAGCGTCTTGCGTCGGTCGTCGTTGCTGGGGGAGGATCGACGCCTTCTCCGACATCTGCCCTGTTTGTAGGGAGCAAGAGGGCGGCGTCTCCGCGCAACCTGGCCATCGGCTCCAAGCGGCCCGCCATGTCGCAGAGAGGTGAGCCCCAAGTTGCGATTTTTGACTATCTCTTCGTATTCATTGTGAGTGCGCCTCTTGCTTGCCGTTGTTGTGACATTCTTCACGCTTCAGGGTGCCCGACCGCCACACTCTGAGGCCGACGCATGTCAAGTCCTTGCGCTGCCCTGCCCAGGTGGTCGGGGACACACCATCGTCGAGCGGTCTGCTGCCGTCCCTCCAGCGGGGGCGGCGGTTGAAGAGAGAGGAGGGTCAGGGACCCAAGTGATGGCAGTCCCCCCACAAGGAGCTGTGAGCCTGGCTCGCAGCGACCTGTCAATGGGGACGATGGGTTTGGGGGGTGAGGCCCCCACGGAAGAAGCGCTCTCGGCCCACGCGGTCGAGTTGGCAAGGTGCCTGTCCGGCCCCTCGGAGCAAATTCTGGAAGACCCTGCTCCTGAGGCGCGGGCAGATGATTTTGAGTAGCCAGCCCCCGAGTCGTCGACGGGGGTAGACGATGATGCAAACGTCGAGCGGCCATCCCCCGAGTCGCTCGAGAGGACGGCCGAAGCGGCGGCGGACTCCGAGACCCTAGCCCCCGAGTCGTTGGCGGGAACATGGGGTACTGCAGAGGAGACGGCCACCCTTCACTCCGAGGGGGTTCCGGCCGCGATGGTCATTGTCGTGACCGAGGAGGCCGTTCCGATTTCGTCAGTCCCTGCATCGGACGTTGCTCCTCGGCCGAGCCCTACGGAGGTGGTCATCATCCCAGAGTCGCCCTCTCCGGTCGCGGTGGCGGACGAACAGATGCCACCTCCGACCTCGGAGATTGAAGAGAGCTCGAGGGGGCCGGGCCGACCTCATCGACAGTGGAGGAGGCGATGGAAGTTTCGCCGTTCTGGCTAGTGCCCGTCTCACGAGTTTAGGCCTCCGTCAGCTTGGATGCCGACGGCGACGCGGAGCTGGCAGCCCGTCGCAGCTTGGAGCGCGGCCTGCGCCTGAGCGAGCTGGCGCTGCGCCAGTCGGAGCGGGCAATCAGGGATCTGATCTAGCCCGCCTCGAGGGTGAGTCTTAGTCCTTCTTTTTCCTCTTCTTGGATTTTCATGCTTGTTTTCTCGTTTTCCTTGACCGCGAAGCTCACGTCCGGTCAGGAGCTCGTCGGGCGCTGTGACGACAAGTCTCGGGCCCTCGAGGCGCTGCGCACGGAGAAGGCCCAGCTGGAAGCGCAGCTAGCCACAACCTGTCTCGTGGCAGCTTCTAGCGAGGTCGACCGGTCATCGGAGCGTGCAACCCTCGAGGCGAAGGCTGCCGAGGACCTCGTAGCCATGGCGCAGGCGGAGAAGGCCGCCTTGGAGGAAAAACTGGCTGCGGCGGAGCAGGCGGCAGCGGAGCTGCACTCCAACACCGTGGTCGCTGCCTGTGCCACCCACCAAGAGAAGACGGAGCTCGAGGCCAGGGCGGGCCGGGCCGAGTCCGACCTCCAGACTGCGCGCGAGAGGGTGACAACGCTTGAGGACCAGGTTGGCAGCATCACCGTTGAGAAGGGCCGGCTTGAAGAAGTTGCCCAGAAACGCGAAGATGAGATCATCGGTGAACACCTCACGACCTGTTATCTTTGCTTTTTCTTCCGTGTGGTTACTTGATTCGTGATATCGTCTTGTTCTTTGGAGTGGACAGCTCTCCGCGTGGCCCGCACCGACTTGGAGAAAAAGATCGCAGCCTAGGAGAGTGCCGCAGCCACCCGCCTCGTCGAGAACCAGAAACTGGTGGAGCTAGCTCACGAAGCTAATGAGAGACTCAACAGTGAGAGCCGTGTCCCCTTCACGTTTTACATTCTTTGAATCAAGATGTCTTTCGCTGACATCGGTCTCTTTATTTTCCACCAGAGGTCGTGACTGAGCTTGAATAGGAAAGGAAGTCGCACGGGGAGACCAAGACCGACCTCACGCGGGTGCAGACGATCCGTGACAGGATTGCGGCGGCCATCATCAAGGCGATGGACGACCTTGGGGTTCCCCCTGGCAACATCAAGGATCGCTTGGAGCAGGCCGTTGCTTCAGCCCACCAACAGTCGATGGACACAGCCCGCGACATCATCCGCAAAGTGGTGGCCATCTTCCTATCGCATTATCCGGACATGGATAGGGAGCTGCTAGGCCAAGGATGGTGTCCGGGTTATGATAACGACGGGTATGATCACATCGAGGAGGGCACCGTCGACTTCGCCCAGACCATGATGAACCATGCCCTCCACGACCTGGGCCTGTGAAAGAAAAAGACAGAGTCGCCTCGCTGAGGCTTTGGGTTATGCTGGTGAGAACTTGTAATAAACTTTATGGATCGAGCCCTTGTGGTAGACTCGTGGGTCAAGCACCCCATTGTATTTCAAGTTAAGCATTTCGTTTGTTCGTTAACCTTCTTTCGAGTAGTTTGGAGTTTGCGAGCCCAAGCAGTGTAGCTTAAGACTTCGCTGGCGGTGTCTTGCTCCGCAGCCGCGGGGGCGTAGGAACCCGGTGACTCGACCGGGCTTAGTTTTGAAGTGTTACTGCTTGGGCGGGCAGCCCTGAGTACTTTTTGGAGAAGGATAGACGCGTGCGTATGTTTTTGCAAACAAGAAAACTCTTCAGAGTTCACTTAGACGGTTACCTGTCATCCTTTCGAGGGGGTGAGTGATCGACAACTTGAGATTACGAACTTTGCTCGTGGATCTTTGTACCGTAGCCGCGGGGGCGTAGGTACTCAGGGCCCGGACGAGCGCAGGTTTGTAACCGCTAGAGTCGTCATTCATCTCCCCTTAAGGGGTGCAGGCGTACCACGACGATCATACGAGAAACCGTAGACGGTTTTTGATCGAAAAAAGATTTCGAAACGCTCAGGGGAGGGGTGTCGTAGCCCCGGGTAGCCCCCGATCCCATGGATAAGTTGGAGACTTGCCCATGGGATGAGACAAGCATAAAAACATTTTACTCGAGTAAAAACGTAAGCTTGAGGAAGATATCATCTCACGAAAAAGAAAGTAGCTCGGAGCTCTTGCATTATCATAAGACGAAACAGAGTGAAATACTTAAGGGTAAAAACGGCGTAGCTGTTCTATGTTCCAGGCGTTGGAGATGACCCTGCTGTCCTCGTATTTGAGCTTGAAAGTTCCCGGTCGGAGCACCTGGTCGACGATAAACAGACCCTCCCATGGTGGCGAGAGCTTGTGTCGCCCCTCGTTGCTTTGAACTCGTCGGAGGACGTGGTCACCGACTTAGAACTCGTGCTCCTGTATGTTGCGCTCGTGGTAGCGGCGTAGAGCCTGCTGGTACTGTGCCGAGTGGAGGAGAGCAACGCTGCGTGCCTCGTCGAGCTGGTTGATGGCATCTTCGAGGGCAACTGGATTGCCTTCTTCGGTGTAAGCTTGAACTCGTGGGCTGCCGTAGTCGATGTCTGTCGGGAGGATCACCTCTGACCCGTGGACAAGGAAGAAAGGCGTGCAGCCAGTAGCCCGACTCGGCATGGTGCGTAAGCTCCATAGGACAGACGGGAGCTCAGCGGCCCATGTTGCTCGAAACTTCTCGAGGTGCTTGAATATCCGCGGCTTCAGACCTTGCAAGATCATGCCGTTGGCCCTCTCCACTTGCCCATTGGTCCTTGGGTGACTGACAGCGGCCCAGTCCACGCGGATATTGTTGTCGTCTCAGAACTTGAGGAATTTCTTGCCGGTGAACTGGGTACCGTTGTCGGTGATGATAGAATTCGAAATCCCGAAACGGTAGATGATGTCGGTGAAGAACGCAACGGCCTCCTCGGAGCGGACATTTGTTATGGGCTTGGCCTCGATCCACTTCGAGAACTTGTCGATGGCGACGAGCATGTGGGTGTAGGCCCCGGGTGCTTTTCTTAGTGGTCCGACCATGTCTAGCCCCCAGACCGCGAAGGGCCAGGTGATAGGGATGGTTTGTAATGCTTGCACCGGGAGATGCGTTTGTCGTGCATAAAACTGGCAGCCCTCGCAGCTGCGCACGATCCGAGTTGCGTCGGCAACCGCAGTTGGCAAGTAGAAGCCTTTCAGAAAGCCTTCCTGACAATGGTCTTTGGGCCGGTGTGATGTCCGCATGTGCCTGCATGGATCTCCTGTAGCAGCTCCTTGCCCTAGTTGGCCAGGATGCAACGCATGAATATGCCTTCAGCGCCCTTTCGACGGAGCTCACCATCGATCAGTTTGTACGACTTGGCCATGCGGGCGATCCGTCGGGCCGTCTCCTTGTCGGGCGGCAATTTCCCTTCCACCATCCACTCGAGGATCAGAATCCTCCAGTCAGGGTCTTCGAGGTTGGGCTCTTGTATCTCGTCAATTTCCATGACCTCTTGTGTCGATGGCTCCAGTGGCTTGTCCTCCTCGGAGCGGAGGGACGGCTCGTGCTGGTCGCTGGCAAAGACCCTGTGTGGGACGGTCTTCCGATTCGATGCTGCTTTGGCGAGAGTATCCACTGCCTTGTTGTACTCACGCAGCACGTGATTGAGCTCGAGCCCATGAAACTTGTCCTCCAGCTCACGCATCGCCTGGCAGTACGCGGCCATCTTCGGACTTATGCAGTTCTTCTCCTTCATCACCTGTCATACAACCAGATCGGAGTCCCCCCTGATGTCGAGGCGTCAGATTCCAAACTCGAGGGCGATCCGGAGACCGTTGATGAGTGCCTCATACTCGGCGACGTTGTTGGAGGCCGCGAAGTGTAGTCAGACCATGTACTCCATTCGCATTCCCAGAGGCGAGATGAATACAAGTCTGACCCCGGCTCCTTCCTTCATGAGGGATCCGTCGAAGTACATGAGCCACGTCTCGTGCTCGATGGGAGCAGGGGGCGTCTGGATCTTCGTCCAGTCGGTGATGAAGTCAGCTAATGCCTGCAACTTGATGGTGGTGGAAGGTGCATATTCGATGTTCTGTCCCATCAACTCGAGGGCCCACTTCGCAATTCTTCCTTCCACCTCCGGGTTTTGAATGATTTCACCGAGCGGGTACTTGGACACCACCGTGATGCGGTGTGAGTCGAAATAGTGCTGGAGCTTACGCTTAGTGATGAGGACAGCATAGATCAACTTCTGGATTTGCGGGTATCGCGTCTTTGAGTCAGAGAGGACTTCGCTCACAAAGTAGATAGGGCACTGCACTTTCTGTGTTTTCCCAGGCTCATCTCACTCGACTACTAACGCCGCGCTCACGACCTGGGTCGTTGTGGTGATATATAGGAGCATCGGCTCTCCCTCCGCGGGTGCAGTGAGCACAGGTGGGCTTTCGAGTAGTTTCTTGAGCGAATCGAGTGCCTCCTGCGCTTCAGGCGTCCACTGGAAATGCTCCGACTTCTTCATGAGCTTGTATAGTGGCAGGCTGCGTTCGCCTAGTCGAGCGATGAATCTGCTGAGGGCTGCGAGGCATCCGGTAATGTGTTGCTCTCCTTTCAGATTTTTGATGGGCCACATGCTCGTGATCATAGAGATCTTTTCGGGATTGGCTTCGATGCCGCGTTCCGACACGACGAAACAGAGCAGCATGCCCCTGGGGACCCCAAAGACACACTTCTCGGGGTTCAGTTTCACGTCGTGCTTCCTCAGCTTCTCGAAGACCGCGGTGAGATCAGGAAGCAGGTCTCCCACCTTCTTTGACTTGACCACAATATCATCTACATAGGCCTTGATTAGCCGTCCGATGAGATCTCCAAAGACACGTCGCATGCATCTCTGAAACGTGGCTCCTGCATTCTTCAACCCGAAAGGCATAGAAACGTAGCAGTACGCGCCAAACAGTGTGATGAACGAGGTCGCGAGTTGGTCAATTAGATCCATCACGATCTGATGGTATCCCGAGTAAGCATCGAGAAAACAGAGGGTTTCGCACCCAGCCGTTGAATCGACTACTTGATCTATACGCGGTAAAGGGAACGGATCCTTTGGACATGCCTTGTTCAGGCTCGTGTAATCAACGAACATCCTCCTTTTTCCATTCTTCTTCTTAACGAGTACAGGGTTTGCTAACCACTCGGGGTGGTATACTTCACGAATGAACCCTGCACTAATGAGCTTCTTGATCTCCTCGCCGATAGCCTTGCACTTGTCGGAATTAAAGTGGCACAGACGCTGCTTGATTGGCTTCGAGCCGGGCTTAATGTTGAGCTTGTGCTTGGCGACCTCCCTTGGAATCCCTGGCATGTCGGAGGGCTTCCATGCGAACACATCGAGGTTCGCACGGAGGAAGTCGACGAGCGCGCTTTCCTAGTCAGAACCGAGTGCCGTCCCGATACAGAGTGTGCGGCCGTCGTCGGAGACGGGCACCTCCTTGGCGTCCTTGGCGGGCTCGAAAGAGCAGGCCGCTCACTTAGACGACTCGGGGATTTCTTGGTCCTCGGAGGGGGGCTCAGCGGAGAGCTTCTCAGACTGGATCAGTGCTTCAGCGAACTGGAAGCACTCAGCATCGTATTCGTACGCGTATTGGAAAGTTGTACCCACTGTGATGATGCCCTTCGGTCCGGGCATCTTCAGCTTGAGGTATGTAACATCCCAGAAATTTTGAACATTTTGCCAAGTGTGAATTTTCACAAAAATTTAAAACTTTTTGTGTGAACATGCGTGCTACCAAGTTTTATCCCAAATTGCTAGCCTCTGACCTTAAATTCCAAATAAAATAAAACAATATAAAAATTATTTTCAAAATTATAGTATAGATGTGATTTGGTTTTTCTTGGACTTTATTTGGATTTCAATTGTGTGGAGTTTGAATTTGAAAGTGATTCAAATTCAAACCTATAGTTTAAACCTTATTCCAAATCTATATTCAAAACTCTATCTGCTAACATGGGTCAGCTAACTACTAACCAAATCCGGCTGATCACCTCCAACTCCCGGCCCAGGAACCAACCAAACCCTGGCTTTCTTCCCTCACAACCGAAGTCAGCCCAGGCGGCCCATCCAGCCCAGCACACCGCCCCGTCCTGTTCTTCTTCTTGCCGCGCCGGTCCACGCAGCGCGCTCTGACCTGCGTCGCCGCCACGCCCGCACGTTCGTGTGCGCACACCCGGCTAGGGGACAGGACCCCGACCGTGCCTGTGGCACGGACGCCGAGCCAGGCGGCCGCGCCCACGCACCGCCCGGCCTTTTCCCTTTCTACCCTCGCCTGTCGACGCGCTCCCGCGCCCGCCAGCCTCTGTCGCACCGCCACATCACCACCGCGCCTTCACGAGCCAATAGGAGCCCCAGTCGTGACGCTTTTGCCCTTCACCTCGGCGTGTTCGACCAGCTAAAGCCCCTGTGCTGTATGGATTTGTACCACTTGAGACAGGGTTTGCACGTGATAGCCACTTCCTGGGACTATCACAGATGTGCAGAGGATCGGGTTTCCAGTTTTGGAAATCTGGTTCGTTTCAGGTGGTATCAGAGCCGTACTTGACCGTAGGACGAGCCCTAGCAATGGCAGATAGTTTAGGACAGCCTAAACATCCTTGATTGAGTATATACTCCTTGAATTTTATATAAACCCCTTGAATTCTACTATTACATCCTTGATTTCTCACTAACTAACTAACTAACTAACTTACTAACAACGTTTCTTCGGGTTTGCTGACGTTTGGAGAACAACGAATGTTGCTTGATCAAGACCGAGACATACTACGGAAGGATGCCCCGTACAAGACAAAGGCAACAACTGTAAACGCAGTGAAGGAGATTGGGTACAGGAAAAAGATGAAGACAACTCTACAGGACTTAACTAGACTACCCCCTGTTGAACCCTCAATACCAGTTTACACCATCACAGTTGCCCTACATTGGAATTCGGACTACCGAAGATGGAGTGGAAGGCCACCTTGATGCCACTTGAAGTCTGCATACCAGAGAAGCGATAAGAACAATATGCACCCTCCCATCCCCCGTCTCCGCTCAGGACGAAGTTTGGATAACGCCACTTTGAAGATAACAAGGAGTTAAGATTCTAATTCCAAGTGCGCCAACATAAGGAACTGGTTACCTACTATATGGATTTGGCACACGTAAGCTTGGTCGCAGGAGACGGAACCTCCAGTGATGCCCGTAGCACACCATTTGGATAAGATCCCTCGACTTGGGGTTACACAAATAGTCGATTCGCTAAAGACGAAGATATTAGAACAAGCTGCTACTATAAGAGGCAAGGAATGGATTGGACAGTTGAGTTCAGATTACCATACAAGAAAGCATCACATACATGGGATAAAGAGTTGTTAATTCACCATAAGGAATTTCCCCGGACGTGAGGTATGAATCTCGGATGCCTGGAAATTGAATCTCCCTAACCGACCAAAGATGATGATAGATTGAGATGGACAGATGAGAAACATGGGGCACAGATAAAATGATAAACATAGAGCACCCCTTTTGCAACGACAATGCCACGAGAACCATGGACGAAGAAGAGTAGTCCAACTAAGAGGGAGTATCTGAATTGGAAGAATTGGACAAGAAGTATTGGACTAAGATGAAGAAGATTTTAGCTTCCTACCACAGGACCCCATGCGCCTCTTAGGTTACGTATGGAACCCCTCCAGTCAGAAGACGATTTTGGTAATTGGACCCTAATCCGGAGGATCGTGAAGGTAGCAATTGCTACACGATACAACATCAGTACTATATGAGTCAATTGGATAGCAATAAGTCATGTGACTCGAAGTGGAATATGGAACACAATTTACCGATTCTCAATCAAGCCAGTATGGATAAGAACTTCACTAGCCTATTTCGGAAAGCTCAGCACCGAGACATCAGATGGATGTATCCTTTCAAGTGATGCAACACTAACCTTAGTGAAATCCCTCAAGTGCCCACGTTATACTAGAATGTTTTTCCCTGGTGTATTCCCGGAGGTCTTAGGAGTCAGCCTTGAGGTACACATTTGTTTGGTGCACTGCTTGAGTGATTGGATCTTTAATGTTGTTATGGTTGTTATGCCTCTTCATGTTTGTGTGAAATTGTACTGAGTGCCTTGCTTGCTAGATTCTTTGGATGACTTCTTTTAGAGGCCTTAGCACCCCATCCTGCAAGATTAAGAGCTTGAAGAATGAAGACCGATGAGTCAAGCTTAATAACAAGACCAATCTTCAGAAGAGGAGAAGAATTTCTCGCAACCTCGACAAATCAGACCAAGACTTCAGATGAGTTACCCGATGATCATTGGAATCGAGTTCGCAAACCAGAAAATGATTACCCGAGAATTTGAAACCCCGAAAGCTCAGAAGCGTATGAACCTCCATGGAAGCATATATTGGTTAAGAGCAGTTGAGTACCCTAAGATGTCAATGACACATTTCGGATAAGTTCAGCCGATCCCACTTTTGGAATAAGCAAATAATGAAGAAGCTCTACTGGACACCGGATATTGAACTAGTGGGAAGAAGAACTACTTCAACAACTACTGGACACATGTTAGCTGTTCGACCTCGCAGTAGGAACCTACCACACCATTGGAAAATGAGTTAGAAGAGTTTGCTAAGCATACAAGAGTAAGGTAGATGTGACTTCTGCGTGAAGATCCATCCCAAGAAAATTGGAACCAAATTGACTAGTGTGAGATTTCGGATGGGAATAGTCACTCACATAGTCGAGGGTGTTGCAGATGACCCCTCTTAACATGGACTATCATGAATGGGAAGTAACCATTCATAGTGTTTATGACTAAGAGCTATTTGGACATGTCGGATGTTGCTAGCACTCTGACGAGAATCGTTGGAGACATGCTAAACCAACAAATGGATTACTATAAGAGTGACATACGAAGATTTTGTAAAGACTACTGGACAATCCAAGAATTTCTGGAGGTTGAGAGATCACCCAGGAATTTGAGGAATTTTGATTAACCGCACGAGACCCTATGATGGAATACAAGTATTACACTAGGGAGAACCATTTGGAAGTGCTTATACAAGAAGCTAAGATATCTCCTAAGTCACGAGATGGCTGAGTAAGCAAAAGGAAGTTATGATCTCCAAGAGCCGCTAGTTACTGAGAGTGCACGCCATAAGAGGTGCGACTGCACTATTGTTTTGGAAAAACTGGTAAATCTAATTATGGATCAAGAGATAATATTTTATATCTTCAACCTATCCCATATGGATAGGGCTTCAAGAAGATTTTTTGGATAAACTAGGGAAAACTAGAGAATATATGAAAACATGGATGAAGAAAAGATATTAATGAGACTCAACCTCTGTTCAGCGTACCCGCTTTGGATAAGCAATCAAATTTGGACAAAGATCATAATATATTTATGGGTACACTAAGAATATGAGCGTTCGTGTAAGGCAACAATTTGGATAAGAGCTTGCTAAATGCATACCGCTATTTACCTACTGCAAGTTAGGCTCAGAGCTATCGCCGGTGTGGCAGACCTCCGCTAGGCATAAAGTATACGACTCCCTCATATGGGAAGAAGTGGGAGATTCGTGCCTAATTGGATTAAAAGATACATAATGGACGCCCAGAGGATGAGGCTGAGTTCATACGGTGTAATTTTTGGAATAAACTTAACGGTTAAGAAGGATGTAACCTCAAGGGAGAGGATTGGAAAGAGATGAGGCTAACACGCTTCAAACTGCTCTAAGTTCATCGAGCTTGTGAAACACGGCTAGAAGAGATAGATTAAAGTAAAGGAAGCTCTGGCCTACGACTGGAACTTCTTGTGGACATGGACTAGAGTAAAGATCTTGAAGATATGTGGACTAATCTTAACAACTTGCTTAAGGATGATAACGAGAGAGGACATCAACATCTTGAAGACAAACCGAAGTGAAGACCCTCACCACCCCCGGTACGAGCTTAATCTCGGAGACGAGATTCTTGTGAGGGGGGAGGAATGTAACATCCCAGAAATTTTGAACATTTTGCCAAGTGTGAATTTTCACAAAAATTTAAAACTTTTTGTGTGAACATGCGTGCTACCAAGTTTTATCCCAAATTGCTAGCCTCTCACCTTAAATTCCAAATAAAATAAAACAATATAAAAATTATTTTCAAAATTATGGTATAGATGTGATTTGGTTTTTCTTGGACTTTATTTGGATTTCAATTGTGTGGAGTTTGAATTTGAAAGTGATTCAAATTCAAACCTATAGTTTAAACCTTATTCCAAATCTATATTCAAAACTCTATCTGCTAACATGGGCCAGCTAACTACTAACCAAATCCGGCTGATCACCTCCAACTCCCGGCCCAGGAACCAACCAAACCCTGGCTTTCTTCCCTCGCAACCGAAGTCAGCCCAGGCGGCCCATCCAGCCCAGCACACCGCCCCGCCCTGTTCTTCTTCTTGCCGCGCCGGTCCACACAGCGCGCTCTGACCTGCGTCGCTGCCGCGCCCGCACGCGCGCGTGCACACACCCGGCTAGGGGACAGGACCCCGACCGTGCCTGTAGCACGGACGCCGAGCCAGGCGGCCGCGCCCACGCACCGCCCGGCCTTTTCCCTTTCTACCCTCGCCTGTCGACGCGCTCCCGCGCCCGCCAGCCTCTGCCGCACCGCCACATCACCACCGCGCCTTCACGAGCCAATAGGAGCCCCAGCCGTGACACTTTTGCCCTTCACCCCGGCGTGTTCGACCAGCTAAAGCCCCTGGCGAGACCCCTCATGCAAGCCAGCGCTCAATTGGGGTTTCTCCCCTTTGGTCCTCTGTTTCGCCGCTGGGGAAAAGAGAGAAGGGGAAAGGGGGGGAGCACAGGGGGAAGAGGGAGAAGAGAGGCGCGCCGCCGTCGCGCTGTGCCCCTGAAGCCGAAGCCGCACGCGCCGGAGTCGGACGAGTTGCGGGGAGGGCCGTCCACGAGCGGGCGGAGATCGGAGAAGAGGAACACGACGCGCCGCCGCCACACCTCGCCGTCGTCGTCGATATCTTCCCTGACGCGGCCGTCACTGCATCGTCTACACCTCCGCCCCTCGGTGAGCCAGTGACCGCAACTCCTCTTCTTCTTTACCATGGGAGCGCGCCCCTGCGCCGCGCCACCGGCCTTCGTGCCGAGCTCCGTTCGTGCGTTCGCCGCCATGGCGTACCCCAACGCCGCGCCGGTCGTCGCCGTCCTTTCCGCCGTGCAACCTCCGTTCTGTGGACCGGCCTTCGAGCCGGGGTTTCCTTGTGCAGGTGCTCGCGACGCCGTCGCTGTCACGCCGCTCCGCGACTCCCGGCCTTTGGGTGCTCGCGCGCCGGCTGTCCTTGTTGCAGCCAGGGAAGGTCCTGTGCGTGCACTTGTGCCATGGTAAGCACACCCAGGTGCTAAGCCACACTGCACCGAGTTCCTGGTCGCGTTTGCACCGTTCCGCGGCTGCTCGTGTTTGCACCATCGCAGCTCCTCGTCGCGCTCCGCTGCACCGCGCCGCGGCTCAGGGCTTCCAGGCCCCGCGCGCCGATCCGCCTTGTCTCGTTCAGGTCGACCCTGCTCGCACACGCATGCACACAAGATGAGCACGCCCAAGTGCTCAGCCACGTCGCCGCCCGTGTCTGCTTTGCTCTTGTTCAGTTTCCGCCGCGCCGCGGCCAAGGTCCATACCCGCACCGTCATGCTGAATGCCGGCCTTCGAACCGAGGGAGCCGCATCGTTTCTGTCCGGCCAACGCGCCGTGTCTCCATGCAGGGACCGCACCGCCACACCTCGGCTCCTGCCGAGCCGTGCCGCTCTGCGCCCTTGCCTCGCCGCCGCGCACGCCTTCGCCGCGACGCAACCACGCCGCGTGCCGCGCTGCTCTGCAAGCTTGCGCCGCCCTGCTTTGTTTCGTGCCGCGCCGCTCTGTTCTGCGCCGCCTTACCTTGCCGTCGAGCCCACGCAAGCTGTTGATCTGTGGTCCGGCCTCCGAGCCGTGACGTTCTCTCTCTGCTGGTGCACGCGCAGCCGCATCAGCCAAATCCCGTCGCCGGCCGGCCCTTGCTGCGCCGCCTTGCCGCCATGCCTTGCGCTGCTCCACCTCACACCGCACCACGTTGATCCTCGCCGTTCCGCCGCGCGCGCAGCCCGGCTTGGCATCGCACCTCCTGCTGCCATCACCGCGCCGCACGGCTCTGGAACACCGCGCCGACGCCGTGGTCGTGCTCGCCAGCGTGATGAGGACCAGCCTACGTGCCGAGGTGCTTTCGTTGCAGGTGAACGTGCGCCGCCGCCGCCGTAACCAAATCCCGCCGCCGGCGAACCGTGACCGTGCTGCTGATCCTTTTTGGCTTTTCGTCGAAGACCTTGCCCGCATTCCCTTTCTCTTGCACCTGAGTGGAGCCACGCCCTGGACCACACGCCCACCTGGCCACACAAGCCACAGAGAATCCTATAGCCGCCCAGTCGAACGAACTCCAGGAGAGTTTGGGGAGAAAAGCTGGACTTCAGCACAGAACCCCTTGGGCTTGGCCCACGAAGGTCTTTTGGGCCAAATGTTTTTCAGGCCAGACCAAATAAGAGAAGAAGGTGGTTCTCTAGACTTTATCAGCCTTGGGCCAAACTGGGCCGGCCCATTGGGCCACTAACACTTTGGGCCCAACTTCGACCCACTAACCTGCTGACCGCTGACGTCATGCTGACGTCAGCAATATTTTAATAAAATTATTTTCTGATTTAATAAATGTTTTATAACTCCTTTTCCTTTAAAAATTCATAACTAATTATCCGGAGCTCCGAAAATTATGAAACCAGTTGCGTTGGTTTCATAATTTCGAGACGCTCGCTGCTACCCTATCCTTTTCCGCTCTTAACCTTGAACCAAGCCTCTTTTACCTGCGCTCTTGGTATAGAATTCGTGGCTGCTGCCCGCCACTGCGCTTTTGTGGATCTGGGACGCCGGAACCCCGCAACTAGCCACTGGCCTGCCGCGGATAGGAATAACTTCTCCAAGTCGTGTTCACACCGCTCCCCTTCCTTGCACCACTTCCACCGCTTTGTGCCGCAACCCGCAAACCCGCTCTCGCTCTGCTTTGCTTCGAGCCGCGTAGCACGCGTCGTACCAAGTGTTAGTACCCGGAAGGCCGCGCGTGATGGACGGCTGTGCCTTGAGCAGAGGCCTCTGCTTCAAGCACGGCAACCCTGTGTTGCAACCTGGCTACTACACCATGGTTATCGTCGCATCGCTAGCACTTGTTCCATCGTGCTCTCGAGCACGCTTTACCGCATCACCACCCTTTTGCCGGCCACAAGTCGAATCTTTCCTCTCCTTGTGCTGCTGCTGCCACCGTTTCTCCGGTCGTTAGGTAGGGATGTGGAACGGCGGCCACCGTTTCTGCCCTATCCGGCGGGTCCAGTTGTACAACCTCTGCAGAGTGTTAAACCTATAGCTATAGTCTGTGTCCACTGGTATGGACAGCCCACGGGTCTGTTACTCTAGCTAGACTCTTCTTGTGCTGCTTCTCTCCCCCGAGTGTGTGAGCCCGGCTTCGTGCCGTTGAGATGTGAGGTAGGAGTTGGTGACCTCACATCACAGATGAGTGTGGGATGCTGTGACTCGGTTGAGGACCAGTGTTTTGGTGTACTTTCCTTGGTTGGGGTTTTGACCCCGGAGGCGTTGGCCTCAGAGGTGTGGATCTCCTCGTACCTTAATGTTGCTACCGCTGCTTGCATAAACTTACTACAGCCAGATATAGGTTTATCCATGCATATTAGAATTCATCCACCGCTTTTGCTCTTTGTTGGGAAGCTGACATGACCTACCCGCTTATCGGGTAGATGGCAATGCTTTCAGACTTGGTGATCGACTACGACAACGACGAGGAAGGATGGGAAGACTAGAGCTGGTCCTACACTCAAGTTTGCCTGTGGAGCTGGAGACGCTTCACTTCGATAGATCCGCTGCGTAGACGAATTACCTTTCTTGTTTAGTCCAGTTGGACTTGTACCCGACTTATGCCGAAATGTTGTACTCTGATGTATTAATAAGATTATGTAATTTCCCCTTTTTCCTGTGTTGTATGGATTTGTACCACTTGAGACAGGGTTTGCACGTGATAGCCACTTCCTGGGACTATCACAGATGTGCAGAGGATCGGGTTTCCAGTTTTGGAAATCTGGTTCGTTTCAAGGTACGTGTAGTTGGGGATAGCCATGAACTTAGCGTAAGCTGGCCTTCCGAGTATCACGTGATACGTCCCCGGGAACCCTACCACTTCGAAGGTGAGGGTTTCCTTTCGGAAGTTGTTCGGAGTTCCGAACGTGATAGGCAGATCGATCTGCCCGAGGGGGACCGCCTCCATCCCGGGTACGACCCCGTGGAAAGGCGCCGTCGATGGCCGTAGTCGGGAGCGCGGGATACCCATGTCGTCCAAGGTCGACATGTAGATGATGTTGAGGCCGCTGCCTCCGTCCATCAGTACCTTGTGCACACGCTTGGTGCCGAACAAGGGTGACACGACTAGTGGATAGTTGCCTGGTCGTGGTATGTGGTCGGGATGATCGTGCCGATCGAATGTGACCGGAGTCTCTGACCACTTCAGGAACGTCAGGGTCGCGCGCTCAACCTGGTAAACTTCTCGCCGTATCAGCTTCTCCTGGCGTCTTGGTGGTCGCGCCTCTGAACCCCCGAAGATCATCATAACAGCTCCATCTTCGTGGGGGTAAGCAGCTTCGTCATTGCCCTTGTCCTTCCCTCCATCATTGGTCAGAGCAGTGTTTCGCTTCTTCAACGTGCCGGAGAGGTAGGACTTCATCAAGTTGCAGTCCTTGAAGGCATGCCTGACTGGGCCCTTGTGGTTGGGGCACGGAGCCTCCAACAGCTTCTCGAAGTGATCCGTCGGCGAGTTACTTCTTGGTTTCGTTGCCTTTCGGTCGACGGTAGCCACCAAGGTGTCGTCGTGGTGCCTCTTGTCTTTATTCTTCTTTTTCTTGTTGGTTGTCGCGGACGGACCATCATCGACTTCAATCGGCTGTTTCCCCTTGTCGGTACCGGGGCTTAGCGTTGTGGCCACAGCTTCTTCCCCGTTGGTGTGGTCGGTAGCAATGTCGAGCAACTCCCGAGTAGTTCGTGGCTTCCGTCGCCCGATCCAATGGATCAGCGTGGCACACGTGGTGCCGTTCTGGAAGGCCGAGACGATGTCCGTGTCGGTGGTGCTCGGCAGCTCGGTACACCGCTTGGAGAAGCGACGAATGTAGTCACGTAAGCTCTCGCCCTTCATCTGCTTGCAGTTGCGTAGATCCCAGGGGTTCCCTGATCGGGCGTACGTGCCCTGGAAGTTGCTGACGAAGGCGTCATGTAGCTGCGACCAACTGTCGATCTTGCCTCGCAGCAAGTGCTCGAGCCACGTACGGGCCGAGTCCGTGAGATGTAGCGGGAGGTTCTTGATGATGAACAGGTCGTCCCGAGCTCCGCCGGTGTTGCATGCCAGCCGGTAGTCTTCCAACCAGACGCTGGGGTTGGTTTCACCGTCGTACTTGGGTACAAAAGTCGGAGCTCTGAAACGCGAGGGGAAATGAGCGTTGCGCACATTCTTCCCGAAAGCGCGACATCCATGTGCATCAGGGAAGTTGCTCCGGCTTCGGTCTTCATCGCTATCGTAACGACTGCCGCGCCACCAATTGTGCTCCTTGCGAGGTTGCTGGTCGCAACCATCATCTTGGCCCACGTCGACCCTCCGTCGCACTTTGATGGTGTCGCGCGCGTCGCGGTTAGGGCCCAAGCGGCTCTTGACCGGTACGTTGACTTCCTCAGACCGTCGCGGCTGCTGCGATGGTGCTGCAGGTTGTCGTGGCTCAGAGTGCCCGCGACCCTGCGAGCCCCACTGTCGAGAAGCAAAACTCTCCGCTTGCTGTACGGCGGTAGTCTCGAGGAGCGTCTTGATCTGCTTCTGCATTTCCTTTTCTTGAGGCGTGGCGGGCTCTGGGATCTTCCGGAGAAGAACTGCTGCTGCCGCTAGATTTTGTGACACCCTTTTGAAGACGGGTGTGACGTTAACAACGTCTCGATCATCGTTAATGATGCGTTGCTGGACGTCCCTCGCGCGTACGCGAGCGGGAGTCGGATTCGGTTCCTGCCAGAGTTGTTGGTGGAGCTGGGCTCGCTCGTCGTCGAGCTGGCGTTGTGCGTCCTCCAGCTCATCCAGTCGGGCCCGTTGTGCGGCAGCGTTAGGTGGGTCTTGCGCCCCGGCCGCGCTATCCGCCGTCGAGCTGTGGGCGGAGTGGACCACCCCCTCTGGAGTGTGGGCCGGTGCTGGAGCAACCGGAGCGTTGCCGACGACGAAGCACTCACGCGAGGGATCGTATCCCCCATCGTCGGAGTCATCGGAATAACCGAAGCAATAGTACGCCGCCGTCTGGAAATGATGGAAGGCGCCGGCGTCGCGAAGCCCGGAGCAATCCCATTCCGGACCCGAGATGTCATCAGTACCGTCAGTCACGAGTTACTGCTCATCGGGCGAGGTCGCTAGCAGCTTCATGTTGCACCAGAGATGATGACTTGGGTGGTTATCATACAAAGCCCGGTCTGTGCTTGAGGAAGAGGAGTATGCCGCCGCGTAGCATGTCCCTCGAGAGAGAGACGGCCTCGGGGTGCTCTCTCTGGCGATGCGCTCCGTTGAGTCCGATGGCAGGGAGTCTTCTGTTGCGCTGGTAGGTAGCGGCGTGTCAGCTTCACCTCACGGGGGGGAGCTAGCACGTGCCACCCTATGTCGCTCCGCCTTGGCCCGATTCGAGCGCTTGCCAGAGCGCCTCTTGCGTCGGGGCGAGCGTGGTGTGGTGGCCGGAGCAGCAGTTCGTGCAGGTGCGTCGGCAACCTCGTCGACGAGGTTCATGAGGTAGCCGTCTCCAGTTGCCCGGAAACTCAGGCTCCCGAACTGGATCTCGAGCCCAGCCAGGAGTGAGTCGGTCGATCCCATGGGGGAACTTACTAGTGACGGCTTGTTGATGGCTTTCGTCGGAGCGAACGATGGGAGGGCCGTGCAGACCCTAAAAAGAACGTCGAAAATACGCGAAGCCCCCTACCTGGCACGCCAACTGTCAGGGTTTGTTACCGCCGGCAAGTAAATTTATAAGAATGCGTGTACTGATCCGCACGGTAGCACAAGAGACACTCGGGATTATACTGATTCGGGCCTCCGGAGAGTAATACCCTACGTCCAGTCTGAGAGGGGGTGTTCTTTGTGCTCGGGAGTTTGTAGTAGGGGGTACAAACAAGTCGGTAGAGGGTTTCGAGCCCAAGTCCCTGGTGTGCAAGTGGTTCTTGTAGCAGGGGTCTGCGTACGTGAGTGTGTGAGCGTTTGTGGGGTTGTATGAGATGAGATATCGATACTAAGTGCGTGTGGGGTGGAAACGAACGTGTCTTATAAGCGCCCCTGTCCTTCCCTTTTATAGTCACAAGGGAGAGGCTCAGGGGGGGTTACATCAAAGGTGTAAGCTGGTCTACAGTCCAGGGCGTCCTTCTTCTGTGCTGGGCTATCAGAAGTAGAGACGAAGTACTGTTACGGTGCTCCAGGTGATGGTGTAGGCTTTTCCTGAGTCGTGCGAGCCAAGTAGCCGTCCCCCCCAGCACCATTCTCTGAGTAGTTAGTCGGGTACAGGAAGCAGGATTCGTACCCTGACCTTGTTAGTGGATCAGGGATTTGTCTTTTCTGGGTACCGCGGTCATGGAGTGGTCTGTGCCACGATGATCGAGGGATAGGTGACGGCTTACACTGTGCCGTTCGTGGCACAGCGTTTCCCGTGCCATCCGTAGTACGATACGTGCTGCCCCCGCTGAGGAGTGGTAGGAGGATTCGCCCTCTGGCAACAGATCGACCTGGTTAGGGTGGACCGGCGCGGAGGGGCCAGCACGTGGCGAGTCGCGCGCCTGGGTATCACGGGATTCCAACGGGGCCCGTGTACCTGTGGCCTTGGCGGCCAAATCTTGAACTGGTCGGAGGCGGAAAACCACTCGTGTGAGTAGGTAATCTATGCCACGTCTTTCGATGCTTAGGGTGTAGCGTGTACTGCACCGTGCGTTGCTCAGCGTTCCTTACGTCGTTAGCAGTACGACGGCTACTGTGCCGTTCGTGGCAGGGTTTGACGAATCCGTCCCCTGACACCGAATCAGACGGGTCCGGGCGGGCCGCTGTGGTGGTGCAGACAAGTGGCGTCACGCGGGGAGGTGTCGCGGGAATCCCGGGATCTCGATCCGGAGGGGCCCACGCACTCCGTGCCTTCCCTGCGAAGCCTGCGCGGGCCGGCGCAACTACTCGTGCGAACGAGTAGTCGTAGACGGGTGGCGGAGACTACTCGTGCGAGCGAGTAGTCGGAGGCGGAGGTGAAGACTTGTCGTACGGGCCACCAAGTACTCGGAAGGGATGGCGCAGGTGGCCGTGGGCCGCCTGCTTCCCGGCCCATGATGCAAACACGTCGTACGGGCCCTCAAGTACTCGAGGGGACTAATACTCGTTGTATTAGTTGCCAAAACACACTGTATATGGGTCCGTACTGCGTTTTTCAGAGATCCTGGTGGGCCCTGATCCATGGCCTCGTCAAAAGTTTTATTAACAACTCCCTTAAAATGGTTAGAGGGCCTAGGCCTCCTCCCAGCTCCCCACAAAGGCACAAACCCAACTCCTTGTCCCATCATCCTTAGGGTGGGTCTACCATGCCTCAAGCTTTGCTCCTTGTGTACTGATGATAAAGAGTCCTCTAATCTCTACTCCTAAAAAGTATGAAGTGGAGAAAAAAACCTGTTAGTACTTTCTTCCGCTCTGCCGTGCGTCCGCCCCCTTCCCTACGTGCGTCCGCCCCGCTGCATACGACCTGCTTGTGGGCCCCCGTCGCCCTCTCCCTTTCCTTCCGCCACGCCTCCCCCGTTCTCCATCCAAACCCTAAACCTGTGTTCGCCTCCCTCTCCACCGCGCGCCCGCCGCCGCCGCTACCCCAGACGCTCGCTCGCTTGCCTTCCTCCCCCAGCCGCGCACCTCCCCCGTCCACTGCCGCCGCCCCTTGCCCTCCTCTCCTTCTGCTCATCGCCGCTCACAAATCGTCTCCTCCCTCCACCGTGCCGCGCCTCCTGCGTCCGGCGGCCGGATTCGCCGCCGAGCAAGGTCGTGGCCTTGCCGCGGCGGTCGGATGCACGCACGATATAGGGCAGCAGCCACTGGATCTCGCGCTGTGCAGGTCTTGCTGGGGACGCCAGGGTCGATCCGGGCCAGCGGTCTCGATCCTGTGCACCACTTCTTCCCAATATCTCCTCGCCGCCTTCGTCTCTTTCGACACGCTCATAGCCACCGACATCGACGTCGGGTCCCCGACGAGCTGCTCCGGCCCCTCACCTGAACCAAATCCGCCGTCATCTGGGTCTGCCGCCACGCTCGTACGTGCCTCCTTACAAGCTTGAGTTCTATCCAAGTTTTTGGATTGGTTGGCACCTATGCTGATCCGGAAAACCTGTTGTGTTTCCCTCTACCTTTTCTTTTGATCTACAGGGGCACATTGGCATCCAACGGATTTCGTGAAGTAAATGTCCAGTTCAAGGTGAGCCGTGCCATTCTGTTGAGACCCCCAACCACTTTTTAGCCTGCATCTGATGGAGCATCTTTCTTAGAATGCTGAAATTTGACATGTTTGAATCGATTTTGTTAATCTTTGTGGTCAATAACAGTGTTGGGTTTTGTTTATAACTCCAATAACTCCATAGGTGGGCTCTGGAGAAGTTCAATTATTCCGTTTACATAGATATGAAATAGAACTGCCCTGGTTAGAACTATAATGGTTATTTGGAGTGAAGTTCATTTGAAGATAGGCTACCATCACTAATTTTATCTTGTCTGCAGGTGCTCTTTGTCTTGACGTAGTTGCCAAGTTGCTCATCTGACTTGAGATCCCAGGATGCTCATCTTTTATGTAGGTGCTTTCATGTGCAATTGTATAATTGTGTGGCTATCTATTTTTCTTGTTGTGTTTTCTAAATTTTGGTGTTGACTTCCTGAGGAAACTATTAAATGGATACCAATGGAGTTTATGCAGTCCTAGAACACCCTTTCATGAACTATTTGTTGTCTTCTCATATATTCAGGTAATCAATTCCACTATTTGACGTCATTGTAGGCAATCAGAATGCACTTAATTGGAGACTACCGCCGTTAGATCCCAAGGAGTTCAAGAGGTCATCTCCGTATTGATATACTTTGCTTTCAGGTACTTCCAGGCCCTCATAATACATGGCTCTTATTTTGAATCTTTTTGTGTTCAGTATGTTCACCATGACGGAAGTCTGAATTCTATTTTGGCATGCATCTTTTTTAAGTTTTAGTGCTCTTTGTTTTGCCATGGTGATGAAACAGCGGAAACATTGCAGGAGCAATTTTAACGTCTTACTGTGGATATTTTAATTCTCTGAATGGAAAACAATTTTTTTAAGTCTTAAACTCACTGTGATCCTTTAATTTTCTGAATGGAAACCATTTTCTTTTGTGCCACCATTTCAGGGCAGTATGACAGTTCGTAGTATAACCTAACATGCATAATTCCCATTTATCTGACATTTATCTGAAACCATTTTTAAGAATCCATCCTGCACTGTCTACCTGTAGAATAAGATGAATATTATTCCCTCTAAAAACACTCTCTCTTCAAAATTAATCTATGCATGTACCTGTACAATTTACACATTTATTATTTGTTTCGACCAGAGCATCAAACAGAAGAGAAGGGCATATCATATCTAGGATTGTAGGTCTTGCATCTATACTGCAAATTTTTTATCATGTGCCCATATGTCTGCAGTATTTTCAGAAAATGTGTCTTGGATGATTCATTTTTATGGTACAAATGATCCAGTTGTAGAAACATGAAATGGATAAAGTGTACAACCAACAAAAATCGATGTCATATTGTTGGCTGGTGTTAACTAGAATTAAATGGAAGTTCTGAACTTGTGATTGAATTGAAAGTAGTCATCATGGCAAGAATAATTCGACCGGGCAGTGATTTTCACACATAGGAGGCAGACATGAAGGTATTCACGCCATACTTGACATGTTAATTTTAGCATGGATACAATTGCCTTGCTCAAATGTTATCATGCATTTTGGATAAAATTCTACAAAGGTGTCATCTCTCAGTGTTTGGTTCAATTCAATTTGGGTACTAGGTGGCAATCAAGTTGCTGTGCTTTCCGTTCTATGAGACACCATTGTGTCAATGACTGGAGCTCTTATGTATTCGGTTCCTGCTCATTTATTTTCTCTCTTTCCTTTTTAACTCTATTCTTATTTATTTTGATAAGCCCTATTTATTTCTGGATGTCAAAGGTTTCTCTAATTACTTATAACACAAGTTAGAATAGCTTCGATAAGGTCCAGAAATAAATTGATGGATTTCAGGAATAATGCACAGAGCTGTTTATATTTGCTACTAGGATTGCAAAGAGGTCTCTCAGCTCTTTATTCAATGTTTGCCGAACCGAGATGTGTGAAATGAAGAGAAACTCAGAATGGTCACTACCCGGTCCTGGCTTTTGAGGGGAATATAGCATGTCTCTCTTTTTTCTTATTCCTATATAACATAAGATATCTATTTTGATCATTTTCTTCTCTTACGGCAGAAGTGCAAATCTTTTTCCTTGGCACACTGAAAATTCTTTTAGATTTCAGAGCTTATATGTGCACTCACAACAGTCCTTTGGCAATTTCTGATTGATTTGGCATAATGCCTGTGACATCAATTGATTGAGCTTCTCCTCACTTTGTTTTACATATTCATAACAAAGGTAGGAGTGTCTCAATTGTCATCAAATTTACATTGATCAGATTTCAATTATATGAGACCGGTTGCAGATTGTCAACACTTCTAGGTTATACATTTTGATTTTTAGTTGAGATACTAAAATGACTAGCACATATTTCAAAAGAAAAAGGATAATTGTTTTTTTAGGTACCATAATGTAGTAAGGTTCTTTTTATTTCTTTTTTTGATTTTATCTGCCTTGATTACAGTTCTCTGAATTTGGCAGGCACGTCACCTCTATTAATTATGATTATATGTTTTTCATTGATCCCCTTTAGGTGTAAAAGTGAGTGATGCTTTGAAAAAATGGAAATTTAAATTCCTATAATCATTATTAAGCTTCTCACTGATTGAAATTCACATTCTTTTGGCATGTAAACCATTCTAGGTATTCAATTTGAGTCCAACTATGAATGTGGTGTTCTCTCCAGGCTGATAATTGATTACTGTCTCATAGGAGTCAGAGGGCCAAAGACACAATCCTCAGTCGGATCTTGATTTTGGAGGCCACCGCTAGGCACTAGCGCCACACCGCCGCAAGTTCTTGTTGTCCGTCAGAGATGAAGAAACATGTACTAAACTTCAGTGTTTGATTTACATGCTAGGTGAGTGGGACCTACTTGATGATGGGCGCTTGCCCTTATATATGTATGGAACCTACTGTTTCTTTTCCAGTTCTTCTTATAAATACTAAAGATTGAAAATTCCTAAATCACCTTGCCTAATTGTTTTAACAAACCTTTTCCATGGACATGACACATCATACTTATAGATCAATTAGTCAAAGTTTTCTTATTCAGCAATATTTGTATCTATGTGTATTATGTGCCACCACTGAAGCTGATGGCTATTGTTTTTGTGTTGTATCGTGTGTTATTCTTTTTTTTCCAGTTACCTAATACAATTTCCCAGATAGTGGTGTTATACTTTTATTGGATTGATCTTTTCATTTCTACTGAGTGCTGGTGGAATGTTAGCATTGCAACATTATTGTAGCGCATCATGTCAATAACTGTTTCCCCTTGCTTTTCTAAGTTGGATTTATGTAGATTGCTATATGCCCCTTTCTGCTTCACGTAGAGATTATGTAGGCTTCTGAAATGTATTATTTATTGTTTCATCTGTTTCTGATGTATTAAACATCTTTTATTACCGTGTCATTAGCTCACTGGTGATTGGAAATGCGTCTTCAGAAATTGCTACACGAAATGATTGGGAGTATAAGGTGACCCTGCTTGCTTATTCAAGTTGATGTACCTTATGTGAATATGTAAGCAAGTTTAAGATTGTGGAAAAATTATCAATCAAAATAACATCTTATTTATGAGTTACGTTAAGATGTCTCGGTGTAATTTTATTGTTTATTTGATCATGATATGAGCCCGTAGCAACGCACGGGCATGATCCTAGTTTAATATAGCAAATTTAAAGACCGATCTTAATAAATTGAGTCATAATACTAATATAATTTTGAGTTTAAATAATTGTGATTAAGTTGGATTGTGGAAAATTAATGAGGGCCGGTATGGGTCAGCACGCTTATTGCTGCAACCGCAACTTCTGTCGTGTCCTTCACGTTCGGAAGCAATATGATCTTTTTCGGCTAAAAGCTACTCCCTCTGTTTCACAATATTTGACGTTTTAGTTGGTGATTAAGTGCATTGTTTTTTGTGTGAGTTAATACTTGAAATATGACTAAGTGCATGGAATATTTAATAAACCTAAAAGAAGTGTTAAAACGACAAGTAAAAAGAAACAGAGGGAATATCATTTATCTCTAGGTTTGGTGATGGTCAAAGACTGAGTAGAAAGAAAAGGTTAACTGATCTGCCATCCATGAAAAATTTAGGTCACAAATTCGTTTCATTTATCCTAAGACTTTTTTTACCCAGATCAATTTGACTTAATTTATTTTTAACAAAAACAAATGCTTACCAGCTACCACTATTCTCTAGGCCTAGCTACTCCTCGCTAGCGTTCTACTTACCTGGGACACAAATTAACTAAGGAGCTAAATAAATAGAATATATTTTACCAGTATATTCATCACATAAATAAAATTTGATAACAAATACTCTCTCGGTTTCATATTACTCGTTTCATATTACTTGTCGTTTTTTACTTTTTTAGATACATTCATTTTGTTATGTATTTAGACATAAATATATATCTAATTGCATAGCAAAACGAACGTATCTAAAAAAGTCAAAACGATAAATAATATAAAACGGATGGAATAGAAGGGAAATGGGTTCCTACGTATAAGGGGGCAAAAATCTAATTCCCATCATTCCCACTGGTGGCATCGAAAGCAACAACTCCAAAGTGTATTTCGGGTAAAAAATACGATGGACTTATATGATTTGAGTGTTCTTTGGTATTCTGCAATTGTATGACAAAGAAGATGCTTACACAATCTCTTACAATTTTGAAACAAATGAAGTAATATTTTTAATAATAATAAGAATAATAATACTCTTCGCTCCGTTGACACGCGCCGCCGTGACATACTGACATATCAACCCATCCTTTTCACCTCCACGGCTCCACCCATGCGCGCTTGCCTAAACCGTGGATTACGTGTGGTGTTGCGTGTGACTCAGTGTATGTTGACGATAAGCTCACAATTTTACGCATGCGGCGAAACACTGAAGAGTGCGCCTTCCCTTATTATCCATCACGGTTGCAGCGATCAGCCGGCAAACGTCCACCTCGTCCACCGCCGGCGGCGTCCCTCGTCACGGCCGCGACACACACGGAGGAGCCGGGAGCACGTGGACTCGTGGAGGGAGATGGAGCGCGGAAGGGCGTGTCGGCGGGAAGGAGCGCCGCGTGGCCGGTCCGGCGAGGCGGCGCGGTGCTGCGTCTGCGTCCGAGTGAGCGGCGCTCATCTGCCGGCGGAAGGCAAGTCAACGGCCAATGGGGATCCCTGTGCTATGCCGCCGCCGCAGCCAGCCAGAGCCCGGTACTGGTGGGATGCAGGGCCACGTGGACCTACTGGAGTAGATTTTCTTTTTTTGAGAAACGTGGACCTACACCTACTATATTTTGGTCGCCGATATCTTCGATTTTTTTCATATACTTTTTTTCGTGATTTTACAAAAATAATTACCTCTGGCAATTTTTTTCCAAAACTATATCATAGTCGCCGTTTGAAACGACGTCTTCTACCTGACGCTGCTTCAAACGGCGGTTGATAATGCAAATGCCGTTGCCAACGACGTTCGGTGCAAACGCCGCTGACAGATGGCGTCTGCTCTGCGCAGGCAGACCCCAGTCGGCGACCGCCATTTCCAATGATGTTTGACTGCTGGAACAATGATCTAGGCATCCAAACGTCGCTAGAAATGGCGTCCGAGGCAAATGCCGGTTTCAACGACGTTTGAGGAATGCAAACACCTTTTAAAACGGCATTTGGTTCCCCCTCTATAAAAGCTAGCTTGAAAATTTCCCGGAATTCTCATAAAAAATTCTCATAAAACACCGGTTGTGAGGACAAGTATTGCACCTGCCCATGCCACGAGAAGAAGAACAACACTCCACCAACAACTTCATCCCCACCACCTTCACCCTCACCTCCACCCCCGGCAGGGTACTACATGCCTTCATAGCACTCCGGGGGATCAATGTTCTCTTGGTAGTTCTCCTACCAGTAAATTAGAAAAATTGTAATCATTTTTTAAATTTCCTAAGGCATGTTAGGACTAGCAACAACACATGGTTGTGTCAGTACTTCCGTTGTATGTGTCATCGCAGATTTTGCAGATTTGTGAGCTTTATTTCCATGTGATGTTATTAAGAGAAAACAAGGAAAAAATCCGCTGCCGTTGGAAATAGCGTTTGGGGGTACCACTCAGATGCCAGCGGGTGAGCTTTCAGACGCCGTTGTACACGGCTTCTACCCCTACCGCCGCATACAACGGTGTCTACGTGCTGTTCGTCAGGCCACGTCATCACTACGGTTGGCAACAACGTTTACATTATCAACCGCTATTTGAAGCAGCGTCATGTAGCAGACGCCGTTTCAAACAGCGATTATGGTATAGTTTTGCAAAAGTTTGCCACATGTAATTATTTTTGTCAATCACGAAAAATAAACATATAAAAAAATTCGAGATCTTCCGACTTTTTTTTTGAGAGCAGAGATCTTCCGACTTGTTGAGCCGGTGCAGCGGCGCGGACATGCCTGGGTTGGGAGGCGGCGCCGTGGTGGGTGGTTGGGCCGAATCCGCAGATGCGCGCGCGGGTGCGGTGGGTTGGGTTCCCAGTTTCAGGGCCTTCGTGGTGAGCCAGCTCCATCACCTTTTTTTCTCCGTTTTCTCTTTTCCTTTCCAGGTGTTCGCCAGTTGAATACGCACGTGACATTGTGACAATGCAAGCCAGGTAATTAACAACCCCACATATTCCATACTTGCTGAAATTCGTCGTGTCTATTCATAAAAGAATCCAAAAAAACGTGATTTAGCTCATTTTGTAAGTTTTTTTTAAGGAAAACGTTTGTTTTTCATCCTCAAGTATTGCAAAAGTATGGTATTCATCTTTTTATATTTTATTTAGTGCAAATCAATCTCTTAGACCCTGGTCTTTTGAGTGAAAATGAACAGTGAAAACACTATTCACCTATCACATCCATCACATCTTGTCTCAAAAAAACATTATTCCAGCACTATTCATTTGCAACTTCACTATTCCTTTTCACCCAAAAGAACGGGCCCTTAACTAACTAATTTGGTGCATTTATCATCCTGGCACCTTATAGTTTAAAAATAATCCCAAAGAACATGGTTTAGCTCATCTTATTAGTTTTTTTTAAAAAAATGTATTTTTCATCCCTCAAGTATTGAAAAGTGTGGTATTCATCCCTCATGTTTCATTTGGTGCAAATCAATCCTTTACCTAACTAATTTGGTGCATTTATCATCTCCAGGCACCTTATAGTTTAACAAGAATATCAAAGAACACGATTTAGCTCATCTTGTTAGTTTTTTTAGGAAAAAATGTATTTTTCATCTCTCAAGTATTGCAAATGTGTAGTATTCATCTCCCATGTTTTATTTAGTGCATCAATCCGTTAACGAACTAATTTGGTACATTTATCATCCTGAGGAACCTTATAACTTAACAATGATTAGTGAAATCTATTGACGGTGCATGCCACGTAATCATTTGATTACTCAGTAATCATTAGCTATGGATGCAATGTGCTATGTTGGATATATAAAGCTCACATTTTTTTAGTAAATTCTCTAAATTGGATATTCATAAATTATTTATTCTTTTATGAGTTTTTAATGAAACTGATTCACACTCAATTACTATAGAGATTGACTAACATAAGTTGTGGCTAAGTAGTAATTTTCATCCACCTCTTTCACTTAGGTGCTAAGATCATCCACACTCGTCATCCTCCATTTCCTCATTCAAAACAGAATATTCCTGCCTGGTCAACGAGATATCTCCTTTATATCTACTTCTCCCGCATCCATCATCTTTATATCTCTCCTTCATCAACAACCGGACCCACTCAAATTTTTTATCCCTTTCATCCCCTCCCACCCGCCCACCCCCTCCCTCTCCCCACCTCATCTCTCTCTCCTCTCTGCTCTCCCACCACCGGCGAAGAAAGCTCCGGCTCCCCTTCTTCTCCACTCCTCCCTCCGGCGCGTGCGACCCCTCCTCTGTCGGCGCAGCGCAGGCGAGGCGCGACCCTCCTCCACCAGCGCGGGGCGCGCCTCGGCCCTCGGCTCCTCCGCGCGGCGGTTCTGCTCCCCTCCGGCTCCTTGGTCCATCCGCGGCTCGACGATCCTCTCTCCGGTGGCGTAGGCTCGCTCGCTCAGTGGCAGCATGGCGGCCGAGGAGAAGTGGAGCAGGGCCAGTCGGGTGATGTGGAGCAGGGGCGGTGCTTCCTCCACGGCGGCGGGAAGAACAGGGCCAACAGCGGGCCTGTCGCGGCGAGGCCGGTTGCAGCTGCTCCGTGACGACGACGACGGTCGACGGTGTCCATAGTTGCACCGCGACGACAGCGTCCACAATCCACAGCCTCCCTCGAGCCTCGAATCCTTCGATTTGAGGCCTGAATCGATGAATCGAGCTTCAAATCACGATGCGGAGCAGAGGAAGGACGATGACACGGTGGGCAAGGACCTCTGCCACCTGCGCACTATGTGCCGGCCGTGGTGCTCCCTCCTCTCCGAGGCGTGTGCGCGCTGTGTGCCGGCCACGGGGCTCGACCTCGTCTGCGTCGCGGAGGGCGCCGACGTGAGCTGCAGGCAGAGCTCAAGGCGTCGAGGCTAGCAGGCGTGCTGGCGGAGCTCGAGGCGTCGAGGCTAGCGGAGGAGCAGGGGCGGAGGTAGAGGAGGAGCAGGGCAGCGGCTCCCGGTGTTAGGCGGCAGAGCTCTAGTGGTGCAGTAGCTCGAGCAGGAGCAGCTTCGTCCTCTCCCTTCCCCTGCTCTTCGACGGCGTCCTCCTCAGCGCGAGCGCGGCGCCTGGCCCGGATGGTAGGGAGCTCCCTCCGTAGATCTGGCAGCAGCAGATTGAGGACGGCGCGCACACGGTCTCCGACGACAGCGGGCCGGCAGCGGAACGACGATGCTGGCCGCGCATCAGGGAAGAGGCGGGCAGGAGCAGCGGTGCGCGGAGTAGCAGCAGCTCGCCGGGCCGCACCTCCTCCGCCGCACGCCTCCTCCATGACTCCCGACACGATGTGGCCGACGCTCCCCGGAGCTCCCTCCATCTCTTCCGAGCACAGGCGCGAAAGAGTGGTGGACTGCGAGGGCCCCGCGCCAGGTCCCACGTGTGCTGATGGAGGAGCTCCTCAATCCCGCTAGGAATGAAGGAATGCGGAGGGCTCTGGAAAATCCTGTAGCCTCTATAGTAGACCGCTGCAGGAGCATTTTACTTCATATTCTCCTCCAGTGATTTTTAAAGGCCCTTGGTGCAGATGGTCTAACACTTGTTCATCAGGTTTCCCACCCGCACCCACTGAGAGCATCTCCAACAAAGGTCTGCAAATTGAGGCTTCTAAAAGTCATTTGCAGGCCTACCTATAAAAAACAGAAGTCCAAAATTAGCACTCAACTCCAGTGGGGAAATCAATACGGGCCTCTATTTTTTCATGGGCCCCATCTGTCAGCGACCCGTGCCTCTTCTCCACCCCGCCCGCCGCTGCGCTCGCCTCGCCGTGCTCCTACGCCTGTGTGCCGCCGGCCATCGGGCTAAGCGCCACCTCCTGGCCCGTGCCGTCTCCGCTAGGGTCGAGGTTGTCTCGCTCCGCGCGCGCCTCGCCAACGCCGCCGCGTTGCGCGCCTGCGTCGAGAGATGGGAAGGAAGGGAGCGCGTCGCGGTGCGCGTCGTGTAGGAGCTCCGCCCGGGGCTCCCCTGTGGCGACGCCATGACCGTCGAGGATCCCTGCAGGAGCATCTAGTACTTGCGTACTGCAGGTACTCGAAGAGCATCTGGAACATGCCGTGCTGGAGAACGTCACCACAGCCGCCGCGGTGCCGGGGAGCCGGGCCTTCGGAGCGGGCTCCGCGGTGGGCGACGGCGCCACGGTGAGAGCCAGGTGTGGTTCGAGGACCGGTGGATGGTCGCTTCCTGGTGTGATGAGTGATTGACAACGTGGTGTGGACTGATTCTTGGCTAAGTATTGCAGGTGCAGGTTGCGGCTTGACTGGTGCAGGTGCAGGTGAAGAACAAGTGTGAAAGGTCGTTGCTGGTGAGGCCTCCAGGTGTGGAGAAGACAAGTAGGCTTGGTTCGAGGGACCCGGTGGCTAGCGGGGTCAAGTGCGGGCCGCATGGTGGCAAGAACGGCAAGATGAAGTCATGGACGGTTTCTTGGTTGAGCCTCAAAACCAAGGTCGAGCCGGGACTACGTGGGAGCCAAGTCATGAGTGGTGATTGGCGGAGGCTACACCGAGTTCGTGGGGTTTCCAGTGGTTCACTAGAAAACCACTGGGTTCCTTGGTTGATCCACAAAGCCAAGACCGAAGAACCGAAGACGGAGGTGCAGCAGCTCCAGACCGGTCTGACCGGTGGGTACCGGTCTGACCGGTGAGGAGCACCGGTCTGGCTGGTGTGCGACGACGCAATCCGGAATCTTCGAAGCGGAGGACATGCGTCGGGATCGCAAGGCTTGCGTCGAGGCTAAGCAAGTCTGCGGTGGCTGGGCATCCGTCTGATGGAGCAAAGACAAAGATTTCCGAATTAGCCCTTGAGGGGCATGTATCCCTAGTTAGCTAGTAAGGGTATTTTTGTCTTTCGGTTGCCTCCATATAACCCAAGTGGTGAGAGGATGGCAGCCATCTCTTGGAACCCTAGCTCATTTGCTTTCCTATTTTCTCTTCCTATTTTCCTTAGGATTTTCTTAGGACTAGCTTGAGAGCTTCATGGTGAGATCTTGTGAGAGGGAAGGGTGATCGGGCGGCAAGCTAGACCTTGTATGAACCTCTTTGGTATGTATAGATGATTCGGCGTGGTTCCTCAAGGCTTGGATGTGTCTTTCCCGTTTCTCCTTTTTTGGTGATTTTCGGAGCCCTTTCTTGGTGATTTTCTTGGAGCGATTTCGAAGCCTTTCTCTTTGGGATTTGGTGGGGGATGTATGCATGAACCCTTTGTAGTTCTTTTCCCTTTGATTCCCCTCCCAAATCCGTGAGCAAAGGGGCTCGATTTTGCGGTTTTCGTGGCTCTAGGGTTAGAGGCATTCTTGGTGGGATTTCTTCGATTCCTCTTGATTTAGCAAGTTTTGGTGGACCAAATCTTGGCTATGGAGTGCCCATGAGGTGTTCCTACTATCCCCAAAGTCTTGCACAAAACCGTGGAGTGATTCGGGAGATCGGGAGTTGGATTTGGGGGAGTTGAGCCGCGCGTGTTGTTCATCCCCGAGCGGCCCAGCCTGACCGGTCTGACCGGTGCTGCTCACCGGTCTGACCGGTGCAGAGGCTCTGTGGGTTTTGCCTCGGGTGAACATCTGGGTGAGTTCGCTGTTGTCCCGTGTTGCTGCTGTTTCGAGTTTGAGTCAGTTTGGAGCTCGGTAGGCCTGTTCGGAGGATTTGGGATTTCCTGGCTTGGACCGGTCTGACCGGCGAGCTACACCGACCTGAGCGGTGTGGAGGCCTTCTGTGGAAGTTCTCAGCTTTTGCCAGCAGGGACCGGTCTGACCGGTGCTGCTCACCGGCCTGACCAGTGTAGCCCAGAAGCTGCTCGAGTTGGTTTTTCCGCTACGTTCTCGAGTAGGTGTAGGTGGTTGTTGGTTCCTAGGACCAGTAGCACTTCAGTGGCTGCGTGGTCTTGACCAACTTGGGTAGTTGAGTCGGAGATGTGTTTTGGAAGCCGTGTTCGTCTTACCAGTCTAAGATCCAAAGATGGCGTACCAGGAACGGGGTTCGGGTCCTCCGCACTTTGATGGGAAGAACTACCAGATGTGGCAGAGGCGGATGGCAGCGTTCCTCCGCGGAAAGGGTCAGATCCTTTGGGATGTTACGGTGAACACAGCTTATGTTCATCCGATGAACTTCCTTGCTCCAGGATCGAGGGATATGTTCGAAGCCAACAACAAGGCTGTCGACTACTTGTTTCGTGCTCTGTGTCAGTCCGAATTCGATCGGGTTCAGACAGAGGACTTAGCTTGTAGGATTTAGGAGCAGTTGAAGGATGCTCATGCTGGGAATGCTCAGGTTCAGGCTCGGATGTACGCGACTTACCGGAGAGAGTACGAGAACTTCACTCATCTCCCCGGCGAGTCCGTCGATGCCCTTTTCCAGCGGTTTACAGTCGTTGTGAACAACATGAGAGCCAATGTGGCCGTGCTCCCATACGATGATCATGATAGAGCCGTGAAGCTCTTGCACTCGTTGGATCATACCGTATGGGACGGGAAGTTTGAGGCTATTGTTGAGTCCGAGAAGTATGACACCTTGACGGTGAACGAGCTGTTCTCGAAGCTCAAGTACGGCTGAGTTGGACCGTGGTATGACAGCCAAGATCGAGAGCCCGACTGATTCTCATAGTCTCGCTCTTGTTGGTGGCAAAGGAGCTAAGTCTAACGCTAACGCATCCCCCAGGATGTACTCTCTGTCTTCTTTGATGTCTTTGACAGACGAGGAGTTCGACGTGCTTGGAGAGGACGAGCTGGCGTTGCTGACCAAGCGGTTCGAGAGGCTGCACGAGAAACGGGTGAACACGAGGAGGACAGCATGGACGTGCTTTCAGTGTGGCAAGCCAGGACACTTCGTCGCCGACTGCCCGGAGAAGACGGAGAACAAGGACGGCTACAGGCACCGGTCGAGCAAGGACGGCAAGTACCAATCGAGGCGCAATCACAAGCACAAGAACAAGCACAAGGACGAGCGGCGGTCGAGGAAGAAGGACGGCCGTGGCAGGAAGGCCCGAGCGATGGTCGGAGCGAGCGACGTCGACTCCAGCTCGGCCTACTCTTCCTCGAGCTCGAGTAGCAGTGAAGATGAAGGTGATCGGCGCAAGAACAAGAAGTCATCCAGGAACTTGAGCGGGTTGAGCTGCTTCGCGGGAGATGGCTTCTGCGGCATGGCTCGTAGCTCGGGTAGCAAGAAGAGTCACCAGAGTGACTCGGACTCCGACTCCGAGGACGAGGTATGTGATGAGCTCTCCTCTTTGCGCAAGGAGAATGATGAGTTGGTTGACTTGCTTGATAATCGCGATCACATGCTTAGAGAGGCCAAGAAGATGAGGAAAGAGCTTAGGGCCTCACTAGAAGATGCTAGGAACCGTGTGGCTGAGCTAGAAACCCAGAACCTAGATGCTAAGCTTGAGATTGATTTGCTTAGGCTTCTCCTGTGGTTTCTGATGAGATTGATTGCTGTGATTGCTCTGTGTACCTAGCTGATCTTACTGCTCTTAAGGATAAGCATGCTTCTACTTGTGATGAACTAGATATGCTTAGGGTTGAAGTGGCTGAGCTTAAGTCTAGACCTGCTTTGCTAGGTGCTTGCACTTCTTGCCCTGTTTTGCATGGAAAGATTGATGAGATGCATGCTTACACTGTTTCGCTTGAAGCTAAGTTGAAAGAGCCTATTCCCACTTCTTGCTCTACTTGTGAATTGCATGCGGTTAAGAATTTGGAGCTTGCGCATTATGTTGATCGCTTGCAGGATGAGAATGATGAGCTGAGGAAATGTATGAGCTGGTTGTCGGGTCAGGAGCCTCAGCTTGGTATCATGATAGCGGCTTTCAAACGCTATGATGGTCAGGCACTTGGGGCTGACAAGCTTGGAGAGAACCGTGGTGAGGGAGTTGAGAGAGTTGGAGAGATTCCTATCCCACCACCAAACAGATACAAGAACAAGTTTGAGCCCAAGCCTAACCATCTCAGAAACAAACTTGACACTACTCCAGATCCACCCATATTCCCTCACCCAACAAATAATTTCCAGAAACCGGTGAAGTTTGTGAGCCCAAAGGGAGGTGAGGAAGGAGAGAAGAAGGGTGAGAAACTGAGTGGGCAGCCCCAACCCAAGCCAAAGCCTAAGCCACAGCCCATGAAGTTCCATTGTGGGTATTGTGGGAGAGATGGTCACAAGGATGAGTTTTGCTTCAAGAGGAAGCGTGAGGAGAGAATGGCTAGAGAGTGGGCTAACAAGGACAGGTACCACCCCTCTAATGGTGTACCTGAGCCTTGTATGCAGATGCCCAGGGCCAAGACGATTGTGAGGACGGTTCCAGCTTGGATAGACCGGAAGGTAGCAGGTGGTGCTGCTGGCCGAGCTACACCGGTCAGACCGGTGCACTACACCGGTCAGATCGGTGCAGGTCTAGGCAGACAGCGAGTTGGGTTTCATGCTCGTGAGGATGCTCGGCTTGGTTCTGGTGGTCGTGGTTCTGGAGGTTGGTCTGGAAAGTTTGCAGGTGGTCAGTTTGCTAGGCGTTCTCCACCTCGTGCTCAATACGGGGGTGGGAGGAGTCGTAGCTTTGAGATGGAGAGGAGGAACGATCCACGGTTTTCCTTTCGTGGCTTTCGTCCTCCTCCAGCTAGAGAGGGTTGGTTCCCTCGTAGTGGTTACCGTGGTGGTGTTCGTGGTGGTAGCTTTGATAGGCGTGATGATTTGGTTTGTGCTAACCCCACTTTGGAGCAAATGGCTCGGCACTGGTTTTACTCTTTTGGTACTAACCCCAGTGCTGAGTCGTTTGTTCACTCACGTGCTCGCTTTTGAATTTCAGGTGGGAGACTTGAGGAACGTTTGGTTGATTGACTCCGGTTGCTCGAGGCATATGACCGGAGACAAGGGGTGGTTCTCAAGTCTCGTCCCGGTGGTGTCCAAGACATACATCACCTTTGGGGACAATGGGCGAGGGCGTGTGCTATCAGAAGGTGAGATCAAGGTAAGTGACAAGGTCACTCTCAGGCGTGTTGCTCTTGTTCAATCGCTGGGGTTCAATTTGCTTTCTGTGTCCCAGTTGTTAGATGAGGGCTTTGAGGTGTTGTTTCGGCCTGGTGGTTCTCGGATTTTAGATTCTCGAGGGGACCTTGTTTGCATGGTCGTTCCCGAGGGTCAAGTGTTCCGAGCTGATTTCTCTCAGTTTTCTGGTGTGGAGTGTTGCTTTTTGGCTGGTTCTTTGAGTGAGTTGTGGAAGTGGCATAGGAAGTTGGGTCACTGGAGCTTTGACATTTTGTCTCACTTGAGTAAACTCAATTTGGTCCGAGGATTGCCACGGTTGAGGTTTGAGAAAGAGTTGGTTTGTGCGCCGTGTAGGCATGCCAAGATGGTAGCCTCTTCTCACCCGTCTCTCACTGATGGGATGACTGAGCGTCCATGCGAGCTGCTCCATATGGATCTTGTTGGCCCAGCTTGTGTGCGATCTGCGGGTGGGAAGTGGTACGTCCTTGTTGTGGTGGACGACTACTCTCGGTATGCGTGGGTGTTCTTTCTTGAGGAGAAAGGGGAGACGTTTGGTTTTGTTCGAGATCTTGTCTTGAGGTTAAGAAACGAGAGGCACGGAGATGCCATACGAGCGATCCGCAGTGACAATGGCTCGGAATTCAAAAACTCTCGCTTCGAAACCTTTTGCCATGACTTGGGTCTTGAACACCAGTTTTCGAGTCCGTATACGCCTCTCCAGAATGGCGTGGTGGAAAGGAAAAACAGAACCTTGTGCGAGATGGCTCGGACGATGCTCAACGAGCATAGGACTCCGAGACGGTTCTGGGCTGAGGCGGTCAATACCGCGTGCTATGTGTCGAACAGGATCTACCTCAGGGTTCACAAGAAGAAAACCTGTTACGAGTTGATGCACGGTCGCACACCCAAGGTGAGTCACTTCCATGTCTTTGGTTGTAAATGCTTCATTCTGAAGAAAGGGAAGAAGTTGGACAAGTTCGAGGCTAGGTCTGTCGATGGTATTTTCTTTGGCTATGCATCTCATTCTAGAGCATTTCGTGTGCTCAATCTTGAAACTAACCAAATCGTGGAGACTTGCGAGGTAACCTTCGACGAGACACAGCCACGTAGTCAGCTAGTTTTTGAGTGTGCAGGTGACAACGAACTTGGCGAGGAGATCTTTCAGGAGGAGGAGCATGAACATGGAGATGATGAAGATGGCGGTGTGGTGCCCGCAGCTGAACATGTACCTACTACTTCGACGACGATCGTGAACGGGCCCTCTCCCACACCTACAACGACAAACCCAGATCAAGGCGAAGCTGCTGTTGAGGGGGAGGTAGCATCAAGGCGAGAACCTCCCCGACGAGTGCAAGTGGATCACCCAGCTTCGAGAATCATCGGCGACATGAATGAACGTACTACACGGTCGAGGGTTCGGAACAATTCTCATTTCGCTCATGCTACTTTTGTTGCCACCTTTGAGCCCAAAGACATTGGACACGCGCTATCTGATCATATTTGGGTTAATTCGATGCATGAGGAGTTGGAGAATTTTGAGAGGAACCAAGTTTGGGTGTTGGTTGACCCTCCCCCAGGGTGTAAGCCGATTGGGACAAAATGGGTGTGGAAAAATAAAGAGAGAGTGAAAGGAGAAGTGGTGAGGAACAAGTCGAGACTTGTTGCTCAGGGGTACAGTCAGAAAGAGGGGATCGACTACGAGGAGACTTTCGCGCCTGTAGCTCGTTTGGAGGCGATCAGGATCCTTCTAGCCTTTTCCGTGGCTAAAGGGTTCAAGTTGTACCAGATGGATGTGAAGAGTGCTTTCTTGAACGGTGTGTTGGAGGAAGAGGTGTTTGTGAGGCAACCATCGGGGTTTGAGAGTGAGAAGTACCCCCACCGGGTGTACAAGTTGAGGAAGGCGCTGTATGGGTTGAAACAGGCGCCTAGAGCTTGATATGGTAGGCTGAGGGGGTTCCTGTTTGAGAGAGGGTTTGAGATGGGGAAGGTCGACCAGACCTTGTTTCTCCTCAGGCAGGGCAGAGATATCCTGATTGTGCAGGTATACGTGGATGATATTGTCTTTGGTGGCTCGTCTAACTCTCTTGTTGCAAGGTTTGCAGAAGACATGAGCAGGGAATTTGAGATGAGCATGATGGGCGAGTTGCAGTTCTTCCTCGGGCTACAGATCAAGCAATCAAAGGAAGGAACATTCGTGCACCAAGCTAAGTACACCAAGGACATTGTGAGGAAGTTCAAGATGGAGGACTCCAAGGCCATGGCGACGCCTATGAGTACGACTACAGCTCTTGATGCGGACGAGGAAGGTGAACACGTGGACCAGAAAGAGTACCGGAGCATGATCGGGTCACTCCTCTACTTGACGGTGACGAGGCCGGACATCCAATTCTCGGTATGTCTGTGCACTCGTTTTCAAGCGTCTCTGAGGACTTCGCATCGGCAAGCAGTCAAGCGCATATTCAGGTATTTGCGACATACTCCTGACTTTGGCCTTTGGTACTCCGCGTCTTCTTCTTTGGCTCTTCATGGATTTTCGGACGCGGATTTTGCCGGGTGTCGGTTGGATAGGAAGTCCACTTCTGGGACTTGCCAGTTCTTGGGTTCCTCTCTGGTGTCTTGGTCTTCCCGCAAACAGTCGAGTGTTGCTCAATCCACTACCGAGGCAAAGTATGTGGCCGCAGCTAGTTGTTGCTCTCAGCTCCTTTGGATCACATACACCATGAGTGACTTTGGTGAGGAGTATACCCATGTCCCACTTCAATGTGATAGCACCAGTGCCATAAGCGTTGCAAAGAACCCAGTGCTCCATTCCAAAACCAAGCACATAGAAGTGAGGTATCATTTCCTGAGAGACAACGTAGAGAAAGGGAAGATAGCTTTGATCCATGTACCCACACATGACCAACTAGCCGATATTTTCACCAAACCCCTAGATCAAGCAACTTTCACTCGTTTGCGGGGGGGGGGGGAGCTTGGTGTTTGTTTGATTTCTTGAGTCGGTGTGTGGGAGCTCCTTTGTAGCATATGTATAGCTTTCCTTTGTCAATTTCTTGCATTTGGCATGGCATATGTAACATGATGTATAGGCATCTTTGTATCTTAGGTTGCATTCATTTTGTATCATATGCATTGTTTAGGAAAAGCTTCTCCTATATACATTGTTCACCATGGAATGTTATGTATGTCTTTGTGAGCTAGTGTGGTAAGCTATGGTTAGTTTGGCTTAGCTCTTGATGATCTTGATTTATATCCATGGTTGATGGCTATGTTTTTCAAAAAATCTCATATGTATGCTCTCTTGCGAGTAAATGCCTTTATATGATCTTGACATGTTTTTGTGGCTTGGCTATGCTTAATTTGTGGTTGGATAGCTTATTTTGATCATATGGGGCCAAAGGCTCATTTACCATCATGAATGTTTAGCCCCCATGCTTGATCTTGTGGAGGGGCATAAGTTCCTTTTTGTCGCAAAGACATTTCATGTACCAATTTCAAATTTGAAAATGAAATGTAAATTGCTTGAAAAATGTGCTCCCATGTCATATGTGCTAAGGGTGCTAAACCGTTGCATGATGCCTACCAATGAGAAGTCTCATATATAGAAGTAGGCACACATGGCTCGGTGGCTTTGACATGACATGAGGTGCTTGTGGGTGTTTATGATGGTCTTATGCTTGGAATGGTTGTCCTAGCATGAAGTTTGTGTGGCTTTGCCATTTTGACATGTTTTGCTCAAGTTTAGGACTTTGCTCATGAGATGGTCAATTTTCGCAAAATTGCTCAATTCTATCTTAGCTTCGCCCAATGGTTGTGAAACTTGGTGATCTTGTAGTTGCTCAATACGAAGCTATAGAGTATCTAACTTGCTCATTTGGACATGTGTAGCATCCTTTGTTGAATTTTGTCTATTTGAGAAGCTCTAGGTTGCATTTTTTGCATTTTTGGCTTGATTCATGCATTGTCAACAAGGGGGAGAAGTTTGAGCATGTTTTGGCTTGCTGCATGCATTTAGAAGGTTTCCAAGTGGTTTCGAACTAGTTTTGAGCTCGTGCAGTTCCCAGTTTTTCCCAGGTGGTCATCGACCTGACCGGTGATGTACACCGGTCTGACCGGTGTGAGGTTCTGGTGCTGGGCGATCTAGCACACCGGTCTGACCGGTGTGGTTGACCGGTCTGACCGGTCAGAGCAAAGCTGAAGCAACTGCTCTGTTTTGCGAGGTGGTTTGCATGCATTCGTCCAGGGGGAGTTGCATTGGTTCAGGGGGAGCTTGCATGTGTGCAGGGGGAGCTCTTTGTGGTTTTCGAGTTTTGGTTTGATGGTTTTTGCTCTTTGCTTGAGCAATGTTTTGTCTCGGATGTGTCGAGCCGTTGCCCTTGCCTAAGGGGTCCGAGACTTGTCTTCTTCAAGTGATCTTGCTCTTTGCCTTTCTTTGGCTTTCGATCGCTTGTTGGAGTTTCTTTTAGTCGTTTCTTTTCTTTTCCTTTTCTCTTGGTTACCAAAACGTGTGTGTTGTCAATGCACTCATCAAGGGGGAGATTGAGAGCCAGGTGTGGTTCGAGGACCGGTGGATGGTCGCTTCCTGGTGTGATGAGTGATTGACAACGTGGTGTGGACTGATTCTTGACTATGTATTGCAGGTGCAGGTTGCGGCTTGACTGGTGCAGGTGCAGGTGAAGAACAAGCTCGAAAGGTCGTTGCCGGTGAGGCCTCCAGGTGTGGAGAAGACAAGTAGGCTTGGTTCAAGGGACCCGGTGGCCAGCGGGGTCAAGTGCGGGCCGCATGGTGGCAAGAACGGCAAGATGAAGTCATGTACGGTTTCTTGGTTGAGCCTCAAAACCAAGGTCGAGCCGGGACTACGTGGGAGCCGAGTCATGAGTGGTGATTGGCGGAGGCTACACCGAATTCGCGGGGTTTCCAGTGGTTCACCAGAAAACCACTGGGTTCCTTGGTTGATCCACAAAGCCAAGACCGAAGAACCGAAGACGGAGGTGCAGCAGCTCCAGACCGGTCTGACCGGTGGGTCTGACCGGTCTGACCGGTGGGTACCGGTCTGACCGGTGAGGAGCACCGGTCTGACCGGTGTGCGACGACGCAGTCCGGAATCTTCGAAGCGGAGGACACGTGTCGGGATCGCAAGGCTTGCGTCGAGGCTAAGCAAGTTTGCGGTCGCTGGGCATCCGTCCGATGGAGCGAAGACAAAGATTTCTGAATTAGCCCTTGAGGGGCATGTATCCCTAGTTAGCTAGTAAGGGTATTTTCGTCTTTCGGTTGCCTCCATATAACCCAAGTGGTGAGAGGATGGCAGCCATCTCTTGGAACCCTAGCTCATTTGCTTTCCTATTTTCTCTTCCTATTTTCCTTAGGATTTTCTTAGGACTAGCTTGAGAGCTTCATGGTGAGATCTTGTGAGAGGGAAGGATGATCGGGCGGCAAGCTAGACCTTGTATGAACCTCTTTGGTATGTATAGATGATTCGGCGTGGTTCCTCAAGGCTTGGATGTGTCTTTCCCATTTCTCCTTTTTTGGTGATTTTCGGAGCCCTTTCTTGGTGATTTTCTTGGAGCGATTTCGAGGCCTTTCTCTTTGGGATTTGGTGGGGGATGTATGCATGAACCCTTCGTGGTTCTTTTCCCTTTGATTCCCCTCCCAAATCCGTGAGCAAAGGGGCTCGATTTTGGGGTTTTTGTGGCTCTAGGGTTAGAGGCGTTCTTGGTGGGATTTCTTCGATTCCTCTTGATTTAGCAAGTTTTGGTGGACCAAATCTTGGCTATGGAGTGCCCATGAGGTGTTCCTACTATCCCCAAAGTCTTGCACAAATCCGTGGAGTGATTCGAGAGATCAGGAGTTGGATTTGGGGGAGTTGACCCGCGGGTGCTGTTCATCCCCGAGCGGCCCAGCCTGACCGGTCTGACCGGTGCTGCTCACCGGTCTGACTGGTGCAGAGGCTCTGTGGGTTTTGCCTCGGGTGAACATCTGGGTGAGTTCGCTGTTGTCCCGTGTTGCTGCTGTTTCGAGTTTGAGTCAGTTTGGAGCTCGGTAGGTCTGTTCGGAGGATTTGGGATTTCCTGGCTTGGACCGGTCTGACCGGCGAGCTACACCGGCCTGAGCGGTGTGGAGGCCTTCTGTGGAAGTTCTCAGATTTTGCCAACAGGGACCGGTCTGACCGGTGCTGCTCACCGGCCTGACCGGTGTAGCCCAGAAGCTGCTCGAGTTGGTTTTTCCGCTGCGTTCTCGAGTAGGTGTAGGTGGTTGTTGGTTCCTAGGACCAGTAGCACTTCAGTGGCTGCGTGGTCTTGACCAACTTGGGTAGTTGAGTCGGAGATATGTTTTGGAAGCCGTGTTCGTCTTGTTGGAGTCCTCATCTCCTTCGAGAAGAATTTTTATCGGCTCCCATTCACTCCCCCCCTCTCTGATTCGCCTAATCGGTCCTTCACACGGCGTGGAGCTCAGCGACGGGGAAGTAGGGCTCGCGGTGGCCTACCGCGAACGCGAGCGTCGTACGCCCCTACCACCCCATCACCTCCACCTCGGCGGCGCGCCTGTCGACCTGCACGCAGGGGCAGAGGTAGCAGTCAGCACCACGCCGGCCGAGCGCCTAGCAGCACGCAGGAGCAGCGGTGGAACTGAGCCGCGCATAGGGTGCCGGCCGAGCTACGCACAGGGGCCGCGTCGGCGCCGGGCAGAGCACCTGTCGAGCCGCGCGCAGGGGCAGTGGTGGCGGCAAGCACCACGCCGACCGAGCCGCGTGCAGCGGTAGCAGCGCCACGGAGGTCGACGGCGGTGAAGCCAGCGGCTTGGGGAGGCTAAGAGCGCCGTGAGGACGAGCTCGACCCGGCGGCGCCGCCACTCGCGCCCTGCACCGTGACAACACCGATGCTCGAGTGCGCTCGCGCCACCAGAGGTAAAAGGGAGACGGTCACGCCGGTGTGGGAAGGCAGGCCTACGTCGTCACGGCGGCCGTCGGCTTCGACGACGACCGGGAGGGTGTGGAGTGCTGCAGCCGGCATGGGGCAGTGAGGCACGGCTAGGCGGGAACACGAGAGGAGAAAATAGAGGAGGTGGCCTGCTGCTGCTTGGCCTGCTGCTGCTTGAAGCTGTTGATGAACGCTTCCATCCTCGCGTCGACGTGCTCGCCCGCCAAAGCCTCCTCCGCCGGGCTAGGAGCGGCGGTCTTCCTCGCCTCCGAGCTCGAGCGAGGAAGCCAAAGCGTGCTGATTCAGCTACAGGGCCGATGCGCCCGCTACCTGCTCCCCGAGGTCGAGGGCGGCCGTAGCGGAGATCCAGAGATTAGCAGAGCCGAGCAGTCACCGCCGCCGGCCAAATCTGGAGCAGGTGCGCGGCCCCTACCGCGGCGCCGAGCGCGGTGGCGACAGAGGCCGCGAGGAAGGCGAGGTGGTGGCCGTCGCCGCCGCGGAGCAGGAGGGCGAGGACGAGAAGTGGGTGGGTGGGCCGGCGTCGGAGTGACGAAGGAGAAGAAAATAAAGTGAAAAAAAGAAAAATGGTGGGTCCCACATTTTGGAGGGGGAGTAGAGGGCCTTCAGGAATGGAGGCTTGGAGGGAAAATTGGAGAGGCATGTAAAATAGAGGTCCATTTGAAGACCCTGCTGGAGTTAGATTTTTGCACCAAAACTCCAAATTTTGAAGTAGAAACTCATTTAGAGGTCTCTGCTGGAGTTGCTCTAACTCGCTTCGTTCCTAAGAAAATTCTCAATCTCAGCCATTGCACAAAACTCAACAGTGGGAACTAAGTAACAAAAAAAATTCCCGGAAGTCACTTGGTTTTCTCTGAGGACGAACGGCTTTGGAAAGTTCCTGGCTCTGAGCTGTGTATCCCTCCCTCCCTCCTCGTGGCCTTCTTAGTTGTTTTGCTGTAGCCCAACATAGGCCCAACGTTGACAGAAGCGTTGACAGAAGCAGGAAATACATACATACATACATACATACATACATACATACATACATACATACATACATACATACATACATACATACATACATACATACATACATACATACATACATACATACATACATACATACATACATACATACATACATACATACATACATACATACATACATACATACATGTGTGTATATATATAACCATCAGAGGATTTATCAAAACTATTTGATTTTTTGATTTTGTGAAAATATAAAACCATCTGAGAATTTACCAAAACTAGACTACAGCCGCCGTAGGCCACGGCGGCCGTCGTAGCGCACGGCGGTTGCAGAGCCAACCACCGTGCGCTACGGCGGTTGCAGGCATGGCGGCACTAACCGCCGTAGCACAAGGCGGTTAGCCAAACCGTCGTGTGCTACGACGGTTGGCTATGGCGGTTGCAGAAGGCGGGGGCGGCATGCAGCGGACATGCAGCCGCCGTGGGCCGCGGCGGTTGACCCGCCCAACTACCGTGGCAGACGGCGGTAGTTTTTTTAAAATTTAGATGATCCGATACATATTTTTCGTGAACACACAAATTTGCAATAGCATGTACGGCGCGACTACTGAAGTAGCATGTGCTGTTTGCTAATCCTAACATGCCTTAGGGAATTAAAAAAATGATTACAACATTCCTAATCTACTGGTAAAAGTATTGGTCGGAGAACATAGATCCGCCGGAGTGCTGGGATGACATGTACTACCCGTACCCTGGCGGTGGTGGAGGTGAAGGTGGTGGGGATGGAGTTGCTGGTGATGCGAAGAACCAGCAGAGCTTCGCTACTCCGTCCCCTCCACCTCACTACCTTCTCCTTCTCAACCATCTCTTTCTTTTTTTACGAATTATCATGACAATTTCGAGCCAAATTTTGCCTCTTATAGAGGGCAGAGGCCCTGCCGCCGTGGCCCACGGCGGCCGCAAAGCTAGCCGCCGTCCCCCATGGTGGTTGACTGGCAAACCGCCGTGGCGTACTGCGGTTCATCCAGCCGTTGTACCCCACGATGGTTTGCCGGTCAACCGCCATGAGGGACGGCTGCTAGGCTTGCCGCCCTTAGTCCCCGGGGCGGCTGTCCCAGCCGCCGTAGCGCACGGTGCCTGGCTCTGCAACCGTCGTGCGCTACGGCGGCTGCCATGACCTACGACGACTGTAGTCTAGTTTTGGTAAATTCTCAAACGGTTGTAAAATCGAAAAAAATCTAGAAGCAGTTATACAGTTTTTCGCTTTCAAGCAGAAGATGGATCGGTGGTTTTATGAAGGTAACGGTTGATACAGCAGCGGCATGTAGCGAACATGGCCTTATAGCCAAAAGTTCGAGTATGATTTCGGTGATTCATGACAACATAATCAATGGGACTAACCATATTGTTGAGCATGTCTTTGTAGACATTTTTAGGTCCCATGGATGCAAAAATGTCACATGGCAAAATGAGAAGATAGTATATATTTTGAGGGTCTAAACTGAGGAAGGAAAGAGAAACACAAGACACCGTCGGATGAACCGACGGTACCTTGAAAGAAAGTGTCGGTGCAATGGCCGGAGGAACTGGTGCACTACGCTAAGTGGTGTGGTTCAATAAGCACCGTCGGATGAACCGACAGACCAACTTCTAGTTGCACATGATTAATTGCTGAAGACACTGAAGCAAAGACGGAGGTGCCAGATGAACCGACAGTCTTTTGGTGGGCACCGCCGGTCTATCCGATGGATCACTGGCATAATACAGAGAGGTTCTGAGTCAAGGGCTTTAAGCACCAGATGAACCGATGATAGGTGTCACACCCGAATTTAAAGGCAAATTCGAATGCTCATATTATATGTGTGCCAGGATCAAAGTTCACAAATATAATGACTCAGTGATAACCAAAACACAATGCCAAAACGTAAAGAGAGTATTAAACTTTATTACAGACCAAAATGTCTCATAAACGAACTAATAATTATCGAGTAGCAATGTAGCGGATAGGGTCAACACCACAGACAGCTGACTGGTGGCACGCCCGCCTAGAATTCGTCGAAGTCTCCAGGAAAATCTTCAAACCTCTCCAAGTCTGAACAGCATCCGGATTGTGTCATTGCAATAATGAAAACAAGCGTGAGCACACGCCGTACTCAGCAAGCGGAAACATAATATAACATGCAAGGCTTTATAGTGGAGGCTGATGGTTTAAGCATTTAGCATTTTAGTTGGTCAAGTTTTATTAGCAACATAAATACTAGCAAGTGTAAGTTTATACCAAACCCACAATTAACAAAAGAGAATAAATAACATAAATAAAGATATATGCATCAAGTTAATCATTGACTTCCATAGATTAATCATGTGAGGGTCCAGGCCGCTCTTGACCGTGAGCACGGTTAATCGATTAGTTTTACACTCTGTAGAGGTTGTACACTTTCACCACAAGTCGCGTAAAAGTTCTAGGAACTTTGAACCCAACCATGCGATGCCGGCCAAACATCATACCACACTACCTAGGTGTGATTGCATAGGGACGCTATGAGGCTTTTACAAAGTTTCCCCAGTGTGAAGCAACCCGCGAAGGTTCCGAGTCGTTGCAGAGTATAAAGTCCCCTAGTAGGTACCGTGACTTAGCAAAGACCAACTCCCTACTAGAGCAAGTCTATACCCCACTGGCGCTCCCCCTTGCCCTTATCAGGTAAAGTCACCCCAACACTAGAGTCCCTAATTAATTAGCCAAGTTAGAGTCATATGCCCTTGTGGTTGCACTGTTGTCCTGGGTGGTCGCTCCATGTTCCAATTAAGCAAGGTGATCTTGTATTAATGAAGGTATAACATAAATAAAACAAGTTTATAAAGTCTCATTAATACCATCCACCAAGTTAAGCATAGCGTGAGCTACCCAACAATAAAAGTAAATACCCAGGTTGTTCAAGGTAAAAGGGATAAAAATAATCTAGTCATGTCCTTAATAGGGTCCCATCAATTTAATGCAAGCAAAAGTAAGAACAGTGAATTAAATGCATGTTGTATAGGTAAATGGGTATGCATCAAGGAAGACTTGCCTTCAATAGATCCCTATTGCTGTTCAAACACTTGAGCTTCTTGGTCTTCAAATCCTTCAGCCCAAACGTCCTCTACGCATCACATCAAGTACATACAAGCACACAATAGAATAAAACAAGAAACAATCACCAAACAGTATTATCATAGCAAAACAGGGGTAAAAAGCTAATCTACTCTTCGATACGATCGTTTGGACATAAAGAACGCTAAAAACGGAGCAAAAACGGAAAAGATATGGCTAGAAGGTGCAGGGGTCTATCTGTGAAGAAACTAGGGTTACAGGGGCCTAACTGTAAGAAATCGAGGGCTATTACATAATTAAACGTATAAACCAGAGGGTTTAGGTGGAAAAACTTAAGACTGGACCTCGGCTAGTAAAAATATAAAGGTCAGGGGTTAAAACACAACAAAAGGACCAAACTGTAAGGATTTCTATATGGTGGAAGGACCGGCTTGCAAAACTTAAAAGACCAGGGTTTTTTTGTAAAACACCACGGCCACGCGGCCTTTGACCGGTATCGACCAGGGTCGGATCTGATCTCGGCCGTTGGTTCGCGATCTAGCGGCTCAGGACGCGAGCGAGCGCAAGGCGGCGGCGGGAACGCCGGCGAGCGGCGGCACAGGAGCAAAACTCCGGTGAGCTCACCTAACTACGAGCTAGGGTGCTCGATTTGCGACGGGAAGCGGCCAGGGAGGTAGCAGGCACTACGGCGGATCGATCTAGGGTTCTAGGGAGACGAGACGGCGAACGGTGACGGCGCTGTGCTTGGTGAAGCGGCCGGCGGCGGGTAAACAACTCCGGCGAGCTCTATCTCGCAGCTCAGGGCACCTGGACGTGAACAAGCGGTCTTGAGGGGTTCCTCACCTCCACGTGGTGCTCCAGTGCGGCTTCTCAATGACGGAGCAGCGGCGAGGCGACGGATCGACTGCGGCGGCTTCCTAGGGTTCCGGCGCAGCTGTGGCTTGAGCTCGAGGCGGCGGGATTGGTTTGGAGGTGGCGGCGCACGGCATAGCGGCTTATAAAGGGCCGGGCGCAGGCGTGCAGGGGAGGGCCACTCGGAGTCGGCGGCAGCCGGGTCTCCAGCTCGGTCACGGCCATGGCGGGGAAGAATCCGGGGCAGAGGGGAGGTAGGAGATGACGGGGTGGCTCCACATGGCAGCGACCGAAGGCGGATGGGGTGTTCAAGAGGGCCGCGGTGGGCTGAAACAAGAGCTGGGCCGAGCGAAAAAGAACGGGCAGACAGAGATTGAGGGGCACCGTTGGACTTCCGCTGGCTTGGGCCGAAAGCAAAAACAGGCCAGAAAGGGAGAGAGGGTTTAAGAAGAAAAGGAGAAGCTTTTGAATTTTTAAAACAACTCAAACACTTTGAATTCAAAGTCAAATTTGAATTCAACCATTCAAAAATATTGCTCCAGCATGTATGCAACATTAAACTCCTATATTTATTTATTTAAGTTTCAAAAATATATTTAAATTCCTAAAAATTCAAATACACCTTATGATCCTTAAGTACATACTCTTGTTTTCTATTCAAATTTTATTAAAACAATTTTTTTTGTAAAATTAGGGTGTTACAATAGGGCAGCGGTTCATCCGACGGCATCATGTTTGCTAACAGAGAGGTTTTGGCCACGAACCCATCAGCACTGGATGAACCGACAATTAAGTGAGGAGCCCATCGGTCTATGCGTCGGATCAATTGTGTTAGTGGATTGCAACGGCTAGATGACGTGGAGGAGCACCGGATGAACCGACAGTGGTGAAAAAGAGACCATCGGTTCATCCGATGGTGTGTTTTCTGCTAGCCGTTGAGCAACGGCTAGTTGGACAACATGAGCTATTTATACCCCCTCCACTCATTCATTTGAAGTGGTTGGAGTATGAGGAAGACCAGAGGAGTGTGAGACACATAAAAGATCATATCCAAGCCATCAAAGTGCTAAATTGCTCATCCATAGACTTGCACATGCTTTGTGTGCGTGCTTAGTGCTAGACTTAGCTTAGAGTTGAGTGAGTGCAAGGTGTGCCTACCTTGTGAGGTGATTCTTGAGTGGATCAAGTTGTACAAGGTGCGACGGAAGTCTTGGAGCCTAAGTGGCTTTCCGGTAAACATCTTCGACCCTCCAGCTTGGTGTGGGGCGGTGAGGACACTTTGTGCGGGGGACGTGGAGACCCCCTTCCTTAGTGGAGAAGCTCCTTAGTGGAGACGACATCAAGGTGACCAAGAGAGCTTGGCGAGTGCCTTTGTGGCCGAGCCTAAGTGGCTAGTCAAGTTGTGCTCTTGGGAGAGACTTGGTGACCGGGAAGCAATACTCTTGTGTGGAGTGCTTCAACAACGTGGACTAGGGGTGGCTTAGTGCCTACCGATACCACAGGATAAATCGTGTGTCAAGAGGTTGCTTCCTCTCAACCCCCTTTATGTTTCCGCATTACATTTTTGCAATCCTTGCTTTCCTTTACTTTCCTAGAGTAGTATCTTGCTAGGATTGGCTATAGGTTGCAAAACTTGTTTTGGGATGAGAGTTTCACACTAGAACAACCTTAGTTGCACATCTAGGTAGTATGTTCCAGTTTATATTTTGAGCAAATAGTGATAACCCTAGGCTTAAGGTTTTAAGTTGCCTAATTCACCTCGTTCCCCTCTTAGGCTACGAGCATCCGATTCCCTACACATCAGCACTAGCCAAAAAATCTAATTGGGGGTGACGGCCGCAGTGGCAAGAGATGGTAATGGCAAATTCTTAGGGGCCTCATCGTTGGTGCTGGAGGGACTAATGGACGATGAGTCGGTGGAGGTGATTGCATGTTGTGAAGGCTTTGCGTTGGTTAATTAGCAACTTGAACTTAGGTATGGTTCGTCTAGCTACGGATTGCGCTAATGTGGTCAAAAGTATCTAGGGCGAAGGACTGGGACCCTATGGAGCGGTCATCAGGGATATTCAAGCAAGGAGAAGCTCATTCACCAAGGTGAAGTTCGTTGAGGCCCTGTTTAGTTGGTAGAAAATTTTTGAGGTTCCTTTCAAGGTCTATTAAGAGTATTAAATGTAGACTACTTACAAAACTAACTATACGAATGGACTAGAAATCGCAAGATGAATCCATTAAGTCTAATTAATCCGTCATTAGAGATTGTTTACTGTAGCACAACGTTGTCTAATCATGTCATAATTAGGTTCATTAGATTCGTCTCAAAAATTAAGGTAGAGATTGTGGAATGGGTTTTGTCATTATTTCATATTTAATACTTCTAATTAGTGTCCAGATACTGATATGACGGGTAATTGGTGAAATTTTTGGGAACTAAACGGGACTTGACTAGGAGCTCAGTCCTACTTGGTGTTGGTAGACGTGTGTGGTATATAAATCCTCGAGACGGAGTTTGTAATTAATAAAGTGTGATTCCTAAAAAAAACTCAAATGCTAAACGGAGAGAGCTCTGCATTTAGTGTTAAATGGAGAGTCCTCCGAGATTACTTCCTGCGACACATAAGTTACTTCCCGCGACACATGAGTTACTTCCTACGGCAAAAAGTTACTTCCCGCAACACATAAGTTACTTCCCGCGACAAAAAGTTACTTCCTCTTATGTGTTTCTTTCTGTTGAGGGAAGTAATTTTGTGTCGCAGGAAATAACCTCGGAGGGCTCTCCATGTATGACTAAAAGTAACTTCCTCGTGTGTCTTTTTCTGTTAAGAGAAGTAATTTTGTGTTGCAGGAATTAACCTCGGAAGGCTCTTCATGTAAGCGACAGCGATTGATGTGATGGGTAATTAGTGAAAATTTTGGGAACTAAACGGGACCTCAGTCCTAACTAGGAGCTCAGTCCTACTTGGTGTTGGTAGACGTGTGTGGTATATAAATCCTCGAGACGGAGTTTGTAATTAATAAAGTGTGATTTAAAAAAAAAGCTGACGGCGCAAACCCAATCCCAGCACGACGAAACAAGTCAACAACAGCAACCACCATCGGTCGAGTCCACCGCGCGTCACTTTCTAGCCGCAGCCACCGCCGCGTCGTCCGCATCGGCGGCGAGACCCGGCATCGGGTCGATCCTGGCCCTCACCGTGCAGAGGAGCGGGTGCTTCCTCGGCAGCGTGAGCCCGGGTCCCTCCTCCATGTCCACGGGAGCTCCCCCCACGGGCTCCCACTCGAAGCACTGCACCATGACGGCCAGCGCCGCCTGCACGACGAGCAACGCCAGCGACACGCCGGGGCAGATCCGCCGCCCAGACCCAAACGGCAGCAGGTGGAAGTGCTGCCCGCGCACGTCCAACCCGGCGTTCTCCCCCTCCAGGAACCTCTCCGGCCGGAACGCCAGCGGGTCGGGGCCCCAGCTCGCCGGGTCACGCCCGATCGCCCACACGTTCACGAACACCGTCGCGCCGGCGGGCACGTCGTAGCCGGACACCTTGCAGGGCTCCATGGAGCGGCGCACCACCAGCGGGCCGGTGGGGTGGAGGCGGAGCGTCTCCTTGGCGATCGCCTGCAGGTAGGGGAGGTTGGGGACGTCCGACTCGTCGGCGAGCCGCGACGCGCCGACGACGGCGTCGAGCTCCGCCTGCGCGCGGCGGAGGACGGACGGGTTGTTGATCAGCTCCGACAGCGCCCACTCCAGCGTAATCGTCGTCGTGTCCGTGCCGGCCGCGAAGATGTCCTGCATGCAGAAGTTATACATGATCTACATGTTTTCTGCTCGGGTTAGGGAAAAACTTGATCTCCGGAGGAAATGCACTTTCAAAAATGAACTAGAGAGCCAAACAATTTTAAAATGGAGTCAAACAATGCTGAAATTTACCAAATCATTAATAAATTGTAGCCGCCATTTTTATTTTTATTTTTTTAAAAAAAGAGCATGCAAAGGGAATCTTTTTGCATCTAAAAATTGCTAATCCTCTCGAGGTTAGCGTAGCGTTGGATACACTGTTTCCACCCATCACGTGGGAGAAAATATTTTTCTTCATTTTTTCGCTTGACCCAATGCTTGATTGGATCTAGTCTGACAATTACGAAATACGAAGTATAAATTATTGCACTATCTATCAAGGAAAAAAACAGCTAGCCATGGATCGTACCAGCATGAACGCCTTGATGTTGTCCCTGGTGAGGCGCATCTCGGCGGCCTCGTCCTCGTGCATGTCGAAGAGCATGTCCAGCACGTCCTTGGCGTCCACCTCGCCGGCCTCCTCCCGCCGCCGCCGCCTCTCGACGTCCCTCGCCGTCAGTATCCGCTCCATCATGGCGTCGAACTTGCGGTGCACGACGTCGACGCGCTTCCCGAGGCCCTGCACATCCCAGTGCTTGAACACGCCGATGTAGTCCTGCAGGTTGAACGTGCCAATGAGCTCGGCGGTCTCGGCGACCACGGTCCGCATCTCCTCCGTGTCGCCATCCTCCTTCCCGGTCCACCGCCGGCTCATCACCATGCGGGACACGATGTCCCCGGTGAAGCCCATGAGCGCAGCGTCCACATCTACGGAGGAGCCGTCGCCGGCGCTCCGGGACAGCGTCGCCACGAGCCGGGCCACCTCCTCGCGGCGGACGTGGCGGAGCCGGTCGAGGGTGCGTCCCGCGAGGAGCTCGTGAACGCACGCGCGCTTCAGGAAGCGCCAGTAGGGCCCGTACGGCGAGAAGGAGAAGTCATGGCCGCCGTACGTGAGGCGGTGCACCGTCGTCGGCTTGGGGCGGTCGAGGAACACGGTTTCATAGGTCTTGAGCACCTCGCGGGCGGCGTCTGGAGAGCAGACGGCGATGGCGGGGACAGAGCCCAAGCGGAGGTAGATGAGCGGGCCATGGTGCACCATCAGACGGTGCAGCGCCTGGTGCGGGAGGGGAGCGAGGAGGTGGAGGTGGCCGAGGAAGGGCAGCGCGTAGGGGCTCGGTGGGAGGCGGAGGCTGCCGCGGCCGCGGAGGCGCAGGGCGTGGAGGACGGTGATGAGGCCGGCGGCGAGAAGGAGGAGGAGGGCGGTCGGGGTGAGGAGGAGGTCTCGTACCGGGGCCACTTCTTCCATGGTGGCTAGCTGCTAGCTCTGCTTCGGAGTTGACGAGGGAGTGAGCTGTGGCTGTTGTTGCTTCCTAGCTGCTCTGCTCGTGGGAATGTGTGTGATCGCTGTGCGGCATCGCTACTCGCGTAGCTTTTGCTTTTATATGCAAGTGAAGATACTGCTGGCTACGAATTTGGAGACAAGTGATCACATGTCGACAGCAGATGCCTTTGACCACCCTAGAGCCCAACAAAGAACAAACAGTACAACGGGACACGGAAGGAACAAGACATGAGATCCAATTGACCTGTGGGATGAGTTCCTCTATTCATCTGAAAGAATAGATCCAATTGAGACCTGTGGGATGAGTCCCTTAGGGTGTGTTTAGATCCCAAAAGGTTTGTAAAAAACATCTCATCATCTATCACCTCACATCAACTCTTACTATTCATCTGCATTTACACCAATTCTTCCCTAATTCTTTCTCAATTCAGCCAATTCATCTGGATCTAAACACACCCTAAGAAACTTCCCATTACTTCCACACACACCCCTTCTAGATTCCAGGAGTATCTTAACTAAAACAATTTCTACAGTTGAGAGAAATTTTTTTATGTAATAAACATGAACACTACACAATAAGTGACTTCTGGAAGAAGAATAGTCCGCTTATTAATCATCAACCAGCGGTACTTTTTCTCTTACAACAAATCAGCACACATCACCAGCCACCAGTCAGACAACGTTATTTTTCTCTCAGAACAAATCAGCACCATCCACCGGGTACCCATGCAAGGAAGGATGAAGACGGACTCCTACTAGAATTCCCCTGTAATCCTACTAGGACTCGTTCCGTGTAATCCTACTAGGACTCCTGCCTTGTAACCGACTAGGAACCCGCCCCCTGGACTATATAAAGGAGGGTCGGGTACCTAGGAGGACATCTGAACAACCCAACACCAAGCGCAGAGCGCCATACTTGATCCCCCAAACATGACGTAGGGTCCGCTACTCTAGCGGCCCGAACCTGTATAAATCTTGTGTCCCGTGTCCTTGCGCATACCTTCGAGTTCTCGGTCTCCCGATCACGATCCTCCACCGCATAATCAACTATCTCGGGTACCCCCTTGGTAGGTTTGCCGGTCTAAAATACCGACAGCTGGCGCGCCAGGTAGGGGTGATCATCACCACCGGGCGAATTCGAAGGACCTTTTTCATCATCAAAATCAATCTACTCGACGACAAGTAAGTCAAGTCGCAATGCAAAGCAAGTCGCCGAGTTCTGTCGAAAAACAGAATCGATTTTCGTACTCTGTTCGCGCGTCGGCAGAACACGCTCAACTATGTCGTGCGTCCGGGTGCCTCGGCACATCGCGCAGCTTGTCGTCGACTAATTCGCCTCGCGCAGGCTCGTCGTCGACTACTTCGCCTACGCCGCGCGTCCGGGTGCCTCGGCACGTCGCGCGGCTCGTCGTCGACTACTTCGCCTCGCGCAGGCTCGTCGTCGACTACTTCGCCTACGCCGCGCGTCCGGGTGCCTCGGTACGTCGCGCGGCTCGCCGCGCGGCTCGTCGTCGACTACTTCACCTACGCCGTGCGATCGGGTGCCTCGGCTCGTCGCGCGGCTCGTCGTCGACTACTTCGCCTCGCGCGGCTCGTCGTCAACTACTTCGCCTACACCGCGCGTCCGGGTGCCTCGGCACGTCGCGCGGCACGTCGCGCGGCTCGTCGCGCGGCTCGTCGCGCGGCTCGTCGTCGACTAATTCGCCTCGCGCAGGCTCGTCGTCAACAACTTCGCCTACGCCGCGCGTCCGGGTGCCTCGGCACGTCGCCCGGCTCGCCGCACGGCTTGTCGTCGACTAATTCGCCTCGCGCAGGCTCGTCGTCGACTACTTCGCCTACGCCGCGCGTCTGGGTGTCTCGGCACGTCGCGCGGCTCGTCGCGCGGCTCGTCGTCGATTACTTCACCTCGCGCAGGCTCGTCGTCGACTACTTCGCCTACGCCGCGCGTCCGGGTGCCTTGGCACGTCGCGCGGCTCGTCGCGCGGCTCGTCGCGCGGCTCGTCGTCGACTACTTCGCTCACGCGCGTGCGTCCGGCTGCCTCGGCTCGTCGTCGACTACTTCGCCTCGCGCGGCTCGTCGTCGACTACTTCACCTACGCCGCGCGTCCGGGTGCCTCGGCACGTCACGCGGCTCGTCGCGCGGCTCGTCGTCGACTAATTCGCCTCGCGCAGGCTCGTCGTCGACTACTTCGCCTACGCCGCGCGTCCGGGTGCCTCGGCACATCGCGCGGCTCGTCGCGCGGCTCGTCGTCGACTACTTCACTACGCCACGCGTCCGGGTGCCTCGGCACGTCGCGCGGCTCATCGTCGACTACTTCACCTACGCTGTGCGATCGGGTGCCTCGGCTCGTCGCGTGGCTCGTCGTCGACTACTTCGCCTCGCGCAGCTCATCGTCAACTACTTCGCCTACGCCGCGCGTCCGGGTGCCTCGGCACGTCGCGCGGCTCGTCGTCGACTACTTCGCTCACGCCGTGCGTCCGGTTGCCTCGGCTCGTCGTCGACTACTTCGCTTCGCGCGGCTTGTCGTCGACTACTTCGCCTACGCCGCGCGTCCGGGTGCCTCGGCACGTCGCGCGGCTCGTCGTCGACTACTTCGCCTCGCGCGGCTCGTCGTCGACTACTTCACCTACGCCGTGCTATCGGGTGCCTCGGCTTGTCGCGCGGCTCGTCGTCGACTACTTCGCCTATGCTGTGCGATCGGTGCCTCGGCTCCTCGCGCGGCTCGTCGTTGACCACGCGCCGTATCGCCGCTCGACTTCTCGTCGGTCGGTCGCACTGGCTTTCGCCGTGCGCCCGGTCGCTCCGTCTCGCGGCTCGACTACTCCATGCGCCGCCGCTCGACTTGTTGTCCGGTCGCACTGGCTCTCACCGTGCGCCTGGTCGCTCCGTCTCGCGGCTCGACTACTCCGTGCGCCGCCGCTCGACTTGTTGTCCGGTCGCACTGGTTCTCGCCGTGCGCCCGGTCGCTCCGTCTCGCGGCTCGACTACTCCGTGCACCACCGCTTGACTTGTTGTCCGGTCGCACTGGCTCTACTTCAGTCACGCCGTGCGTCGCAACTACTTGTCTTGCGGTAACACCGGCTCTACTTCGAGTACGCCGCGCACCGCCGCGACATCGTCTTTCGGCCGCATCGCGTCGACCACTCATCTTGACTAGTTTTCCAAACTAGTCGAGAACGACAGAAACGCCCCAACAACTAGTCGGAATCAACTCTTACTGGTCAAACTTCAGCAACAATCGTCGCGGCTCCATCTCCGACCGCCACGGCTTCATCTACAAGACCGCCCTGGCGGCAACAGCTAAGTCATTTATTTAAATGATTGTTTTTTCTTCTTTGGCTTGTCTTCCATGCGCAGGACAAACACGCCAAGGACTACCCGTCTGTGCATGCTTCTACACGGGAACTACCCTTCAGAACTGCACAATCTCAAGTCCGCTACGGCGGCACAAGTCGACGCCAACGGTTGCAATCTAAAGTCCGCTACAGCGGCACAACTCGACTCTGGTCGCATCAACAGTCTGTCCAGGCAGCAACAGCTAAGTCATTTATTTAAATGATTACTGTTTTCTTTTCTTGGCTTGTTCTCCTCATCATGTAGGATAACATGCCGACTACTCATCGGTGTACGCTTCTCGGTGGGTTTTTCACGAGGGCTACACTCTACTGACTACTCTTGGGGTATATCGATCAAGTCACCACGAGCCTACTTCATCAACTCGGGGGCTATCCCAAGGAGGCAGCTTCTAAAGTCCGCTCCGCGCGGCAACTTAAAGTCGACTCGGGTCGCACCTTCGCCTGCTTCGGCGGCATACTACGTGTGTAAGCTTCGATGGAACCTAGCTGTAAGTGGCCCTCGCGTCCTGGCGACGATGGTACCTAGCTGCACGTGGTTTTCATACCCTGTACCATGGGTCCTAGTACCTTAGGTACTCACGTCGACTCCGGTCGCACCCAAGCCCGTTCCGGCGGCAACCGTACCTTGGGTCTGAAATCCATGGCCCAGGTACTCAAGTCGACTCCGGTCGCACCTTCAAGCCCGCTCCGGCGGCAACCTTACCTTGGGTCTGAAATCCATGGCTCAGGTGCTCAAGCCCGCTCCGGCGGCACAACTATTCATTTTCTCTGATTTTTCGTTCGATTTTGCATTCCGGAAGTGCTTTTTGTTTTTTGCATCTTAAAGTCCACCCCGCGTAGCACAAAGTCGACTACTATAGTTGCATTTAAAGTCCGCTTCGCGCGGCAATCTAAAGTCGACTTCTATAGTCGCATATCAAAGACCGCTCTATGCGGCAACTAAAGTCAACTTCGGTTTTCAAGTCGCATCTCAAAGTCCGCTCTGTGCGACAACTAAAGTCGACTTCGGTTTTCAAGTCGCACCTCAAAGTCCGCTCCGTGCGGCAACTAAAGTCGACTTCGGTTTTTCAAGTCACATCTAAAGTCCGCTCTGCCGGCATCTAAAGTCGACTTCGGTCGCATCTAAAGTCAGCTCTGACGGTACGGCTACTTCTCAAGCTCCACGGCTCGACGCCAAATTACTACTCGAAAACTCTCCAGCTCGGGGGCTGCATTCAAATTACTACTCTAGAACAACTCTAGCAGACTTCGCTCGCTCTCAAGCTCGGAGGTTCCGTACCAACAACTACTCGATGTGGCTCATACGGCTCTCTTAGCTCGGGGGCTGAACGCTGCAAGAGTACTCGAATGATGGCTTTCGCGAACACTGAAGACCCTTGGATTGATTCTTCAATCGCTCCAAGGCTCGGGGGCTACTAGGCTACACCCATCAGTTGATTTTTTCAAGACGGAAGCAGAATCAAGATTGACCCTCAGCCAGAGTCCACAACTCAACCTAAGGCTCGGGGGCTACTCCATATGGAGTGCGATTTTGCAATCACACTTCCATATAAATCTCGACTTCAAGACAGATGAGCTGGACCACCTTCTAGCCTCGTGGCAGTTCAAGTACTATTGAAGACTTCTCCAAGCAGTACTCGAGGACGCTCAAGAACTACTCGAAGAGGCTTCAAGACTACTCGAACTACTACTCTCGACTCCAACGTGCTCGGGGGCTTGTCGGGCATACACCCCGGGTACCCACGCAAGGAAGGATGAAGACGGACTCCTACTAGAATTCCCCTGTAATCCTACTAGGACTCGTTTCGTGTAATCCTACTAGGACTCCTGCCTTGTAACCGACTAGGAACCCGCCCCCTGGACTATATAAAGGAGGGCTGGGTACCTAGGAGGACATCTGAACAACCCAACACCAAGCGCAGGGCGCCATACTTGATCCCCCAAACAGGACGTAGGGTCCGCTACTCTAGCGGCCTGAACCTGTATAAATCTTGTGTCCTGTGTCCTTGCGCATACCTTCGAGTTCTCAGTCTCCCGATCACGATCCTCCACCGCATAATCAACTACCTCAGGTACCCCCTTGGTAGGTTTGCCGGTCTAAAACACCGACAGTCACCAACCCAACGAACAATGACCTATTCAATGTTAATACAAATAAGTCTATCATTTCATTTGTAATAGTTTCAGGAGAAGTGTTCTAGAATAAACGAACCATTTGTGGCTAACGGTCCGTTTAGTTGGTTGAAAATTTGGTGAATTGAGTGAAATATTTTGCATTAAGTTGTGTGCACAGAGAGAAAAATGAGTGAATTTCTTGATGAAATGGGTGAAAGTTTGAAATCTTGGAGAACTAAACATGACCTAACTCTCTGGTTCAGCTTCTTTGTAGTAAAATTAGTTTTGCGAGTTGCTCATGTGGACGTTTTGTTGTTTTATCTATCTTGGGGTTGTTATTTTTCTTCCATTTTCTCTGTGTTGTAGCGACTTAGCTGTTGTTTTAGGGCGTGCATTTCGCCATGCTGAAGCTGCTACGGCAGCTGCTTAACTGCTACTACATCTGTTCTTAAATATAAGCATTCTTCGGTTTTTATGGTGCACGTTTGATCATTCGTTTTATTCAAAAAATTTGTGAAAATATAAAAATAATTATGATATACTTAAAATATATATGATGATAAAACATGTCATAACAAAATAAATAATATTTTTATAAATTTTTTGAATAAAACGAATGGTCAAACGTGATCAGCAAAAGTCAACAAATGCTTACATTTAGAAACGGAGAGAGTATTAAAATATGACGTGGCACGCCACAGGAGAACTTGGTGTTTTTATGATATTTTCATGCAACCTCTGGCGCTAAGTTCAAAAAGTCTCCAATTTTCAACACCTAAGAGCGTCTCCACGAGCTTATGTATAATCTTTAAACACTGAATTCAGGGTCCAAGCTCGACCACTAGATTGGGCCACGTCGCCTGTCATTATCGGGCGTCGGATCTTCCATCTACGGTGAAAACAAGGGCTGCACAAGCTCGACCGCGCGGGCAGGCCGCAGGCTCTCAACGCTTCGCGTTCCTCGTCGCGGACTCGCGGCGGCCGGCTGCGCGACCTCGTTCTTCCCCGTCTCCCCTTCCTTCTCCGCTTCTTGCGCCGTTCGCAACACCTCATCGTCGCGCCCCCTCAATGTCCTCTTGTGCGGCGGCATGGCCCTCCCGCAGTGCTCCCGAGGCTGGGGATGCCCCTTCACAGCCTCTGGCAAGAGAGGTGAGCCCCCGCGTGCTGCACCTCTGACCGGGGAAGCCGGAGCCCTGTGCACCGTCGGAGGCCGCATACGCCGCCGCCACCACTGGAGGCCAGGGAGACCGTCGGTCCAAGGAGGCAGTGGCATGGTGTCCGACGACCAGGGGCGGAGATGGGCCTAAGGCCACCCAGGCCATGGCCTTAGATGTGTCCCAAAAAATTTCTTATACCCCCTGTATTTTTTCTTGGACCACTGAGTAATTTTATGGCCCATGTTGCTTTGTGGCCCGCGTCGGTCTTCTTTCCTTGGGCCCGCCAGGCCAAGTCCAATGCAGCACCCTCCCTCCGTCACGCGGCTCGCGAGTCTCTCTCTCCCTCACGTCGGCACAGCGGCACCAGATGACAACCCTAGCGACCTATCAGGCGGCGGTGGCCGGCAGCCGGCGGCACAGGCGCACAGCACAACAGCAGGGTGGGCGCCAGGCGACCTCCAGAGCTACACTCCCTCACTCGGTCACTCCTTGCCCGAGTGCCTAGCTACCCCTAGCTCCCGCCTCTCAGCACCCAAGCCGAGCGGCCAAGCCACAAGGGCCAAGGCGCCGGGGACCGCGGACCGGGGCACCAGGCGACCCGACTGTCGGAGGGCGGACAACGCCACGACGAAGTGGTGGAGCATCTTCACTTGTGTTCTTCAGCAGTTCAACTTCACCCAATCGGTCAGTTTTGTTTTCAAATTTGATTCCCCAATCTGCAATTCTCACGAGCTATGTCACTACGAGCATATTGTAGAATGTAGATTGAACCAACCAATCAGGAACTGATATTATTTATCTACTGATTTGTAGATTGTAGATTAGCAATTTAGCATTACTCAATTGGTGCAATGAACAGGGCCAATTGTCAGTTTCTGCTATTCAATTATGTTTTGCATATTTCTTATCCAATTCATTTAAAATTTACTTGTTTGGCTGTTTTCATGTGTAGGCTCGGGTGTCCTTTCTACAGTGATATGAGAGGAGTCAACGATGAATCAGACTGGCACCAGTTAGGTATTCATTTTATTAAGTTTGTTATGCAAATGGATCTTAAATTGTGATGTACGGGTCTAAATCGTGCATTTTAAGCACTTGTATTAATATATGAACTATGCTATTTGGTTATCACTATTATATGTAAAACACTGAGATTGAGTGGTATAAAAATTTACTAAGCGGCCTTAGGTGTCAGAATCCACCAGCTTCGCCACTGCCAACGACTGTCCTCCACGCGCCGCCGGCACAGCTGCTGCTGCAGGCCTTTCTCCTCCCATGGCGAGCAGCGACCGACGAGCGCAGGTTAACGGCGATAAGCACGTGGGGCGCATATTTTTCGTGTTGTGGCACACCGGCTGGCCCAGGAACTAATGAGTGCGCCCACGAGTCCACGACCTGCTCGACGGAATGCTGCACCGCGCGTAGTTGAATGCCGCACACCTCCCAGGCATGCTGAGGCTTGTATCCGCCTGCTGGTTCTCGGTTCTCCTATGCGAAGGAAGGTTGAGTACAAAGGTGATCGAATGGTTCGCAAGGCAGCTACCAGAGTGCTGGTGCCAGCAAAGAAGGCCTCAAGAGAGCGCACCGTGCATGCGATGGCGCCTTCTGTGAGGCTTTCTATTCACTGGTGGAGATCGGACCTTTGATCTAGGCCTTTTGTCCAGGTTCAACTTTGGAGCCGGGACAAAAGGTTTGGGGGCGACGTGGCCCGAAACGCCTGCGAACGACCCCAGCCTTTTGTCCCGGTTGGTAACACCAACCGGGACAAATGGGGAGGCCTCCAACGGCTACTGCAGCTTAATTATTGGCTCCGACAATTTGTCCCGGGCGGTGTCACCACCCGAGACAAAAGGGCCACCCTTTTGTCGCAGGTGGTCACACCGCCCGGGACAAAAGCTTTCGTCCCAGATCGTTTTACGACCCGAGACAAAAGAGTCACCTTTTGTCTCGGGTGGTAATACCACCCGGGACTAAAGGCCGGCGCCTATAAGTCCCTGCTCTCTCCTTCTCATTCTCTGGCCGAGCCATTTCACCCAAGAGCTAGCTCAAGCTCTCCATGGCGCCTCTCTCCGAGGGAGGTGCTGTCCAATTTTTTTGTCATCAATTTGTGAAGATTTCCCTCCTCCAAAGTGTTGCCAAGGTTAGATTCTTCATTCTCTTTTCATTTGTTGTGATTAAATTTTGATTTATGGTTTAGAAATGGAGAAAATAGCAATTTTAGTTTCTAGGTAGTAGTAGGAGCTAAGAGATGAGGTTTTTTAGATGTTTTAGATGATTTAGAAACAAGTAGTTATTTAGCTACTAACATTGAATTTTGTTTCACATATTTTTAGCATCCTCTAATTTTCTAGTATTTGATATAGAGATAATTGATTTTTACTTTTAAAAATAATGAGAGATGCATTTAAATTTACATATAGCTTAATTTATTACAAGTTAGTTTATTAAAAAATGGTCATTACCAAACAAAAATATTTCTTGCTTTTATTTAGAATACATTTAGGCATTCTCTTATTTTTAGAGATAATAGAAATTTTATTTCATTCATGTTCATTAAGTATTTTTGTATTTATATAGAAAAAAAATAAAATGTTATTTGCTGCAACATCTGGAAATTCAGACATATAGTGCACCGCCTCCAGTTCCGATAGGAGCCAGCTGTTCAAGCATAATGTTTTGAGTGACACCTCTCAGGAGGTTAGCTTTAGCATATACAACAAATCTTAGACACCTTATTCAGAGAGTGAGAGAGAGGATGTCGACATCATGCTTGATCAGCTGGCTCCGTCGGAACTGGAGGTAGTGCACTATGTCAACTTCTAGATTTTGAACCACTACTTCAAACACATCTCTGAATTCACGTATTGTCTTCAAATCATCAACATGTTAAGTATTTCTTGTTTTTATTTAGAATACATTTAGGCATTCTCTTATTTTTTTTCTTTTTCCATATACAGTCGGTTGGATGTTCTCTACCAGTAGCCTTACATCCTAGCTAGCTACAGTCTTACATCACCGGCGAGCTGGGGCTGTACGTGGCTCGGTGATGTAGGGTTGTAGCTAGGTAGGAGATGTAGGGCTGTAGTTTGGCGATGTAGAGAACTGTAAGTGGGAGACCGAGGTGCGTGTATATGATGGTGAGGTGAGGCTGTACTTCCTAAATGATCAGGGTCATTAGAAAAGGTATAGTACAGACTTACGTCGCCTCCGGCCTCACTGCAATTGAACGAGCTCTTGCACTTATCTGTTTAGTTATTAGAAAATGAGAAAATAAGTCTTATATATTTTATTTTTATATAGAATAAATTTAACCATTCTCTTATTTTCCTGCAGAGATTGTAATAGTTTTGGAAAACTATGGTAAGTTATTCTGGTCACGGTGGTCGTCGTGGCGGTCGCCGTGATGAACGAACACCTTTTGCTCGTCGTCCAGGCATACACTTCACCCATGGTGTGATTGACTTACCTACTGGTGATCGAAGCCAGGGATCTCGTCCCAACATAGTAATATTGTATCCTTGTATAAATTTGATGTTTACGTACTACACACGGATAATAATATTATTTTCAAACAATGCAGGTTCTCAATCATTTGCAGTGGCTCGCACATGTTGTTGAAAATTTGGGTGGTACCCCTCGTGTTTCACAATGTACCATTGTCGGTCCAAACAATTGCATACAATTAAAAATCTCGTTTAACATACCCGTTCGAGGATAAATTCGCTCCTCACTGTCTTCAGAACCCATCCAAATGGTCTCAATTGTTGGGTGGGTACCCCTGCCATGGTTAGGAGGACTTATGAAAGGACTGCCGTGCAGGCATGCTTAGAACAACTTTACGCTAATGGGTACTTTGTGCTGGATTACTCTTATTTTCTAATCAAGGCACTCGAGGAGGGAGAAAGTGTAACCACAACCGCAGAGAGACTTTGTCGGCTGAATGAACATGACATAGTATGGAGCATCATTTAATATTATTTTAATCTTCTTATTTAACATTTTTTATGAGTCGTAATAACATTATTCTTAACTGTAGGATATCTTTGGTCAAACCTTTGTGGCAAAGAGCTTTCATGCAATTCTAGAGCAAGTGTTGGATGTTGTGGGATTTTCTTACACAGATTTAAATCCTGTACTTACAAGAGGTTCGAAGTATCAGGCAAATCTTTCATTTTCCAGGCCATATCAGTTTTCCTCGCCACTGTTTGAAGTTTATGGAAGTCCATGTGACCGTTATTATGAAGCGATGTAGAGTGCACTGATCCATTCTCTGGCATATATCGATGAAGTTCTCGACTTCAAGATCGGAGACTTCAACTATATGAACTATCTAAGGAAGAAGAATGAAGTATGAAATATGTGTCGTGCATTGATGCGCCCCTCTATCTTTGTTAAGACCGTACCTTAAGTATTCATGTATGAACTTTTTATGTTTGTAAGACCTTATTTAAGTATTGATGTATGAACTTTTTTATATTTTTTGTTAAGACCTTAAGTATTGATGTTAGGCCAGTGTCTAATTTTTTGGAAGCTGAATCATAAATTTTGGAGACCTTAATATTTATTAAACTAGGAGGACCCTTTAATCTCGGTTGGTAAACCAACCCGGGACTAAAGGTCTGCCCTCCACGGCTACCGGCCGCAATGATTGGGGCCGGCCTTTAGTCCCAGGTGGTAAACCAACCCGAGACAAAAGGGTAGGGGGCGGCCTCCAGAGGCCTTTTGTCTCGGTTGGTTTTACCAACCGGGACAAAAGGCCGTCCCTATACAAAATCGACAGCACCTTCTTCCTTCTTCCCTGCCCGACCATTCTTCACCAAGAGCTCAAGCTAGCTCCTCTCCCATGGCGCCTCAAACCTAGGGAGGTGCTGCCCAAATTTTTCCTCATCAATTTGTGGAGTTTTCTCACCTCCAAGGTGTTGCTAAGGTATTATTCTTCATCCTCCATTCATTTGTTGTGATTAAATTTCGTTTTATGATTTAGAGAAGGAGAAAATAGAAATTTTGATTTAAGAGCTAAGAGATGAGGTTTTTATATTAGTATACTTTAGATTTAGTAATAAGCAATTATCATTTGTTATGATTATCTTCTTTCATTCATTTGTACTAAGATTTTTTTTGTTTTTATATAAATTTTACTTTTAGCTAGCTTTATTTATTTTTAGAGAAAATAGAATTTATTAATTTAGTTATTAGAAAATGAGACCTAGGGATAGTGTATAGTTTTTATACTTAAAATTTATGCCACAATTAAGAAAATAGAAAATTTTTATGAAGAGCTAAGAGATGAAGTTTTTATATTAGTATACTTTAGATTTAGTAATAAGTAGTTATCATTTGTTATGATTATCTTCTTTCATTCATTCGTACTAAGATTTTTTTTGTTTTTAACATAAATTTTACTTTTACCTAACTTTATTTATTATAAGAGAAAATAGAATTTATTAATTTTACTAGAATTAACATGGATATTTTTCACTTAATATGATGCAGATGAACCGTCAATGGATGTACAACACCGACAGACGGTCAGCGGAGTACATTACCGGCATGCATGGTTTTCTCGAAGTGGCGAAAACAAATAAGAATGCGAGTGGATTCATGTGTTGTTCATGCTCTGATTGCAGAAACGAAAGAAACTACCATGACCCAGGAACACTTCACCTGCACTTGTTGAAATACGGATTCATGCCGAACTATGTGGTTTGGACCAAGCACGGTGAAAGAGGGCTTGTGATGGAAGACGATGAAGAAGAGGAGGAGGATATTCCAGACTGGGCCACGGGGCAAGCTTTTGCAGATACTTTAATGGAAGATGCTGACGAAGAAGAGTTACCAGCACATGCTGACGGGCCTGCTGATGATCTCGGTCAGGTTCTACAGGATGCACATAGGGACTGTGAAAACGAAAAAGAAAAGGCAAAGTTGCAGCGTATGATAGAAGATCACAGAAAACCGTTATACCCAGATTGCAAGTCAGGTCACAAAAATCTTGGTACTACACTAGAAATGCTGCAATGGAAGGCAAAACATGGTGTGTTTGATAAGGCATTTGAAGGGATGCTAAAAATTGTGAAGGACAAGCTTCCCGAACAATGAATTACCGTCCACCACATATGAAGCCAAACAGACTGTGTGCCCTCTCGGGTTGGAGGTACAGAAGTTCCATGCCTGCCCTAATGATTGCATCCTATATCGGGCAAGGATTACGAGAATTTGGATGCTTGTCCTGTGTGCGAAGCGCTACGTTATAAGATTCGGCGAGATGAAGATCCTGGTGGAGATGTCCAGGGGCACCGTGACAAGACGAAGAGAGTTCTGGCGAAAGTTATGTGGTATTTTCCTATCATACCACGTTTGAAGCGTTTGTTCAGGAACAAAGCAAATGATAAGATGATGAGATGGCACAAAGAGGACCGTAAGGAAGACAACATGTTGAGACATCCGGCTGATGGGTCTCAATGGAGAAAGATTAATAGAGAATTCGAAGAGTTTGATGACGATCCAAGGAACATAAGGTTTGGTTTAAGGACAGATGGTTTCAATCCATTCGGCGAGTTTAGCAGTGGTCATAGCACTTGGCCTGTGACCCTGTGCATGTTCAACCTTCCTGGTTGGATGTGCATAAAGCGAAAGTTCATTATGATGCCGGTGCTCATCCGAGGTCCAAAACAACCCGGCAAAGACATTGATGTGTATCTAAGACCATTGGTCGACGAACTATTACTGCTGTGGAAGAAGGAAGGTGTACATGTGTGGGATGAGTATAAGCAACAGAGCTTCAACCTACGAGCATTGTTGTTTGTTACCATCAACGATTGGCCTGCTCTAGGTAACCTTTCAGGGCAGACAAACAAGGGATATCGGGCATGCACACACTGTTTACATAAAACACATGGTATTCATCTCAAAAATTGTAAGAAGGTCGTGTATACGGGTCACCGTTGTTATCTTCCAACTAATCACTCCTTAAGGAAGAAAGGGATGCATTGGAAAGGGAAGGCTGATCATCGTACGAAGCCACCCCATTATAATGGAGACACTATATTTGAGATGGTAAAGGATCTAAGGGTAGTTTTTGGAAAGGGTGCCGGTAGTGAACCTGTTCCAACTGACGCCAATGGACGTGCACCAATGTGCAAGAAGAAATCTATATTTTGGGAGCTACCTTATTGGCAAATCCTTAAGGTCCGACACGCAATTGACGTGATGCACCTTACGAAGAATCTTTGCGTGAATGTGTTAGGTTTCATGGGTTATTACAATAACTCGAAGTATACATCGGAAGCACGACAGGACCTGAAAGATTTTCATAAGAATGAGAAAGTTCCGCAAGAGGATGATGATGAAAAAGATTCGGAAGAGGATGATGATGATGATTACTTAGGTCCTGCTAGTTACACTCTCACCAAGAAAGAGAAGGAAAGCATGTTTGATTGCCTGAACAGTTTGAAGGTTCCGTCTGGCTACTTGTCGAATTTAAAGGGGATCATAAATATGAAAGACAAGAAGTTCACAAATCTAAAGGCCCATGACTGCCACATGTTGATGACACAGTTGCTTCCAGTTGCGTTGAGGGGTGTTCTATCAGAGAATGTACGATTATTGGTCGTAAAGCTTTGTGCATTTCTCAATGCAATTTCACAGAAGGCAATCGATCCAGCGAAGCTAGGAAAGCTACAGAATGATGCGGTTCAATGTCTTGTCAGCTTTGAGTTGGCATTTCCACCTTCCTTCCTCGATGTTATGACGCACCTCCTGGTACACCTTATCAAAGAAATTATTATTCTCGATCCAGTATACCTTCACAACATGTGGCCTTTTGAGAGGTTCATGTCGATCCTCAAGAAATATGTTCTTAATCGTGCCCATCCGGAAGGAAGCATTGCCAAGGGATATGGAACTGAGGAGGTCATTGAGTTTTGCGTTGATTTTGTCGACTCAATTGACTCGATTGGGCTTCCAGTATCATGACACAAGGGGAGGCTACAGGGAAAGGGCACCATTGGAAGGAAATCAAGTTTGAGCAATAATACTGATTTGTTCATTAAAGCACACTTAACTGTCCCACAATAATCATCCATGGTAACTCCGTATAGGATGGAACACGAGCAGATTATTGCTTCTCAAAATCCAACCAAATCCGAACTCTGGATTACACGCTGTCACTTGGAATCATTTCCCTCATGGTTGAGTGAACAACTCATCGGTAACTCAATGATTCATCCACAACTACCTTTGTTAGCCAGGGGACCTTGTAGCACAATTACAAAATTTCAAGCTTACGATATAAATGGTTACAGTTTTTACACAAGAGCTCAAGATCGCAAAAGCACAAACCAAAATAGTGGTGTCCGTATGGACGCCATCGACAACAATGGGTGTAAGACCTCCTATTATGGTATCATAGAGGAGATATGGGAGCTTGAGTACGGAGCGATGAACATCCCTCTATTTTTTTTCCAATGGGTAAAACTAAATGGCGTAAAGAAAGATGAATATGGAATGACAATAGTGGACCTGACCAAGATTGGGTACAAAGATGATCCATTCGTCCTTGCCAAAGATGTGCATCAGGTTTTCTATATCAAGGATATGACTAGCGTACCGAAGAATAAAAATCCACAAGAAGGACCACAAGAGGCAAAGCGTCACATAGTTCTTCCAGGTAAAAGAGTAATCGTGGGAGTCGAGGACAAAACAGATCAATCTGATGATTATGATCAGTTTGATGGCATGCCTCCGTTCGCTGTCGAAGTAGACCCAAGCATATTACTTGGACGTGAAGAGACACCGTAATTACGTGATTGAGATTAATGTCGTAATGTAATGATTATTGATCAAATCAATTGTGTAATGCTAATGTGATCAACTCTTTTATTGGTCTCCAACAAGTTAACGATTCTGAAGTCTATGCATTTTGTAGTGTTGTATTAGTCTCAAATTTTTTATGAAGCTTGAATATGTCATGTGATATTGAACCACCAAGTTTGAGATTTTTCTGAATTGGTTTAATATTTTTTCGGTTTAATTGAATTTCTGTGCGACATCACCCAAAAATTAAAAGTTGAGCTGAGAGCACCCCTGAAACGATCCGGAATGGTGCCAAACTTGGCCACAAGTTCTCTTGTGCCTTAGGAGTCTAATTTATCTCAAAGCTGAATCATAATTCTTGAGTTATTGATGTGTAATTCACAATATTCTAGCTCCTTTAGCACGAAGAAAAAACCTATAATACATTTAGTCATCAGAAAAATCTAAGATCTTGCGTGAGCTAATATTTTGGGTGTAAATGACAACCAAAAAAATTTCAGACCATTTCGACATAGATGGAGTACACGTGCTTCACAAAGCTATATGAAACCTTACATCGAACCATGTCTATACACTTAAGTTCTTAACGATTCTGAAGTCCATACACTTTGTAGTGTTGTATTGGTCTCAAATTTTTTATGAAGCTTGAATATGTCATGTGAGATCGAACCACCAAGTTTGAGATTTTTCTGAATTGATTTATTATTTTTTCAGTTTAATTGAATTTTAGTGCGAATGCACATCAATGTTGCAAATGAAAATTGAAAGTGAATGTTTACAATTCTAAAATATAATTTTGCATAGCAAAGTACAGTTTATTATATTTTAACTAAATATAATTTTGCATGGTTGAAATATTTAAAGTTACTATTTTTTTTAGTTGCAAAGAGAAAGAAAGAGAAAAAGAGGAAAGAGGGGGGGGGACAACTTCCCGCCCAAAATTACCCTTTTGTCCCGGGTGGCATTACGAACCTAAGCTAAAGGAGGGCCTTTTGTCTCGGGTCGTAATACCACCCGGGACAAAAGGGCTAAATTTTGCCCTTCAGGGGGCTCCCGCGCGAGAGGGCCCTTTTGTCCCGGCTTGCCTTACGAACTGAGACAAAAGGCCCCCTTTTGTCTCGGGTCGTAATGCCACCCGGGACAAAAGGTCCTTTACTCCCGGGTCGTGTTACGACCAGAGACTAAAGGGGGGATATATATCCGTCTTCTCTTCCCCATCTCCCCAACCGATCCCCACTACTCCACCACTGCTGCCTCCGCCGCGCCGTCGCGCCTGCCTCCGTAGTCTCCTCGTCGTCGTCGCCCCCGCCGTCGTCGCACCCGCCGTGGTCACCCCCGCCGTCGTCTCCCGCGCCGCCGCCGTCGTCTCACCCGCCGACATCATCTCGCCCGCCGTCGTCTCCGGCGCCGCCGCGTTCGTCCACCGCCGCGCGGCCTCCTCCGCCGGATCCACAACGCGAATCGACGCCACGCCGTTCCCCGCCGCGCGCACGTACGTCGTTGCACCGCCGTCCCCGGTCATCGACGCCGCGCCATCCCCGCCGCTGCCGTCTCCGTCGCGTGCCGCGCGCCGTCCCTGCCGCGCCGTCCCCGTCGTGCGCCGTCCCCGCCGCGCCGCCGTCCCCGTCCCGCGCCGATGCCTCGCGCCGCCGTCCCCGTCCGGCCCCGGTCGTCGTCCGACCGCCGTCGTCTCCCGCCGCGCCGTGGTAGGCGCCCTCCGGCCGGCCTCCTACGTGCGCGGCCTCAATCCCCCGTGCGGCCACCAGCGCCGCCGCCTCTACTTCGGCGCGCGGGGATTGGGGTTTAGTGCTGACGTCAGCAATTTTTTTTGCAGACATCAGCATTTTTTTTACTTTTTTCATTTATATTGCTTAAAAATGTAAAAAAATTATGCAATCGATAGATATCTGAGTCGTGTTGCGTCCGCTGCGTCGGCCGGTCTAACTCCGGCACCGCGCTAGTGACCGGTCTCCCCTTTGACACCTCCGCCCACGACGCCTCCGCCCACGTGGTCACGCCGCCCCTTCGCCCACGTGGTGCCGTCATTCTCCGACCCCGCCGCCCCTTCGACCACGCGGCGCTGTCATTCTCCGACCCTTCCGCCCACGACGCCTCCGCCCAAGCGGCACCGCCTCGAGCCTGCTTTGGTAGGCGCTGTCGCAGAAATTCATAGAAATTCTTAGTTATTCATAGAAATTCTTAGTTATTCATAGAAATTCTTAGTTATTCTCAGAAATTCATAGATATTTATAGAAAATTTTATTTATTCTCTGAAATTCAAGAAATTCAAAATTGTTGTATATTCATAGAAAATCATGTTTACCCTCAGAAATTCAGGAAATTTATAGAAATTTATGAAAATTTTTGTTTGTTCTCCGAAATTCATAGAAATTGTTGTATATTCATAGAAATTCATGTTTACCCTCAGAAATTCAGAAAATTCATAGATATTTATAGAAATTCTTATTTATTCATAGAAAATTCAGGAAATTCATAAACATTTATAGAAATCATAGAAATTGTTGTATATTCATGAAATTCTTGTTTACTCTCAGAAATTCAGGAAATTCATAGACATTTATAGAAATTCATAGCCAGGCGGACGGGTTCCTCAACATAACCGAGGACATCGACACCCGCACCGCGGACATCGACACCCGCGCCGAGGACAATAATGAAGACGTTCTCATTGTTAATGCAGAAGGTTCCAACGAGGTATATATATCATGCATTAAGTTCATCATGCATTAAGTTCATCATGCATTCATTCTCGAACCCCGCGTGAATAACTAGTCCGCAACTTGTAGGCTTCAACCTCGACAACCAAAAAGACAAAGAGAGGGCATACAAAAGTAATCGTTGATGACGTGAAGTTTCATATCACGGAAGTCAACGAGCTTGGCCAGCCATGGAAACCAAAGAAGGTCAGGGACAAGTACCTGTCCCAATGCGATGCTATTGTGAGGGACAACGTGCCCATATCGTATAGAGAATGGAAGGGAAAGGAAGATAATCCATGGGTGGTTCCGGATGCACTAAAAAATATGTTATGGAATGATATCCTAAAACACTTCACACTTCCACCGGGCGTCAATCCAAACTTTGTGAAGCAGTGGACTCTCTCGAAGATGGCAACTCAATTGCAGAGTTTGAAGAAGTAGCTGCACAAAGATTATATCAAGAAGAATCAAACTCCAAATTGGGATGATTATCCCAAGCTAAAGGATCACCGGGAGTCCTTTGTTGATTACAAGAGAACTGAAGAATTCGCCAAGAAGAGCGCACAAGCTCATAAAAGTGCCAGTAAGAGGACCGAATACAACCATTGTCTTGGTCGAGGTGGTTACGCGGTTGCAGCACCCAAGTGGCAGAAGATTGAAGAAGACCTGGTCAACAAAGGTATCGTACCAGCAGTGTTTGACTGGTCCTAACGATCGAAGAATTGGTATTATGCCCGTGGTGGAAGATTGAACCCTGATGATGGTTCCCTTGTAATCCCACCCACGTTACGGGGAGGCGGCACTTGACATTATGAGAAAGGTTGACGATATCAAAGCGGGAAGATTGATTGTTGTCAGAGAGAACGATGAGCTCACTTTGGCACTCGAGAATCTGGAACACCCAGGATGTTGCAGGGGGTACGGGGTTGTACCGTGGAAGTATGCTTTCAAGGGATACGAAGACACCTATAGAAGCCGCAAAAGAAGAAAAAAGCGTGAACTGGCGCAGTGGCACGAGATGATGGAGGATAAATTTAAACAACATGAAGAACGTATGAATGCAGAGATTGAACGACGAGTGGCCGTCGCGGTAGCTAAGATCACCCATTCTGGAGCACTACCCCAAGCACCAGTGGATCCCATCATTAGCCCTTCCGCTTGCAAAAGCAGCTGTGCTTCCACAGAGGCCCCTAAAGAACAAAGGGCAAACCAAGAAGAAGTTCAAGTAGAGGACAACGAGCGGTACCTAGTGGATGAACTTTGTTAGCGCACCGCATGTGAGCTGCACAAGCCGATCGGCAACATCACAATGAAGGTATAAATATGATTATACATGCGATTATATCTCAACCTTTGATGCATGTCTAAGGCATTTAATAACTTCATCATTTCTCTACCTTTGATATATAGGTGGCGTACGGAAGTGCTTTTGCACATCTCCCAGGACGTACAAGCCACGACATGCAGATTCCACCTAGCTACGCCTCAGTTGGTGTGGAAGATATTGCTGACCCACGGTTTAACGACATGGAGCTAGACATCCCAGGAGGTGATGGGGAAAGGACACTGCTGGATGCTCATCACGGTATCATATTGTGGCCCAAACGTTACATCATAATACCTAAGATGCCGCCACCGATACCCGAGAGTGCTGCCGAGGAACAGCCACCATCTCCCCGGCCGTCACCGAGATCGTCACCGAGTCCTCATCGCTCACCGTCTCCACAACTTGCGAATTCTGCTGGTGCGAGCGATAATGACGATGACCTCTCTCGTCATGAATCACCACCGAAGGAACCTTCACCAAAGCAATCTTCCCCAAAGCAGGCTCCCAAGAGGTCCCGGTCATAATCTACCAAGTCTATGCCCCCGCCAAATCCGAAGCCCCCAACGAAGAAAGGGAAAAAGCAACCCGTTAAAAGAAAGCTACCATATGACATGACAGAATCTGAAAATGAGGCGGAGTGCCAAAAACAAGTCAAGGAATTTTTTCATAAAACAACTATGGAAGGTAGACAGCGGTGGCTGGAATAAAAGAATAAAGTAGATCCGGTGAAACTCAGAGCTTTCATACAGTGGCAGGAAAATGAAAAGAAACGGGTAAAGTTGAAAACTGATTATGACCGCTCCCTGGAGAAGTCCCTACAGAAGAAGAGATGGGGAGGGTCACCAAATAGTTATATCGACCAAGTACCGGGGTCGACGATGCCACAGGATTATAGAAAGAAGAAGAAGCCAACACAAACATCGACGTCGGCGAAAGAGCCTTCAACGAAGAAGGCAACACAAGCATCGACGTCGGCGAAAGAGCCTTCAACGAAGAAGGCAACACAAGCATCGACGTCGGCGAAAGAGCCTTCAACGAAGAAGGCAACACAAGCGTTGACGTCGGGAGTACAGACTTACGTCTCCTCCGGCCTCACTGCACTTGAACGAGCTCTTGCACTTATGCCTGCAGAACAAGTAGCGCATGTCATTCAAATGCAAGAAGCAACAGGGCTCCCACTAGAAACTGTTCCCGACCAGGAATCACCTCCTCGGGACAAAAACTTCGTACCTAGATGGCACTACGAGCATGAGAAATCTCTTGTCAGGCTAGAGTTGGTGAAGAAACTGCCTACTCAGATGCGCAGATTTCATGACTTTTACATGAAGACATCTAAAGAGGGCCTGGAGATGATTGACATGCTTATTAGACCGGATGATTTTGCTGGTGAAGGCGAGAAGTTAGTCTGGCTGCAATTCAAGGATATTTATGAAATTTACCATCTTGACTCCCTGAATATCGATCTTATCATCGCTTGGTGCCTGTAAGTGACGGTGCAATTCATGTGCTAATTAATAAATTAATGCATCCGCTAATTAACTTTGTCTTTTATTTTTTGTAGTCGGGAACTTACTACGATGAGAAAGCAGGGTTATCACCGAATAGGTTTCATGGACCCATCATTAGTTTGTCAAAACCAAGTAAGACTCCAACCAAAAACAGCATTCACAACAATCCTTAGGACCATGAATTGGCTGCATTTCAAGGATTGATACTACTATACCTTACAACTTCGAGTATGTGCGATTACCATCTTATTAAGGGTTTGCATTTCTAATTATCCTAGTTATTATTATTTAGTTCTCATCTTTTCACCATGCATGTATATACAGCTTCCCCTGGATTCTTCTAATAATTCAAGTTGACAAGAGCAACGTCATGGTCTTTGATTCGTTGAAAAGAAACCCTGACAAATACCAAGACCTTCAAGATATGTTTCAAGAGTAATAATTCTATCCAATACGTTTACTTTTATGCAACAGTGTGCTTTTACTAACACTAGCTCTAACTTTCATTATTGTCCGCCAGAGCTTGGGAAAAATTCACTACTACGAACCCTGGACAATGGAAACCTAAACTTAGATTCTATACCGATTTTCCGGTACGTAAACCAAAAAACAACTTCAGCTTGAGCAAATTATAAAAGGAATAACACTAATATTTCATAATTATTTTCTCCAATTTAGTGTATGAGACAGGAACAAGGGACCGATTTATGTGCATACTATGTGTGTGAGTTCATCCACAATTTTTGCACTGCAGACCCGGGAGATTATACTGTAAGTATTATGGTAAAGCTATTAATAAGACATCATTTTCTAACCGCTTATATATTTAATTCTTGAGTGTTATATATTAACATATTTGCACATTACAGAACTGTATGATTAGGGACGCAATCATTGAGAAGGATCGTCTCTTGGCGATTCAAGAAAGTCTCTTGGGATTCTTGATGGACGAGGTGATTAACTCAGAGGGAAGACATTTTTATGACAGTCATCCAATTCAGAAATGTTAATTAGCACCTCCGGTGGAACTTGAGAATAGAATTAGAATGAAACGATATTTTGATGTATATATACTAGTTTCAGAAAATACAATCTCTCCTTTCGATGTAATATATATATATATATATATAGTGTGTATATATTTATTTATAAGTTTAATCTCTTGATATAGTACGTACATATAGTAGACTTGTATAATTAGTGCAAACATTTATACGTACACGTAAAATACACTCATATACGTGAGAATATATGCGTATAATATTATTAAAACAACTAGAGTTGAAAAAAAATCGCGAAGCTTTTAGTCCCGGGTGGTATTACCACCCGAGACTAAACGGTGGGCACAGGCGCTGGCATGCCCCCCTTTTGTCCCGGGCGGGGTTACCACCCGAGACTAAAGGGTGGGCGCACAGGCGCTGGCTTGCCCCCCTTTTGTCTCGGGCGGGGCTACAACCCGGGAATAAAGGCTCCCCTTTATTCCTGGTTGCCCACCCGGGACAAAAGGTGAAGGCCTTTTGTCTCTCACCTTTCGTCCCGGTTGGGCCTTAGGGAGATTACGCCCTTCCCAACCGGGACAAAAGGCTCCCGCTCCACCAGTGATTACCAAATTTGAAATTCAAATTTTCTTAAACAATACCATCTACAGACGTGTATATGTGCTCACGCTATTCATGCATGGTGGCCTAGCAAAGGCCCAAGCGTGGTAACGCCGCGTGTTGTTTCTAGTTCTAGCTAAATTTAGAATTGAAGACTCATGTAAAAAAAAGAAAAACCTTCCTAGGTCATAGTCAATTCCAACAGACTCTCCAAAAACTTCTTCATCTCCCGGTCAAGTACTCTCTCGAGTAAAATTCATGAGTGGTCCCTAAACTTGCGCAGTCATGTCATTTGGGTCCCAAACTTAGAATTTTTAATCTTTGGGTTCCTAAACTTGAACTGTTGTGTCATTTAGGTCCCAAACTCCTGATCTCTGATATTTTTTTTGAGAATTACACAGTACAACGCAGACGCTCACAACACGCACGCACACTCACCCCTATGAACACACGTACGCAAACCCTACCCCTATGAGCACCTCCGAAGGACTGAGCACCGGCAGATCTGGAGATTCTCGAAGTCACCACTCTAAACTTGCATGATAGTGTCATCTAGGTCTCAAAACTTAACATACACATAAAAACTTTTGTACAGGTTTCATATTTTTTATTAAAAATGAATTAAGTATGATTTTTAGATTAACATAATTCTATTCAAAGTTCCATATATAGGTGTAAATCAGACTTTTTTGAATAAAAAATGCTGACTTTGGGATCTAGGTGACACTACCATGTAAGTTTAGGGACCTGAATATCAAGGGTCGTGAGTTTGAGACCTAAATGACACAACGGTGCAAGTTTAGGGACTCAAATATCTAAAATCCTGAGTTTGGGACCAGATGACACCACCATACAAGTTTAGAGACCGCCAATGAATTTTACTCTACTCTCTCCCACAGTCGTAGGCTCATAGCCTTCCTCCTGCAGAGCACCGACGCCCTCCCTTCCGCCATCTTCCGGCAGGCACCCCACGAGCCCCTCCTCCACCTCGCCTCCCTTGAGCCACAGCGCCGCATGCTCGCGAAGCTCCTTCCCTACCGTGCCGCCTTGCCTTCCCCCTGTGGTGCTTCCAAGAAGGACAACCGCCACCCACCGAGCTCCTTCCATGGCCAGATCGACAAACCGCAGGCCGAATCGATGAATCAAGCTCCAAATCGATGAATCAAGCTCCAAAACTGATATGTCGAGCTCTGAATCCTCGATCGAGATGCAAAAGGCCGTCGTGGCGGTCAACCCCAATAGCCCGCGCGACGCTAGCATCGTCCGCGCGCGCCGGGTTTGGCCGCCGCGGTGCTCAGCGCGTGCTAGCCCGTCAAGGCGTCTGTGACGGACGCGCTCGAGGCCGCCTTCCCTGAGCTGCCCTCCAATGCTCCGAGGAGAATGTCGTTATCAGCCATGGAGAAGAAGATCCCGGCCTTCGCCGTCCTCCTCCTCGCGATGTTGGCGATCTAACAGCTGATGATGGCGGTGCTGGTACGGGCTGCCATGGCGGTCAACCCCAACATCCCGCACGATGCCGGCATGGTCCGCGCGCGCCAGGTTTGGCCGCCGCTTGCATCTCGCCTCCGTCGCCACGGCGTTGTGCCTGGACTTCCTGCAGGGCATCACGGACGAGCTCGACGACTGAGGCTCTGGAGCGAGATGGTACTGGATAGAGGTGGGGGGCATGCGCGCAAGATGAACGGGATGGGGAGATTGCTAGCGGAGGGCGCTCGTGACAATTAGCTAGCGGAGGCGGCTGGATACCGAGAGCCATACAGCGAGGAGGCCATTATGAAGAGACTGTTGGATCTCATTTTTACTCTAATTTTAGTATTTTTAGTTAGTCAACTGATTTTACAGAGGATGTTGGAGTTGCTCTAATCTAACTTGAGGCCCTCCCACACCTAGGTGTGGCTTGTATCCAAGCAAGTCTTAAGTTGTAATTTTTCAATCATCTAGATATCTTTTTAACTTTTGTTAGTTTGGTTGTCTTGAGTGCCTTCCTGTTTTTTCTATCGTCTCATTAAACTATCATGTCGTTCTTGATGGGAGCATCATCTCGCGGTCGCCAGGAGCTGCACACTGCACGGAGCAGAGGAGGAACAGGACGATGACGAGGGGAGAAGATAGCAGGTGCTCGGTCACGCCGACTCCATGAGCTCGAGCGGCAAGGCTCGTTTGGGAGAGCCGCTCTTTGGAACTCCAGCTCCTGCACTGTACACTATCAGAACCACAAGAAGTCGGAGCCGGAGGAGCTAAACAAACCAGCTCCTCTGGCTCCTCCGTTCATCTGTGAGGGGAAGGATTTTTAATTTTAATCATTTTTAAAAATAATTTTAAAAATAACTTCACTCCACAAATGTTTTCATTCGGTGATCCTTTTGGTGGAGCCGTCCCGCCTAGCGCGGTAGGACCACGTTGCCGCGCCCACATGGGACGGCGCAACCAAAAGGATCACCCAATGAAAAAATATTTGTTGGGTGGGATTTCTTAAAAATTATTTTTAAAAATGTAAAAATGGAGGGGGAGAGATTGGAGAGAGAAAAACAACTCCAATCTACAGTAACACTACAGAGAGGTGTCGAAGGGAGTTGGAGCTCAAAGGAATTAGGCTAAACACGCTCTTAAAAATGAGGTAAAATTAGCTGTGGACACGTACTTGGAGTGTGACTTATGTCACATACCACTAAAAAGTTATCTTTGCTGAAAAATACTATTAGATTGTGCTAATTTACTCCAAAACACTACACTCATTATCTATTATCTTAATAATTTAGTGTTAAAAGAAGCCATCACATTCGCCGAGAGGGTCTAGAAATTCCCACGTTAATCTAAAAAAAAGAAGAATATGACTGTTGGATTTTATGTAGATCCAAGGGTTTAGAAATTCTCACATTATTCAAAAAACATTATTCCCATAAGTAGAAAATTTACAATGTTAGATTTATAGATCTAAATGGATAATTGATTAATGTCTAATATCATACTCGGACTCCAAACAGAAAAGGAATTATTAATAGGACAACCTGAATCACCGAATCATGTTTCCTTACTCAGAGTTCATGTGTTCTTAAATTATTAAAATAGTGTTTCCATACATATGTTTGTATCTGATTATAATGTTCAACACATGGTCTTGAAACAAAACAAGCTTGCGTCTTAAATCTATGTCCGCCTTTGACGTGAATAGCTCCCGCTCAAAAATTAAATAAAAGCCCAATGCTATAGGGTCAATCAACTTGATTCTTCATTGCATGATTTTTTTGCTCGAACCCAAAGGATTATCCATCGCTAGAAGAACACGGCAATCATATCTAGGATCCGTTGACCGGAGCAACAGGATTTGGACACAGTTAACCAACTAGCAGATTTCTTACCGGGAATTGCACATGACGTTATCCAGGCCATGTCCAAACGTGAAATAAAAAAATTACTCAACTATAGCCAAATTTTGAATAAACCTAAAATATGTATTGGTTCAGTCTACCCTCTATAATATATCATTTGGTTCAGTTTGTACCTTGACACAATTTGTTTTTTTATTTCTTCGTGCGTAAGTGGGGTCTTAAGTTGAAATTTCACATGATGACAACAAATATCATAAGACATTTTAGAAAAATATATCATTAATTTTAATCGTATTTTGATAGGGTATGAAATGTAATAATAAAATTATCCTTGAGATACAAATTTATATAAACAATAAGCATGAAAAATCATAAAATAATTTTAAAATATAGATTACGATGTCCACTACCACCTTGCAAAGTCTCAAATTAAAATCCAATTTATGTATAGAGCAAAAAGAACAAATTGCATTACAGAGTAAGTTGAACCAAATAACATATTTTCGGGGTAAATTGAAAAAAAATAGCTTAGAGGATTGTCTGGACTTTCGTTGTACTTGATTGAAGTAATTTGTATGTTCTCCAATAAAAACATATCAAACATAAGAACTATTGTGAGATGAAGCTCAGATGGCAAACAAAAGGTCCTACAAGGCCGAGGCCTAGACAGAACATTAAGGGAACAACTAAGTTTTAACAACAAATAGATCCACACAAGGCCGTTCGGCGGCATGACAATTGTCCTTCGAGGGGACTTCTGACAACTAATACCAATAGTAAGAGCAAGCCTAATGGTTAAGTCTGCAACTGGCTGTAAGAAAATGCCAACTCATGCAAACAAGAGGAGCGGTAGTGATGAACCCCAACATCTTTAATGCTTTTCGTGGACAACAGCCAATTAGAGCCACACATGCGGTGGGGACAGCTGCAGCACAGTGCACATCGCCCGGTTCAGCCAGCGCCTTGCGACTCACCTATACTTTCTTCTCTCTCCTACTTTCTCTCTCTCCCACGTCGATTTAGCCCGCTCTTCGCCTCTTATTATACTTGCTCTAAGGAGAAGACATGACATTGTAAATCCAACAATAAATGGCTCATACTTGTGGAAGCACTTTGAAATATTTGAGGTCGTAGAAAATAGGAGGTTGAGTTATATAATCGACAACGAAACAAAAAATCGACTGAAACATGAATTCATTGAATGGATACTCAACATCGTTGATAGAACCACAGTAGCAAAAGAAAGAGAAGAATGGATAAAAATGCCAAGCCTCCTACTACTACAGAAACACAATGATGCCCTAAAAAGATCATAAAATACACATACATGGAACTGCCTACCCGCTAGAAAGATCAATAATACTTGGAAGAAACGATGACATCGTGCCCAATGATCACAAAGGTTGAGGAGATAAACTAATACATAATGAGACAACTAAAATTTCAGGAGGTAACATACCTAAGCTTTGACACCATGTGCCCAGAAAATAGAAACCTAAGATTTGACACTATGTGCCGATAAAATAGAAATGACAAGAGGTGTATTTGTCCTACGAAGTACATCAAAAGGTTGAAGTTCCTGAGATTCCTAAACCCCGAGCCGAGACTCAAAGTAGGCATGTTGATAAAGCTAATTCAGTTGATAAAACTTGGCGGCAGGATTGTTCAGTGGTACAAGATACATTTCTATCTGAAAATTAAAAATTATATGCTACAAAGCACAAAAAGAAATTGTACCAATATTAATCATAGATAGAATTGAACAATTCAATACAAGAGTCAACGAAATAAACTCTCAAATCATGCAAAGCACTACTCTAAGTTATGGCAACTTTCCAGGAATCATCATTCATAGAAGGAAAAGATTTTTGCATCCCAAATCTAGCCAGACAATTCAAAACACATACACGTCATCAGTAAAGAAAGCCTGCAGAATGCCTAGAATATGATGTGAATATCAAAAATGTTATACCCATCGGAGACATCTGTTGTAGAATACTGTCCCACGTTGAGCATCGTGGCCACTACTTGACCTTAGTGAATGGTGAAAGTGCTCATGCAACTGTATCTTGAGCAAGACTTCGCACGTGTCAGCTGCCAAATCAGTGCATGACATCACAACTAGAGCTTGGGTCCACCGAGGTGCCGATCTGCACTGTACTCCACCCACATGATGGACCCACACCTGCCTGATAGACCCCACACGCCAGCAATCATATCCACACCTAATGCTAGGCTCCATCGATCAATGCTAACGACCTAGGATTAAAACTCAAAAATGACCAATGGCTAAATGGAGTATCTACCTCTTGCAAGTCAGGCAGCATCTAAGCCAACAAGAAGGTCATGAATAGGTCTTGAATTGTCCCAAGTGCAAAGTATGGAACTTTTTATGCCATTGGGCACAGAGGTAAAAGGTGGGATATAGTGGTTTTTAAGGGGAAAAAGATAGGCGATTCAGGCCCCATATTTGGTGATCTTTTAAAATTTCATTAAAAATATACATGACTTATACTACATATACAAGTTATTGTACCGAAAGTAATATATATTCAGCTGAATAACCTTTGAACTGAAGTGGCTCCGCCCCTAACCCCTAATGATGCAAAATATGCTCAAAATATTAAACAAACAATCGAAAACGAGTCAGAATCACTACAAGGCTCCTTCAGTCAACAAGTCACCGAATAATGCACAACGACCCCGGTAAAAAACATACAGAGATAAAGCATAAAGATAAAGCTATAACATGGACCGGATGAAACATATTAAATGGGACACAAAAATTTTCAAAAAAAAAGACAAGGGCAGGATAAAGTTAATATTATCTGGACAAAAATGCTCATGAAAAGTAAGAACGGAATAAAGAAAATGACTCTTTGACAGATAATAAAACAAAGTATTAGTAAAAAAACATAGCCAAAGATGAGTCAATTTAAATTTAAATAATAACATTATACAACACATCCAAAAATTGCAACTAAAACCTAAAAACAACAAAGGCATAATAAAAATACAAATATTAATGTTAAAAACAAAAACTAGATGTCCGTGCTATTTGTGCCGACCACCTTGCTTGTTATATTAGATTTAGGGTAGACAACAACACTATTGACTATCCTACCCTTACCGTACGTACTCATCTTCTTTGATTGGCTTGAGGGAAAAAATGACAAAGGAGACAGATGCGGCCTCCCTGCTCACCCTTCCTGCTGACCTCCACCAGATGCCTGAGCCAGCCTTGGGCGTGGGCGTGGCAGCCATGAGCTCCCGTCGTTGGTTTCGTCGTGAAGCACGAGCTGCAGCTCCCCCACGACCATGCCTCGCAACCTGGATCCCTGTGCACGTGGAGGTGGGCGCGGGGGGAGGGGGGGGGGAGGGAAGGCGCACGTGGGGGCTGAGGGACGGTGGTCGTTGTTTTTTCTTTATATTTTTTATATTTTTGTTTCTTTATATTTTTCTATTTTATTATTTATATATTTTTCTTTTACTTTATATTTCCTTTTTTATATTTATTTTCTTGTTCCTTTTTTATTTGTTTTTCTTTTTTCTATTTTATTCTTTTTTACTTTATTTTTTCTTTTTATTTTCTTGTTTCTTTTTATTTCTTCTTTCCTTATTTTTAATTATTCATATTTTCTTTTTTTACTTTTTGTTTCTATTTTCATCTTTTTTAATTCTTATTTTTAATTTCTTTTTTATTTTTATTTTTTTCTGTCTATTTGATTTTTCTAATTCTTTCTTTTTATTCTTATTTTTATTTTCTTTTCTACTTTATTATTCTTTTTGTTGTTTCTCTTTTATTTCTTATTTTCTTATTTCTATTTTTTGTTTTCTAATTTATTTTTTCTGTTTTTATTTTCATCTTTTTTTATTTCATCTTTTTTTTGTTTTTATATTTATTTATTTATGGTTTCTATACATTTATGTTCCGTCTTATTGAATGTAAAAATTCATTTTTATATTTTTATTTTTCTGTTCGGTTCGAGTGAATTTTTGTTCGGCCTCAGTGAATATATTTGTTTGGTCTCAGTAAATTTTTATTCGGCCCTAGTGAATTTTTATTCAGCCAAGTGAATATGTTTGTTCGACCCTAATTAATTTTTGTTCAACTCGAGCGAATTTTTGTTCAGTTCAAGTGAATTTTTGTTCGGCTCCAGTGAATATGTTTGTTCGGCCCTAGTGATTTTTTGTTCGGCCCAAGTGATTTTTTTGTTCGGCCCAAGTGAATTTTTGTTGGGTCTCAGTAAATTTTTGTTCGGTCCAAGCAAATTTATGTTCGGCCCCAGTGAATATTTGTTCGTCCTAAGTGAACTTTTGTTCGGCCCCAGTGAATATATTTTGTTCGGCCCAAGTGTATTTTTGTTCAGCTTGGTAAATTTTTGTCGGCCTAAGTGAATTTTTGTTCGGCCCGGTAAATTTTTGTTCGGCCTATAAAAGTATAATAATAGAAAGAGAAATAAAAAAAATATTCACTATGACGGAACAAGTATTCACTAGGATGAACAAAAAAATATGAGGCCGAACAAATCTATTTGTTCTACCTAGTAAAATATTTATTTGATGTTTGGTCAAAAAAATTATTTATTCGATGCAATAATAATTAATAATTGATATTTAAAAAATATTTTTAAAAATATTTCACCAAAACATAGTCAAGTGGGATCTTATTTTGAAGATCTCGACACAAGAAATCCATTTTTAAAATCAAAAATTAATTTAGACACACAGTTTATGATTTATAACTTTTTAAAATTCTAGATTATATTAGTTACTTCGTGACGCCCACCTCCCCCCGCTGCTCCCCACACCCCGCGCCCCGACGTGCGATGGGTTTCGCGCCTGCGATATATAATCGCACCCCCTGTGCATGCCAGATGCTACCGCAAGATTATTCTGGATGAGCTTTCCACGATGAAGGAAGCTCTAATCGAATGCCGCAGCCATCTGGAGCGGGTCTCGTCCTCGGCGGGATCGAGCGCTGCAGACCGAGCCCCGCGCCCTCACCAAGTGCTGAGCTTGTAGGGAGGGGGTTCCGCTCACGATCCACCGGAGCCATGTGTGATGCTGCCGGGAAGGAGAGAGGTGCCGCTGAGGCACAGGCCACAACCGCCCACGGCCAGCCCACCGGCCGCCGTGATCCTTTTTTTTCCGGCCGCAAAAGAGCCGGCTCGGCCTTAGTATGCGGGGTAGTTTAGTCAATTCCAATTGATTTATCTATACTATAAGGAACGAAAATTTTTCTCGCCCAAATTTAGACCACCGTACCCCTCACGTCGGACTCACCTGTCAGGTAATTAATAGACCGAAAAGGTGAAAGAACCATAAAAATTACAATTTGGAGAGCATTTCTGTCAAAAATCTATTTTTTTCTCAACCACCCGGAGCTTTACCCGCCGTCCCGCACCCGTCCACTGATTAATCACCGGTCCATTTTCTTCACGACGCAACCTACCTTGGACCGCGAGTCACCCTGCTAATCACGATTCCTTTTCCTTTATCAACCCGGTCTTGCGGCCTCTACTTCCACAATTTCACGCCGCCTCCAAAAAAAAACCCAACCACAGTGTCCTGCACTGCAAGTGCTTGATGACATAATGATCGTTGGCTTAGGAGACTTTACAATAACGTAGGAGCATTGCTTTCTTCAAATTAGCTATCGGACGCTAATCAATTTAAATTGTTTACTTGTATGAGTTGTCTCCAAATCGGTGATTCTCATATGAACAAACTGGCGTAGAGAGAATATCGAAGTAATGTATGAAAAAATATTCGTAGATCATGTGAAGAAAGAGGGAATAGGGACAGCATAGAGGTGCAGAGTTTCGTCAGGTGAGATAAAACATCTGTCAAGCTTATTAGGTAATGGAGACAGAACGACCAACAATGAAGTGCTTTGCCTTGTTTGCAATAATGTTTTGAAAGTATAGATACATTATTGTACATTGCAGTCGTAACCGTTTCTGATTGCAATTGTTGTCAATTTAAATGCTTCTTCTTTGTCAAGGACGGAGGAGCGGCACCACCTAAACAAGTTCGACCTCCATAGCAACAGGCGTATGGAACGAAGGGGCCACCTCATTTTGGGCAACTTCTCCAAATCCGGCACCACAACCCTCAGCTTCCGACTACTAAGGGTTTGATTCGTGGATTTTTGGGAGCAAGAAAAGAGAATTTGAAGCAAATCAAGCGTCAATAGGTTCATCATTGATTTGGAGAAGGTAATATTTTTATATTCAATTGAATTGATATCTAATTAGCTTTCAAGATAATGTGCATGTCGCACGTACGATCTATGCTAGTATTAAAAACAAATATAAGTTTTGGTATAGTGCCCAGTAGTAGCATTACCACAATCCTGTAGTGTCTTTTGGCATACTTTTTTAGTGTCACGTGGCAAAAAAACCACACTTGAAGAGTGTCCACCAGCAAACTTTACCTAAAAATGAAGAAGCTCGACGAGAGACGTGGAGCTTAAAAATGGTGGCCGTGACCGGTAAGTACGTCAACGAGTCAACAATCCAAGCACCCATACTAAGTTTTATTGCATGTCACTCTAGAAATGCACTAATAATTTTTTTAATCACTTAGTAGAGAGTTACACACTCATAACTTTTTTCGGGAGTCACTCATAACTCAGAATCGGAGCGAAAAGCAACGGTTTACTCGGACTCGAAAGTTTGAAGCCACTTCAATGCACATGGGTCCCATGAATAGTAACATTTAAGGATGGATTCGGATCGGATACCCATAGAATCAGATTCGGATGTCACTTTTTACCACATCTTAATTCGAATTTGAATCGGATATATACGGATACGAATCTTATCGAATACGAATACAAAACATATATTTGCTTTATCGTTGATTTTATAGTTGGTAAAAATGTGTTACTAGTAGTGAATAAATTATGAATAAGATAACTTATCAAAAATATGTATTATGAATAAAAATTTAAGTAATTCAATATATCAAAATAACTATAAAATAAATATTTTTAATAGATATATATCATTTAAAATTAAAATAAGTGCATTAATACATATAATATAATTTATTATAGTATCTTTTAAATTAACATGAATATCCATATTGTAACAATTAAATTTTATTATTGTAAATAACTAATAATATTATACTAAAATAACTATTCATTTGATATTTTCTAATATTTAGATGATGTACATCATTTTTAAGTAACAATATTAAAATTAACATCATTTTATAATTACTAATTAGTCATAAAAAAGTTTTAGAAGATTTTATGAGTACTTTGTTCTACATGAATACAAATAGTGTCAGATAGTCCATATTTTTTGAATACGAATCTGGAATCGGATAGAGAAAAAAATTGAAGATCGAATATACATCCATTTAACATTCACATTAAAAACGAATACGAACACAGATATCCATATTAATAATTTTATCAAATACGGATTCAGATAATACGGATATCAGACATCTGAATCCCCTAGTAGCACCATCCTTAGGCCAGTCTTAGTGGGGAGGGTCATGAGCATTAAATATCACGCCTCATCAACAAATTTATGATGAGAGAGTAGAAGTCCTCTGACACAGTTCTAAAGTTTACAGTTTTGGTAACTGTGTGATGACCCTCTGCATTGAGACTGGCCTTAGACTACTCAGTGGAGAGGGTCATATGAGGGTCATGAGCATTAAATAGCATGCCACGTCAGCAAATTTATGAGGATAGAGGAAGAGTAGTGTCATAGCATGACCTTTCACTGTCACAGTTCTCAAGTTTACAATCTTGATAACTGTGTGATGACCCTCTGCACTAAGGGAATAGATACTAAATTTTATTTAAAAATTTTGAATGTAAGCTTCTGAGTTTGAGCACTACAGCGCCTTTTTGCAGATTTGACAACCCTTCGGTGTAACTTTCTGCGTGAAGAATAAAGATGAGAACATGCTTTGAAGCGCAAGAATTTGCCGCAAAATTTTCTAATGATTAATAATACAAGGTGATCACCAGAAATTTCCGATGGTTACACTGCTAATGCACCTTCCGTGGCACTCATGCACAACAACAGTTCCTGGGTTATAACTCTGCCAAGTGCCAAGAAATGGGACTTAACGATGTTTTCATTTTAAATGGTATTAATCTCTATTGCAATGGTAATTTCAGAAGGATCAAGTGTTTCTTTTTTAGAATTACACAGTACAACGCAGACGCTCACAACACGTACGCACACTCACCCCTATGAACACACGTACACAAATCATATATTTATGAGCACCTTCGAAGGACTAAGCACCCAACAGATCTAGAGATTCCCGAAGTCACCATTGACACCTCGTTGTCGACAAGAATGTCGCTTACCACTTAACGCAAAACACCGGTAAATCCTTAGAAAATTCCAGTGAAAGATGCGAGCACCAGGATTTGAATCCTAGTAGATAGCGTCTCACTGAACCGTCCTACTATTAGGCTACAAACCAATTCGCGGACCAAGTGTTGCTTGTTCATCAGATTTTTAGAAGAACCAAATGTTCGAGAGTAAAACGACCACGAAACACACTTTGAAAAGTTCCTGAGCTGTGGGCTGTGAGCACCATTCCTCCTATTTGGTGGCCTTCTTAGAGCGTGTTTGGCACAACTCCAAATCTGAAAACCAACTCCACTCCAAGTGTTTCCAGCCAAATACGTCTAGCTCCAGCGGCTCCACTGCAGATCTGTGTTGGCGTTTCTTAACTTCAATGCTATGGCACCGGTTAGCGTGAGCGTGTAAGAGACTCCCGGGTACACTGACGAGTGCGAACGAATTCGCAAGCGCATGGATACACCGTCGTAGCACTTCTCCCTAGCAGAATGAGTATTCCCACAGGGTATCGAATCCACAGGACGGATGAGCACTGGCTCGAACCTAGCTGATGGTCTAAGGACACCACACTGATTGATAGGATATGTAGAAAGGATCTGCCTGACCGAGCGTAGAGTCTAGCACGGTCTCTCAGGTATAACACTCGCCTTGGGCGCCAACCCACCCTAGCTGTTTAAGGCTAGGAATATGTTCTGGCAATGGGACCCTACTCGGTACACAGGCGCGGAGGGTTTCAAAGGGTCCAACAGGCTGTCACCACTGCGGCCTACCTCTATCGTTACGTGAATGCACTTGGTATTCGAAGGATAGCGTATGGTCCAGACACCACGTCTACACCACAAACTACTACTATAGCCGGACACCATCTGACGTACCGGTAGCCCTACTATAGCACTCCGTATAAATACAGAACTATGAATCCGCGAGGGAGATACTGGCACTAGCTCAATGTATGCTCTATCACTTATGCAAGATCATGAATGCACTTTGATCTAATTAGAGATATGCAGGAGCATCAACTTTACTCTAATAGACAAGCTAGCATACAAACAAGATGCAAACTTATGATCCAGCTTTACTAGATCGAAAGGGTTATGTTCGAAGAACACAAGCCTCTAAATCAAGAACAAACGAAGAACAAAGCACCTAAGCATGCATAGAACTTTAGTCTAAATAAAAAATGTCAAAATACTCACTTTAGTCTAAATGTAGAACAAAGGCACCACCGAGGATCGTTCTTGAGGAAGATGTCATGAACATGACATGGCCCCAAGCATTCCCCCTCACTTCCTAGCACTAATCCTATACAAAGAGCTCTCCTCTCCTAAAGAGAGAGGCTCCAAGGCCAAAATGAAGAGGAGGAGGAGAAGTGTGTGTCCCAAAAGTGAGCCCCTCCCCTTCTATTTATTGGCAAGGAGGTGGCTTGCTTCGGGGCTCAAAGTGCTCCAAAATGCCCGGGATCGCAGCAATGGACCAATCAGGAGGTGACACGTGGAGGGCCAAGATCAGCCGAACCAAGGTCGATTCCGCCGATCTAGGGTTCGGTCGAACCCTAGGGGCCACGTGTCACCCTGTGTTTTCTCCAGGTGGTTGACAAGTGGGCCCCCTGATCACTCCCCCGTGCATGCCAAGTTTTCGGGCGGTTTGGGTGGCGAAGTGGGCCCTTGAATCCATGTGACGATATGTGATTCGTCGGGTTTGCCTCTCTTGGATTGATGACGTCAGTGATCCAGGGGAATCCTATGTGGCACCCCCTCATTGGCTGAGCTTGAAGTACTTGGATCAAAGACTTGTGCTTTTACTCCTCTTTCTAGTGCTAATTACCTGTATTTGCATAATCACCAACACTTGTGGAAATGATTAGTTTAAGCCCCATTCTAGTGTTGGTGATCATTTCTCATGCCAAAATGTACATGTTGACGGGTATAAAATGAGTGGATAACAGCCATCAACAAACACCCCCACACTCGACCTTTGCTCATCCTGAGTGAAGGGGAGAACAAGATCAAGGTGAAACATGATATCAAAGGTATGAAGCGAGCATAAGAGATATTCCAAACCATACCTTGTACCTGTGAACTTTGTGAAGTGTCTATCATGCCATCTTGAGTAGTTGAGGAATGGAACAGTCATGAATCAAATCACTCCTACTCATCATGTTAAGCAGCTTGAGGTTTTGCATTAAGTTTTCAAAACAAATCTTGCTTAGCTCCTCATTTGATTCTCTCAGATCGCTCAATGTGTATATGTCCTCACCAAGGCATTAGATTGCCTTTCTTCATCCTTTTTGCATGATTTTCTTCTCTCTCCTTTTTGAAATTACCGAGACATGGGCTATCTCTCTTTCTTTTTTTCTTCCTTTTTTCATCATGCTTTTTGAGCATGTCTTTTCTCTTTTTTTTATAGCCCAGTCTCTTTTGGAGATATTTGGAGAGGGATAAATCATGGAACAATGCATGGAGCTTTATTTGGTGGAATGGATGAATGGTACAATGCTAACTTCCAATGTAGAAGCATAGCAAGGGGGAAATGCTGGTGTGCACATGAATCTTGATCATGAAAGTAATGAAAAGAATTCTCACAAGGGTCACAGAATTGGACAAAACTCAATGCAATAACAAGCAGCATATGAGTATAAGGTTTTCAACTATAAACATCATATGGCTTTGGTAGGACGGTGGCATATCAAAGAGGAGCTTTGCGAAGGGTTTTCAAGTTTTCAAATAAAATTCCCAAGCACTCAAACATAAAGAGCGAAGATCATATCATCAAACCATATCACAAACGCCAACTACTTAGATAAGCATGAGTTCCCTAATGATATTTGTTCACAAGTATCAAGATGATAGGTAAGGAATAAAACATATGCAAGCCAACCACAAGAATCATGTAGAGCAAGCATAGCACAAACCTCTGAGTTTGATTTCAAATGATAGGAATTGAAATTCAATCAACCTCATCGATAAAGGAGAGTGAGATAGAGGGTGCACATACCATCGCTTCTGAAGGATAAGAGTTCAAGGAAGACCAATGGTGATTCGACTGACCATAAGGCAGCCGGCTCACTCTAGTTTACCTTGCTCTTGTCATGAAGGCGTAGTCGATGTTGTGCAACTCCTGTGTAGGAGTTCTCGAGTGGATATGTCGATGATGAGCTCAAGAGAACTCCCCCACACAGGTGTTTGAATCTGGTGCTGTTCTTCATACGACAAATGGAAACAAAAGATGGACTCTACTAGTTCGAGAACCATAGAGCCTTTATTCAAATTCAAATATTTTTGGGTTTTTTTTATTGTCACCATGTCATTTACTCAAGAAGGGTGTTGGGTATTTTAGCGTCACACAAAATAAATCTGCAAGCGCACGGATACCGTTGTAGCTTTCACCTCAGAGTATTCCAAGGGTATCGAATCCAAGGGAACATGGTGTACTAACTTCGTACTAGTCGGTCCAAGGACACACCCAGATAAGTGGCAAGGATAGAGAGGATTCCTAAAGATAGCACTATAGATGAGATTAAAGGTCGATCTCTAGATAGAACTTGGCTTAGGGTACCGCTAGACCTGACTTAACATGCGACTCTGGTACGCGGATCTATGTGCAATGGAGCTCTGACTGTATCCAGTTGCGGAGGATCAACGAGGGCCAGACGGGCTGTCACCACCACCTGGACTGCCTCTACCTAACCTTGGGATAAGCCAAACGAATGATAACCGGTAGCGTGACACCACGTCTACGCTGTGGTTACTGCCGTAGCCAACGGACTACGGCACTCTGTACTTATAGAACTACGACCACAGCAGAGAACTGATCTCACTCACTATATGTACTACTAGCTTATACTAAAAGCATACAAGAGAGCACTCGACCCCGTACTATGCTTCCAACGTATAAGAACGACTTGCAGCAGACGAACGCATAAACCCATGATCTACGCACAAGCAAAGGAAAAAGTCTACTCATGCAACCTAGCATGAACTATTAGAAAGGAATCACAAACACACTTTAATCTAATCAGAGCATGCAAGTATTTCCACTTTATTCTAATAGACAAGTCATGCAAACGGGATACAAACTTGTGCACCGAATCAACTAGATCGAGGGGGCGTGTTCGTGAAGAACACGCGCCTCTAAATGATGAACAGGCGAAGAACATAAGAACATATCACTCACACTTTAGTCTAAATAGAAAATGTGAAAATACTTACTTTACTCTAATTGAAGAACGAAGCATCCATGGAGATACAAATCCCTCTCTCACTCTCCTACTCTCTAATCTATCAAGGAGAGACCTCTCCTTTGAAGGGAAGCTCTCATCCTTAGGTGAAGGGGTGTACCATTTCCTACCCCCTCCCCTTCTATTTATAGGCAAGGGGGTGGCTTGCTCGGAGTGCCAAACAACTCCAAAACACCCCGGGATGCCTTGAGGAACCAATGGAGAGCTGCCACGCATCGGCTTGGGACGAGGGGACCTCTGAAGGGTTCAGCCGAACTGGGGTTCGGCCGACCCCCAGGTGGGTCTGTTTCCACCGCCTTTCATCCAGGTGGCTGCCAGGTGGGTCCTCAGGTGTGTATGGGTGTGTATGCGGTGCTTTTAGCTTGTTTCCGTGGGGATGTGGGCCCTTGAATCCGCGTACTGGCTCCTAATTGGTCGAAGGTGTGTTTCCTTGGATTGGTGATGTGTCATGGACACATGGCATCCAACGTGGCAACACGTCACCACGTGGTCTGGTGTGGGTCCCACCGGGCCCACATATCAAGATGGTGATCTTGTCTTGTGCATATCTCTTTCATCCGGACTCAGAAGTAGACCAATGATATATCCATTTCGATCGTCTCGACGAGCCCGTCGCAATGGTACAGTCCAAATTGGCATTTGAGGTTGTTATGGATGATGTCCTATATAAGCCATTGGATCACTTGCTCTCAATTGTATCATTTATCATGTATTCCGGTGCATCCTGCAACAAAAGCTAGAAACACCAACACTTGTGGAACTTGTCAGTATAAAGCCCTATTCTAGTGTGGATGATCACTGTTCATTCATTTTGTGCAGGAGTTGACAGCATAAAAGTAGCACTTAACAGCCGTCAACAAAGGGTTAGATCAAAGTTGCATTCCATAAACAAAGGAGACTATACTTACCTTGGACGTTTGAAAGGTCATATGTACCACTTTTGCATGTTGTGCAACATGAATCTGACACCTTAACTTGCCTTACCATTTGAATTTAGCTCAGTGACTTACCCATTCAAATTTGACAATCTTCTGCAGGGGTTAGTCAGCATATACACAACCAAGATCTATGAAAACATAACTCTAAGGTTCATCAACCAAAACTCGACACCATGTCTTGTTTTGATTGAAGAAGACAATTTTAACCTAAGCACCATGCTTAATTTAAAACAGGCTATGAATGTAGGACATCATATACATTCAACCCAGAGCATATGAACCAAGATAAAGAAAGCATGAAAGCATGATCAAACTATTATCAAAAGGGACATAAGCATGAGCATAAGACGGTGAACCTCGGGCAACCTCCCGGAAGGGCTTTGTTTAATGTCAAAAGCAGGACTTACCTAGCTAGTGGGGCAAGATGAAAGAGCTAACATCATCTCCTCACTAGGACAAGATTTGACATGAGAGGAACCTTACTCGGGATGCTCACATACCTCCCCCATACTTGAAATTTGCATTGCTAGGCAACAGAACTCAAGTGTGTGGAGATCAAGCTTCCTTTTGTAAATGTTCCCTCATCAGAGCTTATCAGGGTGTTGTAGGTGATGTAGCTCACATGTTCTTAGGTAGCACCTGTCCGTCGTTCTTTTTGAATCTCCACCTGAAAGGTTAGTGACCAGAAATACCCGAAGGACAACTTATCCTAAAAACATGTTCTTGCTTTTATTCAAAAAGGGAAATAAAACCTATGCTAATCTAGGCTATCTGCTGGTAGTGCTTTGTTTATTTAAGGTCATAAGCTCAACCATGGGAACTTCATATTGCAGCTATCGTTGGTGGTGTCATTCCCATCTCACCACCAATCCTTGATGTATCAGCGAAGTTTTAGCTACAGGGTTAGTGCCACAGTGCACACACAAAATCTGATATGCTTATGGTAAACATATGCATCTACAACCAATCTTCTGAACTTTCTGCAAAAGAGGACCATAAGGCGATTGCAGCCCTCATGCATGCTCAGTGCACTAAGCATGTCTGACTCTAGAGGGTCATGATGCGAGCATGGTCCGTATGGTAGATCAAGAATGAAAGCACCATGCTCGTCAATGAAGTCTTTTCCTCCAGACTCCAGAGTCAGTGCCTCACAAAGTTCCATGGCCCATGAATTCTCCATCTTAAGAGAGTCATCGTGGAAGCTCGATGTTGACTCTCGATCATGATCGAAAGCAACATGATACGGGCCAGTAGGAAGATGCTGAAACTCGGTCGAGGGTGATGATGGTCGTTCTCCTTCACAAAGGTGAGGAGGGTCTTCCGAGTCATACTCATGAGGAGTAGAAAGTTCTACGCCCTCAATGAGAACAGGCTCGGATGACGTGAATGGAGGTATACGCGTCGTCTTCTCGAGCGGGTTTTGCTGGGGAAGAGGCTTCGTCATTGGGTGTCCCAAACAAGGGGTAGCAGTGGCAGAAGTGGCTTCCCCAAGATTACCATCTAGGCTTCCTATGGATTCCTCAAAGAATTTCTCTAGCGGGGAGCCTAGGAGTAGATCAGGATCGAGGACATCGAAGATGTGAAAGTCTAAGCCAGCCTCAATTCCGTCTATGATGAGTGGCATGACACTTGCAATCCCCCAACATTCAAGAACGTGCCCACAAATAATCTCCAAGGACAAGTGGAACTACATTATTCAAACTAAAATGCAAGTAAATAATGCATATGCCTCCATTTATATGAGAATATTGATGGCTGGAAGTAGTACTTAACAGCCGTCAACAAACTCCCCCAAGCTAACCTCTTGCTCATCTCGAAGCAAGACATTAGGGACTTAGGTTGGTTGATCAGGAGCTGCTACAATGTCATATTCTTAACTTATGGCAAACATACAGCTAAGTATTCTACCAAGAGTTGAACAAGTTGGTAATGTTCTTACCATTCACCTGATGACATGGGGCATATAGCTTCACCTGCCTTGGGCGGTTGAGAAACATAATGGTTATATAGCAAATGCATAATCACTCTTACCTTGATTAGCTATCAATCCGGAGGTTTTGCAAATTTTTCAAAAGAAAATCAGAGTTGCTCAAAAGTGTATGGTTCCTCACCAAGGCATCAATGTTGCCTTTCTTCATATCCTACTCCTAATAGCCTTATGTGGAGCTGTAGGTAGGGAAGGAATGTGGTATACTTGTCTCCCATATTTTGCTAAGTCAAAAACCAGATCCTTGGAAGAAACAAACATACATCCTGATCAAGATGTGCATATGTGTGTGATGATGATGAGCATGGTAAGCTGGATACTAGGCCCAGAAATGGGTGCTAGATATTATCATGCTTTATATGAGGAAATGAGAGATTGATGGTAAGGTGGACACTAGCCCCGGAATAGGTACTAGTTATTACCATCTATATGGTGGAACTCTTTCTCTTGCACATATCAATCCCTTTCTCCTTTTGAATTTTTCGAGACTTGGGCTAGCTCTCTTTATTTATTTTTTCCATGCTTTTGAGCATGCTTTTCTTTTTTTCTTTTTCTCTCTTTTTTAGCTAGCCCTTTGTCTCTATTGGAGATATTTGGTGAGGGACGAATGATGCAAAGATGCATAGAGTTTTATTTGTGGAAGAATGCATAAGCAAATGGAGCAAATGATGAATGCTAACTTCCAGTGTAGAAGTTTAACATGAACGTGTACGTGATCTTGATCAGGGGAGTATGAGTTCTAACGAGGGTCACAACAATTTGACAAAGCTCAATGAGAGAACAAGCAGCATATGTGGAGGCTAACAAGAGCTAGAATCTACATATGGCCTTGGATAGGAAATGCTCATCATTGAGGAACTCACAATGTTTTGATTTTTCAAAAAGGAAAACTCCAGATATCAAGCATCACTAGGTACAAGATCATAGCACTCTATTATACCATATCATGTCTCACAACAACTTAGGCAAGGATCATGCTTTTTGCTACCCACAATTTTCAAGCTAAGGGTTGATCATGCAAGCCAACAAACTCAAAACTTAGGTAGGATATGAAGTTGTAAGCAAGACATACGAGAAGAATAAATAGAGCAACTATTCATCATTTCAACCATAGAGGCAAAGCATTCTTACTATGCATATCAAAGCAAACTAAGCAAACGATGATGAAAGCAAATAAATCTTTTTGGTCTTTTTATTTTTGCAGATTTTTTTGGGTTTTCGTGGAACTCTTTTTCTTGCACATATCAATCTGTTTCTCCTTTTTGAATTTTTTGAGACTTGGGCTAGCTCTCTTTATTTTATTTTTGCCATGCTTTTGAGCATGCTTTTCTCTTTTTTTCTTTTCTCTCTCTTTTTTTAGCTAGCCCTTTGTCTCTATTGGAGATATTCGAAGAGGGACGAATGATACAAAGATGCATAGAGTTTCATTTGTGTAAGAATGCGTAAGCAAAATGGAACAAATGATGAATGCTAACTTCTAGTGTAGAAGTTTAGCATGACCGTGTACGTGATCTTGATCAGGGGAGCATGAGTTCTAACAAGGGTCACAACAATTTGACAAAGCTCAATGAGAGAACAAGCTGCATATGTGGAGGCTAACAAGAGCTAGAATCTACATATGGCTTTGGATAGGAAATGCTCATCATTGAGGAACTCATCATGTTTTGATTTTTCAAAAGGAAAACTCCGGATGTCAAGCATCACTAGGTACAAGATCATAGCACTCTATTATACCATATCATGTCTCACAACAACTTAGGCAAGGATCATACTTTTTGCTACCCATAGTTTTCAAGCTAAGGTTTGAACATGCAAGCCAACAAACTCAAAACTTAGGTAGGATACAAAGTTGTAAGCAAGACATACGAGAAGAATAAACAGAGCAACTATTCACCATTTCAACCATAGAGGCAAAGCATTCTTACTATGCATATCAAAGCAAACTAAGCAAACTTGATGAAAGCAAATAAATCTTTTTGGTCTTTTTATTTTTGCAGATTTTTTTGGGTTTTCATTATAAGATATTCTGAAAACAAAGAAAGATACAAGTTACCTCAGGATGGGGGTCCTCCCCCAAGCTAGCTTCAGGCTCACTGCGGAGGAGGGAAGAAGAAACCCTGACTCGCATAGCAAGCCCTCTGCTCCTCCATGTGTTGCTGCTGTGCCTGCTGCATGGCTTCAACCCTCTCACCAGCCTGACGCTTCCACGCTGAGGTAGACTCGACGTGGGTGTTCAGCGTCTCCTCCAATCCTGTGACCTGGACGGTGAGCTCTCCCATTTGCTGCGCGAGCTGAGCATTGTGTGCAGAGGCCCAAGAGTGCTGCCTGAAGGACGAAGACGGAGGTGGAGCACCGGAGCTAGAACTAGCAGGTGTCGCCCACTGAGCACCGCTCGCACTCGCCCAAGATGTACCACTCGCACTCGGATGGTAGGCGGGCTGATCACAACCAGATGCATATCCAGGGTAACCCCGAACATGTACCCCGCAGGGGCCCCTCCTGCCACCGGTGGTGTAGTAGGCTGTGGCTGTGGGAAGTTAGTACCATGGTAGAAACTCAAGGAATGTCCGGATGGACATCACTCCTTAGCTTGCCCCAGCAAGAATGCAGAAGACATATAGCAGAAGTAGCTTGCTTTTCTCGGATCAGAATTTTATTGGAATGGAAACTAAGGATAACTTACCGAACTTACCTGTCCACGCAGAGCTCACTATTTTGAGTCTTTAGAGCTATACTCTGGTTCCAAATTTCTTACCTTGGCCGTGGGGCAGCCGTCTCTTTCGGAAGAGAAGTTGGCTTCCTATTCACCTTCCTCCACACCTTCTGAGTGTCATGTGGGTTGTGGTGTGTAGGGGGTGATTTCTTGGACTGGGACTGAGATTTCCAATACTGTTTCTGTCCCGCACTCATGTGTTGAAGTTCTTCCTTCCAAAAATTTTTCATGAATGCAATGAGGTTGTCCACTTCCTGCCGTGGTGTTTCGACCTCTCGTGCTGGAGTGTTGGGAGTTGGTGAATCCTTGACCATTGAGCATTGCTGCTTTCTCAGATGGAATTCGAACTTCTCCTCCTTGCCATTGATGTAGAGACAGATCACACCAGCCCCCACATCAATTCGTGCATCAACTGCACTCAGAAATGGTCGCCCAAGTATGAGCGGCACTTCCTTAGCAATCTCCATGTCTAGTACCACAAAGTCAACAGGGATAAAGCAATCTCGGACTTTCACTAGAATGTCCCCAGCTATTCCCGCTGGGTATCGGACTGAATTGGCTAGCTGCAGTTGCAAAGTGGTTGGAGACAAATTCGTGTAATTGAGTTGATCAAAGACTACCTTAGGCATGACGCTGACGCTGGCCCCTAAGTCACAGAGAGCATGGTCGAAACGTTGTGTCCCAATCATACAAGTGATTGTAGGACACCCAGGATCTTTCTTCTTCTCAGGAAGGCGGTTGAGTATAGTGGCACTGCACTCCTCGGTGAGCCGCACTACTTCCGTCATAGGAAGGGCTCGCTTCTTGGTCAAGATGTCCTCGAGATAACACACATAAGTGGGTACGCGTATTGCCTCGAGTAATGGGACGTTGATATAAACTTTCTAAATCATGTCCACGAAGCGATTGAACTGTTCATCTACTGTCGCCTTCCTGTTCCTTTGAGGGAACGACATCACATTGGCTTCTACAAATTCCGGATGTGCTGTCACTCCTTCAGGCACCTTCTCCTTTGAGGGCACCTTCCTTACCTGGGGGAGTTCTTCCGAGTCGGATGAACTTTCATGAGTGTTCTCAACCTCTATTATGCTTTTCTTGTCTGTCCCTGTAGAGTTAGGATATGGTGGATCTCGAGTGGACTTACCTCCTCTCGTGGTCACCGCATTTGCATTTTCAACAGAGGGAACATAAGTAGCCAACCGAGATAACTGAGCTTCTAACATTTTGTTAAAACTTAGCTGGCTCTTCTGAGCAGAAGAAAAACTTTCAAGCTTAATGTTGAGACTTTCCAAGGTTTTATCAAGGGCAGCTAGCTTTTTATTAACACCTTCATTGATCTTAGTCTGCCCGAAAACAAGATCTCTCAAGGAGCGTTGGTTAGAGTTGTATGTGTTACCTTGGTTACCTCCTTGATAATAAGGGTGTTGTTGATTCCACGTTTGGCCTCCTTGTTGATGTGGACAATAACCATTGTTATTGCCGTTCATGTACATCACTTCCTCCTGAGTTTCAGGATAGTAGTTTACTGAATGCCCAGTGTTACCACAGACTTGACAAGTCATATGAGAATCCATAGGCAGAGTAGTGGTGGCCATGGTAGCCTTCTCGCTGGTGTAATCATCCAGTCTCTTCATAAGAAGGTCCAGCTTAGTAGTAATCATATCTGCTTCCTTGACAGTATGAGTACCCCTCGGACATGGTTGGAGTCTTTCATCACTCCACCCTTGGTTGGATACCATCTTCTCAATGAGTAATTTAGCATTATCAAAAGTGAGTGAGAAGAATGCTCCTTGAGCAGCAACATCAATATGGCCTCGGGCTGTCGGAGTCAACACATTATAGAAGCCTTGAAGTATAAGCCAATCCTTCATCCCATAGTGAGGACAGGCCAGGACATACTCCTGAAGCCTTTCCCAAGCCTCTGGAATAGATTCACTTGCTGCTTGCTGAAAACTAGAAATCCTTCCACGAAGAGCATTGGTTTTACCCAATGGGAAGAACTTCTTGAGGAATGCCTCTGAACATTTATCCCTAGTATTAGTGGCATCACGATTCGCATAGAACCATTGCTTAGCTTTCCCCAGGAGAGAAAATGGAAACAATCGAAGACGAACAACATCCATATTTGCACCTCTGATGATGAAAGTGCTGCATAGCTCTAGGAATTGCTGCAGATGGGCATTAGCATCCTCATTTGGCTTGCCACAAAATGGGCTAGTCTGTACCATCGTGATTAGACCCATCTTGATCTCGAAATTTTCAGTTCCCATTGCCGCCTCAGGGCCTTGCAGCACCTGGTCAGCAGAAGGAGCTGAGTACTGACGAAGTGTCTTCTGGGCCATAGCGTTTGACGTGGATGGTACAAAGGAAGCTGGTTCGCCTTCTGGACGAGTACGACGAGGTGAGTCGAAATGAATTCGAGCTTTCCTCACTAGTGACTCGAGATCTTCAGTGAAATTCTCTGGTAAGTTGAAACTAGTCATACACTACCTGTCTTCATCATCCAAAGATAAAAGAAGACAATCAAGGTTAACCTGCATTGAGAGTTGTTCTAACCTACTCATGATTTATAAACAGATGCAAAGCATAGTCATGATAATCCTGTGCCTTCCGTGGCAACAGTGCCAAAAATGCTTGTTGGCATTTCTTAGCGTGATCACTTAAGAACAGATTTAGAATCCATCCTTAGCGACAACGCTAGAAATGTTTGTTGGCTTTTCTTAACATGACTACTAACGACGCCAAGTTAGCGTGAACATCAAGACTTGGCAAAGGTAAATCTAAACGATCATGAACGAATCCGCAAGCGCACAGATAAACCATTGTAGCATTTCCCCAAGGAAGGAGAATATTCCAAGGGTATCGTATCCGTGGAAGGTAATGGCGGATATCATAGACTTATGCTTTTGCACTGAATGTAAACCAAGAGATAGATATAGAAAACAACAACTCAAAGGCAGGGGTAAGATAAAAGATATGATAGGGTAGTGTGACACACACTCAGATCTATCTCTACTCTAGTACTCTACGGCTTAGGGGGAACATACGAGTAGCTCTAGGTTCTAATGTACTAAACATACAAAGCTAGAAGATACAAGAGATAGGCATGAAACATTGCATGAAAGGGTAAGGTTTAGCACCCAGGTACAAACGGGGAGATAGTCCGCGACGACCAGCACTCTGCGAAACTATACTTTAGACTCCTACAGCAATACCCCAGCGTGGAGGGTTCCAAAGGGTCCCACAACTGTCACCACTGCGACCTACCTCAATCATTACAGGGGGCATGCTCATAACTAACGTAGCCACACAACCCAGGCACCATGCCTGCGTTGCTACTAGACTTCACCCAGCCTGGGCTGTTGTGACCCAGGGTGAGAGCCACTAGAAGACTGGTCAACTTAGACCAAGTACCGTAGCTTGAACACAAACTTCATGCAACACTAACATGCCATCTAACAAGATCAAACTAGGGCTAGACATACGAACGGATACGAACTCACTTATGTCTAGTCAACAAGATCGAAGGGTCGTGTTCGTGAAGAACACGAGCCTCTAACTTATGAACAAACACATAAGGAATGAGTAAATCATCCCTCAAGTGGATCAAAAGGTAGTGTTCTCGAAGAACACGAGCCTCTAAATGATGAACTAGAGATGAACTCAAGAACATATCAATCATATAATTTACCACTACTTTATATGAAATAGCTGAATAACTGAAGTAGATCAAAGTCATACAAAGAAATAAAGATACAAGAGAACTCATACCTAGACTCCAAAGTAGACTTGGAACCTGAATAAGAGCTACTCTAGCCTACCCCGTAGCCTTGGAGACTAAAAGTGAGAGGAAAATGAGAGAGTGGTGTGTGAGAAATGGGAGCCCCTCCCCTTCTATTTATAGGCAAGGAGGAGGCTTGCTTCATGGCTCAAACTCCACCAATTCACCTGAGGATGCCACGTGGAAGGCCGAGATGGAGCGGCACTAAGGCGGTTCGGTCGATCTTAGGATCGGCCGGCCCCCTAGGCCCTCCACTCGGGGTGTTTTTCCTTTGAGTGGTTGCCCTGTGGGCCCTTTGATCCTTCTCTCGTGCATGCCTCATTTTGGAATCCAAGGTGGGCCCATGGATCCAAGTGAAGTCCATGTGTCGCTCTCTGATTTGTCGGTCAGTGCCTCCCTTGGATCAGTAACGTGGATTGCCATGTGTTTCCTTGGTGGCAGCCACCTCCTCAGTTGAGTTGGCATGGTTCTTCCATAGAAGGTGGGTTTCCATCTCTTTTCATGCTTATTTCACCTACATACAAATAATCTCCAAGGACAAGTGGAACTACATTATTCAAACCAAAATGCAAGTAAATAATGCATATGCCTCCATTTATGTGAGAATATTGATGGCTGAAAGTAGTACTTAACAACCGTCAACATTATACCTGATTTATGTCTTGCCCACGTCTTTGACTCTATTGGCGGATATAAAGTTTGGTACGAACCTATCGTAGAATTGTTGAATGCTGCATGGGATATGATTTGTGTAAAGTGGGGGGCCCTTGAAAGGGAAACTTCAATTCTACCATGATTTCCCGATACGTGTTTTCTTCACTGATCTCATGTCACATTTTTCAATACAAGTTAACAAATATATCTTAACTTTTATTTTCACATATGTGCAGTGCATGAAACAGCCACGCGGTACAAATCTATGTGAATTCTATGTATGTGACTTCATCCATCACTTTGCAAGTGGTAGCTTCGGCTCCTTCAGTGATAAGGTGCGTACACAAAATTGCAGACAAACATATCCCTAGGTCTTATTGTTCATATACTTTTTTCTAACAATTAATAACATCTTTTCTAGATTGCTAACATCAAGCAAGGATTACTCGAGATGCAAAGAATCTGGTTAATTCAAGAACAACTCTGCAGATTTATTCTAGATGAGGTGATTAATCCCGCGGGAGAGTTTCATGCTGGTGACTTAATGGTAACAGTGAGCAAAGAAGACACTACTAATGAAGCTCAGCAAAGCACCGAAGCACCGACAAGAACAAGAACAAAGACGTCGATAAAGAAGGATCTTCTTCTAAGGACAAGAACAAGGATGCCTAGAAAAAAGGAGCTTCTTCTAAGGACAAGAACAAGGAGGTTGTTGATGGTTCAAAACCATGTTGAAGTTCACCGCAAGCGTACGGATGACTTGGTGCCTTTTTCACCAAGGAGGGTCCCCAAGGTTTGTCAATCCAAGGATCGGAAGCAAACTGCTAAGGATCTCTACCTTATCTAGTCAATCTAACCTAACATGTAGTATTGATTGCATAAAAAGGATGAACCTTGATAGACATGAGCTATGGCACAAGGTTGGTCACATCCATGAACATCGGTTAGGGCAAAGCTCCACCGAAGGGGTAACTTGGCCTATTGTCTTCTAGTTGTAGCTCCGGCAAACAAGCAACGAATCGAACATCTTATCTACTAGCATCCTTAAACTCCTACCTCCGGCCTACCTCCCGAAGACATCCGCTCTTTCGGGGGAAATCACCCTATCACGATGCTCCCTTAAGGAAGCGGGGGGGGGGGGGGTGATCTACGGGCACGCTCAAACATGAACGTGTCTACGAATCATGAAGGATCGACATGCTAAACCTAATCACCACGATTACAAAGAGCATGTTAAGTAGTCTAACCTTGCTTTAGACTGAGGAACAAGCATATTCATGATGGGTAAAAAGTATAAACGGAGACATGGAATCGCTAGAAGATAGAGTGACAAGATTGTAATTGCTCATTGTTGGGTATTTTAGCGTCACACGAATAAATCCGCAAGCGCACGGATACCGTAGTAGCTTTCTGTCACACCCGGATTTAAAGGCAAACCCGAATGCATAGAATACATGTGCGCCAGGATCAAGTTACACACATGCATCGACTCAGTGAATACCAAATACAGTGTCAAAAGCGTAAAGGAAGTATTATAACTTTATTACATGACCGAATGTCTCATAATCGTAACAAAAGCGAGTACTAGCAGCGGAAAAGGACGTCTCCACAGGCAGCTGACTGGTGGCACGCTCGCCTAGAAACCGTCGAACTCTCCAGGAAAGTCTTCAAAGCGTCCGTCTGAGCAGCAACCGGGTTGTGTAGATGCAATATAAAATAACAACAAGCATGAGCACATGTCGTACTCAACAAGGGAAAAACGCTATAACAACATGCAAAGGCTTTATGGTGGAAGCTTGTGGTTGCATAGCAGGTCAGCATTTTAGTTGGTCAAATTTTATTAAGCAAACTGATTTACTAGCAAATGTAAGTTTATACCAACCCAGAGATTAACATAAGCATCATCAACATGAACGAAAGTAAATGCAACAAGTTTAGTCCATCTTCCATAGTTTACTCATGTGAGGGTCCAGGCCACCCTTGACCGTGGGCACGGCTAACTAGTTAGTTTTACACTCTGCAGAGGTTGTACATCTTTACCCACAAGTCGCGTAAAAGTTGTAAGAACTTTAAACCCAACCATGCGATGCCGGCCAAGCATCATACCACACTACCGAGGTGTGATTGTATAGGGACGCTACGAGGCCTTTACAAAGATTCCCTAGCACGGGCTGCTCGCTAGGTTACCTGATCAGTGCAGCGCATAAACCTCTCTCAGCTGCGAAGCTACCATAGAGCAGATCAGTCTGAGGGCCGGGCTATACACCATCTACCGTCAGCCCCCAACCCCTTTCAGGTAAAGCATACCACAATACTAAAGTTTCTAATTACTTGGCCAAGACAGAGCCATATGTCTTGTGGTAGTACTGTTTTCCTGGGTGGTTCTCCATGTTCCGATTAACAAAGTGATCTTGTTTAATGAAGGTGTAACATAAGTAAAGAAAATTAACATTGTTGTTCATTAAAACCACCACGATCCCAAGTGAGCAACTAAGCAAGGTCTACCCAACATGAACATAAACTCAGGTTGATCAAGGCACACGGATGAACAAAGCTAGTAAATCCTTAGATAATAGGACCCTTCAATTTAATGCAAAGCAATAAATAAATAACGGTGTAATTAAAATGCATGTTGTAATAGGATAAATAGGTATGCAGCAAGGACTTGCCTCCTACCAACGCTTGCTGCTGCTCAAAGTCTTGAAATTCTTCAACTTCAGCGTATTCCACGTACGGACCGTCTTCTACGCACCACATCATTCACATACAAGCATACAATGGAATAAAATAAGAAACAATCACCAAACAGTACTATCATAACAAAACAGGGGCATAAAACTGTTCTACTCTTTGATATGATCACGTGGATATAAAGAACGCTAAAAACGGAGCTAAAACGTGTATTCCACGGCTAAAACAAGGTACAGGGACTAAACTGCAGGAAAACTGGGCTTCCAGGGGCTAAACTGCAAGAAACCGAGGGCTAAAACCTAATTACGTATAAAAACATGAGGTCTGCGGTGCAAAAAGATAAAGGCTGGACCTCGGGCATAAAAACTAGAAAGACTAGGGTTTAAAACATAAAGAAAAGGTCCTAACTCTAATTACTTTTGAACTGAGGAAGGGCATATTTGTGATTTTAAGAAACTAGAGGACTTTTATGCAAAAGAGGTGGAGCACAGCTGGGTTGACCGGTATACGCCAGTTTGACCTGGGGTCAGACGCGATCTGGGTCGTGGGATCCAGATCGGACGGCTGCGGGCGTCTGGATGCGACGCGCGGCGGCGCAGGCGGCAGCGCGCGGCGGCGGTCGGCGATCGGTGGAGCTCCGGTGAGCTCGCTCGATCTCAAGCTAGGGGGGGTCGATTCCATGCGCGGATCACATCAGGACTTCGTGGGCGACATGCGTGATCGATCTAGGGCACCGGGACGGACGCACAGGCGGCGACGACGGCGCGGGGCGTGACGAGGCGGACGGCGGCGCTGCAGAAGTCCGACGAGCGCGTTTGGGCGATACGAAGCACGGGGACGTGAACAAGCAACACTGATGGCTTCCTCACCTCCTTGCGGTGCTCCGGGTGGTCTCCTCGTCAGCGGGGAGGCGGTGACGGCGGAGATCGAAGATGGCGGCCGGCTAGGGTTTCGCGGCGTGCGGGCGGAGCTCAAGGCGGCTAGGGTTAGAGGAAAAGGGGCGTCGCGGTGCGAGGCGGCGGGTCTATATAGGCCGAGGGAGGCGGCCTTGGCGTGCGGGCCAAGCCGGGGAGCTGCGCGGCGCGGGGTGCGGCGCGGTCGGGGTCGGACTCGAGCTCGAGTCCGGCTCGGGCGGTCGCTGCGGGCGGGATGACAGGCGGGTCCCGCCCGTCAGCGGCTGCGCGCGGGGAAGGGCGATATGGGCCGAGCTGGGCCGTTTTGCCGGCTGGGCCGCGAAACAGTGGGTGCCGAGCGAACAGGCTAGAGAGATCGAGGGCGACCGATGGACTTTGGGACGACGGGCCGCGTGTGAGAGCTGGGCTGCGCTTCTGCTGTGGCTGCGTGCTGGGCTAGAAGGGCAGTCGGGCCAGAAGAGAAAGAAACAGGGAAAGGGGAAAAGAAAGGTTTTCACTATTTTTCAAAAGAGGTTAATCCTATGAATTCAAATACAAATTTGAATTCAGCCAAACAAAATTGATGCACCAGCATGTATGCAACAAACACAAAGCCACTTATTTAATTTGGAAAAACAAATATGTTTTGTTTTTTTCCTCCACTATATTCCCTGTAAAGAATTAAATGTTTGGAAAATTTTAAAAATTATGGAAAAATCATTGTTTAAATTTTCTTCCTATTCACATCCTGAAATTTGGGAATTTCAGGGTGTGACAAATCTACCCCCCTTAAAATGAATCTCGTCCTCAAGATTCGGAAGAACTAAGAAAGATTTTGAGAATGATAGGGTAGAATTGATGTGGGGGCAATGTTGATAGAGAACATACCAAACACAGTCCTTGCATTTACGTGGTTCAATCTACCACGTGCGGAGTTCTGCTGTCCCTTGGGGCTTTGCGGGGTCTTGTTTCCATTCCCCATCTGCTGACTCTGCACTGGAGTATTCTGCACGCTCCTTTGGAGACAATTGTTGGCATAGTGACCAGTCTCTCCACACTTAAAGCATGTATTACCAACCGGAGTGCTGGGCGCACTAGGTCTCACTGGGGTTCCCGCTGGGGTGTTCTGACTAGACTGCTGGTCATTGGGGCGTGGAGTCTGTGGAGTGGACTGCTGCAACTCTTGAATGGGGTGCTTGAACGGTTGATTGTTACGCTGAAACGGATTCTGCCCAGAGTTACCACCTGAACCTCCAGCATGCAGTGTTGTCCTCTGCTGTGGAATGAAACGAGGGCGAGTGCTGCTCCCAAACTGCACAGAGGTAGTGGCCTTCCTCTTCAGATCTCCCAACTCTCTGCGCTTTGACTCCAAGCAGATAGCCTTGTCCATCAGCTGCTGAAACGACGCAAAAGTGTGAGACATAAGCTGGTACTGAAGTGGTCCAGCTAATCCCTCCATGAATAGCTCCTGTTTCTTCTCATCATCGGCAACATCCTCAGGTGCATAGCGAGACAACTCAATGAACTTGTCCCTAAATTTTGCCACTGACATTCCTCCCTGCTTGAGAGAAAGGAACTCCTTCTTCTTCAACTTCAACAGGCCTGCCGGGATATGATGGCTCCTGAAGCTGGTGGTGAACTCCTGCCAAGTAGCACCTGGTGTAGCATGAGCGGCAACATAAGCATCCCACCATGCTCCTGTTGTACCCTGAAGCCGTCCTGCAGCATACAGGACCTTCTCTCTGTCATCACACTGTACGACGGTGAGCATCTTCTCCACAGTCTTCAGCCAATCATCAGCCTCCAATGGATCTGCATCATGTGTAAACACCGGCGGACAATGACTCATGAACTCCCTGTGCTTGTTCATGGGGGCTTGCTGCTGCTGGGGTGGATTATTGACTTGGGCCTGCAGGTTCACCACAGTGTTGGACAGGTTCTGGAGAAGCTGGGTCTGGGTCTCGATGAATTGCTGCATAGCCGGATCCATCTGTCCTTGTTGTTGTGCACTGCCGGAACTGCTGGCTCTCCCTAGACGAGTCACTGGGGCTGATCAACACCTGACCCGGACCTGGTGTTCACCATCTGAGTGTTAGGAACATTGATTTAGATGATTGCACGAAGAGAAAAGCTCAAAAGATAAAATAGTGCAGACTTCCAGTTTAAGTCAGATTCTGTTGACTCCAGATATTCAGGTATAACTCTCAACGTGGCTAACCAAAAATTATGAGCTTTTTGCCAGTAAAAGGTAATGAAATTACGGAACTATTCCAACTGGAATCACCTCGATCAGAGCTCTATAACTCCAGATATAAAATAAACAAGTCAGGTATATCAGCAGTGCTAACAGATTCAAGTAGCTCCAAAGTTTCGGGCATAACTCTCTGACTATGTAATAAAAATTTCTGAATTTTGGACAGAAAAACACCCATGAAATTTCTAAACTTCTCCAACTGGATTTGCTTCAAACAGAGGTCTATAACTCCAGATATAAAATAATGAATTCAATGTGTCAGCAGAGTTTTACAGATTCTGATAGCTCCAATGTTTCATGCATAACTCCCAGGATATTTATTGGATTGGGCTGAATTTTTGACAGAAAATCAGTTATGAAATTTATGAACTAACCCAACTAGTTTTGCATCAATCGGAGCTCTGTAGCTCGAGATATTATCAAAACACTACTGCTGTGTTGAAGGTTGACGAGAACAGATTTGCAGCAAGATAGATTCCAAGATAGATAAGTAAAGATTTAATAAAGGATTAAGAAAGTGCAAGATAAAAAGGATGGTTGAGACAGAGCTTAAACCCAACTAAGCAAACTTGTACTAAACCAATGTCATTGCGGTTATCAACCCACAACACATTGCACTCAATCAAAGATCCAAATCAAGCATTAACACAAGATCAAGCATTCAAACACACCACTAAACTAAGCACACGTAAACGACGATCGTGGCTAACGATTACATAAGCACAAAGCCTAAAGAACTCCTAGATCCTAAGGAAGATCTTCGGGTTGAACATGATAAAGTCATAAGATTACTAAGAACAACTCTGAACACGGGTAGGGTAAAGATAGGAAAAGATTATAGAGCATAGAATAGATGCTAAAGATTCCTTAGAGCAAGAACAAGGAAGCATAGAGTGAAAAGGATAGCCAAAGATAAGATAGAGAACACGTAGAGTATCAAGGATGGGGGTAAGAGCAAGGATAAGTATATTAAAAATAGAATTAAAGCATAGCATGAAGTGAGAATGGCTTCTAAGATGTTATAAAATCCTTAATCTTTGACCAGTTTCTAACTAGGCTAACGTCATAAAGTCAACACAGCTCTGATACCACTTTGTCACACCCGGATTTAAAGGCAAACCCGAATGCATAGAATACATGTGTGCCAGGATCAAGTTACACACATGCATCGACTCAGTGAATACCAAATACAGTGTCAAAAGCGTAAAGGAAGTATTATAACTTTATTACATGACCGAATGTCTCATAATCGTAACAAAAGCGAGTACTAGCAGCGGAAAAGGACGTCTCCACAGGCAGCTGACTGGTGGCACGCTCGCCTAGAAACCGTCGAACTCTCCAGGAAAGTCTTCAAAGCGTCCGTCTGAGCAGCAACCGGGTTGTGTAGATGCAATATAAAATAACAACAAGCATGAGCACATGTCGTACTCAACAAGGGAAAAATGTTATAACAACATGCAAAGGCTTTATGGTGGAAGCTTGTGGTTGCATAGCAGGTCAGCATTTTAGTTGGTCAAATTTTATTAAGCAAACTGATTTACTAGCAAATGTAAGTTTATACCAACCCAGAGATTAACATAAGCATCATCAACATGAACGAAAGTAAATGCAACAAGTTTAGTCCATCTTCCATAGTTTACTCATGTGAGGGTCCAGGCCGCCCTTGACCGTGGGCACGGCTAACTAGTTAGTTTTACACTCTGCAGAGGTTGTACATCTTTACCCACAAGTCGCGTAAAAGTTCTAAGAACTTTAAACCCAACCATGCGATGCCGGCCAAGCATCATACCACACTACCGAGGTGTGATTGCATAGGGACACTACGAGGCCTTTACAAAGATTCCCTAGCATGGGCTGCTCGCTAGGTTACCTGATTAGTGCAGCGCATAAACCTCTCTCAGCTGCGAAGCTACCATAGAGCAGATGAGTCTGAGGGCCGGGCTATACACCATCTACCGTCAGCCCCCAACCCCTTTCAGGTAAAGCATACCACAATACTAAAGTTTCTAATTACTTGGCCAAGACAGAGCCATATGTCTTGTGGTAGTACTATTTTCCTGGGTGGTTCTCAATGTTCTGATTAACAAAGTGATCTTGTTTAATGAAGGTGTAACATAAGTAAAGCAAATTAACATTGTTGTTCATTAAAACCACCGCGATCCCAAGTGAGCAACTAAGCAAGGTCTACCCAACATGAACATAAACCCAGGTTGATCAAGGCACACGGATGAACAAAGCTAGTCAATCGTTAGATAATAGGACCCTTCAATTTAATGCAAAGCAATAAATAAATAACGGTGTAATTAAAATGCATGTTGTAATAGGATAAACGGGTATGCAGCAAGGACTTGCCTCCTACCAACGCTTGCTGCTGCTCAAAGTCTTGAAATTCTTCAACTTCAGCGTATTCCACGTACGGACCGTCTTCTACGCACCACATCATTCACATACAAGCATACAATGGAATAAAATAAGAAACAATCACCAAATAGTACTATCATAACAAAACAGGGGCATAAAACTGTTCTACTCTTCGATATGATCACGTGGATATAAAGAACGCTAAAAATGGAGCTAAAACGTGTATTCCACGGCTAAAACAAGGTACAAGGACTAAACTGCAGGAAAACTGGGCTTCTAGGGGCTAAACTGCAAGAAACCGAGGGCTAAAACCTAATTACATATAAAAACATGAGGTCTGCGGTGCAAAAAGATAAAGGCTGGACCTCGGGCATAAAAACTAAAAAGACTAGGGTTTAAAACATAAAGAAAAGGTCCTTACTCTAATTACTTTTGAACTGAGGAAGGGCATATTTGTGATTTTAAGAAACTAGAGGACTTTTATGCAAAAGAGGCGGGGCACAGCTGGGTTGACCGGTATACACTGGGTTGACTCGGGGTCAGACGCGATCTGGGCCGTGGGATCCAGATCGGACAGCTGCGGGCGTCTGGATGCGACGCGCGGCGGCGCAGGCGGCGGCGCGCGGCGGCGGTCGGCGGTCGGTGGAGCTCCGGTGAGCTCGCTCGATCTCGAGCTACGGGGGTCGATTCCATGCGCGGATCACATCAGGACTTCGCGGGCGACATGCGCGATCGATCTAGGGCACCAGGACGGACGCACAGGCGGCGACGACGGCGCGGGGCGTGACGAGGCGGACGGCGGCGCTGCAGAGGTCCGACGAGCGCGTTTGGCCAATACGAAGCACGGGGACGTGAACAAGCAACACTGACGGCTTCCTCACCTCCTTGCGGTGCTCCGGGTGGTCTCCTCGTCGGCGGGGAGGCGGTGACGGCGGAGATCGAAGATGGTAGCCGGCTAGGGTTTCGTGGCGTGCGGGCGGAGCTCAAGGCGGCTAGGGTTGGAGGAAAAGGGGCGTCGCGGTGCGAGGCGGCGGGTCTATATAGGCCGAGGGAGGCGGCCTTGGCATGCGGGCCAAGCCGGGGAGCTGCGCGGCGCGGGGTGCGGCACGGCCGGGGTCGGACTCGAGCTCGAGTCCGGCTCGGGCTGTCGCTGCGGGCGGGATGACAGGCGGGTCCCGCCCGTCAGCGGCTGCGCGCGGGGAAGGGCGATATGGGCCGAGCTGGGCCGTTTTGCCGGCTGGGCCGCGAAACAGCGGGTGCCGAGCGAACAGGCTAGAGAGATCGAGGGTGACCGACGGACTTTGGGACGACGGGCCGCGTGTGAGAGCTGGGCTGCGCTTCCGCTGTGGCTGCGCGCTGGGCTAGAAGGGCAGTCGGGCCAGAAGAGAAAGAAACAGGGAAAGGGGAAAAGAAAGGTTTTCAGTATTTTTCAAAAGAGGTTAATCCTATGAATTCAATTACAAATTTAAATTCAGCCAAACAAAATTGATGCACCAGCATGTATGCAACAAACACAAAGCCACTTATTTAATTTGGAAAAACAAATATGTTTTGTTTTTTTTCCTCCACTATATTCCCTGTAAAGAATTAAATGTTTGGAAAATTTTAAAAATTATGGAAAAATTGTTGTTTAAATTTTCTTCCTATTCACATCCTGAAATTTGGGAATTTCAGGGTGTGACACTTTCACCTCAGAGTATTCCAAGGGCATCGAATCCAAGGGAACGTGTGTGCACTAACTTCGTACTAGTCGGTCCAAGGACACACCCAGATAAGAGGCAAGGATAGAGAGGATTCCTCAAGATAGCACTATAGATGAGATTAAAGGTCGATCTCTAGATAGAACTTGGCTTAGGGTACCGCTAGCCCTGACTTAACTGGCAACTCCGGCACGCGGATCTATGTGGAACGGAGCTCTGACTATATCTAGCTACGGAGGATCAACGAGGGACAGACGGGCTGTCACCACCACTTGGACTGCCTCTACCTAACCTTGGGATAAGCCGAACGAATGATAACCGGTAGCATGACACAACGTCTACGCTGTGGTTACTGCCGTAGCCAACAGACTATGGCACTCTGTACTTATAGAACTATGACCACAGAAGAGAACTGAGCTCACTCACTATAGGCACTACTAGCTTATACTAAAGGCATACGAGAGAGCACTTGGTCCCGTACAACGCTTCCAATGTATACGAACGACTTGCAGCAGACGAACGCATAAACCCAGGATCTACGCACTAGCAGAGGAAAAAGTCTACTCATGCAACCAGGCATAAACTATTAGAAAGGAATCACGGACACACTTTATTCTAATCAGAGCATGCAGGCATATCCACTTTATTCTAAAAGACTAATCACAAACGGGATACAAACTTGTGCACCTAATCAACTAGATCGAGGGGGCGTGTTCGTGAAGAACACGCACCTCTAAATGATGAACAGGTGAAGAACACAAGAACATATCACTCACACTTTAGTCTAAATAGAAAATGCGAAAATACTTACTTTACTCTAATTGAAGAACGAAGCATCCGTAGAGATACAAAGCACTCTCTCACTCTCCTATTCTCTAATCTACCAAGGAGAGGCCTCTCCTTTGAAGGGAAGATCTCATCCTTGGGTGAGATGGTGTCTCATTTCCTAGCCCCTCCCCTTCTATTTATAGGCAAGAGGGTGGCTTGCTCGGAGTGCCAAACGACTCCAAAACACCCCGGGATGCCTTGAGGAACCAATGGAGAGCTGCCACACGTCGGCTGGGGACGAGGGGACCTCCAAAGGGTTCGACCAAACTGGGGTTCGACTGACCCCCAGGTGGGTCTGTTTCCACCGCCTTTCGTCCAGGTGACTTCCAGGTGGGTCCTCAGGTGTGTATGGGTGTGTATGCGGTGTTTTTAGCTTGTTTCCGTGGGGATGTGGGCCCTTGAATCTGCGTACTGTCTCCTAATTGGTCGAAGGTGTGTTTCCTTGGATTGGTGATGTGTCATGGACACATGGCATCCAACATGGCAACACGTCGCCACGTGGTCTGGTGTGGGTCCCACCGGGCCCACATATCAAGATGGTGATCTTGTCTTGTACATATCTCTTTCATCCGGACTCAGAAGTAGACAAATGATATATCCATTTCGATTGTCTCGACGAGCCCATTGCAATGGTGCAATCCAAATTGGCATTTGAGGTTGTTATGGATGACGTCCTATATAAGCCATTGGATCACTTGCTCTCAATTGCATCATTTATCACATATTCTGGTGCATCCTGCAACAAAAGCTAGAAACACGAACACTTGTGGAACTTGCCAGTATAAAGCCCTATTCTAGTGTTGATGATCACTTTTTATTCATTTTATGCAGGAGTTGACGGCCTAAAAGTGGTACTTAACAAGTGTCAACAACACCCCCCACACTTGACCTTTGCTCGTCCTTGAGTGAAGGAGAAAGGATCAAGGTGAGACATGATATCCAAAGGTATAAAGCGAGCATAAGAGATATTCCAAACCATACCTTGTACCTGTGAACTTTGTGAAGTGTCAATCATGCCATCTTGGGTAGTTGAGGAATGGAACAGTCATGAGTCAAATCACTTCTGCTCATCATGTTAAGTAACTCGGGGTTTTGCAATAAGTTTTCAAAACAAACCTTTGCTTAGCTCCTCATTTGATTCTCTCAGATCGCTCAATGTGTATATGTCCTCACCAAGGCATTAGAATTTCCTTTCTTTCATCCTACTTCTAATGATGGCTATATGTGGAGCTCAGGGTAGGATAAAAGATAAAGCATACTTGTATCATATATATTGCAAAGTCAAAAACCGGATCCAAAGAGAAAATCAAATCATACAATCAGATCAAGATGTGCACATGTATGGACGTGATGGATATGGTAAGGTGGATACTAGGCTCGGAATGGGTGCTAGATATTACCATATATATGATGAATGTTGTGGTGATGGTAAGGTGGACACTAGGCCCGAAGTGGGTGCTAGTTATTACCATCAAATTTATTGGAACTCCGTTTTGCATGTTTCATCTCTCTTCTTTTTCTTCTTTCTTTTGTACATGGGCTATCTCTCTTTTTTTTCTCTTCTTTTTTTTCTCATGCTTTGAGCATGATTTTTTTCTTTCTTTTCTTCTTTTTTTCTCTTTTTTTTGCATAGCTCATGTATCTTTTTTTTCAAGAATACTTTTGGAGAGAGAGGTCACACCACATATGGAGCTTTATTTTTGTAGAATGGATGGATGATACAATGCTAACTTCTAGTGTAGAAGCATAGCAAGGGGATATGGAGTGCACATGGATCTTGATCATGAAAGCATGAAAAGAATTCTCACAAGGGTCACAACAATTTGACAAAGCTCAATGTAATAACAAGTAGCATATGAGTATAGGGTTTTCAATTGAAACATCATATGGCTCTGGTAGGACGGTGGCATATCAAAGAGGAGCTTTGCAAAGGGTTTTCAAGTTTTCAAATAAAATTCCCAAGCACTCAAACATTCAGAGAGAAGATCATATCATCAAACCATATCGCAAACGCCAACTACTTAGATGAGCGTGAGTTCCCTAATGATATTTGTTCACAAGCATCAAGATAGTAGGTAAGGAATAAAACATATGCAAGCCAACCACAGGAAACATGTAGAGCAAAACGAGCATGATTCCATGAGTTGATTTAGCAGATTGGAATTGAAACTCATTCAAACTCATGAATCAGGGAGAGTGAGATAAAGGGTGCACATACCATCGCTCCTGAAGAATATAAGAAACAAGGAACACCAGTGGTGGTTCAGCTCACCCATGGGGTAGCCGGATCACTCTAGTTTACCTTGTCCCTTGTCATGAAAGCGTGGTTGATGTTGTGCAACGCCTGTGTGGGAGATCTCAAGTGTGTGTGTCAATGATAAGCTTGGGAGATCTCTCCTACACTTGTTCATGTACCTGGTGCTGTCTTCAAATAAAAAAAGGAAAAACAAAAGATGGACTCTACTGATTCGAGAACCAGTGAGCCTTCATTCCAAAACAAACACATTTTTTTTGTTTTTGTTTCTTTTTTATTCACCAAGAGACCTAGCTCAAACAAGGCCGACATGCCTTGGCTTACCTTCCCATTTGAATCAAGCTCGATGACTTACCCCATTTGGATTCAAAAATTCTTGCAAGGGTTAGTCCGCATATACAACTAATATCCATGCATGCATTAATGATAAGGTTCATCAATCAAACTCGACACCATGTCTTGTTTGATTGAAGAAGATGGTTTTAACCTAAGAATCATGCTTAATTTAAAACAACCTATGAATGCACATAGCTAAACATGCACTCAAACCATAGCATTGCAAACATAGATAAAGGAAGCATAAAAGCATGATCAAACTATTTCCAAAAGGGACATAAACATGAGCATAAGATAGTGAACATCGGGCGACCTCCCGGAAGGGCTTTGTTTAAAGTAAAAAGCAGGACGTACCTAACTGGGCAAGATGCAAGAGCTAACATCTTCTCCAAACCAGGGTAAGATTTGCTATGAGAAGCACTTTACTCGGGATGCTCACATACCTCCCCCACACTTGAAGTTTGCATTGCTAGGCAACAAAACTCAAGTGTGTGGAGATCAAGCTTCCTTTTGTAAATGTTCCCTCACCAAAAACTTACCTAAGTGTTGAGGTGATGTAGCTCACATGCTCTTAGGTGTCACTTGTCCGTCATTCTTTTCAATCTCCACCTGAAAGGTTAGTGACCAAAAATACCTGAAGGGCAACCTTATCCTAAAAACATGCTCTTGCTCTTTATTTGAAAAAGGGAAATAAAACAAACCTAATCCAGGCTATCTCCAGGTAGTGCTTTGTTTACGGTCATAAGCTCGACCATGGGAACTTCTTCTTGCATCTATCATTGGTGATGTCATTCCCGTCTCACCACCAATTATTGTTGTGTCATTGAAGCTTCAGCTGCAAGGTTAGTGCTACATGCATGTACGAAATCTGCAATGTTTATGGTAAACATATGCATCTACAACCAACCTTCTAAACTTTTTATAGGAAAGGACCATAAGGCGGTTGTAGCCCTCGTGCATGCTCCGTGCACTGAGCATAGCTGACCCTGGAGAAGGATGATGCAACCATGGTTCCTGAGGTATATCAAGAGTGAAGCTACCATGCTTGTCAATGGAATCCTTTTCTTCGGACTCTAGAGTCGGTGCCTCATAGATTTCCATGGCCCATGATTTCTCCATCTCAAGAGATACATCATGGAAGCTCGATGTTGATTCTCGGTCAAGGTCTAGAGCAACATAGTATGGGACAGTGTGAAGAGGCTCAAACTCGGTAGAGGGTGATGATGGTTGTTTGTCTTCACAAAGGTGAAGAGGTTCTTCCGAGTCGTACTCCTGAGGAGTAGAGAAGTCTACATCCTCAACGAGAATAGGCTCGGACGATGCGAACAGAGATACATGCATCATCTCCTCGAGTGGGTTTTGCTTGGGAAGAGGCTTCTCCACAGAACTTTTTAAAAACAAGGGAGTGGTGCCAGAAGCGGCTTCCCTAAGCTTTTCATCTAGGCTCCCTAAAGGTGTGGCGTGGAGTTTCTCTAATGGGAAGCCTAGGAGAAGATCAAAATCCATGATGTCATAGATATAAAAATCTAAGCACACCTCAATTTTGTCTATGATGATGGGCACATCCCTAGCGATCCCCCGACATGGGAAATAGTAGCCCCACCTGGGACTTTAGAAAAATCTATGAGTCGGGGTTAGGGGCTTGTTACCCACAAGAGTATCCATAAGGTACTCCGACATGACGCAAGCCCCGACAGTAGGGTCATGAATAGCTTCTACAACATTTCCTCTCATGGAACAAGGGATAGTCGTGGAGGTTGAGCTAACCCAAATTGCTTTGGAAGTACGCTCTAACTCCTTTGACCAATCTGCTGTGGATTCCTGATTGGAAACTTCATCAAGGGCCTCATAAGAGCACATCGATGTCGTAGGCTTCTCGTGCCTAGGATGATTCGAGGCGTTTATGATGTCTTTGTAAGGATCATCCTCGAATCGAAAAGCGAACTCTGAAAGTTGAATCTCTTCTTCCTTTAGTGTTCGTGGTTCGGGAGAGGGCTCAACGGTCGAATATTGTGATGTGGAAACCGTAGGTTCAGGTTCGGCTGTTGAGACACTCTCATGGCTTGATACACACTCATCACGGAGGGGTTCGTTATGGTCAGTAGGTAAGAAAGAGTCTTCTAAGAGGGTATCTAGGATTTCCCTTCCTTCCATTGTCGTTTTGTCTTGAAACGAGCCTCCGGCGATAGTGTCAAGCTCCTGGGCAGACATCATGTCTAGACACGAGCAAAAGATGTACAAAGATACACCCTCGGGTATAGACAAGTGTGGGTAAGATGCCAAGAGGTGTAAAAATCTCGCCCACGCTGCACTAAGGGATTCCTTCTCTAGTTGCTCAAAATCGAGGATGTCCATCGCAAGGGAATTTATGTGTTTCAAGAGGGAAAACGAGGAACAAAAGCCAACTCGTAGTTTCTCCCAATCACCGCTCATGCTCCCTACCGAGCGGATGTACCATTGTTTCGCCTTCTTCATGAGAGAGAAAGGGAACAACTTCCATCTCAAGGTTTCCTGCATCATTCCTTGGACAACCAAGGATGAACACAGATCCTCGAACTCTTGCAAATGATCATAAGGTTCTTCATTAATTTCTCCAGAGAATGTGTGATTACGAACCATGGCTATAAGGTCGGGATTGAGTTCATAGATGGGTGTGGAAGTTGATGGATCAGTGAACTCATCAGATGAGGTAGAGAAGCCGTGAAAGGAGGGCCTCCCCATGGGTAACAAGGGTAAAGGTAGAAACAAAGAAAAACAAAAGATACGAGGACCACTGGTTACGAAGATAGATACAGCAACCGTTCCCCGGCAACGGTGCCAGAAAGCTTGTTGGGTATTTTAGCATCACATGAATAAATCCGCAAGCGCACGGATACTATTGTAGCTTTCACCTCAGAGTATTCAAAGGGTATCGAATCCAAGGGAACGTGTGTGCACTAACTTCGTACTAGTCGGTCCAAGGATACACCCAGATAAGAGGCAAGGATAGAGAGGATTCCTAAAGATAGCACTATAGATGAGATTAAAGATCGATCTCTAGATAGAACTTGGCTTAGGGTACCGCTAGCCCTAACTTAACAAGCGACTCCAGCACGCGGATCTATGTGGAACGGAGCTCTGACTATATCCAGCTGCGGAGGATCAACAAGGGCCAGACGGGCTGTCACCACCACCTGGACTGCCTCTACCTAACCTTGGGATAAGCCGAACGAATGATAACCAGTAGCATGACACAACGTCTACGCTGTGGTTACTGCCGTAGCCAACGGACTACGGCACTCTGTACTTATAGAACTACGACCCTGGAAGAGAACTGATCTCACTCACTATAGGCACTACTAGCTTATACTAAAGGCATACGAGAGAGCACTCGGTCCCGTACTATGCTTCCAACATATACGAATGACTTGCAGCAGACGAATGCATAAACCCAAGATCTACGCACTAGCAGAGGAAAAAGTCTACTCATGCAACCAGGCATAAACTATTAGAAAGGAATCACGAACACACTTTATTCTAATCAGAGCATGCAGGCATATCCACTTTATTCTAAAAGACTAATCACAAACGGGATACAAACTTGTGCACCTAATCAACTAGATCGAGGGGGCGTGTTCATGAAGAACATGCGCCTCTAAATGATGAACAGGCGAAGAACAAAAGAACATATCACTCACACTTTAGTCTAGATAGAAAATGCGAAAATACTTACTTTACTCTAATTGAAGAACGAAGCATCCGTAGAGATACAAATCACTCTCTCACTCTCCTATTCTCTAATCTACCAAGGAGAGACCTCTCCTTTGAAGGGAAGCTCTCATCCTTGGGTGAGATGGTGTCTCATTTCCTACCCCCTCCCCTTCTATTTATAGGCAAGAGGGTGGCTTGCTCGGAGTGCCAAACGACTCCAAAACATCCCGGGATGCCTTGAGGAACCAATGGAGAGCTGCCACCTGTCGGCTGGGGACGAGGGGACCTCCGAAGGGTTTGGCCATACTGGGGTTCGGCCAACCCCCAGGTTTGTCTGTTTCCACCGCCTTTCGTCCAGGTGACTTCCAGGTGGGTCCTCAGGTGTGTATGGGTGTGTATGCGGTGTTTTTAGCTTGTTTCCGTGGGGATGTGGGCCCTTGAATCCGCGTACTGGCTCCAGATTGGTCGAAGGTGTGTTTCCTTAGATTGGTGATGTGTCATGGACACATGGCATTGAAACGAACCGGGTTTCCGAAGACGGGAACCCGATCCCTGCACCTCTGTGATAGTCCCAGGAGGCTATCACGTGCAAATCCCTGTCTCAGAAAGTAAAGCAAAGTACCGTACAACAAGAATAAATACATGAGGGTCCATAATATAATATAATAATTAGGCATCCGAGTACATCATTTCGGCACATGCCGGGTACAAGTCCAACAGGACTGAATCAAACAGAGTAAACATTTACGCAGCGTCTCTCATGTAGCGAAGTAGACACCATATCCGCAGGCAACTCGAGTGTAGGGCGAGCCTTAGTCCTCCCATCCGTCGTCCTCAAAGTCGTAGTCTAGCTCCTGGTCTGAAAGTCTGTCATCTACTCGATAAGCGAGTAGGTCATGTCATCTTCCCAACAAAGAGCATAAGCAAGAGAGAATAATTCTACTATGCATGAGTATTCCTATTTATGGCTGTAGAAGGTTAAGCAAGCAGTGATAGCAACATCAAGGTAAGCAGAAAAGCCGAGAGGTATCCATCTCCGAAGAGATCCACACCTCCGAGGACAACGCCTCCGGGGTCAACGCCCCAACAAGGAAAGAAGCACCAAATACTGGATCTCAACCAAGATACAGCATCCCACACTCATCTGCGATGTGGGGTCACCAACTCCTATCCCCACGTCTCAACGGCACGAAGCCGGGCTCACAACACACAGGGGAGAGAAAGCAGCACAAGAAGAGACTAGCAAGGTGAGAGATCGTAAGGGTTGTCCATACCAGTGGACACGGACTATAGCTATAGGTTTAACACTCTGCAGAGGTTGTACAACTGGACCCGCCGGATAGGGCAGAAATGTTGGCCGCCGTTTCACATCCCTACCTAAAGGTCGGAGACCTAGCAGTGGGTGGCACTCTCCTGCCTCTCCGAGCCTGACTCGTCCTGAACTAGGGCGCGAAACTTGCCAGCAGGGCCTCGGAGCTGTGAAACCATCCCCGGAGGAGCCGGGGCGACGTCTACTCGGGGGGTACAACTCGTCCCCCTCACACGACCACACCGGTTCGCCTACAAGCTGAGAGCCAACCACCAACTAGTTCTCGGACCGAATCCCGCCCATACGTGAGCGAACAGTTTGTACGAAAATAGCCCAAAGATCAAGGTCACACAGACGATTGGTCCTTAATTGCGGGAGCAAGCACTCACCAACTCCATTCGTCCGACATGCCGCTAGGGCGAGAGGCCAGGTCGCATCTCCCCTAGACAGGCGTTCACAAGTAACCAAAGCGACTCGCTCCCGCGGTAACACGTCAAGGATACACACTCACCCAAAACACACGCAAGAGTTCTGAGGTATCCCAACCTCGGTCCAAACCTGAGATCCATCCATAACTAAGGGTAAAATATATGGATAGAGTAGTGCCGGGAACTAGCTAGGGGTCTGTAGCTAGTTCCGAAAGTAGGTATTCCAAGGACAAGGTAAACAATTCCAAGGCACGGTTAATCAATTGTCTATGCAATTTCAAAACATGCATCAAAAGTAATTAAACACTAGCAACTAAAGCAAGCATAGGATCTATATGGTTGGGAGTGACATGACACCTGGCTGGCGTCCGAAGTCCTGGTCTGGGTAGTAGTCAGGGTCGTAGGCCTCCTCCTGGTCGTTGCTCGGGTCTGTGCAGCACGAGATACGAGACACTAAGATACCGACAAACAACTATGCAATAAATCCAAAGAAACCCAATTTTTGAAGATTCAAATAGAACCATACTACCTACAAACAGCACCGTCTCATTTTTAGAAAAATATAGAAGCTGGTTTCATATTTTTCGGAGTTATAAATAATTAGTTATGAATTTTCAATGATTATAGGATTTATAAAATAATTTCCAAAATTCATTTATAAAACATAAAAGGATTTTTAATTTGAAAATAGGTGATGACGTCAGCATGATGTCATCGTGACGTCAGTGTCACTGGTTATTGGGCCTTGGTGGGCCGAAAGGGTTAGTGGGCCGAAAACAACCCATTGGACTTAACCCACTGGGCCGAGAGGGCGAAGTCCGATTAAAGCCCTTCAACTAAATTGCAGGGCGCAGAGTGGAAAAAGGAAAGGGGCCGGGACATGGGCCTTATTGGGCTAAGGCCCATGCGGTACCCCTTTTGTTTTCAGCAGAGAAGTCTAACGCCGCCCCTTGATCAAAGCTGGGGTGCAGCGTTGCTCTCTGCCTCGCACACGCGCGTTGGCGCGTCCTGGCGCACGTCCGGCGGCGGCCGATGGCAAACGGCGGCGGTGTTAGCTTCGGCGGTCAAGCGAGTGGATGCTAGAGATCACTAGGTGCATACGGCCACCTTGGCGCAGCCACAGCTCTGGGGCGAGCTACTGGGCATGCGCGGGGCGCGACGCGGCGGCGCTCTCGGCGTAGAGCAGCGACACCGGCAGCGACAACGCAAGCACAACGGTGAAAAAGCAAAACAGAACGGATCAGGCTGTGCTTCAGTAGGCGCTTCAGCGCAGCATGGCCAGCACTTGGGCATGCTTGGCCCCGGCACGTGTGCGCGCACAGGCAGAGCCTGGCCGCGACACGGCCGGCCGGCGCGCTCGGACCCTCGGCGAGCCGAGACCACGGCGCGGCGCAAATTCCAGTGGCGATGCAACCACGAGCAACAGCTGATCCCTAGCACGGCATGGCTAGCACATGGGTGTGCTTGCCGGGGCACATGCGCGCGCGCAGGCAAGGCCTGGCTGCGACATGGCCGGCCGACGCGCGCGTTGGCCCGGCGAGCCGAGTCCGCGGGGCGGCGCAACAGCAGCGGCGGCAGCGTTCCCTGCAGAAAGATCATCGGCACGAAGGCCGAGTACAGATGCACAGTCACACGGCAAGGAAGAACGGCGAGGCTCGATGCGGCGTTGGGGTATGCCACGGCGGCAGCTCGCAGAACAGCACGGCACGACGGCCGGCGTGCGTGGCGCAGGGGCGCGCTTCCCAAACATCACAGGAAGGACCAAGGGAGAAGGGAAGGGACAAGCCGGCGCGGTGCTCACGATGGGGTGAAGGTGAACACGTAGCAGTGAAGACCGCGTCGGTGTAGAGGTGACGGCGGGGATCGCGGCGGCGTGGCGGCTTCTCTGCTCCGGTATAGCTTCGTCGCGGACGGCCTCCTCCAGTTCACGAGCGGCTCTGGCTTCTGGGTCCTCGACTCTGGCAGGGCGGCGCGGCGGTGGCACGCCTCTCTTCTTCCTCCTTCCTCTTCTCTCCCCCTCTTCCCCCTTCTTCTTTTGCTCAGCGGCAGAACAGAGGACCAAAGGGGGAGAAACCCCAATTGCGTGTTGCCTTGCAGCAGGGGTCTCGCCTGGGGGTTTAAAAGCTCGCGCACGTCGAGGCGGAGGGCAAAAGGGTCACGGCGCAACTTCTATTGGATGCTGCGGTGTGGAGGTCGACGTGGCGGTGCGGAAATGGCTGGCGGGCGCATGGCCTCGTCATGGTGCTGGGGCAAAAAGAGGAAAAGAACTGGGTGGCGCGCGGGCGCGGTTGCCTGGATCGGCGTCCATGCCACGGGCGCGGTCGGGGGCTTGTCCCTAGCCTGGTGCGGCGCGCGCGGCCGTTGCGGTGGAAAGGGATCGGGCGCGTGTGAACGCACGGACCTGCGCCCGGGAGAAGACGACCGGCGCACGGGTCCACCTGCTAGCGACTCGTTCGGGAGAAAACCCTACGGCGACGTGGTGGGCCGCAAGCTGGGCCTGGAGATGGGTCGCGCGGGCTGGCTTTGGCTGAGTGGAAAAGAAGGCCGGGGGCTTGGTTGGTTCCTGGGCCGAGGCTTGGAGGTGATCAGATAGACTTAGAGGAAGTTAGCAGGCCCATATTAGTATAGGGTTTTGAAATTAGATTTGAATTAAGATTAAACAATATATTTGAATTTGAATACTTTCAAATTCAAAACACACTCAAATAAAAACCAAATAAAATCCATAAACTCCAAATCACATACTTTACCATATTTTGAAAATATATTTTTATATATTTGGTTTTATTTATTTAGGAATTTGGAAAAGGAGCTAGAGAGGGTTTAAATATGGTGACACATCATCAACAAATGAAAAGTTCAAATTTTCTCACATTTTCATAACTTAATTTTCTGGGTTGTTACATTCTCCCCCACCACCGGGAATCTCGTCCTCGAGATTTAAGCTCCATCCTCTCCCTCGAACAAGTGAGGGAACTCTCTCCTGAGGTCGGCTTCCTTCTCCCAGGTTGCTTCTCGCTCCGTGTGGTGGCTCCACAACACTTTGCAGTAAGGAATTGTGGTCCTCCTGGTTTCCTTTGTTGCTCTATCCAAGATCTTCTCGGGGTACTCTGTATACTCCAGGGTGTTCTGCAGGTCGAGTATCTCCACCGGAACTTGCTTTGCTTCCACTTCCTTCTCACTCTTCTTCAGCTGTGATACGTGGAACACAGGGTGTACAGCGAACATCTCCTCCGGTAGTGCGAGCCTGTAAGCGAGCTTCCCAACTCTCTGAGTGATCCGGTACGGTCCCACGTACCTCGGGGCAAGCTTTCCCTTCACAGCAAACCTCTTGGTTCCTCTCATCGGTGACACTTTTAAGTAGACGAAGTCACCCACCTCGAACGACAAGTCTCTCCGGTGTCGGTCGGCGTAGCTCTTCTGTCTGCTCTGGGCAATTCTTAGGTTGTCTCGAACCTTCTCCACTTTCTCCTCAGCTTCCTGGATGGCATCGGCTCCAAAGACCATCCTCTCACCTACTTCTGACCACATCAAAGGTGTCCTGCACTTCCTCCCGTAGAGTGCCTCGAAGGGTGCCATCTTGAGACTTGCTTGGAAGTTGTTGTTGTAAGAGAACTCTGCATAGGCCAAACTGCTCTCCCAATCCGTGCCGTAGGTCAAAGCGCAAGCTCTCAGCATATCCTCCAACACCTGGTTTACTCTCTCAGTCTGCCCGTCCGTCTGAGGGTGAAAAGCTGTGCTGTAGCTGAGTGTGGTTCCCATCCGGGCGTGGAAACTCTGCCAAAACTTTGCTATGAACTGGGACCCTCTGTCAGACACTATGCTCCTCGGGGTTCCGTGTAGCCTGAGTATGTGACACACGTACAAATCTGCCAACTGGTCTGTCGTGTAACGGATCTTCACGGGTACGAAGTGAGCTACTTTTGTCAGCCGATCCACTATGACCCAAACGGAATCGTTGCCTTTCGGTGTCTTGGGTAGCCCTACCACGAAGTCCATGGAAATGTCATCCCACTTCCACTGAGGAATATCCAACGGTTTCAACTGGCCTGCAGGTCTCTGGTGCTCGATCTTCACTCTGCTGCACGTGTCACAACAAGCCACGTAGTAGGCTATGTCCTTCTTCATATCCTTCCACCAAAACCTCTGTTTCAAATCTTGGTACATCTTTGTGCTTCCTGGGTGAATGGAGTACCTTGAATCATGGGCTTCTCTCAGAATCTGCTCTCGAATCTCTTTGCTCTTCGGCACACAGATTCGATCTTTCAGCCACACCGTGCCTTGTTCGTCCATACGGTAATCCTCAGCTCTCCCTTTCTCCATCAGCTCCTTGAGCTCCCAAATCTCGGAGCACCCTTTCTGAGCTTCCCGAATTCTGCCTTCCAAGTCGTAGGTCACTTGCAGTGTGTTGAGTTGTCCCTGCTCTACAATCTCAACCTGAAGCTGCTCTAGCTCGTCGTGAAGTGCTGGCTGCTCCTGCCTCACCATCAAGTTATTGCAATAGGACTTTCTGCTCAGTGCATCTGCCACAACGTTTGCCTTGCCAGGGTGGTAGTGAATCTCCAAGTGGTAGTCCTTGATTAGCTCTAGCCACCTCCTCTGCCTCATGTTCAACTCCGACTGAGTGAAGAAGTACTTCAGACTCTTGTGATCGGTGTACAGCTCACACTTGTTGCTGATCAAGTAGTGCCTCCAAATCTTCAGAGCGTGAACGACTGCTGCTAGCTCCAAGTCGTGAGTGGGGTAGTTCTCCTCGTACTTCTTAAGCTGCCTCGACGCGTAAGCAACAACTTTGCCCTCTTGCATCAGCACACAACCCAATCCTTGCTTCGAGGCGTCACAGTACACCACGAAATCCTTCTTGATATCGGGCAGGGTAAGAATCGGAGCTGTCGTGAGCCTCTTCTTCAACTCCTGGAAACTCCTCTCACAGGCCTCTAACCACACGAACTTCTTGTCATTCTTCAACAGCTCTGTCATTGGCTTCGCTATCTTGGAGAAGTTTTCTATGAACCTCCTGTAATATCCTGCCAACCCGAGGAAGCTCCGAATATCTGTCACTGTGAGTGGCTGCTCCCACTTGGTAACTGCTTCCACTTTCGAAGGATCAACCGCAACTCCCTCTGCTGACAACACGTGTCCCAAGAAAGCAACTTCCTCCATCCAGAACTCACACTTGCTAGACTTTGCGTACAACTTCTGTTGTCTCAGCCTTTCCATCACAATCCGAAGGTGTTCCTCGTGCTCCTCCGTTGTCTCCGAGAAAATCAGAATGTCATCTATGAACACTACCACGAACTTGTCCAGCTCTTCCATGAAGACCTTGTTCATCATGTTCATGAAGTAGGCAGGTGCGTTGGTCAGTCCGAAGGAAACCACTACGAACTCGTACAAGCTGTACCGAGTCGTGAAAGCTGTCTTTGGGATATCCTGGTCCCGAATCTTCATCTGGTAGTAGCCCGACCTCAAGTCAATCTTGGAAAAGAACTTTGCCTTCCGCAGCCTGTCTAGCAAATCGTCAATCCTGGGCAAAGGGTACCAGTTCTTGATCGTCATCGAGTTGAGTGTCCGGTAGTCCACACACATCCTCTTGGTGCCATCCTTCTTATCCACAAACAGAACTGGCGAACCCCAAGGTGAAGCACTCGGCCGAATAAACCCTTGCTCTTGCAGTTTCTTGAGTTGCTTCTTCAGCTCATCTAGTTCATCTGCGGACATCCTGTACAGGCTCTTGGCCACGGGTCCAGCTCCTGGCATCAGCTCAATCACGAACTCAATATCCCTGTCTGGTGGTAACTCGGTCAGCTCCTCTGGAAACACGTCGGGGTACTCCCTCACCACCGGAATCTCCTCCAAATCCTTTCCTTTCATGTTGCACAGCATCGGCGTCGACCTCTGACCCTGTGGCTTGATCAACACTCTGGCTCCACTGGGGTGCTCCAACTGCATGTATACTGGGTTGCAGTTCACCAATCCTTTGTGCTGAGCTAACCACTCCATCCCAAGTATCACATCGATCCCGGTCGACTCCAGAACGGTCAGGTCTGCCATGAACAACTGCTTCTCGAACACCATGTTCACTCCTCTACACTCCAGCGTACTCCGCTTCTCACCTAGCGGGGAGCTGGTAACTATAGGCCGTGGTCTGGGCTTAGTTGGTAAAGACCTTTCCTTTACAAACTTAGTAGAGATGTACGAAAACTGAGCACCGGTATCAAACAGAACGGAAGCCATAACTGAATCGACTAAAAACTCACCGAGAGCCACGTCTGGCACTGCAGCTGCCTCCTCTGCGGTCAGGTGGTTCAGTCTACCTCGAGTCGGTGGGGGTGCGCTCTTCTGCTGGTTCGGCTGAGGCTGTCCTCCTGGAACTGGTGCCTTCGCCGGTGTCTGGTACTGGGTGTTCCTGCTCTGACCTCCCTGTTGAAACTTCTGCGGGCACACGTTGGACTTGTGGCCTAGCTGACGGCAGTGGTAGCAAGTGACCTGTGAGCTGTCATAAGCTGGCGTCTGCTGCGGCCTGGGCTTCCACTGACTCGAACCTCCACTACCTCCAGGGTGTCCTCTGCCCTGCTGAGTGAACTGAGTCTATGGCTGCTGAGGGTAAGGACACTATCTCTGCTGCGAGTACTGTGGCGGAGCGGACCTCTGTCGCTGGTGTGACCCTGGGTACCCTGCACGTTCTGCACGCTGCCTCTTCTTTCCACGGACCTCCACGTAGTCCAGTCTCGACTTCTCCACAACCAAGGCCTTGCCCACCAGGGCGTGAAGAGTGTCACAGTCGTGAGCTGCCAAGTGGTGTGCCATCCCTCTGTGGAGTCCCTTGCGGTACCAATACATCTTCTTTTTCTCGGTGTTGGAGTCGTCTGGGGTGTACCACATCAGCTCCTGGAACCAGTTCGTGTACTCCTGCACGGTCATCGATCCCATCTTCAAGTGCCTGAACTCGTCTGCCTTCCTGTCCATCACAGCCTCTGGAATGTGGAACGCTCTGAAAGCCTCCACAAACTCCTCCCACGTGATGCGGGTAGGGTCCGCGTGTGAGTCACAGTAGCTGTCCCACCAAGCTCCTGCCGTGCCGACCAGCTGGTGCGCGGCGACGTACACGCACTCCTCCTCAGAAAGGTCGGTGAGCTCCAACTTCTTCTCAATCTCCCTCAACCAGTTGTCTGCCACAAGTGGGTCTGGAGAGTTGTCAAAGGTAGGTGGACGTAGCTTGGTGAAGCCCTCCACTCTCTTCTGCAAGCTCTCTGGCTGGTTCCTGACGTTTCTCCGGTTGTTGTTGTTCTGAACCACAGCATCGGCGATCATCTACATCAGCTGAGTCTGAAGCGCCATCACGACTGGTAGGTTGGGCGGTGGTGCCGGCTGCTCGGGCTCCTGCTCTGGCTCAGGCTCAGCCTCCCCCTCGAGCTCCTCCTCGAGGTCAGCTGGTGCTCGGCCTCCTCCTCGGTCTCCTCGACCTCCTCGCCCGCCGCGGCGTCCACCACGGTGTCCGCCACGTGGTGCACGGCCTCCACGGCGGCCACGACCTCAACCTCCAGCGGGGAGAGGGACGTCCTCCTGCTCGACGTCCTCCCTGGCTGCCTCCTCGAAACAGTGTAGGAGCCGTCCCGACCTCCTTGCCACCAACATCTGTTTTAAGAGTTCGAGATCGTGAGAAACGAGTTGTCGGAAATTAACTTTAAGATACTTAAGCATATAAGGAGTATCTAGCTAGCAACAAACAATTTCACACAAACATATAAGAAGCATGAAAACCAGCAAAAGATCGATAACTCCAATCACACATGCAAGATCACCATACAAAAGGTGTGTATCTCGAGGCCTACTCCACAACCTTCGAGATTACACAGCAGCATGAGAACTACATCGTGATACATAAGAGGTGGTCAACTAAACATGAACATCATGAAGAACTCTATCCTAGCTGACTACAGGATCATCCCCTCAAGGTGCCTGCTCCTGAACCGTAGCTGGTGAGAGCGGTGGTGACACGGTTTTTGGACTGAGTGGAACCGCGCAGAACGGTGGGTCATTTACTCCTGGGTAATCTGGTATCTCAATCTCTGGTAGGTTGAAGTAGCCTGCCAAGCTCCTCAAAGCTCTGCTCATCTCTGGGGTGTCTGAGCTGCCTCGTGGGTAAGGTCGCGATGACGGAAGTAGAGTAGGGGGTAGCTCAAACGTCTCTGTCCTCACCCTGGGCCTCTTCTGCGGTGGTAGCATCTCTGCCAACTCCCTGAACTCTGCCACTCGTCGTAGGTCGGAGTCCCTCCAAGCTGAGCTGGTCTTGCTGGCTGTGTCCTGTGCCTCGTACACTCTGCCTCCCAAGTACTAGAGGTGGTTGTAGTTCTGAGTCAGCCTCTCCTCGTGTCCCCACAACCGCAGCTGGTAGTTGGTGCAAGCTGCTCCAAGAGACTCTACCAAGTACTCCTTCTCACGCAGCTTCAACCGCTCCTCTCTGGTCGCTGCCTCTGATTCCCACAAGGTGGTCTGTGTCTCCTCTAGTCTGGCTCTCAGCGTGGCGATCTCAAGTGCATCTCTCTCTGTGCTGGCTCTGGTGGCCGCGAGTCCCCACTCTGTGATCTGGATGTTCCTCCTGTGCGCTTCGTTGAGAAGGTACACCAACTGGTTGTTCTCTCTCTCCAGCTGGGCGTTCCGTCCCAAGGTGTCGTCCCACTTCTGTTGTAGAAACATGATCTCTGAATCTGCCCAGTAGAGTGCCTGATCCTGAGCTTGAATGAACTTGCTGGACAACTAGTTCTTCTCATCCTTGCCCTTTGTGTTCTCCTCGGTGTAAGCTGCCTCGTCTGTGTGCCACCTGCTGTGGTCGTACAGTGCTGTCGGAAGAACCTCGAAGGGTGTATCCTTCAACCTCTGCTCCAACTGTTGGCATACTTTCTTCAGCGTGAGTTTGGCACAACACTGGTGAGCCTCCAGGGTAGAGTTGTCGAAACACGTGACTCTGACCTCCTCGAACTCTAGCACGCGTGGGTCAGCCGGTATCTTCAAGGTCAGCTCCGTCGGCGACTGGTCCACGACGGCCGTGGTGCGTCCCTCGTAGAACACCTCACTTGTCTCCACTCCAGCGGTCTCCAAACAGTTCTTGAGAATCTTGCAGAACCCTCTGGCCCACTGGCCGTCGGTCTTGAGGGGGATCCACGTCAGCTGATCCATCTGCAAGTTGTTAGGATTGTTAGTAAGAGTTAGTATTGTTAATCAAGGTAGTATATAGTAAAGTGCAAGGTATTTATATAAAGTTTCATGGATTGCATATAAAGCACAAGGTGTTCGGGCTTTCCTATACTATCGTCCGTTCCTAGGCTCATCCTACAGTCAAGTACGGCTCTGATACCAGCTGAAACAAACCGGGTTTCCGAAGACGGGAACCCGATCCCTGCACCTCTGTGATAGTCCTAGGAGGCTATCACGTGCAAATCCCTGTCTCAGAAAGTAAAGCAAAGTACCGTACAACAAGAATAAATACATGAGGGTCCATAATATAATATAATAATTAGGCATCCGAGTACATCATTTCGGTACATGCCGGGTACAAGTCCAACAGGACTGAATCAAACAGAGTAAACATTTACGCAGCGTCTCTCATGTAGCGAAGTAGACACCATATCCGCAGGCAACTCGAGTGTAGGGCGAGCCTCAGTCCTCCCATCCATCGTCCTCAAAGTCGTAGTCCAGCTCCTGGTCTGAAAGTCTGTCATCTACTCGATAAGCGAGTAGGTCATGTCATCTTCCCAACAAAGAGCATAAGCAAGAGAGAATAATTCTACTATGCATGAGTATTCCTATTTATGGCTGTAGAAGGTTAAGCAAGCAGCGGTAGCAACATCAAGGTAAGCAGAAAAGCCGAGAGGTATCCATCTCCGAAGAGATCCACACCTCCAAGGACAACGCCTCCGGGGTCAACGCCCCAACAAGGAAAGAAGCACCAAATACTGGATCTCAACCAAGATACCGCATCCCACACTCATCTGCGACATGGGGTCACCAACTCCTATCCCCACGTCTCAACGGCACGAAGCCGGGCTCACAACACACAGGGGAGAGAAAGCAGCACAAGAAGAGACTAGCCAGGTGAGAGATCGTAAGGGCTGTCCATACCAGTGGACACGGACTATAGCTATAGGTTTAACACTCTGCAGAGGTTGTAGAACTGGACCCACCGGATAGGGTAGAAACAGTGGCCGCCGTTCCACATCCCTACCTAACGGCCGGAGACCTAGCAGTGGGTGGCACTCTCCTGCCTCTCTGAGCCTGACTCGTCCTGAAATGGGGCGCGAAACTTGCCAGCAGGCCTCGGAGCTGTGAAACCATCCCCAGAGGAGCCGGGGCGACGTCTACTCGGGGGGTATAACTCGTCCCCCTCACACGACCACACCGGTCCGCCTACAAGCTGAGAGCCAACCACCAACTAGTTCCCGGACCGAACCCCGCCCATACGTGAGCGAACGGTTTGTACGAAAATAGCCCAAAGATCGAGGTCACACAGACGATCGGTCCTTAATTGCGGGAGCAAGCACTCACCAACTCCATCCGTCCGACACGCCGCTAGGGCGAGAGGTCAGGTCGCATCTCCCCTAGACAGGCGTTCACAAGTAACCAAAGCGGCTCGCTCCCAGGGTAACACGTCAAGGATACACACTCACCCAAAACACACGCAAGAGTTCTGAGGTATCCCAACCTCGGTCCAAACCTGAGATCCATCCATAACTAAGGGTAAAATATATGGATAGAGTAGTGTCGGGAACTAGCTAGGGGTCTGTAGCTAGTTCCGAAAGTAGGTATTCCAAGGACAAGGTAAACAATTCCAAGGCACGGCTAATCAATTGTCTATGCAATTTCAAAACATGCATCAAAAGTAATTAAGCACTAGCAACTAAAGCAAGCATAGGATCTATATGGTTGGGAGTGACATGACACCTGGCTAGCATCCGAAGTCCTGGTCTGGGTAGTAGTCGGGGTCGTAGGCCTCCTCCTGGTCGTTGCTCGGGTCTGTGCAGCACGAGATACGAGACACTAAGATACCGACAAACAACTATGCAATAAATCCAAAGAAACCCAATTTTTGAAGATTCAAATAGAACCATACTACCTACAAACAGCACCGTCTCATTTTTAGAAAAATATAGAAACTGGTTTCATATTTTTCGGAGTTATAAATAATTAGTTATGAATTTTCAATGATTATAGGATTTATAAAATAATTTCCAAAATTCATTTATAAAACAGAAAAGGATTTTTAATTTGAAAATAGGTGATGACGTCAGCATGACGTCATCGTGATGTCAGCGTCACTGGTTATTGGGCCTTGGTGGGCCGAAAGGGTTAGTGGGCCGAAAACAGCCCATTGGACTTAACCCACTAGGCCGAGAGGGCGAAGTCCGATTAAAGCCCTTCAACTAAATTGTAGGGCACAGAGTGGAAAAAGGAAAGGGGCCGGGACATGGGCCTTATTGGGCTAAGGCCCATGCGGTACCCCTTTTGTTTTCAGCAGAGAAGTCTAACGCCGCCCCTTGATCAAAGCAGGGGTGCAGCGTTGCTCTCTGCCTCGCACACGCGCGTTGGCGCGTCCTGGCACACGTTCGGCGGCGGAGGCCGATGGCAAACGGCGGCGGTGTTAGCCTCGGTGGTCAAGCGAGCGGATGCTAGAGATCACTAGGTGCATACGGCCACCTTGGCGCAGCCACAGCTCTGGGGCGAGCTACTGGGCATGCGCGGGGCGCGACGCGGCGGCGCTCTCGGCGCAGAGTAGCGACACCGGCAGCGACAACGCAAGCACAACGGTGAAAAAGCAAAACAGAACGGATCAGGCTGCGCTTCAGTAGGCGCTTCAGCGCAGCATGGCCAGCACTTGGGCGTGCTTGGCCCGGGCACATGTGCGTGCACAGGCAGAGCCTGGCCGCGACACGGCTGGCTGGCGCGCGCGGACCCTCGGCGAGCCGAGACCGCGGTGCGGCGCAAATTCCAGTGGCGATGCAACCACGAGCAACAGCTGATCCCTAGCACGGCATGGCTAGCACATGGGTGTGCTTCCCGGGGCACATGCGCGCGCGCAGGTAAGGCCTGGACGCCACATGGCTGGCCGACGCGCGCGGAGGCCCGATGAGCCGAGTCCGCGGGGCGGCGCAACAGCAGCGGCGGCAGCGTTCCCTGCAGAAAGATCATCGGCACGAAGGCCGGGTACAGATGCACAGTCACACGGCAAGGAAGAACGGCAAGGCTCGACGCGGCGTTGGGGTATGCCACGGCGGCAGCTCGCGGAACAGCACGGCACGACGGCCGGCGTGCGCGGCGCAGGGGCACACTTCCCAAACATCACAGGAAGGACCAAGGGAGAAGGGAAGAGACAGGCCGGCGCGGTGCTCACGATGGGGTGAAGGTGAAGACGTAGCAGTGAAGACCGCATCGGTGTAGAGGTGACGGCGGGGATCGCGGCGGCGCGGCGGCTTCTCTGCTCCGGTACAGCTTCGTCGCGGACGGCCTCCTCCAGTTCACGAGCGGCTCTGGCTTCTGGGTCCTCGACTCCGGCAGGGCGGCGCGGCGGTGGCGCGCCTCTCTTCTTCCTCCTTCCTCTTCCCTCCTCCTCTTCCCCCTTCTTCTTTTGCTCGGCGGCAGAACAGAGGACCAAAGGGGGAGAAACCCCAATTGCATGTTGCCTTGCAGCAGGGGTCTCGCCTGGGGGTTTAAAAGCTCGCGCACGTCGAGGCGGAGGGCAAAAGGGTCACGGCGCAACTTCTATTGGCTGCTACGGTGTGGAGGTCGACTTGGCGGTGCGGGAATGGCTGGCGGGCGCACAGCCTCGTCATGGCGCAGGGGCAAAAAGGGGGAAAGAACTGGGTGGCGTGCGGGCGCGGTTGCCTGGCTCGGCGTCCGTGCCACGGGCGCGGTCGGGGGCTTGTCCCTGGCCTGGTGCGGCGCGCGCGGCCGCAGCGGCGGAAAGGGATCGGGCGCGTGTGAACGCGCGGACCTGCGCCCGGGAGAAGACGACCGGTGCACGGGTCCACCTGCCAGCGACTCGTTCGGGAGAAAACCCTCCGGCGGTGTGGTGGGCCGCAAGCTGGGCCTGGAGATGGGTCGCGCGGGCTGGCTTCGGCTGAGAGGAAAAGAAGGCCGGGGGCTTGGTTGGTTCCTGGGCCGAGGGTTGGAGGTGATCAGATAGACTTAGAGGAAGTTAGCAGGCCCATATTAGTATAGGGTTTTGAAATTAGATTTGAATTAAGATTAAACAATATATTTGAATTTGAATACTTTCAAATTCAAAACACACTCAAATAAAAACCAAATAAAATCCATAAACTCCAAATCACATACTTTACCATATTTTGAAAATATATTTTTATATATTTGGTTTTATTTATTTAGGAATTAGGAAAAGGAGCTAGAGAGGGTTTAAATATGGTGACACATCATCAACAAATGAAAAGTTCAAATTTTCTCACATTTTCATAACATAATTTTCTGGGTTGTTACAGGCATCCAACATGGCAACACGTCGCCACGTGGTCTGGTGTGGGTCCCACCGGGCCCACATATCAAGATGGTGATCTTGTCTTGTACATATCTCTTTCATCCGGACTCAGAAGTAGCCAAATGATATATCCATTTCGATCGTCTTGACGAGCCCGTCGCAATGGTGCAGTCCAAATTGGCATTTGAGGTTGTTATGGATGACATCCTATATAAGCCTATGGATCACTTGCTCTCAATTGCATCATTTATCACGTATTCCGGTGCATCCTGCAACAAAAGCTAGAAACACCAACATTTGTGGAACTTGCTAGTATAAAGCCCTATTCTAGTGTTGATGATCACTTTTTATTCATTTTATGCAGGAGTTGACGGCCTAAAAGTGGTACTTAACAAGCGTCAACACTCATATAATAATAGATGCCTTTGGATCATCACCACCGAGTACATACCATTGATGACCTCAACTAGCTCCGGAACTCCACCATGGCACAACCACGCAGGGCGGCCATGGCGGCTAGGGTTGGCCTAGGCCATCCCCTAGACAACTTCGAGGACTCCACCGCCGTCATCTCCCTCCGGTGCTCACTTCTAGGTTTCACCGAGTTCTCGTGAATGGATGTGGCGACCGTCGGAGGCAGGGGATATAAATGAGCCGAGGAGCGTGTAGGTCAAAGGATGTCGTGAACCGGGCCTGAAACACCCTAGGCCGGTCGGCATGGGCCGGCCGGCCTAGGCCCTTTTCGGCCTGGTTCGGGCCCATCTTCCTCCACGATGCTTCTTGCACTTTCTTTAATATTTGCCGAAGTGCATGTGGGTCCTTGACGTCATTTTCCCCATGGTTTAGATAAGGGTGCTTGGCGCGCTATTGATGGCTGTTAAGTACCTACTTTAGCCGTCAATATACTCATGAATAAAGGAGCAAAAGGCATTTCTTACATGTATTTAGTTAAGAATAATGTAGTTCCACTTGTCCTTGGAGATTATTTGATTGCAGGAAAATAAGCAGGAAAAGAGTGACAAACTCACCTTCTATGGTCCATGCCTCATCACCTCATCCTAGGTGGGCTACCAACAAGGATGCCATGCATGCACACCTGCCAACAAGGGAGCCATGCATGCATGCCATGCAAGCAATCCAAGTGAAGCAACCCCCGACGAATCAGAGCGTGACATGTGGACGTCACATGGATCCATGGGCCCACAAAGGCATGCAAATCACACCAAAACAGGGTGGACACCGGGAACCAACCTACGGACCCACAGGACAGCCACCAGGAGAAAGCACACCCCGAGTGGGGCCCACAGGGGGTCGGCCGACCCCACAGGTCAGTCGAACCGGCCTCGTGGCCACCACTCAGGGCCTTCCATGTGGTGCTTCCCTATTGGTCCTAGGTGCCATTCCAGGGGTGTTTGCATCCATTCCTCGCCGGTGCCCGGGCCTATAAATAGAAGGAGAGGGGGCTCACTTATGAACAATCCACACTTGCAACACCTCTCTCACTTTTAGTCTCAAGGCTAGGAGGTAGGCTAGAGTAGTTCTAATTCAGGTTCCAAGTCTACTTTCGGATCTAGGTATGAGTTCTCTTGTATCTTATTTCATTTGTATGACTTTGATCTACTTTAGTTATTTATCTATTTCATATAAAGTTGTGTTAGTATACATGAGTGATTTGTTCATGTGTTCTTCACCTGTTCATCATTTAGAGGCCCCTGTTCTTGATGAACAAGGCCTTTCGATCCACTTGACGGGTGACTTTCACATGTTTCTGGTGTTTGTTCATAAGTTAGAGGCTCGTGTTCTTTGCGAACACGACCCTTTGATCCAGTTGAATAGACATAGGAAAGCATGAATCCGTTTGTGTACATAACTTGGTTTGATCTAATTAGATGACATGACTGCGTTGTATGAAGTCTGTACTTAAGCTACGGTACTCGGTGTAATTGGCTGGTTTATCTGGTGGCTTGACCTGGGTCACAATAGCTCGGGCCGATCAAGTTCGGCTAACAACGTAAGCATGGTGCTTGGGTTGCGTAGCTACCTTACTTATGAGCTTATCCCACGATTTGTCTTGGGGTAGGCCGCGGTAGTGACAACCATTGGTCCCTCTGAAATCCCCCACGTTCGGATAAGCTGTAGGAGTCTAAAATATAACAACCGGAGTTGTGCGGAAGCAACGCGGGAGGTTATCTCCCCGTGGTACCTAGGTGCTTAAGTCAATGTTCTTCAACGCTAGTGTATCTAACTCATTCCTTCCAGCTTTATGTATATCGTACATAAGAACCTAGAACTAAGTCGTATGTTGCCTCCTATGCCTAGGACCCCTTAGAGAGAGAGTGAGTGTGTGTGTGATCACACTACCCCCATTATCATATTTTACCCCTGCACTTGAGTGTCTGATTTATTTCCGTCTATGATCTATACTCATTGCAATAGTGTTGAGCTTGTCAATCCACCAATGCCTTCCTTGGATTTGATACCCTTTGGAATACTCCTTTGGGGAAATGCTACAATGGTACTTCCGTATGCTTGCGGACTCCTGTAACGTTAAGAATTACCAACCAGCATTTCTGGCACTGTTACCAGGATGGGTTCCAAACCTGTTCTTAGGTGATTGCGTTAAGAAATGTCAACAAGCATTTCTGGTGCCGTTGCCGGGGAAGGCTTAAGGATGACATATCAACACTTTGCATATGTTTATAATCATGATAGGAATAAAACAGTTCTCAATGCAGGCTAACTTGGATTGTCTTCTTTGTCTATTGATGATGAAGACAGGTAGTGCATGACTGGTTTCGACTTACCGCCGAATTTTACTGAAGATCCTGAGTCACTCGTAAGGAAGGCACGAACTCATTTCGGCTCTCCTTTGCGTGAACGCTCGGAAGTCGACCCAGCTTCCTTTGTGCCATCTGCATCAACTTGCATGGCCAACCCTGTCGAGAAGACTCTCCGCGAGTACTCCGCTCCCTCTGCTGACCAGGTGCCGACAGGCCCTGTGATCAACACTGGGAATGGAAACTTCGAGATCAAGACTGGCTTAATCACGATGGTACAGGCTAGCCCATTCTGTGGCAAGCCTAATGAAGACGCGAGCGCCCACCTGCAGCAGTTCCTGGAACTGTGCAGTACCTTCACTATACGAGGAGTGGAGGAAGATGCTATTCGTCTGCGACTGTTTCCCTTCTCACTCTTGGGAAAGGCGAAGCAGTGGTTCTATGCTAACCGTGCAGAGATTAACACTTGGGCAAAGTGCTCCGTAGCATTCCTCGCGAAGTTCTTTCCGTTGGGCAAAACCAATGTCCTTCGGGGGCAAATTTCAAGTTTCCAGCAAGCAGCAAATGAGACTATCCCAGAAGCTTGGGAGAGGCTCCAGGAGTACATCCTGGTGTGTCCTCATCATGGGATGGACAACTGGCTTATTCTTCAGAGTTTCTATAATGGGCTGACTCCGACAGCCCGAGGCCATATTGATGCTGCAGCTGGAGGGGCCTTCTTCTCTCTTACTATTACTGAGGCTACTACACTGATTGAGAAGGTGGTTACCAACTAAGGGTGGAGTGATGATCGACTCTAGCCACGTCAAAGGGGTACACATACCATCAAGGAAGCGGATATGTTGCACGCCAAGATGGACCTAATGATAAAGAGAATGGATGATCTAGCCAATGAGAAGGCCGCTATGGCCACCACTACTCAAGCTATGGATGCTCGCATGACTTGCGAAGTCTGTGGTAATACTGGGCATTCAGGGAATTACTGCCCTGCTACTCAGGAGGATGTGATGTACATGAACGACAACAACAACGGTTATCGTCCACAAGGAGGTCAAACATGGAATCAATCGCGCCCTTATTATCAAGGAGGTAATCAAGGTAATTCTTTCAACCCAAACCAACCTTCCTTGAAAGATCTAGTCTTTGGCCAAGCTAAGATTAATGAAGGTTTTAATAAGAAAACAACTGCCTATGATAAGGCTTTTGAGAGCCTTAATGTTAAAATTGATAGCCTTTCTTCTGCTCTTAAAAACCAGTTAAGCTTTAATAAGATGATAGAAACCCAGTTGGCTCAGTTAGCTGCTTTGGTTCCCTCTGCTGAAGACGGGAAGATTCCGGGGCAACCCGTATCTTCCTGTGAAAATGTTTGTGTAGTGTCCACGAGATGGGGTAAGCCATCCTGGCGGGCACAAGCCACTGACTATGCAGGGAAGCCTATACAGTAGGTACTTGACCCATGGGAATCTTCAACAATCACACACAAGAAAGATCCTGGTTATCCGGCTATCACCTGCAAGATATATTACCAGAAGATTAAGCATGCTCTCTGTGACCTTGGTGCAAGTGTTAACCTTATGTCCAAGGCCATGTTTGAACAATTGGGATATCCAGATCTAACTCCAACTGCGATGACCGTCCAACTTGCTGATGCATCGATCCGATATCCAGAGGGGATAGTAGAGAACTTATTGGTATTCGTCCAAGGTTCATGCATCTTTGCGGATTTTGTGGTCCTTGATATGCAAGACGATGAGGGAATGCCCCTCATTCTTGGGAGACCGTTCCTAAGTGACGCCAACGCAAGGATCAATGTCGGAGCCGAAACGATCCGATTCCACATTGGGAAGAGGAACTTGATATTCCCATTTCAAGCAACAAAAGAGAAATGCTATACACTGCAGGGTTAAAATGAGCAATCAGGGGCAGGGACAGAGCCACAACCCCCGTGACTCCCCACCTGTCGACCGGGCATCCCTGGACCCACCAACACATTGTGGGCCATACCCGGGAAATGAGTTCCTGCACACCTGGACTACTCGACTAGTGGGCCACGGTGCCGGTACCGTGGACCACAAGGCAAGACAAGACGGACAAGGACTTGTACTAAGACTAGGATAGCTTTCCATACCCTGTATAGGCTACTCCGAGTCCTACTCGAATAGTACCCTTGTACCAATCCGACTTGTAACCCTGCCTCCCGTGGCATATAAGGTGAGGCAAGGACCCCTCTCAAAGTATACGCAAGCAATACAGAGCCACGCAGCATACAGGACGTAGGGTATTACGCACATTGCGGCCCGAACCTGTCAAATTCTGTGCCCCGTGTCTCACCATCGTGTTCCTGATCTCGGCGAGCCCCACCGCACAATCTACTACTTCGGGTACCCCGTCGTAGGCTTGGTGTCTAAAACACTGACAGCTGGCACGCCAGGTAGGGGATCTCGTCGTTGATCCACTGGCGAACTCAATGGCTCTCGTCATCATCAAGCCGACCGTCGCTTTCCAGCAAGGCGACACCTTCATTTTCGGTTCCTGGGTTTGCATTGCTGATGGTGCCAGATCGTTCCTGTGTTTTTTAGCACCAACTCCGGAGTCAAAGCTCAAGTCCTCGACGCTTACGCAAGCTTCGATGGAAGATTTCATCAAAAATTTCGGCGAATGAATTCAGGCCACTATTCTACAGTCAGATTGGACCCTTCAATTCGAGAAAGTACTCGACTCAAGGCTCGGCGGCTCCGTGCAATGTGTCCTTCAGTTTTTCTCAGGATTTTATAGGATTATTGACCCTCAGCTTGAATTGTCAATTCGAACTAAGGCTCGGGGGCTACATCCATATAGGATGCGATTTTTTGCAAATCGCATTCCTATATTATTTCTTCGGATTTTCTGAGGATTTTTCGGAGCAAGATCAAAGAATAGATGATTGACCCTCAGCTTGAATCTTGGATTCGAACTAAGGCTCAGGGGCTACATTCCATATGGAATGCGATTTCAGTAATCGCATTTCCATATGGATCTTTGATGCAAAGATTTCAAGAACGAAGAGGGTATTATTGAAGATCTTCAAGGGAAGTACTCGGGGACGCTTGGGAACAACTCGAGAAGACTTCAAGACTACTCGTGGAGTTAGCTGGAGTACCTTCCAGCCTCTGTGATGATTCAAGTATTATTGAAGATTGAAACTTGTAGAACTTGGGGATGCTTGGGAACTACTCATGGAGACCTTCAAGACTACTTGGAGCATCGCACTCGACTACAAAGTACTCAGGGGCTTGTCGACCGGGCATCCCTGGACCCACCAACACATTGTGGGCCATACCCGAGAAATGAGTTCCTGCACACCTGGACTACTCGACTAGTGGGCCACGGTGCTGGTACTGTGGACCACAAGGCAAGACAAGACGGACAAGGACTTGTACTAAGACTTGGATAGCTTTCCATACCCTGTATAGGCTACTCCGGGTTCTACTCGAATAGTACCCTTGTACCAATCTGACTTGTAACCCTGCCTCCCGTGGCATATAAGGCGAGGCAGGGACCCCTCGCAAAATATACACAATCAATACAGAGCCACGCAGCATACAGGACGTAGGGTATTACGCACATTACGGCCCGAACCTGTCTAATTGTGTGCCCCGTGTCTCACCATCGTGTTCCTGATCTCGGCGAGCCCCACCGCACAATCTACTACTTCGGGTACCCGTCATAGGCTCGGTGTCTAAAACACTGACACCAGCACTCCAACAAAGCCTAAGAAAACAAGAAAGGTGTGGCGGGAAGTACAGAGGTCATCTCCATCTATTTCTCGGGAATGGGGTGACGATTGGAATTGATCGCCGAGAAAAGTCTCACTCTCAGACTTAAAAATATGAGTCCTTATTGCCAAAAGGTAAAATTGGTAGTTATCTCATATTTCCCTTTCAAAATTTTACTTGATTTTTCCAAATGCATATTTGAATTTTCCAACCTTGCATCTGCATGCTAGATTTTTCTAGCCAAATTTCCCTTTTCAAATAAAAATTCTGAAAATAAATTCTTGAGTTGGAAAATACTAGAGAATTTGTTTGAGCAAAATTTTGGGCAAATCTGGATCTAGACATCTGGGCAGAACATCAGGTGACCGTTAGAGAGCCGTTGCAAAAAGTTGGAAGCAGGCAGGCCCGGCAGGGGTTCGGCCGACCCCAGGGGTCGGCCGACCCTGGCCAACAGTCATGTGGGCCCCGCCTCCTCCAACGGCTCCTAGCTGTTGCCCCTGTCCTCTACCCCGGTGCCTGGCTCGGTTGCCTATAAATAGAAGGGGGATTGAGGGGTGTCTTCACCCCTTCACTCATTTCCATCACCCTCTCTCCCTCTTTGCTCTTGCTCTTTGGTTTTCTTGGATTTCTTGCTCAAGTGGAAGTGTTAAGCACTCTCTCCAATTTGTCGCTGAATATTGAATATTGGTGGAGCAAGCTCGGTAAGGATTTCATTTCGATTTCACTAACCCATCACCGAGTTGCTTGTGTGTTCCATTGTTGTGCAAGATGAGTTGGATTGCCGGTACGTACCGGAAGGTGACCCGCTCACGCCGTTCTAGAGACGGAGAGGGCTCGTCTCACCACTCCGGAGCTACACCAAGTCCAATGTCAACCGACCGTGAAGAAGAGGAAGAACAGGAGCTACCCACGCCACAAGCCGAAGGAGTGTTCGACGCCGATGCCGCCTTCATCGACTTGAGGGATGACCGGGAGAGACAAGCCTACGCTCTCATCAAGGATCGAGTCTTATTCTCCATGGCCAAAATGATGAATAGTTGCTCTGTTTATTCCTCTTGTATGCCTTGTTTACAACTTAGTACCCTATCCAAGTTTTGAGTTTGTTGGCTAGTATGATCGAACCTAAGCTTGAAATTTGTGGGTAGCAAAAAGCATGATCTTTGCCTAAGTTGTTGCGAGGTACGATATGGTATAATAGAGTTGCTATGAGCTAGTACTGAGTGATGTTTGATATCCGGAGTTTTCTTTTGAAAAATGTTAAAATGATAAGTTCCTCAATGATAAGAAATTCCTATCCAAGGCCATATGTAGATCTTAGCTTCTGTTAACCTCCACATATGCTATCTGATTTCTTCATTGAGTCTTGTCGAATTGTTGTGACCCTCGGCGAGTAAACTTGTCATTACTCCTATGATCAAGATCACGTACACACCACCATATGCAAAACTTCTACACTGGAAGTTAGCAACTATCATTTCATCCACCCCCCATCCATTCCACAAAATAAAGCTCCGCGCATTGTTTCATGATTACTCTCCCTCCAAAAATATTTAGCAAGGACTGTGGGCTATGTTAAAAAAAGAGAGAAGAAGAAGAAAGAGAAAAAGAATAAAGAGACATAGCCCAAGTCTCAAAAATTTCGAAAAGGAGGAGAGTAAAATCATGCAAATAGGAGTTCATTATCCATCCACCATACACACATATTTGCACATCTTGATCAGGGTGTATGACTTGTTCTCCCACGGATCCGGTTTTCGACTCGACAATATATGAGAAACAGTTATGCCACATGTTTTCCCTACCTACAGCTCCACATATCAGCTTATTAGAAGTAGGTGGTGAAAGAAGGCAAAACAATGCCTTGGTGAGGAATCATACACATTGAGCAATCCGAGAGTATCATTTGAGGAACTTTGATTTCTTTTTGAAAAAACCTGCAAAACCTCCAAATTGATAAACTGATCAAAGTACATGTGATTGGTAATCTTTATACAACCATTCTATCTTTCAACCACCCAAGGCAGGTGAAGCTACACGCCCCATATCAATCGAGTGTAAGGTAAGATCAATGCCAACTTTTTCAATCCTTGATAGAGTACCTAGCTGTATCTTGATATACATTAGGAATACAACATCATAGCAACTCCTGATCAACCAACCTAAGTCCTTAATCTCTTGCTCGGGACGAGCAAGAGGCTAGCTTGGGGGAGTTGTTGACGGCTGTTAAGTACCTACTTTAGCCGTCAATATACTCATGAATAAATGAGCATAAGGCATTTCTTACACGTATTTAGTTAAGAATAATGTAGTTCCATTTGTCCTTGGAGATTATTTGATTGCAGGAAAATAAGCAGGAAAAGAGTGACAAACTCACCTTCTATGGTCCATGCCACATCACCTCATCCTAGGTGGGCTACCAACAAGGATGCCATGCATGCACAGCTGCCAACAAGGGAGCCATGCATGCATGCCATGCAAGCAATCCAAGTGAAGCAACCCCCGACGAATCAGAGCGTGACACGTGGACGTCACATGGATCCATGGGCCCACAAAGGCATGCAAATCGCGCCAAAATAGGGTGGACACCGGGAACCAACCTAAGGACCCACAGGACAGCCACCAGGAGGAAGCACACCTCGAGTGGGGCCCACAGGGGGTCGGCCGACCCCACAGGTCGGCCGAACCGACGTTGTGGCCGCCACTCAGGGCCTTCCACGTGGTGCTTTCCTATTGGTCCTAGGCGCCATTCCAGGGTTGTTTGCATCCATTCCTCGCCGGTGCCCGGGCCTATAAATAGAAGGAGAGGGGGCTCACTTATGAACCATCCACACTTGCAACACCTCTCTCACTTTTAGTCTCAAGGCTAGGAGGTAGGCTAGAGTAGTTCTAATTCAGGTTCCAAGTCTACTTTGGGATCTAGGTATGAGTTCTCTTGTATCTTATTTCATTTGTATGACTTTGATCTACTTCAGTTATTTATCTATTTCATATAAAGTTGTGTTAGTATACATGAGTGATTTGTTCATGTGTTCTTCACCTATTCATCATTTAGAGGCCCCTGTTCTTGATGAACAAGGCCTTTCGATCCACTTGACGGGTGACTTTCACATGTTTCTGGTGTTTGTTCATAAGTTAGAGGCTCGTGTTCTTCGAGAACATGACCCTTTGATCCAGTTGAATAGACATAGGAAAACACGAATCCGTTCGTGTACATAACCTGGTTTGATCTAATTAGATGACATGACTGCGTTGAATGAAGTCTGTGCTTAAGCTACGGTACTCGGTGTAATTGGTTGGTCTATCTGGTGGCTTGACCTGGGTCACAATAGCCCGGGCCGGTCAAGTCCGGCTAACAACGTAAGCATGGTGCTTGGGTTGTGTAGCTACCTTACTTATGAGCTTATCCCACAGGTTGTCTTGGGGTAGGCCGCGGTAGTGACAGTCGTTGGTCCCTCTGAAATCCCCCACGTTCGGATAAGCTGTAGGAGTCTAAAATATAACAACCGAAGTTGTGCGGAAGCAACGCGGGAGGTTATCTCCCCGTGGTACCTGGGTGCTTAAGTCAATGTTCTTCAACGCTAGTGTATCTAACTCGTTCCTACCAGCTTTATGTGTATAGTACATAAGAACCTAGAACTAACTCGTATGTTGCCTCCTATGCCTAGGACCCCTTAGAGAGAGAGTGAGTGTGTGTGTGATCACACTACCCCTATTATCATATTTTACCCCTGCACTTGAGTGTCTGATTTATTTCCGTCTATGATCTATACTCATTGCAATAGTGTTGAGCTTGTCAATCCACCAATGCCTTCCTTGGATTCGATACCCTTTGGAATACTCCTTTGGGGAAATGCTACAATGGTACTTCCGTGCGCTTGCGGACTCCTGTAATGTTAAGAATTACCAACCAACATTTCTGGCGCTGTTACCAGGATGGGTTCCAAACCTGTTCTTACGTGATTGCGTTAAGAAATGTCAACACGCGCAAACTCCCGCATCTTTCGTTCGGGTCTTCAGAGTTTCACGGCTTCATGCTTCGGTCCTCGGGTCATTTGGAGTCATGTTCACTTCGTGTCTTGACTTGTGCTGGGCTTCGTGACCTTTTCATAAAGTGCTCGATGAACTCTACCCGGAAGTCCTTATTTGGGCGCTTAAATCTTGTGTAAACAACATACTCCAAAAACCACATGCAAGTGTGAACTTGTTACATCGTTAGTATGCCTAGTGGCGGGTTAGTTATAAATCAAAGCTCAAACCAAAGTGTAACAAGTGCTCTTGGTTGACGGAAATCGACCGTCAACATACCCCCATGCTTAAACCTTGCTCGTCCTCGAGTAAGCCTTTAATGGATGTCAGTATTGCCCTTCAATGTTCATACCCTGCACTTGTTCATACATGAGAAAACATAATGCTCTCCAAGTTTATATTTGTTATAGTTCCATAAGGTAACTAGCTTTCATCTCTATGGAGGGTAGATATCATTTAAGCTCTTTCCACAAGTAATTAGTCATGCTCTCAAATTTTAAACAAATCTCAGAAATTTTGAAAAATAAAGAGTGGGATGAATAAAATTTTGCTTTACCAAGATCAATAATAAACCTCCTTGCATCTTGCTCATGAACTCTCATCTCATCTTGTCTCTCAAGCCTACTTGTTCTACTCTGTAACATCCCGGAATTTCTCCGGAATGTTAGTAATGCAAAAATGTGGATTTCAAAATTTCGATTTGAAATTGAGTGCTTGATTAAACTATAAGGTTGTCTTCTGTGATCCTTCCCTGAAAACCCTAGATTTATTTTGAGCGAAATAATAAAATTTAGGAAATATAAAATGCTAGTGTGAGAACTTTGGATTTTATTGGATTTATTTTGGATCTTATTTGTGTGGGGTTCAAATTTGAATTTTAATTCAAATTTGGATCATAGTTTAAATAGGAGTTAAGGTGTTTAGATAATAGGGAAAACCTTAAACTAGTGTTGGGCCTTAACCCAGCTATGCCAAGTTCGCTGGTGCACCTCCATCTTTCACCATCGACCTGCACAAACCGCAGCCCATCACACCTTTCAGCCCACCAGCCCGCTTACCACCTACCACATCTTCCTCTATCACCGCCAAGTGGACCCCGCGCGTCAGCCACAATCCTCCACTACTTTTCTTCTTCACCGTGACGTGAGCCGTGGGGGCGGGTAGGGCACCGACGCCAGCCATGGCGCCGCCCTCTAGTGCGCTGGCGCGCTCGGATGCTCACCATGCCGCCCAGAAGTCGAACCGCTGCCGCCCCCTGCTCTCCATCCCGCTTCTCCGAGTTCTTCACCACCACCTCGCTGCCGCGTTCGGAAGCACAAGGTGAGCCTCGCCAACCCCTTCACCTTGCTGTGGACCCGGCCTTCGAGCTGTGGCTGGCCGAGCATGGAGAGCTCGCGCGTTCATTTGTTGCCTGTCGCTGCTCGCGCCGCCGCACAGACCCGCCGTCACCTGAGAGCCGGCCATCGAGCCGAGCTGGTCACTCTTGCAGGTGCCGCTGCTGTCGACGCCGCACGCGCTCTCGCCTTCCGCTGTTGCCTTTTGTTTGTCACCGAACAGACGTGACGCCGCTGCCGTATCGGCCCGCCGTCGTGGCCAGGACGCCGGCATGCGCACGCGTTCGCCCTTGCCTCGTGCACCCACGCGCGCACGCACGCGCCCGTGCTCACACGCGCAACCCCGCGCGCACACCTACCTGGAGAGGCCAAGGCTGAGCCTTTGGCTCCCTTTCGCGCCAGACCTCGCAGGCACACCGTCCCACCACGGAACGCGGCCTCGCCACCGGGGGAATCCTTTTTCCGCCTGGGTGAGCGAGCACCGGTCCAACCTTGCGCACGCGAACACATTCGCGTATGCGCACGCGCGATTCCTAACCGGCGCCAGTCACCCCAGCCGCGGCGCCGTGCCCCTTCGTCCGTTCTGCCGTGGCGAGCCGTGCGCATACACGCGCACGTCCGCCCTCCCGCGAGCCCGAGTGGCCTAGCACACACACACGCTCACGCCCGCGCATGCTCGCGTGCCACCACGCCGGCGTTGGCCCCCCAACCAAGGCGCCGAGAATCCCCGTTCTGCCGCGCCGCGTCGCCCCCAGACTCGTCGCCGCCGTGCCGAGATTCCGGCCAAAGGCCACACCTTTCACGCCCGACTGACTTTGAATGCCTATTAGACATTGCAATGTAGTATGCTAGCGCTTTACTTTATAAGCATGTTGATGAACCTTGCACTGCCTACTTTAAATACCCGGTCCTTGATTGTCCTACTACTATATATGTTTATAAGCGTGTATATACGCTGTGCTTCGCGATGCATGTGTTGGGATGGGAATAGTGATTCTTGGCGTGAGTGGGATAAAACCGGCAGGAGAAGGCGTTTTGGGGTACTTTGGCGGGGGTGAGCTCGAAACAACCGATCAGGGATCGGGGATGAGGGTGCACTCCTCAGTGCATTCCCGCTTGTATGGTTTTCGGAGCACAGGTGTTGGGGTTTTACTGACGTTTGGAGGACATGAGCTCGCCCCGGTCTGAAACCGAGTGGACAGACCTTTTCACGGGACCTTTACGTACACACCACCTCGCCGAGAGTGGGGTTAGGGCCGAGTTGAGCTCGGCAAGTGCGGAACCATACCTGCCAGCAGGATAGAGGGTATCAGTGGGGGAGAGGTGGGAGTGAGACCACCTTCTCTCAGTGCGTCTCCCGTGTGGCCACACGGAGGCATTTCACAATTCCGGTGCAATTCCCTTTGCGCAGGGGATCGCTTTGAGGGCCGGATGCAGGATGGGACCGTAACTACCGAGAGTTCGCACGGTAGGGTGGGTTCGGTTGGCTGATCACCGCCGGGCGCCATCCCGAGTTGGGTACAGGTGTACACGCTCTGTAGAGTTTAGATCTATACGTATAGCCGCGTCCTCGGTCATGGACATGTCCCCTGATAGCTTTGTTCTCATGTTTTGGGATTTCTACCTCCCCCTGTAGTTGAGAGTGTGGTGAGCCGTGGTTGCAGTCGGGGAGAGGAGAGTGGCTCCCTCTACCTCGCGGATCCGATTGCAATCATTGAGGTGCGAGGAGAGGAAGTTCTCGCATCGACCCTAGATGGAGATAGGTTGTGGAGACGGGGCCCTGGGGTACCAGGTGTTTTCGAGCTGTGTTTGAGAGTATGGTTTGGGACTTATATGGAGATGTTTTCTGTTATACTTTGCTGCTGCTGCATAGGAAACCCGAGCTTCTACCTTGTCTCTTTTCTTACCCTTTAGAAGATAGGCCACTTAAAGCTGCATACAGTCGGTGATGTGAACCTATCCCACTCCTTGGGGATAGACTTTGGGTGTGCAGGGTACGAGTCCGACTTCGACAACAACGCCGACGGATGGTACGACTGAGGGATGCGTCGCTGCGCTCAAGGATGCCTGTGGGCGTGAAGAATAAAAGATGGAGACCCTTCTGAGATGCTAGCTACCGCTGCGTAGAATTTCACTCTGATTCAGCCAAGAGGCTTGTAATGTTGTACTCCATTATGGACATGTAATAAATTATGTACTAATATTTGTGTGATGCGATGTATGGTTGTGATTTACCTTCTATGATGAGATCTGTATGCTATAGCCACTGATCCCGGGACTATCGCAAAGGTACAAGGACTCGGGTTTTCCTCACCGAAAATCCGGGGTGTTACAGGTGGTATTAGAGCCGTACTTGACCGTAGCGCGCATCCCTAGAAATAACCGATAGTGAATAAGGATTCTATACGTTTCCTTGCTTTATATAAACTCCTTGAAATATTTTATAAAAGCTTTCCCCCTTTGAAAAGCTTCTTTCATACCTACGAGCTTCAACCTTTTCTACGGGGACACGACCTTTTGCTCGAGAACTTGTCCTGAACCCGATGAAGTGGAGCAGTGTTGAAACACCATGTTAGGCACAAACCCTTGGAGATCTCTTAATGATAAACTAGATCATTGATGTGCTTGCGACCTCTAAGGCCCGAGTCAGCCTCGAGGAAGCTTATATGTATATCTATCATGTTTGCTGAGTGTTTGGCTCTTAATGGAATTAATTGTATCTTAATGCATCTTCTCATTGAGTGATAGGTTATATAATTAGTAATATTTTCATGCTTGTGTCTGACTCAATTGGTTGGTGAGTGGCGTTGTCTAAAGTTTTTCTTCCATGGTCATGATTTCCAGAAGGATGTCGATCCGAAGGTCTGGTCGCCTGTTGGCACGCTTTGAAGAAGCTGCCGAGGAAGAAGAAGCCCCACAGGGCCGTGGCCGTGGTCGTGGTCGTGCCGCCACTCGTGGACGCGGACGTGCACCTACCCGTGGCCGTGGACGCCTGCCCATCTGTGGAGGAGCTCGAGGGGCTCGAGGTCAGGGTGCTGATGTGCCACCGCCGCCCGAGGGCCCCGAAGCTGGAAACGAGAAGGAGGAAGCTGAGCCCGAGCCGGAGCAAGACCAGCCCGAGTCGGAGCAGCCACCACCACCACCACCCAACTTGGTGGACGTGATGGCCCTGCAGACTCAGTTGATGCAGAGGATGGCGGAAGCCATGGAGCACCGAGGCAACAGTGGGAACCGTAATGCCCCGCCAGAGGAAGATCTCGCGAAGAAGATCGAGAGGTTCATCCGCCTGAAGGCCCCCACCTTCAGCTACTCAGATGAGCCACTCGACACCGACGACTGGCTGAGGGTGATCGAGACCAAGCTCGACCTCACCGTCTACACCGACGAGGAGTGCGTCGCCATCGCCGCGCACCAGCTAGAGGGTCCTGCCAAGTCTTGGTGGGAGAACTACTCCGCCAGCCACCCGAACCCAGCTTTCATCACTTGGCTGGAGTTCTGCGAGGCGTTCCGCGAGCAGTACCTACCCAGCGAGCTGAGGGTCCAGAAGGCTCAAGAGTTCCGCACCATGATGCAGGGTGCGATGAGGGTGGAGGAGTACGAGCGCCACTTCATGAAAATGATGCGCTACGCTCCCGAAGACACCAACACCGACCAGAAGAAGCAGTTCTGGTTCCTGCGAGGCCTTCACCACGGCCTTCGCCAGGGACTGAAGGCAAGTGAGCACAAGTCTTTGTGTCACCTCGTGAACCGCGCCATCGTGCTTGAGGATGAGAGAAGGGGTCATGAAGACCGCATGAAGGACAGGAAGAGGATGGGAGATCGGGAGAACTTCGACCGGTCATCCCAGAGGCTGAGGGATGGGCCAAGCAGCATGATGAGAGGGAGTTTCCACTCGGGGTTTAACCAGCATGGAAGCAACTTCGGAGGAGGCAGCAGTCACTACTCAGGAGGAGGAAGCTTCAACTACCAGCAGCCGATTGGAGGATACAACCGTCTGCAGCCGAACACTCCAAGACCCAGCACCGGAGGGTTCACCCCGACTTGCTTCGCCTGTGGCAAGCCTGGGCACAAGTCCTTCCAGTGCCCCGACAAGAAGACCGCCGCTACGCCCGCCAAAGCACCGACCCTAGGAGGAGGACCCCCTCAGTCTGCTCCTCAGCAATCCGCGGGTTGTGGAAGGCTTACCCACCTGAAGGAAGGAAAGGCTACCGACGCTTTTGCCGTCGTGATCGGCGAGTTTTAAGTTGTGTTGCACCGGCTTTAGCTCTTTCTTATGCTAGTGCAGCTCGTTTCCTTTGTTTCCTATTCTCTTTGAAAAACCGAGAGTCAGCTCTTAATCTCGAGGACGAGATTCTTGTGAGGGGGGGAGTTCTGTAACATCCCAGAATTTCTCCGGAATGTTAGTAATGCAAAAATGTGGATTTCAAAATTTCGATTTGAAATTGAGTGCTTGATTAAACTATAAGGTTGTCTTCTGTGATCCTTCCCTGAAAACCCTAGATTTATTTTGAGCGAAATAATAAAATTTAGGAAATATAAAATGCTAGTGTGAGAACTTTGGATTTTATTAGATTTATTTTGGATCTTATTTGTGTGGGGTTCAAATTTGAATTTTAATTCAAATTTGGATCATAGTTTAAATAGGAGTTAAGGTGTTTAGATAATAGGGAAAACCTTAAACCAGTGTTGGGCCTTAACCCAGCTATGCCAAGTTCGCTGGTGCACCTCCTTCTTTCACCGTCGACCTGCACAAACCGCAGCCCATCACACCTTTCAGCCCACCAGCCCGCTTACCACCTACCACATCTTCCTCTATCACCGCCAAGTGGACCCCGCGCGTCAGCCACAATCCTCCCCTACTTTTCTTCTTCACCGTGACGCGAGCCGTGGGGGCGGGTAGGGCGCCGACGCCAGCCATGGCACCGCCCTCTAGTGCGCTGGTGTGCTTGGATGCTCACCACGCCGCCCAGAAGCCGAACCGCCGCCGCCCCCTGCTCTGCATCCCGCTTCTCTGAGTTCTTCACCACCACCTCACCGCCGTGTCTGGAAGCACAAGGTGAGCCTCGCCAACCCCTTCACCTTGCTGTGGACCCAGCCTTCGAGCCGTGGCTGGCCGAGCATGGAGAGCTCGCGTGTTCATTTGTTGCCTGTCGCTGCTCGCGCCGCCGCGCAGACCCGTCGTCGCCTGAGAGCCGGCCATCGAGCCGAGCCGGTCGCTCTTGCAGGTGCCGCTGCCATCGACGCCGCGCGCGCTCTCGCCTTCCGCTGTTGCCTTTTGTTTGTCACCAAACGGATGTGACACCGCCGCCGTACCGGCCCGCCGTCGTGGCCTGGACGCCAGCATGCGCACGCGTTCGCCCTTGCCTCGTGCACCCACACGCGCACGCACGCGCCCGTGCTCACACGCGCAACCTCGCGCGCGCACCTGCCTGGAGAGGCCAAGGCCGAGCCTTTGGCTCCCTTTCGCGCCAGACCTCGCCGGCACACCGTCCCGCCGCGGAACGCAGCCTCGCCGCCGGGGGAATCCTTTTTCCGCCTGGGTGAGCGAGCACCGGTCCAACCTTGCGCACGCGAACACATTCGCGTATGCGCACACGTGATTCCTAACCGGCGCCGGTCACCCCAGCCGCGGCGCCGCGCCCCTTCGTCCGTTCCGCCGTGGTGAGCCATGCGCATACACGCGCACGTCCGCCCTCCCGCGAGCCCGAGTGGCCTAGCACACACACACGCTCACGCCCGCGCATGCTCGCGTGCCACCACGCCGGCGTTGGCCCCCATCCAAGGCACCGAGAACCCCCGTTCTGCCGCGCCGCGTCGCCCCCGGACTCGCCGCCGCCGTGCCGAGATTCCGGCCAAAGGCCACACCTTTCTCTACCGAAGCCGAGGCCTAGGACCTATCCGTCTACGCCATGGCGCGTGTCGACCGTCCATCGGAACACCTCGCTGTCGACGAGCTCAAGCTGTCCTACCGCTCCTTTGGGGCATTCCTTCAAACACCTCGTGGGTCGATCCAGAACCCTGGGGCTTTTCTCTCACACGCCCGGCCACCTGCTGATCCGGCCGCAAGGGATCCGCCGGATTCCGTCTGGCCAGCCAATCTGGTTCTCACCACACGCCTGCCCACACTTCACCTTGGCCGCATCGGATCCCACCGGATCTTGTGCGCCAACCAACCGTATGCATGCCTCTCTACCGCCTGCTGTTCTGGCCGACCGCACCGGGTCCCAGGGATCCTTTGTGGCCGCCACCCTAGCAGCCATGTGGGCAGCCACTTGGGTGTGGGCTGGCTTATAGCCTCCTATGTGGCCGCCACATGTGCACCAGTAGACAGCCAACAGTTAGCCAGTAGTCAGCTTCAAGTCAGTTAGAGTTAGCCTGTAGTTAGCTTAAAGTCAATGCTATTGTGTATGCGTATTTTAATTTTAGAAAATGTATTTTACTTTTGGAAAATCCTAGTAAATCCATTTCAACTCCAAAAATTACGAAACCTTTTCCAAAACTCTTCAAAAATTATAAACTCCGTGTTAGGCTAGTGTTCGCTCTCTTTTGGCTCTTAATCGTTGTTCATTTAGAGTTAATTGCAATAGGACCCGCCTTTAGTTTAATTGCGTGTTATTAGGAACAGCTAGAGCCGGGGAGCTGAGCTCGGAGTTCGACTACACCGACGACTACACCGCCGACGACTACTCGCACGCAGGTGTTCACGCCCGACTGACTTTGAATGCCTATTAGACATTGCAATGTAGTATGCTAGCGCTTTACTTTATAAGCATGTTGATGAACCTTGCACTGCCTACTTTAAATACCCGGTCCTTGATTGTCCTACTACTATATATGTTTATAAGCGTGTATATACGCTGTGCTTCGCGAAGCATGTGTTGGGATGGGAATAGTGGTTCTTGGCGTGAGTGGGATAAAACCGGCAGGAGAAGGCGTTTTGGGGTACTTTGGCGGGGGTGAGCTCGAAACAACCGATCTGGGATCGGGGATGGGGGTGCACTCCTCAGTGCATTCCCGCTTGTACGGTTTTCGGAGCACAGGTGTTGGGGTTTTGCTGATGTTTGGAGGACATGAGCTCGCCCCGGTCTGAAACCGAGTGGACAGACCTTTTTCACGGGACCTTTACGTACACACCACCTCGCCGAGAGTGGGGTTAGGGCCGAGTTGAGCTCGGCAAGTGCGGAACCCTACCTACCAGCAGGATAGAGGGTATCGGTGGGGGAGAGGTGGGAGTGAGACCACCTTCTCTCAGTGCGTCTCCCGTGTGGCCACACGGGGGTATTTCATAGTTCCGGTGCAATTCCCTTTGCGGAGGGGATCGCTTTGAGGGCCGGATGTAGGATGGGACCGTAACTACCGAGAGTTCGCACGGTAGGGTGGGTTCGGTTGGCTGATCACCGTTGGGCGCCATCCCGAGTTGGGTATAGGTGTACACGCTCTGCAGAGTTTAGATCTATACGTATAGCCGCGTCCTCGGTCATGGACATGTCCCCTGATAGCTTTGTTCTCATGTTTTGGGATTTCTACCTCCCCCTGTAGTTGAGAGTGTGGTGAGCCGTGGTTGCAGTCGGGGAGAGGAGAGTGGCTCCCTCTACCTCGCGGATCCGATTGCAATCATTGAGGTGCGAGGAGAGGAAGTTCTCGCATCGACCCTAGATGGAGATAGGTTGTGGAGATGGGGCCCTGGGGTACCAGGTGTTTCTGAGCTGTGTTTGAGAGTATGGTTTGGGACTTATATGGAGATGTTTTCTGTTATACTTTGCTGCTGCTGCATAGGAAACCCGAGCTTCTACCTTGTCTCTTTTCTTACCCTTTAGAAGATAGGCCACTTAAAGCTGCATACATCCGGTGATGTGAACCTATCCCACTCCTTGGGGATAGACTTTGGGTGTGCAGGGTACGAGTCCGACTTCGACAACAACGCCGACGGATGGTACGACTGAGGGATGCGTCGTTGCGCTCAAGGATGCCTGTGGGCGTGAAGAAGAAAAGATGGAGACCCTTCTGAGATGCTAGCTACCACTGCGTAGAATTTCACTCTGATTCAGCCAAGAGGCTTGTAATGTTGTACTGCATTATGGACATGTAATAAATTATGTACTAATATTTGTGTGATGCGATGTATGGTTGTGATTTACCTTCTGTGATGAGATCTGTACGCGATAGCCACTGATCCCGGGACTATCGCAAAGGTACAGGGACTCGGGTTTTCCTCACCGAAAATCCGGGGTGTTACATACTCCTTTCCTCTCTCAAATATTTGGTGGAAGGCTTTATATGGAGCTATGGGGCAGTTTAGTCCTACCAAGATATTATAGTCGATATATTATCAAAACAAGACAAGCTTCTCATGGACTTACCGAGACTCGTCAAAAAGGTCATTGGAAAAATAATGTTTTCAAGGAGGGGGAGAGAAAAATACACACACTTTTAGATAGGTGGACATGTGCAAATGGCAAAGAGTGATCCCGAGGCACAAACAAAATCCTCGTTATCGGATTGCACATGGTTGGAAAGATGAGTATGGGTCTTGAACTTGAAGTCCTTTTGAAATCTCCAAATGTAGCTAGAGAACCGGGGAGCTTTATTTTTTTTCTTTTTTCTTTTTTCTTTCTTTTTTCTTTTCTTGCTTTTCTCAACATACTTTTTTTCTCTTTATTATTTTTCTTTCATCACTTTGCTCTTTTTTTTCTTCTTTTTTTGTTTACTCCCCTTGAACTCTAGACTACACTAGTACTTCCTTGGCAACCCCCCATGCTTAGACGTTGCTCGTCCTCGAGCAAAGAGGTGATGATTGTGCCAAGGCAAGTGCTGAAATTCTTGTATTTTCTTGAATAAAGATACTTGAAACCTTCTAGGGATCCTTTCACAGAGGTCTCCCAAAATCTTGCTCCACTTGATGGCACCTTCGTTGTAATCTTCTTCAAAATATTCATCCATACTCAAAGTTTTGGGTTGTGGTCAAGGAGGTATACACAAAAAGATATTTTGGGTTTGTGGGTAGATATCCGGTGAGGTTTGCGAAATTCCTGATGTGGAAACTCACAATGCACGGATAGAAAAGGCTAGCATAAAGATAGATACGCAAAAACGGAATGACCAGCTTCTTAGTCTTAAACCAGAGAAATCAAGCCTCGAATCAATGCACTCAAAAATAAATCTTGTAAACTAAAGTTTTTACACTCAAATATAAGGCTTTGGATAGGTAGAGCATAATGCAAGTGGTATCAAAGACAAGGTTAGCATATCTTTTAAGAACAAAAATAAATGATCTTTGACTCATTCAAAATTGAGAGCAACGAAAAACAACTACGAGACTTAAGTTATCATAACCTCCACAAAAGATTAGGCTAGCATTAATTAAATTTCAGATTCATATTAAAAGAGAGCACTAGCTTAATCATATATAAACCAAGCACAAGAATAAGCAAAGCGGCAACGATCATCATATATCCATAAGCAAGAGCATACGAGATATCATCATGTTGAGCACAAGGTAACGGTGATTATTATTGAAAACAAAACAAATCTAGGTTGTACTCTTAGTAGCCATGTTATTCTATAGAGAGATATACAAAGGTTGCATCTAAGGTTGTTGAAGGCATAAACATATGTGTAGACATATAGAAAGACAAGGACAAAAAGAGGGAAAAGGAACTGTTACCGTCCTTTGATGCTTGAAGTGTAGCACGGCCTCCCCCATGCTTAAGCATTGTGCTTAACATGGAAGAAGAAAATTGTCATCCCGTGGCAACCGTGATCCTTACACTCCATGCGGTCTTCTCATGCCCACCAAATCCTACCCCATGCTTAGCATGTTGCTAGGCATGGAAGATGATAAACCATCTTGAAGTCCTACCGCCATGTGTGGATCGTCATACTCTCCACTTTTTCTTGATTGTCCTCCAACATCCACCCTTTGTCACAAGCCTCCGTCCCAATCGTTTCTTATACCATCTTCACCTCCTTCCATGTTGTCCCTCATTGTTGGTTCATCTTCCACGAATTTTTCTTATACTTCCAGAACAGAACATGTACTGAACTGGTGCTCCATTGCAAAGTGCTCAAAATTATCTTTCCAACGAGTGGTCATTCATCCCAATCGGACTTCTAACAAAGGAGTTGTGCCCTTTTTACTCCATGAGTGCAAGCTGTCCCGGGCTGATTTCAGAACGTGTGACACCCAAAGATTTGGTTGTAACTCCTTGCACGGGTCTCCTAAAATGTTGAATCTTGATGCGTTGGAAAGAAGACTTAATGGAGCTCCTGAACATCCAATTTTCCTCTTTTGTACACTTCTGAATGTGTGTTTAATCTTGATGAAAACAGCAGCGCTTCTTTCGAGATTTTGGAGGTGTTGATGATCTTGATTTCAGCTTTTTATCACGAACTTATGGGAGTGATTCATAATGCCTACGAAACAATTCTAAAGCACAAAGTACCCCCGAGGTGACGGTCGGGAATACTCACTCTATGCCGACAAACCAAAGACATCCCCTAAGATCTTAACTTGTGGCATAGTTAATCTAGTGAAAGAAAAGTTAAAACCTAGTGGGTGTACGTGTGTGCAAGTGTGTATGCAAATGAAAGGATGGTATAAAATAAAACAACATTTACACCAAATTCTAAGCTCTATGCTTACAAAGTGGTTGCCAAACTTCTCCATTACCATAAAGATTTATTAACCAAGGTCAAAACACATGCTTATCCCAAAATTAACAATTCTTTATGGTGTAAGATAAGTAGGGCGCATTACAAAGTTTAAAAACCAACCAATGCAATATGATAGCAAGATATATAAAACTGAATGATGGTGGTCTTCATTCATGTCTAAACACCATGTTCACACAAGATTGCAAAGGTAAAATGCCGTACCAAGCATTTAACATAAATATGAAAGCATTCATCATAAAGTTTTACAAAAAGACCAAACTAACATAAAGCGGAAGATGACAATGAGGGGGATACAAAATGCAAATGCAAAGAGTTAGCACAAGCAAATGTTAGCAAGGGTTGAAAAGATCAAACAACCAAACTAACAAGGTTTTAAGGGTAGGTTATGGGTATCCTATATTTTTGGCTCAAATAAGAATTTTGAAGAGAGGGAGTCAAGTTTAGAAATTCTATCTAAGGTGTGCTAAGAGTCTTTTTATAAAAAACGAACCTAAGGTTTTAGAAAGGCTAAAGGTAGGAGAGGTTTTCCTAAGGCTTTTATAGGGAGGCTAGTTAAAGTTTTAGTTAGAACAAGGGATAGAGGTGATCTTGGCCAACCAGAATGGTGCAAGCCAATTAACGCAAGTCAACCCTACCCTTGTTGGCTACGGGTTTTTGGTGGGGCTATAGGTAGGCTTAGGTTGGTTGGACAAAAAGTTAGATCAACACAAAACGTGCAATGCAATATGACATGGATGAACAAAATGACATGATGGTGGTTGTCTAAAACAAAAGCAAGAGTTAGCCTAAATTAACTAGCCACAAGCTTAGAGTCAAAGGATGGTGCCAACTTCATAGCTCTCTCTAAAAAGACACAAAGAAAAAGAACCTAAGCACTAATAGGCACACAAAAAGGTCTACAAGTTTTCCAAGATCAAGAACAAAGTGCTCTCACAATAGCAATTAAATCAAACAACATGGTGTTGTGGTATTTATTAGAGCAATGGTACAATGTTACTTGATGTTTCAGTTTAAGATAATAATGTAGACGGTCATATTATTTATATATAAATATAAACAAAAGAAAATGGGTTGCCTCACGCGAAGTGCTTCATTTAAAGTCATAGAGCTTGACTTTCTTACGTACCTTCTTGTTGTCGCGAAGCCATGGTCCTTCATGCAAGATTTGAAGGTGTCCATGCAGCTTTGATCCACTCTCCATGCTCGACACGATCATTTTACTTGACGAGAGGCTTGCCCAGGGGCATAGCTTTTCTCCTCTTGATTCAAACTTCATGCCCTACATGGTTAGTGAAACTCGAGTTTTCTCCCAACATTTGCTCTTTTAAAGTCATTAGCTTGACCAAGCACAAAGCAAGTCCAAGATTTGCAAAGTGTGAAACAAACATATGCAACCATAACAATAATTTAAAATTGGTAAACAAAGAAAGTTGTGATTAAAAGTAGCATAAGTTTCTTGCTCAGCGCTAAACTCTCATTAGGCAAAGGTTCATTAGGCATGTAATCAACAAAGTTAAAGCACAACATAGCCACTTTATCAATCTCAAGAAGTTCTAGCCTATCAAGGGTGCAAGGCATAGAATCAAAACATACTATTGGATATGAACATGAATATATCAAAATAAAGATATTATCTCCAAAAGTACTTTGAGAGTTTAATGTGTACCTTAGCCTTCGAGCTTTTCATTGTGAGTGATCCTCAGGAGTTGAAAGTGAACAATCCTTGATGATCAAAGGTGGCTCGCGTAGACTTTTTCTCAAATCCTCCCTTCGTGCCACATGTCATCAAGGTTGCTCCATGTAGGATCACTCCTCTTCTTCATTTTCGGGACTTCACACATGTCTTAAATGTCTTCATGTAGTTCCATGATCCTTCGTGTGAGAGCCCAAAATATCCGCGCCATTGGATGTTGTCTTATGTGTGTAGTCCATTGTGGTCTTCTTCAAACATCTCCTTACTTCGAATGTTGCCAACTTGTGTCTTCATTTGCCAATGATCCAGGGGTCTTTGTTTTGTTCCAAGCCTCTGAATTTCTTCATGAGTGGTCTAGCGGAAGCATTTCCCAAGCTCTTCTTCGTTGTTGTCGTCCTCACCTTCACCATCTTGTTCTCATCGTATTGCAGCTGCCTCTTCTTTGGATTTACCCCTGTATACATAATAGAACATATACCAAAACATAATTCTATTGAAAATTTTATAAAATTACCTTTCCAACGGGTACTCATTCATCTTAATCGGAGTCCATATGAGGGAGTTATGACTGTTTCACTTCAGCTTTGCTTGCTGTCCAGAAATTTTCAGGACGTGCAACCATCGGTGATTCGGCCATATCCGCTTGTAGGAACCTCCGATCGACTTGATTCTTGACTCGTTGGAAGCATAACTTTGTGGGGCTTCTAAATATCCAAAGATATCCTGTTGTTCTTCTCATGAGGCTGTGCAAAACTTGATGCGAACAGAAACTTCAAAGATGTTGAAGAGCTTGATCTTGTGATCTCAGGGGCAATGCGATTGCTTCCAATATCTATTGCTTGATCAAACAAATCTCCACAAAACATTAGTTTTATAAAATTAATTGACACTTTGACTTACCTTGTTTATTATCACTTTTGTGTAGGGTGTAGGCTCGATAGCGGATGATAGGCCACTAACAAAAGTTAGCACCTACCACTAAAGAGCGAATCTTCAAGTTTGTTGGAATCATCTTGTTGGGGTGTGTATGTAGAGAACTCATTGAACGTCTTGTGTCTAGCTTTTTACCTGCTTTCAAGGACACAAACAAGAAAACAAACATATATGCAATAATAAAAATTAGGGTTAGTCAAATAGAAAGGTAGATCACCCTAGGGTTCGAGTTGCCGATCCCCGGCAACGGTGCCAGAAAAAGGGCTTGTTGACAGTTCAAAACCGTGTTGAAGTTCACCGCAAGCGTACGGGTGACTTGGTGCCTTTTCACCAAGGAGGGTCCCCAAGGTTTGTCAATCCAAGGATCAGAAGCAAACCGCTAAGGATCTCTACCACATCTAGTCAATCTAACCTAACATGTAGTATTGATTGCATAAAAAGGATGAACCTTGATAGACATGAGCTATGGCACAAGGTTGGTCACATCCATGAACATCGATTAGGGCAAAGCTCCACCGAAGGGGTAACTTGGCCTATTGTCTTCTAGTTGTAGCTCCAGCAAACGAGCAACGAATCGAACATCTCATCTACTAGCATCCTTAAACTCCTACCTCCGGCCTACCTCCCGAAGACATCTGCTCTTTTGGGGGAAATCACCCTGTCACGATGCTCCCTTAATGAAGCGAGGGGGGGGGATCTACGGGCACGCTCAAACATGATTGTGTCTACGAATCATGGAGGATCAACATGCTAAACCTAATCGCCATGATTACATAGAGCATGTTAAGTAGTCTAACCTTGCTTTAGACTGAGGAACAAGCATATTCATGATGGGTAAAAAGTATAAATGGAGATATGGAATCGCTAGAAGATAGAGTGACAAGATTGTAGTCGCTCATATAATAATAGATGCCTTTGGATCATCACCACCGAGTACATACCATTGATGATCTCAACTAGCTCCGGAACTCCACCATGGCACAACCACGTAGGGCGGCCATGGTGGCTAGGGTTGGCCTAGGCCATCCCCTAGACAACTTCGAGGACTCCGCCGTCGTCGTCTCCCTCCGGTGCTCACTTCTAGGTTTCGTCAAGTTCTTGTGAATGGATGTGGCGGCCATCGGAGGTAGGGGATATAAATGAGCCGAGGAGCGTGTAGGTCAAAGGGCGTCGCGAACCGGGCCTGAAACACCCTAGGCCGGTCGGCATGGGTCGGCTGGCCAGGCCCTTTTCGGCCCGGTTCGGGCCCATCTTCCTCCACGATGCTTCTTGCACTTTCTTGAATATTTGCCGAAGTGCATGTGGGTCCTTGACGTCGTTTTCCCCGCGGTTTAGATAAGGGTGCTTGGCACGCAAACTCCTGCATCTTCCGTTTGGGTCCTCGGAGTTTCACAGCTTCATGCTTCGGTCCTCGGGTCATTTGGAGTCATGTTCACTTCATGTCTTGACTTGTGCCGGGCTTCGTGACCTTCTCATAAAGTGCTCGATGAACTCTACCCGAAAGTCCTCATTTAGGTGCTTAAATCCTGTGTAAACAACATACTCCAAAAACCACATGCAAGTGTGAACTTGTTACATCGTTAGTATGCCTAGTGGCGGGTTAGTTATAAATCAAAGCTCAAACCAAAGTGTAACAAGTGCTCTTGGTTGACGGAAATCGACCGTCAACAGAGGTCGAGAAAGAAGTAGCTTCTGGTAAGGAAAAGAAAAAAGAAGACAAGAAAGTAGGAACTTCTTCTAGGGTCACTAACAGAGCACATCAATGACGAGGACGATCTTGATTCTGTGTAACATCAAAACGATTAAGACTTTACTCTTCTAACATTTGATTCCGTGTATATCTTTTTCGTATATATATATGCACAAACGACTTTATAACGCTGTGTATTAGTTTAGTATATGTGAACCAAACAAATACGTCTAAATACATTCAAATACGAAACAAACTAAAAAGAAAAGAAAAAAGGAAAATTAAGAAAAACACATTAGTACCGGGTGGGGACAACACCCGGTACTAATGTGGAGGCCGCCACGTCGCTGTGGGAAGGCCACATTAGTACCGGGTTGTATCCCCGCCCGGTACCAATGTCACATTAGTACCGGGTGGGTTGAACCAGTACTAATGTGGCCTCCACATTAGTACCACCTGGCCAGTACTGGTTGGACAACTGGTACTAATGGGGGTTGCCAACCGGTACTAAACGTCGTTTTTCTAGTAGTGTATATCTCGATTACCTTGGAGTACAAGTAACCTATTTGGATTACAACTGAATATTTAGGGAGTCCCGGTTGGGCTCCACCGTCTACGTATCTATGGTACCCGGGGGCTATATCCCCCACATAGGTCGAGCTAAGGGATGTTGTCTAGGAGAGGGTAACAAAAGTTACCAAAGAATAGACACGGGTGGGTATGGGTTTCATAGATCAGTACCGCCTAGGAACAAGGTATGGGCTGATCGATCGTGCAGGTAAAGTGTACACCTCTGATCATAGTAAACCTATTCGAATAGCTGAGGCTCCTGGTTACGAGCTCACATAGTCAAAGCTCCCATTGATTAGATTTCACCTTGTTGAGTAGGGAATAGAGACAGGTTTGATAGAGTAGAGCTAGATTGGGTGACCCCTAATGGAGCCTGTGGATTATTAAAACATGGGGACTGGTAGGGAGGAGAATGCCCCTCCAGGACCAAAACTACTAAATATATTGCTGGATTACATACTTCTTACTTTACGCTCTTACATTTTGTGCTTACACCATTGCTTAGACCTGTTGAGGGTCATCTCCTTTATGTTTTGCCTATTCCATTTCTGTTGTGGGTCTTGCAGAGTACCTATTTTAGGTGCTCACTCTTGCTTCCCTTTCCCTTCCATTCAGAAGAGAGAGAAAGAGGACGAGCTTCATTGTTGGGATTGGATCTATACGATCTGCTCCCGGGCTAAGCTGCCTGCAGTTTGGGTCTACTACGTAGAACTCCACTGCCTAGTTGAGGAGGAGGCTTAACCTCTGGTAGTATGCTTTTCTTTCCCCTCAACTTCTTTAAATACATTGTTTGCCTTTTGATATATGGATCTGATACTTCCTGTGAGAAGTGCCAGTATCATCCGCCGATCGAGGGAATGATACTATTGGCATTCGGGGCGCCCCTCTAGGGTGGTCATTGAAGCCCCTAACTTCTTGATCAGTCACATCCTCAGGCCTCATCACATTTGGTGGGAATGGTTCATTTTACTCAAAACTCCAGCTTCATCAAGGGCTTCAGGATGGCATCGCGCTGCACCATTCATGAAGGCCTTGAGCATGGTGTTGTGCTTCACCTTCATTTAGGCATCATGCTTCGACTTCATTAAGGCCTTCCTTACCATGTTTGTTCCAACACATGTAATTTTTTGTGAAACCACGTGTGATCAAATGATGAAAAATGTTGTCCCGTTGTCCGGTCTTCTTCTGGTTGAGACAATCTATGCAGGGGTAATACATTGCCTGAACACCACAGTTTCTCATATCTGCCTCTGCTTGAACTATAAAACCATTGACCCCAGTTACAAAATTGTCCCAATCTCAGGGCTATATGTACATCCAAGCCCGATCAAGAGCTACCATCTACAAGTTCAACGAACAGGGGCAATTTCCATACATCAAATAAGCATAATTCATCACCAAAACTGAAGAGTAACAGGATTATGAAAGCAAAGTTCAATAAAAAGGGATAATTTCCACCTGGTGGGTGGTGCTACGCTCGTAGATGATGAGGAGGCCGGCAGGGCAAAAGGTGGCGGGCGGAAGAGGCCCGGTGCACGTGCTCGTGTGTGATCAGAGGCGAGCACGACCAAGGAGGAGGAGGCGTCACCTCCGTGGTGACGGTGCAGAAGAAGGACTGCTGCTGTGGAGGGCAGCGATAGCACAAAGGACACTACGGTCAATCAGCGTCGGCAGAACAAGTCGTGCTCCTGCTTGACGGCACAGTAGAGATGAGCGCGACCAAGGAGGCTTTGATCGCGACTACGGCGACAACACGGAGGACGCCCGCCGGCTACTACAGTCAGTTTCCCGCCAAATGGTGCTGCAGCCGCACTACTGCTTGACGGTAGTGAAGAGTGCTAATGGACTTCAATTATTAAGCTCCGAGTCTAATAACGGGCGTCAAATGTTCATCGGTAACAGACCTTAAGTGTCCGTTACCGATAGGTTTAAGTTTTGTAACAGACGCACTAGTATGTCTGTTACAAAAAATCAAGTAACGGGCATTAAAAACACCTGTTACCGATAGGGTAGTGATCGGTAATGGACTTAATGAGCCCATTACCGATAGGTATAAATTTTGCAAAGGACACATTTAAAGTCTGTTACAACAAAATCTAGGGACGGGCATTAAATAAGCCTGTTACCAGAAGTCCTCATCGGTAATGGGTGTAGCGGTGGCGAGGCTGGGGTCGAGCCGGTGACACTTATCAGTAACGAGCGCTAAACAATGTCCGTTACTGATGTTGTCCCGTGTAACGGGCGTCAAGGGTCTATTACAATGATGCGTGACCGATTTGAGGTTTTCACGTAGTGGTTACCAGTGGAAATCACATAACAAATTGACAAGTATAGGAATCACTGAAACAGTCCCTCGAAGGGGGGATTTGACCAAAAAGGTGGATGCCTTGTTTCCAAGAAGCAAGCCTATCGAGGCAAAAAAGGAGGCCTTGGAATCATAAACCTATGTACTCAGAACTCTACCTTGCTTTTAAAGTTTCTCCACAAGTTTTATAACAAAGCAGACCTGCCTTCGGTGCATTTGACCTAGAAAAGTCTTTTAAAAAATGGGATTCTCCCTCATGCTAGATGCCATGTAGGCTCCTTTTGGTGGTGTGACATTACGTCCTTGGCACAAAATTTCTTCATGATATTTGCCTACAATGTGAAGATGGGAGATTAAATGTTGTTATGGACTGATCTTTGGGATACCGAGATTCTTAAATTGAAATTCCCACAATTATATTATTTTCCTAAGAAGAAGAAGATTTCAACCAGGAAATTTTGTTCAAATAATGTCAACCAAAACTCCTAGCTCCCTCTTTCCCAACACGCCTATGATCAGTTGATTGATTTGCAAGATATGTTGTCCTAGCTTCATTTGAATATGATCAAACAGTGGGTGTGTGGGCATACTTCTGGGGAACCCGTCCTTCAGTTCCAAGCAAGCTTACACTTATCTTCATGTATCCCTACCAGCTTATCCTCTTTTCCAATGGCTATGGAGCTCAAGAGCCCAAAACAAACACAAGTTCTTCCGGCTATTATTAAGAGATCATTTGAATACCAAGAATTTTTTGAGGAGAAAAAACATGCACCTGGGCAACTATAAATGTCTCCCACACATTGAACTTGAACATCTTGAGGAAACTCTTTTCTATCTGTTCTTTGAATGCCCCTTAAGTCAGTCTTGTTGGACTTTTCTGGATATTAATTGGAATACATACCTTCCTCCCCTTGGATAATTGATGTTAGAGAGAAGTTTGGACCTTCCTCCCCTTGGATAATTGATGTTAGAGAGAAGTTTGGATCTGTAATGTCCTACCCCTCCAATAGCGCTCGGTCCTTCTTACACCTGACAGCTCTCTAGTACCTCAAGAATCCCCTCACAAACCAACACAAATCTTTTCGGCGCACTTTGTCCTCACTCATGCGCACCTAGGAAGAACTTCCCGGTCAGTCACCCATCCCAAAATTGCTCCAGGCCAAGCACGGTTAACCTCGAAGTTCTTTCCGGATGAGCTTCCAACAAAAAGTTGTAACTTGTTGGTATGAGTATTCTATCAATCCTATTAAGGCCTGAGCCAAGATGTCACAAGATCGACCATCTTTAGAGAGATTGTCATTGTTGCAACTTGGGTTCTTTAGTCCGGGGAGCGTATCTTATGCAAACCAACCACCCTATGCAAACTTTGAAAACCGATCAAGGACGCTGAATCTAGATCCACAGGCTGGGGAGAGAGGTTGGAGCAATTTACAATTAACCGCCCGCCAGCGTCTCAATCATTGTGGTACTTTTGCATAGGACACCCTACCTCCCGTATGCAGCCCCGCACTCAGTCGATCTTCGTTGTTGGCATTTCTTACATCATCGCCAGGGTTTTGCCCTTAGCAATGGCGTCAGAAATTATCGGTGGATGGTTTTTGTGGAATCACCACTGGGGTGATATTTTATTATGAAAACATGTTGAGTGGGCATCCTTAATATATTACTACCAGGTACAAGACCCGATAATATTATCAAGAGACGAGCCTTATTTATGGGGTGAAGATGTATCCACAAGCGTACAAATACATATTTATTAAACCAGTTGTAATATTTCACCCATGAGTATTCCTAAGAGTATCGTTATTCATATTTTACTAGCAGATGGACTTATGAAAATGTGTGTGTGTGTATGTGTGTGTGTGTGTATTCATGTTGTATGGATATATCGGGTACATACCAAGGACAATATGAATAAGTAAAGCGTACCAAAGCATAATGCAGGGGTAAGTAATGAATAAGATATAAGATATATATGATATGATTAGGGGTAAGTGACACACACACATGGCCATCATCTCAAATAAAGAATAAAGAATATATCTAAGGTTAGTAGGAGCAGGCACTAGTCGTCCTTAGATCTGTATATACTAGCAAATCAAACATCATATGGTTAGTCTAGATCTATCCTATTGCACTGAGGAGAATACACTCCCCTGGTATGCCAGGGTAGCATATCTTTCAGAACTCCGACATCATAGACTCACGTGTTAGAATATGAGGGATGTACGGGGATGTCACCACTGCACCCGCACACCTACCCCCTCATACAGTGGAATATGATCATATGTTGTGGATCCTACGACACCTGAGCACCACGCCCGCGGCCGTGATCACTACTACTAGCCCCCCAGATCCCGATCCATGATGACCCACAAGCATAGAGCTAGAGCAAGCCCGAAGGCACACCCCACCATTACAATATGCTAAACATGTACTAAACATACTAGTATAGCACATCAAGGTATATAATAAGGTATAACATACTATAAGAATAGTAGAAATACCAAACTCTGTATAAATACGAAACATACGAGTTGAGTACAAAGTCATACCGTAGGCCGCAGGTTGAAGCCAACCGATCCGAGGTGATCACACCGCACTACTAGAGAGAAAGCTCTAAGCCTAAGCTCCACTACCTAGACTAAGGATTACAAATGAGAGAGACAACGGCTCTTGTGTTTTGTGTGTGAAGGAGGGGGTGGAGGCCCTCCTTATATGGTGTGGTGGAGGCGGCTCCCGGGGCTTCTTGGCGCCAACTCCACCGCCAACCGCCTTGGCTCGCGCGGGAGAATCTTGGTGGGAAAATTCAGCACGAACCACCATGGCACTGGTTCGGCCGAACCAGTGGGTCGGCCGAACCAGGCCTGGCGGCCTTTAGCTGGTGGGCCCCTGTGGTTGCCATTCCTTGTGGGCCCTACTTGTATTCAGTGGATTTGCTTGTGCTTTGGGCCCATTCTTGACCATGCCAGATCACTGTATGTCGGTCTTCATGTAAGTATTGTAGTTCTTCTTGGTTTTCCCCTTTTTCCAACTTCTCATCCCTGAAATACTCATTGATAGAAGCTAGATAATATGTTAGCGAGAGATGCTAGTTTCCTCTTTATTCGAGTAGTGTTGACGACTTAATATATGCTCTAAAGACCGTCAACAAGACTCCCCCAAGCTGCCTTCTTGCTTGTCCCGAGCAAGACACTTGGTTGTTGATCAGGAGTTGCTACAATGCCTTATTCCTTTCCTGTACCTTGAATACAACATAATACTATTTCTTGAATTGAATAAGTTAGCGTGCTCACCACTTTTTTCTTGACTCCTCATGGGACTTTTGACATTCTCTTCACCTTTGGTGATTGCAAGGCAGAATGGTTATATAAAGTCAGCATTCACCAATTCCTTAATCAACTTTCTGCCTGGAGGTTTTGATAATTTTTGAAAAGAAAATTGAGTTCCTCAAATGATGCACTCTTGGTCGCTCAATGTTTATAGTCCTTACCAAGGCATTGCCATTGCCTTCCCTACTTCTAATAAGGCTTTTTTTGGGGTTTTGGATAAGGAGAAGTAGGAGTGTACATGCATCACATAATATTGCAAAGTCAAAAAGCAGATCCAAGAAAGTCACATCACGAAACTCGATCAAGATGTGCATGTGTGTGGATGATGATGATGATGATGATGTGGCAAGGTGGACGCTAGGCCTGGAATAGGTGCTAGGTATTACCACATATGAATACTCGGGATTACGGTAAGGTGGATGATAGGCTCAGAATGGATGCTAGCTATTACGGTAAATGATGAGTATGATGACGATGGTAAGGTGGACACCAGGCCCGGAATGGGTGCTGGTTATTACCATCTATGCGAAGCACTGAGGCGATGGCAAGTATGCCATCTAAAGGACGTGCTTTGGAGGCATCATGGTAAGGTGGACACTAGGCCCAGAATGGGTGCTAGTTATTACCGTGAACCTTTTTGTGGGTTCTATGCACATGATTCCCTCCTTCTTCTTTATTTTGGGGATATGGGCTATCTCTTATTTCTTTTATTTTCTTCTTTTCGTTCTCTTCTCTTTTTTCATGGACCATGATGTGTCCATTATTCTTCTTTTTGCATGGACTTGGACTAGTCCATCTTTTCTCTTATTTTTTCCAACATGCTCTTTGGCATGGATCTTTTCCTTTTCTTTTTCTTTCTTTTGCATAGCCCATATCCTTTTGAATGATGAATAAAGAGGATTCATGACATAGAGATGCAACCTATCATTCTACATGGATGAAAATGAGTGCGTAACTTCCGGAGTAGAAGTCAGCATGAATGTGTATGTGGAGTGTATGTGATCTTGATCAAGAAAGCATGACAAGATCCATTCAAGGGTCACACCGTTTGACACGCTCAATGTAACGACAAGCAGCCTATGCGATGTGTTTATATGATGATCCTACACAAGGCTCTAGTGGGACATGCCATCATCATTGAGGAACTCTTATTTTTTTTTGGTTTTTGAAAATGAAAACTCCAGATGTCAAGTTTCATTCAGAACAAGATCATAGCAAACTCTATTATACCATATCATACCAAGCAAGAAACTAGACTTAGGTCATGTATTCACAACCCACAAGGTTTCAAGATCGAAAGGCAAACGACAGCTAAGAAACTCAAAACCTGAGAGAGAACTAAGTTGTAAACTAGGCACATGAATGTAATTAAGCAGAGCAACTATTCATCATTTCAACAAGGAAGAACTAAACATCTCTACTAACATAGAAGAAAGCGAGAAATATTTTTGTTCTTTTATCATATTCAGATTTTTTTAATGCATAAGAAAGAAATAAAGATAGGGAGAGGATACGAGTTACCTCCCTTGGGGGTGATTTCCCCCAAGCTAGTCTTTTGCTTAATGTTGATGATGAGGGTTGAACCCTGTGAGCGAAAGTAAGCTTGTAGGTCCGCGTTGGTGTTTCAGAGCGTGTTGTTGAGGGTGTTGAAGTGCGTATCCACGCGTTCCTGAAATGCAGCAAAACTCTCAACATGTGTATTGAGTGTGTATTAGATATCACCCGTGCGAATGTCGAGGTCATTGATTTGGCTCGTAAGATCTGCGATGTCTCTGCGCCTTCTTATTGAGGACGATCTTTGTGCACCAAATGTTGGAGGACAACTAGAGCTAGATGAGGTAAAGTGTGGCGGTCATCTGTGCTCCCACTCTGCGCTGCTTGCGCTCTGCCAACCTGAGCCTCCCTATTCGTGTGGCTACGGTGGCTGATCCCAACCGGGCTGATACCCAGGTGAGTGTACCAGCATCTGATGAGCTTGCCACGACGAACCTCCAGTTTCATGTGGTTGCGGGGGTTGACCCCAGCCTGGCTGATACACTGGGATTGCTCCCAGCATCTGCCCAGTTGGAACCCATCCCTCCTGGAACATCTTGTGTAAAATTTGCTGAGAGTGTGGCGGCTGATAAGTCATGTTCGCTTGTGTCCTTGACCTACTTCGGGTTTCCCTGCCAGACACATTACTCCTACAAGCTTCTTCTCGTGGTAGGAGCAGAAAGGTTAGCACCCACGACTTATACAAGTGAAGTCTCGGGTTAGGTAATGGGATCTCATTTGTATAATCGTGGAAGAAAAACACAAGAGACTGATCCTGGGCATGCTTAAGGATATGATCATGAATAAAGAATGACTCATCAAGGTACATGCGATCGGATTGGATATAGAGAGGAGCATAACCTTGGAGTGCACCGATTCTCATGGCGATACGAGTGATTAGTGAGGTACACTCAATAGTACCAGACATCTTATAATTATCTAACCATTGCATGATCATAGGCTTAATAGGAGAAACCTTAATTCTATTTACCATGGCATATAAGATCCTAAGCTCATCATTACGAACAGGTCTAACATCATCTATAGGGAAAAGCGAGATAACAAGCCACTTATGCATGAACCTCAAGGTAGAATGATGAATATCATTGCAGTGAGGTTTGAAATTACCAACGACCACTTGGTCGGAGATGCTCGTCCAGAAGGAATGACGGTTGTAGTCACGGATGGCTTAGTCGATGTCGATCTTGCACTTCTTATGAAAGCCGAGCAACAAACTCAGCTCTTTCCAAGTACGTGTGTACTCTTGCGGAAGAGGCAAAAGGAAATGCTGTCATCATTGTATTGCATGGTGCATAGGAATTAGATGGTGAGAGAGTGAGAGCCGTCCTCTGAAATAGGCACAAAAGAATCCCATCTAATTGCATGCCAAATGTTAGCAAAATCAATATTCATACCTATGCTCTCGAGAAGATCGGGGTCGATGTTCTTTGTGTGGGTGAAGACTTGATCATTCAAGAGGGCGTAGTCTTGCATTTCTCAGCCAGCGTGTAGGTACGAAAGGATTGCTTCCTCCTCCACGGTGTGTGGTTGAGCTTGCTCTTCATGTGGTGCCTCCTCTTGTAGCACTTCTCGTTGCACTTCCTCATCTTCGTCCATCGGACTATGCATGTAGTCGTGGGAGTGAGGCGTGCTTGAGCTCGCACGAGGGCGGCTTGAGCTCGATCCCATCATCCTCCAGATAGCACCTGAGAACCTTCTTCCAAGCCCACTCATGGTGGTGGAGCACAACACAAACAACTTACAAATGGGTTACGTTAGCGAAATCAATTGAAATTCTTACCCGCGAGTGGTTTCTCCGAGAGTTGGCTCCTTGTAGTGAAGAGAATAAGAGAGGGAGGAAGAGAGCTCGAATGAACACGAACACGAAAACAAACTTGAACAAAAACTTGAGAGAAAACCAAGGAGCAAAGAATTGGAGAGGGAGTGAATGGAAGAAGTGTTGAATGGATGATCAACACCCCCTCTCGGCCGAACCAGGGCCAATAGCTCTTGGACCCCAGCGCCTCCAATGACAAGGACCCCAGGCCCAACAACAATGACAGGGTGCCGCCTGTGGGACCTGCTGGCTGCCAGTTTTAGCCCACCGGCCCACAATGGCTATATTGCTTAGCTCGTGTGGTGCCCAGCCAAAGTTGGTTACCAGAAATGCTCTGAAATATTTTTGAATGTTTTTGTTCAAGCCAAAATTTATTTTTTAATATTTTATTTAGTAAATTCTTTTCCAAATTTTCCTTTTGAAAAGGGAAAAGGGCTAGAATAAATTCTAGCATGCAAATGCAATTTTGAAAAGCAAACATGCAAACGGGAAAATTAAATTTAGAAATTTAAATATGGGATATACCAGTTTACCTTTGGCAAGGGCTCAGAGGTTTGAGTCCGTTGAGCAGGACTTCTCCATCGAGTTTAGCTTGTGGATGGAGCTTCCAGCACGTCTGGTGTTGACGTGCTTCCCACCGGAGAAGATGACGTGGCCGATGGTGTGTTCTTGCGTTTCCATACCCGTCTATTCTTCCTTGACCTCAGTGACGAAGTCGATTATAAAGTATTCTCTGCGGGTGTCACCGTCGCCTTCTGCCTTGGGGGTTGGTTCTTCCAGTACCTCGGTCGTTTATTTCTTTCTAATTCTTTCTTCATGAATGCCTTCATGAAGGTGATGAGGTTGTCCTTCTTCTGTGGTGGTGCAGGTGTTTTCTGTTGGATTGGGGTTTGCACCCTGGGCTTGCCACGATTTCTTCTTCTTCTTCTGACACCTTGGGATTGGTCGGAGAGAGCCTTGTAATAAAACTCTTTCTTGGACTAGAACCAAAATACTTTGATTCTTCCTCCAACCCTCATCCTGATTGTATTGTTGCCGACATCAATCCGTGCTTGGGTGGCTCGAAGAAATGGTCGCCCAAGGATGAGTGGCATTTCTGTGTCCGTCAAGTATCAAGAACCACGAAGTCCACAATGACGTAGTCGTCTTGTATTCTGACTGGAATGTTACAGATTATTCCTTTGGGACATCTGATGGTTGAATCGGCAAGTTGTACTCGAATACTAGTGGGCATCACTTTTGCACTATGGTCGATGGTAGTGCAAATCGCCATGGGCATAATGTTGATCCTTGCACCAAGATCACATAAGGCTTGCTCGACGTAGTAATCTCGCAACAAAGAACTGATTGTTGGGTAGCCTGAGTCTTCCTCTTTAATTGCCGGCTCATCCCAATTGTTGTCTTGGAACCAAGGCCTTTTTGTATGGTTAGGATAGCGTGGTTCCCATCTAACAGAAACCACACTGACATTCTCGGGTTGTCTGGGGATTTTCCTGGTTTCCGAGTTAGGAGCAACGGCAAGAAGCTGAGCTATTTGGGTTTCTACCATTTTATTAAAACTCAGTTGACTTTTATATGAAGAGGATAAACTATCAAATTTAGTGTTTATGCTTTCAAGGGTCCTGTCATTGGCGGCAAGATTTTTAGAAAGGTTTTCATTAATTTTATTAATTTTAGCTTGGCTAGTGACAAGATCCCTTAAGGAGGGTTTGTTAGGATTGAAATTACCTTGGTTGTTACCTCCTTGGTACGGTGGACGCGACTACCTCCACCCTTGACTTCCCTGGGGACGATACCTGTTGTTGTAGTTGTTCACGAACGATAGTTCTTCACGAGTCTCGGTGCAGTCATTCCCCGAGTGTCCTTCATCACCACAAACTTCGCACATATAGTGCGAGTCGAATGCTTGCACATGCCTGGGTACGGATTCCGTGGTTCCCCTGGTCATCCATACGTTTTAGTCAGAGATCAAGCTTAGCAGCTAGCATGTCCGTCTCCTTGACGATATGCATGCCTTGCGTGCAGGCTTCACTCCAGCCCTGATTGGATACCATCTTCTCGATGAGTTCTTTATCTTTAGTGACCGATAGATCGAGATAGGTTCCTCCAGCAGCAGCATCAAGATGGGCATGTGATGATGATGTTAGCCCATTGTAGAAGCTTTGGAGGATTAGCCATTCTTCCATTCCATGGTGTGGGCAAGCAAGGATGTAATCCTACAGCCTTTCCCACGCCTACGGGATTGTTTCAGTGCTGATCTGCTGAAAGCTTGAAATCTTCCCACGAAGGGTGTTGGTTTTGCCCAACAGGAAGAATTTGGCGAGGAATGCATGGGAACACTTGGCCCAAGTATTGATAGCTTCCTTGTCCTTGTAGAACCATTATTTTGCTTTCCCCGGGAGGGAGAAAGGAAACATACAGAGTCTGATGATATCGGGCTCAACTCCTTGTACGACAATAGTGTCGCACAGCGTAAGGAACTGATGTAGATGCACATTGACATCCTCGTTACGCTTGCCACAGAACGGGCTAGCCTAAACCATGTTGATAAGGCTGGTCTTAAGCTCGAAGTTCCTGTCACCAACGTCGGCAGTAGTGCCTACGACCACATTGCCAGCGGAGGGAACGGAGAACTCGCGCAAGGTCTTCTCAGCAGCCAAAGCAACTGGTGGCTGTTCTTCGACTGGTTCGTCTGCCGCGAGAACGTTGGGAGCGGGATTGACGCGAGGTCTAACCCTTATCTTAATACATTCCAGATTTTCAACGAAGTTTTCCGGCAAGTCAAAACCGGTCATGCACTACCTTGTTCTCAATCCAATTAGGAGAAAAGAAATATCAAGTGTTAGCCTACATAAGCAATGGGTACTCACTTAAACATATAGTCAAGAGTATGCATCGATAATACATACAAGAGATTATATATATATATGTGTCTATAAATATATATATATATAGATAGTGTATATTTGACTCCCAGCGTGTTAAATAATATTCAGCACCCCGACGGAGTGCCGCCGAGCTCCAGTGAATTAAAAATACCCACCGATGACCACATAATTACTTACAAGGCAACCAGATCTGTAAAAGTAATTACATGCAACGATTCCGGAAAAAAAGCGTTGGCTCCGCCAGCGTATAACTCTCGGACCCGTCGTAGTAATTACTACCGAGACGCACTCAACGATGATTTTTCAGTTCCATAACACAAAAACCAAACACAGATTACGGTCCACTATTGTTTAAATTCATAAAAAATTGCACCATTGATAACATCTTCTTAAACGGTTAGCAGACATTTCCTCCCCAATCTCATCCCCTGAGAACCCGTCAATGTAATCCCCGCTCCTGCCCCATCCGCCGGATCTGCCGCCCTGCTCCACTCCATCCGAACTCCCCTCACCTATCTCCGTCGCAGACCACCCCAACACCTCGCGGACCCTGCGTAGTCCTGCCGCCGGACCCGTCGTCGTATTTGCCTTCCAGTTGAGCGGGTGCCGCCCATCAGACCCGCCGCTTGGTGGAATCGACCCCAGCAACGGAATCGACCGCACCGTCGGGTGGAATCGACCGCGCCGCCGGGTGGGATCGACCGCGTCGCCGCTGCATCCTCGCTATTCTGTGGGGGCATGGCGGCGCAACGGACAGACCACCCTTGGCAGCCACCAGGTCAGTTCAATCCCCCACCCGTTCTTCCCGTCTGGCCGTAGGGTTGTCTCATCCGCGGAGTAGGCTCTAGGTGAGCCCGATCCTCTCCCCGATTGGCATATAATCAATGCACAGCAGATAATGCAGATGCATGTGTCAGTTTGATTTGGATTCTCCAAAATCGATTCCTTTTTTCACAGAATGCTTGCGCCGCTGCCGATTCGTGGGGTTGCCCCTCAATTTCTCACGCACTGGTAGTATTCCAAAGTTTCGGTAGTTCACACAGCCATCATTAGTCGATTCCGGTAGGCAATGTTCATATAGGTTCTCACATTGAAGTTTTATCCAGACAGTTTTCAATATCAATGTGTATTCAGTAATCTCCAGAACGAGCTTTTCGAAAACTGCCCCCGCAATGTGTATCCATGTGTATTCAGACACAACAGGGTATATGGGTCTAGCTATGTACAGATTGCAACCAAAATGAGTAAAATATATCCTATTATGTGTTACTCATTTCCTTCTTTTTCCACAGCATGAGCGCTCATGACCATGTACAGCAAGAACCGTTGGGTCTGCATTGGATGCTCCAGCCCAGCGAGTGCAAGTAAATCAACATAAGAGAGCTGTGCAGAAACGAACAGCTCAGCCTCCTAAGGCGACTGATGCACCATCTAGTAATCCAGTTCCCCCGTCTACCATGCAGTGTAGCATGCCTTTAGTGCAAGAATTGTGGTTCATCTACCACCGGGGGAGTCCATGGATCGATGGACCTTACAAGGAGCGAATTCACAAGGTGTAGACCCATTTGATGGTAAGAAAACAGACGGAGTAGTAATTATTGCATTGTATTACTACTATTTTTTCAAGATAATGAGTAGTAATTATCTCTGACTTTGTCGGGTCAATACAGCTTGATACTATTTTACTGTTCAAGATGAACTTGGAGTGATACAAGATAATTGAAAATGGAGTAATTTTTGCGATCCAGGTCCCAATTATAAAGCGAGGGTAAAAATCATCATCAATCTGAGAATATTAAAGTTTTTTTGTGATACAGGAATGAATATGACAAGCTTAAGCGCATCCTGAAATACTCCATACAAGTGAAAAGCATTTTCTTGTAAAAATTTGCTGAGAATTGAAGACGTACTCCTCTAGTTTATTGGAAAATATGCACGATATTTAGAAAAATATTCATAACAATTGAAAATTACTCTCCAAGTTAAAGAAAGGGTCAACCTCCCTGAAATCTCTCCCTCTCTATGCATGCAAGTGTGTTAACGCCTACGAGTACTCATACTTTACCATATTGGTCAACCTTGCTTGCATGCAAGAAAGGAGGCAAGTTTTACTCCGGCATTGATAGAACGCTATCCTGATTGAACGCATGTGTTACATGCTGAAGCACACCGTGTATAACGAGTGAGTCAAAATAGTCTTCAATGTACGTATACATAGATGCGCGAAATAAATGATGAGCTACAGACCAGTTCGAAGCTTTCACGAAAAATAATGGTTCGGCATCTCAACAGGAAGCAAAACCAGCACTTCAATCATGAGGCAGAAGAATTTCACTCCTTCAGGTGAAAATGAAGTAACCACAAGGCGCCAGGCCAATAAATATTTTGAATGAAAGGAGTATTTTTTTCCGTGTAGCATGCCAAGTCCAACCAGCAATAAATTCGCCCGTGCATTACGGTTGCACGAATTGATGACTCGACTACCAAAATCAGCTTCTCTGCAAACTGAGATTCGATTTTTATAGTTGTAGGCAAAAAAGGAGTAATTTTGTGATTATTGTGGCTCATCGGAGCTCCGACCAGCATGCCTCCGGGGCGTTGAATATTATTCACCACACAGCGTGGTGAATATCCATGTCATATATATATATATATATATATATATATATATATAGCTGCGTGGTGAATATTATTCAACGCGACGGTGGTGTTGTGGCCTGAGCTCCGGTGAAGTAAAAAGGCCTACTAATCTTGTAATAACTCTGTTTTTGTATTGAGTACTCCCTCCGGTTCTCTATTAGAAGTCGTTTTGGACAAGATTTGAGTCAAACATTGGGAATATAAATCATGAATAACTTTTAAGTCGTTGAGTTTGAAAATGTGAAAATCATATAAATAGATTTGTCTTGAAAATTACTTTCATAAGAATATACATATATAATTTTTCAATAAAGATTTTTATAGAAAAGAGAAGTCAAAATTGTGCTTTGTTGACCGTGTCGCTGTCCTAAAAGAGAAGTCAAAGTTGTGATTTTTATAGAAAATGTTTATTTTACCCTGTTTTCTTTACTGAGAGTAAAAATCCAGCTTTTGAACACAACAATGGACATAGGCCGCGGAGACCTGCAAGTAAAAAACTATTTCGTCTATAGGGTGTAGTGGCGTCCAAAATCATCTGAGCGTGGGCTTGCACGGCATCTCATTGCGATTAATGTGACATTGCATGAAGAGAGGGTTTTCAGGCGGTTAACACCTGCATATGCATAGGTTACCGTGTGCGAGATTCCAGTGATCTGTATCCTTTGAATGCTTGCAAAACATTGATTCAATGGTGCAAAATTAATGCACTTAATGCTGACAGCATAGGTACCGTCGTAGCACGCGGCAAACTACAAGCAGTTAACACCTTTGCATGCAACGTTAATTACAGGATTTACTCCTTTAGATTCTAAAAATTATTCCTCGTGTATATAGAACACAATTATGCCAAATTATTCCCTCCATACTCATAAAACATGTCGTTTTGGACAAGATCTCAGTCAAACATTGGGAACATAAATCATGAATAACTTTTAAGTTGTTGAGTTTGAAAATGTGAATACTACATGAATAAATTTGTCTTGCAAAATACTTTCATAAAAGTATAGATATGTTAGTTTTTAACAAATATTTTTATAAAAATAAGAAGTCAAAGTTATGCATTGGAGACCGTGTCGCTGTCTTAAACGACATGTTTTATGAGTATGGAGGGAGTATTTATTTTTCCATAAAATTACTTCTTGGTCTCTAAAATATGTTATTGTGTACATGATCTCTAAAATTATTCCTTGTGTGCATGGATATTTACTTTTCAGTTCTGGGTGGTAAAATCTGAAACTATGGCAGCAAATTGTAGCGGAACGAAGGCATCAACATTAAGGCCCTCCATCAGTGGGCATCACTCTCCGCACTTTCATGCCGGCTGCCGCTCTGCCATGCTGATGAACGCCATGCTGATGAACGGCCTCGCAAAGATCACTTCAGGGCGGTGCAGCACAAGATGGCAACGCTGCATCATACCATATGTGGGGGAGGATAATGTTCGTCCTGCACGAAGGTTTTACAGCCGTGTGACCTTGCCGACCGGAGGAGGCTAGCGCCGCCGGTCAGTAATCAGCATCTGAAAACGCAAACATGCTAAACTGGTGAAGAAATAGTTGCACGGACAATTTTTACTACCCGGAATAAAACAGAGTAATTTGCGACCCTCCTGAGCTTGCCGGAGCTCGGCCGAGGGGCTGGCAGCGTGCCAAATAGTTCCGCTGCCATAGATTGCATTCATTGGAACAAATAATGAATTTAAACGCTCACATAATCAACCGGTGGCAGAATAATAACTTTGAAGGGAAAGAAATCAATGCGGTGAAGTTTTGCCAAGATTCAGCACATCAATCAGAGTGAATGAATGGGAAATGGCGTCTGCAGCTTAAAAATGGAACTTGGATTATCTTGAGAAAGTAATAGTAAATGGAGAAATAATTACTACTAGAGTACGGTATATAAGAGCAACTTGGATTGCCATCTGAGATGCTGCTACCTGCTACATGCCACTGGGATATTCAGAAACATGACAATTCCTCCTCTTTGTGAGTCTGCCGGTCGTGGACGTCCGCCATGGCGTAGATGCATGATAGAGCTGGGGGCAGCCACCGATGCCGACGAGAAAAGGGCTGCTGGCCGTCGGTGACGTCGTTGGCGCCAAAATCAAGCAGCCGCTACTGCCGACGAGAGGGGCCGCTGCAACGCAGGTGGCCGCATCACCGTCGTCAGAATCGAGTTGTGCGTCACCGTCGTCGCCAAAATCGAGCTATGCGCAGCCGCCGATGTCAACGATGCCGACGAGAGAGGGGCTGCTATGACCCACGTGGCCGCATCACAGTTGCCAGAATTGAGATGTGCGGCCACCGCTGATGCCGACGAGAGAGGGGTCGCGGCGATGCACGTGGCTGCGTTGCTGTCATGGGAATCGAGCTAGGAGGGGCCGAGGGATATAAATAGGAAAGTGGGCTAATTTTGCATTTAATGTCAAATTGATTAGCGCCATGATCATCGACAATGAGTAACCTTCTATTATGGAAAGGTTTAATGTGCATAAATCTTTGTTGGTTCGCCGGACTCCAGTGGAGCTCCGGCGGGATGTTAAATAGTATTCAACACACTATGAGATGAATAGTACTTCCCTATATATATATATGTTATTTTTATTTTTATATTTTTCGCCATCTCCCCGGCAACAGTGCCAGACATGCTTGTTGGCATTTCTTACGTCATCGTTAGGGTTTTGCCCTTAGCAACAGCGTCAGAAATGACCGGTGGATGGTTTTTTTTGAATCACCACTGGGGTGCTATTTTATTATGAAAACATGTTGAGTGGGTGTCCTTAATATTACTACCGGGTACAAGACGTGATAATATTATCAAGAGACGAGCCTTATTTATGGGGGTGAAGATGTATCCGCAAGCGTACAGATACATATTTATTAAACCAGTTGTAGCATTTCACCCATAAGTATTCCCAAGGGTATCATTATTTATATTTTACCAGGAGATGGACTTATGAAAATGTGTGTGTGTGTCGTATGGATATATTGAGTCCATACCAAGGACATTATGAATTAGTAAAGCGTACCAAAGCATAATGCAGGCGTAAGTAATTGTTGGGGGTGCGCCTTAGGAAGCCTAAGGCTAGGGACCCCCTTTGTGTATAAAAGAGACCCGAAAAGGAGGTTTAAGGGCATGCTTGCAAGGGCCGAGGACCTAATTGTAATGGCCAGGGGCCTCAGATGTAAATATCATGGACCTAATTGTAATATTCGACCCCACCAAGGGAAATAATATAATCAACCACCTTCTCTCTCCTAGGGTTTGGAAGGGGAGGGCACCTCCTCTTCCTATAAATAGGACCCCAAGGGGTGGAGGAGGAGGAGGCTGGGCCATGGTATTCATTGATTTCTTGTTCAATTGTTCCAAGTTTCCCATTCTTCTTCTCTTTCTATCTGCTTGAGATTTTCAGATCCCAACAGTGGCGCCCACCGTGGTTTTTTGCACGAAGCAAAGTTCACGATTACCACTACGAAACATATTCTTCCAAAATTCGAAAGTGCTAGACATGATATTTGTTGCTGGTGTGATCTTTCCATCACCTTAGGAGGTGATTTCTTAGTATATCAAAATCTCGAAATCTTAGAATCTCGAAATCTCAGAATCTCGGAATCCGAGAGAAATCTCAAAATCTCGGAACGAGAAAAATCTCGGAATCTCAGAACGAGAGAAATCTCGAAAATCTCAGAATCTCGGAATATGCACGAAAAAAGTTCACGATTACCATAGCCAAAACATTTCTTACAAAGATCGAAGGTACTAGACATGATGTTTGTTGCCCGTGTGATCTTTCCATCACCCTAGGAGGTGATTTCTCGAAATCTCAGAATGAGAGAAGTCTTAGAAATCTCGGAAATCTAGAAATCTCGGAAATCGTAAAATCTTAGAAATCTTGAAATCTCGGAAATCTCGAAATCTCAGAAACCTTTGCCCGCTCATTTGGTTTTCTTGTTTCTACGAAAACTTCTGGTTATTTTCGTACTTGGGGTTTATGATCTTTCATGTTTATAAACTTCCTAATTTTTGCGAACCTCGAGTGGAGAACAAAGATTGTTTTCTAAGCAAATATTTGCGTTTTTAGCCTATTCCGACAAGAGTCTGGTTTGTTGAATATTCCTTAAAAGGTTCTTAACCTCGAGTAGGAAAACAGTAAGAAAACAAAGATTCCCATAACAAAAAAAAAAATTCAAAGATCGAAGGTACCAGACATGATTTTTGTTGTAGGTATTACCTTTCCATCACCCTAGGAAGTGATTTCCCAGAATCTCGGAATCTCAGAACGAGAATCTCGGAATCTCGGAACAAGCAAAATTTCGAAATCTTGCAAACCTCACAGTCTCGAGCAGTACCTTGCAAAATAATAATATATTAATCATATCTATGCTAACGTTTGTGATTGCAGGTTGTATCCTTTAAAGCAATATGTTTAACGTTCCGTCTTTAACTTTAATATCTTCTATGCTTCCGTATAAGTTTTATTTTTAAACCATCGCTTGAGAATTTTTAGAATCAAAATTATTAAATGTTTGGGTTTATAAAACCTTTTATCTTTAGTGAGTTTCAAGTAGCCAAAAAAAACTCTATTTCCTTGTGATACAAGCCTTGTTTCCCGGTATGTATAAAATTCTTGGAAATTTTTGCACTCGGAGCTCACCAAATTTTGTGTCTACAAAACTTCCGTTTTGCGTGAGCTTAGAGTGAGAAAAATTATATCTCTGTAGTCTAAGCTTACCAAACCTTTGTGTTTACAAAACTTTCATCTGAGATCCTAGTTGTCTGAATGAGAACTCAAAGAGGAACTATACTTTTTCAAAAATATGTCATTTCAGAATTTTATAAAATCATAGAACTTTTGGTAATACTGAATTATTACAAAAACTCAAGTAGGTTGAAGCAACCGAGGGTTGCGATATCAACCGGGGCAATAACGCCGCGAAGGCATAAGTCCACAAAACTCTCGAATCGAGTTTTGTCGACTTATACGTAATTCAGAAGTTTTCACAAAAAAGGGAGAAAATCTTCAACATATTTTTCTCAAAATTCCCACACTCGAGGCTCATGGTTTTCCATGTTTAAGAATTCTGGAAGCTTAGGTGGGCTTCGAATGGTGATTGAACAGTGCTAGATGTCCAGAACTTTATTTTCAGCGTTCGAAGCTTGAGAGAAGAGGTGGAATCTCGGAAACTAATGGAAACTCTACTAACTGTTGTGCGTGTACTGCCAAACTAAAACATGCATGCACATAGAAAGCAAGCAAGCATGCATGCGCTATCATGCACGTGATCGAAGCCAGCATGACTTCGCAAGCATCTACACAACCTCCGTTACTATCGTCTCCTTCAGAAGTTTTTGCTATGTTAAAAATTCTTTTCCTAGAACACTAGAGGGGCTACGTTTAAAAACTCACTTCCATTCCTTAGAAAATTTTATCACTAACTTGCAAGTCTTCACTAGTGTATATTGGTTTTCATCGAATGGGGACATGATATTTTGGTTCAAATGGGCATTTGAGTCTTGCCATTTTTTGAAATTATCTCAACACTTGGTTTTCATCATCTATTGGAATCATATCTATCTGTATTCATCAAGTTATAACCTTTGGAAGCTGATCAAGACAATCCAGGACATTATTCTGTTGAGCATTCCTCTCTACTACGAGATAATTCCATGCATATCGAAGCATTTCATTCATATGCATCAACATGCATCATGAGCTTTGCTTTACATGGATACATCTCATACATGAATGAAAGGGCCTTGAGGCAACAATAAGTTGCGGCCATATTCCAAAATTTCCAAAAGAAAGGGCCTTGAGGCAACAATAAGTTACGGCCATATTCCAAAGTTTCGGAATGAAAGGGCCTAGAGGCAACAATAAGTTGTGCCCATATTCCAAAGTTTCCGAATGAAAGGGCCTTGAGGCAACAATAAGTTGCAGCCATATTCCAAAGTTTCCGAATGAAAGGGCCCGGAGGCAAACAATAAGTTGCGGCCATATTCCAAAGTTTCCGAATGAAAGGGCCCCGAGGCAACAATAGGTTACGGCCATATTCCAAAGTTTCCCACAAGTTTACATTTTCTGTAATATTACTTCCTTAATGTCAGATACAACAATAAGTTGCGGCATTAGGTTTACTTTTCAAATACTCAGAAGCCAAAGGCAACAACAAGTTACGGCATCAAATCTACACTGTAGTATATACTTGTTTTTCCTCTAACTTTACGGGGCTTAAAGTTTCATTGATGAAACAAACAAGAGTTGCAATTTCGATCCTACTTTTATATAGATTTTCTAAATCCACATATGTAACACTTGCAAACTTCTTAGAAATAACTTTCAAAATCGAAAGTTCTAGTATTTCTTTACCTCACAACAGCTATTTTTTTTGGCTAAATGCTAAGGGCTAGGAGCTATGAGTCAAGCTTGAACTTTGCAGTCATAAACAAAAGTCCTTGAAGGCTTCTTTCGTGGGTTTCGGAGATGAGAACCGATCCTGGAAGTTTAGCATTCAACATTCTTCCTTTTTCTTAGAGTCTCGAAACTCTCAGATTCCCGAAACCGATCTTTTTTCCTGAAAGAACACAAAAAGGGGGGAAATTTTGGATTGCAAGGGGATTTTACTCCTCCTAGGGTGAAATAACTATTTCTAATAAGGAAATAAGCGATTCCCACAACCTCAAGTGCTGAGATTCAGAGAAATTTCCTTGTTGCGGACAAAAAGATGTGATTCACCCAGAATGATCTAGACTTGTATATGTTCTAAGAAACTTCTCAATTCCAGACTCGAGTCATGTTCCAAGAAACTTCACAATTCGGGACACAACACATGTTTCGCACCCTCGGAGCATCAGGAGAAACACAGAACCTCCGAATTTCTCGGTTCCAAGATTCCTGGATTTCTTAGAACTCTCAAGATTTTGGACTTTACAGAATATCGCTCATTTCTGACTTGGATGGAGAAATTGTTGACTTATTTCTTGTCCGAGACTAAAATACATGTTTTATAGCCTGAATGGGATTAATCTATAACCCTCAGAATAGTAAAGTGTCCAGGGAATATACAATTCTTGTTTGGTTTCAGGAAAGAAGAGTTCTTCGGACTTACATGTCCAAGGGATTGTGATTCTCCAAAACGTCTGTTCCAGGTCCGAAGGTCCTCAAAAAATGATACTGATGTCCAAGCGTTCTAGCACTTTTTGTTCCAGATCGAAGCTGCCCATTACAGAACCAGATAAGTTATCCATACGCCACTTCAGTTTCGCAAAAATCCTACTTATAGGACAGCTTCGCTTATTTCTGTCTACGTTAGAACAACGTTCCTTCATCTAATACTAAAACCAACTCCACATGTCTATGTTTTTTAGCTATGTGTCTTTGTATCGAGGATAATGTCAAAGCCATACACAACAACTAGAATTTTTGACTACATGCTAGGGGCTGCCGTTCTTCTTTATATAAGAGTCTCTAACTACAACAATCAAAATTTTTGCCAGCAATTGCTAAACACAAGTGGACCTTTTTATGGCCTTAATTAAGAATCAAACAATTTTAAGGCGCGAGGGTCATCTTCTTTTTCTCTGGACAAAATTTTTTAAAACCGTATGGTCCATGTAAAGATAACTAGCTAAAGTATGTACTAATAAAAAGCTCGCAAGGTACAAAACTAAAAGTGTTCTCGTATTTTAAAACCTAGAGAGAACTTCGGAAGGCAGTTGGCCATATATTCAATGATCTTTTCAGCCTATATGCTTACTGGCCAAAACTCCAAGGTTTCGGTTAAAGTAGTCAAATTTCCAAAAAAAAAATCCATATCCAAGGATCTTTAAAGGCTATTTTTATACATTTCCTAACTTTGTGAGAGCCTCGGATAAGGAAGTGTTAGTCCTTTTTGTTCTGTTCAGCGGTCTAAGAGAAAGTGACGTCACCATAAGTGATAGTCGCCAGAACCCAGAGATTTTTCTAACTATCTAAGGAGCGATGTCTCCAAAGAAGCACATTCTCTTTTTTATCCAAAAGTTGTGTTTCTTATCTATAAGAAAAATTCTTGGGAATTTTTTACACTCGAAGCTTACAATTTTTACCATGGTCAGATAAGTTTCCTATCTATCCTTAATCTATGATCAATATTCATTTCTTATTTATGATTCTATAAATTTTACGTAACATGCAAGTTATTTTAACTAGCAAGAAATATCATACCTTTTACTGAGACATGTGATACAAACTCTCTACATGGCATAAAACAACTCGTATTCATAATGTATTATGCGTAATATATAAGAAAATGATTATCATCAGTACTATAAACAACACAATTTGCTATTTTAGCTTGCTTCCTAGCCACTTGATTATTACAAAGCTAATTTTAGCTTAACAAATTACTTGTCAATTGGCAGATCTTTTTTAATGGTCAAGGCTACTTTTTAGTTTCAAAGAAAAAACTTTCAGGCTAAAGGGGCTCTCCCTCGGAATCTCTGAAATCCTCAACATCACCTCAAGGGGCTCGCCCCCGGAATCTTGGTCAACCTCGACATCGCCATCTACCTCATCGCCTCAAGGGGCTCACCACAGGAATCTTTGTCACCTTCGACATGGCTATATCAAACTCAACATCGTCCTCATCAACCCGAAGTCTTCCACTCCATCGGCTTGAGGAGCTCAACCACACTACTTCCAATACATGCGGAGCTTCTCTCACGAACACCAGCCAAGAGGGATGGGGGTGTACTGGAGAACCAGTCCATCCTAGTTGTCTGGTGCTCGTGAGAGAAGGTTTGAAGATGTTGGAGCTAGCTTCGGAGGCGACAACAACATCAACTCTTGAAACAAGGTCTTCCGAACAAGTCTTAGGAATGAAACTCCGAATCGAAGCTCATCATTCAAGACACTCGGATGCATGGCACTTGGAGTTAGAACATGAAAACCCGAGAATGTGCATACTCTTTTCTCCATGCCCTTTTTTCCCACTGGGTTTTTGGGATGGAATTTTTACTGAGGTGCACACGAGGAACTTGTAAAGGACATTCCTTTGCAACCAATATTTAAATTGTAATTGGGCCTCTTTTAAACAAATAGCAACTATTGGGTCTTGTTGTGCCGACCAAGACCAAATAGTTGAGGGGCTACTGTAGGGGGTGCGCCTTAGGAAGCCTAAGGCTAGGGACCCCCTTTTTGTATAAAAGAGACCTGAAAAGGAGGTTTAAGGGCATGCTTGCAAGGGCCGAGGACCTAATTGTAACAACAGGGGACTCAATTGTAATGACCAGGGGCCTCGGATGTAAATATCAGGGACCTAATTGTAATATTCGACTCTACCAAGGGAAATAATATAATCAGCCACATTCTCTCTCCTAGGGTTTGGAAGGGGAGGGCACCTCCTCTTCCTATAAATAGGACCCCAAGGGGTGGAGGAGGAGGAGGGTGGGCCGTGGTATTTATTGATTTCTTGTTCAATTGTTCCAAGTTTCCCATTCTTCCTCTCTTTCTATCTGTTTGACATTTTCGGATCCCAACAATAATGAATAAGATATAAGATATATATGATATGATTAGGGGTAAGTGACACACACAGCCATCATCTCAAATAAAGAATATATCTAAGGTTAGTAGGAGCAGTCACTAGAGTCGTCCTTAGATCCGTAGATACTAGCAAAGCATGCATCATATGGTTAGTCTAGATCTATCCTATTGCACCGAGGAGAATACACTCCCCTGGTATGCCAGGGTAGCATATCTTTCAGAACTTCGACACCATAGACTCACGTGGGGGAATACGAGCGATGTACGTGGCTGTCACCACCCGCACACCTACCACTCATACCATGAAATATGATCATTTGTTGTGGATCCTACGACACCTGAGCACCACGCCCACGGTCGTGATCACTACTACTAGCCCCCCCGGAACCCGAGCCATGATGACCCACATGCATAGAGCTAGAGCAAGCCCGAAGGCACACCCCACCGTTACAATAAGCTAAACCTATACTAAACATAATAGTATAGCACATGAAGGTATATAATAAGGTATAAATTACTATAAGAATAGTAGAAATACCAAACTCTGTATAAATACGAAAGATACGAGTTGAGTACAAAGTCAAACCGTAGGTCGGAGGTTGAAGCCAACCGACCCGAGGCGATTGCTCCGCACTACTAGCGAGAAAGCTCTAGGCTAAGCTCCACTACCTAGACTAACGAATACAAAAGAGAGAGAGAGAGGCTATTGTGTGGTGTGTGTGAAGGGGGTGGAGGACCTATAGGGGTGGTGGAGGCGGCTCCCGGGGCTTCTTGGCGCCAACTCCACCGCCAACCGCCTTGGCTCACGCGGGAGAATCTTGGCGGGAAAATTGGGCGCGAACTGCCTTGGTGCTGGTTTGGCCGAATCAGTCGGTCGGCCAAACCAGGCCTAACCCATCTGGCTGCCGCCTTCAGCTGGTGGGCTGGTGGGCCTCTATGGTTGCCATTCCTCGTGGGCCCCGCTTGTAATGAGTGGATTTGCTTGTGTTTTGAGCCTATTCTTGACCATGTTGGATCACCGTATGTCGGTCTTCATGCAAGTCTTGTAGTTCTGCATGGTTTTCCCCTTTTTCCAGCTTCTCATCCCTGAAATACTAATTGATAGAAGTTAGATAATATGTTAGCGAGAGATGCTAGTTTCTTCTTTATTCGAGTAGTGTTGATGACTTAATATATGCTCTAAAGACCGTCAACAATCGTCTCCTTGATTCGCTGCTTCTTTGCAGCACCGCCCCTTCGTCGCGCACTCGCGCCTCCGCCGTGGAGTCGCTGAGTTGAAGGATAGCACCGCGCCGCCACCATCAGGCCTGTGAAGCAGGGTGCCGCGCCGCCGCCGTTAATGGGGCTGCAGGGCGCCACGCCGCCGCCGTTGATGGGGCTGGGTAAACTTGGTGCACTGGGTTTCCTTGACTTGGTTCAGCGGGCTCCCGCGGATGGGGTTCTTGCAGGACGGTGATGTCTGAACCTTCACGCCTTGAACTGCCATCCATGGTGGCAAGGAATTCCCTGGTCGATGTCCAACGTCGACTAAAAGAAACAGAAGATAATGGCCAACAACATATCAGCGTTCCAAGATTGTGTTCCGTTCGTTGGGCTTGCTATCAACGTTCCAAATTTCCTTCTCTCCTGGTCCATATCATAATTGATGGTGGTTGATGGCAGCCTACGGACGACCAGTTTGCAAAAATTTCAGCTGCGAACAAAGCAAGCCCTTTTCTATGCGTGCGTGGACTCTGAACTTCTGAAGGTGTGTTTGCTCCAGCTCCCATCGCGAACTATGGATTTCTTCAGGCCAGATCTCTAAAACGACGCACTGTTTCTCGAGCACACCTGGATAGGAGTTCTGTAGGGCCAGAGCTGCACAAAGAGATGCACCATTTTGAGCAACGAAAATTATCGCAATATCCGCGAAAGAAGAAGACTGGCTTGTTCAAAGCAATCACTTTGTTCCAAGGGAGGGCACTGCTTGCCCAGCCCCATCAACGGCGGCGCGGCGATATCCTTCCCCTCAGCGACTCCATAGCAGCGGCGCGACGAAGGGGCGGTGTTATAGAGAAGGAGCGAATTGAGGGGGCGGCGGTCGACTGAGTGGGGGGCTGTGTGTATGGGAGGTAGGGGGTCCTATGCAAAAGTACCGTGATGAGAGGGGAGCAGGTGGGCGGTTAATTGTAAATTGCTCTTACTTCTCTCCCCAACTTTTGGATCTAGATGCAACGTCCTTGATTGGAGTTTCCAAAGTTTACATAAGGTGGTTGGTTTGCATATGATACGCTCCCATTTAACACCATAGAAATAGCATTATTTTTTATGAAGGATCCCTGTCTTTTGCACAATGGCAAGCTTGTTTTGCACAAAGGCAGACATCAAGGAGAGAATTAATGTTTGGTTGAGTAGTTTGTAATTTTTTTATGTTTCAAACCATAGGTCTTTGGCCTTGTAAACTGTACATATTATCATTCACAGACAAAAGGGGTAGCGGTAGGGATGAAAATGGATCGGATACGAACGGATACTACGGGTACAGATACAGATAATTTTTCTTTCTCGGACTGAATTCTCAGATCAAATTCGGATACGAACAATATATTTTGTGTCGAATAGTGATATTCATCATATTTGGATCATAGAAATTCAACTTTGAACTTTCGGATATTAATGCGGTACGGATAGTTACGTATATTAAATGTCCGGATTCGGATACGGTCTTACCATTTGTTTGTCCGACCCTTTCGGTCGGACGGATAATATCCGTACTACTTTCATCCCTAGGTACCGGCCTCCTCTGCCGTTTCCATAAAAAAACAAAAAGGGAGAAAACTCTTGCTTTGAAATTTCGTAATAGATGTCTCCTTGGGCCACTTTTCCAGCATTGCCGTCAAGTTTGCTAACTTTTCAGCTTGGTAAATTTTACTTGTTAAATCTTGTGTTTTATCAACTTCTAAAAAGATATACCAAATAAAAAAAGAGTCGGTCTCCAACAGTTTGGCATAATTCACTTGTCAAATTCAGATCTAACTTACATCAGGAACCCTGAGAGAGAAATAAAATTATGTTTATACCCTTCCACCTCTTGAAAACTTATATCAAGAACCCTGAGACAGAAACAAAATTATTTTTATATCATTCCACCTCTTCTAATGGATGGATGCGCCGCGGATACCCGCGCGCATATATATGGGCGCGGGGAGACTCTTTTTTCCAACTTGAGATAATAAATGCCAACCTAGGATGAGGAACTATTGGAGAATATTTTTCCTGTTTTTGCCAAAAATAAATAAGAATGGCAACTTGGGATGGGGAACTGTTGGAGATGTTCTTACCTCATAGAAAATACGAAGTATAACTAAAGATGATGAAAATCTATATGGGGACAAGTCAATCGTTCGTTAACTAAACCTTTGAATTCTACATTAGAAGAACAAAAAACTGAAGGTCACAGAGTGCTTGACTTTCTAAACACACATACAAAAAGAAATGGATTGAAAACCAAAAACTGAAGGTATTGATGATGCATGCTCCATGTGTTTCCAATTTCTTGTGCTTGACAAGTTATAGCAGGGCGGTTGGTTTATATATGGTGGTTTTAAATGAATCTGTTGTGCAACAGAAACTCATTAAAACATCACTTATCTTTCCTTGCACGTGATGTGTGTCACCAAAACATGATGCCCTTCAAATCGGAAACCATATGGAATTAGTAACAAAGCAGGAATTATGAGTTTCACAATGGAATTGTGTAGTTCATGTATCTACATGTTTTTTTTAACCTTGGTTTGCATGTTTCTAAATTCATTTTTGAAATTTTACTCAGAAGATGCAAAAAACAGTTTTCTAGTTTTTAAAATGAAACAATCTCAAAAAAAAGTTTTTAAAATGAAACTATCAGTTTTAACACACTTCGAAGTTTTTAGGGTATTTGTCGCTCACAGAAAATAAAATGTTTCCTGCTTCGTATGTTTAACGTTTGCCTTTTTCTTTCACATTCATAATTTTGCAGGTCTTTGTTGGCAGTTAACAATAACTATAATCGGTAACGACACTGGATTCTTTTTGTTTTTCACGAGTACTAGATTCGTTTGTACTCCAAATAATATTTATCAACTGTAGCATGACAAACTATTGCCCATGTTGACAAAATGCAGGGACATTTAGACTGACGATCTGAAATTGCTGGCCGGAGGGAACGAGAAAAAGGGTACTCAGGCAACCTTCAGATATTACTTACTCGTGGCATGAATTATATTGGTTTTAAAAATTCAATTAAATGACAAGTAAAATAATGAGAATATCTATAAAAACCCACGAATAGCAGAAGAACTGCAACTCAACAGCCTGATAGTACCTAATGAACTAGTAACCTCGTCACATAGAAAACCCAGTTCACAACATGCTTGCAAACAAGGGCAGCTCTTCAGCCGGCCAGAATGCCGTCGGCGAGGCCGCCATTGACCTCCCTCTAAAGATACGCGTATACAAGAATGGCCAAATCGAGGGGGTCCTGCGCAGTCCCTTCGTGCCAGCGTCCGAGGACCCTGGCATCACCAGGGTCGCGACGAGGGACTCCGTCGTCGACCGAGACACCGGCGTGGCGGCGCGCCTGTTTCTGCCCATCGGTTCCGTTGCAACGGGCCGGAGGCTTCCCCTCGTCGTGTTCTTCCATGGAAGTTCCTTGGTCGCGGCGGCGGAGAGCGCGTTCTGCCAGACGTACCACCAGTACGTCACCTCCCTCGCCGCGCGCGCCGGGGCAATCGTCGTGTCCGTGGAGTACCGTCGGCCACCGGAGCATCCCACAACCGCGGCCCACGACGACGCCTGGAACGCGCTCCGGTGGGCGGCATCCCTCTCTGACCCCTGGCTCTTGTACCACGCCGATCGTCGCTGCACTTTCCTCGCCGGCGACGGCGCCGGCGGCGACATCGCATACCGCACGGCTGTACGCGCCAGCCGGGCTGGTGAGGACATTGACGTCGAGGGGCTGCTCCTCATGGATCCGTACTTCTGGGAACCCGGGTGGCTGCCTTATGAAAAGGTCAGCCATGGTTGGTTTCTCACGCCGGCCGAGATGGCGCAACTACCATGCCGGCGTGCGCTGGTAACCGTGGCCCTGGCCAAGAATGGCGCTGCCATGGGGGAACGCGGGCGCAGGTTGGCGGCACGCATGCGCGGCTGCTGGTGGGGCGGTGAGGTGACCATCGTGGAATTACACGGTGAGGACCACGGCTTCCATCTGTACGGACCGGCGAGTGCTAGCACCGAGAAACTCATGGACAGCATAGTCGAATTCGTGAACAAGGAGGAGGTTGCACCAAGCTTGTCTAATGGGTCATGTAAAAAGACCGTGCCGGTAGATGTTCCAAGGAGAGCTGTGACTAAGAGCTGCATGTAGCCACGTAGTGTGAGGATGCCCGAGTTCATCGCCATGTTTCAGAGGCCTCTCCCGGAGCAGATCGTGGCCGCCATGACAGCTATTTTCGGCCTTGAGGATGACGATGCAGACATGCGCACTGCTGCAGCACGCCGGACAGGCATTCGCTGAGCTGCAGCAGGCAAACGAGCCGGCCTGACTGAAGGACCAAATTAGTGACAAGAATGAGAGGAGTGAACGAGAGTCGATAAAATTTTTTCTTCAAAGAACTCGGTCCATATTCCAATCGCAACTCCAAAAGTCGTACACAAACAAGCGGAAGGAAACACACCCCTCTCTAGAGACCCTAGAACAAAGATCTAAAGGGCTTGAACGCAAAACGGAAACAACAGTGACTGATAGAGGAGGCCCCCGCGTCGCCCTCCTGCTCGGGCGGCTCGGGCGGCACCCCGACCCTCCAGCCGCCGCCGCTTCCCCCCGATCCCCTCTCCTCGTCGCCGCCGGAGGAGGCCGCCGGCAATACGCGTGGGCTTCCTAGGACGGCGGCGGCGGAGCACCTTGTCGGCCTTGGTCTCCCGCGCCCGCATCGAGCGGGAGTAGGCTCGGGTGCCCAAGACGGCCGCGTGTCGGGGGCTGGCAGCGGCGCGTTGCAGCGGCCTGGTGAGGCCGCGCGGTAGCGGTCGACGATGCTCTCGCCCCCGGTGGCCGGATCCGGCAGTTCTGGTACTCCTCTCGCGCTCCTCCTTCCTCGTCATGGTGTCTCTGTACTCCTACGGGCCGTCTCCGATGTTGAGCCTCTTGGCGTCCCCCCTTCAGATCTGGCCTCCATCGGGTGCCTTTGGCTCAGATCCGGTCCCTACGGGGCTAGATCGCGAGTGCCCCTGGTGTGTGTGGGGGGGGGGGCTTGGTCTTCACTGGGTGCTCCGTGCTCCGCTCTGACCTTCAGTGGTCCAGATCGGGAGTTCCCCATGGTGGAGCCGGTTTTGCTTCCTTCTCCTGGCCTCGACGGATCTTAGCTCGACGTAGCGGTTACGTCAGCACCTCTTCTCATCGTCCGGGGTGGTGATTGTGCGGCCGTGGTGGCTGTGCTGTGTGCCACCCTCCGTCGATTTACGGAGGGATCCTTCTTGTTCAGTGCTGGTTGCGCCGCTCTGATGATCGTCGTCGTCATGCAACGAAAGTTTTGCACTCGGTGTGCGGGGAGTTGATTCAGCTCCGCATGGCACGGTTGCGCCGTCATGACCTCCTCCCTGAGTTGTGCAGCGAAAGCGTTGTGCCCGGTGCATGGGGAGGTGTTCCTACCTCCGCACAACTCATGGTCGGTCGTCTTCTTGTGCTCTTCGTCATCTTGCTTGGATTTTGAGTGCAGAGCCTGTGAGTGTTGGTGCCCCTTCTCTACCTTACCTGTCAACGAGCTTGGCTTGCATTCCCGTTGGCTGCCACCATGATCTGGCGTGTTACTCCTTTGGCACCTCTACTTCGTCGTCACTCTTCTATCAGTGGTGCATCAAATCAAATGCCGGGTGTTCATCAACAACGGTCCTCCCTCCTTTGTGGCTTCCTTCCCTCGAAGGTGTTGGGGGACAGTTGGTGGAGCTCGGATGTGCCGGGAAAGGTGTTACCATTGGCTTAATGGAAGGTCGTCGTCTCTAGCAAGGCTCGATCTGCTTGCTTCCGCTGCCATTAGTCCCCATTTCGTTGGGCGTCCCTCATCGGAGGGCGGCAACGGAGCGGCGTAGCACGAAGGGTGGCGTAGGCATTTCGATCTTTGCCTTCCTGGCAAGTATGTTGCTTGATTGAGTTGTTAATAGAGCTCGGTTGGTTGTTCTTCGGTTCGTGTTTTGGCCAACCTCCCCGATGTGTAGGTGTGTTGTGCTTTCTGTGTATCCCCCTATAACGTTGTGTTCTTCCTGTTCGTGTTGAGCTGCGTTAGTGGCTGCTGTTGTAATTCGTGGTTTGCCACACAATATAATGAAAATGTTCAGGCCGGCTTCCTGCCTGCCGTAGTGATCCTAAAAAAACGGAAACAACCGCACACAAAACAGAGCAAAACCGAGCACTGGAGTAACCTACCGGAACTTCCGGCAAAGAGGTCGGAACTTCTGGATCAAGACAGAGTCTCACCGGAAGATATTATCGGAACTTCCGGCCCCTCCCGGAACTTCCAAGACAGCACGAAAAACAGCCAACTAGAGGAGAAAGAAAAATCCAAAACTCGATCAAACGGGCTCAAAAAATCACGAAAATTTAACCACAACTTCTCCACAACCCAGAGAAGCTTCTCCCAAAAAATCTCCTCAAAACGATCACCAGAACTTCCGAGATAGCCCAGAAAAATCGCCCGTGGGTCAACTCCAAACTTTTGATCGATGGATCTCCCAATTCACCCAATGGATTGTAGACAAATTTTAGGACAAGTAGTAGTGCTTCTAGGACAAGCTATTCCTAAAATTTCATTGACCCAAACCCACTCAATCTCGCGGAATCGCAAATCTTGCTCAAGAACACCATGAACTAGGGTTCATCTGAAAAGCTTGAAATCGAGACCGATTCCCAGCGTTTGAGGAGTCATGATTATCCATAAATAGGCACAAGTAACTCACCCATGATCTCCTCAAAGAAATCCGAGAGAAAACAGCCTAGAAACCGACCAACAAGGATCAAACCGAAAAGCTCCGAAAATAGCATAAAATCCAACTCGGGAATTTAGGAGGAGAAGGAATTAGCACAAAGGATTTGGCACAAGATTGAGGGAAGGAATCCACCATGAATCACAAACCATATCCGGTTACAAGCCAATCACAAGAATCACAAATCTTGGATGGCAAAAAGCTCAAACAAAAAACCACTCTCTCCTCTCACCTTGTCTCCCAAGACCACCCCAAAATGAAAGAGCACTCCCACTACTAGCTATAGAGTTGGCTGAAATTCAGCCACTCCTGTATATAGGCCCTTCGGAAAATGACCGAAGTGCCCCTACACTACGAGTTACAACACAAGCCCACGCGCTGGGGCGTTATGGTCAATACATCATTAAGCTCATCGGACGGACACGCATCCATCAGGCCTTGCTTACCTCCGACGCAAGCTCCTCGATCACGTTGCGTGCCCTCCGCTCTGAAACTTCTTGACACACCCGAATACCGTCTCCGTCACGCCGGGCCCTCGGGCTTGGTTTTGAGATCTAAACTGAGAAACCCTCCTCCTGATGATTTTGAGTCCCAACCACCAAACCCAGCGTACAAACTTCTGTCATTAGCCGCTACCTTGCACCGTCTCGGTGTTGGTTTTGTGGCCAAACCAACAAACCCCGCATGCAAGCTTCGGTTGCTAGCCACTACTTTGCACCGGCTCCATGCTCACGACTTCATCTTGCTCTTCTTGCACCATGCGGCTCGCACTTGATCCCGTCGGCCACCGGGTCCATCGAACCAAGCCTACTTGTCTCTCCATCGCTCGGAGGCCACCTCGGCATAGACCTTTCGTCCGTGTTCTTCACCTGCACCAACAGAAATCAAACCGCAACCAACACCTGCAATACTAGGCCAAGAGTCAGTCCACACAATGTTGTCAACCACTCATCACGAGTGCATCGATAACACACCACAACATATAGAAAGTTACACAACCGACAACACAACCTGACAAAACACACTCAACACAAAGCCTCAAAACATCCGGTCAATTGCTCATCATATACAAACCAAGGCACATATCAACTTGGTTTCTCACTGACCTGCTTCTCAGTCTGCTAGCTTCAGTGCCACTGTTTTCACCCTTGAATCAGTACACCTAATACGCTTTCGTTTAGAGACTACTTGTTGTTTCACCCTACTAGCTTCGACCTTCGGGCTTCCGTTCTGAGTACTCATGTTTATCGTCGACTGCCTTGGTTTATTCACCTCTATGCGACGGTCTGCAATGTCTACTTTGCTTGCATCTACTACGGCCGGCACCTTCTCCTCTCGCTTCACCTCGGCACGACGCTGCGACACACTTGTTTTATTAATGGATCAAAACGACCTACAACTAGTATCTTGGAATGTTAGAGGTTTGAACGCAGCGGCTTGTTGCTTGGTAGTGCATGAAACCATTGCCGCAACATCCTGTCATCTTGCATGTCTTCAGGAAACCAAGTTGCAATCTATCGATCAACCTCTTGCAGCCTTTCTCAGGGCATATAAGTTGAACCAGTTTGCCTTCAAACCGGCGGTATGCACCAAAGGAGGCATTCTTCTCCTGTGGAACGACTCAGAAATCGATGTTTCAAACATTCGCAAGGGCGCTTCTCACTGTCGGCAAATGTCACTCTAGGCTCTATTATGACATCCTTCACTATCACCGGAGTTTACAGCCCTTCGAGAAGAGCGGAGAAGATCTCCTTCCTCAACCATCTGCGTGCCTAAAACTAGACAACACCGACAAATGTCTTATCTTTGGCGACTTCAACCTAATTTATAAAGCTAGAGACAAAAACAACAGAAACCTCAACCTTAGTCTATCGCTACATTTCCGACAATCTCTTGAGTTCTGCGGGCTTAAGGAGATCAATCTACAAAATAGAAGATATACGTGGAGTAACGAACACCGCCGACCGACCTTGGTCCGCTTAGATCAGTTCTTCTACAGCCAGAGCTGGGATCTATCTTTTGACTCCTGTAGCCTTCATGCGCTCTCCTCTTCCCATTCGGGCCACTGCCCCCCCCCCCTCATGAATCAAACTGGGCCGCGTCGCATGAGGCCTTTCAAGTTTGAAAACATCTGGTCCTGTCTCCTGCAATTCCAAGACACGGTGGCTCAAGCATGGAACATGCCTACTATAGCCATACCGAGCCTTTCCATAGGCTAGGTGATAAACTCCATCAAACCGCTAAGGCGCTGAAGTCCTGGGTCAACTCCCTTCTTTCGGATGCCCGTCAAAAACTACATATGGCTCAAGAGGTTATTCTTCATTTAGACAAGGTGCAAGAGTTCTGTGATCTGTCTGATGTGGAATTCTCCCTACGAGCGAAACTGAAGAAGCGCATTTTGAGTTGTCTAGTGATCGAAAGAGCTAGGAAAAAGTAGTGTGTCTGAATCTCCTACATCAAGGAAGGTGATGCCAACACCCGCTTCTTCCACCTGAGGGCGAATGGTAGGTGACAAAAAAATTTCATATAACACCTACGCAAAGGGGACGTTTGGGTTTTCAAAGACAATGACAAGCAACAACTCATCTAGGAGCACTTAGAGAACATCATGATGGACCCACCGCCACGTACTTGTGACTTCTTATGGCCGCAACTTCAAATTCAAACGCCTGACCTGTCATCTCTTGAAAGATTGTTCTCTGAGGAGGAGATCTGCCAGGCGATCTGCCAGATGCCACAAAATAAGGCACCTAGGCCAGACGGGTTCACTGGACACTTCTTCCGAAAATGTTGGCAGATCATACGGCTTGACGTCGTTGCAGCCATAAATTCGATATACGACCTCCGCTACCACGACCTGAACCTTATCAATAAGGCCAACATCATTTTGCATCCGTGACTTCCGTCTGATTAGCCTCATTCACGCAATCACCAAGATAAAGATCTTCACACTTTGTTTGGCGCTCCACCTGCCAAAGCGCCTTCATAAAGAAAAGAAGCATCCATGAAAACTTCCTCTATGTGTACAACCTCACACAAAGATCCCATAGAACCAAAACCCCGACGTTGCTTCTTAAGCTTGACATCTCCAAGGCCTTCGACTCTGTGCGTTGGGACTACCTTGTCTCACTGATGGAGCGTCGAGGCTTCCCAATGCGATGGATGAACTGGATCACGACTCTTCTATCATCATCCACCTCAAGAGTCATGCTAAATGGGGTTCCTCTATAGCCAATCCATCATGGAAGAGGACTACGTCAGGGGGACCCACTCTCCCCCTTCTTTTCATTCTAGCCATTGCTCTGTTGAACTAGATTTTACAAACGGCAAGTGACAGAGGATTCTTATCACTATGAATGGGCACACCACCAGATTCAGAATCTCTATGTATGTGGACCACGCCATCATTTTCCTCAAACCTACAGTGGAGGACGTAATGAACCTATGTGACCTCCTTCTCAAGGTTGGCATGGTGACAGGGCTCCAGACGAACCTCCAAAAGACAATGGTCTCCACTATCAGCTGCAGTGGTATTAATCTTGATGAATTGCTGGTTGGCCTGCCGGTTGCCCATGCTCACTTTCCAATTAAATATCTTAGGCTTCCGCTCTCAACAAAATGGTTACGCAAAGTGGACTTCCAACCTCAAATCGACAAGGCTACGGGCAAGCTGTCAGCTTGGTATGGTCGCAACCTAACCCAAGCTGGTCGAGTCAGCCTCACCAAGTCGGTCCTCGCTTCGCAATTGGTTTACCTTCTCACTGTGATCATGCTGTCAAGAGAAGTTCTAGAGGAAGTGGACAAGATCTGTAGGTGATTTCTTTGGGCAGGGGACAAAGCGATCTCAGGCGGCAAATGCAAGGTTAACTGGACAAGGACAACTCTACCGAAGGAGTATGGCGGCTTGGGCATCTTGGACCTCAACAAATTCGCTACGACCAGGCACTTGTCATGGCTTTGGCACGAGTGGACCTCACCAGAGAAGGCTTGGGTCGGCACAGAGGTTCCCTATACAGAAAAAGATAAGCTTCTCTTCGTAGCTTGCACCACAATCACCTTAGGCAACGGAAATAAGATGGCCTTCTGGAACTCGGCCTGGCTGCGAGGGCAGAGACCCCAGGATCTAGCACCACTCCTCTACACTAAGACAAGACACAAAAATAGGTCGGGAGAAGAGGCGCTACATGACAACAAATGGATCCATGATCTTAATTTTCATGCGGGATTCACCACAACCCATTTGCTGCAACTCGTCAACTTATGGATTCGTGTCTCCCCGACGCATTTACTTCAGTAGCAAGATGACACCATAACTTGGAACCTCACGCCGGATGGAAACTACATGACAGCATCAACCTATAAGGCTCAATTTGTCGGCTACATGAATACAACGGATATTGCCTCTATCTGGAAACCTTGGGCACCACCAAAATGCAAATTCTTTGCCTGGCTCATCCATCAAAACAGAGTCTAGACTTCAGACAGATTGCCGATGAGAGAGTAGGCACTACAAGAAAATATTGACTAGTGACGCAACCACATTTTAGCATCATTAATTTATGATGTTCCTGGCTAATCTCGTCATAACATTTCACTTCTGAGAAAATTTAGTGACAAAGAAAACTATCGTCATAACAGTTGCTACTGTAGCCGGGCATTCCCTGTTCCATGCTGGTTTTGTGACGCCATAAGCTCTGCTAAAACGTCATAAACCAACATCCGTCCCACATGTAAGTTCAAGCAACAGTATAAACCCACCTTGGTCCCACATGTATGTTAGAACAGCTGCAGCCCAACCTCTAGCGCCTCATCGAAATGTTGCAAAAATAATTCACCATCACGAGGGTTCGAACCAAAGACCTATAGGAACAACACAATATTGTTTACCACTGCACCACCTCTTGGTTTTGTGACTTCTTCGTGAACCTATATGTATATATCTGATATTTTCTCTCGAAATACTATATAATGTGGTCCCGCGCCAGCTCACCATTAGCCGCCTGTGCCAAGTCACCTGGCCGCGAACACCATGTGGTCGGCCGCCCCCACCACACCAGTTGCGGCCTGTGCCACGTGGTCGGCCGCCCGCGCCAGGTCACCGGACATGTCAACCCAACCACAGCAGTACTTTGGTTTGAGTTCTTTGGTTTGGTTATGCTTTTGTTATTATTTGTTTGCGGGATTATTGTCTGTTCTCGTAGCGGATGCTCTAGTAGAGGATTCTTGATAAAGACGGATAATCTTGATCGATGCTAGAGTAGTAATCGATAGCATAGAAGTGGTGTCTAGGCTAGAGGTTACCCTTTGTTGCTCTGTGCTGAACTGGTTCGTGAGGTAGGCGGCAGATGGTGACAGCCTTGTCTGTCCTTCGTAATCGCCCCCTCCCCACTTGGGTATGGCGTAGAGGTACAAGGCCAGAGATGCTGTTGGTATTTCTTAACCTCACCACTAGTTGTACAACTAGCATGAGCGTAAGATCCACCTGGGTATACCGACGGGTACGAAAGATTCCGCAAGCGCACGGAAATACCGCTGTAGCACTTCACCTCAGGAGTATTCCAAAGGGTATCGAATCCAAGGAACGATGTGCACTACCTTCTATCCTAGACGAACGGTCCAACGACACCAAGCCCTAGCTATGGTAGGGAGATGATGGGGTGCTTCCTGTAGGTTCTCGATTCTAGAGGGGAACAAGCTCGGATAGAAATCTCGCTTCGGACACCGGCCCCTCCTGGCTATAACAGTTGGTTCACGGCAAATGGTTGCCTACACACTGTATCCGAACGTGGGGGGTTTCAGAGGGTCCAATGGCTGTCACTACCACGGCCTACCCCAAGACAAACCGTGGGATATAGGGCATTTGAAGGATAACCTGTAGTCTAGACACCACGTCTACACCACCGATTACTACTATAGCACGGCTACGTCTGGCACCCCGTAGGAACACTATAGCACTCCGTATAAATACGGAGTGACGAACCCGCGAGAATGAGCTAGACCTTACTCATCATTGAATCTATTGGCGTGAGGAAGAACGACTAGTCACCGATTAATGTATTCGAACAAGATCTAACGAGATAATTCACACAAACAGAATGCAAACTTATGCACTTATAACAAAAGATCAAGGGTCGTGTTCGTGAAGAACACGAGCCTCTAACTTATGCACAAACGCAAAAGCGTGAGTAACTCGTTCGTCAACTAGATTGAGGAAGCGTGTTCATGAAGAACACGAGCCTCTAAATGATGAACGCACGAAGAACTCTAGAACATATCACCCATGCATGAACATCACTTTAGTCTAATTGGAAATACAGAAATACTCACTTTGCTCTAAATGAAGAACAAGTTGGGATCTCACCCACACCACCATCTACATAGCAATCTCCTCAACCCATTTGATCCATGAGAGATCAAATGAGAGGAGAAACAAGTGTTTCTAATGAGGAGGAGAGGAATGGGATGTCTCTATTCTAGCCCCCTCCCCTTCTATTTATAGGCCAAGGAGAGTAGGAGGAGCCCCTTGGCTGCCATGGGCGCCACCAATAGGGCGGTGACATGTGGTAAAGAGGAGTGGGGGCCAAGTTGATGTATCTTCAATGAGAAGGAGCTGCAGGATCCAGAGGGAATATTCGGGCAAACACCTGGCACCGCCTTTGGTTCGTCACGACAAGCCGACACATGAATGGGCGACACGAGGGGACGCAAAATGGGTTCGGCCGACCTGGGGGGTCGGCCGACCCCCAGGTAGCTCCCCTCGCACTGTCTTTCTTCCAGGTGACTGCCAGGTGGGTATGGGAGTGCATGCGGTATTTTTAGCCATTTATCTCGTGGTTGTGGGCCCTTGGATCCGCGTACTGGCTCCTGATTGGTCAAGAGTGTGTTTCTTTGGATCGATGATGTGTCATGGACATGTGGACTCCTGTGTGACAGCACGTCGCCATGTGGCTTGGCGTGGGTCCCACCGGGCCCACATGTTATCTTGTGCATATCTCTTTCATCCGAACTCCAAAGTAGGCAAATGATATATCCATTTCGATCGTCTTGACGAGCCCATTGCAGTGGTGCAGACCAATTTGGCATTTGTGATTATTTATGATGATGCCATATTTATGCCATTGGTGCACTTGCTCTCAATTGTGTCATTTAACACGTATTTCGGTGCATCCTGCAACAAAAGCCAGAAACACCAACACTTGTGGAAATTGTTAGTATAAACCCCTTTTCTAGTGTTGATGATCACTTTCCATTTATTTTATGCAGGAGTTGACGGCCTAAAAGTGGTACTTAACAGCCGTCAACAGACTCCTGGCAGACTAGGGGTAAACCGGTGCCCGAAGTAAACGCGTAGTAGCTAAGTTTATTCTTCCTTGATCTCTATCTTTAGATAACCTCTCTACCCAGTTCATTCTTCCTTTTGTTATCCTTGGGTTGGACTAGCTAGTTGACCTTTACACTACCATTCCCTGAGCAAATACAATATCCTGAATACTCACGGGTGAAATGCTACAATGGTATCTTCCGTGCGCTTGCAGATTTATTCGTGATGTAAGAAACACCAACAAGCATTTCTGACGCTGTTGCCGGAGAACTATTACTGTAGTTTTCTCCAAACCTAGTCCACCTGTGTATCCTTGTTTTTATCTTTCTCTTCCTTTTATCCTTTCGTTACCAAACACCTATACCAAAAACCTTTCAACTTTGTATATCTTTTGTTCTTTATCTCTACCTTTATCCCTGCTACCCACGGAAGGTTATCCTTGTCTATACCTTCTGACTCCACAAGACAAATCCTTGAAGCCATTCTCTTTGAACCCAAATTCTTTATCCGGCTACAGTTTTCGTCTTGAAAAAAATCCTTCTCTGAGATTGTTTTGGAAAATACTTTCTATCAGTTGTGAGAGTTTGAGCGATAGTATTCTTGCATGAGTTTCTCAAGCTTGACATGAGTTCCTCTCATATAGAAGCTTGTTTCCATTCTCTCTCTTTGGAGATCAAGAAGATGGTGCTTTCACATGGAGGAGAATGTTACCGATAGTTGGGGAGACTTATGGGCTAGGCTTGTCTACCCCTTTGTCTCCTCTATCTTGCATCACCACTTTGCGAGTTCCATTCCCCAGCTTCTAGCAGCAAGAGAAGGAATCTCTAGGTGTAGCATAGTCTCGAGTTTTCTACTTTTACACAAATTTGCCCAGTTCATATCTTACCCGACCATTTGTGCTACCACACATTTGGTTTGGTATTTCAAAGAATGCTACCCTTTTTCTTGATGTTATCTCCGAAGGCTCGTTTATACAAAACTCTCATAACAATGCCCCGCTAGGAGGAGAGTATGTCAACCATCTGAGGTCCCTCATCAGCAGAGTTCGAGCTTTCATTTCGTCTAACTTTAAAGCTCCGCCGTTGAAACCTCTCCTGAAACTTAGGATTCAAGGGAATAGTTGCCATGATCATATCCTTTCCTTGAATCCCATATGCCCATTTCTTTTGATCTTCCCCCTCGAAACCGTACCCCGAGGGAGAATGAGAGGAAGAAATGATTGTAAGAAGCTAGTTGTTCTTAAAAGTCCACCTTTTGTCAAATACAGCTTCCCAAATGTGTGGCCGTATGAATCTCTTTTTATCCCCATTGTCAAGGTAACACCCAAGGTGTTTTGTATACACCAAGGAATATACCTCTGGCGATGACCTTCGTATCTTAGTCTTACAGACTAATTCTCTCAAGGTCAAGGGATCGTAAGGGCTATGCAAATCAAATCAAGTGATTCAAACTCACATCTTCGTCCTCGATTATTGATTGATGCCCAATAGAAGTTTTGTTCATAAATCTTATCAAATGAACTTCTATTGGAAGCTTAGGCTGGATTGTTTTGCCTCCTCATTCATCTTTGATGAACATAAGGCCTTCCACCTAAAGAGAAAATGAGTTGGAAGAAACTCATGTCCCTCGTTTCTTCGCTCGGATCATTCTGCTCGACCCATAGAGTTTCACTCTCACATCACTAGGGGCCATGAACATCCTTGAGCCTTCCTTTCCGGAGATCACATGCCCACATCTCTATGAGCATGAACATCACATTCATCCTTAGGATCATGCTCATCCTTCATATCTCCGGGATCTACTCTTCTCTGTGCCGAGGTTCGCCGAGTCGTACAATCACCATAAGGCATGCTTTTATAAAACCTAGAGCATATGGTTGTTTGTACTCCTAATTTATTCATGACATCTATGCAGAACTCGTTGTTGCACTATGACACTAACCTTGCAGCTTAAACGTTGATGATACATAAACAAATGGGGGTGAAACTGGGAACCACACCACCATTGGTTGCTGCAATGTGATGCTTTCCCGTGGTCGAGCTTGTGACCATAAACAAAGCACGGCCGGGAGATAGCCCGGATTATCATTTCCCTTTTCTAATAAATCATCTCTTATTCAATAAATGCAAGAACATGTTTTTAGGATTATATGCACCTTCGGGTATTTTGGTCACTAACCATTTAAGGTTGGGACTCAAAAGAATGAGGGCCGTGCCATGCCTAAGATCATGAGAGCTACATCAACTATACACGTGGGTATTCTTTATTTATGAAATGCATTCTGACGCAACTCCAACACCACACATTTGATCTTTGTTGTCGTAAGACACAAAGGCCCAAGTGTGGGGGAGATTGGTTAGCACCTTGTGACAGGATCGATCTCCACCAAAGATGGTGCTAGCTCTGCTTCCTAGAAAAGAGAAAAAGAGAAGGGAAAAAAAGATTAATGAAAAAATATGAAAATCTCTATACTCCTAAAAAGAATGAAGTGGGGACTAAAACTTGGTCCTACTTTTTTTCTGCTCTCGTGGGTCAGCCTCCGCGCCTCGCACTGCCATCCCGGTCCCACCCTCTGCTCGGTTCCCAACGTGATGCCTCCGCCTTTCCCTCGCGGCTCCGCGTCCTCCTTCCGCTCGAACCCTAGTCCCCGCGCTCCCCTTCCAGTTGCCCCCTCTCTCTCGCTCTGTGTTGCCGCCTCCCCTCCGATCCTCTGCTCGGCTCCCCCTCCTCGACTTTGCAGTGGGATCGACGACCACCACCCGCCCCCGACCTTCGTAGCCACCGCTGCCATCCGCTCCTACTATCGTCCCCCACCCGTAAAAAAATGCACCCCACCCCGCAGTCTGCCGCCATCCCCTCCTCTCCACCACCACCGTCGCTGCCACTGCCATCATCCCCATCCTCTCCGCCACCGACGCCATCCCCCTCCTCAATGTCATCGTCGATGTCCACCTTCTGCGCCACCATCTCTATGAGGAGCCACCGTACCTGCACCTGGAGGAGCCACCATCCATGGGATTCCCCGCACCCGCGCATGTTGGATGCGCCGGAGCCCCCACCGCCGGATCCCCGCACCCAGAGGCTGGAGTCGCCCACCATGGACTCGGCCTCGTCCCTCCCCTCGGTCGCGCCTCCTCTGCGCCGTCGCCTTCCGTAGGAACAGTGGATCCCTCTACAGCGCCGGAGGTCTTCCCGGCATCAACTGCGGCATCGGCGGCATTCTTCTCGACGGGCGAGGCGACGACGATGGGCGCATTGCTGGTCCTTGGTGATCCCTTTTTTCGGCGATCCCCAGCGGCCACGGGCCACACACCCCACACGTCCACCCGGCCTCCACACCATGCACCCCCATCCATCTAGGTCATTGTCGCTCCCATTGTAACACCCGGTTTTTAAAGGACAAACCCAATGCACCCTTTATGCACGCCCAGGATCAATTTCATGCATAAAGTTACATCATCAGTGAATATCACAACATATATCATTATAATGTTTATAACCTTTACAAAATTACAAGAGGGTCTAAAACAAAAGATTACACAAGTCGTAAACTAATCGCAGCGGAGGGCTCCATCTTCCACAGGAATGATGACTGGGGGCACATCAACCTAGAACTCTAGGTCTTCATGAAGCAACTCCATCTTCTGGCTTCTTTCTATCTAAGCAGCAGTGGAGAGAGAACATCAGGGGTTGAAAGGGAAAACGGTGAGTACACCTGGAGGCATGTACTTCGCAAGTGGAGGGAGAAGTATGCATAACATGCAGGCTTATAACAAGGAAGGCTTTATTCGGTGGACTACAAAGCTCAAGGTTTAGTTGGTCAAATTTTAATTAAGCACTTAAGATTTGTTGTGTATAAGGCTTCCCAACCCATTCAAGGCAGAAGGTAGCACCCACTTGTCCTGATCCTCAGGTTAAAACGTCTTATATCTATAACCAGCTCCCAAACCACAGTCACCAGCACTGTAGTCCATCCAAACCACCAACTAACCATGTGAGGGTCCAGGCCAATCATGACCGTGAGCACGACTGTTATAACAGTTTGTAACACTCTGCAGAGGTTGTACAACTTGATCCACGAGTCGTGATACCCGTCACACGAGCGGTTGCGAGCCTCTTCACAACACATTTTCGAGATGTGCTGGCATGGGTTCACTACGAGGCCTTTACATAGGTTCACTAGCAGCGCATTAACCCAACTCAGGGTTCAGGTACCCGTCCTTGTGCCACAGAATGTTGGGCGCCTAGCCTCCCTCACTGGAACCAACAGCTTAACGCAGGCCAGCTGGATTTCCCGATTTACCCTACTTAATTGGCCAAGACCATAGCCCATTAGTTCTCGTGGTTGTACTGTTAGTCCCGGGTGGTCGCACCAAAGACAGGTCCTTATAAAGATCGACTCAGGCAAGGCAAGCAACACACATCACAAGCCACCATCCAAACCACTTGCCCGAGTCACCTAGGGTGTTCATGTTGCTAACCATAACCCACATTAACATGTTGCATAGTAATTAATCAAGTTAAGATTTAACCCAACCCATGTTGAGCAAGCTAAGCATAAATCTACCCATATAGGTAACCTCTAAGGGTAAGCAAGGAATGATCATTAAAATCTAGTAAACAGTCCTTAATAGGATTCCCAACAAAATTAGACATCTAATGCAAGAAAGCATAAATAAAGCAGTGATTATGGTGAATAAAACATAAAGGTATAAAATAGCAAGATGTCAAGGACACTTGCCTGTTTCCCGATGCTTGACTACTCAGAGGCATTCCTTCACGCGCAATAATCAATTGAAACATCACAAAGCTACACTAATAGCAGAGCACCAGACAATAAATTCATTTTAGAAAAGTGTACTACTTGCTAGCGCAAGCTAGCTACTAAGATATCGCAAGAAAGGCTAAAGTGAAGCTACGGGTGAAAAGGCACAACTATCGGTCGGGTTTAAACGATTAGGAACAAAGGAACTATATGCTTCATTTATTTTAATTATAGAAAAATGTGTAATGGGTATATTAGGGAAATACCACATGTTTGGAACTTAATCAAATTATATTTAAATATGAAAACACGAAATAAATCTAATCATATTTTATTTATAAAGGTTATATAGAATTTATAACCAATTAAACATTTACTTTATAAAAGAGAAACTAGGTGAGAGCAACTAGCGAATTTTCGTGTGTCGAGTTGAACTAAACAAAATTATAATTAGAAACACATTTATGTTCAAATTAATCAAGTTAACTTTTGTTAAAGAAAAGGCGACGGTTTAACCTATATTTGCTTTTATTCAAAACAAATTGAATTGGATACTAATCAAATAAATATTTACTTTAATTTTCAGAAACACCAAACATGGTAAATGTTGTTGGAAACACGTGCTCTATGACGAGACGGACCTAACGCAACTTGAACAAGCTAAAACGGAACTAGGATGTGAAAGATATGGGCTTTGGAAGGTTGTAAGGGCCTATGTGTGATTATCTATAGGTTTCAGGGGTTAGAATACAAGATTCGCAAGACTCAGAGATTTTAGGCCACAAAAAGGTGAAAGACCAAGGGTCTATGAGCAAAAGGTGCTCGGCTGAACTAAACTGCGAAAGGTGGGATTTGTCTAGGGGCTCATGTGCAAGGATCCAAGACATAGAGAGATCTCAAGGTATATCAGGGTTCTGTAGGGGTCTATGTGCAAAAACACAGCTGACGGAGCGGCTCGGCTGACGCGGTGCCACACGGTGACAGGTGAGTGGCTGCTGCGGATGACGTGGTCGTGACGAGGCCGTGGACTCGTGGTCCGACGTTGACGTGGCTGGTTCACGGGTCCATGGTGGACCGAGGCTGAAGGGGTACGCGGGTTCTGATCAAGGCCGTTGGCGGAGGATCTAATGGCCGAGAGAGGCCGGTGGGGCGTGGTCACCGGAGCAAAAAGGAAGACGGTGGCGCCGGACTGCCAGTGGCGGCGCATCACCGGAGAACTGCCTAGCGCGGGCTACAGAGCGTCGTTTAGGACGCGGTTTGGACTGGAAGAGAGAGGAGAGCGACGTAGAGCTTACCAGGGAGTCTTCATCGTTTGTGCAGTGCAGAGGGTGGATGATGATGGGAGGTGGACGGAGCTTCAAGCACACGTAGAGGGGGGTGCTGGGGTGCCGGTCTCGCACTCCCGGGTGCCGGGGCATTTTCTTGGGGGACCTGCGAGTGCAAGGAGAGAAGGAGGAGGGTGAGAGAGGGTCGGAGCGGGGTAAGAGCGGTGGCGGCAGAGGTCCTTACCACGGTTGCTGGAACTTCGATTCGCCGACGAGGAGGGCATGACAGCGATCATGGTTGGATGTGGTGGCGAAAGGGGAGGGATGGACTCGGGGCAAGCCAATTATAGCTCGCTAGCACTAGGAAGGCCCGCGGATTTGGGCGGCGGCTTGTGCGGTTGTGATTGCCGCATCTACAGGTGCTCCTACCATCTGTGGTAGGGTGTGCGCACCTGGATGAGATCACGGGCGCGGGAGGAGCGTGGAGGAGGGAACAAGAGCGGGTCCACGTGGCCGGGGATTGCGTAGCTGACGACGGGAGGGCACGGGATTTGAATCCCCGGCGGCAGCGACACCGGGCTCTGCTCGGTGGTGAAGAAAGGAAAGGGGAGGGTGGAGAGGATGACGAGCAGGCCCGGGCTGGCGGTGGTAGAGAGAGGGAGCAGGCCTTGTGGGTGCTGCTGGGCTGCAAGGAGTGGTGGGCCGGGCGAGGAGAGAGAGGAGGTGGTTACGGGCCAAGCTGGGCCACTGTGGCTGGTGGGTCGGCAAAAAAGAAACGGGGAAGTTGGGCTGCAGCCTGGCTGAAAGAGAGAGGTGCTGCTGGGCTTGGCCCAAGGAGAGGGAGAAGGGAGAGTGTTGGGCCAGATGTGGCCTGTTATGGTTGGTTAGAAAAAGAGAGGGAAGGAGAGGTGTGGGGTCAGGTTTTTGAGAGAGGTTTGAGCTCATGATGAGTGAAGGACCGATTAGGCGACCAGAGAGGGGGGAGTGAATGGGAGCCGATAAAATTCTTCTCCAAGAACTCGGTCTATGTCCCAAAATCAAACCCACGAATCCTACACTCGCTCAAGCCAATCATCAAGGTTACGTAGTTATAGAAGAACTACTAGCCTTAGGAATGATCCTTCATTCACCTAGCGGAAGCGCGAATCAAAGAGTCAAAGCAAACCGGGCAACACTGAACCAAGACGGGTCACCTAGACATAGGGGACGGGTCACCCGCCAGCCAACAGAGCCAAACCGGGTCACCCTAACATAGGGGGCGGGTCACCCGCCAGCCACAAGAGCCAAACCGGGTCACCCTAACATAGGGGGCGGGTCACCCGCCAGCCAGGTCACCCTGACATAGGGGGCGGGTCACCCTGGGTGCCCAGAAAATCAGCAAGATGACGATCGAATAAAAAATCAAAACCCAATCAAACGACCTCCTAAAATCATGAGATTTTAACCAAGGTTTAGCAGCAACACAAAGAAGCTTCTCCCAAAAGATCTCAAAAATATCGAGGCAACTCTACATATCTAAACTGGAAGCAAGAGGAACTCGAAAGTCAACACCACCTAGGGTCAACCGGCCCCTAAGTCAGGGTCACCCGGGGTAGCCTAGAAAATCGCCCGCGGACTTGAACTCAACTTCCAATCTATGGATCTCCCAAACTGCTGGATTGATTGAGCTCAAATTTTGGGTAGATAAGAAGCATCTCTAAGAGAAGCTATACCCAAAATCTTGGAGTCTCAAACCAACCCAAACTCAAGGAATCGCAAATCTCATGCTCATAAGCCAAGAACTCGGGTTCATCCAATCCTCACCAAATCGAGACCGATTCCCGATGTTTGAGGGGTCAAGATCATCCACAAAGAGGCACAAGACACTGACCCATGACCCCCTCAAAGAAATCCAGAAGGAAACAACCTAGAAATCAACGAACAAGAATCGAACCGAAAAGCTCCGAAAATAGCACAAAAACCAACTCAGGAATTTAGAAGGAGATAGAATTTGCTCGAGGAATTTGCACAAGATTTGAGGGACTAATTCACTCTGAATATTCATGCCATGTTGGATTACAAGCCACTCCAAGAATTGCAAATCTTGGATGGCAAAAAGCTTAAGCAAAGATCCACTCACTCCTCTCACCTTCTCTCCCAAGAGCACCCCAAAATGAAAGAGCACTCCCACCCCTAGCCAAAGAGTTGGCTGAAATTCAGCCACTCCTCGTATATATATAGGCCCTCCAGAAAAGACCGAACTACCCCTACACTAGGAGATACAATACAAGCCCTCACAGGGGTAGTTTGGTCAACACATGAAGTTCTCCATTGGACGGCCGCACATCTATCGGGCATTCGCGTCCTCCCGACGCAAGCACCTTGATCATGGCGCGTGTCGCCCGCTTCGAAGCTTCCTCATGAACCCGGATACCGTCTCCGTGACGCCGGGCCCTCAGGCTCAGTTTTGAGGCCCAAACTGAGAAACCCTCCTCCTGATGGTTTTGTGGCCAAACCACCAAACCCTGCATACAAGCTTTGGTCGTTAGCTGCTACCTTGCACCGGCTCGGTGTTGGTTTTGTGGCCAAACCAACAAACCCCGCGTGCAAGCTTCGGTCGTTAGCCATTACCTTGCACCGGCTCCATGTCCACGACTTCGTCTTTCTCTTCTTACACCATGCGGCCCGCACTTGATCTCGTCGGCCACCGGGTCCCACGAACCAAGCCTACTTGTCTCTCCATCACCCTGGAGGCCACCTTGGTATAGACCTTTTGCGCTTGTTCTTCACCTGCACCAACGCAAACCAAGCCACAACCAACACCTGCAATACTAGACCAAGAGTCAGTCCACACAACATTGTCAACCACTATTCACGAGTGCTCATTGACAACACACCACAACACATAGAAAGTTACACAACTGACAACACAACTGTTGGCATTTCTTAGCGTCACTACTAACGACGCCGAGTTAGCGTGAACACCAAGACTTGCCAGAGATAAATCTAAACGATCATGAACGAATCCGCAAGCGCAAAGATAAACCATTGTAGCATTTCCCCATGGAAGGAGAGTATTCCAAGGGTATCGTATCCGTGGAAGGCAATGGCAGATATCATAGACTTATGCTTTTGCACTGAATGTAAACCAAGAGATAGATATAGAAAACAACAACTCAAAGGCAGGGGTAAGATAAAGATATGATATGGTAGTGTGACACACACTTAGATCTACCTCTACTCTAGTACTCTAGGCTTAGGGGGAACACACGAGTTAGCTCTAGGTTCTAATGTACTAAACATACAAAGCTAGAAGATACAAGGGATAGGCATGAAACATTGCATGAGAGGGTAAGGTTCAGCACCCAGGTACAAACGGGGAGATAGCCCGCGACGACCAGCACTTTGCGAAACTATACTTTAGACTTCTACAGCAATACCCCAGCGCGAAGGGTTCCAAATGGTCCAACAGCTGTCACCGCTGCGGCCTACCTCAATTGTTACGGGGGGCATGCTCATAACTAACATAGCCACACAACCCAGGCACCATGCTTGCATTGCTGCTAGACTTCACCCGGCCCGGGCTATTGTGACCCAGGGTGAGAGCCACCAGGAGACTGGTCAACTTAGACCGAGTACCGTAGCTTGAACACAAACCTCATTCAACAATATCATGCTATCTAACAAGATCAACTAAGGCTAGACATATGAACAGATACGAACTCTCTTATGTCTAGTCAACAAGATCAAAGGGTCGTGTTCATGAAGAACACGAGCCTCTAACTTATGAACAAACACATAAGGAATGAGTAAATCATCCTTCAAGTGGATCAAAAGGTAGTGTTCACGAAGAACACAAGCCTCTAAATGATGAACAAGAGATGAACTCAAGAACATATCAATCATATGATCTACCATAACTTTATATGAAATTGTTGAATAACTGAAGTAGATCAAAGTCATACAATGAAATAAAGATAAAAGAGAACTCATACCTAGACTCCAAAGTAGACTTGGAACCTGAATAAGAGCTACTCTAGCCTACCCCCTAGCCTTGGAGACTAAAAGTGAGAGGAGAATGAGAGAGTGGTGTGTGTGAAATGGGAGCCCCTCTCGTTCTATTTATAGGCAAGGAGGAGGCTTGCCTCGGGCACCAAATGGCCTCAAAACACCAGGGAGTGAAGCAATGGACCAATGAGCGAATGCCACATGTACGGACGAGATGGGGGGAACCTAAGGCGATTCGGCCGATCCACAGTTCAGCTGGCCCCCTAGGCCCCCCACTCGGGTGGTTTTCCTCTGGGTGGCTACTTTGTGGGCCCTCTGATCCATCCCCGGTACATGCTTGTTTTGGTATCCGAGGTGGGCCCCTTGATCCATGTGAAGTCCATGTGTCGCTCTCTGATTCGTCGGTGAGTGCCTCCCTTGGATCAGTGACGTGGATTGCCACGTGTTTCCTTGGTAGCAGCCACCTCCTCAGCTGAGTTGGCATGGTTCTTTCATTGAAGGTGGGTTTCCATCTCTTTTAATGCTTATTTCACCTACATACAAATAATCTCCAAGGACAAGTGGAACTACATTATTCAAACCAAAATGCAAGTAAATAATGCATATGCCTCCATTTATTTGAGAATATTGATGGCTAAGAGTAGTACTTAACAGCCGTCAACAAACTCCCCCAAGCTAACCTCTTGCTCGTCTCGAAGCAAGACATTAGAGATTTAGGTTTGTTGATCAGGAGTTGCTACAATGTTATATTCTTAACTTATGGCAAACATACAACAAAGTACTCTAACAAGAGCTGAACAAGTTGGCAATGTTCTTACCATTCACTTGATGACATGAGCCATATAGCTTCACCTACCTTAGGCGGTTGAGAGACAGAATGGTTATATAGCAAATGCATAATCACTCATACCTTGATCAGCTATCAATTCGGAGGTTTTGCAAATTTTTTAAAAGAAAATCAAAGTTCCTGAAATGATACTCTCGGATCGCTCAAAGTGTATGGTTCTTCACCAAGGCATTAAGTTGCCTTTCTTCACATCCTACTCCTAATAGGCTTATGTGGAGCTGTAGGTAGGGAAGAAATGTGGCATACTTGTCTCTCATATTTTGCTAAGTCAAAAACCGGACCTTTGGAAGAAACAGACATACATCCTGATCAAGATGTGCATATGTGTGTGATGATGATGAGCATGGTAAGGTGGATACTAGGCCCGGAAATGGGTGCTAGACATTACCATGCTTTATATGAAAAATGAGGGATTGATGGTAAGGTGGACACTAGCCCCGGAATGAGTATTAGTTATTACCATCCATATGGTGAAACTCTTTCTCTTGCACATATCAATCCCTTTCTCCTTTTGGAAATTTCCGAGACTTGGGCTAGCTCTCTTTATTTTATTTTTGCCATGCTTTTGAGCATACTTTTCTTTTTCTTTCTTCTTTTTTTAGATAGCCTTTTGTCTCTATTAGAGATATTCGGAGAGGGATGAATGATACAAAGATACATAGAGTTTTATTTGTGGAAGAATGCATAAGCAAATAGAACAAATGATGAATGCTAACTTCCAATGTAGAAGTTTAGCATGAACATGTACGTGATTTTGATCAAGGGAGTATGAGTTCTAACAAGGGTCACAACAGTTTGACAAAGCTCAATGAGAGAACAAGCTGCATATGTGGAGGCTAACAAGAGCTAGAATCTACATATGGCTTTGGATAGGAAATGCTCATCATTGAGGAACTCATCATGTTTTGATTTTTCAAAAAGGAAAACTCCGGATGTCAAGCATCACTGGGTACAAGATCATAGCACTCTATTATACCATATCATGTCTCGCAACAACTTAGGCAAGGATCATGTTTTTTGCTACCCACAATTTTCAAGCTAAGGTTTGAACATGCAAGCCAACAAACTCAAAACTTAGGTAGGATACAAAGTTGTAAGCAAGACATACAAGAAGAATAAATAGAGCAACTATTCATCATTTCAACCATAGAGGCAAAGCATTCTTACTATGCATATAAAAGCAAACTAAACAAACCTGATGATGAAAGCAAATAAATCTTTTTGGTCTTTTTTTTTGCAGATTTTTTGGGTTTTTATTTATAAGGCATTCTGAAAACAAAGGAAGATACAAGTTACCTCAGGATGGGGTCCTCCCCCAAGCTAGCTTCAGGCTCACTGCGGAGGAGGGTAGAAGAAACCGTGACTCGCGTAGTAAGCCCTCTGCTCCTCCATGTGTCGCTGTTGTGCCTATTGCATGGCTTCAATCCTCTCTCCAGCCTGACACTGCCACGCTGAGGTAGACTCGATGTGGGAGTTCAGCATCTCCTCCAATCTCGTGACCTGTACGGTGAGCTCTCCCATCTGCTGCGTGAGCTGAGCATCGCGTGCAGAGGTTGAGGAGTGCCGCCTGAAGGACGAAGACGGAGGTGGACCACCGGAGCTAGAACTAGCGGGTGTAGCCCACTGAGCACCGCTCGCACTCGCCCAAGCCGTACCACTCGCACTTGGATGGTAGGCGGGCTGATCCCAACCAGGTGCATATCCAGGGGTAACCCTGAACATGTACCCCGCAGGGGCCCCTCCTACCACCAGTGGTATAGTAGGCTGTGGTTGTGGCTGAGGTTAGTACCATGGTACAAACTCATGGAATGTCCGGGTGGACATCACCCCTGAGCTTGCCCCAGTAAGAATGCAGAAGACATAAAAATAGCTTGTTTCTCTAGGATCAGAATTTTATTGGAATAGAAACTAAGGATAACTTACCGAACTTACCTGTCGGTGCAGGGCTCACTATTTGAGTCTTTAGAGCTAGACTCTGGTTCCAAATCTCTTACCTTGGCAGTGAGGCAGCCGTCTCTTTCGGAAGAGCAATTGGCTTCCTATTCACCTTCCTCCACACCTTCTGAGTGTCATGTGGGTTGTGGTGTGTAGGGGGTGATTTCTTGGACTGGGACTGAGATTTCCAATACTGTTTTTGTCCCGCACTCATGTGTTGAAGTTCTTCCTTCCAAAAATTCTTCATGAATGCAATGAGGTTGTCCACTTGTCGTGGTGTTCCGACCTCTGGTGCTGGAGTGTTGGGAGTTTGTAAATCCTGGATCATTGAGCATTGCTCCTTTCTTGGATGGAATTCGAACTTCTCCTCCTTGCCATTAATGTAGAGACGCATCACACCGGCCCCCACATCAATTTGTGCATCAGCTATACTCAGAAATGGTCGCCCAAGTATGAGCAGCACTTCCTTAGCAATCTCCATGTCTAGTACCACAAAATCAACGGGGATAAAGCAATCTTAGACTTTCACTGGAATATCCTCAGCTATTCCCGCTGGGTATCGTACTGAAGAATCGGCTAGCTGCAGCTGCAAAGTGGTTGGAGACAAATTCGTGTAATTGAGTTAATCAAAGACTACCTTAGGCATGACGCTGACGCTGGCCCCTAAGTCGCAGAGAGCATGGTCGAAATGTTGTGTCCCAATCATACAAGTGATTGTGGGACACCCAGGATCTTTCTTCTTCTCAAGAAGGCGGTTGAGTATAGCAGCACTGCACTCCTCAGTGAGCCGCACTACTTCCATCATAGGAAGGGTGCGCTTCTTGGTTAAGATGTCCTTGAGATAACGCGCGTACGTGGGTACGCGTATTGCCTCGAGTAATGGGACGTTGATATAGACTTTCTGAATCATGTCCATGAAGCGATTGAACTGTTCATCAACTGTCGCCTTCCTGTTCCTTTGATGGAACGGCATCACATTGGCTTCTACAAATTCTGGATGTGTCGTCACTCCTTCAAGTGCCTTCCCTTTCAAGGGCACCTTCCTTACCTGGGGGAGTTCTTCCGAGTCAGCTGAACCCTCTGGAATATTCTCAACCTCGATTGTGCTCTTCTTGTCTGTCCCTGCATGGTTAGGATATGGTGGATCTCGAGAGGACTTACCGCCTCTCGTGGTCACTGCATTTGCATTTTCAACAGAGGGAACAGAAGTAGCTCGCCGAGCTAACTGAGCTTCTAACATTTTGTTAAAGCTCAGCTGACTCTTCTAAGCATAAGAAAAACTATCAAGCTTAACGTTAAGATTTTCCAAAGTTTTATCAAGGGCAGCTAGCTTTTTGTTAACACCTTCATTAATCTTAGCTTGCCCGAAAACAAGATCTCTCAAGGAGGGTTGATTGGGATTATACGAATTACCTTGGTTACCTCCTTGATAATAAGGGTGTTGTTGATTCCACGTTTGGCCTCCTTGTTGAGGTGGACGATAACCATTGTTGTTGCCGTTCATGTACATCACTTCCTCCTGAGTCTCAAGACAGTAGTTTCCCGAATGCCCAGTGTTGCCACAAACCTCACAAGTCATATGAGAATCCATAGGCAAAGTAGTGGTGGCCATGGCAGCCTTCTCGCTGGTATAATCATCCAGTCTCTTCATAAGAACCTCCAGCTTGGCAGTAATCATATCTGCTTCCTTGACAGTATGAGTACCCCTCGGACGTGGTTGGAATCTTTCATCACTCCACCCTTGGTTGGATACCATCTTCTCAATGAGTGATTTAGCATTATCAACAGTGAGTGAGAAGAATGCTCTCTGAGCAGCAGCATCAATATGGCCTCGGGCTGTCAGAGTCAGCCTATTATAAAAAGCTTTAAAGAATAAGTCAATCCTCCATCCCATGGTGAGGACAGGCCACGACGTACTCCTGAAGCCTTTCCCAAGCCTCTGGAATAGATTCACTTGCTGCTTGCTGAAAACCAGAAATTCTTCCACGAAGAGCATTGGTTTTACCCAATGGGAAGAACTTCTTGAGGAATGCCTCTGAACATTTATCCCAAGTATTGATAGCGTCACGATTCGCATAGAACCATTGCTTAGCTTTCCCCGGGAGAGAAAATGGAAATAGTCGGAGACAAACAGCATCCATATTTGCACCCCTGATGATGAAAGTGATGCATAGCTCTAGGAATTGCTGCAAATGGGCATTGGCATCCTCATTTGGCTTGCCACAGAATGGGCTAGCCTGTACCATCATGATTAGACCCATCTTGATCTCAAAATTTTCAGTCCCCATTGCCACCTCAGGGCTTTGCAACACCTGATCAGCAGAAGGAGCTGAGTACTCACGAAGTGTTTTCTAGGCCATAGCATTTGACATGGATGGTACAAAGGAAGCTGGATCGCCTTCCAGACGAGTACGACGAGGTGAGTCGAAATGAATTCGAGCCTTCCTCACTAGTGACTCGGGATCTTTAGTGAAATTCTCCGGTAAGTCGAAACCAGTCATACACTACCTGTCTTCATCATCCAAAGATAAAAGAAGACAATCAAGGTTAGCCTGCATTGAGAGTTGTCCTAACCTACTCATGATTTATAAATAGATGCAAAGCATAGTCATGATAATCCTGTGCCTTCCCCGGCAACGGTGCCAGAAATACTTGTTGGCATTTCTTAGCATCACTACTAACAACGTCGAGTTAGCATGAACACCAAGACTTGCTAGAGGTAAATCTAAACGATCATGAACAAATCCGCAAGCGCACAGATAAACCATTGTAGCATTTCCCCATGGAAGGAGAGTATTCCAAGGGTAACATATCCGTGGAAGGTAATGGTGGATATCATAGACTTATGCTTTTGCACTGAATGTAAACCAAGAGATAGATATAGAAAACAACAACTCAAAGGCAGGGGTAAGATAAAGATATGATAGGGTAGTGTGACACATACTCAGATTTACCTCTACTCTAGTACTCTAGGCTTAGGGGGAACATACGAGTTAGCTCTAGGTTCTAATGTACTAAACATACAAAGCTAGAATATACAAGAGATATGTACGAAACATTGCATGAGAGGGTAAGGTTAGCACCCAGGTACAAACGGGGAGATAGCCCGAGACGACTAGCACTCTGCGAAACTATACTTTAGACTCCTACAGCAATACCCCAGCGCGGAGGGTTCCAAAGGGTCTAACAGCTGTCACCACTACAGCCTACCTCAGTGCGGGAACTTTGTGCTACGAATCTTGGGTTGCGGCCCCAGTCTTGCAAACTGTAGTGCATGTGTGATGCCGGATGCTAGTGTGAGGCATGCCGGCTAGCCTTGTACTTAGGACTGTGGCATCCGATCCCAATCCGAGGAGTGACGGGAACCATTTAGTTGAATACACTTGTTGTGGGTGTTTTCTTTCTTATGTTTAGGTCCACCTTGCAAGGTTACTAATCGATCGATCGTCAACCTCTCACCGTTATCTGAGATTGCTTAACCCTCTAGCCGTGATAATTCCCCTATGATGAAATGTTGATAAACTTGATGTTTGATTAATTGTTTGCACAATTATGCTTGCATTAGTTGCTTATCTAGTAATAATTTGGACTACTAGAACTTGAGCTAAAATATTGAAAGTAAGGATTAACTCCTTAGTCGCTTTTTGGCAAAACAAACCCACTAGCCAAAAGCCAAGCATGACTATAAGGATAAGTCTTTTATTTTAGACGGGTAAGCCTTGTTGAGTATTAGTATACTCAGCCTTGCTATAAATGTTGCTTTCAGGTGATAATGTTTGGCCTGGTGAAATCCCACCCGGCTGGGAGCTGGAATGGGTGGATGACGAGGAGTAATGGTGTTATGGGTGGCCTCCCATGATGCCAAGTTATCGATTAATTTAATTTTCGTTGTTTTCAAAATTCTGAACCATTTACCTTTGATGCAAGGACAATGTTTGTAATAATTAACCCTACGGGGAATTTGGATTAATTTTGTAAGGTACTCTGGACTCTCCTTCGTGGGAGTTTATTGTATGCGTTTTGATCCTCTGTGTGGTTTACAAGTGATTTACCGGGCTATGACCCGGCAACACTCAACGGGATGATTCTTTATTATCGCTTAATGACCAAAAGGGATTGGCTTAAGTGATAGTATGGACTTATCTTGGATGGGGTTGTCACAAGGCCAGTCTTAGTGGGGAGGGTCATGAGCATTAAATATCATGCCCCATCAGCAAATTTATGAAGAGAGAGTAGAAGGAGTGTCATCACCATGACACTCCTCTAGCATAGTTCTCAAGTTTATAGTTTTGGTAACTGTGTGATGACCCTCTGCACTGAGACTGGTATTAGACTAGTCTCAGTGGAGAGGGTCATAAGAGGGTCATCACCATTAAATATCATGCCACGTCAGCAAATTTATGAGGATAGAGGAAGAGGAGTGTTATAGCATGAGAGAGGAGTGTCATCACCATGACCCTCCACTAGCATAGTTCTCAAGTTTATAGTCTTGATAACTGTGTGATGACCCTCTACACTAAGACTGGCCTTAGAGTTCGTTCGAAATTTGGAGCTTTGTTGTACGGGAATAGATACTAGGCGTGTTTGGCAGAGCTCCAACTCTGAAAAAAATAACTCCAGAGCTGCAGATCCGCGCAGCTCCACCGTGGATATGAGATCCCGACAAGTGTTTGGTACACCTCCAGATTTTCCACTATCCCTATGACATCTAAGGCTAGCATGTCAGGAGAATAAAAAAATATTCTTTCTTCTTCCTCGATCCAGTACTGTTCCTTCCCTACCACACCCAGGCGAGGTCCGTCGCGGGAGCTCCACTCCGGTGACCACAGGCACAGAGGAGGCGCGGGAGGCTGCTGGCGGCACGCAAGCGGTGTTGATGGCTGATATTTGCCATTTTTATGGCCGTCAACTCCTGCAAATTGAAGCATGAATTGCACATTCACACTAGAATAGGAGCTTAAACTCATACTTTCCACTAGTGTCGATGTCTATTCGAATGCTGGTATTTAGCATAAGAAATGGGAGGAATCCATGTACTTTCACTCCACTCCAATCCAAGGCACTCAAATGCTGGCCAATCAGGGGCTGCCACATGGATTCTCCTAGATCCATGATGTCACCAATCCATGTGAGGGACTCTCGATGAATCATACGCTGCCACGTCAGCATCACATGGATCCATGGGCCCACTTTGCCAACTAAACTGCCAGGAAACGTGACATGCATGGAGGAGAGGCACTAGAGCCCACATGGAAGCGAGCCAGAGGAAGCATACCCCAGATGGAGGGCCGGGAGCTTCGGCCGACCCTAGGATCGGCCGAACCGACCTAGGGTCGGTTGATCTCCCCCCTCCACGTGTTGCTCGCTCATTGGTCCTTGGCTGCATCCCGGGGTGTTTTGGAGCACTTGGAACCTCGGAGCAAGCCACCCCCTTGTCTATAAATAGGAGGGGAGGGGCTCCATTTCACACACACCACCAAGCTCTCAAGTTCCACTTCTCTATTGTGTAGCTCTCTCTTCCTCTCTCTAATTCTGCCCATGTGAGGTGATTCTCACCTCTATGTGGTAGAATGGTGATGAGGAGAGATCTAGATCAGGATTAGTTGAGAGGTAGAGTAGGGGTGAGGAGTGAGTTGATGTCCTCGTGGATGCTTGTTCTTCATTTAGATCAAAGTGAGTACTTCAGCATTTCTTATTTAGACTATAGTGGACATCATGCATGCTTGATTTGTTCTTGTGTTCGTGGCTCGTTCATTAGTTAGAGGCTTGTGTTCTTCGTGACACAAGGCTTCGATCCTTTAGAGCCAGATCCATAGTTCATATACCTGTTTGCATGCTCTGATCCTGTTTAGCTGAGTAAGTCCGTTGTATCTTGTTTATCTGCATCCATAGCTTCCTTTCTGCTCTGTAGCTCAATGAATGATAAGATGATCTGAATCCGATCTTTCTCTTGTTCATGGGACCATATCTATACGGTTGCTATAGTGTAGTTAGCGGGTCGACAGACATAACCGCACTATAATATTTATCTGGGGTACAGACGTGGTGTCTGGGCCCTGGTTTTTCTACGAAGACCACGTACGATCGTAGCGTAGAGGTAGGCCGCAGTGGTGATAGCCTGTTGGACCCTTTGTCAACCCTCTACGTCGCGTACCGAGTTGGGCTCATTTGCCAGCACATTGATGTGTTGTCGCCCCGCGGGGATGACTGAGACCTGACAGATACATCTTGAGAGCTAAGTCCCTTAAGGAAGTGCTTCTTGTATCCCGACCTATCCCAGCAAAAGCTGATGTCCTTGGATAGACCCTCTCTGGTTACTCTCCATCCTAGGAACGAAACCCGACAGGAATACTCATTCTCCTAGGCAGAAGTGCTACAACGGTATATCCGTGCGCTTGTGGATTCGTTCGCACTCTTCAGTGTACCCGGGAGTTTCTTACACGCTCACGCTAGTGCGCCAGTGGTGGTGATGTTAAGAAACGCCAACAAGCATTTCTGGCGCCGTTACCGGGGACGGCTGTTGTTAACCTTTGAGCCCGTCTATCCTCGTATTTATCTTTTTCCTTTTTCTTCTACCTTCACCCCCGTTACCCTTTTTAAGATATCCCTTTTTTGTTTTCATTACTTCTACCTCTACCCCCGCTACCCATGGAAGGTTATCCTTGTAAACACCTTCCACCTTCGAGGAGTGAACCCTCAGAGCCATCTTCGTCAAGACCCACTCTTACATCTGGCTATTGGCTTCGCCCCTCTCTCATGAAGCTAATTCAGGACCTATCCTTCTCGGGGTTGAGTCATGAGAACCCCTTTGATCATGTGAGAGACTACGAGCATCTGATTGAAACTCGGGGTAAAACCGGAGAATCACCGGATGCTCGGAAAAGAGAGTTTTTCCTGCTATCCCTCTCCGGGGAAGCACGGGATACCTTACTTGGGAAAGGATGAGAGCAGCTTTTTGCTCCCACTTCTTCCCAATACGATGTGTCATCTCGTTACGGACCAAAATTCTCTGTTTCAAGCAATGTGAGGAGGAATCACTAGGAATGGCATGGAATCGTTTCACCGCCGCGGTGGAAGATTGCCCAGTCCTCTACATTCCAGATTGGATGTTGCTTCAGCACTTCTGGTTCGGATTGCAGAAGGATGATGCCATGGGGCTTAATGCTCTCTCCGGAGGATTCTTTGTGCACCTAGATGTTGTTGAGGGAAAAGAGATCGTGGATAATATCCGGGATTTCAGCTCCTCGTGCATCCCGGTCAATGAGGCACCCACCAGAGGAAATGTTGAGCTGCCTAGATCCATCAGCAGCCAAGTCCGAGATTTCATATCTATTCTTTCTGAGCTCTGGCTAAAGATGTCATTCCTGAATGACAGGAGTCTAAGGGAAAGATTTCGTGGCGCGAGATCTACCCTTAGGTTCCCCTCTCATGCATCTTCTTAGACCTTCTCCCCGAGACTTTGTCTCGTGGGAGGACGGAGAGAGTAGTTCGGAAAGAACGACCATTCCCGGTCAGGATGACTTGTTCGATCCTCACTACTATCTCCTAAGAAGGGTATGAGAGACCTATCGTGTTTCTACGTCAAGGTTTGAGCTGAAGTACCTTGCACTGAAGTTTTGTATAAACCAAGACATCGGTCTCTGCTTTATAATCCATTGGATTCATCCATCAGACCGAAGGAACACGATCATCTACCGATCGAATGGAGTGCATTCACTCTTTATCTCGAGCACATCGATCGATGCCGATCAGTCAGGAGAAGCTTGCACTTCGTATCTTATGCCTGACTTGATCGATGCCCAATGGGAGGTGCACTTTCCAGTTTATCCATAACCCCCCATTGGAAGCTTAGGCCGGACTTCGGAATGTTTTCATCGCCCCGATGAGAACATCAAACCCTATGCCTAAGGTATGAGCGAGTTAGATCTTGCTCTTCATCCGAACTTTGGTTTCTGATCGTACACCGGCCTCCGGAAGTCCATGCTCTATCCTCTTTGAAGGCCGAGTGTCTTTCTGATCTTGAGTTCACTCGGAGATCGGCACCTATTGTGAAGCACTAGCCTCAGTGCTTGATCTTTTCGTCTCAGAGTTCTGCGACCCCAGTGCTATAGTCCTCGAGTCCTGTGACCACCTCAGGGAATGCCTCGGCCTCTCTGGGATGATCATGCTTGCCCTCAGCCTCGATACACCTTTTTGAGCTTGAGAGAGAGACCGACGGATCCAGTGTCAGGGAGGGCGGCGGCCAGCACAGGCACGGAGCGGAGGGCACACCGGCAAGGAAGTCGCGAGGAGGGGAGGGGACGACACGGGAGAGAAAGAAAAGAACGAATCGTTTTTTCCCACTAATCAGTTGCAGTGGTGGGTAATTTCTCCCAACTCCACCAAATCTAGTGTTGTGGAGCACCCCCTTGAGGTACTCCACGAAAACCATGGAGTTGGGGTCTGCTCCACCCTTTTTTGGAGCAGATCCGCGGTGGAGCCACTGAAGCTGGGCGTGTTTGGCTGAAAAAAATTGAAACGGAGTTAGTTTTTTGGATGTGAAGTTGCGTGGAGCTCTGCCAAACACGCCCTAAATTTTATTTAAAAATTTTTGAATGTAAGCTTCTGAGTTTGAGCACGACAGCGCCTTTTTGCAGATTCAACAACGCTTCGGTGTAACTATATGTCTGCGTGAAGAATAAAGATGAGAGCATGCTTTGAAGCGCAAGAATTTGCCGCAAAATTTTCAAATGATTGATAATACAAGGTGACCACCAGAAATTCCCCGAACCTCCTAACCGATGGTTACACTGCTAATGCACCTTCCGTGGCACTCATGCACAACAATAGTTCCTGGATTATAACTCTGCCAAGTGCCAAGAAATGGGGACTTAACGATGTTTTCCTCAATGGTATTAATCTATATTGCAATGGTAATTTCAGAAGGATCAAGTGTTGTTTTTTTAAAATTACACAGTACAACGCATACGCTCACAATACGTACACACTCATCCCTATAAACACACGTACGCAAATCATAAATCTATAAGCACCTTCGAAGGACTGAGCACCCAACAGATTTAGAGAGAAGTCACCATTGGCACATCGTTGTCGACGAGAACGTCGCTTACCACTTAACGTATAACACCGGTAAATCTTAAGAAAATTCCAAAAAAAAATACGAGCACCAGAATTTGAACTCTAGTAAGATAACGTCTCACTGGACCCTATTTGACTACAACTACAAACCATCGCAGACAAGTGTTGCTTGTTCATCGCATTTTTAGAAGAACCAAATGTTCGAGAGTAAAACGACCGCGAAACAGACTTTGAAAAGTTCCTGGCTGTGGGTTGTGGGCTGTGAACACTGACAGAAGCAACCATACAATTTTTGCTTGCAAGCAAACCCCGCAGCGGCGCAAGCTCCCGAGGCGAAGAAGAAGCTGACAGAGGAAGGAGAAAGACTGGGAGCCATCCAATCATATGTGCCCACGAATCATAAAGTTGGAAGTTTCAATTAAAAGACTTCAAGAAGATGTACAGGATTCCGAAAGCCGACTGCCCAATCCCAGTCCACTAATAGAGAATGAGGCTTTCATCCCAAGAGAAAATTAACATTAGTACCAATTTTTTTGCCCACCGGTACTAATTTTACAGAGAACCGGTACTAATGTTCCGTGCCAAAAAGGAGGCGGGCGGGGTCATCCCGTGACAAACATTAGTACCGGCTCGTATTGGGCACCGGTACTAATGTCCCACATTAGTACCGGTGCCCAATACGGCCACATTAGTACCGGCTCGTAATGCGGGCCGGTACTAATATCCAACGGCTATATCCTAGCTTCTTCCTCCTCCAGCCCGAGTCTCCCCTTCTTTCTCTCCACTTCGAGCTCCTTCTTCTCCATGGCGCCCTAGAGGACCTTTTGCCGGATTTGCGACCATTTCTCGACGATTTCACTCGTTCAAGTGGTCTAGAGGTTAGTTACTTCATCCTCCCTTGATTTATGCTTATTTTGTTGAGTTTCATTGGTTGAAATAGGAGTATTTTAGCACTTTAAAATGAACTAAGAATAGGGATGATTTTAGCATTTGAAATAGGAGTATGTTCTAATAGAATTGATTGAAATGGATGTGCCGTGTTAGTTGGATGAGATGTTCTATATGATGATAAAAATTAATTTTTTTGCATTATTTTTTATAGAAATAAATATATTAAACGTTTTAGATGTACTTACTAAGAGAAACGACAAGAATATTAATATTAGAATTAGAGAAATAATTTATTAGTCAAAAAAATAGTTTGCTTATAATAATAATAATTTGAATTGAAATATAGTTTTCTCATTATAAAAAAATATTTTCTCATTAGAAGAATGTTTTTCTCGTAAGAAAAACATTTTCTTAGGAAAAAAATAATTTCTTTATTAAAAAAAGTTTCCTTCAATACCATCAAAATGGTTTTTTCTCATTAGAAAATTAGGAAGAAGTTTATACTTGATGTGGAATATGGATGTAAGTAGTTTGAATTTGTGTAACATAGTCTTCCATTCATTATTTAAACACTAGTACCGAGTCAAAAATGGTTTTCTCATTACAATAGTTATTTCTTAGTTAGAAAAATAGTTTCCTCAATAGAAAAATAGTTTTCTTCATTAGAAAATTTGTTTGCTCATAAGAAAATTAGTAAAAAGTTTATATTTCATGTGGAATATGGATTTGAACAGATTGGATTTATGTAACATAATCACTTGCCTTCATTTAAACACTAGTACGTACTCATCAGAAAAATAGTTTCCTCATTACAATAATACTTTCTTAGTTAGAAAAAGAGTCACCTCACTATAATCTTGTTTATATTTCATGTGGAATATGGATTTGAACACTATGAATTAGTGTAAGACATATAATCTTGAACTTGTTACATGATAATAATATATTTTGTTCGATTATATGTTCTTTATTTGTAGATGGACCGGCAATGGATGTACATCGACAAGAGAATATCCAATGAATTCTTTAATGGGCTTCATGGATTTCTAGAAGTAGCAGAATCGAACAAGCCCCCGTCCGGTTTCATTATTTGTCCATGCAGAAAGTGCAGGAATTTGAAGGATTTCTCAACGACAAAGACTCTTCACGGTCACCTATACAAATGGGGATTCATGCCAAACTATTTTGTTTGGACAAAGCATGGGGAGAGAGGGGTTATAATGGGAGATGACGAAGAAGAAGATGACAATATTCCTGACTGGACTCAAGAAGGTGCCTTTGCAATGGGAGACGATCCAATAGGTGAGGATGATGTTGCAATAATTGAGGGAGAGCCTGAACAAGGAGAAGATGAGACGCTTGATGATCTAGGTCAGGTGTTGCGAGAGCATAAAGAAGATTGCGAAAAGGTGAATGAGGCAAAGAAGTTGACCGTATGTTAGAAGATCACAAAAAAACCATTGTACCCAAATTGCAAAGAGGGGCACAAGAAGTTGGGTAGCACATTAGAAATGCTGCAATGGAAGGCTAAACATGGAGTTTCTGACAAGGGCTTCGATGAGTTAATGATGATCGTAAAGGACATGCTTCCAGAGGAGAACGAATTGCCAGAGTCAACGTACGAAGCTAAAAAGGTCGTTTGTCCTCTAGGTTTGGAGGTTCAAAAGATACATGTGTGCCCTAATGACTGTATCCTTTACCGAGGAAAATAATATGAGAAATTGGAGGCTTGTCCTGTGTGCGGAGCGTAGCATTATAAGATCCCACGAGATGACCCTTACGATGTTGAGAGGGAGAAGCAGAAGAAGAAGAAGAAAATTCCTGCTAAGGTAATATGGTACTTTCCAATGATACCACGGCTGAAGCGTTTATTCAGGTGCAAGGCTAATGCAAAGTTGATGCGTTGGCACAAAGAAGATCGTAAAGCAGATGACAAGATCAGACATCCCGCTGATGGGTCGCAGTGGAGACTAATTGATAGAGAATTCCCTGAATTTGCAAAATACGCAAGGAACATTCAGTTTGGTTTAAGTACGGATGGATTCAATCCATTCGGTGAGTTCAGTAGCGGTCATAGCACTTGGCATGTGACCTTATGCATATTCAACCTTCCGTCATGGCTGTGCATGAAAAAAAAGTTCATCATGATGCTAATAATCATCCAAGGCCCAAAGCAGCCAGGCAATGACATCGATGTTTATCTGAGACCGTTGGTTGAGGATCTTAAAACGTTATGGAAGAAAGAAGGTGTACCTGTGTGGGATGAGGACAAACAGGAGACCTTCAATCTACGAGCCTTGCTGTTTGTCACCATCAATGATTGGCTGGCACTTGGTAATCTATCAGGACAAACAAACAAGGGATACCGAGCATGCATGCACTGTTTAGATGATACTTGCAGTGTGTATCTAAAACACAGTAAAAAGATTGTGTATTTGGGCCATCGTCGATTTCTTCCTCCTAAGCACCCGTTAAGAGAAGAAGGAAAAAAGCATTTTGAAGGTATTGGAGAAAAACGTAACAAGCCAGTGCACCGCGCTGGTAAACTTATATTTTCTATGGTGAAAGATTTGAAAGTAGTGTTTGGGAAGGCTTCTGGTGCCAAATCTGTTCCAAACGACAACGATGGACGTGCACCCATGTGGAAGAAGATGTCGATATTTTGGGAGCTTTCTTATTGGGAAATCCTTGAGGTTCGTAATGCAATTGATGTGATGCATGTGATGAAGAATTTTTGCATGAACTTTCTTGGCCACCTAGGTGTATACGGAAAGCCAAAAGAAACAGTTGAAGCTCGTCGGGATCTTAAATTTATGAAACAGCGAAAAAGCCTGCATCCCAAAAAGAGAGATAAGGGAAATTGGTTGGCCCCTGCTAGTTACACCCTCAGCAAGGAAGAGAAGAAGATGATGTTTGATTGTTTGAACAGTATCAAGGTCCTGACAGGCTACTCCTCAAATATACAACGAATAATAAATTACAAAGAGAAAAAATTCATAAATCTGAAGGCTCATGACTGCCACGTGTTGATGACACAATTGCTGCCTGTTGCACTAAGGGGTATTCTACCAGAGAATGTGAGATTGGCAGTCGTCAAGGTTTGTTCATTCCTCAACCAGATCTCTCAGAAGGCAATCCATCCAAAGAATCTAGTGCAGTTGCAGAAAGATATCGTGCAATGCCTCGTCAGCTTTGAGATGATCTTTCCACCCTCTTTCTTTACTATCATGACCCACCTTCTAGTGCACCTAGTTGAAGAGATTTTTATCCTTGGGCCTGTGTATTTACACAACATGTTCCCTTTTGAGCGGTTGATGTCTAGTTACAAGAAGTATGTCCGTAACCGTGCTCGTCCCGAAGGAAGCATCGCAAAGGGATATGCTACAGAGGAGGTAATTGAGTTTTGTGTCGACTTTATTGATGAGCTTGCTCCGATTGGACTCCCTGTATCACGCCATGAGGGGAGACTCAGGGGAAAGGGCACACTAGGGAAGAAAACTCGGATGGATATGGATGAAACGTTAATTCGTACAGCACATTCCTTTGTCCTGCAACAATCATCCCTAGTGGCTCCATACAGGGAGGAGCACAAGTCCATTGTACGGGCCTCAAACAAAGGGAAGTCAGAGGCCTGGATTACACGTCATCACAATGATAATTTTGCATCATGGTTGCAGAGAAAACTTATGGGTGATAACACTATTGGAGAGCAACTGCAATGGTTGGCTAGAAGTCCATCTATCTCAGTACTTACGTTCCAAGGATACGAGATAAACGCATACACATTCTACACGAGAGCCCAAGACCAAAAGAGCACAAACCAAAACAGCGGTGTTCGTATAGATGCAATAGACAACGAAGGAAATGTACAAACATACAATGGTGTCATTGAAGAGATATGGGAATTGGACTACGGACCTTTAAAAATCCCTCTTTTTAAGTGTCAGTGGGTTAAAAACCCTACAGGAGGTATAACGACAGACAAATTTGGGATGACAATAGTGGATCTCAACAAGATTGGATACAAAGATGAACCGTTCGTCCTAGCGAATGATGTGACTCAAGTTTTCTATGTGAAAGATATGTCGAGCAAACAACCAATAATAAAGAAGGGTGATGATAAGGGTGTTGTTAATAATGAGCCAAAGCGTCACATAGTTCTACCGGGAAAAAGAAAAATTGTTGGAGTTGAGGATAAGACTGACATTTCAGAAGATTATGATCAATTCGATAGTCTTCCTCCATTTTCAGTAAAGATTGACCCAAGCATCCTGTTAGCCGAAGAGGACACTCCATAACTACGTCGTGATCACAACCAAGGGACATTCGTGAAGAGGAAGATTGTTAATGTTGCATTAGATGATGATGTATAATATGTTATATTAATTTGTGATCATGTATCAAAGTATTGTAATATTTGAATGAACTAGTATTTTGCTACTTTATTAACAAAACTTTCAATTATTTCACTTTTTTTAGCATTATCGGATATTAAATAATAAATTTATGTAAAAACATACATGAGCAAGACTAAATCATGATTTTTATATTAATTACACTGGATGTACTATTTAAGAAAGATTTTGCATGAAAAAAATAAATTATTTCCGTTTGTTAAAGTCAAGAACAAAAAAAGACAATTTAGAAGATATTAGTAGCTTATTGATAAGAAAATTTTAGTTTTGATTGTTAAATTTAGAATGTCATAGTATCTATGTAAAGAAAATTAACTAAACTTGTTTCACCATTTTATGCATTGTATATGATTTACCGTAAATAAACTACAATATAGAAAATAAAAACAAAAAATAAAAGGTAAATAGTGGGCAACAAAATGAAAACCACATTAGTATCGGTGCTAAACTAGCACCGGTACTAATGTGCTTCTCCATTTGGCGGCAAATGAAAAGCCATATTAGTACCGGTGCTCAATGTGGACATTAGTACCGGGCCTCAACAAGCCCCGGTACTAATGTCCACATTAGTACCGATGCTTGTTTAGCCCCGGTACTAATGTTGGCAGGTATAAGGTGGCGCCCTCTTTTCTTCCCCAACACTTAGCCCCGATCCCATCCTCCCCTGCTCCTCCTCGTCTACGCGCACCGGTGCCCCGCCGCCCCTCTCGTCTCCGTCGTCGGTGCCTCGCCGCCCCGCCGTCCGCCGTCACCGCGTCCCGACGTCCACTGTCCCCCGCGCCGCGCCGTCTCCCGCGCGTGCCACGCCGCGTCACCGCGTGTCCTCCCGTCCCGCGCCGTGCCGCCGAGCGCCGCCGCCGTCGAACGTGTCGTCGTCCCCGTCGGCCGTCGTCGTCGGTCCTCGCGGGCGCGTCGTTGTCCGCCGTCGCCCGGCCGCCCCGCTCCGTCCGCCGTCGCCAGGCTGCCCTGTCCGCCGTCGCCGGCCGCTGCGCCGTCCCCACCCCGCCGTTGTCGCCCCTCGCGCCTCGCTCGGTACGGCCGCGCCTCGTGCGCGCCGCGCCCGGCCGGGCAGTGCGCGCCCGCCGGCACATTTTGGGGGCTGACGTTAGCCTCGTGGTGGCTGACGTGAGCCCCTTTTTTTTAAGAATTTATTTAGATTTTATTATTGTTTTAGAATTCATAATTTAGAAATGTAGATTTATAATTTTTAGATTTAGAAATATATATTTAGAATTACAAATATAGTTTTAGATTTAGAATTTAGAATTTAGAATTTTGGTGTAAACGTTATTTAGAACTTGATTTAGAATTTGATTTAGAATTCAATTTGCATGTAAATGCTATTTAAATGTGGATGTAAATGCTATTTAAATTTCAGTTGCTCGACTCGCTCTCGAATCGCTCGACTCGCTCGAGCGAGTCGAGTTGCGCGACTCGCTCCCGACACGCTCGACTCGCTCGCTCCCGTCACGCTCCCGACCCCTCCCCCCCCCGCCACGCTCCCGACCCCTCCCCCCCGCCACGCTCCCGACTCGCTCGCTCCCGCCACGCTCCCGACTCCCCCGCCACGCTCCCTACTCCCCCGCCACATTATTATTTTTTGTCCTCATACTAATTGTCTCATCATTAGAATAGTTTGTCCTCATATTATTTTTTGTTACATTATTTTAGTTACAATGGTGTGAACCGAAGAGGACCGAGAAGCAGAGCAAATGATCATGGATTTAATTGCTCGCAATACTATGAATGATACACCGAATGAACAAGAACAGGATCACAGAGAGGCCGACAGCTACTTGAACATGTTTGTTGATGGCAACGAGAGGGAGCAACCAATTGCTCAAGGAAGCAATGATGGAGAACCATCTGAGGTATAATTAATAAAAACCAGTACCTCGTCATGATTTTCGAGGAACCTACTAATTATAGAAAATGAGTTAATAGTTCTTAAATTTCCAGGAGCCTGCATCGAGCAGCAAGAAGAAGCCGGGTGGGAAACGCGGCCCAAAGAAGAAGTTAGTGGGGCGTTTCATCATCACGGAAGTATCTCCCGATGGGAGACCGTTAGCTCCACATGAAAATGCTGTCAAGTTGATAAATCACATTGGGGCTCTTGTTCAGGACAACATCCCAATAAGCTTTCGGTTTTGGAAAGCGGCTGACGCACCTAACTTGCTACCCGAAGAAGGTGATCAAGCAGAAGCTGAGCACGAAGATCAAGATCAGGACGAAGAGCAACATGAAGAGAATGAACCCCTGGTACCGGTTCGGTCAGATGTTGTCCCGGTCACAGAGAAGAACATGATTTGGGCCGAGGTGAAAGCACACTTCGCATTTCCCGAAGACACAGATTTGAAAGATGTGTGCACTTGGGCCCTGCAGAAGGGTGCAATTGCCTTTCAGACGTACAAGAAGCGGTTGACCAAGGAGTTCATCAAGCAGGGGCTTACACCCGATTTTAAGAAGCCGGGATATGCCAAGTTAAGAGATCATTGGGATGCATTTGTGCATGGCAAGCAATCGGAAGATGCTGCCAAGTTGATTGCAACCAACACAGCCAATGCACGTAAAAATAAAGAATTCCATCATCTTGGCCCTGGAGGTTACGCGATGGCCCTGCCCAAATGGGATCGGATGGAGCAAGAGATAATGGCACGTGGAATCGTACCGGCAACTCTGGAGTGGCCTGACCGAGCGCAGAATTACTATTATGCACATGGTGGCACGCTCAATCCCGAAGATGGATCATTAATACCGGGTGAGCAACTAAGACAGACAGCTGCAAGGCTTGTTGATTTGATCAGGGTTGCTGCCGATGGAACATTCATAGCTGATCGAGAGAAGGACGAGCTTTCTGCTGCAATAGGCACTAGAGAACATGGTGGACGTTGCCGAGGCAAAGGTGTGATTCCATGGAAAGTCGCATGGCATGAGCACATTGACTCATATAAGAAGCGCAAAAGGAACAAGGACGAACAAGATAGGAAAATCAGACAATTGCAAGAGCGCGTAGAAATGACTGAGGCAAGAATGGAGGCCATTATTGACGACCGTGTGGCCCTTGCTCTTAACAAACAATCATCTCAGCAAGGGCCCATAGATGAAATGAGCCCGCCATCTACTAAGGGGAAAAGTAGTGTCGCTTCAACGGATGCAGCACCAGCAAACACGGAAGCACCGGTCAAGGAAGCAGAAGCACCGGTTGCCTCACCAGAAGCACCCCAAGCCTTAGCAAAAGCAGCCGAGGTCTGCCACAAACGGTTCCCCGTGGATGACATCACAGTGAGGTCAGCGTGTGAGCTTCACGCTCAACTCAGAAACAAGATGTTACCGGTGGCTTATGGTGTTGCTGAGGTCCCGGAACCGGGGGAAACTTTCATAGGTGTGGAATTCAGTAAATCATTTTACCATAAAGTTGCCGTCGACCGAGTGGTCCCCGGTTGGGAAGACCTCGAACTGGAGTTACGGGGACCTGATGGGGAAGAGGTGCTTGGAGATACCGTGCATGGTTGGGTATTGTGGGCCAAGGCTCACATAAAGATTACAGAACCGGTCAAGGAAGCACCCCTAACCTCACCAGAAGCACCTCTTCCTGATGCCTTATCTACACCCCCCGTGCCTGAAGGCGAAGATCATCAGCTACCGTCATCTCCAATAGGAAGTATGAGTCCTCTAGTTGATCGGGACCCAAGCGAGAGTACGCCCCCTCAGCATGATGAGTCTGTTAAGGGCAAGGGTACCAAATGACGAGCTACGCATCATCCTCCGCCCCCTCCTCCAAAGAAGCAGACGAAGCCCAGGTCGAAGAAGCCTCAACCGAAATTATCTTACGAGAAGACTCAGGAGGAGCTAGATGCTTCAGTACGGGCTGAGCTTGATAGACAAATATTCAAAGCGAAGAAGCCACCTGTTGAGAAACCAATTGACCGGGTCAAATTTCATCGCTTCATGAAAAAATGGAGGAGGAGAAACAAATAAATGCCCAGGCACCTCCTTTGAGTGACTATGACCGACAAGCACTCAAGATGGACAAACAGAATAAGCTGGCGAATAGAGCTAAATCTACAATTCCACAACTAGGCACCCAGTCAAAGTAATCTGTCTCCCCCATCAAGGTGCTTTCTTCGCTTGAGCAGCATATGCTCGTATTCAATAAGGATTCATGTCTGACTCCTGGTCAAATCCATGGGGACGAACCAATCTCAAAGCATGAAGGGGCAAATAGACCGAAGTATGAGTGGGGTAAACCTCTTGTGTAGCCGCAGTTGGTGCTGTTTCTTCCAACAAGAATGCATGAACTGCACGATTGGTACATGGCTGCGTCAGCTAGCGGTGTAACCTATGTGGAAATTACCATAGAAGATCGACATTTCCGTGGTCGAGAAACTTTTGGTGTGAAATTTGACCAATTTTGGTACTTATTCAATCAAGATGCAATTGACTCAGGACTCATCGCTTACTGGACTCTGTAAGTCTCGAAAACAATGATCTAGCCATTCTATCTTATCTTAACTTGTGTTTAATTTGAATTTAATTTCAATCATGCAGCTTTGAGATGCAGCAGTGCAGGAGGAGAGAAATAATGGACGTCGGCTTCATGGATCCACTAATGATAAATCAGACTTGTGTCAGAAAATGGGAGCTGGCCACATTGGACTATATATATTTGTATCTAGAAAAACACCATGAGAAGGGTATCATACTTCTGCCATACAACTTCGGGTGAGCAACGTGTATCTCATCTATTTTATCTTTTTCAAATGATATTGCATATATATTTCAAGAAACTAATACTTCTACACGTATGCACAGCTTCCACTGAATTCTTTTTGCATTCTGTCCGTCTCTAAGCAAGGTCTTCATCTTCGACTCCTTGAGGGCAACATCAGACAAAAGCGCATACCAAGATGTCGTAGAGATGATCAAACTTACATGGACTCGCCTTTGTGTAGAGCACCCGGGAAGATACAAAGAGAACCTTTATTTCCACTATGATTTCCCTGTATGTGTATTATGCTAGTCCGTATATCTCATGTCTTCCAATATAATTAAACATATTTTATAACCTTATTTTCGCACATGTGTAGTGCTTGACACAACCTTCAGGTACCAATCTGTGCAGATACTATGTATGCGAGTTCATGCATACCTTTTCAAGCATCGCAAGAGGTACCAACCTTGAAGACAGGGTGCGTCCACTAAACTAAACGACACTTGCATGTAGTTCTTATTTGTCCATGTTCTTTTTTTACTAGTTCTTATTCTTTGTTCATATTCTTCTGTAGATTGATGACATCAAGGAGGGGCTCCTCGAGTCGGAAAGAATCCGGTTAATTCAAGAACAACTATGCGGATTTCTTCTAGATGAGGTGATTACGCCAGGTGGAGAATTCTATTCAGGCTAATCATCTGTGATTGTAACGGGGAAGTCCACGGAAGACACGTCGGGGAAGTCCACGACAAAAGCAACTGGGAAGTCGACGGAACAAGCAGAGTCGACTAAGCAAGGGAGCAAGAGAGGAAAAAGCTCTGCAAAGGACCAATCGTCAAGGAGCAAAAAAAAACTAATATTAAACCTTGCTAACCTTTGATGCAATGTATTATATACAGTAATATATATTTTTCGTATTTCTGTATGCACAATATTATATATGTTCTTGCGTTGGATCAACTACCGGATTTGAGATAATACATGCATACGAATATATGTCCTAGTATAATATTAGATATTATACTAATACATATATACGTATGAATGTATAGTATTATCTCAAATATTTTATATGGCATACGAATATATATTATAGCGTATCACGCATTAGGACTAGTATATGTAAATACGATAGAATTAATAAACCAGAAAACAATAAAGAAAAAGATAAAACAAAAAAAATTAGTACCGGATGGAACCAAGAACCGGTACTAATGTGGACCGTGCCACGTCGCCGAGGGCGGGCACATTAGTACCGGCTCTCAATATCAGCCGGTACTAATGTCCACGTTAGTACCGGTTTCCAAACAAACCGGTACTAATGTGACTTCACATTAGTACCGATCGAACAATACCGGTTTGAAAATCGGTACTAATAATGATTATAAATGGGTACAGATGTACGTTTCCCTAGTAGTGGTCCCAGCACGACGAAACAACAGTACCCAGCCAATCACCACCCGTCCACCGCGCATCACTTCCCAGCCGCAGCCACCGCCGCGTCGTCCTCATCGGCGGCGAGAGCCGGCATCGGGTCGAGCCTGGCCCTCACGGTGCAGAGTAGCGGGTGCTTCCTCGGCAGCGTGAGCCCGGGCCCCTCCTCCATGTCGACGGGAGCTCCCCCCACGGGCTCCCACTCGAAGCACTGCACCATGGCGGCCAGCGCCGCCTGCACGACGAGCAACGCCAGCGACGCGCCAGGGCAGATCCGCCGCCCGGACCCGAACGGCAGCAGGTGGAAGTGCTGCCCGCGCACGTCCAGCCCGGCGTTCTCCCCCTCCAGGAACCTCTCCGGCCGGAACGCCAGCGGGTCGGGGCCCCAGCTCGCCGGGTCGCGCCCGATCGCCCACACGTTCACGAACACCGTCGCGCCGGCGGGCACGTCGTAGCCGGACACCTTGCAGGGCTCCATGGAGGAGCGGCGCACCACGAGGGGGCCCGTCGGGTGGAGGCGGAGGGTCTCCTTGACGATCGCCTGCAGGTAGGGGAGGTTGGGGACGTCCGACTCGTCGGCGAGCCGCGACGCTCCGACGACAGTGTCGAGCTCCGCCTGCGCGCGGCGGAGGACGGACGGGTTGTTGATCAGCTCCGACAGAGCCCACTCTAGCGTGATCGCCGTCGTGTCCGTGCCGGCCGCGAAGATGTTCTGCATGCGCATGGTTCAAGCTAAGCATTACATGATCTACCTGTTTTCTGCTCGGCTTAAAGGTAAAAAAACATGCTCTAAAAAAGGAAACATATATCAATTATCACCGGAAATTCAACAGTCTGACAATTGAAAGATGAAGAAAATAAGAGCCATGGACGTACCAGCAGGAACGCCTTGATGTTGTCCCTGGTGAGGCGCATCTCGGCGGCCTCGTCCTCGTGCATGTTGAAGAGCATGTCCAGCACGTCCTTGGCGCCCTCCTCGCCGGCGCTGTCCCCGGCCTCCTCACGCCGGCGTCGCCTCTCGGCGTCTCTCGTCGTCAGTATCCGCTCCATCATGGCGTCGAACTTGCGGTGCACAGCATCGACGCGCTTCCCGAGGCCCTGCACGTCCCGGTGCTTGAACACGCCGATGTAGTCCTGCAGGTTGAACGTGCCGGTGATCTCGGCGGTCTCGGCGACCACGGTCCGCATCACCTCTGTGTCGCCATCCTCCTGCCCGGTCCACCGCCGGCTCATCACCATGCGGGACACGATGTCCCCGGTGAGGCCCATGAGCGGGGCGCCCACGTCGACGCGCGCGCCGTCGGCGGCGCTCCGGGACAAGGACGCCACGAGGCGAGCCACCTCCTCGCGGCGGACGTGGCGGAGGCGGTCGAGGGTGCGCCCCGCCAGGAGCTCGTGCACGCACGCGCGCTTCATGAAGCGCCAGTAGGGCCCGTACGGCGAGAAGGAGAAGTCCTGGCCGCCGTACGTGAGGCGGTGCACCGCCGCCGGCATGGGACGGTCGAGAAACGCGGTCTCGTGGGTCTTGAGCACCTCGCGGGCGGCATCCGGGGTGTTGGCGGCAATGGCGGGGACGGAGCCAAGGCGTAGGTAGATGAGCGGGCCATGACGCGCTGCCAGGCGGTGCAGTGCCTGGTGCGGGAGGGGGGCGAGTAGGTGGAGGTGGCCAAGGAAGGGTAGCGCGTACGGGCTCGGCGGGAGGCGGAGGCCGCCGCCGCGGCGGCCGCGGAGGCGCAGCGCGTAGACGACAGTGATGAGGCCGGTGACGAGGAGGAGGGCGGTGAGGTTGAGGGGGTTTCGTGCCGTGGCCACTTCTTCCATGGTGGCTTTGGCTAGCGCTGCTAGCTCTATTTCAGAGTTGACCAGTGAGGTGAGCTCCGGCTGTTGCTTCCTACCTGCTCGTGGGAATGTGCGATCGCTCTGTGGCATCGCTACTCGCATGGTATTTATACATATGCAAGTTAGATACTTAGCTACGACAAGTTGGATACTTAGCTCCGATTTTGGATACTCCTCAGTCCCAAAATATAAGGTTTTGGAGGGTTCAAAATTTGTACCAAAATATAAGTTTTTGGAGAGATATAACAAAATTAAATGAGGTAGGTGAGTAGGTGAAGAATTGGTGAGTAGTGTAAAATAAGAAGTGTAGAGGTCATTTCCTCCTATTGTTGTTTCTTATGTTTGAATGCTCCAAAATCTTATATTTTGGGACGAAGTGAGTACTACATTCAGTTTTTAAATATATAACGTTAAATAAACTAGTTTTCTCATCATAAACGTCATATATTTATATTTAACAACGGAGGGAGTACAAATTAAGTGAGTACATGCCGACAGCAGATGCCTTTGACTCGCACCACCCAAAGCCCAACAAACAGTACAACGGGACATACGGTACTTCTAGATTCCAGGAGCTCAGCAATATCGGCCGGCCTTTGTCGAGGTTCTCGCAATAGGAGCTTGTTGTTGGAACATGCATACAACTGTCTTCTATTAATTTTCTTTATATAAAATCTCCATTGCTATCAAGTTTAATTTGTAACCACATTATTTATCATCTTACATAATAACCTCTAGCGCCTCGAGACACATACGGTGGAAAGATTTAAGGAGGGTGACACACGACATAATATTATTAGGATGGCAACAAATACAATACAATCGCTGTTACCTGCAGGCCGCAACTTGGATTGAGGAACATCAGTAGTTAATATACATTGATCGGGCAATACAACGCAGACGCATCAACCGTACGTCATCGATCTCGATTACTAGACGCCGGCCGGCCGGCCGGCACCGCACGGCAGGCGGCAGGTGTAAAATAACGTGCGACAACGTACAGATATGTGCGACAATATAGGCGCAGGCGCTCTCGATCAGCTGCTCACGCGAAACGACGCAGTCGTCGAAAACGCCTCGCGGACGATGGCGTCATGCATGATCGTAGCCAGTTACCGCCTATATTGCAGATATATGAAGCTAGCGTTCGCATGTGCGAGTGTTGTGGGTGTATTTTTTTTTCTTTCCAACACGCAGAAGAGGCATGTATATCTATACCAATATATTAAATACGGTGACGTCGTTCACCCCCTTGATCCGTCGCACGCGTACGAACCCCACCGTCTTCTTCCTCTAGAATCCAAATCCGGTCACCTCCAGTCCCGACTGCAAGAGGCCGGCGGCCGCCGCATCTCACACGCCCGCGCATCCTCCTCCAGCTAGACAGGTTTGATCCGCCGTCAGTGCGAGCACAGGTCGTCCGCCACCCTCAAGTCAGGTTCGCCGCCACCTGCACCGGCCATGGCCATAGCTTCGCACGCCTCCCAGCATTATTCGCACACACCTCTCCCCAAGCCAGCGGCCAGGAGCTGTTCTACGCACTTTGGAGCCGCCGAGTCTTCCCCACGTCGGCTCGCCCGCCACCCTCCACATCCGCGCTTGCTCGACGCCGCGTTCATCTCCTCTTTCCGCAAGCCAACCGTTCCCAATCTTTCCAAGCCAACCGCTGGTCCGCTGCTAAAAAAAACTTCCGCAAGCCCATGGCCTAGATGCAGTCCGGCCGCCGTTGCTCTTCGGCGAGCTGGATCACGCTACTAGCCTACGGCCACCGCCTCGCCTCTGGTGCGTCCCGCACTCCTGCTCCGTCTCCCTTTGGGGCGAGCAGGTTGCTACCCGCCCAGCTAGGCGGCGAAGCTCGGTCGCGCCGTCGTCCGCAAGTCAGGCCACAACACTCCGCCGCGCAACACCGTCTGCCCGCATCGAGGCAGGCTGTGGCCACCTCCTGCGCCAGCCATGCCCGCCCAGCCACTCAGCCAGGCCGCAGAGATCGGCCGCGCCGCCTATCCGCCCCTGACGAGATCCACTCCACGGCAGCGCGTCGCCACTGCCGGCGCCATCCGCACCCGCGAGCACCTCGCGGCCGCCGGTGCTAGCTCGTCCTCCCCGCGCCGGCAGCTGCCGCCCACCTCTACCTCTGCCCCGGCCATCTTCCCCACAAGCAGCTCCCGCCCAGCTCGTTGCCCGCGTGTCGCGCTCGCCGGCCACACTCGCCGGCTCCGACCACCAACAGCCAAGGCCAAGGCCAAGGCCGCTGCACCCGCTCCCGGCGGCGAGTTCAGCGCCGCTCCCTGGGTGGGTAACGTCTGCATGCCGGCGGCCACGGCCCGCCCTGGCCCCCGCCCCGCCTCACACCTCCGGCGCAAGGCGCTTGGTGGCTGATGGCGCTGCGTGCTGTATCGTTGTCAGATACGGGGAGATTTAGTAGCCATCGCGCCATTTAATGAGGTTTTATGAGGTGCTAATGCGTAGCAAAGGATTGATACTCATAGCTGGGATGCGATTTGGTAGATTTCGGTGCATGGGATGCTCGTGCTAATGGGTTTTCGCCATTTATATACTCGGCGTCCAATTGCTTGTTTCCAGCATCTCAATACCATCTCAATACCATGTAGCAGATGAGTGAAATATGAAATCAGACCCACGAGATATTATTTCCTTTAGCACCCTATGACTAATCCTATTTTCTTGTTAACTAAGACTGCCCTTTTCCAAAATATTTGGACTGCAATTTAAATATTGAATTTTGAAGTCTTATATTGAGATACATCTGGGTAACATATATTTTGAAGTCCTAGCTGATAACCTGAATTTCTATGGAGGGAACTTCAATAATCCATTGGAGAACAAATAATGGAAACCTGTTAATTTCACCCTCGTGTATGACTCTAAAATTTCTAACTATATATTAATAAGATGTAGTGCTTGTGTCCTATTATTCTTCTTATATTTGCGTTTTTTGGATATAGTGAAATTCTTGACTTTTATTGTAATAGAGAGAACGGAAATCATGATGACTTTATGTCTATTTTTATGCATGTTATGGAGGGAGTATGTTGTTAATATCAGTACCATGTTTTTCATGTTAGAAATATTTCATAGCCCGTAGCAATGCTCTTTTATTTGCACACTAATTCCCATATTTTTTTCACAGAACTAAACAATTGTTCACAGGTCTAAATTATGATTGGATTTCATCCTCTTCTTGTAATTGCTTGATTTGGGGCAGACAACCTCCATGGCAGAAACTGGTTTGTTTATTTCATCCCTTTCGCTTTCTATCCTGAATCCAAATTCTACTTTAATCCTGATTTGATTTACAATTATGTAACAAAAATAATTAGTGATAGATCTTATCCTATATGATTCATGTTGACAAATGTTGAGAAACACCTGTGAAGGTGTGTGCTGGATTAAAAGGCAAGCCCGCGATGTTGACAAATTGTTTAGCAATGCTGATTCTCTGTTCAATTGTTCTTCATTTATTCTATATTCGAAAGTAAAAATTATACTTTATATAATGTGAAGATAAGCCGTACTTAGGTGCACAACTCATCTTTATTAGATTGATCGAAGGATTCACACCGACATCATTTTAAAATTTGTGAGTTCAATGTTGAATGCTCTCTTAAATATTAGTATTGTTTTAAAATCCCTCATAGTCAGGTGATGTGTATCATGTACAATGACAAGTGCTCTGTTTTTTCCAAATACACTACATGCTAGATGCTTGGGTACAGGTTGAGGTCTTTTTAAGATTTGTATAGTAGAAAGGTTGTTATATATATATATATATATATATATATATATATATATATATATATATATATATATATATATATATATATATATATATATATATATATATATATATATATATATATATATATATATATATAATATTAAAGCAAGGATTGTTTCTGCCCAAAATTTGGTACGTCATCCGAATCAGAGTAGATGACGGTTAAAACCGGAACAAAACCGAGCTAAATCGGAGAAAAATCGATGCTTACGCGCTGAACCGGACTCAAACCCGTCGCTAATAATGTCCCAAACCACGGAAAAGCGGGACCACCCTTGTGCGGTTGTGCCGCGTGTTGCGAGGAAAAACCAAGCGTCCGGTGCGCTGGCAGGGAGGGGAGGATAAAAAGATTCCTAAAAAATGTGAGCGGATGGGATCATGGGAAACTGGGAATCGAAACAACTATTTTACTTTGCCTCTCACAAATAAGAACTACCAATTTGGCTGCATTTTTTTATTTTACTTTGCATTCACAGAATTATATATTTTAATGTTAAACATCTATCCAACTGGTTTGATGCTACATATATGGCTAGCTGTACAAATATGTATATGCGTGCATACATAATACAGTAATCAAGTATTTTTTAAGTTGTAGATACCTATTAGTTTCCAAACTCATATTCTTTGTGGGCTTAAATAAAAGAACGACACGGTGGGAAGTAACATGTATTAGAGTATAAAAATTACGTACGGGTAGAAACATTGCACGTTGATAAGCATCGGTGTAGGTTAGCCGGGCGAAACTTGATGTTTGCGCTTAGAAACAGGTGCACGCCTAATTTGCATATAATGGATGTACGCTATGCTCATGGTGTGTGCTTGGTCGAATCATGTGTAAAATATACTAATTGTTGACTTGGATTAGAAACTAAAGTTGGAGATGTGATTGTGTTATATGGTAAAATATGATTTTATTGTCTCTAGCAGCCTAGCTTAAAATAAGAATAATGAATATTTGAGTACAAGTAAATATGTTAAGTAAAATTTTATTTACTTTCAAGCAAATATCAATTCAACTGAATCAATAAAAATAGATTAATAGAGACAAAAAACTCATGAGATTTAGAAAATAGAATTAATATTTATCTAGCAATGTACATGCATTTTGCTATCTATATCTATATACATAATATTAAAGTGTTATTATTTCTTCCAACCAATCATTATTTTGGAAGAAAAAAAGTCCCACACCTTCATATATGACCTGCTTTCATTGACATGTGGGCCCTAAGTAGTTGTACAGGGGTGACGTGAGCACAACGGGGACGACGACGAGGTCGGAAAGCTAGGGGGGTATGGTGACGGCGCGACGACGATAGCGAGACGAATAATTTTTTCTCTCGTTGCAACGCACGGGCATAATTGCTAGTTTGTAATAATGCACGCTTGCGTGCGTTTCTCATGTGGACTATTTACAAAATAAACTACCTAGCTTACGCGTTCTTGCTGCTATCCATAGGTCGGTTTCCATTTTGATATTATCTAGGATGATAAGAACTAACATCTAGCGTTGATCAAACACAATACCGGAAATCGGCTTTTTGCCGTGAGCTCCGCGCTTTGCCATGAGTCAAAAGTCGGGCTCACGGCAAAATACTTTTTTGTCGACGGTCAAGAGGCAAACTCACGGCAAAAATCTTGACTCACGGTAAAAAAGCTATTTGCTGTGAGCGTCTATTTTGCCATGAGCTGGCCTCAACCTCGCAAATAGCCATTTTACCGTGAGCCAGATTCCAATTTTGCCGAGTACTCCTTTGGCCGACCGCAAAGATCTTTTTTTCATCTCAAAACACATTCATAGCTTTTTCATGCAATTTTTTTATCTTTCATACGCTAATTTTTTTCTCCTTTTCATATACAACATGTGGTACTCCATGTTAAAATTTGATATATTTTTGCATTTGTTTGCTATATTTAACTAATTAATTGCATTTCAAAATTTTTTGAATCAAGTCAAATTTGAATTGCAACTGATTCAAATAATAGCAGAAAATAAGTGAAAAAATGATATTTATGTTATTTAGCTAAATTTGAGACCTTACACACAAAATGAACTTTTTCCCAAAATCTTGTCAGGAAACACAATACAAACACGCACCCGAATGATTTTAAAATTCTAAAAAAAATAAATGAAGTCTGAAAACTATGAAATTTGTCAATATCTCAAGATATCATACAGGGCAGCTGTGGTAAAAAAATTGAGTGAGTTTCACACATTGTTTCACGCACAATGCATAGAAAACCGAAACATCTCCAAAGAAGTTTCCTAGAGTTATGAAAAAAGCGGTTAGGTTTGTAGGCAAAGGGACGTTCAAATTGGAATTTGAATTCAAAATTTTCTCTACTCTTCACATACAACATGTAGTACTCCATGTTAAAATTTGACATATTTTTCCATTTATTTGCTATATTTAACTAATTAATTGCATTTTAAGCATTTTTTAATAAAGTCAAATTTGAACTGGAACTGATTCAAATAATAGAAGAAAATAAGTGGAAAAATAATATTCGTGTTATCTAGGCAAATTTGAGACCTTATCCATAAAAAGAGAAGAAATGTCTACATCTTGTCCAAGAAACACGATCAAAGACCCGCATTCGAATGATTTTAAAATTCTAAAAAACACAAATAAAGTCTGAAAATTATGAAATTTGTGAACACCTCATGATATCATACATGAAGACTGTGGTAAAAAATTGAGTGAGTTCCACACATTTTGTCATGTACATTGCATACAAATTGAACATCTCCGAAAAAGTTTCATAGAGTTAAAAAGGAAGCTGTTAGATTTGTAAGCAAAGTGACATTAAAATTGGAATTTAAATTCAAAACTTTGTCTACCCTCCACATACAACATGTGGTACTATGAGGACCAGGATCGTCTGAGGACCAGTGGATGGTCGCTCCTTAGTGATGAGTGATTGACAACGTGGTGTGGACTGACTCTTGGCCTATTATTACAGGTGCAGGTTGCGGCTTGATTTCCGTTGGTGCAGGTGAAGAACAAGCGCGAAAGGTCTATGCCGAGGTGACCTCCAAGGAGTAGAGAGACAAGTAGGCTTGTTTCGAGAGACCTGGTGGCTGATTGGATCGAGTGCGGGCCGCATTAGTGCAAGAAGAGCAAGACAAAGTCGTGTACATGGAGCTGGTGCAAGGTAGCAACTAACAACTGAACCTTGCACGCGAGGTTTGTTGGTTTACTCCACAAAACCAACACCGAGCCGGAACGACCGTAGCAACCAAGTCAAGATGGAAATTGGCGTGGAGGTCGCGCCTAGTCTGCAAGATTTGCGGTGGTTTGGCCACAAAACCATCGGGTTCTTTGGTTGATCCTCAAAGCCAAGACCGAAGGCCAGATGTGACAAGTCTGCACTAGACCGGTTTGACCGGTGGACCTGACCGGTCTGACCGGTGTGGGCCGTGTGCGCCAGGAAGCTTCGAAGCGGAGGACACATGGCATGATCGCAAGACTTGCATCGAGGCTAAGCAGGCTTGTGGTCGATCCGCATCTGTCCGATGGGAAAATCGACGAAGTTACCCAAAGTGCCCCTCGAGGGTGTGTATCTTATTTCATGTACTAGGGGTAGTTTAGTCTTTTGCCTCTGCCTATATATTTCTTTGAAGAGGTGGATGGCAGCCAACTCTTGGAACTCTAAGCACTTTGAGCTCTTGTTTTTCCCCTTTCTTTTTCCTTCCCTAGGCTAGCTAGTGCTTGATTGCAAATCTCAAGTGGGTAGGATGATGTAAAGAATCATTCCTCATCATGTATGGAAGATTTGGAGTTCATCCTCTTGTTCCCTTGTGATTTGCTTGTGAATCCTGTGGCCTTTTCTTTTATGGATTTTCGGAGCTTTTTCTTAGGATTTTTCGTTCATCGGATTTGAGGGGGTTTCCTTGCGGGTTTGTTTGTGGGGATCACGCATGAGTTCTTTGTGACTCTTTTCTTGGTGATCTTGTGCCCACAAACTCCCGGGAAGGCCTTCGATTTGGTGGTTTTCAGAGTTCCTCGAGTTCTTGAGGTAGTGGTCCAAGATTTGCGATTCTTCTAGTTTGAGAGAGTTTTGGGGCTTGAGATTCGAGCTAGAGGTCACCCACGAGGTGTTCCTACCTTTCCCAAAGTTTCTTTTGAATCTGTGGATCGAATCGGGAGATCGGTGGATTTGATTCTTGGAGTTGATCCGCAGGTGGAGTTCATCCCGAACTACCCAGACCAGACCGGTCTGACCGGTGCAGGTCCGTCTTGTGGCTTTTCTCGGGAAAACGTTTGGTTGTGTGGGCTTTTCCTTTGAGTAGCCCAGGGTTTCTTCTTTCCAAGTTTCAAGTTGGTTTGCCTCGGTTTGTGGATCTTCTTGTGCATCTCTCTTCTCTGGTCTCGTGTTGATTTTGTTCTAGAGCCTAGATACTCCTTGAGGCTTTTTGAAACGATTGATGTGTGGTTGCTACAGCAACCAGTCTGACCAGTGCAGGGAACTGGTTTGACCGGTGCCGTCGGTCTGACCGGTGCAGGGGACCGGTCTGACCGGTGTTGGTCGTGTAGCAAGCTGAGCAGTTTTTCCGCTGTGTTTTTGTGTGCTTCGGTTTGGAGGAGAACTTACTCCTAGGACCAGTAGTACTCTCAGTGACTATGTGATCTTGACAAGTTTTGTGCAGGATTCTTTCGGTAGTGATTTTGGGGCATAGACCGAAGTTCTCATCGGAGAATTTTTACCGGCTCCCATTCATTCCCCCACCCTCTGGTCGTCCATCTGGTCCTTCATACTCTATGTTAAAATTTGGTTAATTTTATATCTATTTGCTATATTTAACTAATTAAATACATCTCGAGCAATTTTTTTAAAATACAACTTTGTCGTCAGCCGAATTTGAGTTCACGGCAAAGGCAGCCCAAAAATCGGTCCTTTAAACCCGACGCCGGCGAAAATCAAACCCTCCATCGCCGGCCCAAAATCGAAACCCTACCTATATATCAAACCCACTCTCCTCCCCCTCACCCCCATCCACCCGACCCGGCCGCCTCCCTCCCACTGCCCCTGCCGCCTCCTCCCTTCTCCTCTCTCGCCCGACACCGCCGCCTCCTTCTCCTCCCTCTCCTGACCCCGCCGCCTCCTCCTTCGTCCAGACTTCGCCGCCCTCCCTGCCTCCACCGCCCTCAGATCTGCTACCGAGGGAGGAGCTCAAGGACGGACGACGGTGGCACATCGACCTCGAGTCCCCTCCTCTGCACGGCCTCGCGCTCCCTGCCCAGTGTGGCCTCGAGCTCCCTCCCTGACGTGAGATTTGGAGGCTCGCGGCTAGCTTCTTCCTCTGCGCAATGGCACCCTCCAGATCTGGTATGGCTCGGTGGCGGCGGCGGCCAGGCCTCCTCTCCCCCGGCGGCGACCACGTCTCCTGACGCGGCATCGGTCGGCTCCTCCAGATTCGGCATGGCTCGCCGTTGGCGGCGGCCACGTCCTCCTCTCCCCCGGCGGTGGCCACGACTTCCTCTCCCCGGGAAGTGTCCACGACTTCCACATCTCCCGGCGCGGCCACGACCTCCTCCTTCAGTGGGATCTACGAGGACGGCGACCGCACATCTCGAGAACGGCGACGGTGTGATCTACCAGGACGCAGGTGACCTTCTGGTGGTGGATGTGGTGGTGGCATCTTGACCGCTGCGGGAGGTGGTAGTGGCGGCGGGGTAGGGCCGCGGCGGCCGGTTGGTGGGTTCGCGGGCCCGACCTGTGGGGCCGCAGTGATATGTCGATTTGTTGTTTTATATTGTTTGCCGAGAGCTAAAAGGTCTCACGGCACACCTTTGTCGTGAGCTCGAGCTTCGGCTCAGGGCAAAAGAGCTATTTGACGTCAAGATGTTTGCCGTGAGCGCTTCGTCGAGAGCAGCTCACGCAAAGTCTTTGCCGTGAGTTTCCAGCTCAAGCATTGCATTCCTGCTTCCACAAGTGCCAACCTACTATCATGAAGAGTGATATGATGATTACTATAGTTATTATTATTATTATTATTATTATTATTATTATTATTATTATTATTATTTGTGATTTTTTTTGTCTGCGATGCAGATGCTCGCGTATTTTTTTTCTCGAATTACACAGTACATCGGAGACACTCACAACGCACGCACACTCATCCCTATAAACACACGCGCGCAAACCATACCCCTAGGAGCATCTTCGAAGACTGGGGCGGCAAATCCTCAAGATTGACGAAGAGGCTGTTCGGCTGACCGTTCCTCGGCTTGTTTCGGTTTATTTCCTACTATTCAATCAACCAGCCGAACACTATTCAATCTACCAGCCGAACAGCCTCGAAGTCACCACTCGCTGTCGACGGGAATGTCGCCTACCACTGAAAGCACAAACGCCGTTAAATCTTGAGAAATTCGCTCCGACGGGGAGTCGAACCCAGGACCTGAGGTGCTACCGGAGCTCCTATAACCGGCTAGACTACACGCCCTTTCGCATATGCTCGCGTATATGTACGCACTCGAACCTGGATAGTCATGTTCCACCAACAACAAACCTTACAAGATGAGCTACGGTCATCAATTCACGTTCTTTGTGACTCTTCAAGGAATAAAGACGTCGAATTTAATGCCTATTTTCACCCATTGTTGGTTAGTCTAATCATTATTGATCTTTTTTTCTTCCAAAATATGCGATTCAATCATGTGAACACGCGATAAATTTAACGAGCATAGATGCCATTTTTTACCTCATGTGCGCGCTCTTACTCCGTCATGTAATAAAGGTGACATTATTTCGGATATCAATACGATCTTCAAAATACGTCATCACAACTTTTATGAAAAATGCATTTCAAGATGGAGCATTTTTTTTGTGCAAATTCAAGATGGAGCAATTATAGCATCTGCAAACATCTGAATTCAATACATAAAACATATCCCCGTTAAAACATTCAGAATATAATATCATGCAAATTTATGTTTAGAACAGGTAACTTTGCACCTCCGATGCCTCACTTATTTATGACCAGAAGGAGCAGCGCTCAATCAGTGTACTTAATTAGGTACTGAACTACTGGAGTATGGAATACACTGGTGGAAAAGCGACTTTTGTTCCCAAGCATTTGTCCCGGTTCAACTTTGGAACCGGGACGAATGCTTTTGGGGCGACGTGGTCTCGGAAGGCTGTTTGCGCCGCCTCCCTTTTCGTCTCGGGTGGTAATACCACCCGGGACTAAAGGCCCGGCGTCCAACGGCTCTGAGCCGCAATTATTGGCGCCAGACTTTAGTCCCGGGTGGTGTTACGACCCGAGACTAAAGGCACCACCCGGGACTAAAGTTTTTATCCCGGGTGGTATTACCATCCGAGACTAAAGGCTCATCTTTAGTCCAGGGTGGTAATACCACCCGGGACTAAAGGGTGCGTCTATATATCCCTGCCTCCCTTCTTCTTTCTCTGCCCGAGCTCACATTCATCCGAGAGCTTAAGAGATAGTTTGTGAAGAGCTAGCTATTTTTTCTCCTAAGGAGGTGATGTCCAATTTTTTCATCATTAATTTGTGAAGATTTCTCTCCTCCAAAGTGTTGCTAAGGTTTGATTCTTCATCCTTCCTTCACTTGTTATGATTAAATTTCGTTTTTATGGTTAGAAATGGAGAAAATATGGATTTAGATTTTTAGGTGGTAGGAGGAGATGATGTTTTCAGATGTTTTAGATTTAGCTAACATTGTATTTAGTTTCACATATTTTTTTAAGCATAGTTTCACATAGGGATTTATCCTCTGATTTTATAATTTTTGCTATAGAGATAATTGATTTTAACTTTTAGATGAGAGATGCATTTAATTTTACATTTAGCTTAATTTATTAGAAGTTAGTTTATTAAAAAAATGGTCATTACCAAATGAAAATATACTACCTACCTATTTAATTCATTTTTGTTAAGTATTTCTTATTTTTATTTTGAATACATTTAGGTATTCTCTTTTTTTTCTTTTTTTCCATATATACAGTCGGTTAGACGTTCTGTACCAGTAACCTTACATCCTAGCTAGCTACAGTCCAACATCACCGACGAGCTGGGGCTATACGTGGCTCAACATCACCGACGAGCTGGGGCTATACGTGGCTCGGTGATGTTGGGCTGTAGCTAGGTAGGAGATGCAGGGCTGTAGCTTGGCGATGTACTGGAAGTGGGAGAGCGAGGTGCGTGTATATGATGGTGAGGTGAGGTTGTACTTCCTAAATGATCAGGGTGATTAGAAAAGGTATAGTACAGACTTACGTCACCTCCGGGCTCAATGCACCTGAACGAGCTCTTGCACTTATCTGTTTAGTTATTAGAAAATGTGAAAATAGGTCTTATATATTTTGTTTTTATATAGAATAGATTTAAGCATTCTCTTATTTAAGCATTGTTTTATATATATTACAGAGTAGTCCAGAATAACTATGGCAAGTTATTCTGATCGCGGTGGTCGCCGTGGAGGTCGCCATGGCGGCGGTCGTGGAATCAGTTTTGATGACCGGTCACCTTTGGCTCGTCGTCCAGGCATACACTTCACCCATGGTGTGATTGAGTTACCTACTGGTGATCGAAGCTAGGGAACTCGTCCCAACATAGTAATATTCTTTCGTTGTATAAATTTGATGTTTACGTACTACACACGGATAATAATATTATTTTCATACAATGCAGGTTCTCAATCATTTGCAGTGGCTCGCACATGTTGTTGAAAATTTAGGTGGTACCCCTCTTGTTACACAATGCGTCATTGTCGGTCCAAACAATTGCATACAATTAAAAATCTCGTTTGACATAGCCGTTCGAGGACAAAATCACTCCTCGCTGTCTTCAGAACCCATCCAAATGGTATCGATTGTTGGGTGGGGTACCCCTGCACTGGTTAAGAGGACTTATGAAAGGACCGCCGTGCAGCCATGCTTACAACAACTAAACGCTAATGGGTATTTTGTGCCAGATTACTCTTATTTTCTAATAAAGTCACTCGAGGAAGGAGAAAGTGTCACCACGACCGCAGAGAGACTTTGTCGGCTAAATGAACATGACATGGTATGGAGCACCATTTAATTTTTTTAATCTTCTTATTCAGTATTTTTAATGCGTCGTAATAACATTATTCTTAACTGTAGGATATGTTTGGTCAAACCTTTGCGGCAATGAGCTTTCATGCAATTCTAGAGCAAGTGATGGATGTTGTGGGATTTTCTTACACAGATTCAAATGCTATACAAACAAGAAATTGGAAGTATCAGGCTCATCTTTCATTTTACAGGCCATATCAGTTTTTCTCGCCACCACTGTTTGAAATTTATGGAAGTCCCTGTGACCGTAATTGTGAAGCGATAGAGAGTGCACTGATCCATTCTCTGGCATATTTCGCTGAAGTTCTCGACTTCAAGATCAGAGACTTCAACTATACGGACTATCTAAGGAAGAAGAATGAAGTATGAAATATGTGTCGTGCATTGATGCACCCCTCTATCTTTGTTAAGACTGTACCTTAAGTATTCATGTATGAACTTTTTATGTTTGTAAGACCTTAAATAAGTATTGATGTATGAATTTTTTTATATTTTTTGTTAAGACCTTAAGTATTGATGTTAGGCCAGTGACTAATTTATTGAAAACCTTAAGTATTAGGGTTCTCACCTCCAAAGTATTGATTAAGCCTTAATATTAGCCTTTATCACAAATTTTGGAGACCTTAATATATATTAAACTAAAAAAACAACAGGGTCATTTGGGGAGGGGGGCGACCCTTTAGTCTCGGTTGGTAAACCAACCCGGGACTAAAGGCCAGCCCTCCACGAGCGCCATGATTGGGGCCGGCCTTTAGTCCCGGGTGGTAAACCAACCCGGGACTAAAGGGTTGGCGGGGCCGGCCTTCAGAGGTCTTTTGTCCCGGTTGGTAAGACCAACCGGGACAAAAGGCCTCCCCTATACAAAATCGACAGCACGCACCCTTCTTCTTCCCTGCCCGACCATTTTTCACCGAGAGGTCAAAGAGCAAGCTCCTCTCAGCTCCATGGCGCCTCAAACCTAGGGAGGTGCAGCCCAAATTTTTCCTCATCAATTTTTGGAGTTTTCTCACCTCCAAGGTGTTGCTAAGGTATTATTCTTCATCCTCCATTCATTTATTGTGTTTAAATTTTGTTTTATGATTTAGAGAAGGAGAAAATAGAAATTTTGATTTAAGAGCTAAGAGATGAAGTTTTTAGTATACTTTAGATTTAGTAATAAGTAGTTATCATTTGTTATGATAATCTTCTATCGTTCATTTGTACTAAGATTTTTTTGTTTTTATAAAAATTTTACTTTTAGCTAGCTTTATTTATTATTAGAGAAAATAGAATTTATTAATTTAGTTATTAGAAAATGAGACCTAGGGATAGTGTATATTTTTTATACTTAAAATTTATGCCACAATTAAGAAAATAGAAAATTTGATTTAAGAGCTAAGAGATGTAGTTTTTATATTAGTATACTTTAGATTTGGTAATAAGTAGTTTTCATTTGTTATGATTATCTTCTTTCATTCATTTGTACTAAGATTTTTTTTTGTTTTTATATAAATTTTACTTTTAGGTAGCTATATTTAATATTAGAGAAAATAGAATTTATTAATTTAGTTATTAGAAAAGGATACCTAGGGATAGTGTTGTAGAATTACATGGATATTTTTACTTAATATGATGCAGATGAACCGGCAATGGATGTACAACACCGACAGACGGTCAGCGGAGTACATTACCGGTATGCATGGTTTTCTCGAAGTGGCGAAAAAAATAAGGATGCGAGTGAGTTCATGTGTTGTCCATGCTCCGATTGCAGAAATGAAAGAGACTATCATGACCCGGGCACACTTCACCTCCACTTGTAGAAATACGGATTCATGCTGAACTATGTGGTTTGGACCAAGCACGGTGAAAGAGGGGGTTGTGATGGAAGATGACGAAGAAGAGGAGGGTATTCCGGACTGGGCCGCAGGTCAAGCTTTTGCAGATACTTTAATGGAAGATGCCGACGAAGAAGAGTTATCAGCACATGCTGACGGGTCTGCTGATGATCTCGGCCAGGTTCTACAAGATGCACATAGGGATTGTGAAAACGAAAAAGAAAAGGCAAAGTTCCAACGTATGATCGAAGATCACAGAAAACCGTTATACCCAGATTGCAAGTCAGGTCACAAAAAGCTTGGTACTACACTAGAAATGCTGCAATGGAAGGCAAAACATGGTGTGTCTGATAAGGTATTTGAAGGGATGCTAAAAATTGTGAAGGACAAGCTTCCGGAGAACAATGAATTATCGTCCACCACATATGAAGCAAAACAGACTGTGTGTCCTCTTGGGTTGGAGGTACAAAAGTTCCATGCATGCCCTAATGATTGCATCCTATATCGGGGTAATGATTACGAGAATTTGGATGCTTGTCCTGTGTGCAAAGCGCTATGTTATAAGATTCAGCGAGATGAAGATGCTGGTGATCTCCAGGGGCACCGTGACAAGACGAAGAAAGTTCCGGCGAAGGTTATGTGGTATTTTCCTATAATACCATGTTTGAAGCGTTTGTTCCGGAACAAAGCGTCATTAGCCCTTCCGCTCGCAAAAGCAGCTGTGCTTCCACAGAAGCCCCCGAAGAACAAAGGGCGGCAAACCAAGAAGAAGTTCAAGTAGAGGACAACGAACGGTACCCTGTGGATGAACTCTGTCAGCGCACCGCATGTGAGCTGCACAAGCCAATCGGCAACATCACAATGAAGGTATATATAAACCTGATTATAAGTGCAATTATCTCAACCTTTGATGCATGTCTCAGGCATTTAATAACTTCATCATTTCTCTACATATATATAGGTGGCGTACGGAATGGCTTTAGCACATCTCCCAGGACGAATAAGCCACGGCATGCAAATTCCAACTGGCTACGCCTCAGTTGGTTTGGAGGAGATTGCTGACCCAAAGTTTAATGACATAGAGCTAGACTTCGAAGGAGGTGACGGGGAAAGGACACTCCACGATGCGCTTCACAGTATCATATTGTGGCCCAAACGTTACATCATAATACCTAACATGCCGCCACCGATCCCTCCGAGTGTTGCCGAGCAGCAGCCACTATCTCCCGGGCCGTCAACGATCCCTCCGAGTGTTGCCGAGCAGCAGCCACCATCTCCCGGGCCATCACCGGGACGGTCGTCGCCGAATGATTGGAGCTCACCGTCTCCACAACGGGGGAATTCTCCTGCCGCGAGCGATGACGATGACCTCCATCGTCAGCAATCACCACCAAAGCAGCCTTCACCAAAGCCTGCCAAGAGGTGGTCCCGATCAAAATCTACCGCGTCTATGCCCGTGCCAAATCCGGATCCCCTGAGGAAGAAAGGGAAAAAACTGCATGTTAAAAGGAAGCTACCACATGACATGACAGCATCAGAAAATGAGGCGGAGTGTGCTAAGCAACTCAAGGCGTGGATTGAAGGGAATAAAGAGGCTGCTAAACAGGCACTGCTCGCAGAAAAGGAAGCAGAAAAGAATAAAGATCGTCCGCAGAAACTCAAAGCTTTCATAGAGAAGAAGGAAGCAGAAAAGAAAATAGTAAAATCCCTACTAAGTGATTATGACCGCTCCCTGGAGAAGTCCCTAAAGAAGAAGAGACAAGGAGGGTCACCAAATAGTTATATCGACCAAGTACCGGGGTCGACAATGCCACAGGATTATAGGAAGAAGAAGAAGGCAACATAAGCGTCGACGTCGATGAAAGAGCCTTCAACGAAGAAGGCAACACAAACGTCGACGTTGGCGAAAGAGCCTTCAACGAAGAAGGAAACACAAACGTCGACGTCGGCGAAAGAGCCTTCAACGAAGATGGCAACACAAGCGTCGACGTCAGGAGTACAGACTTACGTCGCCTCCGGCCTCACTGCAACTGAACGAGCTCTTGCACTTATGGATACAGAACAACTAGCAAATGTCATTCAAATGCAAGAAGCAATAGGGCTCCCACTACAATATGTTCTCGGCCACGAATCACCTCCTCGGGACAAAAACTTCGTACCTAGATGGCACTACGAGCATGGGAAATCTTTTGTCAGGCCTGAGTTGGTGAAGAAACTCCTTACTCAGATGCGTTGATTGCATGACTTCTACACGAAGACGTCTAAGGCGGGCCTGGAGATGATTGGCATGCTTGTTAAACCGGGAGATTTTGCTGGTGAAGGCGAGAAGTTGGTCTGGCTGCGATTCAAGGATATTTATGAAATTTACCATCTCGACTCCTTGAATACCGATCTTATCATGGCCTGGTGCCTGTAAGTGACGGTGCAATACATACCCTAATTAACAAATTAATGCATACTCTAATTATTAACTTTGTCTTTCATTTTCTGTAGCCTGGAAATGCATAACATGCGGAAGAATGGTTACCAACGAATAGGTTTCATGGACCCATCTTTAGTTAATCAAGATCAAGTAAAGCTCCAACCAGAAACAACATTCAAAACAATCCTAAGGACCTTGTGTAATTTGCATTACAAGGATTTGATACTTCTACCTTACAACTTCGAGTAAGTGTGATTACCATCTTAATTACTAAGGGTTCGCATTTCTAATTATCTTAGTTAACATTATTTAGTTCTAATCTTTTGAGCTTCCATATATATACAGTTTCCACTGGATTCTTCTCATAATTGATGTCAACAGAAGCAACATCCTTGTCTTTGATTTGTTGAGAAGAGATCCGAACAAATACTTGGACCTTCAAGATATGTTTCAAGAGTAATAATTCTATCCATATGTTCCCTTTTATGCAATAGTGTGCTTTTACTAACACTATCTAGCTCTAACTTTCATTATTTTCTACCAGAGCTTGGGAAAAATTCAAGGCTGTCAACCCTGGAACATGGAGACCTAGAATAAACTTCTCTACAAATTTTTCGGTACGTAAACCAAATAACAACTTCAGCTTGGGCAAATTAAAAATGTATAACACTAATTTTTTATAATTATCTTCTTCAATTTAGTGTATGAGACAGGAACCAGGGACACATTTATGTGCATACTATGTGTGTGAGTTCATCCACAATTTCTGCGAGGCAGACCCGTCAGATTATACTGTAAGTATTATTTTAAACCAATTAATAATACATTTTTTCTAACCGCTTATATATTTAATTCTTGTGTGTAATATATTAACTTATTTGCACATTACAGAACAATATGATTAGGGACGCAATCATTAAGAAGGACCGACTCTTGGCGATTCAAGAAAGTCTCTGTGGATTCATCATGGACCAAGTGATTAATCCACAAGGCAGAAATCACTATGACGGTCATCCAATTCATATAGTTTAATTTGCACCTCCGGTGGAACTTTAGATTAGAATTAGAATGAAATGGTATTTTGCTGTATATATATACTACTTTCAGAAAATACTATCTATGCTTTCGATGTAATATAATGTGTGTATATATTTATTTATAAGTTTATTCTCTTCATATAGTACGTATAGTAGACACGTATAATTAGTGCAAACATTTATACGTAGACGTAAATTACACCCATATACGTGAGAATATATGCGTATAACATTATTAGAACAATTGGAAGTGAAACAAAAAAATTCACAGCGGGGTCTTTAGTCCCGGATGGTAATACAACCCGGGACTAAAGGGGTGGCGCACAGGCGCTGGTGTGCCCTCCCCTTTTGTCCCGGGCGGGGCTACCACCCGGGACTAAAGGGGTGGCGCACAGGCACTGGTGTGCCTTCCCCTTTTGTCCCGGGCGGGGCTACCACCCGGGAATAAAGGCCCCCTTTATTCCCGGTTGCCCACCCGGTGACAAAGGGGGGCCTTTTGTCTCTCTCTTTTCATCCCGGGTGGGCTTTAGAGACTTAAAGTCTTTCCCACCCGAGACGGAAGGCTGTTTTTCCACCAGTGATAATATGTTTTTTTAAGAATTACACAATACAATGTAGACGTTCATAACACACACGCACACTCACTCCTATGAACATACATACGCAAACCCTACCCCTATGAGCACCTCCGAAGGACTGAGCACCGACAGATCTGGAGATTCCCGAAGTCACCGCTGGCGTCTCGTCGTCGACGGGAACGTCGCTTACTACTTAATGCATAACGCCGAAAAATCCCGGAATAAACCCAGAAAAAGGTGCGAGCACCAAGATTTGAACCCTAGTTGGTAGCGTCCCACTGGAGCGTCTGTGTTGTACTGTGTAATTCTAAAAAAACAACCGTGTGTCCACTAGCAGAGCTAAAGCTTGGCTAAGCTTGGCTAAGGTGGGCCATGCCCCCCTGCTGCAATGATGTTACTGGTAATTGGAAGCAAATCGATTGGTTGCACAGTATTTTTTGCATCATTTTCTTAAGTAGTTTGGTTTCTCTAGCACCAAACTGCTAAGGTAGTACCAAAGAGTCTCAAGTGAATGCACTTTTGAGCAAAAGGCACATTGTTTCGGCCTGATGGATGCTAATTTGACGCATCAAAACTTGATGTCCTTATATTTACTAACGCAAACATGAACTAGAACACTTAGAAAGAATAAGTAGCACACACATTGATCTTGGTCACATTGACAATTGGGGAGGAACAAACGAAAACAACTGACATCAAGCATCTTGCCTACCTATGTCACGATTCATATGATTTGCAATTTTTCAGGCTCTAGCATACTTGTATGGGTTGCGTTTCACAAGGCAAATTGAACCCCCCCCCAGCATTGATCCTAGCTCCGCCACTGCGTGTGTCGTCTACATGAATCCTATCCAGCTTTAGGAATTTTTTCTTTATACACGGCTTCCAGTGTCTTGTGATTCGTGCACACAACAATATCCATTGAATCTCATCTCAACCCTACCTCCTCTTCTACCTGCAGCCTGCCGCGCCGCCCCGCATGCGCCGCACACCGCCACCTTGCGCGTTGCCGCCAGCCTCGGCCACGGCCTCGATCGTGCTCCGCTGACCAGGCCTCAAGTGCCACGTCCCGCGGGCCGCGAGCTCCGGCCACGCCGCAAGCTCTGCTGGCCTGACCGCGAGCTCTGCTTGCCACCGGCGGCCCGGAAGCTCGAAAATGTTGATTGTTATGTCTAAAAATGTTGAATTCATTTTGATAGGATGTTGAAATAAGCACTAAAAAATGTTAAATATAGTATTGATTACAAAAATGTTGAATCTACTCTTTTGAATTGTTGAACTATTTTTCAAAAAATGTTGAATCTACTTTATAAAATGTTGAAATTTTGGTAGGAGGCAGGTGCGGGTTGGAAGGAAGAAGAAGGTCGTGTTGGTCTTCATGAGCTTCTATTAGGCCTAATCCAAATAGCTATCCAGCTTCCGAAAGTCATATAGGAGGCCCTGTCATCTACGGCGTTTTGGTGTTACCAGAGGTGGCCGTCCAGAATTTATTTATTTATTTTTTACAATTTTAAAAATATATATAGCTGAATAAACATTTTGCAAAACTATACCAATGCCGTCGTTTGAAATAGCGGTACGGTACTGTTCCCTGTTGCGGGTACTATAGCACTCCTACCGCCATTTCAAACGACGGTACAGGTCAGTCCATTTTCAAAAAAAACATAACATTTTTTTGCATGAACTCTTATGGAGATAAACATTATATAAAAATGTAGCTTTTGTTGAGATCTACAATTTTGTAGTTTATTTTTTTCATTTGAAATCATCTTGAGGCTCAAATAATCATCTGGAGCGGACGATCGCAAGAGGCGCAGACCCGTGCGAGCGGAGGACCCAGCATGGATGATTCTTAGACGTTATCATATGTTATTCAACGGTAGAAATCGAGAGAGGCGAGCGTCGAGCGACCGCGCGGAGGGCGGACCCGTTCGAGATGCAGTAATTGTTTGGCTACATTTTGTCCATCTTCTAACCCTTTTAGGAGTAGAGATATAATACAGTATAGAGATAGAGATTATAGTAAAATGCACTAGAGGTCCATCAATTTGTATGGATGTGTTACTTAGGCCCATTAAATTCAAAAGTGCATTTCTGGGTCCATAAGACCACCCACACTCGCCATCCTCCATTTTCTCTTTCAAAACAGAATATGTCTGCCTGGTCATCGATATTCTCTCCTTCATATTCATTCCTCCCGCATCCATCTTCCTTCATATTTCTCCTTCATCCCAACCACCAGGGCCCACTCATATATTTTATACCCCCACCCCACCGACCCCTCGGCCTCCTCCCTCTCCCCACCCTCTCTCTCCCTCCTCTCTACTCTCGGCTCCTCCGCCACCGTGGGGCGCCCCGGAGCTCCTCCAGATCCATGCCGCCGGCCCCCAGCTCTCCCGCGTTGCCGGCACCCAGCTCTCCCGGTGGCGGATCGAGCTCCCTGGCGGCGGATCGAGCTCTTGCCTCTGGCGGCCCCATCCTCCCATTCTCTCCCTCCTCTCCGGCGGCGGGGAGTTGCAGGCGGCCGGGAGGAGGAGCAGCTCCACCTCGGCTTGGGAGGAGGAGGAGCCACCTCGCGCGGCGGATCCTGGAGAGCTCGCCCCTGCGGAGGAGCAGGGTGTGATGGCTCGATGATGACATCGGAGGAAGAGCAAGAGGTGGACGGCTCCCTGCTCCTCCTGAACGGTGACGGCGGAACGAGCTCCGAGATCCAAGGCTGGTAGGGAGGTGAGGCGGGGCAGTAGCTACAGAGGAGCCAAGGCCCGCAACGGGCGTGGAGGTCCTGACGGAGAAGCTGAGGCCTGCGGCAGGCACGAGCCGTAGGCAGGACGGCGGTGCGGCTCTAGCCTCCTCCGCCAGCGAGCCGAGGGGCTCCTCCTCCCGGCTTCCTTCCTCTCCCTCCTCTGTCTCCGGCGAGACAGGGAGCGCGGCGTGCGTGGAAGAGGAGAGGAGGCTACGCGAGGCAGCGGCCTCCTCCGGCGTGGATCAAGGCAGGGCGCGGCGACGACTGCCTCCTCCTCCGGCTTCTTCGTGTGCGGCGACGACAACCTCGGGCGGCGGCAGTGTAGATCTTAGCGACGGGGACCAGCAGCTGGGGCCGCGTCGAGATGGGGACGTGGACGGCTGCGGATTGGGCGCTCTCCCTCCACCTGTGCGGGCGTCCTCGCGCTCCTTCCTATGCTCCGCTGGCGACCCATCCTTCCCTCTACTTCCGTCCGACCCCGCCCTCTCCGGCCATGGAGGTGGCCAAATCGAGCGCGGCCAGCGGTGGTATGGTGAGGCGGGAGCAGAGGCGGGGTGCAGGGCGAGCCGTGGCGGCCGTGCCTCCACACTAGGGTCGCAGCTACAGCCTCGCGACAGAGGAGCAGGGGCCGCAGCTAGCCCCGATGGTGCGACTCCTCCTGTGGCCGGCGACGGCACCCTCCCCTTTCTCTCCTCCGCCTACGTCCTTCTCGCCACTTTTCTCCCCTCTCTCTCTCTCTCTCACAAGCGCGCCTCCCAGACCTCCCTCCCCGGCGGCGGCGCGTCGAGTTGTGGGCAGCGGAGTTCTGGCGGAGGGCACGAGGGCAAGGTGGGCCTCGTGCCATGCACCACGTCCGCGATGGCAGAGGCTCTCGGTCCCTCTGGATCCAGAGGAATCCGGGGCCGACGGGATTTTCCTGTGCTCTTGGAGAGACGCCGTAGCAGGCGTCAAAATGGGAAAAATCTCCTAGAGGAGGTGATCCTGAGATTTTGGCGGCCCCGGTGCGGATAGTCTAAACTTGCTGAGTCGTTCACCATAGGTTCATAACTATCCACATATGTTACTAGCGCTGACTTGTAATGATGTTGGTGAAAGTGCATATAGGCCCTTAAGTGGATTTTGGTAAATTGTATTAAAGGACTAACTTGGTTGCTAAAAATTGTGAGCAGGTTTTAATCTTATTATTCATGATGTAATATTGGTTTACTCAATTGAATGAATAAATATGGCTCACATCAATGAAAGCAAGCAAGTGTGTGATCCCATGTTACAAATATTGATTAATGACAAGCTTATATGGAGAGAATGTTGGAAATATGTTTCGAGGACAATCACAAGGTCTCCAACACATGTGATAGCTTGGGTACAAATTAAAGGAATAATTTAAAAGTGAAATGGTGTTTTTCACTAGAGAACTTTGCAAGACTTTAAAGGGTTATTATAAAAGGACATAAGCTTATTTCTAAAATAATGGTCCTACAATTGGAAGCTTGCAAATCATGGATATGTGAAATGGTGTTTTTCACTAGTGATAATGCAAGGCTTCATATGGTGATTGCAAAAGGATACATGGATGTTTCTATATTTAATGATCCTCAATTAGAAGTTTGCATATTCGTTGTCAATCAAGAACAAGCATTTGAAGTGGTTTTCAAATGAAGATTAAATGATGATGAAGCAAAGCCAAACTCAATGTGGCTAGGGTAAGTGACGAAGAGATCAACCGAGATGATTAGAGCGAGGTACTAAGTAATCTTTGGTTTAGCGTGGCTACCATCTATGGGGTTTCGAAGAATCATATCCATATCTTACCGAGAGAAGCAATGAAACTCATCTTTGTGTTATGGTTGACAATATGGGGTGACTTAAGTATCCAAGTGTGCACTCTTATGTTTGTTGGAAGGATTTTAAGTCACTAACTCAAGTATGGACGTGCTCAAGAAAATAGCAATGTTGGAAGCCCTCAAGTGGAAATTATTCAAGTACGGCAAGTTTGAAGATTTCAAAGCTCAAGTGATTGACTCAGTTTTTATCTTTAATCTTGAGTTTAGGAAGAATGTCGTACTATCAAGAGGGATGCAATATTAGTTTAATGACCAAGTCAAAAGTGCTCCTAAAAAACTTTTGTGAGAAATAGTCTTGAGAGCCTTAGAGTGTGCTAACAGTCCCATCTAACCTACCCTGAGCCACTTCATCTGTATGATGAAGTGTTGGAGAGAAAGCAAGGGTTTTGGGGCTAACTCTGCTCAGGCCGGTCTGACCGGTCACCCCAGGGTCAACGACTAGTTTTTCAAACACTGGTCTGACCGATGCTCCCAGAGTGCTAACAACTAGTTTTCTTGGAGTGGGGGTATAAATACCCCACGACTTCTTCAGTGGAGGGGTGTTGTTCCAGGAGACTTTGCTGAGCTTCTAAGCCATTCTTTGACAAGCCAAAGCCTCTGTGGCTCTCCCCAACCATCTCTTTGTGAGATTTTGTGTGGTTCAAGCGACATCCTTGAGTTGGGTTGAGATAGTGTGATCTTGTGTGAGCATTTGTGAGCAAACAAGCGCATCCTATAGCTTGAGCACTTTGGTTTGCGTCAAGAAAGCCATTGAAGCATTTGTTACTCTCCCAAGTTGTGGTGAGCATCAGTAAGTTTGTGAGGGATGTGATCTTGCCTCTTCGTGGAAAAGACCACCTTAGTGGAAGGAGGAAAGCGGTTGAAAGAGATCCGGCTTGTTGAGAGGGAGTTGAAAAAGACTTGTATCTCGAATAAGCTCTTCTTCAGATAAACAAATCCTCATGTCTCCTTGTGGTTTGTCTCTCTAAGTTGTTTTTCTAGCATATTTACTTTACTTATGCTTCGATCTACTTGATGTGCTTATCTTGTGTGCAAGGATCATTACCCTACTTGTGATCATTTACCAAAGCCACTCTACAAGTTTGGTTTGTGCTAGAAGTCAAGAGGAGCTTGAGCTGAGTTTGCTGTGTTTTCTGTGCTACAACAGTCTGAGCGGTGCCGTTTGCACAATGAGCCAGGGATGATTTGACCGGTCGGCGCAACCTGTATAACCGATGGTGCCTGACAGTTCAAGTTTTCGATGGGAAAAGTTTAAATTGGTCGTCACACCTATTCACCCCATGGGAAAAGTTTAAATTGGTCGTCACACCTATTCACCCCCTCTAGGCGACATCAAGGCCCTTTCAATTGGTTTGAAGAAGCATCTCCTAGTTGAGGCATTCATCGAGTAGCTTACGGATGATACAAGATTGTCATTCTCCAAGCTAAACGACGACGCCTTCTCCCGTGTGGTGTCTGTCATACACAAGAGGAGGCTACCACCGTTCAGATTGGATAATGTCAAGCCTGTGTCTCAACCTTCTCGATAGCCAGGAGATACTTCTTCGAGCTAAGTCATCATTGTTATTCAGCACTAGAAGCATATGTGGACAGTTATGGACCGGCGGTGAACGATTCAACAAGTTTATAGACCAAACATACATTTTCAAAATTGGTGAATCTAAGTGACACCTTTTTATAAAGGCAAAATTGGCTGGGGGACACTGTTCAAGTGTGGCTTTTGCTCAAGACATTAAAAAAAGGGGAAAATTGGATTCTTAGCATCAAAAGAACTCACCTTTTGATATATATACCATCAAAAGATCAACCATGAGATATCTATCACCAAAAGATGCAACGTTATAGCTATCTACCATATTTTTGCCTTCTGTTAGTTTTACCGTCGCCGGTGTCATGTGTGTCGTCGTTCTCCTCGGTCGTTACCGGGAAGAAGCGCATCGCTCTCATCCTCTGCTTCTGCGGCCTTGGTGGCGTGGAGGTGGCAGGCCATGACTCGAGGCCCACAAGGTGCACGAAGATGCCCGGCGCGGCCCCATCAGCCAGCCACAGATATGTCCGTGCACGGCGACAGGGGCGGAGATGGGACTAAGGCCACCCAGGCCATGGCCTTAGGCGTGGCCCAAAAAACTTCTTATACATATGTATTTTTTTCTTGGCCCAACAGCCCAACAACTAGTAGCCAAGCGCCCTAACCGGCCTCCTTCCGCCCAATGGCCCAACTCGCAGCCTGCAGGCACGCCTCCTCCATCTCCATCCCCTCGCAACTCACGTCGCGGCCGGTCCCTCCAAAACCTAGCGAGTAGCAAGGCAGAGCGAGTCAGCGAGCGGGCGGCGGCGGGCGGCGCAGCAGGGCGGGCGACGCGGCATGACGGCGGCCTCCGGAGCTCCTCCCCTCCCTGTCTCTCTGGCCTGGCTGCAGCTCCCTGGCCCGGCTACCGGCGGCGCGCACTGCAGAAGGGCGGGCGGCGGCGACCGACACCGGCAGCACCAGCGCGCAGCAGCACTGCAGCAGGGCGGGCCGACGGGCGGTGACGTCCGGCCGAACCGGCAAGCAGCAGGGCAGGCTTGGCTCGGTGGCTCACTGAGTCACTGGCTCCTAAATTGGTCAGTTACTCTTACTCAATTTTGTTTGGAATTTCTATTCCCCAATGCACATGAGGCAGGATAGTGTAGAGGAACTGATATATTTATCTACTGATTTGTAGATTGTAGATTTGCATTCCCCAATACTCAATTAGTGTCAATGAATAAGAGGAGTAGGACCAGGACACAGGGGACGGTTAGGCCATTGACATCTTTTTTTCTCCTGCTCGTACACCTGTAATTCCACCAAGGCCTGTTGAAATTGAACCAGAAGGTCCAGAACCAGAACCAGTACAACCTGAAGAAGTAGAAATAGGACTTAGCAATATGAATGCAGATAATGTAGAAGCTGAGGAAATATGTAGCAATGATCCTAATGTTGCACTTAATGATGGTGACATTGTTGCTGATCCCGGGCTGCGGATTGCAATTGAGAACCTGCATCCAAACATTAGAGATGCTGCCAGAAGAGCATATATTTTGAAGGGTCCATGCCAACCAAAAGGTCATAATTTTCCGAGAAGAATGATAACTAGCCGCAATAGATCTTTTCAAGAGGATTGGTTTACAGATAATCCATGGTTGGAATATAGTGTAGATAAGGATGCTGCCTTATGAGGCTTTATGATGCTGATTTTTGACATTATGACCTTATGAGGTTCAGAGAACAAGTTGGTATATGGATTAATGAGGTGAGAAGGGATCCTAACTTTGCAAATTGTCACTACATTGGTGATCTTGCTATCAAGATGGCCCAGACTGAGATGAACAAAGACTATAAATTTGTTTAGTGTCTTGTTGAGTTAGTCTTAATTTTACCGGTTGCAACTGCCACGGTTGAAAGAATTTTCTCAGCTATGAAAATCATCAAGACAGAGTTGAGAAATGAGATGGGGAATAATTAGTTGAATCATAGGATGATATGCTATATTGAGCGAGAGATTTTTGCAAAAATTAAAGATGATGATATTATGTACCATTGGCAAGATTTGAAGAATCAGTTGCAAAAGTTACCACCTCGTGGCTCTAATACAAGTGGTATGTTTCATATCCAATTGTCATTTTTCTGCTATTCAATTATATTTTGCATATTTCTTATCCAATTCATTTAAAATTTATCTGTTTCGCTGTTTTCATGTGTAGACGATGAATCAGACCGAAACCGGGACTAGTTAGGTATTTATTTTATCAAATTTGTTATGTCAATGTGTCTTAAATTGTGATGTATTGGTCTAAATCGTGCATTTTAAGCACTTCTATCGATATATGAACTATCGCCATTACGATTATCGCTATTATGTGTACTACTGTGAGATTGAGTGATATAAACGTTTACTAAGTGGCCTTAGACGTCAAAATCCGCCAGCTTCGCCACTGCACGGTGGCGGTGTGGGGCTGGAGGCGGGCACAGAAGCCTGGCGGGACGGAGCGGAGCGAGGACCGGAGGAGGCAGTGCGGGAAGAAGAGGCTGTGCTTGATGTTGCCTGCCGCCAACTGTGCGCGTCGCTGCGCACCGCACGAGCACCTCTCGCCGCCACGGCCTTGCTAGAGGAAGGCCAATCGATGAAAATTGTTGCTGAAATTGGATGCCTGGCAACATGAATTTTTTTTTAGATATTGGATAATTAAATCCGGCCTCTACATCCGAAGATGTACACAGCCAATTATTACAGAGTTCAATAGAACCGTCCACAAAAGGGTAAAAAAAGCAGCAACGGGCAACAAGCCCCCGACTAAGGTAAACGAATAAAATTGTTCCATCCTCTATTAGCAATCTGTAGAGCAACGACTTCTAATTTCCTGCTCATGGCGATGAGGGTATCCTTAGCCTGCTCCTTATGCTGCAACTGGGCCCAGAAGCGTAGCCAGTAAGCTCCCCTGAAAATAACCTGCAAAATCGAATTAAACTTCGTCTTTTTGAAAACTATATCATTCCGGCATTTCCAAATAGCCCAGCAAATGGCAGCGACACCAACCCAAATCAGGGGCTTATTGTCTTTATGTTGATTATTAAGCCACGTACCAAACATATGGCTAATAGATCTTGGCTGGGTCAAAGTAGTAGCATAGAAAATAATCCTCCAAATCATTTTTGCGGAAGGGCAATCTAGAAACAGGTGCTGAATGGTCTCATTAAAATTACAGCAGACACATTGCTGGCTCCCTTTCCAATTTTTCTTTGCAAGGTTATCTTTTGTCAAAACGACCCCCTTCTGAAGAAACCAAAGAAAAATCTTGATCTTTAGAGGTATTTTCCACTTCCAGATCTTCCTATGCTGAAAAGGTGGATGAGTATCTATGTCATGTAGATACAGTGACCGAACAGTGAAAAAATCACTTTTTGTCAGCCTCCATTTAAAATAGTCTTTATCATCCACCAGAACAACATTAGAGACCCGAGCTACTAGGTGAAGCCAATGGCTCAGGTTGTTATCCACCAAAGACCGCCTGAAAGAAATATTAAGGGGCCTAGAGGACAAAACCTTAGAAACCGTGACATGCTTATCCCGCGCTATATGGTATAAGGATGGGTAGGTATCCTTGAGCGGCTTATCCCCTATCCACGTATCATCCCAAAATCTCGTGTTGGTTCCATCTTTAATAACGAAAGAACCGTTAGACAGGACCTCATCTTTAATACGCATGAGTCCTCTCCAAAAGTGAGAGTCATTTGGTTTTGATGATACTTGCGTGAGGGTTTTGGTTCTCAAATATTTGTTCCTTAGCAATGATTGTCAGGTCCCATCTGTGTTCAAAAGGTTCACTAACCACTTAGCCAACAGGTATTTGTTTTGTAGCTGTAAGTTCAAAATCCCAAGGCCACCCTGATCTTTGGGGCGACACAAGATGTCCCATTTGGCAAGCCTATACTTGTGCTTAATAGCAGAACCTTGCCAAAAAAATCTAGATCTGAAATGATCCAGGTTTTTAAGAACTCCCTTAGGGACTTCAAAAAAGGACATCATGAACATGGGTAGGCTACTTAACACCGAATTCAGCAGGACCAGCCTCCCCCCATAGGATAGATATTTTGCTTTCCAACACGAGAGCTTTTGCTGGAAGCGTTCTTCGACTTTGCTCCATTCGGAATTTAGGAGTTGTCTATGGTGCATCGGGATACCTAAATATCTGAAAGGGTAATCTCCCGAATTACAACCAAAGAGAGAAGTATAGGAAGCTTCCATCTCTCTGGCCGCACCATAACAGAAGACTTCACTCTTGTGGAAATTAATCTTCAGCCCCGAAAGCTGCTCAAAGGCACATAAAAGGAGCTTAAGATTTTTAGCTTGCTCAAGGTCATGGTCTAGAAAGATTATGGTGTCGTCTGCATATTGTAAGATAGACAAACCATCATCAACTAGATGGGGTAACACCCCTCTAATTTGCCCATCTGTTTTCGCTCGATTAATGAGCAGGGCTAGCATGTCAGCGACAATGTTAAATAAGATAGGGGACATAGGATCCCCTTGTCTGAGCCCCCGTTTCGTTTGGAAGTATGGTCCAATGTCATCATTAACTTTGATTCCCACACTCCCTCCCGAAACCATGTTTTGGATCCATCTACACCATTTAGGTGAGAAACCTTTCATGCGTAAAGTCTGCTGGAGGAAAGACCACTTAACCTTATCATAGGCCTTTTCAAAGTCAATCTTAAAAATAACTCCATTAGATTTTTTGGTATGAAGTTCATGGATGGTCTCGTGTAGAATAACAACACCTTCCATGATATTCCTACCAGGCATGAAGGCAGTTTGTGTTGGGCTCACCACCGTTCTTGCTACTTTATTCAGCCTGTTAGTTCCAACTTTAGTAAAAATCTTGAAACTAACATTGAGGATGCAAATCGGTCTATATTGCTGAATCTTAGTGGCATTCTCAATTTTTGGAATTAAAGTAATGATCCCAAAGTTGAGGCTAAAGAGGTCAAGACTGTCCTTATGGAAATCATGGAACATAGCCAAAAGGTCATCTTTGATCACCCCCCAGAACACTTGATAAAATTCAGCTGGGAAGCCATCTGGTCCAGGAGCCTTATTATGCTCCATTTGGAAGACTGCCTCTCTCACCTCATTTTCAGTGAAATCGGCAATGAGGATCTCATTTTCCTCATCGGATACTTGTGGAATATCATGAATCTGATCCTCCATCAAGGTGATTTCCGTCTGTTCAGGGACCCCGAATAGATTTTTGTAATAATTCGTGATGTGGCATTTAAGACGGTCAGAACTAACAGCAACACCATTGTCATCCTCAAGCCTATAAATAAGCTGCTTACGGTGTTTGCCATTGGCAACAAGGTGAAAGAACCTTGTATTAGCATCCCCTTCCAAGAGAGTTTTGACCTTAGCTCTTTCATACCACTTAATCTCTTCCTCCCTCAAAAGCGAAACTAGCCGCTCTTTAAGGTAGTGCTTTAAATCGATCTCATGATCAGAAAGCCTATCAAATTCAGCTTTTTTATCAAGATCCTGCAGAAGGGCCAAAAGAGTATTTTTCTCCTTTTTATAGGAGCCCGCTATATTAGACGCCCAGCCTCTAAGATGTTGCCTAAGTCTGCGGATCTTGGACTGCCACCTCTGCAGTGGAGAAGAACCTGAGTTTTCTGATCACCAAATATTTGCAACCATATCATAAAAACCCTCCTTTAGGAGCCATCCCCTCTCAAATCGAAAGGGTCTGGATCCAGACTGGTGAGTGGAAGCACCTGTGGACACAACTAGTGGGGTATGATCTGAAATGTTCCGGTCTCTAACTTCGACCTTGGCCAAGGGGAAATTAATTTCCCATTCCGTACTAGCTAAAACTCTATCAAGCCTTTCATAAGTCGGATTATCCCCCGCACCCACCCAAGTATACTGGCGACCTGTCATGACAATTTCCCTGAGATCAAGGGACTCAATGACAGCATTAAAAAGGGAGGGCCATTTAGTATCAAAATCTCCACAACTTTTGTCCTCAGGTTTTCGCATAATATTAAAATCCCCGCCAATGAGAAAAGGAAGGTCCTCCTTTGAGCAGGTATTAGCGAGTTCGGCAAGAAACGCACCCTTGTTTTGTGATTGTGCCGGTCCATAAATAGAATAAAGGACAAACTTGAAGTCAGTTGACTTGTATCTAAAGGTGAATTTGACATAAAAATCCCCCTCATCTATGGCACCAATATCAAACACACTAAGATCGACCCCAAGCAAAATCCCACCTGATCTGCCATGGGGAGCCATAGCGTGCCAAAGAAAATCACGTCCAGCACATAAATTTTTGAGGACGTGATCAGGAAAGGACTCCCGACCAGTTTCAGAGAGAGCAATAAAATTAATCTGCTCTTCTCTAACTAGTTCAGCCAAAAATCTGTGTTTAGCCAAGTCAGCAAGACCTCTGCTATTCCAGAATACCCCTTTCATTTTATAATAATTTTTGAAGGGGTTTTTGGCTTCTTGGGAAGATTGCCAGTTTTTTGAGTCTTGGCCTTATTTAATTTTTTCTTTCGACTGATAGGAGAGAGATCTAGAATATGATCATTCTCTGCATCAAACAAGCTCTCATTTAGGAAACCACCAGCGTGGTTGAGAGCTTCCTGCAGTCTTTCTTCCCTTTCATCATCACTTATTAGATCATTAGCGTTAACTTTATTATTTTTGTTAGCGCAGACGACTAATCTATCTACCTCTAAGTTCTTAATACGAGTGACACCTGAGGCATTTGTATTGATGGCTAACCTACCAAGGTTTGAAATAATACGCGAATCTGAAAAGCTAGAAAAGGAAATACCTTCGAGGTTCTTTTTCTTCGCCAAACGTTCCGCCTTGAGTAGGGTATGCTCGTCAGCCCTTCCCTCGTTCCTGCTGCTCCGACGTAGCGTCTTGGGGGCATCCTCCCCAGCCGTAGGCGCAGGTGCCACCACTCGCCGCGGTGCGGCGCTGGTGACCAGCTCGGTCTCGCCCCCAACTGGGGCTGCGGCCCCCTCGGTAGTGGCCGCGGCGGTGACCCCCTTAGCAGGGATCCTGCTGCTCCTGGGTACGTCCTCCTCCGGTGAAGAAAGCGCGGGTGCCAGCACCCGCAGCGGCGCCGCGCAGGAGATCAGCTCGGCCTCCCCCAAGGTAGGGTGTAAGGCCCCCTCAAGGAAAGCCGCAGCGGCGTCCCCCGCAGTCACTGCTGCCACCACCTCAGTAGCAGCGGAGAGGGAGGTGTCCCCCCGGGCTGTAGGGGGCAGCCCGTCCGAGGCGGCTGCAGCCCCCACGGTCACCACAGTGGCAACAGTGGGGAGGGAATCATCTCCCTCAGCCGTAGGGTGAGACGGCCCGTCCGAAGTGGTCGAGTCCTCCGCGTCTTCCGACCCCCCCTCGTCGGCAAAGAGAGGGGCGGCCGCGTCCTCCACAGTGACTGAAGGATGCGGCGTGGCAGCCCCCAGCGGAGACCCTGCCCCTCCTGATAGAATAGGGGTGGGCATGCCTCCATCCACCCCCTCAGCGGGGAGTGTCGTAGACTCCGGGTAGAAGAGGGTCGGTATTCCCCCGGCCAAAGAGAGGTGTGTAACACCAGCCTGTTCAAACTCAACAGAGACAAAAGGGTGAGGGTTAACAGGAGGTGACACCAAAGCATTGTACATCTTCCTCTGTTCGTCAGACAACGGGCTGTAGGATTTCCACCCCACAGGGTCCTTCTCCAGCATGACCTTAATACTAATCTCATCCAACAGCTGCTCGCAAGCCATATCAAGTGCCTCTTGGATCAAAATAACCTGCCTGTGAGATTTCCCGCTCTGGGGTGCAGAAAGCTGAGGGTTTGCAAAAGAAGCCTCCTTTTGACCACCCTGTGGGTTCCGAGCGGGGTTAGCATCCCTCATCTTCCGGTCCCCATCCGCATCATTACCCTTATCCTCATCAGTGAGCAGGTCCTCATCAACATCCTGATCAGCAACATTCGAAACCTCCTCATCGGGCTTGAAGAAAAGGCGGTACATGCATCCCTTCACACAAACATCAGCGAATTTTGGTATTTTTTTAATGTCCAAAACTGCCACAAGGATCCGTACCTCCCCCGTACGCTGAAGGTGGTGGATGTCCACCTTCTGAGTAGCTCCAATCATAGTGCCAACTGCCCACAAAGGAAGGAAGGAACGAAGTGCACGCGGTACCTTGGTGACAGTCACCCAAACCTGATCCAGGACCTTAATTGGCTGAACATCATCAACAAATTCTTCAATCGAGAAAGTCCCTTCCTTATTCTTTGTCGTGATAGTGCCAATAGCCACCATACGTGTCAGCTCCTCCTTGCTAGGGAACGGCACAATAAAGCACTTGTGCCCCTCCTCCAGCGCCTCCCAGCGCCAAGTGACCGGAACGATCCGTGCCAGTGTAGTCAACAGCAGCTGTTGGGAGACTTCACCAGACTCCACCTTGATGAGGGCGGTGGCAGGAGAGACATCAGCTACAATTATGTCATGCTCATTTGCAGCCTGAATATGGAAAAAACCACCATTGTCGTCCGAAGCAGCACAGTACGCCACGGACGGCTTCGGACCACGGAGGAGAGAGCACTGATTGGTGTAGTGGTCAGCCATGCAAATCACACACTCCACCGTGCGTTTCTGCTTTCCTTTTCCCCCATCTGCTGTCGCAATTTCCGTCTTTGACACAACATCAGGGGCGTTTGGGGCAGTGTCGTCGCCACGACCACGATGTGGCTGCTCCTGCTCAGCACCAGATGCACGAGCACCGCGACCGCGACCACGGCCTGGCCCGGCACCCCGTGCCGACGCACCGCGCTCTCCCGCCGGCTTGCGGTCACCGTCGCCCAGAGGTTGGGCAACCGCCCCACGGCCTCGCGGCACCCCGCGACCACGCGCGTGGTCAGCCCGGTCACCGGCGGTCTGAGGATGGGCAGCAGCGCCCCGGCCTTCTTGTCCTCTGCGGTGGAATCGTCCCCTCCCCGCCATCAGGGCGTCGCGGTAGGGCGTAGCGGAGAGGAGATGCAGCGGGACTGTAGCGTTCACCAGTCGTCGGCGGCGTCCGGGAATCGAAGGAGTTTCTGGCGGCGGCGAACTTGATGGAACCGTAGGCAGGACGGTCCCAGAGATCGACTCGGTTCGGGCGTTGACGAGGCGTTCGCGGTCTCCAGGAAACGATGTTGAATCAGGCGGCGGCGGACTGCATGGACCTGTAGTCGATCGCAAGCCGGGCCACGTCCCAGGCACCGACTCGGTTAGGGTCACGTCCCAGGCACCGAGCCGATCGACTGCCTGCTGGTGGGCCTTGACCGGTACCGGATCGCGTTGAATACGATTCCCCAAATGAACCGGCGTAGAAACCGGATCAGGGACCGCGATCTTCGCCCCGGCGGCGCCCCGCCTCCCTGCGACCACCGGCGGCAGGAAGTCCCCAAGGGTCGCCGGCGAGGATAGCCTTGCGGGTGGCAAAGGGCCCTTCCACAATGATTTCCAAGGTGGCTTCGCCCGGCGTGGCGGCGTAGCCGGACTCCGGCGTGGCGGCGTAGCCGGACACCACGCCGACGGCAGCACCGTATCGGATGACGCAACCCCGGCGGGAGGCCTTTGCGGCGGCGCCGGCGAAGAAGACACCGCAGGACGGAGCGCCTCTGCGTCGCCGAGGTCCTCGCACTCCGAATCGGAATCCGAGTCCCAAAACCGCCCGGACGAAGGCCGAAAAACGGCGGCCGAGGTGAGCATCTCCGCCAAGGGCTTGAAAGGATCACGCAAAAGCAGATGGAGATCCCTCGCCGTGATGCGCAGCAACTTGACTCGAGTAGAAGGAGCGATCGTCACCGGCATGGCCGTGATCTACAATTCTACATGATGCCCCTCAGTGCCCACGCTTCAAACTTTAGCACGTGGTCGAGCGAATATGTTGGTGACCGGCAACATGAATTGGATGCCAGAAATTAGTCTGATTTGACGAATCGACATCTGGTCGAATGAATTTGGGAGCAAGTGTACGCGAGATGTCCCGCGCCGCTCGCCTGCTCGCATGCGGCCTACCCTACCATGTCTACTCGTGCTGCTTCACCGCGTGAAGCATTGCCTGGCGCACGCACGCTGCTTTCTTGCGGCGTCGCCCAGCGCCATTGGCCGGCGGCCGGCCTTGCTCCACCATGGCGCCATCAGCTGGCGTCAGCGAGCCGTCGCCATCAGTTCGCGGCCGGTCTCGCTGCCGCGCCGTCGAAGTGCTTTTTTTTTTATAATACGTATCTGTATTTCTTAAGTAAGGAAAACGTACATACGAACGTACATACAATTGTACGAATACAGACACGTACGTAAAGGATACAGAGACATCTGTCCTAGCCAAACTTCACAAAGGACCTTATCGAAAACAAAAATTACATCAAAGCCCTTGGATCCTTCGCGAACCACCGATGGTCGTCGTCCTCGTCTCCGGCCGCTGCCGAAGAAGAAGAAGCCGAACACCACCACGAGCAGGAGAGGTCCCATCGCACATAGGCTTTGAGCGGAGTCGAAATTGATAAAGCCGTCGGTGGTCGCCCATCGACCGGGGCCGCGCCCCAACATCTCCGGCTCCCGGATCTTGACTCGCCACCGACGACCTCCGCCGCCGAGGGAGGATTGAGCCAGATCCGGCCAGCCACCAACCACACCACCCACAGACAGTTCTGCATCCTTGAGGAAGAAGGCCAGTAGCAACATCACCTGGCGAAGACGATGAAGCACCGACCTGGGACTCCTGTACAAAACTCTCCGACCTCGCCGTCGGCGCTGGAGTAAGACGCCGTCGGGGCGAAGGAGAAGCCGAGAGAAGTTATTCCCCAGCGTCATCGTCGCCTCCGCCTCGCCGACGACACCCGGAAAAGCACGCCGCAGAGGAACGCCCTCCCGGCCAAACCTAGACCTAGGTAGACTCCTACCTACTCTATATACACCCGCACGTGATTCCCCGGTCCTCCTCCCTCTCCGACGCCTCTCCGGCCATCGGAGAGGAAGGGGGCCGACGGAATCGCCGCCGGAAGACGACTCCGCGCCGCTGTCGCCTTTTCCGCCTCTCTCAGCTGTAGCAAGGGGAAAAGAGAAGCGACCAGAAGGGGCCGTCGAAGTGCTTGGTTGTGTCATGGCTCGCCACCTCCACGCTGCCGAGGCCACAGAAGTAGAGGATGAAAGTGCTGCGCTTCTTCCCGGTGACAGACCGATGAGAGCGACGGCACACATGACGGCGGCGACGGCAAACTGGCAGAAGGCAAAAATATGGTAGATAGCTATAACGTTGCATCTTTTGATGGTAGATATCTCATGATTGATCTTTTGATGCTATATATCCAAAGGTGAGTTCTTTTGATGTTAAGAATCCACTTTTCTCTTAAAAAAGATGTCTTTGCCGAAACATATTACTATTATCTCTACTCCTAAAAAGTTTAGAAAGGAGAAAAAATACCGTCCTCCCGACGCCCTCCGCTCGCGCGGGTCTGCCGAGGATCGACGTCCCCTCCGCTCGCGCGGGTCTGCCGAGGGCCCACTTGCCGTCCGTGCCTGCGATCTTTGGGAACCGCACCGCGATTGCCGTCCGTGTCTGCAATTTTTGGAACCCCACCGCGAGGCCCAGGCAGAAACCTAATTCCCTCCTGCGACCTCCTCTCCGTTCGCCTCCGCCGTACGTCTCTTCCTGCGACACCTCGCCGCGGACACCCTCCGTCGCCGCCGTCTCCTCCAGCGCGCGCCGCAGTCAGGAGATCCAGCAGGTGTCTCTTCATTTGATCGTTCAGGTTTTCTTCTGCACTTCTCGGCTTCCTGATTTTCTTCTGCACTTCCAAGCCGCTGCCACCTCCCCAATCCCCATCCTCGATCACCTCCTCCGCGCGACGAGGACCCACCCCCCACCGTCGCCAACACGCCGTGGAGGATCCAGTCTACCGATCCCCTTCGCCTCTCGCCGGCAAAACGGATCGCCCCCACCACCGCGCGCCTGCTTACGACCCGACCCCCGGCCATCCACATCCCGTCCGTCCACAATCTCAGGCTGGCAATCGTCATCAGGCCACCACCACGGAGCAACGACTCCTCCTGTCACCCTATCCCGCAGCCCGGACAAGGCACGCCTCTCTGCTCCGCCGCGACACACCTGCCCGTCTCCCAGCCTGCGCTCGTGGACAGGCGGACGCTGTCATGCGTCTGGCCGCGGTTCCCTGCTGCTGGTGCTCGCCAACGGCCGGGAACCACCCCTGGTGGCCGTCGCCATCGAGCTCACGGACGGCCGGGAACCACCCCCTGGTGGCCGTCGCCGTCGAGCTCGCGGACGGCCGGACGCAGCTGCCCGTCTCTCTGAGTACAGGCGCGACAATTTGCAATCACTCACTTCTGTTTACTCAGATTATAATATATACAGCCTTCTATTTTGCTTGAGACGTCGTTTGCCTTCCACTTGATGGAGCACTGAATTTGGTTTGATCTCCACTTCACTCGTCAAACAGTTAGGATTGGTTGATGGAAACACCTCTTGCTGCAACAAAACAAAATCTGCATCTTTGAGATGGAAGCAAGTATGTGAGTAACACACTAACGTGCTGGTTATTACTTATCCCCACGTGATCATATAGATTTTAGTTGTTCAGATTATCACAAATCATTTCTTTAGGCAAGTTTGAGCTTTGCAAAACACAATGCTTCTTCCTTCCTGAATTTGCAGCCATGCTCAATGCGAGGGGGCGGCTTGAACACATTGCTGCCTTCTGATTCTTGCAGACCAAGAGTTAGCACACTGACACTATTTGAGTATCCCTCTCGGTGATGTTTCTTGATGCTTTAACTTGTTTATTCATGTGAAAACTGAATGCCAGTTTTCGATTTTAACAAAGTTGCCATCTGAATGTGATCACCGATCAGTGTTTCCATGCTTACTGTTAAAAATTTTGCATGGACATGTTTCAGCCCTTCTGACTTCTATGTTTCTAAAGTTGTCATGGATCCATCAGGTAACAGCCACCGGAGGGTGCCGCTTGGGGACATCACCAATACTAATGACCAAGGTTAACCAGTTAACTTCTTCAATTCATTAATCAATGTGTGGCATCAATACATAAACACAAATCTCGCCTCTAGACCTTTTGAGTACTGGCTTTATATATTTTGATTGAATAATGTACCATTCAGTAAGGTGTTTTTTATAGCCAATATTCTGGATTTGAAAATAAATATGAAATACTTACCATTTGAAAATTGATGCTATTTAACATGGTGTATTTGTAATATTGAGCTATGCAGCGGTGAGCATTTATTTATTGATCCGGCTTTAAATATACTTCTTGCTGAAAGTTGAAACCTGTTAAAAATAATTTTCGACCTTTCACTTCCTGGTGGGTTATGTAGCACATGTGTGTTCCATGCTAATGATTTTGCGAACATTATGTGCCATTCTCATGTTGAGAACATAGTTTCTGCATGATTATAAAAGAGTTGCCTAACAGGTTCACTGTTGTAACCTCCCTCCTTTGTCGTTGATCCATATTATATTTTGGAAGTAACAAAATTGGATTGTTTTAACAGGGATAGTTTATGCCCACCGTAACGAGGACGTTGTGAACATGGGAACAAATGGAGGTAACAGCCGCCAGAGGGTGCCGCTTGGGGACATCACCAACACTAATGGCCAAGGTTAACCACTCATACCAGTTATCTTCTTCAATTCATTGATCAATGTGTGGCATCAATACATATGCACAAATCTCCTCTAATAATTTTTTTAACTAGAACCAGACGGGGCTGAACGTAAGAGGCAAAGAGAGAGAGAACGGTTTGCATTGATGTCAGCTGAGAAGAAAGATGAGAGGAACAGGAAAAAACGAGAGAGACGATTGATCAATAAACAGCGGGGCGGATCGAATTTATGTTCTGGTGCCGGTAATGTGCATGTTGAAGGTATTAATTCTTCTTATGCCCATATCCAGTTCATGAACATTGACAGTTCCTCATTGGCCTAGCTTTAATGTGCAGAAGAGGGAGATGAAAATACTAAGATGCAGCTATCGAGAGAGTTGAATGAACATGGTGAAGTTATTATTTCCTTATGTCAATAATATCCAGTTTTCATGATCAAGAGCAGTTGCTCAACATTAGTATCTTTATTATGTATTATGTAGAGGAGGATGCACACATGAATGTGGATGAAGATAGTCAATGGCTTCGTAGGGGAGAGTTAAATGAAAGGACCAAATACCCTGATGGGAATAATAGTGTTCCAGGTGCTTACCCACTCATCTTTTGTATTTTTTTTGTGTGGACATTCTGTCATATTTTTTGTTGAGATGCTTGGTCAATTGAAGTGTGTAAGTTATTACTCAGAGGGATCTGGCGTATTCTGTAACGATGAGGGGACGCCGTCAATAATGCATGGCATCGACCCTGTGAACGAAGGAGGTAACTATATTGACCGATATTTCCATTATTGATTGCTTAATATTGGAAAACTTGTGTTTTTAGATGCTTGGCCAATCGAAACATGTAGGTTGTCACTCTTTCAGTTAAAGTTTTAGTACTTTCCACAACTACTAAGTTTAGTATCATTCTGGTTGCCCATTTGCCATTATCTTGAATCTGGCAGCCCTGCTTTCTTTGAAAAATAGTATATATTCTATATAATTTGGTCATATATGCTTATTACGGACCACATTAGTTTAAAAGAAATGGACCAATACAATTAATATTGGAAAACATGTCATCTCAGTTCTAAAAGTACTTTATTTTCCTATAATTAGATCAAAATGGGGCACCAAGTGATAGTTTGGAAGCTCCTTTAGACACACGTTCTGGACACTGAGGCAGGGTCTGTGCCGCATCAAGATGAAGGTAATTCTGAGCTGATATGCGTTCATCCGATATTTGTTAGCTGTTATGGTTGCCATGACAAATCTTCACTCTAGCCGCTATGGTTTTGCCATAATTACTGGGATCGTTTTATCAGTAGATTATTTAGTAAACTTTACATTGATGTGGGAATAAATGCCTCATGTAAATTGTGTCTTGTATTTTTTACTACTTGTTGCAAATAGATTTTTTAGTACTTTCCGCAAATAGATTCTTTTAGTGGCAGTACAAATTGGAATTTTTTTAACAATTAGTTGTTTAGGAAAAAATTATGTCTTGGGGAATAGATGCCTGGTGTTACACCTTGCGGTTATAGATGCATGAAAAATATTACCAAATATCACTCTGGCACTTAAAGTTTTAGTATGGTGCAAACATAAAGTTTACTACCATTTTGGTTGCCCATTTGCAATCATCTTGAATATGGCAGCTTTGTTTTCTTTTAAAATATTATAGGTTCTACAAAATTTGTTAGACATATACAAATTAATGTAAAAATAAACAGATCACTACAATTCATTTTAGGTGGTGTAAATGAGTCAACCGCGTTGAACAATCACAATGAGTCTAAGTCTGATCGAAGGAAAAGGCTGGCTAGAGAACGTTATGCAGCGGTGTCTCCTGGGAAGAGGGCGATGATAAATAAGAGGAGGCGTGATGCGGCCGCCGCCAAGAGGATACTTAAGACGCCCGAAGAGATAAAGGAAAAGGCAAAACAGAGCAAGAGGGACTACAAAAAGAGGATGAAAGAGCATCGTGCAAACAACTTGCATCCTGACTCTATCGCCATGGCAAACCCTCAATGGAAACCAGAGCTTATATCCCCTCCTGGTGATAACCCTCCCTCAAGGCTATCGGATCAGATGGAAATCCCCGATTTTGGTGGCCGGCCTGTTTATGTCGAGGGACATGTACAGGAACCTCCCCAACAAGTAGAAACCTCAGAGACATTTCTATCCAACACTATCCATACAGAGCATCTGACTCCAGGATTGAGATATTCTCGTCGAAAGCGTCGTAATCAAGAATTTGAAGCAACCATTGGAAGGAGCACGAATGGGACCACTGGTGAAAACGAGAATCATGCGAGTCAGACGACACAGTGTGTCGCTGACAACGGTAAGGAACTGGACAAACCTTATATTACGACCGACGAGTTAAAGCACATTTAACCAAACTGTGTTTTACTTCTATATAAAGGTATCACACAGACAGACCCTCGCGGTGACAGAACATGGAGTTCTTCTGATGCTGGAGTAGCAGGTGAAAAATTACTTGTTCTTCGAGGGGGAGGGGGGGTAGGTTGCGACACTTTATATGCGTCTCACCTGCCATTCTGCTTTTGCAGGCACTTCGTCACAAGCACCTTGCAATGAAAAGTGTACTCAGAGACAACCATTCGTTGTTGATGAAGGTATGTGCCCATGAATTGCCAATGTTTAGAGACGTGCATGCTCTTCTTGATCGTATTGTGCATATTTACCTATTCCCACACTCACCACTCATGTGTGTGTTGCGTCAGATGGTGATGACCACATCGTATTCGAGGAGGATGAGGAAGAGGATGAAGGGTACCTTTTCGCGGGACAAGGTATACCTCGACGCAATTATCTCATGTTAAGTTACCATTCTATAATGTCCAACATATTTCGCCTTTGACCCGTGCTGAATTTTAATAGAGGACGATGATGATGCCGTCATGGAAGTCGATCTCCCAATGGATGATGAAGATACCATCGAACCCGATGTGCCGGATCCATTCGGTGCGGTTTATGCCAATGTCAAAGATGAGACCCACATGCTAAAGCCAGTCAATAATTGCGAGTTCTGCAATGCAAAGAAGTTTGAGTCTGAATCGGATGGATTCTGCTGCCGCAGTGGAGATATTCATCTATCCAGTGCCGACGCGCCCCCGGATGAACTTATGCGATTGTGGACAGCTTCAGACGCTGATGCCAGGCATTTTCGTGATCACATCAGATATTTCAATGGCCAGTTCTCATTCACTTCTTTGTACTGTAAACTTGATAGTTCAACCACTGACACCCGGAAGTGTCCCATTTACACATTTCGTGCGCATGGTGCAATTTACCATAATGTTAAGAACTTTGGCAAAGAAGAGAAGTATGAACCTGCTCACCTCGAGCTTTATTTCTACGATGATGATCCAGATCTTGATTATAGGCTCAGCAAGTGTCGTGAGAAGACTGAGCAGAAAGATAGAGAGGTCATTCGTACACTGGTTGACATCTTCAATAGTGGCATTAATCCCTACTCGGATCACCTTCGCCCTATGGGGGAGGTAGAAAATTTTTCGGATGTCCATATTGAGTTCAACCTTGATCAACGGTTGGACCAGAGAGTATATAACAAGCCTTTAACATCAGAGGTTGCTGCCATTTGGATTGAGGGGAGTGAGCATAGGGGTCAATTTGATAATAGTGTCGCCCTCCACGGGAAGGATAGGTCATGGAAAGGCATCCGATCGTATCATGGGTGCTACGACCCCCTCTCGTACCCTCTCTTTTTTCCAAAAGGAGAGTTCGGGTGGCACAACTGCATTCCCAAAGCTGATGTGACTGAAGAGCAAGTTAACAGAGCCCGAGCCATCCGCAAGGCGCGTGCTCAGGGGGGTGGCGATGATGATGCGGGTAATTGCATATTTCCTCTTACCAAATATTACTCAATGAACGTGGATCATGATACTAACTGAAAACTTTTCTGTGTGTAGGCTCTGCAGGGAATAAATGTGTTTCCGTGCGTGATTACTATTGCTACAAGTTGCAGATGCGTCCATGGATTTTCAATCCAATACTATACAGCAAGCGTCTATTCCAGCAGTTTGCCGTCGACACCTACGTGAAGATAGAAAGCTCACGTCTTGACTATTATCGCAACAATCAGGATACAGTGAGGGCTGACCTATACCAGGGTTTGGTCGATAGCTATCGTACGGGGGTGGAAGACGCGACAGAGGTTGGGAAGCGTACCGTGCTATCACCAACGTTCATTGGTGGTCCTCGTGATATGCGGCGTCGGTACATGGACGCGATGGCTCTGGTCCGAAAGTATGGAAAACCAGATATCTTCCTCACTATGACGTGCAATCCGAATTGGGATGAGATAAAAAATGAGCTATATCCAGGACAAGAGGCCCAGGACCGTCCAGATCTCGTGGCTCGGGTGTTCAGGGCAAAGTTGGAGGAGCTGAAAAGGCGGTTGTTGCACAATGACATACTTGGCAAGGTACGTGCCTACGTATATGTCGTTGAGTTCCAGAAAAGGGGCTTGCCGCATGCACACTGGTTGCTTATAATGCAAAGGAAGTACAAGATCACGTGCCCTGAGCAATATGACATGCTTATCTCTGCGGAGCTGCCAAACAAGAAGAAGTTCCCTGAGCTATACAGGATGGTAACGAAGCATATGATGCATGGGCCGTGCGGGGTGCTTAATCCAGAATGCCCATGCACAAAGGACCGTCCGTCATGCAAGAATCGTTACCCGCGACCATTTTGCGATTCAACATCGCAAGGCAAGGATTCGTACCCTATGTACAGGAGACGTGATGATGGTCGTAAGGAAATGATTCGAGGTCACATGCTGGACAATCGATGGGTTGTTCCATACAACCCGTACTTGCTACGTACTTTCAACTGCCACATCAATGTTGAGGCATGCAGCAGCATTAAGTCTGTTAAATATCTTTTTAAGTACATCTACAAGGGCCATGACAGAACATCCGTAGCAGTTAGAGAAAATGGAAAGAAAGATGCTAACGGAAACATTGATGAGATTACGGATTACAGAGAGGCCCGGTGGGTGGGGCCTCCAGAAGCGATGTGGAGGATCTACGGCTTTGACTTACACCAATGTCACCCACCGGTGCAGCCACTGCAGTGTCATCTCCCCAACTGCCATATGGTTTCATTTCATAAACGTGACAAAGTTGAACGAGTTCTAAAGCGTCCGCGTATCGAGGAGTCAATGCTCACAGAATGGTTTAACTTCAACTATCATCATCCCGAAGCTCGAGGAATCTTGTATCGCGACTTTCCACAGTATTATAGATGGAACACGAAAGATAAAGTTTGGCAACCAAGGAAAAATTCAGTATACCAGGTCGGGAGACTCGTATCTGCTAATCCGGCAGAGGGCGAACGCTATTTTCTTCGGATTCTGCTGAACCATGTCCCTGGAGCGACATCATGGAGGGACCTCAGGACTGTTAATGGTGTGCATTATCCTTCGTTCCGTGATGCCGCGATGAGGCGAGGCCTGATTGAAGAAGACAAATCGCTTGATGAGTGTCTTACTGAAAACAGCTTGTTTCAGATGCCATCCTCATTGCGTAGGTTGTTCGCTACAATACTGGTATTCTGCGAGCCGAAGGATGTGTTCGGTTTGTGGACAAAACACTTCGATGCAATGGCAGAAGACTACAAGCTCAACAATCCAAACCCGAGAGCGGTGGAACAGCTTGTTTTGATTGACATCAGGAACATGCTGCAATCTATAGATAAGGACATAAGGTCGTTCCCTCTTCCACAAGTCGACAATGCATTTGACGATGCTGCCGGGGTTCCTCGTGAGATATTTGAGGAGTCGAGCATTGAGCCGAATCCAGAAGATGTGAGACTAGCTGATATGCTCAACAAGGAGCAGAAGGCTGCTTACGATGACATAATGTCAACTATCGACACTGAACGGGGTGGCTTATTCTTTGTTGATGGACCTGGCGGCACAGGAAAGACTTTTTTGTACAGAGCACTTCTCGGAACCGTCCGCAGTCAAAACAAGATTGCTATTGCTACAGCTACATCTGGTGTCGCAGCATCTATAATGCCTGGTGGGAGGACGGCACACTCACGTTTCAAGATTCCCCTTACGCTTGATGACTCATGTTGTTGTAGCTTCACGAAACAGAGTGGTACCGCCAAGCTGCTACAGTCCGCATCTCTCATCATTTGGGATGAGGCGTCAATGACAAAGAGGCAAGCTGTTGAGGCGCTAGACTACAGCATGCGTGATATAATGGGACGGAAAGATCTTCCGTTCGGTGGGAAGACGGTTGTGTTTGGTGGAGATTTCAGGCAGGTCCTCCCTGTTGTACGGAAAGGATCTAGGGCTCAGATTGTCGGTGCTTCCTTACGAAGGTCGTACCTTTGGGATGACATGCGACATCTTAAGCTCGTGCACAACATGAGGGCTCAGAATGACCGTTGGTTCGCTGATTATTTGCTGCGGATTGGTGATGGCACAGAGGAGGTTAACAAAGACGGTGATGTATGCCTTCCTAAAGATATATGTGTCTCGTACTCTGGGGATTTCGAGAAAGATCTTGACACGTTGATCGAGAGCATCTTTCCGAACCTCAATGCAAACATGACAAACAAGGACTACATCACCTCCAGAGCCATTTTATCAACACGTAATGATTGGGTGGATGATATTAATTTGAAGATGATCAACAAGTTCCATGGTGGGGAAATGGTGTACCACAGTTTCGACGAAGCGGTGGATGATCCGCACAACTACTACCCTCAGGAGTTTCTTAACACACTAACTCCCAACGGGCTACCTCCACATGTCCTAAAGCTCAAGATCGGATGCCCGGTAATATTGCTTAGGAACTTAGACCCTGCAAATGGACTATGCAATGGAACGAGGCTGGTGGTTAGAGGGTGCCAAAGAAACTCAATAGATGCTGAAATTGTTTTGGGACAACATGCCGGTAAGAGGGTTTTCCTTCCTCGGATACCCTTGTGTCCCTCTGATGATGAGATGTTCCCATTTCAATTCAAGAGGAAGCAGTTTCCTATTAGGCTCAGCTTCGCCATGACGGTCAACAAGTCACAGGGCCAAACAATACCAAATGTAGGAGTGTACCTTCCTGCCCCTGTGTTCTCTCATGGTCAATTGTATGTTGCTATGTCTAGAGCAACAGCCAGAAAAAGCATCAAGATCCTATCCCTCCCGCCTAACGCAGAGGCAGAGGAGGAAGAGGCTAGAAGGCAGGAACAGAAAAATGCAAAAAAGAATGCCAAGGGCAAGGGTAAAAAAAATAATGTGCTCAAAAAACAAAAAAGAGTACTACCTGTGAATGGCACGTATACGAAGAATATTGTATACAAGGAGGTTTTGACATTGTAGGCCAGGTAATATGATATTTATTATTAATGTGTATCTTAAGATTAATGTGTATTTGGAATAGAACGATGCAATTTAATGTTTCTTGCTTTCTCTTTATGTAAAAATTAAATGATGCACAATAGTAGTTTTCTTGGGTATTTTCTATCAAAGAAATACTAGACTAGCCAAGAATTCTAATTGACAATAGATACTTTTTAAATGTTGTATTATGCTGTATTGAGTGGCGCAAATGAAAAGATCAACAAGCTTTGTTTTTATTTGTGCAGGTGCTACTGCTATGTGGAGGCTCTGGATGACAAGTGCTGATAAGGTAAAAACCGCAACTTGTTCTGGGTACTCTTTTCGGAAGGCGCAACAGGATAGATCGCCTTTTTTACTGGAAAAACAACATAGGCTACTATATCTGGTTATATTAGTTTCCAGACTCCACTATATTGATAGTTATGTGTGAAATTTGTCTGGTAAAGAAGTTCTTCGTCCAACACGAGAGGCTAATGTCAAGAGGCAAATATGTATGCTTTACGATATAATGGTGTGTTGTGATTTTGTTATTTTGTTATCATATAGCAAATCTACATTGAAGGTTCTATTTTTTAATTTCACCTTTATACATAATCAGATTTTTTATTATATGCTCATGGGTTATCTAGATGCTAAGCATCTCCCTTGTTCTAGGCAATGTTAAATTATTTGTCATCTTTTTATGTCTTTAAAATTATTTTTCATCCACTAAGGTTAATTACATCAAGATGTACACTCAATTTAAGACGCCCTTCATATGATGCCTTAAATTAAGAAATATTATTTTGTTTTTACATGATATATTATGATTTATTGACAGATTTTGTGCATTATATATATTTGCTGTCCGTAGCAACCCACGGGCACTTTCCTAGTATGGTAATTAGGTATAGGACACTGAAGCTATTATAAAACTCGATTTTAATTGAAAGTAATTGAAATTGACTAAACTACCCTCACCCCTTCTTCTACCTGCCATACTCCATCGCGTCTGGGATTGCAAGCAAGAAATGCAGCTGCCAACCTGTCTGTGACGGCACCCGCCCGCGGTGGCATCGGCCTGCAGCGGCGCTCACGGAGGCAGCGGCCCGCAGCGGCACTCGCCCGTGCATGCAGCGGCCTGCGGCACTGTTGAAACTTGAAAGGCATCAAATGCGACGTCAGCGGCCTGTAGCGGCGCCCCCTGAGGCAGCGGGAGGAGGATTCAGTGACTTTCCTTCGGCAAGTCACCGCGTGACTGGCGGCCACATCTGACACGTCCGGTGCCAATCCAACGGAAGAAAATAAATTGTAATTTTTTATAGAGGCAAAAGCCGGATGGATTTATCCGCAGGCCACGGGAACGGAGGACTTAGGCAAATGGCGCGCCGCTTCTTCTTTCTCCCGCGCCGCGCTGCGTCGCGCCCGCGCGTCGCCCTCCGCACCGCCGCCCAGGAGGAGGAGGTGGTCCGCGGTGGAGTCCGTCTGCGCCACCCGGAACCTGGACCTGCCCTGACGCCGTGGAGGAGAGGGAGGGGTGCCGCCGCTAGGGCCCTGCATCGAGGTCATGCGGAAGCCGAGGAGGAAGAGAAGGGTCAAGCAAGCTACCGCAGAGAAGAAGGTCGACGCAACGCCGATTCTCTACTTGCACTCCTCCGTTGGTCACTTGGTCTCCGTCGGGAGTGCCCCAGAGGCCCAGAGCACTCGCGCTTTCTAGTGCAGCGCCGCGCCGGCACGCCCTCTCTCGCCGCACAGCTCTGCGGAGTGCGGAGGAGAGGGACCAGATGGAGCTTGCGCGGCCCCAGAGGAGGGGGATGAGGCAGAGGTCATCGTCAATTTGTTGCGGGGGAGCTCTCCGACGCCGAGCCGCCATCCTCACGCCGATGTCTGCACGCCTCGCCGGCGCCGGCGCGGCCGCAGCGGCCCCTCCTCCTCCCCACAAAGCTCCCCTCCCCACAGGTCGCCGCTGCCGGCGTATGACCACTTGACCAGTACCGGCTGTGTGACGCCAGATGCTGCGGTTCTGACCTTCTCTTCCACGGCGGCGGCGCAGCACTACCATGCCTGCACAGGCCGTAGGGAGGAAACCGGAGTCTGCCCACGCCAAGTCCTCGCCTGTATGCGCTAAAACTCGGTGAAGCCGTTAGATGCACTGCGGACGGTGGATCTTGGGGCGCCAGTTACAACGTGACTTACCAGAGGCAAGGCACTGAATCCGGCTCCGAGGCAGCGGCCCGCAGCGGTGCACGCCTATGGAGGCGGCCTGCGGCGACGCCCGCCCATGGTGGTGTCGTGCACCCGCGGAGGAAGCAGCCTGCGGTGGCACCTACCGCGTTAGCCCCTGTCCTGGCTGCCGTCCAGAATGAGTAGAAATCTTGCTGCAATTGGTTTGAAAGGGTAGAGGTATACTTATCTTTTAAAAATGTTTTCTTACCTATTAGAGCAAGAAATATTATTATAAAAGTTATAATGTACAGAATCAAATTGCCATAGAATAGTAGTGTGTTTTGCAAAGACCTTTTTTTAGTGTCATGGAACAAAAGCACACTTGAGATGTGTTCATGAGCCAATTTTGTTTTTTTACAAATTGCTGGACGTCTGTTGCGTATACTGTTCGGCCGATAGATTAAATACTATTCGACTGATAGGTTAAATAATATTATGTGAGAAAAAATAAATTAAAACAAAACGAAATAAGTTTAGAAACGACCGGCCGAACAGCTTTTTTTTTTTTTTTGAGATTAAGCCGAACAGCCTTATAATATCGTTAAAAAGGTTTTAAAAACACTGAAAGCCTCATTTCCGCCCCGCCCCGCCTCGCCCCTCTGTCATCTCGTGCTTGGGTCCGATGGTCAATCCCCGCGTCACGCGAGGCCGTCGCCGGCGCGCGATGGCGGCGGATTCGCCTCCCCCGGTGCCCGCGGCGAGGTCACCGCGGGTGGGGCTGCTATACGACGAGCGGATGTGCGCGCACGCGGCGGCGGACGGGGAGGACTACCCGGAAAATCCCGAGCGACTGCGCGCCATCTGGCGCAAGCTCGACGCTGAGGGCATCACGTCCAGGTACGGCGCTAGTACCGGTTCGCCTGCTCCCTTATGCCAAGTTCAGAATAGCGTCGTTTTTGTATTAGGGATCGAGAGGAGGCGAGTGGGGTGGCCAGTCTTTTAACTGTTTATACGATTCGGTTCGAATCGCCTGAGATGAGAATGAGAGCCTCCGCGTCCGCTTGGCCTGCGTTTAATTTACTCTGCTCCTTCAGTTGTTGACTTGTCGTGGCCATGCCTTGGATGTGATGATGTTTTTCGAAACATTTGGATCTGATGATTGACCCAGTAAATCAGTAATTGCGTAAATTAGTTGGTTTCATGATTTCCCCACTACGCTAAGGTCTTAATCGAAATGTCTAAAGTATGAAACAAAAATCTTGAATAATGCAAAGAAATAACTTGGTGCAGTATTTGGTCAGACAATGCATCAACTCCTTGCCAGAAAAAAAATGCTCTGTACACTTGCAAATGGAAACGAACTTTTTTTTAAGAATAAATGTAAACGAACTTGTTATGGTACCAATACATTTTCTGATGGAGCTGTCGCTTTGATGCCACTAAACTTAAGCTTAAACATTGTCACTGCAGCATTTGTGTTATCCATCTGATTCGCCGTTTTGCTTAATTAGTAGGAAGTAAGCATAGTGCTGTTACATTTAGTGAAGATGGCGCCACGCGGTGGGGGTTCTGCAGTGCTATTCTGACCTAATTCTCATCCAGGTGTGTGCTCCTTAAGGCGAGGGAAGCTGAGGACAAGTATATAGCTTCTGTTCACAGTCAGGACCATATAAAGTTGATAAAGGAAATTAGCTCGAAGAATAATTCCAGCAGAAAAAAGATTGCCAAGAAATTCAATTCCATCTACTTTAACCAAGGTTCCTCTGAGTCTGCTGTTCTTGCTGCTGGTTCTGTCATAAAGGTAATTGTACATCTTCATTGTTTTGCATTGCATAAGCACATTTCCTACTATCCAGTTCCATCTTATTGGGGGCAAAATCACTGAAAAGCGACTTGGTTGACAAATAGGTAGCTGAGAAGGTTGCTGCTGGTGAGTTATGTTCTGCTATTGCTCTAGTGAGGCCTCCTGGCCACCATGCCGAATGTGATAAAGCGATGGGATTTTGCCTCTTTAACAATGTCGCAGTTGCAGCTAATTATCTCTTAAATGAGAGGGTATGTATTTGAATATCCCATGATGATTGTTACAAGGTGTGTTCACTTTGAAATTTTGTTTATTCAATTGCAGCCCGATTTAAGCATCAAGAAGATACTGATTGTCGATTGGGATGTTCACCACGGGAATGGTACACAGAAAATGTTTTATGATGATCCTCGTGTATTGGTCTTTTCAGTTCACAGGTTTGAGAAATAAATTTGACATTGCTTTGAAAGTTTTGTTTAGACTTCAGACTAGCATCATTACCTTTATAATATGATGGCAATAAAGTCATTAGACCAACTTTCCCTTGGCTACAGTGTCTGGATCGTGTATTCCTTTCCATGCAAATACTGGGTTTGCAGTTAATAGAGGAATTTTGAGATCTGCAATGAGCTAATGAGTAGTTACATAGAGCAAGCGTGACCCTGTTTTAGTGCTGTTATATACTTATATATGTATATAGTAATCCAGTGCATCGATGCCTGAATTCCACCAGCTCAGCTTGATCAATCATTACTACTAGTACTAGTCAGCCCTTCACTATATGAAAATCATTCACTCAAAGTTTTCTATCTCTCCAAGAGTTAATCATTCGAGCAGTTCTATTTAGTATGGTGCATTCGTGCAGCCAATTTAATGACGCTGTTATCGAAATCTATTATTTATTTATTTATTTTTCTTCAAATAGTTGAGAGATCTGCTCGGCATTATATTAAGGTTGCTATTCTAACGCTTGTTCTGTAGATTTGATTTTGGAGACTTCTACCCTTACGAGGAAGATGCTTCATATTATTTCATTGGGGAAGAGGCTGGTAGAGGGTATAACATTAATGTACCCTGGGAGCAGGGGAAGTGTGGTGATGCAGATTATATTGCTGCGTGGGACCAAATACTGCTTCCAGTTACCGAAGCTTTTGGCCCTGATATAATACTAGTAGCTGCTGGGTTTGATGCAGGTATATGGGTGAATTTTTTTTTGAAACTCTTTTATTTCATGAACCTGCCAACTTTTTACTTCAAACAAACATTTATATAAGACAACATTGTACTAATAGGCTTTAGTTTCTCAATTGATTTTGTCTACTAGCTGTGCAAGAAATGAGATTTTCACTAAAGAATTTTTAATCTCAGTAATTTTTGTTTTGGTATTGAACTATGTATCTAAATAGATCGTTTCTGTTCTTAACGTTCTGTCTTGATATTCTATCCTGATATTTGACAACCGTGGTTAGCATTGGGTGATCCTCTCGGTGGTTGCTGCATCACTCCAGATGGATATGCACTGCTACTAACAAAGGTATGCACTTGCAGAAAATGACTTTTATTGTGTTGATCAACACTTGTCACACAAACCCATTGAAGAAAGCCTTCGAAAAATAAGAATCCATTGCTGCTATGCTTATCTTTATGACAAATCCTGCAGTTGTTAGGATTTGCTCAAGGAAGGATAGTGATGGGCCTTGAGGGAGGCTATAACCTTAGGTCCACAGCAAATTCAGTTTTGGCCTGTGCAAAAGTTTTGTTGGGAGACAAATTCACATTCAACACTCTGGAGAAGCAGCCACATGAATCTGCATGGAGAGTTATACAGGCGGTAATGCTCTGCATGTACTATTGATGTCTAGTTCCATACTTAGCGGATTTGTATAGTAACGCTTTTGCCCTTTTCAACTCCATATGGGCCATGGCCAGGTACGCAATGAATTGAAGACATGCTGGCCTGTTTTGACTGGTAAACTGTCAGAGAATGTGTCACCAACACCAAGTGAGGTGCATTTCCTCGGACCAGAGGAAATCAAGGCAGTCAGCAAGCGGGGCCACGAAACTTCTGCCCCCGCTCTAGCTACTGACAAAGTTGCAGGGCCCTGCGTGGGGTCTCAGGTCCACTATGTGATGCAGGGCTACAATGAGAGCAAGCGGTGAAGGCTGGGTGGTGATGAAGGTGCGGTGGACAGATTGGATGAGGACATAGGGGTTCGCTCCAATGTCAACAACAACTGTGAGTCAGTTTCTCTGCTTCCCCTTAGGGACCTAGACATAAGGATAAGGTACTATACCTTAGCCTTCCCACACTCGACTCAGTATGTGCCTTCGTTTCAGGTACCTCCAACCAGGAGGACCAAGAGGAGACAGAGCGAAAGGATGAGCAGGGGGGCTCTGGAGATCAGGTCCCTTGTCCAACCAGGCCTGCACTGGCCACGGTCCAGAGCAAGGTGGCTGAGGGGCACCCAAACTCCCTGAGGGCAGCCTCCGGGCAGGACGACTCTGCATGTCAGGAACGTCCTAATTTTCCAAGGGCCGGCTCTGGGCAGGACTCCCAGGGCCTCAGCTTTGATGGACTGACTCTAGAGCATTTCGAGCTACCCCTAGAGGCGAGGGATGCCTTCACCACGGCAGCGTCCCAGCTGCAGAGCACCTCTCCAGAACACCTGGTCGCACAGCTCGAGGATGCAGCCTGGAAGGTATCTACAAACTGTGTGCAGGATCTTGCTGCTTCATCGTTCGGACCCGTTACGATATATGTATTCACCATTCTCCTCTTGACAGCAACTCCTCCATGTCAAAGCACTGCGGCACTCTCATCGTCAGGCCCTCGCAGCAGCGAGAGAAGAGGTGCGCTTGGAAATGGCGGAGCTCTGTCGTGCAAAAGAGGCGGCTGAGTTGAGGGTCTCTGAGTTGGAGGCAAAGCTGAAGCAAGAGGAGGACTGTAGGGAGCGTGCCGAGGAGGCGGCACGGATTGCGAACGATGCTCGGGTGAGCGCGGAGGAGTCTGGTCGCAAACTTGGGGAAATCGTGGACTTGTGTGAACGGGAGCTCCAGGGGCTGCGGTCCACGCAAGCTGCCGAGCGCGAAGGTTGGGCAAAGACGGCGACCGAGGCTCTCCAGGCCTTGTTGAAGATGAAGGCCCTTGGTGACCTTGGCTTCGATGACATGATAGCTGCCAAGCCCCGGCCGGTGGAGTCCTTGGGCACAACACTCCGTTGGCTTCGGGTGGCCGCGCTTGCGACGCCCAAGGTGGCAGAGAAGTATGGGTCCATCTGCGCCAAGACAGCAATGAACTTAGCCCTAATCCTACTCCACTCCGGGGGTTGCACTCATCTCCGGTCCGTTGCTCGGCCGGACATGTCCTTTCTGACTAACGAACGGTACACAGCGGAGGTCCGGGAGGCTTCCAAGGGCTTCTACAGGAACGTGTGGAAATGCTTCGGTAAAGAGAACGCATCATACTGGATCGCTGCCATTAGCAGAAGCAGGCGGAAGTCCGAAACTCACGCCGAGAACGAAGCCCCGTCGAAGTAGCGGCCGCAGCCGCTCTCCTTTTGTTGTTGGCACGCCGCTGCGCCCCATCGTCCCCCCAGGTTGTGGTGACCTCGCGCAAAGCTGTTGCCTTCGTGGCTTCGTTTATCTTGCCAACCTTTCTGGTGTGTGTGAGTGTGACAATGTACTGGCGCAAAGGAGGTACCCAGGCCCAGGGATCTCCAGGCGGTAGAAACTGAGGACATAGAGAAAAGGATGACTAAGGCCTTGTTTTGTTTCCATAAGTCACATGAAGTGTAAAAAGTGCAAATAAGTCACTTGTGGGAACCAAACAGTTCTGACTTATTTGCACTGTAAGTGCCCTGATTTATAAGTCTCCTAAGTTGCTTCACCCCAACTTAAAGTGACATGTGCACCTTTTTCTCCTCCTACCCCGAGTGGGTCCCACCACGACCTCATCCACCCCACACCTGCACCTCCTCCCCCGGTCTTCTCCACTCCCCAACACCTCTGCGCCGGCCCCTCCTCCGCCCCCACCATTGGCAGCCCGGCCTCCTCTGGGCCACTCCTCCTTTGCGCCGCCACCACCAGCGGCTCGGTCTCCTCTGCACCGCGACCACCGGCGGCTAGGTCTCCTCCGCACCGCCACCACCGCGCGGCTAGGTCTCCTTCGCGTCGGACCCTTCCTCTGCCCCCCCAACGCTCGATGAAGGAAAGGGAGGACGGTGCCCGACTGACCTCCTCTCCGCCCTCTCCTCTACAGCGGCAAGCAACAGCTCCATCAGAGGAGGCATCGTCGGCGCCGGATCTGGTGGTCCTCTCTCTCTCTCTCTCTCTCTCTCTCCTGCGGCCCCTCTCCTGCCATCGATATCCGCGGTGGAGGAGCATCTTCCTCCCATTGCCCAGCACCTCTCCACGCCGCGGCGACCGGTCGGCCCCTCCCTCTCCTTGGTGGCGGCCGCTGCACGCCCCTCCCTGTCCCAATTGGCCACCTGCGTCCTCCGGCGGACGGGCTCGATGACGAAGGGGCCACGTCGTCAAATGCGGCGGAAGAGGAGCACCTTCGTGACAGCAGCTTTCGTTTCCCTCGCTCACCCGTGTGGATCTCGCCGGCGTCCCTATGTGCCTCTGCAGCACTGCAACCACTGTGATCGCCTCTTGCTTCCTCGCCGCGGCAGCCATCACCTCCTCCACCGCCGCCACCTTGCGCGGCGCAGCGGCAGGCCAGGACCCGCGATCGATGCCACCACGAAACACCTGGAGGTCGAGGTCCGCCAGGGCACCAGGGTAGGGGATACCACCACCGACCTCCTCACGCAGTGCCGTCGGCGGCGTCGCGCGGCAGGTGCGGATTCTCTTGCTGGCACGACGGCGGGTGAAAACTAGTGGCCGGCGGGGTGAAGAAGTGACATAAGATAGGGGTATGGGACAAGGGCAAACTAGTCTTTATTCACTGACTTATCAGTCTCTGTAACCAAACATCACTGACTTAAATACAACTGACTTATAAGTTAGGTGACTTATAAGTCCGGTGACTTATTGGAACTAAACAGGGCCTAAGGCGGGAGTCATATCTGACTTAAAAATTAGTTCGATCGTTTGGGTGCATAATCTAATGTGAGCTGATGGTTGCCCACCATCAATCGCCATGCCGTACTTGCGGTCATGGTGAACCTTTGGCGTTGAAAATCGGCACCACGGATGTGGCGAAAAAATGACCTGCTACTCCGAAGAAAAACTCTGGTGAGCCGCATGTTTGGCAAGAACCGATCGCAAGCTTTGATTTTGTTGGCAACCACTGACTCATAAATGAAGGCTGACTTCGAAACATCCTACCACGCCATCCTAGGGAGGCCCGCTCTGGCCAAATTCATAGTTGTCCCGCACTATGTGTACCTCGTACTCAAGATGTCAGGCTCCCAAGGAGTACTCGCGCTGCAAGGAGACTTGAAACGATCATACGACTGCGATATAGTGGAGATACTCAAGTCCCTAACGCCATGATGCAGGCCTTTGCTGCATCGAAAAAGCTAGCCTCCAGCGAATTCAAGATTCCTGAGAAGAGCGATGGAGCAAACAAGGTCAAGCCTGCTAGTGAAGTCGCCCTCAAGGCCATCGATTTGGGCACTGATGACAACAGCAAGATGACCATGATCGGGGCTGGCCTTGACCCTAAATAGGAAGATGCGCTCGTCAGCTTCCTCCGGGCTAACTGAGACATCTTCGCGTGAAACCAGCGGACATGCCAGGGGTGCCTAAGAAGTTGATCGAGCACTCACTCAACGTCGATCCTAAAGCTACTCCAAAGAGGCAACATCTACGAAGATTCGTCCAGGACTGCAGGGATGCCATCAAGAAGGAACTCGTAAAACTACTCGCGACCGACCTCATCAGAAAAGTATTTCATCCTGACTAGCTCGCAAACCCGTCCTGGTGTGGAAGAAGAAGAAGAACGAGTGGAGCACGTGTGTCGACTACACAGACCTCAACAAGCACTACCCCAAGGATCCTTTTGGTCTTCCTAGGACTGACCAAGTGATAAGTCCGGCCCAGGTGGGATTGGATTTACGGTTGGATGTGCCTACTCTGTTTTCTTGACTGCTACTCGGGGTACCACTAGATAGCAATCAAGGAACAAGATCAAGAGAAGACCGGTATCCAACGATGTTGTTTGGGTTGAAGAACGCCGACACTACATACCAACGAGGTATCCAGGCTTGTTTCAAGAGATAACTCAACAAGAATGTCAAAACTTACATGGATAACGTGGTCGTCAAGACCAGAAATCCTGATATACTCATCGCTGATCTTGTAGAGACTTTCAACATCTTGCAGGAGTACCAATGGAACCTCAATCTCACCTAGTGCGTTTTTGGCGTAACATCTAGGAAACCTTGCTTTTTTTCCTTATCTTCCATGGTCTTCCAAGTGCATTTTTGGCGTACCATCTATCTTTTCGATGCCATTCTACATGTATTCCGCAAGATGCTAAAGTGGTCAGAGAAGAACTATCATAATAACATACTGGTCGGATATGACTAACTGTTATTGGCTTGTAGTTGGTCGAGAAGTAGGTGGCTTCATTGCACACAGTGATTACATTAGAAAAAATGTACATGGTGTATAATTCATTAGTTAATAATATTTTTGTCAAGTTCATGTTCAAGAGCATTGTTGGAATAACTAAATCTTGCTGGTAAGGTCAACACATATTTTTGTCTAGTCCCATGTGCCATCACAAAAATGGAGATGTTAAGTTAAATTGTTTATTAACAATTCTGTAAAAAAAAGTATATGATATCTAAAAATTTTCATCCACGTTTTTATGCATTTTTTTGTTCCTTCAACTGTTAGCTGCACACACCTAGCTTACGGACTTGTAACACAATTGATAATACCGATAGTAGAAAAATTTAGTAATGTTTTCCGTTACTATAAATGTTTCTAGTTAAATATATGTGTTCATGTTTCTTCATACCATATACTTGTTCCTCTCATAATGCCCTGTGTTAACTAAATATCAATGTTTTGATTTTTTGTAATAGCTTACATGCATTTGTTATCCTTAAATATAATATTCATTTTCTTTTTAAGTTCGGATTAACAAAACTCACAACAATAAATTTTGTGTGAAATTTATATACTACCAATATGCATTAAGTAATTATTTCATTTTTTCTATCATATTATTATTTATTATTGTGGCTTTTCCATTCCTATTGATATTTTTAGTCTTACCCAATAAGGTTGTTTTTTTTGGAGTCAGATTTGTCTGTTGGATTTGCAGCTTGAGGTCTGGCTCGAGCTCCAGGCTGGGGGACATTGTGTTTGTTCACATAATGCCTTCCTAATCTGTGTTGTTCTAGGGTTTATAAGGATTTGTGCTATTTGAGATTTTTTTTATCCCCCACTTGTTTAGCTGTGATTTTTATTACATTCAGCATGTGCCGCTTTGCTTTCATATCAGTAGTTCTATTTGAAGCTAATGATGGTATTTGATGGTCTTGTGATATAATCCCTCACTGTGTTCTTCCTGTGTCAGCATGTTAGTTTTTGACAACCCTCTGTTGCAACCATCCAACTAAAGTCTGAATTGCCTACTTGTGTGTTTGTGATGTGAAACTGCATTGTTATTACAAATGTGAAAGCATTATAATTTAGGCGTAGATAATCTCTTTTGCATTCTGTCTGTGCGTATCTGTTAATTTTTTTGGAGGAGAGGGTGGGTATGATCAACTATCAAATCCAGATGTAGCTGTAGTCCACAAGAGTTAGAAAAAACTAAAATATCGATCATGTGGTCAAAGTGAGTCCCCTCGACATTATTTTATGACAACACAATAATATACTAATATTGTTGGTTGAGATTGTTTTAGAGGAATGACATTGCTACTCTTGAAAACAAACACTCTTCATCATTTTGTGTGTTATAAAGCTCATTTAATGTTCATTGCAACCAGATGCTTCTGTTTCCTAGTTAAATGTCATGTTTTCAAGCTATATGCATGCTCTAGCCGAAATTCAATTATGTGTGGGGTAACAAATAAGAATTTTGCTGATTTATATTTAGATAGATGTCAAGATATGTCATATATGTTAAATATCTGTTGAAAAATTAGAAGTAATGTCTGTTGTATTATTTACTCAACCTTTTAGTGTTATCAACAATTGTATCTATGTGTGGTGTTTAGTTGTCATCTTCCTCGTAATTTAGGCTATCTGTTCAAGCTTAGTGTTGTGTGGTTTCAACCATTGATGATGAGGATGAATAATTGAGTTTGTGTTACAAGATGGTGCAGGTTGAGATTGAGCTTTGAGTGCATACAATCGCATTTGTGCAGATCGCCAAGGCATGCCACAAACTTTGTTTGCTTAAGCTCAACATCATGTATATTTTCTTGGACTTTTGGTGAGCTTTTTATCTTTATAAACTGACTAGCTGTAGGAATCACGAGCTAATAACAAATAGTTGGGGATTGAATAGTATTATCTTGTGGCTGCTTGAGAGGCAGTTACTGAACTGATGGAAATAATTACGCATGTACATGTACTTATTAAAATCAACAATGTCTATGCAGATTTTTTCCGATTAACATGATAATTTTTTGGTCCTCTCAGCGAATGTGATAGCTTCTTTTAACACTACCTTATTAATATAACTAGTCCGTCAATCTGTGCCTCCGCACGGGCTAGCACTTTACTTTAATTATTAGTAATTATTGTTTACTTTTATTAGGAGCATTTGGTTAGCATAATTTGGGAGAGAGATTATAATTTTAAGACTGTATTGCATAATATAATTGAAAAATAATAAGTACAATTAACTTTGTTTTATTTAAGATCCACCGCAATAATAAGACACAAATCTCTGTGTTTCTTATTTTCTTCTTGTTATAGTTTGCTCCCAATGTAGCACTTATCGAGAGATAATTTAATTTGAGTATATGAGTGTGTCGGAGGCCGGTCTTTTGGAATTTAATAGCGTAAATATTTGCATTTAAAATGACATCAGTTAGTTCATGGTCTATAAATAAATAATTAATAACTAAAGTTGTTCAGATCATTACATGTAACGGTTCCATCAGTGTATTATTTGTTTTATTATTTGCTTCATTTTTTTCTTGGACCATGTAACAGTTGATGCCAGGTATCATCGGTGAATTATTTTGATGGGCACTATAGAAGAAATTTTTAATTCAATAGAGGTTTTGTAGCATGCATGTAAGTGTTAAAAGTTTTGTAGTTGCTTTCTACTAATAAAAGAGAATTACTCGATCAAGAGCCAAATAACACGGATTTTGGTAAATCCAAAATTTGTACTTATTTCTTCTACAGGTGCAATGTGTATTGTGACTCCTATAAAAAAACTATGAAACATAAATATGAATTATTATTAGATGGTCGTCAAATTAGTGAAAGTGTAGAAATTGTAAAGTCAGCAATGTTTTACCTGATAGGTACGTGTCCACATTTATTCTTATTGAAAGCATATCTGTGCTCATAAACTTGAAACTATATTTTGGAATGTTTTCATTATCTTTGAGCTTTTTTAGAGTAGTTGTGGATAAGAAGTTGACGTACTATTCTGTCATTTTCCATTGGCTGATACTGCTATGTTGTTGCTGTGACTCTGACATTTGCAATTATGAACACATTTTGTTCTTCAATCAGTGGTTTGAACTTTTCCATATAGGTCTTATTGATAACACCGTGCATTATGGTTCCCTTTTTTCATCATTATTAATAATCTGTAAACCGAAAATAATGCAAAAAGGCAATCAAACTGAACCTATCCACAATTTGGTTACTCTTTCCTTGATGTTCCACAATTCCTTTTCCGGTCTAATTCACTTAAGGTTTTGTTCACCATTGCAACTTGTTCAACTGCATTAGCAAAAGATGGTGATAGATCTAGTTGTATTATTTTTCATACAAAAAGACATAATATACAAATATGAAAATTTTCTATACATAAGTTATAGTATACAAATAATAATCAAGTAAAATATAATTCGATAGAAAGAATTGAAAAGAATAATAGTTTGAGAACAATGGTGAGAAGCAATTCATTTATACCTAGCACGTAGCAGGCCTAACAATAAACAAATAATTTAATCGTCCTAACATATGTCATGAAAAATTTATCTAACTATAGCAGGAACCAAGACAAACAATAAACAAATAATTCAGTATTCGTAACATATACCATGAAAACTTAATATAACTATAGCACGCATCAGATCAAACAATAAATAAATAATGTAGTAGTCGTAATATATGTCATAAAAAGTTATCTAATTGTAGAAGAGAAATCAAACAAACTCGAAAATAATGCTTCGTCGTGGATTGATCTCTAGTGTTCTAGTGTAACCAATGGGTGTAAAAGGTTTTGTACAGTCATAGAAGAATGCTTAGTTGATCGTACATTTCTATTGAATAGTAGCAGAGGACCTAGTTCCATTGATAGAAGTAGCAACATGCCTTAGTAGATGGAAGCAGTACACAAAACAGATATTTCTTCAAAGATGTCAACTCTCTTTTTATAATTTTATATATACACGTACAAAGTATATAATTTGTTGTATTAGCTAACAACCTTTTAGGATAGATTTTGTTTGTGATTAAAGTATGGAAGAGAGATTCTAAGACAAGAAAAATCTAATCGGCAAGCATATACACGTACGTATCTAGTTTGTTAGTTGTATTAGCTAAAGATCTTTTTAGGATAGATTATTTTTATGATTTAAATATGGGAAATAGATAAAAGGCAAGAGACTAATTATGTTACATTACATTACATATGACAAGCACGATAGGATAGTTGGACAATTTTTTATTTGAAGCAAATGAATTTATTCTGTCAGATGTGACTGGGAGATGGTTTATATTTAGTTTTTTTCTATAGTGGCACACGTGGATAATTTAGATAAAGATATAGGAGGGTTGTTTTTGTTAATTCTTCATAATGGCAATCACGATAGGATAGTTAGACAATTTTTTAATTGAAACAAAGAGATTCATTGTGTTAAATGTGACTGGGAGATGGTTTAGATTTAACTTTTCTAGTGGCACATGTGGATAATTTAGACAAAGATATATGAGAGTTATTTTTTGTTAATTCTTCATAATGACATAGGTGGGTAATTTTAGAAACAAAATACATCCAACAGCTATTAAAAACAATAATAAGAGTGTCGACATAGGATTCTTAGGTGGCTTCATGTGGAGACTTCTCTTTTTTTTACTGTCCACATAAGATTCCTAAGTGACTTCACGGAGACTTCAAAAGAAACCTCTAATTAGTAATAGTAAGATAGATAGATTATACCCCTTCATATGATTGTCCGTTGCAATAGCTGTTTCTTATTAAAAAAACATATGTACTGATCTGAGCTTTGTCTCGTTATCCAATTTTTCTCTCACAAAAGAAAATATGGCAGAGGGAAGAATGAAACAAAACTCTCTTTTTTTGTGCAAGTTGAGTATATGTCCCTTAAATATAACATCTCCATATAGACTCAACTCTCGTGGACTCGTTCACCTTATCAGAGAATATGATCAGAGTGACAATCAGAAGTATCCCGAATGATTTCAAAAGCCCATTTGAAAACCATTCATATCATGGCATATATCTCCTTGGACACCTGGCATTCACATGATACAACTGCACCAGGATTGTGACTCTTAACACACCATCCGCACGCAACTTAAAAAATTTGCATCCCATCGGATAAACAAATGCTGTCTTATTGTCTTCAAGGATCCCATAATCTCGAGCGATTGACTGTTCACCGGAATTAACAACATCATCATGCTGGAGAATACGAGGTTGCGTCCGGTTGCAAGCAGCATATTTGAACTCTTGCCAATAATCATGGCCATTTAGGATCGTTTTGAAAGGGACAGAAGAAAAATGGTGCTAGCTAGCTGTATAATTCTCATGAATAAGGTGCACGAGATTGCTTAGTTAAAAGAAAAGTAGAGACACAACAGCTGGTCGATCACATAACAAAAGAATCAAAACAAACTGTTTCAGATGGTGTAGATTGATTGCTGCAGTAACATGGGACTTACCCCGCAACTTGCCCATCGACATACCATGGTCTTCAGTCATCTACAGTTGAGAAATTTGATTAAGGGACCTAATCCAGGACTGTGTGCCGACATGAGGTACACCCATGTCATGATCGCCACTGTAAACTAGACTTCTGTAGTCTTTGGTGTTCACATCCAAATGGTACTGTACTGAGCTTCAAATATCTTTGTAATACTGTATAGCTTTGAACTCTTGCCAACAATATAATCATGGTCATTTAGGATCGTTTAATTTGAAAGGGACTGAAGAACATTAATGGTGCTGTATAAATCTCATGAATAAGTTGCACGAGATTGCTTAGTTAAAAGAATTGTAGGAGACACAAACAGCTGGTCGATCACATATATTACAAAAGAACCATAACCACTAGTCCACTACCATTCACGACCGGAAGCAACTTACAATTCTATAAGCACGGCCGTTCGCAACAACTAGTGCATGTGCCACGAACAAGTTGACCAAGTAGCTAGAGAACTACTGGATACACCAGTGCTAAGCTTTATATCTGCAGCTTCACCTTCACTAGCTTAACCTGATTCAGGTGTTAGAGAGCCCACAAACACATCAGCTGGAGAAGAGGTGTGCTCATGGAGGAGAAGGGCGTGTCCTTTATCACGAGCGCCGCGAGAAGCGTGACGAGTAGAGGGGCTGCTTCCATGAATGGTTAGCTTCTCTCTCTCTCTCTCTCTCTCTCTCTCTCTCTCTCTCTCTCTCTCTCTCCTTTCTTCTCTGTTTATTCAGGCAGAGGCCTGTAACATTCAGCAACTCGATCATCAACTATGGTCATGTTTGGATCTCATGGCTATTTTTAGCTCCTTTCTTTTAGATTCAAATAGCCCAAAAGGAGCCAAATATGATAACTATTTTAGAGCTATTTGCAACTAGCCCACTTCAGAAAAACTATCCCCTTCAAAGGGTGCTAATTGGGGTTATTTGGGGTGGAGCTCTTGGAAAAGTGCATATAAAGGTCAAATAACTCTTCAAAAATAGCCCTTGGATCTAAATAGCTCAAGGACTATTTCATTAGATGGCTATTTCATTAGGCTAAACTTTAGCCTTCAAAATAGCTCTTTGTCTATTTCTCCAAACATGCCCTATATATCCAGTTTGGATTATCTCTATATTTAATTTGTAAATAAAGAAATTTCACCTGAACGTTTACTTTGTTTTTACATACACTAGCCCTTCGCGAGAGCATGGATCCACAGAGCATCCCAAATGCTGCAAGAAGTGCAGCAAACAAAGCAACTGCCTCTGTGGATGGTGAACAACTCAATTACCCAATTTGGGTTCTCTCTGTAGTTGTACTATAGAAAATGAATTTCACCCGAACGTTTTGTGTTTGTTTTTTCGTATAGCCGTTCGTGAGGCCATGGATCCAGAGGTCATGTCAAGTGCTATAAGAAGTGCAACAAGTAAAGCAACCGGCTCTATGGATGGTAAACAACTCCATTATCCATTTTGAGTTCTGGAATTCTGTCTATATAGTTGTACAAAAAGTGATTCCATCTCGTCCTTTTGTTTATTTTTTCCTATCCGTTCGTGGGGCCATGGATCCAGAGGCCATTTCGAGTACTATAAGAAGTGCATCAAGTAAAGTGACTGACTCTATGGATGGTAAACAACTTGATTGTCCATTTTGAGTTTTGAGATTCTCTATATAGTTGTACAGGAAGTAATTCCATCTCGTCATTTTTGTCTTTTTCCTAGCCGTTCGTGGGGCCATGGATGCAGAGGCCATGACGAGTGCTATAAGAAGTGCATCAAGTAAAGCTACTGGCTCTATAGATGGTAAACAACTCGATTGTCCATTTTGGGTTCTGAGATTCTCTCTATATAGTGTTGTACAGGAAGTGATTCCATCTCGTCCTTTTGTTTTTTCCTAGCCGTTCGTGGGGCCATAGATCCAGAGGCTATGTCGAGTGCTCTAAGAAGTGCAACAAGTAAAGTGACTGCCTCTATGGATGGTAAACAACTCGATTATCCATTTTGAGTTCTGTGACTCTCTCTATATATAGTTGTACAGAAAGTGATTCCACCTCGTCCTTCTGTTTATTTTTCCTAGCCGTTCGTGCAGCCATGGATCCGGAGGCCATGTCGATTGCTATAAAAAGCACAACAAGTAAAGCGATTGCCTCTATGAATGGTTAGATCTTCTCCTTTGTTCAGGCACATGCCTGTGAACAACTAATTTGATTATTATCATGTTTGGATTATCTATATTTTCTTGTACAAAAAGTTCACCCTCAGCATTTCCTTTGATTTTACAGATCTTCGCGATCGCATGCGCATCGATCCACTGAACATATTACTGGGGTAAACCTCTTTTCTTCTTAATAAGTTACTGGTATGAAAGCTGATGACCGGTGTTATCAAGTAGGGGTTTTTTTTTTTTTACCAAAGTGACTTGAACTTGGACGTGTTGAGTACTACTGAGGTGCTTTAACCATCAGCGAGAAACCCTTTCACAACGAGTAGTTTTATTTTTTAATAACAGAAGGTTAAAGATAATAAAATGCAAGGCTGTATGCATCGGGATTTCTGTGAATTTTTTTTTTGTGTAATCTGGTTCATAATGATTTGCTTCTCAAAAAAAAATCAAAAACAAAATATGGCTGGAAAGCTATCTTTTGGACTTGACAATTACTCAAAAACAGAGAGGAAATAGTTTCATATTGTTTCACTCTAAATCATGGTTGGTCCATGAATGTAATTGTGTGTTCTGCGTATTTGCAAGTCTTCCACGGGATGAGATATGACCCAATAATCTGGTCATATATCATCCTTCGCCTATTAATCAATATAGAGAGCATATCCGTCAATAAATTGAAAATGATAAGTGGCATTAGATATTCTTATCTGAGCCCTTTTTTGAGGTAGTGTCTAATATTATCATTAATTTTTTATGCCCGCACTACCTCCTGTAACAAACTTTTCTATACTGAAATTGAAATGTTTATGTAGTAGTAGAACTGTAGAAGTGACCTTAGCTTAGCCGGATTGAGCATTTTTTTAAGACGTGCAAAGCACGTTTTTCATTAAGAGAGGAGAAAAAACATCCGGTTTAGATTACAACAAGGCACGAGGCCTAACGAAAAGAAGACGAAAGCATTACATCGTCCTCACCGGGCGAACCCCTAACAACCTAGCGAGCGGGAGGAAGCCCGCGCGCGCCCAAGACCTAGCCTCATCTAGGATCGCCAGAACGAGCACCACGGACATGAGAGCTTCCTTGTCATGAACGCGCCTGTTCCGTTCCCTCCAAAGCGACCAAGCGACCAGCCAAACGAAAGAGTCGAAGCCTTTCCTCCGGGCTTTAGCGACCTGCTTCCTGGCGGAGCACCACCACTCTGCGAACCTCACCGGGTGATCCGGAGCCAGGCTCGGAAGGAGAATGTGTCTGAGAGCCAAAAGCCAGGTCTCTCTGGAGAAGACACAGTCCACCGTCAGGTGGTCCAGCGTTTCGGATTCCTGGGCGCATAGCGCACAAGTGTCCGAGTCCCTAAGCCCGTGACAGTGTAGCCGGTCCGACGTCTAGCAACGGCCGTGCAAGACCAGCCACGCGAAGAACTTGCACTTCCCCGGCATGTGAACCTTCCAGATCTGTCGTGCTCCGAGGATGTCGACGCGACCAAGAAAGAGGGCGGAGTAGGCCGAAGCCGAGGTGTAAACTCCGCTAGGCGACCATTTCCAAATGAACCGGTCAGTCTCGGACGTGAGCCTGACCTCCTGCAGTAGGTCCCAGATGACAAGGTACTGCAAGACCACCTGCACAGTCCGGGCGTGGGTTACATCCGCGACCCAACGGATCCCGACCGCCCCCGTCTGCAAGGCCTCGGCGACAGTGCGGGACCGACGCACCCTAGGCGAGACCGCGACCCAGAGGTTTGGTGCCAAGAATTTGACGGAGCACCCGAAGATCCAGCTGTCCTCCCAGAAAAGTGCACGGGTGCCGTCCCCCACCTCCACGGAGATGGAGGCGTTGAAAAAGGCCTGAGTGGCCTTGTCAACAGGGAAGCGGAACGCCGCCCAAGTCCTGTCCGGGTCAGTCCTCGCTAGCCACAGCCAACGGAGACACAACGCAGTACCAAAGACACGGAGGTTGGGCAGGCCGAGCCCGTCGCAGCGAGTGGGGTAGGTGACGTTCACCCAAGCGACCAGACAGCGACCGCCCGAGGCCACCTCTGTGCCGGACCAGAGGAAGCCACGGATGAGGGTTTCGACCGCGCGCAGTGCCCAGGGGGAGATGGAAATCGCCATCAAAATGTGAACCGGGATGGCAGAGAGAGTGGATTTGGCAAGAACGAGGCGGCCACTACGGCTCAACAGTCTGCCCTGCCAAGGGGCAGGCGCCTAGTGACCTTATCGACCAGTGGCTGCAGAGCCGCTTTGGGTAGCCTTTTGATAGAAAGGGGTACCCCAAGATAGGTGCAAGGGAATTCGGCAATCGTGCAGGAGAGAATGGATCGGACCAGAGACAAGTGATCCTCGGAGCAGTTTATAGGGTAGACCTGGCTCTTGGTATAGTTTGCCGCCAAGCCAGCCGCGCTCTCGAAGAGCGTCAACACCGCCTTAACGACCCGCAGATCGAGCTCGACCGGAGAAAAGAAGGCGACCACATCGTCAGCATAGAGAGAGGCACGAAAGCGGATGTTCCTCCCAAGATCAAGAAGGAGACCACGGGCTTCCGCCTTGCGGAATAGGGCATGGAAGCATTCCATGACCAGCACGAAGAGCATGGGGGATAGGGGATCCCCCTGACGCAGGCCTCGACCGTGGTAGATTCGCTGCCCAGGGGCACCATTAAGCAGCACCCTGGTGCTAACGATGGACAAAATGACCGAGATCCAATCGGTCCATCTGCGAGGGCAGCCGACAGCCGAAAGGAGCTCAAGAAGGAAAACCCAGCCGACCGAGTCGAAAGCTTTGGCTAGATCAATTTTGAACATGATCCTAGGGAGCTTTCGACTAGAAAGAGCTCTCGCCGTGCCAAGAACGTAGCGGACGTTATCATGGATGAGGCGACCTTTAATAAAGGCACTTTGGTTGGGCGACATTAGAGAAGAGAGGTGTGGGGCGAAGTGGTTAGCAGCTGCTTTGGAAAAAACCTTCCCAAAGCTATGGATTAGGCTGATGGGTCGGAAATCAGAAAGAGCGACAGGGTTAGGTTTTTTGTGTAAGAGCGTGAGGAGAGCACCGTTCAGGTGGTGAAAGCTGCGGAAGTCCATGTCAGAGAGGGCGCTGAACGCCCGCAGCACATTACCCCTAATGATCGACCAGCAAGATCTGTAGAAGTGACCCGTGAAGCCATCCGGACCGGGGGCCTTGTCCAGTGCGAGGTCTTTGATTACCTCCCAGACCTCAGACTCCGAGAAGGGAAGACCAAGGTCCTCCAGGTCCAGCCGCGGGAGTCCCAGCTCCTCGAAATCGAGGGCATAGGAACGCTCATGGTGGGTACCCAGGATTCGGTCGAAGTAGTTAAAGGCTGCAGCAGCCTTGTCCTCTTCCCGAAAAATTGGACGACCATCGACCAAAAGGGAGGGGATGAAATTTTTCCTTCTGCGATGGTTGGCATGTAGGTGGAAAAGCTTAGTGTTAGCGTCCCCCTCACGAAGCCACCTAAGGCTAGACTTTTGCCGAGCGATCGTTCGCTGCAGTGAAGTCAGGCCTAAGTAGCGTAGCTTGAGGAAATGCCGTAAGGAAATCTCCTTAGGAGAGAGCGACCGTGAGTCCTGTGCGACCTCAAGATGGAAAATGACCTCCTTGACAATTTGGATCTGCAGGCGAATGCTACCGATCGCCTTGGAGCTCCATTTTACCAACGCCTTTGCTGTCTCACGGAGGAGGTGGTCGATCATATGGAGCGGGTCAGCATCAGGGCACGGCCCCGACCAGACCGCCTTGACGGTGTCCAAGAAGCCTTCGACCTTAGGCCAAAAGGCCTGGAAGGTGAAGCGTTTCTTGGAGAGCACCCCACAGTCGAGAAGAAGGAGGAGGGGGGCATGATCGGAACACCTAGAAGAGACAGCATGCAGAGCGGAGGAGGGGAAAAGAAACTCCCAGTCCTGGGAGACAAAAACTCTATCAATACGCACCAGAGTAGGATGCGATCTCTCATTGCTCCAGGTGAAGAGACGGCCCTGAAGATGCAATTCAAGAAGCTCAAGGTCGTTCAGGAAATGACGGAAGCGACCCATCATTCTGCGCGAAAGGCAGCCATTGTTCTTGTCGACCACCTGAAAGATTAGGTTAAAGTCCCCGCAAAGAATCCAGGGCCCAGAAAGCGTCGGGCGTAGGGTGCGGATCTCAGCGAGGAAGGAGACTTTATCCGCATCGGACTGCGGGCCGTAAACGGATGAGAGCCACCAGGGCTGAGAGGGTGCGGAGAGCAGTGCGACCTTCACTGTAACGTGGTGTAGGCCAGTAGAGGGGGAGGAGACGAGCCAGATGTCTTTGCGCCAAGCGACCAGAATGCCACCGCGGGAACTCACAGCCGGCAACGCAACATAGTCAAAGTCGATGCCTAACATATCAAGTATGAAGGAAGGGGGTACAACCGCGAGCTTAGTCTCTTGCAGACAGAGAAGAGAGACACGCTCGGAAGCTACCAACTCGCGAACTGCCGAGCGTCTAGCACGCTGGTTAAGTCCACGGACATTCCGAACAGCTATGTTTACATCCATTTAAACACAAAAGTGAACGACCACGCGACTAACGCAGACTCAGGCCTGCGCGTCGACGACCAGCTACTCCTCTGGGAAGAGCTCACTAACTGCCACCTGAAACTCGTCGTCCTCTAGCACGGAGCACTGGAAGGACCCCTCGACCTAGGCGCTGAAGAGCTCATGGATAGCTCTGCAGTGCTCCTCCGATAGGCCTACAGCGAAGAGCCTGGTGTAGCGCTGGAACGTGGTAGCGTCAGGGGCCTCACGCGGCCCAACGACCCCCAGCTTCCGCATCAGCAGGTTCTGCCCCGCGGTGACCGGGTTCGGGCCCTAGAAACCACGGCGAGATGACTGCTGCGGCGGAGCGTGGCGAGTGGCGGGCAGGCCTTCGCACGGCGACGGCGTGGAGCCCCCAGAACCGGGGGCGGAGGTGGCCGCTGCAGAGAGGCGCAGAAGTCCGCTACCAGCAACTCGAGGTCTCCCTGAGAAGGCCCCTCAGTCGCAGCAGGGGGTGGGGAGCGCGACCTGAGAGCCTGGGAGGGAGGAGAAAGCTCCACGGCCACCGGAGAGACGTCCGGCGAGTGGCGAGGGGTAGAGGGACACGACTCGGCGGGGGACGGAGAAGTAGAAGGCGACCGGAGCAGAGGTGGAGCGACCACGAGGGAAGAGCCGAGCAAGGAGTCCTCGGGCAACGTGAGCCGGCGGGCCGCCAGGGGGGAGAGCAGCCTGCGGAAGACGTCCGCCACCGGCACCACACGTGGGGGAGGGGGGCAGAGCTCTCCCCTCCACGCGTGGAGGCTGTCACAACGCCCCCGTTAAAACTGCGGCAGGCGAGGGGTGACGCAGGCGGCGTGGAGGCTAGCCCAACGTCAGGCACGGCCGAGTCGAGGGCCAGGACGCGTCCGGCAGCGTCCAGGCTGCCCCGTGCAGCGACCAGGCTACGGCTGGCAGCTACCAGGCTGCGGCCGGCAGCAGCCGAGACATTTCGAAATTTAACCCTCAGTTCGCAGGCCTCACCTCATTTGACCCTCAGTTCGCAAGCCTTTCAAAATATGACCCTGTGCACACGAACTTCTTCGATTTAGGGGTTTTTGACATTTTTTCATCATTTTAGGATTTTATTTCTCCTTTTCCATCTCCAACCCATGTGAATGGACATCTTTGTCCCTGATCTTATCCCTATCTCATCCCTTCTCCACCACTGACGTGTGGGACCCTCTTTACAGGTCATCTTCAACCTCAAGCTGCTGCCTCCCCCCCACACACAGGCGCTTGCCGGGGGCTGGCCGGCACTAGCCGCCGCCTCTCATCCCCGGCGCTCTTCCCCGTGGCCGGTGCTAGCCGGGGCCGGTCGCCGCCACACATCCCCATGGCCCGCCGACGCTCTCCCAATGGCCGGCCGCCGGAGGTCGGGAAGACGATGGCGGGTGGCAGAGCTCCTGCGGCTCATCCCATGGGCGGCCTCCGGCGGGCGCGGCGGAGCTCCTGCGGTTCCTCCCGTGGGTTTCATGGCCAGGAGACGGCGAGCTCCGGGCGCCGCGCAAGGAGGACGAGCTCCGAGCGCCATGGTCAGGGGACGGCGTGGGGAGGGTGAGCTCTGGGTAGCGGCACCCTTGGGGACTGGCAGTGGCCGTGGTGGTCGCCGGCGCCTCTCCAGGCAGCGCCGCCGAGCGCCCAGGCAAAGGGAGGTCGCCAGGGGCCGCGAAATGGATGGGAGGCCACAGGAATCTGTGGACGGAGGTTGAAGAAGACCCAAATGTGGGTCCCACACGTCAGTGGAGGGAGGGCGGGGCAAAAATGTCCATTCACGTGTGTTGGAGATGGAAAAGGAGAAATAAAATTGTACAATTGTGAAAAGTGGTCAAAAACCCTCAAATCGAAGAAGTTCGCGTGCACAGGGTCAAATTTCGAAAGGCTTGCGAACTCAGGGTTATATGAAGTGAGGCCTGCGAACTTAGGGTTAAATTTCGAAATTCCTCGCAACAACCAGGCTACGGCCAGCGGCTGCCGGGCGACGGCTAGCGGCGACCGGGCGCCGGCCGGTCGCGGCCAAGCTGCGGTGTGCCGTGACCAGGCTGTGGCTTGCAGCAGCCAGGCTGCGGCCAGCAGCGGCCAAGCTACGGCCAGCCGCGGCCGGGCGACGGCCCGCGGCCGGGCCCTGGCTGGCAGCGGTCGGCACCTGGCCGGCGGCGGCCGGGGCTGCGGCATCCAGGCCGCGGTCGGTAGCGTCGGCGGCGCCCACGGCGCGAGCAGGAGAAGCAGAGGAGGCGACCGGGAGCGCCGCCTCAAGAAGTATCGGGTTGTCGGTGAAGCTCCTGGGCGGCGTCAACTCGCGAAGAGGAGGGAGATGCTCCGGCCGCGGGCACTCGTCACAGCAGAGGCGCCGGGCCACCGGAACTGAAGAGGAGGCAGAGGAGGCCCGAGATAGCGGGGCCGCCACCGGCGGCGCACGTACCTCACCCGCCGGAGCAGAGGAGGGGGCACCAGGAGCGACGAATGGCGTAGCAGCGGCGGAGAGGCGAGACGACCGAGGCGGGACAACAGGCGGGCGGTGAACGCCCTGTAGCGCCCAGTAGGGGTAGGAGGGAGCCGGGGGGACCAGCGGAGGAGCGGAGGTGGGGGCACCCCAGCAGGCGGTTCCACGCCCCCCTGCGGCACGACTAGGCTGCCCGTCGGACGCGGGTGGAGGCCTCCCCCCTGGGGCCAGCGACAGTGCGGCAGCGCCTCCGACGGCCGAGGGCCCCGGCCCCGGAGGGGCAAAAGAGTGACCAGAAGTACCAGAAAGGCCACCATCCGGCCCTCCCGACTGGGAGGCACCATCAGCCGGGGGAGCCAGAGTGTCGAAGATCTGGACGATGTCGATCGTCGCCCGGTAGCGCAGGCAGGGCTGGGCGACGCCCAACCCGGGGAACTCGATCCGGGCCAGCATATCCTTCTGCACCGGGATCAAGTCCGTGTCGATGCAGCCGGCCTGGACGATGAGCTCCTTGAGGTTGGCCTTCGACTCGGACTCAGGAGCCAGAGTGATAACCGCGCAGGAGGAGCTGAGGACGTCCTACGCCGTGGTACACAGCCACAGGTGCGGAGGCATGCCCTTGATGCCCACCCGCACCTGGTAGCGCAGCGCCGCGTCGACCGTCCAGTTCTCCCGCCGCCACCGGCGGAAGGTGAGGCGAAAGGGCCCATCCGGGGTGGGCGCCTGAAGAACCCGCAGCATCTCAGAGGAGTCCTAGAAGACGATGAGGAAGTCCTCGGGGTGGAAGGGGTAGGGCATGAACGTCCCTGGCTGGACGCCCAAGCGACCAGTGAGGTAGGCGACCACGTCCGTCGTAGAGGCGGACGGACGAGTGTCCGCGACCATAGCGACCAGAGCACGCTCCAAAGCGACCTCGTTAACCTCGACGTCAGGAATGCGTGCTACGACGCACGACTCCAGCTGCGGGCGACGCGAGGGGTGCCCCAGGGGCGCTGGTGGGGGAGGGGGCGGCGGTGCCGAGTGCGGGGACCGCAGCGGAGGCCCCGCGGGAAGCGGAGGAGGGGGCTGCGCCCCGGGGACCGCAGCGGAGGCCCCCGCAGGAAGAGGCCCCGCGGGAAGCGGAGGAGGGGCTGCGCCCCGGGGACCGCAGCGGAGGCCCCCGCAGGAAGCGGAGGAGGGGGCGGCGCCCCCCAGGCCACCTCGCTCGCCCTGGCTACGGCACGACGAGGCGGCGGCGGCGCCCCCTCCCGAGGCGCCGCGTCGCGGGGGGGGGGGGGAGGGCACGCCCATGGGCCCCCTGCGGTGGTGGAGGCCGGGCGTCACGGGCCGCCGGAGGGGGCGACGACACCCCTCCGGCTGAGGAGGCGGCGGAGGGTCGCGGGCCGCCGGAGCAGGGTGACGACGGGGCTCTGGGAGCGGCGGCGGCCACGCCTCCTGCCTCTGCTGCGGTGGCAGAGGCGGAGGCGGCCGGGCGCCGCTCACCTACGCAGCAAGAAGAGGGGGAGGGGAGCGGCTGGCCGGGCGCGAAGCGACCAGGGGTGGGGATGGGGTGCGACCTCCCGGACGAGGACGGGCGCCCTCCACTGTCACCAGGCAAACCTTCGGGCGCCTACACGAGCTCTCGTGGTGGCCGAGCTGGTGGCACCGGAAGCAGCGCAGTGCGTGAGGGCAGGAGGCGGCGATGTGGTCTTCCCCGAAGCAGTTGAAGCATTTCCCCACCAGATCCGGGGGGACGAAGGCGGAGGTGGCGTAGGCGGCGGCGACCGCTCAGCACGTAACTACTTGCGTGACCGCACCTCGACGAAGCCGTCGGCGTCCACCCGGGGCCCCCCGTGCGTGCCCACCGGTAGGCGGCGGCGGCCCCGTGGCTGCCTCCCAGCACAGCGAGGTACGGCCGCGAGCGGCCCGGCAGGACGGCCAGCACAACCGCCCCCCGCCTTGGCACGTCGACGAGGAGGGGGCGGAGGCGGCGGAGGCGGGGACAGCGGCCACTTGCCCAGGATCCCCCTGGCGGAAGCGGCCACGGGCCGCGGCGCGGTCGTGGACGAAAGCTCGGCCGCAGAGGAGGCAACCAGGGCAGGAGGAGCACGGAGGAGCGACCGAGACGGGTGCAGAGGTGGTGAGGGGGTACGCCCGGGCACCGGGATGCCGGCCGCCCGCACCTGCTCCGAGAAGGTGGGAGAGGGGGAGCGACCGCGCGGCGCCGGGGAGTACAAACCCGAGGCGGAGGAGCCCGAAGCCTCCAGGTCCCAGAGCTCCCGGGAGGAGGGAATGGAGGGTCCGGGCTCTGCCGAGCTAGGCTCCAACCTCTCCACTGGCGCGACCGGAGGCACACGGAGGCCAGAGGGGCTGCCACCCACCGGCCCAGCAGAACGCGCCCCAGCACCTGCAGCGGAGACAAGCGGAAGGCGGTCGGTGCCCGCCAGCTCCAGAGGACGCGGCCAGGCAGAGGGGGTGGAGGGGGAGGGCGGCGCCTTGCTGCCGACGAGCCCCGCGCACACCTCCAGCTCGCGGAGGGGACGCGGCCAGGCAGAGGTGGAGGGGGTGGCGGCACCTTGCCGCCGCCGAGCCCCGCGCACGCCTCCAGCATGCGGAGGGCGGAGGCAACCGCGACCGGCCCAGCGGCGGCGAGGGCGGCGGCCGTGGCGGGGGAGAGGCCCGGGACGGCGGTGAGTGCGGCGAGGGCGTCCACCGCACCCACGGGCGCCACCACCGTAGAGGAACCTACCTGCACGACGGCAGGAGGTAGAGGAGCGACCGAGAGTAGCAGGGGCGAGGGGGAGGGGACAGCCTCGACCGGCGGTGGCGAGCCCACATCGAGACCATCGTCGAGCTCATCGAAGCGAGACGAGGAAGGGGTAGCCGGGGCAGCGGCAACCGCGGCGGAGGCAGCGAACGGCCCGGCCAGGGCAGCCGCGACCGGCCAGGCCCCGGCGCCGGCCGGCCGCGCAGCAGGTGGGAGGCCGGCCGCTGTCAGCGGCGCGGCGGGGCGGCGCCCGGCCAGGGTAGCGGAGGCGGCGAGCCGAGGGACGGCCGCGGCCGGCGAGCCCCTGGCAGGCTGAGCGGCGGCCGGCGCGGCAGCGGCCGGCGAGCCCCCGGCAGGCCGTGCGGCGGCCGGCGCGGCCGCGGCCGGCGAGCCCCCGGCGGGCCGAGCGGTGGCCGGGGAGCCCCGCGCGGCGGTCGGCGCGGCCACGGCCGGCGAGCCCCCGGCGGACCGAGCGGCGGCCAGCGAGGCCCGCGCGGCGGTCGGCGTAGCCGCGGCCGGCGAGCCCCCGGCGGGCCGCGCGACGGCCGGGGAGCTCCCGGCTGGCCGGGCGGCGGCCAGCGAGCCCGCGGGCGCGGCCTCGCCGCGGCGGCCGCGAGCAGCCGCGGGCCGGAGGTCCGGCGCCGGGGCGCCCCGGGGCACGAGGTCGGGGGTGGGTCCCCGGCCTCCTGGAGCTCGAGGCGGACCATGGGGAGAGGGAAGGGGGATGGGGAGGAGTCGAGGACGGCGGCCGACGGCCGCAACCGGGCGCCGGCGGCGGCCCCGGGGAGCGCTGGTTGACCTACCGGCGGGCGGAAGAGCCCCGGCCTGATCTCCCTGCACGGTTGACGAGGAGGCACGAGAAGGGCACGAACGGAGAGAGGGAGCCGAGGTGGTCGCGGATCTGGCCTCAGCTTGGGCGGAGGTGGCTGGAGCAGGCCGGGGGCCGCCGGCGACGGCAACAGGCGGGCGGGCGCGAGCGGCGCCCGAAGGGGATGTGCAAATGAAGCCGCAGTAGCATAGCATCTCAGTATCTCACCCTGCTGCTTTATTTGCCAAATGACAGCACTTAGCTTGTTTCTGAAGTATTTTTCACTTCACTGATTTGACATCTCCATGCATGCTCGTTCGACTGTCTCCACAGCCTCCTGACGGCGATGTGCTGCGGCTGCTCCCGCGAGAGCTGCGTGGACCGCTTCTGCTGCGGCTGCTGCCCCAACAACAGGAGCCACGGCGACTAGGGCCGACATGGTCAGTTAGCCGAGAAAGCGCCAGCAACAGCATGGTCCTCCTTACTTTGGTTGCGAAAGCAAATAAGATGAGTTATTCGTCGTCGAAGTTGTGGGACCCAGAAACATAGGATCATGATTAGCGTTTCCATATTCGAATCAGGTTCGTCAGATTGCATTTGGTTGTATTCTATTGTATATTTGTATTGCAGTTGTGGGACCCTAGCTCAGTGTTGTATTGTGTGAATTCAGGCTCATCAGATTGTACGTGTTATATACTGTAACCATTTTGAGTTCAGAATCCATGGGAAGGGGTTGACTGTTATTAGTCATCCACCGTATCTTCGAACCCGGTCACTCCTGCACCGACGGAAGAACATCGTGTCCTCTCTGAATGTGAATCGTGAGAATTGTGGCCTTGGGTAATACCGAGCGGCTACTTCTCTTAGCATGTGTTTTTTTCGGGTAGCCTGAGCATTTGTTTGGATAGAGGGTTGAAGTGGGTTGGGGATAGATTCTGCCCAGTTGAACCTATATTTGGTTGAAAAATCATGTGAGGTTGGGTTGGACCAAGGAGGGAAGATACCGCAAGTTAGAACGATTTCTCCGAATCGAATGGGCCAGTCGAACTCACTTCCATCCCTGTTGTGCTCCGTCTTCTCCGTTAGTTGAGCGAGCATGAGGAGCAGTGGGTGAGCAGCGGGATCATGGGCGACCTTCAAGGGGAGGCCTTGCCAGCTGGGAGACCTAGTGGTTAGAACACGTGAGTAGCACCGAACAGGCTCGGGTTAGCCCCCCATGTGAGCGAATTAGATGGATCACGAATAAAAAATTATAAAAAATAGGTAAGAGGTTCTCTGTTAACTTCGGTACAAAAACTACACAAATACAAGTACTGACAAGCATACAGATTCACGAGGATGTGGAAGAGGAGAGACGACAAACATCCACACTATTACATTCGTCAAACCTGTCCCTCCAAGATTGAATGGCTGCCCACACCCCCACGCTACCTTGCCGGCCAAACTTATCCGAGCTGCCGCCACCCCTGCCCCCTGGCAACACGAGACCCCTCACCTCCGCCCCCCCCCCCACCACCACCACATGTCGCGCCTGTACCCTCCCTGTCGACAGGACCTCCCTATATACGAAGGTCGCCCAAATGGTGAAGCGTCGAGCCTCCTCGCCTCTGTCACGCCTCAGCACTCCCATATCGGTCGTTCCTCCACCCTCCCTGTCCACTAGGCTAAGACCTTTCCGCATGTCATCTAACGTCTAATTCCTCATGAAAAATATTTTTGGAAAAAATGAGCACAATATGCCTCAGTTTAAAAGATTCGTTTGGAGAAATCGAGAAAAATGTAGATCAACCATTTCAATGTAATATTTAATAAGTTGTATATCAGGCGGTGAAGGGAAATTACTTTAAGACATTGATTTAGAAGTGCACGTTTTTAAACTTATATTTTGAAAGCATCTCCCTTCACACTGTGGCATGTTTCCAACCACATATTCACCTTTAACACGCATTCCGACTAATATTGAACTTATTCAACATTTATAAAAGGACTTATGAAGTAGGGTCATTTAGTCACAGGTAAAATTTGATCATCTCACATTTCAACATGGGCACACACAAATCAACACACAATCATATACTAGTAAGACACCATCACACAAAGTTCATAACTATAAGTTACCACACCATGTTCCCTTCTTTATACTCCAATATCGTGGTAAAGCACAAAATATATCGACATGGCCATGAGCTTGTGGTCATTTGTGACAGTTGTATTGATGTACTAACTACTGAGATGATTATTGTGGGTACCGCCCTATAGGAGCGTCCCGATTGCCAATAGTATCATTCCCTGGATCGGCTGATGATACAGTCACTTCTCACAAGAAGTATTAAATCCATATATCGAAAGGCAAACAAAGTATTTAAAGAGGTTTAAGGAAAAAAAAGCATACTATCGGAGGTGAAGCCTCCTCCTCAACTATTCAGTGGAGTTCTACATTGTAGACCCACACCGTAGGCAGCTTAGTCCGAGAGAAGATCATATAGATCCAACCCTGCGACGAAGCTCGCCCTCTCTCTCTTCTGAATGGAAGAGGAAGGGAAGCAAGAGTGAGCACCTGAAATAAGTACACCGCAAATCCCACATCGTAAATGGAATAGACAAAACGGAAGGAAATGACCCTCGACGGGTCCAAGCATGTAGTGGAAAGCATAGAATGTAAGGGCGTAAAGTAAGAAATATGTAATACAATATAATAAGTTGATTTGGTCCTCGAGGGGCAACTACCTCCCTACCAGTCCCCAAGTTTTAAGAGCATCAGGGTCCATCAGGGATCGTCTGAGCCGGCTTCCGCCTCAATCTCTAGACTAGACTCAGATCACTCCTGAGTCGATCTCATCTACTCTATAAAAGTAAAGGTTCAACAATCAATGGGAGCTTTAACCGAATGATCTCATAACGGAGAGCTGCGGCTATTCGAATAGTTTTACGCTGATCAGAAACGCACACTTTACCCGCATGGTCGGGCAGCCCATACCTCGATCTCAGGCGGTACTGACCTACGAAACCCATACCCACCAGCATCTATTTGTAACACCCTAAAATTCCATCACTGAAATTACCTTAAGCAACATAGTGTACTAGGATTAGTCTTAAGGACTTAATTAAAATTTACTAATTAATTTGGGCTCTAAGGTAATTAAAATTTAAATTAAATAATATAGAAACAACAAGTGCTTGTGCATCATGTTTTGCTAATGCATGGATTTTGTTTGATTTGAGTGTAGTTTAAAAGTTTATAAAATAATTTGAAAACTTGGAAAAGTTTGAAAAGAGTTTGAGTTTGAAAAAGGTTTGAATAAAAGGTTTGAAAAAGAAAAAAAAAGACAAACCTCAACTCCCTCCCTTCCTCCCTTTCGGCCCACTTCGGCCCATCTCCCGCCGCGGCCCGTCTTCCTCCTCCTCCCTCTCTCACGCTCGCTGACGCGCCGGGCCCGCGTGTCGGCACCGTCCCCTTCCTCGCGCCCCTCCCCCCTGCTTCACCGCCGGGATCACCGCCGCTCGCTCCCGCGCCTCCCTGCCTCCCCCTTCCTTCTTTGAGCCGCAATTAAGGGCGGTTAAGCCCGCAGTCCACGTCGCCATCATATCCCCTTCTGTATCTCCTTCTTCTTGCCACCATAACGTCCCGGATGAGCCGCCGGCCATTGATGGAATTTACCGCCGCCGCCGGAGCTCCTTCCGCTTCCCTTTCCCCCTCTCTTGCTCTATATAAGCCGGGCACGAGCTCCTGCTTCGCCCCTTTGCTCAGATGCGCCCCCTCACACCTACACCCCCCTCCGCTCTCGCGTAGCGCCGCCGCCGCCGGAGTAAACGTCGACGGTGGAGTACCCGGCCCCTCCCATTTTCATCTTCGTGGCTCAAGCTCACCGAGCTCTCTCTCTCTCTCTGCTCCAGGGGCACATCTTCGTCGCCGGACCGAGCCGCGCCCCGTCTTCTTCCGCCGGAGCGCCGCCCGAGCTCGCCGCCATCGACCAACTTCGTCACCGTCGCTCCTCCCTCGCTCGTGTACTCGCCCGGCACTTCCTCACGTGGTGAGCGTCGTTCCCCCACCGTCTTTTCCCCTGCGCGCGTACCGCAGCACCGGCGCCCGTACTCCGGCGAGGGCCGCGCCGCCCACTTCTGGCGCACGCCGTCGTGGTCGCCGGAACCGCCGCCTTGATGGCTCGGTTGCATGCGCGTGCGCCTCCGCTACGCATAGAGCCCGCCCGCGCACGTTTTGGCACCCTGTAGCGCAATCTAGAGCCGCGCCGGCGAGCCCGCCGCCGCGCGCCGCCGTCTCCGACGAACTCCGCCGCCGCCCCTCGCTTGCACGCCACCACAGCCGTCTGATCAAGGATCGGCGGTCGAGATCAGTCGCGGCCCCCGAGTCAAAACAGACCGTAACGGTCAGTGCCGGGAGTTTTTGTTAAAGAGTCCCTGGACTTTCACCTTTTGACAAGCCGGTCCTTCCACCATCGAAAATCCTTACAATTAGGTCCTTCTTTTTATGATCTAGCCCCTGACTTCTCTGGTTTATAGCACCTGAGGTCATTTTCTTCTCTTTTTACATGTTAGCCCATCTGTTTATATACATAATTATGTTCTAGGTCCCTGGTTTCTTTCAAATAAGTCCAGAGAGCCTAGTTTTCTTACAGAAAAGCCCCTGACTTTTGTTTTAACCATAACTTTCATGTTTTAACTCCGTTTTTCACGTATAATATATCAAAATGATAGTATCAATGCGTAGAACCTTTTTATCAGTGTGTTCTTAGCATATAGCAATGTTTGGTGTACTGTTTTATTTATTTATTTATTGTATGCTCATGTTTGTGCGTGGATCTCGTGCCTGTTTCAACTGAGCAACCTGTCGGAGAAGATCAAGAAGAACCTTTCTTTGAAGAAGAGGATTCCCAGTTTGTAGAGGAAGGCAGTGGATTTCCCCCTCTGCATTTTCCTCTTTGTCCTAAATAACTGCATATTAAATAATATTTACTTTTATTTGTTGCTATGCATAAAATGATGGGAAAACCACCTTTTTAAGGACATGACTAAAGCTTTACCCCTATCGCCTTGATCAACCCTTTTTAATAAATGTTTTGGGTAGATAATTTCTTAGTTGCTTACATGGGTTGGTTAGAAGTGGTTTTATGATAAAGACTTTCATGCTTAAGTGATGATGGTTTTGTTTAACACAAGAGCACTAAGATTTAATTGGAACATGGAGAACCACCCTAGAAAACAGTGCAACCACAGTGGCATATGCCTCTGCCCTTAGCCAATTAATTAGGTGTGTGAGTGAACTGATGACCTTACCCGAAAGGGGCAGAGGGGGGTCGGGGTTGCAGGGGTATAGCCCGGTCCTTTTGGGGTAGCAGCCTTTGCTAAGGTGCCGACCACTAGGGAGGGTTATGGTCCGCCCTGATCTGTAACTATGTGGGTTGTTGGTCTTTTGCATGCCTTTGTAAAGGCTTCGTAGTGGACCCCTAGCCACTCACCTCAGAAGTGTTTAAGGGCCTTGCAAACCCGGGCGACATGGGGAACATGAGCTATGGGTAAAGTGTACAACCTCTGCAGAGTGAAAACTGATCGATCAGCCATGCTCACGGTTAAGAGCGGCTTGGACCCTCACATGATAATTAAACTTGAAGATGAATTCAAATTGTGGTTTCTTATGGTTTTGAGATATTGTTACACATATTTAATCTTTGGGGTTGGTATAAACTTACATTTAGTGTTTAGGCTTGCTAATAAAATTTGACCAACATTAAAATGCTAACCGCTGTAAACCCTTAGCCTATCCTTGACAGCCTTGCATACTTTCCCCCACTTGCTGAGCTCCAACCATAAGTGTGCTCACCCTTGCTTACCGCTGTTCAGAGGAGAACAACAGTGAGGAGTACTTCAGCGACTTCGAGGAGTTCTGAGGCATGCGATCCCCCAGTCATGTGCCTGTGGAAGCTGAAGACGAAGTTGTTCGTCTAGTTATCGTTTGTTCTATTAGACCTTCGAGTTCACTGTCTGAGTGTAATAATGGATAATGTAATGGTTTAACTCTTGTACGTTTGATTACTGTTTATGATATTACACTCTTTTGTCTATCATATGTGTGTAATTTGATCCTGGCGCACATATGAGATGCATTTGGTTTCTCTTCGGAAATCAGGTGTGACAAAGTGGTATCAGAGCAGTAATGACTGTAGGACGCAGCCTTAAGTTAGAAATGGTCGAAAATTAAGGATTCATGATCTAGAAAGCCATGTCATCTTTCAAAATTTACTTATTTATGCATAAAAACTAATTTATTCAGTTTTCCTTTATTTAAATGCTATCATTTTGTTTTATCTATGCTGAGTCTCCTTTTTGCTTATCAGATGGCCAGAACCAAGAACACAGCACGCAAGAGCACCGGTGGCCGTGTCCCCACTGGTCAGCTGGCACCCCGCTACCCACTTGTTGAGCCAGAGGAGCAGCCTAAGATTCAGATGGAAAATCAGGTTGAGGAAGATCCAGAAGAGAGGATATTCGAGGATGACGCTGAAGATCACCGTGGGCAGCTGAAGGACCGATTAGGCGAACCAGAGAGGGGGGAGTGAATGAGAGCCGATAAAAATTCTTCTCGAAGGAGATGGGAACTCCAACAAGACGTACACGGCTTCTAAAACACTTCTCCGACTCAACTACCCAAGTTGGCCAAGACCACGCAGCCACTGGAGTGCTACTGGTCCTAGGAACCAACAACCACCTACACCGACTCGAGAACGCAGCGGAACTAGCAACTCGAGCACCACTGGACTACACCGGTCAGGCCGGTGAGCAGCACCGGTCAGACCGGTCCCTGCTGGCAAAATCTGAGAACTTCCACAGAAGGCCTCTACACCGGTCAGGCCGGTGTAGCTCACCGGTCAGACCGGTCCAAGCCAGGAAATCCCAAATCCACCGAACAGACCTACTGAGCTCCAAACTGAACCACACTCGAAACAGCGGCAACACGAGACAACAGGGAACTCACCAAAACGTTCACTTGAGCAAAACTCAACCAAGAGTCTACACCGGTCAGACCGGTGTGAGGCACCGGTCAGGCCGGTGTGACCTGAGCTCTCGAGATGAACATCACCCGCGGGTCAACTCCCCCAAATCCAACTCCTGATCTCCCAAATCGCTCCACGGTTTTGCACAAGACTTTGGGGATAGTAGGAACACCTCATGGGCACTCCATAGCCAAGATTTGGTCCACCAAAACTTGCTAAATCGAGAGGATTCGAAGAAATCCCACCAAGAACGCCACTAACCCTAGAACCAAGAAAACCCCAAAATCGAGCCCCTTTGCTCACGGATTTGGGAGGGGAATCAAAGGGAAAAGAAGCACGAAGGGTTCAAGCATACATCCCCCACCAAATCCCAAAGAGAAAGGCCTCGAAATCGCTCTAAGAAAATCACCGAGAAAGGGCTCGGAAAATCACCAAAAAGGAGAAACGGGAAAGTGAGAGCCAGGTGTGGTTCGAGGACCGGTGGATGGTCGCTTCCTGGTGTGATGAGTGATTGACAACGTGGTATGGACTGATTCTTGGCTAAGTATTGCAGGTGCAGGTTGCGGCTTGACTGGTGCAGGTGCAGGTGAAGAACAAGCGTGAAAGGTCGTTGCCGGTGAGGCCTCCAGGTGTGGAGAAGACAAGTAGGCTTGGTTCGAGGGACCCGGTGGCCAGCGGGGTCAAGTGCGGGCCGCATGGTGGCAAGAATGGCAAGATGAAGTCATGGACGGTTTCTTGGTTGAGCCTCAAAACCAAGGTCGAGCCGGGACTACGTGGGAGCCGAGTCATGAGTGGTGATTGGCGGAGGCTACACCGAGTTCGCGGGGTTTCCGGTGGTTCACCAGAAAACCACTGGGTTCCTTGGTTGATCCACAAAGCCAAGACCGAAGAACCGAAGACGGAGGTGCAGCAGCTCCAGACCGGTCTGACCGGTGGGTCTGACCGGTCTGACCGGTGGGTACCGGTCTGACCGGTGAGGAGCACCGGTCTGACCGGTGTGCGACGACGCAGTCCGGAATCTTCGAAGCGGAGGACACGCGTCGGGATCGCAAGGCTTGCGTCGAGGCTAAGCAAGTCTGCGGTCGCTGGGCATCCGTCCGATGGTGCGAAGACAAAGACTTCCAATTTCGCCCTCGAGGGGCATGTATCCCTAGTTAGCTAGTAAGGGTTTTTTGGTCTTTCGGTTGCCTCCATATAACCCAAGGGGTGAGAGGATGGCAGCCATCTCTTGGAACCCTAGCTCATTTGGTTTTCCTATTTTCCTTCCTATTTTCTTAGGATTTTCGTAGGACTAGCTTGAGAGCTTCATGGTGAGATCTTGTGAGAGGGAAGGATGATCGGGCGGCAAGCTAGACCTTGTATGAACCTCTTTGGTATGTATAGATGATTCGGCGTGGTTCCTCAAGGCTTGGATGTGTCTTTCCCGTTTCTCCTTTTTGGTGATTTTCGGAGCCCTTTCTTGGCGATTTTCTTGGAGCGATTTCGAGGCCTTTATCTTTGGGATTTGGTAGGGGATGTATGCATGAACCCTTCGTGGTTCTTTACCCTTTGATTCCCCTTCCAAATCCGTGAGCAAAGGGGCTCGATTTTGGGGTTTTCGTGGCTCTAGGGTTAGAGGCGTTCTTGGTGGGATTTCTTCGATTCCTCTTGATTTGACAAGTTTTGGTGGACCAAATCTTGGCTATGGAGTACCCATGAGGTGTTCCTACTATCCCCAAAGTCTTGTGCAAAACCGTGGAGCGGATCGGGAGATCGGGAGTTGGATTTGGAGGAGTTGACTCGCGGGCGTTGTTCATCCCGAGCTGCCCAGGCACGACCGGTCTGACCGGTGCTCTTGACCGGTCTGACCGGTGCTAGCCCTTGGTGGGTTTTTGTCTCGGGGAACAGCCTTGTCCGTGTGGTTTTGTCCCGTGGTCCTGCTGTTCAGTTCTTGGAGTGTTTGGAATTGTTTTGCTAGGATTTGTGAGGGGTTCTTCTTCCTCACAGGTTGTGTTTCGTGGTGGTTTTTGTTCCAGGGCCTAGAGGATTCACTGAGGCTTCCTGGAACGTTTGCTGTGCGGCTGCTGTAGCCACCGGCCTGACCGGCTCTGTCCACCGGTCTGACCGGTGTCACCGGTCTGACCGGCGCAGGCCATCGGTCTGACCGGTGTAGCACAGGCAGCAAGCCGTGCAAGTTTCCGCTGTGTGTTTTGGTGAGTTTTGGCTAGGAAGGTTGAGTGTTGGTTCCTAGGACCAGTAGCACTCCAGTGGCTGCGTGGTCTTGACCAACTTGGGTAGTTGGGTCGGAGACGTGAGTTGGAAGCTGTGTTCGTCTTGTTGGAGTTCTCATCTCCTTCGAGAAGAATTTTATCGGCTCCCATTCACTCCCCCCCTCTCTGGTTCGCCTAATCGGTCCTTCAATTGGTATCAGAGCCGGTTCGGGTTTTTTTTTGACTCTTACCAGTCTAAGATCCAAAGATGGCGTACCAGGAACGGGGTTCGGGTCCTCCGCACTTCGATGGGAAGAACTACCAGATGTGGCAAAGGCGGATGGCGGCGTTCCTCCGCGGAAAGGGTCAGATCCTTTGGGATGTCACGGTGAACACAGCTTATGTTCATCCGATGAACTTCCTTGCTCCAGGATCGAGGGATATGTTCGAAGCCAACAACAAGGCTGTCGACTACTTGTTTCGTGCTCTGTGTCAGCCTGAATTCGATCGGGTTCAGACAGAGGACTTAGCTTGTAGGATTTGGGAGCAGTTGAAGGATGCTCATGCTGGGAATGCTCAGGTTCAGGCTCGGATGTACGCGACTTACCGGAGAGAGTACGAGAACTTCACTCATCTCCCCGGCGAGTCCGTCGATGCCCTTTTCCAGCGATTTACGGTCGTTGTGAACAACATGAGAGCCAATGTGGACGTCCTCCCATACAATGATCATGATAGAGCCGTGAAGCTCTTGCACTCGTTGGATCGTACCGTATGGGACGGGAAGTTTGAGGCTATTGTTGAGTCCGAGAAGTATGACACCTTGACGGTGAACGAGCTGTTCTCGAAGCTCAAGTCGGCTGAGTTGGACCGTGGTATGACAGCCAAGATCGAGAGCCCGACTGATTCTCATAGTCTCGCTCTTGTTAGTGGCAAAGGAGCTAAGTCTAACGCTAACGCATCCTCCAGGATGTACTCTCTGTCTTCTTTGATGTCTTTGCCAGATGAGGAGTTCGACGTGCTTGGAGAGGACGAGCTGGCGTTGCTGACCAGGCGGTTCGAGAGGCTGCACGAGAACCGGGTGAACACGAGGAGGACAGCACGGACGTGCTTTCAGTGCGGCAAGCCAGGACACTTCGTTGCCGACTGCCCGGAGAAGACGGAGAACAAGGATGGCTACAAGGACGGCTACAGGCACCGATCGAGCAAGGATGGCAAGTACCGATCGAGGCGCGATCACAAGCACAAGAACAAGCACAAGGACGAGCGACGGTCGAGGAAGAAGGATGGCCGCGGCAGGAAGGCCCGAGCAATGGTCGGAGCGAGCGACGTCGACTCCAGCTCCGCCTACTCTTCCTCAAGCTCGAGTAGCAGTGAAGATGAAGGTGATCGGCGCAAGAACAAGAAGTCATCCAGGAACTTGAGCGGGTTGAGCTGCTTCGCGAGAGATGGCTTCTGCGGCATGGCCCGTAGCTCCGGCAGCAAGAAGAGCCACCAGAGTGACTCGGACTCTGACTCCGAGGATGAGGTATGTGATGAGCTCTCTTCTTTGCGCAAGGAGAATGATGAGTTGGTTGACTTGCTTGATAACCGCGATCACATGCTTAGAGAGGCCAAGAAGATGAGGAAAGAGCTTAGGGCCTCACTAGAAGATGCTAGGAACCGTGTGGCTGAGCTAGAAACCCAGAACCTAGATGCTAAGCTTGAGATTGATTCGCTTAAGGCTTCTCCTGTGGTTGCTGATGAGATTGATTGCTGTGATTGCTCTGTGTACCTAGCTGATCTTACTGCTCTTAAGGATAAGCATGCTTCTACTTGTGATGAACTAGATATGCTTAGGGTTGAAGTGGCTGAGCTTAAGTCTAGACCTGCTTTGCTAGGTGCTTGCACTTCTTGCCCTGTTTTGCATGGAAAGATTGATGAGATGCATGCTTACACTGTTTCGCTTGAGGCTAAGTTGAAAGAGCCTATTCCCACTTCTTGCTCTACTTGTGAATTGCATGCGGTTAAGAATTTGGAGCTTGCACATTATGTTGATCGCCTGCAGGATGAAAATGATGAGCTGAGAAAATGTATGAGCTGGTTGTCGGGTCAGGAGCCTCAGCTCGGTATCATGATAGCGGCTTTCAAACGCTATGATGGTCAGGCACTTGGGGCTGACAAGCTTGGAGAGAACTGTGGTGAGGGAGTTGAGAGAGTTGGAGAGATTCCTATCCCACCACCAAACAGACACAAGAACAAGTTTGAGCCCAAGCCCAACCATCTCAGAAACAAACTTGACACTACTCCAGATCCACCCATATTCCCTCAACCAACAAATGATTTTCAGAAATCGGTGAAGTTTGTGAGCCCAAAGGGAGGTGAGGAAGGAGAGAAGAAGGGTGAGAAGCCGAGTGGGCAGCCCCAACCCAAGCCTAAGCCTAAGCCACAGCCCATAAAGTTCCATTGTGGGTATTGTGGGAGAGATGGTCACAAGGATGAGTTTTGCTTCAAGAGGAAGCGTGAGGAGAGAATGGCTAGAGAGTGGGCTAACAGGGACAGGTACCACCCCTCTAATGGTGTACCTGAGCCTCGTATGCAGATGCCCAGGGCCAAGGCGATTGTGAGGACGGTTCCGGCTTGGGGAGACCGGAAGGCTGCAGGTGTTGCTGCTGGCCGAGCCACACCGGTCAGACCGGTGTACTACACCGGTCAGACCGGTGCAGGTCTGGGCAGACAGCGAGTCGGATTTCGTGCTCGTGAGGATGCTCGGTTTGGTTCTGGAGGTCGTGGTTCTGGTGGTTGGTCTGGAAAGTTTGCAGGTGGTCAGTTTGCTAGGCGTTCTCCACCTCGTGCTCAATACGAGGGTGAGAAGAGTCGTAGCTTTGAGATGGAGCGGAGGTACGATCCACGGTTTCCCTTTCGTGGTTTTCGTCCTCCTCCAGCTAGAGAGGGTTGGTTCCCTCGTGGTGGTTATCGTGGTGGTAGCTTTGATAGGCGTGATGATTTGGTTTGTGCTAACCCCACTTTGGAGCAAATGGCTCGGCACTGGTTTTACTCTTTTGGTACTAACCCCAGTGCTGAGTCGTTTGTTCACTCACGTGCTCGCTTTTGAATTTCAGGTGGGAGACTTGAAGAACATTTGGTTGATTGACTCTGGTTGCTCGAGGCATATGACCGGAGACAAGGGGTGGTTCTCAAGTCTCGTCCCGGTGGTGACAAAGAAGTACATCACCTTTGGGGACAATGGGCGAGGGCGTGTGCTGTCAGAAGGTGAGATTAAGGTAAGTGACAAGATCACTCTCAGGCGTGTTGCTCTTGTTCAATCGCTTGGATACAATTTGCTTTCTGTGTCCCAGTTGTTGGATGAGGGTTTTGAGGTGTTGTTTCGACCTGGTGGTTCTCGGATTTTAGATTCTCGGGGGGATCTTGTTTGCATGGTCGTTCCCGAGGGTCAGGTGTTCCGAGCTGATTTTTCTCAGTCTTCTGGTGTGGAGCGTTGCTTCTTGGCTGGTTCTTCGAGTGAGTTGTGGAAGTGGCATAGGAAGTTGGGTCACTTGAGCTTTGACCTTTTGTCTCGCTTGAGTAAACTCAATTTGGTCCGAGGATTGCCACGATTGAGGTTTGAGAAAGAGTTGGTTTGTGTGCCGTGTAGGCATGCCAAGATGGTAGCCTCTTCTCACCCGCCTCTCACCGATGTGATGACTGAGCGTCCATGCGAGCTGCTCCATATGGACCTTGTTGGCCCAGCTCGTGTGCGATCTGCGGGTGGGAAGTGGTATGTCCTTGTTGTGGTGGACGACTACTCTCGGTATGCGTGGGTGTTCTTTCTTGAGGAGAAGGGGGAGACGTTTGGTTTTGTTCGAGATCTTGTCTTGAGGTTAAGAAACGAGAGGCACGGAGATGCCATACGAGCGATCCGCAGTGACAATGGCTCGGAATTCAAAAACTCTCGCTTCGAAACCTTTTGCCATGACTTGGGTCTTGAACATCAGTTTTCGAGTCCGTATACGCCTCCCCAGAATGGCGTGGTGGAAAGGAAAAACAGGACCTTGTGCGAGATGGCTCGGACGATGCTCGACGAGCATAGGACTCCGAGAAGGTTCTGGGCTGAGGCGGTCAATACCGCGTGCCATGTGTCGAACAGGATCTACCTCAGGGTTCACAAGAAGAAAACCTGTTACGAGTTGATGCACGGTCGCACACCCAAGGTGAGTCACTTCCATGTCTTTGGTTGTAAATGCTTCATTCTGAAGAAAGGGAAGAAGTTGGACAAGTTCGAGGCTAGGTCTGTCGATAGTATTTTCTTTGGTTATGCATCTCATTCTAGAGCATTTCGTGTGCTCAATCTTGAAACTAACCAAATCGTGGAGACTTGCGAGGTAACCTTCGACGAGACACAGCCACGTAGTCAGCTTGTTTTTGAGTGTGCAGGTGACGACGAACTTGGCGAGGAGATCTTTCAGGAGGAGGAGCATGAACATGGAGATGATGAAGATGGCGGTGTGATGCCTGCGGCTGAACATGTACCTACTACTTCGACGACGATCGAGAATGGACCCTCTCCCACACCTACAACGACAAACCCAGATCAAGGCGAAGCTGCTGTTGAGGGGGAGGTAGCATCAAGGCGAGAACCTCCCCGACGAGTGCAAGTGGATCACCCAGCTTCGAGAATCATCGGCGACATGAATGAACGTACTACACGGTCGAGGGTTCGGAACAATTCTCATTTCGCTCATGCTGCTTTTGTTGCCACTTTTGAGCCCAAAGACATTGGACATGCGTTATCTGATCATAATTGGGTTAACTCGATGCATGAGGAGTTGGAGAATTTTGAGAGGAACCAAGTTTGGGTGTTGGTTGACCCTCCCCCAGGGTGTAAGCCGATTGGGACAAAATGGGTGTGGAAAAATAAAGAGGGAGAGAAAGGAGAAGTGGTGAGGAACAAGTCGAGACTTGTTGCTCAGGGGTACAGTCAGAAAGAGGGGATCGACTACGAGGAGACTTTCGCTCCTGTAGCTCGTTTGGAGGCGATCAGGATCCTTCTAGCCTTTTCCGTGGCTAAAGGGTTCAAGTTGTACCAGATGGATGTGAAGAGTGCTTTTCTGAACGGTGTATTGGAGGAAGAGGTGTTTGTGAGGCAACCACCGGGGTTTGAGAGTGAGAAGTACCCTCACCGGGTCTACAAGTTGAGGAAGGCGCTGTATGGGTTGAAGCAGGCGCCTAGAGCTTGGTATGGTAGGTTGAGGGGGTTCCTGTTTGAGAGAGGGTTTGAGATGGGGAAGGTCGACCAGACCTTGTTTCTCCTCAGGCAGGACAGAGATATCCTGATTGTGCAGGTATACGTGGATGATATTGTCTTTGGTGGCTCGTCTAACTCTCTTGTTGCAAGGTTTGCAGAAGACATGAGCAGGGAATTTGAGATGAGCATGATGGGCGAGTTGCAGTTCTTCATCGGGCTACAAATCAAGCAATCAAAGGAAGGAACATTTGTGCACCAAGCTAAGTACACCAAGGACATTGTGAGGAAGTTCAAGATGGAGGACTCCAAGGCCATGGCGACGCCTATGAGTACGACTACAGTTCTTGATGCGGACGAGGAAGGTGAACACGTGGACCAGAAGGAGTACCGGAGCATGATCGGGTCACTCCTCTACTTGACGGCGACGAGGCCGGACATTCAATTCTCGGTGTGTCTGTGCGCTCGTTTTCAAGCTTCTCCGAGGACTTCGCATCGGCAAGCAGTCAAGCGCATTTTCAGGTATTTGCGACACATTCCTGACTTCGGCCTTTGGTACTCTGCGTCTTCTTCTTTGGCGCTTCATGGATTTTCAGACGCGGATTTTGCCGGGTGTCGGTTGGATAGGAAGTCCACTTCTGGGACTTGCCAGTTCTTGGGTTCTTCTTTGGTATCTTGGTCTTCCCGCAAACAGTCGAGTGTTGCTCAATCCACTACCGAGGCAGAGTATGTGGCCGCAGCTAGCTGTTGCTCTCAGCTCCTTTGGATCACATACACCATGAGTGACCTTGGTGAGGAGTATACCCATGTCCCACTTCAATGTGATAGCACTAGTGCCATAAGCGTTGCAAAGAACCCAGTGCTCCATTCCAAAACCAAGCACATAGAAGTGAGGTATCATTTTCTGAGAGACAACGTAGAGAAAGGGAAGATAGCTTTGATCCATGTACCCACACATGAACAACTAGCCGATATTTTCACCAAACCCCTAGATCAAGCAACTTTCACTCGTTTGCGGGGGGAGCTTGGTGTTTGTTTGATTTCTTGAGTTGGCGTGTGGGAGCTCCTTTGTAGCATATGTATAGCTTTCCTTTGTGCATTTCTTGCATTTGGCATGGCATATGTAGCATGATGTATAGGCATCTTTGTATCTTAGGTTGCATGCATTTTGTATCAAATGCATTGTTTAGGAAAGGCTTCTCCTATACACATTGTTCACCATGGAATGACATATATGTCTTTGTGAGCTAATTTGGTAAGCTATGGTTAGTTTGGCTTAGCTCTTGATAATCTTGGTTTGTATCCATGGTTGATGGCTATGTTTTTGAAAAATTTCATATATATGCTCTCTTGTGAGTAAATGCCTTTACATGATCTTGACATGTTTTAGTGGCTTGGCTATGCTTAATTTGTGGTTGGATAGCTTATTTTGATCATATGGGGCCAAAGGCTCATTTGCCATCATGAATGTTTAGCCCCCATGCTTCATCTTGTGGAGGGGCATAAGTTCCTTTTTGTCGCAAAGACATTTCATGTACCAATTATAAATCTGAATATGAAATGTAAATTACTTGAAAAATGTGCTCCCATGTCATATGTGCTAATTTTAATTTGCTTTGGGTGCTAAATCGTTGCATGATGCCTACCAATGAGAAGTCTCATATATAGAAGTAGGCACATGGCTCGGTGGCTTTGACATGACATGAGGTGCTTGTGGGTGTTTATGATGGTCTTATGCTTAGAATGGTTGTCCTAGCATGAAGTTTGTGTGGCTTTGCCATTTTGACATGTTTTGCTCATGTTTAGGACTTTGCTCATGAGAGGGTGATTTTTCGCAAAATTGCTAAATTCTATCTTAGCTTCGTCCAATGGTTGTGAAACTTGGTGATCATGAAGTTTATGTCTTTACGAAGCTATAGAGTATCTAACTTGCTCGTTTGGACATGTGTAGCATCCTATGTTGAATTTTGTCTATTTGAGAAGCTCTAGGTTGCATTTTTTGCATTTTTGGCTTGATTCATGCATTGTCAACAAGGGGGAGAAGTTTGAGCATGTTTTGGCCTACTGAATGCATTTGGAAGGTTTTCAGGTGGTTTCGAGCTATTTTTGGGCTCTGTTGTGCACCGGTCTGACCGGTTGAGGTCACCGGTCTGACCGGTCAGAGTGCTGGTCCTGTTCACATGTTGCCCACCGGTCTGACCGGTGGTGTCGACCGGTCTGACCGGTCAGAGCTGAGCTGTTGCAGCTGCTTTGTTTTGTGAAGTGGTTCGCATGCATTTGTCCAGGGGGAGTTGCATCGGTTCAGGGGGAGCTTGCATGTGTACAGGGGGAGCTCTTTGTGGTTTTCGAGCTTTGGTTTGATGGTTTGTGCTCTTTGCTTGAGCATGTTTTGTCTCGGATGTGTCGAGCCGTTGCCCTTGCCTAAGGGGTCCGAGACTTGTCTTCTTCAAGTGATCTTGCTCTTTGCCTTTTCTTTGGCTTTCGATCGCTTGTTGGAGTTTCTTTTAGTCGTTTCTTTTCTTTTCCTTTTCTCTTGGTTACCAAAACGTGTGTGTTGTCAATGCACTCATCAAGGGGGAGATTGAGAGCCAGGTGTGGTTCGAGGACCGGTGGATGGTCGCTTCCTGGTGTGATGAGTGATTGACAACGTGGTGTGGACTGATTCTTGGCTAAGTATTGCAGGTGCAGGTTGCGGCTTGACTGGTGCAGGTGCAGGTGAAGAACAAGCGTGAAAGGTCGTTGCCGGTGAGGCCTCCAGGTGTGGAGAAGACAAGTAGGCTTGGTTCGAGGGACCCGGTGGCCAGCGGGGTCAAGTGCGGGCCGCATGGTGGCAAGAATGGCAAGATGAAGTCATGGACGGTTTCTTGGTTGAGCCTCAAAACCAAGGTCGAGCCGGGACTACGTGGGAGCCGAGTCATGAGTGGTGATTGGCGGAGGCTACACCGAGTTCGCGGGGTTTCCGGTGGTTCACCAGAAAACCACTGGGTTCCTTGGTTGATCCACAAAGCCAAGACCGAAGAACCGAAGACGGAGGTGCAGCAGCTCCAGACCGGTCTACCTCACCGGTCAGGCCGATGACCACCTGGGAAAACTGGGAACTGCACGAGCTCAAAACTAGCTCGAAACCACTTGGAAACCTTCGAAATGCATGCAGCAAGCCAAAACATGCTCAAACTTCTCCCCCTTGTTGACAATACATGAATTAAGCCAAAAATGCAAAAAATGCAACCTAGAGCTTCTCAAATAGACAAAATTCAACATAGAATGCTACACATGTCCAAATGAGCAAGTTAGATATTCTATAGCTTCGTAATGACATCAACTACGAGATCACCAAGTTTCACAACCATTGGGCGAAGCTAAGATAGAATTGAGCAATTTTGCGACAAATTCACCCTCTCATGAGCAAAGTTCTAAACATGAGCAAAACATGTCAAAATGGCAAAGCCACACAAACTTCATGCTAGGACAACCATTCTAATCATAAGACCATCATAAACACCCACAAGCACCTCATGTCATGTCAAAGCCACCGAGCCATGTGCCTACTTCTATGTATGAGACTTCTCATTGGTAGGCATCATGCAACGGTTTAGCACCCAAAGCAAATTAAAATTAGCACATATGACATGGGAGCACATTTTCCAAGCAATTTACATTTCATTTTCAGATTTGAAGTTGGTACATGAAATGTCTTTGCGACAAAAAGGAACTTATGCCCCTCCACAAGATCAAGCATGGGGGCTAAACATTCATGATGGCAAATAAGCCTTTGGCCCCTTATGATAAAAATGAGCTATCCAACCACAAATAAAGCATAGCCAAGCCACTAAAACATATCAAGATCATATAAAGGCATTTACTCACAAGAGAGCATACATGTAACATTTTTGAGAAACATAGCCATCAACCATGGATATAAACCAAGATCATCAAGAGCTAAGCCAAACTAACCATAACTTACCAAACTAGCTCACAAGGACATATATATCATACCATGGTGAACAATGTTTATAGGAGAAGCTTTTCCTACACAATGCATATGATACAAAGATGCCTATACATCATGTTACATATGCCATGCCAAATGCAAGAAATGCACAAAGGAAAGCTATACATATTCTACAAGATAGCTCCCACACACCAACTCAAGAAATCAAACAAACACCAAGCTCCCCCCGCAAACGAGTGAAAGTTGCTTGATCTAGGGGTTTGGTGAAAATATCGGCTAGCTGGTCATGTGTGGGTACATGGATCAAAGAGATTTTTCCTTTCTCTATGTTGTCTCTCAGAATATGATACCTCACTTCTATGTGCTTGGTTTTGGAGTGAAGCACTGGGTTCTTTGCAACACTTATGGCACTGGTGCTGTCACATTGAAGTGAGACATGGGTATACTCCTCACCAAAGTCACTCATGGTGTATGTGATCCAAAGGAGCTGAGAGCAACAACTAGCTGCGGCCACATACTCTGCCTCGGTAGTGGATTGAGCAACACTTGACTGTTTGCGGGAAGACCAAGACACCAAAGAAGAACCCAAGAACTGGCAAGTCCCAGAAGTGGACTTCCTATCCAACCGACACCCGGCAAAATCCGCGTCTGAAAATCCATGAAGAGCCAAAGAAGAAGACGCGGAGTACCAAAGGCCGAAGTCGGGAGTATGACGCAAATACCTGAAAATGCGCTTGACCGCTTGCCGATGCGAAGTCCTTGGAGACGCTTGAAAACGAGCGCACAGACATACTGAGAACTGGATGTCCTGCCTTGTCGCCGTCAAGTAGAGGAGTGACCCGATCATGCTCCGATACTCCTTCTGGTCCACATGCTCACCTTCCTCGTCCGCATCAAGAGCTGTAGTCGTACTCATAGGCGTCGCCATGGCCTTGGAGTCCTCCATCTTGAACTTCCTCACAATGTCCTTGGTGTACTTTGCTTGGTGCACAAATGTTCCTTCCTTTGATTGCTTGATTTGAAGCCCAAGGAAGAACTGCAACTCACCCATCATGCTCATCTCAAATTCCCTGCTCATGTCTTCTGCAAACCTTGCAACAAGAGAGTTAGACGAGCCACCAAAGACAATATCATCCACGTACACCTACACAATCAGGATATCTCTGCCCTGCCTGAGGAGAAACAAGGTCTGATCGACCTTCCCCATCTCAAACCCTCTCTCAAACAGGAACCCCCTCAACCTACCATACCAAGCTCTAGGCGCCTGCTTCAACCCATACAGCGTCTTCCTCAACTTGTACACCCGGTGGGGGTACTTCTCACTCTCAAACCCCGGTGGTTGCCTCACATACACTACTTCCTCCAAAACACCGTTTAGGAAAGCACTCTTGACATCCATCTGGTACAACTTGAACCCTTTAGCCACAGAAAAGGCTAGAAGGATCCTGATCGTCTCCAAATGAGCTACAGGAGTGAAAGTCTCCTCGTAGTTGATCTCCTCTTTCTGTGAGTACCCCTGAGCAACAAGCCTTGACTTGTTCCTCACCACTTCTCCTTTCTCTCCCTCTTTGTTCTTCCACACCCATTTTGTCCCAATCGGCTTACACCCTGGGGGAGGGTTAACCAACTCCCAAACTTGGTTCCTCTCGAAATTCTCCAACTCCTCATGCATCAAATTAACCCAATTATGATCAGATAGCACGTGTATAATGTCTTTGGGCTCAAAGGTGGCAACAAAAGCAGCATGAGCGAAATGAGAATTGTTCCGAACCCTCGACCGTGTAGTACGTTCATTCATGTCGCTGATGATCCTCGAAGCTGGGTGATCCACTTGCACTCGCCGGGGAGGTTCTCGCCTTGATGCTACCTCCCCCTCAATAGCAGCTTTGCCTTGATCTGGGTTTGTCGTTGTAGGTGTGGGAGAAGGGCCGTCCACCACCGTAGTCGAAGTAGTAGGTACATGCTCAGTCGCGGGCACCACACCGCCATCTTCATCATCTCCATGTTCATGCTCCTCCTCCTGGAAAATCTCCTCGCCAAGTTCATCGTCACCTGCACACTCAAAAACAAGCTGACTACGTGGTTGTGTCTCATCGAAGGTAACCTCGCAAGTCTCCACTATTTGGTTAGTTTCAAGATTGAGCACCCGAAAGGCTCTAGAATGAGACGTGTAACCAAAGAAAATGCCATCGACAGACCTAGCCTCGAACTTGTCCAACTTCTTACCTTTCTTCAGGATAAAACATTTGCACCCAAACACATGGAAGTGGCTCACCTTGGGTGTGCGACCGTGCATCAACTCGTAACAGGTTTTCTTCTTGTGAACTCTGACGTAGATCCTGTTCGACACGAAGCACACGGTATTGACCGCCTCAGCCCAGAACCTTCTCGGAGTCCTATGCTCGTCGAGCATCGTCCGAGCCATCTCGCACAAGGTCCTGTTTTTCCTTTCCACCACGCCATTCTGGGGAGGTGTATATGGACTCGAAAACTGGTGTTCAAGACCCAAGTCATGGTAAAAGGTTTCGAAGTGAGAGTTTTTGAATTCCGAGCCATTGTCACTGCGGATCGCTCGTATGGCATCTCTGTGCCTCTCGTTTCTTAACCTCAAGACAAGATCTCGAACAAAACCAAACGTCTCCCCTTTCTCTTCAAGAAAGAACACCCACGCATACCGAGAGTAGTCGTCCACCACAACAAGCACGTACCACTTCCCACCCGCAGATCGCACACGAGCTGGGCCAACAAGGTCCATATGGAGCAGCTCGCATGGACGCTCAGTCATCACATCGGTGAGAGGCGGGTGAGAAGAGGCTACCATCTTGGCATGCCTACACGGCGCACAAACCAACTCTTTCTCAAACTTCAACCATGGCAATCCTCGGACCAAATTGAGTTTACTCAAGCGAGACAAAAGGTCAAAGCTCAAGTGACCCAACTTCCTATGCTACTTCCACAACTCACTTGAAGAACCAGCCAAAAAGCAACGCTCCACACCAGAAGACTGAGAGAAATCAGCTCGGAACACTTGACCCTCGGGAACGACCATGCAAACTAGGTCCCCTCGAGAATCTAAAATCCGAGAACCACCAGGCCGAAACAACACCTCAAAGCCCTCATCCAACAACTGGGACACAGAAAACAAATTGAACCCCAGCGATTGAACAAGAGCAACACGCTTGAGAGTGACCTTGTCACTTACCTTGATCTCACCTTCTGAAATCACACACCCTCGCCCATTGTCCCCAAAGGTGATGTATGTCCTAGACACCACCGGGACGAGACTTGAGAACCACCCCTTATCTCCGGTCATATGCCTTGAGCAACTGGAGTCAATCAACCAAACGTTCCTCAAGTCTCCCACCTGAAATTCAAAAGCGAGCACGTGAGTGAACAAACGACTCAGCACTGGGGTTAGTACCAAAAGAGTAAAACCAGTGCTAAGCCATTTGCTCCAAAGTGGGGTTAGCACAAACCAAATCATCAAGCCTATCAAAGCTACCACCACGAACACCACCACGGTAACCACTACAAGGGAACCAACCCTCTCTAGCTGGAGGAGGACGAAAGCCACGAAAGGAAGACCGTGGAACGTTCCTCCTCTCCATCTCAAAGCTACGACTCCTCTCACCCTCGTATTGAGCACGAGGTGGAGAATGTCTAGCAAACTGACCACCTGCAGACTTTCCATACCAACCACCAGAACCACGACCACCTAAACCAAAACGAGCATCCTCACGAGCACGAAAACCAGACCGCTGTCTGTCCAGACCTGCACCGGTCTGACCGGTGTAGCTCACCGGTCTGACCGGTGTAGCTCGGCCAGCAGCACAACCAGCAACCTTCCGATCTCCCCAAGCCGGAACCGTTCTCACAATCGCCTTGGCCCTGGGCATCTGCATACGAGGCTCAAGTACACCATTAGAAGGGTGGTACTTGTCCTTGTTAGCCCACTCCTTTGCCACTCTCTCCTCACGCTTGCTTTTGAAGCAAAACTCGCCCTTGTGACCATCTCTCCCACAATAGTCACAATGAAACCGCACGGGTTTAGGTTTAGGCTTGGGATGGGGCTGCTCACTTGGTTTCTCCCCACTCGGCTTCTCAACCGGTTTCTCTTCACTAGGCTTCACACCCTTTTTCCCAAAGAACTCATTCCCCAAGTCACTCTTGAACTTGATAGGTTTTTGGAAATCATTTGTGGAGTGAGGGAATATGGGAGGATCTGGGGTTGTGTCAAGTTTGTTTCTCAGTGGGTTGGGCTTAGGAGCATAGGCGTTTTTGTGGAAGGTTTTTGGTGGAGCTTGGATATCACCAATCTTCTCTCCTCCCTCACCACTACACTTTCCAACCTTCTCCGAACCAAGCGCTTTCCCATCATAGCGCTTGTATGCCTCTATCATCATCCTAAGCTGTGGTTCATGACCCGACAACCAACCCATCATTTTTCTCAAGTCATCGTTCTCATCCTGCAAGCGATCCACATAATGTGTAAGTTCCAGATTTTTCAAAGCATGCAATTCACAAGTAGAGCAAGAAGTGGGAATAGGCTCTTTCAACTTGGCCTCAAGCGAAACAGTGTAAGCATGCATCTCATCAATTTTTCCATGCAAAACAGGGCAAGAAGTGCCTAGCAAAGCAGGTCTAGACTTGAGCTCAGCCACTTCAACCCTAAGCACATCTAGTTCATCACAAGTAGAAGCATGCTTATCCTTAAGGGCAGTAAGATCAGCTAGGTACACAGAGCAATCATCACAATCAATCTCATCAGAAACACAGGAGAAGCCTTAAGCGAATCTATCTTAAGCTTAGCATCAAGGTTTTTGGTTTCTAGCTCAGCTACTCGGTTCCTAGCATCTTCTAGCGAGGCCCTAAGCTCTTCCTTCATCTTCTTGGCCTCTCTAAGCATGTCATCAGGATTATCAAGCAACTTGCCAAGACGCTCGTTCTCCTCACGCAAGAAGGGAAGCTCGTTACGTACCTCATCCTCGGAATCGGAGTCCGAGTCGCTCTGGTGACTCTTCTTGCTGCCGGAGCTACGAGCCATGCCGCAGAAGCCATCTCTCGCGTAGCAGCTCAGCCCGCTCAAGTTCTTGGATGACTTCTTGTTCTTGCGTCGATCACCTTCATCTTCACTGCTACTCGAGCTCGAGGAAGAGTAGGCGGAGCTGGAGTCGACGTCGCTCGCTCCGACCATCGCTCGAGCCTTCCTGTCACGGCCGTCCTTCTTCCTCGACCGTCGCTCGTCCTTGTGCTTGTTCTTGTGCTTGTGATCGCGCCTTGATCGGTACTTGCTGTCCTTGTTCGACCGGTGCTTGTAGCCATCCTTGTTCTCCGTCTTCTTCGGACAGTCGGCGACGAAGTGTCCTGGCTTGCCGCACTGAAAGCACGTCCGTGCTGTCCTCCTCGTGTTCACCCAGTTCTCGTGCAGCCTCTCGAACCGCCTGGTCAGCAACGCCAGCTCGTCCTCTCCAAGCACGTCGAACTCCTCGTCTAACAAAGACATCAAAGAGGACGGAGAATACATCCTGGAGGATGCGTTAGCGTTAGACTTAGCCACTTTGCTACCGACGAGAGCAAGACTATGGGAATCAGTTGGGCTCTCAAGACGGGCTGTCAAACCACGATCAACCTCAGCAGACTTAAGCTTAGAGAACAGCTCGTTCACCGTCAAAGTGGTGTACTTCTCAGACTCAAGAATGGCCTCGACCTTTCCATCCCACACGGTATGATCCAGCGTGTGTAAGAGCTTCACAGCTCTATCATGGTCATCGTACGGGAGGACGTCGACATTGGCCCTCATGTAGTTCACAACCACCGTGAACCGCTGGAACAAGGCATCAATAGACTTACCGGGGAGATGAGTGAAGTTCTCGTACTCTCTCCGGTAAGTCGCATACAACCGTACCTGAACCTCAGCATTCCCAGCATGAGCACTCTTCAGCTCCAACCAAATCCTACAAGCTAAGTCCTCTGTCTGAACCCGATCGAATTCGGACTGACACAGAGCACGAAACAAGTAGTCGACCGCCTTGTTGTTGGCGTCGAACATATCCCTCGATCCTGGAGCAAGGAAGTTAATCGGATGAACATAAGCTGTGTTCACCGTAACATCCCAAAGGATCTGACCCTTTCCGCGGAGGAACGCCGCCATCCGCCTCTGCCACATCTGGTAGTTCTTCCCATCGAAGTGCGGAGGACCCGAATCTCGTTCTTGGTATGCCATCTTTGGATCTTAGACTGGCTAGAGTCAATGAAGACCCGAACCGGCTCTGATACCAATTGAAGGACCGATTAGGCGAACCAGAGAGGGGGGAGTGAATGGGAGCCGATAAAAATTCTTCTCGAACGAGATGGGAACTCCAACAAGACGTACACGGCTTCCGAAATACTTCTCCGACTCAACTACCCAAGTTGACCAAGACCACGCAGCCACTGGAGTGCTACTGGTCCTAGGAACCAACAACCACCTACACCGACTCGAGAACGCGGCGGAACTAGCAACTCAAGCACCACAGGACTACACCGGTCAGGCCGGTGAGCAGCACCGGTTAGACCGGTCCCTGCTGGCAAAATCTGAGAACTTCCAAAGAAGGCCTCTACACCGGTCAGGCCGGTGTAGCTCACCGGTCAGACCGGTCCAAGCCAGGAAATCCCAAATCCGCCGAACAGACCTACTGAGCTCCAAACTGAACCACACTCGAAACAGCGGCAACATGAGACAACAGGGAACTCACCAAAACGTTCACCTGAGCAAAACTCAACCAAGAGTCTGCACCGGTCAGACCAGTGTGAGGCACCGGTCAGGCCGGTGTGACCTGAGCTCTCAGGATGAACAGCACCCGCGGGTCAACTCCCCCAAATCCAACTCTCGATCTCCCAAATCGCTCCACGGTTTTGCACAAGACTTTGGGGATAGTAGGAACACCTCATGGGCACTCCATAGCCAAGATTTGGTCCACCAAAACTTGCTAAATCGAGAGGAATCGAAGAAATCCCACCAAGAACGCCACTAACCCTAGAAACAAGAAAACCCCAAAATCGAGCCCCTTTGCTCATGGATTTGGGAGGGGAATCAAAGGGAAAAGAACCACAAAGGGTTCAAGCATACATCCCCCACCTAATTCCAAAGAGAAAGGCCTCGAAATCGCTCCAAGAAAATCGCCGAGAAAGGGCTCCGAAAATCACCAAAAAGGAGAAACGAGAAAGACACATCCAAGCCTTGAGGAACCACGCCGAATCATATATACATACCAAAGAGGTTCACACAAGGTCTAGCTTGCCGCCCGATCATCCTTCCCTCTCACAAGATCTCACCATGAAGCTCTCAAGCTAGTCCTATGAAAATCCTAGGGAAAAAGGAAGGGAAAATAGGAAAACAAATGAGCTAGGGTTCCAAGAGATGGCTGCCATCCTCTCACCACTTGGGTTATATGGAGGCAACCGAAAGACTAAAATACCCTTACTAGCTAACTAGGGATACATGCCCTTCGAGGGTGAATTTGGAAGTCTTTGTCTTCGCACCATCGGACGGATGCCCAGTGACCGCAAACTTGCTTAGCCTCGACGCAAGCCTTGCGATCCCGACGCGTGTCCTCCGCTTCGAAGATTCCAGACTGCGTTGTCGCACACCGGTCAGACCGGTGCACCTCACCGGTCAGACCAGTCAGACCCACCGGTCAGACCGGTCCGATGCTGCTGCACCTCTATCTTCGGTTCTTTGGTCTTGGCTTTGTGGATCAACCAAGGAACCCAGTGGTTTTCTGGTGAACCATTGGAAACCCCGCGAACTCGGTGTAGCCTCCGCCAATCACCACTCATGACTCGGCTCCCACGTAGTCCCGGCTCGACCTTGGTTTTGAGGCTCAACCAAGAAACCGTCCTTGACTTCATCTTGCTATTCTTGCCACCATGCAGCCCGCACTTGACCCCGCTGGCTACCAGGTCCCTCGAACCAAGCCTACTTGTCTTCTCCACAGTTGGAAGCCTCACCGGCAATGACCTTTCGCGCTTGTTCTTCACCTGCACCAACACCAGTCAAGCCACAACCTGCACCTACAATACTTAGCCAAGAATCAGTCCACACCATGTTGTCAATCACTCATCACATCAGGAAGTGACCATCCACCGGTCCTCGAACCACACATGGCTCTCAGCAGCCACAGCTGTATGATGGCACCTACTTGGTTGTGGATGCCGATGGTGATATGGTGATACCTCCAGCTGCCCCTGCCCCTGATGCTCCTCCGTCACCACCAGCGGATCTTGTGCAGGATGCCCCCGCACAGGAGGCTGCTGGAGGGGACCCGGATGATTCCGGGGGTGACAGCAGTGATGACAACAGTGGAGATAGCAGCAATGGAGATGGCAGTGATGATGATGATGGTAGTGATGGCAACAACGAGAATGAAGATGAGGAGGTTGATGTCGATGGGCACGAGGATGAGAACAGTGCTGTGAATGATAACCAGGTGGATGATGACTCTCGCTTTCATGGAGCGACATACCACTACCATCATACCGTTGAGGATGATGGACAATTTGTTGTCCTACTGGAGGAGACTCTATAGCACCTTGACTTCACAGAGAGGCCCCTCTATGTCACCAAGCACTACTCGGAGCCTGGTTTGGAGGATTACTACACCACTGAGGTTCACATCCGTGTGCCTCTTCCTGGAGGCATCAGGCACAGTATTCACTCTTCACACTTCAGCTCAGCTCCCACATCGGTGCAGGCTGCTTCAGTGAACGATGCAGCAAAGAGGGCCCTGTGGTCCATCAGTCACAGATATCATGAGCGGTTGCACGACTCCGACTTCCGCCACGTCCTCAGCCGTCCTAGAGGCAGTGCGAACACCGTTGTTCTCGTGGGGAATAACAGGGATGGTCGCGTGGATATATTGGCCCGTGTTGCTTCCGCACTCAACACGGATTTGGAGGGTTCATACGACGAGGTGGATCGTCTCCACGATCAGCTTCAGAGGGTTCAGGCTCGGATCGCTCAGCTTGAGGCGCAGGTTGCTGGGCGACGTCCTCCAGAGGAGGAAGCACCCTTCTATCCTCCGGAGTCTCCGCCTCGCAAGAGGACTCGCTACAGTTCTGACGAGGCCACTACCAGCGTGCAGCAGGATTAGGAGATTAGGAGACCCACCTTTACTTTTGTTATCGATAGAGCGTTCTTGCGAGAACGAGTTTTGTAATGGTTGTTGCATGCAAACATGTTTGATTTGGTTCTTTGTTTGAGTGTGTTGTATTGTGGAGTGACGACCACAATGCGACGAGAACAAAAATCATTTAGTTAATGAAGGGTTGGGTTATCCTTATCTATGATGTTTCTTTATCAAGTCCAGTTGATACAACATCTATTCACACAGCTCTATGACACAGCAGTCAAGTTTGAATTTTATCTTGAGCTACATAACTCCGTTTGATGTAAAACCAGTTGGGTTAGTTCAAAAATTTTATGAGCAAATTTCTGACAAAAATTCAGCAGTAAACAATAAGTATTCACGGAGTTATGTACAAAACGTTGGGGATAACATAAACTGTAAAACTCAGCTGACACAGTGATCTTGTTTAATTTATATCTCAAGTTATAGATCTCCAATTCAGATGAAACCAGTTGGGTTGGCTTTGAAATTTCATACTACATATTCTGATAAATTTTTATAATTTTTGGACAACATCACTGGGAGTTACACATGAATTATTGAGCGTAACATAATCTGTTCAAGTTAAAAGTTCAAGCATCCTTATCCATTAAGCTTACTCTTCATGCATCACTATCATGTGCTTATCTGAAATATATTTCTCTAACAATCAGATGGTACAAACCAGGTCTGGAGGAGGTCAAGATGTTTCGCCAGTGATTCGTGCTCACATAGCCAATCAACAAGCTCAAGCACCTCCACCTCCACCACTTAACCAAATGGATCCGGCTATGCTGCAATTCCTTACCGCCCAAACCCAGCTGCTGCAGAACCTCACTGCTATAGTCCAGAACCTTCAAGCTCAACAAAACCAGCCAGCACCACCTCCTCCGCCTCACCCACAGCCGAGGGACAAACATAAGGAGTTTATGAGCCACAACCCTCCCACCTACTCCCATTCCACTGATCTGTTGGATGCCGATGACTGGCTGAAGACGGTTACCAAGAAGCTTGAGATCGTTCAATGCACTGACCGAGAGATGGTCCTGTATGCTGCGGGTAGACTGACAGAGCAAGCTGGTGATTGGTGGGATGCATATTCGACTGCACATCCTAATAGAAACAATATTACTTGGCAGGAGTTCCAGGATAACTTCCGTACATATCACATTCCTTCGGGAGTGATAAAACTCAAGCAGAAGGAATTTCTTGCACTGAAGCAAGGGAATATGTCTGTCACAGAGTATCTCGACAAGTTCACTCACTTGTCCCGTTATGCTCCTGATGAAGTCAACACTGATCCCAAGAGGCAGGAAAGGTTCCTGGATGGCTTGATTGGGCCACTTAACTATCAACTACAGAGCCATACATTCCCTGATTTCCAGACATTGCTCAATAAAGCTATTGGACTGGAAAGTAAGAGGAAGGAACTGGGTGAGCAAAAACGCAAGTTCCAATCACATGGGCAATCCAACAGTAACAACCGTCCCCGCTACAGTTCACAGCAAGGCTCTTCCCAGTATCGTTCTGGTGGTCAAGGAGGGAAATATCCTCAGAACTTGCAGTTGTAGCGTTCATTTCAACCGCAACGCTTCAACCCGCAGACACCACGAACTCCCACTCCTCAACAGAATCGCTCTAACAATGGTTCTGGGGCACCTGTCAGAAACACCACTCCTGTCCAGCCCAGTGGATGTTTCAAGTGTGGTGAGCTGGGACATTATGCCAACAATTGTCCCAAAAGAGGGATGCAGACTCCTCAGAAGGATAATGGCCAGAGGCCTGGTCAGTCATCGTCTCGGCCTTGCACTCCACAAGCTCCAAACAAGAGAGGCCAACAGAACTATATGCGTGGCCGAGTGAATCATGTATCAGTGGAGCAAGCCCAGAATGACTCTGGTGTTGTACTGGGCATGTTTCCCATCAATTCTATACCTGCTACAATTTTATTTGACTCGGGAGCATAACATTCATTTGTAACTGATCAATTTGTGGCAAAACATAACATACCTATGAATCCTATGAAGACACCATTGATAGTTAGTTCCCCGGGAGGTGAAATGAGAACTGGTCATATATGCCCACAAGTGAATATTAATATCATGGGAATAGACTTTCTGGCTAACCTAGTAGTCTTAAAGTCATGGGGAATAGATGTGATCTTAGGTATGGATTGGTTGCAGAAATATGATGGAGTTATACAGTGCCGTAAGAAGTCAGTGTTATTAACCAGTCCACAAGGGGAAAGAATAGAATATGTGGGTACCCCCTCATCTAATAGTGGCACCGTGAATTCAGTTGAAGGCAAAGCCTTGGAAGACATAAAAGTAGTAAATGAGTATCTTGATGTGTTTCCGGATGATTTACCAGGTATGCCACCTGACCGTGACATTAAATTCAGTATTGAACTTATACCTGGTACTGCTCCTATATCAAAAAGACCATATAGAATGGATGTTAAAGACTTAGCTGAACTAAAGAAACAAATAGAAGAATTACTCAGTAAAGGGTTTATCCGTCCTAGTTCTTCACCATGGGGAGCCCCTACTCTCTTCGTGGATAAAAAGGATGATCTAGGAGGTTGTGTATAGATTATCGATCTCTTAATGAAGTCACCATCAAGAACAAATACCCTTTACCCCGGATCGAGGATTTGTTTGATCAAATGAGAGGAGCAAAAGTTTTCTCTAAGATAGATCTCCGATCGGGTTACCATCAGTTGAAAATTCGAATGGAGGATATTCCAAAGACGGCATTCACGTCTAGGTATGGGTTGTATGAGTTCACCGTGATGTCGTTTGGCTTGACCAATGCTCCAGCATATTTCATGTACCTGATGAACAAAGTGTTTATGGAGTATCTTGACAAGTTCGTCGTGGTATTTATTGATGACATTCTGGTATTTTCTTGGAGTGAGGAAGAACATGAAGAACACTTGAGACTCGTGTTGCGGAAGCTTCGAGAACATCAACTTTATGCCAAGTTTAGCAAGTGTGATTTCTGGTTAAAGGAGGTCTCTTTTCTCGGACACATTATCACTAATGGTGGGATTGCAGTGGATCCAAGTAAAGTCCGGGATGTGTTGAACTGGAGTCCGCCTAAGAATGTACCGGAGATCAGAAGTTTCCTTGGACTTGCAGGATACTATCGCAGATTTATCGAGGGATTCTCAAAGATTGTGAAACCCCTTACAACTTTACTAGAGAAGGGTAAAGAGTTTAAGTGGGATAACAAGTGTCAAGCCAGTTTTGAAGAATTGAAGAAAAGATTGACCACAGCTCCTGTGTTGATAATGCCGGATATTCACAAAGGATTTGATGTGTATTGTGATGCTTCTCGGCAAGGTCTAGGTTGTGTGTTGATGCAGGAAGGAAAGGTCGTAGCATATGCTTCGAGACAGTTAAGAAAACATGAGCAAAATTATCCTACTCATGATCTCGAGCTAGCTGCAGTTGTGCATGCTCTCAAAATCTTGAGGCATTATATGATTGGAAATAAGTGTCAGATTTTCACCGACCATAAGAGTCTGAAGTATATCTTTACACAGAAGGATCTTAATCTAAGACAACGTAGATGGTTAGAATTAATCAAGGATTATGATCTGGATATTCAGTATCACCCTGGAAATATCAGGCCAATATGCTAATAGGTCGGTTGATGCCTCAGGAGTTATGTTGGGAAATGGCATAGCTTAATTTGGGGATTGTTGCTCAGAATGAGACCTTAACATTAGAAATTGAGTCGACACTTGAGCAGGAAATTAGGAAATGGCAATTGACAGATGAGAAGATTAAGGAGTACAAGAAACTGATAAAGTTAGGAAAAGTTCCCAAATTTAGGGAAGATGAACAAGGAATAGTGTGGTTCAAGAATAGAATTTGTGTACCCGAGATTAAAGAGTTGCGTGAAACCATATTGAAGGAAGCACACGATTCAGCTTATTCTATTCATCCGGGAAGTACTAAGATGTACCAAGATTTAAAACAAAGGTATTGGTGGTACGGGATGAAAAAGGATGTAGCAGCTCACATAGCTTTGTGTGACACATGTCAGAGGCTAAAAGCAGAGTACCAAAGACCAGCAGGGCTGCTTCAACCTTTGAAAATACCTGAGTGGAAATGGGAAGAGATTAGCATGGATTTCATTGTGGGTTTACCTCGTACTCGTGATGGGTATGACTCTATATGGGTTATTGTGGATAGGCTAACCAAGGTTGCACATTTTATACCGGTGAAGACGACATACACTGGGGTCAAGTTGGAAGAACTATATAATTCAAGAATAGTGTGTTTACATGGAGTTCCGAAGAAGATAGTATCAGATCAAGGCACTCAATTCACTTCACGTTTTTGGCAGAAGTTACATGAATCAATGGATACAAAGTTGAATTTCAGTTCAGCATATCACCCTCAAACAGATGGACAAACAGAAATAACAAATCAGATCCTTGAGGATATGTTAAGAGCTTGTGCTTTGAAGCATGAAGGTAGTTGGGACAAGAGTTTGCCTTATGCAGAGTTTGCTTATAATAATAGCTATCAGTCTAGCATTAAAATGGCACCTTTTGAAGCTTTGTACAGGAGAAAATGTAGAACACCTTTGTTCTGGAATCAGACTGGAGAAAGTCAGCTCTTTGGGCCAGATAGCATAAGAGAAGCCGAAAAGCTAGTTGAGATAATTCGAGAAAATCTCAAAGCTGCACAATCACGACAGAAGAGTTATGCTGATCCTCGTAGAAGAGAAGTGGTATTGGAAGTGGGTGACTATGCATATCTTAGAGTGTCACCTATCCGAGGTCTGCGAAGGTTTAATGTCAGAGGGAAGTTGTCACCTCGTTTTATTGGACCTTTTCGGATCTCGAAAAGGAGAGGAGAGGTAGCTTATCAGCTGGAACTGCCAGCACAGTTGTCAGGAGTTCATGATGTGTTTCACGTATCACAATTAAAGAAGTGCACAAGTGAGGTCAGAATAGAACCACTACAACTGGAAGATATTGAGATGGAAAAAGATTTGACTTATAAAGAATATCCTATCAAAATCTTGGATACCTCAGAAAGGGTTACTCGGAGTCAAGTTATCAAGATGTGTAAAGTACAGTGGAGTCACCATACAGAGGAAGAGGCAACTTGGGAAAGAGAGGATGAACTCATGGAAGATTTTCCTCAGCTGTTCTCTAATCCTTCTGAATCTCGGGACGAGATTCTCTTTAAGGGGGCAGGATTTGTAATACCCTAAAATTCCATCACTGAAATTACCTTAAGCAACATAGTGTACTAGGATTAGTCTTAAGGACTTAATTAAAATTTGCTAATTAATTTGGGCTCTAAGGTAATTAAAATTTAAATTAAATAATATAGAAACAATAAGTGCTTGTGCATCATGTTTTGCTAATGCATGGATTTTGTTTGATTTGAGTGTAGTTTAAAAGTTTATAAAATAATTTGAAAACTTGGAAAAGTTTGAAAAGAGTTTGAGTTCGAAAAAGGTTTGAATAAAAGGTTTGAAAAAGAAAAAAAAAGACAAACCTCAACTCCCTCCCTTCCTCCCTTTCGGCCCACTTCGGCCCATCTCCCGCCGCGGCCCGTCTTCCTCCTCCTCCCTCTCTCACGCTCACTGACGCGCCGGGCCCGTGTGTCAGCACCATCCCCTTCCTCGCGCCCCTCTCCCCTGCTTCACCGCCGGGATCACCGCCGCCCGCTCCTGCACCTCCCTGCCTCCCCCTTCCTTCTTTGAGCCGCAATTAAGGGCGGTTAAGCCCGCAGTCCATGTCGCCATCATATCCCCTTCTGTTTCTCCTTCTTCTTGCCACCATAACATCTCGGATGAGCCGCCGGCCATTGATGGAATTTACCGCCACCGTCAGAGCTCCTTCCGCTTCCCTTTCCCCCTCTCTTGCTCTATATAAGCCGGGCACGAGCTCCTGCTTCGCCCCTTTGCTCAGACGCACCCCCTCACACCTACACCCCCCTCCGCTCTCGCGCAACGCCGCCGCCTCTGCTCTTCGCTGCCACCGGAGTAAACGTCGACGGTGGAGTACCCGGCCCCTCCCTTTTTCTTCTTTGTGGCTCAAGCTCACCGAGCACTCTCTCTCTGCTCCAGGGGCACATCTTCGTCGCCGGACCGAGACGCGCCCCGTCTTCTTTTGCTGGAGCGCCGCCCGAGCTCGCCGCCGTCGACCAACTTCGTCACCATCGCTCCTCCCTCGCTCGTGTACTCGCCCGGCACTTCCTCGCGTGGTGAGCGTCGTCCCCCGCCGTCTTTTCACCTGGGCACGTACCGCAGCACCGGCGCCCGCACTCCAGTGAGGGCCGCACCACCCCCTTCTGACGCACGCTGTCGTGGTCACCAGAACCGCCGCCTTGATGGCTCCGTTGCATGCGTGTGCGCCTCCGCTACGCATAGAGCCCGCCCACACACGTTTTGGTGCCCTGTAGCGCGATCTAAGGCCGCGCCAGCAAGCCCGCCGCCGCGCGCCGCCGTCTCCGGCGAACTCCGCCGCTGCCCCTCGCTTGCACGCCACCACAGCCGTCCAATCAAGGATCGGCGGTCGAGATCAGTCGCGGCCCCGAGTCAAAACAGACCGTAACGGTCAGTGCCTGGAGTTTTTGTTAAAGAGTCCCTGGACTTTCACCTTTTCACAAGTCGGTCCTTCCACCATCGAAAATCCTTACAATTAGGTCCTTCTTTTTATGATCTAGCCCCTCACTTCTCTGGTTTATAGCACCCGAGGTCCTTTTATTCTCTTTTTACATGTTAGCCCATCTGTTTATATACATAATTATGTTCTAGGTCCCTGGTTTCTTTCAAATAAGCCCAGAGAGCCTAGTTTTCTTACAGAAAAGCCCCTGACTTTTGTTTTAATCATAACTTTCATGTTTTAACTCCGTTTTTCACGTATAATATATCAAAATGATCGTATCAGTGCGTAGAACCTTTTTATTAGTGTGTTCTTAGCATATAGCAGTGTTTGGTGTACTGTTTTATTTATTTATTGTATGCTCATGTTTGTGTGTAGATCTCGTGCCTGTTTCAACTGAGCAACCTGTCGAAGAAGATCAAGAAGAACCTTTCTTTGAAGAAGAGGATTCCCAGTTTGTAGAGGAAGGCAAGTGGATTTCCCCCTCTACATTTTCCTCTTTGTCCTAAATAACTGCATATTAAATAATATTTACTTTTATTTGTTGCTATGCATAAAATGATGGGAAAACCAACTTTTTAAGGACATGACTAGAGCTTTACCCCTATCACCTTGATCAACCCTTCTTAATAAATGTTTTGGGTATATAATTGTTTAGTTGCTTACATGGGTTGGATAGAAGCGGTTTTATGATAAAGACTTTCATGCTTAAGTGATGATGATTTTGTTTAACACAAGAGCACTAAGATTTAATTGGAACATGGAGAACCACCCAAGAAAATAGTGCAACCACAGTGGCATATGGCTCTGCCCTTAGCCAATTAATTAGGTGTGTGAGTGAACTGATGACCTTACCCGAAAGGGGCAGAGAGGGGTCGGGGTTGCAGGGGTATAGCCCAGTCCTTTTGGAGTAGCAGCCTTTGCTATGGTGCCGACCACTAGGGAGGGTTATGGTCCGCCCTGATCTGTAACTATGCGGGTTGTTGGTCTTTTGCATGCCTTTGTAAAGGCTTCATAGTGGACCCCTAGCCACTCACCTCGGAAGTGTTTAAGGGCCTTGCAAACCCGGGCGACATGGGGAACACGAGCTGTGGGTAAAGTGTACAACCTCTGCAGAGTGAAAACTGATCGATTAGACGTGCTCACGGTTAAGAGCGGCTTGGACCCTCACATGATAATTAAACTTGAAGATGAATTCAAATTGTGGTTTCTTATGGTTTTGAGATATTGTTACAAATGTTTAATCTTTGGGGTTGGTATAAACTTACATTTAGTATTTAGGCTTGCTAATAAAATTTGACCAACATTAAAATGCTAACCGCTGTAAACCCTTAGCCTATCCTTGACAGCCTTGCATACTTTCCCCCACTTGCTGAGCTCCAACCATAAGTGTGCTCACCCTTGCTTACCGTTGTTCAGAGGAGAACAATGGTGAGGAGTACTTCAGCGACTTCGAGGAGTTCTGAGGCATGCGATCCCCCAGTCATGTGCCTGTGGAAGCTGAAGATGAAGTTGTTCATCTAGTTATTGTTTGTTCTATTGGACCTTCGAGTCCACCGTCTGAGTGTAAGAATGGATAATGTAATGTTTTAACTCTTGTACGTTTGATTATTGTTTATGATATTACACTCTTTTGTCTATCGTATGTGTGTAATTTGATCCTAGCGCACATGTGAGATGCTTTTGGTTTCTCTTCGGAAATCAGGTGTGACACTATTCCTAGGTAACTTTCGTTACCTCCTCCTAGACAAAATTCCCTAGCTCCAACCACGTCTACACTAGGGACTAAGTAGGGGCATTACCCACGCATGGGTCTCTCTCGGGAAACGATGCATCAATATAAAGTGTGGCATACAATGCCACCGCGCCACTCTCAACGCCATCTCACAATGACCTGTACCGGCCAGACCTGGGACTCCGTGGAGGTCCTGCTCCAGCATATCCGCTACCCATTGTGGCCCTTTGGCTTGGTTTACTAGGTTCAGTGGTGGGGTGTGGATCAAGTCCTCACATAGATAGGTACTCCCGACACGATGTACCTTTTTTGCCCATGCGCTGTGCTTAACACCAGAAAGACTTTCTCATGACCTGGTCCTTATAAGACCTGAGGAAGCTCTTTGGATAGGATCCCCTCGCGGGCTACCCTCTACTCACGGTCCATCCTTAATGGGTTTCTAGACTCACTTTAATCATATTATTATGCAATACAGAGCTAACCTCTAGACTCTCTTCCTTAGAGTGTAGCTAGTACTGTATATAAATAAACTAGTATGTAGAATTTGCTGTATATAAGGCAGAAAGCATGAAAATAAGATGAGAAGATATCTGTATGGTAGAAATCAAGGTAATACTGTGGGACTTGCCTCTTACCTAAGCGGGGAGAAACTACAGAGTGTCTTGAGCTTCTTCGTCATCTCTGGATCGTCGCTTGATCTTCCGGTGTTATCACTCGCTCTATAGTAGCGCAATTATACGTATAAATATAAATCAATCAAGCAATCATGGAAATTCATCAAGCAATAGTTAGAGAGGTGTGGTTCGTGATCCAACGAGCTAGGGTAGAATCCTAGAGGTTTACGAGATGATTGGTCGAACGTGACGTCACACGATCTATGACGGTCACATAAAATGTGAAACTTCCTATTAAAAAGAGATGATGCTTATGCTAAATGGAGTCATAGATGTGAGATTTTGGGTGGCTAAGGCATGGATAACCTAAGATTGACTCCACCTATTTTTGGGAATTTTAAGGGGATTTTTTTGGAGCTATAGGTTCAAAAGGGTGGACTTTTGTGTACACTAATGGGGTTTTTCTATTAGCTAGAAAGATCAAAATAAAATCCTATACTTAGAAATGTGCCAAGGTGATTTGGACAATATTTCTAGGCTCTGGTGATGATCTAGTATTTTTGGTGAAATTTTGGGAATTTTTGGAAGTCTCTAGCATGTTGAACTAGGGTTTGGTGTACACTAGCCCATGTGGACGTAGCAAAAAGAGGGGGGCTGACGCAGCGGGTGTGGGCGCTGGCCACTGTGCTGTGAGCCGGGTGCGTAGAATCGTGGACCAAGAGTGGTTTGTGCATGCGGTCCACTAGACCAGGTGCACACAGCGGGGAGAGGGGTCGTGGACGACGGGGTAGACAGTGTGTGGCTGCGGGCCCACACATCAGTGTGTGCGAGGGGGACGGCTACAGAACAGTGGGGGACGACATCGACGGAGCCGGGCGGCGCTGCCTTAGATAGGCGCGAGGCACTGTGGCGGAGACAGGGGACTCACCGTAGTCCTCGACGCCGGTGGCTAGGAGGGGTTTGCAATGGTGGGAAGCTATACTAGGGACTCGGATGGTCACGATGGAGCGACTGGAGCGACTAGGTGGCCGGGGGAGAGACGGTGGCGCGGTACGGGCTCGCCGGAGGCTTGCCGGCGGCACGGTCGCGCACGGGCTGCGCGTTAGGGGCATCTAGGAGCCAAAATTGGCGTGCGCGTGCGATGGTGTGTGTGCGGTGAGTGCAGCAGGGTGACTAGCAGGGGCAACAACGACCGGAGCGACGACGACGAGTAGCCAGAGGGCTGCAGCGACCGGGGAGATTTCCGACAGGTAACGGTAGATCCTAGGGGACATTCTAGAGGCAATGCGGTGGCCGGAGCGTCGCCGGATCTAAGCTACACGGCGACGAAGCGCGGCGGCGCTAAAGCTATGCGGCGGTGGAAAGGAAAGCAGAGGCAGCGTGGGCAGCATAACGGCCGTACCTTGGAAGGTTCCGGTGTGGCGGTGGCGGAGCGAATTCCGGCAGCACAACAGCTGGAATTAGGCTCTAACGCGGTGGCATGCGGCGGCGGGGTGAGCGGTGGAGGGATTCCTACAGGCTCTATGGTGGAGCACCACCACGCTAGGGCGGCGCTACGCTAGGAGGGTGTAGCTATCGCCGCGCGCAGATCCCCGGCTTCGACCCGGCCCGCTCCTGTGACAAAGGAGGATGACGGCAGGTGGGTGGTGCGTGTTGAGTTCCTAAAGCCAGCGAGGTGGAGTGTGGTGGTGCGAGGCTCTAAGTGTGCCGCGAGGGTCTATTTATAGCTCCGGATGGAGCTCGTGGTCGTGACATGTCGCTTGGGTGGCTTGGTGGCGAAGGAAGGTGGCCGGAGGGGGTGGATAAGCTCGATGGCGCATGGCGGAGTGCGGCGGAGGGTGCGGCACGTGGCGTGGTGGATAAGGGAGAGGCGAGGGCCGTGAGTGAGGGGATGTGGGTAAATTAAATGCGCCCGGTGTAGGTGGTTGCGGGGCTCTCGCCGGGGAGGTGAATCCGGCAGCGGAGGCGCTCTGGAGCGCGCGTGAGGGCACGTGGGTGCGGCGTGCTCCCATGCAGGTGAGGGTGGGTTTGGCGGCGCAGGGATGGCGGTGACGACGGGGAAGGCGGCGTGCGAGCTACGGGCGTGCCTAGGGGCTCAGGTGGCAGGGATGGTGCTGCAGCGGGGCGGCGGAACGTGGCAGAGGAAAAGGGGAAGGGGAAAATAGAAGGAAGACAGTGACGTCAGCATGACATCAGCCGTGGGCTGTTGGCTGGGCCGAGGTGGGCCGCGGGCGTGCGGAGGAAAAGAGGGGGCCGGTTGGGTTGCTTTTGCTGTTGGGCTGAAAAGGGAGTTGGCGGCCTGTGTAGGGTTTAAAAGAGTTTCCTATTTGTTTGAACTAAGTTTGAATCCAAATTTGAAATATGGTTTCAAATTTGAATGGACCAAAGATGTGTAGATTGCTAGAAAATCCTTAGAGGCTAGTTAGAGTGAAATAAGGTGAGATGAGATGGTAGTTCACTCAAAATGCATATGGTTCCTAGGGTATTTTTAGAGTGCAATGCAAATAAAGCAAAATGCAGGGACCTTTATGGTATATTTGTTATATGTTTTTAGAAAAAAGTTTTTAGGAGCTTTTTTTGAATATCTAGAAAATTGGGTTGTTACAATTATTAGTCAGAGATATTTTGTAAAGTTGTACTATGTTGTGCTTATTTTTGACAGAGACATTTTTTCCACTGCGAGCATTACCCTGATTTCATTACTTGAAGGCAATAGAATTACAGAGTTCAAATAGTCACATAATTATAATGTTTTATATGACGTTGGATGGGGATAACTTTACATGATAATTATAGCTCTAAAATAGATATATATTGTTGTAGTTCAATTGATTGTTTTTGTTTGAGAAGGTTTAGGGGTTAAATATTCTATACGAATTCTTAGATCAATTTTCAAACACAAATTTTTGAATGACCTCGAGTAGAGAGATGATCTATATATACTCTATAGGATCTAGAACCTTGTAGTTGAAATTAAAACATTTACTTTTAAGACCATTTAGAGTGCCAAATATGCAATACAAGGTTAGGAGATGTGAACTCAAAATAATAGCATCTCTCATCTAGTCAAGAAATGATTTGTGATACATCAGATGTGGCGACCCCATTTTGCATAAAGCCACATATGTAGCATTTAGAATCTTAAATACCAAATTCACCAAAAGAGTAGTCTTTTAGAGAACAAAAATACTTTCAAAAAATCTTCTAAAGTAGTTAATATTCCTATCATAGGATGAAATTATTTTTAAAATAATTTTATACCAAAAGTTGATGAATGTTGAAGTCATTAATTTTTTTGAAAATAAATTCAAAATTATCTAAAAAATTCTAAAATAACATATGGCAGAAAATAATTTTATGAATTACTTGAAATCCTATATACCACATGCTTCTTGTGATCTCATCACTATCTGTTGGCCATGATAAGTTGTCATCTTTTGATTAAGATTATTCTAAATTCATAAGGTGCCTAATGGCATTATAGACGGATTGTGCGAAGGAGAAAAAATAGCCCAATAAAGACTAGCTAACTTATGCTCTTAAAACTATATAGATGATATATATATGGTTTAAAAGCTGGTACGGTGGTAATCTACTTATGCTAAAATTTAAAGTTTTCTTGTGTGAGGAAGTGCCTTAATGTGTGTCAAACTTAATTGGATCAAGCAAATCTATCCATAATATCAGTGTAGTTATTGCAACTTGACCGTGATTCAAAATAGAAGGAAATTCGACGCCATTAATTTTAAAAGGACCATATTGATGGCTAGCTTGGTACTGCTAATTATCATGAATGGATAGAATCAATTTATGCTAATTATCATTATGCATGGAGTCTATTTGTCCTATATATATGAAAAATGTATGGATGGATGCATTACATTCCAGCATAACAAATCTCCTAAGACCATACTCGAAGCATTTACATCATGGAGAAACACAGAATGCATAACAATGCACTAATTCTGCTTCTATTGCTGCTCCTCGGATTCTTCTCCATTCATGCAGAATGTAAGTGAAATAAATAAATGTTGTTTTGATTGCCTTCCAAATTTAATTACTACAAAAATAGATGGTATTTTACCCGCATCCTTACAAAACATATTGCTTAGACCTCTTTCTTTCTATAAAGATGAACTAAGTGGTACACTAATGAGTGCCTAGTTTCATGACACTATTTTTTTTGTCATTTTAGGTCATTAATGTGCATGTATCATGAACCTTAACAAATTTGTTTTCATACATGAAAAATAGGCCGAGCGATCATGGATGAAATGGGTAACCAAAAGTTGTGCATCTATTCTGATTGCAGAGGACTATATAGTAAGCCTGACTGCTATTGTTGTGCCAAGAAAAAATATGCTTGCTTCGCAGAATTGGATGAGTGTACAACAAGGTGCCCAATTATTACTTGAAATAATGTAATTGCTATATGGGGAGTTGTGTATGCATAATGGAAACAAAATGAATAAAAAGTGAGTTTACCGAGTGTTTTTTTCTCGAAAAAGATGACTATGTTCACCTACCAGGCTACCACTAAAGAATATCATCATATATTCTCGGAATAAATTCTGAAAATGATGAATACCCACAAAGAAAACAAAATGTTTTTTCTTTGCTAACGAATGAGTTGACCTTCTCATGTAATTTAAAAAAGTATAAAAATACATGACCGGTGCTTCAACTTGTTCGCCTATGTTAGGTCCGCATGCTCTCAAAATGCATATCTAGCTTTCTAAACTTAGATCCATATATGCTCATAATGCATTATGCCTAGCATGACACCCTATCTTTCTTTTATGGAACGACACCCTATCTTTTTTTAAACACACGACATGTAGATCCGGTGTGAGGGGTATGGTGGTTCCTGCTGTAAATGCTTCGAGTGTGTTCTTAGGAGATTTGTTCTGCTGGAATGTAATGCATTGATCCACACATTGTTCATATATATAGGACAAATGGACTCCATGTATAAATGATAATTGTCAGAAATTTATTCTATCCATCCATGATAATTATCATAAATTAGTCACTACAAAGCTAGCCATCAATATGGTCCTTCTAAAATTAATGGCGGCTAATTTCCTTCTATTTTAAATTAAGGCCAAGTTGCAAAATAATCACACTGACATTATGGATAGATTCGCTTGATCCAAATAAGTTTCGCACATATCAAGGCACTTCCTGATACAAGAAAACTTTAAACTTTATTATAGTTAGATTACCACCGTACGATAAAGTAAATTGGGTTTTCTTGCAGCAGGTGTTAAGGATGAAGGGGTTCTCTAGTAAATGGTGCCAGTGGATAGAAAAGATTGTTTCTAGTGGTAGTGTTAGTGTTAAGGTTAATGGCGAGTCTGGCCACTTTTTTTCAAACTAAGAAGGGTTTGAGGCAGGGTGACCCCCTTTCACCCGTCTTGTTTAATGTGGTGGCGGACATGCTAGCTGTGTTGATTGAGAGAGCTAAAATGCAGGATTTGTTTGATGGTTTGGTTCCTCACTTAGTTGATGGAGGCCTCTACATCCTGCAGTACGCAAATGACACAATCATGTTCCTTGAGGATGATTTAGTCAAAGCTAGGAACTTGAAGCTCGTGCTATGCGCCTTCGAAAAGCTTTCTGGCCTGAAGATAAATTTCCATAAGAGTGAGTTGTTTGGTTTTGGAGAAACAAAAGACAAAATTGCAGATTATGGGGATCTATTTGGTTGTAAGGAAGAGGAAATACCTTTTAGGTACTTAGGAATCCCGATGAGCCATTGCAAACTTTTAAATAAAGATTGGAGTGCAGTTGAAGAGAGATTTCAGAAAAAATTGTGTAGTTGGAAGGGCAAACTTCTCTCGTCGGGAGGGAGGCTTGTGCTTATTAACTCGGTGCTTTCGAGCTTGCCCGTGTACATGATGTCCTTTTTCAAAATACCTAAAGGTGTGTTGGAAAAGCTTGACTATTATAGATCTCGTTTCTTCTGGCAATGTGATGACCATAAGAAAAAATATAGACAGGCTAGATGGAGTATTTTACGTAAGCCGAAGAGTGTAGGGGGCCTTGGTATTATCGATTTGGAGGTGCATAATAAGTGCCTATTGAGCAAATGGTTGTTTAAGATGTTAAATGAGGATGGCATATGGCAAGAAATTCTAAAGAAGAAATACTTAAAAAACATAACACTAGCACAAGTAGAAAAGAAAAAAAGGGGACTCATAATTTTGGTCTGGGCTAATGGACGTTAAGAGCAAGTTTCTTGAAAGGGGTCGGTTTGTGGTCCAAGATGGCACTCAGACTAGATTCTTGGAGGACCTTTGGCTTGATAATGAACCACCGATGAAGAGTTTCCCGTCCTTGTATAACATCGCTAGGAAAAAGAATGTCACAGTGGCCCAAGTTTTAAGTACCGTGCCACTTAATATTTCTTTTGGGTGGGCGGTGGTAGGAGAGAACTAGGTTGAATGGTTGAAGTTAGTTAGGCGTATTTTGGATGTTCGCCTTGCTAGGCGAAGAGACATTTTTGTCTGGAATAGAAGTAAGACCTTTTCAGTGCGAGCTATGTACAATGATATTATGACAAGGGAAGGGATTCCCTTTGATATTTCTTCTTGGAAAGTTAAGGTGCCCTTAAAAATTAAGATTTTCCTATGGTTTTTGAGGAAAGGGGTGGTCCTCACTAAAGATAATTTGGCTAAGAGGAAGTGGAAAGGGGGCACCGAGTGTTGTGTTTGTGGTCAATATGAGACAATTCAACATCTCTTTTTTGATTGCCCGGTTGCTATGCAAGTTTGGGGCACAGTAAGTATAACTTTCGATATCAAAAAACCAAGAAGTATGAGTGATATTTTTGGGGCATGGATTAAAAGATTTAATGTTAAACAGAGAAAGCATGTGTTGCTCGGGGTAGCGGCAGTTTGCTGGGCTATATGGCTTAGCAGGAATAATTCAGTTTTTCAAAAATCAAAACCTTGTTCATGCTTGCAGGTAATTTTTAAAAGTGCTTTCTGGATCTGGAGTTGGTCAATTCTGACCAAGGAAGAAGAACGGAGGTGCTTGCTATTTGGGAGTCGCTGTTTGGAGATGACGACATTAGAATTTTTCAACAAGTTTGGTTGGAATTCGTTGAGAAGAATTACTAATTAGCATTCGCTTATCGCTGGTTGTGTGTGGTAGCACACGTGTTGCATTCTTTGTTATTGGTCTGTTTATGGCATTCAGTTAAACGTGTTGGCTTGTGTGGCGTGGTGGCACACTGAGTACTGCTTTTGTACTATTTTGGACCTTGTTTTGGGCTGCATACATTCCCCAGAGAATGTAGAGGCCGGGTTATTTTAATCCAATTTCTAAAAAAAAATATTACCACCGTACTAGCTTTTAAACCATATATACCACCGCCAAGGTACGTACCATTTTATGAGCCCAATTCATAGAAAATTCCTTGTGAGGATGCTGAAGGAGATAAAGTGACTGTAATGAGGCTAGGATTTTAGCAAACATATTGTTCACATTGGTTAATTACATATTGCCAATTTCTCATCACTATCTATTGACCATCATATGTAAATTAATTACATATTTCTAAATTTATAAGGGGGTCTAAATTAGAACCAGCCAATTCGTCCAGCATTTTAAGAGGGTTCTGTGATGGAGAAGGAAATTAGTCCAATGAACACTACTCCCTCAGTGCAAAATTACTATTCATTTTGATATTTATAGATACATAACTTTTGCAACGTATCTAGGTCCATAGCAAAAGGTATGCATCTCAAACAAATAATAATTTGGGACGGAAGGGTACCTAACATCATATCTTCTCTTAAAACTACATATTGGTATATAGTATGGTTTAAAAGCTAGCAGTAACTGACTCATGCTAAAATCTAAAGTTTTAATGTATCAGCAGTGCCTTGAAACATTGATATATAGATGTCGAACTTCATTGGATCAAGCAAATCTATCCATAATATCAATGGAATTATTTTGGCAATATGACCCTGATTAAAATAGAAGAAAATTAGATGCCATTAACTGTAAAAGATACTGCATTTATGATTAGCTTGCAGTGACCAATTTCTGCTAATTATATATCATGTATGTCTGGAGCCCATCTGTCATTCGGTCCTATATATATATGATATGAAAAATATGGTCGATGCGTCACACTGCAGAGCACACTTGGTTCTTTTCAGCATGGAGAAACACACGACGCACAATGGTGCAGTGGTGCTGCTTTCGTTGCTTCTCCTGGGTTGCTTTTCCATTCACGCCGAATGTAAGTGAAACAAATCAAAATGCCGCTTCCAATTTGTTCCAAAATTAATAACTATGTACTCCCTTCATCTCAAATTACTTGTCGTTTTGACGTTTTAAATACATTCATTTTCTTATGCACCTAGATATTTTTTTTCTCAAAATAAATGGAGAGAGTATAGAGTAGCTGATATTTTTTTCTCTCATCCCTTTCAAAACGTACATATTGCACAAGATGTCTCTCTTGTAAGATGAACTAACTAAGAGGGGCAGTAATAAGGAATGCCTAGTTTCATGACATAGATTTTATGCTTTATCGTCCAGCAAGGTTATTTCTGAATATGCATGTGTATATATATGCACCTTATTAACAGAATTTCTTTCTATGCCTGCAAAAAAAATAAACAGGCAGAGCATCAGTCATGGACGACATGCAGAAGGTGTGCTTCTATTCTGATTGCAGAGGGCAATATGGTACAGCTATCTGCTGGTGCTGTGTCAAGAATAAACTTGCTTGCTACCCAGGACGTGATCAGTGTCTAACAACGTGTCCCATCATTACCTGAAACAATGTAATTGCTACTTAAGTGTGGAGAGTATTTAGCGTATGAATCGAATAATGGGAAGGGTGAAGACAAACCGAGTGGGACCGTGTGCTGCTCTTTTCTTTTTTGGTTAGGCGCTTCTATTGTTTTGCACACCGAATTGAAGGGCTTCCACGGATGCGTACGTGTGTGGCGTCCCGTGGGCGATATGTCCCGTCGCCGTCGTATGTCCATTCGTCGCTTTCCGCGCGCGACCCGGCCGCAGGAATCTCCATGCATGCTTGGGTCGACCGACAAGGAACACCGTTTTTTAAAGACGTTCGTGCCATGTTTTTCATTAAGAAAAATTTACAAGAAACAACTTTAGGAGGAATCTTAAAGTGCAAAAAATAAATAAATAAGAACCACAATTCGAAAACGAAACAAAGCAGACGACAACAGAAATAAAAGAGAAAGCCGTCCTCGATCAACTGCTACTGCGAGACGGAACGCATTTTCACGTGTCCGCCTGTCACCAGTGGTGACATTGAGTGCGAGACGGTGGTGATGGTCGTGACGTAACGAGATGAGCCGACGAGGCCGGGGTTCTTTTTCGGGTGGCCTATCCGATCTGATGCCTGGGGCTGTAGTCGTCACGACTATACGTTAGTACATACGTCCCCTCCAGGTAGGAACATATTTTTTTTGAAAGAATGCTGGAGCACTGCCATATCATTTAAGGAGGAGAAGCAGATGACAGGTTACAAGTTTGCGATTACATATAAACGAAAAGAATTGTGGGCACTTAAAATTGTACGACATTATCAACTCTCTGTGCTCGTTCCTCGCACAAGCCGCCTCTCAAATCTTCATTTCCTCCTTAATCAGCGATAGGACTGTCAAGGTTGTTGCTACAGCACCATCAAAAATCCTTCTATTACCCTCCTTCCAAATGTTCTATGCAGTGTAAATTTGGACTGCTGCTACTCGTCTGCTTTCTTCCTTCGGGCGCCCTTGTAGAGATGAATTCCACCAGTCTTCCAGCGAGTTGCTCTGCTGAGGGACCTGAACAAGGCCTGTTGTCCATTGGGAGACTCTCCACCAGACCTCCCTCGCAAAGACATAGTGAAGAACCACTGTTGTTTCCAGATGTTGATCACAGAGCGCACACATTGGATCACATGGCCAATTCCTAGCCAAAGCCAATAATCTGTCTGCGGTAAGAATTTTGCTTTGGACCAGCAACCATGCAAAGAAACGATGCTTCCCCTCAGCCTTAGCATTTCATATACCTTTGTTGTTGAAAGTACAGAAGGAGCCACAAAATTGTACTACATAAGCTGATTTAGCAGTGTAAACTCCCTGAGAATTCCATCTCCATTGGATCTGGTCTGGCTGATTACTGAGCTGCACTTCCTTGAGCTTACCCCATAGCAAGACAAATTCAGTCATTTCCTCTGCGGTCACCATTCGCCATAATCCCCTAGTCTAGTTCTGATTTTGCAAATCATATGCCACCGAGTTGTTCGTCCTCCAGACTAGTTTGTAAAAATTCGGTGCCAAATCCCGTGGAGCTTTACCTTCTAACCAGGAGGATTCCCAGAATTTTGCCTGCTTGCCGTTTCCAACTGTGACCACGGTACTAACCCTGAACAATTGTTTGTCCGTGTCATTGCAAGGGGCCTCCGTTCCCAGCCATGGCCAATCAGGATCTGACCATTGGAACCACAAAGCCTCAACGCTCTGCTGAACATTCAAGATCGAGAACCCCAAACCTCCAAGTTGTTTAGGCTTCTACATTCGACCAACGCACAAGACAGTGCCCTCCACTGGCCACTTCCGCACCCTTCCAAAGAAAACCTCGACGAATCTTGTCTATCTTCTTGATCGCCCATTTCTTAGGAGCAAACACTGTGAGAAAGTAAGTAGGCATAGAAGACAACATCGAATTCAGGATCTTGAGCCTTCCCGCTCTATTAAGAAATTTCGCTTTCCAAGTTGGAAGCCCATTTGCCATTTTGTCAATAAGTGGCTACACCTCCACACGACGAAGTTGTTTGATATGCAGTGGTAATCCTAGGTATTTGCACGGGAAGCTCTTAATTGAGCACTCAAAAGGTTCCATTACACGCTCTAAATCAATGATGTCACATTGTATGGGATAAACATCGCACTTGGTTTTGTTTGTAATCAATCCAGAAGCACTCTCAAAAATGTTTAGAATCTGTGCAACCACCTGCACATCCTCTCTTATTTGGCTTCAGAAAAACAGCAGCGTCATCTGCATAAAGACCCGCCCCAAGTTTTGCTGCTCTATTATTCAGCCGGGACATGAGACCGTGAGTAGCTGCCAACTTCAACATTTTCTGCAAGGGCTCCATTGCCAAGATGAAGAGCATTGGCGATAATGGGTCACCTTGCCTCAACCCAGTGTCGTGGTTGTACCGGTAACCTCGAACTCCATTTAGCATGACTACCGTGGAACTTGACGATAGCAAAATTGAAACCCAATTCCTCCATCTGATGCCAAAACCAAACTGCTCCATAACCTCCATGAGGAAGTCCCACCTGACACTATCAAATGCCTTTGCAATGCGGAGATTGAGGGATAACCCAGATTGTTTCTGACGGTGCAAGGCACGTACAAGATTCTGTGTGTACAAAAAATTGTCCTGAATGCTTCTCTTTCGGATGAAAGGGCTCTATACTCTCGAGACCAAAGAGTTAAGATCTCCAGCTAGCCTTGAGGCCAAACACTTGGAAAAAAGTTTGCCAAAGGTGTGCGACAGACTTATGTTAAAGGATGGTGTACGGTAGATAGGCTCTAGGCTTTGTGGTGTATCTTTGTTTGTTGTAATCCTCTAGCTTCTTGTTTAGGAAGTAAGGTAGGTTGTTGTATTTCTCTTGCCTTGTACTCCAAGCCTACAAACGCCACGCCAAGGGTTGTTCTTGGCCAATATAAACACAAAGCCGTGAGCCTGAGAAGGCATCACATTCCACCCAAACTCACATGGTAATCAGAGCCACTTTCCTTCAAAGAATTCTTCGCGATGTCCCTCTTGTCCTCCGCTGCGTCTGCTATGCCGGTGATCAGCTACCCGGTCTCGGAGAAGCTCGGGAAGAACAACTTCTGCGAGTAGAGGGCGCAAGTCATCTCTGCCCTGCGAGGAGCGCAGCTGATGGGCCTCGCTGACGGCACCGACTCCGTGCCGCCAGCAACCATCCCGAAGGTCGGCACCACCACCGGCGAAGAGATCGACAACCCTGCGTATGCGCCGTGGGTGGTTAAGGACCAACAAGTCCTGAACTACCTGCTGTCCTCGCTGACCCATGACGTCCTCGTCCAGGTTGCGAATCTGGAGACGACCGCCGAGGTGTGGTCGGTCATTGAGGCAATGTATGCCTCCCAATCTCGTGCACGTGTGATCAACACGCGCATGGCTCTGGCGACCGCAAACAAAGGATCCAGCACAGCTGCGGAGTACTTCACCAAGATGAAGGGCCTTGCAGATGAGATGGCATCTGCAGGGAAGAAGCTTGAAGATGAAGAAATGTTGTCCTACATCCTCGCCGGACTAGACATCGAGTTCAATCCACTTGTGTCGGCAATTGCTGCATGGGTGGAACCCATCTCCATGAGGGAGCTGTACACGCAGCTCGTCAGCTTCGAGCAGAGGATGGATCTGCTTGCTGGAAACAACTCCAGCAACTCGTCTGCGAACATGGCGTCTCGTGGCCGTGGTGGCGGCAATGGTCGTGGCCGAGACCGTGGTGGCGGGGGCGGCCCCGATCGTGGTCGTGGTGGTCGCCAAGGAGGAAGGGGTGGTCACAATGGTGGCCGTCCTACTTGTCAGCTGTGTGGCAAAGATGGCCACACCATCCTCCGCTGCTACAAGCGCTTTGACACCTCGTTCACCGGCGCTACCGAGACCAAGAACTCATTCGGCACATCTGCTGCCTACGGTGTTGACACCAATTGGTATGTTGACATCGGGGCGACAGATCACATCACTGGGAGCTCGACAAGATGACCGTCCGCGACAAGTACTCGAGCGGCGATCAAGTCCACACTACCACTGGATCACGTATGGAAATCAGTCAAATTGGTCACAGTATTTTACACACCCCTAGCTGCAATCTTGTGTTGAAAAACATTTTGCATGTTCCCAAAGCCACAAAAAGCCTTGCATCTGTTTGTCGCATTGCTACAGATAATGATGTCTTCCTTGAGTTTCATCCTAATTTCTTTCTTATCAAGGATCAGGTAATGAAGAAAGCAATCCATAAAGGGTCATGCGAAGGTGGTCTCTATCTGCTGAAGTCATCCAATAAACAAGCCTTTGGTGCAACCAAGCCGTCGATCTCGTTATGGCATAGTCGTCTTGGTCATGCATCTCTCCCGGTTGTTCAACAAGTTCTTAGTAGACATAGTCTTTCTTTTAGTTCGGAACAAAATAATAGTACGGTCTGTGACGCATGCCAAAAAGGCAAGAGCCATCAACTGTCGTACCCGAGGTCTTCTAGTGCTTCTACGAGTCCTCTTGAACTTGTTTGTTCTGATGTATGGGGCCATGCCCCCACCTCATTTGGCAAATTTAGCTACTATGTTAGCTTCATAGATGATTTCAGCAAATTTACTTGGATTTATTTACTTCGTCATAAATCGGAAGTTTTTCAATGATTCCATGAGTTTCAGAATCTTGTTGAACGCTTGTTTAATCGCAAAATTGTGGCTATGCAAACTGACTGGGGGATGAATACCAAAAGTTGAACTCCTTTTTCCAGCAAATAGGAATCTCGCACCATGTGTTGTGCCCTCATGCACATCAGCAGAATGGATCTGCAGAACGCAAGCATAGGCATATCGTAGAGGTTGGCCTGTCCTTGCTCGCCCATGCATCCATGCCCCTTAAATACTGGGACCAAGCCTTTCTAGCAGCAACTTTCCTCATCAACCGTGTCCCATCAAAGGTCATCCAAAATTCTACACCATTAGAGCTTCTTTTTCAGCAATCTCCAGACTATAACTTTCTTCGCACCTTTGGTTGTGCGTGTTGGCCGAATTTGAGGCCATACAACTCCAAAAAGCTGCAATTCCGCTCTAAACGGTGTGTATTCTTGGGCTACAGCAATATGCATAAAGGCTTTAAGTGTCTTGATATTTCCCAAGGGCGCATTTATATTTCCCGGGATGTTGTTTTTGATGAACACATATTTCCATTTGATGATCTTCATCCAAATGCTGGTGCTCAACTCCGTTCGGAGATTATTCTTCTTCCAGACTCTCTTAAAAACGATCTAGGGGGTGTAACTACTGCTGATCCAACTTTGACTAATTTTCCTAACCTTAATCCTGAGTATGGAGATGTTTCAGGAAAAACTGGTGAAAATTTGGTGCAAAATGGGCATCATTTCATGCCATGGGCATCATCTGGCACGGAAGGATCAGGCGCAGATCCCCATGTTGCTTCGCCTGCGCCGGCTGGCGGCGCATCTTCCTCGGATTCAGCGCCTGGACCCAGCAGCTTCGTGCAGCACGCGCCGTCCTTTTCAACGCCGCAACAGCCCACTCCAGCTGCGCCGCGTGGCAGGGGCAATTCCCTCCGCTTCGATCCGGTGGAGCCACGTGGTTCGACGTCGCCGACGCCCGTGGACCCACCGTCGCGTGTCACCTCGCCGCTGGCTCCGACCGCGTGGGGACAACCTGCGACGACAACGGCGCCAGGCGCACAGGAAGCTGCAGATTCGCTTGCGGATTCACCTGCAGCACCGTCTGCTTCGGATCCTGTGTAAATTGAGCCCTCTGGATCTTCTGCGGATGGTGCGTCTGGTGGATCTTCTGTTGCTGCACGCCCGGTGACGCGTCTACAACACGGTATTCGCAAACCAAAGTTATACACTGACTGCACTATACGGTATGGCCATCTCACTACTGTTGGAGAACCTGAAAATGTATCTGATGCTCTTGCTCACCCAAATTGGAAAGCTGCGATGGATGCTGAGTATCAAGCCTTGCTTAAAAATAAAACATGGCATCTAGTTCCTCCTAAAAAGGGATGTAACATCATTGGTTGCAAATGGGTCTGGAAAATTAAACACAAGGCAGATGGTACAATTGATAAGTACAAAGGTCGACTAGTTGCTAAGGGGTATAAGCAAAGATATGGTATTGATTATGAGGATACGTTTAGTCCGGTAGTAAAGGTAGCAACTATTCGACTTATTTTGTCTGTTGCAGTATCCAAAGGTTGGCATCTCAGGCAGCTTGATGTACAGAATGCATTCTTGCATGGGGACTTAGAAGAAGAAGTCTACATGCAACAACCTCCAGGCTATGAAGATAAAATGCATCCGAACTATGTGTGTAAGTTGGACAAAGCCCTTTATGGCCTCAAACAAGAACCTAGAGCATGGTACTCTCGTCTATGCCGTAAGTTGGAACAACTTGGTTTCATGCCATCAACAGGAGATACATCATTATTTTTCTATAGGAAGGGAAATATTATAATATTTGTGCTTGTATATGTTGATGATATTATTGTTGCCAGCTCTTCACAAGAAGCAACAACAGCTTTGCTACGAGATCTTGAGAAGGAGTTTGCCTTGAAGGATTTGGGTGATCTTCACTATTTCCTCGGCATTCAAGTTAAGAAGATTGAAGATGGCTTGTGCTTTCACAAGAACGGTATGTAACTGATGTTCTGCAACGTGTCAACATGAGTAAAAGTAAGCCCATCAGCACACCTCTCTGTACCTCCGAAAAACTTAGTCTTTATGATGGAGAAAAATTGGGACCTGAGGATTCTACTAGACATCGTAGTATTGTGGGGGCTCTACAATATCTAACACTGACACGTCCATATATATCTTTCGCTGTCAATAAAGTTTGTCAATTTCTTCACTCGCCAACCACAATCCATTGGTCAGCGGTGAAAAGGATCCTTCGGTATGTACAAAGTACACTTACCTCCGGGCTTAAGATAAGAAAGTCACCATCTCTACTTGTTAGTGCTTTTGCGGATGCAGATTGGACAGGTTGTCCTGATGATCGATGCTCGACAGGTGGATTTGCTGTTTTTCTGGGATCTAATTTGGTGTCTTAGACGGCTAGGAAACAAGCTACAGTGTCTCGCTCAAGCACTGAAGCAGAGTACAAAGCATTAGCGAATGCAACTACAGAAGTAATGTGGATCAAGAAATTGCTGACAGAACTAAAAATACCACATCCCTCCTCAGCTCGGTTATGGTGTGATAATCTAGGTGCAAAGTACTTGTCAGAGAATCCAGTGTTTCATGCTCGTACTAAGCACATTGAAATAGACTTCCATTTTGTCAAAGAGCAGGTTGCTAGGAAGCAACTAGAGGTTCGGTTTATCTCTTCAGAAGATCAGTTGGCAGATAGTTTCACTAAGCCCGTGTCAGCAGAAGATTGAAGACTTTTCGGTACAATCTCAATATAGTAGATAGTTGAGATTGACGGGGGGTGTTAAAGGATGATGTACGGTAGATAGGCTCTAGGCTTCATGGTGTATCTTGGTTTGTTGTAATCCTCTAGCTTCTTGTTTAGGAAGTAGGGTAGGTTGTTGTATTTCTCTTGCCTTGTACTCTAAGCCTGTAAACGCCACGCCAAAGGCTGTTCTTGGCCAATATAAACACGAAGCCGTGAGCCTGAGAAGGCATCACGTTCCACCCAAACTCACAACTTATTGGTCTGTAATCAGAGATGGCACCTGCATCTAATTTTTTGGGAGCAGAACCAGATGAGCAGATATGGGACGCCCTGTTCGTCTTGCTGATGACTGGTGGTTAATGCTGATTTGTTCTGAGAAAAAAGTACCGCTGGCTGATAGCTGGTGACTGATTTGTTTTGAGAGAAAAATACCGCTGGCTGGTGGCTGATAAACCAGACGACGAGGGTGTAAGTTTTAGTGAAGCTTTTCTCTACTCGTGAGCTTCCGTGAGCTTCAGAGGGCCAGGGCTTCCGTGAGCTTTTTGGCTTCTTCCTCGTGTCGCGTCGATGCCCGGTCGCCGTCGTGCGTGTCGTTTTACGTTTCTTGGACATGAGAAAGCTACAAAAGGTTTCCTAGATCAGTAAGGTGCCAGCCGGCAGCCGGTCGATCGACAACGACAATGCTAGCTCCTGTCCTGTGGTTGGCGACTTGCATTATTACTTGTGAGCGCGACAGGCCGGAGGCGACTCAGACGAGCAGGGTTCCTCGTCGATCGTGTCGCCGTGTACTCGTGTCGTGGGTAGCATTAATTCCGATCCGTGCGGTGTGCCGCCGCGGCGCCGCCGATGCACGGCCGTCATACGTCGTCGCGCCCGTACGTTCAATTCCCTCGACACTCGAACGCTGTCCGTTTCTCCGCTCGACAATGGGATGGCACTGGGGAGCGATATATACCCAGGGCGTCTCTGCTTTCTGGGACGGTCTCGCCCGCCCTTGCCGTGTCCACGCGTGCGTGTCGCAGTGAGCGTACTGGTCGGCACTGTGGGTGCCCGGCGCGGCGGCCGGGCTGGGTTGTCTTGGAATGGCGGCGCCGCGCCGCGCGGCGTGGGCGGCAGCGGTGGTGCTGCTTGTGGCCGTCTCCACGGCCAAGGAGTGCACCAACCAGGCGACGGCGTCGCACACGGTGCAGGCGCGGCTGCAGGCGTCGCCGGAGTGGCGGCAGCGCGACGAGCCGCCGTCCCACGACAACCACCACCTCAACCCCACCGACGAGGCCGCGTGGATGGACCCCTTGCCGCGCGACGCCGCGGGGGATGGCCAGCGGGAGGAGTTCGACTGGGCGATGCTCTACCGCTCGCTCAAGGGCCATGATCAGCATCTGCCTGTCGGCGGCGGCGGCGTGTCGTCGTCGTCAGCTGCCGCCGCGGCAGGGCCGTTCCTGGAGGAGGTGTCCCTGCACGACGTGCGTCTGGACCCCGACGGCGACGCGGCGTATGGGCGCGCGCAGCGGACCAACCTCGAGTACCTGCTGCTCCTCGACGTCGACCGCCTCCTCTGGAGCTTCCGGGCCCAGGCGGGGCTGCCGGCGCCGGGGGAGCCCTACGGCGGCTGGGAGGACCCCGACGTCGAGCTCCGGGGCCACTTCGTCGGTACACCCTCTCTCCCTGTCCATCGGCCCACCCGCGCGGCCGCGCCGACATGCCCTGACCGTCCCTCTCGCAGGGCACTACCTGAGCGCGACGGCCAAGATGTGGGCGAGCACGCACAACGCCACGCTCGCCGGCAGGATGGCGGCGGTGGTGGACGCGCTGCACGAGTGCCAGCGCGCCACCGGCACGGGCTACCTCTCCGCCTTCCCCGCCGAGTTCTTCGACCACTTCGAAGCCCTCGTCTACGTCTGGGCTCCCTACTACACCTGTACACCATCCACAAGGCACGCCTCGCCGTCGATCACCCCCGACCATGCGTCGCTGGCCGGTTGCTAATCGAGGAGCAATGATTCTTTTGCGCTTCCTGCAGATCATGCAGGGACTCCTCGACCAGCACGTCGTGGCCGGCAACGGCAAGGCGCTCGGGATGGTGGTCGCCATGGCCGACTACTTCGCCGGCCGCGTCGCCGACGTCATCCGGAGGTACAGCATCGAGCGCCACTGGGCGTCGCTCAACGAGGAGACCGGCGGTATGAACGACGTGCTCTACCAGCTCTACACCATCACGGTACTGTCAGCCTTTTCATTTCTCCTGGGAAGGCCTTCATCAGAGATTCAGAAGAACATTCTTAGTGATTGGAGTTGCTAAGACGTCAAACATCCCGCTTCTTGAATACTTTCGGCAGAATGATCAAAGACACCTGGTGCTGGCCCATCTTTTCGACAAGCCATGCTTCCTGGGGATGCTTGCAGTTCAGGTCTCAACTCTGAAGACCTCAATTCATTTAGTTCTGTACTGCACTTTCAGAACAAGTTTGCATGAATAATCTTGTGTAGTTACTAGACACATCTACATGCCTACATCAAGTCATCAACTACTTAAAAGATTGTTGTCTATTGATTTTTTTTTTTTTGCATGAAAACACATTTTGGAACATTACATGATTTTTCCCCCCATCGCTTCGCCTTTCAGGCTGACAGTCTTTCCGATTTCCATGCGAACACGCATATACCTATTGTCGTAGGTGGGCAACTGCGCTATGAAGTTACAGGTGATCAGCTTTACAAGGTAATTCAAGTGCTTGCACATAAATTTTAGGTGTAGGGAAGAACCTAATAATTTGAGAGTTTTTATGGTACTTAGATTTTCCTCTAATTTCCTCCTATTTCCTCCCTAAATTTTATTTTTTTAAGAAAGGATACAGTGGTCATTCAACTTTGCACACCCCCTCAACTGCGGCCTCTCCCACCCCAATCCCCGAGCCCGACCCTGACCCCGACCCCAGCACGTCCGGATCTCCTCCGCCGCCCTACCTCCTCCATCGTCGTCGCGCATCCCGTGCCTGCTCCGCCGCCTTGGAGTGTCCCCTACCTCAAGACTCAGGTGCGCCCGTCCCCTGGCTCCTCCTCTGTCGCCGCCGCCAATCCCCTGCCTCCGCCGTCGCAATTTTTCGCGTCGGCTCGTGCTGCTCCCGCCTAGAGCACCGCCTACGCCAGGGCGGATTAGATTTAGCTCGATTGTGCGGCGACCGGGACGGCGGCGGTAAGCGACGGAGGTTGCTGAAACTGAGCCGCCGCTCGATGATGTGCGGTGCTGCCGGGCGATCCCGGCTGGTGCTGCTACCAGTCAAGTCACGCCAGGGCGGTGTCCCGAGAACGTCGGCCTCGCCGCTCAGGGCTCGGAAGGCTCGCCGGATACGAGACGGGAGCGCTGCCTTGTAGGAAATGGAATTCAGAGAATTTGCACAGAGGCTAGATGCATATGCCAAGCTTTGCTCAATGATTGGCCCTTCAATTTACGGTCATTCTGATGTAAGAAGTCTATTGCATGCTTGTTACTTGGTGATCTAAGAAGGTATACCATTCTTACCAAGTGACTGATGTTTCCTCTGAAGCAATGCTAATCCGTTTACCAGCTGACAATGTTCTCATGCTGTGCTTTAAACTACTCTTACTGTAGAGGCTGCCTGATGGTGTTCCATTGAGAGGGGACATTCATGTCTTGCTTCTGGGTGATCCATCCACAACAAAATCACAGGCAAGTATCGTTTGATTATTTTATAGCATTTACTTTGATGGCAAAATTAAGTGACAATAAAACTCATTTGGCATGCACCTGGTTTAACATTATGTGAATTTGTACTTTAATTCAGTATCAGTAACTGGCCACTACTGCATATGATGTTTTGCCACTATTTAAAAGCAAAGATCTGCTTTGCATCATGTGAACTTGTACTCTCAGTATGAGTAGTTTGACAGTGTTGTGTATGATTGCTCTGTCACTATTTAAAACTAAAGGTCCCTAGTTTGTTAACATGCATGTCTATGTTTCGACAGTTCCTCAAATTTGTAGAGAAGACAGCTCCTATTGCAGTCTATACATCTGGAAAAGGTTTCTCTGCGGCTGGTCTAACGGCATCTGTAACACGGGATAGTAGTTCGATAGGTTTATTTCACTGAATTGTTGTTCACTGAAGTTCTGTTTCAAAGGTTGTAAACATTTCTTTTCCTCTTTAGTGTGAGTTTTGGAAGGAGGGGCCATGGTTTTGGCTGATGGTGGAGTTGTTTGTATTGATGAATTTGACAAGATGAGACCTAAAGACAGGTAGATGTTCTTGTGAAACTAGAACAAATATAGTAGTCTTCACAATTTTTGGTGTGCTTTCTTGTAACCACATTAACCTAGTGCCACTTCTTTGCAATTCCAGAGTTGCAATTCGTGAGGCCATGGATTGGCAGCAGCAAGAACTGAAGTTCTTGAATTGAGTTGTAAGGCTAACTTTATTTTCTTGGCTTCTGATGTATACTATTTTTATATATAGGTACATTGAGTACTGCCGTGCTACTTGCAAACCACAGCTTTCAGAAAAAGCAGTTGAGATGCTGCAAAACAAATATGTTGAGATTAGACAGGTATGCACTAGACATTTCCACACAATTAACTGGTTTAGGATTCTATTCCTCTTATTCCAGATGTCATTTGCATTGCTGACTCGAGTTCAAAACTTCCTTGAATATAACCCTTCATATGTGTTCATCTTCAAGATAGCCAGAAAATGAGACAGCAAGCTCATGAAGCCATCATACGTTTGAGTGAATCTCTCGCAAAGATGAGATTGTAAGTACTACACATGCTATAGTTGGAAGATGTGTATATATCCATTCTCGTGTGCTATGGTTCTAGTTTAATTGTTTCATTACAGTCATAACTGATGTTTGAGTGACTCTTAGGACAAGTGTGGCTACGCCAGAGCATGTTGAAGAGGCATTCAGACTATTTAATGTCTCCACTGACACCGCAAGATCTGGAATCAACGAGTATTTGAACTTGTCACCAGAGATTGCAAACGAAATCAAGGTTAATCTTTGCAACCTGAAGTTAAAAATTCAGTTATCAACCTTGCATTTTTTGAATGCCTTCCATTTTGTTCTAGCAAGCAGAGGCACTAATAAAGAGGCGAATGGGCATTGGAAGCCACATATCTGAGCGGCGGCTGATTGATGAACTAACTAGGATGGGAATGAATGAATCCATTGTAAGGGTCTCGTGATATATGCCTGAAATGGTATTCAAGTTTTAAGCAACTGTTTTCTGATAATCTCATCACTCAATGTGTTTCAGATAAGAAGAGCCCTTCTGATCATGCACCAAAGGGACGAGGTGGAGTATGAGAACACCATGTGATCATCCAAAAGGCTTGATCTTGATGTGGGTGGAGAATACATATCAAATGACATTGGAGGCGTCCTCTCTACAACTGTCCTGTGTGTATACCGTCATTGGAGGTGTCCTTCCTGCAGGATGAGGCACGCAGGCTCTAGCTTATCTCTGACTGGAATATTGTGATCTGCACAAGAATGAATGAATTTCTTGCATCGTAGAGATAGCCAGATGTGCAGTGTACCACATAGTCTGTTGCTGTGACTGATCCAAATAGAAACAGAACTTCCACATCAATAAATTGAAGTATATAACTAAGTATCGGATCACCATTTTTTCCCCATCTCTTCCTAGTATCACATATTGGATTTCTACGGATGATGAATATCAGTGGCTCTAAGCTGGCAATCAGGTAAAAGAGTTGTAAATATGATGATTCATTGTGGTTGCAACACCTTTGCGACGAGTGTCTTAATATTATTAGTTGCAACAAGACTAGCAATTTGTGAAACTCCAATTCTCCAAAAGGATAATAGACAGTAAATTCTACAGATCAGTGAACACCATTCACTTAAGTAAATTTGCTTTTAAGAACCAAATCATATAACACAATCTAGCCATAATCGCATAAACAAGTCATTTGACAAGAAAGTGCCAACAAAACGCGACATTAAAAAACATTCAAGCTGTCAACATAATGATCCATGGCTCTTTTACTTTGGGTAACATGATCTGTCAAGGTAATTTGGTTCTGTAGTTGCTTACACAGAAGAACTATTAATTTCAAACAAAATGACTGCATATCAGTGATTATGTTCCAGTAAAAAATGTAGAGGCTATATACAATTGAAGCTACAAACATAGAACTGCAGTCACCATAATATATACCCTCAAGCAGAGAGCCAGGTAAGCCCTGTACCCCAGGTCCTCAAGCAGAGAACCACCCCTACCCACTTCAGGCGAAACTGACCAATTGGTTAGGACTAGCGCGGCTAAGAAAGCTGCAGACAATAGGAAACCATGCCAAAACAGAGCTTTGTCATCAGCTCATTGCATGGTCATCAGGATGCGCCTCTGGACGACCGCCTTGGAAGGCCTTCGGAGTTTTCTTCAGGTTCCGCCTCACCATCTTCTCAACTTGCTCTATCGAGCTGGACAGTTTCTTCTCTATGAGATCAGAGAGAGCTGAATCATTTGGTTTGGATGGAGTGGCCTGCAAGAAGCAGTCAGATGGAGTGGCCTTCAGCTTGCCATTGGCCAAAGTTGTAGGGGTTGCAACAGCTTGAGCTTCCTCAGTTTTCGGCATGCTGCTTTCTGCTTGAACTAGAGTTATTAGACCCACAAATGGTGAAGAATCTTCTGTCCACTGAATATGTTGCCGAGCTGCAGCATGCTGTTGGCGACTTCTCTCAAGAGCCTGCAAGTTTAGTACATCAGTAGATCTCCAAGGGAATGTAACTCAAAGCATCTAAACTAGGTATGCATCTAACATCCAAACAAATATTTTGATCCTGCCATCCCCATGGTCAGAGTTACTTTTCCCGCCTACTAACAATGGACAAACAATTTGTTATCATTTTACAAATAACAGTATAAAACTATCTCTAATAGGTTAAAGGTGTGGATAAGTAAACTCATTATGGGCAAATGGATTACAGAGGAACAAGCACAATTTTCTGAAATGAAGCAAAGTTTGCTGCAGGATTTAAATTACTGTCAATATGAACACTAATATTGCTTCTTTATGTGAACTAATTCATATTTTAAAAGCATGCTTATTTTAATTTGCAAAAAAGATTCCAGTCGAACACAATTGTACCAACTTTTAGCAGTGTCAACAAATTCCTAGCATATTCATGAAGATAATTTCATAATACAAATCACGTCAATGGCAAAACCAGTAAAACAGTGATGAAGGATGACAATGTATCAAATATCTTGCATCAATTGAATCGTTCTGCATATAATGTCAAAACCTACACGGCTATACCATGAGTCTATGATTACAGTAATCTCTGCTTCACTAGGTTCTGCATATATTTGAGGAGGGTGGATTGTTGCAAGTAAGATCCTCAACAACTTAATTAATTCCGATCAACTTCTAAACATTAACTTGTATATAACCTTTTATACTGGTCACAAATTCACCCTCTATAATGCACCTAGATCATAAATGCCAGTCGCCATATGCTGTAACATCTTAACAAGCTGACACATGTGGAACATTGTAATTGCAGTAGCTAATTTCTACAACCAAACCAGTGCAGCAATTCAGTCATGCGGTAAGTGAACCTCTAGCATGTTTGAGGGAAAAAATGCAAGTGCACCTCTAATATCAGACAATTCTACTCGCTATTATGAACCTAGATGACAAATGCCAATTGTTGTATCTCGTACAATACTTTTTAATAGAACAGGCGACATGTGCAATTCTGTTGTATCTCGTACAGGGAAACATACTTCTTAGTTGTAGTACATCATCTCAGTCATGTGACAGTGAACAGAATATTTAAGATCTAATATACTTGGGGTTAATAAGGGAACATGAAGTAAATGGAATACAACAAAATTGGCCATATTGCTTACTGGACCATTATGTAAATTTAAGCACATTTAAATTGTCAGGCAGCTAAAGTCGAGTAGACAAGTAAGACAGAACAAAAAAAGCATGTTAGCCTTGTTAGAAAATTGTTGCTAGGCCATTTGAATTATAAGACCGAGACGAAGGCTAGGTAAAATAAGACCTGCGTGCGGCCGCTGAGGACGTCGACGGCGGCATCGTGGATGCCCAAGATGCGTTTCACCGACCCCGCGCACGCAAAGCACGGCATTCGGATCCCTTCGAACACTGCCACCTTCTCCTTGACGGCCGCATCGTCATCGGGCAAGACGGCTGGCCCTCGCCGGATCCGGAGGGGAGAAGCCGCCGCTCCGCGAGGCAGCTCGACCGGCCGGCCGGTGCTGCGAGTCCCGCCCTCATCGGATCCGGAGGGGAGGAGCGCCGCGGTGAAGAGGGCGGGGAGAGGTGGCGGCGCCAGCCGCCGCAGCCGCGACCCTCGCCGGATCCGGAGGGGAGGAGCCCATCATCGACGAGCCGCCCGAGCCCACTGCTGTCACCGAGGAGGATGAGGATGATGGCCCACGGGTGCGGCGGCGCGGGGGAGGATAAAGGAGAGGGATGGAGACGAGCAGGGAGGGGTCGCGCGGGAGCGGTGGCGGCGACGACGTGAGGAGAGATGGGAGGGGTGGAGGCGAACGGGCGAGCAACGAGGGGGCGCGAGAGCGGCGGCGGCGCGAGAGGAGAGGGCGGGGTGACCGCTAGGGTTTGGAGGTGCGCAAGTGGACTCAGAGGCGGTTAGATGAAAGGATGCGGTGACGAATTACGATAACGTGAAATAGTTAAATAAATTAGCCTTTTTTAATGAAAACATCTTACTAGTGCAACGGTAGTTCACCTTGAGTTTAACTCACATCTCCCGGGTTCGAACCTTGTGGGATGCATTTATTTTGGTTTACTCTTTTTTCTTCTTTTGCTATTTCTATTTTATTTCATTTTTTGTCTTTTTTGTGTGTGGGCATGGTAGTAATATTATTCTAATGACTTTGTGAAGGTAGACTACACATCCTACACATTTGACTACATGTCTCACTTGCAAACATTGAGTATATGTGAGACATGCATGCTTTACAAAGATGTATAGTACCACTATCTTCATATCATCAAAAATTTTAATAAGGTGTTCATGGATCCAAACTAAGATGTTGTGTGCATTTGTGCAATTTTCAGAGCATTTTTTCCTAATATTGTAATTATTTGTTGATTTACTAAAGAATAAATGTTAAAATACCCTAAGCTAGGTAGAAAAATCTAAAAACTTGCATGGACACACCATTTTGGTGTACGGTCATGAAAAAAATTTTAATTGATTCTGACAAAGTGGTGGTGCATATCCTCACAACTGCATACATGTCTCACTACGACCAATGTGATTGTGTGAGAGATGTCGCCACATGTGAGATATGTGTATCACAACTATCTCCAAATCATCTCAAACTTTAATAGAGTGTTCATGAATCCAAACTAAGACGTTGTGTCCATTTGTGCAATTTTCAGAGCAATTTTTCCTAATATTGTAATTATTTGTTGATTTACTAAAGAATAAATGTTAAAATACCCTAAGCTAGGTAGAAAAATCTAAAAACTTGCACGGACACACCATTTTGGTGTATAGTCATGAAAAAAAGTTTCAATTGATTCTGATAAAGTGGTGGTGCACATCCTCACAAATGCATACATATCTCACTACGGTCAAAAATCATAGAGAACATAGAGAAACTTTACTAGGATGTTCATGATCCAAAATGAGGTGTTTATGAAAAAAAAGAACATAGAGAAAAAAAACAAAAACAAAAAAATTAATACAAACACTGTTCAAAAAATATGACCCCGTAGGTTTCGAACTTGGGAGGTGGGGGCTTACAGTCAATTGGTCTTACCATTAGCCTATGTAAGTATGTTCGATAGGAATAGAGAGATTTTATTTAAACAAATATATCAGACCTATGGAGCCCACCTGACTGACCTTTATTTTTTTCTTTTCCCGTGGCTAACGAACAAACAAAAAATTGCCGCGGCCAACGAACGCACAAACAAAAAAAATCCAACCAGCGAAAAACGCAACGAAGAGCGAAAAAACACTGCACAGGAGAGGAATCGAACCAGCAACCTCCCGCATCGCATCGTGTGCCTCGGTACGCATTGCTGAAACCAATAGGCCTGGACAACGTTGGTTGTTAAAGTGCACCCGTCGCTGTATTTAATGAGGGTAAACATAGAAAAATTACCCCTAATTAATGACTATTTGGTATGCAAAATCATGTTCTAAATGACCTCTAATCCCAAACCGGAGGGAGTATAGTCATGTGAGAATGTGGTGATACACATCATTCACAACCATGAACATGTGTCACATAGTCATGTGACTAAGTGAGAGAGGTTCATGGTTGTGATGGATGTGTAGTGTCACTTTGTGCAAATCATTTGAAAATTTAATGGCATGGTAATGGAGACAAACTATGATGTTGCGTGCATTTGTATAATTTTCTGACCATGTTTATCTATTATTGTGATTATTTTATGGTAAATTGAAGGATACATGTAAAAAAATACCCTAAACTAGGTAGAAAAATCTAAAATCTTGCATGGACAACTCATTTTGGTGTATGATCATGACATAAGAATTTCAAATAATTTAGAGAATATCGTGATACATATCCTTCACAACTATGAACATGTCTCACATATACTCATGGGAGTAAGTGAGAGATATTTATGATTGTGATGGATGTATAGTTGTGTATAGTTCAAATCATTTAAAATTGTATACCCATATATTTAAATTAAAACAAAGATAAAAATGACAAAAAAGTGAAATAGGAACAAATAATCAAAAATATTATAAAAACATAAAAAGGGGCATCTATGGAAACCCGAGACGTAAGGATCAAAATGCTAGAGGCCTAGCCATTGTGCTACTCAAGTGTGTTTGTTAGTTGGGCAGCGTTGTTTGTTTTTTAACCTTAATTCATCTCGTACCGTAAGAAGGATGGCTGAGCCACATCGGTTTTTTGGGTCACTTCGGTTTGCTCGGCACAGAGAGAAAAGAGAGCGCAATGCGCAGATCAGATATTCATAATTCTTAGTCCCACCTCGCGTCTCTAGCAACGACGATCCATACTTTTTGGGCGCATCATCCTCTGCCTAAATTTTAGCAGTTGTGCAATGATTCAAGAGAGAATAAACATCACGTTGCAGCTTTTACTTATTTTTGCAACCGCGACCAGATTAATGCCATGTTTACCCTTCTCCCAGACTCGCTTAGATTAGAATATAAGCGAAGATTTTTTCGCTTTTCGTCTCGTGCAGTTAAAATCTCTTGCTTATTTTAACCGATAAAGGAGAAATAAACAGAAACACCCCCTAAAGCGATCAGAAATTGCAGCACAGTTCTCTCCAGATGAGCCTCCAGAGCACAGCCGTACCATATTGCAAGTTCGTTCAATTCAGTTATTACTTTGTGAAGTACACTACTAGAAGGTGTCCATTCACTCGTCCTGTTCGCTTGGCTTATCAGCCACCAGCCAGCAGTACTTTTCTCTCAGAACAAATCAGCCACCAATAACCAGCCAGTAGTACTTTTCTCTCAGAACGAATCAGCACCAGCCACCAACCAAACGAACAGGCTCACTGTCTTCTTCAACTAGAAGGTGTCCATTCCCCAACCGTGAAATGGTGTTCTGACAGTGCGGTCATTCTTACTGGAAAGAAGAGGCGTTATCAGAAGCAGAGCACTTGTAGCATCCTACACGAATCACACGCCGCACACATCCTCAACCACGCACAAGGCACAACAAGATGCCATGAACTGAGAAAACAACCGCATCGGGGGTGACATTGATGCAAAATTAAGCACGCATATACGCAGGATGATTAAATCGAATTGTTGAATTGATTGAAACAAATGGCAAGCAGCAATGGTACAAGTGTCGATCCCTCTCTCGAAGGGAAATTGAAGAACAAATAACAAGGCACCAAATTAAACTGGTGGCACCAGCGACATCATTATACCTGAGCATTTTTGGCCCGGCCCGACCCGGCCCGCTGGCCCGGCCCGTGCCAGGCCCGCCCACAGACCTTACTGGACGGGCGTGGGCAGAGATCTTGAAGCCCGCGAAAAAAAATTTTGGCCCGAGCCCGGCCCGAAATGCTGTTTTTAGTTACTTTACACTATAAAATGCGCGGGCGGCCCGCCCAAGCCCGGGCCCGGCCCGAAAACTGAGGCCCGACACGTCCCATGGGACGGTCATGGGCAGAATTTTCTCAGCCCGAAAAACCCGGGTTTTTTTTCGGCCCGGCCCGGCCCGTGGAATGCTCAGGTCTAGACATCATCAATCAATTCGTTAAATTAAGCAGAAGAAAAGGGGAAAACGAAGAAGATAGACACGTCGAGGAATCAGCGCGGCCATGTCTCCGCTCCGTCTCTTCCTCCCCTCCTCCGGACCGGGCGGCCGGCAGCTCACTGAATGTAGTAGGCGAAGAAGGAAGCCACGGCGGCGCCGAGGGCGGGCGCGACGGCGGAGGACCCGGTGGTGGGGGCCGGGGACGGGGTGTCCGCGGCGAGCGCCACGGTGGCCGAGGCGGAGACAAGGACGGCGCAGGCGGGATCGGAATCGAGGGAGAAGGGGAGAGCAACGGGGGAGACAGAGGAGAGCAGTTGCGGCTGCGGCTGCGGGACGGAATGAAGTAGCGACGAACTCACGAACCCTAATCGCCATCTTTTTTTAAAAAAGAAAAACTATAGTAAATGAATAATACATCTTAACTATAATATTCCTAACATTATATTCACAATTTTGAAGTTACAATTCTACCCTTGTTAAGAAATAAAAACTACGAAACTGCAATTATTACCATCTCCTCATCCCCACATTTGTGGAGGAAAGGGGAGGAAATTTTTTCCTCCAAGGCCCACTCGTCATAGAGATAGGAGGAGGAAAATTTTTCCTCCATCCCATTTCCTCCTAGCTTCATAGCCATCCGATCGACGGCTCTCGGTCGACGTGAGCCATTGAACTTTTCCCCAATTATAATAAAATTTTTCTAATAATTTTCCTCCAACGCAATCAATTGTGGGGAAAATTTTCGTCAGACGTGATAATTACAAATCTGACTGAAAAGGATGTTGTTCTCTTCTTCCACCCTCTTGATCTCAACTTTTAGGTATTGCTGACCATAAGGCTAACTCATGAACCAGGAAATTGCAACGTTTTTCATGGACACAGTGAATTCTTCCCACGCATATGCAACTGGAGGCACATCTGTCCGTGAATTCTGGTAATGCATCATAGAGGCTTAAGTTCAGAGTTTTATTTTTTTCAGACATGCCATGTCTGAAATTCTGAAATGGTTTCTGTCAGGTCCGATCCAAAGCGTTTAGCTGGTGAGCTGAACAGTGACACCCAGGAGTCCTGCACAACTTACAATATGCTCAAGGTGGTTCCCCTGTTCATGCTCACCAAACTCCAACTGCATCTTAGTCCTTTTTAGATAATTCTACTACTTTTTCACGACAAAAGTAAGTTATAATTTGCACAACAAAGCCTGCAGGTTTCACGCAATCTATTCAGATGGACGAAGCAGATCGCGTATGCAGACTACTACGAGCGAGCGCTGATCAATGGCGTGTTGAGCATCCAGAGAGGAAGAGAACCTGGAGTGATGATCTACCTGCTTCCCCAGGGCCCTGGGAGCTCAAAGGCAAGGAGCATCCATAGCTGGGGAACTCCATATGATTCATTCTGGTGTTGCTATGGCACTGGAAGGGAGGATTCCAACTTTTCTGACCTGGAGAATTGGATGTAAGGTTCTGAATGGTGTGGTTTCTGTCTGCAGGGATCGAATCGTTCTCGAAGCTGGGGGATTCCATTTACTTTGAGGAGAAAGGTGAAGTACCAGCACTGTATATTACTCAGTTCATACCGAGCACGTTCAACTGGAGAACTGCAGGCCTTACTATCACTCAGCAAGTGATGCCCCTCAGCTCATCAGATCAGTATCTTCGGTTCACGTTCTCCGTATCTGCAAAGGTAAATTTGTATGAAGTTACTATACATATCACTACTGTATCTGACAGAAAACTTTGATGGTCCTTCGTAGAGTCATCAATTAGCCCCATTTTTACTGTCATGTAGGCAAATGGTCAGTTTGCGACATTGAACGTGAGAATACCATCGTGGACATCTTTGAATGGTGCAAAGGCAACATTGAATGACAAAGATCTGAAATTAGCATCTCCAGGTATGCCCATCAGCTTGCAGCATAACTGAGTGGGAAAAAAGATATCCACAAAAAAGTTTAATGGGTACAACTACAGGCATAATATTGTTCTGACACAATTTTTATTTGTCAGGGAGCTTCCTCACAATCAGCAAGCATTGGGGTGGTGATGATCACCTGTCACTCCAATTACCTATCCATCTTAGGACTGAGGCAATAAAAGGTCTGAAGTTGAGCTCTGTTTTGATCAAATTACAAGTATTTTTTCCGACATATATTTAGGTGTATGTTAAATGTTTGAAATGCAAAGCTGAGTGCTGTAACTGAAACCTTCAGATGATCGGTCGGAGTACGCATCTGTACAAGCAGTCCTGTTCGGGCCGTTCGTCCTCGCCGGCCTCACCACCGGAGACTGGGACGCCAAGACCGGCGGCGCTACCGCCGCGGCCTCTGACTGGATCACCCCCGTCCCCCTGGACTCCAACTCCCAGTTGGTGACGCTCGCGCAAGAATCTGGCGGCAAGGCTTTCGTGCTCTCCGCCGTGAACGGCTCCCTGAAGATGAAAAAGCGGCCCAATGACAGCGGCGGCACGGACGCCGCCGTCCACGCGACGTTCAGGCTCATCCCCATGAAGCCGCCGGCGCCGCCTCGATGCTCGAGCCGTTGGGCATGCCGAGGATGGTGGTCACGGACAACCTCACGGTATCCGCAGAGAAGAGCTCGGGTGCTCTGTTCAACGTCGTCCCCGGGCTCGACGGCGCGCCCGGCTCGGTGTCCCTCGAGCTCGGCTCCAGGGCGGGGTGCTTCTTGGTCGCCGGCGGGAGCGGCAAGGTCCACGTCGGCTGTAGTGGTGACGTGCTGAAATACGGCGGTGGCGTGGAGTTCCGGCGGGCGGCGAGCTTTGTGCGGGCCGAGCCGCTGAGGCGGTACCACCTGATGAGCTTCGCCGCCAGGGGGCTGAGGCGGAGCTTCCTCCTGGAACCATTGTTCACCTTGAGGGACGAGTCCTACACCATCTACTTCAACCTTGTAGCTTGAAAGATGAAAGCAGATACTGGCTACAAAAATATGTAGTGGCAAGAGCACACATTTTTAAAAATAAATGAAAATTCTAGATGAGGCACTTGCTGAAATGCCAAATGAAAAAGGTAGTGGTATTGAAAAGGTAAAAAAATTACCGGGCATTTGGTGGGACCAAGTACCAAAATAGTAGAAAATTACTAAGATGCTCTTTTAATTATGTCTAAATATATTTAATTCTTGTTTTAAGAAAGATGAAATGAAAGTACCTACAAGCACTACTGGTACTTCAAAGGCATTGTAACAAAGCTCTTAATATAAAGGAGGTAAATTGATATTTCTTTTTATGTCTGCCACTCTGCCAAAAGAACTTTGATCTATAATAGTCCAATTGTTCACGCACATCTTTAGGTATAAAAAAGGATATGAGGTACATTGGCAGACTTGAGAGTACCGAATTAATCAGCACCGGCCTACCCCCGACAGACAACACTTTGCCTTTCCAACTACTTAACTTTTTCTGAAACCTATCCTCAACTTCTCTCCAATCATTGTTCGAAATATGTTTGTGGCTCATCGGGATCCCCAGATACCTGAAAGGCATCACTCCTTCCTTACACCCAAACAGACTCACATATTGGTCATCTCTCTCCTTGGCTTTGCCGAAACAGAAAATTTCACTCTTTAACAAACCTAGATGTGTAGGTGGTTTAGGAATTCTCGACTTGGATGTGCAGAATGTATACTTGCTTAGCAAGTGGTTATACAAGCTTTTAAATGAGGAAGGTGTTTGGCAGAATATAATCAAGAAGAAGTATCTTCAGAATAAAACGTTGTCACAGGTAGGAAAGAGGAAGGGGGACTCACATTTCTGGAAGGGTCTAATGGATGTTAAAGATCAATTTCTTGAAAGAGGGTGCTTTGTGGTCCATAGTGGCCATCAAACGGATTTCTGGAGAGATTTATGGATTGGTAATAAACCTTTGATGAAGGTATTCCCTTCCCTTTATAACTTAGCGCGGAACAAGGAGATCTCGGTTGCGAAGGTCCTAAGCTCTTCCCCTCTTAATGTTTCTTTCCGAAGAGCCTTGGTGGGGGCTAATAGGGATAAGTGGATGGAACTAGTTGGGACTATACTACATGTACAGTTAGGTGATCAGGACGATGAGTTCATGTGGGGCCTTGGGAACAAGGTTTTCTCTACGCAATCTATGTATAAGGACATTATGAGGATGGAGGGAACTCCTCGTAGTTACTTTAACTGGAAGGTAAAACTTCCAATAAAAATCAAGATTTTTCTTTGGTACCTGCAGCGGGGGGGGGGGGGGGGTGGTTCTGACTAAAGATAACCTAGTTAAAAGAAATTGGAAGGGGGATGGGAGATGTTGTTTTTGTGACTCAAAAGAGAGCACTCAATATCTATTTTTTGAATGTCAAATGGCAAAATTGGTTTGGGGCGCGGTCTCCATTACTTTTGGGTTCAGACCACCGTCTTCTATGAGTTCAATGTTCGGCCCATGGTTGAAAAGTTTCCATTTCAGTTTAAGGAATAAGATGTTGATTGGTGTTGCAGCGGTGTGCTGGGCATTATGGCTTAGTAGGAACGATGTTGTTTTTCAGAGAACAACTCCTAAATCATTTTTGCAGGTGATTTTTAGAGCGGTGCACTGGATCAGAAGTTGGGCGATCCTCTCTAAAGAGGAAGCGAAGGACCAATTGAGGGTTGGTGCGCATTTGTTGGAGGTTCAGACGTTGAGCTTCTTCACAAAGACTGGCTGGAACATCTTCAAGCGTATTGAGTTTCTGTCCTCTTAGTTGTCGTGCTGGTTTGTATCTCGAACTGTTCACAACATGTGTGCTGTTGGTTTGGTCTGTTGGGTCTTGCTCCTATCCGGGGCATTTTCAGTTGAGTTTACAGCCTACGTGTTGTTGGTTTAGTGTCTATCGTTTATGGTTGTAAGCTTAAAAGACTTTGGAAGTGGAAACCAGAACTTTTCCTTAATCTAGAAATAAAGGAGGTAAATTACAAAATGCAACCATTGACAACAGAGAAAAAACCATGCATCACACAGTGTTAAGGATGGCAAGCTAACCACGACCAGGGTTTTTTTATTTCTTTTAATAATTTTATTCGGTATCATTGAAATCACCAAATTTTATTAAATTTAGATGTTTTATTTGCTAAAATTTGAAATGAATAAATAAATATCAGGAATCATTATTAAAAGTGATAGATATTTTGTGTTCAACACCAGGCTCGTAGCTTAGTGGTTCGGTAGTAATTTAGCATCAAATTGTATAACAAAGCTGAACATGTAAATAATGATAATACAATTCAAAATGTTTGAATTTTTAAACCGAAAACTTATCCCGCACCGTATATCATGGATTTTGTGAAAATTCAACAAAATATGATCACGACACTTTACAAGTCTAGTGGTGTACCACCAAAGCATTAGGAATTCAACACCACCATGTGTGGGTGTGTGATGCTGCAACGGGCACAAGACAAGTGGGAGCGGGTTTCTCAATAGTGATGCTTTCATGAAGAGAATAACATTCCGACTAAACCTTAGAAGCCGGGAACGTGGAACGTGACCATGTTCCTCGTTCCGGAACGGGAACGTTCCGGTTCTGGGAACAATTTAGTGTAAAAATCCTTCATAAGCATTGTTCCTCGTTCCGGGAACGTTCCGGTTTCGGGAACAGGAACAGGAACATGGCTTCTAAGGACTAGACACCATTATATTAATGCTAACAAGAGATCTGGTATAGGGTTTTTCATTCTGAACCCTTGAAGGAGGGCCATTTTATAAATAGTGCCTCCAAGACCTAACAAGAGAGTTGGGGAATGGATCATGTTCTTGTATTCTAAAAGATAATTAGTCCATGTTTGAAATGATAGTGTGTGTACACTCAAAATGATAAATCCGCGTGGATCATCGAGTACGCTTTTATAAAATGGATACTGTATCACATAAGCCAATGCAAAAGAAGCAACACGAGCATGCCTGAACTGATCGACTTATAGGTTGTTTGGGGTGGAACTTATCCATCTTAGTTCGAGCACTAGACGTCGCATGGGTATTCATAATTTTAAGGATGTATTCCTAGTAGGTGAACATTGTCATCGTTCAGAAATAAAAACAAAGGAGCAACACTCGGTGCACTCACTTTATATTCTTTTTGTTCCCATTATGCATACACAACTCGGCCATATATCAAATTACATTATTTCAAGTAATGATGGAGCACCTTGTTGTACACTCATCCATTCCTGGAAAGCAAGCTTCTTTTTTCTTGGCACAACAATAGCAGTCAGGCTTACTATATAGTCTCTGCAATCAGAATGGATGCACAGGTTCTGGTTACCCATTTCATCCTGACCGCTCGGCCTATTTTTCATGTATGAAAACAAATCTGTTAAGGTTCATGACACATGCAAATAAATGACCCTAAATAACAAAAAAATCAGTGTCATGAAACTAGGTACTCATTAGTTACCACTTAGTTCATCTTAAAATGAAGAAAGAGCTCTAGGCAATATATTTTTTAAGGATGTGGGCAAAATACCATCTATTTTTTGTACTAATTAACTTTGGAAGACAATAGAAGCAACAATTTTTATTTATTCCACTTACATTCCGCATGAATGGAGAAGTATCCGAGGAGCAGCAACGAAAGCAACACTAGTGCACCATTGTTCATTCTGTGTTTCTCCATGCTGTAAATTTTAGCATGAATAGTTAGCACCATCTTTTAAACCATATATATTGTCTGTAGTTTTAAGAGCATATGTTAGCTACACTTTATTGGACTATTTTTCTTCTCCCTCGCACAATCCTTCTAAAATGCCAGACAAATTCGCTTGTTCAAATTTACATACCTTCTGAATATAGAATTATCTTAATCAAAAGTCACAACTTATCATGGCCAACAGATAGTGATGATATCACAGAGAGCATGTGGCATATAGGATTTGAAGTAATTCATAAAATTTTATTTGCTACTCCCTCATTTCAAATTATAGGTTGTTTGACCTTTTTAACTTCAAATTTGGCCGCTCATGTTATTCAAAAAAATTGTGCAAACATGGTCAAATTTAAGTCATTCTTGAAGAACTTTTATTTATAAAGCAAGTCATAAAAAATGATATGTAGCACAACTTTTTTGAATAAGATGAGTGGTCAAACTTGGTGTCACAAAAGTCAAACGAACTATAATTTGGAATGGAGGGAGTATAACTTACTCAGAGAATATTGAATTTCTTTTCAAAAACTAATTTTTAGTGACTTCAACATTCTTTGAGAAACTTTTGGTCGAAAATAATATTCAAAATTATTTCATCCCATGAATATTTAAGTATTTGTGAAGATTTTTTGCAAAGTATTTTTGTGCCCTAAAATTTAGATAATCAAAAGAGACCTATTTTTGGGAAATTCGTTTTTAAGATTTTAAATGCTACATATTTGGTTTTATGAAAAATGGGGTCACCTACATCTTATGTATCACAAAAACCTTCTTGACCAGTGAGAGATGTTATTCTTCTGATTTCACTCGCCTAACCTTGTATTGCATATTTGGCACTGTAAATGGTCTTAAAAGAAAATATTTTAAACTTCAAGGTTGTATATCTTGTTGAGTATAGATCATTTCTCCACTGGAGGTCACTCAAACAAATATAAAATTTTGTTTCTTAAAATTGGTCTAAATATTTGTAATTAATATTTTCACTGCTTATGTGACCCACCTCTCTAGATACCTTTATTCCCAAACAATTGCTATTGACCATTCTCAGTACAAGGTTTTGTTGCTTGATTTCCTAGAATGAGATGTCCTATAATGATTATTGAGTTGTCGATGAAATTAAGTCTCTCGGTGCACAATTTCATTTCATACTTTCACATGTTAGTAGACTTCGTTTAAGTGACCAATGGGAGTTGATGAGAATGTGTGGAGATGAAACCTGAACACTCAATTGAGTTCCATTTCAGTTCCAAAGCTCTTGGTTACTGTGTACACCACATTTCATCTTGATTAAAAAAACCCCAAATCTTCTATCTTCTCATAAATTTCATAATATGTCATAATTTTTTCCTACATGTCATATCATTTAATGAGAAGTAAACTCATATAAAACTTGCATGGCATTGGGGACCATTTGTGAATGAGGGACACAAATAAAACAAACATTTATGTAATAGTGTAACTACCTTAACAACCCATGGGAAATTCTTAAGCTTCAAAACATGCACCCATCCACATTCTTGCAATGTTGCACACTTCCTTGGCTTCAATCGACTGATATTTTCAATTAGCGAGATTATTGGATAGGGCTTCGGGGTATTGGAAATCTAAAAGGCATCAAAGCTATAGGGGATGTCCTTGAAAGCTGGCTTCGAGGATTTGGCGAAGCTAATGGGGATAATGTCAGCGATTTGGGAGCATATAGGATTGTGGCGGGATGGCGGTATTGGAAATCTAAAAGGCATCAAAGCTATAGGGGATGTCCTTGAAAGCTGGCTTCGAGGATTTGGCGAAGCTAATGGGGATAATGTCAGCGATTTGGGAGCATATAGGATTGTGGCGGGATGGCAGTGGTGTGCGTCGTCGAAGACAACACACGAGTAACGTGAGAAAATGAGATCTCGAAAATAGGATTCATCCCAAATATGAGGGGAAACAGGTACTTGGAGCAGAGCATCACCCTTATTCATGAGATAAATGTACTTACACCAGAACTTCATAAAATCTTAAGGTGCCCAAACTTAGCACCTTACACACAAAAAATGAAAATTAAAAGAAGAAGTTGACTGAAGAACAAGAATAGAGGCCACTCTCAGTATAGGTTGGGGAACCCCTTTAGTAACAGTTTCCTGACCAGTAATGGTATGTTAGTATACTAAAGACACCCAACCCGATACTCAAGGGATTTTTTTTTACTTTAACCATTTTTAATCTAAAATTTTAAAAATAACTCCTTCCAAACTAAAATTCTAAGTCCTTTTGGTCACGCCAAGATCCGTAGCGCGATTAATACTTGAGTCACGCCACATGATGTGGCGCGACTAATGTACACGGTGGTATTAGAAAAAGTCGTATCTGACATGGCGGACGGAGTCACGGCACACCGTCTGGCGTGACTCCAGACACGCCTGACACTTTCATTTAGTTGTGTTTTGTTCTTCTTTTTAATTAGCAAATGAACTCCTAAATATGCGAAACTCGAGATGTATGATCTATAAAGTGCATACATTCCATTTTAACTATTTGCACTTCAAACCATGGTGTATAAAATGAAAAATCTAATATCGAAACAGCCTAAGTATTATTGGATCAACACATCAAATTTGCTAAGTGTGAAAATAGAGCCAACTAGTAACCTTTGGACCTACTTTTTGAGAAATTTTACACTGATGCCTTAGACACTTTTTTACTACAATTGAATTTGGATGTTCATAGAGAATTTTGGATAGGTTGATGATAAAGAAAAACAAAGAATTTCTAGTTTAAGGGAGGTTTAAAGTTGGAAAGTTGTGTTGTTTTCTAAGTATGTCAGCTAAGTAGAAAACAACACAACTTTTCAACTTTAAAACTTCTTTAAACTATAATTTTTTTGCTTTTATTTATCATCAACCTATCTAAATTTTACTATGAACATCCAAATTCAATTGTAGTACAAAAATGTTTAAGATCTCAGTGTAAAATTTCTCAAAAAGTAGGTCCAAAGTTGACTAGTTGGCTCTATTTTCAGAATTTGCAAATTTGATGTGTTGATCCAATAATACTTAGGCTATTTCGAAATTAGATTTCTCATTTAATACACCATGATTTGAAGTGTAAATAGTTAAAATGGAACGTATGCACTCTATAGATCATACATCTCGAGTTTCACAAATTTAGGAGTTCATTTACTAATTAAAAGGAAGAACGAAACATGACTAAATGAAAGCGGAAGGTGTGGCTGGAGTCACGTAGATGACTGGAGTCACGCCACAGTCTGTAGCGTGACTCTGTCCGCCACGTCATATGCGACCTTTTCTAATGCCGTCGTGTATATTAGTCACGTCACGGATCTTGGTGCGACCAAAAGGGCTAGTTCTTGAAATTTAGTTTGTGAGTTATTTTTAAAATTTTAGATTAAAAAGGGTTAAAAAATTCTGAACGAGGCCACGATATAGAAGTTTATCAAGTTTTATCACTCGAGAGGCATTGCAGTTTGGAGGTTGTCTAACAAAATTGGTTATCAACACATGCAAGGAGAGAAGAATAATGTGTGCCAATTGTGTGTCGAGCAATTGGTTCCTCAGAATTGTAACGATTTTTTGAGTAATAAATAAATCTCTCTTTTTTGCTCGTAAAATAAAAGAGATATAAAACTATATTAGTAGTTGACTTTTGCTTCCTATTTTTAGACTTGGCACGGGAATTCACTTTTTCCCCAAGAATAAACCACCATGTAATAACATTATTACATGGTGCACTCGATTTGTAATAACTTTATTCCCATTATTCATACAAAACTCCCCACATAGTACAATTACATTTTTTTCAAGTAATGATGGGCAAATTCTGTTACATTCATCCAGCACCGGATAGCAAGCATCTTTTACTTTGCTACAGCACCAGCAGTCATGCTTACTATATAGTCCTCTGCAATCAGAATAGAAGCACACTTGCTTGTTACCTGTTTCATTCATGACTGCTCGGCCTATTTTTCAAGCATGAAAGATATAAATATGTTAAGTTACATACATACACAGAAAGAAATATTCTTACAATGGCAATATGTAATATTTTTTTTTGAAAGGATGTTGAAAAAAATACCAGCTATTTTGTAGTAATTAAGTTTGGAAGATTTTGGAAGCAATATTTTGTTTTATTCCACTTACATTCGGTATGAATGGAAAAGCATCCAAGGAGCAGCAATGGAAGCAGCAGTAGTGCAGCACTGTGCATTGTGTGTTTCTCCATGGTGCAAGAAAGAATGTTGTATATTTTTGGGAGATGTGTTCTACTGGAATGGGATGCATTGGTCCATACATTGTTCATATATGTAGGACAAATAGACTCAATGCTGCATGATAATTAGCAGTAATTGGTCACTGCCAACTAGTCATGAATAAGGTCCTTGTAAAGTTAATGGAGGCTAATTTCCTTCTATTTTAAATCAGGGCCATGTGGCCAAAATAATTCCATTGAGATATTATGGATAGATTTGCTCAATTCAATTTGACACCAACCAAGGCACTGCCTGATATAAGAAAACTAAAACTTTATGAGTCGATTACTGCCAGCTTTTCATGTTTAAATCACATATAGCAATCTGTAGTTTTAAGAGCATATGTTAAGCTAGTCTTTATTGCTCTATTTTCCTTCTCTCTTGCAAAATCCTCTTTAAGTACCGGCCAAATTGGCTGGTTCTAATTTAGGTACCTTATAAATTTTGTACTATCTTAAATAAAGCCCCAAACTTAAGATGGCCAACACATAGCGATCAGAAATTGGCAATAATAATTAACCAAGGTGGTATTTTTTCCATCCCAGCCTCATTACGGTTACTTTCTCTCTGTCAGAATCCCCACATGGAATTCGCTATGAATTGGACAAATGAAATGGTACTTCCTACAAGATCAAAAAGATTGCCCCATTATGGTAATAATAATGTAAGAATATAAGAATATAAATTTTAAATACGGAAGTTTAAAAAACCTATTTTACTACGCTCAACAAATCACAGTCCATTTGACCCCTAACAAAATTAGACAAAGTGGATTGCTAGTGCAAAAACCAGTTTCGTATAGGCGGCTACGCGGTCTACCATGGCTAATGTATTGCACATGCAGTTGGTATCATGAACCACCTTTGCAGAAAAAGAGGGGCATTGGTAATGGTAAAAGAAAATGTGGTAGGGTATTCCCTCAATAACATTGTGGGAAATTCTTAAGACTGCATTGGGGAACGATAGCGTTTTTCTCCTCTGCAGCAGGCTGCTGGCAGACTTCCGCGACGCGAGAGGCGGGCTCCGTTTCCGGGAAGCCTGGCGTAGATAGCGAGCTTCCGGGATGCCGACGTGGTGTGGGGCCCGCGCTGTGGTTGTTCGTCCGCGCCGGCAACAGTAAGGGGGGGGAGAGAGGGAGGGTGGAGTTCCGTCGCACCTCGCCGGTGATAGCGGTCGATCTGCGCCGGCCGTGGGTGAGAAGGAGGGCCGAGCTGCACCGCGTTGGGGAGGGCCGAGCTGCGAAGGGGGAAGAGGAACTCCGGGGACCGCTGTTGTGCCCGCAGCTGCCGCGAGTAGGGGAGGGGACGGAGGGAGCAGAGCCGGTTGTCGTGCCCGAACCCGTCCGCCGCCGTGGGAGGAGCTCGGGAGAGGGGCCGCCGAGCCAAGCTCGACCGCGTGCCTGGATCCGGCAAACCGCGCCGGGCGCCAGGAGGGAACCACACCTCCCTGCTCAAGCTTGACGACCCAACCGTCATGCAGATCGAGGAGCGTCGACCTTGTGTCCCTGCTCCGCCTCCGCTCCCGCCCTCCTCCTGCTCTGCTTCTGTGAGAGGCCGACAACAACGAGGAGGGGCGGCCTCTGCCGCGAGGACAGATGCCGGTGTGGGAGACGAGAAGCGCGCCTCCGGACGCCGCCGCCGCCTCGTGGCGCTGGCCTCTGCTCAATCCGCCAGTGAAGGAGGCCACCTGGGGGCACTGGCCCTTGCACGGAAAGCTCTGTCGGCCAGCCACGCCTGCTCCACCTCGCCAAGAAGCAGGGGAGGACGTCGCCGCCACCGCACGTGAGAGAAACAGAGATGGACATGGAGAGCGCCGCCCATGATTCCGCCGGCTCGAGAGAGGGTGCTGTGGTGTCGGAGGAGAGGCGCACCGGGGAGGAGGAGGAGGGGTGGAGGAGCTCGGGAGGGGGCGGAGGGGTGCTCGCCGGTGGAGGGAGATGGAGATCTGGGAAGAGGTGCACTGGAGAGGAGAGGAACTCGGGGGGGGGGGGGGGAGGATGCTCATGGGTGTAAAACATGAAAGCTTTGAAGTTGAAACCTGGGAGGAAGGAACATACTTTGTGGGGGTGACGATCCGAGATAGATGGACAAACATCAGATGTGATGTATTGACTGTGTATGGCCTGGCAAACCATGATTGGTCCCTGGGATGCAATGAGATAGTACTTCCAACTATGATAGGGGTGACTTCAACTTGATCAGAGACGCAACCGACAAAAACATAGGTGTGGGGGACCAGAGGCTAATGGATGCCTTCAATTCCTTTATAGAGAAACACAGCCTGCGTGAGATGCACAGAGTGGGGCCAAAATACACATGGACCAACAAATAAAGAAAATCCAATTCAGAGCAATATTGATAGAGTGTTGACAACTACGAGCTGGGAGATCAAATTCCTTCTAAGCAATCTGAATACCCTCACAAGGGTGGGGTCGGACCATTGTCGACTATTTCTGAGTACTAGAGGGGGTGATGGGAGGTGCAAAGAGAGATAGTTTTTCTTCGAAAAACAGTGGAGTTCAATGGAAGGCTTTCTGAATATGGTGGATAAAAAATGGGGGGGGGGGACAAAAGAAAAATGCCCAGAAAATGCATATTCCCTTGACAAATGGCATGTGGGAGTGGCAACTCTGAGAAACTTTCTCAAAGGATGGGGGTGAAATATCAGGGGGGATTACAGTAGAAGAAAACAAGAGATCATGAAACAGATCCAACAGTTTGATGAGGACATGGCAGAAAGGACAGGAGGACAAGATAACACTAGATATAGAATGAGGGGTGAGTAGGGATGAAAGTGGTGTGGATAATTTCCGCATCCGATCTGATCTGAATCTGAATTATGAGAATATAGAGAAGAGTTTTTTATATCCATGCGGATGTGGATAATCTGAATCTGATTGTGTGCAGATGCGGATTAGGATATGGTGTTAGCAATATCTGACGGATATGGATTATCTGATAATTGAACGCAGATAATTCGAGGCTTATAATAGGATATCCGACTACTATGACAGACCACTACAGCCCATACACTATGACTTTTTACCTATACATAATAAAAAGGGCAGAATAAAAGTGGCTTTAAGCATCCATATTTAATTATTTGGTTTGACGTGCTTGCTATACTCTTAAGTATAAGTTGAGAACTCATAATAATTTTATTCGAGGTCAGAGTGTGAACTGTGAAGTGTCATTCTCGACAGTGAAGATTACTTTTATTATTAGCGAACCATAAAGAGTATTTTTCATATTATGTTGCTACTTTATGAATTTGCTTTAAAAAATATTGATCACCATTTGAAGCCGAATATAAGCATGTATTATCTGATTATATTAATCTGTGTCCGCTCCAACACCGATCCGACTCCGCACCATACCGACATCCGAAAAAATCCGCATCTGTGTAATATCCGCTCAGCTCCACATCCGACAAAAAAAAATATGGATGTGGATATGGAAAATGTATTAACCGATCCGATCCAATATGCTTTATCCCAAGGTGTGAGTTAGAAAATGAACTAGAAAAACTCATGGAAGCTGAGGAAATATTTTGGCAACAAAGAGGGGGTGAGAAATGGACACTTGAAGGGGATGGTAATACAGCCTTCTTTCATCTAGTAGCAAACGTGAGGAGGAGAAAGAAACTAATCTCGTCCATTGAACATGAAGGGGTGAACGTTACAGATGTGAAGTAGATTCAAAAGATCATTTATGATTACTACAAGAAGCTGTTTGGGATCCAAACAAAAAGAAGCATAAAACTAGGGGTGAAGTGTGGAAGCTAACGGGGAACTTGACACCTGAAGATAATGGCTGGTTCACGAGACCATTCACAGAAGAGGATGTCAAAACAACAGTTTCAGCATGAAAGAGAATTCAGCGCCAGGACCGGATGGCTTTAGTGTGACCTTTTATAAAAATTGCTAGGGTACAATCAAAAGGGAACTGATGGGGATGGTGAATGACTTCTACCTAGGCAACTTAGGTATTGCTAGACTCAACTACGGGGTGATAACACTGATCCCAAAAATCAAGGATGCTAACAATGTGAAGCAATACAGACTGATCTGCCTCCTAAACATCAGTTTCAAGATCTTCACGAAACTACTAATGGACAGGCTCACAAACTACGCAAGCAAACTAATCAGCCACAGTCAGACGACGGGGGAGATACATAGTTGATGGCGCAGTAATACTTCATGAAGTAATGCATGAGCTTAAGAATAGAAAGATTAAAGGGGTGGTACTCAAGATTGACTTCAAGAAAGCGTATGACAGTATTAGATAGGACTTTGTGGAGGAGGTGCTAACGAAGAAGGGGTTCTGTGACCAATTAAAGAAATGGATCATGAGCACTATCGAGGGGGGCAAAGTGTGCATCAACATGAATGGAGAGGATGGACCGTACTTCAAAACCCACCGAGGACTGAGGCAAGGAGACCCACTATCTCTGCTCCTTTTCAACCTAGTTGCAGATGCTTTGACCTACATCATGGATAAGGTGAGGGGGTAGGGGTACATCAAAGGGGTGGTGCCGCACCTAGTCCAAGGAGGGGGGCCAACTCATCCGCAATACGCAAATGACACTATCCTAATGTACGAGGGGGTGAACAGTCGATAAAAAACATGAAGTACTTGTTGTACTGCTTTGAATGGATGACGGGTTTAATAATCAATTACCACAAAAGCGAGGTGATAACTTTTGGGATGGACCGAGAGATGGAACATAAGATTGCAAACATGCTGAACTGCACAATGGGGGCGCTACCAATGAAATACCTAGGTTTCCCAATCAGTGACAAGAGACTGCGGGTAAGTGCCTTCCAAGGTATTGTGGGGAAGATGAGGCTTAAGCTCCAACCGTGGAAAGGGAAACACCTAACATCAGGGGGGAGGCTGATCTTAACCAATACATCTCTGAGTAGCATGCCAATCTATATGATGAGTCTCTTTCAACTACATGAGGGGGTGCATCAGCAGATGGACACAATCAGGTCTAAATTCTTTTGGAGGAGCGATGGAGAACAATTTAGATATCACATGGTCAAGTGGGAGAACACATGTTTGCCAAAAGACTTAGGGGGGCGGGAATCATTAATACACGAGTCCTGAATGAAGCTTTGCTTCTGAAGTGGGTGTGGAGAATACAAAGCCATGGGGGGACCTGTGCTGTGAGCTGCTCTGACAAAAATATCTTAAAAACAAACCTTTTGCAAGATGCAAAGCTAAAGGGGGCTCCCAATTCTGGAAAAGGATCAATAAAGTGAAACATAAGCTTAAATGGGGGCTGTCTATGTTGTGAACAACGGCAAAAACACCTTATTCTGGGAAGATGTATGGATTGGGGATATACCATTGAAACTATCTTTTCCCCAAATTGTTTGAGTATAGCAGACACAAACAATGCACGGTCAGTGATTGTTGGACAGGGGTGAATGGGTGATGGAACTCACAAGACTGCTAGCAGCAGAGGAGGGGGCAGTGAGAGGAGTTGATAGAAAGGATCCAACATATCCACCTAAATGAGTTGTCAGACAACGTAAAATGGATCCTGGAAAATTCAGGGGTGTACTCCACCAAGTCGATGTACAGGCAACTCTTGCATCGAGGAGTAGTGAACAAACGAATGAAATGACTGTGGAATTGCAAATTACTAATGAAACTGAAAGTCTTTATGTGGCAGGCATCCCAAAACAGAATACAATCAGAAGAAGTACTGAAGCGGATGAAGTGGAAGGTCAACTCAAAATGTGTTGTGTGTGGGGTGTTGGAAACAACAGATCACATCCTATTTACATGCCCCGTAGCTGACTTAACTTGGGCGGATCTTAAAGAAGCTTTGGGGTGGGATAATCAACCAAGAAACATGCAAGACCTCCTGAGTAATTGGTTACCTTTGGGGTGTGGGAACTATGGCCTTAAACTCTTTTTCTTTGCAGCTGTAGTATGGTCCTTAGGGCAACTCCAATCGAGCCCTCAACTACACTCCTACCTCATCTATGAGGGTCCAAACGCAAAAAAACAGCTCCAACCGGAGCCTCATCCGCCCCCCGACAGATCCGCCTCATTCCCTCCCCTCGGACTCTCACTTGTAGGAGCTCCCGCTTCGAGCCCTCATCCGGCGACAGCGCCAACTCCCCCCCCCCCCCCGCACCTCTGCGGAGCTTTCCTTGCGCCGTGCAAGACGGCTTCCCCGTGCGAGGTACGTCGATTTCTCATCTCGGTGGTGATGCAGTCTACGCAAGGGAGGGGAAAGGGTACCTGTAGATCCGGCGGCGGCCATGGGGCCGGCAGCGGCCTCGCTACCTGTAGATCCGGGGGTGGCCTATCCCACCGCGGCAGCCATGGGGACCGGCGGTCACGTCCGCGGTGGCGGTCAAGGGGGCCTCCAGATGCGCATTGTAACATCCCAGAATTTTGAATGTTTTCCCATATGTGAATTTTGCTAAAATTTAAAACTTTTTGATTGTATATGTATGACACTCGAATTTTGAACCAAATGCTAGCCTCTCATCTCTAATCCATTAATTAGACCCAACAATTAATTTCAAAAATTTGGTTTATGTGTGAGTTGGATTTTAATTAGTTCCTATTTGGAGCTTATGGATTTTATTTGGATTTTATTTGAGTGAGTTTGAATTTGAAAGTATTCAAATTCAACTTATGGTTTAATCCCTAATTTCAAACTATTTCAAAAACCTTTCTAACTAGTGGGCCAGCGAACTTCTTCCGAAGTCTAGCCAAACCCCTTCAACCCTCAAGCCGCGGCCACCATAACCCCTGCTAACTTCTTTCGGCCCATCCACCGGCCCATCACGGCTTAACCGCACAGCACCAATCCCCCCTCCCCTGTTCTTCTTCTTCAGTCCACCACGCCGAGCCGCTCCACCGCGCCGCGCCTCACCTCGCGACCAAGTGCCAGACCGCACCGCCTTGACCCGCTGGCGCGCACGCCGAGAGGTGGCTCGCGCGCCGAGGTGGCCACGCGCTTTCTTACCCCTGCGAAACCACGGATTTGCCCCTGGCAAATCCCGCACGCAAGCCAGCGTTCCGCGCCTTGCTCCTTCGCCGCCAAGGCAAAGGGAGAGGGGACAGCTCTGGCCCACGCGGGTTCCCTGTCCCCGTGATCACCACGCGCAGCAAAACCCCCCAGGCGAGGCCCCCGGAGCAAACCAAATCACTTTGGGGTCTCTCCCCTTTTGGTACCTCTGTTCTGCCGCCGAGAGGGGAGAAGGAAGGGAGGAGGAAAGGCTGCGCGTGCATCACCGCCGCGCTGCCTCGCCGGAGTTGAAGACCCCGAAGCCGGAGCCGGACGAGTAGCAGGGAAGGCCGTCCACGGGCGGGCGGAAACCGGAGCAGAGGACCCTGACGTGCCGCCGCCACACCTCGCCGTCGCCGTCGACAACTTCCCCAACGCGGCCATCACTGCAACGTCTTCATCTCCGCCCCTCGGTGAGCCAGACCGCACCTCCTCTCCTTCTTCACCCGTGGGAGCGCGCCCCTGCGCCGCGCCACCGGCCCTCGAGCCGTGCACATGCCCGTGCGCTCGCCATCGTGGCGTACCCCAACGCCGCGCCGGTCGTCGCCGTCCGTACCACCGTGCTGTCAAGCATCTGTATCCGGCCTTCGTGCCGTGGTGATCCTTGCAGGTGATTCGCTGCGGTGCCGCTTCACCGTCGTGCCGCAGCCCTAGGTTACCAGGAGCCCGCGTGCCAGTCCAGGTCGTGTCGCGCCTGCGCGCGCACGCACCCAGGCTGAACGCACCCAAGCGCTTGGTCCCGGTCGAAGCGCTGCTTGCTGCTGATCTTGACCACGCTCGCTTTTCTGCGTAAACCGAGCCGTGTCGTCTTGCTTCGCCGCCGCGCTGCTCGCCGCACCGCGTCTCGCCTCGCCGCGGCAGCAGGCCAAGCCGGCCCTAGGGGTTCCCGTCGGGCACCCGGCCGTGCAATGAAGCCACGCGGTTAGCACACAATACCACCGCGTCACAACTTTCTCTGTCCGGCCATCGACGCAGCGCTGCTCGCCGCGCGCCGCGACGCCGTTGCACGCCTCGCCGCGCCGGGACTTCCACCGTGTCGCGCTGCGCAGCGGCCACACGGGCCCAACCCCAGGGCCGTGGCCGCGTCAAGTTCTTCCCGAGGTCCTAGTGCCTCCCCCTGTGCGCTTGCCTGGACGCCAAGGCAGTCACCGCCGTCAAAGCGTCGCTCGCCGTCGCCGCCGGGCCTGCACCAGAGCACGCCGGCGCGCGCGCGCGTGTCGGAGGGGTACTAACGCACCCCAGTTTTTCCTCAAGGGTCTGCACCAGACTTCTCCGATGCTTGCTTTTGGAGAACATGGGCCGGCAAGGCCGACGCAGCCCATCTCGGCCTTTTTCTCTTTTTCCTGTGAACCCTGCAATTTTGTTCAGGGTGAACTTTTGGACTTTGCCCTTTTGGCCCACAAGGCTAAGTCCCGTGGGCCGAATCTGGCCCACTAACCCTTTCGGCCCACCAAGGCCCACTAACTGGAGACGATGACGTCATGCTGACGTCATCCCTATTTTCAAATTAAAAATCCTTTTCTGTTTTTAAATGATTTTGGAAATTGCTTTATAAATCCCTTTTTCTTTAAAAATTCATAACTAATTATCCGGAGCTCCGAAAATTATGAAACCAGTTGCGTGGGTTTCATAATTTCGAGACGCTCGCTGCTACCCTATCCTTTTCTGCTCTTGCCCTTGAACTGAGCCTCTTTTGCCCGCGCTCTTGGTGTAGAATTCGTGGCCGCTGCCCGCCACTGCGCTATTGTGGGTCTGGGACGCCGGAGCCCCGCAACTAGCCACTAGCTTGCTGCGGACAAGGATAACTTCCCCAAGTTGCGTTCGCACCGCTTTTCTTACTTGCACCGCTTTGGGCCGCATACCCGCTCTCGCTCTACCTTGTTCCGTGCTGCGAAGCATGCGCCGTACCAGGTGCTTGCAACTAGAATGCCGCGCGTGATGGACGGCCGTGCCATGAGCAGTGGCCACTGCTACAAGCACGGCAACCCCGTGTTGCAACCTAGCTACTACATCATGGTTAACGTCGCATCGCCAGCACTTGCTCCGCCATGCTCCCGAACACGCCTTACCATATCATCACCCTTTTATCGACCACAAGTCGATCCTTTCCTTCTCCTTGTGCAGCTGTCGCACACCTTGGCCTGATAATGCCTTGCCTAGCTCGATTCACCTTGCTTCTCTCTCATCAACCTCTGAGCTTCCGCTTTATTGCACCTATCAGTTGCGCTAATGCCTTGCTAGCGCGATCACCGAACCTTTAGCCTTGATCGGCAATCCCACCTTGGGCTAATCCTTCTTCCTAACTTATTTTCTAATATATATATATATATATATATATACAAAGCTAGTAGCTTAAAACTATTTTAATATAAAACTAATTACTTTGATTTCCATAAAATAATTAGTGCTGCTTGTAACTAGTTCGGATTTATTTTGGTTCTTCTAGATTGATGTTATTTGGAGTTATTACCTAGATGATTGTCGTTATTTATCTGCGCGTCGCATCTCGTGTAGGCTTGCGATCATGTTTGAAGACCCGAGCTACGACGACGACCCGAGCTGTGACAATGGGGAAGACCTTCGACCCGAAGGAAGGGCCCAACCTCTACTACTCTACGACGACTACCGCGCAGGTGTCATGTCACTCCCGACCATGTAGATCCCATGCATGCTATTTAGTTGCTAGTGCTTTATTTATGATGCTTTAGATGATTAAAATGCATAGACAATCTTTTAGCCATGCCTTAGTTTTGATATACCCTGTTCCTTGAACTTCCTACCTTTGGGACTAGCTACAGACCCCTAGCTAGTCCCCGATATTTGCTATCCATACATTTTCTGTTTCGTGATATGGATGGATCTCTGGTTTGGACTGAGATTGAGATATCTCGGTATTCTAGCGTGTGTTTTGGGTGAGTGTGTATCCTTGATGTGTTTCCTCGGGAGCGAGCCGCTTTGGTTACTTGTGAACGCCTGTCTAGGGGAGATGCGACCTGGCCTCCCGCCCTAGCAGCGTGTCGGACGGTGGGAGTTGGTGAGTGCTCGCTCTTGCAATTAAGGACCGATCAACAGTTTAACCATGATCTTTGGGCTATTTTCGTACAAACCGTTCGCCTTGTTATGGGCGGGGTTCGGTCCGAGAACTAGTTGGTGGTTGGCACTCAGCTTGTAGGCGGACCGGTGTGGTCGTGTGAGGGGGACGGGTTATACCCCCCGAGTAGACGTCGCCCTGGCTCCTCCGGGGATGGTCTCCAGCTCCCAGGCCCTGCTGGCAAGTTTCGCGCCCCAGTTCAGGACGAGTCAGGCTTGGAGAGGCAGGAGAGTGCCACCCACTGCTAGGTCTCCGGTCGTTAGGTAGGGATGTGGATCGGAGGCATCCGTTTCTGCCCTATCCGGCGGGTCCAATTGTACAACCTCTGCAGAGTGTTAAACCTATAGCTATAGTCCGTGTCCACTGATATGGACAGCCCACGGGTCTGTTACTCTGGCTAGACTTTTCTTGTGCTGCTTCTCTCCCCCGAGTGTGTGAGCCCGGCTTGGTGCCGTTGAGATGTGGGGTAGGAGTTGGTGACCTCACATCGCAGATGAGAGTGGGATGCTGTGTCTCGATTGAGACCCAGTGTTTTGGTGTACTTTCCTTGGTTGGGGTGTTGACCCCGGAGGCGTTGGCCTCGGAGGTGTGGATCTCCTCGGAGATGGTGACCTCTCTGCAATACCGCTTACCTTGATGTTGCTACCGCTGCTTGCATAAACTACTACGGCCATATATAGGCCTATCCATGCATACTAGAATTCACCCACCGCTTTTGCTCTTTGTTGGGAAGCTGACATGACCTACCCGCTTATCGGGTAGATGGCGATGCTTTCAGACCTGGTGATCGACTACGACATCGATGATGACGGATGGGAAGACTAGAGCTGGTCCTACACTCAAGTTTGCCGGTGGAGCTAGAGACGCTTCGCTTCGATAGATCCGCTGCGTAGATGATTTACCTTTCTTGTTTAGTCCAGTTGGACTTGTACCCGGCTTATGCCAAAATGTTGTACTCTGATGTATTAATAAAATAATGTAATTTCCTCTTTATTCCTGTGTTGTATGGATTTGTACCACTTGAGACAGGGATTGCACGTGATAGCCACTTCCTGGGACTATCACAGAGGTGCTGAGGATCGGGATTCCAGTTTCGGAAATCCGGTTCGTTTCAGGTGGTATCAGAGCCGTACTTGACCGTAGGGCGAGCCCTAGCAATGGCCGATAGTTTAGGACAGCTTAAACATCCTTGATTGAGTATATACTCCTTGAATTCTATATAAACCCCTTGAATTCTACTATTACATCCTTGATTTCTCACTAACTAACTGACTTACTAACAACCCCTTTTCATGTTTGCTGACCTTTGGATAACAACGGATGTCACTTGATCAAGATCAAGTCATGCTACGGAAGGATGCCCCGTACAAGACAAAGGCAACAACTGTAAACGCAGTGATGGAGATTGGGTATAGGAAAAGGGTGAAGACGACTCTACAGGACTTAACTGGACTACCCCCTGCTGAACCCTCAATACCAGTTTACACCATCACAGTTGCCCTACATTGGAATTCAGACTACCGAAGATGGAATGGAATGCCACCTTGTTGCCACTTGAAGTCTACATACCAGAGAAGCAAAAGGAACAATATGCACCCTTTCATCCCCTATCTCCGCTCAGGACGAAGCTTGGATAACACCACCTTGAAGATAATGATGAGTTAAGATTCTAATTCCAAGTGTGCCAACATAAGGAACCGGTATCTACTAGATGGATTGGGCACATGTAAGCTTGGATCCAGGAGTCGGAACCCTGAGATGCCCGTAGCTCAGCATTTGGATAAGATCCCTCGACTTGGAGTACACAAATAGTCGATTCGCAAAGGACTAAGATACTAGAAAAAGCTGTGCTACGAAAGGTAGAGAATGGGTTGAACTATTAAGTTCAGATTACCCTACAAGAAAGCATCACATATGTGGAATGAAGAGTTGCTAATTCACTATATGGAATTCCCTGAATGTGAAGTGTGAAACTTGGATGCCTGGGATTGAATCTCTCTAGCCGACCACAATTGACGATGGATTAGATGAGAAACACGGGGCCCGGATGTAAAGATATACCTAGAGCACCCCCTTTGGGAGGACAAAGCCACGAGAACCATGGACGAAGGAGAGTAGTCCAACTAAGATGGAGTATCTGAACTGAAAGAATTGGACAAGAAGCATTGGAATAGGATCAAGAAGACTTTATCTTCCTTCCACAGGACCCCATGCGCCACTTAGGCTACATATGGAACCCCTCCAGTCGGGAAGATGATTTTGGTATTGGACCCTAACCCGGAGGATCGTAAAGGTAGCAAGTGCTACAGGATATAGTATCAGTACTACTCGGGTCAAATGGATAACAATAAGTCATGTGACTCGAAGAGGAATATGGAACACAATTTACCTGCTTTCAATCAAGCCAGCATGGATAAGAACTTCACCAGCCTGTTTCGGAAAGTTCAGCACCGAGACATCAGATGGACGTATCCTTTCAAGTGATGCCACACTAACCCTAGTGAAACTCCCTCAAGTGCCCACGATATATTAGAATGTTTTTCCCTGGTGTATTCTCGGAGGTCTTAGGAGTCAGCCTCGAGATACACCATTGTTTGGTGGATTGCTTGAGTGATTGGATCTTAATGGTCTTATGGTTGTTATGCCTCTTCATGATTGTGTGAAATTGTACTGAGTGCTATGCTTGCTAGATCTTTAGATGACTCCTCTTAGAGACCTTAGCTACCCATCCTGCAAGATCAACAACTTGAAGAATGAAGACCGACGTGTCGAGCATACTCACAAGATCATGCAACCTCGACAAATCAGATCAAGACTTCAGATGAGTTACCCGATGATCATTGGAATCGAGTTCGCAGACCAGAGAATGAGTACCAGAGAATTTGAAACCTCGAAAGGTCGGAAGTGCATGTACCTCTATGGAAGCATATATTGGTTAAGAGCAGTTGAGTACCCTAATATATCAGCGATGCATTTCGGATAAGTTCAGTCGATCCCACTTTTGGAATAAGCAATTAATAAAGAAGCTCTACTGGACACCGTATATTAAGCTAGTGGGGAGAAGAACGACCTCGGCAACTACTGGACACAGGTTATCTGTTCGACCTCACAGCTGGAACCTACCTATTGGAAAATAAGTCAGAAGAGTATGATAAGCATACCAGAGTAAGGTAGGTGTGACCTCCACGTGAAGCTCCATCCCAAGAAATAGGAACCAAATTGACTAGAGTGAGATTTCGGATGGGAATAGTCACTCACATAGTCGAGGGTGTTGCAGATGACCCCTCTTAACATGGACTATCATGAATGGGAAGTAACCATTCATAGTGTTTATGACCAAGAGCTATTTGGACATGTCGGATGTTGCTAGCACGCTGACGAGAATCGTTGGAGACGTGCTAAACCAACAAATGGATTACTATAAGAGTGGCATACGAAGATTTTGTAAAGACTACTGGACAATCAGAGAATTTCTGGAGGTTGAGAGATCACCCAGGAATTGGAGGAATTTTGATTAACCGCACGAGACCCTATGATGGAATACAAGTATTACACTAGGGTGAACCATTTGGAAGTGCTTATACAAGAAGCTGAGATATCTCCTAAGTCACGAGATGGCTGAGTAAGCAAAAGGAAGTTATGATCACCAAGAGCCGCTGGTTAATGAGAGTGCACGCCATAAGAGGTGCGACTGCACTATTGTTTTGGAAAAACTGGTAAATCTAATTATGGATCAAGAGATAATATTTTATATCTTCAACATATCCCAGATGGGTATGGCTTCAAGAGGATTTCTTGGATAAACTAGGGAAACCTAGAGAATATATGAAAATATGGATGAAGAAAGGATATTTAAGGAAACTCAATATTTGGTTGGCGTACCTGTCTTGGAGAAGCAGTCAAATTGGACAAGGATGATACTATACCTATGGGTACGCTAAGACTACAAGCTTCGGTATATGGCAACCAATTGGATAATAGATCGCCCTATGTAATCCCACACTTGCTTGCTGCAAGATAGGCTCAGAGATATCGCCGGAATTGCAGAACTCCGCTAGGCCTAAGGAATACGACTCCCTCATATGGAGAGAAGTGGGAGACTCGTGCCAAATTGGAATAAAAGTACATAATGGACGCCATGAGAGTACGGCCGAGTTCATACGAAATGAATTTTGGAATAAACTTAATGGTTAAGAAGGATGTGACCTCAAGTGAGAGGATTGGAATAAGATAAGACTATCATGCCTCAAACTGCTCTGAGTTTATCGAGCTTGTGTAACACGGTTAGAAGAGATGGATTAAGGCTAAAGAGAGCTCTGGCCTACGACAGGACTTTCCCGCGGCCTTGGACAAAAGTAAAGATCTTGAAGATATGTGGACTAATCGTAACAAAGTGCTTAAGGATGCTAACGAAAGAGGACATCAACATCCTGAAGACTTACCGAAGAGGAGACCCTCACATCTCCCAGTACGAGCTTAATCTCGGGGACGAGATTCTTGTGAGGGGGGAGGAATGTAACATCCCAGAATTTTGAATGTTTTCCCATATGTGAATTTTGCTAAAATTTAAAACTTTTTGATTGTATATGTATGACACTCGAATTTTGAACCAAATGCTAGCCTCTCATCTCTAATCCATTAATTAGACCCAATAATTAATTTCAAAATTTTGGTTTATGTGTGAGTTGGATTTTAATTAGTTCCTATTTGGAGCTTATGGATTTTATTTGGATTTTATTTGAGTGAGTTTGAATTTGAAAGTATTCAAATTCAACTTATGGTTTAATCCCTAATTTCAAACTATTTCAAAAACCTTTCTAACTAGTGGGCCAGCGAACTTCTTCCGAAGTCTAGCCAAACCCCTTCAACCCTCAAGCCGCGGCCACCATAACCCCTGCTAACTTCTTTCGGCCCATCCACCGGCCCATCACGGCTTAACCGCACAGCACCAATCCCCCCTCCCCTGTTCTTCTTCTTCAGTCCACCACGCCGAGCCGCTCCACCGCGCCACGCCTCACCTCGCGACCAAGTGCCAGACCGCACCGCCTTGACCCGCTGGCGCGCACGCCGAGAGGTGGCTCGCGCGCCGAGGTGGCCACGCGCTTTCTTACCCCTGCGAAACCACGGATTTGCCCCTGGCAAATCCCGCACGCAAGCCAGCGTTCCGCGCCTTGCTCCTTCGCCGCCAAGGCAAAGGGAGAGGGGACAGCTCTGGCCCACGCGGGTTCCCTGTCCCCGTGATCACCACGCGCAGCAAAACCCCCCAGGCGAGGCCCCCGGAGCAAGCCAAATCACTTTGGGGTCTCTCCCCTTTGGTACCTCTGTTCTGCCGCCGAGAGGGGAGAAGGGGGAAAGGGAGGAGAAGGAAGGGAGGAGGAAAGGCTGCGCGCGCATCACCGCCGCGCTGCCTCGCCGGAGTTGAAGACCCCGAAGCCGGAGCCGGACGAGTAGCAGGGAAGGCCGTCCACGGGCGGGCGGAAACCGGAGCAGAGGATCCCGACGTGCCGCCGCCACACCTCGCCGTCGCCGTCGACAACTTCCCCAACGCAGCTGTCACTGCAACGTCTTCATCTCCGCCCCTCGGTGAGCCAGACCGCACCTCCTCTCCTTCTTCACCCGTGGGAGCACGCCCCTGCGCCGCGCCGCTGGCCCTCGAGCCGTGCACATGCGCGTGCGCTCGCCGCCGTGGCGTACACCAACGCCACGCCGGTCGTCGCCGTCCGTACCACCGTGCTGTCAAGCATCTGTGTCCGGCCTTCGTGCCGTGGTGATCCTTGCAGGTGCTTCGCTGCGGTGCCGCTTCACCGTCGTGCCGCGGCCCTAGGTTACCAGGAGCCCGCGTGCCAGTCCAGGTCGTGTCGCGCCTGCGCACGCACGCACCCAGGCTGAGCGCACCCAAGCGCTTGGTCGCGGTCGAAGCGCTGCTTGCTGCTGATCTTGACCACGCTCGCTTTTCTGCGTAAACCGAGCCGCGTCGTCTTGCTTCGCCGCCGCGCTGCTCGCCGCACCGCGTCTCGCCTCGCCGTGGCAGCAGGCCGAGCCGGCCCTAGGGGTTCCCGTCGGGCACCCGGCCGTGCAATGAAGCCACGCGGTTAGCACACAATACCACCGCGTCACAACTTTTTGTGTCCGGCCATCGACGCAGCGCTGCTCGCCGCGCGCCGTGACGCCGTCGCACGCCTCGCCGCGCCGGGACTTCCACCGTGTCGCGCTGCGCAGCGGCCACACGGGCCCAACCCCAGGGCCGTGGCCACGTCAAGTTCTTCCCGAGGTCCTAGTGCATCCCCCTGTGCGCTTGCTTGGATGCCAAGGCAGTCGTCGCCGTCAAAGCGTCGCTCGCCGTCGCCGCCGGGACTGCACCAGAGCACGCCGGCGCGCGCGCGCGTGTCGGAGGGGTACTAACGCACCCCAGTTTTTCCTCAAGGGTCTGCACCAGACTTCTCCGGTGCTTGCTTTTGGAGAACATGGGCCGGCAAGGCCGACGCAGCCCATCTCGGCCTTTTTCTCTTTTTCCTGTGAACCCTGCAATTTTTTTCAGGGTGAACTTCTGGACTTTGCCCTTTTGGCCCACAAGGCTAAGTCCCGTGGGCCGAATCTGGCCCACTAACCCTTTCGGCCCACCAAGGCCCACTAACTGGAGACGATGACGTCATGCTGACGTCATCCCTATTTTCAAATTAAAAATCCTTTTCTGTTTTTTAAATGATTTTGGAAATTGCTTTATAAATCCCTTTTTCTTTAAAAATTCATAACTAATTATCCGGAGCTCCGAAAATTATGAAACCAGCTGCGTGGGTTTCATAATTTCGAGACGCTCGCTGCTACCCTATCCTTTTCTGCTCTTGCCCTTGAACTGAGCCTCTTTTGCCCGCGCTCTTGGTGTAGAATTCGTGGCCGCTGCCCGCCACTGCGCTATTGTGGGTCTGGACGCCGGAGCCCCGCAACTAGCCACTGGCTTGCTGCGGACAAGGATAACTTCCCCAAGTTGCGTTTGCACCGCTTTTCTTACTTGCACCGCTTTGGGCCGCATACCCGCTCTCGCTCTACCTTGTTCCGTGCTGCGAAGCATGCGCCGTACCAGGTGCTTGCAACTAGAATGCCGCGCGTGATGGACGGCCGTGCCATGAGCAATGGGCACTGCTACAAGCACGGCAACCCCGTGTTGCAACCTAGCTACTACATCATGGTTAACGTCGCATCGTCAGCACTTGCTCTGCCATGCTCCCGAACAAGCCTTACCATATCATCACTCTTTTATCGACCACAAGTCGATCCTTTCCTTCTCCTTGTGTAGCTGCCGCACACCTTGGCCTGATAATGCCTTGCCTAGCTCGATTCACCTTGCTTATCTCTCATCAACCTCTGAGCTTCCGCTTTATTGCACCTATCAGTTGCGCTAATGCCTTGCTAGCGCGATCACCGAACCTTTAGCCTTGATCGGCAATCCCACCTTGGGCTAATCCTTCTTCCTAACTTATTTTCTAATATATATATATACAAAGCTAGTAGCTTAAAACTATTTTAATATAAAACTAATTACTTTGATTTCCATAAAATAATTAGTGCTGCTTGTAACTAGTTCGGATTTATTTTGGTTCTTCTAGATTGATGTTATTTGGAGTTATTGCCTAGATGATTGTCGTTATTTATCTGCGCGTCGCATCTCGTGTAGGCTTGCGATCATGTTTGAAGACCCGAGCTACGACGATGACCCGAGCTGTGACAATGGGGAAGACCTTCGACCCGAAGGAAGGGCCCAACCTCTACTACTCTACGACGACTACCGCGCAGGTGTCATGTCACTCCCGACCATGTAGATCCCATGCATGCTATTTAGTTGCTAGTGCTTTATTTATGATGCTTTGGATGATTGAAATGCATAGACAATCTTTTAGCCATGCCTTGGTTTTGATATACCCTGTTCCTTGAACTTCCTACCTTTGGGACTAGCTACAGACCCCTAGCTAGTCCCCGATATTTGCTATCCATACATTTTCTGTTTCGTGATATGGATGGATCTCTGGTTTGGACTGAGATTGGGATATCTCGGTATTCTAGCGTGTGTTTTGGGTGAGTGTGTATCCTTGACGTGTTACCGCGGGAGCGAGCCGCTTTGGTTACTTGTGAACGCCTGTCTAGGGGAGATGCGACCTGGCCTCCCGCCCTAGCGACGTGTCGGACGGTGGGAGTTGGTGAGTGCTCGCTCTTGCAATTAAGGACCGATCGACAGTTTAACCATGATCTTTGGGCTATTTTCGTACAAACCGTTCGCCTTGTTATGGGCGGGGTTCGGTCCGCGAACTAGTTGGTTGTTGGCACTCAGCTTGTAGGCGGACCGGTGTGGTCGTGTGAGGGGGACGGGTTATACCCCCCGAGTAGACGTCGCCCCGGCTCCTCCGGGGATGGTCTCACAGCTCCGAGGCCCTGCTGGCAAGTTTCGCGCCCCAGTTCAGGACGAGTCAGGCTTGGAGAGGCAGGAGAGTGCCACCCACTGCTAGGTCTCCGGTCGTTAGGTAGGGATGTGGATCGGAGGCATCCGTTTCTGCCCTATCCGGCGGGTCCAGTTGTACAACCTCTGCAGAGTGTTAAACCTATAGCTATAGTCCGTGTCCACTGGTATGGACAGCCCACGGGTCTGTTACTCTGGCTAGACTTTTCTTGTGCTGCTTCTCTCCCCCGAGTGTGTGAGCCCGGCTTGGTGCCGTTGAGATGTGGGGTAGGAGTTGGTGACCTCACATCGCAGATGAGAGTGGGATGCTGTGTCTCGGTTGAGACCCAGTGTTTTGGTATACTTTCCTTGGTTGGGGTGTTGACCCCGGAGGCGTTGGCCTCGGAGGTGTGGATCTCCTCGGAGATGGTGACCTCTCTGCAATACCGCTTACCTTGATGTTGCTACCGCTGCTTGCATAAACTTACTACAGCCATATATAGGCCTATCCATGCATACTAGAATTCACCCACCGCTTTTGCTCTTTGTTGGGAAGCTGACATGACCTACCCGCTTATCGGGTAGATGGCGATGCTTTCAGACCTGGTGATCCTCTACGACATCGACGATGAAGGATGGGAAGACTAGAGCTGGTCCTACACTCAAGTTTGCCTGTGGAGCTGGAGACGCTTCGCTTCGATAGATCCGCTGCGTAGATGATTTACCTTTCTTGTTTAGTCTAGTTGGACTATTACCCGGCTTATGCCTAAATGTTGTACTCTGATGTATTAATAAAATAATGTAATTTCCCCTTTATTCCTGTGTTGTATGGATTTGTACCACTTGAGACAGGGATTGCACGTGATAGCCACTTCCTGGGACTATCACAGAGGTGCTGAGGATCGGGATTCCAGTTTCAGAAATCCGGTTCGTTTCACGCATGTCCTAGCTAGGCTAGCTGTTGCTGCTGATATTGCTGAAGCGAGCTGTTGACGGTCGATTTCCATCAACCAAGAGCACTTGTTACACTTTGGTTTGAGTTTTAATTTATAACTAACCCGCCACTAGGCATGCTAATGATGTAACAAGTTCGCACTTGCATGTGGTTTTTGGAGTATGTTGTTTACACAGGATTTAAGCGCCTAAATGAGGACTTCTGGGTAGAGTTCATCGAGCACTTTATGAGAAGGTCACGAAGCCCGGCACAAGTCAAGACACGAAGTGAACATGACTCCAAATGACCCGAGGACCAAAGCATGAAGCCGTGAAACTCCGAGATCCTAAACATAAGATGCGGGAGTTCATGCGACAAGACCCCTTATCTTGATCGCGAGGATAATGACGTCTAAAGCCCGTATGCAAAGATGCAAAATGTCAAAATTGTAAGAAAAGCCGCAGGATGATGGGCCTGAAGTGGGCTAGAGGGCCCAGACCCTTGAGACTTGGAGGTTTACCCACGAGATCAACTCAGCCCAAGACATATTCACGCAGCCCAGAACAGCAAGATCTTTCGGTGCAGATTCGGAGACTTAAACGGCCTCTGATGGCAAAATTTTGAATACCAAAGTTGTGGGCCTCGACGAGAGCTTTGATTTGGACATATGGAAGGCCCAATTCGGGTCAAAGAGCTAGGAGATATGGCCCCCGAAATACCTGCTGCGCAGATAAGTCTGAAATCAGACAGATTATCTTCCGAGGCCGTTTTGAGGATCTTATCTTCGTTTCCAAGAAAATCAATGAATACCAAAGTTGAAGATAATTTCGTGGCACACAATCTAGACACCAAATTTGCATTATTTGGAGTCCGAACGTGGGAGATATGGTGCCGGAAAGGAAGGGCTGCGAATCAGGAAAATCTAGGTGAGGCTGATTTTATGGAAACCAAGTTTGCTTAAGTCCTAAGCAAGATCTCGTGCAAGGAAAGGGGGAGCACGCCCCAAGGCTCCCCAAGGGCATAAATACAACCCCTTGGACGTCCAAGGAAGGGGTGGAATCCAATCCAATCATCAGAACTCGGTGAAACCTAGAAGTGAGCACCAGAGGGAGACGACGGCGGCAGAGTCCTCGAAGTTGTCTAGGGGATGGCCTAGGCCAACCCTAGCCGCCATGGCCGCCCTGCGTGGTCGTGCCATGGTGGAGTTTCGGAGCTAGTTGTGGTCATCAATAGTATGTACTCGGTGGTGGTGACTCAAACACATCTACTATTATGTGAGCAATTGTAATCTTGTTTTCCGATCTTTAAGCGATTCCGTGTCTCCGTCTTTACTTTCTACCTATCGTGAATGTGATTTGATCCTTAGTCTAATCCATGGTTAGGCTATATAGCATGCTTTTTGTAATCATGGTGATTAGATCTAGTTTGTCGACCCTTCATGGTTTGTAGGCTTGTCCATGTTTGGGCACGCCCGTGGATCCTCCACTTCATTAAGGGAGCATCGTGACAGGGTGATTTCCCCCGAACGAACGGATGTCCTCGGGAGGTAGGCCGGAGGTAGGAGTTTAAGGATGCTTTTAGATAAGTTGCTTGGTTGTTCCTTGTTTGCCGGAACTGCAACTAGAAGGCGGTAGGGTTAGTCGTCCCCTTGGTGACGTTTTACCTCGCCTATGTTCGTGTATGTGATCAACCTTGAGCTATCATACACATATCTCTTAAAGGTTACCTTATATGGAATCTACGCTTCATGTTAGGATAGTTCGATAGATTAGGTAGAGATCCTTAGCGGTTTGCTTCCGATCCTTGGATTGACAATCCTTGGGGGGAACCTCCTTGGTGAAAAGGCACCAAGTCACCCGTAGGCTTGCGGTGAACTTCAACACGGTTTTGAACCGTCAACAAGCCCTTTTTCTGGCGCCGTTGCCGGGGATCGGCAACTCGAACCCTATGGTGATTTACCTTTCTATTTGACTAACCCTAATTTTTATTGTTGCATATACCCTTGTTTTCTGGTTTGTGTCCTTGAAAGTAGGTCAAAAGCTAGAGATAAGACGTTATATGAGTTTTCTACATGCACACTCCGACAAGATGATTGCAACATCAAGATTTGCTTTTTAGTGGTAGGTGCTAACTTTGGTTAGTGGCCCATCATCCGCTATCGAGCTCACACCCTACACAAGAGCATGTGAACAAGATAAGTCAACGTGTCAATTAAAATTTTAGGACTAATGTTTTGTGGAGATTTGTTTGTTCAAGCAATAGGTATTGGAAGCAATCACGATGCTCCCGAAATCACAAACATCTTCGAAGTTTCTGTTCGCATTGATTTTTGCACAGTCTCATGGGAAGAACAATAGGGTATCTTTAGATATTTAGAAGCCCCACGAAGTTACGCTTCCAATGAGTCAAGAATCAAATCAATCCGAGGTTCCTACAAGCGGATATGGCCAAATCACCGATGATTGCACGTCCTGAAAATTTCTGGACAGCAAGCAAAGCTGAAGTGAAACAGCCATAACTCCCTCATTTGGACTCTGATTGGGATGGATGAGTACCCATTGGAAAGGTAATTTTTTAAAATTTTCAATAGAATTATATTTTGGTATATGTTCTGTTATGTATACAGGGAGAAATCCAAAGAAGAGGCAGCTGTAATATGATGAGAACAAGATGACGAAGGTGAGGACAACAACAACGAAGAGGAGCTTAGGGAATACTTCCATTAGACCACTCATGAAGAAATTCAGAAGCTTGGAACAAAATAAAGACCCCTGGAGCATTGGCAAATGAAGACACGAGTTGGCGACATCCGACGCAAGGAGATGTTTGAAGAAGACGACAATGGACTACACACATAAGACAACATGCAATGGCGCGGATATTTTTGGGCTCTCACATGAAGGATCATGGAACTACATGAAGACATCTAAGACATGTGTGAAGCCCCGCAAATGAACAAGAGGAGTGATCCCACTCAAAGCAACCTTGATGACATGTGGCACGAAGGGAAAAATTGAGAAAAATCTACGCGAGCCACCTTCGATCATCAAGGATTGTTCACTTTCAACTCCGGAGGATCACTCACGATAAGCTCGAAGGCTAAGGTACACATTAAACTCTCAAGGTACTTTTGGATATGATATATTTCTTTTGATATATTCGTGTTCTTATCCAATAGTATGATTCGGTTCTATGCTTTACACCTTTAATGATCATGTTGATAGGCTAGAATTTCTTGAGGATGATGAAGAGGCTATGTTGTGCTTTAACTTTGTTAATTACTTGCCTAATGAACCCATACCTAATGAGAGCCTTAGCGTTGAGCAAGAAACTCATGCTACTTTTAATCACAACATGCTTTGTTCACCAAATTTAAATTGTGGTTATGATTGCATATGTTTGTTTCACACTTTGCGAATCTTGGACTTGCTTTGTGCTTGGTCAAGCTCGTGACCTTAAAAGAGCGTGTGTCGGGAGAAAACCCGAGTTTCACTAACCATGCAGGTCATTAAACCTTAATAAAGAGAAGAGAAGCCATACCCTAAAGGAATTGCAAGCCCATGCATCGCCTCCCCCGAAGCAAAGGAGGAGAAGGTGACGATGATACAAGAAAACGATCGGGCAAGCCTCTCATCAAGTAAAATGATCGTGTCAAGCGTGGAGAGTGGATCAAAGCTGCATGGACACCTTTAAATATTGCATGAAGGACCATAGTTTCGCGACAACAAGAAGGTACGTAAGAAAGTCGAGCTCTATGACTTTAAATGAAGTGCTCTGCGGGAGGCAACCCGTTTTCTTTTGTTTATATATATATATATATATATATATATATATATATATATATATATATATATATACACACACATGACCGTATACATTGTGATCTTAAACTGAACCATCAAGTAACATTGTACCATTGCTCTAATAAGTACCACAACACCATGTTGTTTGATTTAAATGCTTTGAGGGAGCACTTTGTTCTTGATCTTGGAAAACTTGTAGACCTTTTTGTGTGCCTATTAGTGTTTAGGTTCGTTTTCTTTTGTGTCTTTTTAGAGAGAAATATGAAGTTGGCACCATCCTTTAACTCTAAGCTTGTGGCTAGTTAATTTAGGCTAACTCTTGCATTTGTTTTAGACAAGCACCATATCATGCTATTTTGTTCATCCATGTCATATTGCATTGCATGTTTTGTGTTGATCTAACTTTTTGCCCAAACAACCTAAGCCTACCTATAGCCCCACCAAAACCCGTAACCAACAAGGGTAGGGTTGACTTGTGATTGATTGGCTTGCACTATTCCGGTTGGCCAAGCCCACCTCTATCCCTTGCTCTAACTAAAAACTTTAACTAGCCCTCCTATGAGAAAACCTTTCACACCTTTAGCCCTCTTAAAACCATAGGTTTGTTTTTCATAAAAAAGACTCTTAGCACCACCTTAGATAGAATTTCTATGCTTGACTCCCTCTCTTCAAAATTCTTATTTGAAGCAAAAAATATAGGATACCCATAACCTACCCTTAAAACCTTGTTAGTTTGGTTGTTTGATCTTTTCAACCCTTGCTAACATTTGTTTGCGCTAACTCTTTGCATTTGCATTTTGTATCCCCCTCACTGTCATCTTCCGCTTTATGTTAGCTTGGTCTTTTTGTGCAACTTTACGGTGAATGCTTCCATGTTTATGATAATGCTTTGATCAAGTATTTTTACCTTTGCAATCTTGTGTAAACATGGTGTTTAGACATGATTGGAGACCATCATCATTCAGTTTTGCATACCTTGCTATCTTGTTGCATTGGTTGGTTTATAAACTTTGCAATGCACCCTACTTATCTTACACTATAAGGAATTGTTAATCTTGGAATAAGTATGGTGTTTTGACCTTGGTTAATAAATCTTTATGGCAAGGGAGAAGTTTGGCAACCACTTCGTAAGCATGGAGCTTAGAATTTGGTGTAAACATTGTTTTGTCTTTATACCATCCTATCATTTGCATGCACCCTTGCACACACGTACACCCACTAGGTTTTTAATTTTTCACTAGATTAACTATGCCACAAGTTAAGATCTTAGGGGATGTCTTTGGTTTATCGGCATAGAGTGAGTATTCCTGACCGTCACCTTGGGGGTACTTTGTGCTTTAAAATTGTTTTGCAGGCATTGTGAATGAGGCTTGTGACAAAGGGTGAACATTGGAGGACAATCAAGACAAAGTGAAGAGTATGAGGATCCACACATGGCGGTAGACTTCAAGATGGTTCATCATCTTCCATGCCTAGCAACATGCTAAGCATGGGGGAGGATTTGGTGGACATGAGAAGACCGCATGGAGCAAGGATCGCGGTTCTTCTTCCATGTTAAGCACAATGCTTAAGCATGGGGGAGGCCGCGCTACACTTCAAGCATCAAAGGACGGTAACAAATTCTTAACCCTCTTTTTGCCCTCGTCTTTCTATATGCTTGTACATATGTTTATGCCTTCAACAACCTTAGATGCAACCTTTGTATATCTCTCTATAGAATAACATGGCTACTAGGAGTACAACCTAGGTTTGTTTTTGTTTTCAATAATAATCACCGTTACCTTGTGCTCACCATGATGATATCTCGTATGGTCTTACTTATGAATATATGATGATTGTTGCCACTTTGATCATTCTTGTGCTTGGTTTTTATATGATTAAGCTAGTTCTCTCTCTTTTAATATGAATCTGAAATTTATGTAATGCTAGCCTAATTTTTTGTGGAGGTTATGATAATTTAAGTCCTGTAGTTCTTTTTTGTTGCTCTCAACTTTGAATGAATCAAAGAACCTTTTTATTCTCAAAAAGTTATGCTAACCTTGTCATGAGTACCGCTTGCATTTTGCTCTACCCATCCAAAGCCCAAACTTACTTGAGTGCAAAACATTAGTATATACAAGATTTATTTTTGGGTGCATTGATTCAAGGCTTGATTTCTCTGGCTTGAGACTAAGAAGCTGGTCATTCCGTTTTTGCGTATCGTTCTTTATGCTAGCCTCTTCTATCCGTGCATTGTGAGTTTCCACATTGGGAATTTCGCAAATCTCGCCGGATATCCAACCAAAACCCAAATATATCTTTTTTGTGTTCACCTCCTTGACCACAACCCAATATATGAGTATGGATGAATATTTTGAGGAAGATTACAAGTAAGGTGCTTCAAGTAAGGGAGACTTCCAAAAGGACCCTTAGAAAATTTTTCGAGTATCTCTTTCTAAGAAAATATGAGAGTTTCAATTTCTACCTTGGCGTCCTTATCACCTCTTTTGCCCGTGGACGAGCAAACATCTAAGCACGGGGGGTTGCCAAGGAAGTGCTAGTATAGTCTAGAGTTCAAGGGGAGCAAATAAAAAAGAGAAAAAGAGAAAAAGTATGATGAATAAAATGTAATGAATGAATGAAAAAAAATGATAAAGAAGAAAAAGTATGATGAGAAAAAGAAAGAAGAAAAAAAATAATAATAAAATAAAGCTCCCCGGTTCTCTAGCTATGTTTAGTGCTTTTTGAGTTTTCAAGAGGATTCAAGATCAAGACCCATACTCATCTTTCCAACCATGTGCAATCCGATAACGAGGATTTCGTTTATGGCTCGGGATCACTCTTTGCCATTTGCACATGTCCACCTATCTAAAAGTGTGTGTTCATCTCTCCCCCCTCCTTGAAAACATTATTTTTCCAATGACCTTTTTGACGAGTCTCGGTAAGTTCATGAGAAGCTTGTCTTGTTTTGATAATATCTCGACTATAATATCTTGGTAGGACTAAACTTTTCCATAGCTCCATATAAAGCCTTCCACCAAATATTTGAGAGAGAAAAGAAGTAGGACAAGTAGGCTTGAGAGACAAGATGAGAGTTCATGAGCAAGAAGCAAGAAGGTTTATTATTGATCTTGGTAAAGCAATTTTTCTTCATCTTGCTCTTTATTTCAAAATTTCTGAGATTTGTTTAAAATTTGAGAGCATGATTAATTACTTGTGGAAAGAGGTTAAATGATATCTACCCTCCATAGAGATGAAAGTTAGTTACCTTATGGAACTTTAACGAATATAAACTTGGAGAGCATTATGTTTTCTCATGTATGAACAAGTGCAGGGTATGAACATTGAAGGGCAACACTGATATCCATTGATGGCTTACTCGAGGACGAGCAAGGTTTAAGCATGGGGGTATGTTGACGGTCGATTTCCGTCAACCAAGAGCACTTGTTACACTTTGATTTGAGCTTTGATTTATAACTAACCCGCCACTAGGTATGCTAATGATGTAACAAGTTCGCACTTGCATGTGGTTTTTGGAGTATGTTGTTTACACAGGATTTAAGCGCCTAAATGAGGACTTCCGGGTAGAGTTCATCGAGCACTTTATGAGAAGGTCACGAAGCCCGGCACAAGTCAAGACACGAAATGAACATGACTCCAAATGACCCGAGGACCAAAACATGAAGCTGTGAAACTCCGAGAACCTAAACAGAAGATGTGGGAGTTCATGCGACAAGACCCCTTATCTTGATCGTGGGGATAATGACGTCTAAAGCCCATATGTAAAGATGCAAAATGTCAAAATTGCAAGAAAAGCCGCATGAAGGATGACGGGCCTGAAGTGGGCTAGAGGGCCCAGACCCTTGAGACTTGGAGGTTTACCCACGAGATCAACTCAGTCCAAAGACATATTCGCGCAGCCCAGAACAGCAAGATCTTTCGGTGCAGATTCGGAGACTTAAACGGCCTCTAATGGCAAAATTTTGAATACCAAAGTTGTGAGCCTCGACGAGAGCTTCAATTTAGACATATGGAAGGCCCAATTCGGGTCAAGGATCTAGGAGATATGGCCCCCAAAATACCTGCTGCGCAGATAAGTCCGAAATCAGACAGATTATCTTCCGAGGCCGTTTTGGGGATCTTATCTTTGTTTCCAAGAAAATCAATGAATACCAAAGTTGAAGATAATTTCGTGGCACACAATCTAAACACCTAATTTGCATTATTTGAAGTCCGGACGTGGGAGATATGGTACCGGAAAGGAAGGGCTGCGAATTAAGAAAATCTGGGCGAGGCTGATTTTATGAAAACCAAGTTTGCTTAACTCCTAAGCAAGATCTCGTGCAAGGAAAGGGGGGGCACGCCCCAAGGCTCCTCAAGGGCATAAATACAACCCCTTGGACGTCCAAGGGAGGGGTGGAATCCAATCCAATCATTAGAACTCGGCGAAATCTAGAAGTGAGCACCGGAGGGAGACGACGGCGGCGGAGTCCTCGAAGTTATCTAGGGGATGGCCTAGGCCAACCCTAGCCGCCATGGCCGCCCTGCGTGGTCGTGCCATGGTGGAGTTCCGGAGCTAGTTGAGGTCATCAATGGTATGTACTCGGTGGTGGTGACTCAAACACATCTACTATTATGTGAGCACTTGTAATCTTGTTTTCCGATCTTTAAGCGATTCCATGTCTTCGTCTTTACTTTCTACCTGTCGTGAATGTGATTTGATCCTTAGTCTAATCCATAGTTAGGTTATATAGCATGCTTTTTGTAATCATGGTGATTAGATCTAGTATGTCGACCCTTCATGGTTTGTAGGCTTGTCCATGTTTGGGCATGCCCGTGGATCCCCCACAGGGTGATTCCCCCCCCCCCCTCGAACGAGCGGATGTCCTCGGGAGGTAGGCCGGAGGTAGGAGTTTAAGGATGCTTTTAGATAAGTTGCTTGGTTGTTGCTCGTTTGCCGGAACTACAACTAGAAGGCGGTAGGGTTAGTCGTCCCCTTGGTGGCGCTTTACCTCGCCTATGTTCGTGTATGTGATCAACCCTGAGCTATCATACACATATCTCTTAAAGGTTACCTTATATGCAATTTACGCTTCATGTTAGGATAGTTCGATAGATTAGGTATAGATCCTTAGCGGTTTGCTTCCGATCCTTGGATTGACAATCCTTGGGGGGACCCTCCTTGGTGAAAAAGACACCAAGTCACCCGTAGGCTTGCGGTGAACTTCAACACGGTTTTGAACCGTCAACACGAGCTTCAGGCCGCGATCGATTTTTCCCGAGGGGGCGGCAACTCGCTGCTACTCTGCGTGTCTGCTTGCCTGCTCTGCTTTGCTTTGTTGCCTGCTTGCCTGCTTGCCCGGAGATTTTTTTTCCCCTACTAGCAGAATACTATGGAGATTTTTTCCTCTGCTGGCAGAACACTATGGAGATATAGAAGATAGAATTGTCCAATTACATTTTGTTTAGTCTATGTGATAGGATTGTGCTGCTATTTAATTCTCATTATTCATGTTGAATTGCAGGAGACAGGAGGCTATATTAGCTATGCATGAATTAGATTGTTAGTTACATGATATGAATAAAGAAAGAGATGAATGAGATGTAAGCACGTATATGAGAGTTGGGTTGGAGTTGGAAGCAAAATAGGAGCCTCAAAACTAGATGAGAGGTCCTCATATGGCTAGATAGGGGTTCAAATATAAGAGGTCGGTTGGAGTTGCCCTTATAGACTACTACTAGAAATAAAATGGCTATTGAGGGAGTGTTTCTCAACAGGCTGGCTGACATTTTCTACAAAATTCTGAATTGTCTGCAGAGATGGCGGGTGAGGCTCAAGTGTACTGACCAAGACCTACTGGCGAAATGGAGTTCGATGGTGCGAGGTTGGGTAGAGGAATTCAGAGAGAAATTGAAGGATCTACCGCCGTAGGAAGACTTCATCTAGAAACTTGTCTTTTGGTACTTGTTTAGTGCGGCTGCTGAAGCCTTTTGTTAGGGATAGATGCTTTCTCTTGAGGTTATGTGTTGTATTGTAAGCTGGAAACCCCCACAAGGTCAAACTCTGTATCAAAACCGTTTATGGCTTCCTATAAAAGCAAGGTCAAGCCTTTCTCAAAAAAAAAAGAGGGCAGAGAGGAGAGAGGTCGCCGGCCACTGGCCACTGGCGAGAGAGATGGCCGGAGGAGGGAGGCCGTCGGTGCCGTCGCCGGTGGCCGAGGGGAGGTCCAGGGCGGAGGGAGCAAGGCAAGAGAGGGGAATGGACTGGACAATTGGGGGAGAGAGGAAGCGGATGGGGGTGGGTGGGTGAGGAGTATTAAAAGAATCTGACGTGTGGGTTTATTTATTGGTAGTTGGTATAGAGTAGGAGATATAAAGTTTGACGATTGCGGAAAAAAGCTATATAAAGAAGAGAATCTCGATGACCAAACATGAATATTTTGTTTTAAAAGAATATATGAAGTATGACGAAGCTTGGAAACATGCTCACTTCTTTTGCTTTGAAACATGACCTTAAGAGTAGTCGAAAGAAGTGGAAAAAAATACTTGGAGCGTAGCATCAGCCTTATTCGTGAGGCAAACATAGTTACACCTGAACTTCATCAAATCTTAAGATGCCCAAACTTTGCACCTTACACACGAAAAAGAAATTTAAAAGGAAAACTAAATGAAAAATATTCTCTTGACTGAAGAACAAGAACAGAGCATTCTGTAACCGCAGTAGGACTCGATGGAGTGCGCGACGGCAGAGCTTGCTGTAACCACAGAGCTTCAGAGCATGCTGTCGGCGCGCGACGGCAGGCGGCGGAAGAAGTTGCTGGGCACGGCGGGCATCCTGCTCCTGAACCTGGGGTGGCGCAGCACGTAGAGCCCGGCGACGAGCGCCACCACCCGGAACGGCGTGACGTAGAGCACCACCGCGGCGAGGAGGCAAAAGAGGACGAAGAGGCAGCTCGCCCTCGGGTCCCTCCAGCTCAGCAGAGACTGCAGCCGCTCCCCCTGCGTCGCCATGTCGCCGACCACCGTCTGTATCCTCCCGGCCACGCTCCGCAGCCGGTCGTACCTCATGTACACCACGTCCTGCGGCCTCGACGTCGGGAACGTGTCGAACTCCTCGTCCAGCTCGTCGGGGTGCGCCGCCTCCGCCCACGACATCTTCGTGTCCATGTGCGGCGGGTGCCGCGGCCGCCGCCGGTAGTTCCACAGCCCGATCAGGAACATGTACAGGAACACCGTGGGGAGGATCAGCTCCGGGTACCACACCAGGATGAGCAGCAGCACGTGCACCAGGGCCGTCGTCGCCACGTTCCGCCACCGGCACACGTCGCCGAACCACCGCGCCGCGGCGGCGGCGCCGGAGAAGAGGGAGACTGCGCGGAAGAAGTTGGCCTTGCTCCGCCGCATGCTCCACATGTGGGACTCCACGTCGAGCATGTACTCCACGACCTCGCGCCGGAGCGGCGGCTCCGCGCGCCCCAGTCGCGACGCCACGATGCCCATCGCCTGGTGCCGGAGCGCGTCGAGCTGCGTCACCGTGAACGGGTGCAGGTAGTGCATCTTCGGGAGCAGAGGCTGCGTGTAGAGGTGGAGCATGTTGACGAGGGAGAGGCAGGTGAAGCGCACGGCGAGCCGGAGCTCGCCCATCTTCTTCACACCGGATTTCTGCAGCGCGATCAGCGGGTACGCGTGCGTGTACACGCGGTCCGTCTCCAGCGTCGAGAGGCGGATGCGGATCTTGCCGATGCGGGCGTCGCGCGCCGGAGCGCCGCCGCCGCCGCCATTGCCGTTGATGCCGAGGTGGCAGTTGTCGAAGACGCCGATGGTGATGACGGTGCAGGGGTCGAACACCTCCCAGGTGTACTGCTCGTTCCAGGTGGGGTTGGAGTTGCCGATCATGGTGCGCGTGCGCACCCACTTCTGGCCGTACTTGGCGACGCAGTATGCGTCGGTGGCGCCGCGGGCGTCGCGGGTCTTCATGGGCGAAAGCCCAGCGGCGCCGAGGATGCCCACCTCCAGCACGCCGACGGGCGGCCGCCACAGCTGCCGCGCCGTGGGGCGAGTGTCGCTGATGTACATGGTGGACTCGTCCATGACGTGGTACGCGCCCTCGAGGCAGGCGCGCAAGTGCACCCGGCTCGCGAACCGGAGCTCCCGCCGCGTTTCGCCCTCGACGGCGGCGCCGACGCCGAACTTCTCGAGGTCGAACCACCGCGACTGCACGAACGGCCGGTGGTCCAGACGTTTCTCGAAGAGCCCCAGCGGCAGCGCGACACGGCCGAGGAGGTCGTCCTTCCCCGGGGCCACGCGATCCTCCACCGACAGCACCAGCTGCTCCTCGAACGGTTCGGCGACGACGAAGACCAGGTCCTCGTTCCACCGCGGGTTCAGCGTCGGCGCCGCCACGGGAGAGGTCTTGAGGATCTGGTGCCCGACCTGCACCTTCACCACCACCTCCGGCGCGCGGCCGCCGCGCTGCGGCTGCACGTCCTGCGCCTCGATCACGTTCACGCGGAGATACCAGAGCTTGGGCGACACGTAGGCCTTGGAGCGCACGCTCGCCACGCCCTCGCCGCGCGCGGTGGCGGCGTCCGAGTGCCACGCCTCCGGGAACGCCTCATCGGCCTGGGTCCCGATCCACACCGCCAGCATGAGCTCGCCGCGTACCTTACCCCCGTCGCCGCGCCGCTCCTCGAGGCGGTACCACTGGGGCGCCAGCGGGCTGTCGGGCGGCACCCGCGTCGGCACCTCGGCGAGGTCGAAGGTAACCTTGCCGACGTAGTCGTCGCGGCCGAGCATCTCGCGGTCCTTGAGGAAGACCTCGAGGACGTTGGACTGGACGCGGGACTTGGAGAAGGCGAACACATGGTCCCACTCGGGGTTGGCGCGGCGGTCGAAATGCCGCGTGTTGCCCTTGTAGTTGCCGAGCCGGACCTCGACGTAGGGGTCCATGGCGGCGCCGGTGATGGGGTTGGGGGGAAGGTCCTTGGCCTTGACGACGCGCACGTAGAGGAAGAACATCTGCTCCACGAGGTCGTAGGTGCTCGACGGCTTGTCCACGCCCAGCCACCCGGCGAGCCCGCCGCCGGCGCCGCCACCCGCGGGGCGTGCGGGGCCCCCCGCACCCTTGGGCCATTGCTCGCCCAGGAGAGGGTTTGTGTCCTTGAGCTGGAAGTCCTCGTGGTGCAGGTCACCGCCCTGTGGCCCGTGCCCGCTCATCCTCGCCGCTGCCTTCTCTGCAGTGGCCTGAAAATCTGAACCTAGCTCCATTGCAAGACCACACATCGATCGATCATCAGGGAAAAAAAATCCATAAAAAAACTGCATAATTAAATTTTGTTTTTTCACTTACTTGTTCCAATGAAAACTTGTGACGGAGCTTGTTGTCTGCAGAGCTAGGATTCAGCAACAATGGCGAGAGGCACTTATTATACTACACCTAGAAGCCCAGCACAAATGGAAGAACAAGAACATCTGAACGGCAAAGAAGAAGAAGAAGAAGCATGTGTTGGCACTTAGCACACGCAGAGCAGCAGAAGCAGGGCAGCCTTTGGCTGGGCAGGGGAAGCGTATGGCTGGCCGATGATGGCCGGGGCTCTCCTGCGGCTGCAGAGAGAGAGAGGAGGGGATCGTGGGCAAAGCCTCGCCGGGAAGCAAAGCGCCCGGCGCGGCCGCGTCGGCGGTGACCCCGGCGAGAAGGAAGGTATACGAGACGAGAGAGGCGTCGACAGTGTATCACTAGCTAAGCCTCTATCCACCAAGCTAGTCTAAGCTAAAACCCTCTTGCTGAGAGATGCTTTCAGCTTCAGAGAGACATGAGATGGGGGCAGCAGCTGAAATGGAGTTAGTTTCAGAGGGAAGCTGCTGCTGACAGGGGAAAGATGGGGGGCATTCTAAAGCACGGCGGATCGATCATGTGGCGAAAGGCGATCGAAAGACGGTGTCAGTGCGCGGGGGTAAATCAAAACTGAAAAGGCGGGCGATTGATCGATCGAATCGATTCTTTGCGCTGCCGAGGGGGATTTGTTTATGGCCCCGCACTTGAATTGGGGGCGTCGTGCTCTCGACCTCTGGATGGGGGCAAGGAACCTTGCACAGTTCATCAGGGACACGAACGCCAAGGTAATTTCCGGCCGTCTTGGTGCCTGAACATCAACGGGACAGAGAAAAAAGTGGTCAAAAGCCATCTTTCTTTTCGCGCACACAAATGAACTGATGTTTTATTAACATTGAGCTTGTTTCAGTAATTCAGTTTATATGTTTGGCAAAGAAAAACCCATCGCATATATTGCATATCAATGATACTGACTGATATCTAGTCTTTCGACTGGGGTAATGAAGCGAGTAGCACCTTTGCTTTCAATATTTATTTATTTATTGAAAATGTAGTAATTTGATATGTATTGTTCACAGTAAATTTAATGGTGCATCATTAATATGTGACATATCTTAAAACTTAAGGTTGACTTTGCTCATTCCAAACAGCATTTATTTAAGGAAACAGTGAAGAACAATTTAGATAACGCATATTTTTGAAAATAAAAAGATACATGGTGCAGAATCTTACAGATTTATGAATTGTACATGGATTTATATAATAATAACGTAAATCATAACAGTACATCATTGCTTCTTGCAAAAAGGTACTTCGTTTTAGCTTCATTTCCATGCACTTAAATAAAATGACGTTTAGTTGTGGGTTTGGCCGTGTCACTTTCTCTTCTTCTTTTTTTTGACCGATGTTGCTGTGTAAACACATCGAATAAATGAAAAATGTAGTGGATAGATATTCTATGAAAGAGAGGATTTTTAAGGTAGTTGTTTTTTTTATGAACCGTCCATCCGACGAGATCCAACGGTGGAATACCCAAGAAGTATCAGGAAATTCCTACTAGGAAGTATTAGGAAGTATCAAAATGGTGGGACCCACAAGAAAATTACTATAACACCCTTTTCTTATCTGCTTTAATTTTTTAATTAATTAAGATGATACTTCCTGATACTTCCTAATACTTCTCAAGTACCGTAAAAAACCTATGAAAGATAGTGAATGTATCGAAAAAACAAATCATAACATTCCATTTTAACATCTCGCCAAAAAGTTGGAGTTGTGGTTTCAACCCGGTCACTTCTTCTCTTTTGACCCAAGGATCACACGAAACTGAAATGTGTCACCTGTAAATTCAAATGTGCGGAGAAATTATGTCTGAGCTGCTGCACAGCGCGCGCGCGCACACACACCATGCAGTACTGTAGTGTAAGCTTGGCAAGGAAGCAGACGGAAGTTACCTTTATTCCGTGCCGAAGTGGCAGCTCAAATGTGTCAAAAAGGGCACGCGGCGAATATATTCCCATCCCATCTCGCCACCACTTACTTGGCTCCAATGCGTTCAGACCTTCTTCGTGGCATCTAATCTTTGTGTGATCATTCACTAGCAAACCGTAGCAGTATAGCAATTTTGGAGTTTTGGTTGGGAGCTACTCCATAGTCCTCTGCTGCTTGCTGCTTCAGCAGCAGCATGGGGAAAATGGGAACAATTTGGGCCAAGCATATGAATAAAAAGCCCAGTATAGTTGAGGCCACATGGGCTGGGCTGAGAAATACGGACGGAATTCAACTCTTTATATTGGGCCTTAGATTTACGTTCATGGCCTAGTGCTAGGCCCACCTATACCTTGTAGTACTTTTTATCCTAAAGACAGTAGGAATTAATGTGTTTGTTCATTTTCAGCGGTAAGGTTCAAGACATATTATACCTTGGAGTACTCCCTTCGTTTCATATGCTTAGATGTACTCCCTCCGTTTTATATTACTTGTCGTTTTGATTTTTCTAAAAAATCCTTTTTGTTATGTATCTAGACATAATTATATATGTAGGTGCATAACAAAAGAAAAGCATTAAAAAACTAAAATGACAAGTAATATGAAACAGAAGGAGTAGTATCGAGCTGGTTAGAAGTAGGGTGGGAATAATCTGATTTGAGAATATTCGATCGATCATTTCGTATCTCCAAGCTGTTAACATGGGTTGGCTTTTAGCTGCTAATTTGAATATTCACTCCGTTTTGGAAATGGCATTTATACAGATACAATGCAAATGCCATTTCTAGAACGTTGCACAGCCATGTTTAAATTGAGGTGGTGGAGTTTATGTTTCGAAAATACGAATTACGTTGACAGCGATAAACCGATGTGGTAATCATTACATTAACTCCACCATCTCATATTTATGGAAAAATTCCACCACCTCATTTGATCTGGAGTAATTCATAGGTTTTATTCAGATTTTTCTTCTTTTTTGAGATAATTATTCAGATTTTCCTTTTTTAGATATTACTAGCAAATTGCTCGTGCGTTGGCGGTCAACAGTCAGTCTTTTTTAATTTCTATCACTACAATTTTATTACATTTGTTGGATGTCTATACGTTAGCTAGAAAACCCAACAGAATTTTAGCTTATTATATTTCCTTCAATTAAAATACTTATTAATACCTTTTTATTTGAGCAATAGAGTTGCTAGAGAAAAATAAATATGTACAGTAAGACCATACAACCATAATTTGATCACATTTTATTCATTTCTCAATACAAAATAGCAAGTAGCGTGCGGCCACGCCGTCGCCAAAAGCTGAAAAAATAAATGATTAGTTCGAAATAAAAAATAAAGCTATGTTCTATGAGATTTCTTCTATTTTACCGTATATATTAGTAAGGAAGAGGTGTCCTACTCATAAATAAAGCATAGTTCAAGTGGTTGGAGTGCTTCCTTGGTCCCTAGTGATTTGTTGTTTCAATCTCCCCAATGCTAGGTAATTTTTGAGCATTTTTTATCTAGACGGAAAGGTGGGAGATTTTGTTTTTTTCGTATCGCGGGAAGGCGTTTCACGTGCGGGACGTTTTTTTTCGCGGTCGCGCGAGGGTAGTTCGCAGGCGGAGCCGTGGGGCCGAGGGAAACAGTTGAAGGGGGGATGCACGGTCGAAATTTTGCCGGTTCACGCGGTAGAGGGGGAGGGCAGCGTCGGTTCACGCTGCGAAGGGCAGCGGTTTTTTTCTTTTTTGCAACGGCTTTTGATCAGTTTTCGCTCCTCTGCCCCGGTTCATGTGGGAGGACTTCGGTTTTCTCCTAATTCCTTTTGGTTAAGTAGAGATTCAGATTTTTCTTATGGCACAAAGGACATGATTTCCCACGTTGTTGTACCCCAAACAACATAAAAAGGGCCTCTATGAGTCCATGAGCATTCACACGAAAAAATGTTACCTCTCTTCTTTTTGTCCTTCTCATCATGGGGTTTTTTAGATCATTTTTATATAGACAGCTGGACTGGATTGGCCTGGCCTGGCCCACATTGGCGGCTTGGCAGAGCCATTCAAACCCACGACGATCAAGTATCAAAAAAAAAACCCCCACGACGATCCCCCGTGGCCCCTTCGCCTTCCTTGCCGGCGGCACCACGACGCGATCGATCACGCGAGCCGATGGATAGCGGAGGAGGTAGAGACTCCCGTCAAAGCAGATCGATCGAGCTTTCCAATAGCATCGCGTACACGGTACACCACGGCCGGCGAATACCAGATCGTCTCGATCGGGCGCGAACGGCCGGCGACAGGCTCCGCCGCCGCCATGGCCGGCGGCGGCTATAGCTGAAAGCCTGAAACCCCGTGGGCGATTCCTGGGTGGTTTTGGTTTCCATCTAGAAACTAAAGTCAGCAAAGCGACGTGCAAATCCATCCAGCTGTTTGGGGGCTGAGGCTGGTGGTGCAGCAAGCGAAGCATAACTGAAGGCAGGAATTAAATGACTGGGGAAAATCCACCACAAGGATGAACACCTTCCATCTTTTCAGCCGCAGGCACTCGGATCCCCGCTCCTCCCCGCCCCAACCCACCACCACGCTATAAATCCCCTTCCCCCTCTCGCTGCGCCGCGCTCGCTTCACCTCGAATTCGCCTCCTCGCTCTCTCCTCCGCTCGACCCCCTCCTTCCGCTCCGACCGAGAGGTTCTTGCTGCAGGGAGGAAGCCATTGCAGAAGGTAAGAAAGGTTGAATCTTTCTGGCTTTCTGCTGTGTTTCTCCTCCGAATTCTTGTGGCATTTTTGGCGGCGGCGGCGACGCGTGGTTGCTTTCTTGCTGCTGATTGTGCTTGCTTTCCGTGGGCAGAGATGGACACCGCCGGTAAGTTCCCGGCGGGGATGCGCGTGCTCGCCGTCGACGACGACCGCGTCTCCCTCAAGATCCTAGAGAAACAGCTCAAGCATTGTAACTACAACGGTGAGCATTCTCGCCTTCGTTCTTGGGCTACCCCTGTAAATTTTTCCCCTCGATCGAATCTGTCGTGGTGAGTCGAGGCCCAGGTCAGATGATGAAATTTCTGAATGTTTTAATTCTTGTTTCTTGGGATACTTGTGGTGTGGCGCAGTGACAACGGTGACAGACGCCAAGCAGGCACTGGACATGCTCAGGGAAAGGAAGGATGGAGACCAGTTCGAACTGGTGATCAGCGACGTTGTGATGCCTGACATGGACGGCTTCAAGCTCCTCGAGCTCATCGGCCTGGAGATGGATATCCCAGTCATCAGTAAAGCCCTTGTTGCTCAAACTCACTGCTTGCTATTTTTCATGCATGGGCTCATGGCGTCCCTCTGATCCCTTGAATCATTGGTAGTAGTATTACTATTTTTGGATATTTCTCTGGATAGATGCATTGAATGGATTTCATACACTTCTACTGTTGGCACTCGTGATATACACTAGATCTGTTGGTTGACTTCTGAATGTTTGGGGCAGGATAATGATAAACGGTCGCATGTCTTGAGTTACAATCGAGCTAATAATAACTTCTAGATTTTGTGGTTTGTAGTTTTGTATTTTTATGAGTTCCTATGTGCTAGGAGCACCGACTTCTTAATTTTTGCCGCATGTAGCTTCCACCTTCTTAATTTTGTGACATGTAGCTTCTTTTTGTTACAGTTTGGTCATAAGTCTTACATGGGAAATAAAAATTTTGTTGTTTGCAATAATGTCCATTACAGTTGAGTTTGTCTTTTGTCGTGAGCGGCTTCTGACTTAATTTTATCGTGTGTACCTTCCGATTTATTAATTTTGTCGTATGTGCCTTCTTTCATTATAGTTTTGTTTGTAAACCTTGCATACATGTTTTTGCTGTGTCTATTACTGTTGAGTTGAGTTTTTTTTGTCATGTCCTTCTGACTTTTTAGTTTTGTCGTATGTAGCTTACTTCATTATAGTTTGTTTGCAAGCCTTACATGGAAAATAAATTTTTCCGTTTCCAGTTCTCATTATAGTTGAGTTGTTTTTTTATCATGTGTAGCTCCTGACTAAATTTGTCTTGTTTAGCTTCATTCATCACAGTTTGGTCGTAAGCCTTAAAATGGAAAAATAAAATGCTGCCATTTGCAGTGTCTATTACTGTTTGACTGTTTGTTCATAAGCACTAGATGGTGTCATTTAGTCTCATATGTTACGGTTCATTTGTAAGCGCTATGTAAAAATAGAATTTTCTTTTGTACATTACCATAGACGCTATATGTAGCAACCCGGCCCCTTAATGTTGTGCTCTTAGTTCCATATATCACGGTTTGTTAGTAGGCCTCACAAGCAATTGAATTTTTGTCATTTATATTGTTGCACTTCACCTTTTGTTTATTGGACAAAAATCGGTCAAAACATTTTGGTGAAGTTTCTTTCTATTTTGAATTGGATAAGAGAAGGAGGGAAATTAAATTGGCACTGGAATTCAATCAGGCTACCCTCACATTCTCGTGTGGCTTTTGACTTCTTAATTATGTCGCATGTAGCTTCTTTTATTATAGTTTGGTCGTAAGGCTTACATAGGAAATAATGTTTTTGTTGTTTGCAATATCCATTACAGACAAGTTTTTTTGTCGTGTGTGGCTTATGACTTCTTAATTTTATAGTGTCTATTTTCTGATTTTTTTAATTATGTTGTTTGTGCCTTCTTTAATTATTGTATGTTAAATTTTGTCGTGTTTGTTACAGTTGAGTTGATTTTTTTTGTCATGTCCTTATGACTTATTAGTTTTGGCGTGTGTAGCTTCCTTCAGTATAGTTTGTTTGTAACCTTTACATGGAAAATAAAATTTTGCCATTTGCAATGCCCATTATAGTTGAGTTTTTCTTTATCATGTGTAGCTTTCGACTTCTTAAATTTGTCACGTTTAGCTTCCTTTCATCACAGATTGTTCCTAAGCCTTACATGGAAAAATAAAAAAATTCGTAAGCCTTACATGGAAAAAAAAATTTTGTTGGTTCTCAATGTTTGGGTAGGATAATGATAAATGGTCGCATGTCTTGAGTTACAAAAAGCTAATAACTTAGATTTTGTGGTTTGTAGTTTTATATTTTATTTTGTTCCTATGTGCTAGGAACACCAACTTCTTAATTTTGTCTCATGTAGCTTGCGACTTCTAAATTTTGTCGCATGTAACTTCTTTTATTACAGTTTGACCGTAAGCCTAATTTTGATGTTTGCAATGTCCATTACAGTTGAGATGTTTCCTTTTTATTTGTCGTGTGTGGCTTATGACTTCTTATTTTATCATGTGTACCTTCCGATTTCTTAATTTTGTCGTGCGTACATTCTTTCATTATACTAATTTGTTTGTAAGCCTTGCATTGAAAATTTTGCTGTGTTTGTTACAGTTGAGTTGATTTTTTTGTCATGTCCTCCTGATGGTGTCACTGACATGTCATTTAGTCTCATATGTTACGGTTCGTTTGTAAGCCCTATGTAAAAGTAGACTTTTCTTTTGTACATTACCCATAGACGCACTAGATGCAGTCAACGTGACCCCTATACGTATATCATGGTTTGTTAGTAGGCCTCACATGCAATTTGTTTTTTTTTTTGTCATTTATAGTGTTGCACTTCACCTTTGGTTTATTGGACAAATAATTCGGTCAAAACATTCTGGTGAAGTTTCTTTCTATTTTGAACTGGATAAGAGAAGGGGGGAACTTAAATTGCTGCACTGGAATTCAATCCGCCTACCCTGTTCTAGTCGTACTTGAAGCTCATCCAATAGGCTACAGCTAAAGTTGTAAATAGAAAGTAGATAGCATATTAGTTAGCCATTAAGAAATTAAAAGTTTCAAAGTTGATCAAATTTTCTGTTGCTTCAATTTGGATCGAGACCTCTGTACTTATGTGAATTTTGTCAGTTTCATTAGCGAATGATTTTTCGAATGAAACTAGCTACTGGAACTGTTGTTTGAGTTCATTTCATACACTACTGCTTGTTCTATTTGGTAGGTGCAATCAAGCTAACTACTAACTTCTGTCGTATGTAGTTTCATGTAGTTGGTTGGTAATTAATCATTGGTGTAATCAAGCTAACAATTTGATTCTGTCATTTGTGGTTTCATACAATCCCATGTATGAGTAAGCTGTATGTGCAACAAAATAACCTTTGATTTTTGTGATTTGCAGTTCCGGTCATCAATGGTGTCATTTTTAGAATGATATAAACAATGCCCTATTCTAATAAATCTGTAAAGTTTATCTTATTAAATTCTTTGAAACACAAAAGTGGCCATGATAAAGACTAGCCCTTTTGCTATGTGTGCGACACATTTGCTTCAAAAAGAAGGTAAATGACACATGTAGTGCCTAAAGAAATGAAAATTAAAAAATGTGCCTGGTGAACTGAATTACATGATGGCCACTTCATTCTTTCATGTCTAGTCTATCGAGCTTATTGACTTCTGCATTTTTCATAATTGACCTTATGTTTCCTTATGCCATGCAGTGTTGTCTGCGAATGACGAGACAGAGACTGTGATGAAGGGGATAAATCATGGGGCTTGTGACTATTTGGTAAAGCCCGTGCGCCTCGAACAACTTAGGTGCGTGTGGACACATGTTGTGAGGAATAGTAAGCCTGATCCAAGGAACAGCATCAGCGGTGGCAATGATGATGCTGATGAGAAGTTACAACCTGGGGATGGTGATAAGGGTGAGAGGGAGGGTGCAAACCAGAACAGGAGGAATTCTAAAAAGAAGAAAAATGATGCGGATGGTGCTGATGAGGGCAAGGAGAACACATCCACTCAGAAGAGGCCAAGGGTCCAGTGGCCTGGTGATCTACACCGCAAATTTGTAGAAGCTGTCAATCGGATTGGCATGGACAGTAAGTTCTCACAATCCATGACTTCTCTATCAACATTAAATTAAATTCTTGTGTTAAAGTTGTTTTTCATAACAATTTTTTTGTTGTGGTAAATACAGGGGCTGTTCCAAAGAAAATATTGGAAGTCATGAACGTGGACGGCATCACTAGAGAGAATGTTGCAAGTCATCTGCAGGTTTTGCTCCTACTCTTTTGCTTGATTGCTATGCTTGAACTTGTTTAAATTTAAGTTATTTGATCGAACTTGTTTCTGCCCAATTGCCATCTCAAACTCTATTTGTGTTTATGTCAATTGAACTTGTGTTTTTGACACTTCTTGCATTGCAAAACTTTTGTGTGTGTCACACAAAAGTTCTTGTGTCATAGGCACATATATTGAGTTTGGGACGGCATTCACATACACATATTTCTGGGATTAGTGAAACCACATAACACATTCAGTTCTCTTTTTTATCCTGAATATGTTCCTGAAACTACAGAAACTACAGAATCCATTTCATTTCTCTATGTCCTTGTCAATCATTTTCTCTTAACAAATTTTTACTTGTCTATCTTGCAATTTCAGAAGTACCGAATCTACCTGAAGAAGGTCAGTCAGGGAAAAGTCAATAAGTCTAACCCATTTGTTCACGGACCCAGAGCATGGCGCTGTGACTGGGTGCCTGCTAATAGCAATACGAACATGGTAGAAAGTTCCAATCATCATCCAGAACTTGGTAGATACCAGTCACCCTCATACTTTGTTAGCTCTCCGAGCTCAACCAATATTTTTGCAAGGATGAATTCACCATCTGCGTTTGGAGCACACACTTTTCTGCCCACTCTGTCAGTACAGCCCATGAGCTCGCAGAGAAACTTTGGCATTCCTCGTCAAGACACAGAACCAGTTAGCCATGGTGTCAATGTCAACCTGTCTGATGCAAGTCAATGCTTCCCTAATATATCAAATGGTGCGGTATTCAACACAAGCAAACCTTCTGGTCCTTCTGGCAGCTCCTTCACAAATATATCAAATGGTACGGAATTCAACACAAGCAAACCTCTCTTTCATGGTATTTCTGGCAGTTCATTTGCAAACACCTCAAGTGACAGTCCAAAGTTGCCCTCGAGCATGCACTTTTCTTCACCCCATTCTTGCAGCTCCTATGCGAGCATATTGCGTGACAAGATTCTGGGGGCAAGCAGAGGCATTCCTTTCGAAGACATAGCATATGGTGAGATGCTGGCCCCTTCGGGTAATTTACCGTTGCAGTCTCCTGAATTCACCAATCAGCCATCAGTTCAGATTCAATCACCTTCTGCTGGCCTATTTAACCAAGTTGCATGGGAGGCTGGGGCTCAACAATTTGCGGGACCTATCAACTGCAGCAACTCCTGGAAAGCTGCTGCGCCGTCAAGGTTTCCTGATCTTACTCACAATGTTGGAATGTCTAATGGTCCATCACAGGAGAACATCATCAAGATCAACCAGTTATCAAGACTTGCAGCCTCCTCTGGACAGATTCCAACCTTTGGAACTGAGTATCAGAACCAAATTGCAGGGATCATTGGGAAAACTGCACCCGCGTTAAGTTTCAGTGAGCAGGTGGCCCCATTCAACTTTGGAAGCAACACACACTATACTGCAATGCCAATTGGTAACTCTGATCTAGGTAGTTCATCAAGCACTAGACCTGCATTGCCTAACCTTCAGATAGACAATTCTGTCATGCTGACAGAGATGCTGAATGGTGAGGATACAAGTGGCAACCTCCCTGAAGGTGGTACCATTAATCAGCAAGCTGTTGGTGATCAAGTAATTAGCAGCAATGAGTTCCTCATGGGAACAAACGAGGTGCAGAATGGAGCAAGTGGTGACCTGGATGCTTTTTTAACTGACTGGGTTAATGAAGTAAGATTATTTCTTATTCCTTTTTTATGAATAAATTCTGCTCATTTCAATCTATCTGCTTTGCCCTAATTTTTTCACTGCATTCCAGTTTTCAATTTTTGTGCTGGAAGCAGATGCTAAGCAATCTTTACTTAACTAGCGTTGGTTTATTTACTTCTAGTTGTTACTTGTTAGCACTCAGTGCATTGCTAAGATTCATCATGCAGCTTGTTCATTCATAATCTCGAATATAAGACACCTTTAGTTGTTAGTTTATTTTGAAATTTATTTCTGTCTAGAATATTTGCAGACTTTACATGTGAAATTGGTGGCTACTACTTAGGTGAGGTTCATCTAACTGAACTTATTTTATACATCAGGATTTCATCAACAATGGTGATGCTTTCAGCAGTGGGGACTCTGACTTTGCGTCTTGAAGTCATATATGTGAGAAAGATGTTTCTGCATCTATGTAGCTCAGCTGCTGACCTATTCATGGTTCTTGCATGCTGTATGTGCAAAAATTGTGGTATTTGTAGTAGACTAGCTAGGAGCAGGCCATCTTCATTAGAATCCCATGTTTATCTAGTAGTGGCGGTCATGTGGGTTCTCATTTGTATCAGCTTTAGCTTTTAACTTGGTGTTGAGTTTGGCAGGAGGTCTGGATGTACCACCGCCTGATAACTCAAGACCAAACTGTCATCTTCGGCTCAAATTTTGGTGGCCATTTTTAGTTTTATACAAAATCACCTAGCCCCTCTTAGAGTCATAGGGATCTTTAATTAGTTGGGATATTAGACAAAGTTATGTCAGATAGAACCAGTTTTCAGTGTGTTTTTAAGATATCCGGTGCTATGATTTTGATGAACTATTTGAAATGTTGTATTTGATATGATTTTTTCCAATCCATGCAATGCTGCTATTTCTTGAAATTGGATGGATAGCTCCATTGTTCATCACTATCTTAGAATTAGAGAAAAAACAGTAGTAGTATTAGTGCAGAGCATGAAGGAACCTTCAATTCATGATTCATGTACTGCAACTGCAATGGCGTTTTCTCACGAAGTTGTTTCTGCCATGTCCTGAGGGTATTGATAACTGTGATATATCCATCCCTGTATAATGTCAACTTGCCTCTTTTACTCTGAACTGTAACATTCCATTTCGAAATTGTGAAGAGAAAAAAAATGCAGTTTTTGGATGGCGTCCTATCACCTCTTGCACTTCTCTGAATTTTTCGTTACACACTGGATGTTTTTCTGAGTTCTCCGGATCTGTTTCAGATTCACTCAATTTATAGTGGCAGATGCGATTTTGCATTCTTTCCAGACGGTCAGTGGGGGCATCAGTATGCTCTGCATCTGTGAAAAAGTTCAGCAGCATTTGAAAATCACCAATGTCCCATCTCTATGCATGCATCCTGTATGGATATATGGTTCAGTCCAAACTGCACCATTTTTTTCGAGAACGTGCAACGCACGTATTGCATTAAGAGGAGGGGGATACGACCCGAAAATTACAGTAGAGGTACATACTGAAAAAAGAAAAGCACGTCTACGCTACCACGCCCAGAGCTAGCTAATTCTACGGGCGGACACCAGAGGACTGCTGAAACACTAGCGTAACACAGGCCCTGGTGCCTGACGAGCGCAAAGAGACTAGCCATTCTGGGAGTGTGCGACCAGGCCGGCTCTGCACCACCAATGCAGTTCTTCCGCGATACTATTCGACACTTGATTATCGTTTAGTGTGCAGAAAAACTTTAGTCCTTCTAGACTGATTGGTATACCTCACTTGATTATCGTTTTCCCATGTTTCAGATGGAAACTCACTGCAGAGTGAAACTGAGTAAACATATCCATCATATCGTCATGCGTCAGCTGTTAAATACTCCATCTGAACATGGTTAGGCCTTTTGTCTGTTCCCAAACAGTCTTCAGCTAAAGCTTGTTTCGTAAACTGCTTTCGTATTGTTCTAGCAGATTGTTAATTTCTCCGTTGATCAGCAAATTAAACTAGCAATACCTTTGCATTGGGATTAGGTTTCAATATTGTTCCTAGCTGATTGCCAGATTGGAATTTCTAACACAATGCACGCAGCACAGCACATAAGCCTTCATCCTGTTCTTGAATTCCAATTTCCCTGTTCAACCTGTATCCACCCAGCCATTATCCTACACAAACCTGTGATCCTTGGTACATTCACATGGTGCTTAATCCAACGTTTTCCCTACGTCATAGCTAAGCTATCTAGCAGTATGCATGTATTCCATCCATGGCGGCGTTGCTCGGTCGATCCCTACCCGGCGGGGCCTCTCGCGAGCTGGGGCGGCGGCGCCGCCCGGCTGGAGGTCCAGAGCGAGCTGAGCGCGCGGAGGCGGCAGAAGTAGTCGTCGATGGCGACGAAGCAGCGCGCCGCCTGCCTCGCCGTCAGGATCTGCCGGAGCGCCTGCAGCGCCTGCATCCGCAGCTCGTCCGCCTGCATATGCACCAACAATCGTCGCGTCGCGTCGCGACAAGCAAAATCCATGCAACACATGAGCAACGGCGAGCTAGCTTGTCCATGGCTGAAAACGAGGAGAGGGAACTAACAGGAAGTTAATTAAGGAATCGTCACCTGTCTGAGGAAGGTGCCGAGCGTGGCAAGCTTGTCCATGGCGAGTGCCATGTGCATGTGCCCCAAGCCCATGTATCCCGCCGCGGCGTCGGCGGCCGGGTGGTAGAGCTGGCCGCCGAACATCCCCGGCGGCGGGGGCTGCCCGTCGGAGGCGACGACCTCGGAGAGCGACCGCAGCAGCGCCTCCATCTCCGCGTCGAGCGCCTCCTCCGCCCGCCGCACCGCCTGCTCCACGTCGCGCATCCCTGCCGCCTGCTGCTCCGCCAGCGGCTCCACGTGCCGCACCGCCACCTGCGCCGCCACAGCGCGTTAGCATCATCATCATCAATCAACATACATGGGGAGAAGCGATCGCCGAACGCGTTCCAGACAACAGGGTCTCTCTCTCTCTCTCTCTCAGCGACGACGACGACGTTCTTTTAGTCTGGAGCCATGGATCGCCATCGCGACCTCTCGCCATCGATGGAGCCTGTGACGCCCGCGGCACAAAAGCTGCTGCTGGTGGCGATTCCTCGATCCTCACCTACTCCCCCGCCGCATGAAGACAGACGGAGGAAGCCTTGACGTGACACTACTCTACTCGTGTACACGCAGCGCAGGCGGCAGCATCGTCTATCTCATTATCCCGGCGACTTTTCCGAGCCGTAGCTTCGAAACTGTTCCATCAACTACGGTGACGTCCCACCTGCTCCCTCCTGAGCCCTGACTTGCCCTGCTAATCCACTGCACCTAATCCCCCTCTCCACCAATTATATATATTTATATATATACATATATGATATATATACAGCATCGACTTTGTGTTTATGAAAAAAAAATTGGAGTGACTTGGCATGGAATGGTTGTGAGGTTGTCAGGCTGACGTGTGTGTACGGGCCCGCTTGTCAGTCGGTAAGATGGTAGTGTACCTTGATGAGCTCGGAGGGGCGGAAGCCGCCGAGCCAGAGGAAGCAGCGCTCGGCAGCGCCCTTCCAGAGACCGGAGAGGAGGTGGAGCGGGTCGGCGGCGGCGAGCCGGGCCTTGTGGCCCATCAGCGCGCCGTAGTGGGAGGCGGCCTCGTCGGTGTACGCGCGCAGCTCGCCGTCCGGCCGGTGCTCCTCCGCGGCGGCGCGGAGCCGGGCAACCACCTTGCTGTGGTCCCCCAGCCACCGCTCGTACTCCAGGTTGTACAGCGCGGCATCTGCATGCGTGCGTATGCATGGACACGTGTGTGTCCATGCGCCATGATCAGTTGACCACGTAGACAGTTTGCACGCCCAATTTTTGAATCTGATGATGAGGTGTGCTAAGCTAGTGTCAACACAAACCTGGGCTTAGAGTTCCTGTACCCCATAGTGCACCCTGGGTGAAGAAATGAAGCAACATATAATTAGCACTTGTAACTTGAAAAAAATTAGCACTTGATCGACGACACTTCAGAGTTACTAGTAAGGAAGATACATGAATGTATACCAATCTTTTGCAAATTGTTTTTGTGTTAGGTAATTTGTTGAAATGTGCGCAATAATCTTTTCATTCTTCTGAAAAAAGTTCATAATAGGACGGAGGAGCTCTTCATCATTTTATTAAGATGCTTAGAGATATAACATTTCCCGAAATAATCTCCCTTCTAAAAAATATTACTAAGAAAACGATATGTTTCTAAAATTATTCGGTTCTTCACCATTTTAATTACCTGATGAGTTCTTGTTATCTGCATCTCCTGCTCTAGATGCGCCAGCCTGATCCTACCTGACTCTAGCTGCTGGATATAGGCCTGTTTCACAAGCAACAAGCAACACAAGGAATAAGAAATTGAGTAGCTAAAAATATGTTAATTTGTTACAACTCGTGTAGCTTCCAACATGAAGAACATTAAATGAAGCTTCCAGGAAATATAAACATGTGTGTAGTCTAAAACAAATCTTTTCTTTTAGGTGTTAGGTTAACTTCACCACCCTATACAAAATGTCCAGTCTACTCACCCCGACCATCTCTCAGTTATTTGTCAATGGCCGTTTCTTGCAAGACTTTTTCTCCTCATGTTTTGAGAGTTGACTTTTCCCACCAATTTTTAATCGAAATTATATTACTAATCACCAGCCATGGATGGTAATATAGGAGGTGTGGTTACTAGTTAATTGCAGTTAATTACCTTCTTCCTCAACCTGCTCTTCCTCGCGGCCTCCCTGTTCTGCGCGAGCCGTCGCAGCGTCTTGGGGTCCGGCGTCCGGGGCCGCTCCTGATCTGAGCTCGACGCCCCCGCGCCGCCACGCTTGCCGCCGCCGGCGCTACCTTCTCTCTGGTTGCGATCACAGCGCAGCACACTCTTAAACACATACGAAGCGTGCCGCATGCGCCGACGACCGCCGGAGACGATCGATAGAGGTCGTGTTACGTACCTTGATGGCTGCCTTGGAGCTCTTGCCTGCGGCGAGCGGCCCGCCGCCTCCGGCCTTCGACGGCGGCGCCTGGGAGTTCTTGGAAGGGCCGGCGACCTGTGCCGCCGCCGCCGCCGAAGAAGAAGCCATGGAGATGGAGCCCTGGAGGGAAGAGAGGAAGGGGCTCAGATATATACCCAGCTCGCACCATCTCTTGTGTGCTTTGAGATTGCGAGGTCGTCGTCAAGCTAGGAAAAGGATACCTTTGGGGACGGCTCGATATGCATTGGCTGGGAAGGGAAGATGTTGAGAGTCTCTGCACGCAAGAACAAGTCCTGCAGATATTAGGACTTTGTAGAGACACACATATACTAATGTGCAGTGTTTCCATATAGGTGGTTAGTTAAATTTTCAGATGCGTGTAGGAATTTAAAAGATCTTCAGAAATGTACTTTTCATTTCACACACGTAATAGTAATGGTAATTAAATCTGGTAACAAGGAAAAAGAAAGTGTGAAATGCTGGTGGTTAATGCCAGAAAGGAAGTGTAAAAGTGTAGAACATTTGTTCCTTTTTCCTTATTTAGCACAACATCTTGAAACTATATCAAGTTGTGTTTGTTACGTGTGCCACTCTACTCCAACTAGCTACTACTCTCTCTGTTCTTAAATATATGACGTTTAAGGTAAGCTCATTAATTCATTTTGAACTAATTAGCTTGTCCTAAACGTTATATACTTAAAAACGGAGGTAGTAATTGGTAGCTAGAAATATATCGGAAAATTACAGTAATGGCAGATGAAAAGTTTGAGATAGATCAACTGATGAGGAAATAAAGCATACTGTATTAATTGGTATCTCCAAATGGTGATTGACGATACACCTAAATCAGCAAGATCACATGCTTATGGACAAGTTTGCCCGACATGCATGAACTTGTAACTAACGGGAGCTTAGCAACGACACGTTCTTTCAAGATATGATGCTGCTTACGTTTGTGAAAAGAATGAACTTTTTGTGATATCAAGCTGCTTACGTGGTTGTTGTTCTTGAATTGATGGCTTAGCTTGCTGCCCATCAAAGTAGAGGAGTAGGGCTTGATCCAGATCAGATGGCATGTCATATCCTTCTGGATCCTTTCTTCTGCACTTTCAGAAATGCAATAAAATATCACAACTGATCTAATATTCAGTGAGTAGCTCTACCAGTTTAGGTTGTAAATTTAAAAAATGTTTCAGTTGAAAGAGAGGAAATGAGAAAAAAAATAGAAATTCAGTAGTGATGGAATAAGACCTTGCGTAGAGAGGTTGAACTAATCCCCTTGCTTGCTATAGGGTTGTTCACCGAAAGGAACAGAAATAACACAATCATTTATTTGTTTGAAATTAGCACATAATCAAGATCCAAGAAAACTCTCTCCAACAGGATGAACTAGGGGAAGAAAAGCATGGGTAAGGAAGGTAAAGCTTATTTATTGATCTTCGGGTTTGATAGCAATCAGTAAACTCGCAGCGCAACTTGAATTAGTTAACTTGATGAATTTATCGCATGAGCACACAAAGACAATAACGAGTAGCTAAGAAAAAATGGGCAATCAATCATAGTGAACACATCTCATGCTAACCATGATGATCAGGTAACAGAATTCTCAAAGGAAAATCATCTATCCACCGTAGAATTGAAATAAAGCTCAAATAAATGGTGCGATTCAATTTCGAGAAAGGGTGGAACCATTCCTTGAATAAAAACAAAAGGTGGAACCGTTCCTTGAATAAATGGAAAAGGTGAAAATCGAGCAAAAAATAGAGGAGAGCTAGCTAGCTAGAAAGCTAAATGGATGAGTTCACACTTACATGCTGCCATGGAGGGATGAAGAAGCTTGGACCATGCCGGAGGTGGATGGATACGCCATTCAGATGCTCCCTTGAACAAAGAAACTCAGCTCTGAATGAACTTGCGTCTTGACCACTTCACATAGAATTGACCCATCTTGAAATGGACTGAATCATCGTACCAATCCAAAATCAACTTTCTCCTTCCTCCTCTTCTTTGCGACGACAGCGCTAGCTGCTATGTGATGATCAGATCAACAGATCGATGAACCGAGACGAGATGATCAAAAGGAAATCGATAGCGCAGTTGCGGCACCGGCGGCTTTGTTCCCCCTTCCTGCCAGATGATGACTAGCCCAAAACAAATAATCACTTGTGCGAGCTGTGTGGCCTTTCTTCTGACCAGAGGGTAACGGATGACTTTTGGCTTGGGGATTGGGAGGAGTAGTTGTGCAAGAAATAGAAGGGAGCCAGTGGCTATAGAAAAGTTGGAAAAGCAACACATCTTCAGACTTTATAAAGAATTAAGAGAGATGTGATAAGGTCCAGGCAATCGGGGTAGTTTTGGAGCGGTTTTACACACTTGTCGTTGTTCCATATCTTTTCACGTATTGACATTTCAGAGGGTAGATTTGGTTCAACTCTTTTTAAAAAATATATCCGAAGAACTAGTCCAAATTGGCTCTATCTTTTGGATCTATTTGCATGTGTAGAATAGCAAGTTTAAGAGTTAGTCCAAATTAAAATCGAATGATCCAGATGAGAAGACAAAGAGCCTTTTTATCTGATGCTTAATCTAATTATTTCCATGGATGTGCTATGCCTTGTGTCTATCTTGGGGGATACAAATTGCTAGCGAAATTCACCTATTCAAATTAATTAAATTGGTATCTAGCTAGTCAAAGTAGTGGGATTAGCTTAAAAGATGGGTTAGTTCTGTTCGTCCCACTATCAAGGTTAGGTGTCATGTCATTCTCAAGCAGATGGATCCATTTCCCTCTTCATTAGTTATTAATGTGCTCAATTAGCATGACTTGATTCTGTTTAGGACCTGGCCTGGATTAACACGACTGGATCCATAAAACAAAAAAGGAATTTCTATGACATTTCTGATTTTTTTTTTGTATTTCTTTTCTTTGGTCCAACTGATGGTCAGTCCAACTAGTACGTGTCACATGGCTAAGAACCCCCGGCTAGAACAAATAAACCAATTGATCCGTAACCTCCGGAAAATACTTCGTACGTGCACAACAATTCGATTATCTTAACATAATATCCCCTATATACATGTACATTGACCTAGCTAGAGCATGCTGGGATATTCTACATGAGTAGTTGCTGCCGGATTTCTGAATAAAACATCTGATGCTAGGTTCAGAATGCAAGCTCATTCATCATTTATCATGCATGTCTGATTCTCATATGAATCCTCCTTGATTCCTGGCATATTGAGGCATTTTAATCGGTTATTGTCTGCTGGTAATCCTCCCGTTCGATTGATTCTCGGGCTGTGCCACTAGATACAGACGCGTGTACGTATCGCCATCCACAACCATTTGGACAGGACTAAAAAATTCAATGCATGCCCCAACCATTTAGGTTTCAGATATGTGAATCCAAAATAAACAGTTCAGGTTTCAAATACGTGAATCCAAACTTTATAAACAGTTCTAGCTAGTAACTTCTGCAGAAAACATCCTAATCTTCTTGAGAGTGAAATTTCAAATATAGGCGCCGCCCCTGATGTACAAGGGGGTCCGTACGAACAGTGATCATTCAATTCAAACCGGGAGAAACGTGATGTTGCAGAGAGGCAGTTGGGTAGGATGGCAATGCATGGTAGCTGCAGTTCAACGACCACACACACACAAAAACCACGCAATTGGTACGGAATTACGGATGCTGGGCATTCCTTCCTGGGATCCTTCCTTCTCGGCATAAAAATTTGCCATCCCCAGCTTTGACATTGTGACAAGGAGTGGTCGTTGAAGAGAATCGGTCATGGTTCAAGTCTGGTTTCGAGTTTCATGCCTTGACCAATGACCACCACTGACGGATGCAGCGACGAGCCGACGACGCCATATGTCAGGAAAACAGTCTCAAGAACTGATTTGCTGGTTCAGACGGTGAGAACACTCAGATGCTTCCTATATTCTGGAGTTCGAAAATTTCCCATTGAGATATCAAATTTGAAATAAAAAAGATTGAGCTCATACAGCACTATATAATAAAAACGATAATGCTAGCTATATAGGGCGTCGGACGCCCCGTCCACCCGTCCGCGTGCGCTCTTGTGACCATATATGCTATCCGGCTCCTTCCTTCGCATCTCAAATAAAAAAAACGGATCCTCCATATCCGCTAGCAGCCGCACACCGCGCGTGACCCACTCCCGCGACGCGCCCCACAGGGCGGCGGAGCTCGCCAGCGGCGCATCTGGGTGCGAGCCGCCGCCCCTTCATGGCCGGTGGCGCAGCCTGCCGCTCCCCATGGTCAGGGGTGAAGCTCCTCAGCGGCTAGGGGCGGAGCTCGCTGCCGGTGACCAGGGCAGAGCTCCGTGTGGTCGAGCGCGGGAGCTCGCCGGCGGCGCATGCCACTGCTCCCCGCGGCCGGGCGCGGGATAGGCCAGGAAAGCTCCCTCGGTGGCTCGCTATCTTCTCCCTCGCTGCAGTGCTTCTCTTTTTTTGCCCCGGATTTCCTGCATGTTGCAGCTTAAATTTCCAGTGTTTCTGGTGTTTTGTACGAATGTTGCAAATGTTTCAAATGGATGTTTCAAAGAGATATGAGATGTTGCATATGTTTCACACGTATGTTGCAAATGTGTTTTTTGGATGTTGCATTTTGCAATGAGGGATTTGAATGTTCCCATCAACATGAAAGAGATGTTTCAGTGTGTTTTTTCTCATTTTTTGATGAATCGCTAACAACATTTTCCATTGTGTTTTTTATGTTGCAAACGATGATTTTTGATGTTGCAAATGACAAGTTTTGATGTTGTGAATGTAATTTTCGAATGTTGGAAACTGCCCGGCTGTACGATGTTGCATGCAACACGGGACAATGTTGCGACGAGAATTTTTCTACCTTCATCCAATGATTGATCTATCTTCATCTAATGGTGCACAAGTGTCCGATGTTAGCGTCCGGAACGGACGTCCAGACGCTAGCAGTTTCGTAATAAAAAAAGTATAAATGGCCAAGTACTACCTTTACTCCTAAATACAGGTCCTTTGGATTAATCTAGGTCAGGCATTATTAACTTTAATCACCAGTTTTTTTAAAAATAAGCATATGGTTTCGTAACATAAGATTTTGAGATTAATGACTTATAAAGGGGGATCAGAGGAAGCGTCACAGTGACATGAGAAAGAAGGCCGCGTCGTGGGTAAAGAAAGGATGGCGGCTGGGTCGGTAGAGCCGTTTCAAAATTAAGCTTGTAAGCCCAGGTGTCCAGTTGGGCCGAACAGACTTTAGAAGAAGAGACCTCGGCCCGACAGCCCCCAGAACCTCAAAGCCGCCAGCGCCGGAAATCCTATACATCTTCCGGAAGATAGAACCATATGAATCTATAAACCCAACAAGAGTTCATTAAAAGTCATACTCTTTCTTCCTCCTCCCTCCCCTCCACTGCCTGCGCTGTCACCCTGCATGCGGCCCGCGCCGCCGCCTTCTCCGCTCGCCAGCCTTTCCCCACGCCCCCACCGCCGCCATGGCCGTGCGCGAGCTCCGCGCGCCGGCCCGCCATGGCCACGGTCGGAGCTTCGCCGCGCGCCATGGCCGCGACCGGAGCTCGTCGTGCCGCCGGCCATGACGGCCGCCGCCACCGCCCAGAACGTGGAAGAAAAAAAAGTTGCCCAACATTTTCACAAAATGTTGAAACATTTTTTTGCAAATGATGACGAAACCATGTTTTAAAAATCAACATTTCTTAAAAAATGTTGGAACATTTCTTTAAAATGTTGGAACTCGGAGACTGCTCAAAAAATGCTGTCCAACATTTTCAAAAAATGTTGAAGCATTTTTTCAAAATATTGACAAAAACATGTTGAAAAACATAACATTTCTGAAAAAATATTGGAACATTTCTTAAAAATATTGGATCATCAGCTGGTGGGAAGAAAACATGTTGAAAAACCTAACATTTCTAAAAAAATCTAACATTTCTGAAAAATGTTGGAACATTTTAGTAGGTTGGAAGTTTCAACCCTTATCTACCTTCCATAGCCCCCCGCCAACGCGGCCACCCTCGCGGCCGCCGTGCCATACCATACCATACCAAGAGAACCCCACAGTGTGGCAAACTGGCAGCGACACCGTCTTGCCGGAACGGAGAGACTACAGGCGAAGCACGCGAGGGGAACGCACCAGCCATGCTTAAAGCATCAACAATTTCCATGACTACCATGAGCTATCTGAAAACATCGGCATCAACCTCGCCTGGAAATAGAAATCCTGCTTCATTCTTTTTCAGATACAAGTTCTGGTTTGATCTCACTTCAGAAGCAAAACCACCCATCTTGCAACAGAAACGCTACAAAATAACATAGATAGCAAGCAGTTCATTGTTCTCGGATGCACTTAAGACCATACCATTCGAGTTACAACTAATAGTTCAACAACCGAACCAGACATGGAGCCTAAACAGGTAACAGCAGCCAAATGTGCCTAATAAACAGGTAACAGCAGCCCAATGCGGCAACTACAGCATGCTGTCGGTCCTCGCCGGGAGCCGCCTGAAGAAGTTGAGTGGGACGGACGGCATCTTGTAGCGGAACCTGGGGTGCCTCAGCACATACAGGCCGGCGAGGAAGACCACCACGCGGAACGGCGTCACGTACAGGACGATGGCGGCGATGAAGCAGAAGACGACGAACAGGGCCGTGGCCCTGGGGTCCCTCCAGCTCAGCAGGGACTGCAGCCGCTCGCCCTGCGTCGCGAGGTCGCCAACGACGGTCTGGATCCTCCCAGCGACGCTCCGCAGACGGTCATACCGCATCCGCACGATGTCAGGCTGGCGGGAGGTGGGGAAGGTGTCAAACTCCTCGTCGAGCTCGTCGGGGTGGGCAGTCTCTGCGTGCGAGAGGCGAGTGTCCATGTGAGGTGGCTGCCTCGGCCGCCACCTGTAGTACCACACACCGATCAGGAACAAGTAGAGGAAGATTGTGGGCAGTATCAGCTCCGGGTAAAGGACCAGTATCATGAAAAGGACATGGATCAGTATAGTGGTCAGCGGGTTCCTCCAGTGACAGATCTGATCAAACCACTTCGCCACAGCAATCAAGGGGCCCAGGACACCCATGATACGGAAGAAGTTAGCCTTGCTCTTTCTCATGCTCCACATGTGTGAATCCACGTCCAGCATGTACTCCACAATTTCCTTTCGCAGCGGTGGCTCTGCACGGCTCAGCCTTGTTGAGACAATGTTTGTGGCTTGGCGCCTCAGATTGTCTACCTGCATCACGGACAATGGGTGCACATAGTGCATCTTGGGCAGCAGGGGCTGTGAGTAGAGATGCATCATGTTGAGCAGCGATGAGCATGTGAACCGAACAGCAAGCTGCACCTCACCCATCTTCTTAACGCCAGCAGGTGTCAGAACAATAAGAGGGTATGAGTGGGTATACACTCGATCAGTTTCAAGTGTGGAGAGGCGGATGCGGACCTTGCCAATTCGGGTGTCCCGGGCTCCATTGCCCTTGTCCCCGCCATTCAGATGGCAATTGTCAAATACACCAATTGTGATCACAGTGCATGGGTCATACACCTCCCATGTGTACTGTTCATTCCATTTGGGGGTGAAACTGTCAATTATAGTCCTAGTCCTCACCCATTTCTGTCCATACTTTGCAACACAGTAAGCATCAGTTGTGCCACGCCCATCCTTGGTCTTCATCGGTAACAGGCCCTGTGCTGTCAAGATACCCAGCTCAAGAACGCCAATGCTAGGTTTCCACAGAGGTTTCGCAGTTGGCCTTAAATCACTGCTGTAATGTGTTGACTCATCCAGGACATGATATCCACCTTCGAGACAAATCCTCAAGTGAATCCGGCTTGAAAACTTGGTCTCTTTCTTCTGCTCACCATCAATCATCACATGCTTCTCAAGATTATACCACTGGCTGGTCAGCAACCTGTGGTCCAGCCTCCGGGGTACATGCTGCAGCGAAATGACTGTTCTTCCAATTACATCATCCTTCCCTGGGGCCACTCTGTCCTCTACGCTCAAAATCAGGTGTTCCTCAAATGGCTCAGCAGCGACAAACAACAAGTCCTCATTCCACATTGGGTTCAGAGTCCGGGCTGGTGATACCCGGGTTCTAAGAACTTGGTTGCCTAGAATGGCTTTGACATAAACATCAGGGAACCTGGTCTTATCATTTGGTATAAGATCCTGGGCTTCGATGACATTGACACGCAGATACCAAAGCTTTGGAGTAAGATACACTTTTGATCTAATACTTGCAAGCCCATCTCCAGGGACCGAGGCCGCATCAGAATGCCATGCTTCAGGGAATGCTTCATCTGCTTGAGTACCCATCCAAACAGCCAACATCAACTCCCCCTTCACCTTGTGTCCATTACGGTCCTCCAACCTATACCACTGTGGAGCCAATGGGCTATCAGGTGGCACTCTCTTTGGGACCTCATTAAGGTCAAATATAACACGCCCAATGAAGTCATCCTTAACAAGATCCTTATCCTTGACCACGATCTCCACAACTGATGACTGGATGCGCTCCTTGGAAAAGGCAAAGACCTGATTCCACTCTGGGTTGCTGTTTTTCTCGAAGAAACGAGTTGTGCCCTTATAATTCCCTAGCTTCACCTCAACATACGGGTCACAGCTCCCAGTGATGTCCATGTTTGGAAGTTCCTTTACTTTCACCACTCGGACATAAAGATACTGCATCTGCTCAACAAGATCATATGTGCTGGTGAGCTTGTCACCAGCGGCATGGCCACCAAGATGAGGTCTGGTCTCCTTCAAGGAGTACTCCTCAGGACGGAACGGCGGCCTCTGCATCATCTTGAATGGAGAAGATCTTCAACCAAACCACTACTCAGACTATATCCCAGTTGATGTCCTAGATGAGCTGGAACAACACCAAAGGTAAACACTGTTAATAAACTGATAGAGCAAGGAACGTCCACTAATGAATATGAAGCAAAGAGCAAAACTAGTACCTCAGCAATAACTAGTCAAGCAACACAGCATTGTGTACATTTCCTCATATTGCGCTATGGGAGGAAACCATTGAATTTCTGAAAAGAATGAGCTCTACATCAACAACCTTGGAACAACACCTGCAGAATTGGAATATACCAGTCAGTTAAAAGAAACTGCATTTCAATGAATCTAAAACCTGCCTGAACACTGCAGCTATCTCACTTCAGGAAATTGCATACTGACTAAATTGAAAAGCAGCCATCTTACTAGCTACATACCAAACTAATAAAAAGATCGACAAATTTAACTCATCTTAAAAAGGGAACAAAAGTAGACCTGCACAACAACTGAAAGGATAAACCAACTATAAAAAATCATAACTAATTTTTTTTGAAAGGACGGAAAAGCTGTGGTTTTTATTAGAAGAAGAAAATTAAAGGACAAATGCCAGCCCAGTTTCATGAGTGAAAATCAAGCCCAAAAGCCACATAACTGGGGAGGCTGCACCCATCCGGCGCAACTTTGGCACTTCGCTACAACGACACATCAACTAACAACTCCACACTACGCTCAGGTATGTTATACCAATCCAACTTGGTTGAACACAACCCAACTGGCAGCTCAACCGAAACAACTCTCTCAACGGCTTTAAGCGGGAAAAAATGAGAGACGCCCCCTCTCGGATCCTACTAACACCTCAACTCAACAACAGGCTCTGGATTTCAATTTTCAAGGAGCACATCTACTCAGGTGACAACTTCCCCTTGCACAAGCAGCACAACTAACAATAATTACTTGCCACAGAAAAAAGGAGTAAAAGGAACTCGCCTACTCTGCAGGGGCGAGCAAAAAGCCGCTGCCTTCCCCACCATTGCAAGGAGACAATAGCTCCAGATAGGCACCAATAATTACACAGCTTTACCTTACCTTTTTCCAACCCACCACACTAAACTTATTTTTCGCAGATTCAATTTTTTTCACTCACATCCTCATCCCAACGACGAGCGCACAGCAAACCAATCCCAAAGAAACCAGATCTCGCGCCATTGCCACCCTAAACACAACCCAAGAACCCAAAGAAACCACTGGCCAAAAAAAACAGAACCGCTCAAACCGCGCGGCGCCGCGCCGCCGTCGGAACAGGCGCAAATCCTGCGACTACCCCGGAAACAGGAACAGATCGAGGAGCCGCGGGCACCGCCACCGGCATTACCATTTCCCACCACAGGAAACACTAGATTGAAACCCAGGAAAACAAAGGCTGGCGACAAACAAAGAAGGGATCTTTGGGCCGCTTACCGACGGCGGCGGGGCTGATCTCACGCGGAGCGGCGGCGAGGACTTCGACGGTGAAGGGGCGGCGGATTTGCGCAGGGGTTTTCGGCGTTTTCTCGCGAGCGGAGGAGAGAGGAGCGGTGGGAGGCAGAGGCTGCAGAGGGTACTAGAGCGGCGTGGAGTGCTCGACGGGGTCGAAGTGGAGTCCAGAGTGGGGGGGTTTTTCAGTTTTCGGTGGTTTTGCGCGCAGGCCCTCAATCTTCGCTAAATTTCTGTGGGTGGACCGGCCGTGTGCCTAGGGCCCCGTGCCAGCTCTATCTAGATTGTCGTTTTCTAGACCTTTCCTCTGGGACAGCCAGGCATGTCTGCCGCGGCCGCCGTAATTCGGCCTGGAGGAGTCGTCGGAGGCCGCCGCTACCTGGATCCGGCGTGGGATAAATCCCCGAAGCCGTTGGACGAGCTCGCCGGGGTGCTCCGGCGCCCAGCTCGATGGGCCTGCCGCCCCTCCACCGCGGGTGGTGCTGTTTAGTTCATTAAAAGTTCTCAAATTTTCCGCAATGCAGATTGTGTCATCTCTCATAAAATATGTTTCTTAATGTAAAATTTCATCATTTTTATCAAAAATTTTACCAACTAAACCGAGCCGAACGAGGAGAAAAATAAATGAGAGATGCGGGGCCCACCTCCATGTGTTGTTGTGCTGGATTGACCGCACGGATAGTAACGTGCGGTTGGGTGCAAACTCAACATTCCCCTCTTTCCCACAGTAGCCGCCGTTAATTTCTACACGAGGTTAATTATAAAAAAAACTATAACAGGTCCTGGATAAATCCCCGAAGCCGTCGAGATCCGGTTTGGACGAGCTCGCCGGGGTGCTCCGGCGCGCCCCGAGCTCGACGGGCCTGCCGCCCCTCCACCGCGGGTGACGATCACTGGTGGGGGAGCTCGCTGCTGCTCTGTGGTAGACTGACACCGACCTGCGCGCCGCCGCTCGCCGGCCCGGGGATCGAAGGAGAAGAAAAATAACTGAGCTGCGGGACCCACCTCCATGTGTTGTTGTGTGCTGGATTTACCGCATGGATAGTAACGTGCGGTTGGGTGCAAACTCAACATTCCCCTCTTTCCCACCGTAGCTGCTGTTAATTTCTAAGAGGTTAATTATATTAAAAAAACCTATCAGAGGTCCTGGAGCGGTCGATTTCCCTTTTACGCAACGGGCTTCAAGGAATTGAAGAATCAACTAGTCAACCACAAATTTATATGAACCACAACAAATTTATTTAACATAAGATTTGAAAAAACAGAGTATAAATACAGATTATAGATATATATACAAGAAAATTACAAATGTATATGAAAGATAAGATATGTAGAAAGTCTATAGAAAATAGAAAAAGATGAAAATAAAAGTTGAAGTGAAATTTGGAAACCGACAAAATCATAAAAAGGAGAATTCTATTTGGCGGTGCTTATTACTGGTCATTAGCTTAGCGCTCTAGGGAGGTGAGGTAGAGTTGCCATGCCAAGGCAGATCTATCTTACCTTTACCTTGGATCCTTGTGGCCAGAAGTTGAGCGGGGTCGTCATGCCCAGTCCTCTAATCGTGTAGCCAAAACCCTTATTAGTTTTCTCTCAGAAATTTACATAGGGGTGTGGAGATAGTTTTGTAAACTGATTTCATTTATTACCTTAAATTAGTGATCAAAGTCGCATTTAATACTTAAAATTTTTTTACTAAATAAGGACCATCGATTGACAAATGTTTGAGATAAGGGTGACAGCTTGCCAAGGTTAGCAAGGGACGGGGTCGTGGGAGAAGATTATGCGATAGAAATGGAGCCGTATGGTTCAACAGGGGTGCAAGTTAGGCGGTGACAAAAACAACAATGGGAACACACAAAATGCTAGAGAAAGCATGAAGAACCAAAGGGGAAGATAAACAAATAAATTAAAAAATAATGAAAAATTGATCATTTGGGAAAATCACCCGAAATATGACATGTTTAAATTGCAAAGCCTTTCTTTATGAAAATTATCATCACCATCATCAGTTCTCAAACGAAGCAGCATTGGTAACTTTCAAACATGAATTCGCGATGGTTATCCACAGAGCGAAACGCAAATATTCCCCTCTATCTTAGAATGGCAAGTTCTCCGCTTGCAACCTTTATTTTTTTCTTGTTAGTTTCACTTTAATTATTAATAATATATAACCGCAGAGGTCTTAGTCCTCCTATTTTGTAAAAAAAATATAGTAGCATTTTTCTGCAAAATAAAATGCAGTATTCTCTCCGTACTAAAATATAAGTATTCGTTGACTTTTGTTGTTCATGTTTGATCATTCGTCTTATTAAAAAATTATGAAATATTATTTATTTTATTATGACATATTTTATCAACGTATGTAGTTTAAATATATCTAGTTATTTTTATATTTTTACAATTTTTTTGAATAAAATAAATGATCAAACGTGATTAAGAAACGTCAACAAATATTTATATTTTGAAGTGGAGAATGTAGCACTATAGAACATGCTAGAGTTGGATCGACCAAAAGAGGAGATGAGGGAGGTCCACCGACAAGCCGAAGTAAAGGGAATTTGCCGCAGGAGGAGAAGGGTGTCGACTCGACCGCACATGCAAAACCGAAGCACGCGCTGTGCAGCATGGAGAATTGGCAATAAGCTGGAGGGGCTACACGTAAAAGCACCAGTCCGTGCCTTTTCTACCGGCGACGCGAGAGCGCTCGATGCCCCCCGCCCTCACGCAGACAGTGTGGGGCCAGGGCCCCACCCGCGCAGTATTTCCGTGGCGTGGGGTGCGGGTGCGGGCCCCGCCACCGCGGTGGCGTCCATCTTTTTTTTCTTTCTCTTTCTCTTGCGAGAGAGGGGGATGAAAAAACAGAGTCGGCGTGCACGCGGGAGCGGGCGGGGGGCGCGAGCGGCGAGGCCGGCCGTGCGCGCGACGGATTAACCGAGCCGTGGACCGCGGTCGGGGACGCGTGTTGTTGGACCGGACCGGACGGGGGGAGACGACGGAGGGGCGGGCGGGCGGCTCGACCGCTCGACGTGCAAGTTCAAAATCGAGTCGTGTTCGCGTGCCGTTGCGTTGTCCGCGGGCCTGAAAAGTGGGAAGGCGAGGGCGGCCCAAGTACGTACGGCCTGGAAATAGCATCAAGGAAGCAGATAAAAAAATCTGGCACTATCACCAACATTTCGTAGCAACTGTTTCGGTATCTGATTCATCGAACTAACACTCCTTCCTAGTACTCCCTCCGTCCATGAAGAGTGGAATCCTAACTTTTGAAAAAAAATCTTACAAAGAGTGCAATTTTAGAAAAAAGATCTAATTAACTTCCTAATTAAGTGGTCAAAACTGATTTGCATGTCAAAACTTACTGCATTTGGCAAATAAATGAGGGTATTAGAGTCTTTTCATATTACTACTAATCTGTCTTGAAAAAACTAGAATTGCAGTCTTTTGTGAGACGGATGGAGTAATAACGAAAAAAGTGAGGGATTGTGGAAGATATAGTTTTATAAAACTTGATCTCTGTATTATAGGAGTTCATATAAAAGGTCATAATCCATCGTTTTCTATGCTTTGTACTTATTTCTACAATATCACGGAGTTATACTATGTTAAGCAAATAGTGTTCTCACAGATAGGGCTAGAGATATCCACACTATGTGCCGCAAAGACTCACTACCACATAATTCGCTCAAAATAAACACAAGCACAACGCGTCAATGGATAAGAGGAGACGTCTTTCAAGACTAGGGATGAAACCAGGAACGGGAAAATCCCGTACCGACCGACGCCGTATACCGTATATCCGGATCAAATACCAATTGTTCAGAAAAATACGAATTCAGGAAAAAAATACGGGAAACCGGCGGACGCGGGATCGAAATCGGGGGAAGAGTTTTCCTGACCGAATCCTCGGTTCCCGCTTTTACACGGGATAGTCCCGTTTTTGTTTATGGGAAATTCCCGTTTTCCCAGCGCAAGCGGCAAGTCCTGCAGCCACAAGCAAAGCCCAATAGCCCAGCGCGAGGACGCGAGCTCGTCTTAGTTACCGAGCGGCGGAGCCTCCTCTGTATAGAGCGTCTTGTTGCTCAGTGCTCCCTCCCGTAGCGATGTGGGGTTGCGTTCGGCTGCCCTTTTGCACAGTTTTTTCGGCTTCTTTCCTCTCACAATCAATCTGCCGACTTCTTCTTGCGCAGTATTTTTCTCTCACAATCATTCTGCCGACTTATGTCTAATAAGACAGCTGAACACAGCCTGGGACTAAACTAAAAGCAGCACCGCAGCAGCATGCAGGGCAGCAGCTAGCAGACGAGCTGCAGTGGTAGGGCCATAGGGGCGCCAGCAGGAGGCCCACAGCGACTCTTTGGTCCATTCTAGCGACACTTCCTCTTCTTTTATTTTCATTATTTCTTGAGTACATGTATTTCCATCGATTCATTTAGAAGTAAAGAATCAGTCAAATAATTTGTGCATCATTGTAGCCATTAAGTTAAATTTTTCATTGACGCGTATATTTTTACTATGCATCATTGTAGATTTGTAGCCACTACGTTAAATTGAATGTTTAAAGTGGATATGTGCGCTATGTTCCCGATTTAAGTTATCGATTCCTGACCGATATCGATTTGTTTCCGACCGAAATGTATCGTTTCTGACATCCCGTATATCCGTTTTCGTTTTCCCGACCGGCATTCCTGATCCCGTTCCCGTTTCCGAATAAGAAATACGAAAATGAAAGTGGTTAGAGGATTTTCCCGACCGTTCCCGACCGCTTTCATCCCGGTTCAAGACAATATAATAATGGGCCTTTGGGCCACATTTACCATTGTTGTAAGATTTTCTCTCTCTATAAACGGTGATATCACATTTCTCGCTGAAGGCTCACAATCTTCACGTGAAGCAGCACATGTAAATGGCAAACGATTGTTACTTAATAATCCTGGTAATATAGTTATTTATCATAGTTGCTTTCAATATAAGCAGGACCAAAGGATCTGGTCTAAAAAATAGTTAATTGTCATAGAAAATTACCTTATTTAATTTAGACGGTTTATATAGCATATGTTGTTCATACACGGTACCGATGAAGCCTGGGAACAGAGTACTTGCACGTAGCACATGCTAACTCACGCTGATTTAGTTCGTCGCTAACTCACGTCAAAGTTTTGGCTCTAAACAAATCATATCCTTAGTGACCTTACGTTGGAATTATAAAATGGAGCCTTATATTTAGAACCGTTGGAGAGTAAAATTGACAGCAAATTCGAACATTTTCAGTTTTGTTAGCTTAGTGATAAGTACTAATAATTACTCCTTCCGTCTTTATATGTTAAAAATTGCTCCACCAACCTATTATAAATCGAAGACCTCTTGCTCTTGGGTGACAGATACCACCACGCAGTGCTACAACCCAACTTAAATTCATCACCTGATAGAGATGGCAACGACCACAAAGCAAGCAATGTGCTACATGATTCTCATATTGCTTGTCTTTGCTTCAAGTATTCGCTCCAAAACACATCTTTGGGTACCTTGCCCTTACGTGGTCCACGGTAGTCCTCCTGGGTGGATTCGTCACCTCTCTGCAAAAGCAGGATTTTTGGTGAATCACAGTCATCAGCATGATGCAGGCAGCAAGGTCAGTAAATTTCATTCTAGCTTGTACAGAAATTTGGGTGATGCTAAATGATGCTTCATGGCGAGATTTTCATGAAACGCTCATATTTCCAAAGGGGTGTAATTGCTCGTAGGTCAGAGCACCTTGGGTCTCTACCAAATCGATATGTTATGTGCTTGTCCTGTACAAAGAAAGAATCAGAATTAAAAAAACTCTCGTGCCTAAAAAGATACTGCATGAAAACAAAGGTAAACCAAATCGACTTGTCGTTTATTTCAAAAAGAAATCGACTTGTCGTTACATGCTGAAACGGCTCAACTTTAAAACTTTGAACCTTGTTTTAAGTTGAAACTTTGAATTTAAAAACCAGTTTGAGGCATGGAAATTGGGTAACATACCCTTCCGAAGGACATCTAGAAATCTAAAGTGTGATGGCCTCCACAGGCCCACGGTGATGTCTCGGGCGTAGGCTCCGGAAGCGACACGTCGCTTGCTGGTGGCTCCCACACGTCTAGAGTCGCAATGTCAACCCACACAGATGTATGCATGCCATCGACTTCCATGAGAACAAGCATTATCAGTTTAAGACCCTATCAACGCTTGACTCGGAGAAGAAGGTCAGTGAAGCTCGGATGAGAAGGATCATCAACAACAGCCTAAGACCCGAGTTTAGTGGGTTTATGGCTGCAATAAGTGGATGGCTAGTACAACCATCATTGGTGGAGTTGGAGAACTTATTGGCTAATCAGGATGCATCAGCCAAGCGGATGACCAACATCAATTTGGAGGAGAGGAATGAAGAGGAGGCACTCTTCATCAAGAAGGGTGTCCACCAATAGGCCGAGGAAAGGCGAAGGAGTAGACAGGAGGTGACAAGCATTGCCCAAAGAAGAGCAACTATTTAGGGGGGGTGGCTCAACAAGAGAGCGACGACGAAGATGACCCGAAGGTGTGAAAGTGCATCTAGGTCTCTAAGTGGATTTTGGTGAATTGAATGACAAAACGATTAAAGGACTAACTTATTTGTTTAAGAATGTGAGCATGTGTTAAATGTATTATTCATGGTGTAATATTGTTTCACTCCATTGGATGCATATTGTACAACTCACATGAATGAAAGCAAGCAAGTGCATGATCCCGTATTAAAAATGTTGATCAATGACAAGCTAATTTGAAGAAAATGTTGGGGTTTATTTCAAAATTGATCTTCAAGGCCTTCAACATATGTGATAGCTTGAGTACAAAAGAAAGGGATCATTTTGTGAGAAATGATTATTTGCACCAAAAGACTTTGCAATGTTTCATATGGATAGTTTAAGGAACATGTGGATAATTCTAAGATAATAATAGTTCTACAATTGGAAACTTGCAAGTCATGGGTATAAGAAATGGTGTTTCAAAGTAATCAATGCAAGGCTTCATGTGGTAATTGAAAAGGATACAAGGATGAGTATATATTTGATGATCCTCAAATGGAAACTTGCATATTCATTGTCAACCTAGAACAAGCATTTGAAGTAATCAAATGAATTATCAACATGATGAAACTAAGCCTAACTCAACGTGGCTTGGGTAAGTGATAAAGAGATCAACCGAGATGACTAGAGCGAGGTACTAAGCATCTGTGGTGTTTTGCTAAGGTGAAGTAACTAGTATCTGTGGGGTCTCGAAGAATCATACTCATGCTTTAACCGAGAGAAGTGATGCCACTCATCTATATGTTATGATTGGCAATATGGGGTGGCTTAAAGATCTAAGAGTGCATTCTTATGCTATATGGAAAGATCTTAAGTCACTAGCTCATGAAGATAGCAATGTTGGAAGCCCCCAAGTGAAAAGTGTTCAAGTATGGCAAGATTGAAGATCTACAAGCTCAAGTGGTTGACTTAGTTTTATCTTTAATCTTGAGTATAGGATTGTCGTACTATCAAGATGGATGCAACATTAGCTTTATGACCAAGTCAAAAGTGCTCTTAGAAAACCTTTGTGAGAAATAGCCTTGAGTGCCTAAGAGTGTGCTAACAGTCCTATCAAACCTAACCTAAGCCACTTCACATCTTTGGTGAAGTGTGGGCGTGAGAGAAAGGGTTTTGAGACTAACTCTGCCTACACCGACCTGACTGGTGTGGGGCACCGGTCTGACCGGTGCCCCTAGGCCCTAACGGCTAGTTTTTCAAACACCGGTCTGACCAGTGCCGCCCGACAACTAACGACTAGTTTTCTCTTGTGTGGGGTATTTATATCCCATACCCTCTTTAGTAGTTGGCTGCTGTTCTTGGTGTTGTTGCTGAGCTTCTAAGCCATTCTTTGCAAGACAAAAGCCTTAGTGGCTCTCCCCAACCTCTCTTTGTGAGATTTGTGGATTCAAGTCATATTCTTTGTGAGTTGAGAAAGAGCCTTCATAGCTTAAGCACTTGTGATTCGCGTCTACAAGCCTTTGAAACATTTGTTACTCTTGGAGGTTTGCCTCCTAGACGGCTAGGCATCGCCGGCTAGCTCCCAAGTTGTGTTGAGCAGCGTCAAGTTTGTGAGGGATGTGATCTTGCCTCTTCGTGGAAAAGATCGCCTTAGTGGAATTGGGGAAAGTGGTTGAAAGAGACCTGGCTTGTTTGAGGAGAGAGTTGGTTGGAAACTCGATTCCCTTACAAGCTCCTCAACAGAGACGTAGCCTTTCCTAAGTGGGAGGTGAACTTCGGGAAATAAATCCTCGTGTCTCCTTTGTGGTTTGCCTCACTTGTGGTTTTCTAGCATATTACTATTTGCTTCCGCTTCAATTTACTTGGGTGTGCTTGTCTTTGTGTGCAGGGATCATTACCCTGCTTGTGATCATCTACTCAAGCCACCATACAAGTTTGGTTCGTGCTAGAAGTCAAGAGGAGCTTGAGCTGCATTTCGAGTGTGTTCTGTGATACACCGGTCTGACCGGTGCCCTCTGCACAGTGACTCCAGGATCGGTCTGACTGGTGGCCGTCACCAGTGTGATCGGCGGTGCCTGGTAGTTCAGGTTTTCGGGAAGAAAAGTTTTAATTAGTCGTCTCACCTATTCACACCCCTCTAGGCGACATCAAAGTCCTTTCAAGGTGTAGTGGTCAAGAACGAGGAGAGAAGAATATGTGAGTGTGTCAACTGTGGCAAGAAAGGGGCATCTTGCACGATACTACTGTAGTCCACAAAGGCACTCAAAAGGAAATGTGGCCACAATAAAATAAATTTTCTTGAGTACATACCCAAGTGAAAAAAGAGTGAGATGCTGAGGTAACTACCACTATAACACAATTGAAAATGATGGAGCTTACTTCATGGAGGACTTGGTAGAGGGTGAAACTCCATCAACCAAAGAAGAAGAGTAGGATGCAGAAGGTAGCTTCTTCATGAAGGTGAGAGATTCAGATATTTATGGTAGATTCACAATATTTGGATGTGATAGTAATGAAGATTGGAAGGTTGTAAGTGACGAAAAGGAAGATATTAAAGATGAGAAGATAGGGCTTAGTCTTCATGAAGATGAGGAGCCACAAGAGCACGCTGAAGATGAAGATGGAACATTGGTTAGCTATGATGAATTTATGGTAAGATATGTGGAGAAGAAGCTTCCAGAAGGATGTAGATGTTTAAATCCCATGTATGCTAATGCTTCACCAGTTGTTGTTCTTTTTCCTTCGTACAAGGAAATATCTAGAGGACATACAACTAGAAGAGTGAAGAAGAAAGAAGAGATACATGGATGCATCAAGTCTGCGGGGGAACATTCAACTGAAGACATGAGTTGAAGGAAGATAATATCATGTCCCGAGGGTAAGTGAAGAAGAAGGTTCATAATGGCATATAGCAAAAGATCAGGACAACAACATGCAATTGTTCGATAGCTTGAGACAAGTATGCACTGAGGGGGATTGTTGAAATATACAATGCATACTGCGAACACTGTTACACTAGAGACTTTGCCATGCATAAGGATGAGATCATGGCAAAGTAGGAAGGTTCTTGAAGACCTTGGAGGTATCAAAGAGCTTCGAGTTGTCACCCTTCATGGCAACTTAAAGAATACTCTAGAACTAATATTTTAGCATGATAGATATATTAAGAAACTAGATAATGACGAGGAGAGTTCTAAAGTTAGAATATTTCATATGGAAGAGTGTGAAAGTTGCCTCGTGGCAACACCATAATGATTATGAGCACCTATAAATAGAGGTGCTCCCCTCTCTCCTAGCCATACCATGACATAAGAGGTATCAAGTAGGAGATAACAAGGTTGCCATGTAGTGTAGTGGTGTCCTGGTGGATAACCACATAATAATGAGCGTAAGAGTGACTGGTGTATCGAGTTGTGTTGTGATTAGAGAAATTGAGTTCCCAATGAGAGTTGGTCTCTCGTGTTAGTGTCGATGTGAATGTCTCCTCGAAGCATTATGGTCCATAGTAGAAGTGGTATCACGATACCCATGTGTCGCTTCTATGTAGTCAGTGTCAAGGTCAGAAACCTTGAAATTAACTGGTAGCATGATGCTCCTTTCATAATCATAATGAAAAGGAATTTTGACAACAGAATATATTGCACTAAGAGTTGTACCAAATCTTGATTTACCCTAGTTATGTTCGTAGAAGATTATAAGTGTAACAAGTTGTTGTTTAAGATTTCCCATGGCGGGGAGTTCATTACCATATAATAACTACTTTAATATATTGTATTGGTGTACTGCCAACAGTGTGCTGCGATCTCGTGAGTGGTTAAACAAATGGACGATGTCTTTAAGACTTCCTCGTTATTGTCATCAATGTCATGCACATGATATAAAAAACTATGTAAAAAATCATTAGGAACATAATGAAAAATATAAAAACACTAGCCGACAGTGAAGTCGAAAAAATAAAGGTTGTGACAAATATTTATACCTCACAATATAAGCATACTGTTCCTACATATTTGAATCACAATTAGCAGGTCATGACATCAAATATAACGAAGTGCGTCAGAAATAGTAACTGATTGGTTGTCTGATACTGTTTTTAGCAGAATGTAATACATGAAGGTCATGGGACTTATGATAATACCTAATGTAAATGAGCCAACAACATTGTTGACCCTCGGTCCATGACTTATATGTGCTAGCAGGACACCTAGCAATTTAAACATAGTAAACATGATGAAAAGGATTAGCACAATCAACTTCTCAATGCCGACCTCCCTGTTATCTAGAAGGACGAGTATGTTGCATGTGTTTTGGTTTCCTTGTCCTTTTGCTTTCCCTGATCGAATCTGAAAAAAATGATATGATAAGTAGGGTGAAAAAGACAAAGCTAAATAGCAGATCCCTGAACACCATCATCCAATTCAAATATGTGGGACAAAAGATCATACTGACTCAAGGTTAACTTACAAGTCAATTTCATCATTCTATCTCAAGATTGCATCACTTGGTTGCTAATTATTTATAATTGGAAATGAGCTAACTAGCATGTTGTTAAGGACCTTGTCCCTTTCCTCAAAAACTACCACTTTGCGCTTCCCTTCTGCTCGAACCCTGCTGTGGGTAGAGGCCAGAGACGTGTGTTCGCCTAAGCAGGCAGTGGTGCCCCCCCACTCGTGACGTCGTCAGTTTCTTCAAGACACTAGTCTCGGTCGTGGGTGGAGGCTAGGCTCCTCGCGACAAGCGGTGAGAACGAAGGCAGAGGCGGTTCACGCGGCTTGCAAGAGCTGTGATGTGGTGATTGGTGAAGCACTGAAGCGGTGTGCATAACAGCGACGGCGATGACCATGAATGGACATTGTGGCACAAGAACCTTCCAGACGTGCCTTGCCATCTTCTTTGTGGCTCCCTCTCTCCCTCGGCAGCAGGGATCGAGTGCATCATCGCAGTAGCATCACTGGCTCCATTTTATCGGCAACACAAGCACCATCGAGGAGTCATCGTCCAATTGAGCGTGATACCTCCACATTCCTCTACTTCTACGACCTTGGAGGCACGAAGGTGGCAGGCCATAACTTGAGGCCCTTGAGGCACGTAACGCTGCCCACGGCAACCCCATTAGTCGCAGCAATGTCCGAGCGTGGCGATGCGAGCGGCTTGGCGGGTTGGAGGCTGGCACAAGAGCATGCTTGAGGTGGTGCGGAGTGAGGTCAGGAAGGCGAGACGAGAAGACACTTACGCTTGTGAACGAGGAGACGATGCTATGGATGAGCACGATGGCGACGTCACTTAACGTCACTTATTGACAATGGCAAACTAAATGCTAGATAGCTGTAACGGAAGATCTTACCAAGATCTTATCATGAAAATATCTACACTTCAATCTTTTGATGGTATATCCAAAAACTGGTTCTTTTGATGATATAAGCATTTGATTTTTTTCTCAATACTATGGCGATTATTAAAAGTTTATGTTTGCATAGTATCTAGTGTGAAGAAACAACGTGCGGTAAGAGTCTTATTTATTTTTTTAAATGTGGTATGGTAAACAATATATGATGATTTTCCACCTGTGACTGAAACCCAAATTACCTAAAATAGGAAAATCTAGAAGAAATTTTGCAGTTTGCACGAGCACACGCCCCCATTTCTCTCGCCGTTTCCACCGTTGCCTCTCAGATCTCTGTGTCTCGCGGCCTCTGCATCCCTCTCTGACCTCACCTCACCCTGCAATGGCAGACGAGCCTCTGGATGCGTCCCCGTCGGCGCCCTCCGCCGCCGCGCCTGCGGACGGAGTCTCCTCATCCTCCTCCTCCTCCGCCGCCGCCCCCGCACCAGCGCTCCGGCCGCGGCGGGAGGCGTTCGAGCACGGGCTCCTGCCGATCCCCAAGCTGGTCATCCCGGAGGGCACGCTGACGCAAACCCTAGCCCAGCTGAAGGAGAGGCTCGCGCCGGGGGGCGCGCGGGTGGGAGCCGCGGCGCTCGCGGAGGCGCTGCAGATCCCCACCGAGCAGGCGGCGCTCGCGCTCGGGGCGCTCGCCGCGGTGCTCCCCGCCGAGGACCCCGCGCTCGGCGAGGATGGCGCGGGGGAGGCCGACCTCCGCGACCTGCTCCTCTTCCTCTACATCCAGTCCTACAAGCGCCTCGTGCCGCGCGGCCACAAGGACTCGCCCGCCGTCGCGGACGTGTGGCCGTCCACCTCCGCCTTCGACGGGTGCCTCTCCGCGCTATCCCCGATCCAGGTCAGCCCCCGATTGCACACCTTCCTGGTGCTAGTTTGAGAACTCTCGTGTGTACAGCTCGTGGCATCCCACATCCTACATGGACTTTTGTTTGTTGGATTGGACAGTGCAGAGCGAAGAGTGATTTATTTCTTCAGTTTGGTTTTGGTGCGAACTTGTATGCTTCGTCCACTGTAGACTGGGTCTCAGATATGGATTTGACACCCACACAATGATAACAATGATTTTTAATACTTCGATCATCCATTTTTGAAATGGGCCAAAAGCTTTTAGCACATATGATGCTTGATATCTGTTTAATTTCAATTTGAATTGCATTTGAAGCAATTAATGTAGTTGTCAACTTTGAAATGTGTTTTCTTCTTAATGAGAACACGAGAAAACTTTGTATTTTCCCCAGCTCCTTGCCTTTGTTTTCATCATTGGAAGTATGCGCAGATGCATTTTTGCACATATTTTCTTCGGTAATTTTGGTACATTTTACAAGTTATCCCAGCTTACGATTACTGGTGTTTGTAGGAAATTTGGGCATTTGATGATTCGTTAAATGATCAAAATGTTTGATTGTAAGGTCCCTCATTATAGGCAATGGGAAAGAATTCCAAAAAAATATTGAATCTATTCCTGCCTGTTGATTAACAATGTTGCAGTAGGCAATAGCTGGTTGGAAGTAAAAATATCGACACATTTTCCTGTTGCAGTAGCTGATTGGAATGCTGCACTCTCTAAATGTGCTCATTTTTTACTGAACTACAACCCCCATAGTGTTTCAAATAAAGTTCTATAAGATCTGATAGTTCATCAATGATTGATTTTATACTTCTTCAAGAAGCTGTGAGAATTGAGAAACTGCTGCAGTTTGTTTGTGAAATGGAACATTTTGTTCCACTGCTGTATCAAGTCTGATTTTGTTTGCTAGTTAGTTCAGAAGATTGTTTACAAGTTTTGAGTTAGGGAAAATTCTTCGGTGCAAAATACGGTTGCCTGACTAGTGAGCCATTGCCTATTATTTGTATTTTCCTTCCAAATGCTATCGTGTACTACTGTTTCCTCCATTCCAAATATCAAAGAGCTTTTGTGAAATGTGAGCTCTGCAAAAATGGTAGTGTTGTACTGTGCCCCTTTTCTCAATTGCTACTATACCTTCCTTTTTTTTTGTTATTGCCATTTGCTGCAAGTTGCTATACTTATTTCTTTTGCCAGTATGGAGACACATGACTTGTACTTTTTTTATTTGGCAATCATTTTTTCCCGGAAATAAAAAAATGTTAAACATTGTTTTATATATGTTTGCCATTTTGCAGTTTATACGCTGCAATAGTCGCCGGTTTTTGCCTTCACAAGTAGATGAAGAAGCTCATCAATTATCATATTTGCAAAAGCATATGGCCAACATCCTAACACTTTTGGCAGATTCTGTTGATGGAGAGGGTGATGATTCCATGGTTAGTTTTTCGACTTTCCCAGTTTTCTAGATGTATTTGTTTCTCTAAATCGATTTAGTTGTTTACTCCCTCCGTTTCAAATTGTAGGTTGTTTTGTCATTTCTATTTCTAGATACATAGTTTTTGTTATGTATCTAGACATAGCGTATATCTAGGTGCATAGCAAATATCTAGGAATCTAGAAAAGCCAAAACGACTTACAATTTGAAACGGAGGGATAAAGTTGATAACATCAGTAAATGCAAAGCTTTGTGCAGATAGCGATGCTAGGATGTTATTGTCACACCTATAAGTGTTCAAGACCTTATAAGAACCTTGTTGTAATTTTGGATATTGAACATGAGAATGTAGCACCAGAAACTGCCAACTGGTTTTGTAGTAGACCATAATTATAAGGCTTTTTGGCGACCTTGCCCCTACTCCAAAGTGCAATTATGTTTTACCCTTGTTTTTTTAACTATTGTGATTTTGCCCTCAACTATTCACAAGTCAATGCAATTTTACCCTTGGTCTTTGCGTATTTGCCTCTTTTTTTTATCGTTGACTAGGGGCAAAATCACAATGACTTTTGAATAGTTGAGTGCAAAATCACAAAGTTGAATAAACAAGGGCAAAATCACAATTACACATCAAAGTAGGGGAAAGAACACAAAAGCTTATTATAAATTCCATGTAACTACGTTTCCACATTGCAGACAATCCATTTGATATGCATTGTAAGTTACCCAAATATTCTAATTATAAATTTTGGTCGTTTAACTTATAGTTATGGATGAGCTTAAAATGGCAAAAACTACCTGAAGCAACTCCTTGCCCAGTACTCATTGCTACTAGTAAGATCAAATTATATGCATTATAAATGAAGAGATCACTGTTTCGTGATGGTAGACAAAGGATGAATCTTCTAAGATACTTCTATGGGTTGTTGATGATGTGATTTCACATGACCAGGTCTAGGTAGCATGAAGAATGTAAGAGATTTGTTATATTGCTTCTTGAAATGAAATTTTGTTGATAGACTGCAAAATGTAGCTAGTTAATCTTCTAAAAAATGTGATATACTGGACAAAAGATATTGGTGTACATGAGCCATTCCTTAATATTGCTGAACACAATAATCCGCACTTATGTCTCGCTCCTGCCTCTCTGATGAAAAATGACATGCATGCAAGTAGGATATACTTACCTGAGGATTCCCCAGATGCTAACTTTCTCAAGAATTACTTTATATGCAGGTACTGACAATGGATACTTTCGAGCACCTTGGGTTTTTGTTGCAGCTCTCTGAAGGAACTCCTTTAAGCCAAGCAGCTAGTTTTTTTGCAAATTCTGATCCTGACATGCCTGCTGCTCCTGTACCTGCTGCTCTGGTTCATGATTGGATATTGCAGCATATAGCGTCAACATTAGAATTTATGGCAGAAAAGTCCTCAGCAAAAGAAAACAGCCAACATAGTGCATCTGATCCTGATGTCACAATGTCTGACGCTGTCACGAATACGAGAATTAATAGCAGCTCACCAACTGGAACTTCTGGTCCAAATAATCCTGGACATTACCGAAATACAACATTTGTGGAGGGTTTCTCCAAAACTTCTGTTGTCAAACAAGCATCTGATATGACAGGGCATTCAATCAAGGTATGCGTTTTGTTTTTTGTTGTAGTTTGTAGATACTGAGAACGACTAAAGATGTTTGTCCTATGCCATTCAATGAACTTCTGATGTGCTTTCAATATTGGAGTTTCAAAACCGAAATTGTCTGTGATTAATAACATTCAGAGATGTTTTGTAGGTTTTGAACTGCCATGATTCTGTTATCTACATTTTAGCTCCACTTAAGTATGCAACCGTCTATGGATGTTCTGACACTACCATCGTTCTTGGTGCTATTGGTAAGGTATGTATTTCATATAATTTTACAATCCATATCATATTTCTGTTTGATATTGAATACAGTTTGAGGCTCCTGGATGGCTGTGTATTCTAATGCACACTTTTTCTTGATAAGAATTCCATTAATAGTTTTCACCTGCTAGCAACAAGTACCTTTCACCTTATCTAGTATTAATCCAAAGAATGTCTATGTTGTCAGGTTGTAAAAGTGGAGCATTGTGAGAGAGTACAAATTATTGCAGCTTCGAAACGAATTTGTATTGCCAATTGTCGTGAATGTACCTTCTACTTGGGAGTAAATCACCAACCACTTGTTATGGGGGACAACCATAAATTACTAGTGAGTTTTGCTCTTCCCATCTGCGCTTTCTTATTCAGATGTTGTGTATCAGTGTATGACACTCTATAATATATCAATATTTCATTGTGTTATAAAAAAGATAAACAACACTGGGCAGGCGGAAGGTAAAACTTAGCAGGATTATTCAGGATGTTCTGTGCTTTAAAACATTGCACCCCATGTACTTTAGTTTCAACATCTTGAGTACTTTACTTGTATTTTAACAGGTAGCTCCATTTAATACTTATTATCCACAACTGGGGGATCATTTGGCTCAAGTTGGTGTTGATCCTAATGTCAACAAGTGGGACCAACCTTTTGTATTGGGAGTTGTTGATCCACACGATTCATTATCCCATCCTGCTGGGGTTTCTGATGTTAAGGCTGAGTCCGCCACTTGTCTAGAGCCAGATCTATTTATGAACTTTCTGGTAAGCAATACGTTTGGTTCCTATATTGCAGCCTTGCTGGAGAATTGAAAAATCTCTATAAATTCAACCTTTTTTTTTGGTGCCAAGCAGATGTCTTGCTTTAGCAACATGTTGTATGTGATGCATCTATAATAATAAAATCGTTACTAATTTTCTCTCAGTGTTCAATGTGTTCATAGCAAGTGGATTCTTCAAAATCATATTTAGCATCTCAGTTGTTACTAGTTGATTAATAAATTGACAATGTTTTACTTTCCACAGATTTCTTACACCTGAATATGGGTAGTAGTAAAACCAACATTTGATGCATTTTAAGCGTCTATAATGTTTGTTTTTTCTTGCAACAAAAAACTGACACTAGTTATTTCTGTGCAGATTCCTAGTTGGTTTGAGCCACAAGGGCCTACCAAATACAATCCATTTACCTTGCCTGAAGTTTATTGGGCATGTCAAAGGAAAAAGGTATATATGTTGATCTATAATAAATTACTGTAATAATTTTTTATGTTTAGGTCAGAGGGGCGGCAGGGGATGAATGGATTGTGTGAGATGGGACATGATTAAGACAGACATATGCTGTTTATTTATCTGTGCTATGAGAAATTTCATTACTGATAATAAATGCCATTCTGTTTTCAATTGTTGTATTTTGGCAAATTGACATGGAAAAAATGGAGAATATGTCGTCTTAACTCTTTAAGCTATCAACACATAAAAGTGTAGAATATAGATAAACTCATTAGGTGATAGGCCAAGCGGTTCTTCTCCCCCTAGTGCCTAAGCAGCGACTAGGTCCTGCCTAGCTCCACCTTTTCTTAAACATAGATGGTCATATTTTACTACACTAATTTAAGCTGCATTACACTTTGGAACAAAATAAAAATATGATTCCTGGTGTTGGCGGGGTACATAATGTTAGGCATGCAGTTTTGGATCAATGTGCTCAAAGTGTGATTAGTTTTCTCCATTTTATTTTCCAGTACATTTTAGTAGCATATTCCTTAGCACATTACGCAGAAAAAAGTATTTTCACATTGTTCTGAAGTTCAACCTTCTTATTGTACATTTTCAGCATACTTCCCTGGAAGATATTCAAAAGAATATCCGGGAACTAGAGATTGATGATAACCGCAAGAAAGAATTGGCATGTGCCCTTCATGCTCAGTTCAAAGATTGGTTATACGGTGAGTTACTTATGTTTTGGTGTAACTATGATGATAGATTAGTGTTTGCAGGTTTTTTTTTTTACCTACATGTTGTCCTACCACCTTGAGACTCAGTTGTATGTGTTTTGAGGTTCTAAATAAGTTTGCCCATCATGTTACTTTAGCTCAAGTTGCTTGGTTGGTGGGTCAGTTTCACTCTGCTAGAAGTTCTTTTCCTATCCTGCGCAGTTTATTGCTTGCAAATTATGCGCATTTCGCCTATCGCTGGTAACTGTCAACGACCCCAAGAATGTACTGGACCCTGTCAGAGATTTAGGACTTGTTGAGTTTGGGTTTGTTGTGAACCATGGGCGGAAAACCATAGGTACATTCTTAAGATGGTTGGAGGCTTGACTGTTATTGCATCATCTCTGAATTATACATTCAAATATTGAACTCATCGATTCATAAGTTTCGGTCAGCTTTTTAGTTGAGTCATGATCTTCAGTGACTGCCTCAGTAGTTGTGATATTCTCCGTTGGAATCTTGTCCACTTCGAATCTTGTTGATTTAATCTGGAAGGAAATGTTTTGCCTGACCACTAACAATTCTGATTCTTATTTCAGCTTCAGGCAATATCCGCCAGCTCTACTGTTTGCAAGGTGAATAAGCACAGGATTCATCTGTAAATGTGCATGTGCTGGATTGTCCTTGAACCATTCCATCCCGCGCATCCAAGACGTCCAGTCTGATTGGTTGTGTCTGCACCGAAGCAGATTGTTGTTCAGCCTGTAGTGTTTGTGGAGGGAAGTATGTAAAAAATGTACTGTGTTATTTTTTAAATTAATTTTGATCACTTCCCTCCTTTTATTGGTCATAGAATTTGCTGTAAATCTTTGATTTTTTTCCTGGCTTCATATTTATATCCTTCATAAGACTTCCTGAATAGAGGCTACTCAATTCTTTTGTGTTGGCCTCATGGGAAAAATACAGTAACATTTTTTTGACCACCAGATGAGGTCAGTCACATCCATCCATACTGTGTACTCTCATTATTTGTTCCCAAAGAAAGCCCATACAATCCAAGACGTGCATGCGTGAACTGACGTGAGCTTGCCCAGGTGAGTGAAAAATTGACAGTTGTGTTCAGTTGCCACTTTGCCTGACGTAGGCATTCCAAATAGAGTTATTCAAATCCTGTCAATGTACGTATGTAACACATGCACCTCGTGCGTGCTGTCATCTCACTCCGCCATGTACACTATTCTCAGGCCTCCGATCCTGACCCTCCCCGTCACGGGCAACAGCGTCACGGTGACGCTGTCGTCTCCGTCGGCGGCCAGGTCCTCCAGGAGCTCGTCCAGCGCCACCCTCATGCTGGTCTGCACTGCCGCCGCCTCCATGCCAGGTTGCTTCAGGGACACGAAGCTGCCGGCCATCTCCCGCGCCCCTGGCGAGACCTTCTCGTGCTCCACAGCGTTCACGTACACGTCGAACCTGACGAAGTCCCCGCCGTGCGCCTCGATGCCCTCCACCACCAGCACCTCCACCTCACGCCGGCCTCGCCTGTTCCCGGGCCGCGGCCGCGTCACCGCCGCTGACACCGCCACGTTGAGCGACACCGGGAACCGAACGGACTTCAGGTGCTGGCTCATCAAGTCCGGGGTGACGGGCGGCCGCGCGCCGAGCCACGGCGTGCCGACCTCGGCGTACGTGTACCGGAGCTTCCCGATGTCGAGCATGTCGCGGACGGTGACCCGCACGAGGCGGGCCTCCTCGTCGTAGAAGAGGAAGGACGAGTCGAGCCAGTCGGGGTCCGTGAAGTCCGCGTGCCGCGGCCGGTCGCCGGCGCCGGCGTCCTCGCGCCGCCAGACCTCCCAGAGGCGGTCGGAGTTGGCGTGGTGCGGGTAGAAGATGGGGTCGCGCGCGGAGGAGTAGTAGGCGCCCATGTCCTCGTGGTTGGGCTGCGACAGGTCGCCGGTCCACCGGTGCACGAGGTTGTGCAGCCACAGCTCCACCGTGCCGGCGCCCGGCATCTCCCGGTCGCCGTCGCGGTACGGCTGTCCGTGGAAGAGCGACGGCAGCGGCGCGTTGGTGACCATCTGCTTGTACATGATCCGGAGGTTGAGCTGGATCTGCTGCTCGTCGGTGCAGTTCTTCTCCACGTACGAGAAGTCGAGGTCGACGAGCCTCGGCGGCGCGTGCCTCGAGTTCCGCGACGGGTCGTGGAGCGGCGACGCCTCGTCGGCGAACTCGGGGGGCACCCGCATCCCCTCCGGCACGTCCCAGCTCCAGAACGGCACGGCGAACCCGGGGTCGCCGAGGAGCCTCGCCGCGATGCGCTCGAAGAAGTGGAGGTACGCGCGGTGGAACGGGAAGAAGAGCCACGAGCCGTGGATCTGCAGGGGAAGCTCCGGCCGCCCCGCCTGCCGGTGCGCGCCGGAGCAGTAGGCGCAGTGGATGTTGGCCTGCTGGTAGAAGCTGCGCGGATCCGAAGGCGGCAGCGCCTTCATCAGCGCCACCGCGCGCGCGAGCTTATCCATGTCGCTCGCCGCGTTGGCGTCGTGCGCCGCCCACCTCGTGCGGAGTGGTTCGGTCGGGTCGGGGAACGTGAAGTTGATGACGGCGGGCTCGGTCGCCGGCGCCGGCGGGCAGCAGCGGAAGGGCGGGAGCGCGTGGGGTGGGAGGCTGGGTTCGCCGCACCACCGCAGGTCGGTGACTATGGGCCTGCCACCGCTGCCGGCTTTGTTCCCGGCGTTGCCTCCGTCTCCGGACAAGGCGGTTTTCGTGGCGGGGTTGCCGGCGCAGGGGATGAGCTGAGGGTCGAGTCCGGTGGCGGCGAGGATGGTTCTTGACAAAGAGTGCCCACATGGCCTTAAGGCAAGAGGGAGCAAGACGGTGATCGTGGAGGCGAGAGCGCAGGAGAGGAGGATGCCGAATGCCAGCAGAATCCCTTTGCTTCTCGCCATGGCCGTGCGCGCACCTGTTGCTTTGGGTGATGGTTTGAATTCTGAACAAATTGGATTCGTATATACAGAGAGAGCAATGGGGAATGGGCGTACGTACAATTCATCCGTTTGGATCCCTTTATTTTAAAAGAGTTGGAATCTACTTAATGGAGCAGGCTATTTATCTTGGAACGTGACATTTCATAATTTTCATAACTTTTCAAAGTTTTGATATAAGTCAATCTTAAATTCATGTGGATGGAAGATAGATTTTGATTATATAGATCCTTATGCTATGTTTCTAATGTGCAACTAACAATTAACAAGGCGGGTTTGCCATCTACTAACAATGCGTCCAGATTATGAATATTAGAATGAAATTCAATTAAAAAGATCCAAATGGGGCTTTTTTTGTGTGCCTTTTAAAACTTCATGACAAATTTTTTGACAACATAACCCTTGCTTATAAAATTTTAACACAAATTTCAGTATTTAACTTTGCAATTTTGACTCTGGCACCATGCAAAGTTTAACCATGAGTTATGCCTAGCTTGCAATTAGAAACTTAACCTTAGTATCATTCGAGTCAAACCTTTTGTTGCCAATATGAGAACTTATGAGAAAAAGGGTCCAACACACACATAAATATTCACCGTCCACAGTGCAGTATCGCATCTGTTTGCCTACACAAAACGGTCAAAACCAACAGAAAGGTTCATTTGAAGCGAACTTAAGGAGTACAAGCTCTAATAAATACATAAGCTGTGTCACTATAACATGTGGCTTGCTTTGCACGTCCCCTAATTATTACTTAACTCCGCATGAGGAAGGCATGGATACTTACATTTTTCCATACATGTGATTGTTTGGTAGCCAAAATGTGGAATATAGCACCTATGACCACATATGCTTTTCCCTTTCGAAAATTTGATGTGCCAATTGAAGATATTAGGGTGAAACGACGTGAGTTGTTTGGAAAGCAAATGGGTGGTCATGTGCAAGCATCAACTGTGTCCTCCTGCCGGCGAAAACCCCGATGGAAAAGTTTTGGAAGTCATTTCGATCGCCACCGACCACCGTTCAAGAATTAAAAAAAACCAGCGGAAGAGATATTTCAGTAAACATTTCAGAATTTGCCACCCAAATCTGTGCCTTCAAAAATTTTACATCAGATTTGCGAACTGTTTCAGTTCAGGGTGTTTGTATCCCCTTCTCGGCCCCTCTGATTTTCAAACTGACCAAATTGCCGATTTTTTTTTTAATTTTTTCCATGTTTCGAAAATAAATGCCGGAGTCGAAAATTTTCAAAACTATACGTCCACCGCTGTTTAAAATGGCGGTTTCACCTAACCGGTTCAAGCAAACCGTCGCTCCAAACGGCGGTTGGGTTATTAGCTGGGCGGGTGGGCTGCTCGGCTGGCGGTTGGGTTTAGAGGCCCAACCGCCGTTTCATACAGCGGTTGAGGATCAGTGACCCCCGTTTGAAACGACGGTAGTGCAAACCACTGTTCCAAGCGGCGGTTGGTGTTTTTTTTGCTTTAATTTTTTGCACAAAGCATCTTTGCGTCTCTCACTCTTTCCTGCGACGTTGGTCCCGAACGTTTTCGCCATGGAAGAGCTCCGATTCTACGAGGATGAAGTGAAAAAAATTCAAAAACATACCAAGGGCTCAAGCTCGAAGAGGATGAGAGGCACTTAACATAATACGAATACGAATATAATACTAATAAGGTAACACGAATATCGATAAAACAATAATAGTTTACAGAACGAAGAGTTCGCTACGACAGAACTACATACGGCAACACTTTGCGCACGGCTGCGGCGGTCCCCTAGCCGCCCTCTTGGCTGGCTGTGCTGCCCTAGTGTGGTTGCTGGGGTACGTGAGGGGGTCCGGTGGTGCTTGGCGGCGTCGTGCGGTGTTCGGATCGAGGGCCGGTGTCGCCAACGCCTCAGGTGCTGCTCCAGATCCCGACGGCACCAACGTCTGGGGGGACAGCATCACCCCTGATCCAGCCGCCGCCGCCTCCTCGAACCTGGCCTGCTGGTGCTCCTGCGTTAGCTGAGATCCCAACTGCTGCGTCAGCGGCGGCTGGTGCTGCTGCGGTGGCTGGGGCTGCTCCTGCTGCGGCAGCGGCGACTGGTGCTGCGGTAGCGACTGGTGGTGGTGCGACTGCTGCTCTGGCGTCAGCTGCGTGATGTCCTCGACGTCCAGGAATAAGTCGTTCATGGTCGGGTCTGAGGACTCAGGTGTGCCGATAAAACCGTAAGTTGCATTGAATTGAAATTTGTTAGCAACTTTGTTGTGAAGAGCGTATAGGGTTGGAGATAGATAATGAAGATTGTCACCTTGGGAGGTCTGCAGCAGCAGCTGCTGCACTGAAGGGCGAGAAGGTGCTGACCACTGCTGGTGCTGCTGCACTGAAGGGCGAGAAGGTGCTGACCAATTCGAAAGTCCCGGGCCCATTGGTGGTCGTGTCCCTATAAAGATTACATTACATGTCACGTATACTTAAAATCAACACAACATGTCCTGCAAACTAGAATGTACAAAAGAAGATGCACCTGCTGTTGTGCCGAAACTAAACGGTCGCGGCATGAACATGCCAGCGGGGCGGAACGACGGCGGCTGGGCGAACGTCGAAAACTGGCTGAAGCCTAACGTCAGACCCGACGCCGCGGCCGCCCATGGTGGCTGTGTGGTGGAGGTAGACGACGCCTGGGCCGAACGAGCAGTGAAGGTGGAGCTGCAGGAGGACGACCGGATACGTGGAGGCAGAGGAGCATCGTGCCCCTGGAAGTTCACCCCGCGCCAGTACCTCCTGATGGCGACCATCACCCTGTGGTACACCTGCTCGTGCTGCGGGATCGTCGGGTGTAGCGCCTGGGCATGCGCCTCCTCCATCATGCCGTACACCTCCTGAATCACGTCGTGCTGCCAAACAGAAGATGGATTAGTTTCATCGAACGTCATCAAAGGAAGAATGACTCCATTTGTAGTTTCAAACTTACCGCGGTGGCAGACGTTTGGTCCCGGTGGACGGGGTACCCCTGCGAGGGACGACCGCCGGCTCCGGCTCCACCAGCTCGGGTGGGACGAACATCACGTGCGTCCAAGTCCTCACCAAGTACCAGTCCAGGTACGCTCTCCAGACCTTGCCAATCCTCTCGTCAAAGAGACCCGGAAGCACGTACTGCACAACAGGCTCCGGTGGTGCAGGAGGTTGCTGCGGAGCAGGCTGTTCTTCTGCCATACCTGCAAAAAAATTCTTGAATTATAAACAATTTCTATTCAATTTTAATTCTTAGAATTTCTAAACTATTTTTAGAATTTTAAAATAATTTCTAGAATTTCTAAGACATTTCTAAAATTTTAAACTATTTTATAGAATTTCTAAAGCATTTTTATAATTTCTAAACTATTTCTAGAATTTCTAAAATATTTCTAGAATTTCTAAACTATTTCTAGATTTTCTAAACTATTTCTATAATTTCTAAACTATTTCTAACATTTCTACCATTTTCTAACTATTTCTACTATTTTCTAAACTATTTCTACATTTCTACTATTTTCTAAAGTATTTCTACTATTTTCTAAACTATTTCAAACTATTTATACTATTTTCTAAAGTATTTCTACTACTTCTAATACTTAAAATAATAAAAAAGGAAAAAACTTACCCACGGCCGCGGGGACGGCGGGAGGGCGCGCGGGGGCGGCGGGAGGGGGGCTGGGGGGGCGGGAGTGGAGGGGGAGCACCCGCCAACTTATAGGCGGACGGATCCGTCCTACCGCCATTCAAAATGGCGGTTGGCTCAACTGCGGTTCCACGTGGCGGTAGGAGGGCCTCCCGCCTCTTCAAACGACAGTAGGAGGTCCGCCCGCCAACCGTTGGAGGCGTCACCAACCGCCGTTTGGAGCAGCGGTTTCGCTTACGAACCGCCGTTTAGAACGGCGGTTAGGTGCAACCGCCGTTTCAAATTGTTGTGGATGTCTAGTTTTGAAAATTTTCAAATCCGACATTTATTTTCAAAAAATGAAAAAAATTCCAAATTGCCTGTTGTGCTTTGTGGGCTGCGGGATCGAAGCCGCCGGCCGCGAGGGCCAGGTTCACGCGGAATGTGCAGGGAGGGGGAGGGGGGAGGAGGGAGGGAGCTAGCTAAGTGGGCTAGCCCGAATACAACCTAGCTCCGAATGTGTAGATTCTTTTTTTATCCAACTTTTTTATCCGTTCCCCTGGGCTGCACCACAATATCACACAATAGCTTTTCTTTTTCATTAAATATTTTCAGGGACTGGCAGCATATAAAATATAAAATATAAACGTACTCAACCGCATAGTCAGTGGATATATTCAGAGTTACTTGCAAGGGTCTTGGGCGAAAAGTATTAAATAAAGGAAGTAAAAAAAATCTCCAGTGTCATGCAAACATTCGGCGCAGTTTCATGGCATAGTTACCTAGTGAAAACTAGATAACTGTCTGTTGAATATTATTGGAATGAAACTTTTCTCATATGTCATGAAACTCTTTCATTTTTTTTCATCATCACGTCAGAAAAATTGATAATATTTAATATTAATATCATGAAACTCTTCATGAAACCTTAGGCAGACTAATGTTGTATTCGGCCTAGCCCACTTAGCTCCCTGCGCATTCCGCAACCTGGCCCTAGGTAGGAGGAGGATCCCCGTGCCAGGCCCAAACATGCGCAGCCCACAAAGCACAAGAGGCATTTTTTTTTGAGATTAGCACAAGAGGCAATTTGGTCAGTTTGAAAATCGAAGGGGCAGAAGATAAATGGGAAGGAATTGGTTCGTAACATATAGGGCAGTAGAATACTTACGTCTTTTCTGATGAGGACTCGGCAATCCTTTGGTGATTTTCGAATACAAATAAAAAGTGGTAGGGATGTGGATGTGTTTGGTTGGTTGTATCATTTAATTTATGTATGAAATGATTCAAAATAATAATGCTCTTTTTTATTTGGTTTGGTGTATTGTACCGACAAGTTTAGAATGAACCATCATATTAATACATACTATTCTACTAATTAGAGTGAACCGTATGGTATAAGGACACACGCACACCCTTTTTTTTTATTCCTAGACACACATTATATTAGAATTGGCAATGTTACCGTGGGTAGCTATCTCATTATCAATGAGCACATCATGTATCAATGAAAAAAACTGTAATTGATAATTTAAGAATAGATTAAAAAACGACAGCAACTTTGTCGACTAAAGGTAACTCTTACCTCGGTGTTCAAAGAAAATTTATCAACTACTCCCTCCGTTCCAAATTATAGGTTCACTTTTTCAATCCCAAGTTTGACTGCTCGTCTTATTCAAAAAATTTATACAAACATAGTCAAATTTAAATCATTTTTGAAGAACTCTTATTGATAAAGCAAGTCACAACAAAAAATATGATATTTTGCACAATTTTATGAATAAGACGAACGGTTAAACTTAGAAAAAAAATCAAACGAACTATAATTTGGAATGGAGGGAGTAAGCTACTCTTAATTCAGGATTACTAAAATTTTTAGGACTAATGCATTGTGCAATACACATTGTTGACTCATGTAACTCCTTTTAAATTAATTTACAATACCACCGTACTATGTTAATAACAATATAACATCATATCGTGAAAGGGCCTCTGGCCTAGTGGTTAGAGCACCTTAGTAGCACCCAGTAACCCCAGGTTCAACTCTCTGTGGGGGCGTATTAAACAGGACTAGAATAAAAATATATTAAAAAATAGGTAAAAATATATTAAAAAAATAAGTGGAGGCTTCCCCTGCTGACTTCGGTCAAAAAAATATAACATCACATCCTTTTCAGGCAACCGGGATGGTTAGACATACTAGCAGGGAAAAAAAATTTAAAAGGACTATACACAATCAATGAATCTTGGCAGCAACCTGGGGAGCTTTCCTAGTGGGGACCGATCGATCGACGACCTAGATCTTTTGCTAGTCCGGTTGTGAATATTGCTGGCAGCAACCTGGGGAGCTTTCCTAGTGGGGAGTCTGGGGAGTGATCGATCGACGACCTAGATCTTTTGCTAGTCCGGCTGTGAATACTGCTCCCCAGACAGAAAGGGTGTGTTTGATATGAGCCAAAATACCGCGACCAGACTCCTAGGTTGCAACTCTCCGTGTTTGATTTCTGTGCTCCTACCACCGGTCTGGTTCCCACGATGCAAAATCTCTTCTCTCTCCTGTCTCTGGCCAAACGCTCCTCCTTCGCGTTTCTCTAGAGCCAAGTCGTGGCCGGCTCTCGTGGGCTCTCGCGACGGATCGTGTCACCTCCCTCACCCTCTTTGTGGCAGCGGTGGCCGGGAGCGGAGCTCCCTAAAGCCCGCGTGCGGCGGTGGTGGCCGGGGCGAGGTCCCCCAAGCCCGCACTTGTGGCGGCGGTGGCCGGGGCGAGCTCAATCCCCCGAGCCCGCGCTCACGCGCGGCGGCGGTGGTCGCGCTCACGCCCACGCACGGTGGCCGAGGCAATGCTCCCCCGTGCTCACGGTCGCGCCCGCGCGCGGCGGTGGTGCACTACTAGAAAACCAACCTTCCGTCCTGGACATCAATACCGGGTATTTTGCCCCCCGGTACTGATGTCCACATCTGTACCGGGTAAGAAGGGAGGGCCCTGACGCGCCCCCAGAGACCCACATCAGTACCGGGCCGTGGCTGGAGCCGGTAATGATGTGGCACATCAGTGCCGGGTAGTGGCCAGCCTACTGCCCGGCACTAATGTGGTCTCTTCACATTAGTACCGGGGCTAGACACAACCCGGTACTGAAAGACACACATTAGTACCGGGTGAAAAATGCCCCGGTACTAATGCAACGACACCCACCGCCGTTCCCTCCCCTCGTGACTTAGAAATAATATCTCACCCCTTCCCCGCTTCTTCATTCTCTCAAGTCTCAACCACTCATTCTCCCCTTTCTCTCTCTCCTTCTCCTGGATCTCACGCCCTCCCTCTCTTCTTCTCCTGCAGGCGGCGGAGCGGTGGCGGCCGGGTGCGGCGGAGCGGTGGCGGGACCAGGCCGGCGTGCGGCCTCCCGGCACGGAGCTCGCAGCCGCCGGCGCGGGGCGCGCGACCTCCCGGCGCGGGGCGCGCGGCCTCCCAGCGCGGGGGCGCGCGGCCACCCGGCCCAGGGCGCGCGGCCGAGGCGCGGCGGCGCGTGTCACACCCGGTTTCCAAAACAAACCAAGTGCTACCTATATGTATGCCAGGATCTAGTTCCATACATATAGTGACATCATTAGTGAATAACAGAAATAATATCACGTAAAGAAAGAGAGATTATCAGAGATTTACAGCAGAATCCTGGGAAGCAAATGCTCCAAACTTCACAGGCAAATGACTGGGGGTTGTGTACGCCTAGCACCATCTTCTGGACTTCAGACACCTTCTTCTTCTGAACAGCGATTTAGCAAGGGTGAGCACACTTATGGTTGGAGCTCAGCAAGTGGGGGAAGATGCAAGGCTATCAAGGATAGGCTAAGGTTTACAGCGGTTAGCATTTTAATGTTGGTCAAGTTTTAATTAACAAACGCCTAATTACTAGATGTAAGTTCATACCAACCCACTTAAACATTTAGAAAACATCTCATCTCAAAAACCCACAAGAACCACGATTTACTTCCATCTTTAAGTTTGATTATCATGTGAGGGTCCAAGCCGCTCTTGACCGTGAGCACGGCTGATCGATCAGTTTTCACTCTGCAGAGGTTGTACACTTTACCCACAGTTCGTGTTCCCCATGTCGCCCGGGTTTGCAAGGCCCTTAAACACTTCCGAGGTGAGTGGCTAGGGGTCCACTACGAAGCCTTTACAAAGGAATGCAAAAGACCAACAACCCGCATAGTTACAGATCAGGGCAAACCATAACCCTCCCTAGTGGTCAGCACCTTAGCAAAGGCAGCTACCCCAAAAGAACCGGGCTATACCCCTGCAACCCCGATCCCCCTCTGCTCCTTTCGGATAAGGTCATCAGTTCATTCGCACACCTAATTAATTGGCTAAGCCAGAGCCATATAGACTGTGGTTGCACTGTTTTCTTGGGTGGTTCTCCATGTTCCGATTAAATCAAGATATTCTTGTATTAACCAAAAGCATCATCATTAAGCATAACTTTCATTAACATAAAGATTCATTTTTAAACCATCCCAAGGTATAGCAACTAAGCATCATCTACCCAAAACATTTTATTAAACCGGGTTGTTCCAAGGATCATGGGTAAAAATCTAGGTAAGTCCTTAAAAAGGTGTTCCCATCAAGTTTATGCAATATCATAAAAGATAAACTTAATTATCATGCAATTATATAGGACAAAGATAGAACATGCAGGGGGAGAAGACCACTTGCCTTTCTCCAACAAAAACTACTCTTATGTTCTTCCGCTCTTGCTCTTTGACACTCTTGATCTTCAAGACTTCCGAACAACAGCTCGATCTTCTACTCGAAGCAAACATCGGGCACAACACATGCAAAGCAGACAAACAAGAACGACTAAGAACAATACACCAATCAAGAAAAAAGCTTAAAAAGAGGATAGGATTTGGTTCTAGGAACGCAACCGCAAGAAACACTAAGAACGGAACTACGGTTGAAAAGACAAAGCTATCGAGAGATTTGGATTATAACACACAAAGACTATATGCTTGATATATTTTAATTTAATAAAATCATGTACATAGGTTATTTCAGAGAAATACCCTATTTATAATTAAGCAAATTATATTTGTATACAAAAGAACGATGTAGAACTTAGTCCAGTTTTATGTGTAATTATTTAAGTATAATTTATTCAATTTAAACATTTGATTTCAAAAGATGCATGTAAAAACATCTACATCTTTATATTTCGAGTTGGACTACACAAATTATAATTCAAAAACACATTTATATTCATATTAACCAAATTAACATTTAATTAAGAAAACTCGACATAGCCTATGTTACTTTTATTTAGGAAGCAAATTGCATAAACATTAATCAGGTTAAATTTGATTATAAAACCCGAGGTATAACTCTACTTAGCTTTTAATTGAAAGAATTATTTAAATAAGTATTAATCAAATTAGCTTTAGTATGGAAAACACGATGTTCAACTCTAATTAGATTTTATTTAGAAAACAAGTTTAATAGTCATTAACCAAGTTAATATAGAATAAATTATCAAAATTCATTTTAGAGTAAACATCATGTCTAGCGCATTATTTATGATGAGACGGAACTAACGCAACAAGAACGTAAGATCTAATGGATTAAACAAGATTGGATAGATATATGTGATTACTATAGATTGGAAAGGCTATCAAAGAAGATTCACGAGACACACAAGATAACATATAGATCAAGATAAAGAAAAGATATGTGCTATATATATTGCTGAAAAACACATGCTGAAATTTAATGGGATTGTATTTTGTAGGAATAACATGTATATGACATAAACATTATGTAATGCTGACATCATCAGGAAGATGTATGGGCGTACTGCTTGCTTGCTTTCTAGGTGTATACTTGATTGCGGCAAACACATGCATGCAAGCGTGTGGGTTAAACAGAGTGTCAGCATTTGTAGAATGGTGTGCTGCCTTGCATGATATACAATCGACGGTAGAGTGATGATGGACAACAAATCAAGGACATTGGCATCTTCAGTTCGTGATCACGAGTGCATGGCAAAGGATGAAACTATATAAGTATAAGCATTGTGAGGTCGATCAACAAGAATAACACAAGTTTGCATGCATGCAGCAGCTACTGCATGTGCATGTGGCTGGCGTGAGAATGAAAGACAACATGCTAGTGATGAACACGCTTGAACAGAAATAGAATTATACTAGCATGAAGCTTCTCACCTCGGATGTGGTGATTGATGGTAAACATCGTGGAGCTGATGAGCAAGGAGTGCTGGCGCTAGCTTGTTTCAGAATCGATGAGACTCCAAACATGGCAGCAGCACCTTCAGTCGTTGGACGAACGGCAACTCCAGAAATATTAGCAAGCATCCTTGATGGACGTGATGGATCGGGAGACACTGATGCTGCAGAAATGGAACGAACGAAAATTTAATCACGAAACTGCAAACACACTGGAGATGTGCTAGAATGGATTACGATGCTCAGAAATTGAGGGGAGATAGAACAACAGAAAGAGGAGAGGATGGGGATCTCACTGATGTGTTCCTTGTTAGAGAAGGCTCATTGAGCAGATCGACGCGGCGGTGTTCGGCTCTGTTCGCTCGGATGCCGCTGTTCCAGTGAGGAAATGACGATGGAAGGGAACTAGTGGCACAGCTGGTCGCCGATCCCTGGGGGTGCTTGCTTGCTCTGACGGCCGTGCCTGTTGAACACCTGGAGGTGTCCTTGGTTCCACTGGCGGCAGAGGCAGGACAGAAGTGGTGGCCGGATCTTGAGGAAAGGCGACGAACAGCTCGGCCTGTTACGGAAGGAGACGGAGGCGGACGATTTGGAGCAGACGACGGTGGTAGCGGCGATGGAGACGGCAGCCTGCGCGGTTCGGTTCTCCAGGGGCTGCCACATTCCGGTAGTGAAGACGGGAACCGATGGAACGGGTGCGGCTCGGCGACAGCGTCCTCGTGGCGTGATGCTGGCTTGCTCATAGAGGGCTCCTGGACGGCGAAAGCGACGAAGACCGGCGGTGGTGCATGGCAGACGCCTCGGCCTCCAGACCGTGGTGGCACTCCGGTGGTACCTCGATGCAGCAAGTCGAGCTGCCAAGCCTGACGGCGAGCACGAGGTTGGCGAAGGAATGCTCCTGGTGGTGCGGGTCGCAAGGATACGGCTGGTGGAAAGAACGTTTGGCGCTCTGCTCGTCCGGCTGCTTGCGGCGGCGGCGTTGTGCGGAGCAAGGCGAAGCGGCGAGCGATGGGAGGCAGAGCAGTAGGGCACGCGAGGCGCCGGGCGCTTGCCCTTTATAGGCATGAGCAGGGCACCCTGGTTTGCGGTGCATTCTCGCTGAGGAAGAGGAACGGCCAGCTGCGGTCACTGAAGGGCTGAGTGAAGATGCCATGGAAGGTGGAGGCGTTACTGGTGAGAGAGAGAGAGGAAATGGATGGTGGCAGCGGCCCTTGATGGCAATGATGACCGCTGCTGTTTCTGGAAGAAGAATGAAGGAGGTGGTTGTTACTGCTGTAGGAAGAGGAAACGGAGGGGCAACGATTGAATGCCGGCGTGGCACATGCGGAGGAGGCGAGCGGCACGGCAAGGGAGGCGGACGGGTGCGCATGGTGCGGCGCTCGGGCGCTAGCGACGGAACGATGAGGTACAGGATCGCGGCGCGGGCGCTCGTGAATTAGGCGGGTGCCACAAATGCTAGAAGGCTAGCGGGTGCGAGGCATCATGGACGCGAGCAAGAGCATGCATGGACGGCATACGGAAGCCGGGTGGAGCGCAGGGTGTGGCGGTGTACGGAAGTCAAGCGGTGCAAGGACACGGGAATGCAGGCATGTAGCTCGGCTGCGAAGCCGGCACAGGGGAGCTGAGCCTGTGCGGTGGTAGCGCAGAACGGGCTGTAGACAGGCTGAGCGGCACGGGAGGTGAGCGGGTTGAGCGCGGATGAGCGCCGGTGCAGTGCACGGGTGCGCAGAGCCGAACCAGACCTACGACACGAGGTAGGCGGCCCAGAGATGTGCGAACACGAGGGCCAAGCGGGCGACGCACGAGAGTGCATGGCTCAGGCGCGGAGCACGGCGCACGAGAGCTGGGTGGGTGCTGGAGCACGACTGCGACACGATGCCGGCTAGAGGTAGAGGATGAAGCTGACGTGGACCCGACTGTCATCGACTGTAGAAGGAAGAGGGAGAGGAAGTTGGGCCGCAAGATGGATTGTGACGGCTGCTGGGCCGGCTGAGAGAAACGGGCCAACAAGAGGGAAAGATGGGCTGCACGTGACTGCTGGTCTAAAAGAGAAGAGAGGCTGGATTGGGATAGAAAGAAAGAGAGATAGAGAGAGGACCATAAAAAGACAGAGAGATTGAGAGAGATTTGGTTTTGATCTTTTTATGATTTTTTTTTAAAACCACACACAACAACCAAAAACCACGCAAAAGAATATGAATGCAACACTCAAAGAATTATTTTATTTTATTTAGAAAAACAAACAATATTTTCATATACTAAATTTCCTGTAAAGAAAATAAATGTTGCACAAATTTTAAAATTATGAGAAATCGTTGTTTTATTATGCTTCCTATTAACATCCTGAAATCGGAAAATTTCAGGGTGTTACAGCGCGTGGCCTCCCGGCGCGGAGGCTTGCGGCCGCCGGCGCGACCTTACCGGTGCGGGGCTCGCGACCTTTCTGGTGAAGATTATATGATGGTGTTGTTCATGTGATGCATCTTTGATTTTTGAGTTGGTTCATGTAAATCTGTAGAGTGATTCTCTAATTGTTGAGTTGTTTTGGGGATCTTCTTGTATTCTAGTAGTTCTTGTTCATGTGAATTTCTGAGATCTACGAAATGTGTTGAATCTGAGTTAATGAATGTGTGTTGTGAATGATGATTGTGTGTTGTGAATGGAAAAGGAAAAAAGGGAAAGAAAAAGGAAAGAAACGATGAGGAAAGAAAAGATGACGGGAACGGCGACGGGAAGAGACGGTGACGGGGGTTCCCACATTAGTACCGGGTCACACGACCCACACGACCCGGCACTAATGCGGCCGCCCACATTAGTGCCGCCTTAGCTGTACCGGGTGGCCACCCAGCACTAATGTGGGTTGCCACCCGGTACAGAAGCCCTTTTCCCTAGTAGTGGTGGCCGGGGGCGGAGCTCTCTCGCGCTTGCGCTACGCTCACGGCGGCGGGGCGGAGCTCCCCCGAGCCCACGACGGTGCCCACCACTGCTGCGGGAGTGTTTGATGAAATGCCAAAGAGGGAGAGGGGTGGTAAGGCCACCAAATGTCAGTTGCAAGGTCACCCTATCCCTCTTTGTACCAACTCAAACACAAATATGAACTGAACCTGGCTCAATGGAGAAAAGGAACCAAACAACAGAGCTGTATGGGTGGAGCTTGGCTCTGGCTGGCCACAGCCAGGCTCATGTACCAAGCTCGCCAGGACCGAGAAATCAAACACGCCCAAAACTAGGCCGTGGCCAGCCGCGTGCGCGAGCGACTAAAACGAACGGGGACCTCGTATTCGTTTCACCAGTCATCAGAAGATGACATGATACGAATGAAGCACTCCTATTTTGTTTGTTGTTCGCCAAATATCACCTATTTTAAATTTAGCTATAATTCACCCATTCCCCTATATTAGACTAATTAAATGACAAAGGATCTTCTAGCCTAATATCCCTTTTGCACCAAAAGCTTTACTCAAGGAATCGAACACTATTAAGGAGGTGTTTGGCAACACTCCACTTTACCAAAAATAGCTCCACACTTCACTAACTCCACAAAACTTCATGCCAAACACATCCAACTCCAAAATGTTTCAATCTAGTGTATCTATTTATTTGAGAAGCATCTTGCCTCAAACATGTCTAGGATCACTTGGTGCTCAATTTTGCCACATTCCTTTTGACAAGCAAGTTTCATAATAACAGTTCCTTTCTTTGAGTAGAGATAAATAACGTGGGAAATAAAAGATCAAGATGTGCAGTCTTGAATGATCTATACCTTATAAAACCACACTAGTTTTGATAAAGTACCCATAGAAACAATGACCGTAGCATAATGTATCAATAAGTTTAGTTGAGCAAGGAAATGACTTTTGCATAATAAAATCTTTACCAAGTAGTTGAGAAAGGAAATTGGCCTCAAATCATGAAAAACTTTTGGTGATCAATTTTAAGCCATTTCTTATCTAGACACAAGCCGGAATATTCACAATTCCTCCATCTCACTTCTCAAAACTGTACTGTCACTGGTGGAAAAACGACCTTTGATCCAACCCTTTAGTCCCGGTTGAACTTTGGAGCCGAGACTAAAGGGTGTTGAGCGACGTGGCCTGAATTGGCTGGGAACACCCTCCACCCTTTTGTCTCGGTTGATATTACCAACCTAGACAAAAGAGGGGGCGTCCAACGAGTAGAGTGGCAACAAATCCTTTAGTCTCGGGTGGTGTTTGCACCCTAGACTAAAGACTCATCTTTTATTCTCGGGTAGAGACACCACTCGAGATAAAAGATTTAATCCCGGGTGGCATTCCCACCCGAGACTAAAGAGAGGCCTTTAGTCTCGGGTGGAAAGAGCACCCGGGACGAAATGTACTCCACCCACCGACACCCCCTCCCCCCTTCTCTCTCTTCTTTACTTTCTCTTTAGATCTCCACGGCAGCCACACTCTTCTTCCTCTCCTATCTCTTTCTTTTCTATCTTCTCATCCTCTCCTCTCTCTGCTCTGGTTGGCAGGGGAACGAGGCGGGCGGCGGCGCCCCCGGTGGCGGGCGGAGGAGCCGGCGGCGCGGGGCTCCGCGGCCCCGGCGCGACCGGCGGCCAGGCGTGGCCTCCCGTGGCCCCGGCGGGCGTGCTTCCAGCGGCCAGCGGCGGAGGCGACAGGGCGTCAGTTTCATGTGTGCAATCCACTGCACCTGCGCCGGTGGCTTTCGTGCAACAGCTCGTTGACAGCCTGAGGTACACTACGAGTCAACCTGTCAAATTCCATCTGTTGTCATGTGAAGCTCGTGTTGTCCTACTGCAGAGTTCACCGCACAAGATGCTAATGCTACGCGACGGTGTGATCAGGCCCTCGTCGCCGGCCGTTGCATCGCACTCCCGCGGGCGCGCAGCCAGGCCCCGGTTAGATTTTTTTGATGAGCTTCTGATGTTGTGAAATGTTGTGAATCGAATGCTTGTGAAGTGCCTGGCCGGCGAATGTTGTGATATTTGTGATTGTGTTGAGAAATTCATGTGAGATTTGTGATCGTTGATGAATTTTTGTGACATTTGTGGAACAATTTGTGAAGTGTTTCGTTGTTCTTAGTGAGAATGATGAACTTGTTCTTGATTTGGAGCTCGAGCTCCATGCATGGTGGATGGATATGTGAGGGATGAGGGACAGGGATGGATGGGGGATGGGGGGTGAGGAGTTACGGGGGCTTTTTTTTGTTTCTTGGAAAAACTTTTAGTCCCGGGTGGGAATATCACCCGAGACTAAAGCACCCCTTTATTCCCAGTTGGTCACCCGGTAATAAAGGGGGAGGCCTTTTGTCTCTAACATTTAGTCTCGGCTGGGTTTCAGAGAAATAATCCTCTTCCCACCCGGGACGGAAGGTGGTTTTTCCACCAGTGTGTGCATCCTCCAGCTTGCTGTTCATCGTTTGCATCACTTTTAACCACACTCATTTATATTTCCTCATTATTTCATACTTAATTACAGCGTGATGAGCATCTTTATTTTTTGACTAGTATCTAATTTAAGCTGGAATATGGTTCTAAAGGAATGACCATTGTTTGCAAATCTAGATATTATAAGCTACATAGGAAATCTACTGAAGGGATACAGGGAGGCTACACTAGCGCAAAAACAAAATTCCCCGCAAACAAGATCTACTGTAGTTATAGATCACATGATTACCACTAGACGCGCGTCGAGGGTAGCAGTGCCGTGCAGTTGCTCACGTCATGTCCTTCGGGTGTGGCTCATCCGAGTGCTCCAGATGCAGCACCTCCAAGGTATCCACCCATACGGGAAGGAAGCGTCGCACACCGGACTGCTAGGTCCGCGGGTGCGATGAGGAGTGGGCGGCACGGCTGTTGCTCAAGAGTCATCCAAGTCAGGGGGGTATGGTCCATATTTATGAGGGGAAAATCCCCCACACCATCGTCCATTAGCAATTGTTGGCGTTTCTTAACGTCACCACTAGTTGCGCACCTAGAGGGAGCATATAAGAACAACCGGGTATACCGCAAGCGCACGGAAATATCGCTGTAGCACTTCCCCAAGGAAGGAGAGTATTCCAAGGGTATCGAATCCAAGGAACGGTGGACACTATCTCCTACTCTAGTATGGATGATCTAAGGACACAGCCCTGATGGATAGGATAGGTAGAAAGGATCTGCTCGGACCGAGCACAGAGTCTAGTTACGTTCTCTTAGGTATAACACTCACTTAGGGCACCAAGCACACGGCCTTTGTGCTGGCTCGAGCCCAACTCGGTACGCGACGTAAGAGGGTTGACAAAGGGTCCAACAGGCTGTCACCACTGCGGCCTACCTCTACGCTACGATCGTACGTGGTCTTCGAAGGGTAGCTTATGGTCCAGACACCTCGTCTACACCACTCACTATTCCTACGAATCCACGAGGGAGATACTGGCACTAGCTCAAGGTATGCTCTATCACTCATGCAAGATCACGAATGCACTTTGATCTAACTAGAAACATGCAGGAGCTTCACTTTACTCTAATTAGACAGGCAGGCAAACTAGATGCAAACTTATGATCTAAGTCCACTAGATCGAAAGGGGTTGTGTTCGAAGAACACAAGCCTCTAAACCAAGAACAAACGAAGAACACAAGAACACAGCAACTAAGCATGCATATGACTTTAGTCTAAATAGGAAATATCGAAATACTTACTTTAGTCAAGTTGAAGAACAAAGGCACCGCTGAGGATCGTTCTTGAGGAAGATGTCATGGATCATGACATGGCCTCAAGCCTCCCACCTCACTTCCCAGCACTAATCCTATAAAAAGAGCTCTCCTCTCCTAAAGAGAGAGGCTCCAAACCAAAATGAAGAGGAGGAGGAGAAGAGTGTGTTCCAAAATGGAGCCCCTACCCTCCTATTTATAGAGGGGGAAGATGCTTGCTTCGGGGATCCAAGTGCCCCTAAATGTCCGGAGCTACAACCAGGAGCCAATCAGGAGGTGACACGTGGAGGGCCTAGATCAGCCGAACCAAGGTCGGTTCGGCCGATCTAGGGTTCGGCCGAACCCTAGGGGCCACGTGGCACCCTGGGCTTCCTCGTAGTGGCTGACTGGTGGGCCCTGATGACTGTCCTCCGTGCATGCCAAGTTTCCCGACAGTTTAGGGGGATAAGTGGGCCCTTGAATCCATGTGATGTCCATGTGGCGCTTCGTGATTCGTCGGGCTCACTTCTCTTGGATTGATGACATCAGCGATCCAGGGGAATCCTAGGTGGCATCCCTTCATTGGCTGGACTTGAAATGCTTGGATCAAAGACTTATGCTTTTACTCCTCTTTCTAGTGCTATTTACCTGTATTTGCATAATCACCAACACTTGTGGAAATGATTAGTTTAAGCCCTATTCTAGTGTTGATGATCATTTTCCATGCCAAAAGGTACATGTTTGTCAGGTAAGAAGTGAGTGAAAATCAGCTGTCAACAAATACCCCCATACTCGACCTTCGCTCGTCCCGAGTGAAGGGAAGAACAAGATCAAAGTGAGACATGATATCCAAAGGTATGAAACGAGCATAAGAGATATTCCAAACCACACCTCGTACTTGTGAACTCTGATGTGTCTATCATGCTATCTTGGGTAGTTGAGGGATGGAACGGTCATGAATCAAGTCACTCCTGCTCATCATGTTAAGTAACTTGGGGTTTTGCAATAAATTTTCGAAAACAAACCTTGCTTAGCTCCTCATTGATTCTCTCAGATCACTCAATGTGTATATGTCCTCACCAAGGCATGAGATTGCCTATCTTCACCCTACTTCTAATGATGGCTATATGTGGAGCTCAGGGTAGGATAAATGATAAGGCATACTTGTATCACACATATTGCAAATTCAAAGACTGGATCCACAGAGAAAATCAAATCACACAATCAAATCAAGATGTGCACATGTATGAGAATGATGAGTATGGTAAGGTGGATACTAGGCCCGGAATGGGTGCTAGATATTACCATACATATATGATGAAAGTGGGTTGATGGTAAGGTGGACACTAGCCTCGGAATGGACACTAGTTATTACCATCAAAATTATGGAACTCCTTTTTGCATGATCTCATCTCTCTCCTACTTCTCCTTTATTTTGGACATGGGCTATTCTTTCTTCTTCTTCTCTCTCTTTTTTTTTGCATCATGCTTTGAGCATGTGTGTTTCTCTTTTTTTTCATAGCCCATGTCTCTTTTGAAGGATACTTTTGGAGAGAGATGTTACACCACATATGGAGCTTTATTTTGATGAAAGAGATGAATGATACAATGCTAACTTCCAGTGTAGAAGCGTAGCATGGGGAAATAGGTGGTGTGCACACGAATCTTGATCATGAAAGTAATGAAAAGAATTCTCACAAGGGTCACAGAATTTGACAAAGCTCAATGCAATAACAAGCAGCATATGAGTAGGAGGTTTTCAACTATGAACATCATATGGTTCTAGTGGGACAGTGTCATATCAAAGAGGAGCTTTGCAAAGGGTTTTCATGATTTTCAAATAAAACTCCCAAGCACTCAGACATTCAGAGCGAAGATCATATCATCAAACCATATCACAAACATCAACTACCTAGATAAGCATGAGTTCCCTAATGATATTTGTTCACAAGCATCAAGACGATGAGTAAGGAATAAAACATATGCAAGCCAACCACAAGAACCATGTAGAGCAAGCATAGCACGAATTGCCGAGTTTGATTTCAAATGATAGGAATTGAAATTAAATCAAACTCATGGATAGGATAGAGTGAGATAGAGGGTGTACATACCATCGCTTCTAAAGGATAAGAGATCAAGGGAGACCAGTGGTGATTCGGCTAACCAGAGGGCAGCCGACTCACTCTAGTTTACCTTGCTCTTGTCATGAAGGCGTAGTCGATGTTGTGCAGCGTCTGTGTGGGAGTTCTCGAGTGGATATGTCGATGATGAGCTCGAGAGAACTCCCCCACACAAGTGCTTGAACCTGGTGCTTGTTCTTCAAACAAAAAGTGGAAACAAAAGAGGGACTCTACTGGTTCAAGAATCATAGAGCCTTTATTCAAATTCAAATATTTTTGGGTTTTTGTTTTTTATTGTCACCATGTCATTTGCTCGGAAGGGTTAGACCAAGATTGCATTCCATAAACAAAGGGGAATATACTTACCTTGGACCTCTGAGAGGTCATACATACCACCTTTGCATGATGTGCAACATGAATCTGACACCTCATCTTACCTTCCCATTTAAATTTAGCTTAATGACTTACCCATTCAAATTTGACAATTTTCTGCAGGGGTTAGTCAGCATATATGCAACCAAGATCTATGGAAATATAACTCTAAGGTTCATCAATCAAAACTCGACACCATGTCTTGTTTTGACTGAAGAAGGCAATTTTAATCTAAGCACCATGCTTAATTTAAAACAACCTATGAATGTGTGGATTCCTAAACATTCAAACTAGAGCATATGAGCCAGGATAAAGGAGGCATGAAAGCATGATCAAGCTATTTATCAAAAGGGACATAAGCATGAGCATAAGACGGTGAACCTCGTGAACCTCCCGGAAGGGTTTTGTTTAATGTCAAAAGCAGGACTTACCTAGCTAGTGGGAAAGATGCAAGAGCTGACATCATCGCCACACCAGGATAAGATTTGGTAGAGGAGGAACTTTACTCAGGATGCTCACATACCTCCCCCACACTTGAAGTTTGCATTGCTAGGCAACAAAACTCAAGTGTGTGGTGATCAAGCTTCCTTTTGTAAATGTTCCCTCACCAAAGCTTATCTAGGTGTTGCAGCTGATGTGGCTCACATGTTCGTAGGCATCCCCTGTCCATCTTTCTTTTCAATCTCCACCTGAAAGGTTAGTGACCAAAAATACCCGAAGGACAACTTATCCTAAAAACATGTTCTTGCTTTTATTCGAAAAGGGAAATAAAACCTAAGCTAATCCAGGCTATCTCCTGGTAGTGCTTTGTTTATTTAAGGTCATAAGCTCGACCATGGGAACTTCATCTTGCAGCTATCATTGGTGGTGTCATTCCTGTCTTACCACCAATCCTTGATGTATCAGTGAAGCTCCAGCTGCAAGGTTAGTGCCACAGTGCACACACAAAATCTGCAATGCTTATGGTAGACATATGCATCTACAATCATCCTTCCAAACGTTTTGCAAAAGAGGACCAGAAGGTGGTTGTAGCCCTTGCATGTGCTCAGCGCACTAAGCATGGCTGACTCTAGAGAGGCATGATGCGAGCATGGTCCGTATGGTAGATCAAGAATGAAACTACCATGCTCGTATGTGGAATCCTTTCCTCCGGACTCCAGAGTCAGTGCCTCGAAAGGTTCCATGGCCCATGAATTCTCCATCTCAAGAGAGTCATCGTGGAAGCTCAATGTTGACTCTCGATCATGATCGAAAGCAACATGATACGGGCCAGCGGGAAGAGGCTGAAACTCAGTCGAGAGTGGTGATGATCGTTCGCCTTCACAAAGGTGAAGAGGGTCTTCCGAGTCGTACTCATGAGGAGTAGAAAATTCTACACCCTCAATGAGAATAGGCTCGGATGACATGAATGGAGGTATACGTGTCGTCTTCTCGAGCGGGTTTTGCTGGGGAAGAGGCTTCGCCATATGGTGTCCCAAACAAGGGGTAGCAGTGGCGGAAGTGGCTTCCCCAAGATTACCATCTAGGCTCCCTATGGATTTCTCAAAGAATTTCTCTAGCGGGGAGCCTAGGAGTAGATCAGGATCGAGGACATCGAAGATGTGAAAATCTAAGCTAGCTTCGATCCTGTCTATGATGAGTGGCACGGCACTTGCGATCCCCCGACATTCAAGAACGTGCCCAAAGGGACAAGTGTCGAGGAGCATGTCGGACGGTGCTAGCGGAACTTTGCCCAAAAGAGTTTCCGCTAAGTGCCATGGCATGATGTTAACCTCCATGATGGGGTCACAAGGGGCCTCTATGACAATCCCTCTCACAGAACAAGGAATAACCAGAGAGGGTGTACTATCCCAAAATGCTTCGGAAAAGCATATCGCTCCATCTGGCCATTCCTTCTTCATGGCCTCCTCAGGAAATGCTTCATCAGGAGGATCGGGAGGTGAAGAAGATACCGTAGGTCTAGGGAAAGGCTCTGTCAGAGGATGTCTAGATGGTTCAGCATGGGCAGAAACTGTTTCCCAAATCTCTTCTTCTGGGTTTCCTTGAGATTTATCGAGAAGTTTTTCTAAGGGGAACCCTAGGAGAAGATCAAAATCCATGATGTCATAGATGTGAAAATCTAACCGCACCTCTATGTCATCAATGGTGATCGGCACGTCCCTAGCAATCCCTTTACATGGAAAAACACAGTGCCACCTGGGGCTATGGAAAAGTCCATCAGTCGGGATCAAGGGCATGTCACCCACTAGAGTATCCAAAAGGGCCTCTGGTATGATGCACGCCCCAGCAGTAGGGTCATGGACAACATCTATGGTGTTTCCTCTCATGGAACAATGGATGATCGTGGAAGTTGAGCCAACCCGAATTGCTTCGGATGTACGCTTCTGAGGTGACCAATCCACTATCGTCCCATGATTCCAAACTTCATCGAGGACCTCATAAAAGTCCAACGATGCCGTAGGCTTCTCGTGCCAAGAGTGATCTGAGGTATTTCTGATGTTTTGAGAAGGATCATCCTCAAATCGGGAAGTGAACTCCGAAGGTTGAATTTCTTCTTCCTTCGATGTTCGTGGTTCAGGAGAGGGCTCAACAGAGGAATCAAGGAATTCATAGAATGAAAGCTCAGATTCGGCTATTGAGAGACTCTCATGGACCAACTCAGACTCCAGATGGGGTTCATTGTAAACGATATGGGAAGAAGAGGTTTCTAAGAAGAATTCTAGGATCTCTCTTCTTTCCACTAGAGTTTGGTTTTCGAACGAACCTCCAGCTAAAAGGTTGAGCTCTTGTGCAGATTCCATGTCTATACGAGTATAAAAGGTATACATCACTATATCATCAGGTATAGACATGTCTGGGCTAGATGTCATAAGATGTAGGAACCTAGCCCAAGCTGCACCTATGGACTCACCCTCTAATTGCTCAAAGTCAAGGAGTTCACACGGCAAGAGCTCTATGCGTTCATAAAGGGAGAACGAGTCACAAAAGTTTTCTTGTAGTTCTCCCCAATTATTCACATGCTCTGTTGTCTGGGTGTACCATTGCTCCGCTCTATCTACGAGAGAGAAAGGGAACAATTTCCACCTCAAAGTTTCCTGTGTCATGCCTAGAATTACCAAGCACGAACACAAGTCCTCGAACTCCTCTAAATGAACATTAGGGTCATCACTGATCGCTCCAGAGAAAGGTCTATTCTGAACCATGGCTATAAAGCCGGGACGAAGCTCGCAGCAAGATGAGGAAGTTGATGGTTGCTCTAAGACGAACTCGCCCCTAGGGGTAGAGAGGCTTTGACAGGAAGGCATCTCAAAGGGTAACGGGGGTAAAGGTAGAACAAAAGGAAAAAGGATATCTCGATGGGTAATAGGGGGTGAAGGTAGAAGAAAACGAAAAAGATAAATACGAGGACCACTAGGTTCGAAGATAGATACAACAACCGTTCCCCGGCAACGGCGCCAGAAATGCTTGTTAGCGTTTCTTAATGTCACCACTAGTTGCGCACCTAGAGGGAGCGTATAAGAACAACCAGGTATACCGCAAGCGCACGAAAATACCGCTGTAGCACTTCCCCAAGGAAGGAGAGTATTCCAAGGGTATCGAATCCAAGGAACGGTGGACACTATCTCCTACTCTAGTATGGATGATCCAAGGACACAACTTTGATGGATAGGATAGGTAGAAAGGATCTGCTCAGACCGAGCGTAGAGTCTAGTTACGTTCTCTCAGGTATAACACTCACTTAGGGCACCAAGCACACGGCCTTTGTGCTGGCTCGAGCCCAACTCGGTACGCGACGTAAGAGGGTTGACAAAGGGTCCAACAGGCTGTCACCACTGCGGCCTACCTCTACGCTACGATCGTACGTGGTCTTCGAAGGGTAGCTTATGGTCCAGACACCTCGTCTACACCACTCACTATTCCTACGAATCCGCGAGGGAGATACTGGCACTAGCTCAAGGTATGCTCTATCACTCATGCAAGATCACGAATGCACTTTGATCTAACTAGAAACATGCAGGAGCTTCACTTTACTCTAATTAGACAGGCAGGCAAACTAGATGCAAACTTATGATCTAAGTCCACTGGATCGAAAGGGGTTGTGTTCGAAGAACACAAGCCTCTAAACCAAGAACAAACGAAGAACACAAGAACACAACAACTAAGCATGCATACGACTTTAGTCTAAATAGGAAATATCGAAATACTCACTTTAGTGTAGTTGAAGAACAAAGGCACCGCTGAGGATCGTTCTTGAGGAAGATGTCATGGATCATGACATGGCCTCAAGCCTCCCACCTCACTTCCCAACACTAATCCTATACAAAGAGCTCTCCTCTCCTAAAGAGAGAGGCTCCAAGCCAAAATGAAGAGGAGGAGGAGGAGAAGAGTGTGTTCCAAAATGGAGCCCCTACCCTCCTATTTATAGAGGGGGAAGATGCTTGCTTCGGGGCTCCAAGTGCCCCTAAATGTCCGGAGCTACAACCAGGAGCCAATCAGGAGGTGACACGTGGAGGGCCTAGATCAGCCGAACCAAGGTCGGTTCGGCCGATCTAGGGTTCGGCCGAACCCTAGGGGCCACGTGGCACCCTGGGCTTCCTCGTGGTGGCTGGCTGGTGGGCCCTGATGACTGTCCTCCGTGCATGCCAAGTTTCCCGACAGTTTAGGGGGATAAGTGGGCCCTTGAAGCCATGTGATGTCCATGTGGCGCTTCGTGATTCGTCGGGCTCACTTCTCTTGGATTGATGACATCAGCGATCCAGGGGAATCCTAGGTGGCATCCCTTCATTGGCTGGACTTGAAATGTTTGGATCAAAGACTTATGCTTTTACTCCTCTTTCTAGTGCTATTTACCTGTATTTGCATAATCATCAACACTTGTGGAAATGATTAGTTTAAGCCCTCTTCTAGTGTTGATGATCATTTTCCATGCCAAAAGGTACATGTTTGTCAGGTAAGAAGTGAGTGAAAATCAGCCGTCAACAGCAATACGGGACTAATAGATGGAGTACCCCCTTTCCAACGCTAATGGGCTTTACAACAATTGTGGCCCATTATGACTTTTACAACCCAATGGATCAAATCCATCTGAACCCACTAATGGATCTAATCCAGTTGGCTCTAGGGCATATCTCCAACAGTCTCCCTCTCGCACTAGAGTCTACTATGCAAGTACATCCTCATTCGACTTCCAATCCCTTAAGTGTGTGACCCTACCTATGGGTTCACGTATACATAGACATGGCTCGAGTACTCCTACTCGACCAATAGTTGATAGCAACATCTAGCAAGACGTGTCAACTCCTATGCATTAGTAAAGATCATATCAGACGAACCATCACATCGTAGCATACATGCTATTCCCTTTGCCTCACGATATTTGGTCTAGCTCCAAGCTGACCTCTCTTTCTCGATATCGTGATTCAGATCCTTTCATAGGTTAACACTTAACCCAGCACGGCCATGCATTTCTTGATCTGATCACTCGAGGGGCCCAGAGATATCTCTCTCGAGTAGAGAGGGGCAAATTCCATCTTAATTGACCATGCCTCACAGCATGCTTCCTTACAAACCTGAAAGCCACCTTTATAACTACCCAGTTACGGAGTAGCGGTTGATAGCCCCTAAGTAGGTCAATTCACATTTTGAGTACATGCGACAATCTCAAGTCTAAGGACATAGTGTACACGTTGTGCTAAGAGATAACTATGTAACAAAATCTCAAATTAGGTCAGTCCAGCCCCATGTCATACATGTGCCCACATTATTAGTTATACATCTCCATGTTCATGACTTGTGAAACATAGTCATCAACTAATAAATGTGGTAGTCATTAACTTATACTAGGGACAACTTTTGAATAACCATACAAGTAAAAGAGTTTCACAAAAAATTCACATAATTGCCAATCAAATACAAGTCGCCTTTCATAGATATTCAATAAGAGAATAATGTGTCATGGATACAATGAAATATAATCATCTCTATGATTCCATCTAGGACATATTTCTAATATTCTTCCACTTTCACTTGAGCTAATTTAGAATGTATCTAATACCCATAGCTCTCATGTGTGCCTCATGCTTAGGCTGTGGAAGGGGTTTTGTCAAAGGATCTGCAACATTCAAATCTGTGTGTACTTTGCATATCTTGATATCACCTCATCTAACGATCTCTCGTATCAGATGAAATTGCCGTAGTACATGTTTGTTCTTTTGATGATTCCTAGGCTCCTTTGCTTGCGCAATAGCCCCATTGTTGTCACAGTAGAGATCCAATGGGCTGGAGACATTTGGAAACACACCAAGTTTAGTAAGGAACTTTCTTATCCAAACACCCTCCTTCGCAGCTTCCGAAGCTGCGATGTACTCGGCTTCTGTTGTAGAATCAGCCACTGTCTCCTGCTTGGAACTCTTCCTGCTCACAGCACCACCGTTTATCGTAAATGCATATCCTGATTGCGACTTTGAATCGTCTTGGTCAGTTTGGAAACTAGAATCGGTGTAACCCGTTACGACGAGCTCCTCCTCACCACCATAGACTAGGAACATGTCTTTAGTCCTTCTTAAGTACTTAAAAACATTTTTAACCGCTGTCCAGTGACCCTCACCTGGATTAGATTGGTATCTGCTTGTAACACTATGCACATACGAAATATCTGAACGTGTACATATCATTGCATACATAATAGATCTGATAGCCGAAGCATACGGTATTCTACTCATGCGTTCCCGCTCATCAGCAGTCGAAGGACACCGAGTCTTGCTAAGATGTATGCCATGTGACATAGGTAAGAACCCTTTCTTCGCCTCTTCCATGTTGAACCGTTTCAACACTTTGTCAATGTAAGTGTCTTGGCTTAATCCTATAAGCCTTTTTGATCAATCTCTATAGATTTTGATGCCCAAAATGTATGCTGTCTCACCTAAGTCCTTCATCGAAAAACTATTTTTCACTGAGGTCTTAGCGGCCTCAAGCATAGGAATGTTATTTCCAATCAGCAATATGTCTTCCACATATAAGATTAGAAATACTACAGAGCTCCCACTTGCCTTCTTGTAAACACAAGGTTCTTCTTCACTTTGAATGAAGTCAAACCCTTTGAACACTTCATCAAAGTGAAGGTTCCAACTCCGAGATGCTTGCTTCAATCCATAAATGGACTTCTGAAGTTTGCATACCTTTCCAACATTGGTCAGATCGACAAATCCCTTAGGCTGTGTCATATACACATCCTCAGTCAGATTCCCATTTAGAAAAGCTATCTTGACATCCATCTGCCATATCTCATAATCGAAATATGCAGCTATAGCTAGAATAATCCGAATAGATTTAAGCATCTCTACGGGCGAGAATGTCTCATCGTAGTCAACCCCTTGAACTTGTCGAAAACCTTTTGCAACAAGTCGAGCTTTATAGATATGAACATTTCCATCCATATCTCTCTTCCTTTTATAGATCCATTTGCACTCTATAGGTTTAATACCATCTGGTGGGTCAACCAAGTTCCAAACTTGATTGTCACACATGGAATCTATCTCAGATCTCATGGCACTTTGCCATTTCTCAGAATCTGGGTCCATCATTGCTTCTGTATATGTCATAGGCTCATCATTGTCCAACAACAATATGTCGCGCTCTCCCACAATCATGAGATTGAGCTTATTTGTTGCGCGACGTGCCCTTTCAGACCTTCGTGGTTGCGATGGTGTTTCTCTTGCCACAGGCATCTCAACTCGTTCAGCTACATTAGCATCATTAGTGAACTCTTGCCCGAGCGGCTCATCTTGAACTTCTTCAAGATACACCTTTTGTCCACTTTTCTCTTGTTTGAGAAACTCTTTCTCTAAGAAAACACCATTCCGAGCGACAAACACTTTGCCCTCTGAGAGGTTGTAGAAATAATACCCTAAAGTCTCCTTAGAATATTCCACGAATATGCACTTGTCTGACTTGGATGTAAACCTGTCTATCTGAAGTCGCTTGACAAAGACTTCACAACCCAAAATTTTAAGAAAAGACAAACTGGGAGTCTTACCAGTCCATATCGCATATGGTGTCTTATCTACGGACTTAGATGGTACCCTATTTAATGTGAAAGCTGCGGTTTCTAGAGCGTAACCCCAAAATGATAACGGTAGGTCTGACTGGCTCATCATTGATCGAACCATGTCCAACAAAGTTCGATTACGTCGCTCGGATACACCATTTCTCCGAGGTGTTCCAGGTGGCGTAAGCTGTGGAACAATTTCGCAACTCTTCAGATAACTGCTAAACTCGTGACTCAAATACTCGCCTCCGCGATCAGATCGTAAGGCCTTAATTTTCTTGCCACGCTAATTTTCTACTTCATTCTGAAATTCTTTGAACTTTTCAAATGTTTCAGACTTGTGCCTCATTAGGTAGACATAGCCATATCTACTTAGATCATCAGTGAATGTTATGAAGTATTCGTATCCACCTCTAGCTGTCGTACCCATTGGTCTGCACACATCCGTATGTATGATTTCCAACAAGTCTGAAGCTCTCTCAGGAAAAACTGAGAAATGCATCTTGGTCATCTTGCCGAGCAAACAAGCCTCACATGTCTCGTAAGATTCAAAATCAAACGAAGTTAAAAGTCTATCAGTATGGAGCTTCTTCATGCGCTTTTCACTTATATGACCTAAACGACAATGCCACATGTAGGTAGGACTCAAATCATTAGGTCGAGACCTTTTAGCACTTATGACCCAAACAGGTGAATCATCAAGATTTAAAACAAATAAGCCATTCACAATGGATGCACAAGCCACAAACATATTATTCTTAGAGATCACACAACCATTGTTTTCTCTCGCAAATGAATAACCATCCTTCATCAAGCATGAAGGAGACACAATGTTTCGACTCAAACTGGGAATGAAATAACAATTATTCAATTTCAAAATAAATCCTGATGGGAAGTGTAGTTGCATCGTTCCGCAATGCAACAACTCTTGCATTATTGCCTACGTGGAAATCAACTTCTCTTCATTTCACGCTTCTACTTCTTATTATTCCTTGCATCGAGTTGCAAATCTGAGCAACCGATCTGGTATCAAATACCCAAGATTAATATAAGAATTCGTTTCATGCTTCTACTTCTTATCATTCCTTGCATCGAGTTGCAAATATGAGCAACCGATCCAGTATCAAATAACCAAGAATTAATATAAGAATCAGCAAGAAAAATGTCTATAACATAAAACATTAAGTGTACCTGAAGTGGAAGTACCCTTACTTCCCTTGCTTTTCAAAGAAGCTAAGTACAACTTGCAGTTTCTTTTCTAATGACCCAGGTCATGACAGTGAAAGCACTCATCATCAGCAGCTGATCCAGCTTTAGCCTTGGGCGCTAGCTTAGATATATCATCTTTAGCCTTGCCCTTCTTCTTCTTCCAAGAATTACCTTTCTTAACACTACAAAAAATCTTGTGATCTATGACGAAATTCACATGACGTTTTCAGATTTCGTCACAGATCACACTGCATCCATGACGAACAGTCAAATTTCGTCATAGATTCGCAGTGTTGGATATGAAGCCCGATATGAAGTCCAAACACCATGACGTTGTGTCAATTTCATCATAGATTTCGTCACAAATCATACTGCATCCATGACAACAGTCGGATTTCGTCATAGATAAGAAGTGTTGGATATGAAGCCCAATATAAAGTCCAAACACTGTGACGTTGTGTCAATTTTGTCATAATCCAACCCATAGTGCATTTCGACATTTTCTCATGATCAATAAATTAAAAGAATTAGAGATGAGCATCAATAAATAAAAAACTTCTCATTAGAAAAATCATGGGAAAAAATAGAATGATGCATGGAAAAAATAGAGAAATAAAAAATGAAAACAAATTGGTGGGATCACCGGTTCGAACCATGAACCTCTTGAATCAAAAGTTCCTACCTTTACCACCACACTACAGATTGGTTCTTGTCTTTTGCAAGCGTTTATTATTTTTTGTATGTGTTTTGCGTCCGGCCAACTCACCGCCCGCGTGTCCGCCCTGTCAGCACTCGCGCCCACGTGTCCACCACGGACTGCCAGCGTCACGTCGGCCGCTAGGTCAGCTCCACGCCACATTTGCGTGAAGTGCCACGTCAGCTCACCGGCGACATTTTTCTCAAAAAAAAAGTGCGGCCGCGAGGGTTCGAACCCGCACCTACGAGGTTCGCAGGTTGCACCCATAGCACTGTGCTACGCCATTGTTTGTGACTTTAGAGCGAATTAGATTTTATTTATACATGTAACCATGTGTAAATTTAAAAAAAGTCCACACATTTGCCCGAAGGGAGAACATGGGTTTCGAACCCAGGTCTTGGGAATATGACTCACGTGCCTTACCACTACGGTAGAAGTCTTGTTGTGTACAATTTTGGTATTCGGTTTTTTATAGCAACGTGCGCATGCTATAGGTTGCGAGGACCGTCTGGGCCAATCCAATTCCGCCACATGGCAACATCGAGGAGAAGATGAAGAACACACTAATGATTCATTTATAAATATTATTTGACATACATGTAGTTCAAAATTTAATTATTTCCAATAAACACCGAGAAATTCATTTAAATGATAGAAAATAGTAAATCTATTTGAAAATTCTTGAAACTCCTAGATAACAACTTATATGTTGTCTTTTACGTGTAAAAATATATTTGGGGCATATAAGATAACTATTTTGCAACTTACTTCACAAGGGTGTATTCGTTAGTGATTTAAAAAATAGAAAAATAACTTTTTTGCACAACAAATGACATTGTGAATCTCCATATGTTAGTAGAAGAGTAAATGTAAAGGTATATCCAGAATTGAGGTGTACATGAGCAAGAAAATACTTTAGCATATACAAATTTCAAAGTTTAAGTTGAGTTGTATGAAACAGTTTTAGAGACCTATATAGTTTGTGAACAATGTATACTCCAATTTTCACAAAATCTTATGAAACTTTTTTGTAAGCTTGTACATCCATAAAATGATTATATGCCAATTCACATAATTTTTTGATAAGTTTTATGTATTATTATCATTATTTTATAAAGAGGTGACTAGTACAAGTGTGACTTTTCCCCATAAGTCAATTGAAATTTTCGTCAAAATTCAAGACATGAGCTATAATGTAAGATAGTAGCCTAAATATAATTTTTTAGGATTTTAAAAAATGTTATTTGACATAGATGTAGTTCAAAATGTAATTATTCTCAATAAACACACAAAAATTCATTTAAATGATAGAAAATAGCAAATCTACTTAAAAAAAATTTGAAACTCCTAGGTGACAGCTTATATGTTGTATTGTACATGTGAAAAATGTTTTGAGGGTGTGTAAGACAATAGTATTTAAAGTTACTTAACAAGGGTGTATTCATTAGTGATTTTTAAAAATAGAAAAATAACTTTTTTGCACAACAAATGGCAATGTGAATCCCCATATGTTAATAGAAGAGTAAATGTAAGATTATGTACAGAATTGAGGTGTACATGAGGAAGAAAATACTTTAGAGTATACAAACTTCAAAGTTTAAGTTGAGTTGTATGAAACAGTGTAAGAGACCTATATAGTTTGTGAACAATGTATACTCTAATTTTCACAAAATCTTATGAAAATTTTTTTGTAAGCTTTTGCATCCATAAAATGATTCTATATCAATTTACATAATTTTTGGAGAAGTTTTTGGTATTATTATCATTATTTTATAATAAGATGGCTAGTAGAAGTTTGAATTTTCGCTATATGTCAATTGAATTTTTCGTCAACATCCTAGATATGGGCTAGAATAGACCATAGAAGACAAAATATTTTTTTTGAATTTTTGTGAATCTTATTAGAGGTACATATAGGTTAATTTTGAATTACTTTCGGTAAACATGCAGAAATTCATTTAAATGATAGAAAATAGCAAATCTACTTAGAAATTCTTGAAACTCCTAGGTGAAAACTTATATGTTGTATTTTACATGTGAAAAATGTCTTGAGGGTATGTAAGGTAATAGTTTTGCAAGTTACTTCACAAGGGTGTATTCATTAGTGATTTAAAAATTAGAAAAATAACTTTTTTGCACAACAAGTGCTAATGTAAATGCACAAATGTTAATAAGTTATTGAAAGTAAGGTTTTGTTCAATTTTGAAGTGCGTATGAGTCTAAACATGTTATAAGGTATTTAAATCTCAAAGTTTGACTTCAATTGTAAGAAACTATATGAGAGTTGTGTTCATTTGTGAACAATGTATACTCCTTTTTTTGAAAAATCTCTTGAAAATTTTATGTCAAGTTTAGACATCTATAAAATGATTCCATGGCAATTTTCATAATTTCATAAGATGTTTTGGGTATTATTATCATTATTATGTTGTAATTTGGCGATAGAAGTTTGAATTTTTCCTATATTTCAATTGAATTTTTCATAAATTTTCAAGACCTGGGCTAAAATTGAACATACAAGTCTAAATATATTTTTTGCAATTTTTACAATCTTATTGGAGTTACACATAGTTCAACCTAAAATTATTTTCAGTAAACACGTAGAATTTCATTTAACATATAGAAAATGGTAAACAAGTTTATTGTTTTTTGAAATCTATAATTGAAAACTGATATGAAGTCTATTACATTTAAAAAATAATTTTGTGTATGAAAGATAATTATTTTTATATGTTACTTCACAATATTACAATAAAATAAAAAAGAAAAAGAAAAACATTAAGTTGAGAAGGAAAGAAACCAGGCCCATTTTGACTCAGAGGGCCCAACTCATCTCAGCCGTTCGTGGGAGATCAAACGTTTCAAATTGACGCCGAGACAAATAAAAGGCTCCCGAAACCCTAGCTCTCTCACTCACCCGACGCCTGCCTTCACTTCTCCCTCCTTCCCTCTCCTCCCCGGCCGCTGCATCCTCACCATCCCCAGATCCACTCGAAGCCCCCATGGCCGCCGCAGTTAGGCACCCCACTCTCCTTCTCCTCTGTGGCCACCCCTCCCCACCGATGCCTCCCTCCTGCTGCGGTCCCAGTGAGGTAGCGGCACACACAACCTGCATTTGCATCCGCCTCCACCTCCGGCCGCAACCCCCTCCTCCCCTCCGCCGCCTCCTACCCGGCAAGGCCAATCCACTGTTGGTTCCTGTGCATCGCAGGCTGGGGAGCTGCCAGCGGTGTCCTGTTCCAGCACGAAGTCGACGCCATCGTCCGGTTCCGTGGGCCCCGCTGTGCGGCCGGCGACGCTCACTTTCGGCACGTCGTAGGCCGCGGAGCAGCCGACAACGCCCAGATCCGGCACAGTGCTGCAGTGGCTGGCCTCCTCGTGCCCTTCACGCACCGTTCACCTCTCTCCCTCCCTCCGCCCCTTCTCAGATCCACTGACGGCCCTCTGCCTCTGATGGTGTCACAGGGACCCTGCATGGACAGTAGGGGTTCGGAGGGCGGCACGCACGGTCGGCGACACGGGATTCAGACCATGTCCGTGGCTGCTCCAGCAGCGTACAAGTCCCCTCCCTGGTAGGCAGTAGTTGACGCCTATGCTTGTGATGGAAGTACGGTGCCCTCCTTGATTAAATGTCCCTTTCTGCTGCTTCTCCTTTTGGTAGTCTTCAATACTTCTGTTTGCACATGGTCTAGAATCCTATTTTTCATTGCAGATCGGAGCATCAACTGTTTGTTAAAATGCCTAGCTAATTCTGTTTGCTCATACGTTCAAATGCCTGCCGTAGTGAATCCTTTGCTTGCTTTGTTATTAGCACATGTTAATCCATCTCTCATGTAACTCTTAATCACTTTCATCTTTTGATGATGCTACTTAATTTGCTATTTTCATCCCTGGCTTGTGATTTTTTTGTTTGTGTTACAAAACTGCATCATAGTGCTTACATATAGTCTGATTATGTTCAGTTAAGCAAAGATAGTTATTTATGTGCCACTCTTCAGAAGAAACTAGTTCTCCATTTTCTTGTATTGTCTGTGGAATATACATGAAAAATGTAGGCAAGCATGCTATAAGGACTTGAGTAAGGCAAGCATGTCTAGTTGTTCTAGAATGGCTAATTCTCCTTTTAATATTCTGACAATTACGTGCCAAATAGTTTTAAATCACTGAATTACATGGCTAATTTTCCTGTATGGTCTAGATGCATGTCTTAAGATTGTTAATAACTATTTCTACTATGTTTACCAGTCACTGACCATTCATGATTGCACATGCCTTTCATAGTACTTGCACTGCCTAGCTGTGATTTGTTCCTCGATGAAATTAAACTGCTACATGTTTAAACACAACAATTAGATTGTCTTAAACTTAAGTATTCTGATGATGGCATGGACTAGCACAACTTTTCCATATCAATGCTTATGTGATGCGGCTATGAAACTTGGTTTGCTTTGCAGTTCGTCAGACAAAAGTAGCTTGTAGTATTCAGGTAGGGAGCTGGACAATTGGTCTTTCCTTTTCTCATCTGTCGATCTGAAATTATAGTTCTATTGAAGATTAGATTTGTGCCAGCCATCTAAACCATTAGATAATACAATTGGTCTGCTACTGTTGAGATTCAGTTTGTATTGTCCAGTTTAATTTAAATGTTGATACTATTTTCTTATTGGAGATATAATAAAAACTGATTTTTAATTGGTTATTTTTACCAGTTTAATAAATAAGTGAACTGTCATCAGGCATCCTAGAAGTGGGCTGTGTATTTATTGTTGAATTACTGTGGTTTAAAAGTTGAGCCTGTTGGGCTGAATGACACAGGTTGTGAAATGGGCTGTGTATTTGTAAATGGGCTGTGGTGGGCTGGAATCTTATGGGTCGTGTAGATCTAGGTCGTTATATAAATTTAGCCACGTCATCATCCACGTAGGCTGCCACGTCATCATCCACGTAGGCTGCCACGTTAGCACCACGTGGCGGCCACGTCAGTGCCACGTGGCTGCCATGTTATCCGTCACGTCGCTGCCACGACATCTTCCACGTTATCTGCCACGTGGCTGCCACATCATCCCTTGACATGTCCTCATCCACGTCAGCTGCCAACTCATCGTTCATTTCATCTATGAGTGACGTGGCAAGTTAATCCATGACGATCAATTTCATCACAAATTTTGGGCTTCGGGCCGGGTTCAATGGGCTTTACACCGATCTATGATGGTTTGAGAACGTCATGGATCACGCTAATCTATGACGAAAATGTTAGTTCATCACGGCGTCTAATCTGTGACGCTCAATACATGACGTTCTGAAAATTCGTCATAGATGCTGTTTTATGACGAAATTTTGATGATCCGTGACGAAAATCGACCGTCATAGACCGCTGGGTTTTTTGTAGTGTAAAGGTAGGCTTGTTCTGGATTGCCATCACATGGCTACTATCAGCGCCTTTCTCGATGTCACTCTCTGTTGGTAACGGGGTGTCTAGAACTTCTTCCTTTTTCTTAGTCTTGAAAACAATTCTCAAGTTACAGATCCAATCTGTATAATTTGTTCCATTCAATTTGTCCTTCTCAAGGACCATACGTAAAGTAAACGATGTGGTGTTGCTAGGTGTCATTGATCTACAACAAAATAATGCAAAATACTAAGACAACACATCCATGATGGAGTAGATTATATTAAGCATTTAACGGAATCTACTCCCACTAATATCAATATCCCTCAATTGATACTTAGTGATTCAGGACCCACAACTACCAAGTCGACTAGTGAGCTTTAGCATCACCGCTAGAAGACATGTAGATCGGTAAGCAACTCTTTGCTAATCATATCACATATGACTCCTGTTGTTGGGTGACATCTCTATGTCTCGGCGCCCAACCTTTATGCCCCAAAGCCCTTAACCGTTAAGATGGCTTTGATCAAGTAACCAAACCTTATGTTGTAAGTATCCGATACGAACCCATCTAGTCGAGGAAAATTGGTGGCACCCTAATTTCATAGACCCACCACCAATCGTACAAGACTCGTGACAATGCAAGGTTTGGGAGGTTATGAAACTTAAACATTACCGAGGAATCGTTTTACTTCTACCATCACGTGCAGAAAAATAACTATTATCATCGCATATGTAGAAATAAAATAATAAGAACGACATTCATATAGTAATGACATGGTATGGCCCATTAACACATGGTGATCTCCATCTCTATTGTACTGTCCATCATGATGATCTCCATCTCCATGATCCATGTATGCCATCCTCCAGTGATGAGTCCTCCATGAACTATCTAACGCGTGATAGTACACTAAGTTACACAATTGCGCATTAGATCATCACAAATTGGTACGCAGACCATTACATCAATTTTGACAATACATGTGGCTCCAGCCGTATTGTCGTACGCATGACACGCAGGTCACGAATAAATTACACACATGCATCACATACACATATGACCCATACTGATCACAAAACCTGCAAAACAGATTACCGTACTTCCGACGTCTAAACTTAAACCGTCGAAAAACCCATCTTACAAGCCGAGTTTGGGAAATCTAATTTCGCCAAGACCAGCAAAGCTAGTTAATCTCACGTGCAAAATTTTTTTAGATCAATTTTCATATAGAAAACGTCTCCATCCGAGTTAACCACGAAAAGTTATGACTATTTTACCGAACAACATGTTTTCTGGTTTTTCCCGGGGCCGGTAGCGGATCCAATCTACCGCCGCCGCGCATCCCATGCGCATGGCACTTGACCTAGCTTCGAATCGACCAATCAATTGATCTCCACCTCGTCGTGAATAGATTTACGTGTATCACTTAACTCCGGTGGCGGAAACCGACCTGTAGGAGTAATTCGTTACACGACCATCACGACAAGAACACGAAACCAATCACAATTTTGATCTACGTCCACGCATATCACCATATGCACACATCCCGAATCTAAAACTTAGTAGCTATGGCTCTGATACCACTGAAGGGATACGGGGAGGCTACACTAGCGCAAAAACAAAATTCCCCGCAAACAAGATCTATTGCAGTTATAGATCACATGATTACCACTAGACGCGCAGTTGCAGCAGAACCGTCTCAATGTAGACGAACGCGTCGAGGGTAGCAGTGCTGTGTAGTTGCTCATGTCACGTCCTTCGGGTGTGGCTCATCTGAGTGCTCCAGATGCAGCACCTCCAAGGTATCCACACATACGGGAAGGAAGTGTCGCACACCGGACTGCTAGGTCCGCGGGCACGACAAGGAGTGGGTGGCATGACGGCGCGGCTGTTGCTCAAGAGTCATCCAAGTCAGGGGGGTATGATCCATATTTATGAGAGGAAAATCCCCCACACCATCGTCCATTAGCAATACGGGACTAATAGATGGTGTACCCCCTTTCCAACGCTAATGGGCTTTACAATAATTGTGGCCCATTATGACTTTTACAACCCAATGGATCAAATCCATCTGAACACTGGTGGAGCGGGAGCCTTTCGTCCCGGTTGGGAAGGGCGTAATCTCCCTATGGCCCACCCAGGAATAAAGGGGGGCCTTTATTCCCAGGTTGTAGCCCCGCCAGGGACAAAAGGGGGGGGGCAGGCCAGCACCTATGCGCCCACCCTTTAGTCTCGGGTGGTAGCCCCGCCCGGGACAAAAGGGGGGGGGGCAGGCCAGCGCCTGTGCACCCACCCTTTAGTCTTGGGTGGTAATACCACTCGGGACTAAAGGCTTCACTGTTATTTTTTTGTTTTTCAATTCCAGTTGTTTTAATAATGTTATACGCATATATTCTCACATATATGGGTGTATTTTACGTGTATGTATAAATGTTTGCACTAATTATACATGTCTACTATATGTACGTACTATATCAAGAGAATAAACTTATAAATAAATATATACACACTATATATATTACATCGAAAGGAGAGATTGTATTTTCTGAAACTAGTATATATACATCAAAATATCGTTTCATTCTAATTCTAGTCTCAAGTTCCACCGGAGGTGCTAATTAACATTTCTGAATTGGATTACCGTCATAAAAATGTCTTCCCTTTGAGCTAATCACCTCGTCCATCAAGAATCCCAAGAGACTTTCTTGAATCACCAAGAGACGATCCTTCTCAATGATTGCGTCCCTAATCATACAATTCTATAATGTGCAAATATGTTAATATATAACACCCAAGAATTAAATATATAAGCGGTTAGAAAATGATGTCTTATTAATAGGTTTACCATAATACTTAAGTATAATCTCCCGGGTCAGCAGTGCAAAAATTGTGGATGAACTCACACACATAGTATGCACATAAATTGGTCCCTTGTTCCTGTCTCATACACTAAATTGGAGAAAACAATTATGAAATATTAGTGTTATTCCTTTTATAATTTGCTCAAGCTGAAGTTGGTTTTTGGTTTACGTACCGGAAAATCGGTATAGAATCTAAATTTAGGTTTCCATTGTCCAGGGTTCGTAGCCGTGAATTTTTCCCAAGCTCTGGCGGACAATAATGAAAGTTAGAGCTAGTGTTAGTAAAAGCACTGTTGCAAAAAGTAAAGGTATTGGATAGAATTATTACTCTTGAAACATATCTTGAAGGTCTTGATATTTTCAGGGTTTCTTTTCAACGAATCAAAGACCATGACGTTGCTCTTGTTGACTTGAATTATTAGAAGAATCCAGTGGAAGCTGTATATACATGCATGGTGAAAAGATGAGAACTAATTAATAATAACTAGGATAATTAGAAATGCAAACCCTTAATAAGATGGTAATTGCACATACTCGAAGTTGTAAGGTAGTAGTATCAAATCCTTGAAATGCAGCCGATTCAAGGTCCTAAGGATTGTTGTGAATGCTGTTTTTGGTTGGAGCCTTACATGGTTTTGACACACTAATGATGGGTCCATGAAACCTATTTGGTGATAACCTTACTTTCTCATCGTAGTCAGTTCCAGACTACAGAAAATGAAAGACAAAGTTAATTAGCGGATGCATTAATTTATTAATTAGCACATGAATTGCACTGTCACTTACAGGCACCAGGCGATGATAAGATCGGTATTCAGGGAGTCAAGATGGTAAATTTCATAAATATCCTTGAATTCCAGCCAGACCAACTTCTCGCCTTCACCAGCAAAATCATCCGGTCTAATAAGCATGCCAATCATCTTCAGGCCCTCTTTAGATGTCTTCATGTAAAAGTCATGAAATCTGCGCATCTGAGTAGGCAATTTCTTCACCAACTTTGGCCTGACAAGAGATTTCCCATGCTCGTAGTGCCATCTAGGTACGAAGTTTTTGTCCCGAGGAGGTGATTCCTGGCCGAGAACAGTTTCTAGTGGGAGCCCTGTTGCTTCTTGCATTTGAATGACATGCGCTACTTGTTCTGCAGGCATAAGTGCAAGAGCTCATTCAGGTGCAGTGAGGCCGGAGGTGACGTAAGTTTGTACTCCCGACATCGACGCTTGTGTTGCCTTCTTCGTTGAAGGCTCTTTCGCCGATGTCGACGCTTGTGTTGGATTCTTCTTCTTCCTATAATCCTATGGCATCGTCGACCCTAGTACTTGGTCGATATAACTATTTGGTGACCCTCCCCGTCTCTTCTTCTGTAGGGACTTCTCCAGGGAGCGGTCATAATCAGTTTTCAACTTTACCCGTTTCTTTTCATTTTCCCGCCATTGTATGAAAGCTCTGAGTTTCACCGGATCTACTTTATTCTTTTCTTCCAGCCGCCGATGTCTACCTTCCATAGTTGTTTTATGAAAAAAAATCCTTGACTTGTTTTTGGCACTCCGCCTCATTTTCAGATTCTGTCATGTCATATGGTAGCTTTCTTTTAACGGACTGCTTTTTCCCTTTCTTCGTCGGGGGCTTCGGATTTGGTGGGGGCATAGACTTGGTAGATTGTGACCCGGACCTCTTGGGAGCCTGCTTCGGGGAAGATTGCTTTGGTGAAGGTTCCTTCGGTGGTGATTCATGACGAGGGAGGTCATCGTCATTATCGCTCGCACCAGCAGAATTCGCAAGTTGTGGAGACGGTGAGCGATGAGGACTCGGTGACGATCTCGGTGACGGCCGGGGAGATGGTGGTTGTTCCTCGGCAGCACTCTCGGGTATCGGTGGCGGCATCTTAGGTATTATGATGTAACGTTTGGGCCACAATATGATACCATGAAGAGCATCCTGCAGTGTCCTTTCCCCGTCACCTCCTAGGATGTCTAGCTCCATGTCGTTAAACCGTGGGTCAGCAATCTCCTCCACACCAACTGAGGCGTAGCCAGGTGGAATCTGCGTGCCGTGGCTTGTACGTCCTGGGAGATGTGCAAAAGCACTTCCGTACGCCACCTATATATCAAAGGTAGAGAAATGATGAAGTTATTAAATGCCTTAGACATGCATCAAAGGTTGAGATATAATTGCATGTATAATCATATTTATACCTTCATTGTGATGTTGCCGATCGGCTTGTGCAGCTCACATGCGGTGCGCTGACAAAGTTCATCCACTGGGTACTACTCGTTGTCCTCTACTTGAACTTCTTCTTGGTTTGCCCTTTGTTCTTCGGGGGCCTCTATGGAAGCACAACTGCTTTTGCGAGCGGAAGGGCTAATGATGGGATCCACCGGTGCTTGGGGCAGTGCTCTAGAATGGGTGATCTCAGCTACCGCGGCGGCCACTCGTCGTTCAATCTCTGCATTCATACGTTCTTCATGTTGTTTAAATTTATCCTCCATCGTCTCGCGCCACTGTGCCAGTTCACACTCTTTTCTTTTTTTGCGGCTTCTATAGGTGTCTTCGTATCCCTTGAAAGCATACTTCCACGGTACAACCCCGTACCCCCTGCAACGTCCTGGGTGTTCTGGATTCCCGAGCGCCAAAGTGAGCTTATCGTTCTCTCTGTCAACAATCAATCTTCCCGCTTTGATATCTTCAACCTTTCTCACAATCTCAAGTGCCGCCTCCCGTAATGTGGGTGGGAATTCAAGGGAACCATCATCAGGGTTCAATCTTCCACCGCGGGCATAATACCAATTCTTCGATCGTTCGGACCAGTCAAAGACCACTGGTATGATACCTTTGTTGACCAGGTCTTCTTCAATCTTCCACCACTTGGGTGCTGCAACCGCGTAACCACCTCGACCAAGCTGATGGTTGTATTCGGTCCTCTTACTGGCACTTTTATGAGCTTGTGCGCTCTTCTTGGCGAATTCTTCAGTTCTCTTGTAATCCACAAAGGACTCCTAGTGATCCTTTAGCTTGGGATAATCATCCAAATTTGGAGTTCGATTCTTCTTGATATAATCTTTGTGCAGCTGCTTCTTGAAACTCTGCAATTGAGTTGCCATCTTCGAGATAGTCCACTGCTTCACAAAGTTTTGGTTGACGCCCGGTGGAAGTGTGAAGTGTTTTATGATATCTTTCCATAACATATTTTTTAGTGCATCCGGAACCACCCATGGATTATCTTCCTTTCCCTTTCATTCTCTATACAATATGGGCACGTTGTCCCTCACAATAGCACCGCATTAGGACAGGTACTTGTCCCTGACCTTCTTTGGTTCCCATGGCTGGCCAAGCTCGTTGACTTCCGTGATATGAAACTTCACGTCATCGACGATTACTTTTATACGCCCTCTCTTTGTCTTTTTGGTTGTTGAGGTTGAAGCCTACAAGTTGCAGATTCGTTATTCACGCGGGGTTCGAGAATGAATGCATGATGAACTTAATGCATGATATATATACCTCGTTGGAACCTTCTGCATTAACAATGAGAACGTCTTCATTATTGTCCTCGGCGCGGGTGTCGATATCAGCGGTGCGGGTGTCGATGTCCTCAGTTATGTTGAGGAACCCGTCTGCCTGGCTTCGCTCCTCCTCGGTGAAGGTTGGGATCTCGTTATTTGAACCGGCAGCAATAAGGTTCTCCATAATCCGCGCCTCCTCCTCATTATTATCCATAACTCCGAATTTCTATGAATTTCTAAAATGGGCACAAATTTTTTCAATAAACAACAATCTCTATGAATTTCTGAGAATAAACAAAAATTTCTATAAATTTCTATGAATTTCATGAATTTCCGAGAGTAAACATGAATACTGTGAATATACAACGATTCCTGAGAATTTCTAAGAATAAACAAGAATTTTTATAAATGTCTATGAATTTCCTGAATTTCTGAGAGTAAACAAGAATTTCATTAATATACAACAATTTCTATGAATTTCTATAAATGTCTATGAATTTCCTGAATTTTCTATGAATAAATAAGAATTTCTATAAATATTTATGAATTTCCTGAATTTCTGAGGGTAAACATGAATTTCTATGAATATACAACAATTTCTAAGAATTTCTGAGAACAAACAAGAATTTTCATAAATTTCCTGAATTTCTCAGGGTAAACATGATTTTCTATGAATATACAACAATTTCTATGAATTTCCTGAATTTCGGAGAATAAATAAGAATTTCTATAAATATCTATGAATTTCTGAGAATAACTAAGAATTTCTATGAATAACTAAGAATTTCTATGAATTTCTGAGAATAATTACGAATTTCTATGAATAACTAAGAATTTCTGTGACGGCGCCTACCAAAGGGGCGGCGGGGTCGGAGAATGACTGCGCGTCGTGGGCAGAGGCGTCGTGGGAGGAGACGTCGAAGGGCGGAGGCGTCGTGCGCGGAGGCGTTGTGGGCGGAGACATCGAAGGGGCCGGGAGACCGGTCACTAGCGCGGTGCCGGAGTTAGACCGGCCGACGCAGCGGACGCAACACGACTCGAATATCTGTCGATTGCATAATTGTTTTTCATTTTTTAAACAATATAAATGAAGAAATAAAAAAATGCTGACGTCAGCAAAAAAAAATTGTTGACGTCAGCACTAAACCCCAATCCCCCGCGCGCCGAAGCAGAGGCGGTGGTGCCGGTGGGCACGCGGGGGATTGAGGCCGGCGCCGCGCGCGTAGGAGGCCGGGTGGAGGGCGCCTACCACAGCGCGGCGGGAGACGCGACAGCGGCCGGACGACGGCCAGGGCCGGACATGGACGGCGGCGCGAGGGGTCGGCACGTGGGACGGGGACGGCGGCGCGAGGGGGACGACGCGTGGGAGACGGCGACCGCGGCGCTGGACGGCGGCGCGAGACGGCGACGGGGACAGCGCGGCGCAAGACGCACGTGCACACGACGGGGAACGGCGTGGCACAAGATCCGCGGCGTAGATCCGGCGGAGGAGGCCGCGAGGCGGGGGACGAGCGCGGCAGCGCCGGAGACGACGGCGGGGGAGACGATGGCGGGGGCGACGACGGCGCGCGGGTGCGACGACGACGAGGAGACAGCGGAGACAGGGCGTGACGCGGCGGAGGTAGTGGTGGATCAGTTGGGGAGAAGGGGAAGAGAAGACAGATATATATCCCCCTTTAGTCTCGGGTCGTAACACGACCCGGGAGTAAAGGTTCTTTTGTCCCGGGTGGTCTTACGAACCGAGACAAAAGGGGGGGCCTTTTGTCTCGGGTCGTAAGGCCACCCGGGACAAAAGGGTCCTTTCGCGCGGGAGCCCCCTGAAGGGCAAAATTTAGCCCTTTTGTCCCGGGTTGTATTACGACCTGAGACAAAAGGCCCCCCTTTAGCCTAGGGTCGTAATGCCACCCGGGACAAAAGGGTAATTTTGGGCGGGAAGTTGTTTCCCCCTTCTTTTCTCTTTTTCTCTTTCTTTCTCTTTGCAACTTAAAAAATAGTAACTTTTAATATTTCAACCATGCAAAATTATATTTAGTTAAAATATAATAAACTGTACTTTGCTATGCAAAATTATATTTTAGAGTTGTAAACATTCACTTTCAATTTTCATTTGCAACATTGATGTGCATTCGCACTAAAATTCAACTAAATCGAAAAAATACTAAACTAATTCAAAAAAATCTCAAACTTGGTGGTTCAATCTCACATGACATATTCAAGCTTCATAAAAAATCTGAGACCAATACAACACTGCAAAGTGCATGAACTTTAGAATCGTTAAGAACTTAAGTGTATAGACATGGTTCGATGAAAGGTTCCGTATAGCTTTGTGAAGCACGTGTACTCCATCTATGTCGAAATGGTCTAAAATTTTTTTGGTTGTCATTTACACCCAAAATATTAGCTCACGCAAGGTCTTAGATTTTTCTGATGACTAAATGTATTATAGGTTTTTTCTTCGTTCTGAAGGAGTTAGAATTTTGTAAATTACACATCTATAACTCAAGAATTATGATTCGGCTTTCAGATAAATTAGACTCCTAAGGCACAAGAGAACTTTTGTCCAAGTTTGGCACCATTCCGGATCGTTTCAGGGGTGCTCTCAGCTCAACTTTTAATTTCTAGGTGATGTCACACGGAAATTCAATTAAACCGAAAAAATACTAAACCAATTCAGAAAAATCTCAAACTTGGTGGTTCAATCTCACATGACATATTCAAGCTTCATAAAAAATTTTAGACCAATACAACACTGCAAAGTGCATGGACTTCAGAATCATTAAGAACTTAAGTGTATAGATATGGTTCGATGAAAGGTTCCATATAGCTTTGTGAAGCACGTGTACTCCATCTATGTCGAAATGGTCTGAAATTTTTTTGATTCTCATTTACACCCAAAATATTAGCTCACGCAAGATCTTAGATTTTTCTGATGACTAAATGTATTATAGGTTTTTTCTTTGTGCTAAAGGAGCTAGAATATTGTGAATTACACATCAATAACTCAAGAATTATGATTCGGCTTTCAGATAAATTAGACTCCTAAGGCACAAGAGAACTTTTGTCCAAGTTTGGCACCATTCCGGATCGTTTCAGGGGTGCTCTCAGCTCAACTTTTAATTTCTAGGTGATGTCACACGGAAATTCAATTAAACCGAAAAAATACTAAACCAATTCAGAAAAATCTCAAACTTGGTGGTTCAATCTCACATGACATATTCAAGCTTCATAAAAAATTTTAGACCAATACAACACTGCAAAGTGCATGGACTTCAGAATCATTAAGAACTTAAGTGTATAGATATGGTTCGATGAAAGGTTCCATATAGCTTTGTGAAGCACGTGTACTCCATCTATGTCGAAATGGTCTGAAATTTTTTTGATTCTCATTTACACCCAAAATATTAGCTCACGCAAGATCTTAGATTTTTCTGATGACTAAATGTATTATAGGTTTTTTCTTTGTGCTAAAGGAGCTAGAATATTGTGAATTACACATCAATAACTCAAGAATTATGATTCGGCTTTCAGATAAATTAGACTCCTAAGGCACAAGAGAACTTGTGGCCAAGTTTGGCACCATTCTGGATCGTTTCAGGGGTGCTCTCAGCTCAACTTTTAATTTCTAGGTGATGTCGCACGGAAATTCAATTAAACCGAAAAAATACTAAACCAATTCAGAAAAATCTCAAACTTGGTGGTTCAATCTCACATGACATATTCAAGCTTCATAAAAAATTTGAGACCAACACAACACTGCACAGTGCATGGACTTCAAAATCGTTAAGAACTTAAGTGTACAGACATGGTTCGATGAAAGGTTCCATATAGCTTTGTGAAGCACATGTACTCCATCTATGTCGAAATAGTCTGAAATTTTTTTGGTTGTCATTTACACCCAAAATATTAGCTCACGCAAGATCTTAGATTTTTCTGATGACTAAATGTATTATAGGTTTTTTTTCGTGCTAAAGGAGCTAGAATATTGTGAATTACACATCAATAACTTAAGAATTATGATTCGACTTTCAGATAAATTAGACTCATAAGGCACAAGAGAACTTGTGGCCAAGTTTGGCACCATTCCGGATCGTTTCAGGGGTACTCTCAGCTCAACTTTTAATTTCTAGGTGATGTCGCATAGAAATTCAATTAAACCGAAAAAATACTAAACCGATTCAGAAAAATATCAAACTTGGTGGTTCAATCTCACATGACATATTCAAGCTTCATAAAAAATTTGAGACCAATACAACAATGCAAAGTGCATGGACTTCAGAATCGTTAAGAACTTAAGTGTATAGACATGGTTCGATGAAAGGTTCCATATAGCTTTGTGAAGCACGTGTACTCCATCTATGTCGAGATGGTCTGAAATTTTTTGGTTGTCATTTACACCCAAAATATTAACTCACGCAAGATCTTAGATTTTTCTGATGACTAAATGTACTATAGGTTTTTTCTTCATGCTAAAGGAGCTAGAATATTGTGAATTACACATCAATAACTCTAGAATTATGATTCGGCTTTCAGATAAATTTGACTCCTAAGGCACAAGAGAACTTGTGGCCAAGTTTGGCACCATTCCGGATCGTTTCAGGGGTGCTCTCAGCTCAACTTTTAATTTCTAGGTGATGTCGCACGGAAATTCAATTAAACCGAAAAAATACTAAACCAATTCAGAAAAATCTCAAACTTGGTGGTTCAATCTCACATGACATATTCAAGCTTCATAAAAAATTTGAGACTAATACAACACTGCAAAATGCATGGACTTCAGAATCGTTAACTTGTTGGAGACCAATAAAAGAGTTGATCACCTTAGCATTACACAATTGATTTGATTAATAATCATTACATTACGACATTAATCTCAATCACGTAAGTACGGTGTCTCTTCACGTCCAAGCAATATGCTTGGGTCTACTTCGACAACGAACGGAGGCATGCCTTCAAACTGATCATAATCATCGGATTGATCTGTTTTGTCCTCGACTCCCACGATTACTCTTTTACCCAGAAGAACTATGTGACGCTTTGCCTCTTGTGGTCCTTCTTGTGGATTTTTATTCTTCGGTACGGTAGTCATATCCTTGACATAGAAAACCTGATGCACATCTTTGGCAAGGACGAATGGATCATCTTTGTACCCAATCTTGGTCAGGTCTACTATTGTCATTCCATATTCATCTTTCTTTACGCCATTTAGTTTTACCCATTGGCAAAAAAATAGAGGGATGTTCATCGCTCCGTACTCAAGATCCCATATCTCTTCTATGATACCATAATAGGAGGTCTTGCACCCATTGTTGTCGATGGCGTCCATACGGACACCACTATTTTGGTTTGTGCTTTTGCGATCTTGAGCTCTCGTGTAAAAACTGTAACCATTTATATTGTAAGCTTGAAATTTTGTAATTGTGCTACAAGGTCCCCTGGCTAACAAAGCTAGTTGTGGATGAATTGTTGAGTTACCGATGAGTTGTGCACTCAACCATGAGAGAAATGTTTCCAAGTGACGACGTGTAATCTAGAGTTCAGATTTGGTTGGATTTTGAGAAGTAATAATCTGCTCGTGTTCCGTCCTATACAGAGTCACCATGGATGATTGTTGCAGGACAGTTAGGTGTGTTTTAATGAACAAATCAGTATTATTGCTCAAACTTGATTTCCTTCCAATGGTGCCCTTTCCCTGTAGCCTCCCCTCATGTCGTGATACTGGAAGCCCAATCGAGTCCATTGAGTCGACAAAATCAACACAAAACTCAATGACCTCCTCAGTTCCATATCCCTTGGCAATACTTCCTTCCGGACGGGCACGATTAAGAACATATTTCTTGAGAATTGACATGAACCTCTCAAAAGGCCACATGTTGTGAAGGTATACTGGACCGAGAATAGTAATTTCTTTGATAACGTGTACCAGGAGGTGCGTCATAACTTCGAGGAAAAAAGGTGGAAATGCTAACTCAAAGCCGACAAGACATTGAACAGCAGCATTCTGTAGCTTTCATAGCTTCGCTGGATCGATTGCCTTCTGTGAAATTGCATTGAGAAATGCACAAAGCTTTACGACAAATAATCGTACATTCTCTGATAGAATACCTCTCAACGCAACTGGAAGCAACTGTGTCATCAACATGTGGCAGTCGTGGGCCTTTAGATTTGTGAACTTCTTGTCTTTCATATTTATGATCCCCTTTAAATTCAACGAGTAGCCAGACGGAACCTTCAAACTGTTCAGGCAATCAAACATGCTTTCCTTCTCTTTCTTGGTGAGAGTGTAACTAGCAGGACCTAAGTAATCATCATCATCATCCTCTTCCGGATCTTTTTCATCATCATCCTCTTGCGGAACTTTCTCATTCTTATGAAAATCTTTTAGGTCCTGTCATGCTTCCAATGTATCCTTCGAGTTATCGTAACAACCCATGAAACCTAACACATTCACGCAAAGATTCTTCGTAAGGTGCATCACGTCAATTGCGTGTCGGACCTCAAGGATTTGCCAATAAGGTAGCTCCCAAAATATAGATTTCTTCTTCCACATTGGTGCACATCCGTTGGCGTCAGCTGGAACAGGTTCACTACCGGCACCCTTTCCAAAAACTACCATTAGATCCTTTACCATCTCAAATACGGTGTCTCCATTATAATGGGGTGGCTTCGTACGATGATCAGCCTTCCCTTTCCAATGCATCCCTTTCTTCCTTAAGGGGTGATTAGTTGGAAGATAATAATGGTGACCCATATACACGACCTTCTTACAATTTTTGAGATGAATACCCTGTGTTTTATGTAAACAGTGCGTGCATGCCCGATATCCCTTGTTTGTCTGCCCTGAAAGGTTACCTAGAGCAGACCAATCGTTGATGGTAACAAACAACAATGCTCGTAGGTTGAAGCTCTGTTGCTTATGCTCATCCCACACACGTACACCTTCCTTCTTCCACAGCAGTAATAGTTCATCGACCAATGGTCTTAGATACACATCAATGTCGTTGCCGGGTTGTTTTGGACCTTGGATGAGCACCGGCATCATAATGAACTTTCGCTTCATGCAGATCCAACCAGGAAGGTTGAACATGCATAGGGTCACAGGCCAAGTGCTATGACCACTGCTAAACTCACCGAATGGATTGAAACCATCCGTACTTAAACCAAACCTTATGTTCCTGTTGGATCGTCATCAAACTCTTTGAATTCTCTATTAATCTTTCTCCATTGAGACCCATCAGCCGGATGTCTCAGCATGTTGTCTTCCTTACGGTCCTCTTTGTGCCATCTCATCATCTTAGCATTTGCTTTGTTCCTGAACAAATGCTTCAAATGTGGTATTATAGGAAAATACCACATAACTTTCGCCGGAACTCTCTTCGTCTTGTCACGGTGCCCCTGGACATCACCACCAGGATCTTCATCTCGCCGAATCTTATAACGTAGTGCTTCGCACACAGGACAAGCATCCAAATTCTCGTAATCCTTGCCCCGATATAGGATGCAATCATTAGGGCATGCATGGAACTTTTGTACCTCCAACCCAAGAGGGCACACAGTTTGTTTCGCTTCATATGTGGTGGACGGTAATTCATTGTTCTCGGGAAGCTTGTCCTTCACAATTTTTAGCACCCCTTCAAATGCCTTATCAAACACACCATGTTTTGCCTTCCATTGCAGCATTTCTAGTGTAGTACCAAGTTTTTTGTGACCTGACTTGCAATCTGCGTATAACGGTTTTCTGTGATCTTCTATCGTACGCTGCAACTTTGCCTTTTCTTTTTCGTTTTCACAGTCCCTATGTGCATCCTGTAGAACCTGACCGAGATCATCAGCAGGCCCGTCAACATGTGCTGGTAACTCTTCTTCGTCAGCATCTTCCATTAAAGTATCTGCAAAAGCTTGCTCCGCGGCCCAGTCCGGAATATCCTCCTCCTCTTCTTCGTCGTCTTCCATCACAACCCCTCTTTCACCGTGCTTGGTCCAAACCACATAGTTCGGCATGAATCCGTATTTCAACAAGTGCAGGTGAAGTGTTCCCGGGTCATGGTAGTCTCTTTCGTTTCTGCCATCGGAGCATGGACAACACATGAATCCACTCGCATTCTTGTTTGTTTTCGCCACTTCGAGAAAACCATGCATGCCGGTAATGTACTCCGCTGACCGTCTGTCGGTGTTGTACATCCATTGTCGGTTCATCTGCATCATATTAAGTGAAAAATATCCATGTTAATTCTACAACACTTCATTTTCTTAATTATGGCATAACATTTAAGTATAAAAACTATACACTATCCCTAGGTCTCATTTTCTAAAAACTAAATTAATAAATTCTATTTTCTCTAATAATAAATAAAGCTAACTAAAAGTAAAATTTATATAAAAACAAAAAAATCTTAGTACAAATGAATGAAAGAAGATAATCATAACAAATGATAACTACTTATTACTAAATCTAAAGTATACTAATATAAAAACCTCATCTCTTAGCTCTTAAATCAAAATTTCTATTTTCTTAATTGTGGCATAAATTTTAAGTATAAAAACTATACACTATCCCTAGGTCTCATTTTCTAAAAACTAAATTAATAAATTCTATTTTCTCTAATAATAAATAAAGCTAGCTAAAAGTAAAATTTATATAAAAACAAAAAAATCTTAGTACAAATGAATGAAAGAAGATAATCATAACAAATGATAACTACTTATCACTAAATCTAAAGTATACTAATATAAAAATCTCATCTCTTAGCTCTTAAATCAAAATTTCTATTTTCTCCTTCTCTAAATCATAAAAATAAATTTAATAACAACAAATGAATGGAGGATGAAGAATAATACCTTAGCAACACCTTGGAGGTGAGAAAACTCCACAAATTGATGAGGAAAAATTTGGGCAGCACCTCCCTAGGTTTGAGGCGTCATGAGAGAGGAGCTAGTTTGAGCTCTCGGTGAAGAATGGTCAGGCAGGGAAGAAGGAAGAAGGTGCTGTCGATTTTGTATAGGGACGGCCTTTTGTCCCGGTTGGTAAAACCAACCGAGACAAAAGGGTGTCTTTTGTCTCGATTGGTTTTACCAACCGGGACAAAAGGCCTCTGGAGGCCGGCCCCCCTACCCTTTTGTCTCGGGTTGGTTTACCACTCGGGACTAAAGGCCGGCCCCAATCATTGCGGCTGGGAGCCATGGAGGGCAGGCCTTTAGTCTCGGGTTGGTTTACCAACCGAGACTAAAGTCCCCAAAAAACCCTATTATTTTTATATAGTTTAATAAATATTAAGGTCTCCAAAATTTATGATTCGGCTTCCAAAAAATTAGTCACTGGCCTAACATCAATACTTAAGGTCTTAGCAAAAAATATAAAAAAGTTCATACATCAATACTTAATTAAGGTCTTACAAACATAAAAAGTTCATACATGAATACTTAAGGTACGGTCTTAACAAAGATAGAGGGGTGCATCAATGAACGACACATATTTCATACTTCATTCTTCTTCCTTAGATAGTTCATATAGTTGAAGTCTCCGATCTTGAAGTCGAGAACCTCATCGATATATGCCAGAGAATGGATCAGTGCACTCTCCATCACTTCACAATAACGGTCACATGTACTTTCATAAATTTCAAACAGTGGCGAGGAAAACTGATATGGCTTGAAAAATGAAAGATTTGCCTGATACTTCGAACCTCTAGTAAGTGTAGGATTTGAATCTGTGTAAGAAAATCCCACAGCATACAACACTTGCTCTAGAATTGCATGAAAGCTCTTTGACGCAAAGGTTTGACTAAAGATATCCTACAGTTAAGAATAATGTTATTACGACTCATAAAAAATGTTAAATAAGAAGATTAAAATAACATTAAATGATGCTCCATACTATGTCATGTTCATTCAGCCGACAAAGTCTCTCTGCGGTCGTGGTCACACTTTCTCCCTCCTCGAGTGCCTTGATTAGAAAATAAGAGTAATCCGACACAAAGTACCCATTAGCGTAAAGTTGTTCTACGCATGCCTGCACGGTGGTCCTTTCATAAGTCCTCCTAACCATGGCAGGGGTACCCCACCCAACAATTGAGACCATTTGGATGGGGTCTGAAGACAGCGAGGAGCGAATTTGTCCTCGAACGGGTATGTCAAACGAGATTTTTAATTGTATGCAATTGTTTGGACCGATAATGGCACATTGTGAAACAGGAGGGGTACCACCTAAATTTTCAACAACATGTGCGAGCCACTGCAAATGATTGAGAACCTGCATTATTTGAAAATAATATTATTATCCGTGTGGAGTACATAAACATCAAATTTATACAAAGAAACAATATTACTATGTCGGGACGAGATCCCTGGCTTCGATCACCAGTAGGTAAGTCAATCACACCATGAGTGAAGTGTATGCCTGGACGACGAGCAAAAGGTGGCCGTTCATCACGGCGACCGCCACGGCGACCACCGTGACCAAAATAACTTGCCATAGTTTTGCAAAACTATTACAATCTCTGCAAGAAAAATAAGAGAATGGTTAAATTTATTCTATATAAAAACAAAATATATAAGACCTATTTTCTCATTTTCTAATAACTAAACAGATAAGTGCAAGAGCTCGTTCAATTGCAGTGAGGCCGGAGGCGACGTAAGTCTATACTATACCTTTTCTAATGACCCTGATCATTTAGGAAGTACAGCCTCACCTCACCATCATATACACACACCTCGCTCTCCCACTTACAGTTCTCTACATCGCCAAGCTACAGCCCTACATCTCCTACCTAGCTACAACCCTACATCTCCGAGCCACGTACAACCCCAGCTTGCCAGTGATGTAAGACTGTAGCTAGCTAGGATGTAAGGCTACTGGTAGAGAATGTCCAACCGACTGTATATGGAAAAAAGAAAAAAAATAAGAGAATGCCCAAATGTATTCTAAATAAAAACAAGAAATACTTAACATGTTGATGATTCGAAGACAATACGTGAATTCAGAGATGTGTTTGAAGTAGTGGTTCAAAATCTAGAAGCTGACATATTGCACTACCTCCAGTTCTGACGGAGCCAGCTGATCAAGCATGATGTTGACAACCTCTCTCTCACTCTCTGAATAAGGTGTCTAAGAGCTGTTGTATATGCTAAAGCTAACCTCCTGAGAGGTGTCACTCAAAACATTATGCTTGAACAGCTGGCTCCTATCGGAACTGGAGGCGGTGCACTATATGTCTGAATTTCCAGATGTTGCAGCAAATAACATTTTAATTTTTTTCTATATAAATACAAAAATACTTAATGAACATGAATGAAATAAAATTTCTATTGTCTCTAAAAATAAGAGAATGCCTAAATGTATTCTAAATAAAAACAAGAAATACTTAATAAAAATGAATTAAATAGGTAGGTAGTATATTTTCGTTTGGTAATGACCATTTTTTAATAAACTAACTTCTAATAAATTAAGCTAAATGTAAATTTAAATGCATCTCTCATTATTTCTAAGTAAAAATCAATTATCTCTATATAAAATACTAGAAAATTAGAGGATGCTTAAAAAATATGTGAAACAAAATACAATGTTAGTAGCTAAATAACTACTTGTTTCTAAATCATCTAAAACATCTAAAAAACCTCATCTCTTAGCTCCTACTACTACCTAGAAATTAAAATTGCTATTATCTCCATTTCTAAACCATAAATCAAAATTTAAACACAACAAATGAAAAAAGAATAAAGAATCTAGCCTTGGCAACACTTTGGAGGAGGGAAATTTTCACAAATTGATGACGAAAAAATTGGACAGCACCTGTCTAGGAGAGAGGAGCCATATGGAGAGCTTGAGCTAGCTCTCGGGTGTGAAATGGCTCGGGCAGAGGAAGAAGAAGGAGATGGCAGGGACTTATAGGCGCCGGCCTTTCGTCCCGGATCGTTTTACCACCCGAGACAAAAGGCGACTCTTTTGTCTCGGGTCGTAAAACGATGCAGGACGAAAGTTTTTGTCTCAGACGGTGTCACCAACCGAGACAAAAGGGGTGCCCTTTTGTCTCGGGTGGTGACACCACCCGGGACAAATTGCCGGAGCTAATAATTGAGCTGTAGTAGCCGTTGCAGGCCGCCCCATTTGTCCCGGTTGGTGTCACCAACCGAGACAAATGAGGAGGGGTCGTTCGGAGGCTTTTCGGGTCACGTCGCCCCGAAGCCTTTTGTCCCGGCTCCAAAATTGAACCAGGACAAAAGGCCTGGATCAAAGGTCCGTTCTCCACCCGTGGAACTCACTAATTGATCTAATCCAGTTGGCTCTAGGGCATATCTCCAACATCTACATATATATTAATTTGCTTATAGCAGGTTATCTCCACATCTACATATATATTAATTTGCTTATAGCAGGTTGTCGAAATCATAGGCTATGGTTAATAAGCTATGTTTTATTTTTGCCTAATTCATCACTTTCCCTCTTAATAAGCTACATATAACGAGACATGAAATTTTTACAATGTGCACACTAGCTACATCCTCTCCAACTATCTAAGTAACGCGGTATACTTTATCAAAGTCATGATTTTTCGAACAACGAGAACGGTTGTTGCCCGCTAGACCAAAAGGACCACTAATAATAAAAATGAATAATCTCGGTTCCTCGTCAATATATAGGAGCGTGCGTGGCCGTGTGTACGCAACACATAAAATCTGCATGCAGTAGCAATCTCATGCACTTTTTTTTAAAAGATGTGCAAAATACGTTTTTTATTAAGAGAAGAGAGAATAAAGTTTTACAAAGTCTTACAAGACTCGCAATCTCATGCACAATGCTAGCTACATCTACATGCATGCATCACGTGGTCTGGCAGCATATATGGTGCACTCGCGGTCCCTTGTGGCACCGACGACGTTGGTCTGGAAGCTTGCGAATGGTGGCGGGGACCGATCGACGAGACGACGACGACCTAGATAGAGCCATAGAGGCCGGTGCATGCGCTGCTCCATCCCTCGCAGAAAAATCCGTCGAGGATGTCAGTACTGGAGGATGTATGCATGGCCGGGTCGTCGTCAACCAATGCATGTCCTGCGCCAGCGCAGCAGCAACTCAAAAACCAACGCGGACCTCGTGCGTTAGCTTCTCGTCGTCTCGCCGGCCCGTCATCATGCACATGCACACATGATATGAATGGTGACAAGAGAGACGACGAACCAGCCGATATTTCTTCTTGCGGGACGTCAGTCTCGTTAAATTGTCAATGATTCGATTTAATTTCACTGTTGGTACGTATAGTATTTGAAGAGTAGTCATCATCCGTAACAATGGCAAAAAATTAAATATCCTTACGATTTGGTGGCAGAGGAGCCAGAGCTAGGAGTGACAACATGTGTGAAGGAGGGGGAGATGCAGAGGTCATGCTAGTTTGACAGATACGAGTGGTTTTTAGGCATCTCATCCGATCCATCTCTCTGCTCCCGCAGCTTCATTCCGATTCCATCAAGGGCGGAGCCAGGATTTAAACATAAGGAGCCACATGAACAAAATAAAGTAGAACCAGCAGTAATACCACACGATTTTAGTCAAATATAATAGTGGCATGTTTCACAAGTCTTAACCAAAATAAAATTACATATGTATCAACTTAAAATTACCTCGACTAGCAGGAAGATCATAGGCTTCAATAGTAATTGAAGCAGTTCGTTCAAAAAAATACTTATTGATGCAACTAATTCCTTCTCAATATAAAGTACCAAACAATCCAGCGAGAATTCATCTTCCATCGTACATCTAAGACGTGTCTTCGTAAGTTTCATAGCTAAAAGCATCTTTCGGTGGTTGCAATTGATACTGGAAGAGTTAATAATGATCTGATTAAGCTAAATTAGGAGAGACTAAGTAACTATATGATATATACATTAAAGATATTGTAGAGAGATTAGGAGAGCATTGGGGGGTGCTAGGGACCCCAGCCCCCCTTCCCTCCGCCCTTGGATTCCATTATCGACATTCTCAAATCTCAACCGAACAAAGCGAACAACGATCGCTTGATTTGTATCCGATTATAACGCAAATAGTTCCCTAATGTTTATGTTTGCATCCCCCCAGCCAAATTGCACCTTAGGCGATCTGAACACTACTAGGGAATCGACCTTTTTATCTCAGGGCATAGTACCGGTTACTTTTCAACCTGGTACTAACAGCTCCTTTAGTACCAGATAGAAAGGATCCACCCCGCAACACCCCACTGTGACCCTATTTAATACCGGGCTAGAGGAAGACCTAGAATTAAAGGGTTCCGACCCTTTTAGTACCGGCTGGTGTGCTCAGTCGGTACTAATTGCTTCCCTTTAGTACCGGGTCTTCCTCTAGCCCCGTACTAAAGGGGTGGGCACTAGTATTGGGAAAAAACCCCGGTACTAATGCCCTCACACTACTGCCTGCCTTGATCATCGATGCCCCTCTACCATCTATTTTTATCTCCTGCGGCCTCCGGCCCTCTTCTATATTATATTATATTGCACTGCACACGCACCCCCCTCTACCACATCTATTTTCTTTTCTCCAAGACTCCAACCCTATCCTCACATCTCTCTCTTTCTTTCTCTAGGTGTGCCGGCGGCCAACCGATTGGGACGAGAGGAGGGCCCTCCCAGTGTGAGGGACGTGACCAGGCGGTTTCCCGGCAGGGGGGGGGGGGGGGCTCCTGCCGGCCTAGAGGGCACGGAGGCCGGCCTTCCATAGCTGTGGAAGCAGCCTAGAGGCGCGTGTGGGGCCGGGCCCTGGCAGCGGAGCCAGCCTTGAGCACGACGACGCTGGACTGGAGAGCTAGGGTTCATCTTCGATTCTTTAGTTTCCCCTTTCCTCACTTCTCTTGCACCGATTTTTGATGAATTCTTGTGATTCTTGATGTGATTTTTGATTATGTGATCGAGAATTTGTGATTGTGAAGACATTGATTGAGAATATGTGTGTGATTGTGTTTTCTGGATATGTGGTTGTGAGGATGAGGAAAGAAGTTTGTGACTGAGAAAATGAGAAGAAAAGTAAAGTAAAAGGAAAGGAGGAAAACAAAAGAAAAAGAAAAACTGTCGTAGACGGCGGAGCTCCTGACCGCCCGGTACTGAAGGACCATTTAGTATTGTGTAAACTACCCAATACCCTTTTTAGTATCGATGGAACAATACGCCCGGTTCAACACACCTTGCTTCAATTCTCTATTAGCGAACGTCGATTCCCTATTAGTGAAAGTGCCTCTTAGCCTGTTATAGCATCTCTAAGAGTTTGACAAATTTCACTTGGCAAATCTTGTCTTTTGCCAACTTCTTAAAAGATATGTCAAGTAAAAGAGCTCATCTCCAACAGTTTGACATAATTCACTTGCCAACTCAAAGATGCTAAGGGGACTTTTAGTATCGATGGAACAATCCAGCCGGTTCAACACACCTTGCTTCGGTTCTCTATTAGCGAACGCCGATTCCCTATTAGTGAAAGTGCCTCTTAGCCTGTTAGAGCATCTCCAAGAATTTGGCAAATTTTAATTGGTAAATCTTGTGTTTTGCCAACTTCTAAAAAGATACATATTAAAAAAAAGCTCATCTCCAACAGTTCGACACAATTCACTTGCCAAACCTAGGGATGGGGAGACAACCTGGAGATGGTGAACTGTTGGAGAAAATTTTTTCAGTTTTTGCCAGAAAAATAAAAATAACTACCGGGGATGGGGACTATTAGAGATGCTCTTACATAGCTACGTGTGGCCGTGTACCGTAATGTGGACCATCATATACCTACCGGGCAGACACGTACAACTGATGCATATCCGACGGGCACGGGGCACCGCCGTGCAACACAGGGGGCGTTCACGGAATGCAAATGTCAAATGTGCGCGCGCGTGTGTGTCACGTGCTCCTTACACTGCACTTACACAGGGGGGCTACAGTAGCTCTCTGGACGCCGATCCACCACGGGACTCACGTGCACGAACCTAAGCTTCCCGGCCGGGCCCGGGGGGCACCGAGATCGACAGCAGCACCACCGTACGCTTCCAGCGGCGACTGGTGGCGATGTCGCTGCGTGGCGTGGCGCGGCAACGTGTGCCACACTGCCACGCCTGACGCGGAGCGGCCATGCGCGTCGGTCTGCACAACTCTGATGCTCAGAGTGGAGTTTCTTTCAGCAGCATGCATGACGATTGGACCCGGGTCGTCGTGCAAACACAGACCATATGCGCTAGCTCGGTCCAGCTTCCCGTGTCCACACACGGACATTATCCCACTCGCACGATCGAGCCCCACATCGAAGGCTTGTCCTACGGTCCATGTTTTCTCAAAGCTTGTTTTGATATCTATATATAATATATATAAAAACATCTCACTATAAGATATTAATTTTTATTGATCTCAACATGCAAATGATCCACCTCATGTAGGAACCCAATACATCACACGTTCCATCACCCTCCATTAGAATCATGTATTTGTGACTTTCATCGATTTTCTGTGACTAATACCATCTATACATATAATTTATTAGTATTTATAAGTACCACGCTACAAAATTTTTACATAGAAATATATAGAGGATGAATTATTTAATAGCCGTTCTATCTCAACAAACTAAACATGTTTTCATGTGTAATATTGTTTGTAACATGATGTTGCTATGTGATCACCTTAGTATTTCCGCTTCCAAATTTCAAATAATGTTGTCATGCAATCACCTTAGTATTTTCACTTTCAAATTTTAAATAATGTTGCCATGCAATCATTTTAGTATTTCAATTTCAAATTTTACCAAAAAATCTCGGAGTAACGCACAAAGTATCACCTAGTAGTACAAATTATAAGAATGCACTCGCCGTCTTACTATCAGATTTATTGGAGGTCAAGCCTTCGTATGGAACCATCAAGTATTCTAAGTGAGCACTCTACAAAAATAGAGCAATTCAACAAATTATCTCAATACAACAAAACATTTGGCCATCAACGAGCAGACTCAAATCATTAAAAATAGCATGAAATAATTTTAAATTTAGATCACATCATCTTTTTTAAAAACCCCCGTAGGGTACACCACTATATGCTTCTAAATTGTCTATTTATTACACTCTTGGTATAGAAATAATAATTAAGGTTGGAGATTCAAGAAAGGTTAATAGGCATAATGTATGATACCACTTATAAATATGTTAAGTAATTTCTACATTCAAAATATAAATTAAATGTAGGGTTTATTAAACAAAATTCAAATGCATACATGCGATGCAAAGTGCAGAAAGATTATAAAAGCAGATGAAAACATTATAGACTAGGTGATACCCCGCACGTTGCTGCGGAATTTCAACAAAATTTGAAGATGCAATGTGAAAGTAGAAACACTAAAATGATTGCATCGCAACATTTTTTTTTGCGAACAACAATGTAAATGAAAACACATTTGTTTTATTGAGAGAGAACTACTTAGAAATTTGTAGCATGGTACTCGCAAATACTAGCACAATGCATAGCTGTAGGAAATCGGTAGACGACATAAATTCATGATTCTAGTGGATGGTGATGTGGACAGCTTGCATGTTGAGAGAAGATCAAGTGGATGGTGACGTGGACCTCTTGCATGTTGAGAGAAGTCTATCCATGACTTGTAGTGGGTCTCACTTATATAGTTGTTATAGATAAGTTACTAACTAAAAGTCTATCGCAGTTCGACAAAGATAATAAATAAATAAATAAATAAATATCTATACAAGTATTGTTACTGAGAAATGACATAGCCTGAAATCCTAAATCACTTGAGGGTTTCTTTGGTAGAGCTCTACTTGCTCTTGGTTCTAAGTGAAAGTTGACTCTTGAAGAGAAGTGGTTATGTGACTGAAAGTGATTCTCTATGATTAACTTTACAAAGAGAAAAATTCATGTGCGAGAAATGAACATGATATACTTTTTTTACAGCTCATTGCCCCTTGTTCGTTTCACAAAATCACTTCATGGAACATGCAATCCGAGGAGAATCAATTCTCTTTGAAAAAAAATGTTTGGCAAAGCTCCTCTTGAATTCGGCCTAGAAGATTCTATATAATTAAGCTCTACCAAATAGATTTTGAATCTAAGTACCCGGGAATAAAGAGCAGAAATTTGATGAAAAAGAAGATTCCTTGGAAGAGGTTAAAAAATGGATTTTTCATGGAATAGGAAGTTCATGTACATGCCACAGACACACTCAAGTGTTGATGGGTCAAAACAGATTTTTATAAAGATTTCTTTCAACTTCGTATACAATTACGAATGAATTTTTTATTAGAGCAGCACCGGTGGTAAATAGAAGAGTGACTTTAAAATAATAAAGCATAAATTGTTGATAAAGTCAGAGCAACTTTGCTACTTTGTTTTGAACTTGGACTACTTGGGTACAACTACAAGAAAATATATCCTCTGCAGTACTGCTCTCTTGTGGTTGAGTCACACATGTGAGCCTAGGGCTACACGTTAGTGACATAACTACAGTTGCATCTACTTCAGAGGAGTCTCATCCCAACTATAAATATCTTAATGCAACAAGAACATCGTCTCAGCTAGTAAGGTTCCTTGCAGTGGAATATGTCTGTGACAACCCCACTCGAGATAATTCCGTACTATCACTTAAGTCAATCTCTTTTGGTCATTAAGCGATAATAAAGAATCATCCCGTTGAGTGTAGCCGGGTCAAGCCCGGTAAATCACTTGAATCAACACACAGAGGATCGAACACGCATACATTAAAACTCTCACGAAGGAGAGTCCAGAGTACCTTACAATTTAATACTAATCTTCCCCGTAGGGTCAACTATTACAAATCATAGTTCATAAAATAATAAATCAAGGTTCAGAGTTTTTAAAAGACAGCGGAAATAACTACGATAACTTAGCATCATGGGAGGCCACCCATAACGCCATTGCTTCTCGTCATCCACCCGTTCCAGCTCCCGGCCGGGTGGGATTACTCCAAGTCAAACCTTATTACCTGAAACAACATATATAGCAAGGCTGAGTATACTAATACTCAGCAAGGCTTACCCATCTAAAATAAAAGACGTAACTTTCTAATCATGCTTAGCATTTGGTTAGTGGGTTGGTTTTTCCAAAAAGCGACTAAGGAGTTAATCCTTACTTTCAATATTTTAGCTCAAGTTCTAGTAGATCAAGTTATTACTAGATAAGCAACTAATGCAAACATACTTGTACAAACGATTAATCAAACATCAAGTTTATCGACATTTCATCATAAAGGGATTATCATGGCCAGATAATTAAGCACTCTCGGATAACGGTGAGGGGCCGACGATCGATCGATTAATAACCTTGCAAGGTGGACCTAAACATACGGGAGAAAACACTCACAATGAGTGCGTTCAACAAAACGGTTCCCGTCATTCCTCAGATTAGGATCTGATGCCACAGTCCTAGGTACAAGGCTAGCTGGCATGCCTCACACTAGCATCCAGCATTACACATGCACCACAGGTAGCTAGCCTGGGGCCGAAACCCAAGATTAGTAGCCTAAAGTTCCCGCACCGCATCATTCAGGTACTAGACTTACCGTACCCATTTCCGACAAATATTTAGTACTTTCAAACACTTAATCTCTTAACCATTGGACCGGAGTCCAAATACCATGCTCTTACCACGTGAGCAATCCAATTTAACAATCTTATGATTCCAACATAAGAACCTATTCTTGCGAGCGAAGTACATCACTCGACTTGTACTGGGTCCTTAGTGCATAGCAGCTATCGACCTAGCATACTAGTAAAAGATCATAGGTACTTATGGATCATGCATCTAGGGTTTCCATTCAACTCCTGAACGTAAATGCACATCGATAATCAAGCATAAATTCAGAATTTGAAAATGAAACACAAAGGTGAATGTTAGACCGGGGTTTGCCTTCACTAGCAAGTTAGTAGGAAATCTTCCGAACTTTGGTTCGGGTCTTATTGCACTTCCACGTAGTTGATTCCTTCCCTCGAATGGTCCGTCACCTTGATCCGGGACGAACTCGTGGCTAACGTCGGAAGGTTCTACACGTAAGATGCATATGCAAGAGTTAATTGGCGAAGTGAGTTATTTCATTACAAGGTATCATATGACAAGCATAGGTGTCAAGTTAACCACATTCATCTAGATAGAATATATTCAGCATACTCTTCCCTAAGGATAAATCAAGCAATGTTTATTAATTATGATTTGACGGTGATTGCGTGCACATTTATGCAAACCATTTAAAATTACCACACAAACATTCAAGTTACATTTCAGAAGTCCACAGTAGCATTCCTTAAAGATAAAGCACATATAAGTCTTCAAAAGAGGTGGTTTCTGTATTTACCTTTTTATATACTTGTTTTATTCCAAAAATCATTCTGTGAAAACCATGCAGTAGAACATAGTGAAAATTTTTATACAAGCACACAGTACAACAACAGAGCTACTTCCAAATTTTCATAGCAATCAAAGCTATATTCTAAGCACCAAAAATACGGCAATTTATTCCTAGCAAAAGCAAGAATATTTAATAAAGAGAAAACTACTCATGCACTGGAGCTCAAAATTTACACAGAGCCTCTAGGGACTAAAACTAGGTTACACACCAAAATCTAGCTCTAGAACCTATTTCCTTCATGCTACACAAAAATAACTATTTTCAGCCTAGTAAAACCTAAAGAAATTATACAGGAACATATATAACCAAAAAGTAGCCCAACTTTCTACCATAGCACAAACATGATATAAATATCTACTAGACCAAAGATAAGTACTACTGGAGCAACAGAAACTGAGCTATGGATTTTACTTTTTAAACAAGCATCATCCAGAAAAAGATATATAGATAGTTCATAAATACGCGATAAATTTACCAGGGGTACATCTAAGCATTACAAGATGATAGCCACAAGATTAGCAACAGAAAGCATACATATGAAGCTATACAAAATATATACACATAACTAGCATAAATGCAAAATAAATCATATCTAGAGATTCACTCAGTAACTTTGTGCAAAAACTTAGGTATAGCCCATTCTAGTACTGACTAACCACATATTCAAATATCAAGCTTAGCTCATGAGTAGAACTCAAGTTATGAACAAACACATACAAACTAGTTTTGAATTTTCATTCAAAAACTATACATCGAAAGTATATACAACCTTTCTAAAAGATGTAGATCTACTCATAAGGAAACCAACAAAATTGGTTTTGCAATTTCTGTTTTTTCTAGGATTTTCTACGATTTTCCAAAGATCTGGCAAAAACAAAGAAAAATGGAAGAATCTATTTGCGGAACAGACCCTGGAAAGATTTGGGGGTTCACAACGATGCCCTTAGTTTGCACAAAACTCCCCGGAAAGGAATGGGTCCTTACAAATCGACCCTTGGGGGCGGACGCCGGCGGGGATCGCCGGATTTCGGCGAGGGGACGGTCGGGCCTGGGCAACAAGCGGCAGGGGAATGGCCTGCGACCTCCGGAGGCTCGATTCCGAGGTTCAGCGGGGTCATGGAGTACGCCGGTGAGCCTGCGCGGCAGTGCAACTGCACGGCGGCCGCTGGAAGCGATCTTCCGGCGAGTTGGATACCCGTCTGGGCGAGGTGGGGCTCTGGGGAGTTCCAGGTGATGTTGGCAGATATGGAGGACAACTCACGCGGCGGTGGTGATGGCCGGGAGGTGGAGCTCACCGTGCGGCATCCATGGCGGAGACGGCGGCGCTAACAGAGCCACGACGGTGTCGTGCGCGTGCATGGGTTTGGGTGCGCTTCTTATAGGCGGCACGGCGGTGACTTGCCGACCAAGTCTTCCACCAATGGGGCGAGGCGGTGTGGGACGGCATGGGCGCGCGACGTGGGGAGCTCGTACGGCGGCGACGGTGTAGCGCGGTCGAACGGGCGAGCGGCACGCGGCGGCCATGTACTGGAGCTCAACGTCGGTTTGAGGTGTGGGACCCAGCGCTTGTGCGTGGACGGTGGCCTCGGCGTCCGGACCAGTGGGTCCTCTACGGTAGCGCCTGGGCGCGAGGCGACAGCGTCGGGCGGTACGCGCTCCAGAGCGCCGGGTGCTAGGGAAAATTGCAAGTAGCCCTGTTTGACCCGAAATTTTTCGGGTTTTTGTAACTAAAGTGCACAATATGGTAATAAGCAAAGTTGGAGATCTCACATTCCTCTACAACGTTTACAAAAGCCGATAGGTGTTTTGATCAAAAGATCTTGCACAAACAGCAGGCAAAAACTAGGAATTTCTCGGCGTCACACTGTCCATCAAAGTTTGGTTCGTCGAACTCGACATTGGTACTCGCTAGATTTATTCTAGGATTTACAAGTATTATTCTTTCAGTGGTAAATGGTGTGCTCGTCGACAGTGAAACACCAATGATGACTTACAGGCGCTCACAGGGTTAGCTCATAGGGTTTAAGTTGTGTGTATGTGTTCATAGGGGTGAGTCTATGTGCATGCATGTAAGCGTCTGTGTTTGTAATGCGATTTAAAAAAAAACCTAGTGAAATGACCTCTAACATAGTAGTCAGAGCAGTTGAATAGCATCCAACGACGTATCAAGATCTGATTCCACATGGGAGCAAATTAAATGGATCTTAAAACAAAATAGGTAGGGACTTCTTCCCACACTGAGACTCACAATAACACATGTGTCACAATAAATTGTATAGGCTTTATGCTAATGCGTATGCTAGACCAATGAACTGAACACTACACATTTCTGAAGATGAACGGAGTCACTCAGGTTGTGTTTGGTTGCCTGGCTAAACCTCTAGGCAATCCAGCCTATCCATAGAAAAAGGTAACTATACATAATGCAAGCCATCATGCAACCAAACAGGATCTTAATAGACCAAATAAAGTTAAGTCAGTGAACCAAACACCAAGTCATTTATTCTCTGTACAGGCTAACTCTAGCAATGACTACATTGTACCCGGGCTCTATCTTGACCAGGTAATCAACCTGAGAGTTTTGTAAGCAGACACATCACACATCGCAGTTCCACACGGGTCCAGGATTTGCAGAAGAGTAAAATGCATGGGCGGTCCTCAAATTTGCGCTGCTGTGTTATCCCGGTTCACGAACTCACAAAGTGTGTCACTAAGGTCCCTAATCGTTGTTCGGGTGTCATTAAGGTCCAAACGGGTCACAAAGTGTGTCACTGAGATCCACGAACTCACAAAGTGTGACATGCCGATGTGGTTGGAGGTGGCTATTCAACGGAGAGAGACGGTGATTTGGGAGGGGAAAGACGAACATGGGGTTAAGATGTGGGTGGGGGTGGCTGCTGAACGGAGATGAGTGCCACATAAGTATGCCACGTCATCACGAGTCTGGACCCATTTGGACCTGCAATGAGACCCGAATAGCGATTAGGGACCTTAGTGACACACTTTATGAGTTCGTGGACCGCGATGACACAACAACACAAATTTGAAGACCGCCCATGTATTTTACTCTTTGCAGAATTATTTTGTGAAAAAAAACAGGACCAGTGAATTATTTTGTTAAATATGTTTTCATATAACTTCTTATACAATTGCGAATGATTTTTTATTAGAACCGCGTGATTGAACTTACTGTTGTTCTATTATTGCGATTTATTCTGCAGCACACGCGTGTGATGTCTCCACGTAACGCGTGTCGACAATCCAGTCACATTACAGAATTTTATTTATTTTTGTGCAAGTAGTCTGACGAATTTCATTGAGAGTTTGAGACCCGTCGCAAGTCTCCCCGCACATGTAGCACGCGTCCGTGCTGCAACCTGGCCCGATATATCCCCTCGTCTCTATAAATTGGACATCCGGGGCATGCTCTTTCAGACATCCAACACTTGCTTGCCTAAGTGAAAGCAAACACAATACACACACAGCCACAATGCTCACTGCCACGCAGCTTCTAGGGGCAGTGCTCTCCTCGAGCCATGGCCCTTCTTCCTTCTGCATCACCAGAGTCTCGCCGGCCTGGTGGGCGCCCCGAGCTCGCCGGGCCGTCTCGTCCAAGTTGAGCCGCACCCGCGTCAGCCTGTCCGAGGCATCCGTCAATGGCCAAGCCACCGTGGGTACGGTGGCGGACGCCGACGAGAAACAGGCCGCCGGCCTCCTCACGCACCACGAGAAGCACGAGCTCCTCGTCATTCTCAAGGCCACGGTGACGCTGCGGTTGAACGAGGAATGGTCGACCACCGAGAAGGTGGCCGACATGGTTCGTCAGCCGTGGCTGGTCCTCCAGTTCTTCAGCTCCGAGCTGCATCCACGTACGTGATAACGAACTACGAAGCTCCCCAATATACTCGTACCGAACCAATTTCTTGGTGGATTTCGTTACTCCCCTGTGCTCACAAAGCAGTGTGTTGTTCGCAGAAACCGGCGAGGAAATGAAGACCCAGCAACACGTCGCCAGGTACTCCGGCATGGACGGCGATGGATCCTTCGTATACGAGGTCAGCGTCCCGTCGTCGTTCGCCGACGTCGGCGCCGTGGTGGTCGAGAACCGCTTCAGCAGCGAGGTGTTCGTCTCGGACATCGAGCTCCGCCATGGCGGCGAGCCGAGCGCCGTCACCTTCAACTGCAGCTCCTGGGTCACCTGCCACGCCGGCTACAATAATAGGATCTTCTTCCCTCTCAAGGTGCGACTTGCGAGCTTCATTTCCATCGCTTGATTTCCCATCGACCGGCAGTGAATTTTAGAGCTTGACATGGTGGCAATGTGGGATGTGGCATGGCGCAGTCGTACCTGCCGTCGCAGACGCCCAAGGGCGTGGCGATGCTGCGGAAAAAGGACCTCGAGGCCAAGCGCGGCGACGGCCGCGGCGAGCGCATGCAGTGGCAGCGCATCTACGACTACGCCGTGTACAACGACCTCGGCGAGCCCGACAAGTCCCCGGAGCTCCGGCGGCCGGTGCTCGGCGGCGAGGAGCACCCGTACCCGCGCCGGTGCCGGACGGGCCGGCCCCGGTGCAAGGCGGACCCGTCGTCGGAGACGCGGGCGGTGGGGGAGATCTACGTGCCCCGGGACGAGGAGTTCACGGCGCGCAAGGCCGGGGCGTTCCTGACCAAGAAGGTGACGTCGACGCTGTCGGCGTTCACCACGGCGCAGGCGGTCGCCGGCGACCGGCGCCGGAGCTTCCCGTCGCTGGCGGCCATCGACGCGCTGTATGAGGATGGGTACAAGAACATGCCCGGCCAGCAGCCGGACAACCTCGAGAGGTACTTCACCGACCTGCTCCAGAGGCAGGTGGAGCTCCTGCTCAAGGGCGAGAAGGAGGAGGTCAAGGAGGACATACGCAAAGTGTTCAAGTTCCAAACGCCGGAGATCCACCAGAGTAAGAGCAGAGATCTGAAGCTCTGAACTGAATACATATATAGATGTATAAGGGAACTGCAACCGCTTATAATCTGACTGCCATTTGGAATTGCAGAGGACAAGCTTGCGTGGTTCAGAGACGAGGAGTTCGCGCGGGAAACTCTGGCAGGAATGAACCCGCTGAGCATCGAGCTAGTCAAGGCATGTTCTTGATCGATCTTGCCTGATATATTGTTTAATTTCTCACAGTTTGTTATCTTCCTAATTTTCCCCAAATGACTAACTGTTCAACACCATCAACATGAACACGTCTGCTTGCAGGAGTTACCAATTGTGAGCAGGCTCGACGAGCAAACCTACGGCCCAGGGGAATCCCTCATCACCAAGGAGCTCATCGAGAAGCAGATCAATGGCGTCATGACTGCCGACGAGGCCGTTGAGAAGAGGAAGCTGTTCATGCTGGATTACTACGACATGTTCCTGCCGTACGTGCACTTGGTGCGCGAGCTCGAGGACACGACGCTCTACGCCTCCCGCACGGTCTTCTTCCTGGAGCCGGAGGGCACGCTCCGCCCCGTCGCCATCGAGCTGACGCGGCCCAAGTCCCCCAACCTGCCGCAGTGGCGCCAGGTGTTCACGCCGGGGTCCAGCGCCACCGACTCGTGGCTCTGGCAGCTCGCCAAGGCCCAGGTCCTCGCCCACGACACCGGCTACCACCAGCTCGTCAGCCACTGGCTGCGGACGCACTGCTGCGTGGAGCCGTACGTGATCGCGGCGAACCGGCAGCTCAGCCAGATGCACCCCGTCTACCGCCTGCTCCACCCTCACTTCCGCTTCACCATGGAGATCAACGCCCAGGCGCGCGCGTCCCTGATCAACGCCGGCGGGGTCATCGAGAGCACCTTCTCGCCGGGGAAGTACAGCATGCTGCTCAGCTCGGCGGTCTACGACACGTTCTGGCGGTTCGACAAGGAGGCCCTGCCGGCCGACCTCGTCCGGAGGGGTATGGCGTTCCGACGGGCCGACGGCGAGCTGGAGCTGACCATCAAGGACTACCCCTACGCCAACGACGGCCTGCTGGTCTGGGACGCCATCGAGGAGTGGGTGTCGGCGTACGTGAGCCACTACTACGCGGCGGCGTCCGACATCGCCGGCGACGGCGAGCTCCAGGCGTTCTGGACGGAGGTGCGCACGAGGGGCCACGCCGACAAGCGGGACGAGCCGTGGTGGCCGGTGCTGGACGGGCACGAGAGCCTGGTCAGGGTCCTGAGCACCATCATCTGGGTCGCGTCGGGGCACCACGCCGCCGTCAACTTCCCCCAGTACCCCTACGCCGGCTACTTCCCCAACCGCCCGACCACCGCGCGCCGGAACGTGCCGCCGGAGATGGGCGCCGAGGACATGCGGGCGTTCATGGAGGACCCGGAGAAGGTGCTCATGGACACGTTCCCGTCGCAGTACCAGAGCACGCTGGCGCTGCCCGTGCTCAACCTCCTGTCGTCGCACTCGGCCGGAGAGGAGTACCTCGGCGTGCAGTCGGAGCCGGCGTGGATGGCGGGTGCGGAGATGAGGGCGGCGTTCGTGAGGTTCAACGGGAGGATGATGGAGATCGCCGAGACGATCGAGCTCCGGAACAAGGACCCCGAGCTGAGGAACAGGAAGGGTCCCGGCGTCGTGCCGTACGTGCAGCTCAAGCCCAACTATGGTGACTTCAAGGACATGACGTCGGTCATGGAGATGGGCATCCCGACCAGCATCTCCATTTGAGCGGATCCGATGGTGATGACGAGCCGAGTGTGTCGTTGTCTAGTTGTATACTAATTGAGCCATTTTGGTGTGCTCAACCATCATGAAATAAAATTACTTTTCTGTCTAGCATTTACATGCGTGCCAGTAGCCACACTTACTTTTCTGCCACGCATATCAATTTTTTTGAGAAATTGTTGGAGTCCTCTTTCAAAACTAATTACACAGATAGACAGGAAATCGTGAGACGAATTCATTAAGACTAATTAATCCGTCACTAGAGATTGTTTACTGTACCACGACGTTGTCTAATAATGACATGATTAGACTCGTCTCGAAAAATGAGGAGGGTTATGAAATAAGTTTTGTCATTAATCCACATTTAATATTCTTAAGTAGTGTCCAAAGATTAATGTTCGAGAAATTTTGGTGAACTAAAAAGGGCCAGCATTTTCCTTCGTCGTCACCACACTTGAAAGTACCAAAACACTTAAGATGGTTGGTGAACTTCTATCTTGGATGTACCAATCCATGTAGACTGTCAGTCCTTTACCACATATTAGGCCACAAACAATTTGTGCTGACGGCTAAAACGCCTCTATGCTGGCGGGCGCAGCACCCGCCAGCAACTTAGAGTCAGCACAAATGGCCCTCAGTGCTGGCGGGCGACTTACATCAACCGCCAGCACAGAGGACCTCAGTGCTGACGGGCGCCTTAAACCAACCGCCAGCACAGAGGACCTCTATGCTGGCGGCCTACTTAACACACCCGCCAGCACTGAGGTTTTCTCTGGTAGCAGTGACGTTATGCCACTCGCCAGCACAGAGCATTTCTGTGCTGGCGGGTGGTTAAGCCGCCCGCCAGGAACTACTTTTTTCCATTTCTCATTAGTTTTTGCTGTATTTGTTTATTATTTGTATTTATCCGTCAATTTCACCCGTATTCAATAGTATTCGTATTTGTAGGCCAAATTCACCTGTATTTATTTGTATTTGTCCCACAAATTCAAATGTGTCTATCAACCACATAATCCAAACTAGCATATAATACTACATAAGTCTCACATATTATTAATCCACATTAAAAATAGATAATCCTTTACTACACCCATCGACGTAACTTTTCGTGCTCTTCTAGAATCAACACTCCTTCGTTATCGAAGAATTCCCCCAGCTCGTGGCAAATCTCACGTTGGAGGAACCTCGCCAGATCCGCACAAATGTTCTCGATGTCCTTGTCTCTCAGGTTCCCCCACGAAGTATCTATAGTAGGGAGCTGCACATACGCACAATAATTGAAGATTATTATGCATAATCATTAGAAAGTAAATTAGCATATGGTTGTGTACCAGAGGCTTACGTCTTCAGGATTCGTCCGATACCTTCCATTATTTCTCAACATCTCACACGCGTAATATCCACATAAGATACTGCCAGGAGGTTGCTTGTAGCACTGAAAAAAATAAAAAGTGATGAGAAATTATTAACGAACTGCACAACTATGAATAATATCAATTTGTTATGTTCTTACGTATTTGGCATGTCGTATTAACATCTTTTCCCTATTTGCAGGGTGCTCCCCACCATTTATTATGTATAGCCGATACGCGCTTTGAGGATACAAAGACAGAAGTCAGTTATACAATTTCTAGTGTTTACATGCATTATTAAAGTACTACAATGGGTTTCCTTACTCTTTTAGAATTTTAATGAAATCCCCGTAAACGTTCTCTTCGTAGTGTAATGAGTCGAAGATCCCTGCTTCTCCAAGCTTTGGACAGATACATAAGACAATGAAATGGTCTCTGAAAATAATTATGTTCCAATAATTAATATAAATAAACCACATATTAAATATATTTATCTATAGTAATTAGAAATAGCTTACTTAAAATTGTAAGCACACATGATGTGGCTCTTCTGCTTCATCCTTTTCTTCATTATCTTTGCAATGTATACAGTCACTTCATGTTGTCTAGCAGCATGTAATTTCTGTATTACAGCTTGTTTCTCCTCTTCTGTCTTTGTTTCTTGTTCGATTTGTTTTTCAAATGCTTCCTTGATTATGTACGTGTGCGCCGGCTCACTCACTTGTTGCGGGTCAAGGTATGCTACCTTCCACCTCCCGCCGGTCTTCCTTTCATCCAAGGCTTGCATCCTACAAAATATATAGATCGCTTAGGATGGTTATACCAAAGTAAAACTACACATATGGATTTGAAAATTGGTATGAGGTACATGCATGTTGACTTACATGCACCAAACGGTGACGAGATTCACGTCAAGGCGTTCACGACGGAACATCGCGTGCAAATCCTGGAGATCAATTACCAACTTTCGCGGTATCGGGCTACCGAACACCCACGTTGGGACATTAGTGGTAATAGTATGAATGCCTTGCTTCATGGCCAACATGATCCATCCATGCAGCTTATTCAGTTCCGGCGGCCCCTCCAACAGTTGCCACGTATAACAGAATGGTTTGCCATGCACAAAAACCTGGGGCACCTCTTCCGAATCAAATAAATTGAGTTCTTGCTTTTTCTTTCGAACAGAGGAGCGAGTTGCAATTTTATCACTCATGGCTGCACCTTTTTTCGCCTTCAGTGCATGTAAGAAGGTGTCAACTTGTGTTGTTTTCTTTTTTGGTTCGTATGAGGTTATCATACGGGGTACCCTCTTGGTAGGTGAAGCTAGCGGGGGGGGGGAGGTGAATTTGGTAAATTAACTTCAAAATTATCTACATCTGCATCCCTTTCTTCATCGTCATGGACAATTTCATGGATAGGTGATAGCACTGACTGCTCGGTCTCATTGTTACCTCCCTGCCCAACATCCATAGTCGTTTGCTCCTCGGTCTCATTGTTACCTCCCTGCACAACATCCATAGTCGTCTGCTCGGTCTCATCGTTACCTCCCTGCCCAACATCCATAGTTGTTCGTGCTTCTGTGTTCTCGACTACAGGCTGCTGTGAGGGATTTGGCGATACATTAAGAATGATATCTCGGTGATGCCATAGTATGTATTGGTTCCTCGCATCACCAAGGAGCTCGATCCCCTCATCGGTAGGGATATCAATCTCGCACGCCTCATCAGACACCGAGACAACTTGCACCCATGCATACTCTGGCGGGGGTGGATTCGGAAACATATGACCCACGGGTGCCATGGCCGTTGCAACCTCGCGAAACTTATCTTGTTATAACCAACTTGCATGGGGTATCCTCTGTTATGTCATCAACAGGATACTTGGCATTGGCAATAGACCCAGCACTACTTGGAGGAACGACGACAGATCCACTCTGGGCAAGTAGCAGGTTTGGTAATACTCCATGTCCATGAGCATCGGTTGCAGTCGATCCGGTGGCCTGTTGTTGGGTTATGAAGAACTGTACCAGCTCTTGTTTGGCAATTTCTCTCATCTTATTTTCAAGATTTTTCTTATAACGGTCGCGCTTCTTATACCTTCCTCTATCTTCAGGAAATGCTTTACCCCAAGGTAAGGTAGATGACATCCCTCGAACACGGCCAGTGTGCTCAAGGGTTCCGATCGCGGTGGTTAGCATATCTTTCTCCCTATCGGGCTTGAAAAGGCCGTGCTTTTGCAAATCGGCGAGTTCTTCCAACTTCTCATAAATCTATTCTGTTGTGGGTTTCTCGAATACAACGTTGCCGTTAGGTGTTATTGTCGGAATTCGAGCAAGGCACCAATTCTTGCTACGTTCATCCATGCCTTCAAACAATTCTGGTAAACCAGCTACCCTCCTCTGTTCTTCCATTTGCCTCCATTTTTGTAGCTTAGCAGCATATCCTCCCGAACCTAGGCGATGGGGTTCTCAGCAGCTTTCTTAGCCCTCTCTATATATTCTTTACTCTCAGCTATTGCTTTCTCTGTTGTCTTCTGTTCTTTGAATTCTTGCCACACCGCTAGCGGGATGTTACCATACACTGCCCTAGCATCCTTCCCTTTCTGAACAAATTCTGTATTAAGCGTAGACCTCCAAGTCCGTAAACATCTTCCAAGGAGGCCCTCAGCAAAACGTCTAGCCTGTCGCTCGGTCCCTTACGGAAAAACAAACCTTTCCTTCAGTTTGGCCCACAATACATCCTTTGTTGCCACCGGCACTTTCTTCCAGTTAGTTGTTGTGATCCAGTTCCCCAATTGATCCCTGACAATTGCACCTACGATGTTCCGAAATCGAGCATTTATCCCTTCAGGAAGTACGGGCTCGTCTTTGGCACCAAGTTTTTCTATCACATATTGTCCTCTTTCAGATATCTGGTTTCGTTTGCATTTTCCACGTCCCTTCTTGGGGTTACTAGTAGTAGTAGTAGTCGAAGGTAGTGGTCCTGAACCTTCTATCTCCTGTGCAGAATTAGTCAATACTCTACGGCGACGTGGCGGGGATTGATCATCGTTCTACACACATACAAATTATATTTAATATATCTGAATGTGAACAACAAACACATCAACAACATATGAATGTGTATGTAGACCTGTTCATCTAGGCTAGGATTGTAATCAATGTCATCGTCATCTGCACACCTACGAGGCCGTGGTACGCTGGGTTCGTACTCATCTGGAGTTAAATAGTCTTCTTGAAATCCTTCTTCGTCTTCGTCCTCGGAGGATTCATGACTGACCGGTGTACAAGTTATAATTTAAAAAATCCAAATAATATCCAGCAATAACTATTTTATCTAATAATCCTCAAATCTATTCCAAATTCCATTGTACACGTTATTATTTATACATTTTTTACAAAAAATAGACCATAAACCATATCAAAATTTCACACATAATAGATAAACATTTCTAATTTTGTCAATTAATAAAGATAACTAATATTTAAATACACACAAATTTTTTCACACTTAATAGATAAGCATATCAAAATCTACACCATACACAATTTTTTTAACACTTAATTGAGACATGTAAATACAAATTAAGCATTTATAAACAGTTATAATAGTACATTTAACCACAAATTAACCATTTTTAATAATACATCTGCAAAAAAAATTAAAAAAAAACCCACCCATCCGGATCTGGTCGGTGAAGGGAGGACGTCGGCGGCGGGCCCTCGCCGGCGGCGGCGGCGCGCGGGGAGGAGGACGGCGGCGGGCCCTCGCCGGTGGCGGCGTTGCGCCGCGTGGACGACGGCGGCGGGACCTCGACGGCGGCGGCGGCGGCGCGCGGGGACGGCGACGCGCGCGGGGTGGTGTTGTCAGCGGCGCCGGGTTCTCCATTCGCATACAACGGCGGGTCTTGGGGGGCGGAGGAGACGGCGGCGCTTGGGATGGATGCGGCGGCCAACATCTTCGGCGGCGGTGCGGCTCGGGGAGGAAGACGGCGGGAGGCGGCGGCGCGGCTCGGCGAGGAAGACGGCGGGAGGCGGCGGTGCTCCAAGGGCGTACGGCGAGGAGCGGCGGCGCGTCGGCGCGGCGGCGCTGGGGGAGGAGGACGGCGACGCCGTGGCGCTCGGGGAGGACGGCGGTGAGGTCGGCGCGAAATTTTGGCAGCCTCACGGCGTCTTTTCGTTTTCGCGCCGGGACTTAGAAAATTTTCAGCCCCGCGGGCCGCTATATGGTCCGTAGCACCGCTGGCGGGCGGTATAAAGCGCCCGCCAGCACTGAGCTTCTGTGCTGACGGTCGTCTTACGCGACAGCCAGCACTGTGCATTTCCAAAAAATTCAGAAAAATTGAAAACAGCCCAAAATGTGTTCAATTTAGTCCCAAATTTCCAGAACTATTGTAAAATGATTCAAAGTAAATTAGGGAAGGTTTTTTGCTCATAAAAAAGTTTTAGTTTCAAAATTTTAGTTCAAATGAGTCTCTTGCGTGAAACACCCTCTAACTCTTGGGATGTTTCACCCAGGAGTCACATTTAAACTAACTTTGAAAAATATTTAGGGTTATGTGTCAAATAATAATTTTCATAGTTACAATTTAACATTTCAGTAAACTTGTAGAAGTTTCAAATAATTTTGAATCAATTTAGGCACACTTTCATTTTTTTCTATTTTTGGGAAAAAGCACAGTGCTGGCGGTCGTCTTAAGCGACCGCTAGCACTATGCATTTTCAAAAAATTCAGAAAAATTGAAAACAACCCAAAATGTGTTCAATTTAGTCCCAAATTGCCAGAACTATTGTAAAATGATTCAAAGTAAATTAGGGAAGGTTTTTTGCTCATAGAAAATTTTTAGTTTCAAAATTTTAGTTCAAATGAGTCTCTTTGGTGAAACACCCTCTAACTCTTGGGTTGTTTCACCCAAGAGTCACATTTGAACTAACTATGAAAAATATTTAGTGTTATGTGTTAAATAATAATTTTCATAGTTACTATTTAATATTTCAGTAAACTTGTAGAAGTTTCGAACAATTTTGAATCAGTTTAGGCACACTTTCATTTTTTTTATTTTTGGGGAAAAGCACAGTGCTGGCGGTCGTCTTAAGCGACCGCCAGCACTGTGCATTTCCAAAAAAATTCAGAAAAATTGAAAATAGTCCAAAATGTGTTTAATTTAGTCCCAAATTTCCAAAGCTTTTGTAAAATGATTCAAAGTAAATTAGGGAATGTTTTTTTGCTCATAGAAAAATTTTAGTTTCAAAATTTTAGTTCAAATGAGTCTCTTGGGTGAAACACCCTCTAACTCTTGGGTTGTTTTACCCAGGACTCACATTTGAACTAACTTTGAAAAATATTTAGTGATATGTGTCAAATAATAATTTTCATAGTTACTATTTAACATTTTAGTAAACTTGTAGAAGTTTCGAACAATTTTGAATCAGTTTAGGCACACTTTCATTTTTTCTATTTTTGGGGAAAAGCATAGTGCTGGCGGTCGTCTTAAGCGACCGCCAGCACTGTGCATTTTCAAAAAATTCAGAAAAATTGAAAACAGCCCAAAATGTGTTCAATTTAGTCCTAAATTTCCAGAACTATTGTAAAATGATTCAAAGTAAATTAGGGAAGATTTTTTGCTCATAGAAAAGGTTTAGCTTCAAAATTTTAGTTCAAATGAGTCTCTTGGGTGAAACACCCTCTAACTCTTGGGTTGTTTCACCCAGGAGTCACATTTGAGCTAACTTTGAAAAATATTTAGTGTTATGTGTCAAATAATAATTTTCATAGTTACTATTTAACACTTCAGTAAATTTGTAGAAGTTTCGAACAATTTTGAATCAGTTTAGGTACACTTTCATTTTTTTCTATTTTTGGGGAAAAGCACAGTGCTGGCGGTCGTCTTAAGCGACCGCCAGCACTGTGCATTTTCAAAAAATTCAGAAAAATTGAAAACAGCCCAAAATATTTTCAATTTAGTCCTAAATTTCCAGAACTATTGTAAAATGATTCAAAGTAAATTAGGAAAGGTTTTTTCCTCATAGAAAAGTTTTAATTTCAAAATTTTAGTTCAAATGAGTCTCTTGGGTGAAACACCCTCTAACTCTTGGGTTGTTTAACCCAAGAGTCACATTTGAACTAATTATGAAAAATATTTAGTGTTATGTGTCAAATAATAATTTTCATAGTTACTATTTAACATTTCAGTAAACTTGTAGAAGTTTCGAACAATTTTGAATTAGTTTAGGCACACTTTCATTTATTTTTATTTTTGGGGAAAAGCACAGTGCTGGCGGTCATCTTAAGAGACCGCTAGCACTATGCATTTCCAAAAAATTCAGAAAAATTAAAAACAACCCAAAATGTGTTCAATTTAGTCCCAAATTTCCAGAACTATTGTAAAATGATTCAAAGTAAATTTCAGTAAACTTGTAGATGTTTCAAACACTTTAGTGAAGGAAATTTGACATTAATTCAAATTTAGCATACTCAATTTCATTACCAGCATTGCATACATGCTTACAAAACCATTGAAAGGAAGCATGCCATTACAACAGAAATACACAACAGGATACATATGCAACTAAGTTGTTCATTACAAATGGCTTTTAATTTGTGACATTCTTGTCTTGCCTCATGTCTGGAACCAAGCAAAACGTCCCATTGCCCATGAAAATGTTGCACAAGCTCTGACAAACTTCCATTCATAGACACCAGGTCCTGAATCACTTGATTTGCTCTCCCAGAAAATTCAGGGTCAAGCTAGTACTTGAAATCACAAGGATTATCCAGATTTGAGCATTGCAAGAACCTTCTCCCTACATCCACTCCAGACCAGCAGCAAGCCAACTGTGGGTACTGTCCATGGCGACATGTAAGCCCCGTCCTCACCACCATGCCTTCTTCTGAGTGTTGTTCCAGCAACCACTCGAGCTGGCATTAACCAAAGAATTTATCATCATAAGACGCAAACAAGAACAATATTGATTCAAACACCAAATTTGTGGTTGAATGGATGCTCTCACCCCTATCTCTAGAAGCCGGTGATCCGATTCATCATCGTGGCTAGTTCTTCCCTCCATCCCGTGCCTTGGCGTGCTCCTGTGCCTCCTTCCTCGAGCCATCTGGCCGCCGGGCCGGAGCGGTGGGACCAACACAACTCTAGGGCGTTGAAGGTTGGCGAGGCTCTAGGCGCGCGCAGCGGGAGCAGAAGCTCGGCGAGGTTTTGTCACGGGCGGCAGGAGCAGCAGCTCGGCGAGGCTCTAAGCGCGGGCGGCGGGAGCAGCAGCTCGATTTAGGGCGCGGCCGAGGATAAGGTAGCACGGGGCATGTATGTGCCTCCGGGGGCGTTAGCACTAGCGTGCGGCCTTAGTGCCCACCAGCAGTGAGCGTTAGCGCTGGCGGTCGGCCTTAGTGCCCGCCAGTAGTTTAATTCTTCTATATACCTCGCCGAGCACCTGGAAAATTTCTAAGTGCTGGCGAGACCTTGAAGCTACACCGTCAGGCTGCCGAAATTTCTCCCCACCGCAGCTCCTCCGCCGCGCGCCGCAGCTCCCTCCGCCGCCGCAACAGCTCCCTCCGCCGCCGCCGCAGCTCCATCCTTCCGCCGCGTAGATCCATCCATCTTCAAAAACAGATCCCCCACCGCCGCGCCGCAGCTCCCTCCCTCCGCCGCGCCGCCGCAGCTCCCTCCCTCTGCCGCGCCAACGCTCCCTCCCGCCGTCGCCACCACCACCTCCAACGCCGGCTGCCCCTCCCTCCGCCGCGCCGCCGCAGCTCCCTCCCTCCGCTGTGCCAACGCCCCGGCCCACGGCACCACCAGATCCGGTCCACCGCCGGCCAACACCACCGCCACCAGCCAGGGGAGAGGAAGTGAGCGAGGAGGAGAGGGAGGAGGCCCGTGGAGAAGGAGATGGAGGAGGCCGAGGGGGAGGGGTAGGAGACGGCCAAGGGTGAATAGGAGGGGTGTGGTCTGGCCGGCGCCGTCCTCCATTCGACTGCACCCGTGGTTAGGGGTTTGAGAGCCTCCTCAAGATTTCAGTTTTTTAGTTACACGTAGTGATCAATTAGTGATGTTGGATCAAAATTTTGTTTAGTTTTTGATGAATTAGTGATGCTAGATGAAATTTGTGATGAGTTTGTTGAACTAGAACAATATAATTTATTACCAACTCTGTTTTGACCTTTGTGATGAACTTGGTTGAACTAGAAAATTTTTGTGTGGCCCGCCCTTCGTGTCGTGGCCTTTACTTGCAGATTTCTGGAAACCTCACCATACAGGGGAGGTGTTTCGAAAATTTTGAATATACAATAAACATGGGTTTATTTTGGCAGGGAAGGAGAAGTAGGCGTTGCCGTTGCCTTGGAGGCCCCCGTCTTGCTTCCGCCACCGGCTCCACACAAAAGGTGAGTTCGAACACATGCAACTCAGTGCAATCGTTCTATGATCGTTACTCTGCCCTAATACAAATGTCAAGTTTGATTGTTACTGTACCCTAATACACTCGACTATTATTTTACAGGAGTAGAGGCCCTCAGAGCTGATGGCGGGGAGTTTCCACCGTCCAAACCTCATTCTCTTTGAGGAGGAAGAGGTCAATGCGTATGATGCACGCTACCTTGGCATCATGGTACTTTTTAGGACCGGACGTAACTTTGATAACATCGGTCACATGAAGATACAGACAGCCATTCATGATCAGATGGGTGTGGCGGTTCCGCTAGAAAATATCTGTCACTTCCTTAATGATTATGTGGCTGTGACCACTTCAGCGGCTGACTTGGAACGAATCTTGGACCATAGATTGCTTCGAGTTGATGGATATAAGCTCCAGATCTGGCCAATGACGCCATTTTATGGTTCAGCTGAATGTTCTCTTGATTCCACAATACCCATCACCGCGACGCCACTGGCTCCAGTCCCACACCCACCACAATCTGCGCAACCACTGAGGATCACCTTGCTTGGAGTGCCACCAATATTTTGGAACATTCCTAATTTCTGTGCAAGAGTCTTCCAGAACATATGTCAGGTTAACGCTGTGCAGAGGAGGAGGTCCGATCTCGCTATGCTATTTACCACATATGCAAGCCCATCATCTATACCTGAAGATGCAAGTGTAGGCATCCGCAGAAGAGCAACAAACGGTGATACCATTCTGAACGTGTGGGGTATTTGGATTGAACTAGAATCAGTTGCACCACCTGGTGATGGACAGAGAAGTGCTTTGGGCAACGGTAATATCATTCTGAACGTGTGACCTATTTGATTTCATTCTGCAGCAAAACCTTACTCTGATAATTGTACATTGTTCCCTCTAACAATTATCACTCAGACTGTAGATAACCGCAACCAACGGCGTCGGTTCATGTTATATCCTCGAGCCAGAGGTGGCGACGGTTCGGGGCCTTCCGCCGGACAAGGAGGTCAAGCTAGTGGAGGTTGTCAGCATGCAGGTATGATACAAGCAGCCCATACATCGTCTGCACCACCAACCCAATGAGGGTACTACTACGTGTCATCGCAGGACTCTGGAAGCTCTTTTGGCTCTCTGCTCTCTGCTCTCCGGCCAGTTCTCAAGCGATTAGATTAGGAATGTTGTAATTGTTTTCTAAATTACCTAAGACATGTTTGGAGTACCAAAGTCACATGATCTAGGTAGATTATTACTTCTGACCATGTTTGAAGCTGTGATATATTCGGTTGTGATGTCTTAATTTGATACATCTGGACTGAGTTGTTTTTTAAATTGTCGAACACTAAGTTGTGATGTTTTAAGTAAGTTGGCATTTGCAAATTGAAGTGATGAAACTTTCATGTGTTGTAGTTCTATTTCTGGAAGCTGCACCAGTCGATTCATCAAACGATGGTTCAATTGATCAAACTAGAGAGGACATGTCAACATCTACCAACAGTCCGTCCATTGATCACGATGGTTCTACTCCAACTAGAGAGGACATGTCAACATCTGTCGACATTGTATCTGGCTGCATTGGTGCACTTGAGGACGATGCTAGCACTGAGATTTAAGCTTCAGTTGTTCACTTCGAATCCGTTATGAATGTATTTGTATCTGTGGAAAACTACGTTTTGTGACGCTGTGAGCTTGCTTGTGAACTGTTGTTGTGAACTTCGCTTCTGAAGGTTGTGAACTTGTGATATTTGTGAACTTATGTAATGTACCCTGTTTGAACTATCGATGTACCCTTTTATGTCTTGAGTGGTTATTACTTGTGATATATTCGGTTGTGATGTCTTCAATTTGATACAATAATATATTCGGTTGTGATATCTTTAATTTGATACTATTTTATTGCAGTAGAGGAATTTTAAAAACTAATTGTAGTAGTGGAGTTTTAAAAACCATCTGAATACTGTATGACGCCCACCAGCGGTGACGATCACTGCTGGCGGGCATCATAAGGGCCCGCCAGCGCTGACAGTTACTGCTGGCGGGCCTCATAAGCGCCCGTCAGTGCTGTGGTTGTGGCAACAAAAGTCAATGCAGACTGTTTGGATCGATCGATGCCGGCAGGCTACCCGAGCGCCGCCGCACCACCCCCAGGCCGAGCGCCGCCGCACCCCAGGACGAGCGTCGCCGCACCACCCTGCCTGATCGAGCCCCGCCAGCGCGCCAGCCGCGCTTGGTGCCTCCTCCATTGGCCGCGCGCGCCCCTGCCTCCCGGGCTGCGTCCCTACCAACGGTGCGCCGAACGAACCTCCCCTGCCCGCCTCCTCCTCCTCCGGCCGCTGCTTCCTCCCCTGCCCTACATCGCCACGCTGCGCCTCATAGGCCTGAACTTCGCCGGCGTCGTGCCTCCTCTTGGTTTGGTATAAATTAATTTAATCTCATATTGCAATTCAATAATGTTTGATTTTTGTGTAGGTTAGAGATTTTGTAAAAATTGAACATGTTTAGATTATGTGTAGATTAGAGAATGTGTAAAAATTTTATAAGCAAAATTTTATTAGACTTGTGAATGTTTAGAAAATTTTAATAAAATATCGTGCATATTTTAGGGATAACGATGACAAGTCGCTTTGAATTTTTTAATCGTGATGGCGGCCGTGGAGGTGGTCGTCGTCCTGTCCGTAGTGGTCCCCCTGTCCCAGAGCCTCCGCCACCACCCCCAGGGCAGCCTGTTGGTGCTTCTTTCCCCGTCGGTCAAGAACCCATGCCCATTACCCAACAAGAGTTAAGCCAAAATGTGGTATGTACTTAGATATTCTATTTTTTGATTTTGTCATTATTTTTACAATGATAATAATGTGTATTATTTACATTATAATGAAGCTGGTTTCACCAATGCAATGGTTATAATGAGTTATATATTGTGTGACTGGACAAGCTCCAATAGTGAGACATGAACAAACGACTTCATCACGAGGAAGATTTATTATTTCTCTATCAATTAACGCTGTGGGCATGTGAGAGCAAACACTTGGTGATACAGTTATTATCCATGTCAATTCTTTTGCTGCACTACAACCACATGTTGCTGCTTCTGATGCCGTGAGGAAGGCACTTATCAAAATAGAAGCTCAAACAAGACATGTAATCCCAGACTATAGTTACTTCAAGATTAAAGCCTTAGAACACAACAACATGACTGTCACTGAAATGCCTAAACGAATATCACCATCGTATGAATCACCCATTGTATGTAACTAAAACTTACTCATTATTTTCGGAATTTGTTTTCTTAAGAACTGTCTACTTACACGTTATGTTTTGCTTGCTAATTGAATCAGGACGCATTGTATAACAGTTTTATGCACCCTGATCAAGGTATGCATGAGGTCTTATGTCAAGTATTACATAACATTGGATGGACATTCACGACACCGCACCCAAGTCCAGTACGCGGCGGTTGTCAAGCTGGCATTACCCTATCATCATTTACGAATTCGGTGCAAATATTTGGAGAGATATTCATGACACCCTACATGGCCAGAGATAGTGCATACATATATGCGCTGGATTATGTTGATAGGTTCTTAGGAATCAACATCATCGATATTAATCATACTTTGTACGTCGCGATGATTCACGGTCATGATGTGAACGATCCTAGATTTTAATTAAGTATGAAATATGTACCCTTTTAATTCTATGCATTTGAACTTGTAGTCTTTGCTAAGACTAAAGTACTGATGTATTAATCATACGTTGTTGTATTAGTATGGTTTTACTTGTGAGTTTTTAATGACGTGAAATAGAACCGAATGCAATATAATAATGAGTGGAAAATGAGACTTAATTTAAAGTCTTACAACGACATTGATTAATAAAGTCTTACAAGAGATACATCATCAAACCAGACTAGTAAGAAATGCTAATTTATCCTTTAACAATTCTTCCTTCGCAGTCTGTACGTAACCATGGCTTCTCCGATTTAGGAATGCTGCTTTCAATTTTTTTGATTCTTTTTTCATGATCTTTGAACAAGACTAATTCGTCATACTAATTGTAATCCTCAACGTCATCTACACCTTCAACTCCAAGAATTCTTTGTTTTCCGGAGACAACAATGTGCTTTTTTAAATTCATAGGATCAGCTATGTAGAAAACTTGTGCAACACGCTCAGCGAGTACCCATGGGTCATCTTTGTAAGCTACATTGGCAAGGTCTACAAGTGTCAGCCCATAGTTGTCATCTGTAACGCCCTTCGGGTGTTTGACCCATTGGCACCGAAACAAGGGGATCTGAATATTTGCTCCATAGTCAAGTTCCCATATTTCCTCAATGAAACCGTAGAAAGTGTTATTGTTTCCGTGAGCATCAATTGCATCATAGCGAACACCACTATTTTGGTAAGCGACACTCTTGTTGTCTTTTGCCTTGGTATAGAAGGTGTACCCATTAATTTCATATGCTTGCCATGAGGTGACATTGCTTGATGGACCAGCCGCCAACCTGCTCAATGTTGCGTCGTGTATGGAGTTTCCTTCAAATCGATGTCCATGTTCTTTTAACCATGAGGGGAAACGACGCTTTTGCTATTTGATGACCCAATCCTCATCCCGATCATTATTTTCCACATGAATGTCATTTTCTAGTTGCTCAATGAATGGCTCCACTATTGCAAGTTGTTGTAGAGCACTTGCATGTGCTTTCTCCAATTGTTGGTTGTCCTCGTCAATGAATCTTTTCCTTCCAATGGTACCTTGCCCCGACAATCTCCCTTCGTGTCGAGATTCCGGTAAACCGACCGCTTTCTTATCTTTTATGTAATCTATGCAACAATCAACACTCTCTTCAGTATGGTAGCTCTCAATCATGCTGCCCTCCGGAAATGCCTTGTTTTTCATCCATCCATTGAGAAGTGACATGAACCGTTCGTACGTCCACATCTCATGGAAGTACATAGGTCCTAGTTCAGTAATTTGCTCGACCATGTGGATCATTAGATGTTCCATGATATCAAAAAAGGACGGAGGGAAGCACATCTCGAGCTGCGCTTGAGTTTCTGACATAAAAAGCTGAAGCCTTGCCAATTCTACTGAATCGATGACTTTCTGCGAAATGAAGTTGAAAAAGTAGCACATCCTTGTGATAACCATCTTAAGGAATATTGGTTTGACAGCTCGGATCGCAATCGCAAGAAAAACAGTGATCATCACATGGCAATCATGAGAGTTATAATCAGTAAGCGTCATGTCCTTCAACGAGACTAGTGAACGGATGTTCGATGAGAATCCGGTAGGCACTTTCAGCCCGCGCAAGCACTTGCAGATAGCCAACCTCTCATCTTGTGTTAAGTTGTAGCTAGCAGGGGGAAGGTATTGCTTACCATTAGGACGTTCTTGCGGGTGGAGCTCTGGCCTAATTTTTAGGTCAACAAGATCCTTACGTGACTTCAGTCCGTCCCTTACCTTGCTCGTTAAGCCTAAGAATCCGATTGTGCTATTAAACGCATTCTTTTGAAGATGCATCCCATCAATGGCTTGGCGCACCGCCAGGTCTTTCCAGTATGGAAAATACTTAAAGAATATCGACATCTTCTTGAAAGGCACATCATTGACATTCTCTGTAGCTTCAGCCTCCTTCCTTCCAACACCATCTTTATCTTTTGACTTCTTACCGAGTTTGAACTTGACCTTCTGACACATTTCAAATACGGTTTTACCCGTGGCCGGTTGTGGGGCAGAATTTCCCTCAATCGTTCCATCAAAATAGTCTGCCATCTTCCGGTACTTGTGACTCCTCAGTAGCCAGCGTCTGGCCCCCATATACACTATCTTCGTAGATCCTTTTAGGTAGACAGATATTGTACCATTAACGCAAACTACACAAGCTGTCTTTCCTTTTATCTGACCCAACACAGAAAATAGGGCAGGGTAATCATTAATGGTAACAAAGATAATTGCATAAAGTGTGAATTTCTCCTGTCTGTACTCATCCCACATCTCAACCCCATATTTCCAAAACTTCTCCATATCTTCCATCAATGGCTCCAGGAAAACATCTATGTCAATACCAGGTTGCTTTGGCCCTTGGATTAGAATGGTTAGCAAAAGGAACTTTCTCTTGTGACATAGCCAGGGGGGAAGGTTGTATATGGTCATCAGCACTGGCCATGTGTTGTGCATGCTGCTTCTTTCACCAAATGGATTCATGCCATCTGTACTTAACGCGAACCATATATTTCTTTTTTCATCTCTAAAGTCTTTATGCTCAGAATCAAAGGTCCTCCACTGGCGAGCATCAGAAGGATGTCTAAGCTTCCCATCGGACTTCTCTGGGCGATCGGCATGCCAAGTCATTAGTTTGGCGGTCTTTGGGTTTGAGAACAATCGCTTTAGACGGTCCTCCACCGGCAAATACCATATCACCAAGGCAGGGACTTTACGTTGACTAGTCGTGTCAGTGGTACCAATACTAGACTCATCCCGCACTTGAGCACCTGCACTTTTCTTTCCACCCTTCTTCCTCTTTCCGCCTTTTGTGCTAGCGACATGTTCTGCGTCGAAATCAGCATTACTTTTGTAACGACTAGCCTCACAATTAGGACACTTCTTCATTTCTGCATAGTCACCGTGGTACAATATGCAATGGTTCCTGCATGCGTGTATTCTTTGCACCCGCATCTTCAATGGGTTGATGAGCTTCTTTGCTTCATATGTGTTTTTTGGCACAAGGTTAGGCTTCGGGAGCAGGTTGGCCAACAAAGTAAGGAGTTCGTTAAAACTATTGTCAGACCAACCGAATTTAGCCTTAACAATCAGAAGATTGAGGATGAAACGCAACACTGTCCACTCCTTCCCACAACCCTCATACATACGTTCCTTTGCTGCCTTCGTAAGTATCTCAAAATTTTCTAACCCTTTAGCAGTCCCTACCAACACCTCCGGTTCAATGTGGCGCAACATTTCCTCCATATCAACATCACATTCATCGTCCACTTGTGGTGCATCTGTTTCATTACCATTTTCATCTCCACAGTCAAAAGCATCATCCATCATGACATGATCATTTTCATCTTCGTCACCCACTTCATCATACCCGGTGCCAATGTCTGCATTGTTGAAAGTAGACACTGCCTCACCATGGTGGGACCAAGTTGTGTATCCTTTCATAAAATCTCGCTGTATCAAATGCATCTTGATGTCATTAGGATCCTCCCATACAAGTTTGTTGCAACAATCAGTACACGGACAACGTATTTGCTTTGACTTGCAAATGTGAGCGTGCTTCTTCGCAACCTCGAGAAACTTTGATAACTCTGTCATGAATGTAGAAGAATGTCTCTGTACACCATACATCCATGCTCTGTGATCCATGTTAAACAACCTATGAAAAAATTCTACATTTTAGAAACTAATTTAATCATATAGTAATAAATGAGTCACAATAATTAAAAACTCAATTCTACTTTTTATTTAATGAAACTAATTATATTAATGACAAACATAGCGAATCTACAATTAATCTGCATAACACTATACTTAAAAAAAATCTACAATAAATTTTCTCTCTTTTCACTTCTCTTTTTTTATTTAATGAACCTAATTATATTAATGACAAGCATAGCGAATCTACAATTAATCTGCATAACAATCTACTTAAAAAAATAATCTACAACTAATTTTCTCACTCTTCACTCCTCTCTCTCCCCTAGCTAGCAAACCCTAGATCTAGAGAGCTGAATCTATAATGAAGCTAGAAATGATGGATAAAAGGTAAAAAAGAAGGTTGGAATAGCACAAACTCACCTTATATAGCCACCTCCTCCAAGGAAATCAAGTGCAAAACCTTCCCCCCATAGATTGGGTGTTTTTGGAGCTTTTTCCGAGCTCCTCTCGGGCAAAGCTCCAATGGAAGGTAGCTGGGGAAGAAGAAGCTGTCGGGTTTTATTGAGGGCCACAGTGCTGGCGGGCAACATATGGCAACCGCCAGCAGAAATTGTCCCCATTTCTGCTGGCGGTTCCTTATGTTGCCCACCAGCACTGTTATGGTACCGCTGGCGGGTGATGAACCGGCGCCCCTGCAAACCACAGTGCTGGCAGTTGCCAATTGCACCCGCTAGCACACTAATTTGCAAGTGTCAGCACAAATCGTTTGTGGCCTAGTGACACATGACTAGTTGACAACACTCAAACAAAACCAAAACTTGATCAATATATAGCAAGCATCTTGGTGAGCCCTACAAACAAGTAAAGGGTTTTTGTGTTCTTATGTCCTCTGAAATTCGAAACCAAAATATTCGAAATAATGTGGAAATGTGAGACACCAGGAATCAAAGTTACACAACTTTTGACCTTGGTTCGTTCTCTTGGGTGATGGTCATCTTTATTTTGGCACCATCTTGAACCTTGCGCTTTCTTCACTCTCACATCACTGGAGCCATGGATATACGGTTGGAGCCACTAATAGAACTCGCGCATCTAGCAGGATCAGCTGGGCAAAAATAACTCTTTGCTGAATAGTTAGCACCACCACCATTCATGACGACACCAAGTACCAAAATGTATGCTCATGCCTCATGCCAGTGGTTCATGCAAGGAATGTGCACACTCTCCTTCAAGGCGACGTTCATGTCACCCTAGTCGGGAGGATGTAGGGTGCTATATTATAAGGAAACAGTAAAAAATCTTGTTGATTATGGTTGGTGGACTCCAGATGGACAGTACACCACTCAAAGCCCATATCGAATACAATTCAAGGGACGATACAAGAAGTTACCCTCCAATCCGATTTGGAGAACGAAATCTGAACTTAAGTGCGGAATCTTCGCATAGATCCTCCTTCAACATAAAATTCTCACTGCAAATAACATTGCTAAACGAGGATGACCACATGACCCGGTATACAAGTTATGCCAGTCTTCTCTAGAGACACCCGCACACCTGTGCATGGATTGCCCATTCACCTGGGTAGTCTAGATGCACCTCACCACACAGCTACAACGACATGACCTACAACAACCACCTGCACACACCATTACTGGATGGTGGAAACATCTCCGACGACCTTTTGACAAGAAACAAAGACCTTTAGTTGATGGACTTATTCCCTATTTGTGTGGAATATTTAGAAAGAGCGTAACAGACGAATCTTTCAGCACGTCTCTTTGGATATAGTGGAAGTGGTTTCACTGATCATCAACGACACCCAAGGTTTCCAATCCACGACTTCGGCTTAAGTGGCGGTGGCCGTCGATCCTTCTTAGTTGCCCCTAGTTGTGCATAGTTGTTTTCTCTGTCTCTTTGGAGTTGCTGTCCCTAGTTGTGTATAATTGTTTTTAGTTGTCTTTTTTTATCTTTTTGTGTTTTTGGCATTTCTTGTACCTCCTCTTCCTTCTAATAAAAATTATGATAATTCTCTTGTTGTTCCGTTCAAAAAGAAGATTATGGTTGGATAGTATTTGTTTCTGTATGCATCTCTACTATTGCTTAAAATTCATATAAACAACCCATGAGGCTCAGTAAAAATGTTCAATATAGTGTATTTACTCTTCATGTTACATGATCTTGGTCAGCCCCAAACCTATAGCTGTGGGAAGGATGTTAGGAGAAGGCAACCTACACGGACAAGGGTCCAGTGGCTAGGGTTTGGCTGTCCCGGAAAACAAAGATGAGAGGGTGGGGTTGTACCAATAAAAACGATCAAAAATAGTCGGTAACAATATCATCTATCCGAAAAGATAGGAAGTCGACCGGAAATTTTGCACCTGATTTCACTATTTAAATTTAGTGGCGACTACGATAACAAAATACATTAAAATGAACAATTTATAAATCGTAATGCTTGGAAACGATATCATTTATACGGAACCGATTGAAAAACAAGCTCCCCCAGTAAATAAGATTTTATGGTTACCAGCTAGAGGGCTGGTCTGGACTATGCATTGGGCCTTCACCTAGGTTGGCATTTGCATTCTCAAAAAGGTGTTTTCATTTTTTTTCTTTACTGCTGATATTTTTTATTTTTCCTAGCAAAAAGACTGATTTAACAAACTTTCTAGTAGCATTATTCTTTTTCTTTCACATTTGTGTCACATTACCTATATATGTCAACTCACCCTTGCGAAATTAATGAAGTAGTATCAAGTGGAACACACTACCTCCAATTTTGAGCCAAGTTGCGTGGTGAAGTGAAAGCGACTGGAAACTCTTCATTTCAGCTTCACTTCTATAGTCGAAATGGATGGTCCTTAATTTAGTCCGAGAATTGGATTTTGAGTCCTCATTAGTTAAACCAGCAAGTTAGCCCGTGCAAATAGTGCGGGTACCTAGATTTTTGCTGTACATTTAGGGATCTTTATAATTTAAATTAATTTATTCAAATGATGTATGTTTTTTATTACCATTTTGCACCAAATTGCCTAAATCAAGGTATCATATTTCTTAAGCATCACATTCTCTTGCATGGAACATAAATTCATAACAATAGGGAATATCTTATGTACAATCATACTTTTGGTGTGTGTCAAAAGTTTTTTTTTTCTTTTTCCTAATTTTTGGCCAGAGTTTAGTTAGAGTGTTCTTTAGTTTGGACAATTATGATCAAACCTAAAAAATTGGAGATTATGACTCCCACTATTTTTCTTCATCCATTGCATGTATCTTATACAATTTGTCATTTTCCTTTAGTTTTAATATAGATTCCTTTTTCTATTTAATATAAATTTAGTTATGATGAATTAGATTTTATTACTTACTCTTTTTAGGTGTTTTGTTTCCCAATACACGGTGAAATCTAACTCCATTTGAATTGTTTAATTTTTTATGAAATATTGAAGCATTTATTTATATCCATTTGACATAGACCATCATTTTGTTATTTTAATTTTAAATCCATGTGAATATCAAAATACTAATTTTACTTAATTCTATTTAATGTTAGACTCACTGGGCATCTTTAATTTCACTTAGCCTCATTGCTTTTTGAGTCATTTATTCTACACTTTATTGAAAATCCTCTAATTCTAAAGTTGTTGAATACTCTCTCTCTCTCTCTCTCTCTCTCTCTCTCTCTCATGCAACTGTGCTATGTGTTTGTGTTGCAGGTGAAGCACCCATAGGCACATGTAAACCATTCTATTAGGCATTTTTCACCAGCTCACACGCTTCTTTTAATTTTGTTTCTCACATAGATTGTAATGGTCTTTACTGGGACTAACGACAAAATAGATATCGGGAATGTAGTACATTTCCTATACTTCCCTTCTTTGTCACATCCCACTATTCAACAAAGACTAATATAATGTTCTCTAGTCGCTTATACACTACACACTTAAGGTAATCACTATAGGAGAATTCTCTTTGTCCTTGGGATGCTTTCTATCTAGCTCCATTGACTTCAATGCTCTGGTGATACTTTTTCATGTTAATTTCTTCACCCAAGAGCATTCCGGTCACTTCGATTTTGCATTCTAAATACATGCATCATGGAAGGTGTGTGTACCTAGTTCATGGGCAATAGATCCCTGCATTCTAAATACATGCATCATGGAAGGTGTGTGTACCTAGTTCATGGGCAATAGATCCATGGGGTGGTTTCGGTTACGCTGTCTTCCTTGTTGTTGTGATATACATCTGATCATGTCATGTCCCAGCTTTTTTGGCTTACTCTTCCTGATTGAATTGTGTGGACGTAGGGATATGCATCATGACCACCACTTAAATAGGTCTTATGTTATTATTCCTCATAGTGTGAGGCTGCATTCTACTCCTCACCCGGTGTCAATGTTTCTTATGACATTTTCTTGGTGCATTATAATATTTTATGTATGGTTTTTTGCGTGAGTCATGTTTTCCATCCATGTGAGGGTAACCTTCTTTGAATAAAAGATATACTCCTTTACTATTATCATGTATAAAAACTAATTCATTCATTCTGAGGCTAATTTATTTTAAATAAAAGTTGTACTATAGTACTTTATTCATATATGAAAATAACCCTAGTGAGATATGGGCCCACTGAGAACTTCCATAGAAATATTTCTATTTTTACTGATTAAAGTGGTCATTTATAGGTGCTATATAAAATGGATTCATTTAAAACTTAAGTATTAAAATAAGTTTAATATATAAGCTAATATCTAATACCATATCTATACTATAAGGAGCGAAGACAATTGAAAACTTTTCTCACCCAATTCAGGCCCGCCTTACCTCTCATGCCGGACCCACCCGTAAGGTTGCATGATGACCAAAAAGGTGGAACGACCATAGAAATCGCAATTTGGAGAGCGTTTCTGCAAAAAACATAATATTTTTATCACCCACCCCGTATCTACCCACCCTCCGTACCCGCCGGGCCCACCACCCGCCCCTGACCGTGCGCCTTCGGGCCTTCCCCCGAATCGCCTCCTCCCCACGCGCCTCCGACCGTGGCCCCCCCCGGATCCGTTCGTCTCCGCGTGTTTGGGTTCGGGGCGGCGCGGATTGCCGTCGTGCGCGGCCCGTTGGGGCTCCGCCGCCCGTCTCTTCCATATCGTGCGCACCTACCTCGACCTATCCGGTTCCAAGAAGCGTCGTGCCACTCCCAAGAGCCAGCCCAAGGCCGGCGGCAAGGAAACACACGCCGTCGAAGAGGAAACGGATGGGTCCAAGGCAGGGCATTCGAGTCGGAGGGGGCCGTCGGCGAGTTGGCTTCCGCGGCGCGGTGGACTGCTCGGCGGGTTGTTGATCTGGCGTACTTGGTCGGACCCCACCACCTGCTCGTCGCAATCTCGCTTCTCTTCCTGGCCGCCAGAGTCTGGCGCCTCGGCAAGCGCTGCGCCGCCATGGAGGGGCTCGCCGGCGGCGCAGACTCTGCGGCGCGGGCATTGCGCGTGGGGGGTGTCGTGTGCGCCGTGTGCGGGTCGAAGATTCAGGCCCTGAAGAGAGGCAGCCGTGTTGCGGAGCGCGCCCGCTCTGATTCGTCGAACAGCTACCCTGACAAGCCGGTCTCGAGGTCCCTGGCTGCTGAATTCGAGCAGGAGGCTGACAAGGATGAAGAGGATAGTGCAGGGGAGATCAGAGATTCAGATGCTTGTAGCGCAGATGTGCGTTATCAGGTAATGATTTTTACGCACTCATTAGTAATAGCACAGTTTGTGAAGTGAAGATAGAATTAAGACGTCAGATTAGCAAGTCAATAACTCAATATACATCTCACATGGAAGCTGCAAGTCTGTTTACAAGGCAGTGAGCCAGTGACATTGTGACAATGAAGCGTACATTAGCTTTGACAGCTTCTTTGATTTGTGTTATTGTATTTTATCAATTATGTTTTACTGAAGCAGTAAAGAAGACGAAAGAAGTTAATTTGCATTGGATATACGGGTTTCATTGTGTTGAACTGAGTTTAAACTTTGATCCAACAATACATTTAGACAAAACATGTGATTTCCATTTATTTGTGATTGAATAAAAAATCAGTGATGCCAAGAGGTTCTTCAAAAATACGTTTGGTATACTCTCTTCACCAGGACAAACACGGCAGGGGTGGCAGGTATGACCTCAACTCTAGGAATTGAATAGTGTGCTTACCTGTAAAGAGTGAAGACCATATTCCTTCTACATCCAATGGGTCTGGCAGTTTTAGATATAATTCTTGCACTTTTGTCTGAAATTGATAGGATCACAGAGATTTTTTCCTATCCCAAATTCTCAATGATGGTTCTTCTGCAAAGAATTGGTTACTACATCCATTGTCCAATAAGTAGATTTGTTTTCTGTCTCACTCACATCCAATTGGCATGGCACTGAGTGCTACGTGATTACGTCCATGCCCCCGCCTATTGCGATTGTTCGATTGAGCGCTGAATGATCGAGCTTATAGCGGGGGCCAGTAAACGATCGAGTGACAACAAAAGGTGTACGTCCTGACTTTTCGAAATCCGAACGGCATCTTGGTCCGATAAAATACATCTGCCCATTGTGTCAGTGGCGCTAGCACGGATCAGCAATTCAGCATGCAGCAACACTACGCGTGGATCAGCTACGGGGTCAGATGGAGGTGTTCTTATCTTCCCTGTTGTTTGATTCGTTAATCTGTGAGAGATGCACGTGGCCAAAGAGAGCAATGATGTCAGATGCTTCCTTTGCCTCATGCACGCATCTGAGCCACCATTTGAGCACCACTCAAGCAAATACTTAGACTTCAGCCTTCCAAAGATCATATGTGATGTTCAGTCTGCCAAAAATGCCTTTCGGATTTGTAAGGAACTTTGTAAGAACACATGTTACAAAAATTATTGTCATATGCGATCTGTTAGCTTTCTTCTCCTCTTTTCTGAAATTTGTAAGGAACTTTGTATTTCCGTTCTTGCTGAATGGAAATGAGGCAAGCCTCGATTCAAAAAAAAAACCTTCCGGGTTCCTGCTGGTTCCTATCCAGTTTATACTCTCTTCATTCAGTGCACAAACCACTGGAATGCATTTTTTTTAAAAAGTACACAAATTGGGAAGAAAAACAAAAGAAAGAGCTATCACCTCTAAACAGTTCATGTTTGTTTGATAATAATGTAATTTACCTGAACCAACGTATTTGTTTTTTCTCGATCGTCTCAATATTGTCCTTCAAATGTGATTGGAACATGAACAAACACGATAACTTCTCAATTTGTGATTTCAAATAACTTGTTGGTTTTAGACGTTGAAAACTTGTTGATTTTAAATTGTTAAATACATAAATATTATTTGATAGACACGTGCGTGCCGCACGTGCAACATTACTAGTCGCCGAAAGGATTCAAGGCCAACAGGTACTCCTACTGCGGTTGATGAACGAAGGTCTGCAACCTGTCCCATGACTTCTCGGGCGTTCTCTCTTAATTAAGGCAGTGTAATTTTTTCCGATCCCTTGCAAACCGGCGCTCAATCAAACGTGTCATCCCTCCATCAAAAAATCGAACGGTGCTCAATGCTTGCTCTGCAGTATCAAATGTGTCATCATCTTTCCCAAAATATTGAACATCACTTGGTGCTTGCTCTGTCAGCTATCAAATACATAAATTTATATATTAGTTTGCACCAACATTTGTGCTAAGTTGAATCAAATTTACATTATTGGCAAAAATTTGTAAGTACAATCGTTCCCGAAGGTGCCTCTCACATATTTATGCTTGTGGCGTTGCACTGCGTGTCTCGTGAGATCGGTCTTATTTTCCCCTCTGTCTAGGGTATGCTCTACGTAGCTTCCATGCCTGTTGCAGTGCTGTCGCCTTCGCTGTTGTACGCCAACCAATGTCTGCATGTTCTCACGTTGAAATTGGACCAACATTTTTCTATCCTCTTGCTAGAATTGGGCCTGCCAGCCTTATGTGTTGGTTCGTGCTTTTCCATTTTTCTGGCCCCATTACATCTCTTACATTTATTTGGACTACTTTTTGATCATTTTTGCTTGGGCTGGGTTATTGCAAGTGGACCGAATGGAGGATGTCTCGTGCGTATCACACACGGTGGAATACTACGATCACTTGAAAATTTTGTCAATTTGACTATTTAACTATTTAGCGCTGACTATATCAGAAACAATATCTTTTACACTGAAATGATTCAAAAATGTGCCCCGGTAAATTACACATCTTTATGATTTCATCCATACAGAGGGTCCCAACTGCACCGCTTGCTCCTGTATTGATAGCAACTGGTGGCGCTATATAAAGAAAAAATAGATTTAACACTTAAGTAAAAGCATTAATATATGAATTTTTTGTTTATGAAATCAATAGTTTTGCTTTCTTGGAATTAACCCTTTCTAGATTTTTTTAATCACAGTACAAATTCAAACACTCACATACACACATGGCACACAACCCTACACTATGAGCAACTCTGAAAGATTTGAGCTGACGAATCTTCAAGATTGACAAAATCACCACATGTGTTTCACTGTTGAGAGGAATATCACCTACCACTGAAAAAATAGCATCGGTTACATCCTGAAATACACATGCCGAATCGAGGACTCGAACGTTGGTGGCCAGGTTCCACCACAAGGAACCTTGCCAGCTGAGCTACGCTCAGCTCGCGGACTTAGTGTAGCCCAACCGCTAAGTTTCCTTGGAAATTATGCTCATTTTTTTTCTGAATTGGTTCTAGGAATTAACCAGCAATATTATTTTTGTGATAGATGATGTGCTCTTGATACCAAGATGCCAATGGTGACTTCAATCTCAATGATCTATCAACTTAGTCTCTCGGAGGTGCACCTTAAATCATACACAAAGTGCAAAAGGCAAGCTGCACTGGTGAAAACATCATCAGTCATCATCCATGCGAGCTAGGAGTTACATCAGCAAAGGCCAAGGCATCTCTCCCAGTTAGAGAGAGTGCGGATGTTTTAGCAGACTTGTACACGTCAACATAATTTTGGCGTGTGCTCCATCATAGCTCCAATGCGACTCCCACCATCGGACTCCACTGTCATGAATAATCTCATGCTATCCACCATTAGATTGCATTGCCGTGGCTCAGATCCCACAATTGTATATGGAGCTCGCAATTTCAATACACACATTGCTTCGCGAGCTCCGCAGTGGGCACCAAGACAATTGTGCCGGCTATCCTGAGCTAGTGATCTAGTGAAAAAACAATTCATAGGCATATATATAGTCACATAGTCTACTGGTGAGGAGGTTCCTTTTGGAGGAATTCCTTTTCTATTGTATATACTGTAATATAGGATGAAGCCATAAAGAACCGAAGCGTAGAATTGAACTAAACTATACGATGAGTATCCTTCAATCGAGCATATATATTCCATAGCTTCTACATGTCATCGAGCATACATATTCCATAACTTCTAAGAGTCTTTTCTTTTTTTCCCTTAAATGATGTATATGTTTTTCCTTTTTTCCTTGAATAATATCCTAATTATATTAGTCAATAGTTTTTACATGTCTCGTGTAGGCATGGCATATGGACTTGTAGAGTTCGAACGTCTTTTCTTTTTCCCCTTAAATGACGTATGCCTGCATATGGACGCTTGTAGAGTTCGAACAAAAAAAAGTCTTTTTCCCCTTAAATAACGCATGCCTTTTCCCTTTTTCTTGAATAATATTCTAATTATATTAGTCGTATTTATATTATATTCTTTGATCAGCTGAGGCTGTTAGATCTTCATAAAATCCGACGATTCATATTCTTCTTTTTTTTAGATTAATGTGGGAATTTCTAGACTCTCTCAGCGAACATGGTGGCTTCTTTTAACATTAAAGTATTAAGATAATAATAATAGATATAAGCTCTCTTTGTGTATGGGTGTAGCAGTATGCTACTACTTGTAATAATTTTGTACTGATCTGTAAAAATTAATTTCCAGTAAAGCTGGAGTACCTGATGCTCCCCACATCTATATTTATTTGCAGCGATCACACAGACATTTTAACAAGTGGGCCACATTATCCTACATTTATTTATCTACTGTCCTCCCATGATGATGAACAATATAATGACAGCATCTCAGACTCATAGTCCATATTATAAAGCTAGACGGCTAGTTATCGTCCTGCTTTCTCTCCAGTAAGGATCCCGTGAGGAAAAAACAGAGACTGAGCATGCACAACAATACGATATGCATCATGGAGAGGCAAAATACTGGCCGTAGGAAACGGAGGCGTCAGAAATATAGGTCCAAGCACGACACCCCAGACTGATGATGATCTTGCAGGTGGTGTGTATAGAACTAGGTCGAATTGCTGACGGAAAGTTGGTATCTGACTGGGAGCTGTTCTTCTAGTTGAATAGCCACTTTCAGTGACACAAGCTTATCCAGATGTATAAAACAGAGGAGGATCGACAGTGTGTTAGGACATTTGTGTTTGCTTAATCCTTTTCAAATTCCAGTCCTCGAACAGTCGAACTTCTCCAAACCTGGACGTATGATTACGTTGCTACATTATCTCAGTCATCTACTGTAAATTAAATGGATTATTGCACTAACAGAAGTGTTTATATGCAAATGGGGTAGCAAGAATATGAGATAGTATTCTTCATTTTGAAACAGAAGTAGATTGATTAAACGGAAATAAAGTAGCAACACTCGTCATTATTTGTTTTAAATAATTGGATGCAATTTATCATTTCAGAATGGAAGTTGGAACTGAATTTCTACACTATTTCTACACTAATTAAAAAAAAACTGGATGCAATCCATGAGTGCTTATTAGTTAATTTCATCTGGAATACATGCACAACAATTTATCTCGAACGAGACCTCATTGTATCCCACATGTACAACATCGGCTGGGACAGTGTGTGTAAACCATGTAAATCCAGACCCCCTAGTACAAAAAAAAGTCTTGGGCTTCGGTACGGTTGTGGCAACTAGCTACTGTAGCCCTATTGTGTGCCACACTAATCAGGTTCACCGCGCCGCCACACACCCCACCTACAAGGGCTCTTTTACGGTGGACCATACCACCAGGTAGTGGTATGCAGTATATGACTATTTTTGGTAAGGATAAATAGATAATTTTATAATATTTTAATTAATTTGGTAACCTCGGGCCGAGGAAAAAATCGTTTATACCACAAGGAAAATTTGAAATGAAAAAATTGAAAAAAATCATTTTGAAATTTGAATTGATTTTTGTTTGAATTTGAAAAAAATTGGCCATACCACTAGAGGAAAATGAATAAATTCGATTTTGAAATTTGAATTGGAAATTTTTATTTTTGAATTTTGAAAAAATTTTGGCCATACCACCAGAGGGAAATGAAAAAAATTAAAATATTTCGTTTATGACACAAAAGAAAATTTGAAATGAAAAACTTTGAAAATGTTTATTTTTGAAATTTGAAATGAAAATTTCAGTTTGAAAAAAAAAATTAGCCATACCACCAGAGGGAAATGAAAAAATTCGAAATGAAGAAATCATATATTTCGTTTATGCCACCGAGATAAAACTTTCAATAATACCCCTATACCACCTATGTATAAAACTCTATACCACAGGTGTAGGTTGTGGTGGTATACAATTAATCTCAGCCGTCGGATCCTTTCATACTGGTCCTTTTCCAATAGTGGTATAAAGTGGTATGGTCCACCGTAAAAGAGCCCACCTACAAACCCTAACCGACCTTGGGAGCACTGAAGCGGCGGGAAGCTCCCCCACCACCGTTGCCGCATTGTGATGCGAAAGAACCTGGGGAAGGAGGAAGAAATGAAGTTAGGGTTTCTCGAGGTGCCGCCAGACTTTTATCCCGGGTGAAAACGACGTCGACCGTCGATCTTCCGATCGACGGATGCGAGACGCTTGTCGGCCAGTTGGGCCAGAAACCGCCCAGGCGGGTTTGTGGGCGTGGGCCACTTCGTCGGCCTGGCCGTCGGCTATCGGGCTTAGAGCCTAGGCGCACACACGTAGCAGACTGTGGGCCTTTTTTTTTTTTTGCTTCGCCGGCCGCGAGAGGTGCTGTGAACAGTACATTTTCACAATTAAGTTTTGGTATTTCCAGAAGCGAATTTCCTTAGTTTTTATTGTCTTTTATTCGTTTTTCATATTAACATCTCCGTACTAATTTTGAACCAAAGGGACAACTTTTTACAGAGAGTAGAATGCTTCTAGAAATTAGTTTTGTTGAGTTTTATCTTGTTTTCCGCTGCGTAGTTTATACTCTCTAGTTAAATTGAACCAAAGGGATATTTAGTTAGAGAAGAAGTAATTTTTATAAGTAAATTTATGATATTGTTATTTTTCTAGCCAAAGCTAATAATTGCAATATTATAAACTGTTTAGTTAGAGTTTTCATGCATTGATTCTATTTTTCTGCCCAAAGGTGATATATAATTAATGTAGAAGTGTGTTGTATGTGTTGATTTTGACCAAAATTAAATTAATACATGTAATATTTATTATTTTCTGTTCTCACCATTTCTGAATTTTAAATTTCAGACCTAGATGCTATGAGCTATGTCACTGCTATTCCTGACTTGGTTTGGAAGCAACTATAAGGAGTGGCATAAGCAGTTGGATCTGTCACTGCTGATGTTAGACTATGATCTAGTAATAATGACCTCACCGTGTCCTGCAGAACCTGCAGCACTGGTGAGGGAAGCAAATGAGACTGATGCGGCGTTTGCGGCACGAGAGCGTGACCACGTGTCCGAAGTGAGTCAGCAAGAACTCAAAAAGAGGAAGTGGGAAATATGTAATAAAAAGTGCTTAAAGATCATGCAGACAAAGATGTCTGAGGCTATCAGGACATCAATCCCTGAGAAGAAAGCAGATGGAGTTCCGTACACTGCTGCAAAGTATTTGGCAATAGTGGAGAAACATCATACCAGTTCCTCCAAGACCTATGCTAGCACTTTGATGAATAAGCTGATCACCACGAAGTACAATGGAGGTGGCATTAGAGACCACATCCTAAAAATGAGCAACACGAATGGCTAGCTCGCTGAGATGGATATGGCCTTGCCAGATGAATTTATAGTTTATCTGGTGTTTAAGTCACTACCTTTAGAGTGTTCGACCTTTGCAGTCAATTACAACTCGATGACTGAAAAGTGTTGGACTTGCATAAGTTTATTGCTATGTGCGTACAAGAAGAAGAGAGGCTTAAAGCTCAGAATGGAGGTTCAGTCAACTATGAACAACAAAAGTAGCAGAAGAGAACTACCCACCTAAGAGCAACTACAGCAGACCCCTATTCCACCCCAACTCAAAAAGTAGAGTCCGAAAACAAAAAATGCACTCCAGTAGGGCCCCTACTCGGGCACCCATTCTAGGGGGCACCCAAATCCTCCCCTCCAGCCCTTCTCCTACGAGGGGAGAGAGAGAGGCCCCCTATCCATAGTTGCGTCAGTTTTTCTCCCGCGCCACCAGGAGGAACAACGCCGCCGCTCCAACCCCCCGCCTCCGACCACAGCGCCCGAGTTCCATTGCTGCCGCACGGGACTGGTGTCTGCTCTGCACGCGGTGCCGCCGCACGGGCTGGCTGCATCCCCGCCGGCGCCTCCCAAATCTGAGTGCCGCCGCCAGCCCCATGACTCCTCTGTGCCGCTTGGAACTCACCCGCCGCTGCTGGCTCGAGCTCCCCCACTGACCGGCGACCACCTGTAACTCCACCACCGCGGCCAACTCCTCCACCAGCACCGGTGCCGTCGAATCGAGATTGGAGGCCGTCGAATCGAGCTCCTGGGCCATCGAATCGAGCACCCAGCTCCTCTGCGCCGCCGCACAGGTCGGCCGCCACAACCCAACTCCTCTGCGCCGCCGCACGGTCCGGCCGCAACACAACGCTGGAACATTACAGACCACGACCGGCGTCAGGGGCGGGTGTCGCGGGCATGGCCGCCTAAGGCTGGAGCTCGGGCTCGCCAGTGCGTTACCGACTGGTTGCGACGGGTAAGAACGGGAGGTCGGTAACGGTATATTTAACCCTGACAAGGCCACAATGGCTAGGGTTTGACTGTCCTGGAAAACAAAGATGAAGGCCGGGGGTGGGGTTGTGCGGATAAGAATGATCGGAAAAAGATAACAAAATAAATTGAAATGGACAATATTTAAATGGCAATGCTCGGAAATGATATCATTTATAAGGAACCGATAGAAAAACAAGCTCCCCGATAAACAAAGATTCTTGGTTATGGGCTAGAGGGCTGGTCTGAGACTATGCACTGGGCCTTCACCTAGGTTGGCGTTTGCATTCTCAAAAAGGTGTTTTCATTGTTTTTCCTTTAATGCTGATATTTTTATTTATTTTTGCCTAGCAAAAAGACTAATTCATAAACTTTCTAGTCGCACGATTCTTTTTCTTTCACATTTGTGTCACATCTATCTATAACAACTATATAGGTGAGACCCACTACAAGTCATGGATAGACTTCTCTCAACATGCAAAAGGTTCACGTCACCATCCACTAGATCTTCTCTCAACATGCAAACTGTTCACATCACCATCCACTAGAATCATGAATTTATGTCATCTACCGATTTTCTGAGGCTGCATTGCGTTAGTATTTGTGAGTACCATGCTACAAATTTCTAAGTAGTTCTCTCTTAATAAAATGATGTGTTTTCATTTACATCGTTGTTTGCAAAAAAAATGTTGTGATGCAATCATTTTAGTATTTCTACTTTAAATTGCATCTTCATATTTTGTTAAAATTCCCGCAGCAACACGCGTAGTATCACCTAGTTACCTATATATTTCAACTCACCCTTGTGAAATTAATAAAGTATTATCAAGTGGAACGCACTACCTCCAATTAATTTTGAGCCAAGTTACAGTAGACTGGAAACTCTTCGTTTCAGCATGCCGGTTCTCAGAGATGACAGTGCTTCACTTCTATAGTTGAAATGGATGGTCCTTAAATTAGTTTGAGGATTGGAGTTTGAGTCCTCATTAGTCAAAAGCTCTCTGTGTGTATGGGTGTAGCAGTATACTACTTGTAATAATTTTTTACTGACCCGTAAAAATTTCCACATGTATTGCATAGACATATTTTAATAAGTGGGCCACAATATCCTACATTTACCCACTATCCTCCCATGATGAACAAACAACATACCATACTCAGTCCATATTATAAAGCTAGGCGGCTAGTTACCATCATGCTTCCTCTCCAGTCTCCATCCCGTGAGGAACAAAACAGAGACTGAGCACGCACAACAATATGGACAGGCAAAAAACTGGCCGTAGGAAATGGAAGCGTCAGGAATATATGTCCAAGCAGTACAAACCACAGCTGATGAAGTTCTCGCAGGTGGTGTATACAGAACTAGGTCGAATCTCTGATGAAAAGTTAGTACCTGACTGGAGACTGTTTTTCTAGTTGAATAGCTACTTTCAGTGACCCAAGTCTATCCAGAATTCCAGATGAATAAAACAGAGGTGGATCCAGACAGTGTGTTGACATTTGTGTTTGCTTAATCCTTTTCAAATTCCAGTCCTGGACGTATGATAAAAGCTCTTTTTGTGTATCAGTGTAGCACTAGCAGTAGCAGTAACAGTATGCTACTACTTGTAATAATTTTGTACTGATCCGTAAAAATTTTCAGTAAAAGTTGGAATACCTTATGCTCCCCACATGTATTTATCTGCAGGGATCACACAAACATTTTAACTAGTGGGCCACGATATCATTTACCTATTGTCCTCCCATGATGAATAGTGACAGCATCTCATACTCATATACTCCATGTTATAGCCATGTTATAAATCTATTACCATCCTGCTTCATCTCCAGTGAGGAAAACAGAGACTCAGCACGCACGACAATGCGGCATGCATCATGGAGAGGCGGCAAAATACTGGCCGTAGGAAATGGAGGCATCAGGAATATATGTCCAAGCAGTGCACACCACAGCTGATGAAGTTCTCGCAGGTGGCGTATACAGAACTAGATCGAATCGCTGATGGAAAGTTAGTATCTGAGTGGTAATTGTTATTCTAGTTGAATAGCCACTTTCAGCCTTTCAGGGACCCAAGCATATGCAGATCTACTATAATACAGAGGAGGATCCAGACATTTGTGTTTGCTTAATCCTTTTTCGAATTCCAGTCCTGGTGGTTCTCCAAACCTGTACGTATGATTACGTTGCTATATTATCTCAGCACATCTACTGCAAATGGATTATTGCACTAACAGACTAGTGTTTCTGTGCGAACGGGGTAAGCTGCGAATCTAGGATTTTGGCTTAGGGTATGCTGCACAAAAATTTTCATATTCAATTCGGTAAATTCATTTTACCAATTCAGTATAATAATTGTAAAATTGACAATGTAATTCAATATATATGCACTAAGTAACATAACAATGCTTAATTCATGGTAGCATGGTGGCATGCTTAACGTAATCAGGTATGTAGCACATGTGTATGTTTTCCTTTTTTATAAATATGTATATATATACTTGCACTTGCTGGAATTGCAGGGTATGCCGGTGCATACCCGGCATAACTTGTAGCTCCGCCACTAGGAAAAAAAATATGAGATAGGATTCTCCATTTTGAAACAGAAGAAATAAAGTAGCGACACTCGTCCATTATTTTTGTTTTTAAATAAATGGATGTAATTTATCATTTCAGAATAGAAGTTGGAACTGAATTTCTAAACTATATGGGTAAAATTTCTACACTACTAACTTTAAATAACTGGATGCAATTCATGAGTGCTTAATAGTTAATTTCATCAGAAAACATGCACATCAATCTTTTTTTATCGGTATGCTTGTTTCAGCGGAGAAGGCGAATAGTCGTCCACACATTAAAATCCACGTTCTAGTACGTGGTATTAGGACATGTACATCAGTCTAGACAGTTGTTGTCTATTTGACATACATAGACAGCTAAAAAGACAATCTATACAATGAGTTGTCTATTTAGTTGTCCGCAAATCATTTAATTCATCTATGAGCACATAAATCATAGTGATCAAGTAAAAAATTGATCTTTGTAACTTTACTTGTGCTTACACCATAAGATGCATGCTATATTTAAATATAAGTCACATAAAAAACATGAGAAATATATATTCATATACATATGATTTGTGAAGGAGACATGTGACACCACTACCACAAAGCCTAGTGATCGGTCAAAGTTAGCAGGTCATAGATGAGCAACATACTCAATGATTTTTCTAATATGCAATTATGCATAGACAGGGGTTGTCTCAACTAACCATCTCTTGTGGAACAAACAATACAAAGCTGAAATCAAACAAAAATGCTACTGTTACAAAATAATTCCTCATGTATCACAATTCCTCCTTTCAATGCCAATCAAACAGGTTACCTGCCAAACCAAAGAAATCGATAGACAACTGATTAATATTTGAGCTGATTGTTGAAGATCCCTCAGGTATACTCAGATGGGAAATATACCTTCGTTAGACTCAGATCAGAAATATCCCTCAAGCATACTCAGGTGTAGTGGTAAAAATAAATACAAAGATCTGTATGCTTGACGAAGTTACTGTCTTGGTGGAACCGCAAGAGGATGGAGGAGGTGAAAAGCGTAGTCAGGTGTAGTGGTAAAAATAAATACAAAGATCTGTATGCTTGACGAAGTTACTGTCTTGGTGGAACCGCAGGAGGACGGAGGAGGTGAAGACATCCTGTAAGGAATCGGATGCCCGTAACCTAAGAGGGGGAAGAGGTGAATTAGACAACTTAAAACCTTAAACTTATGGTTATCACTATTTACTCAAAACATAAACTAGAACATACTATATATCTAGATGAGCAACTAAGGTTGTTCTAGTGTGAAACTCTCATCCCAAACAAGTTTTGCAACCTATAGCTAATCCTAGCATGATACTACTCTAGGAAAGTAAAGGCAAGCAAGGATTGCAAGAAAGTAATGCGGAAACGTAAAGGGGATGAGAGGAAGCAAACTCTTGACACGCGATTTATCCCGTGGTATCGGTAGGCACTAAGCCACCCCTAGTCCACGTTGTTGAAGCACTCCACACAAAAGTATTGCTTCCCGGTCACCAAGTCTCTCCCAAGAGCACCACTTGACTAGCCACAAAGGCTCGCCACAAAGGCACTCGCCAAGCTCCCTTGGTCACCTTGATGCCGCCTCCACTAAGGAGCTTCTCCACCAAGGGAAGGGGGTCTCCACGTCCCCCGCACAAAGTGTCCTCGCCGCTCCACACCAAACCGGAGGGTCGAAGACGTTTGCCGGAGAGCCACCTAGGCTCCAAGGCTTCCGGCGCACCTCGTACAGCTTGATCCACTCGAGAATCACCTCACAAGGTAGGCACACCTTGCACTCACTCAGCTCTAAGCTAAGCCTAACACTAAGCACACACACAAAGCATGTGCAAGTCTATGGATGAGCAATTTAGCACTTAGATGGCTTGAATATGATCTTCTATGTGTCTTGGACTTCTCTGCACTTCCACACACTCCAGCACCTTCAAATGGACGAGTGGAGGAGGTATAAATAGCCCATGGTGACCAACTAGCCGTTGCTCAACGGCTAGCAGAAAACTCACCATCGGATGAACCGACGCTAAACTTTTCCAAGGTAGCGGTTCATCCGGTGCCCCTCCACGTCATCATAGCCGTTGCATCCTGCTGACAAAATTCATCCGACGCTTCGACCGACGCTCCTCTGCTGTCCGTCGTTTCATCCGGTGCTGAAGGGTTCCGCTGAAAAACCTTACTGTTAGCTAAAACGAGACCGTCGGATGAACCAATGCTTAGCCCGCCGGTTCATCCGGTGCAACTGCTTCCTGCGTCAGCTCCTCCCTGTCTTGATCTCACGAACTATCGAATAGACCGACGGTGCCCTCTGATGGACCGTCGGTTCATCCGGTGCCTTTGACTCTTCTGCTTTGTCTCTGGTCAATCATCCGGTGCAACTAGAATATGGACTGTCGGTTCATCCGACGGTGCCTATTGACTTGAGCCTTCACTGCAGTGTACCAGTTCGTCCGACCATTGCACCGACGCTTGCTTCTAGGGTACCGTCGGTTCATCCGACAGTGTCATTTTCCTTCCTTTTCTTCCACGGTTTTGACCCTTGAAAAATACGCTATTCTCATTTTGGTATGTGGTATTTTTGCATCCTTGGAACCTAGAAGTGTCTACAAAGACATGCTAAACAATATGGTTAGTCTCATTGATCATGTTGTCATTAATCACCAAAATCAAACTTGAACAAATGGCATATGAGGCTATGTTCGCTACACATACTCGATGCCGGCGAACTGGAGCAGCACGTGCGCGCTGGGCACCTCCTAGGCGCAATTGACGCCAAGCACGACGCGACTGTCGTTGTCGCCGCCGCCGCCGAACGCCTTGAAGCACCAACGGAAACTACGCGCGAGCTCCCGCGCTACCGCCGCCGCAAGCAGCTTCTTCGCTGCCGACGCCTTCTGGTCCTTCTCCTTCTCCATGGTGGTGTTTCTACTGGAGGGGATGTAAAGGGTTTGCCGATTTGGGGTAAATTTCAGGAGGCAAAGAGAGGATGACGGAGAGAAATTGAGAAAACTATCGCCAGCTTGCGCGTGCACCGGATCTGAGATGCCGACGACGAGCGGGAGCGGCGCGTACAACGGGGATGTGGGTCGTTTATTTGCCTGGGAGCACGAGCCCCCGCCGTCCTTTCACCAGACGACGGTGCGGCCGTCGCTAGGCGGCGGCGGGGTGTTTTGTGTAAAACCGTCGGCTTGCGGACGGCTCGCAGACGACCGTTGCACGTGCCCTTAAAATCTTTTTTATACACTTGAAGTCAGCCTCAGAACTTCAGATGGTTGGTGGAATTCACACACTCACCGTCACAACACACATGATGACACCAAAACGCAACTTTGACAAATAGCAAGCATCTTGGTTACATTATTATTGTTGTGCTTCTCAAGCTGTAAAGTAGGGCTGTTTCCCTTCTTATGGATCTCCTCTGAATTTCTAAGACTAAGTTTTGATGGGAGACACTAGACCACAATGCTGGAATAGGAGGTACCAAGAATCCAAGTTACACGGGCAATGCTCGAACAGCTGACGAAAAACAAATTAATTCCTGTTGCGTGTAGGATGTTGTGCTCCAAGTGGCGAAACAGGTTTTTGTTTTCATGTCGAATGAAATTTTGATATTAAATATTTGATGAAATGGTCTTATCTATTAGCCGCCAGCACGAAGGAATCCAATTTACACAGGTCCTTGGTTCATTCTTTTTGGGTGTATATCCAATACTACCTCCGTTCTTAAATAAATGGTCTTATCTTGTGTTACATAGAGTAATAATTAATTAGTAAGTTTATTTAAGACGTGCAAAGTATGTTTTTCATTAAGAGAAGGGAGAGTTACAAAGCGCCACAGTGAGAGAACCCCAAAGAGCGAGGAAACAAGAAGGTTACACCTGAAACGAACAGAGAAGCACCCACACCACCATCACAAGAGAGACTACCATTAGGAAGCAGAGAGGGATACAACGGAGAGGCCCCCAAGGACAGCCAGTGTCTGCACAGTCGAACACCGAGAAGACCCGCACATCACCGCTTGCCAAACAACTTGCATGAGCGGTGACCGAAGTAGAGGTTAAGCAAGACGATGCCTTCAGGAAGGTAGCGACGACGCCGCCGCCATCATCCGTCCACCCATGAAGGGGCGGCCAGGTCTTCACCTGGCGAACCAAGGCGCTTAGAGGCTGCGACAATACCCCCAGCAGGGTGAGTCACTGAAACGAACCGGATTTCCAAGAAAGGAAATCCGATCCCTGCACCTCGGTGATAGTCCCAAGAGGCTATCACGTGCAAATCCCTATCTCAGAAAGTAAAGAAAACCGTACAACATAAGAAAATATATGAAGGTCCACATAAATAATATTATATTAATTAAGCATCTGAGTACATCATTTCGACACAAGCCAGGTACAAGTCCAACTGGACTGAATCAAACAGAGTAAACATCTACGCAGCGGCTCTCATGCAGCGAAGTAGACTCCATCTCCCAAAGGCAAGCTCGAGTGTAGAACGGCCTCAGTCATCCCATCCGTCGTGCTCAAAGTCGTAGTCCGGCTCCTGGTCTGAAAACCCGTCATCTGAGGATAAGCGAGTAGGTCATGTCAGCTTCCCAACAAAGAGCATAAGCAAAAGAGAATAAATCTAGTATGCATGGATATTCCTATATATAGCTGTAGAAGGTTATGCAAGTAGCGGTAGCAACATCAAGGAATGCAGAAATGCCGAGAGGTCACCATCTCCGAGGAGATCCACACCTCCAAGACCAACGCCTCTGGGGTCAACACCCCAACCAAGGAAAGAATCACCAAACACTGGATCTCAACCGAGTCACAACATCCCACTCTCATCTGTGATGTGGGGTCACCAACTCCTATCCCCACATCTCAACGGCACGAAGCCGGCTCACACACACAGGGGAGAGAAAGCAGCACAAGAAGAGACTAGCCAGAGTAACAGACCCGCGGGCTGTCCATACCAGTGGACACGGACTATAGCTATAGGTTTAACACTCTGTAGAGGTTGTACAACTAGACCCGCCGGATAGGGCAGAAACGGATGCCTCCGATCCACATCCGTACCTAACGGCTGGAGACCTAGCAGTGGGTGGCACTCTCCTGCCTCTTCGAGCCTGACTCATCCTGACTGGGGCACGAAACTTGCCAGCAGGGCCTCGAAGCTGTGAAACCATCCCCGGAGGAGCCGGGGCGACGTCTACTCGGGAGGTATAACCTGTCCCCTCACACGATCACACCGATCCGCCTACAAGCTGAGTGCTAACCACCAACTAGTTCTCGGACCGAACCCCGCCCATACGTGAGCGAACGGTTTGTACGAAAAATAGCCCAAAGATCACGGTTAAACTGTCGATCGGTCCTTAATTGCAAGAGCGAGCACTCACCAACTCCATCCGAACGACACGCCGATAGGGCGGGAGGCCAGGTCGCATCTCCCCTAGACAGGCGTTCCAAAAGTAACCAAAGCGGCTCGCTCCCGCGGTAACATGTCAAGGATACACACTCACCCAAAACACACGCTAGAATACCGAGATATCCCAATCTCAGTTCAAACCAGAGATCCATCCATAACTAAGGGTAAAATATATGGATAAATATAGCCGGGAACTAGCTAGGGGTTTGTAGCTAGTTCCAAAAGTAGGTATTTCAAGGAACAGGGTAAACAATTCCAAGGTAGGGCTAAAAGTTGTCCATGCAATTCAAGAACATGAACAAATAATAATTAAGCACTAGCAACTAAAGCATGCATAGAAACTATATGGTTGGGAGTGACATGACACCTGGCTGGCGTCCGTAGTCCTGGTCTGGGTTGAAGTCGGGGTTGTAGGCCTCCTCCGGATCGTAGCTCGGGTCTGTGCAGCACGAGATATGAGACGCTAAATTACTGGCAATCAACTAAGCATAAATCCAAAGAAACCCAATTCTAAAAGATCCAAAAAGATCCAATCTATCTACAAACAACATCGTCTCATTTTTAGAAAAATAATGAAACTGGTTTCATATTTTTCGGAGTTATAAATAATTAGTTATGAATTTTCAAAGGTTTATAGATTTATAAATTAATTTTCAAATTCATTTAGAAATCAGAAAAGGATTTTTAATTTTGAAAATAAACGATGACGTCAGCATGACATAAGCGTGACTTCAGTGTCAGGGTTAGTGGGCCGTTATTGGTCCGAATTTGTTAGTGGGTCGAAATAGGCCCAAAGGACTCAGCCCAGTGGGCCAAATGGACTAAGTCCATTCCTCCTCCCTGAACAAAAATCCGAGTTCGCAGAGAAAATGGAAAAGAGGCCGACGCTAGGCCGTAATGGGCTATGGCCCATGTGGCTCCCTTTACTTTCACAGAGAAGAAGTCCACAGCTGCCCCCTGATCTCAGCTGGGAGGCAGCCGTGCACCTTGCCACTCGCGCGCGCGTTGGCGCGCCCCGGCGCGCATCCGGCGGCGACGGGTGAATGACGAATGGCGGCGGTGATGGCTCCGGTAGGCGAGCAAGAGCAGCGTGATGACCACTAGGGATAGGAGGTTAGGTTAGCACGGCAACGGCCCTGGGGTGGAGCTTGTGCGGCCGTTGAACGGCGCGACACGGAGATTGGCTCAGCGCGGCACGGCGCGCGGCAGCGACAGCGCGGCGCCGCGGATGGTGCACACATGCATAGCAGAAACACGCATCGCAGTGGTTAAGCACCTAGGCATGCTCGTCCCGTGTGCGTGCGCACGCGCAGGCCTAGCCTGGGTGCGACATGGCTGTCCGGCGCGCGAGAGCCTGGAGTTCCAGGGCCGCGGCGCAGAGCAGCGGTGCGCGAAGAGATGCAGCGGTGGTGCTAGCACAAGCATCAGCAGAACCTCAGCGCGGCACGGCTAGCACATAGGTGTGCTTGCCTGGGCACGAGCGTGCCCGCAGGGTCTTCCCTAGCCGCGACTCGGCTGGTCGGTGCGCGCAAACACTTGGCGAGCCAAGGCCGCGGCGACGGCAAATGCTCCTGCAGAAGATCACGGCACGAAGGCCGGGCACAAGCGAGCAGCGTGAAGACAGAAGTAAGGTGGCGAGGACCGGCGTGGCGCTGGGTGCGCCACGGTGGTGCACGCGCGGGCATTGCACGGCTCGAAGGCCGGCGCTTCATCACAGGCAGATCAAGGTAGGGAGAGAGAGAAGCAAGGGCGCGGAGTGGCGGCTCACATCAGGGCGAAGGTGTAGACGTGGCCGTGACGAATGCATTGGTGAAGTGGCAGCGGTGTACTCGGCGGCGTGGCTTGCTCTGCTCTGGCGGTGGCTTCGACGCGGACGGCCTCCTCCTCCTCACGGACGGCCCCGGACTTGGTGGCTTCGGCTTCGGCGAGACGGCGCGGTGGCGAAGCGCCTCCTCTTCTTCCTCCTTCTCCCTTCACCCGGCGGCGGAACAGAGGATGGGGAAAAGATCCCCCAAATGGCGAGGAAGCCAAATGGGACTTGGCCTTGGGGCTTGTAGGTGCGCGCGGGGTCGAGGTGACCAGTGAAACCGTGTGGGGGCACAGCTGCCCCCTCCACCTTGCCTTGGCGGTGAAGGCGCAGTGCGCAGAGCGCAAGGTTGCTTGGCGTGCGAGTTTGAGCAGGGGCAAAGCAGTTATTTGGGGGCGGCGAGAGCGCGGGGTCTGCATGGGCGTGCGTGTAGGCCCTTCGTCGTGCGCGCCAGCTCGACGGAGCGGCACGGCCTGGCGTGCGTGCGCGCGGAGTGGCGCGGCGATGCGGTGCGGCGGCGCCTGGTCAAGACAAGCGAGGGGGAAGATGACCAGTGACCCCGGGGTGGTCCCACCTGTCACTGTGTCGAGTTCGGCGGGGCGCGACGCGGGGCTGTGCTGGGCCGCCTTGGTGGGCCGCGTGCCTGAAGCCGGGGAAAAGGTTGTCATGGGCCAAGAGTTAGAGGTGAACAGATGGACTTGATTTGAGGTTAGCTGGCCCAGGATTGTTAGGATTTTTTAATATAGTTTGAATATAAGTTTAAACTTTATATTTGAATTTGAATTTATTCAAATTCAAAACGCACTCAAATAAAATCCAAATAAAATCCATAAAATCCAAATCACTTACTTTTACCATAATTTGAATTTATATTTTATATTTTTGGTTTTATTTATATAGAATATAGGTGAGAGGCTAGAAAAGGGTTTAAATATGGTGTCACTTCATCAAATAAATAAAAGTTCAAAATTTCAAGCATTTTCATACTTTCAAATTTCTGGGATGTTACATTCTCCCACACCACCAGGAATCTCGTCCTCGAGATTTAAGCTCAATCCTCTCCCTCGAACAAGTGAGGGAACTCTCTCCTGAGGTCGGCTTCCTTCTCCCATGTTGCTTCTCGCTCAGTGTGGTGGCTCCACAGCACCTTGCAGTAAGGAATGGTGGTCCTCCTGGTTTCCTTTGTAGCTCTGTCCAAGATCTTCTCTGGGTACTCTGCATACTCCAAGGTGTTCTGCAGGTCGAGTATCTCAATCGGGACTTGCTGTGCTTCCACTTCCTTCTCACTCTTCTTCAACTGTGATACGTGGAACACGGGGTGCATAGCTGACAACTCCTCTGGTAGGGCTAGTCGGTAGGCGAGCTTCCCAACTCTCCTGGTGATCTGGTAAGGTCCCACGTACCTCGGGGCAAGCTTCCCTTTCACCGCAAACCTCTTGGTTCCTCTCATGGGGGACACTTTTAGGTAGACGAAGTCTCCTCAGTTGAACGACAAGTCTCTCCGGTGACGATCTGCGTAGCTCTTCTGCCGACTCTGGGCAATCTTTAAGTTCTCCTGGACTTTCTCTACCTTCTCCTCAGCCTCCTTGAGGATATCCAGACCAAACATCATCCTCTCTCCAACTTCTGACCACAACAGGGGTGTTCTACACTTCCTTCCGTAAAGGGCCTCAAAAGGTGACATTTGGAGACTTGCTTGGTAGCTGTTGTTGTACGAGAACTCTACGTAGGACAAACTGCTTTCCCAATCGGTGTCGTAGGTGAGGGCACAAGCTCTGAGCATATCCTCCAAGGTCTGGTTGACTCTCTCGGTCTGTCCATCGGTCTGAGGGTGGTAAGCTGTGCTGTAGCTGAGTGTGGTTCCCATCCTCGCATGGAAGCTCTTCCAGAACCTGGCCACGAACTGGGGCCCTCTGTCTGACACTATGCTCCTCGGGGCTCCGTGTAGTCTGAGTATGTGATCCATGTATAGGTTTGCCAACTGATCTGTTGCGTCTGTAGCTTTGACTGGTACAAAGTGTGACACCTTGGTCAAGCGGTCCACTATGACCCACACCGAGTCGTGTCCTTTAGGTGAACGGGGCAATCCCACTACAAAGTCCATGGAAATGTCATCCCACTTCCACTGGGGAATTTCCAGCAGCTTCAACAGCCCTGCCGACTTCTGGTGCTCAATCTTCACTCTGCTGCAAGTGTCACAACGGGCCACATGGTAAGCTATGTCCTCCTTCATATCCTTCCACCAGAACCTCTGCCTCAAATCCTGGTACATCTTTGTGCTTCCTGGGTGAATGGAGTACCTTGAATCATGGGCTTCCTTCAGAATCTGTTCCCGTATCTCCTTGCTCTTCGGCACACAGATCCGATCTTTCAGCCACACAGTGCCTTGCTCATCCACACGGTAATCCTCAGCTCTTCCTTTCTCCATCAGCTCCTTAAGCTCCCAAAGCTAGGAACAACCTCTCTGTGCTTTCCGAATCCTGTCCTCTAGGTCGTAGGTCACTCGCAGTGCGTTGAGTTGTCCTTGCTCCACAATCTCAAGCTGAAACTACTCTAGCTCTTTGTGAAGTGCTGGCTGCTCCTGCCTTACTATCAAGTTGTTGCAATAGGACTTTCTGCTCAGTGCATCTGCCACAATGTTCGCTTTGCCTGGGTGGTAGTGAATATCCAACTCGTAGTCCTTAATCAGCTCTAACTATCTCCTCTGCCTCATGTTTAACTCCGACTAGGTGAAGAAGTACTTCAGGCTCTTGTGATCGGTATACAGTTCATACTTGTTGCTGATCAAGTAGTGCCTCCAAATTTTCAGGGCGTGAACGACTGCTACTAGCTCCAAGTCGTGAGTAGGGTAGTTCTCTTCGTGCTTCTTGAGCTGCCTCGACGCATAAGCAACAACTTTGCCCTCTTGCATCAACACACATCCCAATCCTTGCTTCGAGGCATCATAGTACACCACGAAATCCTTCTTGATATCTGGCAGGGTAAGAATCAGAGCTGTCGTGAGCCTCTTCTTTAACTCCTGGAAACTCTTCTCGCAAGCCTCTGTCCACTCAAACTTCTTGTCGTTTTTCAACAGCTCTGTCATTGACTTTGCTATCTTGGAGAAGTTTTCTATGAACCTCCTGTAGTAACCTACCAACTCGAGAAAGCTCCTGATATCTGTCACTGTGAGTGGCAGCTCCCACTTGGTAACTGCTTCCACCTTCGAAGGGTCGACTGCAACTCCCTCAGCTGACAACACGTGACCCAAGAAAGCAACTTCCTCCATCCAGAACTCACACTTGCTGAACTTTGCGTACAGCTTCTGCTGTCTCAGCCTCTCCATCACCACTCGAAGGTGCTCCTCGTGTTCTTCTGCTGTCTCAGAGTAGATCAGAATGTCATCTATGAACACTACCATGAACTTGTCCAGTTCTTTCATGAAAACCTTGTTCATCATGTTCATGAAGTAGGCCAGGGTGTTGGTCAGCCCGAAAGAAACCACTACAAACTCGTACAGACCGTACCAAGTTGTGAAAGCTGTTTTTGGAATATCCTGCTCTCGGATTCATCTGGTAGTATCCTGACCTCAAGTCAATCTTGGAAAAGAACTTGGCCTTCCGCAGCCTGTCTAGCAAGTCATCGATCCTGGGCAAAGGATACCTGTTCTTGATTGTCATCGAGTTGAGTGTCCGGTAGTCCACACACATCCTCTTGGTACCATCCTTCTTGTCCACAAACAGAACTGGCGAACCCCAAGGTGAGGCACTCGGCCGTATAAACCCTTGCTCTAGTAACTTCTTGAGTTGCTTCTTCAGCTCATCAAGTTCATCCGCCGACATCCTGTACGGGCTCTTGGCCACTGGTCCAGCTCCTGGCATCAGCTCAATCACAAACTCAATGTCCCGATCTGGTGGTAGCTTGGTCAACTCCTCAGGAAACACGTCCGGATACTCCCTCACCACCGGAATTTTCCTCCATACTCATTCCTTTCATGATGCACAACATCAGCGTTGACCTCTAGCTCTGCGGCTTGATCAACACTCTGGCTCCACTGGGGTGCTCCAACTATACGTACACTGGGTTGCAGTTCACCAATCTTTTGTGTTGTGCTAGTTAGTCCATCCCAAGTATCACGTCAATTCCGGTCGACTCCAAGACTGTCAGGTCTGCCACAAACAACTGCTTTTCGAACACCATGTTCACTCCTCTACACTCCAGCGTACTCCTCTTCTCCCCTAGCGGGGAACTAGTTACTATAGGTGGTGGTCTGGGCTTAGTTGGTAATGACCTTTCCTTTACAAACTTGGTAGAAATGTATGAAAACTGAGCACCGGTGTCAAACAGAACGGTAGCCATAACTGAATCAACAAAAACTCACCGAGAGCCACGTCTGGTGTTGCGGCTGCATCCTCCGCTGTCAGGTGGTTCAGTCTGCCTCGAGTGGGCGGTGGTGCGCTCTTCTGCTGGCTCTAAGAGGGCTGTCCTCCTGGAGCTGGTGTCTTCGCTGGTGTCTGGTACTGAGTGTTCTTGTTCTGTCCTCCCTACTGAAGCTTCTGCGGGCACGCAGTGGACTTGTGGCCTAGCTGACGGTAGTAATAGCAGGTGATCTGTGAGCTGTCGTAGGCTGGCGGCTGCTGCGGCCTGGGCTTCCACTGTCCCGAACCTCCACTACCTCCAGCGTGACCTCTGCCCTGCTGAGAGTAGTGACACTGGTGGAAAAACGACCTTTGTTCCCAAGCATTTGTCCCGGTTCAACTTTGGAACCGGGACAAATGCTTTTGGGGTGACGTGGCGTCGGAAGGCTGCTTGGGCCGCCCCCCTTTAGTCTCGGGTGGTAATACCACCTGGGACTAAAGGCCTGGCGTCCAACGGCTCCGAGCCGCAATTATTGGCGCCAGACTTTAGTCCCGGGTGGTGTTATGACCCGAGACTAAAGGGTGAGCCTTTAGTACCGGGTCATAACACCACCCGGGACTAAAGTTTTTGTCCCGGGTGGTATTACCACCCGAGACTAAAGTCTCATCTTTAGTCCAGGGTGGTAATACCACCCGGGACTAAAGGGTGCGCCTATATATCCCTACCTCTCTTCTTTTTCCTCTGCTCGAGCTCACATTCACCCGAGAGCTTAAGAGATAGTTTGTGAAGAGCTAGCTAGTTCTTTTCCTAGGGAGGTGATGTCCAATTTTTTTGTCATCAATTTGTGAAGATTTCTCTCCTCCAAAGTGTTGCAAAGGTTTGATTCTTCATCCTTCCTTCATTTGTTATGATTAAATTTTGTTTTTATGATTAGAAATGGAGAAAATATGGATTTAGATTTTTTAGGTGGTAGGAGGAGATAAGAGATGATGTTTTCAGATGTTTTAGATTTAGCTAACATTGTATTTAGTTTCACATATTTTTTAAGCATAGTTTCACATAGGGATTTATCCTCTACTTTTATATTTTTTGCTATAGAGATAATTGATTTTAACTTTTAGATGAGAGATGCATTTAATTTTACATTTATCTTAATTTATTAGAAGTTAGTTTATTAAAAAAATGGTCATTACCAAATGAAAATATACTACCTACCTATTTAATTCATTTTTGTTAAGTATTTCTTGTATTTATTTAGAATACATTTAGGCATTCTCTTATTTTTTTTCTTTTTTCCATATATACAGTCGGTTGGACGTTCTGTACCAGTAGCCTTACATCCTAGCTATCTACAGTCCAACATCACCTACGAGCTGGGGCTATACGTGGCTCGGTGATGTTGGGCTGTAGCCAGGTAGGAGATGCAGGGCTGTAGCTTGGCGATGTACTGTAAGTGGGAGAGCGAGGTGTGTGTATATGATGGTGAGGTGAGGTTGTACTTCCTAAATGATCGGGGTGATTAGAAAAGGTATAGTACAGACTTGCGTCGCCTCCGGGCTCACTGCACCTGAACGAGCTCTTGCACTTAACTGTTTAGTTAATAGAAAATGAGAAAATAGGTCTTATATATTATGTTTTTATATAGAATAGATTTAAGCATTCTCTTATTTAAGTATTGTTTTATATATATTACAGAGTAGTCCAGAATAACTATGGCAAGTTATTCTAGTCACGGTGGTCGCCGTGGAGGTCGCCATGGTGGTGGTCGTGGAATCAGTTTTGATGACCGGCCACCTTTGGCTCGTCGTCCAGGCATACACTTCACCCATGGTGTGATTGAGTTACCTAATGGTGATCGAAGCCAGGGACCTCGTCCCAACATAGTAATATTCTTTCGTTGTATAAATTTGATGTTTACGTACTACACACGGATAATAATATTATTTTCATACAATGCAGGTTCTCAATCATTTGCAGTGGCTCGCACATGTTGTTGAAAATTTAGGTGGTACCCCTCTTGTTACACAATGCGCCATTGTCGGTCCAAACAATTGCATACAATTAAAAATCTCGTTTGACATAGCCGTTCGAGGACAAAATTACTCCTCGCTGTCTTCAGAACCCATCCAAATGGTATCAATTGTTGGGTGGGGTACCCCTGCACTGGTTAAGAGGACTTATGAAAGGACCGCCGTGCAGGCATGTTTACAACAACTAAACGCTAATGGGTATTTTGTGCCAGATTACTTTTATTTTCTAATAAAGTCACTCGAGGAAGGAGAAAGTGTCACCACGACCGCAGAGAGACTTTGTCGGCTAAGTGAACATGACATGGTATGGAGCACGATTTAACTTTTTTAATCTTCTTATTCAGCATTTTTAATGCGTCGTAATAACATTATTCTTAACTGTAGGATATGTTTGGTCAAACCTTTGCGGCAATGAGCTTTCATGCAATTCTAGAGCAAGTGATGGATGTTGTGGGATTTTCTTACACAGATTCAAATGCTATACAAACAAGAAATTGGAAGTATCAGGCTCATCTTTCATTTTACAGGCCATATCGGTTTTCCTCGCCGCCACTGTTTGAAATTTATGGAAGTCCATGTGACCGTAATTGTGAAGCGATGGAGAGTGCACTGACTCATTCTCTGGCATATTTCGCTGAAGTTCTCGACTTCAAGATCGGAGACTTCAACTATATGGACTATCTAAGGAAGAAGAATGAAGTATGAAATATGTGTCGTGCATTGATGCACCCCTCTATCTTTGTTAAGACCGTACCTTAGGTATTCATGTATGAACTTTTTATGTTTGTAAGACCTTAATTAAGTATTGATGTATGAACTTTTTTATATTTTTTGTTAAGACTTTAAGTATTGATGTTAGGCCAGTGACTAATTTATTGGAAACCTTAATATTAGGGTTCTCACCTCCAAAGTATTGACTAAGCCTTAATATTAGCCTTTATCACAAATTTTGGAGACCTTAATATATATTAGACTAAAAAAAACAACAGGGTCATTGGGGGGGGGCGACCCTTTAGTCTCGGTTGGTAATCCAACCCGGGACTAAAGGCCAGCCCTCCACGGTCGCATGTGGCCTTTTGAGAGGTTCATGTCGATCCTCAAGAAATATGTTCTTAACCGTGCCCGTCCGGAAGGAAGCATTGCTAAGGGATATGGAACTGAGGAGGTCATTGAGTTTTGTATTGATTTTGTCGACACAATTGACTCGATTGGGCTTCCAGTATCACGACATGAGGGGAGGCTACAGGGAAAGGGTACCATCGGAAGGGAATCAAGTTTGAGTAATAATACTGATTTGTTCCATAAAGCACACCTAACAGTCCTGCAACAATCATCACTGATGACTCCGTATAGGATGGAACACGAGCAGATTATTGCTTCTCAAAATCCAACCAAATCTCCAGTCTGGATTGCACGCCGTCACTTGGAAACATTTCCCTGATGGTTGAGTGAACAACTCATCAAAAACTCAACGATTCATCCACAACTAGCTTTGTTAGCCAGGGGACCTTGTAGCACAATGACAAGATTTCAAGTTTACGATATGAATGGTTACAATTTTTACACGAGAGCTCACGATCGCAAAAGCACAAACCAAAATAGTGGTGTCCGTATGGACGTCATCGGAAAAGATGGGGGCAAGACCTGCTGTTATGGTATCATAGAAGAGATATGGGAGCTTTAGTACGGAGCGATGAACGTCCCTCTGTTTTTTTGCCAATGGGTAAACCTGAATGGCGTAAAGAAAGATGAATATAGAATGACAATAGTGGACCTTACCAAGATTGGGTTCAAAGATGATCCATTCGTGCTTGCCAAAGATGTGCATCAGGTTTTCTATGTGAAGGATATGACTAGCATACCGAAGAATAAAAATCCCCAAGAAGCAGGACCACAAGAGGCAAAGCGTCACATAGTTCTTCCAGGTAAAAGAGTAATCGTGGGAGTGGAGGACAAAACAGATCAATCCGATGATTATGATCAGTTTGATGGCATGCCTCCGTTCGCTGTCGAAGTTGACCCAAGCATATTGCTTGGACGTGAAGAGACACCGTACTTACGTGCTTGAGATTAATGTCATAATGTAATGATTATTGATCAAATCAATTGTGTATCGGTCTCAAAATTTTTATGAAGCTTGAATATGTCATGTGAGATTGACCCACCAAGTTTGAGATTTTTCTGAATTAATTTACTATGTTTTCGATTTAATTGAATTTCCGTGCGACATCACCTAGAAATTAAAAGTTGAGCTGAGAGCACCCCTGAAACGATCCAGAATGGTGCCAAACTTGGCCACAAGTTCTCTTGTGCCTTAGGAGTCTAATTTATCTGGAAGCCGAATCATAATTCTTGAGTTATTGATATGTAATTCACAATATTCTAGCTCCCTTAGCACGAAGAAAAAACCTAAAATACATTTAGTCATCAGAAAAATCTAAGATCTTGCGTGAGCTAATATTTTCAGTGTAAATGACAACCAAAAAAATTTCAGACCATTTCGACATAGATGGAGTACACGTGCTTCACAAAGCTATATAGAACCTTTCATCGAACCATGTCTATACCACTTATGTCTTAACGATTCTGAAGTCCATGCACTTTGCAGTGTTGTATCGGTCTCAAAATTTTTATGAGGCTTGAATATGTCATGTGAGATTGACCCACCAAGTTTGAGATTTTTCTGAATTAGTTTACTTTTTTTTGGGTTTAATTGAATTTTATTGGGAATGCACATCAATATTGCAAATGAAAATTGGAAGTGAATGTTTACAACTCTAAAATATAATTTTGCATAGCAAAGTACAGTTTATTATATTTTAACTAAATATAATTTTGCATGGAAAAAATAGTAAAAGTTACTATTTTTTTTGATTTCAAAGAGATAAATGTGAAAATGAGAAAAGAAATGGGAGGGGGAAAACAGTTCCCGCCGTAAATTACACTTTAGTCCCGAGTGGTGTTACGACCCTAGACTAAAGGAGGGCCTTTAGTCTCGGGTGGTAACACCACCCGGGACAAAAGGCCGAAATTTTGCCCTTGCGGCCCTCCCGCGTGAAAGGGGCCTTTAGTTCCGGGTGGAGATACGACCCGGGACAAAAGGGGGGCCTTTAGTCCCGGGTCGTATCACCACCCGGCACTAAAGGCTCCTTGCTCCCGGGTCTGATTACGACCTGAGACTAAAGAGGGGGGATATATATCCCACGGATCCACCCCTTCTTCCCCAACTTCTCCTCTTCACACTTCGTCGTCCGGCGTCCCCCCTGCTGATCTCCACCGGCCGTCGTCTTCTCCCGTCGTCGCCCCTGCCTCCGTCCTCTTCGAAGCTCGCACCCCGCCGTCGTCGACCCCGTCGCACCCCGCCGTCCTTGCCCGCGCTCGGCCGGCCCCGCGCCCTCCGCCGCCGCCGGAGCTCCCGGCCGCCGTCGTCCGCACGCCGCCCGTTGACCCCGCCTGCGCCCGGCTGTCGTCCCCACGCCCGTCGAAGTCTCTGCTGCGCCCGGCCGTCGCCCGCCGTCGCTCCCGGCCACCGTCGCCCCCGCTCCGCCGCCGCCACTCCCGACCGCCCGTTAACCCCGCTCCGCCGCGCCCGGCCGCCGTCTCCCCCGCGCCCAGCCGTCCGCCCGCCGCCGCTCCCGACCGCCGACGTTGTCGCCCCCCTCAGCCCGTCGTCGCTGCCGGTGAGGGGATCTGCTGACGTCAGCCCCTGATGGCTGACGTCAGCAATTTTTTTAATGTTTTCAGTTAATTTATTTATGAATTTAGATTAGAATTAGAGATTTAGAGATTTTAGAATTGAATTTAGAGATTTTAGAATTGAATTTGGAGATTTTAGATTTGAATTTAGAGATTTTAGAATTAGAGATTTTAGATTTGAATTTAGAGATGAAATATGTATTTAGAGATGAAATGTATTTAGAGATGAAATATGTATTTAGAGATATTAATTTTTTCGCTCGCCCGACAATTAGGTAGTATCGCTCGACACGCTCGATTCTTTCCCGACTCGCTCGACTCCCGCCCGACTAGCTCGACCCCGCCCGACACTTAGGTTTTCTCGCCCGACTCGGTCGACTCCCGCCCGACTCGCTCGACTCCCGCCCGACACTTAGGTAGTTTCGCTCGACTCTCGCCTGACACTTAGAAATCATTTATGTATTCAGAAATCATTTATGTAATCAGAAATTCATTTATGTGCTCAGAAAATTATTTATGTGCTCAGAAAATCATTTATGTATTCAGAAATTCATTTATGTATCCAGAAAATAATTTATGTGGTCAGAAAATCATTTATGTATTCAGAAATTCATTTATGTATCGAGAAAATCATTTATGTGCTCAAAAAATCATTTATGTATTCAGAAATTCATTTATGTATTCAGAAAATCATTTATGTGCTCAGAAAATCATTTATGTGCTCAGAAATTCATTTATGTGCTCAGAAATTCATTTATGTATTCAGAAAATCGTTTATGTGCTCAGAAAATTATTTATGTGCTTAGAAAATTATTTATGTGCTCAGAAATTCATTTATGTTTTCAGAAATTTCTAGTTATGGATAACAATGAGGACGAGGAGCGGCTGATGGAGAGCCTTATTGCTGGGGGTCCAAATACCGAGGTCCCAACCTTCACTGAGGAGGAGCGTAGCCAGGCGGATGCGTTCCTCAACATAACCGGGGACATCGACACCCGCACTGCGGACATCGACAGCCGCGCCGAGGACAATAATGAAGACCTTTTCATAGTTAATGCAGAAGGTTCCAACGAGGTATATATATCATGCATTAACAAATCCATAAATGCATTAACAACGAGGTATATATATCATTCTGGAACCCCGCGTGAATAACAAATCCGCAACTTGTAGGCTTCAACCTCGACAAGCAAAAAGACTAAGAGAGGCCGTACAAAAGTAATCGTCGATCATGACGTGAAGTTTCATATCACTAAAGTGAACGAGCTTGGCCAGCCATGGGAACAAAAGAAGGTCAGGGACAAGTTTGTGTCCCAATGCGGTGCTATTGTGAGGGACAACGTGCCCATATCATATAGAGAATGGAAGGGAAGGGAAGATAATCCATGGGTGGTTCCGGATTCACTTAAGAATATGTTATGGGATGATATCCTAAAACATTTCACACTTCCACCGGGCGTGAACGCAAACCTTGTGAAGCAGTGGACTTTCACGAAGATGGCAACTCAATTGCAGAGTTTCAAGAAGCAGCTGCACAGAGATTATATCAAGCAGAATCAAACTCCAAATTTTGATGATTATCCCAAGCTAAAGGATCACTGGCAGTCCTTTGTGGATTACAAGAATAGTGAAGAATTTGCCCACAAGAGCGCACGAGCTCAGATTAGTGCAAGTAAGAAGACGGATTACAACCATCGTCTTGGTCGCGGTGGTTACGCGGTTGCAGCACCCAAGTGACGGAAGATTGAACAAGACCTCCTCAATAAAGGTATCGTACCAGCGGTCTTTGACTGGGAAGAATGATCGAAGAATTGGTATTATGCCCGCGGTGGAAGATTGAACCCTGATGATGGTTCCCTCGAATTCCCACCCACGTTACCGGAGGCAGCACATGAGATAATAAAAAAGAATGAAGACATCAAAGCGGACAGATTGGTTCCTGACAGAGACATGGATGAGCTCACTTTGGCACTCGGGAATCCGGAACACCCAGGACGTTGCAGGGGCTACGGGGTAGTCCCGTGAAAGTTTGCTTTCAAGGGAAGCGCTGACACCTACAGAAGCCGCAAAAGAAGAAGGGAGCGTGAAGAGGGGCGGTGGCGTGAAATGATGGAGCAGAGACTTAAAGATCAAGAAGAATGTATGAATGCAGAGATTGAACGACGAGTGGCCACCGCGGTAGCTCAGATCACCCCTGCCGGAGCACTGCCCCAAGCACCGGTGGATCCCGTCATTAGCCCTTCCGCTCGCAAAAGCAGTTGTGCTTCCACAGAGGCCCCCGAAGAACAAAGGGCAGCAAACCAAGAAGAAGTTCAAGTAGAGGACAACGAACGGTACCCTGTGGATGAACTCTGTCAGCGCACCGCATGTGAGCTGCACAAGCCGATCGGCAACATCACAATGACGGTATAAACCTGATTATACGTGCAATTATCTCAACCTTTGATGCATGTCTCAGGCATTTAATAACTTCATCATTTCTCTACATATATATAGGTGGCGTACGGAATGGCTTTAGCACATCTCCCAGGACGTACAAGCCACGGCATGGAGATTCCAGCTGGCTACGCCTCAGTTGGTTTGGAGGAGATTGTTGACCCAAAGTTTAATGACATAGAGCTAGGCATCCAAGGAGGTGACGGGGAAAGGACACTCCACGATGCGCTTCACAGTATCATATTGTGGCCCAAACGTTACATCATAATACCTAACATGCCGCCACCGATCCCTCCGAGTGTTGCCGAGCAGCAGCCACTATCTCCCGGGCCGTCAATGATCCCTCCGAGTGTTGCCGAGCAGCAGCCACCATCTCCCGGGCCGTCACCGGGCCGGTCATCGCCGAATGATTGGAGTTCACCGTCTCCACAATGGGGGAATTCTCCTGCCGCGAGCGATGGCGATCGTCAGCAATCACCACCAAAGCATCAATCACCACCAAAGCAGCCTTCACCAAAGCCTGCTAAGAGGAGGTCCTGATCAAAATCTACCGCGTCTATGCCCGTGCCAAATCCGGATCCCCCGAAGAAGAAAGGGAAAAAGCTGCCTGTTAAAAGGAAGCTGCCATATGACATGACAGCATCAGAAAATGAGGCGGAGTGTGATAAGCACTCAAGGCGTGGATTGAAGGGAATAAAGAGGCTGCTAGACAAAAACTGCTCGAAGAAAAGGAAGTAGAAAAGAATAAAGATCGTCCGCAGAAACTCAAAGCTTTCATAGAGATGAAGGAAGCAGAAAAGAGACAAGAAATTATAAAACTCCTACTAAGTGATTATGACCGGTCGCTGCACAAGTCCCTAAAGAAGAAGAGACAAGGAGGGTCACCAAATAGTTACATCAACCAAGTACCGGGGTCGATGATGCCACAGGATTATAGGAAGAAGAAGAAGGCAACAGAAGCGTCGACATCGACGAAAGAGCCTTCAACGAAGAAGGCAACACAAACGTCGACGTCGGCGAAAGAGCCTTCAACAAAGAAGGCAACACAAACGTCGACGTCAGCGAAAGAGCCATCAACGAAGAAGGCAACAGAAGCGTCGACGTCGATAGTACAGACTTACGGCGCCTCCAGCCTCACTGCAACTGAACGAGCTCTTGCACTTATGGACACATCACAACTAGCAAATGTCATTCAAATGCAAGAAGCAACAGGGCTCCCACTAGAATATGTTCTTGGCCACGAATCACCTCCTCAGGACAAAAACTTTGTACCTAGATAGCACTACGAGCATGGGAAATCTTTTGTCAGGCCTGAGTTGGTGAAGAAACTCCATACTCAGATGCGCAGATTGCATGACTTCTACATGAAGACATCTAAGGTGGGCCTGGAGATGATTGACATGCTTGTTAAATCGGGAGATTTTGCTGGTGAAGGCGAGAAGTTGGTCTGGCTGCAATTCAAGGATATTTATGAAATTTACCATCTCGACTCCTTGAATACCGATCTTGTCATGGCCTGGTGCCTGTAAGTGACGGTGCAATACATACCCTAATTAACAAATTAATGCATATTCTAATTATTAACTTTGTCTTTCATTTTCTGTAGCCTGAAAATGCATAACATGAGGAAGAATGGTTACCAACGAATAGGTTTCATGGACCCATCTTTAGTTAATCAAGATCAAGTAAAGCTCCAACCAGAAACAACATTCAAAACAATCCTAAGGACCTTGTGTAATTTGCATTATAAGGATTTGATACTTCTACCTTACAACTTCGAGTAAGTGTGATTACCATTTTAATTGCTAAGGGTTCGCATTTCTAATTATCTTAGTTAACATTATTTAGTTCTAATCTTTTGAGCTTCTATGTATATACAGTTTCCACTGGATTCTTCTCATAATTGATGTCAACAGAAGCAACGTCCTTGTCTTTGATTCGTTGAGAAGAGATCCGAACAAATACTTGGACCTTCAAGATATGTTTCAAGAGTAATAATTCTATCCATACGTTCCCTTTTATGCAATAGTGTGCTTTTACTAACACTATCTAGCTCTAACTTTCATTATTTTTTGCCAGAGCTTGGGAAAAATTCAAGGCTGTCAACCCTGGATAATGGAGACCTAGAATAAACTTCTCTACAAATTTTCCGGTACGTAAACAAAATAACAACTTCAGCTTGGGCAAATTAAAAATGTATAACACTAATTTTTCATAATTATCTTCTTCAATTTAGTGTATGAGACAGGAACAAGGGACACATTTATATGCGTACTATGTGTGTGAGTTCATCCACAATTTCTGCGAGGCAGATCCGTCAGATTATACTGTAAGTATTATTTTAAACCAGTTAATAATACATTTTTTCTAACCGCTTATATATTTAATTCTTGTGTGTAATATATTAAATTATTTGCACATTACAGAACAATATGATTAGGGACGCAATCAATGAGAAGGACCGACTCTTGGCGATTCAAGAAAGTCTCTGCGGATTCATAATGGACCAGGTGATTAATCCACAAGGCAGAAATCACTATGACGGTCATCGAATTGATAAAGTTTAATTAGCACCTTCGGTGGAACTTTAGACTAGAATTAGAATGAAACGGTATTTTGATGTATATATATACTACTTTCAGAAAATACTATCTATGCTTTTGATGTAATATAATGTGTGTATATATTTATTTATAAGTTTATTCTCTTCATATAGTACGTATAGTAGACACATATAATTAGTGCAAACATTTATACGTACATGTAAATTACACCCAAATACGTGAGAATATATGCGTATAACATTATTAGAATAATTGGAATTGAAACAAAAAAATGACAGCGGGGTCTTTAGTCTCGGGTGGGGTGGCGTCCAGGCGATGGTGTGCCCTCCCTTTTGTCCCGGGCGAGGCTACCACCCGGGACTAAAGGGGTGGCACACAGGCGCTGGTGTGCCCTCCCCTTTTGTCCCGGGTGGGGCTACCACCCAGGAATAAAGGCCACCCTTTATTCTCGGTTGCCCACCCGGTGACAAAGGGGGGGGCTTTTGTCTCTCCCTTTTCGTCCCGGGTGGGCTTTAGAGACTTAAAGCCTTTCCCACCCGGGACGGAAGGCTGTTTTTCCTCCAGTGCGAGACTGCTGCTGCTGTGAGTAAGGGTGCTACCTCTGCGGTGGGTACTGTGGTGGAGCTGACCTCTGTCGCTGGTGTGAGCCCTGGTGCCCTGCACGGTCTGCACACTGCCTCTTCTCTCCTCGGACCTCTACGTAGTCCAACCTCGACTTCTCCACTACCAAACCCTTGCCCACCAGGGTGTGAAGAGTAGCACAGTCGTGAGCAGCCAGGTGGTGCGCCGTCCCTCTGTGGAGTCCCTTACGGTACCAGTACATCTTCTTCTCCTCGGTGTTGGAGTCGTCTGGCGCGTACCGCATCAGCTCCTGGGAGCAGTTGGTGTACTCCTGTACTGACATCTGTCCCATCCTCAGGTGCCTGTACTCATCTGCCTTTCTATCCATCACCGCCTCTGGGATGTGGAACTCCTTGAAAGCCTCCACAAACTCCGCCCACGTGATGTGGGTCGGGTCCTCGTGCGAGTCACAATAGCTGTCCCACCAAGCTCCTGCGGTCCCGACCAGCTGGTGCGCGGCCACCGACACACACTCCTCCTCTGAAAGGTCCGTGAGCTCTAGCTTCTTCTCAATCTCCCTCAACCAGTTGTCTGCCACAAGTGGGTCTGTTGAGTTGTCGAAAGTCGGTGGGCGCAGCTTGGAGAAACCCTCCACTCTCTTCTGTAAGCTCTCTAGATGGTCCCTGAAGTTCCTCCGGTTGTTGTTGTTCTGAGACTCGACGTTGGCGATCATCTGCATCAGCTAGGTTTGAAGTGCCATCACTGCTGCTAGGTTGGGTGGTGGTGCCGGCTCCTCCTGTTCCTGCTCTGGCTCAGGCTCAGCCTCCTCCTCGGGCTCCTCCTCTTCGGGGTCATGGTTCACTGGCGCACGGCCTCCTCGGCCTCCTCGTCCTCCTCGCCCGCTGCGGTGTCCACCACGACGTCCGCCACGTGGGGCACGACCTCCACGGTGGCCACGACCTTGACCTCCTGCGGGGAGAGGGACGTCCTCCTGCTCGGTGTCCTCCCGGGCTGCCTCCTCAAAACGGCATAGGAGCCGTCCTGACCATCTCACCCCTGTCATCTGTTCCAAGAATTGAGATTGTGAGAAACGAGTTGTCAGAAATTAACTTTAAGGTACTTAAACATATAAGGAGTATCTAGCTAACAACAAACAATTTTCACACAAGCATATAAGAAGAATAAACTCCGGCAAAAGATCGATAACTCCAATCACTCATGCAAGATCACCATACAAAAGGTGTGTATCTTGAGGCCTACTCCACAACCTTCAAGATTACACGGAAGCATGGGAACTACTACGCGATACATATAGGGTGGTCAACTAAACATGATCAACAAGAAGAACTCTACTCTAGCTGATTATAGGATCATCCCCTCAAGGTGCCTGCCTCTGAACGGTAGCTGGTGAGTACGGTGGTGATATTGTCTTCGGACTGGGTGTAACTGAGTAGAACGGTGGGTCGTTCACTCCTAGGTAGTCTGGAATCTCAATCTCTGGTAGGTTGAAGTAGTTCGCCAAGCTTCCCATGGCTCTGTTCATCTCTGGAGTGTTAGTACTGCCTCTCGGGTACGGTGGCTGTGCTGGAAGCTGAGTAGGTGGTAACTCGAATGTCTCAGTCCTCAACTTAGGCCTCTTCTGCGGTGGTACTAGCTCTGCAACCTCTCTGAGCTCTGTCACTCGCCTCTGGTCCGAGTCTCTCCACGCTGAGCTAGTCCTGCTAGCTGTGTCCTGTGCCTCGTACACTTTGCCTCTCAAGTGCCACAAGTGGTTGTAGTTCTGAGTCAGCCTCTCCTCGAGTCCCCACAACCTCGTTTGGTAGTCTGTGCAAGCGGCTCCCAGTGACTCAACCAAGTACTTCGTCTCCCGAAGCTTCAACCTGTCCTCTCTGGCTGCTGCTGCTGACTCTCTCAGAGTAGCCTGTGTAGCTTCCAGTCTTGCTTTTAAGGTGGCGATCTCCAAGGCATCCCTTTCAGTACTTGCTCTGGCAGCTGCGAGTCCCCATTCTGTGATCTGTATGTTCCTCCTGTGTGCCTCATTGAGAAAGAACTCCAGGTGGCTGTTCTCTCTCTCTAGCTGAGCGTTTCGTCCCAAGGTGTCGTCCCACTTACGCCTCAGAAACACTATCTCTGAATCAGCCCAGTAGAGTGCCTGGTCTTGAGCTTGAATGAACCTGCTGGCCATCTGCTCCTTCTCATCCTTGCCCTCTGTGTTCTTCTCAGTGTAAGCTGTCTGGTCCTTGTGCCACCTGCTGGGGTCGTACACTGCTGTCGGCAAAACTCCGAAAGGTGTATCCTTCAGCCTCTGCTCCAACTGCTGGCACACTTTCTTCAGTGCGAGTCTGGCACAACACTGGTGAGCTTCCAAGGTTGAGTTGTCAAAACATGAGACCTTGACTTCCTCGAACTCTGGCACATGAGGATTAGCTGGTATCTTCAGGGTCAGCTCTGTCGGTGCCTGGTCAACAGCTGTAGTGGTGCGTCCCTCGTAGAACACCTCGCTGGTCTCCACTCCAGCTGTCTCCAAACACTCCTTGAGGATCTTGCAGAACCCTCCGGCCCACTGGCCGTCGGTCTTGAGGGGGATCCACGTCAGCTGGTCCATCTGCACATTGTTAGGGAAGTTAGTAAGAGTTAGTAAAGTTAATCAAGGTAGTAAAGATCAAGCTATTTATATAAAATTTCACAGAGTGTATATAAAGCACAAGGTGTTAGGCTTTCCTATACTATCGTCCGTTCCTAGGCTCGTCCAACGGTCAAGCACGACTCTGATACCAACTGAAACGAACCAGATTTCCAATAAGGGAAACCCGATCCCTGCACCTCGGTGATAGTCCCAGGAGGCTATCACGTGCAAATCCCTATCTCAGAAAGTAAAGAAAACCGTACAACAGAAGGAAATATATGAAGGTCCACATAAATAATATTATATTAATTAAGCATCTGAGTACATCATTTCGGCACAAGCTGGGTACAAGTCCAACTGGACTGAATCAAACAGAGTAAACATCTACGCAGCAGCTCTCATGCAGCGAAGTAGACTCCATCTCCCAAAGGCAAGCTCGAGTGTAGGACGACCTCAGTCATCCCATCCGTTGTGCTCAAAGTTGTAGTCCAGCTCCTGGTCTGAAAACCCGTCATCTACTCGATAAGTGAGTAGGTCATGCCATCTTCCCAACAAAGAGCATAAGCAAAAGAGAATAAATCTAGTATGCATGGATATTCCTATATATTGCTGTAGAAGGTTATGCAAGCAGCGGTAGCAACATCAAGAAATGCAGAATTGCCGAGAGGTCACCATCTCCGAGGAGATCCACACCTCCGAGGCCAACACCTCCGGGGTCAACACCCCAACCAAGGAAAGAATCACCAAACACTGGATCTCAACCGAGTCACAACATCCCACTCTCATCTGCGATGTGGGGTCACCAACTCCTATCCCCACATCTCAACGGCACGAAGCCGGGCTCACACACACAGGGGAGAGAAAGCAGCACAAGAAGAGACTAGCTAGAGTAACAGACCTGTGGGCTGTCCATACCAGTGGACACGGACTATAGCTATAGGTTTAACACTCTGCAGAGGTTGTACAACTGGACCCACCGGATAGGGCAGAAACGGATGCCTCTGATCCACATCCCTACCTAACGGCCGGAGACCTAGCAGTGGGTGGCACTCTCCTGCCTCTCCGAACCTGACTCGTCCTGACTAGGGAGCGAAACTTGCCAGCAGGGCCTCGAAGCTGTGAAACCATCCCCGGAGGAGCCGGGGCGACGTCTGCTCGGGGGGTATAACCCGTCCCCCTCACACGATCACACCGATCCGCCTACAAGCTGAGTGCCAACCACCAACTAGTTCTCAGACCGAACCCTGCCCATACATGAGCAAACGGTTTGTACGAAAAATAGCCCAAAGATCACAGTTAAACTGTCGATCGATCCTTAATTGCAAGAGCGAGCACTCACCAACTCCATCCGAACGACACGCCGCTAGGGCGGGAGGCCAAGTCGCATCTCCCCTAGACAAGCATTCCAAAAGTAACCAAAGCGGCTCGCTCCCGCGAAACACGTCAAGGATACACACTCACACAAAACACACGCTAGAATACCGAGATATCCCAATCTCAGTTCAAACCAGAGATCCATCCATAACTAAGGGTAAAATATATGGATAGATATAGCTGGGAACTAGCTAGGGGTCTGTAGCTAGTTCCAAAAGTAGGTATTTCAAGGAATAGGGTAAACAATTCTAAGGTACGGCTAAAAGTTGTCCATGCAATTCAAGAACATGCACAAATAATAATTAAGCACTAGCAACTAAAGCATACATAGGAGCTATATGTTTGGGAGTGACATGACACCTGGCTGGCGTCCGTAGTCCTGGTCTGGGTTGAAGTCGAGGTCGTAGGCCTCCTCCGGATCGTAGCTCGGGTCTGTGCAGCACGAGATATGAGACGCTAAATTACCGGTAATCAACTAAGCATAAATCCAAAGAAACCCAGTTCTAAAAGATCCAAAAAGATCCGATCTATCTACAAACAACACCGTCTTATTTTAAGAAAAATAATGAAACTGGTTTCATATTTCTCGGAGTTATAAATAATTAGTTATGAATTTTCAAAGGTTTATAGATTGATAAATTAATTTTCAAATTCATTTATAAATCAGAAAAGAATTTTTAATTTTGAAAATAAACGATGACGTCAGCATGACATAAGCGTGACTTCAGCGTCAGGGTTAGTGGGCCGTTAGTGGGCTGAATTTGTTAGTGGGCCGAAATAGGCCTAAAGGACTCAGCCCAGTGGGTCAAATGGACTAAGTCCATTCCTCCTCCCTGAACAAAAATCCGAGTTCGCAGAGAAAATGGAAAAGAGGCCGGCGCTGGGCCGTAATGGGCTACGACCCAAGTGGCTCTCTTTACTTTCACAGAGAAGAAGTCCACAGCTGCCCCCTGATCTCAGCTGGGAGGCAGCGGTGCACCTTGCCACTCGCGCGCTCGTCGGCGCGCCCTGGCGCGCATCCGGCGGCGACGGGTGAATGACGAATGGCGGCGGTGATGGCTCCGGTAGGCGAGCAAGAGCAGCGCGATGACCACTAGGGATATGAGGTTAGGTTAGCGCGGCCACGACCCTGGGGTGGAGCTTGTGCGGTCGGTGAGTGGCGCGACACAGAGATTGGCTCGGCGCGGCACGGCGCGCGGCAGCGACAGTGCGACGCGGTGGACGGTTCACACGCGCATAGTAGAAACATGCAGCGCAGCGGTTAAGCACCTGGGTGTGCTCGTCCCATGCTCGTGTGCGCGCAGGCCTAGCCTGGGCGCGACATGGCTGTCCGGCGCACGAGAGCCTGGAGTTCCAGGGCCGCGGCGCGGAGCAGCGGTGCGCGACGAGATGCAGCGGCGGTGCGAGCACAAGCATCAGCAGAACCTCAGCGCGGCACGGCTAGCACGTAGGTGTGCTTGCCTGGGCACGAGCGCGCACGTAGGGTCTTCCCTAGCCGCGACTCGGCTGGCCGGTGTGCGCGAACACTTGGCGAGCCAAGGCCGTGGCGCGGCACGGGTAGCGGCGGCGGCAAACGCTCCTGCAGAAGATCACTGCACGAAGGCCGAGCACAAACGAGCAGCGCGAATACAGAAGTAAGGCGGTGAGGACCGGCGTGGCGCTGGGGTGCGCCACGGTGGTGCACGCGCGGACAGGGCACGACTCGAAGGCCGGCGCATCATCACAGGCAGATCAAGGTAGAGAGAGAGAGAAGCAAGGGCGCGGAGCGGCGGCTCACATCGGGGCGAAGGTGTAGACGTGACCGTGACGAATACGTCGGTGAAGTGGCGTCGGTGTACTCGGCGGCGCGACTTGCTCTGCTCTGGCGGTGGCTTCGACGCGGACGGCCTCCTCCTCCTCACGGACGGCCCCCAGACTTGGTGGCTTCGGCTTCGGCGAGATGGCGCGGTGGCGAAGCACCTCCTCTTCTTCCTACTTCTCCCTTCACCCGGCGGCAGAACAAAGGATGGGGAAAAGATCCCCCAAATGGTGAGGAAGCCAAATGGGACTTGGCCTTGGGGCTTGTAGGTGCGCACGGGGTCGAGGGGACCAGGGAAACCGTGTGGGGCACAGCTGTCCCCTCCACCTTGCCTTGGCGGTGAAGGCGCAGCGCGCGGAGCGCAAGGTTGCTTGGCGCGTGAGTTTGAGCAGGGGCAAAGCAGTTATTTGGGGGCAGCGAGAGCACGGGGGTCTGCATGGGCGTGCGTGCGGGCCCTTCGGCGTGCGCGCCAGCTCGGCGGAGCGGCACGGCCTGGCGCGCGTGCGCGGAGCGGCGCGACGATGCGGTGCGGTGGTGCCTGGTCAAGACGGGCGAGGGGGAAGATGACCAGTGACCCCGGGGCGGTCCCACCTGTCACTGAGTTGAGTTCGGCGGGGCGCGACGTGGGGCTGTGTTGGGCCGCCTTGGTGGGCCGCGTGCCTGAAGCGGGGAAAAGGTGGTCACGGGCCGAGAGTTAGAGGGGAACGGATGGACTTGATTTGAGGTTAGCTGGCCCAGGATAGTTAGGATTTTTTAATATAGTTTGAATATAAGTTTAAACTTTATATTTGAATTTGAATTTATTCAAATTCAAAACACACTCAAATAAATCTAAATAAAATCCATAAAATCCAAATCACTTACTTTTACCATAATTTGAATAGGTAGCAGGAAGACTCGGCGATGGCAAAGGAGGACAGGTGCAGGGAACTGCCGCAACCAAGACAACGGCAACAATGCCCCAGGACCAAACGGAGCCGTCCGAACCACCTTGCCGCCTAGGCACCGAAAGCATCCCGACGGAGGATCGAAACCGTCAGACCGCTGGCCCCGAGAAGAGGGAGGAGCTGGGTCGCCGACGGGAGGAAGGGCAGCGGGCACTAGCAGAGGGGGGCACAGCGGCCGCCGGCACGGGGGGAGGGGCCGCGGCTGCCAGCCCGGAGAAGGACGCCGGCAGGGAGAAGCCGGCCGCCCAGGAGGGGTCGCGGCCGACAGCGGGGAACGGTCCGCGAGCGCAGTCGATGAGGTCGGCGGGAAGATGGCGCAAACATCAGGCATTGGCGAGGAGGAGTCAAGGCTGCTGTCGAGGGGAAGGTTCTGAGTTGGAGGAGCCGAGCCGGTGAGGGAGAAGGGCGAGGTCCTCGAGGCATCGGGCGTCGCGGGGGGAGAGGGGGCGTCGGGCGCCGCGCCCAGATCTAGGTTGGGAGGAGCGCCGGCGACGCCAGTGCGGAGAGGGAGGCCGACGCCGCTGGGTCGACCCAGGCTAGATCTAGGGTTGACCCGGGGCAGGCCCGCAGAGCGGCAAGTGGCGACGGACGCAGGCGCCACTGCGTCCAGGCCGCCCAGGCCCATGTCGCGGCCGCCCGTTGCGCGGCAACGGTGGACGAGGCCGCCTGGTGGGGCACATCAACACGAGGCAGGGGAACCTGGCCGAACACGGCGACGAGCATCCGCGCCAGCACTCGCGGCAGAAGCGACGCGTGCATCCCGCCGAGGCCAACACCGTCGCGGGAGCGGGGGGGGCTCCTGGCACATCCCGCATGGTCATCTCCTCCTCGGCATCGTCGACGAGGTCGCCGGCGCAGGGGAGGCTGACGACAAGGCGCACAATGGCCTGGTCGTGGAGGTGCGGGGTACCCAGGGCGCCCGCGGAGGCGCTGGGTGCCACGCGGCGCGTAGGACCCAGAGGAGGCGGGGTGGGACCGCATGCGCAGCGCGGGGAACCCAGAGGAGGCCGGGGGCGGCACCGCATGCCGGCAAAGCCAGAGAAGGAGGCGGCGGCCGGCGGACCCGAGCTCGAACCAGATCTAGGGTTACAAAGGGGCGCACCGGGGGAAACGGGAGGGAGGGGAAAGAAGGCCCCCGTGCGGCGGGAGGTTGGCGCCGAGGGCGACTGCCGCCACCGGCCGGAGCCGCGGGCGAGGCGGGCGTGACCAGACGGGGGACGAGGAGTGAGGTGGTGTGGTGGCGCCGCGGGGGAGGAAAGGAAGGGAGACAGGGGAGGAGGAAGAAAGAGAGAGAGGTTGGGGGGGGGCGAGTCGCCCCGGGAGGGACGACGCGAGGGACGGGTTCCGAGGTTCGACCGAGTAATTAATTAGTAAGAATCAAGCAGAATCAATCTTGACCTTTTTCTCCTGGATATGCATCTTTGCTAGATGATTGGCACTATGATTTTGATCGAGACTAGAAACTTAAAAACTCTAGGTAATAAGCAATGTAAAATCCTTAGTAGATAACGTAAGACCAAAATCTAGAAGATCACTGAGTTGTATAATATATATCGGGAACAAATCTACATTGTTAAAAAAGAAAAACAATAAGTAGATTTGGTAATTTCTCAACTAAATTCAGGAAAATGTGATCATCCAAGTGGATAGGTTCTAGTTCTACCATAATAAATCTAACGAGCTGAGCTATGATGAGTTCGGGCAAAAGTGCTTGATACTTAATTACCCAGAATATATACTACATTTAAATCTTTAAATCACACTACACAATTTTTTATATAGGTATGCTCTGTTTCATATGAGATGGTTAAATAGTAAAAAGCACATCAAAATTCATGTGCCATTGTCTTGGGCCCACTTGCGAGCAAATTAAGTTGCATATATAGTTGATACCTTTTGTACTTATTTCTGTCTTCTACTATTTATGTGGGCACAAAGCAACCCCTTGAGGCCTTCCCTTCAATAGAAGCAAGTGAACCACGCAGACCCTCTGCTTTTCTGATCAAATAGCTAGGAGGAGGCATCATGAATGGAGGCAATTTGTCTGCAAGTAACAACTGTCATCCTGTCTGTCATCCCTTAAGTTCCTGAACCGAGAGCTGTGGCTCTGTGCTCAGCAACAGAATTACTAAATGTTACTGTATCACTGTCCTGTGTCTTCCTTGAGCACATGCACAGCGTCACTTGAAGAGGAGCACAATCTCAAGGTAGCCATCCGTAAAGTTGTACGAAGTGTACGATATGGTCACCATTACCAACATCATTGCACTTATCAGCACTGCTGGATGGTTTCAGTGGATGGAAATGATGGATCATGAAGATGGATACAACAAATGATACTGTTGTATTGTTGATCAATGAACTCACACGCATGTCTAGGTGTGCTGTTTACCATTTTGTAGTCAAAATAACAATTCTCTCCATCATGTTCTCTATCAAAAATTCATGACACATGTACAATTCCTTGCATTCCTTATTTTACAAGTATTGAATGAACAGAGGAAACACTTCCTTTTAAGGAAGAACAGAGGAGACAGTAGGGATTGATCGAGATTCAATTACTTATGCTCAAAGATATATACTAAAAAACAGTTATCTGTCTACTCTGTCTTAGAGACACCTGCGCTCTAGACACACACACACACACACACCAGCCAAGTGACAGCTTATAAAAAAAAATCAGCTTTCGTGTCAAATAAAATGTATACCTATAAAAGACGGCTAGGCATCCCGAGGATGTGAATATGCTTCGGCATCAAGGATGTGAAAATATTTGTAGAAAATGGAGGCATCAGGAAAAACTCAAATTGTTGAACTTGTGCTGCACCTCATGGTTATGTAGTTTCGTGTGTTCTTGAATAATGGTTTGTGCCTTTTGTCCTTGTGATCATCTCATTAGTTGGTTTGGCAATGTTGCTCAAAGCATGCATATGTGGTATGGGTACCTCATGTAGTCTCAAGGGTGTGTGGGGAGCTAGTCCAATGGAGACTTTTAGAGTAAAGTTTCCTCTCGATCTGTTTCATTTAATAGTCAAAATCACGAGATCTTTACCTGTTGGTAGGTCTGTTTTTTCTAAATACAGGAGCATTTTTTACCAATACAATGTGGTCTAGTTTTTGTAGAATTTGTATTACAATTTATTTCCATACTAGTAACTTTTATGGGCTCTTTTACGATGGACCATACCACCAGGTGGTGGTATGCAGTATACGACTATTTTTAGTAAGGGTAAATAGATAATTTTTGCAACATCGGGCCAAGAAAAAAATTTCGTTTATGCCACCAAGAAAAATTTGAAATGAAAATTTTTGGAAAAAATCATTTTCGAAATTTGAAAAACATTGGCCATACCAGGGAAATGAAAATTTTTTGGAAAAAATCGTTTTTGAAATTTGAAATAAAAATTTCGTTTTTGAAATTTGAAAAAAATTTGGCCATGCCACTCTAGGAAATGATTTTTTTTGAAATATTTCATTTATGCCACCAAGAAAAATTTGAAAAAAATTGTTTTTGAAATTTGAAATGAAAATTTTGGTTTGAAATTTGAAAAAAAATTTGGCCATACCACGAGAGGGAAATGAAAAAAATGAAATGAAGAAATCATATATTTCGTTTATGCCACAGAGAAAAAACTACCGACAATACCCCTATACCACCTATGTATACCACCCTGTACCACTAGTGTTAGCTGTGGTGGTATACAATTAATCTCAACCGTCGGATCCTTCTATACTGGTCATTTTCCAATAGTGGTATGAGGTGATATGGTCCACCGTAAAAAAACTCCAACTTTTATATGGGTCACCGTAAAGAAGACAGCCGGACAGAGTCAGCTAACAAGGCGACCAGATTATTAAGAAATATAGTAATAATTCATCTTCATAGTTTGATTGATAGCCTCCTTTATACATAGTGAGAGGGTGGCCCCTAAGGCCAATCTAAGTGCATAGTCCAAAACATGTCTAATCATTTCTGTAACCATTTGGCAGTTGGTACATTGCTTCTTTTTTGTAAACACAGGAACTTTTTTAATGCAGACAATATTTGTGGCCTTCTGTTTTTTATGTAAGCCAATCATGTCTGTCTTGATTATTAATTGTGGAACTACATATAGCTACATTCTTCTTTTAATTATGTCGTGGTGAAAAAATATTTCTTTGTGTACTACAGAATTGTGAAACAGGAAAGCAGTTATCTAATGTATTAGGTCATGACATTATTAAGGCAGAGATCAAAGACATGTGCAACGCTTCAGTTCAGGAGTAAAGATGGGCATATATACATCTACTCCGTAGTTATCATCTCATGGCATTATATATACAACATCAACTTCGTTATCCAAGTAGGCAATTCTACATGTTGAAAGTGTCCAGACGCGTTTTCGACTAGCATGCCATATTCAACGCTCATTTGCACTACTCATACACAAAAAGGAAACATAGAGTAGAATGAGAATACAACATGTCGTCATGTCGATGCACAAGGTATATGTGTTAGTAGGAGATGGAGGCACCGGGAATTTCTATTCAACCACCTTGGCCAAATCTGCAGTAATGCGCAATTGATCATTGTTCGTTGTTTATAGATGAAATTAATGGACGTGGCACTCCTCTGAGGGCAGACGAGCAACGTGCATCTATAATTTCATCTATCAGTTCAATTATCTAATTTTAAGGTCTAACTTTAGTTGTGGACCCCACATAAGGATCTGGCTTCATCAAGTTGCACGGAATAGCGGACTGTCATATTAAGCATCTCCAGCAAATTTCGGTCAAATCTACTAAAATTTTATAGTGTGAACGCGAGTTTTTAATTCTAGGGTCCGGCTCTGAAGGTGGGTCCCACATATAAATTTGTCACACCCTGAAATTTCCAATTTCAGGATATGAATAGAAAGAATAATTAAACAATGAATTTCTCATAATTTTAAAATTTTTCCAACATTTATTTCTTTACAGGAAATATAGTGTAGGAAAAGGCATTATTTGTTTTTCTAAATTAAATAAAATGATTATGTGTGTTGCGTTCATGCCGATGCATCTTGGTGTTCATGAGTGTAAAATGTTTTAAAAACACGCTTAGGTGATGACAAAACCCTTCCGAGAATTTTTCGGCTTTTCCTGGAATTTATTCTCACTTTTCTTGAGCTCTTTCTATATATTAGAAGGCTCTAAAATCTTTTTCATGAGCTCCAAATATTTTATTTGGATTGTTCGTGTCTCAATCTATCTCTGGGAATTTTCTTGGAATTTTCTTGGAATTTTTGGCATTTTTGAGTATTTTTCGTGCTTTTAATAACATTTCTAGGTTTTCCTGGAATTGTTTTCGAAAAGGTATTTCAGAAAAAAAGAAAATCTAATCCTATCCTATTCTACCGGGCCGAGCCCGAAGGCCCGACCCGCTCCGGCCCAGCCGCAGGCCCGCCAAGGCCCAGCCGCAGGCCACCCAGCGCCGCCGCGGGAGTCCGAGGGCACCACGGCCGGTGCGCCGCCGCCTCCCTTGGTGTGCATGCCACGCAAGGCCGCGCGCCCGTGCCTATAAAGCCGCCGCCATGGCCCGCGTGCCCTGCTGCCGCTTCCCGTCGCTTGCGCCGCCGCTCGTAGAGCGCCGCCGCGCACGCTACCACCGGAGCTGAGCGCCGCTGGCCGCCTGATCCGCCGCCCCCGTCGTTCCCAAGCGAAGCCGACGCCACCTCGAGCTCCGCAGCGCCGCACTGAAGCCGTCGAGCCCTTCCCATCGCCGAACCCGCCACCAGAGAACCCCTGGAGCGCCGCCGCCACCGTGAAGGCCGCTGACCGCCGTCGTACTCCACAATCTGGCCGTCTCTCATCCGTCTCCACCGCGGTGAGCATACAATCGAGGTCTCCCACCTCTCCTCCATCCCCTGCACCGCTCGCCCGAGCCCCTCGCAGCCCAGACCGCCGGCAATCGAGGCCTCCAGAGCCGCCGTCCGCCCTGCCCTGTCCCTGAACCGGAGGAGGAAGAAGACCCTATTTTGCGTTTATGCCCCTAGGGTCTCCTATAATCCCCAGTAGTTGTTTTGTGTCTTGGTTATCTCGCAGAAAACCCCCTAGATCTATTACCCTCCAGATCCAGTCCACTCTGAAGTTCTTGCGTGTAAGCCCTCGGGTTTATATACAAAATTGTGTATATACCATCGTTTTTCGCAGTTATGCCCCTGGAAGTTCTGAAATCTTGCCAGCAAGTCCCTAGAGCTTCGTTTATCCATATCTTCTATGTTTTAGCTCTGTTTTAATCCGTTCAAGTTGCGTTAGGTTCATAATAATGTAAAGTACACGTTAGTGGTGAGTTTTCTTTATGTATGTTTTCTGAAAATTAATTTGATATTAATTTTGATTAATGCTTAGTTATACATGCCTTTTATAAATAAAAGTAATATAGTGCTACACACCATTTTCATAATTAATGTTAATTTGATTAATAATTATTTCACATGCTTTTATACACAAAATCTAAATAGATCCTTACCTCAGTTTTTCATAAACCAAATGTTAATTTGTTTAATATTTAATTAACTTTTCTAATTAAAAGTTGATTAGGCTTTTATACCGGTTTTTATAAATAATGTTAATTTGATTAATACTAATGCCATGATGTTTACAATAATAATATGATCCACTCGAATCATAAAGTTATGTTTAGAAGATTCATATAGTTTACCTTTTCTAAGTTAAATGTTTAATTGGTATAATCTATATATGAATCTTTATAAATAGAATTTGACTAGTTACTTTACTTCGGTCTTTGAAAATAAAAATATAATGGTGCATTAATCCCAACTTAGGGTATTTTCTTTATGAAATATCCTTTACATATCGTTTGTCAATTAAAATAAATCCAGCTCATGGTTTTGTTCTCTCATATATGCAAATCGTTCGTTAGTCGTTCTTTATCAAGCTCTGTCTCAGTGTGTCTTTGTTGTAGAGCTAATCTTCTTTCAAGCTCTAGATCTTTTGATCCTAATTCATACTCAAACCTAGTGTCTTTCATAAAGCTAACCAAGTCTTTCCTTTTCTCAGCACGATCTGTGCTTCAGTGATCCATAGAATCGAGCCTATCCTTTAGTGCGCTCTTTTAAAGTTTTCTTTTGATTGGTGCCTTGTTCTTAGTTTGCTTGTTTGTTTGCTTTACATGCTTGTGCCCGATGATTGATGCGAGTAGAATGAACATGGTTCGAGAGCTTTGGAAGAGCGAGAAGTGAAGACATTCTGAGCAACATCATTACACTGGTTAAAGGCAAGTGTGTCCTTGTTCTTTTATCCTAATAACTGTGTTTAATCACATTGCATATGCTTGCATTTAATTTGATGGGTCCTATTAAGGATTTGCCTAGTCTTTGTTATCTTTCCTTGTCAACCTGGGTTTACCTTTTTGTCGGGTAGCTATGCTTAGTTGCTCTACTTGGGATATGGTGGTTCTAATGAACATTAAAGATGAACTTGCTTTACTTTATGTTGTGTATCTCTGGTTAATACAAGATCATAATAATTAATTGGAATATGGAGAACCACCCAGGACAACAGTGCAACCACAAGAACTATATGGCTCTGGTCTTGGCTGAGTAATTAGGGAAGTCTTGTGTGGCCATTACTCGCATGGTAGCTTGGGTACAGATGAATGCTTTTATGGCTCTTCTATTCCGGATAGGTATTGGAACGGAAGTACTCTATGGCTGACCATCCGTGAGTAGAAGTGTGGTACGAAAGATAGCCTCTATGGCATATGCTACTATGGACTAATACACATGGGAGGACTCTTTGTAAAGGCCTTGTAGCGTCCTATGCAATCACACCTAGGAAGTGTGGTATTGTGCCTACTTTTGCACAGCATGGTTGGGTTCAAAGTTCCTAGAACTTTTACGCAACTTGTGGGTAAAGATGTGCAACCTCTGCAGAGTGTTTAAAACTAATCGATTAGCCGTGCTCACGGTCAAGAGCGGCCTGGACCCTCACATGATAATTGAACTTGAAGATGGACTTAAATCGTTGTTATGGTTATGTTAGCCATATGCTTATGGCATATCTCTTTATGTTAATTGTGGGTTGGTATATACTTATATCATAGTAATTAGGTGCTAATAAAAGTTGACCAACTAAAAGTGCTTAATGCAGTCAACCTGTCAGCCTTTCCTTGTCAAGGCTCTGCCTTCATACTTTCCCCACACTTGCTGAGTACGACATGTACTCACCCTTGCTATAAACAATGTTGCTCAGAAAGAGGAAGCTGCTATGAAGACGTTGTGAAGATGTTGCTGGTGCTAGGTGTATGCAACCCCCAGTCGACTGCTTGTGGATGTTTGGTGCCTTCGTTTCCAAGATTTAAGCATAATACTCAGATAATCTCTCTTTTTCTTACGTGATATTATTTCTGTTATTCACTTATGTCAACTATATGCATGAAACTTGATCCTGGCATGCATATAGAACTACACTTGGTTTTCTTTGGAAAAACAGGTGTGATAGAGTGGTATCAGAGCTGAATCGGTTGTAGGACGTAAGCCTAGTTAGCAATGGATGTTTCCTAAGGTCTCTTTTGATCTAAAGTCCATTCTTATCTTATCCTTGACCTTTCTGATGAATGTTTTCGCTCCTTAACCATCTTCTTCTCTCCCTACCGTGATAACTCTGGTTTCCCAGTTGACCCTTAGCATAGGCACTTCCTTTCTTTACAAATGCTAAATCATGAATTCTTGTATATTTATTTTCATTCTCCTTGAACACTTCTTCGACCTCGACTGTGCATTGTCTCAAGCAATGACACCCCCTGGATCTATTGGTGGAATTGTTACCCTTGATATTCTATCTGTTCGCGCAACCCTATGACACATCGTTACTGTTTTAATTTTATCTCGAGCTACGGAACTCCGATTGACATGAAATCAGTTGGTTTAGTTCCAGAATTTCATGAGTCAATTTCTGTAAAAAATTATGCAGTATTCGTTCTGTATCAAGAGAGACACACGCGAATTGGTGGAACATTCAGAATCTGTCAACACTGCTGAAATAGCCATCTTGATTAATCTATATCCCGGGTTCTAAACCTCTGATTGAGGTGATTCCAGTTGGGATGAACTCATAATCTCGTACTCCATGATCTGTGAGAAATTCATTATTTATGGATATCCTTACTGGGAGCTACATCTAATCTATTAGGAGGATACCATATGACCATTAATAACGTTTAGCATCATTCCTTTGACTGTGTGTTGAGTGGTGAAATTCAGTGCTTGTATGATCATGATTGTTTATGGTAATGTTTGAGTTGGTTCTTTGTAGTGAGTGTTGGTGTATTGTGGGTCTTATATCTGCAATAACATCAGTTTCCTAGTTGGGTTCTTCTTTTGTACCTCCCACCTCCTCGTCTTCTCCATTCTTTCTACCCTACTCTTCAATCTATATATTTCCTCTTGTTTTCTTCTGATCATATCCTCGTTGCACCCAGGGCAGGGGTGCACACGACACACACTCAATTGTTTTCCCACTTCGGGTACTCTAGCAATGCAAAGCGCACATGATAAATACTCCTTCAAGCATCTATGTGTTTAGGCCCAAGTGGCGAAGTAAGCTCCCTCCACAATATAAATTGCCGAAAATATGGTGCTGAGACTGCTCTACCCATTTCCTTACCAAGTTGTTGATGAGGACGTGATGACTGATGGTATTAGATACTCCCTCCGTCCTTAAATATATGACATTTAGGATAAGAAAATTAGTTCAAAATGAACTAATTATCTTATCCTAAACGTCATATATTTAAGGATGAAATAATTTTCTTGTCCTAAATATCATATATTTAAGGACGGAGGTAGTACATAGCTAGGTGTGGGAATGCGAGGCATCATCAAGAATTCAAGCAATGCAAGGCATGCGTTTGCCTCGGTCCTTTGGAGTGAGGTATCCACCACTTCACATGCTTGTAACATCAATTGGCTTGGATGTCAGTGGTAACTTGTTGTAAACCATGTAATCTAATGCACACCCCAAGTAGTACCAACAAGTTTAGAGCTTCAGTACAGTTGTGGTAACTGATTACTGTCCTTTTGTAGGGAGCATTTCTAACACAGACAATTTTTGGGTATTTTTTGGACGCTAGCGTCTCTGTTTTCATGTCATATATATCCATCTTGAAATATTGTGGAACTGGGTAGCTACATTCTTCTTTTACGGTGTTATGAGAAAATATATCTTGTCTCTGCAACAGACTTAGCTTGTGACATCCTTCAGTTCAGTGCATGCTATTAGATCATGACATTATCAAGCATTCTTGATTGAAGCCTTGCCTATTAGATCATGACAAGATCAGTGCATGCTAGAGAGTGGCCGACGACCTAGAGGGTAATCCAGGTAGGCCCGTCACTATCGGGAAATTCGGTCCATCAAGTTATTAGTAGTTCACTTTTTAGCTCAAAAAAAAAAAGGAACTGGCCTAGCAGGCCGACATTTGCTCATCAAACAGGTCGAAATTTTGATCAGGCGTACCTTAGGTTCAAAGCTTCGGTGTAACAATCGGATGCTCGTAGTCTAAGAGGGAGAGAGGGTGAATTAGGTAACTTAAAACCTTAAGTTTAGGGTTATCACTATTTCCTCAAAATATAAATTAGAACATCCTATCTAGATGTGCAACTACGGTTGTTATAGTGTGGCGGGCCGAGAGGCGCCGTGGCGGACCGTTGGCGCGGCCTCAGCCTGGAGGCGCGGCGGGCGCGCGCGGCCCCGGCCTGGAGGCGTCGGCGGCCTCGGCCGCGGGCACACAGGGCCGTGGGTCGCCGGCCACGGCAAGGAGGGGGCGGCGGTGCCGGCGGCTCCGGTCTAGGAGGCGCGGCGGGCGCGCGCGGCCCCGGCCTGGAGGCACCGGCGGCCTCGGCATCGGCTGCCAGCACACAGGGCCGCGGGTCGCCGATGACCGACCACTGCAAGGAGGGGGCGGCTACGCTGGCCACTGCAAGGAGGAGGCCACTAAGGCAATGATTTTTTTTTTAATTTTTGAGATGCATTCTTGTGTGTGATTTTCGATCTTGTTCGTTCTTGGAAGACTCTGTGATCTTGTTGATGTATGAGATTGTAAGATATGTAATGTACTCTATGGTGCTTATAAATTGTGATTGTAGACTTATTGTGAATCTTGTGATTTGAGACTTGTAAATTTTGTGGTCTTTTGTAAGACTTGCTGTAAGATATGTGATGTACTAAATGACATGGATGAGATGAGATGAGATTGAATGAGAAAAGAAAAGAAAAAGAAAAGAAAAGAAAGATGAGAGGAAACTGGCGTACCGAGGCATACTACATTAGTACCGGGGCTCATAACCGCCCGGTACTAATGTGTACATTAGTACCGGTTTGGAAAACCAGTACTAATTTGACTTAACATTAGTACCGAAGGAACAATACCAGTTTGAAAACTGGTACTAAAGGGGGGTTATGGACCGCTACAGAAGGCTGCTTCGCTAGTAGTGAACTCCCATCCCAGAGAGTTTTGCAACCTATAACCAATCCTATCAAGATGCGACTCTATGAAAGGTAGGCACACCTTGCACTCACTCAGCTCTAAGCTAAACCTAGCACTAAGCATACACACCAAGCATGTGCAAAACCTTTGGATGTTCACTTAAGCACTAGTATGGTATGAATGTGATCTTTAATGAGTCTTGCAATCCTCTGGACTTCAGCTCACTCCAGCATACTCCAGCAACTCCAAATGGGCGAGTGGAAGGGGTATAAATAGCCCAAGGTATCCATAGAGCCGTTGCTCCAATGGCTAGTACTTTTCTGAGTACCATCGGATGTTCCGACGCTATGCATTTTGGGGGAGTCGGTTCATCCGGTGCTACTAGACGTTGCCTTCCACCTCAGACTCCTGCTGACTTCAATCATCCGACGATTCATCCGACGGTGCGTCGGTTCATCTGGTGCTGAGGACTCCACGGCCAAAACATCTTTGCATAGTATAAACATAGGTGTACTAGAAACCCCCCCCCCCTCTAGATACGCTAGATTTAGAGTTAGATACGTTTTATTTCATCTCAATGTCAGTATAGGCATGCTTTCATAAAGCGTGTTAGAAGCGTCTTCGTACGTACCGCGTCAAACCTTGTAGAGATGAATTCTTTAAACGTCTCTATGAAACAAAGATACATTTTGTAGACATGTTAGATGCATATCTAATAAAATTGATACAATCTTGTAGACACGTGTACAAAACGTCTCTACTGGTCTAGTTACATATTATAGTAACACTTTATTGTGTGTTAATAAATATAGAGACAAACTTCTAGATACATTTATAAAACATGTCTACAAATTTGTGGAAAAAAAATAAAAAAATATTTCAGATTTGAGGACACCTATACATGATTTTTCATATGAAATATGTGTGTCGTACAGGATTCGAACCCAAGATCTCTCATCTCACACATAGCTTCCTTACCATATCACCTACACAACAAACTTGACTTACATAACATATAGTTTCCTCTTGAGTTTTACATGAAGAACCATTTAGTACACTTATTTGGTACGCTTTATGATGTTTCTACTTGCTAGTTATGATTTAAAGCATGTCTAAAAGCGTAACATCTTGAAATAGTTTTACAATCATGTCAAAATGCATCTTTACATGATTATGGACATTATCTGCTACGCTTTTTAACGTGTCTAGGCAATAATGACGCTTTAAAATGTGGCTAACTTCATCTCTTTTTTAAGATTATTTCAATATCATCATAAAAAATGTCTTTATAAGACTACCAACGCTGTAAGCGTGTCAAATACCATGACAGTTTGACATGATCTCAAAATCATGTCAAAAAGCATCTTTAGGCACTAACGTAGAAACGCTTCCAGTGTGCGTTACTACTATAACGTAGCTAAAGGGGGGGTTTTCTAGTAGTGGTCAGATGAACCGATGCTCTGACCGTCGGTTCATCCGGTGCTTAAGGCCTCTAAGCCAAAACCTCTCTGTATTGTGCCAGTAACCCATCGGATAAACTGACAGTTGACTTCGTTGCATTGCACCATTGGTTCATCCGGTGCTTCGTGTCTTCATTTCTTTGTCTCTGGCATTCATCCGGCGCAACTAGAAAACCCACTGTCGGTTCATCTAACGATCCATGTTAATCGAGCCTGCTCCACAGCGTACCAATTCATCCGATGCTTGCACCGACACTGCTTCCAAGGTATTGTCGGTTCATCCGGTGGTGTCCTTTTGGCTGCTTTGCTTCTCTTTCAACTTCTCATCACTTGTAGTTAACATACCACCATTTAGACCTTCAAAATATATATACTAACTCTAGATTTTTGCTATGCTTAACTCATGGTATGTTAACTTGCTCATGGTATGTTAACTTTGATTGTGGATGTATCCATCAGACTTAGAAATACCTATAAAGACATGCTCAACAATATGGTTAGTCTCATTGATCATGTTGTCATGAATCTCACTGAAATCATACTCGAACTTTGGGCAGGCAAGAAGCCGGCCTGAACATCTTCATTAAAGAGTGGCAAACCACAAGAACAACAACAAGAGCTACAATTGGACATATCCAAAAGGAAAAAGAAAAGAGAATACAACATGCCGGATAGTTCAAGATCTACTCAGGACACAGTAAAAGACTCCTGTCGATCGCCGATCGGAGCTCCCATCAAGCAACATGGTCGCCGAAAAGACCGTAGCTATTGCACCTCGCACCACCCATCGTGACTACGCCGCTCCGCTATCACCCCCCAACTGAGGGCCGCCCAGTGAAATGGGGACTAAGGGCGATAAGAGACACACAAGCCACAGCCTCACCGGACACGACGACCTCCCTTCAAGCTAGTGGTAACACCTTTTCCAGCACCTCCAGGCTCGACCGCCTACCACCATCCAACGCGACACAAGGGGAGGAACCCCTGCGGAGGACGAATGATGGAATCAAAGGAAACACCCGACATATAATTTGATGGCAACACCAACAGGAGAGCGTTGACGAAGTAGAGGCGCCAATGGAGGACACAAACCAAACCACGAGAGAGGCCAAACACCAATGGTAGTCCAGACCAAGAACATCCGGCCACAGGGAGAGACGAAGTACACCTAGATGCGTGTAGCTGCAGAAGAAGAACCGGCAACCTTGCGTCGGCACCTGCACCAGAAGATGATGAGGAGCTTGTTTATTATAGTTCTTCGTTCAAGCGCATGAATTTGGACATCAATGTGATTCATATGTCTATGGATGGGTTCTTGCTTTCGGAGGAGGACGTCACGCATCTCGACTTTGGCCAAAGGAGGCTATCTTCCAGAAGCCTAAAGCTACTGAAAATCATCTGAAGGCTTTGTACATGAAAGGGCTCCCGCTTGCAAGAAAGATTTGCAAAAGTTCTTGGGAAAGGTAATCTACTTGAGGAGATTTATTTGTAACTTGTTTGGAAAGGTGAATGCTTTTACTCCTTTACTTCGGTTGAAAAGTGATGCTGATTTTACTTGGGGGGCAAAACAACAAGAGGAATTCGATGAGATTAAGCATTATTTATCTTCGCCGCCTGTTCTTCAAGCACCCAAGAGTGGAATTCCTTTTAAATTATATGTGGCAGCTAAGAAGGATGTCATTGGAGGTGTTTTGACTCAAGAAACTGAAGGAAAGGAATAAATTGTTGCATATGAAAGTAGAAGACTATTGGACGTCGAAACAAGGTACACTCCTATTGAAAAGTTATGTTTATCACTATATCATACTTGTACCAAGTTGAGGCATTATTTGCTACCTAGTACTTGCATAGTACCATGTCAAACCGACATTATTAAATATATGTTGCATATACCAATTTTGAGTGGTAGAGTCAGCAAATGGGCTTATGCTTTAGTTGAATATGATTTGCAATGTGAGCCATTAAATTCAATGAAAGGTCAAATTGTTGCCGACTTTATTGTTGAACATAGAATAAATGAGCAAATTAAGTTAAATGTCGGTTATGTTACTTTTACTCCATGGAAATTGCATTTTGATGGATCGGTTTGCAAAGATGGTTGTAGTGTTGGAGTTATCATTATTTCGCCAAGTGGGGGCTGTTTTTGAAGCTCTTAACCGATTGGATAGTAAGTGTACTAATAACCAAACCGAATATGAGGATCTTCTATTTGGATTGAAAATTTTGCATAACATGGGAGTAAAACATGTGGAAGCTTATGGTGATTCTTTATTAGTGGTGCAACAAGTTTCCAAGGTATGTAAATGTCTAAATGGCTTTTTAAATGGATATCTCAATAAATGCTTAGACATTATATCTTGTATAGATGAATTTGTTATATATCATGTGCCACAAGAGGAAAATCCTAGGGCTAATGCTCTGGCTCAGCAAGCATCTGGTTATAATGTTCGAAAACGAAATTTCCAAGAACACAAACCGGTGTTTTTAGCCGAGTGTTTTGCTCTGGAGGCACCGGTCAGGCTGACGCAGCCGATCGGTCTAACCGGTGACACTGGTCTGACCATTGTCACCGACCGGTCTGACCGGTCCCCTGATGAAAATTTTCCTTCGGCCATTATTGCTACAGATGAAGTGGATGATTGGAGAAAGCCTCTGGTTAATTATTTGTCGAATCCCAGCAGTTCAGTTGATAGAAAAGTTCGACGTTGGGCTCTCAAATTTGTTCTTGATGATGGTGAATTGTATCGTCGGACTGCGGATGATTTGCTTCTCAAATGTTTGGGTCCTGATCAAGCAAATCATCCATAGAGGTTCATGAAGGGATTTGTGGTACTCATCAATCGGCTCCTAAGATGAAGTGGCTCCTTAGGCGAGCATGCTTTTATTGGCCTACTCTAATAGCTGATTGTTTTCGATACTACAAGGGATGTGAAGAGTGTCAAAAACATGGAAATATTCAGTTGGTACCCGCTGCATTAATGCATCCAATTATTAAGCCTTGGCCTTTTAGAGGACGAGGACTGGATTTTGTTGGTAAGATTCACCCTCGTTCGTCGAAGGGACATTGTTTTGTGATTGTGGCAACTGATTACTTTACCAAGTGGACTGAGGCAATTCCTTTGAAGAACATGACACATAGAGAGGTGATTGAGTTTATTACAGAGCATATTATACATAGATTTGGTATTCCACAAACTTTGACTACAGATCAAGGAACTTCGTTTGTATCAAAAGAGGTGCGTGAGTTTGTCAATTCCTATGGTATTAAATTACTCAATTCATCTCCATATTATGCTCAAGCAAATGGTCAAGCCGAGTCTAGCAACAAGATCTTAGTGAAGCTCATCAAAAAGAAGATAGAAGACAATCCTAGAAGATGGCATGAGGTATTATCTGAAGCTTTATGGGCTCATCGTATTTCTAGACATGGTGCTACTAAAGTTACTCCTTATGAGCTTGTGTATGGTCAAGAGGTTGTTTTGCCCGTTGAGGTGAATCTAGGCTCATATAGACTTGCAAAGCAAAATAATCTTGATGTTGGAACATATAATGCTTTGATGATGGATAATATTGATGAGGTGACCAACAAGCGCTTGGAGGCTTTAGAGGAGATTGAAAAAGACAAAAGGCAGTTGCTAGAGCGTATAACAAGAAGGTAAAGGCCAAATCTTTTCAGGTAGGTGATCTGGTTTGGAAGACAATTTTGCCTATTGGAACTAAGAGCAATAAATTCGGTAAGTGGTCTCCAAGTTGGGAAGGTTCGTATAAAATTGTGAAAGTGTGGCTCGGAAATTCTTACATGGTGGAGACTTTGTCGACCGGGCATCCCTAGGCCCACCACACATGTGGGCCATACCCGGGAGATGAGGCCTGCACACCTGGACTACTCGACTAGTGGGCCACGCTGCAAGATTATCGTGGGCCACAAGGCAAGATAAGACAGACAAGGACTTGTACTAAGATTAGGATAGCTTTCTATTTACTCGTATAGGCTACTCCTAGTCCTACTCGAATAGTACTCTTGTACCAATCCAACTTGTAACCCTGCCTCGTGGCATATAAGGCGAGGCAGGGACCCCTCTCAAAACATACGCAATTAATACAGAGCCACGCAGCATACAGGACGTAGGGTATTACGCACATTGCAGCCCGAACCTGTCTAATTGTGTGCCCCATGTCTCACCATCATATTCCTGATCTCGGCGAGCCCCACCGCACAATCTACTACTTTGGGTACCCTGTGGTAGGATCGGTGTCTAAAAAATTGACAGCTGGCGCGCCAGGTAGGGGATCTCGTCGCTGATCCACTAGCAAACTCGATGGCTCTTGTCATCATCAAGCCGACTGTCGCTTTCCAGCAAGGTGACACTTTCATTTTTGGTTCCTGGGTTTGTGTTGCTGACAGCGCTGGATCGTTCCTGCATTTCCTAGCATCAACTCCGGAGTCGAAGCTCAAGTCCTCGACGCTTACGCAAGCTTCGATGGAAGGTTTCATCGAGAATTTCGGCGAAATTTCGCTTTCTGACCCAGTTAGAGAGCTCGAGTCGAAGTCCGAGTACAACTCGGCTTTGCCTACAATTCAACATGAGTCGCTTTCCTTGGCTACACAGCCTGCGCTCAGTCTGGATTGTCTTCCAACACCACCCATCTTCGGTTATCGTCATGTCAGTGCTGCTTACCAAAATGCGTTAGACATCCTCATGCGCCCTGGTTCGAAGACTGTGCTCGAGTACTCTTCGGATTCGGAAGACAATCTCGACTACTTCGATTCGGATTCATCTGAGTTCGAGTTCGATTATGGTTCGGATTCTACTGAAGCATAGCAACTGTCTGGCCTTGCTCAAGGACTAGTGATCACATCGACACCTGAGGGTAGATTCGTCTACTGGCCTGAGCATGTGTCTGCTGATCTCGCCTTGGATGGTCAGGAGTGCTTTATCGCTTGTCTCGACAACTTACCCTTCCAGGAAGGTGCCAAGCTCATTGATTATGACACCGATACTGAGCTCATCATGAGTATGGGTACTCACTCGTCCTATAGAGAAGTTTTCGTCGTTGATGCATCTACTCCGCAAGGGCATCGCACCAATTATCGCTTTCCGAATGATGTATCTGATGATGAACTCTCTGTCAATGCTCCTGCTGATGAAACTACAGAGGCCAAGACTACATGTTGTCAACGCAACACTGATCGTGCAACCCTTCGTCGTGAACTCGCAGAAGCTCTACCTACTCATAATCTACAAGAGGCTCTGGATGCGGTTGCTACTCGATAATATCGCACTCCAGAGGAAGCTATCAACGCGATCAACTTGCTTGGTCGTTCTATGCCTCGTGATAGGGCGGCTGCAGAAGTCGCGAAGCTGGCTGAACTAGCTTACACTATGCTACGTCAAGGCACCAGTACTCCTAGTCACCATGGCAGTAGTGGGGGTGCTCATCACACTAACCACACTCCTAATCGTACACATCCGGAAGCTAGCAACAAAGACAAAGGCGGTGATGGCAGTGTTAATAGCAAGTCAGGTGACTCTCACTATGATGCTTGTACAATAATCAACGCCAGGCGTGCTGAGCGTGAGAAGCAAAAGGATGTTGACTCTGATTCCTTTCCTGCCTTCTCTGCTCGACTACAAGCTTTGTTTCTTCCGGAAAAATTCAAGCCCTATGGTATTTCCATGTATGATGGGAAGCAAGATCCTAGGCAGTGGTTGCGTTGTTATGCTCTGTCCATTTCTAATGCTGGGGGCAATGATGATACTAAATGTATCTACTTCCCTTTTAGTCTGGAGGAAGAACCCCTCACTTGGTTCGAATCTCTTAAACGAGGCTCCATCGACAATTGGGGACAACTCAAGCAACGCTTCACCAGCAATTTCGCGGGTTCTTTGGGCCATCATGGTACTCGTATGGACCTTGCATTGATCAAGCAAAAACAAGGCGAGACTCTTCGCGAATACATGCGCCGCTTCTTTGAAAAAAGAACCACTGTTGTTGATGTTACCGAGAAAGAAGTCATAGACACTTTCCAGGATGGTTTCTATGATGATAGGCTATTTCAAGACTTCGGTCTTTCTTGCCTAGCCAACATCACCAAGCTCAAGGAGATGATCACTTGCTGGGCGGACGAGGAAGACAAGGCTCGGAATCAGTTCAAGCATCTTCGCAACAACCAGAATAACAACAACAACAACAACAACAACAATGCTGGTGGAAACAATAGTGGCAAGCAACAGCAGGGCAATCGCACGGGTAATAACTACTCGAGCAATCCTAATCACAAGCGCAAACCCGACAATACTGTTGCAGCCATGGAGACCACAGCCAAGCCTGAAGAAGATTCTCACTGGGCAACATTGACCAAGCAGAAATGCCCATGGCACCCAGAAGGAGATCACACTACAGAGCAGTGTTACCAACTTCGTCGTGCACTGAAGAACACACCCGAACCAGTGCACCCAAACCCAAGGTTTCGCAAGAACAAGGGGAAGAAGGCTAACACAGGCAAAGACACTGGGTTTCAAGACCCATCCAACACTATCAATGTCATATTCGGTCTGATTCCAACCAAGCGCATGCAGAAATTTGCTCTCAGAAAGATTATGTCCATTGAACTAGCAGCTCCAACTTTTCTAAAGTGGTCTGAAACCCCCATCACTTTCTCAAGGGCAGATCAATGGACTAGTTTCTCTGAGCTGGGACGATATCCTCTTGTTCTGGATCCAGTGGTGGCAGGCTCCAGGCTTACTAAGGTTCTTATTGATGGTGGCAGCGGTCTCAATGTTCTATTTGCCAAGACCTTGAAGAAGATGGGCCCGGATATCACCAACATGCTTACCAAGACCAACTCGCTGTTCTGTGGTATTATCCCGGGCAAAGCAGCTGTTCCCTTGGGTTCAGTTGTACTACTGTTACCTTTGGGACTAAGGCTCATTACCGCACCGAGTACATCAAGTTCGAGGTTGCTGACTTCGAGACTTCTTATCACGCCATCCTCGGCAAACCTGGTCTGGCAAAATTTATGGCTATCCCACATTAAGTGTACCTTGTACTCAAGATGCCGAGCTCCAAAGGAGTACTCTCACTACGTGGGGATTTAAAGCGTTCCTACGACTACGACACTGAAGTCGTGGAACTTGCCTCCACAACTCAAGTCCCCAATGCTATGATGGAAGTCTTCACTACAGCTAAAAAGCTTGCTCCGAGCGAGCTGAAGGTTCCTGAGAAGACGGATATCAACAACAAGCCTGCACCGACTAGTGATGTCCTGCTCAAAGCCATTGATCTCTGTACTGGCGACAGCAGCAAGACAACCATGATCAGTGCACAGCTTGATCCTAAATAGGAAGATACACTCGTCAACTTCCTTCGGGCTAACCGTGGTATCTTTGCATGGAAACCACCTAACATGCCAGGTGTGCCCAGAAGGTTGATCGAGCACTCACTCAACGTCGATCCTAATGCTATCCCTAAGAGACAACATCTCCGTCGCTTTGCTGACAACCGCAGGGATGCTATCAAGAAAGAGCTCGCCAAACTACTCGCGGCTGGCTTCATCCGGGAAGTTTTTCACCCGCAATGGCTTGCCAACCCTGTGCTTGTCAGAAAGAAGAACTCTAATGATTGGAGGATGTGTGTCGACTACATAGATCTTAACAAGCATTGCCCCAATGACCCATTTGGGTTGCCACGGATTGATCAAGTTATTGACTCTACGGCGGGCTGTGCTCTGCTCTGTTTTCTTGACTGCTACTCGGGCTATCATCAAATTTCAATCAAGGAGTCTGATCAAGAGAAAACCGCATTCATCACCCCATTTGGTGCTTATTGTTACACAACAATGTCCTTCGGGTTGAAGAACGCTGGTGCTACTTACCAAAGAGCTATCCAAGCGTGCTTCAAGAAGCAACTTCACAAGAATGTGGAAGCATACGTGGATGACGTCGTTGTAAAGACTAGGGATCCAGACATGCTTATCACGGATCTTGAGGAAACTTTTTCTTCGCTACGGGAGTACCAATGGAAGCTCAATCCCAACAAGTGTGTCTTTGGCGTATCATCGGGAAAACTACTCGGGTTCATCATCAGCCATCGCGGCATCGAAGCAAACCCCGAGAAGATCACTGCCATCTCCAACATGCAAGCTCCGACTACTATCAAGGATGTCAAGAAGCTTACTGGATGTATAGCATCACTCAATCGCTTCATCTCACGACTTGGAGAACGGGGTCTACCATTCTTCAAGTTACTCAAATGACAAGAGAAGTTTGTGTGGACAACTGAAGCTGATCAAGCTCTTTCTCAGCTCAAGGAGTTCTTATCCAAGCCTCCAGTCCTCACAGCTCCTCTGCCAAACGAAGAGCTCCTGCTCTACATTGCTGCGACTACTAATGTTGTCAGCACTGCTATTGTCGTTGAGCGGCAGGAAGAAGGCCATGGTTACTGTTGATGGCTGTTAAGTACCATTTTTATGACCGTCAACTCCTACAAATTGAAGCATGAATTACACATCCACACTAGAATAGGAGCTTAAACTAATACTTTCCACTAGTGTCGATGTCTATTCGAATGCAGGTATTTAGCATAAGAAATGAGAGGAATCCATGCACATTCACTCCACTCCAATCCAAGGCACTCAAATGCTGGCCAATCAGGGGCTGCCACATGGATTCTCTGGATCCATGATGTCACCAATCCATGTGAAGAACTCTCGACGAATCATACGCTGCCACGTTAGCATCACATGGATCCACGGGCCCACTTTGCTAACCAAACCACCAAGAAACGTGCCATGCACAGAGGAGGAGCATCAAGGCCCACATGGAAGCGAGCCAGAAGAAGCACGGGCCAGGGGGCCACCCGAGGGGGCCGACCGACCCTAGGTTCGGCCGAACCGACCTAGGGCCGGTTCATCCTGGCCCTCCATGTGGCTCTCTCCCATTGGCTGTTGGCTGCATCTCGGGGTGTTTTGGAGCACTTGGAGCCCCAGAGCAAGCCAGTCCCTCGCCTATAAATAGAGGGGGAGGGGCCTCATTTCACACACACCACCAAGCTCTCAAGTTCCACTTCTCTCTTGTGTAGCTCTCTCTCCCTCTCTCTAATTCTACCCATGTGAGGTGATTCTCACCTCTTTGTAGTAGGATGGTGTTGAGAAGAGATCTAGACTAGGATTAGTTGAGAGGTAGAGTAGGGGTGAGGAGTGAGTTGATGTCCTCGTGGATGCTCGTTCTTCATTTAGATCAAAGTGAGTATTTCAGCATTTCTTATTTAGACTGTAGTGGACATCATGCATGCTTGATTTGTTCTTGTGTTCTTAGCTCGTTCATAAGTTAGAGGCTTGTGTTCTTCGTGACACAAGGTTTCGATCCTTTAGAGCTAGTCCAGTAGTTTATATACCTGTTTGCATGCTCTGATCCTGTTTAGCTACGTAAGTCTGCTGTATCTCGTTTGTTTGCATCCATAGCTTTCTTTCTGCTCCGTAGTTCGATGACTAGTATGATTTGATTCCATTCTCTCTCTAGTTCGTGGTTCCGTATTTATACGGGTTGCTATAGTGTTTTTATCGGGTCGACAGATGTAACCGCACTATAGTAGTTATCTAGGGTGCAGATGTGGTGTCTGGGCTCTGGTTATCCTACGAAGACCGCATGCATTTCGCGTAACGATAGAGGTAGGCCACAGTGGTGACAACCTGTTGGACCCTTTGGAACCCTCCGCGCCTGCGTACCGGATCGGGCCCCGTTGCCAGCACATTGGCCTCTCCCTAAAAAGTTAGGATGGGCTGGCGCTCCACGGGGAGGACTAATAGCGGATAGATCCATCTTGAGAGCTAAGTCCCTAAAGAAAGTGCTTCTCATATCCCTACCTATCCTAGCGGAAGCTGGTGTCCTTGGATAGACCCTCTCTGGTTACTCTCCATCCTAGGAACGAAACCCGACGGTAATACTCATTCTCCTAGGGAGAAGTGCTGCAACGGTGTATCCGTGCGCTTGCGGATTCGTTCGCACTCGTCAGTGTACCCGGGAGTCTCTTACATGCTCACACTATTACGGCGCCTAGCGTTGAGGTTAAGAAACGCCAACAAGCATTTCTGGCGTCGTTGCCGTGGACGGCTGTTGTTAACCTTCGAGCCCGTCTATCCTCATATTTATCTTTTTTTCCTTTTTTTCTTCTACCTTCACCCCCGTTACATTTTAAGATATCCTTTTTGTTTTCTTTACTTCTACCTCTACCCCCGCTACCCATGGAAGGTTATCCTTGTAAACACCTTCCACCTTCAAGGAGTGAACCCTCAGAGCCATCTTTGTTAAGACCCATTCTTACATCCGGCTGTCGGCTTCACCCCTCTCTCACGAAGCTAATTCAAGACCTATCCTTCTTGGGGTTAAGTCATGAGAACCCCTTTGATCATGTGAGAGACTACGAGCGTCTGATTGAAACTCGGGGTAAAACCGGAGAATCACCGGATGCTGGGAAAAGAGAGTTTTTCCCGCTATCCTTCTCTGGGAAAGCACGGGATTGGCATCGTTGTTTTGGTAGAGACTACCTTACTTGGGAAAGTTTGAGAGCGGCTTTCTGCTCCCAATTCTTCCCGATATGATGTGTCATCTCGCTAAGGACTAAGATTCTCAGTTTCAAGCAATGTGAGGAGGAATCACTAGGAATGGCATGGCATCGTTTCGCCTCTGCGGTGGAAGATTGCCAAGTCCTCTACATTCCTGATTGGATGTTGCTCTAGCACTTCTGGTTTGGATTGCAGAAGTATGATGCCATGAGGCTTAATGCTCTCTCCGGAGGTTCCTTTGTGTGCTTGGACGCTGTTGAGGGAAAAGAGATCGTGGAGAATCTCTAGGATTTCAGCTCCCCTTGCATCCCGGTTAACGAGGTACCCACCAGAGGAAATGTTGAGCCACCTAGATCTATCGTCAGCCGAGCCCGAGACTTCATATCCACTCTTTCTGAGCTCTGGCTGAAGATGTCGTTCCTGAATAGCAGGAGTCTGAGGGAAAGATTTCGTGGCGCAAGATCTACCCTTGGGTTCCCCTCTTGTGCATCTTTTTAGACCTTCTCCCCGAGACTCTGTCTCGCGGGAGGATGGAGAGAGTAGTTTGGAAAGAACAATCATTCCCGGCCAGGATGGCCTATTCGATCCTAAACTACTATCTCCTAAGGAGAGTATGAGAGGTTTATCGTGTTCCTACGTTGAGCTTTGAGCTGAAGTGCCTTGCACTGAAGTTTTGTATGAACCAAGACATCGGTCTCTGCTTTATAATCTATTGGATTCATTCATTAGACCGAAGGAGCACATCATTTACCGATCGACTGGAGTGCATTCACTTCTTATCTTAAGCCCATTGATCGATGCCGATCAGTCAGGAGAAGCTTAAACTTCACATCTTATGCCTGACTTGATCGATGCCCAATGGGAGTTGCACTTTCCAGCTTATCCATAGCCTCCCATTGGAAGCTTAGGCCAGACTTCAGGATGCTTCCATCGTTCTGATGAGAACATCGGACCCTCTGCCTAAGGCAAGAGCGAGTTAAATCTCGTTCTTCATCTGAACTCTGATTCCTGATCATACACCGGCCTTTGGAAGACCATGCTCTATCTTCTTTGAAGGCCGAGTGTCTTTCTGAGCTTGAGTTCACTTGGAGATTAGTACTTGTTGTTGGAGCACTAGCCTCAGTGCTCGATCTTTTCATCTCCGAGTTCCGCGACCCTAGTGCTATAGTTCTCGAGTCCCGTGACCACCTCAGGGATGCCTCGGCCTCTCTGTGATGATCATGCTTGCCTTCAGCTTTGATATATCTCTTGGGCTCGTGTTCGTATATGCACTAACCTTGCAGATCAGAGCTTATCATCACATCATATTATCTGCAAGGGAGATGGTCATGAGTTGAGATAGGAGATCACAAGACGCCCACATTCTGAGTATTGTTGGGACTCATTTTGTTTCCCAAGAAGAATTATTCTTTGGGTATCTTGTGAGCACTAACTATGCAGGAGAAAGAAATTTCCAAGATAAGAAGGAGTAAGCAAAGGACCACAGGAAGGCAACACCATCGTGGCAACACGGTGAACACTTCATGATCCCCATCAGAGGTTCCTACACTTTTGATGGAATAGTATGTTGTCAAGGTGAGTTCCCCCAGTTCATCTATGGTTATATTATGGCTTAGACAAAGTTGTTATATAGTAGAGGTTGATTATTCAACCTCAACCTTATCCTAGCTTTAGCCTAAGCCAACCTTTCCATCTCGGGGAATCCACCTGGGCCTTTGGTCCTGAGACCTGCTTGAGCCCACACGAGAAGAGGGAAGGCCAGAGGGGCCCACCTAGGGTCGTCCGAACCCAGGTTTGGCCGAAGCCCTGGTGACGCCGCCTCCCTTCTTCTTTCGCGTGTGCGTCTCGTTCTCCTCCAGAAACCTTCTCCCTGCCGCTTGATGAGTTTTCATGTCGGGAAGAATCCATCTCCTCCACCTCACCATCCTCAGCTCATCACCGCACCCATGACCGGAAGGAGTGTCGTCCCCTTTGACGGCTCCACCTCGTCCACCGGTCCCGGGGCAGGAGGCAACCCCTCCATTGCTACCGCCCCCGCTGCGGACCTCGCGATGGTGGTCGGAGTCCTAGATGTTCCTCTGCTCGCCACCATCCCGCCAGGCAGGAGGATTCCAGGCACGCTGCCGTCTAGGCGCTCTGCCTCGCCTGGGAAGAGGCACATGAGACGGGCGGCCAGCCCCTACGGCAGGCCAACCATGGCTCAGCTTCGCCCCAAGGGTTTGCCGTTCGCTCCACCTAGCGCACCTGGATCGTCGCTAGCTGGAGGGCAGACGAGCTCAGTGCAGTCCGCTCCTTCACCGCAGCCGCCGGTGACCATAAAGCCGGCGCTGCCCAATGAGAAGGCTCCTAAGGCACGCCCAGCTCCAGTCCTGCCAGAAGAGGATGAAGACCTTGGAATGGATGACGGATTGCCACCGCCGCCCTACACTAGGAGGTCCAGAGAGAGGACTTGGGCAACCGAGCAACTCCCTAAGCTCTCCTCAGTGGCCAAGCTGACCCCGCTGATGAAGGAATTGGAGTCCAGCAACGAGAAGCTCAGGGCTGCTTACTCAGAGTAGAAGTTGGACCTGGCCAAGCTGACAGATGATGTGCGCGACCTTTGCCGCGGCCTCTGTGTGAAGATGAGGAGGCTGTTCTCAGCTACGGGGCATGCGGCCCTCCATGATGCCGAGTAGTAGGGATTAGCCCCAGCTTTAGTTCATTAGGCGCTAGTCTAGGTCTAGGTTTATTTCCCTTCATTTCATTTATTTCTTTCCATGTGTGTAAGTGCCTAATCATTTTATTTCTAGAACATTTGGATTTGAATAAAGTGGCTCACCGGTCATGTAACCCGGTTTAGCCACCCTTGTGTCATCACTTTGGTCTTTTGATTTAGAGGACATTTAGGTTCGAGAAAGTGTGGGGGAAGAGCCACGACTCTCTCAATGCAAGCACGATGTTTTCGCACGTACCCACTCTGAGCACTCCGCGCTAGCCGATCGATCACCTACAGAGAACCTAAACAGGACCCACACGAGTTCACTCCTGTGGAGAGTCTCTCAGAGTTCAACTCCCATGCATAGCGCCGGTTTGCATCTCGACAACTCACTCTCTTTCATTCCTGAGTTTTATAAGCTATATCTGTCTATCTCTATAAATTAAAACTCGAATGTTGATGCTAAGATCACCCAGCTTGCTTGATGCCTGAGTAGACTCACATATGTTTTATTCCTTGTTTTCTACCTAATGCTTGTGAACCATAACCGTCTTAAGGACAAGCATGTTCACCTAAGTAATTGACGAGTATGATATGGCTAGATGATATGATCTGTTGCTCTGATGACTAACTCTCTTGGGTTATTTATTTTGAAAAACTCAAAACCTCTTGGAAAAGGCTCCTCTTTGATATGCCTCTGTCCTACTAGAGCCATATGATCTTCGTAGTTGAAAACCTTAGACTCATATGCTGCTTGTTATTGCATTGAGCTTTGTCAAATTCTGTGACCCTTGTGAGAATTCTTTTCATTACTTTCATGATCAAGATTCATGTGCACCCCACCTATTCCCCTTGCTATGCTTCTACACTGGAATTTAGCATTGTATCATTCATCCATTCCATAAAAATAAAAGCTCCATATGTGATGTGACCTCTCTCTCTAAAAGTATCCTACAAAAAGAGACATGGGCTAAAAGAAAAAAAATGAATACACATGCTCAAAGCATGTTGATGAAAAAAAGAAAGAGAAAAGAATAGCCCATGTCCAAAATAAAGGGAGAAATAGGAGAGAGGTGGTCATACATAAAGGAGTCCCATAATCTTGACGGTAACACTAGTGTCCATTCCAGGCTAGTGTCCACCTTACCATCAACCCATAGTTCTCAGCATATATGTATGGTAATATCTAACACCCATTCCGGGCCTAGTATCCACCTTACCATACTCCCACAGCCATACTGGTGCACATCTTGATCTGATGGTATGATTTGATTTTCTCTGTGGATCCAATTTTTGACTTTGCAATATATGTGATGCAAGTATGCTTTCTCTTTATCCTACCCTGAGCTCCACATATAGCCATCATTAGAAGTAGGATGAAGAAAGGCAAATGCCTTGGTGAGGACATATACACATTGAGAGATCTGAGAGAATCAAATGAGGAAGCCACCAAGAGTTTTGTTTATGAAAAACTTTGCAAAACCCCAAGGTGTTTATCATCAGGTGCATAAGTGATTTGATTCACAGCTGTTCTACTTTTCAATCACCCAAGGAGACATGATAGTCACTCCACAGAGGTTCACAGGAGCAAGGTATGACTTGGAATATCTCTTATGTTTGTCTTACTCTTTGGTATTCATGACCCACTTGGCTTCCCCCCCCCTTCACTCGGGACGAGCAAAGGTCAAGTGTGGGGGTGTTGTTGATGGCTGTTAAGTACCATTTTTATGGCTGTCAACTCCTGCAAATTGAAGCATGAATTGCACATCCACACTAGAATAGGAGCTTAAACTAATACTTTCCACCAGTGTCGATGTCTATTTGAATGCAGGTATTTAGCATAAGAAATGAGAGGAATCCATGCACATTCACTCCACTCCAATCCAAGGCACTCAAATGCTGGCCAATCAGGGGCTGCCACATGGATTCTCCTGGATCCATGATGACACCAATCCATGTGAAGAACTCTTGACGAATCATACGCTACCACATCAGCATCACATGGATCCATGGGCCCACTTTGCTAACCAAACCGCCAGGAAACGTGCCATGCACGGAGGAGGAGCATCAGGGCCCACATGGAAGCGAGCCAGAGGAAGCACGGCCAGGAGGCCACCCGAGGGGGCCGGCCGACCCTAGGTTCAGCCGAACCGACCTAGGGCCGGTTCATCCTGGCCCTCCACGTGGCTCTCTCCCATTGGAGCCCCGGAGCAAGCCAGTCCCTCGCCTATAAATAGAGGGGGAGGGGCCTCATTTCACACACACCACCAAGCTCTCAAATTCCACTTCTCTCTTGTGTAGCTCTCTCCCTCTCTCTAATTTTGCCTATGTGAGGTGATTCTCACCTCTATGTGGTAGGATGGTGTTGAGAAGAGATCTAGACTAGGATTAGTTGAGAGGTAGAGTAGGGGTGAGGAGGAGTTGATGTCCTCGTGGATGCTCGTTCTTCATTTAGATCAAAGTGAGTATTTCAGTATTTCTTATTTAGACTATAGTGGACATCATGCATGCTTGATTTGTTCTTGTATTCTTAGCTCGTTCATAAGTTAGAGGCTTGTGTTCTTTGTGACACAAGGCTTCGATCCTTTAGAGCTAGTCCAGTAGTTCATATACTTGTTTGCATGCTCTGATCTTGTTTAGCTAACTAAGTCTGCTGTATCTCGTTTGTTTGCATCCATAGCTTTCTTTCTACTCCGTAGCTCGATGACTAGTATGATTTGATTCCGTTCTCTCTCTAGTTCGTGGTTCCGTATTTATATGGGTTGCTATAGTGTTGTTAGCGGGTGGACAGACGTAACTGCACTATAGTAGTTATCTGGGGTGCAGATGTGGTGTCTGGGCTCTGGTTATCCTACGAAGACCACATGCGTTTCGCGTAACAATAGAGGTAGGCCGCAGTGGTGACAGCCTGTTGGACCCTTTGGAACCCTCCGCGCCTGCGTACCGCATCAGGCCCCGTTGCTAGCACATTGGCCTCTCCCTAAAAAGTTAGGATGGGCTGGCGCTCCACAGGGAGGACTAATAGCGGACAGATCCAGCTTGAGAGCTAAGTCCCTTAAGAAAGTGCTTCTCATATCCCTACCTATCCCAGCGGAAGCTGGTGTCCTTGGATAGACCCTCTCTGGTTACTCTCCGTCCTAGGAACGAAACCCGACGGGAATACTCATTCTCCTAGGGAGAAGTGCTGCAACAGTGTATCCGTGCGCTTGCGGATTCGTTCGCACTCGTCAGTGTACCCGGGAGTCTCTTACACGCTCATGCTATTACGGCGTCTAGCATTGAGGTTAAGAAACGCCAATAGTTACCCTGTCCAAAGGCCAGTTTACTTCGTCAGTGAAGTACTTTCAGAGTCCAAAGCTTGCTACCCTCCGGTACAGAAGCTACTTTATGCGGTCCTGATTACTTCACGGAAGCTTCGCCACTACTTCGATGAGTACAAGATTTCTGTGGTTACTAGCTACCCGCTTGGCGAAATTTTGCAGAACCGGGATTCCACAGGAAGGATTTCTAAATGGGCTATAGAGCTCGGTGCTCTATCGCTCGAGTTCAAGTCTCGCACTACTATCAAGCACTACTAGGAATGATGCCTTGGCCAACGCCTATATTTGGTTGCAATATGGCCATTTTGGTTGCAACTGGAATCAATTGCATCTAAGTTTTTTGGTCGACAAATGGTTGCAATTGGAACGGTGTAATAGCCTCAGGCAACTATTTGATGTGGCGTTGCAACAGATTTTTCTATTGCAACGAACAAGAAAACATATTGCCACCAATACATGGTTGCAAGAACAAACATTGCAACGAACAAATTTGCCTAATGCAACCAACACTTCGTTGCAAGATCAAATTTTGCAACGAACAAAATAGCCTTATGCAACCAATACTTGGTTGCAAGAACAAATATTGCAACGATTAGATTGGTTGCCTTAGGTTCCAATGCGATGAAACACTTGGCTGCAATATTCCATGGTTGCCACCAATGAATGTGTTGCAATAGAAAAGTATTGCCACTCGAAAACTACATGGTCATATGGTCATATTACCACGAAGTGTGATCCATTGCATTACATTGCTCTTGCAACATATCAGATATGGCGGCAATAGATGATATGTTAATGCAACGAACTAGTCTTCGAGGTAATATATGTAGATTGCAACGTATTCGTGTTGGTGGTAACAGAGGTCACATGCAACCAACAATTTTTGGTGGCAATAGTTGATATTATAATGCAACGAACAGTTTTTCGAGGTAATACATAGAAGTTGCAACGAATTTGTGTTGGTGGCAATAGAGGGCACATGCAACAAACAATTGTTGGTAGTAATAGATAATATGATAACGCAACACTTAAAGTTGGTTGCAATAAAGCGTATTGCAACCAAAATCAATGGTCGCGTATTAGTCTATCGCAACGAGGTGAAATAGAAACTAGTTTTTCAATTATTTTCGCTGGTAGAGAATATCACAAATAATAATTGATACATTCATTAATATTAATTTTGTCTCAAACTGAAGTATCACACAACGGCCAACATTCTGGTTTAAAGAACATGACCACAACTAACAAAATAAGGACATCATATTTAACTAAGTTCACTGCATTGTTTAGCATACAAAAAATTGATCCAGAAATGGGTTCGTTGGTTGCTCCATCGCCCATCAGCAACTTGTCATTCTTGTTGGTGCCGGCCATCAACTTGCAGCCATAGAAGCTTTCTCTAATTGTTTTGGCTCTCCGAGTCTCTTTGTGATTCATGAAAACAAATATGTTTAAAATCATGGAGTAATTAGCAATCGTTGGACAAGTGCAACTGAGATCAAATAATTCCAAGCACATTCAGCCATGCTAGGACAAAAAACTGCTAGGAAAAAAAGTTTAACAATTCATTATTTAAATAAATTCTATGAGAATCCAATGGGACACTAGAGTTGTGAAATATAGTTTATTTTTTCCCCAAACATTAAACATAATCAATAGCAACGGATCAGATCCATATCAAATCATGTTGAATGTAAAGTGCAAATCAACTGTAGGTAGTAAAGAAATTGGAATGGCAGAGTTTATTCAATACACATGGTAAACATCTCTTGTTTCTTTACTAGATGGCATACACAACACAAGTCATATGCAAAAATCTAGCAATGACATGGTGAACATCACGAGCAGATCAAGTTATTAGGATTGAATTCAAAACATTATTCATACCTTCTTTTTCTGATTATGAGTCCTCAATAGTTGATCGGAAGTAACAAAATTCATCAATGCCGATCCAGCAGCAGCATTAGTTTTTGAAAAAATATTCCTAGCTGAAGTACTCTTTGGTTTTATGATCAGAGGTTCAACAACTTCATTTTCTGTAGTCATTACGCTTTGTGGTTCAGCAGTCTGCCACAAACGAACTCTGGTGTAAACAAAATGCAGTTCATTTGGATGCATGTGTGGGGATCAGACTGTACAACAAAATTAAATTTGATATGGAGTAATTAGCGATCATAGAAGAAGAGCAATTGAGATTAAACAATTAAGGAAATGAATGCTAACTAAATAACTAGCCAAACAATTAAGGAAATGAATGCTAACTAATTAATCTTCTTCCTAGCCAACTGGTGTTAATGTTCTCATAACTAAGGAAATGAATGCTAACTAATTAACTAGCCAAACATGTGGGAAAAAATCCAAGAGCAATACTAATTAACTAGCTAAACATGTGGAAAAATCACAGCCTTCTCTTTTCAGTTTTTCTATTTAATCACTAAAAAGTATGTTGATTCAGCCAAAGGAGAGGTCACCAGATCCATGCAAAAAGAAAGATCCACACAAGAAAAAAGGGAGGCTTCACTAAAAAGATAGGATTATTGGCCAAAGCAAATAACTACAGAGCTTATGCAAATATTTTTCTATGTATGGCATACACATATATAGTCTAATAACAAAGTTTGGATGACTATTCTATCATTCTCTTACACTAAATGTCAGGCTATCTTGTAGTCATATCTCATATATTTCTCTCTCGCTCTGAAATGAAAAAATCCCGCAGCCATGGATTACATCCCTCAGACACATTATATGGCTATATCAAAGCTATAAGCGATGTTAAGAGGTTTTAAAAAAATGTTACATGATGCTTTCTTAAAAAAATTATACAGGCATAATATCTTGAGAAGCAACCAAGAATCTCTCATGTACATATTCGATACTAAAGTAGTGAATGATACATTGTAAGTTGAGTCAACTTGCGAAGGGAATTTTTTCATTTCCTACAAAACATGAAGCAATATTATTAGTAAGGTTATTGGTTCTGTATAGGATTAAAACTGAAACAGTTTCAGCTCTCTCCTAAATGGATTTGAAGGTTGCATTGTGCTTAGGGGATAGAAGGAAAAAACATTTCAGTCCAATAACTATTAATTGCAGTAAAACTGTAACTTCACAAATTTTACTTATATTTTCAGTGGACATTGCGAAGTTGATCAAATATTCTCAAACCAGAGAGAATGTAATGTTGAGGTCATTCTACAATATTGTTATATATCTGAATAACAGTTCAGCAATTAATATTTCCATGCACTATCACAATAATCAGATATGTGATTTTCACTGACATTACTTAACATAGAAATTCCAATTTTGTAATGGGGTCAATACTAAATTGGTTCAATCTATATGTAGGAAACATATCATGTGGATTGCCAATTTGCATTGAGCAGTTGGACAATAAAGATTCCAAATATAAAATGTTGAGTAGAAATAGGATGCATCTTTAATGCTAATAAAAAGGATGAAAAATAAATAAAATGCATGTTAAGATTTCATCTCCGATATATATTCTTGTCTATATAATTTATTTGATGATGCTAACTGCAAGTACTCAAGTAATTTTACCATGTGCATGAAAAAACAAACAAAAAATTGGATCAAACAAGCACCAAGACAAATTTATTAATTCAGAGTAAGCTAGATATATAAACAGAACTATAATCCTCCGTGACATACTAAAGCACATGTGTCGTTTTAATTATTAATCTGGAGCAAGTAAAAACTACCCACAAGTAGTGCACATTCTCACTCAACAATGAACACTTGTTTCTCCAGGCCGCCAAATCCTGAAACAGGAACCAGTGATAGCCTCCTTCAAACAAGCAATCACGCAACACCACCTTCAAATTTACTGCAGAGATAATTATCTTAGTTATAGCCTAAAGTAATAAAACATCAAAACAATGACATTAAGATAGCCGGCAGAAGATGTATTTCAGTTATCACTATGTCCTAATCAACAATAAGAAAAGCATGTACTATGAAAAGCATGTACAGTATCTAGGGAAACAGGAAAAAGGCATCCAATATGAATATCTATGTAAGATGAATTAACAGGAAAGGAAGCAGACATGCACAAGTGATGGAGGAGTAACCGAGGCAGCCGGTGGGTTGTTCTTTTTTGCTCCCTCCGGATCCGGCAGGTGCAGATCGTCATCTCTTCATGGACAGATTCGGCAAAAGGGATGAGGCTAAGCAGATGCAATGCAACGGCAAGGCTAAGATGAGGAGAGCTCTGACTGGCGTTCGCCTCCACCTTACATACATCCGCGGAGTATTTTTTTTATGGGTTCGCATCAGGCCACCGGCCAAGGCTGAGTGCACCGACCAACGCGGTGCCACAACGGGGTGCTGGCCGTCGGCTCGCGAGGCGGCATTGCGACGGGGAGGGGCAAACTATCTTTCATAAATAAAGGCAGAGAGAAAACGCTCCAAGATTAAAAACATTTTTAATCATAATTATATTGCTGAACAACATCAATTGCTACTTATTTTTTCCCTTTATGGGGGACCGATTTGACATGAATGATTGGTACAGGATCATAATGTTTGGTTATGCATTTTCATCATTACCTACCTATTCTTCTTTTCCCTACATATTTGGAACTGTTTCAGTATTAAGCTTCACATGTAAAGTCTAAAGTACTCTATACCTGAGTTATATGCTGCTATCCACCAAAGAAACTGCAGATATAAACAAGCAGTCCTGAATTTTCTTAGGAAGAATTTTGCCATGCTAATCAGCTAGCTAAACTCAAAATCATATAACTAAACCGATTATATGTGGAAATGCCAAAAAGAAATGGTCAGTTGGTTCAACCTTTTTGTCCTTGTAGAGCTTGGCAGGAAGAATGGGCACCTTGAAAAGGCCCTCATCTTTCTTGGATTGGTCTGCGAAGAAGGCTTCCCGCCTGGAAGTATTGAGTGATCAATATGTCATCCCATAGGTTCCAGTCATCAAAAGTCAGGATCTCTTGTACTGTTAGTAACAATTACATTACAGGTAAGAGCTGGTTCATTCCTGTGCTGCAAGAAAATCAAGAGCATCAATAGACAATTATGTGTAATTAGCATTTTAAGCAAAGCCCACAGATACCTGACTAACTACCAGTGAGGGCAGGATGGACTGCAGGAGGGTGCAGGCAGGAAGACGGGGGAGACGTCGACAGCGTGAATCGACGAAGTGGAGGTCAGAGGAGAGAATTGACAACGCGAATCAGCGGAGGCTGTGGACGTGAAGTAGCAGAAGGGGGTAGGAGCGGCGGCCATGGATTTAGGGGCCAGTGTGCCCCGGCTGCCGGCGCCTCGCCTCCACGCATGCACAGTCACGGCCGGCCGCGGTGCTTTGGGCCACTGCCGCCTCGCCTCCCCACACTCGCAGATGGGGCCGGCCTCCTGTCGCTGCGTTTTCAGGCCGCCGGGTGGCCTTTGCCCCAGCGGCGTGCGGCGGCGTGCGGATCTGCGGAGGTGAGGGAGAGAGGTAACCGGGTGAGAGGAGGTTGAGGGAGTCAGCGGCGGCTCGAGGGAGAGAGAGAGAGAGAGGAGGGGCTAGGGTTTCACAGGTGTTGATCCTTTTATTCATCTCGTTTTCAATCCGAACGGTTGAATCGGTGATGGACGGCTGACAAAATTGGGCCATTTAGGCTGAAATGGGTCATGCTTCCTTATGTAGTCAATGTTTTTTCTTTTTCTTTTTATTTTACCATTGTGAAGCAACACATAAAAATAATTATCTCATATACACCAATATATTTTTATGTACAATAGACTACATATGAGTTATCTTGTATAAGTTTCTATAATTTTATAACCGATTTACTATTTTCAACACTTTAAATGCATTTTTGTAGGTTTATTTAAAGAAATTGCAATTTGAACTACATCTATGTCAAGTAATATATTAAAAATATAAAAAAAATATTTCAAGTAGCTCTATTCTATTATACCTCATATCTTGAAATATCTAAAAAATTCGATAGCTCTCTCACATAGTTTCATAGAACTCAAGTGTAACATTGAATTTTTTATACCCTACATTCTATTTTTACTCATATGTACCTCAATTTCAGACATAACCTTATGTTGACCATAACATTAGCAATTATAAAGTTCGCGATGGTACCTCAATTTTGGACATAACCTTATGTTGACCATAACATTAGCAATTTACTCATATGTACCTTATAGAAAAAAGGTCTCCACACTTAGGTTTTCCCTGATTCTGTGATTCGTGCGCATTCCAGTGTCGTATTGGCCTCAAACTTCGTGATGGTATTTGACACTCTAGATGGTTTCAAATCCAAAAGTCATGAATAGCAAGTTTGTTAAACTCACCAAGATCTACATTTGGTATTTTGGCCAACTTTGCATCTGAGAAAGTTTAAGGAAGGTGTAGTTCTAAATGGACAAGTCTCTCACATAGTTTCATAAACTCTGTGAGATCTATGATTTTGTGAGTAGTGTTTACTAACACTTTCTCAAAAGGAAAAATGACCTATATAAAAATTGTAGATCTCGATGAGTTCTAACACCTTTGTATTCAAAAGTTTTTCATCTGAGGTCAAAGTTTGATAAGGTTTGACCAAGTCAAACTTTAAAATTTAAAACAATGACACCTTCACGCTAGTATTTGGTCCTCTAAATTGTTTCAAATGGAAACATCATGAATACCAAGTTTGTTAAACTCATCAAGATCTACATTTGTTATTTAGGTCAAATTTTCTTTTGATGAATTTTGGATGAGTCTAATTTAGGATTTTTAAATTTTAAAACCTCCAAACCAGTTTTCGAAGCCCTAGACGGTCTCATCTTGGAAAGTCATGAATACACAAAATTCATAACTAATCGAGATCTACAAACTTTATTTAGGTCATCTTTGCATCTGAGAAAGTTTTAGGAAGGTGTAGTTCTAAATGGACAAGTTTCTCACATAGTTTCATAAACTCTATGTAAGATCTATGATTTTGTGAGTAGTGTTTACTAACACTTTATCAAATGGAAAAATGATCTATATAAAGATTGTAGATTTTGATGCATTCTAACACCTTTGTATTCAAAAGTTTTTCGTCAGAGGTCAAAGTTTGACCAAGTCAACCTTTGAATTTAAAAAAAAAGAGACCTTCACACTAGTATTTGACACTCTAAATGGTTTCAAATGGAAATACTAGCGTGAATGTGTCATTGTTTTAAAATTCAAAATTTTACTTGTTTGGAGCCGTCAAAATTTGGGTATCCATAACTTATTCGTTTGAGACCATTTAGGGCTTCGAAAACTTGTTTGGAGCAGTCAAAATTTAAAAATCCAAAATTTGAATCGTTCAAATTTTATCAAATGAAAAGTTGGCTCACATAACAATTGTAGATCTTGATGATTTCTACAATTTTGTAATTGACGATTTTTTCATTTGAATTCATTTAGTATCCCAAAATTCGATCATAATGTTATTTAGTATCATAAAAAAAGAAATGTTCATGTGGGCACGTGCATCTCCCGCTGCACCGAAAACTTTGGCGGGCATCATCCCGCTGCAACCAAATTTTAGATGCGAAATGACATTTTTGTACATACATATTCTAGATTCTCTTCACTTAGGTCAAGGGTAGAACCATAATTTGGCACTGTTGAACTAGTCCAAATCCATTATCCACCTTCGTGGAACCACCACCACCACCCCCCACGGCTGTCGCCGCTCCGTGACCACCTCCCTTCCCCTCCGACGCTGCTCCGCGGCCACCTCGGGCCTCGGCTGTGGAATCCCCCAGCGCCGCTCGTGCTGCACCCCTCCCTCTCATTCTCACGCCGCTCCACGCCCCCCTCAGCTGCGGATTGCCCCCCTCGGTTGCAGGAGTCCCCGACACGACGACGCTGTAGATGGGGGATCCGCTGTTGGCTTCGCGACGAACGGCTCCGCGGCGGAGTGCGAGGGCTGCCGCCGGCTCCGTGACAGGCGGCGCAGGTGCCTTCTGGCTCCACGGCAGCATGGGCGGTACCTTCGGCCGGCGGGTGGAGCAGTCCAAGATCTGCCGCAGTACGCCAACCTGACCGTCACCTTCGGCCTGTTCTTGGGCTCGCGACTCCCACGACCCGGTGAGCACCAGGTCAACGCCACTGCCTCTTGCTTTATCTTCTTTTACTAGCTTCTCGATCTGCTAGCTTGCTCGGTTATTAGCATCTTTTTTGCTTGACGACTGTGGGAGCTTAGTAGCTTAATTAGAGCTCTGTCCTCTTATTAACCTGTCTGAATCGTCATATGTAGTTGGTGTTAGTAGTAATTATAAGCAGTATTATTGCCCAGAGAGGATGGGATGGTGTTTTTTTAATGTCAATAGCCCATTTCCAGGAACTAAATTTGCCAAGAACCCATATTTAATTTGATGGGCATTTTTTCTAATAGCCTACTGGGTAGTTCACTACTTTGCTAAGCTGATTTGAGTTGTGCAGTCAGTGGTCAGAAGCCAGCGTTGTAAGGTACTGGTGTATTTGGTGTATGGGGGATTTGTGTTCATGCCCTTGTTATGAATATGAATAGTGATTTTACCCTCATTTTTTCAACTTTGTGATTTTGCCCCTGTTTTTTTGAAATCGAAGGGAGACTATGCCCCTATTCTGTGAAGGGCACTTGACGGTGTTAAAAATGGTACAAAATGTATGGATGGACCTTGCAAATTTACCCTTACTATTATGAGTTTTTTTGTGACTTTACCCTTGATTTGACAAAAAAAAAATTGATAGCATTTTGATATATTGGGACCAATCTGACGCATGTATTTGACAAGAAAAAATGTGATAGATAATTGGACCAAAATATTGACAGCACCATGGCACCAGATCACATATATTAGACCAATAACAGCAACAGATCACCTATTGGTCCAACATAAAGCACCAGATCACATATATTTGACACCAAAAGCACTATATGTTCACATGATCTCATCATGTTCATATCAACACAGTTCACAAGTCATCCGAACTAGTACAGAACCTACTAATGCAGAGCATTTATGACTAGCAATGAGGCCAAGCTTCTTGAGTTTTCTCCTCTTCCTCTTCACCTTCAACTTTCACCTTCTCCACCTGCATCTGAACCTGGTATCTCGATTCACCTGGGAACCTACTCCCCTTCCCCTCCCCCTTCCAGTTCCTGTCCCTGTGATTTGGCACCACATATAAAGTTAGCTAAATCACGGTCCTAAAGAGCACATTTAATTCGTTCTACAGACATCCATTTCAATTGATATCTATGGCACACAAGGGAACTTCAAGATCAGGGATTACCTATCCCCTTCCATGGTGACCTTATTGCGCTAGAGCAGAGGAGGTGTCGGGGTGGGGCACACGCACGAGCCAGGCGTCGGAGTGACTTCCAAGGGCAAACGGAGGCTTCGTTTAGAAAAAGGAGGGGCAAAATCACAAAGTTTAAAAAATGAGGGCAAAATGACAATTAGACTTCACAACAGGGGCAAAATCACCAATCTCCCTTGGTGTATCATCCTCTTGTAACTCAGTCAAGTTCTTGTGTGCTGTTTGTCAATCCAGACTATCAGTATGTTAGCTCCAAGATCCACTCCTATTAATTCAGTTGTACCTGTTTACCTTATTCTGATTTGTTTAACTCGGCAATTGACCTGCAGCTTAAAAAACCAATATTAAATGATTTCCTTTCTTTTATAAACCAGGCTGACAACTAGATTGCAGAAATAATTCTATTTAATTAGACTATATCAATGGTACTAGAGCTGATCAATGAGTTTCAACCAAGCAAGTACTTTGCTCTGAATTTCTGTTAGATTGCATTGGATTCAAGGCTATCCTGTCATTTAGCTCTCAGAAAATAAATTGGATGCTGTGCTTTAAGTTTACATTAACATATCTGTAGTGCAGTCTGCATGCATTTTGGCCCTATCTGTCTACCCATGTATGGCTGGTTACAAATGTATGGATGCTATTTTCAGAAATGTTGTGTGTTTTCCCGGTTGTTTGGATCTGTTGTATAATCTGAACTGTTTTAGTACAGGGATTGCTTGTTGTTACATATCATTGCCTGATGGCTGTTAGCCTGTTACCCACGTTGCTCATCATGTTGTTAAAATAACTTGTGTTTTGGCTAATTTTGTTTGAAACTAGCACTCTGGTTCAGCATTAATCATGCTGTTAAAATAACTTGTGTTTTTATGTATAAGTTAACAGAGGCGAATTAATACTATTCTTCCTGTATGCTTGCTGTGAACTTGTAATAGTCTTTTTGTATGCTGAATTAATACTATTCTTCTTGTATGCTTGCTGTGAACTTGGGTTCAGCATAATATGCTTTCTGCTCACTTCTCCTTTTTGAAACAGAATGTCTAGTTCACTTGTTGCTTCAGTTCCGTTATGCAGCCTATGTTATTAAGCAGGTTCCTTCTGTAATCCCCGCAACTGATACATAGGTTACTTCTGCAGGTTTGAGTGTCCAAGAAGTCTGAAGATTCAAGCAAGAGAGATGGTGTAGCGAGAAGCTTTTCTTGTCACCATCAAAATTCATCTCGATTATCATGAAAAACTTGTGGCAGTTTTGTTATTGGCAGTTTTGTGTGCGGGGGCAGTTTTGAGATCGCTACCTTAGCAGCAGTTGTGATGCTTGTTGTTTACTGGGAGAGAATCTGCTGGAGAGATCTGTTGGCGTGAATTCAGCATGTATGGACAGCATGTATGGACATCATCTTCTCTACGTAACCCATGGGTTGGGAAATGATTTTAAACAGGTTGCAACTCAATTTAGGGCCCACAATTTGGTTTACTATGGGCAGAAAACTCATCATTGGGCTGAATGTTTCAGCCAGCCTAGTTCCCTCTACCATGTCTCTTTTCTTTCTTTCGGCCCAAGGCGGCTTGAAGCTCAGCAGCTAGCTGCCGGTTCAACCACGCAGCTCGCCACCAGCCTAGCGTCCACACATAGTTGACGGCCACGCCCATTGCAGCACCGACAATTGGCAAGGAGAAACCAGAGTGCACCCTCCTTCGGCCTGCTCGCGTTCCTTGACCTAGCAGCCCAGCAGCTTCCCCTTCTGGCTTGTTACCACATGGCATAACTTGCCCTCTGCTGCCCAGCTTGTCATGTTCGACTCCCGGTAGCCCCCTTTTATTATTTCTTCCAAAAATAATTCTTTGGTCGCACTATGCGAAAAAACAATTTACTTCCTAATGTGTAGTCATACCACCAATTAAAATGGTAAAAAAATAGTTTAGTTTCCAAAGTATACAAGAAAATAATTCACATAAATCATTGGTGGCAATAAAACATAATTGATGCAACGATTTTTTTCTAGATGCAACAGGCACATGAGCTATCGCAACAAAGGTTAAGTTTTAGACAATGTTATTTCATCGTGGCCACAAGTAGGCATAATCGCAACCAATTAAATGTTCGTGGCAACAAACGCACATCAAACGCAACGAACTGTTTTCTGGATGTAACAGACATATGAGCTATCGCAACAAAGTTTAATTTTAGACAACGTTATTTCATCGTGGCCACAGGCATGCCTATTCGCAACCAACTAAATGTTCGTGGTAACAAATGCACATCAAATGCAATGAAATGTTTGCTGGATGCAATAGCCACATGAGCTATTGCAACAAAGGTTAAATTTTAAACAACATTATTTCATCGTGGCCACAGGCATGGGTATTTGCAACCAACTAAATGTTCGTGGCAACAAACACACATCAAATGCAACGAACTGTTTGCTGGATGCAATAGCCACATGAGCTATTGCAACAAAGGTTATGTTGTAGACAACGTTCTTTCATCGTGACCACAGGCATACCTATTCGCAACCAAATAATTATTCGTGGCAAGAAACACACATCTATCGCAACACTAAATCGATACTATCGCAATGCACAATTAGTTGTGGCAATAGGTACCCATAAAGGCAACCACCATTTTCACTGTGGCATTAACACCAATCTGTTGCAACGACCGTTTCAACAGACGCAACCCACATTTTTGGTTGCCATAACATCCAGATATCGCAACCCATTAATACGTTGGTTGAAAACCAAATATTGCAACCAAATACGTGGTGTTGCAAAAAAAATTGGTGCTCTAAGGGTCAATTCCTAGTAGTGAAGTCTCAAGCCTTGGTTGATTTCATGGCTGAGTAGCGGGAGAATTAAGTTCCAACTCCAATTGAGCGTCCAGAGCATTGGGTCATGTACATTGATGGTTCACTCAAGCTGGAAGGCGCTGGTGCTAGTGTACTTCTAATTTCCCCCAAGGGCGAGCAACTCAAATATGTTTTGCAGATCTTTTGGAAGGTCTCAAACAATGAAGCTGAATATGAAGCTCTACTGCATGGTCTTCGCCTTGCAGTTTCTCTTGGCATCACACGACTACTTGTTTACGGTGATTCCTTGGTGGTCATTAATCAAGTCAACGATTCCTGGGATCGTAATGCTGAGAACATGGATGCGTAATGTCAAGAGGTACGCAAACTTGAGAACAAATTTCATGGTCTTGAGTTCCATCATGTTGTTTGCGATAACAATGTTGCTGCGGACGTTTTGTCAAAGCTGGGATCTACACGAGCTCAAGTGTCAGCCGGAATCTTCGTCCATGAGCTCCACAAACCATCAATTCCAGAGCAATCATCTGCACCCACGACTACTTCAATTCAGCCTGATCGTGAAGTGCTCATGATTGATGTGGACTGGAGAACTCCTTTCATCGACTACATCAAAAACCAGCTGATTCCTGAAGACAAGTCAGAGGCCGAGCGTATTTCACGACGCATCAAGGCTTATGCTCCAGTCGGGGATCAACTCTACAAGTGAGGCGCTAGTTCTGATATACTCATGAAGTGCGTCTCTTGCGAAGAAGGCAAGGAAATCTTGGAGGAGACACACAAAGGAATCTATGGGAATCATGCTTCTTCCCGCACCTTGGTGAGAAAAGTTTTCAAACGTGCTTTCTACTAGCCTACAACTCTTGCTGATGCAGAAGAATTAGTCAGAAAATGCCATGGATGTCAATTCTTTGCCAAGCAACAACACGTTCCAGCCTACAAGCTCATCACGATACCACCAACTTGGCCTTTCGCTTGCTGGGGGCTGGACATGATTGGTCCTCTCCCAAATGCGCCAGGGGGATTCAACAGAGTCCTGGTGGCTATCGACAAGTTCACCAAGTGGATTGAGGTCAAGCCTGTTACCTGCCCTAAGGCTGATGGAGTCCTCGACTTCTTGGATGAAATCATACATCGCTATGGGTTCCCCAATCGCATTATCACAGACCTGGGTTCGAATTTCAACAATCACCAGTTCTGGGAGTACTGTGAGAACAGTGGAAGCGATGTCCGGTATGTCTCTGTTGCTCATCCACGTGCCAATGGCCAAGTGGAACACGCCAATGGGATGGTACTCGACGCGCTTAAAAAGCGACTGTATGATGCTGCAAACACCAAGGGCGGCAAGTGGATCAAGGAACTACCCAATGCACTCTGGGGGTTACGTACTCAGCCTACTACTCCCACAGGGCAATCACCCTATTTCCTGGTCTATGGCTCTGAAGCCATCTTGCCTGCTGATGTCATGTGGCGATCTCTGGCGGTTGACCAGTACGAAGAAGGCGTAGCTGAAGAAACAAGACAAACAGATGTTGATAGTCTCGAAGAAGCTCGCTGCAACGCACTCGTTCAATCAGCCCGATACCTTGAGAAGATTCACCGCTACCATGACCGCAACGTTAAGGAACGCTCCTTCAACGTTGGTGATTTAGTTCTTCGTCGTATCCAGAACACGACAGGACTACACAAACTCAACTCGCCATGGGAAGGTCCTTTCTCTGTTGCGAAGGTCACCAGCCCTGGCTCATATCATCTCCAAACACTTGAAGGCGAATAAGTCGACAACTCTTGGAACATCGACCAGCTTTGTCTCTTCTACCCGTAGGGGGTCACGACAACCCTCTCCAGGCGGCTAGGGCTGCAACAACTCGTAGGGGGTCATGACAATCGTCTCCAGGCAGTTTTGGCTGCAACTACTCATAGGGGATCACGACAATCCTCTCCAGGCGGCTTCAGCTGCGACTACTCGTAGGGGATCACGATAATCCTCTCCAGGCAGCCTCATTCTGCGACAACTCATACGGGGTCATGACAACCCTCTCAAGACGACTCCGTGTCGTATAGACCAATAATTGGCACATGCTATCCTTGTTCTATTTTTAATAAGAGGCTGCGGCCTAGAGTAACACCTTTCATAATAGGGTCCCAGTGGAACTCTCACACAAGTGCTGCTACAGCAAAGACGAGTTCATCACACTATCTCATACGGTCTTACTCGTTATTCGGAACATCCTTGTGAGTACTCTCTCACTAGGCTCATAGCCTCAGAGATACTCAAGGCACTATTACTCAATAGTGTATCCAGACATTGTAAACATAATACAATGTACACATTTATCAAGACAGTAATAAAGTGGTTATTCTATATATCGACTTGTTACTGTGTCTTTGCTTATTTTCACAACAAAGCCTTATATTACGCTACTACAGCTAAGGTTTCTTATTTGTTGTGATTAAGCTAACGTTCTTTGGAACACATCTAGACTTGAGTGCTTCTACTCGAGTACCGTATCTCTTTTTGCAGCCAAACACTCATTGATCATGAACTCTAGTACATGGCATTCACACAAGCAAACAAGGGATCCAGATAATTGACTTACTCAAGTTTTCAATTATATTACATAAACACTTCTTTGGAATTATACTTGTTTTTTCCATAGTGTTTATATCCTACAGGTTTATCTAGCGTAGATCAATGAACTTGGAGACAGCTTCCGCGATAGGAGATGTCTGCTGCATCAACTCGTTCAGCCTGTCGTCGGTACAATCTCCAGATCTTCCGCCCATGATAACCGTCAGATCCGCGTCTACGTAGAAAGACTTGATGAAGCTTAGTACTTGATTGGGAATCGTGCAAGCCTGCCGTTGAGCATACTCCAGTATCTTCTTTGGTGTGTCCTTCAACCTCTCCACAAGTGGACGGGGCTGCACTCCTGCCACTCTGGGCTCAAAGGGATTAGCTACTGGCTCGGCTGCCTCCATCAAGACCTTCAGTTCTGCACGCAGACACTCGGATTCTTCAATCTTGATCTTGAGCGACTGCATACAAGTCAACAGGTCATTCCAACCATCAAGTCGAATCTGCATTTCACGCTCAAGTTCCATACAGCGCACCTTATAGTCTGCCTCGAGGTCAAGGCGAGTTGCTTCTTCACGATTAAAGGCCAATTGCCAGTCAAGAGACTTCCTCTTATGCCTCTCAACCTCTTCAGCCAACTCTGCAATAGACCAAGACAACTTATACGGATGAAGTTTGCAAGAAATAAGTATTCAAAAATAAGTTCAGAAAGGAGGAATACCTTTATTCTTCTAGCGCAGTAACTTGTTCTTCCCGACAATGTCATCCTTCTGCGCCGTCAGCTTCTAGATCTCATTGTGGTACTCGACGACATTGCCATCAAGCTTCTCTTGCAGTCTCAGAGCTAATGCTTTTTGCTCCTTAAGCTCTTCTCTGAGCTGCGAGACTTGTTCTATGTCCGCTGCATATTGCTCAAGCAGACGAGTCTTCTGTTTCGACTGTTTGACAACTTCCTGAAAAGCAAACAACTCAAAGATCAAAGACAAGTTATCTTTGGTTAAACTACTCTACAAGGGACTATGTTCTCAAACTTACCGCAAAGAGCTTCTCTACACTACGGAACATCTCAGAGTGCGCTTGCAGGTTGTCCTCATCCAGGAACGAGTCATCATATAGCATTAAGCTTTCTACCCTGGATTGAGAACTTGTTCCCGCCTCCGAGATCATCGCAGCGCTACGCAAAGGAGCTGGGTCTTCGATTTCTGGCTCATGCGGAACTATGCGGCCTTCCGGGCTGTCTTCCAGCACTAGCCATGCATCTATCTGACGCACGAGGGCTTCAGCAACTAAGGCTTCTTCATGGCACAATCTGGCTTCTGGATCAACCTCCAGGCCTTCATTCACCACCGCCTCTATGTCTTCTGGTTGCTGGGTCCTTGGCTTGGAAGCTACATCCACTGCTGCTTTGACTACATCACTCCAAAGTAGGCGCAGTGCCTGTGCGACATCAACTTCAGCAGCTACCACTCGGGGTTCTAGGAGAACATCTTCTTGTTCTGCTAGAGGGTTCTGATTACCCCCAGCAGAACTACTTCCTGAAGCTCCCCACTTCACATCAGTGGATTTCCTGGATCAACAAGTCGGTCAGCATATTCAAATTTAACAACTCCAAGGAGTACTCGAGTACTCGGGTACTTACAGAGCAGCACGAGGCACCACAGTTCTTGGTCCCAGCATATCAAAGAATGTGGGCGCTGCCGGCTCCACTGGGACACTCTTTACCGGTGGCATGCTTCCCGGCACCACGGCTTCTTGTTGCTCAGACATCACCGTCTCGACGGGTGATGTTTGAACCATCTCAGGTTCTGTTGACCTTGCAGGACTACTCGCGGGTACACGAGTAGTACTCTCGATAATCTGCAAAGTCAAAATTACAAGCCATTACAAAAAAAATTACAAGTATCCAACAAGATATTGGCTACTTAGTTCATAAAACTAACCGTAATGGACGGCAAGGTTGTGACTTTCTTCACAGCACATTTCCCCACAGTGGTTCTCTTCTTTTGTGGCGGCTGCGTCACATCATCTGCAAGAGATGAAGCCGGCCTCTTCAATGCTCCTGTGGAAACACCACTGGGGATGGGTGCTCCAGAGTACCCGTAACGAGCCTTAACTTCAAAACGCTGTTGAAGTGTTTGCTCATCATCATCACTAGAGGAGGCATCCTCTACCAGTACTTCATCTCCCCCTTGAGCAGAACGACTACTCTCGGGGGCTTGAGCTTCAACTTGTGACGGCTCTTCCTCGGGCACCTGTAGCGGATCACAGGGGTGAGGAGGAGGGATGGAGACAAACTTCAGAACATCCTCCTGCAAAACAAAGCAAATAAGTTAAGTTCACGACTACTTTCAAATAAGTACTCGGGGGCTAGTTTGCGAATACTTACCAGAAGCGGAGGATTATCAGCACTGAACTCTTGGACAGCTGCTGGTATCCCAACAAGGTTCTTGAAGATCCTCTGCAGCTTCTCCATCACGAGATCATCGCTGATCTCCTCTACAGACATTCTTGAGCCGTCGTCAAGGCCAGTATACTCATACCCAAGATGCTCCCTCTGCATCAAGGGTTGTACTCGGTGCTTCATGAAGCTAAAAGCTACCCTCTCAGCTGTTAACCCTTGCGCTTTCTTCTGGGCAATCTTCGCTAGCAGTTCAGGGATCTGGATGCACTCTTGCATCGACGGTTCGTCTTTCAAGATCCTCTCATTCACTAGTGCGAACATACTGGGCTTAGGCAACTGAGGTGGAGCATTCTCAATATAGAACCATCTGGTTTTCCATTCCTGATTGGAGTCTATCAAGTCATACTTGAAGTACAACTCTTGCGCTTTCTGGTGCATCTGACCAGCTCCACCGACTACTACTGGGAAGTTGGTGTTGGGCTGTGGCTTCAATCGGAATATCTTCCTGAACAAGGCCCAATGTGGGCGGATTCCAAGAAAAGCTTCGCAGAAGTGCACGTACACTGAGATCTGGAATATGCTGTTCGGATTCAAGTGCATGTGTTCCAGCTTGAAGAAGTCGAGGAATCCTCTGAAGAAATCCGAAGCCGGCAGAGTCAATCCACGCTCGACGAAGTGGCCAAACATTGGGATTTCATCTGGATTCTTCTCCATGGGCCACGCATCCCCAGCGCCGGAGTTCCAACCCGCGACTGCCTTCTCGCATAGCAAGCCAGCAACCTCGAGAGCCTTGATGTCTTCTTCCTTCATCTTGGACTTCTTCCAAGAGGCGGCTTGGCTCGGTGGCTTCTGAATCACCACTGTCTTATATTTCGGCTCCGGCAACTGATTTTTACCGCGGCAGGATCTTTTCTTCTCCATCTGACCCTTGGACGGCGCAGTCTTCATCCTTCCAGTCATGAGAGTTTTCTTTCGCATCTGCTCGGGGGCTGCGAGGGGGTGGAGATGACGGAACTTGGCGGTGTAGGCGCTCAAACTCTGTGGCGGCTATGGTGGTAAGGCCTTTTTCTGGATCTTAGGGCGAATGAAAGCAATGAAACCCTAGGGGATATCTCCTCTGGTATTTATAAGCCAAAACCCTAACGGTTCGACCTGGTGACCCTTCGTATTCAACAGATTGGTTTCACACAGGGCAAATATTTTTCGGCTAAGTCAGTGGGATTTTTCCAAAACCTGCTCGGCTCCATCTCGGGGGCTCGACTACTTGATGGGATTGGATTTTACTCAGCTATAGTACACTGAACTCAAGCCACTTTCTACAGTCAGAATAGATCCTTCAATTCGAGAAAGTACTCGACTCAAGGCTCGGGGGCTCCGTGCCACGTGTCCTTCAGTTTTTTCTCAGGATTTCACAGGATTATTTGACAAAGACTTCAGATTGACCCTCAGCTTGAATCCTGGATTCGACCTAAGGCTCGGGAGCTACATTCCATATGGAATGCGAATTTAGTAATCGCATTTCCCTATGGATCTTTGATGCAAAGATTTCAAGAACAAAGCGGGTATTATTGAAGACCTTCAAGAGAAGTACTCGGGGACGCTTGGGAACAACTCGAGAATACTTCAAGACTACTCGTGGAGTTAGCTGGAGTACCTTCCAGCCTCGTGATGATTCAAGTATTATTGAAGATCAAAGCTTGCAGAACTCGAGGACGCTTGGGAACTACTCGCGGAGACCTTCAAGACTACTTGGACGCATGACACTCGACTACAAAGTACTCGGGGGCTTGTCGACCAGGCATCCCTGGGCCCACCACATATGTGGGCCATACCCGGGAGATGAGGCCTGCACACCTAGACTACTCGACTAGTGGGCCACGCTGCAAGATTATCGTGGGTCACAAGGCAAGACAAGACAGACAAGGACTTGTACTAAGATTAGGATAGCTTTCTATTTACTTGTATAGGCTTCTCCTAGTCCTACTCAAATAGTACTCTTATACCAATCCGACTTGTAACCCTACCTCCCGTGGCATATAAGGCGAGGCAGGGACTCCTCTCCAAACATACGCAATCAATACAGAGCCACACAGCATACAGGATGTAGGGTATTACGCATATTGCGGCCCGAACCTGTCTAATTGTGTGCCCCATGTCTCACCATCGTGTTCCTGATCTCGGCGAGCCCCACTGCACAGTCTACTACTTCAGGTACCCCATGGTAGGCCCGGTGTCTAAAACACTGACAGACTTTGCAAGGACAACAGCTTCCAAAGGCTCTGAACGGGAGGTACTTCAAGAAATTCTACCTAAGTGTTTGGCAAGATGCTTGATAGGACTATGGCTGATTTATGCAAAAAATCGCCCTTAGAATAAAAATGGCCAGTGAAATCTGTCACATCGACCTTAGAACTATTTTTTAATACACAAGATTTACTAAAAAATAGGGGGCATATGTTCGCACCCAAAATTGGCACAAGGCCGATCAGGCTGGACACCACCGATCAGACCGGTGCACCTGGGCGGTCTGACTGGTCTGGTCCTGGTCGATCCGGCAACAGCCACACCGATCTGACCGGTGGACCCCAAGTCCGAGTCGAATCAAGAAGCTCTGGTCGTTTTCGAGTTGTAAAGGACTTCCTTGCGGGGCAAGACCTCCCACCCTATAAATATAAAGGGCCACGGCCGGTTGAGGACCTATCACCCAATCGATCATATCTTTTTACAACTTTTGTCTCTCGAACCCTAGCTTTTCCAACCCCTTTGCTTTCCTTGTTTGTCTCGACGACGATCAAGGACGTTCTGAGTGGCCTGCCGATATCAGAGCAACCCTAGGCATGCCACCTCCGACGGGGTCCCTCCCGAGGCGGTTGAAGGACCGAATAGGCGGCCAGAGAGGGGGGGAGTGAATGGTAGCCGATAAAAATTTTCCTCCAAAGAGAAAACTCGGCCTATACCCCGATTGCCACTCGGATCACTCGCACACACAAGAGCGGCTCTAAACTAGGCAAACACAAGCCTATGAGTCCTAGAGATAAGTCACGAATCAAGAAGCGGAAGCACAAGACAAGAACCAAAGCACTTAGGCAAATCTGCGAACACCAGACAGACAGTCCGAGAGAGCTGGGCAGACGGTCCGCGATGACCTGGCGGACGGTCCATGGCTACAAGGCGGACAGTCCGAAAATGCACCCGAACCTCCAGTACTGCACCAAGAAAAACGGACTGTCCGTCATGGACCCGCGGATCGTCCGCCTCATCACGGACCATCTAGCACTCTAGTACGGACCGTCCACAAACTTCTTGCACCAAAACCCAACCAACTCAACGGATCAAACTTCGAGCATCGAAAGACGAGCGATGAACTCGAAGAACACCTGACGAACAGGCACCTCGCGGACGGTCCGCGAGGACCAGGCAGACGGTCCGCCAGGTGCGAAATCAGCAACCCGAGCCTACGTGAAAAACACCACCAACTTCCGATCGACGGATCTCCCAAACCGCTGGACGGATTGAGCCCAAATTTTGGATAGATGAGAAGCGTCTCTAGGAGAAGGTATGCCCAAAATCTTGGAGCCCAAACATATCCAATCATCCGGAATCGCAAATCTCGTGCGCTCAAAGCACCAACTCGAGTTCATCCAATACTCACCAAATCGAGCCCGACTCCCGGCGTTTGAGGGGTCAAGATCATCACCAAAGATGCGCAAGACATCCACCCATAATCCCTTCAAATAAATCCGGAGAGAAACAACCTCAAATCGACGAATCAAGCAAAGAACAAAAGCCCTTAAAAATAGCACCGAAAATGACACGAAAATCACGAGATGCTAAGAAGGAGATAGAATCACAACTCCGAATTCTTCCATACATCCAGAGGTTAGAGTTTATACAAGAATCTAGCCTAAGTAAATACTGGAAAAAAGAAGCAGTCCGGAGCGATTAACCCTAGCCATCCCCATCTACCTTCTATTTATACTTAGTCTCCTGGAGGTGGCAAATGACCCTACTACCCCTAGTGCATAAATGTAAGATACACCTCTCAGGGGCATTTTGGTCCAAGTCAAGCATATTCTCATCGAGCAGACACGCTTCCACCGCGGACTCGCTTAGCCTCGACGCAAGCCCCGCGATCACGCCACGTGCCCCCCCCCATCTCGAAGCTTCCCGACGCTCCCGGATCACCGTCTCCGTCATGTTGGGCCTTCGGCCTTGGTTTTGAGGCCCAAACCAAGAAACCCTTCACCGATGGTTTTGTGGACAAACCACCAAACCCCGCGTGCAAGCTTCGGCCTCGAACCGCTACCTTGCACCGGCTCATGTAATGACTTCAACTTGCTCCTCTCGCACCGCACGGCTCGCACATGACCCCATCGGCCACCGGGTCCATCGAACCAAGCCTACTTGCCTCTCCATCACCCGGAGGCCACCATGGCAAAAGCCTTTCGCGCTTGTTCTTCACCTGCACCAACATGAGTCAAGCTGCAACCTGTGCCTGCAACACTGAGCCAAGTATCAGTCCACACAACGTTGTCAATCACTCATCACTAAGGAGCGACCCTCCACTAGTCTTCGGACACACCTGGTCCTCAACGGTGCTCGTAGGCTTTCACCAGCGCCTCTACGTACATCGGTCACACCGGTGCTCCTGACCGGTCAGACCGGTCCGGGCAGGAGCTCGGCTTTCGACTGCTGCGCGAACTAGCGCTTGTGTGTGTTGACCAGAAAAGCGTCAACACACAGCCACTGTGTTTATCCCCTGAGAAGAGAGCTGGCGCAAAGTTATCTGTTCCACCGCAACATGCTACACAGATGATCCTTTACATTATTTGTGCATTACTTACGTAGCAGTTACCCCGCACCATCTGTGCAAGTGGTTACAGAAAATCTTCAAAGATCCATTTGCTCTTTTAACAAGTCGTAGTATCGTGGGTTACGTACATCATATACGTATGAAATATAGAGATATAACCACAGAAGATCCACCATAATTCCGAAGGTTACGATCATATGGGCCCTTAGTGTGCATGTGGGCCAACACGATTAATGCCCAAATTAATCAGTGAGCGACCATGTTTTGCCCATACGGGAGTGGAAGCTTCAGTGTAAGCGGAAGCTAGACTAGAAGAGAGATTCATCCTAGACTATGTTTAACTCATGGTATGTTAACTTGCTTGGTATGTTAATTTTGATTGTGGTTGTATTTATGGGACCTAAAAATACCTATAAGACATGCTCAATAATATGATTAGTCTCATTGATCATGTTGTCATGAATCACCGATATCATACTCGAACTTTTGACAATAAAATCATGTTCGCTATTGAGTCTGCCACTGCTAGAGTAAATCAGCACATACGACTAGCTAGTTATCATCAGGCATTATATAACGTCAACCTCACGACCCAAATAGGCAAGCCCACATGCTGCAAGTCAGAGTGACACCGCATAAGCAACCCCTTCATCTAATCATAAATAAATAAAAGGAATAGGATGAGCATATGTTGCTGCCGTGACGATGCAGAACAGCAGAAGGTATGTGCCAGTAGGAGGTGGAGGCACCGAGAATTCCTTTTCAAGCAACCTTGGCAAAATTTCAAACCGATGGGAGAGAGGACGTGCCGCTGGAGCACAATGGTTTGCGCTGTGGGACTGAAAATTACCACCGCGGCACCGCCCTAACAAGGATTGAATTGAATGGCGTTACAACAGATGGGAATCCAAGTATGAATCGCAAGTGTGTACAGTAACCTATAGCTGTTCGGCACATATTGCATAGGCGCAGACCCGAAATTTGGCTAGCAATCTAGCAGCATGTGTGCGGCTGCAGTGCAGTGTATACGGTATACCCACGTACTTCAACGGAGCTCAGTACTTCATGGTGCATGAACGCAGGCATGTTCAGTATCTCAAGCTTTATTAGAGCAACTCAACAGTTTGCTATTTTAGTTTGGCATTTATCTAATTTTGACAAAATATGAAAAATTAACCTTAACAGTTTGGCAAAACAACTTGGTATCAATAGCAATTTGGCATCTCTCCCCTCGCCGCGCGTATATATACGCGTAGCTATCCGTGGCGTATCCTTCCGTAACAGAAGAGATGGAAGAGTATAAAAATAATTTTGTTTTTCCTCAGGGTTCCTGATTTAAGTTTTAAGAGGTGGAAGGCTACAAACATATTTTTGTTTCTCTCTCAGGGTTCCTGATGTAAGATAAATCTAGATTTGGCAAGTGAATTTTGCCAAACTGCTGCAGATGAACTTTTTTTTACTTGGTATATCTTTTTAGAAGTTGGCAAAACATCTTACCAAGTAAAATTTGACAAACTCTTAGAGATGCTCTTATGATGGTTGTAATACCACTATAGGAGGTATTTCTAGTACTTCTTTTTAATAATTGTGGCAACCGATCTGAGGAAGGTAAGTAAAACTAACATTAAATACCAATCCCACTACTTGTTTTGTATCCTCTTGGTCCATTATATTTCTTTATTAGGTACTTCTAGATAGTAGATGCATTCTGTCTTTCTATACTATTTCTTTGTTAGATCCTTGTTTGCGCGGCACCGTCTTCCTCGCATGTCCTTGGTCCTTGGTGCGTCTTGAATGGTGGCGTTTGATGTGTTGGTAAGCTTGCATCAGGGGTTGCATTTTTGCATATGATGGTTTCATTGCAGGACGTTTTGGCATCAAGTTTCTAAGTAGACGATTGATGCCAAAAGTGGTGCAGCACAAAGATCGGGCGAATCTGAAGCTAGGGCTTAGAAGAAGTTTGAAGCTTAGTGCTTCTAAATTTCTTCTTAGTTTTTTTTTCTAATTTCCAGCTTTGTTCCTCTGTTTTAGGGGTTGTAGCCTAAGAGCTTCTGTAACTTTTGGCTGTGTATATCCACTGAGGATTTAGAGGCCGGATTTCTACCCTTCATCAAAAAAATATGATTCCTCTGTATGGTGGCTCCCATTTTCTCGAACTGTTATATCATAAAATCCTCTTAGTATCTACCTACTATGAGCTTATTTAGTTCCCAACAATTTTCCCAACTACCCGTCACATCAATCTTCGAACATTGATTAGGAGTATTAAATGTGGATTAATGACAAAACCCATTCCATAACCCCTATCTAATTTTTCGAGACGAATCTAACAAACCGAATTATGTCATGATTAGACAACGTCGTGCTACAGTAAACAATCTCTAATGATGGATTAATTAGGCTTAATGGATTCATCTCGTGATTTCACTTTCATTCGTGTAATTAGTTTTGTAATTAGTCTATGTTTAGTCCTCCTAATCGTACTTGATAAGAGGACCCAAAAATTTTTGCTAAAATTTTTGGCCAACTAAACAGGCCCTATGTTTGAGATTGGCGTTATCAACTTCATGTCCTTTCTTTATTTCATCATGTACTTGTGAACTGTCATAACCATTTTGCCCTGGGACGAAAGCCTCATTCCCTAGTAGTGACAATTTATCATATATGATTATTATTAGTTTTGACTTTGAGGACCATCATAACCATTTTAGTGTACACCTACAAAGAAAATCATGCAAAGGTATTTGTTAGTCATAAGAAAAGTTGTTGTGCACCAGAAATGATGCTCAAATTTATCACTGTTGCTAGTTAATTTCTAGATCAACAGCTCACGGTCACTTCAGGCACTCTAGCAAAGAGCATGATAAATACTTCATCAAGCATCTATGTACGTGTGTCTCCGTTCCCAAGGGGCAAAGTAAGCTCCCTCGAGAATAAATTGGCAAAAATAGGCAACAAAGACGATTGACAACCACTAGCTATATACAACTCGATGATGCCTCACATTCCCACACCTAGCTATATACAACTAGTCATGTCAGGCACTATATATATAACATCAACTTCACGATCCAAGTAGGCAATTCCACATGTTGAAAGTGTCCAGACTCGTTTTCTACTAGCGTGCCATATTCAACGCTCTTTTTACTACTCAAACACAAAGAGTAGAATGAGAATACAACATGTCACGCCATGAAGATGCAGAAGGTATGTGTTGGTAGGAGGTGGAGGCACCGGGAATTTCTATTCAAGCAACTTTGGCCAAATTTCAAGTCCACCAGACAAAACATGTGCAGGAACACATCATCTGACAGTGCTACCTTGGCCAAATTTCAAGTCGAAAAGACAATAACATTGGCAAGTTACTTTGCTCCCAGTACTTGGCTCCACAGAGCAATATATGACGCTAACTCTGTGGCCCAAAATCGTTCTGTATAATTCATGAGAGATGGCAATACCAAATTGGTACTTGAACAAATCTGTTGAGTTCAACGCACATCCTAAATAAATCTTGAGGGAGCCAACAACATGATTTTGTTGTTTCTCTGGTACATATATAGTTGTTGGTCCTGTTGGCAGCCAGCTCACGGGAATCCTGAAAACAACATACTACCTCCGTCCTTGAATATATGTCATTTAGGACAAGCTAGTTAGTTCAAAAATAAACTAATTTGTTTGTCCTAAACGTCATATATTTAAGAACGGAGGGAGTACATTGGCAAGTTGTGTCCACAACATTCTGAATCAGCCAAGTACTGGGAGATAGCAATTGGTTCATCCCGCTAACTCTGTGGCAAAAAATCATTATGTATAATTCATGAGAGATGTCAATACCAAATTAAGTAGGAAGGAGTGGCACCGGGACATCAGGTTCACCATTTTCCTTAGTCTGTCCATGTAGGCGATGAAGCGGATGCAGTTGCCCCAATCAACAAGCCCTCAAAGTTGATGGAACAGAGTATTGCACACAGCTTCTAGCAAATACAATAATCTTGTTATCCCATTACATGTGAGGGATCTAAGTTTGTGGTAGTGCAAAAAAAGCCTATATATTTTGGTTCAGGGGTGACTCATCGTGTAGGCGTGTTACGCCTCGTTGGGAAGTTACAGTGACATTTCAGCTGTCACATTTGGAAACAATTAGCGTCTAGTGCAGATGAGAAAGTGAAACAAATCTATATATTACTTTTTTTACATGATCAGTGAAGTTCACAATAAGTTCTCCAAAATAACGGTAATGCCAATGAAATAACAAATTCGGGATTGTTGGATTGCGCTTTATGACGACCTGTGTAACTCCAATTATTGGAATGGAAGGTTTGGAGCCACATAATCCAAAGTTGATGACTGTGAATTCAGAAAACTAATCCTTTGCTTCAACATCTAACCACACAATGTACAAACGAATGTCCTATGTTGTATATAACCACTCTTCTGAATTTTTATATTCTAATGTTAAGAAAATAATATTTAAAAATGACTGGTTCTTCTTAAAGTCATGAATTAAAACTTTCACTAGTCTTATGTTATGAATATGCATGTGCGGTAAATGTTACGAATTAGGTGTGGATAATCTATAAACTCAACTCACAGAACTAACGTATGGGATATGGTTGTTTGATTAATTTCATTCATTCACCACCTTGAGACTAATCGATGGATACGTCATATATACATCATATATACACCGCCTTGCTGGCTTCACTCTAGTTCGTTCCAAGCGTTGCTCCAAGTGGGCCACCGTCAAGCTATAAGCCTATAACTATAAAAGACGACTAGGCATCCTAAGTCCATAACCTTTTATGAGATCTCCAAAGTAAAATTGAGGATGAGAACACATGATGTGCAAAATCTTTGCAGGAAATGGAAGCACCGGGAGTTCGGGTCCAAGTAATTGTTTGTTCGTGCGGTCTTTGTGATGATCATGCTACTAGGTTTGGCTAAGTCGATCAAGCAAGGCGTGCATACAGCTGTGCTGCAACAGGACATATGGTAGTACTCAGTAGTCTGGGGAGCGAGCTGAAGGGAGCTTTCTGTTGTAAGAGCGCCATAAAAAACATTGCTTCGTTTGCTAGTGAGAGCTCGTATGCCAGCTTTTTACCATTTGGCACATTGCTTCCTTTTTAACGGAGACAATTTGTGGCCGTTTTGGACTCTAGCATCTCTGTTTTTATGCAAGTAAGCTAATTATATTGAAATATTATACTGTGGAACACTCAGGGCTTGTTTGGTCGTGCTCCCATGCGACGGCGGAGCCGGAGTTGGAGCAGGGGGAGCAGCATTTTATAGCTTCGCCTGCTCCTCCTATTTGCTGTGAGAACAGCTCTGTTGGCACCTTTTCAGGGCCAACAAGCACGCGGAGGAGCTCCTTACAGCACCTCCACGCCGTACCGGTCAGACTGGTGTGGGTCACCGGTCAAACCGGTGTCGCCGGGAAGATCTGGCGAAAGACCAACGAACGTCGCCCGGGCAGGATCTCGTCGGGGCGACACACGCAGGGTTGTCCTAGGCTCGGCAGGCCAGCTAGGATGTCTTCAGACATCACGGGAATGAAGCAAGAACAGCATGGTAGCGTTGGAAGAGTAGGGTAAAGAGGAATGAAAAGGTAAATACGATAAAAGATAAATTTGATAGATTCAATTGTGATTCTTCCTCAATCGGCCGAGGCCCTTTATATTTATAGGGTGGGGAGGTCTGCCCGGCAAGAAAGTCCTTTTACAAGTCTAAATCTATCGGGACTCCTCAATTTGGCTCGGACTCAAGGGCACCGGTCAGACCGGTGTGGCTCGCCGGACGTGCAGATCTTCCTGAAGGCATATCTCTTTCATCCGGACTCCGATTTAGACGTTCCACATATGAATCTTGATCTACTCGACGAGACCTATCTAATGGTGAAGTCTAAATCACCTTTTGAGCAACTTGACCACAACGGTCTGACCGGTCCGTCTAGGCCTGCCAAATTCGAGTGTCAATATATGCCACCCTGTTTTCTGGCAAAGCATGCGTGCTAGAAAATATTCTGAATGTACAAAATAATCTAAAGACGATGATAAACAACACATCGCCCATGTGATGGTCTCTAAACCTTTTGTGAATGCTATTGTATCCCAAACAAAATCCTAAGAAATACAACATGTACGAAACTACTATTTCGGCGTCTAAACAACATATCTTGGTGACCAACCATAGCTCCTTGGTACATCACAAGCATAATATTGATAATTGTAAAGAGAAGACTAAGGATTATAACAAAACAATGGATTAGAATTAGGTATACCTGAACATGCATTCCATGGCACATGCATCGATGGAATAAATGATGAAGACAAATGTGATGACCATCGATGCTTCTTTGCTCTTGGTGATGAAGAATTCTAACTTTGACCTCCTAACCGATTACTTTGCTTTTCCTCGGCTATCTTTCGATATTTATGCAGCAACTCAGCAAAACTTGGCTTCTTCCTCATCACCTCGCTGTTTGGTGGGATACTCTCGGCTCTACCAGAATTTCTGGTGAGACCGGTCAGACCGGTTGGTTCACCGGTTAGCCGATGCCTTGAGGACCGGCCACTTTGAGATCATGTTGCCCCCGGCCGAACATGATTGTTGTTCAGCTATATTATTTGCGACATGTTTATCATTGGGGACAATTTGATCAGTAGAACTAGCCGATAATTTTTCAATAATCGGCTTTTCTATGTCTAATATCAAATATGAATTTTTATTTAATCTACCATCTTTTTTTGACACGATAGACTTGTTTGATCACCTTTCGCTTATTTTTCTGTATTGACCGATTCTTTTGATCAAAACGGTCATTATGCACAGGTGATGACTCATTAATTACCGACTCTCTATGATTAATATAATTAGGACAGAAGTAACTATGAGAAGACGACATATACAAATTATAATACCAAGGAGAATAAGAATAAAGCATATTAAAAAAACTCCCATGGCATCAGTGTAGGTGATCCATATGATGGAAATGGCATTGATTTGTGAGAGTTACTCCATTGCCGATTCTCGTTATGGAACTTCTCTCTAGGAGAAGATTTTTGGCGTTTAGAATTTTTAGACCGACTAGCACCATTGACATTATTTAGTCTTTGAGGCTTAGCTGGAAGTTTTTCATTGAGCTTCGGCTTTTCTCTTTGATGCTTACGACCCTTAGATTCAATTGTTTTCCAAACACCAATCTCGAGTTTTTTAGGCAACCATCTTTGGTTTAGATTTATTTTGCGAAACCCTAGATGAAGCGGTTAGACCGGTTTGGGCACCGGTCAGACCGGTTGTCGGAGTTTTATATCCGGCAACCTCCATAGGGGTACCCGTCGGAGGGTAGATAGTGGATGATCGCCATGACCTATAACTCGAAGGTATGCACGAGTACCAGGGACACAGATTTATATAGATTCAGGTAGCCAAAGTAGCTACCCTACGTCCTGTTTGGTGTAGTATATTGCGCTCTGCGCTTGGTGTTGTCCACGGAGGAATTGTGTGTCCTCCTCCTAGGTACCTAGCCCTCCTTTATATAGTTCAGGGGGTGGGTGCCTAGTCGGTTACAAGGTAGGAGTCCTAGTAGGATTACATGGTACGAGTCCTAGTAGGATTATAAGGGAATTCTAGTAGGAGTCCGTCTTCATCTTTCCTTGTATGGGTACCCAGGGGTGTATGGTCGACAAGCCTCCGAGCACTTTGCAGTCGAGTGTAGTAGTTCGAGTAGTCTTGAAGCCTCTTCGAGTAGTTCTTGAGCGTCCTCGAGCACTGCTTGGAGAAGGTCTTCGATAGTACTTGAACTGCCACGAGGCTGGAAGGTGGTCCAGCTCATCTGTCTTGAAGTCGAGATTATATGGAAGTGCGATTGCAAAATCGCACTCCATATGGAGTAGCTCCCGAGCCTTAGGTTGAGTCGTGAACTCTAGCTGAGGGTCAATCTTGATTCTGCATCTTCTGTCTTGAAAAAAAATCAACCGATGGGTGTAGCCTAGTAGCCCCCGAGCCTTGGAGCGATTGAAGAATCAATCCAATGGTCTTCAGTGTTTGCGGAAGTCATCATCCGAGTACTCTTGCAGCGTCCAGCCCCCGAGCTCGTCGCTAGGCGAGCCGTATGAGCCACATCGAGTAGTTGTTGGAGTCGAGCCCCCGAGCTAGAGAGCTAGCGGAGACTACTCGAGTCGTCGTCGAGTAGTGATTTGGCGTGTAGCCCCCGAGTTTGGGAACTAGTCGCACTGATGAAGGTACACGGAGCGTCCTCGAGAGTCGTCGCTGGAGCTTGACCTGAAAGTAAAGATGCGTACATTATGTAGCATATTTGTAGAAATTGATTCTACTAGTGACAGATACAAGATACACATGTAAATGTAAATGTCACGTGTCATTCTCTTGTCGCGGTCGTAAAGCGTCGAGTAGTTAGCCTGATGCGGTTAAGCGCCCGGTCTCTAAGGTATCTGTTCAGCCATAGCCGCTGGGGCTGTGGAGGCATGACAGTACAGCCGGTTAAGCGCCTGGTCTCTATGGTATCTATTTAGCCATAGCCGCTGGGGCGTGGAGGCATGACAGTAGAGCCGAGGCTTTGGGCGGATCAAGACACGTGCTACTGGAGCGAGACCATTAAGAGGTAGATGAAGGTAGTCGGCATGGCGACAAGAGAGAGCGTGATTGCTCATAAAGTAGTCATTGAGACTGTTCCGTGTGGCAAAGAGAAGAGAGCGTGTGTTGTGCGCAGTGTAGCTCTGCTGGCAAGTAGCCGTCGAGAGGCGTACACGAAGTGGTCTTCGGCGTTGATTCCTGTACGCGGAAAACAAGCCAAAGAAAAAATTGTTGAAATAAGTGACTTAGCTTGATTCACGGATGAGCGTCGACGAAGCCGTGGCGTTCGGCGATGAAGCTACGACGGTTGTTGCTGAAGTCGAGTAATCGGAGTCAGTTCCGACTAGTTGTTGATGGTGTGAGAAGCCGTTCACGACTAGTTTCTAGTCGAAACTTGTGGAGAAGAGCAGTCGAAGTAGTCGATGACGAGCCACGCGAGGAGCCGAGGCACCCGGTCGCACGGCGTAGGCGAAGTAGTCGACGATGAGCTGCGCGAGGAGCCGAGGCACCCGGTCGCACTACGTAGTTGAAGTAGTTGTACTCGAGTAGTTGATACGAGGTGGCGTTAATTACCAAGTGTCGATGTATTTGTACTCGTGTACGTTGCTTGAGTGTGTCAAGCAATAATTTTGTAGTCTTCCTGGTTGTCATCCGTGTACGCATAGCAGATCTCCAGAAATTTTTTGCTACACGAACAAAGGGGCAGCTGGATCCTCTGCTCCATCTCGATGCATGTGCAACTGGACCCTGAGCAATGGGTGACGCAATAGCTTCTGGAGACGGATTCAAACGTTGCTGACGAGATGTTTTTTCCCGACGCCATGTAGATTGACTTTAACTCGTAGGAAGGGCACTCCCAATGATGCATTAATGATAGTTTCTATTTTAAATAATTTGTAAATTAATTGAAATAGTGATGTGGCAGCCTAGTTAATGAGGAAAGAGATGGAGAATCATAGAAATGATTTCTTCGTGAAGAAACCAAGTCTTCTCTTGAACCAATGCACCAAGAAACCATGAAATTGCTATTGGGAAGAAACTACTAGTTTCTAGGGGACTCTTGTCACTCTCTCATTGGAGGAAAAAGTTAGAGTTAAGAGACAGAAAGAGAAAACAATTATTACTTGAAGACACTACCACAGTGGAAGATAGTTTCTATAGATGATTTCCTATGCTATGGAAATCGTGCTAATTTCTTCTATTGGGACTGCCCTTAAACGCTGGAAATTGATGTGGCGAGACGATTCTATCCGGGACACAGACAACTGCGGCTCCGTTTGAAACCTCAACTTGATCTTGAGGGAGGCTTTTCGATCTTGTTGTACTGTCACATCCCGGTTTTTCAAAACCTTTAAAAATAGTCTCTTAAAATTTTTTCTAAAAACATATAGTAACTTCACACAAAAACCCATGCATTTTTCTTTATTTCAATGCATTTTTAAAATTAAACCCTAAGTTTCATATGCATTTGAGTGGCTAATATCTTTTCTTATCCCAAAATTCTTCTCTAACTCTTCCTAAGGATTTTCTAGAGCACATACACATCTTGGTCCATTCAAATTTGAAATCCAAATTCAAATTTGACTTCAAACTCATCTTCAAATAAATGGAAAATCTTCTCAAACACTTTTGGGCCGGCAACCCACTTTCCAGCCCACCGAACACGCCACGTGCCACATCACCCAGCCACATGGGTCACGCGCGACATCATCCGACCGCAACCGCCACGTCACCCGGGCGCGCCACCTCACCTCACTGCCATGTCATCATTTTTAAAAAAAAAATACAATGCTCAGAGGTGGGAGAGTGGTTCGAACCCACAACCTCAGTCCACAATCCATATCACCTTACCATTTGGCTACTCACGGTTTTTTATTAGTCAAGCAGTTCTGTTCTTTTGTAGATGAGGGAGCAGTCTGGGCTCGAACCTTGGACCAACCGGAAAAGCCTTAGAAGTCCTTACCACTACACCACTTCTATGTGCAATGACAAGTATTGCAAATATTTACTTATTCAGTGACAATAAGGGGCACCAGCCGTCAGCACAGGATTGGGTTGGCTACTTTGGAGTTGAAGAACACATGAATAGTTGGTATTTATTCTTTTAATCTGAAATCAAATTTTGTAACTAGTATTTCTCCGTCATACATAATCCGAATTTGACGTTTTTTCAACCTTAATTTTTCTAAAATCACGCTCTTTTCTTTAATTATGTTGTTTGGTACAAATTCCATTTTGCAGATCCTATTTATATGCCTTTATTTAGTTCCTCCTGAATACCGAATAGAAAAATCATTTGTTTTGCACAACCGTTACTAATGTAACTTCGTATTTTGTAATAATAAGATAAACACAAGGTAATGATCAAGTTTGAAATTTTTGAAAAGTATGATACACTTCAATGTTCAAGTAACATTGCATGAAACTATGTGAGACATGTATCTATTTGTAAACAATGTAGGTTCCACCGTTACCAAAATCATTTGAAACTTTTTTTACAAGTTTAGGGACCTAAATTATGTTACCCGTCAATTTGTAGAACCATCAGACCATTTGATGATACTATTTGAATTATTGTATTGTAAATATGTGATGTAAAGTATGAATTATCCCTAATAAACTTTTGAATATTTCAAAGATCTCCAAGACATGAGTTATAATGAAGCATAAGAGTATAAACATAATTTTTATACATTTTTTTGAATCATATTTGACGTACACTTAGTACAAATTTACAATTATTTCGAATAAACGCATAAATTCACTTAAATGACCAAAATTACTAAACTTTTTTCAAAAAAACATGAAACTCCTTCGTGACACCTTAGATGTCATCTTTGTCATGTCAAAATTTTACTGGTGATATAGAAGATAGTTTTTTGCTATTTACTACACAAGGTGTGTTAATTATCTATTTCAAAAAATAGGAAAACAAGTGGCAATGTAAAAAACAAATCCCACAAGGAAATTGTGAATCCCCCGCGTGCAACCAAAAATCCCATCAGGAAATGACTATAATACCCATAGGAGTCCCAGCCTCTTCGACCAACAAATGAAGGTCACTTTGGTCATTTCCGATAGCTAAATCACCCCAATATATACAGCATTCGCGAATGGGCTTGTAGTCCAATGGTAGGACGGTCCAGTGGGACGCTACCCACCAGGGTTCAAATCCTGGTGCTCGCACCTTTTTCTGGATTTATTCCGGGATTTTTCGGCGTTATGCATTAAGTGGTAAGCGATGTTCCCGTCGACGACGAGACGCCAGTGGTGACTTCGAGAATCTCCATATCTGCCGGTGCTCAGTCCTTCGGAGGTGCTCATAGGGGTAGGGTTTGCGTACGTGTATTCATAGGGGTGAGTGTGCGTGCGTGTTGTGAGCGTCTGCGTTGTACTGTGTAATTAAAATATATATATACAGCATTCCAGCAAACCCTAGCACAATTCCCCACCTCCCGCAGCCTCCTCAGATCCGCCTCCACCTCCCCATCTACGCCTCCGACCTGCGGCTGCCGCCGGTCGTTGGCCGCTTCGTCCTCTCCCTCGGCTGGAGCCAGCGGTGTGACAACGGTGACGATGCGCTCAAGGACCGGTATGGCGTCGACATCCTCGAGCGCCCTCCCCGCGGCCGCCATGGCACCAGCGTCGGCGTTCTGGGCGACGACCAAGCCGAGCATCTCTCACATTGCGCGCGTACATGGCGCGCATCGCCCGGTTCGCCGGCTGCAGCCCCGCGTGCTACGTCATTGCGGACGTCTACCTCGATCGCCACCTCCACCGCGGGCGATGACTGGCCCTGGATCCCCTCCACCACAGCCTACACAGGTCTACGCGGCCGGCCTAGATCTGTGGCGCTGACAGCTCCTGCGTCGTGTAGCCAGCCTGGGTTTGAGACGACGACCAGGGCCTGTGATTTGAATTGGTTGCTACTTCTGACTTGAAAGATGACAACTGCCCTGTTATAATGGGCCTCGTGAACAGGCAAATAACATCCGCCTCGTGAACAGGCAAATAAGATCCGCAATGACAGCAACAACATTTTAGTTTATTTCCAGGTGCCACTTCTTTTAGTAATCAGGTACAGACTGCTCTTAGTAATCAGGAAAACATTTAATAATTAAATATTATCTCCAACCTGTACTTCACCTCTTCTCCAAAGATGAATTGTTTAGTGCATTTCTACTTTCTAGCAGCTGCCTTTTCTGGTGATAGGTTCATTAGTCAATCTTCTAAATTCTATAGTCACTTACCCAGAGTGATTATGTTGCCTATTCAATATGTTGTTGTCTCTCTGATCTATTTTCCTTGCAAATTCTTAGCTTCATTGGGCATCATATTTCATATACTTGGCTTATATATTTGTTTTGTGCAGAGACTCAAGTCATGTAGAAAAAAGGATTACTTCTCTTTAACTCCCTTGCATTTTTGCTAACAGGTAACCACTGTTATGAGTCATTTATTTACAATTCAATTGTATATGCCTTTAAACTTAGGTTCAGATAAAAATGGTGTATGTGTTAATCTGACTTTAACTGATATTTCAAAGAACAAGTGCTTGGTAGGAGTCATATACTCGTATGTTTCCTTTGACATTTTAAGAGATGAAAGCTCATGTCTCTTAGTGGTATTGTAAACAACTAGTTTTACATTTTAAGAGATGAAAGCTCATGTCTCTTAGTGGTATTGTAAACAACTAGTTTTACATTTTCAGAGATGAAAGCTCATGTCTCATAGTAGTGTTGTAAACAACTAGCATAATGGTTAAAACCTGTTTGCCCTTGTACTCCTTTACTTGTTAAATTGTATATGCATGTTTGCTTTTACATTTTTAGAGATGAAATCTCATGTCACATAGTAGTATTTTAAACAACTAGCATAATGGTTAAAACCTGTCTGCCCTTGTACTCCTTTACTTGCTAAATTATATATTTTTTCTAATTGTGCTGATATTGCTATTTGTCATATTTTCCATCAAGATGCATGGTTTTTTAACACGATCTGGTCAAAGAAACATTTTTTACTGTAAACCTATTCTATCATTACTACAACAATTTGAGTATTATATTTATTCTTTAAATCTTCCAACTGAAATTATTTGACAATTTGCTCTTTTCAGATTAAGGATAGATGCAGCAAAGTCGGAAATGACCCATTAAGAAGCAATTAGAGTTTGGTGGTTTAAGCAACATTTTTTTTTTGTCTCAGCTAGCTTATTTTGTTACCTGTCTATGATGAAATGGCTTTGCTTATTTTCTGTGTAATCTGTATGTCCGTAACTCGTGATAGAGATTGTGCCATTTTAGCTATTGTTTTAAGAAAATTTATGAGTTGTGCATAATGGTTTGTTGAAAATAATCGGCCGAAAAGGCCCAGTTCTAAAATGTTAAATGAGCCATGTGTTCTGAAATGTTAAATGGGTCAGGCGAGTGATGTAATGGTTCATTTTGGCAGGCACATCAGTAGTCACAATGTGACGTCATGGTTCACGTTGGCAGCCATATCAGCAATGTCCCTGTCAACGTCATCAGCATACGCCACGTAATCAGCAGTCCACGTCATCAGTGTATGCCACGTCAGCAGCCTGTCATTGTCCAAATCTGCATGTCATGTCAGCAGTAATCTGTGACAATTTATTTTGTCACAAATAGTGGGTTAGAGGTTGGGCTGCATGAGCTTTGAGCTACTCCATGATAGTTCAGATGTCACGGACTGCGACATTTTTTAAGAAATGTCGATTGATTTAATCAATGACGCATTACGAAAATCGAAATTGTCGCGAACATAGCACGGTGGTAGTTTTTCAGCAATCCCCGACATAATATTTTTGTCACAGATTAAACAGTTTCTTGTAGTGCACATATTTATTTAACAAGGAAAATTTACAAAAAATGAACATTTACAACAGACATGAGAAGGTGTTGCACATAGAAACTCTTGGAAGTAGAGAAATCTAATACATGTATACATCTAGTCACCTACACAAAATAGATGTTACTCACACATTTAGGGATTTAGATTTTGTTTGGGAGAGACTTTTGTTGGCGTTTCTTAACGTCACTACTAACAACACCGAGTTAGCGTGAGCATTAAGACTTGCCAAAGGTAAATCTAATGATCATGAACGAATCCGCAAGCGCACAGATAAACTATTGTAGCATTTCCCCAGGGAAGTGAGTGTTCCAAAGGTATCGTATCTGTGGAAGGCAATGGCGGATATCAAGACTTATGCTTTTACACTGAATGTAAACCAAGAGATAGATATAGAAGACAATAGCTCAAAGACAGGGGTAAAATAAATGATATGATAGGGGTAGTGTGACACACACTCTGATCTATCTCTACACTAGCACACTACGGCTTAGGGGGGACATACGAAGCTAGCTCAAGGTTCTATGGTACTAAACATACAGAGTTAGATGATACAAGAGATAAGCATAAAGCATTGCATGAAAGGTAAGGTTCAGCACCCAGGTACAAACGGGGAGATAGCCCGCGACGACCAGCACTCTGCGAAACTATCCTTTAGACTCCTACAGCAATACCCTAGCGCGGAGGGTTTCAAAGGGTCCAACAACTATCACCACTGCGGCCTACCTCAATCGTTACGGGGGGCAAGCTCATAACTAACGTAGCCACACAACCCAGGCACCATGCCTGCGTTGCTGCTAGACTTCACCCGGCCCGGGCTATTGTGACCCAGGGTGAGAGCCACTAGAAGACTGGTCAACTTAGACCGAGTACCGTAGCTTAAACACAAACTTCATGCAACACGAACATGCTATCAAACAAGATCAAACTAGGGCTAGTCATATGAACGGATACGAACTCTCTTATGTCTAGTCAACAAAACACATAAGGAATGAGTAAATCATGCTTCAACTAGGTCGAAAGGTAGTGTTCACGAAGAACACGGGCCTCTAAATGATGAACAATGGATGAACTCAAGAACATATCAATCATATGATCTACCACAACTTTATATGAAATAGCTGAATAACTGAAGTAGATCAAAGTCATACATAGAAATAAAGATACAAGAGAACTCATACCTAGACTCCCAAGTAGACTTGGAACCTGAATAAGAGCTACTCTAGCCTACCCCCTAGCCTTGGAAACTAAAAGTGAGAGGAGAATCAAGAGAGATGTGTGTGAGAAATGGAGCCCCTCCCTTCTATTTATAGGCAAGGACCAGGCTTGTTTCGGGCACCAAATGGCCTCAAAACACCCGGGGATGCAGCAAGTGACCAATGAAGAGCAACCACGTGGAGGCCCAGGATCAACCGACCCTAGGTCGGTTCGGCCGATCCTAGGGTCGGCCAACCCCCTCAGGTCGCCTCCTGGCTTGTGTTTCCTCTGGGTGGCTGACATGTGAGCCCTTTGATCACTCCCCCGTGCATACCAAGTTTCCTGATAAGTTGGAGCTCTGGTGGGACCATGGATCCTTGTGAAGTCCATGTGTCGCTCTCTGATTCGTCGGTGAGCTCCTCCCTTGGATCAGTGACGTGGATTACCACATGTGTCCAGGATCATGTTTACACATGCAAATGACATAGTGAAGTACCAAAATGCAATGTCATAGCGTATTATTATTACAGACCGAATGTCATTAAAGCTATCACACCAAACGAGTAGCTAAACAGCGGAAAAGTAAATGAGGTCGTCCACTATAGGCAGTCGACTGGGGAACACACCTAGAACTCCTCAAAGTCTTCTGGAAAGTCTTCAAAGCGTCCGTCTGAGCAGCAGTCCGGGTAGTGTAGTTGCAAGATAAAAATCAACAAGTGTGATCACATGTCGTATTCAACAAGGGAATAAAACTAATATAACATGCAAGGTCTTTTCAGTGGATGGCTGACATGGTTAAAGCGGTAAGTACTTTTAGTTGGTCAGGTTTTATTAAGCAACTGATTACTAGTAAATGAAAGTATATACCAACCCAAAAATTAACATATGCAACAGGAATAAGATGCAATGCATAAATTTAAGTCCATCTTTCATATGTTACTCATGTGAGGGTCCAGGCTGCTCGTAATCGTGAGCACGGCTAACCGGTTAGTTTTACACTCTGCAGAGGTGGCACATCTTTACCCACAAGTCACGTAAAAGTTCTAAGAACTTTGAACCCAACCATACTGTGCAAAACTAGGCACAATACCACACTACCTAGGTGTGGTTGCATAGGGACGCTACGAGGCCTTTACAAAGATTCCCTAGTATGAGCTGCTCGCTAGGTTTCATGACAGCGCAATGCATAACCCTCTCTCGAGACTGCGAAGCTACCACAGAGCAGATCAGCCTGAGGGCTGGGCTATACACCAACTACCGGCACCCCCTCGCCCTTATCAGGTAAAGCATACACATACTAAGGTTTCTAATTATTTGGCCAAGACAGAGCCATTTGTCTTGTGGTTGCACTGTTGTCCTGGGTGGTTCTCCATGTTCCGATTAACATAAAGGTGGTCTTGTTTAATGATGATGAAGCATAAATAAATCAAATTAACTTTGTTGTTCATTATAAACCACCATCAACCCACAGTTAGTGACTAAGCATGAACTACCCAACAAAAGTAAAACACCCAGGTTAACAAGGCACATGGTAAATCAAAACTAGTCGAACCTTAATCATAGGGACCCATCATATTCATGCAAGCAAAAGCAATCAACGGTGTAATTAAAATGCATGTTGTATAGGTAAAAGGGGCATGCAGCAAGGACTTGCCTTCCACGAACTCCGGATGCTGCTCAAAGTCTTCAAACTCTTCTACTGCAGCGTAATCCACGTACCGATCGTCTTCTACGCACCGTACCACATCATATACATACAAGCAAGCAATGGAATAAAATAAGAAACAATCATAAAACAGTACTAACAGAACAAAAACAGAGGCGTAAAACTGTTCTACACTTTGATACGATCGCGTGGATATAAAGAACGCTAAAAACGGAGCTAAAACGCGTATTCTACGGCTAAAACAAGGTACAGGGGCTTAACTGCGAGAAAACAGGGCTTACAAGGGTCTAACTGCTAAAAACCGGGGGCTAAAACCTAACTAAACATAAAAACTTAAGGTCTACGGCAAAAAAACTCAAGATCTGGACCTCGGGTGCTAAAACTAGAAAGCTCAGGGTCTAAACCGTAAAGAAAAGGATCTAAACGTAAGAATCTTACAACTGCGGGAGGACCGACTTGTAAAACTAAAGAGTTTAGGGGCTTTTCTACAAAACGCGCATGACCCAGCTGTGTTGACCGGTAACTCCTGGTTTGACTCGGCTTGGATTAGATCTGGGCCATCGACTCGGTGATGAACAGTTGTGGTTGGCCGGGGACACGCAGGCGGCGGCGGTCACGCCGGCGAGCGGCGGCGCGCGGCAGAGCTCCGGCGAGCTAGCTCGATCTAGGGCTAGGGACATCGATTTGGGACGGGGTTTGGTCCAGGATGGAGCTGGACACACGGCAAATCGATCTAGGGTTTCGAGGAGGACGCAGGGGCGAAGACGGCGATGCGGGGCTCGGTGAGACGGAACGGCGTGACGGCGAACTTCGGCGAGCTTTCGCGGATGACACAGGGCACCAGGACGAAAACAAATAGCACAACAGGCTTCCTCACCTCCACGAGAACCTCCGAAGCAGCTCCTCGTCGTCGAGAAGGCGGCGGTTGAGCAGATCGACGGCAGCGGCGCACTAAGGTTACAACGGCGGCGCTAGTGCACAGGGCACTAGGGTTTCAGGGGCACGGAGGACGGCGCACAGGTGGCAGCGGCACCTTAAGTAGGCCAGCGCACTACCTTGGCGTGCGGACCAAGCCAAGAGGACGCGGGCGCGGCGGAGTCGGACTCCGGCTGGAGTCCAGCTCGGGCACGACCATGGGAGGGGGATGACACAGGGCCCCGCCTATCGGCGTCTGCAGGTGAGGGAGGCGAACACGAGTCGGTGATGGGCTGCGGTGGGAGCTGGGCTGGGAAGACGAGGGTGACGAGCGAACAACGCAGAGGAGATCAGGGGGCATTAACGAACTTCCGGTCGACGGCTGCTGGCAACGTGGGCTGGGCCGCGACGACGCTGGGCTGCAGCCACTACGTGTTGGCGCGGCTGACTGCTGCTGCTAGGCTGCTAAGCGGACTGGGCCAAAAGAGAGGGAAGGAAGGGGAGGGAAGAAGGAAAGCTTTGCTATTTTTGAAAAGGCAAAATATTTGAACTCAAGTTTGAATTTGAATTCAAATCAACCAAAATAGATGCACCATCATGTATGCAACAAACATCAAACCATTTATTTAATTTAGAAAAACAAATAATGTTTTCTTTTCTTTTCTATACTATATTCCCCGTAAGATGTTGGGAAAATTTTAAAATTGAGAGAAAATTATTGTTTAATTTTTCTTCCTATTCACATCCTGAAATTTGGGAATTTCAGGGTGTGACAGCACACATAAGCCTACAAGTTCTAGAGACAAGCCACGAATCAAAGAGCAGGAGCACTAAACAAGAATCAAGCACTTAGCCAAATCTAGACATGCTAAGCACGGACCGTTCGTGCAGTACGGGCGGACCGTCCGCAGCACCTGGGCGGACTGTCCGGACAGGCTACGCGGACTGTCCGAAAATGCGAGCAGAGCCACCAGAGACGCACCCCGGAAATTCAGACTGTCCGCCCAAGCCACACTAACTATCCGCCAGTGTCACGGACCGTCCGTGTGGGACCTGCGGACCGTCCGGCCAAAGCTCCAGCACAAACTCACTCAACTTAGCCCACGCGAACCGTCTGTCATGAACTGGCAGATTATCCGCAAAACCCCCTGCAACAAAACCCTAGGCACTCGAAGGATTGAAACACGAGCTCGCACGAACTGGCGACGAACATGTGACGAACCCTAGCGCGCGGACTGTTCGGGGCTACCACGCGGACCGTTCGCAAGCCTCGGATAGACGCAGAAACAGGGCAACTCGCGAAGTCAACTCTCCAAAGTCATCACCGGATCTCCCAAACCACTTGAGCTCTTGAGACAAGATTTGGGGGAGATGAGAAGCGTCACTAGGTGAAGCTATACCCCAAAAATCTCGACCTCTAACTCACTAAATCACCAGGAATCGCGGATCACATGAATAACCATTCCTCCAAGAACTCGCGAATCGAAGGGATTTCCTGGCGTTTGAGGGGTCAAGATCACACCCAAAGATGCACAAGGCATCCACCCATGATCCCCTCAAAGAAATCTGAGGAAAACGCCCTCAAATCAATGAATCGAGAGAAGAACAAAACACCCCAAAATAGCTCCGAAAATGACACGAAAATCACAAAGAACTAAGAGAGGGAAATCATCACAACGCTGAATGTTTCAATACATCCAGAGGTCAGAGTCTATACAAGAATCTACCCTAAGGAAATACTGGGAAAAGAAGCAGTTCAAAGCGATCTACCGGGGGAGGAAACCCTAGAGCCAGAGAGAGATATGTCATCCACCTCTCTGCTATATATATGAAGTTCAACGGAGGAGGCAAATGATCACGCTACCCCTACAACTTAAACTTAAGAACACACCCCTCAGGGGCATTTTGGTCAAGTCTTCGGATATTCCCATCGAGCGGACACGCTTCCACCGCGGACTTTCTTAGCATCGACGCAAGCCCCGCAATCAAGCCACATGCCCCCCGCCTCGAAGTTTCCCGATGCTCCCGGATCACCTTCTCCGTCGCGTCGGGCCTCCGGACTTGGTTTTGAGGACCAAACCAAGAAACCCTCCACCGATGGTTTTGTGGGCAAACCACCAAATCCCGCGTGCAAGCTTCGGCCTCGAACCGCTACTTTGCACCGGCCTATGTCCATGACTTCAACTTGCTCTTGTCGCACCACACGGCTCGCACTTGACCCCATCGGCCACCGGGTCCATCGAACCAAGCTTACTTGCCTCTCCGTCACCCGAAGGCCACCACAGCTAAGGTCTTTCGCGCTTGTTCTTCACCTACACCAACACGAGTCAAGCCGCAACCTGTACCTGCACACTGAGCCAAGCATCAGTCCACACAACGTTGTCAATCACTCATTACTAAGGAGCGACCCTTCACTGGTCCTCGGACACACCTGGTCCTCGCAATCCTTGGGAGGTACCCCTCAATTCTAACTAGGGAAGTATTATATTTTATTATCATAGGTACTAAAGTTTTAATACTTGTGAGAGAGTGAATCTACTAAGAATGCTCAACCAATCTATATTGAGTCGTGTTAGTTTTTAATTATATATTGTACAAGATGCATTAGATCTGAAGAAATTGATCATATAGATAGAGATGGAAATTAATTTAATTATATGTAGCAACTGGATCCTTAGCATACATTCTAACAGTGTACCTCCCAAGGACGGAAAATCATCCATACTGATGTGCTATATTGGCATGTTAATTAGCTACAGTTTTGCAGCCTTTGGATGACTAGTTTTGCTAGCTGCTATATTGGCATATTTCAGGGTGATGTATTTGTTCACATTACCGATACCCCTCTCTTCTCAATTTATGTACTCCCTCCGTCCCACAAAGACTGTTCGTTTAGAAAATTTAGGACATGCTAGTAGTTGTGACAAATAACTTTGTTGCCCCTAATTAATCATGCATTGGAACTTGAAAAGAGGCATCAAATAAGCATTTCATTGACTCCATGTGTTTCTCAATGCAATTTTTCATTGGTACTTGGTGTTAGTTTAATGAGAATAACATTTAATACGAGCTAAAAGAACATTCTTTGTGGGACAAATTTTGAAAGCTATATGAACCGTCTTTGCGGGACGGAGGGAGTATGTCTTTACTTCTGCACATTACACTAGAATCATATATAAATTCCTTTGATGAACGGCAGCATATCTGGTCATGTGGAGTATCGCAATAATGGCGGCTGGTTGTTTATTTGTAGAAAGACACTTAAAAAGGTAAGTTTGTGTCTACATATGATGTCTCATCCAAAACCAAATTCAAGCATATACTCCGTAGTTCCGTTCATGATGTAGGGTAATATATATGTAGAATGGGCATACTACTAGTCATTGTAATATTTCACTAGAAAGGTCACGTAGAGATAGGAAAGAGAGGGCTAAAAAAAGAGATAGGAAAGAGAGGCAATGGGAACTTGAGCTCAATCCTTATGCGTCAAATGAGGGATTTATGAGCCACAAATGGTACAGGCTGACCGAGTGTGGCCCATGTGGTAGCTCCAACTTTCCTAATTAATTCCATGTATGGGGCCAGGTCACAAGAGGCTAGGGATCCACACACATCGCTAAAATATAGTGATCATTCATTATTGGCCGTCGTTGTCTCCATCTACCATGCGGACGCAGATCGGGTGCCTTTGCTTCTTCAAGGCACCACGCCACCACTTACCTTAGCTTCTCCAGATCGAGCCAGCAGCCGACGAGGCAGGCGAGCGGAGGCCCGTGGTGCGGAGAGGAGTGGGACCAAGTGCAGTGGGGCTCACGCTGCATAGTGAAAAGGTAGCAGAAGCTGCAGAGTGCCACAGCGTTGTCTAGGCATAAATTATTGTAGCACATTTTTTTACCAAAAGAAACAGTTTTTTATGACCCTATTTAATTTGTTACAAACTTGCGAAAATTTACTCTATCAATTGTAAATAAAAAATTAGGAGAACTAAAAATGATCTAAGTATAAAACTAATTACATAGATAGACAAGAAATCACGAGATGACTCTATTAAGCCTAATTAATCAATTATTAGAGATTGTTTATTCTAGCATGATATTGTCTAATCATGACCTAATAAGGCTCAATAGATTTGTCTCCACTACTAGAAAACGGACCATCTGTACCGGGTGGCAACCCACATTAGTGCCGGGTGGCCACCCGGTACAGCTAAGGCGGCACTAATGTGGGTGGCCACATTAGTGCCGGGTCGTGTGACCCGGTACTAATGTGGCCGCCCACATTAGTGCCGGACCGTGTTACCAGCCGGTATAGATGTGGGCTCACATCTGTACCGGTTGCTAACACGGGCCGGTACTAATGTTTTTTTTATTTTCTATTCAGTTTCTTTATTTCTAATCTCAATCGTATTTGTTTGGTATACGTATACTAATATGCTTATCGTATGTGTTTGGTATACGTATACTAATCCTAATGCGAAGCGTATAGATTGCATACAACATATAATACATATATATAAGCATATTGTGCATATGAAAATACGATAAATATTTACAACAAATCAATTGTCAGAGAAGATTAAAGTTTGAATCCTTCTAAGACCGTTTGCTTGAAGATCATTCTCGTCGTTGCTGACTCCTAGTACTGATCCTAGAAGGAATTTCCTTTGGCTTCTCCTTCACCTTCTCCTTGTCCTTGTCCTTCTCCATGTCATTGTTGGCTTTCTCCTTCTCCTTGTCCTTCTCCTTGTCCTTCTTATTGTCAGCCTTCTCCTTGTCCTTCTCCTCCTCGTTGTTTTTCTGACCGATTTCAATGCTAGGACCTGAAGTGGCGTCAGTGGTCCTTGTGAACCTTGATGCACCGGAAAAAACTCTCCCCCTGATTGATCACCTCGTCTAGAAGAAATCCGCACAATTGTTCTTGAATTAGCCGGATTTTTCCGTCTCGAGAAATCCTTTCTTTACGCGCTCAATCTAGAGAAGAAGTTATTAATTGCATAAGTATTATTGGTAGAACGAAGTATATAAAAATTAAGAACTAGGGATAAGTACGCACCGATCGCTGGCGGCTTCCACCCAAGTAGTTACTTGCAAAGGTATGCATGAACTCACATACGTAGTATGGGCATAGATTGGTACCCTTCGGCTGCTTCATGCACTACACATATGTGAAAACAAAGTTAATAAATATGTTTTGTTGTATTCAGAGAAGAAGTGACATGAGATCGACGAACAAAAAGACGTACCTCGACGTCATGGAGGTAAGTAAGTTTCTCTTTGAATTTCCCTTTGTACTGTACGAAGAGCATATCCCATGCTAGGTTCAACTGTTCGAGGAGAGAAATATACCAGTCTTTATATCTGCCAATAGAGTCATAGACCTAGACGTGGCCCGTCTTTGGATAGATAACAAAGAGAATCCAGTGGAAGCTAGCATTACATATACAGGTATATAAGTATATTGTAATATTGAGTGTAATTCGGAAAATAAATAAATAGATATGTGAAACAGGTGGCTCACTGGCAGTTGTATGGCAAAAGTATCATAGTCTTGTCCTGTTGTCTGTCTAGAAACTTATACAAATGAACCACTGTATCTGTTGCCTGATCATCCACATTTGCCTCATTTATCTGCATAGGATCCATGAAGCCTACGTCCATGATTCCTTGCTCCCGGCAAGATTGCATCTCCATGTTGTATGATACAAATTAGAAGATCAGACATACGGTAGTAAGGCTACAGCGGTAATTTTAAGCTTATAGTAAAATAAAGACTTACAACGTCCAGCAAGTCATTAATGTGTAGTCGAGTGCATCTTGATTGAATAGCATGTGGAACTCTTCGAAAGACACAAGGAAAGTGCTTGTACCTTAGAAAAAATGTTCCTCTCCAATTCTAACTTCGAGCATACGGGTCCCGTTGTTTCTTGACTCTTCCATGTACCAATTGTGGAACTCGTACATTCTAGTTGGAAGATCGACCAACAATCGCTCCCACAGAAGCGGCTCACCATGCACATATCGACGTCTTTGTGCCCCTGGATGAATTTCTAACTCTTCAGTCCCTAGAATTTGACTCGGCGTGAGTCCAGCATCTGCACCAAATACAAGCAATTCCTGGTCCTTGCTTGAAATAACTTTGAGGGGTGAGACAGATTGCTTCGATTGGGTTCCTAGTTGTGCAACAATTGACCCAACTTTTTGTTTCTTCTTGTTGATCTTGACTACCGCGCGATCATAGTCAGACAACAGAGGAGGCACTGGCACTTTCAATTTCTCTTTCTCCTTGCCTGTCAGGAAATGCTTAAATTTAACCATGCCAGTTTTTTTCTCAGGTGGAGGCTTCGGGCCATGAAAATGATCATGCACTTGTTTGGCCACTATCTCATCCAGTTCCTCCGAAGTCTTCTCATAAGATTTTTTCTCTGGAGTCACTATCTTCTGCTTCTTTGGACGCAGAGGAGGAGGAGGAGGTCTTCGTTTGGAACCCTTACTCTTTGCAGGAGGAGTTGGACTCACGCTTGGATCCCTGTCACCTGCTGGATGTTCGGGACTACTGCTGCGTTCCCTTCTACCTGGCGAGTCTTGTGCTCCCGGCACGGCGGATCATGCAGGAGATGATGCTTCCACGGGCTGTTGTGTTATCCTTATGTGATCCTTGGGCCACAAAATGCAACGGTGCACCGCTTCTCCTAGAGTCTCTTCCCCATCAGGTCCTTCTGGTTCCAGTTCTAAGTCATCCCAAGAGTCAACCACTCGGTCCACAAAGACTTTGGCTAAATCAGCAGTTATACTTGTAAGGGGGTACTCCATAAATGTTTCCCCTGGTGTCGGTACCTCAGCAATACCGTAAGCCACCACAAGCATCTTGTTTCTTACTTTAGTCAGAAGTTCACATGTGGACCTCACAGTGATGTCATCCACAGGGTAGTGGGGTCGTCGCTCCTCAACAACAGGGGCGCCTGCATCCGTGGCCGCTGGGGCTGCTTCCATGGAAGCGACACTGCTCTTACGCTTACTAGATGGGCTCATTTCATCATGAGGCCCTGATGCTGCAGGTGCTTGCTGACTTGTTGAGTGCTTGCTAAGAGCGAGCACCACACGTTGATCGATGACTTCCGCCATTTTCGCCTCATGCATACTGACACGCTGTTGCAGATCTCGTATCTCTCGTGCTTGTTGGTCCTTAGTTCTTTTGCGACTTCTATACGGATCAATGTGCTGCAGGAATGGTTCTTTCCATGGTATGACACCCTTGCCTCTGCAACGTCCACCGTGTTCTTTGGTACCTAGTGCCATAGTAAGCTCGTCATTCTCTCGATCAGGCACGAAAGATCCTTCCGCTGTACGCCTTATTAAATCAACAAGCCTTCCAGCTGTCTCTCTTAATTGATCGCTCGATAGTAATGTTCCATCTTCTGGATTCAGTTTGCCACCATGTGCAAAATAGTAATGCTTTGCTCGCTCGGGCCAATCTAGAGTTGCCGGTACGATTCCTTTAGCCATTATATCTTGTTCATTCTGATCCCATTTGGGAATGGCTTTCTTGTAACCTCTCGGTCCAAGCTTGTGAAATTCTCTCTTCTTCCTGGCGTTGGTGGTGTTGGTTTTTGTCAACTTCTTGGCCTCTGTCGATTCTTTATGTTGCACAAAGACATCCTAGTGATCTCTTAACTTGGCCAATCCTTTCTTCGTGAAGTCCGGTGTAAGCCCAGTCTTGATGTACTCTGCGGTCAGACACTTCTTGTACGACTGAAAGGCATTTGCAGCCTTTTGCATCACCGAATATCTGATGTTAGCCAAGTTTGCTTCATCTGGGAATGTAAAGTGTTCTGTGATCTGCTCCATATCACGTCCTTGTCTGTGTCTGCAACCACATCTCCCCTCACCTCCGGTGCCTCATCATCCCCATTTTACTGCTCTTGCTCGAAGAAGGAACCTAGAAAATGGATAAACTATTATTAATATTTGAGATGTCGTGAACGATGTCAAATCTTGAAAGTCATCATCCATATTATACCTCCTCTTGTTGCGTCTCGTTGCTTTCATGAGCAACTAGTTGCTGATCTGCTTCTTGCTCTTGTTCCCCATCACTCGCGGGGATGTTGAGGAAGCTATTAGCCTCCCTTCGAGCGGCCTCGTCATTGTTTTCATTTTGAGCGATCATATCCATTAAGATTCGCTCCTATTTTTCGAACTCATCCTCATTTGGATCCATCTTGTAACTATAAGAATTAGACAAGAATAAATGTGACATGAAATAATGACTACAAATAATTAGACAAGAATAAATATTACATGAAATAATGACTACAAATAATGGGAGTGAGTCAATCGTGCGAGCGTGTCGGGCGGGAGCGTGTCGGGAGCGAGTCGTGCGAGCGAGCGAGCGAGTCGGGCGGAAGCGTGTCGGGAGCGAGTTGTGCGAGCGAGCAAGTCGGGCGGGAGCGTGTGGGCGGGAGCGTGTCGTGCGAGCGAGCGAGTCGGGCGGGAGCGTGTCGGGCGGGAGCGTGTCGGGAGCGAGTCGTGCGAGCAAGCGAGTCGGGCGGGAGCGTGTGGGCGGGAGCGTGTCGGGCGGGAGCGTGTCAGGCGGAAGCGTGTCAGGAGCGAGTCGTGCGAGCGAGCGAGTCGGGCGAGAGTGTGTGGGCGGGAGCGTGTCGTGCGAGCGAGCGAGTCGGGCGGGAGCGTGTCGGCTACCTAAATTCAAATCTAAATTCAAATGTCCATAAATACAAACTTAAATATCCATAAATGTCCATAAATACACATTTAAATGTCCATAAATACACATTTAAATATCCATAAATGTCCATAAATACACAATTATATATAACATTTTCATCCACATATAAATCTAAATTATAAAACTAAATTCAATTCTAAATCTAATTTATAAATCTAAATCTAATTTATAAATCTAAATCTATATTTCTAAATCTAAATCTATATTTCTAAATTCTAAATCTATATTTATAAATCTAAATCTATATTTCTAAATCTAAATCTATATTTCTAAATTCTAAATCTATATTTATAAATCTATAAATCTAATTCTATATTTATACATCTTTAAAAAAGGGCTGACGTCAGCCACCACGGGGCTGATGTCAACCCCCAAATTTGGGCCGGGGCGCACGCGCGCCGCGGCGCGGCTGGCGACGGCGGAGCCAGGGAACCGCACACGTACCGGCGTTGGAGGGGTGGCGCGGCGCGGTCGACAGCAGCGGCGGGGTGGATGGCACGCCGCGACAGTGGGGATCGGCACGGCGGACGGTGGCGGTGGCGTCAAGCGGCGCACGGTGGGGGAAGACGACGGCCGGGTGAGACGCGCGCGCTGCCGGGGACAACGGCGGTAGGCCGGCCGGCATCGACGGCGGTGGGGAGACGCGCGCGCGGCCGGGGACGGCGGTGTGGACACGACAACGTACGACAGCGGCGTCGTCGACGACGGTGTGGACAGCGAGGACGTCGGGGCGTGGCGGACCGGCGGCCGACGATGGAGACGAGATGACGACGATGGGCGGCGGCGCCGGCGGCGTTAGGGAGAAGAACAGGGGGCGAATTCGCTAAGTGTTGGGGAAGAAGGGGGCAGAGCGCCTTATACCTCTCCACATTAGTACCGGTGCTCAACAAGCCCCGGTACTAATGTGGACATTAGTACCGGGGTTAGTTGAGCCCCGGTACTAATGTGGACATTAGTACCGGACCTAGATGAGCCCCGGTACTAATGTGCCTTTTCATTTCGCGCCAAATGGAGAAGCACATTAGTACCGGGGCCAAACTAGGGCCGGTACTAATGTTCTTTTGTTTATTTTCGTTTTTCTTTTCTTTTCCTTTTAAATTCCCAAATCTATTTGAATTTGCTCTTAAATTTATTATAAATCATATTGAATACGGTGAAATGGCAGATTAAATCCTATTGTGCTTAACTTAGATATATACTGTGGAATGTGAACTTACATCTCAAACTTGTCAAATCTATTAATTTAACTTAGTAATAAGTTATTTTGGTCAAAACTCTTATGTTCACATTAAAAATCGAACATGTATATCTCGGTTTAGTCTTGCTCGTGTATATTTTTACGTTAAATTATTTATTTTATACCCGACGATGCATAGAAAATTAAAATCATTAATTTTGATCCAGAGAAATACAAGTTCTTGTTACTGAATCATAGGTACATATTACATTACTTTATTACATGACCATAAATTTTAAAAAAACTTGTTACACATCATCATCTAACGAAACGTGCGTAACCTTCCTCTTCACGAATGTTCCTTGGTTGTGATCGCGACGTAAGTACGGAGCGTCCTCTTGGGCTAACAGAAGGCTTGGGTCAACCTTGACTGAATAAGGAGGAAGATCATCATCGAACTGATCATAGTCTTCTGAAATGTCAGTCTTGTCCTCAACTCTAACGATTTTTCTTTTTCCTGGTAGAACAATGTGACGCTTCAGCTCATCAGCATTCGACTTATTATCCGCACCCTTCTTTATCGGTGGTTTGCTTGACATGTCTTTAACGTAGAAAACTTGACTCGCATCATTGGCTAAGACGAATGGTTCGGCTTTGTACCCAATCTTGTTGAGATCCACTATTCTCATTCCAAAGTTGTCTGTCGTTAAACCTCCTTTATTGTTGACCCACTGGCACTTGAAAAGAGGGATTTTTAGAGGTCCGTAGTCCAATTCCCATATCTCCTCAATGACACCAAAGTATGTTTCTGTGTTCCCTTCGTCGTCTATTATTGCATCTATACGGACACCGCTGTTTTGGTTTGTGCTCTTTTGGTCTTGGGCTCTCATGTAGAATGTGTACCCATTTATCTGGTATCTTTGGAATGTATCTACTGAGATAGATGGGCTCCTAGCCAACCATCGTAGTTGCTCATGAACAGTTTTATGACCCCTTATTTTCTACCAAAACCAAGACGCGAAAGTATCAATGTGCTTACATGTCATCCAAGCTTCTGTCTTCCCTATATTTGAGGCCCGAACAATAGACTTGTGCTCCTCCAAGTATGGAGACACAAGGGATGATTGTTTCAGGACAGTGTAATGTGCTTTATCGTATAACTCTGCATCCATGTCCATCCGAGCTTTCTTCCCTAGTGTGCCCTTTCCTCTGAGTCTCCCCTCATGGCGTGATACAGGTAGTCCAATCGGAGACATGTCATCAATAAAGTCGACACAAAACTCTATCACCTCCTCCGTAGCATATCCCTTTGCGATGCTTCCTTTAGAACAGGCGCGATTGTGGACATACTTCTTAAAAACAGACATCAACCTCTCAAAAGGGAACATGTTGTGCATATATACAGGTCCGAGGATAAAAATCTCTTCAACTAGATGGACCAAAAGGTGGGTCATGATATTAAAGAACGAAGGTGGAAAGATCATCTCAAAGCTGACGAGGCATTCCACGACATCATTCTGTAGCTTCAATAGATTGCGTGGATGGATTGCCTTCTGAGAGATCTGGTTGAGGAATGCACACACCTTAACGATCGCTAGTCTCACATTCTCTAGTAGAATACCCCTTAGTGCAACAGGCAGGAGTTGTGTCATCAACACGTGTCAGTCGTGAGCCTTCAGATTTATGAATTTTTTCTGTTTAAAATTTATTATTCGTTGTATATTTGAGGAGTAGCCCGTTGGGACCTTCATGCTGTTCAAGCAATCAAACATTCTCTGCTTCTCTTCCTTGCTTAGGGTGTAACTAGCAGGAGCCAAGTAATTTCCTTTATCTCTCTTCTCGGGATGTAGGCTTTCTCGTTGCTTCATATCTTTCAGGTCCCTACGTGCTTCAATTGTATCTTTTGCGTTTCCATATACACCTAGGTGGCCAAGTAAGTTCACGCAAAAATTCTTCATCACGTGCATCACATCAATTGCATTGCGAACCTCAAGTACTTCCCAATAAGGTAGCTCTCAAAATATCGACTTCTTCTTCCACATGGGTGCATGTCCGTCAGCGTCGTTTGGTACATGTTGGCTATCAGAACCCTTGCCAAACACTACCTTCAAATCTTTCACCATAGAAAATACAATTTTACCAGCACAGTGCAAGAGCTTCTTACGTTTTTCTCCAACACCTTCAAAATGCTTTCCTTCTTCTCTTAACGGGTGCTTAGGAGGAAGAAATCGACGATGGCCCAAATACACGATCTTTTTACTGTGTTTTAGATACATGCTGCAAGTATCATCTAAACAGTGGGTGCATGCTTGATATCCCTTGTTTGTTTGTCCTGATAGATTACCAAGTGCTGGCCAATCATTGATGGTTACGAACAGCAATGCTCGTAGATTGAAGACCTCCTTTTTGTCCTCATCCCAAACTGGTACACCTTCTTTTTTCCACAACTTTTGCAGATCTTCAATCAATGGTCTTAGATACACATCGGTGTCATTGACTGGCTGCTTTGGACCTTGGATGATTATTGGCATCATAATGAACTTCCGCTTCAGGCACAACCAACCTGGAAGGTTTGTTGACGATCGATATTTACCATTTTTATGACTGTCAACTCCTACAAATTGGAGCATGAATTGCACATTCACACTAGAATAGGTGCTTAAACTCATACTTTCCACCAGTGTCGATGTCTATTCGAATGCAGGTATTTAGCATAAGAAATGGGAGGAATCCATGCACTTTCACTCCACTCCAATCTAAGGCACTCAAATGCTGGCCAATCAGGGGCTGCCACATGGATTCTCCTGGATCCATGATGTCACCAATCCATGTGAGGGACTCTCAACGAATCATACGCTGCCATGTCAGCATCACATGGATCTATGGGCCCACTTTGCCAACTAAACCGCCAGGAAACGTGCCATGCATGGAGGAGAGGCATTAGGGCCCACATGGAAGCGAGCCAGACGAAGCACAAGCCAGAAGGCCGGCCAGGGGTTACGGCCGACCCTAGGATCAGCCGAACCGACCTAGGGTCGGTTGATCCTCCCCCTCCACGTGTTTGCTCCCCATTGGTCCTTGGCTGCATTCCCGGGTGTTTAGGGGCACTTTGAGCCCCGGAGCAAGCCTCCTCCTTGTCTATAAATAGGAGGGAAGGGGCTCCATTTCTCACACACCACCAAGCTCTCAAGTTCCACTCCTCTCTTGTGTAGCTCTCTCTCTCCCTCTCCAATTCTGCACATGAGAGGTGATTCTCACCTCTATGTGGTAGAATGGTGATGAGGAGAGATCTAGATTAGGATTCGTTGAGAGGTAGAGTAGGGGTAAGGAGTGAGTTGATGTCCTCGTGGGTGCTTGTTCTTCATTTAGACCAAAGTGAGTATTTCAGTATTTCTTATTTAGACTATAGTCGACATCATGCATGATTGATTTGTTCTTGTGTTCGTGGCTCATTCATAAGTTAGAGGCTTGTGTTCTTCATGACACAAGGCTTCGATCCTTTACAGCCAGAGCCGTAGTTCATTTACTTGTTTGCATGCTCTGATCCTGTTTAGCTAAGTAAGTTCGCTGCATCTCGTTTATCTGCATCCATAGCTTCCTTTCTGCTCCGTAGCTCAATGACTAGATCTGATTCTGATCTTTCCCTTGCTCGTGGGACCGTATCTATACGGTTGCTATAGTGTAGTTTGCGGGTCGACAGACGTAACCGCACTATAGTGTTTATCTGGGGTACAGACGCGGTGTCTGGGCCCTGGTTTTCCTGTGAAGACCACGTACGATCGTAGCGTAGAGGTAGGCCGTAGTGGTGATAGCCTGTTGGACCCTTTGTCAACCCTCTACGTCGCGTACCGAGTTGGGCTCGCTTGCCAGCACTTTGGAGTGTTGTCGCTCCGCGGGGATGACTGAGACCTGATAGAATACATCTTGAGAGCTAAGTCCCTTAAGGAAGTGCTTCTTGTATCCCGACCTATCCCAGTGAAAGCTGGTGTCCTTGGATAGACCCTCTCTGGTTACACACCGTCCTTAGGGAACGAAACCCGACAGGAATACTCATTCTCCTAGGGAGAAGTGCTACAACAGTGTATCCATGCGCTTGCGGATTCGTCACTACTAGGAATCATGCCTTAGCCAACGCCTATATTTGGTTGCAATATGGCAATTTTGGTTGCAACTGGAATCAATTGCATCTAAGTCTTTTGGTCGACAGATGGTTGCAATTGGAACGGTGTATTAGCCTCAGGCAACCATTAGATGTGGCGTTGCAACAGATTTTGCTATTGCAACGAACAAAAAATCCTAATGCAACCAATACTTGGTTGCAAGAACAAACATTGGAACGAACAAAATAGCCTAAAGAATTGAAGATGATAAGATCAATGGTTTATGTGATACAAGGTGACCTTGAGGTCTTGAGTTCAATTCTTCATTCTCCCTTTTTTCTGTTTTTTAGATTTTTTAAATTTATCAATGAATTCAAGGTGATACAAGGTGGGCTTAGTTATGTCCCAACTTTTCTTTTAGCACAACCAGAAATAGTATAATTAATTCACATAATTTATTAGTGGCAATAGAAACTAATTGATGCATCGATTTGTTTCAAGGAACATGAGCTATCACAACAAAGGTTAAGTTTTAGACTACGTTATTTCATCATGGCAACAGGCATGCATAATCGCAACTAATGAAATATTCGTGGCAACAAACATGTATCTATCGCACCGAATTATTTTCTAGATGCAACAGGCACATGAGCTATCGCAACAAAGGTTAACTTTTAGATTACTTTATTTCATCATGGGCACAGGCATGCATAATCGCAACCAATGAAATATTCGTGGCAACAAACACGTATCTATCGCAACAAATTGTTTTCTAGATGCAACAGGCACATGAGCTATCACAACAAAGGTTAAATTTTAGACAACATTATTTCATCGTGGTCACAGACATACCTATTCACAACCAACTAACTATTCGTGGCAACAAACACACATCTATCGCAACACTAAATCGATACTATCGTAATGCACAATTAGTTGTGGCAATAGGTACCCATAAAGGCAACCACCTTTTTCATCGTGGCATTAACACCAACCTGTTGCAACGAATATTTCAACAGGCGCAACCCACATTTTTTGTGGCCATAAGATCCAGATATCGCAACTCATTAATACGTTGGTTGCTATAAAACCAAATATTGCAACCAAAAGTGTGGTGTTGCAAAATAAAATGGTGCTCTAAGGGTCAATTCCTAGTAGTGCGTTCGCACTCGTCAGTGTACCCGGGAGTTTCTTACACGCTCACGCTGCCACGGCGCCCAGTGTTGAGATTAAGAAATGCCAACAAGGTTGAACATGCATAAGGTCACAGGCCAAAGTGCTATGACCGCTACTAAACTCATCGAATGGATTGAATCCATCCGTATTTAAACCGAACCGAATGTTCCTTGCTTCCTCTGCAAAGTCTTTAAATTCTCTGTCAATTAATCTCCACTGTGACCCGTCAGCAGGGTGCCTGATCTTTGCATCTGCTTTTGCGTTCTTTTTTGTGCCAACTCATCAACTTTGCATTGACCGCGCTCCTGAATAAACGCTTCAGTCATGGTATCACTGGAAAATACCACATTACCTTCGTAGGAATTTTCTTCTTCTTACCCCCCTCAACTTCATCACCCTCATTGCGTGAGATCTTATAACGCTTAGCTTCGCACATAGGACAAGCCTCCAATTTCTCATAATCGTCACCTCGGTAGAGGATACAATCATTAGGGCATGCATGTATCTTTTGTACCTCCAAACCCAGAGGGCAAACAACCCTTTTAGCTTCGTACGTTGACGTTGGCAATTCGTTTGCCTCGGGAAGCATATCCTTTACGATCTGCATCAAATCATCGAAGCCCTTGTCTGAAAGTCCATGTCTAGCCTTCCATTGCAGCATTTCCAGTGTGCTACCCAACTTCTTCTGCCCCTCTTTGCAACCTGGGTACAACGGTTTCTTGTGATCTTCCAACATACGCTCAAACTTCTTGGACTCCTTTACATTTTCGCAATCTTCCTTTTCACTGCGTAACATCTCACCGAGTTCGTCAAGAGGCTCATCGGCCAGAGCAGCTTCTTGAGTGTCGCCCATGTAATCCTCTCCCATTGGATCATCTGCAAAGGCACCTTCTTGAGTCCAATTTGGAATCTGATCATCTTCTTCTTCATTGTCTTCCATTATGACCCCCCTTTCCCCATACTTTGTCTAAACAAAATAATTTGGCATGAATCCCCATTTGTATAGGTGGTCGTGAAGACTCTTTATCGATGAGTAATCCTTAAGATTATTACACTTTTTGCATGGACAAATAATGAAACCAGACGGGGGCTTGTTTGCTTCCGCCACATCTAGAAATTCACGCAATCCATTAATGTATTCCATAGAGATTCTCTTGTCGGAGTACATCCATTGCCGATTTATCTACAAAGTATCACAAAAAAATCTTAAAGTGTTCATATCCAACCCACAATACACAATACGACAAACTTAAATGACCGCCTTACAGAAATTTAAAGTGCGACATATATATGAAAAATTAATTAAAATCTATGCTAATTAACCGATGTTTCATATTTCCAGAAGAGTAACTGTAGACAAATTTCTAATATTTCTAAACTAACTCTAGCATTTCTAGTATTTCTAAAAGTATCATTTCTAAAATATTATTTAATAGAAGAATTAATTTAACTATCATTTCTAAAATATTATTTCATGCTAGTTTAATTTGAAAAAGTAAATCATATGTTCAAATAGATAAAACTAAAAAAATTCTATCATCACATACAACATCTCATAGAATATAGACATAAATGCATGGAAATAAGAAAAAAATCCCCATCTTTAGCTCATTTTAAATATCACAAAATACTCCTATTTCAACCATTAAAACTCGAAATAAGTTGCATATATCGAGGGAGGATGAAGTAACTAACCTCTACACCACTTCAATAGGTGAAATCGTCGAGGAATCGTCGTAAATCCGGCAAAACCTCCTCTAGGGCGCCATGGAGATGGGGAAGCTCAAGTTGGCAAGAGTGAGTGAGTGACTCGGGTAGAGGAAGAAGAAGACTGTGATTTTTATACGTGGGGAGATTAGTACCGGGCCGTGGCTGGGACCGGTACTAATGTGAACCGCTCCACATCAGTACCGGTCCGTGCCTGGCGCCGGTACTGATGTGACCCACATCAGTACCGGTCTGTGGCTGGAGCCGGTACTGATGTGGCAGCTCCACATTAGTGCTGGGGCTGGCCACTGCCCGGCACTGATGCGCGACATCAGTACCGGCTCCAGCCACGGACCAGTACTGATGTGGCTCTCTGGGGCGTGTCGGGGCCCTCCCTTCCCACCCGGTACAGATATGGACATCAGTACCGGGGGGCAAAAAACCCGGTGCTGATGTCCAGGACGGAAGCCCCCTTTTCTAGTAGTGCTCACAATTTCATCCGGGGATTGTGGAATGAGTTTTGTTATTAATACACGTTTAATACACCTAATTAGTGTCCGTTGTTTGATGTGACGGGTGAATAGTGAAAAGTTGTGAAACTTGCCGGAACTCAACTCTGTTTAGTTTGTTGGTGAAAAACTTTACGGTGTTACATCATATGTGTCATAGAATGTCGGTAGAGGTGTTTGAATACTAATAAAAAAACTAATTTCTGAACTCAACATGAAAATCATATATGAATTTTTAAGTATCAGCACACATGTACTCATGTACTCAATAAGATTAAGACGAGTGGTCAAATTTGAGACAAAAAATTATGTTTGAAACGGAGAGTAATATTTAACATTGAAAAAATGACAGACATAGTTTATCAATCTCTGCATGTCCACGTACATTTGTTTATTTTGCCAAAAAATTGTGCTAAGATAATTTATTCCTAAACAGCGCTGTGGTAGTATGCAGTTTCTGCTGCCATTTCTACTATGCAGCGGCCCCACCACACTTGGTCCCACTCCTCTCTGCACCACGGCCTCCGGTCCACACCCCACACAGATCCGCCACCGCCGGCCGCACGTGCAATTCCTTACCCCGGATGGGGTCGCAGGAAGGAGTCGGCAAGCGGTCTCAGCACTCAGCAGGCACGGCGCCAGGAGCGTGATGCCCGGGGGAGATTCTGCTCAGCGGCCGAGGCAACCGGTGGTGCCACCCGCAGACGGCGGGCCATCCCATCGACGCGGGCTGACCTGGGTCGATCCGAGCGGGCTCGGCGGCAAAAGAGAGATGCGGCTGGGAGATTCTGCTACGCCGAAGAAATCGCGTCTGATGAGAGCCACGGGTCCCGTCGTATCCGCTCCGATGCGGACCGCCGCCGTAAGCCTGCGCCGGGCGGGCGCCGCCGGATCTCCTCTACCTGCGGGGAGCTGGACCCAAAGAAGACCTACGCGGTCGCGGGGAAGAAGAAGTTGAGCAGGGGGAACGTCGACTGGTACGACCACCTACCCAGCGACGACGACTACGGGTGCGTTTGGCGGGGCTCCGGCTCCGCATGTGCCAGCTCCGGCTGTGATTACGTCGGTGAAGTGAATTCTGTGGGGGAGTTGAATCTCTTTTAGAAAAACGTTCGGCAAAACAGCTTCTTCTGGCTGTGTGATATGTATAAGAGAGTGAAATACCCACAATACTCTTCTCTTTTTTCTTCTTTTTTTCCCTTTTATTTTTTATTTTTTCCTTTCCTATTTATCTAAGGTTGGTTGGAGTAATAAAAAAATGAAAGACAAAAAATCCGACCCTCACAAAAAAATCCACCGACCGACCCTCACGGGAACCGCTCCTTCCTTATCTTTCCACCGACCGACCCTCACAAAAAATTCCTCGCTCGGGATCCATCGCCTCCGCCGTCGCGCATCCAGCGCTTCCTCACCGGGCGACGCCTCAGCGGGGATGCGGCGGCGGAGCTCCGGCGGCGCCGCCCCCGCTAGCACCCGTGGCCTCCTCCTCCCCATCCCTCCCTGCTCCTTACCCCTGCGGCGTCTGGCATCGAGCTCGAGCGAGAGCTTGCCCGTCCCGGCGGCCTCCTCGACCTCCTCGACGCTGTCTTCCTTGGCCCCGATCTCGTCCGCTCCGTCGACCTCCGCGCGGGCGTCGCTGTCTTCCTTGGCCCTGACCACATCCGCGTCGTCGACCTCCGCACAGGCGCCGCCGTTGAGCTCCACACGGGCACCGCTGTCTTCTTGGCCCCGATATCGTCCGCGCCGTCGACCTCCACGCGGGCGCCGCCGGGCCGACCGCGATCTTCTCCAGGTGGGCAGTGGCAATTTCGTCGTTAATACTTCGAAGTTGAAGGGCATTTTGGTAAGCAGCGGGCCAGCCTGCGGACGGAGCCGGGGGGAGCTGCGTTTTTCGGCTCCGTCCGCCCCCTTCCGCTCCAGAGAGCGCAAAAACCGGGTGCTTCTGCGCAGGATCCTTTTTTTTTTGCCCCTTTGGCACGGCTCCGTGCAAAACAGCTTCGGGAGCCGTTCACGGAACCGTGCCAAACGGACCCTACGTCCTGGACCACGACGCCTACAGCTCCGTCGAGGGCGACGGGTGCAAGGCCGTGCCCATTGACTTGGTAAGCTTTAGTAGTGACGATGGTATCAGATGGGGGGCTCAGGTTAGCCAAGTGAAGCAGAGAGTGGAAGGGAAGGTGGCTGTGCCAGTGAAGCGTAAGATGAGCAATACACAAAAAGAAAAAAATGCTCCCCCACTAAAAATGAAAATCTTCCAGTTTCAATTTTGGTATGAAGCATTTATTTTTCGATCTTGCATCAATCGTTGCTCATCTGCTCTGCCCGCCATTCTTCGGATGCTACATGTACCGAAGAAATATATGTTCCACTAATCGTTATATGCGTAAAAGGTTTTTATGTTTACTAACACGACTTAGGCTTTGAGTTATATGAAGATTTAGGCTTCTATGTTTACTAACACGACTTGTGCGATTTGTCTGTGTTAAAATTTATAGATTGGCTCTCGGCACGGGCACATGACAAAAGGCAAAAGCGCCGGGGTGAACGCTGTCAAGAAGGTCGCCCACGGCAGCGACGCCGGCTACGCCACCATGGCCAGCGGCGGTGAGAGGGGCCAGAAGCGCAAGGACCACGCTGCGAGCGACGTGAAGCGCAAGAAAATAACGAGCGACTTGGTAACCTCGAGCAGTGAGCAGACCAGCGGCGGTGAGACGCGGATGAGCCCGGCAGACCGGAGGTGCATGGAAAGGCAGGCGGTTGCAGCTCGCGATCAGTTTGGGAGGGCCGATGGAAAGAAGGTGAGCTGCACTATAAGTCTTTCAATGTGAAATTGGCCTGGATAATTACTCGTGTGTCGTGTGCCTCTAGTCCTTGTGAGTCATATGCTGCCCATACATTTTCCCCATAAGCACCGGTTTTTGTGAACAGATTCGTGGCATTGGTGATTTGTATTTTTCGAATGCAGAAACTAGTCCTGCTATTACTCTCTAGCATATCTTGTCCTGATCATTGTTGATACATCGTTCTTGCAGGTATGTAAGATGGACATTACGGAGATGCATAAGGCGTTGGCAGGATCGCAGCATAGCATCAAATTGCTCCAGGCTCAGCTGTGCAAGGAAAAGGCGAAGAAGAGGCGGCTGCAGTCTGCGCTCAGTTCGGCGACGAAGAAGCATAACAAATATTACTGAGCCCTGCAGGCGAGGTACCAGGAAATGTAGTGCCATTTTGTGGCATGATGGTTGATGCTATTCTGGATGGCCATTACAAAGAAGTAGTGGGTGCAAACAGCCTAGTAGGGGAGGCAGGGTACCACCGAAGAATGCTAGCAAGTATTAGGGGAGCAACCTGGCTGCCGAGGTACCAGGAAACGTAGTGCCTTTTGTAGGGTGATGGTTGATACCAATCTGGATGGCCCTCAGAAATAAGTTGTGGCTGCAAACAACATAGTGGCGCATCAGCGTTACTCTTATCCGCTATGGGGGATGCTTGTTTTGATCTTCTGACCACTGGTACATTAGTTATGGTCCTTGTTCTTCCTCTGTCTATGAAAAGAAAACGCACTAGTGAGTCTGAATCTTCTTCTTACTCTTCCAGCATGTTGAGTCTGAACGACTAAAATGCATACTTTGTTTGCCTGAAAACCTTGGACGATGCCTATTTTATTGTTTCGCTGAATCTTGAACGACTACAAAGCCGTCTGGTTATTCTATCGTGCGATCGCTATTTACCACCATATTCTGTAGAAAAGGTCACTAGCCTTCAAAGGAGACCAGTACAGAAAAAAAAAGCGAAGATCCTAAAAACGGCCATTTGGGCCGATCCAGGTGTTCCCGGTGGGCCGACCCTACATGATACCGTTTCTGGACTAGCCGCCATGTCCACAGCGCATCAGTGAATCACCCTACAACTGCTGCTGCCAGTCTGCTGACACAGCACTCTCCCCTTGCTGTTGACGGGCGGTGGCGCTGTGCAATACCCTGCTAATATGAAGTTACCGATGAATAAAACATGCGAGTGTCTGTAAAACTGAAGGCCGCTGTACAAGTTTATGACCTCTTAATATGACGTTCTTGAGCTCGTAGTACTTTTGTAACTTAGTGATGATGCTTTACTGATTACCAGCAATAATAAGTTGTTGAAGGAAAAAAAGATACTTCCTATGTTAGCTGATCATCACTGTCTATGTTTTGTCACTATCGAGGATAGTGAACTACGTCGTTAAGAGATTAACCGTCAGTGAATTACTGGGCCTTCTGTTTGGATACTGGGCCTGTGAAACTGCATACAAGGGGCCGCCACTGTGCTTTGCTCAAAAAAAAAAAAGGAAGCCGACGTCAACAACAATAAAAAATGGCACCACGTGGTGATGGATATTCAGTCCCACCCATTTTCTTTGTATCAGTATGTGGTACCTACAAAAGAATAAAAAAAACCGGAGGGCAGAGCGGAGTCAGGTATAGCAGAATAACAACGCAACAGTGTTGCTCGATCGGACGGAGATGCGCGCATGCATTGCTACCCGCCGTAGCACGCAGTGGTGTCAAGGAGGGTAGCAGCGCACCTGGTCCACCGTACCCCCCACATAGATCCGGAGCTGCTGCCTGCACACTTGCTGTTTTCATGTAGACAGATAATGGTTGTTGATAAGTAAACCAGGGTTTACTTATGAACCATTTTACCTGTCTACATTCACTCTAAGAATTAATGTTTGTACGCACAACTTACTGGTATCTATAAATGATGATGGACTCTTGCTCCGGCTACTGATATCTGCTCTATAAATGATGAAATGTACTTATTAGGTTCTTGGATCATTTGAAAGAAAAAGGCACTTCTGTGTTTACTTTATATATGAAGTAAAAATTTGCAAAGAAGCAGGCAAATGACTAGCTAGTCTTAGCACTTCTCAAGTACTCTTGGATGAAAAAAACTGATGATTGGTATAGAAGAAGCAAGGCAAGTGTCACGATAAAATAAGATGGCAAACTCATATAGGAACTCGAGGTATTGGGAATTCATGGGGGCAGCATAGCTCTGCAAGTGTTTCCAGATCCGGTGGTGTCATCACCAACAATCGGTGTTGGGATATCATGCTACAATTCAGGCACTACACAACATTACCATGCAGGCTAGATACATCATTTGAATTTTCTGACCAAGTCTTACATGCAAATTCCTAGCAATGCCTGATGAGATAGGTATGGACGATCTGATGCATGAGAATCAAAGTCCAACTACCTCTTGGTGATCTTGCCTAGCATTCCGGATATAATTAAGATTTCCAATTTTCTCTAGTATATAGTACCATCTATAGAGTATTAATACAAGATCAAATAAGCGAAAGTAGTGAATAAAAGAATATTTTTAAAGTTCTTGGAAACTACTACTAGTATGAGCAATATCCCTGTAAATTCATAAAACATAGATGACAAAATTGAACCACTTCAGTGGTTTGTTCAATTTAAAATCAGCAACCGCACATATACAGACCAGTTTTGGTTCTTATTGTTTTTTTCCCTACTCACACTTACTTTAATGACTCCATCGTACCCACTTCAGTGGTTGGTTGCTTCTGTTATGAACGATGATGAATAATCGACGAAAATAAAGAAACCAAACCGCAAAGGACACCGAGATTTAACGTGAAAAATACTCCCAACACGAGAGGGAAAAACCACGGGCACCAGTCAGTCAAAATTTCACTATGTCGAGAGTCAGATTACAAAGCCAACGACAACAGCTTACAAGAAGATGAGAGAGTTATCTCAAAGGGAAACCCTAACGGGGTTATTTGACCCGTACCGTACCCCTAAACCCTAAAGCCGCTCCGACCCAAGCCTCCCGGCGACAGACCTCTGCTTCGCTACGTCAAAAGTCGGTATTTATCTTGTGCAATATAATTTGGATCATAACTCAACAGCTTCTACCCCTCGATATATGATGAATCTCTGAAGGTAAGTTACTCACACATACTTTAACGATGGACAGTAAGCTTTTGCCTTCTTTGTTTAATTTGTCTTCCTATATGTGCTTATATTTACAACAGAGGGAGGAGTACATATTAAATAGGCTTTCACCATCTTGTAGATCAATCCTTCCCTTCTAAACAGGCCTAGGTACCACTAAAATATAACTTTGGCAGCATCAAATTTAATACTATCCCTAAATATATGATGAATCTGAAGGTATAACGTAATGCCCCGAAAGAGACGTAAAGTAATAATAATTACAACAGCGCACCCATGAGGAGGTGGTTGCGCAGACTTTACTATTAATAATAACAACAGCGTCAGATGATGGCTGTTCATAAGTTACCTCTGTATTGCCTCCCATTGAGCCAATGATATATAGCTGTCTCATTGGGAAACTACAGGTAGCCACATCCATGTTGTAGGGCAAAAGTAATAAGCATAGAACAAGTGGAAAAGCAAATGGATCCAGTAAGCTTCAGTAGAAAACTAACCTTTAGATGGAAATCTCAAACTAATAGGAAAGATAGGCACCGGGAATTTGATTTCAACTTTTTGCTAGCATCCCTCCTGAACTAGCAAAAGAAGCTGCACACGAAATTCCTTGGTTTCAGCACGATATCAGTTGATGCTGTATTTAGCAGTGACAAATGGCCAAACTTGAGGCAAATCTCTGGTTGTTCAAGGAAGCTTGGAGTCCCAAAAATCCGAAAAGCTTGGAGCTCAACCATGATGTGTCGAAGGATGGCTTTATGCGCCAATGGTACAGCCTGATCGAGTGTAGCTGACGTGGTAGCTCCAAATTTCCTAATTAATTCCCTGTCTGGGGCCAGGTCACAAGAGGCTAGGGATCCACACATCGCTAAAATATAGTGATCGTTCATTATTCACTACAGGAAAAATAACTATATGTACCGGTTCCAAAACCCCATTAGTACCGGTTTTGGAACCGGTATAGGCCAGCCGGTACTAATGTCGCATTAGTACCGGTTGGGGAGACCACCCGGTACTAATGTGGCCTCCCCCCGGCGACGTGGCGGCCTCCACATTAGTACCGGTTGGTATAGCCAACCGGTACTAATGTACATTTTCTTATTTTCCTGTTTCCATTTCTTTTTAGTTTTTTTTGTATTTGAACGTATTTAGACGTATTTGTTTGGTTCGTTTATACTAATCAAATACGCAGCATTATAAAGTCGTTTGTGCATATATAAAGTGACATCATACATATATATACATACACGGAATCAAATGTTAGAAGTGTAATGTCATCGTTTTAAGCCCCTCCTCGTCGCTGATGTGCTCTCGTAGTGACCCAAGAAGAAGCTCCTACTTTCTCAACGTTTTTCTTCTTGTCCTTAGAAGAAGTTGCTTCTTTGTCGTCCTCCTTCTTGTCCTTAGAAGAAGTTGCTTCTTTCTCACCCTCCTTCTTATTGTCCTTAGCAGAAGTTGCTTCTTTCTCGCTCTCCTTCTTATTGTCCTTAGCAGAAGTTGCTTCTTTCTCGACGTCTTTGTCCTTGTCCTTAGAAGATGTTTCTTTATCGACGTCTTTGTTCTTGTTCTTGTCGGTGCTTTGCTGAGCTTCATTAGCAATGCTAGCAGTGTCTTCTTTGCTCACTGTTACCATTGAGTCGCTGGCATGAAACTCTCATGCGGGATTAATCACCTCGTCTAGAATAAATCCGCAGAGTTGTTCTTGAATTAACCGGATTCTTTGCGTCTCGAGTAATCCTTCCTTGATGTTAGAAATCTACAAAAGAAGTTATTAATTGTTAGAAAAAAGAATATGAACAATAAGAACGAGGGATATGTTTGTCTGCATTTTTGTGTACGCACCTTCTCAGTGAAGGGGCCCAAGCTACCACTTGCAAAGTGATGGATGAACTCACATACATAGAATCCGCATAGATTGGTACCGGGTGGCTGTTTTAGGTACTGCACATATGTGAAAATAAAAGTTAAGATATATTTGTTAACTTGTATTGAAAAAGATCAGCAAAGAAAACACGTACCAAGAAATCATGGTAGAATTGAAGTTTCTCTTTCAAGCCCCCCCCCACTTTACACGGAACATATCCCATGCAGCATTCAACAATTCTACTAGAGGTTCGTACCATTCACTATATCCGCCAATAGAGTCAAAGACGTGGGCAAGACTTAAATCAGGTACAATAATAATGAGAATCCAGTGGAAGCTGTCAATACATTTTAGGGAAGAACCAGTTAATTGAAATATTGAATGTATTTTGAAAAAGATAAACAGTTGAGGAAAAACGTTGCTCACTGGCAGTTGTATGGAATAAGTATGCAGTCCTTGAAGCGTTGAAGGTCCAGAAATGTGAATAAGGTCTCCACAGTAGGCGCAGGGAAATCACGGACAAGCGTCTCGTTTAGCATTTGAGGATCCACGAAGCCGATGCCATGCACTCCAAGCCTCCGGCAAGCTTGCATCTCCATGCTGCATGATACAAAATAAAGAAGTTCAGGTACGGTCTAAAATGGCTAGAGCGGTGATTCTAAGATTATGGTATAACAAATACTTACAGAACCCAGCAAGTGATGAAGGAGACGTCTACTGCATCCATATTGAATAAGAACCAGAACTCCTTCATGGGAATAGGGAAAGTGGTGCGACCTCAGAAAAAATGATGGTCTTCAATTCTAACTTCGATAAATTCAACCCCTCGTCCCGCCGTTTGCATGTGCCATTTGTGCAAAGCATACATCCTAGTTGGAAGGTCCTGCAACAATCGCTCCCAGAGAAGCGGCATCCCAGGCACATAATCACGTCTACCTGACCCTGGGTGCTTTTCAATTTGAGCAATGCCTAGAATTTGAGCAGGTGTCAGTTTTGCGTCCAAACCGAATTCAAGCAATCCACGCTCCGCATCTGAGAGCACCCGTAGGTCCGGGACAGATTGCTTTGATTGGGTCCCTAGTTGTGGAATAGTTTTCCCAACTTTCTGAGCCTTATTGGCTTTGTGGAATTTGAGCGTCGTGCGATCATAGTCAGACAACGTAGGTCACTCCGGCTTTTCCCTTTTTTCTTCCTCCATTTTTTCGTGAAGTAGTGAAATTTGTACATGTCAAATGGTTTCTCAGGTGCAGGCGTCTTCTCTTTGAATATTTGTCTGTCCAGCTCCTCCCGCACTGACGCATCTAGTTCCTCTTGCGTCTTCTCATAAGATAATTTCAGTGGAGGTGGCTTCTCCTTGGGTATCCTCTACTTCTTTGGAGGAGGAGGAGGAGGATGTCCTCGTCTGGAACCCTGCTTCTTTGGAGGAGGCAAAGGATGTCCTTGTTTCGAACCCTGCTTCTTTGGAGGAGAAGGAGGAGGAGGAGTAGCATCATGTTCCGGACTGCCCCTGTCAGTTGCATCATGTTCTGGACTGCTGCTGCTTTCCCTTCTAGCTGGGGAAGGTGGTACCTGATCTTGGATTGCGGTTGTGTTCTCTTCCGTTATCTCTATGAGATCCTTGGCCCACAAAATCCAAGTATGCAATACTTCCCCTAGAGTATTTGCATCATCAGCTCCCGGGAACTCCAAGTCGAGGTCATCCCAGGTATCAACCACTCGATCCAGAAAGACTTTGGCGCACCCGTGACTGGAATAATCGACATTCAAAAATAATTCCCCTGGCTGCGGTACCTCAGCCACACCGTACGCCACCAGAATCCCCTTGTTTCTGACTTGAAAAAAATGTCACATGCGGACCTCGCAGTGATGTCGTCCACGAGGTAGCGGCGTTGTTCTAACGGGGCAGCTGCTTCCGTGACGGTTGGAGATGCTTCTGTGGAAGCGACGCTACCTTTTACGCTTGTTGGATGGGCCGGCTTCATCATGATGCGGCCCTGAAGCTGCAGGTGCTTGCTGACTTGATTGCTTGCTAAGAGCAAGCACCACACGCTCGTCGATGACGTCTTCCATTTTTTTTCATTCATAAAGACCCGTTGTTGCAGCTCTCGTATCTGTCGTGCATGTTGTTCCTTAGTTCTTTGACGACTTCTGTAGGAATCAAGGTGCTCTTGAAATGCATATTTCCATGGAATAACACCTTTGTCTCTGCAACGTCCAGGGTGTTCTCTTGTACCTAGTGCCATAGTAAGCTCTTCATTCTCTCGATCCGGCACGAAAATTCCTTCTGTCACTTGCCGTATTAACTCAACAAGCCTTGCAGCTGTCTCTCTTATTTGATCGCCCGACAACAAAGATCCATCTTCGGTATTGAGCTTGCCACCATGTGCAAAATAATAATGCTTTGCCCGCTCGGCCTACTCTAGAGTTGCGGGTACGATTCCTCTAGCTACTAGTTCTTGTTCCTCTCGATCCCATTTGGGAATGGCCTTCTTGTAACCTCCGGGCCCGAGCATATGAAATTCTTTTTTCTTCCGTGCATTGATGGTGTTGGTTTCAATCATCTTGATGGTGTCTGCTGATTCCTTGTGCCGCACAAATGCATCCCAGTGATCTCTTAACTTCCCCAATCCCTTCTGTTGGAAATCAGGTGCAATCCCCTTCTTAATGTAGTCTTTGGTCAGATGCTTCTTGTACGACTGGAAGGCAATTGCACCCTTTTGCATCGCCCAATAACGCACGGTTGCCAGCCGCTCTTCATTCAAGTTCGGGAATGCAAAGTGAGCTAACACTTGTTTCCAAATCATGTCCTTGTCCGTGTCTGCGACCACATCTTCCCACACAACCGGTTCCTGTTGAGCATTCTCATCATCACCTTCCAATACTTCAGGTAACGGAGCTGGAGGAGCATCAGAAGCTTTCCAATACGGAGTGCTTATTGGGATGTGATCCCTGACAAGAGCTCCAATGTGGTTCACCAATTTGGTCACGACATGTTCCGGAGCCACAGGTTTCCCAGCATCATCGACTTCTGTTATGATGAAGCGACCCTCTAGGGGCTTCTTCGGCCCGCGTTTTCCTTGGCGTTTCTTGGAGCTCGAAGATGAAGGAACCTGGAGATTGGAAAAACTACTATTAATATATGAAAACTCCTGAAGAAAACTCAGGATGCAAATCTTGAGGGCCATCATTATACCTCTTGTTGTTCCACATCGTTGCTTTCCTGGGCAATTGGTTGCTCTTCTGCATGTTCTTGCCCATCACCTTCCATGTTGAGGAAGCTGTCAGCCTCCCTGTTGAGTACTTCTTCGTTTTGAGGCTGCTCGGGCGCAGATTGACCGATTATATTTAAGATCATTTCCTCATCTTCTTGTTCCCTCTCTGATCAAACCATCGTAACTAAACAAGTGTACATGAATTTATGAGTACATAAATAAATTTCTGAGACTATAAATGAATTTCTGAGTCTATATATGAATTTCTTAGTATATAAATGAATTTCTGAGTATATAAATGAATTTCTGAGACTATAAATGAATTTCTGAGTCTATATATGAATTTCTGAGTATATAAATGAATTTCTGAGTATATAAATGAATTTTTGAGTACATAAATAAATTTCTGAGACTATAAATGAATTTCTGAGTCTATATATGAATTTCTGAGTAAATAAATGAATTTCTGAGTACATAAATGAATTTCTGAGACTATAAATGAATTTCTGAGTCTATATATGAATTTTTGAGTATATAAATGTATTTCTGAGTATATAAATGAATTTCAGTGTATATAAATGAATTTCTAAGTGTCGGGCGAGAATCAAGCGAGCGAGAATGGATCATGTAGAGCGATACTAGCTAAGTGTCGGGCGCCCATCCTCCTCCATAATAGGCGCCCATCCTCCTCCATTCAGCATGAAATTCCCTACACTCGTCTGCATAACCAGCCACCAACCTATAGCCATCTGCGTGTTTTTGGGTGCCTCTGTTACCCCAACGTGCAAGCAACCTCCAAAAATAAGCTCGCCCCTCGCTCCACGGCATGCGTCTTCCTAGGATACCCCCCCTCGCACAAAGGTTACCGCTGCCTTGACCTATCAACCCGTCGCATCATCATCTCTCGCCATGTTACATTCGACGAGACCTCCTTTCCTTTTGCAGCCACCCCAGCCGCCTCACCCTCCTCCGCTTCCTTAGACTTCCTCCTCGACGACGATATGGTTTCGGTGCCTTATCCTACTGTTGTTGCAGGTGGGATTTCATCCTCAACGCCCGTGGTCGCTGAGCAGTCGCCCTCAGATGCTACGACCTCACACGGATCGCCTTCTTCGACACCGGGTGGGCGTGGTCCCGTGCCCCCACCCGGACCCAGCGTGGTTCCCTTCCCATGAGTCTATGCCCGCCGCTCCTGTCCGGCGTCTACGTCCGAGCCGGCAGCTGCCCCAGCAGCCCCTGTGGCTCCTGCCACCCCAGCGCCACCTACGGCGCCCACACCGACACCGGCGGCATCTCTCGTTCCATCACCGCCACCGCCGCGCTCCACTCGCACCATGACGGGTGCCATTCCTCGCGTCAGCTATGAAGGGCTGGTGGCCACGACGTCATCCTCACCGTCGCCGGTTCCGACGAACTACCGCAGTGCGCTGGCCGACGCCAACTGGCGTGCCGTGATGATGGACGAGTACCAGGCCCTCGTCGACAACAACACCTGGCAGCTCGTTCCGCGGCCCCCTGGAGCCAACGTCGTGACGGGGAAGTGGATCTTCCAGCACAAGTTTCATGCCGATGGGTCCCTCGCCCGCCACAAGGCTCGTTGGGTTGTCCGCGGCTTCTCCCAGCGCGAGGGTGTCGACTACGATGAGACCTTCAGCCCGGTTGTCAAACCGGCCACCATTCGGTCTGTACTCAGCATCGCCGCGTCCCGCGCCTGGCCCATTCACTAGCTGGACGTGAAGAACGCCTTTCTTCACGGCCATCTCGAGGAGACCGTCTACTGCCAGCAGCCGCCAGGATTCATCGACCCTGGCGCCCCAGATCATGTCTGCCGTCTGCTGAAGTCCTTGTAGACTGAAGCAGGCTCCGCGGCCCTGGTACCAGCGCTTCGCCACCTTCGTCCGGAACCTCGGCTTCGTCGCCTCCACCGCCGACACGTCCCTTTTCATTTTACGAGAGGGGACAAGTCTCGCCTACCTACTGTTGTACGTTGACGACATCGTTCTCACCGCCTTGTCCTCGGCCCTCCTGCAGCGCATCATGACTCGGCTGAGCTCTGAGTTTGCCATGACGGATCTTGGTGCTCTTCACCACTTCCTCAGCATCGTTGTCACGCGCTCCTCAGATGGTCTCTTCCTCTCCCAGCGACAGTACGCCGTCGACCTTCTTCAGCGCGCGGGCATGGCTGAGTGTCATCCGACATCGACACCTGTTGACACTCACGCAAAGCTATTCGCGACCGATGGGGATCTACTATCAGAGAAGGACGCATCTGAGTACAGGAGCTTGGCGGGAGCTCTCCAGTACCTGACGCTGACTCGTCCTGATCTGGCATATGCTGTTCAGCAGGTGTGCCTCTTCATGCACGCCCCACGCGAGCCTCACCGTGCGCTCATCAAGCGCATCCTCCGCTTCGTCCGGGGGACTCTCTCCTCGGGTCTTCACATTGGCACCGGGTCTGTCGACAAACTGACTGCCTACTCTGACGCTGACTGGGCCGGCTGCCCAGACTCTCGACGATCCACCTCCGGCTTCTGCATCTATCTCGGCGACACTCTGGTTTCCTGGTCCTCCAAGCGCCAGACCACGGTGTCCCGCTCCAGCGCCGAGGCAGAGTATCGGGCTGTGGCTCACGTTGTGGCTGAGTGCTGCTGGCTTCGACAGTTACTCCAGGAGCTCCACATCCAGCTGCCCTCCGCCACCGTTGTCTTCTGCGACAATGTCAGCGCCGTCTACATGATGGACAACCCCGTCCACCACAAGCGAACGAAGCACATCGAGATCGACATTCACTTCGTCCACGAAAAGGTGGCCCTTGGTGAGATTCGAGTTCTCCATGTGCCCTCCTCTCACCAGTTCGCCGACATCATGACTAAAGGGCTTCCGACAGCACTCTTTCGAGAATTTCGATCCAGCCTCTGCGTCCGGGAGCCTCCCGCAGCGACTGCGGGCAGGTGTTAGGCAATATAATATGCCATCTGTGGATATCCTAGCTGCTATAGATAGCTGACGTAAATCAGGGATTAGTTACTATAGATAGCAGATGTAAATCAGGGATTAGTTACTATAGGTAGCGGATGTAAATCAGGGATTAGTTACTATAGGTAGCTGATGTAAATTAAGGGAATTATCCTTGCCTTGTACAGCAAGGCCAGCCGGCCCTATATAATAGAAGGCACCCCCCTCCCATTGAGGTGTGGCCAATTGCCCCCTAATCTAATTTTCTACACTAAGACTTATTTAGACTGCAATTTTAGGTCCTTAAATTTGTATTGAAAGGTTTAGGCAATCAAGCAATACACAACAACTTGACATTCATGTTTCTAATTCATTGAAAATGATGTTCTAGAGAAGATTAAATATGAAGCTATAATTGAAGGTTTCATTTCAAAGAATACTCACGAATGTTACTTTTCAATAGAAGTTAAAGATATCGGTAAGAAATAGTTGTCTGTTACTCCTTTACTATGCATTAATGATTTTGGTAATTACATTATTATATATAAATATATTTTTTATTATTTGCATTTTGGACATACAGAGCCACCATTTTGTGTTTTGCACCGGGGCCACGTAAACTAAGGTACGGGCCTGTGTTCTTCAATGTATCAGGTTTCAGGTCCAGAACAATATCCCATTGAATTGGATCATGGAAGAGGAAATGGTTCAACTACTGCAGATTTAAGCAGATACATGTTGTCCTACAGCATAAACTCCACTAGGCGATCCCACCAGCTTTATATGGTTGGACAACAGACTGGACTACGTCAGAACAGAAGCAATATATTTTTTCTTTTTTTGTGGGTAAAAATAGTTCTTTTCCTTTTTCAGGAACAACATATTACTGGCATGATCATATATAGAATCCCTGTTTGGTTCTTCACAGTTTGTAATTTACATTGGATTTCTGTTACTTTAAACTTAAACTCTGAACCCAAAAGTGATAGAAGTGTCATCACTGTATCGGCCCCATCCATTGGTCCACCATTAACATCCATCTTTGTTAGATAACTCTAGAGATTGAATTGAACTGTCTGGACATGGTTGGTGAGTTACTTATTTTGCTGTGTGCGATGCCACAATATATCCCAGAGGTATGTCTCTTCATATATTACTCTTCTGAGCTAGTTAGCGTGCAAGAAGATAAAGTGCTGAGTTCCTCAACAGAAGTTTCGTGATGAGAGCCGGTAACAATGTCCAAGAATGTGAAATGGATACAATGACAACGAAGCTGTTAACACCCAGTGGAAAGAGGAGGCACTAGGAATTTGAGTTTATGTGCCACCCACACTTGAGGGCACGCACTACAATAATCGTTGACTCGTGGCGTGCTGACCAATTTCACCTGCGATTCCATATATCCCATGGACACTAAACCAAACTGGCCTTGTTGGCCTGTATGTCGTTTGGCATGTACGTCCAAATCTCTATGTGCTGGTGAGGCAGCCAATCAAGAATGATCGTCTAAACTTTTGGTGAGGCTGATTTTGCTGATGAGAGAGAGTATCATAATTATCCTAAAATAAAAGAAAATCTGAGAAAGAAAAATGTGTATGCAGTTAATATCCTTTTTGCATCTTTAGCTGGTGGTCCACACAAAACCTTTAGCTGAGAGGTTATGGTGTAAACAATAGCACATGGATATTGGAGTTGATTGTAAATATTTTATTTATTTATACTGGTGAGGCCTTGTACTGGATGTTATCACATTCTACTCGATGCACCACCGAGTAAAATACTAAATATATAACTAAATGGCGAAACCTTGACAATCAACTTGTAGTTCAATACAACAATGGTATACTGACTTTTTAATGCTTGAAATTATTTTTATGTAATTTCATTCACAATACATCTGGCTCTAACAATGGCACGATAATCCTATGTAAATAATCCTCTTCCATATAATGAAAATTAAAAGATTCAGTAGGAGCCTCCCCTGCTTCCATACGTTTGCATCTTTCTAAACTCCTCCATAGAACTCTATTGACGAACTGGCAACAATTAATGGGAAAGAATTTACTAGCAGGACGGATATGTAGGAAAAAGGGGGCACCGGCAATTTGGCAATCAGGTAGTTGCAACTTGCAATGTACTCATTACGTACTAGGAATTTATATGCTCTATGGTTGATTAGACCCCTGAAATAGACAGTTGAGCAAGAGGATTGAATTGAATCCTATGAACCATCGATCATTGAGTTGAACTCTAACCGTGAATCCTAATATAAACCATGGGTCATGGTCTGTGTCGGCACCGGCACACTATGTGTCCATATATATGAATCCAGGTCGTCCAGCAAATTGCAACAATGAGCACCGTATGTGTATCAATAAGGATAAGTAGAAAATAAATCATAAAAACAACCAGTTCAAGAACAAATGTTTGAATTGCAAGGCTGCTATTTAGTTTGGCTGGACCTAGGCCTACAAAAATGTAGGCGGAGGAAGCGATATGTTGAGGTAAACTTTATTAAATGTTTATACACAGGAACACGGCTGTGTGCATTTTTTGCAGATCCATGCTGAAGATGCCTCCATTTTCTAAAAAATAAATCATACACAGGATCGGATTTTGAGCCACCTATAGCTAGGTCGCTGCTTCTTTGGCCCCCCTACCCGTAGAGACAAAGATGTATATATACTGGTCTCATGTTTCGCAACTCATCATAAGGGATAAATCATTTTGCATCCGTACAAATAATACCATTTTTTAAAGTAAAATACCATGGAATCAGAACAATTAATTCCTTCTATTGATCCATTGATATTTTTTCTTCTTTTTTAAGTTTTGCCAATACAAGCAGTTATTTGCCATGCATCTATCAGTTATTTGCGCAACACATGGGTAGTTTCAGGCTTACAGCCTTACAGTAGTTACCAGTATATCAAGATAAATAACATCCATATATACATTTGCATCTCGGTGTCAAACAAGCTCATCTCATATGAAATTCAATATGCAACCAGAATTAAAAAAAATCCTAAGATAATAGGAGAGAGAGGCACCGGGAGTTTGATTGCAAACTTCAATTATATTATTTGGCTGCTAAGAAAGCAATGGGACGTCGGAACGCAGCATGTCGGAATTCGTGGTAGATGCAAGATAATGAGCACATGACCGTTGTGCCGCTTCAGATTCACTATCAGTACAGGTGTGGTAGATGCATGATGTACTGCCAATCTCCTCACTGAAGGGGCACCAGAGTTGTACCATTGAACATGCTTTCTTTTACTATTTTTTCCATACAGGTGTGAGTTCCCCCGTTTATGATTGAACGAACTTTTCCTTAATTTTGCTAATTGGCATTCGTTGTTTTCAATAGCTCATTATTATGACAAACACCTGAAGCATTCTTTGGATAATTCGAATACCAAATATAGACTACAAAAGAAAGCAACTCTAAAAAATTATCTCCTAAATATTTTATACTTGCATTTATCTTTTTTTAGGGAACAAGAGAGGCTACCCCTACTAGTTATGTACATTAATTAAGAAAGAGAGTACAAACAGGGGAGGGGGGGGGGGATCTCCACCAGAAAACCTCAAGAAACAAAAAAAAAAGGAAAAAAAGAAAATGAAACAGAAGATTACTCCTAAAGAGTGTCTATCCATGCATGTTTCAATTTCAGGGAAGTACTTCCATTTTGTAAGGGAAAGTAATAGGAACAATGTATCCATCAGTCACTTATCCGATGATCTCTGCTTCCTTCTTCCATGGAAATCAATGCAGATAAGAAGTAATAATCACATTGAGACAAGAAGACTGCAATGTTAGGTCCTTAAATTTGTATTGAAAGATTTAGGCAATCAAGCAATACACAACAATTTGACATTCATGGTCGATCGAGTTGTTTTTCAATGTATCAGATTTCAGGTCCAGAACAATATCCCATTGAATTTGATCATGGAAAAGGTAATGGTTCAACTACTGCAGATTTAAGCAGATACATGTTAACCTACAGCATAAACTCCACTTGGAGATCCCACCAGCTTTATATGGTTGGACAACAGACTGGACTACGGCAGAACAGAAGAAATAGTTTTTTTCTTTTCCAGGAGCACCATATTACTGGCAGGATCATAGAATCCCGATTTGGTTCTTCACATTTTGTAATTTATATTGGATTTTTGTCATTTTAAACTTAAACTCTGATCCCAACAGTGGTATAAGTGTCATCACTGTTTCGGCCCCATCCATTGGTCCACCATTAACATCCATCTTTGTTAGATAACTTTAGAGATTGAATTGAACTGTCTGAACATGGTTGGTGAGTTAATTATTTTGTTGTGCGTGACGCCACAATATATTCCAGAGGTATGTTTGTTCATTTATAACTCTTTTGAGCTAGTTAGCATGCAAGAATATAAAGTGCTAAGTTCCTCAACAGAACGAAGGTGATGAGAGCCGGAAACAATGGCCAAGAATGTGAAATAGCTCCAATGACAACGAGGCTGTTAACATCCAGTGGGAAGAGGAGGCACTAAGAATTTGAGTTATATGGCAACCACACTTGAGGGCACTATGACTCCACAGATTCCATGGACGCTAAACAAAACTGGCTAGCCTTGGTTTCATTTGGCATGTAAGGAACATCCAAACCTCTCTACAGAGGTGGCCAACCAAACATGATCGTCTAAACTGTTGGTGATCTTGATTTTGCTGATGAAAGAGAGCATCAAAATAACCCTAGAATAAAAAAATGTATGCAGTTAATCTTATTGCCTCCGAATCATAATAGTACAGATTGGAAAGAAATTGATTAGTGTTAAAATATATAAGTAAATTGTCTGACCTTTTCTATTGGTCCACACAAAATCTTTAGTTGAGAGGTTTTTTTTGAACACTATACAGCGGGGAGGTTTCTTTAATTTGTGCCCAACAGTAATTTAACACAATAAATGCATCTGTCTCTAATGCCATAAGACTCCTATACAAAATGAGCTCCATATGTTTGCATCTTTCTATTAGGTGGAGCTATATGCAGCAACCAAGACAAAGTGTTAAACTCCTCCATATAACTCTATTGGCGAACTGGCAACAGTGGGAAAGAATTGACTAACAGACATGATTTTGAGCATCCAGTAGGACAAATGAGGCACCAGCATTTTGGCAATCAGCTGGTTGCACCGCTTTGATTGTACTCATTACGTACTAGTAGAATTATATGCTCTATGGTTGATTAGACCCTTGGCATTGGCAATGCAGCAAGAGAATTGAATTGAACCCCAATATAAACCATGGATCATTGAGTTGAACTCTAACCAACGGATCTTCATTCGTGGCATCGATGAGCACCATGTGCATATCAATAGGCATGCTTAGAAAATAAATCATAAAAACAACTCATTCGAGGAACAAATGTTTGAATTGCTAGGCTGCTATATAGTTGGTTGGACCTAGGCCTACAGAAATGTTAGGCATGAGGAAGGGATATGTTGAGGTAAACTTATTAAATGTTTATACATAGGACAAGTCTCTGCGCATTAAATCCTTACCTTTAGACAGAGCACCGGGCCGGGATGGGTACAGCGGCAGATTTTACAAGGAATGTTGGCCTGTGATTAAAGCTGATTTTATGGCTGCTATTATCACATTACAGCAAGGAAATGCTAGGGGGCTGGGACTTCTTAATACAGCTTATATCACGCTGATTCCGAAGAAATTGGATGTTGTGTCGGCCAAGGATTTCAGACCCATCAGTTTAGTGCATAGCTTTGCTAAACTTGTAACCAAAATATATACTCGCCAATCGTTTGGCTCCACACTTGAACTCTATGGTGTCTACAAATCAGAGCGCCTTCATTCGAGGACGGAGTATCCATGACAATTTCATTCTTGTTCAGCAAACTGTGAAGGTCCTCCACCGGCAAAAAGTTCCCAGCCTCTTTCTCAAATTGGATATTTCCAAAGCTTTTGATTCAGTTTCATGGTCATTCCTCTTGGAGGTACTCTCTCACTTGGGATTTGGTAAACCTTGGTGCAATCTGATTTCAAATTTGTTATGAACCTCTTCCACTCCTGTCATGCTGAATGGAGAACTCGGAGAAATTATTCATCATCAACGTGGACTCCGACAAGGCGATCCTTTATCCCCCATGCTTTTCATTCTGATTATGGATGTGCTAAACAGTCTTTTTGTGATGGCGGGTGAGGAAGGGCTGCTGCAACCACTTTCACATAGAATTTTCGGGCAGAGTCTATCGTTGTGTTGACGTTTGATTATCGTTGCAAAGTTCGTTTGGACTTGCAAGCGAACAAATCCCTCGTCGTAGTCAAGGGACTCTTCTTCTATTGAGTGGTGAACCCAAGGTATCGAATCCGTGGAATAATGTGTAATGCAATATCCAATCTAATAAGCGGAAAACACTTTGATCTTGAAAAGGGTTTTTGCATCTAATCTATGGAAGAATAAAGCAAATGAATCTCATTAAAAGCCTCTTTAAATCGTGGTTTCCATTCCAACCCTCAAAGGCACCTACCGTACACGTGATCAACATCCTGTCACGATGTCCCGCTTATTGTGTAGGTGAACCTAAGAGTACGTTCACGAGGAACGTGTTGAAAACGCTCGGTAGGTCAGGTATGCACCTCTAGCCACCATGGCTACAAAAACATCCTAAGCAATCTATCCGGAATAGATTGGACAATAAGAAAACCCAAGCGAAGACAAAATCGTAGTGAACACACTTGATCGCTAGAAATCGGATTCAATCTTGCAAATTTAACATGAAGTATAATACATGGACAAGATCACCACCGGGATCCTACCTTGATCTTGATCCTAGCTTCTAGAACTCCGACATGGTCTTCCATGCAAGGTTCCCACGTCGGCTAGGGAAACCCTAGTCAACCATCTCGACCCTCTCCTCTCCGGAAGGGTGTCCCTCTCTTCTCTACTCCTCGGCAGCGGATGACGAATTGCTTCATGCGTGGCTCGAGGCACGGGGACTATAAATAGCCAAAGATCATCTAGGTCAAAGGGGGTGACGAACCGGGCCTGGAATGGGTTGGGCCGGCCGGCCTGGGCCCATTTCGGCCTAGTTCGGCCCCGGCTTTCTCCCCGTCGTTTCTCGTGTCTTCTAGAACTTTTACCGAGTTGCATGTGGGTCCTTGACGTCATTTTCCTCGCGGTTTAGATAAGGGTGCTTTGCGTATGAACTCCCGCATCTTCCGTCTAGGTCCTCGACACTTCTCGGCTTCACGCTTTAGTCCTTGGTTCATTTGGAGTCATGTTCATCTTGTATCTTGACTTGTCCCGAGGTCCATGATCTTCTTGTAAAACCCTTGATGAACCTTACCCGGAAGTCCTCATTTAGTCTCTTGATTCCTGTGTAAACAATAAACTCCAAAAACCATGCACGAGTGCGAACTTGACATATAATGAGGGTTAGGATCGTTAGTGTGAATATCAAATTAATACCAACATTGAAGGTAAACATGTGGCTAAGTTGACGGAAATCGACCGCCAACACGTTGTATGCCGACTATGTTGCTCTTTTCATCAAACCAGTGGAGGAAGAGCTGCAGGTCACTAGGGAGCTCCTAAATGCCTTTGGTTTGGCCTCAGGGCAGCAGGCAAACCTTCACAAGAGCAGTATTATTCCCTTGAAGGACCGATTAGGCGACTAGAGAGGGGGAGAAGTGAATGGGAGTCGATAAAAATTCTCCGATGAGAATTTCGGTCTATACCACAAATTCACTACCGAAAAGGATCTCGCACAGAACTTGCCAAGATCACGTAGTCACTGAGAGTACTACTGATCCTAGGAGAAAGTTCTACTCCACAAACAAACACTCAAAACCACAGCGGAAAATGTGCACGTCTTGCTGCTCGACCAACACCAGTCAGACTGTTCTACCACACTGGTCAGACCGCCAGCACCAGTGAGACTAGTTCCTTGCACCGGTCAGACTGGTTGCTACAGCAACTGCACAACAACTGTTCCAAAAATCCTCATGGTGGTATCTAGGCTCTGGAACAAAACCAACTCAAAACCAGGGAAGCGAGAAACACAAGAAACTTCACAAACCAAGGCAAACCAACCTGAAACTTGGCAAGAACTGACCCTGAGCAACTCAGAGAAAACCCTACGCAACCAAACGTTCACCCGAGGCAAACCCACAAAAGACTCTGCACCGGTATGACCGGTTGGCTGCACCGGTATGACCGGTCAGGTCTGGGCAGCTCGGTATGAACTCCACCTGCGGGTCAACTCCAAAAATCAAATCCACGAATCTCCCGATTCGCTCCACAGATTTAAGAGAAACTTTGGGGAAGGTAAGAACACCTCATGAGTGAACTCTAGCTCAAATCTCAAGCCCCAAAACTCTCTCAAATTTGAGGAATCGCAAATCTCGTACCTCTACCTCAAGAACACGAAGAACTCCGAAAACCACCAAAATCGAAGGGATTTCCATGGGTTTGGAGGGGAGAGATCACCAAGAAAAGAGGCACAACAACCTCATGTGTGATTCCCACTACAAATCTCGCAAAGAAACACCTCCAACATCTCCCTACGAAAATCCCACAAAAAGGCTCCGAAAATCCACAAAAAGAAAAGCCACGGGATTCACAAACAAATCACAAGGGAATAAGAGGATGAACTCCAAATCTTCCATACATCACGAGGAAAGATTCTTTACAAAGAGGCTAGCAACCTCCCATCATCCTACCCACTTGAGATTTGCAATAGAGCACTAGCTAGCCTATGGAAAACTAAGAGAAGAGAAAAACAAAGGCTCAAAGTGCTTAGGTTTCCCAGAGTTGGCTGCCATCCACCTCTCCAAAGACAATATATCGACGGAGCCAAAAGACTCAACTACCTCTAGTACATGAAAGTAAGATACACGCCCACCGAGTGCATTTTGGGTAATCGTGTCGAATCTCCATTGGACGGATGTGCATTGACCGCAAGCCCACTTCACCTCCACGCAAGCCTTGCGATCATGTCGTGTGTCCTCCACTTCGAAGCTTCCGGATGCACATGGCTCACACCGGTCAGACCGGCCCAGTGCAGACTTGTCACGTCGCGGCCTTTGGTCTTAGCTTCGAGGATCAACTAAGGAACCCAGTGATTTTGTGGCCAAACCACCGCAAACCCCACAGACTAGGTGGGACCTCCATGCTAATCTCCCTCTTGACTTGGCTGCCACAGTCATCCCGACTCGGTGTTGATTTTGTGGTGGCCAAACCAACAAACTCTATATGTAGACTTTGGTTGTTAGCCGCTACCCTGCACCGGCTCCTTGTTCACGACTTCGTCTTGCTCTTCTTGCCACCATGCGGCCCGTACTTGATCCCGTCGGCCACCAGGACCCTCAAACCAAGCCTACTTGTCTCTCTGCTCCTCGGAGGCCACACATGCATATACCTTTCGCGCTTGTTCTTCACCTGCATCAACGCAAATCAAGTCGCAACCTGCACCTGCAATACTAGGCCAAGAGTCAGTCCACACCATATTGTCTAGCACTCATCACTAAGGAGCGACCATCCACCGGTCCTCGGACGCACACAGGTCCTCACCATCCATTGTGTTGAAGGCTCTCTGTCGACGGTGAGCTAGTGACACCCTTCTATGCACTATATCTGAGTTTTCTTGTACCTATTTGGGCTTGCCATTATCTAACAAGAAGCTGAGAAAATCAGATCTGCTGCCTTGGATTGAGAAAGTAGCCGACAAACATCCAGGTTGGAAAGCAGCCTTAACGAATAGGGCTGGGCGTGCTACTATGGTTCGGTTTGTCCTGTCAGCCGTACCTATTTATCTGTTGATCGCAATCAATGTCCCAAAATGATTCATTAGAGCTATTGATAAAATCAAGAGGAGATTCCTTTTGAAGGGGAAGGAGCAAACTAATGGTGGCTGCTGTTCGGTCGCTTGGGAGAAGATCATGCAGCCTCTTGATCTTGGTGGGTTAGGAATTGCAGATCTGGAGGTCATGGCTTGGGCTCTACAGGCAAGATGGCAGTGGCACAAGAAAAATGGAGCTGACCGACCTTGGATTGATCTTGAACTCCCTTCGCACCCTAATTCTTTAGCTCTGTTTTCTATTATTGCTGTCAGGACAGAGCTAGGGAATGGAAATAATACTCTCTTCTGGACAGACAATTGGTTGCATGGTGGCTCGGTGGAAAACCTTGCACCTATGGTTTCGCTACAGTGCCTCCTAGAATTCGTAAAAGGCAAACAATGGCAGAAGCCCTAGCCAATAATGGGTGGGTCTCTGTAATTTGTGGAGCTCTTTCGTGGATTGTGATTCGGGAATTTTTGCAACTGTGGGAGGTCCAGGGCATTGAATGAGTAGGAGGATAGACACATTTGGAAACTAGAAGCTAGAGGTTGCTACTCATCAAAATCTGCTTAACAAGCCTATTTTTTCGGGTCTGTAACATTTGACCCGTGGAGAAGACTATGGAAATCCTAGGCTCCTAAGCAGTGCAAGATATTTCTCTGGCTTGCTATTCGTAACAGGTGTTGGACAACGGACAAACTTGCTAAAAGAGGGCTGCCTCACCCTGATAGATGCCCTCTATGTGATCAGGAAGAAGAAACAGTTCAGCACCTGCTAGTTTCATGTGTGATGGCAAGACAGGTGTGGTTTAATTTGTTAAGCCCACTCAACCTTGGTGAATGCATTCCCAGGCAGCAGGAGCGCATTTTTTCACGAATGGTGGCGTAAAGTGGTGAAAATGCTGCAAAAAGAACACAAGAGAGGAGTTAATTCCCTTATAATCTTGGGCACTTGGATGATTTGGAAACACAAGAATGCCTGTGTGTTTGAAGGGGCAGCACCGTCGGTTAATGCCCTCATGAGGGACCTCTGGTGTGTGGCTGGAGCTAGGAAGCTGCAAGGTTTGGGATTGACTGCTGTGTTCTAGCGGTCTAGAGGGAGGTTTCTTTTGGTCAGGTCCTGTAATCTTCCTTAGGCTAGCATGTTTTGATATTTTTTACCAACTCTCATATTCGGTCCCCGTATGAGAGGATGGGGACCTTTTTTCTATCTAATACATGCGTTTTCGAAAAAAAAGTCTCTGCACATTTTTTTCAGATGCCGGAGATGCCTCCATTTTCTAAAAAATAAATAAATCATACACGGGATCGGATTTTGAGCTTCCTATTAGCTAGGTTGCGGCTTCTTTGTCCCCCTACCCTTAGATACAGAGCTGTATATATATTGGTCTCATGTTTCACAAATCATAGGGGATAAATCATTTTGCAATAGTTCAGAAAATATCATTTTTAAAGTAAAATATCATGGAATCAGAACAATTAATTCCTTATATTGATCCATTGATATTTTTGCTTCTTTTTTAAGTTTTGCCTATACAAGCAGATATTTGCCATGCATCTATCAGTTAGTTGCGCAACACATGGGTAGTTACAGCCTTACAGTAGTTACCTGTATATCAAGATAAATAGCATCCATATATACATTTGCATCTCCGTGTCAAACAAGCTCATCTCATATGAAATTAAATATGCAACAAGAATAAAAATGAATAGGAGAGAGGCACCGGGAGTTTGATTGCAAACTTCAATTATATTTTTTGGCTGCTAAGAGAGCAAAGGGACGCCGGAACGCATCATGCCGGAATTCGTGGTAGACGCAAGATAATGAGCACACATGATCGTTTGGTGGCTACAGATTCACTATCAGTACTGGCGTGGTATAGTAGATGCATGATGTATTGCCAATCTCCTCACAGAAGGGGCACCAGCGTTGTACCATTGAACATGTTTTCTTTTAATTTCTTTCCGTACAGGCGTGAGTTCCCCTGTTTATGACTGAATGAACTTTTCCTTAATTTTGCTCATTGGCATTCACTGTTTTCAATAGCCTGTGATTATGATAAACACCTGAAGCATTCTTTGGATAATTCGAATACCAAATATAAACTACAAAAGAAAGCAACTCTAAAAAATTATCTGCTAACTATTTTAACTTGCATTTATCTATTTTAGGGAACAAGAGAGGATACCCCTACTAGTTATGTACTCCCTCGGTTCTTAAATATATGACGTTTAGGACAAGAAAACTAGTTCAAAATGAATTAATTTTCTTGTCCTAAACGTCATATATTTAAGGGAGGAGGTAGTATATTAATTAAGGAAGAGAGTACAAATAGAGGGGGGGGGGGGGATCTCCACCAGAAACCTCAAGAAACAAAAAAGAAAATGAAACAGAAGATTACTGCTAAAGAGTGCCTATCCATGCATGTTTCAATTTCAGGGAAGTACTTCCATTTTGTAAGGGAAAGTAATAGGAACAATGTATCCATCAGTCACTGCTCCAATGATCTCTACTTCCTTATTCCATGGAATCCAGTGCTTGCCTGGTGGTTCTCATCGCTCTTGAGGACTTATTTGAGTAGAAGAGTATTGGAGTGGAATGGGAGGAATTTGAGGGGAAATTAGTTGAATATCAACTCAATTCCCTTCATTACACTCCAATTCCACTTCAATACTCTTATACCCAAGCAAACCCTGATCGAGGGAATGGTGTACATTCAAGTTTGTTGTTGATTACACTTGGCTTTCACCAGCTTGGCGACGATTGTGCTCATAGTACGCATGAGGCCAAAATCCTGTCATTTATCAGTTAATGGAATAACATTAGAATTTTTCTGTTTTATGAAAATAGTAAATATGAATTAGTGCTCAAAAGTTTCACATTAAGACTTCGTTCGGCAGGTTCTTGGCAGATTTGTACGGCAGATTCTTTGTGAGAGAGAAGTACTACGTGCTGATTTGTTCGGCAGATTTGTTATGAGAGAAAAGTACTGCGCAACAAGCTGAAATAAGACAAGCCGAACGGAACCTAAACTATTAGCTACTATTCAAAACTGCAAGAAGCATTTTCAGTTTTTGATATATGTCCACCTATGCCACTAGAAGCTTTTGACTGTACTGAAAGCAGAGAAAAACATGCTTAGCCGTGTGTGTTTTATTGCTGAAATGGTCCTAAAGGCCGCTTTGACAGTTTATCGGGCCAGCAAATGGACAGATACTAAACTTTTAATTTGCAAAAAATGAATCAACTCTTTCCTATGTGCATTTATGAATCGTACCTTGTTCACTGTAAGGTAGTGGAAAGAACTGAAGGTAGCAAAACGAGGCAACCACCAATCCTGCAGAGTTGTACCAAGCAGAGTCAATTACTGTGTGATCTTCAGTAATCATAATGAGTTACAGTAGATGCAGAGTAACTGTACCGAAATGGATATTTACCAAGAATTCCACCAGCAAACACATCCTGCCAGTGATGCCAGTAGTCACTCACTCGCGATACCGCAACCATGGATGCAAGAAGCAGAGGTAGTAGAACGATGCAGAGCTTGGCGACATGGCCTCTTCGATCGAAAACCTTGATCTTGCCGGCCAGGTACCATGACAGAAATCCAAGCCCAGCGAAAGAACCTGACAAGAAAGACAACTAGTGAGCATCTGGGAAAATGGATAAACTACGCCAGAAAAGTGTCAAACTTCATTCAGAGAAGGCATTTCAGAATTGTAGCTAGGCAATCACTTACCTGAAGCATGACCACTTGGGAAGCTCTTGTGCCCCTCTTTGATTGCATTCGGATTTCCGTGGCATATGACATCTCCCGTGATGTCGTTATACTTCTATAATGGAGTGTTCAGGTAATTCATTAGTCAGAGTTACAGGTAAACTTATGACAGATCAGGTCCTTGAGATTAGTACAACAGAACTCACCGGGACTCCATCAGGAAAGCAGCGCCAGAAGAAGTCCGGGCGCGGCCTGCCGACAGCATCCTTGATGGCGACAGTCAGGATGGCTGTTATAAGAACAGAAAACAAAACGCCTGCCTTGGCATGTATTGTGAGCACGTCAGAAATGAGCTATGTGCTAGTAATGACGACATCAGCCACAACTATAGTGGAAAAATAGAATAAAAATTTAGCTTGCATAAGAAACTTGCCAAGAATGCCGTGATGCAGGTCATAAACGTTTCTCCTCTTCATGTATATTCCGATCATGAAAACCATCGGCACAACGATGGCAATAATCTGCGTAAAATTCAGCAAAAACTGCCGTTACAAACTTCCAATTTCATCAGAATTTATGAAATCCAGAACGTAATTTCTTTTGCAGAAGATGCATGAGATGTCTGTGTGTACCGGCACAGCCCAGCTAGGGACGGTGTTGCCCTTCATTGGGTACCGGAGGGTCGCCATCATGTCTTCCGCGACGAACCGGTGGAAGGGCTGGACCAAGCCGAGCACGGCGTACATGGCAACGAGGAGCACCAGCACGATCCAGTCGAGCAGGTGCAGCCTAGCGACTTCCTTCCCGTGAGTCCTCAAGCACGGGTGCGCCGGAGCTCTCGAGCCAGCAGCGGTCGCCGGCGGCGGCGGCGGCATCTCTCCTGCTCACCTTGATGGCCTCTGTGACGGTGACGCGATGAGCACGTCCTCCCCTGCGCTGCAGCAGCTAAGAGTACAGATCTTGCTTATTCCGTTGTTCTATCACGGAAGAATCTATTCGTCCGTGGATTGATTTTTTGCACTGCTTTCAGGTCGTTTTCATAGTTTGCCTTCTTATCCGAAGGAAGCCGGCGAGAAGCTGGGAGATGTAGAGAAGTCCTTGACTCGCGGGTCGCTGCTGCAGACTTGTCACTCTTGACGATTTCTGCGTTACTTCCTGGAAGCTGGGGAGGAAGCGGTACCTGAATGACTTTATTAAGACTACAACAGTGGTCTTGTTGTGCAAGTTCTCTAATTTCGAACAAACGTGAAAAGCTCTATTACACTGCATTGATCTTTGAATTCTGAAAGGGAAAAATTAGTTTTCTCTGTTTAACCCCAAGAATTGAGTCCACTTTATTGCGACCTTCAACACTTCGACCATAAAACTTGATTCATGTCTTCTAGGTCTTGCCAAATGAGATACCAAGAAATCTTTCTTATTTCCCAGATCCTTGCTAGCTGTCATGATAATTTTTTGACTATTTACCTACTAAACTAAGTTGGTGGGGTTAAGACCGCACCACGGTTTTCATTATAGATTTTCATTAAAAAATCTCCGAACCCCGGTTCCGTAAATTCGCTCCAACGAGAAATCAAACCCGAGGCTCTTAGTTGCGAGCATACCTCACCTCCTCTAACCAACTAAGCTAGAGGAGCTTTGGTCACTATTTACCTACTGTCATAATGAAACGCTATTCTTTTTTATGATGGGTGTAATTGTATAATGATACCTATAATAGAGTAAGCGCACATGCATCATGACCCAAATTTCACTTTATTCCCGATCTCCTATATATATTTTTTCTTCGTGCATGAGCAAAACATATTTACCATCAGTTAGAGAGTTTAGAACGAGGATAGGATGTTGGCTTGTGATTTAGCATGGCTATTCTCAGTTCTCTCTACGCTGAATACTTGTAATAGCGGATAACCCAGCCTGATACTCTTGCGTTCAATAAAAAGCAGGACCATAAATGGTCTTTTATACCATCTTATTATGTACAATTATATTATCATCACTGTGCAGTGTGATTGTATTAGGACATATTTGCACGCTATAGCTATGTACTCAAAATCAATTTAATTAGTGGATTGTGTCACCACAAAAACACTACTAGGGATGAACCTTTTGTCCCAGCCAAAAAAACACATTAGTACCGGTTTCTATTGGAATCGGTAATAATGTGTACATTAGTACCGGCTCGGAAGGGGGTCCTCTAGCCGCCCGCCAGTGTGACACATTAGTACCGGCTCCTGGCTGGATCCGGTACTAATGTGCGACATTAATACCGGTCCTGGACAGGATCCGGTACTAATGTGCGGCAGCCACATTAGTACCGGCTCCTGTCCAGGCCCGGTACTAATGTAGCGACATTAGTACCGGCTGCAGCCAGGAGCCGGTACTAATGTCCCCCGCATAAAAAGCCAGCTCCTTCTTCCTCCCCGAGCCACTCGCCCCTCCACTCTCCAACTCGAGCTCTCACTCATTCATGGCGCCCTAGGGGAGTTTTTGCCCGATTTGCTATGATTTCTCAACGATTTGACTCATTGAAGTGGTCTAGAGGTTAGTTACTTCATCCTCCTTTGATTCATGCTTATTTTGTTGAGTTTAATCGGTTGAAATTGGAGTATTTTGGCACTTTATAATGAGCTAGGAATGAGGTTTTTTTTCTATTTATATGCATTGTTTATACGTTTTATATAGTTGATTGGAAAGGATGTGCCGTGTTAGTTGGATGAGATGTTGTATGTGACAATTTATTTTTTATTAATAATTATTTATTTGAGCATATGTCATAATTAAATATATAAATAGTATTAGAATTACTAGAAAGGCTAGGAATTTTAGAATTGATTTTAGAATTACTAGACATAGTTTTAGAATTGATTTTTTCGAAATAATTTTTTATTTGAGCATAAGACATAATTAAATATTTAAATAATTTTAAAATTACTCAAAATGCTAGAAAGGTTAGGAATGATAGAATTTGTTTTAGAATTAGTAGAAATAGTTTTAAAATTATTACAAATGCTAGAATTTCATAGATGGGTCAAATAATTTATTGTCATTAGTATAAATGTCTACTGCTGCCGGAGGGAATGGAGATGACGGTAGTGGTGATCGTCGTTCTTCACACAGTCAGGAGAAAACCAAAGTAGGACCTCCTGATAAACCGAAGAAAATGAGCACGTTGGCTAGAGGAATGCTTCGTTATTTGCAAGGAAAACATATAGATGCTGTTGCAGCGGGGCAGGAACCTCCTTTTGGTGGCATTTATGCTTCACCAGCAGACCCTGTTGTTGGAGATCCACCGATTAGTACTAAACCACAGGGCGATTCCAAGAAAGCTAAACCTTCGTCATCACGTCACAAGAATGGCTAAAGTTTCTCGTATTGTATCATGTATTAGTAGTGTTTCATATGTCGTACTTTAAATTTATGTAAGACATTGACTTAAGTTTCTCTATTTAAGTTTGTCATATTGTATAACGTGGATTGTAAGTGAAGACTTTAAATTTGTGTATGACTTTTGTTACGAAATACTTAAAAATTGTTTGGTGGTGTTTTATAGATGAATCGGCAATGGATGTACCCCGACAAGAGAATTTCCAGTGAATACATTAATGGGTTGCGTGGATTTCTAGATGTCGCAGAAGCAAACAAGCAACCGTCTAGTTTCATTATTTGTCCATGCAAAATGTGCAAAAATGAGAAGGATTTCTCATCGATAAAGAGTCTTCACGATCACCTATACAAATGGGGATTCATGCCAAATTATTTTGTTTGGACAAAGCATGGGGAAAGGGGGGTTATAATGGAAGACGATGAAGAGGAAGATGATCGTATTCCAGATTGGACTCAAGAAGGTGCCTTTGCAGATGATCCAATGGGAGAGGATCACATGCAAGAGACTCAAGAAGCTCCAACAACTGCAGATGAACCTCTCGACGATCTAGGTCGGGTGTTGCATGATGCAAAGGGAGATTGCGAAAAGGTGAAGGAGTCAAAGAAGTTTGAACGTATGTTGGAAGATCACAAGAAACCGTTGTTCCCAGGTTGCAAAGAGGGGCAGAAGAAGTTGGGTACCACTTTGGAAATGCTGCAATGGAAGGCTAAACATGGACTTTCAGACAAGGGATTTGATGAGTTGATGATGATTGTCAAGGACATGCTTCCCGAGGGGAATGAATTGCCGGAGTCCACGTACGAAGCTAAAAAGGTTGTCTGTCCTCTAGGTTTGGAGGTAGAAAAGATACATGCATGTCCTAATGACTCTATCCTCTACCGAGGTGATGAATATGAAAATTTGGAGGCTTGTCCTGTGTGCGAAGCGCAGCGTTATAAGATCCCACGCAATGAGGCTAATGAAGTTCAGGGTAGGCAGAAGAAGAAGAAAATTCCTGCGAAGGTAATGTGGTATTTTCCAGTGATACCACGACTGAAGCGTTTATTTAGGTGCAAGACCAACGCAAAGTTGATGCGTTGGCACAAAGAAGAACGCAAACAAGATGACCATATCAGGCACCCCGCTGATGGGTCCCAGTGGAGACTAATTGACAGATCTGAAGAATGTAAGGAATTTGCAGGGGATCCAAGGAACATTCGGTTTGGTTTAAGTACGGATGGATTCAATCCATTCGGTGAGTTTAGTAGCGGTCATAGCACTTGGCCTGTCACCTTATGTATGTTCAACCTTCCTCCCTGGTTGTGCATGAAGCGGAAGTTCATTATGATGCCAATAATCATCCAAGGCCCAAAGCAGCCAGGCAATGACATCGATGTGTATCTAAGACCATTGATTGAGGATCTTAAAACATTATGGAAGAAAGAAGGTGTACCCGTGTGGGATGAGGACAAACAGGAGACCTTCAATCTACGAGCATTGTTGTTCGTCACCATCAATGATTGGCCGGCACTTGGTAATCTATCAGGACAATCAAACAAGGGATACGGAGCATGCACGCACTGTCTAGATGATACTTGCTGCGTGTATCTAAAACACAGTAAAAAGGTAGTGTATTTGGGCCATCGTCGCTTTCTTCCTCCTAAACACCCGTTAAGAGAAAAAGGAAAACACTTTGAAGGTGTCGGAGAAAAACGTAAGAAGCCCATTCACCGTGGTGGTAAACTCGTATTCGCCATGGTGAAAGATTTGAAGGTAGTGTTTGGCAAGGGTTCTGGTAGTATACAAGTCCCAAAGGACGCCGCTGGACATGCACCTATGTGGAAGAAGAAGTCGATATTTTGGGAGCTACCTTATTGGGAAATTCTTGAGGTTCGCAATGCAATTGATGTGATGCATGTGACGAAGAATTTCTGCGTGAACTTACTTGGCCACCTAGGTGTATATGGAAAGACAAAAGATACAATTGAAGCACGTAGGGATCTGAAAGCTATGAACCAACGAAAAGGCCTACATCCCGAAAAGAGAGAAAAAGGTAATTACTTGGCTCCTGCTAGTTACACCCTAAGCAAGGAAGAGAAGCAGAGAATGTTCGATTGCTTGAATAGTATGAAGGTCCCAACGGGCTACTCCTCAAACATACAACGAATAATAAATATGAAAGAGAAGAAATTCATAAATCTGAAGGCTCATGACTGCCACGTGTTGATGACACAACTGTTGCCTGTTGCACTAAGGGGTATTCTGCCAGAGAATGTGAGATTAGCAATCACTAAGTTGTGTGCATTCCTCAACCAGCTTTGTCAGAAGGCAATCCGTCCAGAAACTCTAGTGAAGATGCAGAATGATGTCGTGCAATGCCTCGTCAGTTTTGAGATGATCTTTCCACCTTCATTCTTTAATATCATGACCCACCTTTTGGTCCATCTGGTTCAAGAGGTTATTATCCTCGGGCCTGTATATCTGCACAACATGTTCCCTTTTGAGAGGTTGATGTCTTATTTTAAGAAGTATGTTCGCAATCGTACACACCCCGAAGGAAGCATCGCAAAGGGATATGCTATAGAGGAGGTCATAGAGTTTTGTGTCGACTTTATGGATGACATGTGTCCGATTGGACTTCCTGTATCACGCCATGAGGGGAGGCTCAGAGGAAAGGGCACAATAGGGAAAAAATCTCGGATGGACATGGATGCAATGTTATATGATCAAGCACATTACACTGTCCTGCATCAATCATCACATGTGGCTCCATACTTGGAAGAGCACAAGTCCATTCTTCGTGCTGCAAATGAAGGGAAGTCTGAACCCTGGATTACACGACACCACATTGATAACTTCGCGTCCTGGCTGTGGAAAAAAGTGAGGGGTGATAAAAATGTTGATGAGATACTGCTATGGTTGGCTAGGAGGCCATCTATCACAGTAGATACATTCCAAGGATACGAGATAAACGGCTACACATTCTACACGAGAACCCAAGACAAGAAGAGCGTAAACCAAAATAGTGGTGTTCGTATGGATGCAGTAGACAAGGAAGGGAACGTACAAACATACTATGGTTTCATTGAAGAGATATGGGAATTGGACTACGGAGCTTTAAAAGTCCCTCTTCTCAAGTGCCAGTGGGTCAACAATACCGGAGGAGGTTTAACAACAGACAAATTTGGGATGACAGTTGTGGATCTCAACAAGATTGGATACAAAGACGAACCATTCGTCCTAGCCAATGATGTGACACAAGTTTTCTACGTGAAAGACATGTCGAGCAAAACACCGATAAAGAAGGGTACCAAGAAGTCGGTTGCTGACGAGCCGAAGCGTCACATAGTTCTACCAGGAAAAAGAAAAATCGTTGGAGTTGAGGACAAGACTGACATTTCAGATGATTATGACCAATTCGATGATCTTCCTCCATTTTCAGTCAAGGTTGACCCAAGCATCCTGTTAGCACAAGAGGACGCTCCATATTTACGCCACGATCACAAGCAGGGGACGTTCATGAAGAGGGAGGTTATTAACGTGCCGTTAGATAATGATGATGATGTATAATAAGTTTTATTAACTTATGGTTTTGTAACAAAGTACTGTAATATTTAGTAACAAGAAATTGTGTTTTATCGGTGAAAATATTAATTATTTTAATTTTATAGACATCATTTATTATTAAATTAATAATTTAACATGAAAATAAAAATAAGCAATACTAAATCGAGGTATACATGTTAATAACACGACATGTACAAGTTATATATAATTTTGCATGGTAAAAATATATTTTCCTTCGATTTAAAAATTCAACATGAATTTATGACCAAAATAACCTATTACTAAGTTTAATTAATAAATTTGGCAAGTTTGAGATCTAACTTCACATTCCATACTATATACCTACATTAAGCACAATAGGATCTGTTTTTGCATTTCTCCGTGTCAAATATGATTTATAATAAATTAAACTGTAAATTGGGAAATTAAAAAGGAAAGTAATTGAAAATCACATTAGTACCGGGCCTAGATAGGACCCGGTACTAATGTGCTTTTCGTTTTGACGCCAGATGGAATGCACATTAGTACTGGGTCCTGTCTGGCACCGGTACTAATATGCACATTAGTACCGGGTCCTTTCTAGGCCCGGTACTAATGTCCCATTAGTACCGGTGCCAGACGAGGCCCGGTACTAATGTGGGGGTGGTATATAAGCCTGCCCCCTCTCCTCCCTCTCCAACACTTAGCCGCCGCCTCGCCCTCATCGTCTCCAGCGCTCCTCGCCGCCGTCGACGCCCCATCGCCGCCGCCGTGACCTCCTTCGCGCCGCCGTCGTGCCCTCCTCCGCGCCACCGCCGTGCCCTCCGGAGCGCCGCCGCCGTGCCCTCCTCCGATCCGCACTGCCCCCGGCCGTGCCCCTCCGCGCTGCCGCACGCACCGCGCCGCCGTGCCCTCCGCGTCGTCGCCGGCCGCGCCCTCCTCCACACCGCGGCACTCCTACGCGACGAGGTCGACGTCGTGCCCTCCTCCGCCGCGGCCCTCCTCCGATCCGCGCCACCGTCGGCCGAGCCCGCCGCGCCGCGGCGAGCCCCTCCGTGGCGGCGTCGGCGTCGACGTCCCCCCGCCCGGCCGCGCCCTCCTCCATGCCGCGAGCCTCCTGCGCGAAGCACCGCCCGCCCCGGCCTCGCCCTCCTCCGCGCGTGCCGCCCGCCCCGGCCTCGCCCGACGCGCAACGCCGCCGGCCGGTGAGGCCCTGTTAGGTGCTGACGTCAGCCCGCAGCGGCTGACGTCAGCACCTTTTTTCAATTAATTACTGATTTTAGTTTTAATTAATTAGTTTTAGATTTTATTTATGATTTGAGATTTAATTAGAGATTTTAGAATTAATTAGTGATTTTAGTTTCAATTAATTAGTTTTAGATTTAATTTGTCATTTTATATTTAATTAGTGATTTTAGTTTCAATTAATTAGTTTTAGAATTAATTAGTGATTTTAGTTTCAATTAATTAGTTTTAGATTTAATTTGTCATTTTATATTTAATTAGTGATTTTAGTTTCAATTAATTAATTTTAGATTTAATTTGGGATTTTAGATTTAATATGTATTTAGAGATGAAATATGTATTACGACATGTAGAAATATGACACGCTCGATTCTCGCCCGACTCGCTCGTTCGACCCCGCCTACACTTAGCTAGTATCGCTCGACACGCTCAATTCTCGCTCGATTCTCGCCCGACTCGCTCGCTCGACCCCGCCTACACTTAGCTAGTATCGCTCGACATGCTCAATTCTCGCTCGACACGCTCGATTCTCACCCGACTCGCTCGCTCGACCCCGCCCGACACTTAGCTAGTATCACTCTACATGATCATTCTCGCTCGCTCGATTCTCGCCCGACACTTCGAAATTTATTTATATACACTGAAATTCATTTATATACTCAGAAATTCATTTATATACTCAGAAATTCATTTATAGTCTCAGAAATTCATTTATGTACTCAGAAATTCATATATAGACTCAGAAATTCATTTATATACTCAGAAATTCATATATAGACTCAGAAATTCATATATAGACTCAGAAATTCATTTATAGTCTCAGAAATTCATTTGTGTACTCATAAATTCATGTACACTTGTTTTAGTTACGATGGTTCGATCAGAGAGGGAACAAGAAGATGAGGAAATGATCTTAAATATAATCGGTCGTCAATCTGCGCCTGAGCAGCCTCAAAACGAAGAAGTACTCAACAGGGAGGCTGACAGCTTCCTCAACATGGAAGGTGATGGGCAAGAACATGCAGAAGAGCAATCAATTGCCTAGGAAAGCAACGATGTGGAACAACAAGAGGTATAATGATGGCCCTCAAGATTTGTATCCGGAGTTTTCTTCAGGAGTTTTCATATATTAATAGTAGTTTTTCCATTCTCCAGGTTCCTTCATCTTCGAGCTCCAAGAAGCGCCAAGGGAAACGCGAGTCGAAGAAGCCCCTAGAGGGTCGCTTCATCATAACAGAAGTCGATGATGCTGGGAAACCTGTGGCTCCGGAACATGTCGTGACCAAATTGGTGAACCACATTGGAGCTCTTGTCAGGGATCACATCCCAATAAGCATTCCGTATTGGAAAGCTTCTGATGCTCCTCCAGCTCCGTTACCTGAAGTATTGGAAGGTGATGATGAGAATGCTCAACAGGAACCGGTCGTGCGGGAAGATGTGGTCGCAGACACGGACAAGGACATGATTTGGAAACAAGTGTTAGCTCACTTTGCATTCCCGAACTTGAATGAAGAGCGGCTGGCAACCGTGCGTTATTGGGCGATGCAGAAGGGTGCAATTGCCTTCCAGTCGTACAAGAAGCGTCTGACCAAAGACTACATTAAGAAGGGGATTACACCTGATTTCCAACAGAAGGGATTGGGGAAGTTAAGAGATCACTGGGATGTATTTGTGCGGCACAAGGAATCAGCAGACACCATCAAGATGATTGAAACCAACACCGTCAATGCACGGAAGAAAAAAGAATTTCATACGCTCGGGCCCGGAGGTTACAAGAAGGCCATTCCCAAATGGGAGCGGGAGGAACAAGAACTAGTAGCTAGAGGAATCGTACCCGCAACTCTAGAGTAGGCCGAGCGGGCAAAGCATTATTATTTTGCACATGGTGGCAAGCTCAATCCCGAAGATGGATCTTTGTTGCCGGGCGATCAAATAAGAGAGACAGCTGCAAGGCTTGTTGAGTTAATACGGCAAGTGGCAGAAGGAATTTTCGTGCCTGATCGAGAGAATGACGAGCTTACTATGGCACTAGGTACAAGAGAACACCCTGGACGTTGCAGAGGCAAAGGTGTTATTCCATGGAAATATGCATTTCAGGAGCACCTTGATTCCTACAGAAGTCGTCAAAGAACTAAGGAACAACATGCACGACAGATACGAGAGCTGCAACAACGGGTCTTTATGAATGAGAAAAAAATGGAAGACATCATCGACGAGCGTGTGGCGCTTGCTCTTAGCAAGCAATCAAGTCAGCAAGCACCTGCAGCTTCAGGGCCGCATCATGATGAAGCCAGCCCATCCAACAAGCGTAAAAGTAGCGTCGCTTCCACAGAAGCATCTCCAACCGCCACGGAAGCAGCTGCCCCGTTAGAACAACGCCGCTACCCCGTGGACGACATCACTGCGAGGTCCGCATGTGACATTTTTTTCAAGTCAGAAACAAGAGGATTCTGGTGGCGTACGGTGTGGCTGAGGTACCGCAGCCAGGGGAATTATTTTTGAACGTCGATTATTCCAGTCACGGGTGCGCCAAAGTCTTTCTGGATCGAGTGGTTGATACCTGAGATGACCTCGACTTGGAGTTCCCGGGAGTTGATGATGCAAATACTCTAGGGGAAGCATTGCACACTTGGATTTTGTGGTCCAAGGATCTTATAGAGATAACGGAAGTGAACACAACCGCAGTCCAAGATTAGGTACCACCTTCCCCAGCTAGAAGGAAAAGCAGCAGCAGTCCAGAACATGATGCAACTGACAGGGGCAGTCCGGAACATGCTACTCCTCCTCCAAAGAAGCAGGGTTCGAAATGAGGACATCCTTCGCCTCCTCCAAAGAAGCAGGGTTCCAGACGAGGACATCCTCCTCCTCCAAAGAAGCAGAGGATACCCAAGGAGAAGCCACCTCCACCGAAATTATCTTATGAGAAGACGCAAGAGGAACTAGATGCGTCAGTGCGGGAGGAGCTGAACATACAAATATTCAAAAAGAAGACGCCTCACCTGAGAAACCATTTGACATGTACAAATTTCACCGCTTTACGAAAAAAATGGAGGAAGAAAAAAGGAAAAAGCCAGAGCGACCTACGTTGTTTGACTATGATCGCACGACGCTCAAATTCCACAAAGCCAATAAGGCTCAGAAAATTGGGAAAACTGTTCCACAACTAGGGACTCAATCAAAGCAATCTGTCCCGGACCTACGAGTGCTATCAGATGCGGAGCGTGGATTGCTTGAATTCGGTTTGGACGCAAAACTGACACCTACTCAAATTCTAGGCATTGCTCAAATTGAAAAGCACCCAGGGTCAGGTAGACGTGATTATGTGCCTGGGATGCCGCTTCTCTGGGAGCGATTGTTGCAGGACCTTCCAACTAGGATGTATGCTCTGCACAAATGGCACATGCAAACGGCGGGACGAGGGGTTGAATTTATCGAAGTTAGAATTGAAGACCATCATTTTTTCCGAGGTCGCACCACTTTCCCTATTCCCATGAAGGAGTTCTGGTTCCTATTCAATATGGATGCAGTGGACGTCTCCTTCGTCACTTGCTGGGTTCTGTAAGTATTTGTTGTACCATAATCTTAGAATCACCGCTCTAGCCATTTTAGACCGTACCTGAACTTCTTTATTTTGTATCATGCAGCATGGAGATGCAAGCTTGCCGGAGGCTTGGAGTGCAAGGCATCGGCTTCGTGGATCCTCAAATGCTAAACGAGACGCTTGTCCGTGATTTCCCTGCGCCTACTGTGGAGATCTTATTCACATTTCTAGATCTTCAACGCTTCAAGGACTGCATACTCATTCCATACAACTGCCAGTGAGCAACATTTTTATCAACTGTTTATCTTTTTCAAAATACATTCAATATTTCAATTAACTGATTCTTCCCTAAAATGTATTGGCAGCTCCCACTGGATTCTCATTATTATTGTACATGATTTAAGTCTTGCCCACGTCTTTGACTCTCTTGGCGGATATAGTGAATGGTACGAACCTCTAGTAGAATTGTTGAATGTTGCATGGGATATGTTCCGTGTAAAGTGGGGGGCCCTTGAAAGAGAAACTTTAATTCTATCATGATTTCTCGGTACGTGTTTTCTTAGCTGATCTTTTTCAATACAAGTTAACAAATATATCTTAACTTTTATTTTCACATATGTGCAGTGCCTGAAACAGCCACCTGGTACCAATCTATGCGGATTCTATGTATGTGAGTTCATCCATCACTTTGCAAGTGGTAGCTTGGGCCCCTTCACTAAGAAGGTGCATACACAAAAATGCAGACAAACATATCCCTCGTTCTTATTGTTCATATTCTTTTTTCTAACAATTAATAACTTCTTTTGTAGATTTCTAACATCAAGGAAGGATTACTCGAGACGCAAAGAATCCGGTTAATTCAAGAACAACTCTGCGGATTTATTCTAGACGAGGTGATCAATCCCGCAGGAGAGTTTCATGCCGGTGACTCAATGGTAACAGTGAGCAAAGAAGACACTGCTAGCATTGCTAATGAAGCTCAGCAAAGCACCGACAAGAACAAGAACAAAGACGTCGATAAAGAAGGATCTTCTTCTAAGGACAAGGACAAAGACGTCGAGAAAGAAGCAACTTCTGCTAAGGACAATAAGAAGGAGGGCGAGAAAGAAGCAACTTCTTCTAAGGACAAGAAGGAGGACGACAAAGAAGCAACTTCTTCTAAGGACAAGAAGAAAAACGTCGAGAAAGTAGGAGCTTCTTCTAGGGTCACTACGAGAGCACATCAGCGACGAGGAGGGGCTTAAAACGATGACGTTACACTTCTAACATTTGATTCTGTGTATGTATATATATGTATGATGTCACTTTATATATGCACAAACGACTTTATAACACTGCATATTTGATTAGTATAAACGAACCAAACAAATACGTCTAAATACATTCAAATACGAAAAAACTAAAAAGAAATGAAAATGGGAAAATAAGAAAAAGTACATTAGTATCGGTTGGCCGGTACTAATGTGGAGGCCGCCACGTCGCCGGGGGGAGGCCACATTAGTACCGGGTGGTCTCCCCAACCGGTACTAATGCGACATTAGTACCGGGTAAAGAGAACCGACATTAGTACCGGGTAAAGAGAACCGGTACTAATGTGGCCTCCATATTAGTACCGGCTGGCCTGTACCGGTTCCAAAACCGGTACTAATGGGGTTTTGGAACTGGTACAGAAAGTTGTTTTTCCTGTAGTGAAAGTACCAAACGGAAGTGGGTGAACTAATCAAATATTTTATTTTTGAAAATCAAATTAGAAGACAAAAATGTTTGGTTTTAGTTCCAAATGTAATGGAATATAAATGACTATAATACAGATAGTACTGTTATCCTAACATGTAGTGGCGAGAATGTGTATCGGCCAACAAGTCTGTATTAAACTATCAGCCCTCTAGTGCCAACGGACCATTATGGCTTCTTCCAAATGATAAATACTAACACAACTACTCTGGCCCATGCCTGTCGTAGTTCAGAAATTCAAGCAAGGGCAAAAACTCGAATGATGGGGATGGAGAATAATGGGGCTTGCATATTGCACCTATATGTGTTGTAAACTTGTAGTGTGAGGTACTGAGGTCCCGTAGGAAATGGAGGCACGAGGAATTCATGCTCAAGCCTCTACGTGGGAAGTCGAGGCAACTAGTAGTATAGTAGTCTCACAATCATATAGGGGTTTCTAAAGAGATCATGCCCACCTCCAGAAGGTCTAATGAATAGTTAAATTTGTGGAAACGAAGCCTCGCCACTGTCTAAGTGGCTGCCCGAGCACATCCACTCATGCTCCAGCGGAGCTTGACTTCGTCGATACCTGCAGATACACGTCTGGCTGTCTCAGATTACACTACTGCATGCACTACTGTTGTTTCAAGATCTACGACAATGGTGTTCTCTCCTGCCAGTTGTAGCTAGATAGGGTTCTCCAATCAGCAGTGACCATGTGCTGGTTATGTGTCACCAACTCACCGTGTTGCACCGGTTCCTCGCTTCATAACTGTAAAGACGAAATCCCAGCCCATTAATGGTTTGAATTAGAACAGTTTATCAATTAACACGACAGAAACCTTCACTGAACGACATATCCAGAGGCTTGAGAATCATTCTTGGGGGAAAGAAATGAAGGGCACATACATATCATTGCATTGTAATATGATTTACATGTATTTGCATTTACCATGAAGGTAGTTATTTCCTGGGTTAATTTTAATAAGCTTGGCTGATAAACTCATCAACTTTTAACTCCTAGATATTTTTTCTTTGGAACTGTGGATGGTGCTTGATAATGATACATAATAATTCTCGTATGATAGTAGAGCAAGTCTAATATTGGAAGTGGTTGGTGGACTAATTATTTGAGATTTGTTAAGAATGAACATTATTGACCTCCTTAAGGAAGAATACCAAGAGGCAGCACACCATGGTTTAAGACCATGAAATTGCTCCACTAGAAGGAGAAGTAATAGCCATGATGGTTGAGGATATGAATCAGTGTTATTGCTACAAATTCATTGTCTACACTTATGTAGAGACTCATCATCTTCCATGTAATCTCCCTATAAAATGGGACTCTGAGATCAATAAGAATTACCCTAATTCACCTATTCACTTGTCTCCACAATTTACTTCACAACACGTTATCAGCAGCTTCTACTGAGCAAGAGAAGGGAGTTCCTCCAAACCGTAGGGTAAGATGCCTTCTTACCTACGTCTTCCCCTTGATGTTGGTTCTTCCCTCCCAAGGAACCTCCGTGCTCGTGTTCTGCGCCACCTCCTGCATCAACAGGTTGATGCGCTCCTCCGAGCGCCAGCTCGTCGTCCTCGACGTGGCAGGGGTCGTGCTGGTTATGCCAAACGTGGCTCCCGCCGCATCAACGGTCCTGCTGCCCCCAGAGCGGCCAGTAACGACTCGAGCACACTCGCGGCTCGTTGCGGACCTCCGGTGATGCCGGACTCTTGCACAGCACCAGACCGTTTTCTGGTGGAGTCGCCGCATCACTGCGGCTCCCACGGATTGACGGCGAGGGTGCGGTTGCCACTTGTTGGCCTGCAGCAAGAGAACGCCGTCATCACGGCTTCACCTCATCGCGCTACCTCGCCAGTGGCTTCGCCGAAGTACACGCCGGCGTCTACGGAACACACTCCGACGCCGTTTGAACTGCCGGAATTCCCCATCAGGAGGACCATGGCTGCGCGCAGTGGAGCTCTCCCCTACTACAACAGTACCGGGGGAGGCTCCAGTAGCACAGCGGTGGCGGCGCCGCCGGACTTCATCGACCTGGATCCTGCATCTCCGCCTCCGGCTCCTTGGGCACCGAGTCGCCAGACCGCCGCAGCGGCGGCAAACCGTCGTCCTAGGTTGCGCCCGCGCCCCAACTGGATCTTGACCGGGCACGTCCCGACCGGGAATGGCACCGGCGGTCGTGGCCGCTGTCCCTTACCCTCTGGTGAGGGGGAGGCCTGAGTGCAGCGAGAATGAGTTCTGGAGGTGCGGGGGAGGCGGATCTGGGCGGCGTGGTGGCTGAACTGCAGCTAACGGCAGCGGATCGGCAACTGCGACGAGCAGAGCAGCAGCGGCGGACTGTGTGGCGGCGGCGCATGCGAGGTCACGAGGGTTGCAGACCTTTGCTTCCCTCTGTGCGTTGCCAACTAGGAAGGTAACAGCCTCCTGGGCCAGCCCGCAGCCTGCTATTTTGCCTCACGGTGGCCTCCTGGGCTCCAAGCAGTGGTGTTGGCCCACTGCACAATAAAATTCTATTTATTTTTCAGCATTTTAATTTGCAGAATTTACATTCCAGTCCTCAAGACTTTGGCCTATTTACTTTCTGCAAATAATCTGAGACAATACATTTGTCTTCAGACCCCCTTGTATTTTCAGATATTATATATGAGTGTTTCAGCACTTTATGCATTCCCATGTCTTTTATTTTTGCAAGTTCTTTGCAAATTTAATTCCTCGCCAACTTTTTATGCAATATTATCTCTAAATTGGAAACATTCTTAAAATTTTGAGATCATATGGATCTACGCATGCCTCCGCATAGCGACTATCCCTCGAAACTCGGAATTATTATCAAAAAGGGTACACGCTTATAAAATTCCTCAATTTGTTTCTCAAAGTTAGCATACTTTGGAAATTGAATGTTGAGCTATTTTAATCATGTGATTACTTTTTTTGATGCCCAATTTATTGAGATTATTTGTTTCTTGTTTGAGTTCATTTTACTTGAATTCACATAATATTGCATCAATATGCCATAAATTCTCAAAATTGTTGGCAATAATAATGTTGGTGAGATGGCACCCAAAGAGATTGCCAAAGAGTTTGAAATCCTCACCCTTGACGGTTCCAATTTCCCTTCTTGGGCGATGAATGTCAAAGTAACTCTATCGACCCTCGGGCTATACAGATGTATAGATGAAACAGCCGAAGGGACGGTTACCCCCTCCAACATGTCAAATTTCTCTGCCTTAAAGGTGATGAGAAACCATACCCATCCGGATTTAAAAATGGAGTACATGTATGTGGAGGGCCCACGTGCGTTGTGGACATCTCTAAAAAATCGTTATGAACAACATAAAGCTATGAGTGGAACCCATTTACGTCTACAAGATTTCAAAACTGTGGATGAGTTCAACCATGCTGTTCATAAGATATGCTCTAAGCTCCGATTTTGTGAGAGAGAACCTAGTGAAGCGGACAAAATTGAGAAGACTTGGTCTACTATGCTCCCTTCAGAAAGGATTATCACTCAACAATATCGTGAGAAGAATTTCACAGTTTATTCTTCGCTCATTCAGACATTGAAATAGGCAGAAAAGAATCATGAGCTCACAGTGTGGAACTCAAATCAGCGCCCACTGGGCACTGTACCACTGCCTGAAGTACATGCAAATGCGAAGAAAAATGGACCCCATGGGAACATACAGACTGGAAATTCCTCAGGCAAGGGCAAACACAAGAGAGCCAAAAAGCCACGTGGGAACGTCCCAAAGGGGAAAGGTATTTCTAAGCCTAAACATGATAGTAGCAACAAAATCGCCTGCTTCGGGTGTGGTTGCAACAATCATATAGCTAAGAAATGCAGGACCCCTAAACATTTGGTTGAACTATATATGAAGTCCGTGGGTCATACACCGGTGACAAAGAAGTACGAAGCACACTTCGCCTCTCAAGCGTTGGAGACTGAAGCTATGGACCCCATCCCTCATCGAGTGGGACCAAGCAACACCAAGACTCCGCCAAGTGGAGAGGAAGACTTCATGGATGTCGACAAGATGCTCGTGGAATACGCTTCTAACGACACATATGGAGATCTCATATAGGCTCCATAGTTTCATTTTTGCAAAAGAAGCTATTGTAATAAAGACATGATGTTGCTATTAGTTGTAATAATGCACTTATTATATCAATATATTCGTATGTACTTTCTATATTTTGCATTATTTTTATAATTTAAATTTTGCATTGTATAGATTGTTACGGGAGTCAATTCAATGGAAGAAGAAATCTGCCTAGTGGATAGTTGTACCACTAACACTATACTTAGGGAAGTCAAATTTTTCCAAACTCTCACAAAGAGAGAAGGACAAGTTTTGACCATCACAGGACGCGATGCTACGATAGTTGGTTCTGGTAGAGCCACCATCGTACTTCCAATGGGTGCACAAATTGATATTGAGGAGGCATTATTGTATCCCGATTCAACACGTACCCTACTAAGTTATAGAGATATCCGGAAAAATGGTATTCATGTGGAAACACATGAGGAAAATAATGAGGAGTTCCTCCTCTTGACCAAAGATACCGGATATGGCAAACAAACACTTGAAAAAGTGTCTTCTCTCCCATCTGGATTGTACTACACATACATCAAATCCGTACCACATGTTGCTTACAAAGTGATTTTTCAGAATGTGGATGCATTCAAAACTTGGCATGAACGCCTTGGCCATCCTGGCATCAGGATGATGAGAAAAATCATGAGCAATTCCAATGGACATGGTATGAGCGACAAAAAATTTCCAGAATCCTCAGATTTTATGTGCACCTCATGTGCAACTGGGAAATTAATTTTGAGACCATCACATCTCAAAATACAGGCTAAACCATCAAAGTTTCTTGAACGTATTCAAGGTGACATTTGTGGCCCCATTCAACCTTTGTCTGGACCGTTTAGGTACTTCATGGTTCGAATTGACGCATCCACGAGATGGTCTCATGTGTGTCTTTTATCGACACGGAACCATGCTTTTGCAAAATTGATCGCACAAGTCATCAGACTTAGAGCGAGTCACCCTGAACACCAAATAAAATCAATCAGACTGGACATTGCAACAGAATTTTCTTCCAAAGCCTTCAATGATTATTGTATGGCCTTAGGAATTGAAGTACAACATTTTGTACCATATGTTCACACACAAAATGGTTTAGCTGAATCTCTCATCAAGAGAATAAAGCTCATTGCTAGACCACTATTGCAAAATTGTAACCTACCAACCTCATGTTGGGGTCACGCAGTCTTACACGCTGGTGACTTAATACGATTGCGTCCAACTGCATACCACACAACTTTCCCACTGCAATTGGTTCGTGGTGATCCTCCTAGTATTTCCCATCTGCGGATATTCGGTTGCGCTGTATACGTACCGATCTCACCACCAAAGCGTACGTCAATGGGCCCTCACAGGAAAATGGGGATCTACGTGGGGTATTTATCTCCGTCGATCATTAAATACCTGGAGCCCCTTACAGGGGATTTGCTCACAGCCCGGTACGCTGATAGTATCTTCAATGAAGAATATTTCCCGGCATTAGGGGGAGAATTCAAGTATCACACTGAATGCCTAGAAATAAATTGGGATGCCTTAAACACCCAAAAGGAGGATCCTCGTACTAAAGAATCTGAACTTTAAGTTCAAAGGATTATAAATTTGCAAAATGCTGCAAATAATTTGCCAGACTCGTTTACTGTGAGTAAAAGTGTCACAAAATCATACATTCCCGCAAGGAATGTGCCGGAAAGAATAGAGGTACCAAATAAAACTATTCAACTCCCTTCCTCGAAAGAGAGTGGGAGAAGAACGGCAAATTCTCGCAAGCGCACGAGGAAACAAAGGGATGAACCTTTAGGCACAGTAAATGAAACTCAACCTCAAGTTGAGAGACACTGAGTGGATCTACACAATCCACCTCCCACATCAACAGTGCACTCAAATTCTGATGATGGGACATTGGAACGCCCTGGCGCTGTCGTATTGGGAAATACCGAGCCGTCATTTGGGGTAAATGAAATTTCCATAAACTATGTTGATTCTGGAGAATCATTCGATCGTAAGACTACAATTGTCGACATATACTTTGCCTCATCAGTTGCCGAAACCATCCAAAATGATCCAGATCCAAAATCCATGGTAGAGTGCAAGAAGCGCTCAGACTGGAACAAATGGAAGGAAGCAATTGAAGCAGAGTTAGCCTCCCTCAAGAAAAGAGAGGTATTCTCGTCAGTAATACCTACATCTCCAAGAACCTTCCCTGTAGGTTTCAAATGGGTTTTCATCCGGAAGCGGAATGAGAACAATGAGGTGGTGAGATATAAGGTGAGGCTTGTAGCACAAGGGTTCACGCAGAGACCCGGCATTGATTTCAATGAAACATATTCTCCAGTAATGAGTGGAATTACGTTCCGATATTTGATATCTCTGGCAATTCAAAATCATCTATCTATGCAGTTGATGGATGTCGTGACAGCATACTTATATGGGTCACTAGATTCGGATATATATATGAAGGTTGCCGATGGAATTCCTATACCGAATAAAGGAGCAAATCACAACATGTATTGTGTAAAACTCAAAAGATCACTCTATGGTCTTAAACAGTCGGGTAGAATGTGGTATAACCGACTGAGTGAGTACCTTCTACAGAAGGGTTACTCAAATAATGATGATTGCCCATGCATCTTCATCAAAAGGTACTCTACAGGATTTTGTATTATATCAGTGCATGTAGATGATTTGAATATCATTGGTCATGCACAAGATATTGATGAAGCTTGTGATCATCTTAAGACGGAATTTGAGATGAAGGATTTGGGTAAAACCAGATTTTGCTTAGGTTTGCAAATCGAGCACCTTCACTCAGGAATTTTAGTGCACCAATCTGCTTATGTCCAGAAAATATTGGAGAAATTCAATATGGACAAAGCACATCCATTCAAAACTCCCATGGTCGTTCGATCTCTTGATCTAGAAAAGGATGTTTTCCGACCACAAGAGGAAGGAGAGGAGATATTGGGATCAGAGTTCCCGTATCTCAGTCTCATTGGAGCACTCATGTACCTTGCAAATAGTACCAGGCCTGACATTGCATTTGCAGTGAATTTATTAGCAAGACATAGTGCTGCTCCAACAAGGCGCCATTGGACCGGAGGAAAACAAATCCTTAGGTACTTAAATGGCACTAAGGATCTTGGATTATTTTTCCAAAAAACTAATGATCCTAACTTGGTTGGATATGCTGATGCTGGTTATATGTCTGATCCCCACAATGCCAGATCACAAACAGATTTTATATTCCTTCATGGAGGAACAACTATATCATGGAAGTCATCTAAACAGACTTTAGTGGCTACCTCCACAAATCATTCTGAAATTATATCATTATGTGAAGCATCACGTGAATGCGTATGGCTTCGCAGAATGATAAATCACATTGAGCAATCATGTGGAATAGGTTCCTCAGAATCACCTACCATTATCTATGAAGATAATGCTGCTTGTATTTCACAGATGCAAACAGGCTACATCAAGAGCAATATCACGAAACATATTGCCCCTAAGTTGTTTTATCCACATGAGCTTCAACTAAGTGGAGAAATAAACATCTTACCGACAAAGTCTTGTGATAATATGGCAGATCTCTTTACCAAGTCCCTACCTGCTTCCTCATTTGAGAAATGTGTTAAGGGAATTGGCATGAGACGACTTAGAGACTTGCAAGCTTCAGGGGGAGACCTCCTGAATGATGGACCTAGTTAAACGCATCACATTGTACTCTTTTCTTTTATGAGTTTTTACCATCAGGTTTTTCTCATATAAAGTTTTTAACGAGACAATGTTTTGATACAAGCATATGCCTTATCTCATGTTTTCCCCACCGGGGTTTTTCTAGAGATAAATTAAGGCATAGGGTTACTCCTTAAACCTTGCAGGTTTATGGTAGAGTAATCATCTAGCAATTTATTCCTATTTTTTCCCACAGGGTTTTTCAAAGGAATTCAAGAACATATTTGATCTCAAGATTGACTCGGTCAAAGGGGGAGTGTTAAGAATGCACATTATTGACCTCCTTAAGGAAGAATACCAAGAGGCAGCACACCATGGTTTAAGACCATGAAATTGCTCCACTAGAAGGAGAAGTAATAGCCATGATGGTTGAGGATATGACTTAGTGTTATTGCTACAAATTCATTGTCTACACTTATGTAGAGACTCATCATCTTCCATGTAATCTCCCTATAAAATGGGACTCTGAGATCAATGAGAATTACCCTAATTCACCTATTCACTTGTCTCCACAATTTACTTCACAACAAGATTTATGATCATTAGACCCCATATGCAAAAGTGCAAAAGCCAGATGATATATGGTAGCCCTCACCACATCTATATTTTCCCAGATGATAAATAGCATCAGTCTTTCTAGTTTCTATCTACCATAGCGCACAGCGAAACAGCCATATCCATCTAAATAGAATGAGCAGGTCATGTACTATTAGGAAGAAGAGGCATCGGGAATTCATGACTCCCTGCGGTTGAAGCCCCATCTTTACAAACTTAATAGCAACTGGTGAGTGTGTACCCTACAACAACATCATCTGTATGAGTGTAGGACTCAGCTTCTCCTGAGTGCTGCAAGTGCGCTACCTTCACAGTCAGCCCCTGCTGCCCGTGAAGGCACGAACATGATAGTAGAATGGGTCAGGTGGGGGACGGCCATGGCTCACCTGAAACTTGGGACTGACAGAAAAAGTGCAGACATGATCGCGAGGAGTAAACATTTGTCTGGGTCACGGTGGTGCCTAGCCGCTCAGCCAACCAATAACATGCTTCATGTAGAGGGGGCAAAGGCCCAATTCCATGATGGTGATGACGGTGACTACGCACCCAAGCAAAATGGGCAGGCTGTTGGGGAGCAGATTCGACAGAGGGGCCTAGATGGAGGGTGAAGGGAAAGGAGTGTAGGGAGCAAATGGTTGGACAATGTCACCACAGATAAAAAAAACTTGCTAAGCTCTTCTTTGTTTATCTTACTGGCTCACTAATCCAATCTTTTGATGTGATTATTAGGGAAGGGATTAGAAAGTTCTTTTGTGCAGTTTTCATTTACCACTACCAGATTGGATCGGGGGTTTATTCATGCAGACCTACACATGCTTGTGAAGAATCTATGACCATGGCCACACTCGAATCTGAAGAGAACAACTTTTTTTAGAAAAGGGAATACATACTAATATTCTAGCCTCTGCATTGACCAATGCATACAACTATTCTTTGTTACACGCTTATACCAAAAAATCCACTGGAATAAGAACACAAAGTGTTGGTCCACATACGAATAAAAATAAAATTGTTCATCTTCACTATGAAAACAAATCATAAGGCATTTCTGTTTTTGAAACTCCATTCATAAGTGGCAAATACCTCCATGGTCGAAAACTCACGCAGTCTGCTGTAAAGAATCGGATGCTCATAGCCTAAGAGGGGGAGGGGGTGAATTAGACAACTTAAACCCTTAACCTATGGTTATCACTATTTGCTCAAAACATAAACTAGAACATACTACCTAGATGTGCAACTACGGTTGTTCTAGTGTGAAACTCCCATCCCAAAACAAGTTTTGCAACCTATAGCCAATCCTAACACGATACTACTCTAGGAAAGTAAAGATAAACAAGGATTGTAAGAAAGTAATGCGGAAACGTAAAAGGGGATGAGAGGAAGCAAACTCTTGACACGCGATTTATCCCGTGGTATCGGTAGGCACTAAGCCACCCCTAGTCCAAGTTGTTGAAGCACTCCACACAATAGTATTGCTTCCCGGTCACCAAGTCTCTCCCAAGAGCACCACTTGACTAGCCACAAAGTCACTCGCCAAGCTCCCTTGGTCACCTTGATGCCGCCTCCACTAAGGAGCTTCTCCACCAAGGGAAGGGGTCTTCACGTCCCCCGCACAAAGTGTCCTCGCCGCTCCACACCAAGCCGGAGGGTCGAAGACGTTTACCGGAGAGCCACTTAGACTCCAAGGCTTCCGACGCACCTTGTACAGCTTGATCTACTCAAGAATCACCTCACAAGGTAGGCACACCTTGCACTCACTCAGCTCTAAGCTAAGCCTAGCACTAAGCACACACACAAAGCATGTGCAAGTCTATGGGTGAGCAATTTAGCACTTGGATAGCTTGGATATGATCTTCTATGTGTCTCACACTCCTCTGGTCTTCCTCAGCATCCAGCACACTCAAATGGTGAGGTGGAAGGGGTATAAATAGGCCAAGGCATCAAACTAGCCGTTGGGCAAAAGCTGCAGAAAGTAGTACCATCGGATGATCTGACGCTATGCTTTTTCCGAGCGTCGGTTCATCCGGTGCTACTAGCCGTTGCCTTCCACCGCACATGACCGTTGACACAAATCATCCGACGCTTCAACCGACGCACCGTCGGTTCATCCGGTGCTGAAGGGTTCTTCGCCAAAATCTTACTGTTAGTTTCTTCGTAGCCGTCGGATGAACCGTTGCTTGTATCCTTGTGACCATCGGTTCATCCGGTGCTTAAGGCCTCTGACTCGGGCCGTCTCTGTCTTGTTCCAGTGGATCATCGGATAGACCGACGGCTCCTATCAATGGACCGTCGGTTCATCCGGTTCTGCTGACCGTGCTGCTTCTTCTCCAGGAATTCATCTGGTGCAACTAGAAAACATACCATCGGTTCATCCGACGGTCTGTGTAATCTGAGCCTTCTTCACGCAGTGTAACAAGTACTCCGACGCTTGCACCGATGCCTCTTCCTATGTACCGTCGGTTCATCCGACGGTGCTCTTTTCTTCTTTTTCTTCTTCTCGGTTTTGACTCTTGAAATATATACTATCTTCTCATTTTGGCATGTGATATTTTTGCATCCTTGGGACCTAGAAATATCTACAAGGACATGCTAAATAATATGGTTAGTCCCTTTGATCATGTTGTTATTAATCACCAAAATCAAATTTGAACAAATGACATATGAGGCCATGTTCGCTACATCTGCAACCCACGTTCAATGACGGATGGTCCTCCTCCATGTGAAGCAGCGACCAAAACCGAGTCTGACAACAGGTTGTGTCCATTATTCAACAAAGAGTAGTATCCAAGACTGGAAATGCACCAGCGACATCTTCAGGGGTCGGCAAGAGACTATTTGATCTTTGCAAATCAGTGAAGGTGCTACATGTTGCCGACTAATTAATCACTTGATGATCTTGACACAAAGACATACATTCTTATTACCACTATTCGAAAACAAACAAAATATATTAAACTAATATTAATATACCTAGTAATCCTCCCGTAAACCTACCAAACTAAAACAAAACTCTGGAAGCATAATTTGACATGTTGATCTCATGCATGCATAATTAAATGGAAACATATTTTCTCTGTTTTCTCTATATGCAAACTGAACTAACTAAAGGTACATGCATCTTTTACATTCATCACTTATCCGTCTTTAAAATCCTAGAACCTCATTCTTTTTGGAATGGTGGGAATATATTGGGATGAAGGGAGGAGGTGGAAGAGACAAGAGATGTGTATTTAAGGATAAATCTTCATCCACTCTCTCACGTTCTCTTCCTTCTTTGCTGCTCCCTTCCTCCACATTAGGTTGTCGCACATATTGACCGTGACAACGGCTTTTTCCATCCCAAATGGGTTGATAAACCATTCTACTTCACATATCCGACATTGTAGCTTTAATTTCGATTGTTATGGATGGAGCTCGGATTAATTGACGAGGAGCTTGATTATGGAGGCGCATTCCTGGATACTCTTGCACACCTACCTTGTCATTCCACGCTTCTTCCATCTCCCCTGTTCACTGGTACATGCATTCTGCATGCATGGCTACCTAAAGTGAACATGGCCATAATAAGCCATTTGTTTATGATTTTTGTGATTCATGTAACAACACGATTATTTATTTGGACTAACCAAATATTTAGAATGAACTTTGAAGGTGTTCTGCAGCAATAACTGTCAAATCTCTGCTCATTCTCGTTTCTTCTTGTGTCTTCTCACTCACTCGGTTATTTTATTGGATTCCATCCTCGAAACATCGAACCACATTGAAGATGTGAACTAAGGAATCTTTTCCCTCTGTTCAGTTGCTCCAGCATTGCATTCGCGTTTTGCTTCTGTTTTAACTCCTCACGATTTGGTCTTGCACTACACTATAGAGCTGCTGCTCTAAGCCTCTAACTCACAATAATCACTCTTCATATAGTATATATGGACGAGCGTGTGTTTGGTGAATGACTGAATGGTTTATGTTGTGTGATGACAAAGAGTACACTGGGCTACTACCCTATGCTATATTAACAAGCATGGCCTGTCCAATTATGCAGTTCAGATAACAGCAAGTCAGCAAGAGAAAGTTAGACTCCCAACAGCCAACCATAGTTCAGGAAGTGCAGGTTGCGGCAGGCCCGCACAACATCTTTTGCTCCAGCTATTGCGGACAACGAGCTTCTTCTAGTGACCTCTCCTATAGCTATGGTTCTTCTCAGACACCTGTCTCAGATGACAATTGTGTGCCACTTCAGCTTGAGAACCTAAAATAACGAGTGACCTCTCCTGTAGCTATGGTTCTTCTCGGATCCGTGACCGGATCTGTGACCAAGTTCTGGTTATGGATCTTCTCTGATCTGTGGCCACGTTCTAGTTACTATGTGTCACCTTGACAAAATTTCTCGATTCAAAACTGTAATGACGAAATCCTATTGATCAACACAACAAAATCTTTACCGTGTAGTGAACATGATCTTATTGTCGAATGTTCAAATATAATTTTGGTGATTCATGACAACATGATCTATGTGACTAACCTTGTTGTTGAGCATGTCTTTGTAGACATTTCTATATCCCATGGATGCAACCACAATCAAAGTTAACAGACCATGATCAAGTTAACATACCATGAGTAAAGCATAGCAAAAATCCATAGTTAGTATATATTTTGAAGGGAAATTTGGATCCATACTATTAAAAGATATCAAAGTTAGATATATATCATTGCAAATCAATGACATGTGAGGTTCATATGAGTCAATGACATATGGGGTCAATGATATATATCTAACTTTTGGATCTTTCAAGGGTATGGATCCAATTATTCCTATTTTGAAGGTTTAAATGGTGGTATGTTTAGTTCATGTAATGGCAAGTTCGAAAGGAGCAAAAGTGAAGCAAAAGGGCACAGTTGAAGGAACCGACGATACCTAGAAGAAGGTGTTGGTGCAAGCGCCGGATGAACTGGTAGACTGCGTGAAGGCTCAAGTCAACAGGCACCGTCAGATGAACCGACGGTCTGGTTTCTAGTTGCACCAGATGAATGCCGGAGGTGAAGCAACGAAGCAAGGAGGCGTCGGATGAACCGACGGTCCATTGGTGGGTACCGTCGGTCTATCCGATGACTTATTCAATTGAAGACAGAGAGGTGCTGGTGCGGGAACCTGTAGCACCAGATGAATCGACGGTCCATTGGTGGGCACTGTCGATCTATCCGATGATTTATGATTCAAGACAGAGGTTTTGGCCGCGGAGTCTTCAATACCGGATGAACCGACGCACTGTTGAATGAAGCGTCGGATGATTGATGTCAGCAGGAGTCCGAGGTGGAAGGCACCGACTAGTAGCACCGGATGAACCGACACCCTCAAAATGTAAAGCGTCGGATCATCCGACGGTACTCAGAAAAAGTACTAGCCGTTGGAGCAACGGCTCTATGGATGTGTTGGGATATTTATATCTCTTCCACCCTGCCATTTGAGAGTGTTGGAGTGAGCTGAAGTCCAGAGGAGTGCAATACACATTGAAGATCACATCCACACCATACTAGTGCTTTAGTGAATATCCAAAGGTTTTGCACATGCTTGGTGTGTGTGCTTTGCTAGGTTTAGCTTAGTGTTGAGTGAGTGCAAGGTGTGCCTACCTTGTGAGGTGATTCTTGAGTGGATCAAGCTGTACAAGTTGCGTCAAAAGCCTTGGGGCCTAAGTGGCTCTCCGGCAACCGTCTTCGACCCTCCGGCTTGGTGTGGAGCGGCGAGGACACTTTGTGCGGGGGACGTGGAGACCCCCTCCCTTGGTGGAGAAGCTCCTTAGTGGAGGCGGCATCATGGTGACCAAGAGAGCTTGGCGAGTGCCTTCATAACGAGCCTTTGTGGCTAGTCAAGTGGTGCTCTTGGGAGAGACTTGTAAATAATTAATGAGGTTTATGAACCACAAAATTTACACCTAAGCTTCTAAAAATCACGAGAAAATCCTAAAGATGGATTGAGACGCAAGGAATGTAAATAAACATTTCAAATTTAGATTTGGCTCTAGCAAAATGGAAATTATATCCAAAAAAATTTAAAAATATATTAAAGTAGCTTAATCTATATATAATTGCATCTTGAATATTTTTCACAATAAAAACATGAAATAAAGTAGTTTAATTTATAAATTTTGATGAATGTATTGATGTCAGCTTCATTTCATGTTTTGTTACGAAAAGTACTCAATATGCAATTAAAATTTTTATTATGGTTTAATTTTGTTGATGTATTTTCATTTTGCTAGAGCTAAATTTAAATGTTAGAAAAAATGTATGCATTTTCACTAGTTTTAACTATTTTATTTAGATTTCTTGTATTTTAATTTATCTCGAGAATTTTTTTACAACCTTTAAAAGCTTAGGATATATATATATATATATATATATATATTATTGTTTAATAAGTGTTTACAAGATTTTTTAATTGAAAAAGGCAAAACCACCTTGCAAAACTGCTTATAATCAGAGCAGGAAGGTAAAGTGAACAATCTTGAAAGTGAAGGGATGTGGTTCACACAGTTTTTTAGTCTAGGGAGGAAATCATGGATTCGGTGTAGTGTTCAGTGAGGTAAAATAGATTTTTTTTCTTAATTATTCGTAAAAAAAGACTTTTTCCTTAAATATATATGATCAGTTGGACACTTAGACTCAATTCAAAAGCACAAACTAAACGCCAAACTGAAGGCACAAATATAGCATCCGTAGTGTCACTGTGAAAGCTAACTAGTCATCACTCCTACTATATTGTCGTGGATGATAAATAGAGCACGGGTAGTCTTTCAAATTTCTATCTACCGTAGAGCTACAGCAAAGCCAAACACAATCAGTTCCATCTACATAGAATGAGCAGGTCATTTCTATTAGGAAGAAGATGCATCGGGTATCCATGGCTCGCAGCAGGTGAAGTCCTATCTTTACAATCTCAATAGCGATCGGCAATTGTGCACCATCCCTCCACTTCATCCGGATGTCTATCCACACTGGTATGAGAGCGCAGCTTCTCTTGAGTGCTTCAGGGGGGTGCTACCCTCATGGTCACCATCCCATTGCGACTGTGAAGGCACAAACGTTTTGGAAGGATCGGTCAGGTGGGGTACACAGATGCCAGCCAGTTAACATTTTGCTGGGTCGTGGGCGGTACCTATAAGCTAAGCCAACCAATAAGATGCTTAACAAGGTTGCATGACCACCCAAACGAAACAGGCTAGGCAATCTGTTGGGTAGCAGATTTTAAGAGGGGTCTAGATGGAGGGTATAGAGGGAAAAGGGCACGACCGGGGAGCAACGGTTCCAGAAAATTGCTCCTGATAAAAACTGGGTCCTTCTTTGTTTAAATTACTAGTTCACTGATCCAATCTTTCAATGTGATTATTAGGGAAGGATTAATAAGAAAAGGTTATTTTGTGTAGTTGTCATGTACCAGAAGGTTAAATTGGGGGTTTATTCGTGTGGATCTACATATACGCTTGTGAAGAATCATCCATGACCATGTCCAAGCCGATCAGCAGATTGTCTCATCCAACGAAGGATATGGGAGACTGGAAAAGTGCACGACCATCATCATCATCGTCAACGAGAGACTCTCAGATCCTTGCAAATCGATGAGGGCGGTACTTGTCGCTGACGATTAATCAGTTGTCAAACTTGACTAAGACATATATTCTTACTCGGTTATACCCATTGGTTAGAAAAAACACAGTATAATAAACCAATACACATAGTACTCCTCTGCTGAACCGTAATGATGAAATCCTATTGATCAACACAACAAAATCTTAACGGAACACAAATGGAGAGGCTTAACAATCATTCTTAGATACGGGAAGAGAATGATGAAGTGAATATCATGTAGAGTTATGTTAATAAACTTATTGGACTGTGCAGAGTTATTCCAAGAGAATATCATTCTTGTTGAAGGTATTGTTTGGGGTTTGAAGAATTGTTTTCTAGGGGTAAAACCAATAGTCTAGCTTTTACTAGTTGGACTATGGCAACCATGGTGTGCACTTGCGGCATGCTGTTTCTTTGTTGAAGGGTGTTGTTTTTAGAGAACTTTTTTGTAGTCCAGGTGTTGCTAGGGTAGTACTCGGTTTTGAATATTAAACTGTGTGGTGTAGTTCGCCGCGACATATCATGTGTTGTCATGTATTTTTTTTTCTTTTTTCTTCTTCTACAGGCTGTGTACATCTTAGCTATGCAGAGGTCGGAAATGATCTTATTTCGATTGTATCGTCTTCATGTAATTGTCTAAGATTAATAAAGTTCCCTTATCGAAAAAGATTTTTTAATAAACTTATAGATGATAGACTCGCCATCTTTTAATTCATAGAGAGTTTAATTTCTTAGGATCTGCGGATAAAATTTTCACAGTGACACATAATGATTTCACGATAATAGAACAAGCCTAATATATATTGAATAGATCGTAGAGATGCTACGCATTTGATAAGTGTACATTTATCACTTGAAAGTTCACTGCATTTACATATCCATGCACTCTTCAACCTGGATCGTAGATGGTGTTGGTGGGGTAATTATGTTGAGCTTTATGATCAGTTGGACTCAACTAAAAAACAAAAACTAAAAGCCAAAATGATATATGGTAGCCAACTAGCCATCAACAGTATATATTGTCGCAGATGATAAATAGCATGTGTAGTGTTTCAAATTCATATCTACTGTAGAGCTACAGCAAAATCAAATAGCCATAATCATCCATCTAATTAGCAGGTCATGTACTATTAGGAACAAGAGGCATCGGGAATCCATGGCCCCCTACTTCTGAACCAATATTACTGATAGTGCTTGGACGATAAATAGTATCATGCCTGAATGCTATGCCAAAGAACCATTGACCTATGCATTGAAAACTATGCTGAAGAACCATTGACCTCTGTCGCTGCCAAGTGCTTGGACGATAAATAGTATCATGCCTGAATGCACAATGCATCTTTAGTTTTTAATCTGTGCGGTTATAGCCGGAGCAAGCCGACCACTTGTATATTGTAGAATTACTTCCTGTTAGAACTTTGACCAGAAGAATACCTTCATGGTTTACTTATCGAAAACATGTTTGTATAATGGGAAGAGGAGACGTTGGAACACCAGTGCTCCTATGCAGTCAGGCCTCATGCACATCAAGTCATCAACCAAATTTATCTCGAAAGTGGAACGACTAAAAGATGTGCAAAAGCTGTGTTCGAAGGCGGTGACAGACGACAGAGATGGCAAGCTGCTTAGAGCAGCCACAATGCGGCAAAAGAGCGATGCTTGAATACTTTCTCTACTATCCCAGCATCTTTTTTACACTGCAACAGCCGATGCTCAGTCAAATAATTCTAGCACCGATGCCACTACTTTCTCAGATGCCTGAGTCTCCAAATGAATAGAATATGTAAATATTTTAGGCACGAGTCAGATGACTGCTAGCTTCATTTACACAGCAGTGGTGGCCGAAGATGTGATTGATTCAACCTTTTATTTAATTTAGTAATCCTCTGGTAAACCTATACCAAACTAAGGAACCAAACTCTAGAATCCTATTTCACGGGGAAACTGATTCCTGAGAATATGATTGAACGGAATGTGATATATTGGATGGGATGAGGGGGAAAGTGGAAGAGATGAAAGATGTGTATTCTCACGTTCTCTTCCTTTTTCGCTGCCCCATCGATATGGCTGCCAAATCTCTTCTCATTCTCGTTTCTTCCTGTGCGTGCTCACTCCCTCGGTTATTTTATTTGTTTCCATCCTCAAACCGGTTTGAAGATGTGAACTGAAGAATCTTTTCCCTGAGTTCAGTTGCTCCAGCATTGCATTCGACTTTTGCTCCTGCTTCTCTCTCCTCACTGCACGGTTCAATCTCGCACAACACATTACTGGAGCTGCTCTAAGTCATAGTGACTCTACAAACATTATATATGGATGTACGTGGTTGGTGAATGGTTTATGTTGTGTTATGACAAAGAGTACACAGGGCAACTACCCTTTGATATATATAACGAGCATGACCTGTCCAATTATGCGGTTCACATAACAGCAAGAGAAAGTTCTAGAATTAATCCCACCAAGATGATACTTCGTAAGAAGATCCAGTAGGAAAAGGAGGCACCGGAAATTAGAGTATGCAGCCAGTTGTATTGTTATGGTAGGCATAGTTTCAGGGCCTTTTCTAGCTTGGCGACAATGGCTTCCTACTCGGCTACTCGTCGGCTTTGGTTACGGTTTCGGTTTCCAAGTACTGCAACACATCTGTGGCGAAGTTGGGCTTGATACACCGTCCGGAGTGCGGCGGTGCAGTCCACGTCCACCCAGCGAAGTTTTGCGGGTAGGGTGAAGTGCCTTTGCTGCTGCCAACGTCGTTGGGGGTGGGGAACGCTCTGGCCGGAGGAGCCAAGCCCACCAGCGCCGATGTCGGCGCAGCGAAACTTTGTTGCTGCGGCGGAGTGGCGCCGCCTCCAACGCCAAAGGAAGCCATGCCCAGTGCCGCCTGACGTTGGTAGGGCCTACCACTGGTGGAAAAACGACATTTGTTCCTAAGTATTTGTCCCGATTCAACTTTGGAACCGGGACAAATGCTTTTGGGGCGACGTGGCCTCGGAAGGCTTTTTGGGCCGCCCCCCCTTTAGTCTCGGGTGGTAATAATCTGGCGTCCAACGGCTCCGAGCCGCAATTATTGGCGTCAGACTTTAGTCCCGGGTGGTGTTACGACCCGAGACTAAAGGGTGAGCCTTTAGTACCGGGTCATAACACCACCCGGGACTAAAGTTTTTGTCCCGGGTGGTATTACTACCCCGAGACTAAAGTCTCATCTTTAGTCCAGGGTGGTAATACCACCCGGGACTAAAAGGTGCGCCTATACATCCCTGGCTCTCTTCTTTTTTCTCTGCCCGAGCTCACATTCACCCGAGAGCTTAAGAGATAGTTTGTGAAGAGCTAGCTAGTTCTTCTCCTAAGGAGGTGATGTCCAATTTTTTTGTCATCAATTTGTGAAGATTTCTCTCCTCCAAAGTGTTGCTAAGGTTTGATTCTTCATCCTTCCTTAATTTGTTATGATTAAATTTTGTTTTTATGATTAGAAATGGAGAAAATATGGATTTAGATTTTTAGGTGGTTGGAGCAGCTAAGAGATGATGTTTTCAGATGTTTTAGATTTAGCTAACATTGTATTTAGTTTCACATATTTTTTAAGTATAGTTTCACATAGGGATTTATCCTCTACTTTTATAGTTTTTGCTATAGAGATAATTGATTTTAACTTTTAGATGAGAGATGCATTTAATTTTACATTTAGCTTAATTTATTAGAAGTTAGTTTATTAAAAAATGGTCATTACCAAATGAAAATATACTACCTACCTATTTAATTCATTTTTGTTAAGTATTTCTTGTATTTATTTAGAATACATTTAGGCATTCTCTTATTTTTTTTCTTTTTTCCATATATACAGTCGGTTGGACGTTCTGTACCAGTAGCCTTACATCCTAGCTAGCTACAGTCCAACATCACCTACGAGCTGGGGCTATACGTGGCTCGGTGATGTTGGGCTGTAGCCAGGTAGGAGATGCAGGGCTGTAGCTTGGAGATGTACTGTAAGTGGGAGAGCGAGGTGTGTGTATATGATGGTGAGGTGAGGTTGTACTTCCTAAATGATCGGGGTGATTAGAAAAGGTATAGTACAGACTTACGTCGCCTCCGGGCTCACTGCACCTGAACGAGCTCTTGCACTTAACTGTTTAGTTATTAGAAAATGAGAAAATAGGTCTTATATATTATGTTTTTATATAGAATAGATTTAAGCATTCTCTTATTTAAGCATTGTTTTATATATATTACAGAGTAGTCCAGAATAACTATGGCAAGTTATTCTGGTCACGGTGGTCGCCGTGGAGGTCGCCATGGCGGCGGTCGTGGAATCAGTTTTGATGACCGGCCACCTTTGGCTCGTCGTCCAGGCATACACTTCACCCATGGTGTGATTGAGTTACCTACTGGTGATCGAAGCCAGGGACCTCGTCCCAACATAGTAATATTCTTTCGTTGTATAAATTTGATGTTTACGTACTACACACGGATAATAATATTATTTTCATACAATGCAGGTTCTCAATCATTTGCAGTGACTCGCACATGTTGTTGAAAATTTAGGTGGTACCCCTCTTGTTACACAATGCGCCATTGTCGGTCCAAACAATTGCATACAATTAAAAATCTCGTTTGACATAGCCGTTCGAGGACAAAATTACTCCTCGCTGTCTTCAGAACCCATCCAAATGGTATCAATTGTTGGGTGGGGTACCCCTGCACTGGTTAAGAGGACTTATGAAAGGACCGCCGTGCAGGCATGTTTACAACAACTAAACGCTAATGGGTATTTTGTGCCAGATTACTCTTATTTTCTAATAAAGTCACTCGAGGAAGGAGAAAGTGTCACCACGACCGCAGAGAGACTTTGTCGGCTAAATGAACATGACATTGTATGGAGCACGATTTAACTTTTTTTAATCTTCTTATTCAGCATTTTTAATGCATCGTAATAACATTATTCTTAACTGTAGGATATGTTTGGTCAAACCTTTGCGGCAATGAGCTTTCATGCAATTCTAGAGCAAGTGATGGATGTTGTGGGATTTTCTTACACAGATTCAAATGCTATACAAACAAGAAATTGGAAGTATCAGGCTCATCTTTCATTTTACAGGCCACATCAGTTTTCCTCGCCGCCACTGTTTGAAATTTATGGAAGTCCATGTGACCGTAATTGTGAAGCGATAGAGAGTGCACTGATCCATTCTCTGGCATATTTCGCTGAAGTTCTCGACTTCAAGATCGGAGACTTCAACTATATGGACTATCTAAGGAAGAAGAATGAAGTATGAAATATGTGTCGTGCATTGATGCACCCCTCTATCTTTGTTAAGACCGTACCTTAAGTATTCATGTATGAACTTTTTATGTTTGTAAGACCTTAATTAAGTATTGATGTATGAACTTTTTTATATTTTTTGTTAAGACTTTAAGTATTGATGTTAGGCCAGTGACTAATTTATTGGAAACCTTAATATTAGGGTTCTCACCTCCAAAGTATTGATTAAACCTTAATATTAGCCTTTATCACAAATTTTGGAGACCTTAATATATATTAAACTAAAAAATAACAGGGTCATTGGGGGGGCGACCCTTTAGTCTCGGTTGGTAATCCAACCCGGGACTAAAGGCCAGCCCTCCACGGCCGTAATGATTGGGGCCGGCCTTTAGTCCCGGGTGGTAAACCAACCCGGGACTAAAGGGTTGGCGGGGCCGGCCTTCAGAGACAACCGGGACAAAAGGCCTCTCCTATACAAAATCGACAGCACGCTCCCTTCTTCCCTACGTGACCATTTTTCACCGAGAGCTCAAAGAGCAAGCTCCTCTCAGCTCCATGGCGCCTCAAACCTAGGGAGGTGCTGCCCAAATTTTTCGTCATCAATTTGTGGAGTTTTCTCACCTCCAAGGTGTTGCTAAGGTATTATTCTTCATCCTCCATTCATTTGTTGTGTTTAAATTTCGTGTTATGATTTAGAGAAGGAGAAAATAGAAATTTTGATTTAAGAGCTAAGAGATGAGGTTTTAGTATACTTTAGATTTAGTAATAAGTAGTTATCATTTGTTATGATAATCTTCTATCATTCATTTGTACTAAGATTTTTTTTTGTTTTTATAAAAATTTTACTTTTAGCTAGCTTTATTTATTATTAGAGAAAATAGAATTTATTAATTTAGTTATTAGAAAATGAGACCTAGGGATAGTGTATATTTTTTATACTTAAAATTTATGCCATAATTAAGAAAATAGAAAATTTGATTTAAGAGCTAAGAGATGTAGTTTTTATATTAGTATACTTTAGATTTGGTAATAAGTAGTTATCATTTGTTATCATAATCTTCTTTCATTCATTTGTACTAAGATTTTTTTGTTTTTATAAAAAATTTACTTTTAGCTAGCTATATTTAATATTAAAGAAAATAGAATTTATTAATTTAGTTATTAGAAAATAAGACCTAGGGATAGTGTATATTTTTTATACTTAAAATTTATGCCATAATTAAGAAAATAGAAAATTTAATTTAAGAGCTAAGAGATGTAGTTTTTATATTAGTATACTTTAGATTTGGTAATAAGTAGTTTTCATTTGTTATGATTATCTTCTTTCATTCATTTGTACTAAGATTTTTTTTGTTTTTATATAAATTTTACTTTTAGCTAGCTATATTTAATATTAGAGAAAATAGAATTTATTAATTTAGTTATTAGAAAAGGATACCTAGGGATAGTGTTGTAGAATTAACATGGATATTTTTCACTTAATATGATGCAGATGAACCGGCAATGGATGTACAACACCGACAGACGGTCAGCGGAGTACATTACCGGCATGCATGGTTTTCTCGAAGTGGCGAAAAAACAAGGATGCGAGTGGGTTCATGTGTTGTCCATGCTACGATTGCAGAAACGAAAGAGACTACCATGACCCGGGCACACTTCACCTCCACTTGTTGAAATACGGATTCATGCCGAACTATGTGGTTTGGACCAAACACGGTGAAAGAGGGGTTGTGATGGAAGACGACGAAGAAGAGGATGAGGGTATTCCAGACTGGGCCGCAGGTCAAGCTTTTGCAGATACTTTAATGGAAGATGCTGACGAAGAAGAGTTACCAGTACATGCTGACGGGCCTGTTGATGATCTCGGCCAGGTTCTACAGGATGCACAAAGGGACTGTGAAAACAAAAAAGAAAAGGCAAAGTTCCAACGCATGATCGAAGATCACAGAAAACTGTTATACCCAGATTGCAAGTCAGGTCACAAAAAGTTTGGTACTACACTAGAAATGCTGCAATGGAAGGCAAAACATGGTGTGTCTGATAAGGCATTTGAAGGGATACTAAAAATTGTGAAGGACAAGCTTCCGGAGAACAATGAATTACCATCCACCACATATGAAGCAAAACAGACTGTGTGCCCTCTTGGGTTGGAGGTACAGAAGTTCCATGCATGCCCTAATGATTGCATCCTATATCGGGGTAAGGATTACGAGAATTTAGATGCTTGTCCTGTGTGCAAAGCGCTACATTATAAGATTCGGCGAGATGAAGATGCTGGTGATCTCCAGGGGTACCGTGACAAGACGAAGAAAGTTCCGGCGAAGGTTATGTGGTATTTTCCTATAATACCACGTTTGAAGCGTTTGTTCCGGAACAAAGCACATGCTAAGTTGATGAGATGGCACGCCGAGGAACGTAAGCAAGACAACCTGCTGAGACATCCGGCTGATGGGTCTCAGTGGAGAAAGATTGATAGAGAATTCAAGACATTTTCTGAGGACGGGGAAAGGAACATAAGGTTTGGTTTAAGTGCGGATGGTTTCAATCCATTCGGGGAGTTTAGCAGTGGTCATAGCACTTGGCCTGTGACCCTATGCATGTTCAACCTTCCTGGTTGGATGTGCATGAAGCGAAAGTTCATTATGATGCCGGTGCTCATCCAAGGTCCAAAACAACCCGGCAACGACATTGATGTGTACCTAAGACCGTTGGTCGATGAACTATTACTGCTATGGCGGGAAGAGGGCGTACGTGTGTGGGATGAGGATAGGCAAGAGAACTTCGATCTACGAGCACTGTTGTTCATAACCGTCAACGATTGGCCTGCCCTAAGTAACATTTCTGGGCAGACAAACAAGGGATATCGGGCATGCACACACTGTTTACATAGAACACAAGGTATTCATCTCAAAAACTGTAAGAAGGTCATGTATAATGGTCACCGTTGTTTCCTTCCAACTAATCACCCCTTACAGAAGAAAGGGATGCATTGGAAAGGGAAGGCTGACCATCGTACGAAGGCACCCCATTTTAATAGAGATGCCGTATTTGAGATGGTAAATGATCTAAGGGTAGTCTTTGGAAAGGGTGCTGGCAGTGAACCTATTCCAACTGACGCCAACGGGCGTGCACCAATGTGGAAGAAGAAATCTATATTTTGGGAGCTACTTTATTGGCGTAGCCTTGAGGTCCGACACGCAATTGACGTGATGCATCTTACGAAGAATCTTTGCGTGAATGTGCTAGGCTTCATGGGTTGTTACGGTAACCCGAAGGATACCAACGAAGCACGAGAGGACCTGAAAGAATTTCATAAGATTCCCAAAGTTCCGCGGGAGGGTGATGATGAAACTGATCCGGAAGAGGATGATGATGATGTTGATTACTATTGTCCTGCTAGTTACACTCTCACCAAGAAAGAGAAGGAAAGCGTGTTTGATTGCCTGAACAGTATTAAGGTTCCGTCTGGCTATTTGTCGAATTTAAAGGGGATCGTAAATATGAAAGAGAAGAAGTTCACAAATCTAAAGGCCCACGACTGTCACATGTTGATGACACAGTTGCTTCCAGTTGCGTTGAGGGGTGTTCTATCAGAGAATGTACGATTACTAGTCGTAAAGCTTTGTGCATTTCTCAATGCAATTTCATAGAAGGCAATCGATCCAGCCAAGCTAGGAAAGCTACAGAATGATGCGGTTCAATGTCTTGTCGGTTTTGAGTTGGCATTTCTACCTTCCTTCCTTGATGTTATGACGCACCTCCTGGTACACCTTGTGAAAGAAATTACTATTCACGGTCCACTATACCTTCACAACATGTGGCCTTTTGAGAGGTTCATGTCGATACTCAAGAAATATGTTATTAACCGTGCCCGTCCGGAAGGAAGCATTGCTAAGGGATATGGAACTGAGGAGGTCATTGAGTTTTGTGTTGATTTTGTCGACACAATTGACTCGATTGGGCTTCCAGTATCACGACACGAGGGGAGGCTACAGGGAAAGGGTACCATCGGAAGGAAATCAAGTTTGAGCAATAATACTGATTTGTTCCATAAATCACACCTAACAGTCCTGCAACAATCATCACTGGTGACTCCGTATAGGATGGAACACGAGCAGATTATTGCTTCTCAAAATCCAACCAAATCCCCAGTCTGGATTGCACGCCGTCACTTGGAAACATTTCCCTCATGGTTGATCGAACAACTCATCGGAAACTCGACGATTCATCCACAACTAGCTTTGTTAGCCAGGGGACCTTGTAGCACAATTACAAGATTTCAAGCTTACGATATGAATGGTTACAATTTTTACACGAGAGCTCAAGATCGCAAAAGCACAAACCAAAATAGTGGTGTCCGTATGGACGTCATTGGAAAAGATGGGGGCAAGACCTGCTATTATGGTATCATAGAAGAGATATGGGAGCTTGAGTACGGAGCGATGAACGTCCCTCTGTTTGTTTGCCAATGGGTCAACCTGAATGGCGTAAAGAAAGATGAATGTGGAATGACAATAGTGGACCTTACCAAGATTGGGTTCAAAGATGATCCATTCGTGCTTGCCAAAGATGTGCATCAGGTTTTCTATGTCAAGGATATGACTAGCATACCGAAGAATAAAAATCCCCAAGAAGCAGGACCACAAGAGGCAAAGCGTCACATAGTTCTTCCAGGTAAAAGAGTAATCGTGGGAGTCGAGGACAAAACAGATCAATCTGATGATTATGATCAGTTTGATGGCATGCCTCCGTTCGCTGTCGAAGTTGACCCAAGCATATTGCTTGGACGTGAAGAGACACCGTACTTACGTGCTTGAGATTAATATCGTAATGTAATGATTATTAATCAAATCAATTGTGTACCGGTCTCAAAATTTTTATGAAGCTTGAATATGTCATGTGAGATTGACCCACCAAGTTTGAGATTTTTCTGAATTAATTTACTATTTTTTCGGTTTAATTGAATTTCGGTGCGACATCACCTAGAAATTAAAAGTTGAGCTGAGAGCATCCCTGAAACGATCCAGAATGGTGCCAAACATGGCCACAAGTTCTCTTGTGCCTTAGGAATCTAATTTATCTAGAAGCCGAATCATAATTCTTGAGTTATTGATGTGTAATTCACAATATTCTAGCTCCCTTAGCACGAAGAAAAAACCTAAAATACATTAATTCATCAGAAAAATCTAAGATCTTGCGTGAGCTAATATTTTCAGTGTAAATGACAACCAAAAAAATTTCAGACCATTTCGACATAGATGGAGTACACGTGCTTGACAAAGCTATATAGAACCTTTCATCGAACCATGTCTATACCACTTATGTCTTAACGATTCTGAAGTCCATGCACTTTGCAGTGTTGTATCGGTCTCAAAATTTTTATGAAGCTTGAATATATCATGTGAGATTGACCCACCAAGTTTGAGATTTTTCTGAATTAATTTACTATTTTTTCGGTTTAATTGAATTTCCGTGCGACATCACCTAGAAATTAAAAGTTGAGCTGAGAGCACCCCTGAAACGATCCAGAATGGTGCCAAACTTGGCCACAAGTTCTCTTGTGCCTTAGGAGTCTAATTTATCTGGAAGCCGAATCATAATTCTTGAGTTATTGATGTGTAATTCACAATATTCTAGCTCCCTTAGCACGAAGAAAAAATCTAAAATACATTTAGTCATCAGAAAAATTTAAGATCTTGCGTGAGCTAATATTTTCAGTGTAAATGACAACCAAAAAAATTTCAGACCATTTCGACATAGATGGAGTACACGTGCTTCACAAAGCTATATAGAACCTTTCATCGAACCATGTCTATACCACTTATGTCTTGACGATTCTGAAGTCCATGCACTTTGCAGTGTTGTATCGATCTCAAAATTTTTATGAAGCTTGAATATGTCATATGAGATTGACCCACCAAGTTTGAGATTTTTCTGAATTAATTTACTTTTTTCGGTTTAATTGAATTTTATTGGGAATGCACATCAATATTGCAAATGAAAATTGGAAGTGAATGTTTACAACTCTAAAATATAATTTTGCATAACAAAGTACAGTTTATTATATTTTAACTAAATATAATTTTGCATGGAAAAAATAGTAAAAGTTGCTATATTTTTTTGATTTCAAAAAGGTAGAATGTGAAAATGAGAAAAAAAATGGGAGGGGAAAAACAGTTCCCGCCGAAAATTACACTTTAGTCCCGGGTGGTGTTACGACCCTAGACTAAAGGGGGGCCTTTAGTCTCGGGTGGTAACACCACCCGGGACAAAAGGCTGAAATTTTGCCCTTACGGCCCTCCTGCGCGAAAGGGGCCATTAGTCCCGGGTGGAGATACGACCCGGGACAAAAGGGATACGACCCGAGACTAAAGGCTCTTTGCTCCCGGGTCTGATTACGACCCGAGACTAAAAAGGGGGATATATATCCCACGGATCCACCCCTTCTTCCCCAACTCCTCCAGTTCACACTTCCTCGTCCGGCGTCCCCCTGCTGATCTCCGCCGGCGGTCGTCTTCCCCCGCCGTCGCCCCTGCCTCCGTCGTCTTCGAAGCTCGCACCCCGCCGTCGTCGACCCCGTCGCACCCCGCTGTCCCTGCCCGCGCTCGGCCGTCGACACGTCCGGCCGGCCCCGCGCCCTCCGCCGCCACCAGAGCTCCCGGCCGCCGTCGTCTGCACGCCGCCCGTCGACCCCGCCCACGCCCGGCCGTCGTCCCTACGCCCGTCGACGTCTCCGCCGCGCCCGGCCGTCGCCCGCCGCCGCTCCCCGCCGCCCGTCGACCCCGCTCCGTCGCGCCCGGGCGCCGTCTCCGCACCGGCCCCCACGCCCGGCCGCCGTCTCCCCCGCGCCCGGCATTCCGCCCGCCGCCGCTCCCGGGCGCCGACGTCGTCGCCCCCCTCAGCCCGCCGTCACTGCCGGTGACGGGTTCTGCTGACGTCAGCCCCTGATGGCTGACGTCAGCAATTTTTTTTAATGTTTTCAGTTAATTTATTTATGAATTTAGATTAGAATTAGAGATTTAGATTTGAATTTAGAGATTTTAGAATTGAATTTAGAGATTTTAGATTTGAATTTAGAGATTTTAGAATTAGAGATTTTAGATTTGAATTTAGAGATGAAATATGTATTTAGAGATGAAATGTATTTAGAGATGAAATATGTATTTAGAGATATTAATTTTTTCGCTCGCCCGACAATTAGGTAGTATCGCTCGACACGCTCGATTCTTTCCCGACTCGCTCGACCCCGTCCGACACTTAGGTTTTGTCGCTCGACTCGCTCGACTCCCGCCCGACTAGCTCGACCCCGCCCGACACTTAGGTTTTCTCGCCCGACTCGGTCGACTCCCGCCCGACACTTAGGTAGTCTCACTCGACTCCCGCCCGACTCGCTCGACTCCCGCCCGACTCGCTCGACTCCCGTCCGACACTTAGGTAGTTTCGCCCGACTCTCGCCCGACACTTAGAAATCATTTATGTATTCAGAAATCATTTACGTAATCAGAAATTCATTTATGTGCTCAGAAAATCATTTATGTGCTCAGAAAATCATTTATGTATTCAGAAATTCATTTATGTATCCAGAAAATAATTTATGTGGTCCGAAAATCATTTATGTATTCAGAAATTCATTTATGTATCCAGAAAATCATTTATGTGCTCCAAAAATCATTTATGTATTCAGAAATTCATTTATGTGCTCAGAAAATCATTTATGAATTCAGAAATTCATTTACGTGCTCAAAAAATCATTTATGTGCTCAAAAAATCATTTATGTATTCAGAAAATCATTTATGTATTCAGAAATTCATTTATGTATTCAGAAAATCATTTATGTGCTCAGAAAATCATTTATGTATTCAGAAATTCATTTATGTATTCAGAAAATCATTTATGTGCTCAGAAAATCATTTATGTGCTCAGAAATTCATTTATGTTTTCAGAAATTTCTAGTTATGGATAACATTGAGGACGAGGAGCGGCTGATGGAGAGCCTTATTGCTGGGGGTCCAAATACCCAGGCAGACGCGTTCCTCAACATAACTGGGGACATCGACACCCGCACCGCAGACATCGACAGCCGCGCCGAGGACAATAATGAAGACCTTTTCATAGTTAATGCAGAAGGTTCCAACGAGGTATATATATCATGCATTAACAAATCCATAAATGCATTAACAACGAGGTATATATATCATTCTGGAACCCCGCGTGAATAACAAATCCGCAACTTGTAGGCTTCAACCTCGACAGGCAAAAAGACTAAGAGAGGCCGTACAAAAGTAATCGTCAATCATGACGTGAAGTTTCATATCACTGAAGTGAACGAGCTTGGCCAGCCATGGGAACCAAAGAATGTCAGGGACAAGTTTGTGTCCCAATGCGGTGCTATTGTGAGGGACAACGTGCCCATATCATATAGAGAATGGAAGGGAAGGGAAGATAATCCATGGGTGGTTCCGGATTCACTTAAGAATATGTTATGGGATGATATCCTAAAACACTTTACACTTCCACCGGGCGTGAACGCAAACCTTGTGAAGCAGTGGACTTTCATGAAGATGGCAACTCAATTGCAGAGTTTCAAGAAGCAGCTGCACAGAGATTATATCAAGCAGAATCGAACTCCAAATTTTGATGATTATCCCAAGCTAAAGGATCACTGGCAGTCCTTTGTGGATTACAAGAATAGTGAAGAATTTGCCAACAAGAGCGCACGAGCTCAGATTAGTGCAAGTAAGAAGATGGATTACAACCATCGTCTTGGTCACGGTGGTTACGCGGTTGCAGCACCCAAGTGGCGGAAGATTGAACAAGACCTCCTCAACAAAGGTATCGTACCAGCGGTCTTTGACTGGGAAGAACGATCGAAGAATTGGTATTATGCCCACGGTGGAAGATTGAACCCTGATGATGGTTCCTCGAATTCCCACCCACGTTACGGGAGGCAGCACATGAGATAATCAAAAAGAATGAAGACATCAAAGCGGGCAGATTGGTTCCTGACAGAGACATGGATGAGCTCACTTTGGCGCTCGGGAATCCGGAACACCCAGGACATTGCAGGGGCTATGGGGTAGTCCCGTGGAAGTTTGCTTTCAAGGGAAGCGCCGACACCTACAGAAGCCGCAAAAGAAGAAGGGAGCGTGAAGAGGGGCGGTGGTGTGAAATGATGGAGCAGAGACTTAAAGATCAAGAAGAACGTATGAATGCAGAGACTGAACGACGAGTGGCCGCCGCGGTAGCTCAGATCACCCCTGCCGGAGCACTGCCCCAAGCACCGGTGGATCCCGTCATTAGCCCTTCCACTCGCAAAAGCAGTTGTGCTTCCACAGAGGCCCCCGAAGAACAAAGGGCGGCAAACCAAGAAGAAGTTCAAGTAGAGGACAACGAATGGTACCCTGTGGATGAACTCTGTCAGCGCACCGCATGTGAGCTGCACAAGCCGATCGGCAACATCACAATGACGGTATAAACCTGATTATACATGCAATTATCTCAACCTTTGATGCATGTCTCAGGCATTTAATAACTTCATCATTTCTCTACATATATATAGGTGGCGTACGGAATGGCTTTAGCACATCTCCCAGGACGTACAAGCCACGGCATGGAGATTCCAGCTGGCTACGCCTCAGTTGGTTTGGAGGAGATTGTTGACCCAAAGTTTAACGACATAGAGCTAGACATCCAAGGAGGTGACAGGGAAAGGACACTCCACGATGCGCTTCACAGTATCATATTGTGGCCCAAACGTTACATCATAATACCTAACATGCCGCCACCGATCCCTCCGAGTGTTGCCGAGCAGCAACCACTATCTCCTGGGCCGTCAACGATCCCTCCGAGTGTTGCCGAGCAGTAGCCACCATCTCCCGGGCCGTCACCGGACCGGTCGTCGCCGAATGATTGGAGCTCACCGTCTCCACAACGGGGGAATTCTCCTGCCGCGAGCGATGGCGATCGTCAGCAATCACCACCAAAGCATCAATCACCACCAAAGCACCTTCACCAAAGCCTGCCAAGAGGCGGTCTCGATCAAAATCTACCGCGTCTATGCCCGTGCCAAATCCGGATCCCCCGAAGAAGAAAGGGAAAAGGCTGCCTGTTAAAAGGAAGCTGCCATATGACATGACAGCATCAGAAAATGAGGCGGAGTGTGATAAGCAACTCAAGGCATGGATTGAAGAGAATAAAGAGGCTGCTAGACAAAAACTGCTCGAAGAAAAGGAAGCAGAAAAGAATAAAGATCGTCCGCAGAAACTCAAAGCTTTCATAGAGAAGAAGGAAGCAGAAAAGAGACAAGAAATTATAAAACCCCTACTAAGTGATTATGACCGGTCGCTGCACAAGTCCCTAAAAAGAAGAGACAAGGAGGGTCACCAAATAGTTACATCAACCAAGTACCGGGGTCGATGATGCCACAGGATTATAGGAAGAAGAAGAAGGCAACAGAAGCGTCGACGTCGACGAAAGAGCCTTCAACGAAGAAGGCAACACAAATGTCGACGTCGGCGAAAGAGCCTTCAATGAAGAAGGCAACACAAACGTCGACATCGACGAAAGAGCCTTCAACGAAGAAGGCAACACAAACGTCGACGTCAGCGAAAGAGCCTTCAACGAAGAAGGCAACAGAAGCGTCGACGTCGGGAGTACAGACTTACGTCGCCTCCCGCCTCACTGCAACTGAACGAGCTCTTGCACTTATGGACACAGCACAACTAGCAAATGTCATTCAAATGCAAGAAGCAACAGGGCTCCCACTAGAATATGTTCTCGGCCATGAATCACCTCCTCGGGACAAAAACTTCGTACCTAGATGGCACTACGAGCATGGGAAATCTTTTGTCAGGCCTGAGTTGGTGAAGAAACTCCCTACTCAGATGCGCAGATTGCATGACTTCTACATGAAGACGTCTAGGGTGGGCCTGGAGATGATTGGCATGCTTGTTAAACCGGGAGATTTTGCTGGTGAAGGCGAGAAGTTGGTCTGGCTGCAATTCAAGGATATTTATGAAATTTACCATCTTGACTCCTTGAATACCGATCTTGTCATGGCCTGGTGCGTGTAAGTGACGGTGCAATACATACCCTAATTAACAAATTAATGCGTACTATAATTATTAACTTTGTCTTTCATTTTCTGTAGCCTGGAAATGCATAACATGCGAAAGAATGGTTACCAACGAATAGGTTTCATGGACCCATCTTTAGTTAATCAAGATCAAGTAAAGCTCCAACCAGAAACAACATTCAAAACAATCCTAAGGACCTTGTGTAATTTGCGTTACAAGGATTTGATACTTCTACCTTACAACTTCGAGTAAGTGTGATTACCATCTTAATTGCTAAGGGTTCGCATTTCTAATTATCTTAGTTAACATTATTTAGTTCTAATCTTTTGAGCTTCTATGTATATACAGTTTCCACTGGATTCTTCTCATAATTGATGTCAACAGAAACAACGTCCTTGTCTTTGATTCATTGAGAAGAGATCCGAACAAATACTTGGACCTTCAAGATATGTTTCAACAGTAATAATTCTATCCATACGTTCCTTTTTATGCAATAGTGTGCTTTTACTAACACTATCTAGCTCTACCTTTCATTATTTTCTGCCAGAGCTTGGAAAAAATTCAAGGCTGTCAACCCTGGACAATGGAGACCTAGAATAAACTTCTCTACAAATTTTTCGGTACGTAAACCAAATAACAACTTCAGCTTGGGCAAATTAAAAATGTATAACACTAATTTTTCATAATTATCTTCTTCAATTTAGTGTATGAGACAGGAACAAGGGACACATTTATGTGCATACTATGTGTGTGAGTTCATCCACAATTTCTGCGAGGCAGACCCGTCAGATTATACTGTAAGTATTATTTTAAACCAGTTAATAATACATTTTTTCTAACCGCTTATATATTTAATTCTTGTGTGTAATATATTAAATTATTTGCACATTACAAAACAATATGATTAGGGATGCAATCATTGAGAAGGACCGACTCTTGGCGATTCAAGAAAGTCTCGGCGGATTCATAATGGACCAGGTGATTAATCCACAAGGCAGAAATCACTATGACGGTCATCGAATTGATAAAGTTTAATTAGCACCTCCGGTGGAACTTTAGACTAGAATTAGAATGAAACGGTATTTTGATGTATATATATACTACTTTCAGAAAATACTATCTATGCTTTCGATGTAATATAATGTGTGTATATATTTATTTATAAGTTTATTCTCTTCATATAGTACATATAGTAGACACATATAATTAGTGCAAACATTTATACGTACACATAAATTACACCCAAATACGTGAGAATATACGCGTATAACATTATTAGAATAATTGGAATTGAAACAAAAAAAATGACAGCGGGGTCTTTAGTCCCGAGTGGGAATACCACCCGGGACTAAAGGGGTGGCGTCCAGGCGATGGTGTGCCCTCCCTTTTGTCCCGGGTGAGGCTACCACCCGGGACTAAAGGGGTGGCGCACAGGCGCTGGTGTGCCCTCCCCTTTTGTCCCAGGCGGGGCTACCACCCGGGAATAAAGGCCACCCTTTATTCCCGGTTGCCCACCCGGTGACATAGGGGGGGCCTTTTGTCTCTCCCTTTTCGTCCCGAGTGGGCTTTAGAGACTTAAAGCCTTTCCCACCCGGGACGGAAGGCTGTTTTTCCACCAGTGTACGGCGCCGCGAGCGACTTGTGATTTTTTTGGTGCGCCTGGTTGTCGGTAGAAGCAGTGGCGGTGGCTATGGCTTCCACCCTTTCATTGCGAGCCTCTTCATTGCCTTCTCGGATCAGTGCCCATGTTCTGGTTATGGTTCTTCTCCAATCCATGACCATGTTCTAGTTATGTATCACCTTAACAGAAGTTCTCGATTCAAAACGGTAATGAACAAATCATATTGATCAACACAACAAAATCTTCACAGAACGTATGCAGAGGATTGATAATACTCATAGATATGGGAAGAGAATGAACATGTGAATATCATTGGTATATGTTTTACATGTATTTGGCCCTTGAAGCTAGTAACTATGTGTGAGGTTTTTTCGGTACACAATACCACCCTGTACCACCGGTTGAAAAGGACTCGTATGTAATAGAAAAGGATTTATGTGTAAGGATCCGACGGTTGAGATTGATTTTGTACCACCGGTTTTTTTCTGTGGTATGGGTGGTATTCATAGGTGGTATGTGTAGTATACAGGTATTATCGGAAATGCAAAGTGATATTGTTGTAATATATGAAATGAAATGTGCGTCACGGTTGACAGGGTGAATGGAGAGAGGAGGAAAATCTTTCCAAATAATATATATCGAGCAAATTACTATTTTACCCATAGCAAAAAACCGATAATACCACTGTACTACTGCTAGGTGGTATTGTGTACAGAAAAAAAAAACCTCATGTGTGCAGAGTTATTTTAATAAGCTTGGATGATAGACTCATCATCTTTTAGTTCATAGAGGAAGTTTCTTTTTCTTAGGATCTGTGGGCAAAGCTTTCACGGTTACACATAATGATTTTACAACAAATAGACCCAGCGAAGTCAGTCAATTTCTAATGTATATATACCGGGCATTGGCATTTCCAATGCCAATACCGAGGCAGTGGGGACAAACAACTAAGCCCATATATATGCATATCAACTTGCTCCTCGCAGCAGGCTAGCTGGTGCAAACACACCAGCATAGGAAGAAAAGAAGGTTCGCTAGGAAAAGGAGGCCTAGGGAATTCATACTCTCTTCACAAGCTGCTCTCACGCCGCCACAGGAAGTCGTGTTGCAAGAAGCTGTGCTATACTGGTGCCTCATGGGAGCTGAGCTTGCAAGGACATGCACTTCCAGAATGCTGGTAGAAGTGTGATAGGGTAAAGTTGCGTGGCGACTTAGGTCCCTGCTTGTGCAGTTGTGCACAACCGTTAGTATCATCTGTATCCAGAAAGCAGGGCCGTAGACGCAGGGTGTAACACTGATAGGCATAGCCATTGCAAGACCTGATACAGAACTCTCACGAGCACTGAACAGATTCATATATAGCACGGGATGCACTTGTAACTATCTCTGTTAACATCTCAGCTCATGTAACTATCTAACTGTGTTCATGTCTCGAGTGGCAAAAAGACTATTAATTCTGCAAGTAGCACTGTCACGTCATGTAACTATGTAAGATGCTAATCTCAAAAAAAAAAACTATGTAAGATGCATCTACAACCACCCAACAAAAGATAATTCTAACATATATATGTTTATTTTCAAAAGAGATGTAGAGATCATTCTGTCAAGAGATGCTGATAGTTGTTGTCGATGTTTTACGAGACATATCTACAATTCATAGTTTAATTCATTGAGTGGTACGGTACTTCTTATTTGCTCAATACATCTCAACTGTCAAAAGTCACGTACTAATTGTAATTTATTCTGAATCCAAGATATCAAATAATGGTTGGTGGGTCACTTAGGTTGAGACTCGAGAGCACTGAGGAATGAAACATAAAACATTAGATCTTCTCAACTCAGCCTCAAACCTATAAACATCAAGCGTATGTATGCATTGTTAAATGCAAGAATCACACCTCCCAGCACCTAGTAAGGATGTTATACCTTACGTAAGCTGAACATAATGTGCATTTTTTTTCCTATAGACTGCATTTTTTCCCTTCTTATTGGTGATCAGCCTGCGAGCTGAGCATATCAAGTATTTGGCTGTGTGCAGTCGCAGAGGCCAGAGATGATTCCTTTGTCTACAAAAAAAATCCAATGACATTTTTTCCATAGACAAATTTATCAAATGTTTGTTTGAACTACGTGTACCACACAATAATAGGCTTCAGGCCAGATTCGTGAACCTTCAGTACTGGGATCGATATTATTGCTGGAATTGACTCCGAAGATACTTGTGCAGATGCCTTCCCTATAGCGCAAAAATGTAAGCTGAGGGCTACCCAACACTGCAGTGTCAGTCCTGACAGGGACACAGGTAGCTAGTAGTCCATCCGTGATACGTATCGCACGGCTTCACGCACGGACGGTACGAGACGAGAGAAGACGAGCCGACGGTGTCGGCGACTAGGGTATTAGCGAACATCGATTCAGCGACACCGGTCTGTTTTTCTCTCCTCCCGCTCGCTTGCATCCCGTTCAGCCGTTCTCCATTCACGGTTCTCCTTCTCCTCGCCAGTAGCCGATCCGGCCAATCGCTAGACACAATCACGCGAGACCCAACCCCCAGGCGACCTACCCTTCTCGTCTTCTTGATTAGTGCTCCACGGCAAAGCTACAAAGGTATGAATTTGATTGCAGTCTTGCAGATGCAGACTTGTAGTTTATTAATACTTGATTAGTGCTTATGGGGATAGAGATTGGCTTTAGAGATTTGATTTTGTAATCGTTATATTAAAATATTATATTGTGGGGCCCTTAGTGTCTTACTTGCCCAGGGGCCCATAAATTTTGTGGGACGGCCCTGAGTCCTGATAGAACAATATATGCCCATGTGAGTCATCCAGAATACATTTTTTAATCTTTGAATACACAAGCACTACGGGAAAATCGATGTTTGCCGTGCGTTACAATCTTTGCCGTGCGCTTTCTATCAGACGCACGGCAAAGACTCTTTGCCGTGCGTCGGAAATAAAACGCATGGCAAAGACACTTTGCCGTGCGTTTTGTTTCGTGGCGCACGACAAAGACATTCCCTTTGCCGTGCGTTTCCCTCCGACGCATGGCAAATATTTTTTCCCACCGACCGTTACCCACCGTTAGCAGGGGGATTTTTTTTTTGTTCTCTTTGCCGTGGGTTTTTCAGTCCGGCGCACGGCAAAGATACCTCTTTGTCGTGCGTCTCTCAGAAAACGCACGGTAAAGTTTTTTTTCTCATATATATGTTCTCTTAAGCCCCAAATCCAATAGCCCCTCAAAATAAATTCTCCTCACTTTGAAATTTGTTCTACTCTATACATACAACATGTGATACTTCATGGTAAAATTTGGTAGATTTTTGTATTAATTTGCTATATTTAACTAATTAATTGCATTTCAAGCAATTTTTTCAAAGATGTTAAATTTGAACTACAAGTAATTCAAATACTAGAATAAAATGAGTGAAAAAAATAATATTCGTGTTATTTAGCTCAATTTAAGACCTCTTCCATGAAATCAAAAGAAATTTTGAACATCTTGACTAGGAAACACGACCTTGATCGTGTGTTCAAATAATTTAAAAATTCTAAAAAATGCAAATGAAGTCTGAAAATTATAAGATTTGTCAAGAGCTCATGATATCATACGTGGAGGCTGTAGTAAAATTTGAACAAGTTTTGAACATTTTATCATGTACGGTGTTTACAAATCGAAACATCTCCGAAGAAGTTTCAAAGAGTTGAGAAGTAGATGGTTAGGTTTGAATGAAAAGCGACGATCAAATTTGAATTTGAATTCAATTTTTTTTCTATAAGCAATAGACAATATAAGTTGTTCTATGTAAAATTTTGGTATTTTTTCGAAGTCATTTGATAATTTTAGTGTTTTTCTGTGTAAAATTTAGATTTTATTAAAAAAGACTTTGCCGTGCGTTTTTGAAAAAACGCACGGCAAAGGCACCCTTTGCCGTGCGTCGAAGCAAAAAACGCACGGCAAAGAGAAATCTTTGCCGTGCGTTTTTTAGTTTGGCGCACGGCAAAGTTTAGTACATGAGGTGTAAAAAGACATAAATTTATGAGGTGTAAAAGACATAAATTTTAGTACATTTTGAAGAGTAGAAGGGTTGAAAATAAACAAATAAATAAAAGAGAAGAAGAATCAATAATAAAAATAAAAGAATAAAGAAATAAAAATAAAATAGAAACAAAAAGGTAAGAAAAAAAAACGCACGACAAAGGCGAAATGGGCCAGCCGGCCAAAAAGCCCACCAGGCCGGCTGGCCCATCAGGCCGCCGTAGCCCCCCAACCCAACCCTAACTATCTAAACTCACACTCCCCACACACCCTCCCGCCCCACACCCTCTCCCCGCAGGCCGCAGCCCCTCCCCCCGCGCGCAGCCCCTCCCAGATCCCGCCGCGCCCCCGAGCCCTCTCCCTCCGGCTCGCCGGCCCCGCCCCACTGCCGACCTCCTCCCCCACGGCGGCGCGCGACGGCCACCACCACCACGACGGCGCGGCGGGCCTCCTCCTCCACGGACGGCGCGGCGGGCCTCCTCCCCCACGGCGGCGGCGGGCCTCCTCCCTGCTACCTACGGCGCCGGCCACGCTCGCCCCCGCACCCAGGCCGCGCCGCACCCCGGCTCCGCCCCCGGAGGCCCGGATCCCTGCGTCGCCCTCTGCCCGGCGCCACCTCCCCTGTTCTCCGGCCACCAAGGAGAAGAAGGAGGAGCATATGCCCCGGCCACCAAGGAGAAGGAGGAGGAGGTGAGGACGGGAAGGAGGTCAGGGAGAAGAAGGAGGAGGTCGAGGGGGAGAAGGGGAGGAGACAGCCCGGTGAGCAATCTACTGTTAAGGTATTCTCTGTGAGATTAGTAGGGGTTTGGAATGAGATTAGCCCGGTGGCCTTCATTTTGAGTAGCTTGTTGAATTGAAAATGTGGTGTGAAAGGTTAATGGTATTGAAATGAGCAGCTAGCTAGTTGCTGATTGTCTGATCTGTGGATAGCAAGCTTGTAGATAGCAAATGGACCTTATAAAGGATCAGGACTTGTTATTTTTGGAAGTAAATTAATATTATTTGGTATTACACATAAATTCTAAAAAATGTGTAGTAGGATTCAATTGTGCTTATCAATATGAGCACAAGAAATGTTTCAGTCTAGTATAACATAAATTAATGCATAGCAAGGCACTCCTTCCATTCTTTAGCTAGATATGCATATATATATTCTTTCACAAAACAGCTGTAGATGAGTTGTGAAAACTTGGGTGCAATCAATGAGATGTCTACCTGCCATTTAATATGTATAGCCATTTAATTGTGATACTAGGAATGAGATTAGCTCATGTCTACCTGCCACTAGGTCTAAAATTAGTGAACATCTTTGCTGCCTGTACGATTCTGAAGTAGCAATCTTCTCTAGAACCCATGCAACCAGCAGACCAATCAAGTGTCAGTCGTCATTCTACAAGTTATTCCGCAATTTTTCCAAATGCAGTAGACGACAGATACTCAAATTTAATTTTGTTAGAAGTTTCATTTGTTCCTCTTGTCGATGATCAACTACTTAGCTACCTCAAGAAAATTCTGCTAATATCAGTTTTTTTGTGAAATGCCAGGTATATCAGTCCTGAACTCCTGATCACCACATGCTTCAGATTCTTAATTTCCTTTGAGGCACAGCTTAATTAGCCAGGCCCAATGCGTCATGATCTTTTGTTCAGTGTTTAAGCCCTTGGAGAATATGTACAAACCACGAGTTCTAATTACTACATAGTAGGTATGAAAATGGCCACTCTCTGTGTCATGACATCCATTCTTTAGCTAGATATGCATATATATTCTTTTACAAAACAGCTGTAGATGAGTTGTGAAAAATTGGGTGCAATCAATGAGATGTCAGAATTATTTAGTATGTATAGCCATTTAATTGTGATACTAGGAATGAGATTAGCTCATATCTACCTGCCACTAGGTCTAAAATTAGTGAACATCTTTGCTGCTAGTCCACTTATAATATAGGAAAAATTTTAGTATATACTACTTGGTTTGATTTATTGTTACCATACTATTATATGACTTGAGATTTTACTGTAAATTAACTCTTAGATCTCACACAGTGTTAGAAAATCTATGTTGAGTTCACACAGATTTATATAAGTGTTGCACTTTCACCCACAACATGCTGTATATTCATATACAGTGGGGTGTAGTAATAAAGAAATGTCTGGTACATTGACTATAAAGATTGATTCCACAATCAGTAATAAAGATTGATTCATATACAGCAAAGCCAAACACAATCAGTTCCATCTACATAGAATGAGCAGGTCATTTCTATTAGGAAGAAGATGCATCGGGTATCCATGGCTCGCAGCAGGTGAAGTCCTATCTTTACAATCTCAATAGCGATCGGCAATTGTGCACCATCCCTCCACTTCATCCGGATGTCTATCCACACTGGTATGAGAGCGCAGCTTCTCTTGAGTGCTGCAGGGGGGTGCTACCCTCATGGTCACCATCCCATTGCGACTGTGAAGGCACAAACGTTTTGGAAGGATCGGTCAGGTGGGGTACACAGATGCCAGCCAGTTAACATTTTGCTGGGTCGTGGGCGGTACCTATAAGCTAAGCCAACCAATAAGATGCTTAACAAGGTTGCATGACCACCCAAACGAAACAGGCTAGGCAATCTGTTGGGTAGCAGATTTTAAGAGGGGTCTAGATGGAGGGTATAGAGGGAAAAGGGCACGACCGGGGAGCAACGGTTCCAGAAAATTGCTCCTGATAAAAACTGGGTCCTTCTTTGTTTAAATTACTAGTTCACTGATCCAATCTTTCAATGTGATTATTAGGTAAGGATTAATAAGAAAAGGTTATTTTGTGTAGTTGTCATGTACCAGAAGGTTAAATTGGGGGTTTATTCGTGTGGATCTACATATACGCTTGTGAAGAATCATCCATGACCATGTCCAAGCCAATCAGCAGATTGTCTCATCCAACGAAGGATATGGGAGACTGGAAAAGTGCACGACCATCATCATCATCGTCAACGAGAGACTCTCGGATCCTTGCAAATCGATGAGGGCGGTACTTGTCGCTGACGATTAATCAGTTGTCAAACTTGACTAAGACATATATTCTTACTCGGTTATACCCATTGGTTAGAAAAAACACAGTATACTAAACCAATACACATAGTAATCCTCCGCTGAACCGTAATGATGAAATCCTATTGATCAACACAACAAAATCTTAACAGAACACAAATGGAGAGGCTTAACAATCATTCTTAGATACGGGAAGAGAATGATGAAGTGAATATCATGTAGAGTTATGTTAATAAACTTATTGGACTGTGCAGAGTTATTCCAAGAGAATGTCATTCTTGTTGAAGGTATTGTTTGGGGTTTGAAGAATTGTTTTCTAGGGGTAAAACCAATAGTCTAGCTTTTACTAGTTGGACTATGGCAACCATGGTGTGCACTTGCGGCATGCTGTTTCTTTGTTGAAGGGTGTTGTTTTTAGAGAACTTTTTTGTAGTCCAGGTGTTGCAAGGGTAGTGCTCGGTTCTGAAGATTAAACTGTGTGGTGTAGTTCACCGCGACATGTCATATGTTGTCATGTCTTTTTTTTTCTACAGGCTGTGTGCATCTTAGCTATGCAGAGGGCTTGAATGATCTTAGTTCGATTGTATCGTCTTGATGTAATTATCTAAGATTAATAAAGTTCCCTTATCGAAAAAGATTTTTTTAATAAACTTATAGATGATAGACTCGCCATCTTTTAATTCATAGAGAGTTTAATTTCTTAGGATCTGCGGATAAAATTTTCACAGTGACACATAATGATTTCACGATAATAGAACAAGCCTAATATATATTGAATAGATCGTAGAGATGCTACGCATTTGATAAGTGTACATTTATCACTTGAAAGTTCACTGCATTTACATATCCATGCACTCTTCAACCTGGATCGTAGATGGTGTTGGTGGGGTAATTATGTTGAGCTTTTTTGCAACCTGTCTTCAGTCTTTAAGCTTGATTGGTTATTTACATATGGAGATACCGCTTGTGCATCTATGCACCAATCCCTCAATTATAAATAAAGGAGCAGGAGAAATAACGAAGCTCACCTCTTTTACAGTACTCTCTGCCAACAAAAAGATGAGAGATAGACGATAGCGTACAGCTTCACATATCCACTGTATTAGTTTACGGTCCCTTAGTAATTGGAGGAAAAGAGGCGAAAGGGCATGTAGCCTAGTGGTTACAAGAGCCCCGGTAGCATCTCAGGTCCTGGGTTCGACTCCCCGTGGGAGCAAATTTCTCAGGATTTAACCGCATTTGTGCTTTCAGTGGTAGGCGACGTTCCCGTCGACAGCGAGGCGCCTGTGGTGACTTCGTCAATCTTGAGGATTTGCCGGCACAGTCTTCGAAGATGCTCCTAGGGGTAGGGTTTGCGTGCATGTATTCATAGGGATGAGTGTGCGTGCGTTGTGAGTGTCTCCGATGTATTGTGTAATTCGAAAAAAAAAATTGGAGGAAAAGAGAGAATCCCTAAGCTTTACAGTTTTTTCTATCACAAAACCATGCAACACAGCTTGCAAGTACAACCAAGCTCCACTGTTCACGATGTGAACTGAACTACCAAGAGCATGTCTCATGCACCACCGTGATACGTTGACGTCTCATATCACTTCGGCTCAAAAATGATTATTACCTCGTGATACTAGTACTAGTTTTGCTCTCTAATTTTCGAACTTTATGTATAAGAGATAATCAAATTTCGATTGCTGAAGATGGGTGCTTTCATTTTATTTTATTTTTTGACAACAAACATATATATTAAACTTAAGCAGCCTTTTTACAAGGAGGTCCTCGAAGAAGACCAAAATAGCAACAAGGTCCACAGACCGGATAACAACAGGAACATCTATGCGTTTGATGACGGTGAGCTCGCTGGCGGGGAGGGGGGGGGGCCGCAGAGACGTCGTAGACGCTTGCACCCGGAGGAGGACCGCGCGAAGCGACGGTTGCAGGAGGAGCAACGGGGCCGAAGAAATCCACACCGGGCAACCGAAAGGTACAAGATTCACTGTCGCCGGAGACAGAAGATGGACCACCAAGTCACATCTCAGGTGGAGGAGAGGACGTCGGAACAACCACCGATGAACTGCTGCATGAGCGGAGTGGATCTGACGTAGAGCTAAAGGCTGCTTCAAGTCTTTAGCGGAGGCGGAGGTGGAAGCACATCGGTGCGTTCGACGAAAGCGAGCTCGCTACATCCCAGGTGGAGTCGAGGACGTCGGAACAACCGCCGATGTACGGCGTGGGATCGGGGACGGCGTTGGCGCTGACGAAGACGACAGCGGCGGTGGCGATGAAGGGAGAGCACGGATCCGGCGAGATGGATCGGATGGACGGGCAATCCACGCGGCAGGGAAGGGGGCGAGGGGGGATAGGAGGTGGATTTATTTTATTCTTACTAACCTAGGTAGCGACGCTGACGACGACGAGGAGGCCGAGGAGGACGGCGGCAACAACAGTGGTGGCGGCGGCGCAACTCAGGTAGCAAGCACGACGAGGGGCAAAGGCCATATAGGCAACGAAGAAGGAAAGTACTACTAGTAAGAGATGCAGAAGCACCAGAATCTATCTATTTGGGGGTCCCTACCCCTCTCGCTGCCGACGAGGTCGCCGGAGGGGAGGAAGGAAGGTGCCCGAGTTGGGCGGACAGAGGAGACTAGGCTGGTCGCTTCGAGAGAAAGGAAGAGACTCGTAAGTGTTTTTTACATGAATGGTGGAAGGTATATGTGCCTCTGAGGATCTTGTTTTTAGCACTTGAGACACCTTAAGTAAAAGAGCCAAGGTAGAATTTTCATGACTTATCTCAAGATGTATATTTTAATCATCTTTAGCTTGAATTACGTAGGATCAATTCACTCTAATTAGGCTATCAAAGAGGTTTATTTAGAGACAAAGTTGAGCTCTGGGACATCAATCTCAGCTCCATATAACTAGCTAACACATGGACACATGAAGGAGTGGAGTTGGAACCAACTCATTTGGGTGCTCAAGGAAGTCATCACCAACATGAAGGGGCCTCAAATGGTGTGGGTTCCTAAGGCCACGTGAAGGTCATGAGAATTGGGGACTTGGGAGGCTTGGCACAAAGAAGATGAGAAGATTTAAGTCTAGAAGCCAAGCTTGCAAGGACATGTGTTGCCTAAGCTCCCCGGTTGAGGTAATGGAAACTAGAACTCATCTCATGTATCTTTGTAGCTCTATTGCCTTATCTAGGTTGCATTTGTTGCCATGCCTAGTTGTTTACATATGGTAGGTTGCTTGTGTCATGTGCTAACCCATGAGCAACCTACATGGTTTGATTAGTGTGTAGGAAAGCTACACTTGTTTATTTCATGATGCATGTTTTCATATATGTCTCTTTGCATCATGAGCAAGATATAGAGTTAGCTTCCCTTTTGTTGTCATAAACATTGTGCATACATTTGGTTGGTGATTCAAACACTAAATGCACACATTTAGGGGGAGCTCATCCTATGGTTTGTTTATGGGACTAACATTGTTTCAAGCTTATTTGTGTAGTTCCATAATGGCGTGTTCTGGTGCGGTGTTTCATTCTAAGAGAATGCTATTTCACTCTAAATGTGATCTAACATATCTAAGAGAGTGAATATAGCAATATGAGCTTCATGCTATTGAGTCATGTCCTTGCGAGCTTATGTCTCTATATAAGTTCAAAGGCAATAAACTCATACATTCCTAATCCTTGTGGTACCCTAAGTATCTTCTTTGCAAGTTTCTTTCAAAGTGGTGTCATCTCCAAGTGATATCATTTTTTAAGTGGCTCATCTCAACGTGGTGCCAACAAGGTAGAGAGGAAAAACCCCCGGAGGTATGCAATGCTCAAAATCTACAAGTGGTAATCTTACAAGAACTCTCTTGTTTTATCTCTTGTCTTTTAAGATACCTCCTTGCATGATATGCTCTAAGCTTCCTTTACTTACAAATGTTTGTAGTTGTGCACTTGGTTTTCACACTATCATTTTGTGCACACACTTAGGGGGAGCTTAGTTTGTATCATGCTAGTATCATGAGCTTATGATCCACCTTAGTTATCCACACGTGATATCTTCATTGATATCATACATATGGATCATGGTTCATGCAGCTTTCTCCTTTGTATTTAACATTTCTCTTTGAGCTATGATTGCTAGGACTTGCTAAATTTCCTTTGGAGACCCTTTTGTTTTGGACACTTTTTGGAGATTTTATTCCAAAGGGGGAGAATTTGGAGCCAAAGCAAGCTAGTGTTACCAAAGGGGGAAGAAGCAAGCTACATGTGAATATAGGGAGAGAAGATCATGGAAGAGGGAGAACACATCTAGGGGGAGTTGGATGATGGTAAGCATCCAAGCAAGTGTAAGTGGTTCAATTTTGTCAATTTTTGCAAACTTATGCTTGCTTTGCATGTGTTGTCATAAATCACCAAAAAGGGGGAGATTGTAGCGAACATGGCCTCACATGCCATTTGTTCTAGTTGATTTTGGTGATTCATGATAACACAAGCAATGGGACTAACCATATTGTCTAGCATGTCTTTGTAGACATTTCTAGGTCCCATAGATGCAAAAATGCACATGCCAAAATGAGAAGATAATATATATTTTGAGGCTACAAACCGTAGAAGAAGAAGAGAAGAAAAGACACCGTCGGATGAACCGACAGTACCTTGGAAGAAGGCGTCGGTGCAATGGTCGGATGAAGTGGTGCACTGCGGAGAAAGACCCAAGTCAGCATGGACCACCGGATGAACCGACGTCCCCAGTTTTACATGAGCCGGATGAATTCAAGAGACCAAGCAATAGTCAGCTCGCAGGAATCAACAGCACCGGATGAACCGACGGTGTAGCAGTGGTTCATCCGACGACAATGTGTTTGCTAACAGTAAGGTTTTGGCCACAAAGTCTTCAGCACCGAATGAACCGACAGTAAGGTGTAGCAGGGTTTGAGCAGCGGTTCATCCGACGACACTAAAGAAGCTAACAGAGAGGTTTTGTTGCGGAGTCTTCAGCACCGGATGAACCAACAGTGCGTCGGTCAATGCGTAGGATGATTTGTGTCAACGGTCAAGTGAGGTGGAAGGCCAACGGCTAGTAGCACCGAATGAACTGACGCCCAGGAAAAGCATAGCGTCGGATCATCCGATGGTACTTTTCTCAGCAGTTTTTGGCCAATGGCTAGTTTGTTGGCTTGGGCTATTTATACCCCTTCCACCCCGTCATTTGAGCTTGCTGGAGTATGTGGAAGTGCAGAGGAGTCCAAGACACATTGGAGATCATATTCATGCCATGCTAGTGCTTAAGTGAATATCCAAAGGCTTTGCACATGCTTGGTGTGTGTGCTCAGTGCTAGGTTAGCTTAGAGCTGAGTGAGTGCAAGGTGTGCCTACCTTGTGAGGTGATTCTTGAGTGGATCAAGTTGTACAAGGTGTGCCAGAAGCCTTGGAGCCTAAGGGGCTCTCCGGTAAACGTCTTCGACCCTCCGGCTTGGTGTGGAGCGGCGAGGACACTTTGTGCGGGGGACGTGGAGACCCCCTTCCTTGGTGGAGAAGCTCCTTAGTGGAGACGGCATCAAGGTGACCAAGAGAGATTGGCGAGTGCCTTTGTGGGCGAGCCTTTATGGCAAGTCAAGTGGTGCTCTTGGGAGAGACTTGGTGACCGGGAAACAATACTCTTGTGTGGAGCGCTTCAACAACATGGACTAGGGGTGGCTTAGTACCTACCGATACCACGGGATAAATCGTGTGTCAAGAGTTTGCTTCCTCTCATCCCCCTTTACATTTCCGCATTACTTTCTTGCAATCCTTGCTTGCCTTTACTTTCCTAGAGTAGTATCTTGCTAGGATTGGCTATAGGTTGCAAAACTTGTTTTGGGATGGGAGTTTCACACTAGAACAATCGTAGTTGCACATCTAGGTAGTATATTCTAGTTTATGTTTTGAGCAAATAGTGATAATAACCATAGGTTAAGGTTTTAAGTTGCCTAATTCACCCCCACCCCCTCTTAGGCTACGAGCATCCGATTCCTTACATAATCAAATTTCGATTGCTGAAGATGGGTGCTTTCATTTTTTGACAACAAACATATATATTAAACTTAAGCAACCTTCTTACAAGGAGGTCCTCGAAGAAGACCAAAATAGCAACAAGGTCCACAGACCGGATAACAACAAGAACATCTATGTGTTCGACAACGGTGAGCTCACTGGCGGGGGGCGCAGAGACGTCGTAGACGCTTGCACCCGGAGGAGGACCGCGCGAAGTGACGGTTGCAGGAGGAGCAACGGGGCTGAAGAAATCCGCACCGGGCAACCGAAAGGTACAAGATTCACTATCGCCGGAGATAGAAGATGGACCACCAAGTCGCATCTCAGGTGGAGGCGAGGATGTCGGAACAACCACCGATGAACTATTGCATGAGTGGAGTGGATCTGACGTAGAGCTAAAGGCTGCTTCAAGACTTGAGCGGAGGCGAAGGTGGAAGCACATCAGTGCGTTCGACGACAACGAGCTTGCTACATCCCAGGTGGAGTCGAGGACGTCGGAACAACCGCCGATGTACGGCGTGGGATCGGGGACGGCGTCGGCGTTGACGAAGACGACAGCGGCGACGTCGACCAAGGGAGAGCACGGATCCGGCGAGATGGATCGGATGGACGGGCAATCCGCGCGGCAGGGAAGAGGGTCAGGGGGATAGGAGGCGGATTTATTTTATTCTTACTAACCTGAGTAGCGACGCTGACGACGACGAGGAGGCCGAGGAGGACGGCGGCAACAACAGTGGCAGCGGCGGCGCAACTCAGGTAGCACGCACGACGAGGGGAAAAGGCCATATAGGCAACGTAGAAGGAAAGTACTACTAGTAAGAGATGAAGAAGCACCGGAATCTATCTATTTGGGGTCCCTACCCCTCTCGCTGCCGGCGAGGTCGCCGGAGGGGAGGAAGGAAGGGGCCCGAGTTGGGCGGACGGAGGAGACGAGGCTGATCGCTTCGAGAGGAAGGAAGAGACCCGTAAGTGTTTTTACATGAATGGTGGAAGGTATATGTGCCTCTGAGGATCTTGTTTTTAGCACTTGAGACACCTTAAGTAAAAGAGCCAAGGTAGAATTTTCATGACTTATCTCAAGATGTATATTTTATTCATCTTTAGCTTGAATTACGTAGGATCAATTCACTCTAATTAGGCTATCAAAGAGGTTTATTTAGAGACAAAGTTGAGCTCTGGGACATCAATCTTAGCTCCATATAACTAGCTAACACATGGACACATGGTGGTGGTGGTGATTGGTGGACACTTAGAGCAAGTTTAATAACTGGCTGGGAGCGGGCTGAATCCTCCGTGGAAGAGAGAGGAGAAGAGAGACAGAGAGTGAAAGGGGCGGTTCACGACGCGCCCGCCTGAGACCGGCGAAGATGTGTCCCTGCCCTCCCATTGGCTGCATGTCCTTCTGCACCAGAGGAACTGAGGAAGCAATAGATGCAAGCGGCATCTGCTAGTACCGCGCGGTGATGTGGGATTGTTGCAGCCCGCGAGTGGGCTGTATTACTAGCCATGCTCTTATGCGTTTAGTCATGGTCAGTTACACCCCACGCATCACTATCTCAATGCCAACAAACTGTATGCATCTCCAAGCACACCAACAATGTCGATAATAAATAGCATGTGTATCTTCCACATCTCTCTTATGTAGAGCTCAAGCAAGTTTGGTAGAACTACAGGGTGCCAAAGATAAAAATGGTTGATCAGAAGTCGAGAACACTACTACTACTTGTACATTACATCTTTCTAATATGTATGGGGCATGTACTACTCCCTCTGTCCCTAAATGTAAGCATTCGTTGACTTTTTCTGTCTATGTTTGATCGTTCGTCTTATTCAAAAAATTTATAAAAATATTATTTATTTTGTTATGACATGTTTTTTATCGTATATATTTTAAGTATATCATAATTATTTTTATATTTTTATAAATTTTTTGAATAAGACGGAGAGTCAAACGTGACGCACAGAAATGACGGAGGGAGTATTAAGAAGTGGAGGTGTTGAGAATTCACCCTGCCCAGACAACAAGAGTTAGTGCACCACCTGTTCATCTGTAACTGTCAGTATGCTGAAGAGACGCCCGATGTCTTGTTTGCAGGCAATCCATGGGCATCACGTGAGGCGCAATCGATGCTCATGAAGACATGTTATCTGAAAATGCACAGCCAGGAATACAGCAGCCAGATTTGTATTAAAGCCTGACCATGTTGCTTCTTCCTTGGTCCATTGGCGCCTAGTTGAGGGGGCTAATGTGAACAAGCCATGTAAACCGTGTTGATAAATCGAGCAATGCAGCAATCAAACCCCGTCATAAGGTATAAATACACAATATATAAATAAAGCATTGCAACATGATTACATGTATAGATAAAAGCATGGGCTAGCAAGCATGTCATCAAGGTACAACCCTACACAAAGATACTAAACCAAAATGATACCAAAGAACAACATGCCAAGCATGATACAAGAACTAAACAAAGGCATGGTACAAGTTCATATGGATCATCGACCAACATATATTACAAAGCTAGCATGACAAGATATACATGGGGGACAAACATGCTAACAAGAAAGGTACCATAAAGCTAGACAGAAATGATATGGATGAAATAGAGCAACCATAAAGCATGACATAATGTTCATTGTTGGCGGTCGATTTCCGTCAACCTAGCCACTTGTTTACCTTCTATGTTGGTATTAATTTGATATTCACACTAATGATCCTAACCCCCATTATATGTTAAGTTCGCACTCGCGCATGGTTTTTGGAGTTTATTGTTTACACAGGAATCAAGAGCTTAAATGAGGACTTCCGAGTAAAGTTCATCAAGGGTTTTACAAGGTGATCACGGACCCCGGGGCAAGTCAAGATACAAGATGAACATGACTCCAAATGAACCAAGGACTAAAGCGTGAAGTTGAGAAGTGTCGAGGACCTAAACGGAAGATGCGGGAGTTCACACGCAAATCACCCTTATCTAAACCGCGAGGAAAATGACGTCAAGGACCCACATGCAACTCGGAAAAAGTTCTAGAAGACGCGAGAAGCGACGGGAAGGAAGCCGGGGCCGAAATGGGCCCAGGCCGGCCGGCCCAGGCCGACCGGCCCAGCCCATTTCGGGCCCGGTTCGGCACCCCCTTTGACCTAGACGATCCTCGGGCTATTTATAGTCCCCGTGCAAAGTCCCAACGATCAAGTCATTCGTCATCCGCCGCCGAGGAGCAGAGGAGCTTGAGGGACACCATCTCGGAGAGGAGGGTCGTGATAGTCGTCTAGGGTTCACCTAGCCAGCGTGGGAACATTGCATGGAAGACCACATCAGAGTTCCGGAGGCTTGAATCAAGATCAAGGTAGGATCCCGGTTGGATCTTATTCATGTATACATTTATGATGAAGTTTTAATAGATCCGATAACTAGCAATCGAGTGCTTCCCTTTCGGTTTTGTCTTCTCTTGGTTTTGCTTCTTCCTCTATCTATACTTAAGATAGATCGCCTAGGGTGCTCTTGTAGCCGTGGTGGCACCACCGAGGAGCGACACGCTGCTCCTTGAAGGCATGAAGAGTACACGAAGCTCGTCCATGCGGTACACCGAACCGCAAGGGCACACGGAGGAGCCACATGTTCGACTTCAACACCACCATACACTCCGAGGCACTCAAAAGCTTGCTCTCATCATAAAGACGGAGGATCAACCATTGGAGGAAGAGTGAAGGAAGGAAGAAGAAATAATACTTTCAAGTTTGGTTTGATTTTTCCTTCTCCTTTCCTTTATTTTTCAGTTTGTGTGCAAATTGTGTGCGTGGCATTTTTAGTTTTTATTTATTTTCAGCATGTGTGTGGTAGTAGTAGTTTTTATTTTCCATCATCATGAATAAGTTTCACCGTTGTTTTTATGATCTTAATATGGATGGAAAATTGTACCATGTTGATATGTGATGATCGTTGCCGCTTCGCTCGATCTTATGCTTGATTTATGCATGTTTGAGCTAGTGCTCTCTTTTAATATGAATCTGAAATTTAATTAAATGCTAGCCTAATCTTGTGTGGAGGTTATGATAACTCAAGTCCCATAGTTCTTTTTCGTTGCTCTCAACTTTGAATGAATCAAAGAACCTTTTTATTCTCAAAAAGTTATGCTAACCTTGTCATGAGTACCGCTTGCATTTTGCTCTACCCATCCAAAGCCTAAATTTACTTGAGTGCAAAACATTAGTATATACAAGATTTATTTTTGGGTGCATTAATCCAAGGCCTGATTTCTCTGGCCCAAGACTAAGAAGCTGGTAATTCTGTTTTTGCGTATCGTTCTTTATGCTAGCCTCTTCTATCCGTGCATTGTGAGTTTCCAAATTGGGACTTTCGCAAACCTCGCCGGATATCCAACCATAAAACCCAAACATATCTTTTTTGTGTTCACCTCCTTGACCATAACCCAATATATGAGTATGGATGAATACTTTGAGGAAGATTACAAGGAAGGTGCTTCAAGTGCGTAAGGGAGACTTCCAAAAGGATCCCTAGAAGATTTTTCGAGTATCTCTCTCTAAGAAAATATGAGAGCTTCAATTCCCACCTTGGCATATTTATCACCTCTTTTGCCCGAGGATGAGCAAACGTCTAAGCATGGGGGGTTGCCAAGGAAGTGCTAGTATAGTCTAGAGTTCAAGAGGAGCAAATGAAAAAAAGAGAAAAAGTATGATGAATGAAAAAATGAATGATGATAAAGAAGAAAAAGTATGACGAGAAAAAGAAAGAAAGAAGAAAGAAAAAAGAAAAAATATATAATAAAGCTCCCCGGTTCTCTAGCTATGTTTAGTGCTTTTGAGTTTTCAAGAGGATTCAAGACCAAGACCCATACTCATCTTTCCAACCATGTGCAATCTGATAACGAGGACTTCGTTTGTGCCTCGGGATCACTCTTTGTCATTTGCACATGTCCACTTATCTAAAAATGTGTGTGTTCATCTCTCCCCCCTCCTTGATGCCATTATTTTTCCAATGACCTTTTTGACGAGTCTCGGTAAGACCATGAGACGCTAGTCTTGTTTTAATAATATCTCAACTATAATATCTTGGTAGAACTAAACTTTCCTATAGCTCCACATAAAGCTTTCCACCATATACTTTGAGAGAAGAAAGGAGTAGAACAAGTAGGCTTCAGAGACAAGATGAGATGAGAGTACATGAGCAAAGTGCAAGATGGCTATTTTTGATCTTGGTAAAGCAATTTTTCTCTTTATCTCATTCTTTATTTTTCAAAATTTCTGAGATTTGTTTAAAAGTTTGAGAGCTTGATCAAGTACTTGTGGAAAGAACTTGAATGATACCTACCCTCCATAAAGACAAAAGTTAGTACACTATGGAACTTAATCTAGAGAGCATCATGTTTTCTCATGTATGATCAAGTGTAGGGTTTGAACATCGAAGGGCAACATTGTTATCCATTGAAGGCTTACTCGAGGACGAGCAAGGTTTAAGCATGGGGGGATGTTGGCGATCGATTTCCGTCAAACTAGCCACTTGTTTACCTTCTATGTTGGTATTAATTTGATATTCACACTAATGATCCTAACCCCCATTATATGTTAAGTTCGCACTCGCGCATGGTTTTTGGAGTTTATTGTTTACACAGGAATCAAGAGCTTAAATGAGGACTTCCGGGTAAAGTTCATCAAGGGTTTTACAAGGTGATCACGGACCCCAGGGCAAGTCAAGATACAAGATGAACATGACTCCAGATGAACCAAGGACTAAAGCGTGAAGCCGATAAGTGTCAAGGACCTAGACGGAAGATGCGGGAGTTCATACGCAAAGCACCCTTATCTAAACCGCGAGGAAAATGACATCAAGGACCCACATGCAACTTGGCAAAAGTTCTAGAAGACACGAGAAGCGACGGGAAGGAAGCCGGGGACGAACTAGGCCGAAATGGGCCCAGGCCGGTCGGCCCAGGCTGACCGGCCCAGCCCATTCCGGGCACGGTTCGGCACCCCCTTTGACCTAGAAGATCCTCGGGCTATTTATAGTCCCCGTGCGAATTCCCAATGATCAAGTCATTCGTCATCCGCCGCCGAGGAGCAGAGGAGCTTAAGGGACACCATCTCGGAGAGGAGGGTCGTGATAGTCGTCTAGGGTTCACCTAGCCGGTGTGGGAACCTTGCATGGAAGACCACGTTGGAGTTCTGGAGGCTTGAATCAAGATCAAGGTAGGATCCCGGTTGGATCTTATTCATGTATACATTTATGATGAAGTTTTAATAGATCCGATAACTAGTAATCGAGTGCTTCCCTTTCGGTTTTGTCTTCTCTTGGTTTTGCTTCTTCCTCGATCTATACTTAAGATAGATCTCCTAAGGTGCTCTTGTAGCCGCGGTGGCTAGAGGTGCATACCCGACCTACCAAGTGTTTTCAGCACGTTCTTCATGAGCGTGCTCTTAGGTTCAACTACACAAGAAGTGGAGCATCGTGATAGGATGTCGATCACTTGTACGGTAGGTGCCTTCGAGGATTGGACCGGAAGCCATATGCTTTTTATGAGATTCTTATTGTTATCTTCATCTCTCGCTTGGAACTACAACAAAGGCATGACCTAGACTCTCTAGATCGGTTACCTCTTGCTTTATCTCGCTACCTCTCATGATTTTAGTAGATTAGATGCGTTTGAAACCTCTCTTAAACAAAGTGTTTTCTCACTTTATTGGATCGATCTTGCGTTGCACATTGTTCCACGGATTCGATACCTTGGGATCACCACTCAAGGGAAGAAGGGTCCCTTGACTACGACGAGGAATTTGTCCGCTTGCAAGTCCAAACGAACTTTGCAACAATAATCAAACGTCAACATTCATATATATCATCCACCACAATATCATACAAATGATAGCAAGATAGATATACAAGATCACAAAGTTATCGTGAACAAGGTGGCTAGCCTACCATGGTTTACATACAAGCATGACACAAGTATATACAAGTGAGCACAAGGGGAAAAGAAAACTCACTATACATGTGTACAAAGGCTTTCAAGAGCCATCCAAAGCGGTGTGGAGAACCATCTTGTCTTGATCACCTCACGGGCAAAGATCAAGCACCATCCAACCTATGTTCTCCAACCGCGTCTCCATACCTACACACAAGGAGACGAAAAAGACCGAGCCTTGGATCCCAAAGGGTTAGCGAGCACATACTTGGGAATCCAATACTTGGTCACACAGGGTAATCGATGCACTCAACTTATCATGTGGGTTAGAATGATGCAAATGTCGGGTCGAATGAAAAGGTTTTCGAACACCCTTAGAACCATGCCTCAAAGGAGTAACTCGTGAAGAAAATTGAGTGCTACCACAAGCAAAAAGGCAAAGATCCTTCGGGGTCATAGGAGAAGAACCAACACAAGCACCACGGGAAGCATGTCGTGGACCAACACTAGAAACATGTCCACGAGCATGGCTGTTGGCGGTCAAATATGACGCCCCTAAGGCACTTGTTACACTTTGGTTTGAGCTTTGATTTATAACTAACCCGCCACTAGACATACTAATGATGTAACAAGTTTGCATTTGCATGTGGTTTTTGGAGTATGTTGTTTATGCAGGATTTACACGCTTAAAGGAGCACTTCCGGGCAAGGTTCATCAAGCATTTTGTGAGAAGATTACGAAGCCCGAGACAAGTCAAGACTCGAAGTGAACATGACTCCAAATGGCCCAAGGACCAAAGTGCAAGATGGCAAGACTCCCAAGGACCAAGACGAGAAGACCGGAGTTCATACGACAAGACCCCCTATCTATTCACAAGGATAAAGACACCAAAAGGCCATACATCCTAAAGGGTAGAAGGTCAAAATTGCAAGAGAAGCTCGTTCACGAAAGATGGGCTCGAACTGGGCCAAAAAGGCCCTAGGCTGATCGGCCTGACCCCTTTTTATGGCAGTTCGGCCTCCCTTTTTTGTGCGTGATGTTTATCAAACCCTAAGTCTATGCCTCTGCCGCCATTCGCCAAAAAGACTGATAAAAGCTCCTGAGGTCGACCACATCAAGGGATTGAACTTTCAGAGATTCAACCAAGGGAGAGAGCCACATAGAGGAGAGAGGAGGACGCCGGAAGCCCTAGCAAGGTCCCTCCGGGGCCGCCACAAGATCAAGAGAAAGGAGGAGATTGTATCTTCAAGGGAGATAGCAAGGCGGAGAGCATCTTCCTCGTCGATCTTCATCTACTTCGAAGGATTCTACACCATGTCCTGCGCTACAATGTGTAACATTATGGGGTAAAGTCCTTGTTTGTCCTTGGGGTTGAAGGGAGAGCTTGAGTTGTAATCACCGAACCTATGTTTTGGATCTATTTTGCTATCATATTCATGTTGATGGTGCTTCAATCTTAATGGCCGGCTGACTTGCTTTGGGGATGCATCGCTCGTAGCTTCACATATCATGTTCCTTTTGTTCCTTATTTGATTACCGTCGTGTAGTGACAGTACGCGGGAGGGAAAGCATATCGAACTTGGTTCACATCCCTTAGTTTTGCATACCTAGATCACATCAATGTCTCGTGCTCTTGTTGTCCAATCACAGATTACCCTCGTGTAGTGGCTAGTGCGCGAGAGGGAAAGGGTTGGACTTGGTGCACCTTTACCTTTGATAGATTAGATCGGTTCGTTCTTGCTTGGTGGTTACATCTCTCAGTGATCCTAGACCCCTTGGACAAGCTTTCTAGATTCTTGTACTCTCCATACCTCTACTCTCTTTGTTAATCTCTTTAACCTAGATTAGATTAGTTCTCATATATATCATCACTTGATAAAGAGCTTTGAATCAACGAGATTAATGCTTAGTTGAGCGTAGCAATCCACTTGTTCCACGGATTGATCAACCTTGGGGGATACTCTAAGGGAAAAGCTACAACCGACCCGTGCGCTTGTGGATCATAATTTGGCACGTTATCTACCGTCAACAAGCTTTTCTGGCGCCGTTGCCGGGGAACAAGCTAGTTTGCTACGTCTAACTTGGTATTAATTTTGTTGATCACTAACACTAACTTTTCGTCTAGAAAAACCTTTGTTTTTGTTTTTGTTTTTGTTGTCTAGATGGCTTTTGTTAATTACCCCATGGAGGAAGAAGAAAAAACACTAAGGGAGTATGCTAGCCCGCGATTGGAGGATATTAAAGTGCAAAAATTAGATTCGATACCCAAGGCTATCGAGTATAAGATCAAGCCTCGAATGATCAAGATGGCAGCATCAAACCCATTTAGAGGGGCGGAGACAGACAATCCATATAGGCACATTGAGCATTTCACGAGGCTATGCAACATGGTACAACAAGAAGGAGTTCCGGCCGATTGGTACAAATGGAATCTTTTTCCATACTCACTTGCGGATGAAGCGAAAAGATGGCACTCACTTGCATCCTTCGAGGTGGAAGGAAATTGGATTCGATTGGTGAAGAAATTTTGTCAAAGATTCTTTCCGATAAGCAAAGTTCAAAATGTGAGGAGGCAAGTGATAAATTTTGCGCAAGGAAAAGAGGAAGGAATAGATCAAGCTTGGAAAAGATTCAATGGATTAATCAAACAAGGGCCAAAGCTTGGGTTCTCCTGTGATGTACTCTTGCATACTTTCTATTTTTCTCTAACCCCCGAATGCATGCGGTATGTTCAAATGTGTGCAGGCGGAAATATCATGGAGAAATCACTCACGGAAGCCACTCAACTACTAGAAAGAATAAGCGAAGGGGTGGCCATGCAAAGTGTTGAGCAAGAAACTCGTGTGGAGGTACTTGCTGGAATTTCTAGAAAAAGAAGCCCCGGAAGTGAAGAAAGAAGAAGCAAAACAAGAAAAGATTGAAGGAGCAACCCACAATGGAGGAGGACCAATCCAAGGAAACAAAATTTGCAAGCTAGAAGAGGAAAAAGGAAGAAGTTTAGCGAATGCAAAGCCGCTAAAGGAGTTCGAACAAATGGATTGGATCCCGATTGACTTCGAAGAAATATACAACAGGAGGAGACCATACCCGAACCAAAAAGAATCCGCGAGAGCCATAGAGTTGAACTTTCCAAACGAGAGACACTCGGGGTACGAGCTAGACAAAGAATCGGCCAGAGAAATTATTCAAAGACTTTTCAATGAGGAAGAAGAGGTAGATCCGGATCACATTGCCGAAGTAAAGAAGATTATGGGAGTGAAGCCGGAGGCCTCGCCATATGCACACCTAGCCGAGGTGTACGCGATAGGAGCCGATCTTGTCGAAGGTACCTCTCTACCAACACCTCACATAAGTTGCACCATTAATGGGGAGAAGTTTTGCAAGGCCTTATGTGACATCGGAGCCCATGTAAGTGTCATGTCTTCCAAGATTTATCATGAGCTTTTTAGTAAAACTTTAAATCTTGCTCCAACACAAATAAAATTGATCATGGGAGATGGTAGAACAACAAGACCTTTGGGTGTGCTTAGAGATTTAGATGTTGTTATCTCGGGTAAAACTATTCCAACCGACTTTTTCGTAATTGATGCTTACCATGATGAACATGATGATATAATTCTTGGTAGGCCTTTTCTTAAGTTGGTCATTGCCGTTCTTGATGCCGGAAAGGGTAGAGTTACTATTGATCTAGATGGAACTAAACTCACATATGATTTTCTGCCTGCTTCTCGTATTGCTTTACCTCTACCTCTTGATAACGAAGAGGTAGAGGACCTTCGTTTTGTTGATACTTTCAGGGACCCTCTCCAATGAGCAATGGAGAATTATGCTATTTATGATGATCAAAACAAGGAACTAGTGGAAGCAACCGAGGAATTGAAGGCACAAGATGGAAGCTTCGAGGAAGGAAGTTTTGAAGAAATTGGAGATTTGCAACAACAAGAACCCGAAGCACCCGATATTGAGTTAAAGCCACTTCCCAAGGGACTAAAGTATGATTTTTGGGAGCCGATAAGACATACCCGGTCATCGTGAGCGATGAATTAAGTCCGGAAGAGATGGACAAGTTGCTGAATTTATTGAGAAGACATAAGAAGGTGATTGGATATGCAATAAGTGACTTGAAGGGTATTAGTCCAGCCTTTTGCACCCACCGCATACCACTTGAAGAACAATGCAAGCCCGTTGTTGAGCATCAAAGAAGATTAAGCCATTCCATGTGCGAGGTGGTGAAGAAGGAGGTAATCAAATTGTTGGATGCCGGAATAATATACCCCGTGCCACATAGTGAATGGGTGAGCCCGGTGCATTGTGTACCAAAGAAGGGAGGGGTAACGGTTGTGAAGAATGAGAAGGAAGAGTTGATACCGCAACGGATCGTGACCGGATGGAGAATGTGCATCGACTATAGGAAGTTGAACAAGGAAACAAGGAAGGATCACTTTCCGCTACCATTTATCGATGAGATGCTTGAAAGGTTAGCCAAACATTCCTACTTTTGTTTCCTTGATGGATACTCGGGGTTCATGCAAATTCCCATCCATCCGGATGATCATCACAAGACAACCTTCACATGTCCGTATGGAACTTTCGCATATAGAAGGATGCCATTTGGTTTATGTAATGCGCCAGCTACCTTTCAAAGATGCATGACGGCTATATTCTCAGATTTTATTGAAGAAATTATGGAGGTATTCATGGATGACTTCTCGGTGCACGGTACGTGTTTTGAAAGTCACTTGAAAAATTTGGAAAAGTCCTTAAAAGGTGTGGAGAAATTGACTTGGTGTTTAATTGGGAGAAGTGTCAGTTTATGGTGAAACAAGGGATAGTCTTGGGACATGTCATCTCCGAGAGAGGAATAGAGGTGGACAAGGCTAAGATTGAAACGGTTGAAAAGTTACCACCCCCGACAAATATCAAATCGTTAAGAAGCTTTCTCGGGAATGCTGGATTTTATAGGAGATTTATAAAGGATTTCTCGAAGATCACCAAGCCATTGACACGACTTCTCCAAAAAGATGTGGAATATGACTTTGATGAAGAGTGCTTGCATGCCTTTCAGACGTTGAAGCAATCTCTCATAAGCACACCAATTATGCAACCACCCGATTGGAATCTACCATTTGAGATAATGTGTGACGCAAGTGATTATGCCGTTGGAGCCATTCTTGGACAAAGGAAGGAAGGGAAGGTACATGTAATTTATTATGCAAGCAAAACACTAAATGAAGCTCAAGTGAATTATGCAACTACGGAGAAGGAATTGCTTGCCGTGGTGTTCGCATTCGAAAAATTCAGATCCTATATTGTGAACTCAAAGGTGATCGTGTATACCGACCATGCTGCAATCAAGTACCTTTTGTCCAAGAAAGATGCCAAGCCACGTTTGATTAGATGGATTCTACTATTACAAGAGCTTGATATGGAAATTAGAGACAAGAAAGGGTCGGATAATGTTGTAGCCGACCACCTATCAAGGATGCATCGTGGAGATGATGGGATGGAGCTAATTGAAGATAGAATGAGAGATGACCATCTATATCGGGTACTTGATAGGAGAGGATGAATGAACGATATTATAAGGTGCTTGCGGAAGATGCCATTAGATCACTTGGATAAAAATGCTAAAAGAAGGGTAATTGCCGAGAGCAGAAAATTTTATTGGGATGCACCATACCTATATAGATTGGGAGATGATGGAGTGCTAAGAAGATGCGTACCGCGGGAAGAAAGAGAAGAAATTCTAAGAAAATGTCACTCATCGGAATATGGAGGACATTATGGACACTTTAGAACGCAAGCAAAGGTATGGGCAAGCGGATTATGTTGGCCTGAGATGCACGAGGATGCTAAAAGGTTTGTTACAACTTGCCCAGAATGCCAAAGGAGTGGAAATATATCACAAATGAATGTAATGCCGCTGAATTATAATTTGCAAATTGATCTATTTGATGTTTGGGGCATTGACTTTATGGGACCTTTCGTGAACTCGCATGGGTATGATGAACACATCTTGGTCATAATTGATTATGTATCAAAATGGGTTGAAGCGATTCCATATCGGAAAGCATCTACGGAAGAAGCTATTCAAATGATCAAGATGGTAATATTCCCTCGATATGGTGTTCCTAGAATTTTAATAAGTGATGGTGGATCACACTTTATTGGCAAGGATTTCAAAAGATGCTTGGCAAAGTTGGGAATCGAGCATAGGGTGTCCACGACCTATCATCCACAAACAAATGTCCAAGCAGAAACATCGAACAAGCAACTCAAAGACATCCTCAAGAGGACGGTGACTAAAGGAGGAAAAGATTGGTCAAAGAAGCTAGACGGAGCATTGTTGGCATACCGAACTGCGCATAAAACACCGATAGGTATGACCCCTTATCAATTCATCTATGGAAAAACATGTCATTTGCCGGTAGAACTAGAGCACAAAGCTTATTGGGCAATAAAGGAGATGAATCTTGATATTGATGCGGCACGAATAAAGAGGAGGATTCAAATAAGTGAACTTGAAGAGCTAAGATTGAAGGCGTATCACAGCGCTAGCATCTATAAAGAAAGGATGAAGAGATGGTATGACAAAAGATTGCATAAGAAGGAATTCAAGGAAGGAGACAAGGTCCTACTATACAATTCTCAATACAAGGTCTTCGGCAAAGGAAAATTGCAAAGCAAATGGGATGGACCATACGTCGTACACTCGGTGTCACCATCGGGAGCGGTAACAATCATGGACGTCAAGGGAGATCAATATGTTGTGAATGGACAGTGGCTCAAGGTATTCCTAGAGCCCGACATTGTGCCCATTAAATACATTGACGTCTACACCTTGGATGGTGACCCGGATCATCAAGACTAGCGACGAAAACAAGGTAAGTTTGTAAATAATTTTTTTTGAGCATCCCACCTTTGCCCTTAAATTTATTTTATGACGAGGACGTCGTATGTTTTAAGTGTGGGGGGGAGGTGTGATCTCTTGTTTTTTTAGTTGAGTTGCTTCCTTTTAAAAAAATAGTTAGATGGTGTGATTTAAATTAGTGTGGAGTCAATACAAATAATATTCTTGTGCAAGTTTTTCCTTTCCTCTACTTGTTGGTTTGTTCTTTACCTTTATTATTTGAGCATGAGTAATGAGCATTAATGTTTACCGTGGTGCTTAGAGGAAGTTTGCCTATAAAGTACCCATACTCTACTTTAATCTAGAACCTCACTTTGACTTTGCTATGAGTAAGACTAAAATTGGAGGCTTTTATTTCTAAAAATTTATAAAAAACCCTTGCAATAAAGGTTAGCAACTTCTTTTTTCAAGTCGAAGCATATCCTATACAAGGCCTATATTATATATACTCCACCATAAGTGTTGTTAGCATGATGAATTGGGTTAGGACTTTTCTCTCTTGGAAGTTCTAATTTCGAGCAATGATCATGTCCTTGCTTTATATCTTTTATTACTAGCCTCGTCATGTATTCGGTAACGAGACTTTCACATCGAAAGTCCCGTGTATCACCGGATTCCATACCCAACCCATAATATCTCTTTTATTCATCTTATTCCTTGAACACAACCTATGCCCGAAGATTCGTTTCGTTTCTAGAAAGGATTTTAGTTAAAATTCAGATTGTGTGTATGGTGAAGGAAACAAGCGAAGAGCTTCGGAGAAGAGATAAACATGTCAAGAAAAGAGGAAAAGAAGAAAAAAAATGTGTATAAAAGAAAAAAAAGAGATAGAAAAAAAGAAGAAAAAGAGAAATTTGAGGAAAAGCAAGGAAGGTATAAGAGGGATGGTAAATCAAGTGAAGATCAAAAAAAGTGCAAGGAAGGATGTTACGTTGTTGAGAACGAATCTTTGATTTTCCAACCATGTGCAATCCGACAACGAGGACATCATTAGTGCCTTGAAGTCATATTTTCTTTGCCTTTGCACATGTCCACCATTCTAAATCTTCTCATCTTTGATAGCCTCACATTATGGTTTCATTCTCATGGTCATTGGCTCGGGAGGTGAATAACTATTAGAGGACTTTCCTAGCTTGATAATATTTGTGTTAACTTCATTAGCCATACCTATAGCTCCACCATGAATTATAAATGAGAGACTTATGGGAGGTGAGAGTTTATGATTTATTTAGGATAGCCACTTCAAATGAGCAACATGTGAGGACTTGGAGAAAGACTTTGTCCAATACTTGTTGCAGGAATTTTATTTTAAACTCATTTAAAACCCTCTGATGGAAGTAAGAAAGTAAGTATGGTTGGATTTGAGGATCTCTAGTGAAAGGAATGAGTTGTGGGGTAAGTCTTGAATTAGCAATATTTCTAAATGCCCATGTTTATATCATGATCATTGTTTTCGTGTCTCTTATACTAAAGATGAAGGTTTAACTAACTTGTAAGGAAAGGTGAGACAAAGCACGTTTCAAGCACCTCCATGGATGAATGACTTTTGCAAGCAACTTGCTCGAGGACGAGCAAGATCTAAGTGTGGGGGAGTTGTTGGCGGTCAAATATGACACCCCTAAGGCACTTGTTACACTTTGGTTTGAGCTTTGATTTATAACTAACCCGCCACTAGGCATACTAATGATGTAACAAGTTCGCATTTGCATATGGTTTTTGGAGTATGTTGTTTATGCAGGATTTACACGCTTAAAGGAGCACTTCCGGGCAAGATTCATCAAGCACTTTGTGAGAAGATTATGAAGCCCGGGACAAGTCAAGACTCGAAGTGAACATGACTCCAAATGGCCCAAGGACCGAAGTGCAAGATGGCAAGACTCCCAAGGACCAAGACGAGAAGACCGGAGTTCATACGACAAGACCCCCTATCTATTCACAAGGATAAAGACACCAAAAGGCCATACATCCTAAAGGGCAGAAGGTCAAAAATGCAAAAGAAGCTCGCTCGCGAAAGATGGGCTCGAACCGGGCAAAAAAGGCCCTAGGCCGATCAGTCTAGGCCGATCGGCCTGGCCCCTTTTTGTGGCGGCTCGGCCTCCCTTTTTTTGTGCGTGATGTTTATCGAACCCTAAGCCTATGTCTCTGCCGTCATTCGCCAAAAAGACCGATAAAAGCTCCCGAGGTCGACCACATCAAGGGATTGAACTTTCAGAGATTCAACCAAGGGAGAGAGCCACATAGAGGATAGAGGAGGACACCTGGAAGCCCTAGCAAGGTCCCTCTGGTGCCGCCACAAGATCAAGAGCAAGGAGGAGATTGGATCTTCAAGGGAGATAGCAAGGCGGAGAGCATCTTCCTCGTCGATCTTCATCTACTTCGGTGGATTCTACACCATGTCCCGCGCTACAATGTAACATTGTGGGGTGAAGTCCTTGTTTGTCCTTGGGATTGAAGGGAGAGCTTGAGTTGTAATCACCGAACCTATGTTTTGGATCTATTTGCTATCATATTCATGTTGATGGTGCTTGAATCTTAATGGCCGGCTGGCTTGCTTTGGGGATGCATCGCTCGTAGCTTCACATATCATGTTCCTTATTTGATTATCGTCGTGTAGTGATAGTACGCGGGAGGGAAAGCATATCGAACTTGGTTCACATCCCTTAGTTTTGCATACCTAGATCACATCAACGTCTCGTGCTCTTGTTGTCCAATCACAGATTACCCTCGTGTAGTGGCTAGTACGCGAGAGGGAAAGGGTTGGACTTGGTGCACCTTTACCTTTGATAGATTAGATCGGTTCGTTCTTGCTTGGTGGTTACATCTCTCAGTGATCCTAGACCCCTTGGACAAGCTTTCTAGATTCTTGTACTCTCCATACCTCTACTCTCTTTGTTAATCTCTTTAACCTAGATTAGATTAGTTCTCATATATATCATCACTTGATAAAGAGCTTTGAATCAACGAGATTAATGCTTAGTTGAGCGTAGCAATCCACTTGTTCCACGGATTGATAAACCTTGGGGGATACTCTAAGGGAAAAGCTACAACCGACCCGTGCGCTTGCGGATCATAATTTGGCGCGTTATCTACCGTCAACAATGGCCTAACTCACTAGAAAGATTGTCATAAAACTCATCCACAAATTGTGCCTTCTTAGGCTCACATGTGTTCATGCCATGAGAAAGGTTATGAACAACCAAAGGCCTAGAAGCACCGCCTCGCTGCATTCTCCTTGCCCGACGGTAGCAAAAGCTCTCGTGATGCCCATCCTTCCCACGATAAGAGCAATGGTAAAAAGGCTTATCGGGAGGCACGGTTTGAGTGGACGAATCACCATTCTCTTGTAAGTGAGAAGTCCCTTGGGACTTAGAGCAAGATGCATCAACCCCAACACTCAACTTGGTGCCCACATTAGAATCACACGTGCCATGAGAAAGGCTACGTGACTTCTTAAAAGCTTTGGCACGCACTCGTCGCTCGTGCTTGACACGGCGAAAGCAAAACTCAACGGTATGCCCATCCTTCTTGCAAAAGGTGCATTGGAACTTCGGTTTGGGAGCATGAGTTCCAAATATGTGAGAAGCACCTTTGCCATTCGACACATCCTGGGCAACACCGGAAGAAGCAACAAGCTTAGGAGTAGCTATGAAAGAGCTATCTAAAGCACCACCACACGTGCCACCATCCAAAGACTCACGCTCAAGAGAAGAAGTCAACTCCAGTTGAGAGGAAGCAAATGTAAAAGCATCAGCATCAGAGTGACAAGAAATGCGAGAATCCAAGCCCTTGGCACAAAGACTCTTGCACCTTGTGCGCAAAACCTCATTTTCAAATTTGAGGCGCTCACAAGTACCACATGTCATATTTCTCAAATTCTCAATTTCTGCCTCAATGCATCTAGCATGTGGTACCCAAGAGTTCATTCTCTTTCTCAAGGTTGGCACTCATCTCATCATGCACAACCAACTTGGCGCTCATATCATCGCGCATCTTCTTCAAAGCCAACACTTCACTTTCCAAATCAATGCATGAAGTGCAAATGAGACCACATGAACAAGTATCATCATTTACATCAACCAAAGCATCATCATCATCACAAGAAGTATGGCAAGCATCATCTATAAGCAACAAAGAGCACTTGCTACAAGGCATGGATTTCATATCACAAATTTCAGCCCTAGCATGCTCAAGTTCATCTACACATGTGGTGTGAGGTAATTTTAATTGATTAAAATCAGCAAGCAAAGACTCACAAGAAACACATGGCATAGAAGCATCCAACTTCAACAAGGCAATCTCATTTCTAGCCTTAGAAAGATCATTATTCAAGTTACCACATTCACTAGCAAACCCAAACATATCTCTTTCTAGCACCTCAATTTGAACAAGCAAAGCATCACAAGATTTGCATGGCAAAGAAGCATTGAATTTCAACAATTTAATTTCAGACTTCAAGCTAGCAAGAGAAGAGTTCAAATCATCATTCTTAGCATGCATGGTTTTACAAGAAGTGCAAGCATTCAAAGCACAAGATTTCCAATGAGCCATACCACATTTCAACCTAGCAAGAGAACATTTTATCTTCTCATTCTTCCTACGCAAGGCATTACACAAATCTATGTTTCTCCTATGCAAATCTCCACAATCACATTCACAATCATTCAACCTATCACATAGGATCAAGATGCCTTTGGCAAGTGTACCTTGGTTCATGTCCCCTAGCTTGTGGTAGAGCTCTCCATTCTTGAGATCACCATCTTGATAGTCCTCGATGAGGGACATCATCTTCTCCACTCCGGCTTTCGCCTCAACCTCCACACTCCTCCTACTCAAAGAATCACAAGGAGAAGAGCTTGGTGCCATACTCAAAGCACCAGTTAGGATTAGCCGAAAACAAGCTCAAGGAAAAAGCAAAGAAGCAAGGAAAGCACTCGAATTGCCTCAATTCTCAGAAAAGAACTCACGAGTTCAATGGCAAAGAACCTTATATTTTTCCCAAAATTTTACCACTAAACAAGGAGCATCAAAGATAGAGGCACACAAAATTTCAGCTCAAACGGAGGTGTATTGCGCTCTAGAGAAATTCAGGAACGTTCACTAAAAGCCCTGAAAAAGCTTTAACGAATTTTTTCTGTATGTTCCCGAATTTTTCTGAATTTTTCGAGACCGCCAAACCAACATTGTCAGTTTAGGGTATGATCCAAATCTTGTCACCTAACCGCTGTAAAAATTTGAGCTCAAACGGAGCACTGAGCGAAAAGTTGTGCCTATTTTATTGAAGGTATCTCAAGTTATGGTTTTCAAAGGCACAACACCAAATCGCCGGGCTCAAAACGCGCAAACCAAAACCGCAAGAAAAGCGCCCCTTCTCTTTTGTCGCCCTATGGATCCTAGACTTGTTAGAGTCACACGAATCTGCAACTGGCTCTGATACCAATTGAAAGACCGGATTGGCGACCAGAGAGGGGGGAGTGAATGGGAGCCGATAAAAATTCTTCTCCAAAGAGAGAACTCGGCCTATGTCCCGATTGCCACTCCGAGCACTCGCACACAAAAGAGAGGCACAAACAAGCCTACCAACCCTAGGAGTGATCCTTAGTTCAAATAGTGGAAGCACGAATCAAAGAACCAAAGGAACAAAGCTCTCAACCAATTCTGTCCGGCCAGAACGGGCTGTCCGCTAGAGGGGGGCAGACTGTCCGTGACCACCAGGCGTTCCGTCCGTGGGTCAAAGACGGACCGTCCGAAATGACCTCCCGAGCTAACAGAAACTCCCTGAGAAAGGTTGCCTCTCGCGAACTGTCCGCCTTCGCCTCGCGGACCGTCCGCCTGTCACGCGGACCGTCCGACGCTGCACTACGGACTGTCCGTCAAACCTCCTCCAGACCAAAACCAAAATGTGCACAAATGACTCAACTCACGAACACGTGAAGAACACGGGACGAACTGGGGGACCGCGGACTGTCCACACCTACCTCGCAGACTGTCCGCCGCGCACTCAGAAGCAGAACCGAGACCCCTGCGAAAACAACCCCAAATTCCAATCGTTGGATCTCCCAACCCGCTGGATGGATTGAGCCCAAATTTTGGGTAGATGAGAAGCATCTCTAAGAGAAGTTATGCCCAAAATCTTGGAGCCCCAAACCTATCCAATCAACCGGAATCGCAAATCTCGTGCGCTCAAAGCACAAACTCGAGTTCATCCGAACCTCACCAAATCGAGCCCAATTCCTGACGTTTGAGGGGTCAAGATCATCCATAACGATGCACAAGACATCCACCCATGATCCCCTCAAAGAAATCCGGAGAGAAACGGCCTAGAAATCGACGCACAAGGATCGAACCGAAAAGCTCCGAAAAATGCAAAGAAAAGCAACTCGGGAATAGAGAAGGAGATAGAATTAAATCCGTCGGGAGCAAAGGATTTGGCACAATATTGAGATGAAGACATCACTATGAATTTCTTGTCCAAATTGGTTACAAGCCACTCTAAGAAACACAAATCTTGGATGGCAAAAAGCTCACACAAAGAGCCACTCACTCCTCTCACCTTCTCTCCCAAGAGCACCCCAAAATGAAAGAGCACTCCCACCTACAAGCCAAAGAGTTGGCTAAAAATTCAGCCCCCTCCTCCTATATATAGGCCCTCCGGAAAAGACCGAAGTGCCCCTACACTAGGAGATACAATATAAGCCCTGACAGGGGCATTTTGGTCAACACATGAAGTTCACCATCGGACGGCCGCGCATCCATCGGGCCTTCACGTCCACCCGATGCAAGCACCTCGATCATGCCGCGTGTCGCCCGCCTCGAAGCTTCCCAACGCTCCCGGATCCCCGTCTCCATCGTGTTGGGCCTTCGGACTTGGTTTTGAGGCCCAAACAAAGAAACCGTCCTCCGATGGTTTTGTGGCCAAACCACCAAACCCCGCGTACACGGCCCGGCCTCACCACGCCAAGCGTCGAGCCCGTCAAGCCTTTCACCTCTGACACCCGGACAGTCTACTTGGTCTTGCATCGTTCCTTGACTTGGCCGCCACCGATGCACCGGCTCCATGTCCACGACTTAGTCTTGCTCTTCTTGCACCATGCGGTCCGCAATTGATCCCGTCGGCCACCGGGTCCCTCGAACCAAGCCTACTTGTCTCTCCATCACCCCGGAGGCCACCTTGGCATAGACCTTTCGCGCTTGTTCTTCACCTACACCAACGCAAACCAAGCCGCAACCAACACCTGCAATACTAGGCCAAGAGTCAGTCCACACAACGTTGTCAACCACTCCTCACGAGTGCATTGACAACACGCCACATAAACATATGAAGTTACACAACCCGACGAAACACACTCAACACAAAGCCTCAAACATCCTGTCAATCTCTCATCATATATGAACCAAGACACATATCAACTTGGTTTCTCACATCCGTTCGATGGAGATTTGATGAGGTTACCCAAAATGCCCTTGGCGGGCGTGTATCTTACTTTCATGTACTAGGGGTAGTTTTTTTATTTGGCCTTCACCTATATAAGCTTAGCAAGGGGTGGGTGGCAGCCAACACTTGGGACTCTTTGCACCTGGCCTTTGTTTTTCCCCTTCTTCTTGTTTTCCATAGGCTAGCTAGTGCTTGATTGCAAATCTGGAGAGGGAAGGATGTTGGGAGGTTGCTAGCCTCCTTGTAAAGAATCATTCCTCATCATGTATGGAAGATTTGGAGTTCATCCTTGTGTCCCTTGTTGATTTGCTTGTGAATCTCGTGGCTATCTTTTGTGATTTTTTGGTGCTTTTTCTTGGGATTTTTGTGGGGAAGTGTTGGAGGCATTTCTTTGCGGGATTTGTAGTGGGAATCACACATGATGATCTTGTGCCTCTTTTCTTGGTGATCTTGCCCCTCCAAACCCGTGGAAAGCCCTTCGATTTTGGTGGTTTTCGGAGTTGCCTGAGTTCTTGAGGTTGAGCCACAAGATTGGCGATTCCCCATGATCGAGAGTGTTTTGGTGGATATCCTTTGAGGGAGAGGTTGTCCAGGAGGTAAGCCATCTATCCCCAAAGTTTCACTTCAATTCGTTGGGTGAATTAGGAGATCGATCGATGTAAGGTCAATTTCTCCTCAAGGTCAATTTCTCGAGCTATCACACTTTTCCTCATCATTTCATCCTCTAGGCAGAGTTCGGTCTCCTTGTACCATGCTCCCCCAGATTATCTCATCTTCTGTAAAGATGGTGTATCATTAAACTTTCTTATTTGGGTATAATTTGTCATGTCTAGTACGAATACTGGCCAACTACACTATATTCCTTTCAGAAGTATGAAAAATCTAGGAATTTAGCTATTTCTTTTCTTAGGGGCATCGATTCTTATGACCGTTGTACTCCCCCTAACGGTCACAATTACTTAATAGATCATCTCTTTTCTCTCAATGCATACTATGCATGGCATTCAGTATGGGGATATGAAGAGTATCTTCCTTGCTTGATCAACTCCCCCCTCGAAATATGGCATAAACTTCAATGCAATAATTTCTACTTAAACTCTTGTGAACGAGGAGTCTTTCTTAACTTACTTCATTCACATGATTGTGGCATGCAAACAAAGACATTTCTTAACACATATGGGAGTACACTTTTCCTCATATTTTCTTATATTTTGACTTGTATACAACTTCCTTTTGTCCTTTTACTTTATATCAATTCAAAATGACTCCTTCTTGTTGGCCACACTACACATTTAAAATATGTCTTCCACCATTACTTCTTAACAAGTTACACAATTAGAGTGCCTATTTATGTTTTTAGAAAAATCATTTAAATGACTCTCCACCTTCCCAAGGTTTAATAATGGTGTGATTATGAGATTTCTCCCCTTGACTGCCTCAACCCATTGATTTCTTAATAACCATGGCACGATGAAAGTGCACAATCACTTAGATAACTTATGAGCTACCCCAAAACTTCTCTTGCTATACAAGATTACTTAAGGAATATATGGGTTGTCTCGGTTCGTCTTGCTACTATATTAATTCTATATCACCTTTGGGCAAAAATAGAATTAATGCATAAACTCATGATAAATAATTTATAACATTGCTATTTACAACTTTGGTCAGAAAATGGCAATGTCATAAATTAACTCTTAAAAGTGGACGCCTAGTTAGGACACCACTGTACCAGTTTTTACCCCACCAGACGGGTATTATCGTAAACTTTTTTCGCCATGCGAGTAACTTCCATTGGCTCTTATTCACTCAGTAAATTCAGAAATAAATCTGAATTTTCTACAACACACATGCTTTAACCAACACGAGTCAATTAAATATGTGTTACATTCAGCTATTCTTTATTGGATCAATGTCCACAAATACATCCTGTTAGACAATTCTTTAAAGAGAACACAGTCCCTCATGTAATGATCTTCTTTCTTTTGGAGTCATCATTAACTTCTCCAGGTGATACAGGATAATTCTTTCAAACTTCTCCTGTCATGCAGGATTGACTAGCATAAGCAATGTGCTTAACTTCTCCCATTATGCGGGATATTCTCTCAAGACACTGGAAGTGTTTGCAAATAACTCTTCATACTCTGTAATACACATGTATAATATAACTTTGGTCAAAATTAGACATGAATCTTACTTATTACAATTCACATCATACTATTTACAATAATGTAAAATTAATCATGACGTATGAAACATTCACTTAGACTTCATTTTCTGGTTAAATCTTCCCTTTGGTTCCAACTTAATCAGAAAATTAATTAACTAATTAACAGCGGAAGTTGTACATGAGAGAAAAAAGAAATCATTTTAGCCTTAAAAAATACATAAACTTTGCTTAACTTAAGCCTTTTCCCTCACATATCCCAGCCGAGTGATCTCAATCGTTGATAGAAATCAACATTCATTGTCTTTTTCTCTCAAGTAAATATTGTATGTCTTAACTTAATTTTGGTCAAAATTAAAACATGCAACATTCGTCTATATTAATTCTACATCATCTTTGGGCAGAAATAGAACTAATGCATAATATAATATTGCTATCATCAACTTTGGTAAGAAGACAACAATATCATAACAAACTGTTAAATCTTAATTGGAAGATAATCATTATCATAGTGGAAACTAGAATAACGTGGTGAAAATATGCTTTTCAGAAGCATTAAAACATAATTTTCTTTGTCAAGAGTCTCTTGATCTTTAATTTCTCTCTGGAAATTGGTCACTTTGATGCAAAATTATCAAAGATACAAACTTTAAGTTAAAACCTATAGATAATATATAATATTACTATCATCAACTTTGGTCAGAAAATAATAATATCATAATTAACTTTAAAGAAATGTTTTTCTACTCCTTTAATTTTGAAACTTTACTTGCAGCGAAAACTTCTCATCAATAACTTTACTTTTAGATACATTTCTTATTCTCATCTACTCTCTAAACAATTTATATCATGGTTCAATTTGAGTAGAAATCGAAAAATTGATAAAATTCATCAAAAACTATACATGATTCCGCAAATGGCTTCTGAAAATATCAAAAACAATTCTTAAACATCACTGCAGACCGAAACATACAATTGGACCAAGGCCTTTGCGTACACGCGTGAGGCGGTCTAGTTGCGCTGACGTGCTACAGCATGGGCCTTAGGCCCGAAACCAACGGCCAGCCTCTCCTCCCGCCTGGGCCAAAAGAGGCCTGCGTTCCGTCGGCCGTCGGACAAATTTGAACGGTTTTGATAGTTGGATGGTCAAAGATACTCGGTTTTGAAGTTCGATTGTCAAAATCAAACTTCGATTGAATGATCAAAAATGAACTTTCCTTTCTGTTTTCTCTATCTTCTTTCTAATTATATGAACAGCAAGACCACCAGCAGGTTCCTCAAAATTAGCTAGACCATATTATTTAACTGATACAGTTAATCATCACTTTTTTTTCAAAAAGTGAATTGATCATGTCGGTTATCCTGCACATACGTTTCATCTGACGACGTGAAGAAGACTTGGGTACATGGAGCAGTTTAATTTGTTCCACATGCTAGGCCCTGTTAAATGCTCTATTTCAATTGGCTTTAGAAAAAAATGTTTCTGCTTGCCGGTAGGTCTCTGCAACTTTTTAGTACAAGGTTGGTTGAAGGCCAGGCCTGTTTAGTTCTCAAATTTTTTTACAACTACCCGTCACATCAATCTTCGGATGCAGATTAGGAGTATTAATTGTGGATTAATGACAAAACTCATTCCATAACTCCTACCTAATTTTTCGATACGAATCTAACGAGCTTAATTATACCATGATTAGACAACGTCATGCTACAGTAAACAATCTCTAATGACGGATTAATTAGGTTTAATGGATTCGTCTCGCGATTTTCCGTCCATTCATGTATTTAGTTTTGTAATTAGTCTATATTTATTCCTTCTAATAGACCTCCAAAGGAACCTCAAATTTCTTGGGAACTAAACACGCTCTAGGCCGATAAATAGGAGCAGGAACCTCGCGTCTTTTAAGAAACGCTGGTAACAAGAAAGTGAGGATATAGATGAGGATGGCAGCAGCTATCATCGGTCACATATGTCGATTAGCTGAAGAGAACCATTGGGAATTGGAAGCAAAGGGAATCCCTAAGCTCCACACAATTACAATGCAAGCACGTTTCTGTAGTGCATGACTTGGCGAGAGCTGACCGTGCCTATGATGCTGCTTGATGTGTCTTTGTGACAGCGACGGAGCATGAGGAACGAGTGCAGGTGGTCGTAATTCTAGCTCTGCAGCAAACAGGATATCGATCCAGGCCGCGTAGTTTTCACGGTTTCTCCGCGCTGTGTCGGACGTAAAGCAAACCACCAACCCACACAAAACAGCATTTGAGGCCACGGTCGTGTGAAACCAAACCAGGAACAAGCCCGTGCCGCACCATATTCAATCCTGGGAGTCATATTTCCACTGTTTACAAGCTTGTTGTTTAGTCATGGGCTCATGGCACTCCAGCCTGTGCGTATGCACCACGCCTGACGCCTTTGTTCCAGTGTACAACCAAATAAAGTATACTTGCAAACAGTCTAAAGCATTGTGAAAGATACTATTACTCTCTAGTGTCAAAGGCATTTGCCAACTACATACATGATCAACAATGTTTCATGTCACAAGGCTATCAATAACCTCATGTATGCATTTCTATATGCCTTGGTGTTGGTAGCATGATGCCGGTAGTTAGGCACTGGAGTCAGTGTCTGTCAAAAAGAGACGTACATTGCTTGGAAGCTCTCCTCTGGACCCATCCACAGACAGGGCCGGTCCTGAGTTTTCGGAGGCCCGGGGCGACAAAATAAGCCGGGACCCTATTGAAACCATATGCGATGATGAGATTTTTGAAAGCTTAAGAACGCGTCATCCTTTCAAAACTTTATTCTCCATTTTGATGTTTAGTTTCAAAAATGAGAAAATGATATATCGGAAGGGTATTTGACATTGTGTAATCATGATCTAATTAGGTTTAGAATCGTCTAAGCGAATTAGTCGGGGCATCATGGAATGAGTTTTGTCATTAATTCACATTTAATATTAGTGTAAGTAGTTTCGATATGACAGGTGAATACTGAATAGTAGCAATATGCTGACGATTGCCGAACTAAACAAGGCCTTTGATGCAAATGGATTATAACTTAACATGGGATGGAGCCGTGGAGGAGCTGACAACTGAGTGGATGTTTGGTTCACAAGAACTTGTAATAAGTTCTGTCACATCGAATGTGACGAAGTTTCGTGGACAGAGGTCTATTGAAGGAGAGCGGGCAATAAGTTATTACATAGAATTATATTGAAGGTCTCGATTGTTCGATGGCACACTGAGAGGGCTGATTCATTACATGTTTCACGCTAGATTATTTGCTGATAGCAGGTTAGCAACCTTTAGGTCTTAATGTAAGTAGTGCACATAGTGTATAGGCCGGGGACCCTTTGCAGCTTGGGGGCCCTGGGCAACCGCCCCGGATGCTACAACTACAGGGCCGGGCCTGGTCACATCGAATGTGACGAAGTTTCGTGGACAGAGGTCTATTGAAGGAGAGCGGGCAATAAGTTATTACATAGAATTATATTGAAGGTCTCGATTGTTCGATGGCACACTGAGAGGGCTGATTCATTACATGTTTCACGCTGGATTATTTGCTGATAGCAGGTTAGCAACCTTTAGGTCTTAATGTAAGTAGTGCACATAGTGTATAGGCCGGGGGCCCTTTGCAGCTTGGGGGCCCTGGGCAACCGCCCCGGATGCTACAACTACAGGGCCAGGCCTGTCCACAGACAAAGTTGCACATGGGCACATAAATCTCACCTCTATACTGTAACTAGGTGATACTCCGCGTGTTGCTGCGGGAATTTTTGGTTACTCAAAGTAGGAATGTTCACATAACAATTAATCGACAAAAGTAACAGAATGAGGACATGGACACATACAAATGCTAATAAAGTTAGAGCATAGGTTGTGACTCCAAAAGGCCAATACTCTTGTTGTTCCCATATGTGAAATCAATTTATATGAACTTATAGATATGCAAATAAATTTCAGAACCATCTCCGGAGTTTCACGAAGGTAATACATAGAACATGTTGAGCGCGTGAAACAAAAAAATAAAAAATATTACTGGATGGTACGCCAAAATCGAAAAAAAACATAACTTTTTGCAAACATACAACCTGAATTTTATCATAAAACAAACAATTTTTTTAAGACGTGCAAAGCACGTTTTTCATTAAGAGAAGAGAAAAAGTAGCCGGTTTAGATTACAACAAAGCACGGGGCTCAACGAAACGTAGCAAAAGAATTACACTGCCCTCACCGGGCAAACACCTAACAGTCTAGCGAGCGGGAGGAAGCCCGCGCGCGCCCAAGACCTAGCCTCATCTAGGATCGCCGGAACGAGCGCCACCGGCATGAGAGCTTCCTTGTCATGAACACGTCTGTTCCGCTCCCTCCAAAGCGACCAAGCGACCAGCCATACGAAGGAGTCGAAGCCTTTTCTCCGCGCCTTAGCGACCTGTTTCCTGACGGAGCACCACCACTCTGCGAACCTCACCGGGCGATCCGGAGCAAGGCTCTGAAGGAGAATATGCCTAAGCGCCAAGAACCAGGCCTCTCTAGAGAAGATACAGTCCACAATCATGTGGTCCAGCGTTTCAGATTCCTGTGCGCAGAGCGCGCAGGTGTCTGAATCCCTAAGCTCGTGACGGTGGAGTCGGTCAGAGGTCCAGCAACGGCCGTGCAAGACCAGCCAAGCGAAGAACTTGCACTTCCCCGGCATGTGAACCTTCCAAATCTGACGTGCTCCGAGGATGTCCACGCGACCAAAAAAGATAGCGGAGTAGGCCGAAGTCGAGGAGTACACTCCGCTAGGCGACCACTTCCAGATGAACCGGTCAGGCTCGGAAGTGAGCCTGACCTCCTCCTGCAGTAGGTCCCAGATGAGAAGGTACTGCAAAACCACCTGCACAGTCCGGGCGTGGGTAATATCCGCGACCCAACGAATTCCGGCCACCCCCATCTGCAAGGCCTCAGCGACAGTGCGGGACCGACGCACCCTTGGCGAGACCGCGGCCCAGAGGTTGGGTGCCAAGGATTTGACGAAGCATCCGGAGATCCAGCTGTCCTCCCAGAAGAGTGCACGGGTACCGTCCCCAACCTCCACAGAGATGGAGGCGTTGAAGAAGGTCTGAGTGGCCTGGTCAACAGGGAAGCGGAACGCCGCCCACGTCCTGTCCGGGTCAGTCCTCGCCAGCCAGAGCCAACGAAGGCGCAACGCCATGCCAAAGACACGGAGGTTGGGCAGGCCGAGTCCTCCGCAGCGTGTGGGGCAGGTGACATTCACCCAAGCGACCAGACAGCGACCGCCCGATGCCACCTCTGTGTCAGACCAGAGGAAGCCTCGGATAAGAGTTTCGACCGCGCGTAGTGCCCAAGGGGAGATGGAGATCGCCATCGAAATATGAACCGGGATGGCAGAGAGGGTGGATTTGGCGAGGATGAGGCGACCAGTGCGGCTCAACAGTCTTCCCTGCCAAGGAGGCAGGCGTCTAGCGACCTTATCGACCAGTGGCTGCAAAGCCGCCTTGGGTAGTCTTTTGATAGAAAGAGGTACCCCAAGGTAGGTGCAAGGGAAGTCGGCGATCGTGCAGGAGAGGATAGAACAGACCAAAGACAATTGATCCTCAGAGCAGTTTATGGGGTAGACCTGGCTCTTTGTGTAGTTTGCCGCCAAGCCAGCCGTGCTCTCGAAAAGCGACAGCACCGCCTTGACGACCCGCAGATCGAGCTCGACCGGAGAGAAGAAGGCGACCACAGCGTCTGCGTAGAGAGAGACGCGAAAGCGGATGTTCCTTCCTAGATTCAGAAGGAGACCACGGGATTCCGCCTTGCGGAAGAGGGCATGGAAGCATTCCATGACCAGCACGAAGAGCATGGGGGATAGGGGGTCTCCCTGGCGCAGGCCTCGACCGTGGCAGATCCGCTGCCCAGGAGCACCATTAAGCAAAACCCTGGTGCTAGCAGTGGACAGAATAACCGAGATCCAATCGGTCCATCTGCGAGGGCAGCCGACTGTCGAAAGAAGCTCAATAAGAAAAATCCAGTCGACCGAGTCGAAAGTTTTGGCTAGATCAATTTTGAACATGATCCTAGCAAGCTTTCGACTAGCGAGCGTTCTCGCCGTGCCAAGAACGTAGCGGAAGTTATCATAGATGAGACGATTTTTGATAAAAGCACTTTGGTTGGGCGAGATTAAGGAAGAGAGATGCGGAGCGACATTGAGCACCTGGACGACAGCTAGCGGAGCCATACAGCCTGCACCTGCATGTCACCGTGGCTCCTCTACGCAGGCAGGCAACAACGCGTCAACTTTGGGCGGAGTTCACGGAGGCTGCGAGCCTCCCCCTGAAAGTGCCTCCGCGAGAGGACGGCCGCGAAGCCGCCGTTGGGCCCTGCCGGCTGGTGCTTGCTCTGCTGCTCTCCCGTCTCCCGCTTGCACCCACTTCCCTGGTGATTGGATTTGCAAGGGAAGAGAAATGAAAATATACAGGAAAAGGCAATGGAGTAGAGTGATTGAGGCGATTGGTGCTGGCTGTCAGCCTCATATATACTACTATAGTGAAAGACCGCACGTCTCCTCTTCCCGTCAAATGGAAACTAAACAGTCGTAATTAAGGTGAACCAGGAGGTGGATTGTTTTGTCACGGAATCTGAATGGATCTCTGAAATCCTCTTCGACTTTCAGCGCCCATGTTACTGGTAGCCGCCGATTTTACTTTCACCCGCTGACACTCTTGCATTCAATTATCAGTACCGCCTGTTGAGCTGACGTTTACACGCAGAATTATCATTGGGGTCTGTTGAACTGTCATCAATTATATTAAAGAAGAGGAAGCTATGAGGTGAGTAATGACAGATAACATCAGCAGATGACGTGGCGCTGTGAGGTTTGATAGATAGATAGATAGATAGATAGATAGATAGATAGATAGATAGATAGATAGATAGATAGATAGATAGATAGATAGATAGATAGATTAGTGGTCAGTTGGAGGATTAGTCATTCCAACCGAAGCTTGGTGCCGATGATAAATAGCATACTATGCATCTTCCATCGCTATTAAGAGCTGGATCAAATTGGCACGCACTCATTCATCCGTCGGTATGTAGAACTACGGCTGTCTCACAAGAAGTCAAGAATGCTACCACACTAATAATCTATCAAAAAGGTATACGCCGTGACAGCCGTGTGCTAATAGGAAGAGGAGGCTCCAGGAATCCACCAGACCCAGCAGACAGCATTATCAGGTGATCTGCTCTTCGGCTTCGTACATGTCCTCAAGTTTATAGAAGACACACTACACCAGCTAGTAATCAATCTGATCTGAATGGTTGATTTGGATTATCTTGTTGTCAGGTCGCATGTAACTAAGGAATGGATGGTGGGTTAGTCATACGGCGAGGGCAAGTTGACACTCTTCTTATCCTGGTGGAGGTAGAACCACGTCTGGCAACATAAAAATATCGCATTCAAATTATGCACTATTAGGAAGAGGATGCGCCAGGAATCCACCATTCACCCAACATGAGGCCTTATGACCAACCGGCAGCATTATCAGAGGATTCACATTCCGGTTCCACCCAACATACTTCAGACAAAGATTTCCTCAAGAACCAAGAAATACCTTCGACGACAAATTGAGTTGTCCTTAATCTACCAGCAGCGCAACTGCAGTGTAACCAGGTCACTGACCAGGCCAATGGTTGGCGAAGTGCTAGCTGCAAGACGATTGCACTGAACCATTACAGTAATATCCATTAGCTATATATCTGAAGCAAAAGGGGAGAACAGAAACCATGTGTGCAGTTCAGTTGTTACCATTATTTTTTTCTTGCGAAAAAGTTGTTACCATTATTGATTTATTGTAGTACTTGCATCACGTAGTTACAGGGGGTGGTTCACAATTTGAGTGTCATATGAGGACGCTTAACCAAGTGATAAGCTTTGCACTTCCCTGTGTGAACGATATGGTGTTGGTGACATATTGATACCTAGGAATCTGAGAATGGGCAGTTCCATACTTCCATCCTAATTAAACGATGCTCGTAACTGTTAGATGATAGGCAATATTCTGATATATTTTAATTTCATAATTAAAGAGATATTCCAATATGGCGGTGAGCGAAACAATCCATGTGCAAGTATACTGCTAATAAATATGAATATAAGTTATAGAGTGTACCCAATGGAAGGGCGGGTGACAGAGTCACCCGTTGTCACTTGGGCTAGTCATGGAGTGACCTTAGTCGATGTAGTCGTACGAAATCAGTGCAGTAAGATGATCGTAGTGGAGTCCCTCGAAAGGTTGCCGGGAAGTAGACGAAGTAGTCGTACGGGGAGAGAGCAGTCGCGTCAAGACGCTCCCCAAAAACCTTATCGCCCGCCTACCCCGTGCAGGATCTCAGCAGCAGGACGAGGTTCTAGAGGCTTTGCTCTCGCCGGCACCGTGCACGCGATGCAAGCGATGGGAATGCGAAAAAGCAAAGCAGCAGACAAAAAGGGAGAAGGGAGAGGTCTCCTGAGCAGGAGTACCTGGTTGTGAATTGGTCGAGTTGAGGAGGAGGAGGGGCGCCTTATATAAGCGGGCAAGCGCGGAGGGGTGCGCCCAGATCTAGATCTGGGACGCGGAGAGGACGCGGTGGGATGAACCTGGACGGTCGTGGTTAAGGAAACCAAATCACCGTTGAGAATATTCCAAAGGATTATTCCTTTCCAACGGCAACTGTTCGTCCGTCCATCCGTCCGACCGACCGACCCCACCGCACCGCCGCTCGTCTCGACACGCCACGCCCACGGCTCGGGCTCGGCCTCGGCGAGGCGAGCGAGCGCGCGCGCTTGTGGCATGCCTTTCTCCTTTATTCAACTTCATGAAAGATGTATCGAAAGTCTACCTCATAAGTCGAATGAAAAGCTCCTCAAATACCCATACGGTATTTCTCACTTTTCCCTAGTATTAAAACAATGGGCTTTAATTCTTTAATTATTAAAATAAATGGCTCTAGGCCCATTTATTCTAACAATCCCCACCAAGAATTATAAGTCACATTGAAAATGCTCTCATTTTTCCTTTTTGTTTTGATATACTAGTACTACGGTGGAGACTGTTAAGTTGAATATCCACAAGAAACTCAGGTTACACTTATTTACAACTGAATAATAGATTATGCCTTGAATTACCAGTTTTGTGCATATAAGTTTGGCCAGAGCCCATTACTGATACTTGACTGCACATAGCATCCCTGCGGGTTGGAGCTTATGGGTCACACTTCATGCCTCTTCATGAGTTTTCTAGAGATCACCCAAATCTCATAGGCTATGATCAGTAGTCTGACTCATATAGGTGTGCTCCTTCAAGACATACTGTAGAACTATGTCTTTGCTTCAAAGAAACAACTTCCTTGTTTCATGGAAGCCACTTGGAACACATTAAGGTATACATACCAGCCTGTCATATAGTTTTGAAGAGAAATGCATCTTTCCATAGACCTGGCTTTTTCAAAGGTTCTCTTCTCTCAGTCAAACCATAGCTTGTTTCACCATCCTAATTCACAAGATCCCCGATCACTTAGGACAGGTTACCACTATGGAAAGACTCACGTGGGTCTCAAGCCTAGTTCCATAGATGCATTGTCTATCACAATACGTGACAGACCCTTTGTAAATCGATCTGCCAGGTTCTTACCCGTATGGATGTAATCCAGAGCTATAACACCGGTGTTTCTCAATTTCCTAACAGATTTCAGCCGTCTCTTGACATGACTGGATGACTTCATGTTGTGCTTTGAACTGTTCACCTTGACAATTACAGTTTGATTATCACAGTTCATTAGAATTGCTGGTATCGGTTTTTCAACTATCGGCAAGTCCATTGGGAGTTCACGAAGCCACTCAGCCTCGACGGTGATAGTATCCAATGCTGCGAGTTCTGCTTCCATTGTTGACCTCGTTAGAATGGTATGCTTGCAAGACTTCCAGGAAACAGCGCCACCTCCAAGTGTGAACGCATATCCACTTGTGGCCTTTAACTCATCAGCATCAAAAATCCAGTTTGCATCATTATATCCATCCAAGACTTTAGGGTCTCCGGAATAGTGAATTCCATAGTTCATTGTACCTACTAGATAGCACATTATCCTCTCGAGAGCACGCCAGTGTTGGCTGCCTGGGTTTGAAACAAACCAGCTCAGTTTACTAACTGCATATGCAATGTCAGGTCTCGTGGCGCTAGCCACATACATCAAAGAACCAATGATCTGGGAGTATCTCAGCCGATTCACCATTATCCTCAAGTTATTCTTTAGAACCAAGCTAGCGTCATAAGGAGTTGAGGCGGGTTTAGAATCGCTGTATCCAAACCGACTCAGCATCTTCTCAACATAGTGAGTCTGTGATAGAGTCACCCCACCATTTTCTCCCTTGATCAGCTTTATGTTAAGGATAACATCAGCCTCTTCCAAGTCTTTCATCTCAAACTTTTGAGATAGAAAGTCTTTGACTTCCTTGATCACATCAAGGCTCGTGCCAAAGATAAGTATGTCATCTACATACAAACACAAAATCACGCCTTCGCCCCCACCATAGCGATAGTACACACATTTGTCAGCTTCGTTTGCAACAAAACCAACAGATGTCAAAGTTCTGTCGAACTTATCATGACATTGCTTAGGTGCTTGCTTGAGGCCATAGAGAGACTTCACCAACTTACACACCATTCCTTCTTGACCCTTTACTACAAATCCATCTGGCTGATCCATATAGATTTCCTCTTCTAACTCTCCATTTAGGAAAGCTATCTTAACGTCCATCAGATGAACGAGAAGATCATGGGCGACTACCAGCGAAAGTAGTACTCTTATGGTAATCAATCGAGCGACTAGTGAGTAAGTATCAAAGAAGTCCTCTCCTTCTTTCTAGGTGTAACCCTTGGCCACAAGTCTAGCCTTGTACTTATCAATAGTACCATCGGGCCTAAGCTTCTTTTTGAACACCCATTTGCATCCCACGGGCTTGCACCCATAGGGACACTCAACGACCTCCCAAGTTCCATTCGACATGATACAGTCTATTTTACTCCTCACTGCTTCCTTCCAATAGTCAGCATCAGGTGAAGAGTAGGCCTCTGTAATGGTCTTAGGAGTGTTATCTACGAGGTATACGATGAAATCATCTCCAAAGGATTTCACTGTCCTTTGTCTCTTGCTCCTCCTAGGAGCTTCATCGTTATCCTCCTCAGGATGCTCAATAAGTGTAGGCTCATCGAGTTCCATCGGCTCGGTGGAGTTGTCCTTCTCGACAGACTCTTGCCTAGATGAACTTGTTTCATCTCTCATTAGAAAGATATTCTCAAAGAATGTAGCGGCTCTGGACTCCATAATTGTGCCGACAAGCAAGTCGGGCACTACAGATCTTACTACCAAGAATCTATAATCGACGCTGTGAAAAGCATAACCTAGAAAGACACAGTCCACCATCTTCGGTCCAAGTTTACGTTTCTTGGTGATTGGCACACTGACTTTGACCAAGCAACTCCATGTATGTAAATATGAAAGAGTTAGTCTCTTCTTCTTCCATTCCTCGAATGGTGTTACTTGCTTATTCTTCATAGGCACACGGTTCAGGACATGACAGGCTGTCAATATCGTCTCACCCCACCATTCCTTAGATAGTCCCGTGGTTTCTAACATGGCATTCACCAAGTCAGTCGGCGTGCAGTTATTTCTTTCGGCAATCCCATTAGATTGGGGTGAATAGGGCGGTGTCCTCTCATGAATAATACCGTGTTCCTCACAGAATGAGTCAAAAGCATTTGAGAAGTATTCGCCACCTCAATTAGACCTTAGATGTTTAATCTTTCTCTCAAGTTGATTTTCTACTTCAACTTTATAGATTTTAAAGTAATGCAACGCTTCATCCTTTGAATTTAACAAGTAGATGTAACAAAATCTAGTGCTATCGTCTATCAAAGTCAAGAAATATCGTTTACCACCTTTTGTCAACACACCGTTCATTTCGCTCAAATCGGAATGAACTAATTCTAGTGGTGCCAAGTTTCTCACCTCAGCAGCCTTATGTGGCTTGCGAGTTTGTTTTGATTCAACACATACGTGGCACTTAGAATTTTTGACAGAGGTAAATCTTGGAATTAAACTCAAACTAGCTAGGCGCATCATACAACCAACATTAACATGACAAAGTCTCGAATACCAAACATTTGAGTCATCATCATTAAATACATGATTCACAACATTATTATCATTCGACAAAGAAAAGCGGAACAAGCCTCCGCTATCATAGCCATTTCCAATAAAAGTACCAAACTTAGAAATGATACATTTATTCGACTCGAAGACTAATTTAAACCCATCTCTACACAATAGAGACCCGCTGACTAGATTCTTCTTGATGGTAGGTACATGCTGCACATTCTTCAATTGTATGGTCTTCCCCGAAGTGAACTCCAGAATGACGGTACCAGCACCAAGAACACGCGCATGGCACCATTACCCATCAACAAGGAGCCAGTCCCCCCGACCTGATAAGAAGAAAACATAGAAATGTCAGCACATACATGAATATTAGCACCGGTGTCTACCCATCACTCTAGTGAAGAGCACACTAAAAGAACTGTAGGTAAGAAATTACCGTACCCCGATGTTCCTCCACCCTCGCTAACAACCATGTTTGCTGTTTTAGGGCCCTTGCGATCCTTGCAATCCGGGCACTTTGCAGCAAAGTGATCCGAACTGCCACATGTATAGCAAGCCCCCGGCTTTCTTTTCTTCTTGCCTGGCCCGTCAGCTTGCTTAGTCTTGGGCGGGTTTTGTGAAAGCTTCTTTCTCTTATTCTGGAACTTGGGATTACCCCTCTGCACAAAGTTTGCGCTTGAAGGACCGGCTATTCCCTTTCCACGTGTGTCTTTTACTCTCGCCTTCTCTTCAACATCAAGAGTCGCAACAAGGTCATCAAAACTGAACACTTGCCTCTTGTGTTTTAGAGTTGTAGCAAAGTCCCCCCAAGATTGTGGCAACTTGGAGATAATAGCTCCAGTCACAAACTTGTCTGGCAACTCACATGGGTTCTCTTTGCTATAGTCCTTGAGCTCTTTAGCCAGCGCCTGTACTTCATGACCTTGTTCCACTACCGAACGGTCTTCCACCATCCTGTAGTCTAGGAACTGTTCCATGGCGTATAGCTCACTGCCGACGTCAGAAGCTCCGTACTGAGCCTCAAGAGCATTCCAGATCTCCTTCCCCGTCTTGTAACGGAGATAGGTGTCAATCAGATTCTCAGTCAGGACGCTAATGACGTAACCCCGGAACAAGCTATCAGCAGCCATAAAAGCCGCCTCCGAGGTACCCTCGGGAACTATTTCGTAGGTAACGAACATCACGTTCATGGCCATCAGCCAAAGAGTGGACAAGTCACACCACCTTTTATAGTTGGAACCATCAAAAGGCATTGGTTTGATTGAGTTTGCGAAGCTAGCTTTCGGAATCATCCTATCAACAACATAAGTTTTTTGGATTATTAGATGATATGTAATATTCCGGTATATTTTAATTCCACAATTAAAGAGATATTTCAATATGACGGTGAGTGAAACAATACATGTGAAAGTGTTCATATTTAAACAACAATTAAACATAAACATATTCATGAATATACTGCTAATAAATATGAATATAAGTTTTAGAGTGTACCCAATGGGAGGGCGGATGACTGAGTCACCCGATGTCCCGTTGTCACTTGGGCTAGCTATGGAGTGACCTTAGTCGATGTAGTCGTACGAAATCGGTGCAGAAAGATGATCGCAGTGGAGTCCCTCGAACGGTCGCCGGGAAGTAGACGAAGTAGTCGTACGGGGAGTGAGCAGTCGCGTCAAGACGCTCCCCAAAAACTTTATCTCCCGCCTACCCCGTGCAGGATCTCAGCAGCAGGACGAGGTTCCGGAGGCTCTGCTCTTGCCGGCACCGTGCGCGCGATGCAAGCGATGGGAATGCGAAAAAGCAAAGGAACAGATAAAGAGGGAGAAGGGAGAGGTCTCCTGAGCAGGAGTACCTGGTTATGAATTGGGCGAGTTGAGGAGGAGGAGGAGGAGGGGCGCCCTATATAGGCGGGCAGGCGCGGCGGGGTGCATCAAGATCTAGATCTAGATCTAGGACGCGGAGAGGATGCGGTGGGATGGGGCAGGTGTGGAGGGGTGCGCCTAGATCTAGATCTGAGACGCGGTGGGATGAACCTGAACTGTCGCGGTTAAGGAAACCAAATCACCGTTGAGAATATTCCAAAGGATTATTCCTTTCCAACGGCAAAAGGTGTGTCACGCCACGCCACGCCACGCCACGTCCTGGCGAGGCGAGCGAGCGCATGTGGCACGCCTTTCTTCTTTATTCAACTTCACGAGAGATGTACCGAAAGTCTACCTCATAAGTCAAATGAAAAGCTCCTCAAATACCCATACGGTATTTCTCACTTTTCCCTAGCATTAAAACAATAAGCTTTAATTATTTAATTATTAAAATAAATAGCTCTAGGCATATTTATTCTAACAATAACTTGAGCATTCAGACATCCTTGTGCTTTACCCGCAAATTAAAAGGAAACGACAACCTTGTCTTAGCCTCTATATCCACAGAAAAACATTGCAGTTATGGCAATGGTGTCTGGTACACATCTACTACAATCTAAGCCAACAACTGCATCGTTGAATGGTGATATGCATCTCCACCTCTCAACTAAAGAGATAAGAAAGTTGATGAGACACATCTACAAATGGAAGGGCAGGAATGCAGGATAAAATAGTTAACAAGAAGCCAGGAAAGATGCTATCACATTTGATCCATAAAAGTGTGTAGGTTATGTACTATTAGGAAAAGGAGGTGGCGGGAACAGGCCTACTACTAGGCAGGGATGGTTGTTCGTTTACTCATGCAGGCAGCTATGGTTGCTTAACAGGGATGGCATCACCATCTCCATGCCAACGCATGGTACTGATGTATGGTATTATGGTACACATCTCCAAGTCAATAACTGCATCGATGATACGACCAACTAATTACCCTGTTGGGACATTGTTGCGGCCTCCAATCTCTTTGTCTGCCAGGTGAAGACTTGGCATCCTCCTTCCGAGGTGGGCGGACGATGGCGGCGGCGGCGGCGGCGCTTCCTTCTTGAAGGCATCGTCTTGCAAAACCTTCGCGCTCGGACTCTACTGTACCCGGGCTGTTAGGCTAGTGGTGATGTGCGTGTGTTCTTGGTGTTCTTCTACCCTGTTGGCATTTGTCTTTCTAGGTTGCCTCTAGTGTGGTGGTTTGTTGTGGTGTGGTGCTTCTCTTTCTTCCGAGTTGTCTTTTATTTCTCCTTAGTTGATCGTGTTCTTTTTCTGTAATTCTACACTTTGGGGTCTCCTAAAGTGTTTCTTATATTTCTCTTCTCTTGATAAAACACGTGTTTTGCACGTCTGACAAGCTAATTCAAATTGTTCTATTCGTCCCCACGACACAACGTTTGCCATAAGCACCGTCAGCTGAGGGAAGCAGTTGTCTTCTGGCAGCAGGATGGAGTTTGTCACTATAATATAACCTCCTCAAAGATGCCCCAGAAAACCTTTAAATTGCTTACATATTCGATTCAGGTTGTACAACTCCTCCCGGTTTTTTACTGCTAAGTAATAACATACAAGTATAGGAAATGGAAAAGGTCATCCATATATATAGATGCATTAGAGGGATTATTTTTGGTTTCCACAAATAAACTTGAGGTAGGGCACGGTGTTGGAAATGTGTTGATAGTTACCGAGCTAGGCACCTTTGTTTTGAGTAATTGTATCCCAGTTAATACATGTGCATTAAGTTTACTTATGTTAGGAAGAGGAGGCGGCAGGAATCCACCATCGGCAACCGTCAGAATGTGGGCAGTGGACAAGCCACGTTAGGAAACTGCACCCAGAGTTTCTGGTTCATATTCAGTGGAGACTGCTGATCGTTCCAGAATTCCAGTGAACCATTACGACCAGATCCATTTCCAAATCCCTGAGGAAGAACGAAAACGATGAATATCACTCGGTTGTTATACTACTATAGCTTGTAGTCAGAACAAGTTGCACGGAGATGGTTCAAATTTTGATTGCCATCCAAGGATAATGAACCGGTGATAAACTATTGGGCCTCTTGCATTGACATTTGACATGACATCGGTAACATATGGAAAAGGTTAGGCACCCAAGGAAGTCTATCTCAATTAAAAGATGGGCATGACTTACGTTTACGGGAATCCCTAGTGATCTCCTCTAACTCACAGACATAGATGCACTTGGAAATGTCAATCTCACCTCATCAGTGAACAAGCGGTGGTAGTTGGTTCACTTGTGCAGATCATTATGATCGATTACAATTTACACCCCTGGTACCCATGCCAACAGCGCCAATGGTAAAAGAGATGGAGGACTGCACCCATCAATCCCAAGGTAGAACTACAGATAGACACTTCAACAAGAAGTCGTAAAAGCAAGAACTGATCAAAAATGGTTGGCCAATATTAGGGAGAGGGGGCTTCAGGAATACAACCCTCACAGGATCACACGATCATATCCACATGACACTCCGAGTGAGTGAACAACGTCATCAGAAGAGGGGACATCCAATTTTTAACGTCCTCACGGATTTCAGGAACCACGCAAGCCAGCGTTAAACCACTCGATCTGATTGATCTTCTCTGGCCAAATGACTAATTCAAATTGTTTTTTCATGATCCCATGGCACTTTTGCAAAATAAGAGTTTGCAGTATCAAGACTGACGGAGTCAATCAAGAAAACCAATAACAGTTTAACGCAAAGCATGACTTGTTGGAGATACTGTCATTTCCTTATTGCAGGGACTAACATTGTACCTCGCCCCATAATATCTAAAGAATTATGTGAGTGGCATGTGGATCATGCTTTTATAATGCTTATTGTGTGGATCATGCTTTTGTAATCCTACTAGTAGTAGGATTCATCGCTCAGGTCCTGTAGAACTATAAATCCTAATAGCACCCCTTTCCCAAGTCATAGTTAAAGACTTAAAGTAGGATTTGAGTCACCATACAAGATACAACATTTGTAACTAAGGAATGGATGGTGGATTAGTCGTATGGTGAGTTATGGTCTGCTACATGATTACGGTGTGCCGGTGATAAATACCGTGCATCTGCCATCATCCCTCGCAGCTAGGGCAAGTTTTGACACTCAACTTATCCTGGTAGAACTACTATATATATACGTCTGGCAAGATAAAAACAACCAACAAAACGAGTCAAGAACGCTATCCGTTCCATCTTTCAACAATGTGTAAATAATACACTACTAGGAAGAGGCCGGATGCGCCAGGAATCCACCATTCGCCCAAGATCAGACCTTATGACCTTTGATCAACAGGCAGTATTATCCGAGGATGCGCGTTCTGGTTCCACCCAAAATACTTCAGACAAAAAATGGCTTCCTCAAGTACAAATCAGTAGCTTGGATATGGTATAAATTGCGTTGTTCTGGTAGCAGCAGAAACTGCAGTGTGACTGTGTGACCAAGCCACCGACCAATGTGTGGCGCGAAGTGCCGCAAGACGATTGCACTGAACCATTACAGTGATATCCATTTCTGAAGCAAAATGCAATATCTGAAACCATGTGTGCAGTTCAGTTGTTACCACAGTAGTACTTGCATCACGTTCCAGGGAGTGGTTCAAAATTTGATTGCCATACAAGGATACTGATGAACCAAGTGATAAACTTGGACTTCCTTGTGTGGACATGGTGTTGGTGACATATTGATTAATACTCCCTCCGTATCCATTTATTTGACATTTTGGACATCATCAGCCAAATTAAAGAGCTAGTACATTTACTTGTTTACCCTCTATAGTAGTTATCTACTCCTTTTGTTTGTACGCTCATTCTACCGCTTGTTCTGGAAACTAGGAAGCAAGTGACGTGGAGGCAAAAGGGGTAGAAACGGAAGATGGTCTTGTCATTGAGTACGGGCGTCAAATATTTTGAAGCTTTCCAGATTGCACTACAGACGACAACTAAATCGATTCGGAGGGAGTACCTAGAAGCCTGAGCGAGTTTGATCCCAAATAAGATATGTGCGTAACTTGAGCGTTCAGGCATTCTCCTGCTACATATCCTCTTCATCCACCGAAAATGTAGCACTAAGACATATCAATCTCAGCTCAATAACAGAAGATGGGTTTTTTTAGAACAATAACAGAAGATGGTTGTTCATTTACTCATGCAGACGGTTATGGTTGGTTCATTATCTAAAAAAAATTATGGTTGGTTAACTTGTGACAGTTATGGGTGGTTAACTTACACCCCCGGGGATATATAAAATAGTTGCCAAGAAGTCAAGGAAGGTAGTATCAAATTTTATCCATAAAAAGTGTGTAGGTTATGCACTTGTCTTAGGAAGAGGAGGCGCCGGGAACGAAGCTACTACTAGACGTCAGTCACCTTCGAGACAGTACATAAGCTGCTGACACAACCCGTGGCCGCCGTTTGCAAATTCCCTCAGCACGGCCCATTGAAAGACCATGAAGTCCACGAAAACCACGAAAGCGTGCACTGCATCCATCAGTGACACCATTCACCAAAACGAGAGGATTGCTAGTTGAGTCGTGCTGCCGCCGGCGATTGGCAGCAGATGGATAACCGGTGGGCAAGAAGACTCACCATCACAAAAAGATTCAGCTAAAAACTGAAAAGAGGAAAAAAAAGAAACACGTGTATGATTAACTTGCTAGAGTGAGGACCGAGCCTAGCTCGGTTGGTAAGCCGCCCGAGCTGCCAGACCCAGGTTCGATCCGCAGGAACGACACCTGCGTACCTCACGGGGCATTTATTCCACAGCAGACGCACGAATGTGCGGTGTCGAGCGGCTGTTGTGGCTCTCGCAGTTGTCTGCTGTTGTAAAAGAATTATCTCGTCTGTCCCACACCAAAACACAGGTCTAAGACCAGCCTCATCTCACGTGTGTTGCGGTGCCGTTGTGTATGGGTGGGGTAGGGGTTCGAAAATTTTCTCGATTTGTGTGAGAATGTCTTCTTCTTAATACAATACTAAGGGGTGGTCTTACTCCCCGCAAATCGAATTTTTTTTTAACTTGCTAGAGTTGATCTAATTGTGTCACAACAGCTTGGTAGTAGTATACGATTAAAAATTTGACAATGGAATCAAGCCATCCAAAGGGTAACCAGTAATGAATTTAGAATTCTTGAATGGAGATGGCCGGTGTTGGTTAGGCATCTAAGTTTTGAATATATCTATCCCAATTAATACAGTGATATCCACCCTACCGGTGGAACTATGCAAACTCAGATCTGGAGCGCCGAATCTCCATCCGACGGCCGCGGAGATAGGACCTGCAATTTTGCATTCAGACGCCCGCCAGCTCCCTCATCCTCCCCTGTCGCTTTGCACTTAACCCACCCACCTCCCCTCCCCCTTCTGACCACGGACGAAGCGCCCCCGCTCGGCTGGTTCCTCGACGAAGCGCCCCCGAGTCAAGCGCCCCCGAGTCAAGCGCCCGCGCCTCTCTCCCCAACCGGTGGAAAAATCGCCCTAGCGCCGCCGCCACCCAGCAATCCCGTCCGCCGCGACGGGCTTCCGCGCGCCCCGTCCTGGAATCCTGGCGCCGCCCCTGAAGTCCCCGCCCGCCGCCCTGGAATCTCCGCCGGCTGCCCCTCCAGTCGCAGCCCGCCGCCCCGGGACCATGCTCCGTCCACGGGACTCGGAGAGCATGGCGCCGCACCGCCGTTCAAGGCTGGGCGGGCAGTGCCTCCCCGGCCGCGTCGCAATGGAGAAGGCACGTGACCTGCAGGAAGCGTATCAATGGAGTCTGAAGCTGTTTGTCGCCTGTAATGCCTTGTGTTGGCTGCTGTTGTGGAAAAATGCCTGAAATTGTGTAATGCCTGAACATGTGTGATGAATGGCAATAGCAATTGTGCAGATTCTCCTGCTTTGCTCATGTATCGTGCTGTGCAATTGTGACTAGTATGTAATGCAATTTTGTGTGGAGTATGATAATGAATTAAATCGATGATTTTATTGTCCAATTGTGTGTGAACTGCTGGAATGGTTCTGGAACAGATGGAATTGTGCCTTAACTTGACTGCATGAGCTTCTGTAATGCCAATGGCAAAATTGTGCTTCAGCCAGCCAATAATCAGATTGGATAAAAACTGAATTGCGTGAGCTTCTGTAATGCCAATGGAAAAATTGTGTCGTGTTCAGGCCTTTTGTTTCAATTGCTGCTTACACATCAAAGAAATTCAGTAATACTTTCACAGAAATTCAGTGATGCTTCTTAGATTCAGAAATTCAGTGATGCTTCTTAGATTCTGTAATGCTTCTGAAGATGCTGGTTCTAAGAATCTGGGAACTTCAAGTACATTACCATAATAGACTATGATGTTCCCAGGAGATGATAGAAAGTTATACTATCTTGCAAAATCGACCAGCTAGCACTGTTTAACACCCGAAAATTACCCTTTGCAGCAAACTAGAGTGTATGGCAAATGTGCCTCGGCTGCAATGTCAATTGTGGGATACACTAAAAATTAAAGATAGCTGCTGGAAAAATTAAAGATAGCTCCAGTAAAAATTAAGAATATAAGGCATTAGTACTACACTGTTAGTACTAATTAATATGATAGCTGGTGCAGCAGTTCCAGTAGAATATTACACAAATCAAGGAGGAAAAATATAAAGGATACACAGGGAGACATTATACTGAGCTGAAACAGCGAAGCTACAAAATTTCACCCAAAGAACCTTACTTTCCTGCAATGTCACACATGCTTGTCAATAAGAGAACATGCCATTTTTCAGAGTCAAAGCTGAACAAGTAATAAGTATATACTGAAATTGATATACTGAAATTGATATACTGACATTGATATACTGAAATTGATATACTGACATTGATAAACTGAAATTGATATACTGAAATTGATATATTGAAATTGGAAAAAATGATATACTGTTCACAACCAGCCAAAATGATATACTGATCACAACCAGCCAAACAATCAGGCAACTCGGTTCAAGTTCAATGGGCAATTTCGTGCATCATGATCCACTATTTGCTTGCATCTCGAACACTTCCTTTTCGTTGGTGGCTTCTTCTCCTTGCTCTTCCTAATTCTTTTGGCTCGTCCTTTGGACACGATGTCAGTTGGTGGATGTATCTCAACTTCATTTGGAATTTTGCTACCAAGGAATGATTCAAACTCATCCTGTTTATTAACTGTAGCAGCAGGAATTATTTTTTTGAGAGGTTCTTCAAGGTTGCATAAACTAGAATATAAAAATTGCACCCCTAGTTCAGAGTTCTTGGCCATTTGGATTAGGTCTTCGAACTTGTTGCGTGATTCTGAAATTTTTTTCCGCATAGCCACCTCCATAGGATCTTTCGCATTTTCATCCAAGAGGTTGCCTTCCTCATCAAAGAACACTTCTATGTGAAATCAAAGGTTTGAAGTCAACACTAGCCCACATAGAAAACAACAGCTATACAAAAAAATGTCGTGTAAGCTCACCTTTTGCATCTTTTCTCCCATCTCTTCATAATATAAATCAATGGTATCTCATTTTGCTTTTCACCTCTAAGGACTTGTATGACATGACGACACGGGATGCCATAGGACTCATAAAATTTACAGGAGCACGTACCAAACATGTTTGACTTGTTCATCTGAACCACTCACTCTTTTCCAGATAGGCTGCTGATGGTGACAATTTTCATATCTTCGGACTCCGAAATCCCTTGAATAATGCAATGATCTCTTGCAACTATGAGTTGTTCATGAAACTTTATGAAAACTACATGTGTATATATTGCACTACATTGCTTCTCCATGGCCCATGATGTCAGCAATTTAGGATTGCTGTGAAGACTTGCATTGTCAGCTTTCAACTCCTCTTCGCGCTGGCACTCCAATGCTGTGTCAAACATCAACCAAAACTCAACGAAGCTCAATTTTCGATGAATGAAACGGTTAAAAAATTAATTTGCATTCTCTGATCGTGATGTGGTCCTAAGAATTCATGCTAGAGGTACGTCCATTAAGTATGTCGGAATCCATGAATGTCGCATATCAAACTTTGTGGAAAACCACTCATTTTTCATGAGCCCATATTTTGTCATGATAGCATTCCATTCAGACACAAACTCATCAGGATCCTCGAACCCCATACACACTTGCCGAATCTAACCCAGAACTCCTCGTCCTCTCTTATGGAGGGACCGACCTTCTCAGGTACCTTATCCATTATATGCCATATGCAAAATCTAAGATGAGGTGGTACTTGACCCATAGCCTTAAGAAAGATCTGAAGCAACCACACATATGACTCGATCTTTTCATCAGCCAAGAAGGAAAACACTTTGCAGGTGATGATTGACTCCAGTAAATGGCACAAACTTCATATCATATTGGTTAGTGGTATATGTTGCATCTACCGAAAGCACATCACCAAATAGACTATAATTTTTCCTGCATGTGGCATCTGTCCAAAATACACGAATAAGTCGGCCTTCTTCATTCACCATGAAGTCATAAAAGAAGGCAGGATTTACTTCCTTCTTTCGCTCAAGCTGTCCCACAAACATTTGTGCGTCAGCATCCTTGATTTTGCTCCTGAGGTCACGATAATAGTTCTGCAAATCCCTCCGCGTGCAACCAACATTCTCAGGACCACCGTCACTGACTTGAAAAAGTCGAAATGCCATGGACGTGCCAATGCTAGCCTTATGACAATTGAACAAAGTACTCTTTGCCCTCTCACTAACATTACGGTTAGATCTTAGCAAGTGCCTCTTATCCGGCGATACAAAACCATGGTTGTGCTCGTAAACCACTGAAAATATCCGATACTTCTTGTCACTCTCAAGCTTCACAACAATATGTGCCGGACAGCCACATCTGGTTTCCATCACATTTGGTGTCTTCCTTTTTTTCTAGATTCATCTGTAACATTTTTACACTCTTCTTTCTGTACCCTTCTCTTGCACAACAATACCGCTTGAATAATATAGCCTCATTTCCCTTTTTGTGCTGACCAACACGAACACCGAAACCATTATCATGTGCATACGATTTGTAAAATTTCTCCACATCTGCGAGTGTATCAAAAAACCATTCCAACCTTAGGCTTCAAATGTTCATTGTGCACTGCATGGAAACCATTAATGAAGGGCTGATCATCAAACCATTCATGATGAAAGTAATGTTGAACAAATAGGGAGAACAAATATAGCATCTTTAGCAATGATCATGGACTGAACTGGTTCACATCATGCATGGCTACACTATATAAAAATCACAGGGGTAAAAACAGAGAGCTATGTGAGAAACTAACCACGGCGTACAGGGCTACCGGAGTCCTCAACATCGCGGGCTTCCGACGATTCACGGGCAAGTACAGCACGGGCTTCCACTGAGAAAATAATTTCTGTGATCAGTTATTTTCTACCAAAGCAAAAATGAAAATGAAATAAAACAACGTCGCGGAGTCCATAGCTGAGAAACTAACCACGTGACGAAGAGCTCCCAGAGTTCATGGCGTGATCGGCGGGCGGCACCTGGTCGTCCTGAACGATGGGGAGAGGCGGCTGGAACTCCTGAACAGCAGGTGCCGGGGGTTGGCTTGCCTGAACGGAGGGTACCGGAAGCTGGTGCGCCTCAACGGAGGACGCCGGGTGCTGCTGCCGGTCCTGAACGGCGGGCACCGATGCCGCCTCTCGTGCATGGTGGACGGGCGGCGGCTGGCGTGCTTCAACGGCGCCCTCCAGGGGCGTCTGGCCTTGAACGGCGGGCGAGGATGTCCGGCCTTGAAGCGCCGGCGGCATCTGGTGGGCACCGGAGTGCATCACCTTTGACGGCGACGATGGATGGTGGTGACGGGAAAACGAATGGCCTCTGGCGGTAACGATGGACGGTGGCGACGGGAAAACCAATCGTCCCGCTCAGCTCGGTATTCCACCAGGGGGGTCCGGAGCGTCGGGGGGTCATGTGGAAAAACTGATGGGAGGTTGAGGGGGTGGCGGGCGTTTTTTTGCAAAAAGTTCCCACCTATCTCCCGAGCCTTTAGACTGGATCTAGCGGTTCAAATCTGAGTTTGCATAGTTTCCACCGGTGGAGTGGTTTCCACCTGATACGCTCCCAATTAATACATGTGCAAATTCGCAAAAACAAGATTATTACATGTGCAATACAAAATGCTCACAAGTCACATCAATATCAGCTCTGTAACTAAGGGATGGTTGGTGGGTTAGTCACATGGTGAGTTATGCTCTGTACACGATCACGGTGTGTCGGTGATAAATAGCATGCACCTTCCATCTCAGTCACAGCTAGAGCAAGTTAACACTCATCTTATCCGGTTAGAACCAACAAGAAGTCTGGCAAGATAAAAACAGCTGACAAAAGAAGTCAAGAATACCACCGCGTTCAATCTATCAAAACTGTGTAAATCATACACTATTAGCCTATTAGGAAGAGGAGGTACCAGGAATCTACCGCTCTCGAACGATCAGGCCCTATTGCCGATCGGCAGCGTTATGAGAGGAAACGTACCTTCTGGTTTCGCCCAAGAAACAACAGGCAAAGATGAAAAATCTGTACAACCAAACAATAGTTTTGAGTTGTTCTGTTAGCAGCAGGAGCTGCAGTGTGACCAGGCCACCCCCCCCAATGGGTGCAGAAGTGCTACAAAATGACTGCGGGAGCCGGGAGATCCATTTCCAAAGTCAAGAACAGAGCGGATGGCTATATGGCATGGACTATTGCCCCCTCATCATGGTCCAAATTTTCCTTTGAAGTTTTTTAGATATTGAAGAAGTTAGCTGCATGTTTTAGTATTTTTGCCCATTAATCTGCTTAACTGTATTCCAATCCTAGTTCCGTCACTGTCGGCCATCACTAACGATTTTTTTTTAAGACGTGCAAAGCACGTTTTTCATTAAGAGAAGAGAGAGTTACAAAACGCCACAGTGGGAGAATCCCCAAAGAGCGAGGAAACAAGATGGTTACAACTGAAACAAACAAAGAAAAGAATCCACACCACCCTCACAAGAGAGAGTAGCACTAGGGAGAAGGGTACAACGGAGAGCCCCCTAAGGACAACCAGGGACTGCACATGAGCACCGAGAAGACCCGCACATCACCGCTTGCCAAACAACTTGCTGGAGCGGCGGCCGAAGTGGACGATCTGCAAGACGAAGCCTTCAGGAAGGGAGCGACGACGCCGCCACCATCGTCCGCCCACCCGCGAAGGGGCAGACCAGGTCTTCACCTGGCAATCAAAGGCGATCGGAGGCCGCGACAATGCCCCCAGCAGGGTAAGTCACGGAAGGGACGCAACCATTGTCGGCCTAGGCGAAGCCAGACAAGGCTTTCGCCCAGGCCTCGAAAGCCAATCCACATAACCGGTCGCAGCAAGCAAGGAGAGAGGAAGGCGATGGAGAACGCAGCGGGAAGCCTTGGCGATAACGTTGGAGCACAGGTGCAGGGAACCGCCGCAACCAAGACAACGGCAGCAGCGCCCCCCGGGACCAAACGTAGCCGCCCGAACCAACTCGCCGCCTAAACGCCGACTGCAACCTGACGGAGGATCCAAACCGTCACACCGCGGGCCCCAAGAGGAGGGAGGAGCCGGGGCCACCGACAGGAGAAGGGCAGCGGCCCTAGCAGAGGGGGGCACAGCGGCCGCCGGCACGGGGGAAGGGGCCGCGGCCGCCAGCCCAGAGAGGGACGCCGGTAGGGGGGAGCCGACTGCCCAGGAGGGGCCGCGAGCGACAACAGGGAACTTCAGCAGGCGTAGTCCACGAGGTCGGCGGGGAGGTGGCGCAAACGGCCGGCGTTGGCGAGGAGGAGCTGAGGCTGTCGTCGAGGATGCCGGGACGGAGGATGATGAGAGGGAGGCCGGCACGACTGGAGCAGGGGGCTTCCGCAGCAGGACCGAGGCGAGCACGAAAAGGTGGAGGAGTCGGTCGTGCCCGCAGCCAGGCGGGGGGAAGAGCACCGCCGGCAAGAGGGAGGGCTACAGGCGACGGCGGGGCGGAGGTCCGGTGGGGCCGCGGCCTGGCAGGGCGTCGGGTAGGGATTGGCCGCCTGCCAGGACCCCGGGTCGTGACGGAGCAGCCGGCCGTCCCGCACCTGCACCAGGAGGAGGGGCGCCGGGATTGCAGAAGGGCCCCGGCCGGAAGACTTCCCCCCGCAGCACCACGCACCCTCCCATCCACCCGAAGGCGGCCACGGGGCCAGGCAAGAACGCGGCCACCACCAGCTCAGCGAAAACCAAGCCTCCGGCTGCCGCACCCGCACCCCCTCCGCAGCAGGGCATCACTAACGATTTCAACTTCACATCCTCCAAGGATACTGAACCAAATGACAAAGTTGGACTTCATGTGTGGAAATAGCTTCTTTTTACGGTTCAAATGTGATCCTAGCTTCTATTAGGAAGAGGAAGCGCCATGAATCCCCCCACGCAACTAGCCATCAGAACGAACAAGATAGGATCACTTTGATTGAAGTACTACCCTGGCTAGTACTCCACGACACTTGCAAAGTGTAAGAGCTCTCAAAATAAAAAATGTAAGCAACAAAGCCTGATGAAGAAAACGGATAACATGTTGCGTAATTCGTTGGTGCCGTATTGTGTGGGCGGCATGAACACCCAAATCCCTCACCCCACAATATCCAAAGAATTATGTGAGTGACATGTATGGGTCATGCTTTTACACTACGACTGAACCTCAACATTAAGAGGCAGGGTCAGGAGGAGCTGAACACACTACTCTCAGTACCATGGTGCAAAAATGATGACCACCCGTACATCGGCAATACTGCCTTATTATCATATCTTGGCAATACCACATTATTATATCTCGCCGCCAAAATTGACTCCCTGCGAAAACAGAACAGGCACTAGGTCCCTTCTCTACGCTGCATAAGCTTAAGACAGAGATGAGGCTGTATATCTGCTATTGGAAGATGCTGCTCACGGAGCCATCACGGTGAACATGCCAGATTGTTTCTGCCACAAGGTTTGCCATTGAAAGCACCGTCAGCTGGGGGAAGCATTTGTCTTCTGGCAGCAGGATAGAGTTTGTCACTATAACCTCCTCAAAGATGCCCCCGGAAAGCCTTTCAATTGCAGGAGGGCTGCAAAGCAACGGCATTAGTATGAATATTCTTTCGAAGCATAAATTATGTGAATGCACGGACAGCTTGTTCAAGCTGACATTTCAAGCAACCTGCTATTCTGAAATAATTTTACTGTACATTACTACCATAATCTGGCAGTAAATTAACAACATCAAATTTAACCAATTTTTTGGCATTTGTCAAAAAAAAATCTTTCAAGCACCTTCCAATTCCAACACCAAAATACCAAGGATAGCATGTAGCGGGCTAGCGGCCTCATGTTCTTGAATAAGTTGTCACAAGCGGATGCTATCTTGGAGTTCACTTGAAGTAAACTGGATATAAGAGTGGCCCATGGCAAATGCCACAATTTGTAGTTACCTACACAATTCAATTTTACCTAAAGTCCTAAACAAAATGGCATCCGCAGTACAACAGATCTACACTCTACTCAATCATGCATGTGTTAACATACATATTACCAGACAACAGGAAGGTAAGAAATAGCTTGCTTTGGATAATAAGGTTATTTGTACAATAGTCAAGAGAACCTGAGAAAAAAGCTATGCTTTTTTTGTACAGGCAGAAAATAAAAGCTAGGCTTGATGACTCTACTGAACAAATTTTTAGATTAGCTGCTAGCTCTGGTGGCCTGGTGTGCCCCACAAGAGTGGCAAAGTTAATATGACCTACAGATTTTAACTGTGAATGGTATGCTGCTGTAATTGTAACCAGTGTCATGAACCTACTTTAAGAATAATATTAGAAAAAGGTCAATGATGAAGCATCACATCAGTTATGTTCTTTGCCATAACAAAAACTAAAAGCAGAATGTTCAATATAGCCAACTAGCAAACCTGAAAACAGCATGTGTACAACAAGCATAGACAGCTTCAGCTCCCTCCTGTTTTAATAAAGCTGCAGCACTAGTGATTGTCCCTGGGTTTGATTAATATCAAATGAGTGAATATTGTAAGGAATACAGACAAATATGTATATAACCCAAAAAAAAATTGGGAAAAAACAGATTGCCAACCTGCTGTGTCAATCATGTCATCAACCATGATAGCAACTTTCCCTTTCACATCACCAATTAAGTGCATGACCTGCAGGGCATAGTCAGAACTCAGAAGTAGGAAGCTCAAAAATACAGTCCTTAACTCCTTATTGCAAGCCACTACAAGTGATTGCAGATATCAACACATGTCAAAACAAGGATGACTGGGTCAAAACCAACAAAATACAGACACATTAATGAAACATTGGCTGATAACAACATTAACATACAATTTTAGTATCTTATAAACTACTAATTTATGGTGAAATCATAATATTTGATCAAATTTAAACTCATAAAACTGAAAGGAAAAAAAGTTTGGGGAGTCCTATCCTGTTTCCAGGAAGTCGACAAAGAAATGGCACTGTGAAATTAAATTTACTTTGATTCAAAGGTTATCCATTCTCACCTCTGACATATTGTGGCCCTGTCTTCTTTTATCAACAATAGCTAAAGGAGCATCAAATAATTTTTTGGCAAATGCACGTGCTCTGACAACACCACCCACATCAGGAGAAACAACCACAAGATCTTCAGATATTGTCTTGCTGGCGAGGTAATCCAGAATCACAGGCTACATATAACAAAGATGACAATAATTAGCTATCAGCTCAGGATTTCAGCTATAGAGCTTCTTTACAAGGAGACGCAGTGTATAAAAACTGCAATATCAAAGGAAGCACTTCTGCTAATACTACCTGCCCATATATATGATCCACAGGAATATCAAAGTACCCCAATGCTTGTGAAGAATGAATATCACACACAATGACACGGTCACTTCCAGCTTCTGTAAGTAAATTTGCAGCAAGTTTGGCAGTAATGGGCTCACGCCCTTGAGCCTGCAAGACCGGAGAGAATGTCTCAGTTCAACAAAGGGGGAGTCAATCTTCAATTCAGGCTGTACAACTCCAATCCTCCCACTTAATATCTGGAGACCCCCTCCGCCCCCAAATTAATATTTGTTTTACCTTCTCTAGATAGAGAAGCCAAAATGAATAGTAATTTGGGATGGAAAAGCTCATGCATGATAGATGATTTTGCAGAATTAAGGAAGCTGGGGGAGGGAGGGGAGGGGAGGGGGGGGGGGACTTTATTAACATGTATACAATAAATTTGAGGCACAAAAAAAGTTGGGGCACCAAGCAAGTTGACAACTTTACTGCATGAAAATCAGCACCAGCAGACAACAATCCTTGATAAGTAGCTCAAATGTTAAATCTTGTTTTGATGATGTTATCTTTACTTACATTTAGGCAGGAAACAAGTAGAAAAATACAAAGTATTAAATTCTGAATCTGGACTTGATATAGACTAAAACTGTAAATCACTTAGCTAATACCTTTCTGTCTGCTCTGGCATACCCAAAGTATGGGATGACAACAGTAATAGACCGTGCTGAAGCCCTCCGACATGCATCAATCATGATGAAGAGCTCCATGAGGTTTTCGTTGACTGGAGAGCATGTTGGTTGGACCAAGAACACATCACAGCCTCTCACGCTCTCTTGCAGTTGCACGTAAATTTCTCCATCAGCAAAGCGCTTGATGAGGATCTTGCCAAGGTCTACACCCAGGTAAGCAGCAATTTCCTAGAAGTAGATACAGAGGAAGGCATAAGTATGCAGTTTGCAGTAGCAAGTCCACAATTGCCAATCAGTGCATTAAAAACCATAGCAAATCAAACACATTAAAAACCAAAATGTGTACATGTAGAAAATCTGCTGTATTACATCTGCTGGAAAGGTGCACATCCCTTTCGTGTCTATTTTAGTGGTACTGTCAGAAAAGTCACTTTCGCAGTCATTTTTAAAAAAAGGTACAAATCCATAAATCACTGTACATTTTTAAAAAAATATTCGCGTTACAGCTGCCAGGGGTGACATCCGTTCATGTAAAAAGCACCAAATCAAGTGGGAACAGTGGCATTTGACGACTTAAAACCACTATAGAACAAGAAATCAAGCACCATAATTAAAAAAAGCTTATTTTCTTTCAGTGAGTAACCGAGCGACGAGGGAGGAACAGAGCAGGCGAACCCACCTGGGAGAGCGGGCGGTTGGCCGTGCCAGAGAAGATCTTCATCCTGGAGTCCCGCGCATCACTTGGCAGCGCCGCGAGCCTGGCCTCCTGCGCGGGCGCCTTCGGCGTCCACACCGCGCCCCGCGGCTGGACCCCGCCCGTCCGCTTCCCCGCATCCACCACGCGCAGCTTCTCGCTCCCGAGCACGCACCTCTGCGCAGACCGGGAAAAGGGGAAAAAACACAGCAAAGACCTCAGCACCAGTCAGAGTCACCACCACGCGGAACGCCGATCTTAGAGCCCATCGCCCACTCCGCGCCCCACGAACGAGATGGAGGCTCACCGGCGAGCGGAAGCGCGGGGCGGCGGCGCGGAACGACGAGGAGGCGGCGCCGCCTCCGCGGCTGCGGCGCGGGGAGAGGAGCAGGGACGACGCGGTCCCCGGCGCGGCCGCGGTGGCCGCCATGGGTGAGGAGGGAGGTGGCGCGCGCCGGCCGGCTAGGGTTCTGGCTGGGAGTGTTGCGGAGGGCGGCGGAGGGGAGGGGCGGCTCGGGCGAGTGGTTCTCTTTGGAGTGCGGGCGCTCGGGGTCGGGGGTGGCGGCGGGGATGGTGGCGGTCTTTTTTGTGCGGGTCGGGGGATTCCTTTTCTGCGGTACTCCGTATTTTAATTGATATTAGGTGCGTGGCGCATTCGCGCTTGGTGGAGTGATTCCGCTAATTTGGGCATGAAGGTTGGGGTTTATATATAAAATGGAAATAATCGATGCTTTGAAGAATTGCAGTCGCATCCAGTTATTTTGTGTAATTGAGTTTGACGCCGTATAAGGGTTTGTTTGAAACCTAGAAATTTTTTATAGGACTCCTAAAAGATTCCACTACAAACGGTATCATTGGGTTAATGGGAAAAAGTACGGGGGTAAGTGGACCTTGGTAGTGTTGGGATCTACTCCCTCCGTCCCGCTATGATCGTCGTTGAAGCTACAGAAATGTGTACCTGAATGATCGTCGTTTGCTAGCAACTCTATAGGCCTAGTAGTTGTACCGCAATGATTATCTTTTTCAGTCCCCCATCGTGAGCTCCCCCACCACCCTGTATTGCATGTTTATATGTGCAAAGTGGATGTGGATAGAGATTTGTTTAATGTACAAAAAGTTACGGCACCTCTAAATGCTACGTGTAGTGCTTCAGCCTTTATGGCATGCTCATACAAATATAGGGGTAACAGAGTCTTTTATGTGTTGCATTGGTTGGTGGGTTTTTTGCCGACGACGATCATAGAGGGACAGAGGGAGTAAAGGATTTGAATTGTTTTATGCGAATTAATGTGGTCCACATTTTGATATTTTGTTCTATCTTAGTATATGTTTGTTTACAATCAAATATGGACCGTTGGTAACCTATTGACATTACTATTTGATTATGCAAGGATCCAATTCTTATACGATCTTGATGTGGAAATAAGTATCGATTAGTGGATTGTGGAACTCTCCTAGCCAACCAAAGCGATGTTCCGTCGTCGTGGAATATATGCCATGTTGTTAAATTCTTGCCACGGTCGATAGTACTAAAGTGTCATTCTTGATACGAATTTCGGTACAACAACCCCCCCCCACACCTCAAAAGTAAAGTAAGTTCTAACTCTTAGGGATAAAATTACATACAATATCCATATCACGCAAAATGGAAGTATTACATCATATTAGTTTCAGATAAATTAGAGAGAGATAGAGAGACCAGTTTGGTTGTAGAGGTATAAAAAAAGTACCCTTGCTCCAAACAACATGAAACTTTGTTTACAATTAACATACATGATCTTCAACTATTCACGATCATTTGCCAAGCTTAAAAAGGTAAGGCAGTAACCTTTGTAGCCCAAGCACACAACTAGAGCTTAGCACCTTTTGTAGGTCAAGGCACTATAACCTTTCCGAATTCCAAACAAACCAGGGGTCGCAGTTGGCAAAGTGCACCGAGCCTCGGTTGGCCCCACCTGCATACGCCCGCGGTCCACCGCGTCCACCGGCGGAAACCGTCCTGTCTACGCAAAGCAACTTGCACGTTGGCCCCAGCACGCGCGGGCCCCACGTGTCTGCCCCCCATGCGGCCGGCCGTATCGAACGACTTCTTCGGTCTTCGGGCCAGCCTGCAGAATCCTGGCACGCCCACCGCGCGCGCGTTGCACGTGCCGCGCGAGGAGAGAGGGGCGACACAGATCCAGCACGAGGTGAGAGCCAAAGAACCAAACGGCTACAACTGCAACATTTTTTACTCGTTTTTTTAACGGGCCTTTTGACTTTTCTGCCTCTCTCTCCTTCTTGAATGTCACGCACGAAAGGAGGGAGGAGGAGGCCCGAAGCCGCCTCGTTAGAAAAATTTTGGATCTACTTTCAAGACCTATTAAGAAAATCAATCTCTATATCTATACTACTAAAAAAAATCAATATTTCACAAATCGTCGCTCAGCGTCTCTCCGCTCCGCGCCTCGCGCCTCCGCTCCGCGGCCTTCCGCACCGCACATCACGCCTCCGCTTCCTGATCCCGCGTCCGCTTCCTCCTTTCCACCCACGCATCCGCTCCCTTCCGCATCTCCGCGCGACGCGTCTCCTCCTTCCCCTCGTGCTCCGCCTCCCCCCGGAACCCTACCTTCCTGTCCTCCTCCCTGCCGCCGTCCTCCCCTCTGGATCTCTCCTTCTTCTTTTTTTCTCAGCTGCCGCCGCCTCGCCTCCTCCCGTGGCCACTTTGCCTTCGTTGGCCGTCGTAGGACCCGGAGATCTTCCCGTCCCGGATGGTCGGCACCGGCGTTTGGGTCCCCCCCCGGCGAGATGGCGTCAGACGACGACCGGTCGGTGGCCGCGGACTCGTGGTCGATCAAGAGCGACTACGGCAGCACCCTCGACGACGAGCAGCGCTACGCCGACACCACCGAGGTCCTCCTCGCCTCGTCCTCCACCTCCGTCGCAACCGCGCCCTCCGCGTCGGTCGCCGTCAACCCCTCCTCCGACTTCAGGTGAACTGATTCGACTCCGTTCTTCTTGTACTCGTGCCGCGAAATGAGCGACATTCTGCGATCGGATTCCTTGTGCTGGGGAAAAGAAAGGGGGTCGATTCTCTGCCCCCCTTGTCCCCACGTAAGTCAAGCCTTCTCTGTCCCCTCGCGCGATCCATCCCCACGTCCGCTCCTCGCGTCTGAATTTGGCGTGCGTCACCGTGGCCAATCCCTCGCGCGACCCATCCATCCATCCCACACGCATCGGAGTTACATTCCAACCCTAAATCGCCGCGATCATCAACCCAGGGTGCTGCTGCCGTCATCGATCCAGGACGCCGCGGCCGTCAACAACGATCCAGGGCGCGACCGCCGTCCCTAACGTCGCCGCCGCCGTCAACAACGCTCCCGGGTGCCGACATCATCGACCCAGCACCGCTGCCATCATCGATCCAGGACGCCGCTGCCGGCAACATCGATCCAGGGTGCCGCCGCCGTCGCGATCCAGGGCGCCGTCAACAACGATCCCGGGTGCCGACGTCAACACCGGAACACTACATCTCATCTTCGGCTGTCGTCTCCTACATTGAAAATCACTACCCGGCGACTCCTGGTGGGTCGTGATTCCGTTATGTTCATGAATTCCCAACGAGTCATGTTCCTGTGCCTGCATACTTTGTTATGGTCCTGAACTCCCAAACCACTTGTGTGCCTGGTTCTATTTATCAGAGCAAATTTGTCTTGCAACCTGCAGCCATGAAATATTTGGAAGGAAACTTCTCCTATATGCCTTGCCAGCACCAGTAGTTTGTGCACTACAACCGCCAAGGTGACATGTTTTTTTTAGACAGAGAGTAGTTAGAATGGCACGTCGCCTTCAATTAAAAGTTCTGACCTCAAGTATTTACTATCTTAAAAATACCATTGTATTGATATACTTAATTAAATTAAGAAATCACTCAAAACAAGTAATTATAATAACTGGTGACATCTGCACTTCAAAATAGCTATGCTTTACGTCATGAGAATTCACCAATTTTAAGATGTTTTATTATACAAATTACATTGATGCATGGTTGGGATAGAAAAAAAATGATAAGCAGAATTAGTTAAAAACAACTAGAAGAATTTTGCAAAATTATGTTTCACTAAGAAATATAAATCGGAAATATGTTAGAATATCACTGTACAACAAATACGTCATAAAATAAAAATCAAGAAATAAAATAAAACATAATTACACGTAGGGGATGTTTAAATTTAGAGTGAAACATTTTGTGGTGTTACATCAGATGCTTAATAGTGGAATGGATGTTCAGATACTAATAAAAATACTAATTACATAACTCGCTTAAAAATCACAAGTTACATTTTTAAGCCTAATTATTCCGTCATTAGCGCACATTTATTGTAGCACGACATTATCAAATCATGAATTAATTAGGTTTAAAAATTATTTTGTAAAATTTATCGCAATCAGTGCAATTACTTTTTTTTATACATTTAATACTCCATATCTATACTATAAGGAGCGAAAACAATTGAAAACTTTTCTCACCCAAATCGGGTCCACCATACCCCTCATGCCGGACCCACCCGTCATATGTTTTTAGGAGTGGATAGGGTGGAAGGACTATGGAAGGATCAAAAAATCGTAATTTAGAGAGTGTTTCTGCCAAAAAGCTAATTCTTTTCTCACCACGTCGCATCATACCCACCTGTGTACCCGCTTGAGTCCCATCGTTTCACGACTGGTGTGTCCTCTGTTTCCCGTCATCTGTCTGTGCCGCACAGCAGCCCTCTGTTGTGACTCTTCCCTTCCCGTACATGGGCCCATCACAGATTCACAGGGTGGAGGAGATGCAGCGGCCGGTCCCATTATTGACTCGCCGGTCTCACCGAAGCTGTGCTCAATTGTGATGACGCCGCCCTCATCCTCGTCGGCATATCCACCAAGTCGCGGGCGCCGGGCAAAGCACCTGCGCTGGCCATGGGAGAGACGGTGGTCAGGGGAACCACTGATGCGCGCGCATGCAGGAGCTCATGATGCCCCTCGTATCCACTCCTCTTGAACGCACGCGAATCAGAGCCAAGAAGCAGCCGTCGGCGAGATGTGGTCGCCATGAATCCGCCTGAGCAAAGACTACCAGGTCATGAGTGTCGTCCTCGATGATGCGATGCCGGCTCAGTCGGCAAGGGCATCCTCCACCGTGCGCGGTCGGCGATCGCCTACTTCAACTAGGACGACCAGCACCGTCGACGGGCTAGAGTAGGCGGCGTGCAGGTGCAGGGGGCACAACATGACCGATGTTGGCGTCGACGAACATCAGGAGAGGTCGACCAAGACAACGACGGCCGCATCGACTACGATGAGTTCGTCGCCATGACGTGGAAAGGTACCATCGGCCACGTTTACAATGAGGCACAACTCCGACGGCAACATCCTCCACGACGCCTGCACAACCATGGATCCACGTACGTCCATCGAGCTGTGCATGCATGCGGCTTCAATTACACAACCCAATTCATGCTATAGTACACATTCGATTCAACTACACGGGAATAACTTAAACATCTAGCAAAGGTATTTATTTTTTCTTTTGCGTGGGAACTGGAATAAAGGATCCACTACTAGGGATACAACCTTTAGTACCGGACGAGAACCCCCTTTAGTACCGGTTTCCAAACCGGTATTGTCCATCCGGTACTAATATGAACATTAGTACCGGGTGGTATTTGCACCGGTACAAATGAGATGCCATTGTCAACCCCGTTCCCTCCCTCGCTCCCGTTCCTTTTTTTCTTTTTATTGTCTCTTTCTCAATTATTTTCTTCTCTTTTTTCTTTCTTCATCATCTCAACCGGGGCTAGCCCCCACCCGATACTAATGTGTCTTCACTGGAACGCGTCGGGGTCATCTTTTTTCACCCGGTACTAATATGCACATTAGTACCAGGTGCCAATATACCCGGTACTAATGTAAAAATGAGCCTGGGATGGATGTGTGTTTTCCTAGGAACTAATTAACGCTGCACATACTAGGTGTAAAGTTTTTATACACACAACTATATATAAAAGGTTTAATTTTGAATGTAATTATGCAAAGGAAAAAGTTCAAATTACTCCCTTCAAATATAGCGAAAGTTGGTTCAATTTACCCTCTAAACTTTACTATTTGGTTCAACTTAGCCCCATAATAAAATTTGTCATTATTATTTCTCTATATAGAAATTGAATTTTAATTTGAGACTTTACAGAGTGGTAGTGGACATCATAATCTATAGTTCAAAAATATTATATGAATTTTTATCATTACTTTTTGTATAATTTTTTATCTGAAGGTAAATTTTATTATTAAATATCATTACCCTATCAAATAATGAAAAAATCTTGATGTTTTTTAACACGTCTGATGATTTATGTTGTCGTCTTGAAAAAGACAAATTGTGTTCATAGTTTAAGGAGTAAATTGAACCAATAAATATTTTTTATTGGGGGGGGGCTATACAAACTTTGGTTATACTTGAGGGGAGTTGAGCTTTTTTCTTATGCAAAAGTCATTCATACTATTGTATGTTGTAATCAAATTCAATTCATTTGCCAGTATTAGATGCCAAGTGAACTTGTACACCCACACTAACAGTAAATTTAATTAAACGAAAATCAGAGAAAATCATTTTGTAAATGGTTAAGATTCTTCGATTTCAATAAGTCGATATCTATAGTTTGCACTGATCTGTTTAGTATAAGGCTGTTGATGTAACGAACTGCAGCAGACCATGCATCTTCATGCCGACGGCCCAAGCAGTGTCCCTAATTTGTCTTTTTAAAGAATACTTCCGATTTAGTATAAGGTTGTTGATGAAGAACGAACTGCAACAGACCATGCATTTACATGCCAGGAGCCCTAGCAGTGTCCCCAATTTGTCTTTTTAAAGAATAATTCCGATTGATGCTTCGTTGATGACGCGGATCTAAACATTATGAGTGCAAACAAGATATATCATGTTTAGCATTTGCACGCATGTTCCTCTTTCATTATATATATATATATATATATATATATATATATATATATATATATATATATATATATATATATATATATATATATATATATATATATATATATATATATAGACACACACACAACGACACTAAAATGCACCTAGGTGCATTCTACGTTTACAATGCACAGACCCAATCTCTGGCACCCGCAACCGACGGTCTCGTTCGTTGACCAGTGCGCGCGACCCATCACTCGCCGCGCGACTTGCCCACCTGGGCCTGGCCTAGGCCTCGCGACCCCCACGCGCCTCGCCTGGCCCCACGTGCCCTATCCACCAATCGCTGCGAGCGCCATTCTCCCACCGGCGGCGCAGCAACTCAGGCTAGCGGTGGAGCTCCCAAGGCCGGCGGCACAGCTTTCCCGGGCCGGCGGGCGTGCAGCTCCCCAGGCCAGCGTGGCGCAGCTCCTACGGGCGGACGGCGGAGCATCCCGAGCCTGGCGGCGCAGCTCCCCAGGCCGACGGTATAGCTCCCCGACAAGCGGCGGAGCTCCTTGGGCCGGCGCAGCAGAGCACCTTTGGGCGGACACAGATGAGCTCCCTGAGACGACGCGGTGGAGCTCCCTGGGCTCGATGTGGGAGTGGGACAGCTCCCACACCACATCTGCATCTGCGAGCTCCTCTCCGGCGCACGGGCGGAGTGGAGACGGAACTAACGGAACTCGAGCGGGATGAGGTGCGAGAAGCGAGATGCTGTGAAGAGCCGAAGAGGATTCAAGCGGAGCATAGCTGCGGGCGTGAGGAAATAGACGAATGCTAGTCAAATCTCGTCGTCCGTGCACATCCAATTTGAAACTCTCATATACAGTTGTCAAATCAATTATTCAATCAAATTATCTATTAGGTTCAAGCCTATCAGGGTGTTCCCATTTTTTTCTACTCAATCTCACCTCCGTATTTCTCGAGACCCCAGCTGCTAGCCTCTGCTCGTTGTGCCGCGACAAGAGTTATCCTGAGGCCGACGGTACAGCTCCTCGGAGAGAAAAATGCTAAACTACTAACTATTAATGATCGACATCATTGATGGAAGAAGAATTGAATAGCCCAATGACAGTTATATTGATCGGCGGTATTGATGGAAGGAAGAGAAAAGTGCAACTGGTCAACTAGAATAATAATTTAATTGCAATTAGAACGTGTACCACAATTCTTACTGGAGTAATAATCTAATTACAGTCACACCAATTGCAACTTGGAGGACCCACCAAATACAACTTGGCGGTCCTACCAAGGCCCTGTTTAGATAGCTAAAAATTTGCCAAAAATTTGCTACTTTTTCAACTCTCTCTCCATCACATCACATTAAATACACCAAAAGACATATGTTCGGAGCAGTAAATGTAGGTAAAAAAATTAACTAATCACACAGTTCTGTTGTACATCACGAGACGAATCTTTTGAGCCTAGTTAGTCCATGATTGGACAATATTTGCCACAAACAAACGAAAGTGCTACAGGAGTTGAAACAGTGTTTTTTGCTAAATTTTAGCCATCTAAACAGGGCCCAATTACAACTTAGCGGACCTCCAACACACATGAGTATGTGGGTTGAACTTCGATAATAAAAAAATTCAAAGTGAACCTAATAACTACATGTGCCATGAGTCGGTTGTAACAAAACTATTTTAGTAACTATTTCTGTAAAGTGAACCTAATTACCACATGTGCCATGAGTCGGTTGTAACAAAACTACTAAAATAGTTACTACTTTATATATAGTTACTAAAATAGTTTTGTTACAACCGACTCATGGCACATGTGGTAATTAGGTTCACTTTGAATTTTTTTATTATCGAAGTTCAACCCACATACTCATGTGCGTTGGAGGTCCGCTAAGTTGCAATTGGTAGGACCGCCAAGTTGTATTTGGTGGGTCCTCCAAGTTGCAATTAGTGTGACTGTAACTAGATTATTACTCCAGTAAGAATTGTGGTACGCGTTCTAATTGTAATTAAATTATTATTCTAGTTGACCAGTTGCACTTTTCTCTTCCTTCTATCAATACCGCCGATCAATATAACTGTCATTGGGCTATTCAATTCCTCTTCCATCAATGATGTCGATCATTAATAGTTAGTAGTTCAGCATTTTTCTCTCAGGGGAGCTGTACCGTCGGCCTCAGGATAACTCTTGTCGCGGCACAACGAGCAGAGGCTAGCAGCTGGGGTCTCGAGAAATACGGAGGTGAGATTGAGTAGGGCCCTGTTTAGGAGCCCAACTTCCCCCAAAATACACTATGCAAAAAGAAGATTCCCCATCACATCAAACATCACATTAAAAATGTCGGTACATGCATGGAGTACTAAATGTAGATGAAATCAAAAACTAATTACACAGTTTGGATGTACTTTGCGAGACGAATTTTTCAAGCCTAGTTAGGTCATGGTAGGACAATATTTACCACAAACAAACGAAAAGTGCTACAGTGCTTTTCAGTTCGGAACAGTGCTTTTCATCCCAAAATCCGTGCAAAATCTCCCAATTTTGCATCCCAATTTTGACTTCTAAACACACCCTAGAAAAAAATGGGAACACCCTGATAGGCTTGAACCTAATAGATAATTTGATTGAATAATTGATTTGACAACTGTATATGAGAGTTTCAGATGGGATGTGCACGGACGACGAGATTTGACTAGCATTCGTCTATTTCCTCACGCCCGCAGCTATGCTCCGGTTGAATCCTCTTCGGCTCTTCACAGCATCTCGCTTCTCGCACCTCATCCCGCTCGAGTTCCGTTAGTTCCGTCTCCACTCCGCCCGTGCGCCGGAGAGGAGCTCGCAGATGCAGATGTGGCATGGGAGCTGTCCCACATCGAGCCCAGGGAGCTCCACCGCGTCGTCTTAGGGAGCTCATCTGTGTCTGCCCACAGGTGCTCTGCTGCGCCGGCCCAAGGAGCTCCGCCGCTTGTCGGGGAGCTGTACCGTCGGCCTGGGGAGCTGCGCCGCCAGGCTCGGGGTGCTCCGTCGTCCGCCCGAAGGAGCTGCGCCACGCTGGCCTGGGGAGCTGCCGCCCGCCAGCGCGGGAAAGCTGCACCGCCGGCCTTGGGAGCTCCACCGCTAGCCCGAGTTGCTGCGCCGCCGGTGGGAGAATGGCGCTCGCAGCGATTGGTGGATAGGGCACGTGGGGCCAGGCGAGGCGCGTGGGGGTCGCGAGGCCTAGGCCAGGCCCAGGTGGGCAAGTCGCGCGGCGAGTGATGGGTCGCGTGCACTGGTCAACGAACGAGACCGTCGGTTGCGGGTGCCAGAGATTGGGTCTGTGCATTGTAAACGTAGAATGCACCCAGGTGTGTATATATATACTCATCTGTTGAAAGAAAGAAAAATAAAAATAATTGTGGCATGGCACTTGTTTTTGTTAGTAAATTAAAATATCAAATAAGCTTTAATATAGAAAAATTAGTAATTACTCCCTCCGTTTCATAATACTTGTCGTTTTGACTTTTCTAGATATACGCCCTGTTTGTCAGGCTGACGACTGGTGGCTGGTGCTGATTTGTTCTGAGAGAAAAGTAATGCTGGATGGTAGCTGGTGACTGATTTGTTCTGAGAGGAAAGTACCGCTGGCTGGTGGCTGATAAGCCAGACGAACAAGACGATATTCTTTTTACTATGCACCTAGATATATAGTTATGTCTAGATACATACCAAAAGAAATATATCTAAAAAAGTCAAAACGACAATTATTATGAAAAGAAGAGAGTAATATATATATATATATATATATATATATATATAGTTTTTTATTAATACAAATCTTGTTTACTATGTTTTCCAAGACACGTGTCACTTCAATAAAAAGATACATTGTATATTACTCCCTCCGTCCTAAAATATTTGCACATTTTGACTTTTACGCTTCACATTTGATCATTCGTCTTATTCAAAAAAAATGTGAAAATGTTATTTATTTTGCTATGACACATTTTATCATCATATATATTTTAAGTATATATCATAATTATTTTTATATTTTTATAAATTTTTAGAATAAGACGAATGATCAAACGTGATACGTAGAAGTCAAAAAGTGCAAATATTTTGGGACGGAGGGTGAAACGAACCGGGTTTCCAAAGAAGGGAACCCGATCCCTGCACCTCTGTGATAGTCCCAGGAGGCTATCACGTGCAAATCCCTGTCTCAGAAAGTAAAGAATAACCGTACAACAAAAAGTAATACATGCAGGTCCACATAATCATATTATAAATAAGCATCTGAGTACATCATTTCGGTACATGCCGGGTACAAGTCCAACGGGACTGAATCAAACAGAGTAAACATCTACGCAGCGTCTCTCATGTAGCGAAGTAGACTCCATATCCGCAGACAACTCGAGTGTAGGGCGAGCCTCAGTCCTCCCATCCATCGTGCTCAAAGTCGTAGTCCGGCTCCTGGTCTGAAAACCCGTCATCTACTCGATAAGCGAGTAGGTCATGTCAGCTTCCCAACAAAGAGCATAAGCAAAAGAGAATAATTTTAATATGCATGAGTAATCCTAATTATGGCTGTAGAAGGTTATGCAAGCAGCGGTAGCAACATCAAGGTAAGCAGAAAAGCCGAGGGGTTTCCATCTCCGAGGAGATCCACACCTCCGAGGACAACGCCTCCGGGGTCAACACCCCAACAAGGAAAGAACACCAAACACTGGATCTCAACCGAGTCACAGCAGCCCACTCTCATCTGCGATGTGGGGTCACCAGCTCCTATCCCCACGTCTCAACGGCACGAAGCCGGGCTCACACACACAGGGGAGAGAAAGCAGCACAAGAAGAGACTAGCCAGAGTAACAGACCCGTGGGCTGTCCATACCAGTGGACACGGACTATAGCTATAGGTTTAACACTCTGCAGAGGTTGTACAACTGGACCCGCCGAGTAGAGCAGAATCGAGTGCCCCCGATTCACATCTCTACCTAACGACCGGAGACCTAGCAGTGGATGGCACTCTCCTGCCTCTCCGAGCCTGACTCGTCCTGACTGGGGCGCCCCGAAAAATAGGAAAACGTCGTAGAACCGCAACAAATTTAACAAATCGTCGTAATGTTCTGGGCTTCAATATCCATCAGTGCACATCCGTGATGAAAAATAGGACTACGTCGCAGATGTTGTACTCATCGTGATGTTTTCTGAGAACGTCGCAGAAAGTTCATCGCAGATTAAATGTTTTCTTGTAGTGGGCGCGAAACTTACCAGCAGGGCCTCGAAGCTGTGAAACCATCCCCGGAGAAGCCGGGGCGACGTCTACTCGGGGGGTAATACCCGTCCCCCTCACAGGACCACACCGGTCCGCCTACAGGCTGGATGCCATCCACATACTAGTTCTCGGACCGAACCCCGCCCATAACAAGGCGAACGGTTTGTACGTAAATAGCCCAAAGATCACGGTTAAACTGTCGATCGGTCCTTAATTGCGAGAGCGAGCACTCACCATCTCCCACCGTCCGACACACCGCTAGGGCGAGAGGCCAGGTCGCATCTCCCCTAGTCAAGCGTTCACAAGTAACCAATGGGGCTCGCTCCCGCAGTAACACGTCAAGGGTACACACTCACCCAAAACACACGCAAGAATTCCGAGGTATCCCAACCTCGGTCCAAACCTGAGATCCATCCATAACTAAGGGTAAAATATATGGATGAATAAAGTCGGGGAACTAGCTAGGGGTCTGTAGCTAGTTCCAAAAGTAGGTATTCCAAGAACAGGATAAACAATTCCAAGGCATGGCTAATCAATTGTCTATGCAATTTTAAAACATACATCAAAAGTTATTAAGCACTAGCTACTAAAGCATGCATAGGATCTAAATGGTTGGGAGTGACATGACACCTGGCTGGTGTCCGTAGTCCTGGTCTAGGTTGAAGTTGGGGTCGTAGGCCTCCTCCGGGTCGTAGCTCGGGTCTGTGCAGCACGAGATACGAGACGCTAAATTACCGGCAATCAACTAAGCATAAATCCAAAGAAACCAAAATTTAAAAGATCCAAACAGAACCAAACTACCTACAAAAAGTACCGTCTCATTTTTAGAAAAATAAAGAATCTTGTTTCATATTTTTCGGAGTTACAAATAATTAGTTATGAATTTTCAAAGGTTATTGGTTTTATAAATTAATTTCCAAATTCATTTATAAAACAGGAAAAGATTTTTATTTTTGAAATTAGGTGATGACATCACCATGACGTGAGCATGACGTCATCAGCAGGTTAGTGGGCCGTCATTGGGCCGAAAGTGTCAGTGGGCCGGAAGATGGCCCAATGGACTCGGCCCAGTGGGCCAACCGAGCCAAGTGTGCCAAACCCCCCTGGATTAAATCCCGAGTTCACTGAGTAAAAGAAAGAGGGCCGGCTGATGGGCTGTAATGGGCTACGGCCCGTTAGCCTCCTTCAGCTTTTGCAGGTTCGAAGTCCACCGCCGCCCCCTGATCAAAGTTGGGGTGCAGCGAAGCACCTTGCCATCCGCGCGTGCGCGTCGGCGCGCCCCGGCGTGCATCCGGCGGTGACGGCGGAAGGCGTTCGGTGGCGGTGATGGTTCTAGGGCTCGAGCGAGCACATGGGAAGATGCGCTAGGTTCACGCGGTGAGTTTGTCGCGGTCAGGGCCCTGGGGTTGAGCACGAGAGGACGACGAGCGGTGCGCCATGGCGGGAAACCCGGCGCAGCGCGGCGCGCGGCAGCGACGACGCGGTGCGCGGCCAGCAGCGGCGGCAGCGATGGCGGTGTTCAAGAAAGAGCGGGGCAGCGCAGCGGCGCTAGCTCCACAGCTTCACAGCGCGGCCGGATTCCCGGTGGGGACCCCTAGGGCCGGCTCAGCGTGCGGAGGCGGCGCGGTGAGGCGCATCGCGGCGTGCATCGTGGCGGCAGTGCACAGCGACATGCGCGCGACCAAACGAGATAGCAAGGCGCGCGACTACTGCGGCTTTAGCGCGTGGGCGCGCTTGGCCTGGCGAGAACGTGCGTGCGCAGGGCAATCCCCTGGCGCGACACGCCCGGTCGGTGCGCGGGCGTCCGGTGACCCGGAGCCGCGGCGTTCGACGCGGCGATACTGCGCAGCGGCGAGGCACCTGCAGAGAAAACCACGGCGCGAAGGCCGGACAGGGATGCGCGACAACTCGGCAGAAAGGATGGCGATGGCCGGCGCGGCTTTGGGGTACACCGCGGTGGCGAACGCGCGGCGGAGCTCGGCTCGAAGGCCGGCGAGTTACCACAGGCAAAACAAGGCGGGGGAGAGAGCAGGGACGTGGAGAGGCTCACATCGGGGCGGAGGTGAAGATGTAGCCGTGGAGTCCGCGTCGGTGAAGCGGCGGTGAAGTCCTCGACGGCGGTCCTGCTCTACTCCGTCGATGGCTTGACGTGGACAGGCTTCTCCTCTTCACGGGCGGCGCCGGTCTTGGAGGCTCCGGCTTCAGCGGTGCGGCGCGACGGCGACGCGCCTCCCTTCTTCCTCTTCCCCCCTTCTCTCCTCCTTTTCCACTTTCTTCTTTCTCCCGGCGGCGGAACAGTGGTGGGGAAAATTTCCCCCAAATGGCGAGGAAGCCAAATTGGAGAAGGATGCCGGGGTTTTGTGTGCGCGCAGGGTCAAGGACCGGGGAGCAGCGTGGGCCACCGCGGTTCCCTCCACCTTGCCTTGGCGGCGAAGGCGCAGCGCGCGGGGTGCTTTGCTTGGCGCGCGGGTTGCTCAGGGGCAAAAGAGTGAATTGGAGGGGGTGATGCGCGTGGGGCCTGTCTAGGTGTGCGTGCGAGCCTTGGCGTGCGCGCCAGCGGGGCAGGGTGGTGCGGCCCGGCGCGCGGGCGTGCGGTGTGGTGCAGTGGTGCGGTGCGGCGCACGCGCGGCGAAAGGAGCAGCGCGGGGTGGAAGATGAGCAGGAGCGGGGCGCGGTCCCACCTGTCAGCGAGACTGAGACGGCGGGGTGTGGCGTGAAGTGGTGCTGGGCCGGAAGATGGGCCGCAGCGGAAGACCGAGGTGTTTAGGTGTTCACGGGCTAGGAGATGGAGGGGAAAGGTTAGACTTAGGTAGGGGTTAGCAGCCCATGTTAGCTAGTTAGCTTTTGAATATAGTTTTGAAATATAAGTTTAAACTTTATATTGAATTTGATTTTATTCAAATTCAAAACACACTCAAATAAAACCAAATAAAATCCATAAAAGCCAAATCACATACGAATTTATATTTTTGGTTTTATTTATATAGAATTTAGGTAAGGGTTAGAAATGGGATTACATTAGGATGACACTTCATCAATAAATAAAAGTTCAAATTTCCTCATATTTTCATAACTTAAATTTCTGGGTTGTTACAGAGAGAGTATGTATTAAAAAATATAAAATATTTTTATTTAAACACGTGCGTGTTCTACGTGCATTTTACTAGTAAATGAAATTAATCTTCATACGACGATACTCCCTCGATTCTCTTCGCAGTACTCCTTCGATGCGTCTTCCCGTGTAGTACCTGCCTCGACCTCCGCGGCCGGGGACGTGTCACCGGCGTCGGCCGTCGTCGGCTCTCGGAGCCCACACAGCCACCACACACGCTAGCAGTTAGCTTGCTTTCTCCCCACGTGTGCAACTCCTGGGAGCTCGGCGGCGGTCTCGGCAGACTCGGCGGGACGGCGGCTCCATCCGGCTTGTAAGGGGTTCGAGTCGAACCACTTCCGAAGTGGCTCCGCTTCTGAAAATTAGCACATGGAGCGGACCGGTCCGACCAAAAAAAAAAAAGGCCCGAACATGGTCGTGAACCTATCGAACCCAAGCGACCCGCGGGTCAAACCTCGTTCCCTCGTGCGGTCGTGTCTCGTGCCTCTCAGCTGCGCCTGCCTTGCATCGCGGGCTCGCGGCTTCTCGATCACCCTGCAGTAGTGCAACAGCTACTATGTATCAAACATCCGATGTGATTGGTAATTTTTTTTAGGGACACAATAAACTGGATCTTACTTGCAGTCATGTTTTATATACGGATCCAAGAGTACTTGGCAGAGCACGACAGCTACCTCGATCTAACTTTCCATGCTCACAACGATTTCTTGAAAGCTGATTCGTTTCATTAACACAAGTTTGCAGCCGGCGGATATAGTTCACATAATTTCTATTTAATTATGAGATACTAGGAGTATGGATTTTTTTTTAAAAAAAACAGTATGGACACTTTTCAAACTATGGTCTTTATCGATTGCCAACGGGTTGGGTGTCAAACATTGGTCAAATCGAACCCACAGCTCGATCCATTTTGTCCTGATTTTTGTTTTCACCTCTTTAGGTTCTCGACCCATCGAATTTCGCCTTTTGTAGTTTTTTTCCCACTACCTTTCGCAATTTCGTTTTCTACCGGGAGCAAAGAACAACCGCGCGGTCACCAAGCAAAAACGAAACATCAGCAGCGGCGGCAAACATTTTTCCCGCAGAAAATTCTAACTCGCCCGAAATTTTTACCGCGAGCGCCAACGCCGGGCGGCAGCGGTAAAACACGAAGAGACGCAGAGGCGCCGGCGGGAACCTAGAAGCGATGCCAGTTTGAGAAAACAGACCGCGCCCATGGACCAATCACCCACTGACAGCCTGGTCCACAAGTCCAAGCCACGGGTCTCTAGACCCTTGCTCACCTACACCGCGCCCACGTCGCCCGCGCGGCTCACGCAATTCTCTCCCGAAACACTCTCACCTTTTCGAATCCGAGCGGGCTTCCCTTAAAAGAAACCCACCCACCAAATCCACAAGTACCCCATTGACAATGGGCCCTTACCGGAGATCCCGCTTCGCGGACCCACAGATCAGTGAGATGGTTAAAGCCGCGCAGATATTTCTGGCGGTTTCGGAGAGGGAGCGGTGGTTTCAAATACCCCACCTCCTCCGCCTCTCCGCCTTGCCGTTCCCCTTGTTCCTTCTCCAGCACACCACCCGCCTCCGGATCCACCCAGGAAATCCCCCGAGCAACAGCTTCCTTCCTATCTCGCTCTCGTTGGCGCGGCTAGGGTTTGGGAATTCGAAGGTGCTATGGCTTCCCTCGCAATGCCGGAGGCGGAGGCGGCGGGAGAGCGGGGCCGCGGCGAGGAGTCGGAGCCGAAGCCGGTGACGCCACAGCCGCAGCAGCAGCAGGAGGAGGAGGACCCCCAGGCGGTTGACGATCGGCGGCTGCTGCGGTCGCAGTACCTCGCCGTGAAGAGCCTCATCAGCGGTAGGTGGCGCGGAACTCGCAGCATTGGTTCCTGATCGCGGTTTGGTTGTTTGGTAGAGTTTGTTTTGACGATTTTTGGGGTGCTTTTGTGTGTGTGCGCAGATGAGAAGGATGATATCGCTACCGCGGACTCCGACAAGTTCCGCTCCATCATCAACAAGGTGGAGAGCCTGCATCAGCATGGTAAGGATCATCTCCTTTGGCTGGCTCACGTCCGATTTTTGAGGCTTTGGGTGTCGATTTCATCATCTGCACTTTCTGAAGGCACCAATTTTTTTTTGTCAGTTAACATGTGTGCGTGTGTTTTCCTGAGCTGTGCGCTGGATGGGTTTCTCAGCAATTAATTTAAATATGGTGCCTGTTATTTCACGAAAGTTTGCTCAAATGTCTGTGTTTTATTAATGTATACTCTTCTAAAAAGTTAATCTATTTTGCGTTAATGTTGCATGACCACTGCATCCTTTGTCAATGAGTCACTGAGATGGTCATGCTGTTTAAGGCATCAAGTTCTGCCAGTCAACATGTGTGGATGATATGGCGTTTTTTGTTGTGAAAAATTGCTCCAATGGCCTGCAATTATCTAGTTTGTGTTGATTTTGTGTGACGGCTGCATTGTTTATCAACGAGTCACTGAGATGGATGCTACATTTTCATTTAGATGCAGAAATATGCAACTGTAATTTAGAAAATATTAGCTAACAGAGGGGAACATTGTGTCATTGTTGTTGGCCAGTTGGCCTCTTTCAATGCAGTACTAGCACAGGCCATCTTATCAGTAGGTTTTTAAGAAGCATGGAATTGAAATTTGAAACATGTTGGATAATACAGTCTTCCGGCATACCGAGATGTTCAGTTATGATAATATCAAGTTTATTTCTTGTTGAACTTTACTTGCTTTGGCATCAGAGAGTAATATTCTACTGATTGCTGATGCTTGGGGTAATTCCCAACTTAATTACTAACTGTAACTGTCTCTGTGCTCCAGTCCAGAGGCCAAGGGAGCAGATAGCTGATGCAGAAGCCCTGCTGGACCTTGCCACCAGTTTGGTAACATCAGTAAGGTCCCATTCAGTTCTGGGAATCACGCCTTCTGATTTTGTTGCTGCACTGCTGAAGAAGTTTGGAAAGCAAAGGGGTCCTGATGATGAGCATGCCTCGTTGGACTGGGCTCGTGTTGGGCGTGCTACCTCTCATGTTTTCATGAACGCGGCTGGATGTGCCACCATGTAATGGGAATCCACTGTTTTTTTAGTTTGTCTAGTTGCAATTTTCAAGGACTTGAAAATATTTTTTTCTGTTTTGACAGGGTTGGCCCTATGAAAATTGAAGTGAAGCCGCGAAGGGTTTGTATTAGAAAAAAGAGGACTGCAAGACCTCGTGGAAGTGCTCGTCCTGAACAGGTGCACTTCTTCTTATTTTTTTAAGAACAGGTGCACTTCTGTGTGATTAATTTAAGGGCAGTAATCAGCAGATTTTTGTGCTTGTTTACTGGGTATGAAGTGGTAGGCATAATATTTTCTTCATAGTAATATGGGTACCATAGAATTGCTACCATGGCTCACCTGCAGTCAAATAACAAAAATATTGCCACCATAGCATTCTGTCAAAAAGTACAGGTCTCTTTATTTACTGCACTACGAATGTCATGCTGATACAGGGATGAATTTAACGAGTTCTACAGTCAAATCCATGTTTCCTTTGACATGACTACAAATTCTAGAGCCCCATCAAATTTTTCATCTTTATGTTTGTATTCTGGTGTTCCACATGTATCTGTTAAGTAAATAGCTAATCTCAGGTTTGGTGTTGCTACTTGTAGCAAAAATCCCTTTATTACAATATGACTATATTGCACAAACTAGCTGTGAACTATATTGGAACCACAAGATCATTATCAGTTTTACTTTGCAATCATTCTGTGATGGATGCATTAGGATGGAGACCATAGTTATTATTTTGGACACAGATGTTTGTAATCCAACTTCTCTACAGATGTTGATCATTACCAACTTCTTAACTTCTTACAATCTGCTAACTCTTAATCTGCAGCTTGCGGACCCCACAGAGAAAACAAAGAGTGATACCGATAAGAATATGTCTGCCATATTTAACCTTCTGAGGAGAAAGAAAAATGCCAGGCTAGAACACCTTGTTTTAAACAGGACATCATTTGCCCAAACAGTGGAGAATGTCTTTGCCTTGTCTTTCCTAGTGAAAGATGGCAGAGTTGAAATCAATGTGAATGATGAGGGACATCATATTGTCTGTAAGGACTCTCTTGCTTGGTCACTGCTGTCTTGCTCTAATATCGTGGATATGCTGTATTTTATTGGTGTGTCTGATATAATTCTATTGACTGGACAGATCCAAGGAATGCACCTGCTGCTAGTGCTGTTGCTTCAGGAGAAGTGGTCTACAACCACTTTGTCTTCCGATTTGATTACAAAGACTGGAAGGTACTGTTTCAGTAAATAATTGCCATTTTGTTTCATAATAATATTTAAACTATCAGAATAAAATCCATTTGATTTAAATATTTTATCTAGTGTGCTCATGCAAGTATGTTTTGCTAAAGTTTTTGTGCCAAAGGTTGCAAACTAATAGCAAATTTGCATTACAGTTTCAGCACCTGATATACTGTGCAAACCTTGTATACAAAATTTTTGTTTATATGCAGTTGCCTTTATGTTATGTGTATGACCTGCCATGTTTCTTATTGAAAGGAAACTTGCATTGTTTATCTGATGTGATCCTGTCTTGCATTTGTTTCCAGCTCATGAAAGGGGTTGTTCCAGAGGGGGAAGAGCTTATGACGCACAGGTCTTCTCAGGACGCACCTGGAGCTGCAGGAAACAGTCATCCTGAGCCTGAGCTAACCGTGCCCACACAAAGTGCACCAATCAGGAAGCGGTGCAGGAACCGTGGCCTGGTCTTGCAAGATGAGACGGTTGCAATGGGGGTGGATGAAACCATGGCAGACAGGATGGTAGCAACAGGTGTGCAGCAAGTCGTGGAAGATGAGATGCCAGCAGACATGGGCATGAAGGAAGTCATCGAGGATGAGTCGGGTGCAGCGACCGGTGTGAAGGAAGTCACGGAGGATGATACGGGTGCAGCAACGGGCGCGAAGGAAATCATGGGGGATAACATGGTGGCCAAGTACAGGAAGGAGGTCAACCTGACGTACAAGCGCAGGCGCCTCTTCCAGGATGGCTGATGACACTGGCCCTGGCTGTACATGTTTAGGTAGAGATGCAGCCGAGCTCACCTAGGGCTTAGATGCACTTGGGGAAATTATTTCTCTGGGTGGTGTGGTGTGGTTAGTGGCTTTTGGAATGGTTGGGTATCAGGGTATGTCACCTTTTTTGAGTTGCTCTCGGTTTCTGGTGTATGTAAGCTGAGGTAGCTGTAGTCAGAATGTTAGATGCTTGGTTGCAACGCTAATGCTTACAGTTTGATGATAACATGGCAGTGCTCTGGCTGTTCTTCTGCTGATTCAGGTGGCCGGGCGACCTGAACTTGAAGTTGGAAATTGAGATTTGAGACTGGCTGTAGCGGGACTGCTCTTATTCTGAACATAAGGAATTTGATGCTAACATAGCATTGGTGACCACTGCGCGAGGCATATGTGGTCTGATGGGAACAAAATTTAAAAACCCATCGAGGCTCCAGAACGGCAATTTGTGAAATTATCCGTCGTGAGTCGTGACCATGTGCATTTGCCCTGGTCCAGAATAGGAGGCAAAACAGCTGCGGAGCATCTATAACAGACGGCAACAAAACTACAATCAACCACAAAACAGCCAGTTTGGCTGTGTAAATCAAACGAACTAAAATTTCACATAATGGTATTATCAAAAGAAGAAACTGCAACTCAACAGAATCACAATAATATGCCAGTAAAAAGTGCCTAACAAAAGGTAGAAAAATAGGATGTGGGGCAGGGGTAAAGAGAGCAAATACAGCAATCCTACAATCCTAGAGGATAAACTCTATTGCACAGTTACAGCAGGCACGATCAATACAAGCCACAGTAAGCATCTCATTCAGAATCAGGCTTGCGCAGCACATTACAAAATGGGCAACTATCCTCAGTTCTGGCGTTATTCAGCCAGCTATAGTCAGAATAACCACCATAGGCAACAACAACTGCATCTATCAGGCAGCAGCAGGTTTGCGAAGCTCACTTTCACCATGAGCAAAGTGGCACCTATCACCAAACGTGCAGGAGCCTTTATTGAAATTCTCGCAGAGTTTGGTCTTAAAGTTGCTTCCAGCACCCCCACCATGAGGACCCCTGCCTGGGTTGTTCTTGGCTTGTGGAGGGGCCTTACCACTAATGCGGACAATCAATTCCGTGACCATTGCACTAGCATGCTTAATCTGGTCGAATGTTCCCTCGAGCTCAATGTTTTTGAGGTTGGGATCAGCCTCATTGTCCCGGATGGCTAACTTGGCACCAGTCACACGGGATATGTGCTTTGTGTTGGTACCACCCTTCCCAATGATACCACCAGCAAGTGATGCATCAACACTGATCTTGGCTGTGGCTGAAGCACCGAATGTTGATGGAGGAACCATGTCTGGGACAGGCATTGGTGGGGGCATAAAGTGACCGTTGGGCCCTGGTCCCATTGGAGGAGCTCCCATTGAGTTGTCCATATGCATGGGCTTTCCAAGCTCCCTCTCTCCATGAGCAAAGTGGCATTTGCTCCCCCATTTACATCCTTCTGCAGTGTTGTACTTGTTACACATGCGAGTCTTCAGAGCAGGTGAAGGCGGGCCATCAGGAGCACCAGGTCCCATAGGCATTCTCCCTGGAGGAGCTGGAACAGGAGGTCCACCCAAGTTGGTCATCTTTGAAACAGCTTGGTAACCACCAGGGAAGTTATGGAGAAAGTGGCAACTTGCACCAAAGGGACAGCCAGCAGTGCTGCATAATGAAAACATCATATAAGCAACGGAATATGCAGATATATTTGATACCTAAGAACTGCAATATGAATTGATGATGCACAAATGCAGTCAATGTTGACGAAAGATAATATGTTACATGCTGAGTAATGCAACTATACTAGATGGTTCCTAACATTGATATCCAATGAATCAAAAAGATAAGTAAATGATACTAGAAATCCTATAGAAAGTTATGTTCGATATAAAATGCCATTGATAATCAAGCTTTTTTTTTACAACAATAATCAAGCTTTGAAGGTGTATTAGTGGTTTGACCACTCCTCCATCATGATAATAAGAAACTGTAACTGAAGAAGTAATTGGCAGAAAGCAAGTCCCCAGTAATATATTCAATCTTTATCTTCTTATCTTGATTTCTTCAATTAAACCTGTTCCATAGTGCTACTGACCGATTGTTCATCTGAGAGTAAGTTTCATGTCCTCACAACCATTGTTGCATCATTCATATTTTCAGAGTGACATACAGCAGTAGGTTCCAAATTTTACTCCATTCAGATGTTCTTAAGCAATGATTAGACAAAACGAACCTGTAGCAGAATCTTGGTTGAACCATTTGTTAGCCTCAATCAATACATTTAGCAAAATAGCAAAATTTTAATTTAAGGAACAAATAATAAAATAACAGTAGATGTTACCAGGTGGGAGTTGATTTTAGGTTAGATTAGAACCTGAAAAATTTGGTGCACGGCTTGGATTTGCTTCCTACACCCATTTGAGTTGTCTCTCCTTCTGTTACATCAAATTTATTACTTGCCCCGATTAATCATGTGTTGCTTTACTAGATATATGTCGCTTGGTAAAGTAATACGGATAAACAATAAGTTAATTAAATAAACACAGGACACTACATGAAAAGTATAAAAAACATCATCAATGCTGCTGCTATAACTTCTGTTTGTGCGATATGCAAGCAGCCCGAATGATTTCCTTTTTGGCAATCGCTTAAAGCACGGGAAGCATTACATGTGGCAATTTCTAGCTAGCGCACAAAGCATCAAAAGTTCTAGAAACCGCAGGCTGAACGATAGCAAAAGCAACCTGGCACCTCCATTACGTCACTATTCACACCTAATAAATTTGTAGAAGAAAAATTGCTTGCTAAATCCTACAACGGCGCGGAGCCTTCAGCTCCCCCGGAAACCAACCGAAAAGAAAACGGCCAAACAAATCTAGGCCACTCCAAGCTCCAAACACCCCCAGATCCCTCCACCCAGCAACGGCACCAAAAAGCACGGATCCCCGCAGATCCGAACAACGCCGAGCTGCTACAGACCCTACCGAGCGGGACCTTCCGTAGAACAGCAACCAAATCGAGAGAGAGAGGTCGGGAAGGCGCTCACCTCTCGCGCGCTTGGGGCCGCCCGCGCCGTTGGCGCCCTCCGGCGCGGCCCGCTTGCGGCCGGCGGCGTCCATGGCGAGCTCGCGGGAAGGGCTCGCGAGTACTGGTCGACGGCAGCGGCGGCGGGTAGAACCCTAGCTAGGGTTTCGCTCTCGCGGGGGCGGCGGGTAGAGGAGAGCGAGCGAGAGAGAGAGAGAGGCGGGGAGGGTGGCCGCAGCTAACGAACCAGAGACGCGCGGCCGCAAACCTGATGAGGGTAGGGTTCAGATCCAGGGCTGGGTTAAATCGGGTTGGGTCCGCTGACATGTGGGGGCGCGATAGGATGGACCCACACGTCAGTGACAACGTCATCGAGCCCCGACCTGTTTCCGTCAGCTGGCGGTCTAGGAGTCTGTGTGCCGCGCGTAGGATTCACCTCGAGATCGGGGCTCTACTTACCTCTCTTTTTTATTAAAAAAATATAGAAACCATCAAATTAGAAAAATAAATAATAAGAAATTTGCTCCCTCTCTAATTTGAGGTCCGTTTACTTTTCCTTCCATAAATTTTCATCAGTCATATCAAAACTAACGACACTAATTAGAAGTAGTAAATATGAATTAGATCCTGTTTAGTTAGGTAAAATTTTGGTAAATGAGTGAAATTTTGAAGAAGAAATGGGTGAAATTTTGATGAAACGGGTGAAATTTTTGGAATCTTGAAGAACTAAACATGGTCTTAATGACAAAACTCAATTCATAACCTTCAGCTCAAATCACGAGACCAATCTTATGAACCTAATTATATCATGATTATACAATATCGTGCTAAGTAAACAATCTTTAATAATGAATTAATTAGGCTTAATGAATTTATCTCGTGATTTCCCGTCCATCCGCGAAATTAGTTTTGTAATTAGTCTACGTTTAGTCCTTCTAATAAAGTTTGTTTTAGCTTCCAAAACAAATTTTGCATAAATTTTTGGACCAAACGCACCCTTAAATTCACGGCAAACCACGAATTACAAAACTAAGTCGGTGGGGGTAAGACCGCCCCCACGATTTTCATTAAGAGAAGAAAGCCTCCTCCCGGTTTAGAAAACTCCCGAATCTCGGCTTCACCGGCGAGGGGATTTTTTTCGGGGAATAAATCCCCGCTGAGATAAACCTGTGTTCAATGGGATTCGAACCCAGGCCGGCGGCGTGCCCATCTGCAACGCCTAGCAACCGAGCTACAGCTCGTTCTCGGCAAACCACGAATTATAATAACCTTTGAAGACATTATTGTTTTATGTGATGTTTTTTAAAATTAATTTATTTATACAATGTAATGTGTGGAACTTTCAAGACCTTTTTACATTCTGGTGAAGACTTGGACCATATAACATAAATCTTTTCTATTATGTGGATCTGGACCCTCAATTGTCGGGATCACAACAGTGTCGTAATCCTTCCCTCTTCTCACCACCACCATAGCATTGTGTATTTGTTTCCAAATTCTTCCCTCAGAAATTAAAATTTCAGTGGCCCAAATTAGAAATAGCCCGTCCATCTTTCTAAATTGGATTTGTAGTGACTAAATCAAGAGTTGTACTACATTCTACCTCAATTGAAATACCGAAAAGCGGAGCATCCGGGGCCACAATGAAATACAGACGAAAGCCTCCGTGGAATACAGAGTCTGAGTCTGTTTGAAGTTGAAAACCTGAGGTGTTATACTGTAACAAACAGAAATGCAGGTAGCATTTCTGATAATTTTCTTCTTCTCTTCTTTTTTTTAACGAATTTCTCTCTTCATTTTCTCATTTGGATGTTGGCGTGCACACCGCCGACAGAGTGAGCGACACAAGTTCGGTTAATGCGCAGACGGTTACCTCAGTGCAGGCCTCCGCCACAAGCAGCCTCGTCTCGCCTTCTCTACTTCTCTTCCTGCAGAGGCAACCGAGCAGGCACCGGCCTCAGATCCTAGCTAATGCAGAGCTGTTCATCGTGACAAAGTTTTCGGATCCAAGATAATCAACCTGATCGGCAACATATATGTCCAGACTCCATAAAACAATGCCATCGTTTGTACTGCAGCGACCAGACAAGCTTAACACATGAAGTTCAAAGAGTCGGGGTTCGGACTGTATTCTGCACATCTTTTGGAAAGTTCACATAAAACCCTCAGTCGATTCCCTACCATGGACTCATGGGGGTAACTAGCCGAAGAAAAATGGCACTATGAAGAAATTGTCTGCAATCGCGGAGGTGCTGGTCCCAGTGTGAAGAAAACTTCGTGCTTGAATATAATCTGTTGCTGCTCCAATCAAGAGAGGAGGATTCTCTCCTGGTAACACCTTGGCTTGCACTATGAGTACCTTGACCAGCTTCCGTCACTGTTCCTGTGGAAGACCCGGGGCTTGTGCTTGGGGAACGTCTCTTCCCAGTCTGGGTTATTGATCAAGTATTTCCAGATCCTACATCAAGTAAACGTACAGTAATTTCAGAGACTGAAGACACTCAATGAAACCACCAACCACATAGTGATACTCTTTTTCCTGCGATACATTGCATGGTGTGATTCATGATTATCATTAGCTAATTAGTACAACTCATAAACTAGTTAAATGGTAACCAGAAGGGTAACAGCTTAGAAATATCCTATTTGCGATCCAGAAAAGTACAGGGGAATCTAGTTTGTAGAGACACGAACCTTCTTTCATTTTCCACAAAATGAGGTGGTTCCGCAGCTGGAGAGGTGGAGCATTGCATCAGGACTTCAGAGTCCGAAAGCTGGTTTAGTGAGGATGCTATATCAGCCCAATCTGGCATCCTATATGACAATAATGAGAGATAGATTTATGGTCAGGAAAAAATGTGAACAAATGAAGTATGAAAGCGAAGTATTTTTAGTAGTGATAGCATGTGTTCTTAGGCTATTTTAATGTTGCCGTAGTGTTAGCACGGGCATTATACTAGTTTTTTCTAGTTACAATTTATATACTTGATAACAACAAATATAACACTTAAAATAGCAAACAAAGTGCAATTCTGTAGTTCCAAATGGTATTCAAAATACGAGTGATTCAACAAGAACATGATAAAGCTACAACAGAGCTTTTCATGTGATGAGGCACTAAACAAAGGGAGATTACTATTGTTGGAAAAACCATTTAAAATTGGCATCTAACAGAAGCTTTTGCCCCACTTTTTTTTTTCCAAATAATAGTCATATAGTTATACTATTTATCATGTAGAATTTAGGAATTAACTGGGCAAAAGCCATCTGTTTTATGCAACTACTAAACAATAGCTCAAAGTTCAGAGTCACTTAGTTTCACATACAAAGAGTTTGAAACATGAAAATAAAGACGTCAAATATTTCTTTAAGTATATAATGTAATGGGTAGGAGAATTTAAGATACCAGCAGGCAGGTGCAATTTGAAAAACATCACATTGAGTATCATAAGTCTCCAGTAATCTTCCTTGCCAAGTTGGATCATAAGAACTAACACTCACACGAATTCTCCTGACAACTTCATCTGGACATCTTGAATTCATATCAAAGCTTGCTGGCGTGACAACTCCAGAAGAGGTTTGAACCTGAAGGTGGTAGGTAAGTCCAAGAAGAGCATTTCCAAATTCATGGTTCTTGAGCCGTATTATGTGCATGAATACTTTCAGTACACAAAAAATCTAGAAATGAATTCAAGTGGGGATGGAAACAAATGTGGGGATTGCAGAACACTATTATCATCTATTTTGAACTAGTGTGGTGTCAATTGGGACCAGATATTATCAACTGACGCTGTAATGGATGCTGAGGAGAGGGAATCACTAACCACAAATCCACCAATTACTGGTAGTGCATTCCCAAGTGAATCAGAAGTTGTGTTATTCTCAAGGACACAGAATGACCGGAGATAAAATTGTTGCTGGGACTTATGCAGCACTTCAACTATTTTGCAACACAGTGGATAGGAATACCCTTCCTGTTTGATGTGCTTCTTTCCAGAGGAACGGACTACCTGCAGAGTGAATAGTGGTAGTTGGTTTCATAGTTTTTTTATCATGAAAAAAAGGATAAATAAATATTCAACAAAGTGGTGAACAGTCAATAAGTTCTGAACACAACCTTTGTAGAAGCGTCAGAAAAGCCACCAATAAGGTGAACCTGCAAGTAAATGCTAGTGAGAATGGCCAAAAAGGTGCTTACTATATACCCCATGGAGAAATTATAGTTAAAGGTACAAACATCAAATGGTGCATTGTCATCACCAAGTAATTCCAACATCTGTTTGAGCCCTCCCTCCACGATTTTTGGGAAATCCATATGGCTAACGGAGGTCCTGGATCAAACAATTGAAGATCAAAGGCATCATCAAATGTTTTAAGTTTCAGTGCATTAGTAAATATAAAAGAGTGATGAATTTCAATAGAAACTGAAGTCTTACAGGATCAAATAAATGCTCACTTCTTTTTCACTTACATTCCAGTCCTGTTGTTGCGAATTACTACACCAATGCATGTAGTAGCCTCATCTGTGCCCACTAACTATATATACAAAGAACATATCAACTCATGTATTGTTGGAATTTGAATGACATGGATAACATAGACACTTCAAATCACTTTACAGAACAAGTTCCACGGAGATGTCAACTTTGTGGCGATACAGGATTAAACATACCAGGCAGCAGCAACTAACTACGACAAGTTAGAAACTGTTTATGAACAAGCTCTACTCTAAATGCAACGGGAAAGTAAGTTTGGAATCCGGGAATCCGCATATTGGCACTCTAATCCAATGCAGCTATCCTTATTCATCAAACAATTACAGCTAAAGACAGCATGCATATTATCGTATTATCCCTTTTCTGTTAGACTGAATCAGGTGGATAAAAGGAACAATACATCAAACAGACTGCTCCAAGGTTGCTAAAAAGGTTCAGTTAAAACAGAACAACAACACAAATCAGGAAATTGTTCACAATATACACCCAAACCTAACTGAATAATAAAAAGTAAGAAGTTACCTAAGATGACCGCCAAACCCTGATTTTACAGAAAGCAATAGGAAGCACTGACGATGTCCCCAAAGTTCCCAGCACAAGAATCCCCGCTTTATCGTTCGCCCCCAAAAGGTCTCTGCTTTGTCCCAAATCAATTCCCAAATCGTGTGAACTGAGACTACCCAAGAACGCCCCCCCCCCCTCCCCCCTCCCCCCTCCACCGCTTCAGAACCTCACACCTCCTTTCTCTCGACAGCAACGCACATGATTTGGCTCAGGAAAACAAAATTCACCTTTACGGCACAGATCGTTACTTAACCAAGCATCATGAGCTACACAGGAAACTCCCTCCATAACCTCCCAAGATCCTCATTTTTCTCGCCCAAAAGGCCAAGGGGAAAAAACGAGACGCACAAACTCCTCTGTTCCACTCCAATGAACCCGCAAAAGCCAGGGGAGATAAGAAAGCGACGACCTTGAGACCACTCTCTCTACGCTCACCTCGACGCGCGCCGGATCCACCGTGGCGTACTCCCGCTGGAAGACGTAGACGTGCCTCGGCGCCCCCTCCTCTCTAACAGCCCAGGTATTTATTAAAGATAAATACCTCAATTAGGGTGGTTAATCATGTTTAATGGGCTCATAAACATGTTTGACATGATCTTGCACACTTTTGCACAAAAGACCTTGGTCAAAGTTCAAATTCTTGGTCAAACCCCTATAGATTCAAAAAGGCTGATTCGGTTTTCTTGCGCGTTCTCCAAATTTCACTATAGATGTTCAAAATCAGCCAATATAAAAGTTGTTCCTTATTTCTGGGGACACATTTTTCGTAATTGGCGGACATTCCAATTTTGAGTGCAAAGCCGCTTAAATTAGAGTTGAAGCTGCTGCGCACAGTAATTCCGGGCCGAAAATTCCTGCGTTTTCATCACGTTTTCCCCACCAATCTGTTGATCAAAACATAGGTCGCCCTTTGATAAAGTTGTAGTGTTTTAGCTCCTCTACAACTTTTATTTTTGGAGATTTTCGAGTATGTTGACACTTTTTGGAGTTTTGTAAATTCGAAAACTGAATCACGAATTTGGGTTGTGTCGCCGGGGTCGCCAGGATCGCGCTCCAAAGCGTCACGCGCGCGCCCGCCGTCCGCCACGCGGCGCTCCTTCGTCGCACCGGTGTACGGAAGTCGTGGAGGCGTCGCTGTGGACCACGCCAAGGCCGTGGGCCCTCCGCCTCGCTTTTCCCCTGTGCACCGAGCCCACACCAGCGGGAACGCCGGGCCGGCCACACGCCGTGCATGCGCGCACCGCACAGGCCGCTCGCCAGGTGGCCGCTTGCCTGGCCCGCACGCACGCCCTGACAGCTCGCCCTCGACCTCGTCGTGCACGTCGTCTTCTACAAAAGCCAAGCCAAGTCATCGATGTTCCTTTTTCCCGAACTCCGAAACAGAGCAGTCCGCCGCCGGCTGTCCAGTGCCGCACTGCCACCCCGTTCCTCCTCCAGTCCTCCTCCCACTCCCTCCTCTCTACCACCCGACGCCTGCACCTCCCTACACTCCACCACGGCGCTGCCGTCCTGCCAGACCGCACCGGCGACGGTCGCAGGCAGCAGCGGCGGCCAGTCCGTGACCGCCACGCCGCCGGCCACCGACGACGTCCTCCCCAGCCCTGCCAAGGACAAAAACCGCCCCTAGCGAGGTCAGTGAAGCCCTAGCTCACCCCTTCGGCCAAATCCGGCGACCACCGGCCGGAAATTCTGCCGCCGGCAAGGTCCAGTCCGCCCGGGGACCACATTGCGAGACTCAAGTTCTTCCTAGGGTGTTTTTCGCAAACCAGGGACCTGTTTGTAAGAAGCCAGTTTTCAGATCTAGGGTGTCCAGGCTGAATCTTGTAAAATCCCTAGAAAATCGTAGAAAAATCATAAAAATACAAACCAAATTTTTTTGGTTTCCTGGTGAGGAACTCTAACTTTTCTAGAAAGGATGTATAGGGTTTTTCTCTGTAGTTTTTGAATGAAAAATCAAACTCAGTTTGAGGTGTTTTTGTTGTAGTTTAAAATATACACATGCTATGGAGTTGAATTTTCGATATGTTACTCTTTATGTCATGCTTAGATTTGTGACCAAAGTTCGCATGAGTTTGATGTGTAGATTTTTAGTTATGATTTATGTAAGCTTTATGCTAGGTTAATCTTGATGCTTTTTATAGCCCCTTTAGTAAACTTTTCTTTAAGCACCAGTGCACCCTAGGGCTTTGTCTTGGTGAGTAGTATCTCTGATAGGTTGGATGTGAATTTAGGATCTGTTTTGGTACATATTTTGGATTTAATCTTGTGTAGGAATTTAAATTCAAAAGTTGAAAAATAATTTGAATTTGCACCTATACTTTGGTCAGAGGCTTATATTTCACCTAAATGAGTTGTAGGAGAAAGTTGAGATAAAAAATATTAGTAATTATTTTTATAAGATTTAATAAAGTTAAACTAGGCTGAAATTTGTTTTTTTCGTATAAATTAATTTATAAATGATCTTAAGCTAGATTTTGGTTTGTGAGCTTAAAATAGGCATATGTTGCTGTGTGCAAAAGCTTAGGCTCATTTGAAGTGTTTTTGATTTAATATGGATTTATGGTTGAAAGGCTTGTTTTATGTAATTAAATAAAGAAATGAATTTAAGGTGTCAAAATTGAGAAAGCTTGTCATGGTTCTGTTTTTGAATGTTTAATCACACTCCCTTACTGTTTTGTGAAGTTAAATACCTTAGTTTGCTTAAATATGTACACAGTCACCATCAAAGTTAACCTTTAATTAACCTCTCACACCCTCACCTAATGCATATGCATGTGACGTGTAGATTTACTAGACGGGACGTACACACTCACCCAGGAGGGAGACGGGACGGTAGATGGTGAAGTGAATGAGTTGGGTGTTCATCAAGACCTGGACCAAAGTCCAGAAGAGCCCAATGCTAGTGTTGAGTCAGAGGAAGGCAAGCACCGGAGTCATATAACCTTTTAGGATTAAAAGCTCATACCCCTTTACATTTCAGTATTTATGTTTTGTTTTGTGCATTTAAGTTTCTGGAGTTGAATTGAAGCCTAGATGCATGATCCTTAGGTTTCTATGCTCTTTTACTAGTACGTTAGGAATGCTAGTGCCATGCTCTAAGGATACGGTAGAAGTCGAGTAATGACTCATTGCTCGCGAGATATAGGATGCTTATGTTGGAATCATAAGTTGGTTAAATTGACTCGCTCATGTGGTAAGAGCAATGGGTTCGGTCTCGACCGAGTAGCATGGTGCTGGTCTAAGCTTTTGAACGTACCAAGTGCTTGTCGGGAATGGGACCGGTAAGCCTAGTACCTAATGAACCAGTGCGGGGACTTTATCGTTACTACTCTTGAGATGCTTCTCCCGGTTTGCTCCCGGTAGTGCAAGTGTGATCCTGGACGTGCCGTGTGAGGGCGTTCCAGTAACCTTGTACTTAGGACTGTTGCGCCTGTCCCTAATCTGGGGAATGACGGGAACCGCCTGGTTGGGGTAGACACTGCACTTGGTCTACCTTCTTCCGTGTATCTTGGGTTTACCTTGCAAGGATATAAATCGATCGATCGTCGGTCACTCGCCGTTATCTGAGTCGGCTTGACCACTGGCTACCCCATGTTTATTATGGAACATTTCGAATTAATATTGTTAGATGATTAATCTTGTTTGTACAACCATGCTTGCTTAGCTAGGTGCTTACTTAGAATGGTTAACATACTAGAACTTGAGCTAAAATTTGAAAGTAAGGATCAACTCTTAGTTGCTTTTGGCAAAACAAACCCACCAGCCAAAAAGCCTTGCATGTCTAGCTGTGTCTCTTATTTCTGAAAGGGTCAGTCTTGCTGAGTATTAGTATACTCAGCCTTGCTTTTGTTGTTGTTTTCAGGTAATCCCATCTGGCCTGGTTCTATTCCAGATGGTTGAGAACTTGAATGAGAGAGCGTTGATGAGGAGTGATATGCATGGATGGCCTCCTGTGTGTATCATGCGTTTAGTTTAATTTCCGCTGTTTAAACGCTGAACCATGTTTACTTTTATGTACTCAAAACTTGGTTTGTAAATTTTAAGTACTTATGAACTTTTATGTAATGTAATGTTGTACTCTGGTCCCGTCTTCGTGTGGGCTTAGCGCATAATTCGATCCTGTGTAAGTGATTTACCGGGCATGCCCCGGCAGAGGCGACAGAATAGTTCTTTATTATTGCTTAATGGCCAGGTGGACAGGCTTAGGCGATAATACAGAATTATTTTGGACGGTTCTGTCACAGCTGGTACCAGAGCGAGATTATGCACCAGAGTAATTAAAACACCTTAACAAACTTGTTTTTGAAATAAAATTTGCCAAGATTAATAATCTTGCTAAGTGAGTAGGACGTTAAGGTCTTATCTAGTCCGAGAGGCCCTAGAGGGAATTTTTGGGTTCTTTCAGGTGGCTAGTACTCTATGGTATATCTAAACTGACTTCCAGCACATTTTATTCTTGTCAAAACTTACTTTTTTGCACAACCATACTAGTTCATCATGTTTTGCCATACGTGGTGGTACCACAGGGAAGTCCTGTGAGGGACTAGTGGGACCTATTCCAATGGGTGCCACGTCATGTCTGCGTCTTGTCACGTTTTACCATACGTGATGGTACCACGGGAAAGTCCGTGAGGGATGAGTGAGGCCTATTCCAATGGGCACTCACGTCGCGTCAGAGTCTTATATAGGACGCTGTCCATGCAGCGGCATTACGCATGGATACCGTTTCTATAAGTGAACGGTAATGAATGTGGACGCTTTTGTGAGTGCTGGCACAAAAGGTCTTGGATATCTGTGATTTTCTGCAGGTACACTAACCACGGTTGTTAGAAACGGTAATTTAAGAAACGAATAGCTTCCGACTAGTTATTATAGGGAGAGACGTATATGTATGCCTTGGCACCGGCACTAACTTCGTTTTTGAGCTTAAAAGCTTTGTGAGGAAGTTTAGGACGCTTTTTGCATCATGTAAAAGCTATCAAATCAAAACTGAACTTAAATCATGTGTTGCTTGGTCTCTATTTAATTTGTGTTTCTTAAGGACTAATCATGCTAGTTTGATGCTTTGATTGTTAAGCAAAGATTGTAACTAGGTGCTGTCCAAATTTTTCTAAGGTTTATCTAGAAAATTTCTGGCTAGGTGCTCTTTAGGGAAATTGTTCATGACCTAGTTAAGATTACTCTCTGAATTTTCTCATGATTTTAGGATGCTTAAAACTGAAGTTAGGATCAAATTTGCTAGGCAACGTCATGCTGAAATGCTGTCAAATTCCTGAGTTAGTCTGAAAACTCGAATTGTTACATATAGTTCCTAAATGTTTATGACCAGAGAATCTATAGCAAAAATGTTCCTTATCTAGCTTAGATCATGCTGTAAAAATTTCATGGTAATTGCGTACTCAATTTTTGAGATATGATCTTTTTAGTGAAGCTATGCCCTGCTGAAAATTTCTGGGCAATGGCACTCTGAAAATGGATCTATTAGACCCTTTTCCAATCTGATTTGATTCGACCTTTGAATACCAAAAATGCTCCTTAGGTATCTATCTACCTCCGGTAGAAATGTCAAGGTCACTAGATTTTTAGTTTGGGAGGTATGCCCAAAACATTATGTCTCTGTCCTGCTGAATTTCAGAACTAGTGATCTCTGAAATTCAAATTTTTAGGTCATCTTCCTTCGAAATCTAGAGCAAACCTTGAATACCAAAGTTGTTTATAATTTCATATTCTACATGCTCGTAAAATTTCAGCATCATCGCAGTTTTGAGCTGAGAGATATGGAATTTTTAGTGACCCTCGGCCTGCTGTCCAACAGCCCTGACAACAAAGCGATATCTGAATTTTCGGGCATGATAGCCTCAGCATTATCTCTAAGTTGAATACCAATATTGGAAGGTACGAGATTTTACATCCCCTGCCTAAAAATGATGATATTTAGGTGGTGGAAGAATGCTCCACGTATGTTTTTGAAGTTTCTATCCACAGATGAACACAATCAGTGCAAGATCCATCTATCTCCATCTTCTCTTAGGATGGTTTCTAATAGAAGCATACCCATATCCTTGCCGAGTCAAGTGGAACCCCGTTGTACTCTCCTGATTGCTTATACACCTTTTCTTCAATTTAAAGGCGATCCACCAACTTCCTATGGCTATGTAAAGGTGATCACTCCACTTTCCTTGCATCGATATCCCTACATTGATCACTATAAATTCTCAGCCCTTGATCTAAAAAAAAATCCTCATGCTTGCTCACAAACAAATAAATGAGAACATGGTTACAAGGCATCAAAAATCTATTGGTATGCATAATGAGTGTCATCCTAGCATGCATATGCTGCATCTCTAACAAAATAATTCATGAGCATGGAAATGCATTACACGACATGTGCATCTGGAAACCTGGGTTTGGACTAACATGCATACGCACTGAAAGTTTCACCCTTTCTACTCTATCCTCCTTATGGTGGTGATGTTGTTGATCCATGAATGAAGGTGCCGCGATGGAACCTAGTGTGTCATGTGTGCTGCAGCCATGTGATTACTACTAGGAGCACGCTAGGTATCTTTGTTTGTGAGAATGCGACTCACCCCGGATCCTAATTTCTCAGTCCTCCAAGCCGCTATCTAATTTCGTGAATAATGCAAATCATACTGACACTGCATCATGAGCACCATATCTCATGAGCATACGCATCATGCATTCATAAACATGTGCATCATCATGCATGCACCTCATCATATACACATCTTGTGCATCTTTCACTGTGCCTCGTGACATATACACTGAAAGTTCATATGCATAAACATCATATGCTCATATACATGTACATCATACTATATGCACTTCATCATGAGCATCCACATGTGCACCATCCCATTGTTGCACGAGTCTTTTCCATATGCATGATCATTGTCATCCATGGCTCGTCAATGCATCAGGTCAGTTGTTAAAGGTCATTGCATCTTGAGGTCATATAGTAATTAACTAATATACTTCATTAAGATAAACCTTGAGCAAGGGTATTTTCCTCACTCCCATCCCAATTTTGTTTCCAAAATCTTGTCACTTGCCATTGACAATTGTACTTTCCAGGATACTCTAGGAGTTGACCTTTTTATTGATCTCCTAAAAACAAATTCATGAACCTCCGTAAACAAATTTACCCAAATATTTGAGGTTTCCCTTCTTTATGGGAATCTTTTTGGAACCTTTCGACTTGGTCTTCTTCCTTCTAAATTTCAAAATTCACTTGGTAGTAACTCAACTAAGCTGGTTGAAGGAGTATGAGCAAGTTCTCCAAAAGTTAAGATAAGAGGAGCCTTCTACTGAGTCAGTGATCTTTGGTCCTTTAGCACGTTTCCTCCTAATCAAAGGAACCGGGATACCAGTAAATAAAGGATGGGCAAAATCCTTTGATAGGTTTTCCTTGGTACAATCCCAATTTAGGATGGTGGATACCCAACTCTTCTCTTTCTCCCAAAGTCACGGTCAATCCTCTCGAGGGCCAATTTGACCCCTCCATATCCGTGCTTCGCCTGTTCTGTGCTGCGGCTGATCGTGGCCGTCTTGTCGTCAAGGCATCCAATGCCGGCCACCATCGTGCCACATGCCACCACCACACCTCCTTGCCACCGGCCCCTACCCAAGTGACGCGAGCACCACCGCCCCTACACCATGGTGAGCATCAATAAAAGGAGCACCTCCCCGTCGACTCTCACCGCTCAGAGTTGTATCCACTTGAGTCACCACCTCCCGTCGCCTTCCCTTCTCTCCAATTATTTCTTTGAGCACACACCGACCACTTTCGCCGCTTACAGCATTCCTCGTCGATCAAGCTCTTTCCTCTATCTTCCCCAGCAATGTGGAGAAGATCAAGCTCCTCCAACTATCGGTGTCAAGTCCGAGCCTTTCCCTGAAGCTCGTCCATTGAAGGTTGGTGCCAACATCACAAAGAAGAAGCTCGAGAAGAGAGCCACAAGAGGGAGCCAACCCACATCACCAACTATGGATCATTTTCTGGAGATGTTTGATTCCATCTACTGGGCTCTAGTAGGACTGTACGTCTGCTTTGCGTTCCAGTTCTTGATGGTTTTAGCTTTTTATGTGTACATTCATCGCCCGTTTCCTCACGAGCGACATTGATTTTCTCATCAAGCCTGTTGTCTCCCCAAGAGGTTTTCCTCTAATCTTGTGTCGAATCTCGGGACGAGATTCCTTTTAAGGGGGTAGACTGTAACACCCCAGGTGTTTATTAAAGATAAATACCTCAATTAGGGTGGTTAATCATGTTTAATTGGCTCATAAACATGTTTGACATGATCTTGCACACTTTTGCACAAAATACCTTGGTCAAAGTTCAAATTCTTGGTCAAACCCCTATAGATCCAAAAAGGCTGATTCGGTTTTCTTGCGCGTTCTCCAAATTTCACTATAGATGTTCAAAATCGGCCAACATAAAAGTTGTTCCTTATTTCTGGGGACACATTTTTCGTAATTGGCGGACATTCCAATTTTGAGTGCAAAGCCGCTTAAATTAGAGTTGAAGCTGCTGCGCACAGTAATTCCGGGCCGAAAATTCCTGCGTTTTCATCACGTTTTTCCCACCAATCTGTTGATCAAAACATAGGTCGCCCTTTGATAAAGTTGTAGTGTTTTAGCTCCTCTACAACTTTTATTTTTGGAGATTTTCGAGTATGTTGACACTTTTTGGAGTTTTGTAAATTCGAAAACTGAATCACGAAATTGGGTTGTGTCGCCGGTGTCGCCAGGATCGCGCTCCAAAGCGTCACGCGCGCGCCCGCCGTCCGCCACGCGGCGCTCCTTCGTCGCACCGGTGTACGGAAGTCGTGGAGGCGTCGCTGTGGACCACGCCAAGGCCGTGGGCCCTCCGTCTCGCTTTCCCCCTGTGCACCGAGCCCACACCAGCGGGAACGCCGGGCCGGCCACGCGCCGTGCATGCGCACCGCGCATGCCGCGCGCCAGGTGGCCGCCTGCCTGGCCCGCACGTGCGCCCTGACAGCTCGCCCTCGATCTCGTCGTGCACGTCGTCTTCTACAAAAGCCAAGCCAAGTCATCGACGTTCCTTTTTCCCGAACTCCGAAATAGAGCAGTCCGCCGCCGGCCGTCCAGTGCCGCACCGCCACCCCGTTCCTCCTCCGGTCCTCCTCCCACTCGCTCCTCTCTACCACCCGACGCCTGCACCTCCCTACACTCCACCACGGCACTGCCGTCCTGCCAGACCGCGCCGGCGACGGTCGCAGGCAACAGCGGCGGCCAGTCCGTGACCGCCACGCCGCCGGCCACCGACGACGTCCTCCCCAGCCCTGCCAAGGACAAAAACCGCCCCTAGCGAGGTCAGTGAAGCCCTAGCTCACCCCTTCGGCCAAATCTGGCGACCACCGGCCGGAAATTCCGCCGTCGGCAAGGTCCAGTCCGCCCGGGGACCACATTGCGAGACTCAAGTTCTTCCTAGGGTGTTTTTCGCAAACCAGGGACCTGTTTGTAAGAAGCCAGTTTTCAGATCTGGGGTGTCCAAGCTGAATCTTGTAAAATCCCTAGAAAATCGTAGAAAAATCAGAAAAATACAAACCAAATTTTGTTGGTTTCCTGGTGAGGAACTCTAACTTTTCTAGAAAGGATGTATAGGGTTTTTCTCTGTAGTTTTTGAATGAAAAATCAAACTCAGGTTGAGGTGTTTTTGTTGTAGTTTAAAATATACACATGCTATGGAGTTGAATTTTCGATATGTTACTCTTTATGTCATGCTTAGATTTGTGACCAAAGTTCGCATGAGTTTGATGTGTAAATTTTTAGTTATGATTTATGTAAGCTTTATGCTAGGTTAATCTTGATGCTTTTTATAGCCCCTTTAGTAAACTTTTATTTAAGCACCAGTGCACCCTAGGGCTTTGTCTTGGTGAGTAGTATCTCTGATAGGTTGGATGTGAATTTAGGATCTGTTTTGGTACATATTTTGGATTTAATCTTGTGTAGGAATTTAAATTCAAAAGTTGAAAAATAATTTGAATCTGCACCTATGCTTTGGTCAGAGGTTTATATTTCACCTAAATGAGTTGTAGGAGAAAGTTGAGATAAAAAATATTAGTAATTCTTTTTATAAGATTTAATTAAGTTAAACTAGGCTGAAATTTGTTTTTTTCGTATAAATTAATTTATAAATGATCTTAAGCTAGATTTTGGTTTGTGAGCTTAAAATAGGCATGTGTTGCTGTGTGCAAAAGCTTAGGCTCATTTGAAGTGTTTTTGATTTAATATGGATTTATGGTTGAAAGGCTTGTTTTATGTAATTAAATAAAGAAATGAATTTAAGGTGTCAAAATTGAGAAAGCTTGTCATGGTTCTGTTTTTGAATGTTTAATCACACTCCCTTACTGTTTTGTGAAGTTAAATACCTTAGTTTGCTTAAATATGTACACAGTCACCATCAAAGTTAACCTTTAATTAACCTCTCACACCCTCACCTAATGCATATGCATGTGACGTGTAGATTTACTAGACGGGACGTACACACTCACCCAGGAGGGAGACGGGACGGTAGATGGTGAAGTGAACGAGTTGGGTGTTCATCAAGACCTGGACCAAAGTCCAGAAGAGCCCAATGCTAGTGTTGAGTCAGAGGAAGGCAAGCACCGGAGTCATATAACCTTTTAGGATTAAAAGCTCATACCCCTTTACATTTCAGTATTTATGTTTTGTTTTGTGCATTTAAGTTTCTGGAGTTGAATTGAAGCCTAGATGCATGATCCTTAGGTTTCTATGCTCTTTTACTAGTATGTTAGGAACGCTAGTGCCATGCTCTAAGGATACGGTAGAAGTCGAGTAATGACTCATTGCTCGCGAGATATAGGATGCTTATGTTGGAATCATAAGTTGGTTAAATTGACTCGCTCATGTGGTAAGAGCAATGGGTTCGGTCTCGACCGAGTAGCATGGTGCTGGTCTAAGCTTTTGAACGTACCAAGTGCTTGTCGGGAATGGGACCGGTAAGCCTAGTACCTAATGAACTAGTGCGGGGACTTTATCGTTACTACTCTTGAGATGCTTCTCCCGGTTTGCTCCCGGTAGTGCAAGTGTGATCCTGGACGTGCCGTGTGAGGGCGTTCCAGTAACCTTGTACTTAGGACTGTTGCGCCTGTCCCTAATCTGGGGATTGACGGGAACCGCCTGGTTGGGGTAGACACTGCACTTGGTCTACCTTCTTCCGTGTATCTTAGGTTTACCTTGCAAGGATATAAATCGATCGATCGTCGGTCACTTGCCGTTATTGTGACGCCCCAGGTTTTTAATTAGCATCATTAGTGCTAATGGCCGAATCAATCGAGTCAAACACCGTTGACTCTAGTCAAACCATGGTCAACCTGGGTCATCACCTCGAAAACCTCGTCGACAATCACTAATGACCCCCTTAATCAAGTCAACCCACACTTGTGGTCAAACCCTAGTCAACCCTTGGTCAAAACCCCGGTCAAATCCCTATGTCCTTGAACTTCCTCCAGAACTTTTGCCGCGTTCTCCAAATTTCACCTAAACACTTCAAAATCTCCCAATATAAAAGTTGTCCAGTTTTTCGAGGGACACAACTTTTCTTTTGGGTGGCATTTGAAATTTTGAGTGGAAAACGGTGAAAAAAAACTTGGTCAACTGCAGCAAACACTGTTCATAGGCGCCATGGAAAACCAGCGACTTTGCCAGCAGTTCATGCAAAAACCATTGATCAAAACTCCTGTCGGCCTTTGTAAAAGTTGTAGAGGGTTAGTAGATCTACAACTTTGGTATAAGTTCCTTGGTGCACTTGCGTTCAAAAATCGGGAGATATTGGCGGTCAAACAGGGCTAAATGAGGTTGGTTTTGGCGACGTCGCGCACGCCGCCGCGTCGACGTTCCAGAGCGTCGCGCCCGCGCGCCCGGCCACGCGGCCGCCCCAGCTTCGACGTCCGGGTCCCCCGCCGGCCGCAGCTCCCGAGGTCGGGCCATCATTCCCGCCTGCGCCCGTCCCCACACCCCGCGCTGCTGCACCACGCGTCAAGCGCCCACACGCCGGCGCCGTGCCCCTCCCGCGCCGGCCGCCGGGCATGTCTCCCGTGCGCTCTCGCCGCGCCCGGCCCCCCTGTCCTCCCCTCCTCTTGCTTCGAGGCGACGTCTCCTGCTTCCTGCTCCGCGTGCCGCCTATAAAAGGTACCCACCGTTCATCCTCGCGCGTAACCGAGCTCGCTCCCGCGCGTGAACGCCCGCCGCCGGACGCCATTAGAGCCGCCGTTCGGAGCTCCACCGTCCGGCCCACCTCCTGCCGGCCAGAGCCCCTCAACGCCTCCCCACGTCGCCCCCTCAGCTTCCCGCGCCGCGTGTGGTCGTAGCCGAGCCGCAGACTCGCCGGAGTAGAAGCTCCAGCGGCCGCCGCCGCATGCCACCACCGAGCCCCATCACCGGCGGCCCCTCTGCCCCAACCGAGCACGCAAATCAATCCCTGGTAAGCCCACACGCCTCCCCCACCTCTTTCCCGGTCGACCCCGCCGCCGGAGCCGCTGAATTTCCGGCGAGCCGCCGCCGGCCATGCCCCAAGGACCCAATTGCAAACCCCCAGATCTTTCTAAGGGCTTAACTGCGAACCAAGGGCACATGTGTGAATACTGGAAAGTTTTCAGGGACCTTGTTGTGAGTTGAATCTTCAATAGTGTTGCTGTTTTGCTGAAACTTGTAAAATCCGTAGAAAATTGTAAAAAATTCATAAAAATGCAAACCCAATTTGGTTGGATTCATTGTGAAGATCCCTACAACTTTTGTATAGCATGACCATAGTTTTTCCTGATAGTTTTTGCATGAAAAATACAAAACTGTAAAATCTAGATCTGTTGTATCTCAAAACCTACAAGTGCTCTTGATCTGAATTTTGGATATGTTGTGTGTTATGTTATTCCTGGCTTCTGTGCCAAAAATTGCACAAATTTACTGTGTAGATATTTTATTATGAATTGTTTTGTATTTATGCAGAATCTGTCTAAATGATTTTTGTAGCTAAAAATAATTAGATTTTTGTGCTCAACTTATGCATGTGATCTTTTTATGCCTAAATTCACCTCTGGTGAAGTAATCACAATTTATATTTGTCAGAAATATTTGTTCTTGATATATTCCTAATTTTCTTTGTAAATACATAACCCAAGATCTAGAGTAGCTCTAGGTGTATATGTTGCATTCCTAGCTTAGTTTTGGACTATAGGCCATGTGTGAGAAAGTTGGAATCATTTTGATGTGTATTTATTCTCATATGCATTTATCTTACTTTAGTAGCTAGCTTTTGTTATTTTTGGTATATTTAATTTCCTAGCTCTCCTAAGTGTGCATGTGTATACAGTGGCTTTGTTTAGGTTTGTAGTGCTTCATGAAACACCCCACTGAATTTTATTAATTTATTTTATGAATAAAAGCAATAGAGGCCATTAAAGCTTAATATTAAATTAAATGAGAAAATCATCAACTACACATCTAAAGACCCTATGTGGGTGATGTAAATCATTATAAAAGGCTTAAGACCAACCCCTTGCTGTTTGTGAAATCAAAATTAAATTATTTACATAAATATGTACACAGTCACTATCAAAAAGAATAAATAATAAAGCACCACAGGAAATTACTTTAATAGAAAGATTATACCAAATGTGTGTTTGTCAAGGTGAATATGGCCAACTATACTCTTCAGGGTTGTCATATGTTGTTTTGTAATTAATTGAATGAAAACTGTCAAATAAATCTTGCATTGCATCCTCGTGTAGATCTTCCCGACAGTAGCTGTACGCGTGTGCCGGAAGGAGAAGACGAAGGAGCTGACAGAGACGTGCACCACGTCGCTGTAGAGCAAGACCTGGACCAAAGTCCAGGAGGGCCCAAGGCCAACCTTGCCAGCGAAGGCAAGCCCCGGATCATTAACCCCATCTTTTTAAAATTATGCAATTATCCTTGCTATGATTGTGCATTTACGTTTCAGGAGTTGAATGAAACCCTAGATGCATGATCCCTAGGTACCTATGCTCTTTTACTAGTATGCTAGGTCGATAGCTGCTATGCTGTAGGACCGGTACAAGTCGAGTGATGTTCGTCACTCGCGAGAGTAGGTCCTTATGTTGGAATCATAAGATCTTTATAAATGGATTGCTCATGTGGTAAGAGCATGGGATTTGGGCTCCGGTCCAGTGGCTTTCGTAGGCTAAGCTTTTGAACGTACTAAGCACTTGTCGGGAATGGGACCGGTAAGCCTAGTACCTGATGGACACGGCAAGAGAACTTTTCCCTACTACCCCTAGGACACATGATGTGTCCCCCTGCCTGCAACAGTGGGGTACCTGTGCGATTCTGGGCGGTCCGGCGTGACGTACCAGTAAGCCTTGTACCGAGGATTGTAGGTCTGATCCCGACCCGAAGAAAGATGGGAACGGCCTGGTGGTTGTCCTCGCGGGGGCACCCTACCGTGTGTTTAGGTTTACCTTGCAAGGTTATAAATCAATCGATTGTCGGTCTCTCACCGTTATCTGAGACTGCTTAATCAACTGGCTATGATATCCCTTATTGATGGAACTTGGTGAATACTATTGCTTGAATTAATTGTATTGTACAATTCTTGATTGAATTAGTTGGCACACTTAGAAATGGTAATCAACTAGAATTTGTGCTAAAATATTGAAAGTAAGGACATACTCTTTGTTGCTTTTCAGCAAAAGAACTCCACCGGCCAAAAAGCCTCTCATGTCTAGAGTTTGGTGATTTAGTTATCACCCGACGGTTAAGTCTTGCTGAGTATTAGTATACTCAGCCTTGCTTTAAAAATGTTGTTGCAGGTGTTGTTTGACCTGGTGAGATTCCACCCGGCTGGGAGCGGGAATGGGTGGATGACGACGAGTGATGGCATCACGGACGGCCTCCTGTGATGTTTACTGTTGCGCTAGTTTATTTTATTTCGCTGTTTTTGAACTCTGAACCTTTACTTATCATGTCATGAACAATGATTTGTAATAAATTAACCCTTAGGGGTAATTCGGACTTAAGTTGTGTTGTACTCTGGACTCGCCTTCGCGTGGGTTTTAATGCATATTTGTCGATCCTTTGTTGCTATGTAAGTGATTTCACCGGGTGTTAATCCGGCAACTAACGACAGGATGATACTTTATTATTGCTTAATGACCAAAGTGGATTGGTTTAGGCGATAGTACGGTATTTTCCTGGGCGGGTTGTCACAGCTGGTATCAGAGCGATTATATGCACCAGAGAGTAATTAACAACTGTAATCATTGGTTTTTGAATAAAAGTTGCCAAGATTGTTTGGATTTGCAAAATACGTTGGTCCGTTAAGGATGGTTTTAGACCGAGAGGCCCTAGAGGGAAATTTTGGGTTCTTTCAGGTGGCTTAAAAATCTATGGTTTATTTTGCTAACTTCCAGCACATTTTATTCTTGTCAGAACTTACTTTATGCGCAACCATACTAGTTCGTCACGTTTTGCCATATGTGGTGGTGCCACAGGAAAGTCCTGTGAGGGATGGATGGGACCTATTCTAATGGGAACCCACGTCGCGTCTGTGTCTCACCACGTTTTGCCATACGTGGACGTTCCGCATTGTGAATATGCGAGGCAAGGACCTGCTTCATTCAAAAAGGAGCGTATCTGAGGTTGGACGCTGTCCATGCAGCGGCAAACGCATGGGTGCCGTTTCTATAGTGAACGGTAATGTATGTGGACGCTTTCGTGAAGTGCTGGCACGAAAGGTTCGATGTGTTCTGTGATCTTCTGCAGGTACACTAACCACGTTTCGTAAGTCGCTAAGTGAGCATCGACTAGTTCTCGACTAGTTATTATAGGGAGAAACGTGTATATGCCTTGCCACCGGCACTAACTTCGATTTTTGGCTTGATTGCCTTGTGAGGACGAATAGGACGTCTTGCATCATGCAAAAAATTGTGGAAGCTTAAAACTAAACCCTTTACATGTTTGTGTGCTCTCTAAGGTGAAAATTTGCTAGTGTGCTTCTGCTTGCATAGCCTCTCAGGTGTAGATGTGTTGCTGTCTAAAATTTTGATGTGGCTGTTTGCTTGAATTATGCACCTTGTTCAAGAATCAATTTGACCAGATGATCTCTACCAAAGTTGCTCCATATCTAATCTAGTTTCTGCTTGCAAAAATTCACGGTCATAGCTTTTGTATATCTTAAGTTATACCCAGATTAGTGAACCCCCGTCTTGCTATTTTCCAGGAACCAATCAGAAATCTTGCTTAGTTGAAGCACCTTCCTAACCCTTCTAGATCAACCTTTGAATACCAAAAATGCGCCTCATAACCTCTTTGAGTTGCTGGTAAAATTTGGGAATTTTTGGAGCTCTGGTTTTTAAGTTATGAATTTTTGTTCACAACTATCAGAACTTTATGTCATTATGTATGCACGCTCGCTTCGAGTTCTAACGTACAATTGTACCTTTGTACACATGACTATCCCAGTTTTGTCTAGCATGAGAAAAGAATTTTCTGTTCTTCCATGTCAGTTGGGTAATGTCTTGATCTTAGAGCTCAACCTTCAGTTGTAATCTTCTCATGTCAACAGGTATCTCCATCGACATGTATTCCTTCCACCCCCTTGTGTTTTCGCATGTTGGAGCACTAAACTGTTCCTTGTATTGATATCCTTGTCATGATTACTTCGATCTTTCAATCATGAGCTTATTCCTCATGGTCTTGCTCACAACATTTTGAATAAAAAAAATGTCACTTGTTGGGTATGCATTTGCATAGCACGTGCATTTGGGAACCTTGGGTGAACTAACGTGCATACGCATGGAATGTTTCAATATCTCCTACTCTATCCTTCTATGATTGGTGATGTTATTGTTCCATAACCAAAGGTGCCGCGACGGAGCCTAGGGCATCATGTGCGCTGCAGCCACATGATTTCCACTAGGAGCGCGCTAGGTATCTTGGTTGTGAGAATGCGACTCGCCACGCATACTCCTTCTCAACCGATGTTTGCCATCTCGATCACTAACTCATTTTGTGGGTAACCGAGTCATGCTAACATGCATCATGAGCACCATACCGCATGAGCGTGTGCATCATGCATTCATAAACATGTGCATCACACCAACTTTTAAAATCATTGCACTGTTGATGTAACAAGGTGATATCACCAAAGGTCTTAAACTAATTAACATGTGAGCAAGATTGTTCTGAAATTCCTGTACCGATTTATCTCTTCATACTTCCACCACTAGCATCCGCAAAGTAAACTCCTTGCAAAAGCTCTCTATGGCTTGTCACCTTTGACTACCTTATGGCTACTCTTGTGGGATAGCCTTGGACCGATGATGGTTATATTCTTTGACCTATAATCACATCGTGTTTGCTCCCTCGGGGTAATTTCAGAAATCTTAGAAAACCATCACCCCTACCTTGTCCTTGGATTGTCGAATCTCGGGACGAGATTCTTTTTAAGGGGGGTAGGCTGTGACGCCCAAGGTTTTTAATTAGCATCATTAGTGCTAATGGCCGAATCAATCGAGTCAAACACCGTTGACTCTAGTCAAACCATGGTCAACCTGGGTCATCACCTCGAAAACCTCGTCGACAATCACTAATGACCCCCTTAATCAAGTCAACCCACACTTGTGGTCAAACCCTAGTCAACCCTTGGTCAAAACCCCGGTCAAATCCCTTTGTCCTTGAACTTCCTCCAGAACTTTTGCCGCGTTCTCCAAATTTCACCTAAACACTTCAAAATCTCCCAATATAAAAGTTGTCCATTTTTTCGAGGGACACAACTTTTCTTTTGGGTGGCATTTCAAATTTTGAGTGGAAAAGGGTGAAAAAAACTTGGTCAACTGCAGCAAACACTGTTCATAGGCGCCATGGAAAACCAGCGACTTTGCCAGCAGTTCATGCAAAAACCATTGATCAAAACACCAGTCGGCCTTTGTAAAAGTTGTAGAGGGTTAGTAGATCTACAACTTTGGTATAAGTTCCTTGGTGCACTTGCGTTCAAAAATCGGGAGATATTGGTGGTCAAACAGGGCTAAATGAGGTTGGTTTTGGCGACGTCGCGCACGCCGCCGCGTCGACGTTCCAGAGCGTCGCGCCCGCGCGCCCGGCCATGCGGCCGCCCCAGCTTCGACGTCCGGGTCCCCCGCCGGCCGCAGCTCCCGAGGTCGGGCCATCATTCCCGCCTGCGCCCGTCCCCACACCCCGCGCTGCTGCACCACGCGTCAAGCGCCCACACACCGGCGCCGTGCCCCTCCCACGCCGGCCGCCGGGCATGTCTCCCGTGCGCTCTCGCCGCGCCCGGCCCCCCTGTCCTCCCCTCCTCTTGCTTCGAGGCGACGTCTCCTGCTTCCTGCTCCGCATGCTGCCTATAAAAGGTACCCACCGTTCATCCTCGCGCGTGCCCGAGCTCGCTCCCGCGTGTGAACGCCCGCCGCCGGACGCCATTAGAGCCGCCGTGCGGAGCTCCACCGTCCGGCCCACCTCCTGCCGGCCAGAGCCCCTCAACGCCTCCCCACGTCGCCCCCTCAGCTTCCCGCGCCGCGTGTGGTCGTAGCCGAGCCGCAGACTCGCCGGAGTAGAAGCTCCAGCGGCCGCCGCCGCATGCCACCGCCGAGCCCCATCACTGGCGGCCCCTCTGCCCCAACCGAGCACGCAAATCAATCCCTGGTAAGCCCACACGCCTCCCCCACCTCTTCCCCGGTCGACCCCGCCGCCGGAGCCGCCGAATTTCCGGCGAGCCGCCGCCGGCCATGCCCCAAGGACCCAATTGCAAACCCCCAGATCTTTCTAAGGGCTTAACTGCGAACCAAGGGCACATGTGTGAATACTGGAAAGTTTTCAGGGACCTTGTTGTGAGTTGAATCTTCAATAGTGTTGCTATTTTGCTGAAACTTGTAAAATCTGTAGAAAATTGTAGAAAATTGATAAAAATGCAAACCCAATTTTGTTGGATTCCTTGTGAAGATGCCTACAACTTTTGTAAAGCATGACCATAGTTTTTCCTGATAGTTTTTGCATGAAAAATACAAAACTGTAAAACCTAGATCTGTTGTATCTCAAAACCTACAAGTGCTCTTGACCTGAATTTTGGATATGTTGTGTGTTATGTTATTCCTGGCTTCTGTACCAAAAATTGCACAAATTTACTGTGTAGATATTTTATTATGAATTGTTTTGTATTTATGCAGAATCTGTCTAAATGATTTTTGTAGCTAAAAATAATTAGATTTTTGTGCTCAACTTATGCATGTGATCTTTTTATGCCTAAATGCTCCTCTGGTGAAGTAATCACAATTTATATTTGTAAAGATAATTTTTGTTCTTGATATATTCCTAATTTTCTTTGTAAATGCATAACCCAAGATCTAGAGTAGCTCTAGGTGTATATGTTGCATTCCTAGCTTAGTTTTGGACCATAGGCCATGTGTGAGAAAGTTGGAATCATTTTGTTGTGTATTTATTCTCATATGCATTTATCTTACTTTAGTAGCTAGCTTTTGTTATTTTTGGTATATTTAATTTCCTAGCTCTCCTAAGTGTGCATGTGTATACAGTGGCTTTGTTTAGGTTTGTAGTGCTTCATGAAACACCCCACTGAATTTTATTAATTTATTTTATGAATAAAAGCAATAGAGGCCATTAAAGCTTAATATTAAATTAAATGAGAAAATCATCAACTACACATCTAAAGACCCTATGTGGGTGATGTAAATCATTATAAAAGGCTTAAGACCAACCCCTTGCTGTTTGTGAAATCAAAATTAAATTATTTACATAAATATGTACACAGTCACTATCAAAAAGAATAAATAATAAAGCACCACAGGAAATTACTTTAATAGAAAGATTATACCAAATGTGTGTTTGTCAAGGTGAATATGGCCAACCATACTCTTCAGGGTTGTCATATGTTGTTTTGTAATTAATTGAATGAAAACTGTCAAATAAATCTTGCATTGCATCCTCGTGTAGATCTTCCCGACAGTAGCTGTACGCGTGTGCCGGAAGGAGAAGACGAAGGAGCTGACGGAGACGTGCACCACGTCGCTGTAGAGCAAGACCTGGACCAAAGTCCAGGAGGGCCCAAGGCCAACCTTGCCAGCGAAGGCAAGCCCCGGATCATTAACCCCGTCTTTTTAAAATTATGCAATTATCCTTGCTATGATTGTGCATTTACGTTTCAGGAGTTGAATGAAACCCTAGATGCATGATCCCTAGGTACCTATGCTCTTTTACTAGTATGCTAGGTCGATAGCTGCTATGCTGTAGGACCGGTACAAGTCGAGTGATGTTCGTCACTCGCAAGAGTAGGTCCTTATGTTGGAATCATAAGATCTTTATAAATGGATTGCTCATGTGGTAAGAGCATGGGATTTGGGCTCCGGTCCAGTGGCTTTCGTAGGCTAAGCTTTTGAACGTACTAAGCACTTGTCGGGAATGGGACCGGTAAGCCTAGTATCTGATGGACACGGCAAGGAAACTTTTCCCTACTACCCCTAGGACACATGATGTGTCCCCCTGCCTGCAACAGTGGGGTACCTGTGCGATTCTGGGCGGTCCGGCGTGACGTACCAGTAAGCCTTGTACCGAGGATTGTAGGTCTGATCCCGACCCGAAGAAAGATGGGAACGACCTGGTGGTTGTCCTCGCGGGGGCACCCTACCGTGTGTTTAGGTTTACCTTGCAAGGTTATAAATCAATCGATTGTCGGCCTCTCACCGTTATCTGAGACTGCTTAATCAACTGACCATGATATCCCTTATTGATGGAACTTGGTGAATACTATTGCTTGAATTAATTGTATTGTACAATTCTTGATTGAATTAGTTGGCACACTTAGAAATGGTAATCAACTAGAATTTGTGCTAAAATATTGAAAGTAAGGACATACTCTTTGTTGCTTTTCAGCAAAAGAACTCCACCGGCCAAAAAGCCTCTCATGTCTAGAGTTTGGTGATTTAGTTATCACCCGACGGTTAAGTCTTGCTGAGTATTAGTATACTCAGCCTTGCTTTAAAAATATTGTTGCAGGTGTTGTTTGACCTGGTGAGATTCCACCCGGCTGGGAGCGGGAATGGGTGGATGACGACGAGTGATGGCATCACGGACGGCCTCCTGTGATGTTTACTGTTGCGCTAGTTTATTTTATTCCGCTGTTTTTGAACTCTGAACCTTTACTTATCATGTCATGAACAATGATTTGTAATAAATTAACCCTTAGGGGTAATTCGGACTTAAGTTGTGTTGTACTCTAGACTCGCCTTCGCGTGGGTTTTAATGCATATTTGTCGATCCTTTGTTGCTATGTAAGTGATTTCACCGGGTGTTAACCCGGCAACTAACGACAGGATGATACTTTATTAATGCTTAATGACCAAAGTGGATTGGTTTAGGCGATAGTACGGTATTTTCCTGGGCGGGTTGTCACAGTTATCTGAGTCGGCTTGACCACTGGCTACCTCATGTTTATTATGGAACATTTCGGATTAATATTGTTGGATGATTAATCTTGTTTGTACAACCATGCTTGCTTAGCTAGGTGCTTACTTAGAATGGTTAACATACTAGAACTTGAGCTAAAATTTGAAAGTAAGGATCAACTCTTAGTTGCTTTTGGCAAAACAAACCCACCAGCCAAAAAGCCTTGCATGTCTAGCTGTGTCTCTTATTTCTGAAGGGTCAGTCTTGCTGAGTATTAGTATACTCAGCCTTGCTTTTGTTGTTGTTTTCAGGTAATCCCATCTGGTATGGTTCTATTCCAGATGGTTGAGAACTTGAATGAGAGAGCGTTGATGAGGAGTGATATGCATGGATGGCCTCCTGTGTGTATCATGCGTTTAGTTTAATTTCCGTTGTTTAAACGCTGAACCATGTTTACTTTTATGTACTCAAAACTTGGTTTGTAATTTTAAGTACTTATGAACTTTTATGTAATGTAATGTTGTACTCTGGTCCCGCCTTCGTGTGGGCTTAGCGCATAATTCGATCCTGTGTAAGTGATTTACCGGGTATGCCCCGGCAGAGGCGACAGAATAGTTCTTTATTATTGCTTAATGGCCAGGTGGACAGGCTTAGGCGATAATACGGAATTATTTTGGACGGTTCTGTCACAGCTGGTACCAGAGCGAGATTATGCACCAGAGTAATTAAAACACCTTAACAAACTTGTTTTTGAAATAAAATTTACCAAGATTAATAATCTTGCTAAGTGAGTAGGACGTTAAGGTCTTATCTAGTTCGAGAGGCCCTAGAGGGAATTTTTGGGTTCTTTCAGGTGGCTAGTACTCTATGGTATATCTAAACTGACTTCCAGCACATTTTATTCTTGTCAAAACTTACTTTCTTGCACAACCATACTAGTTCATCACGTTTTGCCATACGTGGTGGTACCACAGGGAAGTCCTGTGAGGGACTAGTGGGACCTATTCCAATGGGTGCCACGTCGCGTCTGCGTCTCGTCACGTTTTGCCATACGTGATGGTACCACGGGAAAGTCCGTGAGGGATGAGTGAGGCATATTCCAATGGGCACTCACGTCGCGTCAGAGTCTTATATAGGACGCTGTCCATGCAGCGGCATTACGCATGGATACCGTTTCTATAAGTGAACGGTAATGAATGTGGACGCTTTTGTGAGTGCTGGCACAAAAGGTCTTGGATATCTGTGATTTTCTGCAGGTACACTAACCACGGTTGTTAGAAACGGTAATTTAAGAAACGAATAGCGCCGACCGGGAGCAGCCATCGGCCCACCCAGCGCCGGATCCGCGGCCGGGCGCCGGAACAGCGCCAGTGGTGGCCGGATCCGCGCCGGGCGAGCCCCCCGCCGGCCGGGGGCCACCCTCACCGGTCGGTCAACGCAGGGGAAGGCAGGAGGGTGGAGGGAGGGAGGAGGTGAGGGAGAGAGGGGCGCGGCGGCGCCGCCGCCACAGGAGCTCCGAGGAGGGCACATGGAGCGCCGGCGACCACCAGACGTGCGACCCAACGATGGTGGTGTGGAGGAAGGGGAAGGAGGAGGAGGGGAGGAGAGGAGGGAGGAGGAGAAGGAGACGCGGGGTGGCCGGTTGACTGGCGCCGCCGCTGACCGCCACCGCCAGCGTAGGTGGCGGCGGCGGCCGATAGGAGCCGAGGTGGGGTCCGGCGGCACGAGGCTAGGGTTCCCCCGACCCGCCTCCGGAGGGAGACGACGCGAGGGCCTTCATCCTTTTCTTTTTTTTTTTGAGAATCACACAGTACAACGCAGATGCTCACAACACGCACGCACACTCACCCCTATGAATACACGTACGCAAACCCTACCCCTATGAGCACCTCCGAAGGACTGAGCACCGGCAGATCTGGAGATACCCGAAGTCGCCATTGGCGCCTCCCGAAGTCGCCATTGGCGCCTCGTCGTCGACGGGAACGTCGCTTACCACTTAACGCATAACGCCGGTAAATCCTGAAAAATCCAGAAAAAGGTGCGAGCACCAGGATTTGAACCCTGGTGGGTAGCGTCTCACTGGACCGTCCTACCATTGGACTATAAGCCCAATCGCTCCTTTTCTTCTTTAATGAAGGAATGATTGCGTAGCTTTTCTTTTGTTTTAAAAAAAAAGAAATGTAGCTGTGGGGATTGGGGAACAACTAAAAACTCGACCAGCCTGCGCCTTTCTCGGTTTCTCCGCCACGTGTTTTCAATCTATATTTCTGATTATTGGTGGATAGCAATATCGCGGAAAGCCCATGCACGCTTGCTTTTATCGTTGGGAAGGTTTATTTGCTCTCACGAAATGGACGCATCGTCAGGGATCCTAATCGATCGGATTGCATCGGCACGATCAGCCCAAGGCCGAAGACATCGTGTGGTAGTAGATTCGGATGATGATGGTGATCGATGCTGATGGTTCATTCTGCTAGAACCCCGAGAATCTCAGAATCTGAGAACGAAGCATCTGGACCCTGCACAGCAGCACCTGAACATTCCTTTTGGACGGACTGGCCTGCAGATTGATGGATGAAGATGACCGTATCCATCCGAACTGCACCTGTTTTTTTTTTCTTTTTTTATGGGATTAGGATAGGGCTGATGTTGGTGCTAAATTGTTAGGACAACTCCAACTCATCTCTTAAATTTGGACTCATACTTCTCCGTATGAAGATCTCTCATCTACGGTCATGTTTAGTTTCCTAAAATTTCACTATCTGTAACATCAATCTTCCGACACTAATTAAGACTATTAAATATGGATTAATAACAAAATTCATTCCACAACCTCTACCTTAATTTTCGAGACGAATCTAACGAGCCTAATTATGTCATGATTAGACAACATCATGCTACAGTAACCAATCTCTAGTGGCAGATTAATTAGGCTTAATGAATTCGACTTGCGATTTCCAGTTCATTTGTGTAATTAGTTTTGTAATTAGTCTACGTTTAATACTTGTAATAGATCTTGAAAGAGGACTCCAAAAATTTCTCTAAAATTTTTCACCAGACTAAACAGGACCAGGGTTCTATTTTTCTTCTATCGCCAACCGAACTCTCATATACCTCTTTACTTCTAACCAATTTTCTTTTTTATTCCCTCTTACACACAAACCCCACCTGTCAGTGGGTAATCTAATTATTAACCCAACCCTCCCTTTCGCGTTCCCACCCACCCGGCCAACCTCCTCCCTTCCCAACCCCTCCTCTCTCTCACACATCGTTGCCGCCCCTCCTCGCGTCGGTCGGTGCGCGCAAGGGGCAAGCATCAGGCGACAGATCGATGTCGGCCCGCCGCGGCTCGCCTCCATGGGGAGCAGGGATGGAACTCCGCCGGCACGCGACCGCAGGACGGGTCGCTGGCGGCCCCATGGTGGTTGCGGGGCGGATCTCTGCCGACGCGCTGGCCGCAGGACGGGTCGCCGCCGCGGCTCGATTCCGACCCTGGCCATCTCTACGGGCGCTGAAGGTGGAATTCGCAATCCATCATCGGTGGTACGCATCTCTCTCTCTCTCTCTCTCTCTTTTCCCTCGATTCCACGATGGGAGAAGCAAGTCGTGGACGAGTGGGTGCTGAAGGTGTCCAATGTCGCGCGGGAGCAGCGGCCGTTGGCCTAGCAGGCGGATGAGGGCTCGCGTCGGGGGCTCCTACAGGTGAGGGTCGAGAGGGGTAAAATGAGGTCTCCTCATCCGTCGGGGGGCGGATGAGAGACCAGTTGCAGTAGTTTTCTCGGGGCAAAACTCTCAAAGTCAGGATGAGGGTGGGGATGAGGTCTCGGTTGAGTTGCCCTTACTGACTAGGTCCAACGACCTTTGATGGCCAGAGAGAGAGAGCAGCCGAGGCCACCTGCCTCGTCCCCTATGGGCCAAGTTTGAATCTCGAACATTTTAGTGGACTCCGGCCGGGGCAACCTTCGAAATTTGTTTGTTTTCTCAAGTTAATAATAGTATTAGGTATTAAAACCGAGGTGGCTCAAGTGCAACTCCAAAAGCCTAACTATCTTGCCTTGGTTAGCTAAAAAAGAAAAACTTGTCTAAAAACTATATCCAACCAACTCTGCAAACAACCTCCTCACTATCCCTGCTGGCTATCTCAGGATGTTTGCTAGCCATCTTTGATGACCACCTCGGCTCGGTATCCCTTTGTTCCTTCTATTATGCGGCCTCCTCCCACCTCTCTCGCGCCCTCGGCTTCGGCCTCCACCCGCTGAAGCGTCACTACCACTAGTCCGAGCTCCCTCCCAAAGCGACAACGACGGCATTGAGCTCCCTTATGAGGTGTGTCAGCGGGGATGAGCAACCACGGGGCCATGGCGGACCAGGGGCGCGGCCCTGTTCGTTGAGCCCCCTCCTGGCATGGCGGCACGAGGCGAGCCTCATCGTCTCGCCGTGGAGAATCATTCGACGGCATCGATGAGGCAACGAACGCGCCGCGAGCGGAGCGAGCGTGGCCCTATTTGCCGAGTTCCCTCGTCCTGACCATCTCTAGCTTCAAATTCTACACAAAATCGGTTGAAGGTGACGTCATGATGCTCCCCGGCCACCTATCGTTGCTGGAAAACCCTTCCCTCGCCGGGAATTTCACCTCCATTGCCGCAGCTGCGCCCGAGGACTACATTGCAAAGGTTGAGTTCTTTCTAGGGCGCTTAGCGTATAAAAGCAAGGACCTATTTGTAAGACACAAAACTATTGATTTACCTAATGGAATTTTACATTGTCAAAATTTACCTAGTTTGTTGGTTTTTCCACCATTTAGAAGACTCTTTATTTTTTTAAAGAGTTGGAAAAACTTCAAATTAGCTAGAGGATAGCTATTCTCTTGAAGTTGCTCTAAGACTTGTTTTTCTTCTTTTATAAAATGGATAAAGTTCCGATACCACCCACATCTAAGAGAATCTCCAAAAGCTTCTTCAAATAACATTAGCTAAATTTTCATTTAGCTAGTCATTTAGCTTTTCAAGAGGTGGGAGAACCAACAGACTAGACAAATCTCTCTCTTCATATCCAACCCTCGTCTCTCCTCTCCTCTCTCAAACTCACTGTCACGTGGGCCCCACTCCTGCTCCCATGCTCTCCATGGCGGCAACAGCACCAGCGCAACCTCATCTTCCTGCCACCATTATCGTCGATTCGTCCTCGACACCGTCACCATCCCCGCCGGTCGGCTCCTCCTTCTCAGTCCAGCGACCCCTCCTCATCCTCAGGCCTGCGGCGTCCCTGCTCTCCTCCTCCTCCTCGACCGCCCTTGCTCTCCTCCTCCTCCTCGACCCTCCTCTACCACCTTGTCTCTCACAGCCAGGTGGTGACACCCTCATCTCCACAACAAGTGTGTACTCCTCTCCGAAACAGCGATGGACGGTGGCATATCAACGCGTCCTCCTCCTCACCCAAACGGCGATGGACGGCGACAGATCGACGTGTCCTCCTTCTCTTCCATCAATGACGGTCTATGCAGGACCGACACGTCTTGCTCCTCTCATCGGTGAGGAGCTGCGCAGGCCCAGTGCGTCGTCCTTCTCTACCGCAGGCGAGGGGCTGCGTAGGCGGGATGGGGCGTGACAGCGCGCGGGCGGGATGGTTTGCTGTGGAGAAAATTGGCATGAGGGCCCGGGCTGAAGGGCGGCCGAGAGATGGATGGCGAGTGCGGCACCTCGGCAAAGATGTCGAGTGCGGAGGTTAGGATGACGAGGGAGATGGAAAGGAGATGAAGATACCAAAGCTGTTGGATCGCCGGTTTTGCGAGTTTTTCTTTTTACCTAGTCCAACTGATTTACAGAGTATGTTGGAGTTGCTCTAAGCCTCTTATTAAACTCATGTTTGCTTTATTATCACTACCATAGCCACTTAGAGTTTAGAGTTTACTCTCTCCGGTTTGGTAAATGAAGTCATTTTGGACAAAATTTAAGTCAAACATTAGGAATATAAATCATGAATAACTTTTTAGTCGGTGAGTTTGGAAATGTAAAAATCATATCAATAGATTTGTATTGAAAAATATTTTCATAAAAATATACATATATAACTTTTCAATAAATATTTTTATAGAAAAGAGAAGTCAAAGTTGTGCTTTGAAGACCGTGTCGCTGTCCTAAACGACATCATTTACCAAACCGGAGGGAGTACCATAAATATTACTATGCGTCCTCTAAGAGGGGAGACAATACCATATTTCTTCATAAGATCCTCCAATAGATCATCTTCTCCCTCCTCATGCAGTTGTAGCTCCTACAACCTATAACATATACTCCATCCGTCTCAAAATATAAGCCTTTATCGACTTCCACGATGCACATTTGACCATTCGTCTTATTCAAAAAAATTTGTGAAAATATTATTTATTTTGTTACGATATGTTTTATCATCGTATATATTTTAAGTATTTCATAATTGTTTTTACATTTTCATAAATTTTTGAATAAGACGATGGTCAAACGTGATCAGCAGAAGTCAACAAATGCTTATATTCTGGGATGGAGTGAGTACCGGCTACAAGGCACCAACTTTCACATAGGATGATATATTGATATGTGCCAGTAGTTTTGTCAAGACATCCCCCCATGAAAGCACATATCGTGAGTGCTTCTCCAAGGTGTGCGACTGACGAGCCTTATGAGTAACGAACCAAGGTTGTCTAACATGTGTGGCAAACCTAATGTTTTTTTTGACAACTACATTATATTATATTAAGCAGCCAGTTTTACAAAGAAGTCCTCTGAAGAAGATTGAATTACAAATTGGTCTGGTGACTAGATAAGAACGACAACTATTACAACAGCGACTGGCGAACACCGACAAACCCGCCAGCGAAAAGCAGTAGAGGCTACTGCCGGGTGGAAGGCCGAGTAAAGCATCAGTTGTAGTTGGATCGACGGAGCTTGTGATAAGGCGCACACCGGGCGACCGAAAGATGTACTGATTTCCATCGCCAGAGGTTGAAGGAAGAGCTCCCAGTCGAGATCCAGGGGCAAGACGAGGTCGTCGAAGTGCCGTTGGTTGCAAAGCTGCTTGGTGTTGAACTTGGTCAACTGGATCTTGGGCTGCAGGGGAGTGGAGGATGTGGGGGGTGAGCGCAGGAGGAGGAGATGAGGAGCCGCACCTAGATCTGCCCAACCAAAAAGCAGATTGAGAAGTGTTGTCCCCAAGTCAACCTCGAATCCCAGCGGATCTGGGGCTTCGGTGGATGACCTCAAGCACCAGAGGGGTGGAGATGGAGGAGGCGGGGATGCTCGAGGGGGTGGATTTATTTTATTACTCACCTTGATTGAGCAGCAGCCGGTGAGAGCCACTGCAAGAGCGACGACAGTGATGACGATAGCAACACCACGGGAACAACGACATAGAGGCCGAATAGCACCCATTAGGGGCAACTAAGGACAACAAGAAGCTAAACTACTACTACGAGCTGAAAAAGGAGGAGCCGGCCCGCCTCCTCCTCGCCACCGACGCGGACACCGGAGGGAGAGAGGAAGGGGCCGGGAGTGGAGGGGACTCTCGGGTTCTCTCGAGTCTTCCGGGAGAAGCGAGAGGTCGTCCGGCGAGCGAGCGGAAGCAAACCTAATGTTAGACGTGGCAAATCATGACCAACAACCAAACACATAATACCACAATTGCAATGCTAGTATAATATAATCAAGAAATGGGAACAACTAAAAATTCAACGAAAGAATCAAATCCACATACATGTGCTTTCTTCAAATCTTAGCTACATTATAATTTGCAACAATATTATGTCACTCTTTGCTAGTCCTACGTGGCACCCATTTCAAATTATAATGCAGTTTGTAGCCGATTATATGACTTCTTGTTTGTACGTGGAGTGCAGTTGTAACAGAAAAGCAAAAAAATTGCATGTACTCCCTCTATTCCAAAATTTTGGTCAGTTTTGACTTTTCTAAATATACAAAACTTTATTATGTATCTGTATATAACCCAATACTTAGGTGTATAGTACAATCTATATACCTAAAAAAATACTAAAATGATTTACAGTTTGGAATGGAGGGTCTAGATTGAACTTCAATTCGATCATTTTCAGAGAGGTTTTCATTATAGGCTGTTGGGCTATTTGGTGTCATAGAAATGACATTATCTTGGATGGATGTCTCTGTCTTTTCTCAAGTGGAAGGATTTATTTGTTAGAGAGATGTCGGCGGTTACTTTGAGAGTTAAACCGCGTGTGAAGAATAAACTTTTAAGGTTCATGAGTAGGCTCTCATAAGTTTATTTCTTCCTTTTTGCTTGGGCCTTCGGCCTTGTAAAATGTAAATATTTTGATCTTATATTAATACTAGTAAAGTGCACGTGCGGCACGCACATGATTTAAAAAATGAAGACACCAACCCATCATACATGCATATTGTAAGCATCTAGGCCTTTATGCACCTTTGGTAAGGGTGTGTTTCGGTGATAAATGACAATCGTATACTTGTGACTAACCTTTGTTTTGTAGTGGATTTAATCTTGGGTTATTGTCATGAGATATAAATGAAATGGTACCCCTCAATTTGAAATAATGGATGATCAATGGACAAAGACTACAAGGCTAAGGACATTGTTAGTTCCAAGTGTCACAAGGAGATGAAGGACACTTGGATTTGCTAGTTTGTAGTGTTTGACCATACTATTAAGAAGAGTTCACACACTAGTAGCTTGACCATGCCAAATGCTATGCTATATTCATGCACTATCAAGCTCCTTGGTTACTAAACATCTCAAAGTACTCATGGAATTACATTGGAAGCAAAAGAATTGAAGAAAAACTCAAAGGCGATTGAATTGGATGAGTTGAACTGCAAAGGGCCGCGTCGGATGAACCAACGCCCCCATTTCTAGTTGCACCAGATGATTTCAGCAACAAGATCAGAGAAAAAGCACCGTCAGATGAACCGACGGTGCATCATCGGTTCATCCGGTGACCTAGGGTTTGGTAACAGTAAGGTTCGGAGTCAATTACCTTCAGCACCGGATGAAACAACAGTCCAAGCATCGGTTCATCCGCCGCGTACATTTAAATCATATAGAGACACACCGAGAGGACTTGCTTCAGCACCAGATAAAATGATGCTACTCAAGACAACCAACGGTTCATCCGGCGCCTATGTTTAATTCACGTAGAGACGCACTGAGTAAGATTGCTTCAGCACCGGATAAACCGACGCAGTAATGGTGCATGCGTCGGATGATGTGGTACAACATCCAGGTTCAACGGATATATTTCTTGAGTCAGAGTGACCGGATGAACCGATGTTATGGCAGGGGGAACCGTCGGTTCATCCGACGGTACTACTTTTCAGAGGAACTTTTCTAATGGCTAGCCTCCCTTGCTTAGCCTATATAAGTGACCCCCTGCGTCTCTTGAGCTGCCTTTTCCACTCTGAAGAACCACAGCAGCCAAGGAGAGAAGGATTTAGTGCTGTGTTCATTTGGAATTCATCTTCCTTGCCAAGGGGAATTCATTCTTGGTGATCAAGGGTTTCAAGGTGCTTTCTATGGCTAGCTGAGTGCATTGGTCAAGTGAAAGTGTGTGAGCTTGTTACTCTTGGAGTTTGACAGCTCCTAGACGGTCTCGGTGTTTGGAGGTTCTTGGTGAGCTCTTGGAGATTGTGGGAGCCTCAGGAAGTTCTTGGTGTAAATGGATTGAGACCCACCATTCCGGAGATGGAGAGCGGATACTCTTAGTGAGCACTCAAGTCTAAGTGGCTTGAGGGGGAGCAAAACTCTTTGTGAGTGCTCCAACGTGGATTAGGGAGAAGCGTCAACTTCTCGATACCACGGGAAAAAATTTGGTTGTCTCTAGTCCTCTTGCTCTACCTTTGTGCACTTAATTTCCGCATTTACTTTCAGTTCTTAAGTTCCTTTGTCCTAGTTTTTCTCTTGTGTGCTTTGCTTGTTGCATATCTTGACTAGAGTGCTTTTCTCTTGTTAGTGTGAATCTTGCTAAGGAACTTTGTTGCTAGTGTGCTTAGTTGGTAGAGAGAAACCTTTTTAGATGGGCAACACTAGAGATATATGTCAAGGTTTGTTTATTGCTCTAGAAATTTGAAGAAGGCCCATATTCAACCCCCCTTCTATAGGCCATCGATCCTACAAGTGGTATCAGAGCTTTAGCTCTCTTTTTGGTGGCTTAACCGCCTAGAGAGATGGCCAAGGGCAGTGGCAATGGCCCTCCCAAGTTGGCGGGGAAACAGTTCACTTTTTGGGCACATAGAATGGCTAGCTATCTTCAAGAACAACACCATGATGCATGGATCACTACCATGCATCCTTTGCCAAATGAACCCACCGAAAGTGAAACAAAGTGGAACTATCGTGCTAGAAACTTTATATTTGAGACTCTTGAGGAGGATTTGTTTGATAGGGTGTTTACCTTGGAGACCGCTCATGAGGTTTGGATGGAGCTCAAAAGAATCCATGTAGGTAACAAGAAAATCTGTGAGGAGAAGTGTGAGTTGCTTAAGGTTGAGCTCAATGAGTTTAAGATGAAGGATGATGAGGGTGTAGAGGAAATTTACTCTACGATGGGTGTTCTTATTCAAAAATATCAATGCTCTCGATGTTGCTAACGTGTCCGAGCAGGAAATCATTCGGAAAATCCTTCAAACACTTCCCAAGCCCAAGTACAACATCGTCAAGGCACTCATCTTTGAGAAGGACTTCGAAACTCTCACTATCACTGAAGTTGTCAACAAGATTTGGTCTCATGAGATGTTCTTGATGGACCAAATTGAATCATCTTCTTCCACATCAAGCTCCAAGAAGGATCTTGCACTCAAGGCTAGTGACAAGACCAAGCCCAAGTTAAAGTCAAAAGCAAAGCCTCCTCCTTCTTCAAGTGAAAGTGAAGACAAGAGTGACTCAAGTGATAATGATGAAGGTGAACTTGCTTTTCTCATGAGGAGGACTACCAAATTGCTTTCGAAGATTGGTAAGAAAGGCTACAACTATGATCCTAAGAAGAACAAGTTTCGCTCATCAAGAAGAAGTGGTGAATGTGGTAAGAGGAAGTGCTACAATTGCTAAAGCTATGATCATCTATCATATGATTGCCCCAAGCCCGACAAGCGAGCATCAAGCTCAAGCAAGAAGAACGACGACGATGATGATAATGAGAAAGATGACAAGCACTCCAAGAAGAACTCATTCAAGAAGAAGTCTTCTAGCAAGCCCTACAACAAGAAGAAGGGTGGTCATCGTTCTCTCTTGGCAAATGAATGGATCACGGATGGTGAAACTTCAAGTGAATCAAGCGGTAGTGAAGATGAGAAGAACAAGAAGTTTGCCGGTCTTGTGATCATGAATGATGAAGAACCTCCTCTTCCTCCACCACCTATGTGCTTCATGGCTAAACATTCCAAGGTGAGTGATAGTGAAAATAGTGATTCCTCGGATAGTGATAATGAACTTTCACCTCATGCTCTTAAGGGACTTCTTGATCAATACACCGACATGATTAAGAAACAAAAGAGTAAGCTCAAGACTCTTGAAGAGACCCATGAGAAACTTAAGCTATCTAATGATGAGTTGCTTGTGAAACACAATGACCTTAGCAAAGAACATGAAGCTTTGGTAGTGTCTAACAAGTCACTTAGAGATGACCACAATAAGTTGCTTCATAAGCACAATGAGCTAATCATCAAACATGATGATATAACCGTGCTTAACAAGTCACTTGAGTCAAATCAAAAGATGCTTAAGAAAGACCATGTGGTCTTAGAGATGAAGTATCAAGAAATTGAGCTTGCATATGAGGCTATTTGTTCTAGTGGGTAAGAAATTGCTAGAGACATCACTAAAACGAATGCTTCTACCTCTTGTGATGATTTAATTGAAGAACCTAAGATCTTGCTAAATGATGAGAATATTGCCTCCTCTTCCAAGACTAACCATGCTAGAGTGAAAGCCCTTGAAGAGGAAGTAAGAAGCCTAAGATCATGTGTGAAGAACTTGGCCAAGGGTGAAGAATTGCATAAGGAGATCCTTTATTACAATGCAAGAGATTATGGCTCTAAGGGACTTGGCTCCTTTCTTCAACCCATCAAAGAGACTCCCAAGTCAAAGGAACTTTATGGGTGCTTTGTGAAGGAAGTTGGGTCTTATTGCCAACATTGCAAGATCACTGGTCATCACACAAGGGAGTGCCCTATACCTACACGTCCTTTGCCTATCTTACCTTACAACTATCGTTTCATGTTCAACAATAACCATTTCTTGTTGTTGAAGAATAGCAAAGGCAAGGTGGCGGCAAGGTTCATAGGGACCAAGGCTAAAGTGAAACATCCTAGGTAAATTTGGGTTCCCAAAGCTTTAGTAACTCATGTGATTGGACCCAAACTTGCTTGGGTTCCTAAATCTTCAACTTGATCTATTTGTGTGTAGGTGAACTACAAGGCCGGGGGAAGTCATTGGGTCCTTGATAGTGGATGTACTCAACACATGACCAGCCAAGTTAAAATGTTCACCTCTCTAGTAGATGATGCGGGGAATCATGAGCAAGTTACTTTTGGTGATAATTCTAAAGGAAGGGTCTCCGGTTTGGGTGATATAACTATAGCAAAAGATCTCTCTCTTTCCAATGTATTATTTGTGGATTCTTGTAGTTATAACTTGCTTTCCATTGCTCAATTTTGTGATCTTGGTCTATCTTGCCTATTTGATGATGAGGGAGTGATCATTACTGTTGACGGTCAATATTTGCCATTTTCAAGACCGTCAACTCCTGCAAATCTGACATTGAATTGAACATCCACACTAGAATAGGTGCTTAAACTCATACTTTCTACCAATGTCGATGTCTATTTGAATGCAGGTATTTAGCATAAGAAATGGGAGGAATCCAAGTACATTCACTCCACTCCAATCCAAGGCACTCAAATGCTGGCCAATCAGGGGCTGCCACATGGATTCTCCTGGATCCATGATGTCACCAATCCATGTGAAGGACTTTCGACGAATCATACGCTACCACGTCAGCATCACATGGATCCATGGGCCCACTTTACCAACTAAACCGCCAGGAAACGTGCCATGCACGGAGGAGAGGCATCAGGGCCCACATGGAAGTGAGCCAGAGGAAGCACACCCCAGATGGAGGGCCAGAGGTTTCGACCGACCCTAGGATCGGCCGAACCGACCTAGGGTCGGTTGATCCTCCACCTCCACTTGTCACTTGCTCATTGGCTCTTGGCTGCATTCCCGGGTGTTTAGGGGCACTTTGAGCCCCGGAGCAAGCCTCCTCCTTGTCTATAAATAGGAGGGGAGGGGCTCCATTTATCACACACCACCAAGCTCTCAAGTTCCACTCTCTCTTGTGTAGCTCTCTCTCCCTCTCTCCAATTCTGCCCATGAGAGGTGATTCTCACCTCTTTGTGGTAGAATGGTGATGAGGAGAGATCTAGATTAGGATTAGTGAGAGGTAGAGGAGGGGTAAGGAGTGAGTTGATGTCGTGGATGCTTGTTCTTCATTTAGATCAAAGTGAGTATTTCAGCATTTCTTATTTAGACTATAGTGGACATCATGCATGGTTGCTTTGTTCTTGTGTTCTTGGCTCGTTCATAAGTTAGAGGCTTGTGTTCTTCATGACACAAGGCTTCGATCCTTTAGAGCCAGAACCGTAGTTCATTTACTTGTTTGCATGCTCTGATCCTGTTTAGTTAAGCAAGTTTGCTGTATCTCGTTCAGCTGCATCCATAGCTTCCTTTCTGCTCCCAGTTCAATGATATGATCTGATTCCAATCTTTCCCTTGTTCGTGGGACCGTATTTATACGGTTGCTATAGTGTAGTTAGCGGGCTAGCATATGCCGCACTATAGTATTTATCTGGGGTACAGATGTGGTGTCTGGGCCTTGGGTTTCCTACGGAGACCACGTATGATCATAGCGTAGAGGTAGGCCGCAGTGGTGACAGCCTGTTGGACCCTTTGTCAACCCTCTTACGTCGCGTACCGAGTTGGGCTCGCTTGCCAGCACCTCTGAGTGTTGTCACCCCGCGGGGACGACTAAGGTCTGACAGGAATACATCTTGAGAGTTAAGTCCCTTAAGGAAGTGCTTCTTGTATCCCGACCTATCCTAGCGAAAGCTGGTGTCCTTAGATAGACCCTCTCTGGTTACTCTCCGTCCTAGGAACGAAACTCGACGGGAATACTCATTCTCCTAGGGAGAAGTGCTACAGAGGTGTATCCGTGCGCTTGCGGATTCGTTCGCACTCGTCAGTGTACCCGGGAGTTTCTTACACATCTCACGCTACAAAGGCGCCGAGCGTTGAGGATAAGAAACGCCAACAAGCATTTCTGGCGCCGTTGCCGGGGACGGCTGTTGTTAACCTTCGAGCCCGTCTATCCTCGTATTTATCTTTTTCTTTTTTTATTCTACCTTCACCCCCGTTACCCTTTTTGAAATATCCCTTTTGTTTTCTTTCTACCACTACCCCTGCTACCCATGGAAGGTTATACTTGTAAACACCTTCCGCCTTCGTGGAGTGAACCCTCAAAGCCATCTTCGTCAAGATCCACTCTTCCATCTGGCTGTGGGATTCACCCCTCTCTCATGAAGCTAATTCAGGACCTATCCTTCTCGGGGTTAAGTCATGAGAACCCCTTTGATCATGTGAGAGACTACGAGCATCTGATTGAAACTCAGGGTAAAACTGGAGAATCACCGGATGTTCGGAAAAGAGAGTGTTTCCTGCTATCCCTCTCTGGGGAAGCTCAGGATTGGCACCGTTGTTTTGGTAGGGACTACCTTACTTGGGAAAGGGTGAGAGCAGCTTTTTGCTCCCGCTTCTTCCCAATACGACGTGTCATCTTGTTAAGGGCAAAGATTCTTTGTTTCAAGCAATGTGGGGAGGAATCACTAGGAATGGCATGGAATCATTTCGCCTCCGCGGTGGAAGATTGCCCAGTCCTCAGCATTCCCGATTGGATGTTGCTTCAGTACTTCTGGTTTGGATTACGGAAGGATGATGCCATGAGGCTTAATGCTCTCTCTGGAGGATCCTTTGTGCACCTAGATGCTGTCAAGGGAAGAGAGATCCTGGATAATCTCCGAGATTTTAGCTCCCCTTGCATCCCGGTCAACGAGGCACCCACCAGAGGAATTGTTGAGCCACCTAGATCCATCGTCAGCCGAGTCCGAGACTTCATATCCACTCTTTCTGAGCTCTGGCTGAAGATGTCATTCCTGAATAGCAGGAGTCTAAGGGAAAGGTTTCGTGGCGTGAGATCTACCCTTGGGTTCCCCTCTTGTGCATCTTCTTAGACTATCTCCCCGAGACTTTGTCTCGTGGGAGGACAGAGAGAGTAGTTCGGAGAGAATGACCATTCCCGGCCAGGATGACTTGTTCGATCCTCACTACTATCTCCTAAGAAGGGTATGAGAGGCCCATCGTGTTTCTACGTCGAGGTTTGAGCTAAAGTGCTTTGCACTGAAGTTTCGTATAAACCGAGACATCGGTCTCTGCTTTATAATCCATTGGATTCATCCATCAGACCGAAGGATCACGATCATTTACCGATTGAATGGAGTGCACTCACTTTCCATCTCAAGCACATCGATCGATGCCGATCAATCAGGAGAAGCTTGCACTATGTATCCTATGCCTGATTTGATCATGCCCAATGGGAGGTGCGCTTTTCAGTTTATCCAAAACCCCCCATTGGAAGCTTAGGCCAGACTTGAGAATGTTTTCGTCACTTTGATGGGAACATCGAACCCTCTGCCTAAGGTAAGAGTGAGTAAATGTTGCTCTTCATCCGAACTCTAATTCTTGATCGTACACCGGCCTCTGGAAGTCCACGCTTTATCCTTTTGAGAGCCGAGTGTCCTTCCGAGCTTGAGTTCACTCGGAGATCGGTACCTATTGGTGAAGCACTAGCCTCAGTGCTCGATCTTTTCATCTCCGAGTTCCACGACCTCAGTGCTATAGTCCTCGAGTCCCATGACCACCTCAGGAAAGGCCTCGGCCTCTCTGGGATGATCATGCGTGCTCTCAGCCTCGATATACCTTTTTGGGCTCGAGTTCGTATACGCACTACCCTTGCAGAGCAGAGCTTATCGTCATACCAACATCATCTGCAAGGAGACGGTCATAAGTTGAGACAGGAGATCACAAGACACCCACACCCTGAGTACTCTTGGGACTCATCTCGTTTTCCCAGGACGAATTATCCTTCGGGTATCTTGTGGACCGTGGTCATGCAGAAGAAAAAAAGTTGCCAAGATTAAGAGAAGTAGGCAAAGGACCGCAGGAAGGCAGCACCATTGTGGTGACCCGAACACTTCGTGACTACCGCCGGAAGTGCCTACACTTCTGACGAACCCAGTGTGTCGCCATGGTGACTTCCCCCAGATTTTCTTTGGATATATCATGGTTTGGCCAAGGTTGGTATATAGTTGAGGATGAAATTTCAACCTCAACCTTATCTTAGCCTTAAGCCTAAGCCAATCTTTCCATCTCGAGGAATCCACCTGGGCCGTCGATCCTGAGACTAGCTGGAGCCCACACGAGAAGAGGGAGGACCAGAGGGGCCCACAGGGGGCCAGCCGAACCCTGGTTCGGCCGAAACCCTGGTGCCTCCTCTCCCCTTCTTCTTTCGCGTGTGCATCTCATTCTCCTCCAGAACCCTTCTCTCTGCAGCCCGACGATCTTTCGCATCACGAAACCCATCTCCTCCACCTCAACTCCTCAGCTCATCGCCGCATCCATGGCCGGAAGGAGTGTTGTCCCTTTCGACGGCTCCACCTCGTCCACCGGCCCCGGGGCAGGAGGCAACCCCTCCATTGTTGCTGCCCCTGCTGCGGACCTCGCAATGGTGGCCGGTGTCCTGGATGTTCCTCCGCTCGCCACCATCCTGCCGGGCGGGAGGATTCCAGGCACATCGCCCTCACGGCGCTCTGCCTCGCCTAGGAAGAGGCACGTGAGACGGGCGGCCAGCCCCTACGGCAGGCCGACCACGGCCCAGCTTCGCCCCAGGGGGTTGCCGCTCGCTCCACCTAGCACACTTGGATCATCGCTAGCTGGAGGGAAGACAAGATCAGCACAGTTCGCTCCTTCACCACAGCCGCCGGTGACCATCAAGCCAGCACTACCCAAGGAGAAGGCTCCTGCAGCACGCCCAGCTCCAGTTCTGCCAGAAGAGGAGGAAGACGTTGGCCTGGACGACGGGTTGCCACCGCCGCCCTACACTAGGAGGTCCAGGGAGAGGACTCGGGCAACAGAGTAGCTCCCTAGGCTCTCCTCAGTGGCCAAGCTGACCCCGCTGATGAAGGAATTGGAGGCCAGCAACGAGAAGCTCAGGGCTGCTTACTCGGAGCAGAAGTTGGACCTGGCCGAGCTCAGAGACGACATCCGTGACCTTCGCCGCGACCTTTGTGCGAAGATGAGGAGGCTGTTTTTGGCCACAGGGCATGCAGCCCTCTATGATGCCGAGTAGTGGGGATTAGCCCCATCTTTAGTTTATTAGGCGCTAGTCTAGGTCTAGGTTTGATTTCCCTTTGTTTCCCTTTATTTCATTTATTTCTTTTGCATGTGTGTGTAAGTGACTAATCATTTTGATTAAAACATTTGGATTTGAATAAAGTGGCTCACCGGTCATGTAACCCGGTTTAGCCACCCTTTGTGTCGTTACTTTGGTCTTTTTGATTTAGAAGACATCTAGGTTCGAGACAGTGTGGGGGAAGAGCCACGACTCTCCCAATGCAAGCACGACGTTTTCGTACGTACCCACTGCGAGCACTCCGCGCTAGCCGATCGATCGCCTACTGAGAACCTGAACGGGACCCGCACGAGTTCACTCCTGTGGAGAGCCTCTCACGGTTCATCTTCCATGCATAGCGCCGGTTTGCATCTCGACAACTCACTCTCTTTCATTCCTGAGTTTTATAAGCTATATTTGTCTATCTCTAAACTAAAACTCGAATGATGATGCTAAAGATCACCCAGCTCATTTGTACCTGAGTAGACTTACATATGTTTTATTCCTTATTACCTGCCTGATGCTTGTGAACCAAAATCTTCTTAAGGACAAGCATGTTCACCTAAGTAATTGATGAGTATGATATGGCTGGATGATATGATCTTTTGCTCTGATGACTAACTCTCTTGGGGAATTTATTTTTGAAAACTCAAAACCTCTTGGAAAGGCTCCTCTTTGATATGCCTCCGTCTCATTAGAGCCATATGATCTCTGTAGGTAAAAACCTTCGATTCATATGCTGCTTGTCATTACTTTGAGCTTTGTCAAATTCTGTGACCCTTGTGAGAATTCTTTTCATTACTTTCATGATCAAGATTTATGTGCACCCCACCTATTTTCCCCTTGCTATGCTTCTACCCTGGAAGTTAGCATTGTATCATCTATCCATTCCATAAAAATAAAACTCCATATGTGGTGTGACATCTCTCTCCAGAAGTGTCCTTCAAAAAGAGACATGGGTTAGAAAAAAAATACATGCTCAAGGCATGATGAAAAAAAGGAAAAATAGCCCATGTCCAAAATAAAGGAGGAATAGGAGAGAGATGAGATCATGCAAAAAGGAGTTCCATATCATAGATGGTAATAACTAGTGTCCATTCCGGGGCTAGTGTACACCTTACCATCAACCCACATTTTCACCATATATATGTATGGTAATATCTAGCACCCATTCCGGGCCTAGTATCCACCTTACCATACACACCATAGCCATACTGGTGCACACCTTGATCTGATGGTATGATTTGATTTTCTTTGTGGATCATGTCTTTGACTTTGCAAAATATGTGATGCAAGTATGCTTTCTCTTTATCCTACCCTGAGCTCCACATATAGCCATCATTCGAAGTAGGATGAAGAAAGGCAAAATGACTTAGTGAGGACATATACACATTGAGCGATTTGAGAGAATCAAATGAGGAAGCCACCAAGAGTTTTGTTTATGAAAATCTTGCAAAATCCCCAAGGTATTTATCATCAGGTGCATAAGTGACTTGATTCACAGCTGTTCTACTTTTCAATCACCCAAGGGAACATGATAGCCACTACACAGAGGTTCACAGGAGCAAGGTATGACTTGGAATATCTCTTATGTCTGTCTTACTTTTCGGTATTTATGACCTGCTTGGCTTTGTTTCCCCTTCACTCGGGACGAGCAAAGGTCAAGTGTGGGGGTGTTGTTGACGGTCAATATTTGCCATTTTCAAGACCGTCAACTCCTGCAAATCTGACATTGAATTGAACATCCACACTAGAATAAGTGCTTAAACTCATACTTTCCACCAGTGTCGATGTCCATTTGAATGCAGGTATTTAGCATAAGAAATGGGAGGAATCCAAGCACATTCACTCCACTCCAATCCAAGGCACTCAAATGCTGGCCAATCAGGGGCTGCCACATGGATTCTCCTGGATCCATGATGTCATCAATCCATGTGAAGGACTTTCGACGAATCATACGCTGCCACGTCAGCATCACATGGATCCATGGGCCCACTTTACCAACTAAACCGCCAGGAAACGTGCCATGCACGGAGGAGAGGCATCAGGGCCCACGTGGCAGTGAGCCAGAGGAAGCACACCCCAGATAGAGGGCCAGAGGTTTCGGCCGACCCTAGGATCGGCCGAACCGACCTAGGGTCGGTTGATCCTCCCCCTCCACTTGTCACTTGCTCATTGGCTCTCTGCTGCATTCCCAGGTGTTTAGGGGCACTTTGAACCCTGGAGCAAGCCTCCTCCTTGTCTATAAATAGGAGGGGAGGGGCTCCATTTCTCACACACCACCAAGCTCTCAAGTTCCACTCTCTCTTGTGTAGCTCTCTCTCCCTCTCTCCAATTCTGCCCATGAGAGGTGATTCTCACCTCTTTGTGGTAGAATGGTGATGAGGAGAGATCTATATTAGGATTAGTGAGAGGTAGAGGAGGGGTAAGGAGTGAGTTGATGTCCTCGTGGATACTTGTTCTTCATTTAGATCAAATTGAGTATTTCAGCATTTCTTATTTAGACTATAGTGGACATCATGCATGGTTGCTTTGTTCTTGGCTCGTTCATAAGTTAGAGGCTTGTGTTCTTCGCGACACAAGGCTTCGATCCTTTAGAGTCAGAACCGTAGTTCATTTACTTGTTTGCATGCTCTGATCCTGTTTAGTTAAGTAAGTTTGCTGTATCTCGTTCAGCTGCATCCATAGCTTCCTTTCTGCTCCCAGTTCAATGATATGATCTAATTCCGATCTTTCCCTTGTTCGTGGGACCGTATTTATACGGTTGCTATAGTGTAGTTAGCGGGCTAGCATACGCCGCTCTATAGTATTTATCTGGGGTACAGACGTGATGTCTGGGCCTTGGGTTTCCTACGGAGACCACGTACGATCGTATCGTAGAGGTAGGCCACAGTGGTGACAGCCTGTTGGACCCTTTGTCAACCCTCTTACGTCGCGTACCGAGTTGGGCTCGCTTGCCAGCACCTCTGAGTGTTGTCGCCCCACGGGGACGACTAAGATCTGACAGGAATACATCTTGAGAGCTAAGTCCCTTAAGGAAGTGCTTCTTGTATCCCGACCTATCCCAGCGAAAGCTGGTGTCCTTGGATAGACCCTCTCTGGTTACTCTCCGTCCTAGGAACGAAACCCGACGGGAATACTCATTGTCCTAGGGAGAAGTGCTACAGAGGTGTATCCGTGCGCTTGCGGATTCATTCGCACTCGTCAGTGTACCCGGGAGTTTCTTACACGTCTCACGCTACAAAGGCGCCGAGCGTTGAGGATAAGAAACGCCAACAATTACTAACAAGAAATCTAATGAAGTTTTGTTCAAAGGTTTTCGCCATGGCAACATCTATCTTGTAGACTTCTCCTCTCATGAAGCAAACTTGACTACTTGTCTGTTCACCAAGACATCCAAGGGTTGGCTATGGCATCGTCGTATTGCTCAAATAGGCATGAGTCAACTCAAGAAGGCTTTCAAAAGGGGTTTAGTTCTTGGTGTGAAGGATGTCACCTTCGAGAAGGACAAATTATGTGGAACGTGTCAAGCCAGCAAGCAAGTAGCAAGTCACCATCCTATGAAGGCTTATGTTTCTACCTCAAGACCATTGGAAGTCATACACATGGACCTCTACGGCCCTACTATCTACAAAAGTCTTGGTGGTCATCTCTATTGTCTTGTCATTGTTGATGATTACTCACGCTACACTTGGACATTCTTTTTGGAGGACAAGAGCAAGACATTTAGGATCTTCAAGAACTTTATTATAAGGGCTCAAAATGAATTTGAGTCATCTATTGTGAAGATCCAGAGTGACAATGGATCGGAATTCCGGAACACTCAAGTGGAAGAATATTGTGATGAGCTAGGCATCAAGCATGAATTCTTTTCAACCTACACACCACAACAAAATGGTGTGGTAGAAAGGAAGAACAAGACTCTCATCTCCTTAGCTCAAGCCATGTTGGATGACTATGGTGTTTCTCAAAGGTTTTGGGCGGAAGCTATCAACACGGCGTGGCATGCTTCAAATAGGGTATATCTCCACCGACTATTGATGAAGACACCCTATGAGCTTCTCATTGGGAGGAAGCCCAACATCTCCTACTTCCGAGTCTTTGAGTGTAAGTGTTTCATTTACAAGAAGAGGAAGCACCTAGGGAAGTTTGAGAGTAGGGTAGATGAGGGCATATTTGTTGGTTATGCATCCAACTCCAAGGCATATAGAGTATTCAACAACACTACACGTGCTGTTGAAGAAACATGTGACGTGGAGTTTGATGAATCTAATGGCTCCCAGGGAGATGGCTATTGTTGTGATGATGTAGGAAAAGAACCTCTCCGAGAAGCAATGAAGAAGATGGCTATTGAGGACATCAAGCCTAAGAAAGATGATGATACACCCTGTACTTCCCACAACTATGAAGACTCATCCTCTTCTGATGATGACCATCAAAGGCACACAAGACAAGAGAGCCCATCTTCTTCACATGGACCACCTCCTACATCACAATACACTCAAGATCAAGAAGAAGAATCGGAAGTAGTGCAACCTCAATATGATCCAACTTCTACCACACTTGGAAGGCGTACAAGGACTTCATCAAACCACCCCATCGATCTTGTCTTGAGTGATCCCAAGGGTGGTACACATACTCACCGCAAATAATATGCTTCTTTTTGCAAACATCATGCCTTTGTTTCTTTTGTAGAACCCACTACTATAGTGGAAGCTCTCGAGGACCCGGATTGGATCTTGGCTATGCAAGAAGAGCTCAAGAACTTCACAAGAAATGAAGTTTGGGTCCTAGTAGAGCACCCCAAGAACAAGAATGTGATTGGCACCAAGTGGGTCTACCGAAACAAGCAAGATGAACATGGTGTTGTGGTGAAGAACAAGGCAAGACTTGTCGCCAAGGGTTACTCTCAAGTAGAAGGCTTGGACTATTGAGAGACTTTTGCTCCGGTTGCGCGTCTTGAAGCAATCTGTATCCTTCTTGCTTATGCTTCTTGTCACAAAATGAAATTATTCCAAATGGATGTCAAGAGTGCCTTCTTAAATGGCTTCATCAATGAAGAAGTCTATGTTGAGCAACCTCCCGGTTTCGAGAATTCCACACATACTAACCATGTCTATAGGTTGATCAAGGCTTTGTATGGACTCAAGCAAGCTCCAAGGGCATGGTATGAGAGGCTCCGGGACTTTCTCATCAAGGAAGGCTTCAAGATTGGGAGAGTGGATAATACCTTATTCACCAAGATCATCAACGGGGAGCTCTTCATTTGTCAAATTTATGTTGATGATATCATCTTTGGCTCTACCAATCTCAAAGTGTGTAAAGATTTTAGTGATCTTATGACTAGGGAATTCGAGATGTCTATGATTGGAGAGCTCAACTTCTTCCTTGGGTTTCAAATCAAGCAATTGAAGCAAGGGACTTTCATTCATCAAGAAAAGTACACTAATGATATTCTCAAGAAATTCAAGATGGATGATTGCAAGCCAATCAAGACACCAATGCCTACCAATGGACATCTCGACTTAGATGAGGGAGGTAAACCGGTTGACCAAAAGCTTTACCGTTCTATGATCGGTTCCCTTCTTTACCTTACTACATCTAGGCCCGATATCATGTTTAGTGTTTGCATGTGTGCTCGGTTTCAAGCCAACCCTAAAGAATCTCACTTAAGTGCTTTGAAAAGGATCCTTAGATACTTAAAATACACACCTAGCATTGGCTTGTGGTACCCCCATGGTGCTTGTTCTGAGCTCTAGAGTTATTCGGATTCAGATTTTGCCAGATGTCGAGTAGACCGCAAGAGCACTTCAGGTGGGTGCTATTTGCTAGGTCGATCTTTGGTTGCTTGGTCCTCTAAGAAGCAAAACTCCGTGGCCTTATCCACCGCGGAGGCGGAATACATTTCCGCCGGGGCTTGCTGTGCTCAAATCCTCCATATGAAGCAAAGCCTCTTGGATTATGGTGTGGTTCTAGATAGGGTTCCTCTCCTTTGTGACAATGAAAGTGCCGTAAAATTGCTAACAACCCGGTTCAACATTCGCGCACCAAGCACATTGATATCCACCATCACTTCTTGCGAGATCATGTTGCTAAAGGTGATATTCTCCTTTGTGGTGTTCGCTTCGAGGAGTAATTGGCAGATATATTCACTAAGCCTCTTGATGAAAACACCTTCTGTAGGCTAAGGAGTGAATTAAATGTGCTTGATGCGTCCAACATCATGTAATGCTTGTCATATAGTTTGCATTTGCATATGTACATGTTGTAGGGGCTTGTCTAACCTTGTTAAGATAGTGGTGAGCATGGGTCTTGCTTGAGCCGGTGGTTTCTAAGTTTCGCTCAAGCCATGTTGAAAGGCTCACCATGAGTAAGCTTAATAAGGGCTCAAACTTGGCAAGATAGTTTATCTTTCCGCTTTACATCTTTGCTTGTCATATAGATTGCATTCATGTTTATTTTCATGCACTTGTTCTTGCATTGCATTGCGTGAGAGGTGTCACAAAGGAAAATCACACTATGAGAAAGTTGCTTAGCGTTCAATGCAAATCAACAACTCCAAAGTGTGATGAGACAAATGATTGTGCTTAATGCCTATTGAGTTATGTCCTAACGAGCTTAAAGTGTCTATCTCTAAGTTCAAAGGCAAATAACTCATACATTCCCTTTTTGGATCTCTCTCTCCTCCTTTTGGACCTTATTTCGCCTATTTTTCTAAAAATTTATAAGGTCTATCCCTTGTAGGGAATCTACGGTTTATATACTTATATTTTGCAAAGGAGTGCTTGAGGGGTGAGGTTGTCACTCAGAATTGGTCCAAAAATGTGCTTGTGTCGGCTTGTGTGTGACATTTGTTGGATCAAAGATGAGCTCTAGATCAACGTTCTGTTTTTGTCACTGTCGGATGAACCACTGCTATATAGGTTCCAAGCGTCGGTTCATCCGGTGGCCGGGTCAGTTTGAAATTTGCTCAGCGCGCCACTAGTTCACATCGTCGGACGAACCGACGCTCACCTCTGTGGAAGCAACAGTTCATTTGCTTTGCTTAAGGACTTCTTATCCTTAGTTACTTATCATATTTATATACTCTTCTCGTCATTCTATAATCTTCCACCGTTTCTTTGATAGATGGCAGGAGATAAGAGGAAGGGCAAGGCAGTCGTTGAGCGGAAGAAGAAGAAGAGCAAGCAAGATAAGGAGTGGGATCGTGTGCTACGTGTGCCAGACACTCAGGGGCAGCCACAGAGAGGCATTCGTATTGGAGACATTGCACAAAGTCAGGGGGAACAGCCCCAGGAGCAGCAGCTGTTACGGTGTTCAGGCCGTACACGTCCGACAGAGACAGAGTCTCCCTCCTCTGCACCACGTACCGGTCCTCGGACTCGTGGTGGACACACCCAGCCTACTCTGAGGCAGAGGAGGACAGTAGCCGAGCAGCAGGTTGAGCAGGAGCAGCAGGATCAGCCACTAGAGGGCTCTGAGGTTCAGATTGGTGCACGGAGGGTTGAGGCCTTTGGGGTCTATCTCCGTGATTTGAGGAGCCTATCCGGGTCGAAGATCCGGAAGTTGCGGTTTGTCGAGGAGGATGAGTGGTTCCCTCGTTGCAGAGAGGATTGTGACCCCCGGTTCTAGACGATCCTTCAGGAGAGCTTCTACGCTTCCTATGTCAGGAAGGGGTCACAGCTCAGCCAGCACAGGATGCTCCAGTGGACAGCCCTCAGAGTAGCAGCAGCTGGAGTCTCGATACTCCCCCACTTCGACTTTATTCCGAGACTTGCAGCTTTGGTCAGTGATAGGCCGAGATACGTGCTAGAGTGGGTTCGTGTCTTCTACACCACAGTGTATATTGAGGACGGTCGACTGTCTATGAGGTTCATGTTCATGGGACAGTAGTTCAGACTCACCAGAGAGGGTATTGCTGAGTTGCTTGGGGTGTCAGTCGACGACACGTCTATTCACTACCTAGCCTACCCCGACGTTGAGGCTCCTCGTCGTGCTCACACGTCGATTGTTCCATCAGATGAGGAGATCAGCTTTTTGTTCTAGCAGCCGTTCCTCCCCGACACCCCTCGGACCCCTGATCGTTTGACTCGTGAGGCCTACGTGGTCCACTTTGCTCTCAGGAGGTCCTTGCTCTTCAGGATGGGGAACGCTGAGTCGATCACCGGTGTTTAGCAATGGATTCTTCTTTATATCATGACTCACCGGACGTTCGATGTCGTGGACATCATGCTCAGTGAGATCGAGGATGCTATTATGGATGGCATGGGGATGACTCGTCAGTTCCCGTTCGCTCACTAGATCAGCTGGATCCTATCTCGCCTGGAGTCTCAGCACTACATCTCTGTCTTGGAGCGATCCAAGTATGTGTTCAAGACATATCAGCCTCCGATGCCAGGGGACAAGAGACAAGGACCCAGAGGACAGAGGAGAGCAGTAGAGGACTTTCAGGCTCGTGCCGCAGCTGAGGCAGCTATGGATGAGGCAGCACGTCAGGACGAGCTACTTGCTCTAGCCGAGGGGCCTCTACCTCAGTACCTTGCCACCGACATCGAGGACTCCAGTGAGGATGAGGACTTTGAGCCCGAGTCACAGCCCGTCTTTCGTGTCCGTCGTACCCATGACGACGAGGCTGGCGGCTCGAGTTTGCCAGGACAGCGAGAGGCCGAGTCACCGATTCCACATATCACCACCTCTCAGGTTACTCAGCCGGACTCTCTGACTTCAGTGATTCAGTCCTTGGCAGACCAGTCTCGATCCACGATGGAGATTCAGCGCGAGATGCAGGCTCAGTTTCAGAGGCAACAGGAGGCTCAGCAGGTGGTACTTGACAGTATCTGACAGCAGCAGGAGGCTCAGAGGCAGCAGATCCAGCAGCAGCAGATGATGACCGCTCAAATGTTCTCCTTCATGTCCACCTGCCTGGGTCAGTTGTTTCAGCACACGGGGCTTCAGCTACCTACTCTTCCTACCCAGCAGTTGCTCCAGCCAGATCCTGCAGCTTCTCTCCCTCCAGCCAGTGGTCTAGTGAGCCTCCCCATCCTGACCGTCCTGATCTCACCTCTACTCCAGACAGGGACGTTTGCTACTCAGCCGCTCTCTACTCCACAGACGGCCACTTTTCTTGACCAGCTCAAGGCGGGTCAGTTCTCTCAGATGACTACTCCTTTGCCCCAGCTGATGTCTCCGTTCCCGATAGGACCTCTAGTGTTTGAGACTCCAGCACGTCCTTCCTTGGGCTTCAGCTTGCCTCTTCCGACTATGACCACTCCTCGGACAGAGAGCCTTGATCAGGAGGATAGCACTCTTCGCACGATCACTTAGCAGATCCAGACAGAGATGGCAGGGAGCCTCCAGTGGCGAGCTCTCAGGCTCTTCCTACTTCTACCGGCACCGACACAGCTCTAGTCTCTTCGCCAGCACGTTCTTCGGAGCTGTCGGGTTTCGAGTCCGAGGACGGTGACAACTCCGTGTTCCACGTCGCGCCTTCAGTGACTCTTACTTCCTCGACGCCGCCGGCTTCTCCTCCACCTCAGCAGGACTAGGTCCCTTTTTGGTGCTCGTTGCCAAAGGGGGAGATAGATAGGGGAGAGTAGAGATAGGGGGAGCTTGGGAGTGTGCTTTTGGAGCTTTTGTGCCCCTTTGTTGTTTTGTTTGTGGAGTTCATGATGAGACATGTATTTGGATCTTGTGTATGTTGATGGTTTACATGTCTACTCATGCTTGTGTGCTTGTTTATATCTTGTCCTTGCATTAGTTGTAGAGTTTATGCTTTAATTTCAAATTCTCGTATATCTCTACTTGTGTTGTCATCTATCACCAAAAAGGGGGAGATTGTAAGCATCTAGGCCTTTACGCACCTTTGGTAAGGGTGTGTTTTGGTGATAAATGACAATCGTATACTTGTGACTAACCTTTGTTTTGTAGCGGATTTAATCTTGGGTTATTGTCATGAGATATAAATGAAATGGTACCCCTCAATTTGAAATAATGGATGATCAATGGACAAAGACTACAAGGCTAAGGACATTGTTAGTTCCAAGTGTCACAAGGAGATGAAGGACACTTGGATTTGCTAGTTTGTAGTGTTTGACCGTACTATTAAGAAGAGTTCACACACTAGTAGCTTGACCATGCCAAATGCTATGCTATATTCATGCACTATCAAGCTCCTTGGTTACTAAACAGCTCAAAGTACTCATGGAATTACATTGGAAGCAAAAGAATTGAAGAAAAACTCAAAGGCGATTGAATTGGATGAGTTGAACTGCAAAGGGCCGTGTCGGATGAACCGACGCCCCCATTTCTAGTTGCACCAGATGATTTCAGCGACAAGTTTAGAGAAAAAGCACCGCCGGATGAACCGACGGTGCATCATCGGTTCATCTGGTGACCTAGGGTTTGGTAACAGTAAGGTTCAGAGTCAATTGCCTTCAGCACCGGATGAAACGACGGTCCAAGCATCGGTTCATCCGGCGCATACATTTAAATCATACAGAGACGCACCGAGAGGACTTGCTTCAGCACCGGATGAAATGACGCTACTCAAGACAACCAGCGGTTCATCCGGCGCCTATGTTTAATTCACGCAGAGACGCACTGAGTTAGATTGCTTCAGCACCGGATAAACCGACGCAGCATCGATGCATGCGTCCGATGATGTGGTAAAGCGTCCAGGTTCAACGGATATATTTCTTGAGCCAGAGTGACCGGATGAACTGACGCTATGGCAGGGGGAACCGTCGGTTCATCCGACGGTACTACTTTTCAGAAGAACTTTTCTAACGGCTAGCCTCCCTTACTTAGCCTATATAAGTGACCCCCCTACGTCTCTTGAGCTGCCTTTTCCACTCTGAAGAACCACAGCAGCCAAGGAGAGAAGGATTTAGTGCTTTGTTCATTTGGAATTCATCTTCCTTGCCAAGGGGAATTCATTCTTGGTGATCAAGGGTTTCAAGGTGCTTTCTATGGCTAGCTGAGTGCATTGGTCAAGTGAAAGTGTGTGAGCTTGTTACTCTTGGAGTTTGACGGCTCCTAGACGGTCTCGGTGTTTGGAGGTTCTTGGTGAGCTCTTGGAGATTGTGGGAGCCCCGGAAAGTTCTTGGTGTAAATGGATTGAGACCCACCATTCCGAAGATGGAGAACGGGTACTCTTAGTGAGCACTCAAGTCTAAGTGGCTTGAGGGGGAGCAAAACTCTTTGTGAGTGCTCCAACGTGGACTAGGGAGAAGCGTCAACTTCTCGATACCACGGGAAAAAATTTGGTTGTCTCTAGTCCTCTTGCTCTACCTTTGTGCACTTAATTTCCGCATTTACTTTCAGTTCTTAAGTTCCTTTGTCCTAGTTTTTCTCTTGTGTGCTTTGCTTGTTGCATATCTTGACTAGGGTGCTTTTCTCTTGTTAGTGTGAGTCTTGCTAAGGAACTTTGTTGCTAGTGTGCTTAGTTGGTAGAGAGAAACCTTTTTAGATGGGCAACACTAGAGATATAGGTTAAGGTTTGTTTATTGCTTTAGAAGTTTGAAGAAGGCTCATATTCAACCCTCCCTTCTATAAGTCATCGATCCTACACATATGCATCGATACATTAAGAAAACCGATATAGTATTTTAGAAAACTTAAAGCATAGTAAATACATGTATCTATCCATAAATCAAATAAATAAAAATTTGTCCCACTTGACTAATGTAATGCTAACTCAAGAGATTGGAAAGGAGAATAAAAATTGAGATCGGCCATGTAATTAATCCGCCATGTAATTTAAAAATTCTCCATCAACATAAACATCCCTTGATATACAGTAGTTACATCTTGCATATGGGCAATGAAATCCATTTATGAAAAGCATAATTTAGATAATAACCTGGTAATGATAATGGCAAAGTTGAATTTCCAATTAAGATCAAACACACGTATAGAGTCTGACATATTTAACCTTAGCATTGATCAAAGGTGACTTTCTGTGTAGCTTCCTCTCCTCTTCCTCCTGCGTCAAATTGGCATAATTAATCATCCCTTTTTTTCCTTTCATGTTCCATTGCTGATGTATATCAACATTTTAAATTTCTTTACCACCTGCAACTGCAACTTTAAAATACTATGATCAAAACTGATGAAGACCATGCAAAACCAAACCAGGTAATATGGATGCAAAAACGTATAAGTACCATGTTCCATGCTAGCATATGTTCCTTGTACTGGCAAACCAGGCCGACCAAACTCTCCTTTTGATCTCTTACGACCACGTCGGTTAACTCGGAGTCCACCGACCCAATGGGTAAGATGGGTCGACCCAATTTCATTCCTCATGTGATGATATATAGCATATAAGAAAGCATTGTGTGCAATTTTTGTACAAGTCATTGGTGGAGTTACAACTAAGCCACACTGGCCCCAATTTTACACAGAGCCATACGTAGGTTCTGTATGTATGTCTGGATGCCAAGCCGACTGCGTCTGGAAATGTGTATAGTATAGGTGTTGCATGCCTGCTGCATGCAGCCAATGAACACTTTGTTCGACCACATCTATAGTTAAAATCTTGATATGAGACACTGCATTGTGGAATTTGGCCATTTTGTAGCTCACGCACAATATCAAATGAGCATTTATGCACCCACTCACCTCTTGTTCCATCTCAACTTTTAGTGCACTTATTCACTTTGCTTCCTCACAGCTAGCTAACAGTAGCAGGCGCTAATGCATCTTCATATGGCCGCATACTTATGCGTCTCTCCGGCCAAAATTATTTCTAAGTATTTGATGTTGCACCTACCACATGAGTTGGTGTTTCTACCTCAAACTCTTTATGTTATTTGTACGAAACAACATAAACCTTTTAGAAACAGTTTCTAACGACATTTGCTTTTATATATCATGTGTCTCGGGATAAAAATACTTGGGTTAGCATATAGCAAGAAGCTGAGGTGGGCCGACCCATGGTACCCATTGAGCCAACGAGGCCACAGACAAATTAAAGCTTAAAATTGGGTTGACCCGTGGCCCTTAAAATTGGTCACGAGGCCATGAGGGCCAGGTCAAAGGCCAGGTCCGAGCCGACCCATTCCCATCCTGATATGTTTGTCACATCACCAAGTGGAATGGTTCAGGAAACAATTATCACCTCTGTAATATTCTGATGGCAGGTAATCATGTTTGTTATCATCTCATATGAAGGAAAATATCATATTCCTCTGTGATAATTATCATCTCACTTATGAAGGAAATATCACAGAGGATAATATCTGATTCTTATGAAGGAAAACAATTGGTGGTATTCTATTTCTAATACTGCAAAGACCAATATGATAAACGATGGCAGGTAATCATGTGGCTGCAAAGTTCATTGCACCGTAATCAAGAACCTCATATACACGTGCACTAAAGTATAGTATATAATTAACTAATTGTAAATAAAGACTTAGCTTAAATCTATACCTAGCTAAGACCCAAGAAACCTGTGAAGCATAGTCATCGATGGCAATGCTGCCTGCATCAGGCCAAATGAGAAACATTATGAATTTCGATACACACTTTGGAGTTGCAATAAATTAAGAGAGCCACATAGATTTAAGAGCAAAATGCATGAGTATTATAGCAGCACACTGGGATGCATATATGTGTATTGAAAATGTATCATGCATGCATGAAGTAAAACAACGGCGCCTCCTGGATCGACGCAGGATTGGCCTCAGCAGCTTGCAGAGCGGCAGCGAGACGACAGAGAAGGAAGGCGGCGATCTCTTCATCATTGCTCTGTGGCGACGTCGGCTCCGACGCGGCCGGGAGGTGAGGGACCTGGTGGTTGTGCCGGCGTGGATGCGCAAGGCAGCGTGCAGCGAGGGTCATATCGCGGCTGTTCTACATGGCGCTCGCGGCCAACTATGCGGTCTACAGCCGGTGACAGTGCTGAGTCATGTACTGGTACAAGCGGGTGATGCATTGATGCATGCGCGCCACGCACCCAGGCAGCGAGCTAGGCGGCCATGGACGGGTTTCATGCGGCGCACGCATACTACATCTCTGGAAAGCCCGGCGGGTTCATGGACGAGATCCCACTTTCGGGTCTTGCGCCGGAACAATGAATGATGAACAGATGATCGTTGGAACGAAACAGAAGATGGACAGCGATATGTTCGTGCTTGCCTGTAGCTCAGCCATCATCATCGTAGGCGTCGACACCGCGTCAGTGTGGGGTCCTGACGCTAGAGTGAAGTTGAGTTGGTCACGCACCCCGGTCTGTTCTTGCACCCACGGACGGTTGAGGGCGCGAGGGCGCACGACGGGCGTCCATAGGGGAGACGCTCCGCTTTTGGGGTCTATGCGGCCTCGCCTCCGATGGATGGTACACGGAGGAGGCGACAGTAGTGCCACCAAGAGGAGAGTTTCTGGGAGCAGGGGAAGTCCAGGGACGGAGGGGGTGCTTGCCTGCCCGCCACGGTGGGGATTGGTTCGGCGTGAGATAGATGAAGGGCAGAACCGTGCTTCGGCCTTCGGGTGGGATACGGACCGGGGTGGGTACCAACGCCCACAAAATAAAAGATTTGGTGCGGTGGGTATAGGGGTGAGTAGAATAGCTTTAGGTGACAAACATTAAGATTTTGACAGAAACACTCTCCAAATTACGATTTTTATGGTTGTTTCACCTTTTTTGTCATCATGCAATCTGACGGGTAGGTCCGGCGTGAGGGGTACGGCAGACCCAAATTAGGTGAGAAAGATTTTTAATTATTTTCGCTCCTTATAATATATAAAAAATAGAAGTAGGGGTCTCCTCTGCTGATTTCCCTCAAAAATGAAAGGTGTAGATTATTAAAAAAAAACTCCACAATGGTCTAGGACTAGTAAAATCCATGGCTTGAACCTGATCACATCCATAAATATGAAAAAAAAACGTACATGATCATATTGGCTTTAGGAAAAAAAACATTTTTTGAACAAATGTCCACATGCAGTCGTCCATATTAAATACAAAAAACCATCCTGCTGATAGCTATTTAGAAATTTCGTTTCTTGGTGGGCTCAACGAGTTGCTGAACTGATTGATTGGTGTGGTCCGGGATCAGCAGTGCAGCAAAAGCGAGCGGATCCATCACGGACGTGCGCCAGCTAGTGGAATTTTTTTTATATATATTATACTTTTCTTTGATTTCTAAAAAATAAATGACACAAATAAATTTTATCAAAAATATACATCTGCCGGCGGCAGGGACCCCTACCGCCATGTGGCACGGCGGCAGGGGTGCCGCCAACGGTCGGGTGCACTGCCAGTGGGGCCAGGCACCAACCGCCGTACCCCACGGCGGTAGGAAATCCTACCACCGTGCCACACGACGGCAGGAGCCTGCCGCTGTGGGGTACGGTGGCAACCTTAAGGCTATATAAGCAGCCCGAGGCTGCCGCCAGCCCGCCTCCCTCCTTCGCTCTCTCCTCCTAAATCTTCGGCTTTCAACCCTTCAGAGCACTTTTGACTCAGGTATGTTTCTAACTTTAGTTAGTTTAGTTTAGTTTGTTAGTGTAGTTTAGTTAGTTAGTGTAGTTTAGTTAGTTTAGTTTACAAATATTAGAAATATTTAGTTTAGAAATATTAGAAATTTTAGAAATAGTTATAATTTAAAAAATTCGTTTAAATTGTATAGAATTCCTAGAAAATAGTTATAATTCAAAAAATTCGTTTAAATTGATATAAAATTCCTAGAAAATAGTTATAAGTCAAATAATTAGATTAAATTGATATAAAATTTCTAGAAAATAGTTATAATTCAAGTAATTGGTTTAAATTCATATAAAATTCCTACAAAATGGTTATAATTCAAAAAATTCCTTTAAATTTATATAAATTTCGTAGAAAATAGTTATAATTCAAAACATTTGTTTAAATTCATATAAAATTCCTAGAAAATAGTTATAATTCAAATAATTAGATTAAATTGATATAAAATTCCTAGAAAATGGTTATAATTCAAAAAAATTGTTTAAATTGATATAAATTTAGTAGAAACTAGTTATAATTCGAATAATTTATTTAAATTGATATAATTCAAATAATTGGTTAAAATTTGTTTTTTGCAGCTATGGTTCAGCCACCGTTAGAGTACGTACGGCCGGAGTCGTTCGAGGAGGCGGTGGACTGCACCACCGCTCGTACTTCTCGACCGTTCTTGGACAGACGCCCGGCAGTTTACGTTGTCGGACCACCCGCACGTTGATGCTGATACACCAACGCTGAATTCCAAACTACGTAATTCATTTGTTATATTTATTTCTGTTTCTTTACAATAGTAATTACGTTAAGTAAATTGTTTTTGTTCTTTTTTTGTTTCAGGCTACGCGCTGCAGGACTTCTGCCTTTCGCGTGGTTGGTCGAGGGGGACAAGCTACGAGCTTAGGTTCCCCGGGCAGAGTGGTTGACGCGGTTCAACTACAGCACCCCTCTGATAGCCGTGTTTATGGACCGGTGGCGACCAGAGACGCACACCTTCCACTTGCCCGTCGGCGAGATGGCGCTCACTCTGGAGGACGCCGTGCTGGCGAGGCGATGGAGCCTATCGACATTCCCGCTTCGTGGCAGGCCGACTTTCTTGCTCGGTTCGCGAACGTTCCTCGGAACGATCGCTCGCCTCGGGCGTACGTGCCTTTCGCCAACTCCCACGATCCCACTTGGGTTTGGATCAAGCAGTTCAGCGTACATGCTTCTAACTCTTATTTTCAACGTTTGTATGCATTTAAAACGAATGTGACGATCGACCTTTGTGTGCAGGCTGACTACATGGCGGACGAGGCCGAGGACGAGACGTCGGACAGGTTTCCGGAGGTCTACCTGCTCTAGCTGGTCGGGTGGGTGATGTTCTGCGAGTTAGCGGGAGACTCGGTGTCGAGATATCTGCTCCCCTGGGCTCAGAAGATCGCTGACACACCCCTCGACCAGATGCCTCAGATCAGCTGGGGCAGCGCTGTTCTGGCCGCTACCTACAGGAGGTTGTGTTCGGGCGTGGCGAAGCCGGAGAGTAAAGAGGAGATCCTCCTGGGTTGTCCTCCCCTCCTGCAGATGTGGATCCACGAGCTCTTCGACATCGGTCGACCCAAGACCGACCTCTCCGAGTACGACCCGCTGCCAGCTGACACCGACCCAGCGGACCTCCCCACTATGGGTTCTCTGTGGTGCCTCCGGAAGGTAATGACCTTCCTTATCATTTTCTTCGCTTAACGAGCTCCTTAGTTCGATTGAATTAACTTTTCATGTTTTGTGCAACACGTTTGGGCTGGGGAGCAGCCGAAGAAGGCGTACAAGTACTTCGTGGGTCAGATCGACCGGATGGTCGATGCCCAGGTCCGGTGGACGCCGTACACTCCTGCTGGTCGCTGGCCGCGCACCACAGGGCCTCTCGTCGCTGTGCTTCCGAGACCAGACGTACTGGATGACGAAGAGCCGATTGGTGTTCGACGTCTACGTCGAGGAGTACGCGGTCCACCGGGTGATGAGGCAGTTCGGCCTCTACCAGGAGTCGCCTGTACCTGTTGCGGCACGTCTATCGCCCACAGCGCATAGGTGAGCTATCATGAGCTTATTATAATTTTTTTCCGTTACAAGTAGTCAGTTGCAAATAATTTTTTGTTTTATCTATGATAGGTAGTCGCGTAAGGGCGTGTCTGCGGTGACGTCGTTCGTCGACAGGTTGCAGCCGTACGTGAACGAGTGGGCATCCGCGGCGCATGAGGATAACATCGTCACCGAGCAGCGCCTTCACGACGTCGCGGCATGGGTAGCGTACCTTAGGTGGTACCTCCCGAGGACGCAGACGCGGGTGACGTACGTCCTTGCTGCCCCGCCACCGCCACCGGTCTCGGACCACGAGAGGCTACTGCCGGACGGCACGTACCCGGTCACGAGATCAGAACACCAACACAGCGGTAAACTACGATACTGCAATCATATTTAATTCATGTTACTATTTATTATAATGTGTGCTACTAATTTCGTGAGCAGCACGACGCGCTTGCTGAGATCGTGCGGATCGCAGCGGCCGCGAAGGATGCATTAGACACCTGGGGACCTCAGCAGCACCGCCAGACGTACGAGAGGATCCTCGAGGTCGCCACGAGGTACACCGCCGTCGTTAACTACGCCGGGGCCGCGGACATTCCTCTTTTTCCGCGCCACCCCGCGTCGTCCTCGAGCTCCGCCTCGACAGCTCGTTCGTACCAGGCGCCTTCCTCCTTTGCACGTGCTGCTTTCTCGGCTCCGACGGTAAAGCAGCAGCCACAGCCGCAGGCTCCGCACACCTACGTGCAGCAGCCGTTTGCTTCCCCGACTCAGGTACATTCACTAGACCTTCTTTTCAACTAATGCACAGAGTTGTTGTGTATTTTGTTATATTATCTTTTAATCGTACATGGCGACCGCCGGTCTTTCCGACGGGACTCAGAGCTTTCACCTGGGCTCGACAGGCAGATACGACGGCACCTAGACCAGCAGTACGAGCTGTGGATATTCCTTCCTCGTCCACTGCACCTATTTTCCAGCATGGTAACGACCTTAACTATTATAGTAATATTCGATAAGTACGATACGTGGAAAACTAATACTATTCATTACAAGTTTCGACCTGACTGCGGCCTCGATGGAGTCCCCTGACGATCAGCTGGCATGGGATGAGTGTAGGATCGAGGACTTGCTCACGCCCACGGATGCGGCGGAGGTCGAGGAGCTTCGCACGTCACAGTTGACACAGGCGCTGCCTCTTGGGACGCAGGAGACACAGCTGCCTTTTGGATGGTCCCAGGCGGCCGGCGGAGCGACAGAGGCTGGCTCGTCCCAGGCGTTTGTAGGGTCGTCGCCGGTGAGCGGAGCGACACCGGCTGGTGCAGGCTCGTCGCAGACGGTTGCAGGGTCGTCGCCGGCGGGCGGAGCGACACCGGCTGGTGCAAGCTCGTCGCAGGCGGTTGCAGGGTCGTCATCAGGGCCGCGGCGTTAGGTCCCTGCCGCCGTGAGGTACGTCGACAGGTGTATATTTTTGAGAAAATTTGTTTGCGTCATTTATTTTTCAGAAATCAAGGAAAAAAAATATAAAAAAATTTTCCAGTCAGTGCGCTAGAAACTTCCACCCAGTTCTCAGCCCACCTTGTCCTACTCTCGGCCCGACGCATCTGCTGCCCCGTCGCCCCCCGCCCTCTTCTTCCCTTCGCATCCTTGTTGTAGTCCCGGCGGCGGCGGCGGTAGGCGGCGCGGTGGCAGGTCGGTGACTTGTGAGCGATGGCGCCGCCGGGGTCGCGGCGTTGGGCGTACGTGCGTATCATGGCCGGCACCATCCTCGGCGGCGGGCTCGGGTTCTACGTCATGCACCGCGTCGAGACGTCCTACAAGGCACGCCGGATCTCGCCTTGCCCTGCCTTGCCCTGCCCTGCCCCTTGTGTCTCCCCGCCGCCTCCGCTTGCTCGACTGCTCACTAGGCGCTTCTCTTGCAGGCGAGGATGGAGGAGAGGCTGCGGAGGTACGAGGCCCACATGCTCGCCAAGGCCAAGGAGGCGCAGCAGCTGCAGGACGAGGCGCAGCAGCAGGAGGACAAGGCCCAGCCCCTCCCCGACTCGTGACGTCCCTCTCCTCTTGCGCAGTTGCGCGCGCTCCCTTCCCTGAGTTGTTAGGTTGGAGCTGCTATACTAGCTTTGCTTTTCTGGGGGTCTTGTGTGGGAGATAAAATTGATTCTGATGTGGGGAATTTTTGCCATTTTGATATCCATTTACCTTGCATTATTCAGTTTAAGCTCATCGGATTGTGATCTTGTTCGACGGCTTTAGTCTGTACATTTTGTTCAGGCACACATTCATCTGATGCAGCCAAAATAATTCAATGTGCATTCATGCCTTACTAATTAATACTCCCTCCGTCCTTAAGTATATGACGTTTAGGACAACAAAATTAGTTCATTTTGAACTAAATTTCTTGTCCTAAACGTCATATATTTAAGGACGGATGGAGTAACTCTACCGGTAGTATTGTTCATGCCCTTACAGGGCATGATACTCTGGTTCTTTTATCAATTAAGGTGTAAACAATTAAGCCTAGGGTGTAGAACGACCAATCCTGTTTGAGGATAGTCAATAAGTGTGGCTTAATAACCTGTAGAACAAGCAATCCTGTTTGAGGGTGTGTTTGGTTTGTGCCGGAACCACCCCTTAATAACCTCCTAGCCCAAACTACTGTAATGTGCATGGAGCAAATCAAGAAATGGTCAAGCTTGGTAATGCCAGTGACATTGGTATTATTGAATTGTCAATTCATTTTTTTGATCCATCCCATGGATGTGCTAAGGATAGATTAAATATTTTGCCTAAATCTTTGTAGCGTTCTTGATTGACTCAACATCATCACAAAAACTTATCTTTCCTGGACCTAGATCATTCAAGAACATAACATAGCTTGAAAGAGTGAGCATGCTCATAATGGCATAAAAACGTTAATACAATTTTTAGGCCTCAATACGCTGACAAGAGACAAGACAATGCACAGATCGAATAGAGTAAAATTGCTGAAGGTCTTTCCCAAGGAATGAACCTGTAATGAGTAGGTGCGTAAACCTGAACTGAAAGGATATGATGTTTTCGTTCATGGCACTTGATTGCTCATTTGGAGGTTGGAATTGCTGAAGAGAGTTCTGCTCAACTCTTGGACTTTAAATGGTCATTGCTAGTCTATATATTTTGCAGACAGAGTAGCAACTGTTGATATAATTGAGATAGGAAGTGCTATTACTCTCTGGCAACATGCATTTCCCTTATTAAAAATGACAGTTGTTCCTAACTGATTAATCCTATGCATCAGAAGTTGTAGGTAAATGCCAAAAGCTAGTGATAAGGACCTGAACTATGCATTTACAAGAGCATCAAACCTGTGCAAGTTTTTGATCTGTCAATTTAAGACTACTATGGTTTGTGATTGTAGTTCCAAAAAGGGACTATTTCTATTTGCGCAATTCCTCTTAAGACTCGTCTTTGAAATTGCCTTCTTTCTGATTGTATCATTGTCTTAATAGTATGGTTTGTGAGTATAAAAAGTTCTTTAGGATATTACAATACCTGAAATCCTCACAAAAGTATTAGGTGCACAAAACTATAGGCGAGCATATTTACAAGCTCAGTATAACTCATTGGATTGTAATCTCGATGCACAAAATGAGGGGTGGCTGTTACCTTGTCCCACTTGGGCTGGCTTAGGACGATGGATTCCGACCTCTCATTTGAGCCACTCAGATTGAATCCAATGGACTAGATTGAGTTTGTGTACATGTTCACTGATATAATCATGTGCATTTGTGCACTTGATCCTTCTTTCCTCTACATGGTGCTGATGGTAGTTCATTTTCTTCATTTTTTTGTTTCATCCCTAATCATCCCCAATAGCTTTTCTCATTACATCCTGAATGCACACCAGTTTAACTTATATCAGATGGAATTGAACCAACCTTTTACACATACCCTTTTGCAGAATAACATAGTGCCGGGGGCACAGGAGTCCACTCTCTGTCTTCAGCAGTAGAGACATAAGATCGACATGTACTTTTTGGTTTGCTGGGATCCTTTTGGTTGGAGTGTAAGGTTGAGGTCCTTTGTGTGGAAATGCCCATCTGCACCTGCTGCTGTAAAAATGTTGGTCTCATCAACAATATCTGTGCAATGAAGGAAGGATATGGTTTTGTCCTACCCAACATTTTATCATGATCCTTTTATCCTGCCTGCAGTTCCCTGTACCTTTCTTTTTGAAAAAAAAATGTCAGGCTAGATTCTTTTGCTCCTTTTTGTATATCGCCATCTGAAGCAACAAGTGGGTGTAAAAGCAAAATATTTCATCAAACAAACATGGATAGCAATATTCAAGTGGGTGTAAAAGCAATTGCTTTGGTCCTGTAATTTTGTTTCTTTCACTGCTGTGTGCATTGAGTCATTTCCTTTGAAATTCCTACGCTGTTTCCTCCGCAGGCTTCCTGATAGTGATTGAATAAAAGTGTATATTGCGTCAAATCCAGCCATGTCAAGATCTTTGGTCCTATACTCCAGACATTAGCTTTTCAACTATATTGCTCAGTCACTTCCGCTGGAAAAGCATGGATTCACATTGACAACCAACAGTGTTTTCTCACAACATATTGTGTTGATTACTCTTGCTCTCTGTCTTTGCAATCATGTGAGCATCAGCGTTGGTACATATCAACATGTGGCATCAATCAGGCCAAGCATCACCACTAACCAGCTACTGTTCCTAATTTTCAGCTGCAGTACAGCAGTAGTCAGTTGTCTATCCACATCAACTGCAGTGAAACCCATATCCCAGGGAAGCCCTGGCTGCTGCCGTTCTCCAAACCGCTGGTGGTTTTCTTCCTCTGCATATAGGTCACGTGCTCTGCAACAACTATTGCCTGCATCTAGCACAACTAGTTATGTTAGCTGCCTTGTCACCTTGATACACTGCACTGATTTTTTAGGACACTCAACTGCTGATAAGCTGATTACTTTTGTGTTTTTTTTTTGGACAAGTTGTTCTGCTTCCTAGATGGGGACTGGAGATACCGAAACAGGTGCCGCCGCGCGCCCTAGTCGGCGCTGCCAGCCGCTACCAGAACCCTAGTGGAAAGTGGTTTAGAGGGGTGGCTTGCACCTACCTGTGTGGATTAGAGGGAAGCCAGGAGGAAGGAGATCAGGATTCAGAAGGGTTGCATCTATCGCTGTCTGGTGCTGCCAACTTGGTATTTAGTACTCTGATATTTAGATGTCACCTTTAATTATGAGTTGACAATTGGGTCAAGCACATACACATCAACCCAGTTCAGCGTATAAGGCACTTCGTTTCATTCTTCAGAGAAAAGGTTTCTTCAGTAGTTTTCTTTCCATCAGGAACATTTCTTTATTTATGGAGAAGAATTATAAGATTATAGCCATGGCAACACGGCAAAGCAAACACAAGGTAATTCCACTTTGCTACTAACCTTTTTGTAAACTTGTTCCTGTTTTCAGTTATAACTTAATGTCTCCAGAAAACAACAACCTACAAATCCATTTGACAGCCTTTTATTGTAGAATTCCTTCAACAATTTATTAAATGCATATCATTGTTACATGACAAAGAAAGAAAGATGTATCAAGTATCATTCACAAAAACTAAAAGAAATACTCTCCACTTGATGTTAAAGTGTAGAGTTGCCGATGATGATGTTCACTGCATGACATCACAGCTTGAGGGCACGATGGTTGAATAATTGCTGTTCTTTTTAAATTTCTCGTTCATGGGCTTGGATCCAACCAATAGCAATATGGTACTTTATTAGCGCATCTCTTTTGACAATAAATTTGACAAGGAAATTATTCAGTGGTTAGCCGCCTGTTGGTACAGCCTCAAGGACAACAACTTGGGGTGCTCCAACTAGTGATTTTTAATAGCAAGATGGATGGCTCTAAAATATCATCTAGCTGACTGGCTTTTCTTTTCTTTGTACTTATCTTGCCTTAATTAATGATGCATGTAGTTGTTACCTAGTTGCCAGAAAACTTTTATCAATCTCGTACTCCATACCCAAAGCAGACAAAGAACTGTACAATGTAACTTGCTAAATTAACTACTGCATCTAGTGACTAAGTGTGTCTGACTTCTTTGAAGACGATAGCATTGCAATTGTTAGATTAAGTGTCGCCACATCTTGTAGTTCGCACAGGAAATAACTGCCCCTAAAATGTTCAGAAATCACATACAAATTCACCTTATATGAACAAAGACAGCTGATTTAACATTCTGTGTGTCTGACTTCTGAAATTGACTAAACAAAATCCACTAGCACAATTTTCTAAAGCTGGTTGCCTGGTGGTTGGGTGGAGACAACTGTTTACTACAAAACAAAGAAACACCAGCCCAAAAGACCCCTTTTGGACACATAGTTGATACCTGCATTTGATATTTGGAGTTTCTAAAAGGTGGGACTGTGATGGATATCAAACATCTTGGACTCTTGGGTTGAGAGGGATATGGATAATGGGGATGGTGCAAAGGAGCCTCATCAGTTAAAAATCTTAAATATCCATATGAAAATATGGGAGATACATGTATCTAACACCACATTGAATTAAACCATGAAAATGGCAGGTAGACAAAAGGTAACTTATTTGCAGACAAAGGCGATGAATATGAGACTTTCAGAGAGGAAAGTTAAGCACTCTTATTTAATGCTGAAAGCAGTTTTTCCAGGCAATCAAAGGTAGAAAGTGATATGGAAACCTGGTCATTGCACATAATATCCTAGCAAGGCTCTTTTTCTAGGGATAAGATGCGTCCTAAAAGAATTTATTCATACTTAACTTTCTTTTAATAATGAATTTATATATTACCCTTCAGGTCCCCTAAAATATTTCCTGGTTTAGACTCAATAAAAGAACACCACTGGATCTTGTTTAAGATAGCGGAACATATAGTACTAATAAAATAGGCAACCTAAGGGTATAGGGGGCACATTACCTTATAGAAGTGTCATTTTCTGCCAGCCAGCTTACAGACCTCTGCATATTGTTAATCACAACACCCATCAAGACTAACAAAGACTTTAAATAGAAGTAGGACAAAAAATCCCACCAAGGAAATTATCATCTCAGCATATATACATCCATAACCACCTGTTTGTTCACATCCCTTGCGATGGGTAAAGTTAAAAAAGTGAATCATAGTATCATTTGGGTCCAGGCTCCACTGAAAGGGACACTCAACTAAATCGGTATCCACGAAAGATCAGTGATCTAATTTGTGGAACCATATGGAGGTTGATCTTATGCAGGATAGACCAGCTTTTCAGTTCCCTCGATGGTAGAATGAAGACCAAGCAGGATTGCAACAATGTGCAAATAGTATAGGTCAATTATCATAATATGATCCAGTTGCAAGGGTCGCTGTTCTTATTTAATTTCCTGAGTCTCATTCACAACTTAGTAACCTATTGATCAGTACACAGCCAGACAATTATCTACATCGCGATCGCGAAAGAAATTGAAGCCGCACCTCCTCAAATTGATCAATCCTTTATATGATTTCACCAGTGACTATTACACACACATCATTATTCGCATCACCGTTGTGATTTCATCCACCTACATACATTGGTCATTTGGGTGCTTACGTCTGCTGCTTCCATTCACTGTCAGAAATGTGAGCACGCAAATGACCAATATAATCCTTCTATTGTACCAAATCCTGGCCCCTTAACATTCACATCACCGGGGACTACTTGTGGTGCAAGAACTTCCAACACTAACGTGTTCATCTAAATAAACCAAAAAGAAATACAAAGCAATTCAAGCGGCCGAATTCTCTCCTCGACCAAAGTTCAAAAAAATCTCTCACGGCACGAAAAGGAGCAAAATACGCGAGAATTCAAATATCTCTAGCCTGTATGTATGAATCAAGACGCGTACATTTCACCAACCAAGTCCAGCCTCGATGAGCCGAGAGCAGGCAGCAGGAAGTCATCGGCGGCGGCCAGTCCCTGGAAGACGTCGACGGCGGCCTCCTCCTCTAAGAAGCTCAGGAAGCTTCCCGGGCTGAGATGATCCATCCACAGGTCGCTGCCGCGGCCGAAGTCGTAGTAATCGCCGAAGCCTCCTTCCTCCACCTTCACCTCGCACTTGATCTTCCTCTTCTTGGTTGGCTCCTGCTGCGCCGCGAAATCGCTCCACTCCGTAGTCGTCGGCGGCGGCGGCGGCGTCACCACAGCCTTCGCCGGCCTCTTCCTTGTCGTCTCCTTCGTCTTCTCCTCCTGCTTTACCGGCGGTGGTGATGTCGTTGTTGCCACGCCGACCGCTGCGGTGTCAGACGGGACGATGGGCTTGCCGGTGAGCCGCTGCACGAGGTCCCGGAAGTTGGCGACGTCGGTCTTGATGATCTCCGGCGCAATTATGTGGATGATCTTTATCTTGGGCCGTGTCGTCGTCGGCGCCGGTGCCGTGTGCGAGCCCCCGCGCGCCGTCGTCGCCAGCATGGCAGCTGATGATGTGCTCACGCCGTGGTGCTCCCCCATTGATGCAGGTGTGGTGGATATATACTGGATATAAGAGAGGACGAGGGAGGCTAGAGCTCGCTGGAAAGGCGAAGGCAAGGGAGGGAGAAAAGTGAAGCGGCGATGGAGATGGCGCAGAGAAGACGACGAAGGCGATGATGATGCTATGGATGGATGTTGTTTATATACACGTTTGGAATCGTCGAAGAAGGGGGAGAGGGGAAAACCAATTTTCAAGTTTTGAAATAGAAAGGATGGGCATCAACGCAAGTGTGTCTCAATGGATACATACAAAAGGCGTATGGAGGTGACTAAACGGAGAGGGCTCCCCATTTAGTCTTACATGGAGAGCCCTCCGAAGTTACTTCCTGCGACACAAAATTACTTCCCTCAGTTGAAAAAACATACCCGAGGAAGTAACTTTTAGTCATACATGGAGAGCCCTCCGAGGTTACTTCCTGCGACACAAAATTACTTCCCGCAACAGAAAGAAGCACACAGGAGGAAGTAATTTTTTGTCACGGGAAGTAACTTATGTGTCGCGGGAAGTAACTTTTTGTCGTGGGAAGTAAATTTTTGTCGCGGGAAGTAACTTATGTGTCGCGGGAAGTAATTTTTTTTGTCGCGGAAAGTAACTTATGTATCGCAGGAAGTAACCTCGGAGGGCTCTCCATTTATCACTAAATGGAGAGCCCTCTCCGTTTAGCATTTGGGAAGGCGTATACCCTTCGAGAGACTTTTAGAGGAAAGAGGTTACGGTAACATCGTTGTGTTGTTTAGTGAGGGGGTCAGGGGGTTGTGTTTAGAATATGCACACGTCCAGAAAGGACACAGCAGGTGTGGGTGCACTTTTCAAATAGCATATGTGGAAGGGGGTTATTAGTTTTATCATTAACATGATGTGCTGTGGTGCTGTAGCATGTACTTTGCTGAGATAGGTATGCAGGACTTGATTGCCATGTGGGATTTAGGTAGTTCATTGACTTGTACACATGCTATATGCTACATATATGGTTACTTAACAATTACATATCTTGTAGCATGATCTATTCTTGCCTCACTTAGCAATTAGCACATATCTGTTCTAGTTGGTCCAGACGCCAGAGATTGTTAGACTTACTCCTTCGTCTAAAAACACTGCAGTACAATTGGTAACCAGTAAGGCGTGCAGTAGTAATAAGCACAGAAACATCTCTCGTTCGTTCCAATCAAATCGAGTACTCGGCTCAATCTTCGAAGATGCTCCTAGGGATAAAATTTGCGTACGTGAATGAGTGTGCGTGCGTTGTGAGTGTCTCCGATGCGCTGGGCACTGACCGGAGAGTACCGGCATGCAGGTTAGGTCTCGCAACAAGGTCGGCCGGCCCGGCCCACACGAAAACGCTAGCTGCGAGGAAGGAGGAATAGTTTAGTTTCCGAGCTCCCGCCCTCTCGCGTGCGCGAAGAATGTACCTGTCTGTGTCCATCACCAGCCGCTCCCGTTCCGATCCCACCGTGATCGAAAGCACGCAGCGCACGGTCGCCGGCGCGTGCGGCAAACGTCCCGGCGTGCCGCGTGCGCACGTGCGGCGCGGCCGCGACGACTGATCCATGTCTTCCCGGCGACCTCCGTCGGTTTCGTCGTTGCGCCGCCACGGCCGCGCGGCATTCCGCTGGTTTTGGGAGGGTGGTTTCTGGCTATCCCCGCGCGGAGGCCGTGCGCACAACGGCCAAAAAAAAAAAAACGTATGGGCGAGTCCGCGAGTGAGGTATCCAACAGGAGAAGGAGTCACAGCCACCGTCATGCATCGTCCTCGGCGATAAAGAACTGTCGCTGAATATTCTTCGACCTCGATCGGGTGGTCTAGTGGAGTACTTCCTCGGTCCTTTAAAAAAGTGGCGTTAGAAATCTGTGTTTGTCTCACAAACACGATTCCTGAGCGACACTCTTTCTGGGACAGAGAGAATAGTAGCGATGAAGATCGATCAAAATCCAACTCCTTGTCAGACGACAAAGGCGAAAGCGAGGCAGCAGGAGCTAGCAATCCATACGTGAGGGAATGACGAACTTTCACCCATTCTGACCCTGCATTTATCACCAGTCGCTTCACTACGCACGTACAACTACCCACCAGCTCCATCAACAATTTTTAGGTGATGAAGGAATAAGATTATCCGTGGCCGCTCTGCATCAAGCTTCCATCAACAATAATAGACGACGGAACGATCGAGTTGTCCCTGAGTTGGGCCCAAAATTGGTTTTGAGTGTCTAAATTATTCAGCATCTAAAAGGAAATATATTCTAGGACTATATATTTAATTTGTACTAGATCATGGCTATCCTATAGTGATTCGATCCAGGAACCAGAGACCATCCGTCATAGTCATGTCATAGCGTAATCCGTAAGAACATTATATGGTTTTGCGTTACCTAACCCAAGTATATGTGGTTGTATGTAAAGAATCCTACCTACTCCGTTCCAAATTGTAGATCGTTTTAACATTTGTAATTAAGTTCATAATTTTATAACGTATCTAGACACAATGTATATATAGATGAATAACAAAAGCTAGCTGTCTGAAAATGCCAAAACGACATATATGCTTTTAGGTGAGAAGTAGTGCACAGATATTTGAGGTTTGTTGAAATTTGCCATGATTTTTTAACCACTAACACTATTTGTACGTGTATCCACTCTCACTGCAATGATCACCATCTTTAGTTCGTCTAGTCCAGTTTTGCACTACCTAGCTTGAGTACCAATGCAAATTGCCACTCACACAGTGCACGGTTGACTTATCTTCAGAGGCCTGCATGATTGCCTTCTCTCTTCAGAAGCCAACATGGCTGACTTTTCTAACTTCGCCTAGCTAGCCGACTGATGCTACCAGTGGCGCAAAGAAATTCTCTCGTCTGGTGAAAAAGGAGGAGGACTGAATGGAGCCACACAATATTCACGCGCAAGTTGACATTAGCCAGGAGCCCAAGAGTACTGGAATCAAATTGTCACTGACATTATTGTTTAGTTTTTTCTTTTCGACGGCACGGTTGTTTAAGCTTGGGCCTCCTAAGGGTACCGCCTGTTGTGTTAGAATATCAGCAAACGTGCAGTGTTGAAGAGCAGTTTAGTCAAAGTTTTGATGTAGCTTTGTTGTAATATCATGTACTTCCTCCGACCCAAAATACTACTGTCTCCATTTCAGATTATAGCTAGCATTCAAATTTTTATCTATAATATAGCTATTTATGAATTCTCAAGTGGGTTATTTGACATGAGAGGTCTAAAATGTCTTCTTGCGAATGAACCACTACCGGAAACAGCAACGTTGCCGTGAGCCGGCTCCTCACGGCAAAGGCCGGTCCACTCACGACAACGTCTTTGCTGTGAGGAGCCGCCGGCGAAGCGCTCACGGCAAAGTTCTGCCGGCAAACAGAACTTTGCCGTGAGCCTCCCCTCATGCCCACGGTACACATCTGCCGTGTGGACTATGTAGCTCACGGCAAACTTATTTGTAAACAAATAAAAAAAAGAAAAGAGGAGCTCGCCGGGTACTGCAGCCCCACCGGCCGGCCGCCGTGGTTCCGCCGCACGCCATCACGAGGCCGCCGCCGGGAAGACGAGCTCGCCGAGGCCGCGCCGTGGAAGATGGCCACGCAGCCGGACGTCGAGGCGCTGCCGGATCTCGCGTCGGGGGAGCAAGGAGACGGTGACTGGTCGTCAGGGAGGAAGGCGCCGCCGGATCTCATCGTCGGGGGAGAGGAGGCCGACCGGCACCACCACCCGACCGGCACCACCACCGCCACCACCTGTGGACAAAAACGGGGAGGGAGATGAGAGAGAGGGGGAGAGGAGGCCGCGCCCCTCCGGAGGGAGAAGTCGCGCCCCACCGTGGATCTCCCCGCAGTGTGTGGATCTCCCCGCCGTCGATCTCCCCGTCGTGGTTCCGCCACACACCATCACGAGGCCGCCACCAGGAAGACGAGCTCGCCAAGGCCACACCGTGGAAGATGGCCACGCAGCCGGACGTCGAGGCGTCGCCAAATCTCGCATCGGGGGAGCAAGGAGACGGTGATCTGGTCGTCGGGGAGGAAGGTGCCGCCGGATCTCGTCGTCGGGGGAGAGGAGGCCGCGCCCCGCCGGAGGGAGAAGTCGCGCCCCGTCGTGGATCTCCCCGCCGTCGATCTCCCCGTTGTCGATCTGCCCGCCGTCGATCTCCCCGCCACTATGGCTGCCTCCACACCTCGCCCCGCCGCCGCTCCTCTCTGCCAGGCTGAGAGGCAGCGAGCGGAGGGGGAGAGGAGGGGCAGCGAGCGGATGGGGTCGCGGGAGGAAGAAGCGGAGGGGCGGGGGGCTGAAGGAAGAAGGGGAGGGGCGGACGGCTGCACTGGGGGGTGGCTGCCCGAGGGGGGTGGGGGCGCGGCTAGGGTTGGGAAGTGGGGGAGGGGTGGGGGTTATATATAGGTCGTCGGATTAGATGGGCCTTCAGGCCCATTTAGTCTTTGTCGTGAGCCCATGTCACACCCTGAAATTTCCCAATTTGAAGATGTGAATAGGAATAATAATTAAATAATAATTTTCACTCAATTTTAAAAATTTTCCAACCATTTATTTTCTTTACTGGAAATATAGTATAGGAAAAGCCTTTGTTTGTTTTTCGAAAATTAAATAAATTGTTGTGTGAGTGTTGCATTCATACCGATGCATTTAGGTGTTCATGAGTGCAAAATATTTTTAAAATGCGTTTAGGTGCTGACCAAACCCTTCCGAGAATTTTTCGGATTTTTCTGGAATTTATTCTCACTTTTCTTGAGCTATTTCTATTTATTAGAAGGCTCTAAAATCTTTTTCATGAGCTCCAAATATTTTATTTGGGTTGTTCATGTCTCAAACTAGCTCTGGGAATTTTTCTGGAATTTTTGGGATTTTTAGAATATTTTTCGTAGCTTTATTGAATTATCTAGCTATTTCTGAATTATTCTTTTCACGAAAATATTTTCTGAAAATAAAAAGAAATTATTTTTCTATTCTCCTCTTTTGGCCCATACAGCCTTTCAAGCCCATCTATCGAAGTCTGTTACCGCTCCTTCAACTCCTTGGCTCCATCCACTCGTTGCATTTCAGCTCAACAACTCCAGCTCACCCTGGGCATAAAACCCGCTACCCATTACCCGAACCCGAAAAACCCGAACCCGCAGAACCCGCTTTTAGTTCGGGTAGTGAATCACAAAACTCGAAGTTTTTTTGGGTAATTCGGGTTGAGAGGTCCGGTACCCGAAAACCCGAACCCGCATATGATGTGTCCGCCGTCCGCGAGTGCTGGACGCCGCAGCGCTGCTGCCATCACTTTTATCTTGTTTTGTTTGAACTTTTGTTCTTGTCTCATTGTCTGATGTGTTTGACACTAGCGTACTGCACTTGGCAGTTGGCAACTTGCATTGCCGTGGGTGAAGGTCGTCTACTCGTCTGTGAGTCCGTCCGTGTGTCCTGTGTGACTAAATTTTATTTGTGAATGTGTTATGTGTCGTTTGCACTTGCAACTAAATTATGATGATTAAGTATCCTGAGCAATGGCGGAATGTCTCAGTTTTAATTATTTATTTTTTCCAGTTATAATTCTATGCCAAATTATATGATGTTTGAGAGTTTGCTGTGATTCTACATATTTCGGGTAGAATGGGTTTACATGAACCTGAACCCGAATTTGCGGGTACCCGAAGTTGCGGATAATGGATTTTTGGGACTGATTTCGGGTTCCAGATTCTATTACCCGAATTTTTTAAAACCCGAATTACCCAACTCGATCGGATCGGGTAACCCGAACACCCAGGGTGAACTCCAGCCGGCCTTTGGCTCACCACCAGCCCACACACCGACCCGCTGCGACCCGGCCCAACTTAGCCTAGCCCGCTCCAGCCCTGCTGTCGGCCCGCCGAGGCCCATCTGAGCCCAGCCGAGCTCAGTGCTCATGTCCATGGCAGACACGGCAAGGGGGCGCCACCGTCGGCCTCCTTGGCTTTCGTGCCGTGTACATCAGGGACTCCCGCGCCCATAAAGCTGCCGAGCCTCCCTGCGCGCGCCTGCTCCCTCAACACGCCCCTGTACCGCGCGCTCGCCGCCCTTGCGCTGCTGTGCATCGCCGCCACCGCAGAGCGGGGCCGAGTCGGCCGTCGATCGATTCGCCGGCAGTGCTGCCAGCCGGAGGAAGCCACCACCACCGCAAGGTCCAGGACCCCAATCTGCAGCACTGCCGCCTCGTCCCCTCGCCTCCTCGTCACCGGAGCTCCGCCGCCCCAAGCCGGCCGCCCAAGCTTCACCGCCGGCTCGAAATCCGGCCACTCCCGTCCGTCTCCCACCCCGGTAAGCACGCCCACGAGTTCACCTCGATCTCCTCCTTCGTTTTTCCCACCTCGGCCGAGTTCCTCGTCGCACCAATCGCCGACGACGCCGTCCACCGGGAACCACCAGGGCCGCTGGGCGCCTCTGTCCTGAGGTTGAAGAAGAAGCCTGGCTGGTTTGCGGAAAACCCCCTGAAGAACCCTGTAGTTGTGTTCATGTGTCTTGCAGGTTTCTCGAAAAACCCCCTATATATCCTCTCAACTAGATCCAACCGTGGCCCTTTTGCAGATCTGACCCTGGAGTTTTTCAGTTTCACGAAGCACTGTTCATAGTGTCTTGTGGATCTTATCTAGTAACCCCTGAAATCTATAGTAATCACATCTAGGCTCTTATAATCTTGTTTTCTCCATATCTTCTCCATTTTAACTCCGTTTTAATCCGATCAAGTTGCGTTAGATTCATAATAATGTAAAACACGCGTTAGTGGTGAGTTTTCATCATATTTGTTTTCTGAAAATAAATTTAATATTAATTTTGCTTAATACTTATTAAACATGCTTTTTTCTAAATAAAAGCTATATAGTGCCATATACCGTTTTTCATAGTCAATATTAATTTGATTAATATTTATTTCACATGTTTTTTAAAATAAAATCTAATTATTTTATCTAGTTTTCATAAACCAAATGTTAATTTGATTAATATTTAATTAACTTTTATAATTAAAAGTTGATTAGGCTTTTACACCGGTTTTTATAATAAATATTAATTTTATTAATGCCAATGTTATAATGTTTTTAATAATAATGTGATCTACTCGAATCATAAACTTGCGTTTAGAGGAATCATATAGTTTAGCTTTTCAAAATTAAATGTTTAATTGGTATAGTCTATATATGAATCTTTATAAATAAAACCTGATTAGTTCTTTACTTCGGTCTTTTGTAAATAAAAATATAATATTGTATTAATTCTAACTTGGGGTATTTTCTTTATGAAATATCCTCTATATCCTTTGTTAAATAAAATTAACCCAGCTCATGGTTTTGTTCTCTCATATATGCAAACCGTTCGTTAGACGTTCTTTATCAAGCTCTGTCTCAGTGTGTCCCTCTTGTAGAGCTAATCTTCTTTCCAACTCTAGATCTTTTTGATCCGTAGAATTGAGCCTATCCTTTAGTGTGTTCTTTTAAAGTTTTTCTTTTGATTGGTGCTTTGTTCTTAGTTTGCTTGTATGTTTGCTTTGTATGCTTGTGCCCGATGATTGATGCGAGTAGAACGAACGTTGATCGAGAGCTTTGAAGAGCAAGAAGTGAAGACATTCTGAGTAACATCACTACTCTGGTTAAAGGCAAGTGTGTCCTTGTTCTTTTGTTCCAATAATTGTGTTTAATCACCATTGCATATGCTTGCATTAATATTGATGGGTCCTATTAAGGTTATCCTAGTCTTTATTACCATTATTTCTTGTCAACCTGGGTTTACCTTTCTGTTGGGTAGTTTTGCTTAGTTGCTCTACCTTGGGTTATGGTGGTTCTAATGAACAACAATAGTGATGAACATGCTTTATCTTTATGCTATATATCTCTGGTTAATACAAGATCACAATGTTTAATCGGAACATGGAGCGACCACCCAGGACAACAGTGCCACCACAAGGCTATATGGCTCTGACTTGGATAATTAATTAGAGACTCTAGTGTTGGGTGACCTTACCGAAAGGGCAAGGGGGAGCGTTTAGTTGGGGTATAGACTCGCTCTAGTAGGGAGTTGGACTTGGCTAAGACACAGTACCTACTAGGGGACTTTATACTCTGCGACGGCTCGGAACCTTCGCGGGTTGCTTCGCACTGGGGAAACTTTGTAAAGGGCTCGTAGCGTCCCTATGCAATCACACCTCGGCAGTGTGGTATGATGCCTGATCAGCATCGCGTGGTTGGGTTTAAAGTTTCTAGAACTTTTACGCGACTTGTGGTGAATGTGTACAACGTCTGCAGAGTGTAAAACTAATCGATTAGCCGTGCTCATGGTCAAGAGCGGCCTGGACCCTCACATGATAATTGAACTTGAAGATGGACTCAAATTGTGATTATGGTTATGTTAGCCATATGTTTATGGCGTATCTCTTTATGTTAATTGTGGGTTGGTATATACTTATATTTTATTAGTAATCAGGTGCTAATAAAATTTGACCAACTAAAAGTGCTTAATGCAGTCAACCTGTCAGCCTTTCCTTGCTAAGCCTTTGCATTCATACTTTCCCCACACTTGCTGAGTACGACATGTGCTCACCCTTGCTATAAACAATGTTGCTCAGAGAGAGGAAGCTGCTATGAAGTCATTGTGAAGATGTTGCTGGTGCTAGGCGTACGCAACCCCCAGTCGACTGCCTGTGAAGTTTGGTGCCTTCGTTTCTAGGATGAAGCGTAATACTCTGATAATCTTTGCTTTTCTTACGTGATATTGTTTCTGTTATTCATTTATGTCAACTATATGCATGAAACTTGATCCTGGCATGCATATAGACCTGCACTTGGTTTTCTTTGGAAAAACAGGTGTAACAGCCCAAGATAGGCCCATGTCAAATATAGTTTTTTATTAAATATATTAAATGCATTTAAATATTTAAACATAACAAATGACTTTAAATTAAAAAGTTGTAAAATACAAAGTTTCATAAATTTTTGAGATACACAATTTTCATATTACGAGTTTCCCCATTCGAGGTAGTTTACAAAATTTAAATTTCAAATTTGAGACAATCAAAATTTAAATACAAAGTTTTTTCGTTGACAATATTTTCGTTGACATTCAAAAGTTGTAAACAACAACGTTTCATAACTTGTCAAGACCGACAACTTTTATTTTGGTCCTTTGAACATCCGGTGTTGTGGTACGAACAATCTTCACAAATCCTATACATCTCTCATATAGTTTCATGAAACTATATAAGAGATATAGGATTTGTGAACAAAATTATTTCAACTTTGACGAATGAAGAAATGATCCTAATAAAAGTTGTTCATCTTGAGAAGTAATGAAAATTTGTAATTGAAAGTTTTTTGATTTGAATTAATTTACTTCTTCAAAATTTAATTTCAATTTACGGCAAAGATAATTTTCCCGTCGACCAGAAAAAAAGCTCACGGCAAAATACATCTTTGCCGTGAGCCGCTCTCGACAAAATAGCTTGTTACCTTCGGCCACAAAAGGCTCACTGCAAAATACTTTTTTGCCGAGAGCCCCTCTCGGCAAACTTTTTTTGCCATGAGCCGCTCTTTTGCTGTGAGTTTTAATTTTGATCGTCGGCAAAAAGTTATTTTGTCGTGAGCCCGACAAAAAGCTCACGGCAAAACACTGGGCTCACGGCAACTTAGGGATTTCCGGTAGTGAACGGCTCGGTGGTAGCGCTCCCTATGGTGAGCTTGACCGCCACAGTTCGATCAGGATCGACCAGTGGTGTCGTAGGGAGATTTACTCCCCAGTAGGCGGCGCACGTGTGTGCGATAGTTGAGTGGCTGTTGTGAACTTGTGATCCTCCTAAGAGTTTGCTATTGAAAAAAAAATTCTCTTTATCGTTCACGCTAAAGCAAGTCAAATCAACATAATCTCACATATACTGCGGTACTATTGTGTATAGATAGGATATGAGTTCAGAGATTTGCGGGGTGCCATGCTTTCATGGAAGCACGGAAATATCCTACTCCTGAAACGAATCGAACACAAGCTCCGCACCGGTACAGTACGTGTAGTGGAGCTGTGGTGTGACTTTAGAGGAACTAGAACAATCGGCGCGCGATGCGCGTCATATCACGAAGTAACAATAAAAATGGATGTGCAAGTCATATAAATAAGTTTGCATAACATCAATTAAAATGATGGTATTTGCCCTCAATTTCTCAAAAAGCATATTACAAATTGCATGGGCAACTAATTTGATTGATTAAACGACAGTTGAACCATGTCACTCGTGTGCAATGGCAGTAAGAATTTATATACAACCACAAGCACACCCATTTATTCGAACTGGCACTGTTATAATCATTAAAAGACACGTAGGAAATGAAAAGAGAAGATAGGACAAATGTCAGGTTGGAAAGGGCAACAAATAAAAAGAGGACCTACACACTAACTCAAGACATCATTTTAGAACATTATAAGGTCTGCTCTAGCTACTCCCCCACAGCATCATCATCCAACCTTCACAGCCTGCAAATTCAAGAAACAATTAAAACAAATAACAATTAAATCATCCAATGTTCGCAACCTAAAGTGCAAGCACAAGTTGAGATATCTACTCCTTATTGTGTTTCTGATTAACTGTTGGGTTCTTATTTACGACATGGCAACCTGGAGCTAAAGTGCAAGCACAATTCACAATTTACTAATTTAATTTTATTTGAAACATCTAGTACTCCACAACTAAAGTTGATTCAAAAGCCAGATCAAATAGAAGTGTTAACAACATGCAGCATATAATGTTGCCAAATTATTGTTTTTGTTTCTGGACACAACAATCCTTAGTTGCTGAAAAAGTGTGTTACAAATGGAAGTCCCTAGACCATGTAATATAATTCCAATATAACATACTACTTGATTCACATTTAGCAGCTAAAATACAAAAAATACTCACCAGTGACCATAAGAGGATGCTATTGGTGTTGATTTCTCAGCCATCACAACACTGATTCTACATCCTCTCATGTCATAATCTGGAACATGAGTAAAATAGTTGCATTAAAAACAGAACTGGACTAATGCATTGGACAAATTGATATCAGTGAACATCACAAACTGAACTGGACTAAGGCAAGCATCTTTTTTGGCCTTTCCATATTCATCCGTTCTTATCCTACATCATTTGTTTGAACTAAGCCAAACTGTTTATTGACTAAGGCAAGCATTTCCAAAAAGGCCAAACATAATTATTTTGTACAGTTCTTATCTATAGCATGTTCAAAAATGTTGCGGGGGTACTCCAGAACCTCTAGGAGATACACTGTAAAGCTTAAACGATGAAAGAAAAAAGAGCACAACAGTATGCACTTTGCAACTCGACAAGTTAATTGACCAGAAAGATTTGAAAACTATTTCCTGTACACCGTAGGGTGGATAACCAACACAAACGTGGACAATCACTCTTAGGATCCTCTCATAGTTATAAAGACCATAGCTCGATGAGAACTCTGACTGATGTATTCTATTAAACAAATCATGCTGCTCTCTAAAATGCACATAAGCCAACATCAATCCCAGTCCCAATGAAAACATACCTTGCGCTAATAACTTGTATTCAATCAATTACTTGATAACCCACGGCTCTCGCGTGATGAGGCGCGCGCGACCTTTGCCGAGGGAGACTTGTCATTGCTTTCTCTGCTGCTAATTCAAAGATTCTAGTTTGATGAATACATGTCTTGGGCACAAAGAACATCAGAGTGCACCTGCTAAAGTTGAAGCAATAATAGCAAGTGAGGTATTCTATACTGAAGCATACACTTTTGCATCTAACATAATCATATTTGGAAAGATAAAGAGCAGGATGGATAATGTTTTAAGTCATAGCAACATTGTCTTATTCTTCCCTCAAGTAAATAAAACAGTTACAGTGGAAATGCAGCTTCACTATAAAACGAAGAAGATGGTACAGACTGACAGACCCATCTAAAAAGATAGTATCATCAACAGATAACCATGAAGAAGAATGTCACTATCTTGACCTCAACAACTTATGAAAATCTGACAAACCTTTGGAATGATGTCAAGCATTAGCGGTTGGACTTCACCAAGATCAACACAGCGTCCGCCGTCCGGCAATAACACCTTAAAATCAAAGTGATGTATAAAGTCAATGTGAGTTATAGAAATTTGTGGGGTCAAAACTATACCTATGTTATGATGGCTACAAATTAACTTTTAATTTGCTACTTTGTGTACAAAAGGAAAACATGTAAGATCGATTTTGGAATTCATTAACATGCTATCATACAAAGGGAAAATAAATAAGCTTCAGACCACATTAAGACATTTAATCGAGCAACATGCACTTGTGCTTGTGATGGAACCGAGCTTCAGCAGCTACATGTGCAGTGCTCTCACCTTGACTTTGCCCAAGATTTTTTGGAGATTAGAGAGAAAACTGCCATGGGAGGAAGACGCAATGCAATTTCCAGCTTTGACCAACATTAGCGATCCATCGAAGAGCAGCTGCAACCTGCAAATATGTACCATGGTCACAAACTCCAACAAAGTGCAGTGGGAACATTTCTAACAAATAGCAGTGACATGGAACTAAAGTCACTCTTGGTGAGGGAAAATTGCTGACAGGGAAACGCAAAGTTTCACACCCATTCCTTTATCTTCTACAAACCACCCATAGCTTTTGACCCGTACCAAACCAAAACTAATCCCAAATTCCCAACTGCAAGCAGTAACCTCCACGTGACGCAAAAAATTCCTCAAATTGTGCACAAGAACAATCACTACACCAGTCACCAGGCCGCCAGAATCCGCATCCTAGGAAGGGAAACAGTGGCGACAGATTTGAGGAAGGGCGAACAGCAAGCAACTCATGGTCGGCGGAGATCTTGAACTGCTCGAGCGCGGCGATGCTGGCCGCCTGTGCCTCCATGCCGGCATCGCACCGCACCACTCCGGAGCCGCCTCGATCGGATCCGCACCTCCGTGTGGTGTCGTGGCCGGCCGGGAGTTCTCGCCCGAGCAGCGCTCCCCGCGTGGGGTCGTGGCCGGCCGGGAGCGCTCGCCCGAGCAGCGCTCCCCGCGTCGCTCCGGGGGCCCTCGGCTGGCTCCGCATCTCGCATGGCCATGGGGTGGGCTGCGGGAGCGGCGACGGAGAAGGAGGAGAGCAGGTGGGGAGAGGGTGGCGGCAGGGACGCCGGAGAGGAGGAGAGCAGGTGGGGAGAGGGTGGCGCCGAGAACGCCGGGAAGGAGGAGAACAGGGGGCGAGAGGGGGCGGCAGGAGGGGAAACTGAGGTTAGGGTTCGGCGGCGAGCGAGGGCTGGGGTATTAGGTGGGGGTAGGGTGGTGGGAGGGGGTGTTCGTAAAAGTGGCTGGGTGTGTTTGAAAAAACGACACCACCTCTTCTTTGCGTAGAAATAAAGTTTATATTCAGGGCTTGTGTGCAAAATAAATCAACGCGTTTGGTGTGTGATCCGGACTTGGTGGACTTGTTCGCGATTTGCACAAAACCAGAGGATTTGTTTGCAAAATAACTATCAGCTGGGCGGATAGCAGAGACCGCGACGTGTCGAGCAGCAAATGAGCCACCGATGCTCGGATCGCTCTCGTGCGAGGAAACGGGAGGGGTCTTTCATTTCCCCGATGGATGTCAGCACTTACTAGTTGCTCATGTGTAGTACGTCAAAAAATTATTAAAGGCCGATTTCATACTATGTAGTAGGGACACACGTTGGAATATTCATGTAAACCTTTAATGGAAAGGTTAATACACCTTCGGACCAATAGATAGGGGTTTAAATCCTTACATATGCAAATTTTCATGACTTATTTAAAAAAATCTCCTCGCCGATAAAGTTGGAGTTCGGAGATTTTCAATGTCGGAAGAAAGTTTCTTCTTAATAATGAAAACCTGTAGAGCGGGCATACCCCAGCGACCTAGTTTTTAGTACACCTTGGGACCTTCCGTTCATGTTTAGGGTCCAGTTGGTAATTTAAGCTCAAATGAAATTTTAACTCTGTATAAGAAGTGAAGTAATTCTATAGCTGAAAGCAAAAAATTTTTACACAAACAGGCGACTCTCGTATCCCCCCGCGTCGCTCCCGCTAGGCGACCGGGGGGCTCCCTCGCGCCGCCGCCTCCAGCCCCGTCGCCGACCCTCCTGTTCCCCGCCGTCGCCCGAGCAGGCCACCGGAGGTCCGGCGGCCGGCGAGGACGGCGACGGCAGGGCATTCTTTCCACCTCGGGGCCTCTCGCGCGGCGGGGCGGGCCGACGCGGAGAGGCCGGTGTGGCTCCGGCCGTCGGGGGCGGCTCGGTGCATGCAGATCCGGTACCCCTCTTGCCGGATCTGCTGCGGGCGAAGGTGGCGGCGCGGCTCCTCCTCCGTCCACCCTCTTTCTCTCTTCTTCCCCCCTTTCGAGCTTCTCTTCGGTGGCGGCCGTGGCGATGGCGCCCGCGGCTCCGGCGGCCAGATCTGCTCGTGGCCTGGCCAGGTCTTCATCTTGGGTCGCCGGATCTGCCTCCTTGGAGGCTCGGCGGGTCCAGGTGCGGCGGCGACGGCCATGCGTGGCTTCGGCGGCGGTGGCGGGCGCAGTGGTGCGCAGCGTCCCCTGGCGCCGTGTGGGACTGGCGTGCAGCTGGGCGCGGTCGCTGCGGCCGGGTCGCTGCGCCGCCCGTCCTGGGTGGCGTCCGTGGCCTGGCTGCGGGGCTGCGGCTGCGTTCGGGGCTGCGGCGGCGGCTGTCCTCTGGCTGTGCTGTGCTGCTGCTTTGGCCGGGGTGCTTGTCCAGGTGGAGGCGTGTTGGCGGCGCTTTGGTGGTGCGGCCTGCGGTGGTGGCCTGCTTGGGAGTCTGCTAGTGGCGCGGCGGTGGCGTGACTGGCAACGACCAGGCGACGGCACACCAGAGACGCCATGGTGGCGTAGCTGGTGGCTCCGGCCGCCCTTCTCCGACGACTGTGTGTTGGCGATGCCGTGGTGGCGTGGTCAATGGCGGTTTGCGCGAGCTTTGCCAGCGGCACTGTGGTGGTGCTGATGGTGGCGGTCGTGCGGAGGCTCCCGCAGCGCCTTGGTGGCGGTGCTGGTGGCGTCAACCGTTTCGTCGCTCCGCGGTGATGATGCGGGTGAAAGCCCATCCCTACTTGGGACGACTTTGATGGCGCTTTATGCGTCATTTCCTTCCTGAAGGCGATGTCGGGCATCTAGCTCGGGACTGGACTTCTCCTTGGCGTCTACGACGTGATCAGGCTTTCTCCGGCGTGGTGCTTCGCTGTCGGTGGCTGCCGTGAGAGCTCTTTTCTTTCTTTTTCCTCTCTTTGTTTTTTCTTTTAGTTGTAAAAAAAAGTTTGTAGTGTTAGTAGTAGATAGATTCTGCTTTTTGTTCCAAGAGAAGGGGCGTTGTGCTTGAGAGTTGAAGGAAGAGAGCTTTCAGTTGGTGACAGTGGGGTGGTGTAGCTCGTGTCGACGGCCCAATCCGACCGAGCGGAGTTGTTTGAGTTGTTCAGGCCGGTGCGTGTTGATGTCCCAATCCAACCCACCGAGTCTCTTCAGTTGAGTTGTGCGGTGTTGTCTTGAGGTCCCAATCTAAGCCACCGAAGTTGTTGGTCTGCGGGCCAGAGTTGTTCGGGGTTCTACCCCCTTGAGTCGTACGGTCTTTCGACCTCGAGTTGTGAGGGATGGTGATTGCCTCCCTAGTTGTACGGTCTTCAGACCGGAGTTGTATGGTTTTCGACCCGGTTTTCCTTATAAACTGGGCCAACTCTCTTCTTCTAATAAAAATTCGGGAAAACGTAAGCTTTCTCCGTCCCTTCAAAAAAAAAGCAAAAAAATTTTGTGCGAGAGAGGTGAATCCCAAAAAAGTTATTTTCCAACTTCGAAGTGCATAGAGATTCTATATCAGTTTATTTCAGAAAATCACTTCATAGATAAACTACAGTTTGGTAGAACACCGGATGCCATGAGTGACTTTGAACAAGAACAGGTGCCAACCGAGTGCATAAAAAACTTAGGCACCTATATATTCCATTGTACGACCTAATTTTGACCGTGGAAAAAAAACAAATTTTATCTGCGGAATTGTCAAATGATATCCAATGCTACTAATAGTTATATCAACGAGAGCATAGAGATGCAATGCTACTGAAGCACAAGTTATTGTCAAAACCTGCTTGAAGTTGGATAGTCAAATTATGTCCTGTCGACTGTTGTATACAATAAATCCATCCGATGATCCGATGGACTGACTTTTGTTCCAGTACAGTACAGACATTTTGGTACATGGTAGTAGTAGGAGCACGTACGAAAAATACCTCTCGCATCGAACGAATTGAAGTCGCAGCTGACACAACGGAAACAGGATCTTTGCCGTGCGCCTCCAACGCACGGCAAAGACAATAAAACGCACGGCAAAGCTTTTGCCGTGCGTTTTTTATCGGGGCGCACGGCAAAGAACGCACGGCAGCGTTTGGCACGGCAAAGGGCTTTTGCCGTGCGTTTTTTCTCGCACGCACGACAAAAACCCTTTGCCGTGCGTCAAAAACAGCGCACGGCAAAATAAAGTAACAGACGGCGCAGACGTTACAGACGGCGACCGATGGCCTTGCCGTGCGTCGTACACGAGGCGCACGGCAAAGGTCACCACCTTTGCCGTGCGCTTTCTCCAGACACACACGGCAATCAAACAAAAAAAACTAAACACATGAAGGGGGCCGTCAGCCCACCGACGCTGCCGGAGGCCGGACGAGGAGGTCGGGCCACCACCGTGCAGTCGTTGTGGGAGTCGTCCGCCATGGTGGAAGAGGTGGTGGCCGTCGTCGTAAGCCTCCGCGCCATGGGGGAAGAGGTGGCCGTCATTGGAGCCCGTCGCGCCGTGGAGGAAGAGAAGCCGTCCGCGTCGCTGTCGGAGGAGGCACCGGCCGCACCGCCGTTGGAAGGAGGAGGAGGCCTGCTCGCGCTGCTGTCGGAGGAGCCCGCCGCACCGCCTTGGGAGGGAGGAGGACGCCCGCTCGCACCGCTGTCGGAGGAGCCCGCCGCACCGCCTTGGGAGGGAGGAGGAGGCCCGCTCGCGCCGCTGTCGGAGGAGCCCGCCGCACCGCCTTGGAAGGGAGGAGGCGGTGGTGGTGCTCGGGGGAGAAGAGGCGACGACGCTGGCCAAGACGCGCCGGATCCGGCCTCCACACGCAGGCCGCAGGGGAGGAGGCGGCCGGATCCGGCCTTCACGCGCCGACCAAAGGGGAGGGGGCGGCCGGATCCGCCATGGAGGAGGAGGAGCCGACTCCACCGCTCGTCGTCACCGTAGAGGAGGTTGGTCGTCGCGCCGGAGCCCCCGCCTGTGGGGAGGAGCCCGCCGGCCACCTTGGTCTCTCCGCCAGGTCATGGAGAAGGAGGAGGCGGTGGGGCGCGGGGAGAGGAGGGGGACGGGGGAGAGGAGCCGGCGGCGCGGGTGCTAGGAGCCGGCGGTGCGTGTGCCGAAGGGAGGGGGAGAGGCAGGAGGGGGGCGGGGAGCTAGGGTTTGGGTGGCGCGGTTGGGGGTGTTTATATGACGGGGTGTAAATGGACCGGCAGAGTCTAAATGGGCCGCCGACGGGGGATGTAAATGGGCCGCCGGCTGAGTGGAGGAGCTGGGCCTTTTGGCTTTGCCGTGCGTTAGGTCTCCGCGGCGCACGACAAAGATTCTTTGCCGTGTGTCAGGGGTACACGGCGCACAACAAAATTAATTTTCCATTGATGTATATTTACACCTCATAAATAGAGTTAACATACTAAAATTACCAAATAGATATGAAAAATTATCATAAATTAAGATGTGACAATCTATGTTATATATTGTCTAAATAAAATTTTTGATTTCAAATTCAAATTTAAACTTTGCTATGGTTTAGAAGGACATAAATATGCAAAAAAAACTTTGTCGTGCGCCATACCAAAAACGCACGGCAAAGATACCTCTTTGCCGTGCGCTTTTCTAAAAACGCACGGCAAAAGCTTTTTTCATAAAATCTAAATTTTACATAGAAACACACTAAAATTATCAAATGATTTCAAAAAAATACCAAACTTTTACATAAAACAACTTATATTTTCTATTGCTTATAAAAAAATTGAATTCAAATTCAAATTTGATCGTCGCTTTTCATTCAAACCTAACCATCTACTTTTCAACTCTCTGAAACTTCTTCGGAGATGTTTCGATTTGTAAGCACCATACATGACAAAATGTTCAAAACTTGTTCAAAATTTTACTACAGCCTCCACGTATGATATCATGAGCCCTTGACCAGTCTTATAATTTTCAGACATCATTTGCATTTTTTAGAATTTTTAAATCATTTGGACACACGATCATGGTCGTGTTTCCTAGTCAAGATGTTCAAAATTTCTTTTGATTTCATGGAAGAGGTCTTAAATTAGACTAAATAACATGAATATTATTTTTTCACTCACTTTACTCTATTATTTGAATCACTTGTAGTTCAAATTTGACCTCTTTGAAAAAATTGCTTGAAATGCAACTAATTAGTTAAATATAGCAAATTAATCCAAAAATCTACCAAATTTTACCATGAAGTCTCACATGTTGTATGTATAGAGTAGAAAAAATTTCAAGTGAGAAAAGCTTGTTTTGAGAGGCTATTAGATTTGGGACTTACGAGGACATATGTATGGAAAAAAAACTTTGCCGTGCGTTTTTTCAGAGACGCACGACAAAGAGGTATTCTTGCCGTGTGCCGGACTAAAAAACGCACAGTAAAGAGGAGAACAAAAAACTTCTCCCCTCCCCTTGCTAACGGTGGGTAGCGACCGGTGGGAAAAAAATATTTGCCGTGCGCCGTAGGAACAAAACGCACGGCAAAGATTCTTTGCCGTGCGCCGAAAATAAAACGCACGGTAATCTTTACCGTGCGTTTTTTAAGACGCACGGCAAAATGAGCTCTTTGCCGTGCGACCGATATAAAACGCACAGCAAAGATCGTAACGCACGACAAACATCGATTTCCCCGTAGTGTGATAAAGCCGCGCGCGGGGGGACTCATTTCCAAATTTTCCACGCAACCGCGATCGCGTGCGTGAGAATTCGCCCGCCGGTGGGCTCGTGCATGCTCCCGTCCCGGTTTCTGATGGCGACCCGGCCGGCGTCGCAATCGCCCGGGTCCGGTCGGGGCTCGATCAGGTCGTTCCAGGGCGCGCGCGAGAGGTCGGCGGCGATCTCGACGCCGGCCGTTCGACACGTCTCTCGTCGGGCCGCGCGCAGACGCCACGGTGCCGAGCTTGGCGAACGGCCAGGCTCGGCCGCTCTTCTTCTGCCATCCGATGAGCGGCAGAATCATGTGCTGCTCTCTGCTGCACTGCTGGCCGTGGCCGTGGCCATGGCCTGGCCGGCCGGCCGCCTCAAGCGGTTGTGGTGGTACGGCCGGCCCGCGCGGCTCGCGTCACGCCCACCCACTCTGCCGGCCGCCGACCGGCTGGTTTACACACAGACATACTGTACTAGCTCGGGCGGCATGCAGTGGTGGCACGACGTGGCCGGCGGCGGTTGTGATGGACCCCACCGTCTTCGTTCGTTCTCACACTCATCTCTCTCCTCCCATCTCTGATTTTTTTCCATGTCGTGTTACAACGGTGAAAGTGATCCAAGCAGAACGACGATGCAGAGCCGGATGGAAGCCGATCCGTTCCGACAGTGACAGTGGCGTCATGTGTAACATCTCGGATTTTTCCGGAATGTTAATGTTTACAAAAATGTAGATTTTCAAAAATTTTCGTGCTTGATGTGTTTTATCAGAATCATAAGACTATCTTCTCGTGCCCTTTCCAATTTCTTAGTAATAAACTTAATTAATTTGCTTGGTGTGCTACGGATAAATTCTATGTTAGTGTGATTTGGTTTTTATTTGGAATTTTCTTGAATCTTTGAGTGTGGTTTATATTTGAAATCTAATTTCAAATATAAAATCAAAAGCTAATTAAACTAACTACCCTCTCTAACCTTCAGACCCGGCTAAACCATCTCTCGGGTCTTCACCTGCTAACTCAGTGGACCCGTCACCTTTTTCGACCCTCTAACCTTCCCAGCCTAATCTCTCTCAAAAAGTGCTCTGGAATTTCTTAAATGGATTAATAGATTATTTTCCGACTTTTCGAATTAATCCTTTGCAATTGGTTCGATTTCGGAAAATATTACTAATTCATTTGAATTAAATTCCCCGGAGCTCATTTGAATTATGACGATGTTTCCGGCTTCTTGAATAAATACTTTGCTATTTAATTCATTCCCGGGAAATTAGTCTAAATTCATTTGTTCTAATTCTACGAAATAAATTACTATTGATTTATTTCGCAAGATTAATTTGTCTCGGTCCAAATCGTCGAGCCCATCTCAAATCTCATCTTCTAACCCTAATACCTTCTCAATCTCTCACACCCTCTCTCTTCCATCTCCTTTCTCTCCCTGCCGCCGCCACTCCTCTCTTTCTCTGTTCTTCTCCCACCGAAGCATAACCAGCAGCAGCTCAAACTTTCCCTTCTCTCCACTTCACCGAAGCTGCATCCCTCCTCCTTTTTTTCCAATCGCAAGATGCTAAGCAGCAGTCATTCTCTGCCTATCCCCAAATCGACAAGCCCCAAGCTGCTCTCTTCCTTTGATTTTCTCCAACGCAGGAGCACTCAGGCAGCAAGCAGATCGATCAGCAGCAAGCCGCAGGCCCAATCCCATTTTTCTTCCATCGATCTGCAGCAAGCAAACAGTAGCCCTGCTATTTTCTTTCTTTCCCCCACCGAGCAAGCAAATCAGCAGCAATTCTTTTCCTTTCCCCAAAAATCAGCCAGCAGCAACATCGCAAGAGCAAAGCAGCAGCAAGGAGCACTTGCGCCCTATAAATCCTAGCAGCAGTGAGCGCATCCTCAAATCCTTCTGCTCTTTTTTTTCCAAATCGGCAAGCACCAAATCCACCAGCAGCCGCACCTCCTTGTTTCCTCTCTCCACCTCCAATCAGCCAGCACGCCTGCTCCTTTATCCGTCCGTCGCAGGATGCAGAGCAAGTAGCATCCTTGCTCTTTTCCCCCACCACCGCAGCCACGAACCAAAGGAAGGGGCTGAACCCGAAGAGCGCCGCCGGCATCGACACCGACGTTGCCGCGCCGTCCGGCCGCTGCGACGTCGTCGGGAGGAACGCCAAGAGATGTACGACGACGACCGCGTCAGCCTCTGTACCGCGACGCCGCTGCTGTACTGCGAGCCGAACCAGGACCCGAAGCTGAACCGCAAGCGGCTGCCATCCGCCTCGCCCACGACGTGTTCGACGGAATGCCGGAACGCCCCGTCGAGCCCATAGGTGAGCTTCCAGCCCCTATCTTGCTATCCTTGTGTGCCGGCCTTCGTGCCAAAGGGTGTGACATGTTGTGATGCTTGCTCCACGCCGCCGCGTAACCGTCGTCGCTTGTGTGCCGACCATCGAGTCGAGCCTTACGCCTGCAGGTGCCGCTGCCTTCATCAACGCGCGCGCAAGTCCCGCTTGGCCTTGTACCTGTTGCCCGACGCCGACGAACGCGCCGCCCTGTCCGCTGCGCTGACGCGGCCAAGCCGCCGGTTTGCACGCCCGTGCACTCACGCGCAGGAAGGCGGAAGGCTTTGCCTTTGGTTCGCCGCGCACCAACCACCTGCCGAGCGCCCGCGCACCCACGCGCACTCGCCGGCGGCCTAGTCGTGATCTTCCGTGCCTCGCCGTCGCGCACGGCGGGCAAGGCGCCGCCTTGGCCAGAGCCCTGGCCGGAGCGCGCACGAACCGGGGACAAAGCCCCTCCTTTGGGGTCGATTTTCCACACTACGTCGCACACGTACACGCCCCGGCGCACCTGCGCATCTTCGCGCCCGCGCCGACGACCAAAGCACGGCTCTGTCGCTGCTCTTCTTTCCGCGCCGCCGTTGAGTCAGACTCCGGCCAAAGGCCGCACTTTTCTTGACCCAAACGGATCCCTAGGAGCTCCTTAACGGCGCCGTGTCGTCGTTTGATGGCCAGCCGCCGCCGAGCCTCGTCGCCACGGAGCTCCCTTTTGGGTATTCGTTAAGCAGTTGGTGGCCGTCCGAAAACCTGTGTTGGGATTTTCTTGCACACGACACAGCCGAGTCGTGACTGTGGCCAGACCATGACACCATGCACGTGCACTTAGCTCGAGCAGCCATGCCCTTTCTCTTTAGCTGAACCTGCACAAACCATCTAAGAACAGCCATCTTCTGACCTATTCGCTGTAGCCGCGATACCTTACAGAGTTATTAGTAAGCTTAAGGCCAATTCATGAATGGCCTGCATGCCCTACCCTTTCTTATTGTTATGCTTGTTTAAGCATAGCCACACCTCACCATATCAGCACGCGGCCCCGGAATACTGGACTACTGCGATGCTTGCCATGCCAAGCCACCTTCTTTTTCCTCCTGTCTGAGCTTCCTGACCACCGAGCCGGCTGTTCGCTGAAGTAGGAATGCGCACAAGCAAGCCATGCAGCTGCTGAGAGCTTTTCCTCTTGGTGCTGCCTTATGCTCGCCTTGTGCCCTGATCCAAACCCATCCATGGTGCTGTAGCTCATACAAGAAAGCTAGCAAACGTGAGGCCAAATTATGTTGGTCTTATCGTTCTGTTGCACCTTAGCTCAAGTGCGTGCTAGCTGAAAAGAATTATGTTGAAGTAATTCTTTGTGCCACAGTTCTATGCAGTAGGGAGACCATCTTATTCAGCCTAGCTGCTACCTGTTTACCTTGTACAGAACCCAACCAACCTTTGCCGACACCTTGCTTTCTGCCTACGAACAGGAAGCTCGAATCATACTTGCACAAGCTAACAGTCCTAGCTTATGCTTAGACCATCGGTCTAACCCTTTTTCCTTTAGCTTGCCATGTCCATCCCACGACTTCAGAGCAGCTTAGTTTACCAACGAGCTGCCTGTAGCCGATCTGATCCACACCATGAAGCTTCAGCCCCAGCAAAAGCTAGTAAGCCATCATGTTCTGTTTTGTTACCAAGCCATACACCTTCAAGTGTTTAACCATGATCCTTAATCTTTCTGTCATGTGCATTGCTCGCTATCAAGCAGTGAGCCAAGGCTCTAGTCTGCTAAAGCTGTAGTGCTTCCTAGCTTGTGCTCAGGCCACGGTCCTGCATGCCTAGCTGCTGCATGTTCTGAACAAGGTCATGTTGGTGCCCAACCAACTTTCGGTCTTCTTCTAACTGCTTGCTTGGTCCAGGTACAAGCAAGCTAGCTGTGGTCACTAATCGGTCTTGTGGGTTTGCCTAAGATCATGGGTTATAAACTCAACCAGCAGCGTGCTTGCTTGTGTCCCCCTTTCTGGCCCAACCAAGGATATCTTGTGCCGGAAAATAGCAAGTCTCGTCGGATCCTGTTATGCTTCCAACCTTAGCCCTTTATCTATCTTGTTTGGGTGTTGCTTGCTAGTAGCATCGCTCGCCCTTTCCACCAAGCTTTAATCCTTGTGCTTGGTGCATGCTCTAAATCTTTCAAGCTCCTGCCATACCTGTTTATCGTAATCGCGGCCGAGTCACGCCTTCGTCGTGGACGACACGTGCGCTAACCCAACCATAAGCCATACCATGGATGTATCCATCCCTCGCCACATCTTGCCATGTTTTAGCTTGAACAAGTTCCTTAATCACCACATCGTTTCTGGTTGGTCCATCCTGTGTAATCTCTCCAGTCTAACCAAAGGGGCCCGTGGATTTACCGTCGGGACCCACTAACATGTGAGACTGCTAACTGTCTAACCTTGTCCCATCTGACTTACGGGGCCCACAGGATGACTTGTGGGGTCCGGTTGACCTGTGAACTTCCCCTTTGACTTGGTCAACAATGATCGTTGACTAGTCAACTAAGTCTTGCAGACCACCCAAATCCTAGCCTATGATCTCTAACTTGCTGACTTATGTTTTGTTTGTGTTTTATCGCAATTAATTAAATCATAAAATATTTCTTTATTTGAAAATGCATAATAAATTGTTTCTAGCTTAGAAAAATACGAAATCAGTTTCTTTATTCTTCTAAAATGTTGAAGCACCCGTTAGACTAGCTTTTGGAGTTATTTGGTTCTTTATTGCTTCTTTTTGGAGTTTATTTGCATTTAGCTTTGGTATTTATTTTTATTTGCGAATCTAGGGTTTCCCGGAGCTGAGGAGGTGAGACAGAAGATCAAGTACGGCTACGGAAACTACAACGACTACTTGCACACAGGTGTTCACACCCGCCCGACCTTTGAATGCCTATTAGGCATTGCTATTAGAACTGCTAGCGTATTAATTATGCATGATGATGGATTATGTTGAAACCTTGCATTGCCTCTTTTATGTACCTTATCCTTGATTGACCTACTACTACTATATTTACGCGTGATGATACGCTGAGCTTGCTATGCATGTGTTGGGATATTGTGGTAGTTTCTTGGCGCGTGTGTGGAAAAACCGGCAGGAGAAGATGTTTTTGGGATATTTGGCGGGGGTGAGCTCAAGACAACCCGATCCGGGATCGGGGGCCGGAGATCGTCTTCTCGGGCGATGCCCAGTTTGGTACCTATGACGGGTACACTGTTTTTAGGAGCACAGGTGTTGGGATTTTTTTTATGATGACTTGGAGGATAGGAGCTCGCCCCGGTCTGAAACCGAGTGAGTCGCTTTGTTACACTGGACTTTCGTACACACCACCTCGCCGAGAGTGGGGATATGGCCGTTTCGACCCTAGCAAGTGCGATACTATACCTGCCAGTAGGATAGAGGGTATCAGTGAGAGAGTTAGGGTGAAGTCCCTTCCCTATTGGGCGCTCCCCGTGCGGCCACACGGGGGCATGTTCACAGTTCTGGGGTGGTCCTTTGCGAGGGACCGCATCGAGACCCGGATGCAGGATGGAATCGTAACTCCTAGGTGTTCGTCCGGTTGGATGGGCTTGGTTGGCTGATCACCGCCGGGTACCATTCCGAGTTGGGTACATGTGTACACGCTCTGCAGAGTTTAGATCTATACGTATAGCCGCGTCCTCGGTTATGGACATGCCCGTTGTTTACTCCGACTCTTACGTTTTGGGATTTCTACCTCCCCCTCGTAGGATGTGAGTGTATGGTGAGCCGTGGTTGTACTCGGGGAGAGGGGAGTTGCTCCCTCTGCCTCGCGGATCCGGGTGCAATCATTGAGGTGCGAGGAGTGGGAGTTCTCGCACCGACTCTAGATGGAGATAGGACTTGGTGACGGTGATCTGGGTGACCAGGTGTAACCGTTTGTGAATGAGTGATATGGGAGTTGGTGAGAATTGGAGATATTATTCTATTTATGTTGCTGCCGCTAACTCTAGCCTACTCCTTGACTACTTCTTATACCCTTAGCTTTAAGCCACTTGAAGTTTGCATACGGTTGGTGACGTGAACCTATCCCAATCCTTGGGGATAGTTTGTGAGTGTGCATGATTGGACTTGGAGCGAAAGTCCATTTATGGAGAATCTATGGAGGAAGGGTTGCGTTGTTTCGCTCAAGGATGCCTATGGAGAAGATCGAAGACGAAGACTTGAAGCCTTAGCTACCGCTGCGTAGAGTTTCCACTTGTCGTTTAGCCCAAGAAGCTTGTACTTACACCGTATACCGAGCTGTTTTCGGATGTAAATACTCTGCTTTGTACTCTGATTTCGTTGTATGGAAATGATATTATTCTGTAATGAGTTCTGTACGTGATAGCTACTGATCCAGGGACTATCACAAGAGTACAGAGAGTCAGGTTTTCCTCACCGAAAACCCGGGTCCTTAGCTCATGCACTCCCGGTGGATTGGATGAAGGGTCATGGATGGACCTTCTCGGGCCGTGTTCCTACCTGCTTCGTTCGTTCCCGCCAACGGTGGTGAAGAGAAAAGGGAGGATGCATGGTTAATTCGAATATTCGATGGTGTCCTCAACAAGCTGGGCAATCTTATTGCCGCGAGAGTCAGCATCCGTCCGGAAACAGATAGCTATCGGTTTCCCTAATTACTTTGTGCAGTGGCGGAGCCGGCCACCAAAGTCAATGATGTCAGCTCTACTAGACGCTGCTGTCAGCTCCTTGAAAGAACAGTGCATATGAGTAATTTTCTACTGATTTTGCTGCAAATCGTCAATGTCAGCTGACATCAATAAGAAGGCCTGGCTCCGCCACTGACTTTGTGAGTAAGCCTACCGGCTCACAGGACTACAGGAGGAGAGCGAGAAGGAAGATGATGATATGCAGTGAACTTGGGATGAGAGTAGCTAGCGTCCAAGGAGATCTATCGATCGAGAGCGATGTTGCCTTGTGTGTGTGCCTCTGTGTCTCCGTCTACCGCGGGTTATAGGGGGTGAAAACGAGAGCTGAGGCGAAGCGGGACATGCACGGAAGTTGACGTTGGGCATAGACGGATCCAGCAGTGAGGCGGGTGGGGCTCGAGCCGTCCTACCGCTGGAAATCCAATGAAGCTCCTCCTAAACTTCCTCGAAAATTTGAGGAAAAAGGATGAGTGAAGAAAAATCTAAAGAAAGAGAAAGTCTTTATTAAATTTATTCTTAGATCCGTCCAAACTTTTTTTTACAACAAATCCGTCCAAACGTTGGGACTAGCCGGCTAGGACATGTCCGCGCGTGCAGCACATCTTGTTTGCAGAAGCCAGGAGGTTAATTATCCTGCTACTTGGTGGGCTTATCATTTTGACATTCTTTAGGGAGGGTTGGGCTGGGCTGGGCCACACCTTCTAGCTGGTGCAGAGACAAATTTTGTCATTCTGGGCCGACGTTGCTACTTATTGGGCTGATCAGCCCAGATTTCTACCGGGTCTAGAGGAATTTTTTTATATATTTTTTTCAATTTGCAAAATTATACTACTGTTTTGAAATTTTACAAAATTATACCACCAACGTCGTGGCCCACGGCGGTTGGAGGGCGTTGACGGCGTTTGGGGCGACTCCACGGCGGTGAGACCTAACCGCCGCGTGCCACGGCGGTTAGCCCTAGCCGCCGTGGCCCACGACGGTTAGGACCAGCCGCCGTGGTCCACGTCGTTAAGGTCATTTATTTTTTTTACTTTACGAAAGGAAAAAAAGAAAATTAAGGAATATTGGTTCAATTATTGAGAACACAATCACAGTAAGATCCAGTTCAAATATTACAGTACCATGATTCAAATGAAATAGTAGTTCAAATATTACAGCACTGCAGGAAAGACTACAACATCATACAAAATTACAAACTTCAGCCATTCTTGCGATGTGACGATGAATGTTTAGCTTTCTTGGTAGCTTTTATAGTAGGTGGATTAGCAACACACGGGTCTGCTGGTGGGGCATAATGACCACCCCAAGGAGGTTCCTCTTCTCTTGCAATGGCATCTGCAGTTTTTTCTTGCAAATAATGATGCATGTCTGGTGGAGCATAAAGAAAATCCCAAGGAGGTTTCTCTCCTCTTGCAATGGCATATGCAGTTTTTCCTTACAAATAACGAAGCATACCTCTTTCCAACGTGCTCATTTTCTTCGGATCAGGTGGTGGATTTGTGTTTTTCCCCTTGTGGTGTGATGAATCACGATCACCATTACCATCCTCACCCCCTCCGGCAGCAGCAGTAGACATCTCTAGTTACTGTTATAAAATATCTAAACTAATTACACTATTCGAAACTAATTGAACTAATTACATAAAATAAATAAAGAGAGGAAACTTACCTAAGAGGGAGTAGCAGCCCGTGGGGAGAGGGAGGCAGCGGTAGGGTGGGGCGGGACGGCTGGTGCCATAACCCTTTATATAAGCGCGGCAGCCGCCGTCGGCCACGACGGTTGGAACCTACCGCCGTGACCCACGGCGTCGCAATGATTTTTTTTAACTTTATGACACAGAAAACGAGCAAGTAATAACGAAAAGGAAAGTGACATAATAAAAAGTAGTCATCATCACAAATAAGAGTGCTGCTGACATAATACAAAGTAGTCATCCTAATCTAGTAACGCCTCTTCTTGTTGTGCAGCCTGTCTGCTCGCGCTGCAGCCCGTGTATGGTCGCGAGGGTACGTCAACGGGTCAGGTGGGTGGGTCTGCCGACGCCTAGCATCAGCAGCGGCATCCGGTGTCGCCATCGCCGCCGGTGACCCTGCAACCTGGTGGGACGACCCTGGCAACCCGCTCGTCTGTGTGCCGGTGGGTCGTAGCTGCGACCCTCCTGGCTACGTGCATCCTCCCTCCTGTGTCCACGTGGCTGGCGCGCCTCCTAGCTGCAACCATCCGAGCTCCTCCTACGTCGACGCACCGTGCAAGAAGTTGAAGTTGTCCAGGGCGAAGTCGTCGAACCCTCCCGTCTGGTCGTCTAGGATGGAGCCTGATCCATAGCTACAGCTGCATACAAAAATTAAATGAATAATCTAATAAACCATATAAAGTAATCTCTACATTTTCTAGAAAAGAAAAAGTAATTTTCTAGAATTTCTAAACAAGATAAAGTAATTTTCTACAATTTCTACAACATGGAAACTAATTTTCTAAATTTTCTACATTTTCTAGAAAAGAAAAAGTAATTTTCTAAAATTTCTAAACAAGATAAAGTAATTTTCTACAATTTCTACAATATGGAAACTATTTTTCTAAATTTTCTACATTTTCTAGAAAAAAAGTAATTTTCTAAAATTTCTAAACAAGATAAAGTAATTTTTTCTACAATTTCTACAACATGGAAACTATTTTTCTAAATTTTCTACATTTTCCAGAAAAAAAGTAATTTTCTAGAATTTCTAAACAAGATAAAGTAATTTCTACAACATGGAAACTATTTTTCTAAATTTTCTACATTTTCAAAAACAGAAAAAGTAAATTTCTAGAATTTCAAAACAACATAAAGTAAATTTCTACAATTTTCAAATCTAAAATCTAAATTTTCTAAACTAATTTCCAAATTTTCTAAACTAATTTCTAATTCTAAACTAAAATCCACATTTTCTAAACTAATTTCTAAATTAAAATCTAAATTTTCTAAACTAAAATCTAAATTTTTTAAACTAATTTCTAAATTTTCTAAACTAAAATCTAATTTTCTACCCTAATTACAGTAATTAAACTAATTAAAAAAAGAAAGAAACTTACCTGAGAGAGGGAGAGAGGGGCTGCGGCAGCGATACGGGTGGGCGACGGCGGCCGCCGTCGCCCCTTTATATAGGTGAGCCAGCCGCCGTAGGTCATGGCGTTTAGGACCTACCGCCGTGGCCTACAGCGGTAGCAAGTCCTACCGCCGTGGCCCACGGCGGTAAGGTGCCACGGGCCCATAGCCTCATCAGACCGTTGGCGGTACGTCCAACCGCCGTGGGCTACGGCGTTTAGGCTTCCTGCCGCCATGACCCACGTCGGTTGAGCTTATCCGCCGTGACCCACGACGTTGGTGGTATAATTTTGTAAAATTTCAAAACAGTAGTATAATTTGCAAATTGAAAAAATATCGGGCGTGCTAGCGCCCGGACGTCCGGCGGCGCGCTGGATTCCGGACGAGTCCGCAGCCGTTGGATGCGAGATCAGCGGTCGCCCACACACGCGCACGATCGCGGGCGAAGCAAGAGGGAAAACCCGCCGGAACACCGCGCGCCAAAAGAAAATGTTCCATGCAACATCGCGGGAAGCATAACGGTTCGCGGCCTCTGCTCCGCGGGTGAGCCGCGCTCGAGGGCGACCTCGAGGCGAACTCGAGGCCAACCTTAGATCCCGTCGCACTGGGACTGATGGTGCATATACTACACGGGATCGAGTTCCCCCACGGACCAGATCAACCTCATGCCGATAGGCGCCCCCCAATTGTTGCACGGAGTTCGTCGGGGCCAGCCATGGTGACCCTCACCGCCCGCCAAGCGAGGTCCGGCGGCGTTCGTGGTGCATTGGGCTCCGGGGTGAGGGTGAATCATGTAGTCGATGTTGCAGATGGACCTGCACGGGTTGCTTCGATGGAATCCGCAGGACAGGTTAGGTTTCCTCCGCCACCCCCTCTCCCCCACCTCGATTTTCATGATGAGGATGTTGATTGTGACGAAATTTGGTGGGTTTGTCCAAGAAAATACATGAACATGATGCTAGGTTATTTTTGACGATTTTTGCTAGGTTTTTGGATGCGTATGCTTGAAAAAGGTGCTGTTAGATGTTGTTCTCGGGGGTCGGAACATATACTTGACAAAGTTGCAACAACTGATTGACCCTTATGCAACATCAAATGTGCAGGTGCGATCTTCAAATGTGCTGCCCCAGAGTGCAGCAAACTCAAGCAACAACAGCGTCGGCCAGCCCAATGTTTCAGCAGACTCGACGGGGCATGTGCAAGTAGAGATTGTTGAAGGCGAGGCTTACTATGAGGATGAGGATGAGGATGTGGTATGCTCACAACCGGTGGAACCGTTTGTTGGAATGGAGTTTGACACCGTGGAAGAAGCGAGAAGGGTGTACAATGAGTATGCCTTCAAAGTGGGTTTTAGCATCAGGGTGGCCTCAAGCAGGACCAGCAGCAAAAGGGACAGCAAGGAACTGATCAGGAAAGAGTGGGAATGCTCGCATGCTAGAAAGCCGGCTCAGGATGTTGCGGATGATGGGGAGTGTGAAGCCAACTCAGGTGCATCGACAAATGAAACAGAAATAGTGGGGGGCACGAAGAAGAGAGCTGCGACAGCCGTGCTAACCAGAATAGCCAGGAAACGCAACGTCCTCAAAAAATTTGACTGCAAGGCTCATATGGCAGTCGGGAAAAGGGATGGGAAGTGGAGAGTGATCGTAATGCAGCCTGAACATGCCCATCCACTTGTTAAGGGTATTGGGGTGAGGAAACACTTGAGATCACACCGGAGCATATCGTGGGCTGATTATGAGTTGCTCAAAACGTTGCACCATCAAAACATCAGCACAATGCAGATTATGGGGATCCTTGGCGACTTCCATGGTGGGGTTAGCAACCTCACTTTCAGCAGCAAGGATGTTTCGAACATGAGGATGCGCTTGAGAGGGGGCCTGAGCTACAGGGACATGGATGCGACATTGGAATATTTTCAGAAGCAGCAGGCTGAGAGTCCTTCATTTTACTACGCCCCAATGATTGATGACGATAATGCTGTGCGAGGGCTGTTTTGGGTCGATGGCAGGACAAGGGAGCTGTACAAAAGTTTCAGTGATTGCATTTTCTTTGACACCACTTTCTGCACCAACAGATACGACATGCCGTTTGCCCCCATTGTCGGGATAAATAACCATATGCAAAGCATTCTGCTTGGGTGTGCATTGTTGCCTGACGAGACGACTGAAACGTTTGTTTGGGTGCTAGAGAGGTTAAAGGAAGCTATGTGTGGGCGAGAACCAACCAACATAATGACGGACCAGGATAAAGCTATGAAGGCAGCCATAGCGATAGTGTTCCCGAATGCAAATCATAGATGTTGCAAGTGGCACGTCCTGAGCAAAGCGACAGAGAAGTTTGCTTGGTTGATTAGGCATGAAAAGGACTTCGCCAAGGAGTTTGACTATTGTGTGAACAAGACTGAGACACCGGAAGAATTTGAGGAGCTATGGGCGAGGCTGGAGCAGAAATACAAGTTGCAGGGTAATGAGTTCTTCCAAAGCATTTCAAGTACGAGGGAGATGTGGGGGCCTGCTTATTTCAGAAGGTATTTCTTCCCTTTCACGGGAATAACGGGGAGGTCAGAAAGCATGAACTCGTTGTTCAAGAAGGTGGTCCACCCTGGGGACTCGGTGTTGCAGTTTGTCACACAATATGACTACATCATGGATACAAGGGCTGAGAGGGAGAACCAGGAGCTTTGCAAGGGTCAGATTTCAGAACCTCCGCTGTGGGTGAGGTATCCTTTTGAGAAACAGGCTGCAAAGTTCTACACGGGAGAAGTCTTTGGCAAATTCCAAGAGCTATTACGCGATTCAACAAGATTCAAGATAGCAGGAGTGGTTGCCAATGATCAGGGCTTGTCCGTTCAGGTTGTGCACCCGTTTTCAGCCAGAGTTCGCACGGTGGAGGTTGATAAGGATGCAACAATGTATACGTGCTCGTGCAACATGTGGGACCGTGATGGTCTTCTGTGCCCACACATACTGAAAGTATTCACAAACAGGGATATCGATGACATTCCAGCGAGGTACCTGCTCAGAAGGTGGTCGAAGGAAGCCACGATAATGATACCAGAACGCCTCTCGGGTCCTGATCCGGCGTTTGGTGTCCCGACCACGAACAAGCTAAGGTACAACGCATTGTGCAGAAAGATGACATCACTGGCGGCAGAAGCTTGTTTGGGGCCTGAAAAGTACACCATTGCTTCGGCTGGTGTTGATCAGTTGTTTGAGACTGTCAGGGGGACAAGAACTTCAACAGGAATAGAAGGTGAAGTTGAAGGTGATGTTGCGATCAATGTTGCGACAAGTAAACAGCGGGCTGTGAAGGTGAAGAACCCCCCAAAAACAAACAGCAAAGGGCGTCCAAAACAGAAGGTGGATAGGTTCAAGTCAATATTGATGCAAGCACGAGAGAAGGCAGTGAAAAAGAAGGGCAATGCTAAGGGAAAGAAGACGCCACAAGTGCCACCATGCTCCTATTGCCATGAAGATGGTCATGGCGTCCAGACGTGCGAGTATATGGCCAGGGCGGAGGAGATCAGGAGGCAAACTGAGTTGAGGCTCTGATGTTCATTTTTTTCCTTTCTTTACATTAAGTTGGAATGGGAACATGTGAGTTTGGTTGTTGCAACATTTTATTTGAACATCTACAACAAGTCAATTATTTATTGATGATTATTTAATGCAATATGTTGACAGAAACATGAAACATGTGTGTTACACATTTGTAACGCGGAGAGTGTGATACTGAAACATTTTACTCGCTTGTGTTGCATGTATGGTATTGACAGAAACATGCAATATTTGTGTTACACATTTGCAACATGGAGAGTATGATACTGAAACATTTTACTTGCTTGGGCTGCATGTCTGGTATTGACAGAAACATGCAACATGTGTGTTACACATTTGCAACATGGAGAGTGTGATACTGAAACATTTCAACATGAAACATGTGTGTTACACATTTGCAACATGGAGAGTGTGATACTGAAACATTTTACACAATTGAGTTGCATGTCTGGTATTGACAGAAAACATACAGAAACATGTTGATAGAAAACACTAGTGGTGCGCGCACATCCATAAAAAAAGAGCAACATTCGATAGGTTTTTTTTTGCATAATTCATTTGTTTGTAAAAATAAGCGTGAGGCAGATCATATCCCTAAATGCGTCACATAGAACATCTCTTAAACTTCACAGGTCTTGGGCGAAACCTTACAAAGTCTTGGGCGAAACTAACTAGTACAGAATCCATACTACTACAAACTATGAGGCATTCCATTACATCTCCGGATTGCAATACTTCTCAACAAACTCGCTCGTCTTGATTTCGTTTTTTTCGGAAAATAGAAGTACGCCTACATTGTATTTCCTGTAATCGGGCATCATGTGCTGCAAGAAAAAAGGTAAGATATGTCAAGCATTAGCTACCACTTTTGATGTGTGTGAAAAAAATGGATTATAGATTGAAGCATGGATTACCGGCTGAAATGTGGTTTCCATCTTCTTTCCGTTCCACGACTGCATGTAGAGCATTGTGTACAGCCCGCAGTCATGCCTTGAAAACACACAAATTAAGTGGGGTAAAAGGGTCATTTTATTATCTGCAATGTCACAAAATGCAACATAGTTATGAAAAAAAAAGTGAAACATACAAGTTGTATTGTTTCGGATAATCCTTGGGGTAATCCCACTCAAACACGGCCACATCTTTCCTCAACACGCCGGACTCTGAACAAGCTCTAGAGAAGTTTGTCACCTATGAATATACGCAAAAAAAAGGTTTTGTTATTTATTTTGTGTTTGGAACATATGAAACACTAGGTTGCAACATGTTAAACACAAAGATGGAACATGTGAAAACAGTAAAAAAGCAACATGAGAAACAGTTAAATGCAACATGTGAAACACATAGATGCAACATGTGAAACACAAAACTGCAACATGAGAAACAGTAAATATACAACATGAGAAACAGTAATATGCAACATGATAACATGTAAGATGGAACATGAGAAAATATAAAATGGAACATGTGAAGCATGAAATTTGCAACAAAGACCTTAGTGACTAGTGCAAAATTATGAAAAAGAGCTAGTAGGATGTACTAACCAAATTCTTCGCACAATCATAGCATCTTGTATTTTTGGAGCCATTTATGGGATTGAACCAAGATATTTTGTCAAGAAACAAATTCACACAGATAAGTACCCAGTGATGTTCTTGGACAATGGGGAAGAATAGCTAAAAAAACAATAAGTGATCCATGTATTAAGCGTGTGGCATGTTGCGAATAAAGATAAAAAAAGGGGGTTAGGAATGCTACAAGTACCAGGTCCATCTTGGAGAAGTCCCACGTCTTGTCCCATGTTTTTAGCATCCTATCGCAGCTGCCTTGTATGAATTTTTGAGGGTCAATAATCAGCTTATCCTGGGGCAAAAAAAAAAGAGGTCAAGTAAAAAAAAACATGAGCATGTGGTAGTGAAAAAGATTGAAAAAAGTACATGCAACAGATTTGGAAACTAACAGCGAGCACTTGGGAGAAAACATATTTCTTCACAATGGTCTTGTCCACCGCACGAGTCACCTTCATCCAGGTTGAACTGATTGGTCCATAAAGTCATGACCTCATTAGTGATTTCACCATTTGGCTTCAAAGCCTGATAGAACTCCTCATATCGTACATGGAAGCCATCGATACGAATGAAAGGGGGGCTGGAGGAAAACATTGAAGGACGAACAGGTTAAAAAAAACTCTAGTCGGAAACATTGAAGTGCAATCACTGCAACATGTGTATTAAAAATTCTGAAACATTGAAATGCACTCACTGCAACATATCTATTCCTACTCTGAAACATTGAAGTGCACCCACTACACAATATCTATTCAGAAAGTCAGAACATTGAAGTCCAAACAATGCAACATGTAAATTACTAGTCTGAAACATTGAAGTGCAACAACTGCAACATATATATTCATAGTGTGAAAAATATTGATGTGCAACATATACATTCATAGTGTGAAAAACATTGAAGTTCAAAAAAAAAGAGATTTAGGTTACGCTGAAAACCGGTCTTGGGCGGTTTGCGGCTTCATCATTAACCTTTTGCTGATATACTTCTCATAAACAGATTTTGTTTCTTCATCTAGCCTTATTTTCTTCACCTTCTTCCCCTGATTCAAATTGATGGCGGCCCTCTTGCGCCTGTTTCTCTTGTCATTGGTAATTGAACCTTCCTTGTTTGCCTCATCATTATTGACGGTTGTTTTATCTTCGTAGAAAAAAGGGCAATGAATTAGAAAAGGGAGTGTCTATTTAGCTTTTGACAAGTTTGAAGAGGTAAAGTCTGTCAAATTTTATGATGTTGCATATGTTGTTCTCTAAATGTTGCGGGTGCAATTTTTACATGTTGCATATCACTGAACACATGAAGTATCATGCTACATGGGTGAATAATACATTTGAACATGGTAAATAACATCTGCAAACATTAGGAGAATCTGCACCATGCATGAAAATTTTGAAACATGGGAGAATAAAATTTGCAACAACAAATGCCAACATTTACACCATCGAATGACAACATTTGCAACATCACAAAGATAAAAGTAGCAACAGTCATTACACACAAGCTGAAAATGATAGTGGAGTGTTGAAGATTATGCTAAAAGGGAGGGGGGGGGGACGGCCACCTCTTTTTGATAATTCTGGTGGGGTAGAGCAATCCTCGCCAATATCTTGGGAGGCCAACAAATCAAATGAGGGCTCGTAGTCAGATAAGATAGAATCATTGCTTTTCTTTGCACTAGGTGAAGCTGCAGCGCTATTGGAAGTGCCGGCTGCGTTTGCATCGCTGCTCTGTCCTGCTGCACCTGGAGCGCTTGAGGATGGCCCCCCATCTGCATTGCTCCTGGCCAAGCTAGCCAACTCAGCCATCTTGGCTAGCATTTCACCTTGACGCTGCCTGCCCTTTGCCAAGATTTGCTGGTGCATGGATTTTACTGCAGCATCAGCGATTTCACGAACATCTTGATCCATAAGCCTGGAAAAGTGTGCAGCAACTTTTGGTACTCTGGAGGTATCTGCATAAATGAAAAGTGCATTAGGAGGTTGCAACATGAACAAAGCGAAATGTGCTGGGGGGAAACAGCAGATTCCAATGTATATACATGTTATTTTGTGATGAAGATATGAGTCTACAAATGTTGCGTACGAATGAAAGCATTCAGTGTATTGAACATGCAGGAACAGTGCATTGAAACAAACAGAAAAATCATATGCAACAGCATGAGAAAGGAAAATGCAACACGTGCCCTCAAAACTCACAAGATAATATTTGCAACATTAAAAAAAATAACATTTGCAACTTTTAATGGTGGTACTTGCAACATTTAAAAAGTACACATGCAAGATAACTAGCAAAAATTCGAAAAAAACAAATTGATGGAATTTGTAACCTCGCAGTCAGCTGGTGGAGGTTTCTGAAGCCATTCATCTAACGAGCTGACGATAGGGACTTCTTCATGAACTTCTTCATGGACAAAGTTGGGGAGAGGGTTGGCATCGGGGGCAGGGTCAGCGATAACTTCCGGGTCGGCAGTGGGAGCATATGGGGTGCGAGAGATATCACGAAACTGCACACACAGATTAATAAAAAGCAAAAAAGTTTGTGTGAGTGCCTTGCACTATATGGTGAAGAAATGGGGAAAAAATATGACAATATACACATACCGGTAGCTTCCCGAACGAATGCCCCAGTGACATCTTATTCCTGTCAACCGCCATTACAAAATCAAAGTCTTCATTTGTGATATTGCAAATGCGCGGGAGACTGTAATTAATGACATGCCCTCCTCTATCTGATGGCAAGTCCAGATGATCCATATAGGCAATCTACACAAAAAAGAGACAAAAAGCATTGTCAAGTGAATTGCTTGGGCAACTATCTAAAAATAAGTGCAACATGTGCAACATGGAGATGCAACATGTGCAACATGAAGGTGCAACATATGAAACAGTAAAAAAGCATAACTACAGCAATTGCAACATATCAAAGAGCAAGCTGGAACATGTTAAAAAGTAAGATGCAACATATGTGAAGGTAGAATTATTAGGTGACATATATTGAAACAATTAAATATAACTACTGAAACATATGAGAGAGTGAGCTGCAACATGTGAGACAGTAAAAAAGAGCAGAAAAAAAAATTTAATACTATAACTGTTGCTACATGTGAAAATGTGAGGTGAAACAAATCAAATGTTAATGTGCAACATATGAAAACAGTAAAAGGAACAAAAGATGAATGACAGGTGCAAAAAAAGTGTGAAAAAAGGACATGAGGCCGTACCGCTATGATGATAAGGCATGATCCGACCTGGTGATCCTTCTGGAGACGTTCATCTGTAAACTTTTGGTACTTCTTAATTTCATTCATCAACTCATCTAAGATGTGCCCAGCCCAATCAAAGGTGCTGATCTGTTCAACATCTACTAAGCTGTTCAGGTACTTGAGGCTGACGTAATTCCCAGTCCCAGGGTTGTAAACACTTCCTAATGCTAGCAAAGTGAATGCCCTAATGAAGGACTTCCTATCCTCACTGGACTTAACTAGTTCAATAATTTTTGAGATTTTTGCTCTCTCTCCATCCTTATACACCTCTCTAAGCTTGGTCACCTCCTCAGAATACCCATGTAGCCTCACAACTCTAGCATTCTCTAGTAGCCCAAGAATCTTGCAAATGAGGGGGCGGTTGAAGACAATGACCTTATTCTTGTGTCTGAACTCGCGGAGCAGCGGGTCGATGTGTTTGATGATCCATTTGACAAGCTTGACAGGGACAAAAAATTTGGACAATGATAAGAGAGCACCAAAGTCTGCCTCATTTACCCATAGCTTCCTCTGCGCATCAAACTGTGCTGCAAGCGGGCGGATTCGGTAAACAGAAAACCGAGTCTTGAAATGCTCGTCATCTATGCTGGTGTTCGTCTTGTCTACAAAACAGAAAGAAAAAAGCACATGTTGTATAAGAATTTAGCTTGAAACATTACAAAAAAAATATGAATGCAACATGGGGCTGATAGAGACATTGCAAAAAAGTTAATGCAACATGGCAGTCATGGAACATAAACATCGATGCAACATTGCAGATTCTCAGTGAACACAGGGGTGACACATGGCTGATGGAGACATTACAAATAAGATAATGCAACATGGAAGTCATGGAACATAAACATCAATGCAACATTGCAGATTCTCAGTAAAACACACACATCTCTAAATTCACTCCCACAAAAAAATTGATCGAACGATTCAAATCCGTGAATCACATCTCTGAACCACAATAACAAAACGATGGTGAGCAATACCTAGCTGTCACTAACACGGCGATCAGAACCACATGATCAAAACTCCCCCAGTAACAGGGCAAAATACATCAGTGAACGATCACATTTCCAGTGCACACGCGCGGACACACTCGCATCAGTAAGTAATCGGGACAAAAGCAGCAGGGGGCTATAGATTGGTAAACTAGTTAGTCCATTTCGCACAAAAATGATTCCATTTCAGCAATCTAGACTGACGACGCGTGTGCTTCTTTTTCTCCCGCTGTAAGAGTTGGACCTATAATGGCAGCCATAGGACAGTACTCGTAGCCCTGGGGGTTCACGCCGGAAAATCAAGGTATGGCAGCCGCCATACCTTGCCATACCGGTCCTCCGACACTGGTTTCAAACAAAAAGCTTGCACACGGGCACGCACTTGCACTCTCATCAGTGAATGGGCACATTAACAGTGAACTGTACAACACGCTACATGAAAACTACGTAACCCTAACCCTAGGTTGCAGACAAAATCCATCCAAAAATGCGCGTGCTAACTAACCCTAACCCTAACCCTAGGTTGGATCCATCTAGCAATGGAGAGAGGGGGAGTGGGTAGTGTACTTACTCAACTGCCTGGGGCGCTTCTTCGCCGGCGGGTTGTCGTACACCGGGTCCTCCGCGCCGTCTGCGTCCCCGCTGGCCGCGGGTGCACGACGCCCCCCATCGCCGTGTTCCTCCGCCGCACTTGGATCTCCTTCGGCTGCCGCCGCCGCCGCCCTCTTTCGACGCTCCTGAGGCGACCGCATCGGGTCGTCCTCCGACACGTGCGCGTACCCTCCATCGCTTGAGGCCGAGGGCGAACGGGATGCGCGAGCCCGCGGGGAGGCGCTGCGATCCTGCCGCTCTGCTCCTTCACCGGGCGCGCCCTCCACCGTCGCCGTCCTTCCTCGCGCGGCCCGCGGCGACCGCATCGTCGCCGGGATGCGGGTGGTTGCGGGAATGCGGGGATGGGTGGGTGCGGGAGGGGGAGCGGGTAGTTGCGGGAGGGGAAGTGCGGTGATGCGGGATGCGGGGGTCAGTGCGGTGAAACGATAACCGTCGATCAATCGCGGGGCGGACGGAGCGGGATGCGTCCGTTTTTTCTAGCGCCTCCGGACGTCCGTTCGTGAGCATTCCCGAAAAAATATATATATAAAAAAATTCGGTCTAGAGAGCCCAGTAGTACCCTTGCGACTTGCGAGCCCACAGTGTCATTGCGTCCGTCATTCGCTTCCTCCGCCCGCATCGTGTGAGCGCGCGCTCGCGCTACTACCCGCCGCCGGCCGCCGCACGGCGAGGGCCTCATGGCCTCTCCCGTTCTTCAGGATGCCACCACGTCCCCGCGTTGTGAGTGGCCCGACTCTCGCTGCCCTCTTTCCTTAGTTTCCCCGCGAGTAATTACATACCGCGATTTGTTTGGCGTTTTTGGTTAAGTTTTGGGGGCCACGTGGTTCCAGTTCCAGGCCTCAGGGGGCGACGGCGCTACTGGTGGCCTGACCTCGATTTTTGTTGGCCACGCGTGGGGTCACTTCAAGATCAAGCTGGTTGTTTTGTCGGTACCGCAGAATCTTCGGGCCCCCAATTGCGTGAGCGGATTCCGGAACAGCAGGTTTGCTCAAGCTCAACGATGTTGACCTTTCTTTTCCCTGGATTACTAAGTTAGCGCCATTCAGGGATATTTATCAGTCCTAAAATAGCTTCTGGCATCTGTTCCTGCTTCCACCTGGTATTGTAAATGTTGTGGATACTTGTTATGATTTCATTTTCTGCTGAAGAGTGAGAGTAAAATAGGAGAGATAAATTAGCTCCCTTCTGTGGCCAAAGTGGATCCACTTTGAGTCAATGATGTGTTGTTTTCCTTTGCTACTCCCTCCGTTCTTTTTTACTTGACGATGCTTAGCTCAATTTTGAGCTAATCAACGTCATACAAATCAGAACAGAGGGAGTATTTAAGTAAGTGCTCACCAGAAGTTGGGCAAAACATAGAATAATTTTAGCATGGTTCTAGAATTTTGATCATTATAAGCAGCTATCGTTGGCCAAATGGTTAGTTTCTTAGTTACAATATCCATGTCAAATGTGCACAAGCTGCAGGTGAAGCTTGAACGTGGAAGGATTGGAAATTTCCTCTGTAATGAGAGCCTATATTACTTTGATATCATCTTTATCTCACTTCAACAATTGGATGTCTCAATCCATGTTTCTTACTTACTGGATGGGCATATATTTAAAAGAAAGAGAGATGTTGGAATTGACAAACACAAAAAAGGAAAATGTTTTATGGGTTGGAATATTGCAACTTTGTAGAAGACAATAAACCTTTCTCTTGAAACAATAGTCGAACCATGCATCATCTATGGAAGGCATCGATAATTTTTCTTCTGTTCTACGAAAAATTTATTTAAGATGATTAGGCATCTTCTGAGTAACAATGATAGAAACACATTACAAACTATGGATGGAAATTAATTACACCATCTACAAAAAATAGGTTCTTCTTTTTTGCTAAGTCAAACCTGCTTAAAATGTGCAATGTTTTTCTCTTTCAAGAATTAACCGCATGCACCATTGCTAATCTGATGCTACATCATATTTCTACAGGACTACAGGTCCTTAGTGGAATGCTTGGGAAAACAACCAAATGAGGTATTCTCCCTGTTTCAGACACCACACATTGCTCGTTGTTACATAATTAAGATTTCAAATATCTTTTCTGTTGTGATTGATGACTGATGATCCTTAGATTGTTAAAAATTATTGAGCTGAGAGGAGACATGGAATGGTGGATTTACAGAATGAGATTGCATAATTTTGTAAGAGAGCATATTTACTTATTCTTTCTTAATCGTCTAATACCGATAGCAGCAGCACACTAATTCTTGTTCGATGCCAGCAGTCTTTGTTTCAAACATGGTACTTGTCAAGAGGTGCAGTATTCTTAATCGCGGTTTTTGGAGACCATGCCATGACACAGAGCCTTTCTAGAGAGCAAGAGCTGTTGGGGAAGCTATTATCATCTTGGCTCTATTTGAAATGTTAGCTATATTTAATCTTACTGACATTTAATTTCAGTTTTTCCAGTAGCAGCTGATCTGTCAAAGATAAAATTCAACTTTTTAATTTTGAGTCTCTAAAAATTTAGATGTTAATATTTAGTTGGAGTTATAGTATGTTCTATATATGTTTTGTTAGATGCTTATTATGCTGCATGCACTAACCAGTTGAACCCCGAAGCTTAAGCTCACGTCCATGCTCCCTCAGGCCTCAAACATGAAATTAGGGGTCAATTGCTATTGTTTTATTTAATGGCTCCTATGAGAATTCGAACTCAAGACCTGGCCATAATACCATGTAGAGTTTGCATGCACCAACACGTTTAACCCAAAAAGCTTAAAATGATAGGGAAAATGTCTGCAATTCACTTTATCCTTCAACACTGTGAACTCAAGGGCTGCTTGTCATCACCATACATAGTCACTTTTTTTGTGAGAATTGTAGGAATGAGAAGGTTTTTGATTTGCACACCATGTGTTTGATTATATTGTGGCTTATTCCTGTGCAAAGTTTGCTTCAGCACACTGGCTTTTACTTCGTTTGTTTATTTGTTGTATCCCATTAACCTATACCATTTTCCATAGATTTTGAATACTCGGCATCCTTTTTCTCAAAGCATCTTCTAGGCTGAATCCAAAAAGAGCTATGTAAACAGTTTGTTGTAAAAAAGTAATTCAAGACTAATTACTTAAAGTGATTCTCCGAAATGAACTAAGAGGCTAAGAGCTTAAAAATGTTGCTTCTCCTGATTCACTCATGCTCAGTATAACTTCGTAATTAAAATTTAACCTTAGAGAATCATATAGAATCATTTTTAGAAACAGAGTCGCTTCTCTCAGACAATCACTTCTCAAACTGAATAAGGAAGGAGGTCTACCAAACAGACCCAAAGATGCTATCCTGCTCTCTCAATTCATATTTTGTTTTTTTACTTCTTCTCAAGTCATAGTGATGTTAAGTAGGCACACGGTATTATGGGAGATGAGATTGTTTCCACATGTAGTGGTTTTCTCCATTTGATTTTGTCAAGACATCTATTCAGTTCCTAGACATTTTTCTATATTTTAAACTTCCACGGTGATATGTGGACCACTTCTATATGAATACTATTATGTAGTATCCTATTCTTTGGCAAGTGAAAAAGGAGCAAAACTTCAACCTAAGTTTGTCTTCATGTCTAATAAAAAGATATTTCAAGCTGACAAAAAAGATGCACCCTAGTTTATTATTATTGCTTCACTGGATCAGGCCAACAGAGGGGCCCATCGGCGCCATCGTGGTGGCCTGGGACGGTGCCCCGCATGCTCGTGCTAGGGTTCGAGCCCGGGCGGTGCGCTCCTCACTGGGAGAGGCAACCAAGGCTCTGTTCGCCAACACCCTGATTATTTATATGTATATATGTTGTCCTTTGATGACTGTTATATCTAATATGTATCAACTTGTCAACATTTCATGAGATTAACTCGGTTGGTGGTATCATTGGATGATGACAGTTGCAAGGACAGAAACATCATTGACTTTTCAGACTATTTATTTTGTCTATAAGAAAGCTGAGTCTAAACAACATACCTAATAGATTCCATGTCCTTAGAGAACATCCACCCTTTGGATGACCATCTGATGGTTTAGGTTCTCCAACCAATGAATAAGAGTTTACATTGAAACTTCCAAAAGCGTACTGTGGTTCAGTGTACTCTTTGGTCAAAGTATTGAACGGCGACTTTGTCTTCTCCTACTGCCCCCCACATGCACAGCTTTCCTTTTCCCTCTCCCCAAATCCAAGAATAATCTTCTTTCTTCTCCCAATCCTGACTCTTGAGCTAAAGACAAGATCAAATCGACCTGAAGCCATCTGCCAATCAGCCTTTTAGCTTGCCTCAGGTTTCTACTACCTTCCTTTTCTTCATAAGTTCTTTCTTGTTCAACTTCTTTTCTTCTTTGGAATTGAATATCTTGTGATTTTCAGGAACACTTCTCAAGATGGGTGCTGAGCTAACTGTTACAGGATGGTTCTTGTCGCCAATCATAAGGGAGATGCAAGACACTGCTTTGGCCTACATAAGGGGGCAATTTAGTTGGAAGAAGGATCAGGAGAAGGACCTTGAACGCCTGGACACCATTCTCACAGAGATCCTGACAATTGTGGATGTCATTGAGAAGCGGGAGATTAAGAATGGCAATCAGAGGAGGCTGCTAAGCATACTTAAAGATGCCATTTACAGTGCTGTTGATGTGCTGGACAGCTTCCAATATATGGTCCTGAAGTCTAAGGTCGACAGACAATCTGTGGTGAGTTGCGTCAATTCATCCTGTGTTCACTTGGGTAAACGTTTGATGGGTATCAACAGCTTCCGGCGGAAGCTAGCAGATATTTTGGAGAAACTAGATCAGGTCAAAGTGACAGCAGACACCTTATTGAAAGTAGTTAGTTTTGACAATTCTACTGCAAGGTTATTGCCAGTAACACGGCTGCGTGTAACTTCCCCTTTAAAGGAAAATCACCATATATATGGTCGAAGAGATGAGCTTGATAAGCTGAGAGATATGTTGTTTGGGATAAGTGACAGTAATGCACCTGGACCTAGCAATGCACCTGTACCCAGTGACTCAAGCATTAATGTTATATCCATTGTTGGTGTTGGTGGGGTTGGGAAGACTAGCCTTGCACAGATGGCATTCAGAGATGAACAAATATGCATAAACTTCAGTCTCAGAGTGTGGGTTTCTGTATCTGATGCTTATGATGAGATTAGATTAACAAGGGCCATTTTGGAATCTTTAACTGATGCAAATTATCACACTGTTACTGAGTTTGATGAATTGCAGAGTGCTCTACGTGAAAAGCTAGAGGGAAAGAAATTTCTTCTCGTACTGGATGATGTTTGGTATGACGAGGACAAGACACAATGGGAAAATGAATTACTGTGGAGAAAAGTCTTGTCTTCCTTAAACACTGGACTGGAAGGGTCAAAGATTTTGGTGACAACTCGAGCTGACAAAGCTTGCAGTATCCTACAGGTTAGGATAGCCCCTTTACGTTTGAGAGGATTGGACATAGATGATTACTGGTTGCTTTTCAGAAACTGTGCCTTTGCTGAGAAATATTGTAACACCTCAGGTGTTTAAATACCATTAGTTAGTGCTAATGACACTCTTAATTAAGTCAACACACTTTTGTGGTCAAAGCTTGGTCAAACTCTAGCTAAAACCCTAGTCAAACCCCTTGTCACTCCTTGTCCTTCTGGAACTTTTGCCGCGTTCTCTAAATTTCACCTAAACACTTCAAATTCTACCAATATAAAAGTTGTTCAGTTTTTCGAGGGACACAACTTTCATGTTGGATGGCATTTCAAATTTTGAGTGGAAAAGGGTGAAAAACTTGGTCAACTGCAGTTTTCACTATTCATCAGCGCTCTGCAAAACCCGAACTTTGCTTGGCGTTCCTGCTCAAACCGTTGAGAAAATCATAGGACAACCTTTGCAAATGTTGTAGAGGGATGTCTCACCTACAACTTTCGTATCTACCGTTTTTGTCGCACAGTTCAAATTTTTGGAGAAACGCACGGTCAAAGTAGGGTTGACCGGCTGAAAAACAGCTCGGCCGCGCTCTAGAGCGCCGCCGGCGCGCCAGGCGCCCTGCCGGCTTGGCCTGCGCCGCGCGCAGAGCGCCGCGCCGCCTCGGTGTCCGTGCGGACCCGGCCCCACCGCCTCGAGGCCAGAGCCGCCGGTTCCCCTCCGCGCCTGCCTCCTAGGGATGCGTGCCGCTCTGTTCTTGCCGTACCGCGCCGTACCCGCCCCGAGTTGCCCCGCGGTCCGTCGCCGGCCCCCTGCGCGCACGCAAGCCAAGGCTGGTCGCCGTACTGCGGTGTTAACGCAGGGCCCTTACTTCGACGCGAAGATAAGGAGCCGCCCCTGCTATAAAAGCTGCAGCCGGCCGTCCTCGCGCGCGCATGCCGTCGACCCTGCCAGTGCGCGCCGCCATGGAGCAGCCTCCTCCGGCCAACTCCGCCGCAGGCCAACGTTCCCCGTAGTCGCCCTAGCCCCTACTGGAGCACACCGTGCCGCCCAGTTCCTTGCCCCGGCCGGGAGCTCGCCGGAGCAAGGGGTCCAGCGGCTGGCGCCGGCCGTCGCCGCCGCACGCCGTCGCCGGAGCCGCCCCGACCCAAACTCCGGCCACAAACCGGTTGCAGGTGAGCCCCTCGGCCTCCCCCACCTCATCCCCGGCCGAACCCGCCGCCGGAGCCGCCCAATTTTGGCCGGAGCCGCCGCCTCCATGGCCTAGGGACCCAATTGCGTCCCTTTCTTTCTGTCCAGGGTGTTTGGTGCGAATTAAGGGCATGGTTGTGAAGTTTAGGATAGTTCCAGGGGCCTGAGTAAAAATTAGAATCTTCAATAGTGAAAGCTTTGTGCTGATTTTTGTAAAATCCATAGAAAATCGTAGAAAAATCAGAAAAATGCAAACTCAATTTTGTTGGACTCTTGGTGAAAAACCCTACAACTTCTGTATAGCATATCCATAGTTTTTCCTAATAGTTTTTGCATGAAAAATAGAAATGTGAAAAACCTAGATCTGTTGTATCTCAAAATCTATAAGTCCTCTGTAGCTAATTTTTGGATATTTTGTGTGTTATGTATTTCCTAGATCCTGTACCAAAAATTGCACAAAGTTATGTTGTAAATATTTTATTATGAATTGTTTTCTATTTATGCAGAATCTGTCTAAATGATTTTTGTAGCTAAAAATAATTAGATTTTTGTGCCCAACTTCTTAATGTTGTCTTTTTATGCTAAAATGCACCTCTGGTGAATTAACCATGATTTTATAATTGTCAGAAATATTTATTCTTGAAATATGCTTGATTTTCTTTGTAAATGCATAACCCAAGATCTATAGTAGCTCTAGGTGTATATGTTGCATGCCTAGCTTAGTTTTGGACCAGAAATCATGTGTGAGAAAGTTTGAATCATTTTGATGTGTATTTATTTTTATATGCATTTATCTTGTTTTGGTAGCTAGCTTTTGTTATTTTCGGTGTATTTAATTTCATAGCTCTCATAAGTGTACATGTGTGTGCAGTGACTTTGTATAGGTTTGTAATGCTTCATAACACACCCCACTGAATTTTATTAAGTTGTTTTGTGAATAAAAGCTATGGTAGCCTTTTAAGGCTTAATATTAAATTGAATTGGAAAATCACCAAATCACACTTAATGACCTTGTGTGTGTGATGTGAATCATGCTATGAAGCTAAGTGACACACCCTGGCTGTTTGGTGAAATCTAAATTAAATTATTTACATAAATATGTACACAATCACTATCAAAAAGAATAAATAATAAAGCACCACAGGAAATTACTTTAATAGAAAGTTTAAACCAAATGTGTGTTTGTCAAGGTGAATGTGGTCAACCATGCACCCCATGGTTGTCATTTGTTGTTTGGTAATTAATCGAATTGAAAACCGTCAATTAAATCTTGTATTGCATCCCGTGTAGATCTTCCCGACGGTAGCCGTACGTCTGTGCCGGAAGGAGACGAAGGAGCTGACAGAGACGTGTACTACGTCGCTGTAGAGCAAGACCTGGACCAAAGTCCAGAAGGGCCCAAGGCCAACCTTGCCAGCGAAGGCAAGCCCCGGATCATTAACCCTTCTTTTGAAAATTTTGCAATTACCTTTGCTATGATTGTGCATTTACGTTTCAGGAGTTGACTTGAAACCCTAGATGCATGATCCCTAGGTACCTATGTTCTTATACTAGTATACTAGGTCGATAGCTGCTATGCTATAGGACCGGTACAAGTCGAGTGATGTTCGTCACTCGCGAGAATAGGTTCTTATGTTGGAATCATAAGATATTTATAAATGGATTGCTCATGTGGTAAGAGCATGGGATTTGGGCTCCGGTCCAGTGGCTTTCGTAGGCTAAGCTTTTGAACGTACTAAGCACTTACCGGGAATGGGACCGGTAAACCTAGTACCTGATGGACACGGCAAGGGAACTTTTCCCTACTACCCTTAGGACACCTTGTGTGTCCCCCTGCCTGCAACAGTGGGGTACCTGTGCGAATCTGGGCGATCCGGCGTGACGTTCCAGTAAGCCCTGTACCGAGGACTGTAGGTCTGATCCCGATCCGGAGAAAGATGGGAACCGTCTGGTCGGTGTATACCCCGTTTCGTTTTTGTTGTAGTTCTTGGGGTATGCACCCTCCGTGTGTTTAGGTCCACCTTGCAAGGTTATAAATCAATCGATTGTCGGCCTCTCACCGTTATCCGAGACTGCTTAATCAACTGGCCATGATATCCCTTAATGATGGAACTTTGTGAATATTACTGCTTGAATTAATTGTATTGTACAACTCTTGGTTGACTTAGTTGGCTCACTTAGAAATGGTAATCAACTAGAATTTGTGCTAAAATATTGAAAGTAAGGACGTACTCTTTGTCGCTTTTCAGCAAAAGAACTTCCCCGGCCAAAAAGCCTTTCATGTCTAGAGTTTGGTGATGTAGTTGTCACCCGACGGTTAAGTCTTGCTGAGTATTAGTATACTCAGCCTTGCTTTAATAATGTGGTTGCAGGTGTTGTTTGGCCTGATGAGATTCCACCCGGCTGGGAGCTGGAATGGGTGGATGACGATGATGATGGCATCACGGACGGCCTCCTGTGATGTTTACCGTTGCGCTAGTTTATTTATTTCCGCTGTTTTCAAACTCTGAACCTTTACTTATTGTCATGAACAATGGGTTTGTAATACTTAAACCCCTTCGGGGCAGTTTGGTTTTAAATTGGTGTAGTGTACTCTGGACTCGCCTTCGCGTGAGTTTTAATGCATATGTTCGATCCTTTGTTGATATCCATGTGATTTACCGAGTGTTAACCCGGCAACTAACGACAGGATGATACTTTATTATTGCTTAATGACCAAAGTGGATTGGTTTAGGCGATAGTACGGTATTTTCCTGGGCGGGTTGTCACAACTGGTATCAGAGCGATTATATGCTCCAGAGTTTAATTAACAATCTTAATCACTGGTTTTTGAATAAAAATTGCCAAGATTGTTTGGATTTGCAAAACACGTTGGTCCGTTAAGGATAATCTAGACCGAGAGGCCCTAGAGGGAAGTTTTGGGTTCTTTCAGGTGGCTTATAAAACTATGGTTTATTTTGCTAACTTCCAGCACATTTTATTTCTGTCAGAACTTACTTTCTGTACAACCATACTAGTTCATCACGTTTTGCCATACGTGGTGGTACCACAGGAAAGTCCTGTGAGGGATGGATGGGACCTATTCCAAAAGGGGACCCACCGTCGCGTCTGTGTCTCGCCACGTTTTGCCATACGTGGACGTTCCGCATTATGAATATGCGAGGCAAGGATCCGCTTCATTCAAAAGGAGCGTATCTGAGGTTGGACGCTGTCCATGCAGCGATAAACGCATGGGTGCCGTTCTATAGTGAACGGTAATGTATGTGGACGCTTTCGTGAGTGCTGGCACGAAAGGTTCGTTGTGTTCTGTGAGCTTCTGCAGGTACACTAACCACGTTTCGTAAGTCGCTAAGTGAGTACCGATAGTCTCGACTAGTTATTATAGGGAGAGACGTAATTGTTGCCTTGCCACCGGCACTAACTTCGATTCGGCTTAATTGCTTAAGTGAGGACGGATAGGTCGTTCTTGCATCATGATAAAAACCTGCTGGATAATAAAAAGACCACATGTGTGGTTATCCTTAAGTAATGATAATAATAACAACAATAACAATCTTTAAATCAATCTAAAGTGTTGTGGTCGAACCGTCTAGTTGACCCTGTTGTCGTGACCTTTTTCTCAGACCCGTTCTGCAGAGTCTCCGTATAGGTGATCTATACCCAAGTGCTCCATATCTATCCAAGTGTCTTCTGAGAAATCTTTTCTTGATCATAGGCTTCCAAGATCTCGGGCTGGCTCAGCTAGTAAACCTAGGTCTTGCCATCTTTTCCGGAACACGTCACTCCGTATCTTGCACCCTTGCACTTTGTTCCTAAACCATCTAGCTTAACCCTTGAGTACCAAAATCTTGGTTCCATGAACCTACCAAGTTGCCAGAAAATTGTAAAAATTTTGGGAACTTTGGTTTTGGAATTTTGGAATTGTCATTTCGATGCAGTGCAGCTGTCTCGAGTCTGACTATTTGGTCAATTTGAGTTTTCGTCGTACATGTTCTACTTGTTGAACAAGCTTACGAATGTGTGACTAATGAAAACTCAAATTTTTCAGATGGTGGGCTCGACACGCAGCACTCCGAATGGTTTCGGTGATTCCAGTGGCCGCAACCAGCCGCCACCACCACCGGACCCGACATCAGTGGCTACTCAAACCGAGATGATGCGCCAGATTCTTTTATACCTGCAGCCGCAATCGCAGCAGCAGCCCCATGGGAATCGAAATGATGCCCAAAGTCAAGTGACTGAATACAAGCACTTTCTAGAGATGAATCCACCGCAGTTCGCTGAAGCGGAAGAACCCCTGGATGCTGATGCTTGGATTCGGGCCATTGAAGCCATGTTCGCGGTGTTTACCTTGCCATGTTCAGAAGGACGCAAGGCTAAATTCGCGACATTGCAGCTTCGTGGTTTTGCCTTAATGTGGTGGGAACACTACAAATCCATGCAACAGCCTGAGTATGAAATCACGTGGGAAGAATTCAAAAAGGCTTTCAGAGACCATCACATTCCGAAAGCACTTACAGACAGGAAAATGCGAGAGTTATTGGCTCTCAAGCAAGGGTCAGACACAGTGTACCAATATGTGCAGAAGTTTAATAACCTCTGCCAGTATGGAGGATATCATGTGGATACAGACATGAAGAAGATGGAGCTTTTTCGCGAAGGCCTGAATAGTGAATTGTCTGGATGGCTGAATCTGGTACAATTTGACAGCTACCACATGCTAGTGAATAAAGCTATCTCACAAGAAGATGCCATGAAGAGGGCCCAAGCCGAGAGGAAAAGAAAGGCTAACTCCATGCCCAATAATGCGCAGCTTCGCAAGTTTCACATGGTACAGAAGACTCCACCGGATTTTCAGCAAGCTTTACATTCGGGAAGATGGACGAAGCAGTCCCAGGATCGATCTCAAGAGACTTTCAATTTCCCTAACCCCCAACGACTGACCCCGCCACTTACCAGACCTACACCTCCACCTGCGAGCAGTGGACGTCGTTGTGTCAAATGTGGTGACCCAAAACATTTTGCTAGGGAATGCCCGACCCGCAAACAGAGCAAGCCAAAACAGTCAAATCAGGGACTAGGTCCTAAGCCCAACAAACAAGGCAAGAAACAGAAGATCCAATTCCAGAAAGGGAAGCTCAATTTCACGTCTGAGGCTAATATTATAGAAGGAGCACCAGTAATGATGGGCACGTTCTCTATCCGGGACAAGCCGATAAAAGTTTTGTTTGATTCTGGTGCCACTAATAGTTTTCTTAATGGGAAGACACGAGAAAGATTAGGGCTTGAAGCCTACTCCATTAATAAGACCTACAAGATAACCACACCAGGGGGTGAAGTTGTTTCCAATCGTATAACTAGAAAGGTACCCTTGGTAATGGGTAGCAAGACGATTCATTCAGATCTTATCATCCTAGATTTGGAAGGTATTGATGTTATTCTAGGGATGGACTGGATGAACCGGCACAAAATTATTTTGGATATTTCCGAGAGAATGGTAGAGATCAACTCACCAATTGTTGGAGCCACGACTCTATACCTACCTTTCAGAGATGGTGTGAATCCTTGTTCATATGTGGCAATCACTTCTCAGCTGGAAGAAATTCCAGTGGTTCGAGAGTTTGCGGATGTTTTCCCCGATGAATTGCCGGGTATGCCACCCGACAGAGATGTCGAGTTTGTCATCGAACTTCAGCCGGGCACAGCTCCTATCTCCAAAAGACCTTACCGTATGCCACCCAAGGAATTGGCAGAATTGAAGACACAACTTCAAGAGTTGCTAGATAAAGGTTATATTCGCCCAAGTTCTTCACCTTGGGGTTGCCCAGCTTTATTTGTGAAGAAGAAAGATGGTAGCTTGAGGTTATGTGTGGATTATCGACCTCTCAATGCGGTAACAATCAAGAATAAGTATCCATTACCCCGCATCGATGTTCTTTTCGATCAGTTGGCTGGAGCCAAGGTTTTCTCCAAGATTGATCTTCGGTCAGGGTATCATCAAATAAAGATCAGGCCCTGTGATATTCCCAAAACAGCTTTCTCCACCCGATACGGTCTTTATGAGTATTTGGTGATGTCCTTTGGTCTTACCAATGCACCTGCTTATTTCATGTATCTCATGAATTCCGTATTCATGACGGAACTGGACAAGTTTGTAGTGGTGTTCATTGATGACATCTTAATCTATTCCAAGAATGAAGAAGAACATGCAGAACATCTTCGAATTGTTTTACAACGTTTGCGAGATCACAAGCTTTATGCAAAGTTCTCCAAATGTGAATTTTGGTTGGATAGTGTGAAATTTTTGGGGCACACTATTTCCAAGGAAGGCATATCTGTGGATCCTAGCAAAGTACAAGAGGTTATGGATTGGAAACCACCCAAGACCGTACATCAAATCCGTAGTTTTCTGGGTTTAGCAGGCTATTATCGTCGTTTCATTCCGGATTTTTCCAGGATCGCTAAACCTATGACTGAACTATTAAAGAAGGGAGTCAAGTTTGTGTGGAGCGAAGATTGTGAAAAAGCTTTCCACACATTGAGGCAACATCTGACCACAGCCCCAGTGCTAGTGCAGCCAGATAATTCCAAACCGTTTGAAGTCTTTTGTGATGCTTCGGGCACTGGTCTCGGTTGTGTTCTTATGCAAGAGAATCGAGTCATTGCCTACGCCTCACGATTGCTTCGACCCCATGAAGTGAACTACCCGACCCACGATCTTGAGTTAGCAACGGTTGTTAATGCTCTCAAGATTTGGAGGCATTATCTTATGGGAAACCGCTGTAATATCTTCACCGATCACAAGAGTCTTAAGTATATCTTCACCCAATCAGAATTGAATATGAGACAGAGAAGATGGTTGGAATTGATAAAGGACTATGATCTAGAAGTACACTATCATCCCGGAAAAGCCAATGTTGTTGCAGATGCTCTTAGCCGTAAGGTTCACTGCAACTGCTTAACTGTGGAATCGTATAGTGAGACTTTATGTGAAGACTTGAGGAAGCTTCGATTGGAAATTGTAGAGCAAGGGAATTTGAATGCTATTTCTGCTGAGTCCAATCTATATGACAGAATCGTTTTGGCTCAACTCAATGATGAAGGCGTCCAGCTAATAAAACAGAAATTAGCTGAAGAGGACCCCAAGTATAGTTGTTTCCATAAGGATTCAAAAGATGTGGTGTAGTTCGAGCAACGTCTTGTAGTTCCTGCTGATCCGGAGCTCCGAAAGGAAATTTTCGACGAAGCTCATCTTTCCAAATTCTCCATTCATCCCGGAAGCACCAAAATGTATCAAGATTTGAGGAAGAACTTTTGGTGGTCAAACATGAAGGTAGACATAGCTAAATATGTGGCAGAGTGTGATACTTGTCATCGAGTCAAAGCCAGCCATTTGAAGTCAGCCGGTGTACTTCAACCATTGACTATACCTTTGTGGAAGTGGGATGACATAAGTATGGATTTTATTGTGGGTTTACCCCTGACTGCCAGAAAGAAGGATTCTATCTGGGTTATAGTGGACCGACTGACCAAGACTGCTCATTTCATCGCAGTGCACACCACTTACTCCGTTCAAGATTATGCAGAACTCTATGTCGATCAAATAGTGCGCTTGCACGGGGTTCCCAAGACCATTGTTTCTGATCGAGGTACTCAATTTGTGGCTCGTTTCTGGGAACAATTGCATGAATCTTTGGGGACCAAATTGATTCGTAGTTCAAGTTATCATCCTCAGACCGATGGTCAGACCGAGCGAGTCAATCAAATTGTGGAAGACATGCTGAGAGCGAGCATCATGCATTTCGACAAGAGTTGGGACAAGTGTCTATCCTTGGCCGAATTCTCTTATAACAATAATTATCAAGCTAGTTTGAAGATGGCACCATTTGAAGCTCTTTATGGACGAAGATGCCGAACTCCTTTGAATTGGTCAGAAGCCGGAGAGCGAACGCTCTTTGGCCCAGATTTAGTTAAAGACGCAGAAGAGAAGGTGGAAGTGATCAGAGAAAACTTGAAGTTAGCTCAAATGAGACAAAAGAGTTACCATGACAAAGGGACAGCACCCCGACACTATGAAGTGGGTGATTACGTATACCTCAAGGTTTCACCGACCAAAGGTGTACGGAGATTTGGCGTCAAAGGGAAATTAGCCCCACGGTATATTGGCCCATATGAGATCATCGAGGTATGTGGACCAGTCGCTTATCGCATCCGACTTCCGGATCGATTCTCGGCTGTGCACAATGTGTTTCATGTGACACAATTGAAGAAAGGCGTAAAGGTACCCGAGACAGAGGTAATCGCGGAAGCAAATGCTTGGATCGAGCCAGATTTTTCAGTTGTCGAGCATCCGTTGAGAGTGCTAGATCAAAAAGAAAGAAAAACTAGGAGACATACCGTGAAGATGTACAAGATACAATGGAGTCACCATACTGAAGAAGAAGCCACTTGGGAGACCGAGCACTTCCTCAACACCAAGTATCCGGGTTTTCTTCAATCGCGAAACAGTAAGAACCTTACCCCTACCTTTGTCTTTAATTTCCGAATCTCGGGACGAGATTCCTTTTAAGGGGGTAGGCTGTAACACCTCAGGTGTTTAAATACCATTAGTTAGTGCTAATGACACTCTTAATTAAGTCAACACACTTTTGTGGTCAAAGCTTGGTCAAACTCTAGCTAAAACCCTAGTCAAACCCCTTGTCACTCCTTGTCCTTCTGAAACTTTTGCCGCGTTCTCTAAATTTCACCTAAACACTTCAAATTCTACCAATATAAAAGTTGTCCAGTTTTTCGAGGGACACAACTTTCATGTTGGATGGCATTTCAAATTTTGAGTGGAAAAGGGTGAAAAACTTGGTCAACTGCAGTTTTCACTATTCATCAGCGCTCTGCAAAACCCGAACTTTGCTTGGCGTTCCTGCTCAAACCGTTGAGAAAATCATAGGACAGCCTTTGCAAATGTTGTAGAGGGATGTCTCACCTACAACTTTCGTATCTACCGTTTTTGTCGCACAGTTCAAATTTTTGGAGAAACGCACGGTCAAAGTAGGGTTGACCGGCTGAAAAACAGCTCGGCCGCGCTCTAGAGCGCCGCCGGCGCGCCAGGCGCCCTGCCGGCTTGGCCTGCGCCGCGCCGCCTCGGTGTCCATGCGGACCCGGCCCCACCGCCTCGAGGCCAGAGCCGCCGGTTCCCCTCCGCGCCTGCCTCCTAGGGATGCGTGCCGCTCTGTTCTTGCCGTACCGCGCCGTACCCGCCCCGAGTTGCCCCGCGGTCCGTCGCCGGCCCCCTGCGCGCACGCAAGCCAAGGCTGGTCGCCGTACTGCGGTGTTAACGCAGGGCCCTTACTTCGACGCGAAGACAAGGAGCCGCCCCTGCTATAAAAGCTGCAGCCGGCCGTCCTCGCGCGCGCATGCCGTCGACCCTGCCAGTGCGCGCCGCCGTGGAGCAGCCTCCTCCGGCCAACTCCGCCGCAGGCCAACGTTCCCCGTAGTCGCCCTAGCCCCTACTGGAGCACACCGTGCCGCCCAGTTCCTTGCCCCGGCCGGGAGCTCGCCGGAGCAAGGGGTCCAGCGGCTGGCGCCGGCCGTCGCCGCCGCACGCCGTCGCCGGAGCCGCCCCGACCCAAACTCCGGCCACAAACCGGTTGCAGGTGAGCCCCTCGGCCTCCCCCACCTCATCCCCGGCCGAACCCGCCGCCGGAGCCGCCCAATTTTGGCCGGAGCCGCCGCCTCCATGGCCTAGGGACCCAATTGCGTCCCTTTCTTTCTGTCCAGGGTGTTTGGTGCGAATTAAGGGCATGGTTGTGAAGTTTAGGATAGTTCCAGGGGCCTGAGTAAAAATTAGAATCTTCAATAGTGAAAGCTTTGTGCTGATTCTTGTAAAATCCATAGAAAATCGTAGAAAAATCAGAAAAATGCAAACTCAATTTTGTTGGACTCTTGGTGAAAAACCCTACAACTTCTGTAAAGCATATCCATAGTTTTTCCTAATAGTTTTTGCATGAAAAATAGAAATGTGAAAAACCTAGATCTGTTGTATCTCAAAATCTATAAGTCCTCTGTAGCTAATTTTTGGATATGTTGTGTGTTATGTATTTCCTAGCTCCTGTACCAAAAATTGCACAAAGTTATGTTGTAAATTTTTTATTATGAATTGTTTTCTATTTATGCAGAATCTGTCTAAATGATTTTTGTAGCTAAAAATAATTAGATTTTTGTGCCCAACTTCTTAATGTTGTCTTTTTATGCTAAAATGCACCTCTGGTGAATTAATCACTAATTTATAATTGTCAGAAATATTTATTCTTGAAATATGCTTGATTTTCTTTGTAAATGCATAACCCAAGATCTATAGTATCTCTAGGTGTATATGTTGTATGCCTAGCTTAGTTTTGGACCAGAAATCATGTGTGAGAAAGTTTAAATCATTTTCATGTGTATTTATTTTTATATGCATTTATCTTGTTTTGGTAGCTAGCTTTTGTTATTTTCGGTGTATTTAATTTCATAGCTCTCATAAGTGTGCATGTGTGTGCAGTGACTTTGTATAGGTTTGTAATGTTTCATAACACACCCTGCTGAATTTTATTAAGTTGTTTTGTGAATAAAAGCTATGGTAGCCTTTTAAGGCTTAATATTAAATTGAATTGGAAAATCACCAAATCACACTTAATGACCTTGTGTGTGTGATGTGAATCATGCTATGAAGCTAAGTGACACACCCTGTCTGTTTGGTGAAATCTAAATTAAATTATTTACATAAATATGTACACAATCACTATCAAAAAGAATAAATAATAAAGCACCACAGGAAATTACTTTAATAGAAAGTTTAAACCAAATGTGTGTTTGTCAAGGTGAATGTGGTCAACCATGCACCCCATGGTTGTCATTTGTTGTTTGGTAATTAATCGAATTGAAAACCGTCAATTAAATCTTGCATTGCATCCCGTGTAGATCTTCCCGACGGTAGCCGTACGTCTGTGCCGGAAGGAGGAGACGAAGGAGCTGACGGAGACGTGTACTATGTCGCTGTAGAGCAAGACCTGGACCAAAGTCCAGAAGGGTCCAAGGCCAACCTTGCCAGCGAAGGCAAGCCCCGGATCATTAACCCTTCTTTTGAAAATTTTGCAATTACCTTTGCTATGATTGTGCATTTACGTTTCAGGAGTTGACTTGAAACCCTAGATGCATGATCCCTAGGTACCTATGTTCTTATACTAGTATACTAGGTCGATAGCTGCTATGCTATAGGACCGGTACAAGTCGAGTGATGTTCGTCACTCGCGAGAATAGGTTCTTATGTTGGAATCATAAGATCTTTATAAATGGATTGCTCATGTGGTAAGAGCATGGGATTTGGGCTCCGGTCCAGTGGCTTTCGTAGGCTAAGCTTTTGAACGTACTAAGCACTTGCCGGGAATGGGACCGGTAAACCTAGTACCTGATGGACACGGCAAGGGAACTTTTCCCTACTACCCTTAAGACACCTTGTGTGTCCCCCTGCCTGCAACAGTGGGGTACCTGTGCGAATCTGGGCGATCCGGCGTGACGTTCCAGTAAGCCCTGTACCGAGGACTGTAGGTCTGATCCCGATCCGGAGAAAGATGGGAACCGTCTGGTCGGTGTATACCCCGTTTCGTTTTTGTTGTAGTTCTTGGGGTATGCACCCTCCGTGTGTTTAGGTCCACCTTGCAAGGTTATAAATCAATCGATTGTCGGCCTCTCACCGTTATCCGAGACTGCTTAATCAACTGGCCATGATATCCCTTAATGATGGAACTTTGTGAATATTACTGCTTGAATTAATTGTATTGTACAACTCTTGGTTGACTTAGTTGGCTCACTTAGAAATGGTAATCGACTAGAATTTGTGCTAAAATATTGAAAGTAAGGACGTACTCTTTGTCGCTTTTCAGCAAAAGAACTTCCCCGGCCAAAAAGCCTTTCATGTCTAGAGTTTGGTGATGTAGTTGTCACCCGACGTTTAAGTCTTGCTAAGTATTAGTATACTCAGTCTTGCTTTAATAATGTGGTTGCAGGTGTTGTTTGGCCTGATGAGATTCCACCCGGCTGGGAGCTGGAATGGGTGGATGACGATGATGATGGCATCACGGACGGCCTCCTGTGATGTTTACCGTTGCGCTAGTTTATTTATTTCCGCTGTTTTCAAACTCTGAACCTTTACTTATTGTCATGAACAATGGGTTTGTAATACTTAAACCTCTTCGGGGCAGTTTGGTTTTAAATTGGTGTAGTGTACTCTGGACTCGCCTTCGCGTGAGTTTTAATGCATATGTTCGATCCTTTGTTGATATCCAAGTGATTTACCGGGCGTTAACCCGGCAACTAACGACAGGATGATACTTTATTATTGCTTAATGACCAAAGTGGATTGGTTTAGGCGATAGTACGGTATTTTCCTGGGCGGGTTGTCACAAATATCCAGGACAATTTCCAGAACTGAAGGAAATAGGAATACAGATTTGTCATAGATTGAATGGTTTGCCTCTGGCTGCGAAGATAATCGGTCGGCTACTGAATGCTGATTTAGATGTCAGGCACTGGAAGAAAGTGCTGGAGAGTGATTTATCTGATGATGTCATGAAGGTTCTCAGGTTGAGTTACCAACACTTACCTGTCCAATTGAAGCTATGCTTCAGCTTCTGCAGCCTTTTTCCGAAGGACTGGCATTTTGAGCCTAAATTTCTTACTGAAATATGGATTGCGCAGGGTTTCATTCAGAAGGAGGATTCTTATGACACTGATTCCAATATTGAGGATGTAGCAAAGGGCTACTTTGACGAACTTGTGCAGAGATAATTCTTTGAGCGCTCATTGTTGAACCTTCCAACTGAGTATATCATGCATGATTTGATCAATGACTTGGCTCGGAATGTTTCAAAAGATGAATATGTCAGGATTGAAAATGACAAGCAAAAGGAGATCCCGGTAAACATTCGCCATTTATCAATATCAGCAAATTTGTTAAGTAGCATGAAGAAAGCAGAGTTGAGAAATTTGCGTACTTTAATTGTTTGGATGAAAACATGGCCTTGCATAAAATTTTCCTTTCCAGATGATATATTCAAGAAATCGAAAAGCATCCGGGTGCTGGACTTGAGAGGTTGTTGCTTGGACAGGCTACCTACATCAGTAGAAGTTCTTAAGCATTTGCGCTATTTTGCTATCCGGGTTCCTGACAGACCATGGCAAACATCACTGACTCGATTGTACCACCTGGAGGTGTTGGTCACCCAAGGACATTCCTGCCGGGAAAGTGAACGCATCAATCTCCCTGCAAACATGAAGAGGAACCTGCTTAACTTGAGAAAAGCTTACCTTTTCCATACTGGTGGTACCACGATATCTGGTTTTGGAGGGGACACTCATCTCCATGGCCATGGGGAATTCCACGTCAACAAGGAAAGTGGCTACAGATTAGGTGAGCTAAAAGAGATAAAAAATATCAGAGGACAGTTAAGAATTCGGTTTCTTGAGAATGTTGAACATCCACAAGAGGCAATCAATGTCTGCCTAGATCGCAAAGAGCATATAGAATATTTGGAACTCGAGTGGAGCATCAATGCAAGGGCTCTAACTTCTGAACTAGATTTTGATGTGCTCAATGCCCTTAGACCTCACCCTGATCTTGAACGGATAAAAATCATAGGATACAGAGGAACGAGGTCACCCACTTGGTTTGAGACAAATTGGCTTATTGCATTGGGTTCGGTAGTTCTTGAGAATTGTATGGGCTGGGCACAGTTTCCTCCTCTTGGGCAGCTTCCACTGCTCAAGAATCTTGAACTGAGAGGCATGCATGCTATCAGGCAGATAGGCCAAGAACTCTATGGGATTGGTGAGATAAAAGGCTTTCCAATGTTAGAAGACATTGTATTTGATGGCATGCTCAACTGGGAAGGGTGGTCTGGAATCGAAGATGGCTCTTTGCTCCCATGTCTTAAAAGACTGCACATATCAAAGTGTCCTAAGCTTCGAGAAACGCCAACCTTTAATGCAACACCAAGAGTTGAAGTGGAAATAGTATCTGGTTCCTCACCAGTCTCGTGTTTAATTGATTCACTAATTGCAACAGCGTCACAGTTGATCTTTTTTGTCAGTTCGTACAGCTTCTTGGGTGACCTAAATACTGAGCAGCTCAATCATGTTGCTGAGTTGAATCTTCGGAACTGCGCAGATCCGATGCCAGCTTGTGGATTTCACCGACTTGGCTCTCTTCAGGTGTTCAGAATTAGCAACTGTTTAACGTTGCTTTCATCCATCAGTACAGAAGCAGTTGAAAATCAGGTCGCACATTTTCTTCCTCCAGCTCTTCGCCACATTGAAATAACTCAAAGCAAAGTTCATTCCAGCTTATTACGAAGGTATTTGCAAGGCCTAACTTGCCTCTCAGCATTGGTGCTCAGTAGCTGCCATTTGATGAGCTCATTGTCATTTGCTTCTGAACCCTACCACCTCACTGCTCTGGAAACAATAACCATTAAAGATTGTAATGAACTAGCTTCATTGGATGGATTTAGAAATCTTAATGCTCTCCGAGAGTTGGTAGTTGCGGATTGTTATAATTTCTGCTCCTTGCCAGCTGACTTGAATACAGTGGGATCTCTTGAGAAATTAGTTGTGTGGGTGCCCATTGTTGAGGTTTCTCCCTGAAGATGGCCTGCCAGCTTCTATGCGAACGATTTTGCTATCAAAGTGCCATCCAGAGCTCGATAGCCAGCTTCAAAGGAAGGAAGGTGCTGAGTGGGACAAGATTCTTCATATCCCTGAAAAGAAATTTGAGGTATATACTTCTCTCATTGACTTCCATTCGATTTTGATGTAGGTTGCTGGTCATGTTACTATAATTCCTGCATCCACTTTGATATGCAAACTGCCTTTAAAAAAAAATGCAAACTTCGACTCATTGTTTTTTGGCGGAGTGTGCACTGTGTACCAAGCATCCACTAAGTCACAGCATTTTCTCGTTGATAGTTATTGCTTCCTGACAAAGTTTAATTAGTAAAATGTGCTTCTACTGAGATTTTTCCACCTGGTCAGATAGGGTTGATGGATTTGTTGACTATTTTCCCATCCAATTCTTGCTGAAGAAATTTCATATTCTCTGACGAGGTATGTATGCGTTCCTAAACCACCATGATGCATTTCGATTTAATCAGCTTTCTAAACCACCGTTCGTTTTGTTTTTGGCAGGAAGACGGCTTTTTGGCAGGAATTTCAGAGTTTCATTTTGATTTGTTGTCAGTCTTTTGGGAAAAGACTGGGTGGACTGAAGTTTTCGGTGGCTGAAACACCATGTTTTCCTTAATTTCTCTTTCAGTGATGTACGGAGTAATTTTTCGGTGGCTGAAAAAACTGTTTTTGGTGTTTTTCTTTTGTTTGATGTGCGCTGTTTTTTGTACGACACTTGCCCGGCATGTTCATTTCGGTTGCCTCTTAAACAAAATACATAGATCAAACACATGGTAGGGTTTTCTAGATTTCCTCCATGAAGCACATGCAAACCTTTTGACGAGGCCTGGTCAGTCTCGAGAAGTAGACCGTTTCATTGCGAGATATTTGACCAACGACAAGGGGCAGTTGGGCATATAAAAGGACCAAAGTCAGACGGTTGATGCTGTACCAGTACTAGATCACACTCCTGGTGAAGATCTGTTTAGTTCTAATTTGAACTTTAATTTACTATTCACCCATCACATTTTCATCATATTTATCTCATAGCACGTGTCTCAGCACACACTTTTTCACGACTTTCCACCATAATACCCTATTCATTCACGTAAATTTAATGAACTAAACAGTGATATTCTATTGAGCTGGTCAGCCCAAAACACTTGTATATAACCTAGCTATATTGCACAATGACTTTATACGTATCAAACACGGACACGACACTTCCTTCCTGTACCAATTTCATCATAAAGTACTAGCATGAAAGCACGTGGTTCAACACCTCGTTGGTATATCAAATGTATTGGAGATCACTAGTGCCTCGATTCCTATAGAGACTATTGTTACTGCTCCATATACCCCTGATGGTATATTAAAAGCTGCTTCATCTATACATAGTTACATATATAATTTGGAGGTGAATTATTCATTCTCCTTTGAGGGAGTCTGTGATATTAGTAGCATTAGGATAAGATATCCTTGATAATTGTATCTTCTATTGGACATGATGTTAAGTTTGGTAGTTCTTAATTATACACATATCTTATTCGACTTTTTGTGGACACATTCATACCACTCTATGTTCTGTGGTATTATCTCCGATTTTTTTTTAAAAAAACTTTAATTGTACAGCATTTTTTTGTGACAACATTTGTACAGCATTAAGTTGTATCCTATTTTTGACCCTTCAAGTTGCCTATAAAAACTGTATCTTCTCCCTTTGGAGATATCCCACAAGAGAAGAGAGATCTAGCAATACAATTCTATGGCTGGTAATTATAAGGCCAGCTCAGACCCTAAGGAATGCTATCCCTATGGCCTACCCTCCCTAGGATACGCGATAAGGCCTAGTATTGTACCTCCCATGCAGCTACAAAACTTGGAAACACCCTACAAGTGCTCATTTTGCACTAAGACTTTCAAAAATCCACAGGCTCGTGGCGGGCACCAAAATGCACATAAGAAGGAAGTTGCAGCACTTCGGAGGACTTTGGAGGAGGAGATGGCAAACAAATATGCAAAACGAGCTCATAGTATTTCTAACACTGGTGCAAGCCTGGATGTGAACTAAGAGTTGTGATCTCTGATATCCTGAATGAGATCAAACTTTGCTTCAAATCTGCTTGTATCCTAGATTCACTGTCATTTTTATTATTGAAGATACTAGGGAAATGGTTGCTTATGCTTCCCCTTGATGTTTTTATTTCTTATATATGTTATAATATTCCCTTGTATTAGATAAAGGTGCTCATGAGAAAAAATATTATGCGGTGTGTTTGTCTGTTGTAAGGGTTCTTATCCCTTTTTCTTCATAATATAGTGATATGCAGCTCTCCTTCGTGTCCGAGAAAAAGAAAAACAATATTTTGTGTATTTTATTTAGTTTTTTGTTGTTGATTTATTCCCACTCAATTTTGTTTGTGTTTTCCTAAATAATTGTATATTATTCAATTGATATGCCCATAGTACTAAGATAGTTCCATAGTGGATTCCAAGTTCAGGATGTACCTTTTTACCTTGACAACAACAAAGTTCCTAAGAAACAAAGTTAGATATGTAGTGTGGATCCTATATGACATTGTGGGATGGCAAGCAACATGATTAATTGCGTTCGCATGGATCAAGTTGGTAGTTGGAGGGAAGGATACATCTTAAGGCTTATGTGGTTTTACTAGTACAGAAGTTCACATCAATGACAAAACATTTTCATCACATAACATGCCCAATTCGTCATTGAGAACCTTCTGTGACGAATTTATGACGATTCTTAGATCGTCAAAGAACGAGCATCACATTTGACACACCATGACGAACCAGACAATTTCGTCACAGAACTACTCCTTTTCTGTGACGAACACGTTTTTCGTCATGTAACCGCTTGTCTTCTATGTCTAATGAAAATCGTCACTGATTTCGTCATGAAAGTAACTGCCATGTGGCGCCGTGCATGCTGGCAGCTGACGTGGTCTGTTGCCACGCTGGCTGCTGACATGGCTCGGTGCCACGCTGGCTGCTGACATGGTTTGGTTCCACGGTGGACGCTGACGTGGCGACGTGCACCCGGACAATGACGTGTCTTTATCTGATTGGTCCACGTGTCGTCGTTTGATTGGTCCACATGTCGTTATCTGGTTGGTCCATGCGTTGTGATCTGATTGGTCCACGTGTCATGATCTGGTTGGTCCACATGTCGTGAACTGATTGGTTCATGTGTCACGATCTTATTGGTCCACGTGTCGCGATCTTATTGGTCCACGTGTCATGATCTTATTGGTCCACATGTCACGATCTTATTGGTCCACGTGTCGTGATCTTATTGGTCCACGTGTCATGATCTTATTGGTCCATGTGTCTGCTTCGTATTGTGCCACGTGGGTTTTTTTGGTTGCGACACGTGGTCGTTTCTGGTGGCTCCGCGTGGGTGTTTTTTGTTTGGACACCTGGTCGCTTCGGGTGGTGCCACGTGGTCGTTTTTAGTTGGGACACGTGTTCACTTGTGATTGCACCACATTGCTGCTTCTGGATGCACTACGTTTCAGATCACACCAAGCACACAATTCACAGTTACAATGCATCATATTCTAGACATCACACAGCACAGTTCATAAGCTGTTCATCATCGCATAACACAAGTTCATCATCACACAACACAAGTTCATAAGCTGTTCATCATCACACATCACAAGTTCATTATGACATCATGACACGCAAAAGACCACAAAGGTAGCAGCAACTTGACTAAGTTCCAGCAAAAGACAGCATCACACTTTCAAGATGAAGGACCGGTAAGTTACCACCACAGTTGAACTGCAGAAGACGCTTAAGCAGCAGATTGTTCTCCTCCACCGCTGTCACACCCTGAAATTTCTAATTTCAGGATGTGAATAGAAAGAATAATTAAGCAACGATTTTCACTCAATTTTAAAATTTTCCAACATTTATTTTTTTCTTTACAGGAAATATAGTATAGGAAAAAGACTTTGTTTGTTTTTCTGAATTAAATAAATAGTTCAATGTGAGTGTTGCATTCATACCGATGCATCTTGGTGTTTATGAGTGCAAAAGATTTTAAAATGCGTTTAGGTGCTGATCAAGTCTTTCCGAGAGTTCTCCAGCTTTTTCTGGAATTAATTCTCATTTTTCTCAAAGCTAAATCTTTCTCTTAGAATGCTCAAAAAATCTTTGCGAGCTCCCATTGTTTAATTGGGATTCATCATCCCAATTTATGCTGAAGTTGTTGCCGACGTCACCCTTCCTCCGAGCTGCCTTTCTTGCCATGTGTAGATTTGCATTGCAAGCAAGCCAGTCATGAAGCTCTTAACGCCAACATCGGCCATGAATAATGCCATGCATGCTGAGTCTTGTCTGTGATTTATTTCAGAGTTTATGCCTTTGATAATTTCTATACGGCATAGCTCACTTGTATACTTCAATATTGATTTCCTACTCACTCCTTCCTGGTTATGCAAACCGTACAGCTTTTGTCATTTAGGACTGTACGTATATACTCTGATCCAATTAATTTATACTCGCACCATCGAAGTTCGTCTAAGTCCAGATCAACTCCTGCACCTGACGAACGGTTCCTGTTCCCAGCTTTACATCCATCTTGAGCAGGAAACTAAACCCGGACTGGTTTGTTTTCTTTTTCCTACACGGATTGGATTCCAATCCAACGCTTGCCAAGGCATCAACCGGACCTGGTGCAAGGCGTATAAAGGTGAAGCCGTCGGCAGCCTCTCGCTTCTCTTTACCCTAATACGCAGCCGCAGCCCTAGCGCCAGCCCTGTGCTGCCACGTCAAGGATGAAGCCGCCGCCCAATGATCTACGTCGCCTGTGCCAAGGAATCAATATATCTTCTCTCTCTGTCCCGGACGACCATGTCATCACGTCGTTTATCCTCCGTATTGGTGAGCACACCGACGGTTTCTCTTCTCCTTATTATGCAATCTCGTGCTTGTTAACCTATGCCGTTGCATCCAAATACTGCAGGACGGCTCTGTGTAGCAAACAACCACGCGTGCCATGCATGTTCAATCATCGTCCCCTGCTGCCTTTGGCCGCACGCCTTGCCAAACCTTCCAGGTTGTTGGCCGTCGCTGTCGAGCAAGCAACTGATGGGCACGTCAATCAGCTAGTCTTTGCAACCCTAGCAAAATAATCAATCGATCCTTGCATGCTGGCATCCTATGTGCATAGAAGCAATCACGTACTCGGCATGCAAGTGATGATGTCATGTCTATGCAGTACGTATAATCTCTTCTCCATATTTTTCTTTCTACCGTATAAGAATTTCCAGTGATCTTTAGACCTATCCTGATCTATAGAATAATTCGTTATCACCTATAAAATCTTTCCCCACATATATGTTCAAACCAATTTATCTATTCTTTTAATTCCTTTCTGAGATATTGCTCCATGATGAAATCATCCTTACATATTGTTCAATCAGCTATCCTTTTCTTCTAAAAATCCATATCTTGTTCAATCCAACTCCGTTTTCAACAATTCTTTCGCTTGCGTGTTCGTCTCAACGTGTAGAATAGTTTCGTACCGCTTTCAGTACGTTTTATGGTGATTGATGTACTATTTTAAATTTATTTCATTTGTTTTCTTGTATGTGTGTGCTCCGGATGCATGTTTGCCTTGATTGATGTGAGTAGAATGAACGTAGTTCGAGAGCTTTGAAGAGCATGAAGATGAAGAATTCTGAGCAGCAATATTACTTTGGTTAAAGGCAAGTGTGTCCTTGTTCTTTTGTCCCAATAACTATTTAATCACTATTGCATATGCTTGCATTAATATTGATGGGTCCTATTAAAAATTATCCTAGTCTTTATCATTATTCCTTGTGAACCGGGGTTTTACCTTTCTGTTGGGTAGCTATGCTTAGTTGCTTTACATGGGTTATGGTGGTTTTAATGAACAACAACAATGATGAACATGATTTACTTTTATGCTATATCTCTGGTTAATACAAGATCACAATGTTTAATCAGAACATGGAGCGACCACCCAGGACAACAGTGCAACCACAAGGCTATATGGCTCTGGCTTGGCTAATTAATTAGGGACTCTAGTGTTGGGGTGACCTTACCTAAAGGGCAAGGGGGAGCGAGTGGGGTATAGACTCGCTCTAGTAGGGAGTTGAGCTTGGCTAAGACACGGTACCTACTAGGGGACTTTATACTCTGCAACGACTCGGAACCTTCGCGGGTTGTTTCACACTAGGGAAACTTTGTAAAGGCCTTGTAGGGTTCCTATGCAATCACACCTCGGTAGTGTGGTATGATGCCTAGCTAGCATCACATGGTTGGGTTCAAAGTTCTTCTGAACTTTTACGTGACTTGTGGGTAAAGATGTACAACATTTGCAGAGTGAAAAAAGTAATCGATTAGCCGTGCTCACGGTCAAGAGCGGCCTGGACCCTCACATGATAATTGAACTTGAAGATGGACTTAAATCGTTGTTATGGTTATGTTAGCCATATGCTTATGGCATATCTCTATATGTTAATTATGGGTTGGTATATACTTATTCTTTATTAGTAATCAGGTGCTAATAAAATTTGACCAACTAAAACTGCTTAATGCAGTCAACCTGTCAGCCTTCCCTTGTCAAGCCTTTGCATTCATACTTTCCCCACACTTGCTGAGTACGACATGTGCTTACCCTTGCTATAAACAATGTTGCTCAGAAAAGGAGGTTGCTATGAAGTTGTTGTGAAGGTGTTGCTGGTGCTAGGCGTACGCAACCCCGAGTCGACTGCCTATGATGGTTGGAGCCTTCGTTTCCAGGATGTAGCATAATACTTTGATAATCTCTCTTTTACTTACGTGATATTGTTTCTGTTATTCACTTATGTCAACTATATGCATAAAACTTGATTCTGGCATGTATATAGATGTGCACTTGGTTTTCTTTGGAAAAAAGGTGTGACAACCGCCTTCTTGTTCTCCTCCATCACCTTCTTGCACTCTTGCATCTCCATTTGGGTCATCTGAAGGGCTTCCTCTATGTTCTAAGCATTCTGCTTCAGCACATTCACTTCATCTTGGAGAACAGCAGAAGCTTGTTTTTCAGCTGCGAGTTGTTCCTACAGTGCCTTTTCTTTCGCTGTTGGTGGTTTTGTTGGGCTTGTGGCTGCAGACCAATAGTCTTGAAGAAGATATTACTGCTATTCTTGAGGAGCACCTTAGAGACAACCTGTGCACTTGATAGTGCACTACCTTCAGCAGGAGGCTGATCCTTCAAAGCTTCCATGTTAGCCTGCCATAATCCAAAGAGTTGTCAAGAACCTAGTTAAACTTGGTAAATTTCAGAATCTTGACTTAGGAGACATTTTTATTCATCTTATTTGGCTACTTCCATGTATGTAGCAGTATAGACACAATACTTTCATCATGTTAGAAAAAGTGAAAGAGTCACATGACTAGGGTTCTCGAGATCAGAAAGAACACAAAAACTATTTCACTTGACTAGCTAAAAGAATTGTGCAATAACTAATTCCAACGATTTGCCATTTCAGCTGAAAGCCAATTCCTAGAAATCACAAAAACTGATTCCTAGTACTAAAAGGAAAAATAATTGGAAATCAGTAAAGAGCATGTATCATGTAACCTATCACACTCCCTGTTAAACAAACAATTATTACACTAGATAAATTGTAACGCCAATAGAACTAGGATCAAGAGATAGCAAATTTATGCACATAATAACATACAACTAGAGAACTAATAAGCAAACAACAAGAATAATATTTATGTAATATTCCTATAGCTTCTGGTAATACCATGGTTACCCCACTCGATCACTGATTTAGAGAGCTCAAGCAGAGAGCTGAGAGACAAGCCGACAACACTACTAGCAGAAATTGAACATTGTTGGCGTTTCTTAGTGCCGTCACTTTAAGAACAGATTTGGAATCCATCCTTAGAGACAACACCAAGAAATGCCTGTTGGCATCTCTTAACGTCACAACTAACGACGCCGAGTTAGCGTAAACATCAAGACTTGCCAAAGGTTAATCTAAACGATATGAACGAATCCGCAAGCGCACAGATAAACCATTGTAGCATTTCCCCAAGGAAGGAGAATATTCCAAGGGCATCATATCCGTGGAAGGCAATGGCGGATATCATAGACTTATGCTTTTGCACTAAATGTAAACTAAGAGATAGATATAGGAAACAACAAACTCAATGGCAGGGGTAAGATAAAAGATATAAAGGGTAGTGTGACACACACACTCAAATCTACCTCTACTCTAGCACACTACGGCTTAGGGGGAACATACGAGTTAGCTCTAGGTTCTAATGTACTAAACATACAAAGCTAGAAGATACATGAGATAGGCATGAGCATTGCATGAGAGGGTAAGGTTCAGCACCCAGGTACAAACGGGGAGCTAGCCCGAGACGACCAGCACTCTGCGAAACTAGACTTTAGACTCCTACAGCAAGTACTCCAGCGCGGAGGGTTCCAAAGGATCCAACAACTGTCACCACTGCGGACCTACCTCTATCATTACGGGGGGTATGCTCATAACTAACGTAGCCACACAACCCAGGCATCATGCCTGCGTTGCTGCTAAACTTCACCCAGCCCGGGCTATTGTGACCCAGGGTGAGAGCCACTAGAAGACTGGTCAACTTAGACCGAGTACCGTAGCTTGAACACAAACCTCATGAACACTCTCATGCCATAATAAGATCAACTAAGGCTAGACATACGAACGGATACAGACTCTCTTATGTCTAGTCAATAAGATCAAAGGGTTGTGTTCGTGAAGAACACGAGCCTCTAACTTATGAACAAACACATAAGGAATGAGTTTATCATCCTTCAAGTGGATCAAAAGGTAGTGTTCATGAAGAACACAAGCCTCTAAATGATGAACAAAGGATGAACTCAAGAACATATCAAGCATATGATCTACCATGACTTTATATGAAATAGCTGAATAACTGAAGTAGATCAAAGTCATACAATGAAATAAAGATAAAAGAGAACTCATACCTAGACTCCAAAGAAGACTTGGAACCTGAAGAAGAGCTACTCTAGCCTACCCCCTAGCCTTGGAAACTAAAAGTGAGAGGAGAATGAGAGAGTGGTGTGTGTGAAATGGGAGCCCCTCCCCTTCTATTTATAGGCAAGGAGGAGGCTTGCTTCGGGGCTCAAACTCCACCAAAATACCCGGGAGTGAGGCAATGGACCAATGAGGAGCAAACACGTGCAAGGCCGGGAAGAACCGACCCTAGGTCGGTTCGGCCGATCCTAGGGTCGGCTGAACCCCTAGGGTGGGCACCTTGGCTGTGCTTCCTCTGGGTGGCTGCCCTGTGGGCCCTTTGATCTTCCCCCGGAGCAAGGCTTGATTTGGTATCTGAGGTGGGCCCCTTGATCCATGTGAAGTCCATGTGGCGCTCTATGATTCGTCGGTGAGTGCCTCCCTTGGATCAATGACGTGGAATGCCATGTGTTTCCTTGGTGGCAGCCACCTCCTCATCCGAGTTGGCATGATTTCTCCATAGAAGGTGGGTTTCCATCTCTTTTAAGGGGTATTTCACCTACATACAAATAATCTCCAAGGACAAGTGGAGCTACATTATTCAAACCAAAATGCAAGTAAATAATGCATATGCATCCATTTATGTGAGAATATTGAGGGCTGAAAGTAGTACTTAACAGCCGTCAACAAACTCCCCCAAGCTAACCTCTTGCTCGTCTCGAAGCAAGACATTAGAGCAACTCCAGCAATGGCTCCTATTTAGAGCCTCTACTTTGTTCAATAGGGGCTGCCCCCAACTTTATGGGGCTCTAATTTTATCTCCAACTCCAGCAACAGCCCCAACTTTGAAGCCCCTACTCTCAGCTGACATGTAGGACCTACTCGTCAGTGGCTCATATCCTTTTCTTCTCCCTGTCTCTCCTCTCTCTCACGCATCTCTCATTCCTCTCTCCCCGTGCTTCATTGGCTCCACCTCCCGCCGCCGCAGCAGCAGGGCCATCCCGCCGCCCTCCTGCGCTCCTCCGCTGCCCTCCTCCGCAGCCGGCAGCTCCATCTCCCCGCCGTCGATGTCGCGCACAGCACCCCTGCCGCCACTTGTGCCGCGCGACTTGTACCCGCGTGAAGTGGCACCATGGCGCCTCCCATCTTGCCGGAGAGGAGGCCGGCCTCGGTGGATGCCCGCAGCGGCTGCACTCCTCTGCGTGGACCTCGGGAGACCGCCGTCTTCGCTGGTACACCGGCGGTGGCCGCCACCCAGATCCGGTGGAATCGAACCAGGGGCCCCCGATTTGACCCCGCTGCTGCCCTCTTTTCCGGTAGGCAGCTCCTATGGCGACGAGACAGGGAGAAGGAAGGGGAGGTGCAAGCGGCAGGGGCGGTCTCGTCCTCCTCCTTTTCCTCTGGCAACGGCGCAGGGGAGGCTTTCGTCCATGGCGCGGAAAGACGGGGCACGCGCGAGCTCTGGTCGGGCGCGGAGGCGGCGCACGTCCATGGCGGCGCGAGGCAGCTCCCGCGGTGCTCCCATGGCTGCGGGCGGCAGATCTGCAGCCGGACGCAAAGGCAACGACGCGGGGGGAGTTCGACCTCATGCCAACCGGCCGTCGTGCGCGGGACCGGCGGTCACGGACGGGTGCTCCGGCCCGCCGTCGTGCGTGGGGGAGGCGGCTCCGCGTCGTGGCACGCGGGGCAAACTGCCCAATGACAGAGTAGGGGGCTCCTCTCTCCTCCTGCACGGATAGGTGCCGGAGGGGAGGATTTGGGTGCCCCCTAGAATAGGTGCCCGAGTTGGGGGCCTGCTGGAGTGCATTTTTTTGCCCTCGGCCCCTACTTTTTGAGTTGGGGCTCAAGTAGGGGGTCTGCTGGAGTTGCTCTTAGAGACTTAGGTTGGTTGATCAGGAGTTGCTACAATGTTGTATTCTCAACTTGTGGCAAACATACAACAAAGTATTCTACCAAGAGTTGAACAAGTTGGCAATGTTCTTACCTTTCACCTGACGACGTGGGGCATATAGCTTCACCTGCCTTAGGCGGTTGAGAGATAGAATGGTTATATAGCAAATGCATAATCACTCATACCTTGATCAGCTATCAATCTGGAGGTTTTGCAAATTTTTCAAAAAGGAAAATCAGAGTTCTTCAAATGATACTCTCGGATCGCTCAAAAGTGTATGGTTCCTCACCAAGGCAATGTTGCCTTTCTTCACATCCTACTCCTAATAGGCTTATGTGGAGCTGTAGGTAGGGAAGAAATGTGGCATACTTGTCTCTCATATTTTGCTAAGTCAAAAACCGGATCCTTGGAAGAAACAAACATACATCCTGATCAAGATGTGCATAAGTGTGTGATGGATAAGAGCATGGCAAGGTGGATACTAGGCCTGGAAATGGGTGCTAGATATTACCATGCTTTATATGAGGGAATGAGGGATTGATGGTAAGGTGGACACTAGCCCCGGAGTAGGTGTCGACCGGGCATCCCTGGGCCCACCAACACACTGTGGGCCATACCCGGGAGATGAGTCCCTGTACACCTGGACTACTCGACTAGTGGGCCAGGGTGCTGGTACTGTGGACCACAAGGCAAGACAAGGCGGACAAGGACTTGTACTAAGACTAGGATAGCTTTCCATACCTTGTATAGGCTACTCCGGGTCCTACTCGAATAGTACCCTTGTACCAATCCGACTTGTAACCCTACCTCCCGTGATATATAAGGCGAGGCAGGGACCCCTCTCAAAACAGATGTAATCAATACAGAGCCACGCAGCATACAGGACGTAGGGTATTACGCACATTGCGGCCCGAACCTGTCTAATTGTGTGCCCCGTGTCTCACCATCGTGTTCCTGATCTCGACGAGCCCCACCGCACAATCTACTACTTCGGGTACCCCGTCGTAGGCTCGGTGTCTAAAACACTGACAGTAGGTACTAGTTATTACCATCTATGTGGTGGAACTCTTTCTCTTGCACATATCAATCCCTTTTTCTCCTTTTGAAATTTTCGAGACTTGGGCTAGCTCTCTTTATTTTATTTTTGCCATGCTTTTGAGCATGCTTTTCTTTTTCTTTCTCTCTTTTTTTAGCTAGCCCTTTGTCTCTATTGGAGATATTTGGAGAGGGATGAATGATACAAAGATACATAGAGTTTTATTTTGCGGAAGAATGCATAAGCAAAATGGAACAAATGATGAATGCTAACTTCCAGTGTAGAAGTTTAGCATGAACGTGTACGTGATCTTGATCAGGGGAGTATGAGTTCTAACAAGGGTCACAACAATTTGACAAAGCTCAACGAGAGAACAAGCTGCATATGTGGAGGCTAAGAGCTAGAATCTACAGTAGAGAGGGGAGTGTGAGAGAATGGGTGAAGAACACCCCCTCTCGGGTCCAATTTATAGAGCAAAGGGGCAGCACACCGCGGACTAGCCGTTGCACAACGGCTAGGAGCCGTTGGCCAAAGCTGGGCCCATATGACCGTTGCCAGGGTTCGCCCGGATCGGCTGGGGGCCCGGGGCTGGCCCCCTTTGGCAGGCGTGCCACCAACGACTATATAGAGATATACCCAGGTGCACCGGCCAAAGATTGCTCTAGAAATTGCCCAAATGATTTTTCTAAGGTTTTCAAACTCAGAAATTATTTTCAGAAATTTTATTTGGAAAAGGGAAAAGGGCTAGATAAATCTAGCATGCAGATGCAAGGTTTTGGAAAATCAAATATGCAATTTTGGAAATAAAATTTTGGGAAGGGAAACATGAGATAAGTACCAGCTTTAACCTTTTTGGTAGAAAAGACCCATCATTTTTAGTCCGACGAGTTGGACTCTTCTCAGCAGTTAATTCCACTCAGCACCCCACTCCTGAGAAGTAGAGGGTGGTTCCTTCTCAATCTTCCGCCATTCTTTCTGAATTTTCTTTTGCTTCTTTGACGGCGATTTCTTCCTTGGGGGTAAAGGCTCCATCCTTCTCCCAAGCTGCTCAACACTATCCTGCACCAAATAGCACTGCTCTTCCTTGTCCTGAAACTTGAACTTCAAGTTCCTCTTCCCAATGCGGATGCGGATTATTCCGGACCCCACATTGATTCTAGCCCGGACGTCACTGAGAAATGGTCGCCCAAGGATGAGTGGCATTCCTCTCTCGTCCTCCATATCAAGGACCACGAAATCCGCGAAGGCATAAGAGTTATTAACCTTAACCAATATGCTCTCAACAATTCCTTCTGGATATCGTATCGTTGATTCAGCGAGTTGGATAGTCTGTGCTGTAGGAGAGAGAGCTGGATATCCCAGTTGCTCGAACATGGCCTTGGACATGAGATTAACACTTGCACCAAGGTCACAAAGGGCATGCCTGATCGTCTTGTAATAGATTGTGCAAGTGATAGTTGGATAGCCTGGATCTTTCTTGTGCACAACTGCTGATTCCTCCCATGGATCGAGAATTTGTTGTATGGGCTTTCCTGCATAGTTAGAAGCACGTGTCTTCCTAGGTGGCTTACCCCACCTAGTTGACACCACACTAACATTTTCACAAGAGGATACGGGTTGCCCCGGGATCCCCCCGTTATCAGCAGATGGAACCAAAGCAGCCAGCTGAGCCAACTGAGTTTCTAACATTTTGTTGAAACTCAGCTGGCTCTTCTGAGTAGAAGAAAAACCATCAAGCTTAACGTTGAGACTTTCCAAAGTTTTATCAAGGGCAGCTAGCTTTTTGTTAACACCTTCATTAATCTCAGCTTGCCCAAAAACGAGATCTCTCAAGGAAGGTTGGTTAGGATTGTAAGAATTACCTTGGTTACCTCCTTGATAATTAGGGTGTTGTTGATTCCACGATTGGCCTCCTTGTTGAGGTGGACGATAACCATTGTTGTTGCCATTCATGTACATCACTTCCTCCTGAGTCTCCGGACAATAATTTCCTGAGTGCCCAGTGTTGCCACAGACTTCACAAGTCATATGAGAATCCATAGGCAGAGTAGTGGTGGCCATGGCAGCCTTCTCGCTGGTGTAGTCATCCAATCTCTTCATAAGAAGATCCAACTTGGCAGTAATCATGTCTGCTTCCTTGACAGTATGAGTACCCCTCGGTCATGGTTGGAGTCGTTCATCACTCCACCCTTGGTTGGAAACCATCTTCTCAATGAGTAATTTAGCATTATCAACTGTGAGTGAGAAGAATGCTCCTTGAGCAGCAGCATCAATGTGGCCTCGGGCTGTCGGAGTCAACCCATTATAAAAGCTTTGAAGAATGAGCCAATCTTCCATCCCATGGTGAGGACAGGCGAAGACATACTCCTGAAGTCTCTCCCAAGCCTCTGAAATGGATTCACTTGTTGCTTGCTTAGAACCAGAAATTCTTCCATGAAGAGCATTGGTTTTACCCAATGGGAAGAACTTCTTGAGGAATGCCTCTGAACACTTATCCCAAGTGTTAATAGCATCACGATTCGCATAGAACCATTGCTTGGCTTTCCCCAGGAGAGAGAATGGAAACAGTCGCAGACGAACAACATCCATATTTGCACCCCTGATGATGAAAGTACTGCATAGCTCTAGGAATTGTTGCAAATGGGTATTGGCATCCTCATTTGGCTTGCCACAGAATGGGCTAGCCTGTACCATTGTAATTAGACCCGTCTTGATCTCAAAATTTTCCGTCCCCATTGCCACCTCAGGGCCTTGCAGCACCTGGTCAGCAGAAGGAGCTGAGTACTCACAAAGTGTCTTCTGGGCCATAGCGTTTGACGTGGATGGTACAAAGGAAGCTGGTTCGCCTTCCGGATGAGTACGACGAGGTGAGTCGAAATGAATTCGAGCTTTCCTCACAAGTGACTCGGGATCTTCAGTGAAATTCTCCGGTAAGTCGAAACCAGTCATACACTACCTGTCTTCATCATCCAAAGATAAAAGAAGACAATCAAGGTTAGCCTGCATTGAGAGTTGTCCTAACCTACTCATAGCTTATAAACAAATGCAAAGCATAGTCATGATAATCTTGTGCCTTCCCCGGCAACAGCGCCAGAAATGCTTGTTGGTGTTTCTTAGTGCCGTCACTTTAAGAACAGATTTGAAATCCATCCTTAGTGACAACACCAAGAAATGCCTGTTGGCATCTCTTAACATCACAACTAACGACGCCGAGTTAGCGTGAACATCAAGACTTGCCAAAGGTTAATCTAAACGATCATGAACGAATCCGCAAGCGCACAGATAAACCATTGTAGCATTTCCCCAAGGAAGGAGAATATTCCAAGGGTATCGTATCCGTGGAAGGCAATGGTGGATATCATAGACTTATGCTTTTGCACTGAATGTAAACTAAGAGATAGATATAGGAAACAACAAACTCAACGGCAGGGGTAAGATAAAAGATATAAAGGGTAGTGTGACACACACACTCAAATCTACCTCTACTCTAGCACACTACGACTTAGGGGGATCATACGAGTTAGCTCTAGGTTCTAATGTACTAAACATACAAAGCTAGAAGATACAGGAGATATGCATGATCATTGCATGAGAGGGTAAGGTTCAGCACCCAGGTATAAACGAGGAGCTAGCCCGCGACGACCAGCACTCTACGAAACTAGACTTTAGACTCCTACAACAAGTACCCCAGCGCGGAGGGTTCCAAAGGATCAAACAGCTGTCACCACTGCGGACCTACCTCTATCGTTACGGGGGGTATGCTCATAACTAACGTAGCCACACAACCCAGGCACCATGCCTGTGTTGCTGCTAGACTTCACCCGGCCCGGTCTATTGTGACCCAGGATGAGAGCCACCAGAAGACTGGTCAACTTAGATCGAGTACCGTAGCTTGAACACAAACCTCATGCAACACTCTCATGCCATCTAACAAGATCAACTAAGGCTAGACATATGAACGGATACGAACTCTCTTATGTCTAGTCAATAAGATCAAAGGGTTGTGTTCGTGAAGAACACGAGCCTCTTACTTATGAACAAACACATAAGGAATGAGTTTATCATCCTTCAAGTGGATCAAAAGGTAGTGTTCATGAAGAACACAAGCCTCTAAATGATGAACAAAGGATGAACTCAAGAACATATCAAGCATATGATCTACCATGACTTTATATGAAATAGCTGAATAACTGAAGTAGATCAAAGTCATACAATGAAATAAAGATAAAAGAGAACTCATACCTAGACTCCAAAGAAGACTTGGAACCTGAAGAAGAGCTACTCTAGCCTACCCCCTAGCCTTGGAAACTAAAAGTGAGAGGAGAATGAGAGAGTGGTGTGTGTGAAATGGGAGCCCCTCCCCTTCTATTTATAGGCAAGGAGGAGGCTTGCTTCGGGGCTCAAACTCCACCAAAACACCCGGGAGTGAGGCAATGGACCAATGAGGAGCAAACACGTGCAAGGCCGGGATGAACCGACCCTAGGTCGGTTCAGCCGATCCTAGGGTCGGCCGAACCCCTAGGGCGGCCATCTCGGCTGTGCTTCCTCTGGGTGGCTGCCCTGTGGGCCCTTTGATCCTCCCCCGGTGCATGGCTTGATTTGGTATCCGAGGTGGGCCCCTTGATCCATGTGAAGTCCATGTGGCACTCTCTGATTCGTCGGTGAGTGCCTCCCTTTGATCAATGACATGGAATGCCATGTGTTTCCTTGGTGGCAGCCACCTCCTTAGTTGGTTGTTGATTGATGTCAATGGCCAACCTTCCTGAAGGACCGAATAGGCGACCAGAGAGGGGGGGAGTGAATGGGAGCCGATAAAAGTTCTTCCCGAAGAATGAACTCGGCCTATACCCCGATTGCCACTCCAATCACTCGTTCACACCAAAGAAGCTCTAGACTAGGCACACACAAGCCTACATGTCCTAGAGAGAAGCCACAAATCAAAGAGCGGCAGCACTAGACAAGAAACAAAGGACTTAGCCAAAACTGCGGGACTAGGCACGGACCGTCCGGACACGCAGGGCGGACCGTCCGCAGGGAGGGGACGGACTGTCCGCATGGCCACCCCGGACTATCCGAAAAAGCCTACCGAACCACCAGAGATGCACCTCGAAAAATTGGACTGTCCGCGAGGGACCCGCGGACTGTCCGGCCCTCCACGGACTGTCCGGCACTCAAGTACGGACCGTCCGCAAACTTCACGCCACCAAAAACTCCTGAACCAACGGATCGAAACACGAGCTCGCAAGAACACGCGAAGAACATGAAGAATAGCAGAGCTGCATGCCCCTCGCGGACTGTCCACTAGGGCCTTGCAGACTGTCCGCCAGGCACGGACAAAGCTGCTCGAGCCCGAGCCGCCCAAGGTCAACTCCTCCTTCCCTTCACCCGATCTCCCGAATCAACCTATGGATTGCGACCAAAACATAGGGGAAGATGAAGCATCTCTAGGAGATGCTATCCCTATGATATCTTGGCCTCAAACCAACTAAAACGAGAGGAATCGAGATCCTACGAAAACACCTCCATGAACTCGGGTTCCTTCAAGAACTCGCAAGTTGAAGGGGTTTCCCGGCGTTTGAGGGGTCAAGATCATACCCAAAGATGCACAAGACATCCACCCATGATCCCCTCAAAGAAATCCAAGGAAAGACACCCTCAAATCGACGAATCAACCGAAGAACAAAAGCACCCAAAAATAGCTCCGAAAAAGACACGAAAATCACAAAGAGCTAAGAGAGGGAAGGAATCACAACACCGAAAGCTTCCATACATCCAGAGGTCAGAGTCTATACAAGAATCTAGCCTAAGGAAATACTGGGAAAAGAAGCAGTCCGGGAGGATTAACCCTAGCCATCCTCCTCTACCTTCTATTTATACTTAGTCTTCTGGAGGTGGCAAATGACCCAACTACCCTTAGTGCATAAATGTAAGATACACACCCCTCAGGGGCATTTTGGTCCAAGTCAAGCATATTCTCATTGAGCGGAGACGCTTCCACCGTGAACTCGCTTAGCCTCGACGCAAGCCCCGCGATCACGCCACGTGCCCCCCGCCTCGAAGCTTCTCGGCGCTCCCGGATCACCGTCTCTGTCGTGTTGGGCCTTCGGCCTTGGTTTTGAGGCCCAAACCAAGAAACCGTCCACCGATGGTTTTGTGGGCAAACCACCAAACCCCGCATGCAAGCTTCGGCCTCGAACCGCTACCTTGCACCGGCCTATGTCCATGACTTCAGCTCGCCCTTCTTGCACCATGCGGCTCGCACTTGACCCCATCGGCCATCGGGTCCATCGAACCAAGCCTATTTGCCTCTCCATCACCCGGAGGCCACCACGTCATAGGCCTTTCACACTTGTTCTTCACCTGCACCAACACGAGTCAAACCGCAACCTGCACCTGCAATACTGAGCCAAGCATCAGTCCACACAACGTTGTCAATCACTCATCACTGAGGAGCGACCCACCACTGGTCTTTGGACGCTCCTGGTCCTCACCCCCCTGAAATTTTTTGATTAAGATCATTCATTAGTTGTAGAAGATGATCAATCTCATAGTTAAATGTAACACATACATAGTATAGAGGAACTTACACTTAACCGTCCAACAAAACCATCGATAAGGTTTTGATCTTGTTTGTAATGTTTCAAATGGATTAGGATAGGAACGAAATCCCTAACAATGACACCAGCCTCAGAAGCGAATTTCGTAGCTTGCACAAGGTCATGTGGCCTTTTGAACCCATCAGCAACAGATATGGGCAACTTCTTCTTCATTGCCCTTGTCATCCTATCAAGTAATATTCCCCTTGTTGGTGGCCTAGGCCTTCTTGGATCTCTTTGGGCAAGCTCTACAAAATAAAAACAATTCAGAATGTTAGTACTCCTCAAATATTGGTAGTGGAACTAAACTGCAGAATTTAAATGCAAATGACATTTACCTCCATAACCCGTTTGTGTCTGTTCTTCATGGAGCTCAACTTCTTGGACCTCATGGTACTCCTCATGTTCTCCACCAAGACCATCATTGTCATAATCTCCATCGTAGGACCAGTCATACTCGTACTCTCTTGGACTATGTAGACCATTGTCATCTTCGGCTACAGGAGGCAATTCTTGCTGAACTTGATCAATTGTTTCAGTTGGCTGCTGCCTTGTCGAGGACCGTGTGTTGACGCCACGAGGTCTCTCATTTGAAGTATGTTTCCTGGCTCTCTTAGATTGTGTTGCTCCGTGAGTTGGTATATCTTCAGCAAGTCTCTCATTTGGAGGACTAGTCCTCACTTGCTTACTTGATCTTGCACCTCTTGGTAGCATTTCTTCTGTACGTCTACTATGAGGAGCCTATAGTAGGAGAAAAACATGTGAAATAAGGAAATGCTACTATAGTAGTAAAACATGCAACTGTGCATCCCATCCCAAGGCACCTCAATCACCGCAAGGGGAACATGCTCCTCGTCTAATTCTGCATCATCATCATCATCGGTGTCTCCCTGAACCTGCTCCTCAGCTTCAGGGAGATACTCTGAATCATCTGTATCTTTAGCACGTCAACCCTGTACCTCTTTCCTAATTCACCTTGAAGGGACTGATTCATTTCCAATTGATTTTACAGCTGATGGGAGGCCAAGTTCTTCAAACCTTCTTTTAATCTCTGCTATATTGTTGTCCTGCTTCCTCTCATAATCACATTTTGAAGTTTCTTACACGCAAAATCACATAGGGTAGGTCAGGATGCTGCATTGATGGAAATTCTAATTAATAACACCTCTGATTAATAAACACCTAACAACAAAGTTCTGTGCATTAACAACACCTATAATTTACATGATACATATTCATGCAAACCATCATAACAACAAGTTGTCTACCCAACCCATTATCAGTTATAAAGGGAAACCATCATAACAAAAAGCATCATAATCATCTTAAACTGAACTTTCACAGAAAATCAAACCGTAGCTGCTTATCATATATATCAAATTTGATGCTGGACACTCATATTGGACAAAATAAAATAGGAGCTATAGATATCAATCACATATGTATCAAGTAAACAAGAGTCCCTATAGCATATCTATCAGCAGATAAACAGTCATTCAACCAAAGAGTAGGCCTAACGACATATCAATGATATTCCTAGTAAGTTAACCATTAGTTTATTTAGTCAGAGCACACCTATACTACTCCACTCAATTATATATCCTCCAATTCCCAGAAAGTAAACCATCTAGGTTAATAGAGTGTGGTACACGGTAATCACATTCAAATCCACCTTGAGCTCCAAACCCTAATCCACGCGTCTCAATCCTAATCCTCTATCACAAATGTACTAGAGTAAAGAAATTCTAGTGACCTCGAGCTCCAAACACTAATCCACAAGTCGACGTTGTAGGGATTTGGCGTACCTGATACAACACTACATCGAGTCATTACCATACTTCGTCGATGTGGTAGCGAGATCAGGTCGGAGTCATCGTCGGCATAGTACTCTGGTTCTGGTGGCAAGATGAGGTAGCAGATCTGAGTCCTAGTGGCGATGGTGAGGAAGCAGACCCGGCCGTGACGTTGTGTGTCTACAAGGTGCAAACCCGACCGGGGTGTTGTGCATCGTCGAGGTGCGGAACCGGCCCGGGCTTCGTGCGTCGTCGAGGTGCGGACCTGGCGGGGTGTCGTGCGTCGTCGAGGTGCAGACTCGGCCGGGCAGTGGGCGTCATCGAAGAGGCACCCACGGTGGCGGCTAGGGTTTGGAGAGGGGGAGAGGGAGAGGAGAGGGAGAGGCCGAGAGGGGTCGGCGGGGGCGTCGTTTCAGATGGAGTGGGTGGGTGTTTTCGTAATTTCACATCCCGCGCCCACACTGTGCGCCCGGGGGGGGCGGGGGGTTTCATATCTCACTGACAGGTGGGCGGGGTGAGCGTGCGGGGGTTCAGAATTTGACAGCCATGCCCGCGCTGTGCTGCTGAGAGGGAATGAGAGGTGGCCCTAGTTTTGAAATGAGATTGGGATAGTATGATTTTTGGCTTTGAACAAATCCATATTTAAAATATACTCGAATGGAGAAATGCCTAAAACGGAACTTGTAGAAATTGATTTTAGAAAAAAATTAGGAAGAAGAATCAACCCATTTGGAGTTTGTATGAGGAAGAAAAATGGTTTACAAGTTTTAGCTGAAGATTAAAAACAAAAATTGCACTTGCTAGGAACTGGGATGAACAAGTGTGGTTTCTCTTTTTAATCTTTGACTATAACTTGTAACTAGTTTTTATGCCTCATACTAACTCCAAATTGGATGATTCTTTTTTCTAAAGTTTTTTTAAAATCACACTCTATCAAGATAATGTGTTGATTTTGGTCATTTGTGTTGTGATAAAGTTTGAAGAATTCAAAATTTGAATTGTTTTTCAAAGTGACAAATGTAGACCAGATTTTGAAACCCGAAATAATTTCAGCTGAAGAAGTGATGAATACCAAAGTTTCATAACTCAACAAGATCTAAAACTTTCTCAAATGAAAAAATGATTTCAGTAACAGTTTATTAGGGATAATTCAAACTTACATCTCGAATTTACAGAATCATAATTCAAATAATATCATAAAATGCTCCGATGGTTCTACGAATTGACGTGGTGACATAATTTAGGTTCATAAACTTGTCATAAAAATTTCAAATGATTTCAGTAATGACGGAACATACATTGTTTAGAAATGGATTCATGTGTGACATAGTTTCATGAAATGTGTCACACCTGATTTTTCAAAGAAAACCAAATGCATCTCATATGTGCGCCAGGATCAAGTTTACACACATATGATAGACGTCATGAGTGAAATATCCATAAACAGCATTAAAAACATACAAGAGTTAAACCATTACATTATCTTTATTACACTCAGACGTTAGACTCGAAGGTCTTTAAAATGAACAAACGGTAACTAGACTAAGCAACTCCGTCTTCAGCTTCCACAGGCACATGACTAGGGGTACGCAAGCCTCAGAACTCATCGAAGTCACTGAAGTAATCTTCTCCAGTGTTCTCCTCTGAACAGCGGGTAAGCAAGGGTGAGCACACTTATGGTTGGAGCTCAGCAAGTAGGGTGAAAGTGGAAGGCTAACAAGGATAGGCTAAGGTTATGTAGCGGTTAGCATTTTTAAAGTTGGTCAAATTTTATTAGCAAGCACCTATTTACTAGGTGTAAGTTTATACCATCCCACTTAGAAAGACTTTAGAAAACTTTCCATCCCAAACCATGCATAAACCACAATTTAATTCCATCTTCAAGTTTAATTATCATGTGAGGGTCTAGGCCGCTCTTAACCGTGAGCACGGCTGATCGATCAGTTTTAACTCTGCAGAGGTCGTACACTTTACCCACAGTTTGTGTTCCCCATGTTGCCCGGGTTGATCAGACCCTTAAACACTGCCGAGGTGAGTGGCTAGGGGTCCACTACGAAGCCTTTACAAAGGCATGCAAAAGACCAACAACCCGCATAGTTACAGATCAGGGCGGACCATAACCCTCCCTAGTGGTCAGCACCTTAGCAAAGGCTGCTACCCCAAAAGAACCGGGCTATACCCCTGCAACCCTGATCCCCCTCTGCTCCTTTCGGATAAGGTCATCAGTACAATCACACACCTAATTAATTGGCTAAGCCAGAGCCATATGGACTGTGGTTGCACTGTTTTCCTGGGTGGTTCTCCATGTTCCGATTATAACATATGATCTTGTCATTATGAAAGCATCATCTTCGCCATAGTTATCATGATTAACATTCATCATTTTTGTAAAGATTCATTTGAACCATCCCAAGGTTTAGCATCTAAGCATTTCTACCCAAAACATTTATTTAAAAGGGTTGTTCAAGGTAATGAGGATAAAAATCTAGTCATGTCCTTAAAAAGGTAATTTCCCATCAAATTATGCATAACAACATTAAAAAGTAAATATTAATTTAATATGCAATTATTTAGGATAAAGAGGAATATGCAGAGGGAGAAGTCCACTTGCCTTCCTTGCTTAAACACTGGGGTTCTTCTTCTTCAAAAACTTGCTCTTGATCCACTTCAACTGGTTGCTCACTTGAAACCGGTACGATGTCTACGAGCACACATGAATACATTCAATAAATAAAACAATACACCAAGTATGGAAGACTTAAAAAGAGGACAAGGTTTGGCTCTAGGACCGCGAACGCAAAAACACTCGGAACTATCAGGAGATTTGGATTATATCACACAAAGCTATGTGCTTGGTATATTTTAATTCAATAAAGAAGTGCATAGGTTTTTTCAGAGAAATACCCTATTTAATAATTAAGCAAGTTATTTTATATTTAAAAGACGATGTAAACTTAGTCCAATTTTATTTGTAAAATTCAAGTATGATTTATGCAAATTAAACATTTAATTTAAAAGAAGCATGTAAAACATCTAAGCTTACAACTTTATGTTTCGAGTTGTTCTAATCAAATTATAATTTAAAAACACATTTATATTCATATTAATCAAATTAACATTTAATTAAGAAAACTCGGGATATAGCCTATGTTGCTTTTATTTAGAAAACAAATTGCATAATCATTAATCAAATTAACTTTAGTATGAAAACACGAGGGTAAACTCTAATTAGATTTTAATTAGAAAAGCATGTGTATAAGGATTTAATCACATTTAAATATTTAAATAAATTATAAAACAAAGAACATGTTCAACATTGGTCCTAACACGTACTTTGAGTTGATACGAACCTAACGCAACTTGAAACGGTGGAAACGGAGCTAAAACGCAAAAGATACGGCCAAAACAAGGTTCAGGGGCTTTTGTGTGAAGAAACTAGGCTTCCAGGGGCTTAACTGCAAGAAACCAGGGGCTAAAACATAATTACGTATATAAACCGGAGGTTTATAACGTAAAAAGGCAAGTTTGGACCTCGGGTGGGAAAAACTAGGAAGATCAGGGGCTTAAACAGAAGAAACAGGACCTGTTTGTAAGGTTCTTTGAAGGTGGAAGGATCTTTTTGCGAAAACCAGAAACTATGGGGGCTCTTTAACAAAAACACCAGCGGCGGGCTCTGTTGACCGTTATGCGGTCTGTTGACCCGCAGGCCGGGCCGATCTGGGCCGTAGATCAAGGCGTGGATGGCCGGGGAAAAAGAGAAAGCTCAGGGGGCTAGACACAAAAGGAAGGACCTAGATGTAAGGATCTTAACCGGTGGAAGGGTATGGTTGTGATTTTAGAAAACCCAGGGGATCATTTGCAAAAAGCCCGGCACGCGCCTGGGTTGACCGGTACGCCGCTGTTTTGACCGGGACGAGGACTGATCCGGGCCGTCTGGATCAGATCTGACGGCGTGTGCGGCCTGCAGGCGACGGACACGCCGGAGGGGGGGGCAGCGCACGGCGGCCAGCTCGCCGGAGCAGGTCGATCCCGAGCTCAAGGCCACGATTTGGAGCGCGGAGCGGCGCTTTGTGAAGCGGTGGAACATGCGCATGCGTCCAGGGCAACAGAGTGGCGGCTAGGGCGACGGACGGGAGCCACCACGGCCGGCGGCGGACGGCGGTGGCAGGGCACGTGGCTGGCGAGCTACTGCGTGGTGAAAAACGCACGGGAGTGCTTGAGGGGCACCCTCACCTTGCTGCGGAGCTGCGGATGCAGAAGAGGGTGACGACGAGGTAGCGGCGAGGGAGACCGAGGACGGCCGGCTCCGGCGGACGGCGGAGCACGGGCGGAAACGCGTAGCTCTATCCGGCAGGGAAGAAGGGCTCTGGCGCGACAGGACCCTCGGTGGACGATGCGCGAGACGAGCGAAGACAGGGAGACTCGGAAGGCGTCCACCGGCGTCGAGGGGGAGGGAAAGGAGGTGCACAGGGGCTCGACCACGGCTTTATACAGAGGAGAAGGGAGGAGAGGGGAGAGGCCGGCGGCCGGGTGGGCAAGGGCCATCAATGGCCATGGGCGGCCGTTACTGGAGAAGGAGTGAAGGAGGGGAAACGGAGGAGAAACTGAAGGGGGGTTAAGGAGGGGCGGCGGCCATGCTTCAATGCGCCTTGAAGGCCGGCTTGAAGGAGGGGGAAGGCGGGAAAGCCGGGGCAATGGCCGGCGGGCGCACGGTTGGGATGCAGGGTAGGGGAGCCGGAGGAAGGGGAAAGTCCTGATGCGTGGGGCCGGGGCGTCAGCGGGAGAAAGGGGGAAGGGGAAGTTGGGCTGCCGGGCCGCCTGGAAGTTGGGCCGCGCGGAGGGAAACTGGGCCGCGGCGCACTTGGGCTGAAAGGGGAGAGGGGAAAGGGTTTTGGGGTTTTTTTTTCTTTTTTTTTCAAAACCTTTCCTTTTCTTTTCAAACCTTTTCAAACATTAAAACTTTTCAAATTTTCAAACTAATTTTAAAAACTTTTAAAACTTCACACCATCACACAAAAACACCATGCAAGGCCAAAAGATGATGCACAAACACTTATTACTTCTAAAATTATTAAAATGTTAGTTAAATATTTAAAAGCCAAAATTATTTGATAATTTATTTAAAACCTGAGAAACAAAATCTATAGCACCATGTTGCTTACATTAATTTAGTGATGGAATTTAGGGTGTTACAAAATGTGACTTGAACATGAACTGTATCATACTTAACGAAATTTTCGAATTCATATGCACTTCAAACTTGACCATAAGCTTGTGTTTAGTTTATTATTGCAAAATACGAAGTTACATTAATAATGTTTGTGCAAAACAAATAATTTTTCTAATCGGTATCTAGGAGGAACTAGATAGAAGCATATAAATAGGATCTGCAAAATAGAATCTGTACAAAACAATATCATTAAAGAAAAGAGCATGATTTTAGAAAAAATTAAGGGAAAACGTCGAATTCGGATTATGTTTGACGAAGAAATACTAGTTACAAATTTTATTCCAAATTAAAAGAAGAAATACCAACTATCCCTGTGTTCTTCACCTCCAAGGCAGCCAAGCCAATAGCGTGCTGACACGTGCTGGCCCTTATCATAATAGAAGAACTAAATTTGTTTCAATACATGTACACAAACATAGAAATGGCGCAGTGGTGGGACGTCTCACACATTAGCAATTGGTCCCGGGTTCGAGTCGCAGCTCCCCCCAATTTTTACACAACTTTTTTCAATTTTTTTAAAAATGGGGCGACCAACCCCGGATTCAAACCCTGATCACCAGCCTCACAATGAAACGATCTCACCATTGCGCTACTTCAAGTGATTTCAACAGAGTGCATTCCATTATTTACTTATCCGATAACATAGCCATCGACATACAACTGCATCATCTTCTCCTCTTCCCCCATCCCATGCCTATTTCCTCGCCTCGGCGTCTCCTCCAGTTCTCCTCTCACCTGCCTCGACGTCTCCTCCTCACCGGCTACCCCCTTCCTTCGTCGAGAGATCCGCCAGGCCACCTGCCATCAGTGCGACCCGGAAGTGCTCTACGTAGGCCCGTCGCCAAGATCGCGACAAGTGGGTCCGCTTCTTTGAGATGCGCCTCCCTTCCCCCTCCATCGACGGGAGCTCCACCGACGGAGATGGCGGGCCCATTGGGAACAACAGTGGTAACAACCCTTCCAATGCCATCGATTTGATCTCGAGTGATGAAGAGGAGATCTCAAACGATGAGGAGGAGATTTGGACTGAGATGACCTGTAAGAAGAAGATGAAGGGGATGGAGAAGCCTACGAAGAAGAAGGGGAAGGAGAAGGCTTCAGAGGGAAGGGGAAGGAGAAGGCTTCAGAGGGGAAGGGGTAGGCTTCGCAGGAGAAGGTGACCTCTCAATTTCGCCAACACATCAATTTTGCATGTCCTTTACTATTGATTAATCTGAATTCATATATGTTGGTGGAATATTTACTAATACCTAAAGAATTATTACTTTTGGTAATCTTGTTATTTACTTAATGTTTTGCTATCATTGTTTTCCAAACCGTCATTCTGTAGTAAATTGACAATTATGGTGTCTTTCAACAATATGAGAACCTGACCACTGACCATGGCCTTTGAAACGAAGATGTGCAACGTGCAAAATGGCAATTGTTTGCACGAACACTTAATGACCATCTTTTGTTCTTGGGTGTATGAATGGAGTGTTTGTTTCGTTCTACTAGTTGCTCTATGCAAAAATCTATTGATTAATCTGCTAGTTGTACATTAGGTTCTTATGTATATGTTCATTTTGGGTGCTTATTTAATCTGCTAGTTGATTAAAATGCGATAACTCTGCCAGTGAGATTTGCTAGTTGTGTATGTGGGTAGGGTGCATCAATCTGTCTAGCTTCCAAATATAGTGGTAACATAGCAGCAAAACCGAACACTATCAGTACTTTGTCAATGATTTCAGTGAAAATTTGTTTTAGTATGAATTGACTGCTATCCTCTGTCGATTACTGCTATCCAATCTGAATGTGCAATTTCGCAAGATCGTTTTGAGAAGAAGAGGGAATTGCAGAAGAAGATAGTAGCGACAAATAAGAGGATCAGTTTAATTAATGTTGAGCTTTCGACCGAAAAGCATAAGATGAAGTGCCTTGAGCGTCAACTAGCAGATTTGGACAAGAAGCCATCTGACATGTAAAAGATGGAAGCAATCTGGGAGTTGAAGCTTGTTTTGATTTTGGTGGCTGCCGCATTAGGGACCAACATTAGCAAGACTTGTTTTGATCTGTGTTTTGTTGTAGGCTGTTGGTGTCCCTGGGTCATAAGCTATCTATGAATATGTATGTATCTATGTATATATGCTATCCATGAACATTTGTCTATTACTGAATCTCGAGCTGCTAATCTCGAGCTGCTAATCAAAATGTGTCATGTATATATGCCCTCTATTACTGAATCTCGAGCTGCTAATTAGCTGCCCAATGTCATGATTGCTCTCCACCTGTTGCGCGAATAATTGGTTGTTATTTTCAACTTATTTCCAAGAGATATCTAATAGCTATACACTGGAAGCTCCTATATTGTAAGGGTGTTGTGTGCAAGTACATACAAGCTGATCTCATACAGTGAATGTCTGGACACTGTGTCTAGCCAAAATTGGGTTTGAAAATTCAAGTTTACGAGCTGATCTCATACAGTGCAAGACAAGGCATCATCAACTCATCATCTCATAACATTTCAAACATTAACATCTAAAACATTGCAGATTTGAATACACTAAGTATGGTTAAAGGTTCCGAAAAATCAAAATATTCGCATTATTAACCAAATCCTAGGTGGCCAAACAAAAAACTCAAATCATCTGTGCTACAGAAATATAATAGAGCCACTTGCATCTATCAGATCTACATATGCCATTCCTAGCTCTGGAACAAGCAATATGTGACCACCAAGCACCCATCTCACTACAATGTTTAGGAAGTCGACAATTGCACCAGTACAGACTGATCCATCTTACCTCTTGTTCTGCAACATTAATCAGAATGTTAGTAAAAGAAGATGGATAATTACATCTGTGTAGATGCATATATAAATATAAGATTTGACAAGCATGGACTAGCTCACTAGCAAAATAAGAATTCAAGCACACAAATAACTGATTTCAAGCTACAACAAGTAATGTAGTTCCACTTGATCAAGAATTAAACTACAACAAGTCCTACTACTATTCCATTAATAGATCCAGGGTTACTGCTCAGATTATTACATAGTGGAGTGGCACAACACACAAATATTTGAAAATATTGTCATAAATGAGAGTACCCTAATGGAAGTGTTGCTGACCTTTTGTTGGTTCTAGCAGTTTCAGAGATCATCATCATCGCTGTCAGCATCTTGGCACATGTCATCTTCAGTGTTTTCATTGCCACCATCACTCAAATATTGCATTATAGTGTCATCTTCATCTTCCTCCTCATCTTCATCTACAACAATGTTGGCTTGCCTCCTGTTTCTTATAAGTTCATCTAGAAGACCTTCAAATCTAGTAGCACCTCCACCCTAATTATTGGCCTCAGCCTCAGCACCATCTATTTGTTGCACTTCACCATCACCATCACCTTGCTGCACTTCATGCTCTGTAGGAGAACAGTAATCATCTTGGTGTACATCATGAGCAAGGCCACTTTTTTCAGCCACATTATACATGTCCCTATGTTCAAATTTCTACACCACTCACCAATTCTTTCCCAAAGCTGTTTCTTCCATGTAGAATACCTTTGTCGATTGAGTTGCCAAAATGAAAGGGTCAGACTTGTACCACAATGACTGAATGTTGATGGATTTGAAATGTCCATTATCTCTGATGCCTACTGTCTTGCCTCCTGCCTAATTGTACCAATCACATCTAAAAAGAACCACAGTCTGATCGCATTGTAGATTGGCATTATACTGCAACTCAATAATCTCCTTAAGGACTCCATAAAAATCAGTGGCACGATCGTCATGAGTACCTTCAGTCAATACACTACTGTTCTGAGTCTGCAAGTATTTCTCACGGTCCACGGTGTTATACCGGACTCCATTGACAATGCAAGATGCAGAAAACCTCACTCGAAGATCAGGACCACAAGACAGAGCAAACAATCCATCAGTAACCTCTTCTGGATGATCATTGCGCTTCTTGGCAATCTGGGGTTCAAACAAAGAATACAAGGTTAACACCAATGAGATAACTCACATTACAACATACATAAAGCCAGTTGGTGACTACTAGTGCAGGACACTTACATGGCTCCTAAACTATCTATGAAATGCCTTTTCAAGCCTTTTCTCAATATCATGTGACCCTTCTGTTAATAAATCTTCCCTGCATATGTTGTCACAAAAAACAAGCAAAAATCAGGAAATCTTCACTTGAAATTCAGGAGATTATAATTTTGCAAATAAAAATGATACTTACTCCAAATATGGCTCAACTTCTTCACAATTGTTTAGAACATACCAAACTAGTTTGTCCATCATCTCATCATCAATGTATTGTCTCCTGTCGGCTCCTATGATTTTGACACCATGCATGAAAACTGAGGTGTCACTAACTAATGACCCATCACCTACATCCTGGTTGAACTTGGTTTCAGCATCCTACATACACCTCAAACAAAATGTCAAGGTGTCACTTGCAGCATAGGCCTCTACAATTGGTCCTTCCGGCCTAGCCCTGTTCCTCAAAAAATTCTTCAAAGTACCCAATCTCCTCTCTATTGGGTACATCCATCCATACTGAACAAGCCCTCTAATCAATGCCTCATCAGGTAGATGCACAGCCAGGTGCACCATGACATAAAAAAGGCTGGCAGGAATACTTTCTCAAGCTTGCAAAGGATTACTGGGATTTTGAGCTTTAATCTTTCCACCACATCTATCCTTAGATTTCTACTACACAATTCTCTGAAGAAGTTCCCGAGCTCTGCAATTGCTTCATCCACACCTTTCCTTACCAATCCTCTTAAGGCAACAGGTATGATCCTTTGCAGTAGTACATGGCAACAATGTGTTTTCAGCCGGCCCTGCAACTTGGTACCATTTGCACTTATGAATTTGCCTAGGTTGGCTGCAAACCCATCTAGAAACTTCACACCTTTGAGGCATTTGCAAAATTTAACTTTATTCTCCTTGATCAATACATAGAAAGCGTCTGGCTTCACAACTGAGTTGCCATCCTGTTGCAAGTGCAGATCATGTCTAATGCCCATATCGCGCAAATCCAACCTTGCATTATCGGTATCTTTGGTCTTGCCCAAAATTTCTAGTAATGTGCCAAGGATGTTCTCACAGATGTTCTTTTCTATGTGCATAACATCAAGATTGTATGGCAACAACAAATCTTTCCAATATGGTAGCATCCACAACAAAACTTTGCGACTAAAAATTTTGGGCCCGCTATCCTCCCCACGCTTCCTTTTCCTGGGTGGAGGTGCTGGATGCTTTCCTGGCCTGACATGTTTCACTTTCTCCAGCTGCTCAAGGACCTCTTTAGTACTGAACTTACACGACACATCCCTCATTTCAGGGCGGCCATCAAAAGCCAAGCTTCTCCGCCAAGCATGATCCTTTGGAAGAAAACAGTGATGGCCAATGTACCCAATTTTGCCCCTCAGTGCACATGATAGAGGATTTTTGTCACAGTGGATACAAGCATAATAGCCTTTAGTGGTTCGCCCCGACAAGGTGCTCAGTGCTGGATAATCGTGTATGCACCACATCACAACGGCATGGAGATGAAACTTTTTACCACTCAGGGCATCATAAGTGCTTACTCCACTCTAGAGTTGAAGCAGTTCTTCTACTAGAGGCTCCAAATACAAGTCAAAATATTTTCTAGGACATGATGGACCAGGGATGAGCAAAGACATAAAGCAGTTTGCTGGATTGACACATTCCCATGGCGGCAGGTTCAGAGGTGTTAGAAGCACGGGCCACATACTATATTGAGTGCTCATGTTGCCAAATGGGTTGAAACCATCTGTAGCTAAGGCAAGCCACAATTTCCTCGGATCCTTTGCAAAATCTTTAAACTTACTATCAAAATCCTTCCAAGCCCTCCCATCAGCTGGATGGCTCATTACATTCTTGATTGGCCTCCTACTCTCCTTGTGCCATTGGGTCTCCTGAGCTGTTTGTTTCATTGCAAACATCCTCTTCAGCCTTTTTATAAGTGGAAATTGCCTCAAGACCTTATGAGGAACCCGCCTTTTTCCATCACCATCTTCCCATCTATATTCACCACAAATTGGGCACACTTCTAGCTTGGAATAATCCTTGTGAAACAACATAGACTTTCGAAACAACACACAGTTGTTCTTGCACACATGGATTGATTCATATGCAAGGCCCAGTTCACCAAGATACTTCTTCGCCTCATCATAAGAACTTGGAAATTCACGCTGAGGGAATCCCTGGAACAATACCTTCATGAATGCACTAAACGTTGTACTGCTAACTCGATAGCGAGACTTGATATAAAGAAGTTTCACTAGAAAGGAGAATCTAGAGTGCTCTAATCATGGGCACAGTTGTCGCTTGGCATCGGCAAGAACTTTGGTAAATCTTGGATTCCTTCCATCTGCCTCTAATGATGTGTACAAATCTGGTAGCATCTCTGTGACTTCGTGATCATCATCTCGGCCATCATCTTGGTCATCCTCACCCAAATTTATCCCATCATCATAATCATATCTATCATGGTGCACCTCCTCCTCTCCGGACTCAATAATTTCAGCATCTAGAGACTCCCCATGATGAATCCAGCGAGTGCAAGTAGGCAACATTCCAAAGATGTGTATATGGTCATTCACTTCTTGTTGATGCCGTAAAACTTTGATTAACACATCTGTGGCATGGACATTTTATCTTGTTGTCTTCAGGGTATCTTGCTCTAATAAATTCCATGAACTCTTCCACTCCATCCATGTAGGTAGGTGTGAATGGTTTCAAATGAACCCAACTTCGATCCATCTATTTTCGCATAAATGTGGAAATTCAGAACACAACAACATAAGAAAACTTTCAGGAAGGCAGTAATATAAGGGAAAGGCAGATGCAACAAAAAGTAAACTTTGAGAACATAGCAGCATTGACTCAATATTAAAGAATTCAGCCATGGCCATTGGCCTTTAATGTTAATGTAAGCCTTCAGTTTAAACATGTCCGTAGCTCCAGGAATGAAAAGATAGGTGCTAAACATGGTAGCTCCAGCACAATACATGAGAGTATAGCAGGCCAAATTTCATTGTAGGATGGTTTTCTAGACCACAACACATTCAAGCCAGCAGGCCAAATTATGGTCCAAGGCATTGCATGAGAATCAAAAAACAAATTACAATCTGCACATAATCAATTTCTTCCATTATGTAATTATATTCAAAGTGAGTTAGATCCAGATCACAGGTTTCAATATAAATTTAGGCAATTGGAGGCACTACAACTAAGGTTCAGAGTATGGATGCATGCAAATGTGCTGAATCTCTACAAATTTTATTCATCCATTATGGACCTTCCCAAATCGCCCGACAAGCCCATGTCTTCCTGCTAACTAGTTCTACTAGCTACATCTAAGGAAAAAAATTACTTGGACCAAAATCATGAGAAGAAATGCATTCCAGTATAGATACTAACTAGATTGAATTCTAACCTGAAGTCTATGCTGCGGGGACACCGTCGTGGGACCGAGCCGTCACCTTGCAGTCGCGGGGACACCACCGCAGTCCGCCGAGGATGCCGCCATGCAGCAGCCGCCGTCCGCCCGCCGGGGATGCCGTCTCCGTCCGCTTGCCGGGGACGCCGCCATGCAGCAGCCGCAGTCACTCGCCGGAGACGCCGGGAACGACTCCGCCCCCCTTCATGCGCCGGGGACGCCACCACGCAACAGCCGCAGCCGCCCTGGACAGAAGCGAATTTGTTTCGGTCTGTTTGTTTATTGAACATAGGAATTCATGTTATACTATTAAATAAACAAATATGTACTCCTCCAATAGATAACGTTGAGTGGTGCAGTGGTAAGACCTCATCTCCGGTGTCGTCCTGTCTACGGTTCGAATCCCGAGGAAAGCACCATTTTTTGCTGAATAAAAACCTAGGCCACCCAATGGTACGACAGCCCGTGTCGTCTCCGTGTGCAGTGGTAAGAAAGGCCGGCCCAATGTTTACCTGGGTTGGTTATTAAAAAAGGTCGGCCTAATGCACTTGGACTGCTTATTAAAAAAGCACCTGGGCTGGTTGCAGGCTGAGGGAGAACGAAGAAGGCCGGCCCAATGCACCTGGGCTAGTGGCCCACCGATTCTGTCTAGTGGTTCCAAGAGGCGTTGGGCCCACGTTGCCACATGGCAGTAGGACCGCACTAGTGGGGTCCATGTTGACATGTACAGCCACGTGGTCGTGCGATCGGGCCCACTTGTGGTGGCCCATTGATTCTGTCCAGCGGGACCAAGGGGTGGTGGGCCCACGTAGTGACGTGGCAGTGGGGTACACTGCATGGTGGGACCGTTGCGGTGGACAGCCACGTGGTCGTGCGACTGGGCCCACCTGCAGTGGCCCACCGAATCTGACCAGCGAAACCAGGGGTGGTGGGCCCACGTAGCCACATGGTAGTGGTACCACTGCGTCGTGGAACCGCAGTGGTGGGGTCCACGTTGACGTGGACAGTCATGTGGTCGTGCGACTGGGCCCACCTGTGGTATGCGGGACCCGTACCCACGGTCGGACCCACAATTACACGTGGTTGCATGTGGGACCAGATCCGTGTTATCTTTTTAAGTTGTTTTGTGATGATAACATTATTGTTCTGTGACGTCCATTTGCGTTCTTCATTGGTTCCTCACAGGCAGAACTGAAATGATTCATCTGTGATAAACAGGTTCGTTGTTTGGTGACGATTCACTACGTTTCGTCATTATTTTTAGTGGCTTGGTGCTGTCACTCGTTATCTGTGACGAAGTAACAAAATTCGTCATGGTAGAGACCACATCCATGATGAATAATCAGAACGTCACTAGGAAATCGTCATAGATATTCACATTTCCACTAGTGTTTGGTTAACATGTGAAAGGAATCAATGCTACTATTGCCTAAGATGAGGAGGGGTGAATTAAATTAGGCAAACTTAAAAGCTTATCTTAAGGATGCCACTAATTGCATGAATATAAGCTAGATCATAGTAGCTAGATATGGATCTATGGTGGATCTAATGTGGAACTTCCCACCCATAAAGTGTTTCTCTACATAGAGACAATCCTAGCAAGAACTACACTAAGAAAGTAAAGGCACTCAAGTCGCTAGTATGAAATGTGGAAACATAAATGAGTGGGTTAGATAAGCTAAACACTAAGCATGATGATTTATTACATTGTATCGATAGACAAATACCACCCCTAGTTTGCATTGCAACTTCACTAATGATATGCTCCTGGCCACAAAGTCTCTCCCGTTCATGGTATTGGACTCTCCAAAAAGCCTATCTCCAATGCAAGCTGGATGAGAAGCTTGCCACAAATTCAAGGCTCAAACTCCCCCTCTTCTATCACCAAAATATGACATCCCCATTGTGAAGCTTCTCCATGAAGTAAGGGGTCTCCTCATCCTCTACACGAGGTCATCATCGCTGCTCCACACCAAGGTGAAGAATCATGGACTTGTTGGCAACACCTTGATCACTCTCACTCTAGGCCTAATATAGCACTCACCTTCTAAATTTGTGCTAGTTGGCTTTGGATGATCACTTTAGAACTTTTGTTGGAAGGATGTGTTCTTGATGTGTCTTGCACTCCAATGGTCTTGATAACACTCAGTAAGAGAGTATAGTTGGTATAAATAGTCCAACACATCACATAAGTCATTGCTCCAACAACTAGTAAAAGTTATTGAGCACTGAAATATATATCTAATGGTCACATTTTGGTAGCATCAGATATTTTGGTGACCACTTTTCCCATATGGCCATTAGACCCTCTATTGTTCAATGCTCCGATGCTTTGCTTGATGCTCTATCTGACCTTTCAATGCAGCTCTTGTTTTTCTTAAATCTAGCCAATATGCTATATCCATACATTTATTTGGTGCTTGCTCTAACACTTGCAACTTTAACCCATTAGATATTCCAATGACTTTTTCCTCCTCTTGTCAACTACACTGTGAGCTTTTTAGTGTGACACATATGAAGCATACATCATCCAATCTTTGTGTGCATGAGGTTCTTCTACTGTAGCACTATGCATTGCTCTAGTGCTTTATCCAATGCACCATCAGATATGTGGTGAGGTAGGGTTTCTTCAATTTGAGTAGTTGTGTACCAATTTATCTAGTGCAAAGCTCTGACACTTCATCCGATGCCTCAGTGGATATTCTGATTATGTATATCTTCTTCAGTTGAGCACCACCATTTGTCAAGTAGCATGAAAGAAGTAGAGTTGTTAGTTGAGACATCTACGTACCTTGATTTTTTGGTGGAAAACATGGCCTTACTTATGTTTTTCAAGAAGTTGAAAAGCATCAGACATGAGTGCACTACATGAAAACCTCACATAGGTCACGCAGCATTTGTAACGGGCCCTTAACACCCATTACATGGACCCCATCTGTAACGGTTGTTGTTTGGTGCTCGTTACGCATAAGCGCGCGGCAGGCTCGACCACGACCTCGCCCTGACCTCGCCACCATAACGCCCGTTACCAATGAGGACTTCTGGTAACGGACTTCTTAAACGTTCGTTACATGTTTTCTTTGTAACGGACGTTAACATGCGTCCGTTACGAAAGTAAAACCTATCGGTAATGGGATCTTTAAGTCCGTTACCGATGACTTTCCTATTGGAGACGCGTTGTTTTTAGGATGCGTCTCATTTTTTTATGGTCCAGCCAAGTTGCAGGGCCTCTGAAGATATATGCCCAAAGGACGAAGGGATGAAAGGAAAGAAGACAAAGCTAAAATCCAATCAGACATTCAAGCACAAGCCAAATACCACTGTAAGACCGAGGTTTTTTTATGGTCCCTTCATACCAATTTGGTACTGCATTAACTTGTCATTTTGGTACCTCGATGCGCAGTGTGCTCAGCAGCCATCAGGGTCCTTTTTGCATGGATTCCATGTGGCATTCAATATGTTCAAACTACTCGAAGACATACCTCACATCAAGAAGGCTGATGTAAGTAGATAATGCTCTCACCCTTGTCTCTGCTCATATTCTCCATTTGATTTTAGAAACTGATTTGTACTTGTATTCTCATAATTATTTTATTTTGCAGGATTTCAAACCTGCCCTAAATGTTTCTACAGAAGATCTAAAGCCGGCCCGAGAGATGCTGTGCGAGTACATTGTTAAGGAGATCCTCGACCAAAATGACAACCTCTATAATGGTGCACCGTGAGTTCATTGTACTGCCTGACAAACTTGAAACTTGCTGCATTCAGGCTAGTTTAGTACTGCCTGAGAAACCTGCTTGGCTGGGGTCAGATGTTGCCTGGTTTAGGCAGTTTTCTCAGGACTCCATCCAAACAAAGCACCGATGACGAACTTGAAACTTTAGCATGCATGTCGATCTGATGAGGAACTTGATGTGATCTCGCATTATTGTGTATATATATATGTGATCTTGCTTGTGTATATATGTGATGAGAATGTGTTTGTGATGTCTCCTAGCATTGCTATGGTGGCTGCCAAATCCTGGCTGTTTTCAGGATGCAGCCCCTGATCTGGTGGCTGCCAAATCCTGGCTGGTTCCAGGATGCAGCCAAAAAACGGGCAGGTTACTGTAGGTGCCCTACGTATCGGTCACGGGCGTTAAGTAACGCACATTACAAAAACAGATCCGTGAGTAATGGGCTTCACTTGGAACGCCCGTTACAAGTATGACAACACTGTAACGGGCCGCATAAAGGCTCGTTACTAATACTGACCGGTGGGCCCTAGAAGTTGATGCTTTCGTTGAGACAGAGGAGACGCGCTTCCAGAGCACGCGTCTCCTGTCGTCGAGACAGACGTGACGCGCGTCTAGAGCACACGTCTCCTTTCGTGGAGACAGGTGAGACACGCGTCTAGAGCACGCGTCTCCTGTCGTCCAGACAGAGAAGACGCGCGTACAAAAATGCGTCTCCTTACGTGCAGACGCGTGTCCACAGCAAACGTCTCCGATATTGAGTTCATGTAACGGGCTAGGTTTCTATGCCCGTTACCAAAGGTGAAACAGACATTTCAGGTGACCGGTAACTTGTTTCGGTAACAGCCTTTGTTAGACGCCCGTTACAATTATGTGTTATCAGTAACGGGCATCCGCCCGTTACCTTTCTTGGCTTATTTGTAACGCTTGATCGGTAACAGACGTTTTTCCTGTTACCAATGGCCATCCGCGCCCGTTACCAATGACTGTTTTTCACGTAGTGGTGGTTGTTGCTTGCACAACCTCATCTGTTTAAGTTCTTAAATATTTGTGCTATTTCTCTTAAACAGAAATGCATGCTATCAGGTAGATAGGTCAAAAATTATGTGGGATTTGTGAGATAAAGGGGTTTACAATGTTAGAAGAAATTGTATTTCATGGCATTCTCAATGGGGAAGGGTGGTCTAAAATAAAATATGACTCTTTGTTGCCATGTCTTGAAAGACTACACATATATTGAAATTCTAACCATTAGTTCAACACCAAGAATAGTGGAAATATCATTTTATTCTCCATTGGTCTCTTGTTTAATTTATTCACTAATTGCAATAGCATTGTACTTGATGTTTCTTGTCAGTTCATACAAGTTCTTGAGTAGCCTAAACGCTGAGCCACTAAATCATGCTTTTGAGTTGAACATGAGGAATTGCAGATATCCATTGTAAGTTGGTGGGTTTCATGGACTTAGCTCTCATGAGGTGTTCAAATTAGAAAATGTTTAACATTACTTTCAATCATAGGACATGAGCAGTTGAGTATCAGCATAGTAATTTTCTTCCACCATCTCTTTGTTATATAAAAATATCTCAAAGCAAAGTTCATTATAACTTATTACCAAGGTATTTGCAATGCCTAACTTGCGTCTCAAATTAGTGCTTGATAGTTGCCATTTGATGACCGCACTGGCAGCATTGCCATTGATTTTGAACTCTAGCACCTCACTGCTTTGGAAATAATATGCTTGAAAGGAAGGAAGTTGCTAAATGGGATAAGATTCTACTACTTCGATTCACTTCAATTACATCTTGATGTAGGAAGGTAATCGTTTATTACAATTTGTACACCCACTTTGATGTGTAAACTTCTACTCATGCATATTATATATGTAGTATCAATTATCCAAAGAGTCACACCATTTCTTATTAATATTTCTCTTTTCCTAGTTCCCAGCAAAGTTTAATTAGTAAAATGATATGTGCTTTTTCTAAAACTTCTGCATCTAGTCAGATATAGTTGATTGATTTATTGACTATATTTCTGTCTGATTCTTCTCGAAGAAGTTTCATATTCTCTAATGAGAAGGTACACTTTCCTAATCCACATGATACATTTTGATTTAAACTTTCTCAATGTAGTGTTCAGAAGTCCATAGTTTCTTTTGTTTTTGGCAGGAACATGGCTTTGCCAGTTTTGCATTCTTTTTTGTGACACAGACTGTTGAAGAGCTTTTAATGGTGATGTCTAGAATAAGTTGCGAAATTGAACACAACATTATATTTCTTAATTTCTTCATGGCATAGGTTTCATAACGTCATGACATTACTATATTGATCAGAAGTAGATACACAAGTGCAGTCGTTGTTGCCGATTTTAATAAGCATATCTGGTGCTATTTGATTGCCACAATACACATGCACGTACAAAATATGGTAACAATGACAAAAAAGTTGTGGAATAATTTGAGTCACATAATCTTTTGAGGGGTTAAGGGAATTTGATGGTCAGCATTGATGATAGGTCTAAACCTAGGCTGAGAAACTCTTGCAGCCACTATGCACTCTTGCCACATGGGGCAGCACAAGCCTGTCATTCTTGACCACCTTGCACAAAGGGCTTGTTAGGCTGCTGCATCATGGATGGAAATCATATCCATTTTTTGGAAAATAAACTTGCATACCTTTTCCTTTGAGTTTTGTGCAATACTAGAAATCAATGGTGTAGGTTTATTCTTTCTCCTCTCCTCTACCTACATGCTTGAAACCCTAGCACATGTTGATGCCACCACCATACTGATCTGCACCGCCACTCCACCTTGTCGAGCATACCATTTTATTGTGCAAGTGTCACCTTGCATCGGCAAGCCACCTATTAGGGTTTGCTAGTTCAATGTTGGCTACTTGCACATTCTATGTGTATAGGGGCTATGAGAGATGGTCGTGGATGTTGTTGAACTGCCGATGGTGGTAGGGTTGGTGAGACAACATGACATCAGAGGCACTACCCGTTAAATAGTGGTGGAGATGCTTGGGCATAGCAAGAGTGGGGTGCCTCTCTTACAATAGTAAGGGATGGTCGTGATGGTACACAATAGCTGCAACGGTGGTGGTGCCACTAAAGAAAAGGAGGGTAATGAAGGAGGAGGCTAATGGAAGGTTTGGGATAGTAGCGGGGGCTGGGCTTGAGTGCCCCCAATGAGAACATGCATGGACCCCGGCCCCCCTCTCATTCTTGCCAATTTTTTTAGCACCATGGCTGAAGCATGGGGGGCTCCAAGGTTCAAGATGACCCGCCTCCGTCTGTTGGGCTAGTTTGGAAGGAGAACATGGCTATGAACTAGCTTATAACACACCATGTTTAAATGTAATAAAGTAATTGCTGCAAATCCAATGAAGCCCAACCCAGTTTAATGCCAATTGGTACTCCTAACAAGCCCATCCAATTCTCTATTCGAGCCCCGTAATCCCAACTAGCTAGCTAGTTGCTTACCTCATCACACGCCCGTGCTCGTGGCTTGTCAATTTGGCGACCGGTCGACGGCCCATTGTTGTCACGATCGTGCGGAGGCCAGAGTGGGTAGCGCCAAGCAAGTATATCGATTCCCTACAATAATTGATGCTGCCGAATAATCATATCTGTGATGTGTTTCATACATACGACAAGAGATAGAGGCTACAAAGTTTTTAAGAAAACAGAGGATATTGGGTTGACAAAGGCCGCCATTATTGCAACTATCCTACTTTGGGTTATGTCCAATTTTTGTTGGAAACATGTACATAAGGGAAGGCTTTCCTTAGTTAAACAAGTGATTTATTCTTTTTGTACGAATATTTGGATCTATAATCTCACCTCTGAGTCCAATAGCTGTCGAAATCTCATTCTCATTAATGTGAGACCTCGATCCATTGATCGTCGATACCATTTTAGAATTATGCAATAGAAATGCTATTTAATTTTACATTCTTTATTCACATAAATATATAATATACATTGAAATATGATTATGTATGGCTTAATATCTTTGAGCTTACTATTAAACAATCACTATTTGACTTTATATCAAAGTCGATTTTCTAATTAATTAAAACCGGGACAAAAAGATTTGTCGCATGACCTATAAATACCTACCTTTGTGCTTGCCATTCTTCACATCCCAAAATCCATATATTCATAGTTCATACTATCTACTAGAAATTGTTGTAGAACACAACACTTGCCCCTATGAATCCCACCAAGAACAACGGAGAGTGGAGTGCCTTTGAGATCAAGATGGTCAAATCACTCATCGCTAGGTACAAAGCCAACAAAAATTACACAAATGGCATGGACAAGAAGCATAGTGACATTATCAGTGAAGTCCATGCAATGTTCCCCTTGAAGGAGAGGCTTCAAGTAATGAACTTGTATGCTAATCTCATAGTGGAGGTGATGGAAAGCACCATTGACAACAAATCCTATTACTTTGTTGCGGCAACCAGGGACCTTGTGAACAACAACTTAGAAATTCCAGTGAAGGATCAAGCCATAGGCAACATGAGGGTGTCACAGGAGGTGCCATTAAGGCAATCCACTCCTCGTGTGCAGAGATCACGCACTGGATTTTGGACCATCCAAGAGCACAGGTTCTTAATTTGCAAGATGTCTTTTAATCCTCTTACATGCACCAGCTGTGATCTTTATTTTTTATTTATTTATGCACTATTTTTATGTTATTAGCACATATTTCATGTAAATTATTATTACACTTATTCAAAATGTAGTGTGGGATGCACTTCATAATTTTGATTACTAAAAACATAGAAAATCTTAATAGATGTTCAACATGCAATTGACACGGGAGGTTAAGGAAAGGAGGGATAAGGATTGGTGCTTTTGTTTGAGGGATTGCCGCTATTGGGCTTATAAAGAGGGTTAGGGAAGGTATAGCTTGTGGAGGTTTGATTGCCATAGGACATATGAAAAACCTACCTCCTTGTGTTTGAGGGATTGCCGCTGTTGGGCTTATAAAGAGGGTTAGGGAAGGTATATCTTGTGTTATTTTAACAGATTTTGAACATATGAAAGAAATCTAAATTCCCATCTCAATTGTTCATCCATAAACCTATCTCCTTGCAGGTTATTCCTTCGCGGTTTGAAAGTTTGTGGCCGTGGCAACTGGAAGAACATTTCTAAGTATTTTGTAACCACCAGGACACCAATTCAAGTCTCCAGCCATGCCCAAAAGTACTTTCAGAGGATAGAGAGTACTTCTCGCAAGCAACGCTACAGCATCAATGATGTTGGCCTTTATGATGTCGAGCCTTGGGTACAGACCAACAATTATGACTGGGAGGGGTTCACCTTTGTTGGTGGTGCCTACAACTCAAACCATAGTGGTGGTAGTAGCCAGCATGCCACTGTGAACAACCTGGCACAAGTTCAGCCACCTATATTTTACCATGCCAGCCAGGCCAATAGCGGTAGCCAGGTGGCCACCTTTACTATTGACAAGAAGATTGGGACTACCAGTTCTTCTGTTGCTCTGGAGGAGGCAGGGTACTCCCAAGCAGCTTGTGTCGCTGATCATCTGGGAGATTTCTTTTCCAACTGAGTGAGGAATGGGTATGTTCTAGGTGTCACATAAGGTCTAGCATCCTAGTAAGATGCATGACAACCTAGACTGTTAAAGGAAACATATATATATATATATATATATATATATATATATATATATATATAAATATATATATATAGGGAACTACTATTCATCAACCAGGCTGTTGAATAATATTCAGCACCTGACGGTGTGTGTTGCCCCTCCGTTAGTTTAGTTAGGGATGATCCTTAACCTCTATAACGTAAAATGCTTCTAATATTTACTCCATATATATAAATGCATGGACTAATAACTATGCATTCATGCAGGCACACACACCAATAGCGGAATTGAGACCATGTCAATTGACATAATTAATGCAATAATTAGCAAGTTCAAAAATCGTTACCTATAAAGATGCAGTCTAGGTCGACCGCCATCATGCACTGCGCCCTGCATGACGTGTAGATCGTCACCATTCCTGATTTCTCTGCAGCCTCGCCCTCGGCTTTATTACGAGTTCCAGCACCAAGTTACCAACACACTGACCCATGTCGGCACCACCATCACTGAATGCGCTCATTGCGGGTTTGGACGACGGGCTCGTGTGTGCATGTGGTGCTGACATGACGGCAGTGGCAGCACTGGTGCAGGCGGCAATCAGCAGAGATATGGAAGCTTTACCGGTGAACAAATGTGCTGAATTGCTGATGTGCGCGCATGCGGCATGGTGCGATGCTCCGGCCTGCTTGCAACCGGCATCCTCGACGCGGTACACTCCTATAGAGGTGGTCTTCCTCGACGGCTATGTCATGGTGTTCATCAATGGTGGTTGCACAGTTCCTCATGGACGTGCACGTAGATGAAAATCGGTAAAGCAGGGTCAATGATATTGAAAATGATAGGAGTTTGCTTCCGTGTACATGTCAATCAATTGCCTTCTGGTGTGTTTTTTATGATCTTGCATGCAACTCAAAATTCTTAATCCCTTCCTCTGGTACTCTTAGTGTTCACTGTGTTTTGTCTATCCTTGTTTAATGATGACTCAGCTCCGTATGAAATATTCAAGTTATTTGTCACAGTTACGTTATTTGGATATGTTCTTGTGGGTTGTGGGTTTCCATAGGGTTGACGTTCTCCATGCTTGAGACCATGGAATTTTTACCCCTTTTACGGTTGTCATTGAAATTACTTCTTTAAATATAGACCACACCTCTAATAGAATATAGAAAATACTCCAGTACAGAACAATACTCCTAAAGAAAGTACTCTCGTTTTCCCGCAAAAAAGGAAAATACTCATTTGAAATGGAAATTACTCTAATATTATGAAACGAAGTAATTTCAGGATTACTCTTTTTCAAACATAAAGGAGTAAATTCACAATTACTTTGAAGTTATAATATTTATAATTTGGAGTAGTATTTTTGTGAGAGATCCAAGAAACTTCCTTGCTCACGGGCTGAAACATCATGCATGCTTGCGTATATCCTAAACAAGTAGATCGGCCCGATGCGCCAATTTCTCCCTAATTGAATCCATCTTCTATGCGTGACCCTCGGTGGAAAGAAAAAAGATGAGAACTAAGTAATTATTGGTGGGCATACCCATGCACCTCAGCATCCATCTTGTGGGCAATGATGTACAAGGTAGTTAGTAGAGGACCTACACGGACCAGCACTCCCTGAAGCACCCCTGACGCGCATCAGAGTTCGACTTCCTGTGGAAGTAATTAAATGAGTTGCTTGATCAAAAAGTGGATGATTTTTTATTTCCTCAGATGAAAATAGAGTAAAACACACAAAGTCTGAGTGCATCAAAGCTCTGGCCAGAACGGCATGAAAAGGAGTAATTATATGTTAATCAGTACCTTGTCCAAGATGTGTTTCCTACTGAGAGAGCACATTGAATACTATTTATGTTGCTCCCTAAAATCTCTCTTGCTGAAACCTCTCCTTCTGCACCCAACATGTATGGGTTAACTGCTCCTGAAATCTCTCATAGTATTAAATATCAGTCAATGCTACATGTATGCAATGCATATGCAAGCAAGTAAGATAGTTTTGCATAGCCTGTATTATCCGGTAATCACGCAGTGACATAATATGTATGGGATAGACAAGCATGAAAGTTTTAACTACCTCCTGAAATCCCTCTTGCACCAATTTACATGTATTGTACAACGATTCCGTCCATGGCACGCTCACGCTAATCTATGCACATGCGAGTTTTAACTACCTCCTGAAATCACTCTCTTACACCAAATACATGAATGGTGATTCCGTGCATGGCGCATGTCACATGCACTACATGGTGAAAATTTGACATGCTACATAGTTGTTAGCTTTGCATAGAATTGCCCAACCCTAAATTGATGACGAAAATGAGTCCCTTATTGGTTTCAGAATCATTTTTTACTATTCGAGATGAAAACGAAGTAAATACGTGCCTAGCAATTGGTTTTTACTTCTAGCGATCGAAGAGGAGTAAATTGTCGTCCAAAGATGTCAAACAGAGTAAATTATTCCTTTATGTTACCATATTACTGCTTTGAACAATAAAGATGTCACCTGATGTCTAGTAATTACTATTATTTGCGTCCATGAAGTAATTAAGAACACTCGTATACACTACCACAACTACTAGTACGTGGACTAACATTCATGCCATGCGTGCACCAAACAAAAGTGCATGGCTAATAATAATATGTCCTAAAAAATACTACCATTATTCTAGCATGTGTAGAACTCGCCCAACATGCATGCATGCAAGTGTTATTAATAGCGCCATCAAATATTTTACTGAATCCATGCATGCAGTCTTACACACAGCTGGCTACGCAACCCTGCCGTCCCGGTCACTCCATAATCAATGTGAATTAAGGTTTAGCAAGCAAAACATGCAAAAAGGGTAGCGCAATAACAGCATAGCTGATTTTTACGGTAGCGGCATCAAAAAGCGATGATGATTAGATTTATGGTCATATGCTCCTCGGATTTCTCGAAACAAATGGAGGCACCTGGAGGCCGTTGACGACCATGGTGGTGGGAGAGATCAATTCGGCTGTGATTACCATGAAAAACGGATGCATCATGCACCAAATAACCGATTTTTACTTCCTGCGACTTAAACGGAGTAATTTTGTCATTAACAGAGGTCACAAGTGCTCCATCCATGGTAGGCGGCAGGTGCTGAATAATATTCACCACGCAACGTGGTGAATATATATATATATATATATATATATATATATATATATATATATATATATATATATATATATATATATATATATATATATATATATATATATATATATATATATATATATATATATATATATATATATATATATATATATATATATATATATAACTGAGAGTGAATAATAAGTTTGTAGCAATGGACTTTGTTGCTTGTATTCATGTGGTGGTGGCACTATATGTATTTGTTGTGTTTTACTACTATAGTTATTGTGTTGATTGTTTAATATATTGACAATATTTGTATGGAATTACCCCAAGATTATACTTGGTATATTTATGTACTCATTGTTGGCTAGCGGATCTTCAATCTCATGACACTACAAGAAATGGTGCTTTACATGACGTTTTTTGATGACGTTCTAAAAAATCATCACGGAACTATATTATCATTGAAAGGGTGATACGAATTGTGACAGCTAATTCATCATAGAGCAGTATAGCAACTTCATTTGTAAATCTATGACAGACACCTCAATTTGGTCATAGATCAAGTGTCCAACGTGGCATTGACGTGGACGTCCACATCGCTCCTACGTGGACAAATATAATATTAAAAAAATAGGAAACATGTGGCATTGACGTGGACGTCCACATCGCTCCTACGTGGACAAATATAATATTAAAAAAATAGGAAACGTGGGATCCACATGTCAGTTTGGTTGTTGAGTGTAAATAGAGAGGATGAACCCACCCATCAGTATGGCTAAAATTAGCTAAAATGTGAGAAAAATGCACTGCCTAGGAATCGAACCAGAAACCTTTCAAATGGGAAAAGAATCACTTACCACCGCACTACTGCTGTGTTGCTGTTTAGACTTGTCTACCGTTTTATTTGACTTGTTCATAAAGAGGCAGATCTGGGGCCCAATCTTTAGTCGCGGCCCAGGTCCAAGGACGCGCTCCTGCTGCCCTTGATTTGGCGCTCGCAGCTCCGCCAGAACGCACGGGCGAGAGTCCGCCGCCGCCCCCGTCGCCGGCAACTTCGTCAATCCCTCCTCCGATTTGTGCGGCTTGCGGCTGGGCACCTGGGCTCCGGCTGCTCCCATCCCCTCCCCGCATTGAGGCCTCCGACTGCTCCAATCCCCATGTGGGCGGTTGGGTGCCTGCTGCCACCCGTCGCTCGCCTGACGCCTGCTTCCACCGGCCACGCCCCTCCGGCCCAGCAGCTGCTCATGCGGTAAGCACTCGGATGATTGGATTTGCCCTTCCCTGCTCGGCTGTTTGGTCCTTAGCAAGGTGGTTTGTCAAACACCAGGATCTGAACATTCTGTATTTCATAGACAATCCTTTGAATATATATTTTCTAGTAGCATTGCTAAAGTGTAATCTGGTTGATAGAGAAATCTGTAAATGAAATTACTTAATGTGTCAAAGATTTTATCGAGGTAATATTAAATTGTGTTAGATTTTTCATTGAAATTACTTAATGTTTGATGCTAGTATAAAAAATCTCATCATGCTTGTCCCCCCTCTATTTGACTCTGCATTACCCCGGCGTGCCACTCTACACTTTGCACCCATCTCCAATCCTACTCTCGATGCTCCTCTCACTAATCATTCCATTTTGAGATTCAAACACCACATATGCTGCCTAACCAATATTCTTTATGTGCTGCTAGTGCCTAGCCCTGGGCACAATTGACTGAGAACCGAGAATTGAATCGAAAGAACTGAGAATTAGAACCGAAAGAACCGGCATCGAGAGATTTGGTTCCTGGTTCTCAGGAACCGAATAAGCTCGGTTACTTCGGTCCGGTTCCTGGTTAACAGGGAGAACCGAACTAATGAACATTTGGCCCATCAACACATAAAGCCCATGGAGCACCAACCCAATTTCTAAAGGCCCAAGAGCAAACCCTAGTCGACGCCCGTCTCCTTATTTGCAATTGTGCCAGTGTCAAAGATGGCTTTCGCGCTTTTGCCATTCCGTAATTTGGCTTCATAAAAATGCCATTCTCAAACATAGCCACACCGCTGCAATGCCTTTCCACCATTTTCCTTCCCATTTTGAATTTTCTCCTACACGATCTGACCAAAATACCCTTTGGGGCCACGACTATCCTCAGCTGCCTCATGGCCTCACTCAGCTTCACGTGATATCCTTCCCTCCTGTGACGCGATGGCCAAGGGTTCGTCCTAGGGTTCCACTGGAGGAACCCGCCGCCGCCCAGCCACCCGTCGACGCCGCCCAGCCCCTGTGCCCCGGTCGCCGGAGGCCCAGTCCGCCGTCGCTGCCCCTGTACAGCACCGACGCCACCCGAGCCCCATCCACTCGCTGCCGGAGGCCTAGTCCGCCGCCGCCCAGCCGCCCGCGCCACCCGCCGACGCCGCCCGGACATCTCATTTATATGTGATTTTACCATGTTCAGTGATTTTTTCCATTTATATGTGAATATTACCTTGTTCTGTGATTTGTTTTATTTAACCTGTTCTATGCTGGTTGGGGCAGATGACCTCACGGTCAAGGCAGACCGCTAGCAACAGCTGAGCGACGGCTAGACAGAGCCCACAAGGGTATTTTGGTCACTTCGTGTAGGAGAAAAATGCAAAATGGGAAGGAAAATGGTTAAAAGGCATTGCAGCGGTGTGGTTATGTTTGAGAATGATATTTTTGCGAAGCCAAATTGCAGAATGGTAAAAGAGCGAAACCCATCTTTGACACTAGCACAATTGCAAATCTCTCCCAAGGCGTGGAGGCACCGCCCCTGTCTTCTGTGGCGTCCCGCAGGCCGCAGCCGGAGGGCGAAGTCATGCCCGCCACCCCCCGTCCTCATCGCGACGTCGACATCCATCCCGTCCCGCCAGCGCCAGCGCCATGCACCCGGCGGCCGCCCCCGGAGCGCTGCGTGGCCGTCCAGTGCCCGCCCCGGTGCGGTGGTGCTCCCAGCTAGATCCAGCGCACGCAGAGGTGGAACCCGGCGGCCGACGGTAGCCTGCTGCTGCTGTGACGACAGAGCATAGGGCAGCGGCGCAGATGATGCCCCAGCTGAGCAAGATGGCGACGACAGAGAATCGCAGGTGTTTTTTTATTTTGCTCGGTTCTCTCAGTTAGAACAGCAACCGAACCGAACTAACCGAAACCGAATTTGCTCGGTTCTTGATTTTGGAAAGAACGGATCGGTCCCTATTTTCTAAAAAAATGGTACAATAGTTCATCTGGCTGATCTAACATGTGTGTGCATCCGCGGCGGTGGCGTAGGATGGCGATCAGCGTATCGGCGCGCACAACCACCCCCACAGTGTCAAAACGCCGACACCCAATAGGCCAATTATTAATAGGGCGGGTGAAAACTTCAAATTAGTTTTTTTGGGTGGTTTTGTGTGAAATATGTTTGGATGAATCACAACGCACAAGTTGTATTAGGGTAGTGTCAATGGAAGAAATCATCTCAGTTTCCATAACATAGGATACTGCACAAGAAACTAATCCTTCCCAATCCATAGTTTCCATAACATGTTCATCAAAAAGATAAATTAAATGCAGCAGAAAAAAGAGATGGATCATTTGTGCCATCTATTTGTGTAGTCTCTCACGCTAGCAAAGAAAACAGCTAATATTTTGTCCATTCAACACACATTCAGAACGTACGAGAGGGGTGGAGAAGCTTTTGACTGGCAGAGCAAGCAAGATGAGACTAACGAGTACAGCCCCAGGCCAGGCCAGCGTTCCCGCGCATGCACGCGCAAGGCCGAGGCGAGGTGGCTCTCCCGGCGGACCCATGGGGGCTGCTAGCCTGCTATACTCCGTCTTCACCTCATCACGGAAGCTGCGCCTGTGCGGCCGCATCTTATCCGTCCGCGCAGTTGGACACAACGCACGCGACGGACAAGCAGAGGAAGGTGGCCATCATGCGGCGGCGCAGCCGTGGTGCGGCTCCGCGAGGCCTGCTGCGAGGACGCCAGCGGAAAAGAGGAGAAGCGGGAGCGAGGGCGCGGGGAGGAAGATGCGCAGAGCGTGGGCGGCGGTGCAACGACGTACTTGATCCTGAAGAAACGAGGTGAGTCTCCCCAACGGTGATTTTGCAGTTTCCATCTGTCTTGGTGCTTTCGTAGACGTGGTTTCCTGAGGAGGAAATTTTCTATCATTTGCACTCATTTTCTTCATTAATTCTCTTGTCACATCAGCAAAATATTAAATTTTGAAGATAATTAATACACATAAAAACTATCATAAATACTCCATTAGAAGTGCCCTTAGCTAGTGGATCGAAGTGGGCTGGGACATGTGGCTATCTATATCTATATCTACTATATAAACTATATAATTGGTACCCACTAACGATTTCTCTTGCCTCTCAACGCGCCACGTCATAACCCACTAGACGCCATGTCACTATCCACTATAAGTCATGTCAACATCCACCAAGACATGTCAACATCTTGCCGCCACTTTAAGTCAAGAGTCAAAGTTTGGAACTTAAATCTCATATTCATATATTAAACTTTAGCGAAATTAACTGAAATTTGTTAGATAAATCTATAAATTTATCTATCCATCTATATCTATATCTATATCTATACCGCTAGATGTATCTATTTATATTTGTATCTATATAGATTTACATGAAAGGGCACTTAAACATAAAAAAGTAAAATACGGACAACCACAATAATCTCTATGAACATTTAAGGGCGATATGATTTTGTCGTCCTAGCTATAAGGAAAATATTGGAGTCCTTGACTAAACTTTCTCTTGAGTGAGTCCTTGGGGCTTAACGGATGCACGTCCTAAAACTGAAGCCCTTCGTTAGCTATGGTACATACATTGGGTGTCATAGTGGTTCACATCAGGTTTTGAAATATTGAAAAGTATAATAACCCGATCTAATAAAATATGCATATACTAGCCATATTGGTATAGTATGCACCTCTGTACCAAAGATATATTGACCTAAAATAGTAATGAAAAAATGTTGACTCCTATGCTCTAAACAAAATCACATCAAATGTATTGAATGCAATCCAAAAGCTAGTAAATCAGCATAGTACCTCAGAGTCTGAGAACACGCCAATCCCAAGCACTTTAATTCAGAGGTACATATTACTTTTTCCTTAGAAATTCGCTAACTTTTGTATTATCTTATATTGATTAGTAGTTTTTGTAAGGATAAAAGATAAATTTAGCAATGAATATTGAATACATAATTCAATTATATTTCGAGTTATGAAGTGAAAGAAAATTTCAAAAAGTATAGTTGGGCTACCACATGTGAACGTAGTATACAAAGTTTAGTTATAGATTTATATATAAAAAATAATTAAATATCTTTTGTACTTCCTATATGATATAACTGCGAATAATAGAAAAAAATCATCATTGATATTTTTTTTAAAAAAAATTGGGACCCACTCAATAAACTGTGGGTTCCACAAAATAATATGTACGGATCCCAACTAAATAGTACTACATGGATCCCACCTGAATGCGCTTGGAATTTTTTTTAATTTTAACAGTTTTTAATTAAAATTTTGAAAATAACTCTTCTCACATTGTACTTTCAAGAACTAATCTTTTTAGTCGCGCCACGTCGTTTGACACGACTCGCTACTGAGCCACGCTAAAACATGTGACGTGACCAAATTGCCACACTGTCCTGGAGCCTGAAGTGACCAAGACTCAGTCGCGTTGCATGTACTAGCGCCACAAAGTCGTGCCGTGCCGGTTAGCGCGACAGAACGTGAACACGGAAGATAAAACTGCCACAGACACCGAGGTGTGCCGGTTGGCGCGACTGAACGTGCGTGATGGTGCAGACTGAGAAACCAAGTTGATATGTGCCTTGGTTTGTATATGATGAGCGATTGACCGGATGTTTTGAGGCTTTGTGTTGAGTGTGTTTCGTCGGGTTGTGTTGTCGGTTGTGTAACTTCATATGTTTATGTGGTGTGTTGTCAATGCACTCGTGAGGAGTGATTGATAACGTTGTGTGGACTGACTCTTGGCCTAGTATTGCAGGTGTTGGTTGCGGCTTGGTTTGCGTTGGTGCAGGTGAAGAACAAGCATGAAAGGTCTATGCCAAGGTGGCCTCCGGGGTGATGGAGAGACAAGTAGGCTTGGTTCGAGGGACCCGGTGGCCGACGGGATCAAGTGCGGGCCGCATGGTGCAAGAAGAGCAAGACGAAGTCGTGGACATGGAGCCGGTGCATTGGTGGCGGCCAAGTCAAGGAACGAGGCAAGACCGAGTAGACCGTCCGGGCGCCGGAGGTGAAAGGCTTGACGGGCTCGACGCTTGGCGTGGTGAAAGTCTTTCTAGGTTGTACTGGAGTTGTGGTTAAATTTTTGTGATTTTTGGAGCCCGTTTGATCGAGTTCTGGTATTTTCCTTCTCCTCCAACGTGCTGTTTTTCGCTCTGCTTCGGGTGATCCGGTCGAGGCTGGATGATCCAAACTTTAGGTCGGATGATCCGGTAGGATCCGGTTGGATGATCCGGTCGTGCTCGGTGAGTTTTCGGATGATCCGAACTTTGGGTCGGATGATCCGGTAGGGAGCAGCAGCACCCTGTTTTGCTCCGTTTTGTTCGTGGTTGCTTCCGTAACTCCTCTTAGCTTTCGATCTTTGTTCTAGGGTCTCTAGAGAGGTGTGTATTTCCTTCCTCTTGTTTGTGTGCGACTCTTGGAGTTGCGATTGGGACATAGGCCGAATTCTTTGAAGAAGAATTTTTATCGACTCCCATTCACTCCCCCCCTCTCTGGTCGCATATTCGGTCCTTCAATTGGTATCAGAGCCAGTTGCGGATTCGTGAGACTCTAACAAGTCTAGGATCCATAGGGCGACAGAGAAAAGGGCGCTTTTGCTTGCAGATTTGGTTTACGCGATTTGAGCTTGTTTTTGGCTAATCCTAACTGGTGCTTTGAGTTATGGCACCAAGCTCTTCCTCTTGTGTGTCTTTGCCTTCTGATATTGGTGTGAAGGAGAGTGCTTCGGGAGATGACCACAAGTGGAGGAGAAAGTGCAAGGAGTTGGAGAATGACAAGGAGGCGTCGGCGTTGATCCGGCTTTTGGTGGCTCAAGATGATGATCTCCAAGACAAGCTCATGAAGAGAAGCAAGGTCAAGCTCACCCAAGGTATCATTAGCTTATTCACCCGCCTTTGTGCCTATGGTGAGATGAATGTGGAACTTAAGAACACACCTTTGCCATGCAAATCTTGTGATGCCTTGTGTGCTGAAAATGAGAAATTAAAAGATGAAGCTAATTGTCGCAAAAAGCATGTTGAAGCTCTTAGAAGAGCATGCGACAATCTTGATTTTGAGAATGATGAATTGAGATCATCTCTTGCTAACTTGCAATCTGAAATTGACTTGTTGAAATCCAATGCTTCTATGCCTTGCAACTCTTGTGTTGCTTTGAATGATGAACTTGATATGTCTAGGAGTAAGATTGCTTTGTTAGAGTCAAGTGTTTCCTTACCATGTGTTTCTTGTGAGTCTTTGCATGCTGAAATTAATGAACTAAAATTGACTCACACCATATGTGTAGATGAACTTGAGCATGCTTGGGCTGAAATTGGTGATATGAAATCCATGCCTTGTAGCAAGTGCTCTTTGCTGCTTGTAGAGGATGCTTGTCATACTTCTTGTGATGATGCTTTGCTTGATGTGAAGGATGCTAGTTGTTCATGTGATCTCATTTGCACATCATGCATTGATTTGGAAAGTGAAGTGTTGGCTTTGAAAAAATTGCGTGATGATATGAGCGCCAAGTTGGTTGTGCATGCTGAGATGAGTGCCAACCTTGAGAAAGAGAATGAACTCTTGCGTACCACATATGCTAGATGCATTGAGGCGGAAATTGAGAATTTGAGAAATATGACATGTGGTACTTGTGAGCACCTCAAATTTGAAAATGAGGTTTTGCGCACAAGATGCAAGAGTCTTTGTGCCGAGGGTTTGGATTCTCGCATTTCTTGTCACTCCGATGTTGATGCTTTTAAAATTGCTTCTTCTCAACCGGAGCTGACTTCTTCTCCTGAGCGTGAGTCTTTGGATGGTGGCACGTGTGGTGGTGCTTTGGATAGCTCTCCCATAGCTATTCCTAAGCTTGGTGAATCTTCCGGTGTTGCCCAAGATAAATTGAATGGCAAGGGTTCCTCCCACATATTTGGGACTCATGCTCCCAAACCGAAGTTCCAATGCACCTTTTGCAAGAAGGATGGGCATACCGTTGAGTTTTGCTTTCGCCGTGTCAAGCACGAGCGACGTGTGCGTGCCAAAGCTTTTAAGAAGCCACGTAGCCTTTCTCATGGCACGTGTGATTCTAATGTGGGCACCAAGGTGAGTTTTGGGGTTGATGCTTCTTGCTCTAAGTCCCAAGGGACTTCTCACTTACAAGAGAATGGTGATTCGTCCACTCAGACCGTGCCTCTCGATAGGCCTTTGTACCATTGCTCTCATTGTGGGAAGGATGGGCATCAAGGGAGCTTTTGCTACCGCCAGGTAAGGAAAATGCGGCGAGGAGGTGCTTCTAGGCCTTTGGTTGTTCATAGCCCTTCTCATGGCATGAACACTTGTGAGCCTAAGAAGGCACGATTTGTGGACGGGTTTTATGACACTCTCTCTAGTGAGTTAGGCCATGCTCGTGGACATGCTTCTAGTGTTTCTTGTGTTGGTCCACGACATGCTTCCTGTGGTGCTTGTGTTGGTTCTTCTCCTATGACCTCGAGGGACCTTTGCCTTTTTGCTTGTGGTAGCACTCGGTTTTCTTCGCATGTTGCTCCTTTGAGGCATGGTTCCAAGAGTGTTCGAAAACCTTTTCAGTCGAACCGGGATTTGCATCATGCTAACCCACATGATAAGTTGTGTGCATCACTTACCCGTGTGACCAAGTATTGGATTCCCAAGTATGTGCTTGCTAACCCTTTGGGATCCAAGGCTCGGTCTTTCTTGTCTCCTCATGTGTAGGTATGGAGACGTGGTTGGAGAACATGAGCTCGATGATGCTTGATCTTTGCCCATGAGGTGATCGAGACAAGATGGTTCTCTACACCGCTTTGGATGGCTCTTGAAAGCCTTTGTACACATGTATAGTGAGTTTCCTTTTCCCCTTGTGCTCACTTGTATATACTTGTGTGTAAACCATGGTAGGCTAGCCACCTTGTTCATGATAGCTTTGTGATCTTGCATATCTATCTCGCTATCTTTATATGATATTGTGGCGGATGATATTTATGAACATCATGGCATGCTTTATGATTGCTCTTTGTGGTTATGTCATGTTGTTCATCTATATCATGTTTGGATAGCTCTATGGTACCTTTCTTATTAGCATGTTTGTTCCCCCACGTATATCCTGTCATGCTAGCTTTGTAATATATGTTGGTGGATGATCCATATGAACTTGTATCATGCCTTTGTTTAGTTCTTGTGTCATGTTTGGCATGTTGTTCTTTGGTATCCTTTTTTATTTAGGTTTTTTTGTATAGGGTTGTACCTTGATGACATGCTTGCTAGCCCATGCTTATTCATATATGTGGAATCATGTTACAATACTTTATTTACCTTAATTGGTTTTGTCAATGCATTGTGTAGCATGTTTTGAGCTTGTTTTGGGTTTTGGGCTTCCCTTGTCTTCGGGTTGTGTTTTGTTTCTCCTTTGGTTTTCTCCCTTTTTCGGTTGGTTTTAGAGCTTCTCTTTTGCTCTTTCCTTTCTTAGCTTTTGCTTTGTTAGTTGTGTTTGGTTGAGGGGGAGCTTGGCTTCATTCGAAGGGGAATTTGTTTTTAGGAGTGTTGTGGCTTTTGGTAGCCATTTGTGATCCTTCAATTGGTATCCCTTCTATGGTACTCAATTGGGATTTTTGGCGGTCTTGCAATTGGTATCTTTTCTATGGTACTCAATTGGGATCTTTGGTGGCTCTTCTCTCGCTTGGAGCGGTTCTTGGTTGGTGTGTCCCCTTGTGAGCCTTCTTGTTGTTGAGTCAAGATTTCGTGACTCCCCATGCATTTTGCATTGCATATGTTTCATATATCATGATGTATAGACTTTGGTAGGTTTGACATTCATGTCTTGCATTGTGTTATATATCATGTTGCATTTGATGTACATATCTACCTTTGTTGCATTTGTTCATATGCATGGTAGGTTGAGCTTCTGAGCATGCTATTTGTGAGCTTTTGAGCATGTTTGATATGATTTGGTGAAGGATAGCTATGCTCTTGATAGTTTTGCTATATATGCATGTTGAGATGGCTATTTTTGGAAAATGTTAGGATAGGCTCTCTCTTGTGAGTTTAAGGCCTTACATGATCTTAGTGTGCTTTGGTGGTCTATATCATGCTTAATTTGTGCTTGGATATCATGTGCTTTCCACTTGGGGTCAAAGACCCATTTGTCATTATGAATGTTTAGCCCATGTGTGACCTTGTGGGGGAGTATAAGCTTCTTTTTGCCGCAAAGGCACTTCATGTACCATTTTGTGCTCAAATATGAAAAATGAAATTAGTATAAAATGCTTATGCTTGAAATTATGCTCTCACTTGTTCCATGTCATAAATGCTTTAAAATTGCAATAATTTGGGTGCTGAACCGTTGCATGTTGTCTACCATGAGAAGTCTCATTTTAAGAAGTAGATACATGGCTCGGTGGCTTTAACATGACATGAGATGTTTATGGGTGTTTGTAATGATCTTGTGATGAGGATATGTGACCTAGCATGAAGTTTGTGTGATCTATATTCACTTGGCATGTTTTGCTCATGTTTAGGTCTTTGCTCATGAGAGGGAATTTTTTCACAAAAATGCTTAATTTGATCATGCCTTTCTCATATGCCTATATAGCTTTACTATCTTGATGGCTATGCTTTTATGGAACTATGAACTATCTTACTTGTTCATTATCTCACTTGTAGCATTTTATAGTGCTATTTGTATATTTGAGAAGCTAGTAGTTGAATCTTTTGCAAAATTGTCTTGTTTCATGCATTGTCGTCAAGGAGGAATAGTTGCATTTGGGGGAGAACTTGTTTCAGTTTTCATGCATTTCTTGCATTCAGAGGGATACTCAGTTCAGGGGGAGAACTTGAGTTTTCATGCACATTTTCAGGGTAAGTATGCATTTGAGTAGGGGGAGCTTTGGTGAGTTTCCTTTGTTTGCCTGAGTCGTGCTTTGGTGGCTGCTCTTTGCTCTTTTGCATGTGTTTAGGGTGAGCTTTGTATGCTCTTTGGCCCTAGTGCATGTGTTTATGGGGAGCTTGTGAGCTTGGTGTGATTTTGCTCTATCGCATGTGTTTAGGGTGGGCTTTGTATGATCTTTGGCCCTAGTGCATGTGTTTAGGGGGGAGCTTGTGAGTTTTGTGCTCTTTTGCCGGTGGTGTTGAGCCTCTTTGCCTCTTCTTGAGGAGTCGGCGGTTGATTTGAGTTTTCGATTGTCACATGATTGGTGTTGAGCCCTTTGTGCCTCTTCTTGAGGGATCATGTGCTTTCGTTAGTCCATGATCGGTGTTGAGCCCTTTGTGCCTCTTCTTGAGGGATCATGCGTTCTTGTCTCGGTTGTGTCGAGCCGTTGCCCATGTCTTTGGGGACCGAGATTGTTAGTGGTGGTGGCCTTTGTGATTTCTCTCATGTCAAGTGACTTTGTTCTTTGCTCTTGTGATTTCACTTGGATGAGTTGTTCGGCCTTTGCTTTCTCAAACCATTTTTTGTGCTCGCATGTTGTCAACCCACTCCTCAAGGGGGAGAAATTTGGAAAATCAAGTTGATATGAACCTTGATTTGATGGTGATGAGCGGTTGACAAGTGCTTTGTTAAGAGCTGAAATTGGTTTGATGGCTTTTGGGATTGCTTGTAGCTCTTGTGGGTTACTTGACTCTTTGGTGGTGTTTAGCCTTTGTGCTTCCTTTGGTTCCGAGAGTCTTTGGTTGGAGCTCTTCTCATTTCAAGTTGCCTTGTGTTTGCTTTTTGTTGGCTTTTGGGTACTTGAATGAGTTTTCCTTTTGCTTTCAAACCATCTTTTGTCAATGCACTCATCAAGGGGAGATTGAGAAACCAAGTTGATATGTGCCTTGGTTTGTATATGATGAGCGATTGACCGAATGTTTTGAGGCTTTGTGTTGAGTGTGTTTCGTCGGGTTGTGTTGTCGGTTGTGTAACTTCATATGTTTATATGGTGTGTTGTCAATGCACTCGTGAGGAGTGGTTGACAACGTTGTGTGGACTGACTCTTGACCTAGTATTACAGGTGTTGGTTGCGGCTTGGTTTGCGTTGGTGCAGGTGAAGAACAAGCGTGAAAGGTCTATGCCAAGGTGGCCTCCGGGGTGATGGAGAGACAAGTAGGCTTGGTTCGAGGGACCCGGTGGCTGACGGGATCAAGTGCGGGCCGCATGGTGCAAGAAGAGCAAGACGAAGTCGTGGACATGGAGCCGGTGCATTGGTGGCGGCCAAGTCAAGGAACGAGGCAAGACCGAGTAGACCGTCCGGGCGCCGGAGGTGAAAGGCTTGACGGGCTCGACGCTTGGCGTGGTGAGGCCGGACCGTGTACGCGGGGTTTGGTGGTTTGGCCACAAAACCATCGGAGGACGGTTTCTTGGTTTGGGCCTCAAAACCAAGTTCGAAGGCCCAACGCGACGGAGACGGGGATCCGGGAGCGTCGGGAAGCTTCGAGACGGGCGACACGCGGCATGATCGAGGTGCTTGCGTCGGGAGGACGTGAAGGCCCGATAGATGCGCGGCCGTCCGATGGTGAACTTCATGTGTTGACCAAAATGCCCCTGTGTCAGTGTTTTAGACACCGAGCCTACGACGGGGTACCCGAAGTAGTAGATTGTGCGGTGGGGCTCGCCGAGATCAGGAACACGATGGTGAGACACGGGGCACACAATTAGACAGGTTCGGGCCGCAATGTGCGTAATACCATACGTCCTGTATGCTGCGTGACTCTGTATTGATTGCGTATGTTTTGAGAGGGGTCCCTGCCTCACCTTATATGCCACGGGAGGCAGGGTTACATGTCGGATTGGTACAAGGGTACTATTCGAGTAGGACCCGGAGTAGCCTATACAAGGTATGGAAGCTATCCTAGTCTTAGTACAAGTCCTTGTCCGCCTTGTCTTGCCTTGTGGTCCACGGTACCAGCACCGTGGCCCACTTAGTCGAGTAGTCCAAGTGTACAGGAACTCATCTCCCGGGTATGGCCCACAATGTGTTGGTGGGCCCAGGGATGCCCAGTCGACAAGCCCCCGAGTACTTTGTAGTCGAGTGCAATGCTCCAAGTAGTCTTGAAGGTCTCCACGAGTAGTTCCCAAGAGTCCCCGAGTTCTACAAGCTTCAATCTTCAATAGTACTTGAATCATTACGAGGCTGGAAGGTACTCCATCTAATTCCACGAGTAGTCTTGAAGTCTTCTCGAGTTGTTCCCAAGCGTCCCCGAGTACTTCCCTTGAAGGTCTTCAATAATACCCGCTTCGTTCTTGAAATCTTTGCATCAAAGATCCATATGGAAATATGATTACTAAAATCGCATTCCATATGGAATGTAGCCCCCGAGCCTTAGGTCGAAACCAGGATTCAAGCTGAGGGTCAATCTTGAACTCTTTGATCTTGCTCCGAAAAATCCGTAGACAATCCGAAGAAATAATATAGGAATGTGATTTGCAAATATCGCATCCTATATGGATGTAGCCCCCGAGCCTTAGTTCGATTTGACAATTCAAGCTGAGGGTCAATCAGTAGTCTTCGTCAAATAATCCCGCAAAATCCTGAGAAAAAAGCTGAAGGACACGTGGCACGGAGCCCCCGAGCCTTGAGTCGAGTACTTTCTCGAATTGAAGGATCCAATCTGACTGTAGAATAGTAGCCTGAATTCAGTGAACTGTAGCTGAGTGAAATCCAATTCCATCGAGTAGTCGAGCCCCCGAGATAGAGCCGAGCAGGTCTTGGATTTTAGTCCTCTGACTTAGCCAAATGTTTGCCTATGTGAAACCAATCTGTTGAAAACGAAGGGTCACCAGGTCGAACCGTTAGGGTTTTGGTTTTATGGATACCCGAAGGGGTATCCCTTAGGGTTTCACTGCTTTCATTCGCCCTTAGATCCAGAAAGCCTTAGCATCCATAGCCACCGCAGAGTTCGAGCGCCCAAAAGTGCCAAGAGTGCAAAACCTCCATCCCTTCGCCGTCCTCCGGTCAATGCGAAAGAAAACCCTTGTGACAGGAAGGATGAAGCCATCGCCATCCAAGGGACAGAAAAGGAAGTCCGGCCGTGGCAAGAATGAGTTGCCGGAGCCCAAGTACAAGACTGTGGTCATCACCAATCCCCCGAGCTAGGCTGTCTCTTGGAAGAAGTCCAACATGAGGGAGGAAGATATCCAAGCCCTCGAAGCCGGCGGGTTGCTGCGCGAGAAAGCCATTGCCGGTTGGAGCTCTGCCGCCGGTGATGCGTGGCCGATGGAGAAGAACCCGGATGAGATTCTGATGTTCGGGCACTTCGACGAGCGTGGGTTGACGCTCCCGTCTTCGGATTTCTTCCGCGGCTTCCTCGACTTCTTCAAGTTGGAGCACGTACATCTCAACCCCAACAGCATCTTTCAGATTGTGGTGTATGTGCACTTCTGTGAAGCTTTCCTCGGCATCCGGCCACACTGGGCGTTGTTCAGGAAGATATTCCGGTTGAAGCCGCAGCCCAACGCCAACTTCCCAGTTGTAGTCGGTGGAGCCGGAGTGCAGATGCGCCAGAAGGCACAGGAGTTGTACTTCAAGTACGACATGATAGACTCCAATCAGGATTGGAAGAATAAGTGGTTCTACATAGAGAACGCCCCGCCGCAGCTGCCGAAGCCCAGCATGTTCGCGCCAGTATACGACCGGCTATGGAAGGATGAACCCACAATGCAAGAGTGCATCCAGATTCTGGAGTTGCTGGCAAAGATTGCGCAGAAGAAGGCGCAAGGCTTGACAGCGGAGCGAGTAGCCTTCAGCTTCATAAAGCGAAGGATACAACCCTTGATGCAGCGGGAGCATCTTGGGTTTGAGTACACTGGAGTAGATGACGGCTCCAGGCTATCTGCTGAGGAGATCAGTGATGATCTCATGATGGAGCAGCTGCAGAAGATCTTCAAGAATCTTTGTGGAATTCCTGCAGCTGTCCCTGAGTTCAGTGCGGACAACCCTCCTCGTCTGGTAAGTCTTCAAGTACTTAGCCTCCGAGTACTTTTGTTGAAAGTAGTCGAGTTACTAACATTTGCCTTGTCCTTTGCAGGAGGATGTCTTGAAGTTTGTTTCTGACCCTCCTCCTCGTCCTGAGGACCCACTCCAAGTGCCAGAAGAAGAAACAGCAGGAGCAGAGCCTGAAGCCCCCGAGAGTAGTCAGGCTGCTCAAGGGGAAGGAGAAGAAGTCTTGGTGGAGGACGCCTCCTCAAGCGACGACGACGGCTTAACACTTCAACAGCGTTTTGAAGTGAAGAGCCGCTACGGATACTCTGGGGCGCCTATCCCCAGTGGCCTCGCCGCGGGATCATCGAAGAGACCAGCATCATCTCTTGCAGATGATGTGACACTACCGCCGCGGAAGAAGAGGACCACGGTGGGGAAGCGAGCCGTGAAGAAGATGACGGGCCTCCCCTCCATTACAGTAAGTGTTGGAGAACCTTGTGCAAGTAGTCGTTATGCATTGAGTACTTATTCTCTGCTGTAATGGCTTGTTTTTGGTCTTGTGCAGGTTATCGAGAGTGCAACTAATGTACTCTCAAATAGCCCCCCAAGAATATCAGAACCCGAGGTGGTTCCAGCGTCAGCCGTAGAGACGGTGGCGCATGAGCAACAAGAAGCCGCGGTACCAGAAAATGTGCTGCCGGTGGAAAATGTACCAGAGGTGCCGGCGGCGCCTTCTTTTTTCGACCTGCTGGGACCCAAAATCTCAGTGCCTCGTGCTACCCTGTAAGTACTTGAGTACTTGAGTACGTATTATGATTATGTACTCTGCTTCTGCTAACCAACTTGTAAATGCAGAAAATCCACTGATGTGAAATGGGGCGCTTCTGGAAGTGCTGCTGAAGGAGACCGGACTCCTGAAGAGCAACAAGAAAATGTACTCCCAGAGCACCAAGAAGTACCCACAGAAACTGAGGCTGCTCAAGCGTTGCGCACTCTGTGGAGCGACGTGACCAAGGCTGCAGTTGAAGCCACTTCTAGGCCCAGGGCTCAACAACTCAAAAAAATTGAAGCCGTGGTCAATGAAGCCTTGGAAGTGGACCCTGAAGCCGTGCTACACCACGAGGAAGTCCCGGCTGCGGAAGCCCCAATGCATCATGTTGATGCACATCTGGTGCTGGAGGAACAGCCAGAGAACCGCTTGGTGCCGCATGAGCCACGAATTGAAGACCCGGCTCCTCTGCGTAGCGCTGCAAGGTACTCAGCGGCTAGTACAAGTACCAAGTCCATGGCAGAGAACTTGATGCCATATGATGACTCCTGCCTGGACGAGGACAACTTGAACGCGCACGCCGAGATGTTCCGCGGCGTAGAGAAACTCCTTGCGGTAAGTTCATGTCATCTCTTGTAAAGTAGTTGTAGTCATAGATATCTTGTCTCTGACTCATATGTTGTTTTCGCTCTTGCAGGAGGTAGTCAAGCAGTCGAAACGCAAGACTTGGCTGCTTGAGCAACATGCGGCTAATATTGAAGAAGCCTCGCAGCTCAGAGAAGAACTGAAGCAGCAAAAAGCCTTATCTCTGAAGCTGCAAGAGAAGCTTGACGCCAACTCCGCCGAGTACCACAACGAAATCCAGAAGCTGACGGCGAAGAAGGATGAAGTTGTTGGTAAGAACAAGTCCTTGCACCTGAAGAATAAAGGTAATCTCCCTTCTGAAATCATCATTGAGTACTTTTGTTCTTGCGCACCATATCTAACAAGTAGCCTTGATCCTTTGTAGAGCTGACGGAGGAAGTCGAGAAGTTCAAGAACAAGGCGCTGGACTGGCAGCTAGCCTTCAACCGTGAAGAAGCAGCTCATATGGATATGAAAGAAGACTATAAGGTGCGGTGCTTCGAACTTGAGCGCGAGATGAATATCCGCATTACCGGCTGGACTGACTTGCTGCGCTGCATGCAGTCACTGAAGGAGAAGATTGAAGAAGCCGAAGGCCTACGCTCAGAGCTAAAGGCATTGACAGAAGCAGCCGAGCCAGTGGATAACTTGTTTGAGCCCAGAGTCACCGGAGTTCAACCTCGTCCACTCGTGGAGAGGTTGAAAGATACTACAAAGAAGATTCTGGAGTACGCTCAAAGGCTGGCCTACACAATTCCCAATCAAGTCCTGAGCTTCATCAAGTCCTTCTATGCCGAAGCGGATCTCACGGTCATCATGAACGGTAGATCTGGAGACTGCACCGACGATCGTCTCAACGAGCTGATGCAACAGACTTCTCCAATCGCGGAAGTAGTTTCCAAGTTCATTGATCTCCGTTAGATGTATCTGTAGAGTAGAAACACTAGGGAGAAGACAAGTGTAATCTCAAACAAGTGTTTATGTAATATAATTGAAAACATGGAAGAAATCAATTATCTGGATCTCTTGTATGCATGTGTGTTGGCTGAGTACTCGAGTTGGTATTGAGTGTGTGGCTGCAAAAAGGGATACGATACACGAGTAGGAGTACTCAAGTGTACACATGTTCCGAAGAACATTAGCTTAAAACATGACGAGTTGAACACCTAAGTTGTAGCAGCGTAAAGAAGGCTTTGTCATGAGTTAAACTAAAAGTAGTAGCAAGTCGATATAGAGTAGCGGTTTGTACTAAACACATTGTACAGAGTTGACAATGTCTTGAATACCTCTGAGGCTAAAAAGCCTAGTGAGAGAGTACTCGAAAAGAACTTATTCATAACGAGTTGAATACCTTAGCTGTAGCAGCGTAATGAAGGCTTTGTTATGAACAAGTAGAGAACAGTAACAAGTCGGTATAGAGTAGCAACTTTATTACTGAATACATTGTACAGAGTTTACAATGTCTTAAGTACCTCTGAGGCTATGAGCCTAGTGAGAGAGTACTCGCAAGAATGTTCCGAAGAACGAGTAAGACCGTAGGAGACAGTGTGATGAACTCATCCTTGCTGTAGCAGCAACTTGTATGAGAGTTCCACTGAGACCCTACTAGCAGGGTGTTACTCTAGGCCGTAGCCTCTTATTGAAAAAATAGGAACATAGACAGCATGTGCCACTTACTACCCTACACGATACAGGATCGTCTGGAGAGAGTTGTCATGACTCCCTACGAGGTCGCAGAATGAGACTGCCTAGAGAGGGTTGATAAAGCCCCCTGCGGGTGCTCGCAGCTGAAAGCCACGAGAAGATACAGCCGAAACTGTCTGGAGAGGATTATCTTGATCCCCTACGAGTGGTGACAATTGTAGCTGTCTGTTGAGTGGTTCCAACCGAAGCTGCCTGGAAAGGGTTATTGAAACCCAATACGAGTTGTTTTACAGCCGAAGCCGTCTGGAGAGGGTTGTTGAGACCCCCTACGGGTAGAAGCGACAAAGCTGGTCGATGTTCCAAGAGTTGTCGACTTCCTCGCCTTCAAGAGTTTGAAGACGATATGAGCCTGAGCCGGTAACCTTTGCAACAGAGAAAGGACCTTCCCATGGTGAGTTGAGCTTGTGTAGTCCTGCCATATTCTAGATGTGACGAAGGACTAAATCACCAACATTGAAGGAGCGTTCCTTAACGTTGAGGTCATGATAGCGGCGAATCCTCTCAAGATATCGAACGGATTGAACAAGTGCGTTGCAGCGAGCTTCCTCGAGACTGTCGACATCTGTCTGTCTTGTTTCTTCAGCTACGCCTTCTTCGTACTGATCAACCATCGGAGAATGCCACATGACATCAGCGAGCAAAACGGCTTCAGAGCCGTAGACCAGGAAGTAAGGTGACTGCCCTGTGGGGGTAGTAGGCTGAGTACGCAGCCCCCAGAGTGCATTGGGTAGTTCCTTGATCCACTTGCCGCCCTTGGTATTTGCAGCATCGTACAGTCGCTTCTTGAGAGCATCGAGTATCATCCCATTGGCGCGTTCCACTTGGCCATTGGCACGTGGATGAGCAACGGAGACGTACCGGACGTCGATTCCACTATTCTCGCAGTACTCCCAGAACTGGTGATTGTTGAAATTCGAACCCAGGTCTGTGATGATGCGGTTAGGGAAACCATAGCGATGTACGATTTCATCCAAGAAGTCGAGGACACGATCAGCCTTGGGGCAGGTAACAGGCTTGACCTCAATCCACTTGGTAAACTTGTCGATAGCCACCAGAACTCTATTGAATCCCCCTAGCGCATTTGGGAGAGGACCAATCATATCCAGCCCCCAGCAAGCGAAAGGCCAAGTTGATGGTATCGTGATGAGCTTGTAGGCAGGGACGTATTGTTGCTTAGCGAAGAATTGGCATCCTTGGCACTTCTTGACTAGTTCCTCTGCATCAGCAAGAGCTGTAGGCCAGTAGAAAGTACGTCTGAACACTTTTCCCACAAGGTGCGGGAAGAAGCGTGATTGTCATAGATTCCTTTGTGTGTCTCCTCCAAGATTTCCTTGCCTTCCTCGCGAGAAACGCATTTGATGAGTATATCAGAACTTGCGCCTCGCTTGTAGAGTTGATCTCCGACTAGAGCATAAGCCTTGACACAGCGTGAAATGCTCGGCTTCTGCCTTGTCTTTTGGAATCAACTGATGTTTAATGTAGTCGATGAAGGGAGTTCTCCAGTCCACATCAATCATAAGCACTTCTCGATCAGATTGAACTGAAGTAGTCGTAGGTGCAGATGATTGCTCCGGAATTGATGGTTTGTTGAGTTCATGGACGAAGATTTCAGCTGGCACTTGAGCTCGTGTAGATCCCAGCTTCGACAAGACATCCGCAGCAACATTGCTGTCGCGGACCACATGATGGAACTCGAGACCATGGAATTTGTTCTCAAGTTTGCGTACCTCCTGACAGTACGCATCCATGTTTTCAGCATTACGATCCCATGAATCGTTGACTTGATTGATGACCACCAAAGAATCACCATAGACAAGTAGTCGTGTAATGCCAAGAGAGAGTGCAAGGCGAAGACCATGCAGTAGAGCTTCATATTCAGCTTCATTGTTTGAGACCTTCCAAAAGATCTGCAAAACATATTTGAGTTGCTCGCCCTTGGGAGAAATCAGAAGTACCCCGGCACCAGCGCCTTCCAATTTGAGGGAACCGTCAAAGTACATGACCCAATGTTCTGGACGCTCAATTGGAGTTGGGACTTGATTTTCCCGCCACTCAGCCATGAAATCAACCAAGGCTTGAGACTTGATAGCAGTGCGAGACTTGAACTCGAGCGATAGAGCGCCAAGCTCCACAGCCCATTTAGAAATCCTTCCTGTGGAATCCCGGTTGTGCAATATCTCGCCAAGCGGGTAGCTAGTGACCACAGAAATCTTGTACTCGTCGAAGTAGTGGCGGAGCTTCCGTGAAGTAATCAGAACTGCATAGAGTAGCTTCTGTACCGGAGGGTAACAAGCCTTGGACTCTGAGAGCACTTCACTGACGAAATAGACAGGCCTCTGGACAGGGTAGCCATGGCCTTCTTCCTGCCGCTCAACGACAATAGCAGTACTGACGACATTAGTAGTCGCAGCAATATAGAGCAAGAGCTCTTCATTGGGCAGAGGAGCTGTGAGGACTGGAGGCTTGGATAAGAACTCCTTGAGCTAAGAAAGAGCTTGATCAGCTTCGGTTGTCCACGTAAACTTTTCCTGCCGTTTGAGTAGTCTGAAGAAAGGTAGACCCCGTTCTCCAAGTCGTGAGATGAAGCGATTGAGTGACGCCATGCAACCAGTAAGCTTCTGGACATCCTTGATAGTAGTCGGAGCTTGCATGTTGGAGATGGCGGTAATCTTCTCGGGATTTGCTTTGATGCCATGATGGCTGATGATGAACCCGAGTAGTTTTCCTAAAGATACGCCAAAGACGCACTTATTGGGGTTGAGCTTCCATTGGTACTCACGTAGTGAGGCAAAAGTTTCCTCAAGATCCGTGATAAGCATGTCTGGATCCCTAGTCTTGACAATAACGTCATCCACGTATGCTTCCACGTTCTTGTGAAGCTGCCTCGTGAAACACACTTGGATAGCTCTTTGATATGTAGCGCCAGCATTTTTCAACCCGAAGGACATTGTTGTGTAACAATAAGCACCAAACGGGGTGATAAACGCGGTCTTCTCTTGATCAGATTCCTTGATTGCAATTTGATGATAGCCAGAGTAGCAATCCAGGAAACAGAGTAGAGCACAGCCCGCCGTAGAGTCAATGACTTGATCAATCCTCGGCAACCCGAAAGGATCCTTGGGGCAATGCTTGTTGAGATCAGTGTAGTCGACACACATCCTCCAGTCATTAGAGTTCTTCTTTCTGACGAGCACAGGGTTAGCGAGCCACTGCGGGTGAAAAACTTCTCTGATGAAGCCAGCCGCGAGTAGTTTAGCGAGCTCTTTCTTGATAGCAGCCCTGCGGTCATCAGCAAAGCGACGAAGGTGTTGTCTCTTGGGAGTAGCATTAGGATCGACGTTGAGTGAGTGCTCGATCAACCTCCTGGGCACACCTGGCATGTCAGATGGCTTCCACGCAAAGATATCACGGTTAGCCCGAAGGAAGTTGACAAGCACGTCTTCCTATTTAGGATCAAGCTATGCACTGATCATGGTCGTCTTGCTGCTGTCACCAGTACCGAGGTCAATGGCTTTGAGCAGGACGTCACCAGATGGTGCAGGCTTGTTGTTGTTGTCAGTCTTCTCAGGAACCTCCAGCTCACTCGGAGCAAGCTTTTTAGCGGCAGTGAAGACTTCCATCATTGTGTTGGGTACTTGAGTAGTCGAGGCAAGTTCTACGGCTTCTGTGTCGCAGTCGTAGGAACGCTTCAGATCCCCTTGCAATGAGAGAACTCCTTTGGGGCTCGGCATCTTGAGAACCAAGTAGACATAGTGAGGAATAGCCATGAACTTAGCGAGACCGGGCCTGCCGATGATAGCATGGTAAGAAGTCTCGAAGTCAGCGACCTCAAACTTGATGTACTCGGTGCGATAGTGATCCTTAGTCCCAAAGGTAACGGGTAGTACAACTGAACCCAAAGGAACAGCTGCGTTGCCCGGGATGATACCATAGAACGGTGAGTTGGTCTTGGTAAGCATATTGGTGATATCCAGGCCCATCTTCTTCAAAGTCTTGGCAAACAGAACATTGAGTCCGCTGCCACCATCAATAAGAACCTTGGTAAGTCTGGAGCCTGCCACCACTGGATCCAGAACGAGAGGATATCGTCCTGGCTCAGAGAAACTAGTCCATTGATCCGCCCTTGAAAAGGTAATGGGGGTTTCAGACCACTTAAGATAAGTGGGAGCTGCTGGTTGGATGGACATAATCTCTCTGAGAGCTAGCTTCTGCATGTGCTTGGTTGGAATCCCACCAAATATGACATTGACAGTATTGGACGGGTTCTGGAACCCAGTGTCTTTGTCTGTGTTAGCCTTCTTCCCCTTGTGTTTGCGATATCGTGAGTTTGGGTGCGATGGTTCAGGTGTGTTTTTCAATGCACGTCGAAGTTGGTAACACTGCTCTGTAGTATGATCGCCCTCTGGGTGCCATGGGCATTTCTGCTTGGTCAAAGTTGCCCAGTGAGAATCATCTTCAGGCTTGGCGGTAGTTTCTATGGCTGCAACAGTGTTCTCGGGCTTGCGCTTGCGATTGGGATTACTCGAGTAGTTATTCCCTTGGCGGTTGCCCTGCTGTTGCTTGCCACTGCTGCTTCCACCAGCATTATTGTTGTTGTTGTTCTGGTTGTTGCGAAGATGCTTGAATCGATTCCGAGCCTTGTCTTCCTCGTCTGCCCAGTGAGTGATCATCTCCTTAAGCTTGGTGATGTTGGCTGGGCGAGCACGACCAAAGTCTTGGAATAGCTTGTCATCATAGAAACCATCCTGGAAGGTGTCTATGACTTCTTTTTCGGTAACATCAACAACAGTAGCCCTTTTCTCAAAGAAGCGGCGCATGTACTCGCGAAGAGTCTCGTCTTGTTTTTGCTTGATCAGGGCAAGGTCCATCCTGGTGCCATGACGACCCAAAGAACCCGCAAAGTTGCTGGTGAAGCGATGCTTGAGTTGTCCCCAGTTGTCGATGGAGCCACGTTTGAGGGATTCAAACCATGTGAGGGGCTCTTGCTCAAGGACAAAAGGGAAGTAGATACACTTGGTATCATCGTTGCCCCCAGCATTGGAGATAGACAGAGCATAACAGCGCAACCACTACCTTGGATCTTGCTTGCCATAATACTTGGAGATGCCGAAAGGCTTGAATTTCTCCGGAAGATACAGAGCTTGAAGTCGAGCGGAGAAAGCAGGAAAAGAATCAGAGTCATTATCCTTTTGCTTCTCACGTTCAGCACGTCTGGCGTTGATAGTTGTACGAGCGTCGTAGCGAGAGTCTCCCGACTTGCTATTGACACTACCATCGTCGTCTTTGCCCTTGTTGCTTGCTTCCGGACGTGTGCGGTTAGGAGTGGGAGTAGTACGACGAGGATCCCCACTGCTGCCATGGTGACTAGGAGCACTGGTACTCTGTCGTAGCATAGTGTAGGCTAGTTCAGCCAGCTTTGCGACTTCAGCAGTCGCCCTGTCACGAGGCATAGAGCGACCGAGTAGATTGATCGCATTAATAGCTTCTTCTGGAGTACGATATTGATGGGTAGTAACCGCATCCAGAGCCTCTTGAAGATTATGGGTAGGAAGAGCTTTTGCGAGTTCCCGATGAAGAGTTGCACGATCAGCATTGCGTTGGCGACATGCAGCCTTGACCTCCGCGGTTTCATCAGCAGGAGCGTTAGCAGAGAGTTCATCATCAGACACATCATCCGGATAACGATAATTGGAGCGGTGCCCTTGTGGAGTAGATGCATCAATGACGAACACTTCTCGATGCGATGAGTAAGTACCCGTACTCTGAATGAGCTCAGTATCGGTGTCATAATCAACAAGCTTGACGCCTTCCTGAAAAGGCAAGTTGTCGAGACAGGTGATAAAGCGCTCCTGATCATCCAGTGTGAGATCAGCAGGCACATGCTCAGGCCAGTAGACGAATCTACCCTCAGGTGTCGATGTGATCACCAGTCCATGAGCAGGGCCAGACAGTTGTTGTACTTCAACAGAATCCGAACCATAGTCGAACTCGAACTCAGAAGAATCCGAAGAGTAGTCGAAGTTGTCGTCCGAATCTGAAGAGTACTCGAGCACGATCTTCGGGCCAGGGCACATGAGGCGCTTCAATGCGGCTTGGTAGGCAGCACTGACATGGCGATGACCGAAGAGAGGTGGTGCTTGAATGTTATCCAGGCTGAGCGCAAGCTGTGAAGCTGAAGAAGGCAACCCAGGCTGAATAGGAGGCGAAGTTGAGTTGTACTCGGACTCCGACTCGAGGTCTCTGAACGGGTCAGAGATCGAAATTTCGCCAAAATTTTCGACGAGATTCTCCATCGAAGCTTGCGTAAGCGTCGAGACTTGAGCTTTGACTCCGGAGTTGGCGCTAGGAAACGCAGGAACGATCCGGTGCCATCAGCAACGCAAACCCAGGGGCCGAAAACGAAGGTGCCGCCTTGCTGGAAAGCGACGATCGGCTTGATGGTGACGAGAGCCATCGAGTTCGCCAGTGGATCAACGACGAGATACCCTACCTGGCGCGTCAGCTGTCAGTGTTTTAGACACCGAGCCTACGACGGGGTACCCGAAGTAGTAGATTGTGCGGTGGGGCTCGCCGAGATCAGGAACACGATGGTGAGACACGGGGCACACAATTAGACAGGTTCGGGCCGCAATGTGCATAATACCCTACGTCCTGTATGCTGCGTGGCTCTGTATTGATTGCGTATGTTTTGAGAGGGATCCCTGCCTCGCCTTATATGCCACAAGAGGCAGGGTTACAAGTCGGATTGGTACAAGGGTACTATTCGAGTAGGACCCGGAGTAGCCTATACAAGGTATGGAAAGCTATCCTAATCTTAGTACAAGTCCTTGTCCGCCTTGTCTTGCCTTGTGGTCCACGGTACCAGCACCGTGGCCCACTTAGTCGAGTAGTCCAAGTGTACAGGAACTCATCTCCCGGGTATGGCCCACAATGTGTTGGTGGGCCCAGGGATGCCCGGTCGACACCCTGTGAGGGCTTGTGTTGTATCTCCTAGTGTAGGGGCACTTCGGTCTTTTCCGGGGGGCCTATATATAGGAGGAGGGGGCTGAATTTTCAGTCAACTCTTTGGCTAGTGGTGGGAGTGCTCTTTCATTTTGGGGTGCTCTTGGGAGAGAAGGAGAGAGGAGAGAGTTGGCTCTTTGTTTGAGCTTTTTGCCATCCAAGATTTGTGATTCTTGTGAGTGGCTTGTATCCGGATTTGGCTAAGATATTCATAGTGAAATCTTCCTCTCAATCTCGTGCCAAATCCTTTGCTCCCGGCGTTTTTCTTTTTCTGTGATTTTCGGAGGTATTTTTGGAGGATTTTTGTTCGTCGCTCGATTCGTTGATTTGAGGGCGTTTTCTCACGGATTTCTTTGAGGGGATCATGGGTGGATGCCTTGCGCACCTTTGTGGATGATCTTGACCCCTCAAACACCGGGATTTGCCCTCGATTCGTGAGTTTTTGGATGAACCCTAGTTCATAGTGTTCTTGGCCAAGATTTGCGATTTCGGGAGATTGAGTGGGTTTGGGGCCATGAAATTTTAGGAATAGCTTCTTCTAGAGGCAATACTACTTGTCCTAAAATTTGGCTGCAATCCATTGGGTGAATCGAGAGATCCATCGATCGAAAGTTTGGAGTTGACCCGCGGGCGATTTTTCTGGGCTGTCCCGGATGATCCGACGTGAAGTTCAGATGATCCGGTCATCCTTTTGAGGAGATTTTTTGGGAGAAGTCTTTCTAGGTTGTAGTGGAGTTGTGGTTAAATTTTCGTGATTTTTGGAGCCCGTTTGATCGAGTTTTGGTATTTTCCTTCTCCAACGTGCTGGTTTTTCGCTCTGCTTCGGATGATCCGGTCGGGGCTGGATGATCCGAACTTTAGGTCGGATGATCCGGTAGGAGCCGGAAGATCCGGTTGGATGATCCGGTCGTGCTCGGTGAGTTTTCGGATGATCCGAACTTTGGGTCGGATGATCCGGTAGGGAGCAGCAGCACTCTGTTTTGCTCCGTTTTGTTCGTGGTTGCTTCCGTAACTCCTCTTAGCTTTCGATATTTGTTATAGGGTCTCTAGAGAGGTGTGTATTTCCTTTCTCTTATTTGTGTGCGACTCTTGGAGTTGCGATTGGGACATAGACCAAATTCTTTGAAGAAGAATTTTTATCGACTCTCATTCACTCTCTCCCTCTCTGGTCGCCTATTCGGTCCTTCGCAGACAACCAGACATGCAGCAGTGCCAGAGGCTACTACCCCCTCTCTCTCTCCCTACGGTGCACGCACTGCCTCTCTCTCTTCCTCCTCTTCTCTCTCCGAACAAAACCTGTCTCATTTGTCATTTCTCTACGGAGTAGAGCACTATGCATGCACGTTTCTAGTTAGTGATATGTTTTGTTCAAGTGTTAAATCACTGCCCACCGAGCCAGCACGGTAATAATAAAATAAATAATGTAACTTTTTTAAAAAGATAAACACATTCATTTTTTTTGAAGTGGACACATTCATTTTACAAGACAAGTGTTGTTTCTAGTATCTTACAATGCAATTCTGTAAAACGCCTTTCATGCCACCTGCACATAATAGTTTAGAGCATGTTCAGTTTGCTTCTCTCAGCTTATTTCAGCTTTTTCCGACTTATTTTCTCTTAGGTTCTCACACAACACTATTCAATTCACCAGCTGAACATTATTCTTCGTATCAGTCGAACAAACTCTTAATTGGATAGTTTCCTACTTCTCTCTAGTGCAGCTAGACCTGGCAAAACTCTTTTACCAAATGTCTGGCTTTGATTGTAAATTTTGATTTATCACAAAACCAAAAGGATAAATAATTATTGATGCTAAAGAGCACAAAATGTATTTTCTAATTACAAGCCGAACAAATTTTATATTGTGCATATTTATGAGAAAAAGAATCAACTTCAAAATAACATAGATGATTGTGCCGGATCCATGTGATTTACTTATGCATTAAAAAAGTGGAAGTGATTCCACAACAATGTGCTAATCTGATGAGTATGCATTGGGTGCAGGTGGAGGGCAGGTGGAGCCATAGGCCCACTGCATGCAGAAGCAGGTGGGCCGCTGAAGCTGAACCTCCCCAAGTCTCGGTGTCTGTGCCAATTTTTCGTTCGGCCCCCGCTCGGTCGCGTCAACCGGCACGGCGCGACTCAGTAGGGCCAGTGCATGCGGTGCGAGTGCGAGTGCGACTGAGTCTTGGCCAGCTCAACCTCAAGTTCAACGTGACTATTTGGTCACACCACGTGTTTTGACGCGACCAAAAGAGTTACTTATTAAAAATATAGTGTGAGAGAAGTTATTTTTTAAATTTTAGTTTTAAAAGAGTTAAAATAAAAAAATTCAATGCGCTTGGGTCACATGAATCCCACCTAAATGTGTGTGGGGCCCACCTATAAGTCATTTCACATGGATTGTATCTGTACCACATGGATCTCATCTTAACAGTATGTGTGGGTCCTCGTGTGGAGTCACAATTCACAAAAAGGTCAAACATTGTTACTTGTTCTCTTCGTTACAAATGAATCGTGTTGAATAGTTTTTTTTGGAGAGAAGATATGCTAGATGTGATATGCACTACAATCATTCTAATAGATCCTATATAATATTGATACATGTACATATACCACCGGTACTGGGTATATACTGCTCCATGTTTTCCATTTCGATACCTGCAGCTAGCCGGCGACCCGCTGCATCACGACAGCAAGTCTTCACTTACTAATCGACAAGCGTAGTAAGTTATGATCAATCATATATGACAAGGCACCACCGTCTTGGTGTCATTCTTTTTTCTTATTACAACACACTGATGTTGCCCTACGGAAGTGTGGACGTTGTCGAAGTTTTGAAAATCTAAACGCACCACGTCGTGTAAAACAACCTTTCAGCGACTAGGTGGCACGGTCGCCAATTTTGCTTTCGAAAGGTTAGGTACAGTACAACAATAAGCACCAGATTGTTTTCTCTGTTGAGAAATTGTGACACTGAAGACAGGCCGGACTTGACCGATTGTGTTTCCCGTGCGGCCCCTGCTTGGTCTTTCTCCCTGCTGACAGATGACAGATCATACTTGGACAAAGTATGATCATTTGATATATAGAGCCTAAAGCACGACAGGACGTGATAAAACTTTGGACCATTTCAGAGCAGCATCAATGCGAGCATCGTATCGTGCAGTGGTTACGGCCGGTCTCAGGACAATGCGGAGACGGGGGGATGGCATGATACTTTGACACACCGTATCGATGAGCAGGTATGAGTGTGACAATGTGACAGTAGAGGCAAATTATTTGGCTCGCCCTTAGTTGGCAGGGCTTGTATGGGCCAAAACCAGACAAACTCTTAGTTTTATCACTGTAGTCCTTCCGTCCTAAATTTTGGTATTTCTAAATTCATAACTTTTTATATACGTCTAGATATGTATCATGTACAGATACATAGCAAAATATATGTACCTAGAAAAGTCAAAATGAATAGTAATTTAGGACGGAAGGAGTATTTCTGAATGTTTTAGGTTTGTTTGCTTTGAGGAATGGGTGATCCATTTTAAATTAGGTCCCATCAAATTTAAATAGGGTCATATTTTTCTAATACCATGGAGAGATGTGCACCTTTTGTATTAAGATGAAGAAATTAGATTTTGACAACACAATGAGACACCATAGGTGCTCAATGAGAACAACAAGAAAGCTACAATGGGCTCTTTAAAAACTAGGCCCGGTGGGGTAAAACCGCCTCATGGGTTTTTATTAAGAAGGAAGCTTCTGGGAGGCGAGAGGATTTTTTTTAAAACCAACTTCATAATTCACTCTAATGAGGATTCAAATCTGGATCTTCTGGTTACAACCATACCTCAGCCCCTCAAACCGAGTAGACTAGATGAACTTTGATGCAATACGCTCTTTACACAAGAGCCAGATTACCCCGAAGAGTGTGTCAAGACCTCGTCTCACCCCTATCGGTTGCAGCCTCCTAAGAGCATCTCCAGCAATGGCCCCTATTTGGAGCCCCTACTTCTTTGAGTAGGGGCCTTCTTACTTTTTAGGGGGTGTATATTTTGCTTCCAACTCCAACAATAGCCCCTACTTTCCAGCCCCTATTTACCATATGACACGTGGGACCAATATATCAGTGGCTCAGGGGCCTTATCTTCAAGCTACTCCCTCTCCCCGTCCGCCCGGGTCGTCTCCCCCATCCGGCCGGCAGCTCCACGCGGGGGAGTGAGCGCGAGCTCGGGTCGGCGCGGCGCCGAGCTCTTCGCCGCGCACCCGCCGCCTCCCCTGCGTGCCTGCGCGGCGGCGGCCGCCAGCGCCGAGGGGGCGGGCGGCCCGCACGGTCGGCCTGTGGGGCGGCGCTGACGAGGCCCGAGCTCGACCTCCCGCTCGCTGGCGCGCGGCGACCTCCGGCCGGCGAGCTCGACCTCTTCGCCGTGGCATCTCCAGGTGGCGACGGGCGGTCCTCGCGGCACGGTCTTCGCGCCCGGCGACGAGCCCGAGATCCAGCGAGCTGCGGCGGCGCCGGCGAGTCAAGAGGTCCGGTCGGCCGTGCGGAGCTCGAGGGGCGGTGGATCTGCTCGAGAGGCACTCGATTTGAGAGGTGGCGGCGGAGCTCAAGGGGGCGGCGGATCTGCTCGTGCTGGAGCTTCGGCCGCCGGGCGACGAGCTGCGGGCGGGCGGCACATCCTCCAGCTGCGGGCGGCGTGTCCCCGGCGGCGGGATCCTGAGCTCCGGGTGGCCACCATGGGAGGGCCCGACGGGTGAGGAGCGGGCTCCGCTCGGTGGCGCGCGTGCCGAGCGGCCAACCACCGAGTAGGGGCTCCCTTCTCCACCCGCAGGAGAAGGGGCCGGAGGGGGGGTTTGGGGGGCGTGAACAGTGTTGGGGTGTAGTAGGGGCTCTGCTGGACTGCGATTTTTTGCTTTCGGCCCCTATTTTTGGAGTAGGGGGTGGAATAGGGGGTCTGCTGGAGTTGCTCTAAGAGCAAGGATAATGGAGTCGCCCGCTTGCCGACGAAATCATGCTCCAGCTCAGTTGGGTCAGTCACAAAGCGGGAGATGATAGTAGTGGCCCCCACCTACCATTAATGCTATACCAGGTTCAGCAGCGACGTGGGTGTTTGAGAGCCGGGGAAAGGTGGTTGTGGGCTCCACAAATTGTTGCGCAGTGCATTTCGCCGGCTTCGTGTCGGCGGTTCATGAATCGTCCGCTTCACTCTCTCTCCTACTTTCTCTCTCCCCTACGTCAGAGTCTGCTGACATGTTTTGCCTCTTCGCCCGCTGATTTGGCACTATAAGACCATCCACACTCGTCATACTTCATCTTCTCCTTCAAAATAGTATATTCCATCCTAGTCACCAAGATCCTCTCCTTCAAATCCACTTCTTCCGCATCCATACTCCTTTATATTTCTCCTTCATCCCAACTACTTCTTGTGGGGTCCACTTGTCACCCTCTCCCCCCTCTCTCCCTTCCCTTTTCTCCCCGTCGACCTCGTCCCCTCCGCCTGCCTGCACACTCTCGTCCCCTCGGCGGCGGGAGCTCAAGCCGCGCCGGACTTGGCAGGGAGGAGCTCCACTCTCGGCTCTCTCCCCGGCGGGACGATGCGGCGGCTCGAATCGAGACCGGCGGCGGCCAGCCGGGCAAGACCGGCGGCGGGAGCAGGACGCGCCACCACCGCCTCTGCTCCTCCACGGCTGGCGTCCATGGAGCTCCGGCGCCCTGCTCCCCGGCGGCGACGGCGAGGACGCGCCCGCGACCGGGTGAGGAGGACGACGTCGTCGAGGCGAGGAGCGGCGGACTGCGAGCGCGCCTCGGGCCGGCGGAGGAGAGGGCGGCGGCGGCGAGCGCCACCGCACGGCAAGCAGCGGCTGCGCCGCCCCTCCCCTGCAAGAATGACGGCGGTGTTGTTCCTCGTCCTCTCCTCCGGCGGGCCGCCGTCTCCCTTCTTCCCTCCCGGATCCGGCCTCCTTCCTCTTCTACAAGCTGCGGCCCCTGTCCTGTTGCGGCGGCGCCGCGGCGGGGAGGCCTCCAGGCCGGTGGAGCCGAGGCTGGGGGCCGGGTGGAGCTCTGGCGGCGGTGCCTCCTCCGAGCTCGGGCGGCACCGCCGTGCCCTGTTCTTCCCTTGCTCGAGGCGGATCCGGCGGCCCCTTCTTCCCCTGTTCCCCGCGGCCATGGCGGCTTCGCCAGCGTCGTCCTCCCTCGGCGGCGGAGCTCGAGCTCGGCTGCGGGGCATGGAAGCGGCGGAGCCGGTGGGGCATGGAGGCGGGAGGAGCTCGGCGGCGGGGCATGGAGGCGGCGGAGCTGTCGGGGCATGGAGGCGGGAGGTCGTTGGGTGCCGCAGCAGCAGAGCGCGTGGTGGCCCCGTCACCTCCTGGAGGAGGCCCTCCATTCACGCCAGAAAAGGAGGATCCGGGAGGCGACGGGAAAACCCCGTCTTGGATGAAGGAAGCCGCTGCAGAGCGCTCTCCTTCAAAAACTCCCTCCAGGAGCCGATCCCGCTCTTTTACAATCACCGGTGCGGATGGTCTAATACTTGCTCTAAGATGGCACCACCAGTCCTGCAACGAAGGTTGAGCTGGAAAACTGCAAGCTCTGCCCAGACATGACAGTGCACCTCACCAGATATGTTTGGTGTAGGAGCAGACGCTCGGCATCCATTGCCAAGTTGCACTACAGAGAATCTGCTGGTTTGTGTGCAATTTCAAGCTCATTTTCACCTCCAAACCGCCAAAGGATGACAAAAAAAGCCACCACACTGATCATGACGGGCGGAGCACGTCGCTGACTGGTTCTCCTGGAAAATGGATCGGAGCACAGAATAGGGGACACTGAAACGTCATGTAAGCTATAGGCGCCACCGCGCACGGCTCCACCTCTGGGACTTTCCTTGGATTTCCCTGTCGCCTCCCTCGGTTCCTCTCCATCCGTGACGACTCCGAGCCCTTGAATCTTCGTCGGCGTCGTGCTGAAACCGTTGCCAATTTGCTAGACGTACCACGCGTATCCGCGACGAACCGACGACCGCTGCTCAGCTCAAAATCAAGGCTTGGGCACGGTCACACACTCACACGTACAGCAACACTTCACTTGCTCAGGCGCTCGTTCGGCACGAAGCGCGAACATGGCCGCGGTGCTCTGCTCTACTCCCCTCACCCGCGTTCCCTTTCTAGCCCTGCTTTTGCTGGTGCTACTCCAACAAGCTCGGTTGCCGCCGCTGGCGGCGGCGCGGACCAACCTGACCGCCGGAGCCACCTTGGCGCCGCCAGACTACATCACCAGCCAGTCCGGGGGCTTCGCCTTCGGCTTCCGGGCCCTCGACTCCGACCCGGCCAAGTTCCTCCTCGCCACGTGGTTCCGCTTCGGTGACGGCGACGGCAACTCCTCCCGGCCACAGCCGGAGTCCGTGGTGTGGTTCGCGAAGCAGTCGCCGTCGGGTGCCACGCCCAACGCCACGGCGCGGTCCGTCCTGAGCGTCACGGCCGACGGCGAGCTCGCGCTCACCGACGGCGGCAGCAACCAAAGGCTGTGGGTGCCGAGCTCCGAACGCGGGTCCGTGCTCGCGCTCCGCGACACCGGCAACCTCCAGTTCCTGAGCGACTCCGGCGACCAAGTGCTTTGGGAGAGCTTCTCGTACCCGACGGACACGCTGCTGCCCGGCCAGTCCTTGGTCTACGACTTGGCCCGGTCCGAAGGGAAGGTCTTCGCCAAGCGCGCGGACACGGAGTTCACCACCGGCAGGTTCAGCATGGGCGTCCAGAGCGACGGCAACGTCGTCCTCTACGTCGACCTCCTCAAGGGCAACAACCACGAAAACGCCTACTGGCAGGCGTACTCCAACAGCCCCGACGGCAACACGACGGTCACCTTCGACGGCCTGGGCCGCCTCAACTACACCCTCCACAACGGCACCACCCGGAGTTTGATTCAACCGGCATCGAGCTTCGCCGCCGGTGACTACTTCCAGTTCGCCAGGATGGACCCAGACGGCATCGTCCGCACCTACATCCGTCCCAAGAACGGCGGCGCCGCCGGCAACATGACTTGGACCGTCTCCGGCGCGTTCCCCGACGACGGCTGCAACAAGAGGACGTCCGGGTTGCAGGGCGTGTGCGGCCCGGGGTCGTACTGTGTCTCTGCGTCGACGAAGAGTTCAAGGGACAGGCACAGCTGCGTGTGCCCGAGTGGGTACAACTACACCGACGAGCAGCACAGGGACAGCGGCTGCACGCCGGCGTTCGAGCCGCAGAGCTGCGACGGGGAGGACAGCTCCGGCGACTTCACCCTCGTCCAGCTGCTGAACACCACCTGGGAGACCTCGATATACTACAAGAAGTTCCCATCGGTCACGGAGGATCAGTGCCGGGAGTACTGCCTCGGTGACTGCTTCTGCGCAGCCGCACTGTTCATCGACGGATCTGACTGCGCTGAGGTCGCCGCGCTCACGAACGGACGGCAGGCAAACAGTGTCACCACAAAGGCCTTGATCAACGTGCGGACAAGGAATAGTTCTCAGGTGACAGAATCGGCAAGGACGAGGAACACGTTGGTCTACAAGGTTTTCGCCATTTGCTTGGCCTTTGTTTTGCTGATCACCGTCGGTGGCCTAGTGGCACAGCACTGTGCCACCAGAAACAGAGAGAGCCAGCGGCTGTTGAGCCCGAGCGTGAGATCGTTCAGCTCGAAGGAGCTTCACCAAGCCACCAACGGCTTCGAGAAACTTCTGGGCAAAGGGAGCTTCGGGGAGGTCTACAAAGGAACAATAAGATCGCCGCAGCCACATCACATCGCGGTGAAGAAGCTCATCAACTCAAACGAGTACAGCGAGCAGGAGTTCACCCACGAGGTGCAGTCCATCGGGCAGATCCATCACCGAAACCTCGTCCGCATGATCGGCTACTGCAAGGAAGGCAAGCACCGGATGCTAGTGTTCGAGTACATGCCGGGCGGGTCTCTCCGTGGCTTCCTCTTCAACCCCGAGAAGCGACCTCCATGGCGATGGCGTGCCGAGGCTGCGCTCGCCATCGCCCGAGGGCTTGAGTACCTCCATGATGGTTGCAACGCCCAAATCATCCACTGCGACATCAAACCCGATAACATCTTGCTAGACGAGCTTGGTGTCCCGCGGATCACCGACTTCGGGATCTCCAAGCTACTGGGGAACCAACAAGTGCACACCACGGTGACCCACGTCAGGGGCACCAGAGGGTACATCGCGCCCGAGTGGCTCCGCGGGGACGCGCGCGTGGACACCAAGGCTGACGTGTACAGCTTCGGTGTTGTGCTGCTGGAGATGATCTGCTGCCGGAAGTGCCATGAGCCGGTGATGCCCGAGGGTGCAGAGGATGACGACGACGACGAGACAGTCACCTTGTTTGGCTGGGCGGCGCAGCTGGTGTGTGCGCGGAGGACGGAATTGATGCTGCACGGGGACGCGGACGTCGACACCGTTGAGGACATGGAGAAGGTGGAGCGCTTTGCCCGCGTGGCGCTCTGGTGCATCGAGCCAAACCCTCTGCTACGGCCAAGCATGCACCAGGTGGTGCAGATGCTGGAGACCAGTAAACGAGAGCAGGATGAGGCGTTGCCTGATCCTCCAGTCTGCTACAAGGAATCCTCGCCTTTAATTCCTCAGCTCAAAGTTGAATAGAAGTTCTCCTTGTTATTTTGATGGGAATATATGATTCCTGTAAGTAGAGCACCAAGCATGTCAATAAAAAAAAACAAAGGAATTTTTTTGGTTAGTATGGGTATGGGGGAGTAATTCAATCCAATCTGGACCAGAGTTCATCGTATGATGTGTGTCATCGTTTGTAAAGAACTAAAGATGAAGTGATGAAAATACAGATTTTTATGTTAAGTTTATAGCTCAAAATAAGGCCTATTAATTAAGCAAATTCAAGCGCAATACGATTGAAAAGTTAAAAAATTATAAATGTTGACCAATCATTAGAGAGTAATTACTTACTAAACTCTATGACAGTCGAAAGAAGATAATACGTGTGTGTCTACACACACACTAGGTGAATTCTCCGCGTTGCTGCGGGAGTTTGTTGAAACGATCTCTTGAGACCTTTTAGATTCTATCACAAAGGATGTGAAAATGCATAGTTGTTATAAAAAATTAGTGTAGCTTTTGATCTAAATGAGAACTGCAAACTGTTAACTGACCATATATGGACTCCGACATGAAGTTCGAACTTGGAACAAATTAAAGATTCAACTAAACTCTGTCAAGGATAGGAAATTAAAAGGAAAAATCTCTTTGAAGAAACCTAGAAAAACTAATACTAAACAATTACTTATTCCTTTTGATAAGCACATTGATCACCTTGGTGTCGGACAATTCTATACATGTCGTAGACTTGCACCAACTGCCATAGGAGATCTTTCTCAAAAAAAAAAAAACTGCCATAGGAGATTGTAACTATAATGATTATAGTCAAGTTACCTAGATAGAGCATTGCTGAAAAATGTTGAGGGAGGCAGTATTGCTGGATGAACATGTACACTGTACAAATGCCGGAATAGAAGCCATGGTTTGTTCATGCATGGATTGATTTGCAGCGTCTTCTTGTCGCACCTCTTTCCTCTAGCTCCGACTTGCGGAGTATGCACTCTACATTCCTGCCTTGCCTCCATCTTGAGATGCGGTGCGATCCCGCTGCCTGCCTGCCTTCTCTGGTGGGGCGAGTGCTGATTTGAAGGGGGGAGACAACAATTGAGTAAGTTTCGGGCATGGCTACGATGCTTGAGCCCATCTCCTGCACAACCGGACATGGGCGTGGCCACTCACCTCCTAAACAAGTCGCGTGGCCCGTCCCCCGCGTCGCCTCCAGGCGACACGGGCGGAACCGCCTCCCGCGCGAGCGCCCGGCCGCCGCCGCCGCCGCAAGTTCTGGCCCCCGTCATCCTCGTCTCCGGCCTTCTAGCCGGTGGCAAGGGGAGCGGGGGTCCATCCTTTTAGTAGATCGAGTCGTAATCGAGTCCGTCTATGTTTAGGGTTTGCTCGCCGTCGATGCTTGACGGTGGAGTTAGGCTTGGTTTTCCTGGTGGCGTCGGCGATGCGGGAGCGACGGCGTTGCAGAGGAATAATTTCTCCCAGTTTCTTCCGTTCTCCGATGGCGATCTACTCCGACGTCAACGGAGAGGCTGGGGAGACCTGTCCAGGAGTTGAGGACCGGCGCATCGTCGTCTTCTTCAGGTGATGATGTTGTTGACCCTTTTAATCTCAAGGAAGATGATCTTTGGAGGAAATCTGAGCATTGCTCGGGTTGCCGGCGGTGGAAACGAAGGATGCGTCGTGGGTATTGGAGTTGGCCGATGCGCTTGGGAGGCAGCGTACTCGGCTGATTCGCCTAACAGTAAGCCCTCCTCTGCGGCCTCCACTTTGTGGAGTTTGGCTCTGGTGCCCGGCGACGATTGGGAAACGGTTTCGACGGCGGCAATACATGTTCCTTTTCTTTCGGATCACAGACCGGTGTAATACGCTAAGCTCAATACATGTTCCTTCTAAAAAAAAGAAGAGCAATCCATCTGTAATTTCCTTCTTGTGTCATATGCTTGTGGTTTTCATCATTCTTTAGGCCAAAGGCGATGGGCAACCTGAATTGGTGACCAATGATTTTGGTACGTGCATATATAGGTGTGGTTTAAAGAGGAAGCAGGTGGATAACGAACAGTTAAATAAAGCATTTATTTGATGAAAATTGCAGATTATTAAAAAAAAGGAGTGGAGGTGTCACGGCTGTTGGTGGATGTCCATTTTTAACTTGGTTCTACTTTCCTTTCTTTGTTGCCTTTGATATTTCATTGCTTAGTGGAAGCAAGAGAGAAAAATACTTCCTCCGTCCCACAAAGACCGTTCATTTAGAAAATTTAGGACATACTAGTAGTTGTGACAAATAACGTTGTTGCCCCTAATTAATGATGCATTGGAACTTGAAAAGAGGCACCAAATAAGTATTTCATTGACTCCATGTGTTTCTCAATGCAATATTTTCTTGGTACTTGGTGTTAATTTAATGAGAAGAGCATTTAATACGAGCTAAAAAAACATTCTTTGTGAGACAAATTTTAAAAGCTATATGAACAGTCTTTGCGGGACGGAGGGAGTAATTGATTAGTGTTGTGTGTGGCTTCAAGGCACCCGTTTTGAATCCAGTAATGGTGTGGGCAGTTTCTAGCCGGGAAGAGCAATAGATTAAAGAAGATTGTGACTATTAAATAGCAACAATTTCTAGTGGAAAGTGGCCTGGAAGAGTAATAGATTAAAGAAGAATGTGACTATTAAATGACAATTGTGTGATGATGATGTGACTTAACGTGAGAGCACAGAAATCTCTTTTTTTGGAGAACGTGCACCGCACATATTCCATCAGCCGATTAGCGCTTTTGACAGATTTGCGACCGGAGCAGAGAGGACTACGGGAGCTAAAACAGACATAGACAAGGCTACCGCTAAGAACAAAAACAAGAACAGCCAACCCAGATGTTACACACTCATAACAGGCTGTTTGGCGCCACCCACAACAATTAATTGCAATATCCATGAGGCAAATACGCGACCAGCCCGGCGCTGCACCACTGCTGAAGCTCCTCGCAAATTTTATTTGCCAGGAGGTGCGGGAGTCTTGATGTCGCCCTAAAAATCCTTGCATTTCTCTCGGTCCAGATACACCAACAGGTCAGCACGAAGAGAGAGTCGAAACGTGCTCTACTTGACTTCACCACCGTCTTTCGTGCGGACAACCACCACTCAATTGCAGCAGATTGAGTACCAGGTGTTCGTGACTGCCACCCATTGATTCTGAGGACTCTGAACCAGACCTCCTTGCTGTAGACACATCGTGTCAGTAGATAACCGAGCGTCTCCGGTTCCTGTGCGCACAACATACAATTTCCATGGTTTTGAAGCTCATGCTTCTGCAGGCGGGCCGATGTCCAGCATCTCCCGTGCAGCACTAGCTAGAGGAAGAAACGGCATTTGCTCGGGGCCTTGATTTTCCATAGTTGTTTTGCACCCTGCTGTTCAATCAAGCCCAGGAAAAACGCACGATAAGTTGAAGAAGCCGAGTATTGCCAAGAGCTCGTCCACTTCCATCTGAAGATGTCAGGTTGTTCGCTCAAATGGATTCTGGGCAGTTTATCCCAGAGATTGAGGTATTCAAGGAGGACCTGGACAGGGAGGCCGGCTCTGATGTCCTTAACCCATTTTCTTCCCTCCAGCGCTTCGCGCACCATTCTAAAGTTTCTTGTGCGCTTGGTGACAATGGATACCAAATTGGGGGCGAGCTGCTCAATTGATTTCCCTTCCAACCATCTATCCTTCCAGAACAGAACCGTGCGACCATCCTAGACTTCCACCGAGATCGAGGCCTCGAACAGGGCCTCGAGGCATCTGATGTCCTTGTTAGCCCCTTGCAAATTGAGTTTAGCTCCTGGTCTGTCAGGTTCCGTTTTGCTTAGCCAAAGCCACCTCATTTGCAGGGCGAGCCCCATTGAGTGGAGATCGATGATTCCCAGGCCCCCAAACTGCTCCGGTCTGCAGGCCGTCTTCCATGCCACAAGGCAGCGGCCGCCTGAGATGACTTCCGTACCACTCCAGAGGAAAGCCCGACGCAGCTTATCAATGGCACGTATCGCCCACGGGGAAAGCTGGAGGGCCATAGCCGGGTAGATCACCAGAGATGTTAGAGTTACCTTCGTAAGAACCAGTCTGCCCATCTTGGATAACAGCCGGGCCATCCATGCTGGGAGTCTGTCGGCGACCTTGTCCACGAACGGCTGCTCATCCACTTTCGACAGTCTCTTGATTGACAACGGAATGCCTAGGTAACTGCACGGGAAATTGGAGGTTTTGCAGGGAAAATAGGTGGTGGCTTCTTGCAGCTGTTCGTCAGTGCACCTGATTGGGGTTAAGGAGCATTTAGCCAGATTGGTGGCGAGCCCAGTTGCACCCTCGAAGCATCTTAGTATGGTTTTGGCTACCGTTAGCTCCTCAGTGCATGGCCGCAAAAATAGCACCACATTGTCTGCATACAAAGATACTCTGTACTTAACTGATCTCAAATTGAGTGGCATGAGCAGCCTCTGTTTGTCTGCCCTGATGAACATGGCATTCAAGGCTTCCATGGCGATGACGAAGAGCAACGGAAAGAGGGGATCTCCTTGGTGTAATCCTCTGGCATGGCAGATACGCTATCTGTGGTCACCATTCAGCACTATCTTGCTGCTGGCTGTCGACAGTAAGACATAGATCCAATTCTTCCAACGGAGTGGGAATCCCATGTGCTGTAGAAGCTCAATGAGGAACGTCCACAACACTGAATCAAAAGCCTTGGTGATATCTACCTTGAGCAACACAGATGGCCTTTTGCGAGCGTGCAAGAGCTTCACCACCCCACGGACGAGTCTGAAATTGTCTTGAATGTTTCTCGTCTTAATGAAAGCACTTTGATTTGGCTTCATGAGCAGGTCCATCCTTGGTGCTAGCCGGGTGGCGAGTGCTTTAGAGAATAGCTTGCCGAGACAATGAATCAGATTGATTGACCTGAAATCCATGATAGTGCTGGCCTCTTTTTTCTTCGGCAACAAGATCATGAGAGCACCATTTATCAGATGGAAACTCCTGGTGTCCATGACCGAAAAAGCATCAAATGCTCTCATCACATCATCTTTGATGATAGTCCATGCAACCTTGAGGAATAGGCCAGTAAACCCGTCTGGTCCCGGTGCCCTATCCGACGGAATTTCCTTGATTATCTTCTCCACTTCTTCTTCTGTGAAAGGCACCGCCAGGTCCTGCAGATCGACCGAGGGAATTTGCAAATATCGGAAGTCCAGGCCATGAACCCGAGGAGCTGTAGCACCAATGATGTCATTAAAGAACTTGTGTGCCATTATAGCTTTCTCATCTTCAGCATGCACCGTTGCTGTTCCATCTGATAGGGACGGGATGAACCTTTTGTTTCGACGATGAGATGCATGTGAGTGAAAAAAATTTGGTGTTTGCATCCCCGGCTGCCAGATGTAGGATGCGCGACCATTGTCTGGCTATTGTTCTCTGAAGGGAAGCCAGAGCCAAGGTTTTCAGTTTCAGCTTTTTGCGTAGCGCCTGCTCGGCCGGCGACAAACTCCTTCTGTCTTCGGCCATCTCCAGGCGATGAACGACCTCTTTGGCGATGGCGAGCTGCAGCCGGACACTGCCAACGAAACGACAACTCCAACGCTGTAGGGCTTTAGAAGTGTTCCTCATCATCCAATCCAGATGACGGAAGGTGCTTCATGCAAGGTTTCATTTTAATGCAGCCTTTTTCAGAGAAGTTTTCATTATAGGCTGCTGGGCACTTTGGTCTCACCGGAATGACATCATCTTTGATGGTACCAGACTTTCTTTTGCTTCTTGGAAAGTTTTCTTTGTTAAGGAGCTAAAGGCGGTTACCTTGAGGGTAAAGCCGCAGTTGAGAGACCAATTTAATTTGTGGCTGAGTAGACTTTTGTAAATCTTTCTTTTCCTTTTTGGGCCTTTGGCCTTGTAAACTGTAAATAACTTTTTTCCATATATATATATATATATATATATATATATATATATATATATATATATATATATATATATATATATATATAGGGGCGGACAGGGGCCTAGGGCCACGGCCCTAGGCGTGGTCAAAAAACTCTTCATAGTTCTCAGCCCAACTTCGCTCGGCCCAGTAGCCAGCGGCCTAGCGCCATCTCTCCCACTCTTCATTCCTTGGCCCAGCAGCCAGTGGCCCAGCGTCATCTCTCCCACTCTCCCTCGCTCTTTGTCTTTTCCCGCCCCGAGCCGCCTGCCAGCCCCGACTCCTCGAGCTCCCGCTGCGCCGCCTAACCCTAGCGTCGCCGCCCGCCGCCTAACCCTAGCGCCCAGGACTGCTAGCGCTGCACCAGCGCGACCAGGCTGTGCGCCTGCGCGCTTGCACCGATGCCCGCCGGGTGCCCAACCGCACCTGCTGGCCTGCTGCGCTGCGCGCCTGCGCCGCCAGCCGGTCGTCCCGCCGCACCTGCGTCGCGGTCGCCGCTCGCCGGAGCCCGGAAGGAGATATTCTTTGAATTTAGATATACTCGAAATCATGATTTTAGTTTCCTTGTGCGCTATCGTACTGTATTACTGTTATATTGTCATGTGGGAGAGTTTTGATAGTCTAGTCACTTTGGCAAGTGATCCTAGGCGTCAAAATGATTTCTGTCCGCCACTATATATATATGTATAAATAGGGGTAGGGCCCCTACCGATTCCGTTAAAAAAATATTGTAATAATCTAAAAGTTAAATAAAAATACAAATCTAAAAATATTGGTTTGGTATGGAGCATTATAGACTAGCTGTCCTAATCTATATACATATACTAAATTTGCTAGCTTTGGAGCCGCCTTATGAATCCAGGCCCCACATGCCACATGTGGTGTTTAGGTGTGACCCATGTGAGACCCACACAAACTATTCCGGTGGGGTTCACGAAGGACTTACACACTATTTATGTGGGACTCACGTAGGACCCACATATTGTTTGGTGGGACCCACGATACTTTTGAGTGGGTCTTTGATATATTTTTAAAAAACTAGTGATATAAAAAGTATAATATGTATTTAATTTTTTTCCTAAGTACGAAAATAATAACTAAACTTTGTACATCATTCGTGGTAGTCCTACTACTTTTATACTTCAGTTTCAAAATATGATTGAATTATTTTTTTTCATTGCTAATTTTATGTTTTACCCCTATTAAAACCAATAATCAATATGAGATACCACATCAATATGCCTACTATTTCTACTAACCCTCAAAAAGTCAATGACTTCCTCAGCAAAAAAAAACATATAATTTAATATTGGATGCGACTCATTAGGAAAAGCTATCTGTCACACGCGCAATTTGTGGCTACTCCTTATTGGCATTTCTTAATGTCGCCGCTAAATTTATGTGTTCCTAGCAACGGTGCTAGAAATGACAGTGGTAATCCTAACGATCACAAATAAATCCGCAAGCGCACGAATAAACCATTGTAGCATTTCCCCAACAAAGTATTCCAAAGGGCATCGAATCCAAGGAAGGTAATGGCAGATAACAAAACTTATACTATTGCAATGAATATGGATCATTGATAGAGGAAGTAACAAAGCTCAAATACAGGCGGAAGGATAATGATATGATAATGGTAGTGTGACACACAATGATTCACTCTCTCTAGTAACACTACGACATAGGGAGAAACATACAAGTTAGCTCTAGGTCAGAGATAAAGATAGATACACAAGCGTTGTATGAGACATCAGTCCAGCACCCAGGTACCATGGAGAGATAGCTCCCGCGCCGCCTTTTACACGATGATAGGTGTGCTACTTTCAAAACTCCTACAACACATCTGAATGCGGAGGAATGCAAAGGGTCCAACTGTTGTCACTACCGCGGCCTACCTCTATCTAAATGTAGGATGAACTCATAACTAACGCAATTATCCAACCTAAGCACCATGCTTGCATTGTCAACTAGACTTCAACCGGCCCGGGCTATTGTGACCCAAGTCGAAGCCACCACATAACTGGTCACTTGAGACCGAGTACAATAGCATGAACACGAACGTCATACAACAAGATTGTGTAAGCTAACTGGATCAAACTGAGGCTAAACATGCAAACGGATATGTGAACTTCAACATCTATGCCATAAGATCAAAGGGTCATGTTCACGAAGAACACGAGCCTCTAACTTATGAACAAACGCGGAATGCGTGAGAAAATCATCAGTCAACTAGATCGAAGGGTCGTGTTCATGATGAACATGAGCCTCTAAATGATGAACAGATGATGAACTCAAGAACATATCACCTATGCATGCAAGCACTACTTTATATGAAATAGCTGAATAACTGAAGTAGATCAAAGTCATACAAAGAAATATAAATACAAGAACACTCATACCTAGATCCCAAAGTAGACTTGGAACCTGAAGAAGAGCTACTCTAGCGTACTCCCTAGCCTTGGAAACCAAAAGTGAGAGAGGAATGCAAAGATGTGTGTCTCTAAAGTGAGCCCCTCCTTCTATTTACAGGTGGGGAGCACCACGAATTCTGGCTGCGAGCAACCCCAGAATGCAGCCTAGGACCAATCAGGAAGCACCACGTGGAACGTGGAGATCAGCCAGCACAAAGGTGGTTCGGCCGAACCCTTATGGGCCCGGCTGGCCTCCATTTTCCTCCCAGTGACTGATGTGTGGGCCCTTGGGTACATTCTCGGTGGATGTAAGAAGTTGAGTTGGTTTGCCTCCCTGTGCGCCCTCCAATCCATGTGACATCCACATGTCACCTTCTAATTCGTCGAGGCTTTCCTCCCTTGGATCGATGACGTGTCAAAGAGACATAGGAAGCATTGAGGAAGTTGGCATTGATCTTACCTTTCGCCTATTTGATATGGGGCATGTAGCTTCACCTGCCTTGGGCGGTTGAGAAACAGAATGGTTATATAGAAGTTGCTAATCACTCATACCTTGATTAGCTATCAATTCGGAGGATTTGCAAATTTTTCAAAAAAAAGCTATGGTAAGGTGACACGTGGTAAGGTGTACACTAGGCCCGGAATGGGTGGTAGTTATTAACATGTATGATGAATGATGGGGTGATGGTAAGGTGGACACTAGCCCTGGATTAGGTACTAGTTATCACCATCTATTTTGTGGGAACTTCTTTTTACATGATTTTATCCTCTCTCCTTTTTGAGATGTTCGAGACTTGGGTTATCTCTTAATTTTTTATCATGCTTTGAGAATGTACTTTGTTTTTCTTTTCTTTTTGCATAGCCCCAAGTCTCTTTTGGATAATCTGGAGAGGGATAAATCATAGAACAATGCACAGAGCTTTATTTGTGGATGGATGGATGGATGAAACGATGGCTGCTAACTTCCAGTGTAGAAGTTTAGCGTATGATGGAATGTGTACATGATCTTGATCATGGGAGCATGACGAGTTTCTAACTAAAGGTCACAACAATATGACAAAGCTCAATGAAAGAAAAGGCATCATATGTGGAAGCTAAACAATGTGCTAGAATCTACATATGGCTCTGGATAAAAAATGCTCATCATTGAGGAACTTGTCATTTTAATATTTTTTAAAAGAAAATTCCGGAAATCAAGCATCACGCGGAACAAGATCATAACAACTCTATTCTACCGTAACATATCTCACAACAACCTCGGCATGGATCATGTTTTTTGATACCCACAAGTTTCAAGCAAGGTTTAATCATGCAAGCCAATAAACTCAAAACTTGAGTAGGATACTAAGTTGTAGGCAAGACATATGAGAAGAATAAATAGAGCAATTATTCATCATTTCAACCATGGGAACATAAGCATTCTTACCGCGCATTATGAAAGCAAACTAATGTGAAAGCAAATAAATATTTTTCATCTTTTTAATTTTTGCAGATTTTTTTGTGTTTTTAGCATGAGAGATTCTGAAAACAAACAAAGATACAAGTTACCTCATGGTGGGGGTCCTCCCCCAAGCTAGCTTCAGGCTCACTAGGTGGAGGGTAGTGAAATCCCATCCACTCGTAGTAAGCCCTCTGTGCATCCATCTCCTGCTGCTAGCACTGTTGCATAGTGTTGATCCTCTCACTAGTCTGTCACTGCCAATCTTGAGTAGACAAAATGTGCATATGCAGCGACTCCTCCACACCAGTGAACTAGACGGTGAGCTCACCCAAATGCTGCGAGAGATAAGTATCTCAAGCAGAAGCTGACGAGAACCGTCTGGCGGACGAAGAAGGACCACCTCCTGAACTGGAGCTGGCAGGTGCTGGTGTACCCCAAGCACTACTGGTTGCACCTGGCCAAGCCGAGCTACTCGCTCCCTACTGGTAGGTGGGCTGGTCCCAAATGGGAGCATATCCAGGTGTAACCCCAGGCATGTACCCTATCGGTACCCATCCTACCGGTGGTGGAGGCGTAGTAGGCGAGGGTTGAGGCTACGGTTGTGGTGGCTGTTGCTGCTGCATGGGTGCTCTCCTCGACATGCTCCTAGTAACCCTGCCACCAGAAACACTAGCACAACGGGCTTCCTCTTGTGTAACAAGGAGAATGGTTAGTGCGGAGAATTATACAACTGAAACCCCACGTTAGGTAACAGGATCTCATTTGTATAACTCGGAAAGAAGAAAGTCAAAGAATCATTTGGACCCTTCTTGAGTATATACCCTTAGGTCAAGTACATTTCGTCGATGAGGCTTTGGTCACCTGAAATGAAAGGCCAAGATTTCACCTAGAGAATCCTCTGATCAAGGCGAACATGCTCCCAGAAGAACTCCTTGAAAAACGAAACTTTCTCCGGTGAAATTACCAGGGCAGTTAGACCGCCTCCCCTATGTGTTTAGACCACCCTTCCGAGACAACACAGGAAAAACAGCAACCGCGGGTCAACCCTCAACTTCCCATCGATCAATCTCCTAATTCACTAGACGGATTGAAGTGAAACTTTGGGGATAGGAGGGTTACCTCCTGGACAACCTCTAGATCAAATGATATGCCCCAAAACGCTCTCAATCATGGGGAATCACAAATCTCGTGTCTCTACCTCAAGAACTCAAGCAACTCCAAAAACCACCAAAATCGAAGGCCTTTCCACGGGTTTGGAGGGGCAAGATCACCAAGAAAAGAGGCACCACATCCTCATGTGTGATTCCCACTACAAATTCCGCAAAGAAACATCTCCAAAACCTTCCTATGAAAATCCTAAGAAAAGGCTCTGAAAATTCACAGAAAGAAAAACCACGGGATTCACAAGCAAATCAACAAAGGACACAAGGATGAACTACAAATCTTCCATACATGACGAGGAATGATTCTTTACAAAGAGGATAACAACCTCCCATCATCCTACCCTCTTTGGTTGCAATCAAGCACTACCTAGCCTATGGAAAACAAAGAGAAGGGGGGGACAAAGGCTCCAAGTGCACAGAGTCCCAAGAGTTGGCTGCCATCCACCCCTTGTGAAGCTTATATAGGTGGAGGCCAAATAACTAAACTACCCCTAGTACATGAAAGTAAGATACACGCCTACCAAGGGCACTTTGGGTAACCACGTCGAATCTCCATCGGACGGATGTGCATCGACCGCAAGCCTGCTTAGCCTCGACGCAAGCCTTGTGATCATGCTGCGTGTCCTCCGTTCTGAAGCTTCTCACGCACTGCGGCCCAGCCGGTCAGACCGCCCTGCCTGGGCGGTCAGACCGGCTGACCGACCCTGTCACGTCAAGTTCCCGGGCTCGGTTTTGAGGCCCAAACCAAGAAATGCTCTTCCTGATGGTTTTGTCGCCAAACCACCAAACCCCACGTGCAAGCTTCGGTGGTTAGCCGCTACCTTGCACCAGTTCTGTGTTGGTTTTCTGCAGTAAACCTTAAACCCTACATGCAGACTTCGGTTGTTAGCCGCTACCCTACGCCGGCTCCTTGTACACGAATTCGTCTTGCTCTTCTTGCCAGCATGCGGTCCACATTTGATCCTGTCGGCCACCGAGTCCCTCGAACCAAGCCTACTTGTCTCTCTACTCCTCGGAGGCCACCTCGGCATAGACCTTTCGCGCTTGTTATTCACCTGCACCAACTCAAATCAAGCTGCAACCTGCACCTGCAATACTAGGCCAAGAGTCAGTCCACACCACGTTGTTAATCACTCATCACCGAGGAGTGACCATCCCTCGGTCCTTGGACGCTCCTGGTGCTCAAAGATATTACTTATATGCTACTAAAAGAATAGCCATTCTTACTTTTTTGGTTCTTGTTTTTTGGGCATTAGCATGGCTGTCATCTCATGCTGATCAATGTAACCTTATTTGATTTTTTTATAAAGCATGTGGTGTTAAATCACATTTGTGTGCAGCAAAAGATTATTTTTTCACAGCTACATCTCTGATGGTAAAAGAGTCAAATCTTGTCATTTATTTGTAGTTCAGTCTACTTTTGCCTTGCTTTTTTCCCCAATTTCTTGCCATTAATTTATCTGATGCATTCCTTTTTTGATAGTTTTGCTCATGTCATTTTTTGGCTCCACTTTGTCCTGTTTGCGAAAATCTTTGATTATTTTGAGTCGTCTATTTTGGTTTCCCTGCTGGTGGATTGAAATTCGTATGAGCATCTCTTATTGCTCACTCGACTTTTGGTCGAAGAGGTTTTGGGTGATTTGGACCACCAAATCACGCAAGTGAACTGATTGATACATTTTCTGTGTCTAGCAATAGCAAGATTTTTACTTTTGCTTCTCTATTTCCCTCACATATTTTGTTGTGTCCCTCATTCTGATTCAGAGACGTTTCATGTCATGAATTCTGTTGCATTTTGGAAATGTGTGAAATCATTTTTAATGTATTCCTTACATGCATCTCAATAATATGTCACAAGGGGTTTCCACCACACTCCAAAATAACATATAACATGCATTATGTATATAATAATCTGCTTTGGTATTCGATTATCTTTATAATTTGTCATTTGGGGGTTTCCGTCACACCTGCAAAAAACATGTTAACATGCATAGACGTATAAAATAATCTGTCATTTGCATTTGATATTTGGTCATCCGAATAGTCTGTCATTTGGGGTTTCTGTCACACCCTTAAAAAACATGTTAACATGCATGGACGTATAGAATAATCTGTCATTTGTATTTGGTATTTGACCATCTGAATAGTCTGTCATTTGGGGGTTTCCATCACACCCTCAAAAAATATGTTAACATGCATGAACATATAGAATAATCTATCATTTGTATTTGGTATTTGGTCATATGAATAGTATGTCATTTGGTATGCATCTCAATGCAGAATCTGAACTTGATGTTTTTGGTAGTTCTGCTACTATGTGCATTCTGCTTATCACACTTCTGAACCCAATTTTTGATTATATGTTACTTGGTACATTTATTACTTGCTATTATTACTCCAGTTTGGTCGGTGTAAATTATTCAGCCATCATATGTAAATTGTTATGTATGTTTGTGTAACTTATAGGTCATGGGAAAATCAAACAGATTTGGCTTTTGTGATATTTCTGTCTGATTTGCTTCTCATTTAATATGTGTGATGGTATGGAGAAAATCACACAGATTTACCTTCTCTGAAATCTGTGTGACGGCTTTAGTAAAATCTATTTGATTTGATCTTTGTGACAATTTGTGTGATGACACCAGGAAAATCATACGAATTTTTTTCCTGAACAGATTTATGTGATTTGAGATATCTAATCACACATGTAACCGAAGGGCCGAAATCATATGAGTGTCATATAGACAGACCCGATTGATTTCATATTACATTTTATTATTTTTATTTGGTTTGATGCATTAATGCAATGCTACTTTGAGCAGTAAGATAACAAAAATACATTTCATCATTATTTCACGTTAACATCGATCTAGTAATTCACTAGACGGATTGAAGCAAAACTTTGGGGATGGGTGGGTTACCTCCTGGACAACCTCTAGCTCAAATGATATGCCCCAAAACGCTCTCAATCATGGGGAATCGCAAATCTCGTGTCACTACCTCAAGAACTCAAGCAACTCCAAAAACCACCAAAATCGAAGGCCTTTCCACGGGTTTGGAGGGGAAAGATCACCAAGAAAAGAGGCACCACATCCTCATGTGTGATTCCCTCTACAAATTCCGCAAAGAAACGTCTCCAAAACCTTCCTATGAAAATCCTAAGAAAAGGCTCTGAAAATCCACAGAAAGAAAAACCACAGGATTCACAAGCAAATCAACAAAGGACACAAGGATGAACTCCAAATCTTCCATACATGACGAGGAATGATTCTTTACAAAGAGGCTAACAACCTCCCATCATCCTACCCTCTTTGGTTGCAATCAAGCACTAGCTAGCCTATGGAAAACAAAGAGAAGGGGGGGGGACAAAGGCTCCAAGTGCAAAGAGTCCCAAGAGTTGGCTGCCATCCACCCCTTGTGAAGCTTATATAGGTGGAGGCCAAATGACCAAACTACCCCTAGTACATGAAAGTAAGATACACGCCTGCCAAGGGCACTTTGGGTAACCACGTTGAATCTCCATTGGACGGATGTGCATCGACCGCAAGCCTGCTTAGCCTCGACGCAAGCCTTGTGATCATGCTGCGTGTCCTCCGTTCCGAAGCTTCTCGCGCACTGCGGCCCAGCCGGTCAGACCACCCTGCCTGGGCGGTCAGACCGGCTGACCGACCCCGTCACGTCGAGTCCCCGGGCTCGGTTTTGAGGCCCAAACCGAGAAATGCTCTTCCTGATGGTTTTGTGGCCAAACCACCAAACCCCACGTGCAAGCTTCGGTGGTTAGCCGCTACCTTGCACCAGTTCCGTGTTGGTTTTGTGCAGTAAACCTTAAACCCTACATGCAGACTTCGGTTGTTAGCCGCTACCCTACGTCGGCTCCTTGTACATGAATTCGTCTTGCTCTTCTTGCCAGCATGCGGTTCACACTTGATCCCGTCGGCCACCGGGTCTCTCGAACCAAGTCTACTTGTCTCTCCACTCCTCGGAGGCCACCTCGGCATAGACCTTTCGCGCTTGTTCTTCACATACACCAACTCAAATCAAGCCGCAACCTGCACCTGCAATACTAGGCCAAGAGTCAGTCCACACCATGTTGTCAATCACTCATCACTGAGGAGTGACCATCCCTCGGTCCTTGGACGCTCCTGGTCCTCAAAGATATTACTTATATGCTACTAAAAGAATAGCCATTCTTACTTTTCTGGTTCTTGTTTTTTGGGCATTAGCATAGCTGTCATCTCATGCTGATCAATGTAACCTTATTTTATTTTTTTATAAAGCATGTGGTGTCAAATCACATTTGTGTGCATCAAAAGATTATTTTTTCACAGCTGCATCTCTGATGGTAAAAGAGTCAAATCTTGTCATTTATTTGTAGTTCAGTCTACTTTTGCCTTGCTCCCCCTCCCCAATTTCTTGCCATTAATTTATCTGATGCATTCCTTTTTTTGATAGTTTTCCTCATGTCATTTTTTTGGCTCGACTTTGTCCTGTTTGCGAAAATCTTTGATTATTTTGAGTCGTCTGTTTTGGTTTCCCTGCTAGTGGATTGAAATTCGTGTGAGCACCTCTTATTGCTCACTCGACTTTTGGTCAAAGAGGTTTTGGGTGATTTGGACCACCAAATCACGCGAGTGAACTGATTGATACATTTTCTGTGTCTAGCAATAGCAAGATTTTACTTTTGCTTCTCTATTTCCCTCACATATTTTATTGTGTTCCTCATTCTGATTCGGAGACGTTTCATGTCATGAATTCTGTTGCATTTTGGAAATGTGTGAAATCATTTTTAATGTATTCCTTACATGCATCTCAATAATATGCCACGGCGGGTTTCCGCCACACTCCAAAATAACATATAACATGCATTATGTATATAATAATCTACTTTGGTATTCGATTATCTGAATAATTTGTCATTTGAGGGTTTCCGTCACACCTGCAAAAAACATGTTAACATGCATGGACGTATAAAATAATCTATCATTTGCATTTGATATTTGGTTATCCGAATAGTCTGTCATTTGGGGTTTCTGTCACACCCTTAAAAAACATGTTAACATGCATGGACGTATAGAATAATCTGTCATTTGTATTTGGTATTTGACCATCTGAATAGTCTGTCATTTGGGGGTTTCCATCACACCCTCAAAAAATATGTTAACATGCATGAACGTATAGAATAATCTGTCATTTGTATTTGGTATTTGGTCATATGAATAGTATGTCATTTGGTATGCATCTCAATACAGAATCTGAACTTGATGTTTTTGGTAGTTCTGCTACTATGTGCATTCTGCTTATCACACTTCTGAACCCAATTTTTGATTATATGTTACTTGGTACATTTATTACTTACTATTATTACTCCAGTTTGGTCGGTGTAAATTATTCAGCCATCATATGTAAATTGTTATGTATGTTTGTGTAACTTATAGGTCTTGGGAAAATCAAACAGATTTGGCTTTTGTGATATTTCTGTCTGATTTGCTTCTCATTTAATCTGTGTGATAGTGTGGAGAAAATCACACAGATTTACCTTCTCTGAAATCTGTGTGTCGGCTTTAGTAAAATCTATTTGATTTGATCTTTTTGACAATTTGTGTGATGACATCAGAAAAATCACACGAATTTTTTTCTTGAACAGATTTGTGTGATTTGAGATATCTGATCACACATGTAACCGAAGGGCCGAAATCATACGGGTGTCATATAGACAGACCCGATTGATTTCATAATACATTTTATTATTTTTATTTGGTTTGATGCATTAATGCAATGCTACTTTGAGCAGTAAGATAACAAAAATATATTTCATCATTATTTCACGTTAACATCTCTCGCCATGGTGACTAGTTAACAAAAGACGAGACTGGGTCACATACCAACTCCGCATTAGCCACCGGCGAATAATTTTATACTCCAGCAGGGCCCAGAAACCATTTTCTTTCAACACTACGAGCAACTTTAAGAAAGACCCGTAGTACTCGGCAAGACGGCAAGACGGCAACGCGGTAACGCCCGTCTGCTACTCTGCTTGCTCATCGGTGCCGTAACAACGCAGCTGCCCCAATCTGCCATGATGCCGGGGCTTGCTCTCCTCCGCCTCGCCCTCTTGATCACCGTTCTGGTGCAACAAGCTCCTTTGCTGCCGCCAGCGGAGGCGCGGACGAACCTGACGGCGGGAGGCAACCTGACGCCGCCCGGCTACATCACTAGCCCGTCCGGGAGCTTCGCGTTCGGCTTCCGCGCCCACGACTTCGACCCGACCAAGTTCCTCCTCGCCACATGGTTCCTCTTCGGCGGCGGCGGCGGCGGCGGCTCCTCCGGGCCGCAGCCACAGTCCGTGGTGTGGTTCGCGAAGGAGTCTACCATGGGCGCCACGCCCAACGCCACGGCGCGGTCCGTCCTCAGCATCCCGGCCGACGGCCAGCTCACGCTGGCCGACGGCAGCAAAGTGCTGTGGAAGGCCCCGACTACAAGCATGGAGCGTGGCTCCGTCCTTGCGCTAACCGACTCCGGCAACGTCCAGTTCCTCAGCGATGGGGGCAAGGTGCTCTGGGAGAGCTTCGGGTACCCGACGGACACGCTCCTGCCTGGCCAGTCTCTGAAGGGGTTTCTCTTCTCCAAGCGCGCCGACGCGGAGTTCACCACCGGCCGGTTCAGCCTGGCGGCCCAGGGAGACGGCAACGTCGTCCTCTGCATCGACCTCTTCACCGGTGACATATCGGCAAACGCCTACTGGGCTACAGGCACCAACAGCCCAAAAGGCAACACGACGGTCACCTTCAACGAGCAAGGCCAACTCAGCTACACACTCTACGACGGCACGATCAGCACCTTGATTTCTCCCGTGGTGAGCTCCAGCACTGCCAGGAGCAGCGATTACTTCCAGTTCGCTAGAATGGATCCCGACGGCATCGTCCGGACCTACGTCAGCCATAAAAATGGCGGCGAGAACACGTCTTGGACCGTGACGGGCATGCTCCCCAGTGAAGGGGGCTGCGGGAGGGTGACGGCCAGGATGCAGGGCATGTGCGGCCCTGGGTCTTACTGTGTGGAGACCAAAGAGAGGCTCCAATGCCTGTGCCCGAGCGGGTACACTTACATCGACGCGCAGCACAGCGACAGCGGCTGCACGCCGGCGTTCGAGCCGCAGAGCTGCGATGGGGACTCCGGCGACGAGAGCTCCGACGAGTTCTCACTCGTAGAGATGCCCAGCACCACATGGGAGATCTCGATATACTACAAGAAGTTCCCTGCGGTCACGGAGCAGCAGTGCCGGGATTACTGCCTCAACGACTGCTTCTGCGCCGCTGCCCTCATGATCGGTGGATCTGTTTGCGCCGAGGTGGGGGCGCTCACATATGGACGGCAAGGAAACGACATCACGACGACAGCACTGGTCAAGGTACGTAAGGGGAACAATTCTCGCACGGAGAGAGCGTCATCGAGCACGACGAGAAAGACAACACATCCATATATGATCGTGGTCACTTGCTTGGCGTCTGTCTTCATGATCACCGTTGGCAGCCTCGTGGCACTGTATAACCTCACCAGGAACAAAGTTATTAGCCAGCACGCCTTGAGCTCGGGTATTGTGAGAGCGTTTACATGGAAGGAGCTTTACCAAGCCACTGATGGCTTCAAGGAGCTGCTAGGTAAAGGAAGCTTTGGTGAGGTCTACAAAGGAAAGTTGAGGTCACCGCAGCCGCATCTCATCGCAGTGAAGAGGCTCATTGCCTCGAACGAGTACAGCGAGCAGGAGTTCACAAACGAGGTGCAGTCCATCGGGCAGATCCACCATCGGAACCTGGTTCGCATGATCGGCTACTGCAAGGAAGGTAAACACCGGATGCTGGTGTTCGAGTTCATGCCGGGCGGGTCCCTCCGCAGCTTCCTCTTCAACCCTGACGCGCGCCCCCCATGGCGATGGCGTGCTGAGGCTGCTTTGGCCATTGCCCGGGGACTCGAGTATCTCCATGATGGCTGCCGCACACCTGTCATCCATTGCGACATCAAGCCTGACAACATCCTGCTAGACGACTTGGGCATCCCAAGGATCACCGACTTTGGAATCTCCAAACTGCTCGGGAGCGAGCAGGTGCACACCACGGTGACCCATGTCAGGGGCACAAGGGGATACATCGCCCCAGAGTGGATCCGCGGTGACGCACACGTGGACACCAAGGTAGACGTGTACAGCTAGCTTCGGCGTCGTGCTACTGGAGATGATCTGCTGCCGGAGATGCCAGGAGCCGGTGGTGGATGACCAGCTGCAATTGGATGAGGATGACGACGACACGATCACCCTGTTTGATTGGGCAGCACAGCTGGTGGCCACGCGGAGAGCAGATGTGATGCTGCACGACGACGCCGGCGTCGACACCGTGGAGGACATAGAGAGGGTCGACCGTTTTGCGCGCGTGGCGCTCTGGTGCATCGAGACGAACCCGTTGTTACGCCCGACCATGCACCAGGTGGTGCAGATGCTGGAGAGCAGGAAATGGGCTCGGGTTGAGGCGCAGCCTGATTCTCCAGAGTGTTTCATGGTATCCTTGCCCCTAGTTCCTCAGATCAAGATTGAATGAGCTGGGGATCGGGGTTCTTGTAATGTTAAGAAATTTGATTAAGGTGTCAGCTAGCTGGGTTTCCTCAATTATATTGTTAATTTCACTGAAATTTTGATTTGTCATGTTTCATACCCGCTGCATAGATAGGCACAGAAAGTAGAGTAGTAGCAAAAAGCATAGTTGGACGGTGAATATTATGTATTGACCGTGGAAACTCTTTTTATGGAACGTAGTAAGAACGTGCACCTTGACCAGCATAGAACGTGTTGAAGCTCTCAATGACCGGAGTCCACACAGAATGTGCACCTTGACCAGTAGCCGCGTGCTAGCTTTGCAGTCTCGGATCGTGGTGAATTCCTCACTAATCTTTAATAAGAGCAACTCTAGTGGAAGTCTGCAAATTGAAACCTACAAAACTCATTGATTAAAAAAATAAAAGTTCGAAATTAGCTCTCAACTCTAATAAAAAATCAGCTCACACCCCTATTTTCTTGGGGAGCCTGTTTGTCAGTGAGAGAGGCCTATGCCACTCCCTCGCGGTCGATCTTGCCCTCCTACGTGTGTGGGTTCCACCCACACATATCTCTATCCTCCCTCACCCTTCCACCAGCAGCTGACCAGCGCACTTGTTCTCGTCCCACACCAAGCGCGGTGAAGGGCCTTCTCCCACCGGCGAGCTATTGCCCGCAGGGAGCGGCAGCGCTTTCCCCCAACGAGCTTCTAGGCACGCGGAGCGGTGACGCGACAGGGGCTGCAGCTTGGGGGTGGCCACCAGTCGAGCGGCAGCGCGGAGGAGGCCTACCCAGCGGGACACGACGCAGAAGCGGCCTCCCTGTTGTGCGGCGAATGGCCCCTGGCCTGGCAAGCCGCAGCGTGGAGGCTGCTTCCCTCGGCGAGCGGCGGGGCGGTGACCGGGGCGGTGGCCGCCTCCTCGGCAAACCGCGGTGCAGAGGCACAGAGACCGCCTCCCCAATGCGGCCGCGCTCCTATGCATAGTCCGGCAGTGCTATGTCGGCTCCAGTGGCGGCACCTGACCGGAGCCCGGCGTGGTTGTGGCGTCCCGGGTCCCCGGCACCACCCACGCGCTCGTGGCCGCGACGACCATAGCCGTGTCGGCGTGCGAAGACGGCGGAGGAGGCGGAGCACAGGAGCTGGAGCTGGCGGCGGGGACGTGGAGACGACGTGTCCTTCTTCAACCTAGAGTTCCGCATGCCGCCGCCGAGACCGGTGACAGCGGGAAGAAGGAGGGGAGCGCGGAGGCAGGGATGGCCGACGAGGCCGCGCCGGCGCCGCTCAAAGCGTCGCTGCTATGTACGGCAACCAAGTTCCGCGTGCTCTGAAGCGGAGGAAGCCCAAGGTTCCCGTCCCGGCGGTGAGACGCACACTTTTGGGACATAATTAGAGGCTCTCTAGGAATGAAGGTTTGGACCTGGAATTTGGATGGTAATAAAAAATGCATACCCATTTAAAACGGTCTACTGAAGTTAGAATTTTTGAATCAAAACTTTAATTTTGTAGTAGAGTCTCATTTGCATGTCAATATGTCATGCATCACTGGAGTTGCTCTAACGTGTCATGGTAGGCCCAGCACTACGGGAGAAGCAAAATTCTCCGAGTGTCATATGCTTCCCCGATTGCCAAAAATCGGGCACTCGGGGAAGCCAATCTTCCCCGAGTGTTGCATTCAGGGAAGAATTGCACTCGGGGAAGAGAGACTTTCCCGAGTGCCTATAAGTGCATGACACTCGGGGAAGCAAGGTACTCGGGGAAGGCCATCTTCTCCGAGTGCAACACTCGGGGAAGAGAGGCACTCGGAAAATTTTTTTTGCATTTGACGGCGCGAATGGACGGAACCGTATGGAAAAAAAATCTTCCCCGAGTGCCCTCACCTAGCACTCGGGGAAGCTAGCCTTTTCCCCGAGTGTCTCACCCTAGCACTCGAGGAAGCACGCCTCTTCCCCGAGTGCTTCGCTTTGGCACTCGAGGAAGGGTCTCTTCCCCGAGTGCTAGGGGAAGGCACTCGAGGAACTAATTTTTTTTTAGTTTTTTTGCTTCATTTTTTTTGTGAGGCCTTCCAACATTATTTAAAACTCCTTGCTCAAATTTGACCTAATTTTGAATTTTTTAAATATATTTTGTTAGTTTTTTCGTTTTATCAAATTTTTTGCCACAATTCAAAATTGAACTACAAGTGCATTAAATAATATAATTTGGTGATTCAAAAAATAATATTCATGATATTTGGTGTATATTGAGGTCGTATCCGGGAACTCACATGAATTGTCGAGCATCTTGTTGCCGTGACATGACGAACAACTTACGGGAAAAGTGTTTTTAAATTATAGAAAATCCGGACGAAGTCTGAAAATCACGAAACTTGTCGGGGCGTCGTGTTATCACATGTAGAGGTTGTGTGCAACAATTGAGAAGATTTCGAGCAAGTTGCAACGTCAGATGCCTAAAAACTAGACATCTCCACATGTGATCAATGTGATAAACACACGAAGATGTTTGGGTTTTAGGCATCCCACATCCCAACTTACTCGAAATCTTCTCAATTCTTGCACACAACCTATACATGTGATAACACGATGCCCCGACAAGTTTCATGATTTTCGGACTTCGTTCGGATTTTCTGTAATTTAGAAACACTTTTCTCGCAAGTTGTTCGTCATGTTACGACTACAAGATGCTCAACATTTCATATGAGTTCCTGGATAAAGCCTCAATATACTCCAAATATCATGAATATCATTTTTTGAATCACCAAATTATATTATTTAATGCACCTGTAGTTCAAATTTGAAGTATGCAAAAAAAATTCAACAAAACGAAAAAACTAACGAAATATACCAAAAAAATTCAAACTTAGCCCAAATTTGAGCAAGAAGTATCAAATAATGTGGGAAGACCTCACAAAAAAATAAAGCAAAAAAACTTAAAAAAAATTAATTCCCCGAGTGTCAGATCTGGGGCACTCGGGGAAGAGGGGATCCGGCACTCGGGGAAGAGGCCTCTTTCCCGAGTGTCAGGCCGCGACTCTTGGGGAAGATATGTTAAAAAAAAGACCCTTCCTAAAAGGGGCAAGCCGGCTCAACACCCCGGCCGAACCCTATCCCAACCACATCCACCCGCACTCGCGCGCGCTGTGCTGCCTTGCTCCAACACCGCCGCCGCCTCCCCACCACGCCGTTGCTGCCTCAGCCCCGCCGGCGAGCCCCGCAGCGGCGCACCCCACCGCTGCACGCACCTTGCAGCGGCGCGGCCCGCCCTCGCTGCCGGCCCGCGAGTCCTGCAGCGGCGTGCTCCCCCACGGCCGGCGAGATCCCGTGCGGCCGCGAGCTCCCCCGCGGCCGGCGGGCGAACCCCGCAGTGGCGCGCCCCGGCGAGGTCCCCTTGAGGTCGGGCCGTGGTCGGCAGGCGAGCTCCACTGCTCCCAATCACCCCGGTCGATTCAATCCAAATCTGAGTCCCCCCTTCCTCCCCCGGCCGCCCTCCTCCCCGCATCCGCCGGCGTGACCTACAGCGGCAAGCGCGGCGTGCAGCACGAGCAAGCAAACGGCGACCGGTGGGCAGCATCGCCTTCCCGGGCTAGAGGTGAGGTTCCTTGGAAAAAAACATTTGCTCTCTCTGTGATTCCTATGTGCCTCTCAGTGATTGCTATTCACATTACATGTGCAAAATTCATCTCGGTTATTAGAAATTATGTGCATGGTGTGCATGGTCAGCTTATTGTTTCAGTTATAGGATTACTGTGATGCTAAGCCTGGGGTACTTGATTGCTGTGAAAAATGTCCTTGAGTAGTAGATCACTGAGAAAAATGAAGTCTGTATTTTGCCTTGTCCTTGTTACACTATTGTTAAGTAGCTGCAATCATCCTAATGTTTATTTTGTTCAGAATAGTAATGTTGTTCTTGACCCCCATTGTTCAGTAATAGTGGTTATGCTCTTCCATAATGTCATTGTGCTGTCTTCAACCCGCATACGCTGATAATGCTTAGCTCTTATGTAGATTGCAATATACATGTTGTTTACCTGCACACAAGATGGTTGGTTGCTAGATGCTTTCATTGTTTTTTTTTAATTATTGCAGTTCTGGCAAATACTAGAAACAGATGTTGCCCATGTGCATCTCGGAAGTAGTACACAGAGTGGGCCGGCGCATGGACGGTGGCGGCCTTCCCTGCGAGGTGCGGCCTTGACCTCCCTCTCGGTGCGGCCTCGAGCTTACTCTCGGCGCATTGACGGCGACCTCTCCGGCGAGGTGCGGCGGCGACGCAAGGACGGCGGCCTCCTCCACCACGGCGGTTTCATTTGTACATGAGGTGAATAACTTAATTTCCTTGCTGCTTGGGCTTATCCAGTAGCTGCACTGTTGTTTTGCTACTTGTATGAATGATATCTTGTTTTAGTCCACTTTTCTGGTGAGCTACTGAGCTGATGATAGATGCATTGTTAAAGGCTTAAAGAATTAAAGTGTTTGTCTGGAATCAATTGGTTCTGTTTATCACTGCACATTCTCTAATACTTTTGAAACTGAAAATTGAGCTAACACACATGTGTACTCCTGACTTGTGACTACTGAGCATAGCTTCTCCTTTGAAGCCTACAATGCATGAATTATAGCATATAACAGATTAACAGCTTGTGCCAGTCTTGGGCTCGGTTGGGACCTAACAGTAGTGATACTGCTTATACTGAATGAACAATCTTAGATACTGAGCATTGCTTCTTTCATAAGGCTTAGATCAGATTCAACACTTCCATCTAATCCTGATGTTCGTAGCAAGGCCCAAGGACATATCTAAGAGCTCTTTTAAAGAGCATCCTCTGACCATCTTTTTCACAGCTCACGGCTGCATTTTAAGCTAGCTTTCTTCTCCCTAGTCTTCTCATTTCAACTATTATCAGCTCTCTTATCATTTGGTGATACATAGTCACCGAATCCTTTAAAAATCTGAAACTACTATCTACTAATATCACTGATGTCTTGCATTCTTTTTTGCTTCTAGCTTTGCATAAGTGACAGACTGCATGTGCATGCTGTTTGGCAGGTAGGTGGAACAGCTGGAATAAAACACATCAAATCCATGATGCTATTGCAGTGCAGGAATATTTAAGCACCGAACTAGATGTTCAATTTGATAACAGATTTATGCCTAGAGTTTATTTAAAAAAAGATTTATGCCTAGAGTTCTAGATGGACGATGAGCTCTTAATTTTGGTCTTGTGAGCTGGATACTTTAATGGTGTTTTCATTGGTCAGTCATGACTCATGAGCACTGATAGGGCATTCCATTTTAAATCTGTCATTGCTGATTTTGGTTTGATCTACAGGGCCTACATTATTGCTTGCTGCTTTGTTATCAAATTAGTTCTGTTCAGTTGATTATGAAATGTATTATCTTACATATTTGTGACCATGTATATCTTCTGTTGCTTTGCAGAATACCAGCAGATGGAGCAGGGGAGGGGTATAGAAGACAGAAGTATAGTATCTGTGGGAGGTCTTTTGGCTGGGGACGGTGGGCTACTTACATATCATATCAGCATATTACCTTACGACGTTTCTGCAATCTCTACGGTGCGAGGAGAGAGTTGGTCTGTGATACTTTTGAACTTGTGGTTTGTAATATATAAGGTGGATTTCGGACAAATTTGGTCGTTTGCGATTTGTAAATGTGGTTTGTGATATATTGATGCTGATTTGTGGTTTGTCTGTACATATGCTTTGCTTGTCACAAGGAAAAGCAAAAACAAAAAAGAAAAAGTGGCTTCCCCGAGTGCCTAGGCAGCGGCACTCGGGGAAGACTTTTTAAAATTAAAAACCGGCAGTTGTCTTCCCCGAGTGCCCGGTCTCGGCACTCGGGGAAGAGGTTTTTTTTTAAAAAAAAATCAAATTTCTTCCCCGAGTGTTGCACTCGGGGAAGAGGTTTTTTTTTAAAAAAATCAAATTTCTTCCCCGAGTGTTGCACTCGGGGAAGAGTTTTCTAAAAAAAAAAAGAAAAAAAATGGATGGAGCCAACGGCGTTAAATCTTCCCCGAGAGCTAGCACGACACTCGGGGAAGGCTTCCCCGAGTGCACGAGATTTGGCACTCGGGGAAGGCTGCTTTCCCGTGAGAAACGTCCCCGGTAGCTCTTCCCCGAGTGTTGCACTCGGGGAAGACTTGCCCGAGTGTTTTTGGCCTTCCCCGAGTGCATTTGGCACTCGGGGAAACCGGTGTCTCCCGTAGTGCAGGCCGTATAAAAAGCTAAAAGCGATTGTTTGTAGTCTGACTACCTGAAGAATTACATATGAGCAAGTTCCACTTGAGCAAAGAAGATTTATTATTCTAATTTTAAGGGAATAATTAAAGGCTGGGAAGATTCCACGTAACAGCCAGGGGGGGCAGGCGGCACCTCAACTCGAACGTGACTAGTCTTCGGTTCGATGGACCACAAAGCCACGCGCACGAGAACCGCTCAACCCTGTCCGTGTCCTCCGCACCCCATCCGAACAGCGTGACAACACCGTCTCGTCAGCAGGGTTTTAAATACCGTTTGGCAACCGGTTGGAATTCCGCGAAAACCGTCAATACCGGTCCAAAACGGTTGCGGTTCCGGCCGGCTGCCAACCGGTCCAATTCAAAATTTGAAATTCAAATTAAAAAAAATGAAAAATTCTATAAAAATTCCTAAAAATAGTTCAAGATTTATAGAATGTAAGAGTGTCAAAAGTTTTCAAATTTGAGTGCATTCACTATTTTTTGTTGGCTTCGGAATTTCAACAGAAAAAGAAAAAAAATCGTCGGCCCATAAGGTCCCAGACCTAATACCTGCGGTTCCCCACCCCCAGCCACCCCTCTCACTCCCTCCCCTCCCCTATCCGTGACCTCTCCTCGTCAGTCCGCCGCCGCACGCTGCCCGACCGCCGCGCTGTCTGGGTCAACCACCCCCGAGCTCGGTTAGCCGAGCGGAATGACAGGCTAACCGTGCCGGTACCGGATCTGCTCCCGGTCGCTCGTATGTGTCTATATATATATATATATATATATATATATATATATATATATATATATATATATATATATATATATATATATATATGACGAGTTTTATCTACACGCACGTGTAGCTACTCTTATCATCAAAATACCACCTGGGTATGTCTACATACCTATTTATCACTTTGAGTATGTTCACATACTAATTCTAGGACAATCCAAATAGATATATACAAAAAATTTCAAAAACCTCTCTAGTTTTTAATATATTTCGGAAAATCCATTCTACACGCGCGTGTAACTACTCCTACCTCCATATCTCATGGTATACATCGAATCCGACCGAACGAAAAGTATGTACATGTAGTATGTGATGATACTAGACTATCTATGGTGGTATATAAGTGGAGTATGTGATCATACATAGAGTACGTGAACATACTAATTTTTATATATTATTAGTAAGGTATAATAGAAATATATTAAAAACCAGAGTGGTTTTTGAAATTTTTCGTATATATCAATTTAGATTATTTTAGAATTAGTATGTAAACGTACTCAAAGTGATAAATAGGTATGTAGACATACCCAGGTGGTATTTTGATGATGAGAGTAGCTACACACGCGTGTCTCCCCACCCCCAGCCACCCCTCTCACTCCCTCCCCTCCCCTATCCGTGACCTCTCCTCGTCAGTCCGCCGCCGCACGCCGCCCAACCGCCGCGCTGTCTGGGTCAACCGCCCCCCGAGCTCGGTTAGCCGAGCGGAATGACAGGCTAACCGCGCCGTTACCGGATCTGCTCCCGGTCGCTCGTGTGTGTGTGTATATATATATATATATTAGTAACCCGAATATTTCAATTCTTGTTCAATGTTTTTGCTTACTGTTCTTAATTCAACGGGTTGTGATAAAACACTCAGTTCTACTTCTCTTGATATTCTATATAAACCACTTCTACTCTCAAACATTCCCATTTGGTATAATTGTTGTGGTCTAAGTCTTCTTAATGTGTCCCTCTGATATCTTTCTAAGTCTCGATTGACATCTATAACTTCTAGATTATCAATGTCTTCACTCTTGCCTTTTAACCTATCCATAAGAGTTAATGGCCTAGAGTCTTCTTTTATGAATTGGATTGTTTTGCTTCGTCTAAAGATGCCTTTAGATATGTCCATTTTTCTGAATTTATATTTCTACTAGATGAAACTATTCCCGAACATGTTAGTATTAGGTCTTTATTACTTTGCTCACTATTTAATTTTTCTAATATTTGCACTAACAGTTGAAAGATGGTGTTATTTTGCCTTATTAATATTCTGGAGTCTTCTTTAGGAGAGTCGTAGTTGGAGAAACCAACAGGTGGAGTTAAGTACTTCCCTATTTCTTTTAGAGCTTGATTATAATCGGACATATAATTATGACAGGATCAGAGTCCTAACTTCCTCTACTAATTTTTTAGCTTCAGCTAACACTTGAGTTGTATTATAATCTTCAGTAGTACTAGATGTACCTTTTGTATAAGATATTCTATTCTTTTGCTTATGTACTTCTGAGATATAAGACACATTATCTTGACGTGGGATGAATGTAACTCCTTCTTCATGTACAATCATAGTTGGCATACTCAGAATAGTCAATCTAATTTAATCGTCGATCTGTTATATAATTTCTATATAACTTGGGGTAAGCGACAAGACGAATTAGAATTTAAGTTTGAAAAGCTAAGCAAAGAGCATCACCGTGTTACAAAAAAATATTTGGTTTTAGAAAATAATATAAACTTAATCTATACTATAAGGAGCGAAGACAATTGAAAACTTTTCTCACCCAAATCGGGTCCGCCTTACCCCTCACGCCGGACCCACCCGTCATATGTTTTTAGGAGTGGATAGGGTGGAAGGACTATGAAGTACCAAAAAATCGCAATTTGGAGAGCGTTTCTGCCAAAAACGAAATTTTTTTCTCACCCACCCCACGTCTACCCACCCACCTGTTTTGGGCCCACCACCCGCCGCCGACCACCCACCCGTCAAAGCAAAAAAAACCCCACCCGCACCGCGGCTCGCCCACCACCCCGCGCGCCGTCCGCAGGCCATCCGACGGCTCCAAACATTTTTCTCTTTTTCTCACACCACGTGAGGAGTCCCGTTCTTCATCCATCTCCTGCTCAGCGCAGCCCTGGAGGAGGCGGAGGCTCGGAGCCGTGGAGGACTGGAGGTCCGCGCCGGATTCCATCCGCACCACCTGAGGAGACGACGGAGGGTCTGAATGCAGCATCACCTGCATCAGTTCGCCATAGGAGGAAGAACTGGAAGAGGGTGTTGACCGGCCGGGAGCTCGGAAGCACTACGAGCATGTGCACCTCGTGGCCGTCGTCTGCGGCCACAAAATCATCACGTGCTGAGCCTGGGGGCACAAATTAGCGCGAGGTCAGGCGGTGAAGGACGCATGGTCGAGGTCGGCGTTGACATTGTTGGGGACGAGCAGCAATTGGCGGTTGAGGCGGCGGGCGGCGGCATGCTAGAGGCACAGACGGCGCCGGATGGGACGGGAGGCTTAAGACGAGGATGATGAGCGTGCCTAACTCTGCCGCTAATAAAGCAGCAAAACTAAGCGTGTCCGCGGCCGCGCATGTAGCTCCCCGCTGCCTCCGCACATCCACCATTAGTGGCCAGAACTGGGCGACATAAGAGCAGCAGCCATGAATGGAAAATTAATCCATCTCTAACAAAATTGAGATTGCATGAGAGATGAGTAAGTTATGGACAATTGATTTTATTAGTTCTTGGTGTGAATGGTAGATCGGTGATTGCGGATTTGGCCGGTCGGTGACTCCTTTTTCCAGAGCAGAGAGAATGCAAGGAGAAAGATGACACTATGCGTGGGACCTACGAGTCAGTATGATACTTTTCTTGTGAGCAGTTGGATGGCCTGCGGACGTCGGATGAGAGGGTGCAGTTACACCGTGACTTGCCGACGGAAAGTCACCTAATCCGGCTCCCCCCGACCATGCCCCCCTCCCCCTCGGATTCGCCTCCTCCTCCCCACGTGACCCTGACCGTGGCCCTCGGATCCGCGCGCCGCGGGAACGTCACGCGCCGTGGCGCGGCAACACCGCACGGAGCTCGCGGTGTCCCCGTGTGTGGCCGGCATGCTGTGGCGGAGACCATGTTCTCCGAGGAGCTGGACCCCGCGATGGCACGCCCAACCTCTCCACGATAAAAAAACTTCTTCCCCACGCTGTTCTACAGGTCCTGGCGGCGGCGGGCGCATGGGTGAATAGGATGTGGCGGCGCCGCCAGGAGACGGACGTTCGACGGCCGCAAATTGCAGATCCGGTGGGGGAGGCGTTGACGACGTGGCTGATGATAGCTCTGGAGGTGCCTCGTTCGTGCCCGGCGAAGGTGGTGGCGACGCACCCTTCCTGTGGCCGCCGACGGGTCCCTTGAGCGCCCTGCTAGCCGCCGTGGGAGTGCCTCCCGGCGTGATGGCGAGCGCGTGGCCTGGCCTCTGCGGAGTGGTTGCAGGCGCAACCACCACGCGGGTGGACAGCACTGCCCACGGTGCCGCATTGTGGGGTGGCATCCCAGCTACGGCGGGGCTGATGGGCGGAAGCATAGGCGTCCCAAACCATGGAGGATGGCCAGACTGGTGGAGCAACACAGCAGCAACAGCTCTTGCCGCCGGTGGAGGAGCCAGAGGCCGGGCGGAGCTGTGGAGCAAGGCACCTGGCGGAGGAGAACTGGACAGCGAGTGCTGGAAGTGGAGGTGACCCGTGGCCGGTGAGAGGGAGGAGCTGGAGTTGGAGGTGGCCCGTGGCCGGCTCTAGAAGGTGAGCTGCGCATGCGAACGGATAAGGTGAAAGGAGAGAAAACGAATAAAAAAGGAAAGAAAAAAGAAATGAGAAAAATAAAATAAGGAAAAAATATGCATATGTTACACAGCTAAGAGAAGCTATTTTGTCAAACGATTTTCCAAAATAGTTTTAGATTCATAAGAGAATCCACTCCACCAGCACAACCACAACCAGAGCTACCACAACCGCAGCCATAGTTGTGACAAACACACCCTTTGATGTCGACGAGCTCTAGGCGCGGCTTGGAGAAGAAACATTGTCCACGAGACGTTGAAAAATTGGTTGATGCGTCGATTTTATGTGTTCAGGAAGTGGTTTTAGTTCGAACATCAGAATGCATTTTTTTTAAAAATAAACAAATTGAAAAAAAGAGCTATCACCATTGGTGTTGGAACTTCACATTCTCGTGTCGTTATGGTTGTTGCCTATGGTAATAAAATTATTGTGGTATGAGATTAGATTTGTTTGTTTTTCATTTTGTTCGATTGGTTAGTACTGATTTGTTGTGAAAGAAAAATACCACTAACTGGTTGGTGTCAGGTGGCGTGCTGATTTGTTGTGAGAGAAAAATAATGTTGGCTTATTGTTGATAAGCCATGCGAGCAAGACGGATATAACCTTGTACCTTAATTTAAAAATGTATCTTATTTATTTATTGTGTATTTAAAAGTATTTTACCATATAAATAATTTTTTATTTATTGTGGTTTTTTATACACGTGCGTGCGCACGTACATTTTACTAGTCTTACGTAAAAGGTATGACAAGAAAGAAATTGGGAACTAAGGTATTAGTAACATTGCTAGACAAAAGATGGGACACAGTGAATAAAGTAGCTTTAGGTTTTCTAGAAGGAGATATGAATGAGAATAGACTAATCACATATATAGCCCCAGACTTAATGATGCCAATAAATGAATTCATAGAGAAAATGTGTTTTGGGTTTCAAACCAAAGGATACGAAGACTTTAAGGGAACAAATTTAATAGTAAGCATTGAATTTATTAGAAGATTAACTAATCGAAGTGGAACTAGATATAAAGTTAATGTGAATGATGTAATTGAAAGTATGCAATCAAAAGGAATAAAATTTATGAGCCCTCTAAAAATAGATTCGGAAGAAAGAGCTGGAGAGGAATGAAATATAAGTGATTTAATAGAAATTAAAACTTTATCACAACCTGAAGACTACATAAGCTATCAAAAATTCCTAGGGCATACCACCATTAGGTTTACTAATTATAAGTCTAAAGCTGTTGATGATCTAGAAACAGTCGTTTCTGAATCTGATAGTAAAGACACTAGGAGACATAGTATATCAGAATGTGTAGACAGGAGACGTAGTATATCAGAATGTGTAGGCAGAAGCGGTAGAACGAAGCCAGTCAGGAGAGAGCTTAGCTACTGAGAGCACTCGCCTGTAGTACTAGTAGTTTGTTTTAATCATCCACCCTGTGTAATATTCAAGAAGATCATTGTTCGATGCTTGCTGTAAGGTAATTCCCCATTCTTTGTAGTTGTTTGTGGGGTTTCCCGAAAAGGAAAACCATATGTAAGCTTGCTTGTTTAATGGAGTAGATTTTCTTTGAAAATCCCTATGTCTGCTGGTCTGTTTGTGCGAAACGAGAATCTATGCTAGGGACTCTATAGGAGAAACCTCTGCGTTTGATGCTCTCGTTGAAGCCCAGAGTAGCGTGCTAGAGAGCGGTGTCCGTAGAGAAGTGTTCCCTTCAGGTGGAACTGCCTGGGGAGACGATAGAGCTCTGTTTGCATAGGCACGACTTGGGATATTTGGGAAAGTTTATCTGCTTCCTGAGACAGCTTGCGATAAATATGGTGAGTACCAAGTAGGACTATCACAACTGCTGAGACACCCCGGCTGAACTGTTGGTTTCGCCAACCCGTAAGAATCCTGGAATATATCAGCTCGCTAATATAATCTCCTCCCTCTAATACCGCGATCACAGAGGACAGAATATTTTATATGACGGAATATTTTAACACCCGATTAAGCTAATCATAATTAGCTAATTTAATCACACTCCTAATTACCCTCTCACACGAGGTTCATATAACCTTAATATATTGGCCGCAATATTTTAATACTCCACCGTCATTAGCATAGAATATTAGATACGCTTGATATCCATCAGTTGCTCTGTGTATTCGTATGCAGCGCTGAGATCCCAAATTACCGGATGTCATCAACACTCCATACAATTAAAAAAATTAAAGAGGTTAGTGGGAACTTGCACCACTGCAAGTATCACACATTCCTCATCATTACGAGCGTGCTGCTAATAGCATGCATGAAGGTCATTACAAAGCGTGCTGCTAATGGCATGTATAAAGGTAGCGCTGGCAGCAGGTGCCGGCCTCACTTTCCAAGCGTCGTTGTTTAGAGACTCCGAGCTGTCTCTCAGGAGTAAATAAATAAAAACAAGGTCTGCCTCGACCGCCTATAAAAGGAAGGAGCATGTACTCGAGAAGCAGGAGCGGTAGAACGAAGCCAGTCAAGAGAGAGCTTAGCCACTGAGAGCACTCGCCTGTAGTACTAGTAGTTTGTTTTAATCATCCACCCTGTGTAATATTCAAGAAGATCATTGTTCGGTGCTTGTTGTAAGGTAATTCTCCGTTCTTTGTAGTTGTTTGTGGGGTTTCCCGAAAGGGAAAACCATATGTAAGCTTGCTTGTTTAATGGAGTAGTTTCTCTTTGAAAATCCCTATGTCTGCTAGTCTGTTTGTGTGAAACGAGAATCTATGCTAGGGACCCTATAGGAGAAACTTCTGCGTTTGATGCTCTCGTTGAAGCCCGAAGTGGCGTGGTAGAGAGCGGTGTCCGTAGAGATGTGTTCCCTTCGGGTGGAACTGCCTGGGGAGACGATAGGGCTCTGTTTGCATAGGCACGACTTGGGACATTTGGGAAAGTTTATCTACTTCCTGAGACAGCTTGCGATAAATATGGTGAGTACCGAGTAGGGCTATCACAACTGCTGAGACACCCCGGCTGAACTATTGGTTTCGCCAACCCATAAGAATCCTGGAATATATCAGCTCCCTAATATAATCTCCTCGCTCTAATAACATGATCAAAGAGGACAGAATATTTTATACGACAGAATATTTTATACGACGGAATATTTTAACACCTGATTAAGCTAATCATAATTAGCTAATTTAATCACACTCCTAATTACCCTCTCACACGAGGTTCATATAACCTTAATATATTGACCGCAATATTTTAATACTCCGCCGTCATTAGCATAGAATATTAGATACGCATAGTGTTGGAATCTCCGTTGCTTTTGCTGACCCGTTGGTACTAGAGCCAGTTCAATATAGAACGGTTAAAATATCTTAATCTTCAAGTTAATACAGGGAAGGTTGTTAATACTAAAGAGAATATTAATATAAGGTGCAGACTCAATACTACAGAAGATCATAGTTGGCATACTCAGAATAGTCAATCTAATTAATCGTCGATCTGTTATATAATTCTATATAACTTGGGGAAAGCGACAAGACGAATTAGAATTTAAGTTTGAAAAGCTAAGCAAAGAGCATCACCGTGTTACAGAAAAATATTTGGTTTTAGAAAATAATATAAACTTAACCTTACGTACACTAGAAGAAATCAAGGCAGTACAAACTAAAATTAGCAAGAATAGTGACTACATTAAAGAATCTTCCTCAGTCCAGCACAAGTTAGATTCCTTTCCAAATAAAATATCTTATACAAAAGGTACATCTAGTACTACTGAAGATTATAATACAACTCAAGTGTTAGCTGAAGTTAAAAAATTAGTAGAGGAAGTTAGGACTCTGATCCTGTCATAATTATATGTCCGATTATAATCAAGCTCTAAAAGAAACAGGGAAGTACTTAACTCCACTTGTTGGTTTCTCCAACTACGACTCTCCTAAAGAAGACTCCAGAATATTAATAAGGCAAAATAACACCATCCTTCAACTGTTAGTGCAAATATTAGAAAAATTAAATAGTGAGCAAAGTAATAAAGACCTAATACTAGCATCTTCGGGAATAGTTTCATCTAGTAGAAATATAAATTCAGAAAAATGGACATATCTAAAGGCATCTTTAGACGAAGCAAAACAATCCAATTCATAAAAGAAGACTCTAGGCCATTAACTCTTATGGATAGGTTAAAAGGCAAGAGTGAAGACATTGATAATCTAGAAGAAGTTATAGATGTCAATCGAGACTTAGAAAGATATCAGAGGGACACATTAAGAAGACTTAGACCACAACAATTATACCAAATGGGAATGTTTGAGAGTATAAGTGGTTTATATAGAATATCAAGAGAAGTAGAACTGAGTGTTTTATCACAACCCATTGAATTAAGAATAGTAAGCAAAAACATTGAACAAGAATTGAAATATTCGGGTTACAAATATATACACCAAGGCATGTATATTATAGGAATAAAAGGTATGACAAGAAAGAAATTGGGAACTAAGGTATTAGTGTTGACGGCTGATTTTCACTCACTTCTTACCCGTCAAACATGTACCTTTTGGTATGGAAAATGATTATCAACACTAGAATAGGGCTTAAACTAATTATTTCCACAAGTGTTGGTGATTATGCAAATACAGGTGATTAGCACTAGAAAGAGGAGTAAAAGCACAAGTCTTTGATCCAAGTACTTCAAGACCAGCCAATGAGGGGATGCCACCTAGGATTCCTCTGGATCACTGACATCATCAATCCAAGAGAGGCAAGCCCGATGAATCACGAATCGCCACGTGGACATCACATGGATCCAAGGGCCCACTCAGTACCCAAACCGCTAGGAAACTTGGCATGCACAGCCACCCTGAGAAAGCACAACGCAGAAGGCCTCCCGGGGGTTTTGGCCGACCCTAGGATCGGCCGAACCGACCTAGGGTCGGTTGATCCCCACCTTCCACGTGCTGCTGCCTAATTGGTCACTTGCTGCGATTCCGGGCGTTTTGGGGCACTTTGAGCCTCCGAGCAAGCCACTCCCTCCTTTATAAATAGGAGGGGAGGGGCTCTCATTTGGAGCACACACTTCACCTCCTCCTCTTCATTTTGGCTTGGAGCCTCTCTCTTTAGGAGAGGAGAGCTCTTTGTATAGGATTAGTGCTAGGAAGTGAGGTGGGAGGCTTGAGGACATGTCATGTTCTTCATGACATCTTCCTCAAGAACGTTCCTCAGCGGTGCTTTTGTTCTTCAACTAGACTAAAGTGCGTATTTCGACATTTCCTATTTAGACTAAAGTCGTATGCATGCTTAGTTGCTTTGTTCTTGTATTCTTCGTTTGTTCTTGGTTTAGAGGCTTGTGTTCTTCGAACACAACCCTTTCGATCTAGTAGACTTAGATCATAAGTTTGCATCTAGTTTGCCAGCTTGTCTATTAGAGTAAAGTGAAGCTCCTGCATATTTCTAGTTAGATCAAAGTGCATTCGTGATTTTGCATGAGTGATAGAGCATACCTTGAGCTAGTGTCAGTATCTCCCTCGTGGATTCGTAGTATTAGTCAGTGGTGTAGACGTGGTGTCTGGGCCATAAGCTATCCTTCGAAGACCACATACGATCGTAGCGTAGAGGTAGGCCGCAGTGGTGACAGCCTGTTGGACCCTTTGTCAACCCTCTACGTCGCGTACCGAGTTGGGCTCGCTCCAGCACATTGGCCTAGGATGTGCCTGGTACCCGAAGTGAGTGTTATACCTGAGAGACCGTAACTAGACTCTGTGCTCGGTCGAGGCAGATCCTTTCTACCTATCCTACCAGTCAGAGTTGTGTCCTTGGATCATCTATACTAGAGTAGGAGATAGTACACACCGTTCCTTGGATTCGATACCCTTAGAATACTCTCCTTCCTTGGGAAAGTGCTACAGCGGTATTTCCGTGTGCTTGCGGTATACCCGGTTGTTCTTATACGCTCCCTCTAGGTGTACAACTAGTGGTGACGTTAAGAAACACCAACAATTAGTAACATTGCTAGATAAAAGATGGGACACAGTGAATAAAGCAGCTTTAGGTTTTCTAGGAGATATGAATGAGAATAGACTAATCACATATATAGCCCCAGACTTAATGATGCCAATAAATGAATTCATAGAGAAAATGTGTTTTGGGTTTCAAACCAAAGGATACGAAGACTTTAAGGGAACAAATTTAATAGTAAGCATTGAATTTATTGGAAGATTAACTAATCGAAGTGGAACTAGATATAAAGTTAATGTGAATGATGTAATTGAAAGTATGCAATCAAAAGGAATAAAATTTATGAGCCCTCTAAAAATAGATTCCGAAGAAAGAGCTGGAGAAGAATGAAATATAAGTGATTTAATAGAAAGTAAAACTTTATCACAACCTGAAGACTACATAAGCTATCAAAATTTCCTAGGGCATACCACCATTAGGTTTACTAATTATAAGTCTAAAGCTGTTGATGATCTAGAAACAGTCTTTTCTGAATCTGATAATAAAGACACTAGGAGGCATAGTATATCAGAATGTGTAGACAGGAGACGTAGTATATCAGAATGCATGGAAAGTTTAGACTATGAAAACGAAATAAGACATTATGAAGAAAAACTAAAGCATATAGAATGGGAATATAATAATACCATGACAACGCAATGGCCGAAAATAAGGGAAAAGAGTTATTTTTCATTAGAGAAATAGCTAGACTAAAAAAGATGCATAAAAATAACCAAGCCACAAATACCCCAAATGATCAGAAAGATAAAGAGAAGCAAGGCGAAAAGAGAAAATCTGTTGATACTAGTTGTAATACTAATAACGCCCTTGAGGTTGACTTTAAAACTTTTAGTGAAGAAGAGCAATGGGATATAAATAACAAGCTATTGCTAGAAAGCTACGAAGAAGAAGAAGAATTAATGAAAGAAGATTACACTGTAGAAGACATATATGATGATTCAGAACAATACAATGACTTTATAAATTCCCTAGATGATGAGAGTTTACATAATTTAGAAAATGCAATGGAAGCTATGGAAGTAGAGGGAAGTGGAAAAAGAAGAAGAAGTTATGGTGAACCGTCAGTAAAAAGTGAAGGAGTAAGAGAAAGACCAACTAGACCCGCAGGAAAATGGCCTCCAGAAAAGGAGGATTACCAATATAATTATATTCCAGGGCAATACAAATATATGGGACTTAAGAGAAGAGAGTTTGAGAGACCGGTAAAGTTCCAAAATTATAAAAATGACGGTGCAATACTTAATCTAGCCGCACATGACCCAATTGATTGGCCAAATATAATAAGTATCTGGAAAGGACTAATAGTGCAGAAGTATATACAAAACCAATACAATATAGGCAATAAGGTAGAGACATGATTACATACTTGGAAACATTTTTAGGAGAATCAGTAAAGTTTTATGGGAACAATGGGTAGAATCCTATCCTAGTCAATATGAAGAACTAAAGAGAGCTGGAAGTAATCCAAATAACTTTGCTAATATGATCTCAAATATAATTATAGCAGAGGACCCCGAATTAGGATTTACCATGCTACAAAATGAAAGACTAAGAGAAATAGAGAAGCTAACTCTAACAAACTGGAAAGGCATAAAAGAATTCTCCCAACATTACTTGTACAATGCCACTACGGCTAAGCAAGGATATAATAAAGGTGTAATAGAAAGATACTTTAATAAATTGCCTGACCCTCTAGGATCCATGATATTTGAACATTACAAGAAAGAAACTGAAGGTATGGTAGTAAATATAACTCAAGCGATAACCTTTGTGTTCAAACAGTTAAAGAAAATATGTACTAGCATACAAGCTCAGAGGTCTATGAAGAAATCTGATTACAATTTATGTAATAAGATAGTCCAAATACCTTTAACATATGGAGAAGAGAGACATAAGAGCCAAAAATATCATAAACCTCAAAGTAGATACAATAATAATTATAGGACAAAGAAAAGATACTTCCTAAGACGATCTGATAAAAGAGCGCCTTTCTTGCATAAGAGAAATGTTAGACGATATGATCCTAGAAAAAATTATGATAGGACATGCAGATGCTTTATTTGTAACTCACCGGACCACTTAAGCAAGACTTGCCCTAATAAGGATCAAAAAGGTACTCTAGCAAGTATGAAGAACAAGAGAGAGTTTTAATTATAGATAGCGTTAATGAGAATATATTAGTTTGTGATGATGAAATTAAAGATGACGAGTCAATATACTCAATCATAGAAACAGACGAGATCGAAAGAGAAGAAATAGATAATGAATCTAGTGAAGATGAATTAGACTTAATTGATGAATTAGCAGGCTTAAAGGTCGAAATGATGGACCAGGTAGAATGTGAGCATGATTGGATTAGGGGAAAGGGCGATTATAATATCAAATGTGCTTTCTGTGTATACTATCCTAGTCAAGAATATAGGTCTACCTGCAGCCTTTGCCTAAAGCAAGCTTGTGCAGAATGCTTAAAAGCCACTAATCAGAGATGGAGAAAAGAGATTGAAATAGAACCGGAAGAAAAAATACTATCTAGTCGAATTAGAAATTTAGAAAATAGAATAAATAGGCTTGAAGAAGAGTTAGAATATCTAAGAGATAACCTCATAAATAATAATAATAATAATAATAATAATAATAATAATAATAATAATAATAATAATAATAATAACAACACTAATGATGAGGGCATAGAACATGAAAATATTGAGAACATAGAATTGAAAGACCAAACCATTACAGTAAAAGATAATAGAGGGGTTAAATTGATCCAGCTAAAAGATGCTATAACTAGCTTTGGAAATAAATATATAGTTAGATGACCTTTCAAAGAAGTATCAGCTATAAGAATCCCGGTAAAAGTAGTGTTCAAACATCTCTTATAAAATGCTAGCATTGCTAGATACGGGTTGTACAAAAAATATTATCCATGATAAATACTTTGTGAGATGCCCTGAACTAGTCAAAACTATAGCCGATACTAAAGCTGAGGTATCCACTGATATGTCGGGAATAAGGAAACTCCATAATCAGCTAACTAATAATATTGACATACACATAAATAACACTAGATATATTATAGATGAAATCACAATAAGGGACCTATCTATGATACACGATGAAATGATTATCGGTCTAAGATTTTTACAACATTATGTACAAACTATGATTGTACATGAAGAAGGAGTTACATTCATCCCACGTCAAGATAATGTGTCTTATATCTCAGAAGTACATAAGCATAGAAAGAATATACAACTTGTGGAAATTCCTAGTCATGAGAGTGATCCTAGGATATCCCGAGAGCTACTTGAAGTAAATAAAGAAGAAGAGCTTAGTGATATCATAGAAGATTATCATCTAGCTAATACTAATATAGAGTGCATTGGGTTACAATCGTTTGCTCCAAATTGGTACAGAGATATCAAATCCAAAAAAGACATAGAAAAGATAGTGCAAAGATTAGAAGACATACAAATTATTGGAGAAATACCTATGAAACATTGGGACAAAAATTCTATTGTTTGCAAAATTAACGTAATAAACCCAGATTATATAATCAAGACCTGCCCCATAGAAGCTACTCCAAAGGACATAGAAGAATTCAAAATGCATGTTGAAGAATTACTGAAATTAAAGGCTATTAGAGAAAGTAGAAGCCCTCACAGGTCAACTGCTTTTATAGTAAGAAACCACTCTGAAATAGTAAGAGGCAAATTGTAACATCCCAGAAATTTAGGAATATGAAAATGTGTGAAAATTTGAACTTTTGATTATTTGTTGAGTGACACCATAATTTAAAATCTAATTCTTGCCTCTCACCTAAAGTCTATATAAATAAAATCTAATTATAAAAATATAAATTCAAATTATGGTAAAGTATGTGATTTGGAGTTCATGGTTTTTAATTAGATTTATTTGAGTGTGCTCTGAATTTGATTCAAATCAAATTCAAACATATAGTTTAAACCCCTAATTTCAAACCTAAATTCAAAAACCTTTCTAACTAACCTGGGCCAACTAACTAACCCTAAAGTCTACCAGTGCTCCTCCATCTTCTAGCCCACGAACGCCGGAACCACCTAATCTTCAGCCGGCCCACCAAGGCAGCCCATCCTGCTCAGACCAGCACCGCACCCCCTTTCGTCTCGCTGACGGGTGGGGCCCCGGACGGTCTTCGTCTTCCCCCGCCGGTCCACGCGCTCGCACCCTGCCCCGCTTCGCCGTCGTGCTCACGCGCACGTGCACACACCCGGCCAGGGGACAGACCCCGACCGCGCCTGTGGCACAGACGCCGAGCCAGGCGACCGCGCCCAAGCACCACCCGGGGATTTTCCCCTTTTACCCTTGCGCCATGATGCGTGCAGACGCCCGCCAGCCACTGCCACACCGCCACGTCAGCGTTCACCCCGTAGCAGCCACTAGGAGCTCTCGTCGTGACCCTTCTACCCTCGTCTCGACATGCGCAAGCTTCTAAACCCCTGGGCGAGGCCCCTGTCGCAAGGCAACTCGCAATTGGGGTCTCTCCCCTTTTGGTTCCCCTGTTCCGCCGCCGAGAGGAGAAGAGAGGGGAGGAGAAGGAGAAGGGGGAAGAAGAGAAGGAGGGGCGCGCTTCACCGCCACGCCACCTCGCCGTCGCCAGAGCCGTAGAAGCCAAAGCTGATCGGGCCGAGGAACGAGCTGTCCGCGCCGAGCAAGAACCGGAGCAGAGGAAGACGTCGCCGCATCGACTCGCCGCGCCGCCGTGACTTCACCACCGCTTCCCCGACGCTCGTCACGACCACGTCTACACCTACGCCCCACCATGAGCACCATACCGACCTGCTTCTTCCCTTGACTTTCCTGTGTTGCCCGGGAGTGTGCCCCTGCGTCACGCCACGCCAGCCGCCGCGCCGTGCGCCGAGCCTCGAGCTCGCTAACTAGCCCTGTCCGGCCTTCGTGCCGTTGATCTTCTGCAGGATCCCATCACCTTGTCGCCTCTGTGCACCCCAGCACGAGCAGGCAGGCCGTTGGCCACTAACCCACCGCCATCGTCTCCGCCGCGACGCGCCGGAGCACCGCTGTGTTGCGCGCGTGTTTGTGCGCATGAGCCAAACCTCGCCGCCGCGCTTGTGTGTGTGTGTACGCGTGTGCCTAAGTCACTCACCCCCATGAGCGTGGCCACCGCGCCTTGTGGTTTCGTTGTCACCGCTGCTGTGTGCGCTGCGCCGCGGCCTTGGCTCGCCCAGGATCCGTGCGCGCCGGCTGGCCATGTCGCGGCCAGGCTATGCCTGTGCGCGCGCGTGTGCCCTGGCAAGCACGCCCAAGTGCACGCCGAGTTTCTTTGCTACGACCACTAACTTTTGCGCGCGCTCTGTTTTAGTGTGTCGCCGTTGCTGCTTGCCGCCGTCGCCTTTGCTTCACGCCGAGAGCGCCGCCGCGTCGCGCCTCGCACGGGCCCAGGTGCTCCACCCCAGAGCTAAGGTCGCGCCGAGGTAACCGCGAGCACCTAGAGGTCACTGACGTTCGCTTACACGAGAACCGGAGCGGCTACGGTTGCTTATCACCGTACGCCGTCGCCGCCGGCCGCGCCCCGGGGCGCGCCCACGCACGCGCGCGTGGCGTGGGGCGTCACTTCGCCCCAGTGAAGTCTAGGGAGGACCGCTGTACTCCCCTGCCGGTTGCAAAAGTGGCCACTCATGGGCCATAGCCCATTACAGCCCATGAGGCCGGCCCCTTTTCTTTTAACTGTTGAACTCAGACTTTAATCCAAGGGCCTCCGTTAGACTTCGCCCTTTTGGCCCACTGGTCTAAGTCCAATGGGCCGTTTTTGGCCCACTAACCCAGTCGGCCCAATAACGGCCCACTAACCCAGTAGCTGACATCATCGCCTATTTTCAAATTAAAATCCTTTTTCAGTTTTATAAATGAATTTGGAAATTAATTTATAAATCCTTTAACCTTTGAAAATTCATAACTACATATTTATGACTCCGAAAAATATGAAACCAGTTTCATTATTTTTCTAAAAATGGGACGGTGCTGTTTGTAGATAGTTTGGATCTTGTTGGACCTTTTAAAATTAGGTTTCTTTGGATTTATGCTTAGATGATTGCCGGTAATTTAGTGTCTCGTATCTCGTGCTGCACAGACCCGAGCTACGACCCGGAGGAGGCCTACGACCCCGACTTCAACCCAGACCAGGACTACGGACACCAGCCAGGTGTCATGTCACTCCCAACCATATAGTTCCTATGCATGCTTTAGTGCTAGTGCTTAATTACTATTTGTGCATGTTCTTGAATTGCATAGACAATTGCTAGCCATGCCTTGGAATTATTTTACCCTATCCTTGAACTACCTACTTTTGGAACTAGCTACAGACCCCCAGCTAGTTCCCGGCTTTATTCATCCATATATTTTACCCTTAGATATGGATGGATCTCAGGTTTGGACCGAGGTTGGGATATCTCGGTATTCCAGCGTGTGTTTTGGGTGAGTGTGTATCCTTGACGTGTTACCACGGGAGCGAGCCACTTTGGTTACTTGTGAAAGCCTGTCTAGGGGAGATGCGACCTGGCCTCCCGCCCTAGCGGTGTGTCGGTCAGTGGGAGTTGGTGAGTGCTCGCTCTTGCAATTAAGGACCGATCGACTATGTGACCTTGATCTTTGGGCTATTTTCGTACAAACCGTTCGCCTTGTTATGGGCGGGGTTCGGTCCGAGAACTAGTAGGTGGATGGCATCCAGCCTGTAGGCGGATCGGTGTGATCGTGTGAGGGGGACGGGTTATACCCCCCAAGTAGACGTCGCCCGGCTCCTCCGGGGATAGTTTCACAGCTTCGAGGCCCTACTAGCAGGTTTTGCACCCCAGTCAGGACGAGTCAGGCTCGGAGAGGCAGGAGAGTGCCATCCACGACTTGGTCTCCGGCCGTTAGGTAGAGAGGTGGATCGGAGGCATCCGATTCTTCTCTACTCCGCGGGTCCAGTTGTACAAACTCTGCAGAGTGATAAACATATAGCTATAGTCTGTGTCCACTGGTATGGACAGCCCTTTCGATCTCTCACCTGGCTAGTATTCTTTTGTGCTGCTTTCTCTCCCCTGTGTGTGTGAGCCCGGCCTTGTGCCGTTGAGACGTGTGGATAGGAGTTGGTGACCCCACGTCGCAGATGAGAGTGGGATGCTGTGTCTCGGCTGAGATCCAGTGCATGGTGTTCTTTCCTTCTTGGGGTGTTGACCCCAGAGGCGTTAGCCTCGGAGGTGTGGATCTCCTCGGAGATGGTGACCTCTCAGCATTTCTGCATACCTTGATGTTGCTACCGCTGCTTGCATAACCTTCTACAGCCATAAATAGGATTACTCATGCATATTAGAATTGTTCTCTTTTGATTATGCTCTTTGTTGGGAAGCTGACATGACCTACTCGCTTATCGAGTAGATGACGGGTTTTCAGACCAGGAGCCAGACTACGACTTTGAGCACGATGGATGGGAGGACTGAGGCTCGCCCTACACTCGAGCTTGCCTGCGGAGATGGAGTCTACTTCGCTACATGAGATCCGCTGCGTAGATGTTTACTCTGTTTGATTCAGTCCTGTTGGACTTGTACCCGGCATGTGCCGTAATGCTGTACTCAGATGCTTAATTATTATAATATTATTATGTGGACCTTCGTATATTTCCTTCCGTTGTACGGTTTTCTTTACTTTCTGAGACAGGGATTTGCACGTGATAGCCTCCTGGGACTATCACAGAGGTGCAGGGATCGAGTTCCCCTCTTTGGAAATCCGGTTCGTTTCAGTTGGTATCAGAGCTGTACTTGACTGTAGGACGAGCATAGGAACGGACGATAGTATAGGAAAGCTGAACACCTTGTGCTTTATATAAAATCTGTGAAATTTTATATAAACACCTTGATCTTTATTACATATACCTTGATTAACTTTACTAACTCTTACTTACTTCCCTAACAACGTGCAGATGGACCAGCTGACGTGGATCCCCCTCAAGACCGACGGCCAGTGGGCCGGCGAGTTCTGCATGATCCTCAAGGACTGCCTCGAGACAGCTGGAGTGGAGAAAAGTAAGGTGCTCTACGAGGGACGCACCACTGCAGCTGTTGACCAGTCACCGACAGAGCTGACCCTGAAGATACCAGCAGACCCCCGTGTACCAGAGTTCTCAGAGGTCAAGGTCTCGTGTTTTGACAACTCAACCTTGGAGGCCCACCAGTGTTGTGCTAGGCTCGCGTCGAAGAAAGTGTGCCAGCAGTTGGAGCAGAGGCTGAAGGACTTTCGGAGTCCTACCGACAGCAGTGTACGACCACAGCAGGTGGCACAAGGACGAGACAGCTTACACCGAGGAGAACACAGAGGGCAAGGATGAGAACGAGCAGATGGCCAGTAGGTTCATTCAAGCTCAAGACCAGGCACTCTACTGGGCCGATTCAGAGATAGTGTTTCTGAGGCAGAAATGGGACGACACCTTGGGACGGAACGCCCAGCTGGAGAGAGAGAGAACAGCCACCTAGAGTTCTTTCTCAACGAGGCACACAGGAGGAACATACAGATCACAGAGTGGGGCTCGCAGCTGCCAGAGCTAGTACCGAGAGGGATGCTTTGGAGATCACCACCTTGAAAGCAAGACTGGAGGATACACAGACTGCCCTGAGAGAGTTAGAGACAGCAGCTAGAGAGGAGAGGTTGAGACTGCATGAGAAGGAGTACTTGGTTGAGTCACTGGGAGCCGCTTGCACAGACTACCAGTTGAGGCTGTGGGGACACGAGGAGAGACTGACACAGAACTACAACCACTTGTGGCACTTGGGAGGCAGAGTGTACGAGGCACAGGACACAGCTAGCCGGACCAGCTCAGCGTGGAGAGACTCAGACCAGAGGCGGGTGATAGAGCTCAGAGAGGTTGCAGAGTTGGTACTACCACAGAAGAGGCCTAAGTTGAGGACAGAGACGTTCGAGCTACCACCTACTCAGCTTCCAGCACAGCCACCCTACCCGAGAGGCAGTACCGACACACCTGAGATGAACAGAGCCTTGGGAAGCTTGGCAAACTACTTCAACCTACCAGAGATTGAGATTCCAGACTACCCAGGAGTGAACGACCCACCGTTCTACTCGGTTCCACCCAGTCCGAAGACAGTGTCACCACCTTACTCACCAGCTACAGTTCAGAGGCAGGCACCTTGAGGGGATGATCCTGTAATCAGCTAGAGTAGAGCTCTTCATGTTGATCATGTTTAGTTGACCACCCCATATGTATCGCGTAGTAGTTCTCATGCTTCTGTGTAATCTCGAAGGTTGTGGAGTAGGTCTCGAGATACACACCTCTTGTATGGTGATCTTGCATGAGTGTTTGGAGTTATTGATCTTTTGCCAGAGTTTATGCTTCTTTTATGCTTGTGTGAAATTGCTTGCTGTTAGCTAGATACTCCTCATATGTTTAAGTACCTTAAAGTTAAATTTCGACAACTCGTTTCTCACGATCTCAAATTCTTGGAACAGATGTTGGGGGTAAGGAGGTCGGGACGGCTCCTACGCTATTTCGAGGAGGCTGCCAGAGAGGACGCCGAGCAGGAGGACGTCCCTCTCCCCGCTGGAGGTCGAGGTCGTGGCCGCCGTGGAGGCCGTGCCCCACGTGGCGAACGCCGTGGTGGACACCACGGCGGGTGAGGAGGTCGAGTGCCAGTTAACCCTGACCTCGAGGCCCCAGAGGAGGAGGAGCCCGAGGAGGAGGCTGAGCCTGAGCCAGAGCAGGCACCGGAGCAGCCGGTACCGCCCAACCTAGCAGTAGTGATGACACTTCAGACCTAGCTGATGCAGACAATCGCCAACGCAGTGGCCCAGAACAACAACAACCGGAGGAACTTCAGGGACCAGCCAGAGAGCTTGCAAAAGAGAGTGGAGGGTTTCTCCAAGCTGCGCCCGCCGACCTTTGACAACTCAGCAGACCCGCTTGTGGCCGACAACTAGTTGAGGGAGATCGAGAAGAAGTTGAAGCTCACAGACCTTACGGAGGAGGAGTGTGTGTCAGTTGTCGCGCACCAGCTGGTTGGCACCGCAGGAGCTTGGTGGGACAGCTACTGTGACTCGCACGAGGACCCGACCCACATCACGTGGGCGGAGTTTGTGGAGGCCTTCAGGGAGTTCCACATCCCGGAGGCGGTGACGGACAGAAAGGCGGACGAGTTCAGACACCTGAGGATGGGCCAGATGACAGTGCAGGAGTACACCAACCGCTTCCAGGAGCTGATGCGGTACGCGCCAGACGACTCCAACACCGATAAGAAGAAGATGTACTGGTACTGCAAGGGACTTCACAGAGGGATGGCGCACCACCTGGCTGCTCATGATTGTGCTACACTTCACGCCCTGGTGGGCAAGGCATTAGTCATGGAGAAGTCGAGGTTGGACTACGTGGAGGTCCGTGGAGAGAAGAGGCAGCGTGCAGACCGTGCAGGGCACCAGGGCTCACACCAGCGACAGAGGTCAGCTCCACCACAGTACCCACCGCATAGGTAGTGCCCGTACCCACAGCAGTAGCAGACTCAGTACTCTCAGCAGGGCAGAGGACCCGCCGGAGGTAGTGGAGGTTCGGGACAGTGGAACCCCAGGCCGCAGCAGCCGCCAGCCTACGACAGCTCTCAGATCACCTGCTACTACTGCCGTCAGTTAAACCACAAGTCAACCGTGTGCCCCCAAAAGCTGCAGCAGGGAGGACAGAACAGGAACACTCAGTACCAGACACCAGCGAAGGCACCAGCTCCAGGAGGACAACCCCAGCAGAACTAGCAGAAGAGCGCACCACCACCCACTAGAGGCAGGCTGAACCACTTGGCCGTAGAGGAGGCAGCCGCAGCACCAGACGTGGCTCTCGGTGAGTTTTTAGTTGATTCAGTTATGGCTACTATTCTGTTTGACACCGGTGCTCAGTTTTTGTACATTTCTACCAAGTTCGTAAAGGAAAGGTCATTACCAACTAAGCCCAGACCACGGCCTATAGTTACTAGTTCTCCGCTAGGTGAGAAGCGGAGTACGCTGGAGTGTAGAGGAGTGAACATGGTGTTCGAGAAGCAGTTGTTTGTGGCAGACTTGACAGTCTTGGAGTCCACTGGGATCGATGTGATACTTGGGATGGAGTGGTTAGCCTAGCACAAAGGATTGGTGAACTGCAACCCAGTGTACGTACAGTTGGAGCACCCCAACGGAGCCAGAGTGTTGATCAAGCCACAAGGCCAGAGGTCGACGCCGATGTTGTGCAACATGAAAGGAAAGAGTTTGGAGGAGATTCTGGTGGTGAGGGAGTACCCCGACGTGTTCCCAAAGGAGTTGACTGAGTTACCACCAGATAGGGATATTGAGTTCGTGATTGAGCTGATGCCAGGAGCTGAACCAGTGGCCAAGAGCCCGTATAGGATGTCCGCGGATGAACTCGATGAGCTGTAGAAGCAACTCAAGAAATTGCAAGAGCAAGGGTTTATTCGGCTGAGTGCCTCACCTTGGGGTTCGCCAGTTCTATTTGTGGACAAGAAGGATGGCACCAAGAGGATGTATGTGGACTACCGGACTCTCAACTCGATGACAATCAAGAACAGGTATCCTTTACCCAGGATTGACGACTTGCTAGACAGGTTGCGCAAGGCCAAGTTCTTTTCCAGGATTGACTTGAGGTCAGGGTACTACCAGATGAAGATTCGGGACCAGGATATCCCGAAGACAGCTTTCACGACTCGGTACGGTCTGTACGAGTTCGTAGTGGTTTCCTTCGGGCTGACCAACACCCTGGCCTACTTCATGAACTTGATGAACAAGGACTTCATGGAAGAGCTGGACAAGTTTGTGGTGGTGTTCATCAATGACATACTGATCTTCTCAGAGACAGCAGAAGAATACGAGGAGCACCTTCGGATTGTGATGGAGAGGCTGAGACAGCAGAAGATGTACGCTAAGTTCAGCAAGTGTGAGTTCTGGATGGAGGAAGTTGCTTTCTTGGGTCACGTGTTGTCAGCTGAGGGAGTTGTAGTCGACCCTTCGAAGGTGGAAGCAGTTACCAAGTGGGAGCAGCCGCTCACAGTGACAGATATCAGGAGCTTTCTCGGGTTGGTAGGTTACTACAGGAGGTTCATTGAAAACTTCTCCAAGATAGCAAAGCCAATGACAGAGCTGTTGAAGAATGACAAGAAGTTTGTGTGGTCAGAGGCTTGTGAGAGGAGTTTCCAGGAGTTAAAGAAGAGGCTCACGACAGCTCTGATTCTTACCCTGCCAGATATCAAGAAGGATTTCATGGTGTACTGTGACGCCTCGAAGCAAGGATTGGGATGTGTGTTGATGCAAGAGGGCAAAGTTGTTGCTTATGCGTCGAGGCAGCTCAAGAAGCACGAAGAGAACTACCCTACTCACGACTTGGAGCTAGCGGCAGTCATTCATGCTCTGAAGATTTGGAGGCACTACTTGATCAGCAACAAGTGTGAGTTGTACACCGATCACAAGAGTTTGAAGTACTTCTTTACTCAGTCGGAGCTGAACATGAGGCAGAGGAGGTGGTTAGAGGTGATCAAGGACTACGAGCTGGAAATTCACTACCACCCATGCAAGGCAAACGTTGTGGCAGATGCACTGAGCAGAAAGTCCTATTGCAACAACTTGATGGTGAGGCAGGAGCAGCCAGCACTTCACGACAAGCTAGAGCAGTTTCAGCTTGAGATTGTGGAGCAAGGACAACTCAACGAACTTCAAGTGACCTACGACCTGGAAGGAAGGATTCAGGAGGCACAAAAAGCTTGCAAAGAGGTTGGAGCTATTCGAGAGCTGATGTTGGAAGGCAAAGCTGAGGACTACCGGATCGATGAACAAGGAACCGTGTGGTTGAAAGATCGGATCTGTGTCCCGCAGGACAAGGAACTTCAAGAGCAAATTCTGAGAGAAGCTCATGATTCGAGGTACTCTATTCACCCAGGAAGCACAAAGATGCACCATGACTTGAAGCAGAGGTTCTGGTGGAAGGATATGAAGAAGGACATAGCATACTACATGGCTTGTTGTGACACTTGCAGCTGAGTGAAGATAGAGCACCAGAGGCCTGCCGGACTGTTGAAACCGTTGGATATTCCTTAGTGGAAGTGTGATGACATCTCCATGGACTTTGTGGTGGGACTACCCTGGACATAGAAAGGCAACGATTCTATTTGGGTTATAGTAGACCGGTTGACCAAGGTTGCTCACTTTGTACCAGTGAAGATCCGATACACGACAGACCAGTTGGCAGACTTGTACGTGGACCACATACTCAGGTTGCACGGAGCACCGAGGAGCATAGTGTCCGACAGAGGGCCCCAATTCATAGCAAGGTTTTGGCAGAGCTTTCACGACAGGATGGGGACCACACTCAGCTACAACACAACTTTTCACCCTCAGATGGATGGACAGACAGAGAGAGTAAACCAAGTGTTGGAGGATATGCTGAGAGCTTGTGCTTTGACCTACGGCACAGATTGGGAGGGCAGTTTGGCCTATGAAGAGTTCTCTTACAACAACAGCTTTCAGGCGAGTCTCAAGATGGCACCTTTCGAGGCACTTTACGGGAGAAAGTGCAGGACTCCCTTGATGTGCTCAGAGGTAGGAGAGAGGATGGTCTTTGGGGCAGATGCTATACAGGAAGCCGAGGAGAAAGTGGAGAAGGTTCGAGACAACCTAAAGATTGCCCAGAGCAGGCAGAAGAGCTACGCCGACCGACACAGGAGAGACTTGTCGTTCGAGGTGGGTGACTTCGTCTACCTGAAGGTGTCCTCAATGAGAGGAACCAAGAGGTTTGCTGTGAAAGGGAAGCTTGCCCCGAGGTACGTGGGACCATACCAGATCACTCAGAGAGTTGGGAAGCTCACTTACAGGCTCGCACTACCAGAGGAGATGCCCGTTGTACACCCCGTGTTCAACGTGTCACAGTTGAAGAAGAGTGACAAGGAAGTGGAGGCAAAGCAGGTCTCGGTTGAGATAATTGACCTACAAAACACCCTGGAGTATGCAGAGTACCCTGAGAGGATCTTGGGCAGAGCGACAAAAGAAACCAGGCGGACCACCATTCCCTACTGCAAAGTGTTGTGGAGACACCACACCGAGCGAGAAGCAACATGGGAGAAGGAAGCCGAACTCAGGAGAGAATTCCCTCACTTGTTCGAGAGAGAGGAGGGACCTTAAATCTCGAGGACGAGATTCACGGTGGTGTGGGAGAATGTAACATCCCAGAAATTCAGGAATATGAAAATGTGTGAAAATTTGAACTTTTGATTATTTGTTGAGTGACACCATAATTTCAAACCTAATTCTAGTCTCTCACCTAAAGTCTATATAACTAAAATCTAATTATAAAAATATAAATTCAAATTATGGTAAAGTATGTGATTTGGAGTTCATGGTTTTTAATTGGATTTATTTGAGTGTGCTCTGAATTTGATTCAAATCAAATTCAAACATATAGTTTAAACCCCTAATTTCAAACCTAAATTCCAAAACCTTTCTAACTAACCTAGGCCAACTAACTAACCCTAAAGTCTACCAGTGCTCCTCCATCTTCTAGCCCACGAACGTCGGAACCACCTAATCTTCAGCCGGCCCACCAAGGCAGCCCATCCCGCTTAGCCCAGCACCGCACCCCCTTTCATCTCGCTGACGGGTGGGGCTCCGGACGGTCTTCGTCTTCCCCCGCCGGTCCACGTGCTCGCACCCTGCCCCGCTTCGCTGCCGCGCTCACGCGCGCACGCACACACCCGGCCAGGGGACAGACCGCCGACCGCGCCAGTGGCACGGACGCTGAGCCAGGCGACCGCGCCCGCGCACCACCCGGTGATTTCCCCCTTTTACCCTTGCGCCGTGACGCGTGCAGACGCCCGCCAGCCACTGCCGCACCGCCACATCGGCGTTCACCCCGTAGCAGCCACTAGGAGCTCTCGCCGTGACCCTTTTACCCTCACCTCGATGTGCGCAAGCTTATAAACCCCTGGGCGAGGGCCCTGTCGCAAGGCAACTCGCAATTGGGGTCTCTCCCCTTTTGGTTCCCCTATTCCGCCGCCGAGAGGAGAAGAGAGGGGAGGAGAAGGGGAAGGGGGAAGAAGAGAAGGAGGGGCGCGCTTCACCGCCGCGCCGCCTCGCCGTCGCCAGAGCCGTAGAAGCCGAAGCTGATCAGGCCGAGGAACGAGCTGTCCGCGCCGAGCAAGAACCGGAGCAGAGGAAGACGCCGCCACATCGACTCACCGTGCCGCCATGACTTCACCGCCGCTTCCCCGACGCTCGTCACGGCCACGTCTACACCTTCGCCCCACCGTGAGCACCATGCCGGCCTGCTTCTTCCCTGCCTCCCTTGACTTTCCTGTGTTGCCCGGGAGCGTGTCCCTGCGTCACGCCGCGCCGGCCGCCGCGCCGTGCGCCGAGCCTCGAGCTCGCTAACTAGCCTTGTCCAGCCTTCGTGCCGTTGATCTTCTGCAGGATCCCATCACCTTGCCGCCGTCGTGCACCCCAGCACGAGCAGGTAGGCCGTTGGCCACTAACCCGCCGCCATCGTCTCCACCGCGACGCGCCGGAGCACCGCTGTGCTACGCGCGTGTTCGTGTGCGTGAGCCACACCTCGCCGCCGTGCTTGTGTGTGTGTGTGCACGTGTGCCTGAGTCGCTCACCCCCATGAGCGTGGTCGCCACGCCTTGTGGTTTCGTTGCCGCCGCTACTGTGTGCACCGCACCGCGACCTTGGCTTGCCGAGGATCCGCGCGCGCGGGCTAGCCATGTCGCGGCTAGGCTATGCCTGTGCGCACGCGTGTGTCCTAGCAAGCACGCCCAAGTACACGCCGAGTTGCTTTGCTGCGACCGCTAACTTTTGTGCGCGCTCTGTTTCGGTGTGTCGCCGTTGCTGCTTGCCGCCGTCGCCTCTGCTTCACGCCGAGAGCGCCGCCGCATCGCGCCTCGCACGGGCCCAGGTGCTCCACCCTAGAGCTAAGGTCACGTTGAGGTAACCGCGGGCACCTAGAGGTCACTGACGTTCGCTTACACGAGCACCGGAGTGGCTACAGTTGCCTATCGTTGTACGCCGTCGCCGCCGGCTGCGCACCGGGGTGCGCCCACGCACACGCGCGTGGCGTGGGGCGTCGCTGCGCCCTAGTGAAGTCCAGGGAGGACCACTGGACTCCCCTGCCGGTTGCAAAAGTGGCCACACATGGGCCATAGCCCATTACAGCCCATGAGGCCGGCCCCTTTTCTTTTAACTGTTGAACTCGGACTTTAATCCAGGGGCCTCCGTCAGACTTCGCCCTTTTGGCCCACTGGGCTAAGTGCTTTAGTGCTAGTGCTTAATTACTATTTGTGCATGTTCTTTAATTGCATAGACAATTGCTAGCCATGCCTTGGAATTGTTTTACCCTGTCCTTGAACTACCTACTTTTGGAACTAGCTACAGACCCCCAGCTAGTTCCCAGCTTTATTCATCCATATATTTTACCCTTAGATATGGATGGATCTCAGGTTTGGACTGAGGTTGGGATATCTCGGTATTCTAGCATGTGTTTTGGGTGAGTGTGTATCCTTGACGTGTTACCGCGGGAGCGAGCCACTTTGGTTACTTGTGAACGCCTGTCTAGGGGAGATGCGACCTGGCCTCCCGCCCTAGCGGCGTGTCGTTCAGTGGGAGTTGGTGAGTGCTCACTCTTGCAATTAAGGACCGATCGACTGTGTGACCTTGATCTTTGGGCTATTTTCGTACAAACTGTTCGCCTTGTTATGGGCGGGGTTCGGTCCGAGAACTAGTAGGTGGATGGCATTTGCCTGTAGGCGGATCAGTTTGATCGTGTGAGAGGGACGGGTTATACCCCCCGAGTAGATGTCGCCCCGGCTCCTCTGGGATGGTTTCACAGCTTCGAGGCCCTGCTGGCCAGTTTCGCACCCCAGTCAGGACGAGTCAGGCTAGGAGAGGCAGGAGAGTGCCATCCACTGCTAGGTCTCCGGCCGTTAGGTAGAGAGATGGATCAGAGGCATCCGATTCTTCTCTACTCGGCGGGTCCAGTTGTACAAACTCTGCAGAGTGATAAACCTATAGCTATAGTCCGTATCCACTGGTATCGACAGCCCTTTCGATCTCTCACCTGGCTAGTATTCTTTTGTGCTGCTTTCTCTCCCCTGTGTGTGTGAGCTCGGCCTTGTGCCGTTGAGACGTGGGGATAGGAGTTGGTGCCCCCACGTCGCAGATGAGAGTGGGATGTTGTGTCTCGGCTGAGATCCAGTGCTTGGTGTTCTTTCCTTCTTGGGGTGTTGACCCCAGAGGTGTTAGCCTCGGAGGTGTGGATCTCCTCGGAGATGGTGACCTCTCGGCATTTCTGCATACCTTGATGTTGCTACCGCTGCTTGCATAACCTTCTACAACCATAAATAGGATTACTCATGCATATTAGAATTGTTCTCTTTTGCTTATGCTCTTTGTTGGGAAGCTGACATGACCTACTCGCTTATCGAGTAGATGACGGGTTTTCAGACCAGGAGCCGGACTACGACTTTGAGCACGATGGATGGGAGGACTGAGGCTCGCCCTACACTCGAGCTTACCTGCGGAGATGGAGTCTACTTCGCTACATGAGATCCGCTGCGTAGATGTTTACTCTGTTTGATTCAGTCCTATTGGACTTGTACCCGACATGTGCCGTAATGTTGTACTCAGATGCTTAATTATTATAATATTATTATGTGGACCTTCGTATATTTCCTTCCGTTGTACGGTTTTCTTTACTTTCTGAGACAGGGATTTGCACGTGATAGCCTCCTGAGACTATCACAGAGGTGCAGGGATCGGGTTCCCCTCTTTGGAAATCCGGTTCATTTCACAAATCAAGGATGGTTATTAATTATAAAAGACTTAATGATAATACAGTAGATGATGCTTACAACATACCTAATAAACAAGAATGGATCAATAGGATACAAGGAAGCAAATTCTTCTCGAAGTTCGATTTAAAGGCTGGGTTTTGGCAAGTAAAGATGGCAGAAGAATCTATCCCATGGACAGCATTCACATGCCCGTTAGGACATTACGAATGGCTCGTTATGCCTTTAGGGTTAAAGAATGCACCTGCATTATTCCAAAGGAAAATGCAAAATATATTTAATGAAAATCAAGCTTTGATATTAGTCTATGTAGATGATCTGTTAGTCTTCTCAAAGTCATATAAAGAACACATTGCTCACCTCGAAGTATTTTTTAGAAAGGTAGAGCAAAATGGGTTGATACTATCTACAAAGAAAATGGAAATATGTAAGGAGAAAATTAATTTTCTTGGCCATGAAATAGGAGAAGGAAAGATACACCTGCAAGAACATATTGCAAAGAAGATCCTGCAATTTCCCGATACCATGAATGATAGAAAAATTTTACAACAGTTCTTAGGGATTGTAAATTATGCAACGAATTATATAGAAAATATGGCAAAACTTGCTGGTCCATTATATGCTAAGCTAAGAAAGAATGGACAAAAATATTTTAACTCAGAAGATATAAAGTTAGTTAGAGCTATAAAAGAAAAGGTTCGAAATTTAAAGCCTCTAGAATTACCATTAGATGATAATTACTTTATCATTGAGACAGATGCGTCTAAATTAGGATGGGGTGCTATATTAAAGCAAAAACCTAACAAATACTCACCTAAGGCAGAAGAGAAAATATGTAGGTACGCTTCAGGAAGTTATAAGCTAACTACTGTAAACAATACTGATAGAGAGATAATGGCAGTAATACATGCAATAAACGCCTTCAGGCTTTACTTAGGGTTTAAGGAGTTTACAGTTAGGACAGATTGTGAAGCAATATGCAAGTACTATAACCAAATTAATAGTAAAAAAAGATAAACTAGGAGATGGGTTTTGTTTGAAGATATTATTACTAGATATGGCTATAAAGTTGTTTTTGAACATATTAAAGGAAAAGAAAATAGCTTACCAGATTTGTTTTCTCGATCAACTATTTTGCAGGAATGAAGAGGGGAATGGCATTCAACGGAGTGGAAACATTCACCTTTGGGAGTGAAAATAAGCTAAAGATTTTCCCCCCAAATTCATACAAATTCAAACCCAAAGACCATATTGTGCTAGATGAGGTTCAAGAATGCATATTGGATAATTTCTGGTATCAATATAATAATAAGAGAGAAGAAAGAGGATATATGCTATCGATCCTTAATAGTCTTGCTGAATATTTTAATATGATCAATGACTTGATCCCTACATCAGAAAGTCCACAACCATCAGAGATCAAACCTTTATATGTGGTATTTGATGGAAAGTCTCCAGGAGTATATGTGTCATTTGAGAATGTTATAGCTCAGAAGATGGAAGCTAAATATGATGGAGGTCTATCATGGAAGAAATATCTTGTCATTGATGATGCATTGGCCCAAGCAAGAAAAATTATTGGTATAAATTACTACATTGAGCCAGCTGCAAAAGAATATATCCAACTGCATAAAAAGGCAAAAAATAAGAGTGCTGCAGCAAAAACACCATCAGTAACTATCAAAGAAGAAGGTTCATCCAAAAAACCAACTTATAAAGAATGCCTTGTCAAAGGACTTGACCCTCTAGACAGTGAATATATTGATTCCAAGCTGGAGGAAAAATTTAACAAAATATCTCCAGGATGGAAGAAGGAAATAAAGGAAGAAATTATGACACAAGTCAGAAAGGAAATGCAAGAACAATTTAACACCATGAAGAAAGAATATGATGATAACTTCAATATAGATCAATTCCTAAATGATGAAGACAAAATGGACATCGGAACTTCCGTGGACACCAAAGGCCACGAAATAAAAGAAGAATAAAACCAGAAACCTATATATTGATATGCCTATCAATTTTCGGGCGTGGGGAGACCACCCCATTAGATTGATATGGATATCAATCATTCGGGCGTGGGGAGACCACCTACCCACGAAAAATATCACGAATATTGTGCCATGACATCCATCAGTCGCTCTGTGTATTCGTATGAAGCGCTGAGATTCCAAATTACCGGATGTCATCAACACTCCATACAATTAAAAAAAATTAAAGAGGTTAGTGGGAACTTGCACCACTGCAAGTATCACACATTCCTCATTATTACGAGTGTGCTGCTAATAGCATGCATGAAGATCATTACGAGCGTGCTGCTAATAGCATGCATGAAGGTCATTACAAAGCGTGCTGCTAATGGCATGCATGAAGATCGCGCTGGCAGCAGGTGCCGGCCTCACTTTCCAAGCGTCGTTGTTTAGAGACTCCGAGCTGTCTCTCAGGAGTAAATAAATAAAAATAAGGCCTGCCTCGACCGCCTATAAAAGGAAGGAGCATGTACTCGAGAAGGAGGAGCGGTAGAACGAAGCCAGTCAGGAGAGAGCTTAGCCACTGAGAGCACTCGCCTGTAGTACTAGTAGTTTGTTTTAATCATCCACCCTGTGTAATATTCAAGATCATTGTTCGGTGCTTGTTGTAAGGTAATTCCCCGTTCTTTGTAGTTGTTTGTGGGGGTTTCCCGAAAGGGAAAACCATATGTAAGCTTGTTTGTTTAATGGAGTAGATTTTCTTTGAAAATCCCTATGTCTGCTGGTCTGTTTGTGCGAAACGAGAATCTATGCTAGGGACCCTATAGGAGAAACCTCTGCGTTTGATGCTCTCGTTGAAGCCCGAAGTGGCGTGGTAGAGAGCGGTGTCCGTAGAGAAGTGTTCCCTTCGGGTGGAACTACCTGGGGAGACGATAGGGCTCTGTTTGCATAGGCACGACTTGGGACATTTGGGAAAGTTTATCTGCTTCCTGAGACAGTTTGTGATAAATATGGTGAGTACCGAGTAGGACTATCACAACTGCTGAGACACCCCGGCTGAACTGTTGGTTTCGCCAACCCGTAAGAATCCTGGAATATATCAGCTCGCTAATATAATCTCCTCGCTCTAATAACGTGATCACAGAGGACGGAATATTTTATACGACAGAATATTTTATACGACGGAATATTTTAACACCCGATTAAGCTAATCATAATTAGCTAATTTAATCACACTCCTAATTACCCTCTCACACGAGGCTCATATAACCTTAATATATTGGCCGCAATATTTTAATACTCCGCCGTCATTAGCATAGAATATTAGATACGCTTAGTGTTGGATATATCCGCCGCACCGGTTTCTGGTTTTTGTTTTTAAAAAAAAACTGGACCGTGGGCCAACAAAATGCTTCGACAGTTCCGCCTTCTGCGACAGCACTGCACCTCCCTCCGAACCTGTCTCGTGCTCTTCTCCACACCACCGCCGCCAGGCATCACCGCCGCCGCCGAGCCTAGTGCCCCAGTCAGCCCTTCTATCATCCGCACACCACGAGCTGATGGCAATGAGAGCCGAGCCACCGTCACCCTCCTGGCGTCCGAGAAGAAGCTGCGACAGTGGCGTCCAGACCTGCCGGCGGCAAGAAGTGTCGTGATCTGCTGGTGGCCGAGCAAGAGAGACCCAGCGAGCTATCCTGACACGGCGGGTTGTCGCTCGTGCCCCTCTCCCCGATCTGACCTGTAGTACCTCTAGGCGACGACGTTATGGCAAGTGGCGGACGGTTGGAGTCCTTGTGACGGCGGCCATGGCTCCACCTAGGTCGTCTGCATCCCTTCTTCCTCGCGTGCGGCAGTGATGCCTAATGGCTCAAGCAGGTCCATAGCTCACTGCTGGATCTCCCGGCGATCTGATGAAGGCAGCTCCCGCAACTCCCTGCTATGATTTTTTTATCTGACTTCCTTTCATCAGAGACAACGGTGAGATTTCTCAAGTGTGTCATTCCCCTTCCCTGTTCCTCCCTATCCATGCTTTCTCCGATTGAATTGATATTGCCAGTGATTTGGGTGCAATTAATCCTATTTCCAATTCTAATTTATGATCCTTCGTCGTGTAGATCTAACACCACTAGAGAGGGGATCTTGTTTCCTACGACAGTCCTTCTGCGTGGTAATTGCTTTAGGTTTCTGAACTCAGTTCTTGTCACATTTGACACAAAGGTCAGTACGTCCATCCTAAGTATGTCAATCCATATAGAGTGTCTCTGAAATTCTACAGTTCATTGATGAGGGGTCCTATTGTTCTGTGATTGGACATGACATGACCAGCTGTATAGTCAATTATGAATTTTTATTAGGCGTCGTGGTGCTGTTCTTGTGGCAAAGAGCAGCCAAATGCAGCATAGCACATGGCTGTGTTACAGTGCTGTTCTTGTTCTGCTATTGAATTTTCTTGAGGCAAATTAACTGAAAATCTGAACCTAATTAGGATTTACCAATTTGGTATAATATTACATTATGTGTACAGTTGAATGTTGAATGATAGATATACCTTTAAATTGCAGTGAAATTATTTCCAAAGCTCAGCACTGCAGAGAAGCAATGATCAATTTGATCATAAATGCATTTAGCAGATCATTTGCCACTAGCTTCGCCCGTCTCATGAGCAGAATCTGAACATATTGTGTTATTTTACTCATACTGAACATATATGTATCTTCATTTTTTCTTATTTCTCACTTATACTGAATATAATTGGTTCATTAATTAGAGATTGTTTACTTGTAACAGAATTGATGCCAACCTGCATCCACAAGAGATCACTGATGTTTCTTTGCTTGTATGGTATTTTACATTGTTGTATTTTGGATGTTCACTACTTTTTCCGTTCATATCTGTTATTTGCAACCATGAAACCAACACAATGGTAGCTTAATGAATCAGTGTATTTGGAAACAAAATTGCAGGAGCATGAGGAGATTATTGTGGCTAATTCGGAGCAGCAAACGTATGTTGCCATTGCAAGGCTGATTAATTGATTATAATGGTGAGCACAGGAGGTTCAGCTGCGCACAATTGACAGAATGTGAAAGCTTAAACTTATTCCTTGAGTTGTAAACTACTATGTGTGTTGTATTTCCTTGAGATGCTGAACTATGGGAAAGCTTGAACGAGGAGCTTATTGTGATTGCTGTCTCATTTCGTTGAGGTTGTGAACTCCGGTCACTACAACTCTTTTTTCACCATTCCCACCTTAATTAAAACAATTAATGCTATCGCATGGTTCTTGTTGCAAAGAAAAATAATTTAATCCACAAGGTCGTGCATGCCGATACAAAGTACCGGAAATTTGTTTAGTGTCATTATTCTATCAAAGTTCGAAAACTATCTGTGTGTGGTGCGTGCATGGCAGTACAAAGTACCGGAAAACCAGTCGCACGTCCCAGCCAAAAACGCATCTTCGATTGCACACTTTGAGGGGAAAAATAGGAACCGCACGGAGGGAACAAAAGAAGCGCTTGGACGGGGTCAGTTTTTTTACGAGAAATCCGGACGACCGCGCGAGGGTGCGGTGCGTCGTCGGGTGCTGCACGGGGTGGGTCGGGTACTGAATAAGTTATTCAGTACCTGGTTACCAAATAGCGGAGTCATATATATATATATATGTATATATATATATATATATATATATATATATCCTCATTTTTTAGAGAGACACCGAAATAAAGGGTATCTCCATCATATCTGATTCATATCAAGAAAAACAATCGACGGTACAAATAAAGGACAACTTTACGCAAAACGACACAAAGAAAATAAAATTACAATGAAGAACTCTAAGGTCGTTTTCGTCTTTTGATAGATCTTTGTCCAACAGAGTTTGAAAATCGCACTGGAAAGGCAACAAGAAAAAGGAGCACTTGCAAATGCCATGGCCACACAGGATTTTGAAGACCGTAAAAACCACTCGCCACTAACAACGAGATTTAGCAACCGCTGAAAGAACATTAGCTAGAGCAACACCCCAAACAACGCTGATTTGCAACCCTTCATCACCAAAACAGAGGGTAGAAGAATCCGGATCTTGACGTAGAACACATCGAAGGAAGAGATCAAAACCGTCACAACAAAGGACAACCGACTGCAACTCCTGACTGACACACCACCTACAAAAATCTAGATAGAGCGAACAGATCTGGCAGAACCAACTCTCACTGGCCTTTCGCCGGTGCCAGAACGGAAGTTGTCGAGGTAGAGAGAGGCCGGAGAGACATTATTTCATAGCATCATCATCACCACCACCTTGTCGATGTCACTCGAAACCAACTAGAAAGAAAAAACTGAAACTAATAGGAAGGAAACGGGTTCTCGCTCCTCTTCCTACCAGCGCCGGCGAGACCACCGGAGGGGTAGAGGAGGGGACCGACGGCAAGGGAACTAACTGGCAGCGGCGGCGGCTGTTTCGCTCAAGGAGGGAGGCGGCGGCTGCATAGCATATCCTCAGTTAGGTGTACGTGGGTACGTATACCTTGCTTTGTTAGTGCCGCCTTTATTTCTCCTTCTCTTGCAAAGGCAGAAAAGGACTTATGCTATGGGACAACAAGCTGAAGCTTGCAATGCATGCAAGGTGGTGCATACACTCACGTAATGTATTATTCCATTTCCAGCTTACCGGCCAGCTGCTACACCAAACACCACCGAGATTTTTCTATCTATATATATATACACAAGACGCACCAGGACCTAAGCACGCATTTGCATATGCATATACAAATAAGGCCGGCCAGCTGCAGCAGGGACTCGGATTAGGCAACAAATAAATTAACAAATAAACGGGACGGGGGTCGCAAGCACGACTGCAGCAGGTGCGTGTGTATGGACCCTATTTAAGTTGTTATCTTACGAGGATCTTATTGTCTTTTCTTCTTCTTTTTAACTTCTTTTCTCTTTGCATCTGATCAAGGTTTTAAATCGCCGGATATAGCTTGTTTTGGAACATTTGGGCATAGATATATAACTAAATTAATGCCTTAGCTGGCTATTTAAAACACTGCATCTGATACATTGATCCACACTGTACCATACAAACTGCACTACTGCAGCATGTTTTTTCCCCGCCATTCACTCATTTATCATTCGACCATATCGGCAACGTTCCAATCAATTGACCAGTGGGGGGGGGGGTAGGAGAGGAGGAAGCGGAGGAGCATTAGAGACGACACGTGGAGGGTGAGGAGCATTAGATCACTGGAAGGAGAGCCATTGAGGGGCCGAGTGCCTCGAAGGTGGTGAAGGAGTCCGACAAATCAATTTGACGAGCGACCGCGCGGAGCGATCGGTCCGACCGGACTCCGCGCGTGCTCACGTAGTCACGTGTGGACTCCTCTCTTTCTTTTTTCTTCCTTTTTCTTTTCTTTTTTTCTTCTTTCAGAAAAAAATTATGCGTATAATAACTCGATGTACAGAAAAAGTTATGCGCACAACTCGTTGTTTACAGAAAAAGTTATGTACACAATTTGTTGTTAGCGAAAAAAGATTGATTATACAAGTTGTACGCATAAGTTCTGCGCACCATCAAACTTATGCTCAAAAATTATATGTCAAAAATTTATAGTTCGCAGTTATGCGTAGAAGTTGTGTGTATAAGTTCCAAAAATAAAAAGATAAAACTGATGTTCGAAAAAAATTTCGCGTATAAGCTATTTTTCAAAAAAATTGTGCATATAAGTTGTATGCATAAGTTCTGTACGCGGGCTAGTGTCAAAATTGTGCCAAAAATTTATCTCATACAAATTATATCTTGAAGTTATACATCAAAACCGTGTGCATAACTTATAGTATTTCAAAAATAGAAAGTGACGAGATTGCAAACTTTCTTTAAAAGAAAAGTCGTGGGCAGGAGATTCGATCGCTACATACGCGCGTAATTAGTCTCCCCCTAAAGGAGCCGCATTATTGAATAGCCTCGCCAGGATGGTCATCAAGAAGGGAGCCATGCATGCCGGGGCTGGCCGGCGGGGGCTTCGTCGGTGGAGCCACATGTGGGGAGGGCGGAATAGGGCAGTGACGCGGGAGAGAATCGGGATGAAATAGAAGATGCGCAAAAGTGAGTGATGTGAGGAAAAAAATCTCGGGAAGAAGTAGAATTTTAATGCTCTTTCCATAATTACTGATTGGAGGCCTCCATGGAAGCTCAACATTAATTCTTAGGAGCCATGTTAAGAACAAAATAATTTTAGAAATTTTCTCAAAATTAAGAAGCATCTAGATATCTGTTTTGGCAAAGATCAAATTATCCTTGGCAATAATAGCCATCAGATCTATTCTGTTTTCTAAGGAAAAATGTATACTCACATTTTATATTATAAAAAAGTTTAAAGTAATCCCCTAAATCTTAATGTAAATTATCCACCATTGGCATTATATAAAATAACCTATAGTGACACCCTACACTACTACCAAAAACAATTTCAGAGATGGGCGTTTTTTTTTATTTACAGAAGTGGGTAGGCTGTCCACCTCCAACCTAGTGTCGTTGTTAATCGACATTTACAGAGGCGGTCATAATGCCCATCTCTAAAAATCAATTAACTAAGGAGGGTGTCTTAAGGTGTCCGTTGTTGTTAATATTTCCAGGTAACGCAAAAATCAAAAAAATTATGTCATTTCAAGGACTCACAACATGACCTACAACTTAACACATATGCCACCAACCACTACACCATTGAATCACTTGTGTGTGTGTGTGTATAGGATTCTATCTTTATATACAAACATTCTGTAATCTTGTATTAAATATTTTGGCTACTAAATGAAATCAAATGAAGAAATATCAACTACAAAGTTTCAAATCTTGTCAAGCACTACAACATTGGTAGAGGATGTGTCTCCATCCAAGGTTGTTTGAAATTTTAGAAATTTCAAAATATGTGGATTTAAAACAAATATTTAAGACACCAAAAAACTTCAGAAAAAAAACTTGTCAATAGCAAACGTGTAGACTAGATTGAACACTACAACTATGGTATTAATAACGGCCATGTGAACATTCGAGGTCGTTTAGAAATTCTAAATTTGGATTTCAAAATCTCTAAACATAATTGGGACTCTAAATGACTTCAACTCAAAAACTTTTCAACTATAAAGTTGTAGATTGTATTGATAATTACAACTTTTGTATAGATCATGTCAATATACGAGGTTGTTTGAAAATTTCAAATTTCAAATTTCAAAATCTATGAACTTAGAATAATATCTTGGAACTGTAAATAGTTTCAAATCATATAATTTTCAACAGGAAAGTTGTAGATCGCGTCGAGAGCTACAACTTTGATATAAAGTTTGTCTTTGCCCAAGTTTGAAAATTTTGAAAGTTATGAATTACTTTTGGATGCAGCTATTTATAGTGTTTGGCATCTAAAGATGTCCATCTTTGAAAATCAAATTTTAGAGGCAGACGTTTAGAGCAGTTGCATGTGTTAATAGCGGTTTTGAGAGACAAGCTTCTTAAAATATCCACCTCTAAAAATCGATTTACAAAGGTGGAAATCCTAAGACGACAGCCTCTGTTAATTGATGATTTTCGGAGGCAGTCACCTAAGGACGTCCGCCTCCATAAATAATTTTTGGAGATGGGCATTTTCTTGAATCACCCTTGACCTTTAATGAAGGCAGTCGGTAGGTATACCCACCTTCGTTAATAATAGATCTTTCTCCAAAATCATTTCTCTAGTAGTGTCGGGGTTCTCAACCGCCGGCAGTAGATTTGTATCGTATCGTGTGTCGGATCTGGATGGTTGACACGGGAGACACAAGGGTTTATACTGGTTCGAGCCTCCGAGGAGTAATACCCTACGTCCAGTTCCGAGTACTCGTGTTCCTATGCCCGGGATGTCTGTAGTAGGGCTTACAAACTTAGTGATCGGTCAGCCCCTCCGTCGGTTGCACTCCTCCCCCTTTTATAGACACAAGGGCGAGGGGCAAAGAGGGAAAACGAAAATAAGTTACAGTGCTACGGCGTTGTGAAGTCTTTTCCGTCATTGATGTCCGTCAGGCGGCGTGGAAGGGCGCTGAGCTGTAGTTTCGTCGGAGGCTGCCGCGTGTGCTGTTGCCACTGTTTGTTTCGGGTACTTGGCATCTCCTCCGAGTAGTTCACGTGGTGACTCAGCCTTCTTGAGTGCGGCTTAGGCCTGCCACGTTCTGGCCTAAGCGCCGATAGATGGTAATCGAGTGCGCGCTCTGACGGGGTGGCGTGCAGCTGGCATTGGATGTGATGGCATGCCGGAGGTCGTGGGGGTGCACTGTGCGTCATTACGGCTCTTGTCAGACCCGGCCGTCCTCCCGTCGCGCCAGCTGCGGTCTTTGCATGGCGTGGAAACCGGCGTCACGCGTGTCGTTGCGAAGAAGCTTAGGGGGCTGGGGCGGCGCCACGTTCGTGTGGGGCCCCAGACCCACGCTCCGGCTCCCCTGTGTGGACCCTGCCTTAGTCGGAGAAGGAGGTTACTCATGCGAACGGGTAGTCGGAGGCGAGGCGGAGCGTACTCGAAGACGAAGCGTTCTCGTGCGAGGCGGAGAGTACTCGAAGACGAGGTGTACTCATGCGAGGCGGAAGATACTCGGAAGTGGGGAAGTCTTGTCAGTGAGGGTCTTGACGAAGATCTGCATCCCTCCTTGTCCTGGATCTTAGCCTTCACATTGTCAATGGTGTCAGAGGAATCCATCTCCAGGTTGATCATCTTGTTGCTTAGGGGGCCTAATCTAGACCCTCGTCAGTAGCCCCCGAGCCTGTGGTGGGACTCAAGGACTCGCTCGCAGGCTCAGCGTCGGGGAAGTATTGTGGTTTTTGTTCTTTGATTTACTCGGCGGGTGCGCGCGAGCGCATCCGCCGGATGTAGCCCCCGAGCCCATGAAGGAGTTGTAGACTCGTTTATGGGGTTTTGAATCTTGAAATGTTGCCGTTGCTTGGAAAAACTACGGTCATGGCGGTCGGGGCCGTATTGGTAGTTGTGTCCGTCCTGCTGGTCGTGGCTGATGTGGCGATTGTGACGGTTGGAGGGGACGGCGCGCGGCTGGTTCAAACCTGCAGGCCCACCCGGTATCGAACCGTCATGCGGGCATGCCCCTGTCCCCTCGGGAGATGCGCCCACCGAGCGGGTGGTTTTACGACGTGGTGGGGCCAGCATTTAATGCCAGCGTCCACGTTTGCCCCTTATAAACCGCGCGCCGGTTGAGCTCCGTACTTTCTGCCCTTGATTCCTTGCCTTTATCGTCGCCGTTCGCTCGTCCGCTCTTATCCCTTGCGCCGCCGCCGCCGTTTCTTGCATCCACCTCACGCCCCCCGAGCTCGACAATTGCCATGTCGAACTAGACGCGCTCCAACGTTTCTCGCTCGATCCTTCAACGACTTTTCGCCGCTGGCCAGCTGCCGGTCCTCACCACCGCCGAGGAGTGGAAGGTCCCGGGCAACGAGTCGGTTCCGCACCCGCCGCCCGACTACGTCGTCTTGTTCGTGGTGTTTCACGAGCGGGGCTTCTCCGTTCCCGCCGATCGATTCATCCGCGCCGTCCTTGCGGAGTACCGGCTGCAGCTCCACCACCTCAACCCGAACAGCATTCAACACATGGCGGCATTCGAGGCACTGTGTGCAGAGTACCTGGTAGTGGGTGCTCACTGGCACCTCTTCCGGTACTTCGTCAAGTTCGTGTGCCTTAAGGACAAGTCGCTCCCAGCCACAATTGGGTGTGCCAATCTTCGGATGAAGACGAAGAGAAGCGAAGAGTACATCTCCGGCTCGCTGACAAGCTCCAACAGCGGCTGGCACAAGGGGTGGTTCTACCTCAAGGACGACCCCAACCATTCGCTGCCGAAGTATACTGGTGCCTCAATCGCCGAGGCGCTGGCGAACTGGAGCTACGGACCCCCGGAGGTGGAGCAGGAGAGGCTGCTCAGGGACTGTTGGGCGGTGCTGTCCAAGCTGCGTGATGTCGGGGTTAACTTGGCGGCCGTCATCGGTCAGTACCACACGCTGGGGGTCATCCCGCTCCAGCGGCGTTGCCTGTGCATCTACCAGATGACGCCGGACAAGGCTCCCTTCGATGGGACCGTGTCTGCGCCCCGGCTCCCTTCGTTGGATGAGATCCAACGCCGTGTGGGGCTGGCAATCGGGAAGGCCACCTACTCGTGGCCGCCGTCCCGACTCTTACCAATGCTCCCCCGAGAGGGGACCAAAAAATACGTAAGTCCTTCTTCCTTCTGACTAATGCTCCGACTATCTTGCGTCCTTGGTGTTGATTCTCGTTTTCTCCCTTGCCTTTAGTTGAGGCATGCGGCCCCTCTCCCCACGAAGCCCCCTCTTCCTCAGGACGTGATGTCGAATCGCGCCCAGGCCGCCGCGGACAAGAGGAGGGCCGACCTCAAGGCCAAGCATAAGGACAAGGAGATCGCGAAGTGCGAGCGGAACGACGACCGCGCCAAGCGTAGGAAGATGAAGGAGACCGCCGTCTCCTCGGATGAGGATCCCTCGTCATCGCTGTCCTGGTCCGGTGATGATGGTGGTCCTGGCGTCAACTGGAGTGCGCTGTCGTCTCTGTCGCCTCCTCCCCAGCGGCAGGCCGTGGGGACCAGCTCGAAGCAGCGACCGGAGCCTGCTGCCCACGAATAGGGAACGAGCTCTGGCTCGCGCCCGTCTCCGCGCCCGGACCAAGAGGATCGGAGGGTGACTCGCTCCCGGTCGGGCCCCGGCGGCCAAGAGCAGCAGAGGGAGAGGAGGAGGTCTCCGCGGCACGACGACTCGTTCAGGCGCCCGGAGGACCGTGATTCGTCCGCCCGCCGTCCTTCCGACGACACGTCGCGACGGAGGTCGGGCTCTCCGAGGAGACGGTCGCCTCCTCAGGCAAGACCGACGTCACCGGCGCCTACTCCGACCGTGCCGTATGGGGAGAATGTGAGCGCACCCCCGCGGCGTCTCCAGTCGCTGGTCATCTGTGGCGGTGGGGCCCCGCCTGTGCAGGTCCCCCTCACCCAGAGTGATAGTCGAAGTCCGCCTTCCGACATTACGGGAGGCAAGAGATCAGCCCCCAAGTCGTCGGGCATGGCCTCCAGGCCTGTCAAGCGGGCCCGTATCACCTCCTCCATGTAAGTGCTGTTTCGCGCCATCTTGTTATCTTGTTCTTGAGTTTTTGTTTGCTTTCTGGACTCGCTCTTCTCGTGTCAGTCGTTCCGACATCGGCACGCTCAGCCTTGCGCCGCGGAAGCGTGCGGCCCTGAGCGCGCACACTCCTTCGTCTGTTCCCCGCTCATCAACTCCTCCGCCCGTGCTGGAGACAGCCCAAGCTGAGGACCGGATCACCGCGGCAGCCGAGACTCATGAGACAGTGGCGCCCCCTCCCCCGTCTAGGGATAGAAACGTGGTCGGGGGGCAAGTAGTCCCCGAGCAAACTGAGCCCTCGTCGGCGCCTATTGTTGATCAAGGTGTCGACGCGCAGGTGGCCCCAGAGGCGGCGCGCCCCCGTCGTCTGGTACCGGCGGTGGCGAGACCGAGGAGGTGGCGGCCCCCTCGTCATCCACGCAACTCCCGGAGGCTGCCGATGTGGGAGGGCCAAACCCCCCAGGTTGTGATGCAGCTGCCTATGCGGCCGAGCTGGAACGGTGCCTGTTGGCACCGGAGGAGCTGCCGGCCGATGCGCCCATTCCGCCCGCCCCGGAGGTCGTTGTGGTGGTCGAGGAGGCCGTGGCGAGCCATGAGGAGTCCAGGACCCAGACGACAACAGTGGGGGCGGACTTCATCGTGCCATCGGAGCCGTCACGCCAGCCCGCCGCTGATGTTGCAGAGGTGGTTGAGATCGCAGACTCGCCACTCCCCGATGCGCGGGCACCTACCTCCCTCGAACACGTGGCGAGCAGCGCTTCCCCGATCACCGTCTGAGAGGTCGGAGAGAGCTCGGGAGCCCGCTTCGTCTCGGCCACCGAGGAGGGAGAGCATGGCCTTGGCCTTGGGCATGCTTCGTGGACCGGAGCCCACGAAGCCGAGTTGCGCAATGACGAGGACGAGGAAGCCACGGCCCGTCATCGCCTCGAGTGGGGTCTGCGGTGGGCGGAGCAGGCGATCAACGAGCTTGTCATTCCAGCCTCGTCGGTGAGTTAGCTGACCCCAATCCTTGACTTAGAGTTATCGTTTCCGAGCTATTTCTGCGGTTGACTTTCTTCTCAGCCCAGGTTCTTGCTAGCTGTAGCACTAGGAAGACGCGCACCATCGAGGAGCTCTGGGCCGAGAAGGCCCAGCTGGAGATGAAGCTGGTTGCCGCCCGACTGGCGGCTGTTGGAGCGGTGGTGGGCAAAACGTCGACGAGGACCGCTCTTGAGGCCGCGGCAAGGTCAGCAGAGGCCCGCGCAGTGGCCGCGCAGTCTGCTGCAGATGTCGCCGTGTCGGAGAAAACAGCCCTCGAGGTCAGGCTTGCCCAGGCAGAAACCATGGCCGCGGAGCTGCGAACCGCTGCCGCTACTGCTGCTGAGACAGCTCGGACCGCGACTGCTGCCGCCACCGGGGCCGCGTCTCAGGCTGCCACTGAAGAGAAAGTGACGCTTGAGAAGAAGGTGGCGGACCTGCAGCAGGACCTGGTACATGCCGGGGTGGACCTGAAAACGGCAAACAAGCAGGTCTGCAACTTCTCCACCAAGCTGCAGGAGGCCACTGACGAGGGGGCCCAGCTTCACGAAGAGAACAACAAACTGGCGCGAGATCTTCAGGGTGAGCAGCCTTGCGCTCCCAACTTTTGTGGTATTCCCTTCCCTGCGTTAGTCGTTGCTGATGCTGCCTTGCTCTTTGGCTTTGACAGGGCTTCGCACAGCTCGTGCTGCACAAGCTGTCAAGCTCCAGGAAAAGGCTCAGCAAGTCACTGCTGCCGAGCTCAAGATCCACGAGATGTCTGAGACGGCCAAGAACTTGGCGGACCAGCTTTCGAGTACGTTCTTCTTATCTTGACCCCTTCTCCCTTCTGATTGTGCTCCTCGTGGCCCAACTCCGACTCGTTCCCTGTCTCCAGAGGTCAAAGCTGAGCTCGAGGACTCTCGGAAGGCTTAGCACGAGGCGGAGGAGGCGCGCAAAAAGGACATCCTGGACCGCGCCAAGCTCGGCCGACATGTTCACAGGATCTTGACAGAACTCGGCACTCCGCCCGTGAAAATGCCTCCCCAGGTGCTCGGCGATCGGATCAACCTTCTACCAGGCATTGTCAAGAAGAGAGAGCTGTCGACCTCTCGACAGGTGGTGCACCAGGTCCTCTCCATGTTCTGCTCTCATTACCGGGGGCTGGACCTTCAGGTGTTGAGTGGTGGTTGGGCCCCCAGCTACTCGAACGAGGAGCTTGACAAGATCGAAGAGGATTGCGCCACCCTTGCCCGAGCCATGGCCGACACCGCGATGAAGGACCTAGACCTGATCCCAAGAGACACACCAAAAGACAGCTCCGGGCCTTCTCATTAGATGTATCGAATTGTATAACAAACAAACAAAACTTGTATGCGTGCCATACTAGACAGTTTTTCATTTTGTTTTGGAACCGTCACCTGCTAAAGCATTCCCCGAGCACTCACGAACGACTGTAGAACGAAGTGGAAGTACTTAGACGCTCAGGCCGATCGAACTTTTCTCTGGAGCCGCGGGGGCGTAAGAGTCGGAAAGCTCGACCTGAGCCGCGAAGTGACACCATGCGTTCACAGCCCCCGAGTACTTAGGGACGTTCAGGAAATGACTCGTGTGCTTTTTGTAGAAAATGTTGAGCCGGAGCCCAAGCGGTTACCCGAGTACTTTTTGTAAGTAGTCGGACATCAACCTGTGGGTCCAAGCTGCGCTCGCAAGTCTTCACACCGTAGCCACAGGGGCGTAAGTGCTAAGAAGCTTGGACAAGCAACAACATCAAAACGCTCACAGATCGACATCCTTTCCTCTCGCAAGATAAAGGTGTTCCGCCAAAAAGAACCGCTCGCTCGTGCGATTGGTCATGACAAAGTTGTCGGAAAGTTTTGTTTTGAAAACAGGAAAACGAAAGGGGGGCATCGTGCCCCGGGTAGCCCCCGAGTGGTAGGTGTTTTTGCATGGGCGCAAGGACACTTGCCACTCAGCCTTTAGACAGCGTTGAAACATACAAAAGATGTCAACATAAAGAGATCGAGAACTTATGAAACGAGAACAAAGGCACATGGCATTATTCATTGATCATAAGCTGAAACAAGGAATGTTACTCAAGGGTAAAAACGTCGTAGATGTTCTATGTTCCATGCGTTAGCGATGATTGTGTCATCGTCGTGCCGGAGCTTGAACGTTCCTGGTCATAGCACTTGGTCGACGATGTATGGCCCCTCCCATGGGGGCGCGAGCTTGTGCCGGTCCTTGTTGCTCATGACATGTCGGAGTACTAGATCTTCGACTTGGAACTGGCGCTCGTGAATGTTACGCTCGTGGTAGCGCCGTAGGGCTTGCTGGTACCGAGCAGAATGTAGGAGCACCACGTCACGCGCTTCATCAAGCTGGTCGATTGCATCCTCAAGTGCAACTTGGTTCCCTTCTTCAGTATACGCTCGGACCCTTGGGCTCCCATAGTTGATGTCCGTCGGGAGGACTGCTTCTGACCCGTGCACCATGAAGAAAGGTGTGGAGCCGGTGGATCGACTCGGCGTGGTGCGCAGGCTCCATAGAACGGATGGCAACTCAGCGACCCATCTTGCTCGAAACTTCTCGAGTCGCTTGAAGATCCGGGGCTTCAATCCTTGTAAGATCATGCCGTTGGCTCTTTCAGCCTGCCCGTTGGTCCTTAGGTGCGTAACAGCAGCCCAGTCCATGCGGATGTTGTTGTCATCGCAGAACTTGAGGAACTTCTTTCTCATGAACTGTGTGCCGTTGTCTGTGATGATCGCGTTCGGGATCCTGAAGCGGTAGATGATGTCGGCAAAGAACGCCATGGCCTCCTCGGAGTGGATCTTGACCATGGGTCGAGCCTCAATCCATTTCGAAAACTTATTGACGGCCACGAGCAGATGCGTGAAGCCCTCGGGCGCTTGCTTGAATGGTCCGACTATGTCCAGCCCCCATACGGCGAATGGCCAAGTAATGGGGATGTTCTGAAGCGCTTGCGCAGGGAGATGAGTCTGCCGGGCGTAGAACTGACAGCCTGCACAACGTCGCACGATGTCCTTGGCGTCCGCGAGCGCCGTGGGCCAATAGAAACCTTGTCGGAATGCTTTTCCTACTAAGGTTCTCGCGGCGGCATGGTGTCCGCATGAGCCGACATGGATTTCCTGAAGCAAGTCTCAGCCCTGGTCTCTCTGAATGCAGCGCATGAATATATCCGCTGCGCCTCGCTTGTGGAGCTCGCCGTCGATGAGGACGTGTGATTTGGCTCGCCGTGAGATGTGACGTGCCTCCGTCTGGTCAGGGGGCAACTTCCCCTCGACCAGCCATTCAAGGATTGGGAAACGCCAGTCAGGGTCTTCTAAGTTCGGCCCTTGCTGTTGATCGATCTCCATGACTTCTGACGACTCTGACTCTGGCGGTTGTTCCCCTTCCATTCGGACTGAAGGTGTAGGCTGATCGCTAGCGAACACACCGTGTGGTACAGGCTTGCGGCTTGATGCTGCTTTGGCGAGGATGTCTGCAGCTTTGTTGTTGTCACGCAGCACATGATGGAGCTCGAGCCCAAGGAACTTGTCTTCTAGCTGACGCACAGCTCGGCAATAGGCTGCCATCTTGGGGTCGACGCAATTCTTATCCTTCATGACTTGATCCACGACAAGCTCAGAGTCCCCACGGATCTCGAGACGACGGATTCCGAGCTCGATCGCGATCCGAAGGCCGTTGACGAGCGCCTCGTACTCGTCCACGTTGTTGGAGGCAGGAAAATGTAGTCGAACCATGTACTCCATGCGCATGCCCAGAAGCGAGATGAAGACAAGGCCTGCCCCTGCTCCCTCCTTCATGACGAAGCCGTCGAAATACATTGTCCATGTTTCATGCTCGATCGGTGCTGGTGGAGTCTGGATCTCTGTCCACTCAGCGACAAAATCTGTCAACACTTGTGACTTGATGGCACTACGCGGTGCGTATGTCACATTATGTCCCATCAACTCGAGGGCCAACTTAGCTATTCTCCCCACAGCCTCGGGATTCTGAATCACTTCCCCGAGCGGGTACTTGGACACCACCGTGATGGGATGCGAGTCGAAATAGTGCCAAAGCTTGTGTTTGGTGATCAAGACAGCGTATACGAGCTTCTGGATCTGATAGTAGCGGGTCTTCAAATCGGAGAGAACTTCACTTACGAAATAGACGGGTCGCTGCACCTTAAGTGATTTCCCAGGCTCTTCTCGCTCAACGACCAGTGCAGCGCTCACAACCTGCGTCACTGCAGCCATGTACAGGAGCATTTGCTCTTCTGGCATTGGTGTCGTGAGCACGGGTGGACTCTTCAGGAGATTCTTGAGTTTGTCGAGTGCCTCCTGAGCCTCTGGCGTCCAGGCGAAGTGGTTGGACTTTTTCATCAGACGGTACAGTGGTAAACTGCACTCTCCGAGTCGAGCGATGAACCGGCTGAGAGCCGCGAGACAGCCTGTGACACGCTGCACGCCCCATGTTAGTGATGGCTGAGATCTTCTCGGGGTTAGCCTCTATGCCGCGTTCAGACACGACAAAGCCAAGGAGCATGCCCCTTGGAACCCCGAAAACGCATTTCTCGGGGTTTAGCTTCACCCTGCGTTCTCTCAGTTTCATGAACACTTTCGTAAGATTGGGGATCAGATCGCCTGTCTTCTTCGACTTGACCACGATGTCATCGACATAGGCCTTGATTATTCGCCCTATGAGATCACCGAAAATGCATCGCATGCATCTTTGGAACATAGCGCCCGCGTTCTTGAGCCCGAATGACATTGAGTTGTAACAATAAGCGCCAAAGGGAGTAATGAAGGACGTTGCGAGTTGGTCCGCTATGCACATCGTGATCTGGTGGTACCCGGAGTACGCGTCGAGAAAACAGAGGGTTTCGCACCCTGCCGTTGAATCGACTACATGATCTATGCGAGGCAAAGGAAACAGATCCTTGGGACATGCCTTGTTAAGGCTCGTGTAGTCAACACACATCCTCCATTTCTTATTCGTCTTCTTTACAAGTACAGGGTTAGCTAGCCACTCGGGGTGGAATACTTCTTAGATGAACCCTGCACTAAGGAGCTTCTTGATCTCCTCGCCTATGGCCTTACACTTGTCGTCGTTGAAGCGGCGCAGGCACTGCTTGACCGGCTTCGATTCTGACTTGATATTCAGTTTGTGCTCGGCAACCTCTCTCGGGATCCCCTTCATGTCGGAGGGTTTCCATGCGAACACGTCGAGGTTCGCTTTGAGGAAGTCGACGAGCGCGCTTTCCTATTTAGGATCGAGCGCCGTCCCGATACGGAGCGTGCGGCCGTCATCGGTGATAGCCACATCCTTGACGTCCTTGGCGGGCTCGAAAGAGCAGGCCGCTTGCTTGGACGACTCGGGGATATCTTGGTCCTCGGAGGGAGGCTCGGCGTGGAGCTTCTCGGACCGGATGAGTGTCTCAGCGAATTGAAAGCACTCGGTATCGCATTCGTATGCGTACTGAAACGTAGTCCCCTCTGTGATGACCCCCTTCGGACCAGGGATCTTCAACTTGAGATACGTGTAGTTGGGCACAGCCATAAACTTCGTGTAGGCCGGCCTCCCGAGGATGGCGTGGTATGTCCCCGAGAACCCCACCACTTCGAAGGTGAGGGTTTCTGTGCGGAAGTTCCGCGACGTCCCGAACGTGATGGGCAGATCGATCTGCCCTATTGGGAGTGCATCTTTCCCGGGGATGACCCCGTGGAAAGGTGTTGGCGATGGGCGCAGTCGGGACCGCGAGATGCCCATGCTATCGAGCGTTGTCATGTACAGAATGTTGAGCCCGCTCCCTCCATCCATCAACACCTTGTGGACCCGCTTGGTCCCGATTAGTGGAGCCACCACGAGGGGGTATCATCCTGGTTGCGGTACATGGTCGGGGTGGTCCGTTCGGTCGAAGGTGATCGGAGTCTCCGACCACTTGAGGTATGATGGTGTCGCAGGCTCGGTGTTGTAGACTTCGTGCCTGATCAGCTTCTCCTTGCGCCTCGATGGTCGTGCCGATGCTCCGCCAAAGATCATGTGGACCGCACCATCTTCTCGAGGGAAAACCAGCTCCTCCTCGTCATCATCATTCTCGTGGGGTGGTGCTGCCTTCTTCGGAGGCTCCACCATCTTGGGCTTGAGCGTGCCGTTGTCATAGTTCTTCATCAGACGGCAGTCTTTGAGCACATGCTTTACGGGCGTCTCGTGATGGGTGCATGGTGCCTCCAAGAGCCTCTTGAAATGATCCTTTGGGGGACCACTCTGATTGTTCTTGGGACGCGTCGCCTTGCACTCGACCGCCGCAACGATGTTGTCATCGCGGCCACGCTTGTCGCCCTTCTTCTTCTTCTTGGACCGCGAGGAGGGCCCCAAACCGGTGTCCACAACTTGTTTCCCCTTGCTCGGTGGGGGAACCAACGTTACTACGACTGCCTCCTCTCCGTCGGCGTGGTTGGTCGTGATATCAAGGAGCTCCCGAGTAGTCCTCGGGGTCCTTCGCCCTAGCCGGTGGATGAGGGTGGTGCAGGTGGTGCCGTTCTGGAACGCCGAGATGGCGTCGTTATCTGTCGCGGTGGGAAGCTCAGTGCAGCGCCTAGAGAAATGCCTGATGTAGTTGCGCAAGCTTTCCCCCGGTTGCTGCTTGCAGTTACGCAGCTCCCACTGCTTGCCAGGTCGGGCGTACATGCCTTGGAAGTTGCCGATGAATGTCTCCCGTAAATCCTTCCAGCTGTTGATCATGCCACGTGGCAGGTGCTCGAGCCAGGTCCGCGCAGAGTCGGCGAGGTGAAGCGGCAAGTTCTTGATGATGAACAGATCATCCGTCGCTCCGCCCGCCCGACACGCAAGCCTGTAGTCTTCCAACCACACGCTAGGGTTGGTCTCTCCGTCATACCTCGGCACTGCTGTCAGAGCCCAGAAATGCGAGGGGAACTTTACATCTTGCACCTTCCGACCAAAAAGCGTGGGCCCTTTGGATCGGGCGACCAGCTTCGGTCACGATCTTCGTCACTGTCGTAGCGTCCGCCTCACCTCTGGCTATGACGTCGGCGTGAGCGGTGCTCGTCACGCTTGTCGCGGCCATCGTCGTTACTGCCATAGCCGTAGTCATAGTTGTCGTCGCCAGCAGCCCGACGACGAGCCTCGAGCGTGTCGCGAGTGTCGCGGTGGGGCCCCAGGTGCGACTTGACTGATGGTTCACCGGCCTCCTTGTCGTGGCCCCGGTGCCTCGACGGGGATCGGCCTTGTCGTCGTACGAACGGTGCACCTCGAGCCTCACGCGCGCGTGATGCTGAGCTCTCGGCCTGCTGTGCGGCCGCCGTCTCGAGAAGGGTTTTGAGCTGCTGGCGAACCCTCTTTTCCTCAGGCGTGGCCGGCTCGGGGCAGCCACGCAAGAGCATGGCCGCTGCCGCGAGGTTCTGCGACGCGCGCCTAAAGCGCGGCGTGCCGTCATCATCGACGGCGGCATCCTCGTTGATGCGCCGGTTCACATCGCGCGCCCGTGCACGAGCTTGCGACACCGGCTGTTCCGCCTCCTGCTCGCGGTGTTGCTCACGCCGCTGGCTTTGCTGGGGCTCCTCCTCCACACCGAGCGCTTGGTGGAGGTTCGCCAGCTCTTCGTCGAGCTGGCGCTTGGCCTCAGCGATCTCGTCGAGGCGCGCCCGGCGCTGGGCGTCCCCGTTGCGGTGATGAGGGTTCTCCTCACCGTCGGTCGAGCTAGTGGTGGTGCGGGCCTCGAGGATGTTGCATTCTCGCGTGAAGTCCAGAGGAGGCTCCGGTGGCCCCCGCCGTGCAACCACGGAGCCTGGGGCGACGTACGACGCCCTTAGCTTGTTCACGTAGGTCGTCACCTGGTCGTCCAGGAGGCCTGGCTGCCCTTGGGGGTACAGGGCGCCGTACCGCTCCATGAATTCCCCCCAGGTCGGCGGCTCGGACCCGCTGGCCTGGATGGCGAGGTTGGTGAGGTGGAAGGCAGCGAGCTTGAAGTGCTCCTGCGTCGGGTTAGGCCCTAGCATGGCCATGATCAACTCGTCTGTGAAACCACGGACGAATGCTGCATGCGCCGCCGCCGTCGTCGCGACGGTGGGACGCGCAGGTCGGGAGAGAGTCCTCCCGACGACGGACTCCGCTGGCCCGGTGTAGACGAAGCCGAGGGAACCAAAGAGAACGGTGGCGCCGGGAGTCAGCGAAACCCCGCGGCCCTCTATCCAGATCACTGGTGTGGCTCGACGAGACACACGATGTGCCCCTACCTGACGCGCCAACTGTCGGGGTTCTCAACCGCCGGCAGTAGATTTGTATCGTATCGTGTGTCGGATCTGGATGGTTGACACGGGAGACACAAGGGTTTATACTGGTTCGGGCCTCCGAGGAGTAATACCCTACGTCCAGTTCTGAGTACTCGTGTTCCTATGCTGGGGATGTCTGTAGTAGGGGTTACAAACTTGGTGATCGGTCAGCCCCTCCATCGGTTGCACTCCTCCCCCTTTTATAGACACAAGGGCGAGGGGCAAAGAGGGAAAATGAAAATAAGCTACAGTGCTACGGTGTTGTGAAGTCTTTTCCGTCATTGATGTCCGTCAGGCGGCGTGGAAGGGCGCTGAGCTGTAGTTTCGTCGGAGGCCGCTGCATGTGTTGTTGCCACTGTTTGTTCTGGGTACTTGGCATCTCCTCCGAGTAGTTCACGTGGTGACTCAGCCTTCTTGAGTGCGGCTTAGGCCTGTCACGTTATGGCTAAAGCGCCGATAGATGGTAATCGAGTGCGCGCTCTGACGGGGTGGCGTGCAGCTGGCGTTGGATGTGATGGCATGTCGGAGGTCGTGGGGGTGCACTGTGCGTCATTACGGCTTTTGTCAGACCCAGCCGTCCTCCCGTCGTGCCAGCTGTGGTCGGTCTTTGCATGGCGTGGAAACCGGCGTCACGCGTGTCGTTGCGAAGAAGCTTGGGGGGCTGGGGCGGCGCCACGTTCGTGTGGGGCCCCAGACCCACGCTCCGGCTCCCCCGTGTGGACCCCGCCTTAGTCGGAGACGGAGGTTACTCGTGCGAACGGGTAGTCGGAGGCGAGGCGGAGCGTACTCGGAGACGAAGCGTTCTCGTGCGAGGCGGAGAGTACTCGTGCGAGGCTGAGAGTACTCGAAGACGAGGTGTACTCGTGCGAGGCGGAAGATACTCGGAAGTGGGGAAGTCTTGTCAGTGAGGGTCTTGACGAAGATCTGCATCCCTCCTTGTCCTGGATCTTAGCCTTCACATTGTCAATGGTGTCAGAGGACTCCATCTCCAGGTTGATCATCTTGTTGCTTAGGGGGCCCTAATCCAGGCCCTCGTCAAGTAGTCCTAATTATCATCTATGTTACACACATGCCATTATGAGGAAATTATATAGTGTGAACCATACATTTGCATATAAATTACCCACCTCCACTAATATTAAGTAACCTAACTAACCCCTAAGTCTAATTGCCTACTTCAGTCATTGTCATAAAATCTCAAAATACTACAATGGTCCTAAGATATTCAATTCTATCATTGTTAATATGAAAATAATTACCTCAAGGTACACATGCATAATTTGCGACACTATGGAAACCATATATGCATATGCACAAAGCGATGAGCTTGTTGATTTCCAAGCGAAATGTAATATTGGAGCTAAGGTGGAAAGTATTAATAGGGATGCAAAAGTATATAAATAATTGATGAATCAAATATATCACAAGTGGATAAGTATGAGAAAATATCTATATAAGTATTCTATATTGTAAAACACGCCAAACACACAGAGAAGTGTGACGCAAATGGAGAAATACAAATGATAATGGAGGAATAGATAAAGTAAATGTAATAATATGAACTTATGGGAGATACTATCAACTAAATATATGTGTAACACATATGAAGGTTCGATACAGAAGTGGAAAATTATGAACTAGACTACAATAATGGAGAATGAAGGTGTGGCATAATGTGGTTAATTATGAATTGCGATGGGAAAGTATACATATAGAGCAGTTGATAGCTAAAATTTCTCAAAATTGGATATAGTAGATAAGAAAGTATTTACATGAATATTGTGTTAGAATACATATGAGCAAATGTGAGAAAGCAATTTTGATTAGTCATGGGCCATAAATTTATACATAAATCTCTAATACGTGTATATCTTTTAGATTTAATAGCCTATGGGGTAGCACATGTCAAAAGACTAATGTATCTAATTAATTAACGATGTTAATTAATTTGATATTGTATGTTATAGTATTTTCTAATAACAGTGGTAATTCCTATGATAGTTCGTTTTGGAACAGTTCAAAGTCGATCTGTTATATATAGGACGAGTTTTATCTACTCCCAGGTGTAGTTACTCCCATACTTGTATCTCACAAATTAGAAGGTATCTTTGCATACTTGAGGTTTCTAAAAAAAGTATGTACACATACTTGATTTTTAAAAGTGGTATATGGACATACTATTTTTTTATATGTAAGGAAACATAAAGTCAGTGGACATACTCATGTTTCAATATAGGAAACAACATACATCACAAGGTGCAAAAAATTATGAGTTCCACTCAATTTTTTTCATGGTTATCACTTTAATAAATCTTATTTTAGGTATGTGAACATACTCCAAGTGATAAATGGGTATGTACACTTACACAAAGTAGGTTTTTGAACGTGGGAGTAACTACACTCGGGAGTAGAATGAAATTTTCCTATATATATATATATAGGTAGTAGCAATCAATAATAAGTGTGCCACGTAGGCTACAAGATACAAAATTTTATCATGAATATACAGGAGATGTGTGTTTTTTATATTAATAAGATAGAGATGTTTTAAACCAGATAGACAAAGCGGCATGGGAACCATGCGCAATATCAATTCTGCAAGCGCTCGTTTGGAGCGCTCGGTTTTTGACCGCGGGGCCGCTCCCACGTGGAGCGGACGGGCGGACCGAACCTGATTTTTATCTTTCTTTTTTTTTACTTCAACAAATCTTTTTTTATGTATAATTCGAAAAATGTCATTTATAGAAAAAATTATATGCACAACTCGTCGTTAGAAAAAGATTATACACATAAGTTATTACGCATAAATTTTGCGCATCATCAAACTTATGCTTAAAACTTATCTGACAAAAAAATATAGTTCGCAGTTATGCGTCGAAGTTGTGTGTATAAGTTTCAAAAACGGAATGTTTGAAAAAAGTTGTGCGTATAAGTTATGCATACCATAAAAATTGTATATATAAGTTATGTACGCTACCAGAGTTGTGCTAAAAAATTATATCATAAAAGTTATATCAAGAAGTTGTGTATCGAAGTTATGTGTATACTTGCTCCGTATCACAATTAGAAATCGTTTAGGACATTATTTAGCATACAAGGAGTGATTAATTTGATAAATTTTTTCATGTTTACACTAATTAAATATGGTTACGTTTGCATCACAAACAAGAAAGTATTGTGGTCGGGTTGGTCAGTGGAGCTAGTATTAATGCTCTAGGTCCTGAGTTCGATTCCCTTTGTTTGCAAGATTTTGCAACATTTTTTGCCCTGCGCTGCACTGCATGCAGAGTAGCGGGCCGCGCGCGCCTGTACTGCATGCAGAGTGGGCCCGCGCGCGCTGCATGGCGGAGTGGCGGGCCGCGCGCTCACTGTCTGAATTCGGTCGCTCTGAGCGAGCGCTCGTTGCGGAGTAGCGGGCCGCGCGCGCCTGTACTGCATGCAGAGTGGGCCCACGCGCGCTGCATGGCGGAGTGGCGGGCCGCGCGCTCACTGTCTGAATTCGGTCGCTCTGAGCGAGCGCTCGTTAAATAGCAGTTCCCGGAACCATGCACCAACTTACAACCTAGACAAGATATACATAATCAACCATCAACCATGAACATTTTTTCTCTAATTAATTTATTATAGATAAGTACGAATCTGTGAATGATGTATGGATGGCTAGCTCGACAACGACGACCGTCCGTACGTACCACGGGCTCGATGGGTTTGAACCCTCCGGTGCCGCAGCAGGACAGCAACTGGGAGATCCGGGTAGCCGTGCTGCTGAGCCTCCTCCTGCAGGTCCTCCTCATCTTCCTGGGCCCCACACGGAAGCGCTCTACCTCTCCAATACCCCGCTTCATCGTGTGGTCCTGCTACCTCCTCGCCGACTGGGTCGCCGACCTCGGCCTCGGTCTCATCCTCAACAACATGGGCAACATCGGCGGTGCCAAAATCTCCGCTGGTGACAGCGACAGCAGTGTTGAGTAACTGATGAAGCTCTCCCCTTGATCCCTGCTTAGCAAAGTCAAAGGAGTTGGTATAGCTCCTCAAGTATACTGCACAGCCTTATCAGGCAGCAGGTACTCATTGTATCAGGGCAAGCATGCCCCTGTAGTGTCATGTACAAAGTACTAGTAGCTGTACAAGTAGATGTACTAGTAGCAGGTAGAGTACTAAGTGTTTTTGTACCTAGGTTTGACTTTGCCCTGTATAAAGGTAGAGGCAAGGCTGAAATGAAAAAGCAGTTCAAGCATTCCGGTTTCAGCGGCAAGAGTTGTGTGCGTGTGTGTGCTTGTGAACTCACCTGGGAGCTGAGAGCTCGGCACTGGAGGCAGCAAGGCTGCTTCAGAGCCAACATTTGGTATCAGAGCCGCGGTTAGGCGTCGTCGGCGCAGGGCGATGGCGGATCAGCAGCAGCAGCGCGGCCGCAACGAAGGGCGCGGCCGTGGCCGCGGCGGCCGCGGGCACCAGCACCGCTCCACCGGCCATCGGGACATCTCCCTGTCACCACGCCGCGGGGCGACGTACGTGGTGAAGAAGATGATCCGTGACATCGGCGGAGCGTAATTTCCCATGCTCACGCGAACCAATTACGCGGAGTGGGAGGTGCTGATGACGACGATGCTCCAGGCGTGCGGCCTCTGGGAGGCCGTGGAGCTTGGGCTCGGCGACTTCGAGGACGATCGGCTCGCGATGGAGGGCATCCTCAAGTCGGTCCCCTCGGAGTACCGTGTTGCGCTTGGGAAGAAAAAGACGGCGAAGGAGGCGTGAGACGCCCTGAAGACCATGCGGCTCGGCGGCGAGCGCGCGCGAGGCGAAGGCGCAGCAAGTCCGCCGCGACTACGAGGCACTCGAGTTCCGCGACGGCGAGGCCGTCGAGGACTTCGCGCTGTGCCTCACCGGCATGGTGACGGAGCTGGGAGCGCTGGGCGCTCCTGTCACCGAGAAGGACGCCGTGCGCAAGTTCCTGCGCGTCGTCCCAGAGAAGTTCGATCAGGTGGCGATCTCGATCGAGACATGCCTGCAGATGGAGGCGCTCACCATCGAGGATGTGTCGGGGCGGCTCAGGGCGGTGGAAGATCGCTTCTCCTCACAGGCGGCGAAGACGGCCACTGCTGTCGTCGGCGCCAAGCTGCTGCTCGCCGCTCAGGAGGAGCGGGCGCTGCAGCTGCGCGGACGCGAAGCAGGGGAAGGGTCCTCGGTTCCGCGCAGCAGAGGAGGGCGCGGCAGAGGCCGCGGCTGTGGCGGCGGCGGCGGGCGCAGCGGCAGCCGCAGAGTCGCCAAGGACCAGTTCCTCAACTGCGGCGAGCACGGGCACTGGTCCAGGGATTGCAAGCAGCCCCGGCGGGAGCGCGCCAACCTGGTGCAGGAGGACGACGACGAACCAACGCTACTGATGGCGCAAGTGTGCGCCCTCAACGACGCCGAGGAGGAAGACGGGTCGCGCACGCCAAGGGTGCTCGACGAAAGGCGAGCGCAGGTCCACCTCGGGGAGGAGGACGATGGCGATGACAAGAAGAGCAAGGTGTGGTACCTGGACTCAGGGGCCAGTAACCACATGACCGGGAAGCGCGAGGCCTTCTCCGAGCTCGACACTGGCGTCGTCGGAACAGTGAAGTTCGGCGACGGCTCACGCGTGGAGATTCGTGGGCGCGGCACCATCATCTTCAGGTGCCAGAACGGGGAGCAGCGGGCGCTGACGGACGTCTACTTCATCCCCAAGTTGCGCAGCAACATCATCAGCATCGGGCAGCTCGACGAGCGTGGCTGCTGCGTGCTAATCAACCACGGAGTGCTGCGCATCCGCGACAAGGACCGGAAGCTGCTTGCCAAGGTGAAGAGGTCCACTAATCGGCTTTACGTGCTCGATCTGCAGCTGACAAGGCCAGTGTGCCTGGCGGCGCACTCCGGCGACGAAGCGTGGCTGTGGCATGCGCGCTTCAGGCACCTCAGCTTCGACGCACTGAAGAACCTGACGCGCCATGGGATGGTGCGCGGGATGCCGAACATCGATCACGCCGAGGAGCTGTGTGACAGCTGCCTCGCCGGCAAGCAGCGGCGGCGATCCTTCCCCAAGACTGCCACGTACCGAGCCGAGGACGTGTTGGAGCTCGTCCACGGCGACTTGTGCGGGCCAATCACGCCGGCCACTCACGGCGGGAGGCGCTTCTTCCTCCTGCTCGTGGACGACTACAGCCGCTACATGTGGCTGCACCTGCTGTCAAGCAAGGCTGAGGCGGCAGCGGTGATCAAGCAATTCAAGGCAAAGGTCGAGACGGAGACGGGGAAGAAATTGAAGGTCCTGCGCATGGATCGGGGTGGTGAGTTTACCTCGATTGAGTTTGGTGTCTATTGTGCAGAGGAGGGGGTGCAGAGGCACCTCACCGCGCCATACTCGCCGCAGCAGAATGGCGTGGTCGAGCGGCAAAACCAAACGATCGTTGGCATGGCGCGGAGCATGCTAAAGGGCAAGAATGTGCCAGCGACGTTCTGGGGCGAGGCGGTGAGCACGGCGGTGTTCATCCTGAACTGCTTGCCGACGAAGAGCTTGAAGGGGATGACCCCCTTTGAGGCATGGCACAGCCGGAAGCCGGACGTGTCATTCCTGCGCACGTTCGGGTGCGTAGGACACGTGAAGGAGACGAGGCCAGGCCTCGCGAAGCTGGTGGATAGGAGGACACCCATGGTGTTCCTAGGCTACGAGGCGGGGAGCAAGGCGTACCGCCTCTACGACCCGCGCGCGCGACGGGTGTGCGTCTCGCGCGACGTCGTGTTCGACGAGAAGAAGGGATGGCTCTGGGCGGAGCACGGCGACGGAGTAGGTGGAGACGGGAGCATGTCAAGCAGCTCCTTCACCATCGAGCACTGGGTGACTCGTGAAGAAGAGGAAGTGCAAGAAGAAGGAGATGCAGGGGCGGCGGCCGAAGCAGAGGAAGCCGATGCGCCCGTGGAAGCAGAGGAACCAGGATTCCCTGTTGGACAGGGATCACCGGCGCCGGGAACACCTATTGGACAGGGATCGCCGGCGGCAAACGCATCTCCAAGCACGGTCTCGCCGGTCCGCTACGCCACACCACCGCCGGACATCTCTGATTTAGTCGACGACGACTACGACGGTGAGCCACTGCGCTTCCGCGCGGTGGACAACATCGTCGGGCAAGGTGCTCCGCCCGGGTTTGCGGAGCGCGTCCTCGACGAGCAGGAGCTGCACCTGGGAAGTGCAGAGGAGCCGACCACGTTCCGCGAGGCGGAGCGCGATCACCGGTGGCGGAAGGCGATGATCGAGGAGATGAATTCAATCGAAGAAAACAAGACGTGGGTGCTCGTCGATCTGCCGGCAAACTGTCGGCCAATTGGGCTGAAGTGGGTCTTCAAGGAGAAGCGCGATGAGCACGGCAACCTTGTGAAGCACAAGGCAAGATTGGTAGCCAAGGGCTACGTGCAGAGGGAAGGAGTGGACTTCGAGGAGGTCTTCGCTCCGGTGGCGCGGATGGAATCCGTGCGGCTGCTGATGGCGATGGCGGCGACGAAGGACTGGGAGATCCATCACATGGACGTGAAGTCGGCCTTCCTCAACGGGGAGCTCGAAGAGGAGGTCTATGTGCAACAGCCGCCGGGATTCGTCATCACCGGCAAAGAGCACAAGGTGCTCCGACTGCGCAAGGCGCTCTACGGGCTGCGCCAGGCACCGCGGGCGTGGAACATCCGGCTCGATGAGAGCTTGACGACACTGGGCTTCACCAAGTGCTCCAGCGAGCACGCGCTCTACACCAAGCGGGCGTCAGGCGGCCCGATCATCATCGGCGTGTATGTGGATGACTTGGTCATCACCGGCGAGAAGAAGACGGATGTCGAGGCGTTCAAGAAGCAGATGACGAAGACATTCCGCATGAGCGATCTGGGATTGCTCAGCTACTACCTTGGAATCGAGGTGGAGCAGGGGAGCCGCGGCATCACCCTGTGCCAGAGCGCGTACGCGCAGAAGCTGCTGGAGCGCGGCGGCATGAAGGGATGCAAGGGCGCACAGGCGCCAATGGAGGAGAGGCTCAAGCTCTCAAAGGAGAGCACGGCGGCGAAGGTCAATGCGACCCAGTACCGGAGCATCATCGGCGGGCTGCGGTACCTGACGCACACGCGGCCTGACATCACCTTCGCCGTGGGGTATTTGAGTCGATTCATGGAGGATCCCAGGGAGGATCACCTCGCCGCGGTCAAGCACTTGCTGCGGTACATCGCGGGGACGAGCGGCTACGGCCTAATCTACCCGCGGCGAGGAACGTCGACGCTGCAGCTGACGGGGTACAGCGACAGCGACATGGCGGGCGACATCGACGGGAGAAAGAGCACTTCCGGTGTGCTGTTCTTCCTCGGCGATTGCCCAATCACCTGGCAGTCGCAGAAACAGAGGATCGTCGCGCTATCCACCTGCGAGGCAGAGTACATCGCGTCGGCGGCGGCGAGCTGCCAGGGAGTTTGGCTGGCGCGACTGCTCAAGGAGCTGATTCGAGGAGAGCTCCAGGCGCCAGCACTGATGGTGGACAACAAATCCGCCATTGCTCTTGCCAAGAATCCCGTCCTACACGATCGCAGCAAGCACATTGACACCAAGTTTCACTACATCAGGGACTGCATCGAGGAAGGGAAGATCAGAGTTGAGTACGTCGAGACTGCAAGGCAGCTTGGCGACATTCTCACTAAGCCCCTTGGGCGGCTTCGGTTCCAGGAACTGAGGAACAAGGTGGGGATGGAGGAGATCAAGAAGGAGCATCACACTTAGGGGAAGAATTGTTGAGTAACTGATGAAGCTCTCCCCTTGATCCCCTGCTTAGCAAAGTCAAAGGAGTTGGTATAGCTCCTCAAGTATACTGCACAGCCTTATCAGGCAGCAGGTACTCATTGTATCAGGGCAAGCATGCCCCTGTAGTGTCATGTACAAAGTACTAGTAGCTGTACAAGTAGATGTACTAGTAGCAGGTAGAGTACTAAGTGTTTTTGTACCTAGGTTTGACTTTGCCCTGTATAAAGGTAGAGGCAAGGCTGAAATGAAAAAGCAGTTCAAGCATTCCAGTTTCAGCAGCAAGAGTTGTGTGCGTGTGTGTGCTTGTGAACTCACCTGGGAGCTGAGAGCTCGGCACTGGAGGCAGCAAGGCTGCTTCAGAGCCAACAAGCAGCAGCCCCATCATCTTCGCCTTCTGGACGCCGTTCCTGCTGCTCCACCTGGGTGGGCCGGACACCATCACGGCCTACTCGCTGGAGGACGACGAGCCGTGGCTCCGCCACCTTATCGGCCTCCTCTTCGAGCTCTTCTCCGCTAGCTTTGTCTCTTCTCCGCTAGCTTTGTCGTCTTCTGCTCCCTGCAGAGCAACTCCCTGGTCTCGGCCACCATGCTCATGTTAGAGCATGGCCAATAACTTGTCTATAAGACAAGCGGGCTTCATGAATATTCAATGATTTCTTTTCTCTAAATCTATTTTTTATCCGTGCGGGGCCTACCAGAAGAAAGAGAGAGTAGAGAGACTCTGCAGCAGCTGGCCTAGGCGACCGTGCCGCGCTCGGCGTCAAACCTAGCGCCAAGCTGCCCTCTCTCTCCTTCCTTCTCTCCTCCACCTCATTTTTCCTGCTGATGTGTTGGTCGCTGCAAACAGTCGCTGGGCTTGCTCTAAGTGGCCGGTGTAATCAAGTACGGCGAGCGCACCTACTCCCTTTACTCCGGTAGCCACGATGGGCCCCCCAGACCCCGGCCTCGACTACGCCAAAATCATGGGGGAGTTGGATGCCAGGAAGAAGGAGGGAGAGGACCTGATAATCACCATTGCTGACAGCGCGCACAAGGATCGACTGGAGATGAAGCAATCGAGTGTTGTGACGGTGAAGAGCCTGGAGGTGCGCGCGTACGAGTTCTTCCTCATCTTCCAGCGCGTCTTCGTTGACGCCATCATCAGCTTCCAGCAGCGCATGAAGAGCCGGGCCTTCTTTGTGGAGCAACCCGACTTGAAGCCCAAGGAGGCGTTGGAGGTGATGCAGGTGGAGCTTGGCTTCATGTACGACGCGTTGTATACCAAGGCCCCCATCGCCCACACGTGGAAGGGCTGGGTCTTTCGCTCCATCTGCTCTTGTTGCCTTGTCTCTGCGCTCGTCATCTTCTTCCTCCTCGACAAGCCTCGCCACCAGATGACGCGCGTCGACGTCGGCATCACCTACGCGCTGCTCCTTGGCGGGCTGGCGCTCGATGCGGCTGCGCTGATCATGCTCCTATTCTCCAACCGCACGATGGTCTTCCTCGAGCAGCAGTCCACCAACAAGCTGTTGGCGTGGCTTGCACGGCTGAGCCAGGCGGTCACGCGGTTGCGGCAGCGCCGCAGTAGCAGCTGGTCGGGGGTGGCCTCGCAGATGAACCTCATCCACTACTGCCTGGAAAAGCCAGGCCCTTACAGCAGCAGCAGCAGTGGCGGCGGTAGTAGCAACAAATTAGCAGGTGGTGGTGGTGGTGCATGGAAGAACCGGCGGTGGCTCATGCATATGATAGCCAAGATGCTACGCATGGAGGACATGGTCGATGACTTGGTCTTCATACAACATGTGGACCTCATCTTCAGTAATAACAAGAAGGACCCATATGCTGGTACTACCTTAGAGTTCATCTTCGATGGTCTCAAGCACACTGCCCACAACGTGGGAAACAATAAGGAGAGCATCAAGCAGGTGTGCAACCGCCGAGGCACTGGTGTCCTCCAATACCTTCGAGAGGAAATGAACAAGGCCCTCAGGAATGACCACAACAAGCTGAAGGTGATCATGGATAGTGTGGAGAATAAGGATCTAGACGAGTCCCTGCTGCTGTGGCACATCGCCACGGACCTATGCTTGCTCTCTAGGCACAGTAATGACGACGACGACAAGCTGTGGCCGCCTGCAGCAGGGCCTCAGGTGGAAGACGAAGACTCACAAATGCTGCTGACTATGCGGCGTGCCATCAGCAAGGTCCTGTCGGAGTACCTGCTGTACCTGCTGATCAAGCAGCCGGACATGCTGTCTGCGACGGCCGGCATTGGGCTACGGCCGTACCGAGACACGTGTGCGGAGGCACGGCGCTTCTTTGCTGCTGGCTCCACCTCCATGTCCATGGACGACGACATCCATGAGGACGCGCGGCAAGCGCTGCTGAGGGTGAACACGTCAGAGAAGCCAATGAAGGTGAAGGGAGATCGGAGCAAGTCAGTGTTGTTTGATGGGGTCATCCTGGCCAAGGTTCTGAGGGAGCTGGACGCGGGGCTCAAGTGGAGGTTGCTGTCGAGGGTGTGGAGGGAGATGCTGACGTTTGCGGCGGTCAGTGGCCGAGGCAGCACCCATGTGCGGAGCCTCAACCGTGGCGGTGAGCTCATCACAATCGTGTGGTTGCTTACGCAGCACATGGGCCTGAGCAACAAGTATGAGATACAACAAGAGGACCCTCTTCCACAGTTATTACCGCCACCGCCACCACCGTCGTTCACGTGGATGCCGAGAGGACTACAGCTAGGGTCGGAGGATTTATGGTCGGAGGATCAGCCTCAACCATCGCCCCCCGGCCCCGGCGACGTGGCGATGCCGAGAGGACAACAGCGCCAACAGCTATGGTCGGATTAAAGATGGCAATGGGCACGAAGTATCCGCGGATACCAAACCTGATGTGCGCAGATGAGGATCTAGGTTTGTGCTCGCGGGCGTGGGTGCGGGCACGACCCTAAACCCGCGGATACTCTGCTAACGGATTTGAAAAAATACTATCCGCGCCCGCAAAACCACTAAACCCATTAAGACTGCTGACATGTGGACCCTAGTAGTTAGAAGTATGTATTTACATGTGTTGTGCAAGACTTTATTAGCATAATAACTTTGGTCTGTAATTTGTTGCATTTGCATACTTGGCACTTGTTATCTCTCAATTATTTTGTGTTGAACTTCTGCTGGAGCTCCTTGCATGTTTTGATTTTGCGGGCACATGGACATGCCCGCGGGTATCCGCTATCCGCGGATTGCGGGCGCGGGTGTGGCTATGTGCCCGTTGCGGATAGCGGGTGCGGGCGCGGACACGGGTTCCAGCTTGCGGGCGCGGATTTATGTAGACAGTATCCGCACGGATACTACCCGTTGCCATCTATAGGTCGGATGAGCCTCAACCTTGAATACAGGAACTCCTGCAAACCAACTTGCGACACTAACCTACCGAGATGAGTTGTTTGTTATGATCCTTTGCCTCACTAATTCAATTAATGGTTTTTCCGAACAGATGTGGGCATCACAAATGACGGCCTCCCCATATTCTCCTATCAGGACGCTACAAAAAATCAATGTCCTTTGAGGCGTTAAAAAAATTCAATGTCCTCAGGTGCCTGAATTTTTAGATGACTAGAACAATCGGCGCGCGATGCGTGCCCTAGAAAAAAACTACCAATAAAACTATAAAAACAGCAACGTCAAAAACATCAGTTGTCCCAACCAATTTCATTGACATAATGGATAAGTGCCGGCATCTACGCCATCACACAAGCTTAGAAGCATTAAACAAGATTCTACTCATTAAACAGGATGCATTTCATTCATTTGGAAACTGACAAGATTTAGAAGCATGTACAGGTGGATGTAAAATTTGTGTATTTTATGTAAGAAAAAATTTGCAAAGAAACATTTGTTGGTGAAGCCAAGCTCTCTACCATGTCTTCATTGTAGAATCGTCAGAGGCATCTACACCAGCAGGAAGAACGCTGCTCTGCACAGAATCATACCAAAAGAAGCAATTAAGATCACTGTAACTCAGTGACTCGAGTAGCTAGCGCACACACACAGACCAGTGCAACATGTTTAGATCAATTGCAGTTGCTCTATTTTCTTCAACAAATCACATATGTTTACTATTTTTTGCACATGCAGTATTCATATGAAAGTTCTAAACCATAAATAGCAATTAAGATCACTGTAACTCAGTTACTCAAGTAGCTAGCACACACACAGACCACTGCAACAGGTTTAGATCAGTTGTTGTTGCTCTATTTTCTTTAATAAATCACATATGTTTACTATTTATTTTCACAAGCATATTCAGATGAAAGTTCTAAGCTGTGAATCATGTCAGACGGCAGGTACAGTCGTACAGACCATCTCATATGTATCACATTAATTATAACCACAACCAAAAGAAGAGATTATATCAAAAGTTGGAAATTGAACCTACGACCATTGCAATGTAGACCCTTCCTGGAGGTGGCCAAATGACCTAAGTAGGAAAGACACAAACCTGCAGTCAGATGACATCGATCAGAGATAAATATGGCAAATTATGCATCCCTGCGCATATATATCTTTTGGAGAAGAAAAACAAACACATACCGTAAGTACATCTTTTTAAAGCAAATTACAAATATATGTATCGCACAATTCCCAATAAGCATCTAGTCATATGTAAGGTATATCGCACAATCTATTTATACTGGGACACATTCAAAACGTTAGTTCTGACATAATAATCAGTTCTGTTAGCTGCAGAGATAGCATGAAGTCCAATGCGAATTATGCGATTCAAATGTACCCAAGATGCAGTTTTACCCGCTCCATTAGAATCTTTACATTTGAATTAGACGAAAGAATAAACATTTGCTTTACACATTTGTCTCCTCCGGCACTAATGAGCTCTTGACATCTACACTGGCATACATTCAAATGAACTACACAAGTGACAATAAACGAAATTGCAGTGCATGATGATTAGCTCACCTGACATCCTGCAAATGGTGTTCCTTCCAAATTGCTTCTTCCATTTTACTCTTTGCTTTGCAAGGTACAGTTCTTGACGGTTCAATCTCTTCACAAGTTCAACTAAAATTTAAAATTTTCTAGAAACATATTTCTAGTCATTTAATTCTGAGTAGCACTACTATCAGATATAGGCGATGGAATTTACCATTTATGAGGAAAACAGAACATCTATTTTTACAGGAAAAATAGAACATCTTTTAGATAGATCGATCTATCAACTATATTCACCTGAATTGATTTATCTATTTCTAATGTAAATATGTTGCAAGCCAAGAACGTCAACCAGAACCTCTTTTATCATCGTCTCATTATAGATCAAAAGTAAATCTCTAGGCAAAATCAACTACAGCCAAGGTCAAATAAGAAAACTTATTCACGCATAGATAAGGAAGAAATGCAGGCCTTAGGATGAGAATGATTTACCAGGGAGCTCCTAGATCCAGTTGTGTGCGCACCTGCAATGGCAAAAAGCAAGAAGAGAGATTTGGCGAAGGGTCAATTTTAGATCAATCGTACAACACTCAACTGCACTCCTTAACAGTCAGTCAGTTCCATCGGAGAAGCACCAGAGGCCCTCCACGTAATTAGCACTAACAACCGACAATGCACAAAAGTTGCAGAAACTATTCAGAGCAGAGTAGCTAGTAGCTTATTTGCCTAGTGGAGAGTAGGCGTCTGGTCAAAAGTGGAGAATAGATTGAAGATGTTGCCGACGCAGTCCCAGCAGGAAGAGAGGGGGATGGAGTAACGCGAATATGGAGATGGAGCAGGTTTACCTCAATCCACCGCCGTCGCTGGAGAACATCGCGCGGGAGCGGCGGCCAGTGGCGGCGACGACGGCAGCGTCGCCTTTCTTGGTGGAGAGTGGCACCCTCAGCTCCTGGACGTGGTTGTCCCCTGCAGATCTAGCAAGAAGGAGAAGGGGTGAGCTGCGGAGGACAACTGGAGAAATTGAGGAGGGGATTGGAAGGGGAGTACGTGAATACGCCGCTGTGGTTGGACTTGGAGGAGAGCGGTAGGGGCAGCGGCCGAGGGTGGTGGCGGCGGCGCGTCCCTTTCTTGCGGGAGCGCAGCAACCCACCAGTGGCCATTGCCGTCGCCTGTACTGCTGTTCGGACCTCCATCGACAAGGTGCGAGAGGAGGCTGCGGTCAGCGAGGGGAACGCCGGCTGGATGCAAAAGCACGAGAGAGAAGAAAGGGGAAGCAGACGAGAGTGGAGACCGGAGAGACTGGAGAGGAAGACTTGCAAAGGAAGAGGGGGGTTCGTTTGCTGCCGCTCCACGGCTCACTGGTCGACAGCTCATCTGCTTTGCTCAGGGAACGTGGGCGCTCACTGGAGGTCCGTTTCCACCACAACCTGAACCGCTCACTGGACCGTGGGGTCGTATCTAGATGTAGCTCACCATTCAGAGAGAGAGGGTGAGGTAGGAAGTGCATCTGTTTCCTGATCAATCAATGGTGGGGACCACAAGCACGTTTTTCCCAACTCGTGAGCTTGGTCCACGCCACACCTATCAGCAGGGTGCGATGCTGGCCCGATCTACTGTGCTTGCTTCTTCATGGACTGGTTTCACGTATCATCGGACAACCTCATGTCTCCACCTGCTGCTGCCCTCTCGCGCGCAGAGGTCTCGCCGTAGGTGACGCGTCGCGCAGCGGAGACGCCACCGATGCTTGGATTGCTGTGGTGCGAGGAAATGGCAGTAGGTTTTAATAAACCCGATTTCAGACAACACTCTTGTACAACCAACTAGCAAGTTGGCCCGCGTTAATAGCGCGGCTAGATTTGATAGACTATATTATAAAAAATGTTATGTTAGTAATGTATATTTTTTATCCCTCTTAATTCGTTATTCATCTTTTGAAATCACTAATACCGATGTAGATATTTGAGCTCGAAATTCGAAAGTGGTATTAATACACTCGAATTCTGCTATTTGGATAGTGTTGGAATTGGCGGATGGAAATTGACCCAATAATGAATCATTCGACGCTCCACTTCACTCCCACATAGAATGTGAAGCTCTACAACTTTGTATTGGACTGAAATTGTTGTTCACCCTCTCATCATTTAGTCCCCGCTTCAACCGACAACGCCTCTCGCTCTCCCACTCTCGATGGTCGAACTCTGCCTCGCTGATTCCGTGGTTCCTGTGTTTGGCTCTGGTGTTGACCTCACGCAGAGTGGGTGCTCCACTTCCCGAAGCCGAGATCGAACTCCTCCGACGAACTCGTTATACTTGGTGGCAGCACTGCTTGTCGGTGTAGGTCACCTTGAAGCTTCTTCTCGATTTGGGTGGTCTCAAGAAACGGTAGCACAGGTCCCCACCTCTCTCTCTCTCTCTCGATCTGGGTGCATCCCCTTCTTCTTCCCATCCAACGGTATTTTCTTCCTCCCGTTCGGAAGTTCCTTCTTCCTCACGGTCATTGGCTGGCGCCCCTTTCGTTTTCTTCTTCTTGCTCACTGATGGCCCCTTCTTCAGTAGTGGTGCTTGGTGGCCAACTCTCTCTCCCTCCCTCCCTCTCTCTCTCTATTCTAACTTGTGATCCCGATAAATACATATGATGTTTCTCATATATACATATTGTATCACGTTTCCTAGGACATATATTCAATACTAATTTATTGCTTGAAATGCTATCTCCTTGGTCGTTGTTGAATATACCTTATGTCTTCTAAAATGAAACCCTTGTGTTTGATAGTATCTTTATAACTTCCATGATAACTTTTGATCTTGAATAGTAGGTGTCAATGTTAATTATTGTGTGCATACTATGTTTGGTTCTTCACGCATCACATACCAATCTAATTCTAAAAGTTTCCAAGAGATTAGAAAATATACGACAAATCAACTTGATCTCATCCCTTCCATTCTTGTTTGGAAGCTTACTATGCTTATAGATACGTGCGGTCAGAAAATTGGTCCTCTTTAGTTACTGCAGAGGACCTCATGTCACTAATAGGATGACTATTCGCAAGCAAGCTCATGTTCTAGGAACACAAAGTCCCTCTACAACAGAAGAGGCTTATCCTAAATGGTGACACTATGCTGATCATTCAATTTATCTTTCTCATGTCTATTGTGCAAGATAGATATTTGCATTGGGTGGCTTAAATTTCTCAACACATCGTGATAACTGCTCAGTTGTACCACAATATTGTCCATATCACAATGTCTTTGTTTTCTCTTGTTGTCCTCCCCTTCTGTCAATCTTGCACCTTTTTGTTTTTGGAGCATATTGCCAATTTGTTGTAGTTATTTATGACCACCTTAGTTCCTCTTTGAACAAAGTAGTTGTATCGTGTTGGTCGCTAGCTAGGAAACCATTCTCTCTCTTTTGTGTTGTCATTGTTTCCAAACCAGATCTGGCCGATGCCAAACCATACATAGCATCTTCTTTGTCAAATTACTGCTACGCAAAGCTACATGTATTGTTCATCAAGTCTATCCTATCTTATCAGCTCTCGTGGCATCTGTATTGTATGCGCCGGATGATTTGCGTCAGCAGAGCTGCAACGGCTAAGTGACATGGATGGGGCACCGGATGAACCGATGGCCCTGAAATACTAGCATCGGTTCATCCGACGCTATACTTTTCAGTGGTCGTTAGCCAACGGCTCTTTGGACGCCTTGGGCTATTTATACCCCCTCCACTCACCCATTTGAGTAGGCTGGATGCTGAGGAAGACCAGAAAAGTGTGAGACACATAGAAGATCATATCCAAGCATCCAAGTGCTCAATTGCTCATCGATAAACTTGCACATGCTTTGTGTGTGTGCTTAGTGCTAGGCTTAGATTAGAGATGAGTGAGTGCAAGGTGTGCCTACCTTGTGAGGTGATTCTTGAGTGGATCAAGTTGTACAAGGTGTGTCGGAAGCCTTGGAGTCTAAGTGGCTCTTCGATAAACGTCTTCGACCCTCCGGCTTGGTGTGGAGCGGCGAGGACACTTTGTGCGGGAGACGTGGAGACCCCCTTCCCTTGGTGGAGAAGCTCCTTAGTGGAGGTGGCATCAAGGTGACCAAGGGAGCTTGGCGAATGCCTTTGTGGCGAGCCTTTGTGGCAAGTCAAGTGGTGCTCTTGGGAGATACTTGGTGACCGGGAAGCAATACTCTTGTGTGGAGTGCTTCAACAACGTGGACTAGGGGTGGCTTAGTGCCTACCGATACCACGGGATAAATCGCGTGTCAAGAGTTTGCTTCCTCTCATCCCCCTTTACGTTTCCGCATTACTTTCTTGCAATCCTTGCTTGCCTTTACTTTCTTTGAGTAGTATCTTGCTAAGATTGACTATAGGTTGCAAAACTTGTTTTGGGATGAGAGTTTCACACTAGAATAAAAGTAGTTACACATCTAGGTAGTATGTTCTAGTTTATGTTTTAAGCAATTAGTGATAACCCTGGCTTAAGGTTTTAAGTTGCCAAATTCACCCCCTCCTCCTATTAGACTACGAGCATCTGATTCCTTACAGTCGTGCTATTATACAACCGCGTCGTGATCTTTGGTGCCGTGCATTTTGCGCCGTCACGCGCCTTGATGAGCGGCTGAGATAGCTCGTGCTGAGAACGAACGCTCCAAAAAAATGCTTTATATGACAAGAACTTTTTTATATTTTTTATATTTATCTTTTTTTACAATTTTACAAAAATTTATGGTCTACACAAAATTCTGCAAAACTAACCTTCTACTGCTAGATGAATGACGGTTGTCATTTTATTCTGCGGCAGGTTACTGTAGCACCTCTCACTAACCTATCATTTAGTTGTTACTGTAGCAGAGGTATCTTCACGTTTTCAAAAAATCTCAACTATTTCATATGAATTCATACAGAGAAAAGCTTTATATGGACATTGTACATCTAGACGAGATTTACAACTTTATAGTTTAAATATTTTTCATTTGAAACATGCTCAAATAATCGACATAACGCTCAAGGCGTGGAGACAATCTGATGGTGGTGTATTTATAGGTGGGTATGAGTTGGGCTCTCTGACGGACCAGGAATGATTGGGTGTTTGCTAATACTTTAATTTTCTCCCTAACCCAAAACCCCTTTCTGCAGCATTAGAGCAATTGAGTCTGGAGGGGTGAACAAGGCAGGAGGGTATCTGAACTATGGAAACAGTGAGAGGTGAGACTACGACGAGATGGGGCGCGGGAGCCCGGTGTGAGCGTGGCATCTTCTTTTGGCTTGAATGGTGAAAGACCTGTCACCTGTGCATTAGGCTGTGTCGCTACGTTGTCTCTCTCTTTCGCTGCTGGGTTGGAGTCTGTTTTCTCTTTTTTATGCAGAAGGGAGTGCACTTGTGTTGCTGGGTACTGTGGTAACCCCCAACAAACCATATCTCGCTTTCAATATAAGCAGGGCCAGAGAGACCTTTATTTGGTCTAAAAAAGTTGTTGGCCACTAAGGAATAACACTTGGGGATTGTTGGGAATCATGTAACTTTGACCGTAGAACTATGCATCTTATACAACGCACCATGCGGGGTTACACGAAACATGATATCAAGGAGAAGTCTGATCCTTGTCCGTCTCACTCTCTTTCAATCTTTAGCAGAGGAATCGAAGGCGACGATTCCATGTAAAAGCTGGGAGGGTCCGGCAGCGCCTGAATCTGTGTTCGATCTTGGGTCTCCAGCATCTGCACCACCTGGTGCATGGTTGGCCGCGGCAGCGGGTTCGGTTCGATGCACCAGAGCGCCACACGTGCGAACTGCTCCACTCTTTCCATGTCCTCCAAGGCATCGACGTCGTCCCCGTGCAGCATCAGATCCGTCCTCCTCGCACCGATCAGCTGCGCTGCCCAACCGAAAAGCGTGACCGTCCCATTGTCGTCCCCGTCCTGCGGCAGGTCGGGCACCACCGGTTCCTGGCACCTTCGGCAGCAGATCATTTCCAGCAACATCACGCCGAAGCTGTGCACGTCGGCCTTAGTGTCCACGCGCGCATCACCGCGGAACCACTCAGGGGCGATGTACCCTCTTGTGCCCCTGATATGGGTGACCGTGGTGTGCACCTGCTCGCTCCCGAGCAGCTTGGAGATCCCGAAGTCAGTGATCCTTGGAACGCCACGGTCGTCCAGCAAGATGTTGTCAGGCTTGATATCACAATGGATGATCGGAGCGTTGCAACCATCATGGAGGTAGTCGAGGCCTCGGGCAATGGCTAGCGCTGCCTCGGCACGCCAAGACCAGAGTGGCCGCTTCTCAGGGTTGAAGAGGAAGCTACGGAGAGACCCGCCCAGCATGAACTCGAACACAAGCATCCGGTGGTTACCTTCCTTGCAGTAGCCGATCATGCGGACCAGGTTCCGGTGGTGGATCTTCCCAATGGACTGCACCTCGTTGGTGAACTCCTGCTCACTGTACTTGTTGGAGTGGATGAGCTTCTTCACCGCGATGGGATATGGCTGCGGCGATCTTATTGTTCCTTTGTAGACCTCCCCGAAGCTCCCTTTGCCCAGCAGTTTCTCGAAGCCATTGGTGGCTTGGTGAAGCTCCTTCCAACTGAACGCTCTCACACTCGAGCTCAATTGCTGCTGGCTATCTCTCTTCCTGCTGAGGTTATACATTGCCACAAGACCGCCAACAGTGATCATTAAGAGAGAGGCCAAGCAAATGCCCATGATCTTGTACCAACGTAACATCTTCCTCGTCGTCCTTGCCGATGGTCTCTCCACGTGAGAAGCATTCCCCTTCCGCACCTTGATCAGCGCGTTCGCCGTGACGTTGTTTCCCTGCCGCCCATACGCGAGCGCCCCGAGCTGCTCGCAATCAGATCCATTGATCATCAGCGCAGCCGTGCAGAAGCAGTCGTTGAGGCAGTACTCGCGGCACTGCTCCTCTGTGACCCCTGGGAACTTCTTATAGTATATCGAGATCTCCCATGTGGTGTTGGGCATCTCTACGAGTGAGAACTCGTCGGAGCTCTTCTCGCCGGAGTCCCCATCGCAGCTCTGCGGCTCGAACGCCGGCACGCAGCCGCTGTCGGTGTGCTGCGTGTCGACGTAAGTGTACCCGCTCGGGCACAGACATTTGAGCCGCTCTTTGGTCTCCACACAGTAAGACCCAGGGCCGCACATGCCTTGCATCCCGCCATTCTTCAGTTCGCATCCCCCTTCACTGGGGAGCCTGCCCGATACCGTCCAAGACGTGTTCTTGCCGCCGTTTTTAGGGCGGACGTAGGTGCGGACGATGCCATCGGGGTCCATCCTGGCGAACTGGAAGTAGTTGTTGCTGGCGATGGAGCTCATGGATGGCGAAATCAAGCTGTTGATTGTGCCGTCGTAGAGTGTGTAGTTCAGACGGCCTTGGTCGTCGAAGGTGATCGTAGTGTTGGCTTTTGGGCCGCTGTAGGTGTGCGCAACCCAGTAGGCATTTTGCCGTATGTCACCGGTGAAGAGGTCGATGCAGAGGACGATTTCGCCGTCGCTCTGTGCCGCCAGGCTGAACCGGCCGGTGGTGAACTCCGCGTCCGCGCGCTTGGAGTAGAGATAACCCTGGAGAGACTGACCAGGCAGGAGCGTGTCGGTTGGGCACCCAAAGCTCTCCCAGAGCACCTTGGCCCCATCGCTGAGGAACTGGACGTTGCCGGAGTCAGTTAGCGCAAGGACGGACCCACGCTCCGTCGGGGCCTTCCACAGCTCTTTGCTCCCGTCGGTGAGCGTGAGCTGGCCGTCGGACAGGATGCCGAGGACGGACCGCGCCGTGGCGTTGAGCGTGGCGCCCATGGTAGACTCCTTCGCGAACCACACCACGGACTGCGGCTGCGGCAGGGAGGAGTTGTCGTCGCCGAAGCGGAACCATGTGGCGAGGATGAACTTGGTGAGGTCGGAGTCGTGGGCGCGGAAGCCGAAGGCGAAGCCGCCGGATGGGCTGGTGATGTAGCCCGGCGGCGTCAGGTTGTATCCGGCGGTCAGATTGGTGCGGGCCAGTGCCGACGGCAGCAAACGAGCTTGTGATAGCACTAGCACCAGTACTAGCATGGGAAATGAGGGAATGCTGGGGGGGAGCACAAAGCAGAGTAGCGACGGCGCCATGGTCGCTGCAGCTAGCTTTCGTCCCGAGCAAGTTGTGTTGATCAGACTCTGTACAGTTTCAATATTTTTATAGCGGACGGGCCTGTGACCAAGTTAGTCATCACCACCAAAACGGGGCCCTGTCTGTTTAGTAGGAGAAAGATTGCTGTCATAGTGCCACGATACAAGGGGACGCCGGCTAGCTGATGGTGGCATGTGAGGACTTCAAGTCCCTTTATCAAAAAAAAAAAGTCCACGCTGCTGTGGATAACATGCAAGGATTACTTTGCTGCGGTCTGCAGATATAAAAAATAAATAAAATAGATAACTACCAGTGATATCATCATCTTTTTACTATGTGCATACATTTTCAGAATGCCATGGGGAAGGACATGGTTGTAGCCGAGATCAAGGGGAGAATAATATTGAACTTGATCTCGGCTTGTTCAAACTTGCTTGAGTCATGAGGGGCTTAAGGCCTCTCGTTAGAGGCGCAACAACTTAACATTGCCAAATGACAACACACCAAACCCAACTAAGGGCCGCCCTGGTGGTCCTAGGTCAATCTGTGTTCTTACCAAGATAGAGAACTTGACAACTGTATTAGTTGAGTTTCCATAGGGATGAAATTTATGTGATGAAACTTATCTTCGTAATGACATTGTCAAATCAGCAATTTTGCTGATGTGGCAACAAAATGACCATGAAACTCCGAATGAAACTTACATTGAAACTACACTAAGAAGACTTCTATGACTTTTTTTTTGCGAATTAAGACTTCTATGACTATGATAGCTAACTCACTCCCATGTCGAGACTACATCTACAAGCCACCATATCGGCCAGGGAATCATATCTGTTGCTTCAGCTACAGATTCCCCACCCGTCATTCTTTTTATTCTTTATTTTTTTATTCTATTTGCTTTATTTTTTCTTATTTCTCTTTTATTTATTTATTTTCTATTTTATTTTTTTGTATTTCCATCTATTTTATGTATTCTTTCCATTTTAATATTTTTATTATTTATTTGTTCGAGATGAGATGTAAATTTGTTCTAGTTATAATAATAAGTTATTCTGATTATAATAATATCTTGTTCGAGTTATAATAATAACTTGTTCTGACCATTGTTCTGACACTACATTTTGTTTTTGTTCGAGATGACATACAAACTTGTTCTGGCTATAATAATAAGTCGTTCCGGCTATAATAATATCGTGTTCCGTCTGTAATAATAATTTGTTCTGACATTTGTTCTAATTTGTTCTGATACTTTATTTATTTTGTTCGGAATGACATGCGAACTTGTTCTGGCTATACTAGTATTTTGTTCTGACACTTCATTTATTTTGTTTTGGCTATATAATAGAATATATAATCTTAATTAAAAAATGTGAATAAAAAAGTTTGTCAAAACATAGTGAAGTGAGATCTTATTTTGAAGATCTCAGTACAAGAAATTCATTTTTGGAATCGAAATTTAATTTAGACGTACAGTTTAGGATTTATAACTTTTTTTTAATTTTTGGAATGGATTAGTTTCTCCCGTGTCTCTCCTCCTGCGCCTCGCGCCTGTGGGCCCCACGCACGCCACGGCCCCCCGCCCCCGCGCGCTGCTGGCGTGACGGATGGCTTTTTTGTCGCCGAAGCGACAAGCAGACGCGCCCATATCGGCCACCGCCAGTGCTAACATCCATTAGACTACTCTCAATTGCAATTTTATGGAGAGTTTCATAAGCATTAATTTCCATTCCACATCACCAATCTTGTTTATGTGACAAGGTTTTTATGAGGAGAGACAAGGAGAGGTTTCATCATATATGAGATAAGTTTCATCTTCATAATATTTCTGTGGCACAATTACCTAGTTACCAATTTAGATAATCGTGCAATAAAACTGTGTAAGACTAGTTTTACAGATTTCGGCACCGAAAATGTCTTCCACATGAACATGCGGCTACTTGACCTATATCCTGACCCTCCATTCTAGTGGTGGACCGCACAAGAAAAAAGCCTGTGTTGCCAACATAAATTGATGGGGTGTTAATTTGCAGCTGTAAAATTTTTAGATGTCACATCAGATATTTCATGAGATGTCGGAAGGGGTGTTATGGGATGAGATTGTCTCCCCCGGCATTTGGTTGAGAGGCCTTGTAAGGCTGCAATTTGTAGGGATGTGATTGTGGCTGAAACGGTTTCGGTAGTGGCTTCTTTGGTCGAACAATTTTTTTTTACACCGACTTGTATATGGTAGGAAAACGTTTGGCAAAATAGCTTCTCCTAGTGATTTAAAATGAATAAGAATGTGAACTACCCATTATACCCTCTCTCTTTTCTTTTTCTATTCTCTTTTTATTTATTTATTTTTCTTCTCATTTATTCTCATCTTATATCTTTGCGCTTATCTCTTGGAATCCCTTATCTTTTCCTCATCTCGCCCAAGCTCCCTTCCACCCGACCTCACCGTCAAGCTCCCTTCTGCGCCGCTACTGGCGGCCTCCACCCCGCGCCCCTACACCAGCTACGACTAATCGGCGCCTCCACTCCCTCTGCTCATCGCTAAACACCTGAGCCCCGTCGCGCCTGCTCGTGCTTCCACCCCACGCCTCAGCGCTCGCCGCCAACCTCCTCCACCGTGCACCCCACCACCAATGCGTTGGCCGCCTCCACCGCACACCTCAGCACCTTGGTGGCTGCCTTGCACATCCTGCAGGCAAAGGTGGCAAAAGGTGAGAGGAACCGTGGAGAGCCATTTTTGGCTCCCACTTCATGGAATGTCTCCAGTAAGCGGCATTTGGGGAGCTCAGACTCTGACAGTGAAGTTGCTTCCTACCTCGTTGTTTGGCAGGACTTCGGCAGAAACCATATGTGGAGCCGCAGCCGAAGCTCTGCCAAAGACACCCTAGCTAAGGAGCACCGATTAATTTTTTAGGTAACGGGCACCGGTTTCAGAACTTTTTTTCAACTTCCTGCAACGTCTGGTCTTTTGTAGGGAAATAATTGGAAGTAGCTGAGAAATGTGATAAGAGAAAAGAATAGCACCAAAATCCGGGGGGTGCCTGCCGCCGTATCCCACTACCGGAATCGCCAACTCTGCTGAGAGGGGACTTTCTCTCGGCAGAGGGCTGTTTCCCGTCGGCAGAGCCTTTGCTGAGAGTTTGCTCTCGGCAAAGGACTCTCGGCAGACTTCGGCCGGCGAAGGGCTCTTTGCCGAGAGCCGGCGGGACCCTCCCTTGGCAGATATGTGCCGAGAATCCCACCTAGCTCTCGGCAAAAAGTTTTTTGTAAAACAAAAAAAGAAAGAAAAACCTCGGGGCAGCGGGCCCACCAGCCAGGCACCGCCACCCCTGCCGGCTGGCCGCCAGTGCCGCCGCCCGCCACCACCCCAGCACCACCACCTCCCACACGCACACCACCACCACCTCCCACACGCACACACCACCGCCGCCGCCGCGCGCACACTGCCGCCATCAGAGCCACCGTCACTACCACCCGGCCGCCACCGCCAACACACGCTGCATGGCACCACCAGAGAGAGGTTGGAGAGAGAGAAAACCCGGATGAGCTCGTGGATCCACCGCCGCCGCCGGGGGAGATCGCGCCGGGAGTGGAGCCGTCGGATCTGCCGGTCGGACGAGGAGACGAGGCACCGCCGGATCCGCCGCCCGCACGAGGAGACGAGGCCGGATCCGCCGCCACCTCGCCTCGCCCCGCCGCCACTCCTCGCCGCAAGGTGAGGGGCGAGCGGAGGGGGAGGCGGGGGACGGTGCGGCTGTGCCCGGCGGCCACCGGAGGAGCGTCGCCGGAGAGGGAGGAGAGGGAGAGGAAGGGGGCGGCGCCGGAGAGGAGGGATCGAGAAGGGGGCGCCGGGAGGGAGGAGTGTGGGGTGGGGAGGGGGATGGGGTATTAATATCTAGGGTTTGGCTTTTGGGCCGCTGGTGTGGGCCGCTGGCCCAATAGCTCTTTGCCGAGAGCCCAATAAACGGCTCTCGGCAAAGATTTGATAGAAACTCATTTAATTGGTTTAAAATAGCAAATAAATGCAAAAAATTTATAAAATTTAACATAACACCAATTGTGGTATATACTACTTATAGAAAAAAATTTAGTCAAACTCAAATTTGAATTTCTTTAAGACTCTAAACTTAGTGACATTAGTTCAAATTCTTAGAAACTTCTCCTGAGATGTTTCGTTTCTTAACAGCGTACGTGTTGAAGTCTTCAAAACATTCTAAATTTTTTACCACAATCTACACACATGATATCATGACCACTTGACAAATTTCGTGATTTTCAAACTTCATTTGAATTATATTCAATTTTAAAACCTTTCTACCTCACGATCTTCATCATGATTAGAGAACCAAATACCAGAAATTTAACTTCATTTCATGTACATGGTCTTAGAGATGTCTCATGAACATGAATATCATTTTTTCACCAACTTTACTATATAATTTCATGCACTTGCAGTTCATATCGGACGTATGCGAAAAAAATACCTAGAAAGAAGTAAAATTGTTAAATATAGCAAACAATGTTAAAATTGTGCCAAATTTGAGCATAAGTTTTGTATAAGTGTATGTTAAGGATAGAAAAATTTTGGAGGCAAGAAAGTAGTTTTTAAAAAATTTCTTTGCCGAGAGCCAAAAAAATGCACTCGGCAAAGAAATAGCTCTCAGCAAAGCCTCGGGCTCTCAGCAAAGGCTCAGTTTCCGGTAGTGTGATCCCATGCATCACTTCGATTTACTATACTTGTTGATTAGTAGAAGGTTGCTGTCATGATGCAAGGGGAATAACTTTGCTGCGGCCTGCAGGTATTTTAAAAAATAAGAATCGACATCTTCCCAACTACCGGCTTATCTTTTCAGAAGGCCATGTGGAAAGGACATGGGCGTAGGTTTTGTTAGGAACTCGAAGGTACAGCCGAGATCGGGAGGAGAATATTGAACTTGATCTCGGCTTGTTCAAACTTTGACTGAATGATTAGGGGCTTAACAGCCGGTCCTTAATAGGGTGGTAACCGAAAATGCTCCTTTGTCCATTATTCACAATCTAATTCAGCTCTAATTATTAATAGCTCAAAATTATATAATATCATGATTCGGTTCTTCAAGAGTCCGATCTTTAAATTTGGTAGACTAAATTAGAGAATTCTTTACTACCACTAGTTCTTAGAGGCTCAACAACCCTGACCATGTTGATGACTACGGACGCACACCAAACCTAAATAACGACCTGGTCCTAGTCCTAGCTAGGTCAATCCTTGTCCGGTGTCTGGGACGGAAAGCTACTAACTTTTGGTATTTTCCATATAATGATAGACCATTTTTAATGCCAAAAATATCCTAACATCCTGAAAAAATAGAGAAAATTTCAGATACCTTTTGGGACACGAGGAGTCCTAATAAGATATTTGGACCTCGTGAAAGATCATAAAATTTTCCAATAAATAGATTTAACTCTTGGAAAATGAGAATAATTGTGAGAAAATCCAAAAAAAACTTGATCAAGGTATAAACTGCGTTTTAAAGGTTTTGCACTCAAGAAACTCAAATTGCAACAGCATGAATGTGATAACCATATTTGATTATTTTTTTTAGAAATCAACAAGGTCAAGAAGACCCACCTGAACAAATTTCATTCCATCAAAGTAGCTTACAAGATCAGGCATACGGCTCCCAAAACTGAGAGTCGGTGATCAGGATACATAAGGCAGAAAAAGAAAGGGAGCCACAAAAGATTACATCGCAACACACCCACCCGACACCAAGAGAAAACTAGGGAAAACCCTACTCAATGAAACACAATCTGTCACCAAGCAACTGAGAGGCCGGCAAGAATCAACACAGAGCAACCGACGCACGAAGCCATCCAATTCGTCTTTATTGGCCTTGACCACCCTCATAAAACCGTAAGAACAACTTCTCAAATTGCCACACCATGCAGGAGACCATCAACGCACGCTAGGGCAAGGAAGCCCCAGGGGGACTGGGGGAGATCACTAAAGTTAGCGGCCATGAGCAACCCGGACGTAGAGGAGGACAACGACGCATGAGCAAGCGAAAAGAGCATGCCAAACCATGGAGCAGCTGCAAACAAAGAACAATAGGTAATGGACCGGTGACCAGGAGGAGTTGCAGATGCTGATGAAGGAGGGCAAAGGCCCGTCGGGTTGTGCGGAGGTGGAGCACCTCCCCGCGCACCGGGCGTGACGCTTTCACTACAGAAACGCTGACAACATAGCCGAATCGGGAGGTACGGAGGTTAGAATCCTTCCGCCGAGACCGCACAGAGGCGCAAAGCACCCCCCGCGCACCGAGCGCAGCACTTTCATAGTGCGGCCACAGCACAAGATCATGCGCTAGATGAAAGCGTCCAACAGATCGAGCCCTCGACGAAGGAGAGGCCTGAGATGCGACAGCCGCGACCAAACTCCATGGCCAGCAGATAGGCATGACATGTCGGCACATTGGCAGTGGCCGGTGGCAGACACGGACTCCCTCCCATCGACCCAGGCACAGCCGCATGAAGCGGAAGAGGTCGACTGTAGAGGGGGAAGGGCACGAAGAAGGGGGTGCCGCCGCCACCAAGCAGGCAGATCGAGACCCTAGGGTCCAGCTTCTGGCGCCTGACAGTGTCACCAGCACAAACGGCACGAAGACTCATCACCGGAGGCTGGCGGCAGCCGCGGAGGCCTCCTCCGCCCATGGGCGCAGCGGTGCAAGGAGGAGGGAGGTGAAGGCGCAGAGCGGCCGGATCTAGCCCCATAGGGACTGGATCTAGCAGCTGGCCACCCCCCGGAGCTTGCACGTCGCCAATGGAGGAGATCGACCACCGGAGAAGAAGGAGCCCAAAAACCATGGGGAGAAGAGGGAGAGGAGGGGCACAGGGAGTCGCTGGGGGGTGGTTGCTGCAGCTCGGAGCCCACTATCACCGGGGCAAAGGACAGCCGCGGCGGTAGCGGGGAGGGGGCTCACCAGCAGGGGGGCGCTAGCGGCAGCGCGGGCTGGTCGCACTACGTGAAAACCTCAAATAGGACACGCAACATTTGTAACGGGCCCTTAACACCCGTTACATAGACCCCCATCTGTAACGGTTGTTGTTTGGCGCCCGTTACACATAAGCGTGGCAGGCTCGACCCCGACGTGGCTAACACACCGCCCGTTACCAATGAGGACTTCCAGTAACGGGCTTCTTAAACGCCTGTTACAGTTATTCTTTGTAACGGACGTTAAAATGTGGCTGTTACGAAAGTTAAACCTATCGATAACAGGCCCTTTGAGTCCGTTACCGATCACTGCCCTATCGGTAACAGACTCTTTAAGTCTGTTACCGATCACTGCCATATCGGTAACGGGCTCTTTAAGTCCGTTACTGATGACAATTTGGCCTCCGTTACTAGACTCGGAGCTCAATAATTGAAGTCCATTAGCACTCTCACTACCGTCAAATATTTGACTATGTCATCATAGCAAATATTGGATATCACACAAACATATAATCATGTCTCTTAAGATGCAAAACCACACGTACACATAGATAGTAGTCATAAGAGCATATTCTACATATTTAAGATGCATATATAGCATCACATGTTCACATATGACATGCATAATGTTCAAAACAAACATATTCACATGATCACATCTGACGTGCATCAGCAGGGGCACTAGTTAGATGGTTTCTTTTGTGCTACAGCCTCAAGTTCAGCTATCTTTGCCTCTAGTTTTACAAGTCTTTCCTGCAGCTCAGCATTCTTCTTTGCAGTTTCGGCAAGTTCAATATCCTTCATCTTTTGAGCGCCTTTAAACTTCTCCACCTCAGATTCTAGTATTTTTTGACCATTTGCTAGGAGACTTATGTCGTCCATCCTTCTATCCACTTTGTCGAGTACTTTCCAGATGCAGTCAAGATCGTCCCGAGTAACAACACATTTCTAAAACAAAGGCAAATTGATACAAGTTTCATAATTAGATTGCCAAAGTTTAATATCATGAAAGATGTAACTGGTCAAACAAGAAAGTTATTTAGCTGTGACTGGATTCAGAACTTGCCTCAGCAAAGTGATCACTCCTTACTTCCAGATTGTTTATGTCATTCCGGGTGTAGTCAAGAGCTTGGTTGATCCTGTGAATTTCTTTCCAGATCATGTCAAGGTCCTCCCGAGTTACAGCAACTCCCTAAAACAAAGGCACTGGATGTTCAGTTAATAAAAGTCGATGTAGTATGGAGATTCAGAAATTGAAGTAGTACATAGAATAAGTTCAACAATTTTGTGAGAAGCATATGATGAGTATCATGCATTAAATTTCAAGCATAAACCTGTAGCCTCTGTAGTTAATAAAATTTCTACTCGAAAGGTTAATAATTTTACTCTCGAGTAACAACACATTTCAAAAACAAAGGCAAATTGAAGAAAGCTTCATAATTAGATTGCCAAGTTTAATATCATAAAGTTGTAACCGGTCAAACAAGAAAGTTGTTTAGCTGTAACTAGGTTCAGAACTTGCCTGCTTCTCTTTACCAATGTCATCCTTCAATCTTTCCATCCTGTTTAGGAATGTGCAGATGTAGTCTAAGGTTTTTTGAGCCTGTCGATTTCTGTCCAAATGCTGACAATGTCATGTGCTGGTACAACAACTTCCTAAAATAATGGAAAATTGATGCATTGGAACCATTGATCAGTGAAGGCATTGGATGTTCAGTTAATAAAAGTCGCTGAGCATGAAGATTCAGAAATTGAAACAGTATATAGAATGAGTTCAACATTTTTGTGAGTAGCATATGATGAGTACCAGGAATTCAATTTCAAGCATAAACCTAACTTCAAGCGTACCAAACTCGAGGAAGGCTCGGCCTCTACCTGTCGGGCGTCGCCGGAGTGCACCCCCTTGGCGCTTGCGCGCGTGTACGGCCTCCTCCCCCTGGCCGACGAAGAACCGACCTCTTCGCTGCGGAACCTCACTCTCTTGGCGGGAGCGGCGGGCGGGGCCTTCTCCTCCTCACTGCAAAACCTCCCTCTTGAGTCGCGGCAGAACGACTCCTTTCCACCGGCCATCTCTGCGACGGAGACGAGGAAGGAGAAGGGGAGAGAAGACGACAGAGACGAAGAAGACAGGAGGTTTGAGAAGGAAGGCAGAATGACAGAGTGGCAGTGGAGAGTGGCTTTTGGTCAAACATTGGGAACAAAGATTACGTGGATTAGCCAAACCGCGTCTCCAATGCACAGGGGCGGCGCGTGGGGCCGGCTCCTCCTCGTCGGTTTGGAGGGGCAAATGCGACGCGGAATAACCATCCCGCGCGTGTAGTCTCCTTTGTGTCTATCTTAATTGACAGGTCAGCACGATCTCTCAGGGCTCCCATTTCGACATACAGGCATAATCAACACATATCTTTTGAGACAAAACAGACATAATATAGATAAATATAACTTGTCCACATATATAGATAAAGATTACTTGTCCACAAGGATCCACACAGATATACATAATTATTACAAACAGTTAACTTGTCCATCTAGCTAGGCCTTAACTTGCCCATCACATTTTTACAATGATCATGCTATCTGACCATGCACACCAACAAAAGCATTCCCCCTTTAACATCAACAAAAGCATGGTATCTTCAACTAAGGTTTGCTTTTTTTGCGGCCTCTTCAAATGCAACCAAGGTATCTTGAAACACATCGAGCGCATCTTCCATGGGCTGCAGATTTTGTTCAGCCACAAACTTGTACCTCCTCATGAATGTAGCCTTTTTGAGGAGGATGCACATTTCTTCCATAATATTATCAACCTTAGGTTTCACATATTCCCAGACAGTGTCATGTCATTTTGATTCCTATGGAATGAAAACCATAGGAACGTTGCTAGATTGATCATTTGGATGAACCATAGGAATGAGAAGATAGAGATAGACAAAGGATTTTTTCCAAGAGGTTGGACCTCATGTTAGAAATCCTACAAAATCTCTATGGAACAAGCCATTTCATAGGAACAAGTTGATCAAGCTCAAGCTCAAGCTACTCCATCTATAAAACAAGTAAAAGGCACTGTGATTCAGAGAAACTTGCCTCTCCGTCGTCGTGGTAGTTGCCAGCGTCGGATATGAGGTCCTCTACACCTTCGCCGCTCCCTCGACCCCTCTTTGTTGTTGCAAGACATTTGTTGTCACAGACGTGAGGCAGGCGTCTCGCCCTCTTCGCTGCCCCCTCGCAGGCACGCTCCTCTCTGTCGTTGCTTGACCCCTCGTCGAAACCCAAGAGGATCCAGTCGATGACGCTCATCTTCGGCTTTGGGTTCGCTCCACTGCCGCTTGGCCCCTCTCCGACTCTAATCGTCGTCTCAGTCTTCGCCGCCATCTTGCCGGCACGCGTGCGGATCCAGTTGCAGCACCGCATCACGTTCGGCTTCTCCTCCTCGATCCACGGTGCGCAGGGTCGTCCGCTGCTTGGCCCCTCGCCGACGCTCATCGTCGTCTCCCAGCCTCCGCTAACCTCGCCGGCGCCACCTCCGCTAACCCTAGTGAGAAATGAGGAAAGTGTCGTGTGTGCTGCGCTTATCCTTCGGGATGTTATATTCATTTTCCAAAATGGAGAGCCATTGCCGAGCGGGTTCGAGAACCCACGTCTCATTGGTTGTCAGGTGGGTCCGGGCAGGCAGGCAACGGTTATCTTTTTTATATAGGCTACTGACGCTGACACGTGGGCCCGACACTATTTTTTAAAATGAAACTTGTTTTTCTCAAATATTAGAGCCCATAAAACAGCACCTAAAATTTCATTAAAATATAAATAATTCATAGTTGGTCATTTAGTATTCGAATAAAATATTAACAGGCACACTTGTGTAACCAAAATTATTCAAATTCAAATTTTTATCTAATGTAACCACCAGATCACATCCCCATCATACATGTCCAAAAGAGAATAGGGCACCACCAGATCACATCCCAACATAGGTATCCAACAAAATCAACTAGTATATTAGTTCATGTTCAGCTGCATCATATTAATGCATCAATTCCTAACAAGGCAGCGAATCGCCCTCTTCCTCTTCCCCCTCCTCCAGCAGCACCTTCTGTAGTTGAACCTGTTGCACTTCCCCTTCCCCTCCCTCTTCCTCTTCCCCTTCCTCTTCCTCTAAATAGATTCAGACTCCAAATCACGCCATAAAGTTATGAGATGCTTTGAACCCCAATTATAGTGTTCTGCTATGAAATCAACTAACTGCAGCATGCCATAATTTTGTGGGTCAATAATTTGAGTTGGCAAGATTTTACCCTGCATCCATGTCTTTGGTCTCCCATCAGGCAAACTGAAAAACGAGCGAACCCTAACAACCATATCCATTTTTTCCTGATTTGGCCTACATATCAGAGCAAATGAAACCAAATTACCACAACTATCTAAATCCCTAGGTCAATTCGTCCTACATTTGGTCAAAATCTCATACCTGCTGCCCAACTCCATGGCTGCATGGCCATGGCCGCCGGTCTCTGGCTCCCCCACCTCCAACACCATACCTGACGTGATTGGTGGCCTGCTTGCCGGCACAGCCGGGGAGCCCCGCGCCGGCCCGCCCGCTCATGCAGGCCTCGCGGAGTCGCGCACCCGCGCTGGCCGCACGCTCGCGCCGGCCTCACACAGCCGGGGAGCCGTGCGCCCGTGCTGACCCCGCGCGGCAGCGCCGGCCTGCCCGCTCGCGTCGGCCCCGCGCAGCAGCGCCGGACCCGCCCGCTCCCGCTGGCCCCACCCCCTCGCACCTCGTGCTAGGTCATCCGCCGCCGCCGCCCAGAAACAGTCGTGTGCTTCGTATCGATGTGAATGAGGAGTGGAAGAGATAAGGATAAGGGGGCACATCTGTCTTTTGATAGGTCTTTTCTTATTTCCTAAATTTTTTAACCCAGATGCATGTGACGGAGTTACAACTAGGGGTAAACGGCGCCTTCGTATTTTAACAGTAGGGGTAAAAATGCAAAGTAAGGAAAAGTCAGGATAAAATCACAATTGAGATTGAAAACGAGGGTAGAAACGCAATAGCCCCTTATAATAACATCTTAGGTTGGTCTAAAAATTCTACAAATTGACTTGGTAATATAATTTGGGTCCCTAAACTTGTCATAAAAATTTCAAGTGGTTTCTAAAAAGGAAGATCATACTTGTGTACAAATGTGTACATCTCTCACATAGTTTCTTAGAATGTTACTTCAACACTGAAGTTTTCCACACTTTACAACATGTTCGAACTCATATACATTTGAAATTTTAACACAACCTTGTGTTCACCTTAACATTACGAAATACAAAGTTTCATTAGTAATGGTTGTGTAAAACAAATATTATTTCTATGTTGTACTTATCAAGTACAAGATAAGGCATAAAAACATTATTCACGAAAAGGAAATATACACTAAACAATGAAATTAATGAAAAGATGGCAATTTTAGAAAAATTCTAAAAAAATAATCATCAAATTTGGATTACGTATGACCGAGAAATACGTGACACAAAATTTGGTTGCAGATTAAAAGGAGAATTGTTTCCTTTGTGGTCGGTTTCCAGCGAATAGCGGTTTTTTTATCCACGCGCGCACGCAGATCGTAATTTCCTTATTAACTTTGATTTTGTGCCACAACACAAAAGCAAATAAATCCATTTATTTAAGATATATAATAATCAATCCATCTGTGTGTGAGATTTATATATAATAGTCTTTTGCCCAAAACACATATCTTTGTCATTAGCGACACTGGTTAGTGAGCACGCGTCGCCGCAGCGTACACTCGTTCCGAGGCGTAGTGGCATGTCGTAGTGGGAAGACCGGCCGCCTGACGATTCCCCATCTTGTCATTATAAATCCCTAGCCGGCCAAGAGCTTCATCCATAAGCTTTCCTCAAGCGCGCCACCAAGAAAACCCCAGCACCACCGTCTCCGGTCACCAAGAGCTTCTTCTTCCTCAAGCGCGCGCATGGCATCGTCGTCAAGCGAGCCATCCAGGAAGCGGGGAAGGGAGGAGGACGACGGCGACGAAAGCCGTCGCTGTCGGCTCATCAAGGAGGTGAAGGCACCGCTGGACGAGGAGGCGCCAGCGCCGCCGGCCGTGGAGCACGAGGAGGCACTGGTGCCGCCGCCCGAGGAGGCCGACCCTATGCTTCCTCAACTACATTTGGACAACCGTTGGTCCGTCCAAATGTTCGTCGAAGCTTTCAGGAAGTTTCAATGGGTGGCCGTTGAACTCGGCTTGCCACGACCCAACGATCAGCTGCAGAGGACCGTGAAGGATTTCGCCTTCAAGATCCATGCGTTGGCTGGGGAGCTTGAGAGAGTTGTGGTCTGCGCCAACGGTGATGATGGCGACAATTGCGGCTTCGACGGCGGTGACGAACGCGGCCTCGATGACTCCGACTCCGACGGTGGGGCTCCTCCGGCGGCAGTGACACGTCCTCTACCTTTGCTTAATTAATTTGTTCATCCTCTCTGTTTGTTCCTCCTCTCTGTTTGTTCATCCTCCTCTGTTTGTTCGTGGAACTCTGCTTGTTTGTCATGAACATGTTCCTTTGTTAATATGTGTTCTTCTTGTGTGTTTGTTGAACTTGTGATGAACTACATCTAAGAGATGCAGGTAGATCCATCCATGCCTCCTAACGCATTGCAATATCTATGGCAGCAGTTTACAATAAATTGCAATGTTTGTTACTCTATTTGTTAATGAAAATGTTCTGAGTTTCAAAAAACTCTGTATACAATCATTAGAGACGCGGGTGCAGACTGGTTAATTTCACACTAAAATGTCACCACAGATGAATTGATGAAATTTGTGATATGTGACACATTAAGATTCGTGACCCAATTGTTATTCTATTCCATTCTTCATTCATACATTTAAGTTTGTCATCTGTAACAAATTTTTCATTCTTGATTCACACAGATGAAACAAATTAAAGCACCACTTTTCACATCACAATTACTTCTTTGCAGCATACATCCCCAGTAAGCATCCAAATACTACACAAACATCACCCACAATAATCAATTTCATCTTCCAAATCACATTGTCCATCTTCTCCTCCAGTGCTTTCTTCCTTTGCTTGTCGTCCGATGCTTTCCTCTGATTGTCACTCCCAAGTTGACAATCCACTCAATCAACTACTTCATCGATCACGGCTACCCAGTTCGACGGTCGAAAAGATATGATGCCAGCATCCTTCAGCATCTGGAGATACTCCTTCTCGAAACGATAATATCCACAAAGCTTGGGGAACTGTGCAAATCAAAAGCACATAAGAACCCTAACTTAGATTTGGGAAACACAGCACAGACTACTCACCGCGTTCCTCGCACACTTGAAATAAAGACGACCGTGGTTTTCACCTTCCTTCTGCGTCCTCCCTTCCACCACCCGAGCCATACCACAGTCCGGGCAAGGGACCAGTGGGAAGCCGCTTAGCTCACCGACTCGATCCAAGCCGATGGAGTGAATGCGGCTGCCCCGGCCACCTTGAAACCTGCTCCTGCCACGTCCGTCTTCAGACGAATCGGCGTAGTGCGACATGTGCGCGACGGTGGGAAAAGGAAGGGCGGGCGGCGGTGGAGCTCAGAGCGGGGAAGAAGAAACAGGGAGCTCTGAGCTCAGAGCGTCGTGTGTGTGCTGCGCTTATCCCCTTCGGGATGTTATATTCATTTTCCAAAATGGAGAGTCATTGCCGACGTCTCATTGGTTGTCAGGTGGGTCCGGGCGGGCAGGCAACGATTATCTTGTTTATATAGGCTGCTGACGCTGACACGTGGGCTCGACACTATTTTTTTAAATGAAACTTGTTTTTATCAAATATTAGAGCCCATAAAACAGCACCTAAAAATTCATTAAAAATATGAACAATTCGTAGTTGGTCATGTAGTATTCGAATAAAATATCAGCAGACACACTTGTGTAACCAAAATTATCAAAATTCAAATTTTTATCTCATGTTTGGGATATAATAATTCTAATAACATCTTAGGTTGGTCTAAAAATTATACAAATTGACTTGGCAACATAATTTGTGTTCCTAAACTTGCCATAAAAATTTCAAATGGTTTCTAAAAAGGAAGATCATACTTGTGTACAAATGTGTACATCTCTCACATAGTTTCCTAGAATGTTATACTTCAACACTGAAGTTTTCCACACTTCACAAAATGTTCGAACTCATATACATTTGAAATATTAACACAACCTTGTGTTCACCTTAACATTACAAAATACAAAGTTTCATTAGTAATGGTTGTGTAAAACAAACATTATTTCTATGTTGTACTTGTAAGGAACAAGATAAAGACGTGTAAACAACATCCAAGAAATGGAGTTATATACGAAACAATGTTATAAATGAATAGAAGTTGATTTTAGAAAAATCAGAAATAAATATCATCAAATTTGGATTACGAATGACGAAGAAATACGTGATTCAAATCTTTGATTGCAGATGAAAAGGGGAAAAGCGAATTGTTCTTCATTCGAATAGAACTAGCACCGACCTGATGCGTTTTCCTAATAATATTGGGCCTTTCAATTTTAAGGCCCACACACGCCCACTCGCACTAGGGTTAGTAGGGAAAGACACCTCCCTCACGCAGTCGCCTCCTCACTCTCCCCTCGTGCCGTCGTCTTTCTCCCCCTCGCGCCGCCGCCTCTTCCTTCCCTCGCCCCCTCCGCTGCCGCTTCCTCACCCTCGCCTTCCTCCCCTCACCCCTCCCCCCCTCGCGACGTGACGCACGCTACACCCCTTCGCTGAGACGCGCGCCACACCACCCCTCACCTTCCAGCGACGACGATTAGGAGGAGGGATCCAGCCACGAGGTCGACGCGAGGACATGGTGACTAGAGATCCCTCCGCTCCGACAGTGACAAGGTGAACTGCATGCTAGAAATCCCTCCTACATCATTAATATACATTCTTGACTATGCTTAGTTAGGGTTTCGAGTTTCAAAATATATACTTGGCATTTCCCTTTGGATTCACTCTTATATTTGATTTTGCTCTTGTTCCATATGTACATTTGGACATTCTCTCCAAGTTGAATAAGTACCTCATCAGTAACAGAGGCAGCGGGCATCTTCCTCTTTAAAATGGTAAGGTCGTATTGCCTGAACTAATTTTTTGGTTTCTGAATTTTGCATTTATGTTAATGGTTTACCATAGAACCAATGAGATTATAGTGGGCTAAACTAGTTACTGTAATTGTTTTCTCATTTGTATGGTCTTGTACACAGTTCTGTGGGTGTTGATTAGATAAATGCTTAGCTGTTATGCATGGTTAACTAAAAATGTACTCTACTTGTCTCTTGTTGTAGCATGTCTCTTAGGAGAGCTAGCAGTATGGTCTGCTTTTTGTGCTATTCTTGGACACTGAGCTGACCTTTCTCATAATCCCTTGACAATTAATTCACAAGATAAATCTGTCAAGGACTATAGACTTGGGCAATTTGAAGAAGATGCATATAATGAAGAAGATGGATTTGCCATTGCTAGTGAAGAACAAGAGCAGGTGGGTGGGGCTACGGACCGAGCAGGCATTCACAGGAAAAGTGGTACTTGTTTGAAACCTATATGTAGAAACACTTGGAGTTCCAGGAAGGCATGAAAGAGCAGGCATTCAAGCTTTTGTGGAAGATTGCAGCCAAGGCATGGAGACAATTCAGATTTCAGCTTAGGCGAGATTTTGTCAGAAAAGGACTCGAGCCATTTGGAAAGCACGACTTTATCAAGCCGGAATAGTGGAAAGAGTTTGTGAAACAGCAGGAAACCGAGGAAGCCTCATCTGTTAGTGGCAAGTTCAAGTCACTTCGAAGCCTGAACACAAACGAGCACAGCGTGGGTCCAGCTGGTTATTCTGGGAAACTACCATAGTGGGAGGAAGAGGACAGGAAATTAGCTGCGGCTGGGATCGCCAACCCATATGATGCCTATGATGATCGTTCTAGGAATTGGGTGCGAGCAAGGAGTAAGCTAGTGGTGGAAGACGGTGTTGCCGTGATAGTGTACAACAAAGAAGCAAATGAAAATGTGGCTGCAGACATCATGGAAAAGAATGCACATGCAGAATCTTCAGGAATGACTTCATAGCTGAGGGAGAATGATGTGCTAAGTCAGTGCTTGGGCCGCCCCAAACAACCAGGTCGCGTGCATGGTGTCTCCAGCTACCAGGGCTGGAAGTTTGCATGGCCTCAGCACGCTTCCATGCACAGGAAGAGGAAGAGGGCCAGTACCGACTCATCAGTTGATAAGCAACAGATGAAGGAAGAAATCAAGCAAGAACTCAAGGTTGAGATGGAGAAGGATATGCTTGACATGATGGCACGAGGGTACCAGGTGGTGTTTGTACCAGTGTCCAATCACACAAGCCCTTCACCTGCCGGACTGAAGAGCAGCTGTGCGTCCGCAGATAATGTAGGTTTGATCAACAGCGCTACAGAGTTGTCGACAGAGGTAGTGCGCTATGACGATCCTACACAGGAAGACCTTATAGGCACGTTGAATGAACCCACAGACTGTGGCCTATGGATCATATTTCACGATGTTGAATGTGAAGCTGCAATTGGTGTGGTTCAGCCAGAGTAGACTACGCTACATACAGTCCCGATTCATAAAGACTGTGTTGTGGTCAAAGTGCTGCATGTATATGTTGTCTTTAGGGATCACACGTTGGAACACCCTCCTAATGACGAGGTGACGACACTTGGAGAAGCTTTACACCAAAGGATACAGTGGAAGAGGTGTCACATTCACATCAAGGGAGCACCAATTCCAAAATCTTGTTCGTACACTACGGTACAGATTCCTTCTAGTTCACAGACTATAGGACATGTTTCTTCCTCACATGGTTTCTCACTTCCTCCTCCTAGTCCACCCCTAGGACTGCAAATTACAGGACATGTTCCTTCCTCACCTGGTTCCCCACCTCCTCCTCCTCCACTCCCAGAACCGCAAATTATAGGATAGGTTCCTTCCTCACCTGGTTCCCCACCTCCTCCTCCACCGCCCCTAGAATCGCAAAATACAGGACAGGTTCCTTCCTCACATGGTTCTCCACCCCCACAACTGCAAAATACGGGACAGATTTGTTCCTCATATGGTTCCCCACCTCCTCCTCTTCCACCCCCACGACTGCAAATTACATCCCCACCTCCTCCTCATGAAACAACAAAACCTCCATTCCCAAACGAAAGTGCTCAAAACAATGATGCCAAAGCAGGAGCTCAGAGTCATGTGTTGGCTAATGTTGAGAAATCTGCCGACGATAATTCGAAGAAAGCTGCAGGTACATCTGGGCCCAATATCTCTGTAATAGCTGTTGGTCACACACCACCTGAGAAACCTTCTTCAGCCATCTCAAAGCAGCATGAAAAGAAACTCGCTGAAAATAAAAGGTTTACCAGAAAGCGATCTGAGAAACCTTCTTCAGCCATCTCAAAGCGGTAGGAAAAGAAACTTGCTAAAAATAAAAAGTCTCAGAAGCCTACCAGAAAGCCATCTGAGGATCCTTCTTCATCAGACAAGAAAGCCCTTGAGAAACCTTCTTCAGCCATCTCAAAGCAGGAGGAAAAGAAGCCTACCAGAAAGCCATCTGAGAGAAACGCCAAAAAGAAGGCGGCCAATGTTGCTATGACTGAGATTAACCCATGCTACAAATTTAGAAATAAAATGCTCAGTGCTGCTGAACTCAAGCATCCGGATACTGCTTCTTCTGTCACTAATCTCCACGATTTCTACATGGGACGTTGTAAGGACAAGGACGAGTCTCCGATTCAGGGCATAATATGGCCCAAGCACGGCTGGTGGCCTGTGAGAGAAGATGAAAAATACGAGCTGTTGTCTGTGATCATCAGTGACTTGTACGATCTCTTCAACTTGGATGCTTTGGATATGGGACTTCTCCGCTGTTTCATCATGTAAGTTGCTTGAAAAATTAATCTGCTTCGCACTAATCATTTTCTATCTAAATGTGCTTTCTACCTCAGTTCATCTTTACTATGTATGTTGCCTCGTTACATTTTGGTTTTTTCTTAATATTAGGAATATGGCTGTAGAAGTACGGCAGAAGAAGGATGAAGTTGCCTTCCTTGATTCTGAATGCTTTAGCAAGTCAAATATGGAAAATCACTTGGATTTTTTGTGTCCTATATGAAGCGTGCCTACTAATCATATGCTAAAAAGAGAGTCATCATTTCCTGCTATAACACTAGGCATCACTAGATTGCAGTGGCGATCCTTCCAAAGCAGAACATGGTCTTGTATCTTGATTCATATAGGATCCTAGGCACTGATTTCTCTGAGTTGGAACTTGCCATTGATGAGTAAGTTCTTTCTTTCTTAACCTGCAAACTTCCTCAACAAACTCTGCAGAGTTTATTAATGGTGCCCTAACCATTGTTGCATGTTCTGTTGTAGTGCTTGGAATAGTTACTGCGACGACAACAAGTTGCCCCGCCGCGCCTTGAAACATGACAAGGATGTTAATGTATGTATTACTTAGTATTTCCTGCATGTGGAAGCTAGTACTAAAGCTTGAGTTTATTTCTTCTCACCACTATTTGTCTTTGTATATTTATCGCAGTGCCACCAACAACCTCAAGAATCCAGAATCTGCGGCTTCTATTGTACCTATCACATACTTACATTAAAAAATAAATTGAAGTACCCTGAGGTACTTTCTTGGGATCTGCATTTGTAACACCTGCAACTGAGCACAGTTCTTACTTATTAGCACTGCACATGTTTGGTAACCACCTGTGTGCTGACAGCTGACATTGTTATATTCAGGCATTTCACCTACCTACCTATCCATTCCACAAAGAGAAGCTGCTCCACGTTAGGGAAAGAACTGCCTCATTCCTCATAAACCAGGTGATCACACCCTCAGGAAAATTTCACATTAATGATGCTCTGATGGCTCACATTGTATTTGTCACCAATCCTTATGGTTAAGCCAGTGATATTGTTGTGAACCTTACTTGTTAGATGAGGATGCTGAATGCCTAAATTTTGTCAGATGATGCATGTGAATTTTGTGGATTTCTATTCAGTTTGTGGAGTTTTATGAATATGGATGCTGGACCTAATTTTTGTGAAAGTAGACAATGCGTCTCCTTTGATCGAGACAGAGGAGACGCAAGTTCACAGTACGCGTCTCCTTTGGTCAAGACAGAGGGAGACGCGTACTGACAAGATGTGTCTCCTTTGGTCAAGACAGAGGGAGACGCGGGTTCACAGCAGGCGTCTCATTTCGTCGAGACATAGGAGACGTGTACTGACAAGACGTGTCTCCTTTGGTCGAGACAGAGGAGACGCGCACTGACAAGACGCGTCTCCTTTCGTCAAGACAGAGGAGACGCGCACTTACACGACGCGTCTCCTTTCGTCAATACAGAGGAGACGCGTCATGGAAGTATTTTCCGCGTCTTCGATGTTGAGTTCATGTAACGGGCTCGGTTTCTATGCCCATTACCAAAGGTTCATGTGGGCCCAGAGAAATAGACATTTCAGGTGACCGGTAACTAGTTTCGGTAAACGGTCTTTGTTAGATGCCCATTACTAATACGTGTTATGAGTAACAGGCTCAGTGTCTGCGCCCGTTACCAAAGGCTCCGGTGGGCCCGGAGAAATAGTCATTTCAGGTGACCGGTAAGTAGTTGTGGTATCGGTCTTTGTTCGACGCCCGTTACAATTACGTGTCATCAGTAACGGGCATCGGCCCGTTACCTTTGTTGGCTCATTTGTAACGCTTGATTGGTAACGGACGTTTTGCCTGTTACCAATAGTCATTCACACCTGTTACCAATGTCTGTTTTTCACGTAGTGTCGCCTCCCGTCCACCTCTGTCGAGACGGGAGGGAGGCCGCTTCGGCTTTTTTTCTCGCAGACTGTTGGATCCATATTTGAAATTTATTTGAGCCTTAAATAAATCCTTAAAAAATTCAGGAATGTTTTTTATGATTTAATGTGATGCAATTTAGGGTGTGACAACAGATCCTCAATCTGCATCTATTCAGTATTCACAAGCATATTTATCTTTTTCGTTTCATCTCGCACAATATTTTGTTGGTCCAAACCTTTTTGGTTGATTTTTGGTGCACGCATTTTGATTTTTTTTTAAGTGGGAGCATGGGTGTAAGTGAAGTCGTGGGAGCACGGAGCATGTGAAGCGTGGTGGGAGCACAAAAGACATTCTCATCATATAAAGCAACACAGTAGACCATACAATAGGGGGAAATAAGAAATACAGAGTAGTAAATGATTTATTCAGTTGAAACCATATACATGAAAAAATACAGACATTTTCATCATATCCACAAAGGAACTAATTAAGGAAGAACTTAGAGAGAGAGAGTATGTGATGAAGCAACTTATCAACGGCTTGCTGAGAAGAACCATCACTCTCGAGGCACATTCGTGCTTTCTCCTTCAGATTCTTTGCTCTTTCTCTTATATCCATTCCAACCTTTTCTTCCATGAGCACAGTGATTGCCCTCTCGATCTTCCCCCGTTCAAGCACACCCTCCAACAAAATCCCTATCTTCCACCAATCCACCACATACCTCCCGTTTAATAGCTGATCTCCTATGTGAGGCCTCGATAGCATCGGTACCCCCTCGGAGATGCCCTCCAGGGTAGAGTTCCAACCACTATGAGTCCAGAAGCCACCGATGGCAGGATGGGCCAGCACCTCCTGTTGCGGGGCCCACTCGATCACCTTGCCCCTGCCTTTCACTGCACTCTCGAACCCTTCAGGCAGCTCTGGTTTCTCCACCCCAAGCACAAGGCCGCGTCGAACCACCCATAGAAACGGCTTACCGCTATTGGCTAAGCCCCGTGCTCCCTCTATAAACTCATATTGAGTGACATGAACCACACTACCAAAGCTCACATATAGCACGGAGCCTGAGTCTTGTGTGTCTAACCACTCGAGGCAGGTGCAATCTTGGTTAAGTAGGCTAGTTCCAACACTACCAATAGACCCAAGTTTATGAAGTGGGCCTATGGCAAAAATTGGAATGCCCTTGTTGACAAGGTCATCATGGATCATCTTGAGCTCGTGGGGTTCAAGAGCTTCAAATGTGTTGAATATTGCACCTGAAGAATTATCTATGGTCTTTGCCAGATTCAACAGCATCAGCCTGACTTTGTTGGGGAGTTGGCATCACTATAGGAGACGGAGGCTTCCCCGAGTGCCAAATGCACTCGGGAAAGACCCATAAACACTCGGGGAAGCCTTCCCCGAGTGCAACACTCGGGGAAGAGCTTCCGGGGATGCCTCTCACGGGGAAGAAGCCTTCCCCGAGTACCGAAAATCGCACACTCGGGGAAGCCTTCCCCGAGTGCCTTCCTAGCACTCGGGGAAGATTTGACGCCGTCGGTGCCGTCCGCCTTTTTTTTTTTTTGAAAAATCCTCTTCCCCGAGTGCAACACTCGAGGAAGAAATTTGTTTTTTTTAAAAAAAACCTCTTCCCCGAGTGCAACACTCGGGGAAGAAATTTATTTTTTTTTAAACCCTCTTCCCCGAGTGCAACACTCGGGGAAGACATTTGCTTTTTTTTAAAAAAAAACTCTCTTCCCCGAGTGCTTGTCCTAGGCACTCGGGGAAGAAATTCGGCAGTTTTTTAGGAAAACCCTCTTCCCCGAGTGCCGCTGCCCAGGCACTCGGGGAAGCCGCCTCTTTTTTTTTGCTTTTTCGTGTAAACAACAAAGCATATATATATACACACACATACGTCGATCATATGTACTACTCCAGAAAGTAAATATTTTCAATACACATCAATTCTCATATCAAGATCGGAGGACAAGGTTCCATCTCATTAAACCTAATCAGCTAAAGTTACAATGAGTTCTTGCAATGAAATAAGTTTTTGAACTATAGTCCTATTTTATCTAGGAGAACTTGGCGACTACGTCCTATGGCCGCAGCAACACCTACTGCTCCAAGCCTCCAATGTTCCACTGCACCTGCCACACCTGATGCAACAGAGATGTATGTCTTTAGGTAAATATGAATTCCTTTCAGAAATTATTGAGGCAGCCAAAAAACATAAATTTGCTGAACTCGAATTCCTTTCAACTACATGTGAGGCACAAGAAGTTTTTTAAGATTTTCATAAAAAGAATTTTTTAAGACACTGCAAGGTTCACTCTTAGTCTACAATTGAAATTATAATGATCAACTACAATAGTCTATTTCTGAAAGTGGAGTACAATGACGATGAGATCAAGATTATATGATGTGTTCAGACAAAAAAATCAGACTATTGACTAACAGGCTATGGTCACATAAGCCATATGCCCCTATATTTAAATTATAGTATCAAAATATCAAGAAAATGCTATCACTGGTTGATAAATGGAACAAACAGCTGCACAACTATTTACAACTATGTTATATGTCAAAATTTCTGGCACGAAGCCCAACATATCAACAAATCCGGCATGAAGGCCGACACATCAACAAATCCGGCACGAAGGCCATCACTAGGTTTGACACTAAGCATGAGAAAAGTAAGTAAAACAACCGTACTCATACTCACCAGAGATGTTGCTATTCAAGCCCACAATCTATATGATTTGCACTGATGCAAGTGCATGATTTGATTATGGAAAATAATTTTCTATACAATATAGCAATAATTGATCAGCAGGATTTAACTTTCTTAAAAGCACATGTTAGTGTCGAAAGGCACATTGGGCATGCAGCAATGCAAACATAATAGTAAGGAATGAGAGGCGTACATTTTTCCTCTGAAGATATTGCCGCACCTTTAAGCTGTCCATGTGAAAATTACCTCCAGCAATAGAATTATTGGGAAACAATGTTAGGATTTTCAAGTTTAAATTTATATTGCTATGCAAATGACAAGCTATTGAATGTGTAAAGAAGTTTAAAAAGTTGGTGGCTGCTTGGAGAGTAGGTCTGAACTCAGTTGTCAAGTATCATGTCGGCCAAAAAATTAAAGTGAAACTAATAACATGTTGTACCACAGGTCAAAACATCCTAAACTCTTGCAATGCAATTATAACTAAATGATTTTTCATATATGGGCTGAACTCTTGCAATGCAATTATAACTCACACCATACCTTTCATTATCATGTGAAATTGTTATCTCTTTGGTCTCACGAACCTGGCCTTTGGGGCAACACAAGTTTTACAATATTATCATCCCGCGAGCTGATCACAAACAATAAGAAAAAAAAAAGGTACGCAAGGACATGAAGAAATAAAAAAATGCACTATTGCTCCTTCATCCATTCCTGATAAAAATTCTACTCCCACTAGTCCTTGGCTGCTCAAAGAACAGAGGAATGGTGGTTCCTCTCCTAGCTCCCCAGATGTTGTTTTTATGGTATTAAGACCATTGAAAGGATACTGAAGACAAACCGTTTCTCTGAACTGGCTGCTGATGGCACTGGATTTTCAATGGAAAGGGTGCTCAATATGAGCGTGCAGGCTAATGTGAATTTGATACCCAAGCATACAAATGACACAGAATCCCTGGAGCAATTTTGCAAGGACACAGTAATCACCATCTGGCACTATCATGGTGGAGGCACTGTAAGCTAGTATTTGCTTGACTAAAGCAACAATGTAAATTGTCAATTTTAGGATAGCACATACAACTAGAAGGCGAAAAAACAATGGCAAGGTAACATAGCCACTGAAATATTGTAGAAAAAATATGACACATCTCTATAACACTGCTCTATCTGCACTCCACCAAATATGTTGGGTATATATCGCAAATTCGCTACAAAATTCACTAATCACTATCATCTATGCATTCAATCACCACGAAAAAACAGATCGACTATTGCAGATGAGCAGATAGGCGGAAGAGGTTAGCGTTTTCGGTAGGCTCAACCATACCGTGGCCCATAGAGGCGAGTTTGGCGGTGGCGGTGTGGCCGGCACATCAGTGGCCAGAGGTCGTCGTTGGGAGGCCGGCAACGAAGGGCGTCAGGACGCCGTGCTGCTGCGGGTCGGACCGCCGTGCGGTGGTGCCGCGCGGACCCCACCCCCAGGCGAGAGGATCCGGCGGCGACGTTCCCTCCCTTCACCAGAAACCGCCGTCGCTCCCCTTCCTTCGCCATGAAGCGTCGCGGCAGGGCGACGGCGGGGGCGGGACGCGCCGGCGGAGCCGGGGCGCGGCGGCGGGGGCGGGGCTCGCCAATTGCCTGCGGTGGCGGCGCAGCGACGGGACGCGGGGCTCGCCGGCCGCCTGCGGGCGTGGATCTGCGTGCTGCGGGCGGCAGCGTCTGAGGGAGGGGTTGGGGGTTGGGGCCGCGGGGGTGGGTGGGGGGATGTCTAGGGTTCAGTTAATGGGCCAGGGGGGACGTGGGCCTGCTGGCCTATCTTCCCCGAGAGCCATGGAGCCTCTTCCCCGAGTGCCCCCAGGTCTGGCACTCGGGGAAGCGTCTCTTCCCCGAGTGCCAGCAAAGGCACTCGGGGAACTTTCTTTTTTTTTTAGTTTTTTTGCTCCATTTTTATTGCGAGGTCATCCTATATTATTTGAAACTCCTTCCTCAAGTTTGGGGTGATTTTAAATTTTTTGGTATATTTCATTAATTTTTTTCATTTTGTTGAAGTTTTTTGCATACTTCAAATTTAACTACGGGTGCATGAAGTAATGAAATTTCTTGATTCAAAAAATGATATTCATTATATTTGGTGTATGTTGATACCGTATCTAGGACCTCACATGAAATTTTGAGCATCTTGTTTCCGTAATATGACGAACAACTTGCAGGAAAAATATTTGTAAATTATATAAAATCCGAACGAAGTCCGAAAATCATGAAACTTGTCTGGGTGTCATGTTATGGCATGTAGAGGCTGTGTGACAAAATGGAGAAGATTTCGAGCAAGTTGGGACGTCGGATGCCTAAAACCCCGACATCTCCACATGTGTTATCGCAGTGATCACATGTGGAGATGTTTCGGTTTTAGACATCCGTCGTCGCAACTTGCTCGAAATGTTCTCAATTTTGTCACACAGCTTCTACATGCCATAACATGACACCCAGACAAGTTTCATGATTTTCGGACTTCATTCGGATTTTATATAATTTACAAATATTTTTCCGGTTGTTCGTCATGTTACGGCAAGAAGATGCTCGAAATTTCATGTGGGTTCCTAGATACGGCCTCAACATACCCCAAATATAATGAATATCATTTTTTGAATTAAGAAATTTCATTACTTCATGCACCTGCAGTTCAAATTTGAAGTATGCAAAAAAATTCAACGAAAAGAAAAAAACTAATGAAATATACCAAATTTATTCAAAATTGTCCCAAATTTGACCAAGGAGTTTTAAATAATGTGGGAAGGCCTCACAAAAAAATGATGCAAAAAAACAAAAAAAACAAAAAATCTTCCCCGAGTGCCTTCCCCTAGCACTCGGGGAAGCAGGCCTCTTCCCCGAGTGCCTACCCCTAGCACTCGGGGAAGGGTCTCTTCCCCGAGTGCTAGGGTAAGGCACTCGGGGAAGATTTTTTTTTTGCATCAATTTTTTTGTGAGACCTTCCCACATTATTTAAAACTCTTTGGTCAAATTTGGGACAATTTTGAATAAATTTGGTATATTTCATTAGTTTTTTTCTTTTCATTGAATTTTTTTGCATACTTCAAATTTGAACTGCAGGTGCATGAAGTAATGAAATTTCTTAATTCAAAAAATGATATTCATTATATTTGGGGTATGTTGAGGCCGTATCTAGGACCTCACATGAAATTTCGAGCATCTTGTTGCCGTAACATGACGAACAACTTGCCGGAAAAGTATTTGTAAATTATATAAAATCCGAACGAAGTCCGAAAATCATGAAACTTGTCTGGGTGTCATGTTATGGTATGTAGAGGCTGTGTGACAAAATTGAGAAGATTTCGAGCAAGTTGGGACGTCGGATACCTAAAACCCCGACATCTCCACATGTGTTATCGCAATGATCACATGTGGAGATGTCTCGGTTTTAGACATCCGTCATCGCAACTTGCTCAAAATGTTCTCAATTTTGTCACACAGCCTCTACATGTCATAACATGACACCCAGACAAGTTTCATGATTTTCGGACTTCGTTCGGATTTTTTATAATTTACAAATACTTTTCCCGCAAGTTGTTCGTCATGTTACGGCAACAAGATGCTCGAAATTTCATGTGGGTTCCTAGATACGGCCTCAACATACCCCAAATATAATGAATATCATTTTTTGAATTAAGAAATTCCATTACTTCATGCACCTACAGTTCAAATTTGAAGTATGCAAAAAAATTCAATGAAAAGAAAAAAAATTAATGAAATATACCAAATTTATTCAAAATTGTCCCAAATTTGACCAAGAAGTTTTAAATAATGTGGGAAGGCCTCACAAAAAAATGATGCAAAAAAATAAAAAAATCTTCCCCGGGTGCTAGGGGAAGGCACTCGGGGAAGAGGCTTGCTTCCCCGAGTGCTAGGGGAAGGCACTCGGGGAAGAGTATTTATTAAATAGCTCCGTCCATTCGCGCTGTTAAGTACCACTTTTCGTCCGTGAGTGCCTCTCTTCCCCGAGTGCAACACTCGGGGAAGATTTTCTTCCCCGAGTGCCCGATTTTTGGCACTCGGGGAAGCATTTGGCACTCGGGGAATTTCACTTCTCCCGTAGTGCATGGGTCAAACAAGTCCCGCGCTTGTAGTGGTGGCAGTTCCTTCACGGGTAAGAGTAGGTTGGACTCTGAAATGAAATAGAAAAATGTTGCATTGCATCCTTGTACAACAAGTAATCTGGTCCATTAGAGAATTTTTCAAGTGAACAATCTTAATTGTTTTAATTTGCATACTTTAGCAGTCAAAGCTGGTAGTAGCTGCATACCCTCGAACAAGATAGTGTTTGGCTCAACCTCTGGTAACACAAATGGAATTGAAATCAGGTTACGGGAATCAAAGGTGGGATGAGTGATTGTTGTCTTTGTTTGGCTGCCTAATGTAACGGTATCAAATCACAGAGAAGAGTGTGGACCAGTCCAAGCAGCAGTGTCGTGGACACAGGGAAGTGTTTACAGCCGCTGATGGGTGTAATCGGATATGAATAGCCTGGTATTGGATTACGCGGTATCCGATTACTGGCTGCACCGAACCAAATATATTTAACGTAATCTATTAACCTTCGCAATCTGATTACGTTACAAATCTCCCAACCAAACGCTATCTAAGTTTTGAGAACACATATATTTAATCGACGAAACAGAGTTTATAGTTCTAATATCTTCAGTCAGATACAACGTAAGTTTGTACTGCTACGAACCTTGCGCTGGCAAATAGCCCTTCTCGAAGAGCATGTCGAAGGACCTGAACAATCGGTAGCAGGCCGCGCTGCAGGTGTAGAGCACGAGCGTCGGGAGCCCAAGTCCCGCCGCCGCCTTCTGCACGGCGCTGAGCGCTACGTCAATGATCAGGCACCCCAACCGGGGCACCCCCTCCTCCGACGGCCTTAGCAGCGACGCGAAGCCCTCCGGCTCCGCCTCCACGGCGGCGTTCATGGCGAGGATCCTGTCCATGCCGTCCTCGGTCGCGGCAGCCGCGTCCGAGATGGCGTCGGGCACGGCGACGAAGGAGAAGTCCGGGTGGCGCGCGGCGTCCGGGGCATTGTAGGCCGTGTGGAGGACGGTGATGGCGAGCCCTCGCGCGTGGAGCGCGCCGGCGAGCTGCAGCATCGGGCTGATGTGGCCTTGGAACGGCAGCGGGAACAGTGCGACGCGGGAGGTGCGCCTGTCTGCTCCGGCCATTCTCGTCGGCTGGCGGCCGGGGACGTTACTCGAACTAGATCCCTAGCTAATAAGTAGTAGTAACTCTACAGGATATCTCGATCGGTCGAAATGGTAAATACATATAATAAGATTCGCCAATGGGCAATGCCGTGAAGCTTCAAGGCAATTTCGTGTAAGAAATATCAGGCAGTTGAATGTGATGGCCACTGTCCGAATGGTAGAAATGGCCAACAATTTCACAGAAGAACGTTTCGGAACTAACTGGTTCAATGGTTTATGGTTCACCCTATGGTCATTCTGCAAAGTTGAAAGTTAGTCCTGGTACTACAAAATAGGGGTGAAAACGGGCTGGAAAAGTTCCGGACCATTTTCATCCCTACTCCAAAATACCACCCTAATCAATCTGTCCCGGTCAACATGGAAATTCCCGACATGGATTTCTCGCAACTGCTCGCGATGGTTGGTATGTATGTATGATGCTAGCTAGACCAAATCAAGCCCAACAACATAATTTTTGTAAGCCCAAGCGCATCACCAGTATAGAAGATCGCCTAAAAAATACACCAGTATAAAAATTTTGTCCCGTGCAACAATCAGTAAATGGTCGCAAGTTTCTAACTTTAGCTTATAAAAAAAACCTTTAAATGTTATTAAAATCAAATAGATATACAATTCATACTTGGTAATATAAAAATTATATAAAGGTTGCTGGTTCTAAAGATGTTTCTAGATAAAAGACTTTATACACAAAAAGTTTTTTTTTAAGAAAAGACCTTCAGGCCCAGCTTTAATATAAAGCAAAGGAACCACTGGAGATACCAGTTTTTACAAGGATTCAGGCACTGAGAAAAGCTACCTAGGAACAGATAGCAAATCACTGTCTAAATTCTCACTCTACCAAAAGGACATAAAAGGACAGTCACCAGAAATAAGGGATACTCAAACATAACCAAACTTCAACTACTATCTTATTAAAAGACAGAGAACAAAATAAGCGAGGAAAGATCTGGTCTTGCTCGCAGCACCAAGCTTCATTCTTCAGACCTTAAGGATGATAGTCGAAGCTTCAACTTTTGTATCACCGATTCGATCAAAAGTTGTTCCGTCTCTTTGTTCAGGATCTTCCACTTCTGCGAATACGAAATAGCATGATATAGCCCCACATTGTGTGACGACACCACTACATATTGGAAAACAAACTCATTACAAATCAACCAAAGACTCCAAGCCACACAACCGAAAAGATAGAGAATGTTTTTTGTTTGTCTGTTAGAGCTTTCTCTACAGAAATCTCGCAGATCTTCAGCACAAAAAGGTGGGAGTCTAAAATATCTCTACAGACACACCAACAGATTTGTGCCATAGCACACTGGAAGAAAATATGATCAGTGGACTCTGTTTACCCACAAAGTTTACACTCAATTGAACCAAGCCAATTTCTTTTTTTTTCAATTGTTCAGAAGATTGAATCTTATCATTAATAATTTGCCAAAGAAAAATTTTAATCTTTAAAGGAAATTTAGTTCTCCAGACACACATAAGCCATCTATTGGTGAAACCTGTGAAAGTAAGTTCAATGTAAAGAGATGAGGTGGTGAAAACCCCAGATCTCTCTAAAGCCCAGCTCACTGAATCAGTGGAGTCTGATAATTGAACACCCTCTATTAAATTTATGATCTCTATCAATTCTGCTTCCTCTCTATTTCTAAAATTTCTTCTGAAAGTCAGATTGATATCACCTTGACACAGCACTCCATTCACTGACCATTCTTGTTGATTACATATCTCAAGGATGTTGGGGAATGCAATTTTTAAAGGACAATCTCCAATCCAAACTTCATGCCAGAAACGTGCTTTTTCCCCATTACCAATTATGTATTTAAACCCTCTAGAGCAACTATCATTTACTTCTTGCAAACTCCCCCAAAACTGAGAACAGTTCGATTTCTGGCAGCTGAAAAAAACCTTTATCTCCAAGATATTTCTTCCTGAGGAGGTTACAACAAATATTATTTTCTCCACTCTCAATTATAAAGATCCATTTAGCTAAATAAAATGTTTAAGATTGCTAATAAAATGTTAGTGCATATGTTTTCAATGCGGTCATACGGGAGCGACAATTATTTGGTATATTTTGTTTACAGCAACCACAATGCGATATATTATTAAATATCTATAGAAGACAACTGGTCGACAACTTCCTCATCATCGAAGTTTAGGAGTTAGCACATCTTTCAACATTGCGAATCATACAAAACATGCATGTACTAATGAGGAGACTATGTGCTCCTCTATGTAATGTAACTGTTAATTTTGCATTGGCTACTAAGTTTTCTTATCCTAAAATGTCTCCAAATTTTTTTCAAAAGAATCACAATAATAGAATCTCATACTGTAACATCCCACTTTTTAGAGCATTTTAAACATAATAGAGATATGGATTTTTTTAAAAATCTTTAAAATAAACCTATTTTCTTTTTCCCAAATGTTTCAAAATCTTTTATAAATAAAAACAATGCATTGAATCATCATATGTGTTGCATTTGATTGCTCTAGAAATCTAATTCTAGTTTTTTATAATCTTAGAAATACCTACTCTAAAATCCTAGAATTATTATCTGATTCAAATTCAAATATTAATTCTATCTAAACGTCATCCCTCCCAAAATACTGTTTTTTAGATTACACAGTATAACGCAGACGCTCACAACACGCACGCACACTCACCCCTATGAATACACGTACGCAAACCCTACCCTTATGAGCACCTCCGAAGGACTGAGCACCGGCAGATCTGGAGAATCTCGAAGTCACCACTGGCGCCTCGTCGTCGACGGGAACGTCGCTTACCACTTAATGCATAACACCAGAAAATCCCGGAATAAATCTAGGAAAATGTGCGAACACCAGGATACCCTGGTGGGTAGCGTCCCACTGGACCGTCCTACCATTGGACTACAAGCCCATTCGCCCCTCCCAAAATACTTTGACATGCTTTCCAAATGCATGTCTATGCATACCCTTTGAAATATGTGTATATACACATAATTATACATATGTATACATCCCTTCTTAAATACCAAATCTACCAAGACACAAAACTAGTTGTGGGCCATTTTCCTTTCTCCAAAGACCTTGTACAGTTCTGATGGCACAGCAATAACCTATCACCAGTAATCACTTGATAAACATTTCCACAACACAGTTTCGGCCCCTTCGGTGTGTAAGTTTCCCTTCATGAAAGTGTGCAAACAGCAACATGTTGTCCCTTCATGAGTGCTACATGGCAAGAGTTACCAGTTGATGTTATAGAGAACCCTCAGCTTCAATTTAGGTACCGCCTTCAATAAGCCTGTTTAGTTGCCAAAAATTTTTGGTAGCCTCTTCGAAGGTCTATTAGAGATAAAAAATGTAGACTAATTACAAAACTAATTACACAAATGGACGGGAAATCGCGAGACGAATCAATTAAGCCTAATTAATCCATCATTAGAGATTGTTTACTGTAGCATGACGTTGTCTAATCATAGCATAATTAGGCTTGTTAGATTTGTATCGAAAAATTAGGTAGGGGTTATGGAATAGGTTTTGTCATTAATTCACATTTAATACTCCTAATCAGTGTCCGAAGATTGATGTGACGGGTAGTTGGGAAAATTTTTTGGAACTAAACAGACCCTAAGAACTACCATCCACGAGGGCAACCGCCCTGTTTGGTTGACTGATGTTGATTTGTCGTGCGAAAAAAATACCGCTGGCTAACAAATGCCAAGTGGTTGATGTTGATATTTTGTGAGAGAAAAATAATGCTGGCTGGTAAACCATGCGAACAAGCTGAACAAGGCTGCACAGTGCAGTGTGGGAACACACTACCATTCCAACACTACCAGCAGAAAACAAGCTAGCGCTGTAGCAGCAGTCAATAACTGTATACCATATCTGATTCCTGAATACCAGATACACCACAAGAGATTGATCCCTCCATGTCTTTCAAGCATTAGAGTGCTATCACAATCAGCAACATATATTGTTGCCAGCAGATCACAGTTCAATATTCCTGGACTCAAAAACCAAGAGTTGATACAACGTAACAGCTGCCTTATATAGTTGTGCTAAGAGATTACAGTGTTTGCTTACAATGCAAAGAATGAATCAGTGTCTGCGTATAAATAATAGCATCGCCATATAGTTTGTGTGAATAATGTTCCCTCAAACAAATGATAATTTAATCTAATTCAATAAACACCACGTATAACAAACGCAAAATTCACAATTTACACTGCTGCCCGGCACCACAGGCAAGAGGGAGGCTTCACAGTTTGTTGTCTGCAGCAGGCGCGGGCACTGAAGAAGCTAAACAGGGGCGTAGCCTTGATACAACCTTCTTCATCTACAACAAAAAATTCCCATCTAGCCTCCTCAGGTATTTACACGAGGGGGTAGATCTTGATTGAGCCTCTTCAAAGAGGGGTCTCATGGTCCTGATCAGCACCTCAGCAGTTCACGCCGCATTGCCCCAAAGCAACAGCTTTCTGCGTTGGGGAGATGAAAGGGTCGATCTTCACCCACAGTAGGGAGAAGATAGACGCAAGGAGGATGGACCAGACAATGACAATGGTTGGCGTGCGGTTCTGCCTGCCCATGAGACCCTTGAGGAAGGGGTACAGATGGAGGATCACCCAGATTGAGAAGAACAGCTTTCCAAACAGCGGACCCCAGGATTGGTAACCACTGTTAATGGCATACGAAATTCCCGCCACCATCCCAACCAGGTTAATGACAAGCACAGTGGTCGGAGGGATGAGCAAACTTGTCCACTTGAACACATATAGCTCAGCAAAGTCGCCATCCTCATCAGATGCCTTTGAGGTAACTGTGAAGTTGGTATCAATCCCGGCCAAAACTTTCAGCAGACCCTGGAACACGGCGAAGAGATGGGCAGAGGTACCACCAATAACCCAAAACTGTTCATTTCTCCACCAATCTTCAATGCCAACACCACTCCATCTGAGCTCCAATATGCCAGTAGCAAAAATGGAGGCGAAAAGAAGAATGAAGAACATCCCAGCATAATTACTAATCTGCACATCACAAAAATATATGATCGTTAGAGATTTAGCAGAAAAACAGAGCTTTGCTGAACTTGAAGTGAGGACAACACGAAACCGTTGTTCACTAGGATCCATAAACCACAAATATAATAATTCAAACAACAGACTATTGAATAAGGAAAATGCTAAGGGGAACAGGTACTAGTTATGGCTATATGTTGCGCACTTGTACCATGTGTTAGTTCAACGTAATAACAGTTATACAGGTTAGAGCAGTGATACAATAAAAGAGCATGGAGAAAAAACTAAAATATTGAACAACAGAGCAAGGAAGTCAGAGGATATCATGTGACTAACCTCAGGAATGATAAATTTATTGGTAAGGAGACAGATAGCAGGAAGCACGCAATAGGCAATAAGTGGAATGGATGTGATTGGATAAACAATGGTGTTGATGTAAGCCAGCCTCTCCAGAAGCTTCAACCGCCCGTTGTAGCCATACCAGATAGGACAATGTCTGCTAAGCAGAATTTCAACTGACCCAAGAGCCCAACGGAGCACCTGATTTAGACGATCGGAAAGATTGATTGGTGCAGAACCCTTGAAACAAGGCCGTGGTGGCATGCAGTAGATCGACTGCCAGCCTCTTGCGTGCATTTTAAACCCAGTCAGAATATCCTCCGTAACGGAACCATAGATCCAGCCAATCTGAAACAACATAAAAAAGGGGAAAAAATCATATTTCTGAGGCCTGGAATGGGAAAAGCGATTCTATGCCACAATACAAGTTAAATAACTATATAACATGAAAGAAAGAGGAAGCTTTGCTTTCCACACTAACCTCTTTTCCCCATTCAGTTTTGTCCTCGTACCCACAGCTGATGACATGGATAGCTTCCTTTAGTAGAGAAGCTGGGTTTGTTGAAGGTGGTATGCCACCTTGAGTCATAAAGGTGGATGCAATGAAAATTGGAGACTGCCCAAAGCGTTTCTCCAATTTCCTCTGGGACATAAGCACTGACCTTTCATCCTCATAACCTATTGGGATTCCAAAAGTAAGATTAGCAGGAGCCAGACAACTTGAGTAGCTTTTTTGTTTTGTTCTTTTATGTCAAAAAATTAGACTAAGAGAAGCATGGTTGGGAATGCAATAAGCAATGACTATTCTCAGATCTCTAAGAATAAAAGTAAGGTACAGCAAACACACACCTTCAATTCCCTCTTCGATGTCTTCCATGTTGAAGATGGGAGCTGAAGATTCTGTTCTCTTCATAATACGGCTTTGGCTATCCATATAACTCTTGTTCTTTTTCTTCCTTCTACCACAGCAGCTCTTAATAACAATGTTAGGTTCCAGATCTGCTTCAGTCAATACAGGGTCATAGCCATACAAAGCCTGCCTATTGAAACAACACCCTGTTCCCACATAAACTGGACCCTGGATGCCATCTAGACCTTTCATGTTGATCTGCAAAACAAATATCATGTGAGCTATGAAAAATTGGTTTTGATGATAAACAAAGACACAACCACTCCATCAGACTTACATCAAAGAAAACTATGTTGCGATTAGCATATCGATCATGCAAGTCAATGCCATCGAATCTTTGTGGAAACTGTACATAACAAGTTTTCCTTCCTAGTGCAGGATCCATCATGAAGCACATTGCTTCTCTAAGAGCTTTGCTGCTGTTGAAATAGTGGTCACAATCCACATTAAGAAGATAGGCACCATTTGTAAGCACAGCAGATACACGAATCTGCCCACCAGCAAAAAGGGATATAGTTAGTATAGAATACTAATACAGTGCATGGTGTAGATGTGAATTCATGGAACATAAACATACCAATGCATTCATTGCACCAGCCTTCTTGTGATGCTGGAAGCCTGGTCTCTTTTCACGAGATACATAGACAAGGCGGGGTAACTCATTTCCATCAGTGTCAAGCCCACCACTGTGCCCCAAGAACACCTGATTTCCACATAGAGCAAGTTCAATAAGATCCAAGTTTCATTCAATTTTGTTTAAAGAAATGGCTTCATTTAAAGTAAAAGGCACCTGAATCATGCCAGGATGATCCCGTGTATTATTCCCAGGCCAAGCAGTTCCATCAGCCATGGTCCAACCTTCTTCAGGCACTTTCTGTGCTTTGGCAACAAGGGCATTGATTCTTACTTTGAATTCTTCATACTCTCTCTGAAACAAAGCATACCCAAAGTTAAAACATAAGCAACAGGTACAGCAACAGCACAGTAGTGCAACTATGAGATGTCTAGCTTACCTTCATTGCTCGCCTTTCCTTAACAAATGAAGGTTGGATTTTGTCCTTTAGGTAATCTATTTTTTGAGCAAAGTAAAATTCTGGAGCTCTTGGTTCAATGTTGTGCTTTTTGCAGAAGGGAACCCACTTTCTAGCAAATTCCGCAGTTTCTGAGAGAGACTCAAAAGTCAACATAGCTGAACCATCATCAGAAACATAGCATGACACTTTGTCAACAGGATAATCCACAGCAAGAATGGACAAAACAGTATTGGCTGTGATCAATGGAGGTTCCTTCAGTGGATCCACTGTACTGACAAACACATCAATGGGAGCCAGCTGCGATGGCTCTCCCTCTCTATCATACCTGTAACATCAGAATTAGGCATATCAACATAAGGAGCAATTCAGTGCCTAAAATCTTGAAGAAATGTGCACCAGTGTTGCAGCTTACCTCAATGCAAGCCTGTCAAGGTATGTCTCACGGTTGATTGGGTGCCATTTTGGGAACTGGTCAAGAAGCCAAGACAAGGCAAACCAAACCTCGCAGATAACAGATACTAGCCACAATCCATAAGCATCACGCACTGGATGTGTGACACGATACTGGAAGAAGAAGCACAGGATGATAAGACGGAGAATGATCACTACGCGGTAAAGATTGAGCTGGTTTGAGGGAAGCGGCACAATACGGCTCAGAGGTAGCCGTGCATCATCAACCCTGCCACAAAGAAATTACAGATATCTCAGTTTCTTTGAAGCAAAATCTACACTATAGGGAGTATAATAACATGGGAAAGGAAAGTAGTTTATACATTTGCATATCTTCGCCATTTGAGCCAGTTCCCTCCATGTCTCCTCCTCTTGCCTCTGGATATTTATTAGTCACTTGCATCATATTTTTGTCCTGTTTAACCCTCCAGCTCTCAACTCTTTCCTTCCAGTCAACACTGTTAAGCCCATAGGAATTCAAGTCCTTCGAGGGGTCCACAATCCTCACAGGAACTGAAGTCATAGTAAAGAAATATTAACACTTCCCAACTAACATGCGCATAAATTTTCAAAATTTAGCAATGTATGATGTATGATAGAATACCTGGGACGCTTGGATCAACATAGCTAGATGTTGGACTGCGGATAGAATGACGATCAGGGGAAGCATCAGGGATCTCTCCAGATATCTGAAGACAAAATATCAGTACGTTAATTGGTAAGAGCATATACTCAAATGGAAACAAGTATAATAACACGAGTAAAAGAACCACTTCCGAGTAGTGAACAATGCACCACATTATCAAGATTAGCATCGATAAATGAACATGAATGACATATTATACCTGCTGCCCACTTGTCAGGCGAGGAATCCGATGATGCGGCTCATGGCGAGCAGATGAAGACAGATCAGCATCATCTCCTTGAGCATGCAGGTGCCACTCTGGGCCTTTCCCATTGCCTTGCTTATAGTTGAATTCATTGTCCAGGTCATCAACATCTTCTTCCTCATCATCACCGTGAACCCGAGGGCTACCTGAATTTCATCCAACAGAAAGTAAGAATAATCTGTTAATTACTGTATTTGAGAATGAAATGGATTAGAAGGTCTAATCTTGGTTGTCAACATCATAAGGAATGTCCCGTATACTGGAACCTTTTGTTTACACAAAGTAAACACATGATGTGGACTCCCTGATGCTGTAACATACAAGTTACACAAACACTCAAAGAAGTTGAAAGGACTAAGGAAACCAACCTTTCTGTCTCTTGTACCTAGTCTTGCACTGAGGGCAGCACTGGTTCCCCTCCTTGCGCTCATACTCATAGCAAGGACGGCAAACAGGGAAGGCACACTCGTTGCAGGCCACAAAGACATCACCGGTGGCTGAAACACCAACAGTGTCACCACAAATCTGGCAGACTTGCCCATTCGCGCTCTTCGCGGGCTTAGCCTGCGTTAGCAAGATAACAACAAAGTCAGCACACATGAAAACAGAATTTCACAACTAGAAGACACATTAGTTATTCAGTTACCCATGCACTTCACACTTGAGCAACAGACTGAAAACCAAGTGGTGATCAACTCGAGACTAAGTTCCAAATGCCAGAAGGTTGAGCATTCTACAGAAGATGTATAAATTCCATGGCCTTGTAGTCACGAAGGCCAAACAAGGATCTAATTCATCGTCGGTGCATCCTAATGGACTACTGAAGCACACAGATTACTGGGCCAAAGCAGATCTAAATAATCCGCATTTCACTGGATATATTGTCGGCGATGCTGTCGAATAATTCGATCGCCCAGGAACAATTCTGAAATCTTCGGGAGGGCATGCTCTCCGAACCTCCGATCCAGTGACTTGCGGAATGAAATGCGCCACGGAGAGGAGAAACGCGGCAAATCTACGAACCCACCGGCGGTAGCAAACGCAATTGGGGCGAATCCAAGCGTTACAGCCACACCAACGCGGTGGCCCAGATCCACCGACACACGCGCACGAGCCGTCGCAAACAGAATCTGGAGGAGCGAGGACGGCATTGGGTGAGGGGTCGCACGTACCGCGGCGGGCGCGTCGCCGTCGTGGCGGATCATGACGAACTCGTTGCGGTTGTGCGAGCCCGCCACCATCCCCTTGTTCGCAGCCATCTCCGCCGCCTACACCGACACCACTTTCACCGACGGGTGGAGACCGATCGGCCCGTTAGGGCCTCTAGATCCGAGCGGCAGCGGCGGCCACCACCATGCCCTGGATACCTCCTCCGCTCGCTGCAATGCCGCAGTGGTGGTGAGTGGCAGTGCTGCTGATGCCGCCTCTGCTTCCTCTCCACACCTTCTTCCCCTTCTTCTATCACACACCACCCTCGGCTCGGCTCACTCGGTTAGTTGGTGGGAGTCGCCTCCCACCGGCGGTAGCCGGTCGCTGCCGAGCTGTTACACGTAACGGCGTGGGACGATCACGGGCGACCGCAACCGTCCGATCTCTAGAAGGAGGGGTGTGGATCGTCGGATGCGGAGGGGCGGGAGCGTGGACGTCCACGTCGCGTCGCTCGGGCCGTCGCTGTCCCAGGCCCCTCACGCTGCGCGTGGGGCCGAGTGACCGGCTGCAGCCGGTCAATCTGTCGGCGCCTCGTCGGCGGACCGAGAGCGCTTTTCTCTGCCCTAGTTGCTGCGCTGCAGCTGCTTCTTCTCTTCTCTTTCTCCACAGTCCTCAGGCTCATTTTTCTTTTTCTTATTTGAGTAGCATCACAGATTTTGTTCCCTTTCTTCAACTGATAAGATCTATTGTGCAAATTGGAAATTCTTCAACTACTAAACACTCCTGGTAGGCACTTCTCCAACCTTTTCAATCATCCACCGACAGCAAAATTAAAGATAAGAAGAGACATGGAGGCACATATTTCTCTATTGCAGGTTCAGTGAAAATAATTGAATCAATTCTAAATAATTTGTCAATCCAGCAGTCTGATGTGTTCTTGGAAGATGTTAAGGGTAAGCGGATCATCGGTGAATCAAAGAAAGCTAAAGAGTTAGCAGCAAATGAGATTGCAAGAGTATCTCGGCCAATTGCTACATGGAATCCTCCGGAATAAGGTTGGCTGAAATTAAATGTCGATGCAAGTTTTATAGATGCCACTAGACAGACAAGTACATGTGCTGTTGTAATAAGGAACCACAAAAGGGAAGTTGTGATTTCAGCCTGGCGTTTATTCTCTAACGGGCAATCAGTAGAAGAGGCTGAATTTGCATCTTATTGTGAAGGTTTAAGGTTAGTCGTGGAATGGTGCCAAGGGACATATATTCTAGAATTAGATAATATTACAGTAGAATGAAGTTTGTCGTCTGGTGAAAGGGATAGATCAAGTTCAGCTCCATGGATGTAAGATATAAGGGAGTATATGTCAAGGATAGAACAGATTAAGTTCCAACATGTAAAGAGAAGTCAAAATTCAGTTGCACATGAGTTAAGTCAGCACGGCCGCCGATCTAACTCTACTGCGGTGTTGATAAGGGGTATTCCCAAGTGTATCGTGCATCATGTGTCGAGGGATTGTAACTCTTTCATGATTTAATCAATAAAGGCTCTCTTTACTCGAAAAAAGATAAAAATAGACTATTGATATGATTTTTCTTTTATTTATGTGCATGGCCATAGGAAATTGAAAGCACGTTCCTTTGGCAGCGGTTGCTTGAATTCTTGATGTCCTTTCAATAATCACGTACTTTCTTTTTATACGCTTGAATTCTTGATGTCACATCGGATATTTGTCTGGATGTCAGAAGGGGTTTTACACTAATAAAAGCTAACTTCATAAATCAGAAAACCACGAGATGAATCCAATTAATCCACCCTTAGCACATGTGGGTTACTGTAGCACTTATGGCTAATCATGGACTAATTGAGCTCATAAGATTCATTTAGTCGTTTACAAAATGTGCAATTAGTTATTTTCTAAAAACTATATTTAATGCTCTATGTATGTGTCCAAGGATTCGATGTGATGGGTGGAGCGAAAAATTGGGAACTAAACAAGATCTAAAGCTAAATGAACTAATTTTAGAATAAAGAAAGTATCTTTGGCATTGTCATCTTCATCTGCCACTACTAATATTTATACACGACTATCAAAACAGGGACATGTTTTATAGTGCATGATGATTTTGGATATATGTCTCCCTAACTTTCAACAAAAATGTTTTCCTTTTGCACATAATCGGTAGAGCTTTTGTACATTAACTATAGGTGGCCTCTTTTTTAGAGAACTGTAAAAAGCTTGTTTGGACAAAAGATCAACTAGCAAAAAAACTTTCAGAAAATAAGTGCCAGTTTCACATTGAAACTTTTCACTCCAACAAGCAATTAAGCAAATGATTCCTACTTCCTTGTGTAGTTGTGTTAAACCAAAGGGACACGTGAAGGCCCCCAGTCCCCACGGCCATCACTTTCGTTGTTGTGTTAGTTGTGTTAAGCAGATGAGGGGTTGTTGGGGTTTCCGGGAAGCCGCCATCACTTTCGTTGGAGGTACGGTGTTCGTCGAAAAAAACTTTCGTTGGAGCTCCAGTGTCCAGTGTAGCAGTAGTGCAGGTGACGCCGCACAAAGAGCGTACTCCTATTATAAACCTGCTGTGTTTAGTTGGTAGAAAAATTTGCCTTTTCAACACACTGTAGCAAAAGGTATGTTTCGGCTTTTTGTGGTAAATATTGTCCTACCATGACCTAACTAGGCTCAAAAGATCCGTGTCGCAAAGGCCATTCAAACTGTGTAATTAGTTTTTGATTTCATCTACATTTAGTACTCCGAACATATATTTTTTGGTGTATTTAATGTGATGAGAGAGAGTGGAAAGGAGGAAATTTTGCCTAACTAAACACGGCCTGGCTCGTGCTTTGCATTAAACTTGTCCGGTAATCCGTTCTTGTCCTGACAACGGCGGTTGGGATGCAGCTTTCCTGGCCGTCTCAGTGACCTCTTTTCTTTATTCTTGCTCTCTTATTTCCACTTTTCTTGTGTGATTGGGTTTGACAACACTCTTGTGGTGCTGTCGTGACAGTACTATGGGGTGTTTGGTAGGGTGCATAACCCCTATCCAGGTTTGTATAGCGCAACTTACTGGTGTTTGGTAGGCTGCATAGGGTGTTAACCAGGCTTAGCTTGTGCAAAAGGGGAGGTCCAGGCTGCATAGTGGGAAACGCTCGCGGTGGCCGTTTCCGCTTGTGCAGGCTTGCATAAGCCGTGGCTGTGCTTCCCTTCACCTTCTCTTTCACCACCGGGCCCTGCTCCAAGGACCGCCGGAGCTAGAGCCCCATCGACGGCCGCGCGTGGAGCTCCTCCGCGATCGGCACCAGGCCCGCCACCGGCCCCGCCGCGCTGCTCCTCCACCTTCGCCGGACTGGAGGACGAGGCCAAGATCCGGCGCGGCCAAGATCCGGTGCGGAGTAGATAGGGAGCGTGAGGATGGAGCAGGAGCCGAGGTGACGCCGCGTCATCCAGCCCGCGCTGCTCCTCCATCTTCGCCGGACTTGAGGAAAAGGAGACCGGCCTGGTCAGAGAGGAGGGGTTGGGGAGCAGGGGCCCCCGCGCCCGCGGCGGAGCTCGCCTGCAGTGCCGGCGGCGGTCCTCGCGCCCACAATGGAGCTCGCCTGAAGGTCCCGCGGCGGAGCTCGCCTGCAAGGCCCTCGGCGAAGCTCGCCTGCAGGGCCCGCGGCGGAGCTCACTCCCACGGCCGCTGGCGGCCTCCGCGGTGGAGCTCGCTCACACGGCCCGCGGCGGAGCTCGCCTGCAGGGCTGGCGGCGGAGCTCGCTCTCATGGCGCCTGCGACGGTGCGTTGAGTATGGGGACGAATGGAAAGAGGAGAAAAAAAGAGATGGGTGGTAACTTCACCCTTAGCTAACACAAGGTTATCCCATTCTATTGTGCAGCCTACCAAACACCAACACACTTACCCAGTCTATCTCTATTCACCCTACCAAACACGAGCAGTTTGCACTGTATTAGACAGGTTTGAGCTAGCCTGGCTCCAGATTCTAACCAGGCTGCCAAACACTCTCTATATGATTGTTACTTGTTCGTTATGGCGCCTAAGTAAGCTCGTGAAAAAGAAAAACATATGCTACTCTCAATTTCCTGTGGAGCCAGTTGTCACAATGTGTATACGTTAAGTTGTCATGAGTCACGACTCCGTTCGAGTAGTGTCTCTAAAGCTCTTCCCGGTGAAAGTCACACCTCACCGAATTTCTTATAGGAGGTGGCTAGTCCGAGAGGGCTCTCGATTTAACTGTACCGCGAGAACCTCTCGCGACAGAAGATCTCAAGTGGGACCTACTTTATCATCACGAACGGGCGCAACACTCCGCGACTCGTCTTCCTCCGCGAGTCGTCTTCCTCCTCAAGCCGTTTCTCTCCCCGACGAGATCTCATCGACCCCGCCACCGCCGACCTCCACCGTCGTCCCGCGGCCGACGGCGACCTCGCCGCCGCGTCGACGCCCACCAACCGTCCCTCCCCCTCAACCCCGCCCTTCCTAACCTCTCTCGTTGCTAACCCTCGCGCCGACCCTGCCCAACCGGCCTCCTCCACCACCCCGGCGGGCAGCGCCGCCGCCGCCGCCCGCCGTTCCGCCCACACCCCGTCACCACTGCCTATCCGGCAGCCGCCCCGGACCTCCCTCTAGGTCCGGTGGCCATGGAGGATCCCCAAACCCCAAAACCCCAAACCCTAATCCGAACCCTAAGGCCGCCTCCCTCCGCCGCCGCCCGCGCCCGACGGCACCCCGCCGTCGGCCGCCCCGCCCACCAACCGTCGGAGTTGGAGAAGATGACCGGTGCTCCGTCTGCTCGCGACTCTGAACCCGAACCCAGGTAACCCGAAAACCATAACCTCCGCCTCCTCCACCGCAACCCGCGGCCGGCAGCGACCCGCCGCCGGCCTCCCTGCCCACCTCCCGTCCGTCGGTTGCCAGGTACCTTCTCCTTTTCTTGGCTTGGAGAAGAGCTACTTTTTTCTGTGTGCAAAGAAAGTAACTGTAGGGGCCCTTGATTTAAGTCTAAATCGAGAGGGCTCTCGGTTTAGCTTTTAAGTTTCTTAGACTAACTCCAGCAGATCGCCGATCTGCATCTGCAAACAACGGGCTTGTGCAGATAGGAGAGAGAAAAAACTCCCCCAAACAAGAGTGGCTTTCCAGCAGCTTCCTGCATCCCCTCGCGCATCCACACCGGCGGTTGGTTCCCGCGACCGCGAGGAGGGGGAGAGAAGGGGCCGTGGGCGAGCGGGCGGGGCGGCGCGCCGGTGTTCCCCATCGACGCCGTCAGCCGCCTCACCCAGTCCCAGGCGTGCTCCTCGAGGTGGCGCTCGCGTCGCTCCTCTGCTGGCTAGCCTTCTGCGCCGCCGCCAGGTTCGCTGGCCGGGACTCCCTGCGTCCGTCCCCCGTTCCTCTTCCTCGCCGCGCCGCCGCCCGCACGGGTCCGCCGCCCGCACGGGTCTTCGCACGGCCGCACGCGGAGGAAAGGGAGAGGAGGAGCTCCGCCCGCATGCAGGGAGGTCGCCCGCCGCCGCTGCCCGTGCTCCGCTGCCGCGGCTCGACGGCGAAGTAGGCGTGCGGCCGCCCCGCCGGATCTGGTTGCTGCTTCCCCAGGGAGGTTGCCCGCGCGCAGGGAGGTCGCCTCGAGCCTCGAGCTCGACGGCTCGCAGGGAGGTCGCCTCGAGCCTCGAGCTCGACGGCTCGCAGGGAGCTCCGCCCGCGCGCAGGAGGTCGCCCGCCGCCACTACACGTGCTCCGCCTGCCGCGACTCAACAGCGGAGTAGGCGCGCGGCCGCCGCCCGTGCTCCTCCCCTGCTCCCGCGCGGATCGAGGCTGCCCCGCCCCTGCTTCTCCCGGATCAAGGCAGGGGCCAGTGGGTGAGGCCTCCTCCCGGGCTGCCTCCTCCCCGCGCGGCGAGCCGGATCGAGCGCCGCCACCGACGTGCTTCTCCTGAACACGCCGGATCGAGATCTGGTGAGGAAAGGAGGAGGGGGTGTGCGTGTGGCCATCGCCGCGGAGCAGAAGGAGGATTCGAGAGAGAGGAGGGGGCGGGCGTGCGCGACGAGGCGGCCGGGGTGGCAGTTGGAGGAGAGAAGATGAAGAAAGGAGAGAGAAACCAGCTTTTTCCCCAGGTTTGCGCGTGGGTGGGTGGCTTGCTGCATTTTGCAGCAGCCTTTGCGGCTACTGCTGGACCGGCTACAGTACCGTCTGCGTGCGCAAAATGAAGATTTCCCCCCGGTTGCAGAAGCCACTGGAGACGGTCTTGTATGCAAAAAAAAGCTACTATCACGTTGTAGGGACAAAATAGAGGTGAGAAAGTGTATGTGCCATGTCATGAGACATGGGTACATAATTCGATGTTACAAAAACAAACATACTGGTTTAAGGTGCTTTTTTAGCTTTCGTTCTGAAAATAATACTACATCCGCCTGTGAATATATGACGTTCAGACATCACCGTTTAGCCTGCTGCTTCCCGACCGGAGGGAGACAATTCTAGATAGAGACGGAGGGGTTCCATACCATTAAAAAATGTCATTTTAACTAATATAATATATATGGCTTATTTGTAGGCAATGAACCAAATTACTCCCTCCATACTGTTTTCTTGTTTAGTCCAATGATGAAGCTTAAACAGCAGGTTTAAACCCCATGGATGCTTCGCTGGATTAGGAGCTGCATCAGCCACCATTATTTTTAACGCGGCTGTGCTTTGCTGGTCACATGTACCCCCTGCGAGATTTTAATTGGAGAATGGAACATGAGGAATATTCAGATGACTCAGCAGAGCCCTCCCAGAGCTGTCTCTCGGCTCCAAACCGACATGGCATATGACGAATCTGACGATAGGGGATATCAAAAACAAACCAAGAATTGCGGCAGGCACAGAAACGTTCAGAGGATGATGCACATCAGCAAAAATAAAAAGGCCGATTTTAGTCCGAAAATTCGGACCTGATGGCAGCAGCCCACGGGTGGCCCCGAACAAAGTTTATATAGGCCCAAAGTCCAAAGAACAGTATTCTTGGGTTGGGCTAGCATATTTTATGGAGCAGGACTTTCTCTCTTCTTTTCTTTTTTATATTAAAATCTGAAAAGGGTCATTAAAACTATTTATTTAATATTTTCTCTTACAATATATTATTAAGCTAGAAAGGTAATATCGCAAAAAAAGGTAAGGAGAATATGAATACATTGATAACTTATTACGAAACTGAATATGCATAATTGATTAGAACTCCCTCCGTTCAACAAAAAGTCACATAGGGAATTTAAGGTCAGATTAAGAAGGGTGCAAAATGTCCTTGACCCGCCCCTATTTATTTGGCACTAATTGAGTTCCACCACATGGCCATATGCACATGTGCATGCACATATACCAAACCGGTATAATGACGTATTTGGCATTTTTTTTGAAAAAAATGTATTTTTAATCTCTCAAGTAATGCAAAAGTGTGATAGTCATACGTCATATTTCATTTGGGGCAAATTAACCTCTTAACTATCTAAGTTGGTTCATTTATCATCCCCATCTTAGTTTAACAATGATTTAGTATAGTATCATAAAATAGCAGTTTAGATATGCAATCATCTTACTATTTACTGCTTAGTCACATCTTATGTTGAGTCAATCTCTATAATAACTGAGTATTGTCAGGGGTTGAGACCTGGACAGATCCGCAAGGGGGCTACCCAAGCGGTTTGTAGGTTAATGGGGAGATCGGGAAGAGCGTAGGTGGTAGTTCACATGATGAACTCGGAACACGGCAAGTAGGCGAAGAACACGGAGGCACAAGGGTTTATACTGGTTCAAGCCTCCGAAGAGTAAAACCCTACGTCCAGTTTGGTGGTTGTATTGCGAGTGGGCGAGAGAGTCAACATGCCCTTGAGGGGCGCCTCAGGCCGCCTTATATTGGCTGGCGTGCCTTGGGTTACAAGCTGGTTTCCATCTATCCTAGTTGGTTACAATAGGGAAAGCTTATCTGAGCTGGACAGTCTTGTCTTGTACACCAAGTATCTTTACATTCTTGGGCCCGCATGTCAGGTTGGCGGGTCGTCTGGTAGGTCGGACTCACCTGTCGGGGACAGCTGAGACCCTGGTCGGTGGGTACCCATGTCTCTCAAGCCCCGATCGATGTGTAGGCGTAGCGGCCGAGACGGGGTCATGTCGAATCGAAGCAAAGGCATGGCACCGCTGAGGTCGCGTAGGGTGCACGGGGATCAAAAAAGAAAAAGATGTCTTCAGTCTTGAGCGAAGTCGAACATCGAGCTTCTGGAGTCTGGGATCCAGGAGGTCGAAGTGAAGGCAAGGTAGCCATGTGAAGAGCCGCCGACCTGACCAGGATCAGGTGAAGTAGAGTAGCTCACGCGACCTGAATAAGGCCGCAATGCCGACCCCAGGGAGGTCGAGCAGAGAAGTATCGGAAGCGGGCTTCCAATAGGTCGATGCGACGTAGAAGTAAGAGGGCGTCGCAAGACGCACTCATAGAGTAGCCCCCGAGCAGTAAAGCGACCAGAATGGTCGGTTTGATGCTCCAAAAAAGAGGAAGAAAAGGAGAACCTACGGCCTTCAGCTTTATCAGCACGATGCTCTAACCAACTGAGCCAATAGGTCGAAACACTTAGAATCTTTGAGGAAGACGACAAACGCCGAAAGCTGTCATGACCTGAGTCACAAGCGCACTATACAGTCACAGGCCTGCTCCCACAAAAGGCACAAACTGCTGTCCACTCTCAAGGGACAAAAGCACCAGAATATAGTCAGGTGGGGGAAAGGCGGGCCGACTGTCAGAGCTGCAGCGAGGTCTGGCGACCTGAAGTAGTCAACGACGGAGACGCCGGGAGGTCTGGTGACCTGAAGTGGTCGATGACAGAGACGCCGGGAGGTCTGGCGACCTAAAGTAGGCGACGACGGAGACGCCGGGAGGTCTGACGACCTGAAGTGGACGACGACGGAGCCGTGAGGAGGTCTCCCGACCTCGAGAGGGCGACCAGCCCCTGAGTGTGGAAGCTGGATGAGTCGTGAAAGCGCCAAGTCACCTCCCGCCGCGAGCCAGAGAGGTCCGCTACGCAATAGGAGACACGTCCAGAGGTCAGAGGTACTCCGGAAGCCGGTCAAGGAGCTGGCCCTGTGAAACAAAGTAGATGCAAAAATGGTGTATTAATTTGCACAAATGTGATGAAAATTTGCTTCAATGTGTTTTGTTTGAGAAAGCGTTCTCCTCATCGTGCCAGGCACAATTATGCAAACTCAAATGCTATGAAGCTGCAAAACATGTTCACCCCGCTAACCACTGCTCGTAGGGAGGACGGCTTACCGAACTGCACTGCTCAGCGTGGAGGCTTATGTGCAGCCGGCGTGCGGGGGAGTCAGGGACCTAAGGCCTTGCAACCACACGGCTAAGAATACACATAACGAGTAAAAGACATTTAAAGAGAGAACGCACAGAAGTTAATTAAGTTCCTCAGGTCTGGCGACCTTTAGATTGGCATTGCCAAACCCCCGAGTGTATCGAGGTCGGCTATACCAAACTCCCGAGCGTGTCGAAGGGAAAGGGAAAATAAAGCAGGAAAAAGATGTAAAGCAGGTCGGCGAAAGCCACGAAGACCGAGACGATCGCCATAAGAATATTTAATTGAAACTAGCACTTAGCTTGTGGAGTCGTGGCCGAAGTCAGAACGTGATCATCGATGCGGACGGAGTTGTGCCGAGTTGTCGAGATACCAGCACCGATCGTGGTCGGCAGAGCTGGAGCCGTGCGAGCTCGAGACGCGTCGAGGAGGTCGACGAGAAGCCGTTGACGAACATCAATCGTTGATGAAACCGACGTCGAGATTAGGGTAAATAGACACGACCTGGAGTCGTGCCGACCTATCAAAATAGCCAACGGTACGACCACGAGTCGTGCCGACGTGACGTCGAGGTGTAGGAGGAGGTCCATAGCCAGCTGCAGAAGCAGCGCACGTGATGCAGGTCGATGGATGATAGTCACGAGAAGTGACGCAGACGTGTCGATGTCTAATCAAGTCACCGTTAGTACTGCATGGCCAGTACTACGTCGCGTTGAGGGTTGTGATTGCCGTCGTCGTACAGTAGTCGCCGAGTCAATGCGGTCGCCGCGCACGGGACGGCTTGCAGGCGCGTGTTGTGCTGCAGATCTCATGCTGGACGAATTGGCCGGGGCCCTTGATGCGCCGGCATATGCAGACGTGAGGAGGATCTTCAACCTCGATCTTGCAGATGACCTGGTCTCGATCTACTAAACACCGAGGCCAGGGACAAGGCCAACACTCGCCGATGGTACCGGGCTACACGTCTAGGGCACCGCACCGGAGGCCGGCATGCAGTGTAGATACGATGTGTGACAACCTCATCCGAGATAAGTTCGTACTATCACTTAAGCCAATCCACTTTGATCATTAAGTGATAATAAAGAATCATCCCGTTGAGTGTTGCCGGGTCATAACCCGATAAATCACTTGTAAACCACACAGAGGATCGAAACGCATACATTAAAACTTTCACGAAGGAGAGTCCTGAGTACCTTACAAATTAATCCAAATTCCCCGTAGGGTTAATTATTACAAACATTGTCCTTGCATCAAAGGTAAATGGTTCAGAGTTTTGAAGACAGCAGAAATTATACTAATTGATAACTTGGCATCATGGGAGGTCACCCATAACGCCATTACTCCTCGTCATCCACCCATTCCAGCTCCCAGCCGGGTGGGATTTCACCAGGCCAAACATTATCACCTGAAAACAACATTTAAAGCAAGACTGAGTATACTAATACTCAGCAAGGCTTACCCGTCTAAAATAAAAGACTTAACCTTCTAATCATGCTTGGCTTTTGGCTAGTGGGTTTGTTTTGCCAAAAAGCGACTAAGGAGTTAATCCTTACTTTCAATATTTTAGCTCAAGTTCTAGTAGATCGAGTTATTACTAGATAAGCACTAATGCAAACATAATTGTGCAAACAATTAATCAAACATCAAGTTTAACAATATTTCATCATAGAGGAATTATCATGGCTAGAGGGTTAAGCAATTCCCGGATAACGGTGAGAAGCCGACGATCGATCGATTAATAACCTTGCAAGGTGAACCTAAACATACGAGAAAAAACCCTCACAAAGAGTGAATTCAACCAAACGGTTCCCGTCATTCTTCAGATTAGGAGTTGATGCCACAGTCCTAGGTACAAGGCTACCTGGTATGCCTCACACTAGCATCCAGCGTCACCATGCACCACAGTTTGCAAGACTGGGCCGCAACCCAAGATTAGTAGCCTAAAGTTCCCGCACCGCATCATTCAGGTACTGTGTTTACCGTACCCGTGTCCGACAAATGTTTAGTACTTTCAAACGCTTAATCTCTTAACCATTGGACCGGAGCCCAAAATCACATACTCTTACCACATGAGTAATTCCATTTAACAAGTCTTATGATTCCAACATAAGAACCTATTCACGCGAGCGAAGTACATCACTCGGCTTGTATCGGGTCCTTAGTGTATAGCAACTATCGACCTAGCATACTAGTCAAAGATCATAGGTACTTATGGATCATGCATCCAGGGTTTCCATTCAACTCCTGAACGTAAATGCACATAGATAATTAAGCATAAATTCAGAAATTTAAAAAGGAAACTCATAGGTAAATGTTAAATCGGGGCTTGCCTTCGGCAGCTCCAGCAATCAGACAGTCTTCCGGACTTTGGTCCGGGTCTTGCTCAACGATCACGAAGTGTACGTCTCCTCCTGCTCCCTCATCCTCGTCAGCCGGCACGAGCGTGTAGCTACCGTCAGGGACTTCTATATGGGGAATGAATATGCAGGAGTTTGATGATGGTGTAAACAAACAACAGCATGTATTAAGTCTAGGATGTCATGTTGACCACATTCACCTAGACAAGAATATATCCAGCATACTCTTCCTTAAGATTAATTATCCAACCATTCATTTAAGTATTATTTTAAAAGTGATTGTGTGCACATCTATTTAAATAAATTAGAATTATCACACATGCAACCAAGATAGGTTTCAGGGGTTCATTAGGAACATTTTCCAAGGTTATACCACTCATAAGTTCATAAAGAGTAGATTTTTTTATTTATCTTTTTAATATACTTAGTTTCTTCCAAAAAATATTCTGGTTAAACCATGCAACATCTGACCGTGAGAATTTTTGTGTGAGCACAAGGCACTGCAACAGAGACACTGGTAAAATTTCATGGCAAGCAAAGCTATATACAGAGCATGACAAAATACGACATGTTATTCATAGCAAAAGCAAGAATATTTAATATAGAGAAAATTACTCATGCACCGAAGCTCAAATTTTACGCAGAGCCTCTCGGGACTAAATCTATGTTACACACCAAAAATTAGCTCCAGAACCTATGTCAATCATGCTACACAAAAATAATCATTTTCAGTCTATTTATTTACAAAGTATTTAATCAGAGAAATATATGACTCAATTGTAGCCCAACTTGCTACCATAGCACAAACATGACATACACATCATCTATGCCAAGGATAAGCATCACTGGAGCAATGCAAACTGAGCTATAGATTTATCTTCCTAAACAAGCATCATTCAGAAACAGATATATGGACAACTCTTAAACTCATGATAAAATTACTAGCATCACATATTATCATAACAAGATGATATCTCCAAAATGAGCTACAGAAAGCATATATGTGAAGTTGTAAAAAACATATACACAGATCTAGCCATAAAGCAAAATAAATCATAACTAAATATCCACTTAGTAACTTTGTGCAAAAGCTTAGGTATAGCCTGTACTAGTACTGACTACCAACATATCCAAAGATCAAGTCTAGCACATGTGTACAACTCAAGTTATGAACAAACCTACTCAAACTGAGTTTGAATTTTCATTCAAAAACTACACATCAAAAGTATATATAGCCTTAGTAAGAGATGTAGATCTACTCACAAGGAAACCAACAAAATTAGTTTTGCATTTTTAGGATTTTTCTACGATTTTCTACGATTTTTACAGTTCACTAGACTTAAGAGCAAAAGAAGAAGAATCTTCTTTCAACGCGGACCCTAGAAACATTTGAATCCTCACAGATAGGTCCCTAGCTTTTACACAACGAACCCTACACAGATATCACCTTCACAACCGTGCCCTCAGCGGCGGGGGAGAGTTCGCCGGCGGCGAACGACGGCCGGGGGAGGCAAACAAATGGCGGGGATGTGTGATTGAGCTCACCAGAAGCTGATTGGTGGTGGCGGTGTGGTCGGAGGAAGCTCCGGTGAGCGGCGGCGGCAAGACCGTGGCGGCGCGGCCGCCTCTGCTCGGATTCCGGCGAGGGAAGGGGTCGGGCTCGGTAATGTGGGTTCAGAGAGGCTCGAGTGAGGACTAGAGAGGAGGCTTGGGGTGCTTGTTGCTCACGGGCAAGTGCGGAGGGGAGAATTCGCCGGCAGCGGCAATAGCGGACAGCGACGACGATCTCTGTGCGTGCGCCGGTGAGAGAGAAGGGGGGATTTTATAGAGGCGCGGTGCGCTGAGGCGGTAACCGCCCAAGTCTTCGCATTGGCGAAGTCACGGTGTGGCTACAGCGACGGCGACGTGGGGTGGCGCAGCCGGCCAATGGCGGCCTCGGCGTGCGCGCTCCGGCGGGTGCTGGCGTAGCGCGTGGCACCGGCCTAGCGGCCTAGGCCTGTCACCGGCCATCGCGTCCAATGCATTACGGCGACTCCTATGGACCGGCGGACCCTCGGGTGCCTCGACGTTCGTGCCCGGTCGCTCGGTGACGATCCGACGTGGCGTGCGTGTGCGTGCGACGGCATCGTGCGGGGCGGCGTTCTGGCACGAATTTGTTCGGAGTGCACCTGTTGACCAGCCCAAACTCGAAAAATTTCTATAGAAGTGAACCAAGTGCTAAATAACAAAGTTGTAGATCATCTATCCCTCTACAACTTCTACAAAGGTCGATGGGTGTTTTACTCAACGGATTGAGCATAAACAGCAGGCAAAGATCTCAGCGCCGGTGAACAGGAACTTCAAGCGTTGACCGAGTTTTTTCACATATTTACACTTCGAATTAGATCTGCCACTCAACAGCAAAGTTGTTGGTCTCAAAAAACTACACAACTTTGGTATTGGCCGATTTTGAAGTGTTTAGGTGAATTTTGGAGAACGTACCAAAAGTTCTAGATAGGGTTTATGGCTCAAGGGGTTTGATCTAGTGTTTGACCTCAAAGGTGATTAAGAGCTTACACTAATGATCATAATATGATTAAAGATGTGATTAACACCTAATGACACTTGATTAAAAACACGGGTGTTACACGACGACACCGAGTTGTACATAGCGTACCACGCTCTCACCCGGAGGTAGGCGCGTACGAGGAACGAAAGCACAGGCCACATAGATGCGCGCCGTCCACACCAAGCCGACGCGTGCGTGAGACCAGCAGCTGCACATGATAAATTTTGTCGAGTCCGGGATACAGCCAGTGACGCCGTAGATGTTTTGGTGACGACGAGGTCGGCGCTGCCTCGATCCGGTGCTTGATGGCCGTAGGGCAGGTCGACGTCTTGGCGACGTGCCGCGGCGGCCGTGCGCCGAAGGGGGCCAGCACGTGGGTGAACTGTGATCCATCTTATCTGATCCAAAGTCATGGAACAACTCCGTGTTGCAGGTCGTCCTATACAGCAACGCAGCCATGCATGCACCATCGTTAGAGAAATAATATACTCCCTCCGTTCTTAAATATATGACGCCGTTAACTTTTTACTCCAACTTTGATCAGTAATATATATTGAACAAATTAGTTAACTAAAACGAAATGTATATCATTACATCTATTATCCAATGTACTTTAGATTTAACTTGTTGGTTGATCAATTTGCTAAAATATTTGTAGAAAAGACGAATAGTCAAACGAACGAAAAAAGTCAATGGTGTCATATATTTAAGAACGGAGGTAGTAATAGATTAGTTTAACCTTGCCGGCCAAATATATGCAGCACTTTGAGATCCGATAGAGAAGAAAGAAAATAAAAAGCAACAATGACTCTCCTGTTCGTGTAGATGGATTTGTCGTGCTGCATGCAGACATGCAGAAGCTTAGGAATCTGCTGCCGGCCGCGTGCTTGGTGTGTGCGCGTGAGCCGACGTGAACCGATCGGACTCCTTGTAGAGTTCGACATAGATTAGATCGATTTTGGCTTGGTGAAGATCGACACTCCGCCTGGCGGCGGTGTGACCTGACTCCTGAGGTCGGCGCCCTATGCACCAGGTGCATGCGTCATGGCCGCCAGCCGAAGCTGATCTGGACGGGGTTGGCGATGAAGTCCACCATGCTTACCGGGAAGATGACATCGGGTCGGGCCACCATGTTGCACGAGCGAGCTCCTGATCTACCCCTACCTGGCGCGCCAACTTTCAGGGGTTGAGACCTGGACAGATCCGCAAGGGGGCTACCCAAGCGGTTTGTAGGTTAATGAGAAGATCGGGAACTAAGAGCGTAGGTGGTAGTTCACGTGATGAACTCGGAACATGGCAAGTAGGTGAAGAACACGGGGGCGCAAGGGTTTATACTGGTTCAGGCCTCCGAAGAGTAAAACTCTACGTCCAGTTTGGTGATTGTATTGCGAGGGGGTGAGAGAGTCAACGTGCCCTTGAGGGGCGCCCCAGGCCGCCTTATATTGGCTGGCGTGCCTTGGGTTACAAGCCGGTTTCCATCTATCCTAGTTGGTTACAATAGGGAAAGCTTATCTGAGCTGGACTGTCTTGTCTTGTACACCAAGTATCTTTACATCCTTGGGCCCGCATGTCAAGTCGGCGGGTCGTCTGGTAGGTCGGACCCACCTGTCGGGGACGGCTGAGACCTTGGTCGGTGGGAACCCATGGGTACCCATGTCTCTCAAGTATGCATCAATTTCATCAAATTTAAAAAATCAGAAAGAATTTATAAAGTATCGAATTTACTAAAACTTTTTTGTGAGCTTTATAATTTTGACTTAGCATATTGCATCCCTAGGTAGTGATTACTAATTAATCAAATGATTATGTGGAATAAATTGTCAATAGATTTCACTAAACCATTGTTAAACTATAAGATGGAATGATAAATGCACCAAATTAGTTACTTAAGGGATTGATTTGCACAAATAAAACCTGAGAATATCACACTTTTGCAATACTTGAGAGATGAAAAATACACTTTTTCCTAAATTTTTAATCGTGGAATGACTTATTTATTGGGACGAAGAAGGTATATATTCCCAAACCTAGCTACTAAGATCTTTTAATAGAAAATGAGTTAGTAGCTTAAATAATGACATTTTAGGATTTAAAATTCATCCAAAAAGAATGATGTTCTAGGTTTTAAATCTTAAGCATGCATAATTTGTGTGTTGATCTTTCACATGTATGATTTAATGGAAACATATTTCCTCAAATTTTCTATATGCACACCAAATAAACTAAGGGTACATGCATCTAATATTTCCTCAATTTTCTCTACAAGTTCAGTGACTCCGGTTTTTCACGGTTAGTCTTTTGTAGATCTAAATCATGGTATGCTCTATGCTGCAGGTTTGTGCACCCATTGAGCATAAGGGGCTGACCGACCAAAGCTATGGGTAAGTGTTGCTTGTTTTAGAAAAGCCTGAAAATTATATGTTGGTCATCGAGTTAGAGGTTCGCTCATTTCAATTAGAGGTTCGCTCATTGCAATTTTCATGACATTACATCGAAAATTAGCCATAGAACTACTTGGTGATTCGTTGCTTTAACATCTTCCCCCTTCCTTGAGAAGAAAAATTACTGGTTTTGACTTTACTAAATAGAAGACTTATATAAGTGTTTATAATATAACTACCCTTTCCGTTCCAAATTGTAAGTCATTTTAATTTTTTTTGGAAAGTCAAAACATTTCAAGTGCGACCAAATTTACACAATAAAATATTTTGCCGCGTAACTATACCGACTAACAGTTCGATGGCGTCTGACGCTAATATAATATGGGGCTGTGGTATAGTGAATACTAACATTCATGATACCAAATAAGTACTATTGAATTCTGCATCAAACATATTTTCATTGTATATCTATTCCATGCCATATTTTTTACTCCTCTCTATAATTTGATCAAACATACTATGGTTTGACTCTAAAAAAGCATAAAGTAGCACCGTATCGAGAGGATGGGCCGAACGTGCCATATTTACGTGTGTGTGAGAATTAGGTGAAGACGTGAAGGATTACGTATGCTAGTGCAAGATGCGGATGTCATTTTGAGAAAGCAGCCATCGAAAAGCCAAAAAGGGACTGCAACTCTAAGAAAAGGAGCACCATGAAAGCATCGCTGTTTAGAAGCGACAAAGTCCACTGCGGGCAACCAAGTTAGCCAGCATTCATCTCTTGGCATGTTGCCTGGAGAGATGCCTCTTGGAACGTCCTCTGATTCCGTTGTCTCCAAAGAATCCTGCAGGCAAAGATGCAGTCACGGCGAATATGCATGGCTTCCAGTTTCGTCCCTTCCCTTGGTCACAAAGTAAAGAACAATGCAAAAACTACTGTGTTCTGAAGGACTGTCTGTCTATATTTATTTATCCCTTTAGTAGTAGTATTTTTTAGTCATTCTTGTAACAAAAACAAGAATAAGAGACATATATTTGAAAACTAATCCAATGATTAAAATAATATGATTCACTCTTAGCGAAAACATTAGACAGATGCAAACAGCCAACGGTTCTGTATATGGGCTCTTTTATGGTATGCAGTATATAGCTATTTTTAGTAAGGGTAAATATGTAATTTTTGTAACATCAGGCCAAGAAATAAATTTCGTTTATGCCACCAAGAAAAATTTGAAATAAAAATGTTTGAAAAAAAATGTTTTGAAATTTGAAATGAAAATTTTTATTTTTGAAATTTGAAAAACATTTGGCCATACCACCACAGTGAAATGAAAAATTTTGAAAAAAAATCGTTCTTGAAATTTGAAATGAAAATTTTCGTTTTTGAAATTTGAAAACAATTTGAAATGAAATTTCAAAAATTCGTTCTTGAAATTTGAAATGAAATTTTTGTTTGTGAAAATTTTGAAAAAAAATCGTTTTTGAAATTTGAAATGAAATTTTTCGTTTGAAATTTGAAAAAAAATGGCCATACCACGATAGTGGAATGAAAAAAATTTGAAATAAAAAAATCATATATTTCGTTTATGCCACCGAGAAAAACTACTAACAATACCCTCATACCACCTATGTATACCGCCTCATACCACTAGTGCTAGCTGTGGTGGTATACAATTAATCTTAACCGTCAGATCCTTCCATACTGGTCCTTTTTCAATAGTGGTATGAGGTGGTATGGTCCACCGTAAAAAGCCACTCTATATATATGTGTGTGAAGTGAGGAAGCAAGAAAGAACCTGACCACCTACTATGGAGCCATTGCTTTGCTTTGTACTCTGCTGGTACCTGGCTCCCATCCTTCTCATCATCTTATTACTAGAGCAACCTCATTTGTTCATGGCCACTGCTTCTAAAACCAACCAGCTCACAATTGGATCCACCATGACATCCACTCAATACCTGACCAGTTCCTCAGGCACCTTCGTCTTTGGGTTGTGCAACATTGATCCGAGCAACGACTCAAGCCAGCTCCTCCTCGCCATTTGGTTCAACTTTGGTGCAACCGATTCTGCAAACAAGAAGGTTGTGTGGTTCGCAAGAGATCTGGCCTCAAACCGCACTGTGATTGCCACGAAGCAGTTTGTCCTCAAGTTCGCCGAAACTGGTCGGGTCTCCCTTGTCAACGGCCAGAGTGAACTATGGAGTCCCAGCAACCCATTCGGCTCTGCTCTCGTCCTCCAGGACTCCGGCAACCTCCAGCTCATTTCCAAAGATGGTGTACCATGGGAGAGCTTCAGTAATCCTACCGACACCCTCCTCCCAGGCCAAAACATGAGCAGTAGACCAGGAGAATATCTTCAATCGAGGAACACGGGTACAGATTTCTCTCCTGGGCGTTTCACTCTGAATCTTCAAGATGATGGCAATATCGTTCTGTACATGAAGGACATAGATGTTCCAAGTGATTTAGGTGCTCCATACTGGGCCACTATGACAAATGGTAAGAAAATGGTACCGACTCTTTTTTTCAATGACTCCGGTAACCTCTACTACACTTTCATCAATAACAACACTGAGCCCACCTACCTGACGACGGAGCGGCCCCTGAACTCCTTTGAGATGTACTACCATTACACAGCACTGGATCCAGATGGCACCATCTGTATCTATGTTCATCAAAAAAATAACACCGATAGCAGCTTGTGGGATGTGTTCAGTCAATTTCCGGGTGATGGATGCAGCAGGAGAACCAACTTCGGTTTACAAGGTATGTGTGGCCCAAATTCATACTGCACCAAAGACAAAGAGGAGCGCCTAGATTGTGAATGCCCATATGGATATGTGTTTGTGGATGAACAACATAAATACAAAGGTTGCAGACCGAACTTTGTACCCCACACCTGTGACGGGAAAGAAAACTCCACTGAATTCATGACAATACAGGTGCCCTACACTTCCTGGAGTAATCAATCAACATATAAGAAGTTTATGTTAACATCTTCAACCAAATTAGAGCAATGCAATTCTTCCTGCTTAAAAGACTGCTTCTGCACAGCCGTATTGATCGATGGAAGCAGTTGCATGTTTATGGGGATGCTAACAGCCGGGAAGGTGACACAAGACACCAGCATGACAGCATTGATCAAAGTACCAGCAAATACTTCTATCCCAGTTTTGGACCCAATCCCGGTACCAGCATCAGTGAGAAGTATATGGTTCTACATAACCATAGGTATTGCAATTTTACTTTTAGCCTCTATCATCTATATCCTATGGCAAATAAACATCAGTAAGATGGCTAAAAGGAACCAACCAGGTCTGAGAATTTTCACTAGCAAGGAACTTAAACAAGCAACTGAAAACTTCAAAACGCGACTGGGGAAAGGAAGCTTTGGTGAAGTATACAAAGGTAAATTGAGTTACTTAAATCCACCTCATGTTGCAGTAAAGAAACTCATTGGGTCAAATGAATACAGTGAGAAGGACTTTGAAAATGAGGTGAGATCTATTGGCCAGATTCACCACTACAACCTGGTCCGCATGATTGGGTACTGCAAAGAAGGTGTGCACCGGATGCTGGTGTTTGAGTACATGCAAGGAGGTACCCTTGCCGATTTCATAACCCGATCAGAAAAGCCATGCTGGAACCTTATTGCTGAGGCAGCAATAGGCATAGCCAAAGGGATGGAGTACCTTCATGAAGGCTGCAAACCAAAAATTATGCACTGCGACATCAAGCCCGACAATATACTATTTGATGACAATCATATACCAAAGATAACAGACTTTGGCATCTCAAAGCTACTTGGAGATCAGAAGACGCAGCAAACATTCACTAACACACTTGCAGGTACGATGCCATATATAGCACCTGAATGGTTTAGTTTTGGAGGCAAGGCGGGAACTAAGGTTGACGTGTATAGCTTTGGTGTTGTACTGCTCGAAATGATATGCTGCAAAAGAGCCAAAGGAGAGCAGCCACCTACTAAAGATCAGGATCTCAGAATCATGTTCTGTTTGGGATAGGCAGAGAGCTTGATCAGGAGTGGGAAGTTTGATGAGTTAGTGCAGGGAGAGAGCGAGGCACTGGCAGATATGGAGAGCGTGAAAAGATTCTCACAAGTGGCGATCTGGTGCCTGCAGAAGGACCCATCAATGAGGCCAACAATGCGCGAAGTGGTGCAGATGCTAGAAGGTGTTGTGAAAGTTGACCCTCTGCCTGACCCTACAACGTCTTCAATTTTCTCTTCTATGCACTCTACAAGCAGTGAGACCAATACCTCTAGCAGCACAGTTCATACTATCCAGGTAGAATGATTTTGCAGCCCACCCAATTACTGTGTGCTTGGATGCCAATTTACTTATGTTAATTGCTCACGAGACAGTCATGGAGTAGTAATCAGCTCTTACCTGTTGTCGTAGCTATGGATTTTGTATAATCGCATCATTGATGCTGTATTGTTGGGAATTGGGGCAGGAGCCTGTATTTTTGTCTTGGCCTTCTCATGTGTAGCTATGATTGTGATACTAGACAATGGATATACTCGGTATAAGTTTGAAAGAAATCTATCTTCCATGGAAGCTCAATACAGACAGATGAATTTGGATTAATAAATATAGCCTTTATCAGAAAATGAACAGATGCAGTTTTTACTTAAGAATCACATAAATAAAGTCCTATACCTGTACATGCATGTGCAGAACCGGGCAAACTAGTTTAGGTTCAGTCCATTGTTCTAAACAACCTGAAAAACATGAATGCATGGGAGACAGAAATTTATAAATGAATGTGCAAAAGGCAAGACATGTAACATATCAATTATTCAACACCGTCCAACAAAATAAATCTTTAGCTAATCCCAATGGTGGAAAAGCAACTCACCATCTTAAGGACATGCCAGTGATTGTTCACCAAGCTTTTTTTAGTTTCATCCAAAAAAATAAATCCTAGTTCATAATGTTTTTAATGAGGGAAATTGTTTTAGTTCGTTTTCCCTTATCTAGTAGAAAAACTATTATTGACAAAGTAGTGGAACAACATAACTATACAAATCAAGTCAAATCTCTACTTCGCAATCATTTGAAAAAAATAGTAGACTGAAAGAGAAAATTCCGGTATCTACTCACACATTTGTCGTTTTCACTAGGAATAAGATTCGATTGCAATTACAAAGTACAGTTCTAACCTTTCAGCGCCAATATATTCTTATCCTCCTCCAAAAGTTGAGGCAACATTTCGTCTCTGCATATCAGAAGTTATCACAAATTCATATATTGAACCGAACAAATAGTCTTGTACCAAAAAGTTGTACCATTGGAGTTGTAGTTATGCGTGCCACGGTGACTGCAACTAATGGTAATGGTATCTTTCATGACCTGAAGTTGACGAACTACTGCAGCAAACAATCACAGAGAGACAAGCCCACTGGGGCATTTGATCGAACAGCTGGGAGGGGCAGAGATTTGGCAGAGTAAGCTTTTTTTTTGAAGAGTCAACGGGGGGCTAAGAAAGCCCACCTGAACATTTCATTACTTCAAAGAGATTACAAGATCGAGCAACCAATCATAAGATAGGTGATCATGATACAAAGATGAAAAAAAGAAAGGGAACCACAAAGGATTACAATCGCAGCACACTCACTCATTACAGAAAAGAAAAACAGACTAAACAACCACATGGCCAAGGAGAGGCAGACCACTGATCGCTGGGGTACCACCACTAAGCAACCAAGCACCTGAAACATCCAAACCACAAATAGAAGCTGACCACCTAAGACGAATCAGTTCGCACCAACGTAGGTTGGCAACGGGGAGGACAAAGCCCCACCTGAATCGAAACATTGACACACAACTGGGCGGCCGAGGTGAATGCAACAACCATGATTGTTTTTGTCACCCGCATAAGCCAACGGACTGGCTTCACAAGTTGCCAAAGAATTCAGCCACCTACGATGCCCTCCAGGGGAAGGAAGCCCTAGAGGAGCAGAGGCTACTGAAAATTAGTGACAAAAATCGATCAAGCAGAGAGGACGAATCAGTGCCAGTAATGAGCGGAATGATATTGTCCCAGAACCACAACAGCCACCGCCAAGGGAAGGTTGAGAGAGAACATCCCAGAAAACAAAGCTTGGATGATGCTTGTGCTGAACAAGAGGCTGACGGAAGTAATCACCGTACCATGCGGAGGTAAAGGAGCCTCCCCGCGCACAAGCGCGACGCTTTCGCTGCAAGATAAACGGCACAAGACAGCATACCATCAACATGACCTTGGTTGTGCGAAGGTAGAGAACCTTCCCGCACACCGGGTGCGGCACTTTCGTTGCACAGTCGAAGAAGGTCGCAGCGACGAGGAGGAAGCCGCCAATGTCAGCAGGGCGCCGCAAGCAACGCCGCAGCAACTCCCCATCGGGCCCGCGGTCGCAGGCAGAGCCCCGACCAAGAGGCCAGCGCAGGGGGCAGGAGCCGGCAACCGCGAGGAGGAGAGGCCGCAGGACGATGAAGGAGGCGCGATCACGGCACACGAAGCCCGGCGAGGCACCCACCCAGCCTAGCACCGCCACCGAGCTCCCACCCACCTATTTCCCCACCCATAAACACTGGCAGGGAGCCCCCGGTCAAGATGCCAGCGTAGGGGGGCGGGAGGCCAGCGACCATGGGGAGGGGAGGCGCGACGGGAGCGGCCAGGGGAGGAGGTGTGGACGGAGAGGCGCTGGAGCCGAAGAGGAGGGAGCCGGAGGTGCCATGGATTTTGAATCACGGAGCTCTAGATCTGGATCTGGGAGAAGCAAAAGGAGGGAGAAAGGGAGAGGGGGGAACGAGGTGAGGCTGCTGTGGCTCTGGAGCCCGCCGCCGCCGCCGCGAGCAGCAGCTGGAGCGACGGCGGCGGGCGGGCGGACGCACGAGGTGGGAGCGCTCGCGGCGGCGCTGGGTTCGCCTCCCGTCCGCCTCAGCCGAGACGGGAGGGAGGCCTATCGACCAGGGAGAATGTCATCAGCAGAGTAAGCTTGATAGATGTTACTACCTCCGTTCGGCAATTGTTGACGTTTCCGACAGCCATTTGTACTAAAAATACACTAAACTGGTTGGTCCCAACGTCATATAAAAAAGAATGGAGGTAGTAGTAATTTTGTAGGGGACGGAGGAAGAGCGCGGCGCAGCAGCGCACGGGTAGCTAGATGTGGACGACGGGACGTGGTGTGCGGGCAAGGGAACAAAAGCGCCTGCCACAGAGGCGGCGGCGGAGCGGCAGGAAGGGTTGTCTAAGCAAAAATTTTCTTACTTCTGTAGTTCAAATCTCTAAAGCAGCTTACCATACATAAATGAAATTTTAGAAAATAAGTGTTTAATGGGATTCTCGATTCAGTCTTTTTCAGAGGCAGCCTTGCTAGCGCTCGCATCTACATTCAATTGGCATCCGACGGCTGACGTCCAGAGGGCGACATGGCCTGACGCGTGAAGCCGGGATGCTCTGTCTTGAGGCTCTCACCCCAGGGGATCCCGCCACAATTATTGATGGCAACATTCATTTTAAAAAAAAGGATTTACTCTGCTTTTATAGAAAGCAAATAAGCAGTTGTACAGACTCGATCACAAAAACGGCTGGGGTCACCCGCTTACAGTGAAAAGCACAAACTTCAGTGAGCTAACACAGAATCTAGAGTTTGATTTAGGACTATTTGCCACTTTTGTCAAGAACTTGCATGGACAAAGTATTTGATTAAGAAGCAGCAAGGATTTTTACAGTATGCAAACGTCCTCATACCAAGACGCAAAGGAAAACCACGACGTGGGGACAAAAGAAAACGGCCTGCGACGAAGCACAGTCTGCCATTGAAATGAAGTATAATTTTTTTACCGTTCAATTCGCTTACACGGGGAGTCATAACTTAAACCTGTGGATGCTTGATACTTATTTTAATAATGAAGAGTCTGATACACCTCATGAACGTAGATGAAGTAGTCATTTGAAACTGAGTTGTTCGGCAGATTTGTACGGCTAATTTGTTGTGAGAGGAAGATACTGTATGTTGATTTAATTTGTATAACATATTTGTTGTGAAAGAAAAATACTATAGAAGAACCCGAACGAAGCCCAAAGCCCGAACCATACCAACTCCGGCGATGCGAGCAAGTGATCAATGTGTCAAGCTAGACACCTTTTCCCATTTCGGAACGTTCTCATGTGTGGGATTAACTGTTTGTTACCCATACCTTTTTTATTAGAATTTAGCGGTTAATTAGAAATAAAATATTGGAGTATAACGGTCTTCCCACGTCGTTCATCATTGACAGAGTCCATCACGACTCCATGACTCCAACTACTGTAGGAGATCCGGTCCTCATCTGCATGCGCCGATGGTCCTCTCCTTCCTATCCATAATTGTAGATTCCTTTACTAGCAGATGATATGGATCACCACTCATGTACATGTACTGCCTATATATAGACCCTTCAGATTGCAATACAAACTAAGGCGAATTGCCATTCTTCATGGTAATCAGAGCACACTGACCCCGAGCCTTCCATTTTTTCTTTCCGTTTTGCTCCTGCGTGCAATCATGAGCTCCGCCGCTCTTTCCACCGATTCCATGACCGCGCTCATATCTGAGATCGCCAGCACCGCTGTCTCTGCTGCAACAGCCTCTTCTTTGTTTTCCAATTCCACCCAGAGTGTCAATATCAAGAGCCTTGTTCTTATTACTCTTGACATGCAATCCACCTCCTTTCGGCGTTGGCGGAATACATTCCGCATCGTCCTCGGCCGATTTGATCTGCTATCGCACATCGACGTCAACACTCTGTGCCCCCACGACGTCGCCTTGGTGCAGGCAGATCTCACCGTCCTCATGTGGATTCATGCCACGCTCGCTGATGACCTCATGGACATGGTCATGGAGGATAACCCGACGGCGTACTCCGTCTGGAAGCAAATCGGTGATTTCTTCAACACCAACAAAGCCAGCCGTGCAGTTCAACTGGAGGCTGAGTTCCATAGCCTCCAGCAAGGTGATCTTTCTGCCTCTGAATATTGTCATCGCCTGAAAACCCTTGCAGATGCCCTCGCCGATTGCGATCAACCGCTCTGTGGCCGCACTCTCGTTCATCAGCTGGTTGCGGGGCTCAACCCTCGCTACCACACATTGAAGACTCTCCTGGCGACACTCCCTCAATTTCCTAGCTTCCTTCAAGCCCATACCATGCTGCTTGCCGAGGAGACTTCCCAAAACAAGTCCAAGCCGCCGGCCCCAACTAGCTGGCCCCATGCAATGAGGGCGGTCTCAGTTGTTGGGGTCGGCGGCTTGGACTTGTTTTGGGAGGCCTCCTCGGCAAGCAGCATGGTATGGGCTTGAAGGAAGCTCGGAATTTGAGGGAGCATCGGCAGGAGAGTCTTCAATGTGTGGTAGCGAGGGTTGAGCCCCGCAACCAGCTGGTGAATGAGTGCGCGGCCACGAAGCGGTTGATCGCAGTCGGCGAGGGCATCGACAAGGGTTTTCAGGCGATGACAATATTCAGAGGCAGAAAGATCACCTTGCTGGAGGCTATGGAACTCAGCCTCCATTTGAACTGCACGGCTGGCTTTGTTGGTATTGAAGAAATCACCGATTTACTTCCAGACGGAGTATGCCACCGGGTTATCCTCCATGACCATGTCTATGAGGTCATCAGCAAGCATGGCATGAATCCACATGAGGACGATGAGATCCGCCTACACCCATGCAACGTCATTGGGGCGCGTAGTGCTGATGTCAATGTGCGATAGCAGATCGAATCGGCTGAGGACGATGCAAAACGTATTCCGCCAGCACCGAAAGGAGGTGGATTGCATGTCAAGAGTAATAGGAACAAGGCCCTTGATATTGACGCTCTGGGTGGGATTGGAAAACGAAGAAGAGGCTGCTGCGGCAGAGACGGCGGCGCTGGTGACCTCGGATATGAGCACACCCGTGGAATAGGTGGAAAGAGTGGCAGAGCTCATGATTGCACACAGGAGCAAAACAGAAAGAAAAAATGGAAGGCTCGGGATCGGTGTGCTCTGATGACCATGAAGAAAGGCAATTCGCCTTGTTGAGAATATTTTGCTTATTTTTCGGCTTGTTGAGAATATTTTGCTGACATGAACATAATTTATTATGTGTTACTATAGGTCACTCACAAGCTTAGATTTGGGTTGCCTATTGAACAGCATGTCTATGAAGTGTATACAAGGGCAATGTACGAGTACTTCTGTGATGAGATATATGAGTCTGGTAGTTTTTTGATGGTTGAGCGTGACGAACGTGGTCTGTATGATGTTGTGGAAAGTATTTTGATGGTAACAAAGACCCCAAAAAGTTTGAAGTTATGCTTGATGGTGGAGAAAATATTTCTTGCCAATGCAGTTTGTTTGAGCACGTTGGAATGATTTGTAGGCACTCTTTGAAGGTTAGGTATCTGTCATTATTTAATATGCTCTATTTGTCGTAACTATATACTTCTTGATTGAGTTATCTTAGCATTTTGTTGTGCAATCCATATAGGTTCTAGTCCGGTTGGAAGTCCAAAAAATTCCATCTGGGAATTTGCTTGACAGGTGGAGTAAATCCCCAGTTCTGAAGCGGTTAATGGTTGCCCAGCAGTTAGGAAATTTATACTGAACCAGGCTCTTGAAATTATCAGCAGTGACGGAGGACTGATGGGTGTGTCTGTTGCTGAAGCACTGAAACGTGTTGATACAAATTGCGGTGTACCGCCAGTTGGTGGTTCTACTCATGACAATGTTGCATCATCGGTTGTGAGCTCTGATGATCAAATCCCTCTTGGCTGCCCTCCACGTGTTGTAACCGGTGGAAGGCCCCCTACTACCGGCATGAAAGCTTTTGTTTCAAGGAGGAAGAAACGTAAGAGTGTGGTTGGGGTCTCCGAAGATCAGTTAGCAGCTGACTGGCCCGAGGAGGAGAATCCATCTTATCGCAAGAAGAAGACTATCCGGGAGATAATGCGTAGCTAAGTTGTACTACCTGTTTCTCCTAGTACTATTATATTGTAGAAGGGTCTATATATTTTATGTAATGCAGTCTGCAGTATTTAATCTTGTAATATGTTGGGCTTGTGTTTGACTGAATCTTGCGCTTTTAGAACAGTACATATGACCTTTTTTCTACTTAGCCGTCTTGCACATCAAGGTATAATTAAGGTCTACACTTTGGAACAGACTAATTAATACTATATCTACAGTAAACATGCACTATAATTTATTTATTGTCTTGGATCTTCAGATTCTTTTTTCAGAAGCTTGGTGACGTATCGTAGACTGGTCCTTTGCTCTTGATCCTCTTGCTTGATCGTGTTGGTGTGCTCGAGTCATGCTTTCTGCCTGCATTCGTAGATTTATGGGTCATAATATGTTGCCTTCTTATGTATGCATGCATATTCTTTGGTTGATTATTTTGAAATGAATGTGTTACCTCTGCTGCTTCTTCTTGCTGATCTTGCTTGATGGTATGGTGGGGTTGAGTTGTCGAATTTAATTTCTGCAGTTGGTTAACAATTTATCATGTGATCAATAGCAATCTATTCTGAATCGCTGTATGCAAATAAATATTATTGATTTTTGCTTGTACCGGTATGGATGTTTTTGCTGACTGGAGTTGTGATGGTTGGTCGGTGTAACCATTCGCAGATGTTGCTAGATTCATTATTTTCTTCTGGTGTGCTAGTCTGATGTTTTGAATTTTGATGATGGAATTGCTTGCCTTTCATATGATATTTCTGCGAAGTGTTTGCTCTTGATACTTTGAGGCATGATATATCCCTGCTGCATCCTTTGTATTTGTGTTGTGTAAATAGTGAGAGTTAAATTTTGTTTGATGCCATGTTGTAGAATAATTAGCATGCTTAGAATAGTAAGACATGTGGATGCACCTCTGTCATGTGTAGTCCTGCATCTTCTCACAATCCTCACTGACAGACCCGTCCCCCTAGGGGGCTATAAAAAGGGCTATAGGGCCACTAATACAAAAACGATCAACATGCACTACAACATGGTTGGTAGAGAAAATCAGAAAAAGTTTTATGTACAGACTTGCATCTAAAAGGTCACCCACTTTGGTTTACAATTTATGTTTTCTTCTCCTGTGTGTTCGAGGAAAAAACAATTATGTTTCTTGAAACAGAAAAACATATAATTTTTTTCTTGACATCAAGAATATATCTTCTTTTGCCCATTTCATTGTGTTTGGAATCAGTGGGTTCAGATACAGTTAGATCATTGTCTAGGTCCAGGTCCTGGTTATTTTTTATCCATGGTAGTCTGAAATTGAAATGTTGTTTTAGATATTTTGTCAGGTACAAGGGATTAGAGCGACTCACAATTAGTTCTGCCATTGATGGTGTTGTTTGTAGTTTTTCACTCTCACCGAACCTTTTTTGGCGAATACTGTACGGGACGATGAATATCATCTGTCAAATAGGATTGCATTTTCAATCTGTCGTAGCTTAGAAGCACTGTATCTAGACAATGGTGGGCCATTTGAGTTGTCCATTGGAGACTTGAATTCCTTGATGTGGTTTATGTAATTGATCTGGAAGTCAGGATAAATTAATTAAGAAGGAATCACAGTGGTATCTTTTTTTGATTGATGAGCATATAGGGTGAATAAAATGTTTCATTTAGTACCAAGAGGAAATATGTGCAGCAATGGATCTCTATTACACTTTCATTCTGAGGGAGAACTTAGCTGCCTCTATAGTCTTTTTGCTGAGTTTAATACTGTTTGTGCAGTATACTCAGCCCAGTCTAGCTTGTGGTAGCTGCTTGGGACGCATATGGCTGATGCAACGTGTATGCCAATTGGAAATGATGAGGATGGTTCATGTGGTGCTAGGAAAGTAGCCACAACGTACATAACCAGTGCTGGGGTGAACTTGTCCTTCTGCTCGGGTGATAGTGTTGTTTTTGAGTGTAGCTGCATGAGTGTAGCTCTTGCTTTGGAGATGGTTAGTTTTGGTTTTGAGTTTGATGGGCTGATTAACCTTGCTGCCTTGGTGTATGTAGAAGTGGTGTCTTCTTTTATTGACGTCTTGATGTTGCCTCTTCCAGACTGCATTCCTAGTATTTGTTTCACTGCTTCAGCATTGTAGTTTGCTTGAGTGTTGTCCCCTTGTGGAATACTAGCTGTCTTAGTGTCTAAAATTGTCAACAACCATGCAGCCAGGACGTTGTTAGGTCTGTGCCTTTGTGGTATGTATCTTATGAACCCAAAGCCTAGTTTTTTTGCAATAGTTTGCTGTGACTCACCCATTGCTTGGTACATGATGACTAGTGAATGTGAAGATGTTTTTGATTCATCTATGGTAGGCTAGGCATTAGAAATTATGCTTGCTGGCAATTCAGGTGGGCTCATGAAGTCGACTGGTCGTCCATATTGTCTTTTTTTGGCCAGGTTACAAGATAAATATGTGTGTTAGTATTTTTCGGTTGTATGGATCGGAGGTGAAGAGAAGTTCAGTGGACGTACCTTTCTTGATCTGTTCCTGGTTGTTGCCAAGCTTTTCTCCCTTGCTATACTGTCTGTTATCTGGTTTGGGTAGCAGGCGGTCAGGTGTTTTATATGTTTCTATATGTCGGCTATCGTGTTACATGTTGGCAGGTCGGTTTTGATTTGGTCGGTTTGAGGTCCAGCCAGTAGTGCTAGCTTTTTGTGTAGGTCGGTCATATGAGAATTTTTTAAATATTTTTTAATCATTTCGCAAAATTATACGATCATCTCAAAATTTTGCAAATATGACCACGGACCGCCGTGGCCCACGGCGTTTCCACAGCCAACCGCTGTGGGCTACGGCGGTTAGGCCTAACCGCCGTAGCGTATGGCGGTTAGACCAAACGCCGTAGCGCGCGGCGGTCGGAGACGGCGTTTGCCAGTGCTGCTCGGCGGCAGGCAGCGGCCATGCAACCGCCGTAGGCCACGGCGGTTGAAACCCAACCGTCGTGGCCCACGACGGCAACTTTTTATTTATTTATTTTTTAATATTAAGAAGCCCAACACACACCTTTGCAGTGGCATGTACGCCGCTCGAAAAACCCTAACAAAGCACCTTACGTACTGATAACATGCCTTAAGGAATTTAGAAAATTGATTACAACAAGTCTAATTAATCTAGTTGTACGAGAACTGCCCGGAGAGCAAAGACCCGCCGGAGTCTTGCGACGGCATGTAGTAGTACCCATGTGGGGGTGGAGGTGGTGAAGGTGGAGTGGAGCTGTTCTTCTTGTGGCATTCACAAGTGCAAGTTGAACATTTGCAGCATCAACCGTCTCCAGCGCTGGACGATCAATCAGGGGAAGCCAATGCCTCCGACAGCTCCCGCTTCAGGTTGTAGATGACGACGTCCTCGAGGTAGTCAATGTACTCTTGATAGGGGCGAATAGCTGGTGGATCCACCCATTGCGAGAAACCGCAGTTCCCTGTTTGGGTGGAGTACTGCAAAAGGTAAGAAAACGTTAGCAAACCAAAGAAAGATGATGAACAAATTTGTGGACATTGCTTACCCATGCATGTGGGCAGTGCCAGAAGCGACGACCGGAGTTGTTCCATCCCTCGTACACTTGCATCACGCAAAACTCACCGTGCGAACACCTAGGCCACAACACCGTTTGGTTCGGTGCGTAGCTTCTAACTTCACGCATCGATCTGAAGTCACTCTTGCATTTCAATGGGAAATTGGCTACGAAATCAGGAGATTGCTGATGCCACAACATAGGACCGAAACCGTGCTCATCCGCACTCTAGGAAGTCATTGTTGAATGCTGTGAGAAGAAGACAATGGAGTGAATGGTGCTACATATAGGCAGAAGAAGGAGCCTGTCTGGGTGGTGGGCCCTTTGATCCGTGGGAAGAGAAACGAAACAGTGACTTGGAGAAAACACACCCTAGTACTAGAGCACTACCGCATTGTGGGCCAGTCGATCCGTGGGAGGAGAACACGTCAGTGACTCAGAGGAAACACAACAACTCTGCATATGAAACGTCCTAGTATTTGGGACTCCAACGAAAGAAACGTAACGGAGAAAACACACTCTAATGCAGTTCGATTAAAGTTCTTAAGGATACAAACTGAGGATCCTACATCACGATGTCACGAAATCCTGAATTATTTGATACAGTTCGACTAATACTCTAGGTCTACTGAGTACAACGGGGGTATTTCCCCTTCCTGATGGCATCAGGCCCAGCTTCCTTGGCCCGGCGAGCCCTCTCCCTCTTCCTCTCTCTGTCGGCTTCATAGGCCTGGGCCGCTTCACGTTCTCTCATCTCCTGGCGAATGCGCATCTCCTTCTCCTCCTCCTTTTTTTTCCTCTCTCTTTTCCCACTCAACGATGCTGAACCACCTCTCCCTTGCATCACGGCCCGCTGCCTCGACGTAGCTCTTGTCGAACTCAGACTGCTCGGTATCTAACCACTGCTTGAAATCACAAAGAGGAGGTGGAGTCTTTTTCCAAAGACATGTCAGCAAATAATAAAACAAAAATGACAAATGAATAATCTACTAGTGTAATAAGTCCTTACTTTGGCTCTAAGGTTGCGATCGAAAGGCTGGATCAGGTCGTGCGCATAGTTTGCGCACATGAAGAACCTCATCCCGTACGCGTACCCGAGAACCTTGCACTTCACAAGCTTGCAGTTGTCACCGCAGAAGCACATAGAAGTGTTGGTCCCCTTTGGCACCTCGACCTTGTCTTTCCTCGCGGTGAGGAAGGACAAGTCTAACTCAGGACCTGAGGAGGCCATTGCAAACCTGCAAAACATGATAAGAACAATTATTACAATCATACACAAAATTATAAATTACAATCATAAACAAAATTATAAAAATGAATGAGCATAATTAAGGCGAAACGAGATAGCAGTTCAATTATTCAAATACAATACCATGCATAAGTTCGTACAGGAAATATTAGTTCCAACATTACAAATTCCATAATTAAATGTCCTAACGTTACAAGCAACTATGATCATCTGAATCCTGCATTGTTGCTACGCCCACGTCCACGTCCGCGTCCACGTCCACGTCCTGATGGGGGTTGGGATGATCCTGAAGGTGCTGATGAGCCCACATTGGCAGTAGGTGGTGCGTTGCAAGCATAATTTGCAGCTGTGCACCTCTTGTACGTGTGGCCCGTGTTGTGGCACTTGTAGCATATCACTACTGCAGGTCCAGCTTCAGCTTCATCCATGTTGTTTCTAATCCTCCTCTTCTTCCTTCTTCCAACACCTTGGCACATTTCAGGATCTGGATTTGGTATGTGCACAACATTTTTTTTGGGGTTCTCAGTAAAAGTACCCTGCACGAGGTAGCCCTGGATTGTTCGGTTCCAAATGTTCCAAATAGTTTGCTTGTCGTAGTACCATGGTATGTACCTACGGTAACTGAAATCTTTAAGTTCATAACATACGGCAATCACATGGGAGCAGGGTTTGTGTAGTAGTTGTGGCTTCCGGCATGAACATCTGCATATTTCGTTGCCAAGGTCACACACTTGTTGCGTCTTTTCACGCGCTGGGCTGGGCCTAGGCGCATTTTCCCTTTGCACTCAACCTCATATCTCCACATAATTTCATTCTCAGCGGACTGGTACAAAGGTTGCGCTGTGACCGAGTGCAGAAGTACTTTTTTCTGCTTCGTGTCCAAATACTGAATCATTCTGGTGCAGTATGTCATTTGAGTCTTCCTCACAACCTCATCCGCTGCCTTGCTCCTTTCGTAGAAATATTGCATTGTGCGATACATGAAGAACTCAATGATGCCAACTAGAGGAAGAGGTCTTGACCCACGAAGCACACAGTTGTAGACCTCAGCAAAATTAGTGGTCTTTATCCCATGTCTTGCTCCGCCCTCGTCAAACATGAGACACCACTTCTCCTTAGGCTCATTCTGAATCCACTGGCTGAAGGTCTTCACAGCACACCCTCTTCTGCGCCTAACTTGAGGGCCATCTAATCCCACATCCTCGAGAGAAATTGGCTCCTCTCCAGGTTCAGGATTCACTGGCCTCTTTGCTATATCCTCTGATGCCTTCTTTGTCAGGTCATCTAATTTCTTCCAGATGGCATCGAACTTCTTCTGCTGAGTCTGCTCACACAACCGCTCGAACAATTTAGACATGGCCTTGTTCTTGAACTGGCTGTGGAAGTTTGATTTCATGTGTCTAGTGCACCACCTGCTCCTAACATCGGGCCACAATGGAACTCTGTATCGCTCTTGGCTGTCATCTTTCATGTCATTCATTGCTTGCAAAATACCTTTGTGTCTATCGTGGATGACACACACATTCTGCACATCCTGCACCACCATGTTCTTCAACCTCTCAAGAAACTAGTACCAACTGTCACCATTCTCCCCTCCACAAATGCAATGGTCAAAGGAAGCAACTGATTGTTACTATCAGCTGCCACAACTATCAGGATTGTTCCTTTGTATTTACCAGTGAGAAAAGTGTCATCTATGCAAATGACCGGTCGACACAGTTTGAAAGCCTTAATGCAGGCACCCAAAGCCAAGAATGACCGCTGAAGCACAAGCTTGCCTGGTTTCTCCTGACAAGGATAGTCCTTGATATCATAGTAGCTGCCAGGATTCATCTGAACTATTGTGTGCAACAAGTTAGGCAAATTGTGGTAGGATGCTTCATAAGTACCCCACCTATGCTCCAATATCTTCTTCTTTGCTTGGTATGCCTTGCTGTAACTGATGGTGTACCCGATTTTTTCCTGAATTGCACCGATAATGGCCTTCGGCTCATATGAAGTACATTTCACAATGGTAGGGTACATGTGGCTTGCAACAAAATCGGCTGAAATGTTTCGGTGCTTTGCATCAATCCGATCAAAAGTACAACTGTGAGGCACCACTTCTTTAACCTCTAAGTAATAATCCCACTTCCCCTTATATGCATACACTCGAAAAGAACAATCCTCCTTCTTGCAACGCACATCATATATTCTCGGAGAGCTTTTCACTACCCTGAACTCCCTATGCAGAGTCAAGGTGGACCACTGCTTGACTGCATCCTTCACATGTGCAGTAGTGGGGTACATGGCGCCTACTGTAACCTCATTCTCCGTGTACTCCCAGGGCACATCCTCACCACGATTAACAGTACACTGTGAGAAATCGTAGTTCTGCCAATCCCAGGGCACATGATCCTCAGACAGATCATCATCATCAGCATCAGCATCATAATCATCATCTGAAGAGTCCTCTTCCAATGCACGTTCATCAGCTTCTAACTCTCTCTCATACTGTCTCATCACCTCAGGGTTTCTTTCTCCCTCATCAACAAAACCAGTGACAACATAACCTCTAGATGACTCATGACTTTCAGAATCCCCTTCTTCCTCCACTTGTTGTTCCCATTCTTCATCACATTCTTCGTCCTCTTGTTGTTCCCCTTCATCATCACCTTGTTGTTCCCCTTCTTCCTCAACTTTCTCATGTACTTGACTGCTAGACCCACCCTTCAGGTAAACTTGGACAAACAAAATGACGGGCAAACCAACTCGGCATGCACTTCTGATATAACTCCTCTATTGTCGAGTTCCTTCAAGTGGCATGAGCTCCCAATACACATGTTCACTTCTGTTAATTAGTACCATCACAGACATGCATTGGTGCTCTAAATCTACTGCAAATGACTTAACCAGCCACTTGGTTATACCCTCCCAACTTCTTTCTGCTGCTCTTTTAATATTTTGCTCAATTGAACTAAAATTTGACAAGTCAACTCCTTGTGGACCATATATAATTTCTCCAGATCCATAATACAATTTGACTGTGACTGTCTCCGACATGTCTGATTCATAATAAAAACCAATAACTACTATCAAATACTACACCTAGGGACTAACAAACAAAAAGACTAATATCTAAACTAACAGTAAATATGTTACGTAATTTAGTCTAATCAGTGGCAAACATGTAAAGTATAATCTAGTCCGTAACTACAGATCTATAACTACAGATCTATAATCTAATCCATAACTACAGAAAACTCTACATAATTAATAGTAATTATATATAAGCAAAAATGACTAAAACAGTTGAAATCAGCAAAATACCTGCAATGAAGCGAAGAAGTAGTAGAACTTCGCTGCTCCGCCGCCTCCACCTCACTCTCTTCTCCTTCTAAACACTAAACCCTAGGGAAATGAACTATTTAATACTACAGATCTAAAAAAATCTAAAAAATCAATACTAATTACGATATCATTACATCTAAGTATAGGTGCTAAAAGGGTTGAAATTAATGAAATACTTACAATGAAGCGAAGGACCAGCAGAGCTTCGCTGCTCCGCCCCTTCACTCTCTTCTCCTTCCCTCCCAACCCTCTCTTTCTTTTTTTCCGAATTATTATGACAATTTCGGGCAAATTTTCGACTCTTATAGGGTCTGACGACCTGCCGCCGTGGGCCACGGCGGTCGCAAATCCCTACCGCCGTGGCCCACGGCGGTTGGGCCTGCCGCCGTGGCCCACGGCGAATGAATGTTAAGCGCCGTGGGCCACTGCGGCTGGGCTTTCCGCCGGTCGGGCCCGTGGCGGTAGGCCTAACCGCCGTAGCCCACGGCGGTTGGCTGTGGAAACGCCGTGGGCCACGGCGGCCGCCGTGGGTCACGGCGGTCCGTGATCATATTTGCAAAATTTTGAGATGGTCGTATAATTTTACAAAATGATTAAATATAAATATAAATATAAATATATAATTCGTCGTATGAGGGGAAAAAGTGGGTGTGTGCGTGATTTTCATCGGAAGGCTCGGCCTGGCTTCGCTCAACTGTGTTTTGTTGCGATTCCGAGAGGCACAGTGCTTTGCGCGATCTACATTGTACCAATCCAGGAGGCCCACTGGGCAGCGACAAGTTGCTTGGGTGCCCATGAGGCGGCGTGTGCGCTCCCCGCGCACCCAATCAATTTCTGGTGTTTGACTTTACTATTTATTGTTTGTCAAATGGATAACCTTTCGCGAGGAGGCATCAAAGTGGATCAGAACACCAAGCGAGCACGGTACGCGATCAGTCATTGCCGATTCCCAACGCGTCGTTCTGGGAAGTTGGACGGGCAAGTATCCGTTCACATGCACGACTCCAACCACCTCGGGTTTCGCCTTTGAGGCCCCGTGCACCTTTTTAAGATTAAGAAGCAGCGGTCAAGGAGAGGCTTCCACCCCTACGCATCTAGCATTCTCCTCCTCTTGCACTCCATTCGTTCTGTGCACTTGTTGAAACGAACCAGATTTTCGAGAATGGAAACTCGATTCTCTGCACCTCTGTGATAGTCCCAGGAGGTTATCACGTGTAATCCCTGTCTCAATGGTAACAAATCCATACAGAACATAAGGAAATATATAGAAGATCCACATAATTAATATTATTATAAATAAACATCTGAGTACATCTCATCGGCACATGCCGGGTACAAGTCCAACAGGACTGAATCAAACAGAGTAAACATCTATGCAGCGGAACTCATGTAGCGGAGTAGACACCATCTCCCATAGGCAGCTCGAGTGTAGAACAAGCCTCAGTCCTCCCATCCGTCGTTCTCGAAGTCGTAGTCGGGCTCCGAGTCTGTAAGTCCACCATCTACTCGATAAGCGAGTAGGTCATGTCAGCTTCCCAACAAAGAGCGAAAGCAAAGGATGAATTCTAGTATGCATGGATAAGCCTATATATGGCCGTAGTAAGCTATGCAAAAGCAGCGGTAGCAACATCAAGGTAAGCAGAAATGCAGAGAGGTCACCATCTCCGAGGAGATCCACACCTCTGAGGCCAACGCCTCTGGGTCAACACTCCAACCAAGGAATACACACCAAAGCACCGAATCTCAACCAAGACTCAGCATCTCACTCTCATCTGCGATGTGGGGTCACCAACTCCTATCCCCAAATCTCAACGGCATCAAGCCGGGCTCACACACACTCGGGGGAGAGAAGCAGCACAAGAAAAGACTAGCCAGAATAATAGATCAAAGTGTTGTCCATACCAGTGGACACTGACTATAGCTATAGGTTTAACACTCTGCAGAGGTTGTACAACTGGACCCGCCGGATAGGGCAGAATCGGATGCCTCCGATCCACATCCCTACCTAACGGTCGGAGACCTAGCAGTAGATAGCACTCTCCTACCTCTCCGAGCCTGACTCGTCCTAAATTGGGGCGCAAAACTTGCTAGTACGGCCACGAAGCTGTGAAACCATCCCCGGAGGAGCCGAGACGACGTCTACTGGGGGGGAGGTATAAACCGTCCCCCTCACACGATCACACTGATCCGCCTACAGGCTGGATGCTATCCACATACTAGTTCTCGGACCGAACCCCGCCCATAACAAGGCGAACGGTTTGCACGAAAATAGCCCAATGAAACATGGTTAAACTGTCGATCGGTCCTTAATTGCAAGGAGCGAGCACTCCCTAACTCCATCCGTCCGACACGCCGCTAGGGCGGGAGGCCGGGTCGCATCTCCCCTAGACAGGCATTCACAAGTAACCAAGCAGCTTGCTCCCGCGGTAACACATCAAGGATACACACTCACCCAATACACACGCCAGAACACCGAGATATCCCAATCTCAGTCCAAACCAGAGATCCATCCATATCATAAATCAGGTAAAATATATGGATAGTAAATATCGGGAACTAACTAGGGGTCTGTAGCTAGTTCCAAAGATAGGAAGTTCAAGGTACAGGATATAACAAATCAAGGCATAGCTAAAAGATTGTCTATGCATTCAAAATCATCCAAAATAATAATTAAAGCACTAGCAACTAAATAGCATACATGGGATCTATATGGTCGGGAGTGACATGACACTTGGTTGGCGTCCAAAGTCCTGGTACTAGTTGTAGTCGGGGTCGTACTCCTCCTCCGGCTTGTAGCTCGGGTCTGCTGAGCACGAGATACGAGACGCTAAAATTACCGGCAATCAACTAGGTATAAATCCAAAGAAATCCAAATTTAAAAGAGCTAAAAAGACCCAAACTAACAGCACAGGCTCGATTTTAGAAAAATAATGAAACTGGTTTCATATTTTTCGGAGTTATAAATAATTAGTTATGAATTTTCAAAACTTAAAGGATTTATAAAATAATTATTAAATCATTTATAAAACAGAAAATGAATTTTATTAAAAATAATCTGCTGACGTCCGCATGACGTCAGCGTTGATCGGTCAACGGTCAACCGTCAGCGAGTTAATGGGCCAAAAGTGTTAGTGGGCCGAAATCAGCCCAATAGACCTGGCTCAACAGGGCCCAGCGAACCAAGTCCAGAAAACCACCTCGGAGTTAAAGACCAGGCCGAAAAGCACATCTCAGCCCATGTGGGCCTTAACAGGCCGGACGGCCCATGGTCAGTCCTTCTCAGGCTACGTTGGCAAAGTTCAGCCGTGGCCCTCGAACTCTTCTGGGCTCGCACGTGCTCTCCAAACTCTCCTAGGGTTCGGTGGCGCTCCCTCGCCACGCGAACGCGTCTCGGTGCGCCCCAGTGCGGTGCTCAGCGGCGACGGCGAACGGCGCTCAGCGGCGCCGGTGTCCCTGGCATCCAGGCAAGCACACGGATATGACCGCTAGGGTTAGTTGGTTAGCCCGACGCGACCGTGGCCCTGGGTTCGGGCATGTACAGCCGACGCGCGGCGCGACACGGTGAGGTGCCCGGCGCGGCACGACGCGCGGTGGCGACAGTGCGACGCGCGACAACCTGCGGCGACTCTACACGGCGGGCGTGAACCTGCGCTGGGGTGCGTGGATTCAGGGGTCGCACGCGCGTACGCACGCCTCGCTTGAGTGGCACAAGTCAGTGCGCACACATGAACGTGCGCGCGCGACACCAAGGTGCACAGCGCGGCATGGCGGCGATGGTGGTGACGCCGGTTAGGGGCCAAAGGCCAGGCCAGCTTGTGCGCGGGAGCACGACGACGACGTTGGGTTTAGGTTCCTGCAAAAGAGGGCGCGGGACGAAGCCCGGTACACAAACGGCGGCGAACACCGGATTCAAGCTCGGCACGGCGGTCGGCGGCGTAACGCTGGGGTACGCTCCCGTGCATCACAGGTAGTTCAAGGGGGGAGGTGAGAAGAAGATGGGACGACGGCTTGGCTCACATTGGGTCGATGGTGAAGGCGTAGCAGGCTCGACAAAGACGGGCGGCGCGGCGCACGACTCTGCTCTGGCTTCAGCTTCACACGGACGGCCTCCTCCTCTTCACGGGCGGCTCCGGTCTTGGCGGCTACGGCTTCTGCGCGGCAGCGGCATCGTGGTGTGCCCCTTCTTCTTCCTTCTCCCTTCTCCTCGACACCTCCTCCTTCTTCTCCCTCACGGCAACAGAACAGGGGAAAGAGGGAAGTCCCCAAATGAGCCTTGGCTTGCGAGAGGGGCTCGGTCCCGGGGGTTTAGCGAAGTGGCCAAGGCAGGGCAGGGACAAAGAAGGCTCGGGCTGCTGCTATTGGCTGCCACGGCGTCGACGGCCGACATGGCTGCGCCTCAGTGGCTGGCGGGCGCGCGGATGCATCACAGGGCAAGGGCAGAAGGGGTATTTGGCCTGGGCGGAGTGCACGAGGTGCGCCTAACTCGGCGTCCGTGCCAGCCGGCCGGCTGGTAGGGGGCCTGTCCCCTCGGCCGGGCGCGTGCGCGAGCGGCGGGGGTTTGAAAGTGTTGACGCGCGGGGGAAGAAGAAGACCGGATGGCGGGGTCCACACGTCAGCGGCTCAGGTGACTGGGTTTGACGCGGAGCGATGCTGGGCTGCGAAGCTGGGCCGGCCTGTTGGGCTGAGAAAGAGATAAAGGAGCGCGGGGGTTCACGGGCCAAGAGCTGAAGGTGCACTGGCAGACTTCTTCGTGAGTTAGCAGGCCCAAGTTAGGGGTTAGGATTTGAAATAGGTTTTGAATTTATATTTAACTTTACCATTTGAATTTGAACTATTTCAAATTCAAAACACACTCAAATAAATCCAAATAAAATCCAACTCACATATTTATACCATAATTTGAATTTATATTTTTATATTGGGTTTTATTTGTAGAATTTAAGGGAGAGACTAGCAAATTGGTGTAAAGTTTGGTAGCACTCAACAAATAAATAAAAGTTTCAAAATTTTCAGAAAATCACACCTAGCAAAATCTTGAGTTGTTACACTTGTCTTCTTCACCGACGAGATGGCCAACAACAACAACTCTGACGACTTCAACTCCTACACGCAACGTCTTTTGCACATCATCATCCATCTGATCTTTAGCAATCTCATGGCATATAGAACGTAATGATCTTTTTGTGACAGGAATTTTGTCTATCGATCCATACATACTTCCCATGATGCAATGGACCTTGGCAAGAGATACATTATTTTCTCTTAGATATTTGATCATGTCCATAGCACGCATGTCAAGCCTCCCGTGAGAGAACCACTCATTCGTCTGACCACAGGATTCTGTTAGTGGATGGTTATGTTCCGCTACATGCAATCTTATGTACCAACCATCGTCTTCTGTTCGCAAAAGTCGGAGCATAGCCTTGCAACCAGTCTTCTTGGAATTATATTTACAGTCCTTTGGAGTATCCTGCACATTTTTAGTTGTACATGAGTCGCTAGTTATATTGGCATTGAGCACAAAAATTATTGTTACAGTATAATTGGTAGTTTGTTTAGTTCATACAGCAGGCTACCATTGCAACTTTGATAATGTTTGGTATACAAAAAAATTTTGAACTATGCAGATTTTAGTATTCCTATAAAAATGTTGAGCAAATTTTTAATCCTCAAGACTGTTACAAATTTTTAGCATTGAGCAGAAAAATGTTGCTACATCAGAATTGACAGTTTGTTTAGTTCATACAGCAGTCTACCATTGCAAATTTTTGTCAATTTGTCAATTAGCATATTTCTTCATGTACTAAATATGGTGAGATGAAAATGTGGTGAGATGCGAACTGAATATTAATCCTTAGTATCTGTCAAATGTTTAAAGAATAATAGCTCATACACTATCTGTAGTATTACAACTATGTGTCATAGTACTTTATCTTATCCATCAAAAATGCCACATGGGCAAATATGGCACTGATTTCTCAAACTTATCAGCAAGGGGCTTAAATTAAACTGTTTAAAGATTAATAGCTCATACACTATCCATAGTATTACAACTATATGTCATGGTACTTTATCTTATCCATCAGAAACACCACATGGGAAATAAGGCAATGATTTCTCAAACTTATCAGCAAGATGCTTAAATTAACAAGGCTAAATACTCAGTTCAATCTGATGACAACAATTTCTCGAACAAGCAAAACTCACCGCGCAGCGACACCGATAATCTCGTGAGGTTAGGTTTTTAGTTTTGTTGTTGTTTGCTATACCCTTCTTAATACCAAAACCAACCTTCCAGGAATACATGTCGTAGAATTCATAGGCTTCATCTTCTGAATCAAAAGTTAGGCCTATCAGTGGTTCAAATATATCAAAGGGGCGGAGCCGCGCCGGACCCGAGGAAGAGGCCGGCGCCGCCAGGCCCAGACTGAACCAGATCTAGGGTTTCCGGGGCGGAGGACGCGTCGGGCCCGCCACGGGGAGGAGGCAGTGCCGCAACCCGGCTAAGGCAAAGGCGCGCAGCGCCGAGGGCGGAGACGGCCCCGGCGGCCCCAGATCTAGGGTTTCGGAGCCCGACGGGGGAGGACGGTGCGAGGAGGATGGGCCGTCGGCAACCCGGAACCGCGCCGGGGGAGGGCGGAGCTGGCACCGTGACGGCGCGCAGCCGCCGACGACCGAGGGAGGCAACCTCGTGGTGGTGGTGTGGAGGGGGGAGAGGGAGGCGGAGAGAGAGGAGGGGAAGGAAGGAGGAGAGGAGGACGCGAGGGGCACTGGTTGTGCGGCACCGCCGACGGCGGTGGAGGTGGCGGCGGCAGCCGACAGGAGCCGTGGAGGGGGGGGGCTAGGCGGCGTGGGGAGCGGAGCCCCTCGAGTCGCCTCCGTGGAGACGACGCGAGGGTCAGGAGCAAAAAAGAATTTTTTTTTGAGAAGGAACATGTATTGATCTTAACGCATTACACCGTCCCGTTTACAAACAGGATCCGAAAGAAAAGGAAAATTATAAAGAAGTTCAAAACTCCTGTTCATCTTCCTCGAAACCTTCAGCGATCCGTTCGTCGCCGCCGTCGAAACCGCTTCCCAATCGCCGCCGAGCACCAGAGCCAAACTCCACAAAGTGGAGGCCGCAGAGGAGGGCTTACTGCTAGGCGAATCAACCGAGTACGCTGCCTCCCAGGCGCATCGGCCAACTCCAGTACCCACGACGCATCCTTCGTTTCCATCGCCGGCAACCCGAGCAATACTCAAATTTCCTCCAAAGATCATCTTCCTTGAGATTAACAGGGTCAACAACATCATCACCTGAAGAAGACGACGATGCGCCGGCCCTCGACTCCTGGACAGGTCTACCCAGCCTCTCCGTTGACGTCCGAGTAGATCGCCATCGGAGAACGGAAGAAGCTGGGAGAAATTATTCTCTGCAACGCCGTCGCTTCCGCACCGCCAGGAAAACCAAGCCGCAGAGGAGCAAAAAAGAATTGTTCCTAGTGCATATGCACTTGAAATTTATTATTTTTGTATGAATTTTTGCAAAATGGTTTTGCATCCCATTTTTTCCCACAAAGTGTGTCTATGGATGTCCATCACTTCAAATTGTTTAGTACTTGCAAGTATGATTTTTAAAAGAGTTTTCACTGAGAAGATAGTTTGCACCTAATATTTTCTTATTATTTCAGATTTTTGGAAGCTCCTATCCTTGGTTGAACTCTTCCTGCACAGCAGACAACAAAGTCTGCACGTACGGTTATCAGTTACGCGTGTTACTTCAAGTCAACCCCCGAGAAGAGCAGACGGCGAACCTTCGACAAAACAGGCGGTTGCGGCAGCGCGAGCTCGAAACTGCCTTTGTGTTGGTCGATTGCGTGTAAGGCCAATCGTTCGGATCAGTTAAGAGATTGTGAAAAGCGAGCTTGTAATTTCGTGGATCGTTGACAGAACAGGGGCACACACGACCCAAAAGTTAGGAGGGTCAGTGCATGTGTGCAACCCCTCCTGTTTCTTCAAACAAATATAAGTGTATGTGTAGGCTCATCGGTACAAAGATGTTCTCCTAGGATCCGGATCCTATACCCTAATGACTAACAGAAGCTGAAGACATATTTACATGGAAGATGAATTGTGATGATTCATATATATTCAGCATCGGCTATCAAGAGGCCGGAGTACTGGAAGCCTAGAACCACATCAAAATGTAGATGACATGAAAATAGAGTACACCAGAGATAAAACCTAGCTTAGGTGCATATGCGCATGCATACGTTCTGTGATTGGATCTTAGCAACGTCTTCAGCTTGTAGCAACAGCACCTACCGTCTCCTGAAGTTGAACTTGACATGTAGGGCATACGCATACCGCATTCTTATCTGATCTACATCATACACTATGTACTCGTTGTGAAGCAAGCAACCCTACAACCAGACGTTAGTACTTTCAAAGGTAAGCAAAGTGCCTCAGCCTCACAGGATCTGTATTCGGAAAACAATGCAGTTGCAGATGCTGTGTTGGAGCTCACGTACCCTTTTGGAAGGATCCTCTTTGGGTTTCCCAAGGGGAACAAGCACACCATCATCAGTAGTCCTAGACTCTGCCAAGTCAAGCATCATTCGACCAATTCCTTTTGTGCTGGAACAAGTCAATTGCAACCATGTGTTTTTACATATCAAGCAGCAAAGACAATACTTTCATCTAAGATTTTGATTCATCAGTAGTTTATCATGCAGTGTTATTACGGAATAGATGAGAACAGTTAATGTTGTTTCAGTTGAATTGGCCACATTATTATATGTATTGATTTAACATCAGGAAAATTGGCCACAAGAAATACACGTACAGTATGACGAGGGAAAAAATAGTTACAAGTAAAAGATATAGCATAAATAACCCACCTTAGCTTTCCCTGGGGCAGGTTATTAGCATTATAGTCTCCATCTAGTAGCTCATTCATACACCCAATGCAACCTGCAAAATTGAAGTTTCAATAGGCATTATCAACATTCAACACTGCTGAACTAAGCAAATACCTTACAACAAAATAATTGTGCAGAACTCCTGCAGTGAAAATGCTGCACATTTATGACAAAAGCACATAGTGTAACAAACAGGCAAATAGCAGACACTTTGAGGATGATTTAAAAGATGCATGAGTATAGCTCAGAGATAACTATGGCAACAAACAGACCTCACACAGAAGCAGGACTCCGGACCTAGATGCTTCTGAAGCACAGCAATAGTTTGCACTTTTTGAAAACATATCGGCAAAGTAAACACCCTTGCCGAACATGTAACCAGAAACTGGTGCTTCAGGCGGAGCAATTCGCAAACCTGGGGATAATACACTATCACAATCGACGTTCACAAATCTTGTTCCAACTTTTGAATTGTGTATGGCAGCACATTTGAATTCTTTTTCTAATGGAAAGTATAATTCTGAACTTAGCACAGTAACAAAAAATTTCCAACATAAAGAGGTGCTACAATTGTGAAGTCACATGAAAACGAAAGAAAGATTGATGCGGTAGATACAGGGTTGATATTTTTGCAAATGCAAGATTACATGAGGCCGAGTAAATAGCAGGAAATAACTCATGAACTTTGAAAGCTGGGTGAAGCATCTCTTTACGTATTTAAAAAGTGGTAACAAAATATTTGTAAATAGCACGAATTACCCTGAGAAAAGATTCCAGCCCAGTTGCTCAACCGAGAACCATGCCACAAAAGCATCCTGTTTTCTGTACTAGCAAACTGCATAGAAGTTTTGAAAATTAGTCACGCACTGTTCTTTTGGGTTGTGCAGATAGATTAGAAATGAATCTCACCTTCTGAAAATTCTCTGTTTCACCATGCCTGGACACCTTAAATATTTGCACTATGTCCACAGTATAGCCTGAGTGTGCTTTGCCATGTGTGTTCATCAAATATGTTTTTATCTGGTTAGTTGACGTTTTTGTAAATGATCAGAAACCAAGAATAAAACACATTCAACCATTATATGTAATTTGGTGCTAATAAAAAGAATGTCGACAAATTTTTATATTAGCTTGAAATGTGAATTATTCCCTTTTGTAGAAGTTACAAAAGACAATAGTGCATCGAGCTAAAGAATTTGAATGTCCACACAGTTTATAATTAGATTGTTGGTAGAAAAAATACCATAGAGTAATCATCTGAATAAGCTTCCAGAGGTGTGAAGTCACAACGAAGTTGCTTGTATCGAGCATAGAGCGGATCATCCTATATTTGGAGGCATCATAATGTTATGTTTCAACATGTGCATGGGTATGATACACAAGCAATATTTTAGTTAAACAATTTATGGTGCTAGCTAACTATTAGTCTATCAGCTGTATATGGAAAGCTATAAATAGTCAGGATATCTAGAATATCTAGAATATCTCAAATACTAACAGCAACAAGTGAGATTTATCAGGGTACATTTTACAAAAAAAAAAGAAAGCATAATAACTATCTAAATACTACATTTTTCAGTTTGAATTCACAAAAGACAACTATAGATACATCAGTAAAATGTTTCAAAAAAGTTCCCCATCTGCTAATACCTGTCAAATGCCGTGAATGGGAGACAATATGTTGAATGCTGAGTTCAATTAAGTGTGTAATCATGGTAGTTTAACAAAAATATGTATGTTTGCAAAATTCATTTAAAATAACTATAGTAAATAAAAAACAAATTAACTGCTTATTTTAGAATGCGCCTAATTTATGGTTCTTAAGGTAATGCGAGGTGTGCCAAGCCTCCCCATCTGACTACCTACGAAATGCTCAGGCGCTTGCAAGGCAAGGCAACACCATATACAAACCTAAGAAACTGCTGAACACAGCACATGGTGGAGGATGTGAAAAAGAAAATGAGTAAGGAGGCTGGCCCGGCCCAGCCCAGCCCATATGCCCATCTCCTGACACCTAGAATTCCAGCACCAGTCATCACCTGTGCGACACCTTGGAAACCATGGTCTAATTTTTTTTCTCGAACAACACAGGAGAGATACGTGCCATTTCATTAGGATACGACAAAAACCGAGTACAATAAGTCAAGCTAACAGCCTAACCTGAGCACAAACACACGCCAGGGGAGAAAATAAATTTACTGAAAAGCAACATATTTAAAGACACTTGCCAGGGAAGAAATGGTCCTTTTATGCGTCATTCACAGCCAGACTAATGGATCATGGCATAGAAGTAATCCGATTTCAAGCCTAATAGCACCGAACCAATATCAAATTATGTCATGGCATACCAGGGAATGGACATATTTACAAGTCATATCAAAATTTTGACCCATTGGCAGAGCAACACACCTGGTCACTTGAATCATCCTCCAGGAGTTTGGTTGCAATCTCAATCTCACCAAGTGCTTCAACCTGGAAAAGTGTTAGATAACAATGTAAGCAGATTCTGAACAAAGATGGGTGATAAGGGTAGGGAATATTACATTCATATGTTAGATACATACAAATAAGAGACATGACTGTGAATTTCCCTAAAAACGATAATGTTGATACAACAACAACAACAACAACAAATAAGGTTTATTCTTGGGGGCTGGACCATTTGGACTCAACGAAACAAATGTGTCTTTGATGGAGCGGCCCCTGATGTGGCTCGGGCTCTTATCCTGTCCAGCGAAGAAAGAAAGTTATGGTCATTGGCGGGGGCTCGAGGAATTTCCTTCCTTACTGCCTCCACATCTGTAGAATAAAAGGAGGGTCACTGGTGGTCGTCTTTTCATTCCTGTCACGGGCGCGGATGATTTAGGAATCTGGGGTTGGGTGTGTTCTGGTGTGAGTATGGTTTTGAGTTGTATGTTTTGTGTTGCTTTGTATTTTCAGGGATCTTTTCCCTTTCTCTTCTTAATAATGGTTCTGCCAGATCTGTAGATTCTCTTCAGATCTTTGCAGTTGGTGTGTTCGTCAGGAGATGCAGTTGGCTGTCCTTTGTTGTGGCGGTTCTGATCTCTTTCTTTGATCTGTTCTTCGTCAAGTTCCGGTTTCTTCAACCCGCTGGCTTGGTGATGAAGGATTGCAAGCCTGCGTTGCTTGGGGCGTTGCCCCAGCCGATGTTCTTTCAGCGTTTGCTAGATCTCGTTGTAAGCAGCGGGTGGTTTTTGCGGTCTTCAAAGCCTTGTGTGGCGATGGCGTTTGCAGGTGCTCCTTTCCCTTGTTACCTTTCCAGTGCATTTTTCAAGCTCCGGTGGATGACGATCTTTGGAAGAAAGAAGACGACCAGAGTGCTCTTCAATGTAATTTTATTTTCTTTGTGTCGTTGTGTGTCAGGCTGTCATTCCTTTGTACTGCCATTTGTTTTCCTTGATATGAATCAGATATGAGTACACCCATTGGGTGTCTCTCTCAAAAAAAAAAAATGAAGCGCAGTTCTCCTGCGTCTTTCGAGAAAAAAAAATACCACAAATAAGGGTTCAGACACATGAATGGCTGTTTTCCAAGCACTCCTATCCAGGGCTAAATCTTTGGGTATATTTCATCCTTTCAAATCTCCTAAAAACGGTAATGTGGACATGACCCCAATCTGGTTGAGCTTTAATAAAAAAAGACAGGTAGGTTTCATCATTACACCAAGGACACTAGAACCAAAGGCTTAAAATAAAACTAGGATTTTCAATACTTAACAAACCAAAGGAGGTCGTGTCTTCCTTAAAAATAAACCCAAATACTTAGGAGTCTAGTACAGTGTCATGCTACAAAAAAAAAGAGTAGAAGACAGTAGTTTATTACCATTTCCAGCTTAGCTTTTAGTTTCTGAGGAGTGTCGATGATAAATTCACCTGTCACGCATTAGAAGGTTCAGTTCTACTAAACTTAAGAAGGCCCAAAACAGAGGAGGATAATATATCATTATGTAAGGTCACTAAGCTAGAAAATTCGAGACTCACTCATCTTTCTGAAGCCAACGTTATGAGGAATCACGGTGTAGAATTCTCTGCAACCAGTGGCGACAAAAGGAAATTAAATTTCAATATAATATAAAATAGTTTATAAATTAACTATTTTGTATATGGGGTTGAAAATTTCGAGCAGAGTAGTTCTGAAAGTGCAGAAAAATAGTGCAAATGAAATGTTGATGCCTCCAGAAAAATATCGGTATTTGAGATTGGCAAACTACCACAATCAGTCATTACAATCCAATAGTCATAGTGGAAATAATAATATTTTTTCATTGATATTTTGCAAGGCTTTCTGGCTACAGATAAATAATACCCATGATGTCATATAGTTAATGGGGTGATAAGCACTCCACAACATTTTAAGTAACAAAATGTTTAGATTTCGAGCATTAAACAACGAAAAATGCAAGGTGACACTAATTAAATATGCTTAATAATCAACCACACATCAGATTCTAGTCATATTCTTCTCCTGCTGTCAAATATAAAGACAAAACATATGGGCTTTACCCAGTCAATTGCTCAAGCTGTATCCTGTCTGCCTTTGAAATAAGATTGGATATCCTTTTCAGAACATCATAACCCTGCAGAAAGATTAAATGGCTAAAATTTCAATGCATACAATACTGAAAGTATCATTTTGCAATGTATGGTAAAGTTAAGTTTGTAAAGCGCAACCTTCTTTTATACTTTTCACATAACTTGTAAGCAAGTTAAATGCAAATTTATAAGTGAATTGTTCCTCTCCTTGTAACATTAAGTACATAACTCACCTTAAGTATTGTAGATTTGCTTAGCTTTCCAAGGGTAAGTTTATCAGCATTATAACCTGGTTGATTAAACAAAATGAATTAGAAAATGCGGCGGCAACATGTCACACCCTGAAATTCCTAATTTCAGGACGTGAATAAGAAAAATAAATTAATAAACAATTTTCTCTCAATTTTAAAATTTTGTTAGCAACTTGTGAATTTGTTTAAGGATTTTAAGGTGTTGTTTAAATTTTCTAGGCATTTAAATAATTTTCAATAATAAAATAAATAAATGTAGGAGTTGAATGTTGCATACATGCTGGAGCATCATTTTTGAGTGGTTGAATTCAAATTTGTGTTTGAATTCAAATCTTGTTTGAAGTTATAAAAGTTTCAAAATTCAAAATGAATTTCTTTTCCCTCCCCCTCTTTTCCCTGTTTTTGCGCCGGCCTTCTTAAGCTAAGTCCGCTGGACATCCTTGGTTTCCCCGGCCCGGTTTATCTTTTCCCCTCTCCTCCGCTTCTGCGCGTGGCCCAGCAAACAATCCGGCCCAGCTTCGGCCCATCCCACCTCCCTTCGCGCGCGGACGCCGACAGGCGGGCCCCAGTCGTCATCATCCTCCTCTCGCTGCATCCCGCGCCCGTGCGGTCTTCCCTTGGCCCGCACGCCAAGAAATCAGGGCACCGACCTTTATAACCCCGTCGCCGCGTCGCCCGTGCCCCGTTTCCCCTAAACCCTAGCCCGCTGTGCACCGCCGCCGCACCCAAACCCTAGGGGCGGCCACCGCCGTCGATCTACGCCGCCGCCTCCCTTCTGTCGACGGGAAGCACCTCGGGAGAACCGCACAAAGGTGAGAAAGTTGTCCGTGTCGCACGTTCGCGTCGGCGTGCCTTGTTTTTGCCGCGCGAGCTCGCCGGAGTGCTCCAGCGCCACCGTCCGCCATCTCCAGCTTCGTGCCGTCGCCGTCGCTCACGTGTACACCCTGATACCCCGGTTTAGTTCGCCTGGTCGCGATGTTCGTTTTGGTGCAGCTCGCGAGCCCAACCGAGCACCCCAGCTCCGGTTCCGCTCCGCGCCGGCGAGGTCGTCGCCTTGCGCCGCCGCGCGCAGTTGCCCGCGCCGCCGCCGGCCGCCTGTTCGAGCCCTGGTCCGTCGGATCTTGAAGGGACGGAGTAGATTAAATCGGATCGCGAGTCAAAACAAAAGTTACCGATCAACCCGCCTTTGTGTCGGTGTTTTACAAAAAAAAACCCCTGAGTTCTTTAGAATCACACGCCGGTCCTTCCACCATAGGAAAACCGTTACAATTAGGTCCTTTTCTTTGCGGTTTAGACCCTGTAGTCCCTGGTTTTAGCGCCCGAGATCCATAAGTTAGTTTTTACATGTTAGACCTTCGGTTTACATGTTTAATTATGTTTTAGCCCCTGTTTTCTTACAGTTATGCCCTTGTACCTTCTTTTAGCCATATCTTCTCCGTTTTAACTCCGTTTTTCGCGTTCTTTATGTCCAAATGATCGTATCAAAGAGTAGAATAGCTTTACGCAGTTGTTTTGCTCTGTTGTTACTGTTTGGTGATTGTTTCTTATTTTATTTCATTGTTTGCTTGTATGTATCAATTGTGTGGTGCGTAGAGAACGTGCTGTTTGAAGCTTTCGCTGAAGTTCAAGCTTTTGAAGACGTTGAAGAGTTTGAGCAGCAAGAGTTTGTGGAAGGCAAGTCCTTGATGCATGCCCTTTTTCCTATACAACTGCATTTTAATTACATTACTTATTTTATTGCTTGCATTAAATTGATGGGACCCTATGCTTAAGGTGTGACTAGTGCTGTTTACCATGTCCTTGTTAACCTGGGGTTTTATTTATGCTGGGTAGCACATGCTTAGTTGCTAACTACGGGTTGAGGATGGTTTAATGGTACACAAAAGTAAACTTGATTTATTTTATGCTCTACCCTCATTAAGCAAGATTACCCCTGTTAATCGGAACATGGAGAACCACCCAGGAACCAGGTGCAACCATAAGACAAATGGCTCTGTCTTGGCTAATTAATTAGAAACCTTAGTATGTAGTATGCTTTACCTGATAAGGGTTAAGGGGTGCCGGTAGTTGGTGTATAGCCCGGCCCTCAAGCTGATCTGCTCTGTGGTAGCTTCGCAGTCTTGAGAGAGGGTTATGCATTGCGCTGTCATGAAACCTAGCGAGCAGCTCATACTAGGGAATCTTTGTAAAGGCCTCGTAGTGAAACCCATGCCACTCACCTCGAAAGTGTTTAACGGAGTAATTAACCCGGGCATATATGGGGGACACGACTTGTGGGTAAAGTGTACAACCTCTGCAGAGTGTAAAATCTAATCGATTAGCCGTGCTCTCGGTCATGGAGCGGCCTGGACCCTCACATGGGTAAATTATGGAACATAAATTAATCTTGTGCATTGCATCCTGATTTTGTTGCATTTATTATCTCTGGGTTGGTATATACTTACACTGCTAGTAATTAGTTGCTTAATAAAATCTGACCAACTAAAATTGCTTACCACTTTAACCATGTCAGCCATCCACCTAAAGAGCCTTGCATGTTGTTATAGTTATATTCCCTTGTTGAGTACGACATGTGCTCATGCTTGTTGATTTTATTTCTTGCAACTACACTACTCGGACTGCTGCTCAGATGGCCGCTTTGAAGACTTCCTGGAAGACTTTGAAGACCTCTAGGCGGGCGTGTCACCAGTCAACTGCCTGTGGTGTTGATCCTATCCGCTGCGTTGCTACTCGATAATAATTAGACCGTTTATGAGACATTTTGGTCTGTAATAAAGTTTAATACTCTCTTTACATTATGACATTGTGTTTTGGTATTCACTGCGACGTTATATGTGTGAACTTTGATCCTGGCACACATATAATATGAGCATTCGAATTTGCCTTTAAATTCGGGTGTGACACAACATCAATATATACTCCAAGTTTGAAAGTATAGAACAAACTCCACTATTTGATCAACAAACTTTGGACATGGTAGAACTTATGATAATGCCTTTTTTATGTTCAACTCCACTATTTGAGCGGGTGATCAATGACTACTTTTAGACCATCCACACTCTGTGTTACTTCATTTCCTCCTTCAAAACAGAATATGCTATCCTAGTCATCGAGATCCTCTCCTTTATATTTACTTCTCCTGCATCCGTCATCCTTTATATCTCCACTTCATCCCAACTACCCTCCGGCGGGACCCACTCGTCAGCCTTATCTCCCTCCCTCCCCACCCACCCACCCCGTCCTCTGCTACTCCGGCCGCCCCCCTCTCTCTCTTCCTCCCTCGACTCCTCCGCCAATGCAAGCTCCGGCTCCCCTTCTCGCACGCACACCGGCAGCGGGCGGACGGCAGGGCCTCGACTCCCTGCTCTAGCTCCAGTGCCGGCGAGCAGGACGAGCAGCAGCGCGGCGGACCATCCACGGCAGTAGCTCCTGCACCGGCGATGGCCCCTTCCTGCGCCGGCGCGCCGGCCCGGATGGAGGCGGGACTCGAAGATGGAGGCAGCGTCCATGGCGGTCCTCTCCGTCGCCGGCCGCTAGATCCAGGCGAGTGCGGGGCTGCCGTCGACGATGGCGGAGCAGAGCAGATGAATCGACGACTCGACCCTCCCCTGCTCCCCCTCCGTGCGCCTGCGCGGCCATGCCCTGCCCATGGCGGAGTGCGTGGCGGCGGACGGCGTCCTCGTCTTCCCCTTCTCGTGCGTCCTCGAGGGCAAGCGGCGGCGGGCTCGAACTCGAGGGCCGTCGGTGCGAGCTCTCCCCCACGCAGTGCTGCCTACGCCCTACGCCCTGTCTCCCCGGCGTCCTCTCTCCTCCGCGGCAGTGGATCCCGCCGGCTTCCATGTCCCCTCCACCTTCCGCGGTGGCCACCAGCGCCTCTCTCTCTCGCGCACGACGGGTCGGGGAATCGGGCGGCGACGAGCAGCTCGAGGCGGACGACCACGTCGGCGCCCCTGCTCCCTCGCCGTACGCTCCTCCTCGCGCTCGCCGAGATCCACGAGGCAGCTGCGACGGCGGGCCGGCGCGGCCTCGTCCCTGCTTCTCCACCGCCGAGGCAGCTGCGGCGGCGGGCCGGCGCGGCCTCGAGCTCCGGCGGCTGGGGTGGCCTGCGGAGGCGGAGGCAGAGGCAGAGGCGGGAGGTCGTTGGTGGGGCCGCGGCAGCGGGGCACGTGGTGGGCCCGTCGCCTCCTGGAGGAGGCCCTCCGTTCACGCCAGAACTGGAGGATCCGGGTGGGCGACGCCTTTTTCCAGGCCTCCTGCAGGATGCCGCTGCAGGGCATTCTCCTTCATTTCCTCCCTCCAGGAACCGGAAGGCGTCCCCGGTGCGGGTGGTCTTACTCCCTTGCTTTACTGTTAGTTTTTATTTTCTGAAATTAAATCTAAAAATGATTACTCCGATATTATAGGACATATAATACACTATCTTAACCGTTCCATGAAACTTTTCACTTTGAGTTATGAAGGATTAAAGCTGGCCACACATCACTAATTTTTTTTTTGTTGGCTACCACATCCATCATAGTATATAAACAAAGCTAGTTGCCTGTATAGTCTTATTTATTATCCTAAAATCAGTTCAAAGAACAACTGCACAACTACTTACCTATTTCCATCATTTGCTGCTTCATCATGCTAATATCGCAAATCAAGGATATGAATTGTGCGGTTCGAGTTTCTAGTTGTGACTCTCTTATCTGATCAGTAATGGAACCTTTCTTTTCAGTCTTATCCTGGAGCAAATAAGAACAAAGGATTAAACCCAAGACAAGAACTAAATTGCAAACCAGTTACAAATGAAAACTTACTGTTTCTTTGTTGGCTTCACCGTAGTCCGTTTCAATCCAAGTGTATTTCTTTGCACAAGGTTTGAAATATTTGCGACAAGACCAATGGTTATTAGTTTTGTTCCGAAACTTTCCCATAAATTCATGGATTGCTTGGTTCCGTGTTGAATAGGCTTGTAGCTTCTCAATACCTCGTACTCCTACCCTCCCCCATCTATGATAGACAATGAAGCTTCCACCAGTATCAGATTCTACAATTAACAGGTGCTGATTAATGCCATATCTAATATCAGCCATCGACTTTACCCGTATGGCAACAAATACATTTCATTTGTGCATTACAATTGAAAAGAAAAAGGCACCGAAGCAAACAAGAACAGAAAGGGAAGCTTCCAAGATTTTCATGGGTCGATATCACTCAGTTGTCGACGATGTCAAATGGACTGAAGAAAGGCATTACCGCATTAGTAAAAATAGTGATTTGCAGGACAAACCTAAAACCTGGATGATATAGAACTTATTGTTGTTATTTCCAACGTTAGTCTGGTTCAAGGTGGCATCATATATCTCATCACCCTGTAGAAAAAAATGGCCACCACAATATGAAAAAGAAGTATTGAAGGAAAGAAAAAAATATAGTAGTAAAACATTGGATTCTGAAGATGTCAGCATTATAGATTCCTTCATAAGTCTTCCTTAGAAGATTGTTTTCCATTTACGACTAATTACTCCAGTTACAATTGGGTAACACACAATATTTGTTGAAAGATGATGAACCTGAGGGAATGCAGTAGTCATTTAATGACTCATGAGGTTGCTTTAAATCTAACTGATGTGTGTGCACGATAGGAACTGGAATAACCGTGGTTAGAACTGAAATGCACACCCAGAGTAAACAAGCACAAGAAAATAAGCAGTAAACGATTCCACACACCACTTGCAAGACATGATAGGCCTTTTTTATGTGATCAGGAATGTGCTGATCCAGCACCGCCGCACCCTTCTTTAATAAGTTCGGTCTCTCACTTTAATTATTGAAAAATAAGTTCGGTCTCTCACTTCAATAAAGTGGGCAGAGCCCTGCCTTAATTTGTTTACTAAAAGAGCATCTTCAAGAGACTAGATAAAACGTTTTGTATCTGTAAAAATAAAGAAAAAGTCTAGAAACAGCAATCCAACATACTCGCCAAAAGATATTGCTCGCAATCCAACTCGGTATACCGCCCCCCTCGCTAGCTATTTCTCCCGAGCCGCGGTAGCTCGCTATCTCCGGTTCTCCTCCCTCCCCGCGCTGTCTTCCCTCCTCGCGTTGCTGTCCTACCTCCGGAGCATTGCCGTCACGGATTCGGCGCCCGCCGGACGTGCGCAGCAGGATCCTGGCGCCGCCGGCCTCGCCCACAGGATGCACGGTTCGGTTCCGCCGCGGCCTCGGGCACGGCACAGAACAACGACCGGCGGAGGCGCGCGCGGCCGGCCGGCCGAGCCAGCGCGCCGCGGCGGCGGCAGAGGAGCGCGTGGCCGGCCCTCCGAGCCAGCGGCGGCGGAGGAGGAGCGCGCAGCCGCCCGGGGGAGGAGGAGCTCCGGCGGCGTCGGGGGGAGGAGGAGCTCGGGCGCCACCACCATGGACGCCGGTCCTGGAGGGGCCGGAGCCTGGCCTTCAGCGGCGGCACCACCCCGGTGGCCCGGTGGAGAGCTGGAGAGAGAGGAGAAGAGGGGTGGGGGATGGATAAGGTTGGAGAGGAGAGAGATTGACATGTGGGACCTACTCATATGAAGAGTCTAATTTTAAAGAGTTTGTTGGTTTATCTTTGAGTTTTGCAACTTTTTTATTTTTTTAGCTAACCTTTAAATCTCTAAATTTAACTAAGATTTGGAGATGCTGATACTATGAATAAGGAAATCCATCAACAGAATTATAGACCTGTTGCGGCATTTGTTCCATCCGTAGCGGCACCAGCAGACGTTGAAAGCAACCTCAGGAGGTGGGGAGGGGACCGGGATTCAGTGTCACACCGTAACTGGCGCTAGCAGACATAAACAAATCCTGTCGATCTGGCCGTGGATCTTGGGATAGACGGTTCTGAAGAGGGGGTAAGACACCGCTACCGTCCTCAGTGACTTGCCTTCAGCAAGTCACTGAATCTGAATCCGTGGGGAGGGTGGAAGGAGGAGAAGAGTTGATATTTTGGATTGCTGTCGATGGATTTTTTGGGTGGGCGGGCAAAATCCTCCGGAGAGAAGTAATGTGGGAGTCGTGCTGGGCGGGTACAATGGAGAGTGCAGGACCGCGAATGTATCCTGGAGGTGAGCAAGAATTCGAAAAGAATTTTGGGCAGACCATCTTTGTCACCTGCTTTGTCCTTTCACGGCAAGGCAACACGTACCTTAAAGAACAGCAAACAAAGCCGTAACACTTCCGCATGAAATCAAACAATGCAACTACGCAAGCAGCAAAGGTAAGATGGCCTAGATTCGTTGGGAACTAATCTACGGTACAAAAAGAACAAGAAGCAAAACTCGACCGAGCAAAAGATGATCTGCCGACCCTTCTTCTGTACTCGTAATTTATAGGGTATATATACGGTATGTCTGGTCTCTTTTTTTTTGATAAAGTATATATATATACCTGGTCTTTGGTTGTGTTCTTGTTGGACTCTGTCTCCAACTCCAGCCGCGCAAAGTAATGGGATTTAGGGAAAAAGGAAAAAAAAACCAACCTCTAGGGCTCGTTTGGGAATCCCGATGCCCTAGTTTTCCACGGGACAAAAACCCCCCGAGACAGCTTCGGCCCGGGTCAAATTTGTCATTGTTTGGGAGTCCACTTCCAGGGGTCCGCCCGACGTTTCCCCGGGGCAACTACGGGCGCGGCTTGACGTCACTTCAACAACAAAAAAACTAATCATCGCAGCGGGGTGCGCGGGGGTGGGGGCCGCGGCATGGGCGTGCGGGAACCTGAGAGCCACGTGACCAAAACTAATCTATTCTAAAATAAAAAAAAGTTATAAATCCTAAATCGTGCGTTTAAATTAAATTTTGATTTTAAAAATAGATTTCTTATATTGAGATCTTCAAAGTAATATCCCGCTGACTATATTTTGATAAAATATTTTTTAAATACCAAATATTAATTAGTATTACAGCGAACAAGTCACTGTTATATGCAGAACAAGTTTGCATATCATCCCGAACAAAAAAAAAATCAAAGGGTCAAAACATATCATAATATCGTTCAGAACAACTTATTATTATATCTGAAACAACTTTGTATGTCATATCGAACAAACAAAATAAAGTGTCAAAACAAATGAGAACAACTATCAGAACAAAATTCTATTATAGTCAGAACAAGTTTGTATGTCATCTCGAACAAAACAAATGTAGTGTCTGAACAAATCAGAACAAGAGACGGAACAAGTTATTATTATAGACAGAATACAGAATAAGTTATTATTATAGTCAGAACTAGGGATGAAAACGGACGGGAACGGGCGGGAAAACCCCTCTCTCGTTTCCGTTACCACATTTTATCACCAAAAACGTGAATGGTTCTAGAATAGCCGGTAACGGGAGCGGGAGCGGGATGAACGAGATTACGAAAACAGACGAGATCGGTTACTTAAACGGAAACATATACTTTGATATGTGTGCATATGACATTGTTGATTTTTGTTGCTTTGCTAGTTACCTACTATGTTTTAGAATCTCCGACTCGGAGACTCATGATTTTTCATGAAACACATAGGTAGCACGATCTTAGTTCATAAAAACACATGTGTACATACTAATACATATTAAGTCCATCTCATATTTATCTAATACGAGATAAAAATGGGTTCATCTCGGCTAAAAATGAGATCCCGCAAAAACGGGCAGGATAGACCCTCAACTGCTTCCCATCCCGTTACCACATTTGCATGTAAATACGAAAACGGGCGTGTCAAATATGAAAAACGGAATGAGACGGTACGGGATTCATCCCGTCCGTTTTCAACCCTAGTCAGAACAAAGTATTATTATAGCAAGAACAACTTATTATTATAGCCAGAACAAATTTGTATGTCTTCTCGAACAAACAAAATAAAGTGTCAGAACAAATGAGAACTACTGTCAGAACAAGATCCTTGTATAGTTAGAACAAAGTTGTATACCACCTCGAACAAATAAATAAAGTGTCAGAATAAATAAATAAACTAAGGGAAGAAAAAGAAAAGTAAAAATTAGAAAGAGAGAAGAAAAGAACAAAAAACAACTTAAAATGATCTGTAACCTCTGTAGTCATGAAGTGTTGTGTGGTGCAATAGTTGCTAACTATCTTGTTTAGTTAAAGGTCTGAGGTTCAAAACTTGTAATTGGTGGAATTTTTTTTCTATTTTCATATAGGACTAAGAAGGAAAAAACAGTGTGTGAAAAAATGAGAAGGAAATAAAAAACTAGGGAAGGAAAAAAACCGACGTGAAAAAACGAGAAGGACGAGAAGGAAAGAAAAAACCGGGAAAAGAAAAAACTAAGGAAAGAAAAAACCGGGAAAAGAAAGAAAAAACTAAGGAAAGAAAAAACCGAGAAAAGAAAAAACTAGGGAAAAAAATGTGACGAGAAGGAAAGAAAAATCCAGGGAAGGAAAAAAGTGAAAACTGAGAAGGAAAGAAAAAACCAGGGAAGAAAAAAAACGTGACGAGAAGGAAATCGGGAAAAGAAAAAACTAAGGAAAGAAAAAACCGAGAAAGGAAAAAACTAGGGAAGGAAAAAACGTGACGAGAAGGAAAGAAAAAACCAGGGAAGGAAAAAAGTGAAAACCAAGAAGGAAAGAAAAAACCAGGGAAGAAAAAACATGACGAGAAGGAAAGAAAAAACCAGGGAAGGAAAAAACGTGAAAACCGAGAAGGAAAGAAAAAACCGGGGAAGGAAAAAACCGAAATGAAAAAAACAAGAAGGAAGAAAAAACCAGGGAAGGAAAAAAATGTGAAAACCGTGAAGGAAAGAAAAAACCGGGGAAGGAAAAAACCGAAATGAAAAAAACGAGAAGGAAAGAAAAAACCGGGGAAGGAAAAAACGTGAAAAACGAGAAAGAAAGAAAAAACCGAGAAGGAAAGAAAAAACCAGAGAAGGAAAAAACGTGAAAACCGAGAAGGAAAGAAAAAATCGGAGAAGGAAAAAAACCAAAATAAAAAAAAGAGAGAAGGAAAGAAAAAACCGTGGAAGGAAAAAAAACCAAAACGAAAAAATGAGAAGGAAAGAACGAGAAGGAAAGAAAAAAACAAAACGGGGAAGGAAAAAACGTGAAAAACCGAGAAGGAAAGAAAAAACCGTGGAAGGAAAAAAAACCGAAGCAAAAAAACGAGAAGGAAAGGACGAGAAGGAAAGAAAAAACCAGAGAAGGAAAAAAACCGACGTGAAAATGAGAAGCAAAGAAAAAACTGGGAAAGGAAAAAAAACGTGAAAAAACGAGAAGGAAAGAAAAAACTAGGGAAAGAAAAAACCTGGGAAGGAAAAAACGTGAAAAACGAGAACCGGGAAAGTAAAAAACGAGAAGGAAAGAAAAAACTGGGGAAAGAAAAAACCAAGGAAGAAAAAAATGTGAAAAACGAGAAGGAAAGAAAAAATTGAGAAGGAAAGAAAAAACCAGAGAAGGAAAAAACTAAAAAAAATGAAAAAAACGAGAAAAAACCGCACACGAACCGGGGAAGGAAAAAACAGATGTGAAAAACCGAGAAGGAAAGAAAAATCGGGGAAGGAAAAAAACCGACACGAAAAACAACAACCGGGGAAGGAAAAAACCGTCACGAAAAAACGAGAAGGAAAGAAAAAACCGGAGAAGGAAAAAAACGCAAAAACCGAAAAAAACCGCACACGAATCGGGGAAGGAAAAAAACTGACGTGAAGAAAAACGAGAAAAAAACCAAACCGTCCACCGACGTGACTGTTACGCGGCGTGATGGGAAGCCAAACTGTTGCTTCAGCGACATATATTTTTCCCGGGCGATCGCACCCCACCTCTTGGGTCTGGACGGCTCTACCCCGTCCCTCTCCCTCGCCGCCTTGTGACTCATCGTCGTCGCAACCCCGTCTCCTCCCACGCGATGCGCCGCTCCAGCTCCACCACGCCGCCTTGTCGTCGTCGCCGCCGCTCCTCCGCCATCCCCGATCCAGGAGCTGCCGCCGCCGCCGTCTCTTCGCATCTGCTTCCATAGCTCGGTGGCTGCAAATTTCACACCGCCGTCACCTCCATCTCCACGACCACTGTTTCCACCTCCGCCTCCACACTGCAGCTCGGTATCTCTCGGTATGCTCGATTCTTCCTCCCCCATCTCCCCTTTCCCTCCCATTCTCCCCTTTGCTCTAGGGTTCTAAACATAGATCTTGTGGAATTGATGATTTCCTCTCCAGTTTTTTGTTACTCCCTCAGTTTCAAAATACTTGTCGTTCCAAGAATCTTGGAGAGTCAAAGTTTTCAAGTTTGACCAAAGTTATAGAAAAAACTATAATTATTTGAGACATCAAATAAATATAAAATCAAAATATAAGTAATGAAGAATCTAATGCTACTTCACTGACATCATAAATGTTATTATTTTCTCTCTACAATTTTGGCCAAACTTGAGATAGTTTGACCCTCCAAGATTCTTGGAATGACAAGTATTTTAAAACGGAGGGAATACTAGGCATCTTGATCCATCGATTTGAACAAGATGCATATGAGTATCTGGCGTGATACTTACATAGTGACGGATGCTCAGTTGCTCACTACCAAGTCTTGAGAAATTGATGATTTCTTCCCTGATTTCCTTCTTTCTTCCCCTGATTTTTAAGCTATTGTCAAAAATTGTATAATCTTGCAGTATGTATGAACCATGCCATTGTCTGCTTCTTAAACTTGGTACTGGATTATTTTAGAATTATGTGGCTGCTCTACCTGTTATTTTTAGTATGATGTCTGCAAGTGTCCACCTTTTAATTTGGATGCTCATGTCAGTCATGGCATGTCCAATTGCTTAACTAACGAGTGTATAATAATATTGCTAGCTATAACAATAAGAACGATCATTTGTGTACTTTCTTAGTTAATGCAATTTTGATATCCCATACATTTTGCTATGGTTTTATTGAACTGATGTAGGACTCTTGGTCATTTGTGAATATGGGCTCATGGATTCTTGTTTGTCTGCCAATATATGATATGGTTTTGACAATATCCACATCCACACATTGTTGATCTCATCGTCGGCCAAGTAAGCCCTTTTTTAGTGTTTTTCTGCTTGGGCACTACTCTGGTTGCAACCTCACTAGATAATCATGCTACCAGAATCTGTGAGTTGTTTCTGGTCCACACAAGTGGTGCTACCATTTCTACAGCTTGATTGGTGATAATGACCAATTCACAGCATGTTAACAGTTGATAGATAAGAGTAGATTGCTTAATTTTGCACCACTCGTGTATTTGGAGTTCCACAGTTTGAAATGTTTTGCAGTTTCATATATGAAAAATGCAATACCATACATTCATGGTTATCACTGAAATGTTTTAACTTCATCCTGCTAAAAGTTGTGATTTGCCGCAGTTATTTGATGGCCCACATAGTTGAAGTGCCATACATTCCGTATCAATTGTCATGGGAATACGATGGTAGTGTCTATATAAACATTACTATGCCTGGGCCAACAATCTGTTGTTGATATTTTGTTCCTTGAAGAAACAAAAATTGATACATTCTGTAACATCATATCTGAAAATTTTAGTTTAGTATATTTCTCTTCCTGTAGCGTTTTCTCCTTAGTTACATTATACATTCCTAAAATAAATTATTTTTATTTCATTGAACTTAAATGCAGGTCTCTGAGCCATAATAGCTTCAAAAGGATTAGTAATCTTGGAAACCAATTATTTCCCTTACTACAATCATCTCTTTGGCATGATCGTTCACATTGAGCCTAGCCTTTTTTTTCTAACTATATATGATCACCGAGAGAACACTTGTTCCCATAAAGCAAGTTAGGAGTTATTTACTATTTGTTGTAGTGAGCAACTGAGCATGATGTGCTGAGTCTATAACTTTGTGCAAAAAAATTGTATTTCTATTGCAGTTTTACTTTTTTTATTGAAATAATAAGTTTTCAGTGTATTTATTTTTCCTGAATTTTTCATTGATTTTTCTTATTTTTCTTGGATTTTATTGATTTTCCTTATTTTTATTGAATTTCCCGATGCACACTTGCACTTCCGATAGCAATGGCCTAGCGACACGTACAGTGCAACGGTGCAAGTGGAGGCCCCGCCACCCCGGTGGAACCATCCGTGGAAACTCCCAAACATCGCAAGGAGAGGAGGAAATGCTGCCACGTAAAACAGCAGGGTTATGATTAGCCATATAAATCCCAAGTGGCTTTCGTGCCCTGGATTTTGCCCACGGAAAACCAATTATTTTGCAAGTCGAGCTCGAGAGGGAGCTCGCCATCTAGGCGCGCCAGCCTCCACGAGTGGCGCCCTCGGCCTCCTTCTTCACGCCGACGACCTCCTCGTCTCCTCGTCCCCTCTCTGCAGATCCGGCGGGTTGCGCGACCGCCTCCACTGCCCTCCTCCGCACGGCGTGACACGCGGCCTCCCCGAGCTCGCTACCTACCAGCTTCTCCAGCGTGGCATGCGTAGACTAGCTTTTGAGTAGCTTGAGCTTGGGTATTATGATTCTTTTTATTTGGGTTAAAGATCATTTGTCATTATGGATGTTTAGCCCATGATGCACCCTTTGAGGGAGCATGCCTCTTTTGTGTCGTAAAGAGACCTCATGTACCCAGTAAAATGTGCAAATTTGAAAAAATATTGCTTTTATATGCTAATTTGTCATGCGGTTTATACTTTATGAGATATATGTCTGGGTGCTTATGTTGTTACATGTTGTCTATGAAGAGAAGTCTCTTTTTAGAAGTTGACACATGGTTCCAACAAACTTTGACATGAGTATCGATGTTTTGTGGGTGTTTGCAATGATCTCTTGTTGAGAATATGGTGTCCTTGTATGAGGTATGATCTTTTGGTATATCTTGCTAAGTGAATCATGTATAGACATTTGCTCATGGGGCAACCATTTTGTAAAATGATGTATAAACTTGACTTTTGCCTTGTCACATGCTTATATAATCATATCCTTCTTGTGGCGATGCTAATGTGTTTTGTGCTTGACTAGTTTAAATTTCATCTCACTTGTAGCCTTTGGTAGCTATTTTAACTTATTTGAGAAGCTTGTGTAGATGTGTATATGCTTTGCCATGCATTTTGCATTCCCACGCTAGTCTTGATTCATACATTGTCAACAAGAGGGAGAAATTGAGAGAAATTGCATTTCTAATTCAGAGCCTGGATCAGTTGTCGAGGGGGAGATGTGCACTTTCATTGCATTTTTAGCTCTGGCTGGTGGAATCCGGTGGGACCAGTTTCAGCAAACCGGTGGCACCGGTTTTGTCAATCCGGTGGCATTGAGTTGCTGGCACCGGGTTGTGTAGAAATTTCTGCTTTGCACGCATTTGTTCAGGGGGGTTTTGGATTTGTGCAGGGGAAGCTCCTTGTCGTGCTTGAGAAAGTGAGAAGTGCTTTGTGCTTTGCTCCTTTGTTGTGAGCTTGTTGTCTCGATTGTGTCGAGCTGTTGCCCTTGTCTTAGGGGACCGAGACATTCTCCTTCGAGTTCCCCCTCCAGGTATGGAGTTTCGCTATAGCCCGACCCGTTCGGTTACCATGTTGACTTGGTGAAGGAAAGTCATTCGTGACTTCTCCCATTTTGTATGTCACTCATTGCCCATCCAACGACTCACGAAGGAATCAGCTTTTCTAAGGCCTAACCACTTAGACTGTCGCATTGGGTACACCAACCCCCTCCTTCAGTAAGGGGGTAGCGGAAATTGCTCCGTAGCGGGCTACTAGGAGGGCTCCTTTAACCCGGCATTGCCTCTCATTTCCTTTATTCTGAGCGGAGGTAGCGGCAGCTCGCTACACCGACGTGGCGTGGGTCCCACGCTAAGGCTGTTTCTCTGGGCTGTGACCAGGAAGGGGATGGAAGAGAGGAGGATGGCTGCCGGGAGCTCGAGCTGGAGCCGCCACCGCCGCTGGCACCTCCATGACGCGCTGGAAGCCCCAAACTCGAGCCGTCGCCAGATCCGACAGACCATGTCGTCCTCCTCGCACCCTCTGTCGGCAAGGCCCTCCACCGATGCAGGGACCTATGCCGCTGCCGCTGCCTGTCCCCGCACCGTCCCTGCCGGGAGCGGAGGTAGAGGCTCCTCCTCCACCGCGGGGACGGGCGCGGGGCCCCTCTCTTCTACCTCTGCAATCCCGAGAGAGGGCAGCCACCCCTCTCCTCGACGGTCATCGCACCGCTCGCCGATGTAGGAGGAGCAGGGGCCACGGCTCGCCACCGAAGGTCCCACAGAGGCTCATCCTCTCACTGCCGCCAGGGCCGCCGAGCCCGGTTGTCACGAGCAAGGGAAGGGCGTCGTCACCGAGCCACCTTGGCCGCTGAGCAGAGGAGAGAGAGAGGGGGTTGGGTAGGGGAGGGGAAGCGACTGCTCTGGAGACAGGGCAGGGAGAGGAAGGAAGTATGGAGGAGGAGGCCCATGGCTCACCAGTGGACGAGGCCGTGGGTCGCGCTGCCGCACCCCTGCCTCCGGCTCGCGCCGCGTGGTGGCTCCCTTGCGTCGCCGGAGAGAGAAAAAGGAGATGGTCCGAGAGAGAGGAGGGAGAGTAAGGTGGCTGGAAGGAGGAGCCCACGACTCGCCAGCGGAGGAGGGTCGGGGCTGCATCGACGCGCTCGAAGTGGGGAGGAAAGAGAGATGGGTGGAGACGACGGGAGGGATGGGTGGGTGGAGAGTGTGACACGTGGATCCCACAGGTGGTAGTTGGGATAGAGTAGGAGATATAAAGGATGACGAGTGCAGAGAAATGGAGTGTAAAGGAGAGAATCTTGATGACCATGTAAGAATATTTAAAAAAAAGAAGATATGAAGTATGACGAGTGCGGATGGACTTAGTCCATGGCTGCACATATTAGCCCAAGTAAAAGCTCAATTCGAGAATGAGACATGCATTTTACTTTGAGTATTGCAGATTAAACAAGTATTTCACTAATTATTTTGCACAGTCAGTTTCATGATCTCAATAATCAAAACAATCTCCACCAAGGACACTATTGCATCTTATGGCTTTAATTTATACTAGACACATAGTTTATGTAGCTAATTAATGATTTTTTATTGAATTCGTTGGGGAAAATTCCAACCCTGTGTGCTATTTATAGAGATTCTACGAACATGAGAACTCTATCGCTAACTGCATAAATTTATCTGATTTAATGATGTACTAGTGGAAGTGCACGTACGACACGCACGTGTTTAAAAAAATTAGCATATTTTTTATTCAAGAGAATTCAATAATCAAGAAATCAAGAAAAAATAATACTTTACCAACCAACCCAAGAAAAATGATACATTTTTTAAACAACACGCATTATTCAAATATTATAACTCATATCATCTATAATATAGTAAATATAAATACCTACCTGCACTTGAATCGCCCTTGGATCGACCGCCGACACAATCCTCCTTGGATCGCAAACAGCCTCTCCTGCTGTGACACCTGGCGCACCTTCGACGTTGCCCCTATTGTGCGCACGGGCGGATCCACCTTGGATCAGGAGCCGCCCACCGGATCGCATGCGGCCACTGGAACGACTGCGCTTACTCCGAAACACATTTGACACTATACATACAATTTATCAATTGACTGATCTGGGTGCACTATAACAAATGTGTATGGTGAACCTTTTCCTTGACAACTTTGGTGTACATTTGTTCATCATGTTCAACACAACAGACGTCTAGACAATTACTCAGTTTCACACACGTTCAAGACAAATTTATGCAATCTTTTCCAAAAAAATGTTAGTCAACTTGTCATATACCCGCATACACAAACAAGAAGCAACACTCCATGCCAGGATGAAAACAATAGAATATAACACATGACATATTTTTCATGGGTATTATTTGTTGAATTCGTGGCATGCATACACGTCGTCAATACACCGTAATCCAGAGAGAATCCTGCAAACAAATAAACTACATGAATATGTTGTGTGATCACAAATGTAAATGATATCATGTATATACGAAGACATATCATACATATAGTAGTAGATTTAAAAAACATTAAAATATATACAACGTAAGTAACACACCTCATCACTCCAAGACATTCCCATATACAATGTTCTTCGTGCTCTTCCCAGTCGGGTCTATCAGAATGTTTCTTCTAGTAAGAACCCATATAGTCTCATGTGAAACACCCCTGGATAATGCTACATACAACTGTCCATGTGCAAAAACAGGCTCAGGTAGGTAGATACCTACATGTGGAATTGTCTGGCCCTATGCTTTGTTGATGGTCATGGCGAAGCTCAATCGGATCGGAAATTGCTTCCGCTTTAACTTGAAGGGAAGAGAGAGATCTTCTAATGGTGACATTGGTATCCTTGGTATGAAGACCCTATTTCCAGCATGTTGTCTGTTGACAATCTCAGCATCAATATAATTTTTCATAAACCCTCTGACGATCAGCCGTGTTCCATTGCAAAGCCCATTGTGTGGGTCCATGTTTCGTAATAGAATGACATGATAGTTCTTCTTGATAGTCAGCTCGTGAGGAGGCAATCCATTTGGTGATATTGAATTGAGAAAATCCAGAGGGTAGTTATTCCGTGGGTCATCCTCTACCGAATCAAAGCTGTAATACACACGTTTGGTACCTAGGAATCTCTCAATCATAAGTGCATTGACTGCATCAACATGCTCATTCCTAGTTGAAAGGATAGCCTGCACGCACATATAGGCTGTCGATGTACAATTTTCAGCTAAGTTGGGGAATACACGGTCAATGAGCGAATCAATAGAAATATCATCTGAAGGAGAATCAACCAATATGTCATCAGGTAATCAAATATATTCTTCCTCATTTGTTTCCTCAGTACCATTCCCAATTCTCAACAGATAGTCTGCGAACCATTTGTCGGACTATGCTCTCATATTTTGTGTCAACCTCATGCGATGAACACTTCCCCATATATATGACCTGAGCAAAATAGCATCAGTGATTTGTGCTTGTGTACCACGTGCAACAACAGACAACACCTGTCTGAAATCACCACCAAACAACATGACCTTTCCACCGAATGGTTGTGTGAATTCCATTATATCCTGCAATGGCCTATCGAGCACTTCTACACATTGTCTTTTAGTCATGGCCAACTCATCCCATATTATCAAAGATGCTCTCCTAAGCAATTCAGCAGTACCACTCTGCTTTGTAAATCCACACAAAGAGCTATCATCCATTTTGATTGGAATTATAAATCTAGATTGGGCAGTTCCACCACCAGGCATGATGGATGCAGCTATTGAAGAGTATCTTGGCCCCCTAAGTGGGTTTTGGTGATTTAATGACGGACCATTAAGCTACTAATGATGTATTGAGTATATGAGCAGGTACTAAAATTCTAAGATGGCATCTAAGCGCTTCATTGCTATATAAAAAGGAAGTGATGCTAAAAGAAGGATTCCTTGGAGGTTTATTTATTTTATATTTTGAATTTGAGTCCTAGGAATGCCGTACTATTAAGAGGGACATGAATTGTATCTTCCAAGAGTTGAAAAGGTGCTCTAGATGACTAACCAAAATCCTATGAGAGACACCTTGCACTGCACGATCACCGAGGTATCCTTAAGTGTGCTAACTCTGGAAGGCCGGACACTCCGGGTTTATCCCGGACAGTCCGGACTTCCCGGAGTCTCCGGGCCTAGTCCGGATACTCCGGGTCTTAGAGCTGTAACGGCTCTTTTTCTGGGTGAGGAGGTATTTATACCCCCTCAACCCTATCCTCTCCCTCTCTCTTGCCCATTTCGACCTACAACACTCAGAACTCATTCACTCTCCCTCTTTACTCCCCTTGGCCTTGGTTTGGTGAGATTTGTTGGGGATTAAAGGAGGGATTGAGAGCAAGAGCTTGGAGAGTGCTAGTGAGCTGATTTCCCATCTCTAGAGCACCTCGTTCTTCGCTTGGTTGGCAATCTCGTGTTTGTTACTCTTGGAGCTTTGAGCTCCTAGCCGGCTAGGCGTTGCCTTGGAGCATCCAAAGGATTGTGGCTGCCCAAGGAAGTTTGTATTACCCCGTGATTGAGTAAGTAACCCTAGCTCGATCTTTGTGGTCGCTAGGGGGAGGAAAGTGACCTAGGTGTAAAGGTCCACCCTTTGTGAGTTCCTCAACGGAGACGTAGAGCTCAAGGTGTGAGCTTGAACTCCGGTAACAAATCCCTTGTGTCTCTTGTGCTTGTTGCTCTTGTTGTATGCTTGAAATCCTCTTGAGTACATTTCTAGGGTTTGTGGCCGATCTACTCCGTGGTGAGGTTCCTACTGTTTCTAAGTGGTGGAACAGGCTTATATCTCTGTATTGCATATCCTATTTTCACAGATTTAAGTTTGGGCAAGTTTGATTCCTGCTGATTTAGTCACCTCCTCAAAAGCCCGGACAATCCAGACATTTTCCCGGATACTCCGGATTTCCCGGAGTATCCGGAAAAATATCCGGAGACTCCGGACTGATAAGTTGTTTTAAGTTGTGATTTTTCAGGAATGACTATTCACCCCCCTCTAGTCGACCTCTAGATCCTTTCAATTGGTATCAGAGCCGGTTGCTCCGTTTGAAGCTTAACCGCTTGGAGAAAAGAGATGTCGACCCCAACTAATCAAGCAACACCGCCCGAAGGTGACTTGGCCAACCCCAGTGGTAACCAACCCCCCGTGAACACACCCGAGGTTCCTACGGGTGCAGCGGGAGGTGCCGGTGGAGCAAGCACAAGTCATCATCCAAGAAATGAAGATGGTGGATCATCTTCATCAAGTGATGACGACTTTGATGATGCAAGATCAAATCGCTCCACTCGTCGGCCTTCGGGAAGGGAGTTTTCTAGTATCCCTTACGATTACTCCAACCTAATCTTTGATAAACCATCGAGTTCCCACCACATTGGAAAGATACACCAATTTGATGGAACCGGCTATTCCAAGTGGAAGAACTCAATGGAGGAGTATTTGATGGCGGTAAACCCCGCACTTTGGACTGTTGTGAACAGGGGAATCACCTTTCAAAGGGGAGATGCTACTTTGACATAAGCTCAAGCGAATGAAATTCAACGTAACTATCAAGCCATTCGCATCATCAAGAGCTCTCTCACCGCCGAAGAGTATGACAAGGTTGATGGTTTGAAGTCCGCCAAAGATGTGTGGGACACTCTCTTTATCAACCATGAAGGAACAAGGCAAGTTAGAGAAGGAAGGATCCGAGCTCTTGAAAGTGAGCTCAACCGCTTCGTCATCAAAGAAGATGAATCTCCACAAGACATGTACAACCGCTTGAACAAGATCATCAACAAGATCAAGTCTCTCGGAAGCACAAGATGGGGAAAAAAGAAGTAGTTGATAAGATCCTCTCCGCTTATATGGCTAGGGATGTTCAACTCCCTACACTCATTAGAGAGAAAAGATGCTTCAAGAAGTTCACTCCGGCGGATGTGATTGGTAGAATTGAAGAACATCTTATCACCGTCAAGGAGTCAAAGCTCGCACAAGAAATGTCAAAAATGCATGAACAATTTGAGAAGAACAAAAGAGTAGCTCTCAAAGCTTCAAGTAAAGACAAAGAGAAGAGGGCAAGCTCATCATCCTCCAAGACCGTGGTCAAGGAAGATAGTGATGAAGATAGTGATGACACCTTGACTCCCGAGCAAATGGCTCTATTTGTGAAGAGATTCACCTAGGTGATGAAGAAGGGTGGCTTCTTCAACAAGAACAAAGACAAGGACAAGATCAAGACTAAGAGAACATCTAAGAGGCCATGCTTTGGGTGTGGTAAGGAGGGTCATTTCATTGCGGAATGCCCCAACATCAAGGTGAGAAGAAGAGACACCAACAAGTATGACAAGAACAAGAAGAAGGAAGTTGGTGAAGCTCATTTGAGTGAAGAATGGGATTCAAATGATGATAGCTCCGACTCTGATGATGAAGTGGGGCTTGCTACAATATCCATTGATCAACCCATTGACAAGCCATCACTCTTTGGGGATCTCACCGATGATGAAGATGACTTCACTCACGCATGCCTCATGGCTAGGGGCACTAAGGTAGACACTAAACCTTCTCCCCTAGATGTTGATGATGATAATGATAGTGATGATGAATTTGAAAAAATGATCACTAGTTTTGGTAAGAATGCAACCAAAAGAATTATGAACCTTCTAAATGAAATCAAGAATAGAGATGAGACTCTTGAGGTGCAAGAAGAACTCTTTAGACTTGAGCGAGAGAAAACTATTGCCCTTGAGGATGCCCTTGTAATTGAAAAGAAGGGTTTCAAGGTGCAAGAGGGCTTGCTCAAGGAAAAAGAGAAAGAAATTCTTAGCCTCAAGAACTCTCAAGCTAAAGAGGCCGTTATAATAGATGAATTAACTAGGAAGTGTTTCCTAGCTAAGGATGCTTGCACTAAACTTGAGAGTGAAAAGGTTGAACTTCAAGAGAGCTTAAAACGCTTGAAAGCTAGTCACATTGCAATTGAAGTTCAACTTGACAACCTTAAGAATAGTGCTAAAACAACCTCTAATGATGCTACCTCTAACTCAAATGCTTCTACAAGTAATGGTTGTTCTAGATGCTATAAACTTGATATAAATGTTTATGCCACTGACATTGCCGAGATGAATGCAATGTAGAAAGAGATTGCTCGGTTGTCAAACTCTCTTGTTGAGGAAAAAAAGGAACCTAAGAGAGGAGAGTTTGAGAACCATACCAAAGGCTTTGGTTCAAACTACATGAAGAAGTTTGGCTTTGAGAATGGGAAGGGGCTAGGTAAGAATGAGCAAGGCTCCAAGGACCCTATCCCATTCATCAAGAACAACCACACAAGGGGTGTGGGAACAAGAAATGTGGTGCATGGGATGAAGCAATTGGTTGCCAAGGTTGAAGGTAAACAACCTAGGCTCAACACTCCCATCAAGTTCAAGAGCTCCAATGGCACATCCCATGAACCACAAGTCAAGACCAAAGTGGTACAAGCTAAGCAAACCAAGAAGCCCAAGGCACATGCTTCACAAGACAACTTCTATGCCGATTATGTGTTGACTTGGAACCACAAGGGTAAGGTGGTGGCCAAGTATGTGGGACCCCGCACACAAGGTTCTATGATCAAAAGGAATGTGTGGGTGCCCAAAGTTCTTGTGACTAACGTAAAAGGACCCAACTCTAATTGGGTAACTAAAAACCAAGCCTAATTTGTTTTGTAGGCATACTCCTCCGGTGGAACCAAATAGGTGATTGATAGTGGATGCACTAATCACATGACCGGGGAGAAGAAGATGTTTATGTCTTGTGAAATGATTGAACATCCTACGGAAAAGATTGCCTTTGGAGGCAATGGTGGTGGAACGGTTGTTGGTCTAGGTAAAATTGCTATCTCAACCAATCATTCAATTTCTGATGTTTATTTGGTTGAATCTTTGGACTACAATTTGTTGTCTGTGTCACAACTTTGTGAGATGGGCTACAATTTTTTGTTCACCAATGAGGGTGTGACCGTCTTTAGAAGAGGCGATGACTCCGTTGCTTTTAAGGCTGAACTCAAGGGAAGGCTTTATTTGGTGGATTTTACATCAGATAAAGCCCAACTTGATACATGCTTAATGCTAAAGTCTAGCTTGGGTTGGCTTTGGCATCGCCGGCTAGCCCACGTTGGGATGAATAATCTCAACAAACTTCTAAAGGGGGAACACATCCTAGGACTAACAAAAGTTCATTTTGAGAAAGATAGAATTTGTAGTGCTTGTCAAGCCGGAAAGCAAGTTGGTGCTCCTCACCCCTCCAAGAATGTACTCACCACTACAAGACCATTGGAATTACTTCACATGGATATCTTTGGTCCCGTGGCTTATGTTAGTATTGGAGGGAGCAAGTATGGTTTTGTCATTGTTGATGATTACTCTCGGTATACATGGGTATTCTTTTTGCGTGACAAGAGCAAGGTTCATGATGTATTCGAGAAGTTTGCAACTAGATCCCAAAATGAGTTTGATGTGAAGATCAAGAGAGTAAGAAGTGACAATGGCTCCGAGTTCAAGAACACCAACATTGAAGAGTATCTTGATGGTGAAGGCATTGGTCATGAATTCTCCGTCCAATACACATCGCAACAAAATGGGATAGTGGAGAGGAAGAATAGGACTCTCATAGAAGCCACAAGAACCATGCTTGATGAGTACAAGACTTCAGATAGTTTTTGGGCAGAAGCGGTCAACACGACTTGTCATGCTATCAACCGTTTGTATCTTCACAAGCTTCGACACAAGACCGCCTATGAACTCCTAACTGGTAAGAAGCCTAACGTGTCTTACTTTAGAGTTTTTGGTTGTAAGTGCTTCATTCTCAACAAGAAGCCCAAGAACTCTAAGTTTGCACCTAAAATTAATGATGGTATTTTTCTTGGTTACGCCTCAAATGCTCACGGCTATCGCGTTCTCAACAAGACCACCGGTAGTGTTGATATAGCGTGTGACGTGACATTTGATGAATCTAATGGCTCTCAAGTAGAGCAAGTTGATGAAGTGTGTGTAGGCAAGGAAAAGACCTCTACAAATGACATCAAGAAGATGGCTGTTGGTGAAATCAAGCCTCAAGAAGAAGATGAAGTCATTGAAGCATCACCAAACCTCACTGCCACTGCAAAACCCGGACACTCCAGAGAAAAGTCCGGAGAATCCGGAAATTCCAGACCCAACCCCGGAGAATCCGGGCCCTCTGAAATTGATGCTCAAGACACTCAAGAAAACGAGGATTTGATTCAACAAGAAGCCTCTGAGCCACATCCAAGAGTTCGTCAAAGTGCTCAAAGAGATCATCTGGTTGACAACATTCTTGGAAGCATAAGAAAAGGGGTTACCACAAGATCAAGATTAGCAAACTTTTGTGGACATTACTCTTTCGTGTCCATGATTGAACCTTCTCCGTGGAAGAAGCTTTACAAGACGCTGATTGGGTGATGGCCATGCAAGAAGAGTTGAACAACTTCACTCGGAATGAAGTCTGGTCCTTAGTGGAACGCCCTAAGCAAAATGTGATTGGAACAAAGTGGGTGTACCGAAACAAACAAGACGAGGATGGGGTAGTGACCAAGAACAAGTCAAGATTGGTTGCCAAGGGATATACTCAAGTTGAAGGCTTGGACTTTGGAGAGACCTATGCACCGGTGGTAAGACTTGAAGCAATTCGTATCTTATTGGCCTTTGCTACACATCATGATTTCAAGCTCTTTCAAATGGATGTCAAGAGTGCATTCTTGAATGGCCCAATCTCCGAAGAAGTCTATGTTGAGCAACCACCAGGCTTTGAAGACCCTCAATTCCCCAACCATGTCTACAAGCTCCATAAGGCACTCTATGGTCTTAAGCAAGCACCTAGAGCATGGTATGAATGCCTTAAGGAATTTCTCTTAAGGAAAGGCTTTGAAATAGGCAAAGTCGATCCTACTCTTTTCACTCGTAAAGAAGGGAATGATTTATTTGTGTGCCAAATATATGTCGATGACATCATATTTGGTTCTACTAACAAAGCTTGGGTGGATGAATTTAGTAGGATTATGACTAAAAGATTTGAGATGTCCATGATGGGAGAGTTGAAGTTCTTTCTTGGATTTCAAATCAAGCAACTCAAGGAAGGCACGTTCATAAGTCAAACAAAGTACACTCATGACATGCTCAAGAAGTTTGACATGGACAAGGCCAAACCCATCAAGACCCCAATGCCATCCAATGGACATCTTGACCTAAATGAAGATGGAAAAAGCGTGGATCAAAAGGTATATCGCTCCATGATTGGATCTTTGCTTTACCTTTGTGCATCTAGGCCCGATATTATGCTTAGTGTGTGCTTGTGTGCAAGGTTTCAAGCCAATCCTAAGGAATGTCATCTTATGGCTGTTAAGAGAATCTTTAGGTATTTAGTACACACTCCTAACCTTGGTTTATGGTACCCAAAGGGCTCCACTTTCAATCTACTTGGCTATTCCGATTCGGACTATGCCGGTTGCAAGGTAGATAGAAAGAGTACATCCGGGACTTGCCAATTCCTTGGAAGGTCCTTGGTGTCTTGGAGTTCTAAGAAATAAAATTCCGTTGCCTTATCCACCATCGAGGCCGAGTATGTTGCAGCCGGCACTTGTTGTGCTCAACTACTTTGGATGAGGTTCACTTTGAGGGACTTTGGTTGTACGTTTAGCAAGGCGCCACTCTTGTGTGACAATGAGAGTGCCATCAAGCTAGCGAATAACCCCGTAAACCACTCCAGAACAAAGCACATAGACATAAGACACCATTTCTTGAGAGACCACGAAGCCAAAGGAGATATCACTTTAAGTCATGTGAGCACCGAAAAGCAACTAGCCGATATCTTCACAAAGCCTCTTGATGAACTAAGGTTTTGTGCTTTGAGGAGTGAATTGAATATCTTGGATTCTCGTAACTTGGCTTGAGATCATGCACATGTTTGATTGTCTTAGGCTAGATCTTTACAAAAGAAAAGGATTTGAAAATTTTGGTGTGGATTTGCGTTGAAAAATATTTGGATTTTTCTCTAGGTACAACACTTGGACTATAGTTCTCATTGTATGTTTGTGGCTAGTATCAAGTGTTGGAACCTCTCTAGCTCACATTAGTTTCACTCATGATCATCTTTATCCATCTCAATCTCAATTCCTTGAAAATATGTTGCCCAGTCTCAGGGGGAGCCGGAGACTCCGGGCTTTTCCCCGGATACTCCGGATTTCCCGGAGAGTCTGGGTTCAACCCGGATACTCCGGACCTTAACTCCTATATAAACGGTTTTCACCGCAGTGAAAACCTTAGTTTTCACCTTTTCACTGCGTGGACCGTTTTCCTCTTCTCCCCGTCGCCTCCCCTTCACCCCGTCGCCCCTCTCCTCTCCTCCCTTGGTTCCTCCATAGAACCTAGGGTTTCCTCCCTCCAAATCTTGAGAGAGTGAGAGTTTGAAGCCTCCAAGGTGTGGGAAATAAGGTGCTGCCCTTGATTTGAAGACTTGAAGGCTTTCCCCTCGGTTCCCTCTCTTCCCTAAGGTATTCAAAGGCTCCTTTGCCCGATCTCCTTTTCTAGGACATATCTTGCGAAATCTCTTGGATAGGAATGTTCCTTAGACTCTAGAAGTAGTGGATCTGCAATATCTTAAGTTTCCCGTGGTGGATTTGTGCGGCATTGTGATTTAGGGTTTCGCCAGGAAAACCCGGAGACTCCGGACTTTCTCCGGACACTCTGGATTTCCCGAACTGTCCGGGAATTTTCCCGAAGACTTCGGATTTTCCTGCTGAAACTCCAAATTGCTTTGTCACACACATTTTCCATGGATGAATTCTTACATACTCCTTGCTACTCATCTCCAGATCATGAGGAAGAAGTACAAGCAAGACGAGCCGGCCACCCAAAGGAGGACTAAGGCTAGGCACGACCCTCAAACCTTGGGGGTAGTGCATGAGACTTTGGGGCTCGGCTCTTCTCAGCGATCCACTCGTGCTCGTGCTCCTGTCTACACCGAGCAAGAGATTGAGGAAGAGGAAGAACAACAGGCTGTTGGTGGGTAAGAGGAGGAGGAAGAAGAAGATGCCGACCAATATAGAGTTGCTCCTAGGCGTCACGGGAAAGGTCCAACTCAGCCATCAAGGAAATCCCGTGAGGCTCCCTACATCTCCCATTCTAGGCCCGTACCTCGTCCATCCATGCCAAAGAACCGTCCCACTCCCTACTCCCAAATCTGTCCCAGAACTCCACCCCGTCTCACTGTGACCTTTCCATCTAATGTGAGGGTGGTGACTGCTCCTGTCAACCTAAGGGACCCCGGGGCTGTGCAAGGGTTTGCCCAACAAATGGTGAGAGACTATGCTAGAAATGCCCTTGCAGTCAGAGAACAAAGGGAGGAGGATGTCTACATGTATATCTCTAGTGAGGCGCTTGAGTCGAGGTTTTGGTGTGACTTCCATAGGGACTTCTATCAGACAGTGGTAAGGAGTCCACAGATGAAGGCAAAGAACAAGTCACTAATTGTGGAGATGAAGTACATTGATTGGGCATACTATGAGAAGTTGGAGAATCCCACCTTTGATGCCGTCATTGATAGGTGCAAGGAACTTGGATTATATGAGATCATGGGTTTTAGATATGGATGGAATAGAGAGATTCTTGCTCAATTCCATTGCTCCTACTACTACAACTCTCATCAAAACACTATCACTTGGACCACTCAAGGCAAGAAGCACACCATTGACTACATGACCTTCTCTCGTTTGCTTGGTCTTGGCTCAAAGGATGAAGCTCGCACCCCCATCCATAATGAAGACAAGTACAAGCCCAAGGACATGGCATATATGTTCCCCTCCGCCTTTCTTGCTCATGAGGGAAAAGCTGACAATCTCATTCCTTACTACTATTATTTCAATTAGTTTTTCCATACCACTATTGATCCAAAGATGGGAGATATCACTGCTCTTATGCACTATACCGTCAATCTCCTCAACCGTGTGGCTCCTGAAGAGGAAGGTTTTTGCATCTTTGACTTCATTTGGAATGAACTTCGCCGTGCTATGTGTGACCCCATGAAGCATCTCCCATATGCTCCATACATCATGTACATGATTGAGAGGGTCACCAATACCCAATTTCCAAAGGATGTCACTCATGAGCCACTTAGGCATCTTCGTGCTAGAGACAAGAGAGCCCCAATGAAGAAGAGCACAAGATTTGCCAGATCCTCTAGTGCTGCCCCTCGCCATGATGATGAGCCCCTTCCTCGCCCTTCACACACATCTAAATCTTCTCGCAAGGTTAAGGGCTCCATGGTCAAGAGGGCATTCAAGAGCATCTTCTCCATGTGCAAGCGCATCGTCACCGAGACAAATGAGAACCGCCGCGACATCATTGAGATCAAGTCTCATCTTGGGCTTCCTACGGATACCTATCACGAGCTCCCCGAGTTTGATGACTTGTTTGCGGAGTGGGATGCTCATGATGCCGCTGCTGCTGCACAAGAGGAAGAAGAAGAGCAAGAGCAAGAGGAAGAAGGAGAAGAAGAAGAAGAAGAGGAGGAGGAGTACAACAATGAAGAAGAAGAAGAAGAAGAAGAAGGAGGAGAAGATGAGGACACGAAGTGATCCTCTGCTGCTGCTGCTGCTCCTACACTTGCTTTTTGGCGCTTGATGCCAAAGGGGGAGTGAGTATCTTAGTTTGTTTAAAGACTTGGAGTATTTGAGAACCTTGGTCTATAATAACTTTTTATGTGTGAGACTATGTGATGTGAGCTTGAGACTATTTGGTTGTGTGCTTGTGATGCTAGATATCTAGGTTGCATTTTATTTGACTAAGGATGCTTTTGATAGATTGAAAAATTTTCTGTGATGAATTGATTTCTGCTGAGTCTTCAAAGTCCGGATACTCCGGATTTTTCTCCAGACTCTCCGGGTTTCCCGGATTCTCCGGGATGGATCCGGACACTCCGGGCTTTGACACTACAGCCCCTTTTATCCTTCATTGAGTGTATAAACTGTCATACGCATCACATATATCTTGTTTGCACAAACACAAGCACCCCACTGTTGATCATCTTGTCACACTCTCTTATTTTTCTCTCTTGTGCAAAATTTGGTGCTTAAAGCACCTTTGAGATTCAAACTCCATATGCACAAATTAAGGGGGAGTGTTGCAAGATAGATCAAAAGCTCTTTACTGAATTTATTTATCTCTCTTTTAAAAGCTTAAAGGTGTTGTCATCAATCACCAAAAAGGGGGAGATTGAAGAGTATCTTGGCCCCCTAAGTGGGGTTTGGTGATTTAATGACGGACCATTAAGCTACTAATGATGTATTGAGTGTATGAGTAGGTACTAAAATTCTAAGATGGCATCTAAGCGCTTCATTGCTATATAAAAAGGAAGTGATGCTAAAAGAAGGATTCCTTGGAGGTTTATTTATTTTATATTTTGAATTTGAGTCCTAGGAATGCCGTACTATTAAGAGGGACATGAATTGTATCTTCCAAGAGTTGAAAAGGTGCTCTAGATGACTAACCAAAATCCTATGAGAGACACCTTGCACTGCACGATCACCGAGGTATCCTTAAGTGTGCTAACTCTGGAAGGCCGGGCACTCCGGGTTTATCCCGGACAGTCCGGACTTCCCGGAGTCTCCGGGCCTAGTCCGGATACTCCGGGTCTTAGAGCTGTAACGGCTCTTTTTCTGGGTGAGGAGGTATTTATACCCCCTCAACCCTATCCTTTCCCTCTCTCTTGCCCATTTCGACCTACAACACTCAGAACTCATTCACTCTCCCTCTTTACTCCCCTTGGCCTTGGTTTGGTGAGATTTGTTGGGGATTAAAGGAGGGATTGAGAGCAAGAGCTTGGAGAGTGCTAGTGAGCTGATTTCCCATCTCTAGAGCACCTCGTTCTTCGCTTGGTTGGCAATCTCGTGTTTGTTACTCTTGGAGCTTTGAGCTCCTAGCCGGCTAGGCGTTGCCTTGGAGCATCCAAAGGATTGTGGCTGCCCAAGGAAGTTTGTATTACCCCGTGATTGAGTAAGTAACCCTAGCTCGATCTTTGTGGTCGCTAGGGGGAGGAAAGTGACCTAGGTGTAAAAGTCCACCCTTTGTGGGTTCCTCTACGGAGACGTAGAGCTCAAGGTGTGAGCTTGAACTCCGATAACAAATCCCTTGTGTCTCTTGTGCTTGTTGCTCTTGTTGTATGCTTGAAATCCTCTTGAGTACATTTCTAGGGTTTGTGGCCGATCTACTCCGTGGTGAGGTTCCTACTGTTTCTAAGTGGTGGAACATGCTTATATCTCTGTATTGCATATCCTATTTTCACAGATTTAAGTTTGGGCAAGTTTGATTCCTGCTGATTTAGTCGCCTCCTCAAAAGCCCGGACAATCCAGACATTTTCCTGGATACTCCGGATTTCCCGGAGTATCCGGAAAAATATCCGGAGACTCCGGACTTTGGACTGATAAGTTGTTTTAAGTTGTGATTTTTCAGGAACGTCTATTCACCCCCCTCTAGTCGACCTCTAGATCCTTTCAGCTATACCTGAAGTTGTTGTAGCAACTACAATAATCCATTTAGAACGTATCTTTGCAATCAAAGCTTTGTAGATATATGTCTTGCCAGTACCACCAGGACCATCGACAAAGAAAACCCGGCCTTTAGCCTTATAACGTGGTCCATTATCTCCTCAAAACATGAACTCTGTTCTGCATTAAGAGTATCAATAATGGATAGATGCTCTTCTTCGTAACCAAGCTTCTGCTCCTTGGTTAGTTCTGTATAGTGGTCTCTTGTGCGTTGGTCGGTTGCAAAAAACACATTTATATAAAAAAAATACAACATGCTATACCCAGGTAACTGTATGTAAAAAAATACAACATGCGCAGGGATTGTGAAGTTATAATAGTGTTACCTGAATCTTGAAGTTTTGGGAGACCATAATCTTTAAGTTCTTTTCCCATGGACATAAGATGAAAGGACAACTTTGTTATCATTATCACGACTAAAGTCCTCAGACAATGAATCAAAGTGCTTGTCCCAAAGAAAACGTAGGTTGGTACATTCACAGAAAATCATTATAGTGGCAAAGAGTCTACGAAGAGCAGGAGGAAATCTGACCAATGCACACTCTGATAGACACTCATCCAATGATATATCGGTGTCCACAAAACCCTGGCTTCTGCAGCATCCCTGAATGAGTCTTATGTAATACCACGCCAAGTCCTCATATCCTCAAAAGAGGTTGCCCCTCTAATATGATTCAACATAACCCGAAGGAAGTACCTATCACCCTCATTGATATTAACATACACCAATCTACCAATCTGCAGCCGTTTCTTCTTCACTCTAGGGTTCCAAAACTTCCTAGACTTATTCCGTGTGAAATGTTCCGGAAACTCCTTGTACAAGAATTTGCGAGCTGTGGGATTTCTTGCATTCATTTTGAAGTACTCAGTGAGCATCGATTTATGAGATTTAGCACGTTCAACAACATCACGGAGGTCATCTATATCCTTGTATGCAACCATGTGCAAACCAGGTAGATGTACTTGTAGCTGCAAAACAGGTGGCCACATTGAATATAATTTAAAACTAAACAACCTATAAACTGCCTCTATAGCAGTAAGCATCCTTGCATCACGGTATTGCTTGATCTCATTGATAACCCTCTGCTCATTTCCATTAGCATCCATTGTGAAAGAAGCTCGATCATGTCTCTTATATATATATACTTGTATAGATACTTGACAGACTTTATGCTGCTACAAATCTCAACATTGATATGGTAGTTATACCTCATCAGCAAAACTGGATTGTAAGGTACCACCCACCTATTATCCAATTCCTCTCCTCTAACCTTAACTTTCTGTCCATCTTCCATTCTTCTATAACCGGCGAGGATACCAGAAACGACATTGACCATCAACCATGTAGGGACAAGTCTTGTTAAGAACTCCACAAGGCCCATGCATCATATGCTTGTTAGGGGTTGAGACCTGGACAGATCCGCAAGTGGGCTACCCAAGAAGTTTGCAGGTTAAAGGACGGATCGAGGAGCTAGGAGCGTAGATGGTTATGCACAGGATGCACACGGAAATCTCGACGAGACACGAGGAACACGTCGATTTATACTGGTTCGGGCCTCCAGAGAGTAAAACCCTACATCAATTTAGTTGTGGAATTATGCGAGAGAGATCTGCCCCCGAGGAGGGCGCCCCAGGCAGCCTTATTTTGGCTGACGACCTTGGGCTACAAGTCTGTTTCCATCTATCCTAGTCGGTTACAACATGGAAGGCTTATCCGAACTGCCCTAAACTGTCTTGACTTGCACTCCAAGCTGTCTTCATGTCCTTGGGCCCACTCGTCAAGTCGGCCAGGGCCCACTGACAGGTCGGCGGGTCTTCTGGCAGGTCGGGCCCGCCTGTTGGGGACGGCTGAGACCCTGGTCGGTGGGGACCCATGGGTACCTATGTCTCTCATGCCCCCGATCGACGTGTAGGCGCAACGATCTTGATGAAGTCATGATGAAGCTTGAAGAAGCGGGCTGAAGTCTTGGCACCATCGAGGTCGATAAGGGTGAGAAAAAATTCCTTCAATCTTGCGCGAAGTCGAACATCGATCTGCTGGAGATTCCAGGAGATCGAAGCAGAAGACAAGCTACTCAAACTGTGGATCCACCGACCTGACCTGGATCAAGTGAAGTCCTTGAACGTCGACCTGAAGAAGGCCGCGAACGTAGAGAGGTCGAGTGCCGAAATATAGGAAGCTGGCTTTCGATAGGTCGAAGTGACATAGAAATCAAAGGGCATCGCAATACGCACTCATGGAGTAGCCCCCGAGCAGTAAAGCGATCAGTATGATCGGTTTGATGGTCCAAAGAAGAACCTATGGCCTTCTGCTATCAGCGCAATGCTCTGACCAACTGAGTAATAGGCCAAAACACCTGGAATCTTCAGGAAGACGCCAAACGTCGAAAGCTGTCGTGACCTGAGTCACAAGCGCACTGCACGGTCACGGAGATACCCATGCAGACACAGACTACCACCCGCTCGTAAGAGACAAGAGGCACCAGGATGTCGTCACGTAGGGGAAAGGTGCGCTGTTGACGGTCAATTTCCGTCAACCAAGAACACTTGTTACACTTTGGTTTGAGCTTTGATTTATAACTAACCCGCCACTAGGCACACTAATGATGTAACAAGTTCGCACTTGCATGTGGTTTTTGGAGTGTGTTGTTTACGCAGGAATTAGGTACCTAAATGAGGACTTCCGGGTGGAGTTCATCTAGCACTTTGTGAGAAGATCACGAAGCCCGGCACGAGTCAAGACACGAAGTGAACATGACTCCAAATTACCCGAGGACCGAAGCATGAAGCCATGAAACCCCGAGGACCCGAACGGAAGATGCGGGAGTTTGCGTGCCAAGCACCCTTATCTAAACCGCAGGAAAAACGACGTCAAGGACCCACATGGACTTCTGAAAATATTCAAGAAAGTGCGGGAAGCATCGTGGACGAAGATGGGCCCGAACCGGGCCGAAAAAGGCCTGGGCCGGCCGGCCCGTGCCGACCGGCCTAGGGTGTTCTGGGCCTGGTTCGGCCTCCCCTTTGACCTACACGCTCCTCAGCTCATTTATACCCCCTGCCTCCGACGACCGCCACATCAATTCATCAGAACTCGGCAAAACCTAGAAGAGAGCACCGGAGGGAGGCGACGGCGGTGGCAAGTTCTCGAAGTTATCTAGGGGATGGCCTAGGCCAACCCTAGCCACCATGGCCGCCCTACGTGGTTGTGCCATGGTGGAGTTCCGGAGCTAGTTGAGGTCATCAATGGTATGTACTCGGTGGTGATGATCCAAATGCATCTATTATTATGTGAGCAATTACAATCTTGTCATCCGATCTATTAAGCGATTCCATGTCTTCGTCTTTACTTTGTACCTATCGTGAATGTGATTTGATCCTTAGTCTAATCCATGGTTAGGCTATATAGCATGCTCTTTGTAATCGTGGTGATTTGGTTTAGCATGTGGACCCTTCATGGTTCGTAGACACGCTCGTGTTTGGGCGTGCTCGTGGATCCCCCGCTTCATTAAGGGAGCATCATGACAGGGTGAATTCCTCCGAAAGAGCGGATGTCTTCGGGAGGTAGGCCGGAGGTAGGAGTTTAAGGATGCTAGTAGATGAGATGCTCGATTCGTTGCTCGTTTGCCGGAGCTTCAACTAGAAGACGCTAGGCCTAGCTACCCCTTCGGTGGAGCTTTACCTTAGCCATTGTTCATGGATATGATCAACCTTGTGCTATCACTCATATATATCAAGGTTTACCTCTTTGTATGCAATCAACGCTATATGTTAGGTTAGATTGACTAGATAAGGTAGAGACCCCTAGTGGTTTGCTTCCGATCCTTGGATTGACAATCCTTGGAGGACCCTCCTTGGTGAAAAAGGCACCAAGTCACCCGTAGGCTTGCGGTGAACTTCAACACGGTTTTGAACCGTCAACAAGCCGTTTTTCTGGCGCCGTTGTCGGGGATCGACAACTCGAACCCTATGGTGATCTACCTTTCTATTTGACTAACCCTAATTTTTATTATTGCATATACCCTTGTTTTCTTGTTTGTGTCCTTTAAAGAAGGTCAAAAGCTAGACACAAGACGTTAGATGAGTTTTCAACATGCACACTTCGACAAGATGATTGCAACATCAAGATTTGCTCTTTAGTGGTAGGTGCTAACTTTGGTTAGTGACCCATCATCTATTATCGAGCCCACACCCTACACAAGAGCATGTGAACAAGGTAAGTCAACGTCTCAATTAAAACTTTAAGACTAATGTTTTGTGGAGATTTGTTTGTTCAAGCAATAGGTATTGGAAACAATCACGATGCCCCCGAAATCACAAAAATCTTCGAAGTTTCTGTTTGCATCGATTTTTGCACAGTCTCATGGGAAGAACAATAGGGTATCTTTGGATATTTAGAAGCCCCACGAAGTTACGCTTCCAACGAGTCAAGAATCAAATCGATCGGAGGTTCCTACAAGCGGATATGGCCGAACCACCGATGATTGCACGTCCTGAAATCTGGACAGCAAGCAAAGCTGAAGTGAAGCAGCCATAACTCCCTCATTTGGACTCCGATTAAGATGGATGAATACCCGTTGGAAAGGTAATTTTATAAATTTTTTAATAGAATTATATTTTTCTATATGTTCTGTTATGTATACAGGGAGAAATCCAAAGAAGAGGCAGCTGCAATATGATGAGAACAAGATGGCGAAGGTGAGGACGACAACAATGAAGAGGAGATTAGGAAATGCTTCCATTAGACCACTCTTGAAGAAATTCAGAAGCTTGGAATAAAACAAAGACCCCTGGAGCATTGACAAATGAAGACATGAGTTGGCGGCATCCGACGCAAGGAGATGTTTGAAGAAGACGACAATGGACTACACACATAAGACAACATCCAATGACGCGGATATTTTTGGGCTTTCACATGAAGGATCATGGAACTACATGAAGACATCTAAGACATGTGTGAAGCCCCACAAATGAAGAAGAGGAGTGACCCCACTAAAGGCAACCTTGATGACATGTGGCACAAAGGGAAAAGTTGAGAAAAGTCTACGCGAGCCACCTTCGATCATCAAGGATTGTCCGCTTTCAACTCCGGAGGATCACTCACAATGAAAAGCTCGAAGGCTAAGGTACACATTAATCTCTCAAGGTACTTTTGGATATGATATATTTCTTTTGATATATTCGTGTTCTTATCCAATAGTATATTTTGATTCTATGCCTTGCACCTTTAATGATCATGTTGATAGGCTAGAATTTCTTGAGTTTGATAAAGAGGCTATGTTGTGCTTTAACTTTGTTAATTACATGCCTAATGAACCTTTGCCTAATGAGAGCCTTAGCACTGAGCAAGAAACTCATGCTACTTTTAATCACAACTTTCTTTGTTTACCAAATTTAAATTGTGGTTATGATTGCATATGTTTGTTTCACACTTTGTGAATCTTGGACTTGCTTCGTGCTTGGTCAAGCTCGTGACCTTAAAAGAGCATGTGTCGGGAGAAAACCCGAGTTTTACTAACCATGCAGGTCATTAAACCTTAATAAAAAGAAGAGAAGCCATGCCCTAAAGGAATTGAAAGCTCGTGCATCGCCTCCCCCGAAGCAAATGAGGAGAAGGTGACGATGATGCAAGGAAACGATCGGGCAAGCCTCTCATCAAGTAAAATGATCGTGTCAGGCATGGAGAGTGGATCAAAGCTGCATGGACACCTTCAAATCTTACATGAAGAACCATGGCTTCGCAACCACCAAAAGGTACGTAAGAAAGTCAAGCTCTATGACTTTAAATGAAGCGCTTTGCGGGAGACAACCCATTTTCTTTTGTTTATGTTTATATATATATATATATATATAATATGACCGTCTACATTGTGATCTTAAACTGAACCATCAAGTAATATTGTACCATTGCTCTAATAAATACCACAACACCATGTTGTTTGATTTAAATGCTATTGAGGGAGCACTTTGTTCTTGATCTTGGAAAACTTGTAGACCTTTTTGTGTGCCTATTAGTGTTTAGGTTCGTTTTCTTTTGTGTCTTTTTAGAGAGAAATATGAAGTTGGCACCATCCTCTAACTCTAAGCTTGTGGCTAGTTAATTTAGGATAACTCTTGCATTTGTTTTAAATAACCACCATATCATGTCATTTTGTTCATCCTTGTCGTATTGCATTACATGCTTTGTGTTGATCTAACTTTTTGCCCAACCAACCTAAGCCTACCTATAGCCCCACCAAAAACCTGTAGCCAACAAGGGTAGGGTTGACTCGTGTTGATTGGCTTGCACCATTCCGGTTGGCCAAGCCCACCTCTATCCCTCGCTCTAACTAAAAACTTTAACTAGCCCTCCTATGAGAAAACCTTTCACACCTTTAGCCCTCCTAAAACCATAGGTTTGTTTTTCATAAAAAAGACTCTTAGCACCACCTTAGATAGAATTTCTATGCTTGACTCCCTCTCTTCAAAATTCTTATTTGAAGCCAAAAATATAGGATACCCATAACCTACCCTTAAAACCTTGTTAGTTTGGTTGTTTGATCTTTTCAACCCTTGCTTAGATTTGTTTGCGCTAACTCTTTGCATTTGCATTTTGTATCCCCCTCATTGTCATCTTCCACTTTATGTTAGCTTGGTCTTTTTGTGCAACTTTATGATGAATGCTTTCATGTTTATGATAATGCTTTGATCAAGCATTTTTACCTTTGCAATCTTGTGTAAACATGGTGTTTAGACATGATTGGAGACCACCATCATTCAGTTTTGCATACCTTGCTATCTTGTTGCATTGGTTGGTTTATAAACTTTGCAATGCGCCCTACTTATCTTACACTATAAGGAATTGTTAATCTTGGAATAAGCATGGTGTTTTGACCTTGGTTAATAAATCTTTATGGCAAGGGAGAAGTTTGGCAACCACTTTGTAAGCATGGAGCTTAGAATTTGGTGTAAACATTGTTTTGTCTTTATACCATCCTATCATTTGCATGCACCCTTGCACACACGTACACCCCCTAGGTTTATAATTTTTCACTAGATTAACTATGCCACAAGTTAAGATCTTAGGGGATGTCTTTGGTTTGTCGGCATAGAGTGAGTATTCTCGACCGTCACCTCGGGGGTACTTTGTGCTTTAAAATTGTTTTGCAAGCATTGTGAATGAGGCTTGTGACAAAGGGTGAACGTTGGAGGACAATCAAGACAAAGTGAAGAGTATGACGATCCACACATGGCGGTAAACTTCAAGATGGTTCATCATCTTCCATACCTAGCAACATGCTAAGCATCGGGGAGGATTTGGTGGACATGAGAAGACCGCATGGAGCAAGGATCGTGGTTCTTCTTCCATGTTAAGCACAATGCTTAAGCATGGGGGAGGTCGCGCTACACTTCAAGCATCAAAGGACGGTAACAAATCCTTAACCCTCTTTTTGTCCGCGTCTTTCTATATGCTTGTACATATGCTTATGCCTTCAACAACCTTAGATGCAACCTTTGTATATCTCTCTATAGAATAACATGGCTACTAGGAGTACAATCTAGGTTTGTTTTTGTTTTCAATAATAATCACCATTACCTTGTGCTCACCATGATGATATCTCGTATGCTCTTACTTATGGATATATGATGATTGTTGCCACTTTGATCATTCTTGTGCTTGGTTTTTATATGATTAAGCTAGTGCTCTCTCTTTTAATATGAATCTGAAATTTATTTAATGCTAGCCTAATCTTTTGTGGAGGTTATGATAACTTAAGTCCCATAGTTCTTTTTCGTTGCTCTCAACTTTGAATGAATCAAGGAACCTTTTTATTCTCAAAAAGTTATGCTAACCTTGTCATGAGTACCGCTTGCATTTTGCTCTATCCATCCAAAGCCCAAACTTACTTGAGTGCAAAACATTAGCATATACAAGATTTATTTTTGGGTGCATTGATTCAAGGCTTGATTTCTCTGGCTCGAGACTAAGAAGCTGGTGATTCTGTTTTTGCGTATCGTTCTTTATGCTAGCCTTTTCTATCCATGCATTGTGAGTTTCCACATCAGGAATTTTGCAAACCTCGCCGGATATCCAACCACAAAACCCAAATATATCTTTTTTGTGTTCACCTCCTTGACCACAACCCAATATATGAGTATGGATGAATATTTTGAGGAAGATTACAAGGAAGGTGCTTCAAGTGAGTAAGGGAGACTTCCAAAAGGATCCCTAGAAGATTTTTCGAGTATCTCTCTCTAAGAAAATATGAGAGCTTCAATTTCCACCTTGGCACATTTATCACCTCTTTTGCCCGAGGACGAGCAAACGTCTAAGCATGGGGGGGTGCCAAGGAAGTGCTAGTATAGTCTAGAGTTCAAGGGGAGCAAATAAAAAAAGAATGAAAAAAATGATAAAGGAGAAAAAGTATGATGAGAAAGAAAAAAGAAAGAAAGAAGAAAAATAATAATAATAAAATAAAGCTCCTCGGTTCTCTAGCTATGTTTAGTGCTTTTTGAGTTTTCAAGAGGATTCAAGATCAAGACCCATACTCATCTTTCCAACCATGTGCAATCCGATAACGAGGACTTCGTTTGTGCCTCGGGATCACTCTTTGCCATTTGCACATGTCCACCTATCTAAAAGTGTGTGTATTTTATCTCTCCCCACTCCTTGTAACATTATTTTTCCAATGACCATTTTGACGAGTCTCGGTAAGACCATGAGAAGCTTGTCTTGTTTTGATAATATCTCGACTATAATATCTTGGTAGGACTAAACTTTCCCATAGCTCCATATAAAGCCTTCCACCAAATATTTGAGAGAGGAAAGGAGTAGAACAAGTTGGCTTGAGAGACAAGATGAGATGAGAGTTCATGAGCAAGATGCTTGCTGGTATTTCTTAACGTCACCACTATGGCGCCGGGTTAGTGTGAGCGTGTAAGAATCACCCGGGTATACTCACGGGTGCGAACGAATCCGCAAGCGCACGGATACACCGTTGTAGCACTTCACCTCAGGAGTATTCCCAAGGGTGTCGAATCCAAGGAACAGTATGGGGGACTCTACGAGTGACTATCCAAGGGTACACAATCCCTGCTAAGGTAGGTGAGTAATGTGAAGTCTCCTGTAGGTTCTCGACTCTAGAGAGGAATAAGCTCGGATAAGATCTCGCTTCGGACACCGGCCCCTCCTGACTATAACAGTTGGTTCACGGCAAAGGGTTTCCTACACGCTGTATCCGAATGTGGGGGATTTCAGAGGGTCCAACGGCTGTCACTACTGCTGCCTACCCCAAGACAAACCGTGGGATATAGGGCATTCGAAGGATAACCAGCAGTCTAGACACCACGTCTACACCACCGACTACTACTATAGCACGGCTACGTCTGACGTCCCGTAGAAATACTATAGCACTCCGTATAAATACGAAGCGACGAACTCACGAGGTTGAACTAGACCTTACTCGTCATTGAGTCGATTCGCGCGAGGAGATATGATTGATACTTGATCTAAATCAAATATGCATGAGCTTCACTATATTCTAATAGACAGGCAATCACACAAACGAGATGCAAACTTATGCGATGATAACAGAAGATCTAGGGTCGTGTTCGTGAAGAACACGAGCCTCTAACTTATGAACAAACGCAAAAGTATGAATAACTTGCTCGTCAACTAGATCGAGGAAGCACGTTCATGAAGAATGCGTACCTCTAAATGATGAACGAATGAAGAACTCAAGAACAACTCATTCATGCATGAGAGCCACTTTAGTCTAATAGAAAATAATGAAATACTCACTTTAGTCTAAATGAAGAACAGCATCGCTCACGAGGTACAAGGGGACGATGGATGATGAACGGATCATCATCACCTCACCTCTACTCATCCACACACTCCTCTCTACCTAGCACCACCTAGTCTAGATCCTCCACACACACACACACACTCATGGTGGGATGAGGTTTCACCTCCACCAAGAGAGAATGAGAGAGGGAGAAAGAGGCAAAGGTGAGAAATGGCTTCAAGTGTGCTCAACCTCTTCTTACCCCCTCTCCTTCTATTTATAGGCTTGAGCAACCGGCGTGAGAGCACCCAAACACCCCGGGAATGGCTTCTAGGACCAATGGGCAAGCACCACGTGGAAGCCCCTGAGTGGGCGCCACAAGGTCGGTTCGGCCGACCTGTAGGGTCGGCCGACCCCCTGTGGGCCCCACTCGGGGTGTGCTTTCGCATGGTGGCTGTCCTGTGGGTCTTGAGGTCGGTTCCCGGAGTCCTCGTGGTTTGGAGGCGGTTTAGGCGCTCTGGTGGGCCATAGGATCCAGTGATGTCTGCATGGCGGCTTCTGATTCGCCGAGGCTTCCTCACTTGGATTGGTGATGTCATGGATCCAGGGGATGCTTGCATGCAGCCCCTCATTGGCTGAGCCTAACTTGCTAGGATCATGAGGGTGTCTTTTCTCTTCATTTCTTATGCTAAACACCTGCATTCAACTTAGCATAACCACTTGTGGAAATTGTTAGTTTAAACCCCTATTCTAGTGTGGAAGCTTAGTTCTTATGATAAAATGTAGGGATTGATGGCCCTAAATTAGGTACTTAACAGCCGTCAACAACTCCCCCACACTTGCCCTTTGCTCGTCCCGAGCGAAAGGGAAGATCACATGGGTTTAAACCAAAGGTATGAAACAAACATAGGAGTTATTCCAGGTCATACCTTGCTCTTGTGAACTCTGTGGATTGGCTACAATGCCATCTTGGGTAGTTGATAAGAGGAATGACCATGAATCGAGTCTCTTAAGCACCTGTTGCTCAGCACTTGGGGTTTTCCTAATAATTTTTAAAGAAAAAGCACTGCTCTGCCCTCCTTCTTTGATTCTCTCGGATCGCTCAATGTGTATATGTCCTCACTAAGGCATTAGATTGCCTTTCTTCATCCTACTTCTAATAATGGCTGTATTTGGAGCTCAGGGTAGGATAAAGGTAAAGCATACTTGTATCACATATATTGCAAAGTCAAAAACTAGATCCATAGAGAAAAATCAAATCATACGATCAGATCAAGATGTGCACGTGTATGGGAACAGTGAGTATGGTAAGGTGGATACTATGCCCAAAGTGGGTGCTAGATATTACCATACATATATGATGAATGTTGGTTGATGGTGAGGTGGACACTAGCCCCGGAATGGATACTAGTTATCACCATCTAGATTATGGAACTCCTTTTTGCATGATTCTCCCTTTTGTATAAGAAATCTTTTGAGAGCATGGCTATCTCTATACTTCTTTTTTTTCAACACTGGACCTTCATGTGTCCATATTTTTTTTCCGATAGCCATGTCTCTTGTGTAGCAAAAACTAGGAGGGAGAGATCAATACATATGGAGCCTTATTTTCACGGAATGGATGAATAATATAATGCTAACTTCCAGGGTAGAAGCATAGCAAGGGGAATAAGGTGGCGTGCACATGAATCTTGACCATGAAAGTAATGAAAAGAATTCTCACCAGGGTCACAGAATTTGACAAAGCTCAATGCAATAATAAGCAGCATATGAGTATAAGGTTTTCAACTAAAAACATCATATGGCTTTGGTAGGACGGTGGCACATCAAAGAGGAGCTCCGCAAGAACATTTTTTTTTCGAAAACAAAGTTATCCCAAGGGCTAGAACCAACAGAGTTAAGATCATGTCATCAAGTCATATCTCACTTGTCAACTACTTAGATAAGCATGTTTTCCTTATGATGATATTGTTCACAAGCCTCAAGGTTATAAACGAGGAATAAAACTTATGCATGTCAACCCTAGGCATGGAGTAAGCATTTCCATAGATTTCTTAAGTTGATTTATGGAGAATTTATCAAGCATGAGCGTACAAACTAAGAAATCATGGTAAAATGAGGAAGAGATGTAAACCAGCGCTGGGTTCTTGTGTGGACCAGACGGGAATTCCTGTGATGCGCACGAATGCATGTCCCATTCAGGTTCTCTAAGCGTGGTCGATCGTAAGCGCTTGTGTGAGCATAGTGTGGGTGCAACAATGATCTGTCGTGTTCGCGTTTGGAGAGTGCAGCTCTCCCACACACTGTTTTGTACCTGGGTGCAATTCTTCGATACAAACAAAAGCAAAAACAAAAAATAGCTAACACACGAGTGACTCAACCAGGTTACATGACCGGTGGAGCCAAAATTGTTCATTCAAGTTCACTAATGAAGAAATAGGCGCTTACACAAATGATGGAAATAAAGGAAACGATTGGAAGGGAAATAAATTAAGGAAAATAAATTAAACCTAACTAAGTGCCTATGAAGGGAAATAAGAGCAGGGCACGACCCTCTACGCAGCAAAGAGGGCTTCCAAACCCTCGACCTCAATCAACCGCTGCAGCTTGGCATTCATCTCCTCACGAGTCTTGAGGAGAAGGTTCCTGAGCTGTCGATATTTCACCCACTGCCTTCTCATAGTCTTCATTAAGAGGTCAAACTTAAAGTACACCTCTGTCAGATCATCTGCCATCTTGTCCACACTGAGATTCTTCCTGTTAGGTAATGAAGCTAGGATGTCACCAAGCTCTGTCTCCCAATTTGGCGGGTATGGCTTGGGCACCCCGCAGCTGTCCTTAGGGGTCCTCACTCCAAAGATGCGAAACCTGGTCTGCGGTTGCGGGACTTCATCCCACACATCCTACTCATACTTATGGCAAAAGGAGTCGCCATCTTCGTCAAACAATGATCCTGAGTAGCGCTCTCCGGCCTTTAGTGGCGGACCTGGCCAATCATCAAAAAGCACCTTCTTGCTTGATCCAGGGGCCGACTTCTTCCCTAGGACATTGAACAGGGAGCAATGACTGGCGAAGGTAGGAGGTGAGGATGAGCCGCACCTAGCTGGGGGCTCTACCGAGTCTCCAGTAGGGCTTCTCCCCTTCCTCCCTCGCTCCGGAGTCATCAAATGGTCCTGAGTTCCGTCCCATGGGTGAAGCTCGCTGCCTCCGAGGTTGCTGAAGCAGAAAGACTTGTCCCCATCGAAACCAGAGGGAGCCATCGGGCAAAGGTGTGCAGAGCGGCAAAGCGGTGGCTGAGAGGAGGATCAAGCAGAGGAGATGGGGTTCTGCACGACGCAAAACTCCGTCACGCGGCGAGGAAAGGGTTTCTGGAGGACGAAAGGGTGTGCACGTGAAAAACGAGAGGCGGCGGCCCTTGTGGGTTGGCCGACCTAGGGGGTCGGCCGAACCCATCTTGGTTCCGCTGGGCCTCTGCTTCGGCGTGTGGGCTCTGGCGTGGCTCAGGGTCTCTGGGTCAGGTGGCCCACCAATTCTAAAATCGGGGGCTACAGCAAGGGCTAGAATGGAATTTCGGGCATATAATTGCCTTCTACCCCAGACAACTTTACTTAAACCTCTTTATACCTTAATAGCTCAACTTGGGGACTTTACCTTGACTCATACCTAGATGAAGAGTTATTGTTGCCCTGTTGCTCATGTCGTCCACTTTCTCCTGGTGATATCCTCCTACTCTGCCCTGTGGTCCTCCTTGCAGGTTTTTTATGATAGGACGTATTTTCCTTCCTGCATGGTTAGTGCGTACGCATGATGCAAGCTGTATAAATAGTGCAACAGAGGTGATCCTCACAACCATCCTAAGGGAACTATGATGGGTAACCTTAGGAAGGAAGTGCAGCTAGCAAGGCTATAGCACTACGGACGAGAGATGATAGAGGTGATAGAGTGAGCACAGGATCCGGACCTAAGGCCCAGAGTGCTCTAAGAGTGAAGCTTTCACCTCTTGAAACATAACTCGAGAATGATCGGACCCCAGATTGAGTCAGTGAGAATTTTATGGGTCGAACGATCATTCGAGCGGTGAACCGAGAGTGACGAACTTGCTAGTTCATCCTCTCCTTGGGTTGACAAAGGACCTCACCCTCACCTAAGTGGGATGACACAAAAGTTAACCCAAGCTTCCAACGGAAGTGTAAAAGATAGGCATGTAACCACACTCCTGCAGGGCATCGATCAGGTCAAGAAGTGAAGAGTCAGATTTACATCCACTTGACTCGATCGGCATCGGTCTTAGCTGAACTTAAGATAATGAGATGGATTGCTCAACTAGACCGGATATAAGATCGTGCTTCCGTAAGCCAAAGATATGGAAGTTTCACTGTGCCAGGGCTCGTGTCTTAGCATAACCCTCAGTGTGGCGGCACTTCGGATTGAGCCTTGACATGAAGCACGAAAAACATCCATCGTGACCTCCCTTGGAGAGTTGCGGGCAAGGTTGAAGTGATCGTCCCCGCCAAGAACAATTCTTCTTCCTCGACTACTACTCTCCCCCTTCCCTCAAGACTAAGTCTTGAAGGTCGGGTTTTAAGAGAAGAAACGATAGGGGAATCTAGGGGCAGAGTTTGCACTAATTGCTCTTTCCCATAGATTCCTGCCAGTGAGGAGTGATACCTTCGACCAGAGCATAGAGAAATTTTGCATATAAGCTCGGGCTCTCTCGAGGATTGGCTTAGGCAACTCGACATTTTCTCGTTTGGCTAGCTTATCACTCGAGTCAGGTGGGGAGCTGAAATCTCGGATTTCTCCTAGAATTTCCAGTCCCTGTTCTGGCCCTAAGAACACAAAAGCGCCTCCCGAAATGGCATCAAGCATCATGCCACAATCTCTTCGTAAACTGAACCGGAAATGCTGCAAAAGCACTGGGTCGGGCAGACCAATGACTGGGCAAGTTTCAACCAAGGAGGCAAAATGATGCCATGCTATGCCTAAGGTTTCCTTCTCTCTTTGTTTGAAACTGAGGATCGCCATTCTTAAGGAAATGACACGCCGTAGCGAAAAGAATCGAGTGCAAAAAGATGCTCTCAATTCCTCCTAGCATAGGTGGTTGCAACCAAAACAATGGTACCAAGTTCTCGCTTCCCCAGAGAGAGAGAACGGAAACAGGTTCCTCTTAAGAACATCTTGTGTTGCCCCGGTTTTACCCTGGGTGGAACACAATTGCTCAAAGTCTCTTACGTGATCATAGGGATTCTCATGACTCATCCCCGAGAAGGGTTTTTCCTCAACTAGTTTCATGAGAGATGGGTGAACCATACAAGGTGTTAGAAGAGCGGGTTGTCTCCAGAGAGTTGATTCCATGAGTTCACTCATAATGGGCGGAAGGTGTGTACAAGGATAACCTTCCTGGGATAGCACGGGTAAAGGTAGAAACAAAAGAAAAACAAAAGATACGAGGATAGTCGGGTCCGTAGATTCTCGACAACCGTTCCCCGGCAATGGCGCCAGAAATGCTTGTTGGTATTTCTTAACGTCACCACTATGGCGCCGGGTTAGTGTGAGCGTGTAAGAATCACCCGGGTATACTGACGGGTGCGAACGAATCCGCAAGCGCATAGATACACCGTTGTAGCACTTCACCTCAGGAGTATTCCCAAGGGTATCGAATCCAAGGAACGGTATGGGGGACTCTTCGAGTGACTATCCAAGGGTACACAATCCCTGCTAAGGTAGGTGAGTGATGTCAAGTCTCCTGTAGGTTCTCGACTCTAGAAAGGAACAAGCTCGGATAAGATCTCGCTTCGGACACCGGCCCCTCCTGACTATAACAGTTGGTTCACGGCAGAGGGTTGCCTACACGCTGTATCCGAACGTGGGGGATTTCAGAGGGTCCAACGGCTGTCACTACCGAGGCCTACCCCAAGACAAACCGTGGGATACAGGGCATTCGAAGGATAACCAGCAGTCTAGACACCACGTCTACACCACGAAGCGACGAACCCACGAGGTTGAGCTAGACCTTACTCGTCATTGAGCCAATTCGCGCGAGGAGATATGATTGATACTTGATCTAAATCAGATATGCATGAGCTTCACTATATTCTAATAGACAGGCAATCACACAAACGAGATGCAAACTTATGCGATGATAACAGAAGATCTAGGGTCGTGTTCGTGAAGAACACGAGCCTCTAACTTATGAACAAACGCAAAAGTATGAATAACTTGCTCGTCAACTAGATCGAGGAAGCACGTTCATGAAGAACGCGTGCCTCTAAATGATGAACGAATGAAGAACTCAAGAACAACTCATTCATGCATGAGAGCCACTTTAGTCAAATAGAAAATAATGAAATACTCACTTTAGTCTAAATGAAGAACAGCATCGTTCACGAGGTACAAGGGGACGATGGATGATGAACGGATCATCACCACGTCACCTCTACTCATCCACACACTCCTCTCTACCTAGTACCACCTAGTCTAGATCCTCCACACACACACACACTCGTGGTGGGATGAGGTTTCACCTCCACCAAGAGAGAATGAGAGAGGGAGAAAGAGGCAAAGGTGAGAAATGGCTTCAAGTGTGCTCCACCTCTTCTTACCCCCTCTCCTTCTATTTATAGGCTTGAGCAACCGACGTGAGAGCACCCAAACACCCCGAGAATGGCTTCTAGGACCAATGGGCAAGCATCACGTGGAAGCCCCTGAGTGGGCGCCACAAGGTCAGTTCGGCCGACCTGTGGGGTCGGCCGACCCCCTGTGGGCCCTACTTGGGGTGTGCTTTCGCGTGGTGGCTGTCCTGTGGGTCCTGAGGTCGGTTCCTGGTGTCCACGTGGTTTGGAGGCGGTTTAGGCACTCTGATGGGCCATAGGATCCATGTGATGTCTGCATGGCGGCTTCTGAGTTGCCGAGGCTTCTTCACTTGGATTGGTGATGTCATGGATCCAAGGGATGCTTGCATGCAGCCCCTCATTGGCTGAGCCTAACTTGCTAGGATCATGAGGGTGTCTTTTCTCTTCATTTCTTATGCTAAACACCTGCATTCAACTTAGCATAGCACTTGTGGAAATTGTTAGTTTAAAGCCCTATTCTAGTGTGGATGCTTAGTTCTTATGATAAAATGTAGGTATTGACGGCCCTAAATTAGGTACTTAACAGCCGTCAACAGATGCAAGGAGGTTTATTATTGATCTTGGTAATGCAAAGTTTTCTTCATCCCACTCTTTATTTTCAAAATTTCTGAGATTTGTTTAAAATTTGAGAGCATGATCAATTACTTGTGGAAAGAGCTTAAATAATATCTACCCTCCATAGAGATGAAAGCTAGTTACATTATGAAACTATAACATATATAAACTTGGAGAGCATTATGTTTTCTCATGTATGAACAAGTGCAGGGTATGAATATTGAAAGGCAATGCTGACATCCATTAAAGGCTTACTCGAGGACGAGCAAGGTTTAAGCATGGGGGTATGTTGACGGTCAATTTTCGTCAACCAAGAGCACTTGTTACACTTTGGTTTGAGCTTTGATTTATAACTAACCCGCCACTAGGCACACTAATGATGTAACAAGTTCGCACTTGCATGTGGTTTTTGGAGTGTGTTGTTTACGTAGGAATTAGGTACCTAAATGAGGACTTCCGGGTGGAGTTCATCTAGCACTTTGTGAGAAGATCACGAAGCCCGGCACGAGTCAAGACACGAAGTGAACATGACTCCAAATGACCCGAGGACCAAAGCATGAAGCCATGAAATCCCGAGGACCCGAACGGAAGATGCGGGAGTTTGTGCGCCAAGCACCCTTATCTAAACCGCGGGAAAAACGACGTCAAGGACCCACATGGACTTCAGCAAATATTCAAGAAAGTGCGAGAAGCATCGTGGACGAAGATGGGCCCGAACTGGGCCGAAAAAGGCCTGGGCCGGCTGGCCCATGCTGACCGGCCTAGGGTGTTCCGGGCCCGGTTCGGCCTCCCCTTTGACCTACACGCTCCTCGGCTCATTTATACCCCCTGCCTCCGACGGCCACCACATCAATTCATCAGAACTCGGCGAAACCTAGAAGAGAGCACCGGAGGGAGGCGACGGCGGCGGCAAGTCCTCGAAGTTGTCTAGGAGAGGGCCTAGGCCAACCCTAGCCGCCATGGCCGCCCTGCGTGGTTGTGCCATGGTGGAGTTCCGGAGGTAGTTGAGGTCATCAATGGTATGTACTCGGTGGTGATGATCCAAACACATCTATTATTATGTGAGCAATTACAATCTTGTCATCCGATCTATTAAGCGATTCCATGTCTCCATCTTTACTTTCTACCTATCGTGAATGTGATTTGATCCTTAGTCTAATCCATGGTTAGGCTATATAGCATCCTCTTTGTAATCGTGGCGATTAGGTTTAGCATGTGGACCCTTCATGGTTCGTAGACACGCTCATGTTTGGGCGTGCCCGTGGATCCCCCGCTTCATTAAGGGAGCATCATGACAGGGTGAATTCCCCTGAAAGAGTGGATGTCTTCGGGGGGTAGGCCGGAGGTAGGAGTTTAAGGATGCTAGTAGATGAGATGCTCGATTCGTTGCTCGTTTGCCGGAGCTTCAACTAGAAGATGCTAGGCCTAGCTACCCCTTCGGTGGAGCTTTACTTTAGCCGTTGTTCATGGATATGATCAACCTTGTGCTATCACTCATATATATCAAGATTTACCTCTTTGTATGTAATCAACGCTATATGTTAGGTTAGATTGACTAGATAAGGTAGAGACCCCAAGCGGTTTGCTTTCGATCCTTGGATTGACAATCCTTGGAGGACCCTCCTTGGTGAAAAAGGCACCAAGTCACCTGTAGACTTGTGGTGAACTTCAACATGGTTTTGAACCGTCAACATGCGCCAACTGCCAGAGCTGCAGCGATGTCCGCTGACCTGAAGTAAGCGACAACAGAGATGCCAGGAGGTCTGTAGACCTAAAGAGGGTGACGACAGAGCTGCCAAGAGGTCCGAAGACCTAAAGAAGTCGATGACGGAGCCGCCAAGAGGTCCGTAGACCTAAAGAGGGCGACCACAGAGCCACCGGGAGGTCGGTAGACCTAAAGAAGGCGACGACGGAGCTACCGGGAGGTCCGAAGACCTGAAGAAGGCGACGATGGAGCTGCCGGGAGGTACGTAGACGTAAAGAGGGCGACCATAGAGCCACCGAAAGGTCCGTAGAACTAAAGAAGGCGACGACGGAGCCACCGAGAGGTCCGTAGACCTAAAGAAGGCGACGACAGAGCCGCCGAGAGGTCCGAAGACCTAAAGAAGGCGACGACGGAGCCGCCGAGAGGTCCGTAGACCTAAAGAGGGCGACGACAGAGCTGTCGAGAGGTCCGAAGACCTAAAGAAGGCGACGACGGAGCCGCCGGGAGATCCGAAGATCTGAAGAAGGCGATGACGGAGCCGCCGGGAGGTCCGAAGACCTGAAGAAGGCGACGACACAGCTGCCGAGAGGTCCGAAGACCAGAAGAAGACGACCAGCCCCCGAGCGTGGAAGTCGGACAAGTCGCAGAAGCGCTGAGTCGCATCCCATCGTGAGCCACAAAGGTTGCTGGGAGACATACCAGGTCGTCATAGAGCTGGGCCTGTGAAACAAGATAAACGCTAGGTCGGTGTATCAATCCGTAAATATAATGAAAATTTAGCCTGAGCTTAAAACATGCTTGCAATGTGTTTTGTTTAAGAAAGCGTTCGCCTTATCGTTCCAGGCACAAATTATGCGAACTCAAAAGCTATGAAGCTGCAAAAGGTGTTCACCCCGCTAACCACTGCTTGTAGAGAGGACGGCTTACCGACTACACTGCTTAGCATGGAGGCTTAGGTGTAGCCAGCACGCGGAGGGAGTCAGACTCTCAAGGTCTTGCAACCACATAACTACGACATAACTACGAATGCACATAACGAGTAAAAAGCATTTAAAGGAAGAACACACAGAATTAAATTCAAAATCCCTCAGGTCTGACGACCCTTAGATTGGCAAAGCCAAGCCCCCGAGCGTATCGAGGTCGGCTGCGCCAAGGCCCCGAGCGTGTCGAGGGGGAGGGGAGAAGGAGCAAGAAAAATCATTTAGACCAGGTCGACTAAAGTCACGGAGACATGAAAAAACCGAGACGATCACCGTACGAATATTTAATTGAAACTAGCACTTAGCTTGTGGAGTCGTAGTCGAAGTGGCCGAGGTCGGAATGTTGTTGCTCGTACGAGTTGAAGAGGTGCCAAGCTGTGGTGGTGGATAGCAGGGTGCTGATGCAGCAAGTCGGAGTAATGAAAGCGGTCGTCTGGTTGCCGTGTGCCGAAGTCGCGTGGGACCTAGGCCATGGGGCTGCCCGTGCATTGTTCGTTGTTGGGTGCTCCACGAGTTGACGACTTGATAGGTAACCAATGCATGCACATCACATAAAAGAAATAAAAGATTAGAATAATCTTTTTGACAACTCGAATTAGATTGGAATAGAATAAATTAAACCGAATAAAAAGTAATGATGACTCCCCTGGTTACGTAGCTTTTTGTCTTGTATATCGATTTTTCTTGGTCGCATGCAAGTCGACCTGGAGTTGATGCACACGGATAGTGTTCATGCGCCACCGCCGACACAATCTTACATCTTTGCAGATGTTTTTTATACCAAGCGATGATGTCCGGCGGAGATGATTTGTCGCTTGGCCCGTCATTAGCCGCAGGAGGCCAGGGTTGGTACGTCGACACCGAGGCGCATGTAGTGCACCGGGTTTACAATTGGAGGCCGAGACGTAGGGCCTGTTCTTTAGGTTAAAAAGGAATAGTTAAAAACACTATTCACTTATCACATCCATCACATCTTCTCTCACAAGAAACACCATTCCAGCACTATTCATTTGTAACTTCACTATTCCTTTTTACTCAAAAGAACGGACCCGTAGTAGAGAAGCGATGGCCCACGAGCTGCACCGCCATATCGACGAGATCGGGAACCGAACAGATCCAATCCACCGAGTTCGTTGCTGAATCAATCTGGTGATGTGACGACGTAGATGTAGATGATGATAAATCTGTCGATGACGTCGTAGGGCTTGGATGGGCGGGCGGATGCCAAAAAATTTCTGCGTGCCGTGAGGGAGTCTTCCGTGTCGTCGCCAAAGATAATCGTCGGAGCGAACTGCCATCGCGCTGCACGAAGAGCTCTTGATCTCCCCTACCTGGCGCACCAACTGTCAGGGGTTGAGACCTGGACAGATCCGCAAAGGGGCTACCCAAGCAGTTTGCAGGTTAAAGGAGGGATCGAGGAACTAAGAGCATAGATGGTTATGCACGGGATGCACACGGAAATCTCAGCGAGACACGAGGAACACGACGATTTATACTGGTTCAGGCCTCCGGAGAGTAAAACCCTACGTTCAGTTTGGTAGTGCAATTATGCGAGAGAGATCTGGCCTCGAGGAGGGCGCCCCAGGCCATCTTATATTGGCCGACGACCTTGGGCTACAAGTCGGTTTCCATCTATCCTAGTCGGTTACAACATGGAAGGCTTATCCGAACTGCCTTAAACTGTCTGGACTGTCTTGACTTGCACTCCAAGTTATCTTCATGACCTTGGGCCCACTCGTCAAGTCGGCCAGGGCCCACTGACAGATCGGTGGGTCTTCTGGCAGGTCGGGCCCGCCTGTCGAGGACGGCTGAGATCCTGGTCGGTGGGGACCCATGGGTACCCATGTCTCTCAATGCTTGATAACAATCTCATGCAAACGACGATACTTATTGGGATCTAGAATCTCTGCTGATATATACTTATCATAATCATCCGGGCTTCTTAATTTGCTTTCTGACTCCATAACCAATAAGAAGTGCTCATGGGGTAGTCCTCGCTTTTGGAATTCTGTTACATGTGCCCATGAAGTAACTGTACCCAGGTGACCCTTCTTGATCAAAAACATGTGGAGATCCAGTAACTTAGCATGGTACACCCTAGCAACAACATCAGGATGATCTTGTGGTGTCTGTTCAGGCAACAACTTGGCTACTATTTCATCCCAATATGGATTGCATGTCATCATAACAAAAAAAATCTGGTTTACCATACCGCGCAACCAAGGACATTGCATCCATGAACCTAGACCGAACATCACGATCACTCCCTGGAAAATGTTTACTCAATACAATTCTTTTCCCTACCTTGGATGCATCAGCTTCACTTGTGGCAAGAGTGTCAAGTACCCCTAGTCACATACAAAATCAAATAAACAAGTAATTAGTTTATTTCAGGTCGATTCACAAGAATTTATGACAATATAAGAAAAATTGGTCACCTGATAAAGGTCGGCACGAATCAATGCATGGTGCTCCTTCTTGGAGTACCAGTCTAGACGCATTGACTCCACCTTGACATACCAATCAACCAATAATTATTGGAATAGACGACCACCATGGTGCAATACGTTGAACTGGCCATCACAAATCTGAAGTTTATAACACTTGTATTCCCGAGTACTGACCCAAATACGTGAAGTCCCAGATTCTAACAAACATGCATAAGATTATGTATTTATAAGAGTAAGAGAAATTGACACGAAATTGCATTAGCTGTATATACTTAGTCCTTCCACTTCACCATAAACATCATCCTAAACATCAACAGCATGATCGCCGCCTACAAATAAAGATACACATGCATTTTTATTAATACAATATTTAATTTATGTATTAAGTACACCAAAGTAAAAATATTGCTTGACAAACCTTCTGTGTCTGCGAACAACCCATAAGTATCATCATCAACATCTATAGTACGCCCTGAAAAAAAAATATGCAATGCATGCAGATTATGGTAATTTTATTTTGTATAGTGCATAAAAGCGTATCATATTTATACCGTGATACACCAATGTGTCACAATCATCATTTCCAAGCTCCTCCTTATTCCCATCAGCTAAATCTACACCAAGGGTTGCATTATAAAAGTATAGATTAATTAACAAAGGGTAAACTATGTAAAAACATTACTTCTCATAAACAAGTAGTAAGTCAAAATGTTAATGCCACAAACCTTGTCAGTGTTTCTTCCCGGTGAACCTACCCAGGGGGTGCCAAGGTAGTTGATTGTGCGGTGGGGATCGCCGAGACCAGGAGCTCGATGGTGAGACATGGGGCACACAATTAGACAGGTTCGGACCGCAATGTGCGTAATATCCTACATCCTATATGCTGCGTGGCTCTTGATTGATTGCGTATGTTTCAGGTGTTGTTTGGGGGTCCCTGTCTCGCCTTATATTATGCGGGAGGCAGGGTTACAAATCGGTTGAGTACAAGGATACTAGCTGGATACGACTAGGACTAGTCATAGGCGGTGTACAAGACAAACTTTCCTATTCTAGTACTATCCTTGTGTAGTCTTGAGTAGTCAGTGTGCGCCACGTCTTCAATTAGCTGCGGCCCACAGGTAGATAGAGAGTCCTGCGGGTACGTATCTTACGGGTAGGTCCATCCCTGTGGTGGGCCATAGGATGCCCGTACGACAAGCCCCCGAGTACTTTGTAGTTGAGTGCAGCTAGTCCGAGTAGCCTTGAAGGCTTCTGCGAGTAGTTCCAAGCATCCTCGAGCTCTACAAGCCAAAGTCTTCAATAATACTTGAACTACCACGAAGCTGGAAGGTACTCCAGCGATGCCACGAGTAGTCTTGAAGGCTTATCGAGTAGTTCCCAAGCATCCCCGAGTTCTTCTCTTGAAAGTCTTCAAAGGTACCCGTGATGTCTTGTAGTCTTCGCGCAGAAGATCCATATGGTAATGCGATTTGCAAAAATCGCATTCCATATGAAATGTAGCCCCCAAGCCTTAGGTTGAATTTGAATTCTAGCAGAGGGTCAAAGTTGAAATCCGCCAATCTTGTCCCTCAAAATCTAGAGAAAAAAACCGAAGGACACGTGGCACGGAGCCCCTGACCCTTGAGTCGAGTTGAATCTCGAATTGAAGGATCAATCTTGACTGTGAATCATGGCCTTGGGTGTGGAAATCAGCAGCCTAATGCCTTCCAATTGTCAGATCTACCGTTGAGCCCCCGAGATCTGGAGCGCTGAGTCTTTGGAGTATGCAATGTCCGCTTGGAATATGAAGCGTCCGGTATACTGATGAGGTTCCGGTTGACTTATAAATAGAAGGGAAACCCTGGTTACGGTTCCCATTCGCATCCACAGCCCCCGAGCACTTAGCCTCCTCCTCGTGCGCATCTGCAGCCACCGCCGTCGTAGTGTGAGAAACCCCCATGCACCCTCCATCCCCGCGGAGCCCCCGAGCGAATGCGTGTGAAGACGCTCGTGACCACAAGGATGAAGACCGCACCGTCCACGGCACAGATGGAGAGGAAAAAGAGGGCGGCCAGGAGGAAGAAAAAGGAATCTTCCCCGTAGCTGTCACCACTGAAGAACCAGGCCAGTGCCTGGAAGAAATCAAAGTTGAAGCACAAGGACATCCAAGTGCTGGTTGATGCCGGGATCCTCCGCGAGCAGATGATAGAAGGGTGGAACGCCACCGCCGGTGATGATTGGCCGATGGAGAAGACCCCCGACAAGATCTCGATGTTCGCCCACTTCTGCGAGCGAGGGTAGGCCTTGCCGGCATCGGAGTTCTTCCATGGACTGCTCGAGTACTACCAGATCGATCATGTTCACCTGAACCCAAACGGTATCTTCCAGATCTCAGTCTTCATACATTTCTACGAGGCTTTCCTAGGGATCCGTCCGCACTGGGGATTATTCAAGAAGTTGTTCCGATTGAAGCCACAACCGAACACACTGAGCCCCCATGTAGTCGGTGGCACTTGCGTTCAGAAGCGGGAGAAACGATCTGACTTGTACTTTGAGTACAAGTTGATTGACTCGAACCAAGACTGGAAGCAGAGATGGTTCTATACTGCGAACCAGCATCCGCAATTGCTGAAGCCGAGCTTATTCCCTCCTGTTCATGGTGACATCTGGAATGCGGAGCCCACCATGGAGGAGTGTCTGGAAGTGCCGGAGTTGCAGAGGCGCACCGCTGAGTTGAAACAAGCTGGGTTGACTGCGGAGCGGGTAGCCTTCAGTTTTATGATGCGCCGCGTGCAGCCCTTGATGAAGAGAGATCACTACGGCTTCGAGTACACCGCCGGTCGTGATGATAGCTCAAGTTTCACTGATAAGGAGGTCAGCTCCAATGTGGTGATGGAACGTTTGGCAAAGATCTTCAAGAATATGGAGCCTGGCATCCCAGCCACCGTTGAGGAGTGCTCAGCAGACAGGCCACTGAAGAAGGTACGTAGCCAGAGCCCCCGAGTACTTATGTCTTGACTTGTCATGCAACTAACTTGTCGTGTGTGTGCAAGAGGATGTAGAGCGGTTCTACTCCATGCCGCCGCTACCCACGTACATTAATGGCGGGATGTACCCAGAGCGGGAGGCACAAGCGGCGAAACAAGTAGCCGACACCGCAGAATCAAAAAAGACCGCGGAAGGAGCTGTAGAAGACTAGTCGACAGACGATGATGACACCACCTTGTCACAATGCTATGAGTTGAAGTCGTGCTATGGGTACTCGTCGTCAGCCGCTAGAAGCTCAGCTGCGGGCTCATTGAAGAGGCCGGCAGTCGATATTGCTGGAGACATCGTCCCGCCACCGAGGAAGCAAAGGAGAACAATGCGGAAGCGATGTGTGAAGAAGACCATGAACTTGCAGGAATCATCAGCTGAGGTAAACTTCTGACCTTGCGAGTAGTCGGTGACATCATATGGAGTAGTCCTTGACCTTGTTGCTTGTGTGTAGGGACAAAAGGAAACCGAGCAGACCCCAGAGCCTGTGCAAGGTGTTATTCCTGAAGCCGTCGAGGTCGTAGCCCTTGGCGATGAAGATATTGTACTGCCTGTGGGGATTCCCACGGGTAGTGCATCCGTAGAAGTCGAGCTACCGCTGTCGAAAGAGCCTCAAGCTCCGACGATGACGATGGCCATGGCAGAGAAGGGCATGGAGGCCCCGACGTCATCGTGAGTAGTTGTAGAGCCGCCGCTTTGTTCTCGCTGCTTGGAGGACCCAAGAAGCAAGTGCCACACTCCACGCTGTAAGTACCCGACAACTTGAGTACCTATTTAGGCTTGATTAGCGGTGGAGTCATGTATGAGATCTTGGTGCAGGAAATCAACTGATCTCTCTTGGGAATTGCTGGGTGCTGGAGCCGACATGGGTACTAGTACCCATGTTGAAGAAGTCATGAAGGACGCCCAACAGACCTAGGAGGAGAGGGTGGAGGCCCCTGTGGTTGAAGACAGGGTGTCCTCTCCTGTACAAGATGTGGGGCTAGAGCAAACCCTGGTGGAGGCGACCGAGACGAAGACAGTCGCCGCCACAGGTTTGTCCCAACTCTGGAGTAAAGTAGTCGAGTCGCTGATATGCGCGTACAGTGCAGCCGCCGAGACAAGGACTAATCCTCTGGCGGAACTTGAAGCAGAGCTGGCAGAGATAATACTGCCGGATGGTGAAGCTAACTTGCCGCGGGGAGAAGAAAGTCCAGCCCCCGTGCATTAGGAGAATGCACGGGTAGTCCTTGAGATGAGCCCGGAGCGGCAGATGGTTGTACGTGAGGTCGACATTGAAGACCCATCGCCACTACAGAGCCGCCCGATGGAGTTTATGGCGGAGATGAGTAGCCATGCAGATGAAGTGCTGGCTAGCGTCGATGAAGCCATGCTGGAGCCGGGGTATGTGGAGATGCAATTGAAGAATCTTCACGAACTTGGATCGTTTGTTCAGGTAAGAACAAGTACCTCTTGCAGTAGACAAGTTGTATAGTCTTCGAGTACTTGATCAATTCCCTTGGTAAGGTGCAGGACATCGTGAGGCAGTCGAGGTGGAAGTCTCCGGAACTCGCCAAGCAAGCCACCAGAGGAGAGCGCGTGGCCAAGCTTGAGGAGGACCTGAGGAAGGAGCGGGATCTTTTGTCTCGGCTGTAGATGAAACTGGATTCTAACACGGCAGAGTACCGCAATGAAATCCAGAAGCTGACGGAGCTGAAGGATGACATCGTCTGCAAAAACAAGTCTTTGCGACAGGACAAAAAAGGTAATCCTGGAACATTAGCCTTGTAGCGAGTATTTATTGTACTTGTAATGAATTGACCCCTTGAGCTATTGATATGCAGCACTAGAGAACTCAGTGCAGAAGCTGAAGGACAAGGCCACCGACTGGCAGAACGCCTTCAACCGGGAGCAAGCCGAGCGTGAGAAGGTCGAGGAAGACCTCAAGGTGCGGACTGCAGAGCTGATTTTCGAGTTGGAGCTCAAGGGTGACACCATAGTTGACTTGACGACTTGTATGCAGTTGTTGAAGCTGAAGATGGAAGAAGCCGAGCTTTTGAAGCGCGAGCCGATGGAGTTGAAGGCAGCAGCGGGTCCCGTGGCAGGTCTGTTCGAGCCTAGAGTACCCAGGGTAGAGCAGAGGCCGCTGATGGAGAGGTTGAAAGATACGCCAGGCAAGCTTCTTGAATATGTGCAGAGGCTAGCGCGATCAATCCCGACCCAGGTGCTGAGTTTCCTTTGCTCCTTCTACCTGATGCCCGACTTCACCGTAATCAGAGAAGGCGCGATGGCAGACTACTCCGATGAGAGATTCCAAGAGCTTATGGAGGAGATGGCCCCATCACTAAGGAGTTGGTCTCCCGCCTTGACCTTAGTTAGGAGTATCTGTAGGAAAAAACTTGTAGGCAAGACAAGTGTAAAAATAGATAATGTATAATGAGTAGTAATGAAAGATTTGAGTACTCAAGTATCTGTTTGTGATATTTCCTTGCATATGGTTGGGTCGTGCGCCTGTAATGGACTAGTAGCTAGTCTGGCGAAATCTTGGCTGCAAGAGAAAATTTGCGAGTAGTAGTACTCGACTTTGATGAGTTTCGGAGAACTATAGGAGGCGACAAGATTTCACAAAACAAAAGTTTGGGAAATGATCTTTTATTACTGTAGAAATAATGAGTACAACTGTTGACACTTTGCCTTGGCGCGGAGCTGTTTACAGCTGACAAGTAGTCGCTAGGATAGGCATGGACCGTAGTAGGCCACAGACTGCCGTCCTAAGGGGTAGCCCGGACCGTAGTAGGCCACCGACGACTACCTGTGGATAGCCCGGACCGTAGTAGGCCACAGGCAGCTACCCGAGGTGAAGAAGCTGTCCGAAGAGGCTGGAAGGGAGACGTGGACCGTAGTACGCCGCGAACTGCCATCCTAATGGGTAGCCCAGACCGTAGTAGGACGCAGACAACTACCCGTGGGTAGCCCGGACCGTGATAGGCCACAGATGACTACCTGTGGTGAAGAAGCCATCTAAAGAGGCTGGAAAGGAGACGTGGATCATAGTAGGTCGCGAACCGCTGCCCTGATGGATAGATCGACCAATGAGGTTGGTTGAGTTGATCATGTCCTCTGGAGTGTTGTTAGGGCGAGTAGCCACGGCATCTAGGGCCTCTTGTAGGTTGCGAATTGGAAGAGCCTCCACGAGTTGTTGATGTCGAGTGGCGCACTCGGTGTTCTTGTTGCGTCTTGCTGTCTTGGCTGCTGTAGTCTCGTCGGCGGGTGCATCCGTAGAAAGCTCGTCATCAGAGACGTCTTCTGCGAAGCGTTAGTTTTGACGGGAGCCTTCAGCTTCAATGATGAAGACTTCGCGTCCCGGGGAGTAGTTCCCAGAGCTGGACTGAGTGATGATCACGGTGTCACTACCTTCTTCAGGGAGCTTAGCCTCCTCTTGGCATAGGAGAGGCTTGAGTAAAACAACGATGCGCGAGTCATCATTAATGATGAGGTCGAGAGGCTTCTGATCAGGCCAGTAGACCAATCTACCTTCTGGTGTCGATGTGACAACCAGTCCCTGAGCAGGGCCTGAGAGTAGCAGCTTCTCTTCGGAGATGTCCGAGCCATAGTCAAACTCAAACTCAGATGAGTCTGAACAAGTGTTGGAGTAGTCGACGTTGACGTCCGAGTCCGATGAGTACTTGAAAGCGGGTTCCTTGCCCGGGTGACGAAGCACGAGGAGTGCGGCCTGGTAAGCGGCACTGGTGGAGCGGTGTCCGAAGAGGAGAGGCTGGGGCAGGTAGACTGGACTGGACACAGGCTCGGGGAGAGCTTGTGTGGTTCGATCCAAGCTTGAGTCATAGTCGAGTTGTACTCAGACTCCGACTGGAACTTGCCGACTTGGTCGGAGAGCGAAATTTCGCCGAAATCTTCGACGAGATCGTCCATCGGGGCTTCGAGAAGCATCGTGAATGTGAAGCTTGCCTCCGGGGTTGTCGCCAAGAAGCGCAAGAAGGAGCCGATGCTGTCTGCGACGCAAACCCTGGAGCCAAAAACGAAGGTGTCACCTTTCTCGAAAGCGACAGTGGGCTTGATGGTGATTGAAGCCATCAAGTTCGCCAGCGGATCTACGACGAGATCCCCTACCTGGCGCGCCAGCTGTCAGTGTTTAATCCCGGCAAACCTACCTAGGGGGTGCCTAAGGTAGTTGATTGTGCGGTGGTGATCGCCGAGACCAAGAGCTCGATGGTGAGACACATGGCACACAATTAGACAGGTTCGGGCCGCAATGTGCGTAATTCCCTACGTCCTGTATGCTACATGGCTCTTGATTGATTGCGTATATTTCAGGTGTTGTTTGGGAGTCCCTGCCTCGCCTTATATTATGCGAGAGGTAGGGTTACAAGTCGGTTGAGTACAAGCATACTAGCCGGATACGACTAGGACTAGTCATAGACGGTGTACAAGACAAGATTTCCTATTCTAGTACTATCCTTGTGTAGTCTTGAGTAGTCTGTGTGCGCCACGTCTTCAGTTAGCTGCGGCCCATAGGTAGATAGAGAGTTCTGCGGGTACCTATCTTATGGGTAGGTCCATCCCTGTGGTGGGCCCTAGGATGCCCGTACGACAAACCTGTCATTTTACGCTTGGTGTATTTACTTTTTGCCTCGACGGTGGTAGAACTCTATACCTGTTCTTTTTGTCCTCCCATCCAGTCTCACCACTTGGGAAAAACAGTGGATATCCTAAAGGATCATAACAGCCATGATCTGCTCTAATATGGTGTGCTTCATTTTCTTTTCCATAGATAACAATGCTACGATCAAACCTATGTTGTGGATCAGTTCCATCAACCTAAATAACAGTGACTTGATCCATGGCTGGTGCATTATACCTCCTCTGATCAACAGAAATGTTGGTATTTAGTGCTATGGTGTAGTTTTGGATGTTTGCAACCATTTGTAAACTTGTGAAGACCTGAACATATGGGTTATCCCGTCGTAGAACAGACCTTGGAACAAATCAAATTTGTATCAAGATTAGGTGACCTTTTAACACGATGCTCAATACTGATTGGCGATGGCCCGATCTTCCGAGAGGTAGAGGATAAGTCGATTGGTGGAGACTCGACGTTGACGATCTTGGCTTCGAATCAACACACGATTCGGACCCCGCAATCGTTACACCACTACTCCATTGGTTATCAACCAAGAACAACTTGATTGACCGCGCCACGAAGGCTTTTCCCTGCAAGCGAATCGAGGACACAAGCAAGCAAGTAAAGCACGCAATCTGACAATTACAAATATAGATTGAAGCGAAAGAGTATGGGGTTCAAGTTCTGATCACAAAATGACTAATCAACACAGTGATGACAAACAAGAACGGGGGCCCTGAATCACAGCAAAAGATCTCGGCGATACAGTGGCTATGACGAAAGTTTGATCCTCGACGGAAATCACAAACCTATTAAACAAAACCCAAGTCTAAACGATAGTGGCTACTGAGTTTTAACCCCTAAGGAGTGACCTAGGGTTGAGGGGGCGACCAGGGGGGCGTCCTCAACCTGGGCTTAAGGCCCGACACGATACACGGCCCAAATGGCCCAAAAAGGTGACACAGCACCTTGTCATGGTCACACAACATTATCCACGAATCTTTTGGAGCTGGGACCAGAACCAAAACGATGGCGTCGTCATCCCCATTCCAACGCATCCTTATACGCCTCGTTTCGATGCCAGATGAGGGAGATATCACTGAAACCGTGTAGGGATGTCGGCTGAATCCGAACCGAATGTGGCAGCTGAGTTGGAGACGACTTGTAGCGTGGGGAAGGACGTGGTGTGCGCGTATCCAGTGTGGCGATGTCCTCATCATCCTCCCCTTCTTGAATTGGAGTTGTCCTCGACTCCATCCCATCATCAACCTCCTGCAAAAGGTTAGTGACAGCAGAATGCATACAAGACATATTAGCATCGAGAATACGAACATCTTGGGACAGCATAGTATAACAAGGTGCATCATGATTTTCACAAAGTTCAGCAGTAGCAGATGTAGTAGCAATAAAAGTACCTCCTTTTAATTTAATACCCTCACGTTTATCAATATTAGAATCACTCATAGCAGGTTTCTTCATTTTATTTTCAGCAAGCTCTTTAAAATGTTTCCTAACATCAGCAGGTGATAAAGGAAGCAAAGTAATATTTTTATTCTTATGCATGAAAGTGTAAGTATTAGTTCTACCATGGTGTGCAGCATCTCTATCATATTCCCATGTTCATCCTAATAAAAGTGAACATGTTTCCATTAGCACAACATCAAAATCAGCATAGTCGGTATAAGAACCCACCGAAAAATGTATGTGCACTGAGTGCGTTACCTTTGTCTTACCACTATTGTTGAACCATTGTATGTGATATGAGTGACGTAGTTCACGAGTGGTCAAACCAAGCTTTCGGACCAGATCTGAACTCACCAAGTTGTTGCAGCTCCCGGTATCAATTATGGTGAGAACACGACGCTCCTGGACAATGAGAAACATATGGAACAAATTGTTATGTTGTACCTTTGTGTCCTCCTCATCAGCCAATTGAGTGGCCAACACACGCTGCACAAGAAGGCTAGGGAAGCCCGCGGCTGCAGCATCAGAATCAATGGTATCCTCCTCTTGCTCAACCGAAGAATCTGCAACAAGATTAGTAGCAAGAGCCAAAGAATCTTCTTCCTCATCACTAGCACTGATATAACCATTACCATCAGGGGCAGCGATGAAAGCACGACGACTTGGGCATTCCTTCGACACGTGTCCCATGCCCTTACAGCGGTGGCACTGGATGCTAGCGGAACTACTCGAGGACGCACCTGGAGTAAAAGGCTTCTTATGCGACTGGACCTGCACAGGAGACAAATTGCTCACCTCGGAAGTTGGCGTAGTAGACGGTGTAGGTAATGGCGCCTTAGGAGTAGCGGCGGCCTTGGACTTGTCAACATCTGGACACTGCTGAAAAGTTCTCCCAGTGTTGGACCGGAAAGAAAATTGCTGGCGACGTCCCTGTAACTCACGTTTAGCCTTAATAGCAAGATGGTACAATTGGCTGAAACTTGTCCAATCTTTGTAATCAAGAATATCCTATATATCACGGTTCAAACCACCAAAAAATCTAACAGAAAGAGCCTGATCATCCTCATGTATGCCACAATGTGACAAAGAAATAAGCAATTCTTGATAATAAGCCTCAACACTTTTATCACCTTGTTTTAAAGTTTGCAGTTTCATACGCAAATCACATTGATAATATGGAGGAACAAAGCGAGATTTCATACATTGTTTCAAAGCATTCCAAGTCTGAGGTATAGGTGGAGCAGCATTATTATTAGCATAAGCATTGTACAAATCATTCCACCAAAAGAGAGCGAAACTAGTAAACTCACTAGTAGCAAGCCTAACTCTATGCTCATCAGGAACTTGATGCGAATTAAATTTTTGTTCAATAGCTAGTTCCCAATCTAAATAAGCCTCAGGATCAGCACTACCAGCAAAAGGAATTATGGTAAACTTAACTTTAGCAAAAGGATCATTATTACCACGATTTTGATTACCTCCTCCACGATTGCGATTACCTCCTCCCATCTGAAAATGATTACGTCGGAGATGCTCCTCATCAGGATCAACATCTTCAAACTCATCATCATCCTCAGGTTGAACTGGTGGAGGTCGTTGCTCAACATGTTCAATCCGGGTCACCAGACCGTTGATCTGTCGAGTCAATGCATCAAACTGTCCTTGCATGTAGGTACACTGCTCAGTAATAAGCCTCGTAAGCTCATCCTTGGATACACACTCATTGAAGTATGTGGGAGACTCCTTTCCTTTCTCTTTTCCTGACATGGTTAGTTGACAGCAAAAGACAACACAAAAAGGGTTATCCCTATCAACTAACAACTACTGGGTGTTGGTGAAAGTGGAATGCAATATCTCAAGTGGCTTACCACTGTCTTACAAGTGTTCTTACCAAAGCCAACAGGGCAGCACAATCAATTGTTGAGCGTGGGTAACAAGTTGCAAGACGAAACTGTGCTGACAGAAGTATCTGTGGAGCTATGGGTAGGCACAATATGGTAGTAAGGATTAGCAAATAACGAATGCAGATTAGCAAAGTTCAATAAATGTCCAAAGCACAAGTCACAATTGCTGGCTAAGACGTGTCTTAGTCGTAGCACAACAAGGTAAAAGTAACAAGGAACGATGGACAGAAAACTCTGAAAATCAGCACAATGGCAGTTCTGTAAATAGAGCAGTTTTTCAGCACTAGTAGAAATCACAAAATCACGTTTCCAAAGGAGTACCAGCAAACAAACTCAACATTTTCTGAAATTTTTACCTCTGAACAAAGGGCACTAAAGATGGAAGCACACAAAATTTCACCTGAAATAGAGGTGTAATGTGGCCTAGGGAAAATCAGAAACGATCTCTGAAAACCCCTCAAAACACTTAAACAATTTTTTTATTTATCATCCCGATTTTTTTGAATGTTTGAGAATAGCCTGACCAACGAAGTGGGTAGATGTCTGTCCAACTTTTTGTTGCCAAGCTCCTGTAAAAATTTGAGAAGAAACGGAGCACCAAGCGAAAAGTTATACCTGTTTTAAGGAAGGTATCTCAACCTATGATTTCAGAAAGGCACAACTCGTCAGGAAAAGCAGCGGCGGCTAGGGCAAAACTTCCTCCTAGCGGTGGCACAAACAAACACAAGGGCACGATCCTCCTTGGTAGTAGATGCAAAGCAGTAGGTATTCGCCAGATAATGAATCAAGGATCAAGTATGCGATGCAAAAGCGATTAAAGCGACTTGCAACCAATCTAGGGCTTGCACGGCGAGAGTTCACACAAGGCGGCTAGCGATGGCAAATCGAGTAATGTGGTGGCTCGACTTGTTGTATGGCTAATGGTGGATGGGCTAGCGGCGGAAACAAAGTAACAGCGACGGGCACGTTGAACTACGACGATGAACACAACCTAAACCAGCAACAAGACTCGACCATGGACACAAACTCAACAATGCAATCTGAAAACGAAATTGCAAGGCTAAACAGGGCGGTAGGACAGCGGAAAAGTAGACCTTTTAGGGTTTTTGTGGATGATAGGTGATGAACACAAATGAAGCTAAAGGGGCACACGAAAGTACCTCACGGGAAACCTAGGAATCTGATACCAAATGATAGGCGATGGCCCGATCTTCCGAGAGGTAGAGGATAAGTCGATTGGTGGAGACTCGACGTTGATGATCTTGGCTTCGAATCAACACATGATTCAGACCCCGCAACCATTACACCACTGCTCCGTTGGTTATCAACCAAGAACAACTTGATTGACCTCGCCACGAAGGCTTTTCCCTGCAAGCGAATCGAGGACACAAGCAAGAAAGTAAAGCACGCAATCTGACAATTGCAAATATGGATTGAAGCGAAAGAGTATGGGGTTCAAGTTCTGATCACAAAAGGACTAATCGACACAGTGGTGACGAACAAGAACGGGGGCCCTGAATCACAGCAAAAGACCTGGGCGATACAGTGGCTATGAGGAAAGTTTGATCCTCGCCGGAAATCACAAACCTATTAAACAAAACCCAAGTCTAAACAACAGTGGCTACTGAGTTTTAACCCCTAAGGGGTGACCTAGGGTTGAGGGGGTGACCAGGGGGGCGTCCTCAACCTGGGCTTAAGGCCCGACACAATACACAGCCCAAATGGCCCAAAAAGGTGATGCAGCACCTTGTCGTAGTCACATAGCATGATCCACGAACCTTCTGGAGCTGGGACCAGAACCAAAACGACGGCGTCGTCGTCCCCTTTCCAACGCATCCTTATACGCCTCGTTTTGATGCCAGATGAAGGAGATATCACCGAAACCGTGCAGGGATGTCGGCTGAATCCGAACCGAACATGGCAACTGAGTTGGAGACGACTTGTAGCGTGGGGAAGGACGTGGCATGCGTGTATCCAGCGTGGTGATGTCCTCATCAAATACTGTCATCAGTATCATAAAAGTAAAGCTGCATATGACATGGCTCTTTTGCACTTGGTGTGAGTGGATCCAATTTATGATACATTTGACCGTGTGCCTTGAAACAATACACACCACTTCCTTTTGCAGATGCTAAACGTCGATCGATAGAAACCCCAAAGCTAGTGAAATAGAAATGTGAGTTGAAATAGCGAATGTGTTTCCTGAAATACCTTGCATCCTTATCAGTTAAGCTTGTGAACAGTCGGCGTATCTCAGAAGATAGTTCTGGCATATATATATCCACCTTCCCTTTCATGCAACAAAATGCAGGGCCTTCACCAGGGAATCACTTTGCACCGCAAAATTCACAATTTTTAGCCTTCTTTAACACATGATGCTTCTGAGGAAGGTCTTTGTAAACTCCATCGTATGGATCGGGTCTGTGTGGAACCATGTCAGGGTCCCTATAATACTCAAAATTAATTTCTGCAAACAAAAAATAGCATCAAATATTTATGACGGAAATAAATATTATGCATATAAAATTTCAAACGGGTTGAAGAAATAAAATTATGACTGACCTCGTTGATAATACACCCGAGCTTCATCATCATCTAACATGTCATCACATTCTTGGGCAAGATCTAGTTCATCTAAATCATTTTCTAGTGATGGGAACAAAATAAAACATATACTCAATATACTTTTTATATGTATTATTAATTAAAAAACAGATTCCACATTTATGTTTAGTGTACCTTCAACACCGTGCACTGGATCATCAAGATCCCATATACCAAACGTGTTAGGTTCGGACTGTCTCCTCAAGATAGAACCCCTTGTCACCGGACCAGAACTCAATTGTGCTATTTCAGACCGCAATGTGCCAGTAGGGGTTTGTACCAAAGATCCTACATCATTGATTCAAAACAACAGAAGTGATTATAAAGTTCGATTATATATCTTAATTAGATTGCTTCAAGAAAGGAGGCAGCATAGCAAACCTTTTTCAGTGTTGATTGACTGATGCGAGCCTCAATAGTTTTTCTTATTTTATGTTGTTTCTCAGACTCTGATAGACAAGCATATCGTTTCCTTTTATTTAATCTATTCATTTGCTCTGAAGACATTCCTACATAAATAAGAAAGGTATGTACACCGTCAAAAGTAAATTTTCCAATTTTACTAGTAACAAATGCAAACAAATAAAAAATGCCTAACCTGCACTAGAGGCCTTCGAAGCATCATTCGTAACATCAGATTGCAAGCTACCAATGAAAACTCCTAATAAACTGATTTATAAACAATTGTTTAGAGAAATTTGCATACACATGGCATCAACTAAATTATAAAACCACACCTGTGCGGGTGAAATTGCTCGCACTTGTTGTTTTAGAGTACGGGATGTAAATGTGGGGTTCCTACCGAGCCAGCCTTCTCCGAGTTCACCAGCACTATCATCTTTATAAAAAAACAATATGAGAACTGGACGTAAGGTAGCACGACACGTAAGGTTTAGATGATTACCCGGGATTACGGATTGGTGTTCAACTATATTCAATGGTGTAGTAACTGTTTTTGTTAGATTCTCTTTGCAACTTCTTACGCTTGTAATCGTCTCTTCTCTTTGCATTAATTGCCTCCCTCTTTTCCAAGGGCATACTTGCATACTGTTCTCGTTGTTCTTGTGCTTTTTGTTTCTTTCTTTCGGCAGCATCAGCAGAGTCTTGTAAAAGCAAACAATCTATACTATAAATACTATGTGGATAAAAACAAAATGATAAGATATTATGGATAAACAATAGGATCAGATACCTTCTCCTCATCTCTTCTAACCCTGACCAGATCTGGGTAAAGATGAATTTTGAGTATTGGTCACGTCTCCAAGCAGAACTCGACTGTCCATTGAACCTCAGACTAAAATACTTGGTGATGCACCCTAGATGTACCTTCGACTGAAAAACAAAATAATGACCAGGTGATGAGGAACAACGAACGCGACGATGCAACTGAGAGGAGGCGCAAGAACACCAACCCTGAATGTGAGCGTGTAGTCAGGGTACCTCTTGAGGAGTTCCTTGAGGAGGTCATAGACGGCGTCGAGCACCCACCCAGCGGCCCTAAGGAGGTCATTGTAGACGTACCCACCGTCGAAGCGGTGCCTGAGGATGTCGCAGACAGCGTCGAGCACCCCCCCCGGCGGCCCTAAGGAGGCTGTTGTGGATGTACCCACCGTCAAAGCAGTGCTTGCCGAGGCGTTTGTTGAGGAAGAGTGCGTAGTCAGACGTGATTCCCCTGGAGCGCAAGAACGTGATTCCCTCCTATGTGTATATAAAACAGAAAAGGAAGGCAAGAGAGGAGATAAGGCAAGGAGGTGGGTGTTGTGCGTACAAAACAGAAAAAGGAAGGCAAGAGAGAATTATGACTCCTTGTTTCCCTCTTGTTGATAATTGTTGTTGTGCATGCAAAATAGAAAAGGAATGCAAGAGAGAATTAAGGACTTCTTGTTTCCCTCTCGTTGATAATTACTGCTGCACATGCAAAATAGAAAAGGAAGGCAAGACAGCATTAAGGACTCTTTGTTTCCCTCTTGTTGATAATTGTTGCTGCGCATGCAAAATATAAAAGGAAGGCAAGAGGGAATTAAGGACTCCTTGTTTCCCTCTCATTGAAACATAAAAGGAAGGCAAGAAAAGGAAGGCAAGAGAGAATTACTCTAGATTGACGAGGTGGGTATGCGGGTGGGTATGTGGAGTTTGCGGTGACAAAAAATTTAGTTTTCCAGGAGAAACATTTTAGAATGTTCAGTTTTTCCGTCGTCCCACCCTTTGTGGCCCCAAAATACAGGTATGACAAGTAGGGCTTCTGTGAGAGGTGGGTATGAAAAATAGTGGGTGAGACAGGCGAAACCTACTTTTGAGAGTAGCAGAATTCCAAATATTCCTCCGTGTGAAGGGTGGGCACTGGACAGCAAGTCAGTAATGGATGCATGGGCTCTGCACATCGCGTGTTGGTTCCTCTTGCGGAGGTCAAATGCAGATACAACTTCGTGGATGGATCCCCAGGCGGCCTGGCTGGTCTCTACATTCCCTACAAGAAAAACACCGACTAGTGACAAAAAAAGAGTGTTTCTTGTCATAAACCACGATATATGATGCTGATTGTTACGAAAACCACCCGTCATTAATCGAGCGTCACAAACCGTGATTATTGAGAGACCTTTCTTCGTGGCGTCAACAATATAGTGACGCATAAAAATCATCATTACAAACCGTCATAAATTGGTTCCTACAGCTTTGCCACGCTGGACAGAATCTGATATGGTATCCGATGTGGCATGCCAATTGTGACGAATTGTTTCGTCATAAATGAATTTGGCCCATTTGTTGTTGGGTTGAGCCCAAAATTGTTCATGTAGGCCGGTGTTGTTCAAATAGCCCAAAAGTGATTTTGGTGGGCTCATTTTTGGTTGATTCGGACGCAAATTTGATTCTAGTGGGCCCATTTTTGTTGGGTTGAGTCCAACAATTACGCACATTGTTTGCGGCCCTTTATGTCACGTTAATTTGAATAAAATTGACTTTTGGCCCAATTATAAGAGGGCTAAGCCCACTAAAGGCCAACACAAAATTAACTAATTGTGCATCAACATTAATTGATTTCATTTCAATTCTGATCTAGTTGGCAAAATAGTAAACAACACATATTTCTTTATACAATAAAACAAATTGTTGTTTCCCATCAAGCACGAACATATTCTTCATCACATATCGCAAACTATTACATGATAACAGTCTCACAAACAACATAGATTAATAAAGCTAAATGCTGGTCATAATCTCAAGAGATAGTAGATCATTGATCTTAACCTCTTCATATTTTATTACTAAGCAGTAGGCGAAGGAGGTCTTCAATGTCTTCAGTTAGCTTCTGCAACCTCTTAATCTTAGCCGACTGCATTTTTAGAGTTGATTCTGATTCTTAGGTCTTCTTCTTCAAGCTACATAACTCTTTCTGGTGAGCAACAAACTGTTGTCAAAGTTATACCCCACCCCGTTTGGGAGCGTCAACTTGCTCTTCATCAACACTACTGCATAAGGATTTTGTACACATTCTTGAGTACTCCAATGCCTCTGTTTTAACTTGTTCGGGAAGAAGCATCATTGACTTGGTAGCTTCCATCTAGCAACAGCGGCAACAGTGGATCCCAAGTCAGATTAGGATCTTGTAATTGATTCGAACTAAGGAAATAAAGAAAGTGTTAAGTTTGTTACCCTGGAGTAGGTCTGAACAGGAGCGACTACATATGATGACATTTTGGGCCGCTGAAACAAGTATAACAACAAGAGGTAAGGGTTGAGATCATTCGCAATGGGAAGCAATTTCATCTATTAAGTTCAATGTGGTACATGAACGATCATAGTAGATCCATAATCACCAAAGCATGCAACAAAAATATGGAAAGCTAAAGAGTATGGGTAAGCAATATAATAATTTCATCTTTTAATTTCTATAAACCTCATAAAAGTTGACTTGGAACAATCTCTTGCAATAGGGAACATCAGATCCAATCACACAAGCATGCAACAACAATATTCAAAGCCAAAGAGCATGGGAAAGAAATCTAATAATTTCATCTACAAATTTCTACGAACCTCAAATCAAATGACTTGGAACAAACCATTGGTGTCTTGCAATAGGGTGCAGTAATCCAAAATCACCCAAGCATGAAAGAACAGTATTGAATATCAAAGAGCATGCGGAAGCAATCTAATTGAATTTAGCAATACAAGGAGGAGACCAGAGACCTGATGAACAAGAAGGGAAGGAGGTGTCAAATGCCGTCTCGATTTAGTAGCTCGAACCTGCACCTTGATCATGATATTCTTGGCACTTGTTATAGATTTGCAGCCACCAGTGTCAGCCTTGAGGAAGAAGCCGACGGTGCAATGGCCTCAAACCATCTTGTAGCTTGAAGGATGTTGCCGAGGAAGCCCACCACTCATAGTAGAGGAAGGCTACCACTCATAGCAGAGGAAGGCTGCCGCTCGTAGAAGAGGAAGGCGTCGTCGCTAGCGAGCTCGCCCTTGCTACTTCTGCCGACAATCTACTAGGTCTCTTCGGCGGAAGAGAAGATCCCCTGATTTTGGAATTACCAAGAGGGAAGTGGGAGGCCTGATTTCCCTCTTTATTTTATATATAACTTGGAGGATTATGAGAGGGAGCGGGGAATTTAAAATTTCAGATCCCGCCTTTCTGCTCTGGAGCGGGAAAAGAAAGACTTTGGAAACCGCCACCAGACCTTGGTCACTGACATGTTGGACCGCTTAGGTGTTGGACCCAAATGGCAGTGACCATACGTAGACGAGCAAGTTGTTGACAGGGTTGTCCATGCCACCGTGGATCATGGCATTGATCAACACACATCGGAATATCGTCTACTTGATATTCATGTCCGCCAAATGAACCGATTATTGAATTACAAATGCACTTTGATGCAACAAATTAACGTACCATTTCGACTATTTGTTACATGACTAAACACACTTGAATAAAATATTAAAACTACAGACTATTGGGACCCTGGTACCACCCTTAGTGTAATCTACTACAGAGATCATGCATAAATTCGGTATGCTTAAGCATACAAATGCCCAATCATATTGGAGTATTCCATGCAGAAAGATTTGAACTAAGAGAGACATTCACTTCTCCTGCAATTGGGTGTAGTTAGCCTCAATTTCCCAACATAGAAATGTGCTCACAGTTTTCACGCTTGCCATGTCCCACATCTTTGACGCACAGTGCAGCTTCAACCTTTCGACTTGGTACATGTCGGCGACTAAGAGTAACAAAGGCCAGGCGTCGGCCGAGGTGTCCCATAAATCAGCCTCCTCCGGTAGTAATCCATCGATGGCATATTTGATCAGAATTGAGAAGGCATCCGGGTGTGTGTTTTAAATTGTAGCAGTTTGTGAGTTTGACTTCGTTCCTGGGCCGTAGAGCATTGCCTCCATCACACAAGATATTGTCGCCACATCAACACGTATCGCTCATATCACCGGGCTGACTTGCTTCTATGTGGAAGAAAACACCCATAGGGGCTTGGGTTGCAACACTTTCGGGTATGCTTGTGTGTGATGGAGGAGGAACTTCAATGTAGTTGTCCCCTAGTACTGTAATAACACACGATATGTTTATGCGATCTTCACCAGAGCTCATGTGTTCAAAGTCATGATCTAGCACCAAGCATTCAAAGCCTTGTTCTCGTAGATCCGGATTCATGAAAACCAGTTTGATTGTAGCTTGAACTCGAAACATATCATCTTCATCGGTTGGGTCTCCAGCCACCGCATGCAACAATACTCGCACCTACGTGGAAGCATGCACTCACAAGATTGACAACAATATGCGAGCGTATATGCATGTGCGAATGTGTGTGTTCATTGTAGCACTGAGACACCTACCATTTGGGATCTGTTCATAGGAACAAGGAAGATGTCAATGTCATCTAGTACACCCATCCACAGATGATCCTTGAAACATGTAGGATAGCAACGTAGCCTCCATTGACGGCATCCCACCACGAACGTACTGAATTCCTTGTAGTACCCATTGCCCCTCGGTTCCTTTTGCTTTCGCTTCCTTGATTGAGACTGAGAAGTTGACTTGCATGGAAGGAAACATTTTAGCGTCTAAAGCCATGAACGCAAAAGGCAATGATTAACTCATGCATAAATTGTCTCTTATTATAGTGGGAGTGAATGTGCCCTTTCGAAATGACCGTTCGTGGACATCAATTACCACCCAGAATGGACGCGTCCCTTCAGTGTGGGTGTGCCCACATTCGGGTCATGAACTCCCGGTTCTAGTCCTTAAGTGTGATTCACAATGATCGACACGTCCTGAAAACCGACGCGTCCCTTTAGTGCGGGTGTGCACACAAGTTCGGTTAACGCCTGGTACCAGTCCTTAACTGCAATTCTCAGTGATCGACATGTGGATCAACTTGTGAGAGCGTGTCGTCCCTAAACGCCCATTCGAGACGCCCTTATGTGCTTTTATGTATGTTAATTTTACACAGACACACACACAAACACACACATACATACATACATACATACATACATACATACATATATACATACATACATACATACATACATACATACATACATACATACATACATACATACATACATACATACATACATACATACATACATACATACATACATACATACATACATACATACATACATACATACATACATACATACATACATACATACATACATACATACATACATACATACATACATACATACATACATACATACATACATACATACATACATACATACATACATACATACATACATACATACATACATACATACACATATATATTGCTTTTCCAATTCCAGCTTATTGCTTTTTGGCCTTGTCGCATTGACCAGTTCATCATGTTTATTAGTCTACAAGACCTGCGGGAATCATCAAGTGCGAATCCAGACCGTTCGCAGACCTTTTCAGTCACGACTCACACAGCGTACATGATCCAGGAGGACTGTCATGTCATCATGCACCATGCGTGTGAAAACACAAGGACCATCTAGTTGATCTGGTCGCGTTGTAGAACCTTACAACACCCACTCTCTTTCTCCAGATGCAGTTGACGCCTAAAACTATCACAAATAAACGGTAGAGAGTTGTCTCACAGTTGATGTGGTTGATGCGGCGTGAGTTGATGCAGTTCAGACGGCCATTAGATGAAGCTAATGCGGCATGAGTTGTCTCGCAGGAATTTCTTGTATTGTACACCGGATAGTCCTGGAATGAACACATATATGCACACATCAGACTAATCTCGAGACACCCGTGGTGCACACATGTAACAGTTGTGCACCAATGAAGATTCATAACTAGCTAGATTCGTATCAGGCTTAGGCCTGACTATATTCTAAGCATCTCATGTTTTCCATAGCAACTTTAACAATGCCACAACAAGCTCGTGTGCCCGCTGTATAGTGCACAAGAAATAGGCGACTATGACGCATCATTCTTGAAAGACAAGGCCACCACTCATCGGTTCCTCGTCTTGCATTTCTTAATTATTATTCAGGGGTACTCGAGAGGTCATTTTCCAGGCTAATCTTGTTTACTTTATGTATACATGGTACTGAGATGGTCATATTGTTAGCTTATGTCGGGTTTGTTCTTCGTTTTGTGTATGCAGTTGTGCCATATGTACTTTGATTGTGTTGTTTGTAATAATAATGGTAATGTGTGTCTATGTTCTTAGACAAATTTGGTCGAAGAGGAAAGTCTGTTCCCTTGATTTCTTAAACACCGGATGGTAGTGAAAGTAATGGGTCTCCTTCATAACATCAACAGTAGTAATATTCAATCAGACCGGATGAACTAAAGGTGAAAGTCTGTTCTGTAATATTCAGTCAGACCGGATTAAATTGTTACTGACACACAATGTTAAAACCTTACATCTTACAAGGAAAAAATAGTAGTTGTTCTATCAATCAGACCGAATGAACAAAAGGTGAAAGTCTGTTCTATTGCATTACAAATGTACTTCACTACAACAAATTAACGTACCGTTTCGACTGTTTAACTAAACACACTTAAATAAAATATTAAAACTACAAACTACTAGGGACCCTGGTACAACTAGTTTAATATACTAAGAGATCGTGCATAAATTCGGTATGAGTAATGCATACGAACGCCCAATCATATGTGAGGACCAGGTGTGTCCGAGGATGAGTGGAGGGTCGCTCCTTAGTGATGAGTGATTGACAATGTTGTGTGGACTAATGCTTGGCTAAGTGTGCAGGTACAGGTTGCGGCTTGACTCGTGTTGGTGCAGGTGAAGAACAAGCGCGAAAGGCCTTAGCCGTGGCGGCCTCCGGGTGATGGAGAGGCAAGTAGGCTTGGTTCGATGGACCCGGTGGCCGATGGGGTCAAGTCCAAGCCGTGAGGTGCAAGACTGCCAGACTGAAGTCGTGAACATGGGCCGGTGCAAGGTAGCGGATGGAGCCCGAAGCTTCCACGCGGGGTTTGTTGGTTTGCCCACAAAACCATCGGTGGACGGTTTCTTGGTTTGGGCCGCAAAACCAAGTCCGGAGGCCCGATGCGATGGAGACGGTGATCCGGGAGCGTCGAGAAGCTTCGAGGCAGGGGGCACGTGGAGTGATCGCGGGGCTTGCGTCGATGCTAAGCAAGGCCGCGGTGGAAGCGTGTCCGCTCGATGAAGACTAGACCAAAATGCCCCTGAGGGGTTGTATCATCATTTCAAGTTGTAGGAGTAGCGTGGTCATTTACCTCCCTCCGATGGACTTCGTATAAATAGCGGAGAGATGGATGGCATCTCTCTCTCTTGGACTCTAGGGTTTCCTCCCCCGATAGATTGCTCTGAACTGCTTCTTTTTCCTCTGCTTTCCTTAGGCTAGATTCTTGTATAGACTCTGACCTCTGGATGTATGGAAGCTTTCGGAGTTGTGGTGATCTCCTAGTCCTCTGTGATTTTCGTGTCATTTTCGGGGCTATTTTTGGGGAGTTTCGTTCTTCGCTCGATTCGGGGATTTGAGGGCATTTTCCTTCGGATTTCTTTGAGGGGATCATGGGTGGATGCCTTGCGCATCTTTGTGTGTGATCTTGACCCCTCAAACGCCGGGAAAAGCCTTCGATTCATGAGTTTTTGGCTGGAGCCTGAGTTCTTGGTGGTGGTTCGTGTGATCCGCGATTCCCGGCGATTTAGTGAGTTAGAGGTCGACATTTTTGGGGCATAGCTTCCTCTTGTGTTGCTTATCATCTCCCCCAAATCTTGTGTCAAGAGCTTTAGCCATTTGGGAGATCCGGTGATAGATTTGGAGAGTTGACCTCGCGGGGTCGGGCTTTTTCTGCTCTATCCGCGCCTGGCGGACTGTCCGCGAGCGGCGTGTGGACTGTCCGCGTGACCCCTGTTCGTCATGTGTTCATCCGTGTTCATGCGCGTTCGTGTTTTGATCCGTTCTGTTGCTAGGGTTTTGTTCCAGGGGGTTTGTCGGACCGTCCGTGTGGGGTGTGCAGACTGTCCGCGTGGCTCGGATTTTGTCTGGGGTGGCACGAGGTTTGTCTGGGGTTCCAGCAAGTTTTGCCGGACTGTCCGCCTGGGGTGGCCGGACTGTCCGCGAGGTGCCAGACCGTCCGAGGTGCTTGCCCGGACTATCCGAATTTCCTCGGTGCAGCACTATTGGCTCGAGGTCCTATTTCGGACTGTCCGCCGAGGGTCCGCGAACTGTCCGCCAAGCTTGCGGACTGTTTAGAGCTTTTGGTTGCAAGTGTTTCATTCTGAAGAAGGGTAAGTTGGATAAGTTTGAATCTAGATGTTCGGATGGTATTTTCCTTGGTTATGCGATTCATTCTAGAGCATATCGTGTGCTCAACCTTGACACTAACCGAATCATGGAGACTTGCGAGGTAACCTTCGACGAGACACAGCCATGTAGCTCTTCTGCTTTTGAGTGTGCAGGTGACGAGGAGATTGGAGTAGGATCTTTGAGGATGAGCAAGATGGAGATGGAGATGAAGACAATGATGGAGGTGATGCTCCCATGGCTGATCATGTACGTGCTACTTCCACTACTACGACGACGATCGAGGATGGTCCATCCCCTACACCCACTACGACTGATGCTGTTCGAGTGGAGGCTGCTGCTAAGGGGGAGATTGTGTCCAGGCAAGAGGCTCCCCGGCGCGTACAGGTGGATCACCCACTGACGATGATCATAGGTGACCTTCATGAACGCACTACACGGTCGAGGTCAAGGAACACTTCTCATTTTGCTTACTCTGCTTTTGTTGCGTCGTTTGAGCCCAAAGATATTCGACACGCTTTGTCTGACGAGAATTGGGTGAATTCTATGCATGAGGAGTTGGAGAATTTTGAGAGGAACCAAGTCTGGGTGTTAGTCGATCCACCACCAAATTGCTGTCCCATAGGTACCAAGTGGGTGTGGAAGAACAAAGAGGGTGAGAATGGGATGGTTGTGAGAAACAAGTCGAGGTTGGTGGCTCAGGGGTTCAACTAGAAAGAGGGCATAGATTATGAGGAGACATTTGCTCCTGTGGCCCGTTTGGAGGTAATTAGGATCCTTCTAGCCTTTGCCATGGCTAAAGGGTTCAAGTTGTACCAAATGGACGTGAAGAGTGCTTTCTTAAATGGGGTGATAGAGGAAGAAGTGTATGTGAGGCAACCCCCGGGGTTTGAGAGTGAGAGATACCCACACCGTGTATACAAACTCCAGAGAGCGCTCTATGGGTTGAAACAGGCACCTAGAGCTTGGTATGGCAGGTTGAGAGGGTTTTGCTGAGTAAGGGGTTTGTGATGGGCACAGTTGATAAGACCATGTTTCTCCTTAAGCATGGGAATGACCTTTTGATTGTTCAGATTTATGTGGATGACATAATCTTTGGTGGCTCTTCTCATGATCTTATTGCCAGATTTGTAGATGACATGAGCAGGGAATTTCAGATGTCCATGCTGGGTGAGCTGCAGTTTTTCTTAGGACTCCAGATCAAGCAGTGCAAGGACGGGACGTTTGTACATCAGGCGAAGTACACCAGGGACATGGTGAAGAAGTTTGGCATGAACGACTCCAAGCCACTGACTACACCAATGAGTACCACTACGGCTTTGGATGCGAACGAGGACGGCGAACCCGTGGACCAGAAGGAGTACCGGAGCATGATCGGCTCCCTCCTCTACTTGACGGCGACGAGGTCGGACGTACAGTTCAGTGTGTGTCTGTGCGCTCATTTTTAGGCTTCACCGAGGACTTCACATCAGCAGGCCGTCAAGCGGATTTTCAGGTACTTGAACTACACTCCTGAGTTTGGTCTTTGGTATTCTGCCTCCTCGACACTCAGACTTCACGGGTACTCCGACGCTGATTTTGCTCGGTGTCGATTGGACCGCAAGTCTACCTCTGGGTGTTGTCAGTTCCTTGGTTCTTCTTTGGTTTCTTGGTCATCTCGCAAGCAATCCAGTGTAGCCCAGTCCACTACAGAGGCCGAGTATGTAGCTGCTGATAGTTGTTGTTCCCAGCTGCTTTGGATGACCTACACTATGAGTGATTTTGGTGAGGAGTGCTCCCAGGTTCCACTCTTTTGTGACAGCACCAGTGCCATAAGTGTAGCCAAAAACCAAGTCCTTCACTCCAAAACAAAACACATAGAAGTGAGATACCACTTTCTGAGGGACAATGTAGAGAAGGGAAACATATCTTTGTCCTATGTACCTACCCATGATCAGCTAGCCGACATATTCACCAAACCACTTGACCAGGTCACTTTCACTCGCTTGCGGGGTGAACTTGGGGTGTGCTTTCCTTTCTAGCTGGGTCTCGGAGCTTCTCATGTAGATATGTGATACATGTTTCATTTTGTTGCATTTCATACATGTATTTTACTTTCTGTACAACACCTGGTAGGATAGCCATCTTTGGATCACTTGTGCTAGGAATGAGCTTCTCTAATATACTTTGATCACTGATGTGCTATATGTGAGATTTGTGCATGTTTGGTAAATGGTGATGTGAATGCTATGCTTTTGATGGTTCTGCCATATACTTATGTTGAGATAGCTTCATGTTTGTGAAAATGATAAAATTGCCTCTCTCATGAGTAGATGCTTTTCTATGCTTAATTTGTGCTTAAATGCCTATATCATGTTTAGTTTGTGCTTGAGTATCATGTTCTCTTTGCTTAGGGTCAAAGACCTTTTGTCATTGTAAATGTTTAGCCTATTTGTTCACTTTGGGAGGAGCATAAGCTTCTTTTTGCCGTAAAGGCATTTCATGTACCATGTTTAAACTTGAAAATGGAAATTGGTGTATGAATGAGCTCCTAATCATATTTTTATGTTTGTGATATTCATATCTTGGGTGCTAAACCGTAGCATGTTGTCTACCATGAGAAGTCTCATTTTAAGAAGTAGACACATGACTCGGTGGCTTTAACATGACTTGAGTAGCTTGTGGGCGTTTATAATGATCTTGTGACGAGAATTTGTGATCTTGCATAAACTTTGGATGATCTAGTGTATTTGCGCTCAAATTGCTATGGATAGGGTCTTGCTCATGAGATGAATGTTTCTTTGTAATTTTTTTTGCTTAAAATTGCTTTTGGCCATGTCACATGCTTATAAGTCTCTACCTTCTTGATGGCAATGTGCTAACTACACCATATCTACTTTGCTTACTCTATGTCTCATGTGTAGCATTTTGTTGTGCTCTTTGTATATTTGAGAAGTATGGTAGATTGTGTATATGGTTTGGCATGCATTTTTCATGAAAACAAGGGGAAGTGCTTCATTTATCTTGATTCATGCATTATCAACAAGGGGGAGAGTTTTGGGACATATGTATGATAGGGGGAGAAGTTGTGTGCATTTTAGGGAGAATTTTCATGCATTGGGAGATTTTGTGGAAAATTAGTATGCATTTGTGAGATGTTGCATGTGAGGAGAAAAATTAAGAAGATGAGGTTGCATTTGCTCAGGGGGAGTTTGCATATGTGCAGGGGGAGCACCTTTGGTTTGCCTGAGTTTTGTGCTTTGTGGTGTGCTCTTTGTGAGCTTTGCTTTGTCTCGGCTGTGTTGAGCCGTTGCCCTTGCCTTAGGGGGTGGAGACTTGGTTTAGCGAGTGATCGTATTTTTCGCTTGTTCTTTGGCTTTGGATCACTTGCTTGGAGGTTTGTGTTCGTGGTTGTTTTCTTTTCTTTTTCTCTCTAATGGTTACGATGGGTGTTGTCAATGCACTCATCAAGGGGGAGATTGAGGACCAGGTGTGTCCGAGGACCAGTGGAGGGTCGCTCCTTAGTGATGAGTGATTGACAACGTTGTGTGGACTGATGCTTGGCTAAGTGTGCAGGTACAGGTTGCGACTTGACTCGTGTTGGTGCAGGTGAAGAACAAGCGCGAAAGGCCTTAGCCGTGGCGGCCTCCGGGTGATGGAGAGGCAAGTAGGCTTGGTTCGATGGACCCGGTGGCCGATGGGGTCAAGTCCGAGCCGTGCGGTGCAAGACTGGCAGGCTGAAGTCGTGAACATGGGCCGGTGCAAGGTAGCGGATGGAGCCCAAAGCTTGCACGCGGAGTTTGTTGGTTTGCCCACAAAACCATCGGTGGACGGTTTCTTGGTTTGGGCCGCAAAACCAAGTCCGGAGGCCCGATGCGACGGAGACGGTGATCCGGGAGCGTCGGGAAGCTTCGAGGCGGGGGGCACGTGGCGTGATCGCGGGGCTTGTGTCGATCCTAAGCAAGGCCGTGGTGGAAGCGTGTCCGCTCGATGAAGACTAGACCAAAATGCCCCAGAGGGGTTGTATCTTCATTTCAAGCTGTAGGGGTAGCGTGGTCATTTACCTCCCTCCGATGGACTTCGTATAAATAGTGGAGAGGTGGATGGCATCTCTCTCTCTCTCTCTTGGACTCTAGGGTTTCCTCCCCTGGTAGATTGCTCTGAACTGCTTCTTTTTCCTCTGCTTTCCTTAGGCTAGATTCTTGTATAGACTCTGACCTCTGGATGTATGGAAGCTTTCGGAGTTGTGGTGATCTCCTAGTCCTCTGTGATTTTCGTGTCATTTTCGGGGCTATTTTGGGGAGTTTCGTTCTTCGCTCGATTCTGGGATTTGAGGGTGTTTGCCTTCGGATTTCTTTGAGGGGATCATGGGTGGATGCCTTGCGCATCTTTGTGTGTGATCTTGACCCCTCAAACGCCGGGAAAAGCCTTCGATTCGTGAGTTTTTGGCCGGAGCCCGAGTTCTTGGTGGTGGTTCATGTGATCCACGATTCCCAGCGATTTTAATGAGTTAGAGGTCGAGATTTTTGGGGCATAGCTTCCTCTTGTGTTGCTTATCATCTTCCCCAAATCTTGTGTCAAGAGCTTTAGCCGTTTCGGAGATCCGGTGATGGATTTGGAGAGTTGACATCGCGGGGTCAGGCTTTTTCTGCTCTGTTCGCGCCTGGCGGACTGTCCGCGAGTAGCGTGCGGACTGTCCGCGTGACCCCTGTTCGTCATGTGTTCATCCGTGTTCGTGCGTGTTCATGTTTCGATCCGTTCTGTTGCTAGGGTTTTGTTGCAGGGGGTTTGTCAGACCGTCCGCGTGGGGTGTGCGGACTGTCCGCGTGGCTCGGATTTTGTCTGGGGTGGCTCGAGGTTTGTCTGAGGTGTCCAGCGAGTTTTGCCGGACTGTCCACCTGGGGTGGCCGGACTGTCCGCGAGGTGCCGGACCGTCCGAGGTGCTTGCCCGGATTGTCCGAATTTCCTCACTGCAGCACTGTTGGCTCGAGGTCCTATTTCGGACTGTCCGCCGAGGGTCCGCGGACTGTCCGCCGTACTTGTCCGGACTGTCCGGCCAGGGCTTCGCAGATTTGGCTAAGTCTTTTGTTTCTTGTCTTGTACTTCCGCAGTTTGTTTCATGGCTTGTCTCTAGGACTTGTGAGCTTATGTGTGCCTAGTCTAGAGCTTCTCTGGTGTGTGCGAGTACTTGGAGTGGCAATCGGGGTATAGGCTGAGTTCGACCTACGGGAAGAAATTTTATCGGCTCCCATTCACCCCCCCCCCCTCTCTGGTCGCCTATTCGGTCCTTCAATATGTGAGTCCATTTGGCCTGATTCGCACTAACAAAGACATGCACTTCTCTTGCAATTGGGTGCACTTAGCCTCAATTGCACATCATAGAAATGAGGTCATAGTTTTCTCGCATGCCTTGTCCCACATCTTTGACGCACAGTGCAACTTCAATCTTTCGACTTGGTACACGTCGGCGACTGAGAGTAACAAAGGCCAGGCATTGGTAGGGGTGTCCCATAAATCAACCTCCTCCGGGAGTGATCCATCAATGACATATTTTATCAAAAGTGAGAAACCATCAAGGTGTGTGTCTTTAATTGTAACAGTTTCTGAGTTTGACTCCACTCCTAGGCCGTAGAGCATTGCCTCCATCGCACAAGATACTGTCGCCACATCGGCTCGTATCACTTATATCACCCAGCTGACTGCTGCTTCTATGTGGAGGACAAAGTCCATAGGGCTTAGGCTGCATCACTTCTGCATATGCTTGTGCGTGATGGAGGAGGAACTTCAAAGTAGTCGTCCTCTAATACTGTAACAACACAAGATATGTTTATGTGATTTTCACTAGAGCCCACGCGCTCAATGTCATGATGCCCCACAAGGCATTAAAAGCCTTGTTCTCATAGACCACAATTCATGAACACCACTTCTTTTGTAGCTTCAACTCTAAACGTATCATCTTCATTAGTTGGGTCTCTAGCCACCGCACACAACAGTACTTGCACCTACCTGGAAGCATGCAGTCACAGGCTTGACAACAATATGCGAGCGTATATGCATGTGTGAATGAATGTGTTCATAGCAGCACCGAGACACCTACCATTTGGGATCTGTTCATAGGAATGAGGAAGACGGCAATGTCGTCTAGTATACCCATCCGTAGATAATACTTGATACCTGTAGGATAGCAACGTAGCCTCCATTGACGGCCTTCCACCATGAATGTACTGAATTCCTTGTACTGCCCCTCGGTTCCTTCTACTTTCGCTTCCTGGATTGAGACTGAGAAGTTGACTTGCATGGAAGGAAATATTTTAGTGTCTAAAGCCATGAACAGAAATGGCAATGATCGACTCATGCATAAACTGCCTCTTATTATAGTCGGAGTGAATGTGCCCTTGCGAAATGACCATTCATGGACATCAGTTACCACCCAGAATGGACGTGTCTCTTTAGTGCGGGTGTGCCCACGTTCGGGTCACGAACTCCAGGTTCCAAACCTTAAATGTGATTCACAATGATCGACACATCCTGAAAACCGACGCGTCCCTTCAGTGCGGGTGTGCACACAAGTTCGGTTAACGCCCGGTACCAGTCCTTAACTGCAATTCTCAATGATCGACACATGGATCAACTTGTGAGAGCGTGTCGTCCCTAAACACCCATTCGAGACACCCTTATGTGCTTTTATGCATGTTAATTTTACACATACACACACATAAACATATAAATATACATACATACATACATACATACATACATACACACACACATATATATATGTAGAAATATATATATCAACATATATATTGCCTTTCCAATTCCAACTTATTCCGTTTTGAACTTGTCGCATCGATCAGTTCATCACGTTTCTCAGTCTCCAAGGCCTGCGGGAATCATCAAGTGCGAATACAAACCATTCGCAGACCTTTTCAGTCATGACTCACGTAGTGTACCTGATCTAGGAGGACTTGTCATGTCATCCTGCACCGTGAGTATGACAACACAAGGATTTTGTCTTCACTTGGGTTTTCTTATTCTCCAATCTATTCCACAGATAGATTGCATAGGATGTTCTTGTAGCCATGGTGGCTAGAGGTGCATACCTAACCTTCCGAGTGTTTTCAACACGTTCCTCGTGAACGTGCTCTTAGGTTCACCTACACAATAAGCGGGACATCGTGACAGGATGTTGATCACGTGTACGGTAGGGGCCTTTGAGGGTTCGAACGGAAGCCATGATATAAAGAGGCTTTTAATGAGATTTGTTTGCTTTATTCTTCTTGGTTTTGGAACTTCAACAAAAGACCCGATCCAATCTCTAGATTGGTTTTACCTCCCCTCTCTTTCTCTTGCTACCTCCGGTGTTAAGTAGATTAGATTTGTTTTCATGGTTCTTCCATAGATTAGAAGCAAAAACCCTTGTCAAGATCAAAGTGTTTTCCGCTTATTAGATTGGATCTTGCGTTAGACATTGTTCCACGGATTCGATACCTTGGGTTCACCAATCAAGGGAAGAAGCGTCCCTTGACTACGACGGGGGATTTGTCCACTTGCAAGTCCAAACAAACTTCGATACGACTATCAACCGTCAACAAGCCCCTTGTTCTGGCGCCGTTGCCGGGGAACAAGTAATCAAGATTCAATCTAGTATTGCGTTTGTGCATATTTTCAGTTTTTCTCTTGATTTTTCTTTTACATCTCTTAATTTTGATCATCCTCAATAAAAAAACAATCTAGGGTTTTGCTAAACCCTAGTTTTCTTTTAGTTTTTGTATATATTTGGCTAACTCTAATGGGAGGTGGACGGCTACATCTCCAACAAAAAAAGCATATATTTTGTGGATGGTCTAGAAAATTTTGCAGGCAAAAGTGACGTGCAATACGAAGATCTAAAAGCGGAGGCCGGACATCGTCAGAATCTCCATGAGAAACTCCACTTACAAGATCAAAAGGAGATCAACCTCATCCGCCACTCATCCTAGGGAGATCGTTCCTCAAGACCGTCGAAGCAACAATCGACGTCGGCAAGGGGGAGATCAAGTGATGGCGAGAGGAGTGCATTCAAGTTAACGACGATTCAAGGTATGCAACATGGTCAATATAAAATACATTCTACCTCATCATTGCATCGGAAGGGAGGAGCCAAAGGAGAATGAAGCGGAGACACAAAAGTTGTTGCATCCGTCAAGACTAAGAATCAACGCCCGCCTGTGAAGACCAAAAAGATGACTAAGCCGAAGAATAAACCTACACCAAGGCCAAGGATGGTGTAGAAGTGGGGTCCCCAAGATTGCAACGCCCACAAGGAGCGTTGATCCGGAGTGAAGAAGAGAAGATGTCTAGCTATAGACTATAAACGAAGCGCTTTGCGGGAGGCAACCCGTTCGTCGAGTCAAGAATAAGCTACTAGGAGGACAACCCGGAAGATTTCCGAATTTCAAGTAAGTGAGTCTTAGAATTTGCTACGCAAAACATTTTATTAACTCTTAAGTGGTTGAACAAGTTTCGGAGAACCTTTTATTTGCTCAGTCGTTTTATTTGGATTTTTTCGATCATAAACCAATGACATGAGCCATCCTATGTTTTATTTGCTTCTTTCTGAGAAACTAGTACCAAAAATTCAAAACCTATCCAATCCTTTCTTGTTCTCCATGATGATAAAGTTGGCTTGTTTTCCATGATAAAAACACATGAGTAGAGCCTCGCTATGCTTCTTAATGTTTTTAATCTTTGACACATGGTCGGACTTGTGTGAACCTAGGAATCTCGATCTTTGGTTTCTTTCAACTTGACATCTACCGGTTTCTCTAGAATTAGAATTTTTCTAAGCCCCATTGACTTCATTTTTATTCAAAATCTCTCTCTCTCTCATGTTTGGCCAAAATTAGAACCTAAACCTATGCCCCCACGGTCAAGTCGGAGGAGCTTACTATCAATCAATGAAAGCAATCGATCCCGGTGCAACCAATATAAATTTTACAATTGTTTCGGATGCCTAAAATCTCCTCTAATGATACATTTGGACTCATCACTAGCACTGAGTTAATTTTTAAAAAATTTTCAAAATTAGAGGAGTAATTAGCATCTAAACATGATTAAGGGGAGGTCTTTGAGTTTGATTAACATGTAGTGCTCCATGATGCATCGCGAGAAGGCATCTATCATTTGGCATCTTGGGCACATGCAAAGAACAAGCATGGGGGAAGCAAGGGCTTTGTTTTGCAAGAAATTAGTGGAAGCACATAAAGCAAGGAAACAAGGAAGCGACACAAAGCAAAATAATGGAGGTGGAACCCTAAACCACGCAAGCAAAGGAGTGGTTGTGAACGTTTGGGCAATAGAATCTCAAGGGTCACGTGGACACAAGGTAAGAAGGGAGGAAGAAGCATCTCGAAGAAAACTGGAGGCGAAAGGACTAGGAGGCCCCCTAGGCCGATCGGCCTAGGCCGGCCGGCCTAGCCTCCACTTATGGCCCCCGGTGCTCCCCTTTGCCTGGTAAGTATTTTATTCATTTGTTAATTCATGTTCTTGAGTTCATAGCCCAAAAGTTCCGGAAACCACCCAGAAAAATTCATGCCTCACTTCCTTCTCTAAAAATTCATGAAAATCATTACAATTCTTGTCAATCCAAATACTTTCTTTGTGTGTATTTCCACCAGCAAGAAACCCCTGGGGGAGTTGTTTGTGACTTTGTGCAGCAAGGCACGATGAGAGAGATCATGAACATCGTCCTCAGAAGGAAGGCACGATCATCATCGTCGGAGTCATCATCAAGCTCTTCGAGGAGGCACTCGGTCTCCGAGTCTCCCTGAAGCATGGAGGGAGACGTGGCACCACTGAGGAGTGGCACGCTACCCCTTGGTAGTGTAAGGAGTACACGAAGCTTGTCTGTGCGGTACACCAAACCACAAGGACATACGGAGGAGCCATTCGTTCCACCACGACGCTCAACTCGTTCATCCACTCCACCACCATACACTCTGAGGCATTCAAATGGATTCATCATGAAGACGGAGGAGGAGGAGGAGAGGCTTGTTCATCTTGAGAGGAGGATTGTGCAAAATGTTGACTTCGATGACTCCCTCCAAGTGTAGGATTCTACTCGGATATCAAATCTTCAGCAACCTTGGATGGGTGCAATTCTTTAATGGAGTTGGTGTGACTACTCACAAGGAGTTTGCCTTGGAAATTCTTATACATTGGCACCGGTCATTAATGAAGGGGTGACGTGCCTCTCATTCCGCCTTGAAGATAAAAAGCAACTAGTTCCTTATGGATATATTGGAGAACTACTCGGTTACAAGAAGGAAGCCCCGGAGTAAGTTGATGTCCAAGAAAATATGTTAGAAGGATTTTTGGGGAATGATTTCGGGAGAAGATAACAAGGAACCCAAAATTTCTCATTGTCGAGATTTCTTTGGGATTGAGTACATGAAGCAAGGAAAAATTATTAGTGGAGATGGGAGGAGAAGGTACAAATTGATAAAGATTAATGTTCCTCTTCCCAACATGAGGTTGAGATTGAAGTGAAGACAAAATTGGTTAGAGGAAGGATTTCTTGTACCGGTAAAGAAGATTAAAAAGGAAAATATTGAGAGAGGGATTATCCTCCACGGCCCAAGACGAAGGAGAGGCTGCACATCAAGATAATGAACAACCACATGGAGGGATTCCGATGCCACCACCATATGGAGGAAGTATTCCAATGCAAGCATGGGGGAGTGGGGCAGCCACGCCACCACATCCTCCACCATACATGGTCCCTAATGTTTTCATGGCGCACCATCCAAACCAATGCAAGTCAAATGGAAGAAGGGACCGCAAACATTGCCTATCAAATTGGTCGCCTTCACATATCACCGTCGGAAAAATTTCGAGAGGACCGGCGCAACCTTGCTACAAGCAAGACCATCAATATCAACCACCGTAAGATGAAGAATGAAGAAGGAGGAAGAAAAAGAAATAATAATTCTTTCAACTTCGGTTCGATTTTCCCTCTTTCCTTTTCTTTATTTTCAGCTTTTATGCAAGTTTATATATGCGTAGCATTTTCTATTTTTATTTATTTTCAGCATGAGTGTTAGTAGTAGTGTTTGCTTTAAATCAACATGAATAAAGTTTGCCACCAAGTTTATCATCTTTAGTGAAGATAATAAGTTGATGCCATGTTGATATGTGATGATCGTTGCCGCTTTGCTCGATCCTATGCTTGATTTATGCATGTTTAAGCTAGTGCTCTCTTTTAATATGAATCTGAAATTTAATTAAATGCTAGCCTAATCTTGTGTGGAGGTTATGATAACTCAAGTCCCATAGTTCTTTTTCGTTGCTCTCAATTTTGAATGAATCAAAGAACCTTTTTATTCTCAAAAGGTTATGCTAACCTTGTCACAAGTACCGCTTGCATTTTTCTCTACCCATCCAAAGCCTAAATTTACTTGAGTGCAAAACATTAGTATATACAAGATTTATTTTTGGGTGCATTGATTCAAGGCCTAATTTCTCTGGCCCGAGACTAAGAAGCTGGTCATTCCGCTTTTGCGTATCGTTCTTTATGCTAGCCCTTCTATCCATGCATTGTAAGTTTCCACATTGGGAATTTCGCAAACCTCGCCGGATATCCAACCAAAACCTAAATATATCTTTTTTGTGTTCACCTCCTTGACCACAACCCAATATATGAGTATGGATGAATATTTGGAGGAAGATTACAAGGAAGGTGCTTCAAGTGAGTAAGGGAGACTTCCAAAAGGACCCCTAGAAGATTTTTCGAGTATCTCTCTCTAAGAAAATATGAGAGCTTCAATTTCTACCTTGGCATATTTATCACCTCTTTTGCCCGAGGACGAGCAAACGTCTAAGCATGGGGGGTTGCCAAGGAAGTGCTAGTATAGTCTAGAGTTCAAGGGGAGCAAATAAAAAAATAAAGAAAAAAGAGAGAAAAAGTATGATGAAAGAAAAAATGATGAAAAAATGATAAAAAAGAAAAAGTATGATGAGAAAAAGAAAGAAAGAAGAAAAAAAATAAATAATAAAGCTCCCCGGTTCTATAGCTATGTTTAGTGCTTTTTGAGTTTTCAAGAGGATTCAAGATCAAGACCCATACTCATCTTTCCAACCATGTGCAATCCAATAACGAGGACTTCGTTTGTGCCTCGGGATCACTCTTTGCCATTTGCACATGTCCACCTATCTAAAAGTGTGTGTTCATCTCTCCCCCCCCCCCTTGATAACATTATTTTTCCAATGACCTTTTTGACGAGTCTCGGTAAGACCATGAGAAGCTAGCCTTATTTTAATAATATCTCAACTATAATATCTTGGTAGGACTAAACTTTCCTATAGCTCCATTTTCCACCATATACGTTGAGAGAGGAAAGGAGTAGAACAAGTAGGCTTGAGAGACAAGATGAGATGAGAGTACATGAGCAAAGTGCAAGATGGTTATTTTTTATCTTGGTAAAACAATTTTTCTCTTTATCCCATTCTTTATTTTTCAAAATTTCTGAGATTTGTTTAAAAGTTTGAGAGCATGATCAAGTACTTGTGGAAAGAGCTTGAATGATATCTACCCTCCATAAAGATAAAAGTTAGTACATTATGGAACTTTAATGAATATAAATCTAGAGAGCATTATGTTTTCTCATGTATGACCAAGTGTAGGGTATGAGCATCGAAGGGCAACGCTGATATCCATTGAAGGCTTACTCGAGGACGAGCAAGGTTTAAGCATGGGGGGATGTTGGCGGTCGATTTCCGTCAACCTAGCCACATGTTTACCTTCTATGTTGGTATTAATTTGATATTCACACTAACGATCCTAACCCTCATTATATGTCAAGTTCGCACTCGTGCATGATATTTGGAGTTTATTGTTTACACAGGAATCAAGAGCCTGAATGAGGACTTCCGGGTAAAGTTCATCAAGGGTTTTACGAGAAGATCATGGAGCCCGGTACAAGTCAAGATACAAGATGAACATGACTCCAAATGAACCAAGGACTAAAGCGTGAAGCTGAGAAGTATCGAGGACCTAGATGGAAGATGTGGGAGTTCATACGCCAAGCACCCTTATCTAAACCGCGAGGAAAATGACGTCAAGGACCCACATGCAACTCGGCAAAAGTTCTAGAAGACACGAGAAGCGACGGGAAGGAAGCCGGGGACGAACTGGGCCTAGGCTGGCCGGCCCAGCCCATTCTGGGCCCGGTTCGGTGCCCCTTTGACCTAGATGATCCTCGGGCTATTTATAGTCCCTGTGCGAAGTTGCAACCATCAAGCCATTCGTCATCCACCGCCGAGGAACAGAGAAGAGAGGGACACCGTTCCAGAGAGGAGAGGGTCGAGATGGTTGACTAGGGTTTCCCTAGCCAACGTGGGAACCTTGCATGGAAGACCACGTCGGGGTTCTAGAAGCTAGGATCAAGATCAAGGTAGGATCCCGGTGGTGACCTTGTCCATTTATCATACTTCATGTTGAATTTGCAAGGTTGAATCCGATTTCTAGCGATCAAGTGCTTTCACTACGATTTTGTCTTCGCTTGGGTTTTCTTATTCTCCAATCTATTCCGTAGATAGATTGCATAGGATGTTCTTGTAGCCATGGTGGCTAGAGGTGCATACCTGACCTTCCGAGCATTTTCAACACGTTCCTCGTGAATGTGCTCTTAGGTTCACCTACACAATAAGCAGGACATCATGACAGGATGTTGATCACGTGTACGGTGTTGGGTATTTTAGCGACACACGAAATAAATCTGCAAGCGCACGGATACCGTTGTAGCTTTCACCTCAGAGTATTCCAAGGGTATCAAATCCAAGAGAACGTGCGTGCACTAACTTCGTACTTGTCGGTCCAAGGACACACCCAAATAAGAGGCAAGGATAGAGAGGATTCCTAAAGATAGCACTATAGATGAGATTAAAGGTCGATCTCTAGATAGAACTTGGCTTAGGGTACCGATAGCCCTGACTTAACAGGTGACTCCGGCACGTGGATCTATTTGGAATGGAGCTCTGACTATATCCAGCTGCGAAGGATCAACGAGGACCAGACGAGCTGTCACCACCACCTGGACTGCCTCTACCTAACCTTGGGATAAGCCGAACGAATGATAATCGGTAGAGTGACACAACGTCTACGCTGTGGTTACTGCCGTAACCAACGGACTACGGCACTCTGTACTGATAGAACTACGACCACGGAAGAGAACTGATCTCACTCACTATAGGCACTACTAGCTTATACTAAAGGCATACAGGAGAGTACTCAACCCCGTACTATGCTTCCAACGTATACGAACGACTTGCAGCAGACGAACGCATAAACCCAGGATCTACGCACTAGCAGAGGACAAAGACTACTCATGCAACCAACCATAAACTAGAAGGAATCACGAATGTCACTTTGGTCTAAATGGAACATGCAGGAATATCCACTATATTCTAATAGACGAACACACATACAAACGGATATTAGAACTATGAACTTGTGCCACAAGATCAAAGGGTTGTGTTCGCGAAGAACACAAGCCTCTAAATCAAGAACACACGAAGAACACAAGAACATATCACCTATGCATGAATGCTACTTTAGTCTAAATAGAAAAATACAAGAATACTCACTTTAGTCTAAATGAAGAACAGCAACATCGTAGAGGCACGTGCCTCTCTCTCTCTCTCCCTTTCTACTCTAACACTAGCTAGGAGAGGAGCCTTGGATGGGTGGAGTGTGTCCCATTTTCTACCCCCTCCCCTTCTATTTATAGGCAAGGGGGTGGCTTGCTCGGAGTGCCAAACGACTCCAAAACACCCCAGGATGCCTTGACGAACCAATGGAGAGCTTCCACGCGTCAGCTGAGGACGAGAGCACCTCCGAAGGGTTCGGCCGAACTAAGGTTCGGCCGACCCCCGGGTGGGTCTGTTTCCACTGCCTTTCGTCGAGGTGACTGCCAGGTGGGTCCTCAGGTGTGTATGGGTGTGTATGCGGTGTTTTTAGCTTATTTCCGTGGGAATGTGGGCCCTTGAATCCGCGTACTGGCTCCTGATTGATCGAGGGTGTGTTTCCTTGGATCGATGATGTGTCATGGACACATGGCATCCAACGCAGCAACACGTTGCCACATGGTCTGGTGTGGGTCCCACCGGGCCCACATGATATCAAGATGGTGATCTTGTCTTGTGCATATCTCTTTCATCCGGACTCAGAAGTAGACAAATGATATGTCCATTTCGATCATCTCGACGAGCCCGTCGCAGTGGTGCAATCTAATTTGTCATTTGAGATAGTTTATGATGATGCCATATTCATGCCATTGGTTCACTTGCTTTCAACAGTATCATTCCACATGCATTTTGGTTTGTCCTTCAACAAATGTTAGAAACACCAACACTTGTGGAACTTGCCAGTAATAACCCCTATTCTAGTGTTGATGATCATATTTCATGTATTTAATGCAGGAGTTGACGGCATAAAAGTGGTACTTAACAGCCGTCAACATACGGTAGGTGCCTTTTAGGGTTGGAACGGAAGCCACGATTTAAAGAGGTTTTTAATGAGATTCGTTTGCTTTATTCTTCTTGGTTTTGGAACTTCAACAAAAGACCCGATCTAATCTTTAGATTGGTTTTACCTCCCCTCTCTTTCTTTTGCTACCTCCGGTGTTAAGTAGATTAGATTTGTTTTCATGGTTCTTCCATAGATTAGAAGCAAAAACCCTTGTCAAGATCAAAGTGTTTTCCGCTTATTAGATTGGATCTTGCGTTACACATTGTTCCACGAATTCGATACCTTGGGTTCACCACTCAAGGGAAGAAGGGTCCCTTGACTACGACGGGGGATTTGTCCGCTTGCAAGTCCAAACGAACTTCGATACGACTATCAACCGTCAACAGTTTGCAATAATAATGGTAAAGTGTGTCTATGTTCTTGGACAAATTTGGTCGAAGAGGAAAGTCTATTCCCTTGATTTCTTAAAGCCCGGATGGTAGCGAAAGTAATGGGTCTCCTTCATAACATCAATAGTAGTAGTATTCAATCAGACCAGATCAACAAAAGGCAAAAGTTCGTTCTGCAGTATTAAGTCGGACCGGATTAAACTGTCACTGATACACAATGTTAAAACCTTACATCTTACAAGGAAAAAATTAGTAGTTGTTCTATTCAATCAGACCGGATGAACAAAAAGTGAAAGTCCATTCTATTGCATTACAAATGTACTTCACTACAACAAATTAACGTACCGATTCTACTATTTAACTAAACACACTTAAATAAAACATTAAAACTATAGACTACTGGGGACCTGGTACAGCCAGTTTAATCTACAATGGAGATTGTGCATAAATTTGGAATGATTAATACATATGAATGCCCAATCATATGTGAGTATTCCATTTTGCCAGATTCACACTAACAGAGACATGCACTTCTCTTGCAATTGGGTGTACTTAGCCTCAATTGCCCATCGTAGAAATGAGGTCATAGTTTGCTCGCATGCCATGTCCCACATCTTTGACGCACATTGCAACTTTAACCTTTCGACTTGGTACACGTCGCCAACTAAGAGTAACAAAGGCCGGGCATTGGTAGGGGTGTCTCATAAATCAGCCTCCTCCGAGAGTGATCCATCAATGGCATGTTTGATCAGAAATGATAAGCCATCAGGGTGTGTGTCTTTAATTGTAATAGTTTCTGAGTTTGACTACACTCCTGGGCCATAGAGTGTTGCCTCCATCGCACAAGATACTGTCACCACATCGGCACATATCGCTTGTACCACCCGGCTGACTGCTGCTTCTATCTGGACGACAACGTCCATAGAGGCTTAGGCTACAACACTTTCGCATATGCTTGTGCGTGATGGAGGAGGAACTTCGATGCAGTCGTCCTCTAGTACTGTAACAACACACGTTATGTTTATGCGATTTTCACTGGAGCTCATGGGCTCAATGTCATGATGCCCCACTAGGCATTCAAAGCCTTGTTCCCATAGATCACAATTCATGAAAACCACTTCTTTTCTAGCTTCAACTCGAAAAGTATCATCTTCATCGGTTGGGTCTCCAGCCACCACACACAACAGCACTTGCACCTACTGTTGATGGCTATAGTGTACCACTTTTAGCCATCAATATTCTCACATAAATAGAGGCATATGCACTTATTACTCGCATTTTGGTATGAATAATGTAGTTCCACTTGTCCTTGGAGATTATTTGAATATAGGTGAAATGAGCGTGAAAAGAGATGGAAACCCACCTTCTAAGGAATGATCCATGCCAACTGAGCTGAGGAGGTGGCTGCCACACTGATTCTAGGTGGCATCCACATCACTGATCCAAGGAAGGCACTCACCGACAAATCAGAGAGCGACACATGGACATCACATGGATCCATGGGGCCACCTAGGATTCCAAACCACCATCAAACATGATGATGAGTCCGGCCCAGCACACCTCTCCGGGAAAGGCCCAATCGCCCCAAAAGACTAGTCCAATAGGGGAAGGGTGGCTCTCCCTTTTAAGGTGGCTTGGTCCTCCCAAGCTAAGTAAGGTGGGATAATTCGAACGTGCACGGCTTCGCCGCCTACACCGTCGTGCACCTACACTGTTCTGCGCCTAGCCCATGGGCCGCCTACACCGTCATGCGCCTGCACTGTTCTGTGCCTGGCTAATCTGTACTCCCGCTGGACACGACTGCTGCCTACACTGTCGTGCGCTTGGACAAACCGTGCTACATGGTTGCCGCCTACACTGTTGTGCGCCTGGCCAAATCGTGCCCTAGGAGGGATGGATTCGGATCGAATACGCACGGATACGAATTCGGATGTCACTATTTACCACATTTTAATTCGAATTCGGAAACGAATACGAATATTATCGAATACGAATACAAAACGGATATTTCGAATTCGGATTTGCATTCGAATACTTCCTTGATTTATAGCATGGAGTCATGATGAGTATCAATTTCATTTGTCGATGGTTTTATAATTGATCAAATCATGTTACAAGTAGAGAGTAAATTTGATCATTGTACATAATAGATATCTTATTGCAAATAACATATCTATTATCAAATAAATAAATATAGCACAATAAATATAAAAAACAATGATTTTATAATTGGTAAAAAATTATGATTAAGACAACTTATCAAAAATATATATTTATTAATAAAAATTTAAGTAATTCAGTATATAAAAATAAATATTTTTCATAGATATATCATTTAAAATTAAAATAAGTGCATTATAAATATAAATATAAATTATTTCTTTAAACATAAATATATTATATTTTAAATTAACATGAATAGACATATTGTAATAATTTAATTTTATTATTGTATATCACTAATAATATTAGACTAAATAATTTTCATTTGATATTTTTTAATATTTTAGATGATGTACATCATTTTTAGGTAACAGTATTAAAATTAACATCATTTTTAATTACTAATTAGTCATCAAAATAAGTTTTAGAAGATTTCATGAGTACTTTGTTCTACACGGATACCGGATAGTGTCAGATAGTCCATATTTTTGTCGAATACGAATCTAGAACCGGATAGAGAGAATTAGAAATCGAATACGAATACATCCGTCTAATGTTCACATTAAAAATGAATACGAATACGAATATCCATATTATAATTCGCATCGAATACGGATTCGGATAATTCGGATATCCAGACATCTGAATCCATCCCTACCTAGGATGTCCTCATCATCCTTCCCTTCTTAACAAGTGCCCAACTTTGATACCAAATGATGAGCCCGGCCCAACACACCCCTCGAGAAAAGGCCCAATAGCCCCAAAAGACTAGTCCAATAAGGGAAGGGTGTCTCTCCCTTTTAAGGTGGCTTGGTCCTCCCAAGCTAAGCAAGTTGGGATAATTCGGACGTGCACTGCTTCGCTGCCTACACCGTCGTGCACCTACATTGTTTTGCGCCTAGCCCATGGACTACCTACACCATCGTGCGCCTGCACTATTCTGCGCCTGGCTAATCCGTACTCCCGTTGGACACAACTACCGCCTACACTGTAGTGCGGCTGGCCAAACCATGCTCTACGATTGCCGCCTACACTGTTGTTGCGCCTAGCCAAATCGTGCCCTAGGATGTCCTCATCATCCTCCCCTTATTAACAAGGGCTCATCATTTGGTATCAAAGCTGGGCCCTTGTCAAGAAGGGGAGGATGATGAGGACATCCTAGGGCACGATTTGACCAGGCGCACAACAGTGTAGGTGGCAATCGTAGAGCACGATTTGGCCAGGCACACGACATTGTAGGCGGCAGTCGTGTCCAATGGGAGTACGGATTAGCCAGGCACAGAATAGTGCAGGCGACCCATGGGTTAGGCGCAGAATAGTGTAGGCGCACGACGGTGTAGGTGGCGAAGCCGTGCACGTCCGAATTATCCCACCTTGCTTAGCTTGGGAGGATCAAGCCACCTCAAAAGGGAGGGCCACCCTTCCCTTATTGTACTAGTCTTTTGGGGCGATTGGGCCTTTCCTCGAGGGGTGTGTTGGGCCGGGCTCATCACAAGCCATGCACCAGGGAAAGCTCAGAGGGCCCACCTGGCAGCCACCATGAGGAAGCACACCAGGTGGGGCCGCCCTAGATGGTCGGCAGATCCTAGGATCGACCAAACCGACCTAGGGGCCGCCCATCCTGGCCTTCCACGTGGCGGTCGCTCATTGGTCACTTGCTGCATCCCGGGGTGTTTTGGTGACATTTGGTGCTCGGAGCAAGCCTGGTCCTTGCCTATAAATAGAAGGGGAGGGGCTCCCATTTCTCACACACATCTCTCTTGACTCTCCTCTCACTTTTAGTTTCCAAGGCTAAGGGGCAGGCTAGAGTAGCTCTTATTCAGGTTCCAAGTCTACTTTGGGATCTAGGTATGAGTTCTCATGTATCTTTATTTCTTTGTATGACTTTGATCTACTTAAGTTATTCAGCTATTTCATATAAAATTATGGTAGCTCATGTGATTGATATGTTCTTGAGTTCATCCATTGTTCATCATTTAGAGGCTTGTGTTCTTCATGAACACTACCTCTCGATCTAGTTGAAGGATGATTTTCTCATTCCTTATGTGCTTGTTCATAAGTTAGAGGCTCGTGTTCTTCACGAACACGACCCTTTGATCTTGTTGATTAGACATAAGAGACTTCATATCCGTTTGTATGACTAGCCCTTATTTGATCTAGAGTGATAGCATTGGTGTGTTGCATGAGGTTTGTGTTTAAGCTACGGTACTCAGTCTAAGTTGGCTAGTTATCTGGTGGCTTCACCCTAGGTCACAATAGCTCGGGCTGGGTGAAGTCTAGCAGCAACACAGGCATGGTGCCTGGGTTGTGTAGTTTCGTTGGTTATGAGCTTGTCCTCCATAACGATAGAGGTAGGCCGCAACGATGACAGATGTTGGACCCTTTGAAACCTTTTGCGTTGGGGTATGGCTGTAGGAGTCGAAAGGATAGTTTCACAGAGTGCTGGTCATCGCGGGCTATCTCCCTGTTTGTACTTGGGTGCTAAACCTCCAATCATGCAATGCATTGCGCTTCTCTCTTGTATCATCTAACTCTTGTATGTATAGTACCTTAGAAACTAGAGCTAGCTCTGTATGCTCCCTCCTACACTTTAGTGTGCTTGTGTAGAGATAGATCAGAGTGTGTGTCACACTACCCTTATCCAATCATTTACCTTACCCTTGTATTTGAGTTGTTGTTTTCTATCTCTAACTCATGGTCTACATTCAGTGCAAAAGCATAATTCTTGATATCCGCCATTGCCTTCCACGGATACGATACCCTTGGAACACTCACTTCCCTAGGGAAATGCTACAATGGTTTATCTGTGCACTTGCAGATTCGTTCATGATTGTTAGATTTACCTATGGCAAGTCTTTACACACGCCCTAACTCGGCGTCGTCAGTAGTGATGTTAAGAAACTCCAACAAGCATTTCTAGCGCTGTTGCTGGGGAATGCACAGGATTATCATGACTATGCTTTGCATCTATTTGTAAAACATGAGTAGGTTAGAGCAACTCTCAATGCAGGCTAACCTTGATTGTCTTCTTTATCTTTGGATGATGAAGACAGGTAGTGTATGACTGGTTTCGACTTACCGGACAATTTTACAGAAGGTCCTGAGTCATTAGTGAGGAAAGCTCGAATTCATTTTGACTCTCCTCATTGTATTCGTCTGGAAGACGATCCAGCTTCCTTTGTACCATCCACATCAGAAGCTATGGCCCAGAAGACGCTTCGTGAGTACTCAGCTCCTTCTGCCGACCAGGTACTGCAAGGCCCTGAGGTGGCAGTAGGCACTGAAAACTTCGAGATCAAGACAGGTTTAATCACGATGGTACAGGCTAGCCCGTTCTATGGCAAGCCGAACGAGGATGCTAATGCCCATCTACAGCAGTTCCTAGAGCTATGCAGTACTTTCATCATCAGGGGTGCAAACATGGATGTTGTTCGTCTTTGACTGTTTCCTTTTTCTCTCCTAGGGAAAGCCAAGCAATGGTTCTATGTGAATCGTGATGATGTTGATACATGGAGCAAATGTTCGGAAGCATTCCTCAAGAAGTTCTTTCCATTGGGTAAAACCGATGCTCTTCGTGGGAGGATTTCTAGTTTCCAGCAAGCAGCAAATGAATCTATTCTAGAGGCTTGGGAAAGGCTTCAGGAGTACGTCCTGGCCTGTCCTCACCATGGGATGGAGGAATGGCTTATTCTTCAAAGCTTCTATAATGGGATGACTCCGACAGCCCGTGGCCGTGTTGATGCTGCTGCTCAAGGAGCCTTCTTCTCACTCACAGTTGACAATGGTAAATCACTTATTAAGAAGATGGTCTCCAACCAAGGGTGGAGTGATGAAAGACTCCAACCACGTCCGAGGGGTACTCATACTGTCAAGGAAGCAGATATGCTTACCGCCAAGATGGACCTTCTAATGAAGAGATTAGATGACTATACCAGCAAGAAGGCTGCCATGGCCACCATGACTCTACTGATGGATTCTCATATGACTTGTGAGGTCTGTGGTAACACTGGGCATTCAGGAAATTACTGTCTTGAAACTCAGGAGGAAGTGATGTACATGAATGGTAATAACAATGGTTATCGTCCACAAGGATGCCAAGCGTGGAATCAACAACGCCCTTATTATCAAGGAGGCGACCAAGGTAACACTTACAATTCTGACCAGCCCTCCTTGAGAGATCTTGTTTTTGGGCAGGCTAAGATTAATGAAGGAGTTACTAAGAAGCTAGCTGCCCTGGATAAATCTTTGAAAAGTCTCAATGTTAAGCTTGAAAGTTTTTCTTCTGCTCAGAAGAGCCAGCTAAGTTTCAACAAAATGTTAGAAACTCAGTTAGCTCAGTTAGCTGCTTTGGTTCCGTCTGCTGATAACGGAAGAATCCTGGGGTAACCTGTGACCTCTTGTGAAAATGTTAGTGTAGTGTCGACTAGGTGGGGTAAGCCACCTAGGCAGACACATGCTCCTAACTATGCAGGGAAAACCATACATCAAATTCAAGATCCATGGGAGGAATCAGTAGTGTTGCATAGAAGAGATCCTGGCTATCCAACTATCACGTGCACTATTTATTACAAGATGATCAAGCATGCCCTTTGTGACCTTGGTGCGAGTATTAATCTCATGTTCAAGGCCATGTTCGAGCAACTGGGATATCCAACTCTCTCTCTCCAACAGCACTGACTGTCCAAATCACCGATTTATCGATACGATATCCAGAGGGAATTGTTGAGAGTCTGTTGGTCAACGTCAAGAACTCTTATGCCTTTGCGGATTTTGTGGTCCTTGACATGGACGATGAGGGTGGAATGCCGCTCATCCTTGGGCGACCATTCCTCAGTGATGTCAGAGCTAGAATCAATGTGGGATCTGGAGTGATCCGGTTCCGCATTGGGAAGAGGAACTTGATGTTCAGGCTTCAAGATAAAGAGGAGCAATGCTTCCCAGTGCAGGATAGTGTTGAGCAGCTTGGGAGAAGGACGGAGCCTTCACCCTCACCAGAGAAACCTCCACCCACATTAAAGCAAAAGAGAATTCGGCAAGAATGCCGGAAGGTTGAGAAGGCATCACCCTCTACTTCTCAGGAGTGGGATGCCGAGTGGTATTAACCGCTGAGAAGAGTCCTGCTTGGACTAAAAATGATGAGTCATTTCCACCAAAAAGGTTTAAGATGGTATTTATCTCATATTTCCCTTTCCAAAAATTTATTTGATTTCCAAAATGCATATTTGATTTTTCCAAACCTTGGATCTGCATGCTAGATTTATCTAGCCAACTATTCCCTTTCGAATAAAATTTCTGAAAATAAATTTTGAGTTTGAAAATCCTTGAAAAATCATTTGAAAAATATTTTGGGCAAATTTTGGCCGGAGCACCAGGGTAAACCATGGGCTAGCCGTTGGGGAGACGCCAGTCGAAGCAGGCTGCCAGCGGGCCCGAGCCTGGGTCGGCCGACTGTTGGATCGGCCGATCCCAGCCAACGGCTAGCGAGGCCCGGCCGGCTCCAACGGCTCCTAGCCGTTATGCCTCGGCCACCCCGAGCTGCATGCCCTGTTTGCCTATAAATAGAGGGTGGAGAGTGGGTGTTCTTCACCCATTCAACTCATTTCACACACACTCCCCTTTCTACTCCTTGCTCTGTTGGTTTTTTTGGAATTCTTGCTCAAGATTGGAATCATCAAGTATTCTCTCTATTGTGTTGCTACAAGTATTGTTATTGGTGGAGCAAGCTCGTAAGAATCTCATTTCATTTCACTAATCCATCACCGAGTTGCTTTTGTTGTCCTATTGTTGTGCAAGCATGACTTGGGTGGCAAACGCTTTCTGGAGGGTGACACGCTCCCGTTCGCGGGCTACTACGAGCTCATCCATCCCCTTCGAGCTGGCGCCGAGCCCATTGACGATGGACTATGAAGAAGAGCAAGCCGAACCGCAAGCAGCGGAGGAGGTCGTTGTCGACACCCCCTACCTCAACTTGCAAGGTGCTCGAGAGGAGCAAGCCTACGCTCTCCTGAAGAATCGAGTCTTCGCCCACACCCAGGACTTTGACCTAGACCTCCTGGAGAAAATAGGTATGAACTCTGAGTTCGCTTCCATTTGGCATGCTCTTGGTTGGGAGGAGTTTGCGCCGATCACAGAGCTAGGCTCTCGGCCCCTCACCATCCAGTTTCTTTGCTCTCTTACCGAGGTGCCTAACGGTATTCAGTTTCGTCTCTTCGGGACCGATTACCAAGTTTCATGGAAAGATCTTCATTGTCTCTAAGGATGGATTTGGATGTCTGGATATCCGAATTATCTGAATCCGTATTCGACAAAAACATCAATATGGATATCCTTATCCTTATTCGTTTTTAATGAGCATGTTAAATGGATGTATTCGTATTTGATTTTCCATATTTTCTCTATCCGAATCCATATCTGTATTCGACAAAAATGTAGACTATCAGACATTATTCGACACTATCCGTATCCGTTTAGAATAAAGTAGTGATAAAACCATCTAAAACTTATTTTGATGACTAATTAGTAATTACAAAATGATGTTAATTTAATATTGTTACATAAAAATAATATACATCATCTAAACTACTAAAAAATATCTTATAATTAATTAATTTAGTCTAATATTACTTGATATACAATAATAAAATTCAATTAATTTTAATATGTTTATTCATGTTAATTTTAAAATTATATTATGTTATTTTTGAAATGAATAAATTATATTTACCCACAAGCAGTAATATATTTTTTTACTCATCGACAAAAGCAAATCTATCCGTTTTGTATTCGTATCCGATAAGATTCGTATTCGTTTATATCCGCTAAGATCCGTATCCGATTCGAATTCGAATTAAAATGTGGTAAAAAGTGACATCCGAATCCGTATCCGTATCCGTTCGTATCTGATCTGAATCCATCCCTAGTCGTCTCCTTGGTTTTAGTCAGCATTGTGCTCTTTCTTTGAAGAAATCTTGTGAGGGTTATGTTCAGGATTCTTTCTGGGGAGAAATTTCTGGCCGAGTTGGTGGCGGTAAAATTGTGCCTAGGTGCAATAATATCGTGCATCCTACTCTTCGACTGTGGCACACGTGGCTCGCCATTACTCTCTTTCCACGAGAGGATGTTCGGCCCGTGTGCGTCGACGAGATGATGCTTTTATATGCTGCCACCAAAAGGATTAAGGTCTCCCCCGTTAAAGCTATGATTCGGCAGTGGTTGACGAACTTTAAGATGATAAGTCCTGTTGAGTGTACGTCTTTGGTGACTCGTATTGCTCTCAGACTCGGGATTTTAGGCGGGAACCCCGTCCCCTTCATTGGGACTCCCCGAGCTCTCATTGATGAGACATACTTGATCCAAGGGCATATACTGAAAAGGGGCCCAAATGATTCTTTGACTTTCTTTTTTTCGGGCTATACAAATGAGATCCCGTTACCTAACCCAGGGTTTCAGTTGTATAACTCGCAGTCGTTAACCATTCCCCTTGTTGAACAAGAGGAAGCCTGTCGTGCTAGTGTTTTCGACAGGTCCACCAGGAGCACTTCGAGGAGAGCACACGTGCAGCAGCAGCAATCGCAGACACCACAGCCACAACCTACCACACCACCTATGGCAGGAGGGGCCTACATGGCCGGGGTAACCCCTGGGTATGCACCCGGTTGGGATCAGCCCATCTACCATCAGGCTGCGAGTAGTACGGCTTGGGCTAGCGCGAGCAGTGACTGGTGGGCTGCACCCACTACCATCTCGCCCACGCTGCACCAAGGGATTCCTTCACTAGTTGCTCAAAATCGAGGATGTCCATCAGAAGGGAATTTATGCGTTTCAAGAGGGAAAACGAGGAATAAAAGCCAACTCGTAGTTTCTCCCAATCACCGCTCATGCTCCCTACCGAGCGGATGTACCATTGTTTCACCTTCTTCATGAGAGACAAAGGGAACAACTTCCATCTCAAGGTTTCCTGCGTCATTCCTTGGACAACCAAGGATGAACGCAGATCCTCGAACTCTTGTAAATGATCATAAGGTTCTTCATTAATTTCTCCAGAGAAGGTGTGATTCCGAACCATGGCTATAAGGTCCGGATTGAGTTCATAGATGGGTGTGGAAGTTGATGGATCAGTGAACTCATGGGATGAGGTGGAGAAGCCGTGAAAGGAGGGCCTCTCCATGGGTAACAAGGGTAAAGGTAGAAACAAAGGAAAACAAAAGATACGAGCACCACTGGGTACGAAGATAGATACAGCAACCGTTCCCCGGCAACGGCGCCAGAAAGCTTGTTGGGTATTTTAGCGTCACACGAAATAAATCCGCAAGTGCACGGATACCGTTGTAGCTTTCACCTTAGAGTATTCCAAGGGTATCTAATCCAATGGAACGTGCGTGCACTAACTTCGTACTAGTCGGTCCAAGGACACACCCAGATAAGAGGCAAGGATAGAGAGGATTCCTAAAGATAGCACTATAGATGAGATTAAAGGTCGATCTCTAGATAGAACTGGCTTAGGGTACCGATAGCCCTGACTTAACAGGCGACTCCGGCACGCGGATCATTGTGGAACAGAGCTCTGACTATATCCAGCTGCGGAGGAACAACGAGGGACAGACGGGCTATCACCACCACCTGAACTGCCTCTACCTAACCTTGGGATAAGCCGAACGAATGATAACTGGTAGCGTGACAACTGCGTCTATGCTGTGGTTACTGCCGTAGCCAACGGACTACGACACTCTGTACTTATAGAACTACGACCACGGAAGAGAACTGATCTCACTCACTATAGGCACTACTAGCTTATACTAAAGGCATACAGGAGAGTACTCAACCCCGTACTATGCTTCCAACGTATACGAACGACTTGCAGCAGACGAACGCATAAGCCCAGGATCTACGCACTAGCAGAGGGAAAATACTACTCATGCAACCAAGCATAAACTATTAGAAAGGAATCGCAAACACACTTTATTCTAATCAGAGCATGCAAGCATATCCACTTTATTCTAAAAGACTAGTCATACAAACGGGATACAAACTTGTGCACCTAATCAACTAGATCGAGGGGACATGTTCGTGAAGAACATGTGCCTCTAAATGATGAACAGACGAAGAACACAAGAACATATCACACAAGTATGAATAACACTTTAGTCTAAATAGAAAATGCAGAAATACTTACTTTACTCTAATTGAAGTACGAAGCATCCATAGAGATACAAATCCCTCTCTCACCCTCCTATTCTCTAATCTAGCAAGGAGAGGCCTCTCCTTTGAAGGGAAGCTCTCATCCTTGGGTGAAGTGGTGTGTCTCATTTCCTACCCCCTCCCATTCTATTTATAGGCAAGGGGGTGGCTTGCTCGGAGTGCCAAACGACTCCAAAACACCCCGGGATGCCTTAAGGAACCAATGAAGAGCTGCCATGCATCGGCTGGGGACAAGGGGACCTCCGAGAGGTTCGGCCGACCCCCAGGTGGGTATGTTTCCACCGCCTTTGGTCCAGGTGACTGCCAGGTGGGTCCTCAGGTGTGTATGGGTGTGTATGCGGTGTTTTTAGCTTGTTTCTGTGGGAATGTGGGCCCTTGAATCTGCGTACTGGCTCCTGATTGGTCGAAGGTGTGTTTCCTTAGATTGGTGATGTGTCATGGACACATGGCATCCAACGTGGCAACACGTCGCCACGGGGTCTGGTGTGGGTCCCACCGGGCCCACATATCAAGATGGTGATCTTGTCTTGTGCATATCTCTTTCATCCGAACTCAGAAGTAGACAAATGATATATCCATTTCGATCGTCTTGACAAGCCTGTCGCAATGGTGCAGTCCAAGTTGGCATTTGAGGTTGTTATGGATGACGTCCTATATAAGCCATTGGATCACTTGCTCTCAATTGTATCATTTATCACGCATTCCGGTGCATCCTGCAACAAAAGCTAGAAACACCAACACTTGTAGAACTTGTCAGTATAAAGCCCTATTTAGTGTTGATGATCACTTTTCATTCATTTTATACAGGAGTTGACGGCATAAAAGTAGCAATTAACAGCCGTCAACAACACCCCCACACTTGACCTTTGCTCGTCCCAAGTAAAGGGGAACAGATCAAGGTGAGACATGATATCCAAAGGTTTAAGTGAGCATAAGAGATATTCCAAACCATACCTTCTACTTGTGAACTCTGTAGAGTGTCTATCATGCCATCTTGGGTATACAACGTGCGCAGTCGACGAAGAAAAAAAACCTGTGAGATAAGCCCCAATCCTAATCAGACTCGCCTCTAGTTGTTGCAACTCACAAATTATATTGCAACAAATAATAAGCATTGCAACTTGACCACAATTTTCGCTTTGAACCCAGAGATCTCGTTGCAAAAAAGATTAGCACTTGCAATAATAGCGAAGTCTATTGTAACTGCCAACAAAGGTTGCAATTGCACCCCACTTTTGCTTCGCCTCCAAGAGTTCTCGTTGCATTAAACATCTGGTATTTGCAATGTTCGTGAAATTTAATGCAACACAAAACAAACGTAGCAATAGTCCCAACCAAATGCAACAAATGTAAAGGTGGTTGAAATACTACCACACAATTGCAACCAAAATTAATTCTACTGCAACCATTTTGCACCATTGCAATATCATCCACCAATCGCAACAGAGCTTTGCAACACCTTGAAAACCGTTGTATTAAAGCCATGTATCACTACCATTTTTTCGAATGGTTGTAATACAGCCATCTCTAGCAACCAAAATTTCTACGTTGCAATTCTTCGGCGTTGCATTTGACCCAAAACCTTGTAGTGTAGCCATACCTATAGCTCCACCTTAAGTAATAAATGAGGGACATATGGGAGATGAGAGTTTGTGAAATTGTTTAGGATAGCCACTTCAAATAAGAGACATGTGAGGACTTGGAGAAAGATTTTGTCTAATACTTATTGCAGAAATTTTATTTTAAAAGCTTATGAAAACCCTCCGATGGAAGAAAGTAAGTATGGTTGGAATTGAGGATCTCTAGTGAAAGGTATGAGTTGTGGGGTAAGTCTTGAATTGACAATTTTCTAAATGCCCATGTTTACATCATGATCATTGTTCTCATGTTTCTTATATTAAAGATGAGGGATTAACTAACTTGTAAGGAAAGATTTGACGAAGCACGTTTCAACTCCATGTATGAATAATTTTGCAAGCAACTTGCTCGAGGATGAGCAAGATCTAAGCGTGGGGAGATGTTGGCGGTCGATTTTGGTACACCTAGAACACTTATTACACTTTGGTTTGAGCTTTGATTTGGAACTAACCCGCCACTAGGCATACAAATGATGTAACAAGTTCACCTTTGCATGTGCATTTGGAAGTATAATGGTTTTGCAGGAAATCATGCGCTTAATAGGAGAAGCTGAACTAAGTTCGGAGGACGTTATGCAAGAGAATCAAGAAGCTCTGACTGTGTACGAATTTGCTTCCAAAGGTGGCAAGGACCAAGATGCCATGACGAAATATTCCTGAGGACTAAGACGTAAAGACCAGAGTTCATGCAACAAGACCCCCTATCTTGATCGCGGGGATAATGACGTCTAAAGTCCGCATGCGAAGGAGCAGAAAGTCAAAAATGGAAGAAAGGACACGTGGAGGAAGATGGGCCTGAACCGGGCCGAAGTGGACCCAGGCCGGCCAGCCGGCCCACCCTCTTCTGGCCCCGGTTTGGTCCCCTGTTTCTTCGGTGTGAAGTTGATCGAACCCTAAGTCTATGCCGACACCGCCATTCACCAGAGACGTGGATAAAAGCCCCCGAGGTCGACCACATCAAGGTATTCAACTTTTAGATATTCAACCAAGGGAGAGAGCCACATAGAGGAGAGAGGAGGACGCATGAAAGCCGTAGCAAGGTCCCTTTGTCGCCGCCACAAGATGAAGAATAAGGAGATTGGATCTACAAGGGAGGAAGCAAGGCGAATCTCGAGATGAGGAGGAACAACCCTAGTCGTTCTGATGTAGGGATTCCTCTCCCCCGGATCATCTTCCTCGTCGGTCTACATCTACTTCGGAGGATTCTACACCATGACCAGCGCTACAATGTGTAACATTATGGGATAAAATCCTTGTTTGTCCTTGGGGTTGAAGGGAGATCTTGAGTCGTAACCACCGAACTTATGTTTTGTATCTATTTGCTATTATATTCATGTTGATGGTGTGTTAATCTTAATGGCCGGCTGACTTGTTTTGGGGATGCATCGCTCGTAGCTTCATGTATCGTGTTCCTTTTGTTCTTTATATGATTACCGTCGTGTAGTGACAGTACGCGGGAGGGAAAGTATATTGAACTTGGTTCACACATTTAATCATGCATACCTAGAACACATCAACGTCTTGTGCTCCTGTTGTTCGATCACGGATTACCCTCGTGTAGTGACTAGTACGCGAGAGGGAAAGGGTTGGACTCGGTGCACCTTTACCTTTGATAGATTAGATCGGTTTGTGCTTACTAGGTGGTTACATCTCTAAGTGATCCTACATCCCTTGGACAAGCATTCTACATATCTTGGGATCTACATACCTTTATTCTCAATGTTAATCTCTTTAACTTAGATTAGATTAGTTCTTTTCTTATACATACCATCATTTGATAAAGAGCTTTAAATGAATGATATTAGTGCTTAGTCGAGCGTAGCAATCCACTTATTCCATGGATTGATTAACCCTTGGGATACTCTAAGGGAAAAGGTACAACCGATCCGTGCGCTTGCGGTTCGTAAATTGGTGCGTTATTTACCGCCAACATTGCACGCAACATGACTTGATGTTGCGACGAGATTTTTTTTGTTACAGTATTTTTTTAGTGCTACAGTGCTTTGATCTGACGGCTACAGTGTTTCGCTCTGACAAATATGCGTCCGTTTTCTGACCTGCGTCCGGGCACTAGCATTACCCTTGATTGTTTGGAAGAAGAAAAGAGCAGGGCAGACTGGTGGAAAGCGCGATCAGTGGCGGCGGCGGCACACACGGGTAGATGGTGGCCGGGTACACACGGGCGGGAACAACCGCGCTTGGTAACAAAATATTTTGATTTTTGGGGGAAACATGTTAGAACTGCGAAAAATTTGGTCATTCCGCCTTTCATCTAGCTCTTTTGGGTGGGCCTAACATAACATGTGGAGTTCCTGTGAGAGGTGGGTATAGATATCTCTTGGTGAGAATTGTTTTCAATTCTCTCAACTTTTATAATATAGATAAATCATGAACCTTGTTAACTCGCATGCTAGCTAGGCCTAGATGGCCCATAACACACGCTCCTTGATTTGATGTCTGTTGAGTGAGAGAGGAAGTTGAGCCCTATTCTTCTGGACCAGTCATCTGGCCTGGCCAACTGGGAAGTCATTCCGTTAACAACAAAGAAGAGGAGCAAAGTTGTTACTCCCTCCTCTCACTTTTATAAAGCGCGTACATATATTAAGATTCAAACTTTGTAATATTTTATTATTCGTTTGACTATTAATTTTTTATTTTTATGATGTAAGTTTTATATGGTTGGATTTGTTATCAAATACTCCCTCCATACTGGTATTAGATGATGTTTATGACAGCGACCCTGTCTCCAAAGTACAACTTTGACTTCTTTTTTCTATAAAAAATATTTATTGAAAAGTTTTATATGTATATTATTATGAACATATTTTTCAAGATAAATCTATTGATATAATTTTCACATTTCCAAACTCAATGACTTAAAAGTTATTCATGATTCGTATTCTCAATATTTGACCAAAACTTTGTCCAAAACAACATCTAATTGCAATACAGAGGGAGTATACTTCAGCATGATTATAAATTGAGGACCAGGTGTGTCCGAGGACCAGTGGAGGGTCGCTCCTTAGTGATGAGTGATTGACAACGTTGTGTGCACTGATGCTTGGCTCAGTGTGCAGGTACAGGTTGCGGCTTGACTCGTGTTGGTGCAGATGAAGAACAAGCGCGAAAGGTCTTAGCCGTGGTGGCCTCCGGGTGATGGAGAGGCAAGTAGGCTTGGTTATATGGACCCGGTGGCCGATGGGGTCAAGTGCGAGCCATGTGGTGCAAGACTAGCAAGTTGAAGTCATGGACATGGGCCGGTGCAAGGTGGTGGTTCGAGGCCAAAGCTTGCACGCGGGGTTTGGTAGTTTGCCCACAAAACCATCGGTGGACGGTTTCTTGGTTTGGGCCTCAAAACCAAGTCCCGAGGCCCGATGCGACGGAGATGGTGATCCAGGAGCGTCAGGAAGCTTCGAGGCGGCGGGCATGTGGCGTGATCATGGGGCTTGCGTTGAGGCTAAGCAAGTCCGCAGTGGAAGCGTGTCCGCTCGATGAGAATATCCGAAGACTTGACCATATTGCCCCTGAGGGGTGTGTATCTTCATTTTAAGTTGTAGGGGTAGCGTGGTCATTTGCCTCCTCTGGTGGACTTTGTATAAATAGCGGAGAGGTGGATGGCATCTCTCTCCCTTGGACTCTAGGGTTTCCTCCCCCGGTAGATCGCTCTGGACTGCTTCTTTTGAGTATTTCCTTAGGCTAGATTCTTGTACAGACTCTGACCTCTGGATGTATGGAAGAATTTGACGTTGTGATGATTTAACTCTCCTAGTCCCTTGTGATTTTCATATCATTTTCGTAGCTATTTTTGGGGTGTTTTGTTCTTCGCTCGATTCATTGATTTGAGGGGGTTTTCTCTCAGATTTCTTTGAGGGGGTCATCGGTTGATGCCTTGTGCATCTTTAGGGTGTGATCTCGACCCCTCAAACGCCACGAAAATCCTTCGATTCGTGAGTTCTTGGAAGAACATGGTTTCTTAGTGGTTGTTCATGTGATCCGCGATTCTCGGTGATTTAGCAAGTTAGAGGTCGAGATTTTTAGGGCATAGTTTCACCTAGTGACGCTTCTCATCTCCCCCAAATCTTGTCTCAAGAGCTCAAGTGGTTAGGGAGATCCGATGATGAGTTGTTGGGGTTGACCTTCGTGCGCGCCCTGTTTCTGCTCCTGTCCCTGCATGGCGGACCGTCCGCTGGGGTCCTACGGACCGTCCGTGCGTGGCATGTTCTTCGCCAGTTCGTTCGTGTTCGTGCACGCTCGAGTTTCGATCCGTTGAGTTCTGAGTTTTTGTTTGGGTGTGGTTTGTCGGACTTTCCACTAGGTGGGGCCGGACTGTCCGCGAGGCACGGACCGTCCGTGGTGCTTGCCCGGACTGTCCGAATTTCCTCGGTGCGCTACTGGAGGTTCGGTGTTCTTTTTCGGACTGTCCGCCAAGCTTGCGGACTGTCCGCCGTACACCTACGGACTGTCCGGCCTGGACCTCGTAGATTTGGTTAAGTTGTTTGATTCTTGTCTTGTGCTTCCGCTCTTTGATGTGTGGATTGTCTCTAGGACTCGTAGGCTTGTGTGTGCCTAGTCTAGAGCTTCTTTGGTGTGTGTGAGTGATCCAAGTGGCAATCAGGGTATTGGCTGAGTTCATCCTTCGGGAAAGAATTTTTATCGGCTCCCATTCACTCCCCCCCCCCCCCGTCTGGTCGCCTATTCGGTCTTTCAATTGGTATCAGAGATGGTTACATATCTTCGTGATTCTAACCAGTCTTAGATCCAAAGATGAGCGACTATGGTAAGGGGTCGGGTCCTCCGCACTTCGATGGCAAGAATTACCCAATGTGGGAGAGGCGCATGGGCACATTTTTGCGTGGGAAGGAGACTCTGATCTGGGATGTGACCCAAAATCCTAACTATGTCATTCGAGACCGTTTCCTTCTTTCAAGATCGCAGGACATTTTTGAGGCCAACAACAAGGTCGTTGATTACTTGTTCCGTGCTCTCTGTGCCTCGGAGTTTGATCGAGTGTACGGAGAGGATGTGGCCGGAAAGATATGGCTTAACCTTAAGAATGCACATGTTGGCAATGCTCAGGTGCAAGCTTGTTTGTTTGCCACTTACCGGAGAAAGTATGAGAACTTCACTCATCTCCCCGGTGAGTTGACCGATGTGATGTTTCAGCGCTTCACCAGTATTGTGAACAACATGAGGGCCAATGTGACAATGCTCCCATACACAGATCATGATCTAGCTATCAAGCTTTTGCATGGATTGGATAGGTATGTGTGGAGTGCCAAGGTCGAGGCCATTGAGGAGTCGAGCGTGTATGATACATTGACGCTGGATGAGCTGTTCTCTAAGCTCAGGTCTTCGGAGGTGGATCGTGGCCTGAGAGCCAAGAGCGAGAGCCCCACTGATCCTCATAGTTTGGCTCACATCTCAGGATCGAGGACTAATGCTAACTCTGCTGCCATGCAGTTTTCTTTGTCCTATCTTGTGTCCATGCCAGATGAGGACTTTGAGGTGCTGAGCGAGGAGGATCTCACCTTGTTGAGCAAGACGTTTGGGCGGATGTACAAGAGCCGCAAGAACGTGAGGAGAAGCTCGGGGGATGTGCTATCGGTGCGGGAAGCATGGGCACTTCATCGCCGAATGCCCTGAAGCCATGGAGATCAAGAATGACTACAAGGGCAAGCCCAAGCACGACCACAACAAGCACCGCTCCCGGAACGACTACAAGGATAAGCGCAAGGACAAGGGCGAGAGAAGGTCAAAGAAGAGCAGCGGGTACAAGAAGAAGACGGCTCGAGCGATGGTTGCCGGAGCGAGCGACTTCGACTCCACTTCAAGCGACACTTCTTCCGATTCGAGCAGCAATGAAGAGCAAGATCGGTGCAAGGACAAGCGGCACACGGGCAAGAACTTCACTGGCCTCAGCTTCGTCGCACAAGGTGGCTTTTGCGGCAAGGAGCACTCCAAGAAGGGTGGGAAGCACAGCTCAGATTCGAACTCCGACTCCGAGGAAGAGGTACGACATGATCCCAACTTCTTGCTAGAGGAGAATGCTAGGCTGAATGAGTTGCTTGATAACCGTGATGATGTGCTTAGGAAGACCAACAAGAAGAAGAGAGAGTTTCGGTCTTTGCTAGGTGATGCTAAGGACAAGATAGTTGAGCTTGAGTCTTTGCTTGTTGATGCTAGAACTAAGATAGACTCTTTGAAAGCTGCTCCTGTTGTTTCTGATGAGGTTGATTGTAGTGATTGCAATGTTTTCTTGGCTGACTTGACTGCTCTCAAGGAGAAGCATGCCTCAACTCTTGAGGAACTAGATGTGCTTAGGATTGAGTGTGATGAATTGAAATCTAGACTTGCTTTGTTAGGTGCTTGCACTTCTTGTCCTGTGTTACATGCTAGGCTATATGAATCTCATACCAAGATAGTTTCTCTTGAGCCTACATTGAAAGCTCCTATTCCTACATCATGCTCTACCTGTGAAATGCATGCTTTGAAAAACATGGAACTTGCGCATTATGTTGACCGTTTGCAGGATGAGAATGATGAGTTGAGGAAATTAATGGGTTGGTTGTCTGGGCACGAGCCACAGTTGAGTTTGATGTTGGCTGAGTTGAAGAGGTTTGATGGTCAGGCGTTGGGGGCTGGCAAGAGTGATGAGAAGAGTGGTGAGGGAGAAGAGAAAGTTGGAGAGATTCCTATCCCACCACACACTACACCCATGAACAAATTTGTACCCAAGCCAAACCACCTGAGAAACAAGCTAGACACAACCCTAGATCCACCAGTGTTCCCCCACAAGACAGAAAATTACCAGAAACCCATCAAGTTTGTGAGCACCCAGGGAAATATGTTTGGGGGGAAGTCAGGAGAGAAAGCTGTTGAGAAGCCCACAGAGAAGCCACAGCCTAAGCCACAGCCAGTTCGCTTCCATTGTGAGTATTGTGGGAGGGATGGGCATAAGGATAAGTTCTGTTTCAGGAGGAGAAGGGATGAGAGGTTTGCTAGGGAGATGGCAAACAAGGACAGGTATCACCCTTCCCATGGTGTGCCTGAGCCTCGTAGAGGGCCTCTACCTCGAGGTGATGGGTTTGTGCGTACGGTTCCCACTCGTGGTGGTGGAGGTGGTTTTCCTCAGAGAGATAGGCGTGTTGGGTTTGGGCGTGGTGAGTTTGCTGGACGTGCTCCTGCTCGTGACTGTTACGAGTTTAGGAGGCACGATCACAGTTTTGGTTCTCAGAGGGACTACGGGCCACGTTTTCCCCCACGTGGTGCGCGTCCTCCTCTAGTGAGACGTGATAGGTTCTTTGGTGGTAGGCGTGAGAGGGCTCCACCTAGAGGTTTTGATAGGATGGATTTTGCTAACCCTTCTTTTGAGCAAATGGCTCGACACTGGTTTGACTCCTTTGGTACTAACCCCAGTGTTGAGTCGCTTGCTCATTCTCGTTCTCATTTTTGATTTGCAGGTGGGAGGCTTGGAGGACTTTTGGTTGATCGACTTCGGTTGTTCGCGTCACATGACCGGAGATCGTGGGTGGTTCTCCAGCCTCACCCCGGTGAGTACGAGGGAGTACATCACTTTCAGGGACAATGGGAGAGGACGAGTGCTTGTTGAAGGTATGGTGAAGGTGAGTAGCAAGGTGACCTTGAAGAGTGTGGCTTTGGTCAAGTCACTTGGTTTTAACCGGTTGTCAGTATCTCAGTTGCTTGACGAGGGTTTTGAGGTTCGTTTTAAGTCGGGCGCTTCTTGTGTGCTTGATTCTCGAGGCGATCTTGTCTGTACAATCGTCCCCGAGGGTCAAATCTTTCGTGTCAATTTTTCTCAGTCTGTTGGTCCTCCTCGATGCTTTGTTGCTGGTGTTTCGGCAGAGCTTTGGAAGTGGCATAGGAGGCTAGGACACTTGAGCTTTGTGTTGCTTTCCCGCTTGAGTGGTCTAGACCTTGTCCGAGGATTGCCTAAGTTGAAATTCGAGAAGGATTTGGTTTGTGCTCCGTGTCGGCATGGAAAGATGGTTGCCGCTTCTCACCTCTGACTGCGGTCATGACTGAGCGACCTTGTGAGCTGTTGCACATGGATTTGGTTGGGCCAGCTCGTGTGCGCTCTGTGGGTGGGAAGTGGTATGTGTTGGATGTGGTTGATGATTTTTCGAGGTACTCTTGGGTTTTCTTTTTGGAGGACAAAAGCGAGACATTTGGCTTTGTTCAGGATTTGATCTTGAGGTTGAAGAATGAGAGACATGGTGATGTCATTCGAGCTATACGTAGTGACAATGACACGGAATTTAGGAACTCTCATTTTGATGCCTTTTGTGGTGATCTTGGTCTCGACCATCAGTACTCTTCTCCATACGTCGCTTGTTAGAATGGCGTAGTGGAGATGAAGAACCGGACCCTTTGTGAGATGGCTACGATGCTTGATGAGCATAGGACTCCTATGCGTTTCTGGGCCGAGGCGGTCAATACGCTTGCTATGTGTCGAATCGCATTTTCCTTCGTGCTTTCAAGAAGAGGACTTCGTATGAGCTGATGCATGGGCGAAAACCCAAGGTGAGTCACTTTCGTACTTTCGGTTGCAAGTGCTTTATTCTGAAGAAGGGCAAGTTGGATAAGTTTGAGGCTAGATGTTCGGATGGTATTTTTCTCGGTTATGCGATTCACTCTAGAGCATATCGTGTGCTCAATCTTGACACTAACCGAATCATGGAGACTTGCGAGGTAACCTTCGACGAGACACAGCCATGTAGTTCTTCTGCTTTTGAGTGTGCAGGTGACGAGAAAATTGGTGCGAAGATCTTTGAGGATGAGAAGGATGGAGATGAAGAAGAAGATGATGGTTGTGATTCTCCCGCGGCTAATCGTGTACACACTACTTCCACTACGACGATGACGACGATCGAGGATGGTCCATCCACTACACCCACTACGACTGAGGTTGTTCGAGTGGAGGCTGCTGCTGAGGGGGAGATTGTGTCCAGGCGAGAGGCTCCTCGGCGTGTACAGGTGGATCACCCACCAACGACGATCATAGGTGACCTTCATGAACGCACTACACGGTCGAGGTCAAGGAATACTTCTCACTTTGCTCACTCTGCATTTGTTGCTTCGTTTGAGCCTAAAGATATTTGACACGCTTCGTCTGATGCAAACTGGGTGAATTCCATGCTTGAGGAGTTGGAGAATTTTGAGAGAAACCAAGTTTGGGTGTTAGTCGATCCACCGCCAAATTGTCGTCCTATAGGTACCAAGTGCGTGTGGAAGAACAAGGAAGGTGAGAATAGGATGGTTGTGAGAAACAAGTCGAGGTTGGTGGCTCAGGGGTTCAACCAGAAAGAGGGTATAGATTATGAGGAGACATTTGCTCCTGTGGCCCGTTTGGAGGCAATTAGGATCCTTCTAGCCTTTGCCGTGGCTAAAGGGTTCAAGTTGTTCCAGATGGACGTGAAGAGTGCTTTCTTGAATGGGGTGATAGAGGAAGAAGTGTATGTGAGGCAACCATCGGGGTTTGAGAGTGAGAAATATCCACACCATGTATACAAACTCCAGAGAGCGCTTTATGGATTGTAACAGGCACCGAGGGCATGGTATTGTAGGTTGAGAGGCTTTTTGCTGAGCAAAGGGTTTGTGATGGGCACAGTTGATAAGACCCTATTTCTCCTTAAGCATGGAAATGACATGTTGATTGTTCAGATTTACGTGGATGACATAATCTTTGGTGGCACTTCTCATGATCTTGTTGCCAGATTTACAGATGATATGAGTAGGGAATTTGAGATGTCTATAATGGACGAGCTGCAGTTTTTCTTAGAGCTCTAGATCAAGTAGTGCAAGGATGGGACGTTTGTACATCAGGCGAAGTACACCAAGGAAATGGTGAAGAAGTTTGGCATGAACGACTCCAAGCCGCTGACTACACCGTGGGTACCACTATGGCTTTGGATGCGGATGAGGATGGCGAACCCGTGGACCAGAAGGAGTACCGGAGCATGATCGGCTTCCTCCTCTACTTAACGGTGACGAGGCCGGACATACAGTTCAGTGTGTGTTAGTGCGCTCGTTTTCAGACTTCACCGAGGACTTCACATCGGCAGGCCGTCAAGAGGATTTTCAGGTACTTGAACTACACTCCTGAGTTTGGTTTTTGGTATTCTGCCTCCTCGACACTCAGACTTCACGAATTCTCCGATGCTGATTTCGTTGGGTGTCGATTGGACCGCAAGTCTACCTCGGGTTGTTGCCAGTTTCTTGGTTCTTCTTTGGTCTCTTGGTCGTCTCGAGTGTAGCCCAGTCCACTACAGAGGCCGAGTATGTTGCTGCAGCCAGTTGTTGTTCCCAGCTCCTATGGATGACCTACACTATGAGCGATTTTGGTGAGGAGTGCTCCTAGGTTCCACTCTTTTGTGACAGCACCAGTGCCATAAGTGTAGCAAAAAACCCAGTTCTTCACTCCAAGACTAAACATATCGAAGTGAGGTACCACTTTCTGAGGGACAGTGTTGAGAAAGGGAACATTTCTTTGTCCTGTGTACCTACCCAAGATCAGCTCGCCCACATATTCACTAAACCACTTGACCAAGTTACCTTCACACGCTTGCGAGGTGAACTTGGAGTGTGTTTCCCTTTTTAGCTAGATCTTGGAGCTTCTCATGTATATATGTGATATATGTATCATTTGTTGCATTCCATGCATGCATTTTACTTTTTGTACAAAACATGGTAGGATAGCCATATTTGGATCATTTGTGGTAGGATGAGCTTGTCTTATATACTTTGATCACTATGATGTGCTATATGTGAGATATGTGCATGCTTTGGGAATGGTGATGTGAATGCTATGCTCTTGATGGTATTGTCATATATTCATGATGAGATAGCTTCCTTTTTGTGAAAATGTTAAAAATATTTCACTCATGAGTAGATTCTTTTTCATGCTCAATTTGTGCTCAAATGCTTATGTCATGCTTAGTTTGTGCTTGAGTACCATGCTTTTTTCGCTTGGGGTCAAAAACCCATTTTTCATGGTAAATGTTTAGCCCATATGTTCACTTGTGGAGGAGCATAAGCTTCTGTTTGCCGCAAAGGCATTTCATGTACCATGCTTAAATTTGAAAATGAAATTGGTCTATGAATTGCCTTCTGCTTGAAAAATATGCTCATAATCATTTCTTTATGCTTTCATGTATATATCTTAGGTGCCAAACCGTTGTATGATGTCTACCATGAGAAGTCTCTTTTTAAGAAGTAGACACATGGCTCGGTGGCTTTGACATGACATTTAGTAGCTTATGAGCGTTTGCTATGATCTTGTGATGAGAACTTGTGATCTTGTATGAGCTTTGTATGATCTAGTTTATTTTTGCTCAAATTGACCATGGATAGGGCTTTGCTCATGAGATGAATTTTATTTTCAAAAATTGCTTAAAATTGATTTTGGCCATGTCACATGTACCTATGTCTCTACTTTCTTGATGGCAATGCGCTAACTACACCATGTCTACTTTGCTTGCTCTATGTCTCATGTGTAGCATTTTGTTATGCTCTTTGTATATCTGAGAAGCTTGGTACATTGTATATGCTTTGACATGCATTTTTTTCATGATAACAAGGGGGGATTTACAATACCTTGATTCATGCATTATCAACAAGGGGGAGAAATGGTATGCATTTGTGGAGATTTTATGAGATTTTGCATGTGGGGAGAAAATTGAGAAAAAAGATTGCATTTGCTCTGGGGGAGTTTGCATATGTGTAGGGGGAGCTCCTTTAGTTTGCCTGAGTTTTGTGCTTTGTGGCGTGCTCTTTGTGAGCTTTGTTTGTCTCGGTTGTGTTGAGCCGTTGCCCTTGCCTTAGGGGGCCGAGACTTGGTCCGGCGAGTGATCTTGTTTTGGCTTTGGATCACTTGTTGGAGGTTTGTGTTCGTGGTTGCTTTCTTTTTCTTTTTCTCTATGTTGGTTACTATGGATGTTGTCAATGCACTCGTGGAGGGTCGCTCCTTAGTGATGAGTGATTGACAACATTGTGTGGACTGATGCTTGGCGTAGTGTGTAGGTACAGGTTGCAGCTTGACTCGTGTTGGTGCAGGTGAAGAACAAGCGCGAAAGGCCTTAGTCGTGGTGGCCTCCAGGTTATGGAGAGGCAAGTAGGCTTTGTTCGATGGACCCGGTGGCCGATGGGGTCAAGTGCGAGTCGTGCGGTGCAAGACTAACAAGTTGAAGTCATGGACATGAGCCGGTGCAAGGTGGCGGTTCGAGGCCGAAGTTTGCACGCGGAGTTTGGTGATTTGCCCACAAAACCATCGGTGGACGGTTTGGTTTGGGCCTCAAAACCAAGTCTGGAGGCCTGATGCGACGGAGACAGTAATCCGGGAGCGTCGGGAAGCTTCGAGGCGGGGGGCACGTGGTGTGATCGCGGGGCTTGAGTCGAGGCTAAGCAAGTCCACGGTGGAAGCGTGTCCGCTCGATGGGAATATCCGAAGACTTGACAATATTGCCCATGAGAGGTGTGTATCTTCATTTTAAGTTGTAGGGGTAGCATGGTCATTTGCCTCCTCCGGTGGACTTCGTATAAATAGCGGAGAGGTGGATGACATCTCTCTCGCTTGGACTCTAGGGTTTCCTCCACCGGTAGATCGCTCTGGACTGCTTCTTTTGAGTATTTCATTAGGCTAGATTCTTGTACAGACTCTGACCTCTGGATGTATGGAAGCATTCAGCATTGTGATGATTTCCCTCTCCTAGTCCCTTGTTTCGTGTCATTTTTGTGATTATTTTTGGGGTGTTTTGTTCTTCGCTCGATTCGTTGACTTGAGGGTGTTTTCTCTCTGATTTCTTTGAGAGGATCATGGGTGGATGCCTTGTGCATCTTTGGGTGTGATCTTGAGCCCTCAAACGCTGGAAAAATCCTTCGATTCGCGAGTTCTTGGAAGAACATGGTTTCTTGGTGGTTGTTAATATGATGCGCGATTCCCGGTGATTTAACAAGTTAGAGGTCGAGATTTTTGGGGCATAGCTTCACCTAGTGACGCTTCTCATCTCCCCCAAATCTTGTCTCAAGAGCTCAAGTGGTTAGGAAGATCCGGTGATGAGTTGTTGGGGTTTACCTTCGCGCGCGCCCTGTTTCTGCTCCGGTCCGTGCTTGGCGGACCGTCCGCTGGGGTCCTGCGGACCGGCCACGCGTGGCGTGTTCTTTGACAGTTCGTTCGTGTTCGTGCGCGCTCGAGTTTCGATCCGTTGAGTTCCGAGTTTTTGTTTGGGTGTGGTTTACCGGACTGTCCGCCAGGTGGGGCCGGACTGTCCGCGAGGCACGGACCGTCCGCGGTGCTTGTCCGGACTGTTCGAATTTCCTCGGTGCGCTACTGGAGGTTCAGTGTTCTTTTTCAGACTGTCCACCGAGGGTCCACGGACTGTCCGCCAAGCTTGCGGACTGTCCGCCGTACACCTGCGGACTGTCCGGCCTGGACCTCGCAGATTTGGTTAAGTTGTTTGATTCTTGTCTTCTGCTTCCGCTCTTTGATCCGTGGCTTGTCTATAGGACTCGTAGGCTTGTGTGTGCGTAGTCTAGAGCTTCTTTGGTGTGTGTGAGTGATCCGAGTGACAATCGGGATATAGGCCGAGTTCATCCTTCGTGAAAGAATTTTTATCGGTCCCCATTCACTCCCCTCTTCTTTATCGCCTATTTGGTCCTTCATAAATTTATAATCATAAGAGATACAAATATGTGTTAAATGAATGGCCAAAGCGACAACCTTCTGTGTCTGTTTTTCTAGCAAGACCTTCTGTCTTTTGAGAGCCTACCCATGGAGTACTTAGGCCCTCTTTGGCCGCGCTCCTGCAGAGGCCAGAGCTGGAGCGGAGCAGGCGGAGGTGTGTTTTTTACTCCGTGCGCTCCTCTTGTTTCCCAGCAAAATAGCTCCTCCTCTCCCATATCTGACAGCAGAATCACTTCGCCTCTCCAGCTGTTTGGTGCAGCTCCGGCCAAAAGAGCTCCATGAGCCGTTCGTGGAGCTCTCGCAAAGAGGGCCTTACGTAGTGTATCTAACGTCTGATTTGCGGCTTGCCATGAAACCTCTCAACACCTCCTAAATTATGCTACAAAACTTTTTTAAATAAAATATAAAAGACCCTGAGATACTGGATCAGTAATGGTGAGCGCATCAGTACGTGCCGGCAGTGCTGGACCACGTGAGGCAGAGAGTACTGCTAGTCTGCTACCATTGCTACACACAGGCGGAGATCGCGTTCGATCAGGCGTATCTCACCGCAGTCATTCTTGGGCCATGGCTAAAAAATAGTAAAAGTAACGGTTCTAACTTCTGTAGCATTCATGTAGCACGTTTCGTTTGTTTGTGGTAAATATTATCCTATCATGGGGTAATTAGGTTCAAAAGATTCATCGCGTGATGTACTCCCTCCAGTTTGGTAAAGAAAGTCGTTTAGGACATCGACACGGTCTCCGAAGTACAACTTTGACTTCTTATTTTTATAAAAATAATCATTAAAAACTAACATATGTATACTTTTGTGAAAGTATTTTACAAGACAAATCTACTTATATAGTTTTCACATTTCCAAACTTAACGACTTAAAAGTTATTCATGATTTATATTCCTAATGTTTGACTCAAACCTTGTCCAAAACGACTTTTTTTACCAAACCGGAGGGAGTACAACAGAACTGTGTGATTAGTAATTTTTTTTACCTACATTTACTGCTCCGAACATATGTCTTTTAGTATATTTAATGTGATGTGATGGAAAGAGAGTTGAAAAAATAGCAAATTTTTGCCATCTAAACGAGGCCTTCCCTGAGGCCAGCGTAAATGAGCCCAGTCCGTAGCCATGGCACCGGCACGAGGCCAGCAGCACTCAGCAATCAATCACTCCCAAGGTCAAGGACACACACGACACAACTAACCTCTCCGTTCCAACGTGAACGGTGAACCCCTCCTCCCTCACACTCTCCTCCGCAACTGCACGCGTTGCTACTGAAACAAAAAAATGCCACGAGAAAACGAGAGGAAGTCTGAACATTGCAATCCCGATTCGATGATGAACAGAAATTCTGAATCAATCAGTGATTCAGCGACGTGCCGCTTTGGGAAATACCGCATGTTTGGGGAGGACGCCTGTGCAAAAAGACATTCTCCTCTCCTCTGTCCCGTCCCGTCTTCTCCCAGGGCAGGCAGGTAGGCCCTCAAAAGTGCAGCCTCCGCGGCTGCTCCCTCCGACCCCACTCCTGCAAAGCCTGTGCAGAAAGCAGCGTCGCCTTCCCCTTCTACGCTACCGGCCAGTCTTCGTGGAATTTTTTCAAAATAGCTTTTCCCAAAAACTATTTCGAAAACTATTTCCGAAACGTCGCCTTCCCCTTCTACGCTACCGGCCAGTCTTCGTGGAATTTTTTCAAAATAGCTTTTTCCAAAAACTATTTCGAAAACTATTTTTGAAAATAGACCTAAAACTCGGCGTGAGGAAGACGAGCGCCGATGTCAGTTGCTTGACGTGGATCGATCTCACGCCGAGCGTTGCCACGTCATAGCTAACGTGGCTACTGCGTCGAAGCTCGGCGTCAGTCTTTTTAACGTCAAATTTAGTCACTCGGCGTTTCATGTCCTCACGCCAAGCTATAGTGCCACAACTGACAGCGTTATCTCTTCCCGACTCCCTCTCCTCCTCTCATGTCTTCCTTTCTTTTCCTCCTCTCTCACCTTCTCCTCGCGAGGCGACTGGGGCAATCGCTCACCGCAGTGGGGCGGCAGTGCACCGCCGTCGGCTACACCCGGCGTGGAGTGAGGCCGGGTTCATCCGCGGCGGCCGGATCTACGCCCGGCTCAGGTCGGGGTCGGCGCGCAGCGGCGGGCTGTCCCCCGAGCCATGGTGGAGTGACGCGCGCGGGCCGACCGGGGGAAGCAGCACCACCGGCACTCCCCGAGCCCGCTCCTCGCCTGGCACTCCCCGAGATGGCGGCGGCGGCTCCTCCTCCTCCGAGATCCACGATGGCGGCGGCGGCCTCGAGGGAGAACTGGGGGCAGAGGAGCATGCGGCGTCGGTGTCACATTCTTGATCTTCCATGGCCGCCGTCACGCTCCTCGCGCTCGGTAACGGCGCGCCCGACGCGTTCGCCTCGGCCGCCGGGATGCCCAGGGCGGGGCTCGCCGCGATCCTCTCCGCGGGGGCCTTCGTCTCCGCCTTAGTCGTCGGCGCCGTCGCGCTCATCGCCGCGCCCTTCGCTGTCCCGTCGGCGTCCTTCTCGCGGGAAGTCTTCTTCTACCTCCTCGTGGCGTCCGGGCTCTTCTACATCTACCTCAGCGCCGAGATCTTCCTGTGGCAGGCCGTGGGGCTTGTCCTCGTCTACGTCTTCTTTGTGGAATTAGTGTTCTACATGGATTTGGGTGGTGACGACGGGAAGGCAGTGGCCAACTCCGCCGTGGAGCTGCAGATGGTGAATGGCATCACCGGCCGTGCGGCCACCGACTTGCCGGTAACAGTGGAGGATCACAAGCGACAGGAGCCTCCTTCGTGTACGGTGCTCAGGAAGGTATGCATCAAACAACTCGCAGTTTGTTTGAGTGTTTCCTTTGAGTCATTGTTAATGTCCAGTATGTTGGTAGAAATACCAGTTGCTCGAGACAACAATTCCAGTGTTTACGGACTGTTTGTTTCAGATGTCTGCAGATTGAACATACTTGCCTGAAACTTGTTGGTTTGTTTATCTGCAACTTTCATCACTTAGTTGACTTTGCCCCCTTTTTTTCTGGAGTGCCTTTGGCTTTTGATTGGAACATTAGTGACTGGATTCCAATGTGGGAACCAGACGATCATATTACTCCAAGCAGCAAATGTTTAGGAGGAATTTCAGCAGATGTTTAGGATCAATTTCAGCAGCCTGTATGGAACTAACAATTTCTTCATTATAATATCAGTAGGCAAACCTATCTTTTTTGAAAACGAGATTAGGCATACCTATCATATTCTGATCCTGGTAGTACTAATCCACTAGTTCCTTGGTGGTACGGTGGTACCCTCATTGCAGCTTTGCTACTACTACTAGTTCTCAAGGAGGTCCAATTGCATAGTTCAGACACTTCTAAACGAAGCACCAAACCTAGCCAATCAAAGCTTCTAATAGGCAAAATGAATGTTTTTGCATTGAAATATTTTTTTTTCAGATCTTGTTTAGGGGAATGTAATTCAAGCATAATTATGATTTATGGATCACTTTGATAGTAGTAAAATCTTAGATCTGATAATTCACAAAGTGATGCAAATATTTTGATACCTTAGAAATCTACCGAATTTCACAAGATCCGCTCTGGCTATTTTTAATAATTATGTCCTCCCACTGGTATTACAATGTGTTTTGATCTGTACTATTTGATTGTAAGTAAACATTACTGAAATTTAGTACTGCTAGCTACAAAACTCTTAACACATTTAGTACTTGTATTACATGCTCCGATTTCTAAATTTCTGCTTTATGATTTACTTTAGGGACCACTTTCATTTGTTAATCACTATAACCTTTTGATGATACAGAGTTGCAGAATGCTTCAAATTTGAGTGCAGTAGTTTGGACAGAACCAGGCCACATTTAAAAGACTTGATGACTGCAGTAGTTGGAACTGAACCTGGCCAGTGATCATATCCAGTGATCATCAATGATCAATGCATCCAACATTTGCAACCAAAATAGTGTCCTAATCTACAATTTTGTAGTTCCTTTAAGTGGTGACCTGTGGGTATGAGCTTATATGTAATCTGGTATATATTTGAGTGTGAATTCTTAACTTTTAATTAGTTGTAAAGAACCATATTCAGTGTTCAGGTGCTGATTCTTGTGGTGACGAGCAAAGCTCTTTGAGGATTGTGTTACTAGCTACGTAAGTTGTGTTGCAAATGAAAGCTGGCTTCAGCGGTATTGTTAGAGAAACGGTGGGATTTCTCTGGGCTAGGAGGCAGCTGTTTGCCACCGATACACATCCTGGTCAAAGTTGAAATGCTACTTAGCTTGTATGCATGGTTTGTCAGTTGTCACCTTGGCGTGTGTACACATGACGCCGAGGTTCATGACCTCGGCATTAATTCTCAGAACGCCGAGCTTCGGCCGGCGCCACAAAATGTACAAGTCCTGGATACCTCGGCGCTAGAGCCGGCGACGCCGAGGTCTGTGGCTCGGCGCTAAAGGCCCGAGTGCCGAGCACCCTGCCATGCAGATATTATTTTTAAAAAGGTGAAGTTTAATTCGCTTTTGCAGGTTATTTTCAGGGGAGCTTACTGGCTACGCTTTTGGGCCCAGCTGCAGCATAAGGAGCAGGCTAAGGATACCCTCATCGCCATGAGCAGAAATTTAGAAGTCGTTGCTCTTCAGATTGCTAATAGAGGATGGAACAATTTTTACCGTTTACCTTAGTCGGGGCTTGTTGCCCGTTTCTGCTTTTTTCACCCTTTTGTGGACGGTTCCTTTAAACTCTGTTTTATTGGGCTGTGTACATCTTCGGATGTAGAGGCCGGATTTAATTATCCAATTTCTAAAAAAAAAATGCAGGTAGGAGGCGTCAGCTCGGCGCTGACGTGGCAGGGGCTCGGCGCTAGATCCCTTAGTGCCGAGCTGCTGACCTCGGCGCTCGTCCCCCTCACGCCGAGCTTTGTGTCCATTTTCGAAAATAATTTTCTCAGGAGTCTATCTGTAGATATAGTTTGCACGAAGGGCTATTTTGAAAAAATTCCACCCAGTCTTCCCCTGGTGCCCCGCTCTGTCACCTTTGACTCCCCCATTCCAGTCTCCTCCCCCCAGACCACCACTGGCCAAGCACCCTGCACACTTCACTTCAGAGTTTCAGACAGTCCAAGAACAGCAACAAGAGAGGCGCCTCTTCTCCCTCGCTACTTCGCTCGCCTTGAGGAGAGGAGAGGTAAGGATCGTTCACCGGAGGCTGGCGGCATGGTGAGGTCGCTGCCGCTGTTCTTGCTGCTGCTGCTGCTGCTCTCCGGAGCCGGCTTCGGCGGCGGCGTACGGCTCGGCAATGGCGGCTACGAGGACTGGAGGCTCGGCACCGCCACCTACGTCAAGGAGTCCCAGTCGCACCCGCTCAACGACGGTACGCGCCTCTTTGCGTTTCCCACTTTCCCTCACCATCGTAATCGTAGCAGTAGCATCAGGAAATCAGCGTGCAAATGGCACCGAGAAGTTGCAGTCTAGCACTAGCAGAGGAGTGGTAGATTCAGAGATGGAACTTGACTTCTTCCCTCCCCTTTCTTGAGAAAGATTTGAGTGATTCTTGGGGCTGGACAAGGACATGAACATTCCAAGCATGTTCATGGAGTAGCAGATGGTAGCAGCATTGTCTCGATTCGTGAAAGGTACTCCGGAAATAATATTATTTTTTCTCAAGAGCGTCGATGGTAGTGCACTAGTGCTGTCCTTAACAGTCAAAAGAAAAGGGGCGGGGTAATGTAATGGAGTACAATTCCGGCGCTAAATGGGCTTTAAATTTTTGTGATCTTTTCCTTTTGAGAAAGTTGTAGTTGGGGCACATTGAATGGGTGCTTTGACAAAAGTCTAATTTATGAGAGGCAAGCAAGTACTGCTACTACAGTGGAGTAAGATTTTTTCCTTACTGTTTACCCTGTGTTACTGTTTATACAGCTCATGGTGGATGCTTGCATAGAGTAATTTCTATCATAGAAAGCTACTAGAAAACAACATATTGGCGGACAATCCTTTCATTGCAACTGTACTTCAGCTCTTGAATTGATACAGGCTAAAAACGCCAGTTTGGAACTGTCCTAATTTCGTAGCAATTTCGTTTCAAGCATTTCAGTTGTCACAAATCGAGAACATTTTTCACTCCAGTGTCTTTTAAAAAAAATTGATACGAAAACCGCTACTCATTGCAGTTGCAGGTTTGTAGTGCCTGATGATGTCTGATGCAATGATTCCTGCAGGTGGCGGCGCCTGCGGGTACGGCGACCTGGACATCTTCAGGTACGGGCGCTACACGGCGGGCCTGAGCGCGGCGCTGTTTGGGCGCGGGGGCGCGTGCGGCGGCTGCTACGAGCTCCGGTGCGTCAACGACATCCGGGCGTGTCTCCGGGCCAGCCCCACGGTGGTGGTGACGGCGACGGACTTCTGCCCGGCCAACATGGGGCTCGCCGACGAGGCCGGCGGCTGGTGCAACTTCCCCCGGGAGCACCTCGAGCTGTCTGAGGCCGCGTTCCTCCGCGTCGCCAAGGCCAAGGCCAGCATCGTGCCGGTGCAGTTCCGTAGGTACCTTACATGCCTGATCTTGAAATGCTCACTATTTCAAAATTTGCATTCTCCAATGCTCACATTTTTTACAAGAACACGCTGAAGAACCACGCATCGGAATTGTGTTAGCGATACTTCTTAATAGGAGAAAAACAAACGAGTCTCGATAAGAAGCATTGAACTTCTCGCTGCCCTGTCCCGGCAAATTACCATACTTCAACTTGCCTAAGACTGAATAATGAACATGCAGAGCCATGGCACATGGCTCGCTATCATTCTTGAGCTGTGCATTCGGTGTGTTTTTTAAGCCTGCCGCTGCGCTGCCTTTTGCGAAAGCCCAGAATGATGTTGGATGATTAGAATTGGATCGTAGAATATGCGGATGGATGTCTGAAGCTGCTTTGGGATGATGACCAGTGGATATGATCATAGGAAGCATCAGGGTCTAGAAAAGCAGAGAGAAAAACGCCAGCTTTCAGTCAGTGCTCCCTTTTTGTTTTCAAATCTGACTTCTGTCGTTCATTATGAGCACCCTCCCCGTTTTCAGACAAATGCTATGAGTGTATTCCAACTGCTGCAAGAGTATACTGCAAGTATCCTTTTTGTCCCAGGGATACAAAATTAAGTTATCCTGCCACTAGCACCAACTGATAACCTTCCTTCTTTTCCTATAAATCACCTAATCATCACTTTCAAAAGGTGGCAATTCCACTATGATCGTTATCATAAACTAATGTTCTTTACCTTTCCTGAATATGTGATGCAACTGAAGTACTGAACACAGTTGGTGCTGATGCAGGGTGAGCTGCGACAGGGCGGGCGGCATGCGGTTCACGATCACCGGCAGCGCGCACTTCCTGCAGGTGCTGATCACCAACGTGGCAGCGGACGGCGAGGTGGCCGCCGTGAAGGTGAAAGGATCGCGGACGGGGTGGATCCCGATGGGGCGGAACTGGGGCCAGAACTGGCAGTGCGACGCCGACCTCCGCAGCCAGCCACTGTCGTTCGAGGTCACCGGCGGGAGGGGCCGGACGGTCACCGCGTACAGCGTCGCGCCGGCGGACTGGATGTTCGCGCAGACGTTCGAGGGCAAGCAGTTCGTCGAGTAGAGCAGATGCTGCCGGAAAACTGCGCTCCTGCGGTGATTTGTATGTATAGAATTATACACGGGCGGGTTCTTGCTGGATTTCATGTTGGGAGTTTGACCCAAGAAGATGAAATGTATTGGATGGCAAAAGAATTCCTACCTCATTATATAATATTTTGAAGCTTTGTTTTTGAGAAAAGTGATAATCCCAATATGTGCATTAAGAGAAGGACATCGCACCGTGCAAACAAGCATCACTATGCAAGCACATGTGAGAGAGCACACTGAACAGCAAAATAGCTTGCTTTGCTTCCAAGCATCCATCCATCCATGGCTGGCTTTTACAGGCCGGAAACACACAATTTACAGCCTGAGAAACTTTGAGTTGAGCGGTGCGTGTTGGTGTCCCAATCCAGCCCACCGGAGTTGTATGGTGTGCGAACCTGAGTTGTTTGGGTACCACCCCTCTAGTGCGGTCGATTGACCGGAGTTGTATGGTTTCGGTCCGGTTTTCCTTATAAACTGGGCCAACTTTTTCTAATAAAAATTCGGAAAAGCGTAAACTTTCGCCGTCCATTCAAAAAAAAAACAGCAAAGTTTCGCGAGCTCGAAGCCCTTACAAAAGGAGTAGCTGATCCTTGAATTTAGGACTACACAAAAGCCTGCTATGTTCTTGTACTCCCTCCGTATCAACCTCCATGCAAAAAGCATTTTACCAGGTACCATCTGGGCGTAAAAAAAGACACCAATCAAAGAGTGATGTGAAAATATACGGAAAGAGCTGACTGAAATTTACTCAAGTATAATCTTTAAGGCCTATGTTGACTGAAAAAAAGACAGTCTTACTGTGCATTTCCTTATAAGACCTTGGAGGGCCCCTTCTTAACCTCTTTAACGTAGGGCGAGAGGCATTATCCTCTGTTTGTAAGGAGGCGCCTTCAAAAACTTCTGAAAGAACTCAGAAAAAGAAAAGAAGAACAAAAAATGGGTTCAAGTCATGCAAGATTATCAATTAAAAAGCAAAGGGTGCTTCAGCCACACAGGGTTAATACCGTCACTGGTGATTATGTGCTCTGATGGGGTACCATTTGAAGACAAATTCTCCTTGTTGGCAGTTGCTGGGGTAGCCTGGAGTACAAAACATGGTTAAGCCTGGGTTTTACCATGAAAAAGAAATACATTATACAGTTTCAATTTTTAGTTACCTTCACATGTTCCTTCTTCCCTCTGTTTGCTTTCCGGACAGCCCTATTTTGCTCTTCATAGCCAGATCTATCCTCACCTATATTGATGGTGCCACGTGCCATTTTTTGCTGTTCAATATCACATTTCCCATTGAAGGGTGGCATGTAGCAAAACCTGAAATTGAGATTTCCAAAGCTTAAGCATGTTGAAAAATATCAGAATAAATAAGTCATACATACAATTCTGAAGTCCTGTAACTCTAATGGTACAAGAGTATTTAAAAAATAACTTGAATGGATCAATGACTTCCACAGCAATCTTTAGCCAGGAAATATGCAATGCCCTAAAGAAACAATAGATTTAGTTGTCTATGAGAATTGAGTATGAGAAATCATAGAAGTGCACAAGATTTCCTTAGTGTGTAAAATAAACTATCACTAATAAAAGTGCTCTAATGAAGTTAGGACGCAAGACACTCAGGGTAGACAAGGAGGCCATGATTTGCCTGATACAAACCATTCAACTGGCAGAGTTTTATTTCTTTTGAAGCCAGCATTCAACACTCTCCATTTACGACATCTGTAGCACTGAACCCAATAATCCTTATCCTTGTAGCCCTCACCTCCTTTTCTCTGGATGAAGAATGTTTACTAGAGTGAAAACAGCTTTTCAAACATATTAAGTAATTTCAGAATGATATGAAATAATCTACATTTAGAACTTAGTAAACATATATAAACCATTTAGCTCTTGAAGCTTAAATAGGAGAAAGGATCAGAAAGATCACCTCATCCATAAAGGTTCATGTTATACTAATATGAATATCTAGATTTCATGTGCACTAAGGCACACAATTATCTACAGATGTTTTCCGGTATAAACAAAATATTCAATCCATACCACTTCAATATTGTCATAATTTGTATCCCAGTACTCATCCACTTTCCTACCGAGCCACTCCTCCAGTTTGGCATAAATTTCACAATCTTTAAATCCTTGTTTGTTGTTGAGAACCCATGATCTTCCATCATCTTCATCCTGTAAAAAGAAAGACAACTTAATTCCCCGTGGGGACAACTGAACTTCACAGCACTATAAACAGTGTAGTAAAGCCAAGACACTGAAAAGAATACCATGAGCTCTGTAATATCTGCAACTCCTATTAGACCACGTCCTGTGTCCACACTATGCTTTTGGCCTCCAACTCGTTTGTAAGGCTGAAAAGTAGAAACACAACCAAACGTAAGGTGAAATAGTGTAATTATGAAGAGATAAGATATCATACAACTATGCAGTACAGAACACAAAAGCCAACTATTGCAAATAGTATGCAACGTCAAAACAAACATCTACAGCTAAAAATGCTCAAGCTAACTCCTGCAAATAATGGTTACATTTGACATGTATATCCAAGCTCAACACAGGCTAAGCTGAAATTCACTCTCCAAAACTACTGTAGCATGCACTGTGACTAATTTTTTTCTCGAATACAGACGAGAACTACTACAACTCCGCCTATGTTGACTGGAAGACTTTCATAAGTTGTCTCAACATAGCCGGTCCCAAGCCCGGATAAAGGAGGAGGGGGTGCGTTAGGTTTGGCGAACCAGCATCTATTTCAGCCATTCTCATGGACATGAAACCCATAAGAAATTCATTGGGGCGTAACCCTCTTAGCGACGCGCTACATCGGAGCCCGGGTGTGGTGTTAAATGGGCAAGGGCCAGGCCGTCATCCCCTTGATGGCGCGTCGTATCGTGACCTGGGTACGATGAAAAATGAGCAAGGGTCGGGTTGTTGCAACCTTAGTGGCGCGCTACATCGGCACCCGGATGTAGTGAAAAATGAGCAAGGGTCTTCGCACTTCCCTCGACGGGTGCGAAGGGTAAGGAAGTTAGCCGAGCCCACTAGGATTCGCCTAGGTAGTTGGAACGTAGGGTCCCTTACGGGCAAGTTACGAGAGCTAGCTGATGCAGCAATTAGGAGGCGTGTAAATATTCTTTGCGTCCAGGAGACTAGGTGGAAGGGCCAGAAGGCGAAGGAGGTGGAAGGTACTGGCTTCAAGCTTTGGTACACGGGGTCAACATCGGGTACGAATGGTGTGGGCATCCTGATCGATAGGAGACTTAAGGATGGAGTCGTAGAGGTCAGGAGGCAAGGCGACCGGATTATCCTAGTCCGGCTGGTAGTCGGAGATTCAACTCACAGTGTGATCAGTGCCTATGCCCCCCAGGTGGGTCTTAGTGAGAGCACCAAGAGGCAGTTTTGGGAGGATCTGGATAGCATGGTTAGTACCGTGCCTATCAACGAGAAACTCTTTATAGGAGGAGACCTCAACGGCCATGTGGGTGCGACTAATGTAGGATTTGAGCGGGTGCACGGGGGGTTCGGGTTTGGCACTAGGAACCAAGAAGGGGAGGATGTTTTGAACTTCGCGCTAGCCTACAACCTTTTGTTGGCGAACACCCTTTTTAGGAAGAGGGAATCTCATCTAGTGACCTTTCATAGTGGTCAACGTTCGAGCCAGATCGACTTTATCCTTGCAAGGAGGAAGGATAGACGTGATTGTTTAGATTGTAAGGTGATACCTGGGGAGTGTGTTGTCCCTCAGCACAAACTTGTGGTGGCGGACTTTCGTTTTCGGGTACGTGTCCACCGGGACAAACGTGCCAAGACTGCGAGAACGAAGTGGTGGAAGCTTAGAGGGGAAGCTGCGCAAGCGTTTAAGGAGAGGATGCTAGGCGATGGGCCTTGGGAAGAAGGAGAAGACGCGGATGACATGTGGCTAAAGATGGCCACATGTGTTCGGAAGGTGGCTTCAGAAGTGTTTGGTGTTAGTAGGGGGTGGCAAACAGGAAGCGAAAGACACTTGGTGGTGGAATGATGAGGTGCAAAAGGCTATTAAGGAGAAGGAGTGTTTCAAGCGCCTACACCTTGATAGGAGTGCAGCCAACATTGAGGGCTATAAATTAGCGAAGAGGGCTGCGAAGCGAGCCGTGAGTGTAGCGAAGGGTCATGCGTATGACAACCTTTATCAGCGGTTAGGCACGAAGGAAGGGGAGAAGGACATTTATAAGATGGCTAGAATCCGCGAGAGGAAGACAAGGGACATCAACCAAATCAAATGCATCAAGGATGGTACAGATCGGCTCCTGGTGAAGGACGAGGAGATTAAGGACAGATGGCGAGAATATTTTGACAAGCTGTTTAATGGGGAGAGTGGCGGTAGCACATTGGAGTTGGATGACTTATTTGATGATACCAGCAGACGCTTTGTGAGGAGGATTCAGGAGGAGGAGATCGAGGAGGCCTTGAAGAGGATGAAGGGTGGTAAAGCAATGGGCCCTGATGGTATCCCCATTGAAGTGTGGAGATGTCTGGGTGCTAGAGCGGTAGTATGGTTAACTAAGCTTTTTAACCTCATTTTTCGGGCAAATAAGATGCCTGAGGAATGGAGAAGAAGCATATTAGTGCCAATCTTCAAGAATAAGGGAGATGTGCAAAGTTGCACAAACTATCGTGGGATTAAGCTGATGAGTCATACGATGAAGCTCTGGGAGAGGGTTATCGAGCATCGCCTAAGAGTGACGAGTGTGACCCAAAACCAGTTTGGGTTCATGCCTGGAAGATCGACCATGGAGGCGATTTTCCTAATACGACAGTTGATGGAGAGATATAGGGAGCAGAAGAAGGACTTGCACATGGTTTTTATTGATTTGGAGAAGGCGTATGACAAAGTGCCAAGAAATGTCATGTGGTGGACCTTGGAAAAACACAAAGTCCCAACGAAGTACATTACCCTCATTAAGGATATGTACAAGGATGTGATGACATTTGTCCGGACATGTGATGGTGACACCAGTGACTTTCCAATTAAAATAGGACTACATCAGGGGTCAGCATTAAGCCCTTATCTATTTGCTTTAGTGATGGATGAGGTCACAAGAGATATACAAGGTGATATCCCTTGGTGTATGCTCTTTGCTGATGATGTGGTGCTAGTGGATGAGAGTAAGGCAGGGGTAATTAGGAAGTTAGAGCTTTGGAGGCACACATTAGAGTCGAAAGGTTTCAGAATTAGTAGGACCAAGACCGAGTATATGATGTGCGATTTTAGCACGACTAGACATGAGGATGGAGATGTTAGCCTCGATGGGCAAGTGGTGCCTAAGAAGGATACCTTTCGGTATTTAGGATCGATACTACAGAAGGATGGAGACATTGGTGAAGATGTTAGGCATAGAATTTCAGCCGGTTGGCTGAAATGGCGCCAAACTTCTGGCGTCCTCTGTGACAAGAGGGTGCCACAAAAGCTAAAAGGCAAGTTCTATAGAACGGCGATTCGTCCGGCAATGTTATACGGTGCAGAGTGTTGGCCTACAAAAAGGCGACATGTGCAGCAATTGAGTGTAGCGGAGATGCGTATGTTACGCTGGTTCTGTGGGCACACAAGAAGGGATAAAGTCCGAAATGAAGATATTCGGAATATGGTTGGAGTGGCGCCAATCGAGGAGAAACTGATGCAGCATCGGTTGAGATGGTTTGGACATGTCCAACGGAGGCCCCCGGAGGCTCCAGTGCGGTGTGGTGCCCTAAAGCGGGTAGATAATGTAAAGAGAGGTAGAGGCCGACCTAGACTGACTTGGGATGAGTCGGTCAAGAGAGAACTTAGGGAGTGGAACATTTCCAAGGAACTAGCTATAGATAGGAGCGCCTGGAGACTAGCAATCAATATGCCTGAACCGTGATCTTTGCTTCCCACTACTTTCTTTTCTTTTTTCTTTTCTTTTTCTGTTTTGTGCTTTTTTATGTCCCCTATCCTTATTTTTTGTGGGTTTCATATCTAGCCTACCCCAACTCGCTTGGGACAAAAGGCTAAGTTGTTGTTGTTGTTGTTGTTGTACAGACGAGAACTACTGCAACTGTTAATACTGTAGTAACAGCAACTCTCACCTCTATTAGACGACCATGCCAATACAAGAAAATTCCACAATTCATTCTATCATATTCCACACTGCTCATCCCCAGAGTTAATTCAATAGTCTTTCCCATGACTTCACCAGATATGATAGAAGTCTTGTTAAGGGCCTCTGCCAAGGGGCGGCTTTCGACCTACCAAGAAAAGAGCCTAACAAATAAAAATAGGAATGTAAATACAACATAATGTAGAAACAAATATGGCACGTGACATTTACCAAAGATCCTTGGACAAAGATCTCCATACAAGGATCCAGGAACATAACCTCCAAATAAGACTGAAGAGAGTAGTCCAGTGGCACCTATGTAAGAATAAGACCAAAAAAGATGGGGTCTGATTGCACAGAAAGAATCAACGATGTTGAATTAAGAAGCATTGCTAGTAATGACTATGACAAAAGATGATGATTCAGTTCCTTCCGATTCACAGTTGAGTAAACGATTCGGAGTACTCGATGTGGCTGTTAGAAAGGATATTACCAAGTCCTCATAAGCTACTAAAAACTTATAATATTAAAAGGAAAAAGTTCATTTTTCACCATCCAACTATAGGCTAAGTTTGATTTTGGCAATCGAACTCCAAAACCAGAAATCTTTGACCATCCAACTGTCAAAACCGTTTAAATTTGACTATCGAGCTGTTTTGATGGGTGGTTTTAAATTTTTTATTTACGATTTAGTCCTTAGATCTTAAAATGATTATTACTTTTTGTCCGTACCTCCGATTTAGGTGATTCTTGCGATCACACATTCATAACGGTGAGCTTTATCTTTTCAGATGTTATTTATACTATTTTATAACTATTTGTTATATTAACTTTATCTTTTCAGATGTTATTTATACCATTTTATAACTATTTGTTATATTATTCTTATGTTGTGGTGTAATAATAATAATATAAGAAAAGTAAAATAAACAGTTACAAAATAATATGAACAACATTTTAAAAGATAAAGTTCATCGTTATGAATGCATAACCAGAAGAATCACTTAAATTTGAGACATGAGCAAAAAAAACAGTAACCATTTTAAGATACGAGGACAAACTGTAAATAAAATGATTAAAATAGTTTTTGAATCTTAAAATGATTTCAATTTTTTTTTCTCATATCTCCGATTGAAGTGATTCTTATGGTCATGCGTTCATAACGATTAGCTTATCTTTTAAAATGTTGTTCACATTACTTTGTAACTATTTATTTTACTTTCTTATTTTTTTACACAACATAAGAATAAAACTCATTATTATGAACGCGTGACCACAAGAATCACCTAAATAGGACGTACGAGCAAAAAGTACTAATCATTTTAAGATCTAAGGACTAAATTGTAAATAAAAAATTTAAAATCACTACACAACATAAAAATAAAACTCATCATTATGAACGCGTGACCACAAGAATCACCTAAATCGGACGTACGAGCAAAAAGTACTAATAATTTAAGATGTAAGGATTAAATTGTAAATAAAAAAATTAAAACAACCCATCGAAACAGCCCAATTGCCAAATTTGAACAGTTTTGAGAGTTGGATTGTCAAAGATTTCCGATTTTGAAGTTTGATGGCCAAAACCAAACTTAGCCTATAATTGGATGGTCAAAAATAGACTTTTTTCCTATATAAAATGCCATAGGCCCTGTTTATTTTCACTTTTCTCAACCATGCTTGAATTATAATCTAAGCAACAATTTTCTCGCTTTTCACTTCTTGTAGTTCAAAACTTCAAATCTCTAAAGTAGCTTACCACATAAGCAAGAATTTAGAAAATAAGCAAGGTGTTTGGTGGGATTACAGCTTATTTTCACCGATAAGCCACTTATAAGCAGAAACAAACAGGGCCAATAACCCATCAAAAAGCTACAGTGAATTGCAGATTACTGTATCGATGAAAAGTTACAGGCATACCCTGTTACTTGTTTGTCCCGGACGTGATCTCACTTTTCTAGAACGGATTAGTATGTCTCCACGACCATTGTGCACAGGATTTTCAGAAGACTTCCCAGAATGCCACTCAAAGGTGTAATCTGTACCCCACTTATCCAAGTTCCATATATAAATCTGAGTTCCGCTACCATCTGTACCAAATAATCCTAACTTTTCCCCAAGGTAATACTTGGTAAAGGGAGAAAATTCCTTAATAGCATTCAGGTGATATTTTGCGGTAGCTTCAGAATGGATGCCCAAATCAAGTTCCATGTGTTGTCCTTTCTTCTGATACGTAACCACGGGGATCTCAACATTCTGCAGCAAACATCAAATGCAAAACTAAAAGATCATCAAAGAGTGATATACTAAGAATACAAGCAGTGACTGGAACAACACTTACATCTTTTTCTTCGTTAAAAGACTGAGAAAGAAAGGCCACTGATCTGGAGGACGAAGTTTGGGTTAGCACTATTACATCTTTTCCAAGTTACATAGCACCAGTCTACAAATGGCACACAGAGAATAAGTTGGCAAAAAAAACACGTGTGACATCAACAGGGAATGAACTATTTTATTATCAGTAATGCAAAGTTTTGAATGAAAAATACTACAAGCATGCTGAAATGAACTGAACTGTTTAGATCACTAGCAGAGGCAATTTTATCATCGCCAGAAAATTCTTCAAGTGATAACACTGACAGTTGTTTGAAATCATAGCTTGTGTAACTAAACGATGTACATTCCTATAAATTCTCGATAACTAGGCAGAAAGGATGGAAGATAGTAAAGCATTAGCATGATGCAGAATAAAACAATATAGCTAAATAGTGGTGAATGAATTTAGCATTGAGTATCTGGCAATTTCATGCAAAATAATTGGGCTACTGATAACACAAAGAAACTCATTTACTCAACCACATAGCACATATCCAAGATCCTATTGTTCAGACAAAACATCTGGAATGTAAGAGACTTCAGCATTTCAAGGTCATCCATAACATAGATCGCATGAACAAAGGATTAAGACAGCAATCTAGAAAGTAAGTAGAAAAGATATTATACAAAAATAGAGGAAAATGAAGCCATTCTCCAGCAAATTACTGAGAGATATCAACCTTAAATCCAACTCCACATCTCCCAATCTTATCCGAGCAACATTTATTCGGTCCCTTGTGACCAAAAGAGATCATTCTCATCATGTCATCATAAGTCATTCCATGGCCATCATCAATTACAGATAAGACAGGAACTTCTGTATCTTCTTTCTTCAGAAACATGGATTCAATGGAAACATTCAACCTTCAAGAAAGGTAAAATGAAAATAAACAAGAAACAAGTGATGAGCACAAAGGAGGGGGGGGGGCTCTACATTCTTCATATAATATGTAAGACACCCTTTCTTGAAGAAAACATCCTGCAGCACGACACATTATGCAAAGTGTAAACAGAAACAGGGCCTTTTGTATAGTCTGGTACAATAAGACTGTATGTTCCTTAATCAAAAAAATGTATGTCCACACTCAACTGGAATAATGTCATGTTGACTTTTATTCTACCATCTATAGTTTCAAAAAGCAGCACGCGACATCACCATTGCTGGCAAACTAGATGAAAAAATGATTGCAAAAATAATGATCACCAGTATCTGGTTACAGCACCTTGAAAACATTACCATACCTAGATGAACCAGCATCTCTGGAGTTGTCAATGAGTTCTGCTAATGCTCCAAAGATCCAACAATCATGTGCCTCACCAAGTGTTTGCAGAAAACTAGGGTTTGAAATGAAGAAATTCTTTGCAGGAGTAGCTGTGCTCTTTTTCTTATTGGATCCAAAGCTCTAGGGCAATCTTCCACTGACTTAACTGGTGAGGGTTCTAGTACAGATCTATGGAGATCTGAGGCAGATCTACGGAGATCTGAAGCATGTTGTTCATGATATTTACGTGAAGTGTCCATCTCTGTAGGGCTCAATTCACTCTCATATATCTCCTTGTCAAAGTATGGTTTCTGGTTCATAGAGCCATATTGGAATTGATTTCTGTAAGACCCCTTTGAAACATTCACCACAGGACTATTCGCGTGTCTCACTGGTAGCATAACATGTAAGCAGAGAACATTTTATTAGAAAAGAACCATGTGGAACTAATGAATTATCCTAGGAAAGCATTCATGTTCAAGAAGATGGAGAAAAGAAAGAAGTCAGCCTCACCAGATTGCCCTGTCATCTGTTTGTGCTCAAACATGAGCACCGCGTGTGAAAAGTCTTCAACAGGTTGAGCAAGAACGTGGAATGTCCAAGACCCAAATGTAACAATACCAGCCTTCGAAAGCGCAAAAAATGCAAGGGGAAAGAAAATTAGAGCTACTAGAGTGTGTTACAACAAAATATAGCACAATATCAATTGTGGACATCAAAAACCTGTTTGAGGTATTATAATTGATTTAACCGAAGAAAAGCATGCAGCAGATGTACCCCCTTTGTGACACTTTCCCTCATTCTACTTGCACCCACCCTTTCAAAGTGATTGCAGGCAGAGTTGAAGCCAGGAATTCTTATTGAGGGTGGCCAGAGAGCTAATTTAAGCAACAAGTGATGCTAAATAATGGATTTATCTAACCTAGAAATCTAAAGAGCTCATTAGTGGAGTTGCACAAGCATGGGGGAGCCATGAGTCATGGAACCCCCAGGTCCCCCCATTGTCTCCGTCCCTGATCGTTTAACTCATGTTTTCAAAGATACTTAAAGATACCAAAAGGTAACCCATCTGTTGTCTTTCACAATATAGAATTTCTAACTTAGTAGCTATACAATGCAAAAGTCATGTACCTTTTTACTATCCCAAAGGTAGCGCATGAACCTTCCCCATTCAGTACTCTGTTTATCATTTTCCGGAGCAGGAAGTATTGAAAATTTTGAGAAATCACTCGGCTGGTATGCCTTAGCTGGCACAAAATTAACAAATGACCAAACAAGGGGCCTGTAAAGGAAAGCACTAGTTACTCCACCATTATTATTTCACAGAGCACTCGTAACACGCACAAATTAATCAAATGAACAAAGAAGGGCCCGTGCAGTAAGATAAATCTACATATAAATATTTAAAACAACAGACGCAGAATGCTCCCATGAAACTATAAATAAATTCATTGGAGTGGACAAAACTAGTGTTAAATGTAAGAGCAATGCAAAAGTATTAGACTGTACAATACCAATCAAACGAAAAAAGTGAGGTGCAATAGTATGCTATAGAAAAAAATGAGAAATTTCTTTTTTAGCAATTGGTTGATCAAAGAACGAATTAGTTAGAAATAATAAACTTACACTTCAATGGGAAGATCACGAATTTTGGCACAGCATATGTTCTTAAAATCCTTTTGCAGCAACACATAGTCAAATCTGTTGCCTACCAAAAAAAGCATACTTCAGGTCAAATCTTTCATAAATTATAATACCTCCCTATCAAAATATTTATTACCGTTGACTTTTGGTTACAGTGTTTGACCGTTCATCTTATTAATCCTATCTCTAGACGTGATAGATAGAGGGGCTATAAAAGCGGAGTTGAGCATCCAAAGATTCCTAAAAAAATTTCCCCATATAGCATGCAAGGCAGCCATCACATCTTTCTTAATAATTGACCAGCAGGACTTGTAAAAACGCCCAGTGAACCCATCAGGCCCTGGAGCTTTATCTGGCGGAAGTTGCTTGATGGTGTTCCAAACCTCATCTTCAGAAAAAGGGACGTCCAAGTTCTCAAGGTTATAATCAGGAATGTTCAGCCTGTCGAGGTCAATGGTCCTTCCCCGAGTGCATTCTGAACCAAAAAGGCCGGGATAGAACTCCAAAATTTCAGCAGCTTTCTCCTCATGTGTAGTGATTATGCGATCATTCACCTTTAGCTTGGCAATAAAGTTCTTCTTTTTTCGGTGACGGGCATGCATGTGGAACAATCTGGTATTGGCATCTCCCTCTTTGAGCCATCCAATGCGAGATCTTAAGCGGGCTACTGTCCATAACAGAGAGGACAGGGCAAGAGCGTGCTTTTTCAGATTGTTGCGCAGCCACAATTCATTCGGTTGTAGAGTACGACTTTCTTGGGCAATATCAAATTGGTGGATGATCTCTTTCGCCATGAGCAGTTGGGAGCTGATGTGTCCAATTTTCTTCTGACTCCAACTTTGCAACCCTCGAGCAGTCGCCTTCAGCTTCAGGGACAGAGTCTCAAGAGGGCAACGGTGGGGCTGAACTGAATTCCAGGCTGTCTCAACAGCTTCCATAAAACCATCCATTCCATAAAACCAATTTGGAAGTCTTGGGCTCCACCCAAATGCCGCTTCTTCATGTGGTTAGTCGCTCATAATCGGTGTTGGACTGCTGATCGATTGGCTCGTCGTGGCCTCCAACATCCAAACAAATGCCTTTTATGTGATCAGGAGGACGAGAACATAGAACACTTGCTCATTGGCTGTGTGGTTGCAAGGCAATTCTGGTACACCCTCCTCCATAGCTTTGGCCTCTCTCAACTGGCTCCGACGGCCAACGACATTCCTTTCGACGCATGGTGGGAAAGAGTGGCAGCAACATTTTCTGGAGATGTGCAAAAAGGGCTAAACTCGCTTATCATTCTTGGCGCTTGGTGTATCTGGAAGCATAGAAATAAATGTGTTTTTGATGGGGCTTCCCCAAGTGTTGTCAGCATTCTAAACATGGCTAGAGATGAGGCTCAGTTGTGGACCCTGGTAGGTGCCAAAGGTCTTGCCTCTCTCTCTGTTAGGGATGTTGGTTAGGGTGTTTTTGTCCCGGGTCTGGGGTCGTTCCTATCTGTAACAGGCGATTTAAGCACCTTGTAGCTTGGGTATGTGTCAGTGTGTGTGGGGGTCTTTCTGTATGACTCCATCTTTCTTCTATTAATTCAATGATACGCAGTTCTCCTGCGTATTCGAGAAAAAACGACAGGTAGAGGGGCTGGCCCTCCGGCCACCCATAACAGTAAGTATCATCTATTTTGTTTGTGACTTACTTTATCATCAAAGGTATTCTGAGCATGACTTATCTTTTCATATATTCACAACAATTTTTTTATAAAAGATAAACGGTCAAACATGTGAGGAAAAGTCAACATTGGTAAATATTTTGATAAAGATGAAATAATCTTCTGTACAAAATTAAGTTGGGAGAAGTAAGCTAAAAGGAGGAAATGACTTGACAATACTAAATCAGTGTAAGTTCAAGTTTAGAGAAAAGTACTAAAATTTGGTTTGAGAAGTTTGGTATGTTGCACGAGCTCATATATAGCATTGAAAGAATAAATGCTCACTTATGAGTAAATCTGGAAGTTACTAAAGGATATATCGAGCTGTGCAAAAATTCTGGATAGTATGGAGTGCTTTTGGGACAATTTCATCACAAAGCTAATCCATATAGTGATATAGACACTGGACACGCCATGAGCTTATTTAACTGTAATAAGTTAACAGTTAACAGCACTGATACCTTGATTTCCATGTGGTGCCTCATTCAAATCAAACAATCCACTTTCCATCTCTTCACCTGCTAGAAAAGGCAAGCAACACCATTGAAACTAGAACTGATTATTCTAAAAGCACAATGCATATACAAACCAAAACAATACCGTGTACTACAACGAAATTTCAAACCATTCTCCTAGTCCACAGCAAATACAGGTGTGGATATGCCTAAGCCAATACACGTAAAGCTTCACGAATGCAGACGAAACCTACTTACTTTTTTCAACATTCCTATATCGATCATACCAAAAGGGCAACCATATGGATTTGTTTCTCAAGAGACATATGAAAGCCGGCCACACCAAACAATATGCAAAACTGTAATCATTGTGGATACCACAAACACCAAAAATTGGCGCAAATGCAATAGTGGCAGCAGGCAGAGTATATAATATATATGTGTGCATGACTGCACCATGCTTCAAGCTAACTCAAAAACGTAATATACTCAATAATTAATGATCGACTATGAACTGTGTCAATACTACGGAATCATAAGAACTTTTTTCTAGAAAAAAGGAACCAAGTTCCAGCCTCTGCACACTCTAGAACAACTCAAGTAACAAAGTTTATCGGATACACATTTGAAATAACCCGAGTAACGAAAGGGGCCACGAAGATTCCATCCAATAGATGCAGTTCCCTAGCTACCGCCAGTACCAGTACACTGCACCCCTGTTCCAACAAAAATTGCAGGACAGCTGCGGCACTTGATCGTCGAGATCCATAAATTAAAAAAAAAGATGCATGAGAAGAAAAGCCCCCCAAACCCTTCCACATACAGCCGGCCAGCCCCAAACTTGAACGACCTGCAAACGCCGCAAGGACACACCGCAGAGCAATCGAGCAGCTCTCGCCGCGCTGCACCACCACTACCCACACGCACGCACGAGCCAGCGGGAGGGGGACGCCGCGCCCGGCCACCGCGGCCGACGATGACATTCTCGGCGAGATCCCAGGCCAGGGAATGAAGAGATCGAACAGAGCTAGCTGAGGTTGGGTGCGCGTGCGCATCATTACCGTGCGCGACGCGCGGGGGGGAGCCCGGAGGAGGCGGAAGGCGAGACGAGGAGGGAGGCGGAAGGCAAGTCCTCGAAAGAAGTAATGCCTTACTGCAGGAGGAAACGCAGCGAGCTCGGAGGGGGTATATCCGTATATGTCAATATGAAAGCTTCGACGCGAAAACAGAAGTAATGGCTTTGTCTGACGGAACTGCCCTCCGGTTTGCGCGGAACGACGTGGGAAACCGCGGAACTGCTGCCCTCCAGGCTCCGGTCACACCGTGGCACTCCGAACGACCACTGTGCAACGACCGCGGTTTGGTGTCACTGCATTGATGTTAAAGGTGCGTTTAATTTGGTAAATTACACATATGAATACTGTTGAAATAGAAAAAAGTTGCCGTATTGAACTGTGTGGTGTGAGAGAACATACGACTTGATGTGACGGGTAAATAAGAAAAAGTTAGATTAATTTGCCCAACTTAATAGAGTCTAAATTGCGCAAGGTTGATTCAGGGTGTGTTATCCTGGTTCAAATTTAGCTTTACCTCATCTAACTGTTCAAATACTAATTAGAAGGACTAAATATTATCTAATTATAAAAATAAATGTAAAAGCTCTAAACTACAGACGAATATATTAAGATTAATTAATTCATCATCATTAACAAATGTAGTTTCGTTTAACCTTCAAACTATAATTAGTGTTGTAATTAATTTTTGTTTAACACTCATGATTGTCAATGTGACAGCAGTTATAACCTTCGATATCCAAACAGAAAAATGATTTTAGATTCCAAATTATTTGTTGACGACTCCACCAATGCCGGCTCCAGAAGTACAAAAATTGGATAATACATCATACGGCAGGGATGCAACATCAGTACACTTGGTCATGTTTAGTTCTCAAAATGTCTACTATACATCCGTCACATCGAATACCCGACAATAATTAGAAGTATTAAACATGTATTAATAATAAAATTCATTCCATAACTCCCAACTCAAATCATGAGACGAATCTAACGAGTCTAATTATGTCATGATTAGACAACATCGTGCTACATTAAACAATCTCTAATAATGAATTAATTAAATTTAATGAATTCATCTCACGATTTCTCGTCCATCCATGTAATTAGTTTATATTTAATACTCCAAATAAGCTTTGTTTTAGTTGCCCAAATACTTTTGTTAAAAAATTTTGACAACTAAACAAGGCCTAACAAGATGCAACATCAGTACACTACCACAGTAACACATTATGAGAAGCCACTATGCAGATACAGCAAAACAGTAAGAGAGTGGTTGAATTCATAAATTAAATTTAATCCTTATCACATTGATTAGGAAAATTAAATATAAACTAATTAAAAAATAGAGACTATTTTATAAGATAAATTTATTAAACCTAATTAATCTATTATTAACATGTGTTTCCTGTAGCACCATATTGACAAATCATTAGACTTAATAGATTCATCTCGTGAATTAACTTTCATATGTATAATGATGAGGACATCACCGGCTCGGATATGACCACAATAGCAAGTTTTGATTCTAAGGTGAACCAATTCTTTATCATCATTGTATTTGGTATATTTGATAAATTGTTGATGCACCGTGATGTATGTTGCTTGTCATTTTCAGAAATACTAACATGGTTGAAAAAGAGTGTTAATCGTACATGGCAAGCATGGAGGACCAAAGAAGTTGATTGGGGACTAGTCCAAGTGTTTCTCACGTCCTTCACAAGGCCACCACGTCACTTTTGGCCCAAAGATGGAAAGAGATCAAGGCCAACACGTTTTGGACGCTGTATTCGGACGGTAGCACAGCACCAACTTCTGACGGACGCCACGGACGCATACGGAGTCGGATTGGAGCGTTCAAGTACTTCCTGGAACCGTGTTGAAGTTAACTTTCATATGGATCTGGACTCATGCCCATATCTGTCCTGAGGTGTCTGCAATCTACAAATCATTGACCAAAGGTCTTTCTGTCCAGGGTGCTGCGCCACCGTATTTTGGCCCAATGGGCTGTGTATCAAGTTGGGTCCATTAGGGACGCGTCCTAGGGTTGGAGCACGACCCCTGCCCCCTTGTGGTCGTCCTCCTCCTTTCATATACTCCTTAGCCGCCGTCGAGAACACTTGGGTTTTGTTTCGTTGTAAGTTTAGTCATTGCTACTTCCTTGTAGACGCGTGTGTCGGCTAGACCACCCGTTCTACCTGATTCGGAACCCCAACTTTGTGATATCGGATTAGTTTCTATCTCCCTATTCGCAATTAAGTTGCTTGTTATACTTGTTCTTCGATTGCTTGCAGGAACGGGTGCCCTAGTGGCGGTTGACGCGCTCCGCAAGATCGCTGCAGCCATAGGAGATGGTGTATCGGTTGCTAAGACGCATCCTTGGAAAGGTTGTAGTCAGGCCGTGAACGTCATCTCCTCCAATCAAGTTATCCCCCACGCCTCTCATCGAAAGATCGGCCACAAACCCCAGCGGGTTCACATCATATAATTAGTTTTATATTTAACTTATATTTAATCCTCCTCATTAGCATTTTAAACGCTGGAACCAAATATCCTCTTGAATAAAATGTGCGGGTTTGCTAGCGTCCAGACGTCCGGAAGGACGCGGGCCTCCGGACACATGCAACACCGTCAGATCAAAACACTGTAGCCGTCAGATCGAAATACTGTAGCACTCAAAAAGTATCGTAGCAAAAAAAAGTCCTACCGCAACATCAAGTGCAACATGAAGAAAAATTCCGCAACATTCGAAAACAACATCCACAACATTTGAAAATAACATCTGCAATATTGAGAATCAAATATTGGGGTGAGGAGAATCAACATGCGCAACATTGAAACATGTAGAACTACTTTTGCAACATCTGCACGAAACACTTGCAATGTCCTTCTGAAATATCTGAAACACACGCTTGCAACATGCACCAAAACTTACCTATTGCTCACCATGAACACCGCCTGGAACTCCTCTGGCGGTCGGCGCAGGAAGCGGCAGCCCGCAGCTGGCCACCCGCTGACGAGCTCCGCCCGGGGGTGTCGAAAGCGGCGGCCCGCCGGCCGGCTGCAGGGGAGCCTGCCCTCGACCACGGAGGAGCGGTGCGCGCCCGCCGCGCGGCTCATTGTCGATGTGAGGAGTTCCGCCCACGCACGTTGACCAGCATCGCTTGCTCCACGCCGCCAGATCCATGGACCGTGCCTGGCCCCGCCGCCAAGCTCCATGGTCGTGGATGGTGCGGCGGCCCGTACCCCGTCACGCCCCTGAGCTCTGTGGCCGTGGAGGGTGCGCCGGCAGGCCGTGTGTGCTCCCCCTGCGAGGATGTCTGTCGGCCTGCCGCGAGCACAGGAAACATCGGCGCAGATCTGCCGTCCGTTCTCCTCCCTCCGATGTTGGCCGTCGGCCTACGAGCACGGGAAACGACACGCCCAGACCTGCCGTCCGTGGGAGACAGCAGCGCCGAGGGATGCTCCCGCTGCGAGCTGCCATCCACGTGCTCCGCTGCTACCCAGCCCGCTAATCTCGCTGCTGAGAGAGAAAGGATAAGAAGGCAGTGGAGAATGACGAGAGAGGATAAGAAGGCAGTCACGTGGTTAGGAAAGGAACACGTCGCCAGACGTGGGGACGATGCGTCCGACGGGTCGATGCGGGCGTCGGATGTCTGTATCCTAACATTACTGTAAAATGTGTATCCGCTATTAAAGCACTTCCAACATTTTACCAAATCAGGTTGACATCTTTTATTTTTGATAAAAATGTTGACAACACTCCTTCAATAGTTTGGTAAAGAACTTGACAATTTTTGACAACTTGAGAAAACCAGACACCAACATGTAAACATAGTCGCGTGTACTCAGTGTTTTCTTCCGTGCATGGAGACATGCTCGCTTGGAGCACTGTGCGCAGCAAAAAAACGATCTGCCCTTCTTGCACCCTAAACATTGTAGGCTCACAGGCCAGTTATCATACATACTTTCACCGACTGAAGCTGCTAAATGTTTCAAAGATGATAAGGCGTTCTTGAAAATTGGAGCAAGACTTATCGCCTAGGCAACAAGGTAGCCGGTTTTCCAAGGTGAGCAGACATGGACGCCTGACGCCTTTGAAACAATGGAAGAAACACCTACTTTCAAACGACCTACTAATCCACCACTATATTTACAAACATGACAACAGCACTTCTACTGCACAAGAACAAAAGTGGTTATACTGATGCAGTGCTCCTCCAGTAGTGTGCGGAAGGCCTCAGGCCTTAGTCTTGAAGTCCAAGCAAAGCATGATACCAGCTGGGGTAAAGTAGGGACACCAACAAGCGATCAGAGAAAAATCTAGGGAAACAAAGCATAGTGGTTATTTACTGATTTACGGGCTAAAGCCTATGTGAGGGGTAAAAGGGAAAAGGACATGATGGTTATCACATATTTTCAAATTCTGTCAGCATTTGTAAGTCTTTGCAGCAGGTCCCCTTCTTAGCCTCTTTGAAGTAGGGCGAGGGCCGTCATCCTCTGTTTGTGAGGATGCACCTTCAAGATCATCTGAAAGAGATGCAAGACAATAAATTGAAATACAAAAGGAATATCAACTGCACAATCTTCTACCATCAATGACTCAGTGTTGTTCTTGGGCTTTGATGGGGTGCCACTTGAAGAATTCTTGCGCTTGTTGACCTCTAGGGTACCCTGGACATTCTAAAGTACAGAATGTAATTAAGATATCTGTTTACATTTGCTAATTAAAAGGAAGAACGAAACACGGTTAAATGAGAGTGGGAGGCCTGGCTGGAGTATTTACGTGACTGGAGTCACGCCACGGTCCGTGGCGTGACTCGTGAATGAGTTGCGCTAGGCTGTGTGGCGTGACTCTGTCTGCCACGTCAGATGCAACTTTTTCTAACGCCACCGTGTACATTAGTCGCACCACGGATTCTAAATGAGTAGTACTTGATAACTGCCATGTAACTACAAATTCTAAATGATGTTTAGTTTTACTCAACTCCGGTCATTGTTCTCCTAGGGCATATTGAGCTCTGCATTTACTCAATTCTAATCCATTTGGTTGAAAAAATCGTTCTGAAAAGTTTATTTACCGTTGCTCTGAACAAATTTCATGCTCGTAACAGGCTAACACTATAGGAATGGTTGGATGGAGAAAGGGCATCACAGTTCATTTGAAGATGTTATATGTCAACTCACATAGGAATGGTTGAATGATTACCTGCCATTTCTTCTGATGCTATCATGCCCTGGTACCTATTGTCTGTTCCTCTTTGTTCATCGTCGTTCAGGTATGTCAACTTCTCCAACCAGTACCTAAGAGGATAGAAGAGAGTTTAGAAAATATTACTTCAATCTCAAAAGGTAGTAAGTACTTGAAAAGAGCTGCTCACATCATCATCAGCAATGTCGGTCTCATCATATAATGCCCTCTTCTGTGCATTACTAAGAATGGACATCACTGGACACATTAGAAACCACAATTAGATCATAAAGAGTACTCATCCCTAAATAAACATAGTGGCATATATATAATGGCACAAAAGAAAGCATCAGCATGTTCACATCCAGTCACATGGCAGTTTGACACTTCTTGTAGCAATTTTTGTGTTAATATCCAGAGGTGCCTGCGTGCCTTCCTCTTCGTCACACTAGAAGACAAACTATATCTCTCATTACAAGTCTTTCAAACTATATCTCTCATTACAAGTCTTTCATTACTGTAAAAAGGACGCCCTCTAAGTTTTGTGACCCATGCATTCATCTAGAAAAACTGAAGAATTGGAAAGTCTTATTGTATCTTATTGTAACAATGCTGCATTAATTACTCACCTTTTCGACATGAAGCAGTGTAACACCTAGTTTCCATTTTGGTTAGGATTTAAAATTTTATTAAAATTTGTTAGAATTAAATTGGAAGTGTGTGCAAATATTTCAAAGCAAATAATATTTTTCTAAAATAAATAAATGGATCATAGGTTATAAACGTTGTAATGATATAGATTGTGATATTACACTGATGATATCACTTTATGCATAAATTTTGATCCTGGACATGTATAAAGGGTGCATCCGGTTTGTCCTTTAAAACCGGGTGTTACAGTCAGGTGACAAAATCTTCAGGGGCTTCAACTAAAGAAAAAGGGTATGCTGATCTGGAATCAGTGCAAGTTGCCACCATTGATAGACACGCCCAATCCAAAATCAGATGAAATGCTGAAAAAGATCACTACAATTCAGAATTTGCTCTTCATCAACACAGTTCAGAATGACACAGCTAAATAAATTGGAGTTGCACTATTGGCACAAGGCACAATCAGACTATTAGTAATAAAACATTCAGAGTTTCAAAGGTCTTATTTAACAAGTCAGTTGTCAGTGTTTTTTTTTGGAAATGTCAGCTGTCAGTGTTTAATCTGTAGAAAATGCTACAAAAATGAAGTTTATGACTTGAAGAATGGGCTCTCTTCCTGTCTTTTCGCAAATTCCCTCTCTAATCCAATGCTCTCTAAGCAATAAGCATTCCGTCCGTAACGAATCGGTCAAAGCACACACTTGAAAATGAATTTTTCAGGATGCTAGATGTGTTGCCATATCAATAATCCACAGATCAACTAGAGACATCACATGCGAATCAGATCTATCTCCCTGAGTAGCACAAGGGTGAGGGGGTTGGACTGCACCTCGGCCGCTTCGTCGCCCGTGGTCGCTGCATCTCGCTCGTGGCCCCTCGTAACGGGAGAAATTTGGAAATTTGACACTCAATTCGATGGCCTCTAGATTTGACATTCAATTCGTGACCTCTTCAAAAATTGACACCCGAGACACGAATTTCTTCAAAACGAGGGACTCTCCTCTATTTCTGTCCTCAACCCCTAGTGAAATGACGCTAGTGCCCTCTTCTTCTCCATCGCTCATCTTCAACCTCTGCCATGGCCGTGGGGCACGGCAAGCTCCATGGATCGGGATGGTGACACACTTCGCACCACCACCACCCGGCGTCCGCGGCGGCAGCCACGGCCCACCAAACTCCACCGTGTGCCACCGCGCACCACCACACCTCTGTTGGCAGGCGGCGACAGGCGACCGATCCACTGAGCAAGCCTGATCCGCTCAGCAGGCAGTAGCCGCGGCGGCAGCCGCCACGCTCGGACCGGAGTTCCGGCGCTCGCGCACCACCAGGACCATCTCCAAGCGCACCCGCGGTGGTGGCGGCGGCGCGAGAGCCCAGAACCGCGTGTCGTCGGTCGCTGTGGGGTGTTACGTCGACAAGCTGCTCCGTCTGGCGCCTGAAGACAGGCGAGCGCTCAGCAAGGCTCTTTTGTCCTTTCGCTGCGGCTGAGCTCACCGTGATGGAGCTCGCCGGGGTGGAGAACCGAAGGAGGAGGAGGAAGACGAAGAGGGCACTAGCGTGATTTCACCAGGGGGTGAGGAGAGAAATAGAGGAGAGTCTCTCATTTTGAAGAAATTCGTGTCTCGGGTGTCAATGTTTGTAGAGGTCACGAATTGAGTGTTAAATCTGGAAAAGCTATCGAATTGGGTGTCAAATTTCCAAATTTCTCTAGTAACCGTCGTAGCTCGTACGCCGACCAGTTGCGCTGGCCGCAGCTCGTGGTAGGAGCGGCCACGGACGCCCGGACGGAGCTCCACTGCCCGCCGGACGCACCCACATCTGGAGCTCCACACACCTGCGGCTCCCCCGCTGCCGCTCCGAGGCTGCGAGCTCGAGCTCCCCGTGCTGCCCGAAGCTCCCCATCCGTGACCGCTTGGATCTCCCCCACCGCAGCCGCCACCCAGATCTCCATTGACTGGAGCTCCCCACCCGCGACTGCCCAGATCTCCCCTGTCGAGGCCGCCGACCGAAGCTCCCCCGCATTGGCTGCTCAGCGCTCGATCTGCACCATGAGCTAAAAAATTCAAAATAAATTCAGCACAAAAATTCTATAAAAAGTTTTGTACAAAATTTTTGCTAAAAATTATGGAAAAAGAGAAAAAAAGGGAGAAAATCTCACCTGCCCCTGCGCCGGGCCGACGCCGTCATGACGGCTCCCCTCGTCGGGGAGACCGGCTCCGCATTCCGCACCGCCGCTCGGCGGAGCTTGCTCGGCGGAGCACCGGCGTTCCCAGGCGGTAGAGCTCACCGCCGAGGGCCCGAGGCTCGCGCTCGCCTGGCGATTTACGTCCGAGGAGAGAGGAGAAGCATTTTTGCGTCACCGTTGGCCTCGAAGGCAAAATGCCTGTCTTATTTGCATGTTCTGTTGGAGAGCGTTTTCCTTAAAAAAACATTGTGCCGACACATTTTTGCTTTTGCCTTACCTTGTTGAAGTCAGTCTAGCAGCAAATGGACTTGTAGTCCAATGGTAGGACGGTCCAGTATGACGCTACTCACCAGGGTTCAAATCCTAGTGCTCGCACTTTTTTCTGAATTTATTCCGGGATTTTCCGGCGTTATGCATTAAGTGGTATGCGACGTTCCCGTCGACGACGAGGCGTCAGTGGTGACTTCGGAAATCTCCAAATCGGAGGTGCTCATAGCGACAGGGTTTGCGTACGTGTGTCCATAAGGGTGAGTGTGCACGCGTGTCGTAAACGTCTGCGTTGTACTGTGTAATTTTTTTTAAAAAAAACTAGCAGCAAATGGCAATAGGATGGCAATTCTGGAATGAAGTCAAAAAAAGAAACATGGACATGTGAGGAGCACACGGTGCAACATCGAACACCAAAATAACTTCCATTGGTTCCAAGCATCCATCCACGGGTCCAACATTGCTGGCTTTTACAGGCCAGGAATGCACATTTCACGGTCTGACAAACTACGATATTTTGAGAGCGTGAAGCCCTCTTTCTACAAAGAACTGATCCATTAGACTATTATATTTACAAACAAAGCTAGATAGTACTGCAAGTGTTCGAATGTTGAGACTACACAACACGAGCCTGCAATGTTTAAACAAGCAGTATATCCTGCTGCTGCGCTCCTCCAGTAGTGCATTTCAACAAGGCCTCAGGTATCAGCCTCGAAAGCAAAAGCATTTTTACCAGCTGGGAGTAAAATAGAACAAAGGCACTGAGTCAACAAAGAGTGATATTGAAAATCTGGACAAACATTGAGGGAGAATTACTCTAGCCTAATTTTTTAGGCCTATATTGAGTGCAAAAATAGACGGCCTAGTTACCAGACTTACCGAGTGTTTTCGTCTACTCTGTCCTTATGAGACTATCGAGGCCCCCTTCTTAACCTCTTTAACGTAGGGCGAGAACTGTTATCCTCGGTTTGCGAGGAGGCACCTTCGAAATAATCTGAAAGAAAACAAAAAAAGAAACCAGATTTATGTTCATGCAAGATAATCAATTAAAAAAATTCGGGAGCCTTGGCTACACAAAGTTCATTACCGTCCATTTCAAAAAAAAAAAGTTCATTACCGTCGTCACTGCTGATTGTGTGCACTAACAAGGTGCCATTTGAAGAACTTTTCCCCTTGTTGACAGCTGCTGGGGTAGCCTGGACACTCTTTGAGTACAGAACATGGTTAAGCCATTTACTTCAATGGCTTTTAACATAAAAAATGCATTATACGATCTCACTTTGTAGTTACCTTCACATGTTCATCTGGAGTAGTCCTTTCAACCTCAGAGTCCTCAGACCTCGGTTCCTTCTATGCTGACCTCTCTTTCTGGACAACCCTACTTCGCTCTTCATAACCAGGGCCTTGTTTAGTTGGTTGAAATATTTGCAAATTTAACTGCTGAAACTCCTGTAGCATACTGTAGCACGTTTCGTTTGTTTGTGGTAAATATTATCCTACCATGACCTAACAAGGCTCAAAAGATTCATGTCGCAAAGGACATCCAAACTGTGTAATTAGTTATTTTTTTACCTATATTTAATACTCTGAACATATGTCTTTTGGCGTATTTAATGTGATGTGATGGAGAGAGAGTGGAAAAAAAGTTAGAAACTTAAGTCATCTAAACCAGGCCCGGATCTCTTCTCACCTACCACGATGGCACCGCGTCACATTTTTTGTTGTCGATTCTCACATTTCCCATTGAAGGGTGGCATGTAGCAAAGGGGCTTTTTACGGTGGACCATACCACCTCATACCACTATTGAAAAAGGATCAGTATGGAAGGATCCGACGGTTGAAATTAATTATATACCACTACAGCTAGCATTAGTGGTATTGGGTGGTATACATAGGTGGTATGGTGGTACGAGGGTATTGTTAGTAGTTTTTTCTCGGTGGCATAAACGAAATATATGATTTCTTCATTTCAAATTTTTTTCATTTCCCTCTCGTGGTATGGTCAATTTTTTTTCAAACTTTGAAATGAAAAATTTCATTTCAAATTTCAAAAACGATTTTTTCAAAAAAATTTCAAAAACGAAAACTTCATTTCAAATTTCAAGAATGATTTTTTGAAATTTCATTTCAAATTGTTTTCAAATTTCAAAAACTAAAATTTTCATTTCAAAAACTAAAATTTTCATTTCAAATTTCAAAAATGATTTTTTTCAAAATTTTCATTTCACTCTGGTGGTAGCCAAATGTTTTTCAAATTTCAAAAACAAAAATTTTCATTTCAAATTTCAAAAATAAAATTTTTCAAAAATTTTCATTTCAAATTTTTCTTGGTGGCATAAACTAAATTTGTTTCTTAGCCCGATGTTGCAAAAATTACCTATTTACCCTTACTAAAAATAGTTATATACTGGTGGGGTCCACCGTAAAAGAGCCCGTAGCAAAACCTGAAATTGAGACTGCCAATGCTTAAACATGTACGTATCAAAACAAATAGATGATGCCTATCTATAAACTTTATTGAGGTAAGATATTGCATTTTCAATTTTACAGAAAGTTCTGTAACTGTAATGGTACAAAAGTACTTTAACTTGAATTGGTCAACGACTTCCAAGCAATTGCTAGCCATGAAATATGCGATGCTAAAACAAAAACAGTAGATTTTAATCATCTATGAGTATTGTGTATGATAATTCATAAAAGAGAATTAGAATGTTGCTTCAAAGTGTATGAACGAAAAACTGTCACTAGTTAAAGTGTTATAATGTGGTTATTATGTAAAAGTAAAACATGCATGGTAGAACAGAGGACACTATTATATGATTATGGCATTTTTTCTCAGCTATGTAGTATGGACATCCTGCAATATTGCCTGATACAAACCATTCGCCTGGCAGAGTCTCTGGATTTTTTTTTTTTTGAGACTTGGACCTTCATTCATAATCAAACAAACTGATTACAATCAGACTCTAGCAGACTATGGATGCTGGACGGGGCTTCATAGTGCCACTCCACCGTACCAGTCATGCCATTAACTAGTCTAGCTACCTCATGGGCCACATTATTACAAACTCGACTAACATGCCTTATTGTAAAGTCATTAAACAATAAACTTAGCTCCTGCATTTCTCTAATGATAGGAGTGATCATCGAGCGCTGTGTATTCCTAAACGCCCAAAGCTGCACCATCTCCAGGCAGTCCGTTTCAATGCATAGCTTAGAAATTCCACATTTTGCCGCCAAACTCATTCCATCTCTGCAGGCCCATGCCTCCATAGGTGTAGTATCCATGCAGAATTCATATGGAGAAGCTTGTGCACCCGGGAACATGCCTCTTTCGTCTCGAAGCACAGCACCCGTTGCTCCTCGCCTAGTATCTGCAGAGAATGCAGCGTCCACATTGCACTTGGTCCAGCCTGCTTCCGGTTTTTCCCATCTTGCTATAGCTCTTGTTGGGTCAAGTCTTTTTTGGGGATGCATCAATTCCCATAGGTCATAAGCTGTATCACGAACCCAGTGTACAGCTCGCTGGATAGGCCAAGGTGGTTCACCATGCTGCCGCTTATTCCTAATCGTCCAAAGCGCCCACATTCCACAAATGATGATGCCTCGATCCCTCGCTGTCCCAAAGATCAACAGGCCCCGTGCCCAAGTATGTGGATGCAGATCAGGAAGCTTGACGCCCATCAGCTCTTTTGTTTGCTCCCAAAAAATTCTAGCAACCGTGCAGTCCATTAGGACGTGCTTGATCGATTCTTCTGTCGCCCCACATGTTTCACAGTGCGATTCAGGTTCAATATGGCGCTTATGAAGAACATGTTTTGCTGGTAGAAAATTGCGTACAGTTCTCCACCAGAAAACCTTGACCTTTGGTGGGACATCGAGCTTCCAGATCCGGTTCCAAATATCATCGCTTGACTGTCCTGGGTTATTTGCACCATTCTGTTGTCTCCTCAAGCTATCCAACAGTTTATATGCAGATTTGACGGTATAAAGACCATGTTTCTCAGGTTCCCAAGCCCATATGTCTTCTCCTTGGCCTCTTACCGGAATCTGCAAAATTGCGTCTGCATCAATGCCATAGAAAGTCTCCCTCACCCGATTTTCATTCCATGCTCCACTAGCAGTTATAAGTTAATTCACATCAGTAGACTCTTGTCCCTCGCCTGGGGTAATCGGCTTCCCATTCATGTACTGTGGAATCCACCGATCTTCCCAGATTCGAGTTGTCAAGCCATCACCTATTCTTCGTATCAGCCCTGGTTTGAGAGCTTCTCGCCCAGCTAAGATCGCACGCCATGTACAGCTAGCATTCTTCTTTCTTGCGCACTCCATAAATTCTGAATCATGGAAGTAGCATCCTTTCAAGACACGGGAGCAAAGAGATTCAGGTCTCATCATTAATCTCCATCCTTGTTTCCCAAGCATTGCCACATTAAACATTTTCATGTCACGAAAGCCCATACCACCCTTACATTTTGGAAAGGTAAGATGATCCCATTTCAGCCAGTGGATGTGTCTGTTATCAGCTGAGCTTCCCCACCAATAGTTGGCAGTAGCTTGTCTCATCTTCTTACAAGTATCCACCGGTAGCAAGAAGCAGCTCATCGAATAAGTTGGTATAGCCTGGGCTACTGATTTCAGCAGGACCTCCCGCCCAGCACAACTTGCCTCCTTGCCACTCCAACTTCCGATTGCAGCCCTTACTCGAGTTGGTATATACTCAAATGCCTCTTTTGTGGACTTGCCAACAGCTGTTGGTAATCCCAGATAGCGTTCAGCCAGAGCTTCCTTTTGAATATCCAGTTGATCGCGAACAACTGTCTTTGTCTCATCCAAGCTTCTCACTAAAGAAAATTGCTGACTTGTCTTTGTTCACCAATTGTCCGGATCCTCGGTGATAGACTTCCAAGATCTCCTGTAGCCGATCAGCCCCTCTTTGCGACGCTTCTGAAAAAACGATGCAATCATCCGCAAAAAGAAGATGCGATACCCAGGGTGCATGGATTCCCACTCGAACTCCCCTAGCGATATGCACTGGACCAACCCCCTTCAGAAGACATGACAATCCTTCCAAGCACAGAAGGAACAAATATGGTGATATCGGATCTCCTTGTCGAATCCCCCTAGATGGCCTGAAACACTCTGATAAATCTCCATTAACTCTAATCCTGAAAGAAACAGAAGTCACACACCTCATTACCAAGGATACAAAATCTGAGTGGAACCCCAATTTCAGCATGATGCCTTCAAGGTAGACCCATTCAACCCGGTCATACGCTTTGGCCATATCAAGCTTAATGGCACAAGCACCCACTTTTCCTTTCTTCCGTTTCAGGTAATGTGTACACTCACAGGCAATTAGTACATTGTCCGTAATCAATCTTCCAGGGACAAATGCACTTTGCTCCTCAGATATGATTTCATCCAAAAAAACCCGCAATCTGTTGGCCAGCACCTTGGAACAAATTTTGTAGATAACATTACACAAGGAAATGGGTCTGAATTGCCTTATCTCCTGCGGGTTTTTGCATTTGGGAATCAAGACAATAGTTGTTTGATTTATATCCTGTGGCATATTTCCACCATTTAAGAAATCAAGCACCGACTCTGTAATTTTTGGGCCGACCACATCCCAATGATGCTGGTAGAAACCAGCAGTCAGCCCATCAGGTCCAGGGGCCTTATTTGCACCCATCATAAACACTGCCCGCCTCACTTCATCTTCAGTATATGGCCTGGTAAGCGCCTCATTCATAAATGTTGAAACCTTCTGCGGTACATGGTCTAGGATGCCATGTGGATCAAGTGCCTCCTGAGCTGAGAATAAATCACGGTAGAAGCCCACTGCAACCTCCTCAATTTCCTCTTGTTTAAGTGCTAGTGTGCCATTTCCTCTCTGCAGAGAATTGATGCGGTTGCTCTGCGCTCGTTCTCTTGCTTTTGCCTGAAAAAGAGATGTGTTCCTATCACCATCCCTCAACCAGTCAATTCTGGACCTCTGTCTTTCCATACACTCTTCCCTGGAAAGGAGTTCTGTCAAGCGAGCCATGATCTGTCTCTCCCGACGAGAAGGACCAGAGTCAATAGAATCCCCACGAACTTGTTCAAGCTCCTTGCGCAACCGAACCATTTCCTGACGCACATAGCCAAAATTCGTTCGTTCCCATTTTTGCAGTTTGTTTTTGATTGACCCTAATTGCTGCTGAACTCCGTCTAAGGTCGCAGAGCCCTGGCCGTCCGACCAAGCTTTACAGACAGTATCCATATATGTAGGATCACGCCGCCACATGTTCTCATACCGAAAATGCTTCCTTTTCCTCCTTCTCCCAGGGCGACCTGCTATGCACTCAATCAGCAATGCACAGTGGTCAGACTCCGTGGTCTGCAAATGCCAAACTTTAACTGACTGAAACAAATTCAGAAACTCGCTTGTTGCAAAACCCCGGTCTAGGCGAACTTTAACATTATGATCAGTCTGTTGCCGGTTATCCCAGTGTAGGGCAGGCCTATATACCCTAGATCAGTGAATCCACATACAGCCACAGCATCGCGGAATCCTTCCATTTGTCTCTCTGGTCGCATCTGCCCGCCAAACTGCTCATTTGCTGCAAGAGCCTCATTAAAATCACCAGCGCACAGCCATGGAAGCGTCGTCTGGTCATTCAACATTTTCAAGCAGTCCCAGCTCCGGTAATGGAACTCCCTTCTTGCTTCACCATAGAAGCCGGTGAAGCGCCACTTCTCTGATCGCGTCTCTGGATCCAAAATAGCAACATCTATGTGCAGCTTATCATAGGTGTTTAGTTTCACCTGAACTTCTCGGTTCCATAGCATTGCAGAGTCTCTGGATTGAAGCCAGCACTCAACACTCTCCATTTACGACATCTGGTGCACTGAACCCATTCATCCTTATCCTTGTAGCCCTCACCCCCTTCTATCTGGATGAAGTTAAATAAAGTGAACAGCACTTAAAAGTATGTTAAAACTTAGTACATGTATATAACCATTTAGCTCTTGATGCTTAAATAGAATCAAGGATTGGAAAGACACATGTCATCCATTAATGTTATATTTATACCAATATGAACATAAAGGCATATAATTATCTAAATTTTTTTGCCAGAATAAAGAAAATCTTAAATCCATACCACTTCAAGATGGTCATATCTTGCATCCCAGTATTCATCCACTTTCCTACCAAGCCACTCCTCCAGTCTGGCATAAACTTCACAATCTTTAAATCCTTGTTTATTGTTAAGAACCCAGGAATGGCCATCTTCTTCATCCTGCAAAAGAAAGGACAGGTTAATCCCATACATACAAGTGAACTTCACAGCACAACTAAAGCACAAAGTGTAGCAAAGTCATAAATATACAATGAGATCTGTAATATCTGCAACTCCTATTAGTCCACGTCCTGTGTCCGCACTATGCTTTTGGCCTCCAACTCGTTTGTAAGGCTGAAAAGTAAAAATGCAATCAAAAGTATAGATTAAAAAAAATGTGTACATATGAAGAGGTAAGCTATCATACAACCATGTACTGCACAACAAAAAGGCAGAGTACAAATAGCATGGAACAACAAAATAAACCTCTACAGCTTAGAATCCTCAAGCAGTTTCTGCAAATAATGGTTACATCCGACATGTATTTCACATTATCAACACAGACTAAGTTACAATTCGCTCTCCAAAACTGCTGTATCAAGCACTGTAACTATTTAAAACTAGAACAGCTAACCTCACCTCTATTAGACGGCCATGCCAGTACAAAAAAATTCCGCAGTTCATTCTCTCAAATTCTATCTTGCTCATCCCCAGAGTTAATACAATAGTGCTTCCCATAATTTCACCAGACATAATAGAAGTATTGTTAAGGGTCTTTGCCAAGGAACGGCTTTTGACCTACCAAGAAAAAGTCCAGCAAATTAAAACAGGAATGTAAATACAACATAACATAGAATCAAATATAGCACATGAATATTTACCAAAGACCCTTGGACATAGATCTTCATACGAGGATTCAGGAACATAACCTCCAAATATGATTGGAGAGAATAATCCAATGGCACCTGTGAATATTATACATGATAGACATGTAATCTGATTGCACAGAAAGAATCAACGATATGAAATTAAGAATCATTGCTAGTCATGACTATGAGGAAAGTTAATGATTCAGTTCCTTCAAAACCAAAGTCGTGTAAAAGAATCTGAGTACTCAATTTGACAGTGGGAAAGCTTATCACTAAGCCCTCATAAGCTACCAGAAACCAAAGCTTCCAACAGCGTATATAAAAAATGTCGTAGCAACCCATCACAAAGCTTGAAATGAATTACAAGTTAATGTGATGAAGCTGAAAGGTTATTGATGAAAAGGTATAGGCGTACCTTGTTACTTAATTGTCCTTGACGTGATCTGACTCTTCTTGAACGAATTAGTATGTCTCCACGACCTTTGTGCACAGGATTTTCTGAAGACTTCCCAGAATTCCACTCCAAGGTGTAATTTGTGCCCCATTTATCTAAATTCCATATATAAATTTGAGTTCCAGTACCTTCTTTGCCAAATAGCCCTATCTTTTCTCCAAGGTAATACTTGGTAAAGGGAGAAAATTTCTTAATAGCATTCAGGTGATATTTTGCAGTAGCTTCAGACTGGATGCTCAAATCAAGTTCCATGTGTTGCCCTTTCTTCTGATATGTAACCACGGGGATCTCAACATTCTGCGATAAATGATCCAATGGCAAATTTAAAGATCCTCAAAAGAGATATACTCCCTGGGTCCCAATTGTAGGTCATTTTGGCTTTTCTACTATGCACTTAGATATAGTGTATGTCTAGATGTGTAATAATGTCTGCGAACCTAGAAAATGTAAAACGATATACAATTTGAAATGTAGGGAGTACTAAGAATAAAAGCAATAACTGGAACAATACTTACACCCTTTCCTTCATTAAAAGACTGCGAAAGAAAGGCCACTGATCTGGAGGACGAAGTTTGGGTAAGCACTACTACATCTTTGCCTAGTTTCATAGCACCAGTCTACAAAAAGTTTAACATTGATGAAAAAATATATTGTTTTAACATCAATAAGACTCTGCATGTGAAAATTTGGTCTAACGCAACTGCATACATGATAAAAGCATGAACACATGAAATAAGTGTTTAAATATGAATGTTGTGTCAATTTGTGCCATTGCCAGCCAGAAATTCTTAAGTGGGCACACTAATAGTTCCTTGATGCCATTGATTTTATAAAAAATGCATATTCCTAGTCAGTAACTCAGTATAGCTTCTAGTGCAACTTGGAACATAGCATAAGCATTGTGGAGAACAACATAACTACAGTAATGATGAAGATTGTGGCATTGGCAGTGTATTAAAGAACAGCTAGGGACTCCTGATAGCACAAACAAACTCTCATTTTCTCAACAGCATGGCATATACATATAAGCTCCTACAGATAAAACAGTTTGAACTAAATATTGTCAATAATTTGCGGGGAAAATTCTCAGTGGAACATGTTGCATTTATAATTAGAATGTGAAGCATCTTAGCAGGTCATCTATAAGATAGATCACATAAACAATGAGGATATCACAAGAAGAAGGCAACCTACAAAAGTGAGTAGAGATATTATTATACTTAAATAGAAGAAAACCGAGCCATTCTCCAGAAAACTACTGAGATGTACCTTGAATCCAACTCCACATCTCCCAATCTTATCCGAGCAATGTTTATTAGGTCCCTTGTTGCCAAAAGATATCATTCTCATCATGTCATCATAGGTCATTCCAGTAACATCATCAATTATGCATAAGACATGAACCTCTGTATCTTCTTTCTTCAAAAACATAGATTCTATGGAGATATCCAACCTTCAAGAATGAAAAAGGACAACAAACAAGAAACAATTAGTTAGCACAAAAAAAAAATAGAGGAACAACTCTCCATTTTCCATAAGACATATTAGTAACACTAAGCTCATGGCCCTGCTAAAAAAATATCTCCCAGCAAGACACATTATGGAAAGTACCCATAAAAACAGGGTGTTTTTTATATAGGGTGGTACACTTACAAATATGTATGCTCACATTCACCTGGAAGGTTAAAGTAAGACTCAAATTGACCTTATGTTGATATTTATTTTGTGCTCCTTATTTCAATTAATTTCTTGAAATACTAGTGGGAAACCTTTCTTAGAACCTGCAATATCTTGTTACTAGAATAAAAAAAATATTATTTATTTCCTAAATATGGATCCCCAAAGTGACACACCACACTGACGGTTGATGGTAAACAAGATAAAAATGATTGCGATAAAAGAAAACAACCAACTTCTGATTGCTGAAGACATGAGCATACCTAGATGCACCAGCATCTCTGGAGTTGTCAATGAGCTCTGCTAATGCTCCAAAGATCCAACAATCATGCACCTCACCAAGTGTTTGCAAGAAGCTAGGGTTTGAAACAAAGAAATTCTTCGTAGGGTTAGTTGTTCTCTTGTTTCCTATTGAATCCAAAACTCTAGCGCAATGTTCAACTGACTCAAATGGTGAGGATTCTGACACAGGACTATTCACCTGTCTCACTGGTGGCATAATAGTAAACAAGAGAATTGTCAGTTAGAAAAAGATCAAATCATCTAGTTCAAAGCAAACATAGTTTGTTATTAAGAAACAGGCAACCTAAGAGGAACTAGGTGGCATTGTAAATAAGAAGAAATAGGTCCTCACCAGTTTTTTGTCCTGCCATCTGTTTGCAGTGTCCTGGACTATTTTGTTCTCGCTCATATCTGAGCACCGCATACGAAAAGGTAGTATCTTCACCAGGTTGAGGAGCAAGAATGTGAAATGTCGAGAACCCAAATGTAACAACACCAGCCTTCAAAAACAAATGAGAAAAGAAAGGCAAGTGTCTTCCAATTAGAGACAATGACTAGAGCTACTAGAGTAGTTAGTGTGTTTCAACAATATACTACACTGCATGCTCATTTGAGGGTAACAAAAATCCTGCATCAATATTTTAGTTGATTGAGGGAATTTTCCCTTATTTTACTTGAGCCAGATATAATTTCAGCACATTTCAAATAGTAATCTCCCAGGATGATAATTTGGAAGGTGCATCTCAGTATTTTAAAAGGGTAACATAAACATACCGAACGATAGCTTAGTGAGAATTTACAAGAGGTAGTATTTGTACAATTAATGCAAACGTGAAATTGTTTACCTTTTTATTATCCCAAAGGTGGCGCATGAACCTGTCCCATTCAGAATTCTGACGACTATCTTCCGGAGCAGGAAGCAGAGAAAATTTTGGAGAATCACTCTGCTGGCATACCTTAGTAGGCTCAAATTTAGAAATTGACCAAACAAAGGGCCTGTGACAGGACATCATAGATTACTCTGCAATTCTGATATAATAGGGTACTCACTGGTGCAAATAAGCTGAATCTGCACATAGATGTGAGGTAGAGATACAACATGCTTCTGTAAAATTTTATACAAAACCATTCGAGTGGATGAAGCTAGTGTTAAACATAAGGGAAAAAGTGTTTCCCTTCACAACACCAGTCGAATGCCCAGCCATCCACAATAAAGTAAAGCAATTTGCAATAGTATGCTACAGAAAACATTCAACATTCCTTTTTCACCAGCAAGTTTCGTCCAAGCAAGTATATGAAATAGTCTGTAGAACTATTTAGTTAGAAAAAATATTGACTTACACTCCAATCGGAAGACCATAAACTTTGGCACGGCATATGTTCTTACAATCCTTTTGCAGCAACACATAGTCCAAACTGCCTCCTACTAGAAAACATCCTCAAGGTCAAAATTTTGATAAACTGTAGACTCCCATACAAAGAAAAGGAAGTTAGGAGAACAATTCCAAAGTAGGGCATGCCTCTAGTAAAATTGATGTTAAAGTTCCAGTTAAGAAAAAGATATTAAATTAAAATGTGGACCCTCTCCGAGCTCATAATCCCTCATTTAGAGATTTAGAAGTACAAAGCCCAAAAGCTACAAGTTATGATTTGCACTTACGACTAAATGTCGAAGTTGTCCAACTTATAGTACAGTTTGCACCGTTTGATGTGTACATTTTGCGCAGGATATATATATTTCATTTTCCCAAAAATTACCCTCCAATGTCATAAAAAAATCATCTAAAGTAACCCATAAATGTAAATCTAAATTATCCACCTCTTCCATTACTTTTTTTTACAGTCAACCGGGGGGGGGGGGGGGGGAAGGTCCCCACCTGATTTCATTTTCAGGGCCTAAACAGCAGGCCAAATGCTTGGTACATTAGAGCTTTCAGCAGCAGGAAAAACCGAGGGGGAGAGACCAACATGTCCCCTGATCTCATCTAATTACCTAAAAAAAACCAAAACGTGTCCCCTGATCTCATCTAATTACCTACATATTCACTAGCTAGTTTATATAATCTGTTCATGTGAACCTCTACAGAAACTATGTGCTTACTCCGTATTTCATTAACAAATACAGTAACCATTAAGTACAAGAATTAATGATACCTTCTTTATTATGTGGTGCCTCGTTCAAATCAATTGCTCCACTTTCCATTTCCTTTTCTTCGAATGCTGGAAATGGGAAAACCATTGAAACTACAATAGGTTATCCTCAAATTGCAAGATCATGCATCTATGTCTAAAGCAACCCGAACCAAAGGTCCAAAATGCTGAACCACACTCCAAAGATTGACCAGAAAATAAAGGTATGAATACTATCCCTTTCCAATACGAATGCATGCAAAAGCTCCTCGAATGCAGATGCGGCCTAAATACAGTGTCTAAAGACCAAACCAGCAGTACGAGCTGCTACCAGAAGATTTTTTCTCTCATGGCAACACACACGGAGCCAACCCTACAGATTTAAATTTCTTTGTCAAAATGACGAAGAATAAAACATCACAAATAATGGCACAAGAGACATCAACAAGTCTATAGACCCTCCCCACCAGAACACCGAAATACACCCAAATATTCGTTGAGCTTCAACCGTCAGCTCAGAAACCAAGAAATCGGCGGCCGGGGGAAGAACGAATGAACCCGGTCCTCAAACGTTAACCCAACCTCCAAAACCCCAACTCGGCCGGCCGTTAATAAAACCGCGGCCTCACACGCGAATGATGAGCCAACGCCGCCGCGCGAGCAAGCAAGCGGAGAGTGATGAAGAGATCGGAGGTGAGGTGAGGTTGGTGGGCATTACCCGGCGGGAGTGCTGGCCGGAGGCGGAGGAAGTCGGGACCTTCCGCTGGAAATGGAGAGGAGCAAATGGCACAGCAGGAGGAGCTGTATATGAAGCTTCGGCGGTAGCCTCGATGCTTGGACTGACATCCATCTGACGGAACTACCCTCGGTTTTCCGCGGAATCACTGGGGGCCTGCCACTGGATTCGGGTCGAAGCTGGTCCCGTCAAGGTTCCCGATATCATACCTATTTCCAATGGAAATTTATTCTCACCAACATTACTCTCTCCTTTGGAAAAGAATGCAACTCTCGTTTCTCGAGAAGTTAATTTTAGTTTGACCGAATTAATAATAATAAGAAAACAATTAAAATTCACATCTCCAAATAGTTTCAGTACGAAAATGTATTACATAATTAATCTACTGATTTTTTAAAACTATAATTGATATAGTACTATTGTATAAATTAGATCAAATTTAAAATTAGTTGGCTTATCGGGAAAATTTACATTATTTTTTCTTTTCATGCAAATTTTGTTGAAATATATTCAGTAGTATATTTATTTGTATGGAAACTACATTCGGTATTCTATTACTGGAGCGTCGGCGTGGCGCCTATTTTCCTTGTTTGAGGTCCGGTATATGATATCAAAATATTTTATGTGATATGATTTATTTTAAGTCATTGGGATTCAAACAAACCTATTGGGGTATGCTACATTTTGGAGTTAGCTTGAATCGTAACGTGCATGTACTTTGAATCGTAACGTGCATGTACTGTTGCACTTCCGTGCGCCCGCGGGAGGCGGAGGCGAGACGAGAAAGGGAGGCAGTGGCTCCGCAGCAGCGGCCAGGAGTCCAAAAGGCTGCAGGAGGAGGGGCACATCGAACTGGTGTGTAACGGAACTGACCCTCCGGTAATCCGGTTTGCCCGGAACGGGCTAAATCAGATGGAATTATGGGAACTTTGGTTGCCAAACTCTCATCTATTAGGGCCTGTTTAGTTTGGTAGAAAATTTTGAATTTTTTTAAAATTCTTTCAAAGTTTATTAGGAGTATTAAACGTAAACTAATTTCAAAACTAATTACACGGATGGACGAGAAATCGCGAGATGAATCTATTAACACTAATTAATCCGTCATTAGAGATTGTTTAATGAAATATGACGTTGTCTAATCATGGCATAATTAGACTCGTTAGATTCGTCTCGAAAAATTAGAAGAATTGTGAAATGAATTTTGTCATTAATCCAGTTTAATACTCTTAATTAGTGTCCGAAGATTGATGTTGGAGAAATTTTTGCGAACTAAGCATTCGAGTTTGATGAGTGTTGATCTTTCATCAAAAAATTTCAACAAAAATATGAATGGATAGCTCATATTATCTCTTATCATCATGCAAAATATGAGATGCAACAAGATTTTGTGCAAGATGTAACAAAAAAGCAAAATTTGCACATGAATAGTGCAAGATGCAACCAACACTGTTTATGTACATATTTCACTTTTTTGTTGCATCTTGTATAAAATTTTGTTGCATCTGCATGATGGTAGAAGATGACATGAGCTATCCATTTATATTTTTGTTAGAATTTTTTGATAAAAGATCGACACTCATCAAATTTGAATGAGCAGATAGGTCCCCGGGAACCCGAGTTTCAAGTTGCCCTTGGGTAGTGGGTACCCAGAACTACGTGGGGCCGACGGGGTCGTGCGGCATCAACTGTCACTCAAAACAGTCACTGGTGGAAAAACGACCTTTGATCCAACCCTTTATTCCCGGTTGAACTTTGGAGCTGAGACTAAAGGGTTCCGGGCGACGTGGCCTCTAAAGGCTGTTGGCGCAACACCCTTTTAGTCTCGGGTGGTAAAACCACCCGGAAATAAAGGTCTGGACGCCAACAGCTGCAATCTAACAATAATTGTTGTCACCCTTTAGTCTCGGGTGGTGTTCCCACCCGAGACTGAAGCGGGGCTTTATTCCCGGGTGGGAACACCACCCGGCATTAATCCCGTCGCCCCCCTCTCCCCCCGTACTCTCTCTCTTCCTTATCTTTCTCTCCTCCCCATCCTCCGCCGACAGCCACTCTTTCTCTTCTTTTTCTATCTTCTTCTCCTCTCCTCTACTCTACTCTAATCTCATCTTATCTTCTTCTCTATGGCAGGGGAGGGCAGTCCGGCGGCGCGCGGTCAGGCCGGCGGGCACGGGCAGGCTCCAGGCGCGCGGCCCCCCGGCGGGCACGGGCAGGCTCCAGGCGCGCGCCCCCCCGGCGGGCACGGGCAGGCCCCCGGCGCGGCGGCGCGCGGCCAGGCCCCGGCGACCGACCGGCGCAGCCAGGCCCCGGCGACCGGCGCGGCCAGGCAGCGCTGGCGGTCGGCGCGGGCGTGCGCGGCCCCTGGCGCGGTGCGGCCAGGCAGCGCTGCCCTAGCCGGGGGCGTGGGCGTGCGCGTCCCGGGGCGCGCGGCCTCTGGCTTCGCGGCGCAGGAGGAGCCCCCCCGCGTGGGCGCGGCGGCGCGACGGGTGGATGCCGCGCGGCAGGAAGGAGCGGAGGAGCGCGCGGTGCAGGGAGTTCGATTCGTTCTCGTTTTTTTCTTCCCTATTTGTGGATGTGAATGGTCGATTTGCATTTGTCTCAATTTTGTTGTGGATGTAAATGATTCATTTACCTCGATTTGTTGTGAATCCTCTGTGAATTTGTGTCATGAATTTGTGAGATTGAAGTGTCATGAATTTGTGAGATGAATTTATAGATGCTCTGTGATATGAACTTAAACGAATTTGTGTGATTTGATATGTGAATGTTGTAGTGAAAGTGAACATGTTCTTGGTGAAAATTGAACTTGTTCTTGTTCTTGGTGAAATTGAACTTGTTGAAGTTGGAGTTGAGTTGGAGATGGAATCAAAGTCGGAGCCGGCGGAGCTGAAGCTGGCAGCAGGCGCCAGCGTGCAATTTTTTTTGTTTTCTCAAAAACCCTTTAGTCCCGGGTCGTAATACCACCCGAGAATAAAGGCACCCTTTATTCCCGGTTGGTCACCCGGGAACAAAGAGGGGCCTTTTGTCTCTATGAATCAGTCTCTAGAGGTCTTTAGAGAAATATTGCTCTTACCAACCGGGACTGAAGACCCTTTTTCCACCGGTGAGTAAGGTTAGTCTTAGTGAGGAATGCCATAGTAGGGTCATAAGAATTAAATATCATGCTACATCAACAAATTTATGAGGAGAGAGAAGAGAAGTCATGAATGAGCGAAAATTGTCATCACTATGACCCTTAGACCTCCGCTAGCATAATTCTCAAGTTTACAGTCTTGATCACTGGCGGAACCAGGAGGTGGCCAGCAGGGGCCATGGCCCCCCTATCGTCGGTAAAAAAAATTCAGGAGCCCCTCTTCAGTTTTCACTTAATAATACTACTAGAGTTAGCTAGCTAGGCAAAACTGGAATGGCCATACGTTCACTCAATACTACTAGAGTTAGCTAGCTAGGCAAACTGGAAGCCTGCAGCTACATTCGATCTGCAAAGTAGCAGTAGCTGAATTCAATTGCATACCAGATCGGCATTCGCCTACGCGCTGACAAGTGACACCAAATCGCGGATTTAATAGAAACCAATGAAATCAGTGGAAAGGAGATAGCTGCTACGTTATCCGAATATCTGGATGCACGCGAGCAGCAAGTCAGATGATTACTATTTTATTTATTAGCTCCGGTTAGTTAGTTTAACTTTCTTATACATGGTCTAAATGAAAACTAATGTTAACTTCTTTGTAAAATGTTTTTCTTTGTATATTGGGCAAATGTAAATTCAGAGTGCTATAGTTGTTTAAAGGCTAAAAGCATGTAAAAAGTGTGAAAATATGATGGCAAATACACGAGAATCTTTATATACATTTAGGCCATTGTTTTTATGCTTTGGATGGCATCGTCCGGTGAACACAAAGAGCTCCCTGGTTCCTCCTTGCATATCCTCTGATCACAAGAGCCACTCATTGGTGAATGTCAATACTCCCTCTGTCTCAAAATTTTTAGGTTATATTGGCATTTCAAGATTGATAGTTTTAAGTTCTAAAAAAAAGATCCATAGTTGTACCATATATCTAGATAGTGCATATTTAGATGAATAGTAGAAGCTAGGAATTTAGAAATGCACAAACTGACTTAAAATTTGAGACAGATGGAGTAGAATGTAGGACTACTTTCTCCTCCCTTTTTACCCTTGCGAGCGCTGTAAAATGCTTGCCAAATTATATTTTGGCTTCATCTGACAAATGCAAATGTTCATGTGACCTTCTTGCTTCTGTTGTTGAAAAACTAACATATGGATAATAAGCGTGTTGACCTCATTAGCTTGGCCCCCTAAACATTTTTCCTGGTTCCCCCACTGGTCTTGATAACTGTGCAATAACCTTCTCCACTCAGACTAGCCTAACAACAAAGGAGGAACAGTTTACACTAACGCATAGCAATCTTTATTTCTAGTTCATTTGACGTGATCTCATGATCCTAGTTGATTTGACGCGATCTCTTAGTGAATTTACTACTTTCAACATACTTAGGCTTCAAAGGGACGCACGTGGATCAAATCTAGACATCTTTGTTAACCTTCTCTTCTTCCTGCTTCTTACACAATTTTTTTTTTCTAAAAACAAATCAAACGTACAAATCAACGTATTTTCTCTCAAAACAAATCCACCGTACAAATCAACAAAAGATCTTCGAACTGAGTCAAGAGAGGAGTGGGTTATTTAGAGCATCTCCCGCAGTTTGCCAAATCTTGTTATCATTTTTTATTTTTAGCAAAAACGTTAAAAATACTCGTCCAACAGTTTGGCAAAAGACTTGATAATTTTTGGTAACTTGGGAAAAACCAGCCTCCAGCGCGCAAATATACGCGCGCGGCCTAAGCTTGGCATCGTTGTTTCTAGACAGGTCACAGGTGGAAGGGTGAAAAAAGAAAAATAAATAACAGAAAAAAGTTCCTGATGTAAGTTTTTAAGAGGTAGAAGGGCATAAACATAGTTTTGTTTCTCTTTCAGGGTTCCTGCTGTAAATTAGATCTGAGTTTGTCAAGTGAATTATGCTAAACTGTTGGAGATGAGTTCTTTTTTTACTTAGCATATCCTTTTAGAAGTTGACAAAAGATAAGATTTGTCAAGTAAATTTGGCAAACTCTTAGAGATGCTATTAAGCCGTAGTTTGGACTTTATATGACCTATCACGAGACGAATGAGAGCGTCGCCTCTGGTCAGACCGTCGCCAGACGTATGAATGGACAGAACGGCAGGATTACAGGGGAACTCTAAACGGGCAGTGGCCCAGCCGTTAGGCTGGTCGCACTGGGTACTCTACCCCGTGCGACGGCATGCTGCAGTACGCGTTTGGCGTTTTTCACGCCGCACCGGCGTGCGCTACGCGGGACGAGACGTCCCGTTCGGGGCGTGCGCTACGCCCTCGCTTCGACCCCACCGCGTCCAGCGGTTGCTGCCCCGCGCCATCACAGAGAAGGAGGAGAGACGACGCCGGGGGCAGCAGAGAAGAGAGGAAGATGGCGCTGCGCTGCCAGCCATGGATGCCGTAACACCCCGTGTTTTTAATTAGTGTCAATTAGTGCTAATCCTCTTCTTAAACAAGTCAACATCATTAGTGGTTAAACCCTTGGTCAAAGTTCTAGTCAAACTCCTAGTCAAACCCTTTGACACCCATACCCTGCCTAGAACTTTTGTCACGTTCTCCAAATTTCACATAAACACTTCAAAATCAGCCAATATAAAAGTTGTGCATCTTTTCATGGGACACAACTTTCATAATTGATGATATTTCAAATTTTGAGGGGAAATGGGTGAAAATCTTGGTCAACGGCAAGAAACTGATTTTTCAAGCGCCGAGAAAAACTCCATCTTGGCCTGCTGTTTATGCAAAATCGGTTGCTCAAAACTTACATCAGCCTTTGTAAAAGTTGTAGAGGGTCATGAGATCTTCAACTTTGCTATATACCCTTTGGAGCACTTTTGTTGCAAAATCGTGAGCTTCGGCCGGTCAAACAGAGCTAAACCGAAATGAAACCGCACTGGGAACTCACGCCCGCGCACGACGCCGTCGCGCGCACCACGTCAGATCGCCGCCGTATGTCGCGTACACACACGCCGAGGCGCGGCAGTGACTGCCGGTCCGTGCGCAGCGTCGTGATCACTGTGCGCTACCGCACGCGGGCCCGCTGGTTGGTGCCACGTGGCGCGCGCGCACACGCCAGCCGGCCGCCCGCGCGCCCGCCATTGGCCGGCGCCCCGCCGCACGTCGGGCCGTCCCTGTGGCCATGCCGTGACCTCGCCCGTCGACTTGACTTAGGCAGTTACCGCCCCTCTGCGTCGAGCCCCCTATAAAAACCCCTCTCCTTCTCCCTACGCGAGCACAGCACTGCTGCCGCCCGCCATTGCCGCCGCCGCTGGTAAAGTCCCTCCTCCACTCGCTCCCGCAGCTGCCTCCCATCTTTAAGCTTCTCTCTAGCACCCACTCGAGCTCACACGACCCCAAATGGCTTACCCCTCCCCCACATTTCGCCGGAGGTCGAGCCGAAGCGGCTCCGCCGCCGCTGTCTCGTCACCGACCATCGCCGGTGGCATCTCCGACCTCAGCTCCACCACCAATCGAACCAAGGTGAGCATACACGCCGCCCTGTTCCATTTGTCGGCCAAGTCCGGCCGGCTATCGCCGTCGGCGAGCAGGCCCTGCGCCGGGAGGGCATAGTTGTGAAGATTAAACTCTTCGCAGGGGCTGTTGTGCAAACTAAGGGCATATCTGTGAAGGTTTAGATCTTTCTAGGGTCTGTGCTAGAATTAGATTCTTCAGTTTTTCTTCCTTTGGTCCAGTGCCTTGGAAAAATTATATAAAATCGTAGAAAATTTGGAAAAATGCAAAACTAATTTTGTTGGTTTCCTTCTTAACAGACCTACATCTTTTAGAAAGCTTGTCTACACTTTTGTTTAGTAGTTTTTGAATTAGAATTCAAACTCAGTTTGAATGGGTTTGTTCATAACTTGAAATGTACTTCTGTTCTGGACTTGATCTTTGGATATGTTGTTAGTCATGACTGGAATAGGCTAGATCTAAGTTTTTGCACAAATTTACTGAGTGAATCTTTAGTTATGATTTATTTTGTATTTTTGCTAGATCTGTGTAACTGATTTGTGCAGCTTCATGTAAATAGATTTTCTACCTCATCTTGTGACTACTGTATTGTGATGACTAGATATATCTCTGGTGATTTTATCACATTTTTAGGAACTGTCTATGTATATGTTTCTGAGTTATGCTTGTTGAGGAACAGGTGTGTCCGAGGACCAGTGGAGGGTCGCTCCTTAGTGATGAGTGATTGACAACATTGTGTGGACTAATGCTTGGCTACGTGTGCAGGTACAGGTTGCGGCTTGACTCGTGTTGGTGCAGGTGAAGAACAAGCGCGAAAGGCCTTAGCCGTGGCGGCCTCCGGGTGATGGAGAGGCAATAAGGCTTGGTTCGATGGACCCGGTGGCCGATGGGGTCAAGTGCGAGCCGTGCTGTGCAAGACTAGCAAGTTGAAGTCGTGAACATGGGCCGGTGCAAGGTAGCGGATCAAGCCCGAAGCTTGCACGCGGGGTTTGGTGGTTTGCCCACAAAACCATCAGTGGACGGTTTCTTGGTTTGGGCTGCAAAACCAAGTCGGAGGCCCGATGCGACGGAGACGGTGATCCGGGAGCGTCGGGAAGCTTCATGGCGGGGGGCACGTGGCGTGATCGCGGGGCTTGCGTCGAGGATAAGCAAGTCCACGGTGGAAGTGTGTCCGCTCGATGAAGACTTGACCATATTGCCCCTGAGCGATGTGTATCTTCTATTTGAGTTGTAGGGGTAGTGTGGTCATTTGCCTCCTCCGGTGGACCTCGTATAAATAGCGGAGAGGTGGATGACATCTCTCTCTTGGACTCTAGGGTTTCCTCCCCCGGTAGATCGCTTTGGACTGCTTCTTTTTCCTCTGCTTTCCTTAGGCTAGATTCTTGTATAGACTCTGACCTCTGGATGTATGGAAGCATTCGGCGTTGCGGTGATCTCCTAGCTCTTTGTGATTTTCGTGTCATTTTCGAGGCTATTTTTAGGGTGTTTTGTTCTTCGCTCGATTCGTGGATTTGAGGGCGTTTTCTCTCGGATTTCTTTGAGGGGATCATGGGTGGATACCTTGCGCATCTTTGTGTGTGATCTTGACCCCTCAAACGCCGGGAATCACCTTTGATTCGTGAGTGTTTGGTCGGAGCCCGAGTTCATGGTGGTGGTTCGCGTGATCCGTGATTCCCGGTGATTTAGTGAGTTAGAGGTCGAGACTTTTGGGGTAAAACTTCCTCTTGAGACGCTTCTCATCTTCCCAAAATCTTGTCTCAAGATCTCTAGCCGTTTGGGAGATCCGGTGATGGAAAGGGGGAGTTGACTCCCAAGCTCGAGCAGTTTTTGGTTCTGTTTGTGCGTGGCGGACAGTCCGCCCGATACGCACGGACAGTCCGCGAGGGTCCAGTTCATCGCAGTTCGTCGTGTGTTCGTGCGTGTTCGCATTTCGATCCATTTTGCCCTTAGGGTTTTGTTGCAGGCAGTTTGCGGACAGTCCGCGAGTGCTTCACGGATGGTCTGTGTGGCTTAGTTTTTGTCTGGGGTTGGTCTGCGTTTGTCTGGGGTTTTCCACGAGTTTGATGGATAGTCCGCGTGGCCTTCACGGACGGTCCGCGACACTGGCAGACGGCCCGCGTGGCTCTGTCGGACAGTCCGAATTTCCCAATAAATTTCAAAAATTATTGGGATATATCTTAAGGATATTCATAGGCTCACATCTCCAATTCCACACTCAGAACCCCTATATTTAGTTATCATCCCCTTTTTATATCCGATAGACGATCGTTAGCCACATAAAATAATGAACCCCTGAAGCCGATCCTGAATCTTCGTTCCCCGATCAATCTTCCCTTATCCTCAAGGACATTCTAGAAATCTTCATAATTAAAGTGTTTTGGACTTATTGCTTGATGATTGATGAATTGTTAATTTATTGTTTGTGCTTAGTCTCTCCTCTAACCCGGTGATTGCGCTCTCATCTACCGGGATACACATTATAGGGACTGAACTCTTTGTTCAACAAGTAATGCAAGTATCTCAACAACACCCCTTGGTCATACCTATTCTATGTTATATATTAAAATTTACCAAGTTAATAATATTGTACTGCATTTATGTCACATGCGATAACTTGGGTTTAGGCATAATACCCAGGAGAAACTCATTTCTCCTTCTCCTTTAAAACCCTAGGGCAGGCCTTATACCCAGGGCTTGCAACTTTTTAAACATGTTTATCTTATGTTTATCACCTAGAATGGATAGTTAGGTGTGAGTGTGAAATATTAAACTTGCCTTAGAAACATCCCAGAGAGGATGTAAGGGAAGTTGGGTATCCTTGGGGAGAGGCTCTACCCAATGATTTCCTTAGTTCGTATAAGGACCGGATCAAGGAGAAAGTCTTTCTAGTGTTTAGTACGACCATACGTAGCCAAAAAGGTACAGCCTGTCGGGAGTACCTACTTATGTGAGGCCTTGAATCAAACCCCGCTACTGAACCTAGTAAACCATGCCAAGGGGCCGTGGTGGGCAACGGATGCGCTGGAGCAAGACCTTCTCGCATAGTCCCAGGTCTGGCCGGTACGGGTCATCGGGAAGGTCTTGGCGTCTTGGTGATGCGGTGGTACGTGTGCCACACTTTATATGCATATGCTTTTGTCCTGGGACGTGGACCCGCGAGGCGGGTGGTGGTGGAATGACCCCTACTTAGGCCCCAGTGTAGACGTGGATGGAGCTAGGGAATGTTGTCTAGGAGTGGATGATAATGTAATCCACGAGTAAACGCCGGTGGGTATGGTTCTCGCGGCTAGTACCGCCTATATGTAGGGTATGGGCTGGTCGGACGTATGGGTACAGTGTACGCCTCTGCGCAGAGTATGATTTATTTGGATAGCCGTGGTTCTCGGTCATGAATCCCCTTGGTTAAAGCTCTCTTTGACTAGTCATACCATTAGTAATAAGGTGATTAAACTTGTGGGCAGAAGCCCAAGAGTTGATGTAATGGGATAAGGGTTAAGCAGGATCCTGTCGATCGCTGCATTAAAATTGGGAACTGGTAGGAGAGGCTTTGTGTTCCTCCTCCAGGGCCACCACTCCTTATTATACTTGAGTTAGGAGTCCGATAGTTGTCATACTGTGTTCACACTTGCATGAGTTTACTTTAATGCATTGATGCTAGCCCCACTATATATATCTTAATTTCATGTCATTAAATCCTTAAACGTTGGGGTACTTGCTGAGTACTTCTGGCAAAAGTACTCAAACTTGCTTGTTTGCCCAGGTTACGGCCTTTTCTATGTCTACCGCTGCATAATGATTGTTGTGTGCTCCTATGGTAAAGGTAACTATATATTCACCAGAGTAATCTTCTCCTTAACTTCTATCTCTTTCTACTCTGATTATCATACCTGTACAAGCTGGTGCCATTTACCTGGTCCAGGGTGTGGCACTGTATTGCTTAAGTGGGGTCATCCGGAGGGTGGTTGATCTCCACAGGATCTATGACCACTAATCTTGGGAAGAGTCCCCTCTGCTTGCAATAGAGTGGAGCCTGTGTGGGGTTGGGGAGGCGAGGTCATAACCAACCACCTTGTACCAAAGACTGTAGAAATGGATCCTGAGTCGAGGACAGTTGGGAACCGCCTAGTTGGTGTGTACCCCGCCCCTTTTGGTTTTAGTTGTCATTCTTGGGGTATGCATTCTCCCGTGTGTTTAGGTCCACCTTGCAAGGTTATTAATCGATCGATCGTCGGCCTCTCACCGTTATCCGAATTTGCTTAACCATACACTCTATGTCCCTCTAATGATGGAATTGAGAAGTAATATGGACATATGCTTAATTGTTTACACAACTTATGCTTGCAATAGTTTCTTACTTAGTAATGGGTAATCAACTAGAATTTTGACCTAAAACTTGAAAGTAAGGACATACTCTTTGTTGCTTTTCAGCAAAACAACCCACTAGCCATAAAGCCTTGCATGTCTAGAGAGTTGGTGATCTCCCCTCACCCGATGGTTAAGTCTTGCTGAGTATTAGTATACTCAGCCTTGCTTTTGATGTTGTTTTCAGGTGATGTGAATGATGATGGGTTCCCGTGGCCTGGTTCTCTCCCACCCGGTTGGGAAGTTGAGTGGGAGGATGATAGTGCTTAGTGACATCATGGATGGCCTCCTATGATGTCCCTTGTGACGTTTAGTATTTTATTTCCATTGTGTTTCGAACTCTGAACTATTTACTCACATGCAAAAAGAGTTGGTTTGTAACAATGAACCTTATGGAGCTTGATGTAATAATTTGTGAAATGTCTGTCTCTAGACTCGCCTTCGAGTGAGTTGTGATGTACAAGTGTTCGATCCTTGTTAAGTGATTTACCGGGCTTGACCCGGCAGAGACGACAAGTTACTTTTGTATTATTACTTAATGACCAAAAGGAATGGTTTAGGCAATAATATGGAATTAATTTGGGTAGTTCTGTCACAGCTGGCATCAGAGCTCACTTGTACACCAGGGATCTTAATACACCCTTAATAACTTGTTTTTGGAATAAAACTTGCAAGATTAAGGTGTGTTTGCAAAATACGTTAGGAACGCTAAGGATGAACTAGTCCGAGAGGCCCTAGAGAGAATTTGGGTTCTTTCAGGTGGCTAGTAATCTATGGTTTATCTAAACTAACTTCCAGCACTTCTTAAGCCACGTGTTTCATATGTGTGCTGTGCCGCATCACTGTTGACGGCTGTTAAGTGCCATATTTATGGCCGTCAACGCCTGCATTTTGACATGAGAAATATACATTCACAATAGAATAGGGCCTTATATTGACAATTTCCACAAGTTGCAGTGTATATTCAAATGCAGGCAATAAGCACAAGAGAGAGAGAGAGAGCAAAAGCACACCTTATCCATCCACCTCACCAATCCAAGCAATCCAGGCTCAGCCAATGAGGGGCTGCTATGCAAGCACCCCCTGGATCCATGATGTCACCAATCCAAAGGAGAAAGCCTCGACAAATCAGAGGTCGCCACGCGTATATCACATGGATCCCATGGCCCACCAGAGCGCCTAAACCACCTCCAAAACACGTGGACACCTGGAACCGCCATAAGGGCCTGCATATCAGACACCAGGAGAAAACACAAGGCAAGTGGGGCCCACAAGGGGTCGACCGACCCCACAGGTCGGCCGAACCGACCTTGTGGCGCCCAATCCTGGCCTTCCACGTGGTGGTTCCTGGTTGGCTCCTGACTTCATTCCCGGGGTGTTTGGGGTGCCTCCACGCCGGTGCTCAGACCTATAAATAGAAGTAGAGGGGTTAGAGAATAGGACACACACTTCTTCTCCTCCTTTTCACTTTTGCCTCTTGGCTTCTCTCATTAGGAGAGGAGAGCTCTTGCATAGGATTAGTGCTAGCTTGCTTGTGCTTTAGAGATTAGAAGGAAGGTGCGGTGGTGTCTTGGGGTTGTGCCATGGTGTTTGGCACATTTCCTCAAGAACGATCCTCTACGGATGTTACTGTTCTTCATTTAGAATAAAGTGAGTATTTCGACATTCTCAGTTAGACTAAAGTGGCATTCATACTATGTTCTTGTGTTCTTCGTTCATTCATCATTTAGAGGCTCATGTTCTTCACGAACACGCTTCCTCGATCCAGTTGACGATCGAGTGTCTCATACTTTTGCGTTTGTTCATAAGTTAGAGGCTCGTGTTCTTCACGAACACGACCCTTGATCTTCTGTTATAAACACTTAAGTTTGTATCTTGTTTGTATGCCTGCTAGTCTGACTAGAGTTAGTGGATGCTCTTTTATCCTAATCTAGATCAAGTTCATCCGTGATCCCTTGCATAGGATAGTGTATATCTGAGTGAGTTCGGGTCTCTCTCTCGTGGGTTCGTCGCTCCGTCTTTGTACGGAGTGCTATAGTGTTGTTACGGGTCGACAGACGTAACCGTGCTATAGTAGTAATCAGTGGTGTAGACGTGGTGTCTAGACTTTAGGTTATCCTTCGTTTGCCCTGTATCCCACGGTTTGTCTTGGGGTAGGCAGCGGTAGTGACAGCTGTTGGACCCTCTGAAATCCCCCACGTCTGGATACAGCGTGTAGGCAACCATTTGTCGTGAACCAACTGTTATAGTCAGGAGGGGCCGGTGTCCGAAACGAGAAGTCCCTAATCGAGAGGCTGTTCTCAACTCTCACGCTACCAGCAAGATCCTTTCCATCTTCATCTCATCCTATAGAGTTGTGTCCTTGGATCACCAGCCTAGGATAGATGGTAGTACACATCGTTCCTTAGATTCGATACCCTTTGGAATACTCCTTTGGGGAAGTGCTACAACGGTATTTCCGTGTGCTTGCGGATCCTTTCATACCCGTCGGTATACCTAGGTGGATCTTACGCTCATGCTAGGTGCGCAACTAGTGGTGAGGTTAAGAAATACCGACAAGCATTTCTGGCGCCGTTGCCGGGGAACGGTTGCTGAATCTATCTTCGAACCTAGTGGTCCTCGTATTTATCTTTGTTTTTCTTTTCTCTTTTCAATTCTTTTAGCTTTACCTTTACCATGGAGGATTGGTCTATTCAAGATCTTTCCGCCCCCAGAGCTGAATCATTTGAGCCACCACAATCTGAGCACCCAATTCACACGACCAGCTATGAATTCAGCTCTAGATTGATTGACTTGGTTCAGAATACTTGTTCCTTTTCAGGGATAGTTAGTGAGAATCCTTATGAACACCTACGAGAATTTGATAGAGTATGTTCATGCTTTGCCATTGCTGGCATGAATCATGACACTCTCAGGTGGAAATTGTTTCCCTTTTCCCTATTGGGAGACGCGAAGCGATGGTACACGCATAACGCGGGTAACGTGAAGGGCAGTTGGAATTCTCTGGTAAGAATTTTTTGCGAGAAATATTTCCCTGCCTCTCGTGTTGCTACCCTATGTAGGGACATTCTCAGCTTTCACCAAGGTGAGGAGGAGACCCTAGGAGCAGCCTGGGAGAGATTCTCACATCTGATGAACTCATGTCCAGTCCTATCCTTACCCGAGTTCATAATGCTCGAACACTTTTACATAGGCCTGAACAAGAGTTCAGCCTCACAACTCGACGCATCTTCTGGAGGATCATTTATTCAAACGCCCATGGGTAAAGGGAAGAACATTCTGGAGAAAATCCTACGTGATCTTCCCTTCTCATGCAAACCTCAACCTCCCCCAGAAGGAAGTGCACCCGAAGTAGGGGATGCCTTAGCAGCTAAGACCAGCACTACACTGCCCACATCTGTAGATCCAGCCGTAGACGATCCCCCTGGACCATCGCCATCGGAAGATGAAACTTCCCAATCTCTAGTGCCTCAATTGATGTTTGAGGATGACCTCTTTGAAGATTATGGAAACACCTCAAACTACCAATGTAGAGGGAAACCACCGATCCCGAACATTCCCCCAGATCCTGACGAGATAGCTTATTTCAGGGACACTATTCGGGAATTAACTGCTATCATGACTCGGGAGTGGTCGGAAGAGCTTGAGTGCTCATCCAAAGCCCTTCAGATTAGCCAATCTCATTCGACCCTCCCATGTACCATGCGCGGGAGGTAGATAAACGCCCTCTACAACCCTTTGGTTGGGGCTAACATCATCTCCAGTGCTTACGCGATAGAGGTTTTGGGAGATGAACCCTTAGTACCTTCCAGCATATCCGCCATGGACTCACACGGACAAACCATGGAAGGGATAGGAATCCTCAGCCAGATACCTATTATCTGTGGCGGTGTCCATTCTGTCCTTGATTTTCATGTCTTCGATATCGAGGAGTTCGATCTCATGATAGGACTCCCCATTGAGAAATTTCTCAAGGAGGCCCCAGCGCAAGGGAAATTTGGCATCCGACTAGGAGAGGAAGTTCTATCAGTTAAGATTGTCGGAGCTAAATATGCCGTGACGGATCCTCCCCCTGATCCCGGAGTGATTGAGGAAGTGAAAGCCATTATCCCTGGACAATTCCTGGAAGCTTTTCTCGATGAAAATGCTGGGGAATTCATAGAGGATGAAGCAGAACCCGCTGCACCCATAGATATTTCGGAATGCAAAGCTCCTCCTAAGCCTCCTATCGAGCTAAAACCTTTGCCAGACGGGCTTCGGTATGTCTTCCTGCAGGGGGATACCGAAACCCCAGTGATCATTAGCGATAAACTCACAGCAGAGGAAACTAGAAGACTTATGGCCATCTTAGAAAAACACCACGCTGTCTTCAGATATTCTCTACAAGATCTGAAAGGGATAAGTCCCTCTCTCTGTACCCATCACATCCCCGTAGATTCAGAAATTCCACCCTCTCGAGAGCCTCAGAGAAGGTTGAATGACAAGATGAGGGAGGTAGTCAAAAAGGAGGTGCTAAAACTTTTGCACGCTAGAATCATCTACCCTGTGCCATATAGCGAGTGGGTTAGTCCTGTCCAGGTTGTGCCCAAGAAAGGAGGGATGACAAAAACCACTAACGAGCAGGGTGAGGTGATCGCCCAGCGTCTCCCCGACAAATGGAGGATGTGCATAGACTATAGGAAGCTCAATAAGGCCACAAGGAAGGACTATTTCCCTCTACCCTTCATCGATGAGATGTTGGAATGACTAGCAAACCACTCCTTCTTTTGTTTTCTTGATGGGTATTCCGGATACCATCAAATCCCCATCCATCCAGATGACCAAAGCAAGACTACTTTCACATGCCCCTATGGAACCTATGCTTATCGTAGAATGTCGTTCGGGTTGTGTAATGCACCCACATCGTTCCAAAGGTGTATGACGTCTATATTCTCAGACATGATTGAGCAGATCATGGAGGTCTTCATGGACGACTTCTCTGTCTATGGGAAGACTTTCGATGACTGCCTAGAGAACCTAGATAAAGTCTTGCAGCAATGCCAGGATAAGACCTAGTTTTAAACTGGGAGAAATGTCATTTCATGGTCCGCGAAGGCATCGTTTTGGGTCACTTAGTTTCTGAGCGTGGGATAGAGGTAGACCGAGCCAAAATCGAAGTTATAGAAAGCATGGAAGCCCCCACCAATGTAAAGGGAATCCGCAGTTTCTTAGGCCATGCAGGGTTCTACCGTCATTTTATCAAAGACTTTTCCCAAATAGCTAGACCCCTCACGCACTTACTGGCCAAAGACACTCCTTTCGAGTTCACCGAAGATTGCATGAAAGCTTTCCTTACCCTTAAGGAAGCTCTCATCTCAGCCCCGATCATTCAGCCCCCAGACTGGACGCTCCCTTTTGAGATCATGTGTGATGCCAGTGATTACGCCGTAGGAGCCGTGCTAGGCCAAACCAAGGACAAGAAGCATCATGTGATTGCTTATGCTAGTAAGACTATGACCGGAGCTCAGCTAAATTACGCCACAACTGAGAAGGAGCTCCTGGCAGTAATCTTTGTGCTAGATAAATTCAGATCTTACTTGGTAGGGTCTAAGATAATCATCTATACTGATCATGCTGCATTAAAATACCTGCTTGTTAAGAAAGATGAAAAACCCCGGCTGATTAGATGGATTTTGCTACTCCAAGAATTTGATATTGAAATCAAAGATAGGAAGGGAGTAGAAAATTCCGTAGTAGATCATTTGTCGCGTATGCATGCCACTAACTCGCAGGACTTGCCAATAAATGACTACCACCGGGATGATATGCTGCTAAAGGTCACCGACTCCACCCCCTGGTATGCAAATATTGTGAATTACATGGTTACATGATATATACCACCAGGGGCGGACAGGAAAAAGTTGATACATGACAGCAAAAAGCATATGTGGGACGATCCATCTCTATACAGAGTTTGTAATGATGGGTTGTTACGAAGATGTGTACCCTCTCCAGAAGGACTGCAAATCATTGAGAAATGCCACGCATGGCCCTATGAGGGGCATCATGGGGTTTTCCGCACACATGCAAAAATCTGGCAATGCGGTTTCTTCTGGCCGACCATGCATGAAGATACCAAGGAATTTATTCGAAGATGCCGCAGATGCCAAAAACATGGGGGGATCACTACAAGAGATGCCATGCCCTACATGACAACCTGCAAGTGGAACTCTTCGACGTTTGGGGAATTGATTTTATGGGACCATTCCCGAAATCAGAAGGCTGCGAGTACATCTTAGTGGCAGTCGACTATGTGTCAAAATGGGTAGAGGCAATACCCTGCCCTTCGGCAGACTCCAAACAATCCAAAAAGATGTTCTAGGACATCATCCTACCCCGATTCGGCACACCCAGGTTGGTGATCAGTGATGGAGGTTCACACTTTATCAATAAAAAGTTCAGAAAATTCCTAGCAGAACTAGGGAGAACTAGGGATACATCACAATATTGCCATAGCATATCACCCTCAAACCGACGGTCAGGCTGAAATGTCGAACAAGCAAATCAAAAATATCTTGCAGAAGACAGTAAAGGAAGCAGGGAATTGTTGGAAGAGACATGTACCTGATACATTATGGGCATATAGGACTGCTTTCAAGATGCCAATCGGAATGTCACCCTATCAACTAGTCTATGGAAAAACATGCCATCTGCCAGTAGAGATTGAACATAAAGCCCACTGGGCCATTAAGAGGTTTAACTTAAATTTCCCCAAGGCAACAAGGCAAAGGCAGCAGCAGATCTCGGAGTTGGTGGAATGGAGAGACAAAGCATATCACAACTCCAAGATCTATATGGAAAGGACCAAGAGGTGGCATGACAAGAAAATCATAAGAAAGGAATTCACTATTGGAGATAAAGTCCTGCTCTATAATTCAAGGGTAAAACTTTTTGGACATGGGAAACTGTGAAGCAACTGGGAAGGACCATTCTCTGTCATTGAAGTTGCACCACATGGAGCAATCACCATACAAAATGATGAAGGAGAAACCTTCAAGGTAAACGGTCAGCGTTTGAAGATCTTCCTGGAGCCGGATGATAAGGAGTATGAGATCATCAAGCTCGCAAAGGGGCTATAAGCTCCCGATCATGGCCTCCCAAAATAACAGGTAAGAAACCAGTGTGGGGGAACCCCACACACAACCAACCAGAAGCACACAAAGGTACGCCACCCGCACTTTAACTAAATAAAGGCTACGCCTCTGAATTTTTGTACTCCCTGCCTCATAACCACAAGGATAGTAGGCAGCTAGTCTCATTCCTTACTTTTTATCCTGGCGCTTATGAGCAAAAATTTCATTAGGAAACGCATGCCTATCTAAGTGGTTGGTGTTTGTGATACGGCTTGATGAAATGATCTCCGCTCTAAATGTTCGAGTGCTTGGGTATTTTATTTGAAAACCATAAAACCCTTTTGCGAGGCTCCTCTTTGATATGCCACAGTCCTACCAAAACCATATGATGTTCATAGTTGAAAACCTAATACTCATATGCTGCTTGTTATTGCATTGAGCTTTGTCAAATTCTGTGACCCTTGTGAGAATTCTTTTCATTACTCTCATGATCAAGATTCATGTGCACACCACCATTTTCCCCTTGCTTTGCTTCTACACTGGAAGTTAGCATTGTATCATTCATCCATTCTGTGAAAATAAGGCTCCATATGTGTTGATCTCTCCCTCCTAGTTTTTGTTACACAAGAGACATGGCTATCGGAAAAAAATATGTACACATGAAGGTCTAGGTATTGAACACACACACACACACACACACACACACACACACACACAGAGAGATAGCCATGTTCTCAAAAGATTTTTATACAAGAGGGAGAATCATGCAAAAAGGAGTTCCATAACTTAGATGGTGATAACTAGTATCCATTCCGGAGCTAGTGCCCACCTCACCATCAACCAACCTTCGTCATACATATATGGTAATATCTAGCACCCATTCCGGGCCTAGTATCCACCTTACCATACTCACCATATCCATACACATGCACATCTTGATCTGATTGTGTGATTTGATTTCCTCTTAGGATCCAGTCTTTGACTTTGCAATATATGTGATACAAGTATGCCTTATCCTTTATCCTACCCTGAGCTCCACTTATAGCCATCATTAGAAGTAGGATGAAGAAAGGCAATCTAATGCCTTGGTGAGGACATTTACACATTGAGCGATCTGAGAGAATCAAATGAGGAGCTAAGCAAGGTTTGTTTTGAAAATTTATCGCAAAACCCCAAGTTACTTGACATGATGAGTAGGAGTGATTTTTATTCATGACCATTCCATTCCTCAATTACCCAAGATAGCATGATAGACACTCCACAAGCTCACAAGTCCAAGGTAAAAGTTTGGAGTGATCTCTTGTTTGCTCTACACCTTGAGTAGTTTTTCCACCTTGAACCTCTCACCTTCACTCAGGGACGAGCAAAGGTCAAGTGTGGGGGAGTTGTTGACGGCTATTAAGTACCATGTTTATGGCCGTCAACGCCTACATTTTGACATGAGAAATATACATTCACAATAGAATAGGGCCTTATACTGACAATTTCCACAAGTTGCGGTGTATATTCAAATGCAGGCAATAAGCACAAGAGAGAGAGAGAGCAAAAGCACACCTTATCCATCCACCTCACCAATCCAAGCAATCCAGGCTCAGCCAATGAGGGGCTGCCATGCAAGCACCCCCCTGGATCCATGATGTCACCAATCCAAAGGAGAAAGCCTCGGCAAATCAGAGGTCGCCACGTGTATATCACATGGATCCCATGGCCCACCAAAGTGCCTAAACCGCCTCCAAAACACGTGGACACTGGAACTGCCATAAGGACCCGCATATCAGACACCAGGAGAAAACACAAGGTAGGTGGGGCCCACAAGGGGTCGGCCGACCCCACAGGTCGGCCGAACCAACCTTGTGGCACCCAATCCTGGCCTTCCACGTGGTGGTTCTTGGTTGGCTCCTGACTTCATTCCTGGGGTGTTTGGGGTGCCTCCACGCCGGTGCTCAGACCTATAAATAGAAGTAGAGGGGTTAGAGAATAGGACACACACTTCTTCTCCTCCTTTTCACTTTTGCCTCTTGGCTTCTCTCATTAGGAGAGGAGAGCTCTTGCATAGGATTAGTGCTGGCTTGCTAGTGCTTTAGAGATTAGAAGGAAGGTGGGGTGGTGTCTTGGGGTTGTGCCATGGTGTTTGGCACATTTCCTCAAGAACGATCCTCTACGGATGTTACTGTTCTTCATTTAGAATAAAGTGAGTATTTCGACATTCTCAGTTAGACTAAAGTGGCATTCATACTATGTTCTTGTGTTCTTCGTTCGTTCATCATTTAGAGGCTCATGTTCTTCACGAACACGCTTCCTCGATCCAGTTGACGATCGAGTGTCTCATACTTTTGCGATTGTTCATAAGTTAGAGGCTCGTGTTCTTCACGAACACGACCCTTGATCTTCTGTTATAAACACTTAAGTTTGTATCTTGTTTGTATGCCTGCTAGTCTGACCAGAGTTAGTGGATGCTCTTTTATCCTAATCTAGATCAAGTTCATCCGTGATCCCTTACATAGGATAGTGTATATCTGAGTGAGTTCGGGTCTCTCTCTCATGGGTTCGTCGCTCCGTCTTTGTACGGAGTGCTATAGTGTTGTTACGGGTCGACAGACGTAACCGTGCTATAGTAGTAATCAGTGGTGTAGACGTGGTGTCTAGACTTTAGGTTATCCTTCGTTTGCCCTGTATCCCACGGTTTGTCTTGGGGTAGGCCGCGGTAGTGACAGCCGTTGGACCCTCTGAAATCCCCCACGTCCGAATACAGCGTGTAGGCAACCATTTGCCGTGAACCAACTGTTATAGTCAGGAGGGACCGGTGTCCGAAACGAGAAGTCCCTAATCCAGAGGCTGTTCTCAACTCTCACGCTACCAGCAAGATCCTTTCCATCTTCTTCTCATCCTATAGAGTTGTGTCCTTGGATCACCAGCCTAGGATAGAAGGTAGTACACATCGTTCCTTGGATTCGATACCCTTTGGAATACTCCTTTGGGGAAGTGCTACAGCGGTATTTCCATGCGCTTGCGGATCCTTTCGTACCCGTCGGTATACCTAGGTGGATCTTACGCTCACGCTAGGTGCACAACTAGTGGCGTGGTTAAGAAATACCAACAATCACGAGTGTTGATGGTTCAAAACCGTGTTGAAGTTCACCGCAAGCCTACGGGTGACTTGGTGCCTTTTTCACCAAGGAGGGTCCCCCAAGGTTTGTCAATCCAAGGATCAGAAGCAAACCTCTAAGGTTCTCTACCTAATCTATCGAACTAACCTAACATTAAGCGTTGATTGCATATGAGATAAACCTAATAGATATATGAGTGAAGTGTAAAGGTTGATCACATCCAAAACATAAGCAACATAAAGGAACAATCAAGGATAACTAAGGCCTACATCTTCTAGTTGTAGTTCTAGCCGAAAGAGCAAGTGCAACATGCATCTCATCTAAAAGCCATCGTTAAACTACTACCCTCCGGTCAAACCCTCTAAGGCACCCATCGTACACGTGATCAACATCCTGTCACGATGCCCCGTTTCTTGTATAGGTAAACCTAAGAGCACACTCACGGGGAGCATGTCGTACTCCTTGGTGGATCCGGTATGAACCCCTAGCCCCCATGGCTACGAGATCACCCCGAGCAATCTATGTTAACGGTAGATTGAAATAAATCAAACCCAAGAAAGCACAAGATCATAAAAGGAGGAATCGAGTCGCTAAAGATCGGATGACATGAAGTACTTTACTCACATAGTAGATGCGTTTAGGTCATCACCACCGAATACATACCATCGAAGACCTCAACTAGCTCTAGAACTCCGCCATGGCACAACCACGCAGGGCGGCCATGGTGGCTAGGGTTGGCCTAGGACATCCCCTAGACAACTTCGAGGACTCCACCACCATCGTCTCCCTCCGGTGTTCACTTCTAGGTTTCGCCGAGTTCTGGTGAATGGATGTGGCGGCCGTCGGAGGCAGGGGGTATAAATGAGCCGAGGAGCGTGTAGGTCAAAGGGGAGGCCGAACCGGGCCCGAAACCCCCTAGGCCGGTCGGCATGGGCCAGCTGGCTCAGGTCCTTTTCGGCCCGGTTCGGGCCCATCTTCCTCCACGATGCTTCTCGCACTTTCTTGAATATTTGCCGAAGTCCATGTGGGTCCTTGATGTCGTTTCCCCCGCGGTTTAGATAAGGGTGCTTGGTGCGCAAACTCCCGCATCTTCTGTTCGGGTCCTCGGAGTTTCACGGCTTCATGCTTCGGTCCTCGGGTCATTTGGAGTCATGTTCACTTCATGTCTTGACTTGTGCCGGGCTTGGTGAGCTTCTCATAAAGTGCTTGATGAACTCTTCCCGGAAGTCCTCATTTAGGTACTTAATTCCTGTGTAAACAACATACTCCAAAAACCATATGCAAGTGTGAACTTGTTACATCATTAGTGTGCCTAGTGGTGGGTTAGTTATAATTCAAAGCTCAAACCTGTAACAAGTACTCTTGCTTGACAGAAATTGACCGTCGACAACGAGTATATGCGAGGGTCGATAGGGCAATCTATTCAATAGATCCTATCTTCTCAGTTGGATGCCCACGTGTTTTATACGTGCACTTTCTGTATGTAAATCATACGAAGGATGGTATGTTCTATTCCACATGAACATATCATGGGTTGTGATGTCGCCATGTTTTGCCATATGTGTGCATGATTCCGCCTTACGAACATGCGAAGGGGGACACCCTCTATTCAAAAGGGGCGTGTCTCAGGTTGGACGCTGTCCATGCAGCCTTAAACGCATGTTTCTATAGTGAACGATAATGTTTGGGGATGCTTTCGTGATGTGCTGGCACAGATGGTTCTTTCTTTTGCAGGTACACTAACCACGTTCCGGTAGTTTCGAACGGTTAGTTATCCGACTAGCTATTATAAGGAGAGACGTATATTTGTGCCTTGCCACCGGCGCTAACCACGATTTTTTGGCATGGAGTTGCCTTGTGAGGATGTTTAGGACGCTTTTGCATCATGCCAAAAGTTGTGAAGAAACAATTAAATCACTCTTAAAATCTATCCTAAAACCCCTCACCAAAACACCTTCACTTCATCCCAATCTTAATAGCTGTCCCTGTTTCTCAGTTTTGGATGCTCTGTTGGTCTGAATTTTTCGACCCTTTTAATAGAGTTTTCTGGAGCAAAGTTAGATACAAAAGTTGTGTCAAATCTTGTCTAGATCCTGCTGTAAAAATTTCAGAATTTTTGAGCAAGGGAATCTGTAGTTATGCTCAGTTTAGTTCTTGTCTGCCTGCTGTTTTTCCTGGGAGACATAGAACTGAACTTTGGTCTATTAGGGCATCTTCCTTTTGTTTTTAGCCCAACTTTTGAATATCAGTTTTGGGTCAAATAACATCACTGAGTAGCTGGAAAATTTTGAGAATTTTTGGCCTACCAGAATGTGAGTTACATGCATTTTTATGCTCTGGACAGAATCTGTTATCTTTTAACTCACACTAATTGGTGGGAGTTTTATTGATACATATGGCTGGACCGCTGTTCTGGGAGGTACATCCTGATGGGACGGTCCGCACTGATGAGCTACACCTTGAGGGGTTGCCTGCATTGTGTGGGACACCCTTCACTCATCAAGATACACTACTCCTCTGACGTACGAGGCGTTGGAGACCACACAGCTTGGAGTGCCTCGCTGCTATGTTTGGGTGACCGTGCCACTTCATCCCGCTCACCCGGAATAGTAGGACCTGAGCATGGATGTGTCAAGCATCTGCATGATGGAGACACTTGAGGTTGCTTCTTTGAGAGTGTTGAACGCCTTAAGTGACCAGCACCCTCTCGAGGTTTCTTCGACTCCGGTGGGACTACTTCCGACTGTGGACCCCGTGGATCCAGCGTGGAGGAACCACATGGGGAACATGGCAGCGCTTCTGACTGAGAGGACCCCATTGGACGTCTTGCATTAGATGTCACGGTGCATGAACGCACTGTACCGTCTTCAGGGTCTCCGCAGTGTGGCTACCACAGACGTGTCCACCGTTGCTCTTGACGCTGCTGGAGTGTTGGGAGTACGGACTCACGACCTACGCTCCATCTCCTTTAGCTACATGGGGCTGGAGCGAGACCTTGCAGAGGCACGACTAAGGATTGTTGGACTGGAGGCTAGAGAGGCTCACTGGGTGACCTGTGCGGCTCAGTGGGTAGATCAGCTCGCTGATCGCCTTCAGACTATTACAGGACTCTAGGAGTAGCGAGAGCAGATGCAGGTCAAGATGGATCAGATGAGGGATGAGCGCTTACAGCACGTGCAAGCACTAGCACAAATGGAAGAACAACTAGAGCTGATGGATGAGGATTTAGGTGCCGCCCATGGCATGATCGCTATACCACAACAGCCGCCACAACCACCAGTTCCGGAGGCTATGGAGGATAATCCGGATGACACTCAGTCCATGATAGATAGTGAGAAAGAAGATCCATAGGCAGAGCCTATGGAGATTGCTTCATCTGCTTCTGGCGCCTCCTCAGTAGGCAACCTAGATGACTTCTAGAGGGTAGTAGTTAGTGCAGCAAGTGTACTCTTACGGTGGCCTAAGTTTGGTCTGTGGATGAGAAAGGCTGACGTAGAGGGAGTATTCTTTTGTATGGTTAGAAGCTGCATGTTAACCACTAGTATGTTGGATAAGGACTTAACATGTGTGTTGACATTTCTTAACGCAATCACCTAAGAACAGGTTTGGAACCCATCCTGGTAACAGCGCCAGAAATGCTGGTTGGTAATTCTTAACGTTACAGGAGTCCGCAAGCGCATGGAAGTACTATTGTAGCATTTCCCCAAAGGAGTATTCCAAAGAGTATCGAATCCAAGGAAGGCATTGGTGGATTGATAAGCTCAACACTATTGCAATGAATATAGATCATAGACGGAAATAAATCAGACACTCAAGTGCAGGGGTAAAATATGATAATAGGGGTAGTGTGATCACACACACACTCACTCTCTCTCTAAGGGGTCCTAGGCATAAGAGGCAACATACAAGTTAGTTCTAGGTTCTTATGTACTATACACATAAAGCTGGTAGGAACGAGTTAGATACACTAGCGTTGAAGAACATTGACTTAAGCACCCAGATACCACGGGGAGATAACCTCCTGCGTTGCTTCCGCACAACTCCGGTTGTTATATTTTAGACTCCTACAGCTTATCCGAACGTGGGGGATTTCAGAGGACCAACGGCTGTCACTACCGCGGCCTACCCCAATACAAACTGTGGGATAAACTCATAAGTAAGGTAGCTACGCAACCCAAGCACCATGCTTACGTTGTTAGCCGGACTTGACCAGCCCGGGCTATTGTGACCCAGGTCAAGCCACCAGATAAACCAGCCAATTACACCGAGTACCGTAGCTTAAGCACAGACTTCATACAACACAGTCATGTCATCTAATTAGATCAAACTAGGTTAGGTACACAAACGTATTCGTGTTTTCCTATGTTTGTTCAACTGGATCAAAGGGTCATGTTCGCGAAGAACACGAGCCTCTAACTTATGAACAAACAATAGAAACATGTGAAAGCCACCCATCAAGTGGATCGAATGGCCTTGTTCATCAAGAACAGGAGCCTCTAAATGATGAACAGGTGAAGAACACATGAACCAATCACTCATGTATACTAACACAACTTTATATGAAATAGCTGAATAACTGAAGTAGGTCAAAGTCATACAAATGAAATAAGATACAAGAGAACTCATACCTAGATCCCAAAGTAGACTTGGAACCTGAATTAGAACTACTCTAGCCTACCTCCTAGCCTTGAGACTAAAAGTGAGAGGGGTGTTGCAAGTGTGGATGTCTCATAAGTGAGCCCCCTCTCCTTCTATTTATAGGCCCGGGCACCGGCGAGGAATGGATGCAAACACCCCGGGAGTGGCTTCTAGGACCAATAGGGAAGCACCACGTGGAAGCCCCTGAGTGGCGGCCTCAAGGTCGGTTCGGCCGACCCCATGGGTCGGCCGACCCCCTGTGGGCCCCACTCGGGGTGTGTTTTCTCCAGGTGACTGTTCTGTGGGTCCTTAGGTCGGTTCCCGGTGTCCACCCTGTTTTGGCGCGAATTGCATGCCTTTGTGGGCCCATGGATCCATGTGATGTCCACGTGTCACGCTCTGATTCGTCAGAGGTTGCTTCACTTGGATTGCTTGCATGGCATGCATACATGGCTCCCTAGTTGGCAGGTGTGCATGCATGGCATCCTTGTTGGCAGCCCACCTAGGATGAGGTGATGTGGCATGGACCATAGAAGGTGAGTTTGGCACTCTTTTCCTGCTTATTTTCCTGCAATCAAATAATCTCTAAGGACAAGTGGAACTACATTATTCTTAACTAAATACGTGTAAGAAATGCCTTATGCTCCTTTATTCAGGAGTATATTGACAGCTAAAGTAGGCACTTAACAGCCGTCAACAATGTGTTGTAATCATGTGTTGTAATCAAGTGTAGTATCCAAGTGTTGCAAGGCTTTCTGCAGTAGTCCTAGTAATATGTAATTTGAACCTGCTTATGGTCAAATCTGAGCTGTTCAATAAAAATCAAAGTTGTTTGAAATTTTATTTTGTGCATGCTCACAAATTTTCAACCTTATTGCCCTTTTGTGCCAAGATTTATGGATATTTTTGTAACCCTCGGCTAGCTGAAAAACAGCCTGGACCAAGAATTGGAAAGTGAATTTCTCAAGCATGATAACGTCAAGTTTCGTGAATCAGTTGAATACCGAAGTTGTAGTGCACGAAATTATGCTCTTTCAGACCAAGTTTGAGCATCATCCATTAATCGGGACGAGAGATACGAATTTTTCATTTCAGTGTGTTGTGGCTGACCCTTCTAAAAAATTCTGTTATGGATGGAATTGTTTCACATGTTCTACTTGTGCATAATTCTATAGGCAACCTTATGAATATGTGATTAATCTCAATTCCAACAATTTTTCAGATAGTGGGTTCAACTCGCACTACTACTAATGGGTTCAGTGATGCCAGTGGCAGCAACCCGCCACCGCCACCTCCCATGACACCCATGGAGACCTTCCTTTTGGCTCAAGCTGATATGATGCGTCAGATCTTGCACAATCAGCAGCAGCTGCTGCAGCAACATGGCAATCCGCATGATGACCAGCCACAGGTGGCCAAGAATGAGCACTTTACGGCCTTGAAGCCACCAATTTTCACCAAAGCAGAAGAACCCTTGGAGGCTGATGCTTGGATTCGTGCCATTGAGGCTAGGTTCGATGCTCTCCCTCTGCCATGCTCAGAGGAGCGCAAGGCTAGCTTTGCCGCCTTACAACTTCGTGGTCCTGCTCTGATCTGGTGGGAGCATTTTAAGTTGACACAACCGGCTGGACATGCCATTACTTGGGATGAGTTCAAAACAACGTTCAAGACTCATCACATTCCTCAGGGAATGGTTGATCGGAAGATAAGTGAATTACTGGCATTAAGGCAAGGTTCTGACTTTGTGTATCAATATGCTCAGAAATTCAACAATCTTTGCCAGTATGGGGGATATTATGTGGACGATGATAGGAAAAAGGTGGATCGTTTCCGACGTGATCTTGATCCCGAGCTTTATGAAAGGCTGAACCCCGTCAAGACCAATACCTATCATGAGATAGTGGACATGGCTATTTCTCAAGAAGATGCTATGAAGAGGACGTAGAATGCAAAGAAGAGGAAGGCTGCGTTCAACTCTAACAACACACCTACTCGGAAGTTCCGCCTTGTGAAGAAGCTTTCTCAAGGTTCTCAAAGGAACCAGCAGTCTGGACGTTGGGTGGTTAAGCCGCCCCAGAATCAGCAGCGGGGAGACTATCGTTCTTCTGCTTCCCAGCAGCAGAATTACAAGCCCAATGCTTCACAACCTAACTGGAATACTAGGGATGGCAAATGCTACAATTGTGGAGAAATGGGACACTATGCCAATGAGTGCCCCCGTCCCAAGCAGCAGAATCAACGCAACTAGCAGAACCAAGGACGTGGACCTAATCAGGACAACAAGGACAAGGGAAAGAAGCAGACCGTGCAAGTCAAGCAGGGTTGTCTCAACTTCACCACAATGGTGGGAATTCCTGAGGGAGCAGCAGTCATGACGGGTACATTCTCTGTCCAAGGCAAACCTATTAAGATTTTGTTTGATTCTGGTGCTACGCACAGTTTTATGAACAAGCAAACACAAATCAAGTTGGGTTTAAAGGAAATGCACTAGGGGTGTCTATAAGATCGCCACCCTAGGAGGAAAAATTTCTTCCAACACCCTAATCATTGGGGTACCTTTGGAGTTAGGTAGCAATGTTTTTCAGACGAATCTTATAACCTTGGGTCTAGATGGAATATATGTTATTCTAGGATGGACTGGATGACCCTACACAAGGTGATCTTGGACATTTATGAGCAAAGGATAGAAATCAACTCCCCGAGAGTAGGAGCATCAACGCTCTACTTACCCTCCAGAGTATCTGTGAATTCATGTGCTTTTGTAACCATAGCTACCCAATTAGAAGAAATTCCAGTGGTGTGTGAGTACCAGATGTCTTCCCTGATGATCTTCCGGGCATGCCACCGGACCGAGACATTGAGTTCTGTAGCGAACATGGCCTCATATGCCATTTGTTCAAGTTTGATTTTGGTAATTAATAACAACATGATCAATGGGACTAACCATATTGTTTAGCATGTCTTTGTAGACACTTCTAGGTCCCAAGGATGCAAAAATACTACATGCCAAAATGAGAAGATAGTATATTTTTCAAAGGTCAAAACCGTGCAAGAAGAAGAAAAGAAATGACACCGTCGGATGAACCGACGGTACCCTGGTAGCAAGCGTCCGTGCAAGCGCCGTATGAAGTGGTACACTGCGTGAAGACATGAGTTATCTTGAAGAGCGTCGGATGAACCGACGGCGTGTTTTCTAGTTGCACCGGATGAATTCCTGGAGAAGAAGCAGCTCAGTTAGTAGCACCGGATGAACCGACGGTGTAGCAGCGGTTCATCCGGCGGGCGTGTGTTTACTAACAGAGACGTTCTGGAGCGAAACCCTTAAGCACCAGATGAACCGATGGTCGCTTGGATAAAAGCAATAGTTCATCCGATGATGCCAAAGAAGCTAACAGAGAGGTTTTGGCCGCGGAGTCTTCAGCTCCAGATGAACCGACGGTGCGTCGGTTGAAGCATCAGATGATTTGTGTCAGCGGGATTCAAACGGCTACATGATGTGGAGGGGCACCAGATGAACCGACGCCTGGGAAAAGTATAGCGGCGGTTCATCCGACGATACGAGTTTCTGCAGCTTTTAGCCAATGGCTCTTTGGACGCCTTGGGCTATTTATACCCCCTCCACTCACCCATTTGAAGTAGCTGGAGTGTCTGGAAGTGCAGAGGAGTTCAAGACTCATAGAAGATCATATCCAAGCCATCCAAGAGCTAAATTGCTCATCTATAGACTTGCACATGCTTTGTGTGTGTGTGCTTAGTGTTAGGTTTAGCTTAGAGCTAAGTGAGTGCAAGGTGTGCCTACCTTGTGAGGTGATTCTCTAGTGGATCAAGTTGTACGAGGTGCGCCGGAAGCCTTGGAGCCTAGGTGGCTCTCCGACAAACGTCTTCGACCCTTCGGCTTGGTGTGGAGCGGCGAGGACACTTTGTGCGGGGGACATGGAGACCCCCTTCCCTTGGTGGAGAAGCTCCTTAGTGGAGGCGGCATCAAGCTGACCAAGGGAGCTTGGCGAGTGCCTTCGTGGCGAGCCTTTGTGGCAAGTCAAGTGGTGCTCTTGGGAGAGACTTGGTGACCGGGAAGCAATACTCTTGTGTAGAGTGCTTCAACAACGTGGACTAGGGGTGGCTTAGTACCTACCGATACCACGGGATAAATCGCGTGTCAAGAGTTTGCTTCCTCTCATCCCCCTTTACGTTTCCGCACTACTTTCTTGCAATTCTTGCTTGCCTTTACTTTCCTAGAGTAGTATCATGCTAGGATTGGCTATAGGTTGCAAAACTTGTTTTGGGATGGGAGTTTCACACTAGAACAACCTTAGTTGCACATCTAGGTAGCATGTTCTAGTTTATGTTTTATGCAAATAGTGATAAGCCATAGGTTAAGGTTTTAAGTTGCCTAATTCACCCCCTCCCCCTCTTAGGCCACGAGCATTCGATTCCTTACAAGTTTGTTATCAAACTTCAACCTGGTACGACACCTATCTCAAAAAGGGCCTACCGTATGCCACCCAAGGAACTGGCTGAGTTGAAGACCCAACTTCAAGAATTATTGGATAAGGGTTTCATTCGCCCGAGTTCTTCTCCTTGGGGATGTCCTGCTCTCTTCGTTAAGAAGAATGACGGTAGTTTGAGACTGTGTGTGGACTACCGGCCTCTCAATGCGGTGATGATAAAAAATAAATACCCCCTCCCCCGCATTGATGTGTTGTTTTATCAGCTATTAGGAGCAAAGGTCTTTTCCAAGATTGATCTTAGATCAGGATATTATCAGATAAAAATTCAGCCTTGTGATATTCCTAAAACTACCTTTTCCACGCAATATGGGCTATATGAATTTTTAGTCATGTCCTTCGGACTTACCAATGCACCTGCCTACTTCATGTACCTCATGAATCTAGTATTCATGAACGAACTGGATAAGTTCGTGGTGGTCTTCATCGACGACATCTTAATTTATTCCAAAGATGAAGAAGAACATGTCGAACATCTCCGCATTGTTCTGCAACGTTTGAGAGATCACAAGCTCTATGCTAAATTCTCCAAATGTGAATTCTGGCTGGACAGTGTGAAATTCTTGGGCCACGCTATTTCTAGTGATGGAATTTCCGTGGATCCAAGTAAAGTGCAAGAAGTGATGGATTGGAAACCACCTAAGTCCGTTCATCAAATTTGAAGATTTCTTAGATTAGCTGGTTATTATCGTCGCTTCATTCTGGATTTTTCTAGAATTTCCAAAACTATGACTGAACTTTTGAAGAAAGGGGTCAAGTTTGTGTGGGATGAGAATTGTGAAAAAGCTTTCCACACCCTAAAGCAATATTTGACTTCAACACCCGTTTTGGCTCAAGCCATATGAGGTTTATTGTGATGCCTCGGGTACTGGTCTCGGTTGTGTACTCATGCAAGAAAATAGAGTCATTGCGTATGCTTCTCGAGCACTTCGACCCCATGAAAAGAATTACCCCACTCATGATCTTGAATTAGCAGCGGTTGTTCATGCTCTCAAAATTTGGAGGCATTACTTGATGGGAACCCGTTGCAATATATTCACTAACCACAAAAGCCTCAAGTATATTTTCACTCAAGCTAACTTGAATATGCGCCAGAGAAGGTGGTTAGAACTTATTAAAGATTATGACTTGGAGGTACATTACCGCCCCGGCAAGGCAAATGTCGTTGCCGATGCTCTTAGCCGAAAAGCCCATTGCAATTGCTTATCCGTGGACACCTATAGTGACACACTATGCCACGAGATGAACAAACTCAATTTGGAAATTGTCAGTCAAGGTGAATTAAATGCTATTAGCATGGAGACAACCTTGTACGACAAAGTTTTGAATGCTCAGTCCAATGACGAGGATGTTAAAAAGATAAGGAAGAAATTGTCAGAGGGCGACCCTAAATACAAGTGTTTCCACCAAGACTCAAAGGGTACAGTTTGGTTTGGGCAACGTCTCATTGTCCCAAATGATACTAGTCTCAGGAAGGAAATTTTGGATGAAGCTCATCTATCCAAATTTTCAATTCATCCTGGGAGTAGCAAAATGTACCAAGATTTGAAGGAAAACTTCTGGTGGTCAAATATGAAAGTAGAGATTGCCAAATATGTGTTTGAGTGTGGCACATGTCAAAGGATTAAAGCCAGTCATTTGAAAGCCGATGGTGTCCTTCAATCTTTGCCAATACCTTCATGGAAATGGGATGAAATAAGTATGGATTTCATAATGGGACTGCCTCTCACATCTAAGCACCATGATTCCATCTGGGTTATTGTTGACAGACTCACCAAGACCGCACATTTTATTCCCGTCCACACCACATACTCATCAAAGTAATATGCAGAAATTTATATTGAACGCATCGTGTGCTTACACGGAGTTCCTATAACCATCGTTTCCGATAGAGGTGTTCAGTTCATGGCACGTTTCTGGGAACACCTACATACCTCAATGGGATCCAAGTTACTTCACAGTTCTGCCTACCATCCTCAAACGGATGGTCAGACTGAGAGAGTCAATCAAGTCCTAGAGGATATGTTGAGGGCTTGTATTATCCATTTCGACAAGAATTGGGACAATTGCTTGTCCTTGGCTAAATTCTCGTATAATAATAGCTACTAGGCTAGTTTGAAAATGGCACCATTTGAAGCTTTTTATGGAAGGAGATGTTGAACTTCTTTGAACTGGTCACAGACTGGGGAAAGAAAATTCTTTGGTACAACTTTAGTTGAGGAAGCGGAAGAAAAAGTAAAAGTAATACAGGCAAATCTAAAGACAGCTCAAATGGGACAACAACGATACCATGATCAAGGAAAGAAACCTAAACCATATCAAGTTGGTGAATATGTCTATCTCAAAGTCTCACCAACAAAGGGGATTCAAAGATTTGGAGTAAAAGGGAAATTAGCCCCACGCTATATTGGCCCTTATGAAATCATTCAAGTTTGTGGACCGGTTGCCTATCACGTTCAGCTTCCTGAATGGCTTTCGGTGATCCACAATGTGTTTCATGTTTCACAACTAAGGAGATGTGCAAATAAGCCGGAGATAAAAGTTATCATCGAATCCAATGCTTGGATCGAACCCGACCTATCTGTGGTTGAGCATCCTCTGAGGATTTTGGATCAAAAAGAGAGGAAGACTCGACGACATTTGGTAAAAATGTATAAAATCCAATGGAGTCACCATACTGAAGAAGAAGCTACTTGGGAGACGGAACATTATCTCAACACCAAGTATCCAGGTTTTCTGCAATCCCGAAATCGTTAGTATTTCCTCCCCTACCTTCATCTTTTATTTTCCGAATCTCGGGACGAGATTCTTTGTAAGGGGGGTAGGCTGTAACATCCCTGATGTTTATGTAACAGTGATCACCATCATTAGTAAGGCTAAACATAGTAGTTAGCATGGCTGACTTGGTCAAAACCCTAACCCTAAGTCAAACCTCTCAAAACCCAAGTCAAACACCTAGAACACTACACCTTTCTTTGATGATCTAGCTCGTTCTCCAAATTTTCCCTAAACACTTCAAATTCTGCCAAAATAAAAGTTGTCAAGAATTTCATGGGACACAACTTTGTCCATTGGCACTTTTTGAGTTTTGGCTTGTAAGTGGGAGTTAAACCCTAGCTAGCTTAATCATCACCTAAAGACCCTTTTTGACCTCTTTTGATGGCTCAGCTCAAACTCCAAATTTCATATAACAACTTCAAAATCTGCCAAAATGAAAGTTCAGTTTTTCATGGGGCACATTTCATTCAATTGGCAGCATTCGAAATTCGAAGTGGAAAACCCTAAAAAACTTGGTCAAAGCTCTGGGACACAGTTGACCGGCGCCGAGAAAAACAGAAAGTTTGAGCGATTTTTGTTCCAAATCCGTGGAGTTTTCCATAGGTCGACCTTTAAAAAAGTTTGAGAGGGATATGTCATCTACAACTTTGGTATTTGGAGATTTTGCCACGCAGTTCAAATGTTTGGAGATACTGGCAGTCAAACAGGCGATGACCATCTTGGACCCTGCCTCTATGCGCTCTAGAGCAAGAGAGCGCGTGCCGCGCCGCACCGCGCCGGCCGTCTCTGTTTCGGCATCCGTGCCATGACGCCTTGCTGGGCCCCACTGATGTCACCAGATGTGTCACGCCCAAGTACACCACCCCAGGTGCCGCTTGCCTAGGTGGCCCGCGCCAGGGTGAAGGGTGTCCGGGCAGCGCCGCGCCCCGCGCGCCACGCGCCCGCCGCCGTGCAGCCTTCCGCCGGGGCTTTGTGCGCGCGTCGTGGCGGGTTTTTGCGCGCGCACGGGAGGCCAAGGTCGCGCTGCGCTGCTTCCAACCCATCGCCGCCTATAAAAAGGGCAGTGCCCCGCCGAGCCGCGCGCGTCCACTGCTCCGCCACCCGCCATTAAAGCGCTGCCGCTGAGCTCCCCCCGCCCGAGCTGTCTCGTGCTCGCGTAAGCACACCAGGACTGCCACACGCCACCACCTAAGCCTCCCAAACCGCTCACTGCCCAGCTTCGTGCCCCTCCTCGCCGGAGCAAGGCCCGCAGCGCCCGCCGCCGCACGACACCACCGCCCGCACTCGCCGGTGCCTTTCCGACCCCAGGTCCGGTCGCGAACCGACCCTAGGTGAGCCACTGGACGACCTCCGCCACTCCGCTGACCTCCTCCGGTCGCCGGCTCACCGGAATCTGGCCGGCCGCCGCCCCTCACCCCGGAGGGCCACATTGCAAACCCCCGGATGTTCCCGAGGGCTAAATCAGAAAACCGAGGGCCTTTATGTAAGATCGAGGGCATCGTTGTGAATAAAAAGTTCTGTCCAGGGACCTTTCAGTAAATAGATTCTTCAAAGTTAGTCTCAAATTCCTGAATCTTGTAAAATTGAGAACAAATAAAAAAAAATCGGAAAAAATGCAAACTCAACTGTTCTGGAATCCTTGACATGAATACTAGCTTTTCTAGAAAGGATTTATATGGTTTTACTGCTTTGTTTTTGAATGATTTTGAAATTACCAGTTTGGCTAGATTTGAAATAATTTAAATTCTATGCATGATCTGAAGCTTAATTTTGGATATGTTGTTTTCTATGTCATGATGGTCTTCTGGTGCAAATATGGCACATAGTTATCAAGTAGATCTTTAGTTATAAATTAAAGTTGATTTTTAGCAATGCTCCTGTTTATGATTTTTGGAAATTAATTTGCTGGTCATATGGATCCAATCTTTCTGCTATGGTCCTTTTGATGGTTTTGCACCCATGATAAATGGTAGAGATGTTTTTATCATGATTAATATGGTCAAATAATTTTTGCACAAGTTAAGCCCTCCTTCATGAATTTAAAGTAATTTAAATATTCTTTGCTGAGTAAGTGCATATCTCTGCATGGTTAGATGTATTGCACCTCTACATGGACTTCTAGCTCAAGATGTGGTATATATATATTTATGTATGATTTAATCTTGAATTTCCAAGCTTAGTTTTGTGTGACTTTTCATGCTAACTATAGTTGATAAAATGAATTGATTTTCATGCAGTAGCTAGCTTAGTTATCAAATCTTGTGCATGTGTAAATTTTGGTGTTCTCAAAATATGTATAGTATTTTCAGAATTTAATTGTGCAATGAATCTAGCCCGCAAAAGGAATTAAAAATGAAACCCGAAAGCACCCTTACTACACCTCAATTTTAAATAAGTTGAATTTCACCAAATTACACGCTGAACAACACCCCTTAATTTGGTGAAGAAAAAATAATTAATTAATTTAGATGTGCACACAATCACCATCAAATAAGGAAGTTAAACCACACACACCCTTACTTTGATAGGAAGAGTATGCTGAATATATCTTTGTCTAGGTGAATGTGATCACTCATACAGACCCATGTTTACCCTTCAATTCTGAACTGCGAGTTCACTCCTTAATTATGAATACATGAAGTTAATGCATATGCATGTCGTGTAGAACTTCCGAACGGAAACTACGAGTTGGTGCCGAAATCCGAGGGAGAGCTAGCTGAAGGAGAAGTGAACGTGGTGGAGGTGCAGCAAGACCCGAACCAAAGTTCGGAGGACTTCACCACTGACTTTGCTAGTGAAAGCAAGCCCCGGAGCATAACCCAGTTTTCAAACTTTTACAATTATGTTATGCAATGTTTGTGCATTTAAGTTTCAGGAGTTGAATTGAAACCATAGATGCATGATTATAGGTTCCTATGCTCAAATACTAGCTTGATAGGTCGCTAGTTGCCATGCCCTAAGGACACGGTAAAAGTCGAGTGAGGTTCGTCACTCGCGAGCTATAGGTTTCTTATGTTTGAATCATGAGATTTTGTAAAATGGATATGCTCGTGTGGTAAGAGCATGGGATGGGCTCCGGCCAGTAGGTCTGTGGTTAAGCATTTGAACGTACTAAACATTTACTGGGAATGGGACCGGTGAAGGATCGAATGGGCGACCAGAGAGGGGGGAGTGAATGGGAGCCGATAAAAATTCACTTCAAGAAGATGAACTCGACTATGCCCCAAAATCAACTCCAAAAGGCTCTCACACGTGAGGGAGAACAAAGCGCGAGCCAATCGCCAAGATCACGTGGTCACAGCGGGCCTACTGACCCTAGGAACGATTCTAGAGAGGCTAAGAAACCACACGAAAGCGAAACGGAAGCTAACACGGAAGAGAGAGAGACCAAAACAGGAACTTTCTGGGATCTTCCGGGTCATCCGGCAAAGTCTCGGATCACCTGGGTTAACAGTCTGCCGAACGGACAAAGAAAAATCCAAAACTCAATCAAATGACCTCCTAAAATCACAAAATTTTAACCATAGGGTCATAACAACCTAATTGGTCTTTGTCCAAAAGATCTTTCTCAAAAGATCAAGACTTCACTAAAAACTTTGTGATTTAGGACAAGAACAAGAAAAGCACTTAGCACAGAAAAGTCAACTAGGCCGGATCATCCGGTAAAGTGCCGGATCATCCGGTAGAGCCCAGAAAAATTCGCCCGCGGGAACGAACCCAACTTCCCTTCACTCGATCTCCCGATTCAACCAATGGATTGCGACCAAATCACAGGGGAAGGTGAAGCGTCTCTAGGAGATGCTATCCCTACGAATTTATGGCCTCAAACCAACTAAAACGAGAGGAATCGAGAATCTACGAAACCATCACCATGAACTCGGGTTCCACCAAGAACTCACAAATCGAAGGCAAATCCCGACGTTTGAGAGGTCAAGATCATCCACAAAGATGCGCAAGGCATCCACCCATGATCCCCTCAAAGAAATCTGAGAGAAAATGCCCTCAAATCAACGAATCGAGTGAAGAACGAAACCAACCAAAAAGAGCTCCGAAAATGACACGAAAATCACAAAGAGCTAGGAGATCACTGCAACGCCGAATGCTTCCATACATCTAGAGGTCAGAGTCTGTACAAGAGTCTAGCTTAAGGAATCCAGAGGGAAAAGAAGCAGTTCAGAGAAATCTACCGGGGGAGAAAGCCCTAGAGTCCAAGAGAGAGAGATGTCATCCACCTCTCTGCTATTTATACGAAGTCCATCGGAGGGAGGTAAATGACCACGCTACCCCTACTGCTTGAAATGAAGATACAACCCCTCAGGGGCAATTTGGTCAAGTCTTCATCAGACGGACACGCTTCCACCGCGGCTTCGCTTCACCTCGACGCAAACCCCGCGATCACGCCATGTGCCCTCCGCCTCGAAGCTTCCCGAAGCTCCCGGATCACCGTCTCCGTCGCCTCGGGCCTCCGGGCTTGGTTTTGAGGTCCAAACCAAGAAACTGTCCACCGAAGGTTTTGTGGGAAAACCAACAAACCCCGCGTGCAAGCTTCGGGCTCCATCCGCTACCTTGCACCGGCCCATGTTCACGACTTCAGCCCGCCAGTCTTGCACCGCACGGCTCGCACTTGACCCCATCGGCCATCGGGTCCATCGAACCAAGCCTACTTGCCACTCCTTCACCCGGAGGCCACCACGGCTAAGGCCTTTTGCGCTTGTTCTTCACCTGCACCGACACGAGTCAAGCCGCAACCTGTACCTGCACACTTAGCCAAGCATCAGTCCACACAACGTTGTCAATCACTCATCACTAAGGAGCGACCCTCCACTGGTCATCGGACACACCTGGTCCTCAATCTTCCCCTTGATGAGTGCATTGACAACACCCATAGAAATCACATAGAGAAAAAGAAAAGAAAACAACCACGAACACAAACCTCCAAAGTAAATGATCCAAAGCCAAAGAACAGGCGAAAACGGGATCACTCGCCAGACCAAGTCTCGGCCCCCTAAGACAAGGGCAACGGCTCGACACAGCCGAGACAAAACAAAACTCTCAAAGAGCACATCACAAAGCACAAAACTCAGGCAGAAATCAAAGGAGCTCCCCCTGCACATATGCACACTCCCCCTGAGCAAATGCAACCTCTTCTTCTCAATTTTTCTCCTCACATGCAACATCTCACAAATGCATACCAATTTTCCACAAAATCTCCCAACGCATGAAAATTCTCCCCAAAACATACATAACTCTCCCCCTTGTTGACAATGCATGAATCAAGGTATGTGAAACTCTTCCCCTTGTCTTCATGAAAAATGCATGTCAAAGCATATATACAATCTACCATGCTTCTCAAATATACAAAGAGCACAACAAAATGCTACACATGAGACATAGAGCAAGCAAAGTAGACATGGTGTATCAAGCACATTGCCATCAAGAAGGTAGAGACATATAAGCACGTGACATGGCCAAAAGCAATTTTAAGCAATTTTCACAAAGAAATATTCATCTCATGAGCAAGACTCTTTCTATACCAATTTGAACATAAATACACTAGATCATCCAAAGTTTATGCAAGATCACAAATTCTCATCACAAGATCATTATAAACGCCCACAAGCTACTCAAGTCATGTTAAAGCCACCGAGCCATGTGTCTACTTCTTGAAATGAGACTTCTCATGGTAGACAAGCATGCTACGGTTTAGCACCCAAGATATGAATATCAAACCATAAAAACAAGATTAGGAGCTCATTTTTCAAGCATAAGGCAATTCATACACCAATTTTATTTTCAAGTTTAAACATGGTACATGAAGTGCCTTTGCGGCAAAAAGAAGCTTTTGCTCCTCCCCAAGCAAGCAAAAGGGCTAAACATTTACAATGACAAAGGATCTTTGACCCCAAGCAAAGAGAATATGATCCTCAAGCCCAAACTTTAAGTACAAATTGAGCATAGACAAGCATCTACTCATGAGAGAGGCAGATTTATCATTTTCACAACCAAAATGCTATCTCATCATACATATATAGCAAAACCATCAAGAGCATAGCATTTACATCCACAATTTACCAAACATGCACAAGTCTCACATATAGCACATCAGTGATCAATGTATATAAGAGAAGCTCATTCCTAGCTCAAGTGATCCAAAGATGGCTATCCTACCAGGTTTTGTACAGAAAGTAAAATGCATGAAGGAAATGCAACAAAATGAACATATGACACATATATACATGAGAAGCTCCAAGACCCAGCTAGAAAGGAAAGCACACCCCAAGCTCACCTCGCAAGCGAGTGAAAGTGACTTGGTCAAGCGGTTTAGTGAAAATGTCAGCTAGCTGGTCTTGGGTAGGGACATAGGACAAAGATATGTTTCCCTTCTCAACATTGTCCCTCAGAAAGTGGTACCTCACTTCTTTGTGTTTCGTTTTGGAGTGGAGGACAGGATTTTTGGCTACGCTTATGGCACTGGTGCTGTCACAGAAAAGTGGAACCTGGGAGCACTCCTCACCAAAGTCACTCATGGTATAGGTCATCCAAAGCAGCTGGGAACAACAACTAGCAGCAGCTACATATTCAGCCTCGGTGGTGGACTGGGCTACACTTGATTGCTTGCGAGATGACCAAGAGACCAAAGAAGAACCAAGGAACTGACAACACCCAGAAGTGGACTTGCGATCCAAACGACACCCAGCGAAATCCGCATCAGAAAAGCCATGAAGCCTGAGTGTCGAGGAGGCAGAGTACCACAGACCAAACTCAGGAGTATAGTTCAAGTACCTGAAAATCCACTTGACGGCCTGCCGATGTGAAGCCCTCGGTGAAGCCTGAAAACGAGCGCACAGACACACACTGAACTGTATGTCTGTCCTCGTCGCCGTCAAGTAGAGGAGAGAGCCGATCATGCTCCGGTACTCCTTCTGGTCCATGGGTTCGCCATCCTCGTCTGCGTCCAAAGCCGTAGTTGTACTCATCGGGGTAGTCAGCGGCTTGGAGTCGTTCATGCCAAACTTCTTCACCATGTCCTTGGTGTACTTCGCCTGATGTACAAAGGTCCCGTCCTTGCACTGCTTGATCTGGAGACCCAAGAAAAACTGCAGCTCGCCCATCATGGACATCTCAAATTCCCTGCTCATGTCATCTGCAAATCTGGCAACAAGATCATGAGAAGAGCCACCAAAGATTATGTCATCCACGTATATCTGAACAATCAAAAGGTCATTCCCATGCTTAAGGAGGAACAAGGTCTTATCAACTGTGCCCATCACAAACCCCTTACTCAGCAAAAAGCCTCTCAACCTACCATACCAAGCTCTAGGTGCCTGTTTCAACCCATAGAGCGCTCTCTGGAGTTTGTATACACGGTGTGGGTATTTTTCACTCTCAAACCCCGGGGGTTGCCTCATATACACTTCTTCCTCTAACACCTCATTCAAGAAAGCACTCTTGACATCCATTTGGTACAACTTGAACCCTTTAGCCACGGCAAAGGCTAGAAGGATCCTAATTGCCTCCAAATGGGCCACAGGAGCAAATGTCTCCTCATAGTCTATGCCCTCTTTCTAGTTGTACCCCTGTGCCACCAACCTCGACTTGTTTCTCACAACCATCCCAATCTCACCCTCTTTGTTCTTCCACACCCACTTGGTACCTATGGGACGGCAATTTGGCGGTGGATCGACTAACACCCAGACTTGGTTTCTCTCAAAGTTTTCCAACTCCACATGCATGGAATTCATCCAATTCTCGTTAGACAAGGCGTGTCGAATATCTTTGGGCTCGAAAGAAGCAACAAATGCAGAATGAGCGAAATGAGAAGTATTCCTTGACCTCGACCGTGTAGTGCGTTCATGAAGGTCATCAATGACGGTCGTCGGTGGGTGATCAACTTGTACTCGCCGGGGAGCCTCACGCCTGGACACAACCTCCCCCTCAGCAGCAGCCTCCACTCGAACAGCCTGAGTCGTAGTGGGTGTAGGGGATGGTCCATCCTCGATCGTCGTCATAGTAGTGGAAGTAGCGTGTACACGATCAGCCACGGGAGCACCACCATCATCATCATCCTCGTCTCCATCTCCATCCTTCTCATCCTCAAAGATCCTGGCACCAATCTCCTCGTCACCTGCACATTCAAAAGTAGAAGAGCTACATGGTTGTGTCTCGTGGAAGGTAACCTCGCAAGTCTCCATGATTCGATTAGTATCAAGATTGAGCACACGATATGCTCTAGAATGGATCGCATAATCAAGGAAAATCCCATCCAAACATCGAGACTCAAACTTATCTAACTTGCCCTTCTTCAGAATGAAACACTTGCAGCCAAACGCTCTAAAGTGACTCACCTTGGGTTGTCGGCCATGCATCAGCTCAAAAGAGGTCTTCTTCTTAAAGGCACGAAGGAAGATGCGATTTGAGACATAGCAAGCAGTATTGACCGCCTCGGCCCAGAAACACCTAGGAGTCCTATGCTCATCGAGCATTGTCCTGGCCATCTCACAAAGGGTCCGGTTCTTCCTCTCCACAACGCCATTCTGCCAAGCGACGTATGGAGAAGAGTACTGATGATCGAGACCAAGATCACTGCAAAAAGCATCAAAATAAGAGTTCTTAAACTCTGTGCCATTGTCACTGCGTATAGCTCGAATGGCATCACCATGTCTCTCATTTTTCAACCTCAAGATCAAGTCCCGAACAAAGCCAAAGGTCTCACTCTTATCCTCCAAAAAGAAAACCCATGAGTACCTCGAAAAGTCATCAACAACCACAAGAACATACCACTTCCCACTAGCAGAGCGAACACGAGCTGGCCCAACCAAATCCATGTGCAACAGCTCACAAGGTCGCTTGGTCATGACTGAAGTCAGAGGGGCGTGAGAAGCAGCAACCATCTTTCCATGCCGACAAGAAGCACAAACCAAATCCTTCTCGAATTTCAACTTAGGCAATCCTCGGACAAGATCAGGACCACTCAAGCGGGAAAGCAACTCAAAGCTCAAGTGTCCCAACCTCCTATGCCATTTCCAAAGCTCGGCCGAAATGTCAGCAACAAAGCATCGAGGAGGACCAACAGACTAGGAAAAGTCGGCACGAAAGATTTGACCCTCGGGGACGATCGTACAGACAAGATCGCCTCGAGAATCAAGCACACGAGAAGCACCCGACTTAAAACGAACCTCAAAACCTTCGTCAAGTAATTGATATACTGACAACAGGTTAAAACCAAGTGACTTGACCAGGGCCACACTTCTTAAGGTCACCTTGCTACTCACCTTCACCATACCTTCCGCAAGCACTCGTCCTCTCCCATTGTCCCCGAAAGTGATGTACTCCCTCGTACTCCCCAGGGTGAGGCTGGAGAACCACCCACGATCTCCGGTCATGTGTCTTGAGCAACCGGAGTCGATCAACCAGAAGTTCTCCAAGCCTCCCACTTGCAATCAAAAACGAGGACGAGAATGAGCAAGCGACTCAACACTGGGGTTAGTACCAAAAGAGTCAAACCAGTGCTGAGCCATTTGCTCAAAAGAAGGGTTAGCCAAGTTCATCCTACCATAACCCCTAGGCGGAGTCCTCTCACGCCTACCACCAAAGGACCTGTCACGTCTCACTGGAGGAGTACGCGCACCACGAGGAGGAAAACGTGGCCCGTAGTCCATCTGAGACCCAAAGCTCCGATTGTGCCTCCCAAACTCGTAACGGTCACGAGAAGGAGCACGTCGAGCCAACTCACCACGCCCAAACCCAACACGCCTGTCTCTCTGAGGGAACACACCTCCACCTCCACGAGTGGGAACTGTACGCACATACACCTCACCCCTAGGTAGAGGCCCTCTACGAGGCTCAGGCACACCACGAGCAAGGTGGTACCTGTCCTTGTTTGCCATCTCCCTAGCAAACCTCTCATCCCTCTTCCTTCAGAAACAGAATTCATCCTTGTGCCCATCCCTCCCACAATACTCATAATGGAAGCGGATTGACAATGGCTTAGGAGGTGGCTTCTCTGTGAGCTTCTCAATACCTTTCTCTCCTGACTTCCCCTCAAAGACATTACCCAGGTTGCTCACAAACTTGATGAATTTCTGGTAATTCTCTATTTTCTGGGGGAACACTGGTGGGTCTGGAGTTGTATCAAGCTTGTTTCTCAAGTGGTTTGGCTTGGGTGCATATTTGTTCATGGGTATGGTGTGTGGTTGAGTAGGGATCTCTCCAACTTTCTCTTCTCCCTCACCATTCTTCTCACCACACTTCTCAGCCCCCAACGCCTGACCATCAAACCTCTTGAACTGAGCCAACATCAAACTCAATTGTGGCTCATGCCCAGACAACTAACTCATCAATTTTCTAAGCTCATCATTTTCATCCTGCAGACGATCAACATAGTGTGCAAGTTCCATGTTTTTCAAAGCATGCATTTCACAGGTTGAACATGATGTAGGAAGAGGAGCTTTCAATGCCGCCTCAAGAGAAACCATCCTAGTGTGAGATTCATCTAGCCTAGCATGCAAAATAGGACATGATGTACAAGCTCCTAACAAAGCTGGCCTAGACTTCAATTCATCACACTCAATCCTAACCACATCTAGTTCCTCCAAAGTAGAGGCATGCTTCTCCTTGAGAGCAGTCAAATCAGCAAGAAAAACTGAGCAGTCACCACAATCAATCTCATCAGACACCACAGGAGCAGATTTCAAAGCGGCTATCTCATTTCTAGCATCCACAAGCAAGGATTCAAGTTCAGCTACCTTGTCCTTAGCATCACCCAATAAAGACCTAAATTCCCTCTTCTCCTTGTTGGTCTTTCTAAGCACATCATCATGGTTGTCAAGCAACTCATTCAGTCTAGCATTCTCCTCTAGCAGGAAGTTGGGATCTTGTCGTACCTCTTCATCGGAGTCAGAGTTCGAATCCGAGCTGTGCTTCCCACCCTTCTTGGAATGCGCCATGCCGCAAAAGCCTCCTTGCGCGACGAAGCTCAGGCCGGTGATGTTCTTACCCGTGTGCCGCTTGTCCTTGCGCTTCTCTTGCTCTTCCTCGCTGCTCGAATCGGAAGAGGCATCGCTTGATGTCGAGTCGATGTCGCTCGCTCCGGCCACCATCGCTCGAGCGGTCTTCTTCTTGTGGCTGCCACTCTTCTTGTGCCTTCTCTCGCTCTTGTCCTTGTGCTTGTCCTTGTAGTCGTTCCAGGAGCGGTGCTTGTTGTAGTCGTGCTTGGGCTTGCCCTTGTAGTCGTTCCTAATCTCCATGGCTTTAGGGCATTCAGCGATGAAGTGCTCGTGCTTCCCGCACCGATAGCACATCCCCGAGCTCCGCCTTGCATTCTTGCGGTTCTCGTACATCCGCCCAAACCTCTTGCTCAACAAGGCGAGATCGTCCTCGCTCAGCACATCAAAGTCCTCATCTGGCAAGGACACAAGACAAGACAAAGAGAAACCACCAGAGTTAGCGTTAGTCCTTGATCCTGAGACAAGAGCCAAACTATGAGGATCAGTGGGGCTCTTGCTCTTGGCTCTCAAGCCACGATCATCCTCTGAAGACCTGAGCTTGGAGAACAGCTCATCAAGCGAAAGCGTATCATATGCGCTCGACTCCTCAATGGCCTCGACCTTGGCTTCCCACACAGATCTATCCAGGGCATGCAAAAGCTTGATAGCTTGATCATGATCCGTGTATGGGAGCTCTGTCACATTGGCCCTCATGTTGTTGACTATGCAAGTGAAGCGCTGAAACATAGCATCGGTCGACTCACCGGGGAGACGAGTGAAGTTCTCGTACTCTCTCCGGTAAGTGGTAAACATACGGGCTTGCACTTGAGCATTGCCAACATGAGCATTCTTCAACTTGAGCCAAATTTTTCCGGCCACATCCTCTCCGTACACTCGATCAAATTCCGAGGCACAAAGAGCATGGAACAAGTAATCAACGGCCTTGCTGTTGGCCTCAAACATGTCCCGCGATCCTGGAAACAGAAAACTGTCTGGGATGACATAATGAGGATTCTGAGTAACCTCCCAGATCAGAGTTCCCTTCCCACGCAAAAACGCGCCCATGCGCCTCTCCCACATCGGGTAACTCTTGCCATCAAAGTGCGGAGGACCCGACCCCTTGCCGTAATCGCCCATCTTTGGATCTTAGACTGGTTAGAATCAAGAAGATCTGTAACCGGCTCTGATACCAATTGAAGGATCGAATGGGCGACCAGAGAGGGGGGAGTGAATGGGAGCCGATAAAAATTCACTTCAAGAAGATGAACTCGACTATGCCCCAAAATCAACTCCAAAAGGCTCTGACACGTGAGGGAGAACAAAGCGCGAGCCAATCGCCAAGATCATGTGGTCACAGCGGGCCTACTGACCCTAGGAACGATTCTAGAGAGGCTAAGAAACCACACGAAAGCGAAACGGAAGCTAACACGGAAGAGAGAGACCAAAACAGGAACTTTCTGGGATCTTCCGGGTCATCCGGCAAAGTCTCGGATCACCTGGGTTAACCCGGGACATTCACAGAGAATTCCGGGACATTCACCGGGTCTTCCTACCGGATCATCCGGCGTTATGCCGGGTCACCCGAAATGCCCAAAAACAGCCTGCTGAACGGACAAAGAAAAATCCAAAACTCAATCAAATGACCTCCTAAAATCACGAAATTTTAACCATAGGGTCATAACAACCCAATGGGTCTTTGTCCAAAAGATCTTTCTCAAAAGATCAAGACTTCACTAAAAACTTTGTGATTTAGGACAAGAACAAGAAAAGCACTTAGCACAGAAAAGTCAACTAGGCCAGATCATCCGGTAAAGTGCCGGATCATCCGGTAGAGCCCAGAAAAATTTGCCCGCGGGAACGAACCCAACTTCCCATCACTCGATCTCCCGATTCAACCAATGGATTGCGACCAAATCACAGGGGAAGGTGAAGCGTCTCTAGGAGATGCTATCCCTACGAATTTATGGCCTCAAACCAACTAAAACGAGAGGAATCGAGAATCTATGAAACCATCACCATGAACTCGGGTTCCACCAAGAACTCACAAATCGAAGGCAAATGCCGGCGTTTGAGAGGTCAAGATCATCCACAAAGATGCGCAAGGCATCCACCCATGATCCCCTCAAAGAAATCTGAGAGAAAACGCCCTCAAATCAACGAATCGAGCGAAGAACGAAACCAACCAAAAGGAGCTCCAAAAATGACACGAAAATCACAAAGAGCTAGGAGATCACCGCAACGCCGAATGCTTCCATATATCCAGAGGTCAGAGTCTGTACAAGAGTCTAGCCTAAGGAATCCAGAGGGAAAAGAAGCAGTTCAGAGAAATCTACCAGGGGAGAAAACCCTAGAGTCCAAGAGAGAGAGATGCCATCCACCTCTTCGCTATTTATACGAAGTCCATCGGAGGGAGGTAAATGACCACGCTACCCCTACTGCTTGAAATGAAGATACAACCCCTCAGGGGCAATTTGGTCAAGTCTTCATCGGACGGACACGCTTCCACCGCAGCTTCGCTTCACCTCGACGCAAACCCGGTGATCACGCCACGTGCCCTCCGCCTCGAAGCTTCCCGAAGCTCCCGGATCACCGTCTCTGTCGCCTTGGGCCTCCGGGCTTGGTTTTGAGGTCCAAACCAAGAAACCGTCCACCGAAGGTTTTGTGGGAAAACCAACAAACCTCGTGTGCAAGCTTCGAGCTCCATCTGCTACCTTGCACCAGCCTATGTTCACGATTTCAGCCCGCCAATCTTGCACCGCACGGCTCGCACTTGACCCCCATCGGCCACCGGGTCCATCGAACCAAGCCTACTTGCCACTCCTTCACCCGGAGGCCACCACGGCTAAGGCCTTTTGCGCTTGTTCTTCACCTGCACCGACACGAGTCAAGCCGCAACCTGTACCTGCACACTTAGCCAAGCATCAGTCCACACAACATTGTCAATCACTCATCACTAAGGAGCGACCCTCCACTGGTCCTCGGACACACCTGGTCCTCAACCGGTAAGGCCCTGTTTAGTTCCTCAAAAGTCTCCAAAATTTTTGCATCGCAGACCGTGCCACCTCTCACAGAACACGTTTCTCAATGCAAAAATTTCACCACTTCCACCAAAAATTTCATGAACTAAACAGTGCCTAAGCCTAGTACCTTTTTGATCTGGTAAGCGATCTATGACCACTAATCTTGGGAAGAGTCCCCTCTACTTGCAACAGAGTGGTGCATGTGTGGGGTTAGGGAGGCGAGACCGTAACCAACCACGTTGTACCAAAAGACTGTAGAAATAGATCTTGAGTCGAGGACGGTTGGGAACCGCCTGGTTGGTGCGTACCCCGCTCCTTTTGGTTTTAGTTGTCATTCTTGTGGTATGGATTCTCTCGTGTGTTTAGGTCTACCTTGCAAGGTTATTAATTGATCGATCGTCGGCCTCTCATCGTTATCCGAGATTGCTTAACCATACACTCTATGTCTCTCTAATGATGGAATTGACAAGTAATATGGACATATGCTTAATTATTTACACAACTTATGCTTGCAATAGTTGCTTACTTAGTAATGGATAATCAACTAGAATTTTGAGCTAAAACTTGAAAGTAAGGACATACTCTTTGTTGCTTTTCAGCAAAAGAACCCACTAGCCATAAAGCCTTGCATGTCTAGAGAGTTGGTGATCTCTCCTCACCCGATGGTTAAGCAGTGGCGTATCTAGGAATTTAGCTTAGGGTATGCCACTCGAAAAATTTTATATAGAGTTTGATAAATTCAGTGTACCAATTCGGTAATAATTGTAAAATTGTCTACCTAATTCGGTATATATGCACTAAGCAACACAATAAATATTAAATTCATGGATTAAGTTGAAACCATCCACTAAATACAATATACTGCAAATAGTTTCAAAAGACATACCGATAATTTATATATAGCCACAATAGAGTAGAGACTTACAACATTATTTTGTTAATGATTTGATTCGCTTTTGATGGGATATATTTTTTTGAAGCCAACGAACAAAGATTGAATCTCACTTGAACCATTCTGATCGCAAATTCAGCTAGATGTCAGGGCGGTCATAGGGCAGGATGCTGAATGGGACGCGGCATGAACGCAGGGACGGCAGGGTGATCTGTACTGTATGGTGCTGCTCGAGCCTTCTAACTTGATCAGTACGAGTGCACGCTGGATGCTTGATGAAGATGAACTGTCGAACACTCGAAGTCAAACCGATAATCCGATACGGTGCTGCCACGATCCGAGTATTAGCGTTGGAGTGTTTTTCTGAGTCTCCATCGCTTGCCGCATGGGCCGCGTGCCCGCATGGCAGCATGGACCTGATCCTTTGCTCGCTCGCGGCCTGCCTCTTGCTTTGCTCGCACAGTCGCACTCGAACGCTTGCTCAGGTATGCAGCAGATGTGTATTTCTTCTTTTTTCTCTTTATAAATACTTACATATACTTGCTTACTTGCTGGAATTTGCAGGGTATGCCAGTGCATACTTGGCATACCCTGTAGCTCCGCCACTTCGGTTAAGTCTTGCTAAGTATTAATATACTTAGCCTTGATTTTGTTGTTGTTTTCAGATGATGTGAATGATGATGGGTTCTCGTGGTTTGGTTCTCTCCCACCTGGTTGGGAAGTTGAGTGGGAGGATGACAGTACTTAGTGACATCATGGATGACCTCCTATGATGTCCCTTGTGACGTTTAGTATTTTATTTCCGCTGTGTTTCGAACTCTGAACTATTTACTGAGAAACAAAGTTGATATGTGCCTTGGTTTGCATATGATGAGCGATTGACCGGATGTTTTGAGGCTTTGTGTTGTGTGTGTTTCGTCGGGTTGTGTTATCGGTTGTGTATCTTTCTATGTTTATGTGGTGTGTTGTCAATGCACTCGTGAAGAGTGGTTGACAATATTGTATGGACTGACTCTTGGCCTAGTATTGTAGGTGTTGGTTGCGGCTTGGTTTGCGTTGGTGCAGGTGAAGAACAAGCGCAAAAGGTCTATGCCAAGGTGGCCTCTGAGGTGATGGAGAGACAAGTAGGCTTGGTTCGAGGGACCCGATGGCCGACGGGATGTAGTGCGAGCCGCATGGTGCAAGAAGAGCAAGACGAAGTCGTGGACATGGAGCCGGTGCATCGGTGGCAGCCAAGTCAAGGAACGAGGCAAGACCGAGTAGACCGTCCGGGCGCCGGAGGTGAAAGGCTTGACGGGCTCTACGCTTTGCGTGGTGAGGCCGGGCCGTGTACGCGGGGTTTGGCGGTTTGGCCACAAAACCATCGGGGGACGGTTTCATGGTTTGGGCCTCAAAACCAAGTCCGAAGGCCAACGCGACGGAGACGGGGATCCGGGAGAGTCGGGAAGCTTCGAGGCGGGAGACACGCGGCATGATCGAGGTGCTTGCGTCGGGAGGACGCGAAGGCCCGATGGATGCGCGGCCATCCGATGGTGAACTTCATGTGGTGACCAAAATGCCCCTATGAGGGCTTGTATTGTATCTCCTAGTGTAGGGGCACTTCGGTCTTTTCCAGAGGGCCTATATATAGGAGGAGGGGGCTGAATTTTCAGCCAACTCATTGGCTAGAGGTGGGAGTGCTCTTTCATTTTGGGGTGCTCTTGGGAGAGAAGGAGAGAGGAGAGGGTTGGCTCTTTGTTTGAGCTTTTTGCCATCCAAGATTTGTGATTCTTGTGAGTGGCTTGTAACCGGATATGGCTAAGTGATTCATAGTGATTCTTCCTTTTGAATCTTGTGCCAAATCCTTTAATCCCGTGCGTTTTTCTTTTTCTGGATTTTCGGAGGTATTTTTGGAGGATTTTCCGTTCGTCGGATTTGAGAGTGTTTTGGTCTAATTTTCTTTGAGAGGATCATGGGTGGATGTCTTGTGCATCTTTGTGGATGATCTTGACCCCTCAAACGACGGGATTTGCCCTCGATTCGTGAGTTTTCAGAGGAACCCTAGTTCATAATGTTCTTGGCCAAGATTCGCGATTCCGTGAGTTGTAGGTTGTTTGAGGCTGAGATTTTTGGGGTATAGCATCTTCTTGGGGTTCTTCTCATCTACCCAAAGTTTCGTCTCGAGATCTCTAGCCATTTGGGAGATCCATCATTTTGAGGAAAAGTCTTCTCTCTTGTGTTCTTGACCTAAATCTTTTTCCTGGTGGTGATTCCTTGATCTTTTGGAGGATGTCTTTTGGGAAAAGCTTCTTTGTGTTGTTGAGAAGCTATGGTTTAAATTTCCTAATTTTTGGAGGTCGGTTGATCAAGTTTTGGATTTTTCCCTCTCCCTCTTGAAGGCTGAAACTTTACTCCGGGAAAAAGCCTGGAGTCTCCAGACTTTTATTCCGGACTTTTACTCCGGAAACCCCGGAGACTCCGGGAAAAAGTGCGGATACTCCGGACTTGCCAAACCCGGATACTCCGAGAAAAAGCCCGGAGACTCCGGACTTTCCAGTGGGTTGGCCTAGAGTTGTTTGCTTGTGCTTCTGCTTTGCTTCTAGGCTTGCCTAGTTTTGTTCCTAGGGTCAGTAGGTCCGTTGTGACTACGTGATCTTGGCAAAATGCTAGAGGATCGTGTGGATCTCGTTGGAGGTGAATTTGGGATATAGGCCGAGTTCTTGGAAAGAATTTTTATCGGCTCCCATTCACTCCCCCCCTGTCTGGTCACCAATCCGGTCCTTCATTTACTCTTATGCAAAAAGACTTGATTTGTAATAATGAACCTTATGGAGCTTGATGTAATAATTTGTGAAATGTCTGTCTCTGGACTCGCCTTCGAGTGAGTTGTGATGTACAAGTGTTCGATCCTTGTTAAGTGATTTACCGAGCTTGACCCGACAGAGACGACAAGTTACTTCTATATTATTGCTTAATTACCAAAAGGAATGGTTTAGGCAATAATATAGAATTAATTTGGGCGGTTCTGTCACACTAAGTACCTATGATCTTTTACTAGTATGCTAGGTCACTAGTTGCTATGCACTAAGGACCTGGTACAAGTCGAGTGATGTACTTCGCTCGCGAGAATAAGTTCTTATGTTGGAATCATAAGATTTGGTTAAATTGGATCTCGTTGGAGGTGAATTTGGGATATAGGCCGAGTTCTTGGAAAGAATTTTTATCGACTCGCATTCACTCCCCCCCCCTCTCTGGTCGCCAATCCGGTCCTTCAATTGGTATCAGAGCCGGTTGTGGGTCTTTGCGACTCTAACAAGTCTAAGATCCATAGGGCAACAAAAGAGAAGGGGTGCTTTGCTTGCGGATTTGGTTTATGTGTTTTGAGCTTGTTTTTGGCTAATTCTAACTGGTACCTTGAGTTATGGCACCAAGCTCTTCTTGTGTGTCTTTGTCTCCAGAGGTTGATGAGATGGAGAGTGCTTCGAGAGATGACCACAAGTGGAGGAGGAAGCTCAAGGAGTTGGAGAACAACAAGGAGGCGTCGGCCTTGATCCGACTTTTGGTGGCTCAAGATGATGATCTCCAAGACAAGCTCTTGAAGAGAAGCAAGGTCAAGCTCACCTAAGGTATCATTAGCTTGTTCACCCGCTTTTGTGCCTATGGTGAGATGAACATTGAGTTAAAGAACTCTCCTTTGCCATGCAAGTCTTGTGATGCCTTGCTTGTTGAAAATCTTGAGTTTGCAAGTGATGTGAGTAGCTTGCATAGAAAGAATAAGGAATTGAACTCTTCTCTTGCTTGTTTGATGGATGAGAATGATTTGTTGCAATCCAATGCTTCTATGCCTTGCAACTCTTGTATTGCCTTGAATGATGATCTTGATATGGCTAGAAGTAAGGTTTCTTTGTTGGAGTCAAGTGCTTTGTTGCCATGTATTTCTTGTGAGTCATTACTTGCTGAAATTAATGAACTAAAATTGACTCACACCACATGTGTAGATGAACTTGAGCATGCTAGGGCTGAAATTTGTGATATGAAATCCATGCCTTGTAGCAAGTGCTCTTTGTTGCTTGTAGATGATGCTTGCCATACTTCTTGTGACGATGATTATGCATTGGTTGATGTGAATGATGATACTTGTTCATGTGGTCTCATTTGCACTTCATGCATTGATTTGGAAAGTGAAGTTTTGGCTTTGAAAAAATTACTCGATGATATGAGCGCCAAGTTGGTTGTGCATGATGAGATGAGTGCCAACCTTGAGAAAGAGAATGAACTCTTGCTTACCACATATGCTAGATGCATTGAGGTGGAAATTGAGAATTTGAGAAATATGACATGTGGTACTTGTGAGCGCCTCAAATTTGAAAATGAGGTTTTGCGCACGAGGTGCAAGAGTCTTTGTGCAAAGGGTTTGGATTCTTGCATTTCTTGTCACTCTGATGTTGATGCTTTTACATTTGCTTCTTCTCAACCGGAGTTGACTTCTTCTCTGGAGCGTGAGTCTTTGGATGGTGGCATGTGTGGTGGTGCTTTGGATAGCTCTTTCATAGCTACTCCTAAGCCTGTTGCTTCTTTCGGTGTTGCTCAGGATGTGTCGGATGGCAAAGGTGCTTCTCACTTTTTTGGAACTCATGCTCCCAAACCAAAGTTCCAATGCACCTTTTGCAAGAAGGATGGGCATACCGTTGAGTTTTTCTTTCGCCGTGTCAAGCATGAGCGACGTGTGCGTGCCAAAGCTTTTAAGAAGCCACGTAGCCTTTCTCATGGCACGTGTGATTCAAATGTGGGCACCAAGTCGGATGTTGGGGTTGATGCTTCTTTCTCTAAGTCCCAAGGGACTTCTCACTTACGAGAGAATGGTGATTTGTCCACTCGGACTGTTTCTCCCGATAGGCCTTTGTACCATTGCTCTCATTGTGGGAAGGATGGGCATCAAGAGAGCTTTTGCTACCGCCGGGCAAGGATAATGCGGCGAGGAGGTGCTTCTAAGCCTTTTGTTGTTCATAGCCCTTCTCATGGCATGAACACTTGTGAGCCTAAGAAGGCACAATTTGTAGACGAGTTTTATGACACTCTTTCTAGTGAGTTAGGCCATGCTCGTGGACATGCTTCTAGTGCTTCTTGTGTTGGTCCATGGCATGCTTTCCATGGTGCTTGTGTTGGTTCTTCTCCTACGACCCCGAAGGATCTTTGCCTTTTTGCTTGTGGTAGCACTCGGTTTTCTTCGCGAGTGGCTCCTTTGAGGCATGGTTCTAACACTAGTGGAAATGTTAATATCTATGATGATTTGGTAGTGACGTTCCGTTTATTCGTCATGGAAGTGGTCTCTACCGTGACGAATTTTGTAACTTCGTCACAAATAACGAGTGACGGTGCCAAGCCACTCATAATAATGACGAAACTCACAGGATGGTCACCGAACAACGAACCTGTTTCGTCACAGATGAATCATTCCAGTTCTGCCCGTGAGGAACCAATGACGAAAGCAAACTAGCGTCATGGAACAACAACATTATCGTCACAAAACAACTTGAAAAAAGAAAACAAGGATCTGGTCCCACATGCAACCACGTGTACTTGTGGGTCCGGGTCCCACATACGGTCCCACCATCACATGGCCCCACCAGCGCATGGTCCCACATGTGGGCCCACTAGCGCTTGGTCCCACATGTGGGCCCCACCAGCGCATGGCCCCACCAGCGCATGGTCCCACATGTGGGTCCCACCAACACTTGGTCCCACAGGTGGGCCCATCAGCGCATAGTCCCACACGTGGGCCCCACCAGCGCATGGTCCCACACGTGGGCGACCACAAGTGTACCAAAATTTACCAAAAAATGTTGTGAAACCCGGGGTTCGAACCTGGGTCGTTGGCACTCCAACCAACTAGCCCAAACCACTACACCACAAGTAGTTATGTGTTTTTGCTTTAAAGTTATACATATTAGTCTCTTTCTAACACATCGGCCCATAGTAGCGGCAGCCCATGTCAGCTCGGCCCAGTAGCGCGGCGGTGGGAATTTAATCAGCACGAAAAAAAGGAGTGGACGGGGGGATTCGAACCCTGGTCTACTCGGTGGGAAGGGAGGGACTTAACACTGGGCTATAACATGGTTTGTGTCCTTTTGGTGTATGTCATTCCTTTTATTAAACATTTTAATGGAACACGTGGTTTGTTCCAAGAACACCAAACAGTTCGTGTTTCTCATTTTGATCCGAACAAGTGTGGTTTCTCTTTTTAATCTTTGACTAAAACTTGTAACTAGTTTTTCTCCCTCATACTAACTCCAAATCGGATGATTCTTTTTCCTAAAATTTTCTAAAATCATGCTCTATGAAGCTAATGTGTTGAGTTTGGTCTTTTTTCATGTGATCAAGTTTGAGAATTCAAAATTTGAATTGTTTTTAAAAGTGACAATTTTAGACCAGATTTTGAAACCCAAAATGATTTCAGCTGAAGAAGTGATGAATACCAAAGTTTCATAACTCGTCAAGCTCTACAAACTTTATTTAGGTCATTTTTTGATTTGAGAAAGTGATAGTGTACATCACTTATTAATCCTATGTTCACTCATATAGTTTAAGAAACTATGTGAGAGATGTATCCATTTGTGAGCAATGTATGTCATCACTTTCTTGAAACCACTTAAATTTTTTATGGCAAGATTGTGGACTCAAAACATATTGTTATGCCAATTTGTGGAATTTTTTGACCAAATTCAAATATTATTGTAGTTATTATGTTGTACTTTTGAGATAAATGTTTGAATGTCTCTTATAATTCAAATTGAATTTCTCTTCAATCTCCAAAACATTGCCTAGAATGGAACAAAGAAGTCTAAATATAATTTTTGTGAATTTTTTCTAGTCTTATTGGAGGTACACATAGGTCAACTTGGAATTACTTTTGGTAAGCACGTAGAAATTCAATTAAATGATAGAAAATAGGAAATTTATTCGAAAAATCTTAAAACTCCTAGAATGAAACTTAAATATTGCCTTTTGCATGTGAAAAATGTGTTTGGGGGTATATAAGATAAATATTTTTCTAATTATTTCATAAAGGTGTCTTAATTAGGTATTTAAAAATAGAAAAACAACTTTTTTCACAACAAGTGGTAGTGTAACATCATATTTTATCATACTAAGACCAAAATAAGGTTGTGACCAAATTTGAGCTGCATACGACTTCAACAATGTTATGAGGTGTTCAAACTTCAAAGATTTGAGTATAGTTATAAGAAACTATGTGAGAGATGTTCCTATTTGTGAACATCTATAATCTCACTTTATTAAAACCATCTGAATTTTTTACAGCAGGATTATATGCTTAAAATATGATTCAATGTAAATTTGTAGAATGTTTTGAACAAATTTAAATATTATTATAATTATCTTATGATAATTTGAAGATTAATGGTTGAATTATCTCTAACAAACAATTGAATTTTCCCTCTAAGTCAATTGAATTTTTATGTGTTACTTTACATAACATTATTTTTACATATAATGAGTTTGTGTCTATAAGATAATAACTTTTATGTGTTACTTTACAACGGTGCAATAAAATGAAAAAGAAAAAAAAGAAAAAGAAAAATGTTAAGCTTCAACACAGAACTAAGCCCGTTTCAGCCCAACTGGCCCAGCTATTTTTGACCATCGGTCGTCAATCCAATGGCTGAAATCGTGTTTGCTTCGTATAAAAAGATCCCGAACCCTAGCACCTGTGTTCCACTCCCTCCCTCCCCTCAGCCTCCTCCCGTCGCCCCCACCCCACGCACTCGCCCGCTCCCTCTCCCTCCTCAGATCCGCCGCACATGGAGGAGGTCAGGGCGGGCGCCGCCCATCCCACCGCGCAGCTGCAGCCCGCTCGCGACATCCCCTCCTGCCTTCCTTCCTCTCTCTCCTCCCCCTTTCTCTGTCTCCCCCACGCGAATAAAGCGCAGGAGGCACGCGCACCAAGCAAAGCATAGCATCCCAAATCGTTCTTCTCGCGGAGCCTCGGCGAATCCTCTCCCGCTTCAAGGTACGTCGATCATCTCCCTCCTAGATCGGCGTTCGTGATCTGCAAGTAGTAGTTGATTGGTCGATTGTTATGATCTGTGCGGTGACGAGATCATGTTTTGATGATTCGATCCGAGGTGTTCATGTTCGTAGGTGGCTGGGTGGAATTTTTGTGTAGATCTGGTAGGGTCTGATGCTTATCATGTCACACTCCTGCGATTTGTGGGAATTTTATGTTGTTGATCTGGGAATCGTGGGGTTGCTTGCTTCTAGGCTGTTCGTAGATTGAGGTCGTTCCCACGGTCTGGATCCTTGCCTAGTAAATCAGCTCGAGCTTTCGTCTTTGTATATGGTGCCCATACCATCCGTGGTGCTACTAGGTTTCTGTGCCTGTTTTGTCCGATCGATTTTGTAGGGTTGGTCAGGGTCTCATTTAGTTGTTGCTGTAGATTGTAGGTAGAATAAGGTCTTTCCCGATCTGCTATTGAGATTAGTATGAATCTGATGGTTAATGGGTGTAGATATACATGTTGTTGTTCCTCAAATGATGCTGCAGCTTTTACCTAAGCGACATGGATCCTTCTGTTACTTTGCTAGATGCACATGCTTAGAGATATGTACATCGACTGTTGGAATTCTCTAGTATACCTGATGATCATCCATGCTCTTGTTACTTGTTTTGGTATACATGGATGATGCAACTTGTGTTTGTTGATTTGAGCCCATTCTTATGTGCATGTCTCACATGATTAAAATGATTAAGCTGTTTCTGTATGATCTATCCCATTACTAGTGATGTTTCAGTATCAAACACTAGTGCTAGCATTTCGTGTGTGTCTGCCGTGTTGGGGCTGGCAACCTCTTAATTTGCGCAGCTTAAACTGCCTGTGTGGTAGTAATCCGGTTGCTGAAATGTAGCTTTGTTTGCCCTCTTGATTGGTTGAACCTCCCCATGCCATAGGTTGTACCCTTAATCTGCCATGATTTTAGCCTTTGGGTTACCATATAACTTGAAATTTCTGTTTCAGTGTAGTACTATTTTGTTGATGTTTCACCTGGGGCTAGCAGCAATGACGTCGAGCACCCCAACTTCGCACGGATCCGTAGTCCTCCCCCCTCTCTCTCTCCTCTCTCTTAGTTTGCCATTGTCTCTCCATGTCTTGATCTGTAGATTGCTAGTGCTCTGATCATGTACAAATGATTTGTGTTGCAGTCGACAAGCTGATAACCATTAGAACTCTGCATAGAAAGAATATGCTTGAATTATCTTTCTTGTTTAAGGTAATAAAGCTCTTCCTTCCTGTACATATATGAATGTGCTCTGGCTACTAGAGGTTCAAGTTATGTTGTGATTGGCATTCTCATTTGCTTTGCTTTACTGAATGCATCTCTCGGCTAGATGATCTAATCAGAGTCCTAGTAATTATGTATTAGTGCACACTCTTGTTTAGATCTGAAACACTATGGATACAATCTGCATAGAAAGAGTAATTGCTGCGCAAGATTCCTTGCGCATGTCTGTTAATTGTCCTGACTATTCTATTGTCGCAAGCCTAGCTTTGGCCGCATCAATGGTAAATCCTTTCAACTGATCATTGATTGTACCCTATAATGCTTTGCAATAATTGCTTATCATCATAGCAGTTTTTACATCCCAGTAAAATTGCACAAGTGTGCTGTGTGAAGTAGTAAGCCCTCTTTTTAGATAAACAAGAGCTGCCAAATCAATATGTTGGCTGCGGAAAATGCACTGTGTTGGATTTTCACAAGATGTTGTTAGAATTGAATGCTAATTTGTCCATTCTTACTAAACTTCCTGAACTTGTTTACTTGCCTGCCTCCATAGTATGTTGCTTCAGACCTTGATGTGCTTGTTGAATTCACAAAATGCTCTTTGTTTGCCTGAAAAAACTATTGCCTGAAAGCCATGGTGCTGTCAAATTTATTCATTTTGTATTTGGTCACTGGGAGCATCAGGATGCATGAGTGTTTGAATTATTAATCTTTTGCAATTTTACTCTGAATTTTGGTCCATATACCTGTGTTGTCTGAACCATTGGTCCTGAGCATTCCTAAATTGAATCAAACTCCTTTTCATTTTCATATGTTTGCAGTTTGGAGTGGATGCCTAGATCGTCTAGGTGGTGTACCAGGAAATCACCTAGTCTGCTCCGTCCATCACAAATCACCTAGTTAGGTTGCTTATCAGCAGGATAATATTTTGTGACTTCCAAATATTGCTTGCTGATAATATTTTGTGACTTGCTTTTCAGATTGACAGCTAAATGCAGCAAAGAACAAGCAGTTAGAGAGATTCATTGGTTGAAATAAGACTAGCAGGAACAAGCAGAAGCCAGAAGTTTTTATTATTGCTCTTTTATATTATTTGAGAGATTGTACCTATTTTGATGCTGTAATTAAGATAAGATATGAGGCTATTGAATTTTTGGGATCTGTAGCTTTTAAAGTTTTGGTGGGCTGAAATGATTCCGGCCCATAATTTTTATGGGCTGAAGCTAAAATGTTTATGGGCTTAAATTTTTATTAGCTGAAATGAATTTGGACTCAATCAGTCTTTTTCTAAAATCGGCCCATTTTTAATGACCCATGAATGAAAAGTATGTACACGTCAGCAGCCATGTGGCTGACGTCATCATCTGCCATGTGACTGCCATGTCATTTGCCACGTGGTTGTCATGTCATTTGCAACGTGGCTGCCACATCATCACGACATGTGGGCCAACCAGATCATGACACTTGGACCAATCCGATCAAGACACGTCATCATCCGGGTGCACGTCAGCGTCCAGCGTGGAATCGAGCCACGTCAGCAGTCAGCGTGGCACCGAGCCACGTTAGTTGCCAGCATGCATGGCGCCACGTGGCAGTCACTTCCATGACGAAATCGGTGACGATAGTCCTTAGTCATAGAAGACGTGCGGTTACGTGACGAAAAACGTGCTCGTCACGGAAAATGAGCTGTTCTGTGACAAAATTGACCGATTCGTCACGGTGCGTCAAATGTGACGTGTGTTCTACGACGATTTTAGAATCGTCACAAGTTCGTCACAGAAGGTTTTCGATGACGAATTTGGCATGTTCCATGAGGAAAGTGTTTTGTCATAGATATTAACATTTCCACTAGATAAGAGTGTTCGAAAACCTTGTCATTCGAACCGGCGTTTGCATCATGCTAACCCACATGATAAGTTGTGTGCATCGCTTACCCGTGTGACCAAGTATTAGATTCCCAAGTATGTGCTTGCTAACCCTTTGGGATCCAAGGCTCGGTCTTTCTTGTCTCCTCATGTGTAGGTATGGAGACGCAATTGGAGAACATGAGCTCGATGGTGATTGATCTTTGCCCATGAGGTGATCAAGACAAGATGGTTCTCCACACCACTTTGGATGGCTCTTGAAAGCCTTTGTACACATGTATAGTGAGTTTCCTTTTCCTCTTGTGCTCACTTGTATATACTTGTGTGTAAACCATGGTAGGCTAGCCACCTTGTTCATGATAGTTTTGTGATCTTGCATATCTATCTCGCTATCTTTGTATGATATGTTGGTGGATGATCCATATGAACTTGTATCATGTCTTTGTTTAGTTCTTGTATCATGTTTGTCATGTTGTTCTTTGGTATCCTTTTGGTTTAGGTTTTTTGTATAGGGTTGTACCTTGATGACATGCTTGCTAGCCTATGCCTATTCATATATGTGGAATCATGTTACAATGCTTTATTTATCTTAATTGTCATTGTCAATGCATTGTGTAGCATGTTTTGAGCTTGCTTTGGGTTTTGGGCTTGCCTTGTCTTCGGGTTGTGTTTTGTTTCTTCTTTAGTTTTCTCCCTTTTCGGTTGGTTTTAGAGCTTCTCTTTTGCTCTTTCTTTTCCTAGCTTTTGCTTTGCTAGTTGTGTTTGGTTGAGGGGGAACTTGGCTTCTTTCGATGGGGAATTTGGTTTCAAGGTGTGCTTTAGCTTTTGGTAGCCATTTGTGATCCTTCAATTGGTATATTTCGTAATGGCACTCAATTGGGATATTTGGTGGCTCTTCTCTCGCTTGGAGCGGTTCTTAGTTGGTGTGTCCCATGTGAGCCTTCTTGGTATTAAGTCAAGTTCTGTGTCTCCCCATGCATTTTGCATTGCATATGTATCATATATCATGATGTATAGACTTTGGTAGGTTTGACATTCGTGTCTTGCATTGTGTTATATATCATGTTGCATTTGATGTACATATCTACCCTTGTGCATTTGTATCATATGCATGGTAGGTTGAGCTTCTCCTATATGCCATGAATACTATGATATGCTATTTGTGAGCTTTTGAGCATGTTTGATATGATTTGGTGATGGATAGCTATGCTCTTGATAGTTTTGCTTTATATATGCATGTTGAGATGGCTATTTTTGAAAAATGCTAGGATAGGCTCTCTCTTGTGAGTTTAAGGCCTTGCATGATCTTAGTGTGCTTTGGTGGTCTATATCATGCTTAATTCGTGTTGGGATATCATGTGCTTTTCACTTGGGGTCAAAGACCCATTTGTCATTATGAATGTTTAGCCCATGTGTTACCTTGTGGGGGAGCATAAGCTTCTTTTTGCCGCAAAGGCACTTCATGTACCATTTTGTGCTTAAATTTGAAAAATAAAATTGGTATGAAATGTTTATGCTTGAAGTTATGCTCTCACTTGTTCCATGTCATAAATGCTTTAAAACTAAATTTATATGGTGCTAAACCATTGCATGATGTCTACCATGAGAAGTCTCATTTTAAGAAGTAGACACATGGCTCGGTGGCTTTAACATGACATGAGATGCTTATAGGTGTTTGTAATGATCTTGTGATGAGAATGTGTGACCTAGCATGAAGTTTGTGTGATCTAGATTCACTTTGGCACATTTTGCTCATGTTTAGGTCTTCCTCACGAGAGAGAAGTTTTTCGCAAAAAATGCTTAATTTGATCATACCTTTGTCATATGCCTGTATAGCTTTACTATCTTGATGGCTATGCTTTTATGGAACTATGAACTATCTTGCTTGCTCATTATCTCACTTGTAGCATTTATAGTGCTCTTTGTATATTTGAGAAGCTAGTAGTTGAATTTCTTGCAAAATTACCTTGATTCATGCATTGTCAACAAGGAGGAAAAGTTGCATTTGGGGGAGAAAATGTTTCAGCTTTCATGCATTTGTTGCATCCAGAGGGATACTCAGTTTAGGGGGAGAACTAGAGTTTGCATGCACATTTTCAGGGTAAATATGCATTTGTGTAGGGGGGCTTTGGTGAGTTTCCTTTGTTTGTCTGAGTTGTGATTTGGTGGTTGCTCTTTGCTCTATCACATGTGTTTAGGGTGAGCTTTGTATACTCTTTGGCCCTAGTGCATGTGTTTAGGGGGAGCTGGTGAGCTTGGTGTGCTCTTTGCTCTATCACATGTGCTTAGGGTGAGCTTTGTATGCTCTTTGGCCCTAGTGCATGTGTTTAGGGGGAGCTTGTGAGTTTTGTGCTCTTTTGCTCTTTTGCTGGTGGTGTTGAGCCCCTTTGCCTCTTCTTGAGGAGCCGGTGATTGATTTGAGTTTTCGATCATCACATGATTGGTGTTGAGCTCTTTGTGCCTCTTCTTGAGGGATCATGCGTTCTTGTCTCGGTTGTGTCGAGCCGTTGCCCATGTCTTCGGGGACCGAGATTGTTAGTGGTGGTGGCCTTTGTGGTTTCTCTCATGCCAAGTGTTTTTTTCTTTGCCTTGTGTGGCTTTCGTTCACTTGGATGAGTTGTTCGGCCTTTGCTTTCTCAAACCATTTCTTTGTGCTCGCATGTTGTCAACCCACTCCTCAAGGGGGAGAAATTTGGAAACTCAAGTTGATATGAACCTTGATTTGATGGTGATGAGCGGTTGACAAGTGCTTTGTTAAGAGCTGAAATTGGTTTGATGGCTTTCGGGATTGCTTGTAGCTCTTGTGGATTGCTTGACTCTTTGGTGGTGTTTAGCCTTTGTGCTTCCTTTGGTTCCTAAAGTCTTTGGTTGGAGCTCTTCTCATTTCAAGTTGCCTTGTGTTTGCCTTTTCTTGGCTTTTGGGCACTTGAATGAGTTTTCCTTTTGCTTTCAAACCATCTTTTGTCAATGCACTCATCAAGGGGGAGATTGAGAAACCAAGTTGATATGTGCCTTGGTTTGTATATGATGAGCGATTGACCGGATGTTTTGAGGCTTTGTGTTGAGTGTGTTTCGTCGGGTTGTGTTGTCAGTTGTGTATCTTTCTATGTTTATGTGGTGTGTTGTCAATACACTCGTGAGGAGTGGTTGACAATGTTGTGTGGACTGACTCTTGGCCTAGTATTGTAGGTGTTGGTTGCGGCTTGGTTTGCGTTGGTGCAGGTGAAGAACAAGCGCAAAAGGTCTATGCCAAGGTGGCCTCCGAGGTGATGGAGAGACAAGTAGGCTTGGTTCGAAGGACCCGGTGGCCGACGGGATGAAGTGCGAGCCGCATGGTGCAAGAAGAGCAAGACGAAGTCGTGGACATGGAGCCGGTGCATCGGTGGCGGCCAAGTCAAGGAACGAGGCAAGACCGAGTAAACCGTCCGGGCGCCGGAGGTGAAAGGCTTGACGGGCTCTACGCTTGGCGTGGTGAGGCCGGGCCATGTACGCGGGGTTTGGTGGTTTGGCCACAAAACCATCGGAGGATGATTTCTTGGTTTGGGCCTCAAAACCAAGTCCGAAGGCTCAACGCGACGGAGACGGGGATCCGGGAGCGTTGGGAAGCTTCGAGGTGGGCGACACGCGGCATGATCGAGGTGCTTGCGTTGGGAGGACGCGAAGGCCCGATGGATGCGCGGCCGTCCGATGGTGAACTTCATGTGGTGACCAAAATGCCCCTATGAGGGCTTGTATTGTATCTCCTAGTATAGGGGCACTTCGGTCTTTTCCAGAGGGCCTAAATATAGGAGGAGGGGGCTGAATTTTCAGCCAACTCGTTGGCTAGAGGTGGGAGTGCTCTTTCATTTTGGGGTGCTCTTGGGAGAGAAGGAGAGAAGAGAGGGTTGGCTCTTTGTTTGAGCTTTTTGCCATCCAAGATTTGTGATTCTTGTGAATGGCTTGTAACCGGATATGGCTAAGTGATTCATAGTGATTCTTCCCTCTTAATCTTGTGCCAAATCCTTTAATCCCGTGTGTTTTTCTTTTTCTGGATTTTCGGAGGTATTTTTGGAGGATTTTCCGTTCGTCGGATTTGAGAGCGTTTTGGTCCAATTTTCTTTGAGGGGGTCATGGGTGAATGTCTTGTGCATCTTTGTGGATGATCTTGACCCCTCAAACGACGGGATTTGCCCTCGATTCGTGAGTTTTCAGAGGAACCCTAGTTCATAATGTTCTTGGCCAAGATTCGCGATTCCGTGAGTTGTAGGTTGTTTGAGGCTGAGATTTTTGGGGTATAGCATCTTCTTGGGGTTCTTCTCATCTACCCAAAGTTTCGTCTCAAGATCTCTAGCCATTTGGGAGATCCATCATTTTGAGGAAAAGTCTTCTCTCTTGTGTTCTTGACCTAAATCTTTTTCCTGGTGGTGATTCCTTGATCTTTTGGAGGATATCTTTTGGGAAAAGCTTCTTTGTGTTGTTGAGAAGCTATGGTTTAAATTTCGTGATTTTTGGAGGTTGGTTGATCAAGTTTTGGATTTTTCCCTCTCCCTCTTGAAGGCTGAAACTTTACTCCGGGAAAAAGCCTGGAGTCTCCAGACTTTTATTCCGGACTTTTTTCTCCGGACTTTTACTCCGGAAACCCCGGAGACTCCGGGAAAAAGTGCGGATACTCCGGACTTGCCAAACCCGGATACTCCGAGAAAAAGCCCGGAGACTCCGGACTTTCCAGTGGGTTGGCCTAGAGTTGTTTGCTTGTGCTTCTGCTTTGCTTCTAGGCTTGCTTAGTTTTGTTCCTAGGGTCAGTAGGTCCGTTGTGACTACGTGATCTTGGTAAAATGCTAGAGGATCGTGTGGATCTCGTTGGAGGTGAATTTGGGATATAGGCCGAGTTCTTGGAAAGAATTTTTATCGGCTCCCATTCACTCCCCCCCTGTCTGGTCACCAATCCGGTCCTTCATTTACTCTTATGCAAAAAGACTTGATTTGTAATAATGAACCTTATGGAGCTTGATGTAAAAATTTGTGAAATGTCTGTCTCTGGACTCGCCTTCGAGTGAGTTGTGATGTACAAGTGTTCGATCCTTGTTAAGTGATTTACCGAGCTTGACCCGACAGAGACGACAAGTTACTTCTATATTATTGCTTAATTACCAAAAGGAATGGTTAAGGCAATAATATAGAATTAATTTGGGCGGTTCTGTCACACTAAGTACCTATGATCTTTTACTAGTATGCTAGGTCAGTAGTTGCTATGCACTAAGGACCCGGTACAAGTCCAGTGATGTACTTCGCTCGCGAGAATAGGTTCTTATGTTGGAATCATAAGATTTGGTTAAATTGGATTGCTCACGTGGTAAGAGCATGGGATTCTGGGCTACAGTCCAGTGGTTAAGAGATTAAGCGTTTGAACGTACTAAACATTTGTCGGAAATGGGTACGATAAGCCTAGTACCTGAATGATGCGGTGTGGGAACTTTAGGCTACTAATCTTGGGTTACGGCCCCAGTCTTGCAAACTGTGGTGCATGTGTGAGTCTGGACGCTAGTGTTAGGCGGACCAGATAGCCTTATACCTAGGACTGTGGCATCTGATCCTAATCCGAGGAATGACGGGAACCGTCTGGTTGGTGGACTCATTGTGAGTACATTCTCCCGTATGTTTAAGTCCACCTTGCAAGGTTATTAATCGATCGATCGTCGGGCTCTCACCGTTATCCGAGATTGCTTAATCAACTTGCCATTGTAATCCCTTTATGATGAAATATGGATAAACTTGACGTTTGATTAAATTGTATTGCACAACTCATGCTTGCAATAGTTGCTTATCTAGTAATGAATTAATCTACTAGAACTTGAGTTAAAATATTGAAAGTAAGGATTAACTCCTTAGTAGCTTTTTGGCAAAACAAACCCACTAGCTAAAAGCCTTGCATAATCAGAGGTTAAGTCTTTTGTTTTAGACAGGTAAGCCTTGCTGAGTATTAGTATACTCAGCCTTGCTATATACGTTGTTTTCAGGTAATAATGTTTGGCCTGGAGAAATCCCACCCGACTGGGAGCTGGAATGGGTGGATGACGAAGAGTGATGGCGTCATGGGTGGCCTCCCATGATGCCACTTTATCATTTAGTTATTTCCGCTGTCTTTTAAACTCTGAACTATTTATTTTCATGTCTAGAACAATGGTTTGTAATAATTGACCCTACGGGGAAGATTGGCTTTAATTTGTAAGGTACTCTGGACTCTCCTTCGTAGGAGTTTTAATGTATATGTGTTCGATCCTCTGTGTGTTGTACAAGTGATTTACCGGGCTTCAACCCGGCAACACTCAACTTGATGGTTCCTTCGCTTAATGACCAAATGGAATGGTTTAGACGATAGTACGGAATTATCTCGGGTGGGGTTGTCATAGATGCAGTTGAATCGAAGAGGGAGACAGGCGCCGGAGCATCTTCTCTGCGTCGCTGCTGCAGGGGAGGGAGGGGCACGCACACGGCAGGGGAGCAGGGCAGGGGAGGCGCCCTGGCTCCGACAACAGCATGGACGACAACGAGGTCGACGACGCCCAAGATCCCGCGCCGCCGCCAAGCCACCTGCGCCCCGCTCTTGATCTGGTCGGGAGCTCCGCTGGCGTGCGCAAGGAGCTCGACCGGGGAGGGAAGCCGCCATGGACTGGGGGAAGACGCCGCTGCTGGTGCCCGCCGCCCATCGCCTCCGAGGTCTCCGCCGCCACCCATTAGGATCTCGAAGGCGAGCTCCCGCGCCACCGCTCCGCCCATCCGCCGTCGCCCCTGCTCCACGCGTCCAGCTCATTGCGGAGGTCGCCTGTCGCCATGGCGTGACTCGAGGAGGAGTTGCAGGTGGACATGGATCCGGCGGATCTGCCTCTGCTCGCGCCCGTCGAAGAGCAGGCCGCAGTGGAGGCCGTGCGCCAGTGGAGGTCTGGAGGAGGCTGCGCAGCTAGTGGCGGCTAGGGAGAGCAGGCGGCGGCAGCTGGTGGATGCCGGGGAGAGTAGGCGGCGGCAGCTGGTGGAGGCCAGGGAGAGCAGGCGGCGGCAGCTGGAGGAGGCTGGGGAGACCAGGTTAGGGGACACGACCACGCTGCCGTCGGAGAAGAGCCGGAGAGGTAGAAGGGGATGGAGCAGGGGTAGATAACTGGAGAAGAATCGAGACGGGAGGGTGAGAGAGTGGCCGGAGGGGAAAAGGAAAGGAGAGAAGGAGAGAAAGAGGGGGTTAAAAAATCTGATAAGTGGGCCCGCAGGTGTTGGTTGGCAGGGAGTACGAGATATAGAGGATGACGGGTGCGGTAAAACTGGTGCTGTATTAGAGAATCTTGATGACCAGAGAATCTTGATGACCAGGCAAAATATTCCCTTTTAGGGTATGCAAATGGAGTACGACGAGTGCGACCAGCCTTAGGGGCACTTGGGCGATGCGAACCGAAAGAGGTTCCTCTACCATTCAGCTTCTACAGTTGGATTGGGCACTTGGGCGGCAGGTTGTGAGGGACACGACTAAGCCTCACGACGCTTCATTCCTGCTCCCTTCTTCCTCCCCACATCTCCTTCCTCGTGCCAACACCGGCTCTTCCTTCTCTCCTTGTGTCGTCAGCTCCCCTTACCTCCCTCGTGCCGCCTTCCTCTGCGGCTTTGACGACGGAGCCACTAGGTTCGCTTTCCCTGGCCGCTGCCGTACTAACTCCTCCCACGCAGATCTTGCCATCACGCCCCCACCTCCTCCACCGCTCCTTGGTTGTCGTCTGCCCCCCCACTCAAAGAATCGGTCTGCCCCCCCCCCCCCCCCCAAAATCATCCCTCCATAGCCAGAGGTCATTGGACATTGGAGACCCTACTCTGCCAACCTGAAGCCCCCAACACCAAACTCTAACCCTACCAGCGGCAAGCCCAAGCCCTCGCGCAGGTCTCCAGCAGCTCCCAAGCCACCACCGCCTTAACCCAGCTCCGTCGGGGAGATATCTCTGCGACGACCGGACAGAGGAGGAAGAAGACTCTAACAAGGGGTCCCACCGTCACGACGGTTTGTTTTTTCTCACGTCGAAGTGACGTATACTTACGACGGTCACGCTATGTGAATAGGCGATTGATTTGACCTGACCTGAGCAGTTGTGGCGTGCTGCTCCAGCAAATTTTACTGCTCGTCTGCTCCTACAGGAGTACTCTCCAACCATCAGCTGCTGCAGTTTTGGACATCCTGTGCATCCGTTCTGGAGCAGGCGAGCAGCCAAACATCCGTTCTGGATCCGTTACCACCTTAAGATACCGCGAGAAGTACCGTGTGCTCTGATTTATAGCCCATAAGTATTTTATACTGTGGAGATATATACTTGTACAGAATTCCCTCTCAGATTCAAAATAATTTAAATCATCAGAAAATGATTACCGTAGCACCATATCATCAAATCATAAACTAATTAGACTAAAATATTCATCCCACGAATTATCCTTCATCTGTGTAATTAATTTTGTAATTAATCTGTTTAATACTCCTAATTAGTACAAATATGAATAAGAAGCACTGTGTGGATGCAGCAAATGGTAAATATGCGTATTCCGCTATTCGCAACCTCAAAAGTCCAGGATGAACACAGAAAAAGGTTCAACGGCGCTATCAGTGGCGACTGGCTACTGGAGCACTTTGCACAGCAAAAACCGATCCACCCTTCGGGTCACATGTCAGTTATTATACACACTTTCACCGACTGAAACTGCTAACATTTTGAGAAGAAACACCTACTTACAAACGACCCACTAATCTACCACTATATTTACAAACACTACAATAGCATTTCTACTACACAAGAACAAAAGTGGTTATACTGATGCAGTGCTCCTCCAACAGTGTGCATTGAAAAGAAGGCCTCAGGCATTAGTCTTGAAGTCCAAGCGAAGCATGAAACCAGCTGGGGTAAAAGTAGGGGCAACAACAAGCGATCAGAGAGAAAAATCTAGGGAAACAAAGCGTAGTGGTAATTAATGATTTACTCCCTCCGTTTCAATTTTTAGATACATTCCTTTTGTAATACAACTAAATATATATTTATGTCTAGATACATAACAAAATTAATGTATCTAGAAAAGCCAAAACGACAAGTAATACGAAACAGAGGGAGTACGTGCTAAAGCCTATATGAGGGGTAAGGAAAAGGACATGATGGTTACCACATATTTCCCAATTTTGTCAGCATTTGCAAGCCTTTGCAGCAGGTCCCCTTCTTAGCCTCTTTAAAGTAGGGCGAGGGGCATCATCCTCTGTGTGTGAGGATGCACCTTCAAGATCATCTGAAAGAGGTTGTTTAGTTCATGCAAGACAAACAATTGAAATACAGAAGGAATATCAACTGCACAATCTTCCTACCATCGCTGTTGTTCTTGGGCTTTGATGGGGTGCCACTTGAATTCTTGCGCTTGTTGACTTCTAGGATACCCTGGACATTCTAAGTACAGAATGTGATTAAGCTATCTGTTTACATGGCTTTGATCTTGACCAAAAAGAGAATGTATTACATATGCTTTAGTATTTATAGTTACCTTCGCATCTTCATCTTCAGCAATCTTGTCAACCTCAAGGTTCTCAGGCCTCATTTCCTTCTTTGGTGTCTCTCGTTGCCGGGTAGTATCGTTGCCAGATCTCTTTTCACCAATCACAATGACACCACGTCCCATTTGTTGCTCTGGAACCTCACATTTCCCATTGAAGGGTGACATGTAGCAGAACCTGAAATTGAGATCGTCAGTGCTTAAACCTGTCAATAAAGTACAGACAGGTGATGCCCATGTATAAACTTTAGCAACCAACATTATAAACTTTCCCATCTAAAAAGTACTCCCTCCGTATCGAAATACTTGTCGCCGTTGACTTTTTCTTCCAGCTTTGACCATTCGTCTTATTCAAAAAATTATTGCAACTGTGTAAAAGGATAAGTCAAGCTTAAAATACCTACTCCCTCCGTCCCATAGAAGACTGCAATTCTGGTTTTTCTAGGACAGATTAGTTGTAGCATGAAAAGACTCTAATACCCTCATTTGTTTGCCAAATACAGTAAGTTTTGACATGCAAATCAGATCTGACCACTAAATTAGGAAGGTAATTAGATCTAATTTTTTAAGATTGTATTCTTTGTGAGATTTTTTTCAAAAGTTAGGATTGCACTTTTTATGGGACGGAGGGAGTACAATAATAAAGCATGTAGCAAGCAAAGTAAATGATATTTGCATAATTTTTTGAATAAGACGAATGATCAAAGTTGTGAAAAAAAGTCAATGGCGACAAATATTTCGATACGGAGGGAGTAGCTTGAATTGATCAGTGGATTGAGATCCCCATTATTTAACTGATGAGTACTAAAACTGCTGCATGAACATTTATCTGGATCCAGTAAGGTGAGAAGCCAGCAATATGATCATCATTAATTAAGTGATCCAGTGTGATTAACATGCTAAATCATAAACTATTCATAGAGTATGGTGTCACAGTAGCTCAGAAGTGCACAATGGTAAGACTACTACATATGGATATGAACATCGCGTATGATTACAGAGAGCATAACTGTATTCTTCTTAAGATATTGATAAGCAGCTCTCCTGCGTGTTCGAAAAAAAAAGAGTGCAATTGCCTGATTAATACGTAAAGGAAGACATTGCTCTAGTACATTTAGCATGTAAACCAATCAGTTGTGTCATTGCAGCTAAGAAGGGCACAATAATAAAATAGTGACTTCATCATGTATGAAATCCTTCATGGTTGCCTGATACAAACCATTCCACCGGAAGAGTGTCTGTATTGAAGCCTGCATTCAACATTCTCCATTTACGACAGCTGCAGCACTGAACCCAGTCACAATCAGGCTTGTAGCGATCATTCCCTTTTCTCTGGATGAAGAAAGTTAACTACAGTGAACACTTCAAAGAAAAGAGTGCATGTAATCTTTTAAGAATAATATAAGAATCTACAATGAGAACTTAGCCCATATATAATATTAAAATTAGCTCCCGGTGGCATAAGAAGAAACAATGATTGTAAAGAAACTTTCCACCTCATTCCCTGCTATGTTCATTCTATATAGTAATATTAACATCTAGCACTACATGACCCAGTGTGCACTAAGACACATCTAATATATTTCAAAATAAAATAATCATAACCCATACCAATTCAAGATGGTCAAAATTGGTATCCCAGTATTCATCCACTTTCCTACCAAGCCACTCCTCCAGTTTAGCATAAATTTCACAATCTTGAAATCCCTGCTTACTGTTCAAAACCCAAGAATTACCATCTTCCTCATCCTGCAAAAGGACATCTGAATATCTCATACTGGAAAAATAAACAAAGTATAGGAAAGCTATGGTATTTGAAGCATACAATGAGATTTGTGATATCTGCAACACCAATCACTCCACGTCCCACATCAGCACTATGCTTTTGGCCTCCAACCCGCTTATAAGACTGAAAAGTGAAACACATGATCAAAAGTAGAAACATTTATTCGACATGAAAAGGTCAATGTAACTCCTGCAAATGGCTGTTAACAACATAAATGGAACTACAATGCTCTCCAACTCTAATCTATAGGGCAGAGCAGGAGCAGTAATACCATAATAACCAATCTCACCTCAATCAGGCGACCATGCCAATACAAGAAGACTCCAGAATTTGTTCTGTCCCATTCTACCTTGCTCCTTCCCAGGGTCAATAGAATAGTCCTTCCCATAATTTCACCAGACATAACAGATGTCTTGTTAAGGGTCTTTGCCAAGGGACGACTTTTGACCTGCAAGTACAAAACCCAGTGAATAAAAACAGGAATACACTATAATATAGAAAGAAATAATGCAAGAATAAATAATTTACCGTAGATCCTTGGACAGATATCGTCATCCGAGGATTCAGAAACATAACTTCCAAATAGGACTGAAGAGAATAGTCCAACGGCACCTATGAATAGGATTCATAAAATAAGTGAAATGCATGGCAAGAATTTGAAATACAAAGTTAAGAACTTGCCAACCATGGTGTAACCAAAGAAAATGGTTAGGATCCAACTCAGTCATGCACAAGATTCAGAGTACTCAATGTGTGAGTGACATGCATCCTTATCAAAGTACCAAAGCAAATCTTACAAGAAGGATACAAAACCATGAAAGGCTATAGTGGTATTCCATCAGAAAGGTACAATGAACTCTGGTTTCTACAAGGTGAAATTAAAATACCCCTCTAAACTCAGTTTTAGTATGTTATATCTTGCCTCAAAAGAGGGGAAAAAATCAATTAAGAGATAAAAGAGATACCTTGTTACTTGTTTGTCCTGGACGTGATCTGACTCTTCTTGAACGGATTAATATGTCTCCACGACCATTGTGCACAGGATTTTCAGAAGACTTGCCAGAATTCCACTCCAAAGTGTAATCATTACCCCATCTGTCTAAATTCCATATGTAAATTTGTGTCCCAGTACGCTCCTCACCAAACAGGCCTAACTTTTCTCCGATGAAATACTCATTGAAGGAAGAAAATTCCTTAATAGCGCTCAGGTTATATTTTGCAGTTTCTTCTGACTGGACACTCAAATCAACTTCCATGTACTGCCCTTCCTTTCGATATGCCACCACAGGGATCTCAAGATTCTGCAGCAAATCATCAAATTTAAAGATCAATCGAATGTGATATACAAGGGTATATGGGCACACAATAAGAACAATACATACATCCTTTTCTTCATTAAAAGACTGAGAAAGAAAGGCCACTGATCTGGAGGATGAAGTTTGAGTAAGCACAATTGCATCCTTTCCAAGTTTCATAGCACCAGTCTACATGTAGTACACAGAAAATAGCAAAGTTAGTAACACAACTAAAAGCTTCATACAATATAAATCTGTATGCAAAATTTTGATCAGCCAAGGCTGCAGCCATGATTGAAGTACTATTTACAGCTCTACGAAGGAGATCTATGAATCCTGATCCAGGAGCTCTGAATTGATAGAACCAATATTTGTTTGGTCTTAAAAAAGTAGTGTATCTAAGCAATGGACATTTTCATTCATCAAAGCTTTAACGTCAGGAATGATGGGGCGTGTATCAACTTGGAAGATGACACTGAGCAGGAAAAAAACCAGCTAACAGAATTGATTGCAGATCTCTAAAATTGTCGATGTGAACGAATAGATCTGGGACTAATTGAATAACATAGAAACACCTTCTCAACATCACAAATAAGTGCCTTCAGATAAAACTGTTTCAGTTGCACCATACCAATGGAACATATTGCATTCACTATTTGGATTTGAAGTTGAAGGTTTAAAGTACTTCAAGGTAATCTAAAGCATATATCACATCGACATCGAGGATAGAATGAGAGCTCAATCCAACAGTGACTGAGTAGAATACTGAAATAGAGGAAATGAAGCAATTCTACAAGACTACCAAGATATGTCTACCTTAAATCCAATCCCAAATCTCCCAATCTGATCCTCGCGATGCTCATTAGGACGTTTGTGACCAAAAGAGATCATTCTCATCATATCAGCATAAGTCATTCCATGTCCATCATCAATTACAGCTAAGACAGGAATTTTCCTCTGTGCTTTCTTTGAAAACAAAGATTCAATGGAAATACTCAACCTTCCATAGTGATAAACAATAAAAAGTAGTTAGCATGATCAATGAGGAATAACTGAAAACAGTGCATAAACTATGTTAATAACACATCTTGTAACAGGATTCTAAGAAGTACAAATAGTAAGGGTGCACTATGGTGAAATTTAATTTATGATCTACCATTTAATTTTATATTATGAGAATTACTAATCTTTAATGGTTTCATTCTCCCATCAAGATGTTGATGATACTAGCAAGAGTCCTATTATTCTTTTTTTTCTTAGAAAATATTAACCAACTGAGAACCTTTCTTTCTTTTCCTTTTTTTAACCGAAGTTAGTAGAAGAGGCCCCTACCTATTTCTTTAAACTGAGAACATTTCTTAGGGCTACATGAGAATATTGTACTATTAAAAATTTATAAATATTTTCTTAACCAACTAGATTTCATGACACAACATAAAAGCAGATTATAAACTGGACCTAAACTGATTGCAAAATAAAAATCACCATATTCAGATTACAACATCCAGAAGATATGAGCATACCTAGATGCACCAGCATCTCTGGAGTTATCAACGAGCTCGGCTATTGCTCCAAATATCCAGCCAGCATGTGTCTGACTTAGTGTTCGCAGATAACTTGGGTCCGCAACAATGAAATTTTTTGTAGGAGAAGCCATTCTCTTCTTTACTACTGGATTCAAAACTCTAGGGCTGTCTTCAATGGACTCGCATGGTGAGGATTCTTGAACTGGTCTATGAAGTTCTGTGACATGTGGATCATGATGCTTGGATGAAGTTTCCATATCCTTGAGGTTTGGTCCACTATCACAAATCTCCTCTTTAAAGCATGGTGGCTTCTTTGAACCATACTGAAATTCACTCTTGTAATACCTCTTTGAAGAATCCATTGCAGGATTATTCACATATCTCCCTGGTGTCATAACATTTAAGAAAAGAATTGTCAATTAGCAAATCAATTAAAATCATTAAAAGTAAAAAATGTGTGGTATATTACATTGAATATCAACAACTTAAAGCAAGTACAGCCCAACACTGAAATGAGAAAGTAAGTAAACAATCCTTAGGAAATGGAATGATATCATCCACAGAAAATAAACTGTTTATGATGAAATACCGATTATGTAAATGTAGCCATGCATGAATTATCTTAGCAACAGGGGTTGTTTTCAAGAGGCAGCACCACAAAACCGCTCACCAGATATTCCTGCCATCTGTTTGCAGTCTCTAGGGTCATTTCGTCCACATTCGTACAAGAGCACCGCATGTGGAAAGTTTGAGTATTCATCAGGTTGAGAAGCAAGTATGTGGAAGGTTGAAGACCCACATCTAACAATAGCAACCTTCAAAAGCAAAACAAAAGAACAGATTAACTAGATTTTCTGACAAAATAATACAGCACAAACAAACTGCCTACAGTATTTTAGATTCACAAAAAAATTGGCAGCAGATCAGGCCCCTCTCCCTCATCACCGACCTTTATCCTTCCTAATCTAGATGACCCTGTTGGTATACACTTTATTGTAAAAACTACTTACACCGCACCCAAACAAGGTGAGAACTCCAAGAAAGTAAATTGAGCAGTACTTACTGTTAACTCCAATTTTTTAAAGAGTAACTTAAGATACCAAAAGCTACATTCTTTATTTAGTATTTTATCACTTTATGTACAATGCGGAAAATATTTACCTTTTTATTATCCAAAAGGAAGCGCATGAACTTTCCCCATTCATTTTTCTGACGACCATCTTCAGGATCAGGAAACAGCGAAAATTTTGGTAAAACAATCTTCTGGTATGCTTTAGTTGGCATAAATGAAATAATTGACCAAATGGTAGGCCTGCAAAAGGAAATCATAGTTGTAATTTTATAGAGCATATACATCAGGGCATGAAAAGAAGACACATACTGCTTCCATGGAATAAAAAATTTAAGTGGATGAAGCTAGTGTTGAACATATAGACAACAGTGTTGCACTTAACCCATACCGCATTAAGTAATGTGCAATAGTATGTTACATAATTATGAAACATTAAATTCCTTTCACCACAAGTTTTGTCCAAATATAAGTACTCAATATAACAAATTGCTCAGAAAAATTCTCAACTTACACTTCTATGGGAAGATCGCAAACTTTGGTGCGGCATATGTTCTTACCGTCCTTTTGCAGCAACACATAATTCAAGCAGCCCCCTACCATGAAAACTATATTCTTCAGGACAAATCTTGCAATATTTATTTTACTATATAAATATAGTTGGACAAAAAGCCAAAAAGGAAACAAAGTTCAAGTTTAAGAAAAACTACACAAATCAGGAACGAAAAGCTTCATGAATAGCATGTGTTTGTGAGAGAATTTAGACCTATTCCAAAGTCCAAGCCCGCAATCAATCCATGAGCAATTGGACTTACATGTCTACAACTTACAACTGAATTGCACAAAGTATATGTGGTGAATTATCAAAACAACAGTCCAGTTCATAAGAAAATATGGTGCAGTATGTAAATTATAGCAGTACAAATAGATTTGGTCTGATACCATCAAATTTAGTTATGTAGAACCCAATCCACAGAAAATATGGATATTTCAATTATAACAAACTAACAAATACCTCGATTTTCATGTGGTTGCTCATTCAGATCAAGTGGACTTCCCATCGCTTCAACTTAACCTGCTAGAACAGCATGAACATTGGGGTGGGGAACGAGAACGATTATACTCTAAGATAAGATAATGTACATCTAACTAAACTGAAACCTAGCCTTCGTATTGCGCTGAAATTAATCAGTCGTTCAAAGTTGAAAAACAAAATGAAGGTAAAATATTTAAATTATTCCTAGCCAAGACCCAAGAGGCATGCAAAGCACAAACAGGTCCAGAACTAATATAAAATGTAGCATAATTGCTCTTTCTAGATAAAGACAACACGATAGTAGATGGGTTTTCCTTCCGAAACACACATCGAGCTATCTAAGCCTTGCCCCAAAGTTCTACCGCAGAAATTGCAAAATTCGAAACTGACACAAATGCCATCAGTTAAATCATATACAGTGAGTGAAGCACCAATTTACATGTCCACGCACATGCTTCGAGGTAACATCAAAATGGAAGATACAGAGAGACAGCTAATAACTCTCAAATTCAGCAGCCCCACCCCAGGCGCACGCCCAATGCATAACCGAAGGCCCCAAGGAAGGTCAAAAGGCCGTGAACCACCAAACACGCTCCTAAGTCTACAGCATTGCACAAATTCCACCAATAATGCATCAGAATCAGCACAAAACACTCGGAATCGCGAGAAAGGAGAGCCCACCGTGGAAACCACAGCCTTCAGTGCAGCCAGTAAACACAGAAAAGGCAAAAACTCTGACGAGGCGAATCGCCTCCACGAACACCGCAACCATTTCCGTACCGCGGATGCAAAAATCGCAGCCTCTAAAAACCAGATTAGTTAAAAGCGGGAATAATCCGCCGATCACGCACCGGATGTCGCGCAACCGCAAGCAACGTACTGTGACGCACGAGAGGGGAAAGCGACCAACCCCGCGCACAGAAAACCCAACACTAGGCAACAAAAACCCCAAACCCAAACAGGATCAGCGAGCAAGCGCCGCAATAAGCATACCACGCGGCGGCGCGGAGTGGCCGAGCACCGGCGCGCGCGCGCCGCGAGAGGGCGCACACCAACAAAAAAAAAAAAAAACCCACCCACCCAACTAACCACGAGCCCGCGCCGCGCGCGGGGCGAAACGGAATCCGCGGCGCGTGTACCGCTACCGCAGCGAGAGGAAGAGACGGGAAGGTAGGAGAGCGGCGGGATCGGAGCTAGGGGTAGGGGCATTACCGGCGGTGGCGGAGGCGGAGGCCGGAGGGGGGTCGTGCTGTGCTGCGGAGGAAGCCGGAGCGGCAGGTCCTGCACTCCTGCTACCTGCCAGGCTGGCCGGCCACGGTCTAATATACAGTTGCGCGTGACGGAATAGCCCTCGGGGTTGGTGGTAATCCACGGAGGCTACCACCGCGCTCGGGTTCAGTTGCTCGGATTCACGGTGCGGATCGTCCTCTGTGACTGAAATTTTTTGCCCGTTTTGTCCTCTGCGTAGGTACTTGTGCTTGTGCCGGCGGCCATGATTTCTCTGAACAGAACGAATTCGTTGGGGAAACTTTTGCTGGTGGCTGGTGCATACCTTCAATTTGATTTTAGCTCAAGAACACATGCTATCTCACGGAAGTATGTATTCCATATCCAAATTATACATTTATAGAAGTTAAAACAACTTATTCCCTCTTTTTTAAATTATGTGTCGTTTGATTTTTCTAAACACATTGTTTAGATACATAATAAAAGAAATATATCTAGACAAAACTAAAATGACAAATAATTTAGAACGAAGGAAGTACAATATAAAATTAAGACTTCAAAATTAAGATTATTGCAACATCATGCCACAGTTTACTAGTACACTATTGAGTGCTCTCTTTCTTTCTAAGGTTTTTGTTTAGATTGACCTATTCAACCTCTCAATTCTCTAGTTCTAAAAAAAAAACTCCCAATTCTCTGTTCACCAGTCACATCCACACGGTCTAATGTACTATTTCAGCACTCAATTTGACAATCTAAACAGTCCATAAATAAACATGCTCCTCGAGCGACACTTATTTGGAGACGTAAGAATTATCTCTTGTTGGCTATCATATATTTGACCGTGTGAGTGATAAAGTTTGTGCAATTTAAGAGTGATTCTATAACAAGGCTTGTGCTTTTATTTTAGATTTTATTTTAACCTCATAAGGAACATACTTTCTTTTAAAACTAACATTTTTCATCTAATTACTCCTATTGGTAATAAGGAAAGGAAGAGGTTGCTCTTCCAAGGTTTCCTTTTTTCTAGCGCAAAACAACCGGTACTAAATACTCTTCCGTTTCAAATTACTCATCATTTTCATCATTTTACCTTTTCTAGATACATTCATTTAAATATGCATCTAAAACATATTTATATCTAGATGCATAACAAAAATAATGTATCTAGGAAAGTGAAAATGAAAAGTAATTTAGAATGGAAGGAGTAGCATATAGTACAATATCTTACATATAGTACTAAAGAAGCGGTGGCATTCGTTACTGAAGATGGTTTCCCGACCTGTTCTAATAGCTTAGTTAATCCTCCGGGAGTGCATTAATCTCAGATTTTTAGGGTTGCTACGACCGGTTTTCTTCCTCATCAACTCTGATCAGGTAGTGAACCATATATGCATTCATCGTCTTGAAATGTGCCTTGGTTTCTGTTCTAAGGCCATGTTTAGTTCTTATAAGTCACCTGACTTATAAATCAGTTGGATTTAAGTAAGTCTTGTTTGGTTGCAGTGACTTATAAGTCAGCAGGTTTCACTCAAGTTATGAGAGAGAAAAAGTACAAATAAGTTACTTTAAGTAGGGGTGGAGCAACTTATGAGATGTATAATTCGAGAGACTTAAAGTGCAAATAAGTCAGAGTTGTTTGGTTCACACAAATGGCTTATTTGCACTTTAAGTCAGGTGACTTATGAGAATCAAACAAGACCTAATTGGTTGTTGGGGCAACCTTAAGGTGAGATAATGGGTGGATTCTGCTCCAGCTCCAAGCTCCAGCGTTCTTTGGTAGCTGAGATCACCCGGTGACGTTAAGGCAAAAATTTGTTAGTCAGGATCCTTTTCACTAAAGTGGAGGTCTTGTTAACTTCATTCTTCCCTTACGGCCTCCGCACTACCGTAACGTTTATACTGGAACGAGAGGATATCCTAAAAATCACAACGCACGAGATATTACATCGAGCCTAAAAATTAACGATCTGTTTACTCGGCGACTTGGTGACTTGTTAACAGCACGCACTGCTGCGTTAGACCGTTTCGTTCTTCCTGCAAACTACTACGTACTGCTCATGTTACCTGATCCTTCTTGCTCCTCCGTGTCATATTCCCTGTCCCTGGTAAAAGCTCGAGAAAAGGCGCGCAACATTCGCGAAATGCATGGCAGCAATGGCGTGCAATTTCTTCGCAGCTCGTACCCGATGCCCTGCACGGCTGCACGATCGCGAAGAAAGAAGGTAAATTTTGGCTTTGACAAATACAGAAGCGACTAGCGAGGTTGCATCAGAGCACATCACTTGCACGTACATGCGACACATCACACACGTGCAGTGGCTTGCTAATGCTAAGAGAGTATATTGGCCATGTGCATGTCTTTCTTTAATCTTTATCCGATTGGGCGTTTTGGGTAAAGAAGGTTCCTTCCTCGAACCTGCATCGCTATTCGCTAGCTAGACGACCCTTCCTAGTGGTCCATTTCGAACAAAATTGCAGAGGGGATTAAATGCATATCTATCATCAGGAAAAAACGCCAGATGGCAAAAAAAAAAGGTGCTACTTGGATATGTATTTCTCGATTGATGTTTCGTAATGCAGGTGCATGTTGAATCCGGTAGAAAAGCAATTTATTGTTATAAAAAGCTTCTTTAAGTTACTATAGTTATTTTTGTTATGCCTTCACTACTAGAAATCCGACCTTCTGTACTGGGTGGCAACCCACATTATTGCCGGGTGGCCACCCGGTACAGCTAAGGCGACACTAATGTGGGCGGCCACATTAGTGTCGGGTCGTGTGACCCGGTACTAATGTGGCCGCCCACATTAGTACCGGACCGTGTTACCAGCCGGTACAGATGTGGGCTCACATCTGTACCGGTTGCTAACACGGTCCGGTACTAATATTTTTTTATTTTCTATTCAGTTTCTTTATTTCTAATCCCAATCGTTTTGTTTGGTATACGTATACTTATATGCTTATCATATGTGTTTGGTATACGTATACTAATCCTAATGCGAAGCGTATAGATTGCATACAACATATACAACATATAATACATATATATAAGCATATTGTGCATATGGAAATACGATAAATATTTACAACGAATCAATTATCAGAGAAGATTAAAGTTTGAATCCTTCTAAGCCCGTTTGCTTGAAGATCCTTCTCGTCGTTGCTGACTCCTAGTACTAACCCTAGAAGGAATTTCCTTCGGCTTCTCCTTCACCGTCTCCTTGTCTTTGTTCTTCTCATTCTCCTTGTCATTGTCGGCTTTCTCCTTCTCCTTGTCCTTGTCATTGTCCTTCTCCTTCTCCTTGTCCTTCTCCTCCTTCTCATTGTCAGCCTTCTTCTTCTCCTTCTCCTTCTCTTTGTCCTTGTCCTTCTCCTCCTCGTTGTTTTTCTGACCGGTTTCAATGCTAGGACTTGAAGTAGCGTCAGTGGTCCTTGTGAACCTTGATGCACCGGAAAAAAAACTCTCCCCCTGGATTGATCACCTCGTCTAGAAGAAATCCGCACAATTGTTCTTGAATTAGCCGGATTTTTTCCGTCTCGAGAAATCCTTTCTTTATGCGCTCAATCTAGAGAAGAAGTTATTAATTGCATAAGTATTATTGGTAGAACCAAGTATATAAAAATTAAGAACTAGGGATAAGTATGCACCGATCGCTAGCGGCTTCCACCCAAGTAGTTACTTGCAAAGGTATGCATGAACTCACATACGTAGTATAGGCATAGATTGGTACCCTTCGGCTGCTTCATGCACTGCACATATGTGAAAACAAAGTTAATAAATATGTTTTGTTGTATTCAGAGAAGAAGTGACATGAGATCGACGAACAAAAAGACGTACCTCGACGTCATGGAGGTAAGTAAGTTTCTCTTTGAATTTCCCTTTGTACTATACGAAGAGCATATCCTATGCTAGGTTTAATTGTTCGAGGAGAGAAATATACCAGTCTTTATATCCGCCAATAGAGTCATAGACCCAGACGTGGCCCGTCTTTGGATAGATCACTGACAACTCTAAATTCAATTCTAAATATAAATCTAATTTATAAATCTAAATCTATATTTCTAAATCTAAATCTATATTTCTAAATTCTATAAATTCTAAATCTAAATTTATAAATCTAAAAAATAAAAAAGGGCTGACGTCAGCCCCCAAATTGGGGCCGAGGCGCGCGCCGCAGCGCGGCTGGCGACAGCGGGGCCGGGGAACCGCGCGTACCGGCGTTGGAGGGGTGGCGCGGCGCGGTCGACGGCGACGGCGGGGTGGACGGTGCGCCGCGGCGGTGGGGATCGACACGGTGGACGGCGGCGGCGGCGTCGAGCGGCGCACGGCGGGGGAAGACGACGGCCGGGGGACGCGCACGGCCGGGGACGACAGCGGTAGGCCGGCCGGCGTCGACGACGGTGGGGGATGGCGCTAGGCGCGGGCGCATGGCTGGGGACGACGACGTACGACGGCGGCGGCGTGGACACCACCGGTGCCGGGCGGGACGCGCGGTGCGGGGGACCGGGCCGGGGCTGGCGTCGCGACGAGGGAGACGGCGGCGGCATCGACGACGGTGTGGACGGCGTGGACGTCGGGGCGTGGCAGACCGGCGGCCGGTGATGGAGACGAGACGACGACGATGAGCGGCGACGCCGGCGACGTTGGGGAGAAGAATAAGGGGGCGAATTCGCTAAGTGTTGGGGAAGAAGGGGGTCGGGCCCCTTATGCCTCCCCACATTAGTACCGGTGCTCAACTAGCCCCGGTACTAATGTGGGCATTAGTACCGGGCCTAGATGAGCCCCGGTACTAATGTGCGTTTTTATTTCGCGCCAAATGGAGAAGCACATTAGTATCGGGGCCAAACTAGGATCGGTACTGTTCTTTTGTTTATTTTCGTTTTCGTTTTCCTTTTCTTTTCCTTTTAAATTCCCAAATCTATTTGAATTTGCTCTTAAATTTATTATAAATCATATTAAATACGGTGAAATGGCAGATTAAATCCTATTGTGCTTAACTTAGATATATACTGTGGAATGTGAACTTACATCTCAAACTTCTCAAATCCATTAATTTAACTTAGTAATAAGTTATTTTGGTCAAAACTCTTATGTTCACTTTAAAAATCGAACATGAATATTTATTTGCCATGAAAAATTTTACATTCGTAAGACTTGTCGTGTTATTAACATGTATATCTCAATTTAGTCTTGCTCGTGTATATTTTTACATTAAATTATTTATTTTATACTCGACGATACATAGAAAATTAAAATATTTAATTTTGATCCAGAGAAATACAAGTTCTTGTTACTGAATCATAGGTACATATTACATTACTTTATTACATGACCATAAATTTAAAAAAAACTTGTTACATGTCATCATCTAACGGAACGTGCGTAACCTTCCTCTTCACGAATGTTCCTTGGTTGTGATCGCGATGTAAGTACGGAACGTTCTCTTGGGCTAACAGAAGACTTGGGTCAACCTTGACTAAAAAAGGAGGAAGATCATCATCGAACTGATCATAGTCTTCTGAAATGTCAGTCTTGTCCTCAACTTTAACGATTTTTCTTTTTCCTGGTAGAACAATGTGACGCTTCGGCTCATCAGCATTCGACTTATTATTAGCACCCTTCTTTATCGGTGGTTTGCTTGACATGTCTTTAACGTAGAAAACTTAACTCACATCATTGGCTAAGACGAATGGTTCGGCTTTGTACCCAATCTTGTTGAGATCCACTATTCTCATTCCAAAGTTGTCTGTCATTAAACCTCCTTTATTTTTGACCCATTGGCACTTGAAAAGAGGGATTTTTAGATGTCCGTAGTCCAATTCCCATATCTCCTCAATGACACCAAAATATGTTTCTGTGTTCCCTTCGTCGTCTATTATTGCATCTATACGGACACCACTATTTTGGTTTGTGCTCTTTTGGTCTTGGGCTCTCGTGTAGAATGTGTACCCATTTATCTGGTATCCTTGGAATGTATCTACTGAGATAGATGGGCTCCTAGCCAACCATCGTAGTTGCTCATGAACAGTTTTATCACCCCTTATTTTCTGCCAAAACCAAGACGCGAAAGTATCAATGTGCTTACGTGTCATCCAAGCTTCCGTCTTCCCTATATTTGAGGCTCGAACAATGGACTTGTGCTCCTCCAAGTATGGAGACACAAGAGATGATTGTTTCAGGATAGTGTAATGTGCTTTATCGTATAACTCTACATCCATGTCTATCCGAGCTTTCTTCCCTAGTGTGCCCTTTCCTCTGAGTCTCCCCTCATGGCGTGATACTGGCGGTCCAATCGGAGACATGTCATGAATAAAATCGACACAAAACTCTATCACCTCCTCCGTAGCATATCCCTTTGCGATGCTTCCTTCAGGAAGGGCGCGATTGTGGACATACTTCTTAAAAACAGACATCAACCTCTCAAAAGGGAACATGTTGTGCATATATACAGGTCCGAGGATAAAAATCTCTTCAACTAGATGGACCAGAAGGTGGGTCATGATATTAAAGAACGAAGGTGGAAAGATCATCTCAAAGCTGACGAGGCATTCCACGACATCATTCTGTAGCTTCACTAGATTGCGTGGATGGATTGCCTTCTGAGAGATCTGGTTGAGGAATGCACACACCTTAACGATCACTAGTCTCACATTCTCTGGTAGAATACCCCTTAGTGCAACAGGCAGGAGTTGTGTCATCAACACGTGGCAGTCGTGAGCCTTCAGATTTATGAATTTTTTCTGTTTAAAATTTATTATTCGTTGTATATTTGAGGAGTAGCCCGTTGGGACCTTCATGCTGTTCAAGCAATCAAACATTCTCTGCTTCTCTTCCTTTCTTAGGGTGTAACTAGCAGGAGCCAAGTAATTTCCTTTATCTTTCTTCTCGGGATGTAGGCTTTCTCGTTGCTTCATATCTTTCAAGTCCCTGCGTGCTTCAATTGTATCTTTTGCCTTTCCATATACACCTAGGTGGCCAAGTAAGTTCACGCAAAAATTCTTCATCACATGCATCACATCAATTGCATTGCGAACCTCAAGTACTTTCCAATAAGGTAGCTCCCAAAATATCGACTTCTTCTTCCACATGGGTGCATGTCCGTCAGCGTCGTTTGGTACATGTTGGCTACCAGAATCCTTGCCAAACACTACCTTCAAATCTTTCACCATAGAAAATACAATTTTACCACCATGGTGCAAGGGCTTGTTACTTTTCTCCAACACCTTCAAAATGCTTTCCTTCTTCTCTTAACGGGTGCTTAGGAGGAAGAAGTCGACGATGGCCCAAATACATGATCTTTTTACTGTGTTTTAGATACATGCTGCAAGTATCATCTAAACAGTGGGTGCATGCTTGATATCTCTTGTTTGTTTGTTCTGATAGATTACCAAGTGCTGGCCAATCATTGATGGTTACGAACAGCAATGCTCGTAGATTGAAAACCTCCTTTTTGTCCTCATCCCAAACTGGTACACCTTCTTTCTTCCACAACTTTTGCAGATCTTCAATCAACAGTCTTAGATACACATCGATGTCATTGCCTGGCTGCTTTGGACCTTGGATGATTATTGGCATCACAATGAACTTCCGCTTCAGGCACAACCAACCCGGAAGGTTGAACATGCATAAGGTCACAGGCCAAGTGCTATGACCACTACTAAACTCACCGAATGGATTGAATCCATCCGTATTTAAACCGAACTGAATGTTCCTTGCTTCCCCTGCAAAATCTGCAAATTCTCTGTCAATTAATCTCCACTGGGACCTGTCAATGGGGTGCCTGATCTTTGCATCTGCTTTGCGTTCTTTTTTGTGCCAACTCATCAACTTTGCATTGGTCGCGCACCTGAATAAACGCATCAGTCGTGGTATCACTAGAAAATACCACATTACCTTTGCAGGAATTTTCTTCTTCTTACCCCCCTCAACTTCATCACCCTCATCGCGTGGGATCTTATAATGCTTCGCTTCGCACACAGGACAAGCCTCCAATTTCTCATAATCATCACCTCGGTAGAGGATACAATCATTAGGGCATGCATGTATCTTTTGTACCTCCAAACCCAGAGGACAAACAACCCTTTTAGCTTCGTACGTTGACGCTGGCAATTCATTTCCCTCGGGAAGCATATCCTTTACAATCTGCATCAAATCATCGAAGCCCTTTGTTAACGGTCAAAAAGTGCTACTTTTACACCGTCAATATCTGCATAAAACAAATGTAAAGTGATCATCAACACTAGAATAGGGCTTAAACTAATCATTTCCACAAGTGTTGGTGATTATGCAAATACAGGTAAATAGCACTAGAAAGAGGAGTAAAAGCATAAGTCTTTGATCCAAGCATTTCAAGTCCAGCCAATGAAGGGATGCCACCTAGGATTCCCCTGGATCACTGACGTCATCAATCCAAGAGAAGTGAGCCCGACGAATCACGAAGCGTCCTTTGCAGGTCATGCTTGGGAATTTTATTTGAAAATCATGAAAACCCTTTGCAAAGCTCCTCTTTGATATGCCACCGTCCCACTAGAGCCATATGATATTCATAGTTGAAAACCTTCTACTCATATGCTGCTTGTTATTGCATTGAGCTTTGTCAAATCCTATGACCCTTGTGAGAATTCTCTTCATTACTTTCATGATCAAGATTCATGTGCACACCACCTATTTCCCCTTGCTATGCTTCTACACTGGAAGTTAGCATTGTATCATTTATCCATTTCATAAAAATAAAGCTCCATATGTGGTGTGACATCTCTCTCCAAAAAGTGTCCTTCAAAAAGAGACATGGGCTACGAGAAAAAGAGATACATGCTCAAGGCATGATGAAAAAAAAGAAGAAAAAAAGAGAAAAGAAAGAATAGCCCATGTCCAAAATAAAGGAGAAATAGGAGAGATATGTGGTCATGCAAAAAGGAGTTCCCTATCATAGATGGTAATAACTAGTATCCATTCCGGAGCTAGTGTCCACCTTACCATCACCTCAGCTTCCATCATATATGTATGGTAATATCTAGCACCCATTCTGGGCCTAGTATCCACCTTACCATACTCACCATATCCATACACGTGCACATCTTGATCTGATGGTATGGTTTGATTTTCTCTGTGGATCCAGCCTTTGACTTTGCAATATATGTAATGCAAGTATGCGTTGTCCTTTATCCTACCCTGAGCTCCACATATAGCTATCATTAGAAGTAGGATGAAGAAAGGCAATCTAACACCTTGGTGAGGACATATACACATTGAGCGATTTGAGAGAATCAAATGAGGAGCTAAGCAAAGGTTTGTTTTGAAAATTTATTGTAAAACCCCAAGTTACTTGGCATGATGAGCAGGAGTGACTTGATTCATGACTGTTCCATTCCTCAACTACCCAAGATAGCATGATAGACACTTCAAAGTTCACAAGTACAAGGTATGGTTTGGAATATCTCTTATGCTCGTTTCATACCTTTGGATATCATGTCTCACCTTGACCTGACTCCCTTTACTCGGGACAAGCAAAGGTCAAGTGTGGGGATGTTGTTGACGGTCGAAAAGTGCTACTTTTACACCGTTAATATCTGCATAAAACAAATGTAAAATGAGCATCAACACTAGAATAAGGCTTAAACTAATCATTTCCACAAGTGTTGGTGATTATGCAAATACAGGTAAATAACACTAGAAAGAGGAGTAAAAGCATAAGTCTTTGATCCAAGCATTTCAAGTCCAGCCAATGAAGGGATGCCACCTAGGATTCCCCTGGATCACTGATGTCATCAATCCAAGAGAAGTGAGCCCAACGAATCACGAAGCGCCACATGAACATCACATGGATTCAAGGGCCCACTTATCCCCCTAAACTATTGGGAAACTTGGCATGCACGGAGAACATGCATCAGGGCCCGCCAGTCAGCCACCACGAGGAAGCCCAGGGTGCCACGTGGCCCCTAGGGTTCGGCCGATCCCTAGATCGGCCGAACCGACCTTGGTTCGGCTGATCTAGGCCCTCCACGTGTCACCACCTGATTGGCTCCTGGTTGCAGCTCTGAACATTTAGGGGCACTTGGAGCCCCGAAGCAAGCATCTTCCCCCTCTATAAATAGGAGGGTAGGGGCTCCATTTTGGAACACACTCTTCTCCTCCTCCTCTTCATTTTGGCTTGGAGCCTCTCTCTTTAGGAGAGGAGAGCTCTTTGTATAGGATTAGTGCTAGGAAGTGAGGTGGGAGGCTTGAGGCCATGTAATGTTCATGACATCTTCCTCAAGAACGATCCTCAGCGGTGCCTTTGTTCTTCAACTAGACTAAAGTGAGTATTTCGATATTTCCTATTTAGACTAAAGTCGTATGCATGCTTAGTTGCTTTGTTCTTGTGTTCTTGGTTTAGAGGCTTGTGTTCTTCGAACACAACCCTTTCGATCCAGTAGACTTAGATCATAAGTTTGCATCTAGTTTGCCAGCCTGTCTATTAGAGTAAAGTGAAGCTCCTGCATGTTTCTAGTTAGATCAAAGTGCATTCGTGATCTTGCATGAGTGATAGAGCATACCTTGAGCTAGTGCCAGTATCTCCCTCGCGGATTCGTAGGAATAGTGAGTGGTGTAGACGAGGTGTCTGGACCATAAGCTACCCTTCGAAGGCCACGTACGATCGTAGCATAGAGGTAGGCCGCAGTGGTGACAGCCTGTTGGACCCTTTGTCAACCCTCTTACATCGCGTACCGAGTTGGGCTCGAGCCAGCACAAAGGCCTTGTGCTTGGTGCCCTAAGTGAGTGTTATACCTGAGAGAACATGACTAGACTCTGCGCTCGGTCCGAGCAGATCCTTTCTCCCTATCCTATCCATCAGAGTTGTGTCCTTGGATCATCTATACTAGAGTAGGAGATAGTGCACACCGTTCCTTGGAACGATACCTTACGGGAATACTCATTCTCCTAGGGGAAGTGCTACAACGGTGTATCCGTGCGCTTGCGGATTCGTTCGCACTCGTCAGTGTACCCGGGAGTTTCTTACACGCTCACGCTACCCACGGCGCCATAGTGGTGACGTTAAGAAACGCCAACACCCTTGTCTGAAAGTCCATGTCTAGCCTTCCATTGCAGCATTTCCAGTGTGCTACCCAACTTCTTCTGCTCCTCTTTGCAACCTGGGTACAACGGTTTCCTGTGATCTTCCAACATACGCTCAAACTTCTTGGACTCCTTCACATTTTCGCAATCTTCCTTTTCACCGCGTAACATCTCACCGAGTTCGTCGAGAGGCTCATCGGCCGGAGCAGCTCCTTGAGTGTCGCCCATGTAATCCTCTCCCATTGGATCATCTGCAAAGGCACCTTCTTGAGTCCAATCTGGAATCTGATCATCTTCTTCTTCATCGTCTTCCATTATGACCCCCCTTTCCCCATGCTTTATCCAAACTAAATAATTTGGCATGAATCCCCATTTGTATAGGTGGTCGTGAAGACTCTTTATCGATGAGTAATCCTTCAGATTTTTGCACTTTTTGCATGGACAAATAATGAAACCAGACGGGGGCTTGTTTGCTTCCGCTACATCTAGAAATTCACGCAACCCATTAATGTATTCCATGGAGATTCTCTTGTCGGAGTACACCCATTGTCGATTCATCTACAAAGTATCACCAAAAAATCTTAAAGTGTTCATATCCAACCCACAATACACAATACAACAAACTTAAATGACCGCCTTACAGAAATTTAAAGTGCGACATATATATGAAAAATTAATTAAAATCTATACTAATTAACCGAGGTTTCATATTTCCAGAAGAGTAACTGTAGACAAATTTCTAATATTTCTAAACTAACTCTAGCATTTCTAGTATTTCTAAAAGTATCATTTCTAAAATATTATTTAATAGAAGAATTAATTTAACTATCATTTCTAAAGTACTATTTAATGCTAGTTTAATTTGAAAAAGTAAATCATATGTTCAAATAGATAAAACTAAAAAAATTCTATCATCACATACAACATCTCATCCAACTAACTTCTACAACATTCTAATTGAATATAGACATAAATGCATGGAAATAAGAAAAAATCCCCATCTTTAGCTCATTTTAAATATCACAAAATACTCCTATTTGAACCATTAAAACTCGAAATAAGTGGCATATATAGAGGGAGGATGAAGTAACTAACCTCTACACCACTTCAATAGGTGAAATCATCGAGGAATCATCGTAAATCCGGCAAAACCTCCTCTAGGGCGCCATGGAGACGGGGAAGCTCGAGTTGGCAAGAGTGAGTGAGTGGCTTGGGCAGAGGAAGAAGAAGGCTGGCATTTTTATACGCGGGGCGATTAGTACCGGGCCGTGGCTGGAGCCGGTACTAATGTGAGCCGCTCCACATCAGTACCGGTCCGTGCCTAGCGCTGGTACTGATGTGGCCCACATCAGTACCGGTCTGTGGCTGGAGCCGGTACTAATGTGGCAGCTCCACATTAGTGCCGGGGCTGGCCACTGCCCGGCACTGATGCGCCACATCAGTACCGGCTCCAGCCACAGACCGGTACTGATGTGGCTCTCTGGGGGCGCGTCGGGGCCCTCCCTTCCCACCCGGTACAGATGTGGACATCAGTACCGGGGGCCAAAACACCCGGTACTGATGTCCAGGACGGAAGCCCCCTTTTCTAGTAGTGCTTGTTTAAGGTTTTTTATTGGCTCGTTCGCATGCCTCTCAATCCATATATTTTTTTAAGAATACACATGCTTCTTCACTGCTTCACAACTGTGAAGTCATCTAGGCCCCTAATTCGTATTTTGATAATTAATGATAATCATGGTGGACTAACGATTTCATTGAGATATGAGAATAGGTACGATTAGTCCCGGAGATGAGTTGAGCTCAAAAGGTTACTATGGTGATAGCTTGGGTGCATTGGACCTAAAGGAGTTCAAGGTAAAGTTATAAGACAGAATTTTCTGTTTTACCAGTTAAGTGGTGATTAGTGGATGAAAGTAGGCTAGACAGCCATACTATCAAGAGGGGTCAAGGTCAATTTCATTTACTTACGGTTCTATAGTGCCACTTTGCTCAAACAATTACATTGCATGCATGAGGATCAACAATGTTTGAGAAAGTGCAAAAGAAAGAAGAGAAAAAAAATATTTTGGACATGCGTTGTCTGGTGAGCAGCAGACAGTCCGTGGCCCGTCAGGCTGACAGTCTAGGGGTAGCAGACTGTTTGCGCCTGGCTGGTGGACAGTCCGCAGTACTTGTTGCATCACGAGAAAATGGCTAAGTACCAGATAGGTCCGAAGTGGTCGTGGTTGGTGGACAGTCTGCCAGGCGCAAACAGTCTGCTACCCCTAGACTGTCAGCTTGATGGGCCGTGGACAGTCCTAATAGAGATGTTTTAGGGTGTTCTGGGCATCTTTTAGATGGCGGGCTGTCGTGTGTCGTTCTAGAAGATGGTTTGGCACTTGAGCTGACCATTTGAAATCTCGAAGAGATGGACTGATCGGCCCCTGGTGGTGTAGGTCTGGGCATTCGGTTAAATTGGTTCGGTTAAATCAGTTATAAAAGAAATCGGTTGTGGAGAAATGTTATCCGAATTTGTTGTTCAAAAACTAATAACTGACAAATCGATTTCGGTTAATCAGTTAACCGAAATACATATTATACTTTTATAGAAGATAATGTTACATAATCATATTGGAAAGCACCTACCTAGAGATCGAACATGTAATCAAACAAATGGGAAAAACAACAAATAAAGGCTACTAGAAATACATTTGAATATGTAAATAATGACAATTTTAGTGTTCAACATAACAAGTTGGAAACAATTTTGGTTACTGCCAATTCAAAACTGAATATTTTTTGGTTAACATAATAGTGACAAAGTCTTAACCGATTAGATCACAACAAATTCGATTAACTGACATTTTTGGTTAAATCGGTTCGGTTCGGTTAATTGTTTTGGTGAATTTTTGCCCACCCTTATGGTGGCGTACTGTTTGCGCCTGCTATAACGGTTAATTCTGACACATTTTCTAGCCATTGCATAGAGGCAGACTGTCCGCCCAGTGGGAGGCGGACTATCCGCCAGTCCCCTGTTTCTGCGCGATTCGAACATAACGGCTAGCTGGTGGGAGAGGTGCTATATATACTTCACCCAGGCATGTGTGAAGTCTTTTGGCCCTTGGGAAATCTTTCTTGATATACTAGAGTCTTCTTCCACCTCTCTATCTCTCTCACTTTGCTTAGAGATTGCATGTTTGTGAGATTGAGAGCATCCTAGTGCATTGCATTAGGAGTTTGAGCTTTGTGGCAATAGGGAGTCTTCAAGCTAGCAAGCGTCATTGACTTGTTATTATTGGGGGTTGCCGCCTCCTAGACGGCTTGGAGATTGTGGCTACATTGAGCACTTAAAAGAGGATTGTAAAGGTGCCTTGGAAGATCGTTGTGAAAGGTCTTGTGCTCACCTCGCCGGAGCGGTGAAGAGCAACTCTAGTGGAATCGATATTTGGAAAGGTTCATTGGTTCTAGCCTGCTAAAAGATCAAGTAGTACCTTGATAGAGGAGCAGCTGAACATTGAATCCACCTCAACGTGGATCAGGGGTGATCGGCAAGTCATCGACACCATGGGATAAAATTCGTCTCTTGTGTTCGGTTATTTACTTTGCTCAATTCCTTTAAATTTACTTTGAACTTTTTACTTTCTAGAGATTGAATTGTATCTTGTCATCCTAAGTTGCAAACCTCAACACAAGCAGAGTAGCTAGATATTTATTTCCCCTTGTGTTTTAATAAAAAATTTCTAGTGTTGTGTTTTTAGTTAAAACCGCCTATTCGACCCCTCTAGTCGGTATCCTAGATCCTACAAGCTCATCCTTTGCAGCCGATCATTGGTGCTCAAGAGGTATCCCTAAGTGATAGATTGTTCAAAGGGGCTCCTCATTGGATCTATAGCACAATGGTAAGAGCATCTGCAACAACATAGTCATTTTCAACTCGCAAAAAAAAAATCCTCTACATACTTGACAAGGGCTGCCCACCACGACTACCAAAAGGAGTAGTACGGGCTACAGTCCGGGTACTTGGCAGCCTGTATGACAAGTACTCCGTCCCCGAACACTTGGCAACCCGTACGACCAGTTTCCATCAAGATCGAGTGCTTGACGGCCCACACGCGCGGGCACCACTCGCCTCCGAGCACTTGGCAGCCCATCTAGCAAGCTTCCGAGTACTTGGGGTCCGTTCGACAAGTTTCCGTCCATGTGGAGGCTCGAACGACAAGTTTCCGCCCCCGATTCGATTACTCGTTCGCACGAGTGGTTTTTGTCTCGCCTCCGGCTACTTGTTCGCACGAGTAGTTTCCGTCCTGCCTCCAACTACTCGTTCGCACGAGTAGTCTCCTTTCCCGGCCGGCCCAGCCTTCGCAGCAAAGGCAACCACAGCCGGGGCGGCGCACGCCCGCTCTCAGGCTGCCACGTGTAACCCACACTATACCGGTCCGCACTGACAGGGGGTGTCCGGTGTCAGAAGGCATGGCCGCCTACTGTGTCACAAACGGCATAGTGCGCGCTGCCCACTACGCCACGAACGGCATAGTGCGGGCCACTCCGTCCGCGCAGAAACTCCACAGTAACCCGGAAAGATGCATACCAACTCCGCTGATGGGAGCACGGTACGGGGCCTACGACCTACGACAACCTATCTACTCGGGGACGAGCTCGAGGGGTCCCGGGCGCCAACTACTCGGCACCCGCAATTCCGAGAGGCCATACCGCCAACAATTACTCCGCTACAATCCCTAGCTGTTTTTAGCCGCCTCATCATACCGCCCGATGTGGAGAAGGACGCCCTACACTGTAATCTAGTTTCCATTCCCGTTTTACCCCCCGTAGCCCTCTCCCTTGCAACTATAAAAGGGGGAGGAGGAGGTCACGCCCACACAAGCGAACACACCATCACACCGATCGATATCTCATCTCATATCATCCCATAGTCGTTCACTCACACGTATGCAAGACTCTGCTACAAGAGCCACGTTCACGCACACCAGGGAGTTGGGCTCAGAGACCCTCTCCCGACCAGTTTGTAACCTCTACTACGAACTCTTGAGCATAAAGAACACTCCCCCTCAGACTGGACGTAGGGTATTACTCTCCGGAGGCCCGAACCAGTATAATCCCTTGTGTCTCTTGTGCCACCGTGCGGTTTTCGACACGCGATCGTATAAATTTACTTGCCGGCGGTAACAAACCCCGATAGTTTGCGCGCCAGGTAGGGGGCTTCGCGTGTCTCGACACTCACTCCAGGGTTCGCACGGCCCATCCACCAGCTCTTCCGATGGCGATCATCACACAGTCGTCGTCGGAGCGGTGCCCCATGGGGGAATCTGACCCATTCCCTGCCGGATACGAGATCAGGTTCGGGAGCCTGGAGTTCCAGGCGACCAGCAACGGCTACCACATGCGTCTCCTTTCCAGGAACGCAAACGTGGAGGCTCCGCACTAGCTTTGGCACCATCTTCATGGTCACCCCGACGCCAAAGGTGCTCGGGCCAGCGCTCGCGTCAAGCGCGTGCGGAGTGACGCAGGGCAGCGCGTGCCAGCTCCCCTCAGCGGGTCAAAGCTGGCGAGCGCACCCTGCCATCACGACAGAAGGGTTCGTGCCTCCCCTAGCAAACCTGACTGCGCGTCTCGTCAAGGAAGGCGCATTCACACCGCCATTCCCTCGCGGGACGCGCAACACGACTGCGGTCTACTCCTCGTCGGCCAGCACAGACCTGGGCACGTACGAGGACCTCCCGGGTCATCATCTCATGGCGATCCAGAACCTCATCACGATCTCGCCCAACGAGCTGTACCCCGACTCCGACAGCGAGGAGTACACGCACGGGAATGAGGACCCGGAGTAGGACTGCTCCGGGCTCCGGGACCTCGACGCTTTCAGGCATTTCCAGGCAGCGACGGACTACTGCTTTGACTACTACGGTGATTCCAGCGCGTGGGATTACGACTCCTCGCGCGAATGCTTCGTCATCGACCGCACTCAAGCGCCAGCGCCATACGATCCCACCCGCAAATGCTTCATGGCCCAGCTCTGGATGGGGCCGTCCAATCCACCCGCAGCTCGACAACGGACAACGCGACCACTGCGCAAGGCAAGTCCGATGATGCCGCACGATAGGCGCGCCTGGACGAGCTCGAGGAAGCACAGCGCCAGCTCGACGACGAGCGGGCCCAGCTCCACCAACAGCTCGGATAGGACACAAACCTGACTCCCTCTCGTGCGCGTGCACGAGACGTCCAACAACGTATCATCAACGACGACCGCGACGTCGTCAACGACACGCCCGTCTTCAAGCAGGCGTCACAGAACCTGGCGGCAGCAGCGGTTCTTCTCTAGAAGATCCCAGAGCCAGCCACACCCTAGGAGAAAGAAATGCACCAACAACTCAAGATGCTTCTTGAGACGGCTGCCGTGCAGTAGGCAGAAAGCTTCGCATCACGACAGCGGGGCTCGCAGGGGCACGTGCACTCCAAGCACCGACAACCGGACGCCCTGTCGCAGCATCCGCACTGATCCGTGGAAGTCATCATCCACGTCAAGAGCCGCCTCGGCCCCGACCGCGATGCACGCGACACCATCAAGGCCCGATAGAAGGCGGCCGCAAGTTGGGACAACGACCGCGAGCACCAACCTCGCAAGGAGTACAACAAGCGGCGTGGTGGCCGCTACGACAGCGACGAAGACCAGAGCCGGAGCAACTCGCCCGACGCCCAAGGGCCTCGGGCCTTCAGGAAGAGCGTCCACAGTGCTTGTTTCCCTCCGCGCTTCCGAGCTCTCACGACCGTACCCAAGTACGACGGAGAGACCAACCCCAGCGTCTAACTGGAGGACTACCGGCTGGCATGCAATGCCGGTGGGGCACAAGACAACCTGTTCATCATCAAGAACCTCCCGCTGCACTGTTGACGGTCGATTTCCATCAACCAAGAGCACTTGTTACACTTTGGTTTGAGCTTTGAACTATAACTAACCCGCCACTAGGCATACTAATCATGTAACAAGTTCACACTTGCATGTGGTATTTGGAGTATGTTGTTTACGCAGTATTTAAGCACCTAAATGAGGACTTCCGGGTAGAGTTCATCGGGCACTTTATGAGAAGATCACGAAGCCCGGCACAAGTCAAGACACGAAGTGAACATGACTCCAGATGACCCGAGGATCGAAGCTTGAAGTTGTGAAAGTCCAAGGAACTAAACAGAAGATGTGGGAGTTCGTGCGCCAAGTACCCTTATCCAAACCCTTTTTTGTGTCGGTTCGCGACGCCCTTTGACCTAGATGCTCTTCGGCTTATTTATATCGCCTGTCTCCGACGGTTGCCACATCCAATCACCAGAACTCGGTGAAACCTAGAAGTGAGCATTGGAGGGAGACGACGGCGGCAGAGTCCTTGAAGTTGTCTAGGGGATGGCCTAGGCCAACCCTAGCCGCTATGGCCGCCCTGCGTGGTTGTGCCATGGCGGAGTTCCGGAGCTACGTGTTCATCATCTTAGGTATGATCTCGGTGGTGATGGTGTAACACATACTTCCATGTGAGTAATGATGATCTTGTCATCCAATCTATTAGTGATTCCATGTCTCCATTTATACCTTTTACCTATCGTGAATGTGATTTGATCCTTAGTCTAATACAAGTTTAGACTATATAACATGCTCTATGTAATCATGGTGATTAGGTTTAGCATGTCGATCCTTCATGGTTGGTAGACCCATTCTCTTGGGTGTGCCCTTAGACTCCCCGTTTAGACTCCCCGTATCATTAAGGGTGCACCGTGACAGGGTGATTTCCCCCGAAAGAGCGGATGTCTTCGGGAGGTAGGCCGGAGGTAGGAGTTTAAGGATGCTAGTAGATGAGTTTCTCGATTCGTTGCTTGTTTGCCGGAGCTTTGACTAGAAGACGCTAGGCCTAGCTACCCCTTCGGTGGAGCTTTACCTTAGCCGTTGTTCATAGATGTGATCAACCTTGTGCTATCTCTCACATACATCAAGGCTATCCTTTGTATGCAATCAATTCTTCATGTTAGGTTAGTTTGGCTAGACAAGGTAGAGAACCTTAGCGGTTTGCTTCTGATCCTTGGTTTGACAATCCTTGGGGGACCCTCCTTGGTGAAAAAGGCACCAAGTCACCCGTACGCTTGCGGTGAACTTCAACACGGTTTTTCTGGCACTATTGCCGGGGATCGGCAACTTGAACCCTAGGGTGATCTACCTTTCTTTTCCTAACCCTGATTTTTATTATTGCATATATGCTTGTTTTCTTGTTTGTGTCCTTGAAAGTAGGTAAAAAGCTAGACACAAGACATTCGATGAGTTCTCTACATGCACACCCCAACAAGATGGTTGCGACATCAAGATTCGCTCTTTAGTGGTAGGTGCTAACTTTTGTTAGTGGCCCATCATCCGCTATCGAGCCCACACCCTACACAAGAGCACGTGAACAAGGTAAGTCAACGTGTTAATTAAAATTTTAAGACTAATGTTTTGTGGAGATTTGTTTGATCAGGCAATAGGTATTGGAAGCAATTGATGCCCCCGAGATCACAAGATCAAGCTCTTCAACATCTTCGAAGTTTCTGTTCGCATCAATTTTTTCACAGCCCCATGGGAAGAACAACAGGATATCTTTGGATATTTAGAAGCCCTACGAAGTTACGCTTCTAACAACTCAAGAATCAAGTCGATTGGAGCTTCCTACAAGCGGATATGGCCGAATCACCGATAGTTGCACATACTGAAAATTTCTAGACAGCAAGCAACGCTGAAGTGAAACAGCCATAACTCCCTCATATGGACTCCGATTAAGATGAATGAGCACCCATTGGACAGGTAATTTTATAAATTTTTCAATAAAATTATATTTTGGTATATCTTCTATTATATATACAGGGGGAAATCCAAAGAAGAAGCAGCTGCAATACGATGAGAACAAGATGGTGAAGGTGAGGACGACAACAACGAAGAGGAGCTTGGGAAATGCTTCCGCTAGACCACTCATGAAGAAATTCAAAGGCTTGGAACAAAACAAAGACCCCTGGAGTATTGGCAAATGAAGACACAAGTTGGCGACATCCGACGCAAGGAGATGTTTGAAGAAGACCACAATGGACTACACACATAAGACAACATCCAATGGCGCGGATATTTTGGGCTCTCACACGAAGGATCATGGAACTACATGAAGACATTTAAGATATGTGTGAAGCCCCTCAAATGAAGGAGAGGAGTGATCCTACATAGAGCAACCTTGACGACATGTGGCATGAAGGGAGGATTTGAGAAAAAGTCTACGCGAGCCACCTTCGATCATCAAGGATTGTTCGCTTTCAACTCTGGAGGATCACTCACAATGAAAAGCTCGAAGGCTAAGGTACACATTAAACTCTCAAAGTACTTTTGGAGGTAATATCTTTATTTTGACATATTCATGTTCATATCCATTGTATGTTTTGATTCTATGCCTTGCACCTTTGATCATGATAGGCTAGGATTTCTTGAGATCAATAAAGAGGCTATGTTGTGCTTAAACTTTGTTAATTCCTTGCCTAATGAACCCATGCCTAATGAGATCTTTAGCGCTGAGCAAGAAACTTATGCTACCTTTAATCACATTTTGTTCATCCAATTTAAATTGTGGTTATGTATGCATTTGTTTGTCTTACGTTTTGCAAAAACTTGGACTTGCTTTGTGCTTGGTCAAGCTCGCCACCTTAAAAGAGCATGTGTCGGGGGCAAACCCGAGTTTTACTAACCATGCAAGTCATTAAACCTTAATAAAGAGGAGAGAAGTCATGCCCTAAAGGAATTGCAAGCTTGTGCACCGCCTCCCCGAATCTCGAGTACGGACGTTGTTGTTTTCATCAATTTTGAGCACCTGATCACATATGTAGAAGAAGGGAAAAGTTGAAAATTAGAAGCTCCATCAAGTGCCGATTCCAACACCTCCAAGATCGATGAATTTGAAGACCAGTAGAAGGAGATATGGCAAAAGCATTAGACGCTACGCAGTCTGAAATCAGATTTGGACAGATTGCAGCGTTGGAGTAAAACGAGCATAACTCACTCGTTCGGAGTCCGTTGGGGGGTCAACAAAGACTTGATGGAAAGACAATTTCATGCGCCATGCATCAGAGAAATTGTTTGCTACATGGTCTGATCTGGGAAGAGAGGGAAATTCATGAAAGAGGAAGCAGCGACGAAGAGCAAAGGAGGAGAAGGTGACGATGATGCAAGGAAATGATCGGGCAAGCCTCTCGTCAAGTAAAATGATCATGTTGAGCATGTAGAGTGGATCAAAGCTGCATGGACACCTTCAAATCTTGCATGAAGGACTATGGCTTCACGACAACAAGAAGGTACGTAAGAAAGTCGAGCTCTATGACTTTAAATGAAGCGCTTTGAGGGAGGCAACCCGTTTTCTTTTGTGTGTGTGTGTGTGTCTATATATATATATATATATATATATATATAATATGACCGTCTACATTGTGATCTTAAACTGAAACATCAAGTGACATTGTACCATTGCTCTAATAAATACCACAACACTATGTTATTTGATTTAAATGCCATTGAGGGAGCACTTTGTTCTTGATCTTGAAAAACTTGTAGACCTTTTTGTGTGCCTATTAGTGTTTAGAGTCTTTTTCTTTTATGTCTTTTTAGCGAGAAATATGAAGTTGGCACCATCCTTTAATTCTAACCATGTGGCTAGTTAATTTAGGCTAACTCTTGCATTTGTTTTAGACAACCGCCTTCATGTCATTTTGTTCATCCATGTCATATTGCATTGCACGTTTTGTGTTGATCTAACTTGTTGTCCAACCAACCTAAGCCTTCCTATAGCCCCCACGAAAAACCGTAACCAACAAGGGTAGGGTTGACTTGTGGCCAAGCCCACCTCTATCCCTAGCTCTAACTTTAACTAACCCTCCTACGAGAAAATCTTCCACACCTTTAGCCTTCCTAAAAACCATAGGTTTGTTTTCTATAAAAAGACTTTCGACACCACCTTAGATAGAATTTCTATGCTAGACTCCCTCTCTTCAAAATTCTTGTTTGAGCCAAAAATATAGGATACCCATAACCTACCCTTAAAACCTTGTTAGTTTGGTTGTTTGATCTTTTCAACCCTTGCTAACATTTGTTTGCGCTAACTCTTTGCATTCGCATTTTGCATCCACCTCGTTTTCATCATCTTTATGAGAGCGGTCTTTGTGAAACTTTGTGATGAATGGACCACCATCGTTCAGTTTTATATACCTTGCTTTCATTTTGCATTGGTTGGTTTGAAAACTTCGCAATGCGCACTACTTATCTTACACTATAAGGAATTATTAATCTTGGGATAAGCATGGTGTTTTGACCTTGGTTAATAAATCTTTATGGCAAGGGAAAAGTTTGGCAACCACTTTGTAAGCATGGAGCTTAGAATTTGGTGTAAACATCATTTTGTTTTTATACCATCCTTTTATTTGCATACACACTTGCACACACGTACACCCACTAGGTTTTAACTTTTCTTTCGCTAGATTAACTATGCCACAAGTTAAGATCTTAGGGGATGTCTTTGGTTTGTCGGCATAGAGTGAGTATTCCCGACCATCACCTCGGGGGTACTTTGTGCTTTAGAATTGTTTTGCAGCTATTATAAATCACTCCCATAAGTTCGTGATAAAAAGCTGAAATCAAGATCATCAACACCTCCAAAATCTCAAAAGATGCACTGCAGTTTTCATCAAGATTAAGCACACATTCAGAAGTGTACAAAAGAGGAAAATTGGATGTTCAGGAGCTCCATTAAGTCTTCTGTCCAACGCATCAAGATTCAATATTTTAGAAGACCCGTGCAAGGAGTTACAACCAAATCTTTGGGTGTCACACGTCCTGAAATCAGCCCGGGACAGCTTGCACTCACGGAGTGAAAAGGGCATAACTCCTTTGTCCGAAGTCCGATTAGGATGAATGACCACTCGTTGGAAAGATAATTTCAAGCACTTTGCATTGGAGTGACGATTCAGTACATGTTCTGTTCTGGAAGTATAAGAAAAATTCGTGGAAGATGAACCAGCAATGAGGGACAACATGGAAGGAGGTGAAGATGGAAACAATTGGGACAAAGGCTTGTGACAAAGGGTGGACGTTGGAAGACAATCAAGACAAAGTGAAGAGTATGACGATCCACACATGGCAGTAGGACTTCAAGATTGTTCATCATCTTCCATGCCTAGCAACATGCTAAGCATGGGGGAGGATTTGGTGGACATAAGAAGACCGCATGGAGCAAGGATCATGGTTCTTCTTCCATGTTAAGCACAATGCTTAAGCATGGCAGAGGCCACGCTACACTTCAAACATCAAAGGACGGTAACAAATCCTCAACCCCTTTTTTGTCCTCGTCTTTTTATATGCTTGTACATATGTTTATGCCTTCAACAACCTTAGATGCAACCTTCATATATCTCTATAGAATAACATAGCTACTAGGAGTACAACCTAGATTTGTTTTGTTTTCAATAATAATCACCGTTACCTTGAGCTCACCATGATGATATCTTGTATGATCGTACTTATGGATGTATGATGATTGTTGCCACCTTGCTCATTCTGGTGCTTGGTTTGTATATGATTAAGCTAGTGCTCTCTTTATTATGATCTGAAATTTTAATCAATGCTAGCCTAATCTTTTGTGGAGGTTATGATAACTTAAGTCCAATAGTTGTTTTTCGTTGCTCTCATTTTTTTGAATGAGTCAAAGATCATTTATTTTTGTTCTTAAAAGATATGCTAACCTTGTCTTTGATACCACTTGCATTTTGCTCTACCTATCCAAAGCCTTCAATTGAGTGCAAAAACCTTAGTTTACAAGATTTATTTTTGGGTGCATTGATTCAAGGCTTGATTTCTCTGGCTCGAGACTAAGAAGCTAGTCATTCCGTTTTTGCATATCTACCTTTATGCTAGCCTTTTCTATCCGTGCATTGTGAATTTCCACATCGGGAATTTTGCAAACCTCGCCGGATATCCATCCACAAACCCAAAATATCTTTTTATGTTTACCTCCTTGACCACAATCCAAAACTTTGAGTATGGATGAATATTTTGAGGAAGATTACAAGGAAGGTGCTTCAAGTGAGTAAGGGAGACCTCCAAAAGGATCCCTAGAAGATTTTTCGAGTATCTCTCTCTAAGAAAATATGAGAGCTTCAATTCCCACCTTGACACATTTATCACCTCTTTTGCCCGAGGACGAGCAAACGTCTAAGCATGGGGGGTTGCCAAGGAAGTGCTAGTATAGTCTAGAGTTCAAGGGGAGCAAATTAGAAAAAAGAAAAAAATGAATAAGTAGAAAAAGTATGTTGAGAAAAAGAATGAAAGAAAATAATAATAATAAAATAAAGCTCCTCGGTTCTCTAGCTATGTTTAGTGCTTTTTGAGTTTTCAAAAGGATTTCAAGATCAAGACCCATACTCATCTTTCCAACCATGTGCAATCTAATAACGAGGACTTCGTTTGTGCCTCGGGATCACTCTTTGACATTTGCACATGTCCACCTATCTCAAAGTGTGTGTATTTTTCTCTCCCCCTCCTTGTAACATTATTTTTCCAATGACTTTTTTGACGAGTCTCGGTAAGTCCATGAGAAGCTTGTCTTGTTTTGATAATATCTTGACTATAATATCTTGGTAGGACTAAACTTTCCCATTGCTCCTTATAAAGCCTTCCAACCAAATATTTGAGAGAGGAAAGGAGTAGGACAAGTAGGCTTGAGAGACAAGATGAGATGAGAGTTCATGAGCAAGATGCAAGGAGGTTTATTATTGATCTTGGTAAAGCAATTTTTCTTCATGCTGCTCTTTATCTTCAAAATTTCTGAGATTTGTTTAAAATTTGAGAGCATGAGTAATTACTTGTGGAAAGAGCTTAAATGATATCTACCCTCCATAGAGATGAAAGCTAGTTACATTGTGAAACTATAACAAATATAAACTTGGAGAGCTTTATGTTTTCTCATTTATGAACAAGTGCAGGGTATGAACATTGAAGGGCAATACTGACATCCATTAAAGGCTTACTCGAGGACGAGCAAGGTTTAAGCATGGGGGTATGTTGACGGTCGATTTCCGTCAACCAAGAGCACTTGATACACTTTGGTCTGAGCTTTGATTTATAACTAACCCACCACTAGGCATACTAATGATGTAACAAGTTCACACTTGCATGTGGTGTTTGGAGTATGTTGTTTACGTAGGATTTAAGCGCCTAAATGAGGACTTCTAGGTAGAGTTCATCGAGCACTTTATGAGAAGATCACGAAGCCCGACACAAGTCAAGACACGAAGTGAACATGACTCCAGATGACCCGAGGACCGAAGCTTGAAGCTGTGAAAGTCCAAGGACCTAAACAGAAGATGCGGGAGTTCGTGCGCCAAGTACCCTTATCCAAACCGCAGGGAAACAACGTCAAGGACCCACATGGACTTCGGCAAATATTCAAGAAAGCACGAGAAGCGTCGTGGAGGAAGTTGGGCCCGAAACGGGCCAGAAAAGGCCTGGGCCGGCCGGCCCATGCCGACCGGCCTGCCCCTTTTTTGTGCCGGTTCGCAACGCCCTTTGACCTAGATGCTCTTCGGCTTATTTATATCGCCTGTCTCCGACGACCGCCACATCCAATCACCAGAACTCGGCGAAATCTAGAAGTGAGCACCGGAGGGAGACGACAGGGGCGGAGTCCTCGAAGTTGTCTAGGGGATGGCCTAGGCCAACCCTAGCCGCCATGGCCGCCCTGCGTGGTTGTGCCATGGCGGAGTTCCGGAGCTACGTGTTCATCATCTTAGGTATGATCTCGGTGGTGATGGTGTAACACATAATTTCATGTGAGTAATGATAATCTTGTCATCTGATCTATTAGCGATTCCATGTCTCCGTTTATACCTTTTACCTATCGTGAATGTGATTTGATCCTTAGTCTAATACATGTTTAGACTATATAGCATGCTCTATGTAATCGTGGCGATTAGGTTTAGCATGTCGATCCTTCATGGTTGGTAGACCTGTTCTCTTGGGCGTGCCCTTAGACTCCCCGTATCATTAAGGGTGCACCGTGATAGGGTGATTTCCCCCGAAAGAGCGGATGTCTTCGGGAGGTAGGCCGGAGGTAGGAGTTTAAGGATGCTAGTAGATGAGTTGCTCGATTCGTTGCTTGTTTGCCGGAGCTTCGACTAGAAGGCGCTAGGCCTAGCTACCCCTTCGGTGGAGCTTTACCTTAGCCATTGTTCATGGATGTGATCAACCTTGTGCTATCTCTTACATACGTCAAGGCTATCCTTTGTATGCAATCAATGCTTCATGTTAGGTTAGTTTGGCTAGACAAGGTAGAGAACCTTAGCGGTTTGCTTCCGATCTTTGGATTGACAATCCTTGGGGACCCTCAGTGAAAAAGGCACCAAGTCACCCGTACGCTTGCGGTGAATTGTTTTGAAGGGGTGCCCTTGTTCGGAACCAAGCACATCCACAAGGTGCTGATGGACGGTGGCAGCGGCCTCAATGTCATTTACGCCTCGACTCTTGACGACATGGGGATTCCGCGGTCCTGACTGCGACCGTCTACGGCACCATTACACGGGGTCGTACCTGGGATGGAGGTGGTTCCCCTCGGGCAGATCGATCTGCCCGACACTTTCGGAACACCAAGCAATTTCTGAAAGGAAACCCTCACCTTCGAGGTGGTCAGCTTCTCAGGGACGTATCACGCGATACTCAGAAGGCCAGCATACACGAAGTTTATAGTCATCCCCAGCTACACGTACCTCAAGCTGAAGATGCCTGGTCTGTAGGGCATCATCACAGTAGGAATGTCGTTCCAGTATGCATACAAGTGCGATACTGAGTATTTTTAGTTCGCTGAAACACTGATTCGGTCTGAGAAGCTCGCCGTAGATCCCCTCTCGGAGGACCCCGACATACACGAGTCATCCAAGTGAGCGGCTTGCTCCTTCGAGCCCGCCAAGGACACCAAGGAGGTGGCCATTGTCGACGACGGCCGCACTATCCGCATTGGGACGGCGCTCGATCCTAAATAGGAAAGCGTGCTCGTCGACTTCCTCCGAGCGAACCTCGACGTGTTTGCGTGGAAACCCTCTGACATGCCGAGGATTCCAAGGGAGGTCTCCAAGCACAAGCTTAACATTAAGCCCAGCTCGAAGCCAATAAAGCAACGTCTTCGCCGCTTCAACTCTGACAAGTGCAAGGGCATCGGTGAAGAAATCAAGAAACTTCTTATTACATGGTTCATTCGAGAAGTGTACCAGCCCGAGTGGTTAGCAAATACTGTACTTGTAAAAAAGAAGAATGGCAAATGGAGAATGTGTGTTGACTATACGAGCCTGAACAAGGCATGCCCAAAAGATCCATTTCCATTACCGCACATAGATCAAGTAGTCGACTCAACAGCTAGGTGCGAAACCCTCTGTTTTCTCGACACTTACTTCGGGTACCACCAAATCGCGATGAGCCTAGCCAACCAGCTCGCCACCTCGTTCATCACCCCTTTCAGTGCGTTCTGTTACGCGTCCATGCCATTCGGGTTGAAAAACATGGGTGCCACATTCTAAAGATGCATGCGATGTGTCTTTGGTGACCTCATCGGACGGCTGATCGAAGCCTATGTAGATGACATTGTGGTAAAGTCGAAGAAGGTGGGTGACCTGATCCCGATCCTCACAACATTTTTCAAGAAATTGAGGGAGCACGGCGTAAAGCTTAATCCTGAGAAGTGCGTCTTCGGGGTCCCAGGGGCATGCTCCTCGGGTTTGTCATGTCGGAGCGCGGCATCGAGGCAAATCCAGAGAAGATCTCAGGCATCATGAACATGGGGCCGATCCAGAACCTGAAGGGGGTACAACGCGTCACGGCATGCCTCGCGGCTCTCAACCACTTCATCGCCCGACTTGGTGAACGTAGCCTGCCGCTGTACAAACTCATGAAGAAGTCGGACCATTTCGTATGGACGCCCGAAGCAAGAAGCGCTTGACTCGCTCAAGAACCTGCTCAAGAGCCCGCCAGTACTCACAGCACCAGCAGAGGAAGAGCCCATGCTCCTATACATTGCCGCAACAACTCAGGTCGTAAGCGTGGCACTGGTCGTCGAGCGAGAAGAACTCAGAAGGACACAGAAAGTACAGCGCCTAGTGTATTTCGTCAGCGAAGTCCTCTCCAACTCGAAAACATGCTACCCGCAGATCCAAAAGTTGATTTATGTTGTCCCCATCACCAAGCGGAAGCTCTGGCATTACTTTGATGCACACCCTATCACGGCGGTGTCAAAATATCCGCTTGGCGAGGTCATACAGAGCCCCGAGGCCGAAGGAAGAATAGCTAAGTGGGCCCTCGAGTTGATGGGACAGAACATCACATATGCGCCTCGTAGCACCATCAAGTCGCAGGCACTGTTCGACTTCATTACCGAGTGGACAGAAGTCCAGACCCCTCCAGCACTGATCAAACACGAGACGTGGCTGATGTACTTTGACGGCTCGCTCATGAAGGAAGGAGCCGGGGTCAGGCTTGCCTTCATCTCGCCTCTGGGCGTGTGTATGGAGTATATGGTCCAACTACATTTCTCGGCCTCCAACAATATTGCAGAGTACGAAGCCCTCCTCAACGGTCTACAAATCACCCTCGAGCTCGGGATTTGCCATCTCAAGATCCAGGGAGATTCGGACTTGGTCATGGGACAGGTGATGAAGGAGAAAAACTACTTAAGCCCGAAGATGTCAGTGTACTGCCAGGCGGTGCGCGACCTAGAAGACAAGTTCCACGGGCTCGAGCTCAACCACGTGTTGCGCAAGTACAATGAAGCGGCAGACACGCTCGCCAAGGCAGCATCTAATCGAAAACCCATTCCGCACAGGGTCTTTGCCAGCGACCAGTCTGAGCCGTCCGTCCGCTCCGAGGATGACAAGCCGCCGGAACCCTCAACGCAAGAGGTCATGTAGATCGACGAGGTGTGAGAGCCCAACCTTGAGGACCCGGACTGGAGAATCCTACTCCTCCAGTGGATCGTGGAAAGCAAGCTGCCACCTGACAAGGAGGAAGTCAGGCGGATCGCATGGATGGCCAAGTCATACAAACTTGTCGACGGTGAGCTCAAACGAAAGGGCGCCAAAGGCCTTCTCATGCGCTGCATCCTGGCCAACCAAGGAAAAGAGCTGCTGCGGGACATTCACACCGGGACGTGCAGACACCACACTGCCCGAGAGGTCTTGTCAAAAAGGCTTTCCCACAAGGTTTTTACTGGCCAACCGCCGTCGCCGACACCCACAACAACGTGCGCAGCTGTGAAGGCTGCCAATTCTACACGCGACAAACCCATCTCCCGGCGCAAGCACTCCAAACTATCCCCATCACTTGGCCCTTTGCGGTCTGGGGGCTGGATCTGATCGGACCGTTGAGGAAAGCACCCAGGGGCTACACACATGTGCTCGTGGTTGTCGACAAGTTCTCCAAGTGGATCGAGGCCAAGCTGATAACAAATGTCCGTTCCGAGGAGGCCGTCACGTTCTTTACCGACATCATTTACCGCTTCGGGATCCCGAACTCCATCATCACTGAAAACAGCACCCAGTTCACCGGTAAGAAGTTTCTCAAGTTTCGCAACGACAACAACATCCGCGTGGACTAGGCCGCCGTCAGCCATCCGAGGACCAACGACCAAGTGGAAAGGGCAAACGGCATGATCTTACAAGGCCTGAAGCCACAAATTTTCAAGCACCTCGAGAAGTTCCGTGCAACGTGGGCAGTGGAGCTCCCGTCCGTCCTATGGAGCCTGCGCACCACACCTAGTTGGGCCACTGGCTGCACGCCTTTCTTCCTGGTGCACGGGTCGAAGGTGATTCTTCCGATGGACATCGACAACGGCAGCCTGAGTTCAAGCGTACACCGAAGAAGGCAACCAGGTCACTCTCGAAGACGCCATCGACCAGCTGGATGAAGCGCGCAGCGTTGTTGGTATTTCTTAACGTCACTACTAGTTGAGCACCTAGCGTGAGCGTAAGATCCACCTGGGTATACCGACGGGTATGAAAGAGTCTGCAAGCGCACGGAAATACCGTTGTAGCACTTCCCCAAAGGAGTATTCCAAAGGGTATCGAATCCAAGGAATGATGTGTACTACCTTCTATCCTAGACTAGTGATCCAAGGACACAACTCTATAGGATGAGATGAAGATGGAAAGGATCTTGCTGGTAGCGTGAGAGTTGAGAACAGCCTCTCGATTAGGAACTTCTTGTTTCGGACACCAGCCCCTCCTGACTATAACAGTTAGTTCACGGCAAATGGTTGCCTACACGCTGTATCCGGACGTGGGGGATTTCAGAGGATCCAACGGCTGTCACTACCGCGGCCTACCCCAAGACAAACCGTGGGATACAGGGCAAACGAAGGATAACCCGAAGTCTAGACACCACGTCTACACCACCGATTACTACTATAGCACGGTTACATTTGTCGACCCGTAACAACACTATAGCACTCCGTACGAAGACGGAGTGACAAACCCACGAGAGAGAGACCCGAACTCACTCAGATATACGCTAACCTATGCAAGGGATCATGGATGAACTTGATCTAGATTAGGATAAGGGAGCATCCACTAACTCTGATCAGACTAGCAGGCATACAAACATGTTACAAACTTATGTATTTATAACAGAAGATCAAGGGTCGTGTTCGTGAAGAACACGAGCCTCTAACTTATGAATAAACACAAAAGTGCGAGGAACTTGATCGTCAACTAGATCGAGGAAGCGTGTTCGTGAAGAACACGAGCCTCTAAATGATGAACGAACGAAGAACATAAGAACACAGTATGAATGCCACTTTAGTCTAACCCAGAATGTCGAAATACTCACTTTATTCTAAATGAAGAGCAGAAGCATCCGTAGAGGATCGTTCTTGAGGAAATGTGCCAAACACCATGGCACAACCTAAGACACCACCCCACCTTGCTTCTAATCTCTAAAGCACTAGCAAGCCAGCACTAATCCTATGCAAGAGCTCTTCTCTCCTAATGAGAGAAGCCAAAAGGCAAAAGTGAAAAGGAGGAGAAGAAGTGTGTGTCCTATTCTCTACCCCCTCTCCTTCTATTTATAGGCCTGAGCACCGGCGTGGAAGCACCCCAAACACCCCGGAAATGAAGTAAGGGGCCAACCAGGAACCACCACGTGGAAGGCCAGGATTGGGCGCCACAAGGTCGGTTCGGCCGACCTGTGGGGTCGGCCGACCCCTTGTGGGCCCCACTTGCCTTGTGCTTTCTCCTGGTGTCTGTTGTGCCGGTCCTTATGGCGGTTCCTGGTGTCCACATGTTTTGGAGGCGGTTTAGGCACTCTGGTGGGCCATGGGATCCATGTGATATACACGTGGCGACTTCTGATTCGCCGAGGCTTTCTCCCTTGGATTGACGACATCATGGATCCAGGGGGTGCTTGCATGGCAGCCCCTCATTGGCTGAGCCTGGATTGCTTGGATTGGTGAGGTGGATAGATAAGGTGTGCTTTTGCTCTCTCTCTCTCTCTCTTGTGCTTATTGCCTGCAATTGAATATTCACCACAACTTGTGGAAATTGTCAGTATAAGGCCCTATTCTATGGTGAATGTATATTTCTCATGTCAAAATGCAGGCGTTGACGGCCACAAATATGGTACTTAACAGCCGTCAACAAGCGTCACCCTCCTTCACTCAGCACAGTACCAGCAGGCCCTGCGATGCTACCACGAGCACAACATACGAAGCCGCGAGTTCCAAGTCGGCGACCTTGTGCTACGACGAGTTCAAACCAATGAGGGCCGGCACGCTGCCATGGGAAGAACCGTTCATCACCGACCAGGTGCTCCGTCCGGGAACTTTCAAGCTCAAGTACGAGGATGGCAGGGTCATCTCCAACACATGGAACATAGAACAGTTACTCCGCTTTTATCCTTAAACAAAGTTTTTTGTTTCATCTTATGATAATGTGAAAGCTTCGAGCTATGTTCATATTTCATAAGTATGTTATCTCTATTTTGGCTTACGTTTCTTTGCTGGCTAAAACGCTTTAAGCCTCTTAGTCCCACGAGCTAGTCTCCAACTTCCTCGTGGGCTCGAGGTGTTGACGGTTCAAAACCGCGTTCAAGTTCACCGCAAGTACACGAGTGACTTGGTGCCTTTTTCACCAAGGGGGGAACTCCGACGGTTCTTGTCAATCCACTGAGCAAGGGGGTTACTAGCGTTTAACCTAACACTAACTTAGTTGATTAAAGACTTTAAGATGTTGAGAGACATGGGTACCCATGGGTCCCCACCGACCAGAGTCCCAGAGGTCCCTAACAAGTGGGCCCGACCTTCTAGAAGCCCCGCCGACCTGCAAAGTGGGGCTAGCGACCTTATCCGCAACTCCGACTACTCCGGGCGACCTCATCAAGATCCCAGAAGATCCGCGACACTTGGCGTGCAAGTCAAGATGTAGGACGTGACACACCGCCTGTAGGCCCGAGTATCGCGAGATACTCCTTGTAATACGGAAGCATATCTTCCCAGATTGTAACCGACCCAGACATGGGTCCACCGACCTTGAATGGAAGCCCTAGTCCGTCCTCCCCATATAAGGCGGCCAAGGACTCCATTCAAGGGGACATCTTCATCTTCATCCTCTCGCATAATCCACCACAACTGGACGTAGGGTTTTACTCTCCGGAGGCCTGAACCAGTCTAAACCCTTTGTCTCTGCGTGTTCTTCGCCATACTCGCCTAGTTCCGAGTTCACCACGTGGACTACCACCTATGCTCTTAGGTCCCGATCCTCTCCATTAACCTGCAAACCTCTAGGGTAACCCCCTAGCGGATCTATCTAGGTCTCACCCCCTGACAGTTGGTGCGCCAGGTAGGGGCGATCGGGAACTCGCTGTGCAGCATGGTGGCCCGATCTGGTGTCATCTTCCCGGCGAGCATGGTGGCCATCCTCGCCAACCCCGTGGAGATCTGCTTTGGATCTTTCACAGCGACCTCTCCTGCTCTGGCAACTGCAGCTTCTCCAGCAACCGCGGAGCAGGTCGTGACGGCATCCATCGCCACCCCTGTTTCCGATCTAGTATCGGAGACCGACCCTCCCAGACCCTATGACCTTGTTCAGGGGATGGAGAACATCATCAGCACAATGAAGGAAACCCTGGAGATCTGCGAGCGAGCTCAACGCTCGGCACGGACAGCACCATGCCACGATACATTCCCCTTCGGCCTGAAGTCTACGCCTGGCCTTCGACTCAGTCAGCTCTCCACGCCCTCCCAGATCCAATCCGGTCGAAGGACGTCTGGTGACCTAAGGCCCGCACCTCGCGCCCGGTGCGACCCTCTTGACGTACCTTGCACTTATCACAAGGGTGCGAAGCACACCCTCCGTGGGTGTCGCCTGCGGAAGAAGATCGACCAAGAGCTCCCCCGCCGTGCCAAATGACCTACCCAGTCCCTGGACTGCGGGGAGTTCCAGAAGGTCCGTGTTCGAGTCTCCCCCAACGACTCGGACATCGTCTTCCGCCAAGTACTCGTGGTTTTCGAGAACGAGCCACCCTGTGTGGGCGCAACCAACTCCGAGGAAGCAGCCCGCATCCAAGGCAACGCCCTGCGTGCCCAGCTACGTGCGGAGGAACAGTGCCGCGTGCCTCTTCCCTGCGCTCAGGACCTGCGCATGGAGTTCGAGGAAGCTGGGATCCCAACGTTCAACAGCCCCCAGGCCAACCTCGGTGCGGCCATCACACGACTCCAGCAAGCTCCACTGACACCTGAAGCTGAGCAGGCCATCGCGTACCTCCGGGTCGCCAACACCTTGGCGAAGGAAAAGAGCGCGGCCTCTAAGGCTGCTACGTCTTCATCAACGCGCCACTCACGCAGTCGATCTCATAGACCTCAGCGCTCCCACCTCTCCCCCGTTCGGGAAGAGGTCGCCCAGCACAACCCTGAGCAACCCGCCCAGCAGCCAGCTGCTGTCGGCGACCTCCGCGTCAACCTCGACGCCAACAGGCGCGCTCGCAACGTGCGCGGCTACGTCGACCAGCGCCACCGTGAGCGCGAGTAGTGTGAACTTCGCATCGCGTGGAGTACGATCACGAGGACGGCCAACCTGGTGCCATCCACCGCATCATGGAGCGCGAGCTACGCGACTGCCACGACATCGAGAACAAGCGACATGCTCTCTACGACGCCGAGCACGGCGACCCAGGGCTTTTCCAGGGCAACCGGGATCGGCAGTCGCGCTCCCAGGTCGTCATCCCGGAGCGCAGCGTCCACTCTGCGCCCAGAGAAGCTGCTCCGGCCAGAACAACTGGTGATGACCAGTTGTGACCGCCTTCCCAGCACTGGCTCCCCATCTCAGGACGGTGGACTACCCCTATAACTTCAAACCCAACATCAAGGAGTACGATGGGCGCTCGGATCCCAACATCTGGCTGTCGACCTACTACGTCGCCGTCAAGGCGGCCGGTGGTAGCTTCGACCACATGGTGGCCTACTTCCCGCTGGTCATGGTCAAGGCCCCCTCGCTATGGCTTAACAACCTCAAGACTGGCAGCATCAAGACTTGGGCTGACCTGTCCCAGACCTTCACCTCCAACTTCCAGGCGACCTACGATCGACCTGGAAGCGCCTTCAACCTCGGGAGGGTCGTCATGAAGCCCAAGGAGTGGCTCCGCGACTACAACCACCAGTTCTTCGAGAACCGCAACGAGTGCGTTGGCGTCAGAGATGATCAGATCGTCGAAAGCTACAAGAAGGGCATCAAAGATCACAAGCTCTTTGAGAAGATCCATGAATCAGGTGCCACCACCGTCAAGGAGCTCATGAACGTCGTCAACAAGCTGATGGACATAGAAGAGGCGCTGCAGAACTAGTTCGACGCCGATGCCCCTGGCACATCTGGTGTTGCGACAGACGCTGCGTCCAAGCTCCGTAAATGACCTTTCGAGGTCCTAGCGGCTGAAGGGCGGCGAGCTTCGACCTTCAACCAAGAGGAGTTCGACATGGTGCTCGATAGCCTTTGCGGGTTCCATGAGGGAGCTACCCACACTCTCCGTGAGTGTTCCCAGTTCAAGAGGGCCTTCAGCACCCCCATGGACCCCAAGGGACCTAGGAACGACGGTGGTCGCCGCGACAACTGCCGCTACAGCAACAACTACCGCCGTGACGACCAGCGGGACCGGCGCGACGATCGCGACAACCGGGACCCCCGCGACAACCGACATGACGATCGCTGCGAGACCTCTCGCAGCGACCCACCTCCTCAACCTCCTCGTGACGAGGGCAACCTACCGCCTCCACCACCGACTGGCAACCCCAACGGGCCTTTCCAGGCCGCGACCCGCACGATCAACATGATCGTTGGGGGCCTCATGTCCAGCGTCAGCAAGAGGCGCTACCGCAAGGACAAGCGCGAGGTCCACCTCATCCACACTCAGCCAACCGCGCCTCTGCTTTGGTCTGAGCAGGCGATCACGTTCTCCTGACCTGATCACTGGGTCCATATCCCAGATCCTGGGTCCTACCCACTTGTCGTCGAGCCCACGGTGGATGGGGCCCTGCTCTCCCAGACCTTGATCGATGGGGGGAGCAAGCTCAACGTCATCTTCGTTGAGACCCTCAAGAAGATGAACTTCGACAAGCTCACGGAGTGCGACGGGCCCTTCTACGGCATCGTCCCAGGGAAGACGGCCTACCCCCTGGGTCGGGTCTCCCTCCCCGTCACCTTTGGTATGGAGGCCAACTGCCGCACGGAGTACCTCAGCTTCGAGGTCGCCAACTTCAAGTCCTCCTACCATGCGATCCTAGGTCGCCCGATGCTGGCCAGATTCATAGCCATCCCACACTACACCTACTTAGTGTTGAAGATGCCTGCTCCAAATGGGGTCCTCTCCGTCCTGGGGGACCTCATCATCTCCTTCAAGTGCAACTCGGAGGCCCTCGACCTCGCCGTGACCTCCGCCCGCGACGACGCCTCCGCAGTCTTGGTCGCTGAAGCCAAGAAGGTCGACCCGAGCGACCTAACTGTCCTGGAGCAGAAGCGCACCGACACTACCCTGGACGCTGTGCCCGCCACGAAGAAGGTCTGCCTCGGCCTTGCCGACGCAGAGAAGACGGTGGTGATCGGCGACAGCCTCGACCCAAAATAGGAACTCGCGCTCACTAGTTTCCTCCGGGATAACGCGGATATATTCGCATGGAGTCCATCGGATATGTCGGGTGTCCCCAGGGAGCTGGCTGAGCACTCCTTGGATGTAAGCAAGACAGCCAAGCCTGTCAAGCAGAAGTTTCACCGCTTTGCGAAAGATCGCAAGGACGTCATTAGGGTAGAAATAATAAAGCTCCTAGCTGCCGGATTTATCTGAGAGTGTAAAAATCCAGTTTGGCTCGCCAACCCGGTGCTTGTACCCAAGAAAACCGGTCAATGGAGAATGTGTATCGACTACACCGACCTCAATAGAAACTGCCCTAAAGACCCCTTCCCTCTTCCGCGCATCGACCAGGTCGTGGACTCCACGTCCGGAAGCGTCCTTCTATGATTTCTCGACTGCTACTCAGGGTATCACCAGATAGCCCTGAAGGTCTCTGACCAAGATAAAACGGCGTTCATAACGCCGCACGACATCTACTGCTACACGGCCTTGACCTTTGGCCTCAAGAATGATGGAGCGACCTATCAGAAGGCCATCCAGAAGTGTCTTGAGTCCCAGATCAGCAAAAACGTAGAAGCCTACGTCGACGACATGGTCGTCAAGACCACCGACGAGGATAAGCTCATAGCTGACCTCGCAGAGACCTTCGCCAACCTCCGGCACTATCGTTGGAAACTTAACCCAGAGAAGTGTGTCTTCGGTGTCTCCTCTGGCAAGCTCCTGGGCTTCATGGTCAGCAACCGGGGCATCGAGGCCAACCCCACCAAGGTGGATGCCATCCGCAGGATGAAGCAACCTACTGGCAAGAAGGACGTCATGAAGCTCACCGGCATGATGGCGGCCCTAGGTCGATTCATTAGCAAACTTGGAGAAAAAGGCATACCCTTCTTCAAGCTGCTAAAGAAGGCGGACAAGTTCGTCTGGACCGACAAGGCGGACCAAGCCCTGGAGCAACTCAAGGCCATCTTTACGTCACCCCCAGTGATGGTGCCCCCGGCACCCAAGGAAACTCTACTGCTCTACATCTCGCGACCACCCTGGTGGTCAGCTCGGTTCTGGTGGCTGAGCGACCTGAAGAGGGTAGACCCTACCCTGTCCAGCAGCCTATCTATTACGTCAGCGAGGACCTGTTAGATAGTAAGACCAGGTACAGCCAGCCTCAGAAGATGCTCTACGCCCTACTCGTCACCTCCCGCAAGCTCCGGCACTACTTCCAGTCGCACAAGATCAAGGTCGTCCCGGCCTTCCCCCTCGGCGAGATATTACGCAGCCGCGACACCACTGGACGCATCGTCAAGTGGTCTATCAAGCTAGGCGAGTTTGACCTAGAGTTCTACCCCAGGTAGGCCATTAAATCCTAGGTCATCGTGGACTTTGTTTCGGAGTGGACAGAGATCCAGCAGCCTCCTCTTGCGGAATGACCTGAGCATTGGAAGATGTACTTCGATGGTTCCCTGAACCTCGAAGGGGCCGGCGCAGGCGTACTGTTCATCTCCCCTCAGGGTGACTACCTCAAGTACGTCCTACAGATCCACTACAAGGCGTCCAACAACGGCGCCGAGTATGAAGCCCTCATCCACGGGCTACATATTGCCATCTCCCTAGGGATCAAGCGCCTAATGGCCTGCGACGACTCCAAGGTCGTCATCGACCAAGTCAGCAAGGACTTCGAAGCCAGAAATGACACAATGGATGCCTACTACGCTGAGATGCGCAAGCTCGAGGGTCACTTCGAGGTGCTCGAGTTCCACCACGTCTGCCGCACCAACAACGTAGCGGCCGACGTCCTCTCCAAGCTCGGCTCCAAGCGCGCGCTGGTGCCGGCCAGCGTGTTTGTCCAGGACTTACGCAAGCCAACCATCAAGCTTCTCCCCGACCCAGAGTCACCAGATAATGAAGCGATCCCATCGGGAGGTCGTGATGTCCTCATGACTGAGGCAGAGGACGACTGGCGCCTCGACTTCCTCGCTTTCCTCCTCGAGCAACGAGTACCCGAGGGGAAGGCGGAGCACGAAAAGATTACGAGGCATAGCTCTAACTACATCGTCGTCGGCATAGAGCTTTACCGAAGGTCCGCCTCCACAGGGGTTTTGATGAAGTGCATCCTGCGTTTTGAGGGCCTCAGGCTCTTAGATGAAATTCATGGCGGTGAGTGCGGCAACCACGCCGCCTCCGCCAACCTCATGGGCAAGGTCTTCCGGTCTGGCTTTTACTGGCCCACCGCCATGGCCGATGCACAGGAACTTGTACGTCGATGCAAGGGGTGCCAATTCTTCACCAAGCAGCAGCATGTCCCGGCTCAGGCTCTAAGGACCATCCCTCCGTCCTGGCCCTTCGCAGTATGGGGCCTTGACTCTGTGGGACCCTTCAAGACCGCCCCTGGCGGCTACAAGCACATCATCATGGCAGTGGACAAATTCACCAAGTGGATCGAGGTCCGTCCTGTATCCAGTGTCACATTGAAAGAGGCGGCCAAGTTCATCGAGGAGATCACTCACCGCTTCGGGGTTCCCAACAGGATTGTCACCGACCTTGGCACGGCCTTCACAGGAGCCGACTTCTGGGACTTCTGCCAAGACAACCTGGTCAACGTATACTACTCCTTGGTGGCACACCCACGGTGCAACGGCCAGGTCGAGCGGGCCAATGGCATGGTACTACATGCCATCAAGGATCGCATCTTCGATGGCTCATCACCTTACGCAACCAGGTGGCTCGCAGAGCTCCCCCACGTCATCTAGGGTCTCAGGACCCAGGTCAGCTCGGCTATAGGGTACTCCCCCTTCTTCTTGGTCTATGGGTCAGAGGCCATCCTTCCCACCGACGTTGCCTTCGGGGCTCCACGCATCCAGTACTTCGATGAAGGAGAAGCGGAGCAAACACGAAGGCTCGACCTTGACAGTGTCGAAGAACCTCGTGTGGCCGCGCTCATGCGCCACACTCGCCACGAGCAGCAGCTATGTCGCTACCACGACCGTGATGTGCGGGAACGTTCCTTCAACGTTGGCGACCTAGTCCTGCGGCGGATCTAGAACACCAAGGACATGCACAAGCTCTCCGCACCTTGGGAAGGCCCTTTCATAGTTAAGGAGGTCATTGGACCGGCGACCTATCGCCTCCAATGGGCCGATGGCCAGGGCGTCCCGAACCCCTGGAACATTGAGCACTTACGTCACTTCTATCCTTATGAGCCTTGTATCGCAATAAAAGCTATGTACTCTATCCCTTGTAATTCATCAGCAATATATATATAAAGATTCCCTTTCGGCAGTTTTTCTGTCGACCTGCTTTTACGGGTCTCTATTTACTTTCTGTTCACCCCTCCCCCTCGACACGCTCCGGGGCTTGGTTTAAAAGCCGGACCCCACGCACTCGGGGGCTTGGTGTTAACCCGGGCCCTTCACGCTCTGGGGCTTGGCTTTGCCAACCTAAGGGTCGTTCGACCTGGGGGGTTTTACCTTTTCTCTTTGCAAGTGTTTTCCCTTACCACAACTTTTTTACCCTTTATAAGTGTTCTTAAGTCATGTGTTTGTGCGACCTTGAGTCCAAGGCTCCCCTCCGCGCGCCGGCTGCATGTAAGCCTCCACGCTGAGCCGTGTAGTCGGTAAGCCGTTCCTCCACTGAGTTGGGTTAGCGAGGGGTAAAGGTTTTTGCAATCTCATTACTTTTGCATTCTTATAATAAGTATCTAAGCCAAGTAAGGGATCACAATAGTTAATTAAACACAGCCTTTTCATTTATGCAAGGTTTATCTTACATCAAAAGGGTCCACGACCCATTGGTACTAACAGTTTCTTCTAAGTTACACTTCATAGATCTATCTTCTTGATCTCCCCCGCGGTGACCTGGATGTCTTCAGTGCCCACCAGCAGAGCCAAGTCGATCTCCTGCGCGACCTTCTGTAGGTCGAACGCTGGTTCATGGTGCTTCACTGTGGCCAGTGTGGCAGCTGCGGCGAGCTTGCCGCTGTCCATCAGCAAGGTCTTCATTCGACCTTTTGCCTCCTCCAGCCGCGCGACGAGCTCTTGCGGTCTGCCCTCGACCTTGGGGGCGTAGACGTCCACAAGGTACTCAGTGGCCTCCTTGAGGTCGTCCAGCTCCTTCTGAAGATCTGCAGTCATCTCTTGATGATTAATAAGAGTTTGGATCGCCCGGGAAAGGTCGATTTCTAGGTCCCTGCGCACACCAAATTCATACGCAGCCTTCCGGGTACAGTAATACTCACTGGCTTCGACCTCCTTGTTCTTCTCCTAGAGGATCTTGACCTAGTCTTTGGACTCCTTGAGCTCCTTCTTCAAGGCGGCCTCCCTTTTCTTGGCCTCTGCAATCAACAAGGTCAGGAACAACACACAACGACATAAATTTCAAACATCAAGGTCGAGGGTACTCCCAGACATACCCGAAGCGGTGATCTTCAGCTCATCATCAGCCTCCTTCGTCTTCACCTTGGCGGCCTCAAGCTCCTCCTTCAGGGTGGCCATTGCCTTGTCCTTCAGGGCCATCTCGTCCTTGAGGCGCCGGATTTCTTCTGCGGCCTTGATCTTGGCTTGCAGCACGGCCTCTTGGGCCGCGGCTAACTCTGCATGAAGCTTGGCGCCCTCCTTCAGTAGGCCTACCCTCCCCTGGGTTCGCTCGGCAAGTGACTGCAATAACACAATACCCGTGGTCGTCAAATCAAGCTATCGGAGTGAACTAAAAACCTCGTGCCAGGCAAAACTAAAACTCACCATGAATGCCCTCCTGATCGTCTGCGATGCCGCCTTGAAGTCTTCAAGGTCCCGGCCGTCAGCAAGGATGTCCTCTTCCCACAGGGTGCCGGAGTAGAGGCACCGGTCCCTGCCGCTGGGCCCGCTTCCTCCCTCGGCCTCCGCTTCCTGCGTCTGCGGTGGGTCCGACTCGGGTCGGCCCTCTTGTCGAAGAGCTTCCCCTTGTTGAGCGCTATCAGCAGCGATCTTGTCCGCCACTGACAGCATCATCCCTACGGTCTCAGGGACCTGGCTCGTAACATCTCCGCCCGATGTAGCCGGTGACTGGCTCACCAGCGCCTTCTCTAGCTTGCGCCCAAAGGCCTCCTGGCCTGAGGCGTTTTTGCTGTTGTCCGACGCAGCAGGGGTTCCCTTGTCCAAGGAGCAGCATTTGTCAGCACGACGCACTCAGAAAGCCGCAAGGTCGAGCTAATCAAGATCGTGGTTGACGACGTACCTGCCGCCAAGCTTCAACCCAAGCTTTATCAGCATGGGCGGTACTCACATTCGTTTCTTCTGCAACCCTTGGTCGCTCGCACCCCCAGCACTTGGCTTTGGGTGCCATTCTTCCTTAACCCCGATTGGGGTCTCGTCTTCCTGCGTTGCCGGTGTGTCGCGTGACCTTGCACCGACGTCACGCGACCCCGCGTCGTCGTCCTCGCCAGCGTCGGTGACGACCTCAACACAGACCGTCGCCATCTCCGACGACACTGTGGTGTCCCTCCTCTTCCACTTCTTCTTCTTCTCCGCCTCGATGGTGGCAGCTACGACTTTGGCGGCCTTGTTCGCCGGCATCTTCCTGGCGACCTGCAGCACGCGCCGAGTCATCGGCGCAGAACTCCCCGCTGGGGGGTCTTCATCATCACTACCTCCCACCGACGAGTCAGAGAGGTAGTTGTCTATGTACTCCTGCGGAGGTGCTTGGGTGTCCTCAGCAGCCCGAACCTTGAAGCTACGCTCACCCTCGTCCGGGAGGGGAGACGGGCTCTAGTACATGCCCTCGCGACCCTGTGTCAGGCGACCTTCGTCACAGATCAACAAAAAGCAAACATATGCAAAAGGTTCAAGGTCGATCTGCAACGAGCGACTTACAGGTTCGGCGGGCCGCTTCAAGCAAAACACCTTGGGGCAAGTCCGGTTACGGATTACCCCGCTGAACAGGTCCCTCACCTGCGCCACCATCTCCTCCTTGGAGACCTTGCGCTGCGCTACACGGGTGGGGTCGACCTGGCCCTAGTACTCGTAGGCTGGATGCACCCGATCTTGGATCGGTTGCAGAAGCCTCCGGCTGAAACTGATGGCCACCACGCCGCCTATCAGCCCTCCCACCTTCAACGCCTCCAGGTCCTCTAGCAGCGGCTTGACGGCATCCATCTCCCGCGATGTCAGCTGATTGCTCCACTCCGGCACCGGGACCGGCGCGAGCCCCGACCTGGTCGCCAGCACCGGCTTCGGGTTGTCGATGTAGAACCACCCTCGCCTCCAGCCCTGGGTGTTGTCCGGCAACACCATAACGATGTACACCGGCTTCATGTGGTGATGTAGCATGACGTCGACGCACCCGACGACCTCCTTCTTCCCCGTCTTCTTGAGCTCGAAGAAGTACTGCCACAGGTCGAAATGTGGTGGTATCCTCAAGTATGCCTCGCACAGGTGGATGAAGGACGAAATAGTAGTGATAGCATTGGGGACGAAGTGTACCAGGTCGATCTTGTAGAAGTGGAGGAGCCCGCGGAAGAAGTCGCCCGCAGGGACTCTGAATCCGCGCTCCACGTGTGCGATGAAGGCGACCGTCTCTCCAGTCCCCTTGGAGGGGAAGGCTTCGCTGGCGGCTGGCCTCCAGCCCACCTGCTCCTTGGGCTTCAGTAGCCCGCGCTCTACCAGACCTTGGAGCTGTGCCTCAGTCACCATCGAGGGCTCCCAGATGCTCTCCGGCGCCGGCGCAAGCTCGGGAGCCATCTCTTCTTCTTCGAATCCGGAGGGTCTAGCTCTAAAAACTACCAAGGATTTCGTGCGCATGTGGCGGTGCACTGCGAGGCGGATCTAAGCACGGCGGCGCTGGTAAATTTGCGCGGAAAGCTCTTGGCGGCGGGAGTGAAACTCTAAAGATCACACGGAAATGGAAGCGAGTGGGGTCCCTGGCCCCTCACTCGGCCTTTTTATAATTGGACCGCAACAGGGTTATGGGCCACGACGCTCCAACGTTTCTAAGGGTCCGTCGACCCAACGGATCTATTACTCAACAACTCTTTTGGCCTAACGGTCACAGGCAGTAACGGCTCGTGATGTGCGGGAATCTATGCTCGTTGGCTCTATGCTCAACGGCCTGGCGTCCATGGACTCGTTATGCCCTACTTCAAGCCCCCATACTGACATTTTCTTCAAGGTCTCTTGATCTCTAGATGACCTTCGGGTCCATCACATTCTCTTCGCAAGGTCGACAAAGCACCACTACTTGATAGGTCACCTCAGCCTGCAATGACGGGTTCATACGCCGGCTCCTAGGTGCTGCTACCTACTGGATCACCTTAGCCTATACGGCTGGTTTATACCAACGGCTCCGCGCTTAAAGGCTCCACTGCCCGTTGGTGGCCTCCTGGTCGTAATCACAGCTCCTCCCTAAGGTCGCTAAGGCCCCACTGCCTTTTAGGTCGCCTAGACCTATGATTTTCAGGCTGACGACCTATGTTGGGTCACTGCACAACGGTCGTGTCGATCCAGGTCAACACGGGCTTTCTGTCTCTACGAAACACCTCCTGAAGGTCGGCGTGCTGTTACAGCCCCGCTGGGACCTTGGTAGCCATACCATTGCAGCCCGGGCGCCCCTGCAACTACTGGAAAAATGACATTTATCGCATAAATGTGTATTTACAAGCTTCGCAAGCTACATGGAGTTTGGCCCTTAGCCAAATTACAAAATACAAAGACAATTATGGCGCTGAGCTACCCTACATAGTGCCTGCGACATAGTCTACACTAATAAGGCATGTCGCAAGCTTTCTTCTAGCTTCAGGACCTACTCGACGACCTCTACAGCCACTGTAGAGGCAGCTGCCACATAGCCACCTCTACTCGAGCTCCAGCAGGTTTCCTGTGGTACCCAGCATCAAGTCTGAGCTTAACCACGAGATTCCAAATGGAGCAAGCTTCAACACCAGCCTTGCCGGGTGGAGCGTCGTGTTCACCATCATCACATCAGGCCTTAGCATGTAAGGCCCGGCGATGCATGTCCTGCTCCATGCTCCACTTGGGTTTCTCAGCGGGACCGGGAGAAGAGGCTCATCGAGTTCTTCGAGCTTTGCAAGCATTCTTGTAGCTCCAAGCATGAACTACATCGACTCTATGCTCTGGTGGGCGGACATAAGTCCCTAGCAGGGAAATATTACTACACAGGCTCGCCATGGTTTTCTTTTGAAGATTGGGTGGTTTGCTTCAAGGCATGGGTACCTATTAATACCCCCAGCACCTGCCCTTTGATCTTATCCGCAAGCCAACTTGCGCGGCGTCCTTATCCTCAAGATTACAGTACCCTCGTGGGACACGTGGTCACTGTTTGCCCGTGGGAGGCATTGGCGCGCCTTTCCCCTACCTGACTGCAAGATTCTGGAGCAGTTTTTTGTCTCTTGTGGGTGAAAGCGACATGTGCTTCACTTGGAAGCCGGCCCGTGACCGTACAGTACACCTATGATTCAGGTTGTGTCAGCCCTGACGTTTGATGACTTCTGCAAGATTCTGGAGCTTTTGTCCCATTGGATTGATCTCACAGAGCACAGTTCTGTTTCCTGAGCAGAAGGCTGTAGGTTCGGACATTTATTTCTTCTTCTTCAGAGCATCAACCCCGCCATTCTGGTCGTCTTACTGCTCGGGGGCAACTACACTAGTGCGTCTTGCGACGCCCTATTTTCTCCAGGTCGCCTCGACCTCATGGAAGCCTGCTTCCACTACTTCTCTGCTCGACCTACCTGTGGTGGGCTTGGCGACCTTTCTAAAGGTCGTGGCAGTTACCTCGTCATACCTGACCTAGTTAGGTCGGTGGTTCTTCAAAGACGACGCCTTGTCTTCACTTCGACCTTATGGCCCTTCGTCCCAGGAGCTCAACGTTCAACTTCGTGCGTGCATCGGAGGGGTTTATCTTTTTTGGATCCCTGTGCACCCTTCACGACCTCGACGGTGCTGCGCCTTCGCTACTCTTCGACACGGCCTCGCCTCGGCCCCTACGCCTACACGTCGATCGGGGGCTTAAGAGACATGGGTACCCATGGGTCCCCACCGACTAGGGTCCCAGAGGTCCCTGACAAGTGGGCCTGACCTTCTAGAAGCCCCGCCGACTTGCAAAGTGGGCCCAACGACCTTATCCGCAACTCCGACTACTCTGGTCGACCTCATCAAGATCCCAGAAGATCCGCGACACTTGGCGTGCAAGTCAAGACGTAGACGCGGCGCGCCGCCTGTAGGGCCGAGTATCGCGGGATACTCCTTGTAATACGGAAGCATATCTTCCCAAATTATAACCGACCCGGACATGGGTCCACCGACCTTGAATGGAAGCCCTAGTCCGTCCTCCCCATATAAGGCGGCCAAGGACTCCATTCAAGGGGACATCTTCATCTTCATCCTCTCGCATAATCCACCACAACTGGACGTAGGGTTTTACTCTCCGGAGGCCTTAACCAGTCCAAACCCTTTGTCTCTCCGTGTTCTTCGCCATACTCGCCTAGTTCCGAGTTCACCACGTGGACTACCACCTACGCTCTTAGGTCCCGATCCTCTCCATTAACCTGCAAACCTCTAGGGTAACCCCCTAGCGGATCTGTCCAGGTCTCACCCCCTGACAGATGTAAAGATTAATCTATAACGTAAAGACAATCTAACTCTAGATTACGTTAAAGAGAGAAGAGAGGTTCACAAGTATGAAGAACGTATGCCCATGGAGTCTAGGTACTTGAAGATGCAATCACCCAAAACATGATAAAACCCCGATCCAATCTATCTAAGTATGTGAACAAAGAACTAGATATTTCCCTTTCCTCGTACATGTCACTACGTGAAGGTAATCGGTACTAACCCTAATGAACACGGTATGTTGACATAATCTACGTGAGCAACCCCAAAAGCATGGTAGCTTGCCTTAAACGTTAAGCATCATCAACAAAGGTATGATAGACATAAGATCCAAACAAGATAGGTGACTACACATCAAGTTCCGTTACAACTCCATGGACAAACGATAACTTTACCCCATCAAGACGCTAGGCATGGCACCGTTGAGCATGGTGGATGCCTCCGATGAAGCTCGTTTCTCGGTGTCTTTCAACTCCGGCGGTGCCGTGGAAGGGCCTCGGCGTCTTCCTTCCTCGTGGTGGCCTCCCTTGACCTCGGCGATGATTCTCTTCAATGCTCACTCCCTTGATCAATCCTCTCCCTTGTGGTTGATCTCCCGAGGCTTCTCTGTTCGTCTCTCGCAAATGGCTCTCTCCACCAATAATTAGGGTTGCATGTACTTATCACCGAAGAAAAGCGGCGGCGATCGACCCCGAATGGGGGTGGGCCGGCCAGCTTGGGCCGACCGGCCTGGGTCATCCCCGGCCTGGTTCGCCTCTGTCTTTTGCCATGTGTCATCTTTCGCACTTTGGGGTTTTCCTCCTTCAGATGTGGGCTTTGGACGTCGTTATCCTCGCGACCAAGTTAATGGGTCTTTACTCATGATCTTCCGATCTTTTCATCTAGGTCCTCGAAGATTCTTCATTGAAGCATATTGGTCCTTGCCACCTTTGGAGGTAAGTTCGCACACGGTCAGAGCTCCTTGATTGACTTGCAAATCGTCCTCCGAACTAAGTGCATCTCCTTGTTGACGACTGTAAAGTGCTACTTTTACACCGTCAATACCTGCATAATATAATGGTAAAAGGATCATCAACACTAGAATAGGGCTTGATACTAACAATTTCCACAAGTGTTGGTGTTTCTGGCTTTTGTTGCAAGACGCACCGAAATACGTGTTAAATGACACAGTTGAGAGCAAGTGCACCAATGGCATAGATATGGCATCATCATGAACAATCACAAATGCCAAATTGGTCTGCACCACTGCGATGGGCTCGTCGAGACGATCGAAATGGATATATCATTTGCCTACTTTGGAGTTCGGATGAAAGAGATATGCACAAGATAACATGTGGGCTCGGTGGGACCCACACCAAGCCACATGGCGACATGTTGTCACACAGGAGTCCACGTGTCCATGACACATCATCGATCCAAAGAAACACACTCTCGACCAATCAGGAGCTAGTACGCGGATTCAAGGGCCCACAACCACGAGATAAATGGCTAAAAATACCGCATGCACCCTCATACCCACCTTGGGACCCACTTGGCAGTCACCTGGACGAAAGGCCATGCAAAGGGAGCTACCCGGGGGTCGGCCGACCCCCCAGGTCGCCCGACCCCATTTTGCGACCCCTCGTGTCACCCTTCCATGTGTCGACTTGTCGTGAAGAAGCAAAGGCGGTTCTAGGTGTGTGCCCGAATATTCCCTCAGGATCCTGCCGGAAAGCTCCTTCTCTTGCAAGCTACTTGGCTTCCACTCCTCTTTGCCACATGTCACCACCCTATTGGTGGCGCCCAAGGCAGCCAAGGGAGCTCCTCCTACCCCCCTTGGCCTATAAATATGAGGAGAGGGGGCTAGAATGGAGATACATCTCATTCCTCCCTCTCTCTCTTTAGAAACACTTGTTTCTCCTCTCATTTGATCTCTCATGGATCAAATGAGTTGAGGGGATGGCTATGTAGATGGTGATGTGGGTGAGATCCCAACTTGTTCTTCATTAGAGCAAAGTGAGCATTCTTGTATTTTCCAATTAGACTAAAGTGATGTTCATGCATGAGTGACATGTTCTTGAGTTCTTCGTTTAGAGGCTCGTGTTCTTCATGAACGCGCTTCCTCGATCTAGTTGACGAACAAGTTACTCACGCTTTTGTGTTTGTTCATAAGTTAGAGGCTCGTGTTCTTCACGAACACGACCCTTGGTCTTTTGTATAAGTGCATAAGTTTGCATTCCGTTTGTGTGAATTATCCCGTTAGATCTTGTTGGGATACATGAATCGGTGACTAGTCGTTCTTCCTCACGCCAATCGATTCAATGATGAGTAAGGTCTAGCTCAACCTCGTGGGTTCGTCGCTCCATATTTATATGGAGTGCTATAGTGTTTCTACGGGATATCAGACGTAGCCGTGCTATAATAGTAATCGGTGGTGTAGACGTGGTGTCTAGACTACGGGTTATCCTTCGAATGCCCTGTATCCCACAGTTTATCTTGGGGTAGGCCGCGGTAGTGACAGCCATTGGACCCTCTGAAATCCCCCACGTTCGGATACAGCGTGTAGGCAACCATTTGCCGTGAACCAACTGTTATAGCCAGGAGGGTCCGGTGTCCGAAGCGAGATTTCTATCTGAGCTTGTTCCCCTCTAGAATCGAGTACCTACAGGAAGCACCCCATCATCTCCCTACCATAGCTGGGGCTTGGTGTCCTTAGACCGTTCATCTAGGATAGAAAGTAGTGCACATCGTTCCTTGGATTCGATACCCTTTGGATTACTCCTTTGGGGAAGTGCTACAGCAGTATTTCCGTGCGCTTGCAGATTCTTTCGTGCCCGTCGGTGTACCTAGGTGGATCTTACGCTCACGCTAGGGGCGCAACTAATGGTGACGTTAAGAAATACCAACAAGCATTTCTGGCGCCGTTGCCGGGGAACGGTTGTTGTATCTATCTTCGAACCTAGAGGTCCTCGTATCTTTTGTTTTTCCTTTTTGTTCTATCTTTACCCCCGTTACCTTTTGAGATGCCTTCCTGTCAAAGCTTCTCTACCTCAAGGGGTGAGTTCGAAGAGCCATCATCATCTTCATCATCTAGCTATGAACTCCCCCCTGGATTTTTAGCCATGGTTCAGGATCGACCATTCTTTGGTGCAATTAATGAAGACCCCTACCTCCATTTGGAGGAATTTGAGGAACTGTGCTCTAGTTTGGCTATGCCAGGCATAACACAGGACACCGTGAGGTGGAAGTTGTTTCCTTTCTCCCTCACAGGAGAGGCGGAACAATGGTACACCCACACTATAGAAAGTGTGAACGGTGATTGGGGAGAACTCTGAGATAACTTTTGCCACTCGTTCTCTCTCATGGAAAGGACGGAGCAATGGTACACTCGTGTAGCTTCTCTTCCAATAAGTATCCTCGATTTCGAGAAATTAGAGGAGGAGTCCCTAGGAGCGGCATGGGCTAGGTTCCTACACCTTTTGGTGTCGACACCTGGTCCATCTTTACCCATCGATGTGTCATTGTACATATTTTGTATGGGTCTAGACATGGATTCTGCCCTCGATCTAGACGTTATTGCTGGAGGTTTGTTTGTGGAAAAAACTCCAATGGAAGGAAGAGAGATCCTAGATTCCCTCTTAGAAAACTCTTATGTCCCTATTGATCACAACAAACCCAACCAAGAATCCGAGTCGAGCCATGAGAGTCCCTCAACATCTAAGTCAGAGTCTTCATTTTCCGAATCCCAAGACTTCTCTGTTGAGCCCTCTCCTGAACCCCGAACGCCAAAGGAATAAGAAATTCAACCATTGGTGTTCACTCGCAAATTCGAGGATGACCCTTCTGAAAACCTTTTAGATACCTCGAATTCTTTTGATGCCCAATCTGGGGAGGAACCTTATTCTGTCCACACTGATCATTCTAGAAATGTTTTAACAGAATCTCCCCTTAGGCCTGCGGTGCCTTCTCTACCTCCTGACCCTCCTGACGAAGCATACCCTTGGGAGGCCATGAGGGAGGAATGGTCAGAGGGAGTGACACGATTTTCTGAGGCAGCTTAGAATAGTTCACCTTCTCTGGTTGTTTCTTGCTCTAGTAGAGGCACTGTCGTAGAGGCCCATTGTAACCCCATCATGGAGGTTAACATTTTGCCATGGCACTTAGCGGAAACTCTTTTGGGCAAAGTCCCGCCAGCACCATCTGACATGCTCATCAAGACTTGTCCCATTAGACATGTTCTTGAATGTCGGGGGATCGCAAGTGCCATGCCGCAGATCATAGACGGGATCGAGGCTTGCTTAGACTTTCACATCTCCGATGTCCTTGATCTCGATCTTCTCCTAGGCCCCCCTCTAGAGCAGCACTTCGATACATCTTTAGGGAGCCTAGATGATAAGCTCAGGGGAGTGAAGGACCGAATAGGTGACCAGAGAGGGGGGAGTGAATGGGAGCCAATAAAAAAGTCTTCCCTAAGGACGAACTCGGCCTATACCCTGATTACCACTCCAAGTACTCGCGCACACCAAAGAAGCCCCAAACAAGGCACACACAAGCCTACAAGAACAAGAGACAAGCCTAAGCGCAAAGAGCGGAAGCACAAGACAAGAATCAAACAACTTAAGCAACTCTGCAAAGCACCTGGCGGACTGTCCGAGGTGACCTGGCGGACCGTCCGCGTGGAGGGCGCGGACCGTCCGAGAGGGCACGGCGGACTGTCCGAAAAAGCAACCCGAACCTCCAAGGGCGCACCGAGAAAAACGGACCGTCCGTGATGGACCCGCGGACCGTCCGCCTCGTCACAGACCGTCCGGCACTTTAGTACGGACCGTCCGCAAACATCGCGCACCAAAAACCAACCGGCTCAACGGATCGAACGAAAGACACGCAAGAACACGTGAAGAACACGAAGAACAGCTGGCTTGTCAGGCACCTCGCGGACCGTCCGCACGGAGGCCACGGACTGTCCTTCAAGTGCGGACAGAGCAGAAAAACGCCCGAGCTTGGGAGTCAACTCTCCAAATCCATCACCGGATCTCCCAAACGGTAAAAGCTCTTGAGACAAGATTTGGGGGAGATGATAAGCAACACAAGATGAAGCTATGCCCCAAAAATCTTGACCTCTAAGCCACTAAATCGCCAGGAATCGCGGATCACACGAACTACCACCAAGAACTCGAATTCCGGCCAAATACTCACGAATCGAAGGCCTTCTCCGGTGTTTGAGGGGTCAAGATCACACACAAAGATGCGCAAGGCATCCACCCATGACCCCTCAAAGAAATCCGAAGGAAAACGCCCTCAAATCCCCGAATCGAGCGAAGAACGAAACTCCCCAAAAATAGCCCCGAAAATGACACGAAAATCACAGAGGACTAGGAGATCACCGCAACGCCGAATGCTTCCATACATCCAGAGGTCAGGGTCTATACAAGAATCTAGCCTAAGGAAAATAGAGGGAAAAGAAACAGTTCAGAGAAATCTACCGGGGGAGAAATCCGTAGAGTCCAAGAGAGAGCGAGATGCCATCCACCTCTCCGCTATTTATACGAAGTCCATCGGAGGGAGGTAAATGACCACACTATCCCTACAACTTGAAATGAAGATACAACCCCTCAGGGGCATTTTGGTCAAGTCTTGATCAGACGGACACGCTTCCACCGCGGCTTCGCTTCACATCGACACAAACCCCACGATCACGCCACGTGCCCTCCACCTCGAAGCTTCCCGAAGCTCCCAGATCACCGTCTCCGTCGCCTCGGGCCTCCGCGCTTAGTTTTGAGGCCTAAACCAAGAAACCGTCCACCGATGGTTTTGTGGGCAAACCTACAAACCCCGCGTGCAAGCTTCGGGCTCCAACCGCTACCTTGCACCGGCCCATGTTCACGACTTCAGCCCGCCAGTCTTGCACCGCACGGCTCGCACTTGACCCCATCGGCCACCGGGTCCATCGAGCCAAGCCTACTTGCCACTCCATCACCCGGAGGCCACCACGGCTAAGGCCTTTCGCGCTTGTTCTTCACCTGCACCGACACGAGTCAAGCCGCAACTTGTACCTGCACACTTAGCCAAGCATCAGTCCACACAACGTTGTTAATCACTCATCACTAAGGAGCGACCCTCCACTGGTCTTCGGACACACCTGGTCCTCAATCTTCCCCTTGATGAGTGCATTGACAACACCCATAGTAACCATGATAGAGAAAAAGAAAAGAAAACAACCACGAAAACAAACCTCCAAAGCAAGTGATCCAAAGCCAAAGAACAAGCGAAAACTCGATCACTCGCCAATCCAAGTCTCGGCCCCCTAAGACAAGGGCAACGGCTCGACACAACTGAGACAAAGTAAAGCTCACAAAGAGCACACCACGAAGCACAAAACTCAGGAAAAAACAAAGGAGAAATCAAAGGAGCTCCCCCTGCACATATGCAAACTCCCCCTGAGCAAATGCAACCTCTTCTTCTCAATTTTTCTCCTCACATGCAACATCTCACAAATGCATACCAAATTTTCACAAAATCTCCCAAAATGCATACAACGTCTCCCCTTTGCATGTATATTCTCCCCCTTGTTGACAATGCATGAATCAAGGTATATGAGACTCTTCCCCTTGTTTTCATGAAAAATGCATGTCAAAGCATATATACAATCTACCAAGCTTCTCAAATATACATAGAGCACAACCAAAATGCTACAAATGAGACATCGAGCAAGCAAAGTATATATGGTGTAGTTAGCACATTGCCATCAAGAAGGTAGAGACATATAAGCATGTCACATGGCTAAAAGCATTTTTTAAGCAATTTTCACAAAGAAACATTCATCTCATGAGGAAGACCCTATCCATACCAATTTGAACACAAATACACTAGATCATCCAAAGTTTACACAAGATCACAAATTCCAATCACAAGATCATTATAAACGCCCACAAGCTACTCAAGTCATGTTAAAGCCACTGAGCCATGTGTCTACTTCTTAAAATGAGACTTCTCATGGTAGACAACATGCTACGGTTTAGCACCCAAGATATGAATATCAAAGCATAAAAACATGATTAGGAGCTCATTTTTCAAGGATAAGGCAATTCATACACCAATTTCATTTTCAAGATTAAACATGGTACATGAAGTGCCTTTGCGGCAAAAAGAAGCTTATGCTCCTCCCAAAGTGAACAAATGGGCTAAACATTTACAATGACAAAGGGTCTTTGACCCCAAGCAAAGAGAATATGATCCTCAAGCACAAACTGAGCATGATATAAGCATTTGAGCACAAATTTAGCAAAGACAAGCATCTACTCATGAGAGACATCAATTTCATCATTTTCACAAACATGAAGCTATCTCAACACAAATATATGGCAAAACCATCAAGAGCATAGCATTCACATCCACCATTTACCAAACATGCACAAGTCTCACATATAGCACATCAGTGATCAATGTATATAAGAGAAGCTTTTCCTAGCACAAGTGATCCAAAGATGGCTTATCCTACCAGGTTTTGTACAGAAAGTAAAATGCATGAATGGAATGCAACAAAATGAGACATATGGCACATATATACATGAGAAGCTCCAAGACTCAGCTAGAAAGGAAAGCACACCCCAAGTTCACCCCGCAAGCGAGTGAAAGTGACTTGGTCAAGTGGTTTGGTGAAAATGTCATCTAGCTGGTCTTGGGTAGGGACATAGGACAAAGATATGTTTCCCTTCTCAACATTGTCCCTCAGGAAATGGTACCTCACTTCTATGAGTTTCGTTTTGGAGTGGAGGACAGGATTTTTGGCTACGCTTATGGCACTGGTGCTATCACAGAAAAGTGGAACCTGGGAACACTCCTCACCAAAGTCGCTCATAGTGTAGGTCATCCAAAGCAGCTAGGAACAACAACTAGCAGCAGCTACATACTCGGCCTCTGTAGTGGACTGGGCTACACTGGATTGCTTGCGAGATGACCAAGAGACCAAAGAAGAACCAAGGAACTGACAACACCCAGAGGTAGACTTGCGGTCCAATCGACACCCAGCGAAATCAGCATCGGAGTACCCGTGAAGTCTGAGTGTCGAGGAGGCAGAGTACCAAAGACCAAACTCAGGAGTGTAGTTCAAGTACCTGAAAATCCGCTTGACGGCCTGCCGATGTGAAGTCCTCGGTGAAGCCTGAAAACAAGCGCACAGACACACGTTGAAATGTATGTCTGGCCTCATCGCCGTCAAGTAGAGGAGGGAGCCGATCATGCTCCGGTACTCCTTCTGGTCCACGGGTTCGCCGTCCTCGTCCGCGTCCAAAGCCGTAGTAGTACTCATCAGTGTAGTCAGCGGCTTGGAGTCGTTCATGCCAAACTTCTTCACCATGTCCCTGGTGTACTTCGCCTGATGTACAAACGTCCCGTCCTTGCACTGTTTGATCTGGAGGCCTAAGAAAAACTGCAGCTCACCCATCATGGACATCTCAAATTCCCTGCTCATGTCATCTGCAAATCTGGCAACAAGATCATGAGAAGAGCCACCAAAGATTATGTCATCCACGTATATCTGAACAATCAAAAGGTCATTCCCATGCTTAAGGAGAAACAGGGTCTTATCAAATGTGCCCATCACAAACCCCTTACTCAGCAAAAACCCTCTCAACTTGCCATACCAAGCTCTAGGTGCCTGTTTCAACCCATAGAGCGCTCTCTGGAGTTTGTAAACACGGTGTGGGTATTTCTCGCTCTCAAACCCCGGGGGTTGCCTCACATACACTTCTTCCTCTATCACCCCATTCAAGAAAGCACTCTTGACATCCATTTGGTACAACTTGAACCCTTTAGCCACGGCAAAGGCTAGAAGGATCCTAATTGCCTCCAAACGAGCCATAGGAGCAAATGTCTCCTCATAATCTATGCCCTCTTTCTGGTTGAACCCCTAAGCCACCAACCTCGACTTGTTTCTCACAACCATCCCATTCTCACCCTCTTTGTTCTTCCACACCCACTTGGTACCTATGGGACGGCAATTTGGTGGTGGATCGACTAACACCCAGACTTGGTTTCTCTCAAAGTTTTTCAACTCCTCATGCATGGAATTCACCCAATTCTCGTCAGACAAGGCGTGTCGAATATCTTTGGGCTCAAACAATGCAACAAAAGCAGAGTGAGCGAAATGAAAAGTGTTCCTTGACATCGACCGTGTAGTGCGTTCATGAAGGTCACCAATGATCGTCGTAGGTGGATGATCCACCTGTACACGCCGGGGAGCCTCTCGCCTGGACACAATCTCCCCCTCAGCAGCAGCCTCCACTCGAACAGCCTCAGTCGTAGTGGGTGTAGGGGATGGTCCATCCTCTATCGTCGTCATAGTAGTGGAAGTAGCGTGTACACGATCAGCCACGGGAGCATCACCACCATCATCGTTGTCGTCTCCATCTCCATCCTTCTCATCCCAAAGATCCTCGCTCCAATCTCCTCGTCACCTGCACATTCAAAAGCAGAAGAGCTACATGGTTGTGTCTCGTCGAAGGTTACCTCGCAAGTCTCCATGATTCGGTTAGTATCAAGGTTGAGCACACGATATGCTCTAGAATGAATTGCATAACCAAGGAAAATACCATCCGAACATCTAGACTCAAACTTATCCAACTTGCCCTTCTTCAGAATGAAACACTTGCAACCAAAAGCTCTAAAGTGACTCACCTTGGGTTGTCGGCCATGCATCAGCTCATAAGAGGTCTTCTTCTTAAAGGCACGAAGGAAGATGCGATTTGAGACATAGCAAGCGGTATTGACCACCTCAGCCCAGAAACGCCTAGGAGTCCTATGCTCATCGAGCATCATCCTGGCCATCTCACAAAGGGTCCGGTTCTTCCTCTCCACTACGCCATTATGGCAAGCAACGTATGGAGAAGAGTACTGATGATCGAGACCAAGATCACTACAAAAGGTATCGAAATGAGAGTTCTTAAACTCCGTGCCATTGTCACTGTGTATAGCTCGAATGGCATCACCATGTCTCTCATTTTTCAACCTCAAGATCAAGTCCCGAACAAAGCCAAATGTCTCGCTCTTATCCTCCAAAAAGAAAACCCAAGAGTACCTCGAAAAATCATCAACAACCACAAGAACATACCACTTTCCACCAGCAGAGCGAACACGAGCTGGCCCAACCAAATCCATGTGCAACAGCTCACAAGGTCGCTCGGTCATGACCGCAGTCAGAGGGGCATGAGAAGCGGCAACCATCTTTTCATGCCGACAAGAAGCACAAACCAAATCCTTCTCGAATTTCAACTTAGGCAATCCTCAGACAAGATCAAGACCACTCAAGCGGGAAAGCAACTCAAAGCTCAAGTGTCCCAACCTCCTATGCCATTTCCAAAGCTCGGCCGAAACGCCAGCAACAAAGCATCGAGGAGGACCAACAGACTGGGAAAAGTCGGCACGAAAGATTTGACCCTCGGGGACGATCGTACAGACAAGATCGCCTCGAGAATCAAGCACATGAGAAGCACCCGACTTAAAACGAACTTCAAAACCTTTGTCAAGTAATTGAGATACTGATAACAGGTTAAAACCAAGTGACTTGACCAAGGCCACACTTCTTAAGGTCACCTTGCTACTCACCTTCACCATACCTTCAGCAAGCACTCGTCCTCTCCCATTGTCCCCGAAAGTGATGTACTCCCTCGTACTCACCGGGGTGAGGCTGGAGAACCACCCACGATCTCTGGTCATGTGTCGTGAGCAACCGGAGTCGATCAACCAAAAATCCTCCAAGCCTCCCACCTGCAATAAAAAACGAGGACGGGAATGAACAAGCGACTCAACACTGGGGTTAGTACCAAAAGAGTCAAACCAGTGCTGAGCCATTTGCTCAAAAGAAGGGTTAGCAAAATCCATCCTACCAAAACCTCTAGGCGGAGCCCTCTCACGCCTACCACCAAAGGACCTGTCACATCTCACTGGAGGAGTACGCGCACCACGAGAGGGAAAACGTGGCCCGTAGTCCATCTGAGACCCAAAGCTCCGATCGTGCCTCCCAAACTCGTAACGGTCACGAGAAGGAGCACGTCGAGCCAACTCACCACGCCCAAACCCAACACGCCTGTCTCTCTGAGGAAACACACCTCCACCTCCACCTCCACGAGTGGGAACTATATGCACATACACCTCACCCCTAGGTAGAGGCCCTCTACAAGGCTCAGGCACACCACGAGAAAGGTGGTACATGTCCTTGTTTGCCATCTCCCTAGCAAACCTCTCATCTCTCTTCCTCCTGAAACAGAACTCATCCTTATACCCATCCCTCCCACAATACTCACAATGGAAGCGGATCGGCTGTGGCTTAGGCGGTGGCTTTTCTGTGGGCTTCTCAACATCTTTCTCTCCAGACTTCCCACCAAAGACACTCCTCTGGGTGCTCACAAACTTGATGGGTTTTTGGTAGTTTTCAGATTTGTGGGGGAACACTGGAGGATCTGGGGTTGTGTCTAGCTTATTTCTGAGATGATTTGGCTTGGGTGCAAATTTGTTCATGGGTGTGATGTGTGGTGGAATAGGAATCTCTCCAGCTTTCTCTTCTCCCTCACCACTCTTCTCACCACACTTGTCAGCCCCCAACACCTGACCATCAAACCTCTTGAACTGGGCCAACATCAAACTCAATTGTGGCTCATGCCCAGACAACCACCCCATCATTTTTCTCAATTCATCATTTTCATCCTGCAGACGATCAACATAGTATGCAAGTTCCATGTTTTTCAAAGCATGCATTTCACAGGTTGAACATGATGTAGGAAGAGGAGCTTTCAATGCTGTCTCAAGAGAAACAATTCTAGTGTGAGATTCATCTAGCCTAGCATGCAAAATAGGACATGAGGTACAAGTTCCTAACAAAGCTGGCCTAGACTTCAATTCATCACACTCAATCCTAACCACATCTAGTTCCTCAAGAGTAGAGGCATGCTTCTCCTTGAGAGCAGTCAAATCAGCAAGAAAAACTGAACAATCACCACAGTCAATTTCATCAGACACCACAGGAGCAGATTTCAAAGCACCTATCTCATTTCTAGCATCCACAAGCAAGGATTCAAGCTCTGCTATCTTATCCTTAGCATCACCTAACAAAGACCTGAATTCCCTCTTCTCCTTGTTGGTCTTTCTAAGCACGTCATCACAGTTATCGAGCAACTCATTGAGCCTAGCATTCTCCTCTAGCAAGAAGTTGGGATCATTTCGTACCTCTTCCTCGGAGTCGGAGTTCAAATCCGAGCTGTGCTTCCCACCCTTCTTGGAATGCGCCATGCCACAAAAGCCTCCTTGTGCGATGAAGCTGAGGCCGGTGAAGTTCTTGCCCGTGGAACGCTTGTCCTTGCGCCGTTCTTGCTCTCCATCGCTGCTCGAGTCGGAAGAAGCATCGCTTGATGTCGAGTCGATGTCGCTTGCTCCAGCCACCATCGCTCGCGTGGTCTTCTTCTTGTGGCCACCACTCTTCTTGTGCCTTCTCTCGCCCTTGTCCTTGTGCTTGTCCTTATAGTTGTTTCGGGAGTGGTGCTTGTTGTAGTCGTGCTTGGGCTTGCCCTTGTAGTCGTTCTTGATCTCCATGGCTTCAGGGCACTCGGTGATGAAGTGCCCGTGCTTCCCGCACCTATATCACATCCCCGAGCTCCGCCTTGCATTCTTGCGGTTCTCGTACATCCGCCCAAACCTCTTGCTCAACAAGGTGAGATCATCCTCACTCAGCACCTCAAAGTCCTCATCTGGCAAGGACACAAGACAAGACAAAGAGAAGCCAACAGAGTTAGCGTTAGTCCTCGATCCTAAGACAAGAGCCAAACTATGAGGATCAGTGGGGCTCTCGCTCTTGGCTCTCAAACCATGATCAACCTCTGAAGACCTGAGCTTGGAGAACAGCTCGTCAAGTGACAGCGTGTCATACACGCTCGACTCCTCAATGGCCTCGACCTTGGCACTCCACACGGACCTATCCAGGGCATGCAAAAGCTTGATAGCTTGATCATGATCCGTGTATGGGAGCAATATCACATTGGCCCTCATGTTGTTGACTATGCTAGTGAAGCGCTGAAACATAGCATCGGTCGACTCACCAGGGAGATGAGTGAAGTTCTCGTACTCTTTCCGGTAAGTGGAAAACATACGGGCTTGCACTTGGGCATTGCCAACATGAGCATTTCTCAACTTGAGCCAAATCTTTCCGGCCACATTCTCTCCGTACACTCGCTCGAACTCCGAGGCACAGAGAGCACGGAACAAGTAATCAACGGCCTTGCTGTTGGCCTCAAACATGTCCCATGTACCTGGAAGTAGAAAGCTGTCAGGGATGACATAATGAGGATTCTGAGTGACCTCCTAGATCAGAGTTCCCTTCCCACACAAAAACGCGCCCATGCGCCTCTCCCACATCGGGTAATTCTTGCCATCAAAGTGCGGAGGACCCGACCCCTTGCCATAATCGCCCATCTTTAGATCTTAGACTGGTTAGAATCAAGAAGATCTGTAACCGGCTCTGATACCAATTGCAGGACCGAATAGGCGACCAGAGAGGGGGGAGTGAATGGGAGCCAATAAAAAAGATTTCGTAAGGACGAACTCGGCCTATACCCCGATTACCACTCCAAGTACTCGCGCACACTAAAGAAGCCCCAAACAAGGCACACACAAGCCTACAAGAACAAGAGACAAGCTTAGGAGCAAAGAGCGGAAGCACAAGACAAGAATCAAACAACTTAAGCAACTCTGCAAAGCACCTGACGGACTGTCCGAGGTGACCTGGCGGACCGTCCACGTGGAGGGCGCGGACCATCCGAGAGGGCATGGCAGACTGTCCGCAAAAGCAACTTGAACCTCCAGGGGCGCACCGAGAAAAACGGACCGTCCCTGATGGACCTGCGGACCGTCCGCCTCGTCACGGACCGTCCGGCACTTTAGTACGGACCGTCCGCAAACATCGCGCACCAAAAACCAACCGGCTCAATAGATCGAACGAAAGACACGCAAGAACACGCGAAGAACACGAAGAACAGCTGGCCTGTCAGGCACCTCGCAGACCGTCCGCACAGAGACCGCGGACTGTCCGCCAAGTGCGGACAGAGCAGAAAAACGCCCGAGCTCGGGAGTCAACTCTCCAAATCCATCACCGGATCTCCCAAACGGCAAAAGCTCTTGAGACAAGATTTGGGGGAGATGATAAGCAACACAAGATGAAGCTATGCCCCAAAAATCTCAACCTCTAAGCCACTAAATTGCCGGGAATCGCGGATCACACGAACTACCGCCAAGAACTCGAACTCCGGCCAAATACTCACGAATCGAAGGCCTTCTCTGGCATTTGAGGGGTCAAGATCGCACACAAAGATGCGCAAGGCATCCACCCATGATCCCCTCAAAGAAATCTGAAGGAAAACACCCTCAAATCCCCGAATCGAGCGAAGAACGAAACTCCCCAAAAATAACCCCAGAAATGACACGAAAATCACAGAGGACTAGGAGATCACCGCAATGCCGAATGCTTCCATACATCCAGAGGTCAGAGTCTATACAAGAATCTAGCCTAAGGAAAACAGAGGGAAAAGAAGCAGTTCAGAGAAATCCACTGGGGGAGAAAGCCCTAGAGTCCAAGAGAGATCGAGATGCCATCCACCTCTCCACTATTTATATGAAGTCCATCCGAGGGAGGTAAATGACCACACTACCCCTACAACTTGAAATGAAGATACAACCCCTCAATGGCATTTTGGTCAAGTCTTGATCGGACGGACACGCTTCCACCGCGGCTTCGCTTCACATCGACACAAACCCCGCGATCACGCCACGTGCCCTCCACCTCGAAGCTTCCCGAAGCTCTCGGATCACCGTCTCCGTCACCTCGGGCCTCCGGGCTTGGTTTTGAGGGCCAAACCAAGAAACCGTCCACCGATGGTTTTGTGGGCAAACCGACAAACCCCGCGTGCAAGCTTCGGGCTCCAACCGCTACCTTGCACCGGCCCATGTTCACAACTTCAGCCTGCCAGTCTTGCACCGCACGGCTCGCACTTGACCCCATCGGCCACCAGGTCCATCGAACCAAGCCTACTTACCACTCCATCACCCGGAGGCCGCCACGGCTAAGGCCTTTCGCACTTGTTCTTCACCTACACCGACACGAGTCAAGCCGCAACCTGTACCTGCACACTTAGCCAAGCATCAGTCCACACAACATTGTCAATCTCTCATCACTAAGGAGCAACCCTCCACTGGTCTTCGGACACACCTGGTCCTCAGGGAGTCGCTTCTGCCTCTGCTACCCCTTGTCCAGGACATCCTATGGCAAAGCCTCTTCCCAGAAAAACCCACTCGAGAAGACGACGAGTATATCTCCGTTTGTGTCATCCAAGCTTGTTCTCATTGAGGGTGTAGAGCCTTCTACTCCCCATGAGTACGACTCGGAAGACTCTCTTCACCTTTGTGAAGGCGAACGATCATCACCACTCTCGACCGAGTTTCAGCCTCTTCCCGCTGGCCCGTATCATGTTGCTTTCGATCATGGTCAAGATTCAACATCGAGCCTCCACGATGCATCTCTTGAGATAGAGAACTCATGGGCCATGGAATTTTGTGATGCACCACATGAACCATGCTTGCATCATGCCTATCCAGAGCCGGCCATGCTGAGTGCACTAAGCACACATGAGGATTGCAACCACCTTCTGGTCCTCTTTTGCAAAATGTTTAGAAGGTTGATTGTGGATGCATATGTCTATCATAAGCATATCAGATTTCGTGTGTGCACTGCGGCACTAACCTTGCAGCTGAAGCTTCACTGATACATCAAGGATTAGTGGTGAGATGGGAATGACACCACCAACGATAGCTGCAAGATGAAGTTCCCATGGTCGAGCTTATGACCTTAAATAAACAAAGCACTACCAGGAGATAGCCTGGATTAGCATAGGTTTTATTTCCCTTTTTGAATAAAAGCAAGAACATGTTTTTAGGATAAGTTGTCCTTCGGGTATTTTTGGTCACTAACCTTTCAGGTGGAGATTGAAAAGAAAGATGGATAGTGATGCCTACGAACATGTGAGCCACATCAGCTGCAACACCTAGATCAGCTTTGGTGAGGGAACATTTACAAAAGGAAACTTGATCTCCACACACTTGAGTTTTGTTGCCTAGCAATGCAAACTTCAAGTGTGGGGGAGGTATGTGAGCATCATGAGTAAAGTTCCACCTCTACCAAATCTTATCCTGGTGTGGTAATGATGTCAGCTCTTGCATCTTGCCCACTAGCTAGGTAAGTCCTGCTTTTGACATTAAACAAAGCCCTTTCGGGAGGCTTCCCGAGGTTCACCATCTTATGCTCATGATTATGTCCCTTTTGAAAATAGCTTGATCATGCTTAAATGCTTCCTTTATCAGTGTCCGTATAACTTGGTTTGAATGTATGGTCGACACTCATTCATAGGTTGTTTTAAATTAAGCATGGTGCTTAGGTTAAAATTTGTCTTCTTCAGTCAAAACAAGGCAAGGCATGGTGTCGAGTTTTGATTGATGAACCTCAGAGTTATATTTTTCATAGATCTTGGTTGCATATTTGTTGACTAACCCCTGCAGAAAATTGTCAAATTCAAATGGGTAAGTCATTGAGCTAAATTCAAATGGGAAGGTAAGTTGAGGTGTCGGATTCATGTTGCACAACATGCAAAGGTGGTACATATGACCTCTCAAAGGTCCAAGGTAAGTATATTCTCCTTTGTGTATGAAGTGTAATATTGGTCTAACCCTTTCGAGCAAATGACACGGTGACAATAAAATAAAAAAACCAAAAATATTTGCTTTTGAATAAAGGCTCTATGGTTCTTGAACCAGTAGAGTCCATCTTTTGTTTCCACTTTTGCTTGAAGAACAGCACCAGTACAAGCACCAGTGTGGGGGGAGCTCTCTCAAGCTCATCATCAACATATCCACTTGAGAACTCCCACACAAAGGGTTGCACGACATCGACTACGCCTTCATGACAAGAGCAAGGTAAACCGGAGTGAGCCGACTGCCTTTTGGCCAACCGAATCACCACTGGTCTCCCTTGTTCCTCATATCCTTCAGGAGCGATGGTACGTGCACCCTTCATCTCACTCTCTACCTATGAGTTTGAATGATCCTCAATTCTTATCCAATAAATGAAACTCAAATATCGGTGTTTTGTTTGCTCTCCATGATTCCTGTGGTTGGCTTGCATATGTTTTATTCCTTACATATTATCTTGATGCTTGTGAACAAATATCATTAGGGAACTCATGATTATCTAAGTAGTTGATGTTTGTGATATGGTTTGATCATATGATCTTCGCTCTAAATGTCTGAGTGCTTGGGAATTTTATTTGAAAAATCATAAAACCCTTTGCAAAGCTCCTCTTTGATATGCCACAGTCCTACCAAAGCCATATGATGCTACTAGTTGAAAACCTTATACTCATATGCTGCTTGTTATTGCATTGAGTTTTGTCAAATTCTGTGACCCTTGTGGGAATTCTCTTCACTACTTTCATGATCAAGATTCATGTGCACACCACCATTTTTCTCTTGCTATGCTTCTACACTAGAAGTTAGCATTGTCTCATTCATCCATTCCACAAAATAAAGCTCCATGCATTGTTCCATGATTTATCCCTCTCCAAATATCTCTAAAAAGAGATTGGGCTATAAAAAGAGAGAGAAAGACATGCTCAAAAAGCATGATCTAAAAAAAGAGAAAAGAAAGATAGCCCATATCTCGAAAATTTCAAAAAGGAGAGCGGAGAAAATCATGCAAAAAGGAGTTCCATAACTTAGATGGTAATAACTAGTACCTATTCCGGGGCTAGTGTCCACCTTACCATCTACCAACACTCATCATATACGTATGGTAATATCTAGCACCCATTCCAGGCCTAGTATACACCTTACCATACCCATCATATCCATGCACGTGCACATCTTGATCTGATTGTATGAATTGCTTTTCTCTTGGATCCAGTCTTTTACTTTGCAATATATGTGATGCAAGTATGCTTTATCATTCATACCTACCCTGAGCTCCACATAAGCTATCATTAGAAGTAGGATGAATAAAGGTAGTTTAATGCCTTGGTGAGGACATATATACACTGAGCGATTGTTGGGTATTTTAGCACCACACGAAATAAATCCGCAAGCGCACAGATACCATTGTAGCTTTCACCTCAGAGTATTCCAAGGGTATCGAATCCAAGGGAACAGTGTGCACTAACTTCGTACTAGTCAGTCCAAGGACACACCCAGATAAAAGGCAAGGATAGAGAGGATTCTTAAAGATAGCACTATAGATGAGATTAAAGGTCGATCTCTAGATAGAACTTGGCTTAGGGTACCGATAGCCCTGACTTAACAGGCGACTCCGGTACGCGGATCTATGTGGAACGGAGCTCTGACTATATCCAGCTGCAGAGGATTAATGAGGGCCAGACGGGCTGTCACCACCACCTGGACTGCCTGTACCTAACCTTGGGATAAGCTGAACGAATGATAACCGGTAGCGTGACACAACGTCTATGCTGTGGTTACTGCAATAGCCAACGGACTACGACACTCTGTACTTATAGAACTACGACCACGGAAGAGAACTGATCTCACTCACTATAGGTACTACTAGCTTATACTAAAGGCATGCAGGAGAGCACTTGGCCCCGTACTATGCTTCCGACGTATACGAATGACTTGCAACAGACGAACGCATAAACCCAGGATCTACGCACCAGCCGAGGAAAAAGTCTACTCATGCAACCTCGCATGAACTATTAGAAAGGAATCATGAACGCACTTTATTCTAATCAGAGCATGCAAGCACATCCACTTTATTCTAATAGACAAGGCATACACACAGGATACAAACTTGTGCACCTAATCAACTAGATCGAGGAGGCATGTTCGTGAAGAACACGTGCCTCTAAATGATGAACAGGTGAAGAACACAAGAACATATCACTTGCACTTTGGTCTAAATAGAAAATGCAGAAATACTCATTTTACTCTAATTGAAGAACGAGCATCCATAGAGGTACATCCCTTTCACTCTCTCCCTAACTTTGATCTAACCAACTACTCCACACTTACACTCTAGAAGGAGGAGAGGAGAGCCTCTCCTCTCAAGAGAGAAAATGAGAGAGGAGGAGAGGAGTTGTGTGTCCCTATTCTAACCCCCTCACCTTCTATTTATAGGGGGAGTGAGCACCCTTGAAGAGCACTTGGGAGGCATGGTTTGCCTTGGGAGAGTGGCTTTCCTCCTTATTTTTGTGGACCCAAGCATCATCCGGGGGTTTAAGGCGGTAACTGAGTGGATAACGCCCCAAATCGCCTCTAGGAGATCACCAGGAGTTGACACGTGGAAGCTAGGCTCGAATGGCGACAACACAGGGTCGGCCGACCCAGGGGGTCGGCCGACCCCCTTTCACCGCAAAATGGCCCTAGCTTTCTCTGGGTTGCTCCTTAGTGGGTCCTTGGTCCTGTCCTAGGTGTACGCGCAAAACTAAGGCGGTTTGCCTCCTCTGGTGGGCCCTTCGATCCATGTGCTCTCTTCTGATTGGCTAGAGTTGTGCTTCTTTGCTTGGTGGGTCCATGGATCCATGTGAAGCCTATGTGGTAGCCTCTCATTGGTTGGTGCTGGGTTGCTTGGATCCATAGGGTGTGCTTTCTCTCATCTAATGAGCTGAAACACCTGCATTCAAATATTCATCTACACTCGTGGAACTTGTCAGTATAAAGTCCTATTCTAGTGTTGATGATGACTTTTCATTCATTTTATGCAGGAGTTGACGGCATAAAAGTAGCACTTAACAGCCATCAACAACACCCCCACACTTGACCTTTGCTCGTCCCGAGTAAAGGGGAACAGATCAAGGTGAGACATGATATCCAAAGGTATGGGTGCTAGATATTACCATACCTATGATGAATGTTGTGGTGATGGTAAGGTGGACACTAGGCCCGGAGTGGGTGCTAGTTATTTCCATCAAATTTTGGAACTCCATTTTGCATGATTCCATCTCTCTCCTTTTCTTCTTTCTTTTGAACATGGGCTATCTCTTTTTTTCACCTTTTTTTTCATGCTTTGAGCAATTTTTTTTGACTCATGCCTTGAGCATGGTTTTTTTTTCTTGCATAGCCCATGTCTCTTTTTCAAGAATACTTTTGGAGAGAGAGGTCACACCACACACGGAGCTTTATTTTTTATGAAATGGATTTATGATACAATGCTAACTTCCAGTGTAGAAGCAGAGCAAGGGGATATGGAGTGCACATGAATCTTGATCATGAAAGCATGAAAAGAATTCTCACAAGGGTCACAACAATTTGATAAAGCTCAATGTAATAACAAGCAGCATATGAGTAGAAGGTTTTCAACTAAAAACTTCATATGGCTTTGGTAGAACAGTGGCATATCAAAGAGGAGCTTTGCAAAGGGTTTTTATGATTTTTCAAATAAAATTCCCAAGCACTCAAACATTCAGAGCGAAGATCATATCATCAGACCATATCACAAACGCCAACTACTTAGATAAGCATGAGTTCCCTAATGAAATTTGTTCACAAGCATCAAGATGATGAGTAAGGAATAAAACATATGCAAACCAACCACAGGAATCATGTAGAGCAAGCATAGCACCAACGACTGAGTTTGATATAAGGGATATGAATTGAAATTCATTCGAACTCATGGATAAAGGAGAGTGAGGTAGAGGGTGCACATACCATCGCTTTTGAAGGATAAGAGATCAAGGAAGACCAGTGGTGATTCGGCTAACCATAAAGCGGCTGACTCACTCTAGTTTACCTTGCTCTTGTCATGAAGGCGTAGTCGATGTTGTGCCGCGCCTGTGTGGGAGTTCTCGAGTGAATATGTCGATGATGAGCTCGAGAGAACTCCCCCACACTAGTGGTTGAATCTGGTGCCGTTCTTCAAACGACAAATGAAAACAAAGGATGGACTCTACTGGTTCGAGAACCATAGAGCCTTTATTCAAATTCAAATATTTTTGTTGTTTTTTTATTGTCACCATGTCATTTACTCAAGAAGGGTTAGACCAAGGTTACACATTATATACGAAGGGGAATATACTTACCTTGGACCTTTGAGAGGTCATATGTACCACCTTTGCATGATGTGCAACATGAATCTGACACCTCATCTCACCTTCCCATTTGAATTTAGCTCAACGACTTACCCATTCAAATTTGACAATTCTCTGCAGGGGTTAGTCAGCATACATGCAACCAGCATCTATAAGGATATAACTCTAAGGTTCATCAGTCAAAACTCGACACCATGTCTTGTTTTGACTGAAGGAGATAGTTTTAACCTAAGCACCATACTTAATCTAAAACAATCTATGAATGCACATCCAGGACATAAGCATTCAAACCAGAGCATATGGACAAAGATAAAGGAAACATGCATGCATGATCAAGCTGTCATCAACAAGGGACATAAGCATGAGCATAAGACGGTGAACCTCGGGAACCTCCCGGAAGGGTTTTGTTTAATGTCAAAAGCAGGACTTACCTAGCTAGTGGGCAAGATGCAAGAGCTGACATCATCGCCACACCAGGATAAGATTTGGTAGAGGAGGAACTTTACTCAGGATGCTCACATACCTCCCCCACACTTGAAGTGTGCATTTCTAGGCAACAAAACTCAAGTGTGTGGTGATCAAGCTTCCTTTTGTAAATGTTCCCTCACCAAAGCTTATATAGGTGTTGTAGCTGATGTGGCTCACATGTTCGTAGCCATCACCTATCCATCTTTCTTTTCAATCTTCACCTGAAAGGTTAGTGACCAAAAATACCCGAAGGACAACTTATCCTAAAAACATGTTCTTGCTTTTATTCGAAAAAGGGAAATAAAACCTATGCTAATCCAGGCTATCTCCTGGTAGTGCTTTGTTTATTTAAGGTCATAAGCTCGACCATGGGAACATCATCTTGCAGCTATCATTGGTGGCGTCATTCCCGTCTCACCACCAATCCTTGATGTATCAGTGAGGCTTTAGCTGCAAGGTTAGTGCCACAGTGCACAGACGAAATCTGATATGCTTATGATAGACATATACATCTACAACCAACCTTCTGAACTTTCTAGAAAAGAGGACCATAAGGTGGTTGCAGCCCTCATGCGTGCTCAGCGCACTAAGCATGTCTGACTCTAGAGGGACATGATGCGAGCATGGTCTGTATGGTGAATCAACAATGAAACAACCATGCTCGGGTGTGGAATCCTTTCCTCCGGACTCCAGAGTCAGTGCCTCAGAAGGTTCCATGGCCCATGAATTCTCCATCTCCAGAGAGTCATCGTGGAAGCTCAACGTTGACTCTCGATTATGATCGAAAGCAACATGATACAGGCCAGCGGGAAGAGGCTGAGACTCGGTCGAGAGTGGTGACGATCGTTCGCCTTCACAAAGGTGAAGAGAGTCTCCCGAGCCACCCTGATGAGGGGTAGAACATTCTACAACCTCAATGATAATGGGCTCGGATGATGCGAACGGAGATGTATGCATCATCTTCTCGAGCGGGTTTTTCTGGGGAAAAAGCCTTGCCATGGGATGTCCCGGACAAGGAGTAGCAGTGGCAGAAGCGACTCCCCTAAGCTTATCATCTAGGCTCCCTAAAGATGTATCGAAGAGCTACTTTAGAGGGGAGCCTAGGAGAAGATCGAGATCAAGGACATCGAAGTTGTGAAAGTCTAAGCTAGCCTCGATCCCGTCTATGATAAGCGACACGGTACTTGCGATCCCCCGACATTCAAGAACACATCCAAACGGACCGGTCTTGAGGAGCATGTCGGATGGTGCTAGTAGGACTCTGCCCAAAAGAGTTTCCGCTAAGTGCCATGGCAAAATGTTAACCTCCATGATGGGGTTACAATGGGCCTCTAAGCAAGGGACACTCCTTCTGACCATTCCTCTCTCGTAGCCTCCTCAGGATATGCTTCATCAGGAGGATCAGGAGGTCGATGAGGCACCGCAGGCCTAAGGAAAGGTTTTGTCGAAAGATTTCTAGAATGATCGGTGTGGACAGAATAAGGATCCTTCCCTAATTGGGCATCAACATAATTCAAGGTGTCTGAAGGAATTCTAGATGGGTCATCCTCGAATTTGCAAGTGAACACCGAAGGTTGAATTTCTTCTCCCTTTAGTGTTCGGGGTTCAGGAGAGGGCTCAGCAGACAAGTCTTGGGATTCAAAATATGAAGACTCGGACTTGGATGTTGAGGGACTCTCATGGCTCGACTCGGATTCCTCTCGGTAGGATCTGGGATCGACTTCGAAGTAGGAATCTAGGAAACTCCAACCTTCAGCCGGTTCCCTCTCAAGAAATAGCTTTCCGAAGTCAAGACGACAGACAGACCTTTTGTTGAGACCATCATAAAAATTGCGAAGCAACTGAGAATCAGGTATCGACAAGGGTGGTCCATAATACACTAAGCGTGTAAATCTAGCCCAGGCCATGTCTATCGTTTCCTTCTCTTTTTGTTGAAAACAATGGATATCTTCCCGTAAAGCAGCAACACGAGATGGAGGAAAGAACTCAAGACAAAACTTGTCCCTAAGCTCTCCCCAACTATCGTTCATGCTACCTACGATATATGTGTACCATTGCTCCACCTTCCCTACAAGAGAGTACGGAAACAACTTCCACTTGAAGGTATCCAACGTCATACCCATAGTGTAGATAAGAGAACACAAGTTCTCAAAGTCACGAAGATGGTCATATGGGTTTTCGCTCAATAGACCAGAGAAGATAGTGTACTGAACGACATCGATAGTCGCAGGGAGAGGCTCACAGCCAGATGTGAGAAAAAGGCGCACCGAAGGTGGTGGCTCTGGGAGCTCATCCCTGGTGGTAGTGATGCTTTTACAGGAAAGCTTCACCATGGGTAGCGGGGGTAAAGGTAGAAGGAAAGAAACAAAAGGATATCTGATGGGTAACGGGGGTGAAGGTAGAAGAAAACGAAAAAGATAAATACGAGGACCACTAGGTTCGAAGATAGATACAATAACCGTTCCCCGGCAACGGCACCAGAAAGCTTGTTGGGTATTTTAGCACCACACGAAATAAATCCGCAAGCGCACGGATACCGTTGTAGCTTTCACCTCAGAGTATTCCAAGGGTATCGAATCCAAGGGAATAGTGTGCACTAACTTCGTACTAGTCAGTCCAAGGACACACCCAGATAAAAGGCAAGGATAGAGAGGATTCCTAAAGATAGCACTATAGATGAGATTAAAGGTCGATCTCTAGATAGAACTTGTCTTAGGGTACCGATAGCCCTGACTTAACAGGCGACTCCGGTACGCAGATCTATGTGGAACGGAGCTCTGACTATATCCAGCTGCGGAGGATCAATGAGGGCCAGACGGGCTATCACCACCATCTGGACTGCCTCTACCTAACCTTGGGATAAGCCGAACGAATGATAACCGGTAGCATGACACAACGTCTACGCTGTGGTTACTGCCGTAGCCAACGGACTACGGCACTCTGTACTTATAGAACTACGACCACGGAAGAGAACTGATCTCACTCACTATAGGTACTACTAGCTTATACTAAAGGCATGCAGGAGAGCACTTGGCCCCGTACTATGCTTCTGACGTATACGAATGACTTGCAAGAGATGAACGCATAAACTCAGGATCTACGCACCAGCAGAGGAAAAAGCCTACTCATGCAACCTAGCATGAACTATTAGAAAGGAATCATGAACGCACTTTATTCTAATCAGAGCATGCAAGCACATCCACTTTATTCTAATAGACAAGTCATACAAACAGGATACAAACTTGTGCACCTAATCAACTAGATCGAGCAGGCGTGTTCGTGAAGAAAACGTGCCTCTAAATGATGAACAGGTGAAGAACACAAGAACATATCACTTGCGCTTTGCTCTAAATAGAAAATGCAGAAATACTCACTTTACTCTAATTGAAGAATGAGCATCCATAGAGGTACATCCCTTTCACTCTCTCCCTAGCTTTGATTTAACCAACTACTCCACACTTACACTCTAGAAGGAGGAGAGGAGAGCCTCTCCTCTCAAGAGAGAAAATGAGAGAGGAGGAGAGGAGTTGTGTGTCCCTATTCTAGCCCTCTCACCTTCTATTTATAGGGGGAGTGAGCACCCTTGAAGAGCACTTGGGAGGCATGGTTTGCCTTGCGAGAGTGGCTTTCCTCCTAGTTTTTGTGGACCCAAGCATCATCCGGGGGTATAAGGCGGTAACTGAGTTGATAACGCCCCAAACCGCCTCTAGGAGATCACCAGGAGTTGACACGTGGAAGCTGGGCTCGAACGGCGACAACACAGGGTCGGCCGACCTAGGGGGTCGGCCGACCCCCTTTCACCACCAAATGGCCCCAGCTTTCTCTGGGTTGCTCCTTAGTGGGTCCTTGGTCCTATCCTAGGTGTACGCGCAAAACTAAGGCGGTTTGCCTCCTCTGGTGGGCCCTTCGATCCGTGTGCTCTCTTCTGATTGGCTAGAGTTGTGCTTCTTTGCTTGGTGGGTCCATGGATCCATGTGAAGCCTATGTGGTAGCCTCTCATTGGTTGGTGCTGGGTTGCTTGGATCCATAGGGTGTGCTTTCTCTCATCTAATGAGCTGAAACACCTGCATTCAAATATTCATCTACACTCGTGGAACTTGTCAGTATAAAGTCCTATTCTAGTGTTGATGATGACTTTTCATTCATTTTATGCAGGAGTTGATGGCATAAAAGTAGCACTTAACAGCCGTGAACAGTGATCCGAGAGAATCAAATGAGGAGCTAAGCAAGGTTTGTTTTGAAAATTTATTGCAAAACCCCAAGTTACTTAACATGATGAGCAGGAGTGATTTGAATCATGACCGTTCCATCCTTCAACTACCCAAGATAGCATGATAGATACTTCAGAGTTCACAAGTACAAGGTATGGTTTAGAATATCTCTTATGCTCGCTTCATACCTTTGGATATCATGTCTCACCTTGATCTGACTCCCTTCACTCGGGACGAGCAAAGGTCAAGTGTGGGGGAGTTGTTGACGGCTGTTAAGTGCTACTTTTACACCGTCAATACTTGCATAATATAATGGTAAAATGATCATCAACACTAGAATAGGGCTTGATACTAACAATTTCCACAAGTGTTGGTGTTTCTGGCTTTTGTTGCAGGACGCACCGAAATACGTGTTAAATGACACAGTTGAGAGCAAGTGCACCAATGGCATAGATATGGCATCATCATGAACAATCACAAATGCCAAATTTGTCTGCTCCACTGCGATGGGCTCGTCGAGACAATCGAAATGGATATATCATTTGCCTACTTTGGAGTTCGGATGAAAGAGATATGCACAAGATAACATGTGGGCCCGGTGGGACCCACACCAAGCCACATGGCGACGTGCTGTCACACAGGAGTCCACGTGTCCATGACATATCATCAGTCCAAAGAAACACACTCTCGACCAATCAGGAGCCAGTACGCGGATTCAAGGGCCCACAACCACGAGATAAATGGCTAAAAATACCGCATGCACCCCCATACCCACCTTGGGACGCACCTGGCAGTCACCTGGACGAAAGGCGACACGAGGGGAGCTACCCGGGGGTCGGTTGACCCCCCAGGTCGCCCGACCCCATTTTGCGGCCCCTCGTGTCACCCTTCCACGTGTCGACTTGTCGTGAAGAAGCAAAGGCGGTTCTAGGTGTGTGCCCGAATATTCCCTCAGGATCCTGCCGGAAAGCTCCTTCTCTTGCAAGCTACTTGGCTTCCACTCCTCTTTGCCACATGTCACCACCCTATTGGTGGCGCCCAAGGCAGCCAAGGGAGCTCCTCCTATCCCCCCCCCCCTTGGCCTATAAATATGAGGAGAGGGGGCTAGAATAGAGATACATCCCATTCCTCCCTCTCTCTCTTTAGAAACACTTGTTTCTCCTCTCATTTAATCTCTCATGGATCAAATGAGTTGAGGGGATGGCTATGTAGATGGTGATGTGGGTGAGATCCCAACTTGTTCTTCATTTAGAGCAAAGTGAGCATTCTTGTATTTTCCAATTAGACTAAAGTGATGTTCATGCATGAGTGACATGTTCTTGAGTTCTTCGTTCGTTCATCATTTAGAGGCTCGTGTTCTTCATGAACGCGCTTCCTCGATCTAGTTGACGAACAAGTTACTCACGCTTTTGTGTTTGTTCATAAGTTAGAGGCTCGTGTTCTTCACGAACACGACCCTTTATCTTTTGTATAAGCGCATAAGTTTGCATTCCGTTTGTGTGAATTATCCCGTTAGATCTTGTTGGGATACATGAATCGGTGACTAGTCGTTCTTCCTCACGCCAATCGATTCAAAGACGAGTAAGGTCTAGCTCAACCTCGCGGGTTCGTCGCTCTGTATTTATACGGAGTGCTATAGTGTTTCTACGGGATATCAGACGTAGCCGTGCTATAGTAGTAATCAGTGGTGTAGACGTGGTGTCTAGACTACGGGTTATCCTTCGAATGCCCTGTATCCCACGGTTTGTCTTGGGGTAGGCCGCGGTAGTGACAGCCATTAGACCCTCTGAAATCCCCCACGTTCGGATACAGCGTGTAGGCAACCATTTGCCATGAACCAACTGTTATAGCCAGGAGGGGCCGGTGTCCGAAGCGAGATTTCTATCCGAGCTTGTTCCCCTCTAGAATCGAGTACCCACAGGAAGCACCCCATCATCTCCCTACCATAGCTGGGGCTTGGTGTCCTTGGACCGTTCATCTAGGATAGAAGGTACTGCACATCGTTCCTTGGATTCGATACCCTTTGGAATACTCCTTTGTGGGAAGTGCTACAGCGGTATTTCCGTGCGCTTGCGGATTCTTTCGTGCCCGTCGGTGTACCCAGGTGGATCTTACGCTCACGCTAGGGGCGCAACTAGTGGTGATGTTAAGAAATACCAACACTCCTCTCATTTAGCACATGAATTCCTACAAAAACACTATACTCCAAAATGCACATCCAACGGTGAACTTTTTATATCATTAGTATGCCTAGTGACGGGTTAGTTCCAAAATGATATCAAAACTATAACATAACAAGTGTTCTTGGTTGACGGAAATCGACCGCCAACATCCTCCCACGCTTACATCTTGCTCGTCCTCGAGCAAGTTTATCCAAGGAGTTGAAATATGCTTCGTGTTGGGTATTTTAGCGTCACATGAAATAAATCTGCCAGCGCACGGATACCGTTGTAGCTTTCACCATAGAGTATTCCAAGGGTATCAAATCCAAGGGAACGTGTGTGCACTAACTTCATACTAGTCGGTCCAAGGACACACCCAGATAAGAGGCAAGGATAGAGAGGATTCCTAAAGATAGCACTATAGATGAGATTAAAGGTCGATCTCTAGATAGAACTTGGCTTAGGGTACCGATAGCCCTGACTTAACAGGCGACTCCGGCACGCAGATCTATGTGGAACGAAGCTCTGACTATATCCAACTGTGGAGGATCAACAAGGAGCAGACGGGCTATCACCACCACCTGGACTGCCTCTACCTAACCTTGGGATAAGCCGAACGAATGATAACCGGTAGCGTGACACAACATCTACGCTGTGGTTACTGCCGTAGCCAACAGACTACGACACTTTGTACTTATAGAACTACGACCACGGAAGAGAACTGATCTCACTCACTCTAGGTACTACTAGCTTATATTAAAGGCATACAGGAGAGTACTCAACCACGTACTATGCTTCCAACGTATACGAACGACTTACAGCAGACGAACGCATAAACCCAGGATCTACGCACTAGCAGAGGAAAAAGTCTACTCATGCAACCTAGCATAAACTATTAGAAAGGAATCACGAACACACTTTATTCTAATCAGAGTATGCAAGCATATCCACTTTATTCTAAAAGACAAGTCATACAAACAGGATACAAACTTGTGCACCTAATCAACTAGATTGAGGGGGCGTGTTCGTGAAGAACACGTGCCTCTAAATGATGAACAAGCGAAGAACACAAGAACATATCACTCAAGTATGAACAACACTTTAGTCTAAATAGAAAATGCAGAAATACTCACTTTACTCTAATTGAAGAACGAAGCATCCATGGAGATACAAATCACTCTCTCACTCTCCTACTCTCTAATCTACCAAGGAGAGGCCTCTCCTTTGAAGGGAAGCTCTCATCCTTGGGTGAGATAGTGTGTCTCAAATGGGAGCCCCTCCCCTCCTATTTATAGAGGAGGGGGTGACTTGCCAAGAGACCAAATGTTCTCCAAGATGTGCAGCCATCCTTGGGCGCCACCAATAGGAGAGCGACATGTGGCGAGGTATCTTGCAATGTACTCTTCTCCAGCTTCCAGGGGAAGGAACCAAACCGACCTTGTACCGGCCATTCAACGGGCGCCATGTCACCAATCCACCCCGGAACGTTGCAAGGGATCAACCAGGAGGCACCACGTGGAAGCAGATGGCGAATGGAGACCAAAAGGGTTCGGCCGAACCTAGGTTCGGCCGACCCTAGCCCACCTCCTTTTGGCTCGTGCTTTCTCTGGGTGACTGATATGTGGTCCCTTATGACGGTTCCAGGTGCATGCCGAGTTTTGAGGTGGTTTGGGTCTCTGGTGGGCCCCTGGATCCTTGTGCTGCACAGTGGCGGTGTCTGATTCGCTGGGAGTTGCTTCACATGGATTGATAAGGTGTCATGGACACATGGCATCCAATGTGGCACACGTCGCCATGTGGCCTGGTGTGGGTCCCACCGAGCTCACAAGATATCGGGAGTATGATCTTGTCTTGTGCATATCTCTTTCATCCGGACTCAGTAGACAAATGATATATCCATTTCGATCGTCTCGACGAGCCCGTCGCAATGGTGCAGTCCAAATTGGCATTTGAGATTGTTATGGATGATGTCTTATATAAGCCATTGGATCACTTGCTCTCAATTATATCATTTATCACGTATTCTGGTGCATCCTGCAACAAAAGCTAGAAACACCAACACTTGTGGAATTTGTCAGTATAAAGCCCTATTCTAGTGTTGATGATCACTTTTCATTCATTTTATGCAGGAGTTGACAGCATAAAAGTAGCACTTAACAGCCGTCAACAACACCCCCACACTTAACCTTTGCTCGTCCCGAGTAAAGGGGAACAGATCAAGGTGAGACATGATATCCAAAGGTATGAAACAAGCATAGGAGATATTCCAAACCATACCTTGTACTTGTGAACTCTGTGGAGTGTCTATCATGCTATCTTGGGTAGTTGAGGAATGGAACGGTCATGAATCAAATCACTCCTGCTCTTTATGTTAAGCAGCTTGGGGTTTTGCAATAAATTTTCAAAACAAACCTTGCTTAGCTCCTCATTTGATTCTCTCATGTCGCTCAATGTGTATATATCCTCACCAAGGCATTAGACTTGCCTTTCTTTCACCCTACTTCTAATGATGGCTATATGTGGAGCTCAGGGTAGGGTAAAAGATAAAGCATACTTGCATCACATATATTGCAAAGTCAAAAACCGGATCCAAGGAGAAATCAAGTCATACAATCGGATCAAGATGTGCACATGTATGGATGTGATGGATATGGTAAGGTGGATACTAGGCCCGGAATGGGTGCTAGATATTACCATATATATGATGAATGTTGTGGTGATGGTAAGGTGGACACTAGGCTCGGAATGGGTGCTAGTTTTTACCATCAAATTTTGGAACTCCATTTTGCATGATTCCATCTCTCTCCCTTTTCTTCTTTCTTTTGGACATGGGCTATCTCTTTTTTTTCTCACCTTTTTTTTCTCACCTTTTTTTTCATGCTTTGAGCATTTTTTTGACTCATTCCTTGAGCATGGTTTTTTTTTCTCTTTTTTTCTCTTTCTTTTTTTTGCATAGCCCATATCTTTTTTTTCAAGAATACTTTAGGAGAGAGAGGTCACACCACACACGGAGCTTTATTTTTATGAAGTGGATGGATGATACAATGCTAACTCCCAGTGTAGAAGCATAGCAAGGGGATATGGAGTGCACATGAATCTTGATCATGAAAGCATGAAAAGAATTCTCACAAGGGTCACAACAATTTGACAAAGCTCAATGTAATAACAAGCAGCATATGAGTGTAAGGTTTTCAAGATAACTCATCATATGGCTCTGGTAGGACTTTGGCATATCAAAGAAGAGCTTTGCAAAGGGGTTTTCAAGTTTTCAAATAGAATTCCCAAGCACTCAAACATTCAGAGAGAAGATCATATCATCAAACCATATCACAAACATCAACTACTTAGATGAGCATGAGTTCCCTAATGATATTTGTTCACAAGCATCAAGATAATAAGTATGGAATAAAACATATGCAAGCCAACCACAAGAAACATGTAGAGCAAGCAGAGCACGATTCCATGAGTTCGATTTTAGCAGATAAGAATTGAAACTCATTCAAACTCATGAATCAGGGAGAGTGAGATAATGTTGCACATACCATCGCTCTTGAAGGATATAGGGATTAAGGAGAACCAGTGGTGATTCGGCTGACCCATAGGGGCAGCCGGCTCACTCTAGTTTACATTGTCCCTTGTCATGAAAGCGCAGTCGATGTTGTGCAACGCCTGTGTGGGAGATCTCAAGTGTGTATGTCGATGATAAGCTTGGGAGATCTCCCCCACACTTGTTCATGTACCTGGTGCTGTCTTCAAACAAAGGAAAAACAAAAGATGGACTCTTCTGGTTCGAGAACCAGTGAGCCTTTATTCAAATTCAAATATTTTTTTGTTTTTTTATATTCACCATGAGATACCTCAAACAAGGCTGAGATGCCTTGGCTTACCTTCCCATTTGAACCAAGCTCGATGACTTACCCCATTTGAATTCAAAATTCCTACAAGGGTTAGTCTGCATATACAACCAATATCCATGCATGTATTAACTATAAGGTTCATCAATCGAACTCGACACCATGTCTTGTTTGATTGAAGAAGATGGTTTTAACCTAAGCACCATGCTTAATTTAAAACAACCTATGAATGCACATAGCTAAACATTCACTCAAACCAAAGCATCACAAATATAGATAAAGGAAGCATGAAAGCAAGATCAAGATGGTGAACATCGGGCAACCTCCCGAAAGGGCTTTGTTTAAAGTCAAAAGTGGGACGTACCTAGCTAGTTGGGCAAGATGCAAGAGCTAACATCATCTCCAAACCAGGATAAGATTTTGTGTGAGGGGAACTTTACTCAGGACACTCACATACCTCCCCCACACTTGAAGTTTGCATTGCTAGGCAACAAAACTCAAGTGTGTGGAGATCAAGCTTCCTTTTGTAATGTTCCCTCATCAAAAACTTACCAAAGTGTTGAGGTGATGCAGCTCACATGTTCTTAGGTGCTACCTGTCCGTCGTTCTTTATAATCTTTACCTGAAAGGGTTAGGACCAAAAATACCCGAAGGACAACCTATACTAAAAACATGCTCTTGCTTTTTATTTGAAAAGGGAAATAAAACAAACCTAATCCAGGCTATCTCCTGGTAGTGCTTTGTTTATGGTCATAAGCTCGACCCTGGGAACTTCTTCTTGCAGCTATCATTGGTGATGTCATTCCCGCCTCACCACCAAATTTTAATGTATCATGGAAGCTTCAGCTGCAAGGTTAGTGCCACAGTGCATACACGAAATCTGCAATGCTTATGGTAAACATATGCATCTACAACCAACCTTCTAAACTTTTTACAGGAGAGGACCATAAGGTGGTTGTAGTCCTCGTGCGTCCTCCGTGCACTGAGCATAGCTGACTTTGGAGAAGGATGATGCAAGCATGGTTCCTGAGGTATATCAAGAGTGAAGCTACCATGCTTGTCAATGGAATCCTTTCCTTCGGACCCCAGAGTCAGTGCCTCATAGATTTCCATGGCTCATGAATTCTCTAGCTCAAGAGATGCATCGTGGAAGCTCGATGTTGATTCTTGATCAAGGTCAAGAACAACATAGTATGGACCAGTGGGAAGAGGCTCAAACTTGGTCGAGGGTGATGATGATCGTTCGTCTTCACAAAGGTGAAGAGGATCTTCCGAGTCGTACTTTCGAGGAGTAGAGAATTCTACACCCTCAATGAGAACGGGCTCGGATGATGCGAACGGAGATACATGCATCGTCTCCTCGAGCGAGTCTTGCTTGGGAAGAGGCTTTGCCATAGAACTTTCTGAAAACAAGGGAGTGGTGGCAGAAGCGGCTTCCCTAAGCTTCTCATCTAGGCTCCCTCGAGATGTATCGAGAAGTTTTTCTGCAGGGGAGCCTAGGAGGAGATCAAGATCGAGGACATCAAAGATGTGGAAGTCTAGATTAACCTTGATCTTGTCTACTAGGAGTGGCACAGCACATGCAACCCCCCGACACTCAAGAATGCGTCCAGAGGGACAACTCTTGAGGAGCTTGTCGGGTGGTCTTAGCGTAACATTGCCCAAAAGAGTGTACGCTAGGTGCCATGGCATGACATTAACCTCTATAGTGGGGTTAATATGGGCTTCTACGATAATCCCTTTTATGGAACAAGAAATGATCGTAGAGGGTGAACTACTCCAAAGTACTTCGGAAAAGTGTCCCACTCCATTCAACCACTTCTTCTCCATGGCCTCCATGATAGATGTCTCGTTTGGAGAATCGGGAGGCAAAGGAGGTACCGTAGGCCTAGGGGAAGGTTCTATCAAAGGATTTCTAGCCGGCTGGATTTGGACAGAAGAGGGCGCCTTCCCTATTGGGTTCGAGGTGTTCTTGATATTTTCAGAAGGGTCATCCTCGAATTGATGAAGAAACTTTGGAGGTTGAATTTCTTCTTCCTCCATTGTTCCTGGTTCAGGTGAGGGTTCTATGGCCGAATAAGAGGATATGGGAGGTGATGGATCGGATTCAGCCACTAGAAGATCCTCATGGCTCGACTCAGATTGGCGGGGTTCGCTATGATTGGTGGGGAAGAAAGAGCTCACCATGAGGGAATCAAGGATCTCTCTTACTTCTCCTGGAGTTTTGCGAACAAACGAATCGCCGATGGTGTCGTCGAGATCTAAGGCAGCATCCGTGTCTAGACCCATGCAAAAGATGTATAATGATACATCATCGGGAATGGACCATATGTCTAGGTCAGAAGCCAAAAGCCGTAAGAACCTAGCCCATGCTGCACCTGTAGACTCCTTCTCTAATTGCTCGAACTCTAGAATGTCCATTGGGAGAGAAGCTATATGATTGTACCATTGCTCCGTCCTCTTCATGAGAGAGAATGAGTAAAGTCATCGCGAAGTTCTTCCCAATTACCGTGCACACTCCCTACAGTGTGAATGTACCATTGTTCCGCTCTCCCCATGAGAGAGAAAGGAAACAACTTCCACCTCACGGTTTTCTGTGTCATGCCTGGGATAACCAAGCGTGAACACAGATCCTCGAATTCTTTCAAATGAATGTAGGGATCTTCATTGATCGCTCCAAAGAAGGGTCTATCCTGAACCATATCTATAAGGTCGGGGTTGAGTTCATGGTTGGATGAAGACGTTGATGGATCATTGAACTCGTAAGTTGAGGTGGAGAGGTCGTGAAAGGATGAACTCTCCATGGGTAACGGGGGTAAAGGTAGAACAAAGAAAAATGAAAAGATACGAGGATCACTGGGTATGAAGATAGATACAACAACCGTTCCCCGGCAACGGCGCCAGAAAGCTTGTTCGGTATTTTAGCGTCACATGAAATAAATCCGCAAGCACACGGATACCGTTGTAGCTTTCACCTTAGAGTATTCCAAGGGTATCGAATCCAAGGGAACGTGTGTGCACTAACTTCGTACTAGTCGGTCCAAGGACACACCCAGATAAGAGGCAAGGATAGAGAGGATTCCTAAAGATAGCACTATAGATGAGATTAAAGGTCGATCTCTAGATAGAACTTGGCTTAGGGTACCGATAGCCCTGACTTAACAGGCGACTTCGGCACGCGGATCTATGTGGAACGAAGCTCTGACTATATCTAGCTGTGGAGGATCAACAAGGGCCAGACGGGCTGTCACCACCACCTAGACTGCCTCTACCTAACCTTGGGATAAGCCGAACGAATGATAACCGGTAGTGTGACACAACGTCTACGCTGTGGTTACTGCCGTAGCCAACAGACTATGACACTCTGTACTTATAGAACTACGACCACGGAAGAGAACTGATCTCACTCACTATAGGTACTACTAGCTTATATTAAAGGCATACAGGAGAGTACTCAACCACGTACTATGCTTCCAACGTATACAAACGACTTACAGTAGACGAACGCATAAACCCAGGATCTACGCACTAGCAGAGGAAAAAGTCTACTCATGCAACCTAGCATAAACTATTAAAAAGGAATCACGAACACACTTTATTCTAATCAGAGTATGCAAGCATATCCACTTTATTCTAAAAGACAAGTCATACAAACGGGATACAAACTTGTGCACCTAATCAACTAGATTGAGGGGCGTGTTCGTGAAGAACACGTGCCTCTAAATGATGAACAAGCGAAGAACACAAGAACATATCACTCAAGTATGAACAACACTTTAGTCTAAATAGAAAATGCAGAAATACTCACTTTACTCTAATTGAAGAACGAAGCATCCATGGAGATACAAATCACTCTCTCACTCTCCTACTCTCTAATCTACCAAGGAGAGGCCTCTCCTTTGAAGGGAAGCTCTCATCCTTGGGTGAGATGGTGTGTCTCAAATGGGAGCCCCTCCCCTCCTATTTATAGAGGAGGGGGTGGCTTGCCAAGAGACCAAATGTTCTCCAAGATGTGCAGCCATCCTTAGGCGCCACCAATAGGAGAGCGACATGTGGCGAGGTATCTTGCAATGCACTCTTCTCCAGCTTCCAGGGGAAGGAACCAAACCGACCTTGTACCGGCCAATCAATGGGCGCCATGTCACCAATCCACCCCGGAACGTTGCAAGGGATCAACCAGGAGGCACCACGTGGAAGCAGATGGCGAACGGAGACCAAAAGGGTTCGGCCGAACCTAGGTTCGGCCGACCTTGGCCCACCTCCTTTTGGCCCGTGCTTTCTCTGGGTGACTGATATGTGGTCCCTTATGACGGTTCCAGGTGCATGCCGAGTTTTGAGGTGGTTTGGGTCTCTGGTGGGCCCCTGGATCCTTGTGCTGCACACGTGGCGGTGTCTGATTCACCGGGAGTTGCTTCATATGGATTGATGAGGTGTCATGGACACATGGCATCCAATGTGGCACACGTCGCCACGTGGTCTGGTGTGGGTCCCTCCGAGCTCACAAGATATCGGGAGTATGATCTTGTCTTGTGCATATCTCTTTCATCCGGACTCAGAAGTAGACAAATGATATATCCATTTCGATCATCTTGACGAGCCTGTCGCAATGGTGCAGTCCAAATTGGCATTTGAGGTTGTTATGGATGATGCCCTATATAAGCCATTGGATCACTTGCTCTCAATTGTATCATTTATCACGTATTCCGGTGCATCATGTAACAAAAGCTAGAAACACCAACACTTGTGGAACTTGTCAGTATAAAGCCTTATTCTAGTGTTGATGATCACTTTTCATTCATTTTATGCAGGAGTTGACGGCATAAAAGTAGCACTTAACAGCCGTCAACACTTCGTCAATTATTTCCTTTCAAGTTAGTCAATCATTCATCTTTAATATAAGAGACATGAAACAAAGATCATAATGTAAACATGGGCATTTAGAAATGACCAATTCAAGACTTACCCCACAACTCATACCTTTTCACTAGAGATCATCGACTTCATCCATACTCACTTTCTTACTTCCATCGGCGGGTTTTTACAAACTTTTAGAAATAAAATTCCTGCACAAAGCATTAGACAAAGTCCTTCTCCAAGTTCTCACATGTCACTCATTTAAAGTGGCTATCCTAGATAATTTCATAAACTCTCACCTCCCACAAGTCTCCCATTTATAATGTAAGGTGGAGCTATAGGTGTGGCTAGTGAAGCTAGCACAAGTATTATCAAGCTAGGAAAATCCTCTAGTGGTTGTTCACCTTCCAAGCCAATGATCATGAGAATTAAACCATAATGTAAGGGTATCAAGGATGATAAGATTTAGAATGATCTCAAAAAAAAAGATTTAGAATGGTGGACATGTGCAAAGGGAAAAAGAATAATGACTTCAAGGCACTAATGATGTCCTCGATGTCAGATTGCACATGGTATGGAATATCAAAGATTCGTTCTCAACATCGTCACATCCTTCCTTGCACTTCTTTTGATCTTCATTTGACTTATCATCTCTCACTATACCTCTCTTGCTTTGCCTTGGATTTTCTCCTTTTCCTTCTTTTCTTTTCTTTTCCTCTTTTTCTTTTTTTTTCCTTCTTTCTTGTGTGTGCGCCCACACATATACACACATTTTTTTCTGCTTCTTTCCACATCTTTATCTTCTTCTCCGAAGCCTTTTGCTCATCTTTTGAACATGAATACCAATCTGAATTTAAAATAAAACTTTGCCTAAAAATTGAACGAATCTTCGGACATGGGTTGTGTTCAAGGAATAAGATGATAAAAAGATGTTTATGGGTTTGGGTATGGAATCCGGCGATGTACAGGGCATTCAATGTGAAATTCCTGTTACCGAATCTATGACGAGGCTACATCAAGGATATGATCATTGCTCGAAATTAGACCTCCCAAGAGAGTAAAGTCCTAACCCAATTCATCATGCTAAACAACACTAATGGTGGAGTATATATGTATATATAGGCCTTGTATAGGATAGATTTTACCTCTCAACTTGGAGAAAGAGATCGCTAACCTTTATAGCAAGGTGTTTTTCTTAATTTTCAGAAATTAAAGCCTCTAATGTTAGTATTACTAAAAGCATAGATGAAGCAAAGTCCTAGATCAAAGTTTGAATAATATGGGTGCTTTACAAAAGTAAATTTCCACTAAGCACCACGGTAAACGATTAATCACCAAGCTCGTACTCGAATAACAAAGATAAACTAAAGACATAACAAGAAAAGAAACAAGAGGCTTGCATAAGACACTTTTTATTTCTTTTTTTCTTGACTCAACACTAAATTAAGACACTCTCGAGCTAAAAAGGTAAAGCAAAACTCACACTTGACTCAAACTAGACTCGATTTAAAGACTTGACCTAACACCACTTTAAGCAAAAATTTTAAAAAAGAGTAGCTAGCTAGCTCCCTCCCCCCCCCCCCATGCTTAGATTTTATGACGTCCTAGTCATAATTTTACAAAAAGTACAAAGGGGAAACACACTAACTACTACACCTAGTGAAACTTTCCACACGAGGTGCACCACTCCTTCTTGAAGTTCTTGTTCATCCCGAAGAGCTTCCTTATATTCCGGTTAAGGAACTTAAAGTCATCTTCCACCACACGCTCTAAATCCTCAATCCTTTGCTGCATAGCATTGATGGTGTGGAAGCACTATCAAGGGAAGTGAAGAGCTCCGCTATAGCATTGCGCAAGCCGCACAACACATATGGTGCTCTTCCGTCGGATCGTTGTTGCTTCCGTCATCTCCATCGTCCGGATCGTCACCACCGTCTGGGTTGCCTCCTTCGCCTTGCTCGTGGTGGTCTTCCGGCTCCTCCTTGGGCACTCCTCCCAAACATAGAGGTCATTATCATCTCTACCGTCAGCCACCCACGAGCTAGGGCTCCGGTCATCAGAGTAGTCGCTATCCCCGTATATCTCCGCTGGCTCGGGGGGTCTTCTCTTTGTAATTCTTCCTCTTCATCTCTAAGAGCCTCTTTGAACGGCGTACGGGAGTAGCAGGCTTCTCCTTCTTCTCTTCAACCCACGAATTTCGGCTAGCCATTTGCCTTGTTGGAACATGCCCTCAGCAACGAATCTGTGCGGTCCTCTTCACTTCCTCCTTGAGCTTGGGCACCATAGCACACCGACAAAGCTCTTCGGTTGCTGACGTTGGAGAGGGGAGGCGTGCTTCTTCTTCCATTGTTGCCTTCACCACTTCCTTCCCCTTGGTGCTGCTCGGGATCGCCATGGGTGCTTAGGGTGTTTTCGTGCAGGTGAGAGATTACAAATGAGATGCAATTCTCAAGCTCCCCATGCTTCCTTAAATATCCCGGGAAGATTCGGCCGAAATCCATCCTTGCCTAATTTTGTAGCTCCTAAAAAGGTAGGCAAGAAAAGAAAATAACCCGAACCGCGTCCTAGACAAAAATGGGTGGAAACCGAGGCAGGAGGTGCTGGGTCGGTCGGCATGGGCCGGCCGGCCTGCCCCCTGTTTCGGGGCCCCGTGGCCCATCTTTTGCGGGCCTCTGTGTTTCATTCATACTAGCCTACGTGGTGAAAAGGTCCAGCTAAAAATCATGAAAAGGACTCGACAAAAATACGAAAAGAAAAACAAAAACTTATTTACAAAAAAATTACCTTGTTTTATGTCTTAGGCTTGACGCTCGAGCTCGTCCTCCATGTGGTATATATCAATGTAGGCGATGGGCACGATGTCTTGTTCAAGAAAAACCTTCAATCATTGACCATTAACCACATATTGATCTCTTAGAGGTCGGACTCGGCCCGGCCCACCTTCGTCTCGAGCTCCGCCTTCTCCTAGTAGGCGGCTCAGGCGGCGACCTCGGCATTTGATCGCAGCTCCGCCGCTGCTTTCTCCGCCTCGGCCAACTTCGCCTCTAGGGTGGTCTTCTCCGCCTGCGCAGCAGCCGTGTTGTCCTCCGCGGACTTCACCCTCACCTCGAGGGCGGCCCGCTCCACCGCTCTGCCGACCTCGCCAGCCGCTGCGACAAGATGAGCCTCGGCCAGCTGCACCTCCAACTGCAACTTCTCCGCCCGAAGCGCCTCGATGGCGCGGGACCTATCGGCGCCGCACCCGACGAGTTCCTGCGCCATGAGAAACTTTGCGATTAGTAAGGAGGACAGGATCAAAAGGCTAATGGAGAAAGAAAACAAGAGAATCGACAGCTTACCCTCGTGGCGGGGAGGATCAACTCCCCGCTCGGACTAACGCTTCACCCTCTCGGTCTGGCGCAAGCCCCTCTCGAGGTTCTGGCAGGCCGAGGATTCCACACCCTCATTGACGTCGAAGTCAGCAGAGGCCTCGACCCGCAAGACCGGCACCATCCAGAGAGGTCGCAACTCCTCCAACTCCTCGGACGCGGACGGGACCGACCCCGGGCCACTTGAACCCTCTCCGACCTCCCGAATCGGGGGCGGTAGTAACTACTCCGCCACGACAAGGGGAAGAGCAGTGGGAGAGGGAGACTCCGGAACATCGAAGACCTCCGGAGCCACGGGCGGTGGAGCAGCACCGCCCGTCAAGGGAACCGCCGACACAACAGGGACGGCATCCTCGATCACAATGACATTTGCCGCAACTGGGGTCTCCTTAGAGATAGGGACGACCTGCTCCACATCCACGACAACGTCGCTTGTCTGCGCCGTCGCCTCAGGGGCTGGCGCCTTGACGTCGCCTGCCGACACGGCCGCCTCGGGGGCTGGCACCCAAGGTCCTGACAAGCACCTCTCCAGTTCGGCCTGACGGGCCAAGACCTCCTCTTCTGTGGGGGCATCGCCCCCCACGCCTATCTGACTCAGCAATAGATCACTGCGCACAGGGCTCTCGGCACCCCTTGGGGGGACCACCACCTCCTCGGCCGTGCTTCCCGCTCCCGTCTCCCCGCTGGTCTATCCCGACGGAGAGATTGGCGGCGAGGCGGCCGGCGGGGCGCGTCACTGGTCACCTGCGCCTACCGGCGTAGCGTCTTCTTGGCCGATGGCCTCATCGTGCTAGGCGTAGGGCGGCTGGAACACAGAAGCACCACGACAAGAATCAGAACAAAAAATACATCCCCGAGCAATTCAACAAACTAACCAAAAATAAGTTGAAACTTACCCCGGCGTGATGAGGTGGGGCCGCTTCGAGCTCGTGGAGGTCGAGCTCGGGGTAGGGGCCGACCTCTTGCTCCCTGCAGCCGGGGCAGAGGTCTAGGTGGCAGCCGGCCTGGAACCCGCGACGATCACCGACTGAAGGCGCCACAGGGTGACACTCGATCCTCCACCCTGAGCCCTAGGCGGGGAAGAGGCCCCCGACGTGGCCCGTTCCTCCCGCGATGAGCGCCTCAGCGGGGAATGCGACCTCCGGCGTAGTAGATCGCCGGAGGAAGGGCGGGACGGAGTGTCACGCCCCGATGGGCGACGCAGAATCGCCCCGCTGGGGAGAATCCCTCCTCTCCGCAGGGGTGCAGCTGCCGTGTGGGGGAGCGAGTGCAGATTTCAAATTTGTCCCCCCGAGGAGACCGATGCGACGTCCGCCGGCTCGAGCTGCCTTCCGCGGCATGTGGTACGGGCGCCGACCCGGCGCACGGCTGCACGGGCGAGGGCGACCCGTCATCACTCCAATCGAAGTCGGAGCTATTGTTGCCGGTCCACGAGAGCGACGCCGAGGGATCCTCGTCCGAGGAGACATTCGCCTCCCGGTCTTGTCGACGTGTCGTGCGATAGGAGTTTCGCGTATGTTTCGCGATCTCTTTCTGCTGGTGTGCCTTCTTGCGGTTGGCCCACCGCTTCTCTGCCGCGGCGGCCAGGTGGGTGTGCGCCAGGTCTTCCCTGAGCGGAGCCCGCGAAGGGACAACATCCTCGTTCACCATCTGAGAAGACGAGAAAAGATTAGAGCCCAGCACCAAAATCGCCAAACAGATCGGAAATTGAAAAAAGAAAACTTACCACAGCCGCGGTGACCTTGTGGGGGAGCATCGGTAGCAGATCCGGCGGCGGCCCGGACAAATGTGCGATCCCGGTCGCCTGCGCCACCCGACGCTGAACCTCGTCCTCCGAGGGTAGGAGGTCAGCCGTCACTGTCCCCGTGAAGGGGGCTCGGTCTTCCGTCATCTTGAAAATGCGAAGGGGCCGCCGCCGGAGCGGGACGATCCCTCTCGCATGGAAGCCACCGATGATGGCCACCATGTCCACGCCATGAGCGTGTAGCACCCAATGAGCATCGAAGCCGCTTTGAAGCAGCCGCCGCTGGTCCTTCTTCTCCGATTCGTACTTCTACTTCTCCGGCGCGCGCTCGAACCAATCACCGTTGTACGCCGGCAGTGGGTGCCGGGGATCGTTCTTGAGGTAGAACCAATCCCCATGCCACCCACTATTGGAGCTCGTCAGCATAGTGCAGATGTACTGGTCTGACCTTCCCTGCTTCGCCCGGAGTCTGGCGCACCCAATCGTCGCCACACGACCTTCATCCTTCAAACACACGAACATGAAGAAGTACCTGAACAAGTCCCAGTGGGATTCGATGCTCAGGTACCCCTCACACAGCTTCTGGAACGCCGCCATCTGCTGGATGCTGTTGGGGTTAAGGTGCTGGAGCTGCAGCCCGTACTCCTCGAGCACGGCGCGCATGAACTGTCCGGCGGGAACGGAGAAGCCGCGCTCATGGAAGGCCATGAAGGAGACAACGTACCCAGCCGGAGGGTTGGGGGAAACCTCCAGCCCAGGAAGCTTCCACTCCTCGGCCCCGGTGCGCTCTGGCAGCATGCCCATGGAGACAAGGTGGTCAAGCTAAGGATGCGAGGAAGAAGAAGGAGCGGCGGCGGCGGCAGCAAGGAAGAAGAAAGAGGAGAAATCCTAACTGGCGGTCACCGCGTATAAAGGGGAGGTAAATGTGTGCGCAATAGTTAATGCCGGGCCCAACTCTAGTCGCACGCCCCATGAACCGAACCGACGCCCCTCAAAAGGCGTGCCCCTGGTACCAATCGCGCGCGTCCGCACCGCCACGTCGCCCACGACGGGCCCATGGATCCGAACCGGCTCGGGATTTTCGCCCATTTACCCCCCGACGTGCATTTCCCGCGACGGGCAACGACATAAAATCTCCACAACTTCATATCATTACTTAACCCCACGAGCAAGTCCCCGACTTGCCCGTGGGCTCGGGGGCTACCACCTGCGGGTGTGCTCGCGCACCCCTGCCGGAAAAACACAACTTACCTCTTCACTGCCACGACCACTGAGCCTGGGAGCGAGTCCTTGACTCCCTCACCTGGCCCAGGGGCTACTGACGAGGGCCTAGACCAGGGCCCACCATGACTACCAAAAGGAGTAGTACGGGCTACAGTCCGGGTACTTGGCAGCCTGTACGACGAGTACTCCGTCCCTGAACACTTGGCAACTCGTACGACCAGTTTCCGTAAGACCGAGTGCTTGGCGGCCTGCACGTGCGGGCACCACTCACCTCCGAGCACTTGGCGGCCCATCCAGCAAGCTTCCGAGTACTTGGGGTCCTTCCGACAGGTTTCCGTCCGCATGGCGGCTCGAACGACAAGTTTCCGCCCCCAATTCGACAACTCATTCACACGAGTGGTTTCTGTCTCGCCTCCGGCTACTCGTTCGCACGAGTAGTTTCCGTCCCACCTCCAACTACTCATTCGCACGAGTAGTCTCCATTCTCGGCCGGCCTAGCCTTCATGGCAAAGGCAATCACGGTCGGGGCCCACTCTTGATGCGATGGGTCCTCCGCGCACGCCCGCTCTCGGGCTGCCACGTGTAACCCACACCATACCGGGCCGCACTGACAGGGAGTGTCCGGTGTCAGAAGGCAGGGCTGCCTACTGTGCCATGAACGGCACAGTGCGCGCCACCCACTACGCCACGAATGGCATAGTGCGGGCCACTCCGTCCACGCAGGAACTCCACAGTAACCCGGAAAGACGCATACCAACTCCGCTGACGGGAGCACGATACGGGGCCTACGACCTACGACAACCCAGCTACTCGGGGACGAGCCCGAGGGTTCCCCGGCGCCAACTACTCGGAACCCGCAATTCCGGGAGGCCATACCGCCAACAATTACTCTGTTACAGTCCCTAGCTGTTTTCAGCCGCCTCACCATACCGCCCGACGTGGAGAAAGACGCCCTACACTGTAATCTAGTTTCCATTCCCTTTTTACCCCCCCCCCCCATAGCCCTCTCCCTTGGAACTATAAAAGGGGGAGGAGGGGGTCACGCCCACACAAGCGAACACACCATCACACCGATCGATATCTCATCTCATATCATCCCACAGTCGTTCACTCACTCGTACGTAGGACTCTGCTACAAGAACCACGTTCACGTGCACCAGGGACTTGGGCACAAAGACTGACGAGGCCCTGGACCAAGGCCCACCACAACCACCAAAAAACGTAGTACGGACTGACACACAGCGTACTTAGCGGCTAGTACAGCGAGTACTATGCCTCCGAGTACCCGACAGCACGTACGACCAGTTTACGTCATAGGCCGAGAGCCAGGCGGCCCGTGTGCGCCACTACCTCCTCCTCCGAGTACATGATGGCCCAACCGACAGGACCCAAGTGCCCAGAGGCCCACACGACTAGTCCCCGGCCACGCGGCGGTTCGCACGACAAGTTTCCACCTCCCCCTCCGACTACTCGTTCGCACGAGTAGTTTCTGTTCCCAACCAGTTCAGGCTTCATGTGGAAGGCAACGGCGGCGTGGCCCCCTACTAATATCCCAGGATATCCGCGCACGCTCACCCACGCACCACCACATGCCGACCCCTCCACGCCGGGCCGCCCTGATCAGGTCGATCCAGTGTCAGAGGGCGTATCCGCCCACTGTGCCACGAACGGTATGGTGTGCGCTGTGCTACGAATGGCACAGTGTACGCCACCCCCTAAACCTCGAACGGCGTGGCGTAGACTACCCATTCGCCCGAGTAGTTTCCGACCCCGACTAGTTCAGACTTCGCGTAGAAGGTAACAGCGGCATGGGCCCCCTGCCGATATCCCGGGATATCCGTGCACACTCACCCACGCGCCGCCACATGCCGACCCCTCCGCGCCGGGCCGCTCTGACCGGGTCGATCCGGTGTCAGAGGGCGTATCCACCCATTGAGCCACGAACGGCACAGTGCCCGCTGTGCCACGAACAGCATAGTGTGCGCCTCTCCCTAAACCTAGAACGGTGTGGCGTAGACCACTCCGTTCCCACAATGCCCGGGAAAGACGCGCTTCTGCTCTCCTAATAGGAGTAGGGTACGAGGCCTACACCCTACGACCAACGACTACTCGGGGGTGAGTTCGAGAAGCCCCGAAGGTAACTACTCGGGGCCCGTGATTCCAGGAGGCCTACGCCGTCACCAGTAACCCCGCTACAGTCCTTCGCCGCTCCCGCCGTGCCATCATGACGGACCGACATGGAGAAGGACATCCTACGCTGTAATCTAGTCCACACCCTCGGTTTTACCCCCATTGACCTCTCCCTTGCGACTATAAAAGGGGAGGAGGGGAACACCTGTAAAACACGCTCACATTCACCCCCATACGCACTCATGATCGATATCTCATCTCATATCATCCCGTAGCCATACACACCCACTCGTGTACGTAGAACTCTGCTACGAGAACTCAGCGCACACGCACTAGGGACTTGGGTGCAGAAACCCTCTCCCGACTAGTCTGTAACCCCTACTACAGACATTTGAGCATAAAGAACACTCCCCCTCAGACTGGACGTAGGGTACTACTCTCCGGAGGTCCGAACCAGTATAACCCCGTGTGTCTCTTGTGCAACCATGCAGATTCCGACACGCGCTCGTATAAATTTACTTGCCGACGGTGATCCTCACCAAGCCGCTGCCGATGAGCTACCCCATGGGATCGTCCGACCTGCTCCTGGGCGGGTACGAGATCCGTTTCGGGAGCCTGGAGTTCCAGGCGACCGGCAACGACTACCTCATGCGCCTCCTCAACAGGAGCGCGATCGCGCCAGCGCCGGCGCCGACTCCGGCATCGGCCCCATGGTCACCCCAGCGCAAAAGGCGCTCGGGCAGGCGCTCGCGACAGGCGAAGGCAGAATGACACAGGGCGGTGCGCGCCGGCTCCCCTCCGCGAGACGAAGCCAGCGAGCCACAGCATGTCGTCATGACGGAAGAATCCTTGCTGTCGGCAGACCCGACGCCACACCTCACCGGGGAAAGCGCACTGGCACCACCATTCCCCCGCATGACACGCAACACGACAGCAGCGTACTCCTCGTCGTCGGGCACGGACCTAGCCGCGTACGAGGACCTTCCGGGCCATCACCTCCTGGCAAATCAGAACCTCGTTGGGACCTCGCCCGACGAGTTGTACCCCGACTACGACGGCACGGACGACAGCTTGGGCTCGGAGTGGGTCTACTCCAGGCTCCGGGACACCGGCGCTTTCAGGCGCTTCCAGGCGGTGGCAGACTACTGCTTCGACTACTCCGATAACTCCGACGTTGAGGGATACGACCACACGCACGAATGATTCGTCGTTGGCTACACCCCGGTCGTGCCAGCACCGGCCCAGACTCCGGAAGGGATCGCCCAGTCCGCCCACAGCTCGACAGCGGACAGCACAGCTGTGGCGCAGAACCCGCCCAATGACGCCGCACGACGGGCATGACTAGACGAGTTGGAGGATGCACAACGCCAGCTCAACGACGAGCGGGCCTTGATCCACCAACAACTCGGGCAGGACGCGAACCCGACTCCCGCCCGCGTGCGCGCGAGAGACGTCCAGCAACATATCATCAACGACGACTGCGATGTCGTCAACGGCACGCCTGTCTTCAAGAGGGCATCGCAGAACCTAGTGGCGGTGGCTGTTCTTCTCCGGAAGATCCCAGAGCCTGCCACGCCCCAGGAAAAGGAGGTGCACCAACAGTTCAAGACACTCCTCGAGACTGCTGCCGTGCTGCAAGCGGAGAGCTCCGCTTCTCGCCAGCGGGGCTCGCAAGGGCGTTGGCACTCCGAGCAGCAACAACCCACGGCAGCATCACAGCAGCCGCGCCGGTCCGAGGAGGTCAACGTCCCCGTCAAGAGACGCCTGGGTCCCAACCGTGACGCGCGCGACACCATCAAGGCGCGACAGAGGGTGGACACGGGCCAGGGCGACAACCACGAGCAACAACCTCGCAGGGAGTACAACCGGCAGCGCGGTGGCCGCTACGACAGCGACGAGGACCGAAGTCGGAGCAACTCGCCCGGCGCCCAAGGACCTCGGGCCTTCGGGAAGAACGTCCGCAGCGTGCATTTTCCTTCGCATTTCCAAGCTCCAACCACCGTACCCAAGTACAATGGAGAGACCAACCCAAGCGTTTGGTTAGAAGACTACTGGTTGGCATGCAACGCTGGTGGTGCGTGGGATGACCTGTTCATCTTCAAGAATGTAACATCCCGGAATTTCTCTCCGGAATGTTAGTGATACAAAAATGTGGATTTCAAAATTTCGATTTGAAATTGAGTGCTTGATTAAACTATAAGGTTGTCTTCCGTGATCCTTCCCTGAAAATCCTAGATTTATTATGTGCTAAATAATAAAATTTAGGAAATATGAAATGCAAGTGTGAGAACCTTGGAGTTTAATGGATTTATTTTGGCTCTTATTTGTGTGGGATTCAAATTTGGATGTTAATTCAAATTTGAATCTAATGTTTGAATAGGAGTTAATGTTATTAGGAAAAATAGGAAAGGAACCTTTGCACCTTGGGCCTCAACTCAGTGCACTAAGCCCCTAGAGCACCTCAAGCTCCTCTCTGGTAAACCGAACCACCAGCCCGTATGGCCTTTAGGCCCATCTCAACCGCAGCCCGTCTACCACCAACCACACCTCCTCTTGTCTCACCACCGCGCGGGTCCCGCAGGTCAGCCTCACCCTTGCCTTTTTCCTCTTTACCCTGTTCATCTTCCCCCACCGTGACGCAGCGGCTTGCGTCGCGAAAGCGACCGGCGCGCCCCACGTCGAGCTCGCCCGCGACCCCTGGATGTCGCCGCGTGGCCATGGGCGCGGACGCCGAGGGATCCCAGCCGCCCGCTCCCGTGCCCGGAAACCCTAGCACCGCCCTACAAATACCCAATCCCTAGCTGCTCCCTGTTCCGCGTCGCCCTTGGGGAGTCTTTCCCCAAATCCGCCACCGCTCCCTGTCCAGAAGCCCCCCTTGGGGCTTTCTTCTTGCAACCGCCGCAATCCAGTGGAGGAGGGGAAGAAGGAAGGAGTGGAGAAGGGGGGGAACCGTCGGGGGACTGCTGTCGCCGTGAAGCCGGAGCAGCCCGAGCCAAGGACGCCGACGCCCTGAAGCCGGAGCCGTTCGCGGGAGCTGCTGTCGCCGTGAAGCCGGAGCCGGACCCGCCAAGGACGACGCCGCTCCTGCTTCCTCTTCACCGCGTCGTTCCCCTTCCTCAAACCGAGCTGTCCCTGTCTGCTTCTTCTGCTCCGCTGCACCCCCTTCACCACCGTCGCGGCCGCCGCGTCCGGAGCACCGGTAAGCACCATGACCCCCCATCACCGTGCTGTGGACTCGGCCTTCGAGCCATGGCTGGCCGAGCCTTGTGAGCTCGTGCGTTTGCCTGTAGTCTGCGCCGCGCCGCCGTGCGACCCGCCGACGACTGTGTGCTGGCCTTCGCGCCATGCCGGATGCTTTGCAGGTGCCGCTGCCATCGACGACGCGCGCGCTCCCTTGCTTGTTGCCCGAGCCGTATCCATTTCGTTCCGGTGCCGTGTGCCGCTGAGCTTTGGCTCGCCGCTGTGTCACTCCACTTCGTCGCACTGCATCCTGTCCGCCTTTCTCTGTTCCGTCACTGTGCACGCGCCGTCGGTTCCGTGCCGCCATGGCTGCGCTGCCGGCGTTATGCACACACACGCACACGTACACTCGAGGGGTCAAGTCCCTATGTTGTCTACCCAGCCCGTGCGAGCACGCACGCACGTGTGCACGCACACTCACGAGCGAGAGGCGCCGGCGCAGCACGCAACCGCGCCGCCGACCTTCTCTTTGCTGCCTCGCTCTGATCTCGCCGCCGTGGTCGAACCACCGGCGTTCGCCCGCGCACAGCTGCACCAAGCCGTCGCTTTGCGGCCGCTGCACGTCTCCCTGGCACTTAGTTCACGAGCACGTGTCTACGTGCACACACAGACGTGCACAACCCCACCGGCGTCGGCACCCCAGCCTCACCGCCGGCGAGCTTCTGCAGGTCTGCCGCTCCTTTGGAGCTTTTCGTCGAGCACGTTCCTGGCAGGCCCAAAAATCCAGTGGAGTTAGCTCCACACACCGGCCCACGCGTCGACCCTGCCGTAGTTGATCCGGCCGGATCGCGTGTGGCCAGCCACCCACGGCTGAGCCACACACCTTCCCGCACCTGGACGCGCAGCAGCCGATCTGGCTGGGATCTTGTGAGGCCGCCACACCAGCAGCCAGGTGGCCGCCACATGTGCTTCGGCTGGCTTATAGCCGCCTATGTGGCCGCCACGTGTGCAGCAAGAGCTAGCCAGCAGCCAGCCAGTAGTTAGCTTAAAGTCCTTTAGTGCTAGCCTATAGATAGCTTATAGTTAGTGTTATTGTGTATGCGTATTTTAATTTCAAAACATGTATTTTACTTTTGGAAAATCCTAGTAAATCCATTTCAACTCCGAAAATTACGAAACCTTTTCCAAAACTCTTCTAAAATTATAAACTCCGTGTTAGGCTAGTGTTCGCTCTCTTTTGGCTCTTAATCGTTGTTCATTTGGAGTTAATTGCAATAGGACCTGTCTTTATTTTATTTACGCTTTAATAGGAGCAGCTGGAGCCGGGGAGCTGAGCTCGGAGATAGACTACACCGACGACTACACCGCCGCCGACTACTCGCAAGCAGGTGTTCACGCCTGACTGATTCTGAATACCTATTAGACATTGCAATGTAGTATGCTAGCGCTTTACTTTATATGCATGTTGATGAACCTTGCACTGCCTTCTTTAATTATCCTGTCCTTGATTGCCCTACTACTATATATATATATAAGCGTGTATATACGCTGAGCTTCGCTATGCATGTGTTGGGATGGGAATAGTGGTTTCTTAGTGTGAGTGGGGTAAAAACCGGCAGGAGAAGGCGTTTTGGGTACTTTGGCGGGGGTGAGCTCGAAACAACCGATCTGGGATCGGGGATGGGGGTGCACTCCTCAGTGCATTCCCGCTTGTACGGTTTTCGGAGCACAAGTGTTGGGGTTTTACTAACGTTTGGAGGACATGAGCTCTCCCCGGTCTGAAAGCAAGTGGACAGACCTTTTCACGGGACCTTTACGTACACACCACCTTGCCGAGAGTGGGGTTAGGGCCGAGTTGAGCTCGGCAAGTGCGGAACCATACCTGCCAGCAGGATAGCGGGGTATCAGTGGGGGAGAGGTGGGAGTGAGACCACCCTCTCAGAGCGACTCCCGTGTGGCCACACGGGAGCATTTCACAGTTCCGGTGCAATTCCTTCCGAGGGGGGAATCGTTTTGAGGGCCGGATGCAGGATGGGACCGTAACTACCGAGAGTTCGCATGGTAGGGTGGGCTCGGTTGGCTGATCACCGCTGGGTGCCATCCCGAGTTGGGTACAGGTGTACACACTCTGCAGAGTTTAGATCTATACGTATAGCCGCGTCCTCGGTCATGGACATGTCCCCTGATAGCTTTGTTCTCATGTTTTGGGATTTCTACCTCCCCCTGTAGTCGAGAGTGTGGTGAGCCGTGGTTGCAGTCGGGGAGAGGAGAGTGGCTCCCTCTACCTCGCGGATCCGATTGCAATCATTGAGGTGCGAGGAGAGAAAGTTCTCGCATCGACCCTAGATGAAGATAGGTTGTGGAGACGGGGCCCTGGGGTACCAGGTGTTTCCGAGCTGTGTTTGAGAGTATGGTTTGGGACTTATATGGAGATGTTTTCTGTTATACTTTGCTGCTGCTGCATAGGAAACCCGAGCTTCTACCTTGTCTCTGTTCATACCCTTTAGAAGATAGGCCACTTAAAGCTGCATACAGTCGGTGACGTGAACCTATCCCACTCCTTGGGGATAGACTTTGGGTGTGCAGGGTACGAGTCTGACTACGACAACAACGCCGACGGATGGTACGACTGAGGGATGCGTCGCTGCGCTCAAGGATGCCTGTGGGCGTGAAGAATAAAAGATGGAGACCCTTCTGAGATGCTAGCTACCGCTGCGTAGAATTTCACTCTGATTCAGCCAAGAGGCTTGTAATGATGTGCTCCATTATGGACATGTAATAAATTATGTACTAATATTTGTGTGAGGCGATGTATGGTTGTGATTTACCTTCTGTGATGAGATCTGTACGCGATAGCCACTGATCCCGGGACTATCGCAAAGGTACAGGGACTCGGGTTTTCCTCACCGAAAATCCCGGGTCGTTACAGGTGGTATCAGAGCCGTACTTGACCGTAGCGCGTATCCCTAGGGATGGCCGATAGTAAATAAGGATTCTATCTGTTTCCTTCCTTTATATAAACTCCTTGAATTATTTTATAAAAGCTTTCCCCCTTTGAAAATCTTCTTTCTTACCTACGAGCTGCAACTTTTCTTATGAGGACATGACCTTTTGGTCGAGAACTTGTCCTGAACACGATGAAGTGGAGCAATGTTGACACACCATGTTAGGCACAACCCCTTGAAGATCTCTTAACGATAAATTAGGTCGTTGATGTGCTCGCGACCTCTGAGGCCCGAGTCAGCCTAGAGGAAGCTTATAAGTGTATCTATCATGATTGCTGAGTGTTTGTCTCTTAATGGAGTTAATTGTGTCTTATTGCATCTTCTCATTGAGTGATAGGTTATATAATTAGTAATATTTTCATGCTTGTGTCTGACTCAATTGGTTGGTGAGTGACGCTATTTAAAGTTTCTCCTTCCGTGGTCGTGTTTTCCAGAAGGATGTCGATCCGAAGGTCGGGTCGTTTGCTGGCACGCTTTGAAGAAGCTGCCGAGGAAGAGGAAGCCCCACAGGGCCGTGGCCGTGGTCGTGGCCGTGCCGCCGCACGTGGACACGGTCGTGCACCTGCCCGTGGCCATGGATGCCCGCCCATCCGTGGAGGAGCTCGAGGGGCTCGAGGCCGGGGAGCCGATGTGCCACCGCCGCCACCGCCGCCCGAGGGCCCTGAAGCTGGAAACGAGGAGGAGGAAGCTGAGCCCGAGCCGGAGCAAGACCAGCCCGAACCGGAGCAGCCGCCACCGCCACCACCCAACTTGGTGGACGTGATGGCCCTGCAGACTCAGCTGATGCAGAGGATGGCGGAAGCCATGGAGCGCCGAGGCAACGGTGGGAACCGCGATGCCCCGCCAGAGGAAGACCTCACGAAGAAGATCGAGAGGTTCATCCGCTTGAAGGCCCCCACCTTCAGCTACTCGGATGAGCCGCTCGACGCCGACGACTGGCTGAGGGTGATCGAGACCAAGCTCGACCTCACCGTCTACACTGACGAGGAGTGCGTCACCATCACCGCGCACCAGCTGGAGGGTCCTGCCAAGTCTTGGTGGGAGAACTACTCCGCCAACCACCCGAACCCAGCTTTCATCACTTGGCTGGAGTTCTGCGAGGCGTTCCACGAGCAGTACCTGCCCAGCGAGCTGATGGTCCAGAAGGCTCAAGAGTTCCGCACCATGACGCAGGGTGCGATGAGAGTGGAGGAGTACGAGCGCCACTTCATGAAAATGATGCGCTACGCTCTCGATGACACCAACACCGACCAGAAGAAGCAGTTCTGGTTCCTGCGAGGCCTTCACCACGGCCTTCGCCAGGGACTGAAGGTAAGTGAGCACAAGTCTCTGTGTCACCTCGTGAACCGCGCCATCACGCTCGAGGACGAGAGAAGGAGTCATGAAGACCGCATGAAGGACAGGGAGAGGATGGGAGATCGGGACCACTTCGACCGATCGTTCCAGAGGCCGAGGGATGGGCCAAGTAGCATGATGAGAGGGAGCTTCTGCTCGGGGTGTCACCAGCATGGAAGCAACTTCAGAGGAGGTAGCAGTCACTACTCAGGAGGAGGGAGCCTCAACTACCAGCAGCAGAATGGAGGATACAACCGTCAACAGCCGAGCACTCCGAGACCTAGCACCGGAGAGTTCACCTCGACTTGCTTCGCCTGTGGCAAGCCTGGGCACAAGTCCTTCCAGTGCCCCGACAACAAGACCGCAGCTACGCCCGCCGAATCACCGACCCTAGGGGGAGGACCTCCTCAGTCTGCTCCTCATCAGTCTACGGGTCGTGGAAGGCTTACCCACCTGAAGGAAGGAAAGGCTACCGACGCTTCTGCCGCCATGATCGGTGAGTTTTAAGTTGTGTTGCACCAGCTTTAGCTCTTTCTTATGCTAGTGCAACTCGTTTCTTTTGTTTCCTCGTTTCTTCGAAAACCGGGAGTCAGCTCTTAATCTCGAGGACGAGATTCTTGTGAGGGGGGAGTTCTGTAACATCTCGGAATTTCTCTCCGGAATGTTAGTGATACAAAAATGTGGATTTCAAAATTTCGATTTGAAATTGAGTGCTTGATTAAACTATAAGGTTGTCTTCTGTGATCCTTCCCTGAAAATCCTAGATTTATTATGTGCTAAATAATAAAATTTAGGAAATATGAAATGCTAGTGTGAGAACCTTGGAGTTTAATGGATTTATTTTGTCTCTTATTTGTGTGGGATTCAAATTTGGATGTTAATTCAAATTTGAATCTAATGTTTGAATAGGAGTTAATGTTATTAGGAAAAATAGGAAAGGAACCTTTGCACCTTGGGCCTCAACTCAGTGCACTAAGTCCCCTAGAGCACCTCAAGCTCCTCTCTCTGGTAAACCGAACCACCAGCCCGTATGGCCTTTTGGCCCATCTCAACCGCAGCCCGTCTACCACCAACCACACCTCCTCTTGTCTCACCGCCGCGCGGGTCCCGCAGGTCAGCCTCACCCTTGCCTTTTTCCTCTTTACCCTGTTCCTCTTCCCCACCGTGACGCAGCGGCTTGCGTCGCGAAAGCGACCGGCGCGCCCCGCGTCGAGCTCGCCCGCGACCCATGGATGTCGCCGCGTGGCCATGGGCGCGGACGTCGAGGGATCCCAGCCACCCGCTCCCGTGCCCGAAAACCCTAGCGCCGCCCTACAAATACCCAATCCCCAGCTGCTCCCTGTCCCGCGCCGCCCTTGGGGAGTCTTTCCCCAAATCCGCCGCCGCTCCCTGTCCAGAAGCCCCCCTTGGGGCTTTCTTCTTGCAACCGCCGCAATCCAGTGGAGGAGGGGAAGAAGGAAGGAGTGGAGAAGGGGGGAACTGTCGGGGGACTGCTATCGCCGTGAAGCCGGAGCAGCCCGAGCCAAGGACGCCGACGCCCTGAAGCCGGAGCCGTTCGCGGGAGCTGCTGTCGCCGTGAAGCCAGAGCCGGACCCGCCAAGGACGACGCCGCCCCTGCTTCCTCTTCACCGCGTCGTTCCCCTTCCTCAAACCGAGCTGCCCCTGTTTGCTTCTTCTGCTCCGCTGTACCCTCTTCACCACCGTCGCGGCCGCCGCGTCCAGAGCACCGGTAAGCACCAGGACCCCCCATCACCGTGCTGTGGACCCGACCTTCGAGCCGTGGCTGGCCGAGCCGTGTGAGCTCGTGCGTTTTCCTGTAGCCCGCGCCGCACCGCCGCGCGACCCACCGACGACTGTGTGCTGGCCTTCGCGCCATGCCGGACGCTTTGCAGGTGCCGCTGCCAACGACGACGCGCCCGCTCCCTTGCTTGTTGCCCGAGCCGTATCCGTTTCGTTCCGGTGCCGTGTGCCACTGAGCTTTGGCTCGCCGCTGTGTCACTCCACTTCGTCGCACTGCATCCTGTCCGCCTTTCTCTGTTCCGTCACCGTGCACGCGCCGTCGGTTCCGTGCCGCCATGGCTGCGCCGCCGGCGTTATGCACACGCACGCACACGTACACTCGAGGGGTCAAGTCCCTGTGTTGTCTGCCCAGCCCGTGCGAGCACGCACGCACGCGTGCACGCGCACTCGCGAGCGAGAGGCGCCGGCGCCGCACGCAACCGCGCCGCCGACCTTCTCTTTGCCGCCTCGCTCTGCTCTCGCCGCCGTGGCCGAACCACCGGCGCTCGCCCGCGCACAGCCGCACCAAGCCGTCGCTTTGCGGCCGCTGCACGTCTCCCTGGCACTTAGTTCATGAGCACGTGTCTGCGCGCACACACAGACGCGCACAACCCCACCGGCGTCGGCACCCCAGCCTCACCGCCGGCGAGCTTCTGCAGGTCCGCCGCTCCTTTGGAGCTTTTCGTCGAGCACGTTCCGGGCGGGCCCAAAAATCCAGTGGAGTTAGCTCCACACGCCGGCCCACGCGTCGACCCTGCCGTAGTTGATCTGGCCGGATCGCGTGTGGCCAGCCACCCACGGCTGAGCCACACACCTGCCCGCACCTGGACGCGCCGCAGCCGATCTGGCTGGGATCTCGTGAGGCCGCCACACCAGCAGCCAGGTGGCCGCCACATGTGCTTGGGCTGGCTTATAGCCGCCTATGTGGCCGCCACGTGTGCAGCAAGAGCTAGCCAGCAGCCAGCCAGTAGTTAGCTTAAAGTCCTTTAGAGCTAGCCTGTAGATAGCTTATAGTTAGTGTTATTGTGTATGCGTATTTTAATTTCAGAACATGTATTTTACTTTTGGAAAATCCTAGTAAATCCATTTCAACTCCGAAAATTACGAAACATTTTCCAAAACTCTTCTAAAATTATAAACTCCGTGTTAGGCTAGTGTTCGCTCTCTTTTGGCTCTTAATCGTTGTTCATTTGGAGTTAATTGCAATAGTACCCGTCTTTATTTTATTTACGCTTTAATAGGAGCAGCTGGAGCCGGGGAGCTGAGCTCAGAGATCGACTACACCGACGACTACGCCGCCGCCGACTACTCGCACGCAAGTGTTCACGCCCGACTGATTCTGAATACCTATTAGACATTGCAATGTAGTATGCTAGCGCTTTACTTTATATGCATGTTGATGAACCTTGCACTGCCTTCTTTAATTATCCTGTCCTTGATTGCCCTACTACTATATATATATAAGCGTGTATATACGCTGAGCTTCACTATGCATGTGTTGGGATGGGAATAGTGGTTTCTTGGCGTGAGTGGGGTAAAAACCAACAGGAGAAGGTGTTTTGGGTACTTTGGCGGGGGTGAGCTCGAAACAACCGATCTGGGATCGGGGATGGGGGTGCACTCCTCAGTGCATTCCCGCTTGTACGGTTTTCGGAGCACAGGTGTTGGGGTTTTACTGACGTTTGGAGGACATGAGCTCGCCCCGGTCTAAAAGCGAGTGGACAGACCTTTTCACGGGACCTTTACGTACACACCACCTCGCCGAGAGTGGGGTTAGGGCCGAGTTGAGCTCGGCAAGTGCGGAACCATACCTGCCAGTAGGATAGCGTGGTATCAGTGGGGGAGAGGTGGGAGTGAGACCACCCTCTCAGAGCGACTCCCGTGTGGCCACACGGGAGCATTTCACAGTTCCGGTGCAATTCCTTCCGAGGGGGGAATCGTTTTGAGGGCCGGATGCAGGATGGGACCGTAACTACCGAGAGTTCGCACGGTAGGGTGGGCTCGGTTGGCTGATCACCGCCGGGTGCCATCCCGAGTTGGGTACAGGTGTACACACTCTGCAGAGTTTAGATCTATATGTATAGCCGCGTCCTCGGTCATGGACATGTCCCCTGATAGCTTTGTTCTCATGTTTTGGGATTTCTACCTCCCCCTGTAGTCGAGAGTGTGGTGAGCCGTGGTTGCAGTCGGGGAGAGGAGAGTGGCTCCCTCTACCTCGCGGATCCGATTGCAATCATTGAGGTGCGAGGAGAGGAAGTTCTCGCATCGACCCTAGATGAAGATAGGTTGTGGAGACGGGGCCCTGGAGTACCAGGTGTTTCCGAGCTGTGTTTGAGAGTATGGTTTGGGACTTATATGGAGATGTTTTCTTTTATACTTTGCTGCTGCTGCATAGGAAACCCGAGCTTCTACCTTGTCTCTGTTCATACCCTTTAGAAGATAGGCCACTTAAAGCTACATGCAGTCGGTGACGTGAACCTATCCCACTCCTTGGGGATAGACTTTGGGTGTGCAGGGTACGAGTCTGACTACAACAACAACGCCGACGGATGGTACGACTGAGGGATGCGTCGCTGCGCTCAAGGATGCCTGTGGGCGTGAAGAATAAAAGATGGAGACCCTTCTGAGATGCTAGCTACCGCTGCGTAGAATTTCACTCTGATTCAGCCAAGAGGCTTGTAATGATGTGCTCCATTATGGACATGTAATAAATTATGTACTAATATTTGTGTGAGGCGATGTATGGTTGTGATTTACCTTCTGTGATGAGATCTGTACGCGATAGCCACTGATCCCGAGACTATCGCAAAGGTACAGGGACTCGGGTTTTCCTCACTGAAAATCCGGGGTGTTACAAAGAATCTCCCGCTACACCTCGTAGACTCAGCCCGCACGTGGCTCGAGCACCTACCACGAGGCAGGATCGACAGCTGGTTGCAGCTACGCGATGCCTTCATCGGCAACTTTCAGGGCACGTACGCCCGACCAGGGTATCCATGGGACTTGCGCAACTACAAGTAGATGAAGGGCGAGAGCCTACGCAACTATATTCAGTGTTTCTCCAAGCGGTGCACCGAGCTGCCCGACACCACTGACACGAACATCGTCTTGGCGTTCTAGAATGGCACCACGTGTGCCACGCTGATCCACCGGATCGGGCGATGGAAGCCGCGATCTACTCGGGAGCTCCTCGACATCGCTATGGACCACGCCAACGGGGAGGAAGCGGTGGCCGTTACGCTCAGCCCCGGCACCAGCAAGGGAAAACAGCCAGCAGAAGCTGATAGGGGTTCGTCCGCTACGTCCGACAAGAAGAAGAAGAAGAACAAGGACAAGCGGTACCGCGACGACACCCTGGTGGTCGCTGTCGACCGGAAGACGGCGAGGCCCAAGGGCAACCCACCCAAGGACCACTTCAAGAAGTTGTTGGAGGCACCGTGCCCCAACCACGAAGGTCCAGTCCAGCATGCGCTCAAGGACTGCAACCTGATGAAGGCTTGCCACACCGGCACGCTGAAGAAGCGTGACCCTGCTCCGGCTGGCACAGGGGGCAAGGACAAGGACAACGATGAAGCTGGCTACCCTGGTGAAGATGGTGCAGTCATGATGATCTTCGGGGGCTCAGTGGCGCAACCACCCAGACGCCAGGAGAAGCTGATCCGATGAGAAGTCTACCACATCGAGCGTGCGACGCCGACATATCTAAAGTGGTCGGAGACACCTGTCACATTTGACCGCTGTGACCATCCTGATCATGTTCCGCGGCCAAGCAACTATCCACTGGTCGTGGAACCCTTATCTGGCTCCAAGCGCGTGCACAAGGTGCTGATGGATGGAGGGAGCGGTCTCAACGTCATCTACGCCTCGACCCTCGACGACATGGGAATTTCGCGGTCCCGACTGTGGCCGTCAACGGTGCCTTTCCACGGGGTCGTACCTGGGATGGAGGCGGTTCCCCTCGGGCAGATCGACCTGCCCATCACTTCGGAACACCGAGCAACTTCCGGAAGGAGACCCTCACCTTCGAGGTGGTCGGCTTCCCGGGGACGTATCACGCGATACTCGGAAGGCCAGCATACGCGAAGTTTATGGCCGTCCCCAACTACACGTACCTTAAGCTAAAGATGTCCGGCCCGAAGGGCATCATCATAGTAGGTATGACGTTCGAGCACGCATACGAGTGCGATGCTAAGTATTTTTAGTTCACTGAGCCACTGATCCAGTCCGAGAAGCTCGCTATAGAGTCCCTCTCCGAGGACCCTGACATCCCTGAGTCATCCAAGCGTGCGGCATGCTCTTTCGAGCCCACCAAGGACGCCAAGGAGGTGGCTGTCATCGATTATGGCCGCACGATCTGTATCGGGACGGTGCTCGATCCTAAATAGGAAAGCACGCTCGTCGACTTCCTCCATGCAAACCTTGACGTGTTCGCGTGGAAACCCTCTGACATGCCTAGGATTCCAAGGGAGGTCGCCGAGCACAAGCTTAACATCAAGCCCGGCTCGAAGCCGATCAAGCAGCATCTTTGCCGCTTCAACTCCGACAAGTGCAAGGCCATCGGCAAGGAAATCAAGAAGCTCCTTAGTGCAGGGTTCATTTGTGAATTATACCACCCCGAGTGGTTAGCAAATCCTGTACTCGTTAAGAAGAAGAATGGAAAATGGAGGATGTGTGTTGACTATACAAGCCTGAATAACGCATGTCCAAAAGATCTGTTTACATTATGAGAGCCAGGTGTGGTTCGAGGACCGGTGGATGGTCGCTTCCTGGTGTGATGAGTGATTGACAACGTGGTGTGGACTGATTCTTAGCTAAGTATTGCAGGTGCAGGTTGCGACTTGACTGGTGTTGGTGCAGGTGAAGAACAAGCGCGAAAGGTCGTTGCCGATGAGGCCTCCAGGTGTGGAGAAGACAAGTAGGCTTGGTTCGAGGGACCCGGTGGCCAGCGGGGTCAAGTGCGGGCCACATGGTGGCAAGAACGACAAGATGAAGTCATGGACGGTTTCTTGGTTGAGCCTCAAAACCAAGGTCGAGCCGGGAATACGTGGGAGCCGAGTCATGAGTGGTGATTGGCGGAGGCTACACCAAGTTCGCGGGGTTTCCGGTGGTTCACCAGAAAACCATTGGGTTCCTTGGTTGATCCACAAAGCCAAGACCGAAGAACCGAAGACGGAGGTGCAGCAGCTCCAGACCGGTCTGACTGGTGGGTACCGGTTTGACCAGTGAGGAGCACCGGTCTGACCGGTGTGCGACAACGCAGTCTGGAATCTTCAAAGCGAAGGACACGCGTTGGGATCGCAAGGCTTGCGTCGAGGCTAAGCAAGTTTGCGGTCGCTGGGCATCCGTCCGATGGAGCGAAGACAAAGATTTCCGAATTCGCCCTTGAGGGGCATGTATCCCTAGTTAGCTAGTAAGGGTATTTTAGTCTTTCGGTTGCCTCCATATAACTCAAGGGGTGAGAGAATGGCAGCCATCTCTTGGAACCCTAGCTCATTTGGTTTTCCTATTTTCCTTAGGATTTTCGTAGGACTAGCTTGAGAGCTTCATGGTGAGATCTTGTGAGAGGGAAGGATGATCGGGCGGCAAGCTAGACCTTGTATGAACCTCTTTGGTATGTATAGATGATTCGGCGTGGTTCCTCAAGACTTGGTTGTGTCTTTCCCGTTTCTCCTTTTTGGTGATTTTCGGAGGCTTTTCGTGGCGAATTTCTTGTGGTGGTTTTGAGACCTTTCTCTTTGGGATTTGATGGGGGATGTATGCATGAACCCCTCGTGGTTCTTTTCCCTTTGATTCCCCTCCCAAATCCATGAGTAAAGGGGCTCAATTTTGGGGTTTTCGTGGTTCTAGGGTTCGTAGTATTCTTGGCGGAAATCCTTCGATTCCTCTTGATTCAACGAGTTTTGGTGGACCAAATCTTGGCTATGGAGTGCCCATGAGGTGTTCCTACTATCCTCAAAGTCTTGTGCGAATCTGTGGAGCGAATCGAGAGATCGGGAGTAGGATTTGGGGGAGTTGACTCGCGGGTGTTGTTCATCCCGAGCTGCCCAGGCACAACCGGTCTGACCGGTGCTCATGACCGGTCTGACCGGTGCTAGCCCTTGGTGGGATTTGTCTCGGGGAACAGCCTTGTCTGTGTGGTTTTTGTCCCGTGGTCCTGCTGTCCAGCTCTTGGCCCATTTGGAGTTGTCTTGCTAGGCTTTGTGAGGGGTTTTTGTTCTTGGCAGGTTGTTCTTTGGTGGTGGTGTTTGTTCCAGGGCCTAGAGGAGTCACTGAGGCTCCCTGGAACATTTGTTGTGCGGCTGTTGCAGCCACCTGCCTGACTGGTGCTGTCCACCGGTCTGACCGGTGCCACCGGTCTGACCGGCGCAGGCCATCGGACTGACCAGTGTAGCACAGGCAGCAAGCCGTGCAAGTTTCCGCTGTGTGTGTTGGGAGTTTTGGTTCAGAAGGTTGTGTGTTGGTTCCTAGGACCAGTAGCACTCCAGTGGCTACGTGGTCTTGACCAACTTGGGTAGTTGAGTCGGAGACGTGGGTTGGAAGCCGTGTTCGTCTTGTTGGAGTTCCCATCTCCTTCGAGAAGAATTTTTATCGGCTCCCATTCACTCCCCCCCTCTCTGGTTCGCCTAATCGGTCCTTCACATTACCGCGCAAAGATCAGGTAGTCGACTAGACAACCAGGTGCGAAACCCTCTGTTTTCTTGACGCTTATTCCGGGTACCACCAGATCGCGATGAGCCTGGCCGACCAGCTCGCGACCTCGTTCATCACCCCTTTCGGTGCGTTTTGTTACGCGTCCATGCCTTTCGGGTTGAAGAATGCAGGTGCCACGTTCCAAAGATGCATGCGACGCGTCTTTGGCGACCTCATCGGATGGCTAATCGAAGCCTATGTCGATGATATCGTGGTAAAATCGAAAAAGGTGGGCGACCTGATCCCCGACCTCACCGTGGTTTTCGAGAAGCTTAGGGAGCACGGTGTGAAACTTAACCCTGAGAAGTGCGTCTTCGGGGTCCCCAGAGGCATGTTACTTGGGTTCGTCATGTCGGAGCGCGGCATCGAAGCAAATCCTGAGAAGATCTCCGCGATCACAATCATGGGGCCAATCAAGAACCTAAAGGGAGTACAGCATGTCACGGGATCATCGCCTGACTTGGCGAACGTAGCCTGCCGCTATACAAGCTCATGAAGAAGTCGGAGCACTTCACGTGGACGCTTGAAGCACAAGAGGCACTTGACTCGCTCAAGAACACGCTCAAAAGCCCGCCAGTGCTCACAGCACTAGCGGAGGAGGAGCCCATGCTCCTATACATCGTAGCAACGACTCAGGTCATGAGCGCAGTGCTGGTAGTCCAGCGAGACAAGCTCGGGAAGACACAGAAGGTGCAACACCCCGTGTACTTCGTGAGCGAGGTCATCTCCGACTCTAAGACACACTACCCGCAAATCCAAAAGCTGATCTACGCTATCCTCATCACCAAGCGAAAGCTCTGACATTATTTCAACTCACACTGCATCATGGTAGAGTCAAAATACCCGCTTGGCGAGGTCATACAGAGCCCAGAAGCAGAAGGAAGAATCGCTAAATGGGCCCTCGAGTTGATGGGGTAGAACATCACATACGCGCCCCGCAGCGCAATCAAGTCACAAGAGCTGGCCGACTTCGTCGCCGAGTGGACGGAGATCCAGACTCCCCCAGCACCCATCGAGCACGAGACGTGGCTTATGTAATTCGATGGATCGCTCATGAAAGAAGGAGCCGGGGTTGGGCTTGTCTTCATCTCGCCTCTGGGCGTGCGTATGGAGTACATGGTCCGACTACATTTCGTGGCCTCCAACAATGTCGCAGAGTACGAAGCCCTCATCAACGGTCTCCGGATCACCCTCGAACTCGGGATTTGACGTCTTGAGATCTGGGGAGACTCTGACCTAGTCGTGGGACAGGTGATGAAGGAGAAGAACTGCCTAAGCCCAAAAATGGCCGCGTATTGCCAAGCGGCGCGTGAGTTAGAAGACAAGTTCCACGGGCTCGAACTTAATCATGTACTGTGCAAGTATAATGAAGCAGCAGACACTCTCGCGAAAGCGGCATCGAATCGAAAACCCGTTCCGCACGGGGTCTTTGCCAGCGACCAGTATGAGCCATCCGTCCGCTTCGAGGAGGACAAGTCATCGGAACCCTCGACGCAAGAGGTCATGGAAATCGATGAGGTGCGAGAGCCTAACCTCGAAGACCCGAACTGGAGGGTCCCGATCCTCGAGTGGATGGTAGAAGGGAAGCTGCCGCCCGAGAAGGAAGAGGCCAGACGGATCGCGCGAATGGCCAAGTCGTACAAACTGGTCGATGGCGAGCTCCGACAAAAGGGCGCCGAGGGCGTACTCATGCGTTGCATCCTGGCCGACCAGGGCAAGGAGCTGCTGCAGGAGATTCACGCCGGCACGCGCAGACACCACACCGGTCTAAAGACTATTGTCAGGAAAGCCTTCCGACAAGGTTTTTACTGGCCAACCGCGGTCACTGACGTGACCCGGATCGTGTGCAGCTGCGAAGGCTGCTAGTTCTACGCGCAACAAACCCATCTTCCAGTGGAGGCCCTTCAAACCATTCCTGTCACCTAGCCCTTTGCGGTCTGGGGACTGGACATGGTCAGACCTTTGAGGAAAGCGCCCGGGGGCTGCACGCACGTACTTGTCGCCATTGACAAGTTCTCGAAGTGGATAGAGGCCAAGCCTATAACCAACGTTCACTCCAAGGAGGCTGTCGCGTTCTTCACCGACATCATCTACCGCTTCGGGATCCCGAACTCCATCATCACCGACAATGGCACCCAGTTCACCGACAAAAGTTCCTCAAATTCTGTGACGACAACAACATCCGTGTGGATTGGACCGCTGTCAGCCATCTCAGGACCAACGGGCAGGTGGAGAGGGCGAACGGCATGATCCTGCAAGGCCTGAAGCCACGAATTTTCAAACGCCTCGAGAAGTTCCGGGCGACATGGGCCGCGGAGCTCCCATCCGTCCTGTGGAGCCTGCGCACCACGCCTAGTCGGGCCACTGGCTGCACGCCTTTCTTTTTGGTCCATGGGTCGGAGGCAGTCCTCCCAACGAACATAGATTACGGCAGCCCGCGAGTTCAATCTTACACCGAAGAAGGCAACCAGATCGCTCTTGAGGACACCATCGACCAGCTGGATGAAGCGCGCAGCATCGCTCTCCTCCACTCAGCACAGTACCAGCAGGCCCCGCGCTGCTACCACGAGCGCAACATACGGAACCGCGAGTTCCAAGTCGGCGACCTCATTCTCCGATGAGTCCAAAGCAACGAAGGGCGACACAAGCTCTCACCACCATGGGAGGGACCATTCATCGTCGACCAAGTGCTCCGTCCGGGAACTTTCAAGCTCAAATACGAGGATGACAGGGTCATCTCCAACGCATGGAACATAGAACAGCTACGCCGCTTTTATCCTTAAAAGTTCCTTTGTTTCAGTTTACGATAATGCAAAAGCTTCGAGCTATGTTCAGTTTTTGTGAGATGATATCTTCGTTCAAGCTTACATCTTTTACTCGAGTAAAACGTTTTTAAGTTTGTTTTACCCCACGTGCAAGTCCCCGACTTGTCCCTGGGCTCAGGGGCTACTTGGGGCCACAGCACCCCTTCCCCACACGTTTCGAAAACTTTTTCGATCAAAAACCGTCTACGGTTTCTCATATGATCGTCATGGTACACCCACACTTGCTAAAGGGGGATGGGTGATAGCCCGTGCGATCGTGAACCTGCGCTCGTCCGGGCCCCAAGTACTTACGCCCCTGCGGCTACGGTGCAAAGACCCACAAGGAAAGTCTGCGACTCCGAGTTGTTGCTCCTTCGCTTCCTCGAAAGTGGTCGGGCAACCGTCTAAACTAAACTCCGAAGAGTTTTCTTGTTTGCAAAAACACGTATACTCATTTTATCCTTCCCAAAGTACTCGAGGGCTACTAGCCTGAGTAGTGCTACTTTAAGACTGAGCTCGGCCAGGTCGCCAAGTTCCTACGCCCCCGTGGCCACGGAGCAAGACACCACCGATGAGGTCTTAGGCTACACTACTCGGACTCGCAAGTTTCCTTGACTACTCGGAGAAAGGATAACATGCAGCAAAACGACAAACAAATTCTTAACTTAGAACGAAAAACGGTCACATGACCCACGAATTTTTTACAAACCACCACAGATATAACTAAAAGCCCCTGCGAGGCTACTCTGTTTCTTTTACAAGCCCAAGTCATGAAGGGCGTTGACGGTCATGGCTTCGGCGAAGTCAACGGCGCCGCTCTCTATAGCGTCGTACGCATCGTTGTCGTAGCCGGGGCACCACCCTTGGCTCAGCAGCTCCCGGTCCAGCCTCGGATAGTGCGACAAGAAGATCGCGACCACCTTGCGCACCACGTCGCGCGCCACGGCCAGGGATTGCTGACAGGCTGTTCCGACGGCCAGCGCCAGGCAGTCCTTCATGGTAGAAGCAGTGGGGACCCCGAGATCGTCCAGCATCTTCACCACCACCTGGGACATCTTATCACGGATCGTCTGCACATCCGCGAGAGTCTTCTTGGTGCCCTCATGCGACTTCTGCGCCTCCTCGAGCTCCACCACGGTTTCTAAAGCAAAAGAAAGACGAACATTAGCAGAAAACATCTCGTTAAGGAAGGGCAAATACGAAGAAGGTACGCCTCTTACTGTTCAGCCTCTCGGTGGACTTGCGGGCAAGGTCCACCAGCTTCTGGTTCTCGACGAGCTGAGTGGCCACGACACTCTCCTTGTCTGCCAGCTGCTTCGTCAAGCCGTCGCGGGCCGCACAAAGAGCTGCTCGTCGCCAAAAACGAAACAACATCACGCGACAAAGCAACTACACAAGAGGAGAAACATGAAGACAACAGGTCGCGGGACACTCACTGAGGATCTCCTCCTCGCGCTTCTCGGTGACTTCTTGGAGCTGGTCCTTTGCGGCGGTGACCTCGCGGACTTAGGCCTCGAGAGCAGTCATCCTCTCGCGGGCCACCTGGAGATCGGACTTGGCACGGCCCGCTCTTGTCTCGAGCTCCGCCTTCTCCTGGCTGGCAGACCGAGCGGCGACCTCGGCGTTAGATCACAGCTCCGGCATTGCCTTCTCCGCCTTGGCCAGCCTCGCCTCCAAGGCGGCCTTTTCTGTTTGCGCAGCGGCCGCGCGGTTCTCTGCAGACTTCGCCCTCACCTCGAGGGTCGCGCGTTCGGTCGCTTTCTCGACCTCGCCGGCTGCCATGACAAGGTGGGTCGTGACCAGCTACGCCTCCAGTTGGGCTTTCTCCGCCCGGAGCGCCTCGATGGCACGAGACCTGTCAACGGCGCACCCAATGAGCTCCTGAGCCGCGAAAAGTTCTCACGATCAGCAAAAATGACAGGTTCGGAGGATGGGTGGAGAATGGAAAAATGAAGTCTGCAACTCACCCTCGCGGCAGGCAGAACTAACTCCCTGAGCGCTCGATCCGATTGGCGCAATGCCTGCTCGCTCTGGCGCAGGCCCCTCTCAAGATTCCAGCGGGCCGAGGATTCCATGCCACCATCAACCTCGAGGTCCACGGAGGTCTCGACCTGCGAGACGGGCACCAGCCAGAGCAATGGCGCCTCCACCTGCTCCTCGAGCGCTGATGCGGTCAATTCTGGGCCCCTTGAGCTTTCTCCGACCTCCAGGGTCAGAGGTGGCGCCCGCTATTCCGCCACCACAAGGAGAGAAGCGGTAGAGGAAGGCGACTCCGGGATGACGACGACCTCCGGGGTGCCCGGCGGGGGGACGGTGCTGATCGTAGAGGGGGTCGACGACGTGACCGGGACGACATCCTCGATCACTTGGACGTTCGCCGCGGTCGAGATCTCCTCAGAGGCAGGAGCGGCCTTCTCCACGACCACCATGGCGTCTCCTGCCCCCGCCAACGACTTGGGGGCTGGGCCCCAACGTCCGCCACGGCGCCGCCTGCCCCCGCCAACGGCTCGGGGGCTGGCATCTCAACGTCTCCTGCTAGCGCCTCGGGAGCGGGATCCTCTGGGGCCTGCTCTCGCGGGCCGGACAGGCACCTCTCCAACTCGGCCACGCAGGTCGAGAGTGCCTCTTCTGTGGGGGCATCACCCCCCAGCCCCAGCTGACCCATCGACAGGTCGCTGCGAACGGGGCTCTCGGCGCCCTTCGGCGGGATTACCGCCTCTTGGGTCCCGGACCCTCCCGCCTCCCCGACGGTCAGGCTCGACGGGAGGACGGGCGGCAGACCGGACGGCGGCAGCATGTCTCTGACAACCTAGGCGGGTCGGTGCAACAGGCGCCGGTTCCATCGTGTCAGGATCAGGGCGGCTGGAACACGAGGGACGTCACGACAACAAGTAACGAGGAGAGCACGCCTCCAAAGCAAGTCGGAATACTAATTGGAAGTTAACAAGTCGAAACGTACCCTGGCGCGATGAGGCGAGGCCGCTTCGAGCCCCCCGAGGTCGAACTCAGGGAGGGTGCTGCTCGCTTGCTCCCCGAAGACAGAACGGAAGTCGGGGCGGGAGCCGGTCTGTGCCCGGCGACGGTCTCAGACTCGAGGCACCACTGGGAGGTGGTCGACTCCCCGCCCTGAGCCCTGGGCGGGGGAGAAGCCCTCGGGGCATTTCTCTGCTCCCGCAACGAACGCCCCGGCGGGGAATCCGACCTCCGACGCGACTGGTCACCTGTGGAGGAGCGGCGAGTGGAGTTGCCGCACCAAGGGGAGCTCCTACTCCTCTCACGACCACCGCGCTAAGAGGTACAACTGCACAGCTCGAACTGGTCTACTCGGGGAGACCGGGACGGCGCATGCCGGCTCGAGCTAGGCCTCCGCGGTGGCTGACGCAGGCTCCGACCCAGCGCGCGGTTGTGAAGACGCCGGTGGCTAGTCATCGCTCGATGTGAACTCGGAGTCGTCATCCCCGGTCCGCGACGGTGACGACGAGGGGTCCTCGTCCTCGGAGACGTCAGCCTCCTGAGCACGCTGGCGCGAAGTGCGGCCATCGTTCCTCGATCGCTTCGTGATCTCCTTCTGCTGGTGGGCCCTCTTACGATCGGCCTGTCGCTTATCCCTCGCGGCAATCAACCTGGTACACGCCAGGTCCACCGGTAGAGGGGGCCACGAGGAGAGGATGTCCACCTTCGCCATCTGGGCAAACACACAAAGATCGTTACCCGGCACGAAAATCCTAGAACAAGTTGGACAATGTCAAGAAAAATGTACTAGGGCCAAGGTGGTCAGGTGAGGAAGCATCAGCAGCAGGTCCTATGACGGCCAGTGCACGTTGTTGATCCCAGTCGCTTGCGACACCCGGTGCTGGATCTCATCCTCCGAGGGCAGAGGATTAGCCGTCACCGTTCCCACGAAGGGAGCCCGGTCATCCGTCGTCTCGAAAATGCGCAGGGGGCGTCGCTGGAGCGGGATGATCCCCCTCGCATGGTAGCCGCCAATGATAGCTACGAAGTCAACGCCGTGGCTGCGGAGCGTCTCGAGGGCCGCGAGGACGTCCGGGAGGAACCGGGGCCGGTCTTTCTTCTCTGGTCCCCACTTCCACTTCTCCGGCGCACCCTCGTGCCAGAGGCTGGTGTACTGCGGGAGTGGGTGCTCGAGGTCGTTTTGAGGTAGAACCAGTCCCGGTGCCACCTGCTGTTGGAGCTCATCAGGGAGGTGCTGATGTACTCGTCCATCCTCCCCTGCTTCGCCCGAAGTCCGGCACATCCAATCGCCACCGCGTTGCCGTTGTCCTTCAGGCACACGAACTTGTAGAAGTACCTGAACAGGTCCCAATGGGCCCCCTGGCACAGGTACCCCTCGCACAACACCTCGAACGCCGCCATTTGCTGGATGCCATTCGGGTTGAGGTCGTGCAGCTGCAGGCCGTACTCTTCAAGTACGGCGCGGATGAACCGCCCCGCCGGGACGGAGAAGCCGCGCTCGTGGAAGGCCACGAACGAGACCACATACCCCGCCGGAGGGGCGGGGCGACCCTTAGATCCAGGGAGCTGCCACTCCTCCACCGCGGTGCGCGGCGAGAGCATGCCGTCGGCAACGAGGCAGTCGAGCTTGGACCAGGTCACAGTGGAGGAAGCCCAGTTCGACATGGGGGCGGCGGTGAGAAGCAAGCTCGTGGTTGGAATCGAAGAAGGCGAGAGAGCGAGGGTGCAGTGGATGCGAAAGCAAAGAAGGAATGGCGGCGGCGGAACGAGCGAGGAAGAAGAAGGGGAAAAGCCCAACCGACGGTCGGGGTATATAAGGGGAAAACAACTGTGCTCTCAGCAGTTATTGCTTGGGCCCGCCTCGGGCCACGTCCCCCACGCACCGAAGCATCGTCCCTCAAAAGGCGTGCCCACCAGCGCCAACCGCGCACGGGCGCGCCGCCACGTCACTTGTGACAGGCCCACAAATCCTCCAACCGGCGCGAAATCTTTGCCGTTTACCCCTCGATGCGCGTCTTGCGCAACGTGCAACGGCACGGAACTCCCGCGAGTTCAAAATCTCAACACTGAACCCCATGCACAAGTCTCCGACTTGTCCATGGGCTCGGGGGCTATCACCCGCGGGTGCACTCGCGCGCCCCCGTTGGGAAAAACATATCTAACCTCTCGGAGCGAGTCCTTGACTCCCTCACCAGTCTCGGGGGCTACTGACGAGGCCCTAGACCAGGGCCCACCACGACCACCAAAAAAACGCAGTACGGACTGACACACAGCGTACTTAGCGGCTAGTACAGCGAGTACTACGCCTCCAAGTACCCGGCAGCCCGTACGACCAGTTTCCGTCATGGGCCGAGAGCCAGGCGGCCCGTGCGCGCCACTACCTCCTCCTCCGAGTACATGACGGCCCAACCGACAGGACCCAAGCGCCCGGAGGCCCACACGACTAGTCCCCGGCCACGCGGCGGTTCGCACGACAAGTTTCCGTCTCCCCCTCCGACTACTCGTTCGCACAAGTAGTTTCCGTCCCTGACCAATTCAAGCTTCGTGTGGAAGGCAACGGCGGCATGGGTCCCCTGCTGATATCCCAGGATATCTGCGCACGCTCACCCACGCACCGCCACGTGCCGACCCCTCCACGCCAGGCCGCCCTGACCAGGTCGATCCGGTGTCAGAGGGCGTATCTGCCCACTGTGCCACGAACGGTACGGTGCGCGCTGTGCCACGAACGGCACAGTGTACGCCACCCCCTAAACCTCGAACGGCATGGCGTAGACTACCCGTTCGCACGAGTAGTTTCCGACCCCGACTAGTTCAAACTTCACGTAGAAGGTAACGGCGGCATGGGCCCCCTGCCGATATCCCAGGATATCCGCGCACACTCACCCACGCACCGCCACGTGCCGACCCCTCCGCGCCGGGCCGCTCTGACCGGGTCGATCCGGTGTCAGAGGGCGTATCCGCCCACTGCGCCACGAACGGCACAGTGCGCGCTGTGCCACGAACGGCACAGTGCGCGCCTCTCCCTAAACTTCGAACGGTGTGGCGTAGACCACTCCGTTCCCACAGTGCCCGGGAAAGACGCGCTCCTGCTCTCCTAATAGGAGTAGGGTACGACGCCTACACCCTACGACCAACGACTACTCGGAGGCGAGTCCGAGAAGCCCCGAAGGTAACTACTCAGGGCCCGTGATTCCAGGAGGCTAAGCCGTCACTAGTAACCCCGCTACAGTCCTTCGCCGCTCCTGCCACGCCATCATGACGGACCGACGTGGAGAAGGACATCCTACGCTGTAATCTAGTCTACACCCTCGGTTTTACCCCCATAGACCTCTTCCTTGCGACTATAAAAGGGGAGGAGGGGAACACCTGTAAAACACGCTCACATTCACCCCCACACGCACTCACGATCGATATCTCATCTCATATCATCCCGTAGCCATACACACCCACTCGTGTACGCAGAACTCTGCTACGAGAACTCAGCGCACGTGCACTAGGGACTTGGGCGCAGAAACCCTCTCCCGACTAGTTTGTGACCCCTACTACAGACATTTGAGCATAAAGAACACTCCCCCTCAGACTGGATGTAGGGTATTGCTCTCCGGAGGCCCGAACCAGTATAATCCCGTGTGTCTCTTGTGCAACCGTGCGGATTCCGACACGCGCTCGTATAAATTTACTTGCCGGCGGTAACAAACCCCGACAGAGGCCCTCTCCCGACCAGTTTGTAACCCCTACTACGAACTCTTGATCATAAAGAACACTCCCCCTCAGATTGGATGTAGGGTATTACTCTCCGGAGGCCCGAACCACTATAATCTCTTGTGTCTCTTGTGCCACCGTGCGGTTCTCGACACACGATCGTATAAATTTACTTGTCGGCGGTAACAAACCCCGACAATACTCAACTAATTACTCCAACAAATTCTCTATTTCCCACCCTCCAAATTCGAACAACTCTCGTCAACTTTGCCTTCCCAAAATGACGCGTCCCCTCCTTTCCCCTTCTGTTTATCTACTCTTCCTTTACTTTTTTCTTTCTATTTATTTTTGTCTTTTCTACTCTCCCTTTTTTATATTTCTATTTTTCCTTTCCATTAATGTATTTATCTCTTCCCCTGATCCTATATCTTTCTATCCTCACTCAGTCTCGATCACTCACACCGGTTCTGGCGCAAATAGATTCGTCTCACAATTTGATTTAAAGGTTATAGAATGAGTTTTGTCATTAACTCAAGATCTGAAATTGCGATGTGATAGATGAATAGTAAAAAAATTGACGAAACTCGACACAACTAAACAAAGTCCGAAATTCTATTGCTTCTTTGACTCCAACCAGCGAGTTCCAACACTCTTCCATTGACCATTGCCCACCACTACGACTTCAATCAAGAAAGAGATATGGCAAGCGTGAGGGGTGGCACTGGCACAACAGCCATAGAGCACATCGGTTTTCGCACCAACTATCATTTTTTATTACATACTTCCTCCGTTCTAAAATGATAGTTGTTATTGATTTTCGTGTCACAAGTTTGACCGAGTTTTTAGAAAAATACGAGCAACATTTGTATCTTTAAATAAATTTATTAAAAAACTAGATTCAAATATCTATCTAATGATATTAATTTTATACCATAAATATTAATATATTTTTATATATATTTAGTCAAAGTTGTTTATCGAGAAGCGAAAACGACAGTCATTCCGGGATGGAGTATGTGTGTGTGAGACGTGTAGTAAAGGAGAGAAAAAACAAGACCAATTTTAGAGAGAAATATGATAGCATGTGGGCCCATGGTTTGGAATGGACACATATAATAGTCCGTACATTGTTGCATCTGAGATAGTTCATACCTATAGTCTAAAATTAGACCCATCTCATTTAGATCAAACCAAAAGTGAATTTTATTTTGTTATTTTCATGAATGTAATGTAACCTAAGTAAAGAGTTGTAAAATGGCCAATAAAACTATATTCTCTGATGTACTCCCTCCGTCCCAAATTACTACTCCAATCGTTTCATAATACTTATTGTTTTGGCTTTTCTAGATACATTCTTTTTGCCAAGTATTATGAAACGAAGGGAGTAATTGTTTTGATTTTTATAGAAACATTTATTTCACTGTGTATCTAGACATAAGTATATATCTATATGTATCTAGACATACTCTCTCCGTCCCGAAAAGAATGATGTTTAGAATTATCATAAGCCAAATTTTTTCAATTTTGACCAAATTTATAGAGAAAAGTACCAATATTTATGGCATCAAATAGATATATTATAAAAATAGATCTCATGTTGAATCTGATAATATTTATTTCATACCATACATATATGTATTTTTTCTATAATCTTAGTCAAAGTTCAAAAGTTTGACTTAGAACGATGCTAAACGCCATTCTTTTTAGAATGGAAGGAGTAAGTATATATCTAGATGTATAAAAAATTGTATCTAGAAAAGTCAAAACGACTAGTAATTAGGACAGAGAAAGTACAATATATTGTGGTATTTATTTTTTCGAACAACTATAATGTAGTATTTTATATTCGTGTGAAGATTAGTCATCGGATCAAGTAAAATGAAAAATAGCCATGCAAGGGAGGTTGAATTGATTTTAGAGGACTTGGGGGAGTGCATAGGTTGTTTCATTTAGATAGATATATACTCAATGCTTTTTTTTGACAAACCACATATATGATATTATGGCAGCAAACTTACAAAAAGGCCCTTAGAAAAGGAGCCATTTACATCAAAGTCCCTGCAACTAGAACCTATCACGCCGCCGGAGGGCAGGTCGCCGGTGAACTGCTGGAAGCAATGGTGCGGGAGGGCCTCGCCTTGCGAAGGCTTGAAGAGGATGAAGACGCCGTCGAGGGAGAACTTCGCTAATGACCCAAGGATGATTCTGAGTCTGGCATCGGCGGGTTGAAGATCGTCGTCTTCAGATCCAGTGGGAGCCTCACTACCGAGCCGATGACGGAAGATCTTGAGCAGAGTTGATGTAGAAGAAAGCACTGCTGCTTGGCAAGAGTGGATGGCGGAGGCGGGTGCTGAAGATGCTTGATGCGTTCGACAACGGTGACTTGAGCGTCGGAACAACCATCGGAAATCCTTCACCAAAACCAGATCCTCCCCAAGGGGACAGAGGCAGGAAGACAGAGGCGCGTTCAACGACGACGAGCAACCCGCAAAAGGCAGCAGCGACACCGGAACAACCACCAGTGTGCAGACGCAGGTGTAGAGGCGAGACACGGAAGCATCGGCCTCAAACACCCGAGTGTGTCGACGGGAGGCGAACCCAGGAACTAGATCCTCCCAGGAGGGGATCCAATTGGAAGCCAGGACGCCCGAATCAACATCTACTCCGACCAGATCTAGAGTGGGGGAGGTCGATCTCCAGCAACAGGAGGTGGAGGGGGGCGGGGAAGAGGATACAGAAGGGGAAGGCGGACGGGAAGGTGGAGGAGCGACTTTATTTGGACTGACCTCGAAGGATTCGACGACGACGGCGAGGTAGCCGAGGAGAGCCACGGCAACCACAACGCGGGCGGCGACGAGCTCCGGGGAGAAAGCCATACGGCCAAAGCTACTACTACGAGCAGTACTACGATAAGCAAAACTACAGGCACTACTACTACGAGACCGGAGGCCCCTCTCCCTACCGGCTGCGGCGAGGCGAGCTCGCCGGAGCCGGGAGGAAGGGGGCCGGAAGGAGGCGGAGATGAGAGCTCTGTGGAGGCTTCGAGGCTGACAAGCTTGAGTTGTTTCATTTAGATAGATATATACTCAATGCTTTATTTTCTCTCTAAATTAAATCTCTACCACATCATCATGAATGCTTACTATATATGGTTTCTAGCAGGTTATTTATTGAAAATGAAATTCACAGTAGGCTAGATATATCCTAACGATAAATAATAAAATTTTCTAACATAAAACAGAGAAAAAACACGGAACATGACAAAATGGGTTAAACTGGCAGCGCCACGCTCCCCCACGTAAGCACGGTATCAGACTTTCAGTTCAAACCATCCCCTCACTGTTCCTCCCGACCTCTCCCTCCGCTCCCCCCTTGTCTCGTCGTCTCCCCATCTCCGGCTAGGGTTTGCTCATCCCGCCGCGCCCGACGCCTTCCTCGCCCCAGCCACCGCCAGGACCAGTGATGTCGCAAGAGCAAGGCGGGGAGGAGTCGCCGCCGCCGCCGCAGGCGGAAGGCGAGGCGCAGCCGGCCGCGGATGTCCCCATGGGCGAGGCTGCGGCGGTGAAGGATGAGGAGGAGGAGGAACCAGCCATGGGGGATGGCGGCGTAGTCGGGGCGGCCGGCGCCTTTGATTCCGTGGAGGGTTCGGTGAAGCTCGAAGCGGCGGGCGCGGAGGAGGATGGGGAGGGGGAGGAGCTGAACGGTGACGCGGCGGCGGATTCGGTTGGCGAGGCTGAGAAGTTGGAGAACGGGGATGAGCCCGTGGCGGTGGGCGGGGAGAAGGAAGACTCGCCGGAGGGAGGTGCTGTGGAGGGCGGTGACGATAAGGGCGTGGTTGGTCAGGATCAGCCTGGTGAGAACCAGCTTGTGCTGGTGTCGGCTGAGGAGGACCCCGTGATGGCCAGGCTCTCAAAAGATTCCTTCATGTTCGATTACTCCACTGGCGGTGATGACTCGGGGACTGAGGAGGAGCAGGCTGCCTTCATGAAGGAGCTCGAGCGGTTCTACAGGGAGAAGATTATGGAGTTCAAGCCCCCGAAGTTTTACGGCGAAGGATTGAATTGCCTCAAGTAAGCACACACAAGATAGACTCTCTTGGATTATTCATTAGATTGAATGTGTCTGCGCTGAATGAATAAGCCAAATATTTACTGTCATTAGATTGTGGAGACAAGTTACCGGATTGGGTGGCTATGATCAGGTACTCACCATTATTTACACCTTCCTGTCTTGTTGAAGAAAACACAAATGATTAATTTTCCTGGGATGGTCGAGTTACGGTTCCATTTGCATCGTGCTCAATCATTAATATTTTTGTTCTGGTAATGAACACGCTATGTCTAGAAAATGTGTAGCAATGAGCTCTTTCTGTAGTTCACTCCTAAGTAATTTCTTCACCCTTTGTGCCTTTGACTTCCTTTGTTGGCACTTAGCATATCATTCTCCTTTAACTATGTGCCTCAAGTAGGAGTTAAACGTTTTGACTAGCTTGCCCAATGTTTCCTGCATATGTTACATTTGACCATCAAATCGCCTTAGTATACGTCTACGCAGAGATTCAGGACTACTATTTATCTGATGTCACCCTCTTCTCTTCCAGAGTCATACACACAACCATCATTCTGTTTTTTTGTTGTTGTTGTGGAATATGCTTAACCTGTTTACCTTGTTTTTAGCATTCTTTGTCCATGTTCAAATTTTTTAGTGCCTGTTCTAAAAAACTCTCGTGTACCTGCCTATGAAACACTAGGTATTCCTGTCAGACTCAGGTGGTCCACGATGCACCGCTCCTCTTATTAACCTGCTTGGCACTATTTTTTGCTTATGTATAGTGGTGAAAATCTCAACAGGTCGCAAAAACTTAACCTTTACAGGCATGCATATTTCCACTTGAGAAATCACTATTTGCACATCAAACAACTAGTATGTTCATATTTAGTGCTTAAATTTTCTCCGTGCTACCAAATGGATTGACATGATTTTATTCTTTTGTCCTTAAAATGTTACTATTTTATTTCTTGTGGTCATAAAATATGTATATGTAAAAAGTGGTTGTGATTGCTTTTGGCCCTGTTTCTTTCAGAGTGGTTTGATTGTGGTAATATTGTTCTGTAATTCTTTTTAGATTTATATTTTGAACCGTATGCTTGCTAACTAGTTGCATCAACACTCGACAGGTGACATCATGCAAACTGTGGCGCCAAGTGGGGGAGTCATTCAAACCTCCAAAGTACGAATTTGATAGTCTGCAATCATCCCCTTCATGGTTTCTCAATTGATAGTTCTCAGCTGTCATTTACGATGACAGAAATTGGGACATAGTTGACATAAACTCTTCTTTCTGCTATCTCTTCCATGATTTGACTGGCATGTTTTGTGCAGGACGTGCACGACTGTTTCATGGACCTTCCGTAACTTCTATGAGAAGGTAATTCTACATTTTCCAGTTCGTAGGATTACCAGGTCTGCCTTAATTGCTCTCTAGTTTAAGGACTCTCTTAGCACTTAGTGTTGCCATGTTTGGTAACTGCCATGACAGTTGTCTGAACAGAAAACCTTCATTTTAGCACATTCTACATGATCATGGCAATGAGTCTTGTGTCTCTTGCCATCTGACAATATGCTCTGTTTGTTGGAAGTGTTTCCAAGCTGGCAACATAGAATTATGCATATCAAATTTAATATACTCAATTGGCACAGAGCATATCAAGTTTTAGGTTACATTGTGGATTTCCTTTTCTTTTTTGTGAAAAACATTGTGGATTTCTATTTTAGTGGTAGGATTGTTGTATACATGTCCTGTTAGTTTATTCACCTAGGTTTTCCTGAGAACTTCAGAAGAACTGTTACCCACAGGGATGTAACTGAGAGTACAATACCTATGCAAAGTGCAGTTCTAGGTTTGTCAAGAGTGGATTAATTCTTAATTGTGCACTCATTCCCCCTGTTTCCTACTGTTGTATTCAATTTTCTCCCTCGCTCTCATGCAGGCACTCCTTGAATATGAGAAACACAAAATTGAAACAGGACAGTTCCAAGTAGCTTCATCTACTTTAGCAGATCGAATTGGTTCTGAGAGCCAGGTACAGTTTTTATTTGGGTTAGCATATGTTGTTTTTATATGGAACACAAATAGAATTAGTCCTTTTTGTAGATAATTTAACACAAACAAGTTTCACATGCAACGGGATTCATTTTATATCTAAGATCCATGATGATTCCATGAGCTAATATGCTGCTTTTGAGATGTGGAAGGAGCCTAAAAGTTGATGTTATATGTTTCCCCAGGGGGGTGGAAGCCATGTATCTGTCTCTGGAAGAGCCAGGAGAGAATCAGCAACTCGTGCTATGCAAGGCTGGCATTCCCAGCGTCTACTGGGAAATGGTGAAATTGCTGATCCTATAATTAAGGTATTGGTTGCTCTCAAGCCAAGGGTCACAAGCAATCTTTATTTGTTGTATAATAACATTTTTTTATTTTCCCCAGGATAAAGGTGCTATTGTCTTGAAGAAGGATAAAACTCCTAAAAGCAGTGGTACTTTCCTGCATTATCTTTCGTTAGACTTGCATTAATGCCATTATTTACTAATAGTCGGATTTGTGTAGGTTCTGCCAAGAGGAAAAGGACGCCATCCTTGGAAGATGACAGGGTGATGCCATATAAGTCCGATAAGCTACAGTAAATCCTTGTGCACTTCTGTATATTATCTTCGCGCAAACCTTATGTTCATTTTCCTTGCTGTTACTGTCAAGAGATCAGTAAGGCCAGTCTCAGTGGGAAGTGTCATGAGCATTAAATTTCCTGCTACATCAGCAAATTTATGAGGAGAGAGGATAAGAAGTGTCATAGAATGAGAAAGGAGGGTCATCACCATGACCCCAAGGTCATCACCATGACCCTTCGTTGGCACAGTTCTTAAGGTTCCAGTCTTGGTAACTGTGCAATAACCCTCTCCATTGAGACTGGCCTAAGAATTGCAACATTGCATCATAGCGTAGGCTACATTCAGTTCTTTTGTGTGACAAATTATAGCCCTATGGGGTATAATACCCATTTTAGTAATTATTCAGACTTGGCATCTCATAAGCACAAAGTCGTCGTTTCTTTTTGCTCCTTGGACTTCAATTGATCGGATGAATTATTGCTATCTGGCAGAAATGACTCAATGGTTATTGACATGGGCCCTCCTGCTGATTGGGTGAAGATAAACGTCAGGAGAACTGTGAGTATCTTTACTCTATTTTCTCTGTTGTTAAATATTATGGCTCTGTTTTTTGCATACTTTTGCCTGTGATTCCAAAAAGGAACATTTTGAAGTACTAAAAATTATGCTACTTGAACTGCTGATTCTTTTTGAAATATATAAATACCGGATCTTGTGGTTATTATCAAAATATTAAAAAACACCATTTGTCAGCCAGAATTAAGTGAAGCTGTGATCACTTGTGGGCATTTTGTGAAAGTGATTTTCTGTTTTCTTGCAGAAAGATTGCTATGAAGTCTATGCATTGGTTCCTGGCCTTCTGCGTGAGGAGGTAAGTAAATGCAAATCTTTTTTACTGGTTGGTTACTGCCCCTTAATCATGATTTTCTCATATGTACTGCCAAAAGTTGCAATGCTGAGGCTGCTTATAGAGTGCTGATGCATGTTTGGATGCAGGTGCATGTTCAGTCGGATCCTGCTGGTCGTTTGATAGTTACTGGAGAACCTGAGCAACTAGATAACCCATGGGGTGTCACTCCATTCAAGAAGGTCTGTTAACTGTTTGAATTGTATACTGATAGTTAGTTTTTGGTATAAGTATATGCTCATTGGTACTGAAAATGGCACATCCATTGCAGGTCATTAGTTTGCCTTCCCGCATTGATCCTCACCAAACCTCTGCAGTTGTCACTCTCCATGGGCAGCTATTTGTGCGTGCACCATTTGAGCAACCAAAATAACGATGCCACATGAAGCTTATACAAAGTATGGCCCCCATTTCCCCCTTATGATACACTATTAATTCTATGTTGTTTAATTCTTAAGCCGTCATCTGTAAAGAATGAAACTAATATGGAGAGATGCATTGCTGATGATATTGGTAAAATTAAAATCCGCATATGGATGGTTGTGCCGGTGCTTTAAAACTGTCCGCTGTTGTTCATCAGTCATGGATTTATGTTCTGAATTATTGTTTGTATTGAGTGCAAGAGTTATGTTGATTTCTTCGGTCAGGCTCCAATTAAACCAATACCATCACTTGAGTTCACACTTGTCTAACTAGCTGTGGAATCAGCACTTGTTTCCTAATTAACACACGCCTCACTTTGTCCCTACTGCAGGTTTGCCTTATGGGTGAGATTATGTGCTTGTGACATGAGCTTAGAAGTTCTCACCCTGATCTTCATCGAAAACTAGTTCCTTGCAGATTCTAATGCTTCAAGACTCCTTCCTTGCTAATCTCTCATGTATCAATTAAGTTAAACTCATTAGTTGACATAGTTCCGCCTGTATTGGGTTGTCTCCATTGGCTGTGATTTGTAGCTAAAAGCTGAGTTAGTAAAAACCTTTTAGTTTAGAATGTTAATAGCCTGATGCTTGACATGTTCATGGTTTCTCAGTTTAACCTGCATAAAGTGTACTGTTTGTAGCAATGTAGCTTGTTCCCAGTATTTGAGTTCTCAGAACATCTAGACAGGTTTACTAGTAGATTCATTGTATGTAACTGTTGCCTGATGCATTTGTATTCAACATGTATGGCCAAACAGTCTAAACTTTCTGCCCCCCTTTGAAACCTGCCTCTCTATGATGTCCCTTAGTATTATCTGAAACACAGGTAGCACCAGGGAAGACTGCGTTGAGGACTGGTTGTTGGTTTGGGTTGCTTTCAGGACAATATCCCTCACAGATTCAAGGTTCTGTAAGAAAAGATTGTAACAATTTTTTTGTTATGATTGGCATTAACCTGTGTTTTGATGCTTGCAGCTGCAGAGGATTACCTTGTCCTATTCATTGTTTGCTGAAATTTTCAACTTTGTTCTGCAGGCGTACGTGGTGACGTGTTCGTATCATTTAGATCAAAATTTAATGTACTTGGTATAAAGTCGTCAAACAATGAGCTGTTGCTCCCACATTTTGTGAATACATAACATAAAAAATATCTCGAATTGATAACATGGTAGCCATGGGAAAACATTCAAGCATAAGCTACGTCTATTATTCATACATGATATGCTGACACATCTGACACGCACACGAGAAGACATCATGATAGGAAAATGCATCGTTTCCTGGTGCAACATTGAGGACTGTTTTACCATGTGACGTCAACCGTCAATCTCAAGGCTTTTCTTTTGGTATGCAGCGGCTACCACGGCCGCCGGTAGGGCCTTTGTCATTGCCACCTTGGTGATGCCCATGGATGTACATGACATTGTAGCTACTGCCACCACCACCACCGTTGTCGGTATCACCTCCGCCACCACCACCATTTCCGCCGCTGCCACTACCACCACCACCATTTTCTTCCTCGCCTCCACCTCCACCACTGCCTCCATTTCCACCACCTCCTCCGACGCTACCTTGTGCATTCCCTCCGCCACCACCACCTCCTATCACGACATTGCCATGACCACCATGGTTACCTCTTCCCTTGCCACCATCACCTCCGCCATCGATTCCTCGACCTCGACCATGGCCATTGTCTTGACCAATCCCTCTTCCTTGACCTTTACCTCTACCCCCTCCATCTCCTCTGTTACCATCATCATCACCGTTACTCCCATCCTCTCCACCTCCTCCACCACCACTACCCCCGCCGCCGCCACCTCCTCCTCCCCCTCCGCCGCCACCTCCTCCTCCACCACCCCTGCCACCACCTCCCCCTCCGCCGCCGCCTCCTCCACCACCACTGCCGCCTCCACCACCTACTCCTCCTCCTCCGCCGCCGCCGCCACCGCCACCACCTACTCCACCCCACTGCCCCCATCCCGATATAGTGCGCTGACGCTTAACAACGTCTACATCGACGCCATGCACCATGATGTCGTTCCTAACCGCCACAGCGCCATGCCCCTCCCGAACGTCTTGCCCGAGCGCTGTCGCAGAAGCTCCCTCGGGCTCCTCCGCCAAGGCAAGCCGCAGAAGCAACACGCCGGTAGCGAGGAAGAGGAGGCCGCCCAACCATGGGGCTCTCCTCACTGACACCGCCATTATCTTCCCCACCTCAAGCTCACCCCACCTCACCCTACGCGCTTGCTGTGTTGCCTAGCTACCACCGCGAGCGCGAGGTGAAGGTCGCCATTCATGTTGAAAGCAGCCCCGGGTCGAGAGCTATATATATATATATATATAGGGTGATGGAGCTGCAGAGTACTACGCAGCGCAACGGGTGGATATATTCATGATGGAGAGCGCTGTAGGAATAGTTATCCAAGTGCATGTAGTTTGGTACCTAAGCTTGATGGGCAAGATGGGGACAGGGACAAGTGGGGGCAGGAATGGAGTACGTGAAATCGCTTCCCTTGAAAGGGATGAAATGTGCGTGCGTGCGGCGCAGTGACATGGCGGCGACCGGCGAGCTTTGCATGTTCCGGCCATCTATGCCACTGTGATATCATTACCATGGTACTCGATCTCTGCCTCGTTGTTCGAGCACACACATCGCATTTCTCCGACACATGCACATCGCAACTCCGAGCCATCGAATTTCCAGCAAATTTCACCTAATCCAACAACGAGGCGCGCGCGAGATGCTTGAGAAAAAAATCAGCTTTACTGCTTTATTAGGATATCAGAGAGTACTCACGCCAATCTGATCAGGACGGCCGTTGTAGGCCAGAACTTCCTGTCCTGCGATGAGGACAACGAGGCTACGCCTGGCAGCTCTCTAGGACCTCAAGAATCTCCTCACAGACCAACATATGTTTTTTCTGCGCACTTTGTCCTCACTCATGCGCACCCGGGAAGAACTTCCTGGTCGGTCACTCATCGCTCCAGACCAAGCACGCTTAACTTTGGAGTTTTTGGTGATGACTTCCGAAAAAGAAGTTGCAACTTGTTGATATGAGTATCCTTATCAATCATGTTAAGCCTTGGACCGGGATGTCATAGCCGTCGTACTCGTACCGGCACAAAGAGAGACCAGGCCGACGTGGTTTCTGTTCCACGTCGTTGTCGCGATCGTTCGTTGTGCTGCTTGCTCCTACTCATTGTTGCATCCTAGTAGATCGATCCTGGCATGTATATCCTGCCTGTCAGCATACACATAGATCCGTTTTGCTATTGCCAATGGGAAAAGCGAAGGCGCTTTCAGCCTCGTGATTGTGCTGCCGGTAGGTCTTGGTTACTCTGATTAATGTATGAACGAACGAGCTGCTTTTGCAGAGTCAATATGGATTAACGATCGTATCATGCTCATGCACGATCATGTTGAAGTGATATGAGACAGCTTAACAGACTCGACCAGTAATTACAAGGCCATGTGGAGCGGTTGTTCGTGTTGTAAAGTAAAATATGGGAGACAAAGGAATAGTGATTTGAGGTTATTCTCATTGATCTCAAAATCCTGTTTTATAGGGAGATTACAAGGAGGATGATGAGTCTCTACATTAGTGTAGACAATGAATTTGTAGCAATAACACTAATTTATATCCTCAATCATCATGGCTATTACTTCTCCTTCTAGTGGAGCAGTTTCATGGTCTTAAACCATAGTGTGCTGTCTCTTGGTATTCTTCCTTAAGGAGGTCAATAATGTGCATTCTTAACACTCCCCCTTTGACCGAGTCAATCTTGAGATCAAATATGTTATTGAATTCCTTTGAAAAACCATGTGGGAAAAAATAGGAATAAATTGCTAGATGATTACTCTACCATAAACCTGCAAGGTTTAAGGAGTAACTCATGCCTTAATTTATCTCTAGAAAAAACCCGGTGGGGAAACATGAGATAAGGCATATGCTCGTATCAAAACATTGTCTCGTTAAAAATTTTATATGAGAAAAACTTGATGGTAAAAACTCATAAAAGAAAAGAGTACAACGTGAAGCGTTTAACTAGGTCCATCATTCAGGAGGTCTTCCCCTGAAGCTTGCAAGTCTCTAAGTCGTCTCATGCAAATTCCCTTAACACATTTCTCGAATGAGGAAGCAGGTAGGGACTTGGTAAAGAGATCTGCCAGATTATCACAAGACTTTGTCACTAAGATGTTTATTTCTCCACTTAGCTGAAGCTCATGTGGATAAAACAACTTAGAGGCAATATGTTTCGTGATATTGCTCTTGATGTAGCCTGTTTGCATCTGTGAAATACAAGCAGCATTATCTTCATAAATAATGATAGGTGATTCTGAGGAACCTATTCCACATGATTGCTCAATGTGATTTATCATTCTGCGAAGCCATACGCACTCACGTGATGCTTCATATAGTGCTATAATTTCAGAATGATTTGTGGAGGTAGCCACTAAAGTCTGTTTAGATGACTTCCATGATATAGTTGTTCCTCCATAAAGGAATACAAAACCTGTTTGTGATCTGGCATTGTGGGGATCAGACATATAACCAGCATCAGCATATCCAACCAAGTTAGGATCATTAGTTTTTTGAAAAATAATCCAAGATCCTTAGTGTCATTTAAGTACCTAAGGATTTGTTTTCCTCCCGTCCAATGGCGTCTTGTTGGAGCAGCACAATGTCTTGCCAATAAATTCACTGCAAATGCAATGTCAGGCCTGGTACTATTTGCAAGGTACATAAGTGCTCCAATGAGACTGAGATAGGGGAATTCTGATCCCAATATCTCCTCTCCTTCCTCTCGTGGTCAGAAAACATCATTTTCTAGATCAAGAGATCGAACGACCATGGGAGTTTTGATTAGATGTGCTTTGTCCATATTGAATTTCTCCAATATTTTCTGGACATAAGCAGATTGATGCACTAAAATTCCTGAGTGAAGGTGCTCGATTTGCAAACCTAAGCAAAATCTGGTTTTACCCAAATCCTTCATCTCAAATTCCGTCTTAAGATGATCACAAGCTTCATCAATATCTTGTGCATGACCAATGATATTCAAATCATCTACATACACTGATATAATACAAAATCCTGTAGAGGATCTTTTGATGAAGACGCATGGGCAATCAACATTATTTGAGTAACCCTTCTGTAGAAGGTACTCACTCAGTCGGTTATACCACATTCTACCTGATTGTTTAAGACCATAGAGTGATCTTTTGAGTTTTACACAATACATGTTGCGATTTGCTCCTTTATTCGGTATAGGAATTCCATCGGAGACCTTCATATATATATCCGAATCTAGTGACCCATATAAGTATGTTGTCACGACATCCATCAACTGCATAGATAGATGATTTTGAATTGCCAGATATATCAAATATCAGAACGTAATTCCACTCATTACTGGAGAATATGTTTCATTGAAATCAATGTTGGGTCTCTGCGTGAACCCTTGTGCTACAAGCCTCGCCTTATATCTCACCACCTCATTGTTCTCATTCCGCTTCCGGATGAAAACCCATTTGAAACCTACAGGGAAGATTCTTGGAGGTGTAGGTATTACTGATGAGAATACCTCTCTTTTCTTGAGGGAGGCTAACTCTGCTTCAATTGCTTCCTTCCATTTGTTCCAGTCCGAGCGCTTCTTGCTCTCTACCATAGATTTTGGATTTGGATCATTTTGGATGCTTTCGACAACTGATGAGGCAAAGTATATGTCGACAATTGTAGTTTTACGGTCGAATGATTCTCCAGAATCAACATAGTTTATGGAAATTTCATTTACCCCAAATGACGACTCGGTATTCCCAATACGACAGCACCAGGGCGTTCCAATGTCCCATCATCAGAATTTGAGTGCACTGTTGATGTGGGAGGTGGATTGTGTAGATCCACTCGGTGTCTCTCAACTTGAGGTTGAGTTTCATTTACTATGCCTAAAGGTTCATCCCTTTGTTTCCTCGTGCGCTTACGAGAATTTGTCGTACTTCTCCCACTCTCTTTCGAGGAAGGGAGTTGAATAGTTTTATTTGGTACCTCTATTCTTTCCGGCACATTCCTTGCGGGAATGTATGATTTTGTGACACTTTTACTCACAGTAAATGAGTCTGGCAAATTATTTGCAGCATTTTGCAAATTTATAATCCTTTGAACTTGAAGTTCAGATTCTTTAGTACGAGGATCCTCCTTTTGGGTGTCTAAGGCATCCCAATTTATTTCCGAGCATTCGGTGTGATACTTGAATTCTCCCCCTAATGTCGGGAAATATTCTTCATTGAAGATACAATCAGCGTACCGAGCTATGAGCAAATCCCATGTAAGGGGCTCCAGGTATTTAATGATCGACGGAGATAAATACCCCATGTAGATCCCTATTTTCCTGTGAGGGCCCATTGATGTACGCTTTGGTGGTGAGATCGGTACGTATACAGCGCAACCGAATATCCGCAGATGGGAAATACTTGGAGGATCACCACGAACCAATTGCAGTGGGGAAGTTGTATGGTATGCAGTTGGACGCAATTGTATTAAGTCACCAGCGTGTAAGACTGCGTGACCCCAACATGAGGTTGGTAGGTTACAATTTTGCAATAGTGGTCTAGCAATGAGCTTTATTCTCTTGATGAGAGATTCAGCTAAACCATTTTATGTGTGAACATATGGTACAGAATGTTGTACTTCAATTCCTAAGGCCATACAATAATCATTGAAGGCTTTGGTAATTCTGCTGCATTGTCCAGTCTGATTGATTTTATTTGGTGTTCAGGGTGAGTCGCTCTAAGTCTGATGACTTGTGCGATCAATTTTGCAAAAGCATGGTTCCGTGTTGATAAAAGACACACATGAGACCATCTCGTGGATGCGTCAAGTAGAACCATGAAGTACCTAAACGGTCCAGACAAAGGTTGAATGGGGCCACAAATGTCACCTTGAATACGTTCAAGAAACTTTAATGGTTCAGCCTGTATTTTGAGATGTGATGGTCTCAAAATTAATTTCCCAGTTGCACATGAGGTGCACATAAAATCTGAGGATTCTGGAAATTTTCTGTCGCTCATACCATGTCCACTGGAATTGCTCATGATTTTTCTCATCATCCCGATGCCAGGATGGCCAAGGCGTTCATGCCAAGTTTTGAATGCATCCACATTCTGAAAAATCACTTTGTAAGCAACATGTGGTACGGGTTTGATGTATGTGTAGTACAATCCAGACGGGAGAGAAGGTACTTTTTCAAGTGTTTGTTTGCCATATCCGGTATCTTTGGTCAAGAGGAGGAACTCCTCATTGTTTTCCTCATGTGTTTCCACATGAATCCCATTTTTCCGGATATCTCTATAACTTAGTAGGGTACATGTTGAATCGGGATACAATAATGCCTCCTCAATATCAATTTGTGTACCCATTGGAAGTACGATGGTGGCTCTACCAGAACCAACTAACGTAGCATTGCGTCCCGCGATGGTCAAAACTTGTCCTTCTCTCTTTGTGAGAGTTTGGAAATTTTTGACTTCCCTAAGTATAGTGTTAGTGGTACAACTATCCACTAAGCAGATTTCTTCTTCCATTGAATTGACTCCCGTAACAATCTATAAAATGCAAATTTTAAATTATAAAAATAATGCAAAATATAGAAAGTACATACGAATATATTGATATAATAAGTGCATTATTACAACTAATAGCAACATCATGTATTTATTACAATAGCTTCTTTTGCAAAAATGAAACTATGGAGCCTATATGAGATCTCCATATGTGTCGTTGGAAGCGTATTCCACGAGCATCTTGTCGACATCCATGAAGTCTTCCTCTCCATTTGGCGGAGTCTTGGTGTTGCTTGGTCCCGCTCCATGAGGGATGGGTCCATAGCTCCAGTCTCCAGCGCTTGAGAGGCGAAGTGTGCTTCGTACTTCTTTGTCTCCGGTGTACGACCCACGGACTTCATATATAGTTCAACCAAATGTTTAGGGGTCCTGCATTTCTTAGCTATATGATTGTTGCAACCACACCTGAAGCAGGCGATTTTGTTGCTACTGTCATGTTTAGGCTTAGAAATACCTTTCCCCTTTGGGACGTTCCCACGTGGCTTTTTGGCTCTCTTGCGTTTGCCCTTGCCTGAGGAATTTCCAGTCTGTATGTTCGCATGGGGTCCATTTTTCTTCGCATTTGCATGTACTTCAGGTAGTGGTACAGTGCCCAGTGGGCGCTGATTTGAGTTCCACACTGTGAGCTCATGATTCTTTTCTGCCTATTTCAATGTCTGAATGAGCGAAGAATAAACTGTGAAATTCTTCTCACGATATTGTTGAGTGATAACCCTTTCTGAGGGAGCATAGTAGACAAAGTCTTCTCAATTTTGTCTGCTTCACTAGGTTCTCTCTCACAAAATCGGAGCTTAGAGCATATCTGTGACAACCCGCCCAGGAAAATACCGTACTATCGCCTAAACCACTCCACTTTGGTCATTAAGCAGTAATAAAGTATCATCCTGTCGTTAGTTGCCGGGTTAACGCCCGGTAAATCACTTACAAAGCAACAAGGATCGACATATATGCATTAAAACTCACGCGAAGGCGAGTCCAGAGAACAACATATGATTAACATCCAAATTTTACCCCGAAGGGCTTAATTATTACAAACCGGAGTTTTTGACACGATAACGAAGTTCAGAGTTTTGAAAACAGCGGAATTAAACTAAACGGCACGAGGAAACATCACGGGAGGCCTGCCATGATGCCTTCATTCATCGTCTTCAACCCACTCTAGCTCCCAGCCAGGCGAGATCTCTCCAGGCCACACATCAGCAAAGGCATTACCTGGAGCAACAGATTATAGCAAGGCTGAGTATACGAATACTCAGCAAGACTTACCCGTCGGTGATAACTACTTCACCAACTCTAGACATGAAAGGCTTTTTGGCCACTGGGGTTTCTTTTGCTGAAAAGCAACAAAGAGTATGTCCTTACTTTCAATATTTTAGCACAAGTTCTAGTTGATTATTCCTTTCTAAATTAGCAAGCTAGTGCAAGCATAAGTTGTGCAAACAATTAATCAAGCATAGATATTCATCAACTTCCATCATTAGGGATCTCATGGCCAGTGGAGTAAGTAGTCTCAGATAACGGTGAGAGGCCGACAACCAGTTGATTTAAACCTTGCAAGGTAGACCTAAACACACGGTAGGGTGCCCCCGCGAGGACAACCACCAGGTGGTTCCCAAAAATCTACAGATTGGGATCAGATGTTACAGTCTTAAGTACAAGGCTTGCTAGGCTACGCCACCAAGGTCACCTAGCCTCACACATGTACTCAGGTGGCGAGCCCGGGGCCGCAACCCTAAGATTAGTAGCGCAAAGTTCCTGCACCGCCTCATTAAGGTACTAGGCTTACCGTACCTATTTCCGACAAGTGTTTAGTACGTTCAAACACTTAACCCACGAAAGCCATTGGACCGGAGCCCACATCCCATGCTCTTACCACATGAGCAATTCATTTATAAAGATCTTATGATTCCAACATAAGAACCTATTCTCGCGAGTGACAAGCATCACTCGACTTGTAACGGTCCTATAGCATAGCAGCTACCGACCTATCATACTAGTAAGGACATAGGTACCTAGGGATCATGCATCTAGGGTTTCATTTCAACTCCTGAACGTAAATGCACAATCATCCATAGATAGTTGCATAAAGTTTCAAAAACACTTGGTTAATGCACCGGGGCTTGCCTTCGTCAGCAGGGTTAGCCTGAGGGTCCTCGGTGTCGTCGATCACCTCCACGTACTGCAGCTCCGCGTCAGCTCCTCCTTCCTCGGCTTTCGGCACGAGCGCGTAGTTACCGTCAGGGAGTTCTACACGGAATGCAATGCAGGGTTCAGGTGGAGTGATAGATTAATTATTTCATCCAACTCTTGTTGGACACATTCACCTTAACAAACAATTAATTATTAACTCCTTTTCATTAAGGTTATTATGGACAAGGGTTTAATCATTGCCCAACAATTAATTAGTGTTCATTTTCATGATTGTTATTTCATGTGAGATGCACTATCCAATCTTTCAATAGCAAAGGTGTGCACATAAATGTAGATACTTCCATTTAAATTCTTAAAACAGCAAGGGTGATAAACCAGACCCTAAAATTAGGCTAGGTACCCAATCACAAGGTCACAAGGTTAAAGGAACACATTTTCCTAATTAAAACCTATAACAAACTCATGTGCACCCTATCTTTTAAAGGCACAAACAAGGACAGGGGTCCCTGCTGGCCTAGTTACTCCTAAGCATCCACTGGATCAAGCTTGGACAAAGAAAAGCTACTAAACCTATACATGCAAAAAAATAACATTTCCTAGCTAATTGCATTAAAGGAAATGGATAAACAAATAAACATAAGGCTCCTGCATCCAACAACAAGCCTACAGCTACTCTGACCCTAAACAAGATCAGAACACCCATAGGTTCACCACAAACATTTCTGAAAATTAAACTATGCATTTAAAAGCAAAACTAGGCATAAAACAAGATTAAATATTTCTAACAGAGATAAATTCATAATAAATTCAGGAAAGTTGCATCTAGGCATAACATGAGCATAGCCACAAGTTGAGCACAAAAATCAATACATATTTTGCTACAAAAATCAGTAAAGCAAAAATAGCATAAATACAAAGTAATTCATATAAAAATATCTGTTCAACAACTTTGTGCAATTTTTGGTCCAGAGTCTAAACATGACAAGTCTAGCCACATATCCAAAATTCAGCTCCAAATCCTTTATAGATTTTGAATTATAGCAAAAAGGTGTCAAACTGAATTTGAATTTTTATTCAGAATCTACAAGTCAAAACTATGGTCATGCTTTGTAGAAGTTGCAGATCTATTCTCACTGAGACCAACAAAATTGGGTTTGCATTTGTCTGAAATTTTTGTGAATTTCTAGGATTTTTCTAAGATACTGGACCAACTTGCAAGAAAACTAAGATAACTTCTATTGCAATCGGGCCCCTAGTTTACAAACATGCCCCTGGCCTTCACACATATGCCCTTGCGGCGGCGGGAGAGTTCGCCGGCGGCGAGGTGGGGCCGGAGCAGACCAACAAGCGGCACGGGCGTGTGATTGGCCTCACCCCTAGCCGATTGGTGGTGGTGGCGGGGTCGGGGGTGTCACCGGCGAGCGGCGGCGGCGAGGTCGCGGCGGCGCGCCCGCTGCGGCTCGGGTTCCGGCGAGTGTGGGTGAAAAGCAAGGCAACAAGCGGCGGTGGAAGCTCTAGTGAGGTCTAGAGAAGGGCTTGGAAGCTTTGGCCGGCGGCGGGAGCGAGCGGGAGTGCGAGCTCACCGGGGCGGCGGCAATGGCGGATCGGCGGGCGGCGGTGTTCACGCGCGGGAGGAGAAGGGGGCCGGCTTTTTATAGCCGAGCGCGCGCAGAGGCACCTCGCTTCGAGGCTAAGCCTTCCCGCCGCTTCAATGCGCGGGTACAGCGGCCTTGGCGTGCGTGCGCGGCGGGCGGACCGACGGTGCCGCGGCGAGCGCGCGCACGCCGCGTGGCGCGCGGGCTCACCGGCCGAGGCGGCCCCTGGAGTTGCGTGCGAGGCTGACGCACGCCGAGCGTACGCCCAGACTTCGAGGCCCGGCCGTGGTACGGCGGCGACGCGGCGGCGACGCGTGGACGCGCGCGCGCGCGCGTGACGTCGCGCCGGCGCGTTCCCGCCCTTGGTCCGTGGCATGTGCCTCTGTTCACTTGCACGATTCTCCAAAAATTACAAGTAAACTTCAAAATCCGTAGATAGGAAAGTTGTAGATGAGTGGATTCTCTAAATAATGGCTGAAACCGAATTTGAAAAGGATTCAAATTGAAAGAGAAATTCGAATGCCAAGTTGGGGAATTTTCATGTCTCGGTGAACAGTGACTCAGAGCTTGTTTGGCCATTTAGCACCTTTTCCACTCAAAACTAGCAATGCCACTCAACATGAAAGTTGTGTCTCATGAAAAACTGGACAACTTTTATATTGGGAGATTTTGAAGTGTTTAGGTGAAATTTGGAGAACGCGGCAAAAGTTCCAGATCGACACAAAGACATCAAGGGGTGTGTCCCCCCTTAGCTAGGGTTTTGACCAAGGAGAGTGTGCTAGACTTGCTTAAGATGCTAATGGGTGAGTGTTGGTGAGGTTTTCGAGGTGATGACCCAGGTTGACCGTGCTTTGACCCTAGTCAACAAGTTTGACCGGTAATTAAGGTTAATTAAAAAAAACTTGGGGCGTCACAATATCTTATGAACAGCATGGTTGAACTCATCCACAGTTTTGAAATCCTGTAGACGTAAATGGTTCCACTCATGCATTGCCTCGGGGAGGACAATAGCTTTATGTTGTTCATAACAATTTTTTAGAGATGTCCACAACGCACGTAGGTCCTCCACATACATGTACTCCATTTTTAAATCCGGATGGATATGGTTTCTCATCACCTTTAAGGCAGAGAAATTTGACATGTTGGAGGGGGTAACCGTCCCTTCGGCTGTTTCATCTATACATCTGTATAGTCCGAGGGTCGATAGAGTTACTTTGACATCCATCGCCCAAGAAGGGAAATTGAAACCGTCAAGGGCGAGGATTTCAAACTCTTTGGCAATCTCTTTGAGTGCCATCTCACCTACATTGTTATTGCCAACAATTTTGAGAATTTATGGCATATTGATGCATATTATGTGACTTCAAGTAAAATGAACTCAAACAAGAAATAAATAATCTCAATAAATTGGGCATCCAAAAAAAAGTTATCGCATGATTAAAATAGCTCAATATTCAATTTCCAAAGTATGCTAACTTTGAGAAAAAATAGAGGAATTTTATAAGCGTGTACCCTTTTTGATAATAATTCCGAGTTTTGAGGGATAGTCGCTATGCGGAGGCATGAGTAGATCCATATGATCTCAAAATTCTAAGAATGTTTCCAATTTAGAGATAATATTGCATAAAAAGTTGGCGAGGAATTAAATTTGCAAAGAACTTGTAAAAATAAAAAGACATGGGAATGCATAAAGTGCTGAAACACTCATATATAATATCTGAAATTACAAGGGAGTCTGAAGACAAATGTATTGTCTTAGATTATTTGCAGAAAGTAAATAGGCCAAAGTCTTAAGGACTGGAATGTAAATTCTGCAAATTAAAATGCTAAAAAATAAATAGAATTTTATTGTGTAGTGGGCCAACACCACTACTTGTAGCCCAGGAGGCCACCGTGAGGCAAAATAGCAGGTTGCGAGCTGGCCCAGGAGGCTGTTGCCTTCCTCCTAGTTGGCAGCGCACGGAGAGAATCAAAAGGTCTGCAACCCTCGCGACCTCGCATGCGCCGCCACCACACAGTCCGCCGCCGCTGCTCTGCTCGTCGCAGTTGCCGATCCGCTGCCGTCAGCTGCAGTTCAGCCACCACGCCGCCCAAATCCGCCTCCCCCGCACCTCCAGAACTCATTCTCGCGCTGCACTCAGGCCTTCCCCTCACCGGAGGGTGAGGGACGGCGGCCACGACCGCCGGCGCCGTTCCCGACCGGGACGTGCCTGGTCGAGATCCAGTTGGGGCGCGGGCACAACCCAGGACGACGGTTTGCCGCCGTTGCGGCGGTCTGGCGACCCAGTGCCTAAGGAGCCGAAGGCGGAGGTGGAGATGCAGGCTCCAGGTCGATGAAGTCCGGCAGCGCCGCCACAGCTGTGCTGCTGGAGCCTCCCCCAGTACTGTTGTAGTAGGGGAGAGCTCCACTGCGCGCAGCCATGGTCCTCCTGATGGGGAATTCCGGCAGTTCAACTGGTGTCGGAGTGTGCTTCGGAGACGCCGGCGTGTACTCCGGCAAAGCCACTGGCGAGGTAGCGCGACGAGGTGAAGCCGTGATGACGGCGTTCTCTTGCTGCAGGCCAACAAGTGGCAACCGCACCCTCGTCGTCAATCTGTGGGAGCCACAGCGATGCGGCGACTCCACCAGAAAACGGTCTGGTGTTGTGCAAGAGTCCGGCATCACTGGAGGTCCGCAACGAGCCGCGAGTGTGCTCGAGTCGTTGCTGGCCGCTCTAGGGGCAGCAGGACCATCGTTGCGGCGGGAGCCACGTCTGGCATAACCAGTACGGCCCCTGCCACGGCGAGCCGGCGCTCGGAGAAGCGCATCAACCTGTTGATGCAGGAGGTGGCGCAGAACACGAGCACGGAGGTTCCTTGGGAGAGAAGAACCAGCATTAAGGGGAAGACGTAGGTAAGTCATCTTACTCGTCAGATCGCTGGTGCTCTTGTCTTTTGCTTAGTAGAAGAGCTGCTGATAACGTGTTGTAAAGTAAAATATGGAGACAAAGGAATAGTGAATTGGGGTCATTCCCATTGATCTCAGAGTCCCGTTTTATAGGGAGATTACAAGGAAGATGATGAGTCTCTGCATTAGTGTAGACAATGAATTTGTTGCAATAACACTAATTCATATTCTCAACCATCATGGCTATTACTTCTCCTTCTAGTGGAACAGTTTCATGGTCTTAAACCATGGTGTGCTGCCTCTTGGTATTCTTCCTTAAGGAGGTCAATAATGTGCATTCTTAACAGTTCGAAGAAAAAAAATTGTGAGCAAGAGCTCCCCATCCTTTTTTGCTGCTTCACCAGGTCCAGGACACACAAGAGAGAAAGAAGATAACCAGACGACTCTTTTGCAACTTACCATCACCGGAAAACCATTACGAGTGAGATCTACCCAGTTGAGAGTTGACTTTATAATGCAAACAAATCCTCCTGTCTGGTTCTCATAAATCACCCAACTTAAAGTGCAAATAAGTCACTTGTGGGAGCTAAACAACCCTAACTTATAAGTCCCATAAGGACAGCTCCAGTGTGTAGTTTTAGATGATGCTAGGAGGTGAGAGAAAGGATTTTAGGAGTGCAATACACTAGAGCGGATTACAAAGTTGGTGCTATCCCAGCACCTGGAGCCTATCCCAGCACCCGGTGCAAGGAGGCAAAAGCCTGCGGACAAGACGTCCGGTGAGAGAGGCAGACACATGCTAGCGTCTGAGGAAATCGTAAAAGATAGTATTTAATTTTTGAGAAGAAAGTTAAATGTTGGAGCAAATTTTGTTGGATTGAACATAGATGACATGGCTTCCTTAGCATTCTGGGGAAAGAATAAACGCTAAAGCTGCCCTAAGTCCCATAAGTTACTTCACTCCTACTTAAAGTTGCATAAGTCACATTTTCCCCTCTCCTACCTCGAGTGGAACCCACTAACTTATAAGTCAAACAGGACGGACTTAAATCCAACTGCCTTATAACTTCAAATGGTAGACACCACGTGTTTTGTGCACCAGATAAGCCGCCGTGTTCAGAGGGGACCAAAACAGATCTTACCAGAATGTTTCCCAAGCCCATGCCAGATCATTCCCCAAACTGTAAATAAACAAGCTTATCGCATTGCACATTGCAAAAGTAAAACTTTCCCAGATATTGCTCAATGCTGTAAAACAACACTCTTTTGAATGATTTCTTAATTAATGAACATGCACCAAGCAATGCAGCAATGATAGAGGCCACTAGCAAGAGAACGGGTGGTTAGATTTTGCTTGCAGACAAAGCCCTTCAGCTTTAGCTTGTTACCACTTACAGCGGGAGGAGGCTGACTCACCGAAGCATCCTCATTTCTTCAGGCTTCTACAAATGAGTTACTCGCGCAGAAATCCTTTCAACCTTTGAGTATGACACCTGAAGAAAAAAGTCAGTCAACGTGACATGCAATCTGCTTGAGTCCGCAGGATCTTCATCCTCTGAAACTTTCTATTATTCAACAATAATTTCTTTTTCTAATCTGACTGACAATTGTACAATGGTACAGGCGTCATTTCCCAACACTCAACTTTTACAGAGTCCTAAACTACTGCAGCTGCCGTGCATGTGTTCTCTGGTTGCAGGTTGCAACTAGAGCTACAAAACTGGATGGTTAATGGTACAGCAACACCGTGAGAAATTCCATTGGAGCACCAGATTCTGATCAGCATGAGACGCTTTCTTCCTTGAACATCCGAGTTCCACTTGGAAAGCACAAGCAGACCAGCAGCTCCTGAAGCACAAGCAAATGTTTCTTTGCCGATGTGCTTTAGAGTGAACATACTTATAGGTCATCCTCCATCAGTTCATCAGGAAGGTGTACTTTCTCCATTGCAGACTGCCAAATAAAAGATGAGCACGTAAGTTACTTAATCGCAAACGATTTCCGCACAGCCTGAGCATTACAGTAACCATGACAAATGAATTCCACTTAACGACATCAAATAAGGCAACAGATCGACTAGCAGTGATTGCTGGACCGCTCTGGGAAGAGACAGATACGTTGTAAAGATAGGTAGATGGAGGTAGGCAAGACAAGGAAATAAGTTTGTATTATACCTTAATTATAGCAAGGTCAGCAGCAGGGGGTTTCAAATCCAGGGCAATGCCAAAGCAAAAAACAGCTTTGTCAAGAATGTTGAGTTGCTTGTAAATCTTTCCCATCAGTGCATACATACTACTCTCATGAGGCGCAATCTCCTTTAGCCGCTCCAACTCTTCCAGAGCTTCTGTGTATTTTTGTAGGCCTAAAAGGATTAAAGCCTTCTGATACTTGGGCAGTGGATTCTTCTTATCAGCAGCTATAGCTTTCTCCATCATTTCCAATGCCTCCTCATTCCTCTGACAAGATTGCATCCAGAAATAAAAGGTTTCATTTAACCATTGCACACAGATGATATTTAGCAGGGGGAAATGCAAACCAAAAAACAATTCCATCCTATTCCAAATGTAAGTCATGTTAGCCTCCTCTACCATTTCCCAGAAGGACTACAACAACCTATATTTGGAATCAGAGGGAGTAGTTTACTGTTGTCAATCAATGATATCAACCTTTAGAGAATGCAAGGCCATCCCAAGATAGCACATAAGAACAGAAGAGCGAGGATTTATCTGAAATGCCCTCCTGAAATGATGCTCAGCAAACTCAAACTTCTCCTGTCGAAGATAGACCACCCCAAGGCCATACCACGCATTGTAGTGCCTTTCATCTACCTGAAGTGCGCAACGGTAAAATTTGAGACTATTTTCGTAATCCTCCAATGCAGAATACCTACAGTTCGAAGGAATGGTCTTTGGTTAGAAAATTTGAAATCTCTCAGATGTATTTCTGTGACGAAGTTCAGAATTGCATTAGTCACAAAAGAGTCCCTCTGTCCCAAAATATAAGGTGCAATTTAAAGATTCAAAGCTTAGAATCCTTAAGAAACAACTAGCCTCACCCTCATGTGATGTAAATTTTATTTTACAAACATAATTATATCAACATATACATGTATTTCACTATTTTGATGTTTTTTGTTGCTATAAACATTGCAGTATACGAGGAATTTGCAATCACAGCCTTGTTTTGGAGACCATGGCGAGTCAGATCATACCTTACGTTTGGGATGGAGGGGGTACTTAGGTATTAACAAGAAATATAGCATCAATATTTAATATAAGTAAAAAATTTTGGGAGCAAAACATACTCATGACCACATAGAGTGTGAGCATATGCAAATCTTGAGTCAAGCTGTACCGCACGTTGAAAATTCTTCAAAGCAGTCTCATGATCTTTCCTCAAGGCAAAGCAATTCCCCACAGCACACCTGTTGCACAATCCAGACAGATATATTAGATTATGTAACATTATATTATGTGATGTGATGGCCATGAGAGGGGACCAGCTTAAAAGCATATCCCACTAAAGATTTAAAATTTTCACCTAGACTAATCCAGCTGTTTTGCATCGCAATGACAACAGGACAAACAGTTTATTAAAATGAGATACTCAACAAGAAAAGGGTGCAACACTTTTGTTCTTTCTAAGCATACCATGCTTGAGGAGATAGCCGGTCAATAGAAATAAGCTCTTGAGCAAGGTAGCTTAGTCTCATTTCCGCATTCAGATGCTGTAAAAACAACAGAAACATGCAAGCTTATAGATAAATGGTCTTATAGATAAATGTGGTAGTAATGTAGCCAAAAGTCCAACAGCAGTTATTTCACTTACATATAGAACAGTGGAGTAGATGTCCATTCCATCCAATGTACAAGGTGACAGTCGATGCGCTAACTCGAAGTAATGATCAGCTTCTAAATAATCGACCAATTCAAAATATGCTTTACCAACCTGCATAGTTGACCTGAATGAACACATGCCTTTTCTTGCCAAAAGAAATGGAGTTTATGAACCATATTTTAATTTTATGAAATTACAGGGTTTAAAAGTAAGTAATTTTGAATAAAGAGGGCAAAATATATGGTGACATTAAGGACTCATCAAAGGTTCATTATTTAGTTGTATGTTAACAATGCCAATCCCAAAATTAACTCAACAGACTAAAAAAACAGCATGAACTCATTATGTCATAGGGTTCACTTAAAAGTCATTTCCAAGGTCAAATACAAAGGACAAAAACAAAGCTCCCCCAAAAGTTCCCACATAAGATGCAGACAGATGTACACCATTACTTTATGTCATACAAACTTCTTTTCACTACAAGACTCAATAGCATTTTTGTACTTCTCCACTCATCTTGCATTGGTTGTACCTGGCATAGAACCCATCCAGTGTTAAATTGCGGTTCAGGGAGTTTTCTGTAGACTTCCAATGCTTCCTGACCATTTAGTTCACAAAATCAGTTCAGTGACATCATTGCATAGAAGGTTATCATCTGTAAGTTGAATACCATATATCATACCTGGCACTTAAACAAGCAAGAAAGCCTAAAACCTTCCCCAAGTGTTCGCAAAAGACCCAGTAGCTCCCTGATTCCAACTGCCACTTTGGAGTCTTGGGACATAATTCGTTCAGTTTTATCTTGCTCAAAGAATCTTCCATCAGTTGTAATTACAGAAGATGAGGTTGCAGGCATATTATCTGTCCACATCTCATCAATAACTTCGTATCTGCTTCCTAAAATTCAGAAAATCAATCTCATCAATCATGAAGAGCAGAAAATGCTAGTATACACAGAAAATAGCCCATGTGAAAAACCATACCTAGAAAGTAATCCCACTAAACAATACACCCTCTGATCACAAATATTAGTTTTAGGTTTGTCCTAAGTTTTTTTTAGCTCTAACCATCAATAACTAAAAACTAACAGTGCAACATAAGGTTGATCCTATTCATCGTGAACGGTAATTTCATACATGAATTTATCTATTTAATATGGAATCAATTTCACCAAATTATCAAGGACCCGCAAAAAAAATTATCAATTCCGCATACCTGCAACTACTCATGGCCTTAATTTCACAAACCTATAACTAAGTGCACAAGTAGTTGTCAAGATGTGAAACTGATCCCAGATCATGAGTCTCATCATCATCATCATAATCAAAGCCTCAGTCCAAAGTTGGGGTAGGCTAGGCATGATCATGATAGTCTGACGCGGAAAACTGTAAATTGATGGTCAAAGTTTCACCCTACAGACCATTCCGACGTCCTAAATTACTTATATTTGTGATCAGATGGAGTATTACAGCAAAGGCTAAGATGAAAGCATTGATGATCCGAGTGAAGAAGAAAACTAAATGCCAGAATTACTGAGGATTTTGTAGTGAAAAGAAACTGCCAGCAGCATTTAATCATAAGAATAAGAGCGATGTTTTAAAGTATGAATGCTAACTTCACAATAGCATAAGCAAATATGTACTTTCCAGTCACGCCTTATATATTTTCACACTCAAAAGTTTTTTCCTGTTGTCACATCAAGGAAAATTGACAAGTAATTCAAGAATATACATGATGAAATAAAGAGAGAGCAGATATGTTGAGGTAGTACTATGCTAGCTTTATAAAACATTTGAACAAATATTAGGAGAAATTCCTATAATTAGAAGGCAGTTTCATGCTTGGTTATTAGTTAAACAGAATCCTAAAGTTTTGCAACTTGGCATCATTTTTTTCTTGAACATCAACTTGGTGTCATAAATGCGATTCTGAAAAGAACAACCATATCATATGGACACGAAAAAGTAACATTCTGATAACAGCCACCCTACTGGTATGGCCAGAAAAAACAACAAAAACAAAAACAATATGAGTGCATAAGATATAATTGATGTAAACTCAATGGAACAAAACATCAAGCAAATATGCAGATGGATCCTGATCACACAGGTATATACAAACACATCAACCACATTTTGCTACGTTTATGTAATTTGATGAATCGTCCACATTGAAATGATAATCACCTTCATCAAAATTTTCTGTAGCCCGTGGTTTCCCTTTCCTAACTTGCATGGAACGTACGGCTGTTGAACACAATTTTGATGGTGTGGACGAGTTTACTCGCAATTTACCTGACGAGTGATCTGGTCCATTCCCACCAAACTGAGAGATATTTGAATTTGAATTTATTGTTGCATCTCGAGAAAGCCTTGCACTTCTTCGAGGCAGTGATTCACTACTCTGATTAAAAAGCCTTCCAGAAACCTGGAAAACATCTTCAACTCTAATATCATCATAAGCAATAATTTAAAAACATTATAATACTAATAACCAAAAGAAAAATACAAGGGAAGGGTTAAGAGCCAGATTTTTGAATCTACAAACAACAACAACATAGCCTCTAAATCTACAGAACAATAAAAACACAGATGTACTGAAGAATTGATCTACTTGCAACCAAAACCACCATGTGCAGAAAACATAACTGTGATCTTGATACAAAAGAATGTATATGTAAATCCTGATACAAAGGAACAACAATGGAAGTTCACAGAAACTGTTTGCATTTGATAATGAAGCATTTGCAAGCAGCACTAGTACGAGAAAATGGAAAATATCATTTGGCTCTTATTAGTTCTTACATTTCAGATTAGAGTCAGGAAGGGACCTTGTGTGATTTATGGTAAATATATAAACAAGAGGTATCAACTAATCGATTGTACGACCATTGAAATGAATGTCCCTAGGAGTTCCATAATAAGGCAATAGACAAGTACAGTAGTTACGAGTAACAGCACCCAATGATCTCAATCAAATGATAGGAGACTCTAACCTTCTTTAGCTTTGCTTCATCCAAGTGTTTCCTTCTAAGTGGTTGGTTTGCTCCATTAGCTTTCTGTCTGGTGGGAACATCACCACTTATTGTATTCTGATAAGCATGGATGTTCCTGAAGAGTGGCGGAGGTACAATACTAGAAGTCTGCAAGAATAAGGCAAGTAAAATGCATGCCAGGAATAGACCAGTCACGAACTAATATCATGACTGAAGAAATGAGGTCACGAAGCACAGCTGACTCCAAATTCTGTTGCATGTTTCAGTAGTCAAGATTCTATAGCTCTCCAGTGTCATAGAAAACAACTATCAGTAAAAGTAATTGTTAGAGTATATGTGTGTATATGTGAGTGTGGCCCATATGGCCTGTGTAGAGCCCATATAGAGGCCCATGTACAGCTAACTATATACCCACCCTTCTAGGGTTGGAGGAATAACACAGCAATTATTCCCCTTCCAGCCGCCCCAATTTGCTTGCAGAGGCACGAGCAGACCATGCCGGCATGGGTGCGCGTGCTGCCGCGGCCGTTGCTGCTGCCCCCCACGCGGGCGGGCGCGCGACCCCCGCCGTCGTCGACACCACCACCGTCGCTGCTGCCCCCCACGCGGGTGTGCGCGCGACCCCTGCCGTCGACACCGCCGCCGTGACCCTCGTCGCCGCGCTGCTGCCCCCCACGCGGGCGTGCGCGCGGCCGGCGCCTTCTCCTCGGCAATTGCGCCGGCGCTCGCAGCCCCTTCCTTCTCGGGCGCGGGGGCGGCGACCGCTGCTGCCGAAGCTGCCCTTGCGGCTGTCCTGGCTGAGGCCCAGGTTGCGCGCGCTCTCTCTCTACTCATGAGCGTGCCGCCCCTCGCCATGCCTTCTTTCCCGGCCGCCATCGTCGCGTCGCCCGCCGCCGGCGCCGATGGGCACACCGCGGGCGTGGAAGCCCTCTCAGCTCCGCCCGCGGGAACTGCTGCCCCACTTCCTCCGCACGCGGCCGCCAGCTCCTCTGCCTATGGCGCGGCCACCGCCTGGCCCGGCGCCGCGCCGAGCGGAGCCCCGCTGTCAGCTGCAGCCTTCCTGCATGAGGCCCCCGCCGCTGCCCTCGACGCCCAGGGTGCTTTCCTCCGGGGCTTGACGCCTGCCTGCGGTTGTGCCCTCCCGCACGTGTCCCCTCCTCTGTCGGGCACCGGCATTGCTCCCCCTCTGGCCGGTGCCGCTCTCTACGGCGCTCCCGGCCCTGCTTCCTCCGACGTCCCTGCTCCTTCCCCCGGGCCGAGCGGGGGTGGCGAAGGTCGCGGTGGGCGTCGTCGGCGGAGGAGGCATCGTCCGCGCACAACTCCTCCTGCTGCAGCCGGTGTGCCCTGGCCATTCTTCAGCGACCCATGGTCAGGGCACATCTCGCCTACTCCCACTCAGCTTCCGGCGCAGGCATTCAGCACCATGGGGTGACACCACCTGTCCGCACAGAGTGGATCGCCGACTCGGGTGCCTCCTACCACACCACCCCTGATGCTAGCCTCCTTTCTTCTGTCCGACCCCCACATCCCTCTTATCCGCCTTCGATCATGGTTGGTGATGGGTCTTGTCTTCCTGTCACCTCCGTGGGTTGTGCTCCAGGTCCCTTTCGTCTTCCCAATGTCCTCGTTGCTCCTCAGATGATCCATAACCTTCTTTCCATTCGTCAGTTCACAGCTGACAATTCTTGTTCTGTTGAATTCGATCCCTCTGGCCTTACTGTGAAGGATTCTGTGTCTGGGCGTCCGCTCCTCCGGTGTGATAGCTCGGGACCCCTTTACACCCTTCGCCTTCCTGCTTCCGCTACACCACCTTTACCCTCTTCCCCATCAGCTGCCCTTGTCACCAGTCCCTCTTCCACTACCTGGCACCGCCGGCTTGGTCACCCCGGCCGCGACACCTTGGCTCAGCTCAGTCGTAGTGCACAGCTTCCTTGCACTCGGGCTTCTGATGAGCATCTCTGCCATGCGTGCCAGTTGGGTCGCCATGTTCGCCTTCCTTTCTCTTCTTCTTCGCATGCGACGCATGCCTTTGATCTTGTTCACTGTGATCTGTGGACTTCTCCTGTTCCTAGTCTTTCGGGCTACAAGTACTACCTGGTAGTGGTCGATGATTTCTCTCACTACTCCTGGACTTTCCCTTTGCGTGCCAAGTCTGACACCTTCCCCACCCTCCTCCACTTCTTTGCCTGGGTGTCCACTCAGTTCGGCCTCACCGTTAAGGCCGTCCAGTGCGACAACAGTCATGAGTTCGATAACAACACCTCTCGCTCCTTCTTTCTCTCCCGAGGTGTTCAGTTGTGTATGTCTTGTCCGTACACTTCCCCACAGAACGGCAAGGCTGAGCGCATGATTCGGACCACGAACGATGTCATGCGCACTCTTCTGATCCAGGCCTCCCTGCCCCCGCGCTTCTGGGCAGAGAGCCTTCACACCGCCACCTACCTTCTCAACTGTCTTCCTTCCACAGCTTCACCTGCTCCGACTCCTCACCACGCTCTCTTCGGTACCCCTCCCACCTACGCTCACCTTCGTGTCTTCGGGTGTGCTTGCTACCCGAACCTTGCTGCCACTGCTCCTCACAAGCTCGCACCTCGCTCGACACGTTGTGTGTTCCTTGGTTACTCCCCGGACCATAAGGGGTACCGTTGCTATGATCTCGCCTCTCGTCGGGTTCTTATATCCCGACATGTTGTGTTTGACGAGTCGGACTTCCCCTTCTCCTCCACCTCCACACCTTCTCTTGATCCTGACCTTGAGTCCATGTTTTCTAACCCGGTGGTTCAACCACCCGTTTCTGTTTTTCCCTTTTCAGCAGGTCCTTCTGTTCCACCACCAGCTCCGGCGCCTTTAGCTGCGCCACGCGCGGCGCTTGAGCCTCTTCTTGCACCACCCGTTGTTCCGGTGCCCTTTGTCGCACCCGACGCGGGCTTGGTGCCTCTGGCTGCGCCACGCGCGTCCCCGGCGCCTTCTATCGCGCCCCTGGAGCCTCCCACCGGGCCACGCGCGGCCCCGGCGCCTTCTGCTGCGCCCAGCACCGTCCCGGTTCCTCCTGCCGCGCCACGCGCGGCCACGACGACACTTGCACGCTACACCGAGCCGGTGCAGGTGTACCGCCGCCGTCCGGTGCCTCCACAGATGCCCGCTCCTTTGCCGCCGGTCCCGAAGGTACCCGTGGACTATGCGCCCCCTGTGCGCTATGTCTACGAGCGCCGCTCGACGGCTCCGCCTCCTCCACCACCGTCACCGGAGCCGTCTCCGCCGCCTCCTCCACCGGAGCCGTCTCCGCCTCCTCCACCACCTCCACTGGAGCTGACACCGCCTTCGCCACCGCCACCGCCGCCTCCACCACGCCGTTCTCGGATGGAGCCGGCCGTGTACCACCCGCCGCTCATCCATCGGGATCCTCGTCACACCCATCCCATGGTGACCCGGCAGGCGGCCGGGGTTCTTCGGCCGCGGGCTCTCTCCGCCACTGAGGGGGAGCCGCGGCTCTCTCCGATCCCGACGTCGGTTCGTGAGGCTCTGGCAGATCCGAACTGGCGTCGTGCGATGGAAGAGGAGTATGGAGCTCTTCTTGCCAACCAGACTTGGGACCTTGTGCCGCGTCCGTCTGGTTGCAATGTGGTGACCGGCAAGTGGATTTGGACGATCAAGCGACAGGCTGATGGTACTCTGGAGCGCTATAAGGCGCGTTGGGTCCTTCGGGGTTTCACTCAGCGTCCTGGTGTGGACTATGATGAGACTTTTAGTCCAGTGGTGAAGCCTGCTACAGTGCGCACTGTTCTCTCTTTGGCTCTCTCTCGCTCTTGGCCGGTGCACCAGCTCGATGTCAAGAATGTATTTCTTCATGGCACTCTGACCGAGACAGTCTACTGCAGCCAGCCAGCAGGGTTTGTGGACTCCAGTCATCCGGATTTGGTCTGCCAGTTGAACAAGTCTCTCTACGGTCTGAAGCAGGCTCCTCGGGCTTGGTACTCTCGGTTTGCCACCTTCTTGCTGACACTGGGGTTTGTTGAGGCCAAGTCAGATACTTCGTTGTTCATATATCACCATGCTGATGATGTTGCCTACCTCCTCCTCTACGTTGATGACATTGTTCTGACTGCCTCTAGTCCACAGCTGCTCCAGCGGATTATCTCCTCTCTTCAGCAGGAGTTTGCTATGAAGGATCTGGGCAAGCTTAACCACTTCTTGGGCGTGACAGTTGAGCCTCGTCAGGCTGGTCTTCTCCTTCACCAGCGTCAGTATGCCCTTGATATCCTGGAGCGTGCTGGGATGACTGATTGCAAGCCTTGCTCCACTCCTGTTGACACTCAGGCGAAGTTGTCTGCTACTCTGGGTGATCCTGTGGCTGATCCTACTGCCTATCGGAGTCTTGCTGGAGCCTTACAGTACCTCACTTTCACCAGGCCGGGCCTCACCTACGCTGTCCAGCAGATCTGTCTCCATATGCATGATCCTCGGGAGTCACATCTTGCTGCGCTGAAGCGCCTTCTTCGCTACGTCCGAGGCACGGTTGACTTCGGCTTGGTCCTCCACCGGTCTCCTTCTGCTGAGCTGGTCGTCTACACTGACACTGACTGGGCGGGGTGCACTGACACGCGCCGCTCTACCTCAGGTTATGCCGTCTTCCTCGGCGGTAACCTGATCTCCTGGTCGTCCAAGCGACAACCGGTTGTCTCCCGCTCGAGTGCTGAGGCGAAGTACCGGGCTGTTGCTAACGGCGTGGCTGAGGCGTCCTGGCTTCGGCAGCTCTTGGCTGAGCTTCACAGCCCGCTCGCCAAGAGCACGCTCGTCTACTGCGACAACGTCAGCGCCGTGTACCTCTCCACCAACCCGGTTCAGCATCAGCGGACGAAGCATGTGGAGATTGACTTGCATTTCGTTCGTGACCGGGTGGCTATTGGCGATGTTCGGGTTCTCCATGTACCGACCACCTCCCAGTTTGCTGACATCTTCACCAAGGGTCTTCCCTCCTCGACTTTCTCAGAGTTTCGGTCCAGCCTCAACGTAGCCAGTGGCTAGTTGTGGCTGCGGGGGGCCTTGTGTGTGAGTTTCTTTCTTTGTTGGCCAGTCTTGTACACCGCTGCGCCGGTAGTCCAGACTGCAGGGGGGTGTGTGTGTATATGTGAGTGTGGCCCATATGGCCTGTGTAGAGCCCATATAGAGGCCTATGTACAGCTGACTATATACCCACCCTTCTAGGGTTGGAGGAATAACACAGCAATTATTCCCCAATTACAGTAATTACAATCTGCCAAGATACACAGCTTCTTATCATCAGAACATTAACAAGACAGACAACTCACAATGGCCGATGCAAAATAAAATGTTTTTTAACAATGACAGATAGGTCAGTATAGCTTGAACGTGAAGATTCTGGATAACTCCTGTAAACCTGACATAAGCCATGTATGACAGTGCCAAAGAATGTGAAACATAAGACATGAGTGCTACTTATAACATGGTTACACCAAATGCTGATTACATTTAAAACCTCATGTGCACATTGCCACAAAATCTCAAGAGGGAAGAATTAATCTACTGACCTGTGTTGCAATTGGTGATGGGGTGTCAAACTGTGCTACGTTAGAGGTTGAGCTGTTCTGCACATGCAATGTGTTTCCTCTAACATGAGGGTAACAAGGTACTTCTGCTGTGTTGTTACCATGAAGCTGTTTCATTTGCTTTGGAATAATATCTCCGAGACTTGAGGGAAGACTGGAAGATAGGATTCGATTTTCATTGGCAAAGTTTGACTTTTCCAGAGTGGATGTGGATGTGTGTTCCTGCTGGAGACGTAGAGCAGTTGCTTCACTAAAGCATCCATCTGCATCTTCAGCAACACCTACAAGATGGTCATACGAATGTGAGTTTATGACTTCACACTTTAAATAAGGATGAATCATAGTTATTGAACTAACTGATAAATAAAAGCAAATGACCATATTGCATGTAGCACAGTAGTAATCAACTAATAACAACAAACACCAAGCCAGCCGCTAGTGTTTGAATGATTCTGTACACAAAACTTAGCACAGTGAGGCACAAGTGTTATGATATCAACAGGAATGTAAAAATCTTAACATACAAGACAAAAATCTAAGAGGTGATGTAGATGAACAATACATTCAAGACTCACTAGAAGCAGCATATTTGGAACTACATTATCAAAATTACCATGGTTTTAATTTCTTCTAAAATTTTCAGAAGTTATAATGTAGGGTGACAGTGACACTTGATGCAAGTACTTCTAAATTCTAATACAGTAATATATCACTTTTAGTATAAACCTACTAACGAATGTCAAAGATGGGTGTACAATGAACTAACCAAGTATACACAATTCCTCATATGCTGCCCATAAAAGAGGATCCAGAGTCAACGCTTGTGTAAATTGTTCAGCTGCAGCTGACATTCTGCCCGTGCACCTGCAATCAAATGAGATAAATATAGTGAACACTGCATATCAGAATCTGCAGCAAAACAGCTTCAGTAACCATGAATAACGAACCTGTAAATCACTCCAAGGAGGTAGTGTCCTGTAGCTCCACTGGGAACCTAAACAAAGGACGAAACCAACAGAAATAACAGGTCACACTATAGGAATAAAAGCAAACAAAGATGTGATCGCTTTTATTTTCACTTATTACTTCACCCCTGTATAATCAATAGTAGTAGGCAATTACACATATGCATATATCAATATGCCATGCCCCATCAAAGAAAATATAAGAAAAAAGTTCCCTCCCCAATCCATGCAGCACCAAGCATTAATTTTGTAATGTTCATGGCTTAATGCTTCTTTAGAACAGCACTAAAAATAGAAGCACAATAGGAGAATGAACATACACATAGCTCTGAACTTAGGTCGATATGACATAGCAGGCAAGATATATCAACCACTGCATGTTCGACAATATTAGACCCAACATCCAAGAGGTAATTAGGACTGTCAGCATAGAAGGGGGTTTATGGTGTTTGGCAGGTGCTACTAGGCTCCACGATGTCCTGTCCAGGTCGCTAGCCTCGGGAGTCTAAGCTCCTGTAAGGTTCTGGTCGGCTGTTGCAGTTTTGTTAACCTGTGGCTTGGGTGTTTTTAAGTTGAGGTGTGAGTGTAGGGTTTCTGTACTTGGAGAGGGTCTTTCCAGACTTGTGTACTCTTTTTCTACCTTAATGAAATCACGCACAGCTCTTCTGCATAGTTCAAGAAAAACAAAAGTGTTTTTCCAGTAGTACTAGGAAATGCGCACTGCACTAGCTATAGAATTTTTAGTTTACAACATCATGGCGCAAATATTCTTTCTTAGAACAATCTACTTTGTGAAACCCATTGTCTACAACGACAATTTGTCAAAAGTACTAGAGGGGCATTTAGCAGAAACACGTTGTCAGAGCACCATAGAAGCTAGGCATTATTCATGTGGGACACAGTTGCACTGGCACTACCTTAGGGTTTTCTCTGTTAGTTTGGTTTTACATTCTTATAGGTGGCATTGCAAGCATTAGAAATTAGTTTTTTTTAGTTTACCAATTCTTTCTTAGGGCTTAAGTTATGGCATCCAAATAAGTAGTGTATAAATTTAGAAATACGAATGTATAATGCATGCATTTATTATGAGAAGCAAACCCAATGACGGAAATTATGTCTATTTCCAACTAAAGTAGATTGGTTGGGTCACAAATGAATATGGCACAGTTACCAGGGTACTGCATGAACAATACCTACATTATCCTCTATACAAAAACAACACTAAAGCTTTATACTTCCTCCGTCCTTAAATATATGACGTTTAGGACAAGAAATTTAGTTCATTTTCAACTAAATTTCTTGTCCTAAACGTCATATATTTAAGGACGGAGGGAATACGTGAAGTTGTAACAACATAAACAAATCATTTTACAAACATGCTGCATACCTCAATGTTTGTTTCATTTGTTTCATTGACTGGACATAGAGTATCTTCTGCTTCACGCAAGAGGTTCATCCGAAAGCATGACATAGCAAACAAGTACCGGGACTCTGGCAGCTTCTTCCCTTCATAGTACAGTATAAACAAAACCCATAAATCATCCACACTACCTTCACACGAACGTAAAAGAAAAAAGGTAGTCCAACATGCAAAATAGGAAATAACACCATAAGATGGACAATGTATTCCAATTGTTTCATTTTTCAAACCTTAAGAACATCACTACACAGTAGTGAGAGTGGGCTGTGGAGTGGTAACATGGTGAGCAGATTATATTACCTTTCAAAATGTGGTATGCTGCATACGGCTGGCTGTTGTGGAGGTAACATGTTGCTAGCAACTGCACATTGGTCTGCATATAGGGTACAGAGCAAAAACATTCAGTATATACAAACCATGGAAGCAAACATGATTACAAACTAAAATACACTCTAACAGGGCAAAGTTGTAAACAAATGTCTTATAACAGGAAAGTTGGATTCAGGTTACCCATCATCTACCTTTATGCTAACAACTGCTAAGAACACACAGAAAGCACTAAACACTGCAAAATTAGTAAACATGAGCTGCACTAAGCTCAACCTACATGAATTACCAAGACCAACAGCGAGAACCCAATTTCAGGGGCTCATTCCCCTCTCCAGCAAAATTCTCCCAAAACCCTAGACGAATCGCACACAAATACTCCAATTCCCTACAACACAAACCACTCCAGGAAGCATCTCGAGAGAGCTGTCCCAATTCATGTTCCCCAACCGCTTTAGCTGAAAATGCATCCCTAACTACGTCAAAAAAAATCACAAAAAGGACACTAAATCGAAGCGCCGCAGTTGAGTCCCCGCGCCCAAATCGCGGCCTCACACCGACCGCACTGCCGATCTACCCCACGCTGAACCATTCCCACCAGAAATCACGCCGAATCGAACCGCACTAGCCACCAAGTCGAGGATGAAGGGGGGGCGGCGGCTAACCTCGGAGGGGAACTGCGCGCAGAGGCGCTCGCAAAGGAAGACGGCGTTGCGGTGCATGAAGAGGCGGAGGCTACTGTGGACGCGGTCCACCATTAGGGTTTCCATCGCCGCCCGGCGGCGGCGGCGAGCGCGGGCGAGAGCGAGGGCCGAGGGGGGACGGTGGCCGAAGCCAGGCGGTCGTTTGAATCGGACGTTTGAATCCGGCAGGCTCGTGGGTGACTGACTGACTGCGATGCGATTTGGATTGGGGATTTGAAACGAGTGCGTGATGAGTGTGGAGCCGTCAGCCGTGGCGTTTGAATGGTGTGTGCCTCTCTTGCTGTGGCTGGCCGCTGGGCGTCGCGAGCAGCGGCCGCGTGAGTACGGCTTCGGCCAACGGCCTACGGGAAACAAAGGTTGAATTTTTTTCCCTATTTTGCAAAAATAAATAATCTGCTAGAAATTTAGCAAAACTATACATCCGTGACCCACTGGCAAGGGCACATACCGCCGTGGGCCACGGCGTGCCGCACGGCGGTAGGAGCCTACCGCCAGGCGGCAGCGTGACCTCCAGGTACCGCCGTAGGCCACGGCGGTGTATGGACCTACCGCCGTGCCCTACGGCGGTAGGATTTTTTTTTGTAAATTTCAATTTTTTGAAGTATTGATACTTAACGACGAACCATTGATACTTAACGACGAATTACAGAAACAACCAATGGCACGTACGACACAACTACCCTAACTTTGTACCGCTGCTAGTCCTAACGTGCCTTAGGGAACTTAGATAAACGATTACAACATTTGTAGTCTAGTTGTACGAATAGTACCCGGAGAACCCGGACATCATAGACCCGCCGGAGTGCTGGGAGGGCATGTAGTACCCGTACCCCGACGGGGGTGGAGTTGGATCAGACGGTGGCGGGGGTGGAGTTGCTGGTGGAGTGTTGTCCTTCTTCTCGTGGCACGGACAGCAGCAGAACTCGTCCTCACACCCGATGTTCGTCTTCACCACCATTGGTTCGGTCACCGGTCCGTCGTCATCGTTGGTAGATGTCGGATCTAGAGAAGTCAATGCCGACGCGAGTTCTTGCCTCAGGTTGAAGATGACAACATCCTCGAGGTAGTTGATGTACTGTTGATACGGGTCAATAGCTGGGGGATCCAGCCATTGCACGAAACCGCAGTTATCTGGTTGATCGGAGTACTACAGAAACCGTGATTACATTAGTAATTCATAAAATGATGAAGGACAGAGGTCAAGGAGTTTTGCTTACCTATGCTCGTGAGCAATGCCAGAAGCGTCGACCAGAGTTGTTCCATCCCTGGTAAACCTGCATCACACAGAACTCACCGTGTGCACACCTTGGCCAGTTCACCATTTGATATGGTGCGTACTTTCTAACATCACGCATGGATTTGGAATCTCTCTTATCTAAGACTGGAAAATTGTTGTTGAACTCTGGATCTTGCTGGCTCCATAGTGCTGGACCGAGCGAGCCATCACCATCCCCAGTCCAGGAACTCATTAGTGCTTGTTGTGTTGTGAAGTGACACTGGAGAAGAGTGCTCACATATATGTAGGTAATAAAGCAGATTGTACGGTGGGCCATTCGATCCGAGGCAAGAAAAATAGGCAGTGACTTGGAGGAAACACACCCTAGTACTAGGTTCACTGTTTGGTGCAGTGACTCACAGAAAACACACCCTATGTGTTCACTGTTTGGTGCAGTGACTCACAGAAAATACACCCTAGTACGAGTTTTACTGTTTGCATCTGAAATGCATCTGAAATCAAATTCTTAAAGATACAACCCGACTCTAGAGAATAATGAAATGAAATCATAATTTTTTATAGATACAGTAGCACTCGGCGTCTAGTACTCTACGTCTACTGGGTACAATGGGGGTATTTCCCCTTCCTCGTAGCATCCGGCCTAGCTTCCTTAGCCCGGCGAGCTCTCTTCCTCTTCCTTTCTCTATCTGCTTCACGAGCCGCGGCCGCTTCACGTTCTTTCATCTCCCGACGAATGCGAATTTCCACCTGCTGCTCATTACGTTTTTCTTCTTGTTTTTCTGCCTCAACCATCCTTTGCCACCTCTCACGTGCTGAACGACCCATCGCCTCGACGTAACGCTTGTCTTGTTCGGACTGCTCACAATCTAGCCACTGCATAAAATCACAGAGAGGAGGTGGAGTCTTTTTTCAAAGACAAGTTAGCACATAATAAAATAGCAATGACATATTATTTATTTAGTAATGCAGTTTGTTCTTGCTTTTGGTCTAATATTGCAACATGGTGGGAGGGGGTCATGCTCGTAGTTCACGCACATGAAGAACCTCATCCCGTAGCGGTACCCGAGAACGTTGCACTTGACAAGCTTACAGTTGTCACCGTAGTAGCACATAGGAGTGTGGATCCCCTTTGACACCGCAAGCTTGTCCTTCCTACTGGTGAGCAACTCCAAGTCCAACTCAAGACCCGAGGAAGCCATTACGAGCCTAAAAAAAGATGAGAAATATGATAATTCATTACATGTTTCATTTGAAATTAGAGAACAATACATAACAGGATATGATAATAAATTTGACGGCAAGAAGAAAACAACAAGCAAATGAAAAGGTAGTTCAATTATTACAACACGATAACATGCATAAGTTCAAATATTACAAGACCTTCCCAAATGAAATGGTTCAAATATTAAAAGACGATAACATGCATAAGTATTTCAAATATTACAACACGGTAGCACAAATAAGCACGATCACTGCATTCCTTCGGTGTAACGACGGGAACGACGTCCACGTGCACTAACTGAAGGTGCTGGAGAAGTGGCAGTGGAAAAGTAAGATGCTTCGGTGTATTTCTTGTAGAAGTGTCCTGGATTGTTGCACTTAGAGCATATCTGCACCGGAGGTCCAGCTTCAGCCTCATCCATGTTGTTCCTAATCCTCTTCTTCTTACGTCGACCGACACCTTGGCACATGCTTGGATCTGGATTTGGTATATACAACACATTGCCTTTGGGGTCATGAGTGAAAGTTCCAAGATGCAGGTAACCCTCAATAGTGTGGTTCCAAGTGTCTAGAATGGTTTGCTTTAAAAAGTATTTAGGCACGTAGCGACCCCAATGGTTATTCTTTGTTGCAAGGCATGCAGCGATCACATGTGAGCAGGGGTAGTGTAGCAGCAGTGGCTTCTGGCAAGAGCATGAGCATGTCTGATTCCCAATAACTGATTGTTGTATTGTTATTTCACCATTCGCTTTTTGTGATTTGAACTGACAATTTATCTGATATTTCCACTGAACTTCCTCGTCAGGATCATGACGTAGAGGTTGTGGGTAAGCTCTGTGAGCAAGAGCAGCCTTCTGTTTTGTGGTCAAGTACTCAGTCATCCATGTTGAATACACCTTTTGACAGTCCTGCATAGCTGCATGTGCTGCAGTAGCACGCTGAAGAAAGTACTTCATTATGCGATACAAGAAGAACCCAATGATACCAACAAGAGGGAGAGCTCTAGCACCACGCAAAACAGCGTTGTACACCTCAGCAAAATTTATTGTCATTATCCTATGCCTCACACCTCCCTTATCAAACAGGAGACACCATTTCTCCTTAGGCTCATTCTGAATCCACTGGCTGAAGGTCTTCACAGCACGTCACCTTCTCCTTCTGACATTTGGAGCATCTAGCCCCACGTCCTCCAGAGAAACTGTCTCTTCCCCGAGTTCAGTACTTATTGGCTTCTTAGCTATCTCTTCTGATGCTTTCTTCGTCAGATCATCTAATTTTTGCCATAGCTCGTAGAACTTTTTCTCCTGATTGGTCGAACATAAGCGCTTGAACAATTGTGTAAGTACTTTGTTCTTGAACTGGCTATGAAAGTTTGCTCCCATATGCCTCATGCACCACCTGCTATGCACATCTGGCCATTGTGCTGCTCTGTTACGTTCTTCACTACCTTCTTTGATGTCATTAATGACCTGCAAAATACCTTTGTGTCTATCGTGTATCACACACACGTCTGACACATCTCCCACCACCATCTGCTTCAATCTCTCCAGAAACCAATACCAACTGTCACCATTCTCTCCCTCTGCAAAAGCAATTGCCAATGGCAACAACTGATTGTTGCCATCTGCAGCCACAGCTGTAAGGATTGTGCTCTTGTATTTTCCTGTTAGGAATGTGTCATCTATGCAAATGACTGGTCGACACTGTTTGAAGGTAGCAATAGTTGGACCCAATGATAAGAATGCCCGCTGCAAGAATTGCTTCCCTGGCTTTGATACAAGATTATAAGTCTTCATATCATAATAACTACCAGAATTGAGCGTGACAATTGTGTTCAGCAATCGAGGCAGATTGTCGTAGGATGCTTCGTAAGTACCCCAACTCATCTCCAGTACCTTCTTCTTCGCCATGTATGCCTTACCATAACTTATCAGGTACCTAAATTTCTCCTCAATTGTCAAGATAATGGACTTGGGCTCATAAGCAGGATTTTCCACAATCTTAGCAAACATCTAGCTGGCCACAAAACCGGCCGACAAATTACGATGGCTTGCATCTAACTGGTCAAGTACACAAGTGTGATCCACAACAGATCTGATCTCCCAGTAATTTTTCCACTTGCCATTGGACGCATACACTCGAAAAGGACAGTTGGGCTTCACACATTATACATCATATATGTGTGGATAGCTCTTCACTACCCTGAACTCTCTCTGCAGAGTAAGGGTGGCCCACTTCTTCACTGTATCCTTCACCTCTACTGCACTCTTATACATGGCGCCAACAGAAACCTGATTGTCTCTATACTCTCGGGACACATTCTCACCAGGATTGACAGATAGCTGTGAGAAATTGTAACTGTCCCAGTCTCTTGGAACTAGCGGGTCATTCTCATCATCTGAGGAGTACTCTTCCAACCCACATTCATCCTCATCGGCCTCCATTTCGTACTGCCTGAGTACTTCTTCATTAAGTTCTTTCGGCTGCTCTTCTAATCACATGGTCAACCGAATTAAATTCTGACAAGTCAACTCCATGTTCACCGTATCTAATCTGCCCATTACCGAAATACAACTTGACATTAACTGCATCCGACATGTTTGACAACATGAAAAAAAACGCTATTAACAAGTGGATCTGTAACTACAAAATATATCTACTCAGAGCTACACTACGACTATAATTTTACTAATCGATCTACACTAAAACTATAATTTTACTATGCAGGTCTACACTAAAACTAAATTTTTACTAAGCAGATCTACACTAAAACTATATTTTTACTAAGCAGATCTACACTAAAACTATATTTTTACTAAGCAGATGTACACTAAAACAGTACTTCAAAATATGAATTATCACAGTTGAAAATATTAAGTACCAGAGTATTACCTCTAACGAGACGAAAAACCGGCAGAGCTTCGCACCTTCACCACCTCCTCCTCACTCCCTTCTCCTCTCCCCCTCTCTCTTTTTTTTCGAATTATTATGACATTTTCGGCTGAATTTCGGCCTTATATAGGCAGCAGTTCCTAGCGTCGTGGGGCATGGCGGTACCAGGCCTGCTGCCGCCGTGCCCCACGGAGCTAGGACCTGCCGCCGTAGCTCACGGCGGTATGTCCCTACCGCCGTGGGGTACGACGGTATGTCGGTCGCACGCTACGGGCCCACGCCTGGCCGTGGGCCACGGCCCCTGCCGCCGTGCCGCACGGCCGTGGGCTACGGCGGCAGATGTATAGTTTTGCTAAATTTCTGGCGGACCATTTATTTTTGCAAAATAGAGAAAAAAATATATAAAAAAAATTCACAAAGGTTGCTGGCAGGTGGGCCATGATCCGAACCCTGAATAGCGGGACAGGGTGTCAGTGGTGGGCCGCGTGAGATGTAAACGTTAGGAATGGATAAACTTCGGGCCTTCGGGCTTCGGCCATTTGCATACCGAACGGGTGGGCCGTAGTTATCGAAAAGAAAAATGGGCCTTCACAGGAATTCATACGGCCCACATAATATGCAGCCAGCAACATGAAGCCTTTCAATTCAACGAACAGAGCGGGCTGGCTGACCTGGCACATTCCGCTTCTCTCATTGGTCAGGCCACGGCACCACCCCGTGTAGGCCCCACCCCGTTAAAGTGCAAGGAACCTTCTTCACCTTCCTCGCGAAGCAAAACAGAGTCCGCTATAAAAAATCGCACAGCAGCGACCACCACCACAAAAATCTCGTATCCCCATGGACATCGACCTCTTCGCCGACATCGACCTTGACGCCCTCCTCGCCTCCTTCTCCGTCGAGCCCGCCGGCGTCTCTGGCCTCATAGACCCGTCCCCGCCTCCGCCGGCGCCGACGGCGGCGTGCGATGCGGAGGCGGGGTCGCCGGAGTCGGTGACGTCCCGGGCGAGCCCGCCCGGAGAGGAGGCGCTGACGGAGATCGAGAGGTTCCTGATGCAGGAGGGGGAGGCGGAGTTGGGCGGGGAGGCCGAGGGGATCAGCGTGGAGGAGTTCTTCGACGCGCTGTATGACGGCGGGGAGGGGGAGGCGGAGCCGGAGGGGAAGGAGAGCGAGGCGGGTGGAAGCACGGATGGGGATTCCGGGAGGGATGAGGTGGCGGAGGTTGTGACGCCGGAGGTGGAGACGGTGGAGGTGGATGGCGATGACCCCGTCAGCAAGAAGAAGAGGAGGTACGTTATTCTGTTTTTGTTGCTGGACATATGAACACTTTTTTCCCGTCATTGCGATTGCGTATTTGTGTAGTTTTATGATATCCTGCTTCTCTGAAATGAAATTTAGGAGTTATGCATGACAGTTAGCGATTGATCGTATGCTAAGTTTGTGTGGATTATTGCTTAGGTTGTATGTAGAGATTGTGGAGTTATGCATGACAGTTAGGTTGTATTTCGAGATTGTGCTCTATACAATTCATAAATCTCAGAGATCGTGCTCTATCCAATTGATCAAATCTATTAGGTTTCAAAATTTAAATACTGGATCGGTGTTTACCAACTTTAACTATTGAAACAGATTTATGTGATTGATCACTAGGAGATTCAAAATTCTCTCTTAGTGTAAAATTCCAGAACTGTTAGTACGATCATGTTAGTATTTGAGAGGATGTGGGGAGAAGGGATTTGTTTTTACAAATACTCATCTTGGTTACACTTTTAAGTGTTAACTGTTTGGAATTTGGTCACTAGATGGGAATTTTTTTTTCATTTATATTTTTTTGCTTTTTAACTGCACACTAAAAGGAATTTGCCTTGTGATTTTATCAGGCAAATGAGGAACAGAGATTCCGCCATGAAATCGAGGGAGAGGAAGAAGTCGTATGTAAAGGACTTGGAGACGAAGAGCAAGTATTTGGAAGCAGAGTGCCGCCGCCTCAGCTATGCACTTCAGTGCTATGCAGCTGAGAACATGGTACTGCGCCAGAGCTTGTTGAAGGATAGGCCTGTTGGTGCTCCCACAGCCATGCAGGAGTCTGCCGTACTCACGGGTAAGACACATCAAGCCTATCATCCTCTTTATTCGTGCTCGGAGCTTAGATGAATCGCATTGTTAACATCAATAAGTCCTCTGGCTTGAATCATGTCTGCGAAGTCAATAATTTCTGTTTTCTAACACTATCAATAATCAGTACTGATGCTAAGACGATCTTGTATTTGCAGAAACCCTGCCGCTGGTTTCCCTGCTTTGGCTGGTGAGCATCGTGTGCCTGTTCCTGATCCCCGGTCTGCCCAACCGAAGTCTAGCAGCTCCAAGCAGCGCCGGAAGAGATCTCGGGATGGTAACCAGAAAGACAAGCAGTGAAAACCCAGATATACTGGAACTCATCCTCCATGGAAGACGCTGCAAAGGCACAAGGGCGAAAATCAAGCTATATAAATTACCGTTTCATGCAGTAGCTGCTTGCTAGCCTTTCCATAGGCCTCTTGCAAGCCTTCAGTATTTAGTGTAATTGCCAAGCTTAGCATGCCTGCTTTATATCTGTCATGCAGCAGCCAGTTGATATCCATGGATTATCTTTTCTTTTTTTGTTTGGTTTTTTTTTTGTTTAAATATAATAGCCCCTGTAGAACCAGGTTCCAGAGTAGTTCTAAAACTTGGGCTTGTTATAAATCCTATCGTGGCATTTCTTGTTCCTGGATCTGAAGTTCCTGTGATCGGAATCTTTGGAAGTGCTAGAACAGTATGATATGATAATAAAATTAACAAGACCAGATTCCTCTGTATGGGTTGGCTTTTGTTGATGCTCGTAGAGATTCATGATTTTAATTGACAGAATAATCAGGGCCATCTATACTTCAATACTTATGACAATATATTGTATAATAACATGCAAAATATATATTACTCCATTATACATGAAAACATATTAATTATGTTCAGAGAACATCTCTTAGACAATTGATCCTAAATGTATTTATTCACAAAAATCGGTGAAAGAAATAAATAGATAGCTATAGATGGGTTTAGTGGATGGTGATGTGAATATTTTGCAATAGAAAAATATTATGTATTATACCGATCCTTTCATTCTAAATTAGGTCATTCGACTTTTTTTTTAATCTCAAGTTTGATTTCTCGTCTTATTAAAAATTTGTAAACATAGTCAAATTTAAATCATTTTTGAAGAATTTTTATTAATAAAGCAAACTCAGGAAAACACAAGTAGTCAAACTTAAGTTAAAAAGGTCAAATGAACTATCTCTACTATACTTCTAAAAAGAATGAAAATAAGATCAAAACCCGGTACCTTTTATTCGCTCCACCGTGCGAACGATTTCACATGTTAATGGATATACGGCCCATTGATGTACATCAGCAAAGCATCATCTCCCCTGCCACACCCCCACAAGTCTTTTGCGCACGTCAAATTTAGAAATTTGACACTCAATTTGAAACCTTAATCTCTATTGACACTCAATTCGTAGCCTCTTCAAAATTTGACACTGTGCACACGAATTTCTTCGAAACAAGAGACTCTTCCCTATTTCTCTCCTCAGCTCCTGGTGAAATGACTATAATGCCCTCATCTTCTTCATCTCCTCTGATTTCTTCCTCACCGACGGTTGCCGAGTGCCGACTGCCCCCCTGGCGCGCCGTTGGCGTCCTCCGTGCTGCCCCGCCGACAGCCCGCTCCGCAGGGTGTCATTGCCGCAGCCGACGGAACCGGCAGCATCCTGGCTTTCCTTCCTTGCATGGATTTCGTGGCATCGATTAGACCTTGGAATCTCGATCTCAACCTCACGGTGCTCAATTTCTGCCACAATGAGCTCGTCCATTAGCACAAATGTACTGATTGGAGGGGACGTCGCTTCAATGTAGCAGCACGACGGAGCGCACCCGCACTCAAAATGGCTCCTGGGTAGTGCAGCGCTTCTCCACGGCTCCACGGAGCCTGACACGGATCTCCGCTGGGGCTGCGCGCCTGCATGAGCTCGGCGAGGCAGGGCAGAACGGCGCGGCGCGGGATAGCGCGGGAACACGTCCACCGGTGAACCGGTCCGCGTGCCAGGCGCCTAGCGACGAATCCGGTCAGCACTCAGGCAGCCCGTCGGTGAGGAAGAAACCAGAGTAGGAGAGGAAGAAGACGAGGGTATCATGGTCATTTCACCAGGGGCGGAGGAGAGAAACAGAGAAGAGTCCCACGTTTTGAAGAAATTCACGTGCACAGTGTCAAATTTCGAAGAGGCTACGAATTGGGTGTCAAATTTCCAAATAACTCCTATATAGGAGCTCCCCACTAGCCCTCCTTAAGGAGTTCTCAGGCCTCTGATTGGCTGCTGTGAGTGGTAACTGAAAATCAGCTAGCCACGTCATCGCTTATGTCATTGTCATTTACTCCCCCGCCGTCCCCATCCACCGTGTGCCTCGGCAGCCCACCACCGCCCCCTCACCTCCTTACCGTCGCCACTCCCTCGCGTCCGCGTCACCTCACCTCCCCACCTCCCACCGCCGCCGCATCACATGTTCGTCGTCCCCTCGTGTCCGTGTCACCTCACCTCCCCACCGCTGCTGCCTTTCCTCCCCATAAAACCGCCATCGGCATGTGCCTCCCCTCCGTACCCCGCCTCAAGCTTCCATCTGCGCCCCTCTTCCGCCTCCTCGCGAGCCTGCGGTCCCAGGTGCGAATCCCGGTCGTCGGCGCCACCCAGTGCGAATTGCGGTGCGAATTCCGACCGCCGGCGCCCTGACATCCCTCCCTAGCGCTGCTCCTTCCCGCGACAGCGCAGGCCCGCATCACGCGTACCGTGAGAGTTACAAGACAACGGCCGACGACGAGGACGCGCACGACGGATGCGGCGGCAGTGTCAGAGAACACGACGTTGATGCAGCAGGCCCACGGCGGCGGCCGCGCGGAGAAGGTGGGGCACAGGGGAAGAGCGGCTGGTGGATGCAGCCGAGGATGGTGAAGACGAGCGAGGAGGTGGAGAGCCAGCAGATGATGCAAATCGCCGACGAGCGCAGACATGCCGCTCCTTGCCCCCGCACGACCGGCCGTCCACGCCGCCGCGCGTCGCGGGAGGTCGGAGCGACGGCATGCCGGCCGCACAGGCGCACACTCGCCTCCGCACCCACGGCCTGCGGCCCTCCACCCCCCGACGTTGCTGCCGCCGAAGTAGGACGAGGATGTAGAGATGTAGAGGTGCCCGACGGCACCATATCGAAAGGATAAGGTCGGCAGCTCGGTGGCTATTTCCTCTCTTTTTCTTTTTTTCCTCCGTCTGTGTGGACAAGGTGGATTCCTCATCACTTTGCATTTTTTTAGTTCACGTTTTTGCAGCGAACATCAGGAAACCATTGAGCCCCCTGTTATTTCGGCATTTTATTTGAACCACACACGTGCATTTAAATGGGGATGGATGGATGATTTTTATGGGTGAGTGACCTTTGCTACTGATGAATAGGAAGCTTGCTAATCTCAGCAAGTCAATTTTTTTTTTGAGAATTGCTCAGCAAGTCAATTAAATCATATCAGAGATTATTTTATTGTTTTCATAGTTTTTATAATCAACAAACACTTAAAACTTAGGTACACATGTAGCATTTGTCATTCGCTCATACCATCTCAAACAGTCACCACATTGGTTCAAAGTCTATAAAAAACTCTCTTAAATCCCGCAGTTTTATTTACAATTCCATTTAGAATTTCAATTTCAAATCTGATTTAGTAATGAACATTTGTACAAGCACATGGATGCTACCGTGCTACACTGCTAGTTATGCATGATTGACATCCATTGCCAGTTCTAGGCTTCACATGCTATCTGATCCTACAGTCTGCTGTGCAGCATGTTGTTTGTTTGATTTCATTTCTTGCGGATTTCTAACAAACAATAGAGTCTTCAAATATGTCTACGATTTCTCTCGCATACCCGCAACAACGCGCGGGGAATAGCTTATATCATGAAAATTTTCCTTACGATCATTGCATTTTCTTAATTCCCGCAGCAACGCGCGGGTGAGGTTCCCCTAGTTTCTCTTTACGCACATGCCATTACGAAAGTTTGAGTGCATGGCACACAAATGTCTCGGAACTTTTTCATAACACGTAGGTAACCGACAACTTTCATAATGGTATGTGCGTAAAAGACTCTGATCTCCTGCTCTGATTCTCTCTCTGCCCGAGCGCTTTGAGGCTGTTCGGCTGGTAGAATGAATAGTGTTCGGCTAGTAGATTGAATAGTATTTTGTGAGAGGAAATAAGCCAAAACAAGCCGAGATATGCCAAGTCTGGACCAGCTGAACAGCTTCTTCGTCGTCTCAGCCTCGTCGCCTGCTAGGGGCGTAGCCGGCGCCATCACAACCGCAGGCCCCGCCGGAAGCGAGGAGGTATGCTTCGCCGCTGTTTGGATCTGGGTCTAGCCGCGCGGGTCGGATGGGCGCCGGAGTTTTGGGGTTGGGTGCTTTCTGATCTGCTTGTTCGGGTCTCTCATCCGCAGAAGCAGGGCAGGGGCGATGCGGCGACTACGCTCGTCGGCTCCGCCACCGTCGGCGGCTTCTCGCGATGCCGCCTCTCACGGCACCCAAGTCCGGCGACGCCCTCTTCGCCAGTGTCGATTGCGTCGTAAGCGCCTCGACCGTTTGCGTTTTGGAAAACCCGGGAGTGTCCGGGCGCTGGATCTGGTCCTGCTCTGTTCGCTCATGGTTGTTCGGTTGGTGCAGAATGCGGAGCTGTTCACGCTCACGTATGGCGCCATCGTCCGGCAGCTGCTCACGGATCTAGAGGAGGTCAACAAGTCGCTAGATCAGATGTATGTGCCTCTCCTCTCACTTGTCCTTCCTTCTCCCGGTTAATCTGAAGAACTTTTGGGTGGATGATGTAGCCAGTTAGGGCCTGTTTAGTTGGCTGAAAATTTGCCTTTTCAACGTTTCGAACTCCTGTAGCACACTGTAGCACGTTTCGTTTGTTTGTAGTAAATATTGTCCAATCATGGACTAACTAGGCTCAAAAGATTCGGCTCGTGATGTACAACAGAACTGTGTGATTAGTTAATTTTGTTACCTACATTTACTGCTCCGAACATATGTCTTTTGGTGTATTTAATGTGATGTGATGGAGAGAGAGTTGAAAATTTAGCAAAAATTTTGCAAATTTTCAGCCAGCTAAACACCCCCTTATTATGGTACTGATATTAGTGTTGCAGTTGATACTAAAATTCAACTTTAGTAGGACTTTTCAATTGCTTGAACAGTTGAACTATGGACTTTGGTCCTGAGATCACTAAGGTGTAGGTAACATGTGAATAAAATGAATACCGATACATCTTGATGTTAGTGTAACTGGGTAGATCGGTACAGTGATGTAGGCTTCGGAAACCGAACTATCCATGCCTAGAATGATTAAAGGAACTTTAGTACTTTGAGAGGCTGTGTTCTCATATGGCCACTTTGTTCTTTTCTGGTGCCTAGAATGATTAAAGGAACTGGACATATTACTCTAGCATTTTGTGCACAGAACTAAGATTTGTATACCACTTGCAAAATTTGTATAGAATTAAACTGAATTGCCACAATAATTCATGAAACCAGTTGTGAACACTGAATTTTGTTAAGAAAGAGCAGGTCTGGGCTAGATCCAAGGTCGTATATTTAAGGACGGTGGGAGTAATTTTCTTCCATGGTATAGCACATTATTGTTGCGCTTACCTATTTCAGTGTGTCTGTCCACTATATTCACACATTATTTGTGCCATTTGAGATAATAGATCAGATGAGAAAATAAATTGACATGGTAGTAGGCTCCTGACAGCATTCAACATCCTTCAGATTTGAATTACTACCACAGGCATTTATAAAGATATGAACTGCTTTTAGTTGAACTGAATGAGATCTGTATTTTTGCTGCTATTTGTAGTAGTTCAGGAGCTAGGATTCTTAACCTCGTCACCAAGAGCGGTGGATAGATCCAGCAGCCATGATTTACGACACTATATATGTTTCACAGTTGATGCTTTGCATGATTTGACAGGATCAAAACGCAGGTTTGCATAATCCATGTCTTTCCGAACGAATATCATTTACAGACATTGAAAAATTATTGAGTGCATTTCCCCAGGTACAGTTTGGCAACTTCACCTTTTTTTTAGCTCGATCTCTTGAAGATACAGATTTCTCAATCTGCACCAGTTGAAATTGAATGAGGTATTCCCTGAACTTGGTTCTTCTCGTTAGAGTCCATTTGTTGTGCAACCATGACATACTTAGACAACTACTTGTTTGTGATATATTTTTATGTTCATCACACAGTCATGTAAGATGTTTTTTTTAGAAAATTATTTCTCTCAAGCCATTTGAGATGTGTGTGATGGTGTGGAACAAAAATGATATGAAGAATTAAGATGTCATTTGGAAGGCAATCGATTCCATGCTTGGAGCAGTGACCTGATGAAAGGACAAAAGTTTTGTTTGAATTGAGTCTTCTCTGCAACTAAAAAAGTGAGAAGACAAATTTTTGGTTGATTATAATTATCCACGTCAAAATCATGTGATGTACAAGTTTTTTAATCAACATTTGATGGCTATGCAATGTGATGCATCGTAAGGTGTGGCTACTAAAATTGGTTTGCTTTGTCAGTCCATTAATTTACCTGGTAGCTCTTCGTTGTGGCAGAATGTAATTTTTTTTCTTCACAAACTTTACACGGTAGATGGCACTGGGTTAACCAAAAGCTAACCTCACAGTTTGCTTACCACACAGAGTTCAGGGCAAAGTGCTTCTATGTCCAGGTTTTAGGCTCCAGTACAAACAGAAGCTTGAAGGAAATCACTGAAAATCAAGAGAACGTAACCATGACAGCGTAGCTACTAGCTTCTATGTTGCAACACTGATGAGAAAGTGGGATGAGAGCATGTACTGCACCACCACTAATGATGCCTTGCAAGTAAACTGCAGTACATCAGGCCTGAATGCAGGTACACTTAAGTAACCTGAACTTGTGAAGCATTTTATTCTATATGCATTGGTAGAGTTTCCCTAATCATTTCCTGTGAAATTATTAATTGTGAGATAAGTTAAATTTTAGGCTGTCGTAATATGTTTTTTCGGGACTTCCACAATATTGAATCAAATTTGACTGATGGTACATCTGAGCTCTGAACTTTGGGAGTTTGGTAACATTTTAACTCAGGTACCAATAAAGCAACCTCAAAGTTTAAGATCATTATGCAGCTGGTGAAAGCGGTTATGCATAATATGCCACAACCATGCCCTTTCACATATGCATTGTATGCATATTGTACCTTTGTTGGGGAAAACTTATTCTCAAGGATTCAGCCATATATGTTGACATCTTCTTTAACCATGGCGGGATCGACAGGTACTTACTACTTAGTTATGTTGATGGGGCCTTTTATGAGGTTGATGGCACTGGAAAAACAGGAGCCGTAATTCGTAACCACGATGGGTGCTTCCTTGCAGGTCGGGCAAACTGGTGGTAATAGAGCCACTGACCCTTTACTGATGGAAGCCATGTCATGCAAGGATGGACTTGTTCTTGCACAACCATTAGGAATTTGTAAGATCTGTTTGGAAACAAACTGCTTGATCCTCTGGGATATAAGGAAAATTAGGAGCTTTGATGAGTTTACCTTTGCTCATGCAAACTGATTGTGTAATAGGTTAGCTCATTTCTGTGCTATACAGGTCTCTCAGAGTCAGACTTGAGGGAGTGGCATATAAACTCCCCAAGCGAACTGTGTGTAACAACTCTATGTCTAATTAATGAAGCTCTTTTTATCTAAAAAAAGGCAGTCTCCTACTTCATATTGGTACTGAAAGGGATACTGGAATTGGTATGGAATATAACTGGAGGGCATGATCTATCCTTCACAAAGGGCTTCTGTAATAGTTAGAATCACACTAGCCAGTGTTTTGTTTTCTATAGGATCGGACTCACATGAAAGTGAAATATAGAATGCTTGATCTGCGAATTGTCTGATGTTGATACCAATTTATCTGTATAATGTGTAATCATACTGTACATATATTTCATATGAATCATTTTTATATTTGTGGGAAAAATTGTGTTGCTCGTAGCAACGCACGAGCACTTTCTTAGTAATTTAGAACTGAGAGAGTACCTTTGTTCTATGATATTCTGATATTTGATGTTGATTAGTTTAATTTTAAGCTAACTGACGTTAAATATTAGAGGATGGAGGGAGTATTATTTTCAAAAAAATTATTGGTCAGTAGTAGAAAGTTTTGAGTTAGAACTAGTACGAAATAGAGGATCGGGAGATGGTATGATCTTTGTATGGATGCATTAACCATGGAAGCTTTGGTCTGCATAAATGCCTTGATTCGCAAGGAAGCACAGGACAACAAGAGTCAACATGTTCGTTTGGATTACCACCCACCAGCCAGAGGTACGTTTCTTTCGGAACAAATCAGCACTAACCACCAGTCAGACAAACGTATTTTTCTTTCAGAATGAATCAGTACCAGCTACCAACCAGCCGAACAAGATGGTAGTTTTTGAGACAGATTATCAAGAACTTGTGTTCTTGTGGTCCATGAGAGATAAGCAACAATCGTCAGTAGCCGCTATCCTCACGGAAATTCAGATCTTGGCCCTGTTTGGGTACTCTAACAGGGTTAGAGTTAGAGTTAGTTTCTAACTTTAGCTCTAACTCTAAACTAACTCTAGCTTTAGAGGTGTTTGGATGGAATGGTTAGAATGATATTAAATGTACTTTTTCAATCATTAGGTGTGAGTGGAGGAAGAGAGAAAAGTCACTTTTGGTGGACCTAACATGAACTAGCTCCAATAAGCACCTCTTGAGTGGGATAGTTTTTTGGGGTGAGTTAGATGCAAACTAGCCAAATATAGCTCTCATATTTAGATATTTTGTAGCTAGTTGAGCTCCAACTAGCTAAAACTAACTCTAGCTCATGGATCCAAACAGGACCCTTGTGTAGTTCTCTAGTTAGTTTCTCTTTGTGTTGTGCTCGTAGAGTATGTAATTTGGTAGCTCATGAGTTACCCGAGCAGGTATCCAGTGAGTGTGTGATGGGAAAGTAGCACCAAACTCTCATCATGCGTGTAGTGATACTTTGAGTTTGATTTTGATTGTAACGATACTCATGATCAATGAATGAAATCCCTGGTCTAAAAGAATTGGAGGGAGCAGTCTTTCACACCTGATGGAACTTCAGAAAACAAGCCGCATGTGACTACGTGAGGTCTTTAAAGATAACTAGAGTCTGGGGCACGCCTCGGCGTGCCACGTACTCGTTCCATCTTAGAGCGAATAGGTGTAACATCTTAGAGTCAGTAGATTTGCTGAGCTTTTTATGGTAGAAAATGCCTCTAAAATCATTAAAAAATCCAAATTTAATTCAAAATAACACTTGAATTACAAACAAGTCATAAAATCTACTGGAGTCTTAGCCAATGTCAAGCTACTCCAAAAGCCACAAATCAGGTTGACGATAAGCTGCTCCCTTGATTAAGATACATCTACATTACACCTCCAAGATGCTAAGGCCAACAATATACTTCACCTTCCCCGATACACCTTGCAAGTTGTATGTGCTTTTGCACTGCAACAGCAAGGTAAACACTTGTTATTGGTGTGATTTTTACCAATAACAAAAGGAAAACATAATAACTTGCAAAAGCAGCAATAATTGGATCGAAAACATGTCTTCCATTTCATAAAACATTTGACATTCATACAACTTAGGCCAGAATAAATACAAAAACTGAACCTTCCTTGTCATTTCAGAATTTTTAGTCAACATTTTTTTATGTATTTACTGTTTAGCAAACTCAGTCCACTCTATTTGCTAAGATCTTTATTGAGAAACACAACGTATGAGTGTAATGGCCTTTTTTTAAATTGAGAAATGCACTTTGCACAAACTAGCTAAACATTGTTGATTTGTTATGTCTACTCATTAGCAATTTAATTTGTTGCTTCAAACATCATCTTCACATCCAAATGAAATACCATATCGAATATCAGCACAACCATCAAAGAATCATCTAACTGATATTTTATCACATACATTTCCATTTGCTGCAAAGATTGCAAAGAAAAGGTGCCATTCAATGACAACTTACTAATAGTGACACGTTTGGCGTGGATGGCACGAAGGTTTGATACTTGGAATAGTTCGATCAGGTGGAATTATGCTGCCTGTAGACAGGAAGAAAAACAATCCGAGAAGTCAAAATATGTGCATGCCCAAGCCTCACAATATAAAACTCTTAATCGACCAGAGTAATCACGCAAAAGGAATTTAACAGTAAAAAAATGTCACCCGAAAAGGTCACAACCTGAAACACAAGCAGGTGGTCTCTCTTGGGTGTCTGCACAATCCAAACAAAAAAAATCAACAACCAAGCAATTTCAAAGAAGCATCACTCCTAGAGGCAGCCATCACCTCAGGCAGCGACGGTACCGCCAAAGCGTGAGCCACGACTCGGTGCTCGGCACAGGCGCATAGTGCAGCTCGTCAGCCGGCACCAACCACATGTTGTTTGTGAGAATTGATTTAGGCAGGCTACCCTGTGTATGCCAGTAGAAGGCATGGAAACACAATCAATGTGAAAGCAATCTGCATATGGCTACTCATGCTAAAAGCATTTTACCTGAATTGCCAATACAAGAAAGCGACTGAGATCAACAAACAATACTTTTGTTCCTGAATCAAAAAAATGCTTCATGTCGCAGTGATCTGACTCTAACTTGTGATGCTAACCATGACTCCTCTCCCAGAGAGGTCCATATGTTAGAGTTCCATTCCCATATGAAAAACATGTATACATATACGGGTTATATGCTTTTAACATGGAGTTATTATACTTTTATATGTCCACAGCTTTGACACCGTATGACCGTGGTTAATCCACATCAGAGGCACATAGTCACATGGTACAGCTACATGGTCAAAATACGAACAGGACAGCAGCCAACCATGATGCAGATTGGTTCTCTCTTGCACCTCACACGAGGGCTGGGTTGCAAATTATCAGTACAAGAGTGTTAAGGAGATCGTATGCAGGTTAACCAGGAAAAAAGGTAGTAACAGGCAGTCACTATCAGAACCTGTTGTTATCATATCCCTGAATTTAACAATAACTCGATCAAACCAACTGTAAAATGAAAAAAATATCAGAATGAATAATCAAGGCAAATAGCATTTGTTGTTCATTAAAAAAACACTTGTTGTTTCCACCTAGAATGGAATGGAAATGTTAAGGTACTACACATAATTACACAATTAATTGGAAATCTCTGGTAACCTCAACCAGTACAAACACTGGTCCATTTCACTTCAGTTAGATATTTCATTCAAAATTTGACAATCCTTAAGAGACCTAAATTCAGGGTATAATACAGATTGATTCACTCAACTGATAACTGATAAACTCAGAATCCATTGTATCATCAGTTTTTTTCTACTATTAACAGAGGGAATAATAAGTAGTGGAAAGGCAAGTGTAAAAAAATTGACATGGCATTAGTCAGTCAGTTGCTAGCCCCAATCTGCTTAAAGAAGCCAGCAGGAATATCAGCAGCAACAAAGAGAACATTAAAACACAACGACTCCAGTGAGCTTTAGTTTCTCTAAATAAATTCAATCAACACTCGTCATTGCCGCACAGAAACGCACCTTGCATCTGATCCTCGTAGAAGCCGTGGGGGATGTGGCCAATGTACACTACGGTCGCGGTGTTCTCCGGCTCCTCGGGCTGCTGCACCTTCCGCAGCCTCTTCCCCAACCGTCCTTCTATCGGCTGCACCAAAACGTAAGACGCCAATATTAGCAGAAATCTAGAGCTCTCTGGGCAGGTGGCAGTGGTGCGCGGCGACTCTAGGGAGGTGAGAGGCCTGCAAGCACCTCCGGCATGGACGTCACGGAGTTGACGTCGTAGGAGCCGCGGCTGCTCATGCACGCCGCCCGCGCCGATTGGCCTCCGCCACGCCCGATTCGCCACCACCGGCGTCGTACCCCCGCGGAGGGAAGAGTGAGGAGGCAGGCCACCGGCCGGATCTGGCCGGCGAGGGTCGCACCGCTGCCAGGGTAGGACTGCGCCGCCGGTTAGGGTTTCGACCGGGCACGGTTTGGAGAGGGAGCACAAGAGAGGGAGGAGGAGGAAGAGAGAAACGGGAGCGGGCGGCGCACGGGGTGGGTGTGCGCCGGGGAAGAGGAAGAGCGTGGGCAGCAGCGGGGTGGATGGTGGGCGGCGGCGCGGCGCTCCCGACCTCGGGACTCTAGGAGGGAGTGGGGAGAGAGAAGGAGAGGGGATAAGAACGGGAGGGAGTGCGGCGGACGTTCGGCGGGGGGTTTCCCGGAAAAGCGACGGCGGGCGGTTAAATGCAAAAAGGCCGCGAAATTGGAAATATTTTAGAACACGGGGGGTTTTACGAAAATAAAATGACTGCGTTTCCTGTAGCGGAAGGACCTCCCTGGACACAAAACAGAATTACGCACAAAACGAAAGGCTTTTTTGCAAAATTTGACGCGTCGTTGGCAGCTCCTGGACCGCCGGATCTAGGCGATCGGACGGCCGCGAAATGCGGACGACGTAGCATGCGCGAGGATGCGCGGCAGAGGCCACGGATTGATGGGTGTTGATTGATGTAGTTCTTTTTTATTAGTTTCTCTATTGTTTTTTCTTTGCAAATACCAGAGTAGCATTTGTACATTCTGGGTCTTGACTACATGTTTTTTTAAGGATATGTGCTGCTTCTTTATTTCGTTCTATCACATCCTCACTAGAGGATGCTGGAGCTAGAAAATTTTCCATTATAAAAAGCCTAGAGGATGCACGGAAGATTGCAAAAAATTCTCTTGCGAGACCAAACAGCGATCAACGAGGAGAGTAAAGTAACGAGCAGCAAGCGGGAATTCGACATGACTATTGTGGAGTTTGGAGATTCTGAGACAAATCGCTTCGAGTACATCATCTGAAACTGAGAGCCCAAAACTGAGAGCCCAATGCAAAATTGCATAGAACAACTGATTTTTTTTTTGCGAATTACACAGTACATCGGAGACACTCACAACACACGCACACTCATCCCTATGAATACACGCGCGCAAACCTTACCCTTAGGAGCATCTTCGAAGACTGGGCCGGCAAATCCTCAGGATTGACGAAGTCACCACAGGCGCCTCGCTGTCGACGGGAACGTCGCCTACCACTGAAAGCACAAACGCCGTTAAATCATGAGAAATTCGTTTTCACGGGGAGTCGAACCCAGAACCTGAGGTGCTACCGGGGCTCCTGTAACCACTAGGCTACAGACCCTTTCGCAGAACAACTGATTTTTGTAGTCTGTACAAACATTTCAAGCCATACTTGCTTGGATGACAATAACTTTAATGATCCCCGGAGCAAATTAAACTCTTTTCCTACTAAAATTTCTGCATTTCAAAATTGGAACAGATTCAAACGAGTTTTGAGAAAAATTTGCCAACAGGAGCTTGAAGTACCCTCTCGCCCCGAAGCAAGCAAGCGACGACACGGTTCCAATACTCGCAGTGTACCCGTTGATCCGTTCCAAGTCACCTTCCCTTCTGCTTCCACGCTGCTTCTAGAACCAGCACCAACCAGCAGCGGGAGCATAGCAACGCGTCACCGACCACCCACCACACCAGATCTCCCGTACTCCCCGCCTCCGATGAGTCCACCCGCCGCCGACGCCTAGTCGCGCCGCAACCGCCAGCCCCTGTCCCGCGCGGCCGCCCCAATGTCGTCGTCGGAGCCCGACGGCGAGGGCGCCCCGGGCGGCGCCTCCCCGGCCGCTCGCGTGCTCGCCCGCGCCCTCGACAAGGTCATCAAGCACTCATCCTGGCGCCGCCACGCCGCGCTCGTGGCCGCCTCCAAGTCCGCGCTCGACCTCCTCTCCTCTGCCCCCGCCCCCGCGCCCGAGCCCGATGAGCCCTCGGCGGCTTCGGCCTCCCCCGTCCCGGGCCTCCCCGCGCCCACCGCCGACGCCGCCCTCGCCGCGCTGCTGCTCGCGCTCGACCCGGGGTCCCCGAAGGTGGCCGAGCCAGCGCTCGAGTGCGTCGCGGGGCTCCTCACCCTCTGCCTCCTCCGCGGCGACGTCGACGCCGCGGACCCTTCCGCCTCCTCGCCGCCCTCCCCGGTCTCCAGGCTCTTCGCGGCCGTGCTCTCCTGCGTCTCGCTCGGCGGCGGCGGCGACGCGCTCGAGCTCGCCGTGCTGCGCGTGCTCGTCGCGTTCGCGCGGTGCCCGGCCATCTCCGTCAGCGGGGAGTGCCTGGGCCAGGTGGTCAAGGCGTGCTACAACGTCTACCTCGGGAGCGCCAGCGGCGGGAACCAGCTATGCGCCAAGCTCGCCATCGCGCAGGTGCTGGCCATCGTGTTCGCGCGCGTCGAGGCCGATGACATGGATGTGCGCGTGCGCACCGTCTCTGCTGCCGACATGATGGACCTCTCCGACCGCAGCCTCAACGACTCCAGCGTCGTGCAGGCGGCTCAGGCGTTCATAAACGAGGCCATGGAGGGGAGCGACGTGCCAGAGGAGGCACCCCCTGTGGATGCAGCACCGATTGAGGGGGAAGGCAGCGGGGAGGATGGTGGAATGAGCAAGATCAGGGAGGACGGCCTGGCTTTGTTCAAGAACATCTGCAAGTTGTCGATGAAGTTTGGTACGCCTGACAGCCCCGATGATCCAATGCTATTGCGGGGAAAGATTTTGTCACTCGAGCTGGTTAAGATGGTTGTTGACAATGCAGGGCCATTCTGGAAGACAAATGAAAAGTATGTACCGTCATCTATTTTATTGCATACTATATCTCCATTTTGAGTTATTGCTGCAATGAATCTTGAGGAATGCAAATGGAAAGTGTAAACAGTGGAGGCCAATAAGGATCAAGTGGAATACGTAGAAACATTTTACTGCTACCTATACCAACACTAATGGCCTTTTTGAATGAGGAATTAAGACTTTCTTTTACGGGAACCAGGAATTAGGTTTTTTTGGATTTGAACTAAACCCTTATGATTTGGATTCCAGCCCTTCCCAGCATACACACTAGAGCACTTGCAATATCTATGATTTTCACTTAGTCACTGGGTCAGGTAATAAGGCTGTGTTTTGTCATGTTTGTGCAATTAGCTGTCATATAGGTTGTTCTGGCAAGGATCTGACTGGTGAAGGAGCAATGGCTATGTGTTCTGGGATGAGTTTAATGTATATACCAGAATATCAGATATCCTTGATGTACTCACGTATGTCCTAAAGCTTCCAACTATTGATACTGAACTAGTTTTGTTATATAACTAGAATGAGAGCTGCAAGAGAGTACTGATGGATATTTAGCCAGCTAGATTTTTGCAACTGTGTATGTAACCCATGCTTGCTAACAGTACGTGCATGGACAGTGGACACCCTATCAGATCTGCATTTCCAAACTGATGCCTGTGGAGGGAGTCGGAGAAATAACTAATTGGCAACACTACTGACTGATACTTTAAATTATAGCGAGCTTGAATTATGGTAGAGCTTAGTCACGTGGGGATGTATCCATCAAGCAGCAGCACCCGAAAGAATTCATACTGGATGGTGGAAGTTGTTTTGGTCATTTCATATAGAGATGTTGAGTTGATTATTTGATTGTGGGCCTAACAGACAGTACAGATCACTGATACCGCTCTTTTTGCCCTATTAATGCAGGTATCTTGAAGCAGTTAAGCAGTACCTTTGCTTATCATTGTTGAAGAACAGTGCCTTATCTGCAATGAGTGTCTTTCAGTTATTGTGTTCCATTTTTCTGAGTCTAATATCAAGGTTTAGATCTGGTTTGAAAGAGGAAATTGGAATGTTTTTTCCTATGCTTATCTTAAGAGTTCTTGAAAATGTCCTCCAGCCTAGTTTTTTGCAGAAGATGACAGTTCTAAACTTTCTGGAGAAGATATGTAAAGAACCTCAGGTTATTATTGATATCTTTGTGAACTTTGATTGTGATGTTGATGCACCAAATATTTTTGAAAGGTACGTTATTGTTTTTTCCCCAGATGGCCATTCTCCTTTAGTTTCATTTTTTGTCATCAGTATCACTGGTTAATTTTCTTGTCAAATATAAAGAACCACTTGATACAGTGAGCATAGTTGTTCTCTTCTAGTACTGCTGTACCACACATGTTATTCCCTAAGTATACAGTGAAGCAGTGTTAATTCTTTTTTTTCTCTACAGGATTGTCAATGGACTGCTAAAGACTGCTTTAGGTGTCCCCGCTGGTTCTACAACAACGTTAACTGTTGCACAAGACCAAACATTTAGGATTGAGTCTGTCAAGTGCCTTGCAACTATTATGAAGTCGATGAGCGCGTGGATGGACCAACAACTGCGAATTGGTGAATTTTCTCCCAGCAGTTCTGAAAATCGAAGTTCAATCGACAATCAAAATATCCATAATGGAGAAGAAGGGAGTGGAACTGATTATGAACTGCAGTTTGACACTAGTAACTCGGATATAACTGACTCTTCCTCACTTGAGCAGCGCCGTGCTTACAAGATGGAACTTCAGGTGTGGTTTCTTACTAGAATTTGAATTTCTCCTCAGTTAAACTTTGTCCGTCTTTGGGATTACTAATAGGTCTAAAGTTTCATTGTGCAGAAAGGAATCACCTTGTTCAATAAAAAACCTTCCAAAGGTATTGATTTTCTTGTCCGAAGCAAGAAAATAGGCCAGTCTCCAGAAGATGTGGCTTCTTTCTTGAGAAATACTGCTGGCTTAAATGCAACAATGATAGGCGACTATTTAGGTGAAAGAGATGACTTTCCTCTCAAAGTTATGCATGCTTATGTGGATGCATTAAACTTCGAAGGCATGGATTTTGGTCAGGCAATTAGGTTCTTCTTGCAAGGTTTCAGATTACCAGGAGAAGCTCAAAAAATTGATCGGATCATGGAGAAATTTGCTCAATGCTACTGTAAATGCAATCCAAATGCTTTTACTAGTGCAGATACAGCATATGTTCTTGCTTATTCTGTGATCTTGCTAAACACTGATGCTCATAAACCCATGGTGAAGAACAAGGTATGTTATTGATAATTTTCCTAGCATCTGGCAATGGTTCATGAAGCAATATATATTTTCGTGTGCAGATGTCTAAGGCAGATTTCATGCGCAACAATAGAGGAATAGATGATGGAAAGGATTTGCCAGAAGATTATCTGAGTGCACTATATGACCAGATAGTCAACAATGAGATCAAAATGAGTGCTGATTCCTCAGTTGCACAAACCAAGCAATCCAATAGTGTAAGTAGGCTTCTAGGCTTAGACAATATTATCAACTTTGTCAGCTGGAGACCAGCGGAAGACAAGGCAGTAGGAGCCAATGACTTGCTCATTAAGCACATACAGGAAAAATTCAAAGCAAAGCGCGGAAAATTAGAGTAAGATCACCTTGATTTTGTCAGTTAGAGTACTTATGTCCTCACTCAGTGTCATTTATTAATTTGAGGTTGTGCATAATACAGGTCCACATTTTATGTTGTTGCTGATGCAACCATTTTAAGATTCATGATGGAGTCCTGTTGGGCTCCTATGATGGCTGCATTCAGTGTCCTCCTTGATCAGTGTGATGATAAGGCTGCCACATCACAATGTTTAAAGGGATTAAGATTTTCTGTGCATATAACTTCTGTTATGTGCATGCAGACACAGAGGGACGCTTTCTTAACGTCCATAGCTAAATTCACATCCCTCCATTCTGCTGCAGACATGAAGCAAAAAAATGTTGATGCTATGAAGGTAAGAGTCCACACAAACCGTATTTGCTTGTATAATTTAAAGGTTGCTGATAATTTGTTGCTGAGTAGTATGTTTTTAGTAAGAAAGGTGTATTAAGATTTTTTTTTCTCCGTAAACCCTTGTTGCAAAACATAATGTGCTTTACCAATTGCGGAAAGTGAAAAAAGGAGGGCAAACTCATAGTTAGGCCTCAAAGTGGGGGGCAAACTCATAATTATATCATGTTCCTTTTATTTTGGGCGAGGATATATCCAATGTTTGTGATGCAGAATTGTTGAGCCATTGCAATAGTTCTTTTATGCTGTATTTTTATTTGAAAACTGCTGTACTTTATTAACACATTTGTTTGGTAGATCTGGCTGTTTCAAAGCAGTGGGATGATAAGTTTCCTTATGTTCACATGAACAGGCTATAATATCTATCGCAATCGAAGATGGCAATTACTTGCAAGAAGCTTGGGAGCATGTCTTAACTTGTTTATCACGGTTTGAGCATTTACATCTGCTTGGAGAAGGGGTTCCCACTGATGCTTCATTTCTGACAGTACCTGTGATTGAGTCAGAAGATAAAACTCAGAAGTCTGCTTCTGTTCTATCTTCCAAGAAAACCAATGCTCTTCAGAATCCTGCTGTGATGGCTGCTGTTAGAGGGGGTACTTATGATAGCACAGTGGCAAAAACCAGTGTGTCAGCACTGGTCACTCCTGAACAGATCAATAATTTTCTATCGAACATAAATTTGTTGGACCAGATTGGTATTGTTGAGTTGAATCATATTTTTGCCCATAGCCAAAGGTTAAACGGCGATGCTATTGTTGCTTTTGTGAAGGCTCTTTGCAAGGTCTCAATGACTGAGTTGCAGTCTCCAATGGACCCTCGTATCTTCTGCCTTACAAAAATAGTAGAGATCGCGTAAGAAGTTTCTCAGACCCACTTAGAAAAAAAAAATCATATATTTATTTATGGCAACAGCAGGCATGACTTGATGCCTCTTGACTACTCTAATTCCAAACTTCGTTTGTGCAGGCACTACAATGTGAACCGCATACGTCTGGTGTGGTCACGTATTTGGAAAGTCTTGTCAGACTTTTTTGTGTCTGTCGGGTTGTTGGAAAATCTTTCTGTCTCTATATTTGTGATGGACTCCCTGAGGCAGCTGGCCATGAAGTTTCTAGAAAGGGAGGAACTGGCAAACTATAGCTTTCAAAATGAATTCCTTAGACCTTTTGTGGTTGTTATGCAGAGGAGTAAAGCTCCAGAAGTACGGGAGCTTATTGTTAGGTGTGTCTCACAGATGGTTCTGAGTCGGGTTCATAACATAAAGTCTGGGTGGAAGGGTGTTTTTATGGTATGTATTGATTTTTATGTTTAGTTTATTATGATATTTTTGTTCCAATAGTTAGTGATTTTTGTGTCCTGTCTTGTAAAATGTCATGGACCTACAGGTTTTTACTTCTGCTGCCACTGATGATACAAGAAGTACAGTTCTATTGGCATTTGAGACTGTGGAAAAGATTATTCGAGATTATTTTCATCACGTAACTGAAACAGAGACAACCACCTTCACTGATTGTGTTACTTGTCTTATTGCATTTATGAGTAGCCAGTTTAACAGTGATGCCAATCTCAATGCTATAGCATTTCTTCGATTCTGTGCCGTTAAACTTGCTGAGGAAGGATTTGTTTGTCAAGATAGGGGTGCTGAACAATCCAGGAATTCAGACATGTCAGGTGGAAATGCCATTGTGCACAAAGATGGTTATGTTTCCCTCTGGGTGCCTCTCCTTGCAGGTACATCATTTATTTTTCACCTTGAATTATTATATTTATTTAGTTTAATTTATCATGCAGGTTGAATTTTTTCACGTGAACATTTAAATTGACACTCTTTTTTTTGCCATTTCAGGTTTGGCCAAATTGACGAGTGATCCAAGACTGACTATCAAAAAAGGTGCTGTAGGAGTACTTTTTGACATTTTAAAGGATCATGGGCACTTGTTTTCACAGAAGATTTGGACCGATATCTTTGAGCGTATTGTTTATCCTCTATTTAACAGTGAAATGTCCACACCCAGTGATCAGATTTCAACATCTAATTTACCTGATCCTGAAACACAAATGTTGGCAATGAAATGCCTGGTGGGTTTGTTTGTTAATTTCTTTGATGTGATACGGCCAGAACTTGCTAGAACTGCATCCATTGTCACAAATTTTGTCAGAAGCCCCTACAAGCATTGTGCTACCACTGGTGTATCTGCAATTATGCGTTTAACAGATGGGGTTGGTAACAAACTTTCTGAAGAGGAATGGAAAGAAATATTGGTCTGCTTCAAAGAATCGGTGACACATACCTTTGTCATATTCTCTAAAATTGTAAGGATGATGCAAGATATTGAAATCCCAGATAGACTTGATTCTTATTCAGAAACCGAGCAATATTTGGATCATGAAATGTACAGTAATGATGAAGAGGAAGCTAATATGGAGACGACTTCTTATGCTATTGTCAAACTGAAGAATCATATGGCACTACTGCTTGTAGTGATTCAGGTATCAATTTTTTTTGCCAAATTTATTTAGATAACATTTTTTGGATGGGTAGATGCAAGACTATATTTGGATTTTACACAAGTGCCTATAAAATCCTAAGTACAAAATCCAGGGTTTGATTTTCTTCCACTAAAATGCTAACTTTTGAGAGAGCTGACCCCACTGATTTGTTTTCGACCGGGAAAAATCTATCATCCAATTTGATCTCTAAGATTGACGAAGTCTGGTTCACAAAAGAGCTTGCCCTTCTTCTTGCTCAACTGTAAAGCCATGCTCTGTCTTGGGTAGTATATCAGTCGGCGTGAAAGTTGCTGAACAGTGTGGTAGATTTTACGTTTATTGGTAAGCAAATGCTAACTATGAGCCTTCCTCGGGTGATCCAGCTTTGGCTTCGGCCTGCAAGCTGTGGCACCTTTGTGCCCCCAGCTAAGGAAGGAAGGATGTTGTGGAAGAGAGGCTTTTTTATTTCTTGCCCAGTAGAAGTGCCATGGATGCCCTTATGTAGAGACTGCCATAACAAAGCCAATCTAGGAATAAGAGCCAAGTTTTTGGAGATAGAATAGCGTAATTAAAACTAACAGATTTCTGTTTGAAGCCGCTTACATCCGAATTGCCCTTGGTGTCAGGCTGCCAGCTGTGAACTGTAACATTAGCATTGGCATATCCTGATTTCTTTACCCTTTTCACTGAACCTTCCCCAGTTGCCTCTATGGGCAGCTTGCTTCTGTAAAGATGGCATGTGGATTTTGATTTTTAGGTCACACAGGAGAACTTCTTAACTAATGAAAGTAATCTGGAAGTGTCAATCTTTGTTTTAAATTTTCAGACAATTCTAACAAGACAGTATTTTGTTTTCTTTCTTGCAGAGCATTATTAAATTATATGAGGAGCACCGAAAATATCTTCGTGCTGAGCATATGAGCATTCTTTTGGAGATGATGTCAGCTATTGCGACACATTCAAGCGAAGTGAGCTCTGAATCTTCCTTGCAGATGAAATTTCATAAAGCATGCTCCCTTTTGGAGGTATCTGAGCCAGCCATTGTCCATTTCGAAAATGAATCCTTCCAGAGTTACCTCAAACTTCTACAAGCTCTGCAACATGACAATCCATCCCTGTCGGAAACAATGAACATAGAATCACAAGTACTTAATACCTGCGAGAAAATACTGCGAACTTATCTGAAGTGTGCAGGACACGAACCATGTGATGAATCTTCTCACAGAAATCAGTTTCTGAATTGTGCAGTGCCACTGAGCACTACTAAGAAAGAGGAGCTGGCCGCCAGGACTTCACTGGTCCTTCAAGTCATGAAATTGCTGGGCGATCTGGAGAGGGATTCTTTTGGCAGAATATTGCCCTGCTTTTTCCCATTGTTAGTTGATCTGATCCGCTGCGAGCATAGCTCAGGAGAAGTTCAACTCGCGCTGTACAATATCTTCCAATCAGTTATAGGCCCCATGATACGAGTATAGTGACAGATAGTCACATGCAGAGTGTACAGTTTTGTGACCCATTTTGACGCTGTAGTTCAGTCAGTCACGATGGATTAACCAATAGGCTGGCACCCCAGGTGCAACTTCTGGTTATACGTTTGGATGGTCGAGTACAAGCATCAAAGGTGAACTATGTCAGGTTGTTCTAGGTGCTCTTACTGTGTTGCAACATCAGGATGTCTATTGAACTGTTGTCTCCCAGGCTTTGCACCGAGGCAATTTTTGATCCACAATGCAGGTGGCCTCGGCTTCTCGGGTTTCAGGCTACCATTTCCATCCCATCGATCTAGTGTATATAACATGAGATAAAATGGATATCGTTTTTAAGTTGCTTGATATACTTTGTTATTTTTTGTGCAATTAGTTCATCAGGATGACTTTCACATGTAGCGGTCTTTGTTCGTACAAATGGGTTAACAGTATATACTCCAGTTTTTTTTTAAAGGGTTCATTGCAACTTGTACCATATCCACATTCTTTCCCAGGATTGGATTGTCATTATTTGATTACAGTTGACATAAGTGATGTAAAATATACAGCTTCAGGATAATAATGTACAAGACCCACCGATGATGCAATGACACTAAGACCTACACTCTAATGGGACGCGAAAGCATGCACTGAATGAACCGAAAAAGGACAATGAAGAGGAATGGATATACACAACCAGATGTTCGAAAGAATGGACCTGTTCTACGATTTAGACCTACATGACCTATATTATACACAGGTTGGAGGCCGGACACCAATTCCAGCAACCACTTGGTCCATGCACAGACCACCAGCTATCAGAATTTCTGGCAGGAGATGGGGAATGTACAGACACTGACAGAAAGCTGAGCAAGAGTGGCTTCATCTTCAGGCTTCAGCACTTTCCTACCCCATCCAGCGAGGTAGAAAAAAGACATTCACATTATACGAATTCGGGTAACCATGGATAATGACAACCTGGAATATGGTGACAAACAGATAGGTTAATTCAGCCAAGATGCAACATACTCTGATGTCCTTGTTTCTTTTAAAAAGAGCATGCTGTAGGTGTTAGATAAATGCAATAACTAACCTTAGAGTGCAAAAGAGAACAGTTTTTGCAAGAAAAAGAAGCATGCCGCCCAATTTAGCGGTTCTGCTGTTCTTAGTCCTGCTGCAGACTATAGGATACCTACAGTGCGTGAAACAAGATGTTACAACATATTAATGTTACATATGTAGGAACAGATTAATGGGAAAACATGCATAAGTACTTGAGAGGTAAACACACCTCAAATATGTCACTTTCTGGTATCCTTGTCACCCTGATCCTTGTTCAGAAATGTTGTTCTGTGGGAATGGTGGTGCACGAGCAGGGACCAAAATCTGTTGCTGAGGGCGTGGACCTCCTGTTTCCACGAAAAGTACTTTACGAATTATAAGAAAGCATGACAGGCTGGTCCTGAATTGAACAAATATTCTTGGACAAGTATGTTTGATTCAACACAACAGAGGAAACTTACCTGGAGGAAATTGTTGCTGAACAGGTGGCATGCGCACAACATTTGCAGCATTAACATTCTGATTCGATAGCGGGAGACCATGACTTGGTGCATAACCAGGAGAGTAAGCGTGATCACTTGGTACAGGTTGGCCAAACTGCCCATATGGGTAGACTGCTGGACCTACTGTCCTGGGGCCGCCGTAAACTGGAACATACTGTTGTCCAACATACGGACCATATGCATTCTACAAAGCTAAAAATGAACCAAATGAGAAACACTTTCAATTTGTTTATACAAGAAAAAAAAAGGTTTATGACTCTGGAGTATTCCACCTGCTGATATAAGTATTCAGGTCCATATGTTGATGGCCTGCATAAAAAAAAACAATTGGTCAGCACCTGAACAGCTAGGCTGTTCGCTTGGAAATAAAAAGGTATTCTTGCAAGGGAAATTTATCTACACTACATCCTGCATATCATAAGTTCCAGACTAGCTACAACTTTAATCATCATGGCAGACATTCACAACCTAACAGGAGATCAAATTCATAGCTGTGCATGATCTTTGCTAACAATGCATTAAATGAACTGTTAACCTACCCGTAGGAAGGATATACAAAGGCCTGTGAGTAGTTGTAAGGGGGTTGCTGATAGGTTGGGCTTTGCACATACATGCCCCCTGGAACCGCCACACCTCCATTGTATGGGATGACCGGCCTTACAGGCGCTACTACCACATTGAAAAAGAAGGGGGAATTTTATCACAATAATTGAATACACACACATTCAGGCTAAAAAGGTAAACATGCATGAATTACATGAGGCAATAAGAAAGTTTCTAAGCAACAAGCTTTTACAGCTGAGACTAGCAGAGGTATCGAGTATAAGGGAAACATGTGGGCATTTATACAACAGGAGTGTGCATGGAACATGGAGTTATATTGCAGTTTAGACTTTCTACAGATGGATCCTGGCCAGTAATCTTCTGAAAGAGAAGTGCAAGCCATTAATTTTCTAGTAAACTTAAGAAACCTTTGTTATTTTACTACCTTCTCCCAATGTAACAGTGCGTACAAAAATATCCAAGAAGGCACATGAATTACAGGAAACATCTCAAAAGCTTTCCATTGCATCACAAGCAAAGATGTGCATCTTCTCATGATTAAAATCGACCCTTCCAAGTTGCAGACTATGAAATAGATGTCTGACATGTAAGTGGACAATTTAAATCGAAAAGCAGTGATGATTGCCAACCCTTTCTACCACCCACCAGCTCATACTCGTTCTGTTATCTATTATTCCCTTCAATCAAGTCCAACGCTACCCCAAACACAGTTGGCAAAAGGACTAGTAGCTGTATTGTTTTGTTTATTTTTAACAGCTAATGCCTCTTTATATATGAGGTTGTAGTATGAGCTTGTAGAAGATCCTACAGCAGTACCGCCTTCTTTTGGTGCTATGAATGATCAGGCAATGAATTAAATATCTACCACTCCTCTGCTGACAAGTCCTTTTCCTTCTTTTAGAACTAGTGACAAGACTACTAGTTAGTGGTTGAAAAGCATGGGCGGTGCACAAACCTGAGCATCAAGTTTTGTAACTACGAAATCATAGAAAATTTCATGATGGTGATGAATCCAATACATTGGGAATAGGGCATTGATTAAGAAATTACATCACCCTATGATCTTAAGCAGCTGGAAAGAATCATATGTACATGACAGCTGTGCAATTAGGAAAACAGGGTGTCCGGGAAAAAAAAGGGTAACAGGGAACCAAGTAAGCAGACCTACCGAAAGGCACAGCTGGACCAGGCCTCCCTAAAATGGCGAGATTGCAATTAGCGCGCCGCCCGTCAATCACCGGGTACGGGTCCATGCAGGCCATCCTTGCCGACTCCGGGTCCCTGAAGGTTACCTGTACACACCTCCACACATAATCAAGTAATCAGAAATAGGAAAAGGACAAAATATCTAAGCTGAATTTGGAAACCCCAAAAGGTGCACTAATTTCAGAATACCCCTAACAAAATCCAAACATTCCCGGATTCACAGGGTGGAAATACTAAATTTTGTTCCAATTCCAATAGCGAATAACTGAACCAAGTGCCTAAGAAATTCAACATATAAACCCTAGAAGATGATCAACAGGGGAGCTATTCACCCGCTCCAAATAACAAAATCCAAATATTCCCCTCGATTCTATCACTAATAAGTCAACAATCGGCCAAATTAACTGTGCACAGAATGCAAAACTGCCAAATTCTAAGACCTTCGTCTCCAATTGTGGCCGCCATCCCAGGCACCCCTGATAGCAATTCACAAAACCTCCCAATTCAATCCACAAACTCCATCTTCGCACAGATACTCACAAATTTGGAACCTTCAGCTCCAGAATCGAACCTGGCCCCTGATCCCCAACAGAGAAAAGAAACGTACGGACCAAGCTCCCCAAATCAGCACGGCAGATACGGACAAGAAAAAACAGAGGAAGGGAAGGCGTGCTCACGAATCCGTAGCCCTTGGAGCGGCCCGTGGCGCGGTCGGTGATGACGACGGCCTCCATGATGTCCCCGTAGACCTCGAAGTGCGCGCGAAGCCCCTCGCTGCGCGTCTCCCACGCGAGGCCCCCCACGAAGACCTTGGTGTAGGTGGTGTCCCCGTACGGCCCGCTGAGGTAGTGCAGCGCTGACGTGCCCCCGCCGCCACCTCCACCTCCACCTCCACCACCTCCTCCTCCGGCCCCCGCCGGCGACCGCTGCGGCGTCATCCCTGCCGCGCCCAGCCCACGCGCATGCACGCGCAGCAGCGGCGGCAGCAAACCCTAACCCTAGCTAGCAGCTGACTAGACGGCACGCGCGCGAGGCGAGCAAGCAGCGGAGGCGGCCGGGTTAGCTAGGGCTGATAGGCCCGCGCGCGCAGGCGGGGGGTGTAATTATAGCGGTGGGGATGGCGCTAATCAGACCGGCGGTTATTATTAGCGGTTGGATTACGCGGGAGAGGAAGGGAGCCGGAAGTTGTTGAGGAACTGCGGGCTGCTTGGCTTGCCAAGGAACGCGCGCGACAAAGGGAGAGAGACAACGTGGGGACGGCCGGACGGGAACGGGAGGAGATGAAGGGTGGAGGTTGGTGGGGCCCCGGAGAGATTGAACTGGTGAAGGACTGAAGGAGTGAAGGGGAGAGGGGGCACTATACAGCAAGTAGGGTAGGTATATGCTCTCCTGACCCTGATCCTGTGGCCCCCCAGCGTAGCCCGTAGGTGCAGATACACACGCATACTCATATGACCTTGGCCTAGGTTAGGTGTATATACACACATATGCATACTCCTTTCGATTTGGTAAATAAAGTCGTTTTGACAAGATTTGAGTCAAATATTGAGAATATAAATCCTTAATAATTTTAAGTCGTTGAGTTTACAAATGTGAAAACTACATGAATAGATTTGTGTAGCGAAATACATTCACAAAATTATGCATATGTTAATTTTTAATAAATATTTTTATAAAAATAAGAAGTCAAAGTTGTACTTTGGAGACCGTGTCGTTGTTCTAAACGACTTTATTTACCAAACCAGAGGGAGTATTTTTTTTTGAGCGTGTGACAAGGGTTTGTATGTTGCCTACTTGAATTATCTGTGTGCCTACATTTCGGTGGTCGCTAAAAATCTCTTTTAGTGAGCGGCGATGGCGGATTGCATGTTGCGCCTAAAAGTGTGTGGTTTTGTCCGTAGAGCGGTTCGAGGTGATAGAGGAGTGTGAATAGGAGAAAGCATTTTGTTTTGTGGGACGATTCATCTATTAGCTGGAATAATGCATGTTTTTGCGCTATTTTTTAAACAAAATGTCGTCTTGCGAAATACATTCATAAAATTATACATATGTTAATTTTTAATAAATATTTTTATAAAAATAAGAAGTCAAAGTTGTACTTTGGAAACCGTGTCGTTGTTCTAAACGACTTTATTTACCAAAACCGGAGGGAGTATTTTTTTTGAGCGTGTGACAGGAGTTTGTATGTCGCCTACTTGAATTATTTGTGTGCCTACATTTCGGTGGTCGCTAAAAATCTCTTTTAGTGAGTGGCGATGGCGGATCGCATGTTGCGCCTAAAAGTGTGTGGTTTTGTCCGTAGAGCGGTTCGAGGTGATATAGGAGTGTGAATAGGAGAAAGCATTTTGTTTTGCGGGACGATTCATCTATTAGCTAGAATAATGCATGTTTTTGCGCTACTTTTTAAACAATTGGTCTTTCAGTATGGGCTTATTTGGAAGTACGAGACTTTTCATCTACTGACGCGTCATGGCACAAGCTAACTCGATACTAGATTATTTATTTTGAGATGAAGGGTGGAGTTTGGTGGGCCCCGAGGAGATCGATCTGGACAAGAGGAGAGGGCCACTACAGCAAGTAGGGTATATGCTCTCGGGACCCTGATCTTGTGGCCCCTAGCGTAGCCCTAGGTATATACACACGCATGCATACGCATGACCTTGGACTAGGTATATACAAACACGCATACGCATATTATCTCGGGCGTGTGAGAAGGTTTGTATGTTGCATACCTTAAATTATCTGTGTGCCTACATTTCGGTGGTCACTAAAAAACCTCTTTTGGTGAGCGGCAATGGCGGATCGCGTGTGGTGCTTAAAAGTGTATGATTTTGTCCGTAGAGCGGTTCAAGGTGATAAAGGCAGTGCCGAAAGGATCTTTTGGCATACAAGAGAAGTGTGAATAGGAGAAAGCTTTTTATTTTGCGGGACGATTCATCTATTAGCTAGAATACTACATGTTTTTTGCGCTACTTTTTAAAGAAAATGTCTTTCCATGCCGGTTTATTTGGAAGTATAAGACTTTTCATCTACTGACGTGACATGGTATAAGCTGACTCGATACTAAAATTCTTTACTTAATGATATCTCAGCGTTTTCTTCGTATGTAAAGATTGGTCCAATTTTTTGAATAATTGTATCATGTTAAAAATGGTTAAAAAAATTGTTACCTGGAAGCGGTGGAACTATGCATTATATTTCTATATAAGAATGATAGGAAAGTACTTCCTCTATATTTATTAGTCATGGTACGACTTGGCACGGTCTTTCAATAACACTCTGATCATTCATTTTATTTTGTATTGTTTATGGTTATGAATTTATAATCATTGTATAGTATATTGATTAATAATCTAACCATATAAAGTTTACATTACAAAAATAAAAAGTAAGAATCAAATTATTGATCAAATATTGTAAAGGTTTAATCTTGGTAAACATGTGTGTCTTATAAATAAAAATGGAGGGTGATAGGTTATTCCATCTATACAAAAGATCGAGGGTGGTTTGTGTTTTCGTTGTAGATATTCCATCTGTCCAAAGGAAGGTGGTTTGTGTTTGCATCGTCATGGTATAAATTGAGTTGATATCAGGTTTCTGTTGTGGTGGCGGCTCGTTTTTTTATTGGTAATATAATGGTATCAAGAATGTCTATGGAAAACATAAGAAAGGTGTAATAAGCATATATTCAGGTAGAGGTAGGACCTACTGTATTATTATGTCATATATAATATATGGAGATACAAGCATATCCATTGGTATTAATGATATAGCTGGATATATCTTGGTGGTCCTCGCTTATGTCCTTATTGTTAGTACAGGTCATTGTCAGTGACTATGTGCTGTCTCAGCTAAGCTAACAGACTCATCTTGGTGTAGAAGATTGATGATGCCCACCCATTTGCTTCTTAAAAAAAACTTAGAAGCCTTTGCGGGAAACATTCGATGAATAAGCCCTACGCTATACATATATATTAATTAATCACAATAAAAGGTAAACACTATTTACAATTCTTAGGTGAATTTTATATACACGCACCGTTTTTCATAAAATCAACATCCGTAATTGTTGGAGAGAAAGATGAGCAATAATGAAGCTCACTGTCACCATAGCAACCTAAATAGTTCAAATAAAATAATTGTAACATTTCAGAGGGACCTGAGACTAAAGTAGACTCTTGTGCTAGGCACCGGAGTTACCCTCAGCTAGACCGCCTTCCACTCTAGCAAAGATGCACCTAATAGGATCCGAATATTTTTTGATTAAGAAACATGGAAGTTCCGGCCTCAGCACTCCAGGAGTGCCTACAGCCAAGGCTTACAAGCTGCAGCTACCCAACTGCAATCCACCGATACATCTAAAGCTTAACAGCAATGGGTCACAACCGACACATAAAAATACTTCCCAGTTCAGCTAGACATGGAGCAGCTAGACATCCATACGTCCTTGCGCTCCCTAATAATTGTAACGTTCTGTCATCTTACCTTTACCCATCATTAACATCATCCTACAAGCTTTCTAGGAAACTATTCAATTCCATTTTCTAGAAAAAAAACTTTCAAGAAAACTATCCATTTTTTTTAGAAAAAAACAAGATCAATGAAGGGTTGCATTAACAAATTATTTAGGGGCAACCGGGCAATAATTGTTACATGCAAGACCGTCAACTAACTATCAGAGAGATTGTTATTGATATTGTGTAGGTGTTGTCTGAAATATACTAAGATGCACGAGCTCAACTTCGTGTCCTGTTTTCAATACGCTTCGTTTCTTTTTTAGTGGTTGAGATCATGAATTCGATGCTTGTGTTAATTAATTTTCAGATGCACGAGTAGGCATTGGTTTATTATTTGGATATGCTAATCGATCAAAAGCAATTCTTAACTTACATAGAGGGGGGAAATCCAATGCAAAGTCAATTTATACTCACCGGCCAACATTTACATGGTGGTTCGGACGTGCGCTAACGTTTTCATCGGAAGGGGAAAAGCGAAGCTAGAAGCTGATAGCGAAGATCTTTTATGGGACCCCCCTACTCCCTACTTGCCAAAAAAGGGGCGCTATGCCATTGGGAGAACCAGTTGATACGATCGCTGCTGCATCGCATGCTTATCCATTGCCATAGTATTCCACACGGAAAAAGCTTGAAGCTTCTTTCTCTTTGCTCCTCAAAAACCAACTCCCTTTTATGCTTCACAATCATGGGCTTTTTGCCAAGTAGGCAGGTATCGTTCTCGGTTCTCCCATCCCTTGCCACATGCCCATCCAGTTCGTTACTACTCCTTTGGTTACATGTCATGGTTTACCACGCCATGGTGTGACGCACCTAAGATTCCTTTTTTTTAAGAGACCTAAGATTCTGATTGGATCCATGGACTAAAGCTTATTTTCTGTCACTTCAAATGTTTAGATACTAATCAAAATATCAAATATAAATTAATTACAAAATCAATTGCATAAACGACGGCCAATTCATAAGACAAAAGTATAATTAGTTCATGATTTGACAATGTGAAGTTGCAGTAAGCATGTGCTAATGATGAGGTTAACTAAGTTAATAGATTCGTCTTGTGAATTAGTCATGATTTTTAGAATTAAATTTACAATTAACTTATATTTAATTATTTTAATTAGCAACCAAACATCTGATGTGAAAATAACTCAACGTTAGTGGAGAATCCAAACACTTCAGCGACACTTCACTTTGTGGCGTGAAAAATGAGTAGAAAAATTGAGCTTTGTTCCGGTAGTTGGGTAGTACCGGGTAGTACCTTGTACTAATATTTTTTTACCAGCTAATTTAATTAGGTAGTACCATATAGTACCTAGTACCGGGTCCACCAAAATGATACTACCGGGTACTACCCCATTGGTACTACCTAGTACTACCTGGTACTACCACCGTTAGATTTCACCGGGTGGATGTCTCACATTAATTACAAGCACCCTAAAATTTCTCAGAAAAATTATGTTGGTACAGCGTGCTGCAGCTTTTATTTTTCGAAAGACCAAACACCATCAAGCTTTTCTTTTTCCGGCAAGTACATATACGGCGTGGTAAAACTTGGGTGGGAATGGGAACCAAACATCCTCTAAAACAAGGTCGACTCTTCTTCCCCTTCCTAGCAATTTTTATGGCTGGTTTGAGACATATATGATCCAAATTGGCCAGGACGTTGGCCAAAGTGTTGTTGTTTTCATAGCATTTTAGCTTTGCTGACAGAAAAGGATTGCTTCACTTGCCAATTGCCATTGTCATGCCAAATTGTTGTTTCAGGTGCTTCAGAGCAGAGCTGGAAGGCTCCAAAGTCCAAACCTTGCTTTTGGCCTGGGAGTGGAGGCGCAGGGCGGCATGGGTCACTCCTTGCCTCCTTGGTCCTTGCCACAGCCCACAGGGCACAGGTCAAAGGACGGGAGGAAAAGGATAAAGCGAGGCGCTTGCACGGACGAACAGCGCCGTGGGACCTGTGATGGCTGTGCTGGGTGTCGCATGCATCACATCGCGGCCAGGGACACTCCAGGTCTGACACTGCCTCGAATGATCGGACAGTATCGTCATAAAAAATATATATACAGTACTCCGTAGTTGTACAAATTTATATTACCGAGTATAATTTCACAATAAAAAATGCTTAAAATTGTGTATTGACAACCCTGTTGAGGTTCAAAAATTGTTTACTCCTTTAAACAAATTCATCCTTCAACCAAAGATCGGAGATCAGCTGTGCATCGATGCAAGATGATATGATGTGTCTTGCATAAAAGCGACAAAATGGGACAATGACTTGATGGGGTTACCAGCTCTATATAGTGAGGTACATGAGACTTGACCCACATAAGATAAAGGAAATAAATTTTTTTGCCAGCTTCTTACGTAATATTTTTCTCTCGGAACAAATCAATCGATCAAATCAGCACAAAATATTTTTCTCTCAAAACAAATCTATCGTACAAATCAGTAGAAGATCTGCCGAACAGACTCAATATTTTTCGGTACCAATATGTGCAACACAGATAATCACAAGATGTAAGAAAATTCTAGGAACAATAGTTTCGGCAGAGCATATAGGCATAATATAAACTTGATGAAATTAAAAAACTTAACTCAAAACTAAAATAAAAATGTAATTTGAAATGAAGAGTGTACACAGTATGCTCAACTATTCTTTGTTACAAATGGCTGCATACAACAAAATTTCAAATAGCTTAAATCCTACAAAATCTCTCCACGAACCCTCTCGAATGCCCGTGGTATTGTGAACCACAGCGATCTATATTTTCTAGGGACGACATGTTAAGCAAGATTCGTAATAAAACGGTACTCCAACACAAACAAAAAATGAAATGAAAAAGGGGAACATCTGAAAAAAGTCAAAACTAAATAACTAAGCAACGGAATTTATTAAATAGAATTTTAAGATAAAATTTAAAAGTAGAAACACTAAAATGATTCTGTGACAACTTTTTTTAAAACGATGTTATACATGAAAATATGTTCATTATGTTGAGAGAACATTTTTTAAATGGTTGATCTTTCTTGTCTTTAATCACAGAAAATTGGTGGAAGATATAAATAATTGATCTTAATGGATGGTGAGGTAGGACAGTTTGCAAATAAGAAAAATAAAATGAATGACACTTAAGGTGCATATATATAGTTTATATATAGATAAATATAACTAAAAGAGCTGTAACTGAACGAGCTTATGCATTTGATGGTGTTTTGTCGAGAGATTGTTAATGAATTGTGGCCCCACTCGTACAGGTCTCCAGGAAAAGAAAGGAGTCCGGCAGAGGGCGTCGAAAAAAAAACATAATAAATTTTTTTTGAGCACACCCCCACCTTTATTAACTAAACCAGTGGTACATGATTACAAATTCCTGCTGGGGATCTAACAACCAAACATTCCTCCCAGTATCAAAAGTGTCGGGGACAGCCACAGGGGTCCCCTAATAACGGGGGAAATCGCCCCATTTTCGAAAAATAACGAAAGCGAACAAGCAAACCACACCACGCGCGACAGCGGCCCAGGGCAGGGCCCACGGCCCAAAAAGCCTCACCGGCCCAACGAATAGTCGATCCCCGGCGCTCCTCGAGCAAACCTCTGACCCGCTCGAGGGTCGGGCGCCGTGCCGCGAAACCCCTCCGCCTCGCTCGAGGGCCTGACGCCCCCTCGGGCGAGTTTTCGCCTCGCTCGAGGACCTGACGCCCCTCGAGCGAGTTTCCGCCTCGCTCGAGACCTCCTCCGATCCGCGACACCACCCCTGCTCCCACGACCGGAGCATTAAATGCTCTGGCGCGTCGCGGGCGCCCGGGTCAAAGGCGAATCCACACCACGCCGGCCCTCTGACACCGCCTGAGAATCAGATCCCGGCGCTGTTCGACCAACCTGCACTGTGCAGCCATCCCCAGCACTGTGTGGGTGCTGTGCGGCATGGCCGGTGTCATTCCGTGACACTGTGCCGCCTACTCCCGTACCTCCTCCACGCCGCGCCCCTCGAAAGGGGACGGCGGCACCCTCAAACGGAGTACGGCCACCAATTCCCCGCCCGCCTGGGATGACGCCGTGACGCAAGGCCGGCGGGGCGCGTCACCTCCATCACCTCCGGGCGCTGTGCAGCCATCCCCGGTGCGGTGCGGCCATCCCCAGCGCTGTGGAGTCATCCCCGGCGCTGTGGAGCCCTGTTACGATGGGACGCCACCACGCCGGCCCCTGTACGGCATGGGCGCTCCCGCCATCGAGGCCCACGAAAGAGCATGGATCGTCCTCGAAGGGTGTACGAGCGGCGACTTGGCGCGCACACTGACCGGCGCCGCCGTACGAGCGACGTGCGCCGCGTCCCCTCCGCTAGCTGCGGCGCCGCCCGGCCATCCCGGGCGCTGTGCGACCGGCCCAGGGTCTGTGCGATCAGCACCAGCGCTGTGCGGACATCCCTGGCCCTGTGGCACCATCCCGGGCGCTATGCTGCCATCCCCGGTGCTGTGCGGCCATGCTCCGATGGGACGCCGCCACGCCGGGCCCTGTACAGCACCGGGTGCCCTCGTCAGCAAGACCCTCGAACGGGTGCACGAACGGCGGTCAGACGTGTACGCCGAGCGAGCTACCCTCGAAGCTATTCCCCGACTAGCATATAGCCACCACGACACCGGCAAGTGTTGAGAGGTCAGGACACCATCAAATCGCAAACACTGTGTGCCAGTACCACGATACTGTGTAAAACCCCGTGCGGCACGTTTGTAAGCCGCCTCCCCTTAGTCTATAAAAGGAGGAGGCGGTCGCCCGGCCGCCGGGGGGGACGAGATCATCACTACACACCTACACTCATTCTCATTCGCATACTCGCTCCCTGATATTAGCACTTTGCCTCAATCACTCAGCAGGGACTTGGAGGCCTCTCCTCCTCTCCCGCCTTGCTTGTAGCCCCCCTCTACAGGCACCACCGGTGCAAATTAATACAGCGCGCACGCGCAAATCTGCTGGACGTACGACCCCGCGGTCGGAACCAGGATAAACCCGCGTCCCTGTGTTGTCATTCGCACCGACCATCGAGAAGCTGATCACAGCGTAACTTACTAGTTAGTGTCGGGACTAATCCTAACACCGACAGTTGGCGCGCCAGGTAGGGGGACTCGCGCTGTGATCGACCCCTCATCAGCATTCTCGATGGTGATTCGCACCGAGATGACGTCCCAGAGGTACGCCATGGGCAGCTCGGACCCTCTCCCTGCCGGATTCGAAATCCGGTTTGGGAGCCTGAACTTTCAGGCCACAGGGAACGGCTACCTCATGCGCCTCACCAACCGCGACGAACTCCACCCGTGGCGGTCAACTGGGCCGGGCCCAATGCCCGCCACGCCTGCTACTGACACTCCGGCACCCACCCAGGCGGCTGCTGCGAGCGCCTCGACGTCCCGGCGCCGCAAACACCCAGGTCAGCGCTCGCGTTAGGCGCGCGCGGAGCGACACCGGGCAGCACGCGAGGCGGCTCGGAACGACGTGCCCCCGCCAAGCGACACGACGGCACACCCTGCGGGGGAGCACGCGGCCACGGGGCCGCAGTTCCCCCACGGGATGCGCAACCCTGCTGCGGCGTACGCCTCATCCGTCAGCACTGACATGGCTGCATATGAGGACCTCCTGGGCCATCACCTGCTGTCAGTTCGGAACCTCATCGCCACCACCAACGACGAGTCGTATCACGGCTCGCCCAGCGAGCTGCCGTCCTCGACCTCGCATGGCTATGCGGAGTGGGACTTCTCCGGCGTACCGGACCCTGTGGTCTTCCGGCGGTTCCTTGACGCTGCGGACTACTGGTTCGGTTGCTCCGACGACTCCAGCGAAGGGAGCTACGATCCCTCACGTGAGTGCTTCGTTATCGCCGCCAACGAGCATGCTGACGGCGCGAACGGAGCGGGCGACGGGAATGCGGCCCAGCATCCGGAGCCGAACCCGCCACCGGCCCCACCAGCGGGCAATGCGGATATCAATGCGCAGCTGGCCCAGGCGCGCGAGCTCGAGGCAAAGCTCGCGGAAGAGTACCGGCAGGTGCGGCTCCTGCGTGCAACCATCGCAGGGGAAGCCTCGGCGCGCGGCGAACGCGCCCGAGAAGCCGGGAAGCAGGCCTGCGAGCGCATCAACGCCGACTTCAACGTGGACGACCCACACACGCCACTTCGTGCCAGCCAGAAACTCATCGCGGCGGCAACACTACTTCGGGCCATGCCCGAGCCATCGACACCCGAGGCACGTAACCTGCGCCGCGAGGCGCAGACTCTCATCGAGCAAGCGGCCGTGCAGCAGGCTGAGAGCTCCGCGTCCCGCATGCGCAACCAGTCCGGCGCGCGGGGCGACGGTGGCGCGCAGGACCAGGAGGCATCCGTCCACGCGGACGGCGCGGCGGGGCAGCCGCCAAATCGGGACAGGACGCCTGTCAAGGAGCGGATCCTTGACACGCGCGGCCAGGCCCACGACGGCGACGCCCGCAACGTCCTGAACGCCAAGAGAAGGGGCGACGCGGAGGCGCGAGCGGCGGCGGGCTACCACCCTCGACGAGGTGGTCGCTACGACAGCCGGGAGGACCGCTCGCCAACACCGGAACCCCCGGGAACCCGAGTGTTCAGCCGGGAGATCCGTGCGGCGAGTTTCCCCCAGCGTTTCCGCCAGCCCACCACCATCGACAAGTACACGGGGGAGACGGACCCTCGTGTGTGGCTCAACGACTACCGCCTGGCTTGCCAGCTGGGCGGTGCCACCACCGATGCGAAGATCATCCGCAATCTGCCGCTGCACCTTGCGGACTCGGCCCGAACATGGCTCGAGCACCTGCCACCCAGTCAGATCCACAGCTGGGACGACTTGGTTCGCACATTCGTAGGGAACTTCCAGGGCACATACGTGCGCCCTGGGAACTCCTGGGACCTGCGGGCGTGCACCCAGAAGCCCAGCCAGTCGCTCCGGGACTTCATACGGCGCTTTTCAAAGCGCTGTACTGAGCTCCCGAGCGTTGCTCAGTCCGAGATCGTGCACGCCTTCCTCGAAGGCACGACCTGTCGGGACCTCGTGCACAAGCTCGGGAGGAGCCCGCCGGTCGACTCCAACGAGCTGTTCGACATCGCCACCAGCTTCGCCTCCGGAGAGGAGGCAGTGGGGGCCATTTTCGACGGCAAGAAGGGAAAGCGCGTGGACGACGCGCCCGCGGAGGGCAGCAAGTCCAAGGAGCCCGCGAAGAAGCAGAAGCGGGGCAAGAAGGGCAAGAAGCCCCACCATGACGCGCGCGCACGGGCGCGGCGAGGACGACGAGGCCCTCGCCGTTGACCCTGCCCGTAAGGGTCCTCGAGGGGCCCCTCGAGGCCCCGGCGTATTCGACGATATGTTGAAGAAGCCCTGCCCGTACCACAAGACCCCGGTCAACCACACCCTCGAGCAATGCGACATGCTCAAGAAGTACTACCGCCGCGTCGCCGCGAAGGAGGACGAGGCCAAGAAGGACGGGGGTGACGGAGACGCTGATGGCTTCCCCGCGGTGGAGAACGTCTTCTTCATCTTCGGGGGACCGACGGTGGACATGTCCACCAGCCGGCGCAAGCGAGAGCGGCACGAGGTCCTCGCCGCGGAGAGGGCTCCTCCTTCCTTCCTCGATTGGTCGGAGGACGCCATCACCTTCAGCCGCGAGGATCACCCAAACCGCATCCCCAACCCGGGCCAGTACCCATTGGTCGTCGATCCCATCATCGGCAACGCGCGGTTCTCCAAGGTGCTGATGGACGGCGGCAGCAGCCTCAACATCCTCTACGCCCACACCCTACGGCTGATGGGGATTGGGTTGGACCAGCTGCGGCCCAGCACGGCGCCGTTCCATGGCGTCACGCCGGGCAAGCGCGTCCAGCCCCTCGGTCAGATCGATCTGCCGGTCTGGTTCGGCACCCCGGACAACTTCCGCAAGGAGGTCCTCACCTTTGAGGTGGTGGGGTTCCGGGGCGCGTACCACGCCATCCTTGGGCGTCCGTGCTATGCCAAGTTCATGGCGGTCCCGAACTACACTTACCTCAAGATGAAGATGCCGGGGCCAAAAGGCGTCATCACCGTGGGCTCGTCGATCGAGCACGCATTCGACTGCGACGTCGAGTGCGTCGAGCACGCTGAGGCCCTGGCGCTCGACGAAACGCTTGTCGCGGACATGGAGAAGCTGGCCAACGAGGGCCCCGACTCCTCCGCCCAGCACGCGGGCAGTTTCGAGGCTGCCGAACAAACGAAGGAGGTGCCCCTCGACCCTGCAGCCCCCGAGGGCAAGGTGTTGAGGGTCAGTTCCACCCTCGACCCGAAATAGGAAGTGGTGCTCGTCGACTTTCTCCGCGCCAACGCTGACATCTTCGCGTGGAGCCCCTCGGACATGCCAGGCATCCCGAGGGAGGTCGCCGAGCACTCCCTTGACATCCTACCTCACTCCAGAGCCGTGCAGCAGCGGCTGCGGCGCTTTGATGAAGAAAGGCGCCGGGCGATCGGAGTAGAGCTGCGGAAGCTCCTCGAGGCCGGATTCATCAAGGAAGTTTTCCACCCAACGTGGCTAGCTAATCCTGTACTAGTTAAGAAAAAGAATGGGAAGTGGAGGATGTGTGTAGATTACACCGGTCTAAATAAAGCATGTCCCAAAGTTCCTTTTCCTTTGCCACGAATCGATCAAATTGTAGATTCCACTGCGGGGTGTGAACTCTTATGTTTCCTTGATGCCTATTCGGGTTACCACCAAATAAAGATGAAGGAGTCCGATCAACTCGCGACCTCTTTCATCACACCGTTCGGCATGTTTTGCTACGTAACAATGCCATTTGGCCTCCGAAACGCGGGCGCTACGTACCAGCGATGTATGCAGCACGTTTTCGGGGACCACATCGGGCGAACCGTAGAGGCATACGTAGATGACATTGTCGTCAAAACCAGGAAGGCGGACGACCTGGTTACCGATTTGCGCGTTGCGTTCGATTGCCTGCGGGCAAACGGGGTTAAACTCAACCCCGAGAAGTGCGTCTTCGGGGTGCCGCGTGGCATGCTGTTGGGATACATTGTTTCTCAACGGGGCATCGAGCCCAACCCCGAGAAGGTCTCCGCCCTCGACCGAATGGGCCCGATTCGAGACCTAAAAGGGGTGCAGAAGGTGTTGGGCTGCCTGGCCGCCTTGAGCCGTTTCATCTCACGGCTCGGCGAGAAGGGACTGCCCCTCTACCGACTCCTGAAGAAGCACGAACGTTTCTCCTGGACCGTCGAGGCCCAGGAGGCACTCGACAAGCTCAAGGCGACGCTCGCACACGCACCAATCCTCACGCCGCCTCGAGGCGGCGAGCCTCTGTACCTCTACGTCGCGGCAACCACCCAGGTGGTCAGCGCGGTCATCGTCGTGGAGCGAGCAGAGGAAGGGCACGCCCTACCAGTTCAAAGGCCGGTGTACTATATCAGCGAAGTGCTGTCCGAGACCAAGGCGCGGTATCCCCAGATCCAGAAGCTGCTCTACGCAGTGGTGCTTGCGCGGCGCAAGCTGCGGCACTACTTCGAGGCCCATCCGGTCACGGTGGTCTCATCATTCCCGTTGGGAGAGATCATCCGTAACCCGGACGCTGCGGGCAGGATCGCAAAATGGTCCGTAGAGCTCATGGGTGAGACGCTCACCTACGCGCCGCGCAAGGCAATCAAGTCTCAGATCCTCGCGGATTTCGTCGCCGAGTGGACGGACACACAGCTGCCCCCATTGCAGATCCAGGCCGAGTGCTGGACCCTCTATTTCGACGGGTCGGTGATGAAAACCGGAGCGGGCGCGGGTCTGCTCTTCATCTCGCCCCTCGGGGAACACATGAGGTACACAGTGTGCTTGCACTTCCCCGCATCAAACAACATGGCGGAGTACGAGGCCCTCCTTTGCGGCCTCCGAATCGCCATCGAGACCGGCATCAAGCGCCTCGACATCAGGGGAGACTCGCAGCTCGTAATCGATCAGGTCATGAAGAATGCGAGCTGCCACGACGAGAAGATGGAGGCCTATTGCAACGCCGTACGCGCCCTCGAGGACAAGTTCTACGGCATCGAGCTCAATCACATCCCCCGCAAGTATAACGAGGAGGCGGACGAGCTCGCGAAGATCGCGTCGGGGCGAATCACCGTTCCCCCAAACGTTTTCGCACGAGACATCACCAAACCGTCCGTCGACCTCAGTCCGGCCCCCTCGAATCAGGAAGAACCCTCGGGGGCTCCCTCGAGTCCAGCGGGTGCGGAGCCCATGGACGAGGACCCCTCGAACGAGGTGTTCGTGCTCTCCCTACTCGAGGGGTACGGCGCGGACGAAGCCGAGGCCATGGAAATCGAGCCGACCCCCCGCGCGGAAGATTGGCGGGCCAAGTACCTCGCCTGGATCGATCGAGGGGAACTCCCCACAGATCGGACCGAGGCTAGGCGCATCGCCAGGAAAGCCAAGTCATTCACCGTGATTGACGGTGAGCTGTACAAGCGCGCCGCGTCCGGCGTCCTGCAGTGGTGCATTCCCATTCCCCACGGCCGGGAACTCATCCGTGACATCCACGCAGGCGTGTGCGGCCATCACGCGGCACCGCGCACCCTCGTGGGCAACCCGTTCCGCCAGGGCTTCTACTGGCCCACAGCGGTTGCCGACGCCAGCGAGGTTGTGCGCACCTACGAGGGGTGCCAGTGCTACGCGCGTAGGACCCTTCTCCCAGCTCACGCCCTACAGACCATACCCGTCACATGGCTCTTCGCCGTGTGGGGATTAGACATTGTCGGGCCCTTGCGAAAGGCGCCCGGGGGCTACACCCACCTGCTGGTTGCCGTGGACAAGTTCTCTAAATGGATCGAGGCACGCCCAATCACCAACCTCAGAGCGGAGCAGGCCGTAACATTCTTCACCGACATCATCCATAGGTTCGGAGTGCCGAACTCCATCATCACCGACAACGACTCCCAATTCACCGGCAGGAAATTCCTGGAGTTTTGCGACAACCACCACATCTGCGTGGACTGGGCGGCTGTCGCACACCCACAGACTAACGGCCAAGTGGAACGTGCCACTGGCATGATTTTACAAGGCCTTAAGCCCAGGATCTTCGACAGACTGAACAAGTCCGGCCGGAAATGGCTTCAGGAGCTCCCAGCGGTCATTTGGAGCCTCAGGACCACTCCGAGCAGAGCCACGGGATTCACGCCGTTTTTCCTAGTCTATGGTGCAGAAGCCGTTCTCCCCACGGACTTGGAATACGGATCGCCCAAGATTAAGGGCTACGATGAAGGTTCGAACCAGCGAGCTCGCGAAGACTCGCTGGATCAAATAGACGAAGCCCGTGACGTGGCCATGATGCAATCGGCAAGATACCAGCAGGCGCTAAGGCGGTATCAAGCTCAGAAAATCCGGCGCCGAGACCTCAACGAGGGCGACCTAGTGTTAAGGCTGCGTCAGGACAACCGAGGCCGCCACAAGCTGTCGCCACCATGGGAAGGGCCCTACGTCGTCGCCAAGGTGCTCAAGCCCGGCACGTACAAGCTGGCGAACGAGCAAGGCGAAGTCTTCACCAACGCTTGGAACATCCAACAGCTACGTCGCTTCTACCCTTAGAAAGGATTTCCAAGTCTTTTTGCACATATCCGACGTCCCAGTCGGCTGTACAAATGTGAAGTTTTCTTTTCGATAAAGTCAAGGGCGACTCGGCTTTCTCCCCGAAAACCAAGTCCCCCTCGGGGGCTACTGCGGGGGGCACTCCCCCTAAAACGGTCCCATTTTTTCGCAATTTTCGCAAAAAATCTTTACTTCAAAAGCGCCAAGTACGTCTTGACCCGGGAGTTTGAGCGAAATGACGCAGGACGCGAATGGCCAAAGGGCGAAGACGGGTGAGTCGGGGATGGCCTACGCCTCGCGGTAGGATACGGCCCTTCCCCCTCACCACTTTGCCTAAGCGCTACTCGTGAAAACGAACGATTCCAGCTGGAATTCGCCTAAACGACAGGGAAAGACGGAACGGCACAATCACAAAAAAACGAAATGGCACTTAAGCTTACAAGTACTTTAAGCAAACTGTGTTTATTACATAAAGCCACGAGGCTCGATTCCTAACTACAATCTAAGGGCCTGAGTGCCCAGCTGCTTTCAGGGCTCGAGGGGCCCGGCGGGGGGAGCTTCCGGGAAGAGGATCTCGGCGAAGTCGTCGGCGAGGATGTCGGCGGCAGGAGCGGCAAGCGTGTCCAGGCGGCTCGCCTCGGCCTCCGCACCATCGTCGTCGAGGTCGTCAGCGACGATGTAGCCCGTAGCCAACGCCGAAAGGTTAACCCGGTAATGCGATTGCACCACGCCAAGGGTCTTCTGGATCCCCAGGCGGAGCGCACCTCGCATACGCCGGGCGACGTGGCCGCCCAAGGCTTGGAGGCGACTCACCACAGTGCTCCCGGCCAGCCCGTCGCCCTCGTCGACACTCTGGCACGCCTCGAGGGCTGCCTCCTGCAGAACCCCCAGCTCCTGCTGGGAGGAATTGTAGGCCGCCTGGAGCACCTCCGCCTGTGTCGTTGACGTCCCGAGAGCAGCCCGCAAGCCTGAAAAACGGAAGACGAATAAAAGTTGAGAGCGGATCTCGACGAACCCAAGCAACAAACGAAGAATCCGAGAGAGGCGACTTACCCTCGACCTGCTTCTTCTCTGTCTCGAGGGCCGCGCGCGCGGTTTCGGCCGCCTGCCGCAGCTCGAGGATAGCGGCGTCCTTCTCCTCGGCAGCCTGCCGCAGCTCCTCGAACGACACGGCTTCCTGGACCAACTCCCCTTTGAGCCGCGTGACCTCTGAATCCCGGAGCTGGAGCGCGGCTTGAACCTCCCCCAGCGTGGTGCGCTCTCGCTGAAGCTGGCCTTGCGCTTCCTCCCGAGCCGAGCGCTCGCGCTGGAGGGCGGCCTGAGCCTCCTTGAGGGCGGACCGCTCCTGCTGGAGCTGGTCCTCTGCCTGCTGACGCGCGCTCCGCTCTTGGCGAAGCTGATCCTCCACCGCGGCGAGCGACGTGACCTTCTCCTGCAGATCAGCGCTCAGCTTCTCGGCCTCCTGGGCCTTCTGCTCGGCCTGAGCCTGCCAGGACCTCGCCCCCTCGAGGGTGGTGCGGTCTTGCTGGAGCTGGGTCTGCGCCGCGACGAGGGCAGTCTCTTTCTGCGCCAGCAAGGTTTGCGCCTCGGCCAGGGCAGCGCGCGCCTTCTGCAGCTCGCCGTTCGCTGCCGTCAGCACCCCCTCCTTCTCTAAGAGCACGGCCTTCACTCTGTCGACCGCGGTGGCGCCCTCCGCGGTCAGAGCACGCTGGTCCAGGAGCGCGTCCTGCACGGCCATTAGCCGGTACTCCAGCCAGCCGTTGTCCGTCTGCAGGGCCTCCACCAGGGCGTCCAAGGCTTCGTACTGCCCCCGGTACCAGTCGAGGCTCGAGCTCAACTGGGAGAGGCGGTTGTACTTCTCGCGCGCCTGGCCCTGCAGCTCCTGCGAGCATCAACCGAAGGGCAGAGAGAGGAATCGGAACGTGAAACACTCGAGCGAGAAACAAACGAGAAAATGAACTCCAACCAAGCAAAGACGCTCACCTCGAAGAGCTGGAACGACCGGCCTTCGTGGAGTCGGAGCGCCTCGGCCAGCGCAGCGTTGAGGGAGGCGCCGTGCTCGCGGAACTCCTGCCACAGCGCCTGCTCGGCCTGGGCCTCGTCGATCAAGGTACGCGGCACCCCGGGGGGACGCAACCCCTGTTCCGACTGCGACGCGGCGGCGTTAGATGCTGGCGGCGCGGCACGGGACGTCGACGCCCCGGCGTCGTGCGCCGGCCGCTGCGACATCACGCAGCCGTCAGCCCGCATCACCAGCACCTCGGTCGTAGGCCCGGGGGCTAGCCCGGACGACCTCCTCGACCGGCCCCTCGTGGGGGCACCACCAGCAGGGGCCCCGGCCGTCTCGCGGCCCCTGATGGACGGGCTCTCCGAATGAGCCAGCCCGTGCCCTTGGTGAGGGTCGCGGAGCACCAGCGCCTGCTACGGCATCGCGGCTACCACCGCCACCTCCTGCTGCGACCCCGCGGCTGCGGTCGGGGTGCGTGATGGCTCGCCCGCCGCTGCCATGCTCACCGCCGCCCGTGGCACCCTCTCCGAGCGCCGCCTAGTCGTCAAAGACGTCCTCAACTTGAGCGCCTTGGCGGGCGCAAGATCGGGGACGGCCGACGACGCCTTGACAACGAAATGAAAGAAGGGGATGAGCGGCTGTTTCTCGAAATCGAGGGCGTGCGAGAAAAGATGCTACTTACTTCAAACTGGAGAAGCCCCGCTTCCTCTTCCTCGAGGGCTGGGGGGGCACCTCCACTGCGCCCACCGGCGCCTCCGCGGTGCCCGCTGGCACCTCCACCGACGACCCGGTGACGGGCGGCACCGTGCCCGCCTCGAGGGTCGATTCCGCGGCCGCCCCCTCGACCCGCGGGGACGGGGGCGCCGCGGGTTCCCACCTACCAGAGACGGTCCGCTCCCCGTCGCTCTCCTCCTCGTCCGAGGACGAGTTCTCCAGCACCGGTGGGGGAGAGAGACCTTGCTGCTCACGCAGCCGGTACTCCTCGTTGTACTGATCAAGGCGCTCCTGCCGCCTGATCCTTCTCTCCTTCGCAAGGGCCGCCCGGTCCCGCTCCCGCTGCTGCGCGGCGCGACCGGCGACCTGAGATCGAGGCGTTGGCGGGTCTGATCGGGCGGCATTGACGGTCACCAGCTGTGGGCAGGGATTGTCAGGACGAAGAAAAAAAATGCGAAACAAGAATCAAAGAAGAAAAAACGGTGCTCACCGGCTCGGCGTCGGGGAGCATCGCGAACGACCAAAGGTCGTCGTCGGTATGCGGCACCACCTTGAGGTTGATCGCGCGCCTCGCCCGCGTGGCCGCATACCCCTTGGGGAGAGGCTCCTGCAGCAGCCGTGAGCGCGCCAGCGACGTGGGGTTGGCCGCATCACTCATCTCGAAGATGCAGAGCTCCCTCTCCATGAGGGGAATGACCCGTCGGTGGTGGAAGTTGGCGATGATCGAAGCCACCCCCAGCCCGGCGTCCGCCAGCTGGCGCAGGGCGGAGGTGAGGGACTCCAACCTTCGTTGTCGCGACGGGGGCGACACGCCGTGAAACCAGGCGTCGGACTTCCCCATCAGCACCTTCCCGGTGTACGGCGGAAGGCCAACGCCGTCGTTGCGGAGGTAGAACCACCCCTTCTCCCAGTCCGTGTTGTTGGAGGTCATGGTGCACAGCGGGTACAGCTCCTTGCGCGCGTCCCGCAGTGCGAGCGTAAGGCCGCCGGCGCGAACCGCCCGGCGCGTCCCTTTCTCGGCCGTGGCGAGGGTGTGGAGCTCGCCGCGAAAGAGATGGACCCAGAGGTCCCAGTTCGCCGGGATCCCCAGAAATCCCTCGCAGACGGCGACGAAGGCAGCCGCCTGCGAGATGGCGTTGGGGGCGAAGTTGTGCAGCTCCACCCCGTAGTGGTGGCACAACCCCCGCATAAATCGGCTCGCCGGGGCGGCGAAGCCGCGCTCGTGGAGACGGGCGAAGCTGACGACGTAGCCGTGCGGAGGGTTGGGCTCCCTGTCCGACGCCGGCGGGACCATCCACGCCGGGTATGGGCCGTCGCCGGCCGGCATCAACTGCCCGCCGTTCACCAGCTCGTTCAGCGCCAGCGGCGTCACCGTCGACCGGGGCCACGGGAAAGGCTCCACCACTCGAACCGGAGGGGCCATGGAGGACGAGAGCGAGAAGCAAGGATGGCGGCGGAAGCGCAAAGAACGCGAGCAGATCCGAAGCGGCGGAGCGCACGGCCGAGAGGAAGACGAGCTGCGTGCGGGGATGGATGCGAGTGGCAAGGTAAGGGACCTCGCCCCTGCCTCCCCCCGCGATTTATAAGATCTAGGGGAGCAACGCCCCTGAAAACTCCGCACACAGCGCCGATTAACGCGACGGGCGCCCCGCGTCGCTGACGAGCGGGGCCCGCCGCGCCGAAACGGTCGTACGCGCGCGCACGCGCTATCATTACGACGCAAAAATCGAAGGGGCGCGGCGTCCCGTCCCGTCCGCCCCCACGTCGCCCACGACGCCTGCGGTGCGCCGCCTGAAAAGGCGCGCCCGCCTCGCACGATCGGCGTCCACGATCTGCACCCATTAAATGGCTGGGTTCCTTCCTGAGTAAGGATGACCCCCTCACGAAACTAGAGCAAATCGCTCGAGAACCGACCCCTCGCGGGTGCGATCGATGCCCCGATCTAAAACGGGCGGAGCCGTGGCTCACTGAACGAACTCGAGGGCCGGGCCCCTCGAACGCTGCGTTTACTGATCAGCGGTTCCAAGACCTGCCCGTCGAGGGTAGGCGCCGCAGATGCCCCTCGAGCGGGGATTTACTGATCAGCGGTTCCAAGACCTGCCCGTCGAGGGTAGGCGCCGCAGATGCCCCTCGAGCGGGAATTTACTGATCAGTGGCTCAAGGGTCGGCTCGACTACAGCCCAGCGGGCTCCACAGATCAAGCCAAGACGGGGGCACGTTAGTGCCACCCCGCAAAGGCCCTACTAATCAGAGGTTCGAAGCCTGACCCTCGAAGGGTTCGAACAGGCGCCTCAGATTGACAGAGTCAGGGACGACCAGGGCGCGCGCATTCGAGCCTGACCCCGAGCTCGCAAGCTCGGGGGCGCCCCATAGTTCGTATTCAAGGCCAACGAGGGCAGCTAGTCGAGGGATCCCACCGAGGGAGAGCTTCCGCGCCCTCGGTCCCAATCGAACGGGACCGAGCCCTGCCTAGCACACCCGCGTAAGTGCTCTTATGGACGTGTCTCCGGACCACGAGCCGACCCTTATCGAACGGGGCACGGACGTCCACTTGAACCACCCGCTAACAGCTCGACGAGGAACCCATGATTCGCGACCCGTTCGATGGGAGTCATGAGCACCTCACCCCTCCGCCCCGCGAAGGGGCGGCGAAGGGGCGCACAGACGAGTCGGAGAGCTCGCCCCGATCGCCTTGAGTGGGCCCAGGCTCGGGGGCTCGACGCACGGCTACACCTCCTGGACGTACCCGAACGCAAGCAAATACCGGTACGCGCGCATGGCACCGCCAAGGCCGGCTAAAATAACGCCGAGGCCGGCTGAAATAAACACCTCGCGCACCGGCCGCACGCTGCGAAAAAACCTTGCAGGAATGCACACACTCCTCCAAGGCTCGGGGGCTACACCCGCGGGTGCGCTAGCGCGCCCCCACGGAACGCCACAACGCCCAGGCGGGAAGAAAGTCCCATCAGAAAGCACCAGCCTTTGCAAGTTCCTACGGATACTATTGCAAAGGCTCGGGGGCTACTGTCGGGGACAGCCACAGGGGTCCCCTAATAACGGGGGAAATCGCCCCATTTTCGAAAAATAACGAAAGCGAACAAGCAAACCACACCACGCGCGACAGCGGCCCAGGGCAGGGCCCACGGCCCAAAAAGCCTCACCGGCCCAACGAACAGTCGATCCCCGGCGCTCCTCGAGCAAACCTCCGACCCGCTCGAGGGCCGGGCGCCGTGCCGCGAAACCCCTCCGCCTCGCTCGAGGGCCTGACGCCCCCTCGGGCGAGTTTTCGCCTCGCTCGAGGGCCTGACGCCCCCTCGGGCGAGTTTTCGCCTCGCTCGAGGACCTGACGCCCCTCGAGCGAGTTTCCGCCTCGCTCGAGACCTCCTCCGATCCGCGACACCACCCCTGCTCCCACGACCGGAGCATTAAATGCTCTGGCGCGTCGCGGGCGCCCGGGTCAAAGGCGAATCCACGCCACGCCGGCCCTCTGACACCGCCTGGGAATCAGATCCCGGCGCTGTTCGACCAACCTGCACTGTGCAGCCATCCCCGGCGCTGTGCGGGTGTTGTGCGGCATGGCCGGTGTCATTCCGTGACACTGTGCCGCCTACTCCCGTACCTCCTCCACGCCGCGCCCCTCGAAAGGGGACGGCGGCACCCTCGAACGGAGTACGGCCACCAATTCCCCGCCCGCCTGGGACGACACCGTGACACAAGGCCGGTGGGGCGCGTCACCTCCATCACCTCCACGCACTGTGCAGCCATCCCCGGTGCGGTACGGCCATCCCCAGCGCTGTGGAGTCATCCCCGGCGCTGTGGAGCCCTGTCACGATGGGACGCCACCACGCCGGCCCCTGTACGGCATGGGCGCTCCCGCCATCGAGGCCCACGAAAGAGCATGGATCGTCCTCGAAGGGTGTACGAGCGGCGACTTGGCGCGCACACTGACCGGCGCCGCCGTACGAGCGACGTGCGCCGCGTCCCCTCCGCTAGCTGCGGCGCCGCCCGGCCATCCCGGGCGCTGTGCGACCGGCCCAGGGTCTGTGCGATCAGCACCAGCGCTGTGCGGACATCCCTAGCCCTGTGGCACCATCCCGGGCGCTATGCTGCCATCCCCGGTGCTGTGCGGCCATGCTCCGATGGGACGCCGCCACGCCGGGCCCTGTACAGCACCGGGTGCCCTCGTCAGCAAGACCCTCGAACGGGTGCACGAACGGCGGTCAGACGTGTACGCCGAGCGAGCTACCCTCGAAGCTATTCCCCGACCAGCATATAGCCACCACGACACCGGCAAGTGTTGAGAGGTCAGGACACCATCAAATCGCAAACACTGTGTGCCAGTACCACGATACTGTGTAAAACCCCGTGCGGCACGTTTGTAAGCCGCCTCCCCTTAGTCTATAAAAGGAGGAGGCGGTCGCCCGGCCGCCGGGGGGGGGGGACGAGATCATCACTACACACCTACACTCATTCTCATTCGCATACTCGCTCCCTGATATTGGCACTTTGCCTCAATCACTCAGCAGGGACTTGGAGGCCTCTCCTCCTCTCCCGCCTTGCTTGTAGCCCCCCTCTACAGGCACCACCGGTGCAAATTAATACAGCGCGCACGCGCAAATCTGCTGGACGTACGACCCCGCGGTCGGAACCAGGATAAACCCGCGTCCCTGTGTTGTCATTCGCACCGACCATCGAGAAGCTGATCACAGCGTAACTTACTAGTTAGTGTCGGGACTAATCCTAACACCGACAAAAAGAAAATGTCGATCTAGCTAAATTATGTGCATCGGCATTAGATGCTCTACCTTCATGAATAAACTCACAGAGTTCAAACGCTCGTGAACTGGACTTAATCTCCTGAGCAATTTGGCCATAGGGACCCATGCCCATCCCAAGAATGTTCCTCACAACATTGCTGCTGTCTGAGGCCACCTTGATCCTCCGCAGAGCTAGATCGCTGGCCAAAGCCAGTCCTTCCCGACAGGCTATAGCTTCCATTACCTTTGGTTCGGTACAGCCTTCGACTACTAGAATTGAAGCCCCAGCAAAAGAACCGTTCCCATTCCTGGCAACCGCTGCTGCTGATTCCCTTTCTGAATTTTTCGAGATGACAGCATCAACATTTATCTTAATCGACCCCTCCGGTGGTGGAATCCACCTTCGATTTGCCCTTGGTCTTGTGCTTGGCGCGACTTTCTCTGGCTTCAATTGATCGAGTTCAGCCATAAACCTGTCCACAAAGCAATGAGTAGACAATGGACTCTGGAACGAGTTCTCATGAATTGCCTTCCTTCGCACATACCAGATAGCCCACAAGATTACTGCCACTCTTGCGAAATCTGCATCTGACAGCGTCTCCCGCGCCATCGCCAGCCAGCCTCGAGCATGCGTTTCTTGAATGCTGCTCACCTGATCCACCACAGACTCAACCTCAAGTGCCCAAACACACTCAGCAAGATTGCAGTTAATCAACGAATGTTTCTAGGATTCTTGTGCTCCATAAATGGTACAACAATCATGAGTAGCCATATTTCTATGATGAAGAGTATCTCCTGTGGGGAGGGAATGACGTGCTAACCTCCACAACAAAACACTAATCTTTGAAGGGATATTCAGTTTCCACAAAGCAAGCCACTCCTCTTCTGCCCTCAGATCAGACCTCCCAGCCATATTTTCCATATAAGCTGTTGCTCTTTCCTTATTAATCACCAACATCCGATACGCTGATCTGACCGAATACACTCCCGTTTTCTCATGATGCCAAGCCCAAAAGTCAGTCTGTCTGCGAGAACAAATAGGAATATTCAGGATAGCCTCTCTATCTGCTGGAGCAAAATAGGTATGCAGTTTCTGCTGATCCCACGAAGCAGTAGTAGAGTCTATCAATTCGCAGACCCATTGAGGAGCCCCGGCGACTGTACTCCTCACAGGCCTGCGACGACCGTCACGAGGCAGCCAATTCGATTTCCAAATATCTGTAGTTTCCCCATCGCCTATCCTTCTGATCAGACCCCGTTCCAAAACATCACGACCATCCAGGATGGCACGCCAGATACGAGATGGTGCTGATCCTAGCCTAGCCTCCATGAACTCAGTCTGTGGAAAATACACCGCTTTAAGCACGTGGGCACTCAGTGAACTCTCGTCCAGTTGTATCCGCCAGGCTTGCTTGCCAAGCAGAGCTAAATTGAACAACTCGATGTCGCGGAAGCCAAGAGCCCCAAAGAATTTTGGTTTCACCATGTCGTCCCAGGCTACCCAACACGTCTTCCTCTTGCCTTCCTTGCTTCCCCACCAGAAATTACGTAGAAAGGCCATTAATGTGCTGGCACAGGCCCCTCGGCAGCCTGAAACACAACATCGAGTACGTCGGATTTGCTTGTGCCACAGATGTAATTAACATTTCTTTTCCTCCAGCTGATAAACAGAGCCCCAGCCAGTCCTGAATCTGTTTCCACACTCGGTCCTTTAAATATTTGAAAGCCCCATTAACCGAGCTACCAACGTTAGACGGCATGCCTAAGTATTTCTCATTCAGAGATTTCTTTTGCACATCCAGGATTACTTTAATGTCATCCTTCACATTCTGCCTACACCCCTTGGAGAAGTGAATCGAAGATTTATCAAAATTAATTTGTTACTCCGAAGCAAGACAATAAAAGTGTAGTACCTCCTTTACCTCCTCTGCACTTTCCCTAGGGGTGGATGCCATCACGCGCGGTCCGTCCCACTCACTTGCCGTCGCCCGGCCCGTGTTATTGTGGGCTGCCGATCTGGGCCGGTCGGTAAGCTGGACGCCGCCGACCAGATCACCTAATTAAGCATGTATAATCAATGATCAGCATATCGTCAAGATGGCCGAGTTGGTCTAAGGCGCCAGTTTCAGGTACTGGTCCGAAAGGGCATGGGTTCGAATCCCATTCTTGACATTGTATTTTTTTCACTCTTGTTTTGTCAATTTATCTACCACCTGTTGATGTGACTTGTGCCGTTGTGCGAGGTAATTTCGGTGACCCGGCAGGACAACCGGTAATGCGCTTTCTTCCCGTTTAATTAATGCGTTTTTTCGAGTTTGAGACGCCGTCCTAAAGGGTTTTATTTTCCGCCGGCAAGAGATTGTCGAAGTTTTAGTAGAAATGAGAACAATATTCGACTTCTCTACTTGTGCAGTATTTCTGCTTCTTTGCATATTATTTTTCTCGTAGAACAAATCTGCCGTACGAATCAGCAGAAGCTGATTTATGATACGCCGAACAGACACAAACAACAGAGAAGCCAAAAACAATTAAAAACAACTACTATTCTGCAGGCAACGCCTGAGGCTCGTGACGCCGTCCTAGAGAGCTGACCGGAGACTTGCGCGGTCCCCGTTCCCGCGCGAACACGGTACGCTAGCGCTAGGCAGACCGTGGACGAGGACGGGGCCTTGCACTGCCGATTGCCGAATGGTAGAGCTCCTCCGGCGGCATGGTCGCATGGATGGGGATGGGTCGATGGGACGGCGAGGGCGTCGGCCTGCCCAGCCAGGCAGCCAACACGCCAAGAACGTTGGGCAGAGCGAGGTCGACCTGATCGCGACGCGGCGGGCGATCCCCATCCTTCACCTGACCTCTGCAGGGTAGGCTCCAGTCAACGTGACTTGAAGTATCCTCGCGTTACCACTCTCTCGAGCCTCTCCAGTGGTTCATACACCAGCAGAGCAGAGCAGGGCATATCTCCTGCTAGCCGCGGCGTCGCTGGCACTGCCGCACTGGCAAGCAGGCTCACTGATTATCTCCCAGCACAGCACAAGCACGTGGCAAACCATGCCGCCGCCGCCGCCGCCTCATCACGGCCGAGCAGGACGCCCAACTGCCTGCAGCCACCTCTTCCTCTCCCTGGCGGTGCTGGCTCTGGTGCTGCTCCCTCCGTCGGCCGCGCAGCAGCCATACGAGGCCAACGCGCAGACCGACTGCTACGCCAACAACGGCAGCTCCGTCCTCGGCTACACCTGCCGCCGCAGCACCAACGCCACCGTCTCCTCCCCACGGTCATGCGACGCCTACCTCGCCTTCCGCTCCGCCCCGCCGGACTACGCCTCCCCGATCGCCGTCTCCTACCTCCTCAACGCCACCGCGCCCGCCGTCGCCGCGGCCAACGCCGTCCCCGTCGCCTCCCCCGTCGATGGCTCCAGCCTCCTCCTCGTCCCGGCCCCCTGCGCCTGCACGGCGGCGGGTTACTACCAGCACGGCGCGCCCTACGTCATCCAGTACGGCGACGAGACCTACTTCACCATCGCCAACGACACGTACCAGGGGCTCGCCACCTGCCAGGCGCTCATGGCGCAGAACCCTGCCCATGACAGCCTCGACCTCTACCCCAACATCACCCTCGCCGTGCCCCTGCGGTGCGCGTGCCCGTCGGCGGCGCAGGCCGCGGCCGGCGTCAGGTACCTCGTCACCTACGTCCTCGGCTGGGACGACGACTCGTCCACCGTCGCCGACCGCTTCCGCGCCGACTACCAGGCCGTGCTCGACGCCAACAGCCTCACCGACGACTCCACTGTGTATCCCTTCACCACGATGCTGGTCCCGCTCAAGGACCCGCCCACGCACAACATGGCGGTCTCGCCGGAGGCTCCTGCTCCTGCTCTGGGTCCTGGAGCGTCAGATCAGCCTGCTCCTGCTCGGGCTCTGGCAGCGTCAGGTCAGCCAATCAACTGGCGGGTCATGTTCGGTGCTGGCGTTGCATGCGGTGTTCTTGTGCCGGCCGCCGTATTTGCTCTGTTCTTGTTATGGCGTTGGCGGCGCCGGCGGCGTGGCGAACGTTCGAGGAAGGCAGCAGTTCTTCCTGAAGTGCTTTCGTCGGAAGAGTATGGCGTGGCAGCAGGGGTCGACGGACCAAATAAGGCATCTGCAGCGGCGTCGTGGATATCTCCGACGATGGCGGCCACCGACGTCCGCGACGCGGTGGCGTGTCTGACGGTGTACGAGTACGGCGAGCTGGAGAGTGCGACCGCGGGGTTCGCGGCGGAGCGGCGCATCGGGGCCTCGTCGGTCTACCGCGCGGTGATCAACGGCGACGAGGCGGCGGTGAAGCGCGTGGCCGGCGGCGTCGGCGCAGAGGTGGCCGTCCTGGGGCGCGTGAACCACTCGTGCCTCGTCCGCCTGTCCGGCCTCTGCGTGCACCGCGGCGACACGCACCTGGTGTTCGAGTTCGCCGGGAACGGCGCGCTCAGCGACTGGCTCCACGGCGGCGGGCGTGTGCTCGGGTGGAAGGACCGGGTGCAGGTGGCGTTCGACATGGCCGACGGGCTCAACTACCTGCACAACTACACCAACCCGCCGTACGTGCACAAGAACCTCAAGAGCAGCAACGTCCTGCTCGATACCCGCCTCCGCGCCAAGGTGTCCAACTTCGGCCTGGCGCGCGCCGTCGCCGCCGGCGGCGGCGCGCAGATGACGCGCAACGTCGTGGGCACGGAGGGGTACCTGGCGCCGGAGTACCTTGAGGACGGGCTGATCGGCCCTCACCTCGACGTGTTCGCCTTCGGGGTCGTCGTGCTCGAGCTCTTGTCCGGGAAGGAAGCGGCGCCTGCACGGGTCAGCATTAGCACCGACGGCGGCGGCGGCGAGGCCCTATTGCTGTGGCAGGAAGCGTAGCGGCTGGCCGTCGACGGTGGCGTCGTGCGGGAAAAGGTCCTGGCGTTCATGGACACCCGGTTGCGTGGGGACTACCCGTCGGACGTGGCGTTCGCGTTGCTCGCGCTGGCGCTGCGATGCGTGGCGCGGGAGCCCCGGGCGCGGCCGTCGATGGGTGAGGTGTTGCTGTCCCTCTCGGCGGTGTACGGCTCCACGTTGGAGCGTGAGGACCCCTCAGGGTGACGCGTGACTGACAGAACTCAGAAAGAAGGCATCTGCGATTCTACGTCGTGGCAAACTGGCAACTCGTGAAGAATCCGATATGAACTTTGTCACGTTATTATCCATCGTACCTCAAATTAGACTTCCCAATGTTAATATTTGAATTAAAATATGTTTAAGTGCCAATAGTGTTTGATTCAATAATGCAGCGATGATAGAATGAAACAAATTTAGTTACTGTTCGGCTGGTAGAATGAATAGTACTCAGCTGGTAGATTGAATAGTATTGTGTGAGAGAAGATAAGTCGAAACAAGCCGAGATAAGTCAAGTCAAGATAAGCCGAACAGCCTCTTAGATTTCCTCCGACTATAATCTACTCCCTCCGTCCAAATATCGGGAGCGTACCAAGGAAGAGCCGCGCATGCATGAAATCGCCGCAACCTATTAACTCGCACCGCGCCGGTTGATTTACCGAGTAAAGGCCCGCTAACCGCACTCCAAACGCCGTCACCACGCGCTTCCACGTGAAATTTTCATCACGCGCGAAACTTCTTTTCTTTTTCTGTTTCCTCTAGAGCCGTGATTTTCTTTCCTTCTCACCCTGCGGAAATTTCGCGGCATCGTGTGTTTCGCGGCATCATTTTCGTACTGCCCGCCATCAACAAAAAAATTCGCGGCATCGTGTGGCTCCAACCAAAATTTTAAACGAAATTCATCTGCCGCCAGTGCACATCGGTAGACAGTCTATATAAGTATCCCATTAGTCATCTCTCGGCATGCATATGAGCTCCCAAACTCCACCAGAATCAGATTGAACCAAACTCTTCCCAACAATGCCCGGGATTGACATCGACTTGAACCAAACTCCACCAGAATCAGCTCTAGATGATCACATAGATTGGGATGAAATAGAGGAGTGGGATGGCCATGCCAACGAACTTGACTATGACATGATCTGGTATGATGTAGATCAAGGTGAGTAGTTATCAGTGTTCTCTGTTGTGCTATGTATTCCTTGCATGCATGATCTGAATTTTTTTGTGCATGTGTTCCATGTCGTAGGAGTGCAAGTACCTGCTGCAAATCAAGATGGAGATGGAACAACTCAAGGAGTGCAAGTACCTTCTGCAGATCAAGATGGAGATGGCCAATGAGCAGCTGCAGATCAAGATGGAGATGGCCAAGGAGCAGCTGCAGATCAAGATGGAGATGGCCAAGGAGCAGCTGCAGATCAGGACGATGCTGCAGTACATGCCGTGCAAGCAGAAGGAGTACCTGCTACTGATGGCCAAAGAGGTGAGTTCATATTCAGAGTAGTTACTATTCAGTTTGTCAGACTATCGAGTGCTTCACTATCTACATCTGCAACTAGGATGTATTACTATTCACTGCCCGACAATAGAGTGAACTAGGATGTGTTAAAATTCAGTTTGTGTTTGAGTGAAGTAGCATGGCCATGTTCATTTGTCAGACCATGAACGTACAATACTGTCTTGTTTACAGGTTCTAACAATAACAAGCGTAGGTACTATGGGGATGAATTGAAGATCGCTATATACCTACAACTATTAGCAAAAACTGATCCTCCTATTCTTCGTCGTGGGGTTTCGAAGGGAGTTGCCCGAAAATTTGGTGTGCCTCAAAGAGTTGTTCAGTCCATTTGGAAAAAAGGACAAGAAGGTGGAATAAATGGAATTGTGAACAAGTGGTCTAAAAATTGTGGAAGGAAGAGGATAGAAGTAGATATGAAGCCCATAAAAGGGATTCCACTAAGGAAGCACACCACCTTAAGAGATCTTGCTCATGCATTGGGTGTCAAGAAGAGCACACTTCATAACCGTTTGAAGGAAGGCTATTTTCGTCGGCACACTAATGACCTTAAGTTTAGCTTGACCGATACCAACAAGAAGGTCCGCGTGTAATATTGTTTGTCCATGCTGTTTGATCAGTCTTTGTGTTTCAAAACAATGTATAATGTCATTTACATTTATGAAAAGTGGTTCTATATGACTCATAGGAACCAAAAATTTTACCTTGCAAATGATGAAGACAGACCTCAACGAGCTGTGAAAAGTAAAAAATTTATTGAGAAGGTGATGTTCCTAGCTATGGTTACGAGGCCTAGATTTGATGAGAATGGTCGGTGCCCTTTTGATGAAAAATTAGGTATCTTTTCCTTCACAACGGTGGAGCCAGCAAAGAGATGGAGCCCAAACAGGGACGCATGTATGAAAATTTGCAAGGGTTTTTACATTATGCATGTTGTCACACCCTGAAATTTCCAATTTCAGGATGTGAATAGAAAGAATAATTAAATAGCAATTTTCTCATAATTTTAAAATTTTTCCAACATTTATTTTCTTTACAGGAAAATATAGTATAGGAAAAAGGCATTATTTGTATTTCTAAATTAAATAAAATGTTTATGTGAATGTTGCATTCATGTCGGTGCATCTTGGTGTTCATGAGTGTAAAATGTTTTTAAAATGCGTTTAGGTGCTGACCAAATCCTTCCGAGAATTTTCCGGAATTTTTATGGAGTTTATTCTCATTTTCTCTGAGCATTTTCTATTTATTAAAAGGCTCTAAAGTCTTTTTTATGAGCTCCTGATATTTTATTTGGATTGTTCGTGTCTCAATCTATCTCTGGGAATTTTCCTGGAATTTTTGAGCTTTCAGAGTATTTTTCGTGATTTAATTACGATTTCAGGATTTTCTGAAATTGTTTTCTAAATCCGAAATTAATCCCGAAATTAGAAAAAAAAGGAAAAATAAAACCGGACTCTATCTCGGCCAATAAATAGTTGCCGGTTATCTCCTTGACGTCCTCTTTCCAACGCCGCAAACCTCATCTCGTTTCGAGAACCCTAGCTTCCACAAACCGCCGCCGAACTTTCGCATCTACTAAATTCTGGCGAACTTTCTGGCGAGCTTTTCTGGCGAAATCGTGGACTTTCGGTTCGAACGGACACCACCATGGAGTTTCTCTCGTCGATCTCTACGCCTTAGTGTGGTGGATTGCTCGATTCCGACGTCGACTCCGTCGTCTTCCCCAACTCCGGCGACTCCTCTCCAAATCCGACAAGCTCTTCCGTCGCCATCGTTCATCTTTGGCCGAAGGTGAGCACACCATCGCGTTCATCTCGTCGTTTCCTTTCTGTTTTGCCGTTCAATCTACAATTTCGTGGTCGTCCCTATCGAATCCCCTTCACCCTCTCTTTCTCTTTCTCTTCTGTTCCGGTCTATCTCACGTCGACCGAGCGCCATGCATGGCAAGAATTGGTGGGCTGGCGGGTCACACGTGGAGAGCCTGGCCTTCCTCGTTCGTGCAAGGAGGTGAGTCACACTGGCACGGACCAGTATATAGTAAGAATAAATCACGCAGGCCAGCTCGATAGAGCATCGTCGTCGCCCGTCGTAACTCTTGGCAGTAGAGTAGAAGCAGTCCTGTCCGTCCACGAACCAGAGATAGGAGATGAGATGTCTGTTTTGCAGTTAGGCTCCTGGTGAAAGATGTAATGTTTAGTCCAATCTTGTGTCTTGCAAGTTTCCCAGAAAACCCCCTAGAAAGATCCCACCTTTCACACATAAGGCCCACCCGGACCTTTTATAGATCTAATCCTGTCCTTTATTCTTTTCACAAGCACTATTCATTATATCTCGGGAATCTTCACTGTTAGCCTCTGAAATCTTCAGATTTCACAACTAGGTCCCTACAACATGTTTAATCCATATCTTTCATGTTTTAACTCCGTTTTTACCTGTTCAAGTTGCGTTAGGTTCATAATAATGTAAAGTACGTGTTAGTGGTGAGTTTTCTTCATGTTTGTTTTCTGAAAATTAATTTAATATTAATTTTGATTAATGCTTAGTTATACATGCCTTTTATATAAATAAAAGCAATATAGTGCTATACACCGTTTTTCATAATTAATATTAATTTGATTAATGATTATTTCACATGCTTTTATAAATAAAATTTAATTAGATCTTTTACCCGGTTTTTCATAAACCAAATATTAATTTGCTTAATAATTAATTAAACTTTTATAATTAAAAGTTGATAGGCTTTTACACCGGCTTTTATAAATAAATGTTAATTTGTTTAAATACCAACACGAATGAGTTTTTAATTATAACTTTATTAGTTTACTCGAATCATAAAGTTTCGATTAGAGGATTCATATGGTTTAGTTTTTCTAAATTAAATGTTTAATTGATATAATTTATATATGAATCTTTATAAATAAAATTTGACTAGACTTTTACTCCGGTCTTTTGCAAATAAAATATAATGCTGCAATAATTCCAATTTAGGGTATTTTCTTATGAAATATCCTTTACATATCTTTTACTAATTAAAGTAAACCTAGCTCGTAGTTTGATCTCTCACATATGCAAATCGAACGTTAGTCGTTCTTTATCAAAGCTCTGTCTCAGTGAGCCTCTGTTGTAGAGCTAATCTCCTTTCAAGCTCCAGATCTTTTGATCCTAGTTCTTGCTCCAATGTGAGCCTCTGTTGTAGAGCTAATCTCCTTTCAAGCTCCAGATCTTTTGATCCTAGTTCTTGCTCCAACCTAGTGTCTTCTATAAAGCTAATCAAGCATTTCCTTATCTCAGCACGGTCTGTGTGCTTCAGAGATCCATAGAATCGAGCCTATCCTTTAGTGCGTTCTTTTAAAGCTTTTCTTTTGATTGGTGCATTGTTCTTAGTTTGCTTGTTTGTCTGCTTTGTATGCTTGTGCTTGATGATTGATGCGAGTAGAAGGAACGTGGTTCGAGAGCAGTGAAGAGCTTGAAGGTGAAGACATTCTAAGCAACATCACTACTCTGGTTAAAGGCAAGTGTGTCCTTGTTCTTTTGTCCTAATAACTGTGTTTAATCACATTGCATATGCTTGCATTTAATTTGATGGGTCCTATTAAGGTTATTCCTAGTCTTTATGATCATTCCTTGTCAACCTGGATTTACCTTTTTGTTGGGTAGCTATGCTTAGTTGCTCTACTTGGGATATGGTGGTTCTAATGAACAACAACGATGAACATACTTTACTTTTATGTTGTATCTCTGGTTAATACAAGATCATATGATTAATTGGAACATGGAGAACCACCCAGGACAACAGTGCAACCACAAGGACTAAATGGCTCTGGTCTTGGCTGAGTAATTAGGGAAGTCTTGTGTGGTCATTACTCGCATAGTAGCTTGGGTACGGAGGAATGCTTTTATGGCTCTTCTATTCTGGATAGGTATTGGAACGGAAGTACTCTATGACTGACCGTCCGTGAATAGAAGTGAGGTACGAAAGATAGCCTCTATGGCATATGCTACTATGGACTAATACACATGGGAGGACTCTTTGTAAAGGCCTCGTAGCGTCCCTATGCAATCACACCTAGGAAGTGTGGTATGATGCCTAGCTAGCATCGCACGGTTGGGTTCAAAGTTCTTCTGAAATTTTACGCGACTTGTGGTGAAAGTGTACAACCTCTCAGAGTGTAAAACTAATCGATTAGCCGTGCTTACGGTCAAGAGCGGCCTGGACCCTCACATGATAATTGAACTTGAAGATGGACTTAAATCGTGGTTTCTGGTTATGCTAGCCATATGCTTATGGCGTATCTCCATATGTTAATTGTGGGTTGGTATAAACCTATACTTTATTAGTAATCAGGTGCTAATAAAACTTGATCAACTAAAAGTGCTTAATGCAGTCAATCTGTCAGCCTTTCCTTGTCAAGCCTCTGCATTCATACTTTCCCCACACTTGCTGAGTACGACATGTGCTCACCCTTGCTATAAACAATGTTGCTCAGAAAGAGGAAGCTGCTATGAAGATGTTGTGAAGATGTTGCTGTTGCTAGGCATACGCAACCCCCAGTCGACTGTTTGTGGATGTTTGGTGCCTTCGTTTCCAGGATTTAAGCGTAATACTCTGATGATATCTCTTTTCTTTACGTGATATTGTTTCTGTTATTCACTTATGTCAACTATATGCATGAAACTTGATCCTGGCATGCATATAGATCTGCACTTGGTTTTCTTTGGAAAAACAGGTGTGACACATGTGAATGTTTAGTGCACTCATGAGTATTGTTAACTTTGTTTGCATGTGTAGGTACCCTTGTAACAAAAGCCATGACGTATGTAACAAAAGATGTTAGCCGTGATTTCCTTATCAACAAGGTTCTACCTGCAATCAAAGCAAAGTGGCCTGCAGAAGAGAAAGGAATGCCCATTTACATTCAGCAAGACAATGCTAAGACTCACATTGCTGTGAATGATCCTACTTTTGTCAATGCAGCCCAAGCAGATGGTTGGGACATTAGGCTCACATGCCAACCACCCAATTCTCTTGACCTTAATGTGTTGGACCTCGGTTTCTTTGCAGCAATCCAGGCATTGTTTGAAAAGGGGGACACCTAACAACATCAATGAGATTGTGACAAAGGTTGGTCAGGCATATCAAGAATATTTCGTGCAAAGGGCCAATCGTATTTTTCTAACGCAGCAGGGATGCATGATGGAGATCATGAAGCACAATGGAGGGTAGCACTACAACATTCCTACTAGTTTGAGTTGCACTCAACAACTCTATAGTCAGGCAATTCAATTTGTTGCGTGAAACATCAAATGTAATGCTTATTTTTGAATGAACTGCTAATGTAAGTCTGGAGATGAAGAATTGAATGAAAATGATATCACTTGTTTTGTCGAACCATGAACAGAACAATGCATGTTTCTTGCTTCATCATGAAAATTTCCATCCTTTGGCCAAACAGTTTGCTAAAATTACCACTAACTCGAACTTCCTATTGCCACTAGTTGTCAAACATGAATGGAAAAATAATCTTAACATGGGCATCTTAAGTTCTTCAGTATTCTTCTTAGGTTCAGCCTCTTAACCCACGACTCATCCAAAGTAGTGATAGTGCAGCACCATGGACCTCCTCATCGTGGTCTCCATACAAGAGAGGAACCAACACAGGGAGCATCAAACTGCAGGCTTCATGTTTAACCTTGTCTAGCTGATACACGGACGCAAATGACTTTAGGGCATGGACAACATCAGGTTCATCGACTTCGACAATGTCCATCTGGGAGTCCGGCACCTCAGTGTTACCTGCATAGGTATCATTCACAAACTGTATCTCGCTCTCGGTCATGGGGTCTTCAGCTTGAACTTGCACGTCACTCTCGGGCATGAAGTCTTCAGCTTGAACTTGCACGTCGCTCTCAACCATGGAGTCTTCAACTTGAACTTGCATGTCGCTCTCGGCCATGGGGTCTTCATCTTCGTTGATTGAATCTTGTGCCCAGTTCACACCACGCACGTACTGGACGGCACGGCGGCGGGGAGCAACGTGCAACTCGATGTCACGGTGATCCATCGTTTGCGCCATGGTGGGCGGCGCGGCCCCGTGGAGCAACTCGGCGGCACGACGTCGTGGTGAAGTGGAGTCTCAGCGGCGTGGTGGCAGCGGCATGGTGGTGTGGGGCTACTCGGCGGCACGGCGTCGTGGTGAAGTGGTGTCTAGAGTCTCACCTAAAAGCAGGGAATGGAGGGACTAAATGACGTGGTGCTACATCTAATGCCGCGAGGGAAACGAGGAGCCACGAGTGCCTGGGACAAGCTGCAAACGCCTGGGATGAAGTGGAGCCGCGAGTCCCATGGTTAGGCGTCTCCAATTTTTGGAATTTTTTTTTGGTAGGGCGCTCCCAATATTTGGACGGAGGGAGTATAAAATAAAAGTTCTGAAAGAGTATCTTGGTCTTCTAAGTAAGTTTTGATGGCAGATCGAATGAATTTGATATATTTGAATATACATGTCCCAATGGATTTTGTGTTTTGAATCAAAATTACAACATATGTTGTGTACATCTCAAGTCACTACATGACTGGAAATAATTTGTCAGTTGATTGTGGTACATTGACTAGGAGAGTTTCTTCATCAAAAGAGTTACTTCTACTCACGATGATCACATATGTGTTTGTATCTAAAAAACTTAATTGGGTTTTATGTCATCTCCAATCACACACAACCAACCATGCAATCATCTTAAGACGGATGATGAGATGAAAATTTGGGTAAAACCAAATTAGGCTTAAGTCCACAACTTAAGCATATACATCGGTTTTACCAATATCTAATGCTATTGGATGCTCATACCTATCAACAGTTGGTCATTTAATCCCCAAATACATGAACCATTATCCATTCCGACCCAATGAATAACTTTATTGAGTGATGTTAAGATTCCACTGAATCACTAACAAATTATCTATCAAGATAATAGAGCTTGTATTACTTGAATGCAAATAGGTTATGTGAGAGAAATATCATATTGCCCACGAAATGGTTTATCCTCATGTATTGTAATACATTTGAGAAATAACCAAATTGCAAAATAAACATGTGAGTGCTTCACTAGTTTATTCACAAAGTCTCAATCAATTTTCACATTTCAAGGGTGTAGAATTGGTATGCAATGACTTTGAAGTTTGCAAGTTTCAGGGGGAGTATCCTCATGAATTATAACCTATTCATGCATCATATTGTACTCTTTTCTTTTATGAGTTTTTCCTCACAAGATTTCTCATATAAAGTTTTTAATGAGACAATATAAATACAAGAATATGACATATCTTCTATTTTCCCCACTGAGGTTTTTAAAGAGGGTACTTTAAGACATAATATATCACCTCCCTCGCAAAGAGCTTTTAGAGATGATATAAAGACATACATTGCTTTCTAATATCTTGCAGATTTAAGATTGAGCAAATGATCATATATACTACATCATTTTCTCTTTATTTTTCCCAATGAGTTTAAAGGAGTTTTAGTGGCATATCCACATATATGTCTTATCTCATGTTTTCCCCATCGGAGTTTTTCTTGAGATAAACAAGACATGGATTACTCCTTAAACCTTGCAGGTTTATGATAGAGTAACTACTAGACAAACTATTCCTATTTTTCCAACAGGGTTTTTCAAAAGGAATTCAAGAACATATCAATCTTAAAATTGACTCAGGTCAAAGGGGGGGTGTTACAGAAGGTCTTTATTGACCCCCTCAATGGAGCACACCAAGAGGCAATACATCATGGGTTTAAGGCCATGAAACTACTCACTATAAGGAGAAATAACTGCCATGGTTAAGGAGTCTTATTGCTACCATTAGATGTAGAAGATCAAAAGATGACCACACTTAATGTTTATGTCATAAACTCCATCTTGTAATTTCCCTATATAAAGGGACCTTGAGACCAATGAGAAGATTGCTGAATTTACCAATACACTATTCACTTGTCTCTACATTTTACATTATAACAGAATTAATGACACAACACTTAAATGTCTAATGAGTTATCAGGTGCATGAGCAGGTATAAAAAAAACTGGGATGACATGTAGCACTACTGGATGATCCTAAAAATAGGAAAGGAAATCTGAACAAGGCATACATTTGAAGACTAGGTTTATTTTTCGATTGAATGTGAGTTTAGAGTGTCACACTATTAAGAGGGATACATAACCTGCGGTCTTTCATTGAATAATGTGATCAAGATGATCTAACCTATGACGGAAGCCACCTTAGCACATGCACATCACATGTAAAACATATTAAATTGGTGTTGTTTTGAGAGCTTTGAAGTTTCCGCAAATCCGAAGGTTTTTGAATTTCTGAGCAAAATTTCGAATTCTCCAAAACTCTGGAAGTTCCAGATTTGCGGATACTCCAGAGGTTCCGGAATGCACTTTTTTCAGACAATGAACTCCAAATAAATGTCCAATCCGACATTTATTCGTCGTGATGTTCGTCGTCAGATCATCCACACTGCTATTGCTCTATAAGTTTACTCTAAAAGGAATATTCTAGCCACGTCAGCAAGAATCTTTATTCTACATCAACTTCTCCCGCACTCATGTTACTCTATATCCAACTAACATATATTTTATTCATCCACCTTCAACTACCATCTTCATTTAAAAATCATATTTTACCTCTTTAGGACTAAAATATGAGGCGATAAAAACTGTAGGGATTAGAATGTGAGAAATATATGTTATAGGGTCTAAGATACAAATATTGAAAATGAAAGGGGGGAAACAAAAAAATCATCCTTATCTCTCTCTCACGGTCTCTCTCGATGACTCGATCGATTGTCCCGTCCTCGGCGGAGAGGACGCTGCCGCTCGCTGTCGCCTACCTCTCCGGCGGCGTGCGCCACCTCCCTTCCTCGTTGACCTCTTCCTCCCTCCCTTCTCCGGCGGTCCCTCCCTTCCACGACAGCCTCTCCCTCCCTTCCCCGAGCGCGCCTTCACGATCAGCCTAGATCCGGGTGCGTGAGCCCCGGACCTGGTGGCCTGAGCCGGCGCTGCCACTGACAACGGCCGTGCAAGCCTCCGCCGGAGAGCAGCACTGCTGGCCGCCGAGGAACCGCCTCCTCTCCTTGACTACAGCTGTTTGCCATCAGCCTCTCTGACTGCTCCCTCTCCGGCTGGCGCCTCCACGAGCACCAGGAGGTCGTCGTGGCCGCTTGGCCCTGTTTTCGGAGCTCCAACGCACATCCCCTGCTCCCTCTGCGGCGGCGGACGACTCTCTCCTACTCCCTCCGGCGAGGTGGGGCACGGACGGCTCCCCGTGGTGGCCTCGTCCTCGTGCTGCAGGGGAGCCAGCGGAGACGCAGTTCGTCAGGCGGAGGCCGATAGCCGTCGCTCGTCCTCCCCATCTCCGGTGCCGCACCCTCTTCCCCCACCGCGGTGGGGCCTCCCTCCCTTTCCTGCTTCTTCCGTCTGTGCGCGCGAGAAAAGGAGCAGTTGGACTGCGGCGGCTGTGCCGTAAGGTTTTGTTTTACGCCGGGAGTGCCGCAAAGTTGCGGTTACGCTTGCGTGCCGTAACCTTTGCTGCACAGCGCTGCAGCAAAATTTTTGTCAAATGGTTATGCTACCTGCATGCCGCAGGGATGCCGCAATGCACTGCAGATGGTCTATCAGTGGTGGCGCTTCTAATTTTGGGGCTGTATTTATTGCATGGTCACCACATTTCTCTTCATTTCAGGGGTGCACCTACATGATTAGTCTGTTCGCTTGGCTAGTGGTTGGAAGCTGGTGTTGATTTATTATGAGAGAAAAATACTGGTGGTTAGTTGGTGGTTAGTGCTGATTTGGTGTGAAGAAAAATACCGCTATCCGATAGCTGCGAAAAAGACGTGATCATCATTGTTTTGGTGATGTACGTATATCCAGATCATATCTCTGTACCTGCTGCAGAATGGAACAGTATTAGGTCTTTCTTTCAACACAACAAGGAAAGAGTAACACATACTATTCACATGTCCACCCGGCGCCTGTCGCGCACACGAGAAGAACGCGCGACACGATGCCTCCGTGCACATGCATGATAGATGCCTCTCGGTACGATGAAGTTGATGCATTGTTTTTGCCTGACGGCCCGGCTATAATCTACAAATTCTCACGCGTCCTTCTGCTGGCCCACTGCTCATCAGCTCGTGCTGCTCTGCCTGACTCCTACACTGAACCTCCAGAATACTCGCTCCATTCTAAATTATCATAAATTATTAATCATTTTAACTTTTCTATATTAAATTTGAAAAGGCCAAAATGGTTAATTTGGAACGAAAGAAATTAAGTGTGAATATATGTAGGTGTTAGACCTGCATAAAAGAGCAATGATATCACCATAGGTGCCTTGTTGATATGCACATCACTTACCTTTGAAAGACATGTCATCAAACCTGAAGTTTGTTGGTCCCTGATGGGTAGGAGATACAACCAACCACAGAAGAAAACGGATCGGATATGAACTGATCATACATAAATACGAAGAAAATTATTTTTTTCTCAGATCGAATTCGGAGAATAGTGCCATGATGTGTCGAAGATTGACTCATCATATTCGAATAGAAATCTAACTACGAATATCCGAATACAGATACAGTACGAATATCGAATGCTCGGATCCAGATATGAGTTGAGTATCTGACCGCTAAACGGATGCTATCCGTACTATTTTCATCCCACGTCTACTGAACACCCAGGTCTTTACTTAGTTCTTATAAATACGTTGGCATGTGAGAGAACTTATTTCATCTGATGATGAAATGCATTCGATCACAACAATCATACATTCATGCCGCCTAACCCACAAAAAACAGAAAACTCTTGTTCTTTTAGTTGATCTTCATGTATCCAATTACAAAAGGAAAGGATATGTATTTGGTCCATTTCCATCCTTTACGTTTTATCGCCTACTATGTTTTGAGCCCTCTACTGGAACAACCGAACAAGAGGTAGCAGTACACATTCGATCAGTTTGTTCCATCAAACCGTTATTCATGATTTTGTCATATTTTCGTGCCCTAATGCTGATTTATTTATGTATGCCGAAATAATTAACCTGTCGTTACCAGAGAGTCCACAGATAGGTACTGAGCCATTTTCCCCTTCATTTTGTTACACCACAATTTGAGTCCAATCTCCATGACTCCATCACCCATATCAGTCACTAGCTATTTCAGGATCCCAACAGCCTTGTACGAGTCAATGGTGTCCCTGAGTGTCTCCTCGGCCGTCCTGAACTTCCACCCCAGCGCCTGCAGCCTCTTGGAGCTGACTCCTTTCTCGTCTTCCACCTGAACAAACTTCCTGGGGTGGTCGTCCAGCTTCAGGTCCGGGTGCAAGCTCCGGACGAGGCTGACTATCTCGGACACCTTCATCACGTGCGCGCTGCAGATGAGCCGCCGCCGGCAGCCGGACGCCTCGTCGGGGGTCGTCTCGGACACCAGGACCAGCGCCTCCACGACGTCGCGCACGTCCACCATGTTCCTCAGCTTCTCGTCGGTGTTCTCGCCTGTCAGGTAGGCGACGAGGCGCATGCTGGTGGTGTTCACCGTCGGCTGCAGCAGCGGACCCAGGACCCATGGCGGGCACACGGTGACCACGTCCATCGCCGCCGCCCCGGACTTGTCGGCGTACGCCAGTGCCTCGCGCTCGGCCAGCGTCTTAGAAAGGCAGTACCAATTCTGACAGAAACGGCGGCGACGAGTCGACGACGAACTCCCAAGTCAGAAGCGAGTCAAGACGGCTGGAAATTTGTGGCTGAACAAAGCAGCGAATTTTACGCCATGGATATATAGATGCAGCACTGGATCATCACGCACCTCGGTGGTTCTGCAGTAGTCCTCGTCGGACCAGCAATCCTCGTCGACGACGGCGCCGTCGGGGATCTTGGGGTTCATGATCACCGCGCCGACCGACGACACCACCACGACGCGGCGGGCGTTGGCCGCGTGGCTGGCCTTGAGCACGTTCTGCGTGCCGGTCACCGCCGGAGCAAGGATCTCCACCTGTGCACGTACGGCAGATCAGGCAGATGACTGCGAATCTGTGATTGCATTTCAACTGCTCTTACATACATCCGGGTTCGCTGGGTTGACGGCCGGGACGGGGCTGGCGACGTGGAAGACGCCCTCGCAGCCGCTGACGGCGGCCGCCACGCTGCCGTAGTCCAGGAGATCGGCCTTGAACAACCGCAGCCGCTCCCCGGCGCCGCCCAACGCCATCAGGTGCGCGTTCTTGGGATCATCTGCAGCATATGTATCGCAGATTACCTATTTGATCCGATTGATGCTGTAGCAAATCGATCGATCCGGAGACAGTGGAGAATTCGATTAAGAAATGAATCAGACCAGTCCAGATCAGAGAGATTCAAAAGCTTACTCGGATCGCGAACAGTGCCATGCACGAGGTAGTCGCCTCTGGAGAGAAGGAGCTGCACGAGCCAGGAGGCGATGAAGCCCCCGGCGCCCGTCACGCACACCGTCTTCGTCTTCGTCTTCCCGGCGCCGCCGCTGATGAAGTCGTCCATGGCCTCGGTCTCGGTCCCTATCTTCTTGTTGCCGGTGTACACCGCCTCTAGCTTTATAGCAGCGCACGCACGGCGCCTGCCGCACGTGGCGCAGTGGCCCTGACAAGTGGAGCTTGGTTCCAGTTCAGAGCCAGACACACGGCCTTGCCCGTTGCCACTCGTGTGCGTCGTACTCGCCGCCTGACGCCCACGCCTCCCATGCTCAGCCCACTGTGACACTGTAGGCCCATGCAACGGCCCAATCAACTCATCTTCATCCTGACAACCCCTCTCACGGCGTCAAGCGAATTTTTTATATATATTTTTTTGTTGAATTCCGAAAAATAAATGACGCCGTGGGTACGGCGGCAGGATAGTAGGTCTGGCGGCACGTCCGTGTGGCACGGCGGCAGCGTCCTAGTGCCGTGCCACACGGCGGGAGGGGCCTGCCGCCGTGCCACACGGCGATAACACCCTTTTTAATTTTTTGAGATTTTTTCATTTTGTAAAACACTTTTTTCATTTTTTTAAAAACAAAAAAAATGATAAATTTAAACATAATCACAACACAAATTGGCATATATAAAAGAAAAGATTATAATCAACGAGTAGATGCAAAATAGTTTATACAAGATCATGATCAAAGTACTACTGTGACAGAAAACACTAATACATCTAAATCCGTCGGCTCCTCTTCGGCCTAACAGCTCTAGCACCAGCCCTGGTGTGGTCCCGGGCGTACGTCAAGGGGTCAGGTGGCCTGATGACCCGGGGTCCGAGCTCGTCGGGAGACGGTGTCGCCATGGCCGCCTGCGACGAGCCTGCAACAGCCGGTGTCGCTCCGCCCGCCGGCGACGACCCTGCACCAGCCGATGTCGCTCCGCCCGCCGGGCCTGCCTCTGTTACTCCGCCGACCGCCTGGGACGATCGAAAAGGCAGTTGTGTCTCCTGCGTCCCAAGAGGCGGCGCCTGTGTGAACTGTGACGCGCCTAGCTCCTCGACGTCCGTCGCATCCATGGGCGCGAGAAAGTCGTGGAACCTAAACTCATCCCACTCCAGCTGGTCGTCAGGGGACTCCATCGAGGTCGCGGTCGGGTCGAAACCTGCAACAAATAGTATTAGTTTTTCACGTATCGTACTTATCTAATTTTACTATAATAGTTAAGGTTGTTACCATGCTGGAAGATAGGTGCAGTGGACAAGGAAGGAATATCTGCCGTCGGAAAGACCGGCGGTCTAGGTGTCGTCGTCTCTGGCTGTGGAGCCCCGGTGAAACCTCCTAGTCCCGTCGGAAAGACCGGCGGTCTAGGTGCCGTCGTCTCCGGCTGTCGAGCCCCGGTGAAACCTCCTAGTCCCGTCGGAAAGACCGACGGTCGCCCTGTACGATTAAAATATAGTATAACAAAAACACACAACAACTCCGTGCATTAGTTGAAAAGAAGGTCCAGTGAAAGTACCTGAGCCGGGGGAAAACAAACGACCGCTGCACGTAGGTGTGCGGGCCCTGCGGCTGTGGCTGTTGCTGTGCCGTCGGAGCCGAGAAAGCAGCACGTGCAAAGGTGGAAGACGCCTGGTACGAACGAGCTGTCGAGGCGGAGCTCGAGGACGACGCTGGGTGGCGCGGAAGAAGAGGAATGTCCGCGGCCCCGACGTAGTTCACCACGGCGGTGTACCTCGTGGCAACATCGAGGATCCCGTCGTATGTGTGGCGGTGCTGCTGAGGTCCCTAGGTAAAACACGCCTCACTCGCGGCCGCTGCGATCCGCACGATCTCAGCAAGCGCGTCGTGCTGCACGAAATTAGTAGCACATGTTATAATGAATAGTAACATGAATTAAATATGATTGCAGTATCGTAGCTTACCGCTGTGTCGGTGGTCTGGTCTCGTCGCACCGGGTACGTGGCGTCCGGCAGTAGCCTGTCGTGGTCCGGGACCGGTGGCGGTGGCGGGGCAGCAGGGACGTACGTCACCCGCGTCCGCGTTCTCGGGAGGTACCACTTAAGGTACGCTACCCAGGCCGTGCCGTCGTGAAGGCGGTGCTCGGTGACGACGTTATCCTTATGCGCCGCGGATGCCCACTCGTCCACGTACGGCTGGAACCTGTCGACGAACGACGCCGCCGCAGACACGCCCTTACGCGTCCACCTAGCATAGATGAAACAAAAAATTATTTGCAACTGACTACTTGTAACGGAAAAAAAATTATAACTGGCTCATGGTAGCTCACCTATGCGCTGTGGGCGGTAGACGTGGCGCAACAGGTACATGCGACTCCTGGTAGAGGCCGAACTGCCTCATCACCCGGTGGACCGCGTACTCCTCGACGTAGACGTCGAACACCAATCGTCGCCGCATCATCCAGTACGCCTGGTCTCGCAAGCACAGCGACGAGCGACCCTGTGGTGCGCGGGCAGCGACCATGGCAGGAGTGTACGGCGTTCACCGGACTTGGGCATCGACCATCCGGTCGATCTGACCCACGAAGTTCTTGTACGCCTTCTTCGCCTGCTCCCCAGCCCAAACGTGTTGCACAGAACATGAAAAGTTAATTAAATCGAACTAAGGAACTCATTAAGCGAAGAAAACGATAAGGGAAGTCATTACCTTCCGGAGGCACCACAGAGAACCCATGGTGGGGAGGTCCGCTGAGTCGGTGTCAGCTGGTAGCAGCTCGTACTCCGAGAGGTCGGCTTTGGGCCGACCGATGTCGAACCGCTCATGGATCTACATCTGCAGCAGGAGAGGACAACCCAGGAGGATCCCCTCCCTACTCGCCGGCTTCGCCACGCCCGAACACAACCCCCTGTAGGTAGCGGCCAGAACAGCGCTGCCCCAGCTGATTTGGGGCATCTCGTCGAGGGGGAGTCGGCGATCCTCTGAGCCCAGGGGAGCAGGTACCTCGACACCGAGTCTCCCGCTGACTCGCAGAACATCACCCACCCGAACAGCCAGAGTAGGTACACCTCCAGAAACATGTCCGACGTCTGGTCCTCGGCCTCGTCCGCCATGTAGTCAGCCTGCACACAAAGGTCCATCGTCACATTCGTTTAAAATGCATACAAACGTTGAAAATAAGAGTTAGAAGCACGTACGCTGAACTGCTGGATCCAAGTCCAGGTGGGACCGTGAGACTTGACGAAAGGCACGTACGGCTGAGGCGTGCCTGCCACGTCGCGGGGATGTCGATAGGCCCCATCGCCTCGCCAGCACACGGGAGTCCTCCCAAAAACGCGGCGTCCTCCAGACTGAGCGCCATCTCGCCCACGGAGAAGTGGAAGGTGTGCGTCTCTGGTCGCCACCGGTCCATAAACGCGGCGATCAGCGGGGCGTCATAGCTGAACCGCGTCAACCGCTCTGCCTGGGGAACATGAGCTCGTAGCTTGTCCCCCTGACCAACCACGCGAAAGGCAGAAGTCCTGCGCGTAGCCTGTAACAAAAAAATAAAAACAATTTACTTAACACAATTACTATTGTAAAGAAACAGAAATAAATATAACAAATGAATTACGTACTTCGGAATCCAGCGCTGGTGTATCGGCATCAACGTGCGGGTGGTCCGGCAACGTAAACTGCCGGGCGTCTGTCCAAGAACGGCCGAGACGTACGAGCGGTGGTGCCGGTCCACCGCCTCCTCGAACAACTCCGACCGTACGTACTCTAACAGTGCCTGAGCCATAACTGCAAAAAAAACACATTTTAATTAATTAGTTGAATTATATCAATTTAAACAAACTATTTAAATTATAACCATTTTCTACAAATTTTATATCAATTTAAATGAATTATATGAATTAAAACTATTTTCTAAGAATTTTATATCAATTTAATCCAATTATTTGAATTATAACCATTTTTTAGGAATTTGAAATCAATTTAAACGAATTATTTGAATTATAACTATTTTCTACGAATTTTATATCAATTTAAACGAATTATGTGAATTAAAACTATTTTATAAGAATTTTATATCAATTTAATCCAATTATTTGAATTATAACTATTTTTAGAAATTTTATATCAATTTAAACGAATTATTTGAATTATAACTATTTTCTACGAATTTTATATCAAATTAAACGAATTATGTGAATTACAACTATTTTCTAAGAATTTTATGTCAATTTAATCTAATTATTTGAATTATAACCATTTTTTAGGAATTTTATATCAATTTAAATGAATTATTTGAATTATAACTATTTTCTAAGAATTTTATATCGAGTTAATCAAATTATTTGAATTATAATTACTTTCTTGGAATTTTATGTCAATTTAATCTAATTATTCGAATTAAAACTATTTTCTACTAAATTTATATGAATTTAAACAAAATTTGATAATTATAACCATTTTCTACAAATTTTATAACAATTTAAACAAATTTTATGAATTATAACTATTTTCTATGAATTTTATTTGAATTATAACTATTTCTAAAATTTCTAAACTAAGTTAACTAAACTACACTAACTAAACTAAACTAACTAACTACACTAACTACCTAACTAACTAAACTACACTAAAGTTAGAAACATACCTGAGTCAAAAGTGCTCCGAAGGGTTGAAAACCGAAGATTTAGTAGGAGAGAGGGAAGGAGGGGCTGGCGGCAGCCGCCGACCCCTTATATAGGGGTGAGCCTGCCGCCGTGGGGTACGGCGGTAGGGTTCCTGCCGCCGTGTGATACGGCGGTAGGAAACTGACCCCACAGCCAGTCCCCCGACTGTTGGCGGCACCCCTGCCGCCGTGCCACACGGCGGTAGGAGTCCATGCCGCCGTGTGGTACGGCGGCAGTGGTATATTTTTCATAAAATTTGTTTGCGTCATTTATTTTTCGGAAATCAACGAAAAAAATATTAAAAAAAATATTCGCGTCATGCCCTTATCTCCTCCCTTGACGACTTCGTGTCTCCAAAAGTTTTCAAAATTTTCACATTGCAGACCGTGTTACCTCTCACAGAATACGTTTTTCAATGCAAAATTTTACTACTTTCATCAAAAATTTCGTCAACTAAACGGGGCTTAAGAATACTACGGAAACTGAGGATTTGCCGTGTGTCCGATACACATTCGGCAAAAGGTCAAATACTTTCGGCATTGTAGCAATGATAGATAGCCCATGGGAGTACAAGTGTTGAAACTATACAAGGTATTGCATGAGAAGGTGCCTACACGTACGAGCCGCATTTGCATCAGTATATGTTCAATCGTATTTGCACTTGCACTTGCAGAAATGAAAATACGAAAGTGCCTAGTTCCTCTAAAACCACCATTGTCTCGTTTCGTCCGCGGAATTAAAATAAGCTGAAATATTGAATTGACAAAGTGTAGTTATCAACTCCTGATCAAACAACATCATCTTCTAGGCCTAGTAGTATGTGGTGTGATCAACCACCTAGCTTTCTTTTACCCTCACTGTTAAGTGATTGTAACCTCCTTCAAGTTTGAATGAAAGCTATGTTCCAAAAAAAAAAAAAAAAACGGCTGGAAACACGAGATGTTTGCTTGATCCCTACTCGTAGCTTTCTTTCCAATGTGTCTGTGCGGGCGGAGGAAAAAGACAGGGAACAACATAACCGGGCCGTTTCTGAGCTAAATGGGCCGCTACGCCGCTCGAAACACCCCAAAACATCAACGCGTTTAGGCACGAGCAGCAAGCAGTTGAAAACTTGAAAGTCCTGATTTCGTCTTAAAAAGGAAAATATTTAAACCTTGCATTTCATCAGCTTCAAAAGTAAGGATTATACTGTATTATACATTCCAAACTAGGGCGCTGCGAAGTAACTATAGCGCCATATTACACCGACAAACTTTGTCCGATCCCTTTTGATTTTTCAGATTGCCCATTTGAATTCTCAAGTGAAGGATGTACAGGACAGGGCGCTGCTCTGCTTGTTCAATCCAGGACGCCTGCCGCCCTGAAGGATTCGACGCTATCCCTGAGGGTCTCCTCAAACGGCCTGACCTTCCACCCCAGCGCCTGCAGCTTCTTGGAGCTGAACAGAGGCTCATCGCCAACCTCCACGAACCTGCCATTAATTTGGTTTCGATCAAAATCCAGCATATGCAGCATCCTCAATTTAATTTTTTAAAAAGTTTCATCAGGCACTGATACCCTTTGATTTCCTAGTAGAAAGCCTACAAGATGCAGTTTTCAAATGTCCAGTTCCTTTCTATCTGAAAAACAGCAGCAGAGCAGAGGCTTACTTGGTGGCATGCTTGTAAGTCGGGTACCAGCTCTTCAGCAGCTCTACGACATCGAACACCTGCCTCGCGTGTGCGTCACAGATGTACCTCCCCGACGCCTCCGGAGCCTCGTACACCAGGAGCAGAGCGTCGGCGACGTCGCGGACGTCCACGAAGTTCCTCAGCTTCAGCTTCACCTCGCGGTCTGCTGCTTGCATAGAGAGAGGAAGAGATTCCAGATTTTCAGCTACAGCTTCCGGTTTTGGAGCACAGCAAAGTGAAGAATTCTAGTTACCTTTCAAGCAGTCGACTATGATGGAGCTGCTCGCGTTGACGGTGGACTGCAGCAAGGGCCCGATCACCAGGGACGGGCAGAGTGACACCACGTCCAGCCCGGTTGTCTTGGCGTAGTCGAACGCCTCCTGCTCTGCTAGTGTCTTGGAGAGGCAGTACCAGTTCTGGCAGAGTCAAGGGGCAGAACGAATCAAGTTAAAGGGGCTGTTTAGTTGCGTAAATATGTGCAAATGAATACTTCCTCCGTTCTTTTTTACTTAATGTTGCTTAGCTCAAATTTGAGCTACGGAGCCTCATATAAATCAGAACTGAGGTAGTAGTACATTAAGGTAAAAAGTTGTGAAAATACGCATTAGGATGCGTGTGAGAGAAAATATGACTCGATGTGACGGTAAACAACACATTAGAGAGGAAAGTGCATTAGGTATACAAAAGCTAAGCATAAGCTATCAATTACTACATATCATCCCTGTCGCTTTCTGTTGCTCGACAGCAATGACAACATGGTGTTTTTTAGGATCACCTGGGTGGATCTGCAGAATTCGGCATCAGACCAGGAAGCTTCGTCCATGGCCTCGCTCTGCGGCCAGGCGGGATTCACCATCACGGCCGCGACGGACGACACCACGACGACCCTCTTGACCTTGGCCTCGGAGCACGCCTTGAGGACGTTCATGGTGCCCGTCACGGCGGGGGCGAGCACCTCGACCTGCAGCAAGTGGTTGGTTTCGGGTGAGCATGGAGATGCGAGGAAACAATCGAGATGAAGGGAAAGCAGAGCATCCGGAAGGGCGAGGTGAGGTGAGGTTGCCTCGGGGTCGGTGATGGCGTAGGGGACCGGGGAGGCGACGTGGAAGACGCCGTCGCAGCCGGCGACGGCCGCCGCCACGGCGCCGTAGTCCAGCAGGTCGGCCCTGAACAGCCGCAGCCGCTCCGCCGCGCCGTCCAGCGCCGCCAGGTGCGCGTTCTTGGCGTCCCCTGCGCGGCGCCACAGATCATCCACATGATATTATGCACGTACGCCGGCGAATTCCCCAAGAACAAGAAGGCGAACGAAGATTTCGCCGGAGGGTGATGCCAGGGAGAAGAAAGCTGATTACCCGGATCGCGGACGGTGCCGTGGACCGTGTACCGGCCCGCGGCGAGGAGGCGCTCGACGAGCCACGAGGCCACGAAGCCCCCGGCGCCGGTCACGCACAACGCCGCTGCCGTCCTCCCCGCCGCGCCTTCCATCGGTACGGTGTCACGCTCACGACGTCGGCCTCGTCTTCTGTGGAGCACGGCTGATTTGGGAGATATTCTGCTCGTGCAAATTGTGGCAGTTGACTATTTGGTGCTAGTGTTGAAGTCTCGAACTACGGAGTTGGATAGGGAAGAGGAGTGGATCCTATATGCACACTGTACTTTGAACCTGTTCGGCTGGTAGATTGAATAGTGTTTAGCTGGTAGATTAAATAGTGTTGTGTGAGAGAAAATAAGTCGTAATAAGTCGAGATAAGCCGAGTGAAGATCAACCGAACAACCTTTTGTGGGCATGCACAAGGTGGAGCCCCTGGCCATTTTCACCTTCTCATCGGCGTGTTTGGGGGTGCTAACACTATTCACACTATGTATCATTTGTATTCTTCTTCAAAATAGATTATACCGCCCTGATCAGGAGATTTTTTTCTTTATTTCTCCTCCCTCACTTATCTTCTTTATATCTTTACTCCATACCAACTACTTCTTGTGGGGTCCACTTGTAACACTCTGCCCTCACTCTCCCTCCCTTTTTCTCCATGTCGGCTACTTGGCCTCGTCTCCTCCACCCGCCTGCACACCCTCCCATTCATATGTCCCCCGGCCACACTCTCCCCTCCTCAACGCCGGCCGCCGGTGTACCCTCCTCTCTCCCCAAGCACCCTGCGCCGGCGGCCTTCCTCCCTCCCAGCGACGGCGCGGGTGGAGCGGGTGCGCGGCGGCGAGCCCCTCCTCCCTCCCCGCGGCTTCGGATCCGGCGCGCTCCCTCCCCCCTCTCTCTTTTGGGTGCACGCGGAGGCCGGAGCACCCCCTCCCCTGCTACGCGCATCTGTTTGCCCCGCCCTCTGCTCTCCCCGGTGGAGCCACGACGGCGAGACGAGGAGAGCACAGCGGCCGGCTGGAGGGAGCTCCTCTGCTCCAGAGGCAGGAGCTCCCCGACGGCGTGGCGCAACAAGGGCGCACAACAGAGGCTCAGGCCGCCGCGTGCTCCCACTCCTCATCGCTGTCGACCTCGTGCAAAGCGACGTCCTCCTCCTTGGTCGACCTCGAGCAGGGGCAGGATTCGGAGATGGCGTTGCTGCTCGCAGTGGCCGCCGCAGCGGATCGAGAGGACACCTGCGCGACGCTTCGAGCTCGAGCGGAGGAGGAGGGTGAGTGCGGCGGCGCGCGGAGGCGGCGTTCTCGATCTGCGGAGGAGCATCGGCAGAGGCTCGCGCGAGATCTGCTTCCTCCTCTCCAGTCACGGCCCCACGCGCGGCCGCCGCCATCTCCGCCTTCCTCCTCTTCTCCATCCACTGCTCCGTCCCGCGCTCCCCGCGACTGCGACAAGTTCCCGGCAGCGGCTCCTCTTCCTGCTCCCTGCGATGGCTTCTCTTCTCCCTCTCCCTTCCTGAAGCCGGCGCGGAGTAACCAACCTCCCGCAGGCCCCACGCCACGTCATCGAAAGCGGGATGACGGCATTCCGCTGGATACAGCGGAACCTGGAGGCGACGGGAAAATCCCGTAGCTTCTAAAGTATTCTGCTGCAGGGCATTTCACAGCATTCATCTCTCCTCCAGTTGGTTTTCCCGTTCGCCGATGTGGGTAGTCTAACCGTGTAGACCCTGACCATTCTTTTTTGTTACCCAAGTTAGTAAAGAAAATATCTACCTATTTTTATATTTTTTATTTCAATTTCATTTAATTTGTTCTTACAGGAAGTCGAACTTACTGGGTGCTACTCAAAATTTTAAATCATAGCATGTCTTCATATAAATTCATATACTTGTTGCCGCCTATTACACGAACAAGCTTTGGTCCTTTTGGTGCTTGCATAGTTGCATTATACCCATCCCAGTGCTTCTCAAGATTAGGACGTACAAGACGTCGGTTTTGATTTTCCAAATGTGAAGGACACTATTTGGTCAATCCAGGGCACCTGCCTTCCTGTAGGACTCAACGCTGTCCTTGAGGGTCTCCTCCAGCGGCTTGCACTTCCAGCCCAGCGCCTGCAACTTCTTGGAATTAAATGAAGGCTCATCGCTCACATGGACGAAGCTGCAATTGGTTTTGGAACAAGATGCAGTACATCATCAGGTCACAGTGATCATGCTGTTTCAAAAAATTATCACGCCCCAAAAGAAATGAACGATTTGATGGACCAAACTTTTGCAAATCTAGCAGTTTGATATAATAATCCAAATTCATGATGAGCTTCAAGAACAGGCTTACTTGGTGGCATATTTGTATGCTGGGTACCAGCTCTTGAGTAGCTTTATGACTTCGGACACATGCTTTGGATGCGAATTGCAGATGTACCTCCCAGACGCCTCCGGTGTCTCATACACCAGGAGAAGAGCATGAGCGACATCGCGAACATCCACGAAGTTCCTGAGCTTCATTTTCACCAAACGATCTCCTGTATACAGAGAAAATGCAAACCACATCATGCACGGCTCAAATCGATCAACTAGCACCAGATGTGTTCGAAAACAGTTTAAGATTCAAGAGCAGAGAAAAGCAGTGTAACCTGTCACGAAATCAATTAGGACGGCGCTGCTCGCGTTCACTGTGGATTGCAGCAAGGGCCCGATCACCAGGGATGGGCAGAGTGTCACCACATCTAGTCCGGTTCTCTTGGCGTAGTTGAATGCTTCCAGCTCTGCCAGTGTCTTGGAAAGGCAATACCAGTTCTGGCACGGTAAAGATTGCAAGAAAACACAATCAGGATGAGTGAAAACTAATACATATATATTTACTTGCATGCACTTATATGCATAATCCTGAGTGCTTGACCAGTGAAATACTTGCTTAGGCACGCAATGTGCAAGGTAAAAGGTAGAATGGTGCAGCACAATACTGAATAAGCACTTGGGTTAACTGCTAAAATCCATTCTAAGACTATACGTGGAATGCCGACCTCTATTTTCCACCCAAATAAAGAATAGATTGTCGTTAGTGTGGCGGCCTTTTATTTCCTTTTTCAGGCTGTGTATATCTTGGTTATGCAGAGGTTGGGAGGCTTCAAGATTTTTGTATTAGCTCGATGTAACGATCTTGATTAATAAAATCTTCGCTTATCTAAATATTATTGAAAAGAAGAGAATAATAAAAAAGAACAAACACGACGAAAATATAAATAACAGCTGCGGGAGGGTGGATATGCACCACTGATGGAAACAACTAAAAACAACTAAAAACAAAGGTTTAATTTAAAGACAACGAACGAGGTGCAAACCAACCGCTCCGTGCAAATTGTGCAAACTTCTAATCTGGATCACATGATGTTGATCCAAGAGAGCGCATGTGATTAGGTAATTTTACACTTAACCACCCGCCCAAAATCACACATTTGCAAATATCCCCTCCCACCTCCTCCATGCGCCCTTTTGGATCAACATCATGTGATCCGGATTAAAAGTTTGCAAGTTTGCACGAAAAAGTTGGTTTGCACTAGATACAGCCACAATGCAATGGTTACTACGTGTAAAACTAAGTTTGATTACAATTTACAGCACACGGTAAAAAAAACCAGAAAGATAAATATTCCTTTCAACTCGCCTTGTTTAGTTCGTCGAGAAACTTGCAAAAACTTACTGTAGCAATTGTAAATCGAAGATTAGAAATACTAAACATTGGACGGAAAATCGCGAGACGAATCTATTAAGCCTAATTAATCAGTCATTAGAAATTGTTTATTGTAGCACGACATTATCTAATTGTGATCTAATTAGACTTAATAGATCCGTCTCGCAATTTCACTTGAAGTTATGAAATAGATTTTTTTATTAATTCACATTTAATTCTCCTAATTAGTGTCCGTAGATTTAATGTGACGAATGAATAGTGAAAAATTGTGGAACTAAACAAGGGTTTGTTTCAATAGAGGGATTAAGTTCAATCGGCCTTAATGTCACTGGCATGCATGAGTGGCTTACTATATGGAATTTTCCAGACGGGAATACATAGGGTCTCGAAGTTTTTGGTCACCTCAGTGTTTCTGCAGACCTCGACGTCAGACCAGCAACCTTCGTCCATGGCCTTGCCCTCGGGCCACGAAGGGTTCACCAGCACGGCGGAGAGAGACGACACCACGACGACCCTCTTGACCTTGGCCTCGGAGCACGCCTTGAGCACGTTCACGGTGCCCGCCACGGCGGGAGCGAGCAGCTCGGCCTGCAACAGCACACACGGACACACACGGTGTCTGACGAGATCGAACACACGAGATGGCGCATGGCGCGACACGATGCACATGGTGAAAGAAAATGTGAGACGTGATGACGAGGTACCTCGGGATCGGCGAGGGCGTAGTCGGGGACGGGGCACGCCACGTGGAACACGCCGTCGCAGCCGGCGACGGCCGCCGCCACGCTGCCGGAGTCCACAAGGTCGGCCCTGAACAGCCGCAGCCGGTCCGCCGCGCCGTCCAGCGCCGCCAGGTGCGCGTTCTTTGCGCCGCCTGCGCGCACAAGCAAATCGATCGTCGCGTCACAATGCTCTCAGCTCTAACTTTTATGTTCAGAGGCTGTGTGATCGAGAAATGTTACCGGGGTCGCGGACGGTGCCGTGGACGGTGTACCGGCCGGCGGCAAGGAGGCGCTGGACGAGCCATGAGCCTACGAAGCCCCCGGCGCCGGTCACGCACACCGTCGCCGTCGTCGCCATCCACCCCTGCCTTGGCCCACGCACGATCGATCGAGCTACACGTACGGCGGCGGCGATGTCTCAGCTGTGTGACTGTGCCTCAAGAGTTTACTGTTGAATTTTCTTTCTTTTATTAGTGTAGTATCCTGTAGATACTGATGACAATGAGCACAGCTGTACACACAACAACTTTTACTACAGCTTTTGTTTTTGGAGAGCATGCCTGAGCACGTGTTCCATAAGAGGAAAATGAACAGTACAGCAGCACGATTTCGGTGTCGAAACGCGGGATCCGACGGTCACAACACGACCCGAGCACCGCAAGAGAAGATCCAACGGCTGAGACCACTTGGATACATAGGAACCTCACAGAGGCATCAGATGGTTTGGACGTATGTAGTTGTGGTTGTACTCAAATGAACAGTACACACAAAAGGCTTTTTACAGTGGACCATACCACCTCATACCATTATTGAAAAATGATCAGTATGTAAGGATCCGACGGTTGAGATTAATTGTATACCACCACAGCTAGTACTAGTTGTATGTAGTGGTATACATAGGTGGTATGGTGATATGGGAGTATTGTTGGTAGTTTTTTCTCGGTGGCATAAGCGAAATATATGATTTCTTCATTTCAAATTTTTTTCATTTCCCTCTCGTGATATGGTCAAACTTTTTTTCAAATTTCAAACGAAAATTTTTATTTCAAATTTCGAAAATAATTTTTTTCAAAAATTTCAAAAACAACATTTTCATTTCAAATTTCAAGAACGACTTTTTGAAATTTCATTTCAAATTGTTTTCAAATTTCAAAAATGAAAATTTTCATTTCAAATTTCAAAAACAATTTTTTTCCAAAATTTTTCATTTCACTCTGGTGGTATGACCAAATGTTTTTCAAATTTTCATTTCAAATTTCAAAAACAATTTTTTTCAAATTTTTCTTGGTGGCATAAACGAAATTTATTTCTTGGTCCGATGTTGTAAAAATTACCTATTTACCCTTACAAAAATAGCTACATACTGCATACCACCACTTGGTGGTATGGTCCACCGTAAAAGAGCCCACACACAATGCATAATCTCTCTTTTGGAACTTGGCTCCAAATCTGGTGATGATGCGTTTGCTCAGCGATGATGCAAAAACATTGTTTGCAAGTTAATTGCAAGGTATTCACCTCGTGCAACTGCAAGTGCTCACTCTGGATAGAGATGGTGATCCTGTGGGCACCCTGCTCTGTGAGTACGAGAGAACACACCCTTCTTCGGCGTCGTCTCTGGAAAGGGCATGCCTGGGGATTACGAGAAACCGTCAGCAAAACTTGTGGTACACATCTTGCTGCACTGGCATCCAAGAAATAAAGTGCGAGAATTGCTCGGAAGCAATATGATACCTTTGCAGTTGTTTGCAGTTTGTTAGAGATGTTCCTTCCGATCCTCTTTTGCATTTGCTGAACAGCTCACTTGGGATAGATTGTTTCCTTACCTATCTAGATTGATGCTTTAGTTGATGGCTTGCTGCCTTAGGAAACAAACACTAACGGAGCGGTGAGTTCCTTTTTGGGGGCCGACGGCATGCTTGGCATGCGACCGCTTGAGTGAACTCCTACGGTAGAGCACACATGCAATTATTTTCCTCTGCTTGAATGAATGAGTTCTAACAATGTCACGGTAAATTTCTATCTCCCCTTTGCACCCTTCATCAATTCTCTTCCTTACCAGGGCGGCTAGATCGACTTCACCATCGATAGTAAAAAGAGTAACTTCAAACAATGATTAAAAAAACTTGAACAGTACAATTGATGAGAGAATTTTTGAATTGATGCATAAACCTCCCAATTCATTTGTGTTACTTCTATTTAAAATATGATTAACCAATAATCTTGAAAACAATGAACTATTTCAAAGAAACTTTGATTCAGTTAAGGAAAAAACTTACCTTTAGCTGTTGCAATATCTTGCTCTAGCGATGGTGCCTCCGGTCCATCAACACACGGTTGGTCTGTTGGTCGTGTGCCACCGCCACCTAGGTCCACCAATGCCACTCTTGGTCGGATTTTGACCATGATGAAATCATCTCGAGCACTTTGCCAAGAATTGGAGAAGGCAATGGGAAGGGGAATGTTTCTAGGGGAAGAACTATGGGCGCTTGCAAAGGAGGTCTATGTAGGAAATGGGTACCATTTCTTCCACTTTGCATATGCATCTGTTGGGTGCTTCTTATAGAGAAATATACGTATGTGTTAAGCAATGCCAATTGTCCCATCCGCTATCTTTTCGTAGGTGATAGGTAGCATTTCTTCCCCTTCGCACACACATCTATTGGGTGCTTCTTGTAGAGAAATATACATATGTGTTAAGTAATGTTGATTGTCCCATCCGCTATCTCTTCGTAGGATATGGGTAGCATTTCTTCCCCTTTTGTACACACATCTATTATACGTATGTGTTAAGCAATGTCAATTATTATCCCATTCGCTATCTCTTGTTTTGGTTGCTCTACATGGTATTAACCTAAACTTTTTTTTTGGAACCCTCGGTTGTCATCCTATCCATTTCCATGTGTGGATCTTCATCAACAAGCGTGTGTCAAGTGTTTGTAGGTTTTCCACTATAGGAGAGGTGACACCTCTCTCAACCAAGGTTGCCAAAATCCCGAATACTATGTGGTGTAGTATCTTTTGATACCAATCCCACCTAGTATCTTAATTTTCATAATATTCCAATCCTATTATCCAATTACATACGATCCCACCAGACGAAAGGTGATACCCTGATCCTATGATACTATGAAAATAATTCTCACAACTTTTCTAGGTACATTGATCTTATTATGCATCTAGACATAACCTACATTTAGGTACAATGAGATTTTTTTAATTGATGCAAAAACCTTCTAATTTTAATTTGGTGTTACTTTCTATTCAAAATAAGTTTAACAAATAATCCTAAAAACATTGAACAATTTCAAATAAACTTTGATTCAATTAGAAAAAAAACTTACCTGTAGCTGTTGCAATATCTTGCTCTAGCTAGCGACGGTGGATGCGGTCCATCCACAACCGTTGGTCGTGTACTCATGTGCCACCGTCACCTAGGTCCACGTCCACCAATGCCACGCTTGGTCAGTTTTGACCATGATGAAATCATCTTGAGAACTTTGCCAAGAATTGGAGAAGGCAACGGGAAGGTGAATGTTTCTAGGGGAAGAACTATATGGGCGCATGCAAAGGAGGCCTCCGTAGGAGATGGGCACCATTTTTTCCACTTTGCATAGGCGTTCGGTGCTTCTTAGTTCTTATAGAGAAATGTACGTATGTGTTAAGTAATGCCAATTGTCCCATCCGCTAGGAGATAGGTAGCATTCTTCCCCTTTGCACATGCATCTATTTGATGCTTCTTTTAGAGAAATATATGTATGTGTTAAGTAATATTGATTGTTGATTGTCCCATCGGCTATTTCTTCGTATGAGATGGGTAGGGTTTCTTCCCCTTTGTACACACACATCTATTATACATACTCCCTCCATCCTCAAATAGATGACGTTTAGGACAAGAAATTTAGTTCATTTTGAACTAAGTTTCTTATCCTAAATGTCATATATTTGGGGATGGAGGTAGTATGTGTTAAGCAATGTCAATTATTGTTCCATCCATTCCTTAATCTAAATAATTATTGTCCCATCTGCTATCTCTTGTTTTGGTTGCTCTACATGGTATTAACCTAGACTTTCTTCCTGCAATCCTCGGTTGCCATCTGATCCTATCCATTTCCATGTGCAGATCTCCATCAACAAGAGGGTTGCCAAGTTTTCTCAAGGTTTTCCACGTAGGAGAGGTGACACACCTCTCTCACCCAAGGTTGTCAGAATCCGTTACGTGTATGATAGTATTTTACGATACCGATCTCGCAATATATTTTAATTTTCACAGTATCCTGATCCTACTGTTCAATTCTATACAACTCTACCGGATGAGACGTATACTGATCCTACGATCCTATGAAAATATTATTTAAATAAGGTGGATGCAAATAGGGGTGGGCACTTTGAACCCGAAAACCGAACCGAACCGAACCCAAATAACCCGAATTGTCGGTCTATTCGGGGTTCGGGTTCGGTCCAGATAATTTTATAATTCGGAGTTCGGGTTCGGTTTCGGTTCCTATGGTCTATGACCCGAATAGACCGAATAACCCGAAATTCAATATAGTTACGTATTTGATGTTACAACTTTGTGTTTTAAACTATTTTAATTTCTTTTCATGCTCTATTCCTGGAGGACTTGCTTCCGTCGAGTAGTATTTAATTCCATAAACTTGAAATGAGTTGGGAATTTGAATTTCTACCATAGAGTTTTGAGAGGTGACGAGGATACCTATGAAAATTCGGGTAATTCGGTAGACCGAATAGACCGAACCGAAATAATCGGTCTATTCGGGTTCGGTTCCTATTATCCTTTTTAAAACTTCGGTCCTCACTTTTATAAAACCCGAAATTCCTAAACACCGAATAGACCGAACCGAAATGACCGAATAGACCGAATGCCCACCCCTAGATGCACAATAATATGAAAGTTTAATTTTGCAAAAGTCAATTAAATTTATAAAAACAAATATTTTAGACTTCAATTTATACAACATATTGCAAATGCTACATAAAAGTATGTACTTTTTAATTTGATAGCATATAGAATCCCAATACTACTCTTAGGAGCGAAGTTAACGGTGGAGGTGCGAGGTCAAAGCCCCTCCTAGGCTCCTCCTGGCCGGAATTTTATAGAAACCTCTACAAATTTGAGAAAGAAGAAGACAATAGGAGGCTGAAGGAAGAAAAGGGGAGGCTGAAGGAAGAAAAAGAGAACCCCTCTAGGCGAAACTTTGAGGCAAAAACTTTCCAACTGTACAATTTGTTGACAAGAAGCATCCAAAAGTTGTCTTTATCCTTGATCTGCCAGTGCAAAATGACGGACCTTGTCTTGAAAAACTTGCGCAGCAGGGAGACCCAATGTAATTTTGCTCATAATAGGAAATAGCTACATACACACACGATCAGATGGTACGATCAAGTTCTATACGACTATAACTTGTGTGTTATTTGTATTTAACTATTGATTCAATGTGAAATCTATTTCCTGCTTTTAAATTTGAGTTACCCGCAGCCTGATTGTGTCTAGCAGAACTTGGTACATTTCTGACCATGATAATACGTCATGTCTAGTCTACTTATTTGCCCCTGAACACTCAGATAAAACAGGCTGAAATGCAGTGCTAAACCTCTTGTTCCCTCGTGATTCCCTTATTCAATCCGTTACAAACAACACGTTCTGTTTCACTGTTTCCATGCATCAGAGAGAGATTGGACTGTTGGAGCTGCTTTTTCACTGTCCCTAAACATCATTATTTAGAAAGAGTTTGGAGGTAAGGTAACAGCAGATGAAACAGCTCCAATTCGATGCTCAATTCAGGAGGCCAAATGCTTTGTAGGATTCGACGCTGTCACGGAGGGTTTCCTCTATAGGCCTGAAGGTCCATCCTAGCTTCTGAGGTTTCTCTGAATTGTTCTCCTTGTTCTCTTCCACTTCCATAAAACTACAAAACATCAAAATACGGAAAGAATAAGTTCCAACCAAGTCAAGTCAAGTGAGAATAAAACTCGAAGGATAAACCATATAAACAAGAATTCAGTGACATTCGAGTTAAAATCCAAGGCTCCTAAATTGTTTGCATGCATCAAGTATTGAATCAGTATGAACGTCATTTTCCTATGTATTCATATTTTTTTTCGCGGTTACAGAATGAAGTGAAGGTGGTTACAAAAGGGGGTGATGGACTATAATAACAGTGGGATATTATTGTTCAACAAGGCTGCACGTTATCATCCTTCTCTTGTAGGTTATGTCGTCCACACGTGTTATAGATTGCAGATAAAAATCAGCTATTGAAGGGAGGGATGCAATTGTATGCTTACAGCTAGGACAAAACAACATTATTTCAGATGAGGCGACTTACCTTCTGGGATAAGGGTAAGTTGGATATAAGTTCTTCAATATGTTTATCATGTCAGAAACTTTTATTGTATGTGAACTGCAGATGTATCGTCCGGATGCCTCTGCCAGAAGAAGAGCATCAGCATTCAGCAACATCGCGAACATCCACAATTTTTCTGAGTTTATTTTCAACGGTGTCACGATCTCCTGCAGAAGAAATATATTTTAAAAGTAAGGTAAGCATCTAAATTATGTTGCTAAACTGAACAGCTTGATCTTAAGTAGATAAAGTACTTTCCAGCTATTGATTAATATGCTTTATGAATAATCAGAAACAAAAGATAGAGAAACACTGCTGAGTAAATTACCATTTTAATTATATAACTGGATCTAAACCAGTGGAAAACTAATATGACATGATAACCCCACCTTTTAAATAATTAAGGAGGATTTTACTGTTCGCGTTTACTGTAGACTGCATCAAGGGTCCAAGTACCAATGACAGGCAAATAGTTACAACATCCAGCCCTGTTTTTTCTGCATAAGCAAAGGCCTCACGTTCTGCCAGAGTTTTGGAAAGGTCATACCAATCCTGCAGGTAATTACAAAAATACTTTTTAGTCAAGCCTGACTGCCGGTCCAGGAAGTTTTCCATTAAACAAATGCAAGACCAGCAATACTTCCCATGGTTAGTACAGGGACATTACCCCCTCCAGGTCGAGTTTTTAGTACAGGGACATTATAATTATATGATACAACAGCAAACCAACTGTTAATTATAGGTTCCTTTATGGAAGGCCAACGGTAAAAATAAGAATACAAATCAAAAATAGTAAATTTCAGCATGTGGAAATAGCAGACAAGGGGTTCCGAGCCATGGTGCTTAACTGTATTTGAGACTACATCCCAGAAATAAAGCTGTATACTAATTAGTTCAGCCTCCAGTTTTGCAAAAAGAAAAAAGAAAAAGAAAAACTCAGAGAGGTTTAAACTGTCATGTAAGAAGTCAACTATGGCTGACAAGATAATTCTTGTTATATTATTTAGATATACATACATAAATGTTAGCAGGAGCAAAGACATTGCTTTACGAAGTAACAACTATATCACCTCATTCTTCCTGCGGTACTCCTCATCTGACCAGCTGTCTTCATCAAAGGCCTTGCCCTTAGGCCAGTTAGGATTATTGGACACAGCCGAAATAGAAGACACTACCACAACTCGCCCAACTTTCGCTTCATAGCAAGCCTTTAACACATTGGCAGTGCCTGTGACAGCAGGACCTATGACCTCCACCTGCAAATAAGATTTATTACACAAAATGCACAATGTATGTAACATGTCCTGTGAGCATAGGACCAGCTAAGCTAAAATGATGCACTGCAGATATAAGTTTGTAGAGAAACACCGACCCCAAAAGCAAGGAAGAAAGAAATAATGGTCAAAATATTGCACATCTCACATTTGTTTGTAGATATTCAATGAATTAGCATTTTTTCCTACAAATTAGAATTAATTTGAAGAAATTTCGAAAACTTACCTGGTTTATCGAACTAGATCTTTAAGAAAATCATGCATGTCAAATTTATATTTCACAGATAGCTTGGAGCCTTTGGCTGCGATGGCATTGGTTGCAACATAGAAAATAGCCACACTGAACCATATATAACCGCTTTATTAACCTCAAAAGGCTCACATTAATTACAAGCATCCTAAAATTCCCCATGAAAATAAAATATAAAATAGATGTCCGTGACAAATTCACCTCAGGGTTGGAGGAACGGCTAGAGGGAACAGGGCTAGCTACATGGAAGACACCCACACAGCCGGAAACTGCTGATGCAACGCTGTTGTAGTCCAACAAATCAGCTTTGAGAAGTTGCAACCTTTTCTCAGCACCTTCCAGCGCCTTGAGATGAGCATTCTTGCTAGCACTCCTGAATTTTTCTGCCCAAATGCTAAACGGAGAGGGCTCTCCATTTAGCGTTAAATGGAGAGCCCTCCGAGGTTACTTCCTGCGACACATAAGTTACTTCCTGTGACAAAAAGTTACTTCCCGAGATGTATAAGTTACTTCCCGCGACAAAAAGTTACTTCCCGCGACACATAAGTTACTTCTCGTGACAAAAAATTACTTCCTCCTGTGCGTTTCTTTCTGTTGAGGGAAGTAATTTTGTGTCGCAGGAAGTAACCTCGGAGGGCTCTCCATGTATGACTAAAAGTTACTTCCTCGTGTGTGCTTTTTCTGCTAAAGGAAGTAATTTTGTGTTGTAGGAAGTAACCTTGGAGGGCTCTCCGTGTAAGACTAAATGGAGAGCCCTCTCCGTTTAGTCACCTCCATTTTTCTGAGCCTGATGTCAGTGAGTGTTTTTTTCCCCTTTATTTTTTGTTTGTTCCAGGCTTTGTATTGAACTTTAACTTCTTTTGAATACAAAAATGTGCAGGCAATACTCCTAGTTCAGCATATTCTCTAGGGGAAAACATGTATGTAACTAAGACCTTTCTGAACTACGAACGCTAGAATCTTCAAATTCCTAAGTAAAGACTACTTAAAGTATAATCTTCCACCAATTCCTATGATTCCACTTCACCCTGATGAAAATATGTTACTCAAGTTTTTGCATATTTTGTTTTTGCATTTAAAAAATCTGAATCTTAAAAGGCTTCTTTCTACTCCCAAGAAAGATGCGATTCCACATTCCCAACGTCTCCCACTCCGCATCTGCTCGATACAAAGCCCGTGTTTGGTAGGGGGTGAAATTTTTTTTCACCCCTATTAAATGTTACTTTGACCACTAATTAAGAGTATTAAATAAAGTCAGTTGCAAAATTACCTTCGCAATCCCGAGCAAAATTGCGAGACGAACCTAATGAGGTCTTTGACCGCATGATTAGAGAGGTCTTTGACCGCATGATTAGAGCATGGTACTGTAGCAAATCGCTAATTAATTATGCTCATTAGATTCGTCGTGTAAAGTTGGACTTATCTGTGAAAAAGTTTTGCAAATAAACTTTATTTGGTAGTCCATGCGTGCAAGATTCTCTTTACATGAAATTTTTTTCCTCTGTAACCAAACACGGGCAAAAATCGAACTCCAATCTACGCGCATCTACCCATGTGGCCCGTGTACGGAGTATGTACGCAAGAACCGCCCGCCGGGCGCGCAGCCAAGAAACCTCGGGGGGGCGCGACGACCGACGATGGGGGCGGACGGAGGGGAGGTGGCTTAGACCATCCACACTCGTGTTCCTTCATTTTCTCCTTCAAAACAGAATATTCTGTCCTAGTCAGCAATATTCTCTCCTTCATATCCACTTCTCGCACACTCATCTTCCTTCATATTTCTTCTCCATCCCAACCACCACATATTTTATTTAACTATCTCTTTCTCTCCCCATTTCTTCTCCTCCCTTCATTTTCTCCTCCCCTCTGCTCCCCCGCTTACTCCCTCCTCTGCTCCTCAGTCTCCCCATCTTTTTCTCCCTTTCTCCATTGTCGGCGCAGCACAGGACCTGCGGGGCGGTCGGCACGGCCGACGGCGGCGAGTGGCGTGCCCTCTCCGCCCCTCGTCTTTGGCACCGGCCGGAGGGCCTCCCTCCCTCCGAAGCCCCACGCCCCTGCTTGGTCAGCAGCGGCGACGGCGGCCTCAAGGGCGGGCTGGGGACAGAGGAGCAGGCGGCCCCTCGAGCTCGTCCTCCTGCGGCCATGGCGGATCCGCCCACCCGCCCGTGCCTCCCCGACGAGGTCAGTTGCGGTGGCGGCTTGCGTGCTTGTCGTCCTCCGCAGCCATGGCGGCGGCGCGAGCATGGAGAACGGCGGAGGAGACGGATCCCGGGCGCGTGGGCCGCAGCAGGAGAAGAGGAACAGGCGAGGCTCGATTCGCGGTGGGCGGGCAGCCATCGCGGGATCTTGGAGGAGGAGGGGGATGGGCGCGGCGGATTCCGGCCGGCTCTTGAAGATGGAGGCGGCGGGCGGATGCGGCGGCCTCCCTCCCTGTGCGGTGGATCCAAGGCGCACCGTCTCCCTCATGGCTTGCCAGCGCGCCGCCCCCGCATTTTCCTCCTCCATGGCTTGCCGGCGTTGGGGCAGGGAGCAGGCAGCCATCCTGCTCCGTCGTCGCCGTCGCATGCCCTCGTTCGACTGGCTTCCGCCTCCTCCCCCTCGTATCCCGTTGCGCGCCTCTCCCCTTCCCCTGCTCTAGTGGTGCGGGGATCCGGCCGGTGGCGCGGGGATCCGGCTGGAGGCAAGGGCGGCAGGGAGCTCCTCGGCAACGGCAGCGGCGACGACCGGCATCAACAGCTCTTCGTCACCCAGCTCGTCGTCGTCGCGGCATCCAACATGGCGCGAGTTCGTTGGGGGCAGCGGCAACTGGTCGTGTGGTGGGGGCCGCGAGAGGGATCGTCTAGATCTCGAGGAACCGGGGGGCGACAGGATTTTCCCGTGCGCGTTCTCATCCCCCGCTGCAGGCGGTTTTCCTGGAAAAGCCTCCGGGAAACGGATGGCGCGGGGGATCCAGGAGACCGGTGCGGGTGGTCTTACCAGGGTCGCGCACGGTGCCGCGGACAGCGTAGTGGCCCCGGGAGAGGAGGAGCTTGACAAGCCATGACGCGACGAAGCCGCCCGCGCCGGTCACGCACACGCTCTTCGCCGCCGCCTCCATTGCTTCCAGTCTGGTTGCTCTCACTTGGAACTTGGGACAGGAGGGAAAGCAAAGGCAACCACCCTGTTCGTTTGGCTTATCAGCCACCAGCCAGCAGTACTTTTCTCTCAGAACAAACCAGCCACCAGCAACCAGCCAGCAGTACTTTTCTCTCAGAACAAATCAGCACTAGCCACCAGCCAAACGAACAGGGCTGAACTTCTAAACTCCGCGCTGCCGCATGCAGCCGAATAAGCGAACTTCCGAGTCCAACGGGCAACTACACGAGTCCAGAGAGGTCTAGGAGTATTTCTCCTTTTCAGGTTGTTTGTCACTGTCAGTGATTCTACCTCTTGCTGGAGTGATTCTACCCAATTCTAGTTTGGGCAAGGGTTCGTCCAAACTTTTGAGGTCGCAAATAAGTAAACAAATTGTAAATCTGACGAGTTTTGCATTAAATAAACAATCATAATTGGGGGGATTGCCAAATTGGGATCGTTTCAATGAGGCCGCAGAGTCAAATTTGTTGCCTATGCTTATAGAACGTATAATACATCCCAACTCCCAAACCATAGTCATCAGTGCAGAACATCCAGATATGAAACAGGCTGAAAATGCAATGCTGAACAAGTTCCATCGTGATTCACTTATTATTCAATCTTTTATTTTTGGAAACGTTATTCAATCCGTTACAGCCAACACGTTCTGTTTCACGGCTTACATGAATCAGAGAGGGACTGGGCTGTTGGAGATGCTCTCCCATTGTTTAGATTATTTCACGGCTCAATTCAGAGCCAGATGGATGCTCAGTTCAGAAAGCCAAATGCTCTGTAGGATTCGACGCTGTCACGGAGGGTTTCCTCTACAGGCCTGAAGGTCCATCCTAGCTTCTGAAGTTTCTCGAAACTGTATACTGAACTCTCTTCCACTTCCTCAAAGCTACAAAACATTGAAAACAGAAAAAATAAGTTCCAACCGTGTAAAACTGAAAGGAAGAGCAATATGAACAGGAATTCAGTGGTTCGCTAAAGCATTCAGAATTAAAACTCCAAGCTTCCTAAATTTTGTGTCACGAGTATTAAATCAACATGAACGTCCTATCCTGTTGTGTATAAATGGTGAGTTACACAACGAAAGTGAAGGAACTATCATAACATGATTTATTTTTTGAAATTTCATTATTTGACAAGTCAACTGCATGTTATCATCATTCTCTTGTTAGGTTATGCCTTCCATATGTATTATAGATGTGCAGATAAAAATTCAGCTGTTGAAGTTGAGAGAGATGGAACTGTTTGCTTACATGTAGGAAACAACAGATCCATTTTAGAGGAGGCGACTTACTTTTTGGGATAAGGGTAAGTTGGATACCAATTCTTCAATATATTTATCATATCAGAAACTTTTATTGGAGGTGAACTGCAGATGTATCGTCCAGATGCCTCTGGTTTTTCGTATGCCATAAGAAGAGCATCAGCAACATCGCGAACATCCACATTATTTCTGAGTCTATTTTCAACAGTCTCACGATCTCCTGCAGAAGAAATGCATTTACTTCCAAAAGAAAGATCTAAATGGCAATAAGTTGGTAAACTGAAATATTGATCCTAAGTAGATAAAGTAATTTTTTATTGATCAATATGCTTTGTGAATGAATAATCAGAAGAAAATGATAGACAAACACTGTTGGATAGATTAGCATTTTAATAATTTAAGTATATAAATAAAAAAACTAAGCAAGACAATAGAAAACAAAGATATCATATTGTTATACTTCTACTTCAAAAAAAAATGTTATACTACCTTAAGGAGGATTTTACTGCTCGAATTTACTGTAGGCTGCATTAATGGTCCAAGTACCAATGACGGGCAGATAGTTACAACATCCAGCCCCGTTTTTGCAGCATAAGCAAAAGCCTCAAGTTCTGCTCGAGTTTTGGAAAGGTAATACCAGTCCTGCAGGATGATGAAAGATTCTTAGACAAGCCACAGCAGGAGTTTATGATTAACAAACACAAAACGAGCCTTAGTTTCTTTGGGCTAGTACGAGGGTATATATGTTACAGCAAGCTAGAGTAACTGTTATTAATGACTACCTCCCTTCTAGAAGTGCAATGAGAAAAAGAACAGAATGCATGAAATGTAAATTTCAGCATGTGAAAATAGCAAACAAAGGGTTCCATACTATATGGTGGTTAACATTAAATTAAGAATGCATATACTGGATATAAAGCTCTACGAATCACTTTAACCTCCAATTTGGCTCAAATGGGTCTTGGACAAGTTAAAACTGTCAAGATGTCAACTGTGATAGGACATGATAATTCTTTACTTGCTATGCTATGTCAATATTTACACAAGAATATTAGCACAGGCAAAGGCATTGCTTTACTAACAACTGTATCACCTGATTCTTCCTGCAGTACTCCTCATCTGACCAGCTGTTTTCATCGAAGGGCTTGCCCTTAGGCCAGTTAGGATTACTGGCCACAGCTGCAACTGATGACACCACCACAACTCGCCTTACTTTTGCCTCATAGCAAGCCCTTAACACATTGGTAGTGCCTGTTACAGCAGGACCTATGACCTCCGCCTGTAAATCAGTTTTATTACACAAAGTGCACAAAAGAGGGTAAACAATCATGCTACATGCTTATTTCTACGAATCAACAAAAAACTTACATGTATCTACAAAATAGCACTGAACAAACAAAAGAAATGCAATATGTAACAGGTTCCATGAGCAATAGGACCAGATAGCTAAGCTAAAATGAACCTGCAGAGCAGAAGTAATAAATCATTGCACTAATTAAGTTTGTAGGGAAACACAGATACAGAATGGTCAAAACATTGCACATCTCATACTTATTTATGGCGTTCAATGAATTAGTCTTTGTCATAAAAATTAGAATTAGTATTTGGAAGGAGTTCTGAAAAAATCCCTGGTTGACCAAACTAGATCTTAGGTAAATTACGCGTGTCAGTTCATCTTTCACAGAAATAACAGCGCTGAAGTACTGAACCATCTATAGCAGCTTTAATGTACCTCGAAACTTTGTAAAATAAACTAGATGTTCTTATAAAAATTCACCTCAGGGTTGGAGGACCGACCAGAGGGGACAGGGCTAGCTACATGGAAGACACCCTCACAACCGGCAACTGCTGAAGCAATGCTGTTGTAGTCCGACAAATCAGCTTTGAGAAGCTGCAACCTTTCCCCAGCACCTTCCAGCGCCTTGAGATGAGCATTCTTGCTAGCACCTAGAACATGCACAAGCTATATCTTAACACCTATATAACAAATTTCTTAATTCATGGTAGCAAAGCAAACCTCGGTGGGAACAAAGCAACATCTATTAGAACTAGTAAATCTAGAATCTTCCAGTTCGTACGGACTACTGAAGCTATAATTCCACAAATTCATATGATTCCTTCCCCCTCACCCTGAGGACAATTATTATCTCAAGTTCTCAACGAGGTAGTACCACATTACTTGTTTTTGCACAAGAAAAAAAAATCTGAATCTTAAAAAGGCTTCTTTCAACTGCCAAGAAAATGCAAAAAATCGAGTTCTATCCGCGCGAAGCTACCCCGTGCACGCAGGAATCGCCCGCCCGCGCCTGCAGCCAAGCAGAATCACCGGTGCGCGAGCGACGGACGTATGGAGGAGAGGTGGATCTGCGAGCCTTACCAGGGTCGCGCACGGTTCCGCGCACCACGTAGTGGCCTCGGGAGAGGAGGAGCTTGACGAGCCACGACGCGATGAAGCCGCCCGCGCCGGTCACGCACACGCTCTTCCCCGCCGCTTCCATTGCTCTTGCTTTGGTTGCTCTGTGGTCTCTGCTCCTGTAGTCCAAACTCCAAAGCCGTCTGGGCGCGGTGTCAGCTACGGAGTACTACTTTATTTTTTTTTCTATCTCACCCTTTTCCTCTTTTGCGGTTGGTGTGACAGTTTTTTTTTATTTCAACGAGTTTTGCGTGGACACTTCATTTTTCTGTTTTTAAAATGGACGGTCATTGGGTAAAGGTAGACTCTCCTTTCCTCAAAATTTAGGAAAAATACAAAAAAAAACACCACTATACATATTTAATTTTGTGATTTCTTCACAAAACATTTTGTTGCAAAGATCACGCACATACTTGATCAATTCACCATCAGTGCGTCTAGAACTATATATATATTCGCAATACTACGTGAAGATTCCAGCAAAATCGGCTATAACTATGAGAACCTAAACGCTGTCTCATCAAGTTTTTCTGTTTGTAAAAGCAAATTTGTTACGTGATGAATCATACTCCCTCCTGAGAGATATGGGTACCCATGAGTTCCGACCGGTCAGGGTCCCAGAGGTCACTAACATAGTGGACCCAGCGACCTTATCCACAACTCTGGTGACTCCGGGCGACCTTATCAAGAATCCTGGAAGATCCGCAGACCTTGGCGTGCAAGTCAAGACATAGAGCGCGGCGCGCCGCCTGTAGGCCTGAGTATCACAGGATACTCCTTGTAATCTGGAAGTATATCTTCCCATACTGTAACCGACCTGGACACAGGTCCACCGACCTTGGATGGAAACCCTAGCCCGTCCCCCCCTTATAAGGCGGTCTAGGGCTCCATTCAATGGCAGATCTCGATCCTCTCGCATAATCCACCACAACTGGACATAGGGTTTTACTCTCCGGAGGCCTGAACCAGTCTAAACCCTTTGTCTCCCCGTGTTCTTCGCCATACTCGCCTAGTTCCGAGTTCACCACGTGGACTACCACCAATGCTCTTAGGTCCCGATCCTCCATTAAACTGCAAACCTCTAGGATAACCCCCTAGCGGATCTGTCCAGGTCTCACCCCCTGACAGTTGGCGCGCCAGGTAGAGGTGATCGGGAACTCGCTGTGCAGCATGGTGGTCGGACTCGGCGTCCTCTTCGGTGACGACACGAAGAACTCCCTCACGGCGCGCAGAAATTTTTCCGACGACCCATCCACCCACACCTCCGATCCATTCGCGAGGTCGTCTCGTCCTCAAGCTAATTTTCCAAGGTCGGCGAGATTCGATCTACTCGAGTGTCGCCTCGTCACAGCAGTACGGCGTGCGTCCCGGTGACGTACTTCGATCGTCTCGTTGCGGCACCGCATACCGGCCAAGCACGGCGCGCCGGTCTCACCCTCTGACAGTTGGCGCGCCAGGTAGAGGTGATCGAGAACTCGCTGTGCAGCATGGTGGTCGGACTCGGCGTCCTCTTCGGTGACGACACGAAGAACTCCCTCACGACGCGCAGAAATTTTTCCGACGACCCATCCACCCACACCTCCGATCCATTCGCGAGGTCGTCTCGTCCTCAAGCTAATTTTCCAAGGTCGGCGAGATTCGATCTACTCGAGTGTCGCCTCGTCACAGCAGTACGGCGTGCGTCCCGGTGACGTACTTCGATCGTCTCGTTGCGGCACCGCATACCGGCCAAGCACGGCGCGCCTGGCGTCACACGCCTTCGGCGGCGGCGGTCTCACGGTCACCACGCGCGTACCGTCGTCGACATGATCTCTGCGATCATTATTGTTGCTCTGGCTGTAGTCATCTACAGCAAGGCTGCTGCCCAGGACAAGTTGATCTACCTGCGGCCGACGGAAAACCAATCTACAAGACATGTACAGGGAAGCTTTTCTTTATTCTTTTCCCCCTTTATTCTTTCTTTCCTCCGTGTCCGATCTGAAGTGCTCTTCGTTTTGATTGGATAGCTAACTCCTTCTAATCTATTATTTCCCCTACGTGATGTGTATGCATCGTTATCGACATGCTTAAATAATCAAGAGTGAAATGTACCGTAGGCACCTGAACTTGCAGCGTTGTGTCAAATAGGTCCATCAACTTAGAAACCAGACATCTAGCCCCTCGAACTTGCGAACCCGTTCGCCCCAGGTCTAATCCGGTTTTGCATGACGGTTTTGCATGGGCACTGTAGCGATGCTGATGTCAGCGATGACATCAGCACTTCTTAATTTGCGAAATTGATATCTTTTTATTCGGAGCTCCAAATATTGCAAATAATATATCAAATTTGATCGTCTCGACGAGCTCTTTGCAATGGTGTACTTCGTTTTGTTATTTGAGATAATTTTATTTAGTGTAAAATTAAATATTTCTATAAAATAACATACCTAATGGGCATTGTTGTTTTAATGAAAAACGCGCAACGGTGTGGTCTAAAAAAAGTTACAGGACGAAGAAACTGTATGCTACAAAAGCTAAATGGCCAATGCGTAGCTTCAAAAAGAAAGAAAAGGAAGAAACGCGAGCCTTGACTAGGGTTACCATTGGTGCGCCCGTCCTTTTTTTCTTGGGTACTACAGGAGTGGAAGCATGCATGCATGGGCACTGATCTGGCTGGACAGCATTGCGGTTGCGAGGAATTGAGGAAAGGCTCCTCGAGAGCTTGTCGCTGAGGGAGGAGCTAGCGTTGGAGAAAGTGCAGTGTCCGGCTAATCATGCCGTGCAGTATTCTAGATCCCGTGGAAGCCCTGCAGAATCGTGTGCAAAGATGCATGTTTCTGTTCTTGGGTTGTAGCCTTACGGGCTGGGTAGTCGTTTTATATAATAATATATCAATTATTTTATAGAAATATTTAATTTTACAATAAATAAAACTATCTCAAATAACAAAACGGAGTACACCAATGCAAAGAGCTCGTCGAGACGATCAAATTTGATATATTATTTACAATATTTGGAGCTCTGAATAAAAAATATCAATTTCGCAAATTAAGAAGTGCTGATGTCGTCGCAGACGTCAGCATCGCTACATTGCCCATGCAAAACCGTCATGCAAGCCATGCAAAACCGGGTTGGACCTGGGGTGAACGGGTTCGCAAGTTCGAGGGGCTAGATGTCTGGTTTCTAAGTTGATGGACCTATTTGACACAACGCTGCAAGTTCAGGTGCCCACGGTGCATTTCACTCAATAATCAAGCACCGATGATGGATAGGCCACGTTCCCACGTCCTGGCGGTCGTGCTGCTCCTGCAGCCGGCACAGCCACGCATCTGCATACAGCCATCTGCATGCGGCCGACGCAATCAATCTACAGAGCGTACTACGGATGACACATGGGTCAATCCCATGGCTTGATCCCACGACGACCTGCAGCACGACTTTCGAGACAACAGCCCGACCTGCTGTTCCACAACACCACACCGATCTCCTCGACGCCTTGAGTCCTCCCGGCGCGTACGTCGAGGACCAGTTCCTCCGGCCTCTTCAGCAGCTCGACCTCGACTCAATCTCAATCGGCACGAATCCAGCTCGCGTCGACGACTGCTTCTACAACTCGGTGCGGCATCAGCTCGCTCCGGCGACCTGTTGCATCGACGCGCACGGGACCGCCGACCTCCAACGGTGCATCGTCGACCTCTTCGACATCTCGAGCTCGCCACGTCGACCTCGACCACGGCGACGCACAAGCTAAGTGTTATTTGCAATTAATATTTTGACAGCTTCCATATGTTTCTTCGATAGTCTCTGTGACTTTCGCCGACCTGCTTTACATGTTTTTTCCTGCTTTATTTTCCCTCCCCCTTCGACACGCTCGGGGGCTTGGTCTAAAAGCCGGGCCCGACACGCTCGGGGGCTTGACTTTGCCAATCTAAGGGTCGTTAGACCTGGGGGGTTTAATTTACTTATGTGCATTCTTCCTTTAAATGTCTTTTACTCATTATGCGCATCCTTAAGTCGTGTGGTTGCGAGACCTTAGGTCCAAGACCCCCTGCCATACTACGACGGATATCTGCTTCAAGGTCTCCTGACCAAGTAACGACCTCCGGGTCTATCGCATCGCCTCCATGAGGTCGATAAGGCCCCGCTGCCTCCTAGGTCGCAACGACCCACAGTGATAAAATATCACACCAACGGCCCTGTGCTTAATAGCTCTACTACCCGTTGGCGACCTCCTGGCCATATAGCTCCTCCTTGAGGTGGCTAAGGTCCCGCTGCCTCCTAGGTCGCAACGACTCACAGTGATAAAATATCACACCAACAGCCCTGTGCTTAATGGCTCTACTGCCCATTGGCAGCCTCCTGGCCATGTAGCTCCTCCTTGAGGTGGCTAAGGCCCCGCTGCCTCCTAGGTCGCAACGACCCACAGTGATAAAATATCACACTAACGGCCCCGTGCTTAATGGCTCTACTGCCCGTTGGCGACCTCCTGGTCATGTAGCCCCTCCCTGAGGTCGCTAAGGCCTTACTGCCTTCTAGGTCGCGTAGACCTAGATTTTTCAGGCTGACTACCTGCGTTGTGCCATCGCACAACGGCCGTGACGATCCAGGTCGCCACGGACCATTCGTCGTTTCTTAAGGCCTCCTGAAAGTCGGCGTGCTAATACAGCCCAGTTGGGACCTTGGTAGTCATACCATTACCACCCGGGCGCCTCTACATCTACTCGGACACACCATTTGTCATACAAATGTGTATATAAAAGGCTTCAATAGCTGTAAGGACCTTGGCCCTTGGCCGTCGTCGTCCTCTTTAGGTCTACGCGGCTCCGTCGTCGCCCTCTCTAGGTCTACGGGCCTCCCGACGTCTCCGTCGTCGTCCACTTCAGGTCGCTAGGCCTCCCGGGGTCTCCATCGTCGCCCACTTCAGGTCGCCAGACCTCCCGGTGTCTCCGTCGTTGACTACTTCAGGTCGACAGACCTCCCGACGTCTCCGTCGTCATGCCCTACTTCAAGCCCCCATACCCTGCTTCAGCTAACATTTGCTTCAAGGTCTCTTGGCCACAGGACGACCTTCGGGTCCATCGCATCATCTTTACGAGGTCGACAAAAGCACCACTGCCTGCTAGGTCGCCTCAGCCTGCAGCGGTGGGTTCACACCCCGACTCCTAGACCCTGCTGCTTACTGGATCGCCTTAGCCCATATGGCTGGTTTATACCAACGGCTCCGCGCTTAATGGCTCCACTGCCCGTGGGAGGTATTGGCGCGCCTTTCCCCTACCTGACTGCATTCTGGAGCGTTTTTGTCTCTTGCGGGTGATAGCGACCCGTGCTTCGCCTGGGAGCCGGCCCGTGACCGTACAGTGCGCCCATGACTCAGGCTGTGTCAGCCCTGGCGTCTGATGACTTCTGCAAGATTTTGGATCTTTTGTCCTATTGGATTGGTCTCACAGAGCACAGTTTTGTTTCGCTGAGCAGAAGGCTGTAGGTTCGGACATTTATTTCTTTTTCGGAGCATCGAACCGGCCATTTTGGTCGCCTTACTGCTCGGAGGCTACTACACTAGTGCGTCTTGCGACGCCCTATCTTCCCTAGGTCGCCTCGACCTAATGGAAGCCTGCTTCCACTACTTCTCTGCTCGACCTACCTGCGGTGGGCATGGCGACCTTTCTGAAGGTCGCGACAGTTACTTCGTTACACCTGACCCAGGTCAGGTCGGCGGTTCTTCAAGGGCGACACCTTGTCTTCACTTCGACCTTCTGGCCCTTCGTCCCAGGAGCTCGACGTTTAACTTCGTGCGTGCATCGGAGGGCTTCTTTCTTTTTTGGATCCTCGTGCACCCTTCACGACCTCGACGGTGCCGCGCCTTCGCCACTCTTCGACACGACCTCGCCTCGGCCGCTACGCCTACACGTCGATCGGGGGCTTGAGAGACATGGGTAACCATGGATCCCCACCGGCCAGGGTCCCTGACAAGTGGACCCGACCTTCTAGAAGCCCCGCCGACCTGCAAAGTGGACCCAGCGACCTTATCCACAACTCCGACGACTCCGGGCGACCTTATCAAGAATCCCGGAAGATCCGCAGACCTTGACATGTAAGTCAAGACATAGGGCGCGGCGCGCCGCCTGTAGGCCCGAGTATCGCGGGATACTCCTTGTAATCCGGAAGTATATCTTCCCAGACTGTAACCGACCTGGACACAGGTCCACTGACCTTGGATGGAAATCCTAGCCCGTCCCCCATATAAGGCGGCTTAGGGCTCCATTCAAGGGCAGATCTTGATCTTCTCGCATAATCCATCACAACTGGACGTAGGGTTTTACTCTCCGGAAGCCTGAACCAGTCTAAACCCTTTGTCTCCTCGTGTTCTTCGCCATACTCGCCTAGTTTCGAGTTCACCACGTGGGCTACCACCTACGCTCTTAGGTCCCGATCCTCCATTAACCTGCAAACCTCTAGGGTAACCCCTAACGGATCTGTCCAGGTCTCACCCCCTGACACCTCCATACTAAAAAATACAAAATATTTTTGTTTATTTTAAGTCAAATTAGTCTGATCAATTTTCTATAGAATAGTACTAACATCTAACTAATTATACTTATTTGACATCGTAAATGTTATTACTGTTTCCTATAAAATTATTCAATCTTATAACAGTTTGACTTAGAATAAACTGTTATAGCAGAATGGTAAAGCGCTTCTTTACCGAGGTGCACTGCAAGCCATCCCCAAACTCAGACCCGTGGGTTCCAGCCCCTTGTATTACCGTTGTTGAATAAAAAAAATTAAACCCAATCTAGGAGGAACTAGATGGTTTTTCATTAAGAGGAAAATGAGGTGCGTAAATTCGTTCCCGATAGGGATCGAACTCAGGAGCGGTGGCTTCCACACCTGGAAAGCCCACCAAGCGCTTTTTCACCACAAGATAAAAATGTTTCGAGTTGTGGGAGCAGGGTTTGAGTTCTCACTTGTTAGACTGTCTCCAGCAACGTTACCCATCTGCATCGTGTATGAGGAAAGCAAACAGGAGAATCCCGTCGCTCAAATGAAGATGGCCTCCAGCAGACGACGCAATCCAGTCGCGCATCGGTGAAATCAGTTGCCTCCCGCGGTTCCTTTGCTTCTCCGCTCCACCACAGGCTACGAATCGAGGCAGGGCGCCGCCGGCGGGCCTCGCGACGGCGGCGGAGACGTGCCTGGGCGACTCCTCCCTCCCTCTTGCAGCGGTGCGCGACCTCCCGCGGGGGCGCGGCGGCCGGTGGGGCTCGGCTCAACCCCGACGGAAGCCATGGCCGGCTGCCACCGCAATCCACTCCACCACGCCTTCCCCCGCGACCGGCCGGACCTCCACCGCCGGATTGCTCCGCCTCCGCCGATCGAGCCCCGCAGGTCAACGCCGCCGGATCTGCGTCGCAGAGGTCCGGGCCCCGCCACGCGCCTACTCCGCCTAGCGCCGTCCGGGTCCCGCCGCCGGATCTAAGTCGCGGTGGTCCGGGGCCCGCCGCGCCCCTACTCCCGTCGCCGTCTGAATCGAGCGACGCCGGGGAGCCAGCGGCTCTCCCCACGGGCGGCGGCGGCCTCAAGCTCCTCCGCCGTCTTGCGCCCAGGGAAGGAGGCGGCGGGGGTGGTGGAGGCGGCGGGGTGGTGGTGGGCGGCCGCGGAAGGATGCGGCGTGGTGGTGGGCGGCCGAGGGGTGGAGGCGTGGAGAAGGGAAGAGGGCGTGCGGGATGGACGAGGCGGGGGTGGGAGGCGACGGTTGGTTTGCAGCGAGGAGCAGAACCCCCCAGGAATGCGCGTTGAAGGGGCAGCTACCGCAATTTGCAGCACCCGATCCAGCATCCGCTGGAGGCTGTACAGTGGCGTTTCGTTCTGCAATTTGCAGATGCAGCAGGGCATACAGATGCTGCTGGAGACAGTCTTAGCTGTCACAGTTTGGTTTGGACTTTGAAGAATGAAAGTCGTTTTGAGCATGCCCTCCTGCAATGGGCCATTAGGCATTTTAAGTTGTACAGGTTTGAAATGGATACAGGAAACATAGCTAGACTAAATTAGTTTCTAAGTAAATGTGATGAGCTGATCTAGCAATTTTCTAGTGTAGTGAGACGGGAGATTTTTTTTTAAAAAAAAAAGCTTTCAGGTTCACCGTAGATTGTAGCAGGGGTCCAATCACCAGGAATGGGCAGAGTACGTGTCACAGCATCAGTGCTTCGAAAATTAAGCTCTACTATACTGCTACTGTTTTGGCATGACCTGTGTAGTGTTCAATGCCCGTGTTTGGTTGAGTTGAAAAAAAATTTCATGAAAAGGGAATCTTGCACGCATGGAGTACCAAATGAAGTTTATTTGCAAAACCTTTTCACATATGAGTGTAACTTTGCATGACGATTCTAATGAGCATAATTAATTAGCGATTTGCTACAGTAATGCTACAGTAATCATGCTCTAATCATGCGGTCAAAGACCTCATTAGGTTCGTCTCGCGATTTTACTCGGGGTTGTGAAGATAGTTTTGAAACTAACTTTATTTAATACTCTTAATTAGTGGTCAAAGTAACATTTAATAGGGGTGAAAAATTTTTTATGGCAGAGTGTCACAGCATCAGTTTTTTATGGCGGAATAGCCAAATTCATTCCTCATCTTTACCCAAAAGCTCAATTCCATTTCTGAACTTTGAAATAGGTCAGTTTAGTCCCTAAACTTTGGTTTTGAGTCTAAATTCGTCCCTAAGCTGATGTGGCAGTCCATGTTGGCATATCCAGTCAGCAAAGCTTGTCCCTTTACATGAGATAAATCCATATCGTCATTATAGTATTGTCAAGTATATAAGTATACTGCCTGTAAATATATAGTAGTAAATAAATAAATCTTGTCCTGAGAAAATCTCAAAAAAATGTGCGAACACCAGGATTTAAACCCTGGTAAGTAACGTCCCACTAGACCGTCCTACCATTGAACTATAAGCCAATTTGCCACTGTCACTGTGTGTGTACCACAGACAGTACCAGAGCTGGCGACACTTTGCTTCTACTCTGCAGGGCCTTGGGCCCTAACAGGCACATTTGATTTCCCTAAACAGGCCTTGGGCCCTAACTCTGCAGATTGGGCCTGATGTGACCTATGTGTGTCATGCCAATCATCATCATCCATCATCAGACGAGGATTTTCAACGCAATGTTGAGTTTAAACTCTCCCCGTGACGGACTTTCACACAGTAGTAGGTTAGAGAGAGATCGCACGCAGGTGCCAACAATTTGTACTAACGCGTTTCTAAAAAAACAATTTGCAACGCGGACATCACAAGTCACATCGACCGTTTACTACTACTAGTTCAGTACTAGTACTGTACATAATCCTTGCATGCCCAGTGATCCAATTGGTCGGACGTTGATTTTGTCTCGGATTGATTCCGCTCGAATCGGCCGTACACCGAGATAACCTTTTGCTCTGCCCGCAGGCAGGAGTCGAGCACGCCCTCCAAAGCCGCCAGCTGCCGGAATCCCACAGCCCCAGGCGCCCAGCTCATCCTTCCTAGTCGTCGGCGCAAAGGATGCGGCGGCGAGCACACAGTAGACTAACTATAATCAACAAGGCTTAGCACCCCTGTGATGATAAGATTAGCGCCGCTTTTTTTTCTAATGGCCGGGCTCGCCTTTCGCCCCTGTCGGCTACTAATGATGCCTCCCTCCGGTGCCGCGCACATGGGCTCCCACCCCGGGCCACGGCACGGCGCCGCTCCCGGCCACTATAATACGCCGGCGAGCCGGGACACGTATGTAGGAGGAGGAGGATTAGCGCTGATGACGCGCGGGGTTTGTCGGCTTCTTCCAGCAATGGCGATCGGCAAAGAGAGGTAGGGCGGGGGCATGTTACTGCTGACCTGCCAGGCGCGAGCTCGAGGGTTTAAAATTAGCTGGATCCGGCGAAAGCGGCCGGGAAGCGGGACATGGATGAGCTGGCTGGTGTGGGAGGGAGAGGGAAAAGGGGGCGCTTGGCGTGGACTGGCCCTGGAGCCCGAGGAGGGAGACGAACCTGGATGCAATGCTAACTGGCTGGATCGATCGGCTTCAAGCAAAGTGATTAGTAATTTCAAAAAAAAAGCAAAGTGATTAGCTTTACTCGACAAATTAGATCAGTTGGCGAACCTGAGGAGGGGAAAGTGCATTGCCTGGAGAATATAGCGCCTAGATCGCACACACACGGCCGCTCTTGTAGAGAGGAACCACGGGTACCAATACCATGCATGCAACTACAAGTTGGACCAGTTTAATTTGGGGTCGACTGTACTTCCTATGTTCGTCTATAATGGTCCTACTAGGAGCGTCATTCTAAAATGTTTGTCCTCTCACATTATTTGTGATGATGATATGATTGTTGTTTTGTTTCCAAGAGGCTTTAAATACAAGTTACTCCAAATAATTTGGAGTATGAGTTTTTTTTTCTCAAAATGATAAAAAAAAACGGATGTGTGTAGAATATATGTAGCAAAAGCATCAATATCGGCGCCCAAGTACATGGATCCTTTTAGAGAAACATGACCTTAATACTAGAAGGTGTGCAAGGCATCAAAAGGTGTTGTTGACGCATTTCACCTCTGTACGACTCGGTAGACTCATCAATCTCTAGTTAGTCATCTTTCTTCTAGGTTAATTGTCCTCGTTACGGTTGTACCGTTGTGGAGTCAAGGTGCATACCGTGCATCTCCTTTCCTTCTTCGCCCTCGTTGATATGAACTTGAATCCCTAGCCACCGAAGTGGCATCAAACCAACCTTCACCGTACATCCTATAAGACATGCAAATCAGAAGATAAAAAAAGAGAAGAACTAGAAAACAGATCACAAGGGAGAAAACAAAAGGATTTGTAGTACCTTAGATATTTTCTATAAGATGTATTAGCACTAAATAAAGGAACTCATTAGGTTGTGTGTGTTGGGAGGGGAGGAGGGCATTTAAAGCCTCCTTTTACCACCACAAAATTGTATGAGAAAGGAGGAGGGCCAGAGTCTAGCAACTAACACAGGACATAACTAGAAACAATGTATTATTAGAGTAACTACAAACACAAGAGGTTGCTTATTGGCTTCCTGCATTATTCTCTCATGGGTTAGTCGGTCTCCAACTAGTGTGCATTCTTATTTATGGCATTCTTTCTTCAAAGGGCAACGTATGGCGGTGTGTTTCCAATCAAGCAGGGACGGAATCAAGAAAAAATTTATGAAGGGCTGAACTATAAAGCCATATCGACATAACACCACTATGACTTCTCAAAATAGACAAATGTAACAGTTTAAAGTAGTGTTATATAGTTATATATATTGAAACATCGATGAACGATGAAAATCACAAAATACATCATGAAAAATAAAGGTTGCAATTTATCCATACCAAAAGGTAAAAGGCAAAATCATGAAACTAAGGGACGACATGCGACAGTGACATCCATTGTTCATCTGAGGAAGCAACTTGCACCTGCAAATATTGGCATATAGATAATTGATTGGTCAAATATACATGGATCTCGAAATATTAGTTTAGAAGAGAATAGAGCATACCATTACTTTTTAGGGCAACTGCATACGACGTGGTTTCATCTCTTGAAACCACTTTTTGATCTTTTCGATATCAATCAGTCTAAATATCTCCTTTTCACAATAGCATATCATCAGGTCATTAAGCCATTCATCACCCATTTTATTTCGTAAATCTGTCTTTATAATGGACATGACTGAAAATATCCTCTCAACTGAAGTTGTTGCCACTAGTAGTATCAATGTTAGCTCAATGAGACGATAAACCAATTTATAAGAATTGCGCATACCAGTCTTGACCATAAGTTCAGCAACTTTTCCAAGTTCAGTGCATCCAAAAAAATCTGGAGTTCTTCTAGCACGGTTTACAAACTGTCTAAGTTGATTTGGCAAAAGAGAGAGGTCACCAATATGAAAATCCTCAGCATAAATTTCAGCAAGCCTCACAAGTTTGTCCACATCAAAATTAGAGAAGGAGTTTCTTGGGTTAAAGGCAGTCATACATACTAATAACTCTGAACTAATTTCACTGAACTGATGATTCAACTCAGTCAAGATGGCATCAATGGCGACAAGAAAAATCTCAACATGATAGTAATGCATGTTTGTTACATTTTGCTTTCTTCATCTAGATGTCCCTTTAACATTTATTTCTTTATCCATATCAGACACTTCAATCTCATTCTTCTCACATTTTTTTTCACTTTTTTGAGTAATGGCTCCCATCCATGTTCCCTCATATCCTGCAAGCTCTCTTTCACATCCGTGATCAAATGCATTGCTTCAACTATATCTTGATCCTTCCTTTGCAAAGCATGTGACAAAATATCTGTCATGCTCAACAATTCTATCATCAAATGCAAGATGAACACAAAATCAAAGCTCTCCATTTTTCCAATTAAACCTAAAGCTCCACCATTACATGTTGGTTTAATAGAATCTTTCTTCACTATCTCAAGAACATCTATGATAGCCTCCCACATCACCAAAATGCGAAGCAAAGTTTTAAGATGTGAACCCCATCTAGTATCTCCAGGCCTAGCTAGGCTGCTTTCTTGGTTTAAACCTTTTCCAGTCATAATCTCACCATTCTCAATCTTTTCTAGCAAAACATCATGGTGCTTTGCAAGCAAGGCATCCTTTCTCATACAAGATGCACCCACAGTGTTGACTATTAAAGGAACATAGTTAAAGAAATCTACAATGTCTGCACTAGAACTCGAAACGGCAACAACCACTAGTTGCAATTGATGAGCAAAACAATACACATAGAAAGCATAAATATTTTCATCACGAATCAATTTCGGCACCCCATTAAATTCCCCTCTCATATTAGAAGCTCCATCATACCCTTACTCACGAAGCATAGAGACAAGTTGTGACTTGAAAGCATACCGACCAAAGCTTCTTTCAATGCAATAGCTGTACAACTTTGAACATGCCGAAATCCAAGAAATCTCTCCACCACTTTCCCTTTATCATTCACAAACCTTCAATGGCACATTTGTTTGGGTTAGTGACTTAGTGTAATTGTAGAAATATAGACAAAAAGTTACAATTGTGGAGTACTAACCTTATAATGACTGTCATTTGCTCCCTTATCGATACTCGAGACTCATCTATAAGCACTGAGAATTTTTCTACCTCGAATCTCATCCATAATGACAGTTGTGACTTCCTCTGCACAAGCCTTTGCAAGGTCCTTTTGTATACAAGGAGATAACATCTTACAATTTTTAGAACCATTGTCATATGCATTCTTCACTATCTCAACTCTATCTTTATACCAGTCAATCATCTCGAGAAATGTACCCTTGTTGAGGGAAGTAGAACTCTCATCATCTCCACGAAAAGGTTGCCCTTATGATATGAGAAATCTTGCAACATCTAAACCAGATGTTAAACGAATCTCATATCATTTTTCTTCATCCGTGCTTACCTCAACTAATTTTTGAACCACACTTGTCTTTTGGTTCATAAAATCATCACAACTTAGCCTAGCCTCTGTATGAGTCTTGCAAACACTGTGCTTATTAAAATTATCCTTAGCTTTCTTCCAATTCACATAACCTTGATGTGCGAATACAGAACTCCCAAACTTTTCAGGCTTTGCGGAATTAAAGAAGAGATAACAATATAAGCAATAAGCTGCATCCTTGGACTCACTATACTCTAGCCAATCAAATTCATCAAACCAAGTCTTTTGAAATGATCTCCGTTCACCACCAATCCATTTATGAGGAAATTGAAATATCTGAGGTTGGGTTGGACCATTTAAGGCATATGCTCTCTTCAGTTGGTCTCTAATTTCAGATTCATAAGAATCAATTGGTTTGCAATTTCCAGGGTCTGCAGTTATGATTGAATGACTAAACTCTACCCTAGGTTTCTTTGGTTGACTTGTGCCCTCATTAGCATGTGGAGTACTTGAGCCATAATCACTCGGAAAGTAGTTGAACAGAGTTCTTTTCGACATACTGAAATTCTAAAAATTGAAATCTGCCATGAATCAAACATTCCATCATTCAATTACGGGTCACACTTTACTTCACAGATTTAGTTTTGTTGTAAAAAAATCACCTGCTGGTTGTTGTGGTGCTGCCTGCTGCTCGTGGGCTCGTGGCTGCCTGACGCCGTGCCGCTCGGCGCTCGCGGTTCACCCCTGAGTGTTGCACTGCCGCAGCCTGCGGCGTGCAGGCTTCCCGCCGGCTGGCACCCGCCCCGCCGCCCGCCAATACTCGCCTGGGCACGGAGCTGCGCCTGGGACTGGGAGACCGGAGGGAGGGACCGACCGACCGGAGAGGTGGAGAGCCGAAGACGACAAGAGACCGAGAGTTTGGGAGAGTCAGAGAGAGCCAGAGAGGATTGGGGTTGGGACGACCAGCGACGGGAGACGGCGCGAGGAGGCAGAGACGGGGAGGCGACGAGAGACGGCGGACAGGAACAGTCGAACTGGATAGAGCCAGATAGGGTTTTTTTTGTTGGGCTTTGGAGTTTGAGCTTAGGCAAAATTGTTGGCCCAATATACCAAAATACGTCTTGTGTATTTTTTCAGCCCCTCCTACTTGTATATACATGAGTAAAAATTGAGAAGGGGCTCCAGGGGGGCTCTACGTGCCGGCGCACCGTAGGGGGGCTCGAACCCCCTCCCCCCCCGGTTGCCTCCATCGCTGCAATCAAGTACAAAGGATGTCACAGTGTTCTCCGACTAGAGGCGTCAAACTCTTCGAAGGTTAATGAAATGTTCTTCAGATCATCTGCAAAAACTATTGATCTTGTCATTTCCTATTATGGGAGTTGTGCTCCTTATATTGTGTCCTTGTGTTGTATATCCATCCACATAGAAGAGTGAATTGATGAAACCCACTGAAATCGTCTTAATTTTGGCAATAATGCCACAATGCGAGACCGTATATATTACACTAGAGAGTTTATGGTATCAGAAGCTCTAGGTGTGAACTGATTCCCCTATGCGGATATTATCGCTTAGTGGAGAACCATAAAAATGTCGATATGAACTAGAATCCCTAGACCGAAGTGGCATCAACCCAACCTTCACCATACACCCTATAAGATATGCAAATTGGAAAATATAAAGAGAGAAGGACTCCCTGCTCATCGGGGATAGAACCAGGGAAACAAATTCGATGAAAAAACAAAAGGATTTGTAGTGCTTTAGATATTTTCAATATTACCACTAAATAAAGAAGTTGTACCATTAAAAGATTGCAACTTTAGATATATACTATTGCTAGGTCACTTACATGTGGGGTTCACATGAGTCAGTGACATGTGGAATCTAACTTTGCAATCTTTCAGTGGTATAGATCCAATTATTCTAATAAAGAAGCGCTCATCAGGTTGTATTTGTTAGGAGGGGAGGGGGTTGCCTAGTACTACAGCTAGGGGGGTCATGCTAGTACTAGCTTTTGTTTAGTGGTATTAGCTTCTTTATTTACCGGTATTAAAAGGAAACATTCAGGATCGGTTGATATAATCAACCAGTACTAATTTTCATTCCCACAAGCCTTGAGCTCTTTTTTTTCTTTTTTGTTCGTTTTCTTCTCTCGTTTTCTCGATCAAAAGGCACCTACCATGCTTTTACAAGAACATGTATCTCATAAGAATCACATTAATACATCACACAATCACAATCACATGAATATATCTCACAATCACACAATCTCGTAATCTTACAATCATAAGAAAATATCACAATTTCACAATCACGGTGAAAAACACCTCCTCACGATCAGAAATCTCACAACGCCTCCTTACCAGGTCGCCACAACAGTGCCCAGGGACGGAGGCCACCCGCAGCCAACTGAATGGATGGGGTCGTCGCACCCGACCTCCCGACTGAGGCCGCGTGCGTCTGCCACGCCTTCAAGATGGGGTTGTTGCGCCTCTGGTGCTCGTGCCCAGGCGAGCCCGCGGCTCTAACCGCCTTGACTCAGTCGGGGGAGGGGGCATGAGTCCCCCTACCTGCGGTACTAGCATCGTCTCTGCCGCTGCTAGCACAAAAACAGGACTATAAGGGCCTGTTTGGGAGGGCTCCGGCTCCTCTGGTGGAGCTGGAGCCGTTTTAGAAAACATTTGGCAAAACAGCTTCATACTAGTTTTTATGAATAGAAAGAAGAGGTGAAATGTCCAATATGCCCTTTGCTTTGTGACATGTTTATTTGTTTAATTATATATTTGTATTGAGTTTAAACCTTTAAGTCATGTGAAATAAATAAATAAATAGAAATATTGGTTAGCTAATAATAATTTGTCTTCTCTTTGTCCCCTGATTGCTTCAGGTTTTACAAACCTCTCTGTCCCCTTGCGCTCTGCGGCAGCCTTCGCTGATGGAAGGTTCTCCAGCCCCATCAACTTGGCAATCAGACTGAGCATCCTCACCTTTGAATCATCCTTCTCACCACTTGCAGCATTGCTCTTGGAATTGTTTGTGAGAGTAGTAAAGTTCAAAGATGAGCTTTGGTTTGATATGTAATTCTGAGAAAAGTTATGAGGAACGATCTGCATAAAAGCATCTGATGGGCTCCTTGCATTGTTAGCCTGCTCGGTCTCTGAATCATCATCAACGATCTCCACCAACCTTACAGAAGCAGAACTCGTTGAACGCGGCGTTGAGCTCTTCCAATTCTCCTTGCCCCCCTCCAGCAGCAAAACCTTCCAATTCTCCTTGCCCCACTCGGCATGGCTGGCCCTCCACCAAGTGTGCCGCCGCCGACACCGGGATGCCGGGCCCTGCAGCAAGGAAGCCTGTTGGGGCATCCGCTGGCAAGCTAGGCCATGTCGGGTCCAGGCCCCTCGCTCTTGGAGCTTGCAGCGCCGCTGTCGCGCCATGGCTGCCCGGCACAAATCCTCCCGCCCGCTGGGGGCCCTCCGGCCCATAGGGAAGCCTCCGCCGCCTCCGTTTCCCAGATCGTCTTCCTCTAGAGGGGATCCATTGATTTCGCCACTCGGAGGGGTCTCCCTGCGCGCCATCCCGGCAGGTCGCCGGAGGGGATTCATCCCGCAGCGCGTCGCCGCTAGGTTTCCACGAGAGAAGAGAGAGACAGATGGAGAGAGGAGGACCATGTGAGGAGGGTCGAGGGGAATCAATGTTGTTGTTTCTGGTGGTGGTAGGGACTGTAATTTCTTTGAAGTTTGATGGAGGAATGCTGGGGAGGCCTGGAGCTGGACGGAGCTGGTGTTTCGTGGCTCCGCCCGGGCAAAACTGCTCTAGTGAACGCGATTTCAGGGGCTTCAACCCTGGAGCTGTTGAGAAAAATACCGTTTAGGAGGGCTCTATCTGAAGCTGCTTTTGGAGTTGTGTGTGAAGCCCTCTCAAAAAGCTCCAAATAGTATATTGTGAGGGTGTGTTTAGTTTTTTCAATTCACCTCTCAATTCCCTTTTGACCCTTCACGTCGAGTCACATCTTTACCATTTTTTTCCAACTAAACACCCTAAATACAAATTTTAACTATTGTCTCATCTTTTCACCAATCACATCCTCTTTCTATGCATGCGGCCCAATGCACTATTCTCCTATCACATACTTACCATTTTTTTCCAAACTAACAAATTTCCCCTATTCATCCTCCTTTTCTCCACCTCATTCTCCAAACTAAAAACAACCTAACTTCAGGACTGTTTAGATTGTCAAATTAGGTGCGAATTGGTGATGGGATAGTGTATTAGACGTTGTGAGAGATGTGACTCGATGTGAGGAGTGAATAAAGAATTGAAGGTAAAATTGGTCAATCTAATAAACACCCCGCAGCGGATTGATTGTGTTATACTCATCGTATCATCATCAATCCAATGGAACAGTGTGCTGCCTACTAACCCCGGTCATCAGATTTCGGTGTGCACCGCAAATTGCTGCGGGCTGCCAGCTTAATAAAAGCATAATGTCTGGATCAATGAGTTGACTAAAGGGCCACTTGCCCCGGAGCATATAGTATTAGGGGCATGTTTAGTTGGCTGAAATTTAGCAAAAATTTTGCTACCTTTTCAACTCTCTCTCCATCACATCACATTAAATACACCAAAAGACATATGTTCGGAGCAGTAAATGTAGGTAAAAAAATTAACTAATCACACAGTTCTGTTGTACATCACGAGCCGAATCTTTTGAGCCTAGTTAGTTCATGATTAGACAATATTTACCACAAATAAACGAAACGTGCTACAGTGTACTACAAGAGTTCAAACAGTTAAAAGGCAAATTTTCCACCAACTAAACATGCCTAGGCAAGATAACCCTATTCTACGACCCCAGATTTGTTTTTATAAACCACGGGTAATAACAATCCGAATGCAGGGTCAGGTGCAGTGACACCGCCATGCATATGTTGCGGTGAAATAAAGCTTTGTTTAGCTCATGCTAGCCGGATCAGGCCAACCTTGTCAATCAAGAGCCAGTTGTAGCTATCCAAATGGCCAAGCTTATTTTATACCAAAGCTGCATAGCTGATGCCATGGCACGCAGGTTAAATCTCATCTGATCTCCATTACCATTCCTCGAAAGGAACAAAGCCGGATCCATGGGAACTGTCAAGTCCTGATAAACCATTAACATGTACTACTGCCATGACATGTAATTTTACTTCTTTTCTAAAATAAAAAAGTAAATTTACTTCCTTTACTGGCTCTTGCATTCTTGCTACGGTAACGAAGGCGAAACTACCAAACGGGGGTTCGGCCGGCGACCGGGGGCGTAGATAGTAACGGGGAGCCAGGACCGGGACGCCGCGGGGAAACGGGCGCGGGCGACGGGGGCGCGCGGGCGTTACAGATAGGCAGAGCCGCAGAGGGCGGCAACGAGCGCTGCAGCCTGCCTGCCTGCACCGCGCGCGACGACACGTTGTGACCCGGCGCGGAGGAGGGTGTCGAGCATCCGCGCGGCGCGTCCTCGCAGCGCTCCACCTGTCCGCGCCGTCACGAGGGGCTCCCATGCCCTTCCCGGCTTCTTGCGTCGCCTGCGCAAGGATACAATACAGACGGCGCAAAGGGCAAGCGGAACAGACGCACCAAACCTGCAAAGCCACAGCACTGCTCCGCTCACCCCTCTTCTCCTCTCTCTCTCTCTGACTCTCTCGGTCTCTCTCTATCCTATTCTTTCTAGATCCAAGAAGGGGAGGCAAGAAGAGCTGTAGGGGAACTGTAGAGATCAGCCAGTGGCGGATTCGGAGGCCAGTCGGAGGGTACGTGCATGGCCGCTAGCAGCAAGTGGTGGGAGCAGGCGGCACTCGACTTCCCGCCGCCGCAGCACCAGCACCAGCAGCCGCTGGATATGCCGGCGCTGGCCACGGCGCCGGCGGCGCCCGCGGCCACGGCCGCGGCGACCGGCGCCTCGCCGGAGGGAAAGCAGCAGCAGCAGCAGCCGGGCGCCATCGTGCCGCTGCGGAGGCCGCGGGGTCGGCCGCTGGGGTCCAAGAACAAGCCCAAACCGCCGGTGATCATCACGCGCGACAGCCCCGACGCGCTCCACTCCCACGTCCTCGAGGTGGCGCCGGGCGCCGACGTGTCCGCGTGCGTCGCCGAGTACGCGCGCCGCCGGGGCCGCGGCGTCTGCGTCATGGGCGCGTCGGGCGCCGTCGCGGACGTCGCCGTGCGCGGCGCCGCCGCGCCGCTCCGGGGCAGGTTCGAGCTCCTCTCCGTGACGGGCACCGTGCTGCCTCCCCCGGCGCCGCCCGAGGCGTCGGGCCTCGCCGTCCTGCTCTCCGCCGGGCAGGGCCAGGTCGTCGGCGGCTGCGTCGTGGGCCCGCTCGTCGCCGCCGGGCCCGTCACGGTCTTCGCCGCCACCTTCGCCAACGCCGTCTACGAGCGCCTCCCGCTCCCCGACGCCCCCGACGTCGACGTCAAGCCCGACCTCTCCACCGCTACCTCGGCGGGCCAGGAACTGCAGCCGCCGCAGCTGCCGTTGGCGCTGCCCTCCCAGCACCAACCTCCGGGCATGGGCGGCAACGGCGGCTACGCCGACCACCGCTCGCCGCCGCCGTACCCGTGGGGAGGCGGCGTGTGAGAGCCAGCAACCGATGCATCATCGTCGTTCTCGGCGTTCTTGGTTTTCTTGGTCCTAACATTGACTAGAGAACTAGGTTTTGTCAAGGGGGATTTCTGGGCTGATACTGCATGCAGCATGCAAGGAATTGATTCATTGGTGCCCTCCTTGGGCTCTTGTAATTTCTTTCTGCTTCGATTTGTGATTTTGTTGTGGGGAAAATGGAGTGATTTGACCACAAAGGAGCCGAAGCTTTTGTGCATCGACCATTAGATCAGCATGGTGCTTAATTAGTACATGAGGCAGGCCAGCCAAAGTGCTTTAATTCTGTGCTTAATTGAGGTGAGTGTTCTTGTGATCTTGTCCAATGGAGGTTGGTATTAGGCAAATCTTTGGAATTCATTTACTACTATATCACATTTTCTTCTCTTTGATTTGGTAGCTAGCATCGACTGCACATGTGATTAATGCTTTGATTCGCGTCGCTAGCTCAATGCATTATTTATGCTTCTATTTGGGCTTGCATTGTTTATGCTTCTAGCTTGTACATTTCTTGTTGATTATTTTGTTTGAACCAAATGCACTCATAGATATTAACATGTCTTAGTTCTCCAAATTAAAGTTCTTTATTTGGTTTTGCTATTTCAATTTCTTGTTAATGTATCCATTTGACATCTCTTTAATTTTTTCTACGCTAGCCTTTTCTCATGTTAGAGTAACACTAGTACTGCACTTTGTGATTAATTTTGTAACATGCATGTAGTACTCCGCTAGCCCAAAGCCTAGTTAGTGTGCTGCAGGTTACATGCCTGTCAGCTCGTATCCTTAGAATATCACATTTTAGAGCGTTCTTTAGAAGCAGGAATGACACAAACGAACCCTGTAGAAATGTGAACATAGAACAAAAGATTGGGAAAATGTACTAAGTAGGAATGCTGATTTGGATGGATTATAGGAAAAAAAACACGGAACGAGGATATGTGAAGATGAACTTTTAAGAATAATTTCTCTGGAACCTTGGGCCCTGTTTAGTTTCTCAAAAGTTCTCAAAATTTTCGCATTGCAGAACGTGTCACCTCTTACAGAATACGTTCTCAATGCAAAAATTTCACCACTTTCACCAGCGAGCCATCTCACATAAAATTCATAACTCATAAGGTTCCACTTCACTAGATTTTTGGATATTGTAGAGAGATCAATTTCTTTGAAACATTTTTAGAGGATTGAATGTTTCCGGTGGAGTTGAACTTCATGCAATTTTCCGGTCAACAAAACCTAATGGATTTTCTTACTACTTTGCTAGTATCGTATTTTTTTGTTTATAAAATCCTTCAAAAGTTTTTTTTACAAGCAACCTCTAATATCAATAACCTTAATATCTTTGGTCTATAGTATATAGTCAATAGTTTTCTTACTATAGTGTTTTTAGCATTTTTCAATTATCCTCCTGTCCTAGCCATCTTGTGAAGTTCCTTCTTGTTAACAAAATTACAGTTTCAAGTTTAGATCATCGAAATCTATCGGATTTATAGGGAATGTCGTTACGACATTACGTGTTTTAAATCTTCGGCTATGCCATTTTAGTAACAGGACTTATATGCTATAGCTTGCTTTTTTTGCACTAAATTGTTTACGGATATAAATTATTTCCCCTACCTTAAACTTCTATGTATGTCATCATGGTTGGAGATTTGAAACCTAGGACAACGAAAGTGTGTCGTAGGATCTAGCTTGTTGGCTTGGTTTTTCAACCATAATTAACAGTATAGTATTTTTCTCTCGCATCAAATCAACATCAATCATCTGTTCCAATCAGCTAGTCTGTTCTAATCATTCAGTAGTACTTTTCTCTCACAACAAATTGACAGTCTGTTCAGCTGGTTGGTGGTTGATGGTTCACGCTGATTTGTTCTGAGAGAAAAGTACCGCTGGCTGGTAGTTGGTGACTGATTTGTTTTGAGAGAATAGTACCACTGGCTAGTGGCTGATAAACCAAACGAACAGGGAGCGTCAATCATTTGTTCCAATCACTCAATAGCACTCTTCTCTCACAACAAATTGGTACCCGTCAGCTGTCACTGGTATAAACATTCTGCTAGCCCTGTCAATGCATTTAATTTGGGAAAAAAACGGAGAAAAACTTGAGAATTGTATCATGTCTTTGCTCGCTGAATTGCCAATTCTATCTGTCTTTTACAGTCTCGGGTGTGTTTAGAAATCCAACTTCCCCTAAAAGTCACTATGCAAAAAGAAGATTCTCCATCACATCAAACATCACATCAAAAATGACGACACATGCATGGAGTACTAAATATAGATGAAATCAAAAACTAATTACACAGTTTGGATGTACTTTGACCCTGTTTAGTTCCCAAATTTTTTCCCAACTACCCATCACATCAATCTTTGGACACTGATTAGGAGTATTAAATGTGGATTAATGACAAAATCCATTCCATAACCCCTACCTAATTTTTCGATACGAATCTAACGAGCCTAATTATGTCATGATTAGACAACGCCGTGCTACAGTAAACAATCTCTAATGATGGATTAATTATGCTTAATGGATTCGTCCCGCAATTTGCCGTCCATTCATGTAATTAGTTTTGTAATTAGTCTATATTTAATCCTCCTAATAGGCCTCCAAAGAGACCCCAAATTTTTTTTACTAAACAGGTTCTTTGCGAGACGAATCTTTTGAGCCTAGTTAGGCCATGGTAGGATAATATTTACCACAAACAAACGAAAAGTGCTACAGTGCTTTTCAGTTCGGAACAGTACTTTTCAGCCCAAAATTCGTGCAAAATTCAGAATTTTGCATCCCAAATTCAGGAACTAAACACACGGCTCGTCTCGTGTTGGGCTTCTACAGCAAAGCAGCACAATAGCATCGATGTGCAAAGAAGGTGCAGGCTGCCGCTGAAACTTCGAAAGTGGGCCCTGCATGCGCCTGCACACTCGGCACGCCATTCTTCCATTGCGCTTTTCTCTCTTTTTGAACTCTTTGACAGATCAGAGAAAAGAACGGGATCAACTGCTCCACAGTACGCTCCCACCCTCCTGTTTAGTTCGTGGAAAAATTTTGGAGAAAAATTTTGGGTTCCCTTCCAAGATCTATTAAGAGTATTAAATGTAGACTACTTACAAAACTAACTACACGAATGGACTAAAACTCGCGAGATGAATCCATTAAGCCTAATTAATCCGTCACTAGAGATTGGTTACTGTAGCATAACGTTGTCTAATCATGTCATAATTAGGCTCATTAGATTCGTCTTGAAAATTAAGGTAGGGGTCGTGGAATGAGTTTTCTCATTAATTCACATTTAATACTCCTAATTAGTGTCCGGAGATTGATGTGACGGGTAGTTAGTGAAAAAATCTGGAACTAAACAGCACCTTACAGTACAGGTCTCAAAGTGACGGCAGGGCTCGTTCGTTCCACAGATCGATCTAGCTATAACCACCAGAAAGCCCAAAGCTTTGCTTGGGTTTTGAGAGCGATTTGTGAGAGCTTTGGGCTTTTTGGCGAGGAGCGCAGGTCAAAAGTTGGCGAAGATGCCATCGCTGGGTCAAACGGAGAGTACAGGGAATCGAGTGTGCTCGTCGAGCACGAAAGGTAGCTGCAGCAGTAGTTATGGTGTCTGAATTTGTTTTGGTGTCAGGCTGTCACCCGCTGCAGCTGCGCCGCTGGGCTCGCCTCGCCATGGCATTGCCATGCCTGGGGCAGTGCAGCAGCTGTGCAGGGCTCGGAGCTAGGGAAGTGTTGAGGGAGCCAGAAGAGAGGCCCAGTGGGGGAAAGCTGGGGAGAGGAGAGGGGAGTGTCCATAAGATTTGATCCGGCACAGACCCCAGATTGACTGCGAGATGCTGCGGCTTTATCGAGCTATGGGTTCTCGCAGAGTTCCATGTACTGTGCATGGGCGCATGGCCCCTCCTCTTTGGCATGAAGAGCCTCTTTGGCTGCTGGGGTCCGGCTCCGGTCACAACTTCACCCGTAGCTCTGCTAAACATGTGCAAATGGAGCAACTTCATTCCTAGAGTCGCACATGAAGCTCAAAACGGCTTCCACAAAGGAGGCGGAGCCACGAAGATGTTGCTCTGTCTCTCCTTCCCGGTCTTGCTCCTGTAAAAAAATTGGAGTCCGTCGGCTCCAGTCACAACTCCACCGCAGCTCTGCCAAACGGGTGCAGATGGAGCAACTCCATCACTGGAGCCGCACATGAAGCCCAAAACGGTTTCCACAGAGGAGGCGGAGCCACAAAAACGTTGCTCCATCTCTCCTTCCCGGTCTTGCTCCTGTAAAAAAAACTGGAGTCAGTCGCTGGCGCTGCCCCTGCTCACCGCCGCTGGGGTCCGTCTCCGGCGCTGGAGGGGGTGCAAGGGCGTGGATTGCGAGCGGGCATCCGGTCGACGGCCGCTGCAGAGGCGCCACCCGCAGGGAGGAGGGCGGCCGGTGGCGGGCCCGAGGTGGCTGGCGGCGCAATGGAGAGCAGCACCGGCGGAAGGAGGAACCGCGACCGACGCTGCCGCCTGCGGGAGGAGGTGCGACCGAGGCTGCCGCCGGCGGGAGGAGGTGCGACTGAGGCTGCTGTCGAGGGAGGAGGCCGGGCGACGGCAACTGGATCCCGTGGCGCTACGGCGGTGGGAGCCCGAGGCGCGTCGCGGCGAGGCTAGGAGGTGGCAGCGGGAATCCATGGCGCAGAGGAGGAGACCGACGACGGCGAGAGAGATGGGGCAGGTCGCCGGAGCAGAGGTCGGGTGGCGGACGTGGAAGGAGGCTTACAGGAGGTGAGGGTGAATAGGTAAGAAGGAGAGGAGTAGAAAAAAAGGGAGAGGAAAAGAAAAAAAAGAAAAAAAGAAATGACAAATTTAGATATTTTACAACCTCAATCCAAAAGGTGGAGACGTTCAAACATTTTTCAAAACAGCTGCAGCTGTACTAAAAAAAGTCGGAATCGGAACTGTTTTTAGTCGGAGCCGAAGCCGTTTTTGAGGGTTTGGAACCCTGCCAAACAGACCCTACTCCTCGGAGCAGAGGAGGATCGTTGCAGTACAGCGCGCGCCATCGTGCTCCATTGTACGCTCTGTGCAGGCAGTGTCGCAGTGACCCTGTCCAGGGCTCGACTGTCGCAGCTCGGATTGCATGGCAGTGCCCAGTGGTGCCATGCGACATGAGACGACGACGACGACGACCACACGGCCGTAAGCCAGACAGAGGAATTGATGGATGCTCCAACACGACGACATGTCCGGGGGAGAATGCATTGGCGTCTTGGGCTCTTGGCGATGGGTTCGTTTGACCATGGCTTGCCAATGCCAAATGCTAGTCGGCCATCGAGACCTGCATCTGCCTGCCTCTGGCAGTGGCTGTGGACGCATCAAGTTCTTGACTGCTGCGTGCGCGTGTGCGGATTCGCAAGTAAGGGGTGTGTTTAGAAGCCTAAATTTTTTCAAAAAATATCTCATCATCTATCACATCCCATCATATCACCTCTTACTATTTATCTGACACTACAGTGTATTTTACATCAATTTTTGTTAGAATTGCCAAACTTTACCCAAATGTTTGGGCTCTAAACACACCCAAAGTTAATTTGTTGTCGGAAGGTGAAAACGGACGCTGACGAGATCGCTGAAGTGACCCGGGGCACCTTTTCTGGGCTTTTGGTCGGTGCAGGAGCCCTGGAGGCTGGAGCAAGATGAAGGTTTGGATTGATGGTGTTTATATTGATGGTTAAAATTTAGGGTCTGTTTGGTTGCAGGCTACACATCGTCCCGCCACCGACATCTCCGTCACGGAATAGTGATTTTCGTGGTGGGCGAAACGTCCGCCACGGGAGTGTGGCGAGGCGCGTGACAGGTGATGGTCACCAACCAAGCAGGTCTTTAGTTTCGTCATGTTCGGATGATCACTAGAAGAACTAATATAATACAAGTTAATTATAAAATTAATTGTACAAGCGTTTGTTAATTCGTGAGATGAATCTATTAATTAATATAAACGGAGCTAAACTTTAACCCTTGGAATCCAAATATCCGCATGTTAATCTACTGTCTGGTAGCTTGCCTTAATAAAGTACTTCGGATCGCCAAGACTGCCGGACAGTAGTCGAAGCTGCAACAGTAACTGCACTTGTTCTCTGAAAAAAAGTAGTGTGGCGTCTCGTTGCAGGGGGCACAGTACCACTCAGTGAAGGATGTATGAATAGATTTAGGGGGGTTTTGTTCTCTTTCTTCTTTCTCTAACATTTTCTTCTCTCATTCTTCTTCCTCAAATTTGTAAAGGATGCTTAGAGGGGTTCAATTGGATTTGCAACGGTAGGGGGGCTCGAGCCCTGACCGCCCCACCGCTGGATCCGTCCTTGGTACCACTACCGCAGTAGTGACCCCTTGACATAAAATTTTTGCATTTTGATCTTTTTGAGTAAGAATTCTACATTTAAACCTCTGGAGGAAAGAATCTTAAAAATGGAACCATAGCACAGCACCCTCAGAGGTCCAAATGTAGAATTCTAACTAAAAAAAGGTCTAAAATGCAAAAAAAATACCCCCTTGACATGAGGAGATCAGACGAGCACAGCGCTGACAGCATGATGCAGATCAGCAGATTATTGAGGGCCTGCTTGGTTTGATCTCAACTTTTGCCCCGCCGAAATGTGGGTTTGCCAAAATCAGGTCATGCCAAAAGAATTATCACTTGGTTCATTGTCAAAATGTGACAACATATACTTTTTCCTTTATGAAGTTTCTAGTAACTTGCTATGAATTTGGCTTAAAAATCGGCAAGCCAAATTCTTTGTGATATTCAAAAATTTTAGACATGTCTTGAATTTGGTTGGACAAAGCTTGGAACTCAAGTCAAGGGCTCACAATTGGAGTGGTAAAAGACACTGGCTGGGAGGCTCTCACTCAGAGTTCAAATCTTAGGTGTGACACCATTTGTGCTGTGGGGTACCCCTCTACAGTTTTCTTAAAAAAAACTTGGAACTCAACCAATCATCAGGCTCTAAATGCTATTGAGATTAAATGCTAAGTACATGAAAAGATAATTTCTGAGTACATGAAAAGATCCACATTAAATGTTTCAAGGGCCTTAATGTGACATCTATCAACTTGTTACTGAGAGGAAAAATTCAGGAAGCCTTTGGTAAGTACATGAAAATGCTAAGTATTGACACCATTTGTTCAAATCTTAATGTGACATCTATCTATAAGCTACCCTTTGGTACAGTAGCCTTACTTTTAGCTTACTTATAGCACGTAAACAGTCATCTTCAGACAAAGATTCGAGAGTAGCTTTTCTCTTCTGACAGAGCAGTTTGCGGAGATGTAGCAAGTCAATCAGACCACCATTATGTGATCTGGTTGCAATGCATATGTCAACTATCTGAACTCCTGCCAGAGAAAGAAACATGAATAATAAACAGAGTGTAAAAGATGGCAATATCAAATTTTACTTGCAAGACCAGAAGAATCCACAGGAAAGCTTAAAGTGAGAATACCAACCAATCTCGTAGTAGAAGTCACCAATCCCTAGAAGTTCTGCCCAAACTCCTTTATTGGATGCCAGCGGATCTACTCCGACTTTTGCACACATCTCATGGAACTGCTGCCTAAATATCGGATTTTTATGGATATCACTCTGCACTAACATAATATGTATATAACGTTACCAGAGAGAATAGGAGTATCCTTTAACATTTCAAATTTATTGCAATCTGTTGTAGCGCATGGGAATATCACTTCAATAGCATTATATGCTATGAGGCAAATCAAAGCAAATTCTATCACTAGAAAGCAGTAAGTTTCATCAAAGCATGTTAAACACCAAATGGAGCAAATGGACATCTTTGCAGCTTAGCTGATGCGACAAACCGAGTCAAAGCTATACCTTTAGCATTTTCTGCTGTTTCTATGGGGTGTGATGGCTGACTGCTGCTGTTTAGGTGTATTTTTCCTGTTAAACTTCTGGACTGGGTTTGTTTCAATTCATGTCAGTCTAAAGCATTTTTGTGTTTTCCTGTAGAAGCTGGAAATGCCAGCAAATCGGATTGGTGTTGGTTGGCTGCCGCTGTAAGAAATTCTAAGCTCTCTAATAAATTCAGTGAAATAATGAAGACAAGGTTTTACTTAGTTCCCCCCAAGGGTGTCATCACTGATCACCTCATTAATTGGTGTAAAGCACAATCAGGGGCGGAGCTAGAGTAAAATTGTGGGGGGTGCGACACTTCATTAAGAAAGTTTTTCTAGATGGTTTGTGTGCTGATTTAGCTAGTTGTGGGTATGTTACATTGGACCGAAGGGGTGCGTAAAGGGTGAAAAATCGTTAACGATCACTAAAATTCGTTTTGGGTGTGGGTGCGGCCACACCCACAAGGAGCTACATAGCTCCGCCCCTGAGCACAATGCCACCATAAGATGAATAAAGAAGGCAACCAACTACTGAACCAAAATTGCAGTGACAATGATTTGATAACGCCACATCAGAGGAAAATTTATAATGTCTGAGTTTATTCTTCCACCTTTGCTCGAGATTAGGAGACTATCAAAGTGCATTATTACTATTTCAGAGTAGCATATTTACAAACATATTTACAGTAGCATATTCCATATTCTGTTTTCTTCCATTCCCAGTTAATGTGACCATTGATTGGTTTTGGATATATGCTGGGCTACACACATATAAGCCAATTCAGCCAGTACTTCCAAAGTTTGACAGGAAGCATTAATCCAAATCATAGATGTGTTTGATTCTCATCCGTCCTCGACCTGCCAACCACAGCACACCAATGATTTGGCAAGGGTTTTCGCTGCCCCTGACTCGCCCATGCGCAGGCGCAAAAACGAACTAGCAGGGGTGGCGCTTGGGCCCAGCTGCGCAGGCGTGCCAAATCATCAGCGCAAAACCAGACGAGCACCCCAATTGGCTGGACTTGCCAACTATTGGCACGGCTGGTATTAGCGTCAAACCAAACATGCCCATGCCTAAAGCTCTCGATAGTAGAGGCTTTGCTAGCTACTATACTTTCATATCTGCTGAAAATAACCATTCTAGTTTTTGTTGAAATAACCCGACAGGTTGCAAATAGAAGCACGAGCAACATATGTTTGCAGATCTTCCACAGTTGACCATAGTAATTAAGCCAGGGTTGCATCCAACAGTTTTAAGTACACAGCAAATCACCTTATGCTTGCGAGCGAATTCCTCCAGCTGAGACCGGAATGTTGCCAGCTGCTCCTTCATGACATCTGTCCTGACCTTGGCCACATTCTCCCCGACCAGCCGGAATTGATCCTAAAAGTTTCCAGGAACACATTCGTCTCAAATTGCAAACTGGGGGCCCAAATCCTCAAGTTAACCAGAAAAAAATGAGTGCCCATACGCGAGTAGCCGTCGCATGCTGCAAGCCCGCGATCCCCGGCCACCTCCTCATGCTCTACAGCACCAATGGTGGAGCACACTCTAAATTTTAGGTGGGGCAAACATGTGAGACAAAACTAGTAGTAAAAACTAAAAAGATAATGTACACATGCAACACATTCTCATAGAAATCACACAAATAAGAGTACAAACGATTAATATATGTTTAAATATTGAAGATGGTACATCCAATAAAAAAGGTAGCAAAGTCTTTAATGCCATAAAAATTCATTAATTCAACACAAACCAGGATGCAAGAGCTAAAGCATTGAAAACTCTGCTACCGCCCGCACGTGCAAGATTTGGGGCGACGGCATCCACAGTACAGGTTTAATGCAGAGGACTGCCCCTGCCAGCGATTATTGAGGCTTCTCCTGCCAGCGAGGAATGAGGAGCAGGCAGCTTGATGGCATTGAGGCTTGTCCTGCCGTAAGGCGTTTGGCGTTCTCGGTTTTCATCACAAGGAGAAGAAGATACGGATTCACACCTGTCGGAGCCACGCGCGGCGGAGATGCGGACGGAGGGGAAGCCCGAGTGGCGGACGGAGGGGAGGCGTGCCGCGTGGGTACTGGCGTCGGCTTCAGGGGGCGCTGGTCGATGTAGATCCGGCGAGGCGAGGAGGGCAGGGCGCGCAGGCCGCCGGACCAGGCGAGCAGGGGAGAGCTGCGGGCCCGAGACGGGGCCGCAGGGGAGGCCCGAGCGGCGGCCGGAAATGGGGGAGTAGGGGAGGCGCGACGGCGGGCGGGCGTGCTCTGTCAGGAACGACGGCCATTCAGAGCAAGTCGGCGTTTCCTTTGACGGTTCAGCGACTTCGCAAATGCCGTCCGTCAGTCATCCTACAGTCGTCATCGCCTCACAGTGCCTCACCCAATACGGACTTTTTACATTTTTGTCATCATAACGAATGACACCAATTCGAAAGTCATTATTAGGATTGTCTCCACATATTTGTCATTTTTATTTGAGAACACATTCAAGTATGTCTTTTTTGCCTATGTGGCACGCCAACGCGTCCAATTTTGCTGACATGGCATCCAGCTCACTCGCGCCAATGTGGATCAAAATGCGAAATGACCAAAATACTTCCTGCTATCTTCTTCTTCCTCCTCTGTTTTCTTCTGGGCACTCTGCCCCTGCCATGGTGGCCGCGGCTTGGCTCTCCGTCCAGGGGGTGCCGGCCATGGAAGGCGGCGGCGGCCCGCCCACGACACGCGCCGGCCTTGGGAGCTGTGGCGGCCAGTCTAGCTCCGCCCAGGGGGACGCCGGCCACGGGAGGCGGCGGCGGCCTGCTTCCGGACAAGATCGCGTGCGTGCCAGCACTCCTCTCCTTCGCAAAGGGGGTGTCGACGCGCGCGTGGACGCCGTGAGGATCCTGGCCGTTGTGGTCCCGGAGCTGGTGTCACACCCTGAAATTCCCAATTTCATGATGTGAATAGAGAAAATAATTAAATAAAAATTTTCTCATAATTTTAAAATTTTTCCAACATTTATTTTCTTTACAAGAAAATATAGTATAGGAAAAAAGCATTGTTTGTATTTCTAAATCAAATAAAAAGATTATGTGAGTGTTGCATTCATGCTGATGCATCCTGGTGTTTTTGAGTGCAAAATGTTTTAAAAACACGCTTAGGTGCTGACCAAACTCTTCCGAGAATTTTCCGGATTTTTCTGGAGTTTATTCTCATTTTCTTAGAGCTATTTCAATTTATCAGAAGGCTCTAAAATCTTTTTCATGAGTTCCAAATATTTTATTTGGGTTGTTCGTGTTCCAATCTAGATCTGGAAATTTTTCCAGAATTTTTGGAATTTTTATAATATTTTTCGTGGCTTTTATGAATTATCTAGCTATTTCTAGATTATTCCTTTCACGAAAATAATTTCTGAAAATAAAAAAAAATCCTTATTTTTCTTTTTACAATTCCGGCCCGCGGCCACTTTCAGCCCAACCCCTAGAAGTCTGCTAGTGCCCCCTTAACTCCTCTAACCGTGCGTGCGCTATCTTTCCACTAGGCCGTGAAGCCCACCACCGGCCCATGCTTAAACCCGTTGCAACCCAGCCCGTGCTCCGACCCATCCGTCCCGGCCCTATCCGCCCGGCCCAGCCGCGCAGGCCCGCACGGGGCCCATCCGGCCACGGCCGGAGGCCGGAGCCGGCACGGCACGCCGCCGCCGCCGAGTCCTAGGCGTGCACGCCAAGGCGCGCCCCTGCCCTATTTAGGTCGAGCACCGGCCGCCCGCGCGCCTAGCTCTGCCTCGCGGCCCTGCTGCCCGCGCCGCCGCTTCGCCGGCCGCCGTTCATCCGCCGCCGAGCAGAGCGCCGCCGCGCCCTGGCCGCCGCTCCGAACGCCGCCGGAGCCAACTGAAGCCGCCCCGAGCTCCGTGAGGACGAGCCAAATCTCCTCCGCCGCTCCCCGTCGTCGGAGGGTCACCGGAGCACCACTGCTGCTCGAAGCCGCCGCCGGCCGCCGCAGTCGCACGTAGCCGGCCGTCTTCCGTCACCTCCCCGCCCGCGGTGAACACACCTATAAGTTCCCCTCGACCTTCTCTTTCTTTTCCCCCACTCAATCGAGCCTCCCGCAGACCGGAGCACGGCGCCCCGCCGGTCAGTGCTCCCCTGTTCGCCCTGCCCTCCTCTGAACCGGAGGTTGAAGATGAAGTGAAGCCGTTTTGCAAATAGCCCCTTAGGATCCCCTGTAATCTTCAGATTCAATCTATGTGTCTTTTTCTTTTTGCAAGAAACCCCCAGAGAAGATTAGATCCTCCAGATCCAATCCATCCAAAGACTCTTGCAAGTAAGCCCTCGGGTTTATACACGAAATTATGTATATGCCCCTGATTTATCGCAGTTATGCCCTTAAAGTTTCTAATCTTTCACATCTAGGTCCCTACACCTTTGAACAGCCATATCTTTCGTGTTTTAGCTCCGTTTTCATCCGTTCAAGTTGCGTTAGGTTCATAATAATGTAAAGTACGTGTTAGTGGTGAGTTTTCTTCATATTTGTTTTCTGAAAGTTAATATGTTATTAATTTTGATTAAAGCCTAGTTATGCACATCTTTTATAAATAAAAGCAACATAGAGCTGTACACCGAATTTCATGATTGATATTAATTTGATTAATTATTATTTCACATGCTTTTATACATAAAATCTAATTAGATCTTTTATTCAGTTTTTCATAAATCAAATATTAATTTGCTTAATATTTAATCAACTTTTCTAATTAAAAGTGCTTAGGCTTTTTACACCGGTTTTACAAATAAATATTAATTTGATTAATGTCAATGTTATAATGTTTTTAATAATAATGTGATCTACTCGAATCATAAAGTTTCGATTAGAGGATTCATATAGTTTAGTTTTTCTAAGTTAAATGTTTAATTGATATAATTTTATAAATGAATCTTTATAAATAAAATTTAATTAGTTCTTTACCCGGTCTTCTGCAAATAAAATTTAATGTTGCATTAATTCCAACTTAAGGTATTTTCTTTATGAAATATCCTTTACATGTTTTTGCTAATTAAAATAAACCTAGCTCATAGTTTGATCTCTCACATATGCAAATCGAACGTTAGCCGTTCTTTATCAAGCTCTGTCTCAGTGTGTTTCTGTTGTAGAGCTAATCTTCTTTCAAGCTCAAGATCTTCTGATCCTAGTTTTTGCTCAAGCCTAGTGTTCTTCATAAAGCTAACCAAGCCTCTCCTTTCTTAGCACGGCCTGTGTGCTTCAGTGATCCTTAGCATAGAGCCTATCCTTTAGTGCGTTCTTTTAAAGTTTTGATTTGATTGGTGCATTGTTCTTAGTAGTACTTGTTTGTTTTCATTGCATGCTTGTACCCGATGATTGATGCGAGTAGAATGAACGTTGATCGAGAGCAGTGAAGAGCTTGAAGGTGAAGACATTCTGAGCAACATCACTACTCTGGTTAAAAGCAAGTGTGTCCTTGATCTTTTGTCCCAATAACTGTGTTTAATCACATTGCATATGCTTGTATTAATATTGATGGGTCCTATTAAGGTTCACCCTAGTCTTTATTACCCTATTTCCTTGTCAACTTGGGTTTTATCTTTCTGTTGGGTAGCTCTGCGTAGCTGCTATACTTTGGGTTATGGTGGTTCTAATGAACAACAAATAATGATGAACATGCTTTACTTTTATGTTGTATATCTCTGGTTGATACAAGATCACCATGCTTAATCGGAACATGGAGAACCACCCAGGAAAACAGTGCAACCACAAGACATATGGCTCTGTCTTGGCTAATTAATTAGAGACTCTAGTTTGGGGTAATCTTATCGAAAGGGCAATGGGCTCATAGGTTGTGTGATGGCTTGTCCAGCCAAGTGGTCAGCGTACCACTTGGGGGAGGGTTCATCCCCTTATGGGGAAATCTTAGCGGGTTACCACTTATTAGAGAATCTTTGTAAAGGACTCGTAGTGAATCCCTAGCCACTCACCAAAGGAAGTGTTTAAGGGCTTTGCAAACCCGGGCGACATGGGAAACACGACTTGTGGTGAAAGTGTATAACCTCTGCAGAGTGTAAAACTAATCGATTAGCCGTGCTCACGGTCACGAGCGGCCTGAACCATCACATGATAATTGAACTTGAAGATGGACTTAAATCGTGGTTATGGTTATGTTAGCCATATGTTTATGGCGTATCTCTTTATGTTAATATGGGTTGGTATATACTTATATCTTAGTAATCAGGTGCTAATAAAATTTGACCAACTAAAATTGCTTAATGCAGTCAACCTTTTAGCCTTTCCTTATCAAGCCTCTGCATTCATACTTTCCCCACACTTACTGAGTACGGCATGTACTCACCCTTGCTATAAACAATGTTGCTCAGAAAGAGGAAGCTGCTATGAAGTCGTTGTGAAGATGTTGCTGGTGCTAGGCGTACGCCACCCCCAGTCGACTGCTTGTGGATGTTTGGTGCCTTCGTTTCCAAGATTTAAGCGTAATACTCTGATAATCTTCCTTTTTCTTACGTGATACTATTTCTGTATTCACTTACATGTCACTATATGTATGAAAATAGATCTTGGCATACATATAGTTATGCACTTGGTTTTCTTTGGAAAAATAGGTGTGACAGCTGGTCGCGTATCTCTCCGGGGATGGAAAGGAGAAGCCTTGGAGGATCTGTATGCCAGTGGAGGTTCTAGTCGTCGTCTTATCCGCGGACGAAGTCTCTTTTTGAGGAATCCGCGGACGGAGTCGAGGAAGAGGAGCGGTGTCCTGCTAGAGGGCGAGGCTTCTTGCCTCCGGCCGCGTGGGGCTGCGATGGACTGCTTCTGGTGAGCACCAGCCCTGCCCTGGGGAGGGGACGACCGCCACAGGAAGGGGCGGCGACTGGTCGCTGGCGCACCCCGACCGTGAGGAAGGGGCATCGGCCAGTCCCCGGCGTGCACCAGCCGCAGGAGATGGGGCGGCGGCTGGATCTGCAAGCACCAGACATGGAGGTGCTTAAGGTTGAAGATGATCCTTACATGTGGGTCCCACATGTCAGTGGTGGAGAGCAGGGGCACGAACAGAATTTTGCACTGAGGTGCCTGCGTGGCATGTGTCGTGGCGTGCGCTGGCATGCCACATCAGCAAAAAGGGTAGACTTGAATGTGTTCTCAGATAAAAGTAACAAATATGCAAGGGCAATCCTAACAATGTCTTTCGAGCGAGTGTCATTCGTTATAATGGCAAATATGTAAATCTCCCACCCAATACACAGTTCGGTTCACCTCTTTTACAGATAGGCAACAGTTACCGCTGCTGTTGTCAAACCCAGTACCTCAATTTTTAGATCGACCAATCTAATCTGTCACCTTTTTTTTATTATTATCAAACTCGTTCTTATTCTAATGTGGCACTCCAAGCTAAGTATGAGAGTAATGTAAAAGATCATTTTTGCCCCTGGATCATTCACATCCTCATTTAGCTGCAGTTTGACAGGAAGAAACACTTAGCTCTTGCATTGGTACTAGTACCTGCGGTGCGGTGCAGCTGTGCATCATGTACACTACTCACAACAAGTTAAACAAGCATGTTGGCACCGTTGCACAAACAGCGGACCAGTGCTCCAAATTGTGGCCGATTTAACGTTTATTTATGTGCGTGTGGGATTGTGGGCAAAATTTATTAGAGCTAGCTAAGCTTGTATGCCACAGTTAGGAAAAACATTAATTCCCAATCCTGATCTGTGGCTAATTCTAAAGCCGAAGCATAAAAAATAGTTCGTTCATCACACACAGGAAGTGTGCATTGATTTGCACCCATTTCGTTCGGACCCAAGCAAGCTATGTCCAGCACAAACGAGGGGAGCAGTCAAGGGTAAAAAATGATTTTTCTCGTTTGTATCATGCCAATAGGCAGCGCCGCATCATCATAAGGACGAGTTTAACAAAAAAAAAAGAACTAAATTGGCTATTTTAAAAAGTTAAGGGGTGAACTTGACCTTTGAGGTAAAAGTTGGGGGACTAAAATGACTATTTTGCTATCTTAAAATGCAGTTGTAACAAAAGCAAATGATTCATGCCATGCCTCACCTAAGCAAATCCAACTGCCATTATCCATTAAAAATGAGGAGAAACACCTAACATTATCATAGCGCAACTAACGTTTTGGCCTGATTCAATTCAATCTGCATGTGCTACGCAGCCTGTCTGACGCATTTGGAAATGGCATTGTAGTCGTTGTCCGCCACTCAACAAATCTTTGCCCCCTTTGAAAAGTTCTAATAGTCATTCGTTCTGCCAATCAAAATTTACTACCACTTGGCACTTAGGATTAGTGGCTTGTCATATCTTTCGTAAATTCTGCTACTTGAAATTGGTTTATATGATATTTATACTATGCAACTTGCTACGTTTATGTTGAGGTGGATTATAAATTCACGGCATTATTATTGAATGGGCCAACCAAGAAATTTATGTTCTACCCCCTCCATAGTCCATCCCAAATTTCTATTAGATATGTTTTTTTTTCCAGAATCCAAATACATAGCATTTGACATGCACCAAGATAAATACTATATCAAGATACATAGTAAAAGTTATGTATATAAAAAATCAAAACAAATAGTAATTTGGAACAGATGGAGTATATATTTTTTGAAAGAAGCAGATGGAGTATATATAAACCTCCCCCTCTACCTCCATGAATATGGTATTTTACTTTTCTCTCTCCAAATAATACATAATATACTAGGACTGTACCCGTGCGTTGCTACGGGCTAAAATACCATAATGTTGTATCCAAATTTTCATATTGCCATGTCTATAAATCGTATAGTACAATTATTCCAAGTTTACATACACCATTTAATAAAAAATAATCCATCTTCAATAAAGTGACTGCAAAGACAAATTAGAATTGTTTGAATAATCCACACTATACTACTAAAGATTGGACAAAACTGAAAGGAAGAAAAATTCTCAATCGCTCGCTGCCTACACAAACACTCTCAGAACAATTTAGAGGTCCATCCTAATCCGGAAAATGCTTATTTACTTGAGGAACTTTTCATACATCTTTTTTTCCCATCATTGTGCACATGAAGAGAAAATTCAGAAACACTTACAAGCTCTCAACCTGACAAATCCATAGTAGGTGCTTAAATCATCTAACTGGGGCAATATATTCTATTGCTGAAAGCTTCTAGAATAAAAAGTACTCTACATATGATTTAGCAATTATCAAACCTGCAAGAGGCAAATAAATCAAATACCAGTTTGTAGCCTGCACATCTCTACCAGCTTGCTGCATTGCAATGAATCCACTCACATATGAACAGCCCCTGCAACAAAATAGAGCATTGTTGTGAGGAATAAAGGAAGATGATTTGCAATAAACCATTAGCAGGATACAATTAATGATCATGCAACCTCTTAGTATTGTTGCAGAAGTAATTGAAGAGGAGATGCAACTGCACTTCTATCCCTAGATGGAAAAAACAGCAATGCTTCACAATCTTTCTTCTGTCCGCACATGATGTGTAACTGTGACCATTATTTCAATTCCTATGCAAAAATAATGGTGTTATGTAATTGTGTGACTCAACTTGTCATGTGCAAGATGCTACCGTGGTAACACACACTCAAACATGAAGGTGGCATATGAAAATGCAATTATCATGTTATTATAGGATTTTTGTAGTATCTGAGATGTCTTGTGATTTTCCTTCACATCTTAATAGCAGAAAAAAATAGAAGAAAACTGAACTTCATTGAAATACTGATATTTACATGAATCAATGGATAATTCTTAAATCAAATGCAATGTCTTGAAGCAAGCTCAAGTACGAAACATATTAGGGTAGCATTTTGTATGGTAGTTGGATCACATTATCAAATTATTGTATCCATGAAAACAAAGATTCATAAGAGGTTAACATGTTTAAAGCTATCACCATTTTGTGGCACGGTAGTAACAGAGTGGTGGCTTGATGTCCGGCGCCAATGATGTGGTAGAATAGCTCTAAGGCATATCTTGTAGCGCCTAGCCATCATCCTCATGCAACTCAAAAACTGTTCTACAAATGAATGGCATGGTTAGAAATGTGAACAAATCAGAAAGCCTACCCATTCTAGATGGTCTGAAAAGCAATAAATGCTCGTTTGGGGTCCATCTTCCAAACAACCATATCACGCGCTAACATCAACATGCATGTAATGGGAATAAATGAAATTGAAGTTAACAAAAAAAAGGAACAGGATGTTAACCTGATTGACAGTATGGATTTCAATGTTGGGAGTTGGAATATTTCTCAACAACCTTCAATGATGAAATGGATAGATAGTGAGAACGTTAGTAATGCTCCGAAATAATCAAATTTATGAAGACAAAATCAAAGGAAAACATGTAACCTTCTGAGTGTCATCATGAGTGTTGAAAGAGTTCATTAGCAGTAAGGGACATTGCATCCATACCTCAACGTTCAGAGACTGCAGACAGGTGCAACTCACAAGGGACAGACCGGTACACACAATATACAATGATTAATAAAACAAAATTATCAAGTTAAGTCAATTAGTTAAAAGTAACTCAATTTGAATGTAAAACCGTCACGGACTTCAATGACAGACCTACAAGGCAGGAACATTATTAAATTTACTAAAATACCTAAGAGAAAGCAGAAGCCACGGAAGAATAATGTAGATTTGCTAGCAAATAAGTAGGGCAAAAAAACATCACACAAAAGTAGATAAAGATCTGCATGGAAGGAGCACTACCCGGACAGTGAAGTATAGGCGCAGTCCTTAGCAATTGTTTGTTTGTTACAGGCATACTACTAATCACTATCATATCAGAAAAAGCAGCCTCTGTTCATCACGAGTCGATGCTTCTATTTGCCCAAATCATGAGAATGAAAATGGTAAGTCACGAGCACAATAAATATTTTTTACATCTGGCAACACACGTGAAACATACCCTATCCAGTTAATCTGATTGGAGGGCAACTCAAAAAATTCAGGCACCACAACCATTGGGTAATTGCACAAGATGCACAAAAAAATCCCCGAGAAGATGAAGGAAACTAACCTGGTGGCGTGGCTCCGACGACAGCGTGATTCCTGCAAGCGCGGGGAAGATTAGGGTTTCATGATCATGGAGACGGCGAGGCGATGAATACGGGGCCGGCGTGTGTTGGCGACAGTGATGGTGCAGTGGTTGATGCGATGAACACGGGACCGACGACGGGATGTGGCTGTGCATTCTCGGTGGAGCTGTTATGGATCGGCTGCGTGTCCTGGATAGGCGGCGCGTGCTAGATCGGCTGCGCGTCTTGGATCGGTGGCGCGGCCCAGTTCCCGGTTCGGCGCCGCGGACGAGGGGCGGAGGATGACGGGGAGGGCGGACGCGCGATGCAGAGAGACGCGATGCCGGGGGAGGCAGACACACGGGGGCACGCGGAGGATGGGGGAGACGCGAGGGGCTGCCGATTTTGCCACCGTCGACTTCGGCGCCGGCACAATTTGCCTCCTCATCTGGACGGCGCGGAGGAGGTGGTGTGGCTGGATCTAGCGGGGGCGGGGCACGGCGCAGAGGAGGTGGCGGCGGCGGCGGCGCTGGCGCGGAGGACGCGGCTGCAGAGTGCCTGGCGTCGCGGCGAGCGCAGGAAAAAAAGTGAGGGGAGGAAGAGGAGCGGACGGCGCGGCATCGACCATTGAGGGAGGAAGAAGAGGAGCGTGCGGAGGGAGGCGGACGTGCGCGTGATGTGCGGCGGGGTAGGGGGCTGGTGGGGAGCGGCGGTTTCTTTTTCTTTCACGTGCGGCGCGGAGGGAAAGGGCAGACTCACGGAAGGGAGGCAGACGCACGGTGAATGACGCATCAACTTTTTGTCTTACTTTCATTCTTTTTAGGAGTAGAGATGTTAGCAGATCTAAGGCCATGTTAAGCATGGTGTCAACTACTTTATGTTGGATTATTATGAAATACATATATATTTGTATCACCTCTTCAAATGTCCAAACACATAGCATAAAACATAGTTTAAATAAAAAATAGAATGATTAGTTTTATAAAAAGCAAAAAAACTATTTATTTGTGAATGAAGAAAATAAGCATGGCCTTGATTATCTCTGGTCCTCCAGTGAACTCCATGTTGAATTAATTTTTGTTGCCACCTATACACTAACCAAGCAATAAAGGGGTCACTTTTTTTTGTCAAGTTTTATCCATTTATTCTAAAACCCTAATAATACCATATATATGTACAAATTGAATTTGATAAGAGCTTGGCATGACTCAACAAGAGGCAAGGGTCACATCAGGGGGCGGTGATAAATACTCCTTCCGTCCCATTGGTTTTTGTGTCACGAGTTTAACCGAGTTTGTAAAAAATATGTATTAAATAAATTTATAAAAAATTAGATTCGAATATCTATCTAATGATATTAGTTTTGTACCATTAATATTAATATATTTATATATATATTCAGTCAAAGTTATTTATCGGAAAACGAAAACGACAGTCATCATTTTGGGACGGAGGATGTAGCTTATTTTCCACGACTAGCCACTTGAGTCGTGCCAAGCACTTTGTGCAACCAAAAGTGCTACCTTCTTAGAACTTTTATTTAGCACGTGATGTTCTTACAACTTTAAAATAAAAGGAAAAATAACAAAATTGTATCACACTCCTTCTTGTTCTTGGCTCAAGCTCCACCACTTGTACGACTTTCTTTACAGAGGAATAAAAGTCGAATTGCATAATTTTCTATTTTCTCTCTTCTCTTACGGCTCCGCACGCTAATTTAATTGTAAAGACAAGGACATCCAAAGCACTGCACCTCACCTTTGATTGTTGAAATGGGTGGCAGGGTTTCTACCCTTCGTTTCGACAAGTAAACCATAAGCTGCCGCGAGATTTTTCTATAACATTATGAGTTTTCTATAAGAAATTTCCATCTATAACATAATATGGTTTTTCTTGCTGAAATTTGTTTAGTTTATTAGCACCCTTAGAGAAAACGTTAGGTTATACTCCCTTCGTTCCAAATTATAAGTCATTTTGATTTTTATAGGTACATAGTTTTTTCTATGTATTTAGATATAGGTATATGTCTAGGTGTATAATAATATCATGAACCTAGAAAAATCAAAACGATCTACAATTTAAAACGGCGGGTGGAGTAGAAAACTTCTTGAAACAACCATACGAACGGACATTACATTATTGTTATACATGTTGTCATATACTGATGTACACAATCATAAGGAGCAATCACAACCTAAAGTTGACTAGCTGACATGAATTATTTCATATCAATCATAGAAATCTAGCTAGGTACAATTGTCTTATTTTTTTTGGGAACAGCTAGGTACAATTGTCACATTGATTAGTAAGGCTACAAACAAAAACAAAAGACGACAGATTAACAAGTGACAGCAAGACAAGAAATAAAAAAAAAACGAACACTAAACCCTACCGCCGTTCACGGGACAGTAGGACGACCTGCTCTTGATGAACTCGAGGCAGTCGGCGATGGCCTCCGCGTAGAAGGAGCTCTGGTCCCTCTCCGGGCGTCGGCGACCATGGCAGCACTGCGCAGGCACCGGCGGCGATCTCGGCGAAGACGACGACGACCACCTGCCTCCGCCGGGGCGGCACCTTAGTTCCTCGACGCTCCGCAGGAGCAGGCCGACGACGCCGGAGAGCCTGACGCGGAGCCGGAGCAGCAGGCCCAGCCGGACGCCGCCGCGCACCCGCATTCCCCAGCGGCCACGCCGCCGCATTCCCAGCTTATTCCGGCCGTGGCAGCTCGCCTGGGGTTGGCGGATCATCGTCATGGCTTGCCGTTTCCGCGGAGCTACAGCGTTGGTGATCAAATGGAGCATGGTGGTGGTGTGCGCGTTCTGCTTGGAGGCGATCGCCGATGGAGCTATGATTTGCTTTGTGTTGCTTATATAGTGGAGTTGCGCTTGCCATACACGGCAACGCTTGAGAGAGAGCTCGCCGCCATGGGTAGCTGCAGAGTTAGGTCGGGCGAGCAGGTGGCCAGGTGCAGGTGGTAGGCCAGGATGCGATGCCGGACGTACATAGCATATGGACCCACGCACGTAATCACCGTTTTAGAGTCTGTCGCGATGCGTTTGGAGCAATGTACACTCAGTGTAACAATGTAGTACTACACGGCGGTGGTTCACTACAATAGGACGTTAGTACTGCCTCCCTATCAAAGTATTTGTCACAATTGATTTTTAACCATGACGATTGACCATTCATTCATTTTATTAAAAAAATTATGTACATCTCATTTATTTTGTGGTTTACTATCATCATATATGAATTTTAAGAATGGATTATCTTTTCGTACATTTATAATAATTTTTTGAACAAAACTAATAGTCAAATGTTAAAAACAACGACAAATATTTTGATACGGAGTCTGAGGGAGTATTACGTAAGACAATTTCAACACTCTTCTCCATACTTTAGTTGAGCAGCTGATTTTTACGGAAAAATAGTTGAAACATAGGAGTCTATCTCTTAGCACATAAACGCATAATATAAATGACCACACACGTCATCCTCATGTAACATCTGAGTGTGTGCATGAGGTTATCTTTTGAACCAGAGATAGTTCTTTTCTCCTCTTTTTATTAAAGGAAAAAGTTTTTTACCATCCAACTATAGGCTCAGTTTGGTTTTGGTCATCGAACTGGAAATCTTTGACCATCCATCTATCAAAACTGTTCAAATTTGGCCATCAGACTGTTTTGATGGGTGATTTTAAATTTTTTATTTACAATTTAGTCCTTCAATCTTAAAATGATTATTTTTTCGTACCTCTGATTTAGGTGATTCTTACGGTCATGCGTTCATAACGGTGAGCTTTATCTTTTTAAATGTTAATTATACTATTTTATCACTATTTTTTATATTATTCTTCTGTTGTTGTGTAAAAACAATAGGATAAGAAAAATAAAGTAATCCGTTATAAAACAATAAGAACAACATTTTAAAAGATAAGGTTGCATTTGGATGTATGTATTGAAGCTCAGATTTGGGAATTGGCATTTATAGTTTCGAATGCCACCTGTTTAGATGACTTTGGAATTTGGAATTGGAAATGGAGCCCAGTACCGAGCAGCATTCCTGGCACCCTCACCCTCTGAAGCCCAATACAGAGCCTCCCACCTCTGTATCGGCTGGAATCGCCTTCCTCTCCATTCCCCGTCTCTCTCTCTCCCGCGTCCTCCCGCAACACCTCCATGCCTCAGTCTGCCAGCGCGCCCCTCTATGCCTTCGTCTGTCAGCAAGCGCGACATCCCTCCCAAGCTCCGTCCGCCGGCAAGCCTGCCGCCCCTCCATGCCTCTTTTGTCCACCGACGAGTGCGTTGTCCCTCCACACCTCCGTCTGCCGCTGAGCGCGCCGCCCCTCCACATCTCTATCCGCTGTTGAGCGAGCCACCCCGTAACGCCTCCGTTCGGTGCCGAGCCTGCCGCCCCTCGATGTCTCAGCTCCACGGCCAGCACGCCACCCCTCCACATCTCTGTCCGTTGTCGAGCGAGCCGCCCCGTAACGCCTCTGTCTGCTGCCGAGCCTTCCGCCCCTCGACGTCTCAGCTCCACCGGCCAGCACGCCACCCCTCCTAGGCTCCGTCTGCCGGCGAGCACACCGTCCCTCCCGAGCTCCCTCCTTCGGCGAGCGCGCACCGCCCCTACTGCGCTCCCTGCTTCTCTTCATCTCCACGACCAGTAGTTCTCCATGATTACTTCTTACTCCATGGGATCTAGATCTAGGGGTGATCTTCCTACACCCTGGCAGTGGACGGAGACGGAGAGGATGACCAAAATTCGATTTCACCCTTTTGCACATCCAAACAGGAAATTGAATTGGACTGGTTCCAAAAATTCTAAAATGCAATGCAAAGTCATCCAAACAACAGAATTCGAATTGTGGTCCAATGCAGTACCATGATGGATTTGATATTGAGACCAATTCAATGCCAAGGCCCTCAATATCGACATCCAAACGCAGCCTAAAGCTCATTGTTATGAACACATGACCACAATAATCACTTAAATTAGAGATATGAGAAAAATATTAATCATTTTAAGCTCCAAGAAACATTTTAATCATTTTATTTATAGTTTAGTCCTTCTATCTTAAAGTGATTATTTTTTTGCTCATGTCTTCGCTTTAAGTGATTATTGTGGCCATGCTTTCTCTTTTAAAATGTTGTTCATATTATTTTGTAGCTATTTATTTTACTTTTCTTATATTGTTGTTTTTACACAACAACATAATATATAACAACTAGTGATAAAATTGTATAAATCATATTTGAAAAGATAAAGCTCACCATTATGAATGTGTGACCACAAGAATCACCTAAACGGAGGCACAGACAAAAAGTAATAATTATTTTAACATCGAATGACTAAATTGTAAATGAAAAAAAATTTAAAACCCCCCATCAAAACAGACTGATGGCCAAATTTGAACGGTTTTGATAGTTGGATGATCAAAGATTTCCAAGTTTGAAGTTCGATGACCAAAATCAAACTGAACTTATAGTTGGATGGTAAAAAAATAAACTTTTTTCTTTATCGAAATAGAGGAAAAAAGTTCTATGAACTAGCCATTGAACAAAGCCTAACAAGTAGCAAGAATCTATGACAATAAGACGTGCCGCAACATTTTGGTGTAGGTCAGCTGGTTAGTTCTAGCCACATGCAGAGAGGACATTATTGGTGTAGAAAGCCTAGCAGCTGGTTATTACCTTGCTGAACAACAAAGAATGGGATATCAAGGCCGTCTACTCACCACCAGTTAGCATACCCAGACTTTCCAATTACGTATTCCCCAACCAACACGTACGGCTCAATCCCCAATCAAGGCAGGAGATGTGTACGTACTTATGCACGGACTCTGTATTTTTATTTTTTAGCCATGTTTTCCATCTCCGATCGACGGGAAAAAAAAACACGTACGGCTCCATCAGCCGCGAGTCGCGACAAGGTCCGCAAGGCACCACCGAGCGGCGCGGGCACACACAGGACTACTTGCCCATTGGCGCCTAGCTAGCTCGCGACAGGTAGGGCATCAGGCGGCATGGCAGGCAGCTCGCGCGACGGCGACGCCGTATCGATAGGCACAGCCGGGAGCCGGCCGGCCCGCGCCGATCCGGCTAACCTCCCCGTGTATCCGACGCCGACCGTACCGGACAAGCGCAGGTGACCCCTGCCGCGCGCGCGCGCAGATTTGCATGAGGCATTTGTTCCCCGGAGAGAGAGAGAATGGATAAAATTAAGCTCGCGACCGGGATCGCACGGCGCGTCACGGCCAGAGCACAGTCGATGGGGACGTCTCCGCCGTCAGCGGGTGCCGAGAGGCGAACACACGCTGCGGGGGAAGACGACGAACGCGCCGAGCTCTCGCCATCGCGTCGGCGCGCAGCGCATCAGCGCGAGGGGTCCATACGACCCCGCCGTGAACTTGCCCCCTACAAGTAGTAGAGTGTGCTAGTATTGAAGAAAAAAAACTATTTGGGTGTATAGTAGGCCTGGAATATTCGGTGGTAAAAGTCGTGTCAAACACATTCTGGTACATGGAGAAAAACGTCCCGTTGCTTTGTCATTTTTTGACCGCCTTTGTCAAACATATTCGGTGGAGTGCGTAGCATCATCCATGCTGATTTCAGATGTAGCATGTGCCCTGGCCATCTCATTGTCATCTTTTAGCCGTTTTCTTCCTACTAGGACTTTCAGGGAGGCCCCATTATATTTGGCCAATTACCAAAGAAAATAACTGTGTTTAGTTCTCAAACTTCTATTCTCCCCCGGTCCCCACGCGGCTCAATTCCAGGATAGAACGGCTCAATTATAGCATCGTCGATATCGATTTGCAGTGGAGGAGTTTCAATCTACAATGTGGTAACAGGTTAAAACTACTGAACTACTGGTAGTTTTAACCGAAACTGATTTTGGTTTGTTTTCAAATTTTCTCATACCGTTTGTTTGGTGCACAATTTCATCTCAACCGAAATTATTGTTCATCACCACCATTTTAACCGAACCGATATCACTATATTAACCAACTATGTCATTTAGCTCTACCTTTTCATGACCGGTAGCAGATCGATGAGGGTACACGTGTAGAAAATTAAAAGTGATAGGCACAATATAACAAGTAATTTTGCCAATTTAATCCTAACAAAATTTCTTTAAAAAGCTCTAATAAAAATTAAATGTGGCGTAATTCATTTTGGTTTCTGAAGCAAATTACCACTTTCTGAGATGAGCCACTAGATTGTGTGTCTAAGTACTTGATAAATGTTTGAGCTAGAGGTTGTGAGATGTAACATGTAGGTCATGCATGGATTACTCAAAATCTATTTTATAAAAGGCAGGGGGTGTAAAAAACCTAAACAATCATGTCCTACCTGAATTTGAGTGAGTAGGATCGTTGTCTGTGTGCTGACTTTAAGGCAACTAACTTTGGATCAAACAGCTAGGAAAAAAAGAACTAGCTAGGTATAGAGACTAGAGAGTGACTTATTGGATTGTGGATCTCATCGTAGACAAGCTAGATGAATGAATCTAAGAAAAAACCGGCTATATTTGTTTCGGCTAAAGCTTTCCCTTTGAAAACTACAATAATCGATCTAGGCAGTGGCGAAGCCAGGATTTCGGCGTAGGGGGGGCTGAGCAAAACCTTAAGCGATGGTATGGGGCCAGGGTTCAAAATTTTTGCCGATTTCGATCTTTCATGGTGATAAAAATCACTGTTTGCTCAAAATTTCACTCACTTCATCAAAAGAATCACTTTAATCTAAATTTTGGCGAAAATCGCAAAATTCGGTCTGTTCGCCGGCGATCGAAAACAAAATCCTAACTCCTGTGTGCGACTAGGATGTTTGTGAGGATTTCTCTACAAGTCTAAATACAGTTTCACCAGGGCTTCTAATTTATAAACAAGACTAGCATCTATCAAAAATTAATGAGACATCTATCAAAAATTCATGATTAAGAAATCAACATAATATTTTCATTTTTTTTACCTAGCATCTGCAAGCTCCAACCTCAAAACAACCTCGTGCTCCTGAAAAACTTTTCATTCGTGGCCAAGAAACGGAGGACGGAGCCAGTCAGTGCTCCTGCGCTGTGCCTTGACTTCCTGTCGTGAGTGGGCCTGTTGCTGTTGGGAGAGGAGAGAAGGCCTGGGTGGTTGGGCTGTTTTATTGGGCTGGAGAGAAAGCAGACAATTTCACACATACTAGACATTGCTAGCCCACTGGCCCATTGTTGGGGATCGGATTGAAAATATCATCCTCGGTGTTTTCCTCGGAAACACGCGTCGGCAGTTTCAGGGATTTCCCGAAGGTTCCTAAGATTTTCGGATCCACGAATGAGCCTAAGAAGAAATACAGGAGTTCTGGGATTTCTTCCCTACGGCGATGAACCAAGGAAAGAATAAAGGAACGGAGCAGCGGAGGAATGCTTGTCCGAAGCTGCTCAAGGAGGATTTCCGAAGATTGGATGTGTTCCGAAGCTGCTCGAAGAGGATTTCCGAAGATTATATGAAGATTCTTGAGAACCGAAGCTGACCTAGTCAAAGGCGCAGCAAGGAAGATTCAAGGAGACGTGAGAAGCTTGGCTACGGAAGAAGAAGGAAGCTAGAGCACGCAAATGGCACACTTGTAAATTGAAAAGGATCTCCGTGATTACCGCGGACTTATGTACCCTCGACATTTCCATGAATTCATAACTTTACGAAGGGTAGTTTCGGAATGTAAAAGTGACCCTCGGGCACTATAAAAGGAGCCCCTCAGCCTCCGTGTAAAGGGATCAGCTTTTTCAGAGAGAAGTCAGTAGCTTTTGTCAGTTCACTTCCACCTTTTGTCTGGAGATTTCCGAATTTCCAACATTGGCGCCCACCGTGTTCTTAGACGTTAGAAACCCACGATGGCTCCACCGAAGAAAACCAAGAAGCCCGCAGCACAAGGCTTTGAGAGCGAGGACAACTAAGAAAACACAGAACAAGGCCTCGTCCTTCACCTTAGAACCAACACCGCACAAGATCCAGAACAAGTCCAGGATCCACAACATAACGAAAAGGAGAAAGGTAAGGAGCCGGAAGAAATCCCCGAAGCCAGCAATGAACGCAATGAGCACGAAATGCCCAATGAAGAGTTACAAGCGGCCCTAAAACAAATCCAAACTCTGAAAAGACAGAAAGATAAGATAGTCATGCAACTCAAGGCCAAGAAACAGGCCACAGATAAGCTGCAAAGGCTAGAGCAGGCAAAGAGGGAAATAATGCAACTTCAGAAAGAAATTGATGATTTGGCTGAGGGAGATGACAATTCCTACAAGCAATTCACACCAGACCCAGAGTCTGCAACCAAGAACCAGCGAATCAAGCAGAGCCTCATTTCTCCAGAAAACGCAGAGCACATAAACAACGGGATTGCCCAGTTCAACGACCTCAATTCTCCACTTTCTGTAGGCCTCCAAACAGCTCCATGGCCATCCAAATACAAGCCAATTTCGCTTCCAAAGTTCAATGGTTTCGGCAATTCCAGACAGTTCCTGATGAGTTATGAAGCCGCAGTAGCTTCGGCAGGAGGAGACGATGTCGCTTTAGCAAAATCCTTCATTATTGCATGCGAAGGCCCAGTGCTTAATTAGTACTCACTTTTACCTCCACACTCGGTATACAGTTGGCTCGATCTAAAATCCAAGTTCCTGCAAGTCTTCCAAGCTTTCCACCATACAACTACAAGAATAACAGATTTATATCAGTGCAAGCAAAAAGACAAAGAGCCGCTAGCAGAATTCGTGAGAAGATTCATGCAGCTAAAATCTCAAACACCGGAAGCAGATGACAAAGCAACCATCTCAGCTCTCATAAGTGGTTTGATTCCAGGACAAACAGCTGGTCATTTCAACAGACTGAACCCCAAATCAATGGATGAATTGTTCGAAGAATTAGAAAAGTATTGTAAATCTGATGAAGACCACAGAAGAAGAGTGACGGAAAGATACCAACAAAGGCAATCCCAGAGAAGCAACAACTGGAACGGGAATCAACCCATCATGAATGTGTAAGACAGTTCATCAAACAATCTGCCACAAGCTCAAGATTACCACGGCCAGAGCTCTCAGCGGGGTGGTCACTCCGGAAGAGGAAGAGGTCGAGGAAGAACACCTTCAAGACTCCAAAATCATGATAGCAGAGATCCACACTTTCAATGCATATACCACGGTAGAGGGCACAGCACGGAAGCATGCCCAGAAACTCAGAAGAACTTCCAAAGAATCCAAGATCAACAACGCGTAGCCCAGATAACAGCAGCACAACCCAAACAAGTCCAACACACTTACTGGCCACAGCAATCCTTTCCTCAAACCCAGCCTTTCATCCAACCACATCAAACGATTTGGCAACCTTCACCACAATTCTACCCACAAACCCACTTTTCACAACCACAACCTTCGCAACAATTTTTTCAACAAACCTCAATTCCGCAAAACCAAACTCCACAACAAACCTTTCCACAAACCCAAGCCATACAAGTCATTGAACAACCTCAGCCAATCCAAGCAAAAGAAACATTGCCGCCACCACCAGCCCAAGTCCCGAAAACCGAGCAAGACAATTCCCAGAATAATTCAAGGGCATTGCCATCCTTCGGAATGATCCTGCCAATAACCGGAGGGTCATCCATGGAATTTGACACCAAGAAGCAAAGAAACGATTATTACAGACAGATCAACGTAATCGTTGATGATGGTCCAGCAGCAAGGCCAGAATGGGCGAAGGTTCCAATAACCTTTACTGAAGAAGACTTCAGACTAAAATCAGTTTCCCATAATGACGCAATGGTTGTCGAAGTTAATGTCGCTGGATGGGTCATAGGAAATGTCTTGATAGACAATGGAAGCTCGGCAGATATTATCTTCACCAGCACCTTTCAGCGCATGGGCCTCGCTCCTCACATGCTAGCACCACCAGAGAAGCCATTAGTTGGTTTCGGAGGAAAACCAATCAGATCCAGAGGAAAAATCTCTCTACCAGTATCATTCAGAGATTTGGACAACGCAAGAACAGAACACATCATGTTCGATGTTGTTGATATGTACTATCCCTACAATGCAATCTTCGGAAGAGGATTCATCAACAGTTTCGATGCCGTATTCAGACAACTTTTCTTATGCATGAAAATCCCAGCTCCGCACGGAGTAATCACTATCTTCGGAGACCAGAATGAAGCCAGAAGAATAGAACGAGGAAACACTCTTGGGCAACAAAACATTCACCATCTGGCAGATGATCAAGAAAGACAACAGCCATATTCCGAGTAAAGAGAGATAAAGAGAAAATCGAGATAAGTGCTGATGGAGAAACAAAGAGAGTATTCCTAGATGGCATGCCAGACAGAGCAGTAACAATCGGGGCAGACTTAAGCCCTCAAGAAGAAGAAGAACTAATCTATTTTCTGAATCAAAACAAGGATGTCTTTGCATGGTCAGCAAAGGATCTACAGGGTGTTGACTGAGACATCATTGAACACAAGCTTGACACAGATGAAAAGATTCATCCAAAGAAGCAAAAACTCAGGAAAATGTCAGAAGAAAAAGCAAAGGTAGTGGAAGCAGAAGTCCAAAGATTACAAGATGCTCAGGTCATCCGAGAAGTAATCTATCCAGTATGGCTGGCCAATACAGTACCGGTCAAGAAAAAGAACGGAAGATGGAGAATGTGTGTGGATTTCACGGACTTAAACAAGGCTTGCAAAAAAGATGACTACCCACTAGAAAGAGTGGACAGAGTGGTAGACGATGCTGCAAACAGCGAAATGTTGTCACTCCTGGACATGTTCTCCGGTTATCACCAAGTCAGGGTGAGAAAAGAAGACGAGGAAAAAACTAGTTTCATAACTCCATTCGGAACATACTGTTTTGTGAGAATGCCAGAAGGGCTGAAGAACGCAGGATCCACATTCTCAAGAATGATAGCAATTGTCCTGCATTATCAGCTTCGAAGAAACATTTTAGCATATGTTGACGACATCATTGTCAAAAGCATCAGAAGATGCGATCACATCAGAGATTTGGCAGAAACATTCGCAAATCTAAGGGCAGCAAACCTTAAATTAAACCCAGAAAAATGCGTATTTGGCATTCAGAAGGGAAAGGTTTTGGGATGCCTAGTGTCAACAAAAGGCATTGAAGCCAATCCTGACAAAATCAAAGCAATCGTACAAATGCAAGAACCAGCCTCGGTCAAGGATATAGAGAAGCTAACAGGGAGAGTGGCGGCGCTAAACAGATTCATTCCCAGAGCAGCGGAAAGAAGTTTACCATTCTTCCAGCTTCTCCGAAGCTCCAAAAACTTCCAATGGAGTGAAGCCCAAAGCCAAGCATTCCACGAACTCAAAGAATACTTGACAAACATGACAAAGCTGTGCCCACCAGAGCCAAAGTCACCTCTCCTCCTATACCTCGCAGCTTCCAACTCAGCCGTAAGTGCAGTCCTTGTTCAAGAGAAAGAAGAAAACAGGAAATTAAGGCAAGTACCAGTTTACTTCGCTTCTGAAGCTCTATCAGGATCAAAACTATTCTATTCAGAGCTAGAGAAGATCGCCTATGCAGTTATCATGGCAGCAAGAAAACTCAGACATTATTTTGAAGGACATCAGATTCGTGTCATCACGAACCAGCCTCTAAACGATCTCTTCTCAAACAAAGATGCAACTGGAAGAATTGCAAAATGGGCTGCGGAATTGTCTGGATACGTGGTAGACTTCGAAAGAAGAAACGCTATAAAATCTCAAGTTTTGGCTGACTTCGTCGTGGACTGGACTTCACCAATCATGGAAAACAATAGCTGCGAACAAGCGCCATGGATAATCTATTGTGACGGAGCCTGGTGTGGAAAAGGTGTGGGAATTTCAGCAATAGTAACATCACCTTCGGGTATCAAAATAAGGTACGCAGCAAGACTAGATTTCCCAGATGAAGCAGTCTCCACCAACAATACCACGGAATATGAAGCTCTGCTACTAGCACTAAGAAAGATGAAGGCCCTAGGCCAACAAACCTTCATCATCAAATCAGACTCCAAAGTGATTCAAGAACACATCGAGAAAGAAAGCAAGGCAAGAAATCCGGAACTTATCAAGTATCTGAAGAAAGTTCGAGAAATGGAAAAATACTTCAAGGGCTATACTGTGCAACATATCCCAAGGGCTGAAAATGGTGAAGCGGACAAGCTAGCGAAAGCAGCTGCAAAATCAACCTCTTCCCCCAGATGTTTTCTTTGAAATCATCTCTTCTCCATCGGTAAAAGAGCAAGAAGACAGAATGGTGAATGTCATAGAAAGCACAGATTGGAGAGCTCAAATCATGGCATTTCTAAGAAACCATTATGAACCTACGGACGAAAATGAGTTAAATCGACTCAAGCAAAGGGCAAGGGGCTATGTCATAGTAGATGGAGAGTTGTACAAATCTGGAATTTCCGAGCCCTGGCTAAGGTGCATAACCTCAGAAAAAGGGAAGGAACTTTTGGCAGAAATTCATAGCGGATTCTGCGGAGCTCATATTGGTGCAAGAGCCCTTGCAGGGAAGGTAGTAAAACAAGGATTCTTTTGGCCATCCATGATTATTGATGCAAGAAAACTAGTTCAAGAATGCGAGGCATGCCAGAAAACAGCAATACATCAAAAAGCATCTTCACTACCAATTCAGCTCATTTCACCATCATGGCCATTGCAAAGATGGGGAATGGACCTAGTGGGACCACTACCCACAGCTCAAGGCAATTGCAAATTTGCAGCAGTAGCTGTTGACTATTTCACAAAGTGGATTGAGGCAAAGCCTCTAGCAAACATCACTGCTGCAACTATCTAGAAGTTCTTCTGGCAAAACATAGTCTGCAGATTTGGAGTTCCAAGGGAACTCACAGTGGACAATGGAAAACAATTCGATTGCTACATCTTCAAAGAATTTTGCAGAACCATAGGCACACATGTCAAGTTTTCCTCAGTCTATCACCCTCAATCAAACGGAGCAGTGGAAAGAGCGAATGGAATCATATTCACAGGTGTCAAGAAGTGCTTATTCGATCAGAAGAAGGGCAAATGGGTCGATGAGCTACCTAGAGTCATCTGGTCTCACAATACAACTACTTCAAGAGCTACGGGGTTCACACCTTTTCGCCTACTGTACGGTACCGAGGCCATGACACCAGAAGAAATCAAGAATGGAAGCATAAGAGCAAGTAGAAAACCTGAAGATTCTCAAGAAAAAAAAATTAGAGAAGGACATGATCGAACTAGACATCCTGGAAGCAGCCCAGAACTTAGAGAAATACCAGCAAGAAACCAGAAAGTGGAAAGACAAGAAAATTGTAAGGAAGGAAATCAGAGTCGGAGACTTGGTCATCAAAAAGAAAAAGAATTGGGAAAATCCGGGGAAGCTGCAAGAAACTTGGGAAGGACCATACATAGTGAAAGAAAGCAACAGGCCTGGTTCCTTCCGCCTAACTGATGAACTGGGAATGGAATTACCACATTCATGGAACGTAGAAAGCTTAAAAAGGTATTATCCTTAAGAAATGATAGAATTTTATTTAGCTCGCATTTAAATTAAGAAAAAATGTAAAAAACCTCGGTCTGTGGATCTATAAACAGGCCGAGGGAGAAAAATAGATCTACTTTTCTGCAATTTTACTTTACCTAAAGGGACCGTACTCTTTTCCTTGCAAGGGGAACTCCACCATGGAGGCAAGGTTTTTAATGAGGCGGGTCTCATGTAAATATTCTTTCTGTCCATAATGAAAGAAGTCTTCCCCTAAATTCCTGCTTACATCATTTCTCTATTGTTGCAAAATCTAAACAAATGAGGGCCGAGGGCCATATTCCAAAAAGCCCGTGATTATCCAAGAAAATCACGAGGGCCGGGGCAACAAGAAAGTTGCGGCCTCATTCCAAAAAACCCGTGATTATCCAAGAAAATCACGAGGGCCGGGGCAACAAGAAAGTTGCAGCCTTATTCCAAAAAGCCCGTGATTATCCAAGAAAATCACGAGGGCCGAGGCAACAAGAAAGTTGCGGCCTCATTCCAAAAAACCTGTGATTATCCAAGAAAATCACGAGGGTCGGGGCAACAAGAAAGTTGCGGCCTTATTCCAAAAAGCCCGTGATTATCCAAGAAAATCACGAGGGCCGGGGCAACAAGAAAGTTGCGGCCTCATTCCAAAAAACCTGTGATTATCCAAGAAAATCACGAGGGCCGGGGCAACAAGAAAGTTGCGGCCTCATTCCAAAAAGCCCGTGATTATCCAAGAAAATCACGAGGGCCGGGGCAACAAGAAAGTTGCGGCCTCATTCCAAAAAACCTGTGATTATCCAAGAAAATCACGAGGGCCGGGGCAACAAGAAAGTTGCGGCCTTATTCCAAAAAGCCCGTGATTATCCAAGAAAATCACGAGGGCCGGGGCAACAAGAAAGTTGCGGCCTCATTCCAAAAAACCTGTGATTATCCAAGAAAATCACGAGGGCCGGGGCAACAAGAAAGTTGCGGCCTTATTCCAAAAAGCCCGTGATTATCCAAGAAAATCACGAGGGCCGGGGCAACAAGAAAGTTGCGGCCTCATTCCAAAAAGCCCGTGATTATCCAAGAAAATTACGAGGGCCGGGGCAACAAGAAAGTTGCGGCCTTATTCTAAAAAAATCATGATTATCCAAGAAAGTCACTTAAACCGAGGCAACGGAAAGTTGCGACAACGTTCCAAAAAGTGTTCGCACAAGTATACAAAGGCATAACGCCAATCGGACAAATTCGCACAAGTTCATTTTCATCAGAAGCAAAGTTCGCAAGACGTGTTGAACACAACCTAGAGTTGTCATATCAACACATTTTTCACCTTAAGTCCATAAAACTATATACAAAGTTTTATCGACTTATATTTAGAAAATCTTTTTTAAAGCTATCTAAGTAAATTTCAAAATGTATCCTCTCCTGGAAAAGGACGACACTCCCTCGTGCTACGAAACGCAAGGTAGGGAGGGTGACGTTTTTTACAAAACGTTTCATAAATTGCTTTTTCGCATCACAAGGGACAGCGTCTAGTTACAACAAACTTTTATAATGTAAAAGATCAGAGCACAAAGGGAGTTCCAGTACATGGCCAGGTTTCGGCCCTCGCTGTTCAGCGATATCACAAACATAAGCAAAATCATCATCCGCAGCTAAGGGGCTGAAGGGCTCTGTCTTCACGAAGCATGATGTGTTTTCTTCAAGCGTCGCAACAGCAAAATCATCCCGAGAAGTAAAAGACCAGCCCAAAGGAAAACTATGCATTGAAAAGTATTCACAACAAAACATCCAAAAATCTCTGAAAGACTTCTCAGGGAAGGCTTCTTTGTACAGACACCAAGAAGCACCGCTGGCCATCACACGCTGATGATATATACGAACAGGAATAACGTCCTGCGCAGGCCCCCCATCAAGGACCTGCGTAGGAATAGTATGTTACAAATCTTTTTGCGACCATCTCAAAAGCCTTTGAATTAGAAACGTCCTATATCCTAAACCTGCTCTATCTCAGCCGGTGCCGCGTCAGGATCGGCAGCATGTACATCTTCCGCACTCTTATCACCAGCTTCGGCAGCAGCAGCAGTGCCCGAATTCAACTCCAACGACGCTTGAAGCTCTTCTTGGGCCTTGTCCTCCAAAATCTGGAAGACAAACAAAAAATGCCTATAAGAAAACAATTTTACAGGCAAACAAACAAGCCAAGCCATTTTCAAGAATATCAAGAGGAAGAAAAGTACCTTAGCAAGTTTCGCACGGGCAATTTCCTTGGCAAATTCTTTACCGCCAGCCATCCAGAATTTCTTACCAAAATTTTTCTTAATGTTCTTTACATCCTCGTTTGCACGAATCCTGGAAACACTTGATGCTGCAGGAAATTCAAGACCAGAAGAGCAAAATTTCCCAAGATCCGCACAGTCTTTTATCTCCAATAATTTTAGAAGACTCTCGGAGCAAAATGTAGCAGCAAAATCACTGGCACAGCCAATGAGTTCGGGAAGACTTTCGAATTCCTCAACAAGCCAGTTGATAATTGCTACTGGATCCTCAACATCGGGGAAAGGATTCAGCCTAGCCCCATACTCGCCAAGAGCTTCACTATACTTTTCAAACAAAAACTCAAAGTTGTTCTTAATCTTCTTTTCCCCATCCCGCATGATTTTCAGCTGCTCAGCAAGATCTTTCTCCAAAGAAATAATCCTAAGATCCTTCTCGCTGTTGGCTTTGGCAAGAGCTGCATTCTGCTTCGCAGCCTCGGCATTCTTAACCTTGAGCTCTGAAATCTGATTAGCGTCACGCTCAATTGTGTTCCATAATTCTTCAACGATTTTCAAATCATCTTCACGAGATTTCTGAAGCTTCGCATGTTCAATTTCCAAACTTTTATAAGCATCATCAGCATGTTTTCTTCCCTCTTTGGCAAGTTCCACCATCCCCTTCAAAGTCTTGTTATGAATCTCCAATTCCTCAGAAAGTTTCTTTGAAGAGGCCAGATCTCTTTCAAGATTAAGAATCTTGCCTTGTATCGAAAGAACATGGTTCTGATCAGCACGAGTCTTCTCAGAAGAAACTTTGCCAGGGATCACGGATTTTAGGCCGAGGGTGGTACTGATCATTGACAAGTCTCTAGCAGGAAGTTTCTGAAGAGCATCTTCAAAAACTGCAAGCAACAAAAGATAAAATAAACAAAACCAAAGCAGAATAAAGAAAGAATGAACGCACATCAGAACCAACATACCTGCGGGGTCAAAGTAATTACCAACTTCCTCGTGCGCGGATGTCACAATAGCGTGAGCATCATCTTGAACCGTCTCAATCCGAGACTCCGGAATTTTCTCTAACTCCTGAAGGGAGAAAGGTGGCTTCTTCAAAGCTTCACCTCCGGCCGAGCTCGCGAAGGAAACAAGCGATCCTGGAGCATTCCACAGCATTTCAAAGCTATAAGGATCATCGTCCCTCCCAATCCCAGCACCACCAACGAACATTAACTTACCCTTCAGGTTCGTTCCAAAGATTTGATTATATCCATAAGTCTCGGCCGAAACTCCCCCATCCTCAGGAATATCTTGACGACCTTGAATAAGAAGTGGAAAGTGAGAAGGAGGACCTCGCTGCACGGTTTTGTCAAGATCAGCCATGAATTTAAGAGAAGCGTCACCGTCATTTGTCTTGTCTTCCAAGAGAACAATTCCCTTCTCTAAAGAAGAAGCTTCGGAGACTTTGGACGCCTCAGGTTTTCCAGCAACCACGGGTTCTTTATCTGAAAGAGATTCAATATCAACAAAAGTATTCTCTGAGGAAGGAGAACACCACACGGCCCGGAATCACCTCACAACAAAGCAGAGAATCACCTGATTTCTGGTTATCGTCATCGTCATCAGACAAAGCAGGCGCAACCCGAGCACGAGGCTTGGAGGAAATAACCTTCTTGTTTCCTTTCTTTTTCTTCAAATCTGCCAAAGCAACTGCGGCAGTTTTCTCAGCTTCGGAACTGCGGGACGGCGAAGATGGGCTCTCGGAAGTCATCTTTCTCTTCTTAGACACTTCCAGAATTTTTGTTTTCTCAGAAGCCTTACTGACTCCAGAAGATCTCTCAGAAATCGCCAAAACTTTAGAGCTCTTCCTCTTCCAGGACTTCACAGGAGCTCCAATAGTAACCGACCCAGTAACACCAGGTGCCTGCATCAACCTTTTTGGCCCAGGAGGCCTTGGCCGAAGAGCCGGATCCGCGCCAAGTTCTGAAAAAACGCGGTTCACACGGCGTTTATGTTTCACAATGTTCTTAAACTGTTTATATTCACTCAAATAACACTTTCCGACCATATCGACCACCAGTTCCTCAACAAGGTAAATAAAATCATCTAAAGTTTGACCTTCGGAGAGGCGAAGATCAAATCTTGGAAAGGGAACTGGACACGGGGCCCAATCCACAGAAAGGTGAACAATCTTTTTAGGTTGCCACCCGTAAGACAATGGCCACACACTGGCGGCAACATATTCCTCAATCATGTCTCTCTCGCCAAGGATAGTGCAAGCAAAGTAGAACATGTCTTCACCCTTCTTGAAATCTTGAGATTTTCTGTTAAAAGAAGCGGTGGAGACAGTCGTCATTGGTCCGATGGGCGTAAAAAAGGGGTTCAGAGGGCCAGCCAGTCCCATCTCTTTCGACATATCAACCTTGACATAAAACCAAAACTTCTGCCAATCATCCGCCCATTTCTCATTGCTGCAAGGGGCTAGCTGAATTCTCTCAATTTTCTGACTAGCATTCTTTCGACGAGTGTTGAATGTACTGCAGCCACAGTGAGCTTCGTACAAATTCCCATCATCAAGTTTGATAATTTTCCGCTGAATATGAAGCTCGAAAAGCCGAGCGAAAACATCTGCGCTTATATGACCTTCGAAAGTGTTCTGAATCCAGAAAAACTTGGACAATTCCAGAAAAGAGTTAGGAGTAAGCTGGAGCATTTTCACTTGAAATCGATTCAGAATCGCAGGAAGACGCTCATCGCATGGAAATCTGAGCCCAGCAGTAAAAAAATCTCTGAAAATGACTATTTCATCAGCTTGAGGCTGAGGAACTTCTTCGTTTGTTGGCGGTCGACCACAGCCAGGAGGAAAGAAATTCACGTCCTCAAAATCCTTGATCAAATCACGAGTCACTAGAGATTTTCCAAAAACAAAGGTTGGAGGATACGCCACCTTCAGAGGTATCAACTCTTCCATCTCAACTTCGACTTGAGATATATCTTCTTCAGTCCCAGAATCCTCGCCCGAATTCAACTCCCCCTCCTCAAGAGTCGTATCACCAGGACCCGGAACCTCGAGAGCTCTACTCGAGGCGGGAGTTTCAGAAGTTTGCGGAACTTCGGAACCCAGGGCGGCAGCCTGGGCAATTTCTTCCTTTGTCATCAGTTTGGCGGTGTGCTTCACTCGAGCCACCTAAAAACAAGGGACATCAGGAAAAACGCAGGAAAAAATTCTTTCTACTAAATCAAAGAACGGAACTAAAGAAATAATGAGTTCAAGAAATTACCTTCGGAGAAGAAGAAGAACGAACTTAGAAAGCAGACCACCAAAGAGAGCCTCCAAAGAATTCGGGAAAAATTCCAAGAAGGTTCAAAAGTAGCCAAACGGTGAAAGCGAAGGTCACCGCAGGCCCCCTATTTATAAGAACGGGTGGACGAATTGAGAAGGCGCCTCGATAAACGAACCGACACCTTATAAAGGGCCGACGCGTGTTTCCTCCGACGCCTGAGGGCGACGTTTTTCACCAATCCTTAGAAACTTTTTTCGTGGAAACGAGTCGTCGGAGTCAACCCGCTTCCCCGAGGGGCTACTGTTGGGGATCAGATTGAAAATATCGTCCTCGGTGTTTTCCTCGGAAACACGCGTCGGTAGTTTCAGGGATTTCCCAAAGGTTCATAAGATTTTCGGATCCACGAATGAGCCTAAGAAGAAATACAGGAGTTCTGGGATTTCTTCCCTACGTCGATGAACCAAGGAAAGAATAAAGGAACGGAGCAGCGGAGGAATGCTTGTCCGAAGCTGCTCAAGGAGGATTTCCGAAGATTGGATGCTGTTCCGAAGTTGCTCGAAGAGGATTTCCGAAGATTACATGAAGATTCTTGAGAACTGAAGCTGACCTAGTCAAAGGCGTAGCAAGGAAGATTCAAGGAGACGTGAGAAGCTTGGCTACGGAAGAAGAAGGAAGCTAGAGCACGCAAATGGCACACTTGTAAATTGAAAAGGATCTCTGTGATTACCGCGGACTTATGTACCCTCGACATTTCCCTGAATTAATAACTTTACGAAGGGTAGTTTCGGAATGTAAAAGTGACCCTCAGGCACTATAAAAGGAGCCCCTCGACCTCCGTGTAAAGGGATCAGCTTTTCAGAGAGAAGTCAGTAGCTTTTGTCAGTTCACTTCCACCTTTTGTCTGGAGATTTCCGAATTTCCAACACCCATCATCTCACATAACGCTTCGTCAACCTCCAGTCCAGCCCCTCCTACCGCTTCGTCTTCAACCTTCAGCTCATCTCTATCCTCTCCAACCATGGCAGAAATTTTAGGAGGGACTAAGGAGGGGGGGGCTTCAGGGATTCCACGGTGGTAGGGGGGCTTGTGCCCCACCCGCCCCACCGCTAGATCCGCCACTGGATCTAGGGTACAACTTGCAGACTATGGTGGTTTTTTTAGAATTACACCGTACAACGCAAACGCTCATAACACACACGCACACTCACACCCCTATGAACTACGGTGTGTTTTCACTGCCAGAATGAACTACCCACACGGAGCCAGGGTGTCCTTGTTGGATGGGGTTCCTCTGCAGTAGATGGGGTTGCCCTTGAGTCATTAACATGTGGACCCAATTCCACATGTTAGCGACTCAATTGCTCTCTACAAAACTATAGAGGAACCACTTCCGTCCTTGATCGGCGCTGTGACGAGCGGCGATCGACGGGAAACTATGGATAAGAGCTTACATACCTAGTGCACCTGACCTCTCAGCGCCTCTCTAATAGTTCAAATTACTCCCCTCAAATATAACTAAAGTCTGAATAACCCTCTAAAGTATTTTTTTCGTTCAGTTTATCCCTAAACTATGTCATTTAGTTTTTACCCCTTATTAACACAATTTATCTTTTTTTGTTTCTCCATGCACAAGTGGATTTTTAAGTTCAAATTTGCAAGTTTATAGCAGACAACATAAGGTATGTTAAAAAAATATATCAAGGTAAGATATTTAATAATAAAATTTATCCTTAATATACAAAATTATATGCAAACTAATGATGAAAAAATCATCAAATATATTTAAAATATAGATTATAATGTCCACTACCATCCTGCAAAGTGTCATATTAAAAATTCATCCTATGTATGAAGAAATAAAAATGACAAATTGCATTATGAGTTAAGTTGAACCAAATGTCATAGTTTTGGGGGTAAATTAAACTAAAACATAATTTAAGGAGTTATACGGACTTTCTTTATACATGAAGATTCGGGCTTTTTCCAAAAATCAATGATTAGAAAAGAACTTAGGATATTCTTGGAGATGCACTTAGAGATACTGTCGGTATAACCTCTCCCAGTCTCCTAGTACATACTCTCTTCATTCCAAATTGTAGATCATTTGACTTTTTCAACCTCATATTTTGTCGACCATACACCCCTGGGTACCCATACAAGAAAGAATACGAACTCATACCATAAATCCTTGTAATCCTATTAGGACTCATACCATGTAATCCTACTAGGACTCCTATCTTATAACCGACTAGGAACCCGCCCCCTGGACTATATAAAGAAGGGTCGGGTACCTAGGAGGACAGGCCAACACCTCAAGGTGAATCCCCCAACCCCTCCGGGGAACACCCAAGCGCAGGGCGCCATACATGATACTCCAAACAAGACGTAGGGTCCGCTACTCCGGCGGCCCGAACCTGTATAAATCTGTGTCACGTTTCCTTGCGCATACCTTCGAGTTCCAGGTCTGGCGATCCTCCACCGCACAATCTACTACCTCGGGTACCCCTTGGTAGGCTCAGTGGCCAAAACACTGCAGCTGACGCGCCAGGTAGGGGTGATCATCGAGATCATCGGGCGAATTCGAAAGACCTTCAACTACAAAATCAACCTACCGGATGCCATAATGTTGCTGCTCTATTTCGGCGACACGGCAACTTTTAATCGGAAGCGGGTTCAAATCAGATTTGTTTTCGCCGAGTTCGCATTCCAAACAGACAAAAATTCCAGCGAATCACGGCGGGAGCAAGAGTCCAGAGGCTGTCGCACGTCGCAGGATCAGTTTCCGGGCGGAAAAGAATTTCTCTTTTTTCTTTTCCATCTCGGAGTCGAAATCTTCCATTTGACCTGCGGCATGCAATTATGCCTGGCTCCAATTTCTTTCCCGAGACGCAACTTCAAAGCAATTTTGATGGACTTGTGCTACATGCACACAGAAGACTACCAGAAGCTTCAAGATTTATTGCTGGACGCACACAAGAGATACACCCGGAAGCTTCAAAAATTTTTCGCTCCAAGTACACAGCGCGGGTACGCGAGTACTACTTCATCAACTTCTGGCTGCATCACCACGCGTGCGCTCGATTACATCGACTACTCGAGTACAACTACATCGACATTCGGCTACACCATGCGCCACCTCGCCGTCGACTACTTCAACTACTCGAGTACAACTACATCGACACTGTCACACCCTGAAATTTCCAATTTCAGGATGTGAATAAAAATAATAAATAAGCAACGATTTTCACTCAATTTTAAAAATTTTCCAACATTTATTTTCTTTACAGGAAATATAGTATAGGAAAAAGCCATTGTCTGTATTTCTAAATTAAATAAAATGATTATGAGTGTGTTGCATTTATGCCGGTACATCTTGGTGTTCATGAGTGTAAAATGTTTTTAAAATGCATTTAGGTGCTGACCAAACCCTTTCGAGAATTTTCTAGCTTTTTCTGGAATTTATTCTCATTTTTCTTGAGTTATTTCTATTTATTAGAAGGCTCTAAAATCTTTTTCATAAGCTCTAAATATTTTATTTGGATTGTTCGTGCTACAATCTAGCTCTGAGAATTTTCCTGGAATTTTCTGGGTATTTTTCGTGCCTCTAAACATTTTCTAGTTTTTTTTGGAATTGTTTTTGCGCTGAAATGTATTTCGGAAATAATAAACATTTTCTTTTTATTTTGGGCCGAGCTCGCATCCGCGAGCCCGACCCAGCTGTTCCAGCCGCCAGGCCCATTCGAGCCCAGCAGCCAGAGCTGCTGCTCGCGTGTCCAGGCCGGACACGGCCGCACCGCCGCCGGCTTTTCCTCGACGTGCGCGCCACGCCGGGCGCCGTTTCCTGCGCCTATAAAAGCCGAGGCTGAGCCATCGCGCGCCCTGCTGGTCCCTCCATTGTCTCCCGCGCCTCGCTCGCCTCCGCGCTTCGCCGCCGTCTTCAGCGCCGGTGTGCTGGAGCCGAGCAACGACGCCGCCGGACACTCGTACCTGGATGCCTCGGAGCGACCTGAAGCCACCACGAGCATCTCCTCGTCGAGCCGCCCACCTGCCGGCCATCCCCGTCACCGGAAGCCCACCGGAGCGCCGCCGCTACTTGGTGCCGAGCCGGCCGCCCTGTTTTTCCGCCGCCGACCGGAATTCGATCGCCACCTTTCCTCCCAAACCCCGTTGAGCATCTCCTATATTTCGGTCATGACCAAATATTCTCCCAAATAAAAACCCACACCTTGCTTAATCTGGTTGTTGTTTCTCCAGCATGTTCTTTTCTTTATGTTCAATTCTATCCGAGGAACCAGCTAGATAGCTTATCTAGTGTTGAGGCCCTGAGGGTGCTGTAGCTGGGCCGGCCTGCGATCAGGTTGACATCGCCCCGGACTCCTGCACGTCCAGGCCCTGCTCTCTATATACAAGTCTTGTATCCCTACGTCCGCTATATCTTTCGGCCACAGAACCACGTGCCCTAGCTCCTTTGTAAGCCGCCGTGCGCTGCCGCCACCACACCTCATCATCGTCCTTGGGCAACCAGTTAAGCGCGCCGCCGCAGTTGGAGACGACGTCCGCTGTCCAGCGTGCCTGCCGGCTACGCGAACCTCGAGCCGTCACCGTCGATCAGCTGTCGGGCAGGAGCACGTCTGGTCGAACTGCAGCCTGGAGTTCGATGTTTGCAGATCGTCGTCGTTCCATCGTTTACCCTCTGCCATAGGGCTCGATGTGCATGAAGCCGCTGTCACGATATGCCCTAGCGCTGCTACAGTGCACCGATCAGATCAAGCTACAGGCTTTTGCCGTCGATCTCAACCATACGATCGAGTAGTTCCGTCGCCGCCGCCACTACTACACAAAACATTTGTAGGAGCCACCGCTTTTTTTCTAAGAGCGGGTGAATTTGCCGTCCGATCTAAGAAATCCGCGTGACACTGTAGCAATAAAATCCGCGTCTCGAAATCATTTCCGGGAGCGGGTGATGAGGTCATCCGCACCTAAAAATGTTTTTTAGGTGCGGATGACCCCATCACCCGCTCCCGGAAATATACTTATTTTTAGGTGCAGGTGACGCCATCACCCGCTCATAGAAATAGATTTTTAGGTGCGGGTGACGTCATCACCCGCTCCTAGAAAGTGTCTCGTGGAAAAAAATTCATAACTTTTGCATATGATCTCGGATGAAGACAAATTTTATGTGAAAATTGTATAGCTCGACGAGACCTAAAATTTTGTAGTTGACAACTTTTTCTTTTGAGATTGTTTAAAATTTCAAAATATCCATTTAAGTTCTTCACAAAACATATATCTCTTATATAGTTTAATGGAACTATATGAGAGGTGTATAAGATTTGTGAAGAATGTTACTACCACTATACCGAATGAGCAAATGATCAAAATAAAAGTTGTACATATTGAGAAGTTATGAAACTTTGTAGTTGAAAGTTTTTTAATTTGAATTACTTTTGTCAACGAAAAGTACCACTGAATTTTTGAAATTTGAAAATTTGAAATTTTCGAACGACCTCAAATGGAGAAACATTCAAAATAGAAGTTGTAGATCTTGAGAAGTTATGAAACTTTGTAGTTTACAACTTTTTTATTTGAAATCATATTGTTAACGAGATTCAAATTTGAATCTCTGAAATTTGAAATTCAAAATTTGTAAATGACCTCGAATGGAAAAACTCTCAACATGAAAGTTATAGATCTTCGAAAGTTATGAAACTTTGTAGTTGACAACTTTTTTATTTGAATACGTTTGAAGCCTCAAAAAAGCAATTTACACTCGGCGTAGTATAATATGAGTAGAATGAAAACGGGATATGGACGCATATGAGTGTGTGGTGCAGTGGCAAGGGAGGCTTGCGCAAAAATGCGCGTAGCGTCGCGACTTTGCGCGAAAATGCGGCGACTTGCGACTTGGGGCGGTGGGTGGCTGGCTAGTGGGTCCTCCACTAAAAATAAATTTTTTTCTATTTATTTCGATCGTTTTAACGCAGTTTTCAAACGGCCTTTTTAATCGATTTCTAGGTGCGGACCACCCCGTCACCCGCACCTGGAAATGCGTTTCCAGGTGCGGGTCGATTACCCGCTCCTAGAAATCGCTATTTCTAAAAGCGACAGCTATGAGCGGGTTTCGCACCCGCACCTACAAATGCGATTTCGCCCGCTCCTAAAAACATTTTCTGTAGTAGTGCACCTGGAGCAGCACCCGTACGTGGCACCAGGAAGCCGTCCGCAGCACGTACGTCGTCGTGGATCCATCTCCGCAGCCAGCCGCCGTCGCCACCGGCCGTCTTCGATTCCCATCGACACCGGTCGTCCTTGTGATCTTCAGGCCGCCGCTCGTCATCCTCGTTTCACCATCAGATCGAGTCGCCGTTCGCCGTCGAATCCGGCCGAGTGCATGAGTCCACCGTCGTCACAGCTGGTGAGATGACCACCTTCGCATCTCATGCAGTCCTATGTCCAACTTTTGTCTCTAATCTATGCTACCTGCATCTCGTGTTGCATGTGACCGTGCCGTGTTGAAGCCTCGCCGGCCATCATATCAGTTCCAAGCAAAACCACGTATATACGTACAGAAGAAAAGAAGTCTTTTGCCTATGTAAGGATGACATCATGGTGAGATCATAATATGCAGCAATCATTAGGATTTTCCTTTACCAAAATCATAAGAATGATTGTTCTGTATTTCTTTTGCTATATACATCAAAGCTTCATAAATCTTGTGGCCTCCACAAACTCCAATGATCTTTAGGCCACTATTTTTTTTTGTTATCTGTAGGATAATTCTGCATTTATCTATAAAATCCTTCCACATGCAAGAATCAATTTATCTATCCATTTAATTCCTTGATTCATTACTCACGCTGACATCATCCTTGTGTCATGTTCAACCAGATATTCTTTTTCCTGTTTAATCCATAGATTTCATGTTTTAGCTCCGTTTTTATCCGTTCAAATTGCGTTAGATTCATAATGACATAAAAGACACGTTAGTGATGAGTTTTCTTCATGCAAATTTTCTGAAAATTAATTTAATACTAATTTTGATTAATGCTTAGTTAAGCATGCCTTTTCTAAATAAAAGCTATATAGTGTTATACGCCGTTTTTCATAATCAATATTAATTTGATTAATGTTTACTTCATATACTTTTATAAATAAAAGCTAATTAGTGGCACATACCGGTTTTTCTTAAACTAGATGTTAATTTGCTTAATATTTAATTAACATTTCTAATTAAAAGTTGATAGGCTTTTACACCGGCTTTTATAAATAAATGTTAATTTGTTTAAATACCAACATGAATGAGTTTTTAATTATAACTTTATTAGTTTACTCGAATCATAAAGTTACGTTTAGAGGATTCATATAGTTTACCTTTTCTAAAATAAATGTTTAATTGGTATAATTTATATATGAATCTTTATGAATAAAACTTAACTAGGTTCTTACTTTGGTCTTTTGTAAATAAAATATAATGCTGTATTAATTCCAATTTAGGGTATTTTCTTATGAAATATCCTTTACATATCTTTTACTAATTAAAATAAACCTAGCTCATAGTTTGATCTATCACATATGCAAATCGAACGTTAGCCGTTCTTGATCAAGCTCTGTCTCAGAGTGTCTCTGTTGTAGAGATAATCTCCTTTTAAGCTCCAGATCTTTTGATCCTAGTTCATGCTCAACCTAGTGTCTTCCATAAAGTTAACCAAGCCTTTCCTTTTCTCAGCACGGTCTGTGTGCTTCAGTGATCCATAGCATCGAGCCTATCCTTTAGTGCGTTCTTTTAAAACTTTTCTTTTGATTGGTGCATTGTTCTTAGTTTGCTTGTCTGTTTGCTTTGTATGCTTGTGCCTGATGATTGGTGCGAGTAGAAGGAACGTGGTTCGAGAGCTTTGGAGAGCTTGAAGGTGAAGACATTCTGAGCAACAACAATACACTGGTTAAAGGCAAGTGTGTCCTTGTTCTTTTGTCCCAATAATTATTTAATCACCATTGCATATGCTTGCATTTATATTGATGGGTCCTATTAAGGTTTATCCTAGTCTTTATTATCATTCCTTGTCAACCTGGGTTTACCTTTCTGTTAGGTAGCTTTGCTTAGTTGCTCTACTTTGAGTTATGGTGGTTCTAATGAACAACAATAATGATGAACTTGCTTTACTTTTATGCCATATCTCTGGTTAATACAAGATCACAATGATTAATTGGAACATGGAGCGACCACCCAGAAAAACAGTGCAACCACAAGACATATGGCTCTGTCTTGGCTAATTAATTAGAAACCTTAGTGTGTGGTATGCTTTACCTGAAAGGGGCGAGGGGGTGCCAGTAGTTGGTGTATAGTCCGGCCCTCAATCTGATCTGCTCTATGGTAGCTTCGCAGGTTGAGAGAGGGTTATGCATTGCGCTGTCATGTAACCTAGCGAGCAGCCTGCATTAGGGAATCTTTGTAAAGGCCTCGTAGCGTCCCTATGCAATCACACCTTGGTTGTGTGGTATGATGCCTGATCAGCATCGCGTGGTTGGGTTTAAAGTTCTTCGGAACTTTTACGCGACTTGTGGGTAAAGATGTACAACCTCTGCAGAGTGTAAAACTAATCAATTAGCCGTGCTCACGGTCAAGAGCGGCCTGGACCCTCACATGATAATTGAACTTGAAGATGGACATAAATCGTTGTTATGGTTAGGTTAGCCATATGCTTATGGCGTATCTCTTTATGTTAAATGTGGGTTGGTATATACTTATATCATAGTAATCAGGTGCTAATAAAATTTGACCAACTAAAAGTGCTTAATGCAGTCAACCTGTCAGCCTTTCCTTGTCAAGCCTCCTGCATTCATACTTTCTCCGCACTTGCTGAGTACGACATGTGCTCACCCTTGCTATAAACAATGTTGCTCAGAAAGAAGAAGTTGCTATGAAGATGTTGTGAAGATGTTGCTGAGTTCTAGGTGTACGCAACCCCCAGTCGACTGCCTGTGATGGTTGGAGCCTTCGTTTCCAGGATTTAAGCGTAATACTCTGATAATATCTCCTTTTCTTACGTGATATTGTTTCTGTTATTCACTTATGTCAACTATATGCATGAAACTTGATCCTGGCATGCGTATAGATCTGCACTTGATTTTCTTTGGAAAAACAGGTGTGACAGACACTCGGCAACGACTACTCGTTCTCCGGCTGCACTAGCTCTCGCCTATGCTGTGCATCTGGACGCGTTGTATCGCTGCTCGACTTCTCGTCGGTCGGTCGCACCGGCTCTCGCCGTGCGCCCGGTCACTTCGTCTCGCGGCTCGACTACTCGTCGTCCGGTTGCACCGGCTCTACTGCGCCTATGCCATGCATCCGGACACGTCGCATCGCCACTCGACTTCTCGTCGGTCGGTCGCACTGGCTCTCGCCGTGCGCCCGGTCACTATGTCTCGCGGCTCGACTACTCATCGTCTGGTTGCACCGGCTCTACTTCGACTACGCCGTGCACCGCCTCGACATCGTCTTGCGGCCACACCAACTCATCGTGAACTATTTCGGCTACTCTTCTCGGCTAGTTTCTACTAGAAAACTAGTCGAGAACGGCTTCTACGCCCCCCACAACTAGTCGGACCCGCCTCCAACTAGTCGACTTCGTCAACACTCGTCCACGAGTTCATTCGAAACCCGCTCTGGCGGTACAAGTCGACTTCGGTCGCATCTCCAGACCGCTCATGCGGTATCAGTACGTCATTTATTTTAAATGATTACTTTTTTCTTCTTCTTTGGCTTGTTTTGCGCATGCAGGACAACACACCAAGGATTACTTATTAGTGTACGCTTCTCAACGGATTTTTTCCACAAGAGCTACACTATGCCGACTACTTTTGGGACATATCAACAAATCAGCACGAGCTCACTCCATCAACTCGGGGGCTTTCCCAAGAAGGCAGCTTCTAAAGTCCGCTCTGCGCGGCAATCTAAAGTCGACTTACTCCAGTCGCATCTCCAAGTCGACTACTCTAGTCGCATCATAAAGTCGATTTCTAAAATCGCATTTTCAAAGTCCGCCCCGCGCGGCACAAAGTCGACTACTCTAGTCGCATTCTAAAGTCCGCTCCGCGCGGCAATCTCAAAGTCCACTCCGCGTGGCAATTTAAAGTCGACTCTGGTCTCACCTTCATCCGCTTCGGCGGCATACTGCGTGTGTAAGCTTCGATAGAACCTAGCTGTAAGTGGCCCTTGCGTCCTGACAACGATGGTACCTAGCTGCACGTGGTCTTCACTCTTCGTACCATGGGTCAGAAACGCATGGCCCTAAGTACTCTAGCTCTGTCCAACTTACCCTGGGTCTCCCTGTTATCGTGCCGATCCATACTCTAGGTCTCCCTGTTACCATCCGATCCTTACTCTGGGTTCCTGCTTATATGCCGATCCCAGGCTGTAAGTGATTCTCAGGTCCAGGCGACTACCTAGCTGTAAACGGTTTTCTGATCCAGGCGACTACTAAGCTGTAAGCAGCTCTTAGGTCTGAGCTACAACTCTCTAGGCAGCTACGGTTGCCACTACTCGTATGGGATCAAGATAATCCTCTCCAGACAGTTTCGGTTGTGACTACTCGTGGTTTCGGCTGCGATCACTCGTAGGGGATCATGGTAATCCTCTCCAGGCAGTCTCATTCTGCGAACTCGTAGGGAGTCATGACAACTCTCTCCAGACGACTCCGTGTCGTATAGAGTAATAAGTGGCACATGCTGTCCTTGTTCTATTTAATCAAGAGGCTGCAGCCTAGAGTAACACCCTTCATAGTAGGGTCTCAGTGGAACTCCAACACATTGAGTTCATCACGCTGTCTCCTACGGTCTTACTCGTTCTTCAGAACATCCTTGCGAGTACTCTCTCACTAGGCTCATAGCCTCAGAGGTACTTAAGACATTGTAAACTCTGTACAATGTGTTCAGTAATAAGTTGTTATCTTGCATATCGACTTGTTATTGTCCTTTGCTTATTCACAACAAAGCCTTCTTTTACGCTGCCACAGCTAAGGTGTTCAACTGGTTGTGAATAAGTTCCTTTCAAGTACTCTCTCACTAGGCTCATAGCCTCAGAGGTACTTAGGACACTATTACTCAATAGTGTATTCGGATATTGTTCTCGACGCAATGTGTTTTTTCCAGACGGCTCCGGAGGCAAAACAATTCGTTTTTCTGTTTTTTAATTCGCTTTTTTGCCTTCCGGAATGTGCTTTTTAGGCTTTTCAGCTTTGTGTTTCGGGTTTCATTCTTGGCTCGAAGTACTCAAAGTCCGCTCCGCGCGGCACAAAGTCGACTTCGGTCGCATTTCAAAGTCCGCTCCGCGCGGCATAAAGTCGACTTGCTCAAGTCGCATTCTAAAGTCTGCTCCGCGCAGCACAAAGTCGACTTATTCAAGTCGCATTCTAAAGTCTGCTCCGCGCAGCATAAAGTCGACTTACTCAAGTCGCATTCTAAAGTCTGCTCCGCGCAGCACAAAGGCGACTTACTCAAGTCGCATTCTAAAAGTGCTCCGCGCAGCACAAAGTCGACTTACTCAAGTCGCATCTTTAAGTCGACTACTCTAGTCGCATCACAAAGTCGACTTACTCAAGTCGCATTCTAAAGTCCGCTCCGTGCGGCAATCTAAAAGTCGACTTCAGTCGCATCTAAAGTCCGCTCTGACGTCATAAAGTTGACTACGGTCGCATCTAAAGTCCGCTCTGACGGCAACATTACTACTCGAAGACGACTCGAGTAGTCTATGCTACTTCTCAAGTTCAAACGGCTTCACGCCAAATTACTGCTCAGAGACAACTTCAGCATGCTCCGTTCGTTCTTCAGCTCGGAGGCTCAACTCCAATTACTACTCGACGTGGCTCATATAGCTCACTTGGCTCATAATCTCGGAGGCTGGATGCTACAAGAGTACTCGGGTGACGGCTTTCATGAACTGAAGACCCTTGGACTGATTATATCTAATCACTTCAAGACTCGGGGGCTACTATACTACAATTATCAACCTCTTTTTTCAAGACGGAAGATGCAGATTCTAGATTTGACCCTCAGCTTGATTCTTCGATTCAACCTCAGGCTCGGGGGCTACACTCGATATGGAGTGCGTTTTTTGCAAATCGCACCTCCATATAGACCAAGATTGCAAGACAAGATGGGTATTTTTTGGAGACTTCCTGGGTTAGAACTCGGGGACGCCTGGGAACTACTCGGGGATGATTCAAAAGTACTCATAGATGAACTAGAGCACATTCCACTCTTTCGGAAATTCAAGTACTATTGATGACTTCGGCTAGCAGTACTCGAGACGATCAGAAACTACTCGACGAAACTTCAAGACTACTCGAACTTGCTGCTCAAGACAACAAAGTGCTCGGGGGCTTGTCGACCATACACCCTTGGGTACCCATACAAGGAAGAATACGAACCCATACCATAAATCTTTGTAATCCTATTAGGACTCCTATCTTGTAACCGACTAGGAACCCGCCCCCTGGACTATATAAAGGAGGGTCGGGTACCTAGGAGGACATGCTAACACCTCAAGGTGAATCCCCCAACCCCTCCGAGGAACACCCAAGCGCAGGGCGCCATACATGATACTCCAAACAGGACGTAGGGTCCGCTACTCCGGCGGCCCGAACCTGTATAAATCTGTGTCACGTTTCCTTGCGTATACCTTCGAGTTCCAGGTCTGGCGATCCTCCACCGCACAATCTACTACCTCGGGTACCCCTTGGTAGGCTCAGTGGCCAAAACACTGACATATTTGACGGTTTATCTTATTTAAAAAATTTATGCAAGTATAATCAAATTTAAGTCATTCTTTAAGACTTCAATTAATAAAGCAAATCACAATAAAAATATGATATTTTGTAAAAAAATTTAATAAGACAAGTGATCAAACTTAATGAAAAAAAGTCAAACAAACAAATTATAATTAGGAACGGATGGAGTACCCATCGACAAAAAAACGACCATTCAATCTGTTTGTCATGAATGAGTGCTGACGAAAACCTCGGACAGCAAGTGCATCAAAAAGTACTGGTGAGTGTGTGCAAAATTCAGTGTTTATTCTTGTTATATTACTGAGCAGACTTGTTATTATGAATAATGCGAGTTTTTTATTGGAGTAAGATAACTCTCCTTTCTTACTCCACCCATTTTATTTTATTTTATGTTTATCTTTGCTTTCATTAATGCGAACCCCGGAGAGAGCTGGCGGCAATTCATCCGGTGACCCATCACACCTAGTGAAACTTTTATTAGTGACCAAGCACACCTAGTGAAACTTTTAAAGGAGGGACTTGCTTCTTTTTCCTCCTCCATCTCCACCCCTTAGCTTCTTCCTCTTTTTGTTTTTCTTCTTCCTCCTCATCTTTTCTCCTCCTCATATTCCTTTGCTTTCAATATAGTATTTTGGTGAAAATTTGTGTTTAGTTGATGGAAATTTTGGTGAAAAGTGGTGAAATTTTTGCATTGGGTTGCGTGCACAGAGAGAAGAAATAAACTGACACGGTTCTCTAGGTGAAAACTTTTGGTGAAAGTTTTGAAACTAAACAGAGCTTGTTGGGTCACATAGGATTCAATCCGACCGCGAATGATACATATGACAAAAAAGACCGAGATTTATTCCGGGTCGATAACCAGTTTACTCATGATAGATACAACATAACATCGGGAATCAATCCATGAGCCGGGAGGTGTGGAATTTATCCTGATATCTTAGGGCTTGTTTACTTCCCTAAAATTTCACCAACTACCCGTCACATCAAACTTCGGACACTAATTAGGAGTACTAAATGTAGATTAGTGACAAAACCCATTTCACAACCCCTACCTTAATTTTCGAGATGAATCTAACGAGCCTAATTATGTCATGATTAGACAATGTCGTGCTACAGTAAACAATCTCTAATGACGGATTAATTAGGCTTAATAGATTTGTCTCGGAATTTCCCGTCCATTCGTGTAATTAGTTTTATAATTAATCTATGTTTACTACCTCTAATACACCTTGAAAGGAGCTCCCAAAATTGTGGTCCCAAAATTTTGGTGAACTAAACACACCCTTAGTGTACCTTTCGTGAGTAGATTAGTTTCCGGTTTGGAATAAATTCCGGTCTCTAGTTGTATCTATCATAAATCTCTTCTTATATTTTTATTTCCAACCCGAAACGAATCCTATGTAACCGAATGAGGCCTTAGACGGTAAGAGCTAGTTTGGATGAGCAGGGATGCAAAATCCAGGGTACAGCAGCCACCACAGGGTTGCAATGGTTGGCGAGGAAAATGGGAATGGGGAATTGAGGATTAGGATTTGTGAGAGAGTTTATATACCATGGGCGGGATATGAGCTCTTTAGTAGGTCATAATTTAACGGTTAACGGTGCCGACGTGCCGACCCATTAATAATGCTGCGCTATCACAATATTACCTATTTTACCATTAAACATAGGTCCAATTGACGCTCCATGCGGGGTGGTTGTTTCACTATCACTAATATGTATATGTGAGCATATATGAGAATGCAGTATATTTTTTATTAGTTTCAAAACTTATATCATTTGTTGGTTTAAAGAAAAGAACACGATGGGGAGTTCAACACGTACTAGAGTATAAAAATTACATATAGATCGAAACATTGCACGTTGATAAGCATCGACGGCTCGACGCAAGAGTCCAAGTAAATATGTTAAGTCAAATATGAGCATTTTGCTATCTATCTATATATAATATTAAAGTATTGTTATTTCTTCCAACCGTAGTCATTGTTTTGTAAAAAAAATCTCAGCTTTTTCATAATCAACCTGCATTACCATTGACAGGTGGGCCCTATTCCATTGTACGTTAACATTAAATGTGTCATATGTCATTAATAAGTAGAGTTATCTCAATCCGTTTATGGCACGTGGGCGCAGGGGATGACGACACGGTTAGGGAAGGTGACACCGGGGTGGACGACGGCAGGCGAGGCCGGGGTGGCATGGGCGTGACTGTGAGGCTAGGAAGGCAGGGATGATGATACGACGGGGATGACAACGATGAGGCTAGGAGCCACGGATGACGGCAGACGAGGTTGGGGTATGGCACGTGCGCTGTCAGGAAAGGCGAGCTTGGACATACAACGATGAGCTTCAGGAGGCATAAACAATGACATGAGAGGTTAGGGTGTTGTGCTCATGACGGGGACGACAGGTAGGTTGGGGAGGTGCAGGGACGAAAGGGTGACATCACGATTGGGACGGATGACTGCGAGCGAGGTTGAGGTGTTATGGGCGCGACAGTGAGGCCGGGAAGGCGGGCCGGGATGATGACGCGGTAGGGGATGAATGACTGCAAGATGCTGGGGAGGCATGTACAATAGCATGCAAGATGGGGGTGATGCGTGTGTGATGGGAATGATGGCACAACCGAGGAAGGTGAGGTTACGGTAGACAATGGTGAGGTTCGGGAGGCACAAAAGACAACAGATGAGGTCGGGTGGTGTGATTGGAACGTGGATGACGGCGAGGTCATCAGGGAGCTACGGTGGTGGCGGGGTGATGCCACGGCGTGGTGAATGACAATGAGGTGGGCAATATTCTCTCCCATTTTATATGAAGTGAGCAATATTTGAGAATTTCCTATACTATAGATTCTTTGGAATTCAATCAATCACTTACAAAACAAGAGAGCTTCTTTATTTTAAGGGAAAGAATTACAAAAATGAATAAAAGTAAAATGATTCAATTTTTTTTAGTTTAATAAATAATTTTTGACTAATAACTAGATAACGAAATTCTTTGATTCACTCTCTGAATTTAAGCAACTAAACCCATACCAAATTTTTGAATATTTTAATGAGAGAAATCTTGAACAACACTGAGGCGGGCCATGTCTTTTCCCGTTGCAACGCACGGGCATAATTGCTAGTCCATCTTTAAGTGTGACAGAAAAAGATGATTTTAACCCTCCCGGACCTGGGCCCACCTGCAGCTCCTCTTAATCTCATCATTTTTTTTCTTTTCTTCTCCGTCTGATAACACTTTTACAAAAATAGTTAGCTTTAACAAAATTTACAAAACTAACCCTCAACTGTCATACGAACTGGCGGTAAGAGCCTACCGCCATTTCAAATGGCAGTAACTTCCCATCACATGTTCTAGATAAAGCTTATCTTCATCCGAGTTCATATGAAATAGTTATGATTTTTTGAAGATGTGATGTCCAGATAAGCGTAATTCCTCTGGTTCATTAGATTTGAACATTACATCGATTATTTGAGCACGAAAATGATTTCAAATGAAAAATATTTGAACTACAAAGTTATAAATCTCATCGAGATCTACAATTGATGTATAAAACTTATCTGCATCCAAGTTCATATAAATATTTATAATTTTTTAAGGTGTGCTTGGGAGTTATCACCGTTTGAAGTGACAGTTTATCTAAGTGTTGATTCAACCGGTGGTTTTCTGATTATATTTGTAAAAAATTTCTCCGCTTGGTCGGCAGCTGTCCAGAATTTGAATTCCTACAATCCCCTCCACACTACTCGAAGGAGCCCATCCTGGGGGCTCCTATATCCCTTCTGGAGAATGGATAAGAAAGGAAACTTCCGGGGGCTCCTATATCCCTTTCGGAGGATGGATAAGAAAGGAAACTCCCCTTCCAGAGGATAGATAAGAACGGCAACTTCCAGCCCATCATCAGCCCATTAAACTTCTTTTCCTCCATCCTTTCGTCTGCTCCGGCTGGCCACAACCCCCGCCACCTCGTCTTTCGCCCCGGCCGGCGGCTCCCCGCCGTTGCGCCGCCCGCCCGCGACCCATCGGCCATCCAACCCCGTCCGGCTGGCGGTGCTACCACCGCCGGTCCTCCGTTTGCCCCCGACCCTCTCCTTTTCTAGGTCCGGAGACCAATGAAGCACCACCAAAACCCGAACCCTAAGACCGCCACCTCAACCACCGCCGGCGGTGACTCGCTGCCGGCTGCTCCCGCACACCTCCCATCCGTCGGGAGCCCGGGAGGCAACCACGAGCGCAGAGGAGGCGCAGGAAGGCAATGCAGAGGAGTAGACAATGGAATGTAGAAGACAGTCGGGAGCCGTTGGATCTCACTTTTGCACGAATCTTAAAGCGGTGTAAACTAATTTCTAAATTTTCTAAACTAAATAAACTATTTTAAACGAATTTCAAAATTTTCTAAACTAAATAAAATAATTTTTAAATTTTCTAAACTAAATAAAATAATTTCTAAATTTTCTAAACTAAATAAAATAATTTAAACAAATTTCTAAATTTTCTAAACTAATTTAAACTAATTTCTACATTTTCTAAACTAAATAAACTAATTTTTAAATTTTATAAACTAAATAAACTAATTTAAAATAATTTCTAAATTTTCTAAACTAAATAAACTAATCTAAACTAATTTCTACATTTTTTAAACTAAATAAACTATTTTCTAAAATTTCTAAACTAAATAAACTACTCCCTCCATTCAGAAATGATAGATGTATTTTGGTCAACCAAAAGTCAAACTTTGCAAACTTTGACCAACAATTAGTTAAATTATAAGCACATTTAGTATATAATTTTTGCATCAATATATTTGTACTTCAATTTATTTTGGGATGTCATTGAGTCTTTAGCAATTAACATTATATTATAAGATAAATTAATAGTCAAAATCTACTTTGAAAGACTTTTCCCCCGTTCAAATACATCTATCATTTCTGAATGGAGAGAGTAATTTCTAAATTTTCTAAACTAAATAAACTATTTTCTAAATTTTCTAAACTGAATAAACTAATTTAACGAATTTAAAAACAAATAAAAAAAGTTACCTCTTAAGGGTTGCGGCAGGAGGGGGTGGTGGAGGGCGGGAGGGGGGCGGCGGACGGCGAACGGCGGCCGCCGTCGCCCTTTATATAGGTTGGGCAGCCGCCGTTCGTCATGGCGGTTGAATCCTATCGCCGCGGCCCATGACGGTAGCAAAGCCAACTGCCGTGGTCCACGTCGGTAGGTTCTGCCAGGCCCGCAGTCAGGCCACCCGGCCAACCGACCGCTGGCGATAGGGCTACCGCCGTGGCCCACGGTGGTTGCCTGCTCTAGCCACCGTAGACCACAGCGGTTGGGACTGACAGTCGTGGGTCACGACGTTTGTAGTATAGATTTGAAAAATTCCGAAACGATAATATATTTTTGCAAAATCGAAAATATATAAAAAAATTCAGAAGATCTCTCTAATGGCGGGCGGCGGCATCCCGCGACTGCTGTGCAATTCGAGCCGAAGGAGGGATTGGAGTGCGTTTTGCGACCTCAATTTGGTAATTCGGACTCGGCCCCTACTCCTCACATAAATCCACCCACACTAACGGCGGCGCCGGCGACGAGTTCCACCAAAGCACGGATTTTTTCTGATCCCCTTTCGAGGTACCCTAGCCTAGGGGTAGGTTGAGCCCTTGAGCTTCTCTGGGCCCGTTTAGTTCCTAAAATTTCACCTAACTACCCGTCACATCAAACTTCGGACACTAATTAAAAATATTAAATGTGGACTAATGACAAAACCCATTCCACAACCTCTACATTAATTTTCGAGACGAATCTAATGAGCCTAATTATGTCATGATTAGACAATGTCATGCTACAGTAACCAATCTCTAATGACGGATTAATTAGACTTAATGGATTCGTCTCGGAATTTCCCGTCCATTCATGTAATTAGTTTTATAATTAGTCTATGTTTACTATCTCTCATAGAGCTTCAAAGTCACTCCCAAAATTTTGGCCTCAAAATTTCAGTGAACTAAACACGGCCATTAATCCGCAGGAGATGGTGGCGACGGTGATGCAGGTGCTGGACATCCCTGCTGACCTATTCCGCGCCGGCACCGTCGCCGCCTAGCCCGTGTTTACCAAACCTTTTTAAGATATTAAATGCGACTTTAATCATTAATTAAAAATATTAAATAAAGGTAGTTTATAAAACTGCCTGCACACCCTTATGTAAATTTCCGAGAGGAATCTAATAAGGAGCTTTGGCCACACAGTTAGAGGATGATTACTGTAGCAAATCATTAAATTAATTATACTCATTAGATTCAACACGTAAAATTGCACTCATATGTAAAAAAAAATTTGCAAATAAATTTTATTTGGTATGCTCCATGCATACAAGATTTTTTTTTCTAAAATTTTTTGGAGAGGAATCTGAACTACTCCGCCGTCCGCCACGTCCGCGCCCCCATCACGGACGCGGCACCATGCCTCCTCTACTCGGCTCGCGCCGACGGCGACGCCAGCGCCGCCACGCTCTACAGCCCCTCAAGCGGCAGCGGTAATGCGTTCAAGGTCCGCCTGCTGGACCCGCCGCTGCGCAGCCGCGCCCTGGTCGGGTCCGCGCACGGCTGGCTCGCCACGGCCGACGAGGCGTCCAACCTCCACCTCGTGGAGAGCTCCGTGGACGAACAGGGAAAATCTCACGTACAGCGTCCACTCGTCCAGGAGGGTGAGGGCCCCGACGAGCCGGTCCGGTACCCGGCAGAGAAGCTGCGCCTGTTCTTGTACTACAAGGTGGTCATGTCCTGCAGTCCCTCCAAGGGGAAGGACTGCATCGTCCCCCTCCTGCACCGGCCGGATGGTCAGATATCCTTTGTCCACATCGGCGATGACAAGCGGACTCAGATTACCGGCCAAACTCTGGAATGAGACAGCAGCTACCGCGACGCTCTCTACAACAAGAAGGACGGCTCCATGCTTACCTTGGATCTGAGTGACCCTTCTTCTCCGGTCGCAAAGGATATTGTGCGGCGACAGATACCTTGAAATGATCCAATCAATTAAAGATATATTGTGCTGACACCGCGGGGTGATCTCCTGCAGGTGTGGAGATTGAAAGAAGTAGAGCGGTCATCCACTCCCGTTGAGGTTCCAACCGGGATTGCCCATGAGAGGTTGAGGATCCGTACAAGGTATCTCGCATAAGAGAATTTTGCATCCGCAAGGTTGATATGGATAAACATGGTCTGGTGAAGTTGACGAGCATTGGAGAGCATGCATTGTTTCTTGGTCACAATTCAGCAGTGTGCCTTCACACAAAGGATTTCCCGGAGCTGAACCCGGACTCTGCGTATGTAACTGATGGCTTTGATGAAGAAATGTGTGCCCATGAGCACAATTCGAGGGAGATTGGCATCTGGGACTTCAAAACTGAGTCGTTGCAGGGCCTTGGTCAGCTTGAATCTCAGAATAATCCATGGCTTAATTGGCTGGCACCGATCTGGATAACACCATCTCTCCATCACCTTTTTTTAAAGCTCTCCCCCTCTCATCTCCTCTCCTCTCCGCGTTTCAGGTGTACGTGTCGCGCAGCGCCGCGTTTGGTTGTTTTGCGAAAAAAATCCTCGGTGTTTCTGTAAATCACAAATCGGTCCACCACGTCCAGACCGTACAGCAACCACGTTAATATATTTTGCAATAAAGACCTCGAGCTAGATTTTATTTCTTGCTGAAGAAGAGTAAATTCGATGGTGGCGTCATTTTGCAAACACCCCGCGCTGTTTTTGCGAACACCCCCTCCAACCACCCCACCCCCGTCCCTCTTCTCCCCGTCACCTCCCTTTCTATCCAGATCCGGCACAGGTAGGGCCACGGACGCCGATGACGCCTCCCATTCTCTCCAAATCTGGCGCGGTTAGGGGCCACGGACACCGACGGCGGGGAGGGGAAGTGTCAGCGAGGCTGCGGCCATCATCGGCGCTGTGCTCGCCTGTGCGCGGAGGCTCAACGCCCCCTCCCTCTATCTCTCTCTCTCCCCTGTGGAAGGCGATGTGCTCCTCTCTCTCCTTGGCGGGCGGGACAAGCCAGTGGTGCACATCTCGGTAGATGTCTCCTCCTCCCCCTCCCTCCATCTCCTCCTCTGCTTCATCCCCTTCTCTTTCCTTTCTCTTCATCTTCTTTTTTCTTTCTAGGGTTCAGCGGCGGCGGCGCTGGGTCGGTGGTGCCTGGTCACCCTGGTCGTGGCCTTCGCGCTCGGTGTCTCCGGCCCTGCCTTCTACTGGCGCTATAAGAAGGGGGTCTCTGCCTCGCCGTCTTCCCCCCGCGACGGTGCCCTCCTCCCCCACGTGCCCGCCCTGCGGCTACGACTGCCCGCCGCCCCCCTTCCTCAAGTCCATCGCCCAGGTCAGCTGCCCATTCCCAACCCTCTTCTCAGATCTATCGCCCTCTGATTTGTGTCGGCATGCATGTATACCGCGTAGTATAGCCACAAGGTGTTTCTGGATGTTAATTGTTGTGTTCAGTATTGCAGTATATATGTTGGAAGCTCTCAACCTTTACTGCTTGAGTAGAAAGTTGATACATTGTTTTGGTCATTGCTGTTTGTGTTGCTCAATCTGTGATGGTGCCATGAATTTGTTGTGTTCATGTAACTTCCTGACATTAGGTGAAATTTGGTGTAAGGTGTCTTTTTGTATGCGTGTGGGGTAGCAACAACATCTAAACTCACGGCTGCGCAATTTTGGGTTCACTGATTTATAGCAAAACATTAGGTTCACCAGTTTATAGCCGCTGGAATAGTAAACTTATCTATCGGTTTGTTGAGGGCTGATTCTTCTTTGATGCCTTCATGGCTTTTTGCAGTGTGGCAAAGCAAACAAACAAACTGATGAGTCAAGCAATCACTCAGTGGTGATTTTGGTAAAAAAACACACTTGCTGCTGTCAATTTACTTCTTTTTTTCGTATCAAATGTAATGTGTTAGGTCCCTTGCAATGAACCTTTTAGTTCAGTATGTGATGTTGATATGTTATACACTTTTATGTTCTCCAGGCTAGGTGCTCATGAGTTTTTTAGTTTTGTCGTGGAGAGGATGCAGGATGGTGACGAAATATAATGTTCCACAGGCAGCCACTTCTTCATTGCAGGTCATTCCCTCTGTCGCTTTTCCTCGAAAAATAACTTCATTCTCTTTAGTTTCAATATGTGAGCGGCTTTAAGAGACTAGGCCTATAGGATGGAGTCAATGGCATATAAACTGGTTCTGAATTTTGAGCATGCTGAGTTATATGTTTTTTTATTAAAGCTATACATTTCTTGTAATGGGTGGCCAGAGGGCCAGCCCATCCACCTTCACACCTAGAGATAGTGTTAGTTAGTTGGATAAGATTAGAGTTAGTTTGGATCTTTACTTAAGGGTCAAGCCATCCCCTCTATATAAAGGGAGGCAGTGTATTCAGAATAATCAATCAATGAAGAAGAATCCACAATGGCCAAACCATGGCTATAACATTTCTCCACAATGAATGTTGTAGGATAATTTTAAGGAGTTCAGATGGAACTATGATGAGTTTTAGTTATCCCAATATTTCTAGCTCATTTGATTTAATTTTTTTGTGCGAAAAATAAAAAATTGAGATGAGATAAACAATATGTGTCTTGCACAGTTCTCTCAAGTTCAGATGTGTGCCCTGCATTTGAAAGAACTAATATAGATGTGCCTTATTCTGATGCATTGGACTATTTGAACTGGTGGATTACTATGTTGCATTGGATTGTCTGAAACGACAGTGTCTTATTCATTACACTTAATTGTTGATTCTACAATTCTTTTGACTATATGATAGGCTCCTATTACAGAATAGGTCAATGTTTTCAGATTAGCCAAATAATTAATTGTGCACTGATTTCTTCATCTTGATTGCATTAATCAATCACACAAAACTGAAACAATTTCAAAGCCAAAAGGAAACTCAGAAATGGAATGTTCTATGCCAGCTTATCAACAGAAATAAGTGAAAACAAAATTTAAAAGAGTTGTCACATTTACAGGTCCATGTCCAAAGTATATATGTTGTACATTTAAAAATACTTTTACTTTGTGTAATAATATAGAGTACTAAATATTAACATGATCTGAAATAAATTTAATTTCCTGTGTACAACTAATCTCCATGATAGGGCGTGCGATTATTCTGGTGTTGGTAGAGACATGTTGGTTGCATGCCACTGCAGGTGCCAGGTGAGTGGGGCTTAACTACGAAGGTGGCTTCCAAAGAATATATTATCAAAACAGCATGATCACTACATATTGTTGCTATTTGCCTTTTGATAACAATCTTATCCCTAGAAATTAGTTGTTGATTGTCGAGACTGCAAAACAGGTGGCTATCGAGGACGGATGATGGGCAAAGCAAAGCATATAGTATAAGGCCTGTTCGAAGCTAATTGCTTGCTACTTGGCCTGTTCAGAGCTTGTGTCAAATAGCTAGATGTACTCCAAACTATGTAATCGACAAAATCTGGAGGCTATGTGTATGTGGCCAGAAATGTTAATGCTTAAAGGAACTAAATTGATTTGTTCTGTTAAATGAGATTGTCCTGTTAAGATAATTGGAGTGCATTTCTTTCTTTCTTTTATGGAAGTTATATTGATTTTTGATGTCTTTCATTCCATGCTTATATTGCATCTCATATACTTTTAGTCTCGACCACTTACTTGTATACACTGTAGGACGTGCAAGGTGCGCCGACTGTTCTAGTTACGAGAAAGAGGAAAGGACTATGCTTCACCAGAGAGGCGGAGACAGCCACGGTTGGTTCACAGGAGCCACCGGCGGCGGCGGACCGTTAGTTGTCCAGTTTTCACAGCGCCAAGCGTGTGTGACCATCGTGAAAGGTGAAACCCACACAAGGGCAAGCGGTAAAGCAAAGCCGGCCGCCGTGGCGTGCACTCAGCGAAGCAGCCAGAACGCCCAGTAGAGCCCTCATACGTGCATCCAGTATGGGATTAGGCTACTTGGATTGGATTAATTAATCATGAAACGAGAGACGAGAGCTTTGTTCAGCTTTAAGATGACAAATCAGGAGTTCTGTTTCTGAAGCTGAGCGCGCAGGAAATCTGCGCCCCGTGTTCCTCACCGAGTTCACTGCCATGGTGCGATCGCACGATGCTCGGGCTCAGCTGCCACTTGCCTTTGCACTCTGCAGTGGCCGCAACGAGTGAATAAAATAAAGAAATAAAATAACGGTTACCTGGTTAAACAACAAATCAGTGAAAGGTGCCGTTACGGCAAAGGTAAAAAGAAGAGAGGAGCTGTTACCTTTGGTCGCTGGCACAAGTGCCCATCCATGACCAGCAAGTGCGTGGCTTGGCTAGACGGATCGAGACGTCGTCTTGAGAGGCGAGCAGAGGAGAGGACGGCGGCGGCATGTCGGCATGGGTAAGGGTAACGGCTGATCCAGGCATCCATGCTTTTTCAGAAAGCACCCGTGCCCGTTGGGGTTGGATTTAATGCTGAACTGTGTTTTTCGTCAGGATACTGTAACTTGATTGCATCAGTGTATAATACTATAACTTGACAAGATGTATAGTTGTATACACAGTTAAAATAAAGCATGTACCATAAGTTACAGCTAATTTCAATTGCAAAAGAGAAGTGGAAAAAACAGATCCAAGTCTGACATAAAGATACTCCTTGTACCCCTTTATATTTTTTTTTCTGTACAGGCACAGCCAAGATTGCATTTATACTATTATACTCCATGTCTACATGTATATCTACAACTACATGTTCTTGTATCCCCAAGATCGGATACCCTATTTGTCACGCTCTCATCTCAGTTGCTGAGCCTCTGTGTTTCCCATACGCTTTGAAACATCCTTGACTTCATTTATGTAATCTTGTTGCCATCTTGTCCACGATCGTGAGTGGCAGGGACGAGGAAAAGCGGAGTTAACGGATACCCACCCATTCCTCCGGGATTCCTGTACAAAGCTTTTAGAGATCTCAAGCTTTTATGTTCCCATGCATCCAGTAAGTTGGCAGCAGTTTCAGGAAGTTGCTGCTCCCATGCAAAAACTGGTCCTATACACTTGCCATCCAAACTGCAGTCCTTCCCTTTGCCTTCGTATCTGATGGCTTCTTCTCCGGGCAGAGCTGTGTTCTTCCTCGTGCTCTCTCTGGTGCTACTAGGTGATCTCCGCTGCTGTTCTGGTTCTCAGGTCTGTTGCTGTACAATCAATACTCTGCCTACTCTAATACACACCACTGCTTCATCAGATTGTCTCCATTGCTAACTCTTCTATGCTGGTCTCTCCATGAGTTCTTGAGGTCTTCCCATGGTGTAACTCTTTCCAAACGGGTCTTCCAACTTCAGGTGTATGTGGTTTACATGGGCAAGGGGTTGCAGGGCGACGGCGATCGTCAACATGACACCAGGAGGCTTCACTACCAGATGCTGGCTGCTGTTCACGATGGAAGGTCTGTGAAGAACATGAATCAATATCCATTCCTTAGCTGTCGATATCACACTCTAGCTTCCAGTGGAGTTAAAGCTTGACTGGTTGCTTCGTCTCTCTCCACAGCTTGGAGAAGGCACAGGCATCACATGTCTACACTTACAGCAGCGGTTTCCAAGGATTCGCGGCCAAACTGAACAAAGAACAAGCCATGAAATTAGCAGGTAATTTCGCCGCACATGGCTTTACCTTCAAGAATATGCATGCAGCACTCTAGCAAGTGAGTCCAGTGGTGATGGCTGTGATGCCGAAAATGTAAATCTGATGTTCGCTTCTTCAGAGATGCCTGGTGTCGTCTCGGTGTTCCCAAACACAAAGAGGAGACTGCACACAACCCACTCGTGGGATTTCATGGGCTTGTCCACCAATGCAGAGGGTGAGGTCCCTGGATTGTCAACCAAGAACCAGGAGAATGTCATTGTTGGATTCATTGACACAGGTAAGTAGAACTGCAATAGCATAGATCAATGTGAATATTTGTTGTGTTATTTTCATTGTAAGCATCACTGCACCCAAAAACATTCTCTTCCATCAATAATCTTAGTTGTACGTGCCTACAAACTGACAAGACAGATCAGTATTGCCAGTTGCAATAGCATTTGTTTCTATGCCGAACAAGCATGCGTATTTTCCTACCAAATGATGTTTGTGCTGTCATGCTCAACTTACACATCAAATGATTGTTTGGCCATAATCATCGAAATAAAAAGGATGCCGTCAGATTGACAGAAACTTTCTGTCAAAGTCATGAGATGTTAGCTAGCCGTTTATTTATGCAAGTGTATGTACCTCCCCAGGAATTTGGCCAGAATCCCCTAGTTTCAGTGATCATGGGATGCCTCCAATTCCAAAAAGATGGAGAGGGCAATGCCAAAGAGGAGAGGCAAATTCACCATCTAACTTCACCTGTAACAGGTACACGCTTCAAAATTAACCCACAATATCCAGTATCGATCTTCTGAACTCACCCATCTACCCTGATACGATAGGAAGATCATAGGAGGTAGGTATTACCTCAATGGATACCAAACAGAAGAGGGCGATTCAAGTAAAAGTGCCATCAAATTCATATCTCCAAGAGATAGCTCAGGGCATGGCAGCCATACTGCCTCGATAGCAGCTGGAAGATTTGTTAGAAACATGAATTATGGAGGTTTGGGCACTGGAGGAGGCCGGGGAGGAGCTCCCATGGCAAGGATTGCTGCCTATAAGACCTGCTGGGATTCTGGCTGTTACGATGTCGACATTCTTGCAGCATTTGATGATGCCATCCGAGATGGTGTTGACATTATATCTGTGTCTCTCGGCCCAGAATATCCTCAGGGTGACTATTTCAGGGATGCCATATCCATCGGCTCATTCCATGCAACAAGCAATGGAATACTGGTTGTTTCTTCTGCAGGTAATGCTGGGAGACTGGGCTCAGCAACTAACCTTGCACCATGGATGCTCACAGTAGCTGCAGGAACAACCGATAGATCCTTTGTCTCATATGTCAGACTGGCAAATGGAACCTTCATAATGGTAATTTTCATTCTTAAATGCCACCTTCAATCTTTATTTCTCACGCAATCTTAAGAATAGCTTTTGAACATTGTGTGTCTTGATGCAAAGGGTGAGAGCTTGAGCACGTACCGCATGAAAACTTCTGTTAGAACTATTCCGGCTTCAGCAGCCAATGCAGGCTATTTCACCCCCTATCAATCCAGGTAAAACAAAGAACAAATCTTGAACGAAAATCTTGACTTAGATTATGAACAAAACTGAATTTCTTGTGGCATTTGCTGTTAGCTTTTGTCTGGACAGCTCTTTAAATAGGACCAAGGCCAGAGGAAAGATTCTTATTTGCCGGCGTACTGGAGGCTCCTCTGAATCTCGCGTATCAACAAGTATGATTGTCAAGGAAGCTGGTGCAGCCGGGATGATTCTCATTGATGAGATAGGGGATCATGTTGCTACTCACTTTGCTGTTCCTGGAACTGCTGTTGGGAAAGAAATGGGTGACAGAATTCTTTCTTACATCAAGAGTACAAGGTTGTTAAAGCTTACCATAGAAAGTGCATTTTATTAGTATGCCAGTCTTTTCTCTAAAATTAATTTTACAGGGATGCCAGTACAAAGATCTTGCCAGCAAAGACGATCTTAAGGTTGAGATATGGACCACGGGTAGCAGCATTCTCTTCAAGAGGCCCAAGTTCATTGACACCTGAGATTCTCAAGGTGACCAATACCAAACTGCTGGATAGACGAACATAGACCATTGATTGGCATATTCATTACTTTCTTCTCTATGTATGCATTTTGTAGCCGGATGTCGCTGCTCCTGGGCTGAACATCTTGGCGGCATGGTCTCCTGCTAAGAAAAACATGCACTTCAATATTCTATCAGGAACTTCCATGGCATGTCCTCATGTCACAGGAATAGTAGCACTTGTCAAAAGTGTATATCCATCATGGTCTCCTTCAGCCATCAAATCAGCAATCATGACAACAGGTATCACTGAATAACCAGATTCAGAAGATAAACTAGTGTTACCTCCCATCTGACAAATCTCATTTGCAGCAACTGTACTGGATAAGAACAGAAGAACCATAGCCACGGACCCTGATGGAAAGGCTGCAACCCCCTTCGACTTCGGCTCAGGTTTCATGGAACCCATCAAAGCTCTGAACCCAGGGATCATCTTTGATGCACAGCCTGAAGATTACATGTCATTCTTATGTGCTATAAGCCATGATGACCACTCCTTGCATCTAATAACCGGAGACAACTGTACCTGCACCCACAGAGCCGCCTCTTCTGCTACAGCTCTGAACTACCCATCAATTACCATACCACACCTGAAGAAGAGCTATTCAGTCACTCGAACCATGACGAATGTGGGCAACCCAAGGAGCACTTACCACGCTGTGTTGTCTGCTCCTCGAGGCATCAATGTAACAGTGACACCAGAAGTTCTAAACTTTGAGAACTACGGTGCAAAGAAGAATTTCACAGTTAGCTTCCATGTGGATGTGCCACCTCGAGGTTATGTTTTCGGCTCTTTGTCGTGGCATGGAAATGGAAGAGATGCTCGCCTGACGATGCCGTTGGTAGTGAAAGTTTAAACGTCTGACAAGGCCTGATTTGAGTTTATCAACTGGACAGATACTTGAAAGAGGTTGCTAGATTTAGGCTACAAGTGCAGTGTAAAGAGGTAGAACTGACTAGATGAAAAGCTAACCACAACCAATTTGTCTTAGTGGCATTTGATTTGTAGATGTGTTGGCTAGAATGCAACCACCTCCGGAACAGGATATTTTTTCAACTGATTTGTGTAAGATTTGTGGATCGATTCCTAGCATTTGTTTCGCGCCTAAAAGAAAGAAGTTGTTCAATTAAGGGAAAAGTCCGATTTACAATCTTGAACTAGCACACAAGTCTGGTTTTCAACCTTAAATTACAAAACCAGACATAAAAGGTCATCCAACTATCAAAACCGTGCAAGTTTCAACCTTTGAGCGGTTTTGGAGGTGGTTTTCCATTTTGTGAAAATGTTAAAAAAAATGATTTCATCTAAAAAATCATAACTAATTCATTTTAAATCAGAAAAATATGGAACTAATACCCAAAGTTTTATAAAAATGTCACCTATCTATTGGTGCACTATTTGGAGTTTTTTTAAATATTATATGTTCAAGTTTCTAGTTTTTATTGCTTTTTCTAAAAATATTAGGAATATGAATAATAAGATGCAGATGACTCCAAATAGTTCAGCAATAGATAGGTGACATTTTTATAAAACTTTGGGTATAAGTTCCATATTTTTCTGATTTAAAATGAATTAGTTATGATTTTTTAGATGAAACCATTTTTTTTAACATTTTCAAAAAATGGAAAACCACCTCCAAAACCGCTCAAAGGTTGAAACTTGCACGGTTTTAATAGTTGGATGACCTTTTATATCTGATTTTGTAGTTTAAGGTTGAAAACCAGACTTGTGTGCTAGTTTAAGGTTGTAAATCGGACTTTTCCCTTCAATTAAAGGTCACCGAAATACGGAATCAACACCCCAGGATTCATCCTACCAGCATCCTGCTCCTAATGAATAATCACGGATCCGACAAATTACTCCTGAACTCCAGCCGGTGCAGCATGCGGGATTGCTACTTCTACCTACTAGCACCGAAACTTGGTCGCACCGATGGAGGAAGTCCCGTGAGGAATGGAGAGATCGCTGGAGGTCCGACTCACCTGTCCCCTCGCTTCGTCGCAATGCCGCCGCCGTCCGTCGCCACTCGCCACTCGCGCCCCTTGCCGACGTGCCGCCCGAACAGCCCAGCCAACGCGAAGCCGAAGGTGTTATGGGCCGAAACGACCGTTAGAGCAGGGGAAGGCCCAAAACTGGCCCATCTACTCTTTCTCCAACCTCCTTCCTCTTCTCCAGCTCCAATCAGGCGGCCACCGCCCGCCGGCGGCGCCGTGCGTCTCCCCTGCCAATTCCCATCGTCGCCCGTATGCCACAGCATAGGTCAAGCGGTAGAGCTGTATGCGCGTGGCCCATGGCCAAGCTCGGGCATTCTCCACGGCTGCCGCATGCCCGCATTGGCGTATTGCATATGGTTGTGGGACTGGAAAAGGGGGTGCGTGCGGGGCGACGAGAGTTCGAGAGCGAGGAGGAGGACGCGGTAGAAGAAGAATGGAGGCGGAGGCGAACGCGGGGAAGTCGGGTGGCGGAGGTGCCGACGGACCCGGCGCGGCGATCGTTGGGAAGAGCGGGAGAGATTCTCGCGGAGAGGTGCGGATTTGCCATTTGCGGGCGCGAGGCGCTGCAGAGGGAAGGAGCGGTGTGGGTTTGACGCGTGGTGCTCCTGCGGCGGCGCGGGTTTCGCGGGGGAGGGGTGCTAATTTGGGGCTGGCGCGAAGGCGGGCGGGGGCCGAGCTCGGTTGGTTGGGCAGTGCTGGCGTAGAGGCGGAGGCGGGGCCGCGTCGGACGGATGGACGCTGGAGGACTCGGCTTCCTCGTCGCGGGCTCCCGGCGCGAGTTCGTCGTCCTCAACGTCGACGATTTCTCCAAGGTAGTCGGCCGGCCGATGAGCCGAGGAACTTACTTTTTACCCCCATTTTGGCCTGTTTCCAGAGTATATGTGGGTTTTTGCGTCGATTTGAACACAATTTCTATCATATATACATGGAGAATACAAACTTCGCTGGATTTGCATTGTGGGATATTTTTATCCTCCAGCATGCCTGTTGAACTAATTTAACTTTTCCCTGTTCTGTATAGATTCTAATGCATTTTTCTTGTTGTCTCCATGATAATTTTTATTATATTTCCTGTTACAGTAAATTTTGCTTAAGGTTTGGATGTTTAAGCTGTTTGTAATACTGTGGGGAAAGTGCCAGGGGTGAAAGAAATGGAGCAGCGACATTGTGTCACTGCATTTCATATTGATTTAGTTTCACCTTTTTTTTTTGTCACTATAGAACTAGAACATGTTAGTGTGTAGGTTACTAAACTCTTGCGAAGTTGCATATGACCAGCAAACCATATTTTGTAATCAGGCTTTCCTGAGGTTCTCACTTTACTTCTATTTGTGTTGATGTCACGGCCTTACAGCAAGGATCTTCACAAGGCTGTCCAGACTACATCTGTCAGATATGCGGAGATGATATTGACATACTACAAGAAGAAAATGAGTATTTTGTCGCGTGCAATGAGTGTGCTTTCCCTGTTTGCCGTACTTGTTATGAGTATGAGCGTCAGGAGGGCACACAAGTATGCCCTCGGTGCAAGACCCGGTACAAACGCCACAAAGGTATGTCTTTTGCTCCTTGACCTTGTCTGAGTTTGTCAGCTCTGTGATACCCAATTTGAGAAAGTAAAGAGTGTTGTATCTGTTAGGTAGCCCTCGAGTCCATGGAGATGAGGAAGAAGAAGGTTCAGATGACATTGAGAGTGAGTTTGCTTCCAGTATAGCTGGAAGATCAAGTACAGTGCATCCATATCGTGTCTCAGTTGCAGAAAGCTCCATCAATTCATGGGACATTGATAGTGTCAGTATTACAAATAGTGGAACAAGTGTCCATTTCTATGAAGAGGTAATGAACCTTGAAATCCCCAATTATCTGCCACTGATAGTTATTTAGGTAATGAAGTCATGTACTTGCTTTTGCAGCATGTAGGAACTCCAACAAATCATCATGCTCTTGTTGTGCACCCTAACACTGGAGAGATTATGCGATATAATCCTTGTATGCTTCCCTTCCAACTAGATTTGCTTGAATTTACATTTCCTACATCGATATCTTACACTATTTCACCTCTCTAGTACGGACAAGACAGATAAATCCCAATAGAGACCTGGCACTTTATGGCTATGGATCTGTTGCCTGGAAGAACAGAGTTGAGTGGAAAAGAAAGCAGCAGCACAAAATGCAAAAAGTTTCATCTGATGGTGAAGGATCTGACCTGAATGATTTTGACAGTGATCGCGATATTCCCAGGTGAGTGTATACTGTGTTAGTAACATGTTTGTGCCTTCTATAAATGATTGTGCAAAAAATGTTTGTGCTCGTCTTTTCAAAAAAAATTCTCTTCTTACGATTAGCCTACCTGAAGTAAGCATAGTTATATCATGTGGGTAGCCATCATGCTTGCACCTAGATTAAAAATGAATAAATTAAGTCATAAAATATTTTGGTGCCATTTGCTGGACATTCACGAATCAATAACAATTTTAGCTTTCTTTTTCCTTTTATCTTACTAGTTCCACCCATATTATTTTGTATTTTTATCCCTGCATCCTTGGATTTGTAAAGCAAATACTTGTGTTGATGTGTTCTCTCTGACAAGTGTCCATTACATTCTAGGTGTGCTGGAAGCAAACAACAACTGTCAAGGAAGTTACTTATTCCATCTAGCAAAATAAACCCCTACAGGATTGTAATCATTTTGCGGCTGGCCATTCTTGCCTTATTTTTCCACTATCGGATTCTGAATCCTGTTCATGATGCTTACGGGTTGTGGTTGACTTCAGTTCTTTGTGAAATTTGGTTTGCTTTTTCATGGATTTTGGACCAATTTCCCAAGTGGTACCCAGTAAAGAGAGAAACATACTTGGATCGGCTATCATTAAGGTAAATTATCTATGTAAACTTCATATATAGTCAAAGAAGCAATTACATTTTATCTAATTTGTAAAAGTTCGCCATTCGCTCCCTTAGGTACGAGAAGGAAGGAAAACCATCAGAGCTGGCCCCAATTGATATATTTGTCAGTACAGTTGATCCAATGAAGGAACCTCCTTTAATTACTGCAAACACAGTTTTGTCCATATTGGCTGTGGACTATCCTGTTGATAAAGTTTGTTGCTATGTGTCGGATGATGGTGCTGAAATGCTTACTTTTGAAGCACTTACAGAAACATGTCTATTTGCACGAAAGTGGGTCCCTTTCTGTAAGAAGCACAAAATTGAGCCCCGGGCTCCTGAATGGTATTTTGCTCAGAAAATTGACTATCTAAGAGAAAAAGTCCATCCAGAGTTTGTTCGAGAACGTCGGGCAATGAAGGTTAGTTCATATGACAGACTAGGAAGCAAGACTCTTTGGACTCTGTCTAGTAAGTTTTTTGTTTGTTCATGACTCACTAGGTCCTTGCTGAGATGAGACTCTACTTAACATCATTGGTGCATCTATATGCATGCTAATGAACAGGAAACATTGAGATATGCAATAGTGTGAATATCAAATGAAGCAAGTTAACTTTTCATGTTGTCTATTCTTCTACTGACAATGACGCAATTTATGTACGAGCATTCTTGTGACAACCACTTGCAGCACTTTGGCTATGTCACCTTTGCAATGTTGTTTTTGTAACTAATTTAGACTAATTTAACCTGCATTTTGGTTTTAATACAGAGAGAATATGAAGAATTTAAGGTTCGTATAAACGCCGTGGTTGCAAATTCACATAAAGTTCCGGAGGGAGGATGGTCCCTGCCAGAAGGAGGCCCATGGCATGGAAATAATGTTCGAGACCATGCTGGAATGGTTCAGGTTGGCTGCCCTATTTGTCTCTAACTGATACCTTTAGAAAAAAAATCCATTTACTTTCCATTTTTATTGTTTGATGCACTTTGTTATGTTTCTTTCTTGCCGCACTTTTTGGAGCCTTGAATGTCCATAGTAAAAATAATTTTACCTAACTTCATCCATTTATTGTGTAATGTTTAAGTTACTCTTCTTATATTTGCTGTGATGTTGTCACCAGGTCATCACTGGCCATGATTGTGTCATGGATGATGCTGGAAATAAGTTGCCTTGGTTGGTTTATGTTTCACGAGAGAAAAGGCCTGGATATGATCACCATAAGAAGGCCGGTGCCTTGAATGCATTGGTAATCTGTAGTGTTTCACACATCTTTCCTTTGAGAAAGACCATTCATATGAAGTTGCTCTATCAGTTGCTTCCTCCAACTAACAATCTGATCTTTGTTTTAGCTGCGAACATCAGCAGTTCTCTCAAATGCACCTTTTGTCCTGAATGTGGATTGTGACCACTATATGAACAATAGCAAAGCACTACGGGAGGCAATGTGTTTTCTAATGGACCCAGTTCTGGGAGAGAGAATTTGTTACGTTCAGTTTCCACAGAGATTTGATGGTATTGATCAACATGATAGATATTCAAACCACAATGTTGTGTTTTTCAATGTAAGTATGGTATAAATTCATCCTAACTTTGTATGGAAGATATAGAAGCTGATATTCTGAGCATGTTTCTGTCTACTTTTCCATACAGATTAACATGAAAGGTCTTGATGGGATCCAAGGACCAATATATGTCGGGACAGGTTGTGTTTTCAGAAGACATGCTTTGTATGGTTATGATGCCCCAGCTGCAACAAAGCCTCCCAGCAAGACATGCAACTGCTGGCCTATGTCATGCTGCTTGTGCTGTGGATCAGAAAGAAAATGTTTGAAAGCTAAGAAAAAGCAAGAAAACCAAAAGAAAGTGAAATGCAGGGATGCATCTAAGCAAGTACACCCTTTAGAAGTAACTGGTGAGTTGATTCTGATCCCTTTTTCTTCTTTACATTTTTGTTCTCTAAACTATTTATGGAGATTGATTCCGATATCTCATAAGAAATAGGTAGAGAAAATGCGGCTCTGGTGCCCCAAGAAAAGTTTGAGAAGAGGTTTGGGCAGTCACAAGCATTTTTGGCTTCGACATTGCAAGAGAATGGTGAAGGTTGTCGCTTTAACATGCTCAAAAGTCTTGATGATTGCATCCATGTGCTAAGTTGTGGGTATGAGAATAAGACACAGTGGGGGAAAGAGGTAACTCCCCGTCCTGTCATTTTCTCCTTTTACATGTATTTTTTCGTGTCAGACTATTGCAGTTATTTTGTGTCTTAGAAATATAATAAAATTGTTACTTAACAAGTTAACATCAAAGAATTCCTTAGCTAACTCAAAATACATATATCTAGGTTGGTTGGATATACGGATCTGTCACTGAGGATATCCTCACAGGCTTCAAGATGCATTGCCATGGTTGGCGATCTGTTTACTGCATGCCGAGGAGACCAGCATTCAAGGGATCAGCTCCTATCAATCTTACCGACCGTCTACACCAAGTTCTAAGATGGGCACTTGGCTCTGTGGAGATCTTTCTTAGCAAGCACTGCCCTATATGGTACGGGTATCGATGCGGTCTGAAACCTTTGGAGAGATTGTCATACATAAACTCTGTCATCTATCCATGGACATCAATTCCACTGATAATTTACTGTGCTTTGCCAGCATTTTGCCTCTTATCAGGAAAGTTTATGGTTCCTGAGGTACTGAACAGAACAACACACCACTTTATTCTACTCTTAAATTAGACTCTTGCTAGTAAGTTCTTGTTTCTGTTAGATTATAAATGATGATGTCGACTTTCCTTTCCTTTTACAGATGAATATCTATTCGAGCATATTGTTCATAGCTCTATTTGTCTCCATAGCAGCTACCAGCATCCTTGAGATGCGGTGGGGTGGAGTCGGCATTGATGATTGGTGGAGAAATGAGCAGTTTTGGGTTATCGGTGGTGTCTCTTCGCATCTCTTTGCGCTGTGCCAAGGGCTTCTTAAGGTTCTTGGCGGTGTGAACACAAAGTTCAGGGTGACTCTGAAGGGAGGCGGCACGAATGACTTCTCGGAGCTATATGAGTTCAAGTGGACCTGGCTATTGGTTCCTCCAATGACATTGCTCTTGCTCAACGTCGTCGGAATCTTGGCCGGTGTATCCAAGGCAATCACGGATGGATACGAATCCTGGGGCCCGCTGCTCGGCAAGCTGTTCTTCTCCTTCTGGGTTATCCTCCATCTCCACCCGTTCCTCAAGGGTGTGGTGGGCAAGCAGGACAGGGTGCCGACCATCATTGTTGTATTCTCGCTGCTATTAGCAGCCATATTCTCTCTCTTGTGGGTCCGTGTTAATCCGTTCACCGTCAAGTTTGACGGCCCGGTTCTGGAGGTCTGTGGCCTGGAATGTGAATGACAAATAGAACATGCAGTTTAGGAAGTTTAGATTTTCGTTCTCAGTGTTAGGGACTTAGCGTAGTGGTATTCTTTCATTAGGTACTCCTTTCTTCTCATTCTCTGGTGATCACTGATTAGTTTAGTAAATCAATGTTTAGGGAGATATATGTTAGTTTAAAAAGGGATAGAAAAAGGGTGAAGATAGTGCTGATATTGTAGATATTGACACAGGCTGAATAGACTGACATTTTGGTACATTTTCCAATGCGCACCTGTTAGGAGAACTATGTTTTGCAGCTGCGCATTTCAACTTTCAGTGTGGCCGTGCTTCTTGAATCCAATTTTGGCGGTAACTTGGTGGCAGTCCCAGCACGGCACGTGAGATCAGGTAAATGCTTATTTCCCTCTCTTTTCATGCTGTCAAGCTTCATTGTCTATATTCCTGTTGATGTTTTGGTCATCTATTTATTACCGGTTTGCTCCGACGCTGTTCATGCTTTATGATATTCTCTGATTGAAGCATGCTTCACAGCTCTCCTACGCATTCGTAGGAAAAGGGGTATCAGGTGGCCAAGCAAGAATCAGATTATCAGAGTGACCTACGTACACCGTATCAAAGTCCGTACTGTTTGAGAATTGAGACGGCTCGGAAGAGCCATCTGGTCCATGCCCATGGATGGAACCCAATCCTCCCCTACATCTTGTCCGTGGCCATTGACACGAACTCATCACCTACCCAATTACCAATCCTATGGCAGTGAACGAACACCGTGTTTGCCCGGCCACTGCACGCCCCTTCCAGGCTTCCAAGCTGTGTGAGAACGGAGAGTAGACGTGCTGCTGACCTGCTGTGCAGTTAAAGTGAGTTGATCCCAAGTTTTAAGCGGCACTAAAGCCTGCCCGTACTCTGCAGTTGTGAATCACTACTAATAAAGATTAGCAGCTCACTGCTTGGTGATTTGGTACTGATGTCTCTTTTTTTTAAAAAAAATGGAAGTACAACTCCTGCAACAAGAAGGGCCCCACAAAATGTCCATGATTTGTTGCTGATAAAGTCAGTCACTAAAAGGCACTTGTCCGGAAAAAATGATTTGCTGCCGTCTTAGGTTTGGCTGAGTAGCAGACTAGCAGTACGTCTGCTATGCAACGTTGATTAATGGGCCTTAATGTGATGATAAAACAGAACATATGAGCACACAGTACCAGCAGCAGCTTGGTTGGAGTGTCCTGTGGCGTTCAAGAAGGCCATCTTCCTAGTAGCTTTTTGTAGAGGGGAACAGCAAGTAACTTTCCATTAGGTCTCCACGGGCCGTCCTGCGCTCTGCCCTCTGTGAGAAGCAGATCGAGTACTTAATTAGGATTGTGATGAAGTCTTCCGGTTTTGAAGACGTCGTTAACTCTTTAAAACCAAACCTGTTAATGGTTCGGTTTGAACCGGTTTTTCCGGTTTGATTTTAGACATGGTTCAATTTGGTTTGGTTCAAAATGATTTGTCATGTATAATGGTTTGGTTTGATTTGGTTTGGTTTTATGGTTCTACTGGATGAGAATGGTTTAATAATATTATAGTTTTGTGTAAAATATAAGTTAGGTTTAAAATCAGACTTAAAAACTTAAAGTACATGTTAACATATACAATTTTTACCGAATTTGACTGAAATTTGTTGGAGATATCTCGTAATAACAGTTCGTTACTCTGTGCAACTCGGTACAGCCAGATCTATACATGGGACTCACGTGCGGAGCCGGACTCTAGAATTTGAAACTCACGTTCACACTATAAAATTTTAGCAGATATGATTAAAATTTGCTGGAGATGCTTAATATGATAGTCTGCTACTTCGTGCAAATCGGTGAAGTCAAATCTATATGTGTGACCCACGTCTAGAGCCGGACCCTAGAATTAAAAGCTTGCGTTTACACTATAAAATTTTGGCAGATATGACCGAAATTTGCTGGAGATGCTCAATATGACAATCCGCTACTCCGTGCGAATCGGCGAAAACAAATCTATATATGGGACCCACACCCAAAATTGGATCTTAACATTAGAGTATTGAACTAATTTTATTAGTTTTGAGATAAGAAAAAGATTGAATGATTTGAAGTGGTTTGGATTGGTTTGGATGAATGAGTCAATAGTTTGGTTTGATTTAGTTTTTGAAGTGTAGTATATGTAAATGGATTGGTGTGGGTTTGATTTAGTTCTTGTGTTTATTTAAACCACACGCAGGAAAGGTATCATTATCTTTTTTTAAAAAATAGATGAAGGTCAATCCGAATATTAACTACTCTTATTTTCCTGCGCTCTGCTAGCAGCGTGTCCTGAGCTTAGAAGCCTGGAACGCGGAACGTGGGCATGTTCCGTGTTCCGGGAACTTCGTTCCGGAACGCGGAACGGGAACGACACGGAACGGTGTCCCCAAAACGCATGGAACGGCGATCTGATGGTGCTGGGACATGGAGACGGTTCGAGGCGATCCAAACGAGGTTCTTGGATGAAGTGAGTCAATGCCTCACGATCGTCAGACGGCCGGCCGCCGGCACCGCCGCCAAGGTCTGGGGCTCTAGGCTCCGCCACTCCAGCAGTGACATTGTGACAGCACAGCATGAGGCTCGCAGCTGCTCCATGCTTGGCACTTGTGCCTCGGCCGTCTGCCGTCGCCGGCACCGGCTAGCCGCCTGTGGCCTACTGCCGCTGTCCGCAGCTCCACGCGCGGCCACAGCTCCGCAGTCCACACATACAGCTCCACGCGCGGCCACAGCTCCGCAGTGCGCACTTGTGCTCCTCGCAACGCAGCTCGCCCTCGCCCACAGCCTGCTCGGCGGCGCGGCAGCGGCCGCTATGGAGTCCTCCGTCCTCCGTCAAGGCATCGACGTCGAGGGGCACTGCTGCGCAGCTGCGGGACTGCGGTGGTAGGAGTCTGTTTAGTTTTGTGTGAGAAAATGCGGCTTGGGCGGCGGACGGGTAGGAGAATAGAGGATAGGGGTTTTTTTGACTTGTGGGTAACGGACGGACGGATTTGAGTCGTTGGCATGGTCTCATGGACCAAAATTCACCTGACTTAAAAACACCAAATAATATGGATCGCGTTCCTCGTTCCAAAGCATCGTTCCGGGAATGTCGTTTCGATCACACTTGGAACATGTTCCATCTATGATAGAAACATACTGAATAGGTATACTCTCTTCGTTCCATGATTTTACGAGATGATGTTCCACGTTTCCGTCCCTCGTCCCTAATGTTCCGGGAACATGGCTTAGGTCCTGAGCTGGTAAGGGTTTCACCCCAACACGGATCTACTAGTTTTGTTTTTGTCATCAATCAACTCCTGAATTTTTCATGCCTATGCCACGGAGCTACTCGGTTACCTTGATTCCAAAAATGTGGGAAGGCCGACGATACGAATACGATGGAGCTAGGAAAGCGAAGGGAAGCTAGCACATGGCCCGGCCCCCTTTCGTCACAAAATCGTTCTCTTTATTTCGCCGGTAAAACGTCCCGGTCCCGCTGTCTTTATCTCGTGCTCTCAAAGACGACCATGGCGGTCGCACAGGCACAGCAAAGCAAAAGGAGACCATTCCGGACAGCGGGGATATCTTTGCTTCGGTCAATGCGTGTGTCCGCCACGGTGACGGATGAGGCCATAGGGAGCGGGTGCCATTATACATCCCAGGCTGGATTTCCGACCATCGCGCCGGCACGGGAGCGCGAGGCGGGAGTGTGGGAGGTGGGGATCACAGAGAAGTTAATCTAATATAGATTATAAATCATAAATCGTGCGTTTAAATTAAATTTTGATTTTAAAAATAAATTTTTTGTGTTGAGATATTCAAAATAAGATCCCACTTGACTATGTTTTGATAAAAATTTTAAAAACATTTTTTAAATTCTAAAAATTAATTAGGTTGTTCCTCAGAACAATCACGTGTGTTTGTAGGAACAAGTTAGGTTGTTTATCAGAACAAGCGTATATGTTTATACGAACAAAATTAACATTGTTTAAGACAAAGTGAACTTTCATGGAATAAAATGATGAAACTGAACAATAAGTAGAGTTGTTCAATAGAATAAGCATATATGTTTGTACGAACAAGTTAATTTGTTCATCAAAGCAAGCATCTACAAGTCAAGAAACCAAGTTGTTCCTCAGAACAATCATGTCTGTTTGTAGGAACAAGTTAGCTTGTTCATCAGAACAAGCGTATGTGTCTGTAGGAACAAGTTAGCTTGTTCATCAGAACAAGCGTATGTGTCTGTAGGAACAAGTTAGCTTGTTCATCAAAACAAGCGTATATTGTTTGTATGAACAAAATAAAAAACAGAAAACAAAAATAGATAAAAAAATAAAAAGGAAAGGAAAGAATTAGAAAATAAAACAAATAGAAAAAAAATAAAAAAAGAGTATGTGTTTGTAGGAACAAGTTAGTTTGTTCATCAGAAAGAGTGTATATGTTTGTAGGAACAAATTAGTTTGTTCATCAAAACAAGCGTATGTGTTTGTAGGAACAAGTTAGCTTGTTCATGAGAACAAGTGTATATGTTTGTAGGAATAAGTTAGTTTGTTTATCAGAACAAGCGTATATGTTTGTAGGAACAAGTTAGTTTGTTCATCAGAACAAGCGTATATGTTTCTAGAAACAAGTTAACTTGTTCGTCAGAATAAGCGTATGTGTTTGTAGGAACAAGCAGGCCCGGCCCGTGGTGCCATGCCGGCCGTTACGGCAAAAGGAGGCGGCAGCAGCGACCCCTTCCGACCATAGTTAAACCGCCGGACCAGTTTCGCGAAACCGGGAGCGGTTAACCGGTTTCGCAAAAACTCACGACCGCCTGGTTCACCGGTTGTGCACCGGCCGGCAGCAGCGCACGGCACGAGACGAAACTGGTCGGTACGCGACGCCCGGCAGGGCCCGGGCCCCTGAAGACGCCGTGGGCGCACGGCTGGTTTCCACGTTTGAGCCGGCACCAGGCTAGTCAGCACAACGCGTGGCCCGCACCGCGCGCACCCTTCTCGCCCCGGGGGACTACTGGAGTCTGGAGGCACCTCGTTGTCGTCTGCTTCGCATCTCGTGCGCGTGTTGGTGCCTTCATGCACGGCCTTGATTGACCTTGGATGGGATGTCTCGTGTCTCTGCTGTGATGAGTCATGAGTGCACGCCATGGCCTGCACATCTCCTTGGCCTGTGATTAGCAGCGGAGTGGGTGGCCGCCGGTAACTGTAGACTGTACTACCGCGTGAGCCTGTACATGTACAGTGCGTGAGCGTGTCCCATGCGGTCTACTAGCAAATCTCATCCTTAATTACATGTTATTTTGTAATCACAATCATATAAACCTTCGCATGCTTCTCCTTCGGAAATGACATGGCAGCGTTCCTGCTGATTATTAAAAAAAATTTGACGCCACTGTGGGTGGCTGGCGCCGAAAGCGAGAGCGATTAATCAGCCTAGCCCGACCTATTGGCGCTGTGCTCGCTTGCTTTGCTCGCTCCCTCTGCCCTATCAATCGGCGTGTGAGTGAACACGCACCACCAATCGTCGACTCGTCGTCCAGTCGAGATCACCTCATGTTTGACTGTTTGACCAGTTGACCTTCCATTTTGGTTACAAGAAGAAAAAATAGAACGGCCAGCGAGAAAACATTCCACGACCCAAAAGAGGAGACATCTCCCGACACGAGACGGCGAACGGAGGCACGGGCCCACGGTCAGCGAGCCATCAATAATCCGCCTCGGCCTCGGCCCCGGCCCGGAACCTTTCCGTTCGTCGAGGAAAAAGAGCCAAAAGCCGCGGCTAATTAATCCGCCACCCACCAATGGAGGACGCGTAATCCCACACCGCTCACGCGGTCACACTCTCGCAGTCTCCCATCCCCCACTCGCCGCTGCTCCCACCCCGGCGGCGCAATGCGGAAGGACGCGGGCGGCATTGCGCCGGCCGGGGCGCCCGCGCTGCTCTGCAGCTTCGACGTCAAGCCCTTCCTCGCCGCGCTCACCGTGCTCACGCTCCTCGCCGCCGCCTGGCAGCTCCGGCCGTACCACTCCCTCCTCGCCTCCCCATTCCCCGCCGCCTGCACGCAGCCAGCCGGCGGCGGCTCACTCCCCCGTGCACTCGCCACCGTCCGCGCCAACAAGTCCTCCTCCGCCCCCAACATCACCGCCTCCTCCTCCTCGCCACCCCCGCCCCCGCCGCCGCAGCCCGGCCCCGAGCGCCGGGAGTTCCGCGCCGTCGGGAGCGCGGCGGCGCTGTTTGTCCAGATGGGCGCCTACCGAGGCGGGCCCTACACGTTCGCCGTCGTCGGGCTGGCCTCCAAGCCCACCCACGTCTACGGCAAGCCCTGGTTCCGCTGCGAGTGGGAGCCCACCACCAACGCCTCCTCGCCGGCGGCGGCGCTGATGCGCGCCGCCAGGGCGTACCACATGCTCCCGGACTGGGGGTACGGCCGCGTCTACACGGTGGTCGTCGTCAACTGCACATTCCCGCGGGTCCCCAACGCCGACAACGCCGGCGGCAGGCTCGTCCTCTACGCGCACCACGGGCCCTCCCGCTCCCATTCCTCCCCGCACGAGCGGATCGTGGCGCTCGAGGAGGCCCCCGGCGCCTACGACGAGGCCGCGTTCCGCCCGGGGGCGCCGCACAGGTACGACTACCTCTACTGCGGATCCTCGCTCTACGGCGACCTCAGCGCGGCGCGGGTGCGGGAGTGGATGGCGTACCACGCGCGCTTCTTCGGGCCCCGGTCACACTTTGTCTTCCACGACGCCGGCGGGGTCGGACCCGCCGTGCGCGCCGCGCTCGAGCCATGGGTGCGGGCCGGCCGGGCCACGCTGCAGGACGTCCGCGCGCAGGCCGAGTACGACGGATGGTACTACAACCAGTTCCTCGTCGTCAACGACTGCTTGCACCGGTACCGGCACGCCGCCAAATGGACATTCTTCTTCGACGTCGACGAGTACATATTCCTGCCTGACGGGCGTAGCCTTGAGAACGTCCTCGCCGAGCTCGAACCGTATACGCAGTTCACCATCGAGCAGAACCCGATGTCGAGCAGATTGTGCGTCGACAACCCAGAGGCCGACTATTCCAAGTAGGTGACTCTTTCTTCTTTGCCCAAACTGGCTATTTTAACTTGTCAAATTGCTGAATTTGAATCTGGAATTGCAATGTAGCTTCTTTTGGTCTCTCTGATTGACTAAAGGGCTCAATTGGTTGTGAATTTGCTTCTGAAGTTGCTGCATTCTTGCAATGTCATTCTTATACAAGCAATTCAGAAGCTGGTTTATGCAATGCAGCTTCATTTTCCCTGTTCAGTATATGTTTCCTGTCATCTAGAGAATGGACAAGTGAAATTACAGAATTCTGAGTCACCAATTCAGTAATCTAGCCGCATCTGTAACTGCTGAAGCCTACATTGTGTCCTTCTTGCAGTCTTTAGTTGCATAACTTCTGTTACATTCGGCTATGGTTATTCCTGAGATACTGATTATTCTTACTGGAAACCTCTGCAGCCAATGGGGATTTGAGAAGCTGGTTTTCCGGAATTCAATCACTGGGGTGAGGAGGGACCGGAAGTACGCGATTCAGGCCAAGAACGCCTACGCCACAGGTGTACACATGTCTGAGAACGTTATCGGCAACACCACACACAAGACAGAGCACCTCATCAGATACTACCACTACCACAATACCATTAACGTCCTCAACGAAGTTTGCCGCGAATTTGTGCCCATTCCACCCAAGGGTGGCCTGACATGGTCGGAGAAGACTCCCTGGTACTATGACGACAGCATGAAGCGCGTCGCCGACGCCGTGCGCAGATTTGAGAGGGAGACCATTGGCGATGTAAGACTATGACAGTGACCTCAAAGATGAGGAGCTCATGTACAGATGATGCATTGCTTTCAGCCATTCATGACACTTGGACACTTGGTGACGGCGGTTTCTGTCTTCCGGACGTTCTATGAAGCAAACGGTTGCCTATTGTTTGGGGCTATCTGAGCTGACAGAGATGCAACGAAAGTGAAGCTGCAACCTCAAGGAAGTGGCAGATTGTGTACCAGTGATAGCCCTGTGATTCTGATTTGTGGCCAAAACAAAGAGGTGAGGTCTTTGTAAACAGATATGCCGCCCGTGTAAATTCCATTGTTTCATTGCTCAATCATACTATATACTAGTACATTGTACTCTCCTCTCTGGTTCTGACCCAACGTGCAAAAAATCCATGAGAAACTAATCTTTACCTGTGTACTGTTTGTAAAACAGAATGAGGAAGCTGCAACTCTTCTTCTGATCATTCAGAACCATGTTTCAACAATGTAGAAATGACATTATTTCAACTGCTAATTTGAGATCAGCTGTTCTTTTGCCACATTCTGGAATTATCTGTAGAAGTCTAGAAGGTGAATTTGAAATTATTGGGGCCATAAAGTCCTGCAGCTAGAAAGGCAGAGAAGAGTAGGGACCCGAGGGTGGGCGTGGTGGCATGTATTGTAGTGGTCATATGATTGGGGAAGGCTGGCCGTGGTGACAGCGGCCCGTTGCATTGCCTGAGGCCGAGGCATGCTGGAGTTGTCTCCAGCGGCTGCTGCCTTCCTTTCCTTGTCATGGCATTCCTAGATGTCCCTGTTCATTGCCTGGTGGGCCAAATGCCCCATGCCAGATTTGTTGGGATGTTATGTGTGGCTAGCATGGATCTTAAGATCAAACTCAACTATTGTGTCGCAGAGGCAGAGGTTTGACGTCACATCGACGTCTTAAGGGTGGATTATCAGTACTAGTTAGTGTCCTGTCAATGACTCGTAGATTTTTTTTTTCTGCTTCAATTTGCTGAATTTTCTCCCTTTGGTGTTCCATTTGTGTGGAAGACTGAAAATTGTTTTTGGAACTGTCTTCGTCATTTGAGGATGCAGAAGTGGATGCTCCTACTAGTTGGAGAAAAAGAGGTTGACACACAGACATATCTAGCTGTGGCAAGCCCCACGGTAACTGGCCTAACTTAGGAATAAAAAACCCCATATACATCTGTTTCTTCTATTTTGTTTGCGTATTTTCTTATTTTCAATTGACTCCGAGTCTAAAATCATTTCTTAGAATTTCCGATGGAGCGGTGAAATGCATTGAGATCGGAAAGAACACCGATGTCTAAAGCACTCTACTGGGCCGACACTAATAAAGCACTCTGGGCCGACACTAACCTGAGAGACGAAAGCTACAATTTGTCGATTTAATAGAAGCCTAAAGAGATGCATATGGTACTCAAATAAGAAAAGGATAGATATGTCAAAAGCAGGTCGATTACACATATTCCTAATCCTAAATAGAATGTAAGGACGTAGGAATTTCTATGTATATAGAGTAGTATCTTATTTCCATAGGCTCGAATAATCCCTTCTCATAATAAGAATGTGTACGGTCTGGTCTGGTACGAAATGAACTTATAATCTGATGATCGAGTCGATTCCGTGATTATAATTTCATAACCCTAGTACTCATTTCCTTTTTGGGCTGAACAACTTTACTAATTCTTTTATTCCAGTTAAAATACACATTTTGGTGTAGTTTCCCTTCAGATTTATGCACAGTTTTGCTCGTTGACAAAGCAGAAATTGAAGCAAAGAGCTTCTGCAATTCTGCAACATGGTGCCAAATTGTACTGCTGCCACCTTTGTCAGTGCCCAGAATACTGGCAGCAGGATAGCCAGCCAGGTGGGCAGTGGGCACAGATTGCTGCAAGCCTGCAACTGCAATGCAAGCATCCAAACAACTGAGAATCTTTCCTTCAAAAAAAAAAACAAACAACTGAGAATCAAGCCTGGATTGGGAACCAAAAGCCTATAATTCTTCTGTACACTAATCTAACGAGAAATTCTGCGCTTCGTAAACATATCTGGGATTGTGATCCATAAAAGAAGGATTCGGCTATTCGCGATGCCCACCCGGTGCCGCTGGATTCGGTTCCAGGCTTTCTCTTCCGTCTGTTCTCCCCGGCCAGCAGAGGAAAAGATTTGTTTCTCCGCTGGCGAAAAAAAAAGAAAAAGGGGGAGCGACAAGGACCCTGCGTCACAGGGCGCTTGTGACCGCCGTGGGGTGCCGCCGGACGCCGTAGTTGTGGACTTTGTGGATGTGTGGTGTGCTTGGCGTGGGAAACTTCCAGAAGATATGGCAGTTCTTCGCTTGCGCAAGCGTCACAGAAACGTGCATGGTTTCAGGCTTTCAGGTCCCGGAGCTGCTCATGCTCAGTGATCTGCAGAAGGAAACGTCATGGCATGGCGGTTGATTGCAGTGCCTGACTTGTTTGGGAAAAGGGTGGCTTTTCACTTCAAAAAAAAAAAAAGTGGCTTGGATCCACATCGGTTTCGTCCTTTTTCCCCTTTTCTTCCCCCCGAACGCTAATCAGGGTTTTTGAATACTGATATTTGTATTGCAAAATCTGTCTCGACCTGAACAATTTCGTTTTGGAGTCGCTAGCCACGAAAGGATGATGCAATTGCACATGCATGTTTCTTTCCTCCTTTTTGTCCTGTCAGCCTGTGCACGAGATTCAGCAGCCTCCTGGTACCTCCCCGTTTTTAGGGCACTGCCGCAGTTTGGTGAAAAGCCACCCCTTCCGGTTTCAGCAAAGACGGCTCAGGTGCCACCATCAATCAAGGAGACTTCATGCACATTAGCAGATATGAATATATGATACTTGGTCACTAATCAAGGAGGTTTCTTGTTCAGACAGTTTGGACCATCACTATCATCCAGAGAGATGTATATTATATTCAACGTGTCCCATTTCAACTCATCAGAACATTTTCAGAAGTAAACAAGTAACTATGAAGCAATCAGCTCAGACGCAATCACGCATCATGCAGTGCTGGTGACAATCTCTGCCAATTGCCAAAGGTGAATCATTCCTATATGTCGAGGCTATTTTTAATGGCCAGCAAGGCTTGTCATTAGTAGCCTGATCACATCGCTGTCAGGTAGGGCGAGGTGCCGGGCTAACGCTTCCTTCCATGACCATGACTGTGCTTGTTGCCTTGGCGACCTGGATCACAACGACAGCAGAAAAGGCTTCTCGTCTCTTCTGGATAAGCTGGGGGTTGCGAAATTCTTCGCGCTATGTACATGTTGACCTCTTGGAGTTGTTGGAGAGATGAGGTTTTTGTTTCGATGTATCTGCTGGCATGGCAGAAGCTCAATAAGCTTTGGTAGAGACGCTGACAAGAGGTGGCAAGTTCAGAGTAATTGGCCGGCATTGCCGTGAATATTCCTCCTCCGGAGAAAATTTGCTTGTTCACTCCTCCTCCCTTCCTGTTAAATTGAATGTGTGTTTTATTGGGGAAATGAAAATGGGGTCGTTCTCCTCGTCACTCTCTTTTTGTGCTCATCACCTTTCCTTTTCAGGGACGACGCTCTCGGAGGTCGTCGGAGCCGTCGCAGTCACACACCTTGTTCACATCTCGCAATGGGCTTGCAAACTCCGACATGTTCTGGGCCTTCTGCATCGTTCCAGCTCCCACATTCCCGGCCCAACAACGGCCCATCCACGTCGCTGTTAGTCTCTTTCAGCGTGAGGCCGTGTGGCTTTGTATCAGTGGAAAGCAGAGATTAAACTTGGAGGTCACGACTAATCCGAGAGGAGATAGATCTGGTGCCGGCCGGCGGATACGCGTTACTGTCCGGGGAGTTAACGGGTGAAGCGCGGTGCCCCGGATCAATAGCCGCGTCGGATTATCCTGATGCTTCTTCCTTCGCCTCCCAGCAAGCTGACGGTTCATCGCTTTCGTCTTCCGGCAAGAGGCGGAGAGGATGCCCGTCCTCCCGTCGAGGAACAGGGGCCAAGGTAAGTTACATATAATTGCTCATATTTCCGGCCTCTGCGTGCCATTTAGCAGCAAATAATTAAGCGAACGCTAGCAAATACCAGCATTAGTTTTTTCAGAGGAAATAAGCACAAATTTAATTAACTGACGATAACTAGGCGGCGGTAACTCCACTCGTGATTGGTAAAAAAAAAAACCTCTATCACCGTCGTTTCTAAACATTCGACACACCCACTTCATTTTTCTTAGGTGTTAGGTTCCCGTAAGCCACCTGATTTAGTGAAAAAGTTCTAACTCATAAGTCTCCCTACTTATAAGCCTCGTAAGTTGCTTCATTTATACTTAAAGTTGTATAAGTTCCCTTTTTTCAACTCCTACCTCGGGTGGAGCTCATTGACTTATAAGTGGCAGCAACCAAACATTACTGGTTTAAATCCAAAAAGTCAATAACTTAATAAGTCAGATGACTTATGAAAACCAAACAGAGTCTTATAACGCTCTCCATTCATAACTATGGACAAAAACTAGAGGACCTAATACGACACACTAGCTACAAAGATGACATGCATGTACGAGTGAAATCATTTATGTACAGCCAATTAGGCCTAGTGTTACGTGTGCGGATGTTTCATTTGACAAACAATTTTGTTCGTCTGGATTATCAACCATCAACTAACAATACTTTTCTCTCAGAACAAATCAACACCAACCACCAGCCCAACAACGGTATTTTTCTTGCGGAACAAATTAGCACTGGTCACCAGCCAGCAGCCAACTGAATAGGCTGTTTGTAGACACGCCAAATACCACTTGAAATCGATTCATGTACTAATGACAAGGTGTCCTACTTGGCCAAAAAGAAAAACAATTGAGGCATTGTTGTCTAAATGGCACCAATATGAACTATTATTTCCATTTTTAACAAGCTATAAATAGTTAAAAAATAATTACGCTGCTTTGATAATAAGCGTCACATACTATTTTTAAAAGGCTCATTTGGTAGGGTTGGGCTCCTCCTAAAAGGGATGGACCGGAGAAGTTTTTTTTTTTTTTTGGCTCCGACGACTTCATATGTAACGACTTCCGCTTCTCTAGTGCTTTAAGTGTGAAGTCATTTTTTAGCAAACTTTTTGCTAGAATTTCAGCTGGAGCCGCAAGAGAAGTCGGAGCTGAAGCCCTACCAAAGAAGGAGAAAAAATACAGTTAAATTTACAGGGCATCTAAAGATCAATCGGGTGGGTCCATAAAATTGCACCACAACAAAATCCCAGATACTTCATCAAATTTTCGAAGAAAAGGAACGATGCCAAAAACTTTGATTGCCGATTATTCTACGCGACGACGCAGGGGAGTACGTCAAAAGACTGCCGCTAATCCAGCTACAAACAAAGGACGGAACACAACAAACGCCCCACGCACAGATGATCGCTGTCCATCCTCATGACGTCAAAGATATAGCATAGGTCAGAAAGAGATGGGCGAAAATAATAGAGCAAGAAACCCAAAAGAAAAATTCAGAGATAACTTGAGCAGAAAGCCTAAGCCCTAGCAGCCCAAGAAGAACATAGAAAAAAAATCCAGCAGAAAAGACAGAGGATGGAAAGAGAGAGATGGAGCATCATGTCTGCTGAGGATAGAGGATAGACTATGGAGTGAATAGATAGATATACAGTATGTAGATGGCTGTGAAAGGAGGGACAGGGTTTACAAGTAGACCTTTCCAGTTTCGGCCTCTTGTGCCGGACACACCGGCGATCCTGTTGCTCCTTAACCATCGTCTCTTGCTTGGCTGACAACGGGGAATGAAAAAGAAAAGAGAGGCTGCGGTTAGATTCCAAATTCGTGAGAGAGATTTTGACACAGCGCGTGCGTGGAAAAATCTCCATCTCTTCTTTGCTTTTCTGATGCTGCTATAGGTACACACACCGAATTTGCAAAGCTTTTACCGAGCAACTTGCAAAGCGGCCTTGCATGGTTGTTGGGTTATCTTTTTTGCTGAAACTTTAGAACGGCGATCGGCTAGTTGATAACTTTCTTATGAGCTTTTGCGATTCATACCCAAAAACAAACAAGATAAGAGCATCAAGAATAAGTTCTGGGTTAGTGGAATTTTCTATGTTTAATAGTCAGTTATATACACAAGGCTTCATAAAGATTGCACCAAAGTGTGGCAAATTTGGTAAGATAATAAGCTATGAATCATTACATTCTTGATATAATATCATTTTCCAAACAGATGGTGCAGATATGTATTTAGCAACAAAGTGGCATTAATATATTTTTTGAACGAACCGACACAAGATTATGCGCTATTTCATTAAGTAAAGAAGAGTAAGATGGCATTAATATAGCTCAGTCAAATAGTTAGCCTACATTTGCACACCAAAACCAAAAAGAAAAGGAAGGAAGGATGTGGAGGTGAATAATGAAAAATGATATTCGCAGCACAAAATAGCCAAGTTGTGTAAGTACAAAAATAAAAGTCATATGAATGCATGATCTTTGTACCATGTACAAACATGATTAATGGGTCGTCCTTTACAAAAATTTGAAAAACAAACTTAATTCAAATAACTTGTTTGATTACACAATTATTGGCACAAAAGTTATGTGGAATGGTATGAACCATGCACGGGGTGTTTGAAACTATTATCAGACCGGCGCATGCTTTGTTCTAGAACAACCGTAGCATAGTACGTCCTATCAAGTACTTAAAATGTGGTGGTACACATGTTGAGTACACGTTAGAAATATGGCTGGTTACCGCACATCCATCCACTTGATGACCAGGACTTGGGGGCCAAGGCGCCACTGCTGCACAAATGGTATCATTATCATGGTGATTAAACAAATAGATGGAGATTATCCGGAGGGGTTCATGTTCAAGGCCATGCTAAGGAAAAAGATAGAAGAAAAGAGCTCACTCATATTATTTTTGGAAAAGAAAGGTAAGATCAAGCAGACGCATCCGTCATCAAGCACTAGGGTCTTCATCACTCGCACCCGGGTCCGGGTGGCCATCTTCCACAAGCCAAAGTCCCTATCGGACGGTTTAGATTGCTCGGCGAGGGAATCCCCTTCCCTCTTCTTTTTCTCGGTCTTGCTTCTCGATTTCTCTCTTCTTCCGATCTGTACCGTAAAAGAATCTCATATTACAAAAGAACCCTCGTCTACTTCACATACGTGCATTCACTAGCGTCAAAAGATATGCATACGCGCTTAGATATAAATTGTTGCTATATATATCGATAGTAGTAATAAATTACAGAAATCACATTGTTGGAATAATGAATTGCCTGTTAGGACAAGGATTTTGTCCCATCAATGTATGCCCGCTGGAGAATAATTTCATTTATGATGAAACCAAAGGAATCCGTTGGAGAATTGAGCAATTACGTCAAAGGATGGGCGTGCAGCCGGGAAAAGGGATTTCTTTTGGGGAGCTTTAGCTATCGCAGGAAAGAGCCGTCGACACGTCTCCTATGCAAACCAAACCGCCTTACATCGGCCTCCACCGTTGCACCCGCATTTTTCTTCCTCCTTCGTACCCATCTCTCTCTCCCTTTCAAGACAAGAAGAAGAGGAAAAAGATATTATATATATCATATATGTATATATATAATTTTCGCTTTCCTTGCTGCGATATATGCTCTCTCTACTTCACACGATACCGCCGAGAATTCTTGGATTTCCAGAAGCCCCGAACCGGCGAGCGAAAATCCCCTCCTCACCTCCCCGTCCAGCCGTCGTCCTCTCCTCCCTTATCGATCCGGTCCGGCCGCTGAATTCGTCTTCCTCGCCTCGCTCCTTCTACCCTGCGAAGCAGGTAACGATCGACAGGCGGCGATAATATTCCGTTGATACTGTTATTAACCGCCGCCCCCGACCGGCCCCCCTGCCTGCTTTCCGTCACATCGTGGAAGGTTTATCTCGGCTTCAATTCCTGCATTCATCTTCCTTGGCTTGTTGCTTCCCTTTCCCTGATGCCTTTTGCAATCTGCAGCAGGCGCCAAGTTCGTTCGTTGCACCGAGATAGTTTGCTGCTAGAGGATTCACAGAGACATCTCGGCTAGCTGTAGCTCTGGAGGACCTTATACCAATGGTAAAAATTCTCTTCTCGTTCTTCTTCTTTTTGCGATTGAGTAGATCGATGCTTGCAAAGTGTATTTTGCGCAGGAGTTCGACCGATCGATGCGAATGGTAGATTGAGCTGATGAAGCCTAGCTAGCTAGGTGTAGCTGTGTCTGTGTGTGCGTGTAGGACTTGCATTTGATTATTTGGAGACGACGGCGATGGCGATGATGGCGTGGCTGTTGTGTGTTCATTCGTGGGTGGAGACGATGACGCGCCTAGCTTGTTTGGTGCAGGTGATGGTGAGCGTGGCGGCGAGCCCGAGCCCGATGGTGCGGTCGGAGGAGGACCTGGGCCCGCCGTGGCTGCGGCCGCTGCTGGCCACGAGCTTCTTCGTGCCGTGCCGGCATCACCCGGAGCTGAGCAAGAACGAGTGCAACCTCTTCTGCCTCGGCTGCACCGGCGACGCCCTCTGCGCCTACTGCGTCCCGGCGCACCGCGACCACCACGTCGTCCAGGTACTCAGCGATGGATCGATCAGCCAGAGCAAATCAATTATATTATTCTTCCATCGATCCCCTTTCTTCGTGTCTTTGGTCTTCTTCTTCGCTGCCGGCCGGCGGCTGACCGGAGCGCATGGTGCTGCAGATACGGCGGTCGTCGTACCACAACGTGATCCGGGTGTCGGAGGTGGGGAAGCTGATCGACCTCTCGCACGTGCAGACGTATGTGATCAACAGCGCCAAGATCGTGTTCCTCAACGGCCGGCCGCAGGCCAGGCCCGGCAAGGGCGTCACCAACACCTGCGAGATCTGCTGCCGGAGCCTCCCGGACTCGTTCCGCTTCTGCTCCCTCGGCTGCAAGGTGAGCGCCGATTCCCCTTCCCCTCCCCATCTTCTTCCTCCTTCCTTCCTCTCTTCTCTTTTTTTTCTCCCTTCCAGCTGCCACAGGTTCCCTTTGTTCTTTCATTTCTGTTCCTCTCTCTATCTCTATTCTCTCTCTATATCTCTCTCCTCTCTCTAAAAGACTGTAGGCCAAGTAGCGGCGTTTTTGTCTGAGGCACACCATGACCAGGGCACAGAGCAAGGGCAGCTCGTGCGCGTACACCTGTGTGTGTGTGTGGGGGGGGGGGGGGGGGGGAACCTGCCGAATCCCACCGCGGAAAGGGAAGGGATTGCCGAGCATCAGGTTTGCCAAGCTCCATTTTTCTAAGGCTCCCGCCTCCCGGCATGGGCGCCCGGGTAACCACCGAATGGGCGATGGCAACCTGCATTGGCCGGCCGGCCTCAAGAGAGGAAGAACCTGGGCCTACTCCTATACCTCAATCACCAATGCACATTGGTGGTTTGCGGCGTGGCACGCATTTCAGCTGTGTAGGCGGTGAATTTGGTGCAAAGTTTAGTGCAAGAGGGGATCATTTCAAAAACACAAGAATTCGCCTCTAGCAATGCGGAGCTCCCAACACGAAAGTCCACATCATGGAGCACTTAATAAGGTTCATCAGGAGGAGGCCAGGAGCCCTAATAAAACATTCTCTTTAATTTTTTTCTTTAAGCCAAGAAGAGAATGAAACAATTTAGAGTACCTTCTTTGATGGTACATTAATCTTGTGTGCTGTGAAAGGTACAACCAGTATCTTTCTCATAGCATGTAGACTAGTATTATGTTAGGAACTGATAAAGTCCCCCCAGGCTGCAAACAGTTGTGGTCCTTCCAGAAAAAGGTAGCGGTTGTGATCACATTTTGGAACCATCTGCAAACTCCAGAGCTTCTTATTGAGATTCTTGTGAGAACTTGTTTTAATTTCTGCAAACTTCTTGGATTTCAAAAGATTTTTCTTCTCACCATGTCACATATATGTCCATGGTTCATATGGGTGCATGGTAAGTTTGGTTTTCTAAGGTTTTCTTTTTCATGTGACATTCTACGGATATTGTCTCAATTATTGCCCTTTGAACTTTGGATGCGTTGGTACGTGCGCAGCCGTTCAATGCACAAATAATGGGTCCACATACCTCCCATTCTAGCCCATTTCCATCAAGAATGGCGCTTCAAATAGAGGCAGACCATACATACATGGATCATTTGCAAGAATAATGTAGGCAAGACACTGAGGCTCAAATCACATATATTCCCTGCAAAATATTCAACCATGGCATCTTACCCGAATGTAGCAATCAAGAAACTAAGGTTGCCTTAGTAAATTATTAATCTGTCTGATGGTTGCACTAGCCACACTATGTATAAAGTTGCCCTAGGAGTTGGAGCACTCACTGTTCTAGTTTAGGATAAAGCTGCTTTCAGGGGAGTAGGTAGACTTGAGACATCAGCTACTCAGGATCTTCCATCAAAGAATGCACTTCGTTTTCGTTTATTTCCCCTTTTCCGTTGAAGAAGAATGGGTTATCTAGTTAACCCCCTATCTATCACTTAGAAAGGATGGAAAGAGTGTGTGTTATCCGGATAAAGTTGACTTCTCTGGAAGTGATGTTCTACCAAATCACCTTGTTTGTTTGTCGGGTTTGGGGTGCATATGTAGCCATCACAAGTATGGTTTTTGTTGATTCTTGCAAATCGTCTTAGTGGTGTCTGCTGGTTTACCAAAGAGAAAGAAAATGAAGAGAGCGAGTCTGACCTGCACCCTTTTTTGGATCAGAACCAGATATAGTTCACTTATGTTATGCCACCAAAGAGTGTGTTTTAGTCTGATGGTAAGGGTTAATGAATTTGGTCACTTGAATTCCCCATAACATCTCTCATGGTGAACTGCATTCTTTTCTGCAAATTAAAAATATGCGATTGTTTTTTTGCATCTGAAGCGGACAATTCATGGAGATAGGAATACTGGCAATGTCTATTTCAGTGTGAAAGCATTGGCTAGAGGCATACTCCATATATGCAGTGCTGCCTGTTGGTTCTGAGACTGTCTTTTCAGAACTAGAGGAGGTCATTATGTGGTTTATTTTGCAAGCTCCAGAAAGAGCAGGAAATAAAGCTAATCGACGTCAGGTTGGACAAGGAGTTGATGTGCTCCCCTGTTTGCACTTAGTGCAATGACGACAGATCCATGGATAATAATACGCTCCATCATGGATGGTTTCCTTTCCCTCTTCTTTTTTCCACACGTCCTCATCAGCTCACTTCACCGATTCCTTCCTTCGACAGCTACTCTTGTGGCCATGGAAAATGCAGGACCCAATTTCATTCACTATTCCGCTAACCATTCGTCATTTCTAGTGTGTTAGTTATCACCATGGTTAATAAACTATACCTGCAATTAATGATTCGCTGATCGATGAAACGGCTGTTGCTGCCGCTTGTTGTGTGATTTTCAGCTGGGAGGGATGCAGTGGGACCCGAGCCTGACGTTCGCCATCCGGCCGAAGCGCGGGCAGGGCTCCGGCGACGACGGGTCCGGCTCCGACGACTCGTTCAGCCCCAAGAAGCCCCGGAGGATGGCCGGGTTCGACCTCAGCCGCTTCGACCGGCCGGGGATCCGGTGGTCCGATGACGAAGGCAGCAGGTCCAACAACGGGAGGCCGATCACGCCGGGCACGCCGCCGATCAACCGGTGCCGGCCGTCCAGGAGGAAGGGCATCCCCCAGCGCGCCCCCTTCTACGGTTAGCCACTAGCAGACACCCCAGTGCAAGGTTGCACACACATCATCAGCCTCCACTGCTTCACTCTTTCAGCTTGCACAATGTGTGTCACTCATTCAGGTCTGAGCAGTGAAGTGATCCAGAATCATCAGCTACTGGTAGGTCAGCAGATACAGATAGCTAGGTATATAGCCTGTTACATATAGTTGTATACATGTATACACAAATAATGTAGGCGAAAGATACCATCTGCACATGCCAATATATTGACAAAAGTTTGTCAAGTATGTGTGTAGACATATAATCTGAAAAGGAGATAGAAACATAGGTAGGGTTTGAATTTTTTAGCTAGCTTGGGTAGTGGTCGAGATTGATATGTGAAAAAAAGGGAATAAGCATCATGTATTTGTCTCGGTTTGTAGTGTCTGGCTGCTTGCTTTGCCTCTCCACCAACCAACGCGTTTATTAGCGTTGTGGTGTGAAGCTAAAGGTTTTTGTTAATTAGTCTCCTGTTTAGGGGCTGAATAATAATATGTATACACACAGTGTAAATATATGTGCGTGTATATGTTTTTGTACTGGGAGAAAAAACTAAAGGAAGAAAGGGGAAGAAATAATTGAGGCCTTGTGGTGTGTATGCATGTAGAGCAACTCCAACAGTTTTCTATCTTAGATTGGTATGCATCTAATTTTGGCAAAACATGAAAAACTAGCCTCTAATAGTTTGACAAAACGACTTGACATCAATAGCAACTTGGCATCCCTCCCCTCCCCGTGCGCATATATGCGCGCAGCTATCCGCGGTGCATCCTTCCGTAACAGAAGAGGTGGAAGGATCTAAAAATAATTTTGTTTTTCCTCAGGGTTCCTGATTTAAGTTTTAAGAGGTGGAAGGGTAGAAACATATTTTTGTTTCTCTCTCAGGTTCCTGATGTAAGTTAAATCTAGATTTGGCAAGTGAATTATGCCAAACTGTTGGAGATGAACTCTTTTTTTACTTAGCATATCATTTTAGAAGTTGGCAAAACACCGGATTTGCCAAGTAAAATTTGGCAAACTCTTGGAGATGCTCAACTTAATTGAGATTTGCAAAAATCTCTGTAAATTAATGACTGAGAAAAATGTTGTTTTAATTTCTTCAGCCATCTTTTTGTTTTTTTAGCATGATCAAATCGGTCCGGCTTCTGGATGGAGTGGTGGTAGGTACTCCTTCCATACTCATAAATCAAGTCGTTTAGGACAGAGACACGGTATCTAAATTTTTATACAAAATATTTATTAAAAACTTACATTTGTATACTTTTATAAAAATATTTTGCAAGACAAATATATGCATGTATTTTTCACATTTTCATTCATGATTTATATTCCTAATGTTTGACTGAAATTTTGTCCAAAACGACTTGTGATCAATACAAACGGAGTATCCAGCTCGGTTTGGGCATCACCATCATCTCTATGGAGCGGGTACCGAACGGGAAAGAAAACGATGCTAGAATAGAAGCCTAGAAACATTAACAAGACGACTCTGAATTCGGAACAGCGTTGCCGGTATGCGCCGCTGTCACGTCGTCCCTTCCTGCAACTACGGCGGCATTGGTTCGGTGAGGCATGGCACAAGGCCTGCTACTACTCTCAGTCACTCACACACACAAGATCACTACTACAGAAAATGTTTATAGGAGCGGGCGGATTTGCATTTGTAGGTGCGGGTGCGAAACCCGCTCCTAACTGTCACTTTTAGAAATAGATGTTTCCAGCTTCCAGGAGCGGGTAAACGGTCTGCACCTGGAAAAATCCATTTGCAGGTGCAGGTGATGACGTCACCCGCACCTGGAAACAGGGTGACCCGCACCCGATTAAAAACAAAAATCGTGGCTGCGTTAAAATTACACAAAATAAAGAGCAAAAGTTTTTTTGAAAGGACCCCACTAGGCAGCCACCCGCCCGTCATCGTCAGCAAGTCACACCATTTTTCGCGCAAAGTCGCAACGCTACACGGTTGACAGGGTTCGAACTCGTGACCTCTCCCTCACGCGAAGACTCCTCTACCACTACACTACTGTCGGGGTTTGATACCACCGGCGAGTAAATTTGTACGGTTCATGTGTCGGATCCGGATGGTTGTTGACGGTAGATAACGCGCCAAATTATGATCCACAAGCGCACGGGTCGGTTGTAGCTTTTCCCTTAGAGTATCCCCCAAGGTTTATCAATCCGTGGAACAAGTGGATTGCAACGCTCAACTAAGCACTAATCTCGTTGATTTAAACCTCTTTATCAAGTGATGATATATATGAGAACTAATCTAATCTAGGTTAAAGAGATTAACGTAGAGAGTAAAGGTATGGAGAGTACAAGAATCTAGAAAGCTTGTCCAAGGGGTCTAGGATCACTTAGAGATGTAACCACCTAGCAAGAACGAACCGATCTAATCTACCAAAAGTAAAGGTGCACCAAGTCCAACCCTTTCCCTCTCGCGTACTAGCCACTACACAAGGGTAATCTGTGATTGGACAACAAGAGCACGAGACGTTGATGTGATCTAGGTATGCAAAGCTAGGGGATGTGAACCAAGTTCGATATGCTTTCCCTCCTGCGTACTGTCACTACACGACGGTAATCAATTAAGGAACAAAAGGAACACGATACTTGAAGCTACGAGCGATGCATCCCCAAAGCAAACCAGCCGTCAATTAAGATTGAAGCACCATCAACATGAATATGATAGCAAATAGATCCAAAACATAGGTTCGGTGATTACAACTCAAGCTTTCCCTTCAACCTCAAGGACAAACAAGAACTTTACCCCATAATGTTATACATTGTAGCGCAGGACATGGTGTAGAATCCTCCGAAGTAGATGAAGATCGACGAGGAAGAAGTTCTCCGCCTTGCTTTCTCCCTTGAAGATCCAATCTCCTCCTTGCTCTTGATCTTGTGGCGGTGCCGGAGGGACCTTGATAGGGCTTCCGGGCATCCTCCTCTCTCCTCTATGTGGCTCTCTTCCTTGGTTGAATCTCTGAAAGTTGAATGCCTTCCTATCGTCGACCTGAAGGGTTTTTATCGGTCTTTTTGACGAATGGCGGCGGAGGCATAGACTTAGGGTTCCATAAACATCACACACAAGAAAGGGGAGGCCGAACCGCCACAAAAACCCCCTAGGCCGGTCGACATGGGCCGGCCGGCCTAGGCCTGTTTTGGCCCGGCTCGGCTCCGTCTTGCTCGTGCAGGCTTCTCTCGACCCTTGAATCTTCTGCTCCTTCGCATGCGGGCTTTGGATGTTGTTATCCCCACGATCAAGATAGAGGATCTTGTCGCATGAACTCCGATCTTTTGTCTTGGTCCTCGGGAATATCTTGCGGTTGCATCTTGGTCCTTGCCACCTTTGGAAGTAGGTTATCTTGTATTCGCACATGAACGGAGCTCCTTAATCCTCTTGATTAACACCTTTAGAACATGATGCGAACTTATCCATTAAGCTCGTGATTTCCTGCTTAAACATACAACTCCAAAAACACATGCTCGTGTCAAACTTGTTACATCATTAGTATGCCTAGTAGCGGGTTAGTTCCAAATCAAAGCCGAAACCAAAGTGTAACAAGTTCCTTAGGGGTGTCATATTTGACCGCCAACAACTCCCCCACGCTTAGATCTTGCTCGTCCTCGAGCAAGTTACTTGCAAAAGTCATTCAACCATGGAGTTGAAATGTGCTTCGTCTCACCTTTCCTTACAAGTTAGTTAAACCTTCATCTTTAGTATAAGAAACATGAAAGCAATGATCATGACATAAACATGGGCATTTAGAAATATTGCCAATTCAAGACTTACCCCACAACTCATTCCTTTCACTAGAGATCCTCAAATCCAACCATACTTACTTTCTTACTTCCATTGGAGGGTTTTCCACGAGTTTAAAATAAAATTCCTGCAACAAGTATTAGACAAAGTCTTTCTCCAAGTCCTCACATGTTGCTCATTTGAAGTTTCTATCCTAAATAATTCATAAACTCTCACCTCCCATAAGTCTCTCATTTATAATTCATGGTGGAGCTATAGGTATGGCTAGTGAAGTTAACACAAATATTATCAAGCTAGGAAAGTTCTCTAATAGTTGTTCACCTCCCGAGCCAATGACCATGAGAATGAAACCATAATATGAGGGTATCAAGGATGAGAAGATTTAGAATGGTGGACATGTGCAAAGAAAAAAGAAAATATGACTCCAAGGCACTAATTATGTCCTCATTGTCGGATTGCACATGGTTGGAAAATCAAAGATTCGTTCTCAACAACGTAACATCCTTTCTTGCACTTTCTTGATCTTCACTTGATTTACCATTCCTCTTATACCTTCCTTGCTTTTTTCTCAATTTTCACTTTTTCTTCTTTTTTCTCTATCTCTTTTTTTATACACATTTTTTTCTTCTCTTCCTCTTTTGTTGACATCTTTATCTCTTCTCCGAAGCTCTTCGCTTGTTTCCTTCACCATACACACAATCTGAATTTTAACTAAAATCCTTTCTAGAAACGGAATGAATCTTCGGGCATAGGTTGTGTTCAAGGAATAAGATGAATAAAAGAGATATTATGGGTTGGGTATGGAATCTGGTGATACACGGGACTTTCGATGTGAAAGTCTCGTTACCAAATATATGACGAGGCTAGCAATAAAAGATATAAAGTAAGGACATGATCATTGCTCGAAATTAGAACTTCCAAGAGAGAAAAGTCCTAACCCAATTCATCATGCTAACAACACTTATGGTGGAGTATATATAATATAGGCCTTATATAGGATATGCTTGTCTCTCGACTTGGAAAAAGAAGTTGCTAACCTTTATTGCAAGGTTTTTTCATAAATTTTCAGAAATAAAATCCTCCAATTTTAGTCTTACTCATAGCAAGGTCAAAGTGAGGTTCTAGATTGAAGTAGAGTATGGGTACTTTATAGGCAAACTTTCACTAAGCACCATGGTAAACATTAATGCTCATTGCTCATGCTCAAATAATAAAGGTAAAGAACAAACCAACAAGTAGAGGAAAAGAAAAACTTGCACAAGAATATTGTTTTTATTGACTCACCATCGAGCTAAAAATTAAAAAAAATGACTCAACGAAAAACACAAGAAACAAGAGATCACACCTTCACTCCCCCCACGCTTAAAACATACGACGTCCTTGTCATAATAAAAATTTAAGAGCAAAGGTGGGATGCTCATAAAAAAATAAATTTGATCACCTCCTTCTTCACCACCTCACGCATGGCATGGCTCAACCTTCTTTGATGCTCAACAACGGGCTTGCATTGTTCTTCAAGTGGTATGCGGTGGGTGCAAAAGGCTGGACTAGTACCCTTCAAGTCACTTATTGCATACCCAATCACCTTCTTATGTCTTCTCAATAAATTCAGCAACTTGTCCATCTCTTCCGGACTTAATTCATCGCTCACGATGACCGGGTATGTTTTATCAACTCCAAAAAATTCATACTTTAGTCCCTTAGGAAGTGGCTTTAACTCAATATCAGGTGCTTTGGGTTCTTGTTGTTGCAAATCTCCAATTTCTTCAAAACTTCCTTCCTCCAAGCTTCCATCTTGTGCCTTCAATTCCTTGGTTGCTTCCGCTAGTTCCTTGTCTTGATCATCATAAATAGCATCATTCTTCATTGCTCGTTGGAGAGGGTCCATGAAAGTATCAACAAAACGAAGGTCCTCTACCTCTTCGTTATCAAGAGGTAGAGGTAAAGCAATACGAGAAGCAGGTAGAAAATCATATGTGAGTTTATTTCCATCTAGATCAATAGTAACTCTACCCTTTCCGGCATCAAGAACGACATTGACCAATTTAAGAAAAGGCCTACCAAGAATTATATCATCATGTTCATCATGGCAAGCATCAATTACAAAAAAGTCGGTTGGAATAATTTTAACCGAGATAGCAACATCTAAATCTCTAAGCACACCCAAGGGTCTTGTTGTTCTACCATCTCCCATGATCAATTTTATTTGTGTTGGAGCTAGATTTAAAGTTTTACTAAAAAGCTCATGATAAATCTTGGAAGACATGACACTTACATGGGCTCCGATGTCACATAAGGCTTTGCAAATTTTCTCCCCATTAATGGTGCAACTTATGTGAGGTGTTGGTAGAGAGGTACCTTCGACATGATCAGCTCCTATCGTGTACACCTCGGCTATGTGTGCATATGGCGAGGCCTCCGGCTTCACTCCCATAATCTTCTTTACTTTGGCAATGTGATCTGGATCTACCTCTTCTTCCTCATTTAAAAGTCTTTGAATAATTTTGCCGGCCGATTCTTTGTCTAGCTCGTAGCCCGAGTGTCTTTCCTTTGGAAAGTTCAACTCTATGGCTCTCGTGGATTCTTTTTGGTTCGGGTATGGTCACCTCTTGTTGTATATTTCTTCAAAGTCAATCGGGATCCAATCCATTTGTTCGAACTCCTTTAGCGGCTTTGCATTTGCTAAACATCTTCCTTTTTCCTCTTCAGCTTGCAAATGTTGTTTCCTTGGATTGGTACTCCTCCATTGTGGGTTGCTCCTTCAATCTTTTCTTGTTTTGCTTCTTCTTTCTTCACTTCTGGGGATTCTTTTCTAGAAATTCCAGCAAGTACCTCCACACGAGTTTCTTGCTCAATGCTTCCCGAAATATGTTCTCCCCAATCTCTTTGCATGGCCACCCCTTCGCTTATTCTTTCTAGTAGTTGGGTGGCTTCTGTGTGTGTTTTCTCCATGATATTTCCGCCTGCACACATTTGAACATACCGCATGCATTCGGGAGTTAGGGAAAAATAGAAAGTATGCAATAGTACATCATCGGAGAACCCAAGCTTTGGTCCTTGTTTGATTAGTCCATTGAATCTTTTCCAAGCTTGATCTATTCCTTCCTCTTTTCTTTGCGCAAAATTTATCACTTGCCTCCTCATGTTTTGAACTTTGCTTATCGGAAAGAATCTTTGACAAAATTTCTTCACCAATCGAATCCAATTTTCTTCCACCTCGAAGGATGCAAGTGAGTGCCATCGTTTCGCTTCATCCGCAAGTGAGTATGGAAAAAGATTCCATTTGTACCAATCGGCCGGAACTCCTTCTTGTTGTACCATGTTGCATAACATCGTGAAACGCTCAATGTGCCTATATGGATTGTCCGTCTCCGCCCCTCTAAATGGGTTTGATGCTGCCATCTTGATCATCCGAGGCTTGATCTTGTACTCGGTAGCCTTGGGTATCGAATCTGATTTTTGCACTTTAATATCCTCCAATCGCGGGCTAGCATACTCCCTTAGTGTTTTTTCTTCTTCCTCCATGGCGTGATTGACAAAAGCCATATAGACAACAAAAACAAAAACAAAAAACAAAAACAAAGGTTTTTCTAGATGAAAAGTTAGTGTTAGTGATCAACAAAATTAATACCAAGTTAAACATAGCAAACTAGCTTGTCCCTGGCAACAGCGCTAGAAAAGCATGATGACAGTAGATAATGCGCTAAATTACGATCCGCAAGCGCACGGGTCGGTTGTAGCTTTTCCCTTAGAATCCCCTAAGGTTTATCAATTCGTGGAACAAGTGGATTTCTATGCTCAACTAAGCACTAATCTCGTTGATTTAAAGCTCTTTATCAAGTGATGATATATATGAGAACTAATCTAATCTAGGTTAAAGAGATTAACGTAGAGAGTAAAGGTATGGAGAGTACAAGAATCTAGAAAGCTTGTCCAAGGGGTCTAGGATCACTTAGAGATGTAACCACCTAGCAAGAACGAACCAATCTAATCTATCAAAGGTAAAGGTGCAGCAAGTCCAACGCTTTCCCTCTCGCGTACTAGCCACTACACGAGGGTAATCTGTGATTGGACAACAAGAGCACGAGACGTTGATGTGATCTCGGTATGCAAAGCTAGGGGATGTGAACCAAGTTCAATACGCTTTCCCTCCCGCGTACTGTCACTACACGACGGTAATCAAATAAGGAACAAAAGGAACACGATACTTGAAGCTACGAGCGATGCATCCCCAAAGCAAACCAGCCGGCAATTAAGATTGAAGCACCATCAACATGAATATGATAGCAAATAGATCCAAAACATAGGTTCGGTGATTACAACTCAAGCTTTCCCTTCAACCTCAAGGACAAACAAGAACTTTACCCCATAATGTTGTACATTGTATCGCAGGACATGGTGTAGAATCCTCTGAAGTAGATGAAGATCGATGAGGAAGAAGTTCTCCGCCTTGCTTTCTCCCTTGAAGATCCAATCTCCTCCTTGCTCTTGATCTTGTGGCGGTGCCGGAGGGACCTTGATAGGGCTTCTGGGCATCCTCCTCTCTCCTCTCTGTGGCTCTCTTCCTTAGTTGAATCTCTGAAAGTTGAATGCCTTCCTATCGTCGACCTCAGGGGTTTTTATCGGTCTTTTTGGCGAATAGCGGCGGAGGCATAGACTTAGGGTTCCACAAACATCACACACAAGAAAGGGAAAGGCTGAACCGCCACAAAAACCCCCTAGGCCGGTCGACATGGGCCGGCCGGCCTAGGCCCGTTTTGGCCCGGCTCGGCTCCGTCTTGCTCGTGCAGGCTTCTCTCGACCCTTGAATCTTCTGCTCCTTCGCATGTGGGCTTTGGATGTTGTTATCCCCACGATCAAGATAGAGGGTCTTGTCGCATGAACTCCGGTCTTTTGTCTTGGTCCTCGGGAATATCTTGCGGTTGCAATTTAGTCCTTGCCACCTTTTGAAGTAGGTTCATCTTGTATTCGCACACGAACGGAGCTCCTTGATCCTCTTGCTTAACACCTTCCGAACATGATGCAAACTTATCCATTAAGCTTGTGATTTCCTGCACAAACATACAACTCCAAAAACACATGCTCGTGTCGAACTTGTTACATCATTAGTATGCTTAGTGGCGGATTAGTTCCAAATCAAAGCCGAAACCAAAGTGTAACAAGTTCCTTAGGGGTGTCATATTTGACCGCCAACAATGGTTGGGACAAGAGACACAAGGGTTATACTAATTCGGGCACCCCGGGGTCCCTACGTCTAGTTCTGGGAATGTGTTCTTATTGCCCAGGGGGCTTGTAGTAGGGGTTACAAGTTTAGGTCGAGAGAGGGACCTGATCCTAAGTCTCAGCTGTGATGTTTGTGGTTGTGAGCTTGCATCATTGCTTCACTCACTATAAGTGTGTGTGTGATCGCATTTTGATTCTGTTGTCCCTGGTCGCGTGTGCCCTATTCCTCTTTTTATAGTCTCAAGGAGGCATTTTTACAAGGGTTAAAAATGGGAGAAAAGATTTTGCTACAGTGTCACAATAGTGCCAGAACAATGTTACGGTGCACGCCTTCGCCCTGGATTGGTGTCGTACATGGGAGGCTACGATAGCCCACCACTAGGGTGGTGTAGGCGACGTGCCCTTGCCTCAGGGTGGTTGGCTCCGAGCTTTGGTTTCTGTTTGTCTGCTAGGTCAAGTGCCCTCTGTCGAGTGCTCGACCTAGCTGCTGGTGGCGCTCGGTCGAGGCACGCCGGTCGATGGCGTATCCACGAAGGATTCGGGTCATCCTTTGCTACTGTCGAGCCCTTATGTGACGGGACATCCTCGCGGCGCCCCCATGCAGAGGGCAGGAAAGCCCATCATTACCTGACAGCGGGGGTGCGCCAGTCATGTGACCCTTACTGCGGCTGCGGACGGCTAAGGCACTGCTCCTCCCACGTCATGGTGTCCCTCGGTGGGCCTCGCAGACGCTCGCCTTGGAGATGGAGTCCTTAGGTCGTGCGAGGTGGAGTTTTAGGTCGGGGTGGCTGTTAGATCGTGATGGCTCCTTAGGTCGAAGACAGAGCTCTAGGTCATACGAATCACCAGCGTGGCAGCGGCGGCTCCCGGACGTCCAGCTCGAGCTGGGACTTGGGCCGGTCTTCTTCGTCTTGATGATGGGCCCTGATTGTTGTGGGCCTTCCTTGTCTTGTTAATGGTGGTATTAAGGGCTGACTTGGTCAACCCCAGTTCTATCCCCTCACCAGTAGCCCTGAGCTTGAGGGGAAGTCGTAGATTTCCTCTTGGGCTAAAAAAAGTGTGGTGCTTGTCGTCGACTCTTCCTTGTCTAGGTGGGGCGCGCGAGCGCACCCGCCGGGTGTAGCCCCCGAGCCCGTGGAAGAGTCAAGGTCTCTGCCACATGGTCTTGTTTATTCCTAAGTCTGCATTTTGATGGCTGTCGTGGCTGAGCTGCGAGATTTGACCCAACGCTGCCAGCCGTGCCCTGTCTCAGTTGATGCGACAGGACGGAGACAGGTCATTACCCTGTTGCCATGGCTCAGAGGCAGGGCAAGGGGTTGGCAGTGAAGGCATGCTTCGTAAGTCGTGCTGACCCCATGATCGTCCCACGCGTGGTGCCTTGCCGCTGTGGCTCTATAAATTGGCTCTCCTTGCTTCGGTGAGGTCCATGGTAGCCAGATGGAGAGAAAAAACACCTTGCAGCTTCTTTCATCGTGGGGGGGCGGTGGGGGTCCCCCCGAGCCTAAGAGCAGTGCCAGTCCTCGCTCTCCCCGGTGTTAGAGGAAGACCAACGAATGGATGGGCATCCGCAAGGTAGGTGATCCTTTTCCTATGGTGTCCTTGCCTCTCGTGAGACGTGTGGAGTACCTTGGGTTTGGATCTGCCTGTACTTGCTCATTCAGAACGCGGAGGCTTTCGGGGCCTCGGTCGATCACCCACGCCCTTGCTCTAAGAGCTCTTCCTCTGGCTTGGGGAAGATGCTTCGTCGGCATCGTTGTGAGCACGCCAACGACTATGCTTAGAGCACGTCGTCCTGTTGGTGGCGACCATCCCGCGCTCTGGTCTCAGGAGCTAGCGACTTCTTCCTCATCGGCAGTCGTCGGTATTGCACTCATGGGGTTCGCGTCAACTGCACGGCTGCTGGTCCGTTCCGGGAGGGTCGTTCCTCCAATTCCCCGGGGGGTGTTCTTGTGCAGCCTTTGGTGGGCAGGGAAGTTTCGTGATACGAGATCACGTGAGTTCCTACTCACATCGGTGGCTTGTGCAAGAACTGGAACACCACCATTGTGGCGATTTGTTTTCGCATGTGATTACATGGTCTTTGTACCTTAGTTTTTTAGGGTGCAAGTAATGGATTTCTTTTCTTTGAAAGTTTCTACGTTCCTGAAGTGGCTTGGTTTTCCGCATTCCTCGCTCATCTCCTTTCCGTTGGGGATTCGAACGCTACTTTGGATGTTCGCGGCGCTCATGCGCCTGAATGCTGACACCCGAGGCCCATCCTTGGCTGCTTGCTAGCTGAGGAAACCGTCGAAAACCCTCGTTGGGTCGACCCTCGATCCCCTTGCGAGCGGCTACCACGTTCTCCCTCACGCATCCTCTTCGCCAAGGAGGAGGGAAAGGCATAACCATGGCTTGCCTCGATGGCCGAGCCATGGTGCCCTATGAGCTGCAAGCAGGTTAGTTCAAGTAAGACCCGGGTCCTGTTCGTGGGGTCCTGACAGGATCAGCTAGTGATTGGTCTTATTAAACCCCCATGATCATCTCATCTAGTTCCAGAGTCGTTCGACCGACCCTGGTGGCCCGTCGCCTCCCCCGTGGCGGGGGACCATGAGATTTCCTCGTTGGGAGCTCGAACACAAGTTGGAATGCCCTGAGCAGCCGTGTGCTCGGGTGTTGGCCGCTAGTGGGCCCATTCCTCTTCGTCCTTCGCTCTGGTGGTGGTGGCGGTGGCTACCGAACCCTTTCGCCGGGTCTGCCTTCGAACTGTGCGCTAGTTCGACTTGTGGGGCCTCTTTATGTCCCGTGCCGTGCGGGTCATTCCGTCTTCTCAGGAATGCTGACAGGCATGTGGGTGGACGGTTGGGCTCTTGGCTAGAGTGGGCTTGTTGATAGTGGAGGTCATGGGGGAAGAGGGGCAGTCACGCCCTTTTGTTTCCATCGGCCACCACCCCTTTAAATCCCGACTTCCCCAGAGGGTTGCTCGTCCCAGTCTCACACAAATTCCTGCAGTAGTTTTTGTAGTGGAGCATTCTGCGAGAGTTACCTAGGCTCTCTTGTCGACGATGGACAGGGGGAAGTGCGCCGTGCCGGAGGAGGTGTCGCTATCGTTGCCACCGCACCGCTGGAGGTTGGCCTTGCCGTGAGCGGGAGACACTGCTTCGCTCCATCTTCCGCACTCAGGGTGACCCTTGTTGACTCTTCTTGTGTGTAGGGTTCTCCGTGGTGACGCCGCCGGACCGGCCAACGGGTCGTCTTCGGGTGGCCCAGTGACAACGCCACCGAACCTCGTGGTCACGGCATACCTGGACGATATTCGTCAGCTGACAGGAGGTGGCGAGGACGTGGAGATGCCCGCAAGAAGCCTTGGGCACCCATCGTCGACTCGAGGAGGCTCTGGCGGCCGCCCAGGTGGCGATCGGGGCCACCTGGGCGGAGGTCGACACGGCTCGTCTCGCCACCGACGAGTCAGAGGCCCGCCGTCTTGGTGAGTGATGCGGAAAACCTCCCCCCCGTTCTTCTCTAGTCTTGGGACTTTTCCTCATTCTTCTCCGATTTGTCAGATGCGGAGGAGAGAATGCTTGCTCTTTACGGAGAGATGGGGGACCTCTGACATCGGGAGTTCGACCTGGTGACGCGCCTCGACATTCTCATGACGGCGGCGCAGACTGTCATCGAGGTCATGCTGTCCGAGCCTCTCCTGCTACAAGATCGCCTTCGTGCGCTGCCCGGCTTGGTCAGGGAGGCAGTGCGCACCGGTGTGCACTTTGGGGCGGCGAACACGCTGGCCGCCACCGATGCCCAGTCTGATGAGTCGCGGCTTGCCAACGCGCCACCTGGGTGGCCGGCGAATTATGACGTCGACCTTCGTCACTTGCGTGCGCTGGAGTTTACTAGGGCCGCCGACGCTATCACCGCGGAGGTTGACGTTAACACGGTTCTTTGTGAGGGTGCGCCGGGCACGGTGGGACGTAGGTGATGTTTGGCCAATGTTGTGGCCATTACTTTTGGTTAGATGCACTCTCCTGTTGGGAGTTTTACCTTTTTGGAGACTTTGTCCATTGCTATTTCTTGTTTCCGAGTACCTCTGGACCATGGGTGGGGCCGCATCGGCCAGTAGCTTTAGGTCGGCTAGTTTCCTTTGCTGTCTCCCCTTAGGAAATACTGGGCATGTAGGCCGTAGGGTGGTTTCCAAGACATTGTAGATTTCCGTCCCGTCCTATGACCACTAGGGCGCAGGAGCGTGAGGGCGTCCACCACGCTTTAGTTGCGCTGGATCACCGCCTGGACGTCTAGCCCTCGAGTATCTCTTAGGGGATCGACGGAGAGTAGGTCACGAGTTTAGGTACTTTTTGTGGATAAGAAGTAGCTCGTGTGGATAAAACTGGGAGGAGCCAAGCCGAGAACATGGATTTAGCTCACAAGACTCCGCGCATGTAGTCGCGTAGGTGCCAACATGTGAGTCCTTGAGGAGCGTGGTTGCTGAGGTGTCGGGGTTCATTCTTTCTGACTTTTGCAGTCAGGCGAGTGTATTGCGGAACATTTCATCGAGAAAGTTTCGAAAGAGGAAGGGGTGTCGTGCCGCGCCCTTGGGTGGAGCCCCCGAGCAACAAGGGATTTTGGGTGAAAGGCACAAAAAATGGATTGTTGCTTATGGAAAGAAATGCTTAGAGAAGACGCAGGCATTCTTATTTATTGTAAGCATACAGGAACTTTTTCAAAGATATAAGCGACGTAGTTGTTCTATGTTCCAGGTGTTGGTGATGGGTCGCCCGTCCTCATCCTTGAGCTTGAACGTGCCGGGTCGAAGGACTTGGTCGTTGATGAACGGGCCTTCCCACAGAGGGGACATCTGACCTTTGTTGCTTTCGACTCATCGAAGACCAGGTCGCCGACCTGGAATGCCCTATCGTGGACGCAGCGGTCGTGGTAGCGCCGCATGGCCTGCTGGTATTGAGCGGAGTGCAGCAGGGCGATGCTGCGCGCCTCGTCGAGTTGGTCGATGGCGTCTTCGAGGGCGGCTTGGTTCCCTTCGTTGGTGTAGGCTTGCACCCTCGGGCTCCCGTACTCGATGTCCGTCGGGAGGACTGCTTCTGACCCATGGACCATGAAGAAAGGTGTGCATCCGGTACCTCGAGTCGGAGTAGTTTGCAGAGTCCACAATACAGATGGGAGCTCGGCGACCCATTTTGCCTTTAACTTCTCGAGTCTCTTGAATATGCGCAGAATGAGCCCTTGTAGGATCATCCCATTCGCTCCCTCAACTTGGCCGTTGGTCTTCAGGTGACTTACGTTGACCCAGTCCACCCGGATGTTGTCGTCATCGCAGAAATAGAGGAACTTTTTGCCGGTGAAGTTCGTGCTATTGTCGGTGATGATGGCGTTTGGTATTCCGAAGCGGTAGATGATGTCGGTGAAGAATTTGACAGCCTCATCGCACCAAACACTGGAGATGGGCCTGGCCTCGATCCACTTGGAGAACTTGTCGATCGCCATGAGCAGGTGCGTGTAGCCCCCGGGTGCTTTCCTCAGTGGTCCAACCATGTAGAGCCCCCACACTGCAAAAGGCCAAGTGAGGGGATGGTTTGGAGCGCATGTGCTGAGAGGTGGGTTTGCCGCGTGTAGAACTGGCAGCCTTCACAGCTGCGCACAATGTTCTTGGCGTCTATGACTGCCATCGGCCAGTAGAAACCTTGCCGGAACGCCTTCCCAACAAGCGTCCTGGGGGCTGCGTGGTGCCTGCACGCTCTCGCATGAATATCTTGCATCATCTCCCACCCTTGGTCGGGGAGGATGCAACGCATGAAGATACCCGCTGTGCCACGTCAGTGGAGTTCCCCGTTAATGAGCCTGAATGACTTGGCTTGGCGTGCAATTCGTCGGGCCTCGGTGTTGTCAGGCAGAAGCTTGCCCTGCACCATCCATTCTAGGAGTGGGATTCTCTAGTCTGAGATCCTCGAGGTTAGGCTCATGTGCTTCTTCTAGCGCCATGACTTCTAGCACCTCCGGCTCAAGAGGGTGGTCGTAATCGTTGTAGCGGGCGGAGGGCTCGTATGGATCACTTGCGAACACGCCGTTGGGAACAGGCATTCGGTTCGAAGCTGCCTTGGCAAGGGTGTCAGCCGCCTTAATGTATCTTCGTAGTACGTGTTTGATCTCGTGTCCATGGAATTTGACCTCCATCTCCCGAACCACTCTGCAGTAGGCAGTCATCTTGGGGTTGAGGCAGTTCGCTTCTTTCATCACTTGGTTAACGACGAGCTCCGAGTCACCCTTGACCTCAAGGTGACGAATCCCCATCTCGAGGGCAATCTTGAGGCTGTTGAGGAGGGCCTCGTACTCAACGACATTGTTGGATGTTGGGAAGTGGAGTCAAACCATGTACTCCATGCGCACGTCCAAGGGCAAGATGAAGACAAGTCCAGCCCTGCCTCCCTCTTCATGAGGAATCCGTCGAAGTAAATGATGCAGGTCTCGTTCTCGATCGGCACCAACGGCGTCTGGACTTCCGTCCATTCGGCAACGAAATCGGCGAGATCCTGTGACTTGATGGCGGTGCGTGGGGCGTAGGTGATGTTCTGCCCCATTAGCTTGAGGGCCCACTTCGCGATTCTCCCTTCGGCTTCGGGGCTCTAGATCACCTCTCCGAGCGGAAACTTGGAGACTACGGTGATGGAGTGGGTGTCAAAGTAATGTCGGAGCTTCGTCTTGGAGATCAACACGGCATAGATCAGCTTCTGGATTTGCAGGTAGCATGTCTTGGAGTCGGAAAGCACCTCGCTGATGAAGTAAATGGGCTATTGTACCTTTAGGGTCTTGCTGGGCTCTTCTCGTTCGACCACAAGTATGGTGCTCATGACCTGGGTCATCACAGTGATGTACAGCAGCATAGTTTTCCCCGGCGCAGGCGCCGTGAGGTTCGGTGGATTCTCCAACAGCTTCTTCAGCGATTCGAGCACCCCTTGAGCTTCTCGGGTCCAGGTGAAGTGCTCTTATTTCTTCAAGAGCTAGTAAAGTGACAGACTCTTCTCGCCGAGTCGCGTGATGAAGCAACTGAGGGCCACCAGGCAGCCAGTCACCCGCTGAAGTCCTTTCATGTTCTGGATCGGCCCCATGTCGGTGATCGCCGAGATCTTCACTGGATTAGCTTTGATGCCGCGTTCCGACACGACAAAGTCAAGGAGCATGCCCCTCGGAACCCCGAAAACGCATTTCTCGGGGTTTAGCTTCACCTGGTATTGCCGTAGTTTTTCGAAAACTGCTGCTAGGTCGGGAACTAAGTCCCCAGTGCATTTTGACTTCAACGTGATGTCGTCGACACAGGCTTCGACTAACTGCCCGATGAGGTCGCGAAAAACGCACTGCATGCACCTCTGGAAGGTGGCACCCACGTTCTTCAACCCGAATGGCATGGATGAGTAGCAAAAGCAACCAAAGGGGGTAATGAACAAGGTGGCGAGTTGGTCGGCCAGATCCATCACGATCTGGTGGTAGCCCGAATAGGCTTCGAGGAAGCACAGGGTTTTGCACCCTGTGGTGGAGTCGACACCCGGTCTATGTGCGGCAAAGGAAACAAATCCTTTGGAAACACTTTGTTCATTGTCGTGTAGTCGACACACATCCTCCACTTGCCATTCTTCTTCTTGACCAACACTGGATTAGCCAGCCACTCAGGGTGGTAGACTTCCCTGATGAATCCTGCACTGAGGAGTTTTTTTGACTTCTTCCCCAATTGCCTTGCACTCTTCGCTGTCAAAGCGACTTAGTCGTTGCTTGACCGGCTTGGCGTCGGGCTTGATGTTGAGTTTGTGCTCGGCGACCTCCCTTGGAATCCCTGGCATATCTAAGGGCTTCCAAGCGAACACATCGAGGTTTGTTAGGAGGAAGTCGACGAGCGCGCTTTCCTATTTTGGATCGAGCATTGTGTCGATGCGGAGCGTGTGGCCATCATCAGAGACGGGCACCTCCTTAGCGTCCTTGGTGGGCTCGAATGAGCACGCGGCCTGCTTAGACGTCTCGGGGATGTCTAGGTCCATAGCAGCTGGCTGCGCTGCGAGTTCCTCAGACCGGATGAGTGTCTTCGCGAACTGGAAACACTCATCGTCGCACTCGTAAGCATGTTGATAGGTCGTGCTGACGGTGATGATGCCCTTTGGCCCATGCATCTTCAGCTTCAAGTACACTTTGGGGACATCCATGAACTTCGCGTGCGCCGACCTCCCGAGAATCACATTGTACATTCTCGGGAAACCAACCACCTCAAAGGTGAGGGTCTCTTTGCGGAAGTTTCCCTCTGTACTAAAAGTGACGGGTAGGTCGATCTGCCCGAGTGGGAATACCTCCATCCTGGGTACGACCCCATGGAATGGTGTCGAGGACGGTCGTAGCCGGGACCACGGGATCCCCATGTCATGGAGGGTTGACGCGTAGAGGATGTTGAGGCCGCTTCCTCCATCGATCAACACCTTGTGCACCTATTTGGTGCCAAACAGGGGTGCCACCACCAGCAGGTAGGCCTCTGGTTGCGGAACGTGGTTAGAATGGTCGGTCCGGTCGTACATGATCGGCGTCTCTGTTCACCTGAGGTACGATGGCACCACGAGCTCAGTGTGGTTTATCTCCTGCATGATCCGCTTCTGCTTGCGCCTCGACAGGCGCGCGGGTGTCCCACCGAAGATCATCATGACGGCGCCATCTTCCTTGGGGAAGTCGTTGTTGTTGCCGGGCTTGGCTGCGCCGGCCCTGGCTCCGTCGAGCGCCTTGTTCTTTAGAGTTCCGGCCAGGAAACTCTTCATCAGGTTGCAATCCTTGAAGCATGCTTGACCGGCCCCTCGTGGTTGGGGCAATGTGCATCCAACAGCTTCTTGAAGTGGTCCTTCGGTGGACCACCCTTGGGTTTGGTCGGCTTCCTGTCGGCCGCCGCCACCAAGTTGTCGCATCGAGACTTCTTTTCCTTCTTATTCTTCTTGTCACGTCGGGTGGACGGGGCCTCTCCCTCGTCCTCTGACTGCTTCTTTTTGCTGAAGGCGACAACTTCCTCCCCGTCGATGTGGTCCATGGCAAGGTTGACGAGGTCCCTGTAAGTGCAATCAAGCCCCTAAGTTGGTTTTGGTGATGTTGACGACACAATTAAAGAACTAATGAGCTTTCTAGTATGTATGACAGGTGACCATTACATCACAACTACAAACGAGAGAATGGAGACCCCTAATTCAAAAGGATGGCTTGCTATGGCTCAAGGATGATAGTTTAACTTCCTTTTCTATTTTGAACTTGACTATAGGACAAGCCGTACTATCAAGAGGGATACTAATAGTGGCTTTGAGTGGAACCAAGTGCATAAAATTCCTTTCAAACCAAAAATCTTCCTAGCCACAAAAGTCCTATCAGCTAGCTATTTTACATCTTCACTCTCTGTTTCCGGAACCTCTGAGTTTTTTCCGAAAGTTCTGGACTGATTTCTGACAACTTGCTGAAGACTTGCAGATCTCGGAAGTTCCGGGAAATTTTTGGAGAATCTGAGATTACAAAAAGAGACGTTGTAGAACTGGATCTGGGGGTATTTATACCTCTCTGGTCCCCAACGGTTATCTTCTTCTTCCCTGCACCAAATAGTAACAATTGCTCCCCTCTCACTCAAGCATGGAGTCTCACCTACTTGAATCCAAACTCCAACCCTTGCATTCAAGTTTTGGGTGATTCCATGTGAGAAAGAGCAAATCCAATCCCTCTCTTGTGTTCTTAAGCACTTGGTGAAACCCTAGCTTACTTGGTGGATCTTTTACTCTTGGAGTTTTGCTCCTAGATGACTAGAGGTTACTTGGGAGCTTCCAAGCTTTGTGTGGCAGCTCTAAGTTGTTTGTATTACCCTTTGTGACTAGTAGAACACTCCACCTATTACTTTGGTGATAGGTGTGAGAGAGGAGAGGATTGAAAGAGATCCCAAAGCCTTTGTGGCTTACCTCAACAGTGTGGACGTAGGCTAGCCTTTGTGGCGAGCCGAACCATGGGTTAAATCAGTGTCTCTTGTGCTGTACCTTTCGTATATATCTTGTTTGCTTGTGCTTTGTTCCTAGCTTCTATATCTATTAGGGTCTGCTCTAGATCTAATAGTTCCTTGTGCTCTAAGGTTGATTAGGTGTTTGTGCTTCAAATTCATAGCTTGATTTACTGTCTCTTACTCCTGCTCTTGGCTATTGGCTAACCGTGTTGTGCAGGTTCGAATTTCAGAAGCTCCAGGAAAATTCTCTGTTCAGTGAATTTTCCCGGAGGTTCCGAATTCTGATAGTGTTTTGGCAAGAAAAGTTTGAATTGTTTTGTAGGACTATTCACCCCCTCTAGGCCACTTGCATTAATCCTTTCAATTGGTATTAGAGCCGGTTACCTCAGTTTGCACTTAACCGTGTGAGGAAATGACAAGTGGAGATAAAAGACCCGAAGGGGACAAGGAGGTTGATGACCCAACCAACAAGGATGCAGCTGAAGCATCAGGAGTGGATGGTGACTCATCCTCTGCTCGTGAGAAGCTTGAAAAGCTCAAGAATGTAGCGAAGGAAGACAGCAAGAAAGAGAAGAAAGAAAAGAAGAAAGATAAGGAAGAGAAGAAGAAAGAGAAGAAGAAGAAGGAAGCAAAGAAGAAAAAGAAGAAAGAACCATCACCTTCACCTTCATCTTCATCTTCTTCGGCACCTTCATCATCATCAAGTGAAAATGGAGATGGAGATGATGAGTACTTTGAAGCAAGAATGCCCAAGAGAACACTCAAGTCCAAGACAAAGTCCAAAACGAGTTATTGAAGAGTATCCTTTAACTATGATTGTTTGAGTACTTCTTCTTAAGATAATCTATCCATTCCCGTTGGCAAATTACCTCAATTTGATGGAACTAATTTTGCTAAATGGAAGCATCTAATGAAAGCCTATCTTACGGGCTTGCACTTGGAGTTGTGGAACATTATGTGTGTAGGTTTTGAAGACCCCGAAGACGATGAGAAGCTTACACCACTTGATTGCCGCAACATAAGAAGAAATTCTCAAGCTACTAGCATTCTCCTTAGTGCCTTGAATGCACAAGTGTACAATAGGGTGAATAGATTGGAGATTGCCAAGGAGATTTGGGACACTCTCCATATTGCACATCAAGGGGTTGACAAAGTGAAGAAATCTAAGATAAGCATCTTGATGGACGAGCTCAATCGGTTCACTATCTTGGAAGGTGAAGGACCTCAAGATATGTATTCCACAAAAAAAGGACCTCAAGATATATTTGATAGATTGATGGTCATTGTTGACAAGATTAGAGGCTTGGGTTGTGATGAGTTGGATGACCACTTTGTTGTGAATGTGATGTTGGAGGCATTTGCTTCTAGAAACCCCACTCTAGTCACTTTGATTAGAGAGAAGAAGAGATTTGAGGAGTTCTCCTCAAATGATGTCCTTGGGAGAATTCTCACACATGAGCTCATGGACATACAGATTCAACATAGAAAGAATATTGGTGAGCTTGAGTCCAAGATGAACAACATGAATGTTAAAGATGTAGCTCTCCAAGCTAACAAGTCAAGCAAGCCCTCTACTTCATCTAGGCCATCCAAGTCCAAATCAAAGAAGGTTGAAGTAGAGAGCTCAACAAGTGATTCGAGTGAAGATGAGGATGAAGGTCCTCAAGTTGAGATCGGTGATATAGCCTTGTTCATGAGAAGATACAAGAAGGGCTTGAAGAAGCAAGATAAAAGTTCTCCAAAAGGAAGTATCCCAACCCATAAAAAGAGAACGTGCTACAATTGTGGAAGCACGGACCACTTCATTGCGGATTGCCCAAATGAGAAGAAAGATGGCTAGTATGACAAGAGTAAGGACAAGTACAAAAAGGATCAAAAGCCATATCACAAGAAGAAGAGCTGAAGGATCGAATAGGCGACCAGAGAGGGGGGAGTGAATGGGAGCCAACAAAAATTCTTCGAAACGAACTCGGCCAAGGCCCCACTCAAATCCGAGTCACACATGGAAGATGGATCAAATCAAACACAAATCACCAAGACAACAAGGTTATGGATCAACCACAAGTCTTAGGAACGATTCCTTGAAGCACACGCGGAAGCACGAACCCATCAAACCGGGCTAGTTCCTGCGTCCAGGTCGGACAGTCCGCCAGGCTGCCGCGGACAGTCCGCCAGAGAGGGGCGGACAGTCCGTTGGGTAGGCGCGAACGGTCCAAAAAAGACACGGGAGCTAACAGAAACTTCGGGGAAAACCGCCCCACGCGGACTGTCCGACCGGGTTCTGCAGACAGTCCGCCAAACTTGCGGAACACCCCAGACAAATGAGAAGCAACCCCAGACAAAACTTAAGCCAATGCGGACAGTCCGCCAGGGCCACGCGGACAGTCTGCGAACCACCTGCAACACCAAAACTCAAAGCCAACGGATCCAAACGTGAAAGCGCACGAACACAGATGAACACGCGACGAACTACAGTTGCGCCGACAGTCCGCACGCGTCCCACGGACAGTCCGCCAGGTGCGGACAGAGCAGAAAAAGCCCGACCCCACGAGGTCAACTCTCCAAATCCATCACTGGATCTCCCAAACGGCTAGAGCTCTTGAGACAAGATTTAGGGGAGGTAAGAAGCGTCACAAGAGGAAGCTATGCCCAAAAAATCTCGACCTCTAACTCACTAAAACACCGGGAATCGCGGATCACACGAACCACCACCAAGAACTCGGTCTCTGACCAAAAGCTCACGAATCGAAGGGGTTTCCTGGCGTTTGAGGGGTCAAGATCACACACAAAGATGCACAAGGCATCCACCCATGATCCCCTCAAAGAAATCTGAGAAGAAATGCCCTCAAATCCCCGAATCAAGCGAAGAACGAAACTCCCCAAAAATAGCCCCGAAAATGACACGAAAATCACAAAGAGCTAGGAGATCACCGCAACGCCGAAAGCTTCCATACATCCAGAGGTCAGAGTCTATACAAGAATCTAGCCTAAGGAAAGCAGAGGAAAAGAAGCAGTCCAGAGCGATCTACCAGGGGAGGAAACCCTAGAGTCCAAGAGGGAGAGATGCCATCCACCTCTCCGCTATTTATATGAGGTCCACCGGAGGAGGAAAATGACCACGCTACCCACTACGTGAAAACCTCAAATAGGTCACGTAGCATTTGTAATGGGCCCTTAACACCTATTACATGGACCCTATCTGTAACAGTTGTTGTTTGGTGCCTGTTACGCATAAGCGCGGCAGGCTCGACCCCGACCTCGCCCTGACCTCGCCACCATAACGCCCGTTACCAATGAGGACTTCTGGTAACGGACTTCTTAAACGCCTATTACATGTTTTCTTTGTAACGGATGTTAACATGCGTCTGTTACCGATGAATTTCCTATTGGAGACACGTGGTTTTTAGGACGCGTCTCATTTTATGACGACCCAATTGGCGACGCTTGTTTGGAGCTAGCATCTCCTTTGTTTTCTCACAATAGAGACACGTGTTGTTATTACGCGTTGTTGTCTTTGCGTTCCGACCACTCTGCTATCTCCGACAACTACACTCGCTCTCTCTCCTCTGAGGGCCCCAGTCGCTCTCTCCTCGCCGTTGCTGCAGCAGCATTTTCGCACGCTCTCCGAAGGCACCACTCGCTGCATGCGCGCTCTCTCTCCTCAGAAAGCCAGCCGCGTGCGCGACGGCGAAAGGTGCCGGCGGTCGTCGACCGCGGCGCGGCGTCCCACCACACCGTACGTCCTCCAAAGCAGCAGCTTATCCTCCTCCTCAGGCTCGGCGCCGTCCTCCGCGACGTCGCCGTCCTCCACACCGTCGCCGTCATCGTCGTCGTCGCCGCGGCCGCGACGCCTCGTCCTCCTCCTCGGAAGCGCTCGCCTCGTAGACAGTCCTCGTCAAGGTAGAAATTGCCCCCTTTTATTGAACTTCACTATCCTAATCCTCTTACTCATCGGTTTTGGTGATGCATTATGCTTATTTGAAGTATGAAAATTGCAGATGGCTCCTGCTGCTCGGGCTTGGATGTACAGTAGTAAGTGCTGAGATTGGGCCAGTTTCTTAAGGGGGGTCAATGGTTTTCTAGATCAAGTAGAGGTGGATATGAGAAACTGTGGTGTTCAGGCAATGCTTTGCCCCTGTATAGATTGTCTCAACCAGAAGAAGTTCGGACAACAGGATAACATTTTTCATCATTTGATCACACGTGGTTTCAAAGAAAATTACACGTGTTGGAATAAATATGGTGAGGAAGGGCTTAATGAAGTCGAAGTAGGATGCCTAAATGAAGGTGAAGCGCGACACCATGCTACGAGTCTTAATAATGAAGGGGCAGCGCTATGCCATGATGAAGAGCTTGATGAAGGTGGAGTTTTTGATGAGGAAAATGAACCATTCCCACCAATTGTGATGAGGCCTGAGGATATCACTGATCAAGAAGTTACGAGCTTCAATGATGGTGAGTTGTTGCAACGTGTGCACAATGTTGATCAAATGTTGTGGGATGTTGAGTTTCAACGAGTGTATATAGCTTCTGAATTAGCGAGACTGAAGTAGTTCGTTGAAGATTCAAAGAAACCCCTCTATCCTGGTTGCAAGAAGTACTCTCGCCTTTCTGGTGATCTAAACCTTCTGCAGCTTAAGGCAGATCATGGTTGGAGCAACAAAAGTTTCAAACAACTATTGGATCTCCTTAAGGACATGCTACCCGAGGGAAACCAAATAGCCGAGTCTGTCTATGAGGCAAAGAAGATAATTTGTCCTCTAGGAATAGAGGTTGAAAAAATTTATGCTTGCAAGAACAATTGTGTATTGTTCCGTGGAGATTATGCAGACCTTGACAAGTGCCCCAAGTGTGGGTTCGATCGGTACAAGAGGAAAAAAGATGGTGGTGATGATAACAATGCTGATGATGGCGAGAACGAGCCCGTGGAGATCACAGGCAAGAAGAAGAAGAAGGTTAAAGGGGCTCCTGTGAGGGTAGCATGGTATTTTTGCATCATTCCTCGGTTGAGAAGATGGTTCGCCACACGAAAGGAGGCCCAACTCATGCGTTGGCATAAGACACGAACGAAGGAAGTTGGCAAGATTAAGCACCCTGCAGATGGCTAACAATAGCAAAACATTGATTCCCACTTTAAGGAATTTGCCGGTGAAAGCAGGAATATTAGGTTCGCTATGAGCACAGATGGCGTGAACCCATTCGGTAACCAGAGCTCAACACATAGCACCTGGCCTGTCATGCTGTCAATGTACAACCTTCCACCCTGGCTATGCAAGAAACAGAAATACATGATGCTGACAATATTGGTCTCTGGGCCAAAGCAACCTGGCGACCGTATTGATGTCTACTTGAGGCCACTAGTTGATGACTTGAAGATAATTTGGAAGTCTGGTGTGAAGGAGGTTTGGGATGAGTTCGGTCGTGAGGAGTTCATATTGCACGCCATGTTGTTCACCACCATCAACGACAACCCGGCTCATTGCAACCTTTCTGGCCAGAGTAAAAGGAAAGGTGCAGCTTGCCCACACTGCTTAGAAGAAACTTGTGTAGTGTGGCTAAGAAATTCAAAGAAATTCTCATTTATGGGGCACCGTCGTTTCCTTAGCAATAAACATGCCTACCGGGATATGGATTGTCAGTTTAATGGGGAAAAGGAGAATCGACAGGCGCCAATGCATGTGACTGGAGATCTGCTCCACTTGCAAGTCAAGGACGTCGAAACTATCGAGAAGTTAGCCAAATTGTCTGAAAAGAAACTTCACAAAAGAAAGAAGCGAGATGGTGAAGAAGAAGAAGAAGATGGGCGAGGAATGTGGAACAAGAAATCAATTCTATGGGAGCTAGAGTATTAGCCGCTTTTGGATGTGCGTCATTCGATTGACAACATGCACGTCAAGAAGAATGTGTGTGAAGCTACTTTGGGAACATTGCTACAACAGAAGTCGAAAGGAAAAGATCATAAAAATGCAAGGGAGGATCTTAAAGAAATTTGTATTAGGCCGGAGCTCTATGCAGAGGAAACAGACACGGGGATGGACCTTCCCGTTGCTGCAACCACCTTGTCAAAGGCAGAGAGAAAAGAATTCTGTGAGTTTTTGCATGGTTTTAGTACCTTCAGGCTACTCATCGAACTTCAAGAGGCTAGTGTCAGTGAAGGACATGAAAATGAATTTCAACTTGATGAAATCTCATGATTGCCATGTGTTGATGACATCTATTCTTCCTGTTGCACTAAGAGGTATCAAGACAGAACTGGTTCGCGACGCGGTCACGAGCTTGTGTTTATTCTTCAATGAAATAGAACAGAAGGTGATTGATGAGGAAAAACTATTGGACTTAGAGAGGAGGCATTTCGAGACCCTATGCCTGCTTGAAGCTACCTTCCCACCATCATTCTTTGATCTCATGCTGCATCTAACAACATACCTCGCGAGGGAGATCTGGTACCTTGGCCCATCTTACCTTCATCAGATGTTTCCATATGAGAGGTACTTTGGATTCCTCAAATCATTGGTACATAACAGGTCATTTCCGGAGGGAGCCATTGTTCGTGGCTATGAGACCATCGAAGCAGTGGAGTGGGCCATGTGTTATATGGACCCCCAAAACCCCATTGGTGTGCCTCATTCAAGGCATGAAGGTAGGCTTTCAGGTGTTGGGACCCTGGGGAAAAAGTCAATCACTCCGCACCCAGAGGACTTCAGGAAGGCTCATTTCACCGTGATAGAACAGAGCGTAGACGTTACACCATTTGGCAATGAGCACAAGCAACAACTACGTGAACAAAACCCTGGCTGTACTGAGGATTGGGTTGCAAAGAGGCACATGCAATGCTTCAACAGGTGGCTCCGAGATTATGTCCAGCAGAGTGGTAGCGCTGCTATAACCGATGATCTAAGAAAACTAGCAGCAGGGCCATTATTCACTATTACAATATATCAAGCAATGGATATCAATGGATACACGTTCTACACCATGGCCCAGGATGCCAAGAGCGTCTATCAAAATAGTGGTGTGCGTGTATGGGCCGTCGATAATAAGAAGAACACAGCCACATATTTTGGTCAAATAGAGGAAATTTGGGAGATTGATTATGTAGGATTCAAGGTAGCCTTGTTTCGGTGTAGATGGGTCACCAATGCGAAGAGAGCTATGATCAAGGACAAATTTGGTTATGTTAGTGTTGATCTCCGAGTCTTTGGTTACAAAACCGAACTGTTTGTCTTCGCCAAGGATGTTGAGCAAGTGTTCTATGTACCTGACCTTGCAAAGAATAACTGGAGTGTGGTTTTGCCTGGAAAACAAAGGATTGTTGGGGTTGAAAATGTTGTTGAGGAGGAGGAATACAACCAGTTTGACGAAAGTCCATCCTTTCACACTTCATACATGCCCCGAGTCTTGGGAGCTGACAAAACACCGTACTTGCAAAGCGACCATCGTGAAAAGATCCATATACAAAAATCAAAGAAGAAAAAGAAGCAAGATTGATTTCTGCTGAATCCGATCCTTTTTGTAAAATGCAGGGATGTCTATTGCTGGAAATGGAATCCTTTTTGTAATATATATAGGATGTGTATTGGTGGAATTTGAATCTCCTTTATGTTATATGATGCCTATATATTCTGCCTAAGATACTGCCTAAGATGCCTATATATCCTGCTTAAGATACTGCCTAAGATGCCTAAGATACTACCTAAGATGCCTATAAGCGATATGTGCAATTAGTAGTACCACTCATCGGAGAGTATTGATATTATTTTGTCTACATTTCGTCAAACTTCAAAGAGTTTGACTCCTCGATAAACGAGATGTGCAATTAGTAGTATCCACTCACTCATCAGAGACGTGTCTCCTGTATCTTCTCTCCAAAATAAATAACCGTTGCCCCAACCCCTTCTTCTACCCGCGAAACCACCACAGCCTCTTCATCTACCCGCGAGAAAACCACAACTGCCTACACTCCTCGTCGTGACCCTCCGCCATGCCCCTTTGTTGTGCCCTCCTCCGCTCCAAACCAAGCGACTTCCCTTCCATGCCGGCACTCATGGCATCGAGGGAGCACCCGCGGTCGCTCGCGGAACTCATGGCGGAGGTGCTGGCGATCATCATTGGCCGAGTCGGTGCGACATCGAATCGGCCTATGGAGGACCTCTGCAGCCTACGGGCAACCTGCAAGGACATGCTCTGCCCCTGCCGCGACAGAGATGTCGGTAGGCGCCTGGCACTGGATCGGGTTCCAGTCAAGCAGATGCAGAACAACGACCCCGTCGGTATGACGTCTTCCTTCGTAGCCTGGCTGTAGCCGGCAACCCGGTGGCCTACTTCCTCACCGGGATGGACGACATCTTCGGCAGGAACCGCAGCCCTCAGCCTCCCCTCGACGAGCTCCACCACGCTGTCAAAGACGGGCATAGAGGAGCGGCCTTTGTGGCCGCTGTCTTCCTCTACAGAGCCAACAGCGGGGCGGATGCCGACGCCACTGCAATTGCGTACATGAAATAGGTTGAGGGCGAGGAGCACGGGTAGTGGTGTCTGCATTTGATTAGCAATGTGCAATCCCTAGATTTTCGGCATCGTGGGGTCAATTTGGCTTGGCAAATTAGGAGTGTCGCCCTCCGCCGTGGCCTCCGCCGTCCGACGCTGCCAACGACGGTGGCGCGAGGCAACATTCAACATTGCGCAGGCAAAGCATTCTGCGGTACGGCGCCGAGTCGGAGGGGGTTTTGCATGTATTTCTGTAGTGATGAATGTAGGCTTCGTTACGAATGTAATATCTTCTTCTATCGTGTAAAGTATCGTCCAATCGGTTATTGATAGACAAGATTTGATTTCTCACATTTCTGAGTCAAATCCAAGGTAATGAAGTCGAAGCAGGATGCCTAAATGAAGGTGAAGCGCGACACCATGCTACGAGTCTTAATAATGAAGGGGCAGCGCTATGCCATGATGAAGATCTTGATGAAGGTGGAGTTTTTGATGAGGAAAATGAACCATTCCCAACAATTGTGATGAGGCCCGAGGATATCACTGATCAAGAAGTTACGAGCTTCAATGATGGTGAGTTGTTGCAACGTGTGCACAATGTTGATCAAATGTTGCGGGATGTTGAGTTTCAACAAGTGTATATAGCTTCTGAATTAGCGAGGCTGAAGTAGTTCGTTGAAGATTCAAAGAAACCCCTCTATCCTGGTTGCAAGAAGTACTCTCGCCTTTCTGGTGATCTAAACCTTCTGCAGCTTAAGGCAGATCATGGTTGGAGCAACAAAAGTTTCAAACAACTATTGGATCTCCTTAAGGACATGCTACCCGAGGGAAACCAAATAGCTGAGTCTGTCTATGAGGCAAAGAAGATAATTTGTCCTCTAGGAATAGAGGTTGAAAAAATTCATGCTTGCAAGAATAGTTGTGTATTGTTCCGTGGAGATTATGCAGACCTTGTCAAGTGCCCCAAGTGTGGGTTCGATCGGTACAAGAGGAAAAAAGATGGTGGTGATGATAACAATGCTGATGATGGTGAGAACGAGCCCGTGGAGATCACAGGCAAGAAGAAGAAGAAGGTTAAAGGGGCTCCTGTGAGGGTAGCATGGTATTTTTGCATCATTCCTCGGTTGAGAAGATGGTTCGCCACACGAAAGGAGGCCCAACTCATGCGTTGGCATAAGACACGAACGAAGGAAGTTGGCAAGATTAAGCACCCTGCAGATGGCCAACAATAGCAAAACATTGATTCCCACTTTAAGGAATTTGCCGGTGAAAGCAGGAATATTAGGTTCGCTATGAGCACAGATGGCGTGAACCCATTCGGTAACCAGAGCTCAACACATAGCACCTGGCCTGTCATGCTGTCAATGTACAACCTTCCACCCTGGCTATGCAAGAAACAGAAATACATGATGCTGACAATATTGGTCTCTGGGCCAAAGCAACCTGGCGACCGTATTGATGTCTACTTGAGGCCACTAGTTGATGACTTGAAGATAATTTGGAAGTCTGGTGTGAAGGAGGTTTGGGATGAGTTCGGCCGTGAGGAGTTCATATTGCACGCCATGTTGTTCACCACCATCAACGACAACCCGGCTCATCGCAACCTTTCTGGCCAGAGTAAAAGGAAAGGTGCAGCTTGCCCACACTGCTTGGAAGAAACTTGTGTAGTGTGGCTAAGAAATTCAAAGAAATTCTCATTTATGGGGCACCGTCATTTCCTTAGCAATAAACATACCTACCGGGACATGGATTGTCAGTTTAATGGGGAAAAGGAGAATCGACAGGCGCCAATGCATGTGACTGGAGATCTGCTCCACTTGCAAGTCAAGGACGTCAAAACTATCGAGAAGTTACCCAAATAGTCTGAAAAGAAACTTCACAAAAGAAAGAAGCGAGATGGTGAAGAAGAAGAAGAAGATGGGCGAGGAATGTGGAACAAGAAATCAATTCTATGGGAGCTAGAGTATTAGCCGCTTTTGGATGTGCGTCATTCGATTGACAACATGCACGTCAAGAAGAATGCGTGTGAAGCTACTTTGGGAACATTGCTACAATAGAAGTCGAAAGGAAAAGATCATAAAAATGCAAGGGAGGATCTTAAAGAAATTTGTATTAGGCCGGAGCTCTATGTAGAGGAAACAGACACGGGGATGGACCTTCCCGTTGCTGCAACCACCTTGTCAAAGGCAGAGAGAAAAGAATTCTGTGAGTTTTTGCATGGTTTTATTACCTTCAGGCTACTCATCGAACTTCAAGAGGCTAGTGTCAGTGAAGGACATGAAAATGAATTTCAACTTGATGAAATCTCATGATTGCCATGTGTTGATGACATCTATTCTTCCTGTTGCACTAAGAGGTATCAAGACAGAACTGGTTCGCGACGCGGTCACGAGCTTGTGTTTATTCTTCTATGAAATAGAACAGAAGGTGATTGATGAGGAAAAACTATTGGACTTAGAGAGGAGGCATTTCGAGACCCTATGCCTGCTTGAAGCTACCTTCCCACCATCATTCTTTGATCTCATGCTGCATCTAACAACATACCTCGCGAGGGAGATCTGGTACCTTGGCCCATCTTACCTTCATCAGATGTTTCCATATGAGAGGTACTTTGGATTCCTCAAATCATTGGTACATAACAGGTCATTTCCGGAGGGAGCCATTGTTCGTGGCTATGAGACCATCGAAGCAGTGGAGTGGGCCATGTGTTATATGGACCCCCAAAACCCCATCGGTGTGCCTCATTCATGGCATGAAGGTAGGCTTTCAGGTGTTGGGACCCTGGGGAAAAAGTCAATCACTCCGCACCCAGAGGACTTCAGGAAGGCTCATTTCACCGTGATAGAACAGAGCGTAGAGGTTACACCATTTGGCAATGAGCACAAGCAACAACTACGTGAACAAAACCCTGGCTGTACTGAGGATTGGGTTGCAAAGAGGCACATGCAATGCTTCAACAGGTGGCTCCGAGATTATGTCCAGCAGAGTGGTAGCGCTGCTATAACCGATGATCTAAGAAAACTAGCAGCAGGGCCATTATTCACTATTACAATATATCAAGCAATGGATATCAATGGATACACGTTCTACACCATGGCCCAGGATGCCAAGAGCGTCTATCAAAATAGTGGTGTGCGTGTACGGGCCGTCGACAATAAGAAGAACACAGCCACATATTTTGGTCAAATAGAGGAAATTTGGGAGATTGATTATGTAGGATTCAAGGTAGCCTTGTTTCGGTGTAGATGGGTCACCAATGCGAAGAGAGCTATGATCAAGGACAAATTTGGTTATGTTAGTGTTGATCTCCGGGTCTTTGGTTACAAAACCGAACTGTTTGTCTTCACCAAGGATGTTGAGCAAGTGTTCTATGTACCTGACCTTGCAAAGAATAACTGGAGTGTGGTTTTGCCTGGAAAACAAAGGATTGTTGGGGTTGAAAATGTTGTTGAGGAGGAGGAATACAACCAGTTTGACGAAAGTCCATCCTTTCACACATCATACATGCCCTGAGTCTTGGGAGCTGACAAAACACCGTACTTGCAAAGCGACCATCGTGAAAAGATCCATATACAAAAATCAAAGAAGAAAAAGAAGCAAGATTGATTTCTGCTGAATCCGATCCTTTTTGTAAAATGCAGGGATGTCTATTGCTGGAAATGGAATCCTTTTTGTAATATATATAGGATGTGTATTGGTGGAATTTGAATCTCCTTTATGTTATATGATGCCTATATATTCTGCCTAAGATACTGCCTAAGATGCCTATATATCCTGCTTAAGATACTGCCTAAGATGCCTAAGATACTACCTAAGATGCCTATAAGCGATATGTGCAATTAGTAGTACCACTCATCGGAGAGTATTGATATTATTTTGTCTACATTTCGTCAAACTTCAAAGAGTTTGACTCCTCGATAAACGAGATGTGCAATTAGTAGTATCCACTCACTCATCGGAGACGTGTCTCCTGTATCTTCTCCCCAAAATAAATAACCGTTGCCCCAACCCCTTCTTCTGCCCGCGAAACCACCACAGCCCCTTCATCTACCCGCGAGAAAACCACAACTGCCTACACTCCTCGTCGTGCCCCTCCGCCACGCCCCTCCGTTGTGCCCTCCTCCGCTCCAAACCAAGCGACTTCCCTTCCACGCCGGCACTCATGGCATCGAGGGAGCACCCGCGGTCGCTCGCGGAACTCATGGCGGAGGTGCTGGCGATCATCGTTGGCCGAGTCGGTGCGATATCGAATCGGCCTATGGAGGACCTCTGCAGCCTACGGGCAACCTGCAAGGACATGCTCCGCCCCTGCCGCGACAGAGACGTCGGTAGGCGCCTGGCACTGGATCGGGTTCCAGTCAAGCAGATGCAGAACAACGACCCCGTCGGTATGACGTCTTCCTTCGTAGCCTGGCTGTAGCCGGCAACCCGGTGGCCTACTTCCTCTCCGGGATGGACAACATCTTCGGCAGGAACCGCAGCCCTCAGCCTCCCCTCGACGAGCTCCACCACGCTGTCAAAGACGGGCATAGAGGAGCGGCCTATGTGGCCGCTGTCTTCCTCTACAGAGCCAACAGCGGGGCTGACGCCGACGCCACTGCAATTGTGTACATGAAATAGGTTGAGGGCGAGGAGCAAGGGTAGTGGTGTCCGCGTTTGATTAGCAATGTGCAATCCCTAGATTTTCGGCATCATGGGGTCAATTTGGCTTGGCGAATTAGGAGTGTCGCCCTCCGCCGTGGCCTCCGCCGTCTGACGCTGCCAACGGCGGTGGCGCGAGGCAACATTCAACATTGTGCAGGCAAAGCATTCTGCGGTACGGCGCCGAGTCGGAGGGGGTTTTGCATGTATTTCTGTAGTGATGAATGTAGGCTTCGTTATGAATGTAATATCTTCTTCTATCTTGTAAAGTATCGTCCAATCGGTTATTGATAGACAAGATTTGATTTCTCACATTTCTGAGTCAAATCCAAGGTTGCGGCGCCCTCTGCTTCCTCCTCTATTCTATTGGAATGAAGAACAGTTTGTGTGGGAAAATGAGATGGGGATTAACCATCCCGCATCTCTAATTAGGGTGGGGCCCAGTTCTATTGGAACGAAGAACATTTCTCATTTCTCCTTTTAATCTGTAGTCAAATTTTGTAACATGTATTTCTCCGTCGTGCTTAGTCCAAATTTGATGATTTTTTCCTAGTTTTTTTCTAAAATCCCCATCTTTTCATTAATTTCATTGTTTAGTGTATATTCCGTTTCATGAATAATGTTAATATGCCTTATCTTGTTCTTTGTAAGTACAACATAGAAATAATATTTGTTTTCCACAACCATTAGTAATGAAACTTTGCATTTCGTGATCTTAAGGTGAACACATGCTTGTGTTAAAATTTCAAATGCGTACGAGATCGAACATGTTGCAAAGTGTGGAAAACTTCAATGTTCAAGCAACATTTCTAGGAAACTATGTGAGAGATGTAGCCATTTGTACACAAGTATATTCTTCCTTTATCGAAACCATTTGATTTTTTATGACAAGTTTAGGTACCCAAATTATGTTTCCACGTAAATTTGTAGAACTTTTGGAGCAAACTAAGATGTTATTAGAATTATTATATCACAAGCATGACATGTATATTCGAATTATAAGAATGTTAGGTATACAAGCTTTTCAGCCAACACATGGATCCTGAAGGTGAGACCCTTGACGCTGTCATCCTTGTTATGGTCAGGCGCCTCGATCTTGAACGCTTCACCAACATCTCGGAGCTTCATGAACGCGCCCTGGAGCAGTTCGACGGCGAAGCTGATGTCGGCGGCCTCCTTCTTCTCCTTCTCCTTAGGCGCCACCGGCTCCTTCCCCTTCTCCTTGATAGTCAACTTCCTCCGACGATGGCTTTTGTCGTCGTCATCCTCTCTTCGTCCCTGCTTCGCTGACAGGTCACTCGATGCCATGCTCTTCTCGCTCCTTGTTGGTGTGATCTCTCGTTGATCGGAGTTTGTGGTTTTTTATGGCGAGGGGGAAGAAGATGAAGCAAAAGAAATGGTATGATTATGGAGCAACCAACAGTCGGGGATTTATGATGACAAAACGTGAACTATCAGGGCGCCTTCCTCCCCACGCCCCACGTCCCCCTACGCCTCAGGAACCGTTTTTTGGGAGCAAAACCGTCCAAAAACACGCATCGCATTTCAATTTCGCGGGAAGGTGGAGGGGTAGGGGCAGTTGTTAGGCCCATGCGTCAGCAGCCAAACCGCGTCCCCTCTCAAATTCCATATTATTAGTAACGGGTTTTTATAAATGGCCGCGTCGCATTTCAATTTCCAAACCCCGTCGCCTTTCAATTTCCAGATCCCGTCGCCTTTCCATTTCCTTCCCCTTCTCCTTCATGGCCGCGGTGTGCTTCATGGAGCTGCTGCCAAATGAACTGGTCACCCAGATCATCCTCCGCTGCATCAAGGGTGAGCCCGTCATTCATTTCCTGATCCTTCGTAATCGGGTCTGCGGCACCTTCCGGCGCATCTGCGACTCGGATGAGGTACTCCTGCAGGTGTCGCTGCCTGAGCTTCGTCAAGAGTGCAAAAATCGCTATGTCAGGTCCTTGTTGGAGGAGCGCTTCCGCCTCGCCAAACATCAGGAGGCATTATGCTTCGAGGGGACGGAGAGGTTGATGAGGCGGTGGAATCCCGATGAGGGTCTGGAGCTCGTCGGAAAGGCCGCTGCCAAAGACGCCGGTGCGAAGTACTTCTTAGCAATGCTGAAATACCGTCGCAACCCTGCGGACCCCGAAGCGATGGCACTACTCCACGAAATCAGCGGCGGGCCGTCGCCCCCTGACGGGTGGTGGAAGAACCATAACCTGCACTGGCTGCGCTACCTCGTCCGCCGGGATCTCCAGAACATTGCGTGGTGGTACTGGCTTCGTGACGGTGATGATGACATTCCGTTGCTGCCCGTCCAGAATCCCCACGTCTGCATTTGGGCAGCAGGATGAAGGCGCTATGGGCCGGAGACCCCAGGGATCATCCACTACTGCAGCGCCGAGTGTCGCATCCGTCATGAGTTCGACCTCTGGACGCGTGGATTCAGCGTCACGGTGGAGTACGTCATCAGCAGGATGAACATCGGGATGTAGGCGGAAGCATCAATAAAAATTATGTATCTTGAATGTAAATTATTACATATTCTGTGTTGCATCCACAAGATTTGATTTGTCACGTTTCTGAGTCAAATCGAAGGTTGCGGTGGTCTCATTTGCCGCATTAGAGGCCTAGGGTGCCCTCTTGGATGTCAAAGCGGGCACGGCGGCGGCTGCAGCGGCGGTGGCCTCTACTAGTCTGCTTCCTCCTCTGTTCTATTGGGTGGGCATAGGAGACGAGGATTGGAGGGGCAAATGAGACGCGGGTTAACCACCCCCTCTGTTCTATTGGAATGAAGAACAGTTCTCATTTCTCTTTTTAATCTGCAGTCAAATTTTGTAACATGTATTTCTCCGTCGTACTTAGTCCAAATTTGATGATTTTTTCCTATTTTTTTTCTAAAATCCCCATCTTTTCATTAATTTCATTGTTTAGTGTATATTTCATTTCGTGAATAATGTTTATATGCCTTTATCTTGTTCTTTGTAAGTACAACATAGAAATAAGATTTGTTTTCCACAACCATTAGTAATGAAACATTATATTTCATAATCTTAAGGTGAACACAAGCTTGTGTAAAAATTTCAAATGCGTACGAGATCGAACATGTTGCAAAGTGTGGAAAACTTCAATGTTAAAGCAACATTCTAAGAAACTATGTGAGAGATGTAGCCATTTGTACACAAGTATATTCTTCCTTTATCGAAACCATTTGAATTTTTTATGACAAGTTTAGGTACCCAATTTATGTTGTCATGTCAATTTGTAGAATTTTTGGAGCAAACTAAGACATTATTAGAATTATTATATCACAAGCATGAGATGTATATTCGAATTATAAGAATGTTGGGTACACAAGTGTGACTGTTGATATTTTATTAAAATACTAAATATCCAAATATGAATTGATGTTATTTTTATTGAATTTTTAGGTGCTGTTTTACCGGCTCTAATATTTGATGGATGTGAGTTTCATTTCTAAAAAATAGTGTCGGGCCCACGCGTCAGTGTTAGCAGCCTATATAAAGAAGATACCTGCCGACGAAGGCGACGCGGGTTTACTAACCAGCGTCGGCGATGACTATCCATTGTCAGCGTCAGCAGGCAAACCTTGCGCGTGCTGTTCAAAAATTCCCACCTATATTGACTATAATGCCCATGGAATTCCAAATTCTACCAGAGAGTCGTTCAAGGGCACGCCAGTAATTTTCGTGAACAAAGTAACGCGCGCGCGGGGGACATATACTCGGGAGTCTAATTCAGACAAATCCACCACGCCCGCACTCTCCCTGCCGCCGCCCTGCTCCTTCTCCAGCCCTAGCCCGCCGCCGCCGGTCTCCCCGCCGCAGTCCTGCTCTTCTTCAGCCCCACCGTTCCTGGTGTGACGTCGGTGAAGCGGCTCCAGCCGTGACGACGGTGACGAGGACGCGGTTACTGGCGTGCGGACGACGTCCCGGCCAACCTAGAGACGGTGACGTGGATCCAGCATCCCCGACCACGACGACGAGCTGGCCACCTCAGGCAACAAGGCGACGCGGATCGGGCCTCTCCGACCTCCACGAGAATAACTACTTCATTCGCGACAGAGGTTAGTGCTGCTTGAACCCCCAACGCCCTCTCTCTGCTCGGCCACCCAATCTGCTATTCCTGTCAAGGTGGATTAGGGAGACATGCTACTTTACGGTTGTTCACATAGGATTATTCTCCTGGAATTGCCTGCATTAGTACAGCATGCCTTAATAGTTCATTTTTAATTGATTGACTGTGGATTTGACGGATGAATTTTGTTGCTTCAAGTCTGTTTGAATAAATTGTTGCTAACATATGAACTTATATGAACTGTTGAAATTCTGTTATGCTTCGAATGTACTAGATCGACAGTTATGCTTTGGACCTGTTAGCAAATTTTAATTCTAATTGAAGCACCGAATAGGGCGACCAGAGAGGGGGGGAGTGAATAGGAGCTGATAAAAATTCTTCCCGAAGGTCGAACTCAGCCTATACCCCAATTGCCACTCAAAGTACTCGCACACACCAAGGAAGCTCCAGACAAGTCAAAAACAAGCCCACAAGAATAAGAGACAAGTCTAGAAGCAAAGAGCGAAAGCACAAGACAAGAATCAAAGCACTTGATCAATTCAGGAAACGACCAGTGCGGACTGTCCGTGCAGTACGGGCGGACCGTCCACTAGGGTACGGCGGACTGTCCGCAGGTCCTGCGCGGAGTGTCCGAAATAGGCACCAGAACCACTAGAGACGCACCCCGAAATTCGGACTGTCCGAATAGGCCAAGCGGACTGTCCACCAGTGTCGCGGACCGTCCGTGAGGCCTAGGCGGACTGTCCGCCAACCTCGCTGGAAACCCCAGCCAACCCAAGCTCTACCCTAGACAAAATCTTCACCACGCGGACTGTCCTGAGTGACACACGGACTGTCCGCAAACCACTTGCAACAAAACCCTAGCGCCACGATAGATCAAAACGCGAGTTCGCAAGAACAGACGACGAACACACGACGAACTCTGGAAGCGCGGACTGTCCGCGGGGTCACTGCGGACTGTCCGCTAGCACCGGACAGAGCAACTCGAGCTCGAGCTCGCGAAGTCAACTCTCCAAATCCATCACTGAATCTCTCAAATGCCAAAAGCTCTTGACACAAGATTTGGGGGACATGGTAAGCAACACAAGATGAAACTAGGCCCCAAAAATTTTGACCTCTAAGCCACTAAATCGCCGGGAATCGCGGATCACACGAACCTCCACCAAGAACTCGAACTCCGGCCAAAAACTCACGAATCAAAGGCCTTCCCCGGCGTTTGAGGGGTCAAGATCACACACAAAGATGCGCAAGGCATCCACCTATGATCCCCTCAAAGAAATCCGAAGGAAAACGCCCTCAAATCCCCGAATCGAGCGAAGAACGAAACTCCCCAAAAATAATCCCGAAAATGACACGAAAATCACAGAGGACTAGGAGATCACCGCAACGCCGAATGCTTCCATACATCCAGAGGTCAGAGTCTATACAAGAATCTCGCCTAAGGAATGCAGAGGGAAAAGAAGCAGTTCAGAGAAACCTACCGGGGGAGAAATCCCTAGAGTCCAAGAGAGAGAGAGATGTCATCCACCTCTCCGTTATTTATACGAAGTCCATCGGAGGGAGGTAAATGACCACGCTACCCCTACAACTTGAAATGAAGATACAACCCCTCAGGGGGCGTTTTGGTCAAGTCTTCATCGGACGGACACGCTTCCACCGTGACTTCGCTTCACATCGACGCAAACCCCGCGATCACGCCACGTGCCCCCGCCTCGAAGCTTCTCGAAGCTCCCGGATCACCTTCTCCGTCGCCTCGGGCCTCCGGGCTTGGTTTTGAGGCACAAACCAAGAAACCGTCCACCGATGGTTTTGTGGGCAAACCAACAAACCCCGCGTGCAAGCTTCAGGCTCCATCCTCTACCTCGCACCGGCCCATGTTCATGACTTTAGCCCACCAGTCTTGCACCGCACGGCTCGCACTTGACCCCATCGGCCACCGAGTCCATCGAACCAAGCCTACTTGCCTCTCCATCACCCAGAGGTCACACGGCTAAGGCCTTTCACGCTTGTTCTTCACCTGCACCGACACGAGTCAAGCCGCAACCTGTACCTGCACACTTAGCCAAGCATCAGTCCACACAACGTTGTCAATCACTCATCACTAAGGAGCGACCCTCCACTGGTCCTCGGACACATCTGGTCCTCAGTCTCCCTCTTGATGAGTGCATTGACAACACCCATAGTAACCATGATAGAGAAAAAAAGGAAATCAATCACGAACACATACCTCCAAAGCAAGTGATCCAAAGCCAAAGAACAAGCGAAAACTCGATCACTCGCCAATCCAAGTCTCGACCCCCTAAGACAAGGGTAACGGCTCGACACAGCCGAGACAAAACAAAGCTCACAAGGAGCACACCACAAAGCACAAAACTCAGGCAAACCAAAGGAGCTCTCCCTGCACATATGCAAACTCTCCCTGAGCAAATGCAACCTCCTCTTCTCAATTTTTCTCCTCACATGCAACAACTCACAAATGCATACCAATTTTCCACAAAATCTCCCAATGCATGAAAATTCTCCCCAAATGTGCATAACTTCTCCCAAAATTCTCCCCCTTGTTGACAATGCATGAATCAAGGTATATGATGTTCTTCCCCTTGTTTTCATGAAAAATGCATGTCAAAGCATATATACAGTCTACCAAGCTTCTCAAATATACAAAGAGCACAACAAAATGCTACACATGAGACATAGAGCAAGCAAAGTAGATATGGTGTAGTTAGCACATTGCCATCAAGAAGGTAAAGACATATAAGCATGTGACATGGCCAAAAGCAATTTTAAGCAAAACTTTTACAAATAAGCATTCATCTCATGAGAAAGACCCTATCCATAGCAATTTGAGCACAAATACATTAGATCATCCAAAATTTATGCAAGATTACAAATTCTCATCACAAGATCATTATAAACGCCCACAAGCTACTCAAGTCATGTTAAAGCCACCGAGCCATGTCTCTACTTCTTAAAATGAGACTTCTCATGGTAGACAACATGCTACGGTTTAGCACCCAAGATATGAATATCAAAGCATAAAAACATGATTAGGAGCTCATTTTTCAAGCATAAGGCAATTCGCACACCAATTTCATTTTTAAGTTCAAACATGGTACATGAAGTGCCTTTGCGGCAAAAGAAGCTTATGCTCCTCCCCAAGCAAGCAAAAGGGCTAAACATTTACAATGACAAAAGGTCTTTGACCCCAAGCAAAGAGAATATGATCCTCAAGCACAAACTGAGTATGATATAAGAATTTGAGCACAAATTGAGCATAGACAAGCATCTACTCATGAGAGACACAATTTTAGCATTTTCATCAAAAGAAAGCTATCTCAACATAAATATATGGAAAAACCATCAAGAGCATAGCATTCACGTCCACAATTTACCAAACATGCACACATCACACATATAGCACATCAGTGATCAATGTATATAAGAGAAGCTTTTCCTAGCACAAGTGATCCAAAGATGGCTATCCTACCAGGTTTTGTACAGAAAGTAAAATGCATGAAAGGAATGCAACAAAATGAAACACCATATCACATATATACATGAGAAGCTCCAAGACTCAGCTAGAAAGGAAAGTACACCCCAAGCTCACCCCGCAAGCGAGTGAAAGTGACTTGGTCAAGCGGTTTGGTAAAAATGTCGGCTAGCTGGTCTTGGGTAGGGACATAGGACAAAGATATGTTTCCCTTCTCAACATTGTCCCTCAGAAAGTGGTACCTCACTTCTATGTGTTTCGTTTTGGAGTGGAGGACAGGGTTTTTGGCTACGCTTATGGCACTGGTGCTGTCACAGAAAAGTGGAACCTGGGAGCACTCCTCACCAAAATCACTGATGGTGTAGGTCATCCAAAGCAGCTGGGAGCAACAGCTAGCAGCAGCTACATACTCAGCCTCGGTAGTGGACTGGGCTACACTGGATTCCTTGCGAGATGACCAAGAGACCAAATAAGAACCAAGGAACTGACAACACCCAGAGGTAGACTTGCGGTCCAATTGACACCCAGCGAAATCAGCATCGGAGTACCCGTGAAGTCTGAGTATCGAGGAGGCAGAATACCAAAGACCAAACTCAGGAGTGTAGTTCAAGTACCCGAAAATCCGCTTGACAGCCTGCCAATGTGAAGACCTTGGTGAAGCCTGAAAACGAGCGCACAGACACACGCTGATCTGTATGTCTAGCCTCGTCGCTGTCAAGTAGAGGAGGGAGCTGATCATGCTCCGGTACTCCTTCTGCTCCACGGGTTCACCATCCTCGTCCGCGTCCAAAGCCGTAGTGGTACTCATCGGTGTAGTCAGCGGCTTGGAGTCATTCATGCCAAACTTCTTCACCATGTCCCTGGTGTACTTCGCCTGATGTACAAACGTCCCGTCCTTGCACTGCTTGATCTGGAGTCCCAAGAAAAACTGCAGCTCACCCATCATGGACATCTCAAATTCCCTGCTCATGTCATCTGCAAATCTGGCTACAAGATCATGAGAAGAGCCACCAAAGATTATGTCATCCACGTATATCTGAACAATCAAAAGGTCATTCCCATGCTTAAGGAGGAACATGGTCTTATCAACTGTGCCCATCACAAACCCCTTACTCAACAAAACCCTCTTAACCTGCCATACCAAGCTCTAGGTGCCTGTTTCAACCCATAGAGTGCTCTCTGGAGTTTGTATACACGGTGTGGGTATTTTTCACTCTCAAACCCTGGGGGTTGCCTCACATACACTTCTTCCTCTATCACCCCATTCAAGAAAGCACTCTTGACATCCATTTGGTACAACTTGAACCCTTTAGCCACGACAAAGGCTAGAAGGATCCTAATTGCCTCCAAACGGGCCACAGGAGCAAATGTCTCCTCATAATCTATGCCCTCTTTCTGGTTGAACCCCTGAGCCACCAACCTCGACTTGTTTCTCACAAGCATCCCATTCTTACCCTCTTTGTTCTTCCACACCCACTTGGTACCTATGGGACGGCAATTTGGCGGTGGATCGACTAACACCCAGACTTGGTTTCTCTCAAAGTTTTCCGACTCCTCATGCATAGAATTTACGCAATTCTCGTCAGACAAAGCGTGTCGAATATCTTTGGGCTCGAAAGAAGCAACAAAAGTAGAGTGAGCGAAATGAGAAGTATTCCTTGACCTCGACCGTGTAGTGCGTTCATGAAGGTCACTAATGATCGTAGTCGGTGGGTGATCCACTTGTACACGTCGGGGAACCTCTCGCCTGGACACAATCTCCCCCTCAGCAGAAGCCTCCACTCGAACAGCCTTAGTCGTAGTGGGTGTAGCGGATGGTCCATCCTCGATCGTCGTCGTAGTAGAGGAAGAAGCGTGTACACGACCAGCCACGGGAGCATCACCACCATCATCATCGTCCTCTCCATCTCCATCCTTCTCATCCTCAAAGATCCTCGCTCCAATCTCCTCGTCACCAGCACACTCAAAGACAGAAGAGCTATATGGCTGTGTCTCGTCGAAGGGTACCTTGCAAGTCTCCATGATTCGGTTAGTGTCAAGGTTGAGCACACGATGTGCTCTAGAGTGAATCGCGTAACCAAGGAAAATCCCATCCGAACATCTAGACTCAAACTTATCCAACTTGCCCTTCTTCAGAATGAAACACTTGCAACCAAAAGCTCTAAAGTGACTCACCTTGGGTTGTCGCCTATGCATCAGCTCATAAGAGGTCTTCTTCTTAAAGGCACGAAGAAAGATGCGATTTGAGACATAGCAAGCGGTATTGACCGCCTCAGCCCAGAAACGCCTATGAGTCCTATGCTCATCAAGCATCATCCTGGCTATCTCACAAAGGGTCTGGTTCTTCCTCTCCACTACGTCATTCTGGCAAGCGACATATGGAGAAGAATACTGATGATCGAGACCAAGATCACTGCAAAAGGCATCAAAGTGAGAGTTCTTGAATTTCGTGCCATTGCCACTGCGTATAGCTCGAATGGCATCACCATGTCTCTCATTCTTCAACCTCAAGATCAAGTCCCGAACAAAGCCAAATGTCTCGCTCTTATCTTCCAAAAAGAAAACCCAAGAGTACCTCAAAAAATCATCAGCCACAACAAGAACATACCACTTCCCACCCGCAGAGCAAACACGAGCTGGCCCAACCAAATCCATGTGCAACATCTCACAAGGTCACTCGGTCATGACCGCAGTCAGAGGGGTATGAGAAGCAGCAACCATCTTTCCATGCCGACAGGAAGCACAAACCAAATCCTTCTCGAATTTCAACTTAGGCAATCCTCGGACTAGGTCAAGAACACTCAAGCGGGAAAGAAACTCAAAGCTCAAGTGTCCCAACCTCCTATGCCATTTCCAAAGCTCGGCCGAAATGCCAGCAACAAGGCATAGAGGAGGACCAACAGACTGGGAAAAATCAGCACGAAAAATTTGACCCTCGGGGACGATCGTACAGACAAGATCGCCTCGAGAATCAAGCACACGAGAAGCGCCCGACTTAAAACAAACCGCAAAACCTTCGTCAAGTAACTGAGATACTGACAATAAGTTAAAACCAAGTGACTTGACCAAAGCCACACTTCTTAAGGTCACCTTGCTACTCACCTTCACCATTGTCCCCGAAAGTGATGTACTCCCTCGTACTCACCGGGGTGAGGCTGGAGAACCACCCACGATCTCCGGTCATGTGTCGTGAGCAACCGGAGTCGATCAACCAAAAGTCCTCCAAGCCTCCCACCTGCAATAAAAAACGAGAACGAGAATGAGCAAGCGACTCAACACTGGGGTTAGTACCAAAAGAGTCAAACCAGTGCCGTGCCATTTGCTCAAAAGAAGGGTTAGCAAAGTCCATTCTACCAACACCCTGAGGCGGAGCCCTCTCACGCCTACCACCAAAGGACCTATCACATCTCACTGGAGGAGTACGCGCATCACGAGGGGGAAAACGTGGCCCGTAGTCCATCTGAGACCCAAAGCTCCGATCGTGCCTCCCAAACTCGTAACGGTCACGAGAAGGAGGACATCGACTCAACTCACCACACCCAAACCCAACATGCCTATCTCTCTGAGGAAACACTCCTCCACCTCCATGAGTGGGAACTGTACGCACATACACCTCACCCCTAGGTAGAGGCCCTCTACGAGGCTCAGGCACACCACGAGCAAGGTGGTACCTGTCCTTGTTTGCCATCTCCCTAGCATACCTCTCATCCCTCTTTCTCCGGAAACAGAACTCATCCTTATGCCCATCCCTCCCACAATACTCACAATGGAAGCGGATCGGCACTGGCTTAGGCTGTGGCTTCTCTACAAGTTTCTCTCCTGACTTCCCACCAAAGACACTCCCCTGGGTGCTCACAAACTTGATGGGTTTTTGGTAGTTCTCAGATTTGTGGGGGAACACTGGAACATCTGGGGTTGTGTCTAGCTTGTTTCTGAGATGGTTTGGCTTGGGTGCAAATTTGTTCATGGGTGTGGTGTGTGGTGGAATAGGAATCTCTCCAGCTTTCTCTTCTCCCTCATCACTCTTCTCACCACACTTGTCAACCCCCAACGCCTGACCATCAAACCTCTTGAACTGAGCCAACATCAAACTCAATTGTGGCTCATGCCCAGACAACCACCCCATCATTTTTCTCAATTCATCATTTTCATCCTGCAGATGATCAACATAGTGTGCAAGTTCCATGTTTTTCAAAGCATGCATTTCACAGGTTGAACATGATGTAGGAAGAGGAGCTTTCAATGCCGCCTCAAGAGAAACAATTCTAGTGTGAGATTCATCTAGCCTAGCATGCAAAGTAGGACATGAGGTATAAGCTCCTAACAAAGCTGGCCTAGACTTCAATTCATCACACTCAATCCTAACCACATCTAGTTCCTCGAGAGTAGAGGCATGCTTCTCCTTGAGAGCAGTCAAATCAGCAAGAAAAACTGAGCAATCACCATAGTCAATTTCATCAGACACCACAGGAGCAGACTTCAAAGCACCTATCTCATTTCTAGCATCCACAAGCAAGGATTCAAGCTCAGCTATCTTGTCCTTAGCATCACCCAACAAAGACCTGAATTCCCTCTTCTCCTTGTTGGTCTTTCTAAGCACATCATCACGGTTATCGAGCAACTCATTGAGCCTAGCATTCTTCTCTAGCAAGAAGTTGGGATCATTTCATACCTCTTCCTCGGAGTCGGAGTTCGAATCCGAGCTATGCTTCCCACCCTTCTTGGAATGTGCCATGCCGCAAAAGCCTCCTTGTGTGACGAAGCTCAGTCCGGTGAAGTTCTTGCCCGTGTGCCGCTTGTCCTTGCGCTTCTCTTGCTCTTCCTCGCTGCTCGAGTCGGAAGAAGCATCGTTTGATGTCGAGTCGATGTCGCTCGCTCCGGCCACTATCGCTCGAGCGGTCTTCTTCTTGTGGCCGCCACTCTTCTTGTGCCTTCTCTCGCCCTTGTCCTTGTGCTTGTCCTTGTAGTCGTTCTGGGAGCGGTGCTTGTTGTAGTCGTGCTTGGGCTTGCCCTTGTAGTCGTTCTTGATCTCCATGGCTTCAGGGCATTTGGTGATGAAGTGCTTGTGCTTCGCGCACCGATAGCACATCCCCAAGCTCCGCCTTGCATTCTTGCGGTTCTCGTACATCCGCCCAAACCTCTTGCTCAACAAGGCGAGATCATCCTCGCTCAGCACCTCAAAGTCCTCATCTGGCAAGGACACAAGACAAGACAAAGAAAAGCCAACAGAGTTAGCGTTAGTCCTCGATCCTGAGACAAGAGCCAAACTATGAGGATCAGTGGGGCTCTCGCTCTTGGCTCTCAAGCCACGATCAACCTCTGAAGACCTGAGCTTGGAGAACAGCTCGTCAAGCGACAGCATGTCATACACGCTCAACTCCTCAGTGGCCTCGACCTTGGCACTCCACACGGACCTATCCAGGGCATGCAAAAGCTTGATAGCTTGATCATGATCCGTGTATAGGAGCACTGTCACATTGGCCCTCATGTTGTTGACTATGCTAGTGAAGCGCTGAAACATAGCATCGGTCGACTCACCAGGGAGATGAGTGAAGTTCTCGTACTCTCTCCGGTAAGTGGAAAACATACGGGCTTGCACTTGGGCATTGCCAACATGAGCATTTCTCAACTTGAGCCAAATCTTTCCGGCCACATCCTATCTGTACACTCGATCAAACTCCGAGGCACAGAGAGCACGGAACAAGTAATCAACGACCTTGCTGTTGGCCTCAAACATGTCCCGCGTACCTTGAAGCAGAAAACTGTCTGGGATGACATAATGAGGATTTTGAGTGACCTCCCAGATCAGAGTTCCCTTCCCACGCAAAAACACGCCCATGCGCCTCTCCCACATCGGGCAATTCTTGCCATCAAAGTGTGGAGGACCCGACCCCTTGCCATAATCACCCATCTTTGGATCTTAGACTGGTTAGAATCAAGAAGATCCGTAACCGGCTCTGATACCCATTGAAGGACCGAATAGGGCGACCAGAGAGGGGGGGGGGAGTGAATGGGAGCCGATAAAAATTCTTCCCGAAGGTCGAACTCAGCCTATACCCCAATTGCCACTTAGAGTACTCGCACACACCAAGGAAGCTCCAGACAAGTCACAAACAAGCCCACAAGAATAAGAGACAAGTCTAGAAGCAAAGAGTGGAAGCACAAGACAAGAATCAAAGCACTTGATCAATTCTGGAAACGACCAGTGCGGACTGTCCGTGCAGTACGGGCGGACCGTCCGCTAGGGTACGGCGGACTGTCCGCAGGTCCTGCGCGGAGTGTCCGAAATAGGCACCAGAACCACTAGAGACGCACCCCGAAATTCGGACTGTCCGAAGAGGCCAAGCGGACTGTCCGCCAGTGTCGCAGACCGTCTGTGAGGCCTAGGCGGACTGTCCGCCAACCTCGCTAGAAACCCCAGCCAACCCAAGCTCTACCCCAGACAAAATCTTCACCACGCGGACTGTTCGTGAGTGACACGTGGACTGTCTGCAAACCACTTGCAACAAAACCCTAGCGCCACGACGGATCAAAACGCGAGTTCGCAAGAACAGACGACGAACACGCGACGAACCCTGGAAGCGCGGACTGTCCGCGGGGTCACTACGGACTGTCCGCTAGCCTCGGACAGAGCAACTCGAGCTCGAGCTCGCGAAGTCAACTCTCCAAATCCATCACCGAATCTCCCAAACGTCAAAAGCTCTTGAGACAAGATTTGGGGGAGATGATAAGCAACACAAGATGAAGCTATGCCCCAAAAATCTCGACCGCTAAGCCACTAAATCGCCGGGAATCGCGGATCACACGAACCTCCACCAAGAACTCGAACTCCGACAAAAAACTCACGAATCGAAGGCCTTCCCCGGCGTTTGAGGGGTCAAGATCACACACAAAGATGTGCAAGGCATCCACCCATGATCCCCTCAAAGAAATCTGAAGGAAAACACCCTCAAATCCCCGAATCGAGCGAAGAACGAAACTCCCCAAAAATAGTCTCGAAAATGACACGAAAATCATAGAGGACTAGGAAATCACCGCAACACCGAATGCTTCCATACATCTAGAGGTCAGAGTCTATACAAGAATCTAGCCTAAGGAATACAGAGGGAAAAGAAGTAGTTCAGAGAAATCTACCGGGGGAGAAAGCCCTAGAGTCCAAGAGAGAGAGATGCCATCCACCTCTCCGCTATTTATACGAAGTCCATCGGAGGGAGGTAAATGACCACACTACCCTTACAACTTGAAATGAAGATACAACCCCTCAGGGGGCGTTTTGGTCAAGTCTTCATCGGACGGACACGCTTCCACCGCGGCTTCGCTTCACATCGACGCAAACCCCGCGATCACGGCACGTGCCCCCCGCCTCGAAGCTTCCCCAAGCTTCCGGATCACCTTCTCCGTCACCTCGGGCCTCCGGGCTTGGTTTTGAGGCCCAAACCAAGAAACCGTCCACCGATGGTTTTGTGGGCAAACGAACAAAAGCCGCGTGCAAGCTTCGGGCTCCATCCGCTACCTTGCACCGGCCCATGTTCACAACTTCAGCCCGCCAGTGTTGCACTGCACGGCTCGCACTTTACCCCATCAGCCACCAAGTCCATCGAACCAAGCCTACTTGCCTCTCCATCACCTGAAGGCCGCCATGGCTAAGGCCTTTCGCGCTTGTTCTTCACCTGCATCAACACGAGTCAAGCCGCAACCTGTACCTGCACACTTAGCCAAGCATCAGTCCACACAATGTTGTCAATCACTCATCACTAAGGAGCGACCCTCCACTGGTCCTCGGACACATCTCGTCCTCACTAATTGCTTTGTCCTCTTGTTGCATGTACACATGGAACACACAATTCATTGCTGCTGAAGTTGGACAAGGAAGCAGTTGAAGGAATTTAGTCTCTGCTTTGATATATAAGCATATTGCTTCACCCTGTCAAAATGGTTAGCACATATCCCCAACCTGTATGCTAATATCAACTATTTTGCCTGTCAGAGAATAATAATTTATCTTATTTTGTTTAGGTTTTCAGTCTAGCTTATGTTGCTCTACTGACGACCTGACATATCATCTATGCAGTCTCCCACAACACTAAACTCCTCTACCTCCAGTGCACCATCACAGCCCATCGACGGTGAACCTTGTTCACAGCCTATCGACGGTGATCCTTCTTCACAGGGTTACTCAGCACATGCTGCTGCGAGTAGTACTCGTTCCCGCGGGTCAAGGACACAAACCAAATGGCCAGAAGACAAGTTGACCGCAACTGGACTTGATAACAATTATTGGCCTACCCCAGATGCTACGAGGGATAGATTTGTATTGGTCTGTTTCCTCATTGCTCGAGAGAGGGTGTCAATCAACAAGGCAGTTGAAGATCTCTCACCAATTGAGAAGGAAGAGTTGTTCATAGTTTTAGAGGAAAAGCTAGATTACCCAGCCAATATGGCTGAATCTGTTCGCAAGAAGGCAGTTAAGGCAGCTATGTCAGAGATTGCAACCTTGCAACGGCGGTTCAAGACCCATTTAAGAAAAAAATATGTGAGCCAAGAGGAGACTCCCTTTGTGAAGTATGCCTTTTTGCAGCCAGAAGACTGGACCGTGTTTGTGTAGGAAACCAATTCTCCTAGATTTTAGCGATTGAGCCAGGAAAGAAAAGAGAGCATTGCATGATAAGCCACACAGGACGGGCAGAAAAGGTTATGTTCGTAAAAGGAAAGAGTGGGAGGAGGAGGATGCAAAGCTAGCTAAAGAAGGAAAACAGAACCCTTGGGACCAATTTCCTGGACGTTCGAGGCCTTATCTGCGGGCAAGGGTAGGAAAGAGGAAGACCACTAGTGAAGGAAGCGGGGACATAACATTCAGTAACCCTGCGGTGGTGGGGGTAGCAACTAGGGTGAAAACACTTACAGCTTAGGCTAGCGATGGTTCTTTTGGGGTTAGGGAGAATGATATCCTCACCGCAGCACTTGAGACTCTAGAGCATCGAGGTCGGGTCCGAGGCATGTCTAGTTCACTTGGCTGGGGTAAAGGGTTTGGTGAAGAGTTTGCTGGAATGTACAGGAAGAAGAGGAACAAGAAGGCTGTACCGCAGATGGAAGAGCTAGTTGGTGAAGTAGTCACCAGAATTGTCTCCATTCTAGCAGAATCAGGCATTGATATACCGAAAAATGTACTTCATCCTCCCCAATCACCACCTGTTAGTAGCAGCGAGGAAGAAAATGTGCATGGCCTCGAGGAAGAAGATGTGCATGACAGTGAGGAAGAAGAAGCACGTGGCAGAGAGGAAGACCATTGGCATGTCAGCGAGGACGAAGGTAGTCAACAGCACATTGATAGTCGATCACATATGCTGGACACAATAGATAAGCTGACAGAGCAAACCAAGTGCAGCCTTTTGGATGGCTCTGGGAATAAAGTGGAGCTCGCACTATCCACTGTCTTTCCATTGCAAAAGACTCTCCATACAGTACCGGTGCAGGATGGGTATGCTGTGGTGCAACCTAGTTATGTGTGGGGCAATACGGGTCACTACCCTCTGCCTGTACCAATTGGGGGGGGATGAAGTAACAACCCTAGCTGAGGCTCTTTGTCTAAGGATCCAATAGTCAAAGAACAGGATCCATGTACCACCCATTACGAGAAATACCAACCCTGCTCCCACATCAGGTAGTAGGGGTACAGCATCAGATGGAGGTACTGCAGCTCAGCGTCAGCAAGAGAAAGCTCAGCAGCAGCAGCAGCAGATCAGCAAAACTACGCAACAGGAGCATCGACAACAGTAGGAGGAGGACAGGCAATCTCCGCCTAAGAAGCAGGAGCAGATCAGCAAAACTACGCAGCAGGAGGAGCATCGACAACAGCAGGAGGAGGACAGGCAATCTCCGCCTAAGAAGCAGGAGATGATCAGCAAAACTACGCAGCAGGAGGAGCATCGACAACAGCAGGAGGAGGACAGGCAATCTCTGCCTAAGAAGCAGTAGCAGATCAGCAAAACTATGCAGCAGGAGCATCGACAACAACAGGAGGAGGACAGGCAATCTCCGCCTGAGCAGCAGCCACCGCAGAAGAAGGGGGCCAGGAAACCTCTGCCTAGAGATGAGCTTCTTAACTGTTTTGGGACAAAACGAGATCCAAAATACAATCCTGCTGTGCCTATGTTGTCAGAAGAGGACTTACAGGCTACTGGACCGAATTGTGCCAGGTTGCATGCTTACGCCATGGAACACACTAAGGATAAACTTAGTTTTCCAGCAAAGTTGCCTGAAGACTCCTTTCATGGTGCTGGTGATTTAATGTTAAACATTGCATTCAGTCACGTGTATGACCTTATAACCCTGGTTGCTCTGGATGAGACCTTCTTGAGGTTGTGGACATTGTAAGTGCCTTAAAACCAAAATAGATATTTCTTTAATTTTGACCACAAAGTTCATGCATGCTAACATTTGGATTTTTTGTAAGAAAATGATGGACAAGGCAGCAGAGATGAAGATCAGTGTTGGGTTTTTGGATCCACAGGTTCTCACGACCACAAAGATTGATAAGGAGTCTACCCTTGTAATAAAAGCATTGAGAAATGCAATGACGAATGACTACGTGGTGGGTGCCTTCTGCACCGGTGGCCACTATGTAACACTGATCATCTGTATGAAGTTCAAAGAGGTTTGGTATCTAGATTCTGCAAAATATCATCCCGCGCGAAAGTTCGAAGACCTCCGAGCACTTGTGCAATGGTCCGTACCTTGTAGGTTTTGTTCACAAAATTCAATCTCTTAGTGATTCTAATCAGTATTGCTGATCATGCAGGGCCTCTGAAAATATATGCCCAAAGGACGAAGTGATGAAAGGAAAGAAGAAAAAGCTAAAATCTAATCAGACATTCAAGCACAAGCCAAATACCACTGTAAGACCGAGGTTTTTTTATGGTCCCTTCATACCAATTTGGTACTGCATTAACTTGTCATTTTGGTACCTCGATGCGTAGTGTGCTCAGCAGCCATCGGGGTCCTTTTTGCATAGATTCCATGTGGCATTCAATATGTTCAAACAACTCGAAGACATACCTCACATCAAGAAGGCTGCTGTAAGTAGATAATGCTCTCACCCTTGTCTCTGCTCATATTCTCCATTTGATTTTAGAAACTGATTTGTACTTGTATTCTCATAATTATTTTATTTTGCAGGATTACAAACCTGCCCTAAATGTTTCTACAGAAGATCTAAAGCCGGTCCGGGAGATGCTGTGCGAGTACATTGTTAAGGAGATCCTTGACCGAAATGACAACCTATATAATGGTGCACCGTGAGTTCATTGTACTGCCTGACAAACTTGAAACTTGCTGCATTCAGGCTAGTTTAGTACTGCCTGAGAAACCTGCTTGGCTGGGGTCAGATGTTGCCTGGTTTAGGCATTTTTCCCAGGACTCCATCCAAACAAAGCACCGATGACGAACTTGAAACTTTAGCACGCATGTCGATCTGATGAGGAACTTGATGTGATCTCGCATTGTGTATATATATGTGATCTTGCTTGTGTATATATGTGATGAGAATGTGTTTGTGATGTCTCCTTGCATTGCTGTGGTGGCTGCCAAATCCTGGCTATTTTCAGGATGCAGCCCCTGATCTGGTGGCTGCCAAATCCTGGGTGGTTCCGGGATGCAGCCAGAAAACGGGCAGGTTACTGTAGGTGCCCTACGTATCGGTCAGGGGCGTTAAGTAAGGCACGTTACAAAAAATGATCCGTGAGTAACGGGCTTCACTTGGAACGCCCGTTACAAGTATGACAAAACTGTAACGGGCCGCATAAAGGCCTGTTACTAATACTGACTGGTGGGCCCTAGAAGTTGATGCTTTCGTCGATACAGAGGAGACGCGCGTCCAGAGCACGTGTCTCCTTTCATCCAGACAGAGGAGACACGCGTACAAAAAATGCGTCTCCTTTCGTGGAGATGCGTGTCCACAGCAAACGTCTTCGATATTGAGTTCATGTAACGGGCTCGGTTTCTGTACCCGTTACCAAAGGTACATGTTGGCCCAAAGAAACAGACATTTCAAGTGACTGATAACTAGTTTCGGTAATGGTCTTTGTTAGACATCCGTTACTAATACGTGTTATGAGTAACGGGCTCAGTGTCTGCGCCCGTTACCAAAGGCTCCGGTGGGCCTGGAGAAACATCCATTTCAGGTGACCGGTAAGTAATTGTCGTAACGGTCTTTGTTCAACGCCCGTTACAATTACGTGTCATCAGTAACGGGCATCGGCCCGTTACCTTTGTTAGCTTATTTATCAACGCTTGATAGGTTACCAATAGCCATCCGCGCCTGTTACCAATGTCTGTTTTTCACGTAGTGACCCCTAGAACTCAAATAGAAGATACACACCCCTCAGGGGCAATATGGTCAAGTCTTCATTGAGCGGACACGCTTCCACCGCGAACTTTCTTAGCGTCGACGCAAGCCCCGCGATCACGCCATGTGCCCCCCCGCCTCGAAGCTTCCGACGCTCCCGGATCACCTTCTCCGTCGCATCGGGCCTCCGACTTGGTTTTGCGGCCCAAACCTAGAAACCGTCCACCGATGGTTTTGTGGGCAAACCAACAAACCCCGCGTGCAAGCTTCGGGCTCGATCCGCTACCTTACACCGGCCTATGTTCACGACTTCAGCCCGCTAGTCTTGCACCACACGGCTCGCACTTGACCCCATCGGCCACCGGGTCCATCGAACGAAGCCTACTTGCCTCTCCATCACCCGGAGGCCGCCACGGCTAAGGCCTTTCACGCTTGTTCTTCACCTGCACCAACACGAGTCAAGCCGCAACCTGTACCTGCACACTTAGCCAAGCATCAGTCCACACAATGTTGTCAATCACTCATCACTAAGGAGCGACCCTCCACTGGTCTTCGGACACACCTGGTCCTCAATCTCCCCCTTGATGAGTGCATTGACAACACCCATAGTAACCATCATAGAGAAAAAGAAAAGAAAACAACCACGAACACAAACCTCCAAGCAAGTGATCCAAAGCCAAAGAACAAGCGAAAACATGATCACTCGCCAAACCAAGTCTCGCCCCCCTAAGGCAAGGGCAACGGCTCAACACAGCCGAGACAAAACAAAGCTCACAAAGAGCACACCACAAAGCACAAAACTCAGGCAAATCAAAGGAGCTCCCACTGCACATAAATGCACAAACTCCCCCTGAGCAAATGCAACCTCTTTTCTCAAAATTTTCTCCTCACATGCAAAATCTCACAAATGCATAACAATTTTCCACAAAGTCTCCCCCTATCATACATATTTCCCAAAACTCCCCCCTTGTTGACAATGAATGAATCAAGGTATATGAATCTCTTCCCCTTGTTTTCATGAAAAATGCATGTCAAAGCATATATACAATCTACCAAGCTTCTCAAATATACAAAGAGCACAACAAAATGCTACAAATGAGACATAAAGCAAGCAAAGTAGATATGGTGTAGTTAGCACATTGCCATCAAGAAGGTAGAGACATATAAGCATGTGACATGGCCAAAAGCAATTTTAAGCAATTTTTTTCAAAGAAACATTCATCTCATGAGCAAAGCCCTATCCATGGCAATTTGAACACAAAAACACTAGATCATCCAAAGTTTATACAAGATCACAAATTCTCATCACAAGATCATGGTAAACACCCACAAGCTACTCAAGTCATGTTAAAGCCACCGAGCCATGTGTCTACTTCTTAAAATGAGACTTCTCATGGTAGACAACATGCAGCGGTTTAGCACCCAAGATATGAATATCAAAAACATAAAAACATGATTAGGAGCTCATTTTTCAAGCATAAGGCAATTCATACACCAATTTCATTTTCAAGTTTAAACATGGTACATGAAATGCCTTTGCGGCAAAAAGAAGCTTATGCTCCTCCACAAGTAAACAAATGGGCTAAACATTTACAATGACAAAAGGTCTTTGACCCCAAGCAAAGAGAACATGATACTCAAGCACAAACTAAACATGATAGAGGCATTTGAGCACAAATTGAGCATAGACAAGTATCTACTCATGAGTGAAGTAATTTTATCATTTTCACAAACATAAAGCTATCTCATCATACATATATAGCAAAAACCATCAAGAGCATAGCATTCACATCACCATTTACCAAACATGCACATATCACACATATAGCACATTAGTGATCAATGTATATAAGAGAAGCTCATTCCTAGAACAAGTGATCCAAAGATGGCTATCCTACCAGGTTTTGTACAGAAAGTAAACTGCATGCATGGAATGCAACAAAATGAACCATATATCACATATATACATGAGAAGCTCCAAGACCCAGCTAGAAAGGAAAGCACACTCCAAGTTCACCTTGCAAGCATGTGAAAGTGACTTGGTCAAGTGGTTTGGTGAATATGTCGGCTAGCTGATCTTGGGTAGGTACATAGGACAAGGATATGTTTCCCTTCTCAACATTGTCCCTCAGAAAGTGGTGTCTCACTTCTATGTGTTTCGTTTTGGAGTGAAGGACTGGGTTCTTGGCTACACTTATGGCATTGGTGCTGTCACAAAAGAGTGGAACCTAGGAGCACTCCTCACCAAAATCGCTCATAGTGTAGGTCATCCATAAAAGCTGAGAACAACAACTAGCAGTAGCTACATACTCGGCCTCTGTAGTGGACTCGGCTACACAGGATTGCTTGCGAGATGACCAAGAGACCAAAGAAGAACCAAGGAACTGGCAACACCCAGAGGTAGACTTGCGGTCCAATCATCACCCAGCAAAATCAGCATCGGAGTACCCGTGAAGTCTGAGTGTCGAGGAGGCAGAATACCAAAGACCAAACTCAGGAGTGCAGTTCAAGTACCTGAAAATCCGGTTGATGGCCTGTCGATGCGAAGTTCTCGGTGAAGCCTGAAAACGAGCGCACAGACACACACTGAACTGTATGTCCGACCTCGTCGCCGTCAAGTAGAGGAGGGAGCCGATCATGCTCTGGTACTCCTTCTGGTCCACGGGTTCGCCATCCTCGTCCGCGTCTAAAGCTGTAGTGGTACCCATCGGTGTAGTCAGCGGCTTGGAGCCGTTCATGCCAAACTTCTTCACCATGTCCCTGGTGTACTTCGCCTAATGTACAAACGTCCCGTCCTTGCACTGCTTGATTTGTAGTCCTAAGAAAAACTACAGGTCGCCCATCATGGACATCTCAAATTCCCTGCTCATGTCATCTGCAAATCTGGCAACAAGATCATGAGAAGAGCCACCAAAGATTATGTCATCCACGTAAATCTGAACAATCAAAAGGTCATTCCCATGCTTAAGGAGAAACAAGGTCTTATCAACTGTGCCCATCACAAACCCCTTACTCAGCAAAAAGCCTCTCAACCTGCCATACCAAGCTCTAGGTGCCTGTTTCAACCCATAGAGCGCTCTCTGGAGTTTGTATACACGGTGTGGGTATCTCTCACTCTCAAACCCCGGGGGTTGCCTCACATACACTTCTTCCTCTATCACCCCATTCAAGAAAGCACTCTTCACGTCCATTTGGTACAACTTGAACCCTTTAGCCACGACAAAGGCTAGAAGGATCCTAATTACCTCCAAACAGGCCACAGGAGCAAATGTCTCCTCATAATCTATGCCCTCTTTCTGGTTGAACCCCTGAGCCACCAACCTCGACTTGTTTCTCACAACCATCCCATTCTCACCTTGTTTGTTCTTCCACACCCACTTGGTACCTATGGGACGGCAATTTGGTGGTGGATCAACTAACACCCAAACTTGGTTTCTCTCAAAATTCTCCAACTCCTCATACATGGAATTCACCCAATTCTCGTCAGACAAAGCGTGTCGAATATCTTTAGGCTCAAACAATGCAACAAAAGCAGAATGAGCGAAATGAGAAGTGTTCCTTGACCTCGACCGTGTAGTGCGTTCATGAAGGTCACCTATGATCATCGTCGGTGGATGTTCCACCTGTACACGCCGGGGAGCCTCTCACCTAGACATAATCTCCCCCTCAGCAACAGCCTCCACTCGAACAGCCTCAGTCGTAGTGGGTGTAGGGGATGGTCCATCCTCGATTGTCGTCGTCGTAGTGGAAGTAGCATGTACATGATCAGCCACGGGAGCATCACCACCATCATCGTCGTCTCCGTCTCCATCCTTCTCATCCTCAAAGATCCTCGCTCCAATCTCCTTGTCACCTGCACACTCAAAAGCAGAAGAGCTACATGGTTGTGTCTCGTCAAAGGTTACCTCACAAGTCTCCATGATTCGGTTAGTATCAAGGTTGAGCACACGATATGCTCTAGAATGAATCACATAACCAAGGAAAATATCATTCGAACATCTAGACTCAAACTTATCCAACTTGCCCTTTTTCAGAATGAAACACTTGCAACCAAAAGCTCTAAAGTGACTCACCTTGGGTTGTCGCCCATGCATCAGCTCATAAGAGGTCTTCTTCTTAAAGGCACGAAGGAAGATGCGATTTGAGACATAGGAAGCGGTATTGACCGCCTCAGCCCAGAAATGCCTAGGAGTCCTATGCTCATCAAGCATCGTCCTGGCCATCTCACAAAGGGTCTGGTTCTTCCTCTCCACTACGCCATTCTGGCAAGCGACATATGGAGAAGAATACTGATGATCGAGACCAAGATCACTGCAAAAGGCATCAAAATGAGAGTTCTTGAATTTCGTGCCATTGTCACTGCGTATAGCTCGAATGGCATCACCATGTCTCTCATCCTTCAACGTCAAGATCAAGTCCCAAACAAATCCAAATGTCTCGCTCTTATCTTCCAAAAAGAAAACCCAAGAGTACCTCAAAAAATCATCAACCACAACAAGAACATACCACTTCCCACCCGCAGAGCAAACACGAGCTGGCCCAACCAAATCCATGTGCAACATCTCACAAGGTCGCTCGGTCATGACCGCAGTCAGAGGGGTGTGAGAAGTAGCAACCATCTTTCCATGCCGACAGGAAGCAAAAACCAAATCCTTCTCGAATTTCAACTTAGGCAATCCTCGGACTAGGTCAAGAACACTCAAGCGGGAAAGCAACTCAAAGCTCAAGTGTCCCAACCTCCTATGCCATTTCCAAAGCTCGACCGAAATGCCAGCAACAAGGCATCGAGGAGGACCAACAGACTGGGAAAAATCAGCACGAAAAATTTGACCCTCGGGAATGATCGTACAAACAAGATCGCCTCGAGAATCAAGCACACGAGAAGCGCCCGACTTAAAACAAACCGCAAAACCTTCGTCAAGTAACTGAGATACTGACAACAAGTTAAAACCAAGTGACTTGACCAAAGCCACACTTATTAAGGTCACCTTGCTACTCACCTTCACCATACCTTCAGTAAGCACTCGTCCTCTCCCATTGTCCTCGAAAGTGATGTACTCCCTCGTACTCACCGGGGTGAGGCTGGAGAACAACCCACGATCTCCGGTCATGTGACGTGAACAACCGGAGTCGATCAATCAAAAGTCCTCCAAGCCTCCCACCTGTAATAAAAAACGAGGACGAGAATGAGCAAGTGACTCAACACTGGGGTTAGAACCAAAAGAGTCAAACCAGTGTCGAGCCATTTGCTCAAAAGAAGGGTTAGCAAAACTCATCCTATCAAAACCTCTAAGCAGATCCCTCTCACGCCTACCACCAAAGGACCTGTCACGTCTCACTGGAGGAGTAATCGCACCACGAGGGGGAAAACGTGGCCCGTAGTCCATCTAAGACCCAAAGCTCCGATCGTGTCTCCCAAACTCGTAACGGTCACGAGAAGGAGCACGTCTAGCCAACTCACCACGCTCAAACCCAACACGCCTATCTCTCTGAGGAAAACCACCTCCACCTCCACGAGTGGGAACTGTACGCACAAACACCTCACCTCTAGGTAGAGGCCCTCTACGAGGCTCAGGCACACCACGAGAAAGGTGGTACCTGTCCTTGTTTGCCATCTCCCTATCAAACCTCTCATCTCTCTTCCTCCTGAAATAGAACTCATCTTTATGCCCATCCCTCCCACAATACTCACAATGGAAGCGGATCGGTTGTGGCTTAGGTGGTGGCTTTTCTGTGGGCTTCTCAACAGCTTTCTTTACTGACTGCTCCTCAAAGACACTCCCCTAGGTGCTCACAAACTTGATGGGTTTCTGGTAGTTTTCTGTTTTGTGGGGGAACACTGGTGGGTCTGGAGTTGTATCAAGCTTGTTTCTGAGGTGGTTTGGCTTGGGTGCATATTTGTTCATGGGTATGGTGTGTGGTGGAGTAGGAATATCTCCAACTTTCTCTTCTCCCTCACTACTCTTCTCACCACTCTTGCCAGCCCCCAACGCCTGACCATCAAACCTCTTGAACTCAGCCAACATCAAACTCAACTGTGGCTCATGCCCAGACAACCAACTCATCAATTTCCTAAGCTCATCATTTTCATCCTGCAAACGGTCAACATAGTGTGCAAGTTCCATGTTTTTCAAAGCATGCATTTCACAGGTAGAACATGATGTAGGAATGAGAGCTTTCAAAGCAGCCTCAAGAGAAACTATCCTAGTGTGAGATTCATCTAGCCTAGCATGCAACACAGGACAAGAAGTGCAAGTACCTAACAAAGTAGGCCTAGATTTCAATTCATCACACTCAACCCTAATCACATCTAGTTCCTCAAGAGTAGAGGCATGCTTCTCCTTGAGAGCAGTCAAATCAGCAAGAAAAACATTGCAATCACTACAATCAGTCTCATCAGACACAACAGGAGCAGATTTCAAAGAGCCTATCTCATTTCTAGCATCCATAAGCAAGGACTCAAGCTCAACTATCTTGTCCTTAGCATCACCCAACAAAGACCTAAATTCCCTCTTCTCCTTGTTGGTCTTTCTAAGCACATCATCACGGTTATCAAGCAACTCATTGAGACTAGCATTCTCCTCTAGCAAGAAGTTGGGATCGTGTCGTACCTCTTCCTCGGAGTCGGAGTTCAAATCCGAGCTGTGCTTCCCACCCTTCTTGGAATGCGCCATGCCGCAAAAGCCTCCTTGTGCGACGAAGCGGAGGCCGGTGAAGTTCTTGCCCGTGTGCCGCTTGTCCTTGCACCGTTCTTGCACTTCCTCGCTGCTCGAGTCGGAAGAAGCATCACTTGATGTGGAGTCGATGTTGCTCGCTCCGGTAACCATCGCTCGAGCTGTCTTCTTCTTGTACCTGCTACTCTTCTTGTGCCTTCTCTCGCCCTTGTCCTTGTGCTTGTCCTTGTAGTCATTCCGGGAGCGGTGCTTGTTGTAGTCGTGCTTGGGCTTGCCCTTGTAGTCGTTCTTGATCTCTATGGCTTCAGGGCAGTCGGCGATGAAGTGCCCGTGCTTCCCGCACTGATAGCAAATCCCCGAGCTCCGCCTTGCATTCTTGCGGTTCTCGTACATCCGCCCAAACCTCTTGCTCAACAAGGCGAGATCATCCTCGCTCAGCACCTCAAAGTCCTCATCTGGTAAGGACACAAGACAAGACAAAGAGAAACCAACAGAGTTAGCATTAGTCCTCGATCCTGAAACAAGAGCCAAACTATGAGGATCAGTGGGGCTCTCGCTCTTGGCTCTCAAGCCACGATCAACCTCTGAAGACCTGAGCTTGGAAAATAGCTCATCAAGCGATAGCGTATCATACACGCTCGACTCCTCAATGGCCTCGACCTTGGCACTCCACACAGACCTATCCAGGGCATGCAAAAGCTTGATAGCTTGATCATGATCCGTTTATGGGAGCACTGCCACATTGGCCCCCATGTTGTTGACTATGCTGGTGAAGTGCTGAAACATAGCATCGGTCGACTCACCGGGGAGATGAGTGAAGTTCTTGTACTCTCTCCGGTAAGTGGAAAACAAACGGGCTTGCACCTGGGCACTGCCAACATGAGCATTTCTCAACTTAAGCCAAATCTTTCCGGCCACATTCTCTCTGTACACTCGTTCAAACTCTGAGGCACAGAGAGCACGGAACAAGTAGTCAACGGCCTTGCTGTTGGCCTCACACATGTCCCGTGATCCTGGAAGCAGAAAACTGTCTGGTATGACATAATGAGGATTCTGAGTGACCTCCCAGATCAGAGTTCCCTTCCCATGCAAAAACGCGCCCATGCGCCTCTCCCACATCGGGTAATTCTTGCCATCGAAGTGCGGAGGACCCGACCCCTTGCCATAATCGCCCATCTTTGGATCTTAGACTGGTTAGAATCAAGAAGATCCGTAACCGGCTCTAATACCAATTGAAGGACTAAATAGGCGACCAGAGAGGGTGGGGGGAGTGAATGGGAGCCAACAAAAATTCTTCGAAACGAACTCGGCCAAGGCCCCACTCAAATTCGAGTCACACACGGAAGATGGATCAAATCAAACACCAATTGCCAAGACAACAAGGTTATGGATCAACCACAAGTCTTAGGAACGATTCCTTGAAGCTCACACGGAAGCATGAAAGAAGAATAAAAGGAACCGATCAAATTGTGCTAGTTCCTGCGTCCAGGTCGGACAGTTCGCCAGGCTGCCGCGGACAGTCCGCCAGAGAGGGGCGGACAGTCTGTTGGGTAGGCGCGGACGGTCCGAAAAAGACACAGGAGCTAACAGAAACTTCGGGGGGAAAACCGCCCCACGCGGACTGTCCGACTGGGCTCTGCGGACAGTCCGCCAAACTTGCGGAACACCCCAGACAAACGAGAAGCAACCCCAGACAAAACTTCAGCCAACGCGGACAGTCCGCGAACCGCCTACAACACCAAAACTCAAAGCCAACGGATCGAAACGTGAACGCGCACGAACACAGATGAACACACGACGAACTGCAGTTGCGCGGACAGTCCGCCAGGCGCGGACAGAGCAGAAAAAGCCCGACCCCACGAGGTCAACTCTCCAAATCCATCACCGGATTTCCCGAACGGCTAGAGCTTTTGAGACAAGATTTAATGGAGGTAAGAAGCGTCACAAGAGTAAGCTATGCCCCAAAAATCTCGATCTCTAACGCACTAAAACACCGGGAATCGCAGATCACACGAACCACCACCAAGAACTCGGTCTCCGACCAAAAACTCACGAATCGAAGGGGTTTCCCAGCGTTCGAGGGGTCAAGATCACACCCAAAGATGCACAAGGCATCCACCCATGATCCCCTCAAAGAAATCCGAGAACAAATGCCCTCAAATCCCCGAATCAAGCGAAGAACGAAACTCCCCAAAAATAGCCCTGAAAATGACACGAAAATCACAAAGAACTAGGAGATCACCGCAACACCGAAAGCTTCCATACATCCAGAGGTCAGAGTCTATATAAGAATCTAGCCTAAGGAAAGCAGAGGAAAAGAAGCAGTCCAGAGCGATCTACCGGGGGAGGAAACCCTAGAGTCCAAGAGAGAGAGAGAGATGCCATCCACCTCTCCGCTATTTATACGAGGTCCACTGGAGGAGGCAAATGACCACGCTACCCCTACAACTCAAATAGAAGATACACACCCCTCAGGGGCAATATGGTCAAGTCTTCATCGAGCGGACACACTTCCACCTCGAACTTGCTTAGCGTCGACGCAAGCCCCGCGATCACGCCGCGTGCCCCCCGCCTCGAAGGTTCCCGACGCTCCCGGGTCACCGTCTCCGTCGCATCGAGCCTCTGACTTGGTTTTGCGGCCCAAACCTAGAAACCGTCCACAAATGGTTTTGTGGGCAAACAAACAAACCCCGCGTGCAAGCTTCGGGCTCGATCCGCTACCTTGCACCGGCCTATGTTCACGACTTCAGCTCGCTAGTCTTGCACCGCACGGCTCGCACTTGACCACATCGGCCACCGGGTCCATCGAACCAAGCCTACTTGCCTCTCCATGACCCGAAGGCCGCCACGGCTAAGGCCTTTCGCGTTTGTTCTTCACCTGCACCAACACGGGTCAAGCCGCAACCTGTACCTGCACACTTAGTTAAGCATCAGTCCATACAACGTTGTCAATCACTCATCATTAAGGAGCGACCCTCCACTGGTCTTCGGACACACCTGGTCCTCAAGAGCTATGGTGGGGAAGCCCACATTAGACATGAATGGAACTCCGATGATGAGAGTTCTAGTGATGAAAAGGAGAAGAAAAAGGTTGCAACCCGTGGCCATCAAGAACCCTTCCTCAACATCAAGGCTCTTTAACACCTTGAGTGATGATGAGGAGAGCACCACCATTCATTTTCTCATGGCTAAGGGAGAGAAGGTAGAATCTACATCCAAACTCTCTCCTCCACCTAGTGATAGCTCAGATATAGACTCTAGTGATGAATCTAGTGATGAAGAAATAGAGAAATTAGTTGGTAGAATGGACAAACAATCTAAAGACTTCATGGCTAAGTTAGTAGTTGAACTAGAGAAACACCAAGGTCTTCTTGCTTTGGAGAGAAGTGAGGTTGAGGCCCTACGGTTGGAAGTTGATCATGCTATGGGCATCATCACTACTCTCAAGGAGGATCTTGCTGCCTCTCAAGCTCAATGTAATTCACTTAAGACAAGGAATGAAGAGCTTGAGGAGCAATATAGTCTCCATTGGAGTTGTACGTCACATCCCTCCAAGGCAAAGGGTGAATCTAGTACTTCAACTAGCAAGGACTGTGAAAAATGTCATAATGTGATCTTGAATCTTATGCTACTAACCTTGCTAATATGGATGCAATGAAGAAAGAAATTACTAGGCTCAACACAATCATAGCAAATAGATGCATGAAAGATGATGGCAAGAGGAAGATAGACTTCAAATATGAGAAGATGCTCTACAAGAATTCAAGGCATGGATTTGGGTACAATGAGGACAACAAGACCGCTGAAAGGAAGATCATCAAAGGCAAGGAATGCCTCAACTTCAACAGCAAAGGTTTTCTATTTACCCAGAATCCGGAGGATCCGGTGTCCAAACCCGGAGGTTCCGGAGTCTGGAAGGCCAAGATAGCTCAGAATGCAGTTTCCAGAGGTTCTGAGAAAAATCTCAGATGTTCTGGGGTCTGTAAGGACAGAACAAAGAACAAGGCCAAGATTCAGCCCAAACATGTTCCCAAGGCATCTAACACTTACTTGCAGGTCAAGAACAATCCTATCTTGCCCATGAGGAACAAGTTTGCTCACAAGACCAAGGCTCATGCATCCATTGATACTCAATGTAGCTATGTATTGAGATGCAACAAACTTGGTAAAGTTGTTGACATGTATGTTGGAAATGAGTCCAACATATATGTGAAACGATCTCTATGGGTTTCTAAGGTTTTGGTTGCTAATGTTGAGCCCCCCAAGTCAAATTGGGGACCAAAACGAAGGAACTAATTTTGTTTTGTAGGCATACTCCTCCGGTGGATCAAGTTGGGTGCTTGATAGTGGATGTGCACATCATATGTTCGGAGAAAGGAGTATGCTCTCTACCTACCTCCATCTAAAAGGACCAAGAGAAAGAATTGCTTATGGAGGTGATGCTAATGGAGAAGTCATTGGAGTTGGTGATATCCCTATCTCTTCTAGATATTCAATTACTAATGTGCTTTATGTTGATCTGTTGGGTTATAATCTTTTATCTGTTTCACAACTTAGTGAGATTAGATTTGATTGTCACTTTTCGGATAAGGATGTGTCCATCATAAAGAGGGAGGATTCCTCTATTGTCCTTATGGGTCGCTTGAAGGGTAGGCTTTACCTAGTTGATCTCAACAAAAGTAAAATCTCCCCTAAGATTTGTTTAGTGGCAAAATCTAGCATGGGTTGGCTATGGCATCGCCGACTAACCTATGTTGGCATGAAGAACTTCGCCAAACTCTTGAAAGATGAGCACATCCTTGGACTAACTAATGTTCATTTTGAGAAAGATAGGATATGCCAAGCATGCCAAGCCGGGAAACAAGTAGGTGCACCACACCTACCAAATAACATCCTCACTATAACAAGCCCTTTGGAGCTCATTCACATGCATCTATTTGGACCAATGGCCTACATAAGCATTGGTGGTAACAAATATGACTTGGTCATTGTTGATAATTTTTCTCACTTCCACGTGGGTGTTCTTTGTGTTTGACAAAGGTGAAGTTCAAGGGAAGGTGAAGACCTTCATAAGAAGAGCACAAAGGGAATTCAGATTGCCCATCAAGAAAGTAAGAAGTGACAATGGCTTTGAATTTTGCAACACCAACGTTGAAGAGTTCCTTGATGAAGAGGGCATCAAGCATGAATTTTCAGCTCCTTATACCCCTCAACAAAATGGGGTTGTTGAGAGGAAGAATCGCACACTTATTGAAATGGCAAGAACCATGTTGGATGAGTACAAGACACAAGACATCTTTTGGGCCGAAGCTATCAACATGGCTTGCCATGCCATCAACCGCCTCTATCTTCACAAGTTTCACAAGAAGACTTCAGATGAGCTTATCACCAGTAAAAAGCTAAAGATGTCTTACTTTAGAGTATTTGGGTGCAAGTGTTTCATTCTAAACAAGAAGCCCTGAAGCTCTAAGTTTGCACCAAAGGTTGATGAAGGTTTTCTTCTTGGTTACGGTCCTAATGAACACGTCTACCGTGTTTTCAATCTAACCACCGGAAGGATTGAAGTCATGGTAGATGTGACCTTTGATGAATCTAATGGCTCTCAAGTGGAGCAAGTTGATATAAATGTTGTCGGAAAAGAGAAGCCACCTTGTGAAGCAATCAAGCAATTGGCCATAGGTGATTTTAGACTTGTTGAAGCACAAGAGGAAGATGAACAATTATCCAAGTTTCAACACCACTCAAAGGGCTAGATGTCCCTGGTTCTACAGAAGTGCATACTCCGGAGGTTCCGGGAAAATTTCCGGAGGTTCCAGAAAATGCCACTAGAACTCAACCTCCAGGAAATAATCCGGAGGTTCCGGAGTCTGGGAACTCAGCACCTCAGAACACTATGAACCAGGCCACTAATCAGCAAGGAGATGATCACAAAGTCAATCCTAAACCACAAGCTGATGATGATGATGATGAAGACCAACCTCTTGGACCATCACATCCTGATGTACATCAAGTTATCCAACAGGACCACCCCGTTGACAATATCCTTGGAAGCATAAAGAGAGGGGTAACAACACGATCTCATCTTAAGAATTTTTGTGCATTTTACTCGTTTGTTTCCTCTCTTGAACCTATCAAGGTAGAGCAAGCTCTTGAGGATCCGGATTGGGTGATGGCTATGCAAGAAGAGTTGAACAACTTTGAAAGAAATCAAGTATGGGAGTTGGTGGAAAGACCCAAGACCAACATCATAGGCACCAAATGGGTTTTCAGAAACAAGCATGATAAGTTTGGCATTGTGATTAGGAACAAGGTAAGATTGGTTGCTCAAGGGTATACTCAAGTTGAACGGCTAGACTTCGGAGAAACATATGCACCGGTGGCAAGACTTGAAGCAATTCGGTTTCTTCTTGCCTTCGCAGCCCATCATGACTCAAGCTATATCAAATGGATGTCAAGAGTGCATTTCTCAATGGACCACTCTCTGAAGAAGTCTATGTGGAGCAACGACTGGGTTTTGAAGATCCCAAGCATCCTAATCACGTTTACAAACTCCATAAGGCACTCTATGGGTTTAAGCAAGCACTAAGAGCATGGTATGAATGCCTTAAGGAATTCTTGCTCAAGCAAGGCTTTGAGATAGGCAAAGCCGATGCTACTCTCTAGGCATGGGTGTTCGGTTTAAACTGACCATTTGGTTCAGTTTTTCGGTGTTAAATTATTTTGGTTTTTCAACAACCAGCAACCGATTGGTTGACCAGGGAAACAATAATCGACGAGTTCGGTGTCAGTTTTTCAACTCGGTTTTTCTGTTTATACCGAACAACACCAAACTTTTATTCCAAGCATGCCTCACAGGCAGTCGATATCAAGTAGAGTAGTTCAAATTGGAACCCTCCTACCTCGTCGTCGTCGTGCCTCACCAGCAGCCTCGCCCATGTCGCTGTTGCCGCGCCTCTGGCCGAGATCTACGTGACTCCGCCTGCGCCGCACCGCGCCAGACCAGCGGCCTCGCCCGAGCCACTGTCGTCGCGCCCCTGGCTGGGATCTCGCCTATGCTGCCGTCGTCGCACTCCTAGCCGAGTTCTCCGCCTGGGCCGTGCCACCACACCTGCTCGCAGAACCGGTGGTCACTCTCCCTGCGCGACATCATGCATGGCTGGCCGGATGCTCATGGAGTCGAGGATGAGGATAAGGTTCGATGGGGCTGCTGGCTGGATGGATGCTCGTGGAGTCATTGTGGTGGTTCTCAACTTGCTCATGGATACCTTTTGGGCCTGCTCATGTATATTTTGGGCAGTAGCTTTTGGGCCGAGGTGTTTAGATGGGCTGAAGTGATCAAATACGGGAGGGGATTTCGCAGGAGGGCCACAGACGAGAGGGCTATTCGGTTTTAACGGTGTTTCGGTTTTACAAGACGTGAAAACTGACCCCCAAACTAAACATTGGTCTTTCTCAAAACTAAAACCGAAACCGAACAACCGAAAAACCGACAATTCGGTTCGGTTTTGGTTCGGCTCGGTTCGGTTTTCAGTCTTCTGTAAAAAAGTGCCCAGCCCTACTACTCTCTTCACTAGAAAAGTTGATGGTCATATTTTTGTGTGCCAAATATATGTCGATGACATAATATTTGATAGTACTGATGAAACTTTTTGTGAAGAGTTTAGTAGGGTGATGACAAAAATATTTGAGATGTCCCTGATGGGTGAGCTCGAGTACTTCCATGGATTTCAAATCAAACAAGCAAAGGAAGGGACATTCATTTGTCAAACCAAGTTACAAGAGACATGCTCAAGAAGTTTGACATGGACAAGGCCAAGCCCATCAAGACTCCAATGCCTACCAATGGACATTTAGATCTTGATGAAGAAGGGAAATCCGTGGATCAAAAGGTATATCGCTCCATGATCAGCTCTCTTCTTTACTTATGTGCATCTAGGCTAGATATTATGCTTAGTGTGTGCATGTGTGCTAGATATCAAGCTAACTCGAAAGAGTGTCATCTTATGGCTGTAAAGAGAATCTTGAGATATCTAGTGCATACCCCTAACCTTGGCTTGTGGTATCCTAAGGGCTCCACTTTCGATCTACTTGGCTATTCAGATTCCGATTATGCCAGTTGCAAAGTAGATAGAAATAGTACATCAGGGACATGCTAATTCCTTGGTAGGTCTCTAGTGCCTTGGAGTTGTAAAAAGCAAAACTCAGTAGCCCTTTCCACCGCCGAGGTCGAGTATGTTGCAGCCGGCGCTTGTTGTGCTCAACTACTTTGGATGAAACAAACCTTAAAAGATTATGGATGTCACTTTACCCATATCCCACTTTTGTGTGATAATGAAAGTGCCATAAAGCTTGCAAATAACACTGTAAGCCATTCTTGTACAAAACATATATACATCCGTCATCATTTCTTGAGAGACCACGAAACCAAAGAAGATATCGCTCTATGTCATGTGAGCACCGAAAAACAACTAGCGGATATCTTCACAAAACCCCTCGATGAGTCAAGGTTTTGCAGTTTAAGGAATGAGCTAAATATTCTTGATTCTCGTTGCGTGGCTTGATATATAGCACATCTTTGTTTACTTTTTTGCCTTGTTGAAAATCAGTTTGAAAAACTTCATACATGTGTTTCAAAATCTATTTTATATCCCAACTTGTCTCAAGTGGCTATTGTTGTGTGTTGTTTTATTGTTTTCTAGCCTATTGAGACAAGGAGTTCATGACCTAAGATGAAAATTAAGAAAAAGTGCCAAAACTCAGAATTTCATCAAGCTCTTTGCCTCTGGTTTCTGCTTCCAGAAGTTTCGGGAAAAACCCAAAGGTTCCGAACCCTTATCTGTCAGGAACGTTAGCTTTCAGTTCAGATTCTAGAGGTTCTGAAATTTTGTCGGAGGTTCCGCGCTTTACATGGTTGACAGTCAAAGAGAGTCAAAGAAGGTCGTGGAGAGAATATTCCCTGGATCCTATCCTTTTACCCCTCTAGGGTAATTTCCCATCTACCAAGGGCAGTAACTGCAGTCTTTCGTGTTTCACCACGCTGCACGCTCTGTCTCTCTCGCTGCCGCTCCCTGCCATCGCATCGCCAACGACACCGCTCCTTGCCACCACTCGCTCTCGCTGCTGACCTAGACGTAGTTCGTGTTGGTGACACTACCTTTTCGTCGACCTGTTCTCCCTGCGCACGAAGTTGAAGAGGAGGGGAGAGCCGTAGAGAACCGCTACCGCCAAGATCCTCACCAAGGGTTCATCCTCTGCTCCTAGGCCACAGTGGTGACCTAGGAGGTCTTCTAGGTGCCCTCTCTTGCGCCAAGAAGCATCCTTCCCTTCTCATGCGATAGATCGAAGGTGACAAAACCTAATCTGCATCGATCTACCTTTTCTATCAGTTTTTGTCCCTCTTCTCGATGCAGATGTGTTTCTAGTTAATCCCTAGTGTAGATGGTGTAGCACATTGTGATAAATCTCAGTTGAAAAATGAATCAAAGAACATGGCTCTGACACTACCAGCAGTTCGGAGGTTCCGGGATTTTCTTGGAGGTTCCGGGCTCTGTAGCATCAGTAGCTCTGACCTTGATTCATAGTTCAACCGAGCTTTGTCACAACTGTCTCTACCTCATTTTCACTTTCTTCTTATCATCTGCATCTTATCTATCTAGGTGACTAGTGAATCATCAAGGAAGGGAGACAAGAGGGCCATGCCCTTTCATGACCCTCAGGGGGGAGCAATCCTACAACTTGGCCGCCGGGGTGGTGTATGGCAGAGACAAAGGCAGTGCAAGGAAAGCCATACCCAAGAGAGGTAGAGGTTCAGGCCCTGTAAGTGATAGAGGCAATGGTGCTGGAAGAGGATCCAGTGTGGGGCTGCAGGTTGAGGACAATGGAGGAACACAAGGTAAAACCATTCCCATTGAGATCACTGCTGCAGTTAAACCAGGAGAGCTAGACACTCAGTACTTAGTGCAGTATAGAGGAATCCCTAAGAAGAAACCTCCTACCAAATATGATAGCCCTGTGACAATAGAATATAGAATTTATGAAGGAGCTGGTGCTCAAGGCAAACTAGCCAGAGCCCAAAATCCCTATGCAGCACCTAAGCTTATTGTCATCGATGATAGGTTTTGGTCAGTTTTCCACTAGAACTTCTATAGCACTGTTTGTTGAACAAAAACAAGATTATCAAGATGAAGTGGGTGGATTGGGCACATTTTGAGAACTATGACAGACCTAAGGTAGATGAAGTGATGGAGATAATCAACAAGTATGAAATGAAGGAATTGACGAGGTTCAGATATGACTGGAATGTAGAAATTATCTCTCAATTTCATGCTACTTTCTTCTTTGACAATAATGATGACACTATACACTAGATGACTGAGGGAGCGCACTACAAGACTGATTTTGTGACTTTTGCTAGGTTGCTTGGGTTTGGAAAGAGAGACAGGTAGGCTGATACTATCAACTTTGAGAAGCACATGAAGCAAAATCAGATTGCTGATGTTTATGAAGCGGATGGGATGGCTGATGAATCAACTGTGGGGCTAAAACATGTCTACTATGTGCTAAATAATTTGCTAAGGGAAACCATTTACCCCAAAGGAGGCAGTGACTCCACTTCCCGAAGGAATTTTGCCACAAACTTAATGGCTAGGATGCTGCCTAATGCTGAACCATTTTCAGTCAGCAAGTTTATTTGGAATGCTCTCATCACTACCATGGATAATGGGGTCAGTAACTTCCCATATGCCCCCTATGTCATGTACATCATTGAAGTTGTCAATGGCAAGATATTCAAGAAAGACTGTGAGCACTCCTCCTACCAAGTCAAGTAGTGGCAGCACCAAAAGACAGATGATGCCATCAAGGCATTTCTTGGAACTCCTCCTTCTACTACCCCTGCTACCCATGCTGCCCACTCACCTGAACCAGGCCCTAGCAACTTGAAAGAGAAATTTAGTGCGAAGAAGATGGACACGTGCTCAGGGATGTGTTTTGGATGTGCAAGTATGCAGCCACACAAGCATATGATACAAGGAAGGACTTGCATAGGCTTATGCACAAAGAGGGAGTCTCCACTGCAGCTGAAATTCCTCCTTCTCCTGTATTTCCCTACTTTCCTGAATCATCTAGTGAAGAAGAAATTCAGCAAAGAAGGCCAAGTGCTACGCCTACTAGAAAGCTTTACAAAGCTACTGCTTGCCGTGGACCGCGCCCTGCTCCCTCTGATGAAGGATCTGACAGCCCCGCTTCTGAAGATGAACTTCTCAGTGCTAAACTCCATCAGTTCCGAGGCCGCCAATCTGCTGCTAAACCTCATGGCAAGGACACTGTTAGAGCTGTTGATGACTCTAAGGAAGAAGCAGCCACTCCTGATGATTATGAGGACTCTTGGAGCAGCGAGTGATGTGTTGTTTCGGTCCACCCCTACTTCCTCTCTTTCTTCTCCTTCCTTTTTGTTAATATGTTGACAAAGGGGGAGAAAAGGAAGATTGAGATGACTTACATGAAGACCTATCTGTTGCTTTATCTTTTGTGAGTTGTGAGAGAAGTTGCTGCTACATTTGCTTTATATATTCAACTGAACTCATTTATGGTTTGTAATATTCAGTGGTACTTGGATGTGGTCATGGACAACATTTGTAACCCTATGATGTGATGTAATAGGGCTAAATGGTGCTTATGTTGCTTTATCTTATCTAGTGCCTATTTTAGTGGTTAATTTATGTCTGTGATTGATTGTTAGAGTTGTTGTGTTGCCAGAACCCGGAGGTTCTGAGAATTTACTGAAGGTTCCGGGATTTTACACTTAGTTGTCAAAATCTGGAGGTTCCGGAAAATTTTCAAAAGTTCCGAGGATATGAACACAGATAGCTCCCTGCTTGAATTAACCTCTCATGTGCATCACGATTTCATACTACACCTTGTTTGTGCAGCCCACGATGAATGGAATACAATATATCTTGTTTCACTTACTCATAATATATGCAATCATGTCTTAAGAGACATTTTCACTCTATTCAAAATGAGAAATGCATATATTAAGGGGGAGCCATGTATTCACTTCATCAAAATCTCAATCTTCTCAATTAAATATAAGCTTTAATTGGGTTGTCAACATTTACCAAAAAAGGGGAGATTGTAAGTGCAATCAAGCCCCTAAGTGGGTTTTGGTGATTTTGACGACACAATTAAAGAACTAATGAGCTTTCTAGTATGGATGACAGGTGACCATTACATCACAATTACAAATGAGAGAAAGGAGACCCCTAATTCAAAAGGATGGCTTGCTATGGCTCAAGGATGATAGTTCAATTTCCTTTTCTATTTTGAACTTGAGTATAGGACAAGCCGTACTATCAAGAGGGATACTAATAGTGGCTTTCGGTGTAACCAAGTGCATAAAATTCCTTTCAAACCAAAAATCTTCCCAGCCATAAGAGTCCTATCAGCTAGTTGTTTTACATCTTCACTCTCTGTTTCCGGAACCTCTGAGTTTTTCCCGGAAGTTCTGGACTGATTTCTGACAGCCTGCTAAAGACTTGCATATCTCAGAAATTCCGGGAAATTTTCAGAGGTTCTGAGATTACAAAAAGAGCTGTTGCAAATCTGGATCTGGGGGTATTTATACCTCCCTGGTCCCCAACGGTTATCTTCTTCTTCCCTGTGCCCAATAGTAGAAATTGCTCCCCTCTCACTCAATCATTGACTCTCACCTACTTGAATCCAAACTCCAACCCTTGCATTCAAGTTTTGGGTGATTGTTGACGGTTCAAAACAGTGTTGGAGTTCACCGCAAGCGTACGGGTGACTTGGTGCCTTTTTCACCAAGGAGGGTCCCCCAAGGTTTGTCAATCCAAGGATCGGAAGCAAACCACTAAGGTTCTCTACCTTGTCTAGTCGAACTAACCTAACATTAAGCGTCGATTGCATATAAGGTAACCTTTAAAGATGTATGTGTGATGGCACAAGGTTGATCACATACATGAACATAGGCAAGGTAAAGCGCCTCCATGGGGACAACTAAGCCTATCGCCTTCTAGTTGTAGTTCCGACAAACAAGCAATAAATCATGCATCTCATCTAAAAGCATCCTTAAACTCCTACCTCCGTCCTACCTCCCGAAGACATCCGCTCGTTCGGGGGAAATCACCCTGTCGCGATGCTCCCTTAATGAAGTGGGGGATCCATGGGTGTGCCCATACATGGACATGTCCACCAATCATGAAGGGTCAACATACTAGATATAATCACCATGATTACATAAAGCATGCTATGTAGTCTAAACTAGCATTAGACTAAGGATCAAATCATATTCACGATAGGTAGAAAGTAAAGACGAAGACATGGAATTGCTTAAAGATCGGAAAACATGATTGTAATTGCTCACATAATAATAGATGTGTTTGGGTCACCACCACCGAGTACATACCATTGATGACCTCAACTAGCTCCGGAACTCCACCATGGCACAACCACGCAGGGCGGCCATGGCAGCTAGGGTTGGCCTAGGCCATCCCCTAGACAACTTTGAGGACTCCGCCGCTGTCATCTCCCTCCGGTGTTCACTTCTAGGTTTCGCTGAGTTCTGATGAATGGATGTGGCGGCCGTCGGAGGCAGGGGGTATAAATGAGCCGAGGAGCGTGTAGGTCAAAGGGGAGGCCGAACCGGGCCCGAAACCCCCTAGGCCGGTCGGCATGGAACGGCTGGCCCAGGCACTTTTCGGCCCGGTTCGGGCCCATCTTTCTCCATGATGCTTCTCGCACTTTCTTGAATTTTTGCCGAAGTCCATGTGGGTCCTTGACGTCGTTTTCCCCGCGGTTTAGATAAGGGTGCTTGGCGCGCAAACTCCCACATCTTCCGTTCGGGTCCTCGGAGTTTCACGGCTTCATGCTTCGGTCCTCGGGTCATTTGGAGTCATGTTCACTTCGTGTCTTGACTTGTGCCGGGCTTCGTGATCTTCTTACAAAGTGCTCGGTGAACTCTACCCGAAAGTCCTCATTTAGGCGCTTAAATCCTGCATAAACAACATACTCCAAAAACCACATGCAAGTGTGAACTTGTTACATCATTAGTATGCCTAGTGGCGGGTTAGTTATAAATCAAAGCTCAAACCAAAGTGTAACAAGTGCTCTTGGTTGACGGAAATCGACCGTCAACATACCCCCATGCTTAAACCTTGCTCATCCTCGAGTAAGCTTTTAATGGATGTCAATATTGCCCTTCAATGTTCATAACCTGCACTTGTTCATACATGAGAAAACATAATGCTCTCCAAGTTTACCTTTGTTAAAGTTCCATAATGTAACTAGCTTTCATCTCTATGGAGGGTAGATATTATTTAAGCTCTTCCCACAAGTAATTAATCATGCTCTCAAATTTTAAACAAATCTCAGAAATTTTGAAAATAAAGAGCGGGATAAAGAAAAATTGCTTTACCAAGATCAATAATTTAAACCTCCTTGCATCTTGCTCATGAACTCTCACCTCATCTTGTTTCTCAAGCCTACTTGTCCTACTCCTTTCCTCTCTCAAATATTTGGTGGAAGGCTTTATATGGAGCTATGGGAAGGTTTAGTCCTACCAAGATATTATAGTCGAGATATTATCAATACAAGACAAGCTTCTCATGGACTTATCGAGACTCGTCAAAAAGGTCATTGGAAAAATAATGTTACAAGGAGGGGGGGAGAAAAATACACACACTTTGAGATAGGTGGACATGTGCAAATGGCAAAGAGTGATCCCGAGGCACAAACGAAGTCCTCGTTATCGGATTGCACATGGTTGGAAAGATGAGTATAGGTCTTGATCTTGAAATCCATTTTGAAAACTCAAAAAGCACTAAACATAGCTAGAGAATCGGGGAGCTTTATTATTTTTTTCTCTTTCTTTCTTCTTTCTTTCTTTTTCTCATCATACTTTTTCTTCTTTATTATTTTTTTCATCATACTTTTTCTCATACTATTTTTATTTGCTCCCCTTGAACTCTAGACTATACTAGTACTCCCTTGGCAACCTCCCCCATGCTTAGACGTTTGCTCGTCCTCGGGCAAAAGAGGTGATAAATATGCCAAGGTAGAAATTGAAGCTCTCATATTTTCTTAGAGAGAGATACTCGAAAAGTCTTCTAGGGATCCTTTTGGAAGTCTCCCTTACTCACTTGAAGCACCTTCCTTGTAATCTTCCTCAAAATATTCATCCATACTCATATATTAGGTTGTGGTCAAGGAGGTGAACACAAAAAAGATATATTTGGGTTTTGTAGTTGGATATTCGACGAAGTTTGCGAAATTCCCGATGTGGAAACTCACAATGCTCGGATAGAAAAGGCTAGCATAAAGATAGATACGCAAAAACGGAATGACCAGCTTCTTAGTCTCGAGCCAGAGAAATCAAGCCTTGAATCAATGCACCCAAAAATAAATCTTGTAAACTAAGGTTTTTGCACTCAATTGAATGTAAGGCTTTGGATAGGTAGAGCAAAATGCAAGTAGTATTAAAGACAAGGTCAGCATATCTTTTAAGAACTAAAATAAATGATCTTTGATTCATTCAAAATTGAGAGCAATGAAAAACAACTATGGGACTTAAGTTATCATAACCTCCACACAAGATTAGGCTAGCATTTAATTAAATTTCAGATCATATTAAAAAGAGTACTAGCTTAATCATATAAAAACCAAGCACAAGAATGATCAAAGTGGCAACAATCATCATATATCCATAAGTAAGAGCATACAAGACATCATCATGGCGAGCACAAGGTAACGGTGATTATTATTGAAAACAAAAACAAACCTAGGTTGTACTCCTAGTAGCCATGTTATTCTAAACAGAGATATACAAAGGTTGCATCTAAAGTTGTAGAAAGCATAAACATATGTACAAGCATTTAAAAAGACAAAGACAGAGAGGGTTGAGGATTTGTTACCGTCCTTTGATGCTTGAAGTGTAGCGCAGCCTCCCCCATGCTTAAGCATTGTGCTTAACATGGAAGAAGAACCGTGATCCTTGTACTCCATGCGGTCTTCTCATGTCCACCAAATCCTCCCCCATGCTTAGCATGTTGCTAGGCATGGAAGATGACGAACCATCTTGAAGTCTACTGCCATGTGTGGATCGTCATACTCTTCACTTTGTCTTGATTGCCCTCCAACGTCCACCCTTTGTCACAAGCCTTCGTCCTAATCGTTTCCATCTTCACCTCCTTCCATGTTGTCCCTCATTGCTGGTTCATCTTCCATGAATTTTTCTTATACTTCCAGAACAGAACATATACTTAACCATCACTCCATTACAAAGTGTTTGAAATTATCTTTCCAATGAGTGGTCATTCATCCCAATCGGACTTCGAACAAAGGAGTTGTTCCCTTTTTACTCCGTGAGTGCAAGCTGTCCCGGGCTGATTTCAGAACGTGCGACACCCAAAGATTTGGTTGTAACTCCTTGCACGGGTCTCCTAAAATGTTGAATATTGATGCATTGGAAAGAAGACTTAATGGAGCTCCTGAACATCCAATTTTCCTCTTTTGTACACTTCTGAATGTGTGCTTAATCTTGATGAAAACAGCAGAGCTTCTTTTGAGATTTTGGAGGTGTTGATGATCTTGATTTTAGCCTTTTTATCACAAACTTATGGGAGTGATTCATAATGCCTGCAAAACAATTCTAAAGCACAAAGTACCCCCAAGGTGATGGTTGGGAACACTCACTCTATGCCGACAAACCAAAGACATCCCTTAAGATCTTAACTTGTGGCATAGTTAATCTAGTGAAAGAAAAGTTAAAACCTAGTGGGTGTACGTGTGTGTAAGTGAAAGGATGGTATAAAAACAAAACAATGTTTACACCAAATTCTAAGCTCCATGCTTACAAAGTGGTTGCCAAACTTTTCCCTTGCCATAAAGATTTATTAACCAAGGTCAAAACACCATGCTTTCCTTATAGTGTAAGATAAGTAGGGCGCATTGCAAAGTTTTCAAACCAACCAATGCAAAATGAAAGCAAGGTATTTAAAACTAAATGATGGTGGTCCATTCATCACAAAGTTTCACAAAGACCTAGCTCTCATAAAGATGATGAAAACGAGGTGGATGCAAAATGCGAATGCAAAGAGTTAGCGCAAACAAATATTAGCAAGGGTTGAAAAGATCAAACAACCAAACTAACAAGGTTTAAGGGTAGGTTATAGGTATCCTATATTTTTGGCTCAAACAAGAATTTTGAATAGAGGGAGTCTATCATAGAAATTCTATCTAAGGTGGTGTCGAAAGTCTTTTTATGGAAAACAAACCTATGGTTTTTAGGAAGGCTAAAGGTGTGGAAGATTTTCTCGTAGGAGGGCTAGTCAAAGTTTTTAGTTAGAACAAGGGATAGAGGTGATCTTGGCCAACCGGAATGGTGCAAGCCAATCAACACAAGTCAACCCTACCCTTGTTGGTTACAGGTTTTTGGTGGGGCTATAGGTAGACTTAGGTTGATTGGACAAAAAGTTAGATCAACACAAAACATGCTATGCAATATGACATGGATGAACAAAATGACATGATGGTGGTTGTCTAAAACAAAAGCAAGAGTTAGCCTAAATTAACTAACCACAAGTTTAGAGTCAAAGGATGGTGCCAACTTCATAGCTCTCTCTAAAAGGACACAAAGAAAAAGAATCTAAGCACTAATTGGCACACAAAAAGGTCTACAAGTTTTCCAAGATCAAGAACAAAGTGCTCCCTCAATAGCAATTAAATCAAACAACATGGTGTTGTGGTATTTATTAGAGCAATGGTACAATATTACTTGATGTTTTAGTTTAATATCACAATGTAGACGGTCATATTATTTATATATATAAACAAAAGAAAACGGGTTGCCTCCCGCAAAGCGCTTTATTTAAAGTCATAGAGCTCGACTTTCTTACATACCTTCTCATTGTCGCGAAGCCATGGTCCTTCATGTAAGATTTGAAGATGTCCATGCAGCTCTTGATCCACTCTCCATGCTTGACACGATCATTTTACTTGATGAGAGGCTTGCCCGATCTTTGGGGCATAGCTTTTCTCCTCTTCATTCAAACTTCATGCCCTACATGGTTAGTGAAACTCGGGTTTTCTCCCGAACTTTGCTCTTTTAAAGTCATTAGCTTGACCAAGCACAAAGCAAGTCCAAGATTTGCAAGTTCTAAAGAAAACATGCGCAACCATAACCACGATTTAAATTGGAAGAACAAAGCATGTTGTGATTAAAAGTAGCATAAGCTTCTTGCTCAGCGCTAAGGCTCTCATTAGGCATGGGTTCATTAGGCAAGTACTCCCTCCGTCCCGCAAAGAGTGTCCACTTTGACTTTTCTCAGTCAAACTAGTTGAAGTTTGACTAAGTTTATAATGAAAAATATAAATATTTATAACACTAAATAGGTATGCTATGAAAATATATTTCATAATGAATTTAATAAAACTTGTTAGACATCAAAATCATTGATATATTTTTTATATAAACTTAGTCAAACATAAGATGGTTTGACTGGAAAAAGTCAAAGTGGGCACTCTTTGCGGGACAGGGGAAGTAAATAACAAAGTTTAAGCACATCATAGCCTCTTTATTATTCTCAAGAAATTCTAGCCTATCAACATGATCATCAAGGGTGCAAGGCATAGAATCGAATCATACTTTTGGATGGCCAACAAAATATAAAAGGGACATTATCATCACCAAAAGTATCTTGAGAGGTTAATGTGTACCTTAGCCTTCGAGCTTTTCATCGTGAGTGGTCCTCCGGAGTTGAAAGTGAACAATCCTTGATGATCGAAGGTGGCTCGCGTAGACTTTTTCTCAAATCCTCCCTTCGTGCCACATGTTGTCAAGGTTGCTTTGTGTAGGATCACTCCTCTTAACTTGTGGGCTCACACATCTTGGTTGTGAAAATGTAGCTCCATGATCCTTCGTGTGAGACCCCAAAACATCCGCGCCATTGGATGTCGTCCTTTGTGTGTAATCCTTCGTGATTTGCTCCAAGCATCTTCTTGCGCCAGATGTCGCCAACTTGTGCCTTCATGTGCCAATGCTCCAGGGGTCTTTGTTTTGTTCCAAGCCTCTGAATTTCTTCATGTGTGGTCTAATAGAAGCATTCCCCAAGCTCTTCTTTATTGTTGTTATCCTCATCTCCACTCTCTTGTTCCCATCGCGTTGCTGCTGCCTCTTCTTTGGATTTCCCCCTCTATACATAACAGAACATATACCAAAATATAATTCTATTGAAAATTTTATAAAATTACCTTTCCAACGGGTACTCATCCATCTTAATCAGAGTCCAAATGAGGGAGTTATGGCTGTTTCACTTCAGCTTTGCTTGCTGTCCAGAAATTTTCAGGATGTGCAATCATCGGTGATTCGGCCATATCCGCTTGTAGGAACCTCCGATCCATTTGATACTTGACTCGTTGGAAGCGTAACTTCGTGGGGCTTCTAAATATGCAAAGATATCATGTTGTTCTTCCCATGGGGCTGTGCAAAACTTGATGCGAACAAAAACTTCGAAGATGTTGAAGAGCTTGATCTTGTGATCTCGGAGGCATCAATTGCTCCCAATACCTATTGCTTGATCAAACAAATCTCCACAAAACATTAGTCTTAAAAACTTAATTGACATGTTGACTTACCTTGTTCACGTGCTCTTGTGTAGGGTGTGGGCTCGATAGCGGATGATGGGCCACTAACCAAAGTTAGCACCTACCACTAAAGAGCAAATCTTGATGTTTGTTGAAAGTGAATCTTGTGTTGTTGAAGTGCGGGTGTAGAGAACTCCTCGAATGTCTTGTATCTAGCTTTTCACCTGCTTTCTAGCTTTTCACCTGCTTTCAAGGACACAAATAATAAAACAAGTGTGTATGCAACAATAAAAATTAGGGTTAGTCAAATAGAAAGGTAGATCACCCTAGGGTTCGAGTTGCCGATCCCCGGCAACGGCACCAGAAAAAGGGCTTGTTGACGGTTCAAAACCGTGTTGGAGTTCACCGCAAGTGTACGGGTGACTTGGTGCCTTTTTCACCAAGGAGGGTCCCCAAAGGTTTGTCAATCCAAGGATCGGAAGCAAACCGCTAAGGTTCTCTACCTTGTCTAGCCGAACTAACCTAACATTAAGCGTCGATTGCATATAAGGTAACCTTTAAAGATGTATGTGTGATGGCACAAGGTTGATCACATACACGAACATAGGCAAGGTAAAGCGCCTCCATGGGGACAACTAAGCCTATCGCCTTCTAGTTGTAGTTCCGACAAACGAGCAACAAATCATGCATCTCATCTAAAAGCATCCTTAAACTCCTACCTCCGGTCTACCTCCCGAAGACATCCGCTCGTTCGGGGGAAATCACCCTGTCACGATGCTCCCTTAATGAAGCGGGGATCCATGGGCGTGCCCGTACATGGACATGTCTACCAATCATGAAGGGTCAACATACTAGATCTAATCGCCATGATTACATAAAGCATGCTATGTAGTCTAAACTAGCATTAGACTAAGGATCAAATCATATTCATGATAGGTAGAAAGTAAAGACGGAGACATGGAATCGCTTAAAGATCGGAAAACATTATTGTAATTGCTCACATAATAATAGATGTGTTTGGGCCACCACCACCGAGTACATACCATTGATGACCTCAACTAGCTCCGGAACTCCACCATGGCACAACCACACAGGGCGGCCATGGCGGCTAGGGTTGGCCTAGGCCATCCCCTAGACAACTTTGAGGACTCCGCCGCTATCATCTCCCTCTGGTGTTCACTTCTAGGTTTTGCCGAGTTCTGATGAATGGATGTGGCGGCCGTCGGAGGCAGGGGGTATAAATGAGCCGAGGAGCGTGTAGGTCAAAGGGGAGGCCGAACCGGGCCCGAAACCCCCTAGGCCGGTCGGCATGGAACGGCTGGCCCAGGCCCTTTTCGGCTCGGTTCGGGCCCATCTTTCTCCATGATGCTTCTCGCACTTTCTTGAATTTTTGCCGAAGTCCATGTGGGTCCTTGACGTCGTTTTCCCCACGGTTTAAATAAGGGTGCTTGGCGCGCAAACTCCCGCATCTTCCGTTCGGGTCCACGGAGTTTCACAACTTCATGCTTCGGTCCTCGGGTCATTTGGAGTCATGTTCACTTCGTGTCTTGACTTGTGCTGGGCTTCGTGATCTTCTCACAAAGTGCTCGGTGAACTCTACCCGAAAGTCCTCATTTAGGCGCTTAAATCCTACATAAACAACATACTCCAAAAACCACATGCAAGTGTGAACTTGTTACATCATTAGTATGCCTAGTGGTGGGTTAGTTATAAATCAAAGCTCGGACCAAAGTATAACAAGTGCTCTTGGTTGACGGAAATCGACCGTCTACAGTGATTCCTTGTGAGAAAGAGCAAATCTAATCACTCTCTTGTGTTCTTAAGCACTTGGTGAAACCCTAACTTACTTGGTCGATCTTTTACTCTTGGAGTTTTGCTCCTAGATGGCTAGAGGTTACTTGGGAGCTTCCAAGCTTTCTGTGGCAGCCCTAAGTTGTTTGTATTATCCTTTGTGACTAGTAGAACACTCCACCTATTACTTTGGTGATAGCTGTGAGAGAGGAGAGAATTGAAAGAGATCCCAAAGCCTTTGTGGCTTACCTCAACAAAGTGGACGTAGGCTAGTCTTTGTGGCGAGCCAAACCACGGGTTAAATCAGTGTCTCTTGTGCTTTACCTTTCATATATGTCTTGTTTGCTTGTGCTTTGTTCCTAGCTTCTAGATCTATTAGGGTCTGCTCTAGATCTAATAGTTCCTTGTGCTCTAAGGTTGATTAGGTGTTTGTCCTTCAAATTCATAGCTAGATTTACTGTCTCTTACTCCTGCTCTTGGCTATTGGCTAATCATCTTGTGCAGATTCGAATTTCAGAAGCTCCAGGAAAATTCTCTGTTCAATGAATTTTCTTGGAGGTTCCGAGAAATTCCCGGAGGTTCCGAATTCTGAAAGTGTTTTGGCAAGAAAAGTTTGAATTTGTTTTGTAGGCCTATTCACCCCCCCTCTAGACCACTTGCATTGATCCTTTCAGTCCCACGTGGTCTTCAGCTTGCGCCGCCCTATCCTATGGACAAGGGTTTCGCACGTGGTTCTGTCCTAGAATGTCGTGATGACCTGGTTGTCGGCCGTATTGGGGAGCTCAGCGCAGCATTTGGAGAAGCGGTGGATGTAGTCGTGGGGACTCTTGCCCTTCTTCTGCTGGCAGTGGCGCAGCTCGCAAGCATTGTCGGGTCGGGCGTAGGTACCTTGAAAGTGGCTGATGAAGGCATCTCAAAGCTGAGCCCAGCTGTTGATTCTCCCGCGGGGGAGGTGCTTGAGCCAGGTTCGCGCCAAGTCCGCGCGGTAGAGCAGAATGCTCTTAATGATGAAGAGGTCATCACTCGCCCCACTGTTGTGGCAAGCGAGGCGGTAATCCTCGAGCCACACGCTCGGGTTGGTCTCACCGTTGTAATTGGCCACCGTGGTTGGGGCCCGGCAGCGTGCAAGGGGAATGGCAGCGAGGATGCTCAGATCGAAGGCCCGCGGACCCCGGGGGTCAGGCATCAGCCTCTGGTCTTCATCGCTATTGTAGTGACCTCCACGTCTCCGTCTATACTCCCTGCGTGTCTGGTGCTCGCTGCCGAAGTCGTTGTCGGCTGCAACCCTTCTGCATGTGCGGATGGTGTCCCGCGTGTCGCGGTTGGGCCTAAGTTGCCGCTTGACTGGCGTGCGATCATCCTCGCTGCGGCTCTGCCGTCTCAACGGAAGAGACGACCCGCGGTGAATGGACTGCTCGGGGGGCGTGTGTCCGCAAAACCCGGTGTCATGATGCCAAGGTCTCCGCTTGCTGAACAGCTGCCACCTCGAGAAGGTCTTGGAGGTGTTGACGAACCCTCTTATCCTCAGGCGTGACTGACTCCGGACAAGTCTGGAGGAGGACAGTTGTCGCGGCGAGTTTCTGTGAGGCCCGCTTGGCAACAGGCGTCCTATAGACGATATCGTGGCCGTCACCATTAAGGCGACAGCGCACCTCCCGTGCACATTTGCTGCGGGGTAGCGTCATCCCCGAGCTCCTGGTGGAGCTTCCCCGCTCCTCCTCAAGCTCCTTCTAAGCTTCGTCCAGCTCATCCAAGCAAGCGCCGCCGATCGCTGGCATTCTCACCTTGCGAGGCCGGACTGTCAGTGCTGTTTGGCGGGGTCGGGCTACGAGAGTCGCCCCCCGTCGAGCTTTCCCCGGAGTTGGCGGAGTGGACTGCGCCGTCGTGTTGCATGCAGATGAAGCATTCGCGTGTCGGATCGTAGAGCTTTGCCAACCGCCTTGCGGGCAGCATCTTGTCGTCCTGCTCCCCCTCGACGAACGCATCCACCGGAGCTGAGACAGAACCTATTCCTACAGTGGGGACTTGATCCCCTCCGCAGGGCAGCCAGGTCTGTCCCTCAGGATACAAGGCGTCATAGCAGATATTGAACTCATCGCAGGGCAGCAACTCGTCATCCTTCATGCGAAAAGCGAGAACAACGGTGGAGTACACCATGAGGCAGAAGTGCTCCTGGGACGGTGCGGGCCCTAGGCTGACCGCCATGTTGTGGCTGATCTTGTCTAGGACCCGGTTGGTGATGTATTTCACCGGTCGTGGCTCCTTAGGCTGCTCGACCTGAGTAACCACGACGGCGTCGAGCTGGGGGCACGTGAAGACGGCCCCAGCCGGAGACTCTACTAGTCTGTCATAGACGAACTCTAGCGAGCTGAAGCGCAGCACGGTGCCTAGCACCAAGTCAGCACCATGATTGGCCATCCAGACCTTGAGGATGTCGTGACACATGAAGTGCCCCTACCTGGCGCGCCAACTGTCGGAGTTTGATACCGCCGTCAAGTAAATTTGTATGGTTCGTGCGTCGAATCCGGATGGTTGGGACAAGAGACACAAGGGTCATACTGGTTCGACCACCCCGGGGGTCCCTACTCCCAGTTCGAGAATGTGTTCTTATTGCCCAGGGGGCTTGTAGTTGGGGTTACAAGCTTAGGTCGAGAGAGGGACTTGTTCCCAAGTCTCAACCATGGTGTTCGTGGTTGTGAGCTTGCATCAGTGCTTCGCTCACTATGAGTGTGTGTGTGTGTGTGTGTGTGTGTGTGTGTGTGTGTGTGTGTGTGTGTGTGTGTGTGTGTGTGTGTGTGTGTGTGTGTGTGTGTGTGTGTGTGTGTGTGTGTGTGTGTGTGTGTGTGTGTGTGTGTGTGTGTGTGTGTGTGTGTGTGTGTGTGATCGCGTTTCAATTCTGTTGTCCCCGGTCGTGTGTACTCTGTTCCTCCTTTTATAGTCTCAAGGAGGCAGATTTACAAGGGTAAAAAGGGGAGAAAAAGTTTTGCTACAACACCGCAATAGAGCCAGAACAATGTTACGGTGCACGCCTTCGCCCTGGATTGGCGTCATACATGGGAGGCTACGATAGCCCACCACTAGGGCGACTGGCTCCAAGCTATGACTTCTGTTCATCTGCTAGGTCGAGTGCCCTCCGTCGAGTGCTCGACCTAGCTGCTGGTGGCGCTCGGTCGAGGCGCGCTGGTCGATGGCGTATCCATGAAGGATTCGTGCCGTCCTTTATTACTGTCGAGCCCTTATGTGACGGGACGTCCTCGCGGCGCCCCCCCCACGCAAAGGGCAGGAAAGCCCATCATTACCTGACAGCAGGGGTGCGCCAGTCATGTGACCCCTGCTGCGGCTGCGAACGGCTAAGGCACCGCTCTTCCCACGTTGCGGTGTCCCTCGGTGGGCCCCGCGGACGCTCGCCTTGGAGATGGAATCCTTAGGTCGTGCGAGGCATAGTTTTAGGTCGGGGACAGCCGTTAGGTCGTGATGGCTCCTTAGGTCGGAGACGGAGCTCTAGATCGTGCGAAACGCCAGCGTGACAGTGGCGACTTCCAGACGTCCAACTCGAGTTGGGACTTGGGCCGGTCTTCTTCGTCTTGATGATGGGCCCTGATTGTTGTGGGTCGTCCTTGTCTTGTTAATGATGGGATCAAGGGCTGACTTGGTCAACCCCGGTTCTATCCCCTCATCAACTACACACTCATATGCATCCATATCCAGTTTTCATTATACTCATATTATACTACACCGAGTGTAAATTGCCTTTTTCAGACTTTAAATGTATCCAAATTAAAAACTTTTTGAGATCTGAAAGTTTCATGTTGAGACTTTCTCCATTCGAGTCGTTTACAAAATTTGAATTTCAAATTTAAAAGATTAAATCCAAGTTTTTTGTTGACAATATGATTTCAAATAAAAAAGTTGTAAACTACGAAGTTTCATAACTTTTCAATAGCTACAACTTTTATTTAGAATGTTTCTCCATTCGAGGTCATTTGAAAAATTCAAAATTTCAAATTCGAGAAATTTCTGACATACTTTTTGTTGACGAAAGTAATTCAAATTATAAATGGTTCAACTACAAAGTTCTTTAACTTCTGAATATGGACAACTTTTATTTTGGTCATTTGCTCATCCGGTATAATGGTAGTAACATTCTTCACAAATCTTATATACCTCTCATATAGTTTCATGAAACTATATAAGAGATATAGGTTTTGCAAACAATCTCATAGTACTTAAATGGATATTTTGAAATATTAAACAATCTCAATGAAAAACTTGTCAACTACAAAGTTTTAGATCTCGTCGAGCTATACAATTTTGATATAATGTTTGACTTCATCCGAGATCATATAAAGAAGTTATGAATTTTTTTGCACGAGACCATTTGCAGGAACAGGTGATGTCATCACCAGCACCTAGAAATCCATTTCTAGATGCGTGTGACATCATCACCCGCGTCAGAAAATGATTTTCAGGTGCGGGTGAGGCCATCACCCGCACCTAGAAATGAGAATATTTCCAAGAGCGGGTCATGGCGTCACCCACACCTGAAAATGATTTCCAAGTGCGGGTGATGAAGTCACCCGCTCCCAAAAATGATTTCTAGGTGTGGGTCTAGCTGCTACAACGCCGCGTGTTTTTCTTAGATCGGGCGGCAAAACCGTCCGCTCCTGGAAAAAATGAGGCATTCTTACAAATGTTTTCTGTAGTAGTGGGTTACAGCAATAAACAGATGAACGAATGGTGGAAATAAGCTGTCAAGGCCTTGTCCATGGGCGATTTTGTGCCATTTCAGCTTGAGAAGGCCGTGGGCGTGTTCGGTAGCCCGGCTCACTTGTGAGCCAGGCCCATGCGGTGCACAGAGGGGCGTTTGGTGGCCTAGATGGCCTATGGAGCCTGGTTCGGTGGGTGCAAAAGAGGCCCCGAGCCTGCATCCCAGAAAACGCACCGAGGGGTCGTTCCTCGCGAGCCAGGCCCGTGCGCTTCGCTAGGGCGACCTCCGGTCAGTTTTTCCACCTCTCTTTCAGCACCGCCCCTTCGCAGGAGACACTGCGGTCATAGCATTCCTCACTGCGGCAGCCACCGCCCGCGCCCCTCCCCACCACCGGCCGCCGACGACCACGCTCGCTGCTTCCTTCCTACCGTCGGCGAACCCCCTCCCCACCACCGGTGGTCGGTGCCAGCAATGCGAAGCGAAGGATACATGCGTTGGGCTTGGCCGGCGCAACGGATCTGCGGATGCCTGGACTGGTCGATCGAGCCGCAGCGGATTCGCAGTCGCCGGCGGATGCGGAGCCAGCGGAGCCGTAGTGGCGGCCTCGGGTGCGGACGCCGCGACCAACGGTGTGCGTGGACGCGAGGCCCACAGACGCCAGGACCAGTGCCGGCCCTAGGATTCTGAGGGCCCCTAGCGAATTTGTCGCGATGGCCCTCTAGACTATGCATAAAATTCATAATATATATGAGCTGATTTACTTATAAAGTGAAAGAAAAACCAATAATATATTCTTATTAGTATATAAATAGTTAATTTTGGTTGAAAAAATGAAAAAAGGATAAAAGATACCTAGAGCCTGGGCATGAACTGGAACAACTGATCACCTCATCAGTGATCGCATTCGCAAGAAGCCAAGAAGCAAAAAAACCAAGATCATGTCGTCGTCGGAGGCATGGAGCCCTTGCGAGTTAGTGACTCATTGTGTGCCCATGCGTATGTGTTGGCATGTCATGAACTTCTGAATCACGATCAAAGTGTGTGCTTTGCGGCTCCTCACTCCGCTCTATTTGAGGGCCACGATGAAAGGAACCCAGGAAAGAAAGCTAGAAATGCCGTCTTATCATCATTTTGCTAATGCCTAATGGACTATAAGGCATGAGAGTTTGTATACGTGGGCTTGGGCCCCTCCCCAGCATGGGCCCTCGGCCGTCGCACACCTTGCCACCCCTATAGGACCGGCACTGGCCGGGACGGCCTCCGACGCGGATGTGGAAGGTGGGGCTGCGTGTCGGCGAGGAGATGGCGTGGCAGGCGGCGAACGGTGGCGGCGGCCAGCGCACAGCAGCCGCGAGCACGTGCGACAGCCGGCACGCGGCGCTGGTGTGCGGCCGGTGCTCTCCACCGGCACGCGGCGGGCCTCCGACGCGGCAGATGTGGGAGGAGGAGCAGCGGCACCGGTGGAGGTGACGAGGTGGAGGGGGAGGGAGTGGTAAAGATACCCTTGGCCCATGTGTAAGGTTTTCCTACTAATTCAACCAGCCCACCGAACAAAATCTAAGCTTAACCAGCATCATGGGATGCAGCAGAATTACCGAACAACTTCTAAGCAACCCAAGAACATATGACCCGTTTGGCTCCGGCTTGACTCACGACGAGCCTGGCTGAGCCGGGCCTGTCTAGCGAACACGCCCCGTGTGTTTTGCTTCCATCAAGAAAGGTACTCGGCTATTCTAAAAAAAAAGGTACTCGGCCAGTCCAGTTGGGCCACGCCCTGAAGAGGACTGGCCGGAGAAATGATGAGATCGCAACGTTGCATTGCATCGGTGACAAGAACTTTCGATTGGCGGAGATCAAGGAAGAGACCAATATACCTCCCTTGCAGGAGAAAAATGTCTGACAAACGAAACTAAACGTCCGGCTGATGCATCCACAAAGTCTGGCTAGGAGGGCAAATTAACACATAAAAGAACTCTTACAGTATATTTATATGTAGTGATAATTCATTAGTCTATATTTCTTTCTTCTCGTACAACATCACAGGTCGATTAGATTTTTGGGTAGAATCTGATAACCTAGGTTTGAGTTTTCAACTTAACATGATGCTTGTACTTTTTTTAATCGCAATACAAGGGGAGGCTCTACACGCACGCACTAGGAACAACATATTTGATCACTTCAGTGCAGCACACACATAAAACCATAGAGGTTGGGCTGCTAAATCTTAAAAAAATGAGGATGGGCAGCAGGACCGGGCACCCTGTTCGTCTGGCTGACGACTGGTGACTGGTGCTGATTTGTTCTGAGAGAAAAATACCGCTGACTGGTAGCTGGTGGCTGATTTGTTCTGAGAGAAAAGTACCGCTTGCTGGTCACTATGTAAGAACCCAAGAAAGAAGACGCCATCTTTAGAGACGCGGTTTAGAAACGTGTCTCCAATGTCACAAAGGAGACGCTTGTTAACTACCCACGTCTCCAACAAATCTGCTGAAAACGGGGGTGGTTGACAAGCGTCTTCTATGCAGAATTAAGGAGACGCGTTCTAGAAACAAGCGTCTCCTTTCAAGTAAACCACAAAGAAGACGCGGTTTTCAACACAAGCGTCTCTTTTTTTTAAAGGGAATGAGACGCGGTTTGAGGAAAACGCGTCTCTGTTGTTTGTGCACAACTGGAGACTCTGTTTGAGGCAACGCGTCTCTTTTGTGTACACAATAGGAGACCCTCTTTTAGGAACACGCATCTCATATGAGTCTAGGGAATTGGAGACCCTTCTTCAACAAACGAGTCTCTTTTGCTTCACAATAAAGGAGACGTTTTTGTATAAAACGCGTCTCATATGACGGAACCTTGCAATACTTGGACAGTGGCATGCCACGTCGACACAAACCATTGCCACACACTACCGCCTCTGGGTCTCGGCCTGTGCAGAGCCGCCGATCGCCGGCCACCGCGCGCCATCATCGTCTCGCCGGGGGCGCGCGCGTGCTGCAGCAGGCCACACCACGTGCGCGCCACCCCGCGTGTGCGCAGGCGGGGGCAGCGCAGCTCCCCTGCGCTTCCGCCTGCGTGCCGCTGCGCGCCGGCCGGCCGGCCGCGCGCCCCGGCGCTTCCTGCTGCAGCGCGCCGGCAGGCTTGGCTGGGCGCGCCGCCCCGGCGCTTCCTGCGTACGCGCGCGCACTCCTAGCAGGGCGCGCTCTGCCGGCATGCAGCTCGCGCGCGCGTGCTCTGCTTGATCTGCTCCCAGCAGGTGTAACACCCTAAAATTCCATCACCAAATAAATATAAGCAACATGGTGTTTTAGTTTTTGTTTTCTAAGGAAATAATAATTTATAAAATAAATTATGCTCTAAAGTATTTAAATATCATTTTGGATAATTTTAGAAACAATAAGTGCTTGTGCATCATATTTTGAAATGCATGGCTTATGTTTGCTTGTGTGAAGTTTTAAAAGTTTTTAAAATGATTTGAAAATTTTGAAAAGTGTTTGAAGTGTTTAAAGTTTGAAAAGAGTTTAATTTGAAAAAAGGTTTTGAAAAAAAAGAGAAAACCTAAACCTCTCCCCTCTCCCTTTTCAGCCCACCCCGACCCAGCTCTCTCCCGGCCCATCTCTCTTTCCCTCTCCCTTTTCCTTTTCCGCACAGGCCGCCAGCCCAACTCCTTCTTCCGGCCCAGCGTGCCCCGCACGGCCCGCTCCGCTTCTCCTTCCCCCTCTCTCTCGCTGACCGGCCGGGCCCGCTTGCCAGGTCCATCCCCTTTCTCCAGCCGGCCTCCTCTCCACCCCTGTTTCGCCCGTAACCACCGCCGCCGGCCGTTTCCTCCGCCTCCCGTGCCGCTCCTCATTCAATCCCCCTCTTTAAGGCGCAGTGGAGAGCCGACCGCCATCCCCCCTTAATTTTCCGTCCGTTTCCCCTTCGGTTACTCCTCTCTCTCCCTTGATTTCGAATCGAAACCGCCGGTGCCCGCCACGGCCATTGATGGCCATTTCCCCCCTCCCGGCCGCCGCTCTCTCCGCTCTGGCCGCCGCTTCCCTCTCCCTCCCCCTCTTTATAAACTCGTGATCGAGCCCTGTCTCACCCTTTCCTTCCCCTTCCGCACTCGTACACGCCCCGCACCTCTCCTCCCTCGCGCACGCGCCATCGCCGGCGTCCCCGAAGCCCTCGACGCTGGAGACCCCTCCTGGATCTTCCTCTCTTCTCCCTCATCGCGTGCGTCGTCGTCCCGGAGTCCCGCCGCATCCGGAGCATCTTCTTCCCCGCACACGCGCGCGCCGTCGCAAGGAATTTCCGCCACCGGGCCATTGCCGGCCGCCGAAGCTTCTTGCCGTCGGTGAAGTGCCCTGGACCCTCCCATCTTATTCCTTCTTCGCGCCCGATGCTCAATCGAGCTTCAATTTGATTCGCAGGGACTCCTTCCACGCCGTTCGAACGCTGTCGCCGTCGCCTTCAAGTTCCGGCCGCCGGCGTCGATCTCTCCCGTCCTTGCATCCCCGTCGCCCAAGCCGTCACCAACTCGCCTACGTGTGGTGAGCGAACCCTCCCCACCCTTTCTTCTTTTCTTTCCCGAGCCGCAACACCCACCGCCGCTTGCCGGTTGACCGCCGTCCGCCCCCATGGACGCGACGCCTCGGTCGACGCCCGATTTACCACCACAAGCTCCCAGTTAGCTTCCCCATCTTCTTAGCTTCGCGTAGGATCAAACCGCGTCCAAATCCGAGCCTCCTAGCTCGTTTTCAAGTAGCGCCGACGACCCCGCTGCCGCGCGCCGCCGTGCGCCGCCCGCCTCCGGCGCGCCCGCCGCCGCCTGGCCGCTTGCATGCGTCGGTCACCGTTGGATCAAGCACGGGCAGCCCTGATTAAATGAAGGCGTACCCCTTCGATCGGTCCACCGTGGACCCATGGACCAGGTCCACCGCCGGTCCACGGCCGCGTCAGCCGTCCATCGCGAAACCGACGGTCCGGATCCGCCCGGCCCCCGAGTCAAAAGGACTCCTTACCGGTCAACAGTGACCATTTTGTTAAAGAGCCCCTGTTCTTTTCAGATATCACAGAAAGACCCTTCCACCTTATAAAATCCTTTCAACCAGGTCCAGGTTTTCTCGTTTTAGCCCCTAAACTCTCTGGTTTTTCCCACTAGAGGTCCAATCTTGTCTTTTTGCGCTATAGACCTTCGGTTTATATGCATAATCATGTTTTAGCCCCTGGTTTCTTGCAGTTAAGCCCCTGGAAGCCCTGTTTCTTCACAGAAAAGCCCCTGAACCTTGTTTTGGCTGTATCTTTTGCGTTTTAGCTCCGTTTCCACCGTTTCAAGTTGCGTTAGGTTCATATCAACTCAAACTACGTGATAGGACCAATGATGAACATGTTCTTTGTTTTATAATTTATTTAAATATTAAATATGATTAAATCCTTATACACATGCTTTTCTAATTAAAATCTAATTAGAGTTCAACACGTGTTTTCATAAGAAAGATAATATGATTAATATCAATTAAATATTTCTTATAATTAAAAGCTAATTAGATATATACCTCGGTTTTCATAATCAAACTTAAATTGATTAATGTTTATGCAATTTGCTTCCTAAATAAAAGCAACATAGGCTATATCCCGATTTTTCTTAATTAAATGTTAATTTGATTAATATGAACATAAATGTGTTTTTGAATTATAATTTGATTAGTTTAACTCGAAATATAAAGATAAACGCCTAGATGCTTTTACATGCTTCTTTTAAATTAAATGTTTAATTTGCATAAATCATACTTGAATATTTACAAATAAAATTGGATTAAGTTTACATCGTCTTTTAAATATAAAATAACTTGCTTAATTATTAAATAGGGTATTTCTCTGAAATAACCTATGCACATCTTTATTCAATTAAAATATACCAAGCACTAGCTAGCTCTTGTATGTGATCATCCAAACCTCCCGATAGTTCCGAGTGTTTTTGCGTTCGTGTTCCTAGAGCCAAACCTTGTTCTCTCTTTAAGATTTTCATGCTTGGTGTATTGTTTTGTTTATTGAATGTCTTTATGTGTGCTCGTAGATATCGTTCCAGTTTCAAGTGAGCAACCAGTTAAAGTGGATCAAGAGCAAGTTTTTGAAGAAGAACCCTAATGTTTAAGCAAGGAAGGCAAGTGGACTTCTCCCTCTGCATATTCCTCTTTGTCCTAGATAATTGCATGTTAACTAAAGTTTACACTTAAATGTTGTTATGCATAAATTTGATGGGAAAATCACCTTTTTAAGGACATGACTAGATTTTACCCCTTTACCTTGGACAACCCTTTTAAATAAATGTTTTGGGTAGAAATGCTTAGTTGCTATACCTTGGGTTGGTTCAAATGAATCTTTTGCAATATGATGAATGTTGATCATGATAACTATGGTGAAGATGATGCTTATGGTTAATAACAAGATCATATGAATTAATCGAAACATGGAGAACCACCCAGGAAAACAGTGCAACCACAGTCCATATGGCTCTGGCTTAGCCAATTAATTAGGTGTATGATTGTACTGATGACCTTATCTGAAAGGAACACAGGGGGCTCAGGGTTGCAGGGGTATAGCCCGGTCCTCTTGGCCGCAGCCTTTGCTAAGGTGCTGTCCACTAGGGAGAGTTATGGTCCGCCCTGAGCTGTAACTGTCGTGGGTTGTTGGTGCTTTTGCATGTCTTTGTAAAGGCTTCGTAGCGTCCCTATGCAATCACACCTCGGAAGTGTGGTATGATGCTTGGCCAGCATCGCATGGTTGGGTTCAAAGTTCTTCGGAACTTTTACGTGAGCTGTGGTGAAAGTGTACAACCTCTGCAGAGTTAAAACTGATCGATCAGCCGTGCTCACGGTCAAGAGCGGCCTGGACCCTCACATGATAATCAAACATAAAGATGGAATTAAATCGTGGTTCTTGTGGTTATGAGATGAGATGCTTTCCTAAATGCTTAAGTGGGTTGGTATAAACTTACATCTAGTAAATAGGTGTTTGCTAATAAAATTTGACAAACATTAAAATGCTAACCACTGCAAAACCTTAGCCTATCCTTGATAGCCTTGCATCTTCCCCCACTTGCTGAGCTCCAACCATAAGTGTGTTCACCCTTGCTTACCCGCTGTTCAGAGGAGAACACTGGAGAAGAGTACTTCAGTGACTACGATGAGTTCTGAGGCTTGCGTGCCCCCAGTCATGTGCCTGTGGAAGCTGAAGACGGAGTTACTTCGTCTAGTTATCGTTTGTTCGTTTTAAAGACCTTCGAGTCTACCGTCTGAGTGTAATAAGAGATAATGTAATGGTTTAACTCTTATACATTTTTATTGCTGTTTATGATATTTCACTCATGACATCTATCATATGTGTGTAAACTTGATCCTGGCGCACATATGAGATGCATTTGGTTTTCTTTGGAAAATCAGGTGTGACAGCAGGGCGCGTGCTCTGCTCGATATCCTCCCAGCAGGAGGAGCTAGCTAGAGGAAGAAGCCAAGGTAATTTTGCATTTTTATGTGATCCATCAAGGAAGAAGCCAACAACTAGATCTGTTGCAAGCTCTGAAATTTTACCATTTTCTTGCATTTCTTGAAGGTGCTGGCCTCTTGGTGACTGTTGAAGGTCCCTTTTGCTGATTGTTGAAGGTCCCTCTTGCATTGCACATGTCAATTCGATCCAAGGTGCCAATTGGATCCATTTTCTTTCATGTCATCATGTGATAAGTATTTACTTAGATATTTATTATTTTCTTCTATGATTGTGTAGATAGAGGATCGAGGTTGGATGTACCTCAACAGGAGCTCCAGTGATTATTTATCGAGTCTGAAGTTATTCATCAAGGCAGCCGAAGCGGACAAGTTGAATAAGAGCAAGCCTGCTATTTGTTGCCCATGTGTTGATTGTAAGAATGTCACCAAGTTTGCTAGCTCAATGGACGTTTATGCTCATCTTATCATCCGGGGTTTCATGGATGACTACTATTGCTGGAACATGCATGGCGAGGGTGGACTCAATGACCGAGACCTGCAGGCCGGGCATATGGATCAACATAGCTCTAAACATGATCAGAACACTGGTGAGGATGGTGATAGTGGGGATGGTGATGAAGGACCTACTAACACTCAGGGATGTGAAGCAAACTGGGACAGTCAGACTACAGGCCATGATCTCTCTGAAGATGAGCTGAATGATCTTGGTGACAATTATGATAGCATTACAGACAAAATGGAGCAGATGGTGCGTGATGCACTCGGGTATGCTGGGTATGATAGTGAAGAATTGGAGAAACTAAGAAAGCTGGTGGCAGATATGAAGACCCCGCTCTATCCAGGCTGCAAGGGAAAATGGACAAAGCTATTCACATCACTCAAGCTCCTCCAGCTAAAGGCCACTCATCATATGACGGATCGCGGGTTCAAAGCAATGTTGGATCTGATAAGAGACATGCTTCCGGAGATGAATGAGATACCCATGACCACCTACGAGGCGAAGCAAAATGTTTGCCCTTTGGGACTTGAGGTGGAAAGAATACATGCATGTAAAAATGATTGTGTCTTGTTCCGTGGTGATGATTATAAAGATTTGACAGAATGTCCAGAGTGTGGCTTTCCTCGGTACAAACGTAGATTTGATGGTGGTGATGAAAAGAGGAAACATGGAGCTCCCTACAAGGTGGCATGGTATTTCCCAATAACACAACGCCTGAGGCGTTTGTTTGCCACAAGCAAAGATGCACAACTATTGCGCTGGCATGCTGCGCCTGAGGGGCGCAAGAAGGATGATTTCATAAGGCATCCAGCAGATGGGGCCCAATGGCACATCATTGATTTCAAGAATGAAGATTTTGGGAAAGAAGCAAGAAACCTTCGGTTTGCACTTAGCACAGATGGGATGAACCCCTTTGGTCACATGAGTAACTCCCACAGCGTGTGGCCAGTGTTGTTATCTATATACAATCTTCCGCCTTGGTTTTGCAATAAGAGAAAATACATGATGATGTCAATTCTTATCTCAGGTCCACAACAGCCCGGGATAAACATCGATGTCTACCTAGGACCACTGGTGGATGATATGAAGAAACTGTGGTTAGAGGGCATTGAAGTCTACGATGGGTTCAAGAAGGAACCATTCAGACTACATGGTATGATCTTATGCACAGTCACTGATATACCTGGTGGTCGTTCGGTGTCTGGACAATGTAAAGGGGAAAAGGACTGCATGCACTGCTTAGATGACACTGAGACCATTTGGCTTAACCACTCCAAGAAGCGAGTGTATGTCAGGCACCAGCGTTTCCTTCCTCAGTCCCATCCCTACCGACACATGAAACACCAATTTGATGGTACAAGGGAGACAGGAGACCCCCCAAGGCATTTTGACGGGGCACATGTCTACAATCAGGTGAAGGATCACCCTGCTGCCCATGGGAAGAAAAAAGGGAAGAAAAGTGCCCTTAGAAAGCAAAAACGAAATCAAGAACAAGAACAAAATCAAGAACAACAAGAAGATGATCCAGCTCCTCCAAATCTGAAGTATTGGAAAAATTATCAAACCTTTGGGAGCTGCCTTACTGGAAAGATTTAGATGTTCGCCACAGCATCGATGACATGCATGTGAAAAAGAATTTCTGTGGTAGTTTACTCGGTACACTCATGAGCGAGAAGCACAAAACCAAGGACCATGAAAATGCTCGAGCAGACTTGGGAGATTTGGGCATAAGACCTGAGCTTCGTCCCAAAGCCACAAGTACAAAGCTTCCTGAATCTGCCATAAATCTAACCAAGAAAGAGAAGCAGGAACTATGTGAGTTTTTTCGTAGTGTGAAAGTTCCTTCCGGGTATTCATCAAATGTCAGAAAACTTGTCCATGCAACAGAGCAGAAATTCCTCCCAATGAAGGCTCATGATTGTGATCTCATACTCACAACTATGCTTGCTGTTGGTATACGAAACATATAACCCGAGAAAGTACGCATGGCTATCATGAGCATGTGCTTTTTCTTCAATGCGATCTCTCAAAAGGTGATTGATGAGACAAAACTTGATGATATCGAAAAAAATTGTTCGACACAATTTGCCTCTTTGAGGCATATTTCCCACCATCATTTTTTGATGTATCTGTGCATTTGGTTGCTCACCTGATTAAGGAGATCAGGTACCTTGGGCCATTGTTCCTACATCACATGTACCCTTACGAGAGATTCATGAGCACCTTAAACAAGTATTCAAAAGAGTCAGATTCATCCTGAGGGAAGCATGGTTGAGGGGTACTCTTGTGAGGAGGTGGTTGATTGGTGCCTCAACTTCATTGACCCTGGAAATCCAATTGGCATCGCAAGGTCTCGCCATGACGGAAGGTTAGCAGGGATAGGGTTCCTTGGAGAGAAAACATTCAATCTTGAGTGAATTCATACAGATAGGCTCATTTCCTTGTGTTGCAACACACATTGAAAGTGTCCCCATACATTGAAGAGCATAAAGGGCACCTGCGTCAAGGTAACCCTGATCGGAGTGAGCCTTGGATAGATAGGGCACATATGAATGGATTCAACGTCTGGCTTAGAAACCGAGTACGATCTTCTGCCAATTTCGCAGATAATGATGATATTAGATGTTTGGCGGATGGTCCTCTGTTCACAGCTACTAGCTATCAAGGGTATGACATAAATGGGTACACATTCTATACGAATGCCCAAGACAAGAAAAGCACATACCAAGTTAGGGTTTGACCTCCCCCCACTCCCACTCGCGCAGCCTCCCTCGCCCCCACTCCCACTTGTGCAGCCTCCCCTCGACCGCGCTGTCCTCCCCCTCGACCGCGTCGTCCTCCCCCGTGCTGTCGGCCCTCCCCTCGACCGCTCCGTCCTCCCCCGTGCTGTCAGCCCCCCCTCGACCTCGTTGCCCTCACCGTCCTCCCCCGTGCCGCACTCCTTCCACTCGCCACGACGCACGCCACCCCGAAGGAGTAGATCCGCCACGAGGACGAGGAGTAGATCCGACCTCGACACGAACACGAGGAGTAGGAGGAGGGATTCGGCGACGCGAACACGAGGATGAGGACGTGGAGGCAAGGAGAGGCAATGATGACAAGGAGGTTAGCTTTTGTCCCCACTATTCTTATGGTATTGTGCTCGGATTGGGGGTGATCTCGCCTTCGCATGTGCTGATCTGCTTCATGGCTTCATTTGGTTCTAGTTAGTTAGGGTAGCACGCGTCTGGATTTGGTTCCATCTGTTGAAACCATGGATTCGTTAGTTAGGGTAGCACGCATCTGGATTTGGTTCCATCTGTTGAAAGCATGGATTCATTAGTTAGGTAGCACACGTCTACTATGTTGTGTTGATGTATACACTTATTCCATAAAAGTAAGCATCTATATATCTTCTAGCCTCAGAACATAAGATGTGTAAATCTTGCTGAAGCTTTATGGAAGCTGTGGGCTAATATTGTTTTCTTTAACTCCATTGTATTAGTAATTCTAAAGATAGTGCAAATGTTTTGTTTGAACTGGCAGCATACAAGTTTTTCTTAGCTCTATCTGGACATTCTTTTCTGTCTTGTATAACTCTGCTTCATGTTTCACTGAATGCATACTTGACTTTTGGGCCTGAAATTGGCATTATCGTGAATAGCAGTAACCCGAAAAAGCTCTAGATCCTAGTTGCATTGGCATTACTATTTACCTAGTGCACTAATTGTTTGCTTAACATTCATATTTATTTACATGCAGGTTTAGAGAGATTGATCATGTGCCTCCATATCTAGGTTCAGAGAGGTAGGTGATTTGTAGTCCAGATGTAACTTCTATGCTTTTCTATGTGCATATGAACTGAGCCTAATGATCAGATGAATCGTGTAAGCAGAGCCAACAAAAATCCACCAGAGTGGTTTGTGCATGGCGATTTTGTTTTGTATCGCTAGTGCCCTGTAATGCCCGGCGTGGTGGCACTACACGATTCACTCAATCATCAGGCTCAGTTGTTGGTATCGGTAGATCATAGTTTTTCTTAATGCATAGCCAACAAAAACTGATATTTTGCTCTTATTGCATGTACTTGTTGATGTTATGTCCAAGTTGAACAGCTGCCTCGTTGTTGGGACCCTGCTAGTCAAACTCTACCTCTAAAATGGTAGGTTGCATAGCCTGAACTTATTTTTTGTTTCTGAATCTGAACTATATGCATGGTTAATGTAAATTTTGCTTATAACTGTCATGATCTGAACTATATACTTTTAATTGTCTAAATTTTCATGCAACACTCATAATCCCTTGTCAATTGACAGGTGTCATCCAGCGAGGACATGGACTGGGATGCACAGACTGAACATGAGGGTTGTGATGATACTGATCAAGAAGAGCCGCAGCAGGATGGTTCTGCATGGCGAGTCAAAAAGCAAAGGACATTCACAAAATGGCCAAGGGACAAAATGATAGTGACTGAGGTAGAGGATGGGGGGATGCCCAAACCTCAGAAACAAAAATGCAGGTTCAGGATGCTTTGTGGTCTCATTGTTAGACAGAAGCTCTCTTTAGTTATGCCAGGAATCAAATCTCTAAGCCATCAGCAGAAATGGAGCTTGTTTGATGACCATGTGCAGAAGCATTTGGAGTTCCAGCCAGAGACGAAGCCTGCAGCGTTCAAGCTTTTCATGAAGATGACAACCAAGGCACAGAGAACATTCAAAAGTAGTCTTAAACGACATTATGTAAGTAAAGGACTGGAGCCATTTGCAAAGCATCCATATCTCGACCCGGAAGACTGGAATGAGTTTTTGCAGCTGTTGGAAAGTGAAGAGGCTAAAGCAGAAAGTGACAGATACACGAAGCTTCGAAGTCTGATGACACATGAGCACAGCCTGGGTCCAGCTGGTTATGCTGGGAAAGAAGCACAATGGGAGAAAGAGGACATGCAATTAGCTGCAGATGGAATCCCCAACCCACGGGATGAATACCCTGATGATCGGTCCAGGACATGGCTGCGAGCAAGGAGTAGGCTAGAGGTGAAAGATGGTGTTGCCGAGATCATTTCGAACAAAGATTCATACAAGAAAATGGCTGAAGAAGTCAAAGAAAAGCAAGCACATGCAGAATCTTCAGGAATAGAATGGGAGAGAGAGAATGATCTGCTAAGTCAATGCTTAGGCTCCCGCGAACAGCCAGGTCATGTGCGTGGTGTCTCAAGCTACCATGGCTGGAAATATGCATGGCCTCAGCACTTGTCTATGTACAGGAAGAGGAAGAGATACAAGTCTATACAGCAGCTAAAGGATGAACTCAGAGCTGAGGTGACAAAGGAAGTAATGTCAATGCTAGCATCCCAAGGTGTATTGCAGCCTATGCCGACTTCCAGGAACCCCAGCCCTGCACCCGGACGGAGGAGCGGCTGTGCTTCTGCCTCTCAGTCTGCAGGCCATCAAGAGGATGCTACAGGTCATGAGGATGGAGGACATTCTGAGCAGATGGAGTTAAGTGTAGATTTTGGTGAAGATACTATAGACAAATTGACCGAGCCCACACCGTGTGCCCTACTAATCAGGTTCGGTGGCTGTCAAGTTGAGGGCGCATGGGGTCAGGTTTATCCAGAGCAAACTAAGCTACATACAGTCCCTATTCAAGATGACTGTGCAGTGGTCAAAGTGGAGTTTGTGCCTCCATGCTTTAAGGATGTTGTGCTTGAATTTCCTCCTAATGACGAGATAAATAATCTTGGAGTTTCCAGAGGATACAATGGAGGAGGACTCGCATTGCTGTCAAGGCTGCACCAAAGGCAAAAACTCCTACACAAATGGCAGTGCTGCATCCATCGCAAACAGGGCCAAATGACAGCACAAATGGTGCATCTGGATCCAAGAGTTCCCCCATGATATCTACAGCAGCAAACAAGAGTTCTGAATCTGCAGCAACGAACAAGAGTTCTGAATCTGCAGCAGCCAAGAATGCTGCCATTGTTACTTCTAAACAAGGAACAGCAGCAGCAGCAACCAAGAGTGCTTCCATTGGTACTTCCAAGGAAAAAGGAGGAGGAGGAGGAGCAGCAGCAGCAACAACCAAGAGTGCTGACAGTGTTCATTCAAAGCATCCAACCAAGAAGCTAGGGGAAAGGCCTCTGTGGGCTTCCTTGATCCTGAAATGATGGCCAATTCCACTATATCTTCTTCTAAATCTTTTGTCGTGGAATATCTTACAAATGCCTTCCAACACCATGCTAAAAAGAAACTGGTCGTCTTTGCGCATGACCTTGGTCTTGGTGGGCACTTCATTACAGTGGTAATCATTCCAAAGGCTAACAAGGTCTTGTATTTCAACTCATTGAGGTCCAAAGGGTGTGATCATACCAATTTGAAAGCTGTGCTCAATGAGTAAGTTCCTTGCCTACTGACTCTGCATAGTTTATTGAGAATGACCTAACAATTGTTGCATGATCTGTTTTAGGGCTTTTGTTTCCTACTGCAAGATCAAAAAGTTACCCACCAGCGACTTGGAACATGTCGTTCAGTTCGCGGTACAGTACCTGTCTCTATGAAAGCTAATGCTGAAGTTTTAGTTTTCTTCTGAATTTTTTATAACTTTTTGCAGTGTCACCAGCAACTAGGAAACACTTGTGGCTTCTATACCTGCTATCATATGGAGGAAGCAATGGGATTACTAGATTGGAAAGCTGATCTTGAGGTATTCATCCATTCCAGAGCTCCCCTTTCATATATTTCCCATTGCTTATAGATCACCCCAATGCTGTTTGTTATCTTGATCACTGCTGTGATGTTTCCTTGGCCATCTCTGTTAAGCTGATAACCTTGTATTAATCTATTCTACATGTATTCCTGACCATTAGCTTGCAATGAAGCCTTAGAATGGTGTATGTGACTTTTGCATGAACAAAGACTTTGAATTCATCTCTGTTAGCTTAATCATGGGGAGCTAGATGCTCTCAAAGATTTTGTTAATATTTTGATAACACAGTTCTGAAACCATTTGGTGTATGTGACTTTTGCATGAACAAAATAGTTTCTAGAGAAATGCTTTTAAATTTCTATACTAGGATCAGGTCTTAGTTATGTTTATTGAATTATGGTATGATGCCATATTAGTACTATTAATCTATTCTAGGATCAGGTCTGGAATGATGCATCAGATGCTCTCAAAAATTCTGTTAATATTCTGATAAGACAGTTCTGAAACCATTTGGTGTATGTGACTTTTACATGAACAAAATAGTTTCTACAGAAATGCTTTTAAATTTCTATACTAGGATCAAAATTTGTGTACTGAAAATTTGGAGCAGGGGCTCATATGTATTGTGTGTACTGACTTCAGGAATTTGAGGTGCTGCTAAGACCGCTAGACACTGAAGAGTTGAACCACATTCGAGAGAAGATAGCATCTTTCCTCGTGAACAAAGTGATATCTCGGAAGGGTGAATTTCACTTCAACACTCCTGTGTGATGGACTTGTAGTGGATCTGATGTATGTGATGAACTTGTGTGTGTACTGCAGATGAACTTTTGTGTGTACTGCAGATGAACTTGTGTGTGTACAGCAGATGAACTTGTGTGTACTGCAGATGAACAATGTGTACTGACTTTCCTGTGGTTTTTGTGAGATTAATGTCTGTGATATTTTGTGATTCTGTGATTTGGTGTTTATTTGTTTTGTGATTCTGTGATTTTGGGATGGAGCTAAATTATGGAGCTCATAAATATTATCATGGGAGACGCGGCTTTGTCAAAACCGTCTCCTTTTATTTCCAACAAAGGAGACACTTCCCAACAATAAGCGTCTGCTTTTCTTCCACAAAACGAGACGCGGCTTTGTCAAAGGCGTCTGCTTTTTTCGACCACGAAGGAGATGCGCATCAGGAACAAGCGTCTCTTTTTTCTTACCATGAACGAGACATGCGTCAGTCGGCCGCGTCTCCTTTTCTTACCATGAAGGAGACGCACGTCAGCCAGCCGTGTCTCCTTTTTCTACCCTGAAGGGGACGCGCATCAGACTGAAGCGTCTCCTTTTGGTATAACAAAGGCGACGCTTGTGAACTGAACTCGTCTCCTTTTCATGCATTAAAGGAGACGCGCGAAAAACGGGTCTCCGAACTGTCTTAGAGAAGACGCTGAAGAAATACTTCGGAGACGCGTGTGGTGCGCGTCTCTGTTCTTGGCTTCAAAGGAGACGCTTTTAAAACGTGTCTCTTATGTAGTCCTTTTAGAGACGCGTCATGGGCGCGTCTCTAATCTGTTGGCATCAGAGACGCATTTGCGTCTCCTATGGTGGTTAACCCGCGTCTCCAATCTTCGTCCCTTACATAGTGGGTGGCTGATAAGCCAGACGAACACCTTGGGCCTCGGGGTGGGGAGGGGGGCAAGAATTTATGTGTGTGCAAGGATTCATTAGATTTTTCGGTAGAATCTGATAACATAGGTTTGAGTTTTCAATTTGATATAAACCCCTAATTAACCCACCGGCACATCTCAACATAATTAGGTGAACTGATCTGTTATTCGATTTATTCAAATAATCTTATGAACAACCACTTTTTTTACTACTAATGTCCAAAGGGTCCGAGCTTAGTCTTGCATGAGCCCTTGAAATCTCAAGACCGACCCTGGTGGGCAGGGGGCTTAAAGCCCCACCTGAACAAGGGGTGAGAAGCCGGGGGTTCGTGCTGAATCTTATGATTAGCGAAGTCATTAGATGTGTCTTGCTTTCAACAGCCATGCATATCGTATGTATTGAAAATAAGCTGTTAATTATTCGAGTAGTAAAATGTAAAAAAAGCTAAAAACATATAAAAATACGAATACACGTACCAGGACTCAAATAAAAGAGGACGCGAAACCTAGTAACTCGGGAGTATCGACGGTTTGGAAAAGGGAGGGGGTAAAAATGGATGGGGCAACAAATTAACCACCAACCAACCGTTCCTCCCAAAGTCCCAACCGTGAGAACAGCTACGGGCGAGCGGCAACACGTCGCTGCCCTCTGCCTGGACTTGGACTAAAAAGTGACGCGCACGGGCGGCACGGCGCACGCTTCGTTCATGCCCAGCAAAGAGAAAACCGTGCATGACGGCGGGCCGCGTGACCGTGGGAAAGGTGCCTTGGCGGAGCAGTCAGCCGCCGGAGCCGCTCGCGTCGCCGTCCGGCCGGCCTGACAACCTTTTTCAGCAGGAAAGAGCTCGTCGTCGTCAGAAGGAAAAAGTCCTATTTACCACTCTAGACATTAGGTCGAGTCCGTGTTTCTTCCCTTAACCACAAAACCGGGTAAATCACCTCCCTCCACTCTTGAAACCATTCACTTTACCTCCTTGGTCCGGTTTTAGATAGTTTTCAAAGCAGTTTTGTTTTTTTTTCTTATTTCTTATTTGTGCTGAATCTTTGAAAAATCATCACAAAGGTATCATATGATTGAAAATTATTTTTTTTGTACTCCACATACACAGTAAACATATAAAATAGTATGTTTTAGATTTAGATCTATGGTTTTTTTAATTAATCCGCATCTATGGTCACATAATAGTGAAATTTTGATGATGGGTAATTATTGCAAGACTTAACTGTACTAAATATTTCATACTCGTTTCTATTTTTACACACTTTTAAATATTTATATAAACACTTTAATAGGAATAAAACTAAATAAATCAATAACTCAGTTATACATGATGCAATAACAGTGAAATTTTTATTACAATTCAATAATACAATAGTAAGACCACCATAAAAATTGCATCATGATTGGATCATAGATGTTGTAGCTATGAATTAATTACCAAAAAGAATAGATATAAAGCTAAGACAAAAACTTTGTATTAGAGCATACTGTATTATATATTTACTATGTGGATATACTTCCGTGGAGTCCAAAAAATTAAATTTTCCATTTTATGATTTTCTGGTAATTTTTTATGAGTTTTTAAAGATTAAAAAAAGACAAAACCGCTTATAAACCACCTAAAACCGGACCAAGTAGGCAAAGTGAACGGTTTCAAGAGTAGAGGGAGGTAATTTAACCAGTTTTATGGTTGAGGGAGGAAATACGGACTCGGCCTAATGTCCAGGGAGGTAAAAAGGACTTTTTCTGAGTCCTATTTACCACCCTAGACATTAGGTCGAGTCCGTGTTTCCTCCCTCAACCATAAAACCAGGTAAATCACCTCCCCTCCACTCTTGAAACCATTCACTTTACCTCCTTGGTCCGGTTTTAGATAGTTTTCCAAGCGGTTTTGTTTTTTTTCTTATTTCTTATTTGTGCTGAATCTTTGAAAAATCATCACAAAGGTATCATATGATTGAAAATTAATTTTTTTTGTACTCCACATACACAGTAAACATATAAAATAGTATGTTTTAGATTTAGATCTATGGTTTTTTTAATTAATCCGCATCTATGGTCACATAATAGTGAAATTTTGATGATGGGTAATTATTGCAAGACTTAACTGTACTAAATATTTCGTACTCGTTTCTATTTTTACACACTTTTAAATATTTATATAAACACTTTAATAGGAATAAAACTAAATAAATCAATAACTCAGTTATACATGATGCAATAACAGTGAAATTTTTATTACAATTCAATAATACAATAGTAAGACCACCATAAAAATTGCATCATGATTGGATCATAGATGTTGTAGCTATGAATTAATTACCAAAAAGAATAGATCTAAAGCTAAGACAAAAACTTTGTATTAGAGCATACCGTATTATATATTTACTATGTGGATATACTTCCGTGGAGTCCAAAAAATTAAATTTTCCATTTTATGATTTTCTGGTAATTTTTTATGAGTTTTTAAAGATTAAAAAAAGACAAAACCGCTTATAAATCACCTAAAACCGGACCAAGGAGGCAAAGTGAACGGTTTCAAGAGTAGAGGGAGGTAATTTAACCGGTTTTATGGTTGAGGGAGGAAATACGGACTCGGCCTAATGTAAAAAGGACTTTTTCCTCGTCAGAATTGTCGCCAACTGGGCTTCACTAGTGCGGTAGTGCCCATGGAACCCAATTGTAGGCCCATGTAAACGTAATCCCACCGGGCCCAAACCTCGGCGCCACGCACCTTCAAATCCCCCTTCCACACGGACCTCGCATCCCCCATTCCCCCACCACTCCACTCCCGCAGCGCCGCTAGGGTTTAACAACCATGGCCGCCGCCGCCGCCGCCGCGCGGAGGCTCCTCTCCCGCCGCGCCTCCTCCTCCTCCTCCCCTTCGATCTCCTCGCTCCTCCGCCGCGCGCCTGCGGCGGGGTCTGCTCCCGCCGAGCAGTCGCTGCTGCTGCGCGCGGCCGCCGTCGCGGCGGCCTCCCGCCTCGGCTTCCCCCGCGGGATGGCGAGGCGGCCGGGCGGGGACGGGTACTCCCCGATGCGGTCCGGCGGCGGGGACCGCGCGCCCACCGAGATGGCGCCGCTCTTCCCCGGCTGCGACTACGAGCACTGGCTCATCGTCATGGACAAGCCCGGCGGGGAGGGCGCCACCAAGCAGCAGATGATCGACTGCTACGTCCAGACGCTCGCCAAGGTCCTCGGAAGGTACGGCGCGCGCTGCTCTTCTCCACCCGCCGAGCCACCGTAGCCCCGTCCTCATTTAACAAACAGAGGAGTGTGATGGGTTTTGGAAAAAGGAATCTGACGATATTTTTCTCTCTCTGGTGCAGCGAGGAGGAGGCGAAGAGCAAGATCTACAACGTCTCGTGCGAGCGCTACTTCGGGTTTGGGTGCGAGATAGATGAGGAGACGTCAAACAAGCTCGAGGGTTCGTTCGATCTATGCCCTGTCATACGTTCTTCAATTTACTGCCGTTTGGCTGATTTTGACCTGACACGAATCTGATGCCGTGTTTGTTTTGTGATGTGTGCTACAGGGCTCCCTGGTGTTCTCTTTGTGCTCCCGGATTCCTATGTTGATCCTGAGTACAAGGACTATGGAGGTTGCTTTCTTCTCTTCCGCTGTTGATATGCGTTTTTTGTTAGGATTCACCATTTCATTGTGTTATGTCTGACTTTAGACGGTAGGTTCTCTGTAGTATATTCAGTGTAGCTTTTAAAACTCATGCATATGTTTTATTCTTTCACCAGCCACTGTTAGCTGGACCTGAATGCTGTGGTATATTTTCAGTACTATGGCTCTGTTTGGATACTAACAGGGTTAGAGTTAGAGTTAGAGTTAGTTTCTAACTCTAGCTCTAGCCCTAAACTAACTCTAGCTCTAGAGGTGTTTGGATGAAATGGTTAGAATGACATGAAATGTACTTTTTCAATCATTAGGTGTGGGTGGAGGGAGAGATAAAAGTCACTTTTTAGTGGACCCAATAGGAACTAGCTCCAATAAGCACCTCTTGGGTGGGATAGTTTTTTGGGGCTAATCAGATGCAAACTAGCCCTCATGTTTGGATACTTTGTGGCTAGTTGAGCACTTGAGCTCCAACTAGCTAAAACTAACTCTAGCCCATGGATCCAAACAGGGCCTATGTCATGGGAGGCTGGATCCTATGCTATTGATATCCAAGTCCATCTTGGCAAAGCTGTGAAGCCTCACCAGGCAATGCCCAGCTTTGAATGCTAATGGACTAATACCAATTGTCTCTCTAACGGTTCTGCACCTCAATGAAATGGGGCTCAGATCAGTAGAGATGAGACATTACTATCACGTTTTTGCTAGATGCTTCCATAATTTTCTTTCTTAAGTAATGGAACTAGACACTATAGTTTTAACCACACTAATCTAGTCCATCTTGGCAAAGCGTGGAGCCTAGTTGGCAATGTCTTGCTTTGAATGCTAAGAGCATCTCCAAGAGTTTGTCAAATTTTACTTGGCAAATCTGGTGTTTTGACAACTTCTAAAAAGATATGCCAAGTAAAAAAAGAGTTCATCTCCAACAGTTTGGCATAATTCAGTTGCCAAATCTAGATTTAACTTACATCAGGAACCCTGAGAGAGAAACAAAAATATGTTTCACCCTTCCACCTCTTAAAATTTAAATCAGGAACCCTGAGAAAAAAACAAAATTATTTTTATACCCTTCCACCTCTCTGTTACGGAAGGATGCGCCGCGGATAGCTGCGCGCATATATGCGCACGGGGAGGGGAGGGATGCCAAGTTGCTATTGATGCCAAGTTGTTTTGACAAACTGTTGGAGGCTAATTTTTCATGTTTTGCCAAAATTAGATGGATGCCAAACTAAGATAGCAAACTGTTGGAGTTGCTCTAATGGACTAATAACAGTGGTCTCTCTAACGGTTCTGCACCTCAATAAAATGGGGCACAGATCAGTAGGGATGAAACATTTGTTTTTCATTGTCACCAAGTCTTTGCCATGTTAGGCTTTTATCTTTGTCTTCGGTAGTTCATCCCGTGACCATTCTTAATCATGCTGGTCTTCTAGTCCATCTTGGCAAAGCATGGAGCTTAGTCAGCAATGTCTTGCTTTGAATGCTAATGGACTAATAACAATGCTCTCTCTAACGGTTCTGCGCCTCAATAAAATGGGGCACAGATCAGTAGGGATGAAACATTTGTTTTCATTTTCATCTGTTTGTCTTTGGTTGTTCAACCAGTGACCTTAAGCATGCTCATCTTCCAGTCCATCTTGGCAAAGCATGGAGCTTAATAAGCAATGTCTTGCTTTGAATGCTAATGGACTAACAGCAAGTGGCTCTCTAACGGTTCTGCACCTTAAATGAAATGGGGCACAGATCAGTAGGGATGAAACATTGCTATGAGCAATTATTATGAAAGATGATGTTACTTGGATTTGTCAGGAGCAATAGTTGTTGTTGAACCCTTAGCTGTTGCTTTTCTCATTTAGTCCATCTTGGCAAAGTAAGGTAGTCTTTATCAATGTCTTGTTTTGAATGCTAATGGACTTAGCAATAGTTGGTTCTGCTCTCCGTAGCAGTGGAGTTGTGGATCAGTGGAGATGTAACATTAACGCATTCATGGTTCACTTTGTGTGCTGTGATTTATCCTTGTTGATTAGTTATTCTTGGAATGTTTATTAACCTCCTGATCTTATGTCGCAGCTGAGCTCTTTGTTCACGGTGAGATTGTTCCGAGGTCCCCGGAGAGGCAGAGGAGGGTAGAGCCAGTGCCACAGAGAGCTTCAGATAGGCCTAGGTACAATGACAGGACCCGCTACGCACGTAGGAGGGAGAACCAGCGATGAGCTGATCAAAGACCAGAATAACAAGCCAGGGGTGGTTTCAGCTCTCAAATTATAAAGGATAGTACCACATATACAGAAACCATTTTCAGTTGCACGTTCACTTTTTGCATTCTAGAATGTTTGTTATCTGTGTGCCCAACTTGGATGTATTGTGCTCTGTAATCAAGAGACTGAAAGCACCTGGCTTGCCATGCATTGCTACTAGCACACTTTAGCAGCCTTCTGCACTTGTAAATCCATTTCGTGATTGAAATTGTGACTTTGTCAGTGTCCTTGGAAACTAGTAAGAAAATTGATTGCAACCTGATTCAGCTGGTCTGAACTCTGAACATAGAAAACATCTGAGAGTTGTATTTCTACTTGAAATGCCACACTAAAATCTGAGAGTATTATTTGTACTTGAAATGCCCCCACTAAAATTTCCTGTGCTATGCACGGCTAAGACCATCCGCACTGCTGTTGCTTTATACACATCAGCAAGAATCTTAACTCTACATCAGTTTGTTCTACACTCATGGTACTTTATATATTTACTCTATATCAACAACTATATATTTTATTCATCCACCTCCAACTACGATCATTAATTAAAAATAAATTTTATACCTCTTTAGGACTAAAATATAAGTAAATAGTAGTTCTAGGGATTAGAATGTGAGGAAATAGAAATTATAGGGACTAAATTTTAATTACTAAAAAATTAAAGGGGCAAAACAAAAAACTAAACCTTATCTCTTCCCGTCCCCACGGCACCAAACCCACCTCTCGATCCATCTCTCTCGGGTCTCGGTCTCTCCTCCGACAGGGCGATATCGACGCGGCGACGAGCTCCTTCGGCAGCTCCTCCCCATCGCCACGCCGCTCCTCCCCTCGAGCTCCGGCGGCCGCGGCCCCTCCCTTCCTAGCCACGGCGCCTCCCTCTCCTCGAGATCCGGCGGCCGCGGCCCCTCCCTTCCCGGCCACGGCGCCTCGCTCTCCTCGAGATCCGACGGTTGCGGCCCCACCCTCCCCGGCCAGCGCGGCGCAACCCCTCTGTCCAGCGGAGGCGGATGAGTGCCGCTCGTTCTCCCCATCGGGTCCGTGCGCCGGCGCTCGTCCTCTCCAGCTCCGATCCGGCGAGGACCAAGCAGAGTTGCGCGCGAGGCGCGGTGATGCAGAGGGAGGTCCGACGGCAGAGCGGCGGTGCGGGAGGTACGTGTGTGCCGGCGGCCGCATCCAGCTCGGGGCGAGACGCCGTATCTTCCGTCCATGCGCGCGAGGGAAGGGGGTAGTTGGTCTGCGACGGCTGTGCCGTAGCGCCAGGATTACGCTTGCTGTGGCGCAAAATTGATTTTACGCTTGCTTGCCGTTGCTTTTGCCGTCGCCCACTGCAGCACATTTTACGGCATCTTTTGCGGCATGCAGCTTACCGTAAGGCAGTGCAGATGGTCTAATCAAATTCTGTGTGTGGTCCCCACTCTAGTATGTGTACGTACGCGCGCGACGCATGGCTAGCCGCTGCCTGTGCGCTGCACACGCGCATAAGACTGAGTCCAACAGAGCGTGCAAATGCATTTTTGCCTCACGATTGGCCACTGTGCACGCATCTACCGGCCTCCAACAGCCGAGGCAAAGGGCAATGCATTTTGCCTTTGGAGGAGAGAGGCGATGCAACTCCTCGATTGCATTCGGCTGCGCACAGGAAAGGGCCCGCTGGGGAGGATTCTGCACGCTTGCCGGCGCCGGTGATGTCCCGGCCCGCCGTGCTTAAGAGGGGGAAGAGGAAGCAGTCAGACTGCCGGAGGCGGAGGCGGGCGCGGAAGTTGGGGTCCTCGGCGATGCGGCAGCGCGTGTCCCTGCACGGCACGGCACGGCGGACGAGGGGCGCCTGCTCACCTACGGCGGACGAGCGGCGAGCGCGGCCCCCTGCTCACCAACGGCAGGTCGGTGGCGCGGCCCCCTTCTCACGGCCGACTCCCTCCCCGCCGCGGAGATATGGAGAGACGGAGGGCGGCGGCGGCGTCCGCTCGCCTCGTCCGCTCCGCTCCTAGATGGAGGAGCTCCTCCGCCAACCTGGAGATCCGGGATGCTCGATCCGGGCCGGCGCGGTGGCGCCTGGTCCTCCCGCCGGCGACGATGGAGGGCGCCGACAGAACCGTCTGGCCCCGACGGCCGCTCCCCGCCGAGGCCTCGCCGAGCCGAGACGGCCGCGCTCCGCTCCTCGCATCGACCTCGCCTCGTCCGCTCGCCTCGCGGAAGAGCTCGAATCAGCGGCGGCCTCCTCCTGCTCCGGCTGTCTCCCCTCCCTGCCTTCACAAGCGGCGCGCGAGACGAACGGCCGGCGCATGACGGCTGATGCATCTGATTTTGCCTTGGTCTGTTGGAGATGAGGATTTTTGCGTTGGTATTGCATCCGCTGTGCGCAAGGCAAACAAGCGAATGCCTCTCGCATTTTGCCTTGTCTTGTTGGAGTTAGCCTAAGTGGAGGGTGCCAAAAAAAAAAAAGGCTTCGCACAGCATGTACTCCCTCAGTATCGAAATATTTGTCGTCGTTGACTTTTTCTTCCAACTTTGACCATTCGTCTTATTCAAAAAATTATGCAAGTATCATTTAATTTTTCACTACATATTTTATTATTGTAGGTATTTTAAGCTTGACTTATCTTTTTACATATTTGCGAATTTTTTGTGAATAGGACGAATAGTTAAAGTTGGAAGAAAAAAGTATTTTAAGCTTGACTTATCCTTTTAAAAATTATTGCAAGTATCATTTCGATACGGAGGGAGTAGTTTGCACTACGCAATTTTCATCCGAATTGCAGTTTGAAATATTGCTGAGCCCACTCACCGCGAGGTGTGCCGATGCTACTGGAGAACGGTATGGTACTGTAACATACTCCATCTAATTAAACGGTATGGTACTAAATGACAAAACTGTTATTGATTAGCCCAGACACCAAAAGCCCACTAGTAAGTTGCTTGGCACGTTTGGGCTGGGCTGGGCTGGCCCAAGGAGCGAGCCCTCATAGTTTCATGGAGCTCTCTCTTTTGCTTATTTATTTATTATTTTTATTTATTGTGCTCAAAAAAATTATTATTTTTATGGGAGGATATGGGGTTCAGAGATATTGAACTGTTCAATTTGGCTCTCCTCGCGCGTCAGGCTTGGCGGATTCTACAGGAACCAGAGTCCTTGAGCGCGCGTGTGCTTAAATCAGTCTACTTCCTCGATGACTCGTTCTTGGACGCCACGGTTGGCTCGTCGCCATCGCGTGTATGGCGGGCAATCGTGGATGGCAAAGATGTACTGACGCAATGCATCATACGTCAGATTGGGTCAGGAGCAACCACTAATATTTGGAACCAAAATTGGCTACCGAGGAAGGGGATCATGAAGCCGTTGTGCTGCACCAGCGATCATCCTCCAGCTAGGGTATATGAACTCATCGACCATACAACGGGATCCTGGAGGCGTGACCAGTTGGAGGAGCATTTTATCTCTATTGACAGGGAGGTCATTGAGAGTATACCTTTGTGTACTCGGAACCAGGATGATTTCTGGGCTTGGAGTTATGAGAAGACCGGCGTATTTTCAGTACGCTCGGCATATCGCATGTTGGTACACAATAAGGAAAGTCGATCGGACTGGATCGAGCATTCAGCCAGGAAGTCGGACACAAGAGCTGAGGAAAGGGAGTGGTGTCAACTATGGAACGTGAAGCTCCCATCGAAGGTCCGAGTGTTTTTGTGGAGACTTGCTAAGCAGTCTATTCCCACCGGAGATGTACGCCATTGATAGGCGCTGGCCCAATCTTCCGAGAGGTAGATGGTAAACTCGATTGGGTGGAGAACTCGACGTTGACGATCCGGCTTCGAATCAACACGATTCGGACCCTGCAACCGTTACACCACTGCTCCGTTGGTTATCAACCAAGCACAACTTGATTGACCTCGCCACGAAGGCTTTCCCTGCAAGCGAATCGAGAACACAAGCAAGAAAGGATAAACACGCAATATGATAATTGCAAATATGAATTGAAGTAAAAGAGTATGGAGTTCAAGTTCTGATCACAAAAGGACTAATCGACACAGTGGTGACGAACAAGAACAGGATCCTGATTCACAACAAAAGAACTTGGCGTTACAGTGGCTATGAAGATAGTCTGTTCCTCGAATCGAAGGGAAACAAAAACTCAAACAAAACCCAAGTTTCTAAGGCGGCGGCTACTGAGTATATGAGAGGAGGGGCGTTCTAGGGTTGGGGGCGACCAAGGGTGGGGTGCCCACAACTTGGGCTAAAGGCCCGACAAACCGGTGACGCAGCAGCTTGGCAGATTCTGGACGTCAACTTCTTTCGACGATTCCCGTTGACTTCGAACGAATTTAGGCTTGAAACCAGTGCCATTGGAAGCTTTATAAAATTCTCGTTCCACCCATATAAAGAACGTCCAAAACGGACTCCGTATGCGACCGGGGCGTCGTTTTTAGTGTGTGCTGCTCCTGGACTCCGAACTGGGCTCGAACTTGAGTTGCTTTGGTCCTCCACCTTGGGGACTCGAACCGGATTAGCCTCGGACCTCCCTCTTGACTTGGAAAACATTGTTGGACTCCTTCTTCTTCACTCCATGCACCACTCATGGACATATGCATGGGCTCCATGTTCTCATCATTCTCCGCTTCTTGACGAAAAGCCGTCCTCGACGTCGATTGTACTCGAAACCGATCCTACAAAGCACAAAGGAGAACGGGGTTGCGAAAACAAATGGAACTAAAATAATTGTGAAGAGGGACATAACCTTGTTTCCAATTTTCTAGTTTGTCATCTTGTATGAAAGATTCAGCAACTATGCAAGCTTCTTGATCGGAAGGCACACATTGTACGTCAACACCGTCCTACAAAAGATTAGCACCGGCAAACGACAATGCGGGAATAGATGGTAGTAAACAACAACGTTTCCCTTCTCGAGAGTGAACATTTTTCTTTAAAACAAAGACACTAGAGGAACATGTGAATATGTTTGTGTGATGATTGCCCTCTAATCGATCACAATCTTGCACAACAAAAGGAGAATTCAGATTTGTACAAATGTAAACCCGATGTATCAGATATTGTCCTTTGTTGTTATATGTGCTAATAACATGATATGAATGTCTAGACAACCATGACAAATCAGCATATGAAAAAAGTCTCTCTTGTAAACAATCTAAATTACACAAATCATCAAATTCAATGTAACCCAAAGTATGCAAAGAAGACAACAATTTTTGCTCGTCACGTGCACTCGCACTAGGAATAACATGTTTATTTTCAGTAGAAGTGTTTGGTTCAAAAACATGTAAAACTGAAGCATTATCAAACAATTCATCTTTATCACAAGGAACGTCAAGCAAATCATCATGTGACAAAGATAAATCTAGAGAGGGTTCCACTAACAATTGCTCTTTGATAGCATGATGTGTGGAAAAATTCAGCATATTATGACAAATCTCACCTTCTATGAGTATAGCACCATGGTCATTACCTATGTCCTCAGTAGAAGTATCAGGTGCATTATGAAGTGGTAGTTCTGAATTTTCACATGAGAATGTGAGCTCCTCATTTTCTTCCATGTCATCCTTATCCTCTTGCTTTTGTTCAGAATCCTGCAAAAGGTCAGGTGGAGCAAGAGATACAACAATAGACTGATCTTCTAAATTAGGCACCTCATCATTTGACTTCAATGTAGAAGGTGGATGAACAAAAGTTTCTCTCATAAGAATTTTCATATCATTCCAAGTTTGAGGTTTATCAGAATTATTTAAAGACTCCCACCAAGTTAAAGCTGAGTGTCGCAAAACACTAGCTGTATTTTTTACCTTCCTCCTTGGACACATAAAACAAGTAGCAAAAATTTCTTCTATGTCAATTTCCCACTCCATGTATGCATCAGCACCCACACCATTGTATGTTGGTGGTTATGAAGAACCTGTCATGGCTAGAAGACAGAAAAAGACAACACAAAAGTATTATCCCTATCAACTAGCAACTACTGGGTGGTGGTGGAAGTGGAATGCAATATCTAAAGCGGTGTAACACCGTCTTGCAAGTGTTCTTACCAAAGCCAACAGGGCGGTACAATATGTTGTCGAGCTCGGGTGTAACAGTTGTAAGGTGAACCTGTGCTAACAGAAGTATATATGTGGAGTTTTGGGTAGGCTCAATATGGTAGCAAGGAATATCAATAATTCAATTCAGAATAGCAAGACTGAAAAATAGTCCCAAGCTAGTCTATACTGCCGGCCTAAACTCGTCTCGGACCTAGTTCAAGCAAGTAACAAAACTTTTTTGCACAGGCATACAAAGGATGCATACAAATGATGCAAGCACTTCTGAATATTTTTTTCTGGTGCGGCTCTTTCTTTTCTTTTTCTTTTTTGTGCACCTCTCTGCCTTTTACTTTTGATTTCTTTTTTTTTTTGGTAGTGCGGCTTTTCTTTTATGCACTTTTTGCCTTTTGCTTGATTTTTATTTTTTCTACCAGAAAGTGCTGCAAAAGGATTATAACTTAAAACTGGATGCTTGCTGCACACAAAAGTGGAAGTGATATATACGGCCAAGAATAAACTGAGAAGGGATTAAATCTTGCACCGTATGGAAACTGGCAATTCTTGTTGCTTTCTCACGCCAAAACAGTAAGCTATCACAAGTAACTTGCCTTTTTAACCCCCGTACAATAATCAGGCTACCAACTGACGTACTTGAAGATGGAAAAAAATGAATTTTCAGCACACTCCGATCCTAATTCAAAGTGATGTTGTGGCCTAGCACAATTGCCCAACCATACACTGAGTATTCCCTGAATGAGCTCAGAGATTTACGTGGCCAACAGAAACACATGTGGAAAAAAAATAATCTGCTGTTGCTCAACTTCCACAACACCTGGATATCAACTGACTCAAAATAGACTTTGACTCGATTAAACCAACAAACACGTTGACACTGCGAGGGATTAAAATTCAGAACAGCAAACTGAATTAAAATATTGTGGGGGCACAAAAGAGGTTATAGGACAACGGAAATATTTTTGTAGGACTTTTCTTTGGACTGTAGGTAATGAAAATAAGATGAATCTAAAAGACACACGATAATACCTCACGGGGAACTTGGAATCCTGATACCAATTACGCCCAAATGATGAGTTCGGCCCAGGTGGGATTGTATTTATGGTAAGCCCGATGCACCGATTACGCAGTTTGGCCTCAGCACCCGAATTTCGATGCAAACCAGCACCGTCCTTCGACGTACCTCTCAAGAAAAGGCCCAATCGCCCCAAAAGACTAGTCCGTTAGGGGAAGGGTGGCTCTCCCCTTTAAGGTGGCTTCCTCCTCCCAAGCTAAGTAAGGTGGGATAATCCGGACGCGCACGGTTTCGCCGCCTACACTATCGTGCGCCTACACTGTTGTGCGCCTGGCCCATGGGCCGCCTACACTATCGTGCGCCTACACTGTCGTGCGCCTGGCTAATCCGTACTCCCGTTGGACACGACTGCCGCCTACACTGTCGTGCGCCTGGCCAAATCGTGCTCCACGACTGCCGTCTACACTGTCGTGCGCCTGGCCAAATCGTGCCCTGGGATGTCCTCATCATCCTCCCCTTCTTAACAAGGGCCCAGCTCTGATACCAATTGATAGGAGCTGGCCCAATCTTCCGAGAGGTAGATGGTAAACTCGATTGGGTGGAGAACTCGACGTTGACGATCGGCTTCGAATCAACACGATTCAGACCCCGCAACCGTTACACCACTGCTCCGTTGGTTATCAACCAAGCACAACTTGATTGACCTCGTCACGAAGGCTTTCCCTGCAAGCGAATCGAGAACACAAGCAAGAAAGGATAAACACACAATCTGATAATTGCAAATATGAATTGAAGCAAAAGAGTATGGGGTTCAAGTTCTGATCACAAAAGGACTAATCGACACAGTGGTGACGAACAAGAACTGGAGCCCTGATTCACAGCAAAAGAATTTAACGTTACAGTGGCTATGAAGATAGTCTGTTCCTCGAATCGAAAGGAAACAAAACTCAAACAAAACCCAAGTTTCTAAGGCGGCGGCTACTGAGTATATGACAGGAGGGGCGTTCTAGGGTTGGGGGCGACCAAGGGTGGGGCGCCCACAACTTGGGCTAAAGGCCTGACAAACCGGTGACGTAGCAGCTTGGCAGATTCTGGAGGTCAACTTCTTTCGACGATTCCCGTTGACTCCGAACGAATTTGGGCCTGAAACCAGTGCCATTGGAATCTTTATGAAATTCTCGTTCTACCCATATAAAGAACGTCTAAAACGGACTCCGTATGCGACCGGAGCGTCGTTTTTAGTGCGTGCTTCTCCTGGACTCCGAACTGGACTCGAACTTGTTGCTTTGGGCCTCCACCTTGGGGACTCAAACCGGATTAGCCTCGGACCTCCCTCTTGACTTGAAAAACATTGTTGGACTTCTTCTTTTTCACTTCATGCACCACTCATGGGCATATGCATGGGCTCCGTGTCCTCATCAGCCATCACAGAAATATGGCCACCAACAGCAATTGTTCAATCTGCGGGCTACCTGATTCTTGGAAGCATTCACTGTTGGATTGTAACATGGCAAAATCTGTTTGGGCGTTGGAGGAAGAAGAGATTACAGAGGTCATTTGTCAGACCCAACATAATGACGCAAGAGGATGGTTGTCGGTGATTATGCAGACGCTACCACAGGAGCAGGTGACATGGGTGGTAGTGAGGTTATGGGCCATTTGGTATGCGATAAGACAAGCGATTCATGAAAACAAGTTTCAGAGTCCTTTGTTTACGAACTGTTTTGTGAAGAGATTTATCTCTGAGCTGGGAACGATCAAGAAACCGGTGAGAGAACAGAACAGGCAGAGAGTTCGCCCGGCTACCAGACCTCGGTGGATTCCACCACCGAGTGACATGACAAAGGTGAATGTAGACGCAGCTCTTTCAAAGAATTCAGGAATCTGCTCGGCGGCAGCAATAGCCAGGGACGGGGAGGGACGCTTCCTAGGCGCGTCTGCTCTTGTCCTGGATGGAAGCTTTGATCCAGAGACTATGGAAGCCATGGCATGCAGGGAAGGCCTCGCTCTAGCAGTGGACCTCATGTTGCAGAAGTTACGATTGGCGACGGATTGTGCATCGGCCGTCAAGAACATTGCTGGTGAAGGTATGGGAATCTATAACCAGATCATTCAGGAGGTGAAAGCTCGGCGAAACGACTTCACCAGGGTCGAGTTTGTGCATGAGCATCGTGATTCGAACAGTGATGCGCACACTATAGCTAGAAGTTCCATTTATAAGTCATTAGATAGGCATGTGTGGTTCTTAACTCCGCCAACAGGAGTGTGTAACTTGATCCCTCTTGTTAATCAATAAAGGCGCAGTTAATTCTAAAAAAATTATTATTTTTATTGGGTTCATTCACACAAGTCTAGCCGAGTTCCTCCCAAGGTTACGGAAACAAGAAGCCGTGCACAGAAATATCCTTTTGTTATTTCGAAATACTAGTAACGTGCACGTGCGACACGCACGTGTTTGTGAAACAATGAAGTGTGGTGTGATGCAAAAGGAACAAACAAAACTTATATCAAAATGTATATGAAGGGAAAACATATAATGTATAAAGGCACTTCCCCGCAAGCAATGTAGGATGCCGAAGCAGGGGATAAAGTGCACCTGCAGCATGCACGTGTCTATTTTTTTTTACTTTAACAAGATTGTTTGCATATTTTCAGTTTAGCATGGCACAAGCACATTGATATAATAGAACAATTATTTTCATACTCAGATACAAAATCAATAATAACTTTAGATCCAAAGACATACATATATAAGTTCAGTCTTATATCTTAGCTATGCTATCAAGATAAAGTTTCATCATGGTCGCGAAAGACGTGACCCGTGATATATGTAATCAAACAAAGACTTCAATTTTGACTCGGCGTATGTTGTGTTGAATAATGTCGGCAGCTCTTCCTCCCCTAAGATTTCATCATAATATTCTTTGTCCTCTTCTTTCTCATCCTCCGGCTGACATTCACTGTCAGATTTTTCTTGTTTGGAACTATCGTCATCCTCTTCTTCTTATGTGATTCGTCCAACTCCAGATTGATCTCTTGGATGTCCTCTCCATTAATCATCTCAACATATACTTTTGTTTTCTGTTCGCTTGACACCTCATTGAGAACCTCATTGAGAACATGTGGCGAAATCTCTCCCTGCATCACATTTAAAATAACTCATGACAACTTTCTCTAGATGTAATATTAAACCAACCAATTTTGTTTTGTGTAAAAAAGATTTATGAATAACAAATTACAGTAACATACAAACCTCCATTGTGTCGTGCTTCATCTTCAGGTTCGAGAAGTAGCAAGGCGGTGATGATTTGTGTTTCCGACCTTATCAGGTTCGAGAAGTAGCAAGGCGGTGATGATTTGTGTTTCCGACCTTATCAGGTTCGAGAAGTAGCAAGGCGGTGATGATTTGTGTTTCCGACCTTATCGGTGGTTTTGTTATATAGTCTGTCGTTCGTGTATTTTGAGAAGGCTACGAGAGTCTTGGTTTTTTTCTTTGCAGTGTTGTCCTTGTCCAATTCAAAATACATGAATTGTTTGGAGACGGTCTCAATCTCGCATATATGAAAATCCTGAAACTGTGCCCTAGCCATTTCATTATGAAAGAGAGTGTAGAGTTCATTGCTGCTTCTGATTCCTCAACCTGAAAAGAGTGCCAAAACATTCAACTCATCATATAGTAAACTGCTGACCAATTATCAGGCCTAATTTGAATTTCAATTCAAGATTCAAATGATAGTGCAAGTTCAGGAAGGTAAATTACATTTCAGATAACAGCATGCAAAGGCAAGTTTCATCAGAGGCAAACAGGCATGTAGCTTACTGTAGATCATGAGTGGAAAGCATAGTGTACAAGCAAAAACAGGAGAAACAAAAGAAACGTACCGAAAGGGAACAAAAGAAGTAAGCAAGAGCATAACCATCCAGATTTAATGCTAATGTTATCAGAATTTATAGATGCTTTACACATAGACAAAAATTGAGGACCGTCACAAAACTGCAATGCATATATGGAACAAAAAGACTAAATGAAAACAATTGAGTAGACAGATAATCACAATTCATCACTGTGTTGTATTTAAATCACCTATTATTTCTACTCCAGCCATTTACAAATTAATGACGTGAAATCTACAAAACGAATGAGCATGATTACATTCTAGCTAGTCAACAATTCAGACATCAGAACATAGCTGAGACTCAAATTCACAGCAATTAACTTTGTGATCCAAATTGAATTGCCACTATGGATCACTAAATTAGTCAGTATTCACAGACCTCAATGAACGCATGAACCATCTTCACGTCGTGTGTGAGGTCCTTGTAAACCTGCACAGCAGACATGGATCCTACTCTCCACAGTGGTCTGCTCATCCTTCACAATTCTATGAGAGAAGCATAAAAATGTGATTTAATCCTAGAGAAGGAGCAAAAACACCGGATCTAAATCTAAGTGAGGGGGTGATAGGAGAAGAGATGAAGAAATAAATTTACCGGCACCAGCGTGGGTCTGCAGATCTGCCGGCGGTAACACCGAAGATTGCAGTGGCAAGCAAAGCCAGAGCTGAGAGCTCGACCAACATCCGCCTGCCGGCCAAATCCTCTCTACTCCCTCTACCAAAATCAAATCACCTCCACCCAAGCGTCCCTCACCTTCCCAGCTCTGCCCTGAGCCACTCGCCGCCGCAGCTGTGTGCCGCGAGCCGCCGGTGGCCACCCGTATGCATCCAGGGGCGGCGTGGGCGTGGACGCCCGGGATGGAGGCGAGGGAGAGGAGAGGCGGAGGTGCATCTGGCGATGTCGTAGGCGTAGAGTGCGGGTGGCGCCTGCGGCATGCCGCGTGCAGTTCATGCGCAGAGCAAGCGGCTGCCGGGGGAAGGAGGGGAGGCTCAGACCGAGCTTGATTGGATCTCGGGACAGGAGACGGAGGCGGCACGGGGAGGTGGTGAGATCGGCCCGCGCGGGTGGGTCCCACGCTGTTGCAGCGCGTGGGTCCGGCGTGGGTACGGCGGGCGGGTACGTCTGAGTGGGGTGAAAAAAGTTAGGCGTTTTTGGCAGAAACGCTCTCCAAATTGCGATTTTTTGGTACTTCATAGTCCTTCCACCCTATCCACTTTCAAAAACATATGACGGGTGGGTCTGATGGGAGGGGTAAGGTGGTCCGATTTGGGTGAGAAAAGTTTTCAATTGTCTTCGCTCCTTATAGTATAGAATATGGTTTATTTGGGCGATGTCCGAAAAAATAATTTTTGTTCATGTATTTTGGTGGGGTAATTTTACAAAGGTGCTTCCAAATACGAATGTGCCGAAAAAACACTCTATGCCACCAAACCTGCGTACCATCTTTAATAAATTCAGAATGCGATTTGGTAGTTGGAAGGTTGAGTGGGATTGTCGTCTTTGGAGTTTGGACATGCGTGATGAGTCGATGATTTACGATTTCCTGTCGTTGCAGGTCATGGTTGCCTCCGTTGTAGTTTCAGGGAAGCCAAAAAAAGAAGCAACAAGGTATTGAAAAAAAAAGGCAATGCACAGAATGTAGCGTGCACTACGCAATTTGACAATTTGGTTTGAGATATTGCTAACACAGCTCACCGCGAGGTGTGCCACTGCTACCGGAGTTCACGTTATCAGTGTATTTTGTTCCATCTAGTCAAACGGTTTGGTACTAAATAATTAATAATGAACTATAGTTATTTATTGGCCCAGGCCAAAAGCCCACCAGCAGAGTTACTACAACGCATTGTTGAGTGTTACACCCCGTGTTTGGATGGAGAAAAAAAATTTCCACACAAAGGGAATCTTGCACGCATAGAGTACCAAATGAAGTTTTATTTCCGAATATTTTCGCAGATGAGTACAACTTTGCGCGACGAATCTAATGAGCATAATTAATTAGCAATTTGCTACAGTAATACTACAGTAACTATGCTCTAATTATACGGTCAAAGACCTCATTAGATTCGTCTCGCAATTTTGTTTGGGGTTGTGAAGGTAGTTTTGTAACTGACTTTATTCAATACTCTTAATTAGTGGTCAAAAAATTTTCACCCCCTACCAAAATTTTTTCACCCCCTACCAAACTGACTTTGTTCAGGCCTCTTGCTTGTGTCGGCTATTCAGGCCAGTCAGGCTGATCAGGCCGGACCGGACCGAATTTGCTCAGGTCTCATTGAACACTTGACTACTGAAAAGCAGTAGCAATTCGGTAATCTTCCTGCTTTCAGACCGTCTCCGGTAGTGTCCCTGTCCCTTCACTCATCCTCAAAATGAAGATGCAACTGTCAGTATTCACACTTCAGCAGTTGCTGCATCCCTTGCCGCAAAATGCAGCCCCCCTTGTCCCGCTCCTTTCTCTTTCTTTGGATTTCTCTCTCTTTTCCGTTCTCTAGCCGCTCTTCCTCTCCTGTTCCGCCTGACGTGCGGCCCCTCCCTCTCCTCCGCCCGCACGGCCGCCGTCTCCTCCTCATTCGCCACACGGCGGTGGTCCTCCGACCTGGCGGCGACCTACCTCTTCCGTCCACCAACCCGGATCCGCGGGCGTTGATTTGCGGGGCGACGGCGAGCTGGAGATTTAGGCACAGCGGCCGCTCCCTCCGTCGTCCCTCCGCGGCGCGGCACCCGGCGAAGCTCCCTCCCTCAGCTTGCGCCGCCTCGTTCCCTGCTCTGCGGCCTCGAGCTCGGAGGTGAAGCTCTCCGACGGAGCTCGATTCGGGCCCCGACGGCGGCACCGCCCCCTCCCCTTCTCCCTGCCGCGCGCGGGCCTCGCCGGCGTAGATCCACGAGGGGCTCGCGGCGGCCCCGACGGCGGGAAAGCTGCAGATCCTGGCGGGCCCCAACAGCGAGCAGAAGATGCGACAACAGGGGAGGAGGAAGGGCCCCAGATCCAGGGCTTGGCGCACAAGGAGGTCGACGGGGATGGGGACGGCAGCGCTCCTCTTCCTTATTCGGCCGCCTCCTCCACCCCAGACACCTCCTCCCACTCGATCCCGCGACCGCCCTGCGGAGGCGCGCGCGACATCTTGAGGGCGTGCCGCCGAGGAATGCTCCAAGCCACGGCACTCGGAGCAACTGTCGCACCATGCGCGACGGGGATGCGCACGCTGCTGGAAAGCGTCACTGGTTTGAGGCAAAATTTCTTCTCTCCTTCTCTCATAACAGCTCTCTCCGGATGCAGATGGGGCAAACTGCTGGATACAGTCTCAATTGCTGCCAAATCCCCCTCAAAGAAGAAACAATGTCAATATCAATAATTTCGTAAGATTGATCGCGGGTTTGTGTGATGCTTATTTCATGGCCTTATTTGTTGGCTCTATCGTCGAATTGATACCTACTATTTTCGTTTCAAATTTTAAGTTGTTTTGATTTTTTTAAAAAGTTAATAGATATTATTATATACCTAGATATGCATTATATTTAGATGCACAGTAAAAATCATGTTGCTAAAATGCTAAAACTACCTAAAATATGAAACGGAGGGAGTAATACCCAGTGTTTAACTGTTGGGAAGTCTCAGCTTCAATTGTAATTAGCTTGTCGTTGCTCCGCCTTCAGCTAATGGTCCGAACATACCTAGAACAAACATCTCCACTGAGGACCGTGAGAGTGTGAGACTGTGAGAGAGCTTGATCCGGCCCCTGAGGAAGCACAACTTTAACTTCTCACGTACAATCTTGATCCGGTCACTGAGGAAGCATAACTTTAACTTCTCACGTACAATCTCCGTTAAAAACCAAAACAACATATAATTCTACAATCTCCGTTAAAAACCAAAACAACATATAATTCTACAATCTCCGTTAAAAACCAAAACAACATATAATTCGAAATGGATGGAGCAACAGAAACTTGATGGCTGGTCTAGTCAACTTCTTTGAAATTGCAAACCCTTCCCCTACTTTGCCTGGACTGTTGTGACGGATCGTTCAAATTGTCATCAAATCAGGGGGGAAATAAAAAAAAAAGCCTCGCACAACATGTAGTGTGCACTATCTGATTTTTTACTCAATTTCGGTTTGAGATATTGCTAACCCCACTCACCGCGAGGTGTACAATTGCCCGGAGAACAGTGCTTATAGCTGTAATATGCTCCATCTTATCAAACGGTATAGAATTCCAAACGAGCCGCCCGGCCCTAGCCCTAAATGGTCCGGCCCTATGCGGCACGGCTCTATCAGGCACGATGGCATTTTAGTGTCGTGTCGTGCTGTGCCACCGTGCCTAGGAGGGCGCCGAAGCACGGCCCTACGGTCTTTTTTTCGTGTCGTGCCGGCACTAAGCACGGCGGCAGCATGACAGGCACTAAGTACCAGCCACCGGGCTAGTGCCGTGCCAGGCACGATAGGCAAGTCACCCCTCAAACAACTTCATACAGCAAGGAGAAAATCACAAGCAAGAGAAAGACAACAGAAATTTTCAAAAGTTTGAGTTGGTGCAATGGCTGTCTCATTAAGAACCTATCTAGGTAAAACTCACACCTCGTGAGAAACCCTATATAGAGAAAAAGAGTACATCCCAGCTCAATCAAATAAAGTTCAACATGTTCAAATATTACAGACCAAGTTCAGTACTTCAGTTACATAAATTCCCTACTATACTACTACTTCTTCTCTTCAGGCACATCCAGATACAACTCAGAGTAGCATTCTTCTTCAAAGGACTTGTCCTCCACCTGTTGTTGAAGCCTAGCTTCTGCAGCCTCCCAATCCTTGACGCAGGTGAGGATCTCCACCATGTCCGGGCTCAATCGTCGCCGACGCTCCTCAAGGATCCTGCCAGTAGTACTGAAAACATATTCTGAAGATACGGTAGAAACAGGCACAGTCAAAACATCTCTAGCTAAGATTGAAAGGACATGATAAGAAAGTTTGTGTTCATGCCACCAGCTAATGATGTTGAACTTATTATCACCCTGAGAGATATTGTCACTATCTAAGTAGTTAGATAGCTCATTACCAACAGACATAGGAGATGCAGCAGCAGGAGAAGCACCAGTGCATGCTGCTTGCAGCAAGGCAGAAGCACTAGTCCTTCTGGACAGAGAGAGAGTAGGGGTACAGAAAGAGTTACCAGATCCAGGAGATGCAAACATATCATTATCATCATCATCATCTGCAAAAATGCCATCCCAAGCACTATTTTTCTTACCATCAGTGGGTGGTTGTGGACATGCTTTCCTCTTAGCTGCACCAAACTTCTCATCATATCTCTTTAAAATGATATTAAGTTGAGCCCTTACTTCAGTTAAGTAAGATGAATAATCAACACCAATCAACTTACCAAGCAACCTGAGAACCCTACTAAAACCCATCAACTTACCTCTAGGATCCAAGATGAAAGCAAAAGAGTAAAGCATGGGAATGTCCTTCCAGTACTTCAAATAAACATCTTTCATGCGAGAACCAACAGGCGTACGCAAAGCATCATTCTCATACGCCTTGAAGTGCTTGCAAATCAAGAGCATATGATGCAACATAAGAGGGGAAGTAGGATAATAAACACCAGAAAGTGCAACAGTAGCAGAGTGAAACTTGTCAAGCAATTCAACACATACTCTGAGCAACTGTCCAGTGATCATCTGTTAAAAGCACACGTTCATAGTTACTGTTTATGAAGACAGAAAAATTATGCTTGTAAGGGAGCAAATGCTTAAGCATGATATATGTAGAGTTCCACCTCACATCTATATCCAAACCAAACTTTCGAGGACGAACCTCAACAGCAACACAGTACCTCTTAAAGTTTGCAATGTGCTGGTTAGAAGAATTCAGAAAAGAAATAGCAGAGCGAATGTCATCAAGGTAGTGCTTGATCACATCCAAAGCACTTTTAACCATTAGGTTTATTATGTGACAAGCACAACGCTGATGCAAGAAAAGAGTCCCAACATAACCAGAAACTTTAGGTTGTAGAGAAGAAATTGTGGCAGCAAAATCAGAATCAATGGCACCAACATAAGACGAAAGTTCAGGAGCTAATGTTTGAATGGCTCTGTTATTAGAAGAAACATTGTCCAAAGTGACAGAAAAAACTTTAGCAGTTAAACCATATTCTTCTAAGACAACATAAACACGCTCAGCAATGTTCTCACCAGAATGAGATTCATCAATCAACCTAAGCCCAATTACCCTCTTCTCCAATTGCCAATCAGGATTAACATAGTGAGCAACAACACTAAGGTAATCCTCCTTAGTATTACAGACTAAATATCAGATGTAAGAGAAACATATGAAACACCAGCAAAAGATGCAATAAGGTTATCACGCAAACCAGAATGGTACTTGATCAAATCTCTAGATGTGGTTTGTGCAGAGACATGTGTAAATCTAGGGTTATGACAATCCCTTATATACTCCTCAAAAGCAGGATGTGCACCAACACAGAGAGGAAGATTAGTACGAGCAATCAAACGACATAAACCAGTACGAGCTCGTTCGGCACTATACTCCCAGTGACGAACACTGCCATCAGAACTGAACGAAAGCATAGACTGAGATAAACGATGGTTCTTCTTTCTCTTATCACAAGTCTTAAGATGTCGCAACAGATGGCCAGTACCAATATCAGAATGACTAGCATATTGATGACCACAATGAAGGCATTTGGCACCAGTTCTTACCTTCTTACCGTTGATGACGGAGAAGAGCTTCTCGAAGTCGAGCCAGGCACAAGAGGTAGCGTTGCGCTTCCTCTTGTCGGTGTCAATGGCTACAGCAGTAGGATCACCGGCAACAGCGGCGGCACCATCACCAGCAACAGCGCCAGCGGCACCATCACCGGCAACAGCGCCAGCGGCACCATCACTGGCCACAGCGCCAGCAGCGCCATCAGTGCCAGCAGCACCATCACCGGCGGCATCATCAACCTCGATAGGATCTGCACGAGAGCCAAGCAGCTCTTGTGCATCTGCTTCGAGGTCACTCTCGTCATCTCCACGCAAGCCCGCCATACGGTAGTCATCGTTGATGGAGTGGCCCTGGTCCTCGTCGTCGCTCGACATCGCCGGAGCAGTGGAGCTCTGGTCCCTCAACGGATTCGGTGGCCGGCGACCTGCACCACAAACAGAGCAGAGTAGAGCAAAGAGTGAGAGACAGAGAGTAAGAGACAGATCTGCTTACCTCCTGTGAACCCGGAGCACCAGAACGGATCATTAGTTCCTCAACGGCACCGCGGTGGCCGGCGACCTGCAGGAGATAGAAGAAGAAGTCGAGATTCGAGAAGAACAGAGGAGACGACGAGATCTAGGGTTACGGTTAGGGTTAGAGGCCGGAGCTTACCTGCAAATCCGGAGCACCAGAGAAACGACGACGTGAACAAGCAACGGAGGAGCGACGGCGATGACCACGAACAGAGGCCGACTCGTAGATCTAGAGCCGAAGAGGGCTTGCGACGGGCAAGAGCAGAGAGAAAGAGAAAGATAGGGAGGAAGGAGGATGAGCTGTGCGGAACCAACGGTCGTCGTCGTCATCGCCGGAGAGGACGACCGGCGATGCGGGCGAGAGCCGAGAGGAGAGGAGGAGATGGGGTCGAAGCGGCGGCAGATGCGAATGCGAGTCGGGGGATGCGGCGGATAAATGGGGTTGGGGTTTCTGCGGGGGGAGGGGCGCCGCGGCTGTGGGCATATATAGCCCCTCTCCCAACGGCTAGATCCAACGGCCGGGGAGAGCGCATCCAACGGTCGGGAGCGGAGGCCGGGGGAGGGGGAGCAGGGTGGGCCGTTGGCAGGCCGGGCCGCCTTCGTGCCGCCCTTATCGGGTCGTGTATCGGGCCGGCCTGACGTGCCGAGGTAGCGGCCCAAGCACTAAAAGGCCGTCGGGCCGGGCCGGCACTAAGCCCTATTTATCGTGCCTAGGGCCGTGCTTTTTAAGGTCGTACCTCGTGCCGCCAATCGTGCCCGGCCCATTTGGAATTCTATATCAAACGTATGGTACTAATAAATGATAAAATGATTATTTATTGGCCCAGCGACCAAATAAATGCCCTCTAGTAAGTTTTGCTTGCCGGGTTGGGCTGGGCTGCCTACGGAGCCCTCACAGTTTTATGGGGCTGCTCTTTTTTTCTTCTTTTTTGTTTTCCGCTTCACACAATGACAAGTCTAGCTGAGTTCCTCCTCTCATCAAATTAATAAAAAGAAGCCGTGCACAGAAAATATCGTATTGTTATTTTGAAAGTTATCTGTTACAAAATTATTTTTTCATGTAATTTTTGGTTGAACATGACAACGATAGCACATGAGTTTGAAAAGGCCCTTCAAAATACAAATGTAGCAAAAACATTCTACGCCACCAAGCCTGCAAACCGTTTTTAGGAAATCATACGACGAGTTGGAAAATTCATTTGGATTATATTTGTACACTAGTAACGTGTACGTGCGACACGCACGTGTTTGTAAAACAACTTAATGAAATGTGATGAAATACAAATGGAACAAACCAAACTTATATTCATAATATGAAGGGGAAAACTGGTGCACAGAGACACAACACGTGCTTTACAGAACGGCTTAGCAAGCTAAGCATTTCTAGTACTTGCAATTTTCAAGATGCATAAAAGAAACCTAGGCCTTCGTCCACAGCGCCTGCATCGAGCCCCTCCGCCGGCCTTCCCGCTGTGCTCGACGGGCCCCACCATCATCTCGTCGCTGAGTGTGCCCAGCAACCTCGGGGAGTCGGGAGCATGGCACGGCTTGCGGGGCCGGGGCCATCCTCGTGGTCAACAGGGGCGGTGGCACTGCGGCGAGGATGTGCGAGCACTGCAATAGTCGTGGGCAGTGGAGTGGAGAATAGACTTGCGGCGGCATGGGAAGGGGTGACAGAGAGCTGAAGGTGGACCTGGCGCCGCTGCTGCCATAGGAATTGAAGACGACGACACGCCCCAACCTCGACCATGGCCCCGAAGGGAGTGCGCAGGCGAGTGCGGGTAGCGAGGCGCTCGGGGGCACGGGAGGGCTGTGTGGGCGGGGTCGCGGGAGGCAGAGCGTGGGGTAGGCGTCGCAGGTGGCTTGCGTTGCACTTGGCCATGACAGCAGCGCGGCGGCGCTGGGTACAGATCCACTGCTCTGCTGCTGCTGCCTGCACCGAGCAGGAGCAGGGGATGCTTGGTGTCGGCGCTGCACAGGTCGCTGTCGCCACCGTGATGCTCGCCGCTGTCCGCGAGCACCTCCGCCGCTGCACGCCGGGAGCTGGGGACGCCAGGTGTTATGCCCCTTCCTGCTCCTCCGATTCCTATCCATGGAGCGGTGGTATTCCTTCGTGCACTGCTCCTATGCGAGCACCTCTGCCGACCACCGCCGCCAGGGGTTGTTCGCCGCCGGAGAGCAGACGAAGGCCGGGGAGAGAGAAAGAGGCGCGAGCCGATGGGGCCAGCGGCGGACCGTCCGCCGGCTCGCGCCGCGCCGATGGGGCTCAGCGGTGGACCGTCCTGGCCGCGCGGGGAGGGGTTCTCTCATGTGGCCCGCCCGTCGCGCAACGCCGGTGGCGTTGCCTGTCGTGCCCGCGTCGATGTGGGCCGCCAGCGGCTTGTTCTCCGGGGTCATTCTCGCGTCGCGCCAATGGGGCCCAGCGGCGGACTGTCCGCCGGCTCGCGCCGCGCCGATGGGGCCCAACGGCGGACTGTACTGGCCGTGCGGTCCGGGGTCATTTGTTTAATCGCACGGTCACAGACGGGTGATGGGCCCAGCAGGTATGGATGGTAGGGATGAAAGTGGTCGGGAACGGTCGGGAAAATAGTCTAACCACTTTCGTTACTGTATTTTTTGTGCAGGAACGTGAACGAGAATGTCGGTCGGGAATGGGAAATCGTAAATACGAGATTTCGAAAGCGACACATTTCGATCGGGAATATGTCGATACCGGTTGGGAATCGGTAACCAAAATCGGGAACATCGACACACATAAAAATTTAAGTCAACACAATTGTTACAACTATATATAATAAATATATCATATATGATACAAAGTTGAAATAGATAAATTAAAAAAGCCTAATCTGCTTCTTCCCGTGATTGGGCCACCATGGAATGGGCCATATCCCACTCACTTGTCTCGCACGCACATGGCAGCAGGCAGTAGCACGCTAACAGCCAGGACCTCATTCCTCTCAAGCGGACAATAGTCCCACCTCGCCAAGCGCAGTGCGCCGCTCCGCACACTATAAATTAGATCGAGGAAGCCAGTTGCTTGAGCGTGGCTTGGCTGGAGCATTGTTCATAGTTGGGCTTGGGCTGAATGCTGAGTTTGGGCTTTAGTGCATGTAAAATAGAATACAGGAATTTCCTGTCGAGAATTTCCCAATTGAATACGGGATGACCTATTATCCGTGGGCAAAAGGTGTCAGTCGGGAGTTTCATCCTTAATTAATGGAGGGTGGGTAGATGTGGGGTGGGTGACAAAAAATATATTTTTGGCAAAAATACTTCCCAAATTGTAATTTTTATGACTAAAACGGAATCAGCTCCTCTGCATCGACTGCAGAGTGCAGCTGCCACTCCGGTCGACTGACTGCCGAGGATCCCGATCCAGCCCGAGTTGGGTCCCTCTGGCCCGGGACCTCGCTTGTGACTTGTGAGCGAAAGTCTACACGCCTTCTCACCAGCATTCAGAACTTCACTGTTTCAGCACCTTCAATACAAACGTGCAAATGCACCACAGATGCAGAAATTTAGAGAGTCCGATGAATCCTAGAGACTTGGAACTAATTTAGTTTTCTTTCATCAATTAAAGGCTAGCCTGAATTATAAAGAAATTAAATGAATGATCCTAATTCCTAAGTTGATGTGGTTACTCCTAGATATCACTTTAAAAAAGCATAAAAATTTAATTTTTACCATTTATTAATTGATGTTTCTTTGCGGCGTTCCGTCAGTCCATCGCGTTGCGTTGCCGTTTTCACCTTGGGTGGAGAAGGCTTTATATTGGGTGGAACGGGAAGCCAAGGCCATCATGGTTGGAACTCGTACGCATGCTGTTCTCCAGCAGGCTTATGCAAATGTGCACTGTATATTTGGTCTTTTCCCCATCTCTAGTTCACATAGCCGTATTGGTTTTTTCTAGCTCTGTTGTTTTCTAGCTTTTATTGATGAACTTCTTTCCTTAAGAAGGAATCGAAGTTAATCAGTGTGTCTAGAAGTCATTGTTTTTTCTTCTTCTTAGTGAAATATATATTTGACCAATTCTTGACAAAAAAAATTCGTTGTTTTTCCTCGTATTTATCTTCAGTTTAATATTTGCAATCCTTGCACGGTCATGTAACTGAGCTTCAATCTTCAGGAGTTCAGGTCCTGGTTGCTCATCTGTGGCCCATCAGGTTGCTCGTCAATGACCACGGAACAGGTCAGCTAGTCTTACTCGTGATAGTTTCGAATTCTGAAGGCCAAATTGCGTACGACACAATTGCACGGTGGGAGGCGGGTGGTGGGCCCAAAACGGGTAAAGGGGGTGGGTAGACGTGGGGTGGGTGAGAAAAACATTACGTTTTTGGCAGAAACGCTCCCCAAATTACGATTTTTATGGTTGTTTCACCTTTTTGGTTATCATGCAACCTGACAGGTGGGTCCGGTGTAAGGGGTAAGGCGGACCCGAATTAGGTGAGAAAAGTTTTCAATTATCTTCGCTCCTTATAATATAGATAGATGCATGATGTGTCATAACGATGGTATTTGTGGCTTTCTGTCATTTTAGATCATGGTTGCCTCCATCTTTTCAGGAAAAAAAACAAAAGTATAAAACAGCAATAAAAGTTTGGGGGGGGGAGGCCTAGACACAACATGTAGTGTGCTTTATGCAAATTCATCAGTTTGGTTTGATAGATTGCTAACCCCACTCACCGGGAGGTGTACCGTTGCTACAAAAAACAGGTTATCAGTGCAATGTGTCACGTCTAGTCAAACGGTATGGTACTAAATGTTGAAATAGCAATTTATTGGCCCAGTACAGAATGCCCACTAGCAGAGTTTTTGCTACACGAAATTTTTTTTATATATATTTTTTTTCTATTTTGCAAAAATAAATGGTCCGTTAGAAATTTTGCAAAACTATACATCTGCCGTCGTGGCCCACGGCGGTAGGGTTCCTACCGCCATGCGGCACGGCGGCAGGGGCCGTGGCCCACTGGCAAGGGCACATACCGCCGTGAGCCACGGCGTTAGGGGCCTACCGCCGTGCCACACGGCGGTAGGAGCCTACCGCCAGGCGGCAGCGTGACCTCCAGGTAGCGTCGTAGGCCACGGCGGTATGTATGGACCTACCGCCGTGGCCTACGGCCAGGGATGAAAACGGATCGGATACGGACGGATACTGCGGATACAGATACAGATAATTTTTGTTTCTCGGACTGAATTCTCGGATCGAATACGGATACGGATAGTCTATTTTTTCTCGAATAGTGATATTCATCATATTTTGATCATAGAAATTCAATTTTGAATTTTCGGATACTAATGCGGTACGGATAGTTACGGATATTAAATGTTCGGATTCGAATACGGTCTTACCATTTGAGTGTCTGACCCTTTCGGTCGGTCGGTCGGACGGATAATATCCGTACCACTTTCATCCAGGCTACGGCGGTAGGATTTTTTTTTTGTAAATTTCAATTTTTTGAATCATTGATACTTAACGACGAACCATTGATACTTAACGACGAATTACAGAAACAAGCAATGGCACGTACGACACAACTACCCTAATTTTGTGCCGCTGCTAGTCCTAACGTGCCTTAGGGAATTTAGATAAACGATTACAACATTTGTAGTCTAGTTGTACGAATAGTACCCGGAGAACCTGGACATCATAGACCCGCCGGAGTGCTAGGATGGCATGTAGTACCCGTACCCCGACGGGGGTGGAGTTGGATCAGACAGTGGCGGGGGTGGAGTTGCTGGTGGAGTGTTGTCCTTCTTCTCGTGGCACGGACAGCAGCAGAACTCGTCCTCACACCCGGTGTTCGTCTTCACCACCATTGGTCCGGTCACCGGTCCGTCGTCGTCGTTGGTAGATGTCGGATCTGGAGAAGCCAATACCGACGCGAGCTCTTGCCTCAGGTTGAAGATGACAACATCCTCAAGGTAGTCGATGTACTGTTGATACGGGTCAATAGCTGGGGATCCACCCATTGCACGAAACCGCAGTTATCTGGTTGGTCGGAGTACTGCAGAAACCGTGATTACATTAGTAAATCATAAAATGATGAAGGACAGAGGTCACGTAGTTTTGCTTACCCATGCTCGTGAGCAATGCCAGAAGCGTCGATCAGAGTTGTTCCATCCCTGGTAAACCTGCATCACACAGAACTCACCGTGTGCACACCTTGGCCAGTTCACCGTTTGATTTGGTACGTACTTTCTAACATCACGCATGGATTTGAAATCTCTCTTATCTAAGACTGGAAAATTGTTGTTGAACTCTAGATCTTGCTGGCTCCATAGTGCTGGACCGAGGGAGCCATCATCATCCCCAGTCCAGAAACTCAGTGGTGCTTGTTGTGTTGTGAAGTGACACTGGAGAAGAGTGCTCACATATATGTAGGCAATAAAGCAGACTGGACGGTGGGCCATTCGATCCGGGGCAAGAAAAACGGGCAGTGACTCGGAGGAAACACACCCTAGTACTAGGTTCACTGTTTGGTGCTGTGACTCACAGAAAACACACCCTAGTACGAGTTTTACTGTTTGCATCTGAAATGCATCTGAAATCAAGTTCTTAAAGATACAACCCGACTCAAGTGACTTGGAACTAGCGGGTCATCCTCATCATCTGAGGAGTCCTCTTCCAACCCACGTTTATCCTTATCAGCCTCCATTTCGTACTGCCTGAGTACTTCTTCATTAACTTCCCCCTCGTCAATTTCACCACGGACCTCAAAGGGTGTGTCACCATCTTCTTCTTCAGCCTCAGTGGCAGCACCATCTCCTTCTTGTGGCTCAGTTGCAGGACCATCTCCTGCTTGTAGTTCAGCCTCACCCTGATGAGCAGCACTACCCTCCTCATGCACTTGACTACTAGACCCAGCCTTATGAACAACTTGGATAAACAACATCACAGGCAAACCAATTTCACATGCTGTTTTGATATAACTCCTCCAATGTTCAGTGCCTTGAAGTGGCATAAGCTCCCAATATACTGACTCACTCCTGTTGATTAGAGCCATAATGGACAAGTCATGTTGCTCTGCATCTACATGGAATGCCCTATAAAAAAAGTTGGTAATGGACCCCCAAGTTCTTTAGGCTGCTCTTCTAATCACATGGTCAACCGAATTAAATTCTGACAAGTTAACTCCATGTTCACCATATCTAATCTGCCCATTACCGAAATACAACTTGACACTGACTGCATCCGACATGTCTGACAGCATGAAAAAAACGCTATTAACAAGTGGATCTGCAAATACAAAATATATCTACTCAGAGTTACACTAAAACTATAATTTTACTAATCCATCTACACTAAAACTATAATTTTACTATGCAGGTCTACACTAAAACTATATTTTTACTAAGCAGATCTACACTAAAACTATATTTTTACTATTATCACACTTCAAACTATTAAGTACCAGAGTATTATCTCTAACGAGACGAAAAACCGACAGAGCTTCGCACCTTCACCACCTCCTCCTCACTCCCTTCTCCTCTTCCCCCTCTCTTTCTTTTTTTCGAATTATTATGACATTTTCGGCTGAATTTCGGCCTTATATAGGCTGTACTTCCTAGCGCCGTGGGGCACGGCGCTAGCAGGCCTGCTGCCGCCGTGGCCCACGACGCTAGGACCTGCCGCCGTAGCCCACGGCGGTATGTCCCTACCGCCGTGGGCTACGGCGGTATGTCCGTCGTACGCTACGTGCCCACGTCTGGACGTGGGCCACGGCCCTTGCCGCACGGCGGTATGTCCCTGCCACCGTGGGCCACGGCGGCATATGTATAGTTTTGCAAAATTTCTGACGGATCATTTATTTTTGCAAAATAGAGAAAAAAATAATATAAAAAAAATTCTTGCTACACGCGCGCGTTGTTGGGCCTCTCTTTGGGCTAGGGGGACTGGTGAGACCGGGCCGGGCCAAGTTTGCTCAAGTCTCGGCTAGCTTATTTTCACCATTATACACCACATACGGTACTACGGTAGTAAGTAAGAAGCAGTTCGGCGACCTTCATGCTACCTTTTCAATCGCTGCTCAGGAGCAATGTTAACATCGACAATTCTGTAAGATTGATCGCGGGTCTGTGTGATGCTTATTTCATGAGCTTATTTGTTGGCTGCACAGTTCGTACTTAAGTTGGTAAAACAACCTGCAATTCGAAACATAAACTTGATTTTTGTAGAACACAGATTTAAATCCGACCTCCACATTCCCTAGGGAATACTTAGAGCAAGCCCAATAATACAGCCGAGTACTTGTCTTGTAAACAAGCTATGGTAGCAAAATTATACAATAACTTGTCTCTAGCTTGTCTATTAGTATTTCTTTACCCTTTGATGGACCTAAATTCTACTCACTCCTCCATGTTTTCTCTCTCCGGACCTACCTGCCATACGCAGCGGCACAACAACTTTCCTTCCTTCTCTTTTCCACGTCGTCGCAAACAGCTGAGGTGTCGGGCGACTCCTATTGTCGCTGCACCTGCTCTTGCAGCCATTAACAAAAAAGTGTAGCCATACAGACACAAGGCTGACACTAGACCGAGAAAAGTTTCAGAAGTCGAACCCATAGACACTAGAAAACTCAGCCTGCAACTGAAGCCACTAGACTCCACCAAAGTTCAGAAAACTCTAAACACTAGACTGAGCAAAGCCTGAAGCTTCAAGTCTACATCTAGATTTCCAAACAAAATTACTGCAGATCTCCAGAGATGAAACATAACATAAACTTTTTTAGAGAACGTACGTAGCACATATTTCATTAAGAAGAGAAGAATTACAGCTAAGCAACTTTAAGAGAACCGCTAAGGTACGGAGTGATACCAACTACAACGACCAACAACAATAACTAACCCGACTAGAGGAAACAACCACCGAAGCTAACCACCAATTATCGAAGCACCCAAACAGATACAAACGACACGACCAAAGAAGCCTGAAACTCAAGATAAACCGACACTTGCTGAAACGAGGACGCTAAGAGCACCCACACGTCATCGATCTTCTACCAACCTGGAGCCAAAGGAGACAGAATGAAAGGGCTATGCAAGACGATACCTCCAAGGAGAACGTGACGCCAACGCCGCCATCATCCGATTGTCCATGAAGGAGTAGTCCAAGTCTTCACCTGGCGAAACCAATTGAGTTTGGCGGCCGCCACAACGCCCCCAACAAGGTAAGCTACACGTGAAAGGACGCAACGGTTATCAACACCAGCCAATGCCATGCAAGGCTTTCTCCACAAGGCTACCGAACCCAGCCCATGCCACAAGTGACCACTGATCCCTGGTTGAGAGTAAAATCGATGGAATAGCAGCGAGTAACCCGAGCTGATAACGATGAAGAGACAGTGCAAGCGCTACATGACCAAGAAGCGACCGAGATAACCCAGAAACGCTTGAATCCGTGCCGATGAGAGCCCCCAAGCTGCAACCTTGAAGCTGTCGGAATCACCCGGGACCTAGCTTCGGAGGCGACAGATGGAGAGTCGCTCTCGGCCCTGGCACACCACTATGATAAGTGCTGCGGATGCAGGCCGTAGCGCCATGGCGGCGGCTCCCAGATGAGCGGCGACGGGAATGGGACGGAGGCCGCCGCTGCCAGATCCTGCGCACGGGAAGGCGACGACGAGGGGCGGCGACCGGTGGCGGCAGGGGCAGCCCGCCCTCGCTTGAGTGCACCGAGAGTGGGATAGAGGCACAGGAAGCCGTCCCCGCCGGATCCCGTGAAGGTGGGGAGGCGATGACGAGGGGGCGGCGACCGGTGGCGGCCCACCCTCGCCTGAGTGCGCCGGGAGCGAGATGGGGGCGTAGGAGGCAAGTCGTCCCCGCCAAATCCCGTGGCAGATGGCGGGGAGGCGTCAACGAAGAGAGCGGCGACTGGCGGTGGCAGACGGCCCCACAAATCGGGGATGCACAGATGTAACACCCTGAAATTGTCAAATTTCAGGATGTTAATAGGAAAAATAATTAAGCAACGATTTTCTCATAATTTTAAATTTTACCTAATTTTTATTCTCTTTACAGGAAATTTAGTATAGGAAAAATCAATTGTTTGTTTTTTATAAATTAAATAAAATAAATATGTATGTGTGTTGTATTCATTTTGGTTGCATTTGTTTTTGTTTGTTGTGTGTTGAAAAAAAGAAAGAAAAAGAAAGAAAGGAAATCCCAAACCCCTAATCCCTTCTCCCCTCTCCCTTTCACTCCTTCCCGTGGCCCAGTTTACCTTCGGGCCCAAACCACCACCCCGCCCGGCCCTTTTTCTTTTTCTCTTCTCCGTTTTTCTCCAGCGGCCCACGTTCCCTTTCCGGCCCAGCTAACATCCGCGGCCCATCTCCCTTCTCCACTCTCTCCCGGCCACCGACAGGTGGGCCCCACCTGTCAGGCCCTTCCCCTACCTCTGGCCGCCCCTTCCTCCCATGGCCGCCGGCCGCCACTGCCGTTCCCCGGCGCCCACTCGCCCCGCGCCTCCTCCTCCCCTCCCTCTGGGTGCACGTGAGTGCGCCGGCCACGTGCGGCCTCACCCCTTCCTCTCCCGAAAACGCCTCCACCACCACCACGCCATCATGGCCAAGCTCCACCGTGCTTCACCACGAACCGCCGGAGCCGCCCACTCCGCGCCCCATCCCCTTCCCTCCTTGCAGTATAAAAGGCGCCCCGAGCCGCTGCTCCTCCCGCACCTCCTCTCTGCTCTCTCTCTCCCTCACTCGGAGTCGCGCGCCTTCATCTCGCCGGAGCTTCTTCCCGCCGGAGCGCCGCCGTCGCCGATCTCCCTCACCGCCGCGTTGCTCGTCTCTTCAAGCCCTGGGGTGAGTTTGCGCACTCCCTAGCTTCTTGTAGAGCCCCTCCGCGCTCGAATCCGAGGCCGGGAGCTCCAATCCGGCGCACGCCGGCGACCCGCCGCCGCACGCCACCTGTCTCCGGCACCAGCACCGCCGCGCCCGCTGCCCTGAGCTGCTGCAGCCGTCCGTCCGTGATCCGACGGCCAGATCTCGCCTAGCCATGGTCAAACCAAGTCAAGGTAACGGTCAACCCTGCTGGCTGCCACATCTTTGCAAAAAAGCCCCTATAGTTTCTAATATCACAAAGATACCCTTCCACCTTATAAGATCCTTTCAGTTAGGTCCTGTTTTTAGCGTTCAGACCCCTGACCTTTCTAGTGTTTCCCACCCGCCGTCCTAAGTTGTCTGTTTTGCACCCAAGCCCTCGGTTCTTTTGAAAGTTTAGGTTTTAGCGCCTGGTTTTTGCAGATAAGCCCCTGGAGTCCCTAGTTTCTTCACAGTTTAGCCCCTAAACCTTGTTTAGCCCCTAGTTTTCACGTTTTAGCTCCGTTTTGACCGTTTCAAGTTGCGTTAGGTTCATAACAACTCAAAGTATGTGTTAGGACCAATGTTGAACAAGTTCTTTGTTTTATAATTTGTTTAAATATTTAAATGTGATTAAATCCTTATACACATGTTTTCTAATTAAAATCTAATTAGAGTTCAACACGTGTTTTCATAAGAAAGTTAATATGATTAATACTTAATTAAATATTTCTTTCAATTAAAAGCTAATTAGAGTGTACCTCGGTTTTTATAATCAAACTTAAATTGATTAATGATTATGCAATTTGCTTCTAAATAAAAGCAACATAGGTTCTATCTCGAGTTTTCATAATTAAATGTTAATTTGACTAATATGAATATAAATGTGTTTTTGAATTATAATTTGATTAGCTCAAATCGAAATATAAAGATACACGCGCTAGATGCTTTACATGCTTCTTTTAAAATTAAATGTTTAGTTTGCATAAATCATACTTGAATATTTATAAATAAAATTGGACTAAGTTTACATCATCTTTTTAATATAAAGATAACTTGCTTAATCCTAAATAGGGTATTTCTCTGAAGTAACCTATATGCATGGTTTTATCAAATTAAAATATACCAAGCACATAGCCTTGTGTGATATACTCCAAATCTCTCGATAGTTCCGTCCTCAGCGTTTCTTGCGTTCGCGATCCTAGAACCAAACCTTGCTCTCTTTTGAAGCCTCTCTTGATTGGTGTATTGTTCTTAGTTGTTCTTGTTTGTCTGCTCTGCATGTTGTGCTCGATGTTTGCTTCGAGTAGAAGATCGAGCTGCTGATCAAAAGTCCTCAAGATCAAGAGTACCGAAAGAGCAAGAGCAGAAGAGCAAGAGTAGCTTTTTGTTGAGAAAGGCAAGTGACCCTAACCATCCTTCTACCTATGCTTTAAACAAGAATACTGTGAATTAAATGGAACATGGAGAACCACCCAGGAAAACAGTACAACCACAAGACATATGGCTCTGTCTTGGCTAATTAATTAGGGAAGTCTTGTGTGGCTATTATTCATGGTAGCTTGTGGTACAGAGGAATGCTTTTATGACTCTTCTACTCCGGACAGGTATTGGAACGGAAGTTCTCTTCTAGGCTATCCTGGTCCGAGAGTAGAAGGAGGGTACGAAAGATAGCCTCTAGGACGTGCTACTATGGACTAATACACATAGGAGGACTCTTTGTAAAGTCCTCGAAGCGTCCCTATGCAACCACACCTCGGAAGTGTGGTATTGTGCCTACTTTTGCACAGCATGGTTGGGTTCAAAGTTCTTCGGAACTTTTACGCGACTTGTGGTGAAAGTGTACAACCTCTGTAGAGTGTAAAACTGTTATAACAGCCGTACTCACGGTCAAGAGCGGCCTGGACCCTCATATGATTAATATACTTAAAGATGGACTTTAATTTGCTTTCTGGTTAATTTTCGTGGCCTTGCTGAGTACCAACCATAAGTGTACTCACCCTTGCTAACTGCTGCTCAGAAGAAGAAGGTGTATGAAGTCCAGAAGATGGTGCTAGGCGTACGCAACCTCTAATCATTTGCCTGTGAAGTTGGAGCCTTTGCTTCCCAGGATTCCGCTGTAAATCTCTGATAATCTCTTTCTTTATGTGATATTGTTTCTGTTATTCACTATGATGTCACTATATGTATGAAACTAGATCCTGGCATACATATAGCTATCACTTGGTTTTCTTCGAAAAATCGGGTGTGACAACAGATCCGGACCAGGGGACGACAGATCTTGCAATCGGTGGGCGACCGACAGCACTGCTGACCGGCGGCACACGCCACGACCTAGGGTTAGGGTTAGCTTTGACGTTGGAGAGGAAGGGGGAGAAGAGGACGAGAGAGAGTCCTTGCCGTCGCACGGGATTCCGCACATGAGGCTCTGGCAGCGGCGAGGCCGGGAATGTAGTGGAAGGGGTGGGAGGTGGCGGCTCGCGGATTCTGCCTGTGTCGCCCTGGGGGATGGGTCACTACCATCACTACGTCACATTATAATTTTTCAGTCATACACGTTGAGGTGTTACATAACATAAACTTGATGGCTTGTTTAGTCAACTTACTCCATCCATCTCAAAAAGAGTGTCCATTTGGTCTCGTCCTAAGTCAAAATATTTTTAGTTTAAATAAAAATGTATCAATGCTTTTGATGTCTAATAAATTTTATTATATTCATTGTGAATATATATCTTCATTGTATACATATTTAGTGTGATAAATATTGATACTTTTCATTATAAATTTAGTCAAATTTCAAACAGTTTAACTGAGAAGAAATCAAAGTGGACACTCTCTGAGATGGAGGGAGTTTTTAAAATTGCAACGCGTTCCCTTGCCTTTGCCTGCATTTGCACGACTGTTGTGACGGATCAACCAAATTGTCCTCAAATCCGTTTACCCCCATTATTGTGAAAAAATATTAAAAGGCATCGGCACAACATCTAGTGTGCACTTTGCAAGTTTCATCAATTTCAATTTGTGAAACTAGGATAGTGCATGTGCGTTGCTACGGACATCAAATATCTGTAACGTAATACAATACAATATGAAAAGTAATGTCAATAAATCATAATCATCATGCAAACGTCTTGAAATTGAGCGCACATCTTGATGTTTAACAGGTAATTATTTTGTCTTAGTGACTATGACAAGTCACCAAAATGCTACCATCTATCTATTTTATCTATGTGCTAGTGATGCGTGAAAGATAATGTTTTACAATGCTAGGTAGGCACCTTGTTCAGGCATTTGCTTCATGTGCCACAAGATCGACGAAGAAGTCACGTCGCATAGCAAGAGTATCCGACAACATATATATGAATAATTTTATTCTTAAAGCCAAAGTATGACATGTAATTGGTATGCTCCCATTTTTTAAGATCAGGAAAAAAGTAACTTTCAAATTATATTTACTTACGGCACAGATGTCCACTTTTTTAATCACTTTTCCATATGTACAATAAATATTTTCATTACTCTATATTTAATATCTCTAATTAGTATTACTGACCTGTCACACCCAGTTTTGGAAGCAAAACTAGATCATAGCTTACATGTGTCCAGGATCATGTTCACAAAGCAAACGACATAGTGGAGTACCAAGAATCGCAGTGTCATAGCGTTATCATTATTACAGACCGATTGTCCAATAATCTAACACACTGAACGAGTAGCTAACAGCGGAAAGAAAAACAGAGTCATCCACCACAGGCAGTCGACCGGAGCAACGCGCCTAGAAGTCTTCAAAGTCTTCGGGGAAGTCTTCAAAGCGGACGTCTGAGCAGCAGTCCGAGTAGTGTAGTTGCAAGAAATAAAATCAACAAGCGTGAGCACATGTCGTACTCAACAAGGGAACATAACTATAACAACATGCAAGGCTCTTTAGGTGGATGGCCGACATGGTTAAAACGGTAAGCAATTTTAGTTGGTCAGATTTTATTAAGCAACTGATTACTAGCAGTGTAAGTGTATACCAAACCCAGAGAATAATAAATGCAACATTAACAGGATGCAATGCATAAGATTAATTCATATTCCATAGTTTACCCATGTGAGGGTCCAGGCCGCTCGTGACCGTGAGCACGGCTAATCGATTAGATTTACACTCTGCAGAGGTTGTACACTTTACCCACAAGTCGTGTTTCCCATGTTGCCCGGGTTAGCTAGACCCTTAAACACTACCTTTGGTGAGTGGCTAGGGATTCACTATGAGGCCTTTACAAAGATTCCCTAATATGAGTTGCTCGCTAGGTTTCATGACAGGGCAATGCATAACCCTCTCTCAAGACTGCGAAGCTACCACAGAGCAGATCAGCTTGAGGGCCGGGCTATACACCAACTACCGGCACCCCTAACCCTTATCAGGTAAAGCATACTACACACTAAGGTTTCTAATTAGTTAGCCAAGACAGAGCCATTTGTCTTGTGGTTGCACCTGGTTCCTGGGTGGTCGCTCCATGTTCCGATTAACAGGGGTAATCTTGCTTAATGAGGGTAGAGCATAAAAAAAATCAAGTTCACTTTTGTTTCAATTAAACCAACCTCAATCCTGTATTTAGCAACTAAGCATGTGCTACCCAACATAAATAAAATACCCAGGTTAACAAGGACATGGTAAACAACACTAGTCACACCTTAAACATAGGGTCTCATCAATTTAATGTAAAACAATAAAGTAAATAATGTAATTAAAATGCAGTTGTATAGGAAAAAGAGCATGCATCAAGGACTTGTCTTCCACAAACTCAGAGGGCTGCTCAAGATCTCCAAAGTCTTCAACAGCAGCGTAATCGAAGTAGCGATCGTCTTCTACGCATCACACCAACCACATACAGGCAAACAATAGAAACAAATAAGAAACATGCACCAAATAGTAACAACAGAGCAAAACAACTGTGTAAAGCTATTCTACTCTTCGATACGATCGTTTGGACATAAAGAACGCTAAAACGGAGCTAAAACGCATAATCTAGAGCTAAAACAAGCTACAGGGACCTATCTGTGAGAAAACTAAAGCTCCAGGGGCTTAACTTCTAAAAACCAGGGGTTAAAACATAATTAAACGTATAAACCGAAGGTCTAACATATAAAAACTAACTTATGAACCTCAGTGACTAAATCTAGAAAGTTTAGGGTTCAAACCGTGAAGAAAAGGACCTATGTGTAAGGGTTTTCCTAAGGTGGGAGGACCGGCTTGTGAAAACTAAAAGGACGGGGGCTCTTTTGCAAAATGACACCGTCCACGCGGGGTTGACTGGTACGCTGAGATTTGACCTGGGGTTAGATCTGATCCGGGTAGTCCGTCACCGATCGAGCGGCTGAGAACTTGTGCAGGTGCGTGCGACGGCGGGGCACGGCAGCGAGCGGCAGCGCACAGCAGTAACCTCGCCGGCGAAATGCGAAAACACGCAGCCGGCCAAGATTCAATGCGCGGATTGCACCAGAGCGAAGCGAGTGACACGAGGAACCGATCTAGGGCGGCGCGGACACCAGAGACACAACAGCAACGACGAGGGGCTCGGCGAGGCGGAGCTCCGCGACGGCGCAACTCCAGCGAGCCCGTGCGCTGAAAGCAAGACACCAGGGCGTCCATGCATTGCACCAGGGGCCTCCTCACCTCCTCACACACCTCTGGAGCAGCTTCACGTCGACGAACCGGTGGCGAACAGGGAGATCAGCAGCGGCGGCGGCACTAGGGTTGCGGCGGCGCAGCTCTGGGCCGCTAGGGTTAGGGCTTGGGGGTAAACAGGGCACGGGAGCCGGCGGCATGGGTTTATATAGGGCGGGAGATGCGCCTTGGCGTGCGGGTCAAGAAGAAGAGACGCGACGCGGACGCGGGATGCGGCGCAGCCTCGAGCTCGGGTCGGAGTCCGACGCAGGGAAGGTGATGACACGGGGGCCCCACGCGTCGGCGACCGCGAGTGGAGGAAAGGGACGCGCAGCTCGCGCTGGGCCGAGATGGGTCGGCGGCCTGCTGGAGCTGCTGGGCTGGTGGGCGACAAGCAAACAAAGCAGAGGAGATCATGGGGCGCGGCAGGACTTCGGCTGACGGGCTGCGCAACAGAGCTGGGCCGAAAGAAGGGAAAGGAAGGGGAAAGGGAAAAGAAAAGCTTTTGCTATTTTTTCAGAGATGAAACAAACAAATTGAATTTAAATTTGAATTTGAATTCAAGCAACCAAAATAAATGCTCCGGCATGAATGCAACAAACATCAAGCCACAAATTTAATTTTAGAGAAAGAAATAAAATAATGTTTTCTTTTCTTTTCTATACTATATTCCCTGTAAAGAAATAAAAGGTTGGACAATTTTAAAATTGAGAGAAAATTGTTAATTAATTTATTTCCTATTCACATCCTGAAATTGGGAATTTCAAGGTGTGACAAATCTACCTCCCTTAAAAGGAATCTCGTCCTCGAGATTCGGATGGATTTAGCAAGATTAGGAAAACTAGGCTCCAAGCTCATGAGTGAAAGATAAGGAATTAAACTAATGAAGGACATACCAAGCTGATTGGGTACTCTCTGAGTGGTCCCAACATTCACGTGATTCAGCTTCCCACGCATGTAGTTCTGTCGTCCCTTGCTCTGAGGGGTCTGGTTCCCATTCCTCATCTGCTGACTCTGCACTGGAGTATTCTGAACACTTCTCTGAGGATAATGGTTGGCAAAGTGACCAACCTCTCCACACTTGAAGCATGAATTGCCAATAGGGGTGTTAGGCACACTAGATCCCACAGGGGTTCCTGCAGGGGTGTTCTGACTAGTCTGTTGATCATTGGGACGTGGAGTATGCGGAGTGGATTGCTGTAACTGCTGAATAGGGTGCTTGAATGGTTGATTGTTACAGTGTATCTGATTCTGCCCAGTGTTACCACTCGGGCCTTGTGACGCCCCAGGTTTTTAATTAGCCTCATTAGTGCTAATGACCGAGTCACACGCGTTGACTCTAGTCAAACCTTGGTCAACCTGGGTCATCACCTCGAAAACTTCGTCAACAATCACTAATGACCCGCTTAATCAAGTCAACACACACACTTGTGGTCAAACTTGGTCAAACCCTAGTCAAAGGTGGGCCAAAACCCCAATGTCCTTGAACTCCCTCCGGAACTTTTGCCGCGTTCTCCAAATTTCACCTAAACACTTCAAAATCTCCCAATATAAAAGTTGTCCAGTTTTTCGAGAGGCACAACTTTCATGTTGGATGGCATTTGCAATTTGAAGTGGAAATAGGTGAAAAAGCTCGGTCAACACCAGTCGGCACTGTTCACCAGCGCCATGAAAAACAGGAACTTGGCGAGCAGTTTATGCAAAATCCGTTGAGAAAAACATAGGACGACCTTTGTAAAAGTTGTAGAGGGTACTTCACACTACAACTTTCGTTTTTGGAGAAAATTTCGTCCAGTTCAAATTTTTGAAGAAAAACGCGGTCAAACCGGCGTTGACTGGTGGAATTCAGGCCAAATCGGCGCCCTGGCGCTCTGGAGTGCCGGCGCACGACGCGCGCGTGTGCCCAGCGCGTGGCCGCGCCGTCCTCGGCATCCGGGCCCACCCGGCCGCATCCCGAGGCCGCGCGCCTTCCCGAGGCTCCGCACCCCGAGGCCGGGATCACTCCGAGGCGCCTTGAAGTCACCCCTGCCACGTGGAGCTCCTTCACGCGCCTACACCCCTGCGACCGCCGGTTTGTTTCCTGCGTGCGCGCCGGCCGAGGCTCGCCGCTGTACCCGCGGCGTAAATGGTAGGGGTAGGCGTCGCCACGAAGCAAGCCCTTCCCCTTCACCCCGCACCGTGCCTATAAAAGCGCCCTGCGCCCTCCTCGTGCGTGCGCCCACGGCCACCGCCTCCCCAAGCCGCTCCGCCGTCCGCCAGGGAAGCTGCCGCCGGCGAACCCTTGTCCGCTCGCGCCTAGTGACAACCAAGCCCCCTAGACTCTTCCCCGCGGTCCCCTGGAGCTACCCGGGCCGCGTCTTGCCTAGGCCGAGCCACCGCCACGCCGGAACAACAGAGCAGGGGCCGCTGTCCGCCGGGCACTGCCGAGCACCACCGCCGGTCGTTTCTCCGCGCGAATTTCGAACGCAAATCCACCCTAGGTGCACACCTCCCCGCACTCCTACCCGACCGGAAGCGCCGCCGTAGCCGCCGGAATTCCGGCGAGCCGCCGCCTCCCCATGGCCAAGGGCCGCATTGCAAGGTTCTTAATCTTTCTAGGGGCCAATCTGTGATCTAGGGGTATATCTGTGAAACTTTAAAACTGACCAGGGGCTTAAGTGAAAGTAGATTCTCAAATAGTGTTTGAGTAATTGCTGAATTTTGTAAAATCCGTAGAAAATTGTAGAAAATTCAAAAAAATGCAAACTCAATTTTCATAGACTCCTTGTGAAAAAACTACAACTTCTGTAAAGCCTGTACATAGTTTTTCCTAATAGTTTTTGCATGAAAAATAGGAAACTGAAAAATCTATATCTGTTGTATCTCCAAATCTACAAGTTCTCTGTAGGTAATTTTTGGATATGTTGTGTGTTATTCCAGTAATAGCTCTTGTACCAAAAATTGCACAAAGTTATGTTGAAAATATTTTTATATAAATTGTTTTCTATTTATTCAGAATCTGACCAAATGATTTTTGTAGCTAAAAATATTTAGATTTTTGCGCCCAACTTCTGCATGTTGTCTTTTCATGACAAAATGCACCTCTAGTGAATTAATAACAATTTTATAATTGTCAGAAGTATTTATTATTGAAAAATGCTTGTTTTTCTTTGTAATTGCATAGCTCAAGATATGTAATAGTTCTAGGTGTATGTGTTGCATTACTAGCTTAGTTTTGGACCATAGATCATGTGTGATAAAGTTGGAATCATTTTGATGTGTATTTATTTTTGTATGCATTTCTCTTGTTTAGGTAACTAGCTTTTGTTATTTTTGGTTTAATTAAGTTCGTAGCTCCTCTAAGTGTGCATGTGGGTTTAGTGGCTTGGTAGAGATGTTAGTGCTTAATAAACCCTCCCACTGAATTTTAATAATTTATTTTATGAATAAAAGCATTGGAGGTAATTTAAAGCTTAATAGTCAAGTAAATGGGAAAATCACCACCTACACACCTAGTGACTTTAGGTTTGTGTTGAAAATCATTTTAAAAAGGTTAAAGACCAACCCCTTGCTGTTTGTGTAATTTAAATTAATTTATTTACATAAATGTGTACACAGTCACTATTAAAAAGGATAGTTAATAAAGAACCGCATATTGTTCCTTTATTGGAAGAGTATGCTGAATGTATTTCTTATCTAGGTGAATATGGTCAACCATGTACCCCATGGTTTTCATTTGTTGTTCGTAATCAATTAAATTAAAAAATCGTCAATTAAATCTTGCATTTGCATCCTCGTGTAGATCTTCCCGACGGTAGCTGTACGCTCGTGCCGGAAGGAGGAGACGAAGGTGCTGACGAAGAGCTACCGCAAGTGTTCGTAGCTCAAGACCTGGACCAAAGTCCAGAAGGGCCCAAGGCCAACCTTGCCAGCGAAGGCAAGCCCCAGATCATTAACCCTTCTTTTTAAAATGTTGCAATTATCTTTTGCTATGATTGGGCATTACGTTTCAGGAATTGAATTGAAACCCTAGATGCATGATCCTTAGGTACCTATGCTCTATCACTAGTATGCTAGGTCGATAGCTGCTATGCTATAGGACCCGGTAGAAGTCGAGTGATGTTCGTCACTCGCGAGAATAGGTTCTTATGTTGGAATCATAAGATCTTTATAAATGGATTGCTCATGTGGTAAGAGCATGGGATTTGGGCTCCGGTCCAGTGGCTTTCGTGGGCTAAGCGTTTGAACGTACTAAGCACTTGTCGGGAATGGGACCGGTAAGCCTAGTACCTGATGGACACGGCGAGGGAACTTTTCCCTACTACCCCTAGGACACCTAATGTGTCCCCCCTGCTGCAACAGCAACAGTGGGGTACCTGTGCGATTCTGGGCGGTCCGACGGGACGTACCAGTAAGCCTTGTACCGAGGATTGTAGGTCTGATCCCGACCCGAAGAAAGATGGGAACCGCCTGGATGGTTGTCCTCGCGGGGGCACCCTACCGTGTGTTTAGGTCTACCTTGCAAGGTTTAAATCAATCGATTGTCGGCCTCTCACCGTTATCTGAGACTGCTTAATCAACTGGCCATGATATCCCTTAATGATGGAACTCGGTGAAGTTTACTGCTTGAATTAATTGCTTGTACAATTCTTGATTGAATTAGTTGACACACTTAGAAATGGTAATCAACTAAAACTTGGTGCTAAAATATTGAAAGTAAGGACATACTCTTCGTTGCTTTTCAGCAAAAGAACTCCACCGACCAAAAAGCCTCTCATGTCTAGAGTTTGGTGATGTAGTTATCACCCGACGGTTAAGTCTTGCTGAGTATTAGTATACTCAGCCTTGCTTTAAAAATGTTGTTGCAGGTGTTGTTTGATCTGGTGAGATCCACCCGGCTGGGAGCAGGGATGGGTGGATGACGAGGTGTGATGGCATCACGGACGGCCTCCTGTGATGTTACCGTTGCGCTAGTTTATTTTTATTCTGCTGATTTTCGAACTGTGAACCTTTACTTCCTGTCATGAACAATGGTTTGTAATAAATTGGATTTAATTGGTGTGTACTCTGGACTCGCCTTCGCGTGAGTTTTAATGCATATGTTCGATCCTCTGTGTGAACTCCAAGTGATTTACCGGGCGTTAACCTGGCAACTAACGACAGGATGATACTTTATTATCGCTTAATGACCAAAGTGTATTGGTTTAGGTGATAGTACGGTATTTTCCTGGGCGGGTTGTCACAGGTGGTATCAGAGCGATTATATGCACCAGAGTTTAATTAACAACTTTAATCACTGGTTTTTGAATAAAATTTGCCAAGATTGTTTGGATTTGCAAAATACGTTGGTCCGTTAAGGATGGTTATAGACCGAGAGGCCCTAGAGGGAATTTTTGGGTTCTTTCAGGTGGCTTATTAATCTATGGTTTATTTTGCTAACTCCCAGCACATTTTATTACTGTCAGAACTTACTTTCTGTACAACCATACTAGTTCATCACGTTTTGCTATACGTGGTGGTACCGCATGGAGGTCATGCGAGGGATGGATGGGACCTATTCCAAAGAGAACCCACCATCGCGTCTGTGTCTCGCCACGTTTTGCCATATGTGGACGTTCCGCATTTTGTATATGCGAGGCAAGGATCCGCTTCATTCAAAAGGAGCGTATCTGAGGTTGGAAGTTGTCCATGCAGCGATAAACGCATGGGTACCATTTCTATAGTGAACGGTAATGTATGTGGACGCTTTCATGAGTGCTGGCATGAAAGGTTCGTTGTGTTCTGTGATCTTCTGCAGGTACACTAACCACGTTTCGTAAGTCGCTAAGTGTGCATCGACTAGTTATTATAGGGAGAAACGTGTATACGCCTTGCCACCGGCACTAACTTCGAGTTTTGGCTTGATTACCTTGTGAGGACGAATAGGACGTCTCGCATCATGCTAAAAGTCATGAGAAACTTAAAACTGAACCCATACTTGTCTACGTGCTTTCTAAGGAAAAATTTTGCTAGTGTGTTTTGTCCTGCCTAGTCTCTCAGGTATAGATGTGTTGCTGTTCAAAATTTGTGATAGAACTGTTTGCTTAGATTTTTTGCCCTTGTTCAAAGATCTTTTTGCCTAGGTGATCTCTACCAAAGTTGCTCCATATCTAATCTAATTCCTTCTCGCAAGAATTCGCGGTCATAGCCTTTGTATATCTCAAGTTGTGCTCAGATTAGTGAACACCTACCTTGCTGTTTTTCCAGGAGCCAAATCCGAAACCTTGCTTAGTTGAAGCACCTTTCTAACCTTTCTAGATCAACCTTTGTTTACCAAATATGTGCCTCATAATCGTGCCGAGTTGCTACAAAAATTTGGAAATTTTTGGGGCTCTGGTTTTTAAGTTATGAATTTTTGTTCACAACTGCCAGAACTTTATGTCATTACGTATGTATGCTCGCTTCGAGTCCAGCATACGGTTGTACCTTTGTACACAGGACTACCCCAGTTTGCCCAGCATGAGAGAAGAACTTTTTCTATTCCGCCATGGCAATTGGGTGATGTCTTGATCTTAGAGTCAATCTTCAGGTATCATCTCCGCCTGTTAACCGGTTATCTCCATCGACATGTATCTCTTCCAAACCCCCTTGAATTTATACATGTTACAGCACTGAGCTATTCTTGAATTGATATCCTTGTCATGATTACTTCGATCTGTCAATCTTGAACTGATTCTTCTTGATCTTGCTCACAACATTTTAAAATATATATATATATATGTCCCTTTTTGAGCATGCATTTGCATAGCACGTGCATTTGGGAACCTTGGGTGAACTAACGTGCATACGCATGGAATGTTTCAATATCTCCTACTCTATTCTTCTATGATTGGTGATGTTATTGTCCCATAACCAAAGGTGCCGCGACGGAACCTAGGGCATCATGTGCGCTGCAGCCATATGATTGCCACTAGGAGCGCGCTAGGTATCTTGGTTGTCAGAATGCGACTCACCACCCATACACTCCTTCTCAACCTATGCTTGTCACCTCAACCACTAACTCACCTTGTGGGTAATCGAGTCATTCTAACATGCATCATGAGCACCATACCGCATGAACATGTGCATCATGCCTTCATAAACAGTAACATGTGAGCAAGATCGTTCGGAAATTCCTATACCAATTTATCTCTTCATACTTCTCGCTTGCATCCGCAAGTGACCTCCATGCAAAAGCTTTCCATGACTTGTCACCTTTGACTACTCTTATGGGCTAATCTTGAACCGATGATGGTATACTCTTTGACCAATAATCCCATCGTGTTTGCTCCCTCGGAGTAATTTCAGAAAATCTTAGAAAACCACTTCCCTATCTTGTCCTTGGAATTTCGAATCTCGGGACGAGATTCTTTTTAAGGGGGGTAGGCTATGACGTCCCAGGTTTTTAATTAGCCTCATTAGTGCTAATGACCGAGTCACACGCGTTGACTCTAGTCAAACCTTGGTCAACCTGGGTCATCACCTCGAAAACTTCGTCAACAATCACTAATGACCCGCTTAATCAAGTCAACACACACACTTGTGGTCAAACTTGGTCAAACCCTAGTCAAAGGTGGGCCAAAACCCCAATGTCCTTGAACTCCCTCCGGAACCTTTGCCGCGTTCTCCAAATTTCACCTAAACACTTCAAAATCTCCCAATATAAAAGTTGTCCAGTTTTTCGAGAGGCACAACTTTCATGTTGGATGGCATTTGCAATTTGAAGTGGAAATAGGTGAAAAAGCTCGGTCAACGCCAGTCGGCACTGTTCACCGGCGCCATGAAAAACAGGAACTTGGCGAGCAGTTTATGCAAAATCCGTTGAGAAAAACATAGGACGACCTTTGTAAAAGTTGTAGAGGGTACTTCACACTACAACTTTCGTTTTTGGAGAAAATTTCGTCCAGTTCAAATTTTTGAAGAAAAACGCGGTCAAACCGGCGTTGACAGGTGGTATTCAGGCCAAACCGGCGCCCTGGCGCTCTGGAGTGCCGGCGCACGACGCGCGCGCGTGCCCAGCGTGTGGCCGCGCCATCCTCGGCGTCCGGGCCCACCCGGCCGCATCCCGAGGCCGCGCGCCTTCCCGAGGCTCCGCACCCCGAGGCCGGGATCACTCCGAGGCGCCTTGAAGTCACCCCTGCCACGTGGAGCTCCTTCACGCGCCTACACCCCTGCGACCACCGGTTTGTTTCCTGCGTGCGCGCCGGCCGAGGCTCGCCGCCGTACCCGCGGCGTAAATGGCCGGGGTAGGCGTCGCCACGAAGCAAGCCCTTCCCCTTCACCCCGCACCGTGCCTATAAAAGCGCCCTGCGCCCTCCTCGCGCGTGCGCCCACGGCCACCGCCTCCCCGAGCCGCTCCGCCGTCCGCCAGGGAAGCCGCCGCCGGCGAACCCTTGTCCGCTCGCGCCTAGTGACAACCAAGCCCCCTAGACTCTTCCCCGCGGTCCCCTGGAGCTACCCGGGCCGCGTCTTGCCTAGGCCGAGCCACCGCCGCGCCGGAACAACAGAGCAGCGGCCGCTGTCCGCCGGGCACTGCCGAGCACCACCGCCGGTCGTTTCTCCGCGTGAATTTCGGACGCAAATCCACCCTAGGTGCACACCTCCCCGCACTCCTACCCGACCGGAAGCGCCGTCGGAGCCGCCGGAATTCCGGCGAGCCGCCGCCTCCCCATGGCCAAGGGCCGCATTGCAAGGTTCTTAATCTTTCTAGGGGCCAATCTGTGATCTAGGGGTATATCTGTGAAACTTTAAAACTGACCAGGGGCTTAAGTGAAAGTAGATTCTCAAATAGTGTTTGAGTAATTGCTGAATCTTGTAAAATCCGTAGAAAATTGTAGAAAATTCAAAAAAATGCAAACTCAATTTTGTTGGACTCCTTGTGAAAAACACTACAACTTCTATAAAGCATGTCCATAGTTTGTCCTAATAGTTTTTGCATGAAAAATAGGAAACTGAAAAATCTAGATCTGTTGTATCTCCAAATCTACAAGTTCTCTGTAGCTAATTTTTGGATATGATGTGTATTATTCCAGGAATACCTCTTTTACCAAAAATTGCACAAAGTTATGATGTAAATCTTTTTATATAAATTGTTTTCTATTTATTCAGAATCTGACCAAATGATTTTTGTAGCTAAAAATAATTAGATTTTTGTGCCTAACTTCTGCATGTTGTCTTTTTATGCCAAACTGCACCTCTGGTGAAATAATAACAATTTTATAATTGTCATAAGTATTTATTCTTGAAAAATGCTTGTTTTTCTTTGTAATTGCATAGCTCAAGATATGTAATAGTTCTAGGTGTATGTGTTGCATTACTAGCTTAGTTTTGGACCATAGATCATGTGTGAGAAAGTTGGAATCATTTTGATGTGTATTTATTTTTGTATGCATTTCTCTTGTTTAGGTAACTAGCTTTTGTTATTTTCGGTTTAATTAAGTTCGTAGCTCCTCTAAGTGTGCATGTGGGTTCAGTGGCTTGGTAGAGATGTTAGTGCTTAATAAACCCTCCCACTGAATTTTAATAATTTATTTTATGAATAAAAGCATTGGAGGTAATTTAAAGCTTAATAGTCAAGTAAATGGGAAAATCACCACCTACACACCTAGTGACTTTAGGTTTGTGTTGAAAATCATTTTAAAAAGGTTAAAGACCAACCCCTTGCTGTTTGTGTAATTTAAATTAATTTATTTACATAAATGTGTACACAGTCACTATTAAAAAGGATAGTTAATAAAGAACCGCATATTGTTCCTTTATTGGAAGAGTATGCTGAATGTATTTCTTATCTAGGTGAATGTGGTCAACCATGTACCCCATGGTTTTCATTTGTTGTTTGTAATCAATTAAATTAAAAAATCGTCAATTAAATCTTGCATTTGCATCCTCGTGTAGATCTTCCCGACGGTAGCTGTACGCTCGTGCCGGAAGGAGGAGACGAAGGTGCTGACGAAGAGCTACCGCAAGTGTTCATAGCTCAAGACCTGGACCAATGTCCAGAAGGGCCCAAGGCCAACCTTGCCAGCGAAGGCAAGCCCCGGATCATTAACCCTTCTTTTTAAAATGTTGCAATTATCTTTTGCTATGATTGGGCATTACGTTTCAGGAATTGAATTGAAATCCTAGATGCATGATCCTTAGGTACCTATGCTCTATCACTAGTATGCTAGGTTGATAGCTGCTATGCTATAGGACCCGGTAGAAGTCGAGTGATGTTCGTCACTCGCGAGAATAGGTTCTTATGTTGGAATCATAAGATCTTTATAAATGGATTGCTCATGTGGTAAGAGCATGGGATTTGGGCTCCAGTCCAGTGGCTTTCGTGGGCTAAGCGTTTGAACGTACTAAGCACTTGTCGGGAATGGGACCGGTAAGCCTAGTACCTGATGGACACGGCGAGGGAACTTTTCCCTACTACCCCTAGGACACCTAATGTGTCCCCCTTGCTTCAACAGCAACAGTGGGGTACCTGTGCGATTCTGGGCGGTCCGACGGGACGTACCAGTAAGCCTTGTACCGAGGATTGTAGGTCTGATCCCAACCCGAAGAAAGATGGGAACCGCCTGGATGGTTGTCCTCGCGGGGGCACCCTACCGTGTGTTTAGGTCTACCTTGCAAGGTTTAAATCAATCTATTATTGGCCTCTCACCGTTATCTGAGACTGCTTAATCAACTGGCCATGATATCCCTTAATGATGGAACTCGGTGAAGTTTACTACTTGAATTAATTGCTTGTACAATTCTTGATTGAATTAGTTGGCACACTTAGAAATGGTAATCAACTAGAACTTGGTGCTAAAATATTGAAAGTAAGGACATACTCTTCGTTGCTTTTCAGCAAAAGAACTCCACCGGCCAAAAAGCCTCTCATGTCTAGAGTTTGGTGATGTAGTTATCACCCGACGGTTAAGTCTTGCTGAGTATTAGTATACTCAGCCTTGCTTTAAAAATGTTGTTGCAGGTGTTGTTTGATCTGGTGAGATCCACCCGGCTGGGAGCAGGGATGGGTGGATGACGAGGTGTGATGGCATCACGGACGGCCTCCTGTGATGTTACCGTTGCGCTAGTTTATTTTTATTCTGCTGATTTTCGAACTGTGAACCTTTACTTCCTGTCATGAACAATGGTTTGTAATAAATTGGATTTAATTGGTGTGTACTCTGGACTCGCCTTCGCGTGAGTTTTAATGCATATGTTCGATCCTCTGTGTGAACTCCAAGTGATTTACCGGGCGTTAACCCGGCAACTAACGACAAGATGATACTTTATTATCGCTTAATGACCAAAGTGGATTGGTTTAGGCGATAGTACGGTATTTTCCTGGGCGGGTTGTCACAGGCCTCCAAAGCGGAATGGTGCTCCCTGCTGTGGGTCAAAACGTGGGCGAGTGATGTTCCCAGACTGTCCATAAGTAGTAGCCTTCCTCTTGAGATCTCCCAATTCCCTGTGCTTGTGCTCCAAGCCTATAGCCTTATCAATCAGATCCTGGAAGGTAGGGAAAGTGTGGGACATCAGCTGGTACTGCAGTGGTCCAGCTAGCCCTTCCAGGAACAGCTCTTGCTTCTTCTTGTCCTCATCAGTGTCTTCAGGAGCATAGCGTGACAACTCAGTGAATTTGTCCCTGAACTCCGTCACGGACATCCCTCCCTGCTTGAGAGCAAGGAACTCCTTCTTCTTTAGCTTCATGAGACCGGCAGGAATATGGTGGCTCCTGAAGTTAGTGGTAAACTCCTGCCAAGTAATTGCATTCTGATTGGCATGAGCGGCGACAAAAGCATCCCACCATGCTGAAGAGCTGATCCCTGAAGTCGCCCTGAAGCATAGAGGACTTTCTCTCTGTCATCGCATTGAGATATAGTCAGCATCTTCTCAATGGTCTTCAACCAGTCCTCAGCTTCCAGTGGATCTGCTGCATGAGAGAACACCGAAGGCTGATGGCTCATGAACACCCTGTGCCTGTTCACAGGTGCTTGCTGCTGAGCATGGGGTGGGTTGTTAGCTTGGGCCTGTATATTGGCCACTATGTTGGTCAGGTCTTGGAGAAGCTGCGTCTGGGCTTGTAGAAATTGCTGCGTGACTGGATCCATCTGAGGTTGACGAGGTGCACTGCTGGAACTACTACTTCTCCTTTGGCGAACCACTAGGGTTTGATTGACTCCGGATCCTGACCTGGTTTTCACCATCTGAGTGTTAGGAACATTACTTTAGATGTTTGCACTAAGAATAAAACTCTGAAAGATAAGGCAGTAAAAACTTTCAATTCTGGACAGATTCTGTTAACTCCCAACAATAGGATGTAACTCTCAGTACGGGAATCCAAAAATTATGAAATTTTAACCAGAGAAGTATGATGAAATTATGGAACTATTCCAACTGGAATCACCTCAATCCAAGGTCTATAGCTTTAGCTATAAAATAAACAAGACGTCTGGGTCAGCTGAGTTTACGGATTCTGATAGCTCCAAAGTTTCGTGCATAACTCTCTGTATCAAACTCCTAAATTTCTGAATTTTTTCCAGATAACCCTTCATATAATTGCTGAACTTTTCCAATTGGATTTACTGTATTTGGAGTTCTGTAGCTCGAGATAAAAATAGAACAATACTGCTGACTCAGAAAACTCCGCGAGCAGATTGGGATTTACTAGATTGTATAAGGGGTAGAGCATAAGAGATTAGGATAAGGAAGATATGGATTGAGACAAAGATAAACCCAACTAACACTTTACTAAAGAACCAATGTCATTGTGGTCATTACTTCCACAACACACAGCACTCAAACAAAGATCCAAATCAATCATTATCATAAGAACAAACATTCAAACACACCACTAAGCTAAGCACACTTATACGATCGGTTTGAAACTAACGATTACATAGATATTAAGCTTAGAACTCCTAGATCCTAAGGAAGCTCTTCAGTGCAGGCATCTGGGGAGTTGTAGCGGGGTCTCTTTGGTGCTGGAGAGTGATGAGCTTCTATTCCTCCGTCTTGGATCACAGGGGGTTCCCTTCCCTCCAGAGTAGCTTCTAGCTGACGCTTATGTACTTCTATTGTATAAATCCTTTGTTGAGCTGTGAAAAGCATGTTGTTGGTGTTATCCAACGCGGTGTTGACAGCGGCCAGCAATTCACGAAGGTTATCCACGGTGGGGCTGTGGCCATTAGCTAACGCGATGTAGGTCTTGGCTTCACCACTAGCTCTGTAAGGGGTGTACAAGCTGTGAGTACGTGCCAATTCAGAACGCTCCCTGTGAGAGAGAACATAGAGTGCTCTCCTAGCAGCCTCGGCAATCCCAGCTTCCATAGTATCTCTGGTAGCAACATCGTTGTGCCTGGATATCTCCATAGGTTCATAGTGTTGAACCCTCTTATAAACGATCACTGTCACCTCCCAGTGTGGCTCAAACCAAGGATGGGTCCACATCTCACACTGGTAGATTGGATCTTCACCATAGCCCAAACGGTACACTGTCCTCCTTAGATTGCCAGCCATTGAAATGCCTCTCCCATCTTTCTTGTACGAGCTCACTGTCCAGATTACTTCAGCTGGCTCTCTTTCTGCTTCAGCTTGTTCTTCCAGTTCCTCCACTGGGTCTTGATGGTCACCCTGATCAGCTTCTTGTGTCTGCTCTTCTTCCGAAGCTACTTCTTCTGTCTCATCATCAGACTGGTAGCGGTAGTAGTCTTCTTGCGGCCTATACTGAGGAACTGAGCTCTTTCGGGCAGTCTTCAGGCGTCGAACCATCTAGAGATAAAGAAGACAGGTGCCAAGTGAGACCAAAAGCAAGGGTGCGGAAGATAGCCAAAATCAAGGTAGAGAACCAAAAGATAGCTAAGGATGAGATGAAAATCAAGGATGAGTATTATAGAATAGTTTTAAAGCAAGCATATAGAGTGTGTGGCTTCTAAAAGATTATAATCCTTAATTTCGACCATCACTAAATAGGCTAACGTCCTACAGTCAACACGGCTCTAGTACCACTTTGTCACACCTTACATGTGTCCAGGATCATGTTCACACATGCAAACGACATAGTGGAGTACCAAGAATCGTAGTGTCATAGCGTTATCATTATTACAGACTGATTGTCCAATAATCTAACACACTGAACGAGTAGCTAACAGCGGAAAGCAAAATGGAGTCGTCCACCACAGGCAGTCGACCGGAGCAACACGCCTAGAAGTCTTCAAAGTCTTCGGGGAAGTCTTCAAAGCGGTCGTCTGAGCAGCAGTCCGAGTAGTGTAGTTGCAAGAAATAAAATCATCAAGCGTGAGCACATATCGTACTCAACAAGGGAACATAACTACAACAACATGCAAGGCTCTTTAGGTGGATGGCCGACATGGTTAAAGCGGTAAGCAATTTTAGTTGGTCAGATTTTATTAAGCAACTGATTACTAGCAGTGTAAGTGTATACCAAACCCAGAGAATAATAAATGCAACATTATCAGGATGCAATGCACAAGATTAATTCATATTCCATAGTTTACCCATGTGAGGGTCCAGGCCGCTCGTGACCGTGAGCACGGCTAATCGATTAGATTTACACTCTGCAGAGGTTGTACACTTTACCCATAAGTCGTGTTTCCCATATTGCCCGGGTTAGCTAGACCCTTAAACACTGCCTTTGGTGAGTGGCTAGGGATTCACTATGAGGCCTTTACAAAGATTCCCTAGTATGAGTTGCTCGCTAGGTTTGATGACAGCGCAATGCATAACCCTCTCTCAAGACTGCGAAGCTACCACAGAGCGGATCAGCTTTAGGGCCGGGCTATACACCAACTACCGGCACCCCCTAACCCTTATCAGGTAAAACATACTACTCACTAAGGTTTCTAATTAGTTAGCCAAGACAGAGCCATTTGTCTTGTGGTTGCACCTGGTTCCTGGGTGGTCGCTCCATGTTCCGATTAACAGGGGTAATCTTGCTTAATGAGGGTAGAGCATAAAATAAATCAAGTTCACTTTTGTTTCAATTAAACCATCCTCAATCCCGTAGTTAGCAACTAAGCATGTGCTACCCAACATAAATAAAATACCCAGGTTAACAAGGACATGGTAAGCAACACTAGTCACACCTTAAACTTAGGGTCCCATCAATTTAATACAAAACAATAAAGTAAATAATGTAATTAAAATGTAGTTGTATAGGAAAAAGGCATGCATCAAGGACTTGCCTTCCACAAACTCAGAGGGCTGATCAAGATCTCCAAAGTCTTCAACGGCAGCGTAATCGAAGTAGCGATCGTCTTCTACGCATCACACCAACCACATACAGGCAAACAATAGAAACAAATAAGAAACATGCACCAAACAGTAACAACAGAGCAAAATAACTGCGTAAAGCTATTCTACTCTTCGATACGATCGTTTGGACATAAAGAACGCTAAAAACGGAGCTAAAACGCATAATCTAGAGCTAAAACAAGCTACAGGGACCTATCTGTGAGAAAACTAAAGCTTCAGGGGCTGAACTGCTAAAAACCAGGGGCTAAAACATAATTAAACGTATAAACCGAAGGTCTAACATATAAAAACTAACTTATGGACCTCGGTGACTTAATCTAGAAAGTTTAGGGTTCAAACCGTAAAGAAAACGACCTATGTGTAAGGGTTTTCCTATGGTGGGAGGACCGGCTTGTGAAAACTAAAAGGACGGGGGCTCTTTTGCAAAACGACGCCGTGCACGCGGGGTTGACCGGTACACTGAGATTTGACCCGGGGTTAGATCTGATCCGGGCCGTCCGTCAGCGATTGAGCGGCTGAGAACTTGTGCAGGCGCGTGCGGCGGCGAGCGGCGGCGCACGGCAGTAACCTCGCCAGCGAAACGCGAAAACACGCAGCTGGCCAAGATTCAATGCGCGGATTGCACCAAAGCGAAGCGGGCGACGCGAGGAACCGATCTAGGGCGGCGCGGACACCAGAGACACAACAGCGACGACGAGGGGCTCGGCGAGGCAGAGCTCCGCGGCGGCGCAACTCCGGCGAGCCTGTGCGCGGAAAGCAAGGCACCAGGGCGTCCATGCGTTGCACCAGGGGCCTCCTCACCTCCTCACGCACCTCTGGAGCAGCTTCACGTCGACGACCCGGCGGCGAACAGGGAGATTAGCAGCGGCGGCGGCGCTAGGGTTGCGGCGGCGCAACTCTGGGTCGCTAGGGTTAGGGCTTGGGGTCAACAGGGCACAGGAGCCGGCGGTGGGGGTTTATATAGGGCGGGAGATGCGCCTTGGCGTGCGGGTCAAGAAGAAGAGACGCGGCGCGGACGCGGGATGCGGCGCAGCCTCGAGCTCGGGTCAGAGTCCGGTGCAGGGAAGGTGATGACACGGGGGCCCCACGCGTCGGGGACCGCGAGTGGAGGAAAGGGACGCGCGGCTCGCGCTGGGCCGAGATGGGCCGGCGGCCTGCTGGAGCTGCTGGGCTGGTGGGTGACAAGCAAACAAAGCAGAGGAGATCAGGGGCGCGACTGGACTTCGGCTGACGGGCTGCGCAACAGAGCTGGGCCGAAAGAAGGGAAAGGAAGGGGAAAGGGAAAAGAAAAGCTTTTGCTATTTTTTCAAAGATGAAACAAACAAATTGAATTCAAGTTTGAATTTGAATTCAAGCAACCAAAATAAATGCTCCGACATGAATGCAACAAACATCAAACCACAAATTTAATCTTAGAGAAAGAAATAAAATAATGTTTTCTTTTCTTTTCTATACTATATTCCCTGTAAAGAAATAAAAGGTTGGACAATTTTAAAATTAAGAGAAAATCGTTAATTAATTTATTTCCTACTCACATCCTGAAATTGGGAATTTCAAGGTGTGACATGACCAGACATCTCAAGTAATGCACCAATACTACACGCAGACTCTCTAAGTTCTTTTTGAATTCGTGTTCGTCATTCTCGAAGCTTCAGGAAGTCTTTTGAGTTTCAATTGAAAAAGAAAATCTCAAAGTTCAAAAAAGAAAAATAACTCAAAAACTATTTTGGTAGGTGCGCCATTCCAATCTCCAGGATATGGATTACAACGAGCTCCACGCGTCTTTAAAAAAAAAAACCAGCTCCACGCGTCGTGACTTTTGCCTGAGCGGTGAGCGCACCACCGCTCTGTTCGTTTGGCTTATCAGCCACCAGTTAACAGTACTTTTCTCTCAGAACAAATCAGTCACCAGCTACCAGCCAGCGGTACTTTTCTCTCAGAACAAATCAGCGCCAGCCATCAGCCACCAGCCAGCCGAACAGGACCCACGCCTCTTCCTCACTTGCTCTCTTTCTCTCTCCTTATCTTTCCCCTTCTCTCTGTCCGCAGTCGCCGCACACGGCAAGCATCCGGCAACATGGAGAGTAGCAGCACACAAGCGACGACGCAGGAGGGCGCCGGCGGGCGCGCGGATGTGCGGAGTGCGGGTGGGTGAGCTTAGGCCCGCGCTAGCGGGCGATAGGAGGCGCGGGCGAGCCACAGCAGGTGTGTGGAGCTCCAGACCAGACGCGAGCGCGGCTGGTGAGCAATGGAGCTCCGATCGGGTGTCCGCGCTGCAAGTAGGTGGCTCAGTCTCCTTTTATCTCATAGTGAGAACCACGGCCGCCGGCCGCCATGGCCGCTGTGCAGGTGGCGGGAGAGGTAGGCACCCTGGAGAAACGAAAGGACGGGAGGCACGTGGTGGCGGGGGAAGTGAGCGGCAGCCGACCGCCATGGCCGCTGCGCAGGTGCTGGGAGAGGGAGGGGCCCGAGAGAATCGGGAGGATGGGAGGCACGGCGGCAGGACGGGAGACGCGGCGGCAGGGAAAAGAGAGAGACAGGCAGGCTGGACGGGAACGAGAGAAACGCGGCGAGAGACATATCCTCTGACAGGTGGGCCCAAGCTGTCAGGACGGACGAGAAAAACAGGCAGAAGCAGTCCGTGCTTTAATATTAAAATTAAAAAAATAAAAATAAGGTAGAGAAGAGATAGAGATTGCTGCTGGCTGACCCCCCACTGGACCACGGCTAGGAGAACAGTGTTTATTTCTTGGCCCAGCGACCAAAAGCCCACCAGTTTTGCTTGGTGCTCCGACTTTTGCTTCTTTATTATTATTATCATTATTCTTTTTGGGTGCATACAAGGCTAGCCGAGTTCCTCTCAAAGTTACTAAAACAAGAAGCTGTGAACAGAAATCTCTTTTGAAAACATATAGTTTGATTCGGTGACATAAAAAATATCCTGTTCATATTTTTTTGGGGGGTATACTTGGTAAATTCACGGTAACACGGAATTTTTACAAAGGCGTTTTGTAATAGGAATGTAGGAGAAGCATTCTATTCTATGTTGCCAAACCCCATACTATCTCTAGGAAATTTAGAGTGCGGGTTGGAAAATTCAGTGGGATTTGTCTTTGGACATGCGTCATGATTCAATGCCGGCGGTTCTCAGTCGTTCCAGGTCCCTTTGGTTGTGTTAGGAAAGTCAAAAGATGAAGCAGCAATAACGTGAAAAAAAATGGCGTAAGGCACTGCATGTAGTGTGCGCTATGCAATTCCATCAATTTGGTTTGAGAGATTGATAACCCCGCCCACCGCGAGGTGTACCCGTGCTACCGGAGAACACCTTATCAGTGTGATATGTTTCATCTAATCAAACAGTATGGTACTAAATGATGAAATACGAAGTAGTAGTTTATCGGCCCAGGTAGCAAAAGCCCACTAGCAGAGTTTCGATACGCGCGCGTGTCGGGCGGGCCTCTTCTTTGTGTCGGCGATTTCAGTTTTAGCGTCTTCCTTCAGTCAGTAAATTTTCATGTATAGTGTGCACTTTGCAATTTTTCATCAATAAAGTAGATGAAAAAAAAGGCCTTTCGCACAACATGTAGTGTGCACTTCGCAATTTTGATCAATTTCAATTTGAGACATTGCTGACCCCACTCACCATGAGGTGTACCAATGCTACCTGAGAACAGCACATCAGTGTAGTAGGTTCCGTCTAGTCAAACGGTGTGGTACTAAATGATGAACATCATATCGGCCTAGCTACCTATATAGTTAAACTTTGAGACCAGTGTGGATCGGGCCAAATTTGCTTCAAACTTGACTAAACGGGCCTCTACAACCCGGCCTCTTGCAAAATGGGCCTTTTGCAGCCCAAGGAAACGTGACGGCCGCCGCCAGTCGTCGTCCCTTCCTTTTCCTCTCTCTCAAAAAAAAAAAAGGTCTCCCGGCGGCCGGGGCAAGGCTGCCGCCGCCGCGGCCGTTGCCCCGTCGCTGTCCGAGCGAGGCCGGCTCGCGAAGCCGCCGGCCAACTTGCTCGATCGGCAAGAAGAAGAGGATCGGAGCGCGTCGTCAGGGCGGGAGGAGAGGGAGGCCGGGCTTTGATTTGACTTTCGGGATGGAGTTGACATGAGTTTAACTAATCGGCGTAGGACCGACGCGAGGAACAAAGGCCGGCAGGTTGGAACCGATCGTTCTCGGCGGCGCACGGAGGACGCGGCGAACTCGGCCGACGCGCGGGCTCAGGAAAAAATGAAAATGGATGGATGGCGGTCAGGGTCAGGTGGTCTGCTCGCCGGACAGCGACTAGAGTAGTGGAATGAAAAATGCAAGCGGGGGCACGCACGCGCGCGCGCGGCGGTTCAAGTTCAGACCTCCGTCCTCTTCCTCGTCCTCTGACAGTCTGACCATTCGCGGGTCCATCTCCATCATCGGACGTGCCTCCGTGGGGTCCCGGCCCACGGTCACCGTTCCACTCCCATGCCTTCCATCCAGCCCCTTGTGCTCTCTGACCAGTGACCACGACTCATCGATCGTCCGGCCATGGTGGGAGCTCACCTTCTGTTAGCAACCTCACCGGATTACCAACAAATAACTCGAATCCACTAGCCGCACGGTACAGGATCTCAGGGGAAGGGAGATCGGAGCAGCAAGAGAGGAGAGGATCCGGGTACAGAGAGGAAGAAGAATAATAGTATTGCAAGCAAAGGTAATCTGATATTCTGTTCGATACCCCTTCCTGCGACCTCTACCGGTGTATATGAAGACCCCAAGGAGCAGGCCGCAAGCCCATTTACGAACACAAGCCCAATAAGCACATGTATCCTAACATTTCCCACCGCTTGAAATGCGGCTTGCCCTCAAGCCGCAGAACAGGCACCGATCTGAAGGCGTGAGGCGTGTACTTGACGGTGTTGAGGTGGACGAGGCACGTGGATGTGTCGGCGATGACGGCGCTCGCGTAGTCGCGTTGTCGATGTTGTAGTGGTTGAAGCCCAACTCTCCCCCAATGATGAAGCCGTCGACGACGCCGTGACCGAGCAGGTCCTCCCAAAGCGAGCCGATGGAAACGTTGATGAAGTTGTTGTCGGCAGCCGGGCAATTCGTCGAACATCGGACCAGAGCCGAGCCCGCAGCCACTACCCATGGCGGCGAGCCACCTCCTGCGGCACCCATGGCATCAGCACGGAATGCCGAGGGCATTGTGAATGCCATCACCGCGACGTCGAGCTTCGGGTCATCGTCCAGGGAGCCATCGTAGCCATCGAGCAGAACATCTTGGAGCGCGCACTCGACGGGGCTGATGCAGAAGGAATTGAAGCTGTTGGCGACGATGCGGTCGCTGTACATGCTGTGGTCATGGGCGGGAATGAGGTTGCTGAAGTAGAGGAAGCCCAGCTCCGCCGTGCTGGTGAACGTGACGCCGGCGAGGATGAGCGTGGGTGTGATGCCGGTAGGCGAACTCAGCTCGACCCGGGTGGAAATGGGGAAGATGTCGCGCATGACCGCCGCGGCTGAGAGCTCAGCAGCTACAGCCTGGGCTGCGGCCAGATGCAGTGGTGCGAGCTCCTGGAGAGCGGTGGAGTCGAGGCAGAAGGAACGAGTAGCGAGCCGTAGTCGGCGAAGCCCTTTCTGTCGGTGGAGTCGAGGCTGACGCGGAGTGGCACGTCGATGTTGGCGACGCCATGGCGAGCACGGAGGAGCACGCCACGGTCGAAGGAGCCTGGGCGGACGACGAGTGGCGCGTCGAGGTCGGCGAAGCCATGGAGGACGCGGAGGACGACGCCGCGACGGCCCATTCGGCCGAGGTAGAACTCGCCGTGGACGTCGAGCACGAAGCACACGTAGTGGGGCTTGCCGTGGTGGTCGAGGACGATGTGGGCGTGGAGGTGAAAGTGCATCTAGGCCCCTAAAGTGGATTTTGGTGAATTGAATGACAAAGCGATTAAAGGACTAATGTATTTGTCTAAGATTGTGAGCAGGTTTTATTTATATATTCATAAGTATTTATTGAAGTATTTATTTGTGGATGTATATTATATGACTCACATTGGAGAAGATAAATATATGGATGATCCTAATGTATAAATGACAAATATCAAGCAATAAAGAAGATAAATATTGGGATAGATTGAGAAGATCAATTCATGTTCTCCCATAACTAGACATAGCTTGATTAAAATTACAAGGATCACGAAAGAGAAGATGCTAATTCTCTAAGTCAAGTGCAAGGCTTCATGTGTTTATTGAAAGAGGATACAAGAATGAGTGTACACGTTATGGTTCTAATTTGGAAGCTTGCACATTCGTTGTCAATCAAGATCAAGCATTTGAAGCGGGTTTTCAAATGAAGGTTAATCTTGTATGAAGCAAAGTGGAACTCAAAAGTGGATTGGATAAGTGATGAAGAGATCAACCGAGATGTCTAGGGTGAGGGACTAAGCAATCTTTGGGGCCGTAGCTAAGCCGCCATTAGTGTTTTGTTAGGGTGAAGTTCTAGCATCCGTGGGGTCTCCAAGTATCATATCCAAACCTTAACCGAGGGAAGTAATGCAAGTCATCAACATGTTATGATTGACAATATGGAGTGACTTATGGATCCAAGTGTGCATTCCTATGCTAGATGGAAAGATCCTAAGTCATTAGCTCAAGTATGAACGTGCTCAAGTCAAAAGGCTATGTTGAAAGCCCTCAAGTGGATATTGATCAAGTATGGCAAGATTGAAGGCATTCAAGCTCAAGAAGTCAACAAGGTGTTTTTATTTATTCTTGAGTATAGGTATGCCGTACTATCAAGAGGGATGCAACACTAGCGAGTTGACCAAGTCAAAGTGCTCGTTAGTTGACCTAAGTGAGATATAGCCTTGAGAGCCTTAGAGTGTGCTAACAAACCCTCCTAACCTAACCTAACCTGAGCCTCTTCATCTCTTTGGTGAAGTGTTAGAATCATAGGAAGGGTTTTGGGGGTGTCTCGGGCCTGACCGGTCTGACCGGTCAGGGGCACCGGTCTGACCGGTGCCGCTAGCCCCAACGGCTAGTTTTTGAACACCGGTCTGACCGGTGTGGGGCACCGGTCTGACCGGTGCTGCCTGAGGGCTAACGGCTAGTTTTCTCCTTTGAGGGGTATAAATACCCCAAGCCTTCTTCAGTTGAAGGTTGCTGTTTCTAGTGGTGTTGCTGAGGTTCTAAGCCATTTCTTGCAAGCCCTAAGCCTTAGTGGCTCTCCCCAACCATCTCTTTGTGAGATTTGTGGATTCAAGCCACATCCTTTGTGTTGGGTTGAGAAAATGAGCTCAAGAGCGTCTTTGTGAGCTAACAAGAGCATTTCCATAGCTTGAGCACTTTGGTTTCGCGTCTACAAGCTTTGAAGCGTTTGTTACTCTTGGAGGTTTGCCTCCTAGACAGCTAGGCGTCGCCGGTTAGCTCCCAAGGTTGTGGTGAGCAGCGGGAAGTTTGTGAGGACTGTGATCTTGCCTCTTCGTGGAAAAGATCGCCTTAGTGGAAAGGAGGAAAGTGGTTGAAAGAGACCCGGCTTGTTGTGGGAATTGTCCTGTAACATCCCTGATGTTTCTTCAGTTATGTACTTCAATTACTCATGATAATCAAGGTTAATTAGTCTCTAAGCATGTTTTGCTTGATTGTGCACACTTTTGCACTTAAACCCTTGGTCAAACTCTCAAATCATGGTCAAACCCCTAGAGTTCCAAAAGGCTGATTCGGTTTTCTTACGCGTTCTCCAAAATTCACTATAGAAGTTCAAATTCCGCCAATATAAAAGTTTTTCCTTATTTCCGGGAACACATTTTTCCTAATTGGCGGACATTCCAATTTTGAGTGCAAAGCCACGTAAATTCGAGATGAAGTTCCTGTGCACAGTAATTCCGGGCCGAGATTTCCTGCATATTCAGCACGTTTTTGACACAAATCTGTTGAGCAAAACATAGGTCGCCCTTTGGGAAAGTTGTAGTCCTATAGCTCCTCTACAACTTTTATTCTTGGAGATTTTCGAGTTGTTTTCCAAAATTTTGAGTTTTGCAATTTCGAAAAGGTGCAAACAAAATACAAAGGGGAGCGCTGCTAGCCGGCGTCGCGCGCTCGGCGTGTCGCTCGTGCGCGCGCACACACCGCGCTCGCAAGCCCACGTGTCACCCGCGGGGAAGTCCGGCATACGGACGCCTGGAGTCCGTCGCTGTGGACCCGCTAGCGCAGCGTGGTCCCTCCGCCTGTGTTCGCACCGTACGCCGCACCTACACGCGCCCATTCGCCTGTCCGCGCCACGCGCCGACCGCGGCAACCACCAGCCGCGCGACACTGAGCCCACCGCGCATGCAGATGGTCCAGCTGGTCGGGCCGCGGACTAGTCCTTCGAGACGAAGCCTCCTTGGTCTCCTGGGTCGCCACTTGCCCTTGCCCCTCCTAACTTGCAGCCACAAGCCGAACGGAGCTAGCGGTGCCGTCCGCTCCGCCGCCAAGCTCGCCTATCCACTCCTTCCCGACGAGCTCCCAACCACTTCTCTTCCTCCCTTAGCCCCTCGGGAACCCTACTCTGCCGCCCAACGCCGCACATTGCCGGCGCCGTCACTGGACAGCAAGCCACGGCGGGCGCTCCGCCCCTGCGCCGCCGCCGGCCGCCGACAGTGCCGTTCCGGCCACCTCCGGCCCGAGCAACCCCACCAATCGACTCAGGCAAGTCGCTCACGCCGCCCTGGGGTGCTCCCCGGCCGGGCCCGGCCGGAATCCGCCGCCGGCGGTGAGTCCCGCGCCGGTAGGGGCCACATTGCGAAGGGCGATTTCTTTCCAGGGTGTTTTTCGTGAACTAGGGGCATATGTGTAATTCCGGAAAGTTCTGTCAGGGGCCCCCCTGTAAATTTGTTTAGGGTTTTCAGCTGAAACTTCAAAAATCCGTAGAAAATCGTAGAAAAATCATAAAAATGCAAATCCAATTTTGTTGGGTTCCTAGTGAAGAAATCTACCTTTTCTAGAAAGCATGTATAGGGTTTTTCTGTGTAGTTTTTGAATTAAAAATTTAAACTCAGTTTGATGTCTTTTTGGTGTAGTTTAAAATATACACATGATATGGACTTGAATTTTGGATATGTTTCTCTTTATGACATGTTTAGATTTGTGACCAAAGTTGGCATGAGTTTGATGTGTAGATCTTTAATTATGATTTATGTAAGCTTTATGCTAGTTTAATCTTGATGCTTTTTATAGCCCTTTTAATAAACTTTTCATTAAGCACATGTGCACCCTAGGGCTTTGCCTTGATGAGTAGTATCTCTGGTAGAGTGTATATGATTTTAGGTAATTGTTTAATAGGTGATTTGGATTTAATCTTATGTAGGGTGATAAATTAATAACTCAATATATAAATAAGATCTATACTTGAGCTTTGGCCAGAAACTTAGTTTTGACCTAGAGAATGTCTAGGAGAAAGTTGAGATCAAAAAGATTAGTAAGTCTTTTTATATGAATTAATGGTGATTTACTAGGCTAAAATTTGTCTTTTTCGTATAAATTAATTTATAACTGTTCTTAATCTAAATTTTGGTGTGTGAGCTTAGAATGGGTACATGATGATGTGTGCAGAAGGTTAGACTTATTCGATGTGTTTTTGATTTAATATGGATTTATGGTTGTAAGGCTTGTTTTATTTATTAAATAAAGAAAGGGTAATTAAGTTGTTAAATTGTGAAAACATGTCATGTTTCTGTTTTTGAATTTTTTAATCACACTCCCTTGCTGTTTTGTGAAGATAAATACCTTAGTTTGCTTAAATATGTACACAATCACCATCAAAATAGTGTTTAGTTCATCATCACACCACCCTAATAAATTTTGTGAGAAATTAATAATGTTTAGTTGAATATGGCCAACAAGAGTTGGGTTGGTGGTAGTTCTCACACCCTCACCATAATCTAATGCATATGCATGTGTACGTGTAGATTTACCGAACGGTACATACACGCTGACCCAGGAGGGTGAAGGGGCAGTTGATGGTGAAGTGAACCAGTTTAGTGTGCAGCAAGACCTGGACCAAAGTCCAGAAGAGCCCAAGGCTAGTGCTAACATAGAAGAAGGCAAGCCCCGGATACATCTAACCCTTTTCCTAAACTCATACCTTTACTTTTCGTATTTATGTTATGATTTGTGTATTTAAGTTTCAGGAGTTGATTTGAAACCTAGATGCATGATCCTTAGGACTCCTATGCACTTTTACTAGTATGTTAGGAACACTAGTGCCATGCTTTAAGGACACGGTACAAGTTGAGTAATGACTCATTGCTCGCGAGATATAGGATGCTTATGTTGGAATCATAAGTTGGATAAATTGACTTGCTCATGTGGTAAGAGCAATGGGTTCGGTCTCGACCGAGTAGCATGGTGCTGGTCTAAGCTATTGAACGTACCAAGTGCTTGTCAGGAATGGGACCGGTATGCCTAGTACCTAATGAACCAGTGCGGGAATTTTATTGCTACTAATCTTGAGATGCGTCTCCCGGTTCGCTACCGGTAGTGCAAGTGTGATTCTGGACGTGCCATGTTTGGGCGTACCAGTAAACCTTGTACTTAGTACTGTATCATCTTTTCCTAATCTGGGGAATGACGGGAACTGCCTGGTTGGGGTAGACACTGCACTTGGTCTACCTGTTTTCGTGTATCTTGGGTTTACCTTGCAAGGATATAAATCGATCGATCGTCGGTCACTCGCCGTTATCTGAGTCGGCTTGACCACTGGCTACCCCATGTTTATTTATGGAACATTTCGGATTAATATTGTTGGATGATTAATCTTGTTTGTACAACTATGCTTGCTTAGCTAGGTGCTTACCTAGAATGGTTAACATACTAGAGCTTGAGCTAAAATTTGAAAGTAAGGATCAACTCTTAGTTGCTTTTGGCAAAACAAACCCACCAACCAAAAAGCCTTGCATGTCTAGCTGTGTCTTTTATTTTTGTTGGGTCAGTCTTGCTGAGTATTAGTATACTCAGCCTTGCTTTTGTTGTTGTTTTCAGATAATCCCATCTGGTCTGGATCTATACCAGATGGTTGGGAACTTGAGTGGGAGAACGATGTTGATGAGTGATACTCTATGGATGGCCTCCCATGTGTATCTTCCGCTAGATTTATTTCCGCTGTTTAAACTCTAAAACACCTTTACTTTTATGTACGAAAATCTGGTTTGTAATAATGTGAACTTATGAACTTTTATGTAATGTAATGTTGTACTCTGGTCCCGCCTTCGTGTGGGCTTAGCGCATAATTCGATCCTATGTAAGTGATTTACCGGGTATGCCCCGGCAGAGGTGACAGAATAGTTCTTTATTATTGCTTAATGGCCAGGTGGACAGGCTTAGGCGATAATACAAAATTATTTTGGGCGGTTCTGTCACATGTCCCTTACAAGCTCCTCAACGGAGACGTAGCCGTTCCTTAGTGGGCGGTGAACTTCGGGAAACAAATCCTTGCTTCTTTGTGTGGTTTGCCTCTCTAAGTTGTTTTTCTAGCATATTTGATTTGCTTCCGCTTCGATCTACTCGGGTGTGCTACTTGTGTGTGCAGGGCTCATTACCCTGCTTGTGATCATCTACAGAGGCCACTCACTAAGTTTGGTTCGTGCTAGAAGTCAAGAGGAGTTTGAAGTTGTTTTTGCAGGTGCTCTGTGCTACACCGGTCTGACCGGTGACACGCACCGGTCTGACCAGTGCCTCCTGTGAAGTCCAGTGAGCGACCGGTCTGACCGGTCACCACCACCGGTCTGACCGGTGGACACTGTCAGCTCAAGTTTTTGGGGAAGAAAAGTTCAATTCGGTCATCTCGCCTATTCAACCCCCCCCTCTAGGCGACATCAAGGCCCTTTCAGGAGGAGCTTGACGTGGACGTGAAGCAGCGGGGCCGCCATCGATGAACTCGTGGATGTCGACCTCCTTGGCGAACTGCTCCACAGGGACCTGCTCCACCAACACCTCCGGGGCGGGGAACAACCTGTCACCATGAGCACGGGTGGGGCTGTTGATGCCGCGCTTGCTGATGTCGGGGCTGAAGCCATCTATCGAGCACCTGGTGGGTGAGTTGTTGGTGGTGGAGACCTCCACGCTGATGTGGTGCGCCGCGGCATGGTTGCGGCCGGGAACGACGATGACGGTGTCGCTGAGTGTCGTCGTGGTGGCTGCCGTGGTGGACATGGGCACTATCTCGCGCGCGTCGGCACTGCGGCAAACTGTCGAACACCTTGAGGGTGTGGTGCTGGTGACGATCTCCTTTGCACCGCGAGCCACTGGATCGATGCTGGTGATGGTCGCGGCATGCACGGTGTCGAAGTTGACGACGACGGAGTAGTCGAACGCCGACGTGGCGGCTGCCGGCGAAGGGGCCGCCGCGGTGGCCGAGGCTTGCGGGGCGGAGGGTGCTGACACCGAAGGGAAGGCGAGCAGCTTCTTCATCCTCCCATCCAGCGAATCGAAGTGTGCCTCTAGCGAGTCGAATCGCTTGGAGATCCTGGAGAGCTCGTCGAGCAGGAGCCGGGTAACTTCAGGATCCATGGCGCTAGGGTTTCGATTTAGTGAAATTGGGGCTAAAATCGACCGAACGTGGATCGGAATTGGAAGGGCTGGACTAGAAGGAGCAACAAGAGGGAGATACAGGAAGAACCAGAATGGGAACAGGTAGATCAGAGGAAGCACCAGAAGGGGATCAGAGGAAGAACCGGAAGGGGATCAGAGGAAGAAGAAGCCGAGGATCGAGTGAAGCCGAGGATCGAGGTGGAGCCTGTCGTGGACGTCGAGGCCGGGGCACGCGCTGAGGAGCCCGCCGCGGACGTCGAGGATGAGGTGGGCGCGGTGGAGCTCGCCGCGGTCGCCGAAGCTGGGGCACACGCAGATGACCTCGCCGCGGCTGTCGAAGCTGAGGCAGGCGCGGTGGAGCTCGACGTGGACGTCGAGGCACACGCAAATGTGCTCCCGGGCGTCGAGGGTGAGGCGGGCGCGGTGGATGACGTGTCGGTCGCCGAAGCCGATGCACACGCAGACGACCTCGCTGCGGTCGTCGAAACCGAGGCGGGTGCGGTGGAGCTCGGCGCGGGCGAGAAACAGCAAGGCTGCCTTCCTGGAGCTGGGTTTGGAGCCCCGCGTTGGCCACAACGTCGAGAGTGAGCACGGCGACTGGGGTGTCGATGTTGCGCTTGCCGATGTTGGGGTAAGCGGGCTCGATGGAAACGTCGCACGGCGTGATGCAGAAGGGAGACTCAGGCGCGGATATGGTGACGACCGAAGAGGCGGCGACGATGGGTGGAACCTCGTACTGCTGCTCACTGTCGGAATTGAAGGGGGCGGATGTGGCGGCGGCGGCTGCTGCTGCTGACACGGAAGTAGGGGACGCCGCGGTGGTGGAGGTCGGAGTCATCGAAGGAGCCAGCGCCACCGAGGTTGAAGCCGCAGGCGCGGGTGCGGCCGCGGGCGCGACCGAGGCTGCGGCGGAAGGCGCGGCCGTGAGAGTGACCATGGAGGCCCTCTCGTGTGCACCTTGAGCTGCCGGTGTTGGCAACCCCCACTTGATCTGCATCTGGCAACAAGCATCATAGATGTTGCGGCCATGCAATTCTCCATAGGCATCTGCTGCAGCTTCCACTGAATCAAACACCACACTCACCATCACAACATCTGTTCCCCCAATCACCAGTATCTGTTCAACCACACCACCAAACGAACCAAATACTTGATGAAGCACCAATTCAGTGATAGGATAGCAAACTCTGTGAATGACGACCTCCAGGACGCGATTTGGTGACCTCCACTCATCGAAATCGCTACTGACCATTTCATCGAATAGGTTGCAAGCACTCATCTAAAGGTTGCTCTCCATGCTGAAACTTGACCTCTCTTTGCAGGAATTCCAGAAATCCGTCATGAACTGTCCCGAATCGATGTTCAGGGGACGGATTTGGCCGCGACGAATCGCGCTCACCAAACCACCCGAAGAACAAAATCGATGGGGAACGAAGGAAAGGACTCAGATCGACGAGCTCGCGCCCGGGATCGTTGGCTCTGATACCAAATGTTAGCAACCCCACCGGATTACCAACAAATAACTCGAATCCACTAGCAGCACGGTACAAGATCTCAGGGGAAGGGAGATCGGAGCAGCAAGAGAGGAGAGGATCCGGGTACAGAGAGGAAGAAGAAGAATAGTATTACAAGCAAAGGTAATCTGATATTCTGTTCGATGCCCCTTCCTGTGACCTCTACCGGTGTATATGAAGACCCCAAGGAGCAGGCCGCAGGCCCATTTACGAACACAAGCCCAATATTAGCCCAATAAGCACCTGTATCCTAACACCTTCCCTCCCGTTTGAGCTAGGGAGGTGAAAAAGGAGTCAAATTTGCATCATGTCGGATGCAAAACAGTTGAAAGCTACCATTACCATTACCTTGGCCGTGTTTGGTTTGGTTGGCAAAAAATTAATCCGGCACTGTTCACGTGTTTAACAGCTAATTAGAGGTATTAAATCAAGTCAGTTAACAAAATTATCCTCACAACACCGAGCGTCGTGCAAAATTACACTATCTGTGAAAAGATTTTACAAACAAACTTTATTTAGCACTTCATGCATGCAAGATTCCATCGGTCTAAAGTTTAGACACTCCTAAACAAACACGGCTATTTTCGATAATTGCACAGGAATTATCCGGCAAAAGTCACAGCAAATAAATAAGTCCATAGAACTAGAGGAAAAGAGAGGGGGGAGGGGGGAATATTTGTCAAGAATGGGATTCGAACCCATGCCCTTTCGGACCAGTACCTGAAACTGGCGCCTTAGACCAACTCGGCCATCTTGACGATATGGGAATAAGTTGAATAAAAGTTTATAAGAAAACTATGGGTTGATGACTTCGCCAATCTTTCACACCGTTCGTTTTCTCCCCTAAGCGATCCTTCGTAGGCTTCACAAATTATGCAGTTAATAACCTGAATTGACAAAGAACTGAGTCGGTTTAAAAAAACAAAAGGCAAAGAACGAAGTCAACAGACAAAATTTTCATTCCACTCTGTAATAGAGTACGGAGTATGTTGTATATGCACAAACAAACCAACAACAATGTCTCCTGTCAAACTCTTCACATATTCTTTGTGGAGTATCTTCAACATCCTATCTATGAAAGAAAAAAAAAGAGATCAATCGAAAGAAAAGCTAAACCTATCAATAATCAGGCTTATGCTTCCGTTCCTTGCATTGCCGGAAGCCACTATACGCACTTTCAATTCAAGCCGTTTTCTTTATCAATTTTCAATCGGCGTCCTGCTCCATGATGGTGCTGAGTGCCCTCCTCATCGGCGGCCGCGCCGCCGGCACAGATCCTTTCGCGCCTCTCGCCGGGCTCCTTGAGGCCGTATCGAATCCCCCCAGCGTCCTCTGGTTCAGCTTCTCGTTGACCTCCTCGTCGCCGTATTCGTCCGCGTGGTGCGCCGCCGCCGGCACGACACGCGCCTTGGTGATGGTGGTGGTGTTGAGCCGCCCGACGCGGCGCGCGCGGGCGCCGGTGCTGGAAGCAGCAGCACGCGCCGTCGTCGTCCGCGGCCTCGCCGCCAGCGCCTCGCTGGCGCGCACGGCGAGCGCGGCCATGTCGGCGCTGGAGAGCGGGCGGGCGAGCATCTCCGCGGGGAGGACGAAGTAAATCTGCCCCGGGCGGAGCAGCTCGTCGGCGCCGAGCGCCGGGACGTCCGCGTCGAAGTAGAGAGCGTCGGAGCTGCACACGAAGAAGGACCGGCTCCCGTCGTCAGCGGCATTGTTGCAGCAGCCGGCGACGGCGAGGACGTCGGAGGCGGAGACGGGGGAGGACGCCGGTGCGAACTCCAGCAGCGAGCCGTCGGCCGCGACGACCAAGGCCGGCGCCGCCGCCGCCGGGGGCGGCGGCGGCTGGTGAAGCGACGCGCTGCTTCTCCGGTGGTGGTTGCTAGAAAGGCCCGATCCCATGAAACTTGTGGTGGACGGATGGAATGGTTTTGGAGTTTGGAATGGAGAGGAGTTGACCAATGGGAGCCTGTATATATAGCGGAGCGGCCAAAAGTGGAGGAGGGGGGAAGGTTGACGCGAACGTGTGGGATTAGAGAATGTGTCTGCGCTTTAGCACTTCACTCCCTTAACGATCCACTATTTCGTACATACTTCTTCAACCCCATGCTCATACCCTTTTGCTTTGTCCAAGGCCATTTTGCTTCCGAGAGAGCATGCATACCCTTTTGCTTTGTCCCAGACCGTTGCTCGTTTTTGCGCAAGTTGGCTCCATGCATGGATTTCATTTGGTGCGTGCGTACTACATTTTAAATAATCATCAAAGCAAATTTTGTTCTAGTTTTCTAAAAAAGAAGTTTAAGAATTAAGATGACTAGTGGGACAAAAGAAGTTTCCGATGTAAAAATTTCACCACTTTTACCAAAAATTTCTCGAACTAAACGGTGCTTTGGTCGAAAACCATCGTCGTCCATGCATGCGGTCGTAACCTCTGCTCCAAGAAACCGTGGTGGCTGGCCCCTTGGTGTCTCACGGCAAAAACAGCAGAGATGCAGGGTCCAAGTCGCAAAGTCCCAGAAGCAGAATCGAATATGAACAGGAGGACAAGGGGAAAACCAGCGGCTGGAGCCGGCGCGTGGGCGCTGACGCGGAAGCACAGCCGACCCGGGAACCCCGTCGCGCACGCAGTTTTTTTGGATAGGTTTCCAGGACCAGTTCGTTCGTTTCCGGTTCAGGGGAGGGGAACACCACGCCGCGTGAATGACTCACGACGGCCTCACGCCTCACGGGCCCGCCCTCGCGGGATTTTGGTCGACGCTGCCGCTCGCTTTTTGCCGTTTTTTTTTGTGGCCCAACGGACGCAACGCAACGAACGGCTGGTGGGCAGCAGGCAGCAGCAGGATCGGCGGCGGCGGTGACGGCATGCAGGTGCGCGTCCACTCCGAGCGCCCGCGCCCGCGCCCGCGTGACGGCGTGTGCACGCCACCGACGCCGCAACGGTTTGTCGTTACGAGATCCCGCAGATTGCGCTACGGGATGCGCGCGGCGCGGGGGTGTGGTGTGCCGTGCAGCGCATTCTACGCGGTGGCATTGCATTGCGTCACGACTGCTACTAGCACTATTGTCCTCGGTTGAGCTGGAAATCACTTTGCGAAAACTGCGTGTTGTCCACTAGGTACTTTTCCTCTGTTTCCGCTCGCCGAACGCTTCCGGTTTCCTTAGCAATTATGTCCATGCGTTGCAACGAAAGAAAACACTACTTATCTTGTCTGCCATCCGCCCGACCACGCCATCACCCTGCCTCCATCCCTAACTCCTCGACCTTGATGTCATCATCCACATCTACCGAACCTCGAAGTCATTTTCCACAGCCACATCGTGATCTGCCCAACCTCACCTTCTCCGACCACGTCGTCATTCCTATCATGCACCTGCCTTACCGACCTGGCTCGCCATCATTCGTCGTGATCGCATCATCATCCTCACCTCCCGACCTCACTGTGTCATCATTGTCCGCCCCGATCACGCTGTCACTGAAAAGGTAAAGGATTTTTTGCAAAATAACGATGATGGTTGAAAGAACTAATGACATTTTAATATTATATATATATATAAGTATAGATATAGATTAAATTAATTTTGTACCTTGATGGAAATAGAGGAAATAAAAGAGATTTACGCGGAGCAATTAAAATAAACACACCTGGTCTATGCAATCAGCACAGGACGTAGATCCAATCTTCATTTATTTTCACTAGTGCAAGTGCACGTGCGACACGCACGTGATATAAAAAGAATTGAATACAAAACCATGAAACTGCAACACATAGAACTACCCATTCAAATTAAAAATCTAACAATTATAATGTCGTTTATGACCATTTGTGAAGGGGTAAAGGTTACATATATAAACAAAAATCTAAAATTGGAACTCCTTCTCAATCGTAATTAATTTTCTCGGCATGTGCGGCAACAACAACTTTGATATTGTCGTGTGTCGTAACATTCGTACGCAGCTCAGTTCTAACGGCTGCACAAGAATAAAAAAAATTATTATACATAAAGATGCTATGGAAAAAATAATATGCATCGCTTCGAGTATAAAAATTTGTAAAACACCTTCGAGGCTATCTATCCAAGGGTATGTGCCATTTTCGACCAAGGTGATGGTAGTGTCTTCAGATTTTTCGAAGTAATCTGAAAATTATTCGGATGTCATTATTAATTATTAATATTAAAAATGTATAGAACACAACTTATTTTATTAAAAATTGTTAACGCACCTATATGACGATTCACGCGAACTCTTGTAGCCATCATAAAATGGTTGTTGAGTTCGGCATCAATGAATTTTTGACAGATCATCTGGTCGCGATACGTAATAATGTGGACAAAACCAATGCAACTAAAAAAGAACCATTATTTTGGACACGTGCATAATTTTGATTGCTAATAAAATTGAAATGTAAACCAACCTGGTGTCCTTCACGCAGATCTCCCTCGTTCCACGTGGATCTCCCTTCATCGGTCCGACAGAAGCCACAAAAGCTAGCAAGTCGACCTCAGAACCATGCACCATTGAAAGAGCATCATCCATGGTCATGAAGAAGACCGATGAAACCATCTTACACTATTATCTCACGATCGGTGTTTTTTTGTTGTGTGTGTTAATGGGGGGCGTGGGTCTCACAGCCGATGAAAGATCGAGTTATATATAAAGGGGGCATGGGCTCATAAGGATAGATATATTTTGGCGGCTAATATGTTTCCTAACTGAAAATATGGTATAAGATCAATCAATCAAATCAGTCAAATAGCTAATAATGATGTGGGTGTTTAAACAAGCTATAGAGTTGCCATATATAAAAGTAGAGATGAACGGCACCGTGACCCCTTTCAATCAATTTGAGATGCATTGCCATGTAATTCCATATTATCCCTTCCAAATTTGAGTTGGTCGTCCATTATTTTGGAAAGAAGAAAGCGCCCCCCTAAGCAGTGGCAGCGTGATCACTTATTTTGGAAAAGAATAATCTATTGTGCGTGTCTTTGGAAAGAGAAAATTATTTTGGAAAAGAATAAGCCGCCATGCATGTCTTTGGAAAGAGAAAATTATTTTGGAAAAGAATAAGCCGCCATGTGTGTCTTTGAAAAGAGAAAATGGGAAAGAACAAGTGTGATCAACTCTTTTAGAAAGAATAGTCATTGGTGCTGGTTGACCGGGCAGGTAAAAAAATTGGTGAAAAGGAAAGAAAGAAAAGACATCGCTTTTGAAAAAGATACAAGCAAGGTGACGTGTTTTTTGAGGGGATTTTGGGGATTTCTCAGTGTCACACACGTTCAAGACAAATTACAGATGTAATCTTTTCATAAAATAGTAAAGTGCGCGTGCGACACGCACGTGTCTAAAAAACCACAATAATTAAAAAAATATTTCTATAGTAAAGCGTTTTTAAAAACACACAATGTATAAATAAAATATATTTTTAAATGAAGGTATATAGGTATATCTGTTTTCTTCGTACGCCTTAACATCCATCAATCAGTAGTATTTTCTCTAACAATAAATTAGCACCGGTCATCTGGCACCAACCAGCCCGCAATATTTTTCTTTCACAGCAAATCATCACCAACCAATCGAACAATATGGATAAAAAAAAATCTAATATCATACCATAATAATTTTATTATAATAGGCAACAGTCACATCGTCACGAGAAAGCGAAGTCCCAGCAACAATCTTATGGTGGCGCAGCCCACGAATGAGACAACTCAAATGACCCTCCTCTTCCACTCGCAGTCAAGCCGTTGTGTCCTTCCCCGCCGCCCTCCCTACGTCTTTGGCGGCTATCATCGCTGAATCTGCCACCACTCCACCCCTCCCGAGCATGCTAATCTTCCCTGATATGGTTGTCCTAACCCTGTGCTACCCAACTGACGACCTATCTTCTGCCTTGACCAGAGGTACCACCGTCATCTTGTCTCCCCACTCGTATGTCTATCACTGCAAGACCGACCTGCTATTGACATCTCTCTAAGTTCAACATATTCTTAGGGAAACTCCACCCTCATTTATGTAACCTTGCTCACTTGAGGAGCCGATTGGATATCCTCCCTAAAAACATATCAAACTTCTCTAGATTAAAATACAATGCTATCAGATTAAGTGTAGTTAGCATCCGTGTAGTAAAGCACACGTGCATGCGGCACATACGTGTCTAAAAACCACAATGCAATGTAAAGTGCATGTGTGGCGCGCACGTGTCTAACAACGTAAATAAGAATTTATATTTACAAAATAAGAAATATGGATATATTCAATAACAAAATTATCCCTACCCTCAATGTTTAAACAACAGTCTTCCACTCGTATCAATCTCATCTTCACCCCCACCCCACCCTCTTCCCTGCGTCTTCGGCGGCTATCGTCGCCTAATCCGCCCTCTCCCCCCTACCAGCCACCACCACCACAACACACCCCACCAATGCCATACTGATCTTACCTGGTATCAAAACAAATGTTAAATATAAATTAAAGATGGCTAAATCAAATAAGAATTTATATTTATAAAATAAATAGATATGGATATGTCAAATAACAAAATTATGCCTACTCTAGATGATTAAAGAACAGTCTTCCACTCGTATCAACCTATCGAGACTAAAGAATAGTTTTCCATTCGTATCAACCTCATATTTGCCCCGGCCCCACTCTTTTCCCTGCGTCTTCAGCGGCTAACGCGGCCGAATCCACCCCCTTCCCCACTGAAGGACCGATTAGGCGAACCAGAGAGGGGGGGGAGTGAATGGGAGCCGATAAAAATTCTTCTCGAAGGAGATGAGAACTCCAACAAGACGAACACAGCTTCCAACTCACGTCTCCGACCCAACTACCCAAGTTGGTCAAGACCACGCAGCCACTGGAGTGCTACTGGTCCTAGGAACCAACACTCAACCTTCCTAGCCAAAACTCACCAAAACACACAGCGGAAACTTGCACGGCTTGCTGCCTGTGCTACACCGGTCAGACCGATGGCCTGAGCCGGCAGGCCGGTGGCTACAGCAGCCGCACAGCAAACGTTCCAGGAAGCCTCAGTGAATCCTCTAGGCCCTGGAACAAAAACCACCACGAAACACAACCTGTGAGGAAGAAGAACCCCTCACAAATCCTAGCAAAACAACTCCAAACACTCCAAGAACTGATCAGCAGGACCACGGGACAAAACCACACGGACAAGGCTGTTCCCCGAGACAAAAACCCACCAAGGGCTAGCACCGGTCAGACCGGTCAAGAGCACCGGTCAGACCGGTCGTGCCTGGGCAGCTCGGGATGAACAGCGCCCGCGAGTCAACTCCTCCAAATCCAACTCCCGATCTCCCGATCCGCTCCACGGTTTTGCACAAGACTTTGGGGATAGTAGGAACACCTCATGGGTACTCCATAGCCAAGATTTGGTCCACCAAAACTTGTCAAATCAAGAGGAATCGAAGAAATCCCACCAAGAACGCCTCTAACCCTAGAGCCACGAAAACCCCAAAATCGAGCCCCTTTGCTCACGGATTTGGAAGGGGAATCAAAGGGAAAAGAACCACGAAGGGTTCATGCATACATCCCCCACCAAATCCCAAAGAGAAAGGCCTCGAAATCGCTCCAAGAAAATCGCCAAGAAAGGGCTCCGAAAATCACCAAAAAGGAGAAACGGGAAAGACACATCCAAGCCTTGAGGAACCACGCCGAATCATCTATACATACCAAAGAGGTTCATACAAGGTCTAGCTTGCCGCCCGATCATCCTTCCCTCTCACAAGATCTCACCATGAAGCTCTCAAGCTAGTCCTACGAAAATCCTAAGAAAATAGGAAGGAAAATAGGAAAACCAAATGAGCTAGGGTTCCAAGAGATGGCTGCCATCCTCTCACCACTTGGGTTATATGGAGGCAACCGAAAGACTAAAATACCCTTACTAGCTAACTAGGGATACATGCCCCTCGAGGGCGAAATTGGAAGTCTTTGTCTTCGCACCATCGGACGGATGCCCAGCAACCGCAAACTTGCTTAGCCTCGACGCAAGCCTTGCGATCCCGACGCGTGTCCTCCGCTTCGAAGATTCCGGACTGCGTCGTCGCACACCGGTCAGACCGGTGCTCCTCACCGGTCAGACCGGTACCCACCGGTCAGACCGGTCAGACCCACCGGTCAGACCGGTCTGGAGCTGCTGCACCTCCGTCTTCGGTTCTTCGGTCTTGGCTTTGTGGATCAACCAAGGAACCCAGTGGTTTTCTGGTGAACCACCGGAAACCCCGCGAACTCGGTGTAGCCTCCGCCAATCACCACTCATGACTCGGCTCCCACGTAGTCCCGGCTCGACCTTGGTTTTGAGGCTCAACCAAGAAACCGTCCATGACTTCATCTTGCCGTTCTTGCCACCATGCGGCCCGCACTTGACCCCGCTGGCCACCGGGTCCCTCGAACCAAGCCTACTTGTCTTCTCCACACCTGGAGGCCTCACCGGCAACGACCTTTCACGCTTGTTCTTCACCTGCACCTGCACCAGTCAAGCCGCAACCTGCACCTGCAATACTTAGTCAAGAATCAGTCCACACCACGTTGTCAATCACTCATCACACCAGGAAGCGACCATCCACCGGTCCTCGAACCACACCTGGCTCTCACCCACCCACCCCCACCACCACCACACACCCACCCTAAATAAATAAAGTGATTTTAAGAACACACAATAAATAAATAAATAAATAAATACACACAATAAATAAATAAAACACATTTTTAAATAAATGTTCATGGATATTAACAAATAAATCTAAGGTCATACCACAATAATTTTATTACCACAGGCAACAATCTGCCCTCATCCCCACGCCCTCCCGAGCATGCTAATTTTCCCCAACTGATGACCTATCTTCTACCTTGACCAAAGATACCACCATCATCTTGTCTCCCCACTCGTATATCCATTACCGCAAGACCGACCTGCTATTGACATCTCTCTAAGTTCAGCATATTCGTAGCAAAACTCTACCCTCACTGATGTAACCTTGCTCACTTCAGGAGCCAATTGGATATCCCCTCTAAAAACATACCAAACTCCTCTAGATTAAAAATGCAATGCTATCAGATTAAGTGTAGTTAGCATTCACGTAGTAATAACCGAGTTACTTACACCAATAGTAAAACGCACATGCGTGCGGCACGCACGTGTCTAAAAACCACAATGCCATGCAAAGTACACGTGCAACACCCACGTGTCTGACAACGCATAAATAAGAATTTATATTTATAAAATAAAGAAATATGGATATATTCAATAACAAAATTACGTCTACTCTCAATGTTTAAAGAACAATCTTCCACTCATATTAATCTCATGTTCGCCCGCCCCACCCTCTTCCCTGCGTCTTCGGTGGCTATCGCCACTGAATCCGCCCGCCTCCCCCCTCCCCTTACCAGCCACCCCCTCCACCACACACCCACCCCTAACGCCATGCTAATCGTAGCTGATATGAAAGACAAATGTTAAATCTAAATTAAAGATGGATAAATCAAATAAGAATTTATATTTATAAAATGAATAAATATGGATATATCCAATAACAAAATTATGCCAACTCTCGATTATTAAAAATAGTCTTCCACTCGTATCAACCTATCGAGATTAAAGAACAGTATTCCACTCGTATCAACCACATGTTCGCCCTGGCTCCACCCACCCCCACCACCACCACACACACCCACCCTAAATAAATAAAGTGATTTAAAAACACATAATAAATAAATAAATAACACATAATAAATAAATAAATAAAACACATTTTTAAATAAATGTTCATGGATGTTAACAAAGAAATATAAGGTCATATACCACAATAATTTTATTACCACATGCAACAATCTACCCTCTCCCCCCACCCACTCCCGAGCATGCTAATCTTCCCCGATATGACTGTACTAACCCTGTGCTACCCAATTGATGACCTATCTTCTGCCTTGACCAGAGATACCACCGTCATCTTGTCTCCCCATTCGTATGTCCCTCACCGCAAGACTGACCCGCTATTGACATCTCTCTAAGTTCAGCATATCATACAAAACTATATAAGAGCTCCCCACTAAGGAGTTCTCTCAACCCTTAGCGCGCCACATCACCATCCACTATGTCTTCTCTCAACATGCAAGGTGTCCACATCACTATCCACTAAAATCATCAATGTATTTCTTCTATCGATTTTCTACAACTAATAGCATCCATGTATGCAATGTGTTATTTCCAGTAGAATGTTGCGAAGCAATCACTTTAGTTTCTACTTTCAAATTTTATCTTTAAAATTTGTTGAAATTCTCGCAGCAACGCGCGGGGTATCACCGGAAAACTCCACCCTCACAGATGTAACCTTGCTCACTTCAGGAGCCAATTGGATATCCCCTAAAAACATACCAAACTTCTCTAGATTAAAAATGCAATGCTATCAGATTAAGTGCAGTTATCATCCGTGTAGTAATAACCGAGTTACTTACACCAATAGTAAAACGCACACGTGTGCGACACACACGTGTCTAAAAACCACAATGCAACGTAAAGTGCACGTGTGGCACTCACGTGTCTAAAAACGTATAATAAGAATTTATATTTATAAAATAAAGAAATATGGATATATTCAATAACAAAATTTTGTCTACTCTCAATATTTAAAGAACAATCTTCCACTCGTATCAATCTCATGCTCGCCCCCGCCCCACCTTCTTCCCTGCGTCTTCGACGGCTATCGCGCCGAATCCGCCTGCCTCCCCCCTCCCCCCTACCAGCCACCCCCACCCCCACCACCACCACACACCCACACCCGATGTCATGCTAATCCTACCTGATATCAAAGATAAATGTTAAATCTAAACTACAGATGGCTAAATCAAATAAGAATTTATATTTATAAAATAAATAAATATGGATATATCCAATAACAAAATTATGGCTACTCTCGATTATTAAAAAACAGTCTTCTACTCGTATCAATCTGATGTTCACCCCCGCCCCACTCTCTTCCCTGCGTCTTCATCGGCTAACGCCACCGAATCGGCCCCCTCCCTCACCCACCCCCCACCGCCACCACACACACCCACCCTAAATAAATAAAGTGATTTTAAAAACACACAATAAATAAATAAAAACACACAATAAATAAATAAAACACATTTTAAATAAAGGTACATGAATATGAACACAAAAATCTAAGGTCATACCACAATAATTTTATTACCACATGCAACAATCTGCCCTCACCCCCCACCCCACACACACCACCTATCTAATGCCACATGTGAATCCCACGAACAAGACAACCCAAAAATAATCCTTGTCTTCCACTCACAGTCAATCACTTGTTTCACCCCCGCCCACCCTCCAATCTGACGCCACTCCACACCCTCCCGAGCATGCTAATCTTCTCCAACATGGTTGCCCTGACCATACACTACCCAATCGTCGACCTCTTCCGCATTGACCAGTGGTACTACCGCTCGTATGCCCACCACCGCAAGACCGACCTATTGTTGCCATCTTTCGGTTTAGTTCAGTGTAAATTTTTGGAGAAATTTTGGAGTCTACTTTCAAAGTCTATTAGGAGTATTGAATGTAGACTAATTACAAAATTAATTACATGGATGACGGGAAATCGCGAGACGAATCCATTAAGCATAATCAATCTGTCATTAGAGATTGGTTACTGTAGCATGACATTGTCTACTCATGACATAATTAGTCTCGTTAGATTCGTCAAAAATTAAGGTAGAGGTTGTGAAATGAGTTTTGTCATTAATCCACATGTAATACTTTTAATTAGTGTCCGAAAATTGATGTGACTGGTAGTTGGTGAAATTTTGTGATTAAACAGGGCTAAGTCTAGTATCTCTCTTAGTTAATGGATTCGTCTCATGATTTCCGGTCCATCCATGTAAATACTTTTGTAATTAGTCTATTTTTAATCTGATAGGCTTTGAAAAGAGAGCCCAAAATTTTCTCCCAACTAAGTTGAAGTCTTGTGAAGTTGGTGACATTTCTTCACTCTTGTGAAGTTGAAGTCACGTGCTTCGTGTGCCGTGTGCTTCCATATTGTACTATAGCTCTCCTGAAACTTCAGCACTGCGGTCATGGTGTAAATAGCATGACATTATGCTAACGGTGCTAAGGAGGACATTCACCAACCCATTCATCTGAAAAAATTCATCCTCTTTGGAAATGTAAATGGAACTGCTAACTGAACTATATAGATACATATATTCAGGTCTCTCTTTTCAAGTGAGCACATGCTGAATGTAACTGCCTCTGCGGTACATCCACTCACTGAAATTTGTGATTCGCGACAGCTTCATAGGTAGCCATCAAACTCTGTACGTGAACAAACATGTGAAGTCACCGAGGTTGGAACCAAAACAAGTTTAAAGGCATCCTGATTAGAACAGATATCCTATACCAAATAGCAAAAAGAGGTAATGCACTCAAGTAAAACAGAGTAATTTCAGTTGTCATCTTACATTAACGAAATATCACAGATGCAGATGCACACAGTGCCTTAGCACACATCACAGCTTGGTCATTAACAGCTAAAAATATAAATTCTAAATTTCAAACAAGAGAATCAATAATTCTATATCCCAACTGTTTCTTGTTTCTTCTAGGCACTCCTGCACCCACTGACCGCAACATGTCACTCGTCCACATGTGTAATTTCCTTTCCTGATTTCTGCTTGTTCTCTTTCCTTTTCCGCTCCTTCCAAGTCCCCAACACAAGCTCCACATGCGTATCACAGTTTAAAACACAAGAGTTATTTCCTTTCCTGATTTCTGTGTATTCTCTTTCCTTTCTGCTCCTTCCTAGTCCCTAACATTGTCATAATACTCCTGCAATGCAAGAGTATTAGATGTCAACCCCTCACCATAGATATCCTTATCGCTACATAATGGCTTTGCTCTGAATGCCATTATGGAAAGAAGAATAGAAAGAAAGCACAAAGCAGTGTGGGTGTGGAAGCTTACATTCCTGAGTGAAGTTGGTTTGGAGTTTCTCAGTCCTCTTCCCCGCATTAACATGATAAAAATATATATAAATCAATGCCGCCCACATCCGTTACTGGAATGGATAGAATAATCAGTCGTCACTGGTACAGTACGTACCAGAAGTATCAAATACCCCCAGGACATTTTTTCTGTTGTAATGTGCTAAAAATGTCTAAACAACAAAGCTAAAGCATGACTTCAGGCAACAATAATTATGGAAATGTGGCATTACCTCTCACAAATCTTTCCACTGATAAAGCATTATGAAGTATCTATGGTTTAAAAAGAATAACTCAAAGCTCTTGTTATAAATAAGTATTGCTGAAATCCTATAAATCCAAATAAAATAAAGATAAATAGAATTACTATGTTCACAGTACAGTTCTGCATCAAATCAAAGGGCAAGATGAGAGGGCAATCTGGGAAGCATCAAATCAAAGGGCAAGACGAGAGGGCAATCTGGGACCTCTAATTCGTAAAGGTGGAAAATACTACCAGTTTAGACTTTAGATATAGTTTTGATTAAAAAACTCTTTTTTTCTTAAATACAAATCCAAGAGCTCTGTGATACAGGTTATGGCTGATCTATATGGCCTATTAAGTTATAGTACAGAGACTTATACCAAGTATACAAGATATGAACCATTTCTAAATGTAAAATGGATACAATCTCAGGCTCACTAAATATAAGGCATGTACATGATCTGAATATGGATAATAAATCAAAAGGAAATGATCATTGGTTGGGAAACAAACTGAGCCTCTCCATTACCCAAATGAAATCATCATCAGATAAGAGTTTTGAACTTGCTAACCTGAACTGCACCCCCTTCAGGAAAATCAATAGGATCTGAAACAATGGTAGTCAGAGGACTGGTTTGGAACCTGTAGGAACAAAAAAACAAAATGGGACATGAGTTTGTGGTGCACACCAAGAGCAGAACTTTTAGAGCCAGACCCTCTAACTTTTACCGGCATATGTGATAAAATTATGAAATATTTAGAGGCTGAACAATTGCATCCTTATGAATTGAACAATTGTGTCCTCGTGAATTTAATGCCTTATAAAGCATATAGGTGTTCCAGATTCTATCTATGGTTTCCAAATATCAAACCAGAGGATCCCCTGCTGTCCGCCTAAAAAAATTATTTTGACATATTTTCATGGAGCATCACAACATAGTGTCAAATTAGGTCAGGATAGGTTTCACAAAATGCATCATGGCAATTTTACCTTAGACACAAGCTGCAGCTAGTTCTGCCAGAAATACATCATTGGTACTCATCCCATTTGCCATCTAGTGCCGTTATTAGCCTTCTTGTGTAATTTAGTAACTGAAATTACAAAACAGTAAATATCCAATTTTCACCAATTAGAATATGATAAACCCCCAAGTTAATCAATATTATAAATAGCACTTTTATGATAACAGAGCATTTCATTATCTAAGATTTAATAAAAAATTTATTGGCATGATAAGCACCAACCTGTCATGCTGTTCATATATATGTCAAATCAAAGAGTTTCAGGAAAAATAACATCCATTTTTAGCATAAGATGTAAAACCAATAAAATTTAGTATCTAGATGCACAACAGGGCCACACAGGTCTAATTCAGTAAATATATGAAAGTAGTAAAGTAAGAGTTCCAAAACTAAATATTAATTTAGAGATAAACAAATAAAGAAACCCTTGCATTGCAGTAGTACATAGACATAAATATCTATGTACTACTTCCTATATTTCAAATTGGCATATATCAAAATATGCAATCACTGGGATCAGACAGAGTACAAACTACTCAACAGCCACGATGGCAATATGTACAGTTAACAGATACCGAGAAAGGAGAGGAAGCAACCGCATACCCTTGCACCAAAAAGCAACATTGATAGCATCTGATGGCTTGAGGTCAAAGCTAATGGTGTCATATAACTATACTTCAGACTAATATAAGCATTGTTTATCTATTTTGGATTACAGTTACATTAGCAATATAAAGTTGATAATAGTATGCATCTATTGAAATTTTGAAACACAATACACATAGTACGCATAACATGATCTTTTGACTTATGAATCACCCAACAAAAATATTAGTGATCCTATTGAAGAATATGGCTACTGTCATGTTTCAGGTCCCAAATAATTTTGACATTACCTTTTCATTTTGAAGTTGTTATCTCCCCTGTTGAAATACAGGGAAGCTCGAGTGTGAATTTGGAGAAAGTAATGGCTCCAAAGAGCGTCGCCCAAATATCCTTGCAACATCGATGGGAAGCCACCAAATTACAGGATTGTACAAGAACAAATTAAGACTAATCAAGTGAGTTTGGTAGCGTTGAAATTAGGGGGGACTTACCCATTGCAGTTGAGCGTCAACCTGCTAGCACCCTTTGATATTAGTAGCTGCAGGAACAGCATCGTCAAATATCAGAACAAGTAAATTCCTCAAGAGACAACTACAACTGAAAAGAGCTACTCGTCAAAAAGGTGATGATGCTTTATGAATTATGATAGTGACTTACCTCACAGCATGCCTGCTTCCCCCCACCGGCTGCATAATGCAACGGCGTGCTGCCAGCTCCTGCACCAGTGCATTGTTAAAACCTCATTTGAGATAGAAAAATAGCCAATGTTTGTTGCATGCAAATTGAGCTAAGAACCAACACTTGCCTATCAAATTTGCAGTGGTGCCATAGGGGAATGTGACGGCTGAGACATTAGCACCCAAGTCAATCAACAAGTGCATGCAATCTAAGTGGCCATTCAATGCCGCCATACGAAGTGCTGTTACACCACCATCAGCAGGCTTGTTGATGTATCTCACACGAGCACTAAAACAAGCATGGTGTTAATGGCAAGTTCTTTCAAACAGTAAGCTGCGATTCATCAGAAATACATACGGTTCATAAAACTTCTACCCCAATGAAGAATTGGGACTGCTCCCACTATTCTGCTGGCAATCACCACCATCTACCGCTGAAGAGGCAATATCCTCCAAGGCCACACTCAGGACAAAGTCCCCGAGCAAAAGCCTTACACACCGAACAAATCCATCATGTGCAGCGAAATGCAATGCTGTTCGGCCACTCAAGTAATCCGCTCTTGTAACCTGAAGCAACCAAAAAAGGGCAATGGTCAGCAACCACCTTGTGCTAAGGCAGAAAAGTAACAAGCAGAAAAGCTATAATACAAAATGTCATACATTGCATCTGAAGAGAAGCATCTGAACCACCTCACAATGGAAAGCAAGCTATTATTGTTACCTCTAGGGCAGTGGACCGCAGCCGTCCTCAAGGACCTTGCCGCCCTGGTCCTTACTGTCTCCGCAGTGGTCTCCTGCCCTTCCGCCCCAGATCGAGGGGTCAGCGGCGTGAGGAGTAAGAGGGGACACTGCCACACATGAGTCCCCTGCTCCTACGTCCCCGGTGGAGGGAGCAGGGGAAGGCAGGGCGGCCTCGCGGCTCTCTGGCGGCCGGCGCCAGGAGCCTGGCCGGCGGAGAGGAGGGGCGGAGCAGCAGGTGCTCGCGGAGTAGTTCCTTCATCTGCCTCCGTCCCTCGGCGTCATCCGCTCTTGTCCTCTTGATGGACATGAGCTCGATGGTGTCTGCGACGCCGAGCTCGATGGGAGCGCCCCGCCGCCCGTGAGGTGCCTGACCACGTAGGCCACGTCCTCGGCGCCGTCACGTGTCACGAGGACGCCGTCCGGCCGCCCCTCGGTGGCGGGTCCGCCCGACGCGCTGTGGGGCCGGGGTCGACGCCGACCGCCGCGAGGAAGCGCTTGTCCTCGGCGCCCAGGTGGAACCGTCGCCCTTGGGGAAGAGAAGGGGAGGCGGCGAGGCGCAGCGGCCGAGCGGGGCCATCAAATCCGCGAGCAAAAAGAAAGCCGGGGAGCAGAAAGGTAGGCAAGGGCGCAGAGAAGGAAGGGGGAGGGAGAAAGGGCGGCGGGCGGGGAGAAGGAAAGGGGAGGCGAGGCCGGGCGGCGGACGGAGATAAGGGAAGGGGAGGCTGAGCGCGCGTGATTCGCGGCGGCGGGTCGGCCGCGGGTACGCGGGCGGGTAAGGGCGCAGGCGTGGTGAGAAAAGTTTTAGGATTTCAGCGGAAACATTTTAGAACGTCGAGTTTTTTCGTCCTCGTGGTTTTCGTCTAGCTCTTTTGAGTGAGACTCGCCTGACACGTGGGTTCTCTGTGAGAGGTGGGTATGTTTCTCTTTGAGTGAGAATTGTTTTCAATTCTTTCTGCTTTTAATAATATAGATTTATAGTAAGATATAATTTGAACTGCAAGTAATGAGGATTTTAGCTAGGAAGACATATAGAGCTGTAGGTTGCTCGGTTTTTCCTATCAGGATGCGGCATACTCATTGTTCTCTGTTTCCTTCCTCTAGAAGAAATATTCTCTTATGTTACCAAGATTTTCTCCTTTGTATCAAGTTTTTTCCGCATCTATCTTCCTCTGTATCTCATTCTCTATATCAACAACCACATCTTCTTCTTTTCCTTTCTTTTTCTTTTTTCTTTTCTCCTCTCTTTTTTTCTCTTTCTCCTTTCAATTTTTCTCTCTCTCCCAATCCTCTCCCACGAGCGGACGAGTTCAGTCTTCTCAAGAAGGCACCACGAGGTATTTTCTCTCGGGAAATTGCGAGTCGCGAACTCCAAGCGGTGGAGCTGATTCCTCCCGGCGTCCGGCGCACGGCCCCTCCCGAAGTCTACCGCGGCCAGCAGGAGCCCCTCCACGACGGCATTCGCGCCCGGAATACCCGCACAAAGGCCCCTCGCTTTGCCTCCTATCGCTTTGACTCTGATTCGGATGGCGGCGCAGGGTGGAGCCGCGGTGCCGTTGGCGTGCGGTGAGCTGCTGCTCAAGCTCGGCGTCCTCCTCGTGGCGGCCGGCAGACGAGGAGCTCGAGGAAGCACTCGCTCTCGCGCGCGCGTCAACAGCTATGCCTTTCCGGCGGCTCTCCTCTCTGGCAGGACCCATCCTCTTCCTCCTGCAGCGGGGTTGTCGATCTAGAGACCCCTCCGGGCGCACCGGCCGCTGCACGTCCCTGCAAGGCGGCGGGGGCCTCGCCGTGGTGGAGGTGGCGGCCGGCCCCTCCTCTTCGACGGCCTCAAGCTCTGGCTCCTCCGCGCCGTAGCCCCTCCCTTTCGCCTCAGATCCCCTCTGCTCGCCCACCACATCGTCGGAGCTGGGCCCTGACGGTTCTCGACGACGGAGGAAATAACTCCGGCAGCAGCTCCGACGCGGTTTCCGAGCAGGCAGCAGGGGCGCGATGGCAGGGTCGGGCGCGCGGACCCCCAACAGGTGCCAAGTCCGTCGATACCGGAGGTCCTTCCGTCCGTTGCCTGCAGGATTTTTCTAATGCGGGCAGTCGCACACAGCCACACGAATTCCAGTTTCTCGCGCTCGATTTCTTAACCGTGCCTGACATGCAGGCCCCACCTGTCAGGACGGACGAAAAAATTGGCAGAAGCAGTTCTTGATTTAATATTATAGGTAGAGATTGCTCAAATTGGTAGAGAAGAAAACGGATATACGATACGATGCCGTGAGATTTGGTTCGTGCACCGGCTCCGGTCGGCCATGATGGCTAGATAGCCTATCTACTCTACTCCGTTGCCTCCCACGCCCCCCTTGCATTGCCTAGCGTTCTGGCCGGGTTAGGTTATTAGGTTGGGAATCACTTCATTCACTTTAGGGTCGAAAAAACTGTGTGCTGTGAATAATGACGCGTTTGGTTCTAAGCCTAAACAGGGGTACTCCTATACATCACGCCCATGCATGCGTCTCGCGCAATTTGGTTGGTACGCAAATGGAACCGCCGGCCGTTAGTTGCTGGTGACGGGATGAGAAGGGAGCTGAAATCTAGATCGCCCTCGTGCTGTCGTATAGTACGTGTGTAGGTCTACCTGATGAGACCGGCAGCGTGAGAAATTGGGAACTGTAGCTCATCGTAGTACTACTACCACCAACTACCAATTAAGCACATGCGGAACTTCCCCGCGGCGAGCCATTGTGCCAAGCTAGCGTTCGATGGTCGACGTCAACTGGGTTCACGCCGCCCCCACACGGAGGCGATCGACCTCACGCGCGCACGGGAACACCCACCCCTTCAGGCTTCGTTTGGAAAGACGAGTTTGACGTGGAAAGTGGCCTAAACCCCGCCTCCTGTGGAGCAAAGCCCACGCCGGGGACATCTTCCCCTATCGGGCTAATTTTGCATTTGGCGAGTCCGGTGTTGAAGTGTGTTATAGGCCAAACCACGTCAACTCACATGTGAGGAAAAAATCGTCAAGTCAGGCTTGGATTCGCATCCCTCGCGTCGCCTCCTTCCTCTTGCCCTCGCTCGGCGCCGCTTCCGCAAAGGCGACACCGCCATCACCTCTCCCGCGCGGCGGGCCCGAGCGCAGCGCTTCCTCCTCACGTAATACTCACTCCGTCCCTAAATGTAAGCATTCGTTGACTTTTTCTGTCTATGTTTGACCGTTCGTCTTATTCAAAAAATTTATGAAAATTTTATTTATTTTGCTATGACATGTTTTATCATCATATATATATATTAAGTATATCATAATTATTTTTATATTTTTATAAATTTTTTGAATAAGACGGACGGTCAAACGTGATGCACAGAAATCGAAGAATGCTTATATTTAAGAACAGGGGAGTACCCCGCGCACGTGGGTTGGGTGGACGGAGGGTCAGGGGATCCACCAGATCCCTCCCTGGATTGGTTCTCCCGTGTGTTCAACCCACTGATCGCCAAATGAAGCCTCACGGCTCACGCTTGGCCGGACCCCCACGGAGTGACGAGACGAGGAGCGCGTCCGTACGTCCGGACCGAACAAGCCGTACGTGTCAGCGGACGGAGGTCGATCTGAACTGCGCGACGTGCGGTGGCGCCTCTTGATCTTTTCGCGTGTACGGGTGGCTGTTCCATTCCATCCGCGTGCCACACGGTTGGCACTTCACCTCCGGAACTTGCATACCATGGTCCAGGTCGTCGCCTACCCAACGTGTCCACTGTCCTAAGAGTACTCAAAGACCATCGAAACAGTGGCATCCAGCCTGGTTAGGTTAGGTTGGGAATCGCTTGCGAAAAACTGCGTGATGCAAAGAATGACGTACCGTGTAGTATCTGTTCAAGCCTAAACAGCGGAGATCATTCATGCCCATGCCTAGAGCTGGGACTTGGGCCGGGCCGCACGGCCCGGCACTCTCGTGCCGCCTTGTGCTTCGACTTCTAGGCACGTCGTGCCGTGCCGGCATGGCACGACAAATTTTTTACTAAACCCAAGCACGGCTCGTTGGCACGGCAGCACGTCTTCGTACCGTGTCGGCCCAAGCACGACCCTCGCGATGTGACTACTTCTGACCATATGAGAACACAACCTTATTATGATATGATGATGATTAACACAATTTCATACATGTAAGATAGATTTTGTGATCTATTTCTATGTTATTAGTTATGTTAAGCTATATAATGCATATAACGCATAGGAAGGAATAACCTATGGATTTGTAAATGGGCCATTTTCGTGATGTGCCGCTCATCGTGCCAAGATCCTAGGTACGGCATGAACCTCGTATTCGTGTCGTGCCGGCACGGCCCAAAATTTATCGTGTCGTACCGTACTTTAGGTCGTGTCAAAATATCGTGCTTCGTGCGACCTATAAATAGCACGACCCAAGTGCCAGCTCTACCCATGGCGCCCGCCCGCCCGCCATGCGGTTGGCTCCTGTGCCATTGCCCCCTTGCCCTGGTGACATTGCCTAGAGCGAGCGGCGGGGCCGGAATCTGGTACGCGAAACGGAACCGGCGCCTCGTGCAGTCGTACACATGCGGAGCTCTTCCTGATTGATGAGAATGGTAGCGTGAGAACTTGGGAGCTCTTAGTGCAACTTCAGCAGCTTCTCTATCCTCTTTTCAATAGCAAAAAAATAGTGATATAGGGGATGAAATGTAAAAAAAACTCCTCCAGCAGATTCCCTATAGCCCCCCCTTTTTTTCTTCATTGACTAAAAATCCCTCTCCATCCCCTCTATTAAACCTGCTAATGGTTCGGGCTCAGCCCGGTTAAATGAGTTGGGTTTTGCTAACTGAGCTTATTTGGTGCGGTTCTAAATAGACCCAGGAGGCTAGCAGGCTGGTTTGGTTCGGTTTTCCCAATAACAGAATGGTTTCGGTTGAGAACCAGCAGCTCTCTGACTCGACTCCCAGTCCCAGGCTCCCAGCGCCGCCGCCGCAAACTCCTCTCTGCCTACCTCCCCCTCCAAGTCTGCCACCCCCGCCGTCGAAGACACCACGGTAGCGCTCTCCGCCGCCGCTTCGGCCTGCCTCTCAACCTTGGCCGCAGCGTTCGTGATGCCCAACCGCGCCCGCCCAGGGTGGCGGCGGCAGGTGAGAAGACCGTCCATCCGCGGTGCATGCCGCGTCGCGCATGCTGCTCGACCGCGCCCGCTGGACGAGCCGCTGGTGGATCCACGCGTCGGCTCCTCCCCGAAGCAGAGCATCCTTGGATGCCTCGGCGAAGCAGAGCATCCTGCGGGCATGAACTGACACATGCCACCGCGCCACCGTCGCGCGGGACGGCGAGTGCGCCTGGTACTTCCTCTCGTCGCTCCGCACCAAGAGCCCCCACGGCCGCCGCAAGTCGCGCACCGTCGAGACCGGGACTGTGTGGTGGAACGGCGACGTCGCAGGAGAAGGCGATGCCCGTGCGTGCGCGCGCGCGTAGCTATCCGGCCCGGAGGCGGAGAGAGCGGTGGGGCGCCGGCCGGGACGGCCGAGGGCGACTGGAAGCTGCCAAGCTGGTAGCGCACTGTAGCAGGGGGTGGCGAGCTGATGCTCCGGCCATGCTGCGTTGTCCACGCGTGGATTTGCACGGTCTCGACCCGCTCGATGGCCACCGCCAGGTCGGGTACCGCCAAAGCTTCTCCTTCATGAGGCGGTGCACCAACAACAGTTTGCCGGTCAGGACCCGATCATGTTGGAGCTCCACCTCCATGACGACGAAGACGACAGATACGGCGGCGGCGGGCTGAGGGACCAGCTCGAGGGCCTCGTCCTGTACTCCTGTGCAAGGCTCAGACGACGGCCGCGGTGTGTGTGGGAACGAGGAGGAAAAGATAGTTGCAGAGGACTCATCGGCATTGCCACTGACGACAGCAGAGAAACCGTAGAGAAATCAATGGGTTTAAAACTGGTTTTGTGAAACGGTTTGCCTTGACTAGGGGAATCATACATGTGGTTTAGTTTGGTTTGGTTCTACAGTGAGGAGTAATGGTGGTGGTGTGGTGTGGGTTGATGATTAAATACATATTGGTGTGGTGTGGGTATAGCACAGTTCTCAGACCATTGGTAGGCTTACCCTCTGTAGAGGGGATCTCTCCTCCACCCCCAAACTAGGAAAGGAAAATAGAGAATTGTGTTTTAGAGATGAAAATATTTTTACTCTACCCCCAATAACTTTATATAGGGGATCAAATTTACTCCATCTGCTGAAGTTGCTCTTAGGCACCGTTTAGTTCATGGAATTTTTAGTGAAAGTGGTAAAATTTTTACATTGGGAAACGTGTTCTGTGAGAGGTGGCACGGTCTGCAATGCGAAAATTTTGAGGACTTTGGAGGAACTAAACAGGGCCTTAGAGCATCTCCAAGAGTGTGCTAAAAGTTTCTCCCTAAAAATCATGTATTGGGAGCTCTGCTAAAAAATTCTGCCTCTAAAATCTTATCATCTCACAGCAGACTGCTAATAACAAACTTCCTAATATTTTAAAATTCTTCACGTTAGCAATATGTAGGTCCGCGACCCCACTCTTTCTTTCCCATTCTTCTCTCTATCTCCTTCCAATCCATGGCGGCGCTGCGCCCCTCCTCGGCCACCAAGGCTGCCGGCGGCGGCATCGAGTGCCCCGACAGCCGGCGCGCGAAAGCAGGCCGAGCAGTGACCACGGTGAGACCGATGCTGGCCGCACATCTTCCTGCGACGCATCTACATCACGACGGATGGTTGTTACGTCTAGTGGCTATTGTGCAACGTTGGAACATCACTGAGCCGCACTTCCTGGTCCTGCAGCATGCCAGCACGGGCCTCCACCCTCTAGTGCAAGTGTGCAACACAGCAGCCTGATTTTGGCATCAAGATGCTCAATTTGTGCTGTAACAGGGAAGGGGGCATCTCTTCAAACCGAGAAGCACGACAGTGTGCACGGCAGACTCCATCACGCATCCATGCCTTTGCACGGCGCAACCTCCCGCTCCTCTGGGGCTGTGCAAGCTCCCTCTCCTCGCTAGGGCCGCACCGCGCAGGAAAGTGAGTCTGCGCACGAGAGGTCTCCCATGCCAAGCCCGCCGCTCCAAATTGCTGCTACCACCACGTTCTCCCAGGACGCATCAGCAGCAGACGCCGCCGTCGCCGCCCTTGCGCGTGCTTGGCGCAGTGCGGGAGGGATCGACGCGGGAAGCAAGCGCGCTGATGGATTGGGAGAGGATACGGAACGCTAAAATATATACGCGTCGGGGGTCTTCCGATTAGCAGTCTAAAATATTTGGGACAAGTTTTAGCAATCTATTGGAGCTAGTTTTTTGCATTTTTCTTCCAAAAATTGGTATTAGGAGACTTTTTCACATTCTCTTGGAGTTGCTACCAAGTCACCAACTACAGAGCACATGCGCCCGGGCCAATAATTGTGCCATGCCCATGCGGATGCGGTTCACGCCGTTCACGTGCGCGTCCGGCGCTGAGCCGATCGATCCACCTCGCCGCGTGCGCGCGCGTCCTCGCTCCCTCACGTACGGCCGGCCGCACCGAGACGAAGAACCTCCTGGTCAGAGGAGAACTGCGCGTGTTCGTGGGCGTGCCCACCTGCTAGCTGTGCCTGTACGGCTGGCTGTACTAGTACTCCTGTACGCCTGTACCATCCGCGTGCCCACACACGGTTGACCACCAAATTAACTTCTTGCGTACTGTACTACTGTACTCCGTAGCATGGTCCATTGGTCCTACACTCCGTCCTCACGTCTCCCGTCGCCCCTTGGTCGTGAACTCGTGATGTTCGGTGATGCCCCGAACTCGGTCGCTCTCGCAACTACCACCGCCGGAGGCAGCGGAGCCGCCTGTCGCTGTCCGGCGAGCAGACCGCCTGACCGCCATCCATTTTTCTGAGACCGCGGTCGGCGCGGCGGCAGCATTCCACTCGTCCTCCGCGGCTCTCCGCGCGCCGCCGAAAACGATCGGTTCCATCCACTTCCACCTGCTGGCCTTTTTCCTTTGCGTCGGCCGGCGTCGATCCTACGCCGTAGTAAACCGAAACCCAATTCAACTCCTTCCCCAAAGTCAAATCAAACCCGGCCTCATCCCGCTCCTCTTCTTCTTGCCGAGCAAGTTGGCCTCGGTGGACGGCGGGCACGGGCGGTCAGCAGGGATTCGTTGATGCTTTTTGCGACGGTTGCGGCCGTTGCTGCCCTGCGTTATCAGCTAGCATCGCCCGGGGCTCCGGCCGAGGCTCGAAAATCCAGTCCGCATTTTCTTTCTGAATAATAATAATTTGGCCGAGGAGGACTTCTACTGTCCTACACATTTGCACTAGTAGTATAATAATTTGGGGAATCCTGCCATCTCTTCTCTTAAAAAAAGTTTGAATTGTCAGTTAAAGAGTTGTTTTTCTCCTTCCCGTTCACCTTTCTCTATTCTCCATCCGTCACGCACGAACCGGCACGATCCCGAAAATGCTATTCGCTTTGTTTGGTTAGCTGATGACACGTAGCTGATGTTGATTTGTTGTACTGATATTGATTTGATGTGAACGAAAAGTACCACTGACTGCTGATTGAAAAGCCAGACAAACAAAGGATATACTTCGCGCCGAAATGCTACCATGCTGGTGTCCTCCAGCAGGGGAATGGGGTCGGGACCTTTCCCCTACAGTGCATCTGCTTGGTTTGATCCTAACCCTGTTCAGTTCAGCAAATTACCCTTGTTCACATGTCACATCGAAGTGTACTGCTCTCTATCTCTATGCGAGACTCAATACGACAATTTACTAACAAATTATTACTATTCACCCGTCACATAGAAGGTAATTTGAAAACCTCACTCATGATGCTTCGCATGCCTCTTATTTCTCCTACCATGGCAGCACCAGCATGCCTAGTGTCTCACAATCCGTTGGGAAATCACTTCCCTACGAAAACTTTGTGCCCTGGTGGTGCTGCTAGGTGGGTGGGTCCGCCTAGGTGGAGATTCTCCTGCCGTGTGATGCCAATTACGTAGTGGGCTTTAATTTGCACACTAAGGCTTAACAGGGACTTGGCATTTCATCGGACCTTCTTCCATCAAGCCCATTGCTCGCGCTCATGCTATTTCTCTTTTTAGCGATTATGTGAAAATCACATCCTATTTGGGCCTTCGTTTTTAACGGGAAAAGTCCATTTTGCCTCTTTGGATACTAGACCGAATCCGCTTTTCCTCGTGTGATTCGAAAACCATCTATTCTACCTCCTCGAGCTCTTGAAACCGGACACAAGACCACCCAACACCGAATCCATCCCGATTTCGTCTCACGTGGCGCTGACATCGCAACAGAGATCGACGGAAGAGGAGGGAGAGGGGATGTTGCGGGAAGGCTTAGCGGAGGCGGAGCTGGATGGAGGCATCCGAAATTTGGAGGCGACGGTGGTGGCCGGTTTTCACGGGGCAAGCTCTTTCAGCGGTCATGCATCGGCGGGCGGTAGGTCCGGGAATGGGCGTGGCTCGTTCCCTCCTGGCGGCGCTGGCTTCGCTCGACAATGCTTCAGGTGGTGCTCGGATCGCGGCAGTGCTCCAGTCGATGACGGTGCTCTAATGGGTATCTGGCGACGGGGACGCCATCTTGATCCGGCAGGCGACGGTCCCGGCGAAGCAGAGCATCAAAGGGTGACAGCGGCGGCGGCGGGGGCTTGGCTCCGTTATTCAAGTTGCGACCCTGACACGTGGATAGCTCGCCCCCTCCAGTCATGGTGGGCGTCGTGGTGCTCAGGTAGCTTGCCCCCCGCCGGCTATGCTGGGTGCCGTAGTGCGTGGGTAGCTCACCCCCGTCGGCCATGGTTGGCGCCGCGGCCCGTGGGTAGCTCACCCCACTGCTGCGGCGGCGGCTTGGCGAGTGCGCGACGCTGGCGGTGGAGGCAGCAGGGCGAGCAAGTCTTGCGCGCGTCAGGAACTCAGGACGCCGCTGGGCGGGAGAGACGGCGTCGCAGACCGAGGAGGACGGGAGAGAGAAAACGATAAGAGAGTGACATAAGAAGCCACGTCAACAAAAGTGGGTACAGGTGACAAAATCGCTGCCATGTCAGCGCCACGTGAGACGAAACCGGGATGGACTTGGTTTTGGGTGGTCTTGTGTCCGGTTTCGGGAGCTCGAGGAGGTAGAACATACGGTTTTCGAATCGCAGGAGGAAACACAGACTCGGTCCAACGTCCACGAAGGTAAAATGGACTTTTTCCTTTTTAACGTCCCTCTTTCAATTGTCGCTACTCAATAAAGCACATAGAGATGAATTAAGGGCTGCTTGTTCCGGCTACCGCTCGTCATCGCACAGTATCCCGCGCCACAACACTACCTCGCCACGCTACAGTCAATGGCAAAACTAGCTGAGAGGTGTGGCGGGCTTTTTCTCCGCCACGGCCTGGCGACCTGCTTTGTGGTGTGGCAGCCTGTGACTGGGGGAGCCAAACAACCCCTTAATACTACTTAGGGCCTGTTCTTTTCGTTGAAAAGGAACAGTGAAATGCACATGCACTATTCACCTGTCATATTCATCACATCTTCTCTCACAAAAAACACTATTTCAGCACTATTTATTTGCAACTTCACTATTCCTTTTCACCCAAAAGAACGGGACTATTCCTTTTCACCCAAAAGAACAAACCTTCAGTCTAGTACAAAAACATCACACTGACGTGGCACAAACAACAATGGGCCGAACTGACGAACATGGACCAGAAAGAACACTCAATCCATCCAGTTGAAGAACATAGCCTTAATTGGGCCATGGGCCACTTTGACAAATCAAAACTCGTCAGCTACCTAGCCCAGAAAGAAAAGAGTTCAAGAGAGTCGGTTAACAAAAAAAAGCCAACTGCTGCGGCAGATGCGCGCGTTAATCACGGACACTGAGCGAATCTGAGCCATCGGCCTGCTACGTCGGTTCAAACAAACGGCCGCGATCCGACTTCTTCCACCGACGCACGCGTGCGTCTCGCTCGTACGAGGCCGCAAGAAACGCAACCTTGGCAGCTAGTACGCTGCTACTCCTCCTTCCTATATAACGAGAGCGACGCCACGGCGTGGCCACGCATTGCCGATCCATCCATCCAGATCAAGTCAAAATCCATCGCTAAACCCTAACCGCTTCGATCCGATCCCATCCACTCCTCGCGCGCCATGGCCCCCGTCCTCCTCGGCCCTCCTGTGATCCGCGGCGCTCGCCCGGCCGCCGCCGACGCCGACGCTGGCGCCCCCGCTTCCCACCCCTTCCTCGACCTCCTCGACGCCGGCTTCAACGGCGACGCCACCGACGCCGACGCCGCCAAGCAGGCGCCGCGCAAAACCTTCACCGAGAACTTCTCCGCCACCTACGCCGCCTCCGGGAACCCCTGCCTGGACCTCTTCTTCCAGGTGGTTCCCGACACGCCGGCCTCCCGCGTGCGGGAGCTCGTCGCCGCCGCCTGGGCGCGCGACCCGCTCACGGCGCTCAAGCTCGTCGCCAACCTTCGCGGTGTGCGCGGCACGGGCAAGTCGGACCGCGACGGGTTCTACGCCGCCGCGCTCTGGCTGCACGAGCGCCACCCGCGCACCCTCGCCTGCAACGTCCCCGCGCTCGCCGAGTTCGGCTACCTCAAGGACTTCCCCGAGCTGCTCTACCGCCTCCTCCACGGCTTCGACGTCCGCGCCGTCGCCAAGGCCAGGGCCGACGCCGAGAAGGGGCGTCGGGCGGCCGACGCTAGGCTCGCCAAGTTCGCCGTCAGGAGGCAGCGTGTCCTCGAGTTACGCGCCCGCACCACCGTCCCGCGAGGCCCCACGCTCTCCGACTACGTGACGGCCGCGCTCTCCAAGACCAGGGCCAAGAAGGCCAAGCGGGGCAGGAAGGCGGCGGCCGTGGCCCCGGTGGACACGGAGGAGGCGATGGAGATGGAGCAGAAACCCGAGGCGGCGGAGGTGGCGGAGAAGACCGAGGCGATGGAGGTGGATCAGAAGGCGGGGCCACAGCCACAGCAGGAGGCCGCCGCCGCGACGAAGAAGAAGGTCATCTCCAAGAAGGTGCGGAAGGCGGCCAAGCTGGCCGTGCAGTCGCTGGAGACGTACTACGGCGACCGCGCCTACCGCTTCCTGTTCGACTGCGTCGCCGAGTTCTTCGCCGACCTCCTCGCCTCCGACCTCAAGCAGCTCGCCCCTGGCGGCAAGAAGAGGAAGATCGGGCTCGCCGCCAAGTGGTGCCCCACGCCGGGCTCGTCGTTCGACCGGTCGACGCTGCTCTGCTCTGCGAGGCCGTCGCCCGCCGCCTCTTCCCGCGTGACTCCAACCCCGACTACACCGACCTGTCGGAGGAGCACTACTCCTACCAGGTGCTCCACCGCCTCCGGCGCGAGGTGTTGGTGCCGCTGCGAAAGGTGCTCGAGCTCCCCGAGGTGTACATGAGCGCCCAGCGGTGGTCCCAGCTTCCCTACTCCCGCGTGGCCTCGGTGGCCATGAGGCGCTACAAGTCCCTGTTCAAGAAGCACGACGAGGCGCGCTTCGACAAGTACCTCGAGGACGTCGCGGCGGGCAAGGCCAAGATCGCGGCGGGAGCGCTGCTGCCCCACGAGATCGCGTCCGCGGCCTACGCCGGCCAGAATGACGACGTGTCGGAGCTGCAGTGGCGCCGCATGGTCGACGATCTCCGGGAGAAGGGCTCGCTGAGCAACTGCATCGCCGTCTGCGACGTGTCCGGTAGCATGACCGGCACGCCCATGGAGGTTTGCGTCGCGCTGGGCTTGCTCATCTCGGAGCTCAGCGAGAAGCCGTGGGCGGGCCGGGTGATCACGTTCAGCGAGTGGCCTCAGATCCACGACGTCAAAGGCAACACCCTGAATCAAAAGCTGAGCTTCATTCGCAGAATGGATTGGGGCGGGAGCACCAACTTCCAGGGGGTGTTCGACAGGATCCTCAGCACGGCGGTGGACGCCCGGTTGGCACGGGAGAAGATGATCAAGACCGTGTTCGTGTTCAGCGACATGGAGTTCAACCAGGCGTCGGGGTACGGGCACAGGTGGGAGATAGACTACGAGGTCATCTGCCGCAAGTTCCAGGACGCCGGGTACGGCGACGTGGTGCCACAGATCGTGTTCTGGAACCTGCGGGACTCGCGATCCACGCCCGTGACGTCGACGCAGCCAGGGGTCGCAATGGTGAGCGGCTTCTCGAAGAATTTCGTGAAGATGTTCCTGGAGAACGATGGCGTGGTGAACCCGGAGGCTGTCATGGCGGCTGCGATCGCCGGCAAGGAGTACCAGAAGCTTGCCGTGTTTGATTGATGGCATAGGTTGTGATCGGTGCCGTGAAATCTACGCGTAATGTTTTGCGTAATCAAATCTGATGTATGCACCGATGATATTGTTTTTCCAGTTCAATTGTGCTTATGAAAATAAATTTTTTTTCTCTCTATTATGTGGACACATGTGGTTTTCGATCATGTCATATAGCTACAAACTGAATTCGCATCTAGGTTTTCTGCATTTTGCTTGTATATACACGTTCTATTTTCCATTACATAGTTTCATACCGTAACAAATCATCCTATTTGTCAAGGCCACTCTACTAGCTGTATAGTGTAGTCAAAATTCCTCCAATTAAATTTGTTGCCGCATGATTTCAATCCAATGATGTATGCACCGATGCCTAATTAGGTGCTAACGAAAATAAAGTTGTTTCTCTAATCTGTGGTTTTCAACGATGGCATAGAGCTACGAAACTAAATTTTGTTCATCTGCTATTGCATAGTTCGTTTCATGCCGTAAAAACCCATCCTCTTTGTTTGCCAGAAGGCCAAAAGGCTAATAGCTGTATATATAGCGTAGTCAAAATTCCTCCAATTAATTTGTTACTGCATAATTTCAATCCAATGGGTTGATATTGACCCAGCTTCCAGTATATTATCTTCCTGGCCCTAGCTCCCTATCCTTGCGTACCCATTCACCACGTCCACAAAATTTCTCAAATTGATCACCGTATGATTCAATCCAACGGCTCATACGGCTCCACAAAATTTCTCAAATTTATCATTGTATGATTCAATCCAATGGCTCATATTGATCCCGCTTCAAATATAAGGCTTCCTAACCCCCCACCCCCCACCCCACACCCATCATCCTCCCGCGGCCACTTCTCATTCCTAGTCTACACCTTCTGCGCCGGTACCCTGCCGTCTAGTGGGTCACCAGATGGCGCAGCCCACAAGCGAGCTTTACCGGCATCTAATGCCCCTAGTCCTCACCATGTGCACCGGCAAACTGCCGGCTAATGGGTCACCATCCCCAACGACGGCGCAACCCATCGGCGAGCTTTTCCGGCATCTGATGCCCCTAGTATACACCATGTGTGCCGGCACCCCCGCTGCCGAGTTGGTCGTCATCCCCGACGACGGTGCAGCGCACCGGTGAGCTCTTCCGACGTCATATGCCCCCATTTTTACACCCACCTCGCCGGCTTCAATGGATCTACCTCCGGATCTATTTTCCTCCACCATTATTGCCACTGATAATCACTACGCTACAGCACTCATCAACCTTTGTCATGTCATGTATGCATAATCTGGGAACCTCTATTGCTCACGACGGGCGACTCCCCCTGTGACTCTACTATCGCCAGGCTCATGATTTCTCTGACCAGCTCTGCACAACCGAGGATAATGAACTAAATAAGAGGTTAGCACGTTTGCTCTTGAAATTATGTGGTTAGAAATTTGGTAGATTTCAGGATAGTGGTGGAATTACAACGTGTCTCTTGAATTAGTTTAGACAGATCGGTAGACTGATTAATTTTGAGGCAAAAACTATCCTTAAATCTACCTAGGGATATGGTAATTCCTGAGGTTGTGGTAAAGTGGCGGCCAACACTCCTCCATTTTTCTTATTGTTTTGATATCAACAAAGTCACATGATTTTCAATGCTACTTTTTTTCTTAAATTTCTAACCATCACTTCGATGATTTTATTCCATCCAGATTTGTGGATAGTTAGAAGAAAAATTTTATTATACTTGGGGAAAAAATGAGTGGCTCACGTCGACCGAGAGCCATCGATCGGATGGCTATGAAGCTAGGAGGAAATGAGAGGAAATAGGATGGAGGAAAAATTTTCCTCCACTTTCCTCCACAAATGTGTGGCTTAGGAGATGGTAAAAATGGCAGTTTCGTAGTTTTTATTTTTTAATAAGGGTAGAATGGTAACTTCAAAATTGTGAAGATAATGTTTGAAATATTATAGTTAAGATGTATATCATTGATCTAGTATAGTTTTTTCTTTTTTTTAAGATCAGGCCGGCTAGGGTTCGTCAAGGGCGACGCCGCCGCTGCCGCCGGAAGCCTCCGCCCGCGGGGATGACCGCAGTCCGCAGCTCCGGCGAGAGTCTCCGAGCGCCTCCACCACCGCCGGAGCAGCTGCGACATTGTCATCCCTATCTTCCTCTTGCCCACGGTTGAGGGGAGACGACGGCGGCGGGGGCCTCGCCGATTGGGCGCGCTAGATCCTGCGCGGCCTCGCCTACCTCCACGCCCACGACCCGCCGGTGATCCACCACGACCTCAAGTGCGACAACATCCTCGTCAATAGCCACCATTGCCAGGTCAAGATCGGCGCCCTTCTTCCTAGCGGCCGTGCTCCACCACCACCCGACGGTGCACAACGTCATCAACATGCTCCATGTCATGGCGCCCGAGATGTACAACGAGGAGTACAACGATGAGTGGGAGCACATAAGGCTGAAGAAGTATGATTTGAAAATGAAAATTTGAATTTTGGAATCTGTTCAGGTTTTGAATGTCTTGTGAAAATAGCAAATTGACAAGTTCAGTTTCAGTGATTTAGTAGTAGTTCAGATATTGACTGAATTGATGGCTGAGTTATGTTTTGATAACTGAATGTCATGGCAAATATTGTCTATTTGGGTGTAAGTTCAGATCAATGACATATGGTTCCTGAATTGTGTTTCTTTTCTTGTTCTTGCTGAATGAATTACTCTGCAAAACAATACAGATCATTTGAATAGTAATTGCATTCAGTTGAACTGGCTTGACATTGAAGTATATTGATGCCATGAATTATGCTGACTGAATGTGGAGTGATCCCTGGGCCATGAATCCAGTTTTTTGAGCTGAATGAACACTGCAAATGATGTTATAGATTTCAGTTTTAAGTGAGGTACCATGTGACGAGCTTTTGTTAGGTGATGTTGGTAGATTGTAGGGTTGCCATGGAAACCTCTGAAATCTAGGTGTTTTATGTTCAGGTCTTATGTCTGAACTCGTGTTATAAGAAACCTAAGAGTTGAAGCATAACTGTCTGCAGCTCTGCGTGATGATCGATCTCATCTGTGACATTCTGGAAACATAATTGTTTGTAGCTGGTGCTGAAATGGTAGTGTTTAAACCTATTTTTGTGGCTTAGCCGAGTGGTACAGGGAAAGACATCAGATCAACGACTGCTGAACTATCTCGTAACAAACAGACAGAATAGTAGTGTTTAAACCTATTTTTGTGACTTAGCCGAGTGGTACAGGGAAAGATATCAGATCAACGACTGCTGAACTATCTCGTAACAAACAGACAGAATGGTAGTGTTTAAACCTATTTTTTGGCTTAGCCGAGTGGTACAGGGAAAGACATCAGATCAACGACTGCTGAACTATCTCGTAACAAACAGACAGAATGGTAGTGTTTAAACCTATTTTTGTGGCTTAGCCGAGTGGTACAGGGGAAGACATCAGATCAACGACTGTTGAACTATCTCGTAACAAACAGACAGAATGATATCCTTTTGAGATTCATCAGGCACCGATTGCCTGTCACAGCCATAAAGCCATTTCTACAATCTCAACGACAAATATCAGCTGATTTCGGGCATTTGTACATGCATGATTTGCATATGTACTAGCTGAACCAAATTACGTAGGCATTTCACATCAAAAGATCAAAACTGTAAAATTTGAGACACAGACAATTCCATTCACCAGCTGAAACCACAAGTAATTAACTACTGAACATGAGTACTGGATTCAGAAGTAGTTCACATAACTTCTGAAATTTCATCCCTATTTACATACTCAGTCAGCACAAAAGCACTACTTGTTGTTTGTTGCCTTCTCAACAAGCATCGACCATCTGTGTCACCAAGAGTTCACACACGCTGGGGTTGGCTCACATAAAGATCACCGAGAGAAAACCAGGGCTGAGACCAGCCAAAGCTTACAAAAACAGGAAAGACTAAAACGGATCATACAGACAGCACAGGCTAAATCCCCTACACTCCTTTCAGAAGATGTCCTCGACCGGTGCTTTTTCCTTCGGACTCTCCTGAAATTGCATCAGCCATTCTGTGACTCGCGCCACCCCGGCGTCCAACTTGATTTGCTCTTCTGCTCTTAGCTGCATGCAAGATGGAGAATTAGGACCCCCCTCAATAACAAAATAATTTACCATCTAGCAAAACCACCCAAATATAGGAACATGACACACACCATCTAGCAATCTTTGTAAGTTGAATGAGACAACTAATTAGTTCCAGTGCTCATAAAATAAATCAGACACAACAGGGACTTACAGTGAGTTATGCACAGATCAGTGCTCTACAGAAGACCTATTTAGTTCAAGTGCTCATTAAATTTGAAAAGATTCTATATTTCAGCAAAGATTTAAGAGATAAAAGCTTTCACGGTAAAAAATATCATGCTTTGTTTTGATCTGTTATCGACAGAGGACAAGTTAATTTCGTAAGTACCGCATTGCAACCGAAATAACAACGCCATCGCCTTATCTAATTCATCTAAGGAATGAACCTATGATTCAGTTGAAAATGAAACTGAAAGAGTGAAGAAAGGGGACTAATTCACCTTCTTCTCCATACCCTTGTTCACCTTCTGCTTCGGAGTCTTGAGCCCCACCTACTCGGAACACTAATCCGGAACCCTAACCTCACCGGAGATGATAGTGGGACGCGGATTAGAGAGGGACAGTGGTGGAGAAAAATCGTACTCACATTGTGCTCCGGCGACAAGGACGAGGACGCGGTGGCGCCGGCCATGGTCTTCTTGGCCACGACGCCGGAGCCGGAGCGCATCTCACCCCGCGCGATGGCTCTCAGCACGCGCTCGGAGGCGGAGGGGATCTCCCGGCCGGCGCTGTCCTCAGGCGCGCGCTCGGCGGCGGAGGGGATCTCCCGGCCCGCGCTGGCCTCAGGCGCCACCTCGACGCCGGATCCCCGGGTGAACTTCCCGGATGCGTCCCGCTTTTGTCGAAAGGCGTGTGCTGACTGGCCATGGTTCTTCCCAACCTTGCCCATCTTCGAGATGGAGGCGGAAGGGGCGGCGGCGAAACCCTAACTGGCGGCGGCGAGAGGCGACTGGAACGGGGAGGAGAAGGACTCGGCTGGAACTTGTGTGCACGGATGGGACGAGAGGAGCCGACGAGGTCCCACTTGTCATTGGTAGCAGCAAAGTACGTTTCCGTGTCAAGAACACGTAAAACAATCGACGGCCCCACATGTCAGTGACTCAATTCAAAATCATTCCATGAATTTTAAAAACTTGTACATATATTAATATTTTCAAAAAAATGTACCAAAATTGGTGCAGTTCCTCAGGAATGTAACAGATCCCTATACCTAAATTCGCATTCAAATAAAAAGTATTTTAGGAGATACAAAAATAATAAATTTAAAATGTTTTTTGAATTAATTTGACAATTTTTATTTCAAAAAATATAATGAATTTTGAACTCAAATTTGTTGTGGAGAGGTTTCAAACCATCCCTAACATGCTTATGTATTTAGACATTTTTTTAGAATTCGGGAAAAAATTGTATTCTAAAGGGACACCGAGCTACATGTGATATGATACATGAACACAAGCATCCAACGAGATGACTCAAATCAACTGTAAACATTTGCAAATTAGTTACCAAAAATTGTGCTTGTGTCTATGAACAAGGTAAGTCATTACACAAGAAATTAGAACAAAAGTCGTTTCGATTGCGACTTTAGAAAATATTCAAGAAAATGAAAAAGTCACCACAAAATGGTTTTCATTATTAAAGTTTAATGTAACTTTGAAAGCTAAATGGAATTCGTTTAGTTGGTAGAGGGTTGTTTTAGAAGTTTGTAGGAAAAAAAATCAACTCATTTGGAGTTCGGATGACGAAGAAAAACAAGTTTAAAATTTTAAATACGAATCAAAAACAAAAACAGTGGAATTCCATGAACTCAGCGAAGAACATAATGTCAGGGTGGGCGCCCACATGTGGGCCCCACATGTCGGAGACTGATGCAGCGGGGGGCGGCCGGGTGAGGTGGCAGGGGCGGCCTGGTGACGTGGCGTCCAAGGAACAAGGACAAAACCAATTAAGGTTCATAGAATTTCACAAGAACATATGTAGCTTAATGGTTTGTCTGGTTTAAAGATTACTTGAGGTCTTGAGTTCAAATCTCCACTCTCCTCTTTTTTATTTCTTTTAAGATTTTATCAATTTTTTCCATCCTCTTTTTTATTTTTTTAGATTTTTTTGGAACTTGTGTGCATGGATGGGACGTGAGGAGCCGACGAGGTCCCACTTGTCATTGGTAGCAGCAAAGTACGTTTCCGTGTCAAGAACACGTAAAACAATCGACGGCCCCACATGTCAGTGACTCAATTCAAAATCATTCCATGAATTTTAAAAACTTGTACATATATTAATATTTTCAAAAAAATGTACCAAAATTGGTGCAGTTCCTCAGGAATGTAACAGATCCCTATACCTAAATTCGCATTCAAATTAAAAGTATTTTAGGAGATACAAAAATAATAAATTTAAAATGTTTTTTGAATTAATTTGACAATTTTTATTTCAAAAAATATAATGAATTTTGAACTCAAATTTGTTGTGGAGAGGTTTCAAATCATCCCTAACATGCTTATGTATTTAGATATTTTTTTAGAATTCGGGAAAAAAATTGTATTCTAAAGGGACACCGAGCTACATGTGATATGATACATGAACACAAGCATCCAACGAGATGACTCAAATAAACTGTAAGCATTTGCAAATTAGTTACCAAAAATTGTGCTTGTCTCTATGAACAAGGTAAGTCATCACACAAGAAATTAGACCAAAATTCGTTTCGATTGCGACTTTAGAAAATATTCGAGAAAATAAAAAAGTCACCACAAAATGGTTTTCATTATTAATGTTTAATGTAACTTTGAAAGCTAAATGGAATTCGTTTAGTTTGTAGAGGGTGCTTTTAGAAGTTTGTAGGGAAAAAATCAACTCATTTGGAGTTCGGATGACGAAGAAAAACAAGTTTGAAATTTTAAGTACGAATCAAAAACAAAATCAGTGGAATTCCATGAACTCAGCGAAGAACATAACGTCAGGGTGGGCGCCCACACGTGGGCCCCACATGTCGGAGACTGATGCAGCGGGGGCGGCCGGGTGAGGTGGCAGGGGCGGCCTGGTGACGTGGCGTCCAAGGAACAAGGACAAAACCAATTAAGGTTCATAGAATTTCACAAGAACATGTGTAGCTTAATGGTTTGTCTGGTTTAAAGATTACTTGAGGTCGTGAGTTCAAATCTCCACTCTCCTCTTTTTTTATTTTTTTAAAGATTTTATCAATTTTTTTCATCCTCTTTTTTATTTTTTTAGATTTTTTTGGGACTTGTGTGCACGGATGAGATCCCTATACCTAAATTCGCATTCAAATTAAAAGTATTTTGGGAGATACAAAAATAATAAATTTAAAATGTTTTTAAAATTAATTTGACTATTTTTGTTTCAAACAAATATATTGAATTTTGAAATCAAAAAATATAATTTGACTATTAATTTGTCTAACTTGTGCAACGCCTGCTTAAAATGTTAGCTTCGTTCGAGTGCTTTTAGCTTCGTCCGAGTGCTTTTTAGCTTGGTCTGAGTGCTTTTAGCTTCGTCCGAGTGCTTGTATTGAGTACCATGATCCATCCGAATGCTTTATAACTGGTCTGACCAGGTTAATGACCCAATCCTTGTTAAATCTTATGTTGGTTCAGTTTGAACACTCGATACAGCAAGCACTCCATGATAAAAAACCATAAACAATGAAAATTATGAAGAGAATTAAATTACTATATAACCACAAAACCTGAACATTGTTCTGTCATACAATGTGATCTACAAACCCTAACTTTCTTTTCCCAGAAAATGTTCCATGTGACAGATTATAATCCATACAAGAAACTCAACAGCAAAGGCATGTATACATGTAAAAAATTCTCAAGTTGCAGCAGCTGAAAGGTAACATATGGCTGCACCACAAATTTCCAAAACTGAACCCGAATAGTTGAAAATCATAATTTATAAATTGCCATGCTTCTGTCTCACAAGACCAAGGAAATTTATGATACATAACTCAACAGCCAAGGCATCCAGAGGAACTACTACTGCTACATCTAGAGGAACAGATAGCGTCCAGAGGCCAACGCGCAGCGGCAGCAGCAATGCCGAGTTAGGCTGACGACGACGAAGAAGACTTCCCTACTGACTGCAATGGGTTGGTGGGCGAGAGCTCCATGCTTCATTCGACAACCTGCAAAACAAGTATCAGGAGAGCTTGGGATTGGGATATAGTGAATAGAGAAAAACATTAATTCTGAAAGCATTGCAATGGCAGTGAAAGCCCACAGTAGGATAGTAGGTTGTGTACCAAGACTATTAAACATGATGTTCAGCAGGCACGCCTGACAACTACCCATAAAATACCAAAGAGCAAGAGATAATTCATCATACTGAACATCAACATCGTTTGAGCAAAGGAAACAAACAAGCCACAAAGTGGTACAGAAGTAACTCAATGTGAGAAACTAACTTGAATGTTGGCAGGCCTGGATTCAACCATCCTTTTGAGATCAGCTATAGTCTTTTTGAGATCAGCGATAGCCTGGGACATTTTGTATATCTGCCTTGCTTGGTAGATTTGTTCATTTTTCATAGCAACAAGCCTCTTTTTTGTAGCACGGGCCTTCCTTTTAAGCATCTGCAATTTCTGTGACAGAGAAGAGGAAACTTAACGTGAAAAACCTAATGCCTATGCAACAAATTAGATGCAGTAATGTGTCATGTGGATTGTATAGTACAAAAGTCAATGTTGCTTTAACAGAAGATTACCTCATAATCTGAGACGTCGTCGTCGGAACTCGAATCTGAGAGACTGCAACCCATGACGCATCTGCGTACCTCTATGCACCAGCAGTTGCAGCACATCGCGTTCGGGTTGCTGATGCCACCGATTGGAGATTTGCATGGAGATATAAAAATTGCACAGTTAGGACATAAGTAATGCTGGCATCGGCTTATGCACTGACTGCATGGGGGAGGCTGTAACCCCTGAAAGATTGTGCTCTATTTTTTGCGGGGATCTGCCATATCGATCAGTGGGCGCGAGAGATGGGAGGTGCATGGGGTTTGGGGATGCAGGAGAGATGGGAGTGCGTAGGGGAAGGGGCGCAACCGAGGTGGCTTCCCATAATATATCGTGGTAGGGCGACGCCGGGCGCAACAAAATAGGAAGGATCCTAAAATTACGATAGGGCCGCCGCCGATTCCGCGTAAGTTGCTTCTGATCCTATAATTGCGGGACTAGCGGGGACGGAGGGCCAAGGAGCGTGGTCAGGCGCGCTGTAATTGCGGCTGAAAACTTTGTGGCAGTCACGGATAATCACGGTCACAGTTTCCCTCCCAAGAGAGGCCCCTACTGGACCGGTACTGCGGTTTTGCCTCCCGCGAGCGCTCGGTGGAGGAGGAGAAGGACTCACCTCGTTGTGGATTTGCACTGGCGGCTGTCGATTTGAACCCCTCGCTGCACTTCCGCGCAAGCTCCTTGTGCCGCCCCTCGCCGCGCAGCCCGGCCGTACCGCGAGATCCGGTCATGCTGGGGCACACAAGAGGCCGGGAGGAGTGGAGGGGCCGCCAGAGCCCGGGCTCCGCCGCCGTCGCCGTCGCCGTCGCCGCCGCGTCGCGAGATCCGGCGGTCGGGGCAGGGGAGAAGGGTGGGGGATAGAGGCGGGTGGGGCAGACCGAATGAGGAAGATGGACTGGAGTGTTGAGAGAAGTGGGAAGAAATAATCGATAAGGAAAAATAAGGTGCTGACAGGTGGGCTCCATAGGTCCTGTACATTGTTTAAATAAAATAATTCTCTGTCATTACCAACATACTTACAAAGCTCAATGGTAAGACCAACTGACTGTAAACCCCCGACTCCAAGGTTCGAATCCTAGGGGGGCAAATTTTGTCATCATTATTTGTATTAAATTATTTGTTTTTGTTTATTTTTTCTCTATGTCCTATACCTTTTTTTTTGCATAGACACCTCATTTTGGATCGATGAACATCCTAGTCGAGTTTCAGAAGATTTGGAGATAGTTGTGGTACACATATATATGACATCTCTCACATAGTCACATTGGTCGTAGTGAGACATGTATGCAGACGTGACGATGTGGACCACCACTTTGTCAGAATCAATTGAAACTTTTGTTTCATGACTATACACCAAAATGGTTTGTCCATGCAAGTTTTGAAATGATTATGACAAAGTTACACTACGCATCCATCACAACCATGAACGACTCTCACTAAAGTCACATGAGTCTATGTGAGACATGTTCTTGGTTGTGAAGGATGTGTGTGTTCACATTCTCAAAATCATCTGACATTTTTATGTCATGATCATACACCAAAATATGTTGTCCATGCAAGTTTTTAGTTTTTTTCTACCTAGCTTAGGGTATTTTAAAATTTATTCTTTAGTAAATCAACACATAATTAACAAAAAAAGGAAAAAGATGCTCTGAAATATGCACAAATGCCCACGACATCTTAGTTTGTCTCCATGTACATCCTAGTAAAGTTACAAAATATTTGGAGGTAGTTGTGATACACATATCACATGTGGCGACATATCTGACATAGTCACATTGGTCGTAGTGGGATATGTATGCAGTTGTGAGGATTTGCACCACCAATTTGTCAGAATCAATTGAATATTTTTTCGTGACTATAAACCAAAATGGTGTGTCCATGCAAGTTTTTACATTTTTGTACTTATCTTACTGTAGGATGTGCGAGGAGATATAACAGATGATTTTGGAGTCGAGGGACGAAAACATGTCCTCGGCGCACCATTTAGGGAGGTAAATAGGACTTCCTTCAAAGCAAAAGCCCATTTGGGTGCGACGTGGGAGGTGGGCGTGTCGAGGGAGAAACCGTGCGCGGGATTTGGCGGCGGCATAACTTACGTCGCATGACCGTAATTATAGGATCTAAATTTCTCTTTTCTTTCCTACCGAAGCCGCCAGGTATTCGTCATTTCTCTCTCTCCGTTGCTCTGCGATCTGGTACACGGCCCAGGAACCATGGACACATCAGGTGCTGGAGAGCGGACGCCAGCTATGCCGATCAACAATTCGACAGGTACGTTGGATTGGTGTTAGTGGTTTTAGTTGGTAGGATCCGGCGAACGGCGGCGGCGACGAGTCGGCGCCCTCGTTGGCAAATCCCACGCAGCGCTGTGGCCACGAGGAGCACAGCGAGGGTGGAGAGCAGCACGGCCATCGCGAGGAGCGCGACGTGGCGCGCGTCGCGCTCATGGTAGCCTGCGATGCTCGTATGCTTCTGTGGAGGGTTTAGGTGCAGCAAAACCTTCGTAATGGGTTTTCAATGGGTTGAAGCTCAGGTTTATGCTAGGAAAGCATGATTGCATTGGTGGGGATCGGTTTGTACATGATGAAGTTTGCCGTGGGGTGGGTACTATTTTCTTTGCATGCTACAATAAAATGGTGTTATGTTGGGTTCTCATGTGATGCCAAATTGAATCCTCACTATTAGTACATTTCTTGTTTGCAACATTTATGCAGGTGCGGCCAATGGTGGCAAGTATCGCACTAAAAACAACCATGATGGGTCCATCAACACGGTATGAAGTTTTATTTTCCTTTACGTTGCCTCTTTTTTTATACCAACTAAAGCATCGCCAACTGGTTGCTGCAGAATTTTAATAATAAGATGCGTTTGATCCACTCTCCCTTGAGATTTTGTAACGCCGTGGCAAAATTCAAGGATTCTAAACCACACGTAGAGGCTATTGAGTCTATTGGCTTTGGTGGACTGCTTCAAATGCCTAGTATCCTTTTGAGGAAATTAATGTTACAGAAAATTGCAGAATCGTACATCAGCAGTGAACAAGGTTTCAAGATATGTGGTCAAGTGGTTAAGATTGCTCTGTATGATGTGCACCATATAATGGGACTCCAGATTGCAGGCAATGATGTATTGCAATATATAAAAGGAAAAGTAAAGAGTGAACAGGACACTGTGGGTGGTGAACTTTACAAAAGGTTTGCAAGTGATAACCAGAAGCTCGAGCTAGTAAAGTTTGAAAACATGCTTCACAAAGGTCGACCTGCGGACCAAGATTTTTTGAGACCCTTCGTCTTGTTCACGATTGGTGTCCTCCTAGGATCAAACATAGGGACCAGCATCAATTGGAGCTATATAGAAGCTGTTAGAGATGTAGCAAAAATTCGAGATTTGAACTGGGGCCAATTTACTCTGAATCATCTATTGAGCTCATGCGCTTCTTACAAGAATAGTAAGGAAAAAACCCTGAAGGGTAATTTGGTTCTTCTACAGGTCAGTTCTTTACTGTACATCAAACCCTTTAAATAATGTATATTTTCTGACATACATATGTGTTTATTTGTTAAATAGTTTTGGTACTGGGAGCGACTTATAGTGAACAACCGTTATAACATCAACTATGCTGACGAAAAGAGAACCCAACCACCAGTAATGGTATTCTGGGATGAAGAAAATGCCAAGCGACGACAAATTGCTTGGGAGCAGGAAGGGTTGGACGTAGGAACGATAAGTTTGCAAACATAGCACAAAGGCTGTTATGTTGTTACGCATATCATTAACAACTTCAATTGTTTGTAGCTTAATTTACCTGTCGATTCGCAAACCAAAGAAACAAGAGAAGCAACTGTGTCAGAATCGAAAAAAAGCAAATTACGCACACGAGGGTCCAAGCAGGAACCTAGAAGTAAGTATGACATATGTTTAAGTGTCGTATTTCATTTGTGTGGTTAATTCACAATTTATTAAATTTGCAGCCGCAAAGCCTTGAACATTGGAAGACAGCAATGAAATTTGAGGTTAAACTAGATGTGGAGCAGAAGCTTCTTGAGTTGGAACACAAACAGGATAAGAAGTATCTGGAACAAAAGAAGGAATTTGCTTTGTTTAGAACTGACAACATCCTGGATGATAGGTTCAATAGGCTAGAAGCTAAGGTAGACGCAAATCACGAATAAACACAAACGGAGATGCAGGTAACCAGCGTGATATTATTCAACCTACCCATGCTATCCGAGTGCTTTAAACTGATATTATTCAATTTAACATACTATCCGAGTGCTTTAAACTGATATTATTCAATTTAACATACTATCCGAGTGCTTTTAACTAATATTATTCAATTTAACATACTATCCGAGTGCTTTTACCTTCAACAATGTCTCAACTAACAGGAACTCCGTGAGCTATTGGGCAAACTTATTGAGCAAACGACATCTCAACCTACCCAAGCTCGGCAACATATGCCTTCATCTGCACATGTTGAGGTATTGTATGTTCACTTTGTTTTATCATTGTTCCTGTATCAAGATAGACATGATACTCCGAATCTAAAAAAACATCACCAATTGCAGAGAACGCCACGCACACGTTTCCAAGTGGCGATGGAAAAAATATACACTGAACCAACCATTGCAAGAAATGATACGACCACGGAGTTGCACGGCGATCCCCCTAAAACGACAACCAAACGAAGAGAGCCAATTATCGACAATGATTACTATATAGGACGACTTGACAGAGAAGCTGCCATGTTCATATTAAAGAGTTACCAAGATGCTGTGGTTGTAGACATAGATGGCCACTCGCTTAAAGTGAGAGAATTGCGCTGAAATGTCTCAGAGGAGTATATATGTGGAGAGGTAATATTCTATCACATCCATGTTGTCAGTACACACATGCGCACACCTAATATTTACTGAATCCACACTTTGCAGGTAATAAATACATATGTCGATTTCAGCAACGTTGAGAATGACACAATGTCATACATACATACGTATAATGTTCAAAAGTTGGTGGACCCAAAAAGGGAGAAAAGCGAAAAATTTATGAAGCATATAGCCGAAAAATGTGTGGGAAAACATTTGGTATGCAATATTGATTTTGTTTTGTTTCTTTTTCTGTGTTAGTATCTCATGATTTACTATGATTTTTGTAAACGTCACAATTTTGGATTCAAGACATGCATTCATACATCTCTCAACAGGTGTTCGTTCCAATGAACATTAATGGCAATCACTGGGCTCTCCTGGTCCTAAACTTTGAAAAGGAACATGTACAGATTCTTGAATCTTTAGGCATACGAGATGAAGAACAAGAGATGACATTGGTAAGTATATGTAGCAACTTGTATTTACTCATCTACGAGGACATGATCTAACTTCACATGTATGTAACCATTCACTGTGTAGGTGGATTGCATACAGACTTGCGTTGAACATTCGTAGCAGAAAGGTTGGGTTAGATTTGAGAATCCATTTGACATTCGCGACTGGAGAAAACTTCCATATCTACAAATTCCTAGACAAAAGAACGGGTACTCTTTTCATTTTGTATATTAACAATATAGTTCAGTTACTCATGTTATGCTACAACGTTGCAGGTTTACATGTGCGGCGTTTGTAATACAATATATTCTGGCATGGGATGGAGAGAAAATGGCTCATGATTTCACAACTGTTAGTCTTAGATGTTTTTTCAATTCAAAAATTTATACAAAATGCAATGAAAGGTGTTATGTGACTATGTGCACTGCATTTCTCATGTACAGGTGGAAATGGAAAGTTTTTGCTTCAAGATATGCACGAACCTGCTACATTCTGATCGCAATTTACGTCGTTTGGAATCATACAAAAAACCTATCACGGTATGTGCATTTACTACAATTGTAAAAAAAAGGTTATATAGCTTGTTCCAGGCTTCACCAAATAATCTTGTTTATCATGTTATGTTCATCATTACATAGAAGGAAGACTACTTGTTGGAAAATCCGGAAGAAGGAGAGTGGCATCGAGTGGATACTGATGCAGACGATCCTTTGGTAACAGGAACTCGAAGCAAAGAAGAAGCAAATACAACCTTAGAAAATCGAAGCAAAGAAGAAGCAAATACAACCTTAGAAAAAACTAAGACGAAAAAACCACGAGGACGGCCGAGAAAGACTTTGGTTGATGATGGAGCGGCAAAAGTTACAGAAGTTGCTGAAGGAACTTCAAAAGGTGCAGGAGCTGCGTCTAGAAAAAGAGGAAAACCGTCAAGGAGAATAGTTGACAGTGCTCCTCGTACTGTCTTAGAAGAATTCACTCCGGAAGCTATCTCTACTCGCGTTAGCAAAGGGAGGGGTGTAACAGGAAAACTGCTAAAAAGCCCTTATCAGCCTATGTAGGTTCATATTTTGCACAAACTTAATGGCATCATGACTTTGTGATTTTTGTGTGTTGAACTTGTGGCAATCAATCACAATGCTCATCTCTAATCCCTGGAACAACATGTTTGCATTTTAAAAAAAGATGGCAGCCACTTGACGATTCATTTTCAACACCGTGACTTGTGACTACACGGAACGGGCGCTGCGCTGCGTCGCGCGTCACTACACAGGCCAGCAGTGCAGCACACTCGTTCACACGCCGTGACAGGTGACAAGACGGCACGGGCGCCGAGCTGACAAGACGGCACGGGCGCTGCGCTGCGTCGCGCGCCACTGCACAGGCCATCATTGCTGCGCTGCGCTGCGTCGCGTCGAGCGCCACTGCACAGGCCATCATTGCGTCACGCTCGTTCAGATGACGACCTTGGGGCTTGGGCACCATGGAAGGAAGGAAGAGAGGCGAAAGAAGGAAGGTGATGTGGGGGCAAGCGTGTGGACAGAAGGCGAGGCATGCAGCGCCATTACTGGAGAAACTTAGCGAGATCTACGACACCGAAAAATGATGCAAATTAAGGAAGGCACCAGGCCTCGATCTGACAAAGTTCGATTTCATCGACAACGAAGGGCCGGTACAGATTAGTGTTACGAAATTTAAACAAGACAAGAAAAAGAGAACGTCGCCCCGGGGAACTACAGGCCACCCACGCCGGCGGCGGCGCCGTCCCGAAGCATGCCGTCGATGTCCACCCCCGCGGTGGCGGTGTCAGCAGCAACCACGAAGTGGTTCGCGTGGTTCTGGTGCTGCTCCGGCGGGTACAGCCACTCCGGCTCCAGTTCATTCAAGGCGAACTCGACCTGAATGTCCGCCGTCGCCAGCGCGCAGGCGGCCCCCTGGCGCCCCCCGGCACGCACCGCCTCCCGAACACGGTTGGGGAGCGCGCGAAGACGGTCGGGCAGCAGCCCGAGGCCCGGGCCGAGCACCACGACGGCTACCTCCGCCGCTTGCGTCAGGTCGTCGTGGCGATCCTCCAGATCGTTCAGGCGGTGGCGCAGCTCCTCCGCCTGCTCGCGGCGGAAAGCCGCCTCCGCCTCCTCGGCTGACGCATGAAACAAGGACAGCAAGTCAACAAAACAGCCTCGGTGGCTGCGCCCTGACGGAATACAGAAACTCACCAAAGAAGCGGGCCTCCGCTTCGGCCTTGGCGCCGCTGACATTGGCCGTCTCCGTCTCAGCCGCTCGAATGGCAACCTTCATCACTTCCAGGGTCCCCTCCAGTTTGCGGACCTTGTGCAGCGTGACCTCTAGACGACGCTGGGTCGACTCCAGCTCCTCCGCCGAGACCTGGGGAGCCTGATGACTGGCGGCGTCGCCCTGAGACGAAGAAGAGGACGAACCACCCCAGGAGCCCGATGACGGCGCACCGGATGGAGCCACCGCGCCGGCGGCAGGACCCGCGCCATAGTCCGCCCTGCGAAACAGCAGAAGACGCGCAATATCAGAGCCACGCCAAGCACCAGGAAATGGAGACGGGAAGACACTCACCCCTGGCGACTAATCAACCGACGGAGACGCGGCGGGGCAGAACCACCCGTGGCCTCCTCACCGGGGCGCTTCTGTCCGGACATCGCTGCGCTCTGGTGACGACGGGGAAGGCGATCACTTCGACGTTGGCGACTCAAGAGCCGGCGAGGAGAGCGACGGCGCAAAGGAGCGGATAGGTGAAGCGCGGCGAGGCCTGGCGGATTTATAGGCGCACGAGGAACAGCCACCCTGGCGGTTCCCGGAAGACGAACCGAAGGGACGCGACCCCACGTGGTCCACGACTCCCCGTCTCCAAACCGCCCCCGTAGAACGGCCGCCCCGGCGGGTCCCGTAAGACGAACCGAAGGAACGGCCGCCTGCTACGGTAATTTTTTAAACAAAATTTTATGCTGCAATGTGAAACAACATTGTATATGAAAGCATGTTATTTTGTTGAGAGTGATCCGGGTGCTTTTATCCTCGTCCGAGTGCTTTTATCCTCGTCCGAGTGCTTTCATCCTCGTCCGAGTGCTTTTATTGACTACAATATCTTGTATATGGTCACAACAAACTAGAGATGTTTGGATTTCTTTCACTTTAGTTTCGAGTTGACTAATAATTTCGAGTTGAACTGAGTAAATATCCGAATGCGAATTCGAATTCAAACTATTCGTTTAGCATTCGTATTGGAAAAGATTTGTATTTGTATTCGAATTCGATTTAAAATATGGTAAATAGTGACATCCAGATTCGATATGCATATCCGATCCGAATCCCTCCTTTTGCGGACGGAGCCCAGGCGAAAGTGCATGGAAGGCCGTCAACGTGCACGTCCATCTCACGAGAAACCGCCGGGGCGGCGCGCTCGCGTACGTGGCGGTGTGATTGGACGGGTGGGGCCCGCCACTTTCCCCTTTCCGTCATTCACATTTAAGGGGAGAGCAGGCCAGAGAACGGCTCACTCCGCCCTCGACGCGCACCACTTCGCATTCCATAGGAAACCGCGCACGCACCTCCATTGCCGCTCTTGCTAGCTCCGCCGGTGCTCTTCAATCTCGCTCCGCCGCCGAATCTTGAGTTCCGGCCAGGGGAAACCCTAGATCCAGATCCGCCGCCGCCTCTGCCGCCGCCCCCGAGCGTAGCGAGGGAGTGAATCGCAGTGTCGGCGCGTAGCCCGCGACGGAGATGAGTCCCCCGAAGCAGGGCCAAGGGAAGAAGGGGAGGCACGGATCTAAGCCGGGGAGGTCGCCGTCGCCCACGGCGCTGCCCGTCCGCGACAAGGAGTGGGTGCCCTCGGTCAGCACCGAGCAGCGCCTCAACCGGCTCGTCTGGGCGGGAGTCCTCCCGGACAGGGAGACTGGCGTATGGCAACCTGCGGCCGGGGAGGAGTTCCCGACGCTGGAGACGACGCAGGCGGTCGTCTTCGAGTGGGCTTTCCTGCGGGGGCTTGGCCTCCCGACTCATCCCTTCGTCTGCGGCATCCTCTACTACTACGGGTTACAGCTATGCAATCTCAACCCTAACTCCATTCTTCACATCGCCATCTTCATGAATCTATGCGAGGCGTACCTCGGCATCACCCCGCATTTCGATCTCTTCCGCTACTTCTTCTGCCTCAAGGGCCACCCGAGCGACAAACGCCCGAAGGTGGTCGGTGGGGCCGGATTTCAGCTCAAGCAGAAACATTCCGCGGAGTACATTTCCGTGCCCCTTCCGTCCACCAACAAGGGATGGCGACACGAGTGGTTCTACATGGACAACCACGAGCCGCCGGTCCAGAGCGACGTCGACTCCCGCCCCGTTGCAGGCGCGCACTGGGATGAGGAGCCCAACGAGGTGGAGATGGCACAGGTGCGGGAACTGTTGCTGCTCATCCGCAATCTGCGGGTGGCAGGCCTGACCGGCGTGGCGGTGATGGTCAACTTCGCCGCCCGTCGCGTGCAGCCACTGAAGGACCGTGCGCACTTCGCCTACGAGTACGCCGGTGAGGACTACGGCACGACGCGTGAGGTGCCCGAGCCGGCTCCTGCCGAGGAGCTATTGGAGCGGATCCGCTCGTGCTTCGTGGGCGGGACGCACATTACCTCGCACGGGGCGCCGGCCCCGTTCAACCTGTCACGGCTGCCGCCAGAGGTGAGTTTGCTTTCAGGCTTCCTGGATTCGCCCATATGGGCATTGTACATTATGCCTGCCAGATGTTTGATAAAATGTCTCTTGTTTGAAAGGACCGTTTGGCGTTCACCTCCGGGGCTCCGTTGCCGTGCATGGTCCAGGGGAAGGACACCAAGACCGGGAGGCTACGGGAGCTCGCGGAGATGGAGCGCGCACAGGCCACCAAGGCCTCGGCGAAGGGGAAGGGGGCCAAGGTCAACAAGCGGCCGGAGGTGCGACGGGCGGCACCCGGCTCGCTGCATCTGAGGCCGGTGAAACGGCGTAAGCTGGTGATGCCGGACGACTCGGAGTCAGAGGACTGGTAGGACCTACCGCGCGGCGAGGCGGTGTGGCAGGAGACCGCTGTGCACTCGCCGCTCAGGGATCAGGCGGCGCCCGAGGAGGAGGTGGGTGAGCCTACCGCGGTGAACTCGCCGCTCAGGGAGCAGGCGGCGCTCGAGGAGGAGGTGGGTGAGCCTACCGCGGTGAACTCGCCGCTCAGGGCGCAGGCGGCACCCGAGGAGGTGCTGGGTGAGCCTCGCGTGGGGCACTCGCCGCTCAGGGAGCAGGTGGCGCCCGAGGAAGTGTTAGGTGAGCCTCCCCTTCCTTCTCCTCGACCTTCGCCAACTTCACAGATGCCAGCACGCCCATCTTCACCCTCTCCGTCGCCTCGACGCACTTCTTCTCCTTCTCGTCCGGTGGGGGAGGGTGGCGCCGCTGTGGCGGCAACTCAGACGCCGCCGCTGCTGGGGCGATCGTCGCCTAGTGCTGTCGAAACGGCGGCGGCCGCGACGCTTGTTGGTGCGCCGGAGAGCGCGGGGAATGGCACTGGCGGGAGAAAGCGGCGGGCGCCGCTTGCTGGCTTGTTCCGGCGGAGCACCAAGATCCGCGTGTCAACCGAGTAAGTAACACTGCACGATCCAGCTACCTCGTTCTTCTTCCGTATATATTGTGTGATGAAATGTTTTGCTGTGTGCATATCTTTTTGCGCAGGGAAGCATCTGACGCTCCTCTTGGTGAGGCGGATGTGGCCACGCCATCCATCTCCCTGGCCATGCCTCAGCCTCCGGGGACGGCACAGATAGCGCCGGTCGGTGCAGCGGTGCTGGGAGCTGCTCAGGCTTCCCCTTCGCGCAGCCCCCAGCGTAGTGCACTGCTTGGCGCGGTAGAGGAGATCCAGTGGGTACCGAGGCAGGAGGAGCAAGCTCCGCCGCATCAGATGCACATAGCCTACATCTATAATGATGTGGTGGAGGAGTTCCTTGATGACGCAGAGACTGACACCACCGAGAGCCACAAACTGGTGGAGGCATTGTCGGAGGCTGCTCGTATCGCCAAGGTGAGTTCAGAAGCTTGTTGTTTGGTCATTTTTGTTGACAGAAAGTGTCTTAGCTTGTCGTATGTCGCAGAGCGTGGTTACCCGTTCCGCTCGAAAGAGCGACGTGCTGGAGAAGATGGCCTCCAGCTATGAGGAGAACCAAACTCTGCGGGCTCGGGTGCGACGTCTGGAGGAGCAGGCGAGCGAGAGGCAGGCAGCGTCCAACCGGGAGCTCGAGCAACTGCGCCGCGACGCCGCTACGGCTAGGGTTGCTGCTGCTGTGTCACGCGAAGAGGCGGAAGCCCTCCGGAAAGGTGAGTAGCTGATCAACTGAGTGTTCTCAACCATCCTAAGTTGTACCTGTGGTTGACTTGTCATGCAATTTAGCACGAGAGGCGGAGACCGCGGCTCGAGAGGCGGAGCGTGCCAAGGCTGCGGAGCGTGCCGAGGCTCTGGCGGAGCAGGCCAAGCGGCTCGCGGTCAAGGTCGAGGAGTACTCTGTCGAGGCTTCCACGGCGAAGAGGACGCTCGCTGGTGAGTGCATCACCATGGGTCTTTTATTGCCACCTGAGTTTATGTACCGCTGACCGTGAAAACAGCATACCGGCACAAAATCCTTGCGCAATTTGCAGATCTTCAGGCACACCTGCGGTCCGAGCGCGCCCGAGCTGATGCGCTCGAGGATGCTATTCGGCCGTTGGTCGATGAGCTGGTGCCGGTGGTGGAGCCCTCGGAGCCTCGCCAGTTTGGAGATCCCAGACCCCACCAAGTCAGCATGCTGGAGCGGCTGCAGGAGCTCCCGGATCGGCTTCGCGAGTACATCAGGACGATCAGCTTCGCGAGCACCAGCCACGTGCTGGCCATCTTCAAGTCCCTCCACCCTGCCCTGGATCTGAACAGGTTCATGGGAAGGTACGCTCGTGGCACCACCAAGACGCGCATCACCCAACTGCTCGACGAGGTGAAGGATGTGGCGGATAAGCTGGCCGACGACGTGGTGTCTCCAGACGACGATGACGATGATGATGGTGCCCCTGCAACTGGTGCTTTGACCATGTAAAAGTGGTGGAAAAACAATTAGTAGTTCTATATACAGTATGCACTTAAGGGCCAATAGGTCCTAGTACTTTCATTTTAATCCGTTTTACTTTTCAATTGGCTTCTACTCTTCATGCTACTTTGCATTTTGCATCTTATGATTGTAGATAGTTTCTCACACGCGGTTTTCGTGCCCCTTTGCAAATATTCCAAATATGTTGTGCAGTGTTGCCGCCCTGATTTGGTGCCGAGATTAACTGCACCCCTCACCCCCATTATCTCGGTGTAGTTTCTCACGCGCCCCTTTCCCACCCACACTCCTAACCAAGACGGTTGCCGAATGCACCCCACAACTCGCCGCCTCTGTCTGTCTCTCCTCCCACCTATCATTCTCCATTTGGCCCGGCCATACTTCTTTTAGCCCAACACAACCACCAGTTCCAGCGCAGCCCATCAGTAGCAGCCGAGCGGCCCAGGTTGAGCCCAGCACCAGTCCGCTTAACCCTCCATTCATTTACCATGAGCTGCTGACCCGCGGGGCCCGCCCGTCACCCCCTACCTCCCCTCCTCCCCAGCGAGCCGGACTCGAACTCGAGTCTGTGACGCTCCTGCGGCCTAACACGCGCGCCGACCTGGCCGTGGACCCGCACGCGCCTGGCACCTATAAATCTTGCCGCCAGAAGGCCTAGACCTAGCCCATTCACCACCCTAGCCGACGCACTTGGAGGTCGACCCCCCGCCGCCGCCGTTGCCGCCTCCGCCTCTGATCTCCGCTTAGACGGCGTTGCCGGCAACGAAACCCCTACCACGTCATACATTGCGAGGTGAGGATTCTGCCTCGGATCTAATTCTTTTGAATGTCATAAAGTTGAGTCGTTCAAATCTACAAAAGAAAAAATTATATAAATGTTATCTCTGACATTAGGAGTTACAGAAATTAGTATCGATGTGTTGACTGTTTCTTCTCTTTAAGCTGCCCGTCAGATTTGGTCACAAGTTCGATAAGTGATTTTGTGCCGCCTTTTGTATGTCTTGTGATATGTTCAGCAACTACCCCAGTATCTGCGACGTTTAAACAATGCAAATATAATGCTTAGGTTAATTTGTCTTGTTTATCCTGAGAAATTAGTATAAATATATTGAAAATTTTGTATTTAGTGGTGTTACTAGTGGCCTTTCCAATGATTGATTACCTTGCGTAGTAGAGCAAAGTGACATCACCATACTGGCATGTGCGTTACAAGGATGGATCTGAATGCCTCTGCACAATTTTTTGTTGTTGCTTTTAAAATTTTTTTTCATGTCACTTATTCTACGTTCAAAATTCCTAGGTGTCATGGATCAAGTTAAGAGGTCCCTCCAAGAGATCGAGGAGAAGGCAACCATACGCAAGAAGGAATTTAACAATGAGTATTCGAAGGTTGTGCTTCAGCATACCAGATCTTACCTCCAGAAGATGACGAAACAAGAACAAACTGAGAAAGACATATCACTTGAGCGTGACCTGTTGGAAACAACACAAGAGAAAGAGCTTTCTAAAGTAGGCAGAAGAATTGAAAAAGAACAAGCTGCCAAGCTGAAGAAAGCACTACAAGAACACCGTGCTCTCTTTGCCGGATTGAAAGAACAGGAACGTGCTATTGCACATAATGCCTTGCAGAAGACCCATACAGAAAAAGATGAGATCATAGATAAGCATGAACAAACTATTGATTCCTTCACCAAGCAGGCAAGGTTACATTTCGAAGAGTTGGAGAATGACGTCTCAATGTTGAAGGGTATGATTCACAACTTGATCCTCTTGATCAAACAACAGGAGGTCCATGACAAGAAGAAAGACGAGGTACCCACAAGAGTATATATTTTTTATAATATTCATATTATGTATTGTAGATAGCCACCTAAACGTTTGCACTTTCAGGTAGAAGATGTTATCTGCATACCGCGAAGGAACTTTGTTGTATTAATGGACACCGAATGTGGTTTCGTATGTAAAATTTTATTCTTTGTTAATGTTCAGAAACTCATATCAACCAAATGATATTTATTCGTGTAATCTATATACATGCAGAATGTTGTAATGCAATTTAAGGTGCACGTAGTGAAGGAACTTTATCCGGATCTGAAAAAGTACTATGACAATAGGGAATATAATATAGGCATGATTACCATTACACATCCAACCACTACTATTGAGTTCGTCATGATGTTAGAGGCTTTGAGACCTTTTGGATACAACGGAGGCGCAGAGTTGTACTACATGAATCCCGCTCCTGGGAGTACACTATCAATTGGGTATGGGTTAAAAAAGATTGATGGACAAGAAGATGTGAATGAATTGGTGCTCGCTCATGCTCAAAAGAGTACCAAGATTTGTCATCTGTACCTAGTGGGACCTGAAGAGGTGAGTATTGGTTTCTATTCACGAATATTCCTCTTAATACAACCACTTATGTTATAATAACATGTGAACAACTTAATGCAGGACATGATGAACATAGAGTACTATGATGACGAAGACGAACAAGACGATATGATCCGTGAAGTCCATACTCCAGGGGATAGTACTTGACGACATCTAATCAGCTTTCCTTGTTGAACTATGCGTGGGTTACAAACTTGTTAAGTTGCATTATCTTTCTGTTCGAAATTAGACAAAGTGTGTTATGCCTTTCCATTAAGTTACGTTGAAGTTTGATTATCTTATATTTATTTAAGATGCGTGTGTTAGAACAAAGATTTGGTGTTTTGTAGCAATTATTCATCCTTATATGTTTGGGTAATCAAGCAATGTGTGCAAGTGACAGTAATTGTGGAGGTGCGGCGAATTTGAGTGGCACGGCACGACGGGCCGTTGGGCCACATAGGGCCGGGCCTGACCGTGCACCTCCTAGTGCCACCTCGGCCCTGCCCCCATTCACAGCAGGGCCCATCTCAGCCGCGCCCTGTCGGGATGGTAAGGGCAAAAAGGTAATTGAAGAGGGACCCTCAGATGCGCCCGTACATGTCCTAGACTGAGAGATATTTATTATCCTCTCTCTCAGAATGAGCCCACAAATACTTCTATGTTGCAGTTGAGCGAGGATGCAGTGCAAGCACCATTCCAATGGCGAAACTCTCAGAAGGTTCCCACATATCCATCACCTCTCCTCGCCGCCGATATTTCTTCCTATGCCAACTCTCAGTCATCCCTCTCCACTTCCTGTTTCCACACCATCGCAGCTCACTCCTCTCCATCCCCTTCCTCCTCCACGGCCGGCGACTCCACCACCAGCTCCTCCCTGTCCTCAACCATCTCCTCCTCCCCTTCATCCTCCTATCCATCCATCCCGTGTGCACCTCATCAACAATGGCGGAATCCCTCCTGGAGGCAGTGGTCCCGCAGATCCGCCCGCAGCAGCTCACCCCCGTGCTCCACACCACAGATCTACACCCTGAGCTCCCCCACCGCGGTCCCCCGAACGACCCTCTCCTGCGCACTCCTCCACGGGGAACTGGGTGGCCCCCAAGATCCCCCATCCTCAGATCCGCGCCATCGACGTTGACCGGCCGCCGGGTCAACGACGAGGAGGAGACGATGGCGGCCACATCGATGTCCGCCCCCGCATCCAGGGGCGCCGACGCCGGCGCGAGCGCGAGCAGAGGAGGCTCGCCTCGACCCCCATGCTGCTTCACCAGTCTGCTCCGCCGCCTCCGACTCAGCAGTCTCCGCCGCCGCCGCCGCCGGAGGTAGATCCCCTACCCCGCATCACCGAGCTCACGCTCAATATTCTCTCTGGGGCAGGGACCGGCACTCAGGCGGTCGAGATATCCGCTCCCCTAGTGGGATAGTGGATTACACTGGGCCGCAGCATTGATATTGACGATTTCGTCAGGAGTCCTCTCCGGACCGCCCTTGCCATTGCAATCGCCTCCTTCCTGGCGATTAAATGGGAGAGGCATTGGGCGCCCATTCGTCGCCGATGGGTCCGGTGCAACTTGTCCCCCCTGCTGCCCATCTCTACTTCCCGGCCGGCACAGAAGCAGCTCAACTGGTGGTTGCGCCAGTTCCTGATGGTGTTGCTGCTCAGCTTCACCTCGACCGTTTTTTTTGGATCATCCTGTACTCCCTCTTCACCCTTTCCCCCAAGCCGATCTTGGTGCTCAGAGTTGAGGTGGTGGTCCTCATCAAGGCCACCATGGTGCTGGGGTCCATGCTGTGGGACAGGATTGATGGATCAAGTTCGGGTCAGGCTCATGCGCCGGACAGCACGGCGCCACAGGCGCCATGACACACCTCGCCTAGAACTGCCGAGGCTTAGGCGGGAGCCTTAGCAGTTCGACAATGAAGCATCTTCCTCGCCTCTTACTATTTAGGAAAGCTAAGGTATGCTATGTTGCATCTCAAGGCCAATCAGGAGGTCTTTGCCAGTTGTGTAAAAATTAAGCAAGCAGTATGGACTAGTCTGTATATATGGTGATCCTCATCACCAATCCACTAATGTAATATTGGGACCATGTGTTGAACTTTGTCACTCTTAATCGCTTTATGCCTATGTTTTGTATGGGTGATCTCAATGAATTCATGCATGTCAATGAAAAACTAGGTTCTAGTCGGGATGATGTTAATCATATCACTGGTTTCTGTTCCTACTTATGAAAGACTTGATCGTTCTTTGCATATTAGCTTCCCTTGGAGACCACCGGCTACTAGCAAATTATCCTTCACTGCCATGGTACTGATCTGAGTATGAGAAAATCCTTCTAATAAGCTTTCTGGGTGCTTCTGCTGAAAGTGTGAGATAGTACATTTCACTGATCCAATATTTTGTCCGAATTCGTAATATGTTCCGCCCTTCTCAGTAGATTTGCATGCCTGCTTTGACTCTAGCCGATATCTTCACAAAGCCTCTCGTTGAGTCAACGTTTTGTAGTTTAAGGAATGAGCTAAATATCATTGATTCTCGCTGCGTGGTTTGATCTCTGGCACACTTTGTTGATGTGTGTTAACTCGCTGAAAATTGCTTTTGCAAAACTTAAATAATGTGTTTCAAAATCTATTTTATATCCCAACTTGTCTCAAATGGCTATAGGTGTGTGATGTTTGATTGATTCCTAGCCTATTGAGACAAGGTGTCCATGACCTAAGTGAAAAACAAAAGGAAAAGACCAATCTTCAAATCAATCTGGCAGCTCTCTGTCTCTGTTCTGCATCTATATGCAGAGGTTCTGCGTTTATATGCAGAGGTTCTGCGTTTATTTGCAGATGTTCTGCATTTTTATCTGACAGATCAAAATGATTCAGTTCGTCAGCAGTCCAAGGGATCAGCGACTTGGTCAACGATGAAGGGAATATTGTTTCACCCTTATCCTTTACCCCGCTAGGGTAACTTCCATCTACCGCAGTCATTCCCGTTTTCACCGCGCCTCGCATCTCTCTCTCTCTCTCTCTCTCTCTCGCTCCCGCTCCCGCAACCGCATCCACCGCACCGCGCCGCCACCACCATTGTCGCCGGGGACTCCCTCCGGCCACGCCTCAAGACGAAGAAGGTCCTGTGCCCGCTGCTCATCCGTGCCCGAGTTGCTGAAGGTGGAGAAGGAAGGGGGAGCCGCCCGCGCCGTGGTGACCTAGATCTACGCCGGCGAGAACCTCCGGCGTCCTCAAGTCAAGAGAAGATCGAGAAGGAGTTCCTGCACATCTTCGTCAACCTCTCGACAACTTCTACCTCCTCCAGCGCAGATCCTACCTTGTGAAGCAGGGGAAACCATTGCACAAACCGGTTCTTCCCGGTCGGTTTCTCCAGTGCCACTAGATCACCTTGTGATCTAGGAGGGCCTCTGGGCTACGTCCTCGGCACAAAAGCTTCACAAGTTTCTCCTCTCACCCCCGAATCGAGAGGTAAAAACCTAACCCTAACTCTTACCAGATCTGTCTTCTTTCTGGGTTCTAAGGACAATTTCTTCTGTAGATCCTCTCATCCTTTCCAGTTAGTGTTGTTGATTTAGTGCATTTTGGATTGAGGCTCAGTTGAAAGGTGAATCGAGTATCACAGTCCTGTCACTTCAAAACGCTGAAGGTCCGCGTTTTTTCACAGAAGTTCTGCATTCTGCAGAGACAGTCACCGTGTCGCTGATTCAAAGTTCAACTGAGTTTCTATCTAGAGTGTTGCTGTTTCACATTGCACTTGTACCTTATCTTTACTCTCTTTATCTCTAGATGCAGCCAGGGAGCTCTCAGATGAAGGACAAGAGGGCTGTGCCCTCTGATGACTCTGAGGGAGAGGAGGCATACAATCTGACCATAGAATCAGTGGGAAGGCACCAGTCCAGTTCAAGGAAGGCTGTTGCAAAGAGGGGAAGAGGATCAGCAGGACCTGTCAGTGGTAGGGGCAGTCGTGCAGCTGCAACTCCTGTGAAGAATGATGGAGGCATTGAAGGCAAAACTATCTCTGTGGAGCTGGAGTCTCCAACCAGGCTTGGAGACATTGACACCTCCCACATCAGAGACTTCAAAGGTAATCCCCAAAAGCAACCTCCCACCAAGTATGATCACACCTATCTCATAGAACATTCCACTTATGATAGATTGGGAACTCAAGTCAAGACTGCTAGAGAAGTAAATCCATATCAATATGCTAGATGTGCTGCTATTGACTATAGGTTCTGGTCACCCTTTCATTATGACTTCTACAACACAGTGATTAGAAACAAGAGTAGGATCATGACCATGAAGTGGGTGGATTGGGGCCATATAGAGAGTAAAAGGACCTCTGAGTCAAGAGAGTTGCTCAAAATTGTAGATGAACATGATTTGAGGGACATTATGGGTTTCAACTATGACTAGAACACTGAAGTTATCAATCAATTTCATGCCACTTTTCATTGGGAAGCCGAGCATGACACCATCCACTGGATGACAGAAGGTGTGCACTACAAGGTGGATTTCACCACCTTCTCTAGGCTGTTGGGATTTGGACAAGATGACAGGAATGCTGACAATATCTACTTTGAGAGAAAGCTCAGAGGAAGAGATGTGCCTGAGCTGTTTGAGTGTGAAGAGATGGCAAACAACAAGACCACAGGGCTGAAACCATTGTACTATGCACTCAACAACCTGTTTAGGGAAACCATAAACCCAAAGGGGGACAGCGATGCTACCTCTCTCCGCAAGTATGCTGTGAATCTATTGAAGAGGATTCTCCCTACAGGCAAGCACTTCTCAGTGAGCAATTACATCTGGTATGAATTGAGTGATTCCTTGAATGATGCTAGGAACAATTTTCCCTATGCACCCTATATCATGTATGTGATTAAGATGGTCAGTGGCCCGAGGTTCCCTAAGGACTGTGCTCACAAGTCCTATCAGCTCACCTCTTGGGGTCACAAGCTGAAGGGAAGTGTGCTCAAGTCCCTTCATGAGCAATCAGCTAAAGGAACACATCATTCAGAAGCTGGTCCTAGCACTGCTGCAAGGAATGAGGGCAAGAAACTCAGGACCATGATCAGGGACACCTTTGCTATGTGTAGGTACACAGCCACTCAGGTCTTTGAGCTGAGGAAGGATGTCAATCAGCTTATGTTCAAGGCCAACATCTCTACTGCTACCCCTGCCCCTCCTCCTACCTTCTTTGTGGGCACATCTAGTGAGGAAGAAGTGGCAAAAGAAGTACCTGATGATGATGAGCCACTCAGTGCCAGGCTGCCTCGCAAGGGACCCAAGATAGCTGCTACGAGGAAGAAAATCAGTTCCAAGATACCCCTGAAGAAACCCATAGAAGTTGAATCTGATTCTGAGACAGAGGAAGATGAAGAAGCTGCTGCTGCTACTCCTGAAGCCACCAGATCCACATCTCCAGAGACAGATTGGAGCCAGGAGGAGTGAAGAAGGTGAACAGGTTGAAGCCCCTTCCTCTCTTTCTTCTTTTCTTCCCTTTTGTGTTATCTGTTGACAAAGGGGGAGAATAAAGAAAGATTGAGATGCATCTGGGCTAAAAAACTTTATATTTTGTGAATCTTTTGTGAGATGTGAGAGTGTTCTCTATAAACTTTATCTCTGACCCTGGTCTGTAAGATATTTGGGCCTTGCCTCTGTTGGCAAGCCATGATGGTTGGTTGTGGACAAAATTTATGGGATTTAAAACTTTAAAACTGTGTGATGTGATGTAATAGGACTAGATGAGCTTGTTCTGCTTATTTCTTAATCTAGATCCTGTTTTTTGCTGGTTTTAGTTATGTATCTATCTGCCTGTGATGATTGTTGGAGCTGCTGTGTTCCAGAACGCAGAGGTTCTGCAAATTTTCGCAGTGGTTCTGCTCTGCAGAGATTCCTCCAAGGTACACAAGATACCCAGAGCTCAATACCAGATGGCACACTCAGTTTGTACAAGTGTCTTTCCACATTATGCAGTAATCTTATACATTCTCATAGGTGCCCTCTTTTATGTCCACTCCAGCTTGTAACCATTAACATTGTAATGGTTTTAACAGCTTCATGCTATTAGTTATGAATGAAGAGTCAGCTTGTAACCATTAACATTGTCATGAAATGTTTGTTGTCAACAAAAAAAATCATGGACAGGCAACTTGGGTACAGCAGAAGGGACATGTTCACATAGTATGTTAACTTACATGGTATGTTAACTTGACATGGTACGTTAACCTACATACTCACATAGTATGTTAAGTTACATGGTATGTTAACCTACAATGTGTTGCCTATCAGTGGTATGGTACCTTGAACAATGATACGTTAGCTTAAGCACCGATATGGTAACTTGCTGATGATATGTTATCCATACATTACATGTTAACTTAACGACGGTATGTTAACGTTCCTTTCGCACTCTCAATCAACAAGAAATGCAGACAAGTTAATGGACCAACGCCCACACAACTACTTGAAACACCTAGCAGACAATACTAACATATGGCCGCACCAAAAATTTTAGCTAACTTGTGCAACACCTGTTTAAAATTTTAGCTTCGTCCGAGTGATTTTAGCTTCGTCCGAGTGCTTCTAGCTTCGTCCGAGTGCTTCTAGCTTCGTCCGAGTGCTTCTTCGTCCGAGTGCTTCTAGCTTCGTCCGAGTGCTTTTATTGAGTCAGCACGTGAACATTGTTCTGTCATACAATGTGATCTATCACCAAACTAACTGATAACAACACAGCACACCTATAATACAGAATTCATCTCTGCAATCAAAGGTGTTGGTTTCATTAAGCCAAACAAGAACCCACTGGTACATGAGAAAGAGAACTGTTGGTTTCATGAAGCCAAACAAGAACCCACAGGTACAGGAGAAAGAGAAGTCATATACAGGGATACAATGTGATCTATCACCAAACTAACTGATAACAACACAGCACACCAATAATACAGAATTCATCTCTCCAATCAAAGGTGTTGGTTTCATGAAGCCAAACAAGAACCCCCAGGTACAGGAGAAAGAGAAGTCATATACAGGGATCTAGAACCTTTGCCAATTCATTTATCCAACACATCCTCAGGGAGCTTTTTATCCTACAAATGAAGAGGGACATTAGCAAAAAGTACACATGGCTCACAGACAACCAATTTTTAACTTTGATCACAATTACTCTTAGCTTACCTCATCTCTCAAGTTGCATGTTCGCCGATTGTGACCCTGATCTTTACATAGGGTACATTTCCTTTCAGGTTTATCTGAACTTGACTTCAACTTTTTCTTCGGGGCCCCTCTGCCAGGCACACGTATGGGATCTAATACATTGCAGCACTCCGCAGAATCGACATCCAGAGCTTGTGGGAGCACAGGACCAAACGTCTTGCGTCCACCCTCGCCTCTATTTTGATGGATCATAGCAACTTCCTCTTCAAGAACGCGTTTGAGCCGTTCAAAAGCTTCTTGTGATTGAGCTGCTGCAAAGGCTGTCTTTTCACTGATATTGTGTAGGTCATTGTACCTCTGTACACTATCAGAATAGTCATACATTGTGCTCTTCCTTGTAGGAGGAAATCCATGCTTGGCACCCATCGTCCACCTTTCCTCAACACAGCAGTCTGGAAGTTGACTTTCTTCGCGAAGGCCCAACACAAAGAAGATGTGTGAGCATGGGGTTCCAAGGGACTGTAACTTTAGACAAGAACATGAAATTTCCTTGACCTTGTCCTCAGCAACACATATGTGACATTTCACAGAGTATCGTTTTTCTCCCTTATCAACCCTTGCAACTTTATACACAACAATTTCATAGCCATCCATTTCCTCAATCAAATAACACTTATCGGCTGCTTTCAGACTGTACAGCACATCACCATAAAAAAACACTTGTTGTGAACCTTTTTGCAGCCTCATGCACCAAAATTGAAGCATCTGGTTCCAAGCATGGCTTGTAATTGGATACAAAATCCAGATTCGCTTCTCTAGTGCGCAGCTTTTCAAGACAGTTGTCAAAGTGTTGAAAAAGCTCTAGCAGTGTCATTTTCCGATCTAGATTAAACTGGATCCTAGAGTGTAGGCTCTCGCTACGCTGGTTGCTCCTCAGTGCTAAATAGCGCTTACTAGCATGATACGCAGCACACCAGGATTCCCTCCTCTCGTACATCTGATATAGCCAGGAGTTCTCATCTGTGACATCATGCTTACTCAAGAAAACTATCCATTTCAACTCAATCTCATCTAAAGCAACGATCATAAAGAAAGCACCTAATCCCTTCCTTCACATCGTCGTCCTTAATATTACTCACAATGTCATTCTCAATATGCCATCCGCACAGCCTATGTGATGCATTCGGCCACACAATACTGATTGCATTTTGCATAGCAAGGTCTCCATCGATGATCACAGATACTGGATGTTTCTGAGACATGGCTTTAGTGAATGCACTAAGCAGCCACACATAGGTCTGAGTATCCTCATGAGCAACAAGTCCACAAGCAAAAAGAACTGTGCTTTTATGATGATTCACCCCAACAAATGGAACAAGAGGCAGGTTGTATTTATTGGTTTTGTATGTGCCATCAAACACGAGGACATCACCAAATGCTCCATAATCCATCTTAGATTGAAAGTCGCACCAAAGCACTCCCGTCAGATGCCCTCCCCCATCTCTCTTGTGGTCGAAATGGAAGTCTGGATCTCTGTGTTTCTGAGCTATCAAGTAATTCATGATTGTTTGAGCATCACCGGCGGAGAGCGTCTGCACCTTATTGCGATGGCAGAAATTGTAAAGGTCCCTTACTGTAAATCCAACCTTATCATAACCACCGTACCGCTTCAGCATACTGTCCATTATCTGGTGTTTGCGGATCCCAGAAACCTGCATATGCACAATCTCTGCTTTTTGCTCATCACTAATATTTCTGTGATTACGAAGGAAACAAGAAAGGTATGGTTGAATCTTCGGATGGTTGTGTTAGTCGATGAAATCCTTCACATACCACTGCTCTGTGTTATAATCCAGTGCAATCACAAATTTAGCACGACATCCAGTGCGAGTGATATTCCGCGACCTCCGCAACTTGATCTCCCTCGCTAGGTGCTTCTCTGCACGGTATACCTGGACTGCTGCAAACAAACTTGCGAAGGTTCCTCTCATCGTGGTCCATGTCCCACTCGCAGTAATCCTTCCTCACACTAAATCCTTTCTCATAAGCGTACTCGTTATAAAACTCAAATCCTTCCTCCTCACTGGTAAACATCTTCATAACTATTTCATTGTACTCCAGCCAAGAACTATCATTGGCCATTTCCGCCAGGAAAGAAAAGAACTAAGAGCAAGTGTTTCTGCCTGCAGCAGTTGATAAATTCAGAGTATGAATTCAACAACTAATTTGGCAGCTACTGAATATAACTAGCAACCTTCCATTCCTATACTAGCCGGGCAAACAAAACAATTATCATACAGACATCGGTAGCCAAACACCTATGAAATCAGAGCTCACACCAACAGAATCATTGCCATTTTTTGTGTCGAGCTATAATACTCAAAATCACCACCAATTATTGCGAATCAAGAATCACTAGTATATCACACACTTATCTACGAACAATCCCACTGAATTATCATGTACAGAGATGAATTATCAGTACATCTACAAGATCTAGTAAAGGAATCAACAACTACTGCATCTACAAGGGGTGCCTACAGTAGATCAATAACAAGTAAATGAATCAAGAAATACTACATCGACAAGGTTCTTCTTCATGAATCAAGAAATCCTAAAAAGCACGGGAGAGATGAGGAGAAAGGCGTGGTTGCTTGACTCACCGGCGAGAAGAACAGGGTCCGATGGGGATGGGCCCTTGATGGAAGAAGACCGTGTCGGCGTCGCCGTGACGACCTGTCTTGCTGCCGGGGCTCGTCGTCGGGAGAGGCATGGAGTAGTAGCCGGCGTCCGGATGCGGCGGCGCGGCAGGGCCACCAGTGCGACGCCTTGCGAGGGCGCCGGCGGCAGCTGGAGGGAGGGGGAGATGAGGGTTGTGTTGGCTACGGAGCAGGGAGGCGCGAGGGAGGGCCGCCGTTCGGGATCCTCACCGGAGGAGCCGCCGCCGCAGTCTAGGGCGTTCGTCTCTCGGTTCGCGTGCTGCGTGAGCGTCGACTGAGGGGCGGATGTGGGTGGGGGCGCGGTTTTGGGGGGCGACACTCAAACGCGAAATGACCAAAATACCCTTTGTGGTAGAAAAATAGTTTTGGTGGAGGAAACGGGAGGAAATTCCAAGCACTGTCAAACCACTCTAGTTAGAATTGCTCTACTGCTCGGGCTTCTTTCATTTTCATCGTGGGCTTCAAAGTCACTCCCTCTTTTTTGCATGTAATTTTATTTGTTTGTTTTTTCTTAGTTCAAAAAAAGTTCTATTTTCTTGCCTTATTTCAGAAAGATATGCACATAATTAATGGGTCAAAGATCTGTATTTTAAGTAATAAACATGTATGTTGGATGCATTTTAAAAAAGATACGCACATAAATAATAAACAATTGGTTTGGCTGTATCTTAGACAGATATGCAAATAAACAATAATAAATACATATCCTCTACTTATTAATTATGTGTATCTTTTTAAAACACAGTCAATAAATTTATTATGTGCTTATCTTGCTAAACACAGTCAATAAATTTATTTAATTTTGTAAAAAATAGGCCTTGCTTTTTCAGCCTTCGTTTTTAGCTAGTTTTGTGGCCAAACTTTGTGAATTGGCCAAACTTTTTAACAATAAATTTGTTAATGTGTTCTAATTTAGAACAAATAGAGTAATTCATTTTTTTTCTAAAAGTGGTGTGCCAACCACCATGCTCTACGCATGGATAGATGCGTGCATCGGGATTTTGATGTACATAGTGGATGGAGGAAGTCGTTCGCCCACAACTTACCACCATGTCAAAATTGCTCTCGCAGTCTTTGTTTGAAACTACTAGATAGAGTTTCGTGTTAGGGAAAATAAATACAGATCATATAACAAATAATCTTGGGTGGGAATGAGTTGTATAAACGATTATAACAGGGTTTTTTTTCTTAAAAAAAAGACGCGCAGGAGGCCGCGGTTTCACACGAGACAACCCAACGCGCATACGCAGGAGGCGGCGCTCCGCGAGTTATATACACTAGGATCGTGCCCGTACGTTGCTACGGGCAAAATTTTTTTCTAAACACAATACATTAAACATGGATGAACATGATTTCATCATAAGCTTGCATGAACAAAGAACGGGAAAAGATATAATTCTAAAACGTTAATGATATCCAAGTTAACCATTAAATACATGCACGTATTTCAAGACGTAAATGTTTTGAGCACTTGTATGAATGTACATTATAACTCAATCACAAGTGCCTTAGGCCAGTCTCAGTGGGAAGTGTCATGAGAGGGCTATGAGCATTAAATTTCCTGCCACATCAGCAAATTTATGAGGAGAGAGAATGGGGAATATCATGGAATGAGAGAGGAGGGTCATGGCACCATGACCCTCCACTGGCACGGTTCTTAAGGTTCCAGTCTTGGTAACTGTGTGATGACCTCCTCCATTGAGACTGGCCTTAGGCACTTATCAAAATCCAATGCTCCCATACAATTTCCAGAAGATTGGAGCACCACATTTCACATTCATACCATCTTGTGTGCCTCTCTTATGAGGCAATGAATGTAAATACATACTCAATGCAACAAAATGGTAATGGAAATACTGACAATATTTTTCAGATAAGATAAAGACCATCTGAATCAATATCCTTGGCCATCCTTGGAGCCTGAGATGATGCAACATCAGCAGCTTGCATTGCAGGTACCACAACAAGCAGTATCACAACATGGTGATCGAGACAACATAGATCTGCCATAATAAAAATAAAAAATGCATTAATCAAATAGCACAAGGAAAGACAAATGATGAGGCATACACCTGCTCTGCCACATACATGCCAACCTCCAATTTTCTGATTGCCTCCTGAGATGAAGGTGACAACTGCAGGTCCACGCCAGCTTCAGTAAGTTTTGCATTTTCACCACAAGGAGCCTCTTCATCAACTTCTAGCACTGATAATTTGTCTTGTGACTCATCATTTTCCAGCAACTCGTCATCCCACACGACCTTGTTGTCCTCAACCAACTTTCTCTCCTCATTCCATAGCACTGTCTCATGAGTCAAGTCGCTGCACATCTCATCCGCTGATTTCTTACTAACCTCCGAAAGAAGGAAGGCGTCATTGGTATGAGCAGGAAGACCATTGACGAACAATTGTGTAGTTGGCTCCCACTCAGAACTACTTTGAGCTAGTTGTTGTAATAAACCAACATGTGAGTCAATGTTATGAATGGATTCATCATCCCATATCACTGAATCGTGAATAGGCACTTACTTTTGTTTGTCAGACACCCAATCCTCACCAACAGAGTTATCTGTGCCTAGAGAAAGCTGCTTCAGTAAATTGTCGTGGACAAGCATGCCTTGCGCGTCTTGTGCTTTCTCATCCCAGACCACCTCAACAGACATTTCACCTTGCTCATTATCTGAACTGTCCAACTTGCTGACCTGGTGAGGCATTTGATCGAACACATGGTGCACCTTTCTTTGCTGAGACATTGCAACAAACACCTGGGGAGCAGAACACACCTCAGCCTTGCTGTCCACCCCCTTGGACGCCAGATCGAATGATGTCCGTCCCAATTGTGCAGCCATTTGTTGTTGCCTCTCATCGATTAACCCAAGCAGGACATGCAGCCGACTGAAGCCATCCGGTACCTGCACCCACCTCTCATCTGACAACGCCGCCGCTACGTTGATCGCCTCGAAACCGAACTCGCCACAACCCATGCCAAGGATCGATGACGCACGACACGCTGCTGGATGACGGAATCGCGAAGTCGTCGTCGCCTTCCCTAGGAACACGAAGCCCCGCCGCCACGCGGAAACTCGGAGTCGTCACCGCGGAACTCGGGGTCAACACCACCGTCGCGTGCCGCAGAAACTCGATTCCGCCCGCCTCGACCCGATTCGCGCACGCCCGCGCCGGAATCGCGCGCAGAGATGCCGGAGAAGATGTACCGCCGACGAGTGGAGCTGTGGAGCTGCAGCGCCGCCGGCTAGGGCTGGACTTGGGTGGAGTACGGGGAGGAAGGAGGGGAACCGAGCGCCGCCGCAACAGCCCGCGCGACACCGACGCCGAATGATGGGGAGGCGGCGTCGAGGGCGAGTGGAGTCGCGGGACGGAGGAGCGGACGGCGATTGGGGCGGAGGCGGACGCGCGATGCGTTGACGCAGGGGGACGCAGACGCACCGCACGGGTGGGAGGCGGACGTAGGGGTAAAAATGGAAACATTTAAAATGACGGACGCGGAGCCGCGGTCGTCCGGGGCGTAGAAAGGTGTACCAATTTTTGTGTCGCTACTTCATTCTTTTTAGTAGTAGATAGAGATTGCGAGACCAGAGTCACCAGACGCATCGCTCCCTTGTCTCGAGCTGGCCGCAGAACCGCAGCGGCGAAGCAGAGTAGCAGACGACGATTTCAAGAGGGAGGGCGAGGCAGAGGTGAGCTCGCTCGCTCGCTCGAAGCACACATTCCCCTCTCGATCCCCACCGCTCTAGCCGTATTTCGTGTCGTTTCTGTCTGATTTTGGTCGGTTAATCGGCGGAGCCGCCTTGGCTTCCTCCCAATCCGTGAGTCCAGATTTGGGGTCCATTTCGCTGCTCACGAGCGCGGCGCGTTTGTTTCTGGCCGTGACGCTGTAGAGGTTTTGCAGGTCCGGAGCGCGGCGTCGGCGGCCATGGAGAGCACGGAGGGGCCGAGGAAGAGGCAGCAAGTCGTCCCGACCTCGGCCTCCGCTTCGCCGTACATCCCCGACGACCTCGTCCGGCGCATCCTCCTCCGCCTGCCTTCCCGCTCCGTCCTCCGTTTCCGCGCCGTCTGCAAGGCTTGTCTCCGGATGGTCGACGACCCCGAATTCGCGCCCGAGCACCCCCGCCTCCAGCCGGTTCTGCCCCTCGTCTTCTTCCTCCGCGGCGCCGCCAGCAGCAGCAGCAGCAGCAAGGAGGAGGCGGAGGGCGCCGCGGACCGCTGCATGGAGGCCTTCGACCTCCGCGCCGACGAGTTCCGCCCCACCGTCCGGTTCGCCGACACCGGCGGCCGGTTCCACATCCACGGCTCCTGCGACGGCCTCCTCCTCCTCAGCTTCAAGGACCGCTTCTACGTCTGCAACCCGGCGACCCACCAGTGGACGCGCCTCGCGGCGCCGCTCCGCTCCTCGCTGTTCGCCGGGTTCTACCGCCACGAGCCCACCGGCGAGTACCGCGCCCTCTTCTACCGGCCGGACGACTTGGCCAGCTGGGCGCCCTGGTCGACGGACTACTACATCCTGGTGCCGGATTCCAGGAAGGGGATGGGGATCGGCCTCCCGTCGGAGAAAGTCGGGTACGAGTTCCGTGGCGAGCCGCTCGGCCCGCCGGTGCTCGCCCGCGGCAGGCTCCACTGGATGCCGTGGGACAAGCGAGGCCGCGCGATAATGGTGGTGTTCGACACGGTCACCGAGGCGATCACGTTCATGGACCCACCCGTGACACGGGAGCACATGTCGCTGCTCGAGGTGGACGGCGGCGAGCTCGCCATGTTCATCAGCTGCGGCGGCTTGCGGGTCGTCACCATGGTCGAGCTCTGGGTCCTGCGGCATTACGCGAACGACGTCTGGGTCCGCGAGCAACGGGTCCGGCTGCCGGAGGTGGAGGTCAGCACCTTCGTCTTCGACGAGTCGTGGCGCGTGTTCTTCATGTCGGAGGAGGAAGGGGTCGTGCTCGTCACCCCGGAGCAGAAGCTGCTTCACTTCGACATGAACGGGACTCTGCGGGGAAGTTTCCCCTGCAATGGCCGTAATCTCAAGATTACTCCGTATACACTCAAGGAGAGCCTGGTTCGGCATGCATTCTTTGAGGCACACGACAACAATGGCGGTGACGATCGTGATGACGAGCCGCCACCGCCTTTCTTCAGCGGGCTTTAGATAGAGTTGGTGGCGAGTCTGGATTCATAATTTCATATGGACCTTTGGGTCGCAGTCAGTTGATCAGGAGTCCATGATCCAGATAGATCGGGTCTTGATAGATGACGCATGCATGAAGTAAGCTAGCTTTTTCTGATCGTTGTCTTTTATGTTTAGCAATGTCATTAGGTTTGTTTGTCTCCTTCCCAGCCCCTCCTTAGTTGGGCGCAATTTAGTTCTATAAATTTAGTTTGATGTTCCGAAACTTTTTTTTGGGAAACAATTCCGAAACTATTTAGTACTTTTCAGTTTTGCGTATGAATCTGTCTCCTTGTCAACTGATTGAGATATATTTTATCTCTCAATCACCTTCCCTAACTGTTGGATTTAGATCCAACAGTTCAGATGCACTCATTCTCTCTCCTTATCTTTTATTTCTCCCTCGTTATCTTCTTCCTCGCGCACGCACGGGTGCCGACGCGACGCCCCCGCCGCCGACACCTCCCGTCCGTCTCCGGCAGCCTTGGCTGCCTCCGCCGCCGCCCTCCTCCGCAGCCCGGCCCTAACCCATTTGATCGGTACGCCCCCGCCGCCTCCACAGCCTGGCTCCGGCGGCGCCCCCGCCGCCTCCGCTCCACCTCCATCTCTCTCGCTTCCAGCGCCGGCCGGCGAGCCTCCCCAGAGCTCTCTCTATAGTCGGGCACAGAGGTAAGCCCCCAAACCCTAATGCTCCCCTAACCTCTCCAATGTCACACCCCCGCCCGGGACCTGGCCCGACCGCCGGCAACCACGACCCCGGCCGGCGGCTCTCCGCCGCCTTGCCGGCCACCCACACACCGCCGCCCACCGCCGGTCGATTCCTCCCACCCCGAACCTTCTTCTCTAAGTCCGGTGGCTATGGAGATGGAGCCCAGGCCCCAAGCACCGGAAACCCCGGAACAATAATGCCGCCAGCCTCTACCACCACCCCGGCCAGCGGCGACCTCACCGCCGGCCACTCCCCCCACCTCCCGCCCAACGCCGAACCCCTAGCCCCAGCACACAACTGATCGATTGATAGATAACCCAGATTTCAATCGGTTGACAAGGAGCAAATCTCTTTGCGTATTCATTCTCTGAACATTAATGTGGTGGTTAGCCTTGGAATGTATACTTTCTGGCCATGGTGGTGCCTACTCAACGTACTTGTTTCTACTATTCTACCATTTTGCATCGACATGTTTCTTTTTTCCCTGCGCGCGGCATTTTAGGTATCTGTTCAACAATGCATTTGAAATTGAACCAGCTGCTGATATTCTCTTCCAGAGTCGAAGAATATGTGTTCTCTCCGTTATTTTTAACTTACATTTTGCGCTGAAGCTAGGTTACTTGGACAATAATTTTGTTGAGTCTACTTATTTAATTACATATAGTATATTTGTTTATGAGGCGCTAGCTAGCTGTAGACGACGTTATTTTCCTAGCTGGTGTCAGAATCAGGTCTGCTGGTTACTTTTTTTGAAGACGTGCAAAGCACGTTTTTCATTAAGAGAGGAGAAAAAACATCCGGTATAGATTACAACAAGGCACGAGGTCTAAAGAAAAGAAGGCGAAAGCATTACACCGCCCTCCCCGAGCGAACACCTAACAACCTAGCGAGCGGGAGGAAGCCCGCGCGCGCCTAAGTCCTAGCCTCATCTAGGATCGCCGGGACGAGCGCCATCGGCATGAGAGCCTCCTTGTCAGAACGCGCCTGTTCCGCTCCCTCCAAAGCGACCAAGCGACCAGCCAAACGAATGAGTCAAAGCCTTTCCTCCGAGCCTTAGCGACCTGCTTCCTGGCGGAGCACCACCACTCTGCGAACCTCACCGGGCGATCCGGAGCCAGGCTCGGAAGGAGAATGTGCCTGAGAGCCAATAGCCAGGTCTCTCTAGAGAAGACACAGTCCACCGTCAGGTAGTCCAGCGTTTCGGATTCCTGGGCGCATAGCGCGCAGGTGTCCGAGTCCGTAAGCCCGTGACGGTGAAGCCGGTCCGACGTCCAGCAACGGCCGTGCAAGACCAGCCATGCGAAGAACTTGCACTTCCCCGGCATGTGAACCTTCCAGATCTGTCGTGCTTCGAGGATGTCGACGCGACCAAGAAAGAGGGTGGAGTAGGCCGAAGCTGAGGAGTAAACTCCGCTAGGCGACCACTTCCAGATGAACCGGTCAGGTTCGGACGTGAGCCTGACCTCCTGCAGTAGGTCCCAGATGACAAGGTACTGCAAGACGACCTGCACAGTCCGGGCGTGGGTTACATCCGCGACCCAACGGATCCCGGCCGCCCCCGTCTGCAAGGCCTCGACGACAGTGCGGGATCGCCGCACCCTTGGCGAGACCGCGGCCCAGAGGTTTGGAGCCAAGGATTTGACGGAGCACCCGGAGATCCAGCTGTCCTCCCAAAAAAGTGCACGGGTACCGTTCCCAACCTCCACGGAGATGGAGGCGTTGAAAAAGGCCTATGTAGCCTGGTCAACAAGGAAGCGGAACGCCCGCCCATGTCCTGTCCGGGTCAGTCCTCGCCAGCCACAGCCAACGGAGGCGCAACGCGGTACCAAAGACACGAAGGTTGGGCAGGCCGAGCCCTCCGCAGCGAGTGGGGCAGGTGACGTTCACCCAAGCGACCAGACAGCGCCCGCCTGAGGCCACCTCTGTGCCGGACCAGAGGAAGCCACGGATGAGGGTTTCGACCGTGCGCAATGCCCAGGGGGAGATGGAAATCACCATCGAAATGTGAACCGGGATGGCAGAGAGAGTGGATTTGGCAAGAACGAGGCGGCCACTGCGGCTCAACAGTCTGCCCTGCCAAGGGGGCAGGCGCCTAGCGACCTTGTCGACCAGTGGCTGCAGGGCCGCTTTGGGTAGCCTTTTGATAGAAAGGGGTACCCCAAGGTAGGTACAAGGGAAGTCGGCGATCGTGCAGGAGAGAATAGATCGGACCAGAGACAAGTGATCCTCGGAGCAGTTTATGGGGTAGACCTGGCTCTTGGAGTAGTTTGCCGCCAAGCCAGCCGCGCTCTCGAAGAGCGACAACACCGCCTTGACGACCCGCAGATCGAGCTCGACCGGAGAGAAGAAGACGACCACATCATCAGCGTAGAGAGAGGCGCGAAAGCGGATACTCCTCCCTAGATCCAGAAGGAGACCTCGGGATTCCGCCTTGCGGAAGAGGGCATGGAAGCATTCTATGACCAGCACGAAGAGCATAGGGGATAGGGGGTCCCCCTGACGCAGGCCACGACCGTGGCAGATCCGCTGCCAAGGGGCACCATTAAGCAACACCCTGGTGCTAGCGGTGGACAGAATGACCGAGATCCAATCGGTCCATCTGCGAGGGCAGCCGACAGCCGAAAGGAGCTCAAGAAGAAAAACCCAGCCGACCGAGTTGAAAGCTTTGGCTAGATCAATTTTGAACATGATCCTAGGGAGCTTTCGACTCGAAAGAGCTCTCGCCGTGCCAAGAACGTAGTGGAAGTTATCATGGATGAGGCGACCTTTGATGAAGGCACTTTGGTTAGGCGAGATTAGAGAAGAGAGGTGTGGCGCGAAGCGGTTAGCAGCTGTCTTGGAAAAAAGTTTCCCAAAGCTATGGATCAGACTGATGGGTCAGAAATCAGAAAGAGCAACCGGGTCTGGTTTTTTGGGTAAGAGTGTGAGGAGAGCACCGTTCAGGTGGTGAAAGCTGCGGAAGTCCATGTCAGAGAGGGCGTTGAACGCCCGCAGCACATCACCCCTGATGATCGACCAGCAAGATCTGTAGAAGCGACCCGTGAAACCATCTGGGCCGGGGGCCTTGTCTAGTGGGAGGTCTTTAATCACCTCCCAGACCTCGGACTCCGAGAAGGGAAGACCGAGGTCCTCCAGGTCCAGCCGCGGGAGTCCGAGTTCCTCGAAATAGAGTGTGCAGGAGCGCTCATGGTGGGTACCCAGAATTCGGTCGAAGTATGAATCTGAGGTGCACAACCATGATATGTGAACCCGTGACCCGGGCGCCCCTGCCCCGCTCGCCTGGGCCGCCGGCACCGCCGGCCGGACCTCCCAGCTCCGGCAACCTCCGCCCGAGCCGGCCACGGATCCGACTTCCCCTCCTCGTCCTCTCTCCATCCATACCCTCTTCTCCCCTCCTCGTGCTGTGTGCGTGCAGATCGGCTCCGCCCTTCCGCGCCTCCCTCCCGCCGTGGCTGGCTGCCATGGTGGTCCTGGAGGAGCAGGAGGCCGGCGGCGAGGCCTCCCTGCCCTCGGCCCCGCCCGCACACTCCCTGGCCGTGACACCGGCTGGTGGCAGGGGTGCTCCGCGGCGCGCGCCCGCGTCGGCGCCGGCGGTGGCCGCGCCCCCGCCACCTCCGGCCGTGTCGAGCCCCTCCCCGGCCGCCGCGGCCTCCCCCGCTGCCGCGTCGCGGCCCCGCGTGCCGTCCGGGGAGGCGCCCCTGCTGGCCGCGGCCGCCACTGCTCCGGCCGCTGCGGCCTCCCCCGCCGCCGCGTCGCGGCCCCGCGTGCCTGCCGGGGAGGCGCCCCTGCCGGCTGCGGCCGCTGCCGGCCCTCGGCTGGGCGCCTCCGCCGCCTTGGCCGGCGCCGCCCTGCCGGGCCACTGGCCGCAAGCGGCCCTGCTGCGCCGCCGGCCAGGGTCGGGGTCTGGCCGGTGGCGGCTACCCTGGCTGGGCCATCCGCCGCCCGGTCGCTGGCCGCTGCTGGTGGGCGGTCGGCCTGCTACTGCCGCCGCCCGGCCGCTGTCCGCTGATGGGGGACGGTCGGCCGCCGCTGGACTCCCTACCTCCGCTGCCAGGGGCAGCCTGCCAGGCGCCGCCGCTCCGGATTCCGCCCCTCGTGAGGCTCCCTCCTCGTCTCGCTTCGACGAACTGGACGATGGCCTCGACGTGGACTCGCCACCGCCGGTCGAGGCTGTCCCCTCCCCCTCGCCCCTACTACTCTCGGTCGCTCCTCTCCCTCCTACCGTTGGGCCTGTAGACTCCTCTTCGGGGGTGACGCCCGTGGGTGAGGTGGACGCTCTCGCCGCACTCGCCGCCGTCCCGGGCCTCTCCCCCGCCACTGCCGCCGCGCTCGCCGCCGCCGGACCGGCCGCGGTTGCCTCTGCCCTCCGTGTGCTGGAGGCGTGCGCGGGGCATGGCGGCGGCAAGGTGCCGCCCTCCACCTCCACCCCCTCTGCCTGGCCGCGTCCTCTCCGCGAGCTGGAGGCGTGCGCGGGGCTCGTCGGCGGCAAGGCGCCGCCCTCTCCCTCCACCCCCGCTGCCTGGCCGCGTCCTCTGGAGGCGGCGGGCACCGACCGCTTGCCGCTTGTCTCTGCTACCGGTGCTGGGGCGCGTTCTGCTAGGCAGGTGGATGGCAGCCCCTCTGGCCCCCGTCTGCCTCCGGTCGCGCCGGTGGAGAGGTTGGAGCCAGGCTCGACAGAGCCCGACCCCTCCATTCCCTCCTCTAGAGAGCTCTGGGACCTTGAGGCTTCGGGCTCCTCCGCCTCGGGCTCGTACTCCCCAGTGCCGCGCGGTCGCTCCGCCTCCCCCACCTTCTCGGAGCAGGTGCGGGTGGCTGGCATCCCGGTGCCCCGGCGCACCCCCTCCCCGCCTCCGCACCCGTCTCGGTCGCTCCTCCGTGCTCCCACCGCCCTGATCACCTCCGCCGCTGCCGAGCTTTCGTCGACGACCGCGCCGCGGCCCGTGGCCGCTTCCGCCAGGGGGATCCTGGGCAAGCGGCCAATGTCCCCTCCTCCACCGCCTCCGCCTCCTCCCCGTCGGAGCGCCAAGACGGGGGGCAGCCGTGCTGGCCGTCCTGCCGGGCAGCCTGTGGCCGTGCCTCGCCGTGCCGGGGGCAGCCGTGGGGCCGCCACCGCCTCCCGGCGGCCACGCCCGGGGGCCCCGGGTGGACGTCGACGGCTTCGTCGAGGTGCGGTCGCGCAAGCAACTGCGTGCGGAGCAGTCACCGCCGCCTCCACCTCCGTCCTCCGTTTCCCCGGATCTGGTGGGGAAATGCTTCAACTGCTTCGGGGAAGACCACATCGCCGCCTCCTGCCCTCACGCGCCGCGCTGCTTCCGGTGCCACCAGCTCGGACACCACGAGAGCTCGTGTGGGCGCCCGAAGGTTTGCCTGGTGATGTTGGAGGGCGCCTGTCCACGTCCGGGAGGCCGCTCCCCGCCCCCACCTCGCGCTGCGCAGGGGAGGGGCGCCCGGCCACCTCTGCCTCTGTAGCAGCGGTGAGAGGCGCGGCCGCGGCCGCCCCCGGAGCCCCGTCGTCGCCCTGCTCCGGCGACCCACGACCCTCCGCCACCTCCTCCGCCGGAGGGGCGTCGTCGCCCCCCTCCGGCGGCCCGTGACGCCCAGCCTCCACCGCCGTAGGTGGCCCGCGGGCGTGCCCCCCCCGCCGCGGCGCACCACGACGCGGCGCCTCGGGAAGAGGCACCGCCGCCGCCTCGACGTGTCGCGGCCAGGGCGGGCGAGGTGGCTTGGGGGCGCCGCCCCCTCCTCCGCTTCCCGTGGGGGGCTCCGCTACTGTCCCCGTGCTCGATGCCGCGGACCACCGCCTCCGCCCCCTCCCCTCCCTAGCGCCCTTGGGGCACCCCTCGTGTCGGCCACAGCTGGAGTCGTGCATCGTCGCACGCATCCCAGATGTCGAGGCCAACGAGGTCGCTTTGGAGCGCACCCTGGTCGCTATGGTCGCGGGCACTCGTCCGTCCGCCTCTACGACGGACGTGGTCACCTACCTCACAGGTCGCTTGGGCGTCCAGCCGGGGACGTACATGCCCTACCCCTACCACCCTGAGGACTTTCTCATCGTCTTCCAGGACTCCTCTGAGATGCTGTGGGTCCTTTAGGCGCCCACCCCGGATGGGCCCTTTCGCCTCACCTTCCGCCGGTGGCGGTGGGAGAACTGGGCGGTCGATGCGCCGATGCGCTACCAGGTGCGGGTGGGCATCAAGGGCGTGCCTGCGCACCTGTGGTGCGTACCACGGCGCAGGCTGTCCTTGGCTCCTCTTGCACGGTCATCACTCTGGCTCCTGAGTCGGAGTCGAAGGCCAACCTCAAGGAGCTCATCGTCCTGGCCGGCTGCATCGACCCGGACTTGATCCCGGTGCAGAAGGACATGCTGGCACTGATCAAGTTCCCCGGGTTGGGCGCCACCCAGCCCTGCCTGCACTACCGGGCGACGATCGACATCGTCGAGATCATCAACACTCAGGCTCCCCCGGCTGACGGTGCCTCCCAGTCGGTAGGGCCGGATGGTGGCCCTTTTGGCACTTCTGGTTGCTCTTTTGCTCCTCCACCGCCGGGGCCCTCGGCCGTCGGGGGCGCTGCCGCGCCGTCGCAGGCCCCGAGGGGGGGGCCTCCGCCCACGTCCGACGGGCAGTCTGGTCGTGCCGCAGGGGGGACGTGGACCCGCCTGCTGGGGTGCCCCTACCTCTGCTCCTCCGCTGATCCCTCCGGCTCCCTCCTACCCCTACTGGGTGCTGCAGGGCCTTCACCGCCCACCTTGCGTCCCGCCTCGATCGTCTCACCTCTCCGCTGCTGCTGCGTTGTTCGCCGCTCCTGCTGCCCCCCTCTGCTCGGGCGGCCGAGGCGGTGGCGGCCCCGCTCACTCGGGCTTCCTCTGCCTCCTCTTCGGTTCCGGTCGCGCGGCGCCTTTGCTGTGTCGAGTGCCCGCGGCCGGAGCACCTCCCTCCTCTTCGCGAGTCGACGCCGCCCAGGAACTTCACCGACGACCTGATGCTTCTTGAGGCGACGCTTCTGGTCGCCTCTTCTGCTTCGCCTGTTCGCGCCGTGGGCGCCGCCGACGCTGCCGGCCGCGGCCTGGACACCGCAGGTCTCGACCTGGCCGCCGCCAGCTAGGTACCGGCCGCCGCCAGCCAGGGGCCGGCGGCTGCCAACCTGGGCCCGGCCGCTGCCGGCCGTAGCCCGGCCGCTGTTGGCTGTCGCCCGGCCGCGGCTAGCCACAGCCCGGTCGTGGCGCGCCGCAGCCTGGCCGCGGCTGGCCGCCGCTCGGTCGCCGTCGGTCGTAGCCCGGCCGTCGCCGGCCGTAGCCTGGCTGCTGCCGACCGCAGCCTGGTCGCTGCGCGGGGCAGCCTGGCCGCTGCCGGACGCGGCCCGGCCACGCCCACCACGCCACCCACGACGACCCCCGCCTGCTGCGGTTTTGTCAGAGGCGCTGTGACAGCCGCCGCGCGTGGGGGAGAGAGCTCTGCCTCCCCTCGTGTGGTACCGGTGGCGGACGTCTTCCGCAGGCTGCTCTCCCCCCTGGCGGCCCACTAGCTGACGCTGCCCGAGGACTCTTTGCTCGGCTCTTCCCTCGTGGTCGCCCCACCTCTGCTCCGGTCGCCTTTTGCTTCTCCGGCCCCCGCCGATTCGTGTCCCTCTACCCCTCGTCACTCGCCGGACGTCTCTCCGGTGGCCGCGGAGCTGTCTCCTCCCTTCCAGGCTCCCAGGTCGCGCTCCCCACCACCTGCTGCGACTGAGGGACCTTCTCAGGGAGACCTCGAGTCGCTGGTGGCGGACTTCTGCGCCTCTCTGCAGCGGCCACCTCCGCCCCCGGTTCTGGGGGCTCCGCGCCGTCGCCGTGCGAAGGCATGCCCGCCACTCGCCACGCTTCGCCGCAGCAGTCGTCTCGCCGTGGTTTCCAGGACCCGGGGCCCAAACCCGGTCACCGCGGGGCAGAACCTGCTGATGCGGAAGCTGGGGTCGTTGGGCCGCGCGAGGCACCCGACGCTGCTGCGTTCCAGCGCTACACTAGGCTCTTCGCTGTAGGCCTATCGGAGGAGCACTGCAGAGCTATCCGAGAGCTCTTCAGCGCCCAGGTCGAGGGGTCCTTCCAGTGCTCCGTGCTGGAGGACGACGAGTTTCAGGCGGCAGTTCGTGAGCTCTTCCCCGAGGAGCAGTTGGTCGTCGACGCGCAGGCCTGAGTCTGCGTTAGTCGCGTGGTCGTTTATTTTCGTGTTTTAAATGGATGTAAACCTAGCTGTTTGGAACATCTGTGGCTTAACCAGCGTGCTAGACGCTCGGCGGTCCGCGAGTTGGTAGCTTCCGAGCGTGTCTCTCTTCTTTGTCTGCAAGAGACTAAGCTCGCGGTTGTAGCCCCTTCCCTCATGCTTGATATGTTAGGCCTCGACTTTGACTATGTTGCGTTGCCGGCTGTGGGCTCCCGCGGTGGCATTCTGGTCTCTTGGCGCAAAGACACCTGGCTCGTCTCCTCCCCCTCTACTGGCCTGCACCACGTTACGGTGAAGGTCGTGCTGATCTCCGCACCTTCTCAGTCCTGGTGGCTCTCGTCCGTTTACGGTCCGCAGTCCGATGCGGATAAAGTTTCCTTCCTCGCTGAGATTCGTACCCTGCGTCCGACGCTTTCTGGGCCCTGGATTTTCTGCGGGGACTTTAACCTCATCTATCAGGCGGCTGACAAGAACAATGGCCGCCTGTCGCGCAGAATGATGGATCGCTTCCGTCGGTTCCTTAACGACCTTGAGCTTCTTGAGCTGCATCTCCAGGGACGTCTCTTCACCTGGAGCAACGAGAGGTCACATCCCACTTTGGAACGTATTGATAGAGTTTTTGCCTCCCAGGACTGGGAGATTCTTTTCCCCTCCTCCGCTCTTCAAGCTGTCTCTTCGAGGTGTTCCGATCATGCACCCCTCCTCCTCCTTCTCGACTGTGGGGTGCATTCCAAGAAACGCTTCACCTTCCAGGCCTTTTGGCCTAAGGTCGAAGGCTTCTTGGACATCGTCAAGGCGGTCTGGTCGGGGCCGCGCCCGGATGCTGACCCCCTCCGTATGATCGACCACCTCCTTCGTGAGACAGCGAAGGCGTTGGTAAAATGGAGCTCCAAGGCGATCGGTAGCATTCGCCTGCAGATTCAGATTGCCAAAGAGGTCATTTTCCGTCTTGAGGTCGCACAGGATTCACGGTCGCTCTCCCCTAAGGAGATTTCCTTACGGCGCTTCCTCAAACTACGCTACTTAGGCCTGACTTCACTGCAGCGAACGATTGCTCGGCAAAAGTCTAGCCTCAGGTGGCTGTGTGAGGGGGACGCTAACACTAAACTCTTCCACCTCCATGCCAACCACCGCAGAAGGAATAATTTCATCCCCTCTCTTTTGGTCGATGGTCGTCCAGGTTTTCGGGAAGAGGTCTGCTGGTTACTCCGAGTCTGAAATTGGTTGGTGGCACACGTTAATCTGACGTAGTATTTTCCATGGAAAATGCCATCTGGAGTAACTATAATTGTTACTTGTGCTGTCATTTAGCTTGAGCGTCAACTTTCAACTGCATGATAAAACTACATGCTGTATATTTGTTCCTCGCTGCAAGCTGCATGAGCATGATGTTTTCTTTGACCGATTGGCAAGGGATGGCTAGCGTGGAGCTCTCGTACGTAGCTTAGTACAGACTGAGGGCTGAGTTCTTGTTATTTCTCCATCTACACTAATTCTTTCTCTTATTCTTCTTTTTTTCCCTCTTTTCTTCTCAAATTCTTCTTTTAAATTCAATAGAGTTCATGGTAGTAAGGGGCTAGAGCCCCTTAGCCCCACAGTTGGATCCGTCACTGAGTACAGTATCTAGAAATTACAGATCGATCACCTGAATGCGTACGTGATGGGGCCTGCGAGATGCACGGTCAATGATAGATCTTGCGTACAGGAACAAAAGGTTTTGTGGAGAGAATAGATCTTGCTCACGCTCGACGTGTGTGAGCTAAAGCGCCGCTAAGTCCGTTAGTTGCCACAAGCCCAAAATTTCTAAAATCTACCAGCCTGATGATTTGGACCGTACACGCATCTAGATAAGAACTTTACGCATCGTATATCATGATTTGCAATTGCATGGGTTAAGTGATACTTCCTCTGTTCTTGTTTGGTTTTTTTATCTTAAGTTTGCCCACTCGTCATATTCAAAAAATTGTGTAAAATATTAATTTTTTATTGTGACTTGTTTTGTATTAATAAATACTAATCTTCAAGAATGATTTAAATTTGACTATTTGCACAAATTTTTGAATAAGACGACCATCCAAAATTGAGATTAAAAAATTAAACGACCTATAATTTGGAACCGAGAGAGTATAACATAATATTTTCTTGCAAAGCAAGTGCAAAATACTCATCATAAATAATAATGTAAACGCCCCCTCCACCAAAAATTGTCCAAAATCATTACTTGTATAGTTATTATATGTATGAGGTCATTGGAGTCCACTTGTAAGATGTCGCCATGCGAAAAAATGTAAATCGTAGTCCACCATCTATTATCGTGGTGTACGAGGAAAACGTTCAGCACGACACATGCAGTGGCCACTTTTTTTTAAAAGTGGTCTGTAGTCACTAGTTTTTTTATTGAGAAAAGTTGATTTTTTATTTTTTTACGAATTTACAAAAATATACATCCCTTCTAACGTTTGCAAAACTATACCTATACCGCTATTTGAAACGGCGGTAGGATTCCTACAGCTGTTTCAAATGGCGTCTTTCCAACGACGGTAGGGATTCCACCTGCCGGTGGGTACTGTAGCGGTACCTAAAGTTTAGGGTTTGGTATAACCTCTAAATCCTAAACCCTAGTTTCAAATGGTGGCAGGGATAAGTATGTCTTTAAAAAATTGTAACTTTTTTGTATGATTTCGAAAGAAGATAAATTTTATATGAAAATTGTAGCTTTCATCGAGATCTACAACTTTGTAGTTCAAACTTTTTTCATTTGAAATCATTTTGTTGCTCAAATAATCGACATATTTTTTTTCTCTTGGCAGCATATCTTTTAGAAAATTCATATTTCATTCATACGAACTTAGATGGAGATAAAAGTTATACAACAATCGTCGAGAGCTACAACTTTGTAGTTTATACTTTTTTCATTTGAAATCATTTTTATGCTTAAACAATCGACACTATATTCAGATCTAAAATTGAACAATTTTTTCTCTTGGCAACATTTGTTCAAAAACTCATAATGTTTTCATATAAATTCGGACGGAGGTAAACTCTACATAAAATTGTATATCTCGACAACATCTACAACTTTGTAGTTCTAATTGTGTCTATTTGAATTTATTTTGGTGCTCAAATGATTGACACAATGTTTCAAATTGATTTCATATGAAAAAAGTTTGAACTACAAAGTTTTAGGATCTCGACGAAATCTACAATTCTCCTATAAAATTTATCTTACGAATAGGGATTGTTACAGTGTTGCCGACGGATGGGACCGTCATTTGAAACGGTGGTGGAGACTCTACCGCCGTGATGAGGGCCTGGATTAGGGCCCCCTAAGCGACAAGATAATCACCCTTGGGACGGAGTCTTCTGACACCATTGACAGCGTCAAAACTAAGATCCAGGGCAAGGAGGGATGCAGATCTTCGTCAAGACCCTCATCGACAAGACACCTCATCTCCGACTAGTAGGCGGTTCGCACGACAACTTTCCACCTCGCACGACAACTTTCTGCCTCGCCTCCGACTACTCGTTCGCACGAGTAGTTTCCGTCTCCGACTAAGGCGGGGCCCACACATGGAGGTCGGAGCGCGGGATCAGGGGCCCCACACGAACGTGGCGCTGCCCCGACGCTCGAACTTCCCCGCGATGACACGCAAGGCTCCGGTTCTCCACGCCATGCAAACACCCCAGCTGGCAGGACGCGTGGGCGGCTGGTTCTGACAGGAGCCGTAACGTCGCGCTGTGCGCCCGCGCGGCCTCCAACACGCCGTCCCGTCCAACCTCTGCGGCACGCCACCCATCAGAGCAGGTACTCAATGACCATCTACGGGCGGCACCTACCTACACTTAGGCCGTAACGTGGCGGGCCTAATAAACTCTCAAGAGAGCTGAGTCATCTAAGGAAGAGCTCGGAGAAGGCGCCAAGACTCGGAATATACAGTGCCGCCCGCACACACGGCAATCGCCAACACCACTACAGCTCAGCGCCCTTCAAGGCTTCCTGCCAGACATCGACATGAGAAAAGACCTCCCAACACCGTAGCACTATAGCACGTATTTGTATCCCCTTTTTGCCCCTCACCCTTGCGTCTATAAAAGGGGGAGGAGGGCAACCGTTTTAAGGGATGCTCGTTGGTTGGTGGTTGGTTGTTCGTTCAACACCCGCTCACCATACACACGTAGCTCGAGCTATACCCACAGGGACTTGGGTTCCGACACCCTCTTCAGACTAGTTTGTAACCCCTACTACAGACTTCCTTAGCATAAGAACACGATCGCTCAAAACTGGACGTAGGGTATTACTCTTAGGAGGCCCGAACCAGTATAAACCCTCGTGTCTCCTATGCCAACCATCCGGGTCCGACACACGATCCCATACAAATCTACTGCCGGCGGTAGAGAACCCCGACAGTTGGCGCGCCAGGTAGGGGCACATCGTGTGTCTCGCCGAACTTCACCTGCGATCCGGATGGAGGGCCGCGGAGTTTCGCTGACTCCCGGGGCCACCATGCTGTTCGGCTCCCTCGGCTTCGTCTACACCGGGCCGGCGGAGTCCGTCGTCGGGAACACCTTCACCCGATCCGCGCACCCCACCGCCTTGACGGCAGCAGCGGGGCGCGCCGCTTTCGTCTGTGGCTTCACGGGCGAGACGATCATGGCCATGTTGGGGCCGAACCCAACACAGGAGCGTTTTAGGCTCGCGGCCTACTACCTCACCGACCTCGCCTTCCAAGCCAGCGGATCCGAGCCGCTGACCTGGGGCGAGTTCATGGAGCGGTACAATGCTATGTACCCCCACGGGCAGCAGGGCCTCCCGGACGACCCAGTGACGGCCTACGTGGACGCGCTGAGGGCTTCCTACACCACCCAGGGCTCCGTGGTTGCGCGGCGGGGGCCATCGGCGCCTCTGCCGGACTTCACGCGCGAATGCAACCTTTGCGACATCCGGAGCGCTAGCAGCTTGATGGATGGCGAAGAAACACCTCGCCACCGCGCCACGGACGCCCAGCGTCAGTCGCGCCTCCACGAGATCGCTGAGGCCAGGCGCCAGCTCAACGAAGAGCTGGCAAACCTCCACCAAGCACTCGGAGAGGAGGAGAGGCCACGCGACCCTCAGCGTGACCCGCAGCGTGAACAACGCCACGAGCAAGAGGATGAGCAGCGGGACCACCGCCAGGAACTCGAGCGGTCCAGGCCTCGCGATCAGACACCACCGGCTCGCGCACGTGCGCGTGACATGAACCGGCGCATCAACGAAGACGCCGCCGTCGACGGCGCAACGCGCCACTCTTCAAGCGCGCGTCGCAGAACCTCGCGGCCGCAGCCATGCTCCTGCGTGGTTGCCCCGACCCGGCCACCACTGAGGAGAGAAGGGTCCGCCAGCAGCTCAAGACCCTCCTTGAGACGGCGGCCGCGCAACAGGCGGAAAGCTCAGCATCGTGCCAACACTCGGCACGTGAGGCGCGAGCAGCGCAGTCCGAGTAGCGCCAGGACCCACCTCCGTCGAGGCATCAAAGCCGCGGCGGGGGGAGGCGAAGCAACGGTCAAGCAGCGCCTGGGACGCAACCGCGACGCCCACGACACGCTCCGAGCCCGCCGCCGAGCTGACGACGGTGACGACTACGAGTACGGTTACGGCAGCAATCACGACGACAGTCGCGACCACCACGACGAGCACCGCCCACGCCGGCGGTACAGCCAGAGGCGTGGCGGGCGCTACAACAGCGAGGAGGATCGTGGCCGCAGCTTGATGCCCGATCAGAAGGGACCTCGCGCCTTCGGCCAGAAGGTGCGCGACGCGCGTTTCCCCTCGCGGTTTCGGGCACCGACAACAGTCCCCAAGTACGACGGGGAGACCAACCCTAGCGTCTGGTTGGAAGACTACAGGCTCGCGTGTCACGCAGGAGGAGCGACGGATGATATCTTCATCATCAAGAACTTACCGCTCTACCTCGCCGACTCCGCGCGAACCTGGCTCGAACACCTGCCACGCGACAGGATCAACAGCTGGGCGGAGATACGTCAGACCTTCATCGGCAACTTTCAAGGCACGTACGCCCGCCCCGGCAAGCAGTGGGAACTGCGGAACTGCAAGCAGAAGCCGGGTGAGAGCCTGCATGACTACATTCGGCGCTTCTCCAAGCGCTGCACCGAGCTCCCCGGTGCAACCGACAACGACGCTATTTCAGCGTTCCAGAACGGCACCACCTGCACCACCCTCATCCATCGGCTAGGGCGCAGGACCCCGAGGACCACTCGGGAGCTTCTCGACATCGCGACCAACCATGCTAATGGGGAGGAGGTGGTCGCGGCAACTTTGAACACCCCTCAGGGCAAGGGGAAACAAGTCATTGACGACTGCGAGGGGCCCTTCTCGCGGTTCAAGAAGAAGAAAAAGAACGACAAGCGTAGCCGTGATGACAACCTCCTCGCGGCAGTCGAGCGCAAGGCCACACGACCCAAGAACAATCCGCCCAAGAACGGTCCCCCGAAGGACCATTTCGAGAGGCTCTTGGAGTCGTCGTGCACCGACCACGAGATGCCCGTCAAGCATGCGCTCAAGGATTGCCGCCTAATGAAGAACTATGTCAACGGCACGCTCAAGCCCAAGATGGCGGATCCTCCGAAGAAGGCCGCGCCTCTCCCCGACAACGACGATGATGAGGCGGGGGCTGGGTACCCCGGCGAGGACGGCGTCGTACACATGATCTTTGGCAGGATGCCGGCACGACCCTCAAGACGCCAAGAGAAGCTGATCCGGTGTGGGGTCTACAACACCGAGTCCGCGACGTCGTCTTACCTCAAGTGGTCGGAGACTCCGATCACTTTCGACTGTACAGATCACCCCGACCACGTGCCGCAGCCAGGATGCTACCCTCTCGTGGTGGCTCCTTTGTTCGGGACCAAGCGGGTCCACAAGGTGCTGATGGACGGGGGAAGCGGCCTCAACGTCCTGTACATGTCGACGCTCGACAGCATGGGCATTCCGCGGTCGCGACTGCGCCCGTTGCCCTACACTGTTCCACGGGGTTGTCCCTGGGACGGAGGCACTCCCAATCGGGCAGATCGATCTGCCCGTCACGTTTGGGACTCTGCGGAACTTCCGCACAGAAACCCTCACCTTCGAAGTGGTGGGGTTCTCGGGGACGTACCACGCCATCCTCGGGAGGCCGGCCTACACGAAGTTTATGGCCGTGCCCAACTACACGTATCTCAAGCTGAAGATCCCTGGTCCGAAGGGGGTCATCAAAGTGGGGACTACGTTCCAGCACGCATACGAATGCGATGCAGAGTGTTTTCAGTTCGCAGAGACGCTCATCCGGTTCGAGAGGCTCCACGCCGAGCCTCCCTCCGAGGACCCGGACATCCCCGAGTCGTCCAAACGTGCGGCCTGCTCTTTCGAGCCCGCCAAGGACGTCAAGGATGCGGCTGTCTCCGATGATGGCCGCACGCTCCGTATCGGGACGGCGCTCGATCCTAAATAGGAAAGCGCGCTCGTCGACTTCCTCAAAGCGAACCTCGACGTGTTCGTATGGAAACCCTCCGACATGAAGGGAATCCCAAGAGAGGTTGCCGAGCACAAATTGAACATCAACCCGGGATCGAAACCGGTGAAGCAACGCCTCCGCTGCTTCAACGACGACAAGTGCAAGGTTGAGAGACATGGGTACCCATGGGTCCCCATCGGCCAGGGTCCCAGGGGCCCCCGACAGGTGGACCCGACCTTCCAGAAGACCCGCCGACCTTACAAGTGGGCCCAGCGACCTCATCAGGATCTCGGAAGACCTACGAGGCCTTGGCGTGCAAGTCAAGACACGGCGACCTGGCGTGCCGCCGTCTGTAGCTCCGGATATCGCGGGATACCCCTTGTAATCCGGGAGGTAAGTCTCCCACAGTTGTAACCGACCCCGACACGGGTCAACCGACCTACGCATGCAAACCCTAGCCCGTCCCCTCATATAAGGCGGCCTAGGGCTCCATGCATAGGGGAACTCAACTCATCCTCACATAATCCACCATCATACTGGACGTAGGGTTTTACTCTCCGGAGGCCTGAACTAGTCTAAAACCCCTTGTCTCCTCGTTCTTCGCCGCCATACTCGCCTAGTTCCGTGTGCATCCCGTGCATAACCACCTACGCTCTTAGGTCCCGATCCTCCATTAGCCTGCAAACCTCTAGGGTAACCCCCTAGCGGATCTGTCTAGGTCTCACCCCCTGACAGTTGGCGCACCAGGTAGGGGGGATCGGGAACTCGCTGTGCAGCATGGTGGCCCAATCTGGCGTTGTCTTCCCTGCGAGCATGGCAGCCTTCCTCGCCGACCTCGTGGAGATCTCCTTCGGATCCTTCACGTCGACCTCTCCTGCTCCGGCAGCCTCCTCGCCTTCGACGACCTCCGAGCAGGTCGTCACTGCGTCCACCAACGTCTCCGTTCCCGATCTGGCATCGGAGACCCACCCGCCCAGACCCTGTGACCTTGTCCAAGGGATGGAAAACGTCATCGACTCGATGAGGGACACCCTGGAGATCTGCGAGCGAGCTCAGTGCTCGGCGCAGACCGTGCTACGCCACGACACGTTCCCCTTCGGTCTGTAGTCAGCACCTGGCCTTCGCCTCAGCCAGCTACTCAGGCCTGTCCAGATCCAATCTGGGCGGCGACCTTCTCGCGACTCAAGACCGGCACCTCGCGCGAGGCGCGATCCCCTCGACGTGCCCTGCACCTATCACAAGGGTGCAAAGCATACCCTCCGCGGGTGCCGCCTGCGGAAGAAGATCGATAACGAGCTCCCTCACCGAGCTAAGCGACCTACCCAGTCTCCGGACTGCGGGGAGTTTCAGAAGGTCCGGGTCCGCATCTCCCCCAACGACTCAGAGATCATCTTCCGCCAGGTGATGGTGGTCTCGGAAAATGAACCACCCCGCCTAGGTGCGACTGACTCCCAGGAGGTGGCCCGGATCCAAGCCAACGCTCGTCGCGCTGAGCGGCGTGCGAAGGAGCTACGGCGCGTCTTGCCTTGCGCTCGAGACCTGCGTCTGGAGTTCGAGGAAGCGGGGATCCCGACCTTCAACAGCCCCCAGGCCAACCTGGGCGCGGCCATTACTCGACTCCAGCAAGTCTGGACGCCTGAAGCTGAGCAGGCCCTCGCGTACCTTCAGGTCGCCAATGCCCTGGTGGAAGAGAAGAGCGCGACCTCCAAGTCTGCTGCATCTTCGTCGACCCGCCACTCGCGCAGTCGATCTCATCGACCTGCGCGCAGCCATCTCTCCCCCGTCCGGGAGGAGGTCGCTCAGCACAACCCTGAGCAGCCCGCCCAGCAGCCCGCTGCTGCCCGGGACCTGCGCGTCAACCTCGACGCCAACAGGCGTGCTCGCGACTACGTCGACCAGCGCCACCGAGAGCGTGAGGAGCGCGAGCTTCGTCGCCGCCTGGACTACGACCGCGAGTATGGCGCCCCTGGAGGCGTTCACCGCATCATGGAGCACGAGCTCCGTGACCAGCACGAGATCGAGAACCGGCGACGTGCCAAGTACGACGCTGATCACGGTGACCCCGCTGTCGTCCAGATCAACCGCGATCGGCAGCCACGATCCCAGGCTGTCATCCCGGAACACAACGTCCACTCTGCACCAAGAGAAGCCACCCCGGCCAGAGGCTCGGGTGACGACCTGGCTCTCAACGCCTTCCCGGTGCTGGATGCTCGCTTCAAGAGGGTGGAGTGCCCTGACAACTTCAAGCCCAACATCAAGCCGTATGATGGGCGCTCCGACCCCAACATTTGGCTCTCGACCTACTACGTCGCCGTCAAGGCGACCGGTGGTAGCTTCGACCACATGACGGCCTACTTCCCACTGGTGATGGGCAAGGCCCCTTCGCTTTGGCTCAACAATCTTGCGCCTGTCAGCATCAAGACCTGGGCCGATCTGTCCCAGGCCTTCACATCGAACTTCCAGGCGACCTACGATCGCCCTGGGAACGCCTTTAGCTTGGGGCGGGTCGTGCAGAAGCCCAAGGAGCGGCTCCGCGACTACAACACCCGGTTCTTCGAGAACCGGAACGAGTGCGTTGGCGTCAGGGACGACCAAATCGTCGACAGCTACAAGAAGGGCATCAAAGACCGCAAGGTCTTCGAAAAAATCCATGAGGTTGGCCCGACCAACGTCAAGGAGCTCATGGTCATCGTCAACAAGCTAATGGACATAGAAGACGCACTCCAGAATCAGTTCGATGCTGATAACGCTGGTGCATCTGGCACTGCGGCGGATAAACTTCGCAAGCGACCTTCCGAGGTCCTAGCGACCGAAGGGCGACGAGGCTCGTCCTTCAACCAAGCGGAGTTCGACCTGGCGCTCGACAGCATCTGCGGGTTCCATGAGGGGGCCACCCACACTCTCCGCGAGTGCTCCCAGTTCAAAAGGGCCTTCAGCGCCTCCGCGGACCCCAAGCGACCCAAGAACGACGGCAGGCGACGCGACAACCGCCCCTACAACAACAACTACCGCCGTGATGACCGGCGGGATCGGCGTGACGACCAGTGGTACGACGATCGCCGCGAGCCACCTCGCAACGACCCACCTCGCAACGACCCTGCCCCAGCGGCCCCCCGTGACGAGACGAACCTGCCCCCTCCACCAGCATCGGGCAATCCCAATGGGCCTTTCCAGGCCGCAACCCGTGCGATCAACATGATCGTCAGCGGAATCAAGTCCAGCGCCAGCAGGAGGCGATACCAGAAGGACAAGCGCGACGTTCACCTTGTCCACACTCAGCCAATCGTGCCCCTACATTGGTCTGAGCAACCGATCACATTTTCCAGGGCTGATCACTGGGTCCACATCCCAGACCCCGGGTCTTACCCACTCGTTGTTGAGTCCACAGTGGATGGAGCCCTGCTCTCCCAAACCTTGGTCGACAGAGGCAGCGGGCTCAACATCATCTTCGTTGAGACCCTCAAGAAGATGGGCTTCGACTTCGACAAGATGACGGAGTACGACGAGCCCTTCTACGGCATCGTCCCAGGGAAGGCGGCCTACCCTCTGGGTCGGGTCTCCCTCCTTGTTACCTTCGGCACGGAGGTGAACTTTCGCACAGAGTACCTCAACTTTGAGGTCGCCAACTTCAAGTCCTCCTACCATGCGATCCTAGGTCGCCCGATGCTGGCCAGGTTCATGGCCATCCCCCACTACACCTATCTGGTGTTGAAGATGCCGGCTCCGCATGGGGTCCTCTCGGTCAAAGGGGACCTCGTCATCTCCTTCAGGTGCAACACGGAGGCTCTCGACCTCGCTATGACCTCCGCCGCCGTCGAGGCCTCCGCGGTCTTGGTAGCTGAGGCCAAAAAAGTCGACCTGGTCGACCAATCCGTCCCGGAGCAGAAGCGCACTGAGACCGCTCTAGACGCGGCTCCCTCGACGAAAAAGGTCTGCCTCGGCCTTGCCGACCCAGAGAAGACGGTGGTGATCGGCGACGAACTCCATCCCAAATAGGAACTCGCGCTCACCAGCTTCCTCCGGGATAATGCTGACATATTCGCGTGGAGTCCATCAGATATGCCGGGTGTTCCCAGGGAGCTGGCTGAGCACGCCTTGGATGTGAGCAAGACGGCCAAGCCTGTCAAGCAGAAGCTTCGCCGCTTTGCGAAAGATCGCAAGGACGTCATTAGGGTAGAGCTAATTAAGCTCCTAGCTGCCGGATTTATCTAAGAGTGTAAAAACCCGGTTTGGCTTGCCAACCCGGTTCTTGTACCAAAGAAAACCGGTCAATGGAGAATGTGTATCGACTACACCGATCTCAACAGACACTGCCCTAAAGATCCCTTCCCTCTTCTGTGAATCAACCAGGTCGTGGACTCCACGGCCGGGAGCGTCCTCCTCTGCTTCCTCGACTGCTACTCAGGGTATCATCAGATAGCCCTGAAGGTCTCTGACCAAGACAAGACGGCATTCATAACGCCCCACGGCATCTACTGCTACACGGCCATGACCTTTGGCCTCAAAAATGCGGGTGCGACCTATCAAAAGGCCATCCAAAAGTGCCTTGCTAGCCAGATTAGCAAGAACGTAGAAGCCTATGTCGACGACGTGGTCGTCAAGACCACCCATGAGGACAAGCTCATAGCTGACCTCGCGGAGACCTTTGCCAACCTCCGCACCTATCGCTGGAAACTCAATCCAGAGAAGTGCGTCTTCGGTGTCCCGTCCGGCAAGCTCCTGGGCTTCATGGTCAGCAACCGGGGCATCGAGGCCAACCCCACCAAGGTGGATGCCATCCTCAGGATGAAGCGCCCTACGGGCAAGAAGGACGTCATGAAGCTCACCGGCATGATGACGACCTTAGGCCGATTCATTAGCAAGTTAGGAGAGAAAGGCCTGCCCTTCTTCAAGCTGCTAAAAAAGGCGGACAAGTTCGTCTGGACCGAGGAGGCGGACCAAGCTCTTGAGCAACTCAAGACCTTCCTCACAACACCCCCGGTGATGGTGCCCCCGGCACCTAAGGAGCCTCTACTGCTCTACATCTCGGCGACCACCTTGGTGGTCAGCGTTGTCCTGGTAGCTGAGCGACCTGAAGAAGGGCGACCTTACCCTGTCCAGCGACCCATATACTACGTCAGCGAGGTTTTGTCTGACAGCAAGACCATGTACAGCCAGCCCCAGAAGATGCTCTACGCGCTACTCATGACCTCCCGCAAGCTCCGGCACTATTTCCAATCCCACAAGATCAAGGTCGTCTCGGCCTTTCCCCTTGGTGAGATCCTACGGAGCCGCGACACCACTGGGCGCATCGTCAAGTGGTCCATCGAGCTAGGGGAGTTCGACCTAGAGTTTTGCCCCAGGCAGGCCATGAAGTCCCAAGTCATCGCAGACTTCGTCTCGGAGTGGACAGAGATCCAGCAGCCTCCACCGGTGGAGCGACCTGAGCACTGGAAAGTGTACTTCGATGGTTCCCTGAACCTCGAAGGAGCCGGTGTAGGTGTCCTATTCATCTCCCCTCAGGGCGACTACCTCAAGTACGTCCTGCAGATCCACTACAAGGTGTCCAACAACAGCGCCGAGTACGAGGCCCTCATCCACGGGCTACGCATCGCTGTCTCCCTCGGGATCAAGCGCCTCATGGCCTATGGCGACTCCAAGGTCGTCATCGACCAAGTCAGCAAGGACTCCGAAGCCAGGAAGGACACAATGGACGCATACTGTGCTGAGGTATGCAAGCTTGAGCGTCACTTCGAAGGCCTTGAGTTCCACCACGTCTGCCGCAACAACAATGTCGCGGCTGATGTCCTCTCCAAGCTCAGCTCCAAGCGCGCACTGGTTCCGGCCAGTGTGTTCATCCAGGACCTATGCAAGCCGTCCATCAAGCTCATCCCCGACATAGAGTCGGCTGACGACGAGGTGACCTCGCCTGCGGGTCGTGAGATCCTCATGATCGACGCGGAAGATGACTGGCGCCTCGACTTTATCGCCTTCCTCCTCGAGCATCGAGTGCCTGAGGATAAAGCAGAGCGAGAAAAGATCGCGAGGCGTAGTGCTAACTACGTCGTCGTTGGCAAGGAACTCTACCGGAGGTCCGCCTCCACCGGAGTACTGATGAAGTGCATCCTGCGATCTGAGGGCCTTCTGCTCTTAGACGAGATCCACGGTGGTGAATGCGGCAACCACGCCGCCTCTTCCAACCTGGTGGGCAAAGCCTTCAGGTTTGGCTTCTATTGGCCCACAGCCATGGCCGATGCCCAGGAGCTTGTGCGTCGATGCAAGGGGTGTCAGTTCTTCGCTAAGCAGCAGCACGTCTCGGCTTAGGTCCTGAGGACCATCCCTCCGTCGTGGCCCTTCGCAGTTTGGGGTCTCGACTCTGTGGGACCATTCAAGACCGCTACTGGTGGCTACAAGCACATCATCGTGGCGGTGGATAAGTTCACCAAGTGGATTGATGTCCGTCCCGTATCCAGCGTCACATCGAAAGAGGCGGCCAAGTTCATCGAGGAGATCACCCATCGCTTTGGGGTGCCAAACAGGATCGTCACCGACCTTGGCACGGCCTTCACAGGAGCCGAATTCTGGGACTTCTGTCAGGACAGCATGATCGATGTATCTCCTCGGTGGCGCACCCACAGTGCAACGGCCAGGTCGAGCGTGCCAACAGCATGGTCCTACAGGCCACCAAGGATCGCATCTTCGACGGCTCAGCGCCTTATGCAACCAGGTGGCTCTTAGAGCTTCCTCACGTCCTCTAGGGTCTCAGAATCCAGGTCAGCTCGGCTACAGGATACTCACCCTTCTTCCTGGTCTATGGGTCAGAGGCCATCCTCCCCACGGACGTGGCCTTCGTTGCTCCTCGCATCTAGAACTTCGACGAAGGAGAAGTAGAGCAAACACGTCGGCTCAACCTTGACAGCGTCGAGGAGCATCGTGTGGCTGTGCTCATGCGCCACACCCGCCACGAGCAACAGCTACGTCGCTACCATGACCGCAATGTGCGGGAATGTTCCTTCAATGTGGGCAACCTAGTTTTGCGGCGGATCCAGAGCACCAAGGACATGCACAAGCTCTCCGCGCCTTGGGAAGGCCCCTTCATAGTTAAGGAGGTCATTGGACCGGCGACCTATCGCCTCCAATGGGCCGATGGCCAGGGCATCCCGAACCCCTGGAACATCAAGCACTTGCGTCGCTTCTATCCTTAGGAGCCTTGTATCACAATAAAGCTATGTACTCTTTTCCTTTGTAATTCCATACATGAATATAAAGATTTCTCTTTCTGCTTGTTTTTCTGTTCACCCCCCCCTTCGACGCGCTCGGGGGCTTGGTTTCAAACCGGATCCCTTACGCTCAGGGGCTTGGCTTTAGGCCTGGCCCTTCACGCTCGGGGGCTTGGCCTTGCCAACCTAAGGGTCATTCGACCTAGGGTTTTTACCTCTCTTTATATAGTGTTCCCCTTACTACAACTTCTTATGCATTTTATAAGTATTCCTAGGTCATGGGGTTGCTTGACCGTGGGTCCATGACCCCCTCCGCACACCGGCCCCACATAAGCCTCCAACGTCGAGCCGTGTGGTCGGTAAGCCGTTCCTCCACTGAGTTGGGTTAGCAGAGGAAAAGGGGTCTCGCAACTTCGCTACCTTCGTGTTCTTATAAGGGGCGTACAAAGTCAAATAAGGGACCATGTTTACTTAACAATATTTTCTCTTTCATTCATTCAAGGTTTATATTACATCAAAAGGGTCCACGACCCATTGTTGCTAACAGCCTGCCTCGTCCTAAGTTGCATTTACAGGTCTATCTTCTTCATAATTTCATCTGCAGCGGCCTGGATATCTTCGCTACCCACCAGCTGCGACAAAGCGACCTCCTCCTTGACCTTCTCAAGGTCGAACGACGGCTCATGGTGCTTCACCGTGGCCAGCGCTGTAGCAGCGGCGAGCTTGCCACTCTCTATCAGCAAGGTCTTTATGCGGCCTTCCGCGTCCTCCAGCCGCGCGACGAGCTCCTGTGGACCGCCCTCGACCTTCAGGGCGAACACGTCCACGAGGTACTCGGTGGCCTCCTTGAGGTCGTCCAGCTCCCTCTCAAGATCTGTAGTCATCTCTTGATGATCAATAAGGGTCTGCATCACCCGGCCAAGGTCGATCTCTAGATCCCTGCGAATGCCAAATTCATATGCAGCTTTACGAGTGAAGTAAGACTCACTGGCGACGACCTCCTTGTGCTTCTCCTTGAGGATCTTCACCTGCTCTTCGGAGTCCTTGAGGTCCTTCTTTAAGGTGGCCTCCCTCTTCTTGGCATCTATAAAAGTCAAGGTCAGGACGGGGTCACCCGCGGCACCGAAACATAAAGACCAAAGGCGTCCTACGACGTACCTGCGGTGGCGACCTTCAGCTCGTCCTCCGCCTTCTTCGCCTTCAGCTTGGCAGCCTCCAGCTCTTGCTTCAAGGCCTCCATCGCCTTGTCCTTCGAGGCCGCCTCGTCCTTAAGGCGCTGTACATCCTTCGCGGCCTCAATCTTGGCCTGGAGCACGGCCTCCCACGTTGCGGTCAGCTCCATGTGAAGCTTGGCACCCTCCGTCAGCAGAGCCGCCATACCCAGCGCCCGCTTGGCAAGGGTCTGCATTCACACGTTACTCAACATCATCATCTCAATGCGCCTAAGCAAATTGAAGGCCTAGCCCCAAAGGGTAACATTGACTCACCATGAGTGTCCTGCCGATCGTCTTCGCCACCTCCGTGATGGTCGCCTGCGCCGTCTTAAAGTCGGCAAGGTCCTTGGCGTCGGTGATGACCTCGTCCTCCCACGGAGTGCCGGTGTAGAGGCACCGATGCTGCTCGTCCTCCTCGCTTCCACCTCCGGTCTCCGCCAACCTCACCTCCGGCAGGCTTGCTTCGGGCAGGTCTTGCTGGCGCAGGCCTTCCTCAGGTTGCGTGCTCCCAGCAGCGACCTTGGTCGCCTCTGTCGGTGTCGTCCCCACGGTCTTAGGGACCTCACTGGTGACGTCCCCGCTCGAGGTTGCCGGCGACTGTCCCACCGGTGCCTTCTCAACCTTCCGCCTGGTGGCCTCCTGACCTGAGGCGTTCTTGCTGCTGCCCGATGCAGGAGGAACCCCCCTGCCTAAGGCGCACAAATTCATCAGCACTAGCGAACTCAACCAAAGGCACAGATGCAGAAAAGCATACAACCAAGCTCCATAACGTACCCACCTTCGGCCTTCAACTTCAATGACATCGGCCTGGGCGGTGCCCGCCTCGGTTTCTTCTGCGACCCTTGGTCGCTCACACCTCCCGCACTTGGCTTTGGCTGTTGCTCGCTCACAGTACCAGGCGTGGTGGCATCTCTTCCCTCAGCCGCTACGTCACCCGAGCCCGTGGCGACGTCGTGCGACCGCGCGTCATCCTGCTCCTCGAAGACGACCTCGACGGTGCTTGTCGTTGCTGTCTCCGATGAAGCAGTGATGTCCTTCCTCTTCCTCTTCTTCTTCTCCGCCTCAATGGTGGCGGAGATGATCTTGACGCCCTTGTGCACCGGGATCTTGCCAGCGACGGACCGAGTCCGCCGGGTTGTTGGTGCAGAGCTCGCCACGAGCGGGTCCTCATCATCACTACCCCCCACCGATGAGTCGGAGAGGTAGTTCTCCAGTAACTCCGGCGGTGAAGCCTGCACATCCTCCGTCGCCTGGACCTTGAAGCTACGCTCGCCCTCGTCTGCGAGGGGAGCCGGGCTCCAGAACAAACCTTCACGACCCTGCAACCGGCGACCTTCATCTCAGAAACAGGGGAATGCAAAAACAACAAAGGAATCAAGGTCGATCAGCGACATACCACGTCGGCGGGCCGCGTGAGGGAGAATGCCTTGGGGCACGTCCGGTTCTGGATCACCCCATTGAAGAGCTCCCTCACCCGTGCCACCATCTCCTGCTTGGAGACCTTGCGCTATTGTACGCGGGTTGGGTCGGTTTGACCCCAGTACTTGTAGGCCGGGTGCACCCGATCCTAGATCGGTTGCACCAGCCTCCGGCTGAAACTGATGGCCACCGCGCCGCCCATCAGCCCTTCTTCCTTCCTCGTCTTGAGGTCCTTCAGCAGCGGCTTGATGGCGTCCATCTCCCGCGACGTGAGCTGGTTGGTCCACTCCGGCACTGGGACCGGCGCAAGCCCCGACCTAGTGGCCAGCACCGGCTTCGGGTTGTCGATGTAGAACCACCCTCTCCTCCAGCCTTGGGTGTTGTCCGGCAGCTCCATGTCGATGTACACCATCTTCATGTGACGGCGTAGCATGAAGCCGACGGCCCCGACGACGCCATTCTTCCATGTCTTTTTCACCTCGAAGAAATACCGCCACAAGTTTTAATATGGCGGTATCCCCAAGTACGCCTCGCACAGGTGGATGAACGAGGATAAAGTGGTGATTGTGTTGGGGACGAGATGCACCAGGTTGATGCGGTAGTAGTGGAGCAGCCCGCGGAAGAAGTCGCCCGCCGGGACTCCGAATCCGCGCTCGACGTGCGTGACGAAGGCGACGGTCTCCCCGGTCCCCTCGGAGGGGAAGGCTTCGCCGACGGCTGGCCTCCAGCCCACTTGCTCCCTAGGCTTCAGCAGCCCGCGCTCCACCAGACTCTTCAGCTGCACCTCCGTCACCGTCGAGTGCTCCCACACCATCTCCGGCGGCGGCGCAAGCTCTGGGGCCATTTCTTCCTCGTCGAAGCCCATTGATCTAGTTCTAAATACTACCAGGGACTTCTGGCACATGCGGCGGTGCTGGCGTGGCGGATCTAGGCATGGCGGTGCCGGTGAACTGTGCGCTAAAAAGCTCTTGGTGTTGGATCGAGAACCCTAGCTGCTGTGGGGAATGGAAGGGAGTGGGGTCCTCGACCCCTCACTCGGCCTTTTATAACCGGGCCACACCACTGCGGTGGACCGTGGCGCTCCAAACGTCCCTTCAGATTCGGCGACATTCACAACAACCCACTGTTACATCGCCCAACGGATACATCGCCTAACGGCTCTTTCGGCCTAACGGCTCCAGGCAGTAACGGCCCGCGCCTGTTGACGGCTGTTAAGTACCACTTTTATGCCGTCAACTTCTGCATAAAATGAATGAAAAGTGATCATCAACACTAGAATAGGGCTTTATACTGACAAGTTCCACAAGTGTTGGTGTTTCTAGCTTTTGTTGCAGGATGCACCGGAATATGTGATAAATGATACAATTGAGAGCAAGTGATCCAATGGCTTATATAGGACATCATCCATAACAACCTCAAATGCCAATTTGGACTGCACCATTGCGACGGGCTCATCGAGACGATCGAAATGGATATATCATTTGTCGACTTCTGAGACCGGATGAAAGAGATATGCACAAGACAAGATCACCATCTTGATATGAGGGCCCGGTGGGACCCACACCAGACCACGTGACGACGTGTTGCCACGTTGGATGCCATGTGTCCATGACACATCACCAATCCAAGGAAACACACCTTCGACCAATCAGGAGCCAGTACGCGGATTCAAGGGCCCACATCCCCACGGAAACAAGCTAAAAACACCGCATACACACCCATACACACCTGAGGACCCACCTGGCAGTCACCTGGACGAAAGGCGGTGGAAACGGACCCACCTGGGGGTCGGCCGAACCCCAGTTCGGCCAAACCCTTCAGAGGTGCTCTCGTCCTCAGCCGACGCGTGGTAGCTCTTCATTGGTTCCTCAAGGCATCCCGGGGTGTTTTGGAGTCGTTTAGCACTCCGAGCAAGTCAACCCCTTACCTATAAATAGAAGGGGAGGGGGTAGGAAATGAGACACACTCCACCCATCCAAGGCTCCTCTCCTAGCTAGTGTTAGAGTAGAGGGAGAGATAGAGAGAGAGAGAGGCATGTGCCTCTACGATGTTGCTGTTCTTCATTTAGACTAAAGTGAGTATTCTTGTATTTTTCTATTTAGACCAAAGTAGCATTCATGCATAGGTGATATGTTCTTGTGTTCTTCGTGTGTTCTTGATTTAGAGGCTTGTGTTCTTCGCGAACACAACCCTTTGATCTTGTGGCACAAGTTCATAGTTCTCATATCCGTTTGTATGTGTGTTCGTCTATTAGAATATAGTGGATATTCCTACATGTTCCATTTAGACCAAAGTGACATTCGTGATTCCTTCTAGTTTATGCTTGGTTGCATGAGTAGTCTTTTTCCTCTGCTAGTGCGTAGATCCTGGGTTTATGCGTTCGTCTGCTGCAAGTCGTTCGTATACGTTGGAAGCATAGTACGGGGTCGAGTACTCTCCTGTATGCCTTTAGTATAAGTTAGTAGTACTTATAGTGAGTGAGATCAGTTCTCTTCCGTTGTCGTAGTTCTATAAGTACAGAGTGCCGTAGTTTGTTGGCTACGGCAGTAACCACAGCGTAGACGTTGTGTCATGCTACCAGTTATCATTCGTTCGGCTTATCCCAAGGTTAGGTAGAGGCAGTCCAGGTGGTGGTGACAGCCCGTCTGGCCCTCGTTGATCCTCCACAGCTGGATATAGTCAGAGCTTCATTCCACATAGATCCACGTGCCGTAGTCGCCTGTTATGTCAGGGCTATCGGTACCCTAAGCCAAGTTCTATCTAGAGATCGACCTTTAATCTCATCTATAGTGCTATCTTTAGGAATCCTCTCTATGCTTGCCTCTTATCTGGGTGTGTCCTTGGACCGACTAGTACGGAGTTAGTGCACACACGTTCCTTTGGATTCGATACCCTTGGAATACTCTGAGGTGAAAGCTACAATGGTATCCGTGCGCTTGCGGATTTATTTCGTGTGACGCTAAAATACCCAACAGCGCCGTACGGGAATCTATGTTCGCTGGCCTTCTGCCTAACGGCCCGGCGTCCATGGACTCGTTATGCCCTCCTTCAAGCCCCTTCCTCATCATTCTCTTTACGGTCTCTTGGCCTCTGGCGACCTCCGGGTCCATTCTAACACCTTCTCAAGGTCGATAGGTACTACCCTTGGTAGGTCGCCTCAGATGTCAATAATGAGTCCACACACTCATTAACAACCTCCGGGTCAAGTAGCACCTCCAAGAGGTCGCTAAAGGTCCTGCCACCTATTACATTACCTTAATGGCTGTACCAACGGCCCCGTGCTTAATGGCTCCACTGCCCGTTGGCGACCTCTTGGTCAAGTAGCACCTCCCCGAGGTCGCTAAGGCCCTGCTGCCTTCTAGGTCGTGTAGACCTAGAGTTTCCAGGTTGACTACCTGCGTTGTGTCACTGCACAACGACCGTGCCGACCCAGGTCGACACGGGTTCCTCGTCTCTACGAAAGGCCTCCCGATTGTTGGCGTGCTATTACAGCCCTGCCGGGCCCTTGGTATCCGTACCATTGCGGCTTGGGCGCCCTTACAACCACCAAAATCATAATACTTCTCATGAAAAACTATATTTATAGCTTCATAAGCTACAAGGAGTTTGGCCCTTGGCCAAATTACAAGATACAAAGATATTAAAGGTCCTGAATTACCTTCCAAAGTGCTTACGACTCAGTCTACACTAATAAGGCTTGTCGCAAGCTTTCTTCTAGCTTCAGGACCTACTCGACGACCTCTCCAGCCACTGTGGAGGCAGCTGCCGCACAGCCACCTCTACTCGCGCACCAACAGGTCTCCTGCAGCACCCAGCATCAAGTCTGAGCTTCACCACAAGATTGCAGAAGGTCTAAGCTTTAACACCAACCTCGCCGGGTGGAGCGCTGCACCCACCTGCATCACCTCCGGCCTGAAAGTGTCAGGGCCGACGATGCAACTGCTGCTTCATACTCCTCCTGGGTTCCTCAGCAGGGCTGGGAGAAGAGGCCAATTGAGTTCTTCGAGCCTCGTAAGCATTCTTCTAGCTCCAAGCATGAACTACATCAACCCTACACTCCGGAGGGTGGACACAAGCCCCTGGCATGGCTATATTACTACATTGGATCATCTTGAATCACCTTTGAAGATTGGTACGGTTTGCTTCAAGCCTTGGGTGCCTATTTACACTCCAGCACCTGTCATTGGGTGTTAATCCGCAAGCCAGCTTGCGTGGTGACCTTATCCGTAAGATCACTGTACCCTCGTGGAGCACGAGGTCACTGTTCGCCCGTGGGAGGCATTGGCACGCTTGTCCCCTACCTGACCACATCCTGGAGCAGCTTTTGTCTTTTGCGGGTGATTGCGACCTGTGCTATGCCTGCAAGCTGTCCCGTGACCATACAGTGCACGCGTGACCCTGGTTGCGTCAGACCTGTTGCCTGCGGCCCTCTGCAAGATTCTGGAGCCCTTGTCCTCTAGCGTCGACACTACAAGAGCATCTGTTTCCTAAGCAGAAGGTCGTAGGTTCGGATTATTTCTCTTCCTCTTCTTTGGAGCATCAAACCGGCCATCTTGGTCGCTTTACTGCTCGGGGGCTACTACACTAGTGCGTCTTCGACGCCCTATTTTCTTCGGGTCGCCTCGACCTAATGGAAGCCTACTTCCATCACATCTCTGCTCAACCTACCCCTGGTAGGCTTGTTGACCTTCCTGAAGGTCGTGGCTGCTACTACAACATTCCTAACTCCGGTCAGGTCGGCGGTTCTGCAAGATCTACACCTCGTCTTCACTTTGACCTCATGGTCCTTTGACCCAGAAGCTCGACGCTCAACTTCGTGCGCACATCGGAGGGGTTTCTTTTCTTTTTTTGATCCCCGTGCACCCTTCACGACCTCGACGGTGCTGTGCCTTGCTATTCTTCGACACAACCTCGCCTCGGCCGCTGCGCCTACACGTCGATCAGGGGCTTGAGAGACATGGGTCCCCACCGGCCAGGGTCCCAGGGGCCCCCGACAGGTGGACCCGACCTTCCAGAAGACCCGCCGACCTTACAAGTGGGCCCAGCGACCTGATCAGGATCCCGGAAGACCTACGAAGCCTTGGCGTGCAAGTCAAGACACGGCGACCTGGCGTGCCGCTGTCTATAGCTCCGGGTATCGTGGGATACTCCTTGTAATCCGGGAGATAAGTCTCCCACAGTTGTAACCGACCCCGACACGAGTCAACCGACCTATGCATGCAAACCCTAGCCCGTCCCCTCATATAAGGCGGCCTAGGGCTCCATGCATAGGGGAACTCAACTCATCCTCGCATAATCCACCATCATACTGGACGTAGGGTTTTACTCTTCGGAGGCCTGAACCAGTCTAAAACCCCTTGTCTCCTTGTTCTTCGCCACCATACTCGCCTAGTTCCGTGTGCATCCCGTGCATAACCACCTACGCTCTTAGGTCCTGATCCTCCATTAGCCTGCAAACCTCTAGGGTAACCTCCTAGCGGATCTGTCCAGGTCTCACCCCCTGACAAAGGTCATCGGCGAGGAGATCAAGAAACTTCTTAGTGCAGGGTTCATTCGAGGAGTTTTCCACCCCGAGTGGCTTGCTAACCTTGTACTTGTAAAGAAGAAGAATAAGAAATGGAGGATGTGTGTTGACTACACGGGCCTTAACAAGGCATGTCCCAAGGACCTGTTCCCTTTGCCTCGCATAGATCAGGTAGTCGATTCAACGGCAGGGCGCGAAACCCTCTGTTTTCTCGATGCATACTCCGGGTACCACCAGATTGCGATGTGCATAGCGGATCAACTCGCGACGTCCTTCATCACTCCGTTTGGCGCTTACTGTTATAACTTGATGCCGTTCTGGCTCAAAAACGTGGGCGCCAGATTCCAAAGATGCATACGACGCGTCTTTGGAGATCTTATAGGACGAATAATCGAGGCGTACATCGATGACATCGTGGTCAAGTCAAAGAAAACAGGCAATCTGGTCCCCGACCTCACGGAAGTGTTTGCGAAGCTGAGAGAACAAAGGTGAAGCTTTATCCCGAGAAATGCATTTTCAGGGTTCCGAGGGGCATGCTCCTCAGCTTTTTCATGTCGGAACGCGGCATTGAGGCTAATCCTGAGAAGATCTCGGCCATCACTAACATGGGACCAATCCAAAATCTGAAAGGCGTACAGCGTGTCACAGGCTGCCTCGCAGCTCTTAGCCGTTTCATCGCCCGACTCGGAGAGCATAGCTTGTCGTTGTACCGCCTGATGAAGAATTCCGACCACTTTACATGGACGCCCGAGGCTCAGGAAGCGCTCGACTCACTCAAGAACCTCCTGAAGAGTCCTCCAGTGCTCACAGCACCGGCGCCAGAAGAACCGATGCTCCTATACGTGGCCGCGACAACCCAAGTGGTGAGCGCTGCGCTGGTGGTCGAACGAGAAGAGCCTGGAAGGTCACTCAAGGTGCAGCGGCCGGTCTACTTCGTAAGCGAGGTACTCTCCGACTCGAAAACCCGCTACTCGCAAATTTAGAAACTAGTATATACTGTCCTAATCACCAAGCGCAAGCTTCGACACTACTTCGACGCGCATCCCATCATGGTGGTGTCCAAGTATCTGCTCGGGGAAGTGATCCAGAACCCCGAGGGTGAGGGAAGGATAGCCAAGTGGGCCCTCAAGTTGATAGGGCAAAATGTAGTATATGCACCACGCAGTGCCATCAAATCGCAAGTATTGGCGGACTTTGTCGCTGAATGGACAGAAATCCAAACTCCGCCGGCACTGATCGAGCACGAGACATGGACAATGTATTTTGATGGCTCCGTCATGAAGGAAGGAGTGGGGGCAGGCCTTGTCTTCATCTCGTCTCTGAGCGTGCGTATGGAGTACATCGTTCGACTGCACTTCCCCACCTCCAACAATGTCGCCGAGTATGAAGCACTCATTGAAGGACCGATTAGGCGAACCAGAGAGGGGGGGAGTGAATGGGAGCCGATAAAAATTCTTCTCGAAGGAGATGAGAACTCCAACAAGACGAACACGGCTTCCAACTCACGTCTCCGACCCAACTACCCAAGTTGGTCAAGACCACGCAGCCACTGGAGTGCTACTGGTCCTAGGAACCAACACTCAACCTTCCTAGCCAAAACTCACCAAAACACACAGCGGAAACTTGCACGGCTTGCTGCCTGTGCTACACCGGTCAGACCGATGGCCTGCGCCGGTCAGACCGGTGACACCGGTCAGACCGGTGGACAGAGCCGGTCAGGCCGGTGGCTACAGCAGCCGCACAGCAAACGTTCCAGGAAGCCTCAGTGAATCCTCTAGGCCCTGGAACAAAAACCACCACGAAACACAACCTGTGAGGAAGAAGAACCCCTCACAAAACCTAGCAAAACAACTCCAAACACGCCAAGAACTGAACAGCAGGACCACAGGACAAAACCACACGGACAAGGCTGTTCCCCGAGACAAAAACCCACCAAGGGCTAGCACCGGTCAGACCGGTCAAAAGCACCGGTCAGACCGGTCGTGCCTGGGTAGCTCGGGATGAACAGCGCCCGCGAGTCAACTCTTCCAAATCCAACTCCCGATCTCCCGATCCGCTCCACGGTTTTGCACAAGACTTTGGGGATAGTAGGAACACCTCATGGGTACTCCATAGCCAAGATTTGGTCCACCAAAACTTGTCAAATCAAGAGGAATCGAAGAAATCCCACCAAGAACACCTCTAACCCTAGAGCCACGAAAACCCCAAAATCGAGCCCCTTTGCTCACGGATTTGAAAGGGGAATCAAAGGGTAAAGAACGACGAAGGGTTCATGCATACATCCCCCACCAAATCCCAAAGAGAAAGGCCTCGAAATCGCTCCAAGAAAATCGCCAAGAAAGGGCTCCGAAAATCACCAAAAAGGAGAAACGGGAAAGACACATCCAAGCCTTGAGGAACCACGCCGAATCATCTATACATACCAAAGAGGTTCATACAAGGTCTAGCTTGCCGCCCGATCATCCTTCCCTCTCACAAGATCTCACCATGAAGCTCTCAAGCTAGTCCTACGAAAATCCTAAGAAAATAGGAAGGAAAATAGGAAAACCAAATGAGCTAGGGTTCCAAGAGATGGCTGCCATCCTCTCACCACTTGGGTTATATGGAGGCAACCGAAAGACTAAAATACCCTTACTAGCTAACTAGGGATACATGCCCCTCGAGGGCGAAATTGGAAGTCTTTGTCTTCGCACCATCGGACGGATGCCCAGCGACCGCAAACTTGCTTAGCCTCGACGCAAGCCTTGCGATCCCGACGCGTGTCCTCCGCTTCGAAGATTCCGAACTGCGTCGTCGCACACCGGTCAGACCGGTGCTCCTCACCGGTCAGACCGGTACCCACCGGTCAGACCGGTCAAACCCACCGGTCAGACCGGTCTGGAGCTGCTGCACCTCCGTCTTCGGTTCTTCGGTCTTGGCTTTGTGGATCAACCAAGGAACCCAGTGGTTTTCTGGTGAACCACCGGAAACCCCGCGAACTCGGTGTAGCCTCCGCCAATCACCACTCATGACTCGGCTCCCACGTAGTCCCGGCTCGACCTTGGTTTTGAGGCTCAACCAAGAAACCGTCCATGACTTCATCTTGCCGTTCTTGCCACCATGCGGCCCGCACTTGACCCCGCTGGCCACCGGGTCCCTTGAACCAAGCCTACTTGTCTTCTCCACACCTGGAGGCCTCACCGGCAACGACCTTTCACGCTTGTTCTTCACCTGCACCTGCACCAGTCAAGCCGCAACCTGCACCTGCAATACTTAGCCAAGAATCAGTTCACACCACGTTGTCAATCACTCATCACACCAGGAAGCGACCATCCACCGGTCCTTGAACCACACCTAGCTCTCACTCATCAACAGCCTTCGAATCGCGATCGAGCTCGGGATCCGCCGTCTCGAGATCCGTGGAGACTCAGAGCTTGTCGTAGATCAAGTCATGAAAGAGAAAAATTGCATTGATCCGAAGATGGCAGCGTATTGTCGGATCGTGCTTGAGCTGGAAGACAAATTCCACGGGCTCGAGCTCCATCACGTGCTGTGCGACTAGAATAAAGCTGCTGATATCCTCGCCAAGACAGCATCGAGCCGCAAACCTGTACCACACAATGTGTTTGCTAGCGACCAGCACGCACCGTCCGTCCGGGTCAATGAAGAACAACCACAAGAGTCAGAGGTGCCGAAAGTCATAGAGATCGATCAACAACCAGAGCCAAACTTAGAAGATCCAGACTGGCGGTTCCCGATCCTCTAGTGGCTAGTCGAGGGAAAGCTGCCTTCCGACCACACAGAGGTGCGCCACATCTCGCGGCGAGCCAAGGCATTCGTCCTCATCGACGGCGAGCTCTACAAGCGAGGCGCGGTAGGCATACTCATGCGCTGCGTCTTGAGGGACCAAGGCAGAGAGCTGCTCCAAGAAATCCACGCCGGGACGTGCGGACATCATGCTGGCCCAAGGACCCTTGTCGGAAAGGCCTTCCGACAAGGTTTCTACTGGCCAACCACAGTGGCCAACTCCAAAGACATCATGCGACACTGCGAAGGTTGTCAGTTCTACGCTCGACAAACCCACCTCTCGGCGCAAGCGCTCCAGACCATCCCCATCACCTGGCCTTTCGCTGTGTGGGGGCTGGGCATGGTCGGGCCGCTCAAGCAAGCGTCCAGGGGCTTCACACACCTACTCGTGGCTGCCGATAAGTTTTCCAAATGGATCGAAGCCCGACCCATAGTGAAGGTCCGCTCCGAGGAAGCCGTGGCATTCTTCACCGACATCATTTATCTCTTCGGGATCCCGAACTCTATCATCACCAACAACAGCACACAGTTCACGGGAAAGAAGTTCCTTAGATTTTGCGACGACAACAATATCCGCGTAGTCTGGGCTGCTGTTTCACACCCGAAGAACAACGGGCAGGTCGAGAGGGCCAATGGCATGGTCCTGCAAGGATTGAAGCCTCGGATCTTCAAACGACTCGAGAAATTTCGGGCAAGATGGGTCACTGAGTTGCCATCCGTCCTCTGGAGCCTGCGCACCACACCTAGTCGAGCCACCGGCTTCATACCGTTCTTTATGGTGCACGGGTCGGAAGCTGTCCTCCCGACGGACATCGACTACGGCAGCCCGAGAGTTCGAGCATACATCGAGGAGGGGAACCAGGTCGCACTCGAAGATGCTATCGACCAGCTTGATGAAGCACTCCTACATTCGGCTCGATACCAGCAAGCTCTGCGATGCTATCATGAGCGCAACGTGCGCAACCGCGAGTTCCTGGTCAGAGACCGAGTACTCCGACGAGTTCAGAGCAACAAGGATCGGCATAAGCTCGCGCCCCCGTGGGAGGGGCCATTCATCGTTGATCAAGTGCTCCGACCAGGGACATTCAAGCTTCGGTATGAGGATGGCAGAGTCATCTCCAACGCATGGAACATAGAACACCTACGCCGTTTTTACCCTAGAGTAACGTTCCTCGTTTTATATTATGATCAATGAATAATGCCATATGCTTTTGTTCACATTTTCATAAGTTCACAAGCTTTCGCGTTGGCATCTTCTCTACATGCATCAACATTTTCTAAGGCTGACCGGCAAGCGTCCCTGTACCCATGCAGAAACACTCACCGCTCGGGGGCTACCCGGGGCACGATGCCCTCCTCTCGTTTTCCCATTTTTTAAAACAAAATTCTCGGACGAACATGTCGTAACCAATCGCACACGCGAATGGTTTTTTGGCGGAACGCCCTATCTTGAGAAAGAAAAAGATGTCGATCTGTGCGCGTCTCGGCGCTGCCGCTCGTTCAAAGCTCCTAGCACCCATGCCCCCACGGCTACGGTGCGAAGACTTGCGAGCGCAGCCCAGGCCCGCAGGTCGCCGTCCGACCTCTTTCAAAAAGTGCTTGGGTAACCGCTCGAGCTCCGGTCCAAAACAACTTTAACAAAAAATGTGCAAGTCACTTTTGAACCTCCCTAAGTGCTCGGGGGCTGCAAACACGTGGCATCACTTTGCGGTTCAGGTTGGTCGAGCTCTCCGACTCATACGCCCCCACGGCTCCAGAGTAAAGTTCGATCGGCCTGAGTTTCTAAGTGCCACTACTCCGTTCCGCAGTCGTCCCCGAGTGCTCAGGGAATGTTTCAGTAGTGACAAGTTTAACCAAAATGAAAACTGTTCGAGGCAATACACATACACGTTTGTCTTGGTTATCTACGATACAAAATGATACATCTAACTAGAAGGCCTGGAGCTGTCTTCGACTTCTGGTATGTCTTTTGGGATCAGGTCCAGGTCCTTCATCGCTGCATCAGCCATGGCGCGGGTGAAGGCGACGCAGTCCTCCTCGAGCTTGTCGTACTCATCATCCGAGTAGCCGGGAGCCCAGCCGCTACTCAACGTCTTGCGGTCCAACCCCTTGTAGTGCGAGTCGAACAAGGCAAGAACCCGGTGCACCACCTTCCGAGCCGTCGCCAGCTCTCGCTCCTTGACTGTGCCCGGGAGAAGCGCCACCCGATCCCCAAGCACCTGGGGAGGCATCTAGACGGATGGAATGCCAAGATCCGTTCGACAAACCGGCCGAATTTGGCGCGGTCCATGAGGTCCTTCTGGCGTGTCGCCTCCGCCTCGCGCTGAGCCTTACTGGACTCCTCGAGCTCAGCCTTGACCTCTGAAGAGGGAAAATGAGCCGGAGGTTAGTTGTGAGGAGCACAAGCAAAAGAAGGGAAGGACAAGGCTAAAGGATCGTACTCGAGAGCTGGTCCGACAAGTTCTTGGCCACCCCAGTCATCTCGTGGATCTTGAGCTCAGCGGCGGTGACCTTGCCCGCTTCCTCCACGAGCCTCGTGGCCAATGCGGCGCGAGCCACGCGAAGCCCTGCCGACACGAGAAGACAAGTCAACATCGCTGACAAGCAACATGAAGAAAAAAGCACTGCGGAAGCTGAAAGTGCTCGGTTGCTCACCTTGAAGGTCTTGCTCCAGTTTGGTAGTGCCGTCGCGGAGCCGGGTCCCCTCGTCGGTGGCTTCCAGCAGCTTGGTGGCGAGGTCAGCCACCTGCTTGTTGGCCTTGTTGAGGTCCACCCCGGCGAGGACCGGGTCCTGCTCCAGCTCGACCACCCTCTTCTCGAGCACTACCTTCTCCTGGGTGGCGGCCTGGGAAGCGGCTTCAGCGGCAGTTGCTGCAGTGGTAGCAGCCTGAGCAGCCTCAGCGGCGGTGCGTAGCTCCGTGGCTGTTGCCTCCGCTCGGGTAAGCTTCGCCTCAAGGGCTGTCCTCTCCGTCACGGCGGCGTCTGCGGCTGTCCGCGCAGCTACTGCACGGTCCTCCGCGGACTTTACCGTGGCTTTGAGCGTGGTCCTTGTCGACGCTTTGTTCGCCACTGCCCCTGTAGCAACCTGTCAGGCGACCGCCAACTGCATTTCCAGCAGGAATTTCTCAGCCTGGAGCTCCTTGATGGTGCACGCCTTTTTGGCGCCGCAGTTTGCGAGCACCTGTTCTGAGTAGAATATTATCTACGGTGATGTCTGCAAAGACAAAGAAACAAGACCAAGATTGGGCTCCGCAAACTCACCATTGTGGCGGGAAGGACAAGCTCATCGAACGCTCGTTCTGCCCACCTTAAGCCCCGTTCGAGGCGGTGACGGGCTGCGGCCTCTTCGTCCTTGTCATCGTGCGGCTCGGCCTCACGGGTCCCGGTCCATGAGGAGCGCACGAGGTCGAGGATGTGCTCTCCCCCCCCTCCGGCGGTGCCATCAGCAACCCCGCGGCTGAGAAGGGGCAAGCTCCCGAGCTCTCCCCAACTTCCCGGATCGTATCCGGGGAGACGCTGCCCGCCACATCTTAGAGAGCGGCAGGCACCTGCGGGTCTGGGCAGGGCGAGTTCGCGACCAGCACCAGCTCCGCGTCAGGAACGGTGGGCTGGAGCGATGGCTCCACCGATGTACTCGCGGCAGGCGCCACCACGCTCGCAGGAGGTGCCGCCGCACTCGCGGTGGACGTTGGGGGCACGACGGCATCTGGCTCCGCCTCCGCCGTCTCGGTTGTGGGCCCCTCGGGCTATGTTACACGGATACTCCAAGAAGGGTGACGTATCCGTATCTGATACTCGTCGGATACGCCGATACGGATACTCAGATACACCATTTTAGTACATTTTCTTTTGAGAAAATGTGTATCCATGTGTCCGATACGTATTGTATCGGATACCCGTACCCGTACTCGTGTAACATAGCCCTCGGGGTTGGCCCCGACCATCTCGACCGAGGCCGCCACCGCGGAGGCGGATGGCACGGACGCCTCGGCCGCAGGCTCCTCCGGCCCCGACAGGCACCGTTCCAGCTCGGCCTCGAAGGCGGCAATGTCGCCGCCCGAGAGGTTGGGCCTTTCAAGGTCAGCGGCCTCCTGGGGCTGGACGGACGCCTCGGGAGCCGTCGACGCGCCGGCATCGCGATCGACGGTGGGCGCCGCCGGGGGCTCGACCTCCTCGGGGGTTGTTTGCCCCCCAACCACTCCACCAACTTCCGACGCCGGTGAAGGCGCCGCCGCCTCGGGGACCTTGACCGCCTCGGCGGCCCCGCTCTCGGCCTGCGCCGTTACCGACACGGGTGGAGGGGTCGTCGGGCGGGGCTCGGATGGAGGATCACACGTGGCCAGGACCACACATTTCTGCGGCGCGATGCTGGCGCGTTGGTGTCGGTGCGGATGGCACGAAAAAGCAAATTGAAAGGCGAACGAAGGACAGCAAGAACGAAACAACAAGATGTTACGAGATAGTACGTACGTGGAGGAAGTGATGCGGGCCCACTTGATGGGCCTAGCAGCCACGCCCGACTGAGTGGCTGACCTCTGGTCACACGATGACTCGAGGGCTGACATCTTGCCCACCGCCGCGTCGGAGGATGGTCTCCGACCTCCACCTGGGGTGAGGGGGACCTGCACGGACGAGGCTCCATCGCCCCGGATGACCAAGGATTGAAGGCGCCGCGGGGGTATGCTCGTGTTTCCCTCCTGCGGTGCACTCGAGGAAGACGTCGGTGGTGTCAATCTCGCCTTGGACGGCGACCGCCTCTTCGGGGAGTGCAACTCCCGCCGTGTTGTGTCGCCGGAAGAGCGGTGGGAGGACGAATCGCGGACCGCCGGTCGCCTGGACGGGTCATCCCGCCGCGCAGAATCCCTCCTCTCCCTTGGAGGTTGATGGCTGACGGGGCCCGCTCGGGAGCGGGTCACCCTCTGGTCCTCTTGGGCGGGGTGGAGGTTCAGGTGCAAGCTGGAGCTCGACCCCCGCTCGTGGACGGTCGGCTCTGGCCGCCGTCTCGAGCTGGCCGCCGTGGTTTGCTGATGAGGAGGGGGCGACGCAGACAGCGTCGACAGAGCGCTCCAGTCAACGCTAGTGCTCCTCTCGTCACCGGACCACGGCGGCGACGGCGAGGGGTCCTCGTCTGAGGAGACGGCAATCTCCTTCAGCTTCCGGCGCTTGGCGCGGCGGTCGTTCTGCTCGCGCTTCGCGATCTCCTCTTTCTTGTGCTTGGCCTTGCGGTCGGCCCTCCTCTTCTCCGGGCGGCGTTGGAGCGATTCCGTATCGCATCTTGGGGGAGAGGAGGCTTCGCGAGGATAGGGTCTGCGGGCTTCAGCTAAGAACAAGAACAAGGAAAGGAATCATTACGATGTCCAAGAGCTACGAGAAGACACTATCAACGAAGACTCCAAAACTAGTCGGAAGGCTAGTCGGAAAGGGGGGAAACTTACATGTTTTTTGGTCCCCTCGTGGGGAAGCATGGGCAGAAGTCGGGATGGTGGCCACGAGTACAACGCCTTCCCGATGGCCAGCCCCACGCGGCGCTGGATCTCATCCAATGAGGGCGGCTCGGGCGCTGTCACGGTTTTCTTCGAAGGGCGCCCTGTTGGGCGTCATCTGGCAGATGCGCAGGGGCACCACTGGAGCGGGACGATCCCCAACGCGTGGTACTGTCCGATGACGGCCGCCAAATCAACCCCGACATTACGGAGTCGGGTCAGGACCGCCCAACAATCCTTGAGCAGCTTCGTCTGCTCCGCCTCCGGGGGCCCGTGGCTCGAACTCTTCGCCGCCTCAGCGATTGGGACGCCGGTGTACTCCGGCAGCGGGTGCTCGGGGTCGTTCTTGAGGTAGAACCAACCCTTGTGCCAACCGCTGTTGGAGGTCAGCGAGAAGGGGATGTACTCCTCCCCCCTACCCTGCTTCATCTGGAGGTTGGCGCATCTGATTGTCGACGGGGTCCTGCTGTCCTTCAAGCAGGCGAACTTGAAGAAGTACCAGAAGAGGTGCCAGTGGGCTCCCACTCCCAGGTACCCCTCGCACAGTGCCTCAAACGCCGCCATCTGTTGGATGCTGTTCGGGTTGAGGTGCTGGAGCTGAAGCCCGTACTCCTAGAGCACCGCGCGGATGAACCGCCCGGCGGGGACGGAAAAGCTGCGCTTGTGGAACGCCACGAACGAGACGACGTAGCCCGGTGGTGGACGCGAGACGGACTCATCCTCCGGCACCCTCCACTCCTCAGCAACGGTGGGCCCCGGCAGCTGCCCGGCGGCGACGAGGCGGTGGAGAGTCGCGCGGGTGACATTGGAACGGGTCCAGTTCGACATGGCGTCATCAAGCTCCGGGACGCGGTGCGGGTGGAAGAAGCGGCGGCGGCGCAACAGATACGAAGAGCAGAGGAGCGGGCGACGCTGGCTATAACGAAGATTGGGGGAGCAAATGGTTTGAAACTCTACCGGCGCACAGTTAATAAGGAGCAGACGTGGGCGCCGGCCTTAAATCTTGGCCCCACCGCGCCGAAAGGCCGCCCACCCAGAGGGCGCGCCCCCCGGGTAACTGGCGCACGCCTGCGTGACAGTTCGACACCCGGTGGGCCCGCGAGTTTGAACCAACTGCGCGTTGTCCCCTCAACCCGTTATATCAGCCACGTCAGCCACGAGCACCACGACGGGCATGACCGCCGATGCGGCCACGACCGCCTTGACCGAAGATTTCGAAACAGCAACAACATTTCAAGATTAAGACCCCACAAGCGAGTCTACAACTCCCTAGTGGGCTCGGGGGCTACATCCGGCGGATGCGCTCGCGCGCACCCACCGAGGAAATCAAAAGGGAAAACTACCACGACAATTCTTCGTCTCTGAACCTGTGAGCGAGTCCTTGACTCCCACCCCAGGTTCGGGGGCTACTAACGAGGGTCTGGATTAGGCCCCCCTAAGCGACAAGATAGTCACCCTTGGGACGGAGTCTTCTGACACCATTGACAGCGTCAAGGCTAAGATCCAGGGTAAGGAGGCATGCAGATCTTCGTCAAGACCCTCATCGACAAGACACCTCATCTCCGACTAGTAGGCGGTTCGCACGACAACTTTCCGCCTCGCACGACAACTTTCCGCCTCGCACGAGTACTTTCCGCCTCGCCTCCGACTACTCGTTCGCACGAGTAGTTTCCGTCTCCGACTAAGGCGGGGCCCACACATGGAGGTTGGAGCGCGGGATCAGGGGCCCCACACGAACGTGGCGCTGCCCCAACGCTCGAACTTCCCCGCGACGACACGCAAGGCTCCGGTTCTCCACGCCATGCAAACACCCCAGCTGGCAGGACGCGTGGGCGGCTGGTTCTGACAGGAGCCGTAACACCGCACTGTGCGCCCGCGCGGCCTCCAACATGCCGTCCCGTCCAACCTCTGCGGCACGCCACCCCGTCAGAGCAGGTACTCAATGACCATCTACGGGCGGCACCTACCTACACTTAGGCCGTAACGTGGCGGGCCTAATCAACTCTCAAGAGAGCTGAGTCATCTAAGGAAGAGCTCGAAGAAGGCGCCAAGTACTCGGAATATACAGTGCCGCCCGCACACGCGGCAATCGCCAACACCACTACAGCTCAGCGCCCTTCAAGGCTTCCTGCCAGACATCGACATGGGAAAAGACCTCCCAACACCGTAGCTCTATAGCACGTATTTGTATCCCCTTTTTGCTCCTCACCCTTGCGTCTATAAATGGGGGAGGAGGGCAACCGTTTTAAGGTATGGTCGTTGGTTGGTTGGTGGTTGGTTGTTCGTTCAACACCCGGTCACCATACACACACCATACACACGTAGCTTGAGCTACACCCACAGGGACTTGGGTTCCGACACCCTCTCCCGACTAGTTTGTAACCCCTACTACAGACTTCCCTGGCACAAGAACGTGATCGCTCGAAACTGGACGTAGGGTATTACTCTTAGGAGGCCCGAACCAGTATAAACCCTCGTGTCTACTATGCCAACCATCCGGGTCTGACACACGATCCGATACAAATCTACTGCCGGCGGTAGAGAACCCCGACACGCCGTTTCAAATGACGGCATATGTATAATGTTGCAAAACATTGGAAGAGATATATACTTTTTAAATTCGTAAAAAAATAAATATAAAAATGAAAAATTCAGCAAAGTATGTAGTCACTAGTTAGGAAAGCCCGCTGATCTCATGGGCCATCACATCTGTTGCGCAAGGCCCAGCCATCCTACCTAGTAGGCCCTTCATTGAAATTCAAACGGCCCACAATTCAGAATAAACAGCTGATTAACAACATGGAGGTCGGAAAAAGAAAAGGGAAATCCAAACCCTAAACCCCGCCGCCGCTTCCACCCGTCTCCCGCCGTCGAGGAGCAAAGGAGGCGGCGATGGCGAAGAAGCTCGGGAAGAAGGCGCGCAAGTTCGCGCGCAAGAACCTGCAGTCCACGGCCAAGCGCAACCGCAAGATCCGGAACCAGTTCAACCACCGCCGCCCTCGCAGAGGTGAGCTCCTCCCGTCGTTCCGCCCGACCAACTTCTCCGCCTCCGCCTGCTCGCTTGCCTGTGCGAGGGGTCTGATTGAGAGCTTGCTCGGGCCGTTTTTCAGGTGGGAGCGGCGCCCGGGAGGATGGAGACGAGGATGTGCCTCAACGGGTCGACGATGCCTCTACCATGTAATTCATCAGCATCTTCTTCTCTTACCATGCTCTATGTAACTTGGCTTGTTCAAATGCTCTATGTAATCTGGCTTGTTCAAATGCTCTGCTGTAATAGTCCATGCTCCAGTGCGAGTAGTTTTGCTTGATACATCCACCTTATGTGAAGGTTTGAATTGACTAGTTTAGTTAGTCTCTTTGCATAACTAGGTTGATTTTTTCTCTAACCTCTTCTGCAACTCTGGACAGCTGCTGAAGTGCCGAGCTGCAGCAACCATAGTACTAACAATTTTTAATGTTGAGGCTCATGGGGTCTGCCCTGATTTTACTATAGCTTATAGGTTATAGACATATAGTCATCTGAAAATGACTTAGTTTGCCAATAATTAGGAGAATGTCTTGCGTCAGCATTCTTCAGACACATTCTTTCCTTTGGTTAACTAAGCTCAAAATGCCTTATCCTGTAGGGCCACCAATGATGCTGCTGATGCTTTGATCAGTGACCTTGAGTTACCAGAGGATGACATTGAAATAGACGCAGATCTATCTGACAGTGATGGCTATCTTTCAGAGGTATGTCTGTTTATCCTGTAGGCAGGCTTGTTATTCACAACCAAGCCCACTCATTATGTGTATTTACCCTTTTTGGCATCTTCCCACTGCAACAGCACCTAATCTTAAATTGTTTGGGCTATTTTGAAGAGTTTATGAATACCATTTATCATTTCTGGGCTGTTACATGCTTTTATAGCCGGTTGCTTGATTCATGATATGCAGGACCCTGGGTGTCCGTACTATTCTGATGATGAGGATGGTGATGATGTCAAAGGTTAGTGTGTGCTGTAATAACACTTATTGAGCTCCTGTGGTGGCAGAGTGCTAATTTTTAAATATCTCAACATTTTATGCAGATTGTATCATGCAAGATGGTTTGGACAAACAGAACAATGATATGAATCTGGATATCAAACAACAAAAGAAAAAGCTGAAGAAGTTGCTGGATAAGGTTAAACATCTTGATCTGAATCTGCTCATTTAAATTATCTGCATTCACTTACGATTTCAGCCTTTTTGATTTAGGATACCTGTCTCCTTGTGGCAAATCAATAGTCTTTTTTTCATCATATAAAACAGTTTACAACTTGAAGCAGGTGACATATTTGTATTTCGTTCTTGTCAGTCGTCACACATATATTTTCAGCGCACCAACCCATCACCATATAAGTGATAGCGGGGGCTGGAACAAAAATGTGGGGGAAGAATTTTTTTTGGCAGAGTTTCTGTAGGCTGTAGCTAATAGTTATTTGTACCATGGTCTTTAATACAACCATTCTGCCCAGGTTATTAGGTAAGCTAATTGTTAGATTAGACAAGTTCTACCTGGAACTTCCAGTCCTATTTATTTAGTAAACTAGTAATTGAAGTAAACAAATTACATAGTTTCTCTACCCTTATTTTCAGTTGGTAGGGAATTTGTACTAATTCCAGTGCGTTTTCATGTCACAACTTGCTGTACATGTTTTAAACTACCTGATACAGCCAAAAGGAAGTAAATAAAAAAAAGTCACTGCCATGTCAAATGTATTTCTAGGCTTGTGATGCACATTTCTTTTAGTGATTTCAATGTGAATTTTAAGTGATCATCTTGTTTGTAGGACCCTCAGTTTGCAAACTTCCTTGAAAAATGGCAAGCAGAGTTGAAGAGCTACAGAAGTAAAGAAGTAAGTATTATAGCTGCTTCCTTTAGCTGCACTAAAATGCAGATACACTTTTTGCACTTTTCTGTTTACATTGTTCTTTCTAGACACGAACTACGACTCATTTTCAATCTCCAATAGGACTCTGATGGAGAAGATGGGATGGATGCTATGGATGATGATGACTCTAATGATGGAAATTACCGAAATGCTAAGATCCTTACTAGCAAGACTATAAGTGAATGGTGCCAGTTAGTGTCAAAGGAACCTAAATCACCTGCCCTACGTAATCTGCTAAATGCTTTTCGGGATGCTTGTCGATATGGTGTTCATTCCGATAGCTCCTCAATGCAGAGATTTCAAAATACCAGAGTGTTTTATCAGATAATAACATTTGTCCTTTCAGTGTCAGACAACATTTTTCGTGCTCTTTTGGAAATTCCGGATGATGCCAACAAAGGCATGATTATGAATCTGAAAAATTCAAAAAAATGGCAAACTGTTGATCCTCTCTTAAAGTGCTACTTACGGAATTCTCTTAATCTGCTTAGTCAACTTACTGATAACAAATTACTTGCCTTTGTTTTGACTCGGCTGAGAGCATCCTCAGTTCTTTTTTCTGCATATCCATCAACGTCAAGTACGCTTCTCAAGGTAGTGTTGTCTTTTGATGATGTTGCTTGTTGAGATTGTGATCTAATTTTGAATGTTCATTTGTTATTGAAGGAAATTCATGTATAAAAGCTAGTTGATCCAATTGTATTTTTTTATGAAAGTGAATTCCTGTCGTGAAAGTTAAGCTAGTCGAGCCAACCATGTGTAATGATTTGTGGGAATTAAATTATATTTGCTAGGTAATATGTTTATTTTAGACTTGCAATAGATTAGTGATAATCACTTTATTTATTGCAATGGAGGTATTGAGACTTGCAATAGATTAGTGATAATCACTTTATGAAAATTGTAAATTTGTGATTGTATAATGGCAATAGGCTTGAAATTCATTACATATGTTTCTTAATCATCTGTTCCTGTTATATGTTAAGGTGTGTTACTTTATAAGTCTGGTCCTTTGGCTAGAGCTGGACCTTATTTTATGAGATTATAATTGTATGATGGTAATAGGGATCCTTGGCATCTAATCATCTGTTTCTTATTAGATAATTGCTCAGCTCTTTGCTTCTCAGCAGGTAGAGATAGAGCTCCTGTATGACCAGTGCCTGCTGTATAGGAGAGCAGTGCTATGATTAGAGTAGAAGGGCAGTATGCCCTGTCTTGTATGGTACTAGTAGCAGGTACCAGGTAGTGTAGTAGATAATTACTCATTTCTTTGACATTTTACTCTACAAAGTAGATGAGCAGCTGCAGCTGCAGCTCCAGCTCCAATTAGTTCAGCAGCACCAAAGTTTCAGAGTGTGTATTGTTTGTGTGTGTGTGTGTGCTGTGCTCTTCTCACCTTCTTCCACCTCCAAGGCTCCAACTGATGAGTGTGTGTGAGTTGTGAGTGAGGGACTGACCTTGGCCATTGCCAACATTTCTGGTACATGGTTTGATTGATCTTTAGAAGGAATATTGTTTCAAAATCATTATTTGGTTATTATTTATATATTTATTTTTTGATAGCTCTTGAAGAACATACTACATTGTTTGGTATTGTGGCAGTTTTTAGATAGTAGCTGGTTGTTCTTGAATTCTTCATGCTTAGAGGTCGAAAATCCACATATGGAATATTAGCTTCATTTTCTTGTTTGTTAATTTATTACCCCCTTTTTTGCTGTGATTTAACTTGTAATGTTCTGCAAACACTGCAGAATTTATTTCGCTTGTGGGCAAGTGGTGATCAGAGCTTGTCTCTGTCTGCATTTCTTATGATCCGAGAAGTAGCGTCACTGTTACCCGATTGTTTGGATCTCTGCTTAACTAAAGCCTACAATACATACCTTGCCAGTACCAAGCTTGTGAATGACAAAAATACAAAGCATATTGATTTTCTGATGAACTGTCTGGTAGATCTGTATTCCCTGGATGTTCAGAACTCATGTGAGAGGGCAGTAACCTCTGTGGGGCAACTGAATGCTATCCTTAGACAGGCTTCTAAAACAAAGGAAAAGGTATTTATATCTGGACATGTATCTGCATTGTGTAACTCTATACCAGGGGTATGAAGTTCTTATTGCATCATTCCCATGCTGAGTCTCGGGACCTTATTATGTATATCTACATCCTTTCCAGGCAGAATCTTGGTGCTTTCTTGAATTCTTGGGTCCTTTTTAAGTATTGTGGATTTGGCTAGGTCCCATGCATCCAACAGATCCCAGAGATGTGTCTGGATGCTAGTTATAACAGTACAGTTTCTGAAGTATTAAGCGAACACTGATTCTTCCAGTTCGGCTAGCTCTTATTCTTTATTCTTTCCTGTCTGGAGAGGTTAAATACGATTTTTATAGTTTGATGCACAAAATGATGGGGTGAGTTCCCAAGTACCAACATTTCATTATGTTGTCGTGGCACAACTTTTTGGCTGTTGAAAGTCTGTAACATGTCAATAGCATTTTCTCCCTAAACCTATCTAAAGATCAGTTGTGGGTAGTACAAGAAGACCCGTGTTTTGCACCGGCCCAAAAGAACAAAAAGGAATTTCTGCTTGTGCTTGTTGAGGTTTAGCCTCGTGATGTTGTCTTCTATATGTTCTGTTGGTAATTTTACATGAACAATTGTGTCCTTCTGGCTGCAGGAAGACATGAGGAAGATAGATAACTGGCAATATATCAATTGTGTGAACCTATGGGTTCGGTTTCTGTGTTGTAACTACAAGGATTACAATCTCCATCCATTATTTTCTCAAGTGCTTCAAGTATTAAGAGGAGTGGCTCACTTATTCCCAGGCGCACGGTACTTACCGTTAAGACTGAAGCTTGGGCAGATGCTGAATGATCTTTCCACTTGCAGTCAGATGTTCTTTCCCATTCCATCATTGCTATTTGACTGCCTAGAATTTAGAGAGATCTCTCAGAAAGAACAAACACAAAAAACAAAGGTCAACCTATCATCGCTGTTGAAGGTATGCCACTTGTAGGAATAATCTGGATGATAACAAGTAGAAATTTTTATATTCTGTTGTGTATGTTTGGAAATCACAAAAATGACAGATTACTACTGTATGAAGTAGCCTATGCAAAGGTTTTCTATGTGTTATGACTTACAACTGCATTGATATGATGAAGTTTGTTTATCTTGAGAATGGTTTAGATTAACTACTGTTTCTTTGCATAGGTGCCAAAGAATCTGCTGAAATCTAGAGATTTCCAAGAGAAGTGTGTTCTTTCAGCAATCCAGGTTCTATCAGCACATTTTGCCCAATGGAGCTACCATGTATCTTTCCCAGAAGTAGCCACCATTCCTCTTATACTCTTGAAAAGACTACATGAGCAGACAACAATTGAATCACTTCACCGTCCTATTAAACGACTGATAGATCAGGTGAGTATGTGCATTCTAAAGTTCTTTTGAACTTCACATTGTTACTCTGCAATGACCGCTAAACATTTCATGGGAATATCAAAAAAATTATCAAGACCTGGATGTAAATACGTTTGACTAAGCCTGCTGTCTGGCTATTTTAATCTGACTTGGCGGAAGAAAAGTGGATCAAGTGAATTGCACATGATTCTTCTGCTTCTGTTTCATCTGATGGTTGCTTTAAATCCTGAAATTGTAGGTAAACGAGAACAAGGAATTTATTGAAAGGAAAAGAGAGGTGGTATCCTTTTCACCCAATGACAAAGCATCAGTTGATAGCTTTCTTCAGGTAGGATTTGCCTAGTTAGTGCAACGTTCTTCCTTGTACCTAATTGCTTCACATGGACCATTTTTCCTGCTGAGCAAGGTTGCTGAAAACCTTCCCTTTGAATGCAGGAGAAGAGCAGTGGAAATGCTTCGTTTACGCAATTCTATGCATCCATAGTGGAAAACTGTCAACCAAAAGGTAAGATTGTAAAATCCATGCCTGAGAAACAACAACACACACTTGCGGCCTCTAATTTAGATTTAAATCTTACCTGGTTGCAGGGAGAAAGAAATAATGCGCCAACGGAATAGGCAGCCATTAGAGCCTTAGAGAGTTAGAGGCATCTGGAAACTGGGAAATATCGCTTTAATGTGGAATATGCATTATGTAACATGAACTGATGCTGCTACTCAGTTATTCAGATTGGGCGACTAGAATTATGCGGTCAGCAATTTTGTGTCAATTGTACACTAGTGTTGGTTTGATTGTACACTACTCAGTAATGAAAAAGTTTGCTGCTCCTTGTTGAGTTTCTCAAATGGGATGGGGACAGGTCGATTTGGTATTTTATTTGCCCTAGCCGTGTGTACGTGCCTCTTTTCTGGGCCGTTTTCTGGGCCTACCTGGTGTTTGGGCCGATCAACGGAAAAGGCCAGCCCAGTAGGCATCGTAACAGCGGATGGAAATTAAAAATTTTGAATCAGGAACCGCTCCCGCCGCAGGCCGCCAGCGTCGAGCAAGCAAAGCTCCCGCCCCTGTTTGTGCAGGTCGCAAAGCTAATTTCGTAATTTGTCTGTAAACAAACTTGCTCAGCCAGCAGTGCTCTTGTTTGTTGATGGCATATTAGTTCAACTAGGTGATAATCCGCACATTACTATAAGAATTTCTACAAAATTTAAAGATGAGATTTGAAAGTAGAAACATTAAGATGATTATGTTGCAATATTCTTTTGCAAATAACATTATACATGAAAACACATTCATTTTATTGAGAGAACGGCTTGGGAATTTTGTAGCATGGTACTCGCAAAGACTAATACATTGCATGCATGAATGCTATTGGCCGCATAAAATTGGCAGAAGACATAAATTGATGATTTTAGTGGATGACGTGAACAAATTGCATGTTGAAAGAAGAACTTTAGTGGGGTGCATCTATATTTGTTCAATATATCTTCCTCTTATTGAAACACATGGTAAGACACATTGGGGGGGGGGGGGCACATGCACATTTTGCAATTGGATATCATCTAGGTTCGAAATCTGTTACTGTCAACTTATTTGACGAAGGATCTTGTGTGGAGCATTCAGGCCGCTCATTAATACAAAGATTGACGTTAGTATCCTTAACACCATGAATCCTATAAATCAACGTTGGTTTCAAAGAGCTGACATTGTAGGTGTTGATTCTCCGTACAGCCAGATTATCACGTTGGACATTGATGGTTTATCCCTCTAATTAACTTGAGTACATAAGAGCACAATTTGTAGAGACTCGAGGATATTATCTTCAAAGAAGAGATGATATGCAGCAATGGATGCTATACATGTATTATTGTCCTATGAATCCAATTCTATGACGACTATGCAAAGCAATTATGCGTCAGGACTTAGAATTAACATATCACACATTCAGGCTGAAAATTACCAAAATCATTTACCAGCTTTATTCGGAAGAAGACTATCATTGCTTCTACGCCCATTTAGTATCTCCAGAATTATCTTTATAGATAGATAGATTCCTCGGTCCATTTTGAATTTCGGGACCAATTTTAAATGTTCTCGTCTTCTCGATTTCCTTTAAAGCATGTTCCCAAGGCCTGGCATGTTTTTATATAAGAAAAACTTGCTTTGGATTAATATATATTCATGAATCATATTAGGACAATCAAGAAGATTTGCCTTAGGATAATATGTCCATGAATCCTAATAGGCCGGCCTCTACCAGTATGTTACTTGGTTTTAAGTCTCTGTGGATAATTCTCAAATTTCAGTCCTTATGTACATATACTAAATGCTGTGCAATACTGCAAATATCTTTTATAGCATGTGCTCCAAGCAATGGTGGACTTGAAGACATATCCAGAAGTTTCAAGCTGCACGAGGAGGGGGCATGGACACCCTTTGCCAAGTTTATTTCATTCTACAAAACTTCCTGAGAGATGGTAACTTTACTTAAAGTACCACAAGTAAAAATGTCAATAAGTGGGCACTACATGACAAAAAACTTAACAAAACATATTTGAGGCAGGAAAGAATATAACAGGTTCCTAGTGAATGATGGGGACATGGCGTAAATTGAAATTAAATAATGTAGTTATCAAGTGTAGAAAAAAACTATTTTTTTGAAAGGTAATTGTAGGGGAGGACCCCACAACGAAATGGTGTAGCGCATAGGATTTGAACTCTGGGTGGGAGCCCCCAGCCAGTGGCCTTTACCACTCCAACTGTGAGCCCCTTGACTAGAAAAAAAACTATTCAGTTGACTAAAGTTGTAACAGTGTGAGAAACTCGTATGTTTACTGCAATGGTATCTTACTTGACAATGTTTTCTCTCATGTTGATCTCTTGCACCGCGAAGCTAATTACAAAAGGTACTGAAAACATAATTTCTAGAATTCCATAGCCTACACCTTTTTGTCTGCACATATGATAATTAAGAATTTATTGAAATAGTGAGCAACAAAATATTCATATAATCAATGGTCTAAATGAAAAGTACTAGTTTTGTGTTGTACGCCCCCCTCCCAGTAGTGTTTACCACTACTTGTGGTGGTGGCACAATAACCGGACTTCCTAAATACGTCAGATTTATTGTTGGGATCTCAATAGTCAAAGTACTTGTATCAGGTGCCAACATTGGACTACCTTTGTAATTTTTATGCACACTAAAGACAATAGTGCACCCAGTGGCGTAGCTAGAGGTTTTATTTACCAAGGTGAACAAAACAAAATTGAGAGATGGTGGAATTTGGTTCGTGATTGTGTTTGTCGGTTCAATTACCAAGCAGGCATGCAACTCTATGATAGAAGGGCTCTATAGGTAGGTGGGGTGGGAGGGGGAGGGGGGCTCCCCTCCCAGCTCCCATGCTAGATCACTCTTATGAGCTTCACAAGTGTTATGGTTATCATTGATACGAATGCTCTTCACCTTTGCTCTCACATTAAGAGTGGTGACGGGTGAGATGAGATCATTTACCAGAGCTGCACAAAGATCGTAGTGCAGCGCGTCGGCTCCAACATACGCGCACCACATAGCCTCTCTAGCTATCGACATCTTCTCGTGACAATGACCAATGGAATGTTGATTTTTCCCAATGTGATGCTCATGACACAATCTACTAAACGGTTGACATAGACTTTTCTCATCACCGAGGACACCACCTAAAATGGACCTAACCCAATAGAGAGCCAGCTAATCCACTCTAGTCTAAGAAAGAACATCGTCCTCTGGGCACCTCACGTGGAACGAATAGTGGGTTCTACTGGGTTCATTCCTCTTGGTGGGACAGCAGAGGCTTGAGAACTAATTAAGACTACTATATATTGGAGATATAGCTATCTAAGACCATCTTCAGTAGACTACTCATATCCACCTCTAATACCAAAAAATTATTTTTTATTGAGAACTCCAGCAGACTACCAATCCGATCTCCAATACTATTTTTTTGAGCAATTGACTATAAATCACCTCCTTCCCCCTTCATATAGGGGAATGCAAGCCTCTCCTATCGGCTGACGTGTGGTCCTATGAGGTATTGAAGATTTGTTTTGGTACTCTGTTGCAACGGTGATTACCAAAAATGCAAAAGTAACTATTGAAGATGGAGAGAATATGTTTAATCTGCTGGAGATGCTCTAACACGTGAGGATCCAACACCGGTTGTCAATAGTAGGCTTAAGATTTGATGGGATCCAAAGAGGGGTTAGTGTTGTGGCCCCAACGCCTTTTTTTAGTGGTTTTGGACCCCACATGTTCATTCCTACTTCCTCTGACGGCAATATTAGGTTGCCGTAGTAGTGAGCTATATATTTCGAAATCAGAGACGCTATTTGTTGGACGTCCAGTTAACAACGGAGGTGCAATACAATTCGTAAGTAAAGCTAATGCAATGCAGGTGACGTCCGACCCAAACAGACGTCGGCCAGTTCCCTCTCCTCCTAGACTCCATCGGGGAAAGGGAAACGAGCCAAGATCCCTCCTGTCCATCTCCATATACAGCTGGTCTCGGTCGTCCTGTCGTGCTCCGTTTAACTAATGGAGCCGGCAGGGACAGACATGGCGCACGTGGCAGCGGTGTGCCACGACACCACCGTGACGGGGCCCGTGATGGTGTTAACGAAGAGGAGGAGGAGGTGCAGTGGCTCTAGGCAGAGGTGGAGCGCGAATGCCAACGCCCCAGCTAGCGCACCCACAGCGCGGTCCTTGTCAGTGTTTTAGACACCGAGTTTACGATGGGGTACCCGAAGTAGTAGATTGTGCGGTGGGGCTCGCCGAGATCAGGAACACAATAGTGAGACACGTGGCACACAATTAGACAGGTTCGGGCCGCAATGTGCGTAATACCCTACGTCCTGTATGCTGCGTGGCTCTATATTGATTGCGTATGTTTTGAGAGGGGTCTCTGCCTCGTCTTATTTGCTACGGGAGGCAGGGTTACAAGTCGGATTGGTACAAGAGTACTATTTGAGTAGGACTCGGAATAGCCTATACAAGGTATGGAAAGCTATCCTAGTCTTAGTACAAGTTCTTGTCCGCCTTGTCTTGCCTTGTGGTCCACGGTTCCAGCACCGCGGCCCACTAGTCGAGTAGTCCAGGAGTACAAGTTCTTATCTCCCGGGTATGGCCCACATGTGTGGTGGGCCCAGGGATGCCCGGTCGACAAGCTCCCGAGTACTTTGTAGTCGAGTGTGATGCTTCCAAGTAATCTTGAAGGTCTCTGCGAGTAGTTCCCAAGCGTCCCCGAGTTCCACAAGCTTCAATCTTCAATAGTACTTGAATCATCACGAGGCTGGAAGGTACTCCAGCTAACTCCACGAGTAGTCTTGAAGTCTTCTCGAGTTGTTCCCAAGCGTCCCCGAGTACTTCCCTTGAAGGTCTTCAATAATACCTGTTTCGTTCTTGAAATCTTTGCATCAAAGATCCATATGGAAATGCGATTACTAAAATCGAATTCCATATGGAATGTAACCCCCGAGCCTTAGGTCGAATCCAGGATTCAAGCTGGGGGTCAATCTTCTAGTCTTTGATCTTGCTTCAAAAAATCCGTAGAAAAATATATAGGAATGCGATTTCAAAAAATCGCATCCTATATGGATGTAGCCCCCGAGTCTTAGTTTGAATTGACAATTGAAGCTGAGGGTCAATCAGTAGTCCTCGTCAAATAATCCCAAACAATCCTGAGAAAAAACTGAAGGACACGTGGCACGGAGCCCCCGAGCCTTGAGTCGAGTACTTTCTCGAATTGAAGGATCCAATCTGACTGTAGAATAGTGGTCTGAATTCAGTGAAGTGTAGCTGAGTAAAATCCAATTCCATCGAGTAGTCGAGCCCCCGAGATAGAGCCGAGCAGGTCTTGGATTTAAGTCCTCTGACTTAGCCGAAAATTTTGCCTGTGTGAAACCAATCTGTTGAATACGAAGGGTCACCAGGTCGAACCGTTAGGGTTTTGATTTTATAAATACCCGAAGGGTATCCCTTAGGGTTTCACTGCTTCCATTCGCCCTTAGATCCAGAAAGAAAAGCCTTAGCATCCGCAGCCGCCACAGAGTTTGATCGTCTATGCTGCCAAGTGCTTCTCCCTCCACCCCCTCGCAGCCCTCGAGTCAATGCGAAAAACGACCCTCGTGACTGGAAGGATGAAGCCAGCGCCGTCCAAGGGTCAGAAGAGGAAGTCTGGCCGCGACAAAAATCAATTGTCGGAGCCCAAGTACAAGACCGTGGTGATCACGAAGCCACCAAGTCAAGCTGTCTCTTGGAAAAAATCCAAGATGAGGGAAGATGATGTCAAGGCTCTCGAAGCCGCCGGGTTGCTGCGCGAGAAAGCAATCGCAGGATGGAGCTCTGCCACTGGAGATGCGTGGCCAATGGAGAAGACTCCAGATGAGATCCCGATGTTCGGCCACTTTGTCGAGCGTGGATTGACATTGCCGTCATCGGATTTCTTCAGGGGCTTCCTTGACTTCTTCAAGCTGGAGCACGTGCATCTAAATCCGAACAGCATCTTCCAGATCGCAGTGTACGTGCACTTCTGCGAAGCCCTCCTTGGAATCCGCCCACATTGGGCTCTGTTTAGGAAGATATTCCGCCTGAAGCCACAGCCCAATGCGAACTTCCCGGTAGTAGTCGGTGGAGCCGGTCTCCAGATGCGCCAGAAAGCACATGAGTTTTACTTCAAGTATGACTTGATTGATTCGAACCAAGACTGGAAGACCAAGTGGTTCTATATCGATAACGCCCCGCCTCAGCTGCCAAAGCCCAGCATGTTCGCGCCAGTGTATGATAGGCTCTGGAAGGACGAGCCAACAATGCAAGAGTGCATACAAATTCTAGAGCTGCTGGCCAAGATCGCGCTGAAGAAGGCACAAGGCTTGACTGCTGAGAGAGTAGCCTTCAGCTTCATGAAGCGGCGAGTACAACCGTTGATGCAGCGGGAGCATCTTGGGTTCGAGTACACTGGAGCTGATGATGGCTCAAGGCTATCTTCAGAGGAGATCAGTGACGATCTCGTGATGGAGAGACTGCAGAAGATCTTCAAGAATCTTCACGGAATTCCTGCAGCTGTCCAAGAGTATAGTGCTGACAACCCTCCGCGTATGGTGAGTATCCACAGACTATCCCCCGAGTACTTATTAGAAGTAGTCATGAAGCTAACTTTTGCTCTATTTCACAGGAGGATGTCTTGAAATTTGTTTCCAACCCTCCTCCTCGTCCCCAAGATCCACTACAAGCGCCAGAGGGAGAGCCAGCAGGAGTTGAGGCTCAAGCCCCTGAGTAGTCGATCTGCTCAAGGCGAAGAAGAAGTGTTGGTGGAGGACGCCTCCTCGAGCGACGATGACAGCCAGACACTTCAACAGCGCTTTGAAGTGAAAAGCCGTTATGGGTACTCTGGGGCGCCAATCCCCAGTGGTCTCTCCGCGGGGGCAATGAAGAGGCCGGCTTCATCTCTCACAGATGATGTGACGCTGCCGCCGCGGAAGAAGAGGACCACAGTGGGGAAGCGTGCTGTGAAGAAGGTCACAGCACTGCCATCCATTACGGTAAGTTTTGAGAACTTTAAGTAGTCAATAACATGTTGAATACTTGCTCTCTGTTGTAATGTCTTGAATTTTGACTTGCGCAGGTTATCGAGAGTGCAGCCAATGTACCCTCGAGTAGCCTGGCAAGATCAACAGAACCCGAAGTGGTTCCAGCGTCAACCGTTGAGACGATGACGCGTGAGCAACAAGAGGTTGCAGGATCAGGAAGTCTGCCGCCGGAGGAAAGTGTGCCAGTGGTGCTGGCGGCGCCTTCATTTTTTGACATCCTGGGGCCAAGAGTCGCGGTGCCTCGAGCTACTCTGTAAGTACCCGAGTAGTCGAGTACCTATTTTCGTTGTTAGTCTTGAATATGCTGACCAACTTGTTGATGTAGTAAATCCACTGATGTGAAGTGGGGAGTCTCTGGAAGTAGTCTTGCCAAAGAAGATCAGAACCCTCAAGAACAACAAGACGACGCGCTTCCAGAGGCCCAAGAAGTAGCCGCTGAAGCTGATGCTGCACAAGCAATACGCTTCCTCTGGAGCGACGTAGTCAAAGCAGCAGTTGAGGCGGCTTCCAAGCCCAGGGTTCAGCAACTCGAGGACATTGAAGCAGTGGTGAATGAGGGCCTGGAGGTTGATCCAGAAGCCGGACTGCGCCACGAAGACATCCCCATTGCTGAAGCCCCCGTGCGTCAGACAGACATACGGCTAGCGTTTGAAGATAACCCAGAAGACCGCATAGTGCCGCATGAGCCAATAATTGAAGACCCGGCTCCTCTGCGCAGCGCTGCGATGTACTCAGAGGCGAGCATGAGTACTCAATCCAGGGCCGAAGACTTGATGCCGTATGACGACTCATGCCTAGATGAGGATAACTTGCAGGCGCACGCCGAGATGTTCCATAGTGTTGAGAAGCTCTTTGCGGTAAGTTGTAGTCTCTTGTAGAGTACTTTTTAGTCAAAGATATCTTGTCTCTAACTCTTAAGTTGTTTTTGCCCTTGCAGGAAGTAGTCAAGCAGTCGAAACGCAAGACTCGTCTGCTAGAGCAACACGCGGCAGACATCGAAGAAGTCTCACAGCTCAGAGAACAACTCAAGGAGCAGAAGGCCTTGTCTCTGAAGCTGCAAGAGAGGCTTGATGGTAACACCGCAGAGTACCATAATGAAATCCAGAAGCTGACGGCTCAGAAGGATGACATTGTTGGGAAGAACAAGTCACTGCGCCAGAAGAACAAAGGTAGTCTTCCTTTCTGAATTCATCGTAGAGTACTTTTTCCATGCATACTGCCTTCTGATAAGTAGTCTTGATCTTCTACAGAGCTGTCTGAGGAAGTTGAGAAGTTCAAGAACAAGGCGCTGGACTAGTAGTTAGCTTATAACCGTGAGGAGTCAGCTCGCTTGGATCTTGAAGCCGATTATAAGGTGCGATGCATGGAACTTGAGCGCGAAATGCAGATTCGCCTTGATGGCTGGAATGACTTGTTAACTTGTGCGTAGTCCCTCAAGATCAAGATCGAAGAAGCCGAAGGCCTGCAAGTTGAGTTGAAAGCTTTGACGGAAGCAGCCGAGCCAGTGGCGAATCTCTTCGAGCCTAGAGTTGCCGGAGTTTAGCCGCGTCCACTTGTGGAGCGGTTGAAGGATACACCGAAGAAGATTCTGGAGTATGCTCAGAGGCTGGCTTGTACTATTCCCAATCAAGTCTTGAGCTTCATCAAGTCGTTCTACGCCGAGGCAGATCTGACGGTCATCATGAACAGAAGATCTGGAGACTGCACCGACGACGGGCTAAGTGAGTTGATGCAACAGACATCTCCAATCGCGGAAGCAGTTTCCAAGTTCATAGATCTCCGGTAGATGTACCTGTAGGATAAACACTAGAGAAAAACAAGTGTAATTCCAAACAAGTGTTTATGTAATTTAATTGAAAACTTGAGTAAGTGAATTATCTGGATCCCTTGTATGCTTTTGTGTGTGCCAAGTACTCGAGTGATGATGAGTGTATGGCTGCAAAAAAGAGATACGATACTCGAGTAGAAGTACTCAAGCATAGATATGTTCCGAAGAACATTAGCTTAATCACAACGAGTTGAACACCTTAACTGTAGCAACGTAAAAGAAGGTTTTGTTGTGAAATAAGCTAAGGACAGTAACAAGTCGATATATAATAGCAACTTTTTACTAAACACATTGTACAGAGTTTACAATGTCTTAAGTACCTCTGAGGCTATGAGCCTAGTGGGAGAGTACTCGAAAGGAGCTTATTCACAACAAGTTGAACACCTTAGCTGTAGCAGTGTAAAAGAAGGTTTTGTTGTGAAATAAGCTAAGGACAGTAATAAGTCGATATATAATAGCAACTTTTTACTAAACACATTGTACAGAGTTTACAATGTCTTAAGTACCTTTGAGGCTACGAGCCTAGTGAGAGAGTACTCGAAAGGAGCTTATTCACAACGAGTTGAACACCTTAGCTATAGCAGCATAAAAGAAGGCTTTGTTGTGAATAAGCAAAGGATAGTAACAAGTCGATATAAAGGATAACAACTTTATTACTGAACACATTGTACAGAGTTTACAATGTCTTAAGTACCTCTGAGGCTATGAGCCTAGTGAGAGAGTACTCACAAGGATGTTCCGAAGAATGAGTAAGACCGTAGGTGATAGTGTGGTGAACTCATCCTTGCTGTAGCAGCAACTTGTATGAGAGTTCCACTGAGACCCTACCATGAAAGGTGTTACTCTAGGCCGAAGCCTCTTATTAGAAATAGAGACATGGACATCATGTGCCACTTATTGCTCTATACGACACGGAGTTGTCTGGAGAGAGTTATCATGACTCCCTACAAGGTTGCAGAATGAGACTGCCTGGAGAGGATTATCATGATCCCCTACGAGTGATCGCAGCCAAAGCCACGAATAGATATAGCCGAAACTGTCTGGAGAGGGTTGTTGAGACCCCCTACGAGTAGTGACAACCGTAGCTGTCTGTTGAGTGGTTGCAACCGAAGCTGCCTGGAGAAAGTCATTAAGACCCCCTACGGGTAGTTTACAGCCGTAGCTGTCTGGAGAGGGTTGTTGAGACCCCCTACGGGTAGAAGCGACAGAGCTGGTCAATGTTCCAAGAGTTGTCGACTTCTTCGCCTTCAAGAGTTTGGAGACGATACGAGTCTGGGCTGGTAACCTTTGCAACAGAGAAAGGACTTTCCCATGGCGGGTTGAGTTTGTGTAGCCCTGTCGTGTTCTGGATACGACGAAGGACTAAATCACCAACGTTGAAGGAGCGTTCCTTAACGTTGCGGTCATGGTAATGGCGGATCTTCTCAAGATATCGAGCTGATTGAACGAGTGCATTGCAGCGAGCTTCCTCGAGACAGTCGACATCTGTCTGTCTTGTTCCTTCAGCTACGCCTTCTTCGTACTAATCAACCGCCGGAGAACGCCACATGACATCAGCAGGCAAGACGGCTTCAGAGCCATAGACTAGGAAATAGGGTGACTGCCCTGTGGGAGTAGTAGGCTGAGTATGTAGCCCCCAGAGTGCATTGGGTAGTTCCTTGATCCACTTGCCGCCTTTGGTATTTGCAGCATCATACAGTCGCTTTTTGAGAGCGTCGAGTACCATCCCATTGGCGCGTTCCACTTGGCCATTGGCGCGTGGATGAGCAACGGAGACGTACCGGACGTCAATTCCACTGTTCTCCCAGAACAGGTGATTGTTGAAATTCGAACCTAAGTTTGTGATAATGCGATTGGGGAACCCATAGCGATGTACGATTTCGTCCAAGAAGTCGAGAACTCTATCAGCCTTGGGGCAGGTAACAGGCTTGACCTCAATCCACTTGGTAAACTTGTCGATAGCCACCAGAACTCTGTTGAATCCCCCTGGCGCATTTGGGAGAGGACCAATCATATCCAGCCCCCAGCAAGTAAAAGGCCAAGTTGGTGGTATCGTAATGAGTTTGTAGGCTGGAACGTGTTGTTGCTTGGCGAAGAATTGGCATCCATGGCACTTCTTGACTAGTTCCTCTGCATCAGCAAGAGCTGTAGGCCAGTAGAAAGCACGTCTGAACACTTTTCCCACCAAGGTGCGGGAAGAAGCATGATTGCCACAGATTCCTTTGTGTGTCTCCTCCAAGATTTCCTTGCCTTCTTCACGAGAAACGCACTTCATGAGTACATCAGAACTTGTGCCTCGCTTGTAGAGTTGATCTCCGACTAGAGCATAGGCCTTGACGCGGCGTCAGATGCGCTCGGCTTCTGACTTGTCTTCAGGAATCAACTGATGCTTAATGTAGTCAATAAAAGGAGTTCTCCAGTCCACGTCAATCATAAGCACTTCTTTATCAGGTGGAACTGAAGTAGTCGAAGGTGCAGATGATTGCTCCAGTATTGATGGGTTGTGGAGTTCATGGACGAAGATTCCAGCTGGCACTTGAGCTCGTGTAGATCCCAACTTCGACAAGACGTCCGCGGCAACATTGTTGTCGCGAATAACATGATGGAACTCAAGACCATGAAATTTGTTCTCAAGTTTGCGTACCTCCTGACAGTACGCATCTATGTTCTTAGCATTACAATCCCAAGAATTGTTGACTTGATTGATGACCACCAAAGAATCACCGTAAACAAGTAGTCGTGTAATGCCAAGAGAGACTGCAAGGCGAAGACCATGCAGTAAAGCTTCATATTCAGCTTCATTGTTTGAGACCTTCCAGAAGATCTGCAAAACATATTTGAGTTGCTCGCCCTTAGGAGAAATCAGAAGTACCCCGGCACCAGCGCCTTCCAACTTGAGTGAACCATCAAAGTACATGACCTAATGTTTTGGATGCTCAATTGGAGTTGGGACTTGATTTTCCCGGCACTCAGCCATGAAGTCAACCAAGGCCTGAGACTTGATAGCAGTGCGAGACTTGAACTCGAGCGATAGAGCGCCAAGCTCTACAACCCATTTAGAAATCCTTCCTGTGGAATCCCGGTTGTGCAATATCTCGCCAAGCGGGTAGCTAGTAACCACAGAAATCTTGTACTCGTCGAAGTAGTGATGCAGCTTCCGTGAAGTGATCAGAACCGCATAGAGTAGCTTCTGTACCGGAAGGTAGCGAGCCTTGGATTTTGAGAGTACTTCACTAATGGAATAAACTGGCCTCTGGACAGGGTAGCCATGGCCTTCCTCCTGCCATTCAACGACAATAGCAGTGCTGACAACATGAGTAGTCACAGCGATGTAGAGCAGGAGCTCTTCATTGGGCAAAGGAGCTGTGAGGACTGGAGGCTTGGATAAGAACTCCTTGAGCTGAGAAAGAGCTTGATCAGCTTCAGTTGTCCATGTAAACTTCTCTTGCCGCTTGAGTAGTTTGAAGAAAGGTAGACCCCGTTCTCCAAGTCGCGAGATGAAGCGATTGAGTGACGCCATACATCCAGTAAGCTTCTGGACATCTTTGATAGTAGTCGAAGCTTGCATATTGGAGATGGCGGTAATCTTCTTGGGGTTTGCTTCGATGCCACAATGGCTGATAATGAACCCGAGTAGTTTTCCCGATGATACGCCAAAGACGCATTTGTTGGGGTTGAGCTTCCATTGGTACTCCCGAAGCGAAGCAAAAGTTTCCTCAAGATCCGTGATAAGCATGTCTGGATCCCTAGTCTTGACAATGACGTCATCCACATATGCTTCCATGTTCCTGTGAAGCTGCCTCTTGAAGCATGCTTGGATAGCTCTTTGATAAGTAGCACCAGCATTTTTCAACCCGAAGGACATTGTTGTGTAACAATAAGAACCAAACGGGGTGATGAATGCGGTCTTCTCTTGATCAGATTCCTTGATTGCAATTTGATGATAGCCGGAGTAGCAATCCAAGAAACAGAGTAGAGCACAACCTGCCGTCGAATCAATGACTTGATCAATCCGCGGCAACTCGAAAGGATCCTTAGAGCAATGCTTGTTGACATCAGTGTAGTCTACACACATCCTCCAATCATTTGAGTTCTTTCTGACAAGCACAGGGTTAGCAAGCCATTGCGGGTGAAAGACTTCCCGGATGAAGCCAGCCGCAAGTAGTTTGGCAAGCTCTTTCTTGATAGCAGCCCTGCGGTCATCAGCAAAGCGACGAAGGTGTTGTCTCTTGGGGTAGCGTTAGGATCGACGTTGAGTGAGTGCTCGATCAACCTCCTAGGCACACCTGGCATGTCAGATGGCTTCCACGCAAAGATATCACGGTTAGCCCGAAGGAATTTGATGAGCGCGTCTTCCTATTTAGGATCAAGCTGTGCACTGATCATGGTTGTCTTGCTGCTGTCACCAGTACCAAGGTCAATGGCTTTGAGTAGGACATCACCAGTCGGTGCAGGCTTGTTGTTGATGTATGTCTTCTCTAGAACCTCTAGCTCGCTCGGAGCAAGCTTCTTAGCTGCGGCGAAGACTTCCATCATAGCATTGGGTACTTGAGTTGTCGAAGCAAGTTCTACGGCTTCAGTGTCGCAGTCGTAAGAACGCTTCAAATCCCCTTGCAATGAAAGAACTCCTTTGGGGCTCGGCATCTTGAGTACAAGGTACACATAGTGTGGAATGGCCATGAACTTGGCCAAGGCAGGTCTGCCGAGGATGACATGGTAAGAAGTCTCGAAATCAGCAACCTCAAACTTGATGTACTCGGTGAGGTAATGATCCTTAGTCCCAAAGGTGACGGGTAGTACAACTGAACCCAAAGAAACAGCTGCGTTGCCCGGGATAATACCATAGAACGGCGAGTTGGTCTTGGTAAGCATATTGGTGATATCCAGGCCCATCTTCTTCAAGGTCTTGGCAAACAGGACATTGAGACCGCTGCCACCATCAATAAGAACCTTAGTGAGTCTGGAGTCTGCCACCACTTGATCCAGAACGAGAGGATATCGTTCTGGCTCAGAGAAACTAGTCCATTGATCCGCCCTTGAAAAGGTAATGGGGGTTTCAGACCACTTTAGAAAAGTTGGAGCTGCTGGTTGGATGGACATAATCTCCCTGAGTGCAAGTTTCTGCATGCGCTTGGTTGGAATCCCACCAAATATGGCATTGACAGTGTTGGAGGGATGTTGAAACCCAGTGTCTTTGTCAGTATTAGCCTTCTTCCCCTTGTGTTTACGAAACCTTGGGTTTGGGTGTGTTGGCTCAGGTGTATTCTTCAGCGCACGACGAAGTTGGTAACACTGCTCTGTAGTATGATCGCCCTCTGGGTGCCATGGGTATTTCTGCTTGGTCAATGTTGCCCAGTGAGAATCATCTTCGGTTTTAGCAGTAGTTTTCATGGCTGCAACAGTATTGTCGGGCTTGCGCTTGCGATTAGGATTGCTCGAGTAGTTATTTCCCGTACGATTGCCCTGCTGTTACTTGCCACTATTGCTTCCACCAGCATTATTGTTGTTATTGTTGTTGTTGTTCTGGTTGTTGCGAAGATGCTTGAACCAATTCCGAGCCTTGTCTTCCTCGTCCACCCAGTGAGTGATCATCTCCTTGAGCTTCGTGATGTTGGCTGGGCGAGCGCGACCGAAGTCTTGGCAAAGCCTATCGTCATGAAAACCATCCTAGAAGGTATCGATGACTTCTTTCTCGGTGACATCAACAACAGTAGCCCTTTTTTCAAAGAAGCGACACATGTACACGCAAAGAGTCTCGCCTTGTTTTTGCTTGATCAGGGCAAGGTCCATCCGAGTACCATGATGGCCCAGAGAACCGCGAAGTTGCTGGTGAAGCGTTGCTTGAGTTGTCCCTAGTTGTCGATGGAGCCACGTTTGAGAGACTCAAACCATGTGAGGGGCTCTTGCTCCAGAACAAAAGGGAAATAGATACATTTAGTATCATCATTGCCCCCGGCATTAGTGATGGATAGAGCATAACAGCGCAACCACTGCCTTGGATCTTGCTTGCCATCATATTTGGAAATACCGTAAGGCTTGAATTTCTCCAGAAGAAGCAGAGTTTGAAGTCGAGCAAAGAAAGCAGGAAAGGAATCAGAATCAACATCCTTTTGCTTCTCACGTTCAGAACGTCTGGCGTTGATTGTTGTACGAGCATCATAGCGAGAGTCTCCCGACTTGCTATTGACACTGTCATCATCACCCTTGCCTCTGTTGCTAGCTTCCGGACGTGTGCGTTGAGGAGTGGGCATGGCACGATGAGCACCTCCACTGCTGCCATGGTGACTAGGAGTACTGGTGTTTTGACGTAGCATAGTGTAGGCTAGTTCAGCCAGCTTTGCGATTTCAGCAGCCGCCCTGTCACGAGGCATAGAGCGACCAAGCAAGTTGATCGCATTAATAGCTTCCACTGGAGTGCGATATTGGCGAGTAGCTACCGCATCCAGAGCCTCTTGAAGATTACGGGTAGGTAGAGCTTCCGCGAGTTCACGACAAAGGGTTGCACGATCAGTGTTGCGTTGACGACGTGCAGTTTTGGCCTCCGCAGTTTCATCAGCAGGAGCATTGACAGAGAGTTCATCATCAGATACATCATCCGGAAAGCGATAATTGGCACGATGTCCTTGCGGAGTAGATGCATCAACGACGAAAACTTCCCGATAAGATGAGTGAGTACTCGTACTCTCAACGAGCTCAATATCGGTGTCATAATCAACGAGCTTGGTACCTTCCTGGAAGGGTAAGTTGTTGAGACAAGCGATAAAGCGCTCCTGATCATCCAAGGTGAGATCAGCAGGCACATGCTCAGGCCAGTAGACGAATCTACCCTCAGGTGTCGATGTGATCACCAGTCCTTGAGCAGGGCCAGTCAGTTGTTGTGCTTCAGTAGAATCCGAACCGTAGTCGAACTTAAACTCAGATGAATCCGAATTATAGTAGTCGAGGTTGACTTCCGAATCCGAAGAGTACTCGAGCACGATCTTCGAGCCAGGGCACATGAGGTGCTTCAGCGCAGCTTGGTAAGCGGCACTGACATGGCGATGACCGAAGAGAGGTGGTGCTGGGATGTTATCCAGGCTGAGCGCAAGCTGTGAAGCTGAAGAGAGCAACTCAGGCTAAATAAGAGACGAAGTCGAGTTGTACTCGGACTCTGATTTGAGTTCTCTGAGCTGGTCAGAGAGCGAAATTTCGCCGAAATTTTCGACGAGATCCTCCATTGAAGCTTGCGTAAGCGTCGAGCACTTGAGCTTTGACTCCGGAGTTGATGCCAAGAAACGTAGGAACGATCCGGCGCCATCAGCAATGGAAACCCAGGAACCAAAAACGAAGGTGTCGCCTTGCTGGAAAGCGACAGTCGGCTTGATGATGACGAGAGCCATCGAGTTCGCTAGCGGATCAGCGACGAGATCCCCTACCTGGCGCGCCAGCTGTCAGTGTAGCCTACGATGGGGTACCCGAAGTAGTAGATTGTGCGGAGGGGCTCGCCGAGATCAGGAACACGATGGTGAGACACGGGGCACACAATGAGACAGGTTCGGGCCGCAATGTGTGTAATACCCTACGTCCTGTATGCTGCGTGGCTCTGTATTGATTGCGTATGTTTTGAGAGGGGTCCCTGCCTCGCCTTATATGCCACGGGAGGCAGGGTTACAAGTCGGATTGGTGCAAGAGTACTATTCGAGTAGGACTCGGAATAGCCTATACAAGGTATGGAAAGCTATCCTAGTCTTAGTACAAGTCCTTGTCCGCCTTGTCTTGCCTTGTGGTCCACAGTTCCAGCACCGCGGCCCACTAGTCGAGTAGTCCAGGAGTACAGGTTCTTATCTCCCGGGTATGGCCCACATGTGTGGTGGACCCAGAGATGCCCGGTCGACATTCCTGTTTGGATCCTCTTGCTAAACTTTAGCAACTTTTAATCCAAAGAGCTCTAACTAAAATTTTGCTAAATTTTAGTTGGAGGTCAAAATACTTTAGCCTTTAGTTAGTCAAGAGTTGCTAAAACTTGCTAAAAGTAGAGAAAGATCAAAATATTGCCAAGGGTTTTCCAGATATACCCACTTCCAGACAACATTAGTTGGTGGGATGTGGAAGAGAGGGGTAGGATGAACAAATATCCAACTTAGTTGGTGGATTCAAACACATCTTGCTAAATTTTAACTAACTAATACTTTAATTTGCTAAAATTTAGTTGGCTAAATTTAGCAACTAAACTTTAGTTGAGTAGGATCTAAACATGACCTAATTAGGCTCAAGATAACATGTGCGGCGGATCGTGTAGGGTCAAGTGGATTGTGCGGCACAAGTGTTTATTATTGTGTTTGAACTTTTAAAAATGTGATAATTTTCATATGGAGTGTCCGTTTTCAAATCCGATTGAGCCAGCGTGTTAGTTACGATGATATCTATGAAACAAGATCCATGATGCATATATATTTTTTTGAATTAATTTGACGTAGTGGTTGTCTTTGTTTGTTTTAGTGCTAAAATTAGCTAGATAAATTTTGTGCACCTTTTAACACCAAATACGATAACTCTTCCATAATTATTGGCTTTCCAACAAACACAGTTGTTAAATTTAGTAGCCATCAAATATGTAATAAATTCGAGTGTTCAACTAGATCTATGCTTCTTTAACTATTAACTAGTAAAATGCACGTGCGACACGCACGTGTTTTCAAAAAATATAAACAAAATTATATATTTATATTGAGAACAAGAATTATTCATTCAAATGAGATTCAAAAAAGTTGACTTTTAAGGCACATCTTTCTAGTCCACATGAACAAAAAAAATATTAGTCATTCTATACATTTAGATTTTCCAAAGCTATCAAACTAACACCGAGAAGTTGTATGATCTCCATTAAAGGAGGAGATAAAATATTTAGATCCATTTTCTCGTTGCAAACTACAAATATTCTATCTACATTGATTCAAAACTCATAAAATAGAGTACCAAAACTGAGATTCAAAGATCTTATTGTCGAACACTATGTACAAATTATATCATTGGTAGTGTAAAACCTGAATTATGTGCTCTTATATCTTCTGGTAGTCTTCTAGACAACAGCAACAACGTGGTTGTTCACCCCCCCCCCTCGTGCATCAACCCCACCAGGAAACTCTTTATATCCCTCCCTCCTCCTCGCCATTGCTAAAGCATGACTTGGACTCTTGAACTGAACCATTCTTTCTGAGAGAAACATTCTCACCATCATATCTTTCGGATATATCAGAATAGGCTTGTGTATGACTTTTCAAAAAAAAAGGCTTGTGTATGACCTGATGCAACAAAGCAAGTCATATAAAAGAACTGCAGCCTGCCAACACAATGATGTGTGCAATGCAAGAGAAAACAAGAATATATACACTTCGCATGCTGAAGAGAATTATATTTGTAATTGATGGGCATAAGGTGGTGGATACCTTTTGAATGGAGAGTATCCATCAAATAAATCTTGGAGGTGTGCAATTTATCCCAGCCGCACCAAACCACCAACCTTTGCATATTTGTCAGCATATTTGAGTTGAGGAAAACCGTGCCTAAATGACCAACAAGCCAACAATCAGAGACTATTTCACAAGGATGGGTATAAAATGCAAAGAAAAAGATCGCGATAAAAAAATAGTAGAACTGAGCTTCCAGTTTGATGGGGATCATTTCAAAATCAATCAAATCAGGACTTTGCTTCAGCAAGTACCGTACCTGAAGCTTACTCTAGTGAAAATCTTTCAGAAATGTATTAATGTGCATGATCACCGTACGATGATTTCTACCCATGTAATCAATTTATTAATGCCCTTTTTTAGCTTTCTACTCAAAATGAACGCAGTACAAGGGGCCTGCCCCCTGACGCTGCCCATTTTTACTGAGTCCCCTCCATAATTTCCCATCTAATCTTTTAAGCAAGTAATCTCTCCTTGATTACCATTCTAATCTATGTTAAGTACAATCCATCCGATCCTCTGTCCCAGTTAGCATGAGCATGTTTTGTTGCACTTTACCCATCGTCAGCCAGGGCCTCTACTGCAGCTTTGCTTTATCTTCTCCGTGCTCTGCTCGCGTAGTACATAGTTGTAGTACTTTTGTGCTGACTCGATACATTTATTTAATAGGCCAAAGATTTAAACTCGGGTAGGAAATACTATTCTATCAATTTTTCTTCTCAAGATAGAGCCCAAATGAAATGTCAGGTAGCACAATTTTAAGGCAACCAACTTCAGTTAAATTTAAGTTAATAGAGACATAATAGTTGCGTGTTGAAAAACACATATTATTTTACTTTATTTATGTATATCCGTTTAATCATTTTGAAACAAGCTAGCCAACTGCTTTAGTTTTCCTTTATATACCATAAAGCATGCGTTGAATTATTTTTTCATACTCTGAACAAGTGTATAAATAAATAAATAAATAAATGGATAGATAAATGTATATATGTATATGTGATTACGTAGGATTATTGTCGGTATTGCTATTAATCACTTGGCCCTCCTATGTCTAAATCCTGGCTACGCCCGTGACTGTACGAGTCTCACGCGCACGAGCGCCACTCCTCACGTCGCATGGCACGATCCATTGACCCCTAGCCACACCTCGAACGTGCCCAACTAACCTGCACGCAGCTAATAACTACTCGACCTGGCCATTAGCTAATCTAGTTGCAACAATCAGACTATGCACGTACAAACCTGGCCACAACGTGTACACAACACGTTTCATACCCCGTGCTAATGCATACGTTAAACATATGAACATGACTCACACATCTATCCTATATGCAAGAAACAAACATGCATAAGTCAAGATTAATCCTAACAAAATTCCTAGAAAAAACTTCGATCCATCATTCTCTTCTTCCCTCATTGTCTCCTTCACCAACCGACCACCATCTCCTTCCTCCTCGACGGCGGTGCGGCGCGGGACCCTCCCTCCCGCCGGCGCCCTCCTCCCCAACACGGACCAGAGCCCATTGCCGACAGCCAGGGCGCACCGCGCGTCCGACGCGGAGGCGGAGGGGGTGGGGGCAGGATCGGCGCGGCTCCTCCACACTGACGGTCGCGCAAGCCCGAGGATCTCCCGCAGTTCCTCCCTCCCTCCTTTCCTTGCTTGCTCCGGCCTGGGACCCGGCCGTCAGCTCCACCCACCTCCCTACGGCAGAGGAGCTCGAAGACGTCACACGACGGCGGGAGCGCGACGTCCTCTCTGGCGCGATACTCCTCCTCATCGCGGCTCTCTTCCCCGTCCACTCTCCTCCCCGCCACAGCCACCGGCGGCCTCCTCCCCGGCGGAGCCTTCCCAGGCGGGGCCGCGTAGCGTCCTCCCCGTGCGCGGCTCTCCTCCTTGTCACAGCCACCGGCGGCCTCCCCCCTGGCGGATCATTCCTAGGCGCAGCGTCCTTCCCGCCACGACCACCAGCAGACTCCTCCCCGGCGGGCGCGCGGCCTCCGCCCTCCGGGCGAGCACGCGAGAGGAGTTTGGTGGGCCGATGCAGGATAGTATCGTTGGATTTAGCGTTTTACAGATGATATATTGTTTACTGTTCCGGGCGTGTAATAAGCTTAATCTTCCTTGTTCCTCAACAGAAGCACGAACTCTCTCACAGCACCGATGGATGCTGGACGGCGGTGACTGCAGCACCAGCAACCTGGTGGACGACTGCTGGCGCTGTGACCCGAGCTGGGCTGACAACCGGCAGCGCCTCGCCGACTGCGCCGTTGGCTTCGACCGCGACACCGGCGCCAGCAAGAACGACCGGAGCTACGTGGTGACGGACCCGGGTGACGCCGATGACCCGACGCCGGGCACCCTCTACTACGGCCTCACCGAGGACGAGCCCTGTGGATCACGTTCGCTGGCGACATGACCGTACGACCCATCCACGACCTGCTTGTACACTCCCACATGCACAAGACCGTCGACGGTCGCGGTGCCGCCGTGGTCGCCGGGGACGGCGGTGGCTGCCTCACCATCCACAATGTGCATCATCCACGCAATCACGGTGTGCGGCTGCAAGCCCGCGCGGGCGGCGAGCGGCGGCTTGTCGGACGGCGACGGCATCAGCGTGTTCCGCGCCACCAACGTGTGGATCGACCACTACACGGTTGACTACTGCACCGACGGCCTCATCGATGTCATGGAGGCGTCCACACGCGTGACCCTGAACCATGACAAGGCGGTGCTTCTCGGGAACAACACGATTTCACCAAGGACAAGGACATGAAGGTCACCGTTGTGTTCAACCGTTTCGGGTCAGGTCCTGGTACCGTACCGAGATAGGAGTTGGGTACAGGTGTGGGTAAACCAATGTTGGATGAACAAAGAATTAGCTTTTTGACAGAAACACTTTCTAAATTGCGATTTTTTTTCCTTCCATAGTCCTTCCACCCTATCCACTTCCAAAAACATATGACGGGCGGGTCCGGTGTGAGGGGTAAGTTGGACCCGATTTAGGTGAGAAAAGTTTTCAATTGTTTTCGCTCCTTATAGTATAGATTAGTACCTACAATTAGATGGCACCATGTCTTCTATATATTCCGTTGTATTTCTTTTTCTTGGTCAGGAAGTACCACAAACAAAAAAAATTAAGCAAGGTCTTTGAGAGTATTGGAGAGCTTTGCTTAAATCTCAGAAAGAACGAATGAAGATCAGCACCATGGTTATCATTGGTGTCGCCCTTCTAGTCCTATCTTCAGGTAGCTTTGATGTTTGGACATTTTATTTATTGCTGAAGAACCATTTAGTTATCATTTAAAACTAGCTACATTATTATCTATACCTTGGTTTGTTTCCGACTATTCATGCCCACAGATATGTTCACAAGGGCAACAATGGAAGGTGGATCATTTGTCTCTGGATCCTGCGGCGCTGTGATACTTACAGGTCCATGTACAAACATGACGGACTGCATCAGCTTTTGCAACATCAATAATCATGGCACCAAGAAGCCTGGCATCCAGTGTGGTTCGCTAGGATGCAAATGCACATTCTGCTAGATCCCAAGGCATATGTAATAATTTCAATCATAGGCAATCTATTGTCTGGTGATCATAAGAAACATTTATAAAGCCTCCTTTCGTCAAGGGCAAAACTTTCAAGTGACGTCTTTCTGAAATGTGAAATGTAACCATACTAATTGTATTACATGCTAAAATTCTGCACAAGAACGCCTTTTTTCAGAGAGCATCAGGCATCCAAGCATCTATGATCTATACAGGACACTACTGCGTTAGCTTGGACTACCTATCTAACTCCGTATGGTTCCATACTTCCATGTGGGTCTTCAGTCCAAAGTTGCCCATCCGGCCATCCCTACCATATTAACGCACTCCTATTTAAAAAGGGTTCATAGGAGATCTTTATAATAAATAAAGAAAGAACAATACATTTACACGTGAGGCCAAGGAGAGGATTCAAAGGAAGCTACATTGTGATCATCAGTTTGAATAGAAATGTGGCGAGATATTGGGGAAGTTTTATAGTAAACCGAATTAATTTCGGGTTTAATTAAGGTTGTGTTCACAAGCCATTCAGGCAGTGCCTTATCAGGAACCTAAGACCATCCGCACTGGGGACGGGATATCCCCCCGTCATCCCTGTAGCGGCGTCCTATGAAGGAGAAAGTCCCCGCAGCGGGGGACTGTAAACCCGTCTTCATTTTCCCGTCGCCTCCCACATCCTCCATATCTGCCGTGATGGAGAGCCTCCTCCAGGAGGAGGCGGGCCCACCACGCGCCCCACTGCCGCGGTCCCCCCAACAACAGCGCGCCATCCCTCGGAACGCCGGAGAAGAGGAGAGGGAGAGGGATGGCCGCCGGAGGAGCTCCCCTGCCACACCGTCGGCGACGAGCTCGAGCACGGCCAAGCTGGGGAGCCGCCTGGATGGAGATGGGGACGACAAGCTCCTCCGCCGCCTCCGCCTCGAGCAGGGGTGTAACATCCCGGAAATTCAGGAATGTGAAAATGTGAGAAAATTTGAACTTTTGATTATTTGTTGAGTGGCACCTTAATTTAAACCCATTTCTAACCCCTTATCTGAATTCTATATAAATAAAACCCATTTATAAAAATATAAATTCAAATTATGGTTTAAATATGTGATTTGGATTTTATGGATTTTATTTAGATTTATTTGAGTGTGTTTTGAATTTGAATAAATTCAAATTCAAATATAAAGTTTAAACTATATTCAAACTATTTCAAAAACCCTTCTAACTAGCTTGGGCCAGCTAGCATCTCCTAAAGTCTAATCCAGCCCCTTCAACTCTCAGCCTGCTCTCTATCATCACCCCTCCTCACTCCAGCCCAACGCGCCGAGGCGGCCCATGCAGGCCCACGTCGCCGCCCCGCTCCTTGGCACTGCTCTTCTTCCTCCCCGCCGTGCCGGGTGCAGCCGCACCGCGCCGCTCCGCGCGCCAGACCGAGCCACCCCGCCTTGCTGGCACGCACGCCAAGGCGGACCCCACACGCTTCGCCCCGAGTATTCACTCTTTTGCCCCTGACAAACCCACGCGCCAAGCAAAGCCTCACCCGCGCGCTACGCCTTCGCCGCCAAGGCAAGGTGGAGGGAACCGCGGTGGCCCACGCTACTCCCCGGTCCCCTTGACCCTGCGCGCACTCAAAACCCCTGCATCCTTCTCCAATTTGGCTTCCTCGCCATTTGGGGATCTTCTCCCCATCCTCTACTCTGCCACCGTGAGAAGGGAGAAGGGGGGGAAGGAGGAGAAGGGGGGAAGAGGAAGGAGGAGAGACGCGTCACCACCGCGCCGTCGCGCTGAAGCTGAAGCCGCCTAGTCCGGAGTCGCTCGTGTGAGGAGGAAGGCCGTCCGCGTCGAAGCCATCGCCGGAGCAGAGCAAGGACGCACCGCCATGAACAGCGCCGCCTCTTCACCAACACGTTCTTCACGGCCACGCCTACACCTCCGCCCCGATGTGAGCCGCCGCTTCGCGCCCTTGCTTCTCTTCTCCCCACCTTTGGTCTGCTTGTGCTGTTGCGCCGGCGTTCGAGCCGCGCCATGCCGTGCGTCGTCGCCGTGGCGTACCCCAATGTCGCGTCGGGCCTCACCATTCCTCTTCATCGTGGTGAAGCGCATCTGTGACCGGTCTTCGTTCCGAGGAGCCTTCTGCAGGGATCGCTGCCGCCGCTGCTGTTGCGCCGCGCCGCGGACTTGGTTCGCCGGGCAACCGCACGCGCTGGCCGCCCATGTCACGGCCAGGCAAGGCCTGTGCGCGCGCATGTGCCCTGGCAAGCACACCCGCGTGCTAAGCCATTCCACGCTGAGCTTCTGATCGTGTGCGCACCGCTCTGCTGCCGTTTCTTCTCGCGCCGCTGCTAAGTGTGTCGCCGCCGTCTCCGCCGCGTCGTGCCCAGTGCACTGCCGCGCTGCGCGCATACATGCACGCGTGCACCAACGCCGTGTCTGTGCGTACGCGCGCGCGTAAGCATCCGAGTCCCGCGCCCCCTAGCGCAAGGACAAGAGCTACGCAAGGCCGAGGCCGCCGCTATCGCCGCGTCGCCTCTGCGTCACGCCGAGAGCACCGCCGCGCCGTGCCGCGCCGGCCAAGGGGCTCGACCCCAGGGCCATGACTACACCAGGATGATTGCCGGACCCTAGCGGTCCCTAACCTTCGCTCACACGCGCACTGGAGGTACTCCAGCCGCCGGGCGCTGCTCGCCGTCGCCGCCGCGCTCCGCGCCGACGCACGCCATGGGCGCCGCGCACTGGCAACATCAGGGATGAACCCCAGGCAAGTGCGAGGAGCATGTGTGCACCCTAGAAATTCCCAGGGGCCTCCACCGGACTTCAACGGTGCGAGCCTAAGGGAGTGTCCCATTAAGGCCCAGCTCGGCCCCCTTTTCCTTTTCTCGGTGAACTCCGATTTTAATCCAGGGTGGTTCACTAGACTTAGCTCAGTTGGCCCACTCGGCTGAGTCCAATGGGCCTAATCCGGCCCACTAACACTTTCGGCCCAATAACGGCCCACTAACCCAGTAGCTGACGTCATGATGACGTCATGCTGACATCATGGTGACGTCATGCTGACGTCATCGCCTATTTTCAAAATTAAAATCCTTTTCTGATTTATAAATGAATTTGAAAATTAATTTATAAATCTATAAACCTTTGAAAATTCACAACTAATTATTTATAACTCCGAAAAATATGAAACCAGTTTCATTATTTTTCTAAAAATGAGATGGTGCTGATTGTAGATAGTTTGGATCTTTTTAAATTGGGTTTCTTTGGATTTATGCATAGTTGTTTGCCGGTAATTTAGCGTCTCGTATCTCGTGCTGCACAGACCCGAGCTACGACTCGGAGGAGGCCTATGACCCCGACTTCAACCCAGACCAGGACTACGGACGGCAGCCAGGTGTCATGTCACTCCCAACCATATAGATCCTATGCATGCTTTAGTTGCTAGTGCTTAATTACTTTTTATGCATGTTTTAAAATTGCACAGACAATTGTTAGCTATGCCATGGAATTGTTTAATCCTGACCTTGATATACCTACTTTTGGAACTAGCTACAGACCCCTAGCTAGTTCCCGGCTTAATTCATCCATATATTTTACCCTTAGTTATGGATGGATCTTAGGTTTGGACCGAGGTTGGGATACCTCGGTATCCTAGCATGTGTTTTGGGTGAGTGTGTATCCTTGATGTGTTACCGCGGGAGCGTGCCACCTTGGTTACTTGTGAACGCCTGTCTAGGGGATATGCGACCTGGCCTCCCGCCCTAGCGGCGTGTTGGACGGTGGGAGTTGGTGAGTGCTCGCTCTTGCAATTAAGGACCAATCGACTGTGTGACCTTGATCTTTGGGCTATTTTCGTACAAACCGTTCGCCTTGTTATGGGCGGGGTTCGGTCCGAGAACTAGTAGGTGGATGGCATCCAGCCTGTAGGCGGACCGGTGTGGTCGTGTGAGGGGGACGGGTTATATCCCCCGAGTAGACGTCGCCCCGGCTCCTCCGGGGAAGGTTTCACAGCTCCGAGGCCCTGCTGGCAAGTTTCGCGCCCCAGTTCAGGACGAGTCAGGCTCGGAGAGGTAGGAGAGTGCCATCCACTGCTAGGTCTCCGGCCGTTAGGTAGAGAGGTGGATCGGAGGCATCCGATTCTGCTCTACTCGGCGGGTCCAGTTGTACAAACTCTGCATAGTGTTAAACTTATATCTATAGTCTGTGTCCACTGGTATGGACAGCCCTTTCGATCTCTCACCTGGCTAGTATTCTTTTGAGCTGCTTTCTCTCCCCTGTGTGTGTGAGCCCGGCTTCATGCCGTTGAGACGTGGGGATAGGAGTTGGTGACCCCACGTCGCAGATGAGAGTGGGATGTTGTGTCTCGGTCGAGATCCAGTGCTTGGTGTTCTTCCCTTGTTGGGGTGTTGACCCCGGAGGCATTGTCCTCAGAGGTGTGGATCTCCTCGGAGATGGTGACCTCTCAGCATTTCTGCATTCCTTGATGTTGCTACCGCTGCTTGCATAACCTTCTACAGCCATAAATAGGATTATTCATGCATACTAGAATTATTCTCTTTTGCTTATGCTCTTTGTTGCGAAGTTGACATGACCTACTCGCTTATCGAGTAGATGACAGGATTTCAGACCAGGAGCCGGACTACGACTTTGAGCACGATGGATGGGATGACTGAGGCCGCCCTACATTCGAGCTTGCCTTTGGGAGATGGAGTCTACTTCGCTACATGAGAGCCGCTGCGTAGATGTTTACTCTGTTTGAATCAGTCCTATTGGACTTGTATCCGGCATGTGCCGTAATGTTGTACTCAGATGCTTAATTATTATATTATCATGTGGACCTTCGTATACTTCCTTCTGTTGTACGGTTTTCTTTACTTTTTGAGACAGGGATTTGCACGTGATAGCCCTTGGGGACTATCACCGTGGTGCAGGGATCGGGATTCCTTCCTGGGAAATCCGGTTCGTTTCAGTTGGTATCAGAGCCGTACTTGACTGTAGGACGAGCCTAGGAACGGACGATAATATAGGAAAGCCAAAACACCTTGTGCTTTATATACAATCCATGAAATTTTATATAAGTACCTTGAACTTTATTATAACTACCTTGATTAACTTTACTAACTCTTACTAACTTCCCTAACAACGTGCAGATGGACCAGCTGACGTGGATCCCCCTCAAGACCGACGGCCAGTGGGCCGGAGGGTTCTGCAAGATCCTTAAGAACTGTTTGGAGACCGCTGGAGTGGAGACAAGTGAGGTGTTCTACGAGGGACGCACCACTGCAGTAGTGGACCAGTCACCGACAGAGCTGACCCAGAAGATACCAGCAGATCCCCGTGTACCAGAGTTCTCGGAAGTAAAGGTCTCGTGTTTTGACAACTCCACACTGGAGGCTCACCAATGTTGTGCCAGGCTCGCGCTGAAGAAAGTGTGCCAGTAGTTGGAGCAGAGGTTGAAGGATACCCCTTTCAGAGTCCTACCGGCAGCAGTGTACGACCCCAGCAGGTGGCACAAGGACGAGACAGCTTACACCGAGGAGAACACTGAGGACAAGGACAAGGAGGAGCAGATGGCCAGCAGGTTCATTCAAGCTCAAGACCAAGCACTCTACTAGGCTGATTCAGAGATAGTGTTTCTGAGGTGTAAGTGGGACGACACCTTGGGACGGAACACCCAGCTGGAGAGGGAGAGAGAGAACAGTCACTTGGAGTTCTTTCTCAATGAGGCACACAGGAGGAACATACAGATCACAGAGTGGGGACTTGCAGCTGCCAGAGCCAGCACAGAAAGGGATGCACTTGAGATTGCCACCTTGAAAGCAAGACTGGAGGAGACACAGACTGCCCTGAGGGAGTCGGAGGTAGCAGCCAGAGAGGAGAGGTTGAGACTGCGAGAGAAGGAGTACTTGGTTGAGTCACTAGGAGCCGCTTACACAGACTACCAGTTGAGGCTGTAGGGACACGAGGAGAGACTGACACAAAACTACAACCACTTGTGGCACTTGGGAGGCAGAGTGTACGAGGCACAGGACACAGCTAGCCGGACCAGCTCAGTGTGGAGAGACTCAGACCAGAGGCGTGTGACAAAGCTTAGAGAGGTTGCAGAGTTGGTACCACCGCAGAAGAGGCCCAAGTTGAGGACTGAGATGTTCGAGCTACCACCTACTCAGCTTCCAGCACAGCCACCCTACCCGAGAGGCAGTACTGACACACCAGAGATGAACAAAGCCTTGGAGAGCTTGGCAAACTACTTCAACCTACCAGAGATTGAGATTCCAGACTACCCAGGAGTGAACGACCCACCGTTCTACTCAGTTCCACCCAGTCTGAAGGTCGTGTCGCCACCGTACTCACCAGCTACCGTTCAGAGGCAGACACCTTGAGGGGATGATCCTGTAATCAGCTAGCGTAGAGTTCTTCATGTTGATCATGTTTAGTTGACCACCCTATATGTATCGCGTAGTAGTTCTCATGCTTCTGTGTAATCTCGAAGGTTGTGGAGTAGGCCTCGAGATACACATCTTTTGTATGGTGATCTTGCATGAGTGATTGGAGTTATCGATCTTTTTGTCAGAGTTTATGCATCTTATATGCTTGTGTGAAATTGTTTGTTGTTAGCTAGATACTCCTTATATGTTTAAGTACCTCAAAGTTAATTTTCGACAACTCATTTCTCACGATCTCAATTCTTGGAACAGATGTCGGGGGCGAGACGGTCGGGACGGCTCCTACGCCGTTTCGAGGAGGCTGCCAGAGAGGACACCGAGCAGGAGGACGTCCCTCTCCCCGCAGGAGGTCGAGGTCGTGGCCACCGTGGAGGTCGTGCTCCACGTGGCGGACACCGTGGTGGACACCGCGGCGGGTGAGGAGGTCGAGGAGGCCGAGGAGGCCGAGCACCAGCTGACCCAGAGGAAGGGGAGCCCGAGGAGGAGGCTGAGCCTGAGCCAGAGCAGGAACCGGAGCAGCCGGCACCACCGCCCCAACCTAGCAGTAGTGATGGCACTTCAGACCCAGCTGATGCAGACGATCGCCAACGCAGTGGCCCAGAACAACAACAACCAGAGGAACTTCAGGGACCAGCCCCAGAGCTTGCAGAAGAGAGTGGAGGGTTTCTCCAAGCTGCGCCCACCGACCTTTGACAACTCAGCAGACCCACTTGTGGCCGACAACTGGTTGAGGGAGATCGAGAAGAAGCTGGAGCTTACGGACCTTTCTGAGGAGGAGTGTGTGTCGGTTGCCGCGCACCAGCTGGTCGGCACCGCAGGAGCTTGGTGGGACAGCTACTGTGACTCGCACGCGGACCCGACCCACATCACGTGGGAGGAGTTTGTGGAGGCTTTCAGGGAGTTCCACATCCCGGAGGCGGTGATGGACAGAAAGGCAGACGAGTTCAGGCACCTGAAGATGGGACAGATGTCAGTGCAGGAGTACACCAACCGCTTTTAGGAGCTGATGCGGTACGCCCCAGACGACTCCAACACCGAGAAGAAGAAGATGTACTGGTACTGCAAGGGACTCCACAGAGGGATGGCGCACCACCTGGCTGCTCACGACTGTGGCACTCTTCACGCCTTGGTGGGCAAGGCTTTGGTTGTGGAGAAGTCGAGGTTGGACTACGTGGAGGTCCGTGGAGAGAAGAGGCAGCGTGCAGACCGTGCAGTGAACTCAGGTTCACACCAGCGACAGAGGTCAGCTCCACCACAGTACCCACCGCAGAGGCAGCGCCCTTACCCGCAGCAGTAGCAGACTCAGTACTCTCAGCAGGGCAGAGGTCACACCGGAGGTAGTGGAGGTTCGAGTCAGTGGAAGCCCAGGCCGCAGCAGCCGCCAGCCTACGACAACTCTCAGATCACCTGCTACTACTGCCGTCAGCTAGGCCACAAATCCATCGTGTGCCCCCAAGAGCTTCAGCAGGGAGGACAGAACAGGAACACTCGGTACCAGACTCCAGCAAAGACCCCAGCTCCAGGAGGACAGCCCACGCAGAACCAGCAGAAGAGTGCACCACCGCTCACTCGAGGCAGACTGAACCACCTGACCGCGGAGGAGGCAGCCGCAGCACCAGACGTGGCTCTCGGTGAGTTTTTAGTTGATTCAGCTATGGCTACAGTTCTGGTTTACACCGGTGCTCAGTTTTCGTACATTTCTACAAAGTTTGTAAAGGAAAGGTCATTACCAACTAAGCCCAGACCACGGCCTATAGTTACTAGTTCTCCGCTAGGCGAGAAGCGGAGTACGTTGGAGTGTAGAAGAGTGAACATGGTGTTCGAAAAGTAGTTGTTTATGGCAGACTTGACAGTCTTAGAGTCGACCAGAATAGATGTGATACTTGGGATGGAGTGGTTAGCCCAGCACAAAGGATTGGTGAACTGCAACCCAGTGTACGTACAATTGGAGCACCCCAGTGGAGCCAGAGTGTTGATCAAGCCGCAGAGCCAGAGGTCGACACCGATGTTGTGCAACATGAAAGGAATGAGTATGGAGGAAATTCCGGTGGTGACGGAGTACCCCGACGTGTTTCCTGAGGAGTTGACCGAGTTACCACCAGATCGGGACATTGAGTTTGTGATTGAGTTGATGCCAGGAGCTGGACCAGTGGCCAAGAGCCCGTATAGGATGTTCGCGGATGAACTCGATGAGGTGAAGAAGCAACTCAAGAAACTGTAAGAGCAAGGGTTTATTCGGCCGAGTGCCTCACCTTGGGGTTCGCCAGCTCTGTTTGTGGACAAGAAGGATGGCACTAAGAGGATGTGCGTGGACTACCGGACTCTCAACTCGATGATGATCAAGAACCGGTACCCTTTGCCCAGGATTGACGACTTGCTAGACAGGCTGCGGAAGGCCAAGTTCTTTTCCAAGATTGACTTGAGGTCAGGCTACTACCAGATGAAGATTCGGGACCAGGATATCCCGAAGACAGCTTTCACGACTTGGTACGGTCTGTACGAGTTCGTAGTGGTTTCGTTCGGGCTGACCAACGCCCCGGCCTACTTCATGAACATGATGAACAAGGTCTTCATGGAAGAGCTGGACAAGTTTGTGGTGGTGTTCATAGATGACATACTGATCTTCTCTGAGATAGCAGAAGAACATGAAGAGCACCTTCGGATTGTGATGGAGAGGCTGAGACAGCAGAAGTTGTACGCAAAGTTCAACAAGTGTGAGTTCTGGATGGAGGAAGTTGCTTTCTTGGGACATGTGTTGTCAGCAGAGGGAGTTGCAGTCGACCCTTCAAAGGTGGAAGCAGTTACCAAGTGGGAGCAGCCACTCACAGTGACAGATATCCGGAGCTTTCTCGGGTTGGCAGGTTACTACACGAGGTTCATAGAAAACTTCTCCAAGATAGCAAAGCCAATGACTGAGCTGTTAAAGAACGACAAGAAATTTAGTGGTCAGAGGCTAGTGAGAGGAGGTTCCAGGAGTTAAAGAAGAGGCTCACGACAGCACCAATTCTCACCCAGATATCAAGAAGGACTTCGTGGTATACTGTGATGCTTTGAAGCAAGGATTGGGATGTGTGTTGATGCAAGAGGGCAAGGTTGTCACCTATGCGTCGAGGCAGCTCAAGAAGCACGAAGAGAACTACCCCACTCACGACTTGGAGCTAGCAGCAGTTGTTCACGCACTGAAGATTTGGAGGCACTACTTGATCAACAACAAGTGTGAGTTGTACACCGATCACAAGAGTCTGAAGTACTTCTTTACTCAGTCGGAGCTAAACATGAGGCAGAGGAGGTGGCTAGAGCTGATCAAGGACTACGAGCTCGAGATTAACTACCACCCAGGCAAGGCAAACGTTGTGGCAGATGCACTGAGCCGAAAGTCCTATTGCAACAACTTGATGGTGAGGCAGGAGCAGCCAACACTTCACGACGAGCTAGAGCAGTGGCAGGTTGAGATTGTGGAGCAGGGACAACTCAATGAACTGCAAGTGACCTACGACCTGGAAGGAAGAATTCGGGAGGCACAGAAAGCCTGCAAAGAGGTTGAAGCTATTCGAGACCTGATGTCGGAAGGCAAGGCTGAGGATTACCGGATCGATGAACAAGGAACCGTGTGGTTGAAAGATCGGATCTATGTTCCGCAGTACAAGGAACTTCGAGAGCAAATTTTGAGAGAAGCCCATGATTTGAGGTACTCTATTCACCCAGGAAGTACAAAGATGTACCAAGACTTGAAGCAGAGGTTCTGGTGGAAAGATATGAAGAAGGACGTAGCTTACCATGTGGCTTGTTGTGACACTTGCAGCAGAGTGAAGATTGAGCACCAGAAGCCGGCAGGGTTGTTGAAGCCGTTGGAAATTCCTCAGTGGAAGTGGGATGGCATTTCCATGGACTTTGTGGTGGGACTACCCTGGACACAGAAAGGCAACGATTCTGTTTGGGTCATAGTGGATCGGCTGACTAAGGTTGCTCACTTTGTACCAGTGAAGATCTGATACACGACAGACCAGTTGGCAGACTTGTACATGGACCACATACTCAAGCTACACGGAGCACCGAGGAGCATAGTGTCTGACAGAGGATCCCAGTTCTTAGCAAGGTTTTGGCAGAGCTTTCACGATAGAATGGGGACTACACTCAGCTACAGCACAGCTTTTCACCCTGAGATGGATGGACAGATAGAGAGAGTAAACCAAGGGTTGGAGGATATGCTGAGAGCTTGCGCTTTGACCTACAGCACAGATTGGGTGGGCAGTTTGGCCTATGTAGAGTTCTCGTACAACAACAGCTTCCAGGTCAGTCTCAAGATGGCACCTTTCGAGGCACTCTACGGGAGGAAGTGCAGAACACCCTTGATGTGGTCGGAGGTATGAGAGAGGATGGTCTTTGGGGGCAGATGCTATCCAGGAAACTGAGGAGAAAGTGGAGAAGGTTCGAGACAACCTAAAAATTGCCCAGAGCAGACAGAAGAGCTACGCCGACCGACACAGGAGGGACTTGTCGTTCGAGGTGGGTGACTTCGTCTACCAGAAAGAGTCCCCGATGAGAGGAACCAAGAGGTTTGCTGTGAAGGGGAAACTTGCCCCGAGGTACGTGGGACCATACCAGATCACTTAGAGAGTTGGGAAGCTCGCTTACAGGCTCACCCTACCAGAGAGATGTCCGCTGTACACCTCGTGTTCCACGTGTCACAGTTGAAGAAGAGTGAGAAGGAAGTGGAAGCAAAGCAAGTCCCGGTAGAGATTCTCGACCTGCAAAACACCCTGGAGTATGCAGAGTACCCCGAGAAGATCTTGGACAGAGCAACAAAGGAAACCAGGAGGACCTCCATTCCTTACTGCAAAGTGCTGTGGAGTCACCACACGGAGCGAGAAGCAACCTGGAAGAAAGAAGCCGACCTCAGGAGAGAGTTTCCTCACTTGTTCGAGGAAGAGGATGGAGCTTAAATCTCGAGGACGAGATTCCCAGTGGTGTGGGAGAATGTAACATCCCGGAAATTCAGGAATGTGAAAATGTGAGAAAATTTGAACTTTTGATTATTTGTTGAGCGGCACCTTAATTTAAACCCATTTCTAGCCCCTTATCTGAATTCTATATAAATAAAACCCATTTATAAAAATATAAATTCAAATTATGGTTTAAATATGTGATTTGGATTTTATGGATTTTATTTGGATTTATTTGAGTGTGTTTTGAATTTGAATAAATTCAAATTCAAATATAAAGTTTAAACTATATTCAAAATATTTCAAAAACCCTTCTAACTAGCTTGGGCCAGCTAGCATCTCCTAAAGTCTAATCCAGCCCCTTCAACTCTCGACCTGCTCTCTATCATCACCCCTCACTCCAGCCCAACGCGCCGAGGTGGCCCATGCAGGCCCACGTCGCCGCCCCGCTCCTTGGCACTGCTCTTCTTCCTCCCCGCCGCGCCGGGTGCAGCCGCACCGCGTCGCCGCGCCGCTCCGCACGCCCGCGCACCAGACCGAGCCACCCCGCCTTGCTGGCACGCATGCCGAGGCCGACCCCACACGCTTCGCCCCGAGTATTCACTCTTTTGCCCCTGACCAACCCACGCGCCAAGCAAAGCCGCACCCGCGCGAGGAAGCCAAATTGGAGAAGGATGCAGGGGTTTTGAGAGCGTGCAGGGTCAAGGGGACCAGGGAGCAGCGTGGGCCACCGCGGTTTGGGGATCTTCTCCCCATCCTCTGCTCTGCCGCCGTGAGAAGGGAGAAGGGGGGAAGGAGGAGAAGGGGGGAAGAGGAAGGAGGAGCGGTGCGTCACCACCGCGCTGTCGCGCTGAAGCTGAAGCCGCCTAGTCCGGAGCCGCTCGTGTGAAGAGGAAGGCCGTCCGCGTCGAAGCCATCGCCGGAGCGGAGCAAGGACGCGCTGCCGTGAACACAGCCACCTCTTCACCAACATGTTCTTCACGGCCACGCCTACACCTCCGCCCCGATGTGAGCCGCTGCTTCGCGCCCTTGCTTCTCTTCTCCCCACCTTTGGTCTGCTTGTGCTGTTGCACCGGCCTTCGAGCCGCGCCATGCCGTGCGTCGTCACCGTGGCGTACCCCAACACCGCGTTGGGCCTCGCCGTTCCTCTTCATCATGGTGAAGCGCATCTATGATCGACCTTCGTGCCGAGGAGCCTTCTGCAGGGATTGCTGCCGCCGCTGCTGTTGCGCCGCGCCGCGGACTCGGTTCGCTGGGCAACCGCACGCGCCGGCGGCCATGTCGCGGCCAGGCAAGGCCTGTGTGCGTGCATGTGCCCTGGCAAGCACACCCGCGTGCTAAGCCATGTCACGCTGAGCTTCTGATCGTGTGTGCGCCACTCTGCTGCCGTTTCTTCTCACGCCGCTGCTAAGTGTGTCGCCGCCGTCTCCGCCGCGTCGTGCCCAGTGCACTGCCGCGCTGCGCGCATACACGCACACGTGCACCAACGCCGCGTCTGTGCGTACGCGCGCGTGTAAGCATCCGAGTCCCGCGCCCCCTAGCGCAAGGATAGGAGCTGCGCAAGGCCAAGGGGCTCGACCCCAGGGCCATGACTGCGCTAGGATGATCGTCAGACCCTAGCGGACCCTAACCTTCGCTCACACACGCGCCGGAGGTACTCCAGCCGCCGGGCGCTGCTCGCCGTCGCCGCCGCGCTCCGCGCCGACGCACGCCAAGGGCGCCGCGCGCTGGCAACATTAGGGATGAACCCCAGGCAAGTGCGAGGAGCATGTGTGCGCCCCAGAAATTCCCAGGGGCCTCCACCGGACTTCTCCAGTGTGAGCCTAAGGGAGTGTGCTGGGCCAGCTAGCCCATTAAGGCCCAGCTGGGCCCTTTTTTCCTTTTCCCGGTGAACTCCGATTTTAATCCAGGGTGGTTCACTACACTTAGCTCAGTTGGCCCACTAGGCTAAGTCCAATGGGCCTAATCCGGCCCACTAACACTTTCGGCCCAATAACGGCCCACTAACCCAGTAGCTGACGTCATGCTGACGTCATCACCTATTTTCAAAATTAAAATCCTTTTCTGATTTATAAATGAATTTGAAAATTAATTTATAAATCTATAAACCTTTGAAAATTCATAACTAATTATTTATAACTCCGAAAAATATGAAACTAGTTTCATTATTTTTCTAAAAATTAGACGGTGCTGATTGTAGATAGTTTGGATCTTTTTGGATCTTTTTAAATTGGGTTTCTTTGGATTTATGCATAGTTGTTTGCCGGTAATTTAGCGTCTCGTATCTCGTGCTGCACAAACCCGAGCTACGACCCGGAGGAGGCCTACGACCCCGACTTCAACCCAGACCAGGACTACGGACACCAGCCAGGTGTCATGTCACTCCCAACCATATAGATCATATGCATGCTTTAGTTGCTAATGCTTTATGTGACATCCCGACCCAAGGCTTAATAGGATTGATAAGGATACTCATACCAACAAGTTGCAACTTCTTTTTCGGAAGCCCATCAACAAAAACTCCAAAGTTAAGCGTGCTTGGCTTGGAGCGATGGGTGACCGACCGGGAAGTTCTTCCCGGGTGCGCATGAGTGAGAACAAAGTGCGCAGAAAAGACATGTGTTGGTCTGTGAGGAGATTCTTGGGGTCCTAGAGAGCTGCCAGGCTGAGGACCAGGTGTGTCCGCAGACCAGTGGAGGGTCGCTCCTTAGTGATGAGTGATTGACAACATTGTGTGGACTGATGCTTGGCTAAGTGTGCAGGTACTGGTTGCGGCTTGACTCGTGTCGGTGCAGGTGAAGAACAAGCGCGAAAGGCCTTAGCCGTGGTGGCCTCCGGGTGATGGAGAGGCAAGTAGGCTTGGTTCGAGGGACCCGGTGACCGATGGGGTCAAGTGCGAGCCGTGCGGTGCAAGACTGGCGGGCTGAAGTCATGAACATGGGCCGGTGCAAGGTAGCGGATCGAGCCCGAAGCTTGCACACGGGGTTTGTTGGTTTGCCCACAAAACTATCGGTGGACGGTTTCTTGGTTTGGGCCTAAAAACCAAGCCCGGAGGCCCGAGGCGACGGAGACGGTGATCCGGGAGCTTTAGGAAGCTTCGAGACGGGGAGCACATGGCGTGATCGCGGGGCTTGCGTCGATGCTAAGCAAGGCCGCGGTGGAAGCGTGTCCGCTCGATGAAGACTTGACCAAAATGCCCCTGAGGGGTTGTATCTTCATTTCAAGTTGTAGGGGTAGCGTGGTCATTTACCTCCCTCCGATGGACTTCGTATAAATAGCGGAGAGGTGGATGGCATCTCTCTCTCTCTTGGACTCTAGGGCTTTCTCCCCTGGTAGATTTCTCTGAACTGCTTCTTTTTCCTCTGGATTCCTTAGGCTAGACTCTTGTACAGACTCTGACCTCTGGATGTATGGAAGCATTCGGCGTTGCGGTGATCTCCTAGTCCTCTGTGATTTTCGTGTCATTTTCGGGGCTAATTTTGGGGAGTTTCGTTCTTCGCTCGATTCGGGGATTTGAGGGCGTTTCTTCTCGGATTTCTTGGAGGGGATCATGGGTGGATGCCTTGCGCATCTTTGTGTGTGATATTGACTCCTCAAACGCCATGGAGAGCCTTCGATTCGTGAGTTTTTGGCCGGAGTTCAAGTTCTTGGTGGAGTTCGTGTGATCCGCGATTCCCGGCGATTTAGTGGCTTAGAGGTCGAGATTTTTGGGGCATAGCTTCCTCTTGTGTTGCTTATCATCTCCCCCAAATCTTGTCTCAAGAGCTTTTGGCGTTTGGGAAATCCGGTGATGGATATGGAGAGTTGACCTCGCGGGGTCGTGCAGTTTTCTGTTCTGTTCGAGCCCGGCGGACCGTCCGCGAGTCCCATGCGGACTGTCCGCGAGGTGTAGACGGCGCAGCTGTTCTTCGTGTTCTTCGTTTGTTCTTCATGTGGTTCGTTTCAATCCGTTGGCTCCGGGTTTTTGTTTTGCAGGCAGTTCGCGGACCGTCCGCGTGGTCCTGGCGGACTGTCCGCGTCGCCCGGAATTTTGTCTGGGGTGCCTTCTTGTTTGTTTGGGGTGTTCCGAGAGTTTGGCGGACCGTCCGCGTGCCCTCATCAGACTGTCCGTGTGGAGAGGATTTTCCCCCGAACTTTCTGTTAGCTCCTGTGTCTATTTCGGACCGTCCGCGCCTACCTGTCGTACCGTCCTCCCCTCCCTGGCGGACTGTCTGCGGCAGCCTGGCGGACCGTCCGTCCTGGACGTAGGAACTAGCCTGGTTTGATCGGTTCCATTGATTCCTCTCTTGTGCTTCCGCGTGTGCTTCAAGGAATCATTCCTAAGACTTGTGGTTGATCCATAACCTTGTTGTCTTGGCGATTGGTGTTTGATTTGATCCATCTTTCGTGTGTGCTCGGATTTGAGTGGGGTCTTGGTCGAGTTCTTTTTGAAGAATTTTTGTTGGCTCCCATTCACTCCCCCCTCTATGGTCGCCTATTCGGTCCTTCAATTGGTATCAGAGCTGGTTACGGATCTTCTTGATTCTAACCAGTCTAAGATCCAAAGATGGGCGATTACGGCAAGGGGTCGGGTCCTCCGCACTTTGATGGCGAGAATTACCCAATGTGGGAGAGGCACATGGGCGTGTTTTTGCGTGGGAATGGAACTCTGATCTGGGAGGTCACTTAGAATCCTCATTATGTCACCCCAGACAGTTTTCTGCTTCCAGGTACGCGGGACATGTTTGAGGCCAACAGCAAGGCCGTGGATTACTTGTTCCGTGCTCTCTGTGCCTCGGAGTTTGATCGAGTGTACGGAGAGGATGTGGCCAGAAAGATTTGGCTCAAGTTGAAAAATGCTCATGTTGGCAATGCCCAAGTGCAAGCCCGTATGTTTTCCACTTACCGGAGAGAGTACGAGAACTTCACTCATCTCCCCAGTGAGTCGACCGATGCTATGTTTCAGCGCTTCACTTGCATAGTCAACAACATGAGGGCCAATGTGACAGTGCTCCCATACACGGATCATGATCAAGCTATCAAGCTTTTGCATGCCCTGGATAGGTCCATGTGGAGTGCCAAGGTCGAGGCCATCGAGGAGTCGAGCGCGTATGACACGCTGTCGCTTGACGAGTTGTTCTCCAAGCTCAGGTCTTCAGAGGTTGATCGTGGCTTGAGAGCCAAGAGCGAGAGCCCCACTGATCCTCATAGTTTGGCTCTTGTCTCAGGATCGAGGACTAACGCTAACTCTGTTGGCTTCTCTTTGTCTTGTCTTGTGTCCTTGCCAGATGAGGACTTTGAGGTGCTGAGCGAGGATGATCTCGCCTTGTTGAGCAAGAGGTTTGGGCGGATGTACGAGAACCGCAAGAATGCAAGGCGGAGCTCGGGGATGTGCTATCAGTGCGGGAAGCACAGGCACTTCATCGCCGAATGCCCTGAAGCCATGGAGATCAATAACGACTACAAGGGCAAGCCCATGCACGACTACAACAAGCACCGCTCCCGGAACGACTACAAGGGCAAGCACAAGGACAAGGGCGAGAGAAGGCACAAGAAGAGTGGTGGCCACAAGAAGGAGACCGCTCGAGCAATGGTGGTCGGAGCGAGCGACATCGACTCGACATCAAGCGATGCTTCTTCCGACTCGAGCAGTGAGGAAGAGCAAGAGAAGCGCAAGGACAAGCGGCACACGGGCAAGAACTTCACCGGCCTGAGCTTCATCGCACAAGGAGGCTTTTGCGGCATGGCACATTCCAAGAAGGGTGGGAAGCACAGCTCGGATTCAAACTCCAACTTCGATGAAGAGGTACGACAAGATCCCAACTTCTTGCTAGAGGAGAATGCTAGGCTCAATGAGTTGCTTGATAACCGTGATGATGTGCTTAGAAAGACCAAACAAGGAGAAGAGGGAATTTAGATCTTTATTGGGTGATGCTAAGGATAAGATTGCTGAGCTTGAATCCTTGCTTGTGGATGCTAGAAATGAGATAGGTGCTTTGAAATCTGCTCCTATGGTGTCTGATGAAATTGACTGTGGTGATTGCTCAATTTTTCTTGCTGATTTGACTGCTCTCAAGGAGAAGCATGTCTCTACTCTTGAGGAACTAGATGTGGTTAGGATTGAGTGTGATGAATTGAAGTCTAGGCCAGCTTTGTTAGGAGCTTGTACCTCATGTCCTATTTTGCATGCTAGGCTAGATGAATCTCACACTAGAATTGTTTCTCTTGAGGCGGCATTGAAAGCTCCTCTTCCTACATCATGTTCAACCTGTGAAATGCATGCTTTGAAAAACATGGAACTTGCACACTATGTTGACCGTTTGCAGGATGAAAATGATGAGCTTAGGAAATTGATGAGTTGGTTGTCTGGTTATGAGCCACAATTGAGTTTGTTGTTGGCTCAGTTCAAGAGGTTTGATGGTCAGGCGTTGGGGGCTGAGAAGAGCGGTGAGAAGAGTGGTGAGGGAGAAGAGAAAGTTGGAGAGATCCCTACTCAACCACACACCATACCCATGAACAAATATGCACCCAAGTCAAACCATCTAAGAAACAAGCTTGATACAACTCCAGACCCACCAGTGTTACCCCAGAAAACAGAGAATTACCAAAAACCCATCAAGTTTGTGAGCAACCTGGGTAATGTCTTTGAGGGGAAGTCAGGAGAGAAAGGTGTTGAGAAGCCCACAGAAAAGCCACCGCCTAAGCCACAGTCGATCCACTTCCATTGTGAGTATTGTGGGAGGGATGGGCATAAGAGTGAGTTCTGTTTCCGGAGGAAGAGGGATGAGCAATTTGCTAGGGAGATGGCAAACAAGGACAGGTACCACCTTGCTCGTGCTGTGCCTGAGCGTCGTAGAGGGCCTCTACCTAGGGGTGAGGTGTATGTGCGTACAGTTCCCACTCGTGGAGGTGGAGGTGGAGGTGTGTTTCCTCAGAGAGACAGGTGTGTTGGGTTTGGGCGTGGTGAGTTGGCTCGACGTGCTCCTTCTCGTGACCGTTACGAGTTTGGGAGGCACCATCGGAGCTTTGGGTCTCAGATGGACTACGGGCCACATTTTCCTCCTCATGGTGCACATACTCCTCCAGTGAGACGTGACGGGTCCTTTGGTGGTAGGCGTGAGAGGGCTCCGCCTAGAGGTTTTGGGAGGATGGATTTTGCTAACCCTTCTTCTGAGCAAATGGCTCAGCACTGGTTTGACTCTTTTGGTACTAACCCTAGTGTTGAGTCGCTTGCTCATTCTCGTCCTCATTTTTTATTGCAGGTGGGAGGCTTGGAGGACTTTTGGTTGATCGACTCCGGTTGCTCACGACACATGACCGGAGATCGTGGGTGGTTCTCCAGCCTCACCCCGGTGAGTACGAGGGAGTACGTCACTTTCGGGGACAATGGGAGAGGACGAGTGCTTGCTGAAGGTATGATGAAGGTAAGTAGCAAGGTGACCTTAAGAAGTGTGGCCCTGGTCAAGTCACTTGGTTTTAACCTGTTGTCAGTATCTCAATTACTTGACGAAGGTTTTGAGGTTCGTTTTAAGTCGGGTGCTTCTCGTGTGCTTGATTCTCGAGGCGATCTTGTCTGTACGATCGTCCCCGAGGGTCAAATCTTTCGTGCCGACTTTTCCCAATCTGTTGGTCCTCCTCGATGCTTTGTTGCTGGTTTTTCGGCCGAGCTTTGGAAATGGCATAGGAGGTTGGGACACTTGAGCTTTGAGTTGCTTTCCCGCTTGAGTGGTCTTGATCTTGTCCGAGGATTGCCTAAGTTGAAATTCGAGAAGGATTTGGTTTGTGCTTCTTGTCGGCATGGAAAGATGGTTGCCGCTTCTCACACCCCTCTGACTTCAGTCATGACCGAGCAACCTTGTGAGTTGTTGCACATGGATTTGGTTGGGCCAGCTCGTGTTCGCTCTACTGGTGGGAAGTGGTATGTTCTTGTGGTTGTTGATGATTTTTCGAGGTACTCTTGGGTTTTCTTTTTGGAGGATAAGAGTGAGACATTTGGCTTTGTTCGAGACTTGATCTTGAGGTTGAAGAATGAGAGACATGGTGATGCCATTCGAGCTATACGCAGTGACAATGGCACGGAATTTAAGAACTCTCATTTTGATGCCTTTTGCAGTGATCTTCCTTCGTGCCTTTAAGAAGAAGACCTCTTATGAGCTGATGCATGGCCGACAACCCAAGGTGAGTCACTTTAGAGCTTTTGGTTGCAAGTGTTTCATTCTGAAGAAGGGCAAGTTGGATAAGTTTGAGTCTAAATGCTCGGATGGGATTTTCCTTGGTTATGCGATTCATTCTAGAGCATGTTGTGTGCTCAACCTTGACACTAACCGAATCATGGAGACTTGCGAGGTTACCTTCGACGAGACACAGCCATGTAGCTCTTCTGCTTTTGAGTGTGCAGGTGACGAGGAGATGGAGACGACAACGATGATGGTGGTGATGCTCCAGCGGCTGATCGTGTACGTGCTACTTCCACTACTACGACGACGATCGAGGATGGACCATCCCCTACACCCACTACGACTGAGGCTGTTCGAGTGGAGGCTACTGCTGAGGGGGAGTTTGTGTCCAGGCGAGAGGCTCCCAGGCGAGTACAAGTGGATCACCCACCGACGACCATCATTGGTGACCTTCATGAACGCACTACACGATCGAGGTCAAGGAATACTTCTCATTTCGCTCACTCTGCTTTTGTTGCGTCGTTTGAGCCCAAAGATATTCGACACGCTTTGTCTGACGAGAATTGGGTGAATTCTATGCATGAGGAGTTGGAAAACTTTGAGAGAAACCAAGTCTGGGTGTTAGTCGATCCACCGCCAAATTGCCGTCCCATAGGAACCAAGTGGGTGTGGAAGAACAAAGAGGGTGAGAATGGGATGGTTGTGAGAAACAAGTCGAGGTTGGTGGCGCAGGGGTTCAACCAGAAGGAGGGGATAGACTATGAGGAAACATTTGCTCTTGTGGCTCATTTGGAGGCAATCAGGATCCTTCTAGCCTTTGCCATGGCTAAAGGGTTCAAGTTGTACCAAATGGATGTCAAGAGTACCTTCTTAAATGGGGTGATAGAGGAAGAAGTGTATGTGAGGCAACCCCCGGGGTTTGAGAGTGAACAATACCCATACTGTGTATACAAACTCCAGAGAGCGCTCTATGGGTTGAAACAGGCACCTAGAGCTTGGTATGGCAGGTTGAGAGGCTTTTTGCAGAGTAAGGGGTTTGTGATGGGCACAGTTGATAAGACCTTGTTCCTCCTTAAGCATGGGAACGACCTTTTGATTGTTTAGATATACGTGGATGACATAATCTTTGGTGGGTCTTCTCATGATCTTGTTGCCAGATTTGCAGATGACATGAGCAAGGAATTTGAGATGTCCATGATGGGCGAGCTGCAGTTTTTTTGGGTCTCCAGATCAAGCAGTGCAAGGACGGGACGTTTGTACATCAGGCGAAGTACACTAGAGACATGGTGAAGAAGTTTGGCATGAACGACTCCAAGCCGGTGACTACACCGATGAGTACAACTACGGCTTTGGACGCGGACGAGGACGGCGAACTCGTGGACCAGAAGGAGTACCGGAGCATGATCGGCTCCCTCCTCTACTTGACGGCGACGAGGCCAGACATACAGTTCAGCGTGTGTCTGTGCGCTCGTTTTCAGGCTTCACCGAGGACTTCACATCGGCAGGCCGTCAAGCGGATTTTCAGATACTTGAACTACACTCCTGAGTTTGGTCTTTGGTACTCTGCCTCCTCGACACTCAGACTTCACGGGTATTCTGATGCTGATTTCGCTGGGTGTCGATTGGACAGCAAGTCTACCTCTGGGTGTTGTCCAGTTCCTTGGTTCTTCTTTGGTCTCTTGGTCATCTCGCAAGCAATCGAGTGTAGCCCAGTCCACCACCGAGGCTGAGTATGTAGCTGCTGCTAGTTGTTGTTCCTAGCTGCTTTGGATGACCTACACCATGAGTGACTTTGGTGAGAAGTGTTCCCAGGTTCCACTTTTCTGTGACAGCACTAGTGCCATAAGCGTAGCCAAAAATCCTGTCCTCCACTCCAAAACGAAACACATAGAAGTGAGGTACCACTTCCTGAGAGACAATGTTGAGCAGGGAAACATATCTTTGTCCTATGTCCGTACCCAAGACCAGCTAGCTGACATTTTCACCAAACCACTTGACCAAGTCACTTTCACTCGCTTGCGGGGTGAACTCGGGGTGTGCTTTCCTTTCTAACTGGGTCTTGGAGCTTCTCATGTATATATGTGATATGTTCATTTTGTTGCATTCCTTTCATGCATTTTACTTTCTGTACAAAACCTGGTAGGATAGCCATCTTTGGATCACTTAAGCTAGGATTGAGCTTCTCTTATATACATTGATCACTGATGTGCTATTTGTGAGACTTGTGCATGTTTGGTAACTTGTGGATGTGAATGCTATGCTCTGGATGGTTTTGCCATATATGTATGATGAGATAGCATTTTGTTTGTGAAAATGATAAAATTGTCTCTCTCATGAGTAGATGCTTGTCTTTGCTAAATTTGTGCTCAAATGCTTATATCATGCTTAGTTTGTGCTTGAGGATCATATTCTCTTTGCTTGGGGTCAAAGACCTTTTTGTCATTGTAAATGTTTAGCCCTTTTGCTTGCTTGGGGAGGAGCATAAGCTTCTTTTTGCTGCAAAGGCACTTCATGTACCATGTTTAAATTTTAAAATGAAATTGGTGTGTGAATTGCCTTATGCTTGAAAAATGAGCTCCTAATCATGTTTTTATGCTTTGCTATTCATATCTTGGGTGCTAAACCGTAGCATGTTGTCTACCATGAGAAGTCTCATTTTAAGAAGTAGACACATGGCTCGGTGGCTTTAACATGACTTGAGTAGCTTGTGGGCGTTTATAATGATCTTGAAATGAGAATTTGTGATCTTGCATAAATTTAGAATGATCTAGTGCCTTTGTGTTCAAATTGGCATAGATAGGGTCTTGCTCATGAGATGAATGTTTATTTGTGAAAATTGCTTAAATTTGCTTTTGGCCATGTCACATGCTTATATGTCTCTACCTTCTTGATGGCAATGTGCTAACTACATCATATCTACTTTGCTTGCTCTATGTCTCATGTGTAGCATTTTGTTGTGCTCTTTGTATATTTGAGAAGCTTGGTAGACTGTATATATGCTTTGACATGCATTTTTTCATGAAAACAAGGGGAAGAGTTTCATATACCTTGATTCATGCATTGTCAACAAGGGGGAGAGTTATGCACATTTGGGGAGATTTTTCATGCATTGGGAGTTTTATTTGTGAGATGTTGCATGTGAGGAGAAAAAATTTGAGAAGAAGAGGTTGCATTTGCTCAGGGGGAGTTTGCATATGTGCAGGGGGAGCTCCTTTGATTTTCCTGAGTTTTGTGCTTTGTGGTGTGCACTTTGTGAGCTTTGTTTTGTCTCGGCTGTGTCGAGCCGTTGCCCTTGTCTTAGGGGGCCGAGACTTGATTTGGCGAGTGATCTTGTTTTCGCTTGTTCTTTGGCTTTGGATCACTTGCTTTGGAGGTTTGTGTTCGTGGTTGTTTTCTTTTCTTTTTCCCTATCATGGTTACTATGGGTGTTGTCAATACACTCATCAAGGGGGAGATTGAGGACCAGGTGTGTCCGAAGACCAGTGGAGGGTCGCTCCTTAGTGATGAGTGATTGACAACGTTGTGTGGACTGATGCTTGGCTAAGTGTGCAGGTACAGGTTGCGGCTTGACTCGTGTCGGTGCAGGTGAAGAACAAGCGCGAAAGGCCTTAGCCGTGGTGGCCTCCGGGTGATAGAGAGGCAAGTGGGCTTGGTTCGAGGGACCCGGTGGCCGATGGGGTCAAGTGCGAGCCGTGCGGTGCAAGACTGGTGGGCTGAAGTCGTGAACATGGGCCGGTGCAAGGTAGCGGATCGAGCTCGAAGCTTGCATGCGGGGTTTGTTGGTTTGCCCACAAAACCATCGGTGGACGGTTTCTTGGTTTGGGTCTCAAAACCAAGCCCGGAGGCCCGAGGCGACGGAGACGGTGATCCGGGAGCTTCAGGAAACTTCGAGGCGGGGGGCACGTGGCGTGATCGCGGTGCTTGCGTCGATGCTAAGCAAGGCCGCGGTGGAAGCATGTCCGCTCGATGAAGACTTGACCAAAATGCCCCTGAGGGGTTGTATCTTCATTTTAAGTTGTATGGGTAGCGTGGTCATTTACCTCCCTCTGATGGACTTCGTATAAATAGCGGAGAGGTGGATGACATCTCTCTCTTGGACTCTAGGGCTTTCTCCCCCGGTAGATTTCTCTGAACTGCTTCTTTTACCTCTGGATTCCTTAGGCTAGACTCTTGTACAGACTCTGACCTCTGGATGTATGGAAGCATTCGGCGTTGCGGTGATCTCCTAGTCCTCTGTGATTTTCGTGTCATTTTCGGAGCTATTTTTGGGGAGTTTCGTTCTTCGCTCGATTCGGGGATTTGAGGGCGTTTCTTCTCGGATTTCTTTGAGGGGATCATGGGTGGATGCCTTGCGCATCTTTGTGTGTGATCTTGACTCCTCAAACGTCGTGGAGAGCCTTCGATTCGTGAGTTTTTGGCCGGAGTTCGAGTTCTTGGTGGAGTTCGTGTGATCCGCGATTCCCGGCGATTTAGTGGCTTAGAGGTCGAGATTTTTGGGGCATAGCTTCCTCTTGTGTTGCTTATCATCTCCCCCAAATATTGTCTCAAGAGCTTTTGGCGTTTGGGAAATCCGGTGATGGATTTGGAGAGTTGACCTCGCGGGGTCGCGCAGTTTTCTGTTCTGTTCGAGCCCGGCGGACCGTCCGCGAGTCCCATGCGGACTGTCCGCGAGGTGTAGACGGCGCAGCTGTTCTTCGTGTTCTTCATTTGTTCTTCGCGTGGTTCGTTTCGATCCGCTGACTCCGGGTTTTTGTTTTGCAGGCAGTTCGTGGACCGTCCGCGTGGTCCTGGCGGACTGTCCGCGTCGCTCGGAATTTTGTCTGGGAGCCTTCTTGTTTGTCTGGGGTGTTCCGAGAGTTTGGCAGACCGTCCGCGTGCCCTCGTCGGACTGTCCGCGTGGAGAGGATTTTCCCCCGAACTTTCTGTTGACTCCTGTGTCTATTTCGGACCGTCCGCGCCTACCTGTCGGACCGTCCGCACCTTCCTGGCGGACTGTCCGCGGCAGCCTGGCGGACCGTCCGTCCTGGACGCAGGAACTAGCCCGGTTTGATCGGTTTCTTTGATTCCTCTCTTGTGCTTCCGCGTGTGCTTCAAGGAATCGTTCCTAAGACTTGTGGTTGATCCATAACCTTGTTGTCTTGGCGATTGGTGTTTGATTCAATCCATCTTTTGTGTGTGCTCGGATTTGAGTGGGGTCTTGGCCGAGTTCTTTTTGAAGAATTTTTGTTGGCTCTCATTCACTCCCCCCTCTCTGGTCGCCTATTCGGTCCTTCACAGGCATAGGCGGGTCGTCACAATTGGTATCAGAGCTGACTCTCGCGGTTTCACGGGCGCGTGTGGTCGCAGTTGTGCAGGCATGGTGTGCATGGCTAGTGTGGGCCCTAAGTGGTCACACAGCATGGCACATGTGCTGGCACTGTACCCACGGACGTGGCCAAGAGAGGACGTTCCTGGCTTGGGGTTGATCGACGAGGACATCGATCTTCCAAGGGGGGTGTATGTGACATCCCGGCCCAAGGCTTAATAGGATTGATAAGGATACTCATACCAACAAGTTGCAACTTCTTTTTCGGAAGCCCATCACCAAAAACTCCAAAGTTAAGCGTGCTTGGCTTGGAGCGATGGGTGACCGACCGGGAAGTTCTTCCCGGGTGCGCATGAGTGAGGACAAAGTGCGCAGAAAAGACATGTGTTGGTCTGTGAGGAGATTCTTGGGGTCCTAGAGAGCTGCCAGGTATAGGCGGGGCCAGCCTTGGATAGGCGGGTCGTCACAAGGGGAGGAAGGGGCTGGGCCGCTGGAGATCCCCTGGGGCGACCAGATCTGTCGACGGTCGCCGACGCGGCTGGATCTCTAGGCGACGAGCTCGAGGAGCCGTGTCCACCACGAGCTCGCCGGCCTGCTCTTGCGATGAGCTTGAGGTGCCGCCTCGCCCCGCCCATGTTCGCGGCGGCAGAGGAGCTCCACCGCCCGCCCGTGCTCGCGCAGCAGCCTCCCGGCGCGCCGCCCCGTCGCCGCCAGAGTTGTCGATTCGCCGTCGGCCCAACCGCGGATACAGATACAGATAATTTTTCTTTCTCGGACTGAATTCTCGGATCGAATACGGATACGGACACTCAATTTTTTCTCGAATAGTGATATTCATCATATTTTGATCATAGAAATTCAACTTTGAATTTCCGGATACTAATGCGGTACGGATAGTTACGAATATTAAATGTTCGGATTCGAATACGGTCTTACCATTTGAGTGTCTGACCCTTTCAGTTGGTCGGTCGGACGGATAATATCCGTACCACTTTCATCCCTATACCCACCCTCTCACAGACGACGAGGACGACGAAACCGCGTCAAAATCGCGCGAACGACGAAAATTCTCGACGTTCTAAAATGTTTATGCTCGGAGCAGCGATTTTTTTCACCCGCCCGCCGTACCCACTCCCAATCCCGCCCGCAGGTCACGGCGGACTTTCCTTCTCCCCGTCCGCCGCCCGCCATCCCTTCCTTTTTCCACGCGACAACCCTCCCTCCCTCCCCGCCCCCTCCATCTCCTCTCCTCCCCAGCTCCCTCCTCTGACGCAGCGTGGTCTCCCCTACTCCCTTCGCTCGTGCACGTGGTGGAGCTCACTCGCTCCCGACGGCCGCAATGATGGGGTCGCTCTCGCGCACGGATGTCGTGGTGGCGGAGCTCTTCAACGGGGTTGTCGGCGATGGATCGGCCGCATCCATTACCGGCTCGGGCTGGTCACCCTCGAGATCTCGTCACCCTCCCAGGTCCCCGCCCCCCCCCTCCACCCGGCCAGTAGCCCGGCGGCCTCCTCCGCCTCCTCAACCGCGGCGCCCCCTCCTTGGCGACCTCCTCCGCCTCCTCAACCGCATCACCCTCCTCCTCGCCAGCCTGCTCCCTTCCTGTTCGCAACCAAAATTGGTACCGGTCAGACCGGTGTCCCTCAACGGTCTGACCGGTGGGGCGTCCTGTAGCCGATCCGGCAACGGCCACACCGGTCTGACCGGTGGGCCTGACCGGTCTGACCGGTGGACCCTGAGTCCGAGTAGAATTGAGGAATCCTTACGAATTTCGAGTTGTAAAAGGATTCCTTGCGGGGCAAGACCTCCCAACCCTATAAATATAAAGGGCCACGGCCGTTTGAGGGAGGAACCCAATCGTACATTACTTTCTACAACTTTTATCTCTCAAACCCTAGCTTTTCCAACCTTGTGCTTTCCTTGTTTGTCTCGACGACGATCAGGGACGTTCTGAGTGGCCTTGCCGACCTCAGAGCAACCCTAGGCGCGCCATCTCCGACGGGGTCCCTCCCGAGGCGGCGATCTTAGGTTTTTCACCGCGCCTCAGCATACACCGGTCAGACCGGTGCCCCTGACCGGTCAGACCGGTCCGGGTAGGAGCTCAGCGAGTTCAGCGTTTCGACGTTCCGCACGATCTAGCGCTCGTGTGTGTTGACCAGAAAAAGCGTCAACACACTTTTGGCGACTCCACTGGGGAAGAAAGATCAGGTTGCTAAGACCGTTCAGTCTAACCCTAGTACGATGTCTCGGTGTGAGCTTGACATGAACAACATCGTCACCGCGTCGCTGGAAGATCTCTCTCAGGAGGAGCAGCAGAAGTTCAAGGCGCTACAAGAGTACATGCAAGTACAATTCCTAGCTGGCGTCAAGAAGGATCGATCCGGCAAGGTGGCAAGATTGAAAGAGTTCGAGCTGCCGGCGATCAGGCTAAACGACAGCAATATTGAGGTAATTCCCACTGTAAGTAAGAAACCTCCGTCTGAAACTTCTCCTATGAAATCTACAGTGGAAAGTGATGAATTGCTTGCTTCCTACATTGCTCGTTTAGAACGGTTAGAGGATCTTGAAAAGGATAGGGCTTTAGGTTTTAATAATAATGAAACTAATAGTAGTACTCCTAAAGCGAATCCTCAGGGGTCTCATCCTAGCTTAGCACCTTTGCCTGTAAATAATGGTAATTTTGCATATGGTTTGACACCAAATCCAGCATCTGGTCAGTACCCTCAGTTTCAACCGCACAGGCCAAACATGGCCGCACCGGTCGAACTGATGCAGGGTACCGGTCAGACCGGTGCTATGGAGTTGGTGCCCGATCAGCCTTTGCCAATTTATGTCGTGCCAAATTAGATGGTCCCTACTTTTCCTAAAACAATCAGTAATGTTGGACCTCATTATAGTACGACAATAAATGCATCGGCCTCCAAAAATATTATTCCGGACGATGTATTTGAAAGTTACAGGCTAGCTCAAGCTAAGATAGCTCCCTATTTAAATAAGATGAATTTGGAGAATCCTCAACCACAACAGCCAAATAATCCTAATTGGGTGGAATTTAATAGATTTAAGGAAGATTTGGCTAATGTGGTAAAAACCAAACTTGGTGTCGATATTGGTAACACAAATTTGTATCAAAAACCATATGATCCCGAGTTTGATAGATTTCCTCTCCCACGTGGTTGGCATATGCCTGACTTGATTAAATTTAGTGGTGATGATGACCGAACCACATGGGAACATATTAGTCAATACACTGCACAACTAGGTGAAGCTGGTGTCTATAATGCTTTGAAAGTACGCTTATTTTCTTTATCTTTGACTGGCACCGCTTTTGCTTGGTTTTCCTCACTTGCTCCCGGTTCTATTATATCTTGGGATATGTTAGAACGTAAGTTTCATGATCACTTTTATAGTGGGAGCATACAATTAAAATTGACAGACTTAACATCGGTTAGGCAAGTAAGAGATGAGACTGTCTCTGCCTACATTAAAAGGTTTAAAGAAACTAAAAACCGGTGCTTTAATTTGTCAATCACTGATATGGACCTTGCAGACATTTGTCTGAAAGGTTTAAGATCATCTATTAGAGATAAGATAGAGGGAACTGACTTTCTTTCGGTTGCACAAGTTCAAATTAGAGCTTTAGTTGTTGAAAACCGAATGAATAAAGAGAAAGATAATTTTAAATCACGTCGTTCTAATGTTCATGTTATTGATTATGATTCTGATAGCTCGGACGATACTGATAAAGAAATTTATGCTGCTGAGTTTGTTTGGCCTTCTAAAGAAAAATCTTATTCTTGTTCATCTCTTAAGCCGGCTAGCAAAGGTCGGCAAGAAGAAATTAAATTTACTTTTGATGTTTCCAAATGTGATCGCATATTTGATGAATTGCTTAAATCTGGAAATATCAAGTTAACTCATACTATTCCTCCACTTGAAGAGTTGAAAAGACGTGCATATTGTAAATTTCATAATTCATTTTCTCATGCTATTAATGATTGCAATGTGTTTCGTCGACAGGTTCAATCGGCCATAAACGAAGGTCGTTTGACTTTTCATGAGATGCAAGTGGACAAAGCTCCTTTTCCAATCAACACCATGGATTTACAGCAGCCTAAGGTACTGGTTCGGCCACATCAAGCTGAAGCAACTAAAGGCAAGAACGTGGTAATTGGGGAGCTTAAGCCCGATTTGAGAGGAAAAGAGCTAGTTCGCAAAGTTGAGTATGAGAAGACTCCTGATGGCAAAGAGACCTTCAAGGTTACAGTAAGTGCCTCTGGACATGGGGGGCAAGGGTCGTCCACACCCGCCGATCAGCGACCGTCTGAGCCGTCCCTGGCCAGACCGGTCAGACCGGTGGAGGTGACCGGTCAGACCGGTGCGCTCCCAGGCCGACCGAAGATGATCAAGCCAAGCCGTCCGGAGATTGGAAATTGGAAACTTAATATAGCTAAAAATCAGGGGAGTGGTCCTAAGCCAAAGGTCACTTTCGACATGCTATTTGACAAGTATTCCAAGCAAAAGGCTGTTACAAGTGATCGGCCGTTAAAAAAAAGGATGAGGTCACCTACACACCAAGGAGGGTCATCTTCACCTCCAAGGGCTGCTACGAGACTCAAGGGTGAACCATCACAGCAGGGGCAATGCTTTACTCCACCATGGGCGTCATCAAGTTCAAATGCACCACGCCCGGTATACGATGATAATGGAGTGATGTGGGTGCCATACCAACAAGCCTTTCATCCTGGATGGGGTGGACAGAAATCAGCATTTGACAGAATCTCCAGGCCTGTCCAAGACCGATTGGCTCCTCGCCGTTCTGGTCAAGGTCACCAGACCCGACCGGTCAGACCGGTCGCTATCACCGGTCAGACCGGTGCAGCCAGAAAAGCTGTGTTACCTCCTGTGAAGCAAGTTTTCAAGCCAAAGCAAAGGGAGGAGATGCAGAAGATGGAAGTTGATCTAGAGAGGACTACGAACCAAGATATTATTCAGATTGGATCAATGGATGTTCTTATTGGAGAGGGTGGCAAAAGACCGATTGTTCCAAACAATAAGGTTGTGACATCAACTCCAGGGGTGTTTGCTGCTGCTATTGATCATGAGGCCAGTGGGAGTGGTTCCAACTCCAAATACTTCTTACCAAGATGGTGTCCTCCCGGATTGACTCGCACACAGAGGAGGAAGCTTCAACGCCTGAGGTTTCAAGAGAAGAGAGAGAAGGAGCTAGAGAAGCAAAGGGACAAAGCTTTCAACCAGTACAGGCCCATGGTACCTCAAGGGAAAGAGTGGAGAGTCAAGGCCAGCTTCCAGCCAGCACCAGTCAGACCGGTGGAGGGGTCGGTCACACCGGTCAGACCGGTGGATGTCGACAGTCAGACCGGTGACTCAGAGGCGCCGCCCGGTTTCTCTTCCTCGTTTCCCATGGTTTGTGATGACAAGTCCGCATCGGATCCTACACCAGAAGATGATGAGGAGCTTGTTGACTACAGTTCTTCGCCCGAGCGCATGAATTTGGACATCAATGTGATTCATATGTCTATGGATGGTTATGTGCTCTCGGAGGAGGACGTCGCGCATCTCGACTTTGGGCCAAAGGAAGCTATTTTCCGTAAGCCTAAAGCTACTGAAAATCATCTGAAGGCTTTGTACATGAAGGGACACATCAATGGTAAGCCTATCTCTCGCATGCTGGTGGACGGAGGAGCGATCGTCAACTTGATGCCGTATTCTTTGTTCAAGAAGCTGGGAGGTTCAGATGATGAGCTGATCAAGACCAACATGACCGTCAGCGGTGTGGGAGGAGGCGAGCCGATGGGAGCTAAAGGCGTCGTCTCTATGGAGCTCACCGTTGGGAGCAAAACGTTGGCTACGGCATTCTTCGTCGCTGAGACACAAGGTAACTTCAGTCTCATCCTTGGTCGTGATTGGATTCATGCAAATCAGTGTGTGCCTTCTACTTTGCATCAATTCTTAATCCAATGGGTAGGCAACGAGGTAGAGATTGTTCATGGTGATACATCGGCTTGTGTTGCAGTGGTCGATAGTCCTACTATGGATAATCATGAGAATCTTAAGTGCTTAACTGGTTTAGATTTATCTAATTTGAGGCTTATTGATTCTACCAAAGATGGCTTTGCTACTGTTGTCATGAAGCCGATCGTTGATCAGGCTAGAACTTCTCTGTCGATTTGATGGATGCAAATCTGGAGTGGTTGCAACAGAGGCGAGAACACTATCGGGCGCATAAGAACGATATGTGTGAGGCCATCGAAGACTTTGATGATTTGAGCAAGTTAGGACAAGGGTTTACGTCGGCTGATCCTTTAGAGGAGATTGATATTGGTGATGGCACTTTACCTAGGCCGACATTTGTAAACAAGAATCTTGATCCGTTGTTTAAATCTGAGTTAATAAAGTTGTTAAAGAAGTATGTTGATTGCTTTGCATGGAATTATAATGAAATGCCTGGTTTAAGTCGTGATTTAGTTGAGCATTATTTACCTATTAAACCTGGTTTTAGGCCTTATAAACAACCTCGTAGAAACTTTAATCCTGATATTTATGACCGAGTGAAAGAGGAAGTCAATCGGTTACTTGATGCAAAGCTTATTAGGCCTTGTCGTTATGCTGATTGGATCTCTAATATTGTGCCTGTTGAGAAAAAAGGAACAAAAAAGCTTCGTGTTTGCATTGATTTTAGAGATCTTAATAAAGCTACTCATAAAGATGAATATCCTATGCCTATAGCCGATTTTCTTGTTAATGCTGCATCCGGACATAGAATTCTTAGCTTCCTTGATGGTAATGCTGGTTACAATCAAATCTTTATGGCCGAAGAGGATATATCCAAAACGGCTTTCATATGTCCGGGTTTTGTTGGCTTATTTGAGTGGGTTGTTATGACTTTTGGATTGAAAAATGCGGGTGCTACTTATCAAAGAGCTATGAATTTAATCTTTCATGATTTGCTTGGCATCATAGTAGAGGTTTATATCGATGATATTGTTGTCAAATCGGCTGGAGATGATTCTCATTTAGCTGATTTAAGACTTGCATTTGAAAAAATGCGTCGGTATAAATTAAAGATGAACGCACTCAAATGTGCTTTTGGTGTATCGGCTGGGAAGTTTTTGGGCTTCATTGTGCATGAAAAAGGCATAGAGATAGATCCTAAAAAGATTGAGGCAATCCGGAATGTTAAAGCACCTACTTGTAAAAAGGATTTGCAAAAGTTCTTGGGCAAGGTAAATTACTTGAGGAGGTTTATTTGTAACTTGTCTGGGAAAGTGAATGTTTTTACTCCTTTACTTCGGTTGAAAAATGATGTTGACTTCACTTGGAGGGCAAAGCAACAAGAAGCATTTGATGAGATTAAGAGCTTTTTGACTTCGCCACCCGTTCTTCAAGCACCCAAGAGCGGTATTCCTTTCAAGTTATATGTAGCGGCTGAGAAGGATGTCATTAGAGGTGTTTTGACTCAAGAGACCGAAGGCAAGGAGTACATTGTTGCATATGAGAGTAGAAGATTATTGGACGCCGAAACAAGGTACACTTTTATTGAAAATTTGTGTTTATCACTATATCATACTTGTACCAAGTTGAGGCATTATCTTTTACCTAGTACTTGCATAGTAGTATGTCAAACCGACATAATTAAATACATGTTGCATAAACCAATTTTAAGTGGTAGAGTCGGCAAATGGGCTTATGCTTTAGTTGAGTATGATTTGCATTGTGAGCCATTAAGTTCAACGAAAGGTCAAATTGTTGCCGACTTTATTGTTGGACATAGAGTAGATAAGCAACTTGATTTGAATGTTGGTTATGCTACTTTTACTCCATGGAAGTTGCATTTTGATGGATTGGTTTACAAAGATGGTTGTGGTGTTGGAATTGTCATTATTTCAACAAGTGGGGCTGTTTTTGAAGCTCTTAACCGATTGGATCATGATTGTACTAACAACTAAACCGAATATGAGGCTCTTCTATTTGGATTGGACATTTTGCATGACATGGGAGTAAAACATGTGGAAGCATATGGAGATTCTTTATTGGTGGTGTAGCAAGTATCCAAGGTATGTCAATGTTTAAATGGTTTTTTAAATGCTTATCTTGATAAATGTTTAGACATCATATCTTGTATGGATGAATTTGTTATCTATCATGTGCCACGAGAGGAAAATCCTAGAGCTAATGCTCTGGCCCAGCAAGCATCTGGTTATAATGTTCGAAAAAGAAATTTTCAAGAACACAAACCGTTGCTTACAGCCGAGTGTTTTGCTCTGGAAGCACCGGTCAGGCCGACACAGCCGACCGGTCTAACCGGTGACACCGGTCTGACCGATGTCACCGACCGGTCTGACCGGTCCCATGGTTCTGGGTCAGCTAATGGCACCGGTCTAACCGATGCCCATGACCGGTCTGACCGGTCCCCTGGTAAAAATTCCTCCTCGGTTTTTCGTGACAAAGATGAGATGGAGGATTGGAGAAAGCCTCTAGTTGATTATTTGCATAATCCTAGCAGTTCAGTTGATAGAAAAGTGCGACGATGGGCTCTTAAGTTTGTTCTTGATGATGGTGAGTTGTATCGTCGGACTGCGGATGATTCGCTCTTAAAGTGTTTGGGTCCTGATCAAGTTAGGTTGGCTATGGCAGAGGTTCATGAAGGTATTTGTGGTACTCATCAATCGGCTCCCAAGATGAAGTGGCTCCTCAGGCGAGCTTGCTTTTATTGGCCTACCATGATAGCTGATTGTTTTAGATACTACAAAGGTTGTGAAGAGTGTCAAAAACATGGAGATGTTCAGTTGGTGCCTGCTGCGTTGATGCATCCGATCATCAAGCATTGGCCTTTTAGAGGATGGGGTCTGGATTTTATTGGTAAGATTCATCCTTCGTCGTCAAAAGGGCATTGTTTTGTGATCGTGGCTACTGATTACTTCACCAAGTGGACTGAAGCTATTCCTTTGAAGAATATGACACATAGAGAGGTGATTGAGCTATTACTGGGCATATCATACATAGGTTTGGCATTCCACAAACTTTGACTACGGATCAAGGGACTTCATTCATATCCAAAGAGGTGCGTGAATTTGTTGATTCCTATAGTATTAAATTGCTCAATTCATCTCCATATTATGCTCAAGCCAATGGTCAAGCCGAGTCTAGCAACAAGACATTAGTGAAACTCATAAAGAAGAAGATAGAGGACAATCCTAGAAGATGGCATGAGGTATTATTTGAAGCTTTATGGGCTCATCGTATTTCTAGACATGATGCTACTAAGGTTACTCCTTTTGAGCTTGTGTATGGTCAAGAGGCCGTTTTGCCCATTGAGGTGAATCTAGGCGCATATAGACTTGCAAAGCAAAATAATCTTGATGTTGAGTCATATTATGCTTTGATGATGGACAATATTGATGAAGTGACCGACAAGCGTATGGAAGCTTTGGAGGAAATTGAAAAGGACAAGAGGAGAGTTGCTAGAGCATACAACAAGAAGGTAAAAGTCAAATCTTTTCAGGTAGGTGACTTGGTTTGGAAGACAATTTTACCTATTGGATCTAAGAGTAACAAGTTCGGCAAGTGGTCTCCAAGTTGGGAAGGTCTATACAAGGTTGTCAAGATTTGTTCTGGGAATTCTTACATGATGGAGACTTTGCAAGAACAGCGACTTCCAAGGGCTCTCAACGGGAGGTACTTGAAGAAATTTCATCCAAGTGTATGGCAAGATGCTTGATAGGATATGGTCGATTTAAAGCAAAAATCGCCCTTAGACCAAAAAATGGCCGGTGAAGTGTCACATCGACCTTAGAATTATTTTTTAGACAGCAAACTTTACTAAAAAACAGGGGGGCATATGTTCGCACCCAAAATTGGCACAAGGCCGATCAGGCTGACGCCACCGGTCAGACCGGTGTCCCTCAACGGTCTGACCGGTGGGGCGTCCTGTAGCCGATCCGGCAACGGCCACACCGGTCTAACCGGTGGGCCTGACCGGTCTGACCGGTGGACCCCGAGTCCGAGTAGAATTGAGGAATCCTTGCGAATTTCGAGTTGTAAAAGGATTCCTTGCGGGGCAAGACCTCCCCACCCTATAAATATAAAGGGCCACGGCCGTTTGAGGGAGGAACCCAATCGTACATTACTTTCTACAACTTTTGTCTCTCAAACCCTAGCTTTTCCAACCTTGTGCTTTCCTTGTTTGTCTCGACGACGATCAGGGACGTTCTGAGTGGCCTTGCCGACCTCAGAGCAACCCTAGGCGCGCCATCTCCGACGGGGTCCCTCCCGAGACGGCGATCTTAGGTTTTCACCGCGCCCCTGCGTACACCGGTCAGACCGGTGCCCCTGACCGGTCAGACCAGTCCGGGCAGGAGCTCGGCGAGTTCAGCGTTTCGACGTTCCGCGCGATCTAGCGCTCGTGTGTGTTGACCAGAAAAAGCGTCAACACTTCCCTCTCTCGACCAGAGCGGCCAAGGAGGATGGCGAGGTGAGCAGAGGACGTGGCTGTGCCCGCTGGCGATGCGAGCGCGAAGGAGCCCGCGGGGATGAATCGAAGCGGCTAGGCGGGGCCATCACCAGATCGCTGGATGGCTGCTGCAGGCGACGGCTGGCGGAGAGGAGGTGGGATGCGGCTGCCCGGCGTCGACGCAAGGCAGGACTGCGGGGACAGGCCAACCATTGAGCAGCTCGTGGGTGCCGGCGTCGCGTGCGATGGCCAGGCACTCTACTCCGGCGGCAATGACCGGTCCGTCGTGGTGTGGGAGTGGGAGGACAGTGCGGTTGGAGGACTCGTCGCCAGCGGGTTGGTGGACCAGGCGGTGCGCGCCTGGCGGCGCGTCACGGACAGCAGAGGGTACGCGTGCGTCGCCGTGATCGAGGGGCACGGTGCTGCGGTCAGGTTGGTCGCGGCGGCCAGGGGGACTGTGGCACCGCTGCCTCCAGCTTCCAGGACCCATACGAGGAGCGCACCGTCGACTCTGACGATGGTACGGTAGTACAACCGGTCGGAGGTGCCGCCGATGCGGTGGACGGAGAGAGCTTCACCAGCATTTTGTCGAGGCTGTCGAGTGCCTCGATGGCCAGGACGGTGAGTCTCCAGATATCTATCTACCTCTCTGTTGTATACACGCATGTCTGTAACCCACAAAACATGCTTGAGAGCTACTCCCTAATAAAATTATCTGCATGCATATGCATTGGCGAGATTTGAATTGGGTCTACTTTCTTTTAACTTTTTGGGAGGGTGAGCAATATATTAAGGCAGAGCTTTTTGTTTTAAAATTTTTGATCCATTCTATAGATCATGCATCAAATCAATCCAACTGTGCGTGTCGACCCCATTTTCTTTTGTCATGCAAAAGTAACCCCGAAGCAAATTCTTCTTCAGTTGATGGCATGAAAGGAGTCAGCATATCTCATATAAAGAACCATCTTCAGGTACTTTATTAATTTGACACGATCTTGTTTATGTATGCCAGAATATCAAATAGAAGAACTGACAATCCACTCTGCCATCAAGCAGTTACATTAAATTTTCCAAAGTGCATTGTTGGCTACAAATCATCGTTGGCTACATTCTTGCTTTCACTAAACAATGCAAGTTAAATATGACAAATCATCTATAGTGATTACATATTGTTCGAGTGATAAACTGCTGATTCAACTGACTAACAAAATTCACTAATTGAGTTATGATCAATGTTTAATGGCTTGCTTGATGTTCTTTCTTTTTGTTTGTACTTATCTTTTGTGCAGTGGGAGATCAACAAGTCTAAGCTTTGCCTATTTTGACCAGGACACACTAATATTGAAGGTTAGCTTTAATTTCTCACTTACTTTAATCTATTGAGGTTGTATGTCAACACTTGCATCCAAAAAAATAAAAATTTTGCTGTTCTTAATTCTTTCATTCCGTTCAAGGAGAGGTCATGTTGAATATGAAGTCTCTCACTCAGTTTAGGTATTTTCATCTATTTTCTTTGTGCAGAAGTTTGGATAGTAGGAGAGACTTGGCCAATGACTTAAATATAGCATACTTTAGATTATGTATCCAATTTATTATGGCTTGTATTTGAGGAAACATCATTCTTCAACCATTTTGATACATTTTATTGCTCCAATTTCATTTTAATTTTATACTTTCAAGATTTGTTTGATCTTAGCATTGTGTTGTTAATTCATCATATCATTTTATGACTTGGATGATCCGCATTCTGATTTTTCCCTTTTAAATCAGTTGTATTCCTCTTTTTTCTAATGGCATTGCAGATGCCACACGAAATTACCCATTCAACGTCTTATCCAATGGTGACTGGTTGTATGAAGAGCGTTGTCATGGAGCCACCCTACAACTCTGAATTTGCACCATCTCTCTGTTTGGACAAGCTAGAGAGCTTCAAGAGATCAAGGTGCATTCCATTTTCCCTCTCTAGATTCAGCAACAACACTAGCAAGTGTGCAATTATTGAAACCTGCAATTGTTTTATTGCCAGTCATTTTTATTTGTGAAAGAAAATATTGGTGAAGGTGTTGTTTTTTAATGTTATAATCTTTTCATTTCATATTATTTGTTCTGATAACTTGAAAAATCAGATCTTGGGCCAAGGTATACAATAAATTTCCACCATAAATCGGTGATGAGAGCTGTGTTCTATAACTCATGTTTGTTTCTAATCCTTTTGCTTCATGTTGGTTGTGCTTTCTCTCTCAAAAAATAAAAATTTTATCTATCTACTATTTTCTCTTTACCAGATATAAATCTGTCTCAATCGTGTCACGGTAGCGTTATGTTTTTATTTTTGAACTGAACGTTATGTTTTTCTTACAAGCTAGATAGCACTTTGTTTTCTCTAAATAGTCGTACACATATATACTAAATATTTTTGCTCCAACTGTCAACTGAGGAAGGAAGGGGAAGGATGCTTGCCTCATGATTCTGGTGTCTAATGGCATGCCATGCTCGTAGAGGTATATACAATGCTCCAAGCTCAGCATGTACATTATTCATCCTGTTATTTGTCCATCATATGCAATTTTCACATGATTAGATACATAGTAGATATATGTAATTGTAGCAGTAATAAAGTATCACAGTTCTGGAGGATTCGTGGTGGACCTTGCGAAACCCAATCGGTTGCTTTTCTTATCCACCTTAATAAACAGCTTAATGTTATTATATGAGATTTGGGTCCGTTTGGTTGGGCTCCTCCACTGGCTTCTGGGGAAGCCGTACCGAAGGACATCATCAATACGGCTTCAACAAACAGTTTCACCACTAACTTTATTTACAACTCCTGCTTTTCTTGAACTACGGTATTTCTTTGCACACTTTCTAAGTTGGTTCAGTCCAGCCAATATTTATCACTGATTATCATTATCTTGCTCAAGATGTTTCAGGGATAAATAAATGCAGTGTCAAATCATTGTGGATAAATAAACTCTGTAGCTAGCCTGCTATCTGCTGTGTTTCTGCACATCTCTTTATTTATTTATTTTTGTTAATTACAATTTCTTTCCTTGGTGATCCAATTGTTGCCTGGAGATTATTTATTAAATAGTGTAAATTGTAGGACATGTTAGGAACATATTGTCTCATTTTGATGATTTTATCACCCACTAGGGGTTTTAGAAATTTATGCAGGCTGCCAGCTTCTAAATGGTTGATGAGCTTTTGGGTTTGAGCCTTAAAGAGTCTAGGTTGAGCGCTTTTTGTGCAATATATGACACAAAAAGGTTCATACAATGTCTTGATTACTTATTTGTGATGTGATAAGAAGAAAATCTAAATCCCTTAGAAATAAACTAGAAACTGTCTTTTTTCTATTTGAATATTGTCTAAATTAGTAGGGAATTTTCTCCTTTGGTTGCAAACAAAATAATTTCAAGTTGCTTCTTCTCCTTTGGGTGTTTTAAATATGTGGGAGGAAAGAACGTGTTCTGATTCAATTAATAGATTAATAGATTAATTTTGACATCAGTCTGACTGCTACTGCAAGGTAAGTTGTATGCCCTCCCTTTTGATATCTGCACTTGAGGTCCGGGGATGCTCCTCCAATTTGGTATTCCACTCTTTTCATGGACAAGCTTAAAAATTACAGATTTAATTTCTATATAATGCAGTAAAGGATTTATACTTTTGCCTTTTTGTTTTGTAGTAACTTTTCATTTGAAAGGGTTAGGTGCAGCTGTTTATTTATCATGCAATTTCACAATGGTTGGCATTTAAAGAACTAGTTCTGATCAGAAATAGAGTATTTACCTCTGATTAAGATGTAGCCTAATTATTTGCAATGTGTTTTCTTAGTTGGCTCATGGTTTACGCAATCACTTTAAAAATATTTAGAGCTTTAAAAGATGGCTAGCTTCTTTGTCACTATTCAATACATGTTTTAATTTTGCAAGTATAATGTGTTTGAGTTTCCTCATATGTAGAACAATTCTAATAATCTGGAAAGGTGTACAAAATTTGGACATATCAATCTTCCATTAAAAAGACTTTGGACCTTTACTTTGTTCAACTAATTTAAAATGTGTTAAGTCACTATGTATACAAGTCTCTTGTTAAACTTTTGTGAATATTATCATTAATTGTGTACTAGCTAAAAACAAAGGAATATACTTTTCCCATGTCAATTTAACATGATCATTTTCTATATGCAGTAGTCAAGCACACAAAGTTTAGGCAAGTACAAGAGGAAATGTGCTCATAGAGGGTTGCTGAATTTGAGAGCTTTTGCATATGTATGTAATCTACACTTATTTTGCTATTACTGAGATGTGATAGTAATTGGAGCTTATTGATTGTTCTTCTATGGAAATTAGAGATGGACTGCTTACTTTGCTTGCTCTGCATATCTAATCTACCTTAAGGTAACTTTGTATGCGGTTTTTTCATTAATTCTAATGTGTCATGTGTCTTTTAGAACTGTATATGCCATAGGTTGTAGGTCAGCATGTTTTAACTTGCACTTATATAGAGCAAAAATGGAAAACTTATGTTTAGGGACCTGCATCCTCTTTTGCTAATTTTGTCTTACCCCTTAAGCATGCTTTTTCCAAATGGAGGGTGCTCAGTGCTCACCATAACCAGTTTGTCAATAATGGCTCTTTCAGGATGAGGCTGCTTCTTCGAAATACCAGTTTGACTATAATGGCATTTTTAGGATGAGGTTACTTCTATCATGCCAGCAAGGGAAAAACCTCACGCACGGACAGGTACCACCCCGATTCCTTCTCTGGTTAGTAGATTGCTGATAAGTGCCTATGCTTGTTATTAGATTGGATGGAAATTTCTTCTTATTTTCTTTTTTGTGCCACACATGTAAGGATTGTGTGCGATGTGGTGGATTGTTTAGCTCTGTGAAATGAGTTAAAAAATAACCACACCTTAGTTTCTCTAGAAATTTGAACCCTTGCCATTTATGAAGACATACAGATAAGAAATTGAGCTGCTGTTGAATTTAGTTTCCCTGTTCAATTTAACATGATTATTTTTTGTATTCAATAGTAAAACCGACAAAGCTTAGGCAAGCAAAAGAGAATAGGAAATGTTATCCTTAGACGGTGGCTGAATTAGAAAGTTGTTGCATAGTTATATATTGTCATTCCTGTTAAATTTGGAGAGTCTTCATGTTATGGCGAGTGGGCCGGCTCTAAGCCTGGGCCCATGAGTTCTGTAGCGTGAACAGTACCAGGATAGGATTTGTGGTTTGTTAGGATACAGATAAGTTGGATTTGTTAGTGGAGCTAATTTGGTGCCCTTGTGGATGTTGATTGAGGGCAGGGATGACAATGCAGTGCATGCTAATTGAGGGGGAGTTTGGTTTTAATCGCATACGGTGAGATTAGTTTTACTGTTCCAAAAGGCATCTTTAGTTTTTTCCCAGTTTGACATGTTCACTCAGATCTTCAGAGCCTTAGTGTACTGATAAATGTCTATCCTTTTTCTTGTTGTGTGAATACATATTATTTTAGATTAATTGTGCTTGCATCTGTAAAGCATGCTGCTGCATAAGCAACATATGTAGCATGTATGCAATGCTTTTGATTTGGAATCAAAGGCACTCTACCTTTCTTTCTCCACTTCTACTGAAAGTAGCTATGGTCTATGGATAATATTATATTCTGATCTCCGCTTAAATGCCATACTGACATAATTTTCTTATAGTATGTTGTTTATGCTGATGGGACCATATGCATAGATATCCTGCAGAATCAGTGAAACCCATTATATGATGCACCGATTTGTTTGATGATGTCCAGCTCATTGATGTTGTGAAGGATGAGCTTCTAATGTTGCTATAAATTCATGGTTATTTTTTAATGATGTATGACAGCGTGAGATATTGCTCCATGTTTGTTGTAAAAAAACATGAGCTTGTAGAATTGTGTGAGCTTATTGTCAAAAGTTATTCTTTTCTTTTCTTCTCTTCTCTCTTTCATTGCATATCAATGACTATGATGTCTTATGACCATATAACTATCTTGTACATAATCTTTTTTATATCACGCACGTGTCGTGCGTGCAGTTCCCCTATTTTTTTTATAGTCATTGAAAACTTCTTGTTGTGTGCATGTAGCCTTTTAATGGTTAACATCATTCAATCATTGGAATGTAATTCGGTGATGCATTTAAGTTCTTGTATGTACTAGCAAGAGCTTTTGATCGTTTGAATATTTCTTCTTTACGATCATTCCAATTATTTTTTCCCTATAACCTCTGCATATATCTGTGATGGGCCGAAGCCGCCCCAGCTCCGGCAAAGTCAAGGCCAATCTGAGCGCAACACAAGGTGGTGCGCTCGAGATTTTTATTTAGTTGTTGAATTGACACCACCAATTTCTCCAATTTGTTGCAGACTCAAGTGGATATGGAGTCACCACTGGGATGTAGCATACACTTTCTTTCTACAATATGGATTTGTAGCAATGGACATCAGCTGGTATATAGAGTTTTCCTAATGCTATTTTCTATTTTTACATCTTTGTATTTAGTCACTGCCTGAAAAGGAAGTAGTACTTCTTTTTCAGCAAAATGTTGCTCACGTACTATTCATAGAAATGGAAGCTATAAAGATCAAAATCTGTACAAATAGAAAAATAAATAATGGATGAAATGTTTGAATTGGCATTAGGTTCTGAACTACTCCAACTTGCATTTACTGTGTTGGCCATATCCATAAACCATAGTGGTGCTCCTTCCACTTACTGGATGTCTTTAAATTGCAAACTGATTTTCTATTATCTACTATCTTTTTTTTGTTAAAACATAATTATGTATCTATTCTTTGCATGGATGGTTTACATTATTTTCTGCACAATTCAAATGATTATTGTGCCTTCATGATCGTTTGGGTTAGGATGCCTTACCACAAGGTGTTCTGAAACATAAACACCTTGTGGTAAGGGAGGACAAGTATTGTTTCTCATTGTTTCCAAACAAATGTGCTCTTTGGTTATATTTGATGCATATGTTATCTAAACATCTGGAAGACAATAATATGATCAAATATAAAATTACTAAAGAAGGTTTTGTTGGTGTAAAAGCAAGCATCAGCATGGCACCTATAAATTCGGTTCTTGTTGGATATTCTTTCATGCACAGGTCAAGCAAGCATCAGCAGAGTCAAGGCAGCAAATAGAATTTAAGACAGAATTTAAGCTGCTATTGCATAGAGCTAAACCGACCCTAAGGGTGGAGTTAGAGTGTTGGTTTTGTAATTTCAATTAGTCTTATTCCTCTTACTTTTTGGGCCTGAGGCCTTTGTAACCTGTAAATATTATATTGAGAAAATGAAAAGTTCCAGTAGGGGGCTCCCCTGCTGTTCGTTTCAAAAAAAAAAGGCAGCAAATAGAATACTTGAACCAAAATGGTGGCAGCCATTAAAGTGGATTAATGTTTACAATGAGGCCCCTCTCAGGCTATAGTGAGATGCATAATCTGATGTTACCATGGCACCTGACTAACAGAAACATAGGGTGAGGAATGCTGGTGATGCCACTGAGATTTTTGCAGAAAGGGATCCTCGTTCAAGTAGCTACCCAGCAAGCACGAGATCATTTTCATGCTGAAGCCCAAGCTCTGCTTTTGGCATCTCTACTGTCAAGCTCTTAAATCTTCATCACATTACTATCTCTGCTTTTGTAATCACGAAAGAAGTGTTTTTTCCTATATAAGCTATTCCTGCATGTTCAAATCTTCTTGTTCTTTTTGAACATGAGAAGAAGCTTGTGGTAATGCAAACTTGACATTACGCAATAGTATGGCCATAGGTATTTTTTTAGCAAACAAATCTGTTATTTGTGGATTTTTTTTAAGACGTGCAAAGCACGTTTTTCATTAAGAGAGGAGAAAAAGCATCCGGTTTAGTTTACAATAAGGCACGGGGTCTAACGAAAAGAAGGCGAAAGTATTACACCGTCCTCACCGGGCGAACCCCTAACAACCTAGCGAGCGGGAGGAAGCCCGCGCGTGCCCAAGTCCTAGCCTCGTCTAGGATCGCCAGAACGAGCGCCACCGGCATGAGAGCCTCCTTGTCATGAACACGCCTGTTCCGCTCCCTCCAAAGCGACCAAGCGACCTGCCAAACGAAGGAGTCGAAGCCTTTCCTCCGGGATTTAGCGACCTACTTCCTGGCGGAGCACCACCACTCAGCGAACCTCACCGGGCGATCCGGAGCCAGCCTCGGAAGGAGAATGTGCCTGAGAGCCAAAAGCCAGGTCTCTCTAGAGAAGACACAGTCCACCGTCAGGTGGTCCAGCGTTTCGGATTCCTGAGCGCATAGCGCGCAAGTGTCCGAGTCCCTAAGCCCGTGATGGTGTAGCCGGTCCGACGTCAAGCAACGGCCGTGCAAGACCAGCCATGCGAAGAACTTGCACTTCCCCGGCATGTGAACCTTCCAGATCTGTCGTGCTCCGAGGATGTCGACGCGACCAAGAAAGAGGGCGGAGTAGGCCGAAGCCGAGGAGTAAACTCCACTAAGCGACCACTTCCAGATGAACCGGTCAGGTTCGGACGTGAGCCTGACCTCCTGCAGTAGGTCCCAGATGACAAGGTACTGCAAGACCACCTGCACAGTCCGGGCGTGGGTTACATCCGCAACCCAACGGATCTCGGCCGCCCCCGTCTGCAAGGCCTCGGCGACAGTGCGGGACCGACGCACCCTTGGCGAGACCGCGGCCCAGAGGTTTGGAGCCAAGGATTTGACGGAGCACCCGGAGATCCAGCTGTCCTCCCAGAAAAGTGCACGGGTACCGTCCCCAACCTCCACGGAGATGGAGGCATTGAAAAAGTCCTGAGTGGCCTGGTCAACAGGGAAGCCGAACGCCGCCCATGTCCTGTCCGGGTCAGTCCTCGCCAACCACAGCCAACGGAGGCGCAACGCAGTACCAAAGACACGAAGGTTGGGCAGGCCGAGCCCTCCGCAGCGAGTGGGGCAGGTGACGTTCACCCAAGCGACCAGACAGGACCGCCCGAGGCCACCTCTGTGCCGAACCAGAGGAAGCCACGGATGAGGGTTTCGACCGCGCGCAGTGCCCAGGGGGAGATGGAAATCGCCATCGAAATGTGAACCGGGATGGCAGAGAGAGTGGATTTGGCAAGAACGAGGCGGCCACTACGGCTCAACAGACTGCCCTGCCAAGGGGGCAGGCGCCTAGCGACCTTATCGACCAGTGGCTGCAGAGCCGCTTTGGGTAGCCTTTTGATAGAAAGGGGTACCCCAAGGTAGGTGCAAGGGAAGTCGGCGATCGTGCAGGAGAGAATGGATCGGACCAAAGACAAGTGATCCTCGGAGCAGTTTATGGGGTAGACCTGGCTCCTGGTGTAGTTTGCCGCCAAGCCAGCCGCGCTCTCAAAGAGCGACAACACCGCCTTGACGACCCGCAGATCGAGCTCGACCGGAGAGAAGAAGGCGACCACATCGTCAGCGTAGAGAGAGGCACGAAAGCGGATACTCCTCTCAAGATCAAGAAGGAGACCACGGGATTCCGCCTTGCGGAAGAGGGCATGGAAGCATTCTATGACCAGCACGAAGAGCATGGGGGATAGGGGATCTCCCTGACGCAGGCCTCGACCGTGGCAGATCCGCTGCCCCGGGGCACCATTAAGCAACACCCTGTTATTATTTGTGGATCGATATATATTATTATTAATGGAAGACATTCAATGTTCGTTCCTATATTTGTCATTGTTTCATTAGAAATTGACATGGTTGCATGCTTCAAATTTTGGTTGATGTAGGCGAGCTTGTTTCCCAGCTACGAGAAAAGCACGCCACAGGGTTGTGTCAATTATGGGTGCCACACCCGTCTGTGGCTGGTAATTGCCAGCAACCAAGCAAGTCTGTGTATTGTTAGTCTCTACTAGTAGTATAAAGAAACGAAAGGATTGAGTTCAATTCTCATCAACTGTAGGTCGCACCACCCTCCTCACAGAGTGGCCCACATATCATGCGCGTCCCACCTGTCAATACTCAGATGAAGGTTTTCGTCGACGAAAGGAGGAGGGGGGAGGGAGTCATTTCGAGAATTTTCCTTGATGGCGGCGAAGGGGTCGGCCGAGCTTAATCACAGTTTCCATTTCTTTAATTATTTCTTTCCATACTTTGCATTTCCTTTCCTTTCTTTCTATCACACGTCCATACATTCCTTGATGGCCGCCAAGGGTGAGCCGAGCTAATCCCGCTTTCCATTTCTTTAATTATTTCTTCCCTTTCTTTGCATTTCTTTTCCTTTCTTTCTACCACACGTCCATGCATGCATGCTGCACTATCCGATCCACCAAATTTGGAGAGCATGTAATGTTTCAAGAGACAATGCTTCCTGTTAAGCATCTTTATAAAAAGCAAAAAATATAATGTGACCATTCAACTATTGCGTAAGTTTGATTTTTATTATTCAACTTCAAAATTAAAAATATTTGACTCATTTAGTGGGTTCTACTCCCACGTATTCTCCACGTTAACGATACTAGCAACCAAAACAACTTGATGGTTGAATTGTCTTATATTTGATATTCTACAAATATTTTTTTATTTAAGTTTTTTAAACACGTGCGGTAATTAGTTATGATAAAATGTTGACATATCAATAACTCATGATACCTTATTTTGTATTTGTATATGTAATTTTTATACTTATTTTGTATGTAATCTTTTTTTTATCACGCATGTGTCCTGCCTTCACTTCCACTAGATGTAGCTGAGAAACAAACATTGTAGTGCCTCATAGATTTGACCATTCATCACTACACTGAAAATTTTAAATTTTAGCCTTTTTATTATTTTGTACCTCTGAAGGGCTAGAACTATATATGCTTATGTATAGTAGAGTTTGCTCTTGGCTAATTTTTTGTTAGATTCATGTGCAACTGTTTTTCTCCTTCTTTCCAACAAAATAGAGATCAACAGGGGTAGAAGTAGGTTTGGGTCAAGTTGATGTGAGTGTATTTTTCTTGTCCCCATGCAGATGTGCATTTTGCTTGTCCCGCGCGTGCGGCCAGGTCTAGCCCGTGACCCCTTGGGACTGGCAGCAGTGTCCTGCTCGTGCGGCCAGGTCCAGCGGTAGACCCGGTGCAGCACCCCTTCCGCACACACCCAGCGGGGGTAGCCCACCGAAGTCCGGTGCTGCTGCGCTGAGGATCAAGCCCAGTGGCAGCGGGCGGCGGCATTCGCCCCTTTGCGATGAGAGTGATGGAGCGATGGGAGAAAAAACTGGCGGTGGTGGAGTAGAAATTGGAGTGGGTGATTTTTGCTGGTGGATTTGGTGCCTCGGTGGAAATGGAAACAAAGCATGACGGGGGTGGAGAGAGGTTGATGATGCCCCTAACGTGCGGGACCCACATGTCAGTGGTGGAAGACAAGGAGAAAGGGGGAGCAGAGAGAAGACAACTAGGCTAGCTCGACTTTTTCAATCTCTAACCATGTGAGCACCACGCTGATACACTGAAGTGGCGTGTCAAGTCGGACAAAGTAGAAAATATGTAAATTTTTCATCTTTTTGCTGGTAAATATGTAGGCACAATTCTAATAGTGATTTTCGAATGAGTGGCTCTTGTAAATGTGCCAAATAGTTAAATATCCCGCTTACCAATGAATCTTTGTTCATGTTGTTTCCAGAATTTTGGTATAAGCAGATTTTGTGCTAACCGAAGAATAAGCAAGGTGTTTGTGTGAGCTTTTGGCTTTTTTTTACCGAAGGGAGCAGGGGAACCCCTATCTTTATAAATTTTATTTCAGTCCCTTTTAGTTCGCTCCCACAGGGAGTCGAACTCGGGTCTGCTAGGTGCTACTTAGGTGCTCTAACCACTAGGCTAGAGGCATCTTCACGCTCGCTGGGGGAGCCTCGCGTTCACGTAGGGAGGTAGGTTGTCGGCACACAGCTACAAGGAGCTCGTCGGTCCCGCGCATGCGGCCAGGTCTGGCCTGTGGCACCCTAGGACAGGCGACCGTGTCCTGTGCATGTGGCCAGGTCCAACGGCAGACCCGGTGCAGCGCCCCTTCCGCACAAGCCCAGTGGGGGCAGCCCACCGAAGTCCGGTGCTACTGCGCTGAGGAGCAAGCCCAGCGGCAGCGGACGGCGGCATTCACCTCTTGCGATGGGAGGCACAACAGAGTGATGGAGCGAGGATGTGGATGTCAAAGGCATGCGTTCAAAGAAAAACTTTTTTGAGATTGGATCTTGATTTAATTATTAAATATGTAGAGCTTTTTGTGTTTTCTTGGTAGTGGTAGCCTCTATCCGTAAAGAAATGCTAATTCAGGATAGTTGATACGGGGATGAGAATAAGTCACTTGGCATTGTGTTTTATGGAACCGTCTTGTTGATTAATCAATTTGTCTCTTTAAGGTTATTTATTTTACTTCATAACGATTTCAATTTATAAACCTTATTAGAGCTTCACAGCCTTAATTTTTAACATCACTTTTGCTTCACCTTATGATATATGACTATTATTCCTACGGCACACTTTGGTCGTGTAGGGTTTTTACATGAAGGATGGTGAGAATTATTGATATTTTATAATTAGGTCTATTTTAACATTTTTATTTTTTTATATGACGTGTGTGTCGCATGTGCACTTCCACTAGTTGGTGAAAAGAGGAAGAGAATCAGTGGTGGCTCATTAGGATGATGTGGTATGTTTTGAAATATTGGGGAAGTGATTATTAGAGAACCGTTGTAGGATAGCAAGCTTTTGGTAGTAATGTTTTTAGGAACACCTGAGTCCCCCAATAGATAGTTTTGGGGAGATTTTTTTGTAGTCTCTTGGAATTGCTCTAATGACGTACCAAAAAATTGTCTTAGGGTCCCTTTAGCTTATCTTTCTAGTTGCTTTGGCTTACAAAAGTCAAAAGCCAACCATAGAGGTGGATCCCATAAGCCACATCCAAAAGTAACTTGTTCCCCTATAGAGATCTCACGGCCACTCAAGAGGTGCTTTTACCAGCTGTAGGGGGGCAACACTTCGATGGATTACCCGCACTGCCATCTTTGATTCCTTCATTTACTCCTAACCTCTCCCTTTCTCCACTGTGTGGTAGCTCCCTCTCCCGGCAGCACCCCTGACGTCCCTCCTACCCCGGTGGCAGCAGCCCCCGCGGCCCTCCTCTCCCAGTGGCGGAGTCCCCTCCCCTAGCGGCGGTCCCCCGCGACCCTCTCCCAGTGCGGCAGCCCCAACAGCCCTCCTTTCTCGGCAGTGCTGCCCCCCTTCTCTCCTAGCAGCGGCAGCCCCTGCGACCCTCCTCTCCAGGCGACGACGCCTCCTATATACTCTCCTAGTGATAGCACCCCTCTCCTCGAGCTCCTTCTCCTCCTCTCTCCGCGAGCTTGTACAGATTCGCCGCCGTGCGGGCCAACTCCGCCTTCGTGAGGCTGCTGCTCCGTCCGCCGCAGGCCAACTTCACTTCCACAAGCCTGATCCGTCCACCAAGGATGCTATCTCCGACCGCAGGAGCGCTACACCCCAGCTAGGATTGTAGGGCAGGCTACTGATAATGCCACGCTAATGCCCGAGAAGGCCTCATCGGTGGTCACCCCTCCTCCCTTCTCTGATGGCCTCGTCTACGCCAGTGGATGATCTCGCTTGCTCCTGTTGATTTGTGCGCTCGAAGGAAGAAGAATGCTAACGAGTGGGGTCCACTCGTCAGTGAGAAAGGTAGAGAGTTTGGTAGGGGTGTACTATGAATGACATGTGGGATCCGCTCATAAATGTTTCCAAAAGTCACAGCCATTTCATCAAATGACTTTCAGCTCTCTTACAACTCATATCCTACAACAATTTTTTGTAGCCCAAGCTCACAGCTACTTTTGCAAAAATCACAGCTCAACTAAACATCCTTATTCACTGATTTTAGTTGTAGAGATAGATAAATTGATAGATATCACATCATGGAATCTTCGACGCTGTTCGTTGTAGAGATAGATATATTGATTGATAGATATCACCAATGATAACATAAACGATAAACAGAGGCGAGTCGGTGACCCACCGTTTAGTGTTTAAACGGTCTTAATGGTTTTAAACAGTGTTTAAACGGGCTAAATGGTTTTCTATTGTAGCACATAAAAAAACTTGTATGAATGAGAATTTTACACACCTTTTGCAGAGTGTAGACCATTTTTTCTTCCTTGATGTCCATTCTCAGTCAACAATGCATGTACCAGTGTACCTATAGCCTATAGGGATACAAAATAATGAAATATAAGATGTGTATTAGCAAGAAACTATGAACCATAATGATTAATGATCAAAAATTTTTTTTGAGAAACGATTAATGATCAAAATTTCAAAACTCATGACTATTCCAGAAATTGACATGGTAACCAATGGCATAAACCATCACAGTTAAACACATACAAGGTTCTTAGTTTCTTTCACAACCATAGGCCACAACACATACCACAGGCCAACAAAATTAAAAGTTAAAACACACACATTTGGTAGTTCAAGTTCATACAGATAGAAATAGGAAAGGCCAAAAGGTTAAACCAAGTCACCAATACACCATGACAACCACAGATCACAGATCAGTCATCATTCTATATTTTTGTCCCTCTTCCTCTTCCTCGGGCTCAAATTCAATTTCTTCTTCATCTACTTGTTGTTCTTCCTCGGGTTCTGAGTGGACATCATCTTCAATCTCTCTTGTTTGGTTCAGTCTTGCACTTCTACGAAGTTGAGTGACCTCCTCAGGCCCACAAGTTTCTGAAATTTGCTTCCATGTCAGCTCTGTAGCAAGCTCAACATCAGAACCTTCATCATCTTCACATTCCACAATCCAACCTTGAGCACATGTTGGTTCGGATGCTAGAAGGGGATCTATCTTTTTTTGTGTGCCATCTTTGTCTTTGCATGTAGATGATTGAACCGAACAAAGACAAGCTGCTCCACCCTTTCACATGTGAGCTTGTTTCTTTTCTTTGTACGAATCTATAAAAAACATATTTAAGTGAGGAACTGCATGTAGAACAAAAGTATATCAGATTTGGAATAATTGTTTTGAAATGTTACCCCTTCAAAACAACTCCGGCTCCTTTCACAACCAGATGCACTTGAAGTCAAATAGAGGATCCGGATAGCCATCTTTTGTAGTGTTGGAACCTATGTTCCATAATTTCCCCACCATTTGGCTGCACAAGAATAAAAATTTGTTAGACAATAAAATATTACAGATCTGAATTTCAATTCTAAATATGACTGTTAGTTGATGGACTTGCATACTTGGGCTGAAATCAAAGTCCTTACAACTAGCTAGAGCAACATTTTTGGAAAAGTGGCCAACTTGATCTTTAAACTTGTGCACATCATTATTCAGCACCTGATTTTGCTTGTCATAATCACCATGATAAAATGTTTCAACAGCTGAAATGAACCCGTCCATTACTTCCTCAGATTCAAAGATAGATGGATCATTGTAACTATAGTAGGGATTTAAGAAGTATGCAGCCTTATGCAATGGACAGTCCAGCCTATCCTTCATCTTTGCATCAATGATTTCAATGATAGAATTACAAATAATCACAGACTTATCAATATTTCCTACAGCCACCACGATGTCTTTCTTAGCCTTTATGATCTCTCCATAGATAAAACCCATTGATGGCTTGATATCCCCATCAACCATGCGAAGTACTTTGACCAATGGCTCAAATACCCTCAAGCAAAGTGCAACTTCATTCCAAAAATTGGGCTTCACTAATGTGGCTGTGGCTTGCACACCTTTGACAGTCTTCTTGACTGGGTTTAGTTTTTCGCATTCATCACTTTGAGACATTATCCTTAGCTGGTCTTTCTTCTCATGCAAGCTTTGCAAAGTGAGAAAATTGGAAGCAAATCTGGTCACACCTGGCCGAATGATGTCCCTCTTCTTTGTATACTTTCTCATCAAACACAATGTTTTATGATGTGCATAAATGAAAATAGTGAGTGCCTTTGCTTGATCAATTGTGCCCTTGAACTTTTTCAGCTTTCCTATACCTTCAAGCATCAAATTGATGGTGTGAGTTGCACATGAGCTCCAAAAGATGTTTGGCCTCTCCACATACAACAAGTTCTTGGCTTCCATATTGTTGGAGGCATTGTCAGTGACCACTTGGACCACATTTTCTGCACCTACTTTCACAATGCAGCTGTTTATATACTCAAATATCAGTTCACCAGTATGGGATTCAAATGAGGCCTCCTTTGATTCAAGAAAACTTGACCAATGTTGCAATTCACACACAAATTCATTATACTTCGTCTCTTCTAATCTGTCCAGGCATCGGTCATAATGAAGCAACCATTCTTGGCCCACTCTTTTTCTTACACTTTCAGCATTTCCTTTGTGTCACTAACTTCCTCATACAACAGCTTCTCCCGCAGCTCATGTTGGTAAGGCTTCTGTGCACCTGGGCTATAGCGGCCAGCGGTTTCAAGCAGCTGATCAAATTCTTCATTATTGATGGCATGGAAAGGTAAACCTGAAAATTAAAGCAAACAAGATTAGAAAATTGCATGACCGACCAGATCTGAAAAAAAATCAAAAACTGATTAGGAAACCTAAACTGATGGCATACCTCCTACATACAACCACCTTGCAATATCTCTTCAATTTATGAAGCCTTTCCTTCCTTATATGCTCACTGATTTTTGTTTGATGAATCTTCTTGCCCAAGAACTAGCTTCAAGAGGTTTTGTATACTTGTCCATCGGACCAACTTGTGCTTGTGATGAGCTTCCAATTTCATCAAGGCCGGTGTCATCCTCCTTGTCTGATGCAACATCAATCACAACATTCTCTCTAACTCGTGTTGTTCCAGTATCCTTGCCTTTTTAGCATTGCTAGAATCCTCAATAGCTTGCTTGCACCTTGCTCTGTCCTCAGGTGTGGCATTCGGGCATGGTTTCACTTGTCCTCTCTTGCCGACAATATGCAACTTCAACCTATAAATGCCTGCCCTCACAACTTTAGGACATAGCTTGCATGGTATTACATTCAAATCATTAGGATCAACCAGGACTCCATATTCCCATCCTATGTCCTCAGAATTCCTCTTAAGGGATACTAGTTTGTCCACAGTAGCAGCAGAACTAGGATTTGATGCACCAGTAGACATTCTACAAAGAGCTAAAGTGTACATGTAGCTAATCGAGTAACTGCTAAGTGCTAACTGCTAACAAGATAACACTAACAAGAATTAAATGATTAACTCATGAACATCAACAGAGGATGGGGAGAAGATTTGACAGAGGAAGCAATACGCCAATACCTGAACAGGGGAGGAGGAAGTCGGATTGGATTCACGTAGGGGAGGAAGGAGGAGGGAGCGTTGTTGTGCGTCTGGTACTCAGGTCCCACGCAGCCACGCTGAGCCGCCGGGGACAGTACACCGCCGCTCGCCTGCCACCCCGCATGGAGCAGTGGAGCTCCTGCCGCCGCCCGCCCTCCTGAGCCGCCTGGAGCAGGGGAGAGGACTCGAGGGAAGGAGGAGGGCCCGTTCCCCACCAGCGACGAGCCCTAGGGTGTGCAACCGGCAACCCTAGCTAGGTGCGGCGGCGGTTCAGGCGGATGCGGCGCGCAGAGAGGCGAGCGAGGAGATGGGGGCGAGTCGGGACGGGGGGAAATAGGGGGGCTTCAGTGGAGGCGGATGCAGGAAGAGGGGGGGAGAGAAGGGGACAGCCGATGTGTAGCTCGAGGTCACCGAGGCCGTGCGCTGCGCCGACGAGGTCACCAAGGAGGGGCTCGCCGTCGTGGAGAGAGAGGCCAGCGGGGCACACCTCGACGCCGTCGGAGAGCTCGAGGCCGCCGCCGCCCCCCAAGATCCTACACCGGAACAGGGGACCTCGACCTCCGAGCTTCGCCGGCCAGAGGAGGGGGGAGGGCGGCCAAGATCCAGCGCGATTGGAGGGAGGGCGGCCTTCCATCTCCTAGGGCTCTCCGGCGTGAACGACGCACGAGGTGGACGGAGAGGGAGGGAGGGACGCCTTGCTCGCCATGGATCCGCCGCGTCGTGCTGGCGGCCGGGCCGCCGCGATGCCGGTGCTGGAGGCCGGCAGCAGCTCCGCCGCGAGGCCGAGGCGAGTGGCCGGCCGCCACGTACGAGTCCGCCCGCCGCCGTGCGCCCGTGCCTTGAGCCGGCGCAGGGGGCCTCGATTTCGCCGGCGATGGAGGCCTTCCGCGTCGCCGGGTTCCACCCTGTCGGTGGAGCTCGGGGAGAGAGCGGGAGCCCGCGGTGGAGCTCGGGATCTCATGCCGCCGTCGGAGCTCCAGCCGTTGGATCTTGCCGGCGCCGGATCCCCAGGTCGATGCGCCGCCGGCGGATCTGCCGCCGGAGAGAGCAAAGGCGGCGCGGGGAGGGCGGGGCCGGCTCCGTCGTCGTGGGGAAAGGAGGGGGCGGCGGCGCACGCGACGAGAACGAGGGAAGGAGAGAGAGTGGGAGGAGAGGGGGGCGACGGAGGAGAGGGGGCTGGCCACCACGAGCAGGCGTGGGAGGAGGAGTCGGAGCGGGCGGAAGCGGTGGGGAAGGAGAGAGAGAGAGTGGAGGGAGAGAGAGGGGGTGGGGGAGAAAAGAGTATGACGCGTGGGACCCGCACCTAGTAGTTGGTGTGGAGTATGAGATATAGGGGATGACGGGTGCGGGAAAAGTGGTACTGCACTGTAAAATCACGATAACCAGGTAAAAATATTCCTTTTAGGGGATGAATTTGGGGTATGACGAGTGCGGATAGCCTAACGGAGTCGCAGTACAGTTGCTCGTTGAATCCCATGCAATGCAATGCAGGTGACGTCCAAACAAACGTTATTTGCCAGTTCCAGCTTCTCCTCCTAGACTCCGCCGCCGGCCAAAGGGAAACGAACCAAGAGCCCTGCCGTCCGTCACTATATATATGTGCAGCTGGTCTCGGCCCTCCTGCCGTGCTCCAATCGATCAATTAATGGAGTCGGCGGCGGGGAGAGGCATGGCGCACGCGGCGGCGGCGGCGTCGCACGGCGCCACCGTGATGACAAAGCCCCGAGCTGCCGACAATGACGAGGACGAGGCGGCGCGGCAGCTCTGGGCGGAGCTGGAGCGGATGCCCACGCCCCAGCGCGCCCGCAGCGCGGTCGTGACGCTAGAGGAGGAGGAGAAGGGAGGAGCCAACGGCGGCGGCGGCTTCAGGAAAGCGGCGGTGGTCGACGTCGGCCGGCTCGGTGCGGGGCAGCGGCGGGCGCTGGTGGGCCGCCTCGTGGGCTCCGTCGACCGCGACAACGAGCGGTTCCTGCGCGAGCTCAGGGAGCGCATCGACCGGTAAGTACACACCTGCTCATTGATCGCCTCGTCGTGCTCGAGCGCTCCAGCCCTATTTAGCTACATTTTGTGATCATCATCAGATTGATTAGAAATAATGCGGCGAGATTGGGCGACCTTTATAGCAAACCGAATTAGTTTCGGGTAAATTAAGGTTATGACGTTATGTTCACAAGCTAGCCATTGAGGCAGTGCCTCATCAGGATTCAGGAAGGGTTTTGGGTTCATCGTTTATGTTTTTCTTTGATGAACACACGTGGCATGGCATCGGTCGAGAAGACAAGGCTCTTGCTCTAGGCGTACTTGAGTGAAGTTTGTCGGGTACTCGGATCCACCGTCGACAGTTGGAATTGTCGGGAGCAGAAAATAAATCTAGGATACTGTATAGTATCTATGTACCCAAGTATTTTATATACGAGTATTAAAGATTAATCTTTGACCGTTAGACCCATGATCAATTTGATCGAAGTACGAGAAACGAGAGTGATGGTTACTGCTCATGTAGTCATGTCACATTTTTTTTCTTCTATTTAAGACATCAGCGATGACGTTAGCCATTGGATGATGACGCAAGGCTCACGGTTGTTATCTCTTACATGTACCGTAGGACTGGATCTGATGAGTCACATGTACCGTAGGAGTGGTGCCGTTGAGTTACTTTGGAGTTGTCTTATCTCAACTGGCAAGATTTCTTATGATCACCTATGCACTCGTAATTAAAATTTTCGACTCGGAATGAGTACTCAAATTTTACTGAATTTATTTTAGAATTTTACCGATATTGTTCTTTTAGTGGTTGTCAACGTGCTTGTCGATAAGATGACTGTGCGTATGAGCGTCCGCATGTGTGTTTTGAAAAAAAAAACCTCAAGTATAGATTGAGGTGTCGATTGTACTTTTCATGAGAGCCTTCTTCCTCGGGTTCTCTTCTTTTAGTTATTTTCACATTTAAACATACTATAAAATCTTTTTCATTCCGAATATTCCGTATTTGCCTCACTTAAACTAGAAAGTGAAAGTAGGAAGATCCCTGTGCTGTGCTATCGCTTGCTGGACTACTGGTCGAGCCAGACCAGTTCAGACCCGTCCATTCTCTCCATCGATCGAGTCGGCTTCCAGCGTGGCTGCCCGGCCCGCTGCCCTCCGCCACCGCCACCGCCATCTTCCTCTAGCGCTCCCTCCTCGCGGAGGCCGCCGCAGCGAGCTGCGGCGCCTACCGCCGCGCCCCTAGGAGTTCCGAACCAATCCAAGCCCGCCGTTGCCGTCCCCACTCCCCACACGATCGACGGCTCGACGTCATGTTCGCCTTCTCGATTGACCGTTGTCGACGGGCGCGCGAGCGCGGTCTGGAAATTTCATGCCAGTTTGCGGAGATGGACTGGAGCAATGGGAGGCCGGGGTTGGAGGCGAGTCGACGCGCTCGTCCTTACCTGTAACCGTAAGATTTTGTATTTTATTTAGCTTCTCAACGCGCGCAATTACTTGCCGGTTTTTTCAGTTGAGTACAGCGAGGGAAATCGTGGTCTTCTGAATATATAAATCCGGTTCATTTGTTTCTTCTCATTTCTTATGTTGAATGTAGCGTTGGGATCGTTCTGCCGACAATCGAGGTGCGTTTCGAGAATCTGAAGGCAGATGCTGAAGTTCACATTGGGACCAGGGGCCTGCCAACAATTCTGAACTCAGTCACTAACATTTTTGAGGTATAATAACATCTGTCTGCCCCCTGTACAGTACATGCAACGCTTGGATGACATGTCGACAACACTGGCTCTGAACTTCATATTTCTGTAAAATTCATATGGTTTGGGATTTTTGTTTTGTTTCTTGATCAGGGAGCTGCAAATGCTCTGCACATATTGCCAAGCAGGAAGCAGACGATGCCAATTCTCAATGGCATCAGTGGTATCATCAAGCCTAAGAGGTGTAATAGCTCCTTGAGTGCACTAGTGCTTCATGAGTTCGTGTAGTTACCTTGCTATGGTTCTTCTGCAGAATGACTCTGCTGCTTGGCCCACCGGGGTCAGGGAAGACCACATTTCTGCTTGCATTGGCTGGAAGGCTTGGAAAAGATCTCAAGGTATTAAAATTGTGCATTCACTTCTTATAGCTAAATTATTTTCTTGGAAAAGAAATTTGCAAGAGGCTGAATGAATTTACATGAACAGACCTTTTAGCTCCGGTATTTCTATAGAAATTGTCTTGCACCACATATATTCATTTTTCCATGGTTCCAACTCCAAGTACCAGTTTTCGGTACAATGAGTATATCTAACTACATAAAGTTTACTTGGATTCCATTTCAATCTACTAATAAAAAATGTTCTGCTTTCCATTATTCGTAAACCATGGGCATTGTTTAGCTTAGGCATTGAATCACAATCACACACCAAATTCCTCTCCTATTCGCAGGTGTCAGGAAATGTCACTTATAATGGGCATGGAATGAATGATTTTGTACCCCAGAGGACAGCTGCCTATGTAAGCCAGCATGATCTTCACATAGGGGAGATGACTGTGCGGGAAACGCTTGCCTTCTCTGCAAGGTGCCAAGGAGTTGGATATTTCTATGGTATGATGCACCATTTAAGAAATCACAATAACACTGTCAGTACTTAAAATCTCTTGATTGGTGCTGTCTTTCCTTTCATTACTCAGATTTATTGTGTGACTTGTTAAGGCGAGAGAAAGAGGTAAACATCAAGCCTGATGCTGACCTTGACGCTTTCATGAAGGTATGGCATACAAAAACCATACACAAATCAATATTTTTTATGCTTCCTTGTGATTTTACATGACTCCTAATCATATGGGTCACACTAAATGTTTTGTGCTCATTTCAGGCAGCTGCATTGGGAGGGCAAGAAGCTAATGTAGTGGCAGAGTACATGCTTAAGGTATGTAAAAAAATGGATTACTTTGTGGATTAAAATTTTGCATGGCCTGACTTGTTAGGTTTACCAATCAATGCTGTAGATATTAGGACTAGAGGTATGCGCAGACACAATGGTAGGAGATGAGATGTTCAGGGGCATATCTGGAGGACAACGGAAGCGTGTTACTGCAGGTGCAGACATAACAACCAACAGTTTTATGTCCTGTATTTGGAACACTGAGTGTACCATTTTTCCTGTTGGAATTAAACTATGACTGACTGTCTGTTTGTATTTGACTTCGGTACGTCCTGTAGGTGAGATATTGGTTGGCTCAGCAAGAGCGCTGTTCATGGATGAGATCTCCAATGGGCTTGATAGCTCCACGACATTCCAGATTATTAACTCCCTCCGACAGGCTATCCACATCCTTGGCAGCACGGCAGTAATTTCCTTGCTGCAGCCTGCACCCGAGACATACAACTTGTTTGATGACATTATACTCCTCTCCGATGGCCAGATCGTGTACCATGGGCCCCGTGAGGATGTACTTGATTTCTTTGAGTCCATGGGGTTCAGATGCCCTGACAGGAAGGGTGTTGCTGACTTCTTGCAAGAAGTATGAGCACCTGAACCATGTTTATGGTACTTACATTTATTTGCAATTTTTAATAATATGTGTTATCTCTCTGATTAGGTAACATCAAAGAAAGATCAGAAGCAGTACTGGGCTCACCATGACCAGCCCTACCGCTACATATCAGTCAAGGAGTTTGCAGAGTCATTTCACTCATTCCATGTTGGCCAGGTCATGGCAAATGAGATTGCCGTGCCATTCGACAAGAGCATGAGCCACCCGTCAGCTTTGGCAGCCTCAAAGTACGGTGTAAGCACAAAAGAGCTTCTAAAAGCCAATGTCGACCGGGAGATTCTGCTGATGAAGAGGAATTCATTTTTCTACATGTTCAGAGTTGTACAGGTAATTGTCCCCTAAACTTCAGAAGTCTCAGTTCAAAATACTATTTATGCACCAACAATAGCTTTGGTCGGTGGAGTGGTTTGTCCCTCTTCTTACCAAGAGTCTATTGTGTACAACAAAGCCAATAGTCAATTTTTTGCTTTTGAATTAGCTAGTGGTAAAAGCCCACAAGGAAGGTGATTTCCTGAATATAAGTACCATAAACATATTTCCTTTCTCAATTATGTCACATGCTTCACGAACTAGCAAGTTAAGATACTCCTATTAGGTGGCTTTTAATTGGAAAAGTCCCTGTATCTATTGCCTTCGGAATGTTGGGGTTTAAAGAAAACACAACTCCTATAGAAATATGCAAAATTACCATGTCCCTAATGGAGATTTATGGTTTTAAATGCCCATGAATATTAAGCAAGCTTAGTTATACACAAGATGGTTAATGAGTGGTTGATGAACACGAGCAGTTATATGTTACATTCATTATTTAACAAAATATGCAATTGTGTCTTCCTGTTCTTTTGGCACCACAGCTGATAGTGTTGTCAGTCATTGAGATGACACTTTTCTTCCGTACGGAAATGCACCGTGATTCTGTGGCGAATGGAGGCATCTACATGGGCGCACTCTTCTTCACAACGCTCATGATCATATTCAATGGCTTCTCTGAGCTTACCCTAACTATTTTTAAGCTACCTATTTTCTTCAAGCAAAGGGATCTCCTCTTCTATCCTGCTTGGACTTACACTGTACCATCATGGATTCTCAAGATCCCAATCACATTCCTTGAAGTTGGTGGGTTTGTTTTCATAACCTACTATGTCATTGGCTTTGATCCAGATGTAATCAGGTAGGTTTCACTAATTATGTCTTATTTTTCTATAAGCTATATAACAGATTTGCATGCTTGCTCTTTTTTATGACCGACTGACAGAGTTTCATTATCCTCAGGCTTTTCAAGCAATATCTGCTTTTCTTAGCAGCTAATCAGATGGCAGCTTCGCTCTTCCGGTTCATTGCTGGAGCAGCAAGGAACATTATAGTTGCATATGTATTTGGATCATTTGCAATTTTAGTTGTTATGCTTTTGGGTGGATTTGTTGTTTCTAGAGGTACTAATCAGTCATCCTTTTCCATGATGCTGAACTCATACTGCAGCCCTCCTCTCTGCTAAGTTGCCCCTTCCTTTCATGACTTCCAGATAACATAAACAAATGGTGGATCTGGGGATACTGGACCTCTCCGATGATGTATGCGCAGAATGCTGTGTCGGTGAATGAGTTCTTGGGACAAAGCTGGCAGAAGGTCTTGCCAGGCACGACTGAGCCCCTTGGTGTGCTTGTCCTGAAATCCCGTGGAATATTTCCGGAAGCCAAGTGGTACTGGATTGGCTTTGGCGCATTACTTGGATTCATAGTTCTCTTCAACTCTCTATTCACGCTCTGCCTTGCATACCTCAAGTGTGAGTGCACACCATTTGGACTTATTTACTAAGTAGTGTCTTTCTGGCAGCAGCATCGAGTGACCAAAACTCGGTACATCAGTTACACTGTACTAACCAAAAGAAACTGCAGTACTTTACTGAATGTGTTCAAGCTTCAGTCCACCAAATAGCCAGACAGCTTTGCTAAGAGACACGCCCTCTTTGGTTTTACAGCATATGGTCACTCCTATCCATCAGTATCAGAAGAGACGCTGAAAGAGAAGCATGCAAATTTGACTGGTGTGGCTGTAGAAGTTCCCTTACATAGAGGGAAGGGACTAAGTAATTGCCAATCATCTGAAGGTGTTTGTCAGGCAACAGGCAGCTACAATGAAACAAAATTGGCAAGTGTTGATGCCAATTCTATACCTGCACCAAGAGGGATGGTTCTCCCTTTTGTTCCACTCTCACTAACTTTCGACAGTATCAGATACTCTGTCGACGTCCCACAGGTAAGTTTTGGAGCAAATAATTAGATTTTTTTCAACTATCGTTATTCTCAATTTTTCCTGAACTCTAAAGCAAATAATGCCGATGCAAAACTGTAGGAAATGAAAACACAAGTTCTAGAAGATAAATTGGAGATCCTAAAGGGTGTTAGTGGGTCATTCAGACCAGGAGTACTGACTGCCCTGATGGGCATCAGTGGTGCTGGTAAGACAACTCTGATGGATGTTCTGGCAGGAAGAAAGACCAGTGGATACATCAAGGGAAGTATCAGCATTTCTGGATATCCAAAGAAACAAGAAACATTTGCTCGTGTGTCAGGGTACTGTGAACAAGATGATATTCACTCTCCACAGGTTACAGTACACGAGTCGCTGCTGTTTTCGGCGTGGCTTCGACTGCCAGGGGACGTGAATTCAAAGACAAGAAAGGTCAGTTGAATTTGATAAGCACTCACTTTTAGTTGATTATTTTCTGAATTTTCTTGATTTGTGGATGCAGATGTTTATTGAGGAGGTGATGGAGCTTGTTGAGCTCACGCCAGTGAGAGATGCTCTGGTTGGATTACCCGGAGTAAATGGCCTGTCAACGGAGCAGAGGAAAAGGTTGACGATTGCTGTGGAGCTTGTCGCAAATCCTTCAATCATTTTCATGGATGAGCCAACATCAGGACTCGATGCTCGCGCTGCAGCAATTGTGATGAGGACAGTGAGGAACACTGTCGATACTGGTCGAACAGTCGTCTGCACAATCCATCAGCCAAGCATTGACATATTTGAAGCTTTTGATGAGGTGCATGAGATATTACCTTAAATCAATAGGAAAAAATATTTTGAGCAGACCTTATTTCCCCTATAATGGTCTAACACTGAATTGAACCGAGTTTAGCCCAGTTTTGTGTGAGGGGTGCTTATTTTTATTATAAAGACGCATAGTTCCTGTGAGGTCTTATAAATAAAATTTTATTTTTGAACAGACTTTAGTCCCTAGCAATACCATTTAACCAAGCAAGCCATAAGAATTTACAGGAGGAAATAGGGAGGGAATGCTGGGAACATGAGGGTCTAGAACAGAATTACTCTCTTGAAGAGATGAAACTTGGCATTAGTGACTTTTAATTTAATCCTGAATGAAGCTGAGAATCCTGAAATTCATAATTCTATTCACGTAGCTTTTACTGTTGAAGCATGGTGGAGAAGAGATCTATTTTGGTCCACTAGGCTACCATTCCTCAGAAATGATCAAGTATTTTGAGGTAAATGGATGGATAAAAATTCAATTGTTTCTATGCGTCAATTCCCAGATCTGATGTTATTCCATTTTGTTCAGGAAATTGAAGGAGTTGCCAAAATCAAAGATGGCTACAATCCAGCAACCTGGATGCTGGAAGTGACAACAGTTTCACAGGAATTTGTGCTAGGTGTTGATTTCAGTGACATCTACAAGAATTCCGAACTCTACCAGTCAGTAGCCTACTTTCAACCCTACTAGTATCTGCATATAAAACTATAAATGCTACTTGTATAGTTTTTTTTTTAAAAAAAACTGTTAACGATTTGTGTTGTTTTCTCGTTTTGGTTGCTACTGTAACTTGGCAACCAAAAGCATGTCTTGTCGTAAGTTGCAACAGCACCATTAATTTTTATTTTGACATGTTACAGGAGGAATAAGGCCTTGATACATGAACTGAGTACTCCACCACCTGATTCAAGCGACCTCCACTTCCCGACCACGCACCCACAGTCGTTCTACACGCAATGCCTGGCTTGCCTCTGGAAGCAGAACCTTTCCTACTGGAGGAACCCGCAGTACAATGCTGTCAGGTTTTTCTTCACCGCTATTATAGCTCTACTTTTTGGCACCATATTCTGGGGCCTTGGCGCAAAAAGGTTTGAGCCCTCTACACTGTAGTTCATACTACATAGCAAAGATGGCACGGTCTTGGTGTATGACCTTTGAAGTGGTCGCTATTCTCTTTTACCTCTTAATCCAGGGAGAAACCACAGGACCTGTTCAACGCCATGGGGTCCATGTACGCTGCTGTTCTAACCATAGGTGTGTTCAGCTCAGCGTCAGTTCAGCCAGTGGTGTCTGTTGAGCGAACAGCCTTCTACCGGGAAAGAGCTGCCGGCATGTACTCAGCTTTCCCGTATGCATTTGGTCAGGTAGCTCTACAAACTTTGTCGCCACCTTTGACGCATTGACCCCCAAAAAATGCACTGCTTGCAATATGGTGTAACTTTGGCGTGCGTGTCTGTGCTGCAGGTTTTGATTGAGCTGCCTTACACGTTAGTTCAGGCTTGCATATATGGGGCCATAGTGTATGGCATGATGGGGTTCAAGTGGACAGCTGCTAAGTTCTTCTGGTATCTCTTCTTCATATACTTCACGCTGCTGTACTTCATCTTCTGCGGGATGATGGCGATCGGGCTGACACAGAACCACACTGTAGCATCCATTGTATCCGCAGCATTCCAGGCAACATGGAACCTTTTCTCTGGTTTTCTGATCCCCCGAACGGTAAGTCGTCTCTAGTTCTTATTGCATTTTGAATAAATTGGCTTTTAAAATTTGAACACCATCACCATTCAGACATAGCAGTTACCTGATCTGTTCTGTTCCAACACCATCATCATTCAGAAAATCCCTATCTGGTGGAGATGGTACTACTGGCTCTGCCCTGTTGCGTGGAGCTTGTACGGGATGGTTGTGTCGCAGTACGGTGATGATGTCGACACCCCGCTCTTCGATGGCATCAGCAACACCACCGTGGCGGATTTCGTCAGGGACTACTTCGGCTTCAACCACAGCTTCCTCTGGGTGGTTGCCGTGGTGATTGTGGCATTCGGGCTCCTTTTTGCTTTGTTGTTCGGCCTTGCCATAATGAAGTTGAATTTTCAAAAGAAATGACAGAGAGCATGAGGCCTTGTAAGGATTTGTAATTTTGGAGACGCTAGCAAATTTTGGTCTTCTTTGGAACAAAAACAATTTGGCTTTTATACTTTCAATACAACCTTGTAGTTTCTACCGCATATGCGGTCAATTTGTTGGTCAATTCTAAGACTCAATCAAGGGTCACGATCCAGCAATCTGTACGCTGTCCAGATCCAGGAACTGGAAGACTTTCCTACCGGGCACTCACGATATGCTGCCCAGATCATCTATACTACCTCTGTTTCAAATTACTTTCGTTTTGAGATACATCTATTTTGTTATGCACCTATGTCTGGATACATATAAAAGCCTTTGGAACAGAGAGTATTAAATACAGTTCCACAGCCTTGCACCCGAAAACCAAAACGTAGCATACACATCACCTTCTGTGACGACGCCTAATCACACAAACACAGAAGTAGAAGCAAATAACAGCAGCAGCATCAACAAAACTGTAAACATATTTATTATAAACTAGTACAGTAATACATTATTCAGTGAAAAGAATGGCATCAAAATATTACAAGCCTACGGTGCATTGTTGCCTTGTTCTTATTGGCTGCGCAATAATTTCTGTCATTCTAGTGTCATCCTATCTTCTGCGGTGCCCTGAAGGACCTAGTTACAACAACTGTATGCAAGAATCAACCTTCTTTACTGTACATGTGAACCTACATGGCTACATGATCTTAACAAGGCCATCAAAGACCTTGCCAACAATCAACCCAATGTTTCTCAGAAAAAATGCAACCACCAACAACCTTTTGGTTGTGGCTCATAGGAAGTAATAGTTGCCTTGATCAAAATGCTTCAATGGTCTCCGACAGCACATGGCAGAAACGACTTGTTAACATGTAGTCTGCTAGGGTCATGTGGCTCCTCTCTTCAGGAGCAAGGTTGATCCCTATAGTAAGCAACATGGCCATTTCTGATTAGAAGGTCAAGTTTTGTCAATGGCAGAGTAAGCAATATCACACCTTGGAAAGGCTGGGGCTCCAACCGGTGGTGATCATGTGGTCGGTCTGGTCATTGTTGAAAGACCCCGGCCTCCCATGGGAGCCATGCCGTGAAGATCCATATCAGCCTCATCATCTGCATTTCAAACATAAAAAGGGATAAAACCACAACTTTGACAAATGACATAATCTTTGTATGTGTCAGCCAATCTATGCTATTACCCATCATGCGAACAAGTTACATGACATAAAATGGCTGTTTTATTTATGACAGAGTACTGTTCTTGATCAAGTTTGAAAACAGTCCGGGCTGATTAGTGTAAACAGTAAGGTTAGGAACATTTGGTAATTGAATAAATTCCACCTTCTGGTTCATTTTTACTTATTTCTTTCAGACATGAACACACCTTTGATCATTACTCTTTTTTTCTATATACCTATTGAAAAAAGATACTCTCTGACCCAAATTACTATTTGTTTTGGCTTTTCTAGATACAAAACTCTTGATATGGATCTAGATGTATGTATGTCTAGATACGTAGCAAAAGCAATGCATCAAGCAAAAACCAAAATGAATAGTTTTTTTTTAGAATAAAATGAATAGTGTTTTGGGACGGAGGGAGTAGACTAGATCAATATAGAAGTATTTCTCATAACGAATACACTAATATCATTCTCATGATAAACCTATGTAATTTGATATATAATAGTGATCACATAATTTGTTTAACTTAGCATCAGTAGCTTATTACCATTTGTGTCTTCACCAGATTCAGCGCCAGCAATTCCAATGCAAGCAAACAAAGAAGAATCGTCAACTTTCAGATGCTCATATGCAAGATACAAATCCTCGATTGTGGCACTTTCATATAACGTTGTCAATTCCTTGATACATGATACGCCCTGCAGTTTTGGAGCACATTGAATGATATTAAGACAACAAACAAGCAAAAGCAACCAAAAAAACAGAGATGCAAATAGAGCTTTTGAAATTAGTAAATTAAGGATAAGATGCAGAAGAGTTCCATCCACTAATAATAAATGTATAGGTCCTACAAGCAATATAAGTTAATAAATGAAGGAGAAGATGCAGAACTCCATTCAACACTAACATGATTAGATATTAGCACTACTTCCTTTTGCCCACAACACGCCCAAACTACTGTTCTAGATTCTTTCATAGCCCAGGATCAACAAATGTCCATAGCAAGCACTTAGTTCAAGTTCTAGACATCTAGAGATGAGAGTACTTTTCAGATTTAATCATTGTTCATACCACTCATAGCCATCTTCTGGGCGGACTTCAGTTAGAACTTAGAAACCAGAAGAGTGAATTTAATAAACAATCTCTATTCAATAGAACTTTTTTCTTAATATATCATGTACGGGAAGCTAGCAAGTTTCCTAAGTTCCAACAAATAAGTTATGCAATATCGTTTCTGTTTTCCTTCTGTTGCAGAGAGAACTGCTGCCAAATTTTGTTCAGGCCAGTAGAGTAGTTTTGGTTTCATTTACTTTTTTTGGTAAGAGTTGGCAAGTTGCTATCACTTTCCCTGTTTAAAAACCCCGTATTGCATGTGGCTGTAAACTCTTTTTCATCTCAATACAACCAGCTCTCCTGCATATGCTTGAAAAATATGTGCCTAAGATATTATATATTGTCATAGCATGCCCAAGGGATGGTATCAGGTCAGCAGCTTGCCAAAGTTCATTCAGAAGCAATGTTGCCAACAATCTAGCAAGATTAGCTAGAACACGAGTTTCTAGCAAGGAAAACGGGGCCGATGCAAGAAAAGCTCAAGTAGATGATCACTTCATTTTGGTTCCATAGTTCTTGAGGATATGTACAAACAATAAATGAATTTCACCTTTCTTGGCACAGATGTAGATTGTAGATGGGCTAGCAAACCAAGCCAATAGGCATTTGTCTTCGTCTCAGCCTCATGTTTCATCAATAGCGTCCTCTTGGCCTGAAATTATGCAATATCAGATGATAAAAGTAAGTTCAATATACCTCAAACTTTCAAAATGTACTCAACCAAAAAGTATTTTAAAATGTGTATAACCTCAAACTTTCAAAATGTGTATTCAACCAAAAAGTATTTAAAATTACACATACAATTAATATGCCAAAACTTAATATCTTTATACTGATTTCACATCATAGATCTACAAGAGCCATATTCCTACACATACTAGCTCTGCGATAATAATGAAAAAGAATTGCAAATTTCAACTAACCCGGTCGAGCTCCCTTTCCACAATTCGGCTACTATGTAATCCTCTCAAGACCCCTTTGCATGCATCAACAGCTTTATGGACCTGACATCAAAGATGATAAGATGAATCAAATGAAGCACACATAATACTTGAATTCAATAGGACTATGTAAAATACCTTGCTTGGAGTTGAAGTGACTGCAATCACATACCAACCAAGATCCAATTTGTCAAAAAGGTTTAATTCAAAAGAAACATCATATGTTAATCCCATGGAATCTCGAACTGTTGTAAATAGCCTGGCAACAAAACAGTGCAGCACATTATGTTAGGCCTGCCAGCTAAATACCCAACAAAACTTTCCCTCAAAAAAGAAGAAACTATCCATCACACGAACACTATCTATAATGTGATCAGTCAGGACTGGTGAGGCTGGCATATAACCAGTATGGCGGTATGTACAAACACATTCAAATTTATAGGGACAAGGACAAATTCAGGTTTACTACATGCCAAACCACAGCCTGATGAACTAGTATTAGCGCAGCTACCCGCGGTTCATAGATGGTATGCAAACTACTGACATTGTCATGTTTAAAGAAGCTTTGCAATAATCTACAGGAGAATCATATAGAAAAGTTTTACCTAGAATTGATAATTTCAGCAAGCAGACTCAAAGTGATGCCGAAGAAAAGAGGATGGCTGCGAACATCAATGTGTTTCTTCCCTGTTAGATCCGAGTTTACTGGTTCGGATATTTCTGCTGCAATAGCATGACAAAATATCAGCCAATATACTAATAACGCGTCTATGCAATCACTAGCATAAACCAGGTCTAACTTGCAAGATAATTGGATCAACTAGGAGATAAAGTACAAATCTAGCCACAAATTGATATTACCATCAGCACCAGATCTCCGAATGACATTAAATAGGTCATTTCCTTCAGTAGCGAATCCCCAACGATTAGGTGCAGGGCCTGCAATATACGCACAGGCTCTCTCATCTGTGTCCTTTATGTAAACCTGGAGAAGAAGAAGCACAATCAACAAACATGTCTTGACAAAGCACATGCATTAGAAATGGTAAAATATTTGAGAGCTATGGCTCAAAATACATGATTATCAGGCAATCAAATAGTTAAGCACATGTTTTTCACTCCTCGTCATTTCAACTAATCAGTACTGTAACAACAATGTAATGATATATTATGCTTCAAACTAACATCAATATTGAAATGACCATGATCATCTCTCATGTTGTGCCAAAAGAAAACAGCGAGACTAGAAAAAAATCAGCTAAAATAATAGAAACAATTATGATAACGAATGATGCAAGAGACTTCATACTTGCTGGAAATGCAGATCTGATGGAAATGGTCGGAAGGAAATCTTTTCAATACGCTCCTCTGTGTTTGGAGAACTTGCAGCCCTCACAGTTCCAAGATAATCAAGTACACAAGATTCTACTTCTTCTTCAGTGAAATCACCAACAATACTTACCTGCAGGAGCAAGCAAAAGTGCCATGAGAACACTTTAAGAGAAAACACAAGAAATACAAGAAGGAAAAAAGTAATTCACAAACCTCCATGTTGCTACCCACAAACTGGTTCATCACAGCATCTTTAACTGACTGAAGAGTCAACTTCTGCAATGAATGTGGTGATGGCTCTACAAACCTTTCGTCATGGTTTAGCATGGCCAACATAAGCTTATGAGCTGTAGAACGTTCCAAACTTTTGGGGATAGAGCGATAGTAAGACAGATATAACTGAGTTGCTCTATCAAATGCATCTTCTAGCCACACATTATGCTGTAATACAAAAGAGGAAATGTAACAGGTATCAGATCTCCTTTGCTTGGAAAGAACTAGTTCTCAGTGAGCCAGGTGACTGTTATGTTGTAAATAAAAGGCCATACCTCAAGGACCATATGGAGGAGTTGGAAAGCAGCACGCATGCCATTGTCTCTTAAGGCAAATCTAAATTCCATAAATATAAATTCCTCGTTGGATTCCAGGGAGCAGTTGATAAGATTATTTACGCAGAAAAGTTCAACCTGAAATTAATATCCATGAACTTCTACGAACACAGCCAAACAATAAGTACTGCTGAGCAGATATTAGCATTCAGCGGATGAAAGGTAACCAAAAACGTCACTTTTTGCGACTGGAGGGGATAGCTTTTGCATTATGGAGATAATAAATAAAAGGATGAACTACAACATCATAGAAGTTAGACCCTGTAAGTAGAATATACCTGTTCCCTTGAAAAGTTACCAACACAACCACCTTCACTCAGGGTACGAACACCAACAATGACAGATCCTTTTGATTCAGAATCTTCCGTTGCTCTCCCTCCGCCTACTATCAGCCGCATGACACCAACCCTTGCTTCATTTTGTGTGATCTGTGATATCATAAACCAACTTTCAGTAAGGCCGTAAAGGACATGAAGGAAACGCTGAACAACATGCAATGGGCACATAATGTGAAGATTCTTCTATCCACTGAAGAATAGCAAGAGACAAACAGATGAGCATATTACCTTGTAGTTGATGGAAATTCCATTAGAAAGACGGCGCTGTGCTATACCAGTTTCAGTGTCGAACACTTTCACCACATTCTCTTCAGTTAAAGGAACGAATGACGGTTTGTATTGTGATTTCAGTTCATTGAGCTCTGATTGAGTAATCAATTCCTTTGGCACTTCAAGCTGCAACAGGAATAAAAGTAGTCAATTAAACAGCCCAGAGCCCCCGAACACCATGTGCTGCTTGGATGTTTCCAGTTTTCAGAGGTCCCAAGAGAGACTTTAAACTCTGTTGAACTGAGTTAACCCAACAAGTTGCTTCAAGAGGAACCAAGAGATACAAAAAGAGACAATCATACCTCAGGCTCAGGGTAAATAGGTTCGTCAAGGCCTGCCTTCATAGCCTCAGTGATTTCGTCTGGATATATCTCAAAATCAGTTTCGCCTACGCCATCAATATGCACCTTCTTGGGGACACAGGCCACAATAGCAGCAGGAAGGGGAGCATTGGGTTTTCCGAAATCCGAAATGAATTCCAGTACTTCCGCGCCAACAGTGTTGACCTGCATATGGTAAGCACATTAGTACAATACAAGAATAGTGCTTTAGAAAGGGAGGGGGGCATTAATTCATAATGCAATACGTGCAAAGAAATGATGGTACCTCTTCAAGGGTGACAGTTTCAGCAACTGCAAGCAAACTTTCATGTCCCTGCAACTGATCCATAACAGTATGGCCAAGTGCATCACTCTCCATGATAAAGTCCAAGTTGTCAACTGAGGGAACACTGTCAATCATCATAGCCAGTTGCTCACTATCTTTTATTAGTGCATCCATGTAACGAGTCATTTCTCCCATTGTTACACCAAATTCTTTCAGCCTCCGCACCTGAAATAGTACAAAGAAATGGAAATGTTGCTAAAAAGGACAAAGCACTTATGAAGCGGTAACTGGTGAAATACATCAAGTCACTCATGCAGAATAAATCTCTTTGTTTTGTGCAAAGGTGAATGTAAAATCAGCTCAACAATTGCGCCACAATGGCAAAAAATCGATGGCAACCATTACCCTATTTTCATACATCAGTTAAAATAGCTCTAGAATACTGAATATCAATTGAGAAAAGTAGAGCTCTAATATTGAATTTCACTTGGTTCAAAACATGATTTAGCTGTTCTTTTGTCTAACTTAGGTCTGGCTATGTTCAGGGGCTTCAAATGTCCTTAAGGAAAGGGATAAGCTGGGTTGAGCCCGGATTGGCTTGCATCGTAGCATAGTATTAGGCTAATTTTTTTTGAGAACAGTATTAGGCTAATTCACAATTGGATTTGCATCATATTTGGCACTGGATTGAATTAGTTGGCTTCAAGCTGGGCATAGGCTCATAACTAGGACTGGGCAAACTCAAGCATGGTTCATGCTGGCATGATCTAGTTAATATCATTATCATCCATTTTTGTTCCTTGTTTCTGTTCACTTTCAAAGGTCGGAGTTTCTAATCAATTTACTTCTGCCCAAAAAAAGGAACTTTCCATGCACTAAACCAAACAAAAAGGTACAAGCTAACAAGAGTTGCATCATATGATCTCAGAATAAATCGGTTTGTTCTAGTTTGGAAATAGTTCAAAGCTTAAACAATTGAAGATTTGTTATCATCAAAGACTTTTATATACATTTCAAGACATACAACACAATTAACTATTACAAGATTTGGAAAACAAACCTCATGAACAGCAATTTTGATTGCACTTCTCCAGTTCTGGGGTTCAGCAGTTACTGTAAGAGTAGTGACCGTGCACCCTTCCCTTCCCGAGTCACTGTGGTCCAGCTCAACAGACGTAAAAGGAGGGTTTGAGCTCTGTACAAAGTCCAAAGGAAATTATTCATTCAGTTGTACCCAAAACCCTCAGATGCAATAGACAAAGATCAAAATTTATGAATAATCACAAACCTTGTATCTTGTATTAATTCGAAAATGTAGGGCAGACAAAAATATCCTTTTCATGAGTACACTACACAGATCCTTGTAGGTCTGAACTTTGCTAACAGGTATCTGTCCAAAAGCAAAACAACATTAGGGATATACAATTATGCGGTGTTAAGAAAATATCCTATAAAAATGATTATGTCCAGCAAGCACCATTGATTACATAAGGATGACACAATTGATGAAAGTGCAAAAGCCATCAAAGCTTGCAGGAATTATGACAAATGTTGATCTGATTTGTTAATCCAAAATATATAATAACAGGAACTGCTAAAAAAAACATATGGCATTACACCTGGCCTCAAAAGCTTCACTTAGATTACAAGACATGAAACTTGAGTATACCTTACAGAACATGTTGATAGAGAAACTCTGAATTAACTCATGCTGAAAAATTGCTGGGGGCTTGGCTTCCTGAGCAACTCCAGGAAGTGACCACTTATGCTCCACAGGTGGTCTAACTGCTTGTCTTTCCCTCTTTACAGACTTTATTTTATCTGTGGCAGGTGATTTCTCACCAGTTAGGTTTGCAGCAAATCCACTTGGGAGCTTTGGTGCAAAAAGGCTTGCCATAGCACCAAATGGACTACCACTCGGTACAGAGTTTCCTTCATTTTCTGAAAGAGTATGTTCAAAGACAGCCTGCATTGCAACAATTCAAACCATCAATGTGCTATATTCTACAGTAGCGACAATTGTTTTTTTAATGGATATAATTTGTGACTACCTCTATTTCTCGCACAGCTCTGGGAATATCATCAATTTCTCCCACCAGATATAAAGTGGCATTAGCAGGATAGTACCAGCGTTCGTGAAATCTGCGAATCTTATCTGGGTCCCATTTCTGTATTTGCTCTTCAAGTCCAATAGGAAATCTGTTGCTCAGTTTGTTTTCTGAGTGCAGATGTTGCAGCAACTGCAACAAAAGAATCATTTTTAGCATACCAAGATGGCACCCTCATACGTTAATCGATTTTGCATGAAATTTCAGGAGCAGTAAGGATATAGCCTTCTCAAACAAAGTTCTATATTGGTAAAACAAAGGACACTAGGAGGGTGTAAAAAAGTTCACTTGCCTGACAATCAACACGATACTCGATTGTGTTCATCATCTGGAGCTCAGAAAGAATTGCTCTCCTCTCCTTCTCAACACGAGATGAAGAGAATTTTGGATGAAAAGCTATCTGGAAAAAATAAATTGGCATAATTGTTATATTCTGCATCACAACTGAAAGAATTTGTTATAAAGTTTCCAGACACCTGGGTAACGTTGACCTAAAATTTCAGGTACTGCTATGCTTCCAATTTCAAATTTGGTAAAAAAGAAAAGGCCAAAATTGGTATTTGACAGATGATAGCTGCAAAAAGGAATGTCATTTAGTAACACATTACCTCATTCAATGCATCCAACACAGAAGGGAGTAAGTCTTCACCATATTCCTGCAAATATAAGACATGCTAAGATGTAAATATTACATGCCACAAGAAAATACATCTAACTAGGATCATTAGTTCTAATAAAAAATTCAATTTTTTCAGTCCATTTTCATATGATTTTTCATGCAAGGACAACTAAAACAAGAAAACAAAATGGAGTTAGACAAATTAGCACAAGTTCATTTCCAATTCAAAAATGGACAAAGAGAACTTTGGCTGAGAAAACTGAAACTCAATAAAGTCAAAAAAGAAGTAAAACCTTTGTTTTAGTTGGGGAGTGGATATGGAACACTGTATGGTGGAAGTCCGTATATGCATTAGACCTTGCACCAGTTCCCAAAAGTTTTTCACGCTTTTTACTGCCGAGAAATGCAACGTGTTCAATCATATGTGCAATTCCCTGCTCGTCCTCCTCCTCGTCAATTGATCCAACATGAACTTCCATGTGTGCTTCAAACCTGCAAAGTAGTTAAGACTGTAATATACATATCCTCCATATATATCATACTAATATCAGGTTGCTTCACAGGCTCACAGCTAGCACAAAGCTTAGCATGAAAGAATAATTTTGTTGCTCTATTAATCACTAATGCACAGTTCATGTTCAAGTTCAATAAGTACGATAAACGCTTCACACTAGTTCAGATGTGCAAAGACTCCACCTATAGTTGTCAACTTTCAAGTATATTCAAAGTTTGAATTAACAAATAAAGAAAGCCCTCTAATGACTAAAACCACTATAGAAATTAAGTGTGGCATCGTGCAAAGGATTCAATGAAAAGTTCCAGTTGTAAGGAAACAAGTTTTGTGCTTGCGGCAGAAGATAAGTACTTCGCCAAAATAAAGAGAAAGCTTCCTAACCTGTTTGCAGGAACTTTGTTTGGTAAAATAAGATAGCGAAGACCATTCTTCAATTGACCCCGAATTAGCTTTGGGTGTTCAGGAAGTGGAGTGTTGAGAACATCTTCAAGCTCCTCACTACTAATAGCATGATCCAGATCAGGTTTATCAAGGGAAGTTTCAGACCATGTTGGACTTGCAACATGTGGCTCATCAGGTCCAGCAGCATGTAATATATGACTAGGCCTGACCTGAAAGTTAAAGAAGGATTGATTAAGGCTGTTCACATTCTGGAAGGACACAAAGATGATGAGGGTCTGGTTAAAGTGCATCAGAACAAACACATAACAACTACCCAAAAAAAATTAATGCTTTCAATACAGCAGGATTTAGATTAACAATCAGGGTGTTGGTGGGACATGGAAAACTATCTTGGTAAAATGCCACTTCCCTACATTGATATTTAGAAGACCTTTCACTAGGTTCAAAATTTGAGGTTAATTCAACAATAAGCAGACCATATGTTCAAAAAAACAATCTTTAAAATAGATTCTAGAGCTGCAGAAACAACCTTTGTTTTCTTAACAAAAGATGGAAGTAGCGCTCAATGTTTTACTGATGAGAACAGAAAAAAAATAGAGCGTTGAATTTCCAATCCATGCATAAAAAATGCATAAAAATGGAGCGTTGAATTTCCAATCCATGCATTTATTGTTCTGAACTGATCACACACCCATTACATCCCTCACACACTGCTAACAAAGCTAGCCAGAGAAGTAAGGTACTAGAACTTTTCACGGCACTCATCACACGCAACCCAAAAGCAGCGAGAGCACAGAGCAGCATCGTGATTCCTAATCAGACAATCCATTCGAGACGTAATAGTGGATGAGATTGAGAACGAACCTTAGCGCCGCTCAACCTGCTGCGAAACGAAAGCCCCGACGCGTGCGGGAGCGCGCACGGCGCGAACCTCGCGAGCCCCGACCGGGCCCGCCTGCTCTTGGGGAAGCACGAGAGGCACCCGTCCCTCCCGGCAGCGGCGCCCCAAGTGGACGCCGCTAAATCCGACGCGGACGCCGACGCCGCGCCGAAGCCCTGCGCTCGCCTCCTCGACCTGCAGGGCACCACGCGACACACCGAGCGCGAGTCAGCGGGGGTGGGGGCGAGGCGAAAACCCCGCCAAACAGGACGGATGGACCCAACAAACTGGAGCTGGCACGGTCAGGGGCACCCTACCTGGGCGAGACGGCGCGGCGGTGCACGCAGCGGAGAGGGGTAGCCGCTGCGGCGGCGGAGAAGCGGAGCGGGAGGATGGCGGGCCGGCGCGCGGCGTGGCGGAACGAGAGGGAGGAGCGGCGCGCGGCGGCTGCGGCGGCGAAGGGGTGGCGCGGGGCCAGGCGCGGCGGCGCGGAGGCCGCCGCCGCCGCGACGGGCGGGAAGGGGGAGGAGGCCATCGGGGTGGGATGGCCCGGGGGGAGGGGGAGGGGGAGGATAGGAGGACGACGCTCTCTCCTGTTTGTTTGTTTTTTTATTTTGTCTCTTTTCTTAATGCTTTTGTGAAAGGCATGGAAGCCGGGGCCAGGCACGGCGGCGGCCGCGTTCCTTCGCGGAGACGAGGCGCAACGCAAATATCGTAGCGGTGGCGGGTGCGGGATTGTGGCTTGGGTTTGGGATTGGGGTTTTGTGCGTGTTTTTGGGTTTGAGGACTGGGTTCGGCAGGACCGCGAAGATATTTCGGTCTTTCTTGACCAGCTATCACAAAGGTGCAACCATCAAGCAGTTTTCCTTTGGGATTTTTTTTATTTTCGAAGCTGATTTTTATTTTTTAGAATTGATTTTATTTTCTTTTCTTTAAAAAATTGTAGTCTTACAAGTTGAGTCTTATATTCGGGTGACTTCTATTGAACTCAATTTCAGTCATGAGCTGTAGATATATTGAAAAACCTATAGCGATACTACATTATCTAACACCTATTTGAATGCAAGATATTTATAGAATTTCGAGAGAATTATATAGAAACAACATAGTATAAAAAAACTTTATTAGAGCATCCACCCTTCTGTTGTGATTCACATACACAACTTATCTCACGACATGTGTATAATTTTCGTCAATTCTTTTAGCACTAGATAGTTGACAATATGAATATTTCTAGAACCACAATTTGTTCAAACATGACACTATTTTCCCAAATCACATACAATAAATATTTCATAGACAACATTTATAAAAATTTATTTTTTAAATATCACATACTGATAAATTCAAATCACACAACTAGCTATAAGCTCATTAACACATTAAATTTATAAAAATCTATAAAATTGTGAGGTATGACCCCTTTTACCTACAAATAAATTGCTCTGCGATGAGTAAAAATGATGATACAAATTGTTGTTGATGTGCTTATGATAGAAACTAGGTATACTGCAAATGTGTAATTGATGACAATAGTTCTTTAAATATGAGTACTTATTTTGTATGAGATTATTGAATTAAGTTGGACTCTAAGGCGTGGCCTCCGTGTGGAAGAAGCCTCTAGTAATAGTAAATGTTCTCACCTTTAGCAGTGTCTTGTCGTAACTGCTGACGACATCGAGGAGGTGTTTATTGATAATGCAGTTCTTTAGGGTCATAAGCACCTGACCTGGTTGCGGATGGCTAGACTTTTCTTCCTCGTTACTTCAGGCATCTCCAATTTGAATACTTTCCTCAATTATTGAATTCCAAATTTGCTTTGTTAGTTAAGCCACTAGAAGAAATGTTGATGATGTCTTCTTCGTTGGCTAGTGGTGTGGGATGGAGGCGGCGAAAGGAATCATACAAAAGTTTTGTGTAGATGCTAGCAGTTTTGAGCTTGGGAGGAATGATGGAAGAGAGGATGTAGACATATGATCTCTTTGTATATTAGTAGTGGTCCAGGGCCTCAATGCAAAGGTCGTGCTTGGCTTGTTTGGACAGTCTATTTCGCTCTCATATTACTATTAATAAGGTCATCTTCATCCCTCTTGCTACTCTCTCACCCTCTTCTTTTTTTAGGAGACAACTTCTAATCCCTTTCTGCGTGATTCTGATTTCTTTTTTGATCTTGATTGTGGTTGTCTCTCTCCGATATCGAGTAGTTGTGATAGTCAAGGTGCGTAACTTACTCATTTTGGAACAATTTTAAAGAAAAGTATTAAAGTACTTATTAATACACCTAAAATAAAAATGTCTAGATTGACTTACCACGATTATAAGATCAAAACTTGACGGATAACATTTTTTTGATATAGACAATAAAAGAAATTTCATCACTAGATACTTTTGTAGTATCAAATTTACACATTATTAACCAAATTGTTAGACAAAATATAAGTCTGAACCTTGGAATATGTGCATGGGTAGCATGTGTTTGTTCCAAGATAAAGATACATGCTAGATCGATCCTTTTTTGTGTGTCCAAATCAGGACCAGCTAGGATGGAGGTGGAGGTTGACTTGATCCAAACTATAGGCTTAACAGGTTAGATGACTTGAATATATGACATCATGAGAAGGTAAAATGTGTGTGTGAATTCAATTGTCAAGTTTAGATATTGGAATTACATAGTACAGAAGTATGAAAGAACCATGGTAGATCACGGTCCTCTCCAATAACTATGCTCTATGAAGAAAAACTTTGTCAGAAATTCTAAGAAACGATGATTTGACCATGGGATTAGAAAAGAAAAATAAACAATTTGGTCCCTCAACTTTATCTCGAGGGTCATATTAGTCCCTCAGCTTTCAGATCCATCAACCTATTCCCTTATTTCTTTGTTTTTGATCAAACTCGTCCTTTTCTACTAGGAAAAAGTCCAAATTACTCCCTTCAAGTATAACCAAAGTCTGAATAACCTTTTAAAATATGTTTTGGTTCAATTTACCCCCTAAATTGTGCTGTTTGGTTCAACTTACATCATAATATAACTTGTCATTTTTGTTTCTCCATACACAAGTTGAGTTTTAATCTGAGATTTTGCAAGGTGGTAGTGGACATCATAATCTATATTTTAAAAAAATTGACGAATTTTTCTTCACTATTTGTTATATAATTTTATATCTTGAAGATAAATTTTATTATTAAATATATTACCCTATCAAAATACTGATGAAAAATTCATGATATATTTTCTAACATACGTTATGTTGTGTGACATAAACTTGTAAACTTTGAACTTAAAACTCCACTTGTGCATTGAAAAACAAAAAAAAAAGACAAATTGTGTTAAGAGGCAAATTGAACCAATGTGTTTATTTTAGAGGGTAAAGTGAACCAATAAACACTTTAGAGGGTTATTCAGATTTTCGTTATACTTCAGAGGAGTAATTTGGACTTTTTCCTTACTAATAAGGCACTCCATACTTCATGAAATTAATGCAAAATATATTTTCTACCCTTACTATCTTCCCTCTTCAATTTCCATCACACGCACACACACATCTGCCGTGATTGTACGAGGCATGCAGAACACTCTTGTGATGTGCAATGATATGAAAGTAAAACAGAATTAGAGAAGAACCTTACAAATTGTGAATCATCTAATCCGACTAGAGATCGAGTTGCAGAGAAGAATGATCATTTTAGTTTGAGGATTTTGGACCATAACTACCGGCTTGTGAAGAGGAAGTCTAAGGGTAAAAATGAGTTATCGTATTATTCCCATGCTAGAATGGAACACATCAAAATAAGCCCTGTTTGGATACTCTAACAGGGTTAGAGTTAGTTTCTAACTCTAGCTCTATCCCTGAACTAACTCTAGTTCTAGATGTGTTTGGATGACATGATTAGATTGATTATAAATGTACTTTTCCAATCATTTGTCTCATTCAAACCATCTTTTCAACAAGATTTGTTGTGGTTAGCTCTTGTGTGGCCTCCTTTCAGTCACAAATGATACAAAAAAATCATTTTACAAATCAAGCATCCAAAACACAATAAATATTATTTTGTCCATACAAATAAATCTCCTGTCAACTGATCTTCATCACCTGGTGAGACTGCTGACCATAGACTTCAAATTTAACTAGCACCCGACCACAGACTTGAGCACAGAAACACAAATTCTCAATCAAACTAAAGAAAAATTACACTCTATGAAACAAAGCATGAGCCAACTCATCACAGAAGGCATTCATGTTGACATATTCCACAAGAGGTTCATCTTCTAGCCATGTGGATGCATAAGAACTAGGCATTGGGTTATAATCTTCATCCGTATCACAACGATTAAATTCCCTGTCTGCAATTCTGCTCTCTCGAATGAAATTATGAAGAGCCATACAAGCCACAATAATTCTAGCTTGCTTTGCCTCTAGAAAACTTTGTACGTTCAACAAAATCCTAAATTTCATCTTCAACACTCCAAAAGATCGCTCTATGACATTTCTAGTTTTGGCATGTGCATGGTTAAAGGTTTCTTTCATACCTTGAGGCGGCGGTCCATTGTGCCATTGCTCTACATGGTACCTTGTACATCTGTACAGTGAAAGGTACCCCTGCCGATTTGAGTACCCCGCATCAACCACATAGTACTTCCCTGCATATTTTGAAAGGCAGGCACATAATGAGACTTAGATGAACAAGTCCTATTAGGTAAAAAAATGTTGCAAGTTTGTTCTAGTAGCGAACCTGGTGGTGGATGTGGAAATTTGTGCTGATAAGTAGTCACAACATCTTTGTCATGTGCCGAACCAGGCCATCCCGACAACACAAAAGTAAATCTCATGTCGAAATCACAAATAGCAAGCACGTTTTGACTGGTTTCATTGTGCCTGTTCAAATATGAAACTTTCTTACTCTTATCCACCACAACCTTCACATGTGTGCCATCTATAGCTCCTATGCAGCCGTTGAAGTGTGACCAAAATGCTGGATTTTCTAAGTTTGGGTGCACCTCTGAAAATGTTGGGTCCTTGGGTACAATTATGTCATGTGCTAACCTAAGCAAACATCTCAAAACTCTGTTAAATGTCCTACTTACTGTCTCCATAGACCTTCTAAGACGGTTGTCAGCCTGTCTGACTGATTGTGGTGAACCGACAATCCATAGAAACATAGCAAGAGTCTCTACAGATGACACTTTTCTAGTGGACTTCAACCCATATGACTGAACCAAAATATTATGTAGCCTGTTACATAAAGGTCTCTCCACCCTAAACATATTGTAGCATTGGTCATCTTGAGCTAGTGTGTTCATGACCCAGTCCAAACAAGAATCACCATTGACCCTCCTAGTCCTAGGTAGTTTCACAAAGTAGTTGTCAGAGTACATAGCCAAGATAGGAATCAATTGCACGATCAAGTTCTTGGTCTGCACCAAATTTTTGCGGCACATGATATGATCTCATCCTCACTTGAACTGCCTCCATCATCTTCTTGTTCCTCGAACATGATGCCATGATCTTCTTCCTGCTTCAACACATGTAGCAAATTGTCAACACTTGCTTAATGTGAACAATAATATTTCAAACTTGAGGTCTGGAGGAAGGCTCCGTACAGCCCAAGCCCTGGGAACCCCTCCACCGCCGGTATTTGCGAGTTGAGGTCGAGACCGGCGTGGGCAGCAGGAGCATGGGCTGGGGCACTTGTCGACGCCTGCGAATCCCACAAGTCAAAGCCGCTTTCGTCCATCGTGGTAGGGCTCCGGGCGGCGGCCTTGGTGGGGGATGCCGATGGCAGATGAGACGGAGGGTGAGCGAGCGCGGCTGGGAGCAGGCGGCGCGAGTGGGAGGTGGCGCGGCATCGATCCGTTTCGGCGGCGGCACCGCCAATCCGTTTCGGGAGAGGGCGTTGTGATTGGGCGAGGGGATGGGTGTTACGACCGGCGGCGCGTCAATCCGGTGCGGCGGCGTGCCATTGGGGGGTGCGGCGGCGTGCGATGGGGATTGGGGTGTGACGTCGTGCGATGGGATAGCGATGGGTGGGTGCGACGTCGTGCAAAGGGATCTGGTGCGGGCGGCGGGTGGTGGATAGGGTGAGTTTTCAGTGAGCCCCACAAAACTAGCTCCAATAAGTACCTTTTGGGTGGGATAATTTTTTTGGGGTGAGTTAGATGCAAACTAGCCCAATCTAACCCACCTGTTTGGATACTTTGAGGCTAGTTGAGCTCAAACTAGCTCTAGCCCATGGATCCAAACAAGGCCATAGGTACAAATTTGACCCGAAAAAGGAAAGTTGAGACTAAAATGGTAAATCTGAAATTTGAAGGATGATTTTGACTCTCGGAATAAAGTTGAGAGACTAATATACCTATTTTACCATTAAGCATGAGCGGAAAGTTAAAGGTAAAAAATAATGAATTAGCAATGGTGTCCAAATAACCCAATTCATCAAAGGCAAATCTTACTCGGGCCCAATGCAACACCTCTCGAAATGCTGGGCTCGGCGTCGCGCCCCGTCGTCCTCACGCCGCGGAATTTTTTTTATATTTTTTTCTTTGATTTTCGAAAAATAAATGGACGAACTAAAAATTTTGAGAAATATACATCTACCGTCGTACCCCACGGCAGCAGGTACATCCCTGCCGTCGTGCCCCACGGCGTTAAGTCCCTGCCGCCGTGAGGTACGGCGGCAGGGCCGCGTGGCACGGCGCCAGGCCCCTGCTGCCGTGCGCCACGGCGGCAGGCCCCTACCGCCGTGCCACGTGGCGGTAAGGTCATTTTTATTTTTTTTAAAATTTTTCATTTTTAAAACACTTTTAATCTTTTTAAAAAATAACAAACTGATAAGTGTAAGTATAATCACAAGATCATATCATAATCAACGAGTATATGCAAATAGTTTATACAAAATCATGGTAAAAGTACTACTACATCTAAATGCGCCGGTGCCTCTTCGGCCTAACAGCTCTAGCGTCAGCCCAGGTGTGGTCCCGGGCGTACGTCCAGGGGTCAGGTGCCCTGACCACCCGTGGTCCGAGCTGGTCGGGAGACGGTGTCGCCATGGCCGCCTGCGACGAGCCTGGAGCATCCGGTGTCCCTCCGCCGGCCGGTGTCCCTCCGCCCGCCAACGACGACCCTGCAGCAGCCGGTGTCACTTCGCCGGCCGCCGGGGTCGCTCCGCTCACTGGCTGTGTCGGCTGAGTCCCAACAGGCGGTGCCTGTGTGAACTGTGACGGGCCAACCTCCTCGGCCTGCGGGGCATCCATGGTCGCGAGAATGTCGCCGTACCCAAACTCATCCCAGCCCAGGTGCTCCTCGGTGGTCGCGTCGAAACCGGCTGCAACGAATAGTATTAGTTCTCCAAAATGTATCGTACTGAACGAATTTTACTGTCAAGTTAAGGTTGTTACCAGGCTGGAACATAGGCGGAGTGGACGAGGAAGGAATATCTGCCGCCGCAAACTGAAAGACTGGCGGTCTGAAACCTCCTAGCGGAAAGATCGGCGCTCTAGGTGCCGTCGTCTCCGGCTGTCGAGGCCCGGCTGTCGGAAAGAGCGGCGGTCGCCCTGTACGATTAGAATATAGTATAACACAAACACAACAATTCCGTGGATTAGTTGAAAATAAGGTCCACTGAAAGTACCTGCGCCGGGGGAAACAAACGGCCGCTGCACGTAGGTGTGCGGGCCCTGCGCCTGTGGCTGCTGCTGTGCCGTCGGAGCCGAGAAGCTGCCGGCAAGGGTGGAAGGCATCGACTGCGAAGCCGCTGTCGAGGCGGAGCTCGAGGACGACGCTGGGTGGCGCGGAAGGAGAGGAATCTCTGCGGCCCCGGCGTAGTTCACGACGGCGGAGTACCTCATGACAGCATCGACGATCCTGTCGTACGTGCTCTGATGCTGCTGAGGCCTCCAGGTAAAGCACTGCTCCCTCGCGGACGCTGCGAGCCGCACGATCTCAGCAAGCACGTCGTGCTGCTCACAAAATTAGTAACACATGTTATAATGAAAAGTCATATGAATGAAATATGTTTGCAGTATCGTAGCTTACCGCTGTGTCGGCGGTCTGGTCTCGGCGCACCGGGTACGTGGTGTCCGGCAGGATCCTGTCGTGGTCCGGGACCGGTGGCGGTGGCGGGGTAGCAGGCACGTATGTCACCCACGTCCGCGTCCTTGTGCGCCGCGCCGTCGTGTAGGCGGTGCTCGGTGACGACGTTCTCCTCGTGCGCCGCGGACGTCCACTCGTCCACGTACGGCTGCAGCTTGTCGACGAACGACGTCACCACAGACACGCCCTTACGCGTCCACCTAGCATAGATGAAACAGAAAATTATTGGCAACTGACTATTTGTAATGAAAAATAATTATAACTGGCAAATGGTAGCTCACCTGTGCGCTGTAGGCGACAGACGTGGCGCAGCGGGTACTGACGACTCCTGGAAGAGGCCGAACTGCCTCATCACCCGGTGGACGGCGTACTCCTCGACGTAGACGTCGAAGACCAATCGTCGCCGCGTCATCCAGTACGCCTGGTCTCGGTAGCACAGGGACGAGAGCCCCTGTGGTGCGCGGGCAGCGACCATGGCAGGAGCATACGGCGTCCACCGGACCTGGGCATCGACCATCCGGTCGATCTGACCTACGAAGTTCTTGTACGCCTTCTTCGGCTGCTCCCCAGCCCAAACGTGCTGCACAGAACATGAAAAGTTAATTGAATCGAACTAAAGAACTCATAAAGCGAAGAAAACGATAAGGAATGTTATTACCTTCCGGAGGCACCACAGAGAACCCATGGTGGGGAGGTCTGCTGGGTCGGTGTCTTCGGGCAGTGACTGGTACTCCGAGAGGTCGGCCTTGGGCTGACCGATGTCGAACCGCTCGTGAATCCACATCTGCAGCAGGAGAGGGCACCCCAGGAGGATCCCCTCCTTACTCCCTAGTCTCGACACTGCCGAACACAGCCCCCAGTAGGTAGCTGTCAGAACAGCGCTGCCCCAGCTGATCTGGGGCATCTGGTCGAGCGGTGCGTCGGCGATCTTCTGAGCCCAGGGAAGCAGGTACCTCGACACCGAGTCTCCCGCTGACTCGCAGAACAGCACCCACCCGAACAGCCAGAGTAGGTAGACCTCCAAAAACCTGTCTGACGTCGAGTCGTCGGCCTCGTCCGCCATGTAGTCAGCCTGCACACACACAAAGGTCCATCGTCACATTCGTTTAAAATGCATACAAACATTGAAAATCAGACTTAGAATCACGTATGCTGAACTGCTGGATCCAAGTCCAGGTGGGCCCGTGGGTGTTGGCGAAGGGCACGTACGGCAGAGGCGCGCGATCGTTCCGAGGAACGTTCGCGAACCGAGCAAGGAAGTCGGCGTGCCACGTCGCGGGGATGTCGATCGGCCCCATCGCCTCGCCAGCACACGGCAGTCCTCCCAACATCGCGGCGTCCTCCAGACTGAGCGTCATCTCGCCGACGGGGAAGTGGAACGTGTGTGTCTCTGGTCGCCACCGGTCCATGAACGCGGCGATCAGCGAGGCGTCGTAGCTGAACCGCATCAACCGCTCTGCCCGGGGAACCTCAGCTCGTAGCCTGTCCCCCTCGACCAACCGCGCAAAAGGGAGAAGTCCTGCAGCGCGTAGCCTGAAAAAAAATAAAATTAATTTACTTAACGCAATTACTATTGTAAAGAAACAGAAATAAATAATAAAAATGATTTACGTACTTCGGAATCCACCGCTGATGTATCGGCATCAACGTGCGGGTGGTCCGGGCGAACGTCCAAGAACAGCCGACACGTACGAGCGGTGGTGCCGGTCCACCGCCTCATCGAACAACTCCAGCCGTACGTACTCCAACAGGCCAGCCATAACTGCAAAAAAATAACATAATTTAATCAATTAGTCGAATTATACTAATTTAAACGAATTATATGAATTTAAAATATTTTCTAAAAATTTAACATGAATTTAATCTAATTATAGCCATTTTCTAGAAATTTTTAATGAATTAAAACAAATTATGTGAATTTAAACTATTTTCTACGAATTTTATATCAATTTAATCTAATTATGTGAATTATAACCATTTTCTAGAAATTTTAAATGAATTCAAACGAATTATGTGAATTTAAACTATTTTCTACGAATTTTATATCAATTTAATCTAATTATGTGAATTATAACCATTTTCTACGAATTTTAAATGAATTAAAACGAATTATGTGTATTTAAATTATTTTCTACTAATTTTATATCAATTTAATCTAATTATGTGAATTATAACCATTTTCTAGAAGTTTAAAACCAATTTAAACGAATTATGTTAATTAAAATAATTTTTTAATACTTTTATATTAATATAATCTAATTATTTGAATTATAACCATATCTAAAATTTTTGAAATTTCTAAACTAACTAAACTAAACTAAACTAAGTTAACTAAACTAACTAAACTAAGTTAACTAAACTAACTAACTAACTCCACTAACTAAACTAAACTAAATTTAGAAACATAACTTAGTCAAAAGTGCTCCGAAGGGTTGAAAGTCGAAGATTTAGAGGAGAGAGCGAGGGAGGGAGGAGCGGTGGCGGCAGCCGTCGCCCCCTTATATAGGGGTGACGCTGCCGCCGTACCCCACGGCGGCAGGCTCCTGCCGCCATGGGGCACGGCGGTAGGGGTGCCGCCAACGGTCGACTGACCTGCCAGGTGGGATTCCTACCGCCGTGCCCCACGGCGGCAGGATACGGCGGCAGATGTATATTTCTCAAATTTTTTAATTCGTCCATTTATTTTTCGAAAATCAAAGAAAAAAATATATAAAAAAAATTCTCACGCCGCGTCGCCGCCGCCGTTGCATCATTCCACGCAGACGCACCACACCACCTCGACGCTCACCAACCTAGCACTGGCCGCCTCCCCGCACATCGGCCAAGCCCCGCCGCTCGCAGCGAATCACACTCCCAACAACCAGCCCAAATCCGGACACGGATCCGGTGCCTTTGCTTCAGCAAGGCACCGTGAACCTTTGCTTCAGCAGCCCGAGCCAGCAGCCTGACGCCGTGGTGATAGGAGGTGTGGGACCAGGTGGTGGGCCCGCTGCATAGTAGAAAAGACAGCAGAAGCTGCAGGGCCGTGTTTGTTTCTGCTGACTAAATTTTAGTCACAACGGAATCTTCTATGCATGACATACTAAATGAAGTTTATTTACAAAACCTTTTCACAGATGAGTGTAACTTTACGCGACGAATCTAACGAGCCTAATTAATCCATGATTTGCTACAGTGATGCTACAGTAATTATTTTCTAATCGTGCGGTCAAAGGCCTCATTAGATTCGTCTCGCGATTTAGCCCGGGGTTGTGGAGGTAGTTTTGTAAATTACCTTTATTTAGTACCCCTAATTAACGGTCAAAGAGGTGAACAGTGTCGTGCTAAATTTTAGCACGGCAAACCAAACACGGCCCAGGTTGCGTTGTGGTAGCGTTGTGCCGTTGTCTAAGGAATAAACTAGGAGTACTCCCTCCGTCCCAAAATAAACGCACTTAGAGGACCGGGCACGAAAACCAAAGAGAACGTGAAATTACGAAAATGCCCCTCCGTTCCTTATCCTCTTGCCATCTTCCTCCCCCGCCAGCTCCTTTCCCTGCCGACCCCAACTCCACTCCCCCGCTCCTCCAGACCCCCGCACGGGCGCCCCGGGGCGGAGCTCCGTGGAAGGAAGCTCCGGGCGGGACGACGGAGGAGAAGAGGGAGAGAGAGAGAGCAGAGGAAGCCGTCGGATCTGGTGCCCTGCCGCCGTCGTCGTTGACCTGCGCCGGATGCCGCGGCGTCACTCGAGCTGGAGGTCCAGGTCGACCTGGTGCCGACGGCGCTAGCACAGGACGCGTCCGAGAACACGACGCGGAGGCGCAGCAACGGAACGAGCACCTGCCGCCGTCGGGGTCAGCCTCGCCGCACAGCGCTCGAGAGGAGGAGCGGAGGCACCGATGGCGTGCTTCGCGCGAGAGACGATGGCGCCGTGGAGGAAGATGGCGCAGGCCTCTGCGGCATGCAGCGCCGCGACGGCTTGGCACGAACGAGTTGGGGGCGGCAGCGTCGCAGAAGCCTGAGGCCCCAGATGATGTTGGCGATGCGCCGGCGCCGCACGCCCCTGCGCGGAGAGAGAGATGAGGTGAGAATTTCCGTGGGAGAACAGATTCGTGGAGAGAAACATGCCACGTCGTCATGCGGAAGAAACATCTAGAGTTCCAGACCACCGCGTTGCAGTGTTTCCTTTTTTTAATTAATATAAATGAAGTCCGCACGAAGACTGCTGGTTACTGCTAGGCGTTTGTATGCGGTTATTTTGGGAAATTTTTGAATCGCTCAGGTGCACATATAATGGGACGAAGGGAGTACATCTTTACATTTTTCTTCATCAAAATAAATAAATAGACGTGCATAAGCAAAGGGTTGATAAATTGTATGTCATTATTCATATGCCTTTTGGTATACAATTTTTCACCAACAACCATATTTAATTTGTTGGCGAAAAATTTACGGTGTCACATCGGATGTTTCATAGGGTGTTAGAAAAGGTGTTCGAAACTTTGAATACTAATAAAAGAATTAATTTTAGAACTCGCTTGGAAATGTCGAGATAAAATTTTTAAACCTAATAAATTCGTCATTAGCGCATGTTTCAAAATTTTCTTATTCCAGATTTAAACATGTGCTAATGACAGATTAATTAGTTTTAAAAAAATTCATCTTATGATTTTCATGCGAGCTCTTAGATTAAGTATACGAACACTACTTTCGACGTCCCATAAAATATTCAATGTGACATCGCAAACTTTTATACCAACGAATTAAACAAACTTTTAGAAATTTTTGGAAATTTTTTTGAATTTCTCTTTCAAGACCTATTAGAAGTATTAATTACACAGATGGATGGAAAATCATGATATGAATCTATTAACACTAATTAATTCATCATTAGAGATCATTTACTGTAGCACGATATTGTCTAATCATGATATAATTAGGCCCCTTAGATTCGTCTCGAAAAATTAGGAGGGTTATGAAATAGATTTTATCATTAATTTATATTTAATAATCCTAATTAGTGTCAAAAATTGATGGAGAAATTTTGGTGAACTAAATAAAGCTAAACCTGCACCTCATGCTCTTTTTCTACTATATGCAGCGGGTCCCGCCACCTGGCCACGGCATCCACTTGCATTTTGGGCTCCTGGCTCGGGCTGTGAAGCAACGGTACGCGGTGCCTTGCTGAAGCAAAGGCACCGGATCCGTGTCCCCCAAATCCCCCACCTCCTGTATAGGAGTCCGGCCTCGATTCGTCTCCGTCTCTGGCGGGCGGCGGAGGTACGAGGCTTTTGTCTCAAGGATGCAGAGCAGGATGGTGGTTTTGTGGATGGCGGGTGGCTGGACCAAGCTCAACCTTCCCTCGGCGGCGACGGTCACCGACGGCGAGCTCTAGGCCAGGGTCAGAGGAACTCGGGGTGCGGCCCCGGTCGATGGACTATCGGCGATGCCTTAATCTCATCCATGCAGGTGAGTGGCTACTGCGACTATCCTCAAAGCCTTATGGCGATAGGGTTCCTCTTGATCTGGGAACGACGGCACACCGGAGACGGAGTCCGGCGGCTTCCGACGGCGGCCGAAGGATCCAGTTTCTGGAGTTTGGGAGAAGCAGAGAGTCCTAGGGACTTGAATGTAATTTTGTTGTTTTTTAGGGGCTTGGCTGCTTTTTACCTGTTTCCTGTATCCTTCTTGGATGTACCTGTATTTGTACTGGGTTTTGTACCGTATCCTTAACATCAATACAGGTATGTTTGATTAAAAAAAATCCCCCACCTCCTAGCATGTGTCAACTACCTTTTCAATACGGAGCCTCGCGAAGCGTTCTCTTCTCTCTCGAAAGCTCTGCTACAGGTGAGAGAGGCGACAGGGAGGCGACCCGTTCTCCTGCCGGCGTGGACGCCGTTCCCCTTCGCCTCCGGTGGCCTCTTGGGCCTCGGAGGTGTGCGGGAATGGCCGCTCTCCGTCCGGCGGTGTAGATTAGGTCCTAGGGTATCTAGGGTTAGGTGTCCGGCGAAGTCGTCGAGGCGGCGGCGGCGTCGTCGTCAAGGAATAAGGTCCTCCCGTGTTCTTCCCCGTCTTGGCGGCGTTCCACTCCGGCGCCATCAACGAGCCCGTGGAGGAGGGGCTCCCTCTGTGAAGCTCCTGTACAGGAGTCCAGCTTCGTCTCTTCTCCGTCTCTGGCGGGCGATGGAGGTTCGAGGCTTTTGTGTCGTGGATGCAGAGCAGGCTGGGGGATCTGTGGTTGGTTGGTGGCTGGTCCGTGCTCGATCTTCCCTCGGCGGCGACGGTCGTCGACGGCGAGCTTCGGCCCAGGGTCAGAGGAGCTCGGGGTGGGACCCCGGTCGATGTGCTATCGGCGACGCCTCAATCTCATTCGTTCGGGTGAGTGACTACTGCGACTCTTCTCAAAGCCGTGTGGCGATGGGGCTCTTCCTGATCTGGGGAAGACGGCGAACCGGCGATGTGCTCCGGTGGCTTCCAGCGGCGGCCGGCGACATCGGGTTCTGGAAGCTTGGAGATGCAGAAGACCTTAGGGACTTGAATGTAATTTTGTTGTTGTTTAGTGGCCTTTCTGCAAAACAGCTGAGTTCTGTATCCTTCCCGAATGTGCCTGTATTCCTACGAGTCTTTGTACGGTATCCTTAACTTTAATACAGGTATATTCTGATAAAAAAAAATCCCCCACCTCCTAGGGCTCACTCCCCCCAAAGTCAAAACAGAAACCTCCAGGCCAATTCTTCCTCCTCGACCGCATCGCCCATCCGCCTCCATGGCCACCTCCGCCCTCGCCACGCTCTCCGCCGCCGCGGCCGGCAAGCGCCTCCTCCTCTCGCGCCCCTCCTCCTCCCTCTCCTTCACCTCCCGCCGCCTCGCCGCCGCGGGCCCCCTCCGCACCCGCGGGTTCCTCGGGGCTCCAATCCGGGCCGTGGCCTCGTCCGCGTCGGCCCCCGCGGCGACCAAGACCATCGCGGTCGGGGACCGCCTCCCCGACGCGACGCTCTCCTACTTCGACTCCCCCGACGGCGAGCTGAAGACGGTGACGGTGCGCGACCTGACGGCGGGTAAGAAGGTGGTGCTCTTCGCGGTGCCCGGCGCGTTCACGCCCACCTGCACCCAGAAGCACCTCCCGGGGTTCGTCGCCAAGGCCGGGGAGCTCAGCGCCAAGGGGGTGGACACCGTCGCCTGCGTCTCCGTCAACGACGCCTTCGTGATGCGCGCCTGGAAGGAGAGCCTCGGGGTCGGGGACGAGGTGCTGCTCCTCTCCGACGGGAACGGGGAGCTGGCGCGCGCCATGGGCGTCGAGCTCGACCTCTCCGACAAGCCCGTCGGGCTCGGCGTCCGGTCCCGGCGGTACGCGCTGCTGGCAGAGGATGGGGTGGTCAAGGTGCTCAACCTCGAGGAGGGCGGCGCTTTCACCAACAGCAGCGCCGAGGACATGCTCAAGGCGCTCTGAATTGCGACCCCTCTTCGCTCGCCATGGTTTGCTGTCTCCCTTACTTGAAAAGCTAGATTTTGTTTGAATAATCGTTGCGGCAACGGTGGCTTGTGTTATGTTGTTGCTACCACGATGACCTGAGTTTAGTGACTGGTGAATACTGCACACTGCATCTCAGTGTATGAGTTGTTATCTTGATGTGAAAGTTCTAGCGAACATGGCAGTATAGGCATGATAGCTCCTTGTGATTGTGAATGCACTCTGTTTGGCAACTTCTGTTGACATATCAATTTTGTTTGTGAAGTAGTGCTTGTTTGCGTCATAATCCTACGCTTTATTCGTCCCTGAGCTGCAATGGTTGCAGTTGCAATATTTTCGTGGAAACTAAAGAGAGTGACAGCCCATTTTTATTGGAAAGTTTAGGCTTTGGTGTGCACCTGACCAAACTAAGATGTTTTGATATAGGCACTCCGCACTTAAGTTTGGTGCTTTGGTTAACTCGTTTGATTGGGGGATTGACTATTGCGTTGTCAATTTTATCAGATGTTCCCGTTTCATCATGTTTGCAGTTTCAGTTTGCACAGCTTCACATAAGCAGTTTTCTTAATTCTCTCTGAAGAAGCTGCTATGGCTGTAGTCTCTCTGAGATGTTGTGGGGATTCAGTTTCCTGAGGGAGCAAGGGGTCACATGCCTCTTGGGAGGAGCAAAGGCCTCATTTGCTGCTTTGCTAGCATCTCATTGTTGTTAGTCCATTATTATACTGCTTGATCGAATCTAAACTGAATACCTTCTTTGGGGACATCAACTTGAACTAGCAAGAACTGTATTGTTTCTGATGCCTACTTTCTGCTGGTAACAAGCTGGTGTCTGAAGTCGTCTTTCAGAGAGAGGTAAATTCCCCTAAACAAAGCATAAGAAACAACATATTTCGACGACATAGGCCCCCTTTTCCGAGATGCTAGATTTGTTTCTAAGACTTTTTTTTTAGAATATTTGTTTCTAAGACTTACGCATATATGTGAAGACGGAAGCTGGACAGAAAGAATCATCTGTGACAGTAACTTAATTGCAACGGCTAATTACTGCTTCGGAGAGATTTCGATCCGTAGCTTCGGAGATAAGGGCACGTACAACGCTCGTCGTCTCGCCTTGTAGAAACCCCCCCGCCCCATCGAACCGACGACCGCGGCGTCTCTTCGTGAGAGGACGACGGGCGCGCGCGTGCTCCAAAGCCAAACCGACGCCGCTGGCACCGTTGTACGCTGCGCCTCGTCGATCCGCGGCAGCGATGGGATTTGGCGCGGCCAGCCCATCCGCACGGGAAGTTGTCGCCCGAGTCGACCCCTCTGCGCCATTTTTTCCCTCATATAGCTCAATCCCGAGCTCCCAATCCATCCCCAACCTTACATCCATCTGCAGCGATGCGGCGATTCCAGAGAGAGGCGGCGGTGGCGCGAGATTTGTTACAAGCAGATGCGGCGCGGGAGAGGAAGGCTGCGGCGGGTGATGGAGGCAAGCAGTTCCGCGACACACACCATTCTTTTGTAGATGTACTCATCTGTGGAGAAGAAGGGCATGACGTCGGCCAATCGAGAGCAGAAGAGATCGCCGGCGCCGGCACGGGAGTGGTGCGGCGCGCTGGTGGCGACGCGAGAGAGCAAGGATCTTGTGGCTGGCTGCTCCAGGTTTGAATCTAGCCCCGACGTTGCTCGTAATGATGGCGCTGATGTTGAGCTGCATTCTTCCCCACTCCGCTGCTGCTCCTTCCATGAACACCAGCGTCCAGACGTCCGCCAGTCTTTCCTCTCCAATAGTACCGTCAAATGCTGCAACGAATGTGGATTTATCAATTTGACATATATATGCATCAACAGTAAGCATGATTCGTCCCTTTTTTTAATTGCTTGGTTTACAGAACTGAGCGAGAGAGCCACACCAAAATTGCACAAAGAAAAACAAAAGGTAGATACTGAGGTTTCAGTTACTTGTATATGTTCTGCAAGTATTACAGATCTGAGAATAAATCCTGAATCGAGAAGCTGCAGTTTAGGTTGTAGCTGTCTATTCAAAGAAGTCTTTCTTCACTACTCCATATCGTAGTATTTTGTTTAAGTGTAGATTTCCAGTACGTATGAGATGGGAATGGGCACTGCAACACTTATTGAGGAACAATTTCAGCCAATTTCATAGATGGCCAACATAACTATATTCTGCCAATTTCTATCAAGTGTTGTTTTCTGTTCAAGTGCATCTGTCACATGTCATTTACAAGTGATTTCTGTCAAAGTTTGCCCATCTAGTGCAAGTGTTGAGATTGAACTGATATGAGAAATTTGCTATGCAGCAGGCCGGTGTTGAACTGATAGGAGCTAATTTTTGTTATGTCACGTGTCATGAGTCCCACTGATAGAGCTCATTTTCATTCTGTCACCTGCCATGAGTCTCACTGAGATGGATGTTATACTTGTGTGAAATGAATTGGAGAAGTTGCATTCCTCTTTTATTTTTATTCTCAGCAACCTTACATTTTTATTCTCTTTCATTTTAAGAACTGATGCGAAATTAGACCTACATGATAATTAATCAGAATGTGTTTTCAACTCTTTTTGTGTATTTCTAGATCATATGGATATGAGTATATATTTCTTATATTTTTCGTGTGGCTTATTTGAATATAACATGTATCTTATTGTATAAGCACAAATAAAGCTACAAAGATCGACTTTTACTTGATCACCATGATTCATGTGCACATAGATGGATTAAATGGTTTGCAGACTGCTAAATAGACACCCCATTGTATATATATTGTTGTACATGCCCATGCCCTAATGGAGTCTGTTGTGGAATTGGTTCGATCTCAACGGTTTGGACCAAATATGATTTTGCAGCGATGGATATAGGCTATGGTAATGTGGTATAGTAGCAGTAAGCGTGATCCCTGCCGACTGTAGTTCTGCACTCTGCAGTGAACTGTGGACAAATGCACTTTGCGTGGCCCTGTTTAGTTGTAAAAGTTTCACTAAAAGTTCTCACCTAGAGAATCGTGTCAATTCATTTCTTCTTTATATGTACGCGACTCAATGCACAAATTTTCATAATTTTTTATCAAAATTTCACGAACTAAAATTCTCACTTAGAAGCCCGTGTTAGTTTATTTTTCTCTCTTTTGACCACTTTTCACCGATCACAGCCGTTCGCCCGTTTGGACGGAGGGAGTGGTGTGGCTGCGCTCAGGTGTCCGGTGTCCCTGGTTACTCCTCACCATGCTGTCGTTTTCGATCCCCTCATTCCCTGAATCCCGGATTCTTTTAAAAAAGAAAGCAGAAGCACTGCTATATCATTTAAGAAGGAGAAGCAAGCAACCGGTTACAAAGTTGTGATTAAAAAAAAAACTTAAGAAACACTGGACACTTGAAGAGAACTAACATCAGGAGACCGAGAACACATCATCCCCACCACAGGCCGCTACCCTTAACTTAATTTCCTCCTTGATCAGCACAAGTACACGTGCTGGTGAAGCAAATATCCCATTAAAGATTCTTCGATTTCTCTCCTTCCAAATATTCCACGCCGTGTACATCAAGCAAGCAGCCACCTGTTTTCTTCGTTTCCTTGGCAAGCCTTGGACTGAAGCATTCCACCACTCTTGGATTGAGGCGCCCGGTGCCGGTATTTGAATTAAACCTGCTGTATCTTGTGAGACCAGGTACCAGACCTCCTGTGCAAAGACACAATGCAGACATAGATGCTCCGCCGATTCAAGAGCTTGATCGCACAAAGCACAAGATGGATCACAGGGCCAGTTTCTAGCAATTAGGCGATCAACAGTCAGGATCTTTCTCTGCACCAAAAGCCAGGCAAAGAGGCGATGCTTTCCTTCCGCTTTGGCCTGCCAAATCGCGCTTGTATCGGAAGTGCAGAAGGACCCCTTGAACTGCGCCTGATATGCTGACTTTGCTGAATATTGAGCATTCACTGTCCATTTCCAACTAATTTGGTCCGGTCGATCAGAAAGGTGAACATCCTGAATCAGCCCCCAAAGGAAAACGAATTCAGCCATTTCCTCCACCGAGACCATACGCCAAATTTTGGTTTGTTAGATCGTCAGCCACAGTGTTTCCTTTCCTCCAAGCTAGCTTGATTAAATTTGGCGCTAGGTCTCTAGGAGCACGACCATCCAACCAAGATGATTCCCAAAAACGAGTTGTACATCCATTCCCCAGGGTTACGGAAGTGCTGATTCTGAACAATTGCTTATCAATGTCGCTGCACGGTACTTCAGATGATCAGATCCCACCCACGGTCTCTCTGGCTCTACCCATTGATACCAAAGCCACCTCAACCGCAAAGCCCTGCTGAAGAAATCCAAATCGAGTACCCCCAGACCCCCAAAACTCTTCGGCTTTTTAACATTTGACCATCTGACTAAGCAGTGCCCACCACTCACTTGCTCCGTGCCTTTCCAGAGGAAACCCCGTCTAATCTTGTCCATCTTTTGGATTGCCCATTTCTTTGGTGCAAAGACTGTCAGAAAATATACCGGCATCGAGGTGAGGACGGAATTTAGCAACTTTAGCCTCCCAGCCCTGTCGAGGAACTTCCCCTTCCAAGCCGGTAACCTGCTACCCATAACCCATTTTGTCGATCAAGGGCTGTATGTCGAGGCGTTGCAGTTGCCGCAAATGCAGAGGTAGCCCTAGATAAGTGCAAGGAAACGTCTTTACCTCACACTGAAAACCTTCCATCACTTCAGCCAGATTTACATTCTCGCACCGTATCGGATACACCGCGCACTTAGCTCTGTTCACCACTAGACCTGACGCTCGCCCGAAAATCTGCAGGATCTGCGCAATTGCATTGACATCCTCCGAAACCGGCTTGAGGAAAAGTGCCGCATCATCAGTACAGACTAGCCCGAAGTGCCACCGGCCTACTCATAAGAGGTGACAACAATCCATCCGGTGCAGCAATGTCCAGCATTCTCTGTAGGGGTTCCATAGCCAGAATGAAAAGCAAAGGGGATAAGGAGTCCCCCTGTCGGAGGCCATTGTAATCCCGGATCTTTGCAGTGAACCGCACTGTCGCACATGGATGATCCATTGGCCATTGATGCGTGTACTGACGGATGTCGCCGCCTCGCCGGACGCCGGCGGCACAGTGGGAATATCCGATCATCACGCCAGATGCCTGCTTTACCACGGCATACTGCATACAGAACCCTCTGTTTCTTTGACTGCAGCATGCTTAATTTCACTTGCAATTTTTTTCGGGCGAATGAGAGGGATTTTTTCTTCAAATATCAGAATTGTACTATGGATAGGACCGCGGGGCCTACTATATAGTATAGGCATGGAACGAGGGCTCGTCAGTAGTCACACTTGCTTGGGTTAGACCATCTGCACTGCTGTTGCTCTAAACCTTTACTCCAAAAGGAATATTCTAGCCACATCATCAAGAATCTTTACTCTACATCAACATCTCCTGCACTCCTGTTGCTCTATATATTTACTCTATACCCAACAACTATATATTTTATTCATCCATCTCCAACTACCATGTCCTATTAAAAATTCATTTTTACCTCTATAGGGACTAAAATGTGAGGAATTATAAGTTTTAGGGACTAGAATGTGAGAAAATAGAAGTTATAGGGACTAGAATATAGTTATTACAAAAATTAAAGGGGGCAAACAAAAAACAATCCTTATCTCTCCCCCACCCCTCTTGATCTCTCTCGACCTCCCATTCCTCCCCGGCCGGCCGCGGCCCTCTCCGGTCGCGCCAGCTAGAAGTGGAAGGCGCGGCGGCGGAGGAGCAGGGACGGCTCCCTCCTGCTCCCTCTGCGTCGGTGGCCGGTTCCCTCCTGCTCGCTCTGCGGCGGTGGTCGGATCCCTCCGCTCCGCCCATCCCCTGCTCTCTCCGGCGAAGCGGGGCGCGGACGGCTCCCGACGGCGGCGGCGGCCTCAACCTCGTGCTGCAGGGGAGTCGGTGGATGCGCGGATCGAGCAGCGGAGGTCGACGGTCCGCTTCGCCCATCCCCTGCTCTCTCTGGTGAAGTGGGGTGCGGACGGCTCCCGACGGCGATGGTCTCAGCCTCGTGCTGCAGGGGAGCCAGCGGAGGCGCGGATCGAGCAGCGGAGGTCGACTACCGCCGCTCGTCCTCTGCATCTTCGGTGCCGCACCCTCCTCCCTTCTCCCCCACTGCGGCGGGGCCTCCCTCCCTTCCCTGTTCCTTCCATCACTGCGCGCAAGGAGAGGGGCAGTTGGTCTGCAGCAGCTGTGCCGTAATGCTTTGTTTGCGCTGCGAGTGCCATAAATCTTCGTTTACGCTTCGGTGCCGTAGGCTTTGCCGCACAACGCTGCAGAAACATTTGCTCTAAATGTCTACGGTACGTGGATAGCGCAAGGCCGTGCCGTAACCAGTGCGGATGGTCTTATAGCCTTATAGGCAAAAAGGCACTTGTAAAAAATTCACTCTTATTTTGAGAAGAGAGCACGGGACGAAGAGTCCCGGTGATGGCAGCGTTGGCAGGTAATTCCTCCGTCTCAAATTACTTACTTAGTGTTGTTGACTTTTGATCATAATGTTTTACCATTCGTTTTATTAAAAAAATTAGTGTAGATATACAAAAATTATGTTATACTTAAACTATCTTTGATGATGAAATAAATCACAAATAAAATATACGATGTATATATAATTTTTTGAATAAAATGAATAGTCAAATATTATGATTAAAAGTCAATAATGACGAGTAATTGGGACGGAGAGAGCACAACAGTTTGTCCAAGGACACAACAAAATTTCGCTTTGAGTGGAGGAGCTAACAAAGAAAACATAATACCAGAATTGCAATTTGCAAGGCGTTGGAGACGGGGGCTCCTATATGGCTTGCGGAAGGTGGATAAGCATTGAAACTTCCAGCCTACCAAAAGCTTATCTAACTTGTTAGTTATTATACCACCAGCCCACTTATTATTATTCTGTTCCAACATTTTTCAAAAATGTTCCAACATTTTATAGAAATGTTGGTTTTTCAATATGTTGTCGTCAACATTTTATAAAATGTTGCAACATTTTTTGAAAATGTTGGACAACATTCTATCTCTTCCATTTTTCAAAAATGTTCCAACATTTTTCAGAAATGTTGGTTTTTTCAATGTGTTTTCGTCAACATTTTGTAAAAATGTCGGACCAATATTTTTTCCAGTTTCTTCTCCACCTGCGACGGCGGCGCGCGCGACCGACCGCGACGGCGGCCGCCATGGCCGGCGGCGGCGGAGCCCGACGCGCGTCCAGGGCCGGCGGCGCGGAGCTTGACGCGCGGCCATGGCTAGCGCGGCGGTGGAAGCGCGGGGGAGGCCGGCGTCGGTGGTGCGGCGGCGGAGGTGCGGGGAGGCCGACGCCGGCAGCGCGGGATACCGGGAGGAGGAGGTGATGAAGAGAGAGAGTTAGGGTTAGAGGTAGGATCCAAGAGCTGCGGTTGGTTACACAAATCTGGAAGAAACGGAAGTTATACTACCTTCCTGAAGATACATACGATTCTCGGTTGGAGACACGCATCACTCACTCAGTCGAGAACAGAAGACGGCGACGACCCACCGGCGAATTTTTTTTTATATTTTTTCTTTGATTTTTGAAAAATAAATAGACGAACCAAAAATTTCGAGAAATATACATCTGCCGCCGTACCCCGCGGCGGCAGGATCCCTGCCGCCGTGCCCCACGGCGTTAAGTCCCTGTCGCCGTGGGGTACAGCGGCAGGAGAGAACCTTTGGCGGCAGGTCCGCGTGGCACGGCGGTAGGCCCCTGCCGCCGTGCCACATGGCGGTAAGGCCATTTTTATTTTTTTTAAAATTTTTCATTTTTAAAACACTTTTAACTTTTTTAAAAAACAACAAACTGATAAATGTAAGCATAATCACAAGATCATATCATAATCAACGAGTAGATGCAAATAGTTTATACAAAATCATGGTAAAAGTACTACTACATCTAAATACGTCGGTGCCTCTTCGACCTAACAGCTCTAGCGCCAGCCCAGGTGTGGTCCCGGGCGTACGTCCAGGGGTCAGGTGGCCTGACCACCCGCGGTCCGAGCTGGTCGGGAGACGGTGTCGCCATGGCCGCCTGCGACGAGCCTGCAACATCTGGTGTCCCTCCGCTGTAGGTAGCGGCCAGAACAGCGCTGCCCCAGCTGATCTGGGGCATCTCGTGGACGGGGGAGTCGGCGATCCGCTGAGCCCAGGGGAGCAGGTACCTCGACACCAAGTCTCCCGCTGACTCGCAGAACATCACCCACCCGAACAGCCAGAGCAGGTAGACCTCCAAAAACCTGTCCGACGTCGGGTCGTCGGCCTCGTCCGCCATTTAGTCAGCCTGCACACACACAAAGGTCCATCGTCACATTCGTTTAAAATGCATACAAACGTTGAAAATAAGAGTTAGAAGCACGTACGCTGAACTGCTAGATCCAAGTTCAGGTGGGCCCGTGGGTGTTGGCGAAGGGCACGTACGGCTGAGGCGCGCGATCGTTTCGAGAAACGTTCGCGAACCGAGCAAGGAAGTCGGCGTGCCACGTCGCGGGGATGTCGATCGGCCCTATCGCCTCGCCAGCACACGGGAGTCCTCCCAATATCGCGACGTCCTCCAGACTGAGGCCATCTCGCCGACGGGGAAGTGGAAGGTGTGCGTCTCTGGTCGCCACCGGTCCATAAACGCGGCGATCAACGGGGCGTCGTAGCTGAACCACGTCAACCACTCCGCCCGGGGAACCTCAGCTCGTAGCCTGTCCCCCTCGACCAACCACGCGAAAGGGAGAAGTCCTGCAGCGCGTAGCCTGAAAAAAATAAAAATAATTTACTTAACGCAATTACTATTGTAAAGAAACAGAAATAAATAATAAAAATGAATTACGTACTTCGGAATCCACCGCTGGTGTATCGGCATCAACGTGCGGGTGGTCCGGCAACGTATACTGCCGGACGACTGTCCAAGAACAGCCGAGACGTACGAGCGGTGCTGCCGGTCCACCGCCTCGTCGAACAACTCCGGCCGTACGTACTCTAACGGTCCAGCCATAGCTGCAAAAAACAAACAAAATTTAATCAATTAGTTTAATTATACCAATTAAAACGAATTATGTGAATTAAAAATATTTATTAAAATATTTAAATTAATTTAATCTAATTATGTGAATTATAACCTTTTCTTGGAATTTTAAATGAACTAAAACGAATTATGTGAATTAAAAATATTTTCTACGAATTTTATATCAATTGAATCTAATTCTGTGAATTATAACCATTTTTTACGAATTTTAAATGAATTAAAACGAATTATGTGAACTAAAACTATTTTCTACGAATTTTATATCAATTTAATCTAATTATATGAATTATTACCATTTTGTAGGAATTATATATCAATTTAAACAAATTTTTTGAATTATAACTATTTTTTAGGAATTTAAATCCAATTTAAACGAATTATGTGAATTAAAACTATTTTTTAATAATTTTATATTAATTTAATCTGATTATTGGAATTATAACTATTTCTATGCATTTAAATCAATTTAAACGAATTATTTGAATTATAACTATTTTCTAGGAATTTTATTTCAAATATAACTATTTCTAAAATTACTAAACTAACTAAACTAAGTTAACTAAACTAACTAAACTAAGTTAACTAAACTAAGTTAACTAAACTAAACTACACTAACTAGACTACACTAACTAACTAAACTACACTAAAGTTATAAATATACCTTAGTCAAAAGTGCTTCGAAGGGTTGACAGCCGAAGATTTAGAGGAAAGAGTGAGGGAGGGAGGAGGGGGTGGCGGCAGCCGTCGCCCCCTTATATAGGGGTGACGCTGCCGCCGTACCCCACGGCGGCAGGCTCCTACCGCCGTGTCCCACGGCGGCAAGAGCCCGGCGGTAGGGCTCTTGCCGTCGTGGGGTACGGCGGTAGAAAACTGACTCCACCTGGCAGGTCAGCCGACCGTTGGCGGCACCCCCGGACTACCGCCGGTGGCGGAAGACTTTGGCTGGACCCATCCGGAAGAGTATTGGCCCAAGAAGGCCCATCTATCGGGTGAAGAGGAGAATGCAATCATGAATGCCGCCAGCCACGGAGCGCAGTTCGACCGAGTTCGCGGACTCGATCTGCAATCGGATTATCGGACTCCGGGGCTCACCGGCTCCGGCTCGCGTTCAGCGATCGCGTGTTCGGACTGTGCGAACCTATAAATCCCCACCTCCACCGCTCACCTCTCCCCATCGATCACCTCTCTCTCGCTTCCCCTGCTCTGCTCGTCGTTGTGAGGCGCTTCTGCTGATTGCTGCTGGGCGTGTCTGTGCTTCCCACTCTCGCGTCTCGCCTCGTCCATCGACCCGATCCATGGCGATACCTGTCGCGCGCGTGCACCTCGCCATGGCGCACGCGGCTCTCCCGGCGCTGCTCCCGACCCCGCTCAAGTGGAAGATGGTGGCGCCGCTGCTCCCGACGCCACCGCCGCCGTACGTCGTCATCCTCCCCATGCCGCCGCCGCCGCCCAAGCCCGGCCGCGCCGACGCCGTCGAGAGGTGGGACGCGAACAAGACCGTGAAACCGTCGGCCAGCCCAACGTCGTCGTCAGGATCATCAGGCCGGCGAACCCCGGATCGTCCCGGCCGCGCGCCGGCGGGCGAGAGGTGGGACACCAACAAGACGTCCTCGTCGAGCAGCAGCAGCAGGTCGGCAAGCCGGCCGTCGTCGTCGGGCGAGAAGTGGGGCAGCAGCAAGCGCCGTCCTGGGACTGGGAGCCGCGCGCCGTCGGCAGCGGAGCGCTGCGACGCGCACAAGAAGCCTCGCCCGCCGCAGGCCGGCGGCGGGATCGACGACGACGACGACGGCCGGAGCAGCAGCACTGGCAGCAGCAACGGCATGGAGTTGGACGACGACATGCCGCTGCAGCGGGCGTTCTACGCTGCACCGGGCTTCCTCGCGTCGTCGCCGGACCCGAGCATGCTCCCCATGCCATCGTCGCTCATGGTGCGTGTTGCTGCGTAGCTGCACGCCTGACGCCTGCACTGCACGCGGAGTGATATAAGCGCTGGCGTTGATCAGAATGGTCGCTCGAGCCTCGAGTTGCCTTGTGATCACGTGGTGTCGTGGTGATGCGGCTAATGCTGTTTGTAATCTGCTTGGGTTATCTGTTTTGTTCGTGACCTCGATCTGATCATCTGAGTGCCTCCTAGATGAACACTTGCATGATTTCATTTTTAGAATCCAGACTTTCAGAGTCGTTTAATTGTTATTTGAATTCCGAAGCACTGTAGGATTCAATATCTTTGTGAATGGAATGATCCATGTGAAAGTACCCTTGTTCATCTGAACTTTGGTGAAGAATAAATAATTCAGTAGACAATGTCGAAAGGGATTCACACTGAAAAGGAGGTTGATCTGATGAATTAAATGCTTGTTTCTACTAAAATAGTAGTATAAAGAAAGTCAGTGTGACGAGTTGAAATAATTGCAAATCGGCTAGCACAAAATGCTTTGAGGTCACGACTCACAAACTTCGGAGTTCAATTGTATTCATCATATGAAATTTCAGAATTTATAATTTAGTTGTTCAAAAATATTCCAAGTACTTCTTGATTCAAAGAAGTAAAATATTTTTGCCCCTACGGCAAACAATCTGAAGATTTCAAACAAGAAACAGGCTAAAAGACAAGCCAGCCGAGGAGCTTCGGTCATCTATCTGTCGGGTTGTTGCAGCCCACTGATGCTTCGAACTCAAACGTTTTCCCTACTCGATTGATTCGAGTAGTTGAGACGGATTGTAATCCTGCTATTTCTTAAATCAAGCTCTTGGGACTGTAAAAAAATAAGCGTGCGCGTGCTACTGGAGAAAAAAAGAGGATCGGAGGTGGTGAATGTGGCTTCAGTCGCTTCCACGACTTTTGGCCCTTTGTTGAAAATGAAATAAAACAATTTATTCATGGTGGGAAGGATGCAAATTTAGTCTGCAACAATGGATATAAACTGGTGCAGTAGAACTCAGGGGCGGCTAGGGGAGCTCTACCCCATACTACCAAGAACTCCATTTTATTAAAATTAAAGGAAGAAGAGGAGAAAAAAGAGGAAAAACAAGAAGAATAAGAGTAAGAAGAAGTGGTGATGGAGAAAGAAGAAGAACCCAACCCCCCCTGCTTTTGATACATCACCTGGATACGTGATCAATTTCTATACGGTTATGCTTCATTGTAGACGTCCGACGCGAGTAAATTTTTCCGGACGGTACGCTCGCTGTCGTCACCGCACCAGCAGTCCAGCACCGCGCATCCTTATCCCCTTCCAAAAGGCGCCTCCCATTCATTTTGATTTTGTTACTTCCGTCGTCTCCCCCAAGGCCTAAAGCCTCCTGCAGATCCACCCTCTCACCGTTGACCCGACGAGGACGCCGAAGGGCAAGAGCATAGGCGACTTCCGCAGGCTCTAGACGGCAACGGCGCCGGCGGACGGCGACGGCCCCAAACGGTGGCCATCGCGTTCACTTCCCCCATCTCCGTCCCCTTTTCCTTCCCCGTCCATTCCTTTTTCCTCCTCTTGTGCTCCGGCGACGTGGTGCCCCGATGGCGGTTGGGCTTCGCCTGCGGCCGGATCCAGCTGTCGGGCTGCCAGATCTGCGGCCGGGCTGCTCGGCTCACCCGGATCTGGTGGGGCAGCTGGCGTGGGCGGCTCCCTGCGGTGAGGGCGACGGCTTCGGCGTCCGACGGTGCGGTTCCCGTGCAATGCCGGGCTTGGTGACGGCGGATAGCGCTCGATGGACCCTGTGGCCAGATCGCAGCCTCCGCAGGCTCCAAGGCCGGCGGTGCGGGCCGCCACCCGCGGCCATGGGCGCGGGAGCTCGCCGGCGGCGCAGGCAGTCGTTCCCCGAGCGAGCCCCCCTGCGGCTCGCCATCCCCCTGTTGTGTAATGTTTCTTCAGGTTTGTTTGCATGTTGCAAACTTAGATTTCCAATGTTCCGAATGGTTTTTTCGAATGTTGCAAATGTTTCGTCTTTTTTTAAAGAGAATCAAAATGTTGTAATGTTGCGTATGTTTCACGTCCATGTTGCAAGAGTGTTATTTGGATGTTGCACTTTTCAATTAGAGATTTAAATGTTCCAATCAACATGAAGCTCAATTTGCGGTGGGTTTTTGTCTCCATTTTTCGATTGGTGATTATCAATTTTTTCCGATGTTGCAAATATTGATTTTCGGTGTTGCGGAGGTTAAGTTTCGATGTTACGAATATTGTTTTTAGATGTTGCAAACTGTATATGTTGCAAAAGATAAATTTTGGTGTTGCGGCCTCCTATCGTTTGCAACGGACCGTCCGATATGAGATCTCCCATCGGGCGCTAGTAGCGCCCATTTCTATAACATCATCCCGATAGCCACATTCATCCTTGCAGTTCTTTTCAGGTAAATAAGACGAAAACTTTGTCAAACTTCCTAAAAGAGAACACCTGAAATTAACCTGTTTCAGGAAGGAGCCTCTGAACATGAAAAGCCTGGTAAGGATAGGGAACATCAAGGTGATAGGAACCATTGTTTGTGTTGGGGGAACTCTCGTGATTAGCCTGTACAAAGGCAAAGTGCTACACCTGTGGCCTACAAACATTATCGGGTACCACGCGAAGCATTCGGGAGCTGCATTTGGGCACCACCATATGCGAGGAACCATTTTGCTCATCGTCAGCTGCTTGAGCCTGGCAGTCTGGTACACAGTGCAGGTTTGAGCAAGCAAGTGCACATGCTAATGGTCATATATGAACACTAGGCACACAATATTTTTCTATTTGTTGTTGTTTATGTTCCTGCTATCAGAGTTATAGTAAATAGAAAATGAAAAAAAAAAATCTTTGATGTAAATCTGCTGAATATTCAACAATGAAAACTTACATATAGTTTGAAGAAACTTACATTTAGTATTCTGTTAACAGGCCCAGATGTTGAAAGTGTTCCCTTACAAGTACTGCCCACGGTCGCCACATGCTTCGTGGGCTGCATCCAAATGGGAAATGGCTGTTGTAGGGGGATCGCAATGAACAGAAAAAAGGCAACTTGGCAGCTGAAATGGAACACGAGCCTGCTCACAATAATCGTGTACTCGGTAAACTAATTAAATATAGGGAAAAGTCCAGTTTTCAACTTTCAACTACTGCCTCCGTTTCTAAATATAAGCATTCATTGACTTTTGCTGAGCACGTTTGACCATTCATCTTATTCAAAAAATTTATAAAAATATTATTTATTTTGTTATGACATGTTTTATCATCGTATCTATTTTAAGTATATCATAATTATTTTTACATTTTCACAAATTTTTTGAATAAGACAAATGATCAAACGTGCACCATGAAAACCGGAGAATGCTTATATTTAGGAACAGAGGGAGTAGCACACAAGTCCGTTTTTCAACCTTAAACTGTAAATGAGACACCTGTCCAAAGTCCATAGTGTCGTCTATATATACATGCAAGTGACAAATATTATGTGTGCATTGGGCGCTGCAGGCCGAGCCCCCCAAGTACTATTATTAAAGCCCAAGCAAAGAGGCCCAGCTCTAATTGGTAATAGAAACGGCGATTGTGTTTTAACTTTTGCAAAAAAGTTGCGCATGGAGCTGAATAGCAGAATAGCTTATGCAAATGATTCGATCTAATGTGGTAGCAGTGTAGAATTTTTTGTTTCCTACATTTCCCAATACTTGCCAGAGAATTCTGTCACATGGACAGCAATACAACAAGAGATGTAAAAAGAAAAGGGAGGAAACCATAACCTTCATGAAAATCCGTACAAACCACCGCAAAAAAGTTGTCTAAATTCCAAAAAAATCACACATGTAGATGATATGATGATACACAACTTCGTAAAATATTTTGTCCAAACTTGACTTCATTTGTGAGATATAAAAATAACAAATTTCAAACCAGAAAGTTGTCCAGATGATTTGTGAGATATAAAAATAATAAATTTCAAACTCAACTTCGTTTGACGTTACACTAGGAAACTTATCTATTGGGCATGGTATGTTCTTGATTATACATTTAACTTAAATGTAGGTCAACAGTAAATTATACTATGCCGAATATAATGGGAGCATTATGTGGAGGACCATTGATTTGAGGATAATTGTCAAATCATGAAGTTAAATGTATCTATACGTGGACTTCACCATATTTCATATTTATTATTGAGATGATCGAAATGTATCTATAGAATGTCTGTTTTTTAGCTCAATAGAATGTCTGATTTTGACTTTAAGTTACAACTCTAGCTAAAGGAGCACTCCCCCTTTGACCCTCGCGTCGCCCTCCCGGGCGGCTCGGGGGCGACGCACGCTCCGCCGCCAGGCCCCCTCTCCACCGGCCCTCGCCGGCCGTCGTCGCCGCCTCCAGTCCCGCCTTCCTCCCTCTCTCTCTCCTTTCCCTCCCTTCCTCTCCTCTCGTCCCGTTCTCCCTCCCATCTGTCCGCCGCCGCCGGGTCCAACGCCGGTCACCAGAGCTTCGATCCGCACCTCCCTTGGCCGGATCTGCCCTCCCTCTTCCGGATCTACACACCCTGGGTGCAGATGCGTCCGTCGCTGGGCACGACGTCTGTGTCCCTGTGTCGATGTCCGTCGCTGGGCACAGCCATGGCAATGGCGGGCGCGGTGCCCGTGTCCTGATTTCGCACCCAGGTGCGCGGATCCGGTACCCAGGTGTGCGGATCTGGCGGTCCACGATAGTTCGGGATGTGGGTGTTGTACTCCGGCACATGGCTACTAACCCTAGCCGCCGTAGTCGAGAGGCGGCGTCGTGGTCGGCGGGCCTCGTGTTGCCACCAGGCTGTCGTGGCGTCGTGCGGCCGCTTAGGCTTGGGAGTGGCAGTCTGCTACGCCCCGGTCGTTCTCTTCGGTTCCGGGGTGGTCGTCGCCTGCCAAAGGAGCGTCCTTTCCTCGCCTTGGGGTCGTGTTGGTCGTTTCCGGCGTCTCTTCGGTCTTCACGTCGTCAGGTCCGGGTCTATGCTCTGGATCTTCGGCTTCGGGACCTGGAGCCTTGGGGGCCGCCGCACGTCGTCGCTGCCGGGCCAGGCGTCGCCTGTTGCCAAGACCTTCAGGTGAAAACCCTCCCCGATGTTGGGTGTGCGGACCACCTTCGGGATTCCCGTTAAGCACCTGTGTTAGTCCCTGGATCGCGTAAGCTAACACAATTCTTATCAGAGTTGAGTATAGAGGCAACAAATAGTGTTTATTCAAAGAAAATACCTCAACGCAACGAAGGGAAGCGCAGGTGCCCATCCACTAACTAGATAGTTTTCAACACCTGGAACCCATGTAGTCTACCTATAAAAAGTACAATAGAGGCAAGGCTGAGTACACATCAATGTACTCAGCAAATCCCAGCGTATAAGATATTAATCCTATAGACTACATGCAAGGTTTCAAGGTAAAAGAGGCAGGTCTTGATTAATATAAATAAACTAATGCAAGTGAAGTATATTTCAGAAAAACAATAAGTAAAGCAAATATATTATTATAGGTTGGTCCTGGAGGGGGAACACATAACCTCCCCTACCGGTCCCCAAGTTTTATTAAACTCAGCGACCACCGGGGTCCTACTGAGCCGGCATCTGCCGTATCCCTTTCTAAGGGCCACTGCCCTGTCTCACCACCAATCCTATCCTTATAGATCATGAGTGCTAATCAACAGGAGCTTTGACCAAAAGGGCTCATAACCGAGAGCCACGACTATTCGAATAGATTATACTCTGCGCAGAGGCATACACTGTACCCATACGTCTGACCAGCCCATACCTTCGCGAAAGGCGATACTGGCCGCAGGAACCATACCCACCAGCGTCTACATGTGGACTACATTATCATCCACACCTAGACAACATTCCCTAGCTCCATCCACGTCTACACAGGGGCCTAAGTAGGGGTCATTCCACCACCACCCGCCTCGCGGGTCCACGTCCCAGGACAAAAGCATGCATAAAATGTGGCACACGTACCACCGCGTCACCAAGAAGCCAAAACGTTCCCGATGACCCGTACCGGCCAGACCTGGGACTATGCGAAGGTCCTGCTCCAGCGCATCCGTTGCCCACCACAGCCCCTTAGGATGGTTTACTAGGTTCAATAGCGGGGTTTGATCCAAGGCCTCATATAGTTAGGCATTCCCGACAGGCTATGCCTTTTTGGCTACGTATGGTCGTACTAAGTCCCTGGAAAGACTTTCCCGTGAACCGATCCTTATACGACCGGAGTAAGCATGGACAGGATCCTCTACCGAGGCTGCCCCCATACTCTCATGTCTGTCCTTAAGGAGTCTAACTCACTTTAGTTGGTTCATTTTATTATCTTCTATCTCTCCCTATCACCATAGTTTCTTTCCATGAGTAAATGTGAAAAGTAAATCTAGGGTTGATGCTCGGTCATCGACATGGTCGAGATCGGGATCAACCCGTCCTTACAGCAAATGCAAATCAAATTATTATCTTAGCACATTTTATTATAAATCACTGGCTGAAATATGATCAAGGAGGGGTGCCAGAACTTGCCTTTATACTTGTAGAGATCCTTAATGATTCACAGACGACCAGGGTCCTGGGCTTCATACCCTTCTGGATCCTCGGCTTCGGGCAGAATCCCGGTCATCCATGTCTATCGTCTTTAATTATACGCATAAAATAATAACAAAAACAATTCATAAAAGCAATTCATCAATAAATTCCTATGGAACAACAAAAGGAATATGACGGGGCTCACCTGGTGAGTGTGTCCCCGGGGAAGGGAAACCACAGGGTTTCTGATGGACGGCATAACGTCTGGATTTGAATAGAATTATGCCAGTGATCGGACGGCATGTCGGCTAGGTAGGGTGAAAACTTAGTGTTTCTATTGGGCGGCATGTCGACTGGGTAGGGTAGATGTCTAGGTTTTCCGTTGGGCGGCACAACGGCTAGGGTGGTGGAGGTGGACCTTAGATCCGGGCAGCATAACAGCGGGGCTTCGGAAAAGATCGGGAGCTAGATAAAATCCTTACGGGATCAAGGAGGTGTGAAAGGTGGGAATAGGTTTAGATATACCTAGAATGATTCTATGAATTTTCCTAGGATTTTTGGAACTAAGATAGATGGGATGTGAAATCCCGGGTGCACTAACAAGGGCTTTTCCATTTACCCGGGGGAGGGCAAAAATGGAAATGGACATTGGAAGGGTCAACTATGGAAAGGAAGGGCATGAACAGGTTTAGAATAATTCCTAATATTTTAAAGAATTTTCTTGGAATTTTTGGAAGTGGCTAAGGGCTAGAAACAAGATTTGGTGTGCAATTGGGGGGGTGCACCTAGCAATTTTCCAGGGGAAAATTAAGAAGAAAAAGGGAGGGGCTACTGTGCATGTGGGCTGGAATCCAGCCGTCTACATAGGCCAGCCCGCTATGGCCCAATAGGCCGGCGGCCTTAGACAGGCGGTGAGGAAAAAAGAGAGGGAAGGGGGGGGGGGGACAGGTGGGGCCTGCCTGTCATAGACAGGGGGTGCCTTCTTCCTCCCCCCTTCTTCTACCTTGGGTCACGGCCATGGGAGGGGCTCTGGAGCTTCTAGAGGGCGGTGCTCTGGGCTTCCTCCGGCCAATAGGAGAGCACCAAGAGGGAGGGGGATGTCACGCGGGCAGCCTAATGATGCTTGGGGCTAAGAGGAGAGGGGAGGGGGCTCGGCCGCGGTGGGGGAGGAAATAGGGGCGGCCGGCCTGGGTGCTGTGCCGATGGGGGGTGCCTCCCCTATTTATAGGCGGCCGGGGGTGCTCCGGGGGGCTTGCTTCGCAACTAAGGAAGGCCGAGGAGGGTGGGACCGGCTGTGCCATCTTGGCCATTAATGGCGCCCGCTATTTTTGGCGGTGGCGTCATGGGCGCGGGGCAGTATGGCGGCCGGGGTGGGGAAAGTTGCGGCGGCTTCGGTACGGCGTGACACTTCGCCTAAGATGGTTGTGGCACGAATGGGCATCACCTGAAAAAGCTTGGGTCGGCTCCAAGCTACCGTGCAACTAGCAAGGAAGACTTTTATTACCTTGGGGGACGGAAAAAGAACATCGTTCTAGTCCTCGAGCTGGCTCTAGGGGAAAAGACCCAGGAACATTTGTTGATGTTTGATTGTCGTTGCAAACTTCAATACGCAAGCGTACGGATCACATGGCACCCTTTTTCCCTTAAGTGTAAACCCAAGGTATCGAATCCGTGGAACATGTGCAACGCAAGATTCAATCCAATAAAGTGAGAAAGAACTATCTTCTTGAGAGGTTTCAAATGCATCTAATCTACTAAACACGAGAGGTAGCGAGAGAAAGCGTAGAGATAACCGATCTTGAGAGTCTAGATCGTGCTTTTGTTGTAGTTCCAAGCGAGAGATGAAGATAGCAAACTGAATCTCATAAAAAGCATCTTTAAACCATAGCCTCCGTTCCAATCCTCGAAGGCACCCACCGTACGCGTGATCGACATCCTGTCACGATGCCCCACTTTTTGTGTAGGTGAACCTAAGAGCACGTTCACGAGGAACGTGTTGAAAACATTTGGTAGATCTGGTATGCACCTCTAGCCACCGCGGCTACAAGAGCACCCTAAGTAATCTATCATAAGTATAGATTGAGGAAGAAGCAAAACCAAGACAAGACAAAACCGTAGAGAAGGCACCTGATCACTAGAAATCGGATTCACAAGAAAGCTTCACCATGAATGTTTACATGAACAAGATCACAACCGGGATCCTACCTTGATCTTGATCCAAGCTCCGGAACTCCGACGTGGTCTTCCATGCAAGGTTCCCACGCCGGCTAGGGAAACCCTAGACAACTAGCACGACCCTCCTCTCCGGGATGGTGTCCCTCTAGCTTCTCTGCTTCTCGACGGCGGATGACGAATGGCTTTCTGCGTGGCTCTTCGCACGGGGACTATAAATAGCATGAAGGGATGTTAGGTCAAAGGGGGCGGTGAAACAGGCCCAGAATGGGCTGGGCCGGCCGGCCTGGGCCCATCCTGGCCCAGTTCGCCCCCGTCTCACTTCCCGAAGCTTCTCGTGTTTTCTTTAGTTTTTGCCGAACTGCATGTGGGTCTTTGACGTCATTTTCCCCGCGGTTTAGATAAGGGTGCTTGGCGCGCGAACTTCCGCATCTTCTGTTTAGGTCCTCGGAGTTTCACGACTTCATGGTTCAGTCCTTGGTTCATTTGGAGTCATGATCACCTCGTGTCTTGACTTGTGCCGGGCTTCATGATCTTCTCGTAAAGTGCTCGATGAACTTTACCCAGAAGTCCTCATTTAGGCGCTTAAATCTTGTGTAAACAATAAACTCTAAAAATCACATGTGAGTGCGAACTTGATATATCACAAGGGTTAGGATCATTAGTTTGGATATCAAATTAATACCAACATTGAAGGTAAACTCATGGCTAGGTTGACGAAAATTGACCGCCAACAACATTGCACCGCTCCTATACGCCAAAACGAAGAAAAAGAAACGGGTGATGGTAGAGGCACTGTAGAACAATACATGGATCTGGGACCACGACTACCGGACGGGCTTCACAACGGCGCACCTATCACAGTTCAACACTCTATGGCAACTCGTCATTGCCGCAGAGTTGCAGCAAGAGCAGGAAGATCAAATAATATGGACTCTAACCGCGCATGGTGAATACACTACGGCCTCGCCCTACAAAGCGCAGTTCAACAACTGTGTGAGCACTCCGCAGATTGCCATCATATGGAAAACGTGAGCACCACTGTTGGGTATTTTAGCGACACACGAAATAAATCCGCAAGCACACGGATACCGTTGTAGCTTTCACCTCAGAGTATTCCAAGGGTATCGAATCCAAGAGAACGTGTGTGCACTAACTTCGTACTAGTTGGTCTAAGGACACACCCAGATAAGAGGCAAGGATAGAGAGGATTCCTAAAGATAGCACTATAGATGAGATTAAAGGTCGATCTCTAGATAGAACTTGGCTTAGGGTACCGATAGCCCTGACTTAACAGGCGACTCCGGCATGCAGATCTATGTGGAACGGAGCTCTGACTATATCCAGCTATGGAGGATCAACGAGGGCTAGACGGGCTGTCACCACCACCTGGACTGCCTCTACCTAACCTTGGGATAAGCCGAACGAATGATAACCAGTAGAGTGACACAACGTCTACGCTGTGGTTACTGTCGTAGCCAACGGACTACGGCACTCTGTACTTATAGAACTACGACCACGGAAGAGAACTGATCTCACTCACTATATGTACTACTAGCTTATACTAAAGGCATGCAAGAGAGCACTCGACCCCGTACTGTGCTGCCAACATATACGAACGACTTGCAGTAGACGAACGCAAAAACCCAGGATCTACGTACTAGCAGAGGAAAAGTCTATTCATGCAACCTAGCATAAACTATTAAAAAGGAATCACGAATACACTTTATTCTAATCAGAGCATGCAGGCATTTCCACTTTATTCTAATAGACAAGTCATACAAACTGGATACAAACTTTTGCACTTAATCAACTAGATCGAGGGGGCGTGTTCGTGAAGAACACACGTGTCGGGGACGGTCATTAGGGGTCCCCTAACTAAAGGGATAATTGCCCTCGTTAAATGCAAATCACCCAAGGATTATTCCCCGAATCCCGGTCACGGGACAACACGGGCCCACGGCCTGCTACGGCCCAACAGCAGCCTACACCGAGAAGGCCTGCTTGACCGCCTCGCTCGGGGGTTCTGGTCCCTCGAGCGAGTTTCCGTCTCGCTCGAGGGTTCCGGTCCCTCGAGCGAGTTTACGCCTCGCTCGAGGGCTCCGGTCCCTCGAGCGGGTTTCTACCTCGCTCGGGGGCTCCGGCCCCCCGAGCGGGTTTCCGCCTCACTCGAGGGGCTCGGCCCCCCTCGAGCGGGCAGCCGTCTCCACTCCACCCGGTAGCGGCATTTAATGCCCAGTCCCGCAGTGGGACGCCAAAGTCAAGGGTGAATCTCCTCCCACGCCGCGTGACTGACACAGTCAGAGCGCCTGACACCGCCAGAGTGCGGCCTAACCCGCCACTGTGCAGCCATCCCTGGCCCTGTGCGGGCGCTGCGCGGCCCTATGCGGACAGGCAGGTGTCATTCCATGACACTGTGCCACCTGCTCCCGTCCTCCCCCGCGGCGAGGCCCTCGAATGGGCATGGGGACACCCTCGAAATGTGTACGGGCGGCGTGCGCCGCGTCTTCTCCGTTAACTCTGGCGCCGCACGGCCATCCCGCACAATGTATGGTCATCCCCGGCACTATGCCGCCACTCCTGCCACTGTGCGACAGGTCGTGCAGCACTGTGCGGACAGGCCGGTGACGCGCCGCAGCCCTGCACCACCAACCCCGGTCCTTTTCCCGGCGGCTAGGCCCTCGATTCAGCTAGGGCAGACCCTCGAAGTCAAGGCAGGACGGGCCACAGTGACCACCACGTCGCCCGCAGAAGCCGGAGGGCGCTACCAACTCGCGCCAGGAACCATGACGTGCGAGGACAAGACCGCCGGTGCCATACCAGTTAGTACACAGCCACTGTGCTGGCTGCTGAACAACATCATTGTAGCTGCCCTCCATTGGCCTATAAAAGGGAGAGGCAGAGCCCCCTGCGCGGGGACGACTCTCATTCACCCGCCCTTACACACACCACGTTCCAGATATTGGCACTTGCCTCAATCACCCCAGTAGGGACTTGGGGGAATTTCCTCCTCTCCCGCCTTGCTTGTAGCCCCCCTCTACAGGCACCACCGGTGCAAGCTAATACAGTGCGCAAGCACACCCTGCTGGACGTACGGCCGTATGGCCGGAACCAGGATAAATCCCGCGTCTTCTTAGCTTAGCACCGCCCATGGAGAAGCAGATCCCAGTGCAAATCACTAGTTGGTGCCGGTACTAATCCGGACACCGACAGTTGGCGCACCAGGTAGGGGGGCGCTGTGATCATCCACCCGCTTTCTCGATGGTGATCGTCACCGAGCACACGTCGGAGAGGCCCGCCTGGGGCGAATCCGACTCATTCCCGGCTGGATTCGAGATCTGGTTCGGGAGCATCCACTACCAGGCGACTGGCAACGGCTACCACATGCGCATCCTCAACAGGGACGCGCTCAAGGCGGCGCGGCCCGGAACGTCGGCTGCCCCGATGCCAGCAGTGTTTCCACCGCCCCCCAACACCGCAAGCATTCGGGGAAGCGCTCACGGCGAGCGCACACGACGCGACGCCAAGCGGCGGACGCTGGCTCCCCCTAGGGGGTCGAAGCCGGTGTCGGGGCAGGGCAAGGTGACACACCTCCACCGGCGAACTCCACGGCGCACCCCGCGGAGGGGGTCGCGGCTGCGCAGCCGCGATTCCCCCACAGAATGCGCGGCGCCACCATGGCGTATTCTTCGTCGGCCGGCACCAACCTGGCCGCATACGAGGACCTTCCGGACCACCACTTCATGTCCATCCGGAACCTCATCGCCACCTCGCCTGACGAATCCTACCGCGACACCGACGGCGAGGAGTACGGATATAGGCGCGGGGCGCCGGAGTGGGACTACTCCAGACTGCGGGACCCCGACGCTTTCAGGCGGTTCCAGGCCGTAGTAGATTATTGCCTCACCTACTCCGACGACTCCAGCGAGGGGGATTATGAACCCACCTGTGAATACTTCGTCGTCGTCCTCGGCGAAGGCGAAGACGAGGGAGGCGGAGCAGGCGATGCAGCGGTCCGCAATAGCGTGGCAGTAACCCCACCGGTGGGGGCGACACCACCGCCACCTGACACAGCGCGTGCCGCGCAGATGGCCCAACTTCGTGAGCTGGAAGCAAAGCTGAACGCAGAGCGCGAGCAGCTGCGGCAGCTGAAGGCCATGCTCGAAAGAGACAGGGCCGGCCCCTCGACACCAGGTGCGCGCGCTGCGGGACGCGTGGCCCGAGAGCGCATCAACACCGACGTTGATGTAGACAAAATGCCGAACCTGGCAAGGGCCAGCCAGAAGCTCGTGGCTGGGGCGACCATGATTCGGGCCATGCCCGAGCCATCGATGCCCGAGGGACGTAACCTGCGCCGCGAGGCACAGGCCCTCATCGAGCTGGCTGCGGTGCAGCAGGCTGAAAGCTCTGCGTCCCGCATGCGTCATCAATCTATCACGAAGGCTAGTAGGGGCGACAGGGACCAGGAGGCATCGGTCCACACTCCGCACCGAGCTCCTACCGTCCACGAATGCAACCAGAGGACCCCCACCAAGGATCGGATTCGCGATACGCGCGGCGCGCCCAACGACGACGACGCTCGCAACATCCTGAACAAGAAGAGGCAGGACGCCACTCCGTCACACGGCTATAACCCACGGCGCGGGGGATGGTACGACAGCCGGGAGGATAAGAGCCCGTCGCCGGAGCCGCCGGGCACGCGTGTGTTCGGCCGAGCGATCCGCACGGCCTCGATTCCCCCGCGCTTCCGCTAGCCCACCACCGTGAACAAGTACTCGGGGGAGACGGACCCCCGGGTGTGGCTCAACGACTACCGCCTGGCGTGCCAGCTGAGCGGCACCACGGATGACGCCATGATCATCCGCAACCTACCGCTGCACCTGGCAGACTCTGCGCGGACATGGCTCGAGCACCTGCCCGCGAACCAGATCCATGACTAGGACGACCTGGTCAGGACGTTCGTGGGCAACTTCCAGGGCACGTACGTGCGCCCCGGGAACTCCTGGGACCTCCGAGGCTACTGCCAGAAGGCTGGTGAGTACTTGAGGGATTTCATCCACCGCTTCTCCAAGCGCTGCACCGAGCTTCGAGCGTCGATGAGTCCGAGGTCGTGCACGCCTTCCTAGAGGGCACGACTTGCCGGGACCTCGTGCGCGAGTTGGAGCGGAACCCTCCCACCAGCGTCAACGAGCTGTTCGACATCGCCACCAGCTACGCTTCCAGGGAGGAGGCAGTGGGGGCGATCTTCGATGGCAAAAAGAGCAAGCGGGCCGAGGATGCGCCCGCGGAGGGTAGCAAGCCCAAGGAGCCCTCGAAGAAGCAGAAGCAGGGCAAGAAGGGCAAGAAGAACCAGGGCAAGAAGCCCATGGAACAAGACGAGAGCCCCGAAGAGGTCAACGTGATCAACGCCGCCAACAAGGGGGCTCGAGGCCCCCCTCGAGGCGGGGTATTCGACGACATGTTGAAGAAGCCCCACCCATACCACAAGACCCCTGTCATTCACACCCTCGAGCAGTGCGACATGCTCAAGAAGTACTACAGCCGCATCACCGCAAAGGAGGACAACACCAAGAAGGATGCGAGCGAAGGGGGCAATGATGGTTTCCCGAAGGTAGAGAACGTGTTCTTCATCTTCGGGGGGCCCACCGTCGATATGACGTCGTGGCAACACAGGCGTGAACGTCGAGAGGTCTACTCCGTTTACCCGGCCATGCCGTCGTACCTCGACTGGTCGGAGGAGATGATCTCCTTTGGCTGTGAAGACCACCCGGATCACATCCCCAATCCGGGACAGTACCCGCTTGTTGTCGACCCCATCATCGGCAACACACGGTTCTCCAAGGTGTTGATGGACGGAGGCAACAGCCTCAACATCACGTACTCCTCCACCCTGGAGCTCATGGGGATTGGGTTGGACAAGCTGCGGCCTAGCAAGTCACCGTTCCACGGTGTTGCGCCGGGCAAGCGAGTCCAGCCTCTCGGGCAGATCGACCTGCCTGTCTGCGTCGGCACACCGAGCAACTTCTGCAAGGAGGTCCTCACCTTCGAGGTGGTGGGGTTTCAGGGAGCGTACCACGCCATCCTTGGCCGGCCCTGCTACGCCAAATTCATGGCGGTCCCGAACTACACTTACCTAAAGCTCAAGATGCCAGGGCCCAAAGGCGTCATCACGGTAGGCCCGTCGTTCGAGCACACGTTCGAGTGCGACGTCGAGTGCGCCGAGGCACTTGCGCATGACGAGGCCCTCGTGGCGGACCTAGAGAAGCTGACCAACGAGGCCCTCGACTCCACCAACAAGCACGCCGGCAGCTTCGAGGCCGCGGAGCACACCAAGGTTGTACCCCTCAACCCCAGTGCCCCCGAGGGCAAGGTGCTGAGAGTCGGCCCCACCCTCAACCCGAAATAGGAAGTGGTGCTCGTCGACTTTCTCCGCGCCAACACCGACATCTTTGCGTGGAGTCCCGCGGACATGCCGGGCATTCCGAGGGAGGTCGCCGAGCACTCACTTGATACCCTGCCCAACTCCAAGCCGGTATCTCAGCGTCTGTGACGATTTGACGAAGAGAAATGTCGGGTGATCGGAGAGGAGCTGCGCAAGCTCTTGGAGGCCGTATTCATCAAGGAGGTATTTCATCCAGTATGGCTAGCTAATCCTATACTAGTTAAGAAAAAGAATGGGAAGTGGCGGATGTGCATAGATTATACCGGTTTAAATAAAGCATGCCCCAAAGTTCCTTTTCCTTTGCCACGGATTGATCAAATAGTTGATTCCACCACGGGGTGTGAGTTGCTATGCTTCCTTGATGCGTATTCTGGTTACCACCAAATCAAGATGAAGGAGTCCGACCATCTCGCGACCTCTTTTATCACGCCATTTGGCATGTTTTGCTACGTGACAATGCCATTCGGTCTTCGAAACGCCGGGGTGACATACCAGCGATGTATGCTCCACGTCTTCAGGGATCACATCGGGCGGACTGTTGAGGCATACGTCGACGACATCGTAGTGAAATCTAGGAAGGCGGACGACTTGGTGAACGATTTGTGCATTACGTTCGATTGCCTCCGGGCAAACGGGGTCAAGTTAAACCCTGAAAAATGCATCTTCGGGGTGCCGCGTGGCATGCTCTTGGGTTACATTGTCTCCCAGCGAGGCATAGAGCCCAACCCGGAGAAAGTGTCGGCCCTCGAGCGGATGGGGCCGATACATGATCTGAAGGGAGTGCAAAGGGTCCTGAGCTGCCTCGGAGCTCTGAGTTGCTTCATCTCACATCTCGGTGAGAAGGGCTTACCCCTGTACCGACTTCTGTGGAAGAGCGAGCGCTTCTCCTGGACCGCCGAGGCCCAGGAGGCCCTCGACAAACTGAAGGCAACACTCGCCCACGCTCCGATACTGACCCCGCTCCAGGAAGGTGAACCCCTGTATCTCTACGTCACCGCCACGACCCAAGTGGTCAGCGCGGTCATCGTAGTAGAGAGAACGGAGGAGGGCCACACCCTGCCTGTCCAGAGGCCGGTCTACTACATCAGCGAAGTGTTGTCAGACACCAAGACGTGATACCCCCAGATCCAGAAGCTACTCTATGCGGTGGTGCTCGCGCGGTGCAAGCTGCGGCACTACTTCGAGGCCCATCCTGTCACCATGGTATCTTCCTTTCCTTTGGGGGAGATTGTCCACAATCAGGATGTCTCGGGCAGGATAGCTAAGTGGTCCGTGGAGCTCATGGAGGAAGCCCTCACCTACGCACCACGAAAGGCAATTAAATCACAGATCTTGGCGGATTTCGTAGCTGAGTGGACCGACATTCAGCTACCCACCCCTCAGATCCAAGCTGAGTGCTGGACCATGTACTTTGATGGTTCGGTAATGAAAACAGGCGCGAGCCTGCTCTTTGTTTTGCCCCTTGGAGAGCACATGCGGTACCTGGTGCGCTTGCACTTCCCCGTGTCGAACAACATGGCGGAGTACGAGGCCCTCCTCAGCGGCCTGCGCATCGCTATCGAGCTCGGCATCAAGCGCCTTGACATCCGGGAGATTCTCAACTGGTCATCGACCAGGTGATGAAGAACGCGAGCTGCCATGACGAGAAGATAGAGGCGTACTGTGCCGCTGTGCGCAAACTCGAGGAAAAGTTTTTTGGCTTCGAGCTCAATCACATCACGCGCAAGTACAATGAGGAGGCGGACGAGCTGGCCAAGATTGCTTCGGGGCGGATCACCGTTCCCCCGAACGTTTTTGCCCGCGACCTCACCAAGCCCTCTATCAACCTTGACAAACCCGCTGAAGCTTCCGGAAAGGCCTCGGGGGCTGGCCCCTCGAAGGTCACGGGCGCCGAGCCCATGGACGAGGACCCCTCGAATGGGGAACTCGAGACCTCGGACCTCGAAGGGTCCCAGGCGGACGAGGCCGAGACAATGGAGATCGACGACCTCCCGCCCCCTTCGCAGGACTGGCGCGACGAGTACCTTGCCTGGTTAGACCGGGGGGAGCTGCCCCCGGATCGGACTGAGGCAAGGCGTATCGCCAGGAAAGCCAACTCCTTCGTCGTCATCGACGGCGAGTTGTACAAGCGCAACGCCTCGGGGATCATGCAGCGATGCATCTCCATCCCGGAGGGTCGGGAGTTGATCCAGGACGTCCACGCGGGCGAGTGTGGCCACCACGCCGCTCCGCGCACCCTCGTGGGCAAGGCGTTTCGCCAGCGCTTCTACTGGCCGACGGCGGTCGCCGACTCCAATGAGGTTGTACGCACCTGCGAAGGATGCCAATACTACACGCGCAAGACTCACCTCCCGGCTCACGCACTGCAGACCATCCCCATCACATGGCCGTTCGCCGTGTGGGGACTGGACATGGTCGGGCCCTTGCGAAAGGCGCCTGGGGTCTTCACCCACATATTGGTGGCCATCGACAAGTTCTCGAAGTGGATCGAGGTCCGCCCAATTAGCAGCCTCAGGTCCGAACAGGCCGTGCTGTTCTTCACGGACATCGTGCACCGCTTTGGGGTACCCAACTCCATTATAACGGACAACGACACTCAATTCACCGGCAAGAAGTTCCTAGAGTTCTGCGACAGCTACCACATCTGCATGGATTGGTCAGCCGTGGCGCATCCACAGACTAACGGTCAGGTAGAACGTGCCAACAGCTTGATTTTACAAGGCCTGAAGCCAAGGATCTTCAACAAGGTCAACCAGTTTGGCCGGAAGTGGATTCAAGAGCTGCCGTCAGTTGTCTGGAGCCTCAGGAGCACCCCAAGTAGGGCCACGGGCCTCACCCCATTCTTCCTGGTCTATGATGCAGAGGCCGTCCTCCCCACAGATCTGGACTACGGGTCCCCGAGGGTCAAAGCCTGCCAGGAGGGGCAGAACCAGCAAGATCGCGAAGACGCGCTGGACTGCATCGACGAGGCCCGCGACGTGGTGGTCCTACACTCTGAGAAGTACCAACAATCCCTACGGCATTACCAATCGAACAAGGTCCGGCCTCGAGACCTTAACAAGGGTGATTTGGTACTCTGACTTCGACAAAAGAACGAGGGCCGCCACAAGCTAACGCCGCCATGGGAAGGGCCGTACATCGTCGTCGAGGTCCTCAAGCCCGGTACGTACAAGCTCGCAAACGAGAAGGGCGAAGTCTTCGCCAACGCTTGGAACATCCAACAGCTACGTCGCTTTTACCCTTAAGTTCCAAGTCATTTTGTACATGTCCGGCACCCAAGTCAGTTATATATACACTAAGGTTGTGAATAAAAGACAAGGGAGACTCAGCTTTCCTCTGAAAACCAAGTCCCCCTCGGGGGCTACTATGGGGGACACCCCCCCTAAACGGTCCCATTTTTTCGCAAAAAAAACTTTTTCTCCTGAAAATGCTAAGTGTGTCGTGCCTCGGAAGCTTAGACAGATAGAAGCAGGGCGCGAGTAGCTAAGAGGTAAAGTCGGACGAGTCCGGGACTGCCTACGCCTCTAGTAGGATACGGCTTCCCTCTCTCACCACTTCACCTTCAGGTTACTTGTGAAAACGATCGACCCCAGCTGAAATCTGCCTAGGTTACGAGAAAGACGCAACGACATACATAAAACAAGTCACACTTAAGTTACAAACTTCAAAAGATGATTTGTTTATTTACACGAGCCGCCCGGCTCGAATCCTGGCCACGACCTAAGGGCTTCTGCCCCGGCTACTTTCAAGGCTCGAGGGGGCCTGCAGGGGCAGCGTTTGGGAAGAGGTCTTCCTCAAACGTGTCGGCGAGATCGGCGGCGGCATCGGCAGCAGCAGCATCGGCCTGGTCCATGGCGTCCTGCGCCCCATCATCGTCAAGGCCATCCGCGACGACATACCTTGTGGCCAGCGTTGCGAAATCAACGATGTAGTGCGTCGACACCACGCCGAGGGTCATCTGAATGCCGAGACGGAGAGCGCCCTTCACACGCTTGACGGCGCGGCCGCTCAGAGCCCGAAGGCGACTCGCCAGCGAGCTCCCCGACAAGCCAGTACCCTCGTTGATGTTCTGGCACGCTTCGAGGGCCGCCTACTCCAGGATCTAGAACTCTTGCTGTGACGAGGTGTAGGCCACCTGGAGTGCTTCCGCCTGCGTCGCAGACTCCCCCAGAGCTTTTCGCGGTCCTGGGGCAAGAAAAGGTGAGTCGAGAGCGAATCTCGACGAGCTTGAACAACAAATAAAGGCTCGGGGGCTGCAACTTACCCTCGACCTGCTTCTTCTCCGTCTCGAGCTCTGTACGCGCGACACCAGCCTCTTGCCGCAGCTGCAGAATAGAGGCATCTTTCTCCCCAGCGGCGGTCCTCAGGGCCTCGACGGTAACGCCCTCCTGAACCAACGCCCCGGCAAGCCGCTCGGCTTCCGCCTCCTGAAGCTGGAGCGTGGTCCTGGCCCCCTCGAGGGCGGCGCGCTCCTGCTGGAGTTGGGACTGCGCCTCCTCCCGCACCACACGCTCACGCTGAAGGGTGGACCTAGCATCCTCAAGCGTCGCGCGCTCTTGTTGGAGTTGGGTCTGCGCCTCCTCGCGAGCGGTGCGCTCCTGCTGAAGCTGACCCTCTACCCCGTCGAGCGCCTCGGCCTTCTCCTGCAGAGCAGCGCCCAGCTTCTCGACCTCCTGGATCTTCTGCTCGGCCTGACTCTACCAGGACCTCGCCCCCTCGAGGGTTGCGCGGTCCTGCTGGAGTTGGGCTTGCGCCTCGGTGAGGGCCGTCTCCTTCTGCGACAGCACGGCCTGGACCTCGGCAAGCGCCTCGCGCCTTCCGCAGGTCCTCGTCCGCCGCTGTCAGCGCCTCCTCCTTCCCTTGGAGCGCAGCTTTCACCTCCTCGACCTCCTTGGCCTTCTGCGCCGCCACGGACCGCTAGTCGTTACGTGCATCCTCCATGCGGATGAGGTTGTACTCAAGCCAGCCGTTGTCCGTCCGCAGGGCCTCCACCATCGCGTCCAGGCCTTCGTACTGCGTCTGGTACCAGTCGAGGTCGGAGCTCAGCTCAGCAATGCGAGCGAACCTCTCGCCCGCCTGGCCCTGCAGCTCCTGCGGATGATGAAGGGAGAATGAGGAACGAAAATCAAACGAAAGACACACAAACAAGGGAAAAAGGGAACGAGCGGCATTCGAATAAGCGTGCTCACCTGAAAGACCTGGAGCGATCTGCCCCTGTGGATTTGGAGCGCATCGGCCAGGGTGGTCTGAAGGGAGGCGCCAAGGGCGCTGAACTCCTGCCACAGCGCCCTCTCCGACTTCACCTCCTCCACCAGGCCCCGCGGCACTCCGGGAAGACGGAGCCTCTGCTCCCACTGCGGCACGCTGGCGCCGGACGTTGGGACCGCAGCGCCGGACGTTGACGCCCCAGCATCGGACGTCGGCACCTACGACATCACACAGCCATCGGACCGCATTACCAGCACCTCGGACGCGAGCCCAGGGGCTGGCGCGGCCGCCACCACCACCCGACCCCCACCGGGGGTCGAATCACCATCAGCAAGAGCCCCAGCCATGCCGCGGCCCTCTGCTCCCCGACTCGCGGCGCGGGCCTGCTCTCGCCCCCGCTGGGTACCGCGGGTCACCGCCGCTCGTAGGGCTTCCGTCACCGCCTCCTCTCGCCGTTGCGACACCGTGGCCGCAACCACAGCTCGCGACGCCCCGCCTGTCGCTGCCGTACCCGTCGTTGCCCGCGATGTCCTCACCGAGCGGGGCCTCGTCGTGCACGGCGCGTCTTGCGCCCCCACCTTGAGCGCCTTGATTGGCGCGAGGCCGGGGACAGCGGGCGCCATCCTGGCAACAGAAGGGAGGAAAAATTGGCAACCCAAGGATATCAAAAACACGGAGAGCGAATTGCGACTAACCTTATGCCGGAGATGCGCCGCTTGCGCTTCCTCGAGGGCTCTGGGGGCACCACCGCAGACCCGGCCAGCACCTCCGATAGCGTTCCCTCATCGAGGGGCACCATATCCGCCCCTCGAAGGGGCTCCGCGAGGACCTCTTCGTTCCCCGGCGATGGGGGCGGCGCGGCCTCCCACCTGTCGGAGATGGTCCGCTCTCCCTCGCTTTCCTCCTCGTCTGAAGATGTGTTCACTGGCCCCGGCGGGGGGGAGAGACCTTGCTGCTCCCGCATCAGGTACTCCTCGTTGTACCTGTTGAGGCGCTCCTACCTCCTTATCCTCTTCTCTTTCGCCTGATCCGCCAGGCCCTTCTCCCTTTGCTGCCTGGCACGATTGGCGGCGTGCGACCTGGGCGTCAGCGGATCTGAGGTGGGGATGTTGACGCGCACCCCCTGTCACCGGCAACCACGATTAGATCGAACACGGGAATAAAACGGGCAAAAGCAAGGAGTCGAATCTCACCAGGTCGGCATCCGGGAGCATCGCGAACGACCACAAGTCGTCGTCGTTGTGCGGAACCACCTTGAGGTTCACCGCACGCCTCGCCCTCGTGGACGCGTACGCCTGGGGGAGCGGCTCCTCCAGCAACCGCGAGCGCGCCAGGGCCGCGGGGTCGGTGTCACTCTTCATCTCAAAGATGAGAAGTTCCCTCTCCATGAGAGGGATCACCCACCAGAGGTGGAAGTTGGCGATGACGGCCGCCACGGTCAGCCCGGCGTTCGCCAACTGGCGCAGGGCGTCGGTGAGAGGCTCGAGCCTCGCCTGCCTCGACGCGGGCGACACCCCGTGCGCCCAAGACACCGGCCTCTCCTTCACCACCTTCCCGGTGTACGGCGGGAGCCCGTCACCATCGTTGCGCAGGTAAAACCAGCCCTTCTCCTAGTCGGCGTTGTTCGTCGTCATCGTACAAAGCAGGTACAACAACTTCCGGGAGCCGCGCGCTGCAAATGTAAGGCTGCCGGCGTGTACAGCCCGACGCGTCCTCCTCTCCCCGGCGGCGAGCGTGTGGAGCTCACCTCGGAAGAGATGGATCCACAGGTCCCAGTGCACCGGGATTCCCAGGAACCCCTCATAGATGGCGATGAAGGAAGCCGCCTGCAAAATGGCGTTGGGGGCGAAGTTGTGAAGCTCCACCCCATAGTGGTGGCACAACCCCCGCATGAACTTGCTCGCGGGGGCGTTGAATCCTCGCTCGTGCAGCCGCATGAAGCTCACGATGTAGCCCGACGGCGGGGATGGCTCTTGGTGCGACGCCGACGGGATGATCCACGCCGAGTTCGCCTCATCGCCGATCGGCGCCAGCTGACTGCCGGCGACTAGCCCCTCCATGGATTGTAGGTCCACCGACGACCGGGGCCACGGGTGAGCATCCAACACTCGGACCGCAGACATGACGGGAGCGGCGGGGATGCGGAGAAACGGAGTGGAGCGACGGAGCGCGAGCGAATCCGGAGCGGCGGAGCGCGCGGCCATAAGGAAGGCGAAGAGCAAGGGAAGCATGCGAATGGCGAATGTAACGAGCTCCCCCTGCACCCCCTGCTTTTATAGAGTAGGAAAGGGCGGAGCGCCCAGAAGCGCGGCGGACGGCGGCAATTAATGCGGTGGGTGCCGCCCGTCACTGACGGCAGGGCCCCACCATCCTGAGGCCGCCGCGCGCGCACGCGTGCGCCATAATTACTGCATGGTAACCCAAAGGACGCCGTGTCCCGTCTTATCGTCGTCACACATCGCCCACGTCACGTCGCCTAAAAAGGCGCGCCCACCTCACCTGGCTCGTGCCACGTCAGCCAGGACCGGGTGGGCGCGGCAGCCAACCGTCCTGCGGACGAATTTCGAACGCCAGGGGATTCCTTCTTGTATAAGGAAAGCCCCAGGTAACCTCGAGCCCGGGACTCGAGGCCCGATCCCTCGAAAGGACACAACAGGCACCACGATCCAAAGGGGTCAAGGCCGCGAGGCCACAACCTATCGAGCACACCCTCGAGAACCATCTCGAGGGAGCCCAGGGCTCAGGCCCTCGAAACACTACTGATCAGCGGCTCGAGGCCCGGCCCGCGGAGGGCACGGCGGGCGCCGTAGATGCCCCTCGACTTGGGGTGTACTGATCCGTGGTTCGAAGCTCGGTTCGATGGCGGATTGACGAGCGCCACAGATCTGGCAAGACAGGAGCGCCCGGCGCCCCCCGCAAACGCCCTACTGATCAGAGGTACGGAGCCTAACCTTCGGTGGGTTCGAACATGCACCTCAGATCGACAGAGTCAGGAACGATCGGGGCGCGCGCGATCGAGCCTGTCCCCGAACGCGAAGTTCGGGGGCGCCCCACATATCATGTTCAAGGCTAAGACAGAGGCAGCCAATCGAGGGATCCCATCGAGGGAGTGCTTCCGCACCCTCGTCCCCTATCGAACGGGACCGAGCCCTGCTTGGCAAACCTGTGCAAGCGCTTACATGGACGTGTCTCTGGACCACGAGCCGACCCCTATCGAACGGGGCACGGACGCCCACTTGAACTATCCGTTAACAGCTCACCGAGGCAACCGTTGCTCACCGCCCGCTCGAGGGTAGCACGGTTTGCCTCACCCCTCTACCCTGCGGAAGGGAACGAGGGTCGTAATAAAGCCGAGAGTCTTCACCGATCGCCCCTAATTGGGCCAGGGCTCGGGAGCTCCTCGCACCACGATCACCCTAGCGATTACCGCATCAACCTACCTAGGGTTGCGCCCCCAAAAACGGTCAGCCTACCTGAAACGTCTTGGGTCAACACGATGCCTCCCCACCTGCGTAGATTGCCGATGCTGGTTGAAATACCGCCGAAGCCGGCTGAAACAAACGCAAGGCGAGCCACGTTACCCTACGTGTTTAACCCCTGCACGAGTGCGCGCACTCCTGCAGGGCTTCGGTGGCTTACACCCGCGGGTGCGCTAGCGCGCCCCCACAGAAAAACATGCACGATCAAAGGGGATAAGACTCGCGCATAGCACCCGAGAGCGACATCCTTTGCCGGAACGGTCCCCTTCCCAGCAAAGGCTCGGGGGCTACTGTCGGGGACGGTCATTAGGGGTCCCCTAACTAAAGGGATAATCGCCCTCGTTAAACAAAACATCACCCAAGGACTATTCCCCGAATCCGGTCACGGGACAACACTGGCCCACGGCCTGCTACGGCCCAACAGCAGCCTACACCGAGAAGGCCTGCTTGACCGTCTCGCTCGGGGGTTCCGGTCTCTCGAGCGAGTTTTCGTCTCGCTCGAGGGTTCCGGTCCCTCGAGCGGGTTTCCGCCTCGCTCGAGGGCTCCGGCCCCCCCGAGCGGGTTTCCGCCTCGCTCGAGGGGCTCGGCCCCCCTCGAGCGGGCAACCGTCTCCACTCCACCCGGCAGCGGCATTTAATGCCCAGTCCCGCGGTGGGACGCCAAAGTCAAGGGTGAATCTCCCCCCCACGCCGCGTGACTGACACAGTCAGAGCGCCTGACACCGCCACAGTGCGGCCTAATCCGCCACTGTGCAGCCATCCCTGGCCCTGTGCGGGCGCTGCGCGGCCCTGTGCGGACAGGCAGGTGTCATTCCACGACATTGTGCCACCTGCTCCCGTCCTCCCCCGCGGCGAGACCCTCAAATGGGCATGGGGACACCCTCGAAATGTGTACGGGCGGTAAGCCGGCGTGCGCTTCGGCTGACATCGCTGTACGAGCAGCGTGCGCCGCGTCTTCTCCGCCAACTCCTGCCACTATGCGACAGGTCGTGCAGCACTGTGCGGATAGGCCGGTGACGCGCTGCAGCCCCGCACCACCAACCCCGGTCCTTTCCCCGGCGGCTAGGCCCTCGATTCTGCTAGGGCAGGCCCTCGAAGTCAAGGCAGGACGGGCCACAGTAACCACCACGCCGCCCGCAGAAGCGGGAGGGTGCTACCAACTTGCGCCAGGAACCATGACGTGCGAGGACAAGACCGCCGGCGCCATACCAGTTAGTACACAGCCACTGTGCTGGCTGCTGAACAACATCGTTGTAGCTGCCCTCCCTTGGCCTATAAAAGGGAGAGGCAGAGCCCCCTGCGCGGGGACGACTCTCATTCACCCGCCCTTGCACACACCACGTTCCAGATATTGGCACTTGCCTCAATCACCCCAGTAGGGACTTGGGGGAATTTCCTCCTCTCCCGCCTTGCTTGTAGCCCCCCTCTACTGGCACCACCGGTGCAAGCTAATACAGTGCGCAAGCACACCCTGCTGGACGTACGGCCGCGTGGCCGGAACCAGGATAAATCCCGCTTCTTCTTAGCTTAGCACCGCCCATCGAGAAGCAGATCCCAGCGCAAATCACTAGTTGGTACCGGTACTAATCCGGACACCGACAACACGCCTCTAAATGATGAACAGGCGAAGAACACAAGAACATATCACTCACACTTTAGTCTAAATAGAAAATGCGAAAATACTTACTTTACTCTAATTGAAGAACGAAGCATCCATGGAGATACAAATCCCTCTCTCACTCTCCTACTCTCTAATCTACCAAGGAGAGGCCTCTCCTTTGAAGGGAAACTCTCATCCTTAGGTGAAGTAGTGTGTCTCAAAATGACCCCCCCTCCCCTTGTATTTATAGGCAAAAAGGAGACTTGTCTTGGGGTGTTTAAGCACCAAAATGCCCCTATTTTCCAGCCACAGGAGGGAGGAAACGGAGGAGCCACGGCACTGTAGCGTGCTCTGGAAGGTGCCTGAGGCGCTGGAACAGAGAATCGGGCAAAAAGCAGATCCTAGGGGCGAGAACCGGAGCCGAACCGTGCGAACCAAGCTGAACCGGGCGAACTGGGTAGCGAACCGGCGCAACAGACCAGAAAGGCCGGCCTGGGCGCGACCCGCGGCACCGCCTCAGCCCGCGCCAACGGCGTGCCGCCACCTGGCGAGCCGGGTCGACTCCGGCGCGGAGTCGCGCGCGCCCCAGGGGTGCGACCCACGTGCATGGCCGGGGGACGAACCCGCTCCTGCCACGTGGCCTGGCCGCGCAGCGTCCTGCGCTCGCTCGCATGCGCGCTGGCACCACGGGTCCCGCCTCGTTTTCCCCATGCTGCGCGTACGGCAGTGGCAGAAGTCAACAGCGCTGATGTCAGCAATGATGTCAGCGCTCCTTTAATATTGAGAATTCCATATCTTTTCTTCCCAAGCTCCAAATTAGCCAATTGATATATCTATTTAGATCGTCTCGACAAGCCCGTCGCAATGGCACAGTCCAATTTAGCATTTGAGGTTGTTTATGATGACGTCCTATGTAAGCCAATGGATCACTTGCTCTCAATTGTATCATTTAACATGTATTCCGGTGCATCCTGCAATAAAATCTAGAAACACTAACATTTGTGGAACTTGTCAGTATAAAGCCCTATTCTAGTATTGATGATCACTTTTCATTCATTTTATGCAGGAGTTGATGGTATAAAATTGGTACTTAACAGCCGTCAACAACCACCAAAGTGCAAATTTTTCGTGTGGCTCATCGCCCAAAACAGAGTATGGACGTCTGATCAGCTAGCTCGCAGAGAATGGGACCACAGCCCATCTTGCCCCGTGTGCAGGTCAACTATGGAGACCGCACATCATCTGTTAGCATGATGCCGCTACACGCGTCGGGTTTGGAGTCTTGTCGCACAATGGACCGGATTGCTGGAGAGAGCCAGGTGTGGTTCGAGGACCGGTGGATGGTCGCTTCCTGGTGTGATGAGTGATTGACAACGTGGTGTGAACTGATTCTTGGCTAAGTATTGCAGGTGCAGGTTGCGGCTTGACTGGTGCAGGTGCAGGTGAAGAACAAGCGCGAAAGGTCGTTGCCGGTGAGACCTCCAGGTGTGGAGAAGATAAATAGGCTTGGTTCAAGGGACCCGGTGGCCAGCGGGGTCAAGTGCGGGCCGCATGGTGGCAAGAACGGCAAGATGAAGTCATGGACGGTTTCTTGGTTGAGCCTCAAAACCAAGGTCGAGCCGGGACTACGTGGGAGCCGAGTCATGAGTGGTGATTGGCGGAGGCTACACCGTGTTCGCGAGGTTTCCGGTGGTTCACCAGAAAACCACTGGGTTCCTTGGTTGATCCACAAAGCCAAGACCGAAGAACCGAAGACGGAGGTGCAGCAGCTCCAGACCGGTCTGACCGGCGAGGAGCACCGGTCTGACTGGTGGGCGACGACGCAGTCCGGAATCTTTGAAGCAGAGGACACGCGTCGGGATCGCAAGGCTTGCGTCGAGGCTAAGCAAGTTTGCGGTCGCTGGGCATCCGTCTGATGGAGTGAAGACAAAGATTTCCGAATTCGCCCTTGAGGGGCATGTATCCCTAGTTAGCTAGTAAGGGTATTTTCGTCTTTCAGTTGCCTCCATATAACTCAAGTGGTGAGAGGATGGCAGCCATCTCTTGGAACCCTAGCTCATTTGGTTTTCCTATTTTCCTTCCTATTTTCCTTAGGATTTTCGTAGGACTAGCTTGAGAGCTTCATGGTGAGATCTTGTGAGAGGGAAGGATGATCGGGCGGTAAGCTAGACCTTGTATGAACCTCTTTGGTATGTATAGATGATTCGGCGTGGTTCCTTAAGGATTGGTTGTGTCTTTCCCGTTTCTCCTTTTTGGTGATTTTCGGAAGTTTTTCTTGGCGAATTTCTTGTGGCGGTTTTGAGACCTTTCTCTTTGGGATTTGGTGGGGGATGTATGCATGAACCCCTCGTGGTTCTTTTCCCTTTGATTCCCCTCCCAAATCCGTGAGTAAAGGGGCTCAATTTTGGGGTTTTCGTGGTTCTAGGGTTCGTGGTGTTCTTGGCGGAAATCATTCGATTCCTCTTGATTCAACAAGTTTTGGTGGACCAAATCTTGGCTATGGAGTACCCATGAGGTGTTCCTACTATCCCCAAAGTCTTGTGCTAATCCGTGGAGCGAATCGGGAGATCGGGAGTTGGATTTGGGGAGTTGACTCGCGGGCGCTGTTCATCCCGAGCTACCCAGGCGCGACCGGTCTGACCGGTGCTCTTGACCGGTCTGACCGGTGCTAGCCCTTGGTGGGATTTGTCTCGGGGAACAGCCTTGTCCGTGTGGTTTTTGTCCCGTGGTCCTGCTGGTCAGTTCTTGGCGTGTTCGGAGTTGTTTTGCTAGGTTTTGTGAGGGGTTCTTCTTCCTTCCAGGTTGTGTTTCGGAGGTGGTTTTTGTTCCAGGGCCTAGAGGAGTCACTGAGACTTCCTGGAACGTTTGCTGTGCGGTTGCTATAGCCACCGGCCTGACCGGCGCTGTCCACCGGTCTGACCGGTGTCACCGGTCTGACCGGCGCAGGTCATCGGTCTGACCGGTGTAGCACAGGCAGCAAGCCGTGCAAGTTTCCGCTGTGTGTTTTGGTGAGTTCTGGCTCGGAGGGCTGTGTGTTGGCTCCTAGGACCAGTAGCACTCCAGTGGCTGCGTGATCTTGGCCAACTTGGGTAGTTGAGTCGGAGACGCGATTTGGAAGCCGTGTTCGTCTTGTTGGAGTTCTCATCTCCTTCGAGAAGAATTTTTATCGGCTCCCATTCACTCCCCCCTCTCTGGTTCGCCTAATCGGTCCTTCAGCCGGAGCTAAAACCAACTGAATGAAGACGCAGTGTCACAGCGCTGCAATGGTGGAGGAACATCACCACTACACCGGATATACCGTGAAAAGCGGTACGCACCGTCACCTTGCTAGTCATATGGGAGATATGAAAGGAGCCAAACGACCGAGTCTTTAACCGCAAAGAGATGTCAGCACCATCGACCATGGCAAGAATAAAAAACGAGGCATCTACCTGGATCACAGCGGGAGCGAAGGACCTCGTGGTCCTGCTAGTGAGAATGTAAATACACATGTATATACTTTTACACCGGATCCCGGCATGTAACCTTCTTTCTTTATCAATGAAATAGTCACATTTTCGTTCATAAAAAAAGTGCGTCACAGGGTGCAGAAACAACATTAGACGGTGGATTCGACAGGCCATCCGTGCAGCATTGATGGATATATGCACTATTTATTTAAATATATAAAAAAGCATAGTTAAGTAGACATTGTTACGTACACACGCACATCCTGCATAAATAATGAATGCTTACACGAGATTGGAGCGGTAGAATCTGACGAAGTCATCACATACACATGGCTACTATCGATTTGTATTTTTAGAAATATTGATACAAACATTCACATACACAACACATGCATACACATCCTTTCCCTATCGTGGCTAGCTTCATCGGCAGATCACGATATTAGCTGAGTCACCATATATGTTTTTTATCGATTCCATGTCGTATGCTCTCAATCAACCAATACTCTTTATTATATTTATAAGGTGAGATGAGAGATCTTGTCACGCGGGTCAAAATTACATGTCGAAATCTAAATCCTAATCCGGATCGGATGGGACCAATAGGTCTGACTGGTTTTGGAATCTACTCAGATAGGTCTTGGGGTGCAGTAGTTTTAGCTAGAGTTGTTTTTTAAGACGTGCATAACATGTTTTTTATTAAGGAGAAAAGAGAGTTCGCAAAAAGCGATTTAAGGAGAACCCCTAAAGCACACAGATACATACGACTGAGAATAGAACACAGAAGAAAACAACACAAACAGGGGCGGGCGCAGCTGCGAACAGACACAAGACAACAACAGAGAAAGCACGAAGGGGAGGAACTCCCAACCAAGCCACCCGACAACGCCAACCGGAGAGCTGAACCTGCAGAGAGAAGCACACTGCCGCCAAAGAAGCCGAGGAAGAGCAACCACAAAGAACACGACCACGACGGCAAAGCATCCGCCAAGCATGCAAAGGTGGCAAAGCATCCACCAGCAAACACAAACACGAACACAACAGCAAAGCCTTCGCCGGAACAGGAGCACGACGGCCAAGCATCCATCACGATAGACCCACGGCGGCAAAGCATCCGCCCTTATCAACGACCATCATCTGCAACGAAGACGACAGGACGACAGAGAGTCGCACGACCAACAAACCATCATCGGCAACCAACACGATAGGGCGGCAAAGCATCTGCCACGGCCACGGCAACCAAGGCGACAATGCGAAGAATCGAGTGCAGGCAGGTACAGGAAGGGAACCACACCAGCCAGCCATAGGGAGGGGCAAACGAATGATGTCTCCAAGAAGAGAACGACGCCCCCCGGGCGTCAACATCACCAGCCTGCAAGCAGGCAAAAGCTTTCGCCTCTACCCCATCCCCAAGCACGTCGAACACCACCGGCGAAGACCCCACCAGAGATATCGATCGCCATCGGAGAGGTGCCGCCCCACAAGACTTCGCAGCAATGCCTCCAGGGAGGGGAACGATGCTCGCAAGCGCCGTCGTTGATGGCCCAATGTCACATCCCGCTCTTTTAAGCCATTTTAAAAACACGAACTTATTAAAAATTTTCTCTAATTATAGGTTAATTTTATTTTCTCTAGATATTCCAAATTTTTCTTAAATAAATTTTGCATTTAAACCTACATTTATGTTGCATTTGATTGCTGAATGATCTCTAAGGATTTTTCGTTTGATTCGAATTTGAAAGCACATTTCAAATTCCTCATTCAAACTATAGCAAAATCCCCTTTTCTTCTCTCAAGGATTTTGGGATGGAAATAAATCTGAAATTCTATTTCAAATTTCCAAAACCCTAGAAATCTTTAAGGATTTTGGATTAAAAACGAATTTGAAATTCCATTTCAAATTCATAATAAAACCCTAGTTAAACCCTAAGGATTTTCATTTGAATTTGAAAATACATTTCAAATCATATTTCAAATCATAGCCAAAACATCTTTTTTTCCCTAAGGATTTTGGTAGAAAATGAATTTGGAAATTTATTCCAAATTTACTTTTAAAGCCCTAGAATAAACCTATAAGGATTTGTGATTTGAAAATAAATTTGAAATTTTATTTTCAAATTAATCTTTCAAATCCTATATTAAACCCTTAAGGATTTAAGTTTGAAATTGAATTTGAACTTCTATTTCAAATTCACTTTTAAATAATAGAAAAGCCTTTCAAATTTGAAGTCCATCGGACCCCCTTGATCTTCCCTTCCAACACCAGCCCACCTCCCCTGTCCCTTCCGCAGCCCACCCAGCCCCTTTTCTTTTTCCGCGGCCTGCACAAGCCCATCGCCTCCTTTCGGCCTGCCTACGGCCTGCTCTGCTTGCGGCCCCGCTCGCACCGCCCCTCGACCTAGCAACGCGACCCGCCACCTGTGTGGCCCGCTTCGCCTCCCGCGCACGTGCGTCGCACGCGCGCGCATCCCCGCCGCCGCCGCAACCCTAGCACGTCGCGCCGCCGCCGTGAGCCACCGCCGCCACGCGCCACCGCCGCCGGTAGCCGGCTTCCCCGGCCACGCCGCCCCACACACTTGCGCACGCACCCACTTGCAACCCCCGCCGCCGCCGGCCACCACTGCTGTCGTACGCCACCCATGCTCGCGTCACGCCCGAGCCAGCCGCACCCGAACCAGCCGCAGCCCTCCTCCATTCGAAGCTCCCCTAAGCTTGCCGCCCTTGCCCATACCGCCGCAGCTGCCGTCGGGGAATGCAGCCGCAATTAATGCCGGCAGAGCTCTGCTCCCCGGCGAAGCCCATCCCCTCTCCTTCTCTTCCTTAGCCGCGAAGGAAGCCGCCTCGCTCGGTGGCGAATCTGTTAAGGTCGAGTATCCCAAGACCACCATATTCTTTTGGTAGGGTCGTACTTGTCGAGTTGACTTTTCACTTTCCCCGTGAGGGCTTTGTTGCTTGCCCATAGGAAGTGCATGCGGATCTTGTCGATGTCCCCCAAGACTTTGTTTGTCGGTTTGAGCACCGTTAGGAGATAAACCGGTTGTGAGGACAAAACCGATTTGGTGAGGCTGACTCGTCCTGCTTGGGTAAGGTTCTTCCTGTACCAAGTAGAAAGCTTGCCCGCTGCCTTGTCAATTTGCGGTTGGAAGTCCAGCTTACGCAAGCGCCTTGGCGAGAGGGGCAGCCCAAGGTACTTTATCGGGAAATGTGCTCTAGCTACCGGTAGGATGGTCAATATCTCATCGGTGTCGATGTTGTTGCAGCTGATCGTCAACACCGTTGTTTTCTCGAGGTTTGTTTGGAGCCTTGTCACCACCCTAAGTTGAGGAGTAGGTCTCTCAAGTTCGTCGCAGCCATGACGGATGGTTTGAGGAAAATGATAGCGTCGTCCGCATACATGGAGACCCGAAATCTGGCCGTTCTTCCATTGAGATTAGTGAGTAGTCCCTTGTCAGTGGTGACATGCATCAGCTGCTCGAGAGGCTCGATGGTGAGGATGAAGAGAAGGGGTGACAACAGATCCCCTTGTCGCAATCCTCTTCCGTGTTGTATTGGCAGCAGTGGTGAGCTGTTAAGCATTACCCTTGACGTGGATGATGAAAGAATCGCCGCTATCCAGTTTTGCCATATAGTTGGGAAGCCCCTATGCTGCAGTAGTGACATTAGGTAATCCCATCGCACCGTGTCAAAGGCTTTGGTGATGTCCAGCTTGAGGAGCAGCACCGGTGTTTTATTGCGGTGGAAAGTCCTGGTGAGGTTTCAGACGTACAAAAAATTATCGTGGATGCTTCTCTTTTTATGAATGCACTCTGGCATGTGTTGATTAGTTGGCCCATAAACGGTGCAAGGCGCAACACGAGGATCTTGGTGGTGATTTTGGCGATTGCATGTATCAATCTTATTGGTCGGAAATCCTGAATGTCTTCCGCTCTTTCCTTCTTGGGGAGGAGAATGTTGGCTTTGTTAAGGAAGTTGAGATCGTTGCAGCATAAGTCGTAGACGGTGTTGATTGCTACCATTATATCATGCTGGATTGTGTGCTAGCACTTTCGAAAGAAGAGCCCAGTGTAGCCATCGGGCCCCGGCGCCTTGTTCTGCGGAATCTGACGTACGGCCTGCCATACTTCATCCTCGGGGGAAGGGCCTATCCAGGCCGGAGAGGTCACATCATGGCATCTGTAGCTCTGTCCAAGAGAAATCACGAGAACGAGGGGGGGGGGGTCCTCCATGATGCTTTCAAAGTGTTGCTGGATGAGCTGTTCTTTATCCTCATGTGTCATTCCCGTGTTTCAGTCGCTGGATGAAGTTTTTTCGACGTTAGCCATTTGCTCTTAGGTGGAAGAATCTAGTGTTGGCGTCCCCCTCCTTAATGTTTGAGATTCTAGCGCACTACTTCTTCCTGGCCTTCTCAATTACCAACCAACCAAAATGCGCTTTTTCAGTTTATTACGGAGTGCTCTGTGTTCGAAAATTCGCGGTGGTCTTGTGCTTCATCGAGCCGCAAGATGACCTCTTGGGCCATGTGTAGTTTCTGCATGGCGTCGGAGATGAGCGAATTAGCCCAGTATTTTAGCGCTTTGGAAGTTTGATACAACTTATGTCCAAGCCTGTGGAAAGGTTCGGTATGTGTCGTTGGTGCATTCCATGCTTGTGTCACCGCCTCTTGGAAGTTGGGCAGCCTGGTCCAGAAATTCTCAAACTTAGAAGGGGTGGAGCGACTGTGGCCCGGACAGAGATCCAAGTGGGAGGAGGACAGAGCGTGCAATGTGTAGGAGTCAAACGCCAAGTCCCAGGACTGGTTACAGAAGACCATGTCTAGCCGAACAAGAGTCTGCCGGCATCTCTCGTTGCTCCACGTGTACTTTCTGTTTTTTAGACTTAGCTCCTTTAGCTCGCAAACCTCAATTGCTCGACACAAGCTCTTGTTTTTATCTCGTGCTTTGTATATGAGGTCGAAGTCTTCTAGGATCAGCCATTTGGTGTCGCCCTCTGGCTTAAGGCTGCGCATATGCTGTAGGAAGGCGTTCTTTTCCGCCCTTCTCGATGGCCCGTAGACTACCGTTATGGTGAAGGTAGACATGCAATGTCGAATGGTATCCTCAGCCGACAGGGAGTACTGCCGGATGCGGACGTCGTTCATCTCTATGCTCTGTGACGCACTAAGGCCAGCTAAATATGAGATCATGAGTCATGACCGCAGGAGTCCCGTCATCATCTGGCATACGGACGGATAAGGGTTCCCCGCCAGCTGACCATCATATTTCTTTTTAATGACATTCTTTAGGTGCTTTGTTTAGTCTATCCCAACATACGGAGTATATAAATTTATTATTATTATTTCTGACGTTTTCCCTTTTTTTTGCGAATATTTCTGACCTTTTTCTTAACCAGAACAAGTAAACACGTATCTTTTCAAATACAAAGGAGATCACCATCCATTAATATAACAATATAGAAAGAGCATTTTGTGTTTCAATATACCATTCCATACATGTTCCTTTGCACTTAAGTTGGGCATCGGATTTAGAACTCCATTTCGCCATCGTTGAGTAGGTACAGATATCTTTTCATGTATTTGCTTCGATCCAGAAGTGCGTCAATCATATGAGAATTTTAGATTAAAATTAACCTGCAGCACTCAAGGTGTGGTGGATTATTTTTTTCAACTAATAGTTACAAAACTATGCTGTCAAGTGCATGCATTCTGTATCGATCACTACAGCATCCACTTTATTTGGTACTATTTCCCTATCATGCAGAAGCTAGCTTCTCATTTTAATCACATAGCTGTTCAGTAATAGTAGCTAAAAGTTGTGTCCACATTATTGCTTTTGTTTGGTGTGCCCATTATTGCTTCTCATTTCAATCACATAGCTGTTCAGTAATAGTAGTTACCTTGATGATGCATGATTGGCCTGTTATTGCCGCTGCCCTTGGATGTCTATTTAAACACTTCCGATATCTTCTAAAGATTAGCAAGAGAGAAACAAATAGAGGATCCCATCAACAAGCTTACAGTCGAGCAGCTAGCAGTCTAGCACTCCCACCCCATGGCCAACCGAACGCCACACCTGCTGCCTTTGTTGCTGCTAATCCTTAATGCTGCTGCTACCCTTATCGGCCGTGCAGGCGCAGATGCGGAGCAGCTCCCCATCACACATCCGCACTGCCAAGACAAGTGTGGCAACATCAGCATCCCCTACCCTTTCGGCATCAATGCCGGCTGCTTCCTCGAGGGCTTTGAAGTCATCTGCAACGGCACCTTTGATCCACCCCGTCTCTTCCTTGCCTCCGACAAACCAATTTCTGTAGACAACACGTCCACAAGGCCATACATGTCGGTCTCGGACTACTACTACACCAGAAGCGATAAACGACTGGATCCGCTCAACTTTATCAGCGAGTTTCGGTCGCCGGTGGAGCTCATGGACATATCTGTGTCCCAGGGACGAATGCGCATCCGTGGCGCGTTTAGCTTCGACTGCAGAGCAAATGCGACCTACGGCTCGTACAGAATCCAAATTGTGTTCCTGCCGCCATCGACGCCATTCCTTCTCTCCCAGGAGAGGAACGTCCTGGTGGTCATAGGCCGCAAGGTCGAGGCCACGATGCGCCTCGACTGCGCAAATTTCACGCTAAGGACGGCAGGGAGGTGCTCCGGGAAGGGGTGGTGCAAGGGAGACATACAGGTGAACACACATGGCACCAGAGTCGATATCAGGTACCGAAGCGGAGCCATTAGTGACGACACCGAGTGGCAGTCGAGCCCGTGCTCGTATGGCATGGTGGTGGAGAACTCCTCCTACAGCTTCTCCGAGGAAGATCTCAACGGCGACAGCTTCCTGCGGAGGAGAAAGGAGAGGGGCGTCCCCATCGTGCTGCTCTTCACCATCAGGGATGTTAAGTGCCCGGCGGAAGGCGAGCCAGTGCCAAGAGGCTATGCTTGCATCAGCAATCACAGTGAGTGTGTCGATGGGCCCATTCTCCCGAGTCACTACTGCACATGCTCTGATGGGTACCAAGGCAATCCTTACATAGCCAATGGATGCCAAGGTGAGCACCTCCATTCCCGTCTATCTGCTGATCGAATATTCCGTTCCCGTCTACCTACTTGTGAAAAATTATTTGAAGTAATTAACATCACTAAATATATCAGTTTAAAACTAAATGAAAATAATATTTTCATTGGATGCGGAGCTAGGATTTTTGTATGGGGTATGCCAAACAAAATCGTTCATATGCAAACCAGTAATACCAATTTAGCAACTCGGTAAAGTTTCGTAAAAATTACCCAACAATTCGGTGCACAACTACTAAATTGCATAGTAAGTCTTAAATTACAGCCTAGATAGTTTAAAACAGCACATTAATAATTTGAGATATAAACGACATAAGCTTAAATAAAAATAGGATTACAACAGTAAAGAAAAATGCAGAGGAGAGTAGAGGAGATCGAGTTATGGGGGCTGGGGCACGGCCATGCACTGGGCTGGGGACGTTGTGATAGCTCATAGCTGGCCGCCTGGAGTCTGGAAGGCAAGGCAAAGTTCCTAGGGAGCCAGGGACGGGCTGCTGCTGAGGGATGAGACAGAGGCGGATCCGGGGCACGTTGCACCGTGTAGGATCGATGGTCTATAGAAGGGGGTTGAATATGTGCCTTCTTCAAATTTTTAGAACAAGAAGTAAACCTTAACCTATATCTCTAGTGTTGCCCATCTAAAAAGGTTTCTTCCTACCAACTAAGCACACTAGCAACAAAGTTCCTTAGCAAGATTCACACTAACATGAAAAAGCACCCTAGTCAAGACATGTAACAAGCAAAGCCAACTAGAGAGAAACTAGAGCAAAAGAACTCAAGAGCTGAAAGTAAATGCGGAATTAAGTGCAAGAAGGTAGAATGAGTGGACAAGAGACAACCAAATTTTTTCCCGTGGTATCGAGAAGTTGACGCTTCTCCCTAATCCACGTTGGAGCACTCACAAAGAGTTTTGCTCCCCCTCAAGCCACTTAGACTTGAGTGCTTACTAAGAGTACCCGTTCTCCATCTCCGGAATGGTGGGTCTCAAATCATTTACACCAAGAACTTCCCGGGGCTCCCACAATCTCCAAGAGCTCACCAAAAACCTCCAATCACCGAGACCGTTTAGGAGCCGTCAAACTCCAAGAGTAACAAGCTCACACACTTTCACTTGACCAATGCACTCAGCTATGCCATTGAAAGCACCTTGAAACTCTTGATCACCAAGATAGAATCCCTCTTGACTAGGAAGATGAAATCCAAATGATCAAAGCACTAACTCTCCTCCTTGGCTGTAGTAGTTCTTCAGAGTGGCAAAAGGCAGCTCAAGAGACGCAGGGGGGTCCAATTTATAGGCCTAGCAAGGGAGGCTAGCCGTTGGAAAAGTTCTTTGAAAAGTAGTACCGTCGGATGAACCGACGGTTCCCCCTATGATAGCGTCGGTTCATCCGGTGTCTCTGTGTCTCGAAATATAGCCGTTGAACACTACCACTTCATCCGACGCATGCACCGACGATGTGTCAGTTTATCCGGTGCTGAAGCAACTCTTCTCAGTGCATCTCTGTATGAAATAACCATAGGCGCCGGATGAACCGATGAGTGTCTTCATGAGTGTCGTTTCATCCGGTGCTGAAGCAAGTTCACTCGGTGCGTCTCTGTATGATTTATATGCACGCGCCAGATGAACTGATGCTTGGACCGTCGCTTCATCCGGTGCTAAAGGCTCTTGACTTGAATCATCACTGTTACCAAACCCTAGGTCACCGGATGAACCGATGCTGCAGCTGATACACCATCGGTTCATCCGGCGGTGCTGTTTTCTTCTGAAACTTCCACATTGATCATCTGGTGCAACTAGAAATGATACCGTCGGATCATCCGACGGGCCCTTTTTCATTTCAACTCATCCAATTCAATCGCCTTTGAGTTTTTCTTCAAGTCTTTTGCTTCCAATGTGTTTCCATTAGTATCTTGAGCTGTTTAGTAACCAAGGAGCTTGATAGTGCATGAATATAGCATAGCATTTGGCATGGTCAAGCTACTAAAGTGTGAACCCCTCTTAATAGTACGGTCAAACACTACAAACTAGCAAATCCAAGTGTCTTTCATCTCCTTGTGACACTTGGAACTAAGAATGTCCTTAGCCTTGTAGTCTTTGTCCATTGATCATCCATAATTTCAAATTGAGGAGTCTCATTTCACTTATCACTTATGACAATAACCCAAGAATAAATCCGCTACAAAACAAAGGTTAGTCACAAGTATATGGTTATCGCTTATCACTCTGACCCACTCTGGCACGTAACGCGGCCTCTCACTGACCAAAGCTGCGAGTCCCGGTAAGTAGTCGAAGTGTGGAAGAATCGGGACTCCTGCTGCTACTCTGAGTGCTGTCCACTGTAGCATCCTGTGCTGGCTCAGCTGTGACCCCTTCCTGACATAGGAGGCATAGAAGCTCCCCTGAAGGATAGTCCAGAACCGGGGGTCACAATCCTCTCTGTGAGGAGGGAACCACCTATCCTCCTCAACGAACCTCAACTTCTGGATCTTCGGACTAGAAAGGCTCCTCAAATCACGGATATAGACCTCAAAGGCCTCTACTCGCTGTGCAGCAATCCGAATCTCAGGGCCCTCTTGTGACTGATCCTGCTACTCCTGCTCAACCTGCTTCTCTGCTGCTGTCCTCCTCTGCCTCGGAGTCGGCTGTGTGTGTCCACCACGAGTCCGAGGACCTGTACGTGTGAGAGCCATGTGTGGTTCGAGGACCGGTGGATGGTCGCTTCCTGGTGTGATGAGTGATTGACAACGTGGTGTGGACTGATTCTTGGTTAAGTATTGCAGGTGCAGGTTGCGGCTTGACTGGTGTTGGTGCAGGTGAAGAACAAGCGCGAAAGGTCGTTGCCGGTGAGGCCTCCAGGTGTGGAGAAGACAAGTAGGCTTGGTTCGAGGGACCCAGTGGCTAGCAGGGTCAAGTGCGGGCTGCATGGTGGCAAGAACGGCAAGATGAAGTCATGGACGGTTTCTTGGTTGAGCCTCAAAATCAAGGTCGAGCCGGGACTACGTGGGAGTCGAGTCATGAGTGGTGATTGGCGGAGGCTACACCGAGTTCGCGGGGTTTCTGGTGGTTCACTAGAAAACCACTGGGTTCCTTGGTTGATCCACAAAGCTAAGACCGAAGAACCGAAGACGGAGGTGCAGCAGCATCGGACCGGTCTGACCGGTGGGTCAGACCGGTGTGCGACGACGCAGTCCGGAATCTTCGAAGCGGAGGACACGCGTCGGGATTGCAAGTTCGGATTCTAACCAGTCTAAGATCCAAGGATGGCATACCAGGAACGGAGTTCGGGTCCTCCGCACTTCGATGGCAAAAACTACCAGATGTGGCAGAGGCGGATGGCGGCGTTCCTCCGCGGTAAGGGTCAGATCCTTTGGGACGTTACGGTGAACACAACTTATGTTCATCCGATTAACTTCCTTGCTCCAGGATCGACGGATATGTTCGACGCCAACAACAAGGCGGTCGACTACTTGTTTCGTGCTCTGTGTCAGTCCGAATTCGATCGGGTTCAGACAGAGGACTTAGCTTGTAGGATTTGGGAGCAGTTGAAGGATGCACATGCTGGGATGCTCAGGTTCAGACTCGGATGTACGCGACTTACCGGAGAGAGTACGAGAACTTCACTCATCTCCCCGGCGAGTCCGTCGATGCCCTTTTCCAGTGATTTACGGTCGTTGTGAACAACATGAGAGCCAATGTGGCCGTGCTCCCATACAATGATCATGATAGAGCCATGAAGCTCTTGCACTCGTTGGATCGTACCGTATGGGACGGGAAGGTCGAGGCTATCCTTGAGTCCGAGAAGTATGACACCTTGACGGTGAATGAGCTGTTCTCGAAGCTCAAGTCGGCTGAGTTGGACCGTGGTATGACAGCCAAGATCGAGAGCCCGACTGATTCTCATAGTCTTGCTCTCGTTGGTGGCAAAGGAGCTAAGTCTAACGCTAACGCATCCTCCAGGATGTACTCTCTATCTTCTTTGATGTCTTTGCCAGACGAGGAGTTCGACGTGCTTGGAGAGGACGAGCTGGCGTTGCTGACCAGGCGGTTCGAGAGGCTGCACGAGAACCGGGTGAACACGAGGTGGACAGCACGGACGTATTTTCAGTGCGGCAAGCCAGGACACTTCGTCACCGACTGCCCGGAGAAGACGGAGAACAAGGACAGCTACAAGGACGGCTACAGGAACCGGTCGAGCAAGGATGGCAAGTACCGATCGAGGCGCGATCACAAGCACAAGAACAAGCACAAGGACGAGCGATGGTCGAGGAAGAAGGACGGCCGTGGCAGGAAGGCCCGAGCGATGGTCGGAGCGAGCGATGTCGACTCCAGCTCTGCCTACTCTTCCTCGAGCTCGAGTAGCAGCGAAGATGAAGGAGATCGGCCCAAGTACAAGAAGTCATCCAAGAACTTGAGTGGGCTGAGTTGCTTCGCATGAGATGGCTTCTGCGGCATGGCTCGTAGCTCCAGCAGCAAGAAGAGTTACCAGAGCGACTCGGACTCCGACTCCGAGGATGAGGTATGTGACGAGCTTCCCTTCTTGCGAGAGGAGAACGAGCGTCTTGGCAAGTTGCTTGATAATCGTGATGACATGCTTAGAGAGGCCAAGAAGATGAGGAAAGAGCTTAGGGCCTCACTAGAAGATGCTAGGAACTGTGTGGCTGAGCTAGAAACCCAGAACTTAGATGCTAAACTTGAGATTGATTCGCTTAAGGCTTCTCCTGTGGTTTCTGATGATGTTGATTGTGTTGATTGCTCTGTGTACCTAGCTGATCTTACTAGTCTCAAGGATAAGCATGCTTCCACTTGTGATGAACTAGATATGCTTAGGGTTGACGTGGCTGAGCTTAAGTCTAGACCTGCTTTGCTAGGTGCCTGCACTTCTTGCCTTGTTTTGCATGGAAAGATTGATGAGATGCATGGTTACACTGTTTCGCTTGAGGCTAAGTTGAAAGAGCATATTCCCACTTCTTACTCTACTTGTGAATTGCATGCGGTTAAGAATTTGGAGCTTGCGCATTATGTTGATCGCTTGCAGGATGAGAATGATGAGCTGAGGAAATGTATGAGTTGGTTGTCGGGTCAGGAGCCTCAGCTTGGTATCATGATAGCGGCTTTCAAACGCTATGATGGTCAGGCACTTGGGGCTGACAAGCTTGGAGAGAACAGTGGTGAGGGAGTTGAGAGAGTTGGAGAGATCCCTATCCCACCACTAAACAGACATAAGAACAAGTTTGAGCCCAAGCCAAACCATCTCAGAAACAAACTTGACACTACTCCAGATCCACCCATATTCCCTCACCCAACAAATGATTTCTAAAAACCGGTGAAGTTTGTGAGCCCAAAGGGAGGTGAGGAAGGAGAGAAGAAGGGTGAGAAGCTGAGTGAATAGCCACAACCCAAGCCTAAGCCTAAGCCACAGCCCATGAAGTTCCATTGTGGGTATTGTGGGAGAGATGGTCACAAGGATGAGTTTTGCTTCAAGAGGAAGCGTGAGGAGAGAATGGCTAGAGAGTGGGCTAACAAGGACAGGTACCACCCCTCTAATGGTGTACCTGAGCCTCGTTTGCAGATGCTCAGGGCCAAGGCGATTGTGAGGACGGTTCCGGCTTGGGGAGACCAGAAGGCAGCAGGTGGTGCTGCTGGCCGAGCTACACCGGTCAGACCAGTGCGCTACACCGGTCAGACCGGTGCAGGTCTGGACAGACAGTGGTCTGGTTTTCATGCTCGTGAGGATGCTCGGTTTGGTTCTGGTGGTCGTGGTTCTAGTGGTTGGTCTGGAGAGTTTGCAGGTGGTCAGTTTGCTAGGCGTTCTCCACCTCGTGCTCAATACGAGGGTGGGAGGAGTCGTAGCTTTGAGATGGAAAGGAGGAACGGTCCACGGTTTTCCTTTCGTGGCTTTCGTCCTCCTCCAGCTAGAGAGGGTTGGTTCCCTCGTAGTGGTTACCGTGGTGGTGTTCGTGGTGGTAGCTTTGATAGGCGTGATGATTTGGTTTGTGCTAACCCCACTTTGGAGCAAATGGCTCGGCACTGGTTTTACTCTTTTGGTACTAACCCTAGTGCTGAGTCGTTTGTTCACTCACGTGCTCGCTTTTGAATTTCAGGTGGGAGACTTGAGGAACGTTTGGTTGATTGACTCCGGTTGCTCGAGGCATATGACCGGGGACAAGTGGTGGTTCTCAAGTCTCGTCCCGGTGGTGTCCAAGACATACATCACCTTTGGGGACAATGGGCGAGGGCGTGTACTATCAGAAGGTGAGATCAAGGTAAGTAACAAGGTCACTCTCAGGCGTGTTGCTCTTGTTCAATCGCTGGGGTTCAATTTGCTTTCTGTGTCCCAGCTTTTGGATGAGGGTTTTGAGGTGTTGTTTCGACCTGGTGGTTCTCGTATTTTGGACTCTCGAGGGGACCTAGTTTGTATGGTCGTTCCCGAGGGTCAAGTGTTTCGAGCTGATTTCTCTCAGTCTTCTGGTGTGGAGCGTTGTTTCTTGGCTGGATCTTCGAGTGAGTTGTGGAAGTGGCATAGGAAGTTGGGTCACTTGAGCTTTGACCTTTTGTCTCGCTTGAGTAAACTCAATTTAGTCCGAGGATTGCCACGGCTGAGGTTTGAAAAAGAGTTGGTTTGTGCGCCGTGTCGGCATGATAAGATGGTAGCTTCTTACCATCCACCCTCACCGATGTGATGACGGAGCGTCCATGCGAGCTGCTCCATATGGACCTTGTTGGCCCAGCTCGTGTGCGATCTGTGGGTGGGAAGTGGTATGTCCTTGTTGTGGTGGACGACTACTCTCGGTATGCGTGGGTGTTCTTTCTTGAGGAGAAAGGGGAGACGTTTGGTTTTGTTCGAGATCTTGTCTTGAGGTTAAGAAACGAGAGGCACGGAGATGCCATACGAGCGATCCATAGTGACAATGGCTCGGAATTCAAAAACTCTCACTTCGAAACCTTTTGCCATGACTTGGGTCTTGAACACAAGTTTTCGAGTCTGTATACGCCTCCCCAGAATGGCGTGGTGGAAAGGAAAATAGGACCTTGTGCGAGATGGCTCGGACGATGCTCGATGAGCATAGGACTCCGAGAAGGTTCTGGGCTGAGGCGGTCAATACCGCGTGCTATGTGTCGAACAGGATCTACCTCAGGGTTCACAAGAAGAAAACCTGTTACGAGTTGATGCACGGTCGCACACCCAAGGTGAGTCACTTCCATGTTTTTGGTTGTAAATGCTTCATTCTGAAGAAAGGGAAGAAGTTGGACAAGTTTGAGGCTAGGTCTGTCGATGGCATTTTCTTTGGTTACGCATCTTATTCTAGAGCATTTCGTGTGCTCAATCTTGAAACTAACCAAATCGTGGAGACTTGCGAGGTGACCTTCGACGAGACACAGCCACGTAGTCAGCTTGTTTTTGAGTGTGCAGTTGACGACGAACTTGGCGAGGAGATCTTTCAGGAGGAGGAGCATGAACATGGAGATGATGAAGATGGCGGTGTGGTGCCCGCGGCTGAACATGTACCTACTACTTCGACGACGATCGAGAACGGGCCCTCTCCCACACCTACAACGACAAACCCAGATCAAGGTGAAGCTGCTGTTGAGGGGGAGGTAGCATCAAGGTGAGAACCTCCCCGGCGAGTGCAAGTGGATCACCCAGCTTCGAGAATCATCGGCGACATGAATGAACGTACTACACGGTCGAGGGTTCGGAACAATTCTCATTTCGCTCATGCTGCTTTTGTTGCCACCTTTGAGCCCAAGGACATTGGACACGCGCTATCTGATCACAATTGGGTTAACTCGATGCATGAGGAGTTGGAGAATTTTGAGAGGAACCAAGTTTGGGAATTGGTTGACCCTCCCCCAGGGTGTAAGCTGATTGAGACAAAATGGGTGTGGAAGAACAAAGAGGGAGAGAAAGGAGAAGTGGTGAGGAACAAGTCAAGACTTGTTGCTCAGGGGTACTCACAGAAAGAAGGGATCGACTACGAGGAAACCTTTGCTCCCGTAGCTCGTTTGGAGGCGATCAGGATCCTTCTAGCCTTTTCAGTGGCTAAAGGATTCAAGTTGTACCAAATGGATGTCAAGAGTGCTTTCCTAAATGGTGTTTTGGAGGAAGTAGTGTATGTAAGGCAACCACCAGGGTTTGAGAGTGAGAAGTACCCCCACCGGGTGTACAAGTTGAGGAAGGTGCTGTATGGGTTGAAGCAGGCGCCTAGAGCTTGGTACGGTAGGTTGAGGGGGTTCCTGTTTGAGAGAGGGTTTGAGATGGGGAAGGTCGATCAGACCTTGTTTCTCCTCAAGCAGGGCAGAGATATCCTGATAGTGCAGGTATACGTGGATGATATTGTCTTTGGTGGCTCGTCTAACTCTCTTGTTGCAAGGTTTGCAGAAGACATGAGCAGGGAATTTGAGATGAGTATGATGGGTGAGTTGCAGTTCTTCCTCGGGCTACAAATCAAGCAATCAAAGGAAGGAACATTTGTGCACCAAGCTAAGTACACCAAGGACATTGTGAGGAAGTTCAAGATGGAGGACTCCAGGGTCATGGCGATGCCTATGAGTACGACTACAGCTCTTGATGCGGACGAGGAAGGTGAACACGTGGACCAGAAGGAGTACCGGAGCATGATCGGGTCACTCCTCTACTTGACGGCGACGAGGCCGGACATCCAATTCTCGGTATGTCTGTGCGCTCGTTTTCAAGCGTCTCCGAGGACTTCGCATCGGCAAGCAGTCAAGCGCATATTCAGGTATTTGCGACATACTCCCGACTTTGGCCTTTGGTACTCCGCGTCTTCTTCTTTGGCTCTTCATGGATTTTCGGACACGGATTTTGCCGGGTGTCGGTTGGATAGGAAGTCCACTTCGGGGACTTGCCAGTTCTTGGGTTCTTCTTTGGTGTCTTGGTCTTCTCGCAAACAGTCGAGTGTTGCTCAATCCACTACCGAGGCAGAGTATGTGGCCGCAGCTAGTTGTTGCTCTCAGCTCCTTTGGATCACATACACCATGAGTGACTTTGGTGAGGAGTATACCCATGTCCCACTTCAATGTGATAGCACAAGTGCCATAAGCGTTGCAAAGAACCCAGTACTCCACTCCAAAACCAAGCACATAGAAGTGAGGTACCATTTTCTGAGAGACAACGTAGAGAAAGGAAAAATCTCTTTGATCCATGTACCCACACATGACCAGCTAGCCGATATTTTCACCAAACCCCTAGATCAAGCAACTTTCACTCATTTGCGGGGGGAGCTTGGTGTTTGTTTGATTTCTTGAGTTGGGTGTGTGGGAGCTTCCTCTGTAGCATATGTATAGCTTTCCTTTGTGCATTTCTTGCATTTGCATTGCATTTGTATCATGATGTATAGTCATCTTTGTATGATAGCTTGCATGCATTTTGTTTAATATGCATTGTGTAGGAAAGCTTCTCCTATATACATTATTCACCATGGTATGCTATATATGATCTTGTGGGCTAGTTTGGTATGACATGGCTTAGTGTGGCTTAGCTCTTGATGATCTTGGTTTATATCCATGGTTGATGGCTATGTTTTTCAAAAATCTCATATGTATGCTCTCTTGTGAGTAAATGCCTTTATATGATCTTGACATGTTTATGTGGCTTGGCTATGCTTAATTTGTGGTTGGATAGCTTATTTTGATCATATGGGGCCAAAGGCTCATTTGCCATTATGAATGTTTAGCCCCCATGCTTAATCTTGTGGAGGGGCATAAGTTCTTTTTTGTCTCAAAGACATTTCATGTACCAAATATGAATCTGAAAATGAAATGTAAATTGCTTGGAAAATGTGCTCCCATGTCATATGTGCTTATTTTTATATAGCTTTGGGTGCTAAACCGTTGCATGTTGCTTACCAATGAGAAGTCTCATACATAGAAGTAAGCACATGGCTCGGTATGCTTTGACATGACATGAGGTGCTTGTGGGTGTTTATGAGGGTCTTATGATTAGAATGGTTGTCCTAGCATGAAGTTTGTGTGGCTTTGCAATTTTGATATGTTTTGATCATGTTTAGGACTTTGCTCATGAGAGGGAATTTTTCGTAAAAATGCTCAATTCTATCTTAGCTTCGTCCAATGGTTGTGAAACTTGGTGATCTTGTAGTTTTTGTCCATACGAAGCTATCGAGTATCTAACTTGCTCATTTGGAGGTGTGTAGCATGCTATGTTAGATTTTGTCTATTTGAGAAGCTCTAGGTTGAAATTTTCCTAATTTTGGCTTGATTCATGCATTGTCAACAAGGGGGAGAAGTTTGGGTATGTTTTGGCCTACTGAATGCATTTGGAGGGTTTTCAGGTGGTTTCGAGCCATTTCTGGGCTCTGTTGTGCACCGGTCTGACCGGTTGAGGTCACCGGTCTGACCGGTCAGAGTGCTGGTCCTGTTCACATGTTGAGCACCGGTCTGACCGGTGGTGTCGACCGGTCTGACCGGTCAGAGTTGAGCTGATGCAGCTGCTCTGTTTCATCAAGTGGTTTGCATGCATTCGTCCAGGGGGAGTTGCATTGGTTCAGGGGGAGCTTGCATGTGTGAAGGGGGAGCTCTTTGTGGTTTTCGAGCTTTGGATTGATGGTTTGTGCTCTTTGCTTGAGCATGTTTTGTCTCGGTTGTGTCGAGCCGTTGCCCTTACCTAAGGGGTCCGAGACTTGTCTTCTTCAAGTGATCTTGCTCTTTGCCTTTTTCTTTGGCTTTCGATCGCTTGTTGGAGTTTCTTTTAGTCGTTTCTTTTCTCTTCCTTTTCTCTGTTGTTACCAAAACGTGTGTGTTGTCAATGCACTCATCAAGGGGGAGATTGAGAGCCATGTGTGGTTCGAGGACCGGTGGATGGTCGCTTCCTGGTGTGATGAGTGATTGACAACGTGGTGTGGACTGATTCTTGGCTAAGTATTGCAGGTGCAGGTTGCGGCTTGACTGGTGTTGGTGCAGGTGAAGAACAAGCGCGAAAGGTCATTGCCGGTGAGGCCTCCAGGTGTGGAGAAGACAAGTAGGCTTGGTTCGAGGGATCCGGTGGCCAGCGGGGTCAAGTGCGGGCCGCATGGTGGCAAGAACGGCAAGATGAAGTCATGGACGATTTCTTGGTTGAGCCTCAAAACCAAGGTCGAGCCGGGACTACGTGGGAGCCGAGTCATGAGTAGTGATTGGCGGAGGCTACACCGAGTTCGCGGGGTTTCCGGTGGTTCACCAGAAAACCACTAGGTTCCTTGGTTGATCCACAAAGCCAAGACCGAAGAACCGAAGACGGAGGTGCAGCAGCATCGGACCGGTCTGACCGGTGGGTACCGGTCTGACCGGTGAGGAGCACCGGTCTGACCGGTGTGCGACGACGCAGTCCGGAATCTTCGAAGCGGAGGACACGCGTCGGGATCGCAAGGCTTGCGTCGAGGCTAAGCAAGTTTGCGGTCGCTGGGCATCCGTCCGATGGAGCGAAGACAAAGATTTCCGAATTCGCCCTTGAGGGGCATGTATCCCTAGTTAGCTAGTAAGGGTATTTTAGTCTTTCGGTTGCCTCCATATAACCCAAGGGGTGAGAGGATGGCAGCCATCTCTTGGAACCCTAGCTCATTTGGTTTTCCTATTTTCCTTCCTATTTTCCTTAGGATTTTCGTAGGACTAGCTTGAGAGCTTCATTGTGAGATCTTGTGAGAGGGAAGGATGATCGGGCGGCAAGCTAGACCTTGTATGAACCTCTTTGGTATGTATAGATGATTTGGCGTGGTTCCTCAAAGCTTGGATGTGTCTTTCCCGTTTCTCCTTTTTGGTGATTTTCGGAGGCTTTTCTTGGGGAATTTCTTGTGGCGGTTTTGAGACCTTTCTCTTTGGGATTTGGTGGGGGATGTATGCATGAACCCCTCGTGGTTCTTTTCCCTTTGATTCCCCTCCCAAATCCGTGAGTAAAGGGGCTCAATTTTGGGGTTTTTGTGGTTCTAGGGTTCGTGGTGTTCTTGACGGAAATCCTTCGATTCCTCTTGATTCAACGAGTTTTGGTGGACCAAATCTTGGCTATGGAGTGCCCATGAGGTGTTCCTACTATCCCCAAGTCTTGTGCGAATCCGTGGAGCGAATCAGGAGATCGGGAGTTAGATTTGGGGGAGTTGACGCGCGGGCGCTGTTCATCCCGAGCTGCCCAGGCGTGACCGGTCTGACCGGTGCTCTTGACCGGTCTGACCGGTGTGAGCCCCTGGTGGGTTTTGTCTCGGAGAACTGCTGTGTTCGTGTGGTTTTGTCCCGTGGTACTGCTGGTCAGTTCTTGGCTAGTTTGGAGTTGTCTTGCTAGGCTTTGTGAGGGGTTTTCCTTCTTGGCAGGTTGTTCTTTGGTGGTGGTTTTTGTTCCAGGACCTAGAGGAGTCGCTGAGGCTTCCTGGAACTTTGTTGTGCATCTGCTGTTCGCCACCGGCCTGACCGGCAGAATCCACCGGTCTGACTGGTGCCATCGGTCTGACCGGCAGGAGCCATCGGTCTGACCGGTATGGCACAGACAGCAGGCTGCTCAGTTTTCCGCTGTGCGTTTGGGGTGTTTGGTTCGGTTGGTTGCGTTGTTAGTTCCTAGGACCAGTAGCACTCCAGTGGCTATGTGGTCTTACCCAACATGGGTAGTTGAGTCGGAGACGTGTGTTGGAAGTCGTGTTCATCTTGTTGGAGTCTCTATCTCCTTCGAGAAGAATTTTTATCGGCTCCCATTCACTCCCCCCTCTCTGGTTCGCCGTTTCGGTCCTTCAACGTGGTGCAGAAGGAGGTGTCTCTGTCTCTGTTGGACGGGTAACAGTACGGCCTGAACGTCGTAACGACTGCTGCTCATGGGGCTGCTCCCCCTGACCTTGTGCACTGCTCCCAATCCGAATGCCTCTCTGTGGCTGCCCCTGAGTGTCCGGTACGCTCAACACACGCTCCCACTCCTTATCGTGCTTGCTCTTCTTCTTCTTCGGCTCAAGAACTGCCTTACCCTTCCTCTTGTCGCCTGCCATCTGTCAAAGAAACGGTGGAAGATTATAGAATGGCGAGCGGAGAATATAAACAGGATAAATATCTAAGGGGGGAGGTCCTTAAGCAAAGCATATGAAAGATTTGAGCCTAAGCATGAATTCTAGGAGATAAGCATGTCTCAAGATAAAGAATGGTGAATCTAGGTGAGTCCTTAGGTGAGCAAGATGTGTGTGTATGAGCTAGAATAGGAATGCATGCTACTGTCGAGAAAGATGAACTGAACCGGGTACAACAGTAGCAAACATGCTCAAAGACCAGGAGCAACTGTGACAGATATGAGATGAATAAAGCATGAACAGTAGCACAAAGATGCTTAAAAACCATGTGATGTAGCAAGATCTAGAGGGATTGAGCAACAACTATGAACAAATGAGCAAACGGGAGGGACAGGATGAAGCACAACTCATAATCATAGTCTAAGGCCACATACGCACCACTTAATTTCCCAAAAACATGAACTGACATGAGCAGGGCATGAACAGCAAAGGGGAAGAACTCGGTGCTCACCACTGCAGGGATTGATCGTCGAGATGTGGCAGGGGAGCACAGAGGAGGCTAGCGCACACCTCTGAACGGCGGCCGACGGGCTGCGGCGGCGCCGGCGAGCCGGAATCGCCGGCGGCGGCGGAAACCCTAGCTAGGGTTCCGCGGCAGCGCGCGAGCGAATTCTCACGGAGGAAGCGGCGGCGGAGCAGGGCGGCGGTGAGGTAGGAGGCCGGCGGTGGGCGCGGGAGGCGGCGCGCGGTCGAAGATGGCCGCAGGCGGCGGAATCGCGGTGACGGGTGAGGATGAGAACGGCGGCGCACGATTTGAGTTTTGGGGAAGAAACGGCCACGAACGGTTATGACAGGTGGGACCGCGTCGTAGAGAAGCGCCGGATGAATCGACGGTAGAAAAACACGCAGCGTCGGTCGAATCGCCGGATGATATGAGCAGATCAGAGAAAGGCTGCACCAGATGAACCGATGGCCACAATTTTAGATTCGTCGGATGATTTCTTCGCGAGTCTGATTTTGCCTTCAAACTCAGTAGCACCGGATGAACCGCTGCTTCCACAGAGGTGAGCATCGGTTCATCCGACGATAGGTAACAGAGGCGCACTGAGCAAAATTCAAACTGACCCGGCCACCGGATGAACCGACGCCTGGAACCAACATGGCAGCGGTTCATCCGACGGTGACAAAAACAGAATGCTGATTTAAAGCTCATTTTTGATCCAACAAATGTCACACACAAGCCAACACAAGCACATTTTTGGACCAATCCTGAGTGACAACATCACCCCTCAAGCACTCCTTTGCAAAATACAAGTATATAAACCATAGATTCCCTACAAGGGGTAGACCTTACAAATTTTTAGAAAAATAGGCGAAATAAGATCCAAAAAGGGAATGTATGAGTTATTGCCTTTGAACTTAGAAATAGAAACTTTAAGCTCGTTAGGACATAACTCAATAGGCATTAAGCACAATCATTTGTCTTATCACACTTTTGGAGTTGTTAATTTGCATTGAACGCTAAGCAACTTTCTCATAGTGTGATTTTCCTTTGTGACACCTCTCACGCGATGCAATGCAAGAACAAATGCATGAAAATAAACATGAATGCATTCTATATGACAAGCAAGGATGCAAAGCGGAAAGATAAACTATCTTGCCAACTTTGAGGCCTTGTTAAGCTTACTCATGGTGAGCCTTTCAACATGCCTTGAGCGAAACTTGGAAACCACCGGCTCAAGCAAGATCCATACTCACCACTATCTTAACAAGGTTAGACAAGCCCCTACATCATGTACATATGCAAATGCAAACTATATGACAAGCATCACATGATGTTAGACACATCAAGCACATTCAATTCATTCCTTAGCCTACAAAAGGTGTTTTCATCAAGAGGCTTAGTGAATATATCCGCCAATTGCTCCTTGGAGCGAACACCACAAAGAAGAATATCACCTTTAGCCACATGGTCTCGCAAGAAGTGATGGCGGATATCTATGTGCTTGGTGCGCGAATGTTGAACCGGGTTGTTAGCAATTTTTACGGCACTTTCATTGTCACAAAGGAGAACCCTATCTAGAACCACACCATAATCCAAGAGGCTTTGCTTCATATAGAGGATTTGAGCACAACAAGCCCCGACGGAAATGTATTCCGCCTCCGCGGTGGATAAGGCCACGGAGTTTTGCTTCTTAGAGGACCAAGCAACCAAAGATCGACCTAGCAAATGGCACCCACCCGAAGTGCTCTTGCGGTCTGCTCGACATCCGGAAAAATCCGAATCCGAATAACCCAAGAGCTCAAAACAAGCACCATGGGGGTACCACAAGCCAATGCTAGGTGTGTATTTTAAGTGTCTAAGGATCCTTTTCAAAGCACTTAGGTAAGATTCTTTAGGGTTGGCTTGAAACCGAGCACACATGAAAACACTAAACATGATATCAGGCCTAGATGCGGTAAGGTAAAGAAGAGAGCCGATCATAGAACAGTAAAGCTTTTGGTCAACCGTTTACCTCCCTCATCTAAGTTGAGATGTCCATTGGTTGGCATTGGAGTCTTGATTGGCTTGCAATCATCCATCTTGAACTTCTTGAGAATATCATTAGTGTACTTTTCTTGATGGATGAAAGTCCCTTCCTTCAATTGCTTGATTTGAAACCCAAGGAAGAAGTTGAGCTCCCCAATCATAGACATCTTGAATTCCCTAGTCATGAGATCACTAAATTCCTTACACACTTTGAGATTGGTAGAGCCAAAGATGATATCATCAACATAGATTTGACAAATGAAGAGCTCTCCGTTGATGATCTTGGTGAATAGAGTATTGTCCACTCTCCCAATCTTGAAGCCTTCCTTGATGAGAAAGTCCCGGAGCCTCTCATACCATGCCCTAGGAGTTTGCTTGAGTCCATACAAAGCCTTGATCAACCTATAGACATGGTTAGTATGTGTGATATCTTCAAAACCGGGAGGTTGCTCAACATAGACTTCTTCATTGATGAAGCCATTTAAGAAGGCACTCTTGACATCCATTTGGAACAATTTTATTTTGTGACAAGAAGCATAAGCAAGAAGGATACAGATTGCTTCAAGATGTGCAACCGGAGCAAAGGTCTCTCCATAGTCCAAGCCTTCTACTTGAGAGTAGCCCTTGGCGACAAGTCTTGCCTTGTTCTTCACCACAACTCCATGTTCATCTTGCTTGTTTCGGTAGACCCACTTGGTGCCTATCACGTTCTTGTTCTTGGGGCGCTCTACTAGGACCCAAACTTCATTTCTTGTGAAGTTGTTGAGCTCGTCTTGCATAGCCAAGATCCAATCCGGGTACAAAAGAAACAAATGCATGATGTTTGCAAAAAGAAGCATATTGTTTGCGGCGAGTACGTGTACCACCCTTGGGATCACCCAAGACTAGATCAATGGGGTGGTTTGATGAAGTCCTTGTATGCCTCTCAAGTGTGGTAGAAGTTGGATCATCTTGAGGTTGCACCACTTCCGATTCTTCTTCTTCTTGATCTTGGGTGTCTTGTGATGTAGGAGGTGGTCCATGTGAGGAAGATGGGCTTTCTTGTCTTGTTCACCTTTGATGGTCATCATTATCATTATCAGAAGAGGATGGGTCTTCATGGTTGTGGGAAGTAGAAGGTGTATCATCATCCTCCTTGGGCTTAATATCCCCAATAGCCATCTTCTTCATTGCTTCTCGGAGAGGTTCTTTTCCTACATCATCACAACAATAGCCATCTCCTTGGGAGCCATTAGATTCATCAAACTCCATGTCATATGTTTCTTCAACGGCACATGTAGTGTTGTTGAATACTCTATATGCCTTGGAGTTGGATGCATAACCAAGAAACATGCCCTCATCTACCCTACTCTCAAACTTCCCTAGGTGCTTCCTCTTCTTGTAAATGAAACACTTACACCCAAATACTCGGAAGTAGGAGATGTTGGGCTTCCTCCCAATGAGAAGCTCATAGGATGTCTTCATTAATAGTCGATGGAGATACACCCTATTTGAACCATGACATGCCGTGTTGATAGCTTCCGCCCAAAATCTTTGAGAGATGCCATAATCATTCAACATAGCTCTAGCCAATGTGATGAGAGTCTTGTTCTTCCTTTCTACCACACCATTTTGTTGTGGTGTGTAGGTTGAAGAGAATTCATACTTGATGCCTAGCTCATCACAATACTCTTCCACTTGAGTGTTCCGGAATTCTGAACCATTGTCACTCCGGATCTTCACAATAGATGACTCAAACTCATTTTGAGCCCTTTTAGCAAAGTTCTTGAAGATCCCAAACGTCTTGCTCTTGTCCTCCAAAAAGAATGTCCAAGTGTAGCGTGAGTAATCATCAACAATGACAAGACAATAGAGATTACCACCAAGACTCTTGTATGTAGTAGGGCCGAAGAGGTCCATGTGCAAGATTTCCAATGGTCTTGAGGTAGAAACATAAGCCTTCATAGGATGATGACTTGCTACTTGCTTGCCGGCTTGACATGCTCCACATAACTTGTCCTTCTCAAATGTGACATCCTTCACACCAAGAACTAAACCCCTTTTGAAAGCCTTCTTGAGTTGACTCATTCCTATATGTGCAATACGACGATGCCATAGCCAACCCTTGGATGTCTTGGTGAAAAGACAAGTAGTCAAGTTCGCTTCATGAGAGGAAAAGTCTACAAGATAGATGTTCCCATGGCGAAAACCATTGAACACAACTTCATTAGATTTCTTGTTAGTAATGATAACTCCCTCATCATCAAACAAGCAAGATAAACCAAGATCACAAAATTGAGCAATGGAAAGCAAGTTATACCTACAAGAGTCTACAAACAAAACATTAGAAAGAGAGAGAGATCTTTTGCAATGGTTATGTCACCCAAACTGGAAACTCTTCCTTTAGAATTATCACCAAAGGTGACTTGCTCATGATTCCCCGCATCATCCACTAGAGAGGTGAACATTTTAACTTGGCCGGTCATGTGTTGAGTACATCCACTATCAAGAACCCAATGATTTCCCCCGGCCTTGTAGTTCACCTACACACAAAGAGATAAAGTTGAAGATTTAGGAACCCAAGCAAGTTTGGGTCCAATCACATGAGTTACTAAAGCTTTGGAAATCCAAATTTGCCTAGGATGATTCACTTTAGCCTTGGTCCCTACGAACCTTGCCGCCACCTTGCCCTTACTATTCTTCAACAATAAGAAATGGTTATTGTTGAACAAGAAATGATAGTTGCAAGGTAAGATAGGCAATGGACGTGAAGGTATAGGACACTCCCTTGTGTGATGACCGGTGATCTTGCAATGTTGGCAATAAGACCCAACTTCCTTCACAAAGCACCCATAAAGTTCCTTTGACTTGTGAGTCTCTTTGATGAGTTGAGGGAAGGAGCCAAGTTCCCTAGAGCCATAATCTCTTGCATTGTGATAGAGGATCTCCTTATGCAATGCTTCACCCTTGGCCATATTCTTCACACAAGATCTTAGGCTTCTTACTTCCTCTTCAAGTGCTTTCACCCTATCATGGTTAGTCTTGGAAGAGGAGGCAACATTCTCATCATTTAGCAAGATCTTAGGTTCTTCAATCAAATCATCACAAGAAGTAGAAGCATTGGTCTTAGTGATGTCTCTAGCAATTTCTTGCCCACTAGAACAAATAGCCTCATAAGCAAGCTCAATTTCTTGATACTTCATCTCTAAGAACACATGATCTTTTTTAAGCATCTTTTGACTTGACTCAAGAGACTTGTTAAGCATGGTTATATCATCATGTTTGACGATTAGCTCATTGTGCTTATCAAGTAACTTGTTGTGGTCATCTCTACGTGACTTGTTAGACACTACCAAAGCTTCATACTCTTTGCTAAGGTCATTGTGTTTCACAAGAAACTCATTATTGGATAGCTTAAGCTTCTCATGGGTCTCTTCAAGAGCCTTGAGCTTACTCTTTTGTTTCTTGATCATGTCGGTGTATTGATCTAGAAGTCCCTTAAGAGCTTGAGGTGAAAGTTCATTATCACTATCCGAGGAGTCACTATCTTCACTATCGCTCACCTTGGAGTGTTTAGCTATGAAGCACATAGGTGGTGGAGGAAGAGGAGGTTCTTCATCATCCATGATCACAAGACCGACAAACTTCTTGTTCTTCTCATCTTCACTTGCGCTTGATTCACTTGAAGTTTCACCATCCGTGATCTACTCATTTGCCAAGAGAGAACGATGACCACCCTTCTTCTTGTTGTAGGGCTTGCTAGAAGACTTCTTCTTGTATGAGTCCTTCTTGGAGTGCTTGTCATCCTTCTCATTATCATCATCATTGTCGTTCTTCTTGCTTGAGCTTGCCACTCGCTTGTCGGGCTTGGGGCAATCATATGATAGATGATCATAGCTTTGGCAATTATAGCACTTCCTCTTGCCACCTTCACCACTTCTTCTTGATGAGCGAAACTTGTTCTTCTTAGGACCATAGTTGTAGCCTTTCTTGCCAATCTTGGAGAGCAATTTGGTAGTCTTCCTCATGAGGAAAGCAAGTTCACCATCATCTTCATCACTTGAGTCACTCTTGTCTTCACTTTCACTTGAAGAGGGAGGAGGCTTTGCTTTTGACTTTGACTTGGGCTTGGTCTTGTCACTAGCCTTGAGTGCAAGATCCTTCTTGGAGCTTGATGTGGAAGTAGATGATTCAATTTTACCCATCAAGAACATCTCATGAGACCGAATCTTGTTCACAACTTCGGTGATGGTGAGAGTTTCGAAGTCCTTCTCAAAGATGAGTGCCTTCACGATGTTGTACTTGGGCTTGGGAAGCGTTTGAAGAATTTTTCGAATAATTTCCTGCTCGAACACGTTAGCAACATCGAGAGCATTGATATTTTGAATAAGAACACCCATCCTAGAATACATTTCCTCTACACACTCATCATCCTTCATCTTAAACTCATTGAGCTCAACCTTAAGCAACTCATACTTCTCCTCACGGATTTTCTTGTTGCCTACATGGATTGTTTTGAGCTCCATCAGAACCTCATGAGCGGTATCCAAGCCAAACACCCTATCAAACAAATCCTCCATAAGAGTCTCAAAGATAAAGTTTCTAGCATGATAGTTCCACTTGACTTCACTTTCGGTGGGTTCATTTGGCATGGGATACATGGTAGTGGTCCATGCATCATGGTGTTGTGCTTGAAGAAAGCTAGCCATTCTATGTGTCCAAAAAGTGAACCGTTTCCCCGCCAACTTGGGAGGGCCATTTCCACTCCCTTTGCCCATCTCTCTAGGCGGTTAAGCCACCAAAAAGAGAGCCTAAGCTCTGATACCACTTGTAGGATTGATGGCCTATAGAAGGGGGGTTGAATATGGGCCTTCTTCAAATTTCTAGAACAAGAAGTAAATCTTAACCTATATCTCTAGTGTTGCCCATCTAAAAAGGTTTCTTCCTACCAAGTAAGCACACTAGCAACAAAGTTCCTTAGCAAGATTCACACTAACATGAAAAAGCACCCTAGTCAAGACATGCAACAAGCAAAGCCAACTAGAGAGAAACTAGAGCAAAAGAACTCAAGAGCTGAAAGTAAATGCGGAATTAAGTGCAAGAAGGTAGAATGAGTGGACAAGAGACAACCGAATTTTTTTCCGTGGTATCGAGAAGTTGACGCTTCTCCCTAATCCACGTTGGAGCACTCACAAAGAGTTTTGCTCCCCCTCAAGCCACTTAGACTTGAGTGCTTACTAAGAGTACCCGTTCTCCATCTCCGGAATGGTGGGTCTCAAACCATTTACACCAAGAACTTCCCGGGGCTCCCACAATCTCCAAGAGCTCACCAAGAACCCCCAATCACCGAGACCGTCTAGGAGCCGTCAAACTCCAAGAGTAACAAGCTCACACACTTTCACTTGACCAATGCACTCAGCTATGCCATTGAAAGCACCTTGAAACTCTTGATCATCAAGATAGAATCCCTTTTGACTAGGAAGATGAAATCCAAATGATCAAAGCACTAACTCTCCTTCTCTTTGGCTGCAGTAGTTCTTCAGAGTGGCAAAAGGCAGCTCAAGAGACGCAGGGGGTCCAATTTATAGGCCTAGCAAGGGTGGCTAGCCGTTGGAAAAGTCCTCTGAAAAGTAGTACCGTCGGATGAACCTACGGTTCCCCCTACGACAGCGTCGGTTCATCCGGTGTCTCTGTGTCTCGAAATATAGCCGTTGAACACAAACGCTGTACCACTTCATCCGACGCATGCACTGACAATGCGTCAGTTTATCCGGTGCTGAAGCAACTCTTCTCAGTGCATCTCTGTATGAAATAACCATAGGCGCCGGATGAACCGATGAGTGTCTTCATGAGCGTCGTTTCATCCAGTGCTGAAGCAAGTTCACTCGGTGCATCTTTGTATGATTTATATGCACACGCCGGATGAACCGATGCTTGGACCGTCGCTTCATCCGGTGCTAAAGGCTCTTGACTTGAATCATCACTGTTACCAAACCCTAGGTCACCGGATGAACCGATGCTGCAGCTGATACACCGTCGGTTCATCCGGCGGTGCTGTTTTCTTCTGAAACTTCCACATTGATCATCCGGTGCAACTAGAAATGATGCCGTCAGATCATCCGACAGGCCCTTTTTCATTTCAACCCATCCAATTCAATCGCCTTTGAGTTTTTTCTTCAAGTCTTTTGCTTCCAATGTGTTTCCATGAGTATCTTGAGCTGTTTAGTAACCAAGGAGCTTGATAGTGCATGAATATAGCATAGCATTTGGCATGGTCAAGCTACTAAAGTGTGAACCCCTCTTAATAGTACGGTCAAACACTACAAACTAGCAAATCCAAGTGTCCTTCATCTCCTTGTGACACTTGGAACTAAGAATGTCGTTAGCCTTGTAGTCTTTGTCCATTGATCATCCATAATTTCAAATTGAGGGGTCTCATTTCACTTATCACTTATGACAATAACCCAAGAATAAATCCTCTACAAAACAAAGGTTAGTCACAAGTATATGGTTATCATTTATCACCGAATCACACCCTTACCAAAGGTGCGGTGGGGCCTTGATGCTTACACACCGCTCGCCGTCGAGGCGTCGAGGAAAAGGGAGGGAGTCGTGCACCACCGCCTAGCAGGTCAGTCGTCGTCACCGGCCGAGGAAAAGCGACAAGCGACTCCCTCCCTTGGGCATCGGCTCCCGCGAAGTCGCGAAGTGTTCGCACTCAAAATTGGCAGGCCTGGGTGGACCGGTCAGATCGGTGACCCCAACCGGTCAGACCGGTGTGGCCAAGTTGCTCAAAGTGCAGATTGGACTTTACCATTGGATAGCTCCCGTCGAGTAGATCAAGATTCATATGTGCAACGTCCAATTCGGAGTCAGGATGAGAGAGATATGACTTTTGCAAGATCTGCACGTCAGGTGGACCGATCTGACCGGTGCCTCCTGTGTCTGAGTTAAATCAAAGAGTCCTGATAGATTAGGCTTGTAAAAGGATTTTCTTGCGGGACAAGACTTCCTCACCCTATAAATATAAAGGACCACAACCGATTGAGGGATCCAATCGATAAAAAACACATCTTTTATCTTTTTTACCTTTTCTCGTTGTCCGAAACTTTTCCAATCTATTACTTGATGTTCCTCCTTCGTCTTGTCGATGGAGGGCGTTCTAGGTGGCCTGCCGATCCTAGGACAACTCTGCGTGTGTTGCTCCAACGGGATTCTGTCCAGGTGATGTTCGGAGGTCTTTCGCCGGTTCAACCCGGCGACACCGGTTAGACCAGCGGCGTGAGAAGCGCTACAACGAGCTTCTCCGTACGCTGCGTGTTCGTGTGTTGGCCGTGAACTTGCGCCAACACGAAGTTATTTCTGTAGTAGTCTTTTGATCCCTAATTGATTAGTGGTGTGGTGGTGCCTTCTCCAGACTTCACGTAAGGACCTGCTAGTCCTTAACACAAAGTTATTATTTCTGTAGTACCCCTCCGTTTCAAAATACTTGTCATTCTGGATTTTCTAAATACATTTTCTTTATTATGTATGTGGACATAATAACTATTTAGGTGCATAACAAAGAGAATGTATTTAAAAAAGCCAGAGTGACAAGTATTTTGATACAGAGTGAAGAGTCTTTTGATCCCTAATTGATTATTAGTGGTGCGGTGGTGCCTTCTCCAGACTTCAGGTAAGGACCTGCTGTGTTCTATTCCTTTCCTTATTAGTTGTTACTCCTCGTTTGCAGACATCGACGAGTGCAAGCGTCCTGATCTGTATCCTTGCCATGGGAAATGCAAGAACAAGCCTGGAGACTACGACTGCACTTGCCCAGCTGGAATGAGAGGTGATGCTAAGGCAGGGACTTGCACGGACATTTTTCCTTTAGCAGCGAAGGTGTCATTAGGTAATGTAAATACCTACCAAACTATATATATATAATAATATGTTTCAACCTTTGTTTTCTTAAAAAAATATTAACAAGGTTTAATTCTCGCTAGTTCCACACAAGGTTTTGAGGTTGTCAAGGTGATGTGGGTGAATGGTTTGTTTGTGTGGAGTACTTCTATTATTTTGCTTAACTAATTGTTCTTGCGCAACCTACACGTCATGAAAATTGTGTTCGTGGTGGGCTCTGCAAATTAGGCTTTTTGTCATCGCTCCGCATTATTTTAGATGGAAGATCGCAGACTAAACATTATGGTGCTCGTGAAGAATGTCATGAAAATTAAAACTGTCAAGGTGTGGTTTTGTTTGCATGCATATGCATTGAAATGGATATTATTGGGGTAGTTTGGATATCATGTCATAAACAAAACAAAAGGCAAACATTCAGCGTTGGCCACATCAAGAAAATGTTTACGCGTCTGGCATGTGTTTTTAACTTAAGTGACTTGTTCGTGTTCCACGTCGTCATCACTACATCAGAAGTTTATCACACCTTTATAAAAAGTACCCGGATCCTTGTTGTCTAGTTTTATTGTTCTTTTTTTTGCGGGCAGTCTAGTTTTATTGTTCAATGTTGAATTTCAGAATTTACAAATACTTGATCCTTGTAAAATTGACTTGACCCCTTTTGGAATTGATAGGTCAGCTATCTACGTATAACCTTTTTTCATTCGCATGAAACCAACTCAAAGTCCTTCAAGATGTATTTAAGGATGTATTATTCTACACACAAAAAAAAACTAAAAGTAGTTTTCTCTCTTCTCTGTTATTTTTAAGGGAGATTAGGCACTCCAATATATATCTAACAAGTTGCTTCTACAGGTGCAATGGGTGGTGTTTTTTTCATGGCAGTTCTAGCATTCCTTATCCTTCTACATAGAGAGAAAATGAAAATGAGAGACTTTTTTGAAAATAATGGAGGTCCTACATTACAAAAAGCAAAGCATATAAAGATATACAAAAAGGAGGAGCTCAAGAGCATCCTAAAGCCTAGCAATTTTGTTGGGAAAGGTGCTTTCGGTGAAGTTTACAAAGGCCTTCTTGATAGTGAACTAGTTGCAGTTAAGAAGCCAATCATAAGTGACAATATGGCACACAATGAACAATTTGCAAATGAAGTCATCATCCAATCTCAAGTCAGTCACAAGAATATTGTTAGGCTCAAAGGTTGCTGCCTAGAAGTTGATGTCCCGATGCTGGTCTACGAGTTTCTCACCAATGGTAGCCTCCATGACGTTCTCCATGGCGACAATAAGATGCCTCTCAACTGGGATATACGTTTAAGTATTGCTGCAGAAGCAGCGGATGGTTTAGCTTATATGCATTCTAAACTAGATAACAAAATCCTACACGGTGACGTTAAACCGGCCAATATACTATTGGATGGTGACTTTGCTCCAAAGATATCTGACTTTGGCATATCAAGGTTGATTGTGAGAGATAAACAACACACTGGATGGATCATTGGTGACATGAGTTACATGGATCCGGTATATCTTCAAAGAGGCCTCCTCACTGAGAGAAGTGATGTGTATAGTTTTGGAGTTTTGCTCTTGGAACTCATTAGTAGAAAAAAGGCCGTACATGGAGACAATAATAACTTAGTGAGTGATTTTCTTGAAGCTTATGACAAGGATAAAAAAGCAACTGAGGCTCGTAACAAGGATAAGGAAGCAACTGAAACTTGTAACGACGATAAGAGATCGATTGAGGAGTTATTTGACAAGGAAATCGCAACTGAAAGCATTATGGATGATCTGTTTACGGTTGCAGATATTGCTGTTGAATGTCTGAACCTTGATGTGGATAAAAGGCCACTTATGACCTCTGTTTCTGAACGTCTTCTGACAATCAGAAATCATGTAGCCAACAGAATGGCAACACATGTGCCTAAAAGTTGACGCATGTTTAAAATAAAGAAACCGAGCATATGTATATCGAATGAGGTAAGCGTCTACCGGTAACTACCACCAGTGTGGTTGTGTGTTTTGGTGCAGAATATATTTCTGACACCCCCTTCTTTAGTTGCTAGAAGTATCTCAAATTTGTTGCAAATAGTTGTGTTCTATTGTATGCAAAAAATGTCCTCTGATATTGCCCATAAAAGACTGCAGTGCCTTGTACTTGGGAACAAATGTACATCTTTCCAATCATTAGGTGTTACTAGAAAGACTGCCGCGACATGACCTGTAGCCTAGTGATTGTAGGAAAGCTGAGGATATTTGTGCAGGATAGGTTGTTGATTAGTTTCCTAAAAATTTAGGGTATTTTTAGTTTAAATGCAGGGACCGTGGATTCATTGTGACAGACCTAGGGGACTTTTCTGCAAAATTTCAGACTGTGGGTAGATTTGCAAAAAGTTTAGGGTCTTTTCTGTAAAAGTCTATGGACCGTGCGTTAAGTTCCGTAAAGCTCATGTTTGTGGGAGATGCATGGTTCGCGGGTTGATTATAATAGAATTACCCGAGAGCAGTGGCGAATTTAGGATTTTAGCATAGGGGGTATGCCACTCGAAAAAAATTCATATGCAATTCAGTAAATCCATTTTACCAATTCAGTACTACTAAGTAACATAGCTCGGCTTCAGGTAATCAGTCGTGCAGCAGTAGTACATTCTTATGTTTTCTTTAAAATTACGTGTATATACTTGCATTGGTCGGAATTGCAGGGTATGCCGGTGCATACCTGGCATACCCCCTACCTCCGCCACTGCCTGAGAGGTAGTTCGATCAAGAGAGATGTCACCAAATTGCCTGAGATGTGGCTTAAATAAATGGTAGTTATATAAAGCTTGAGAGGACTTCATTAAATTATGGGAGCAGTGGTTGGACCACTATTTATTTTTGACAAAGTTTGAGGGATATTCTGTAAAATTAGCAGCCATCTTGGTGTTTCTACAAAGCTCGAGGGGGGTTTCATAAAGCTACCTGAGAGATGCCTGTAATTAAACTATATTTCTGCAAAGTTGGGGGTTGGTGTTCCGTAAAAAAAATGTGTGTGAGATGGACTATATATTAATTTCGGTAAAGTTTGAGGGGGATTTTGTAAATTAGGAATCCTCTTGGTATTCCTTCAAAGCTTGAGGTGATTTCCATAAAAGTGCCTGAGAGGTGCCTTGAGCAAATGCCTGCAAAGTTCGAGGGTGTCTTTGTAAATTACTCGAGTGTGGGCTGGACTACCTATTAATTTTGTTAATGTGCGAAGACTTTTTTGTAAAACTGCCGAGCCTCATGGATGATCCGAATCATCCACGCGCGATCAGACGGCTCTCCTTTTCTGGCCGATGGCTCAATGGTGTGGCAAAAATTGCCCTGCGAGGATTTTGTTTGTAAAACTGCCGAGCCTCATGGATGATCCGAACCATCCATACGTGATCCGACAGCTCTCCTTTTCTGGCTCATGTGTCTCAATGGTGTGGCAAAAATTACCCTGTTTTAAGTCTTGTAAAGATAGGTATGGTGATAGTTAATAGATGATACCTAAAGTTTCTTGTACTACTTCCGTCCTGAAATATATGACTATCCAGGTGCATAGCTTCCTGCCTGATGTGAGCTAACTCGATATATGTATGTTTATATCTTCTCTAGCAATCCTTGTTTCCCATGGTATCAAGCTTTTCGTGGACTTGGTGGTTCAAGCACGGGTAGAAAAAAGCACGGGTAGTGGCGCGGTGGTCATGGAGAGTGTAGGTGCCCCGTGCCCATGTCCCTCATGGGACGGTGCCGGGTGCCGCGCTGGGTCCTTGGAAAGATATACATAAAAGAAAATAAAGAGATGGTTGAAAGTACATCAAAGATATGGTAGGGATACGAGGTAAGCCACCACATCCATCTCATACCCATAGCCCCACACACGCTCGCGGTCCCCTCGCCACTGTTGGAGGGCGCCACCGGAAGCCTGTGTAGTGCCAAAGAAGGTGGAGGTTGAAGTATGTCTTGCTTACAACTTAGTATCCTACCTAAGTTTTGAGTTTGTTGGCTTGCATAATCAAACCTTAGCTTGAAACTTGTGGGTAGCACAAAGCGTGATCCATGCCTAGGTTGTTGTGAGATATGATGTGGTAGAATAGAGTTGCTATGACCTTGTACCAAGTGACGCTTGATTTCTTGAGATTTCTTTTTGAAAATTTAAAAAAATAATGAGTTCCTCAATGATGATCATTTCCTATCCAAGGCTATATGTAGATTCTAGCGCTTGTTAGCATCCACATATGCTACTTGTTCTCTCATTGAGCTTTGTCAAATTGTTGCGACTCTTAGTAAGAAACTCGTCATGCTCCTATGATCAAGATCACATACACGATCATGTTGAACTTCTACACTGGAAGTCAGCATTCATTATTCCATCCATCTTTGCATTCCTCCACTAAATAAAGCTCTGCGCAATGTATTGACTCATCCCTCTCCGAATATCTCCAAAGAGACAAGGGCTATGCTAAAAAAAGAGAAAGAAAAAGACAACATGCTCAAAAGCATGGTAAAAGAAAGAAAAAGAAAAGAGAGCTAGCCCAAGTCTCCGAAATTTCAAAAGGAGAAAGAGATTGAATTGTGCAAAAGAAGTTCCACCATATAGATGGTAATAACTAGTACCTACTCTGGGGCTAGTGTCCACCTTACCACCATTCCCATCTCATATAAAGTATGGCAATATCTAGCACCCATTCCGGACTTAGTATACACCTTGCCATACTCCTCATCATCATATACACACATGCACATCTTGATCAGGTTGTATGACTTGTTTGTTCTAAGGATCTGATTTTGGACTTAGCAACATATGAGAGACAAGTACATCACATATCTTCCCTACCTATAGATCCACATATAAGCCTATTAGGGGTAGGTGGTGAAGAAAGGCAATTCAATGCCTTGGTGATGAACCATACACATTGCGCGAACCGAGAGTATCATTTGAGGAACTCTAATTTTCTTTTTGAAAACTTGCAAAACCTCCGGATTGACAGCTGATCAAGGTATGAGTGATTGGTATTCTCTATATTACCATTCTGTCTCTCAATTGCTCAAGGCAGGTGAAGCTACATGCCCCACATCGATCAGGCGAATGGTAAGATCATTGCCAACTTGTTCAACTCTTGGTAGAGTACTTTGATGTATGTTTGCCATAAGTTAAGAATACAACATTTTAGCAACTCCTAATCAACCAACCTAAGTCTCTAATGTCTTGCTTCGAGACGAGCAAGAGGTTAGCTTGGGGGAGTTTGTTGACGGATGTTAAGTACCACTTTCAGCTGTCAATATTCTCACAAAAATGGAAGCAAATGCACTTCTTGCATGCATTTAGTTAAGAATAATGTAGTTCCACTTGTCTTTGGAGATTATTTGATTGTAGGTGAAATAAGCATAAAAAAGAGTGGAAGCCCACCTTCTATGAAGTGATCCACGCCATCTTAGCTGAGGAGATGGCTGCCACATGGATCTTAGGTGGCAAACATGTCACTGATCCAAGGGAGGCACTCGTCGACGAATCATTGAGCGACACGTGAACATCACATGGATCCATGGGCCCACCAGGGACCCAAACTGCCTCCAAACTCGCCATGCACCTGGGAGAGATCATGGGCCCCACATGTCAGCCACCTAGAGAAAACACAACTCAACACATGGACCCCAGGATCCGGTCAATCCTAGGATCGGCGGAACCGACCTTGTGTCGGTTCATCCAGGCCTTCCACGTGTTGGTTGCTCATTGGTCCCTTGCTGCATCCCGGCGTGTTTTGGAGACATTTCGTGCCCGAGGGGCTCCATTTCTCACACCCACACTTGACTCTCCTCTGTCACTTTTAGTTTCCAAGACTAGGGGGTAGGCTATAGTAGCTCTTATTCAGGTTCCAAGTCTACTTTGGGATCTAGGTATGAGTTCTCTTGTATCTTTATTTCTCTGTTTGATCTACTTCAATTATTGATCTATTTCATATAAAGTTAGGGTAGTACATATGATCGATATGTTCTTGAGTTCTTCGTTTGTTCATCATTTAGAGTCTCGTGTTCATCAAGAACACTATCTTTTGATCCACTTGACGAGTGATTTACTCATGTCTTTCGTGTTTGTTCATAAGTTAGAGGCTCGTGTTCTTCGCGAACATGACCCTTTGATCTTGTTGATGAGAAATAGAAAGGACTGTACTCGTTTGTATGACTAGCTTATGTTTGATCTAGTTAGATTACACTGTCGTGTTGCATGATGTTTGTGTTTAAACCCTGGTACTTGGTCTAAGTTGACCAGTTATCTGGTGGCTTTGCCCTGGGTCACAATAGCCCGGGCTGGGTGAAGTCCAGCAGCAACGCAGACATGGTGCCTGGGTTGCACGGTTGCGTTTGTTATGAGCTTGCCCCCCATATATATAGAGGTAGGCCATGGTAGTGATAGTCGTGGGACCCTTTGTACTCCTCCGCGCTAGGGTATTGTTGTAGGAGTTCGAAAAATGTGTGGTTCCGCTCGTATGCCAAGCATCACGGAATCCTCTTCCCGTTTGTACCTGGGTGCTAGACCTGCGATCATGCAATGCATTGTGTATCTTTATTTATCAGCTAACTCTTGTATGTTTAGTACCATAGAACCTAGAGCTAACTCCGTAAAGTCCCCCCTACGCCGTAGTGCTCTTTAGTACGAGATGAATCAATGTGTGTGTCACACTACCCTTATCCATATCATTTATCTTACCCTGCATTTGAAATGTTGTTTCCCTTCCTATCTCATGGTTTACATTCAATGCAATAGCATAAGTCTTGATATCCGCCATTGCCTTCCACAGATACAATACCCTTGGAATACTCTCTTCCCTGGGGAAATGCTACAATGGTATATATATCTGTGCGCTTGTGGATTCGTTCATGATCGTTAGGATTACCACTGTCGTTCTTGATGCTCGCTCTAACTCGATGTCGTTAGTAGTGATGTTAAGAAATGTCAACACTTGTCACATGCATCACAATTTATTTGTATCACACTAATGCACATGTCTGCAAAAATTTAGGGGGAGCTCTTTCTAAATATGTGCAAAGGCATTTGAGGCCTCTCTTGTTGGTAATGCACAAATTTAGGGGGAGGTTCTCTCTCAATTGTTGGATACACATCTCTCTTTTTTATTAAACCAAATTGTGTTGTCATCAATTAGCAAAAAGGGGGAGATTGAAAGTGCATCTAGGCCCCTAATTGTTTTGGTGATAGTGCCAATCACAATTTGGGGGATTTAACTTGTTTAAATGAGATGTGTGCAGACACAAATTGAAAAGAAGTATTATTTGTGCAAAGGAAGACCCCTAATTTTCACATATGGTGTTTAAGCTCAAAGGACGATTTTATTTAAACATTTTCGGTTTGAATTTGAGTAATAGGAAACACTGTACTATAAAGAGAGACGTGATCGATGAGTCAAGTGTGTCATGGTTCTAATATTGAGAACTATCTACCCATGAGAGACACATGTTTCACACACAAACACACAAAAATCTAACTCTCTGGGAGGCCAGATGATCTGGCCCTAGCTCTAGATCATCCGGCAGGGCTAGATGATTGTTGATGGCTCAAAAGCGCGTCAAGTTCGAACCGAGCGCATGGATCATTGTAGCTCTTCCCTTAGATTATTCCCCCAAGGTTTATCAATCCGTGGATCAGAAGCGAACCGACTAAGGTTTACCATCTAATCTATCGAACCTAACCTAACTTGAAGCATAGATTGCATAAGGAGATTAACATACAAACATTGATGGATGTATGGATCACATTCGGTAGCCATAAGGTAACACAACCCAAGGTACACAAGCCCACCGTCTTCTAGTTGCAACTCCGGCCAAAGTGATAAACTAATCTAGTACTCATACCATGATAAAGAGATAACCCTAGTACTTTCCCGTGAATGCCATTGCAAGGTGCGTGTAGACTACATGTCTAAGGTTTGCCAAAGCTTTACCTAGTGACACGATACTCGTCATAAATCAAACTCAACATTACACGTTCGTTCGGCCTTTTCCCTCCCGCATGTTGTCACCACACGAGGGTAATCAACCACCGACTTCCCGTGCACTACTACGATGTATCCGCAAGACATAGACTAGCCATCATGATTAGACCTATTCCTACTAAGAACATATGCTAGCTACACATATGAAGGAGAAAACATGCATCGAAGTAGATCAAAAGTAAAGACTAGATTAGATTGATATCACCGTCAAAAGTACATGTGCCTTGATGAATCCAAGGCATGAATCCAGAACTCCACCATGGATTCACCATGTAGGGCCAACCATGGTGGCTAGGGTCTAGCCTAAGCCATCTCCTAGGCAACGTCGAGGACTTGCGGCGGCGGCGGCTTCCTTCGGCGTGTGTCCCTCAATTCGGTGACTCTCTGATGAATGGATCTGAATGGTCACACCTTCTTGGGCACCTAGGGGTTGTATTTATACCCTTAGAGAGCCTTTGGGTGTGCTTCACCTTGCCTTGCACGAGATCTTGCTTGGAAGTTAAGCAAACTTTGGTTTTCATAAAATCAGCCTCGCCCAGATTTTCTTGTTACGCAACCCTTTCTTGCTGACGTCATATCTCCCACATCCGGTCTTCAAATAATGCAAATTCGGTGTCCAGATTGTGTGGCACGAATTTATCTCAAACTTTGGTATTCATTGATTTCCTTGGAAACGAAGATAAGATCCGCAAAACGGCCCCGGAAGATAATCTGTCTGATTTCGGACTTGTCTACGCAGCAGGCATCTCGGGGTCATATCTCTTAGCTCCTTGATCCAAAACAAGCTTTCCATATGTTCAGATCGAAGCTCTCAACAACACTATGTGAAAAACTCACATTGGTAACAGGCATAGATGGCCTTTAGTAACATGCAAACCGCCTGTTACCGATCAAGTGTTACAAATGAGCCAACAAAGGTAACAGGCAGATGCCTGTTACTGATAATATGTATTTGTAACGGGCATCTAACAAAGACAGTTACCGCAACTAGTTACCAGTCACCTAAAATGGTTGTTTCTCTGGGCGCACAGGGGCCTTTGGTAACGGGCACAGACGCCGAGCCCATTACTGATAACACATATTTGTAACGGATGTCTAACAAAGTCTGTTACCACAACTAGTTACCAGTCACTTGAAATGACTATTTCTCTAGGCCCACAGGGGCCTTTGGCAACGAGCATAGACACCGAGCCTGTTACCTGAACTCAACATCAGAGACGCGGAAAATACTTCCATAACGCGTCTCCTTTGTCTCCACTAAAGGAGACGTGTCTTGTGTACGCACGTCTTCTCTGTCTCGACGAAAGGAGATGCCTGCCTGGTATGCGCATCTCCTTTGTCTCGACGAAAGGCGACACTTCTTGTTAATGTCTGTCTCATTTGTCTCGACGAAAGGACATGCTTCTTGTTAACGCGCATCTCCTTTGTCTCGACAAAAGGAGACGCGTATTGGCTACACGCGTCTCCACTGTCTCAACTAAAGGATACTCGTGCTGTGAACCCGCGTCTGCTCTGTCTTGACGAAAGGAGACGCGTGTACACAAGACGCGTCTCCTATGATCCTCGTATGTGCTCATTTCATATGCACCTAATTAAATTAGGTCCAGCATCCAAATTCACAAAAATCCACAAAATGAACATGCATCATCTGACAAAATTCAGCATCATCATCTCACAAGTAAAGAAGCATCACTGTCTTGACAAGAATATCACAGCCATAGTTCATTGGCTTAACAACAATATCACAAAATTCACAGGACAAGGAGGAATGCGGAAATTTCCTAATAAGGGGCGGTAGTGGCTACAATCTGTGAGAATAAAGTATCATCAATGTGAAATTTTTCTTTGGGTCTGATCACCTGGTCCATGAGGAATGTGGCAGTTCTATCACGTATGTAGACCAGCGTGTCTTTGTGGAGAGGGTCATCCGGTAGGCCAAATTTTTGAATATAACAATGCAATAGTCAGCACACATAGGTGGTTACCAAACATGTGCAATGCTAATAAGCAAGAACTGTGCTTAGTTGCAGGTGTTACAAATGCAGATCCGAAGAAAGTACCTGACGTTCCCTCGATTTATATTTTACTTTTCATGTGACAGGCACAATAGAAGCTGCAGAGTTTGGTACCAACAGGTTGTTGGTGGCACTACGATAAATGTACAAAGAAAAACAGTGGTGAGAAGAAATAAACTCAAGCTTTAGTACTAACTTCCACAGGTACGAAATAAGTAATACGTACCTTAACTCCTTGACATGTCGCAAGGTGCGGCATGGCAACTTCTTGTCGACGCATTAACTATCCCAAGCTCTACAACAAAACATGCAACAATGGTTATGGCACTATTAATAAACTCTGCAGAGTTTGTTGAGGAAATTTGCAGGTTAAGAAAGAAAGAACTTACTCATCAATTGCATCTATCAAAAGGGAAATATCAGTTCCTAGGCTCTTCCATGAATCAAGATACAAGTCCCTGTTCTGCTGCGGAAGGATCGCCACTGCAATCCAGTGCCCCACAGTGTTATAAGAGGAAATGATGAATCTCTTTTTAGCATATAGTTGGTAGGCACGCTTCATATAGGACACACAAAAAGAATAACTAGCACTTAATAACATTGTCTTGCTAAAGCAGTCAGGATCAAGGAAGGGAACTTCATCTTTCTTCTTCTCAACTTCTACAACCATATTCCTAATATTAAGAAAAAACATAGTGTAAGAAGGCAAAATACATGGTAAAGATGAACTGCGGCAAAAAGCACATTTCGATAGAGAATGATTAGTGAGAAGCAGATTACATTTTCAAGCAACTTACAGGATGAAGCAGCGGAGAAGTGACACATCTAAAGCATCTAGCTTGAAGAGATCGTACAAGTCATTGATGCCCACACTGAACTGCTCGAATTTATACTTCGGCTTATCTTCTCTCATAGGCCACCAGCCGGGCCATACCACACCCATAATCGGAGACTGATCTTCTAACTTACAATGTTCCATGTAGTATTTGTGGAGATCTTTGGTAGCAGGAACATCATCCTTGAGTTCAGCAGCATTGAGAATGTTTCTTCCAAATTTGTAATTTGGATTAATGTCAGTCCAAGGATTGGCCGCCTGCTCTTAGCATTTCGCTCAGATGGTTTTCTGGTTGGCTTCTGAGAGCTTTTATTTTCAGCAAGTTCCTTTTCCTGCTGCTTTGAGATGGCTGAAGAAGGTTTCTCAAGGGCTTTCTTGCCTGGTGTAATAATTATGTAGATCTGTGTGGATCTATGGACAAGTTATCTTTATCTATATATGTGGATAATTTATCTCTCTTATGATGTCTGTTTTGTCTCAAAAGATATGTGTTGATTATGCCTGTATGTCTCAGCCAAATGTGCTTTGCACATAACAAAATTTGATTGCAGATTAAAGGGAGAAATGTGAAATGTTTTTCATTCCAATAGAACTGGGCCCCACTGTTCATTGGAGACGCAGGATGGTTAATCCGCGTCTCCTTTGCCCCTCCAAACCGACGAGGAGGAGCCGGCCCCATGCGCCACCCTCGTGCATTGGAGACGCGGTTTGGCTAATCTGCGTCTCCTTTGTTCCCAATGTTTGACCAAAGCCACCCCTGCCACTCTGTCATTCTTCCTTCCTTCTCAAACCTTCTGCCTTCCTCGTCTCTGTCGCTTTCTCTCCCCTTCTCCTTCCTCGTCTCCATCACAGAGATGGCCGACGGGCGGCGGTAAGTAGTCGTACTTCCGCGACTCAAGAGGGAGTTTCTGCAGCGAGGAGGAGAAGGCCCCACCCCCGCCAAGAGAGTGAGGTTCAGCGGTGAAGAGGAGTCGCCCCTGCGTGCTGCCCCCATGAGGCTTCCTCGACACTCCAAGGGAGAAGCTGGATCTTTGTCGGACGTGGGAGGAGGCCGTACATGTGCACAAGCGCCAAGCGGGTGCACTCCGGCGACGCCCGGCAGGCAGAGGCCGAGCCTTCCTCAGGCCGGAGGAAGAAGCCGTGCACGTGCGGCAAGGGGGTAGATCAGGCCGAAGACGTCAGGGTTGTACACCTCGAGTCCAGTGAGGACGACTACCCCGACGCCGGTGAAGACTCCGGCCACCCCCCTCCTGTCGACGAGGCGGACGATTCTGAAAACCACGAGGCAAGTTAGAGTTTGGTAGTTTCTGTTTTGTTCGGGGTATCGAGTAGAAATTTTGTTAACTACAGAGGCTATAGGTTTATGCTTGAAGTTAGGTTTATGCTTGAAATTGAATTCCTGGTACTCATCATATGCTGCTCACAAAAATGTTGAACTCATTCTATATATCGCTTCAATTTCTAAATCTTCATGCTCAGTGACTTTTATTAACTGAACATCCAGTGCCTTCACTAATCAATGGTTCCAATGCATCAATTTTCGTTTGTTTTAGGAAGTTGTTGTACCACCACATGACATTGTCAAGATCTAGACAGAAATCGACAAGCACAAGAAAACTCTTTCACTACACCTGGATATTTCTAAACAACCTGGAAAGAAGGATGGATGGCATTGGTAAAGAGAAGCAGGCAAGTTCTGAACCCAGTTACAGCTAAACAACTTTCTTGTTTGACCAGTTACAACTTTCATGATATTAAACTTGGCAATCTAATAATGAAACTTGCATCAATTTGCCTTTGTTTTAGAAATGTGTTGTTACTCAGGAGGATCTTGACTGCATCTGGAAAGTACTCGACAAGTGTTGATGGCTGTTAAGTGCTACTTTTACACCGTCAATACCTGCATAAAATAATTGTAAAAGGATCATCAACACTAGAATAGGGCTTAAACTAATCATTTACACAAGTGTTGGTGATTATGCAAATATAGGTGATTAGCACTAAAAAGAGGAGTAAAAGCACAAGTCTTTGATCCAAGTACTTCAAGCTCAGCCAATGAGGGGATGCCACCTAGGATTCCCCTGGATCACTGACGTCATTAATCCAAGAGAGGCAAGCCCGACGAATCACGTATCGCCACGTGGACATCACATGGATTCAAGGGCCCACTTATCCCCCAAAACCGTAGGGAAAATTGGCATGCACAGGGTAGTGACCTCAGGGCCCACTTGTCAGCCACCTGGAGAAAACACAGGGCGACACGTGGCCCCGAGGGTTCGGTCGAACCCTAGATCGGCCGAACCGACTTTGGTTCGGCTGATCTCGGCCCTCCATGTGTCAGCTCCTGATTGGTCCCCTGCTGCTATCCCGGGCGTTTTGGAGCACTTGGAGCCCCGAAGCAAGCCACCTCCTTGCCTATAAATAGAAGGGGAGCGGCTCACTTTTGGGACACACACTTCTCCTCCTCCTCTTCATTTTGGCCTTGGAGCCTCTCTCTTTAGGAGAGGAGAGCTCTTTGAATAGGATTAGTGCTAGGAAGTGAGGTGGGAGGCTTGGGGCCATGTCATGTTCATGACATTTTCCTCAAGAACGATCCTCAGCGGTGCCTTTGTTCTTCAACTAGACTAAAGTGAGTATTTCGACATTTTCTATTTAGACTAAAGTCGTATGCATGCTTAGTTACTTTGTTCTTGTGTTCTTCCTTTGTTTTTGGTTTAGAGGCTTGTGTTCTTCGAACACAACCCTTTCGATCTAGTAGACTTAGATCATAAGTTTGCATCTAGTTTGCCAGCTTGTCTATTAGAGTAAAGTTGATGCTCCTGCATATCTCTAGTTAGATCAAGTGCATTCGTGATCTTGCATAAGTGATAGAGTATACCTTGAGCTAGTGCCAGTATCTCCCTCGTGGATTCGTAGTTCCGTATTTATACAGAGTGCTATAGTCGGGCTATCAAGCCGTCAGAAGGTGTCCGACTATAGTAGTAGTCAGTGGTGTAGACGTGGTGTCTGGACCATAGGTTATCCTACGAATACCAAGTACATTCGCGTAACGATAGAGGTCGGCCGCATGGCGACAGCCTGTTGGACCCTTTGGAACCCTCCGCGCCTGTGTACCGGTAGGGCCCTGTTGCCAGAATATATTGCCTAGGCTTAAACAGCTAGGGTGGGTTGGCGCCCAAGGCGAGTGTTATACCTGAGAGACCGTGCTAGACTCTGCGCTCGGTCAAGGCAGATCCTTTCTACCTATCCTATCAATCAGTGTTGTGTCCTTGGACCATCTATACTAGAGAAGAAGATAGTGCACATCATTCCTTGGATTCGATACCCTTGGAATACTCTCCTTCCGAGGTGAAGTGCTACAACGGTATTTCCGTGCGCTTGCGGATTCGTTCGTACCCGTCGGTATACCTAGTCACTCTTATACGCTCCCTCTAGGTGCGCAACTAGTGGTGACATTAAGAAACACCAACAAGCATTTCTGGCGCTGTTGCCGGGGAACGGTTGCTGTATCTATCTTCGAACCTAGTGGTCCTCGTAGTTACCTTTTTCGTTTGCTTGAATTCTACCTTTACCCCTGTTACCCTTTGAGATGCCTTCCTGTCAAAGCCTCTCTACCCCTAGGGGCGAGTTCATCTTAGAGCAACCATCAACTTCTTCATCTTGCTGCGAACTCGGTCCTGGCTTTATAGCCATGGTTCGAAATCGACCCTTCTCTGGAGCGATTAGTGATAATCCTCATGTTCATGTGGAGGAGTTCGAAGGACTGTGTTCAGGCCTACTTGTGTTGGGCATGACACAAGAAACTTGGAGGTGGAAATTGTTCCCTTTCTCTCTTGTAGATAGGACGGAACAATGGTACACTCTCACGGTGGGTAGTGTGAACAGTTGGGAAGAGCTACGAGATAACTTTTGTTACTCGTTCTCCCATCCGGAACATATAAACCCCCTACTGTTTGACCTCTTCGACTTTGAGCAATTGGTGATGGAGTCTATAGGTGCAGCCTGGGCTAGGTTCTCAAATCTCTTGACATCTAGCTCAGACTTGTCTATATCCGACGATATTTCAACAAACATCTTTTACACGCATATAGACTTGGAATCTGCACAAGAGCTCGATCTCGTAGCTGGAGGATCGTTCGAAACCCAAACTCTAGATGAAAAAAGAGAGATCCTAGAATTCTTCTTAGAAACCTCTTCTTCCCATGACTTTTATGACGAATCCTACCAAACATCCGAGTCGAGCTATGAGAGTCTCTCAACAGCCGAATCTGAGCTTTCATTCTCCGAATCCCTTGATTCCTCTGTTGAATCCTCTCTTGAATCACGAACACCGAAGGAAGAAGAAATTCAACCTTCAGAGTTCTTTTCCCGATTTGAGGATGATCCTTCTAGAACCATCAGCAATACCTCAGATCACTCTTGGCACAAGAAGCCTACGACATCGCTGGACCTTTATGAGGTCCTCGATGAAGTTTGTAATCATGGGACGATAGTGGATTGGTCACCTCAGAAGCGTACATCCGAAGCAATTCGGGTTGGCTCGACTTCCACGATCATCCATTGTTCCATGAGAGGAAACACCGTAGATGCTGTCCATGACCCTAATGCTGGAGCTTGCATCATACTAGAGGCCCTTTTGGATACTCTGGTGGGTGACATGCCCCTGATCCCGACTGATGGACTTTTCCATAGTCCCAGGTGGCGCTGCCTTTTTCCATGTCGAGGGATTGCTAGGGACGTGCCAATCACTATTGATGACATAGAAGTGCGATTAGATTTCCACATCTATGACATCATGGATTTTGATCTTCTCCTAGGTTTCCCCTTAGAAAAACTTCTTGCTAAATCTCAAGGAAACCCAGAAGAAGAAGAGCTTAGGGAAATCATTTCTGTCCATGCTGGATCATCTAGACATCCTTTGACAGAACCTTTCCCTAGACCTACGGTATCTCCTTTGCCCCCTAATCCTCCTGACGAAGCATATCCTGAGGAGGCCATGAGGGAGGAATGGTCAGAGGGAGTGACACGATTTTCCGAAGCAATTTGGAATAGTTCACCTTCTGTGGTTGTCCCTTGCTCTATTAGAGGCATTGCCATAGAGGCCCATTGTAACCCCATCATGGAGGTTAACATTTTGCCATGGCACTTAGCGGAAACTCTTTTGTGCAGAGTCCCGCTAGCACCATCCGACATGCTCCTCAAGACTTGTCCCTTTGGACACATTCTTGAATATCGGGGGATTGCAAGTGCCATGCCGCTTATCATAGACGGGATCGAGGCTAGCTTAGACTTCCACATCTTCGATGTCCTTGATCTCGATCTTCTCCTAGGCTCCCCTTTAGAGCAGCTCTTTGATACATCTTTAGGGAGCCTAGATGGTAAGCTTAGGGGATTCGCTCCTGCCACTGCTACCCCTTGTCTGGGACATCCTATGGCGAAGCCTCTTCCCCAGCAAAACCCGCTCGAGAAGAAGACACATATATCTCCGTCCGCGTCGTCCGAGTCTGTTCTCATTAAGGTCGTAGAATGTTCTACCCCTCATGAGGATGACTCGAGAGACTCTCTTCACCTTTGTGAAGGCGAACGGTCATCACCACTCTCGACCAGTTTCAGCCTCTTCCCGTTGGCCCGTATCATGTTGCTTTCGATCATGATCGAGAGTCAACATTGAGCTTCCACGATGACTCTCTTGAGATGGAGAATTCATGGGCCATGGAACCTTTCGAGGCACTAACTCTGGAGTCCGGAGGAAAGGATTCCACGCACGAGTATGATAGTTTCATTCTTGACTCACCATACAGACCATGCTCGCATCATGTCCCTCTAGAGTCAGACATGCTTAGTGCATTGAGCACACATGAGGGCTGCAATCACCTTATGGTCCTCTTTTGTAGAAAGTTCAGAAGGTTGGTTGTAGATGTATATGTCTATCATAAGCATATCAGATTTCGTGTGTGCACTGTGGCACTAACCTTGCAGCTGAAGCTTCACTGATACATCAAGGATTGGTGGTGAGACGGGAATGACACCACCAACAATAGCTGTAAGATGAAGTTCCTATGGCCGAGCTTATGACCTTAAATAAACAAAGCACTCCCAGGAGATAGCCTGGATTAGGTTAGATTTTATTTCCCTTCTCGAATAAAAGCAAGAACATATTTTTTAGGATAAGTTGTCCTTCGGGTATTTTTAGTCACTAACCTTTCAGGTGGAGACTGAAAAGAAGAATGGACAAGTGATGCCTACAAACATGTGAGCTGCATCAAATGCAACACCTGAGGTAAGCTCTGGTGAGGAAACATTTACAAAAGGAAGCTTGATCTCCACACACTTGAGTTTTGTTGCCTAGCAATGCAAACTTCAAGTGTGGGGGAGGTATGTGAGCATCTTGAGTAAAGTTCCTCCTCTACCAAATCTTATCCTGGTGTGGCAATGATGTTAGCTCTTGCATCTTGCCCACTAGCTAGGTAAGTTCTGCTTTTGACATTAAACAAAGCCCTTCCGGGAGGTTGCCCGAGGTTCACCGTCTTATGCTCATGCTTATGTGCCTTATTGATGATAGCTTGATCATGCTTTCATACTTCCTTTATCTTTGCTCATATGCTCTGGTCTGAATGTTATTGTTCCAGATGTACATTCATGGGCTGTTTTAGATTAAGCATGGTGCTTAGGTTAAAACTGTCTTCTTCAGTCAAAACAAGACATGGTGTCAGGTTTTGATTGATGAATTTTTGAGTTATATCTTCATGGTTCTTGGTTGCATGCATGCTGACTAACCCCTACAGAAAATTGTCAAATTTGAATGGGTAAGTCATTGAGCTAAATTCAAATGGGAAGGTAAGATGAGGTGTCAGATTCATGTTGCACATCATGCAAAGGTGGTACATATGACCTCTCAAAGGTCCAAGGTAAGTATATTCCCCTTTGTGTATAATGTGTAACCTTGGTCTAACCCCTTCGAGCAAATGACATGGTGGCAATAAAATAAAACAAAAACAACAAAAATATTTGAATTTGAATAAAGGCTCTATGGTTCTCGAACCAGTAGAGTCCATCCTTTGTTTTCATTTGTCGTTTGAAGAACAGCACCAGATTCAACCACCAGTGTGGGGGAGTTCTCTCAAGCTCATCATCGACATATCCACTCGAGAACTCCCACACAGGCGCTGCACAACATCAACTACGCCTTCATGACAAGAGCAAGGTAAACTAGAGTGAGTCGGCTGCCTTATGGTCAGCCGAATCACCACTAGTCTCCCTTGATCTCTTATCCTTCATAAGCGATGGTATGTGCACCCTCTATCTCACTCTATCCTTATACATGAGTTTGTTTGAATTTCAGTTCATATCATTTGAAATCAAACTCAGCAATTCGTGCTATGCTTGCTCTACATGGTTCCTGTGGTTGGCTTGCATATGTTTTATTCCTTACTCATCATCTTGATGCTTGTGAACAAATATCATTAGGGAACTCATGCTTATCTAAGTAGTTGGTGTTTGTGATATGGTTTGATGATATGATCTTCGCTCTGAATGTTTGAGTGCTTGGGAATTTTATTTGAAAACTTGAAAACCCTTTGCAAAGCTCCTCTTTGATATGTCACCGTCCTACTAGAGGTATACGATATTCATAGTTGAAAACCTTTTACTCATATGCTGTTTGTTATTGCATTGAGCTTTGTCAAATTCTGTGACCCTTGTGAGAATTCTTTTCATTACGTTCATGATCAAGATTCATGTGCACACCACCTATTTCCCCTTGCTATGCTTCTACACTAGAAGTTAGCTTTGTATCATCCATCCATTTCATAAAAATAAAGCTCCATATGTGGTGTGACATCTCTCTCCAAAAGTGTCATTCAAAAAAGAGACATGGGCTATGAAAAAAAAGAGACACTTGGTCAAGGCATGATGAAAAAAAGAAAAAGAAAAAGAAAAGAAAGAATAGCTCATGTCCAAAATAAAGGAGGAATAGGAGAGAGATGAGATCATGCAAAAGGAGTTCCATAACTTAGATGGTAATAACTAGTGTCCATTCCGGAGCTACTGTCCACCTTACCATCTACCAACATTCATCATATACGTATGGTAATATCTAGCACCAATTCCGGGCCTAGTATCCACCTTACCATACTCACCACACCTATACACGTGCACATCTTGATCTGATTGTATGATTTGATTTTCTCTGTGGATCCAGTTTTTGACTTTGCAATATATGTGATACAAGTATGCCTTATCCTTTATCCTACCCTGAGCTCCACATATAGCCATCATTAGAAGTAGGATGAAGAAAGGCAATCTAATGCCTTGGTGAGGACATATACACATTGAGCGATTTGAGAGAATCAAATGAGGAGCTAAGCAAAGGTTTATTTTGAAAATTTATTGCAAAACCCCAAGTTACTTAGCATGATGAGCAGGAGTGATTTGATATATGACCGTTCCATTCCTCAACTACCCAAGATAGCATGATAGACACTTCACAGAGTTCACAAGGACAAGGTATGGTTCGGAATATCTCTTATGCTCGCTTCATACCTTTGGATATCATGTCTCACCTTGATCTGACTCCCTTTACTCAGGACGAGGAAAGGTCAAGTGTGAGGGTGTTGTTGACGGCTGTTAAGTGCTACTTTTACACCATCAATACCTGCATAAAATAATTGTAAAAGGATCATCAACACTAGAATAGGGCTTAAACTAAAGTCGTATGCATGCTTAGTTACTTTGTTCTTGTGTTCTTCCTTTGTTTTTGGTTTAGAGGCTTGTGTTCTTCGAACACAACCCTTTCGATCTAGTAGACTTAGATCATAAGTTTGCATCTAGTTTGCCAGCTTGTCTATTAGAGTAAAGTTGATGCTCCTGCATATCTCTAGTTAGATCAAGTGCATTCGTGATATTGCATAAGTGATAGAGTATACCTTGAGCTAGTGCCAGTATCTCCCTCGTGGATTCGTAGTTCCGTATTTATACGGAGTGCTATAGTCGGGCTATCGGGACGTCAGACGGTGTCCGGCTATAGTAGTAGTCAATGGTGTAGACGTGGTGTCTGGACCATAGGTTATCCTGTGAATACCAAGTACATTCGCGTAACGATAGAGGTAGGCCGCAGTGGTGACAGCCTGTTGGACCCTTTGGAACCCTCCGCGCCTGTGTACCGGGTAGGGCCCCGTTGCCAGAACATATTGCCAAGCCTTAAACAGTGAGGGTGGGTTGGTGCCCAAGGCGAGTGTTATACCTGAGAGACCGTGCTAGACTCTACGCTCGGTCAAGGCAGATCCTTTCTACCTATCCTATCAATTAGTGTTGTGTCCTTGGACCATCTATACTAGAGTAGAAGATAGTGCACATCGTTCCTTGGATCCGATACCCTTGGAATACTCTCCTTCCGAGGTGAAGTGCTACAACGATATTTCTGTGCACTTTCAGATTCGTTCGTACCCATCGGTATACCCGGTCGCTCTTATACGCTCCCTCTAGGTGCGCAACTAGTGGTGACGTTAAGAAATGCCAACAACAAGGTGGATAGAAGGATGGACGACAAGGCTGTGGACGACATAAGTCTCCTAGCAAATGGTCAGAAAATAGTAGAATCTAAGGTGGAGCAGCTTAAAGGCGCACAGAAGGTGAAGAATATTCAACTTGCTGAAACTGCAAAGAAGAATGCTGAGCTGCAGGAAAGACTTGTAAAATTAGAGGCAAAGATAGCTGAACTTGAGGTTGTAGCACAAAAGAAGCCATCTAACTGGTGCCCTTGCAGCTAGAATCTAGTTCGGTGATGTGCCCAGCTGATGTAGTCTTATTTTGGTGATGTGCCCCTGCTCATGCACGTCAGATGTGAATATGTTTGTTTTGAACATTATGCATGTCATATGTGAACATGTGATGCTATATATGCATCTTAAATATGTAGAAATATAGAATATGCTCTTATGACTACTATCTGTATGTGTGATTTTACATCTTAAGAGACATGATTATGTTTGTGTGATGTCCAATATTTGCTATGATGATAGAGTGCTGCAGCTGCGCTCCTGCTTGATGGCAGTGAAGAGTGCTATTGGACTTCAATTATTGAGCTCCGAGTCTAGTAACGGGCGTCAAATGGTCATCGGTAACGGACCTCAAGAGCTGGTTACCGATAAGGCAGTGATCGGTAACAAACTTAAAGAGCCCATTACCGATAAGGTAGTGATCGGTAACAGATTTTAAAATGTGTCTGTTACAAAGAAAACATGTAACGGGCGTTTAACAATCCTGTTACCAGAAGTCCTCATTGGTAACGGGAGTTGTGTTGGCGAGGTCGGGGTCGAGCCTACCGCGCTTATACATAACGGGCGCCAAACAACAACAGTTACAGATGGGGGTCCCTGTAATGGGTCTTAAGCGATCGTTACAAATGCTACGTGACCTATTTGAGGTTTTCACGTTGTGCAAGACCCACAACTTTGGTATTCAATGTTTTGTCATTAAAGGCCGTTTAAGTTTCCGAATCTGCACCGAAAGATCATGTTGTTCTGGGCTGCACAAATATCTCTCAGGTTGAGTTGATTTCATGGGTAAATCTCCAAGTCTCAAGATGACCTTTGGAGCTTCTGGAGTCATGTTTATCTTGGAGTTACACTTGGATTGGGCTTCTTTATTCTGTCGAGACATGGAGGACTGGAGTGTTCGACGGCCGGTGGATGGCCACTCCTTAGTGATGAGTGATTGACAACGTTGTGTGGACTGACGCTGTGTTTTGTCTTGTGGATGTAGGCTGCGGCTTGCTTTGCGTTGGTGCAGGTGAAGAACAAGCGCGAAAGGTCTTAGCCTTGCGGGGCCTCCGAAGGACTAGAGGGACAAGTAGGCTTGGTTCGATGGACCCGGTGGCCAGACGGCATCAAGTGCGAGTCACATGGTGTGAGAAGAGCAAGTCGAAGTCAGATAGCGGGTTCGTTGGTTGATCCGAAAGCCAACATCGAGCCAGAGCGGACGTGGCGGCCAAGTCGAGGAGCTCGGCGAGGAGGCTGCACCAAGCTTGCAGGGTTTGCAGTGGTTCACCACAAAACCCCTGGATTCCTTGGTTGATCCTCAAAGCCAAGTCTGAGTGGTCGACGGCTCCAGTCTTCACTGGGCCGGTCTGACCAGTGGGCATGACTGGTCTGACTGGTAGAGGATACCGGTCTGACCGATGGTGGCCGAGGAGCACCGGGTGACTCGAAGCAGAGGACACATGTCGAGATCGCAGGCTTGGCATTGAGGCTACGCGAGGTGCAGTTGCTGGGCGTCCGTCTGATGGAAAAGCTGTGAAGTTTCCTAATTTGCCCTTTCAAGGGGTTGTATCTCCTAAGGGCATTTTAGTCTTTCGCCCCCTCCGATGGACCTCATATATAAACTTGGAGGAAGGGAGTTGGCAGCCATCTCTTAGGCTTTAGGGTTTTCATTTACTCTAAGCATTTTCTCTTTTTAGTTTTCTATTTTCTCTAGGACTAGCTTGAGAGCTTCATGGTGGGATCTTTGGAGAGGTTTGGATGCTAGGGAGGCAAGCTATACCTTGTATGAATCTTTCCTTTGATGTATAGAAGGTTCGGTGTGATTCCTCTAGTGTTTTTGGTTGTCTCTCCCGTTTTCCTTTTTGTGGAGTTTTAGAGCCTTTTTCTTGGCAATTTTCCTTTGGTGGTTTTGAGGCCTCTCCTTCACGAATTTGTTAAGGGATGCACACATGAGCCCCTTGTGGTTCTTTTCTTGGTAATCTCCCTTCCAAATCCATGGGAAAAGGTGCTCGATTTGGGGTTTTCTTGGTGGTTTTGTGGAGAGGTGTTCTTGGTGTTCATCCTTCGATTCCTCTTGATTTAGTGGATCTTTGGGGACGATTTCTTAGGCATGGCTTGTCCATGAGGTGTTACATCTATCCCCAAAGTTTTACTTGAATCCGTGGAATGAATCGGGAGATCGGGGCATCGGGGGGAGGGATTTGACTCGCGGGTGGAGTTCATCCCGAACTGCCCAGGCGGGACCGATCTGACCGGTGCAGGCCTGTTGTGACTTTTCTTGGGGAGTTCATTACCAGAGTGTTGGTTGTTCTCGTGGCTTGCTGCTGTTTCAATCCTGTGCAGTTTTGACCCTGGGAGCGTGGAGTTCTTTTAGTTGGGGTTTCCTGAGCCAGACCGGTCGGACCGGTGCTGTCCACCGGCCTGACCGGTGCAGGGCTTCCAGTGGGAAAACTCTTGTTTCTGCTGTTGGTTGGGTTGCTTGCTCGCAGAGCTCTTCTGGTGCAAGCTTGGCCTTGGTGAGTTTCGGTGCACTGGAGTTTTGGTGTGGTTTTCTCTAGCCCGGTAGGTTTCTGGATTTCTCTGTGTTGCTCTACATCCTAGCTAGAATTACCATCTAGGTTTGCTGGGTAAGTTTGAGAGAATTCAGAGGAGGTAGCTTCGGACCTATCTGACCGGTGCTAGGGACATGTCTGACTGGTGGCTAGTGGTTCTGCTCGAGTTTGTTTTCCGCTGCATGTTCAAGTAGTTTTGGGTGTGTGGCTAGTTCCTAAGTCCAGTAGTACTTCAATGGCTACATGGATTTGGCTAACAGGGTGTCGAGGACTTTGGAGTTGCGTTTGGGACCATAGGCCGAGTTCTACTCTTCAGAGAAGAATTTTTATTGGCTCCCATTCACTCCCCCTCTCTGGTCGCCATTCTGGTCCTTCAATATGCCTTATGAACTTCACCCAAGAGTGCTCGTTTAACGCCAAAAACCTGTATAGACACAAATACTCCAAAAACACATGCATATGCGAACTTGTATCGCCATGAGGTTAGGATAATTAATTATGATATCATATTCATACCAACATTGAAACTAAACTAGGGGGCTAGGGGTGTCATTATTGAGCGTCAACAATGATCCAGCCCTAGGGCCAGATCATCCGGCAGGTTCACTCGGTAGGCTCGGTCTGAGGCCAGATGACCCGGCCCTAGGGCCGGGTGACTTGGTATCGTTTCGCCAGGTGACTAACAGCTTGTTTTTTGAGGCTTGGGTATTTATACCCCTTCATCCCCTCTTCTTCAAGCTGCCGACTTCCACACCTTCTACACCTTCTTGAGCTCAAATCCCTCTCTCCCAACTCCCTCTCAAGCCTTTCCTTATAAGGATTCACTTAGGGTTTGAGTGAGAGATCTTTGAGGTGTGAGATTGAAGCCTTTGAGTGAGTTCATTCATTATTCATCTCAAGAAGCACTTGTGGCGGGCTTGACTCTTCGATTCGCGTTTGTTACTCTTGAAACTTGCTTCTAGATGCTTAGGCGTCGCCCGTTGAGAGCTCTCTCCGTGTGGAGCACCCGGGAACGTTTGTACTCCCCTCTCCTTTGGGGAGTTCTTTTAGTGAGCACCAATCTTCCTTTGTGGGGATTGGGTGAGGCAAGTGGCTCTTTGTGACAGCCCACCCTTAGTGGGTACCTCAACGGAGACATAGCTTCCTTTGTGGAAGTGAACTTCGGGATAAATCGCTTGTCTCTTGCATTACTTTGAGTTCATCTCTTTTCTCTAACCCTAGAAGCTTGTTTTGGCCCGATCTATATATTTGAGTTGTTCTCTAACAAATCTTTGGTTGCAGAACGTTCTTAGCATCTCTACTAAACTTTTGATTCATATAGAATTGCTAGAATATGTGTTGCTTTTGAATTTTGTCCTTAAGTTTTTTCTATCCCGAATGACCCGGCTCTAGCTCCAGATCATCCGGCAATCCCGGATCATCTGGAGCTAGCTCCAGATCATCCAGCATCTGATATCCGCTGTCAAGTTTTTCAGGAAAAAATTTAAGTGATCCTATTCACCCCCCTCTAGACATCACAGGATCTTTTCAGTTCCTCAATGCATAACAAATTAGCTGAAGCAATGCAAAGCTAAAACTACAAAACAATGCACCACACAATAAAATCATTTTAGAAAAGTGAAAAAGCACTCCAAAAGCTCTACTTCCCAGAAAAAGTTGATCCCTTTACACGGAGGTATGAGGGCTCCTTTTATAGTGCACGGAGGTCACTTTTACATTCCATTTCTACCCTTGGATGTGGTATTAAAATGAAAAATACAATGGGTACATTCGTCCCCACCAATTGCGGAGGACTCACTTGTATTACAGATATGCCATTTGCGTACAAGAGCTTCCTTCTACTTGCGTAGCCAAGCTTCTCACGTTTCTTCGTATCTTCTTGATGACGATATTGACTGATTCAACATCGAAGTGCTTTTCTCATCTTGGGCTTTCCTCTTCCCCCTTTTCATCATCTTCGCTCGGACTTGCTCCCACTCTGCTTCGCGTCATCACCATTCCGTGCCTTGGCTTGTTTTCTGTTGTATCTTGATCTTCGCAACACTTCTAATGGAAAAACACAATCTTACAAAATAGCTTTCGTGGACTTCCTCCGTTCGTCAACTTCGCTCCCTGCAAACATGCCAAAAGGGAGCTTCGCATGCTTTTCATTGAAACCCTTATTAGCGAAGATAGCGTTTCTCTTAGATCAAAAAGGAAAAAAACACTTTTCCTGAAAATCGAAGTTTACCATTTCAGAGGGGACACGAGAGAGGTGTGGTTTGTGACCTTCGCTGGGTAAAACAGACCTTCACTCTTTCACAAATTTGAGAATTGTAAAAAACCTACTTTCTTATTGAAACTGAGTTCTTGCGAGAACCGTTTTTCCTCAGAACGAGCGAGGGTGACAAGAAAAAGGTCGATTCCCCAATAGTAGCCCCTCGTGGAGACGGGTCGACTTCGGCGATCTGTTTCCACGAAAAAAGGAGAATTGCCCGAAAAAATGTCACCCTCGATCGACGGAGGTGACACGTGTCGCGAGGTGTTTGGACGACCCTTGAAATTCTTGCAAAGATCGAGGTGCCCCCTTCACCCACCCCCTTACTGGCTATAAAAGGGGGTGCCGGGTGGTGATAATTTTTCACCGAGTAAATTTCCTTACTCTTCTCTTGTAGCCTTTTGCTTCGAGGTTGTTGCGTTTGAGATCCTTGCTTCTCCTTGCGAAGTTTGCGAAGGTGGTTTGTGTTTTTGTTCTGCAAAGTTTTAATGTTGCATATCTTTTGTTTTTGTAAACAGGAAATTTTGTCTCTCTTTTTGTAGATTGGGATGGCTCGTATTATGCAAACTATGTCTTCGATAGATGATACAGATCTTGACTCTGATCGTCCTTTGGAGAATCTTGAAGCTTCTGGCTCTGGGGACTCTGATCCTCAGGAGGAAGAAGGCGAAATCAGAGAAAATCAAGGTTCTGACAGCGATGGCGAAGATTTGTCTGGTGTTGATGCTGGTCTTGAAGATTTGGCAGAGACTGGGAACTTTGCTCCAACGACTGTCTTTGGTGCCTCACTGGTTTCGAAGAACTTGATTAAGTTCTATGAAGAGCAAGGTTACTTCCTTGTTGGGGCGGGTAGGGAGCCTGGTCCTGAGGAGACTCCCACTCCGTTTCCTAACGAAGTTGTGGTTTTCAAAGCTTTCTTCACTGCGGGTCTTCGCTTCCCTTGTGACAACAATTTGCCCTTGATTTTGGATCGTTATGGAGTAAAACTTCATCAGCTTACTCCTAATGCGATTGTTGCTCTTTCCAAGTATTTTTGGATTGAGAAGACTTTTGATGGAGTGATCAATTCTCATTGCTTCGTCAGGCTGTTTGAGCTCCATCATCAGAAGAAAGTTGTTAAGATTGGGAACGACAACTTCGATACTCAATATGGCTGTTGTTCCTTTAAAACTCATCGCAAGACCAAGAAGGATTGCCGCATCGAGCTTTCTCATTGTTACAAAAACAAGTGGGGTGAAGAATGGCTCAAGTATTGGTTTTACGTGGACATGTCTGTGGTGAAGGCTTCGGACTCTAACCTTCCCAAGTGTGTTTTCTCTGGAAACATTGGTCCTCTCGATGTTATTTTCAGCCCTCCCTACTCTAAGGATGCAGAGTTCAGGAAGAGCGAAGATAAGTTTGCTCTTGCTTGTAGTCTTTGTGGTGGTCGAGATATTGTGGAGGAGTATGTTGCTGCCGATATCTGTCCTCTCTCTCACGGATGGGCTCCGGCGGAGATTATTTATCTTGACGTTCTGTGGTGCGACTTCAAAGTTCCCTTTCCTCGGTTTCGACTTGTGCTTCCTTCTGGGCAAACCTTTGAAGTTTTCATGGCTGAGGTTGAGAGGAAGGCTATGGATCTTGTTGGACCCTTTGATCTGAAGGAATATGAATCTTACAAGAAAATTGTAAAGCACAAGTATCGTGTTAACCGGATTTTCTCTGAACTTGGTGGTTCTGCGCCTCAGCGAACCCGTCCTTCCGGCCCTAAACGGAAATTTCAGATTCCGGGTGCCACTGGTTCTGAGGAAGTTGGTACCAGTTTGAAGGTCAGAAGAAAGGCAAGGATAAGAAGGATGCTGAAAAGATTCCTTCCGTTCTCCTTGAGAAAGCTAAGGACTTGAAGGTTGTTGGCGCTGTTGTGATTGCGCCTGAAAAAACCAAGGCGCTTGAAGTGTTGAAAAAAAAGGTCTTGAGCAGCAAGGATAAGATATTAAAGACTTCATCTTTGCCGAAGAGTTCGTCTTCGTCTGGAGCGCAGGAAACAACAAGCAAAGATTTCCTTAGCGATGAGGCTGCTGCCGCGCAGGTTCTTGCCCTACTGGGTTCTGATAAATCTTTGAAGAAGAAAACTTCCAAGAAGACTAGAGTGGTAGATGTTTTTTCAGATGACGAAGAAGACATGGGTACGTTTATGGATCCTTTCCTTTTCTTTTGGTTTATTATTCTTGGTGAGGAATTGAGTTTTGATGATAGCTTTTCTTATTGAAGGCATGGCAAACGCTCCTTTGGCGCCAGAGCCTGGTAACTCCAAAGATTTGGCTGTAGTTGAGATAGCTAAAGCCATTTCTTTGCCTGATGCCTCGGCGAAGTCTGTTGATGAGAGGGCTTCGCCAGAGTTTGAGGCCGCCCTTGCAGAGACTGTGGACCGCAGCGGTGGCGCTGTAGGGGAAACCTCCCTTGTGGAGGGTTATTATAAACATGCTGAATGATCGAGGCTTCCTCCGGAGGACAAAGCTTACAATGAAGCTTTTGATACAAACTTGAAGGGTAAGCTCCTTTTTGTTGGTGGGCCGGGGATAGGAAGAGATGATGAGGTTAACTTTAGGATGCTTTGGCGGTCGAGAGATTTGATTATAAAAAACGCGGGTGAAACAGGCAGTGAAGCCGCGAGGGCCCCGTCGACGCTTGCCGAAGACTTGCAAACTTTTGAGAAAGAAGCAGCTGATGTTGTTTCCAAACGCGCTGGCGAAGTTGTTGGCTCGGTTTTGCCCCAAGGTGAATATAGGAGCGACCTCTTCGATCCGTCAGGTTTGAACGAGTTAACCTTTGTTCCTTATTTTTATTTCCTGGATTTGTAGTTTTTACAGGGGAACTTTCTTTTTCTTGAAAACTGCAGTTTTTGAGGAGAAACTTCGTATACTCCCTTCCGCGGACTTGGCGATGTTAAGTACTACTCTGGGATATAAGTCAGTTATTGCTTGCAAGATTGCCATGGAGAAGGCTCGAGAACACAACAAAGATCTTTGTGAATCGTCTGGCCGTATAGCAACTCTGGAGAGAGATCTTTCTGAGGCGAAGGTTGCTGCTGGAGAGGCCCTTAAAGGTTACAACCTTTTGCTAGAAGAGAACAAGTTGCTCAAGGCGAAGAACGAGAACTTGGAGATTACAATGGGTGGGCTTTCTTCTGATTTGAAGAGACTGGATGAGAAAACGAAAGATGATTCTTCGGTCATAGAAAACCTCAGGAAGACTGTTGAGAAAGATGCTAACACTATATCTGATTTGAAGAAGCAGAATGCTGAACTTGGTAAGGCTTTGAGCGATAAGGATTTAAGAATTGTACAACTTGAAAAAGATTTGTCAGATAGGCTATCCTTGTTGGAAAAGACTTTGAGATTCATTCGAGAGCATTTTGAGCAACTGTTTGAAGCTTACAAGACTGTCCTTGGCGAGTTTGGTGCTCGGCCAAGTGCCTTTCCTCCTGCTGAAAATGTTGAAGCTGTGATGGAGTGGATGCTAGAGGAGTTTAATTCTCTTCCGGAGGTGATTTCTGGAGTTAGTAATTATGCTGCTGCCTTTAGCATTGAGGCAATATTGGAGCTTCTTGAGTCGCAAGGTTGTGCAGATTTGGAGAAATTTGCAAGGACTAACTCTTCTTATCCGAATGCTTCAAGTGTTGCTGCTATGCGAAGTAGCCAAGATGTCAACTCGATAAAGAAGAATTTCGTGAGGAAATTTTGGATTGCCTCCGGTCAAGAGCTTGCTCGAAAAAACGCTCAACTAAAGATGGCCAAGGTAGAATCTTTTGCGGGATGCTTCCACTGTGCCTTTTATGGTTTTTGATTTTGTGACTAACACTCTATGTTTTTTAGGCGATGAGGGAAGAAGCGGAGGCTGAAAAAGACAACGTTGCTGAAGCTCAAGTTGAAGTAGCTCAAGAGCTTGGTGGTGAAGTGCCGCAGGTGGACTGAAGGGTTTTCTCATCCTTAGTATCTGTGGGATATTTTGTAGGTAGATGAACCTTTTGAATGTGGATGTATTTTGTAAAACTTTTAACGAAGCTTAACCTGCGTAGGTCCTTGAAGGGGGGCCTGCGCAGGATATACTTCCTATCCGTATGTACCATCAACGAGTTATGGCCAGCGGAGCTGCGTGGCATTTGTACAAAGAAGCTTACCCGAAAGGCTCCTTTAGGGATTTCTGGATCTTTTGCTGTGAATATTTTTCTATGCATAGCTTTCCTCTAGGCTGGTTTTTTTCTTCGCGAGATGACTTTGCTATCTCGAAGTTGGATGAAGGCATGACTCCCTTCGTGAAGACGGAGCCCCTTAGCCCCTTAGCCGTGGATGAAGATTTTGCATATGTGTGTGATATTGCGGAGCAGCGTGGTTGTAAACCCGGTCATGTGCTTGAACTTCCCTTGTAATTTTATTCGCTGTTTTGCTACTGTGAAACTTTGAAATTATAATGATGAAATGATGTTCTTCACGGTACGAAGAAGCAAATTTTTTTAAAAAATCATTTTTGCCAAAAACGTCACCCTCCCTGTCTTGCGCTTTGTGTCGCGAAGAAGCGTTATTTCAGCAGCAATTTCTGGACTTCGCGAACTTCTTTGGAGATCTTTCTTTGCGAAGTGAATAAGATAAGTCGGTAAAAGTCGTTTCAAGTTTTATGGACTTATTTTCTGCCTTGATGGAATCAATCGTTGATATGGCAACTCTCGGTTGCCTTCAACGTGGTAAAAAGAAAAAACTCTTTTGAAGAAGACAAGTCCTGAGAGTTGGAATATAGTCCACTCTTTTTATGGGATAATAGGTTTTATAACTAAATGCGAAGCTCGTGCTGCGCTTAGCTTATTCACGTATTTTGATACTTTTTGGAACATGGCCGCAACTTGTGGTTGCCTCAGGCCTCTGTGATTTTCTTGATGAATCACACTCTTTTGGGAATATGGCCGCAACTTGGGGTTGCCTCAGGCCTCTGCGATTTTCTTGATGAATCACACTCTTTTGGGAATATGGCTGCAACTTGGGGTTGCCTCAGGCCTTCGTGATTTTCTTGGTGAATCACACTCTTGGGAATATGGCCGCAACTTGGGGTTGCCTCAGGCCTTCGAACTTTTTCAAAGAAATAGAGACTTCCTTTTAGGGGAAATTCACTTTCATTAACGATAGAAAGGAAATTTATACGAGACCCGCCTCATTAAAAACCTTGCCTCCATAGCGGAGTTCCCTTTGCAAGGAAAAGAGTACGGTCCCTTTAGGTAAAGTGAAAAATGCTGAAAAATAAAATTCCTTTTTTCCCTCGACGCTGTTTATAGATTCACAGGTCGAGGTTTTTACAATTTTCTTAATTTAACCTAGACTTTACTGGAACTCTTGTGCTTTGGATTTCTTCACGGGTAGTACCTTTTTAAGGAATCCTCATTCCATGAGTGTGGTAGCTCTGTTCCTAGTTCGTCCGTCAGACGAAAGGAACCTGGTTTGTTGCTTTCTTTTACTATGTATGGTCCTTCCCAAGTTTCTTGCAATTTTCCCGGACTTTCCCAATCCTTCTTTCTTTTGATCACTAAGTCGCCCACCTTGATTTCCTTTCTTACGATCTTTTTGTCCTTCCATTTTCTTGTTTCCTGTTGGTATTTCTCCAAGTTTTGAGCAGCTTCGAGAATGTCTAGCTCGATCAGATCTTTCTCAATCTTCGCGATCTCCTCAGGATCTTCGCTTTTCTTTGTAGCTCTTAGGCTTCCATTTTTTATTTCTTTTGGGGTCATGGCTTCCGTTCCATATAAGAGACGGAAAGGTGAGAAACCTGTAGCTCTTGATGTGGTTGTATTGTGAGACCAGATTACACTTGGTAATTCATCTACCCATTTGCCCTTCTTCTGATCAAACAGGCATTTTTTGACTCCTGTGAAGATGATTCCATTTGCTCTTTCCGCTACCCCATTTGACTGAGGGTGATAGACTGAGGAGAACTTTACTTGTGTGCCTATGGATTTGCAAAATTCTTTGAAGTTGTAACAGTCGAACTGTTTCCCATTGTCTACTGTTAACTCTCTTGGGACTCCGAACCTGCAAATTATGTTTTGCCAGAAAAATTTTTGTACTGTTGCCGCAGTAATATTTGCCAGAGGTTTTGCCTCAATCCACTTTGTAAAGTAGTCCACAGCCACAGCTGCGAACTTGCAATTGCCCTGTGCTGTGGGTAATGGCCCTACCAAGTCCATTCCCCATCTTTGCAACGGCCATGATGGTGAAATCAACTGAATTGGGTGCGAAGGTGCTTTCTGTTGCTTCACATTTTTCTGACATGCTTCGCACTCTTGAACTATCTTTTTGGCATGTATAAGCATTGATGGCCAAAAGAACCTTTGTTTTATTGCTTTTCCTGCAAGTGCTCTTGTACCAATGTGAGCTTCGCAGAATCCACTGTGAATCTCTGCTAGCAATTCTTTTCCTTTGTCGGATGTGATGCATCTTAGCCATGGTTCTGAAACCCCTGATTTGTACAACTCCCCGTCAACTATGGCGTTGCCCCTTGCCCTCTGCTTGAGCCTGTTCAGTTCAACTTCGTCGGCTGGTTCGTAATGGTCTCTTAGATATGCCATGATTTGCGCTCTCCAATCGAATGGTTCTATAATGTTTACCATTCTCTCTTCTTTCTCTTTTACTGAAGGGGAAGTGATGATTTCGAAGAAAACATCTGGGGGTAAAGGTTGGTTTTGAGCTGCGGCCTTTGCCAACATATCTGCCTCGTTGTTTTCAGCCCTTGGGATGTGTTGCACAGTGTATCTCTTGAAATGTTTTTCCATTTCTCTAACCTTTTTCAAGTACTTGATAAGCTCTGGGTTTCTTGCTTTGCTTTCTTTTTCAACATGCCCCTGGATTACTTTAGAATCTGATTTGATGATGAATGTCTGCTGTCCTAGAGCTTTCATTTTTCTGAGTGCCAGCAGCAAAGCTTCGTATTCTGTGGTATTGTTGGTGGAAACAGCTTCGTCAGGAAAATCTAGTCTTGCGGCATATCTTATTTTGATACCCGAAGGTGATGTGACTATTGCTGAAATTCGGACGCCTTTCCCGCACCATGCACCATCACAATAGATTACCCATGGTACCTCTTCGCAGCTGTTGCTTCTCACTGTTGGTGATGTCCAGTCCACAAGAAAGTCAGCAAGGACTTGTGATTTTATTGCACTTCTTCTCTCAAAATCTACTAAATAGCCAGATAGCTCTGCAGCCCATTTCGCGATTCTTCCAGTTGCATCTTTGTTTGTGAAAAGATCATTTAGCGGCTGATTCGTGATTACACGGATTTGATGCCCTTCGAAGTAATGCCTGAGTTTTCTTGCTGCCATGACAACTGCATAGGCAATTTTCTCCAGTTCTGAATAGAACAATTTTGATCCCTAGAGAGCTTCGGAGGCAAAGTAGACTGGTACTTGCCTTAGCTTGCCATTCTCTTCTTTCTCTTGAACGAGGACAACACTCACGGCTGAGTTGGAAGCTGCTAGGTATAATAAGAGAGGTGATTTTGGCTCTGGAGGACAGAGTTTTGTCATATTTGTCAAATATTCCTTAAGTTCCCTGAATGCTTGACTTTGAGCTTCGCTCCATTGAAAGTTTTTGGAGCTTCGGAGAAGTTGGAAAAATGGTAGGCTTCTTTCTGCTGCTCTGGGAATGAATCTGTTTAATGCTGCCACTCTTCCTGTCAGTTTCTGAATTTCTTTGACCGAAGTTGGCTCTTGCATATCCACAATTGCCTTGATCTTGTCAGGATTGGCTTCGATGCCTTTTCTTGACACAAGGCATCCTAAAACTTTTCCTTTCTGAATGCCAAATACACATTTCTCCGGATTGAGTTTGAGATTCGCTGCTCTCAAGTTTGCGAAGGTTTCTGCGAGATCTCTGATGTGATCATATCTTTTGATGCTTTTGACTATGATGTCATCGACGTATGCTAGGATGTTTCTCCGAAGTTGATAGTGCAGCACTATTGCTATCATTCTCGAAAATGTTGATCCTGCGTTTTTCAGGCCTTCTGGCATTCTCATGAAGCAGTATGTTCCGAATGGAGTTATGAAGCTTGTTTTCTCCTCATCTTCTTTTCTCACCCTGACTTGGTGATATCCTGGAAACATATCCAGAAGTGATAACATTTCGCTGTTTGCAGCATCGTCCACTACTCTGTCCACTCTTTCCAGAGGATAATCATCCTTTTTGCATGCCTTGTTCAGGTCTGTAAAATCTACACACATTCTCCACCTTCCATTCTTTTTCTTTACTGGCACCGTGTTGGCCAACCAAATTGGATAAATTACTTCTCGAATGACTTTGGCATCTTGTAGCTTTTGAACTTCTGCTTCAACAGCTTTTGCTTTTTCCTCTGACATTTTTCTGAGTTTTTGCTTCTTTGGGTGGATTCTATCATCTGTGTCCAATTTATGCTCAATGATGTCGCGATCGACACCCTGAAGATCCTTCGCTGACCAGGCGAAGATGTCCTTGTTCTGGTTTAAGAAATAAATGAGTTCTTCTTCTTCTTGAGGGCTTAGATCTGCTCCAATTGTCACCGCTCTATCTGGCATGCCATCCAAGAATACCTTCTTTGTTTCTCCATCTGCACTTATTTCAATTTTCTCTTTATCTCTTTTTGCTTAGGAGTATGGTTGCTGCTTTTCTTGGTCATCTGCCAGATGATGGACATTTTGTTGTCCAGGTGTGTTTCCTCGTTCGATTCTTCTTGCCTCGTTCTGATCTCCGAAAACTGTGATTATACCATGAGGAGCTGGGATTTTCATGCATAGGAATAGTTGCCTGAATACAGCATCGAACCTATTGATGAATCCTCTTCCGAAGATGGCATTGTATGGATAATACATGTCAACAACATTGAACATGATGTGTTCTGTTCTTGCATTGTCCAAGTCTCCAAACGATACTGGTAGGGAGATTTTTCCGCTGGACCTTATTGGTTTTCCACCAAAACCAACCAGTGGCTTCTCTGGCGGTGCTAACATGTGAGGAGCGAGGCCCATGCATTGAAAAGTACTGGTGAAAATGATGTCTGCTGAGCTTCCGTTGTCTATCAAGACATTTCCTATAATCCACCCAGCGACGTTAACCTCAATGACCATTGCATCATTGTGAGAAACTGACTTTAGCCTGAAATCTTCCTCGGTGAAAGTTATTAGAACCTTTGCCCATTCTGGCCTTGCTGTTGGACCGTCGTCGATGATTACATTGATTTGCCTGTAGCAGTTGTTTCTTTGCTTCTTGGTGTCAAATTCCATAGATGAGCCTCCAGTTATTGGCAAGATCATGCCGAAAGATGGCAAGGCTCTTGAGGTGTTCTGGGAATTGCTTTGCTCAGACTTTGGGGTTTGGGTTGGTGACGGTGGTAAAGCTTCTTTTGCTTGGATTGGCTGGGCTTGTTCAATGACTTGTATGGCTTGAGTTTGTGGGAAGGTTTGTTGTGGAGTTTGGCTCTGGGAAATTTGGGGTTGATGAAAGAATTGTTGCGAGGGTTGTGGCTGTGAAAAGTGTGTTTGTGGGTAGAATTGCGGCGAAGGTTGCCATGTTGCTTGTTGTGGTTGCACGAAAGACTGGGTTTGAGGGAAAGGCTGGTTTTGCCAAAAAGTATGCTGTACTGGCTTGGGTTGCATGGCTGTTATCTGCGCTACGCGCTGCTGATCTTGGATTCTCTGGAAATTGTTTTTGGTTTCTGGGCATGCCTCTGTGCTGTGACCCCTGCCATGGTACATGCATTGGAAATGTGGATCCCTGCTATCATGGTTTTGCAGTTTCGAAGGTGTTCTTCCTCGTCCTCTCCCTCTTCCTCTTGCGGAATGGCCACCTCGCTGAGAGTTCTGGTTATGGTGATCTTGAGTTTGAGACGGATTGTTTGATGAATTGTCTTGCACGTTCATAATGGGTTGGTGTCCGGTCCAGTTGTTGCCTCTCTGGGATTGCCTTTGCTGGTATCTTTCTGCCACTCTTCTTCTGTGATCTTCATCGGATTTGCAATATTTTTCCAATTCTTCAAATAGCTCATCCATTGATTTGGGGTCCAATCTGTTAAAATGACCGGCCATTTGCCCCAGAGTCAAACCACTTATGAGAGCTGAGATGGTTGCCTTGTCATCTGCATCCGGAGTTTGAGATTTTAGCTGCATGAATCTTCTCACGAATTCCGCTAGCGGTTCCTTGTCTCTTTGCTTGCACTGATACAAATCTACTGTTCTTGTGGTTGTATGATGAAAAGCTTGAAAGACTTGGAGGAATTTGGCTTTCAGATCGAGCCAACTGTACACCGAGTGTGGTGGTAAAAGTGAATACCAATTAAGCACCGGACCTTCGCATGCGATGATGAAGGATTTTGCCAAAGCGACATCATCCCCGCCTGCCGAGGCTACTGCAGCTTCATAACTCATCAGGAACTGTCTGGAATTGCCGAAGTCATTGAACTTTGGGAGTGATACTGGCTTGTATTTGGACGGCCACGGAGCTGTTTGAAGGCCTACAGAAAGTGGAGAGTTTAGGTTATTGAACTGGGCAATCTCGTTGTTTATGTGCTCTGGGTTTTCTGGAGGAATGAAGTTTTGCTTGATTCGCTGGTTCTTAGTTGCAGAATCTGGGTCTGGTGTGAATTGCTTGAAGGAATTGTCCTCTGTCTCATCCATGTCATCGATTTCTTTCTGAAGTTGGATTATCTCTTTGCTTGCTCCAGTCTTTGCAGCTTGTCTGTGGCTTGTTTCTTAGCTTTGAGCTGCATGGCTATTTTGTCTTTCTGCCTTTTTAAAGTTTGGACTTGTTTCAGTGCCGCCTGTAACTCTTCATCGGGTACTTCGCGTTCATTGTGCTCATTGCTGGGTTCTGGGATTTCTTCCGGCTCTTTGTCTTTCTCATTTCTGTTGCTTTGCAAGTCTTGAATTTGCTCTGGATCTTGTGTGGTGTTGGTTTTGGGGTGGAGAACGAGGCCTTGCTCTGTGTTTTCTTGGTTGTCTTCGCTCTCAGGGTCTTGTGCTGTGGCTTTCTTGGTTTTCTTAGGTGGGGCCATCGTGGGTTTCTAATGGCTAAGAACACGGTGGGCGCCAATGTTGGGAATTCAAAAATCCCCAGACAATAAAGTGAAAAAGCACTGCCAAAAGCTCTACTTCCCAGAAAAAGTTGATCCCTTTACACGGAGGTATGAGGGCTCCTTTTATAGTGCACGGAGGTCACTTTTACATTCCATTTCTACCCTTGGATGTGGTATTAAAATGAAAAATACAATGGGTACATTCGTCCCCACCAATTGCGGAGGACTCACTTGTATTACAGATATGCCATTTGCGTACAAGAGCTTCCTTCTACTTGCGTAGCCAAGCTTCTCACGTTTCTTCGTATCTTCTTGATGACGATATTGACTGATTCAACATCGAAGTGCTTTTCTCATCTTGGGCTTTCCTCTTCCCCCTTTTCATCATCTTCGCTCGGACTTGCTCCCGCTCTACTTCGCGTCATCACCATTCCGTGCTTTGGCTTGTTTTCTGTTGTATCTTGATCTTCGCAGCACTTCTTATGGAAAAAACACAATCTTACGAAATAGCTTTCGTGGACTTCCTCCGTTCGTCAACTTCGCTCCCTGCAAACATGCCAAAAGGGAGCTTTGCATGCTTTTCGTTGAAACCCTTATTAGCGAAGATAGCATTTCTCTTAGATCAAAAAGGAAAAAACACTTTTCCTGAAAACCGAAGTTTACCATTTCAGAGGGGACACGAGAGAGGTGTGGTTTGTGACCTTCGCTGGGTAAAACAGACCTTCACTCTTTCACAAATTTGAGAATTGTAAAAAACCTACTTTCTTATTGAAACTGAGTTCTTGCGAGAACCGTTTTTCCTCCGAACGAGCGAGGGTGACAAGAAAAAGGTCGATTCCCCAACACCTATTACACATCTTTAAAAAAAACAGCTATTTCTGTTCTATGAGCAGATCACCTACCTATTAACAAATTAATGTCACCTATAGATTTTTCTTGTGGAAATGCCACAAATATTTTTTGATCACGCTGCGGGCGTTGAAGTCGAGTGGTGACTGGCTCTCCGTGTCCTCGTCACGGTAAGGGTGGGGCGGTTGTGATGGACGTCAGCTGCGCGGCGCAGCGCTGCCTCCACTTGCTCCACCACCACATCAGGTGAGTCATCATCGCAGTGGATACATACTCCGACATTCTGGAGCGACGCGAAGTACTCCAAGCCGAGGATGACACAGTCATTGTCGTGGTTGCCATCCTGAATGAATTCCTGCATGTAGACTAAAAAGTAAAGCTCCTGGACGCTTGGCATCGGGGTCGGGACGACACCTGCAGCTGCTCTGCGGATGGTGTCCTCCCTTTCGGACAACAAGAGCATAGAAGCTTGCACATTCCGCATACAAAAAGAAGTGCTGCTGGAGTCCTCTTGGCTTGCTGGCAGCAGGAACCGGACTCCCTTGCACCATATGCGACAGCGCCTCAGATTCTGGAATAAGCAGCCATCGTCATAAGTTGTGTTGTTGTTGCGTACCACCTCTGCAATGGAGTGCACAACTAGCTTGAGGAAACCGAGCTGGGGCAACCCGCCGAGGATTCTCAGGTCCTGCTCGTCCATGGCATCCACATGCAGGGACAGGTGGGAGAGGTTGGGAAGACGTGAGGGGTTGATGCAGAATGATGGGAACCGAGAGAAGCTTATCCATCTTAGAGACAGTCGCCGAAGGCGTCGCGAGAGAAGGAAACCATCTGCTTCCCATGCCGCTGCGTCTGCATGTACTGGAGATGAGGGCGTCGTCAGTGATAGGATCTCCAACTTTTGGAGATTGCGCAGGGACTGCAGCACCATATCATTCTGTACCTCTCTAAAATATGTCGACGGATGAGCAATACCAAGGCGGAGCACCCTGAGTTCCCTGAGGCCGGACAGCTCCTTCACAAATTCCCTCCATGGTTCTTCTTCCTGACCTCCATAATACGTCTCGAGCTCCTCTAGGGACGTCAGCTTTCCGATCCCATCTGGTACTATGTTGATCCAGCCTCTGAACCGCAGGCACAACAATTCTGTTAGAAGGCTCACGCTCACTATCACCTCTTCATTAATCATTCCGTATTCTCCCACATCCAGTGTCTGCAAAAACTTTAGATTTCCTATTTCTTCTGCTGGGAGCACAATCCTGCTGGGAACAATTAGCCCGAGGTACCTCAAGTGAAGTAAATTCTTGAGAGGCACCTGCAGATGGCACTGATTGCTGGAGTAGGAATAGGAAGTAGTATGTATGGATAGCACACGTACAAGCTTGAATCTTGAGAGTGAGATCCCCTTGTCAATATCCCACCACAATGAAATGAATGACCTCACTAGTTGCATGTCCATATGTGCCTTCACGGTTTTGTTATTTTGGAGGGCTAGCCTCCGAACTTTGCCCCCTAACTCATTGTTGTTGCCTACTATAGTGACAAAGTTCTCGTCAGATGAAATGGATCGGATGAGATCTAGTACCATATCATGGACACGACAACCACATACCACTATTAGATACCGGCCCTCCATCTCTACCAGCTGGATCATGCTTCTATTTACAAGCTCATAGAAGTATCCCTCTCCAATCTCAAATAAGGACATTCCTTGTTTCTTCTGAACAAAACCTTCGGCTATCCACATCCACACCAGAGTATTTTTATTAATGAAATAATCTTCCGGAAACACGCTTAAATATAATAAGCATGTCCTTAGATGAGAAGGTAGATCATAGTAGCTAAAAGATAGTATCTTCGTGGTGTTCTCTATTTGCTGGTTGCCAAAACCAATAGACCGATGCACCTCTGACCATTGTTCCATAGGTTTAGCCACCAATAGGCTAGCCATTGTGATGATAGCTAGTGGTATACCTTCACACTTCTTTAAAATTTTGTTTGATACCTCATCATCCGGTTGGTGATCAGAAAATTTACTTTCACTACCGGATATCATCCTCCCAAAGAACAACTTCCTAGAGCTATCATCTGACAGCTGCTGTAGTTTGTAAACCTCACCAGCTTCTTTGGCAACTTCTTGATTTCGAGTAGTTATGATTATTCTACTTCCACTATTATTCTCAACAAAAGCCAATTTGATTGTTTCCCAAGACCCTGTCTCCCATACATCATCAATAACAATGAAGTACCTACCACCATGATAGAGTAGAAGTCATGAGTCAACAAAAGTATCCAGAGTAGATCTGTACTTAAATTTGTGATAAGAGGTGCTCTAGATTATCGGCCCGAGTATCACTACCGGCTCATAAACATCACTATTGGTTCATCTCTAACTAGGAATAATATGCCAGTTAAAAATAAAGAATTGTTACTTTCTATTTCTTTTTTATTTTATAGGAAAAAATCTATACCACCCCTCACCTATGAAGGGTGTACTACATAACCCCACCACCTATTAAACGGTCTATATCACCTCCTGAACTTTTCAAAACAGACAAATTACCCCTAAAGCAGTTTTGAAAAATCATAGTAAATCACAGAAAAATCATAAAATAGAAAATCCAATTGTGTTAAACTCCAAATAAGTAGATCTACACAGTGAACATATAATATGGAATGCTCTAGTACATTTTTTTGTTGTAGCTTTAGATATATGCTTTTTTCACTATGTAGATCTACTCATTTGGAGTCCAACACAATTGGATTTTCTATTTTATGATTTTTCTGTGATTTATTATGACTTTATATGTTACTTAATGTGTTATCACCTAATGTGGGTAGCACCTTTGAGCTTTCAGACAGATGGAAAAGATGAGGAAACCATTGTTCTTGTTCTGAGAATAATAGTAAGCATAATAAGCATAAGCTATCTCTAATTTTCATTCTATAAATCACGATGAATAAATTAAATTTTAGAAATATAGCTTAAAATTGGGGCAAGAGGCAATAATTCGTCATTAACTCAATCTTATAAGCAACTTGGAAATAAAATCCCTCATTTTACAAATAGAAAATCGACATGCAAAACAAAATACCTAAAAACACAACAAAATATATATCACAAAAATAAGTAAAGTGCATGGGTCAGACTACAAGAACAGAAACTATTGGTATAAAAACCTAGATGAATATATAACAAGTGCAAGGTAAGTACTAATTGTGGAACTACCATGACCTTTTGTTGGAAAAAGAACATTTATCGAAATCAAAGGATTATTTGGTTGCTGATGGCACACACCTCTTCTTTTCCAGAAATTCTTTGGATTCGTTGATGAGCTGCCTTTCATCTAGTGTTGCGAAATTGGGACTCATGTATTGCTTGTCTAGATCAATTAATATGTCCTTGAGAACCTTCTTCATGTCAGGATTCCTGCCAACCGGAACAAAGGCCATGCAATCGAATTGCCCTTTAAGCCTGTCATACACTGCTTTGGCAAGCGTTGTCTTACCCAGTCCTCCTAATCCAACAATAGAGACTATCCTCTGCTTCTGCACAGACGTATCATCTCCCTTTGTCAACCTCGTGATTACTTCATCCCTTGAATCATTGATGCCAACAAGGTCAGCTGCCTTAGTGTACAGATATGCTATGCGAGGGTCAACGTCAATAGTTTTGACATGAGTAACAGCATCAACCTTGTACCTATTCAAGGAAACAATGTAAAACCCAAAACCACATGTAACATGACATTTCAGAAAAAAGTCAAATGCATTTATGTTTGAGATTGATATGTTCCTTACCTGTCACGTCGCTCAGCTATTTCCTTGACACGCTCCTTGATGTCCGTGATCTCTTGGCTGATGTCATGCCGAATCTTGGCCTTGGCGACGAAACCTATCATCTCCTTAAAGAATCTTTTTATGCTGTTTTTGCTTGGGCGGTCAGTGCCCTGGATGCGCACCAGGAAGATGTCCACCATATCCTCCATGTCGTAGGACAGCTCCCGGACATCGCGGGCCCAGACCTTGACCAGATCATTGACCTCCTCCCGCGGCACCTCGCCTACACTGCGGAGGGCGATGTGAATGCTCTGAAGCTCTCTTGTGAGAAACTCGATGTTCTTCTTGGCACCCTTGTGCAGGTTGTACTCGTCCTTGAGCAGCTGACCAAGCTTGGGAAGCAGCGTGCCCAGTGCTCCCGTGGCGTACTCCATGGCTCGTCGAGCGGGCTGCTTGATGATTGAGAGATTCTGTGCAGCAAGCGGCAGGTAGTGTGTGTATCACCCCCTGGTCCTTACCGATGCAGGTAGTGTGTCAGTAAAGTATGCTCGATCTGTATGGGCTTGATTTATAAACAAAATCCATATGAATTTCAAAGTCCTCGGCAGGAACAAAGAACTGTAACACAGCAAAGATGAGCCTTTTAGGCAGGCACAAAAAATGTGTGCAACCGGCCCGCTAAGATTTCAAGCACACAATCGATGGGGATAGAAGAAAGAAAGTAAAAAAGTGGGTAGCGAGGGAAGCTAGATCGAGGTCATTTTTAGTTTAAAAGAAAGAAAGAAAGCTAGATCGGGGATGTAACTTGCTGGTTCAGTTTCTCGTTGTTATAAAACGATGACAAGTAATCGACGAAAGTAAGAAAATCAAACCGCAAGAGACACGAAATTTAACGTGGAAAATCCTCCCAACACGAGAGGGAAAAACTACAAGCGCCAGCCAGTAAGAACTTTACTATGATCGGAGTCAGGTTACAAACGCTAATGGCGGCGGCTTACAAGAAGACAATAGAATCAATCTCTAATGGAAAAACCTTACGGGGTTATACGACCCGTACCGTACCCCCCCCCCCCTCTCGATTTGGGCGGCCCAAGCCTCCGGCGACGGGCGTCCGCTCCGCTCCGTTCCGTCAGAAGTAAGCGACCTTCTCTCTTGGCAACATAATTTGGATCATCATTCAACACTCGTGTTCTTCAGGCCGGATAGAATGAAGGATGGATGGGCTTTGGTTGAACTCTAGAGAATGGAAACTCCTGCAAGTCTTTGGGGGTCTAGGTAGAGCTATTGACATCAATCACATGCCTTTTGGCGACATAGTGATTGGAGTTTTGAGGAGACACGTATGCTATATTGCTGTAACCAACCACCATGCACACCGCCCATCCCTAATGCCAACTGTGTGTAATTGACATTCTGGAGTTAGCTAGCTTAATTTATTACTAAGAGCATGGAAACAATTAGATCAACCTAGGAGGAGCTAGACGCTTTTTCATTAGAAAAAAAAAGAAATAAGCTAGTACAGCAAAGTCATTTTGTTCAAATGAAAGAAAGAAATCTGGATCGAGGACATTAAGCAATGAAGATAGATAGAGCAAGGGAGCCAAATTCAAGACATGCACCTTGCTGATTCAGCTCCTGGATTCTGCTTCAGTTATAACTAGAGGAAATGTGAAGGATGGATGATGGGCTTTGGTTCATCTATCTCCGCGCTAGATCAGCCTGCTGCCAGGACATCCTGGACGGCCGCTAGGCTAGCTCAAGCCTGCATATTATTCATACGTAAACAAGTAAATCATCACATTTTAGTTCCATCAAAAAATCTACAGGTTCAGTTAATGAACTGATGTCATCAAATGGTAGGGAAGGTAATTAAGTGCCAAGCTGGAATACATCGAAATGCTCGTTAGCCTAAAAAATTAAGTCACTATAGCTGGGACTGTAACCACATGACCGCTTCCAAATCGGATGTAAGGCTTTCTTTAAGTAGAACATGGATTAACAAGTCAACCTGAATGCTTAACGTTCATGCATAGTTCAATCATTGAAGTGTAACGAACATGGCCCCATTTAGGCCATAGTTCGTAGTTTTGGTGACTGGGTGACAATATAGTTGTAACTAATGATTTGTCAAGAATATACCTTGTAAGTTTTCTAAGTCCCAAGTATGCAAATCAAACCATGGTGAGGTCCAAATCATGGTATTCAATCTGTTAAGTTTCTAAAGTGAAATGAGGAGAAGTGTACTCCCATATGAGTTAAGAAATAACTTTTTTTGCATGACATAATCATGTGAATGAAGTAAGTTAAGAAAGAGTTATTTGCATCCCATTATGGGGCGGTTATCAAGTTATTTAAACATACTATAGGTTCATCACAAGAGTTTTGACTATACCCAACTACACAGATTCACAAGAGAAACATGATTCACAGATTCACAAACACAGACTCCGAGATTCACAAACACAGACTCACAGATTCACAGTCTACATAGGAACACGAACCGTGCCGGCCACGAACAAGAACTGCCAAGTCCTGCCGCACCGACCAGGAGCGCCGCGCCTGGATGGCCAGGACATGCCCGGCCAGGAGCGCGTGCGGCCGCGCCGGCCCTCCCTACTCGCGCTGGCCAGGAGTAGCTCTGCTCTCGCGGACTCCTCCACCCACTGCCACGGCCAGGCCAGTTCCACCTGCGCCGGTGTTGGCCGGCGAGGCCGGACCCTCGCGCACCGGCGGCCAGGCCAGCGGCCCCCTCCGCCCACGCTAGTGGCCTCTACTCTGCCTCTCCTCCATTACTGAAGGAGCTCACGGGGAACGCTACGGGGTGGATCCTTTCTATAAGGTACTAATGTATCTTTTAATACCAAGTGCAAAAATAACCGATACTGTGAGTTAGGATAGAAGGTCGATCCTTAGTGTGGATTCGTGAGGCTGGGAGCCTCGCGGATTGCGAATCAATGATTTGGTGAAGGTTTATAGTCAGTGCGGATTTGTTGGAATTTTAGAGATAAAATTGGGGAGATGCACTTGATTCTGACTTTATATAGAAAAAATTGAGATTGTCACTTGGTGTTTATGTAGGCACGGATTGCAGGTTCTTGTTGGCCTTTCTTCATGAGCTGATGTTAGAAACTGATCACGTGCCAACAGGTACTTTCAATTTTTTCCTTTTCTTTTTATCTAAACATGATTAATGGAACTAAACTCACCTAAAATGATATTTTTTTCCATGGCCATTTTTCAAAATCACTGAAACTAGGAGAAACATTGACTTAATTTGCCTCTAGCTTTCCCTCGTTAGAATGGTGGACATATAGGTGGTTCTTGTTAGTTGTTATTGAGAACCCTTCTATATGTTCATTGTAAACTTGAATGTAATCTTACATATAAGGACTGACATCCTGTTTAATAGTTGTTTTGCCTTGGAGTGTTTGATCTGCCATTGGTTGTTTACGTGTTAAAATGAAGTATATCATCACATTTATGGGTTCAACTACTGGCCATAATTTTTGTCAAGAGCTCCCTCAAAATCGCATGCTCAATACTCTTACAGGTGATTGTTAGCATCATTGGTCTTCTTTTATTTGGGAAGTTGTTAGGGCATTCTCAACCCAGACTCTATGGTAGAGTCCATACTTATTAATTGCATTGTCATGTAGGTAATATGCTGATGTGGCAAGCAATTTATGATAAGAGAGGGATTAAAACATAGAAACCAAGTCTAAGTTAGACACCAAGTCTACACGCAAAACGAGGCCCTTATGCTCACATGCTCGATGTGTCCGCTTATTTAATAAAACGAGAGTAGAAGATCTGAGAGGAATATTAGATAGACTTCATGATACAGAATATGCATTGGAGATCATAGTTTCTTATAATAGAGTCTTCAACATATAGACTTTATGGGTAGAGTCTGGGTTGGGAGTGCCCTTAGAGCCTTTATGGGGTTCAAAAGAATTATGAAAGTTCATCTTTATTGTCACCCTTTCAACTTCTGCGTGTCTTCATAACTACTATCATGTTGTACTATATAACTCAGCAAGAGATCTACCTGTAAGTACTGTATTTCTCTACAAGCTTATGAGCTTGTTGTTTGATGTTTCATATTAAGTCCTACTTGGTGTTCTTATTTATGATTTTTCAGCTATACTCCTTTTTCTGGATTCTATGGAGTTCTTTCAGGATTGATGGTGGGGATTAAACAGCTTTTACCAGATCAAGAGCTTAATCTTGCTATGTGGTACTTTCTAGTTTGATGAATCAACATATGTGCTACAACACACTTTAGAAATGTTGTGAAATCATTTGCTATGTGGTACTCTTGAGTTTTTGCACTTTGTTATTTTGTGCTACACTTTGACTGTAATGCTTACTAATATGTCTATTATGTGGTACTATGTGGTACTCTTTCTATCTTGTCTATTATGTTCTAAAGTGATCCTGGTGGGCAGCTGCTGACAAAGGTTGCTACTTTATTTATTTTTACCACACATAGGTAACAGGCATCGTTGAGGTCCGCTACCAATATTCTAATATCGGTAACGGGCATCAACAATGTCAGTTACCAATGTGTATTGTAGGTAACGGGCATTTGCCCCTTACCAATTATGGCTTATCAGCAGCACTATAAGGATAACGAGCGTAATGCTCGTTACCAATGTCCATCTACCCATTACAAAATTGAGGTTTTCACATAGTGATTTGTTCTTTTCACTGCCATGAGGCTCTGTTTTTCAATGGAACCTGATTCGTTCATTTCTCTTCTAGTCTTCTCTTCCTTGTTGATCCCATTATGGGGCGGTTATCAAGTTATTTAATGTTTTCCTACAATCATATGCTGCGAGCTTGCATTATTTATGTGAAAAGCTTGGGGCATGAATGCTTCGGGCATTATTTATGCAACCAAGAGTTGAATAGTGACAACTTACAATAGATATATAAAATATTATAGAACTAGTAAGATGGCCCGCTCAAATAGCGTGTGTAGCTAGTTTTTCTTATTTAGATGCTTTGATTCATAAATAGACATAAATAATTATATTTAGTCATGTCATGGTAACATATCAACAATTAATATATTTTGTTTTCATATTTTTCTATTATGAATCAAAGAGAGAGAGGTAATTCCTTAAATATAGCATAACTTTTTTTATATGTACTGACGTAACATAAAGATTTATATATTTTCACATGATTATATTTTTTACGTGTCCAGTACATTTTCAAAAAAGAATTTGCTACAATTACAATGAATCCTTATATTTTAGTAGAATGTTCATGTTTCCGGTTTCTCCATTTGAGGTCGTTTACAAAATTTGAATTTCAAATTTGAAAGATTCAAACTCTGTTTTTCGTAGTCAATATGATTTCAAATAAAAAAGTTGTAAACTACAAAGTTTCATAACTTCTCAAGATCTACAACTTTTATTTTGAATGTTTCTCCATTTGAGGTCGTTTGAAATTTTCAAATTTTCAAATTTAAAAAATTCAGAGGTACTTTTCGTTGACAAAAGTAATTCAAATTAAAAAACTTTCAACTACAAAGTTTCATAACTTCTCAATATGTACAACTTTTATTTTGATCATTTGCTCATTCGGTATAGTGGTAGTAACATTCTTCACAAATCTTATACACCTCTCATATAGTTCCATTAAACTATATAAGAGATATATGTTTTGTGAAGAACTTAAATGGATATTTTGCAATTTTAAACAATCTCAAATGAAAAAGTTGTCAACTACAAAATTTTAGGTCTCGTCGAGCTATACAATTTTCATATAAAATTTGTCTTCATCCGAGATCATATGCAAAAGTTATGAATTTTTTTTCACGAGACCATTTCTAGGAGCGGGTGATGACGTCGCCCGCACCTAAAAATCTATTTCTTAGGTGCGGGTGACGCCATCACCCGCTCCTAGAAATGAGTATATTTCCGGGAACGGGTGATAGGGTCATCCGCACCTAAAAAACATTTTTAGGTGCGGACGACTCCATCACCCGCTCCCGGAAATGATTTCTAGGTGCGGATTTCGTTGTTACAGTGTCACACGGATTTCTTAGATCGGACGGCAAATTCGCCCGCTCTTAGAAAAAAAAGCGGTGGCTCCTACAAATGTTTTGTGTAGTAGTGGTTGGTTTTAGAGTTGGCGGTGTTAGGCTGGTTTGGAGTAGTAGATGCAAATGCATGAGGATAACACGGTGACCACCTCATCATGCAACCACTTAGTGAAGCTAGTTAGATTCATCCCAAGTGTTCTCCTCCTCGCATGCCTCAATGGCCATGGTGCCTACCTTACCATCACTGATGCCGAAATGGTCGTCTATCATGGTGATTTTGACATCATGATCATTCACATATTTTCTCTCCTTCTAATATATTGCCTACACTATGGTTTTGCAGTCTTACACAAATCAGTGGTTTGCGTATGTTGGTGTTGCAGAAAACTTGTTTGTGTTTGTGATGCAAGTTGCTCCTGCCTACATCACCCTTCCGCTGCTAGGTGTTCGATTTGCGCACTTTGCCCTTGACGGTGCCTGACTTGTATATCTTTGCTCTTTTGTCTCACTACTGTTCTATCTCATGGCCTTGATTTGCCAACTTAAGTCCATATGAAAGCTAAGTTTGGTCTGGTTTCAAAAACTCCACAAAGTTAAATTGGATGCACATTATAAAAGGTACCTACTTTATTTGAGAAAAAGACAAATTTAAAATACTATTTTCATCCTATATTATACACTGTCAATATATGGTTGATGCTGCATTCCCGCATCCCTTTGATGGGTAAGGCTATCCGCACTCGTCATACGCTATCTTCATCCTTTAAAAGGAATATTCCCGCCTGGTCATCGAGATTTTCTCATTTATTTCCAGTTCTTCCGCATCCATCATCCTTTATATCTCCTACGCTATACCACCTACCATCCCTCCCCACGACCTCATCCGCCCTTTCCCCCTACCTCGTCGTTTGCTTCCTCAAGCAGCGACGCGAGCGGGGTGGGGCTTGGATTGGCGGCCGGAGCAGTGGCAACGTCCTGATTCAACACCGGTTAGCCGAACTTCCCGCTCCTCTGATGTCGCCACTCCGTCCCCAAATCCTAGGTTGTGGGCGGAGAATACAAGGGGGGCCCTCCCCTGCTCTACCTCCTATGCTGCCAGTGGAGGTGAGACCAGGCTGCGTGCCCTCTCCTTCTCTGTAGGAATGGCGCAGGCCAGGCCAGACTGCAGCGAGGCGTAGGTCCCTGCACCGATGGAGGGGCACACTGACAGAGGGTGGGAGGAGGGTGGTGCGACCTACTGACGTCCGTGAGGTCGGTCCTCATGTTGCATGCGTACTCTCCAGTATTGCACGGTGCCATGGACCTCCCGTCGCAGCAGCGGGGGCCCAAGCTTGGGGCTCCTGCTTTCAGCTCAAACCTGGTGGCGGCGGCCCGAGCTCAAGGCTCCCGCCCTATGTGCCATGGAGGTTCTGGCGGCGGTGGCACCAACTCGAGCCATGGTGGTCCCGGCGGTCATCCCTCTCCCCCCACCTTCCTGGTCATGGCACGGACGAACGACCCTCACATGGGACACACACCACATCAGTGTAGTGATGGCCACTACCTCTGCTATTATGAATAAAGGAAACGAGAATCTGTGCTGGGATAAGGGACTACACCAAGTACCTGGTGCAACGAAAATTCATGTATCACGGTACTGGAGGGACCTTTAGAGTTTCATAGTGGGAACAACCTAAGAGACCATTCATATGCTCGAGGTCCTCGGCCACTGCTATTTTTTTCCTCCACCTTCGGCCTGCGAAAGGTGTTTTCGACCCTACATGCCACCATCCGCCCGGTGACCCCAACGAACACAGGTGCAGGCCTGCGCCCAACACCACTGACCAACTCTAGCAATTTTTTCATAGGTGCGGCGATTGATGCCTCGTGCAATTTTGTTCCTTTTGTTGTAAGCGGTGTACTTTAATTTAGTGTGTTCCTTCGACTCATTATTATTATCATGTACTGCTCTCAGACTGATTTTTTGTAAGTTGAATCTACCCACGCTGGAGGTTGCTTATGTTTCGTTCTGATGATTTTAGAGCGTCTCCAAGAGTTTGGTACATTTTACTTGGCAAATCTTCTGTTTTGTCAACTTCTAAAAAGATGTCAAGTAAAAAAGAGCTCATGTTCAACAGTTTGGTATAATTCATTTACTAAACCCAGATCTAACTTACATCAGGAATCCTGAGAGAGAAATAAAATTATGTTTATGCCCTTCCACCTCTTCTCATACGGACGGATGTACCGCATATACGACCGCGCATATATGTACGCATGGAGGCTGTTTTTCTGAACTTGGGATAAATGACAACCTGGGACGGGAACTGTTAGAGATTTTTTTTCTATTTTTGCTATAAAAATAAGAATGACAATCTGGGATGGGAACTATTAGAGATGCTCTTAGTTGGTAGAGTCGATCTATCAATCCACTTTGTCATCCTATTGCCATATTAGTATTAATTTATATAAGTCTAAATTCAGCTATTTTGTAATTGTATTTTATATGGACTGTTTAGGTTAACATCGACTGTTAGATCTTCATAAAATCCGACGATGTATATTCTTCTCTTTTTTTCGATTAATGTGGGAATTTTTAAACCATCTCGGCGAACGTAGTGGCTTCTTTTAACACTGTTGTATTAAGATAATAGATATACATTGTTATAGTTAGTATTTTCAAGACTGACTGACTCCGCTTTAGAGTTTGGTATAGGTCCTGGATTTTACGGTCCGGCCCTCTATGTTTCCGCACTTTGTGGCATAGATCAAATATAAGCTGGGGGCTCACTACTACAAAATCAATTATCATCAACACTTTATCACTAACGGTTTTTTGAAATCTGGTGGTGATTGTCAGGGTTTGTCACCGTCGGCAAGTAAATTTATACGAGCGCGTGTCGGAACCCGCACGATTGCACAAGAGACACTCGAGGTTATACTGGTTTGGGCCTCCAGAGAGTAATACCCTACGTCCAGTCTGAGAGGATGTGTTCTTTATGCTCAGAGGTTTATAGTAGGGGTTACAAACAAATCGGGAGAGGGTTTCTGAGCCCAAGTCCCTAGTGTGCGTGCGCTGGGTTCTTGTAGCAAAGTTCTGCGTACACGAGTGTGTGAATGACTACGGGGTGGTGTGAGATGAGATATCGATACTGAGTGTGTGTGGGGGTGAAAGTGAATGTGTCTTTACAAGTGTTCCCCTCCTCCCCTTTTATAGTCGCAAGGGAGAGGTCTATGGGGGTAAAATCGAGGGTGTAGACTAGATAGCAGTGTAGGGCGTCCTTCTCCACGTCGGACCGTCATGACGGTGCGGCGGAGAACTGTTACGAGGTCGCTGGTGACGGCGTAAGTCTTCCTGGGAGCATGCGTCCCGAGTAGCGGCCTCCGGGGCTTCCCGTGCTCTCCTCCGAGTAGTTCGTCAGGTGCAGGGTGTAGGCCCCGTATCCTACCCCTGTCAGTAGAACAGGAGCACATCTTTCCCGGGTACTGTGGGAATGGAGTGGCCTATGCCTCGGCGTTCGAAGTTTAGGGGGAGGTGTTCACTGTGTCGTTCGTGGTGCAGCGCTCCCCGTGTCGTTCGTAGTACGGCGCACACTGTGCCGTTCGTGGATCAGCAAGCGGATCCACCCTCTGACACCAGATCGGCCTGGTTAGGGCGGCCCTGTGCGGAGGGGTTGGCAAGTGGCGACGTGTGGGTTATCGTGCGCGGATATCCCGGGTTCTCAGCGGGGGGGGGGCTCACGCAACCGTTGCTTTTGATGTGGAGCTTCAAACTTATCGAGGACGGAAAACTTCTCGTGCGAGCGAGTAGTCTACGCCATGCCTTTCGAGGCTTTGGAGGTGGCACACACTGTGCCGTTCGTGACGCAGCGTGCACCGTGCCGTTCGTGGTACGGCGCGCACTGTGCCGTTCGTGGCATAGCAGACAGATCCGCCCTCTGACACCAGATCGGCCTGATCAGGGCGGGCCGTCGCGGAGGAGCGGGCGCGTGGCGGCGCGTGGGAGAGCGCACGCGGATATCCCGGGATCTCAGCGGGGGGGCCCACGCCGCCGTTGTCTTCCACGCGAAGCTTGAACTGGTCGGGGACGGAAACTACTCGTGCGAGCGAGTAGTCGGAGGAAGAGACGGAAACTTGTCGTGCGAAACACCGCACGGCCGAAGACTTGTCGCGTGGGCCGTCATGTACTCGGGGGAAGAGGCAGCGGTGTGCATGGGCCGCTCGGCTCCTGGCCCATGACGGAAACTGGTCGTACGGACCTCCAGGTACTCGGGGGTGTAATACTTGCTGTATTAGCCGCTGAGTACGCTGCGTGTCAGTCCGTACTGCATTTTTCAGTGGTCGTGGTGGGCCCTGGTCTAGGGCCTCGTCAGTGATAATTTCCCGTCACCACCAGTTTGTATTACAAACCGCGGTGATTGTTATCACCACCGGTTTGTATTAGGAACTGGTGCTCATGAGGATTTCAGACTTGAAAAAGTTATGATTCCAGTTCACTCTTCATGTCTTGCGTCCGCCCATACGCTGAGATGTTGACGGTCAATTTCAGTCACCCTAGCTATGAGTTTACCTTCGATGTTGGCATTGATTTGATATCCGATCTAATGGTACTAACCCCCTTGATATAACAAGTTCGTTCTTGCATGTGGTTTTTGGAGTATATTGTTTACGCAGGATTTAAGCGCCTAAATAAGTACTTCTGGGTAAAAGTTCATCAAGCACTTTATAAGAAGATAATGAAGCCCAGCACGAGTCAAGACTCGAAGTGAACACGATTTCAAAAGGGCCAAGGACCGAAGCATGAAACCATAAAACTCAGGGACCTGAACAGAAGATGCAGGAGCTTGCGCAACAAGTACCCTTATCTAAACCGCGGAGAAAACAACGTCAAGGACCCACATGCATATCGGCAAAAATTCAAGAAAACACGAGAAGCATATGGAAGAAAACCGGAGGCGAACTAGGTCGGGATGGGCCCAGGCCGGTCGGCCCAGGCCGACCAGCCCAGCCTATACCGGGCCCGTTTCGCCGCTTCTTTTGACCTAGTACCCCCTCGGGCTATTTATAGTCCCCACGCGAAGAGCCACACACCAATCCATTCATCATTCGCCGCCGAGGAGCAGAGAAGCTAGAGAGACACCATTCCGGAGAGGAGGTTCGTGCTAGTTTTCTAGGGTTTCCCTAGCCAACGTGGAAACCTTGCAAGGAAGACCACGTTGGAGTTCCGGAGGTAGGATCAAGATCAAGGTAGAATCCCGATGGTGATCTTGTTCATGTAAACATTCATGGTGAATTTATATTTGTGAATCCGATTTCTAGTGATTAAGTGCCTTCTCTACGATTTTCTCTTCTCTTGGTTTTGCTTCTTCCTCAATCTATTATCGAGATCTTGTAGCCATGGTGGCTAGAGGTGCATACCAGATCTACAAGTGTTTTCAACACGCTCCTCGCGAACGTGCTCTTAGGTTCACCTACACAATAAACGGGGGCATCGTGATCGGATGTCGATCACGTGTAAGGTAGGTGCCTTCGAGGATTGGAACAGAGGCCATGGTTCAAAGATGCTTTTATGAGATTCGCATTGTTATCTTCATCTCTCACTTGGGACTTCAACAAAGCATGATCTAGACTCTCTAGATTGGTTATCTCTACGCTTTCTCTCGCTACCTCTCGTGTTTAGTAAATTATATGCAAAACAACCTCTTAAAAGAAAGTGTTTTCCGCTTTATTAGATTGAATCTTGTGTTGCACATGTTCCACAGATTTGATAACATTGGGTAATACTCGAGGGGAAAAGGTACTACATGACCCGTAAGTTTGCGGTGAATCTTGGCGCATTTTTGAACCGTCAACAACCCCCTTCTCTTTCCTGCAACCATGCCCAGCATCACACTCTCCATCTCCCTCAGTCTCCTCCCTCCTCCATCTTGCACCTCCCTCCGACCGTCCTCCTCCGTCCTGTTGTGCTCCTCCATCTCCCTCCTGCTATCCTCCTCCCTATCCCTCTTCTCACGTCGGACCACACACCCCTCCCCCCCCCCCCCGCACCTATGCTCCCCACTCCGCTCACCCCTCACCGGACCAGATCCGCTGGTGAGGACCGGCGGCGGGGTGAGTAGCGGTGGCCACAAGTGGGGTCAACGCGCAGCGGCGGGCACACAGGATGGCTGGCGCCGGCGGGATTCAAGCAGGGACGGCCGGTGATATGTCAAGGCTGCGGGATCTAGCGAGGTAGCGGCAGCGAGCTGGTGTGGCGATTGGTGGCACGTTCTCAGATCCAGGTCCAGCCTCTCTCTCTCTCTCTCTCTTTGGACCAGCTGCTCATGTCCCCTCTCCCGGCCTTACATTCCGTCGGGTTGTAGGGGAAGGGCGGTCTGGCGCCGACGAGGTGCGACGGTGCACGACTGGGCGCGACTCACAGGAAGCGGGGCAAAGAGCTTTTTTTTTAAATACGGCTTCACTGCTGGTTCCAACCATCGGTGATGGAGGCAGGCAACAATTTTGAAAACCGGTGGTGATGGGGGTTTGGAACCAGTGGTAATCAAACATACTGTAGTAGTGTGGTGTTGTGTGCTTGAGACGGAAGTGATGGAGATTTGTGCTTCAAATGTATGGTATTTTAGTAATAGATTGCAAGCTTCTTGATTTTGAGATGTTGAAGGAAACTTTCATCTCTTTGTTTGTGTTTTCGGATTTTTGGACCTTAGTGCTTGTAATAATGGACATCTATTTGTATCGATCAATACAGAGGCTAGAATATTAATAGATATTCCCATTTTTAAAAAATCTCAAACATGCGCAGTTATATATTGGTACATGTACTTTGTCGCGTAGATCAAACGGTTATATATTGGATGGATCAAACAGCTCATGTTGCATCAAGTAACCTTGCTAACACATTCGCTCCAGCATTAATCGTTTGATCTATGACGTACGAAGAAAACAGAGAAACGTTGAGCAATTTATGCTGGCATGCAATGCAAACTTGTGAAGCCTGCCGGTTAAGATTAAAAGCACAATCGAGAAGCATAGATATGGGAACACAGGAAAGGAAGAATAATTAACTAGGGAGGAAACCTAGACCCAGAAATTTCATTCAAAACAAAGAAAGATAGCTAGATCGAGGACATTAAGCAGGATCGGTAGATGGCGCTAGGGAACCAAGCAGACACACACACCTGCTTGCTGATTCAGCTCCTCCAATGTGCTTCAGAGCTAGGTAGAGACAACCTAGGAGGCTAGGATGGATGGGCTTTGGTTTAGCTCTAGATCAGGCGCAGTTTGCGGAGAATGAGCTGAGGACTGGGGTTTTGTATATATAGTGCTATACTGCTATGTACTACCGCTTGGTGACTACTCTCTCTGTTTCAAAATACTTGTCATTGTGATTTTTCTACATATATTCTCTTTGTTATGCACTTACACATACATAATAAAGGAAATGTATCTAGAAATCCAGAATGATAAGTATTTTGAAACGGAGGGAGTACGTAGCTAGCACGGTGTGATGTCTGAGAAACGAGAGCGCAATTCCAATGATCGTAAAATCTTGGGACTCTACTTTACAGGTACGCATCCGATCCGCTCTGCTCCACAGTCCACAACACTTATGAAGTGATGATTGATGGGGGCGATGGCAATAGCAGAATGTGTGTCTCTGCTGGCGGGGTGCCGTGTTCCACTACCAGATATGCTGAAAGCACGCGTAAATTGCCTCGGAATCTGCTTGCGTCTCTTAAAGGCTGATGCATGGTTGTGCAAGTCGACTGGCATCATTCTTTGTCTTTAATTTACTGCGGCTCCCCGTCTCCCCGTCTATGGCATGGTGGTACGGAATAGCTATTCAGTACCCGAGCCAACCTACGAGTCTGGTTCACCGTCTCCCCGTCGGCTTTCATCCGGGTTTTTTTTCGCGTGACCGAATCGAACCAGATCGTGGGTCTATTTCGGTTGCTGACTATCCTACCTATCCTTTGTAGCGAACATGATCTCATGTGCCATTTGTTCAAGTTTGATTTTGATGATTAATGACAACATGATCAATAGGACTAACCATATTGTTGAGCATGTCTTTGTAGACATTTCTAGGTCCCATGGATGCAAAAATACTATATGCCAAAATGAGAAGATAGTATATATTTTGAGGCAAAACCGACAAGAAGAAAGAGAAGAGAAAAGACACCGTCGGATGAACCGACGATACCGTAGAAGCTAGCGTCGGTGCAATGGCCGGATGAAGTGGTACTCAAGTCAGCATGGACCACCGGATGAACCGACGCCCCCAGTTTTACATGCGCCGGATGAATCAAGAGACCAAGCAACAGTTAGCTCGCAGGAATCAACAGCACCGGATGAACCGACGGTGGAGCAACGGTTCATCCGACGGCCACGTGTTTGCTAACAGTAAGGTTTTGGCCGCAAAGTCTTCAGCACCAGATGAACCGATGGTTCCAAGGGTTTGAGCAGCAGTTCATCCGGCGGCACCAAAGAAGCTAACAGAGAGGTTTTTGCTGCGGAGTCTTCAGCACCAGATGATACGACGATGCGTCGGTCGAAGCATCGGATGAATGACGTCAGCAGGATTCAACGGTTAAGTGCGGTGGAAGGCAACGGTCAGTAGCACCGGATGAACCGACGCCAGGAAAAAGCACTGCGTCGGATCATCTGATGGTACTATTTTCAGAAGCTTTGGCCCAACGGCTAGTTTGATGCCTTGACCTATTTATACCCCTTCCACCCTGTCATTTGAGCTTGCTGGAGTGTGTGGATAGGATGTGCAGAGGAGTTCAAGACTCATAGAAGATCATATCCAAGCCATCCAAGTGCTAAATTGCTTATCCATAGACTTGCACATGCTTTGTGTGTGTGCTTAGTGCTAGGCTTAGCTTAGGGTTGAGTGAGTGCAAGGTGTGCCTACCTTGTGAGGTGATTCTCGAGTGGATCAAGTTGTACGAGGTGCGCCGGAAGTCTTGGAGCCTAGGTGGCTCTCCGGCAAACGTCTTCGACCCTCCGGCTTGGTGTGGAGCGGCGAGGACACTTTGTGTGGGGGAGTGGAGACCCCCTTCCCTTGGTGGAGAAGCTCCTTAGTGGAGGCGGCATCAAGGTGACCAAGGGAGCTTGACGAGTGCCTTCGTGGCGAGCCTTTGTGGCAAGTCAAGTGGTGCTCTTGGGAGAGACTTGGTGACCGGAAAGCAATACTCAGGGCCGGCCCTGAGGGGGGGCAAGAGGGGCGGCCTGCCTGGGCCCCCAACTTCCAGGGGCCCCACCCCATATACGCAAGAGGAGGGTATAGGACTCAGATTCAAGTACGTAAAAAAAGGCCTCCAGACGAAACGTCGTCAAGCGCCGGCCGCCGGACGAAACATCGTTTTTCAATCTATCAATCGTGTTCTTGGTCTTCCACACGACGCGACGTGGCCGCAGCAATTGAATCGGCAGACGCACGTCACGCAGCTCGGCGGTGCCGCGGTGGCCGCGGAGCTCATCGGCATCACCGGAGACAAGCCCTGCTCGTGGCTTACTGGCTTTCCTAGTCCCAGTCTGTCTGTCTGCAGTCTCGCACCCTACACCCATTCATGTAAGTTTCAACTTTCAATTTGTCATCATATGTGGCCACCAAAAATCTGCAATCTGGTATTGGTCTTTAATCTTCGGTACACATTGCAGCATTTAGCAAGTAGAAAAAGGAGGATCAGGTATTATACTGTCATACTGATCGAGATTTCGGTGAGGATTCAAAAGCGGCAAGCAAGGTATTATACTGATCTAGATTTTTTCTTTTGCACTAAATTATTAGCAGTCACAATTAATTGTAATTTTATCTTTAATATTCAGCCCAAAGCAGTACCATGTCATCTAGAAAATATCCATCAGGCAGTGAGAAAAGAAAGAGGAAACAACAAAGAGATGAGTTTATTGAATCACAGAGAGGTGCCCTTGACAAATTTGTTAGGAGGAAGAGTAACCCAAGCACTTCAAGAAATCAAGATGAGTTGGCTAAGTTCCAGTGGAGGAAGAACCTAGAATTAATCAAGATCAGGACCCAACTGTGGAAGAAAATGTTGGCATCAACACAGATGATAACCATGTGAGTGATCATGAGCCAATATTTAATTCATCTCCTACAAGAAGTGCTAGTATTCATGAAGAACCAATTTTTACTGAGGATATCTATGATCCAAGAAATTGGAATAATCTTGATCACAAGGCAAGAGCCATATTAGTAGAGAAGGGGCCTGTAAGAGAAGAGAATATTGAATTTCCTTTAGATGGCAACGGGAGACATTTTTCATACACTCATTACTCTAGAAAGATGAGCAATGGAGAAGTCCGTGATAGAAACTGGCTAGTATATTCAAAACATGTTGACATATTGTTTTGCTTTTGCTGTAAGCTTTTCAATTCAGAAAAATGCAAGAGTTCACTAGGCCATGATGGGTTTAGAGATTGGAGGCATATCAAAGAGAGGCTAAAAGAACATGAAGCTAGTCAGGAGCATATTATGAACATGAAATCCTGGAATGAACTAAGAGTTAGACTAAGGAAGAATGAAACAATTGACAAAGACATTCATAACCAAATTATGAAAGAGAGAGAGCGTATCAGGCAAGTTTTATTAAGAATAGTTGCTGTTGTGAAATTTCTTGGTAAACGCAATTTGGCATTCAGAGGATCAAACGAGCAACTTTATAATGACCAAAATGGTAATTTCTTAGCTTGTGTTGAGATGATTGGAGAATTTGATTTGGTAATGCAAGACCACCTTAGGCGTATTCGAAACAATGAGATTCAGTATCATTATCTAAGTCATAAAATCCAGAATGAGTTGATTTCTCTTATGGCTTCAGACATTAACAATTCTATCATAAATACTGTTAAAGAGGCCAAATACTTTTCCGTTATCCTTGATTGTACCCCGGATGTAAGTCATCAAAAACAAATGAGTTTGTTGGTTCGATGTGTTAATATGTCAAATGGCAGACCTGAGGAGTACTTTCTAGGTTTCTTGAAGGTAGATGACACATCTGGTGAGGGGCTATTCAATTCATTAGTTGATTCCATCAAGTCCTTTCGTTTAAATATTGATGATATTAGGGGTCAAGGTTATGATAACGGATCTAACATGAAAGGAAGCCGAAGGGGGTAAAAACACATTTGCTTGAAATAAATCCAAGAGCTCTATTTATGCCATGTGCTTGCCATAGTCTTAATCTTACTCTTTGTGATATGGCTAATTCTTGTTGTAAAGCAATTTCATTTTTTGGCATTGTGTAACGGATATATGTATTATTTTCTAGTTCTACCAAGAGATGGAATTCTTTGCTTAGCCATGTTCAAAGTTTAACTGTGAAATCATTGTGCAATACTCGTTGGGAGAGTCGCATCAAAAGTGTCAGGGCAATTAGATTTCAAGCTCCACAACTGAGGTCAGCTTTGCGTGAGCTAAGTAAAGATAAGGACGCTGAACCCAAGGATAGAAGTAATGCAAAAAATTTATTTGATATGCTTGGTACTTTTGAGTTTATACTTGTATGGTTATCTGGCATGACATTTTATTTACTGTGAACACTGTGAGCAAGAAGTTGCAATCACCATCCATGTGCATTGATGCTACTTTAAAGAAAATAGAAGGTACAATGAGTTACTTTCAAACCTACAGAAATGAAGGGTTTCATAGTAGTTTGGTCATTGCAAAAGAAATTGCAGAAGAAATGGGTGTGCAGCCATCATTTCCAATGAAGCGTCGTGCTTCTAGAAAGAAACAGTTTGATGAAACTGATTGTGAGGAGGCCAATCTACAAGCTGAGAAGGCATTTGAAGTTGATTACTTTTTGGTTATGGTTGATATTGCAATTGGTTCATTGGGAACTAGATTTCGGGAACTCCAATCATTCAAGAGTACATTTGGGTTCTTGATGAGTTTGACGACCTTGAAGTCATTGGATAATATTAAACTAAGAGAATGTTGCACCAATTTTGCAAATACTTTCTCTTTTGATGGCTCATCAGATGTTGATATGAGTGATCTTATTTCAGAGCTAAGTGTTCTGCAGCTAGCTTTACCTGATAAAACAATGTCCGCTATGGAGATTTTTGAGTATGTAAGAGAAGTGGATTGCTATCCTAATATTTCTATAGCTTATCGGATCTTATTTACTGTGTCAGTTACTGTGGCCTCGGCAGAAAGAAGCTTTTCAAAGTTGAAGTTGTTGAGAAATTATTTAAGATCCAAAATGTCTCAAGAAAGGCTTAATGGATTGGCAACTCTATGCATTGAGAAGAAATTACTAGATGTGATTGATATTGATACAATCATCACCGAGTTTGCATCTAGAAATGCGAGAAGAAACTTTTAAGGTAATATATACACACTGCTTTATGTACTATCAATATTGTGTTGTGCATTTTGATAAGTCTTTAGAAGCAAATTTTTTTTATTAAAAGGCCCCCAATTTAAGTTGTGTCCCTGGCCCCCAAATTGTTAGGGCCGTGCCTGGTAATACTTTTGTGTAGAGTGCTTCAACAACGTGGACTAGGGGTGGCTTAGTGCCTACCGATACCATGGGATAAATCGCGTGTCAAGAGTTTGCTTCCTCTCATCCCGCTTTACGTTTCCGCATTACTTTGTTGCAATCCTTGCTTGCCTTTACTTTCCTAGAGTAGTATCATGTTAGGATTGGCTATAGGTTGCAAAACTTGTTTTGAGATGGGAGTTTCACACTAGAACAACCTTAGTTGCACATCTAGATAGTATGTTCTAGTTTATGTTTTGAGTAAATAGTGATAAGTCATAGGTTAAGGTTTTAAGTTGCCTAATTCACCTCCTCTCCCTCTTAGGCTACGAGCATCCAATTCCTTACATCCCTCCAACCTCCATTCAGGCCCCCTCTCGCCATCCGCCTGACGTCTCCGGCCGCCGCAGTTGCCTGCCGGTGCTAGGTCACCGCCGGCTCTAGCTGCTCGCCTCCCATTGGCCTCCTGTTTCCTCGCGCCTAGCCGTCAACGGTGACGGATACCAATCGCCATCCGACTGCTGCCTACATATGTCGCAGCTCCTACCAGTGCTAGGTCGGGGGCTCCTATCTCCCTTCTGGAAGGTGGATAAGGAAGGGAACTTCCAGCCCATTTATGGCCCATCTAAGCATCATCTTCTTCCTTACTCCTTCTTCCCCCGGCGTCCTCTGCCCCCGCCCCTTCTTCCTCCACCCCGGCCGGCGGCTGCCGCGCCGCCGCGCCGTCCGCCCGCACACCACCGCACCTCCCTCCACCCCCGCCCTTCCTAATACCGCCGCTCGTCTCCCCCGCCGCCGGTCACCGGCCCGACCGCCGTCCGACCCCGCCCGGCCGGCGGTGCTACCGCGCCGCCTCGCCTCCGCCACCGGCCGAACCACCACTGCCGCCGGTCCTCCGGCTCCCCCCACCTCCCCCCTTCTAGGTCCGCCGGACATGGAGACCCTCGAACCCGAACCCCGAACCCCTAACCCTAAGGTCCGCCGCCTCCACCACCACCCCGGCCGGCGGCGACCTCGCTGCCGGCCGCTCCCCCCACTGCCCGCCCGCCCGCCCCCACCCGGCAACCCCGAACCCTAACCTCCGGCCGGCCCGACCCCCCACCCCCACCAACCTCGACCACTACCGGCGGCCGGCGGCGACCGCGCCGCCGGTCGCTTCCGCCCACCACCCAACCCACCGCCGGCCGACCCCGACCCCCCCTTGTCGTCGCGGCGGCGCTCGCAAGAGAGAGAGGAGGGAGGCGAGATGGGAGGGAAGGAGATCGTGCGGCTCTGGTAAGCCGCACGAATCTCAAACATCGGAAGGTGGCGGGCCTTCCCACCTTCCGGAAGGTATATAGGATTTGCCTGCTAGGTCTCCTCCGACAGTGTGGCCCAACCAAAGCTGCTCGTCTTTGCTATCAGACCCCGATTCGACACGCCCGGCCGCCGGCGCAGAGGGCCTCCACCGCATCCAGGTGTTCTCAGCTAGTTCGCAAGGATTTGTCTTCACTCTGATGTTGGTTTGACCACCATCTGCCACAGATCCAGCCGATCTTCATCGTCGGTAAGCCCACGCGCGTGCAGCAGCTTTCCTCTCGTCTAGGATTTATGTGGAGTTTTTTTCCTACACTACATAAGGTTCCCCTCAACACTAGGGGCCAGAACGGAATATATGGTACCTAGGATTTATATATACTCCCTTCGTCCTACAAAGACTGTTTGTTTGAAAAATTTAAGATATGTTAGTAGTTATAACAAATGATCTTGTTGTCCGTAATTAATCGTGCATTAGAATCTGAAAGAGGCATCAAATAATTATTCTATTAGCTCTATGCATTTCTTAATATAATATTTTTTGATACTTGGTGTTAGTTTAATCAGAAGAGCATTTACTATAAGTTAAAAAAACACTCTTTGTGATAAATTTTAAAGACTAAATAAACAGTCTTCATGACACGAAGGAAGTATATATACGCGCGCGCGATTGACTTGGCTCGGACTCCCAGTCTCCACGGCCTTGTGTCCTTTGAACGGAGCAAACAAGGCGATGGCCGTCGGTCGTGACTTGGTGTACGCGTGTACAGTACTCTCTGCTAGGTACTCCCTCGATAATTATAAAACAAGTTTAGGACAACGACACGGTCTCCAAAGTACAACTTTAACTTCTAATTTTTATAAAAATATTTACTAAAAACTAACATATGTATACTTTTATGAAAGTATTTTGCAAGATTAATATATTCATGTAGTTTTCACATTTTCAAACTCAATAATTTTTTTTGAACGAACGGGCACGAGAGAGTGCCTATTTCATTGATAAAGAGGGGAGTGCAGAGAAGCGGCTACGCCGCAAACACAACCAACAAAAGAAACTACTCTCGTGAAATAAGAAGCGCTACCTCTTTCGCCTCGCTACAACCCAAGCGGACGCCTCGTCTCTGACTCAATAACTTAAAAGTTATTCATGATTTATATTCTTAATATTTGACTGAAATCTTGTTCTAAATGACTTAATTTATGAGTATGGAGGGAGTATATATTTTCTGCACGAAGTTTCCACCGCCCTCTCAGCCTTTATTTGATTCCTCTCCTTTTCGCTTTGTAGTACGAATTGATGATTCAGTTAAAGAAAGCGAGAATGTTTGGTCCTGTATTCTCCAATCCACGTCAGCCATCACCGAACACACGAAGCCTGTGCAGGAATCGAGCTTGACTGACGACGAGACGTGACTAACTAAGACTATCCGCAATGGATACTTTAAAAATCACCTTCTAGAACAATATTTGAAGGATCCTTTAACAAAGAAGTAACTTATTAACATGTCTTTTAATTAGTTAACATACTTCTGACGTCGGCTTCCACGCTGCTCCGCAAGAAGCCGAAGGCAAATGCCATGAGATCGACGGGAGCGCTGGCGAGCATCCCTAGGGAGAAAGCACCTGCGGCGTTGTCCCCTCCTCTCGCCACACCAGGAGGACCTCCTCCCCGCGCACCTCTTATGCTTCGTCCTCTGCATCTCTCTCACCTCCTAGCTGCTACTCCTCTCCACGGCATCGAGCAAGAGATTCAATTGGGGTGGCATCTAGCAAATAGGATCCACAGCGGCGCTGCTTGAAAGATTGGGATTTGGGGTCACAAATGATAAGACAAACACAATATTGGTTTGTGGGTTCCAAGTCAGCCGCATGATGCCAAATATCCAAATAACATAACAAGTGGACCTTCAGATATTCCATGTTTTGAAACTAGATTGGGATTTGGGGTCACAAATGATCAGAAAAACACGCTATTGGTTTGTGGGTTCCAACTCAGCCGCATGATGCCAAATATCCAAATAGCTTAACAAGTGGACCTTCATATATTTCATGTTTTGAAACTGAACCTGAAGTATGCCTGATATGTGTCCGGTCCAGGTGGAAGCCCGATGCACCGATCCAGCTTCAGATACGCACGATCTAACCCCCGTAAATCCGGCTTCAGTTACGCATGACCTGGCCCCTGTAATCCGGAGCGCCCTAGGGGAAAGGCCCAATCGCCCAAAAGACTAGTCCGATAGGGGAAGGGTGGCTCTCTCTTTTAAGATGGGTTCCTCCTCCCAAGCTAAACAAGGTGGGATTATGAGGCTCACACGGTCGCCGCCCGACTACAACTGGGCAGATCATCCTCCCCTTCTTAACAAGGACCCAACTTTGATACCAAATGATATGTGTCCGGCCCAGGTGGAAACCCGATGCACCGATCTAGCTTCAGATATGCACGATCTGGCACCCGCAAATTCGGCTTCAGTTACGCACGACCTGACCCCCGCGATTCCAGCTACAGATACGTACAATCTGGCCTCCGTAATCTGGAGCACCCTCGGGGAGAGGCCCAATTGCCCCAAAAGATTAGTCCGATAGGGAAGGGTGGCTCTCCCTTTTAAGATGGCTTCCTCCTCCCAAACTAAACAAGGTGAGATTATGAGGCTCACACGGTCGCTGCCCGATTACAATTGGGCCGAGTGGCCCATTTGGTTGCGTCTTTGCCAACGGGTAATAGTGGAGGAAGATGTTCTCATCAATGCATGTCACCTGCAATACTGTTTTTAACCTGAAGCTTTCCTAGCAAACACGATCTGCAGGAGGCCTGCGATCCTTCCTCGAAATGATTCCCTAAACACGACAGAGATTGATCCCAAGTAAAGAGAGTAAGATTAGTTACTGAAAACGAGTCATTGCCATTGCATCCTTCCCGATGTGCGCTAGCATAGAGAGATTGGAGAAGGGGGCACAACACCTATAGTTATCGATGAGCCTCAGAGCAAGCGCGCGGCGAGGAATGGCGGCGACGGGCCGGCGACGGCGGCGGCTTGCAGATCACAACAAAAAAGGAGCTTGGAAGCCTGCTATTAGCCTGCTACGCCTGCAAAGCCGAGCTATTGTGACCCAGGCGCAGGAGCCGAACAGGTAGTCATGCGAGGCGTCAACGAGCAGCAACTGGGAGCTTGCGAGCAAACAAATTCTTCTCACTTTGAAATTTTTTCTACTGTATACATACAACATCAAGTAATTTTTTCTACTCTATGGTAAAATTTGGAAGATTTCTGTATTCATTTGCTTTATTTAACTAATTAATTGCATTTCAAATAATTTTTAAAAAAAAAGTCAAATTTGAACTACAAGTGATTCAAATAATAAAATAAAATGAGTGAAAAAATGATATTCGTATTATTTAGCCCAATTTAAGACCTTTTCCACGAAATCAAATGAAATTTCAAACATCTTGACCAACAAACACGGCCATCATCATGTGTCTAAATGATTTAAAAATTCTAAAAAATGCAAATGAAGTTTGAAAATTATGTGATTTGTCAATATCTCATGATATCATATGTGAAAGGTGTGGTAAAATTTTGAATGAGTTTTTAACATTTTGTCATATACGATGCTTACAAATCGAAACATCACCGATGAAATTGTATAGAGTTAAGAAGTATATGGTTAGGTTTGGATTAAAAGTGCATATCAAAATTGAATTTGAATTCACATTTTTTCTATAGGCAATGGACAACATAAGTTTTTTCTATGTAAAATTTTGGTGTTTTTTAAGCCATTTGATAATTTTGGTGTTTTTCTATGTAAATTTTGGATTTTATTAAAAAAGCTTTTGTCGTGCGTTTTTGCTTCGGCACACGGGAAAGAGGTGCCTTTGTCGTGCGTTCTTATTTTTGGCGCATGGCAAACCAAAATTGGGCCTGCCGGCCCATTAATCCTGCCGATCCACAACAACCCGCCACTCTTAGCTATTTAAGCCCCTCTCCCCACCCCCAAACCCTAACGCCCCCCTTTTCTCCTCCCTCTGCCGCCCCTCTGCCCGTTCTCCCTCCTGGATCCGACCGCCCCCCTCCCACCCCTCGACGCGGCTCTCCTCCGCCCTCTCGCCCTCCATGCCGGCAACTTCCAAGCCCTCCCCCATGACGGCGGCGCGGCCAGCTCTCCCGACGGTCGTCGCGGCCGGTTCCCCTCTCCCACGGCGGACGAAAGCACCCCCCTCCTCTCTGACCGGCCGGCGCGGTGGCAAGGCCGGATCCAGTGACCGTGGCCTTGGATCCGCCATCTGGTGGCGGCTGTGGTGGCCTGGTGGCGGGCCCGGCGCAGCGCTCGTCCTCCCCTCCGTGGTGCTCTTCCCCGGCTCTCCCTCTTCCTTCTTCTCCACGGTGAGCCGACCACCTCCCCAAGCGCGGCGGCTAGTGGCTTCCTCCAATAGGCGCGGCGGCCCCTTCCCTAGGTGTGCAGTGGCTGTTGACGTTTGATTATCATTGCAAAGTTCGTTTGGACTTGCAAGCGGACAAATCCCTCGTCGTAGTTAAGGAACCCTTCTTCCCTTGAGTGGTGAACCCAAGGTATCGAATCCGTGGAACAATATGTAATGTAAAATCAATCTAATAACCGAGAAACACTTACTTCTTTGAGAGGTTTCGAATTGCATCTAATCTACTAAGATCAAAAGAGGTAGCAAGAGAAAGCATTGAGGTACCGATCTAGAGAGGGGTCTAGATCGAGTTTATGTCGTCGTTCCGAGCAAGATAAAAGAGAGAGTAAAACGAATCTCATTGAAAGCTTCTTTAAACCGTGACCTTCGGTCAAACCCCCTAAGTCGCCCCGCCGTACTCGGTGTCAACATCCTGTCATGATGTTCCCCTTTCTTCGCAGTCGAATCTTAGAGCACACCCGCAAGGAGTGCGTTGAACTACTTGGTAGATCGGGTATGCACCTCTAGCCACCGCGGTTACAAGAACATCCCATGCAATCTATCTCGAGAATAGATTGAGGAGGAAAACACCCAAGCAAGAACAAGAATTGCAAACGAAAGTACTTGATCCCTAAGTATCGGATCCATTAAAACTCCATCAAAAGTATGAATACATGAATAAGATCCAACCGGTATCCTACCTTGACCTTGATTCACGCCTCCGAAACACCGACGTGGTCTTCGTTGCAAGGTTCCCACGTCGGCTAGGCAAACCCTAGACGACTAACTCAACCCTCCTCTCCAGGGTGGTGTCCCTCAAGCTCCTCTGCTCCTCGGCGACGAATGACGAATTGCTTGATACGCGGCTCGGGGTACCGAGGCTATAAATAGCCCGAGGATCAGGTAGGTCAAAGGGGGCAGCGAACAGGGCTCAGAATGGGCTGGGCCGGCCGGCCGGCCTGGGCCAGCCGGCCTGGGCCAGCCGGCCTGGGCCCATCCTGGCCTTGTTCGGCGCCGCCTTTCTTCCGGATGCTTCTCACGACTTCTTGAGTTTTTGCCGAGTTGCATGTGGGCCCTTGACGTCATTTTCCTCGCGGTTTAGATGAGGAGGCTTTGCGAATGAACTCCTGCATCTTCCGTCTAGGTCCTCCGCACTTCTCGGCTTCACGCTTTAGTCCTTGGCTTGTTTGGAGTCATGTTCATCTTGTATCTTGACTTGTCCCGAGGTCCATGATCACCTTGTAAATCCCTTGATGAACTTTACCCGGAAGTCCTCTTTTAAGCTCTTGATTCCTGTGTAAACAACAAACTCCAAAAACCATGCACGAGTGCGAACATAGCATATAATGGGGGTTAGGATCGTTAGTGTGAATATAAAATCAATACCAACATAGAAGGTAAACAAGTGGCTAGGTTGACGAAAATCGACCGCCAACATCCCCCCATGCTTAAACCTTGCTCGTCCTCGAGTAAGCCTTCTATGGATATCAGCGTTGCCCTTCGATGTTCAAACCCTACACTTGATCATACATGAGAAAACATAATACTCTCTAGTTTTATATTCATTAAAGTTCCGTAATGTACTAACTTTTATCTTTATGGAGGGTAGATATCATTCAAGCTCTTTCCACAAGTACTTGATCAAGCTCTCAAACTTTTAAACAAATCTCAGAAATTTTGAAAAATAAAGAATGAGATAAAGAGAAAAAAATGCTTTACCAAGATCAAAAATAACCATCTTGCACTTTGCTCATGTACTCTCATCTCACTTGTCTCTCAAGCCTACTTGTTCTACTCCTTTCCTCTCTCAAAGTATATGGTGGAAAGCTTTATGTGGAGCTATAGGAAAGTTTAGTCCTACCAAGATATTATAGTTGAGATATTATTAAAACAAGACTAGCTTCTCATGGTCTTACTGAGACTCGTCAAAAAGGTCATTGGAAAAATAATGTTATCAAGGAGGGGAGAGAGATGAACACACACTTTTAGATAGGTGGACATGTGCAAATGACAAAGAGTGATCCCAAGGCACAAATGAAGTCCTCGTTATCGGATTGCACATGGTTGGAAAGATGAGTATGGGTCTTGATCTTAAATCCTCTTGAAAACTCAAAAAGCACTAACATAGCTAGAGAACCGGGGAGCTTTATTATATATATATTTTTCTTTCTTCTTTCTTTCTTTTTTTTCTTTTTTTTCCTCATCATTCATTTTTTTCTTTTTCCTTCATCATACTTTTTCTTTTTTTTATTTGCTCCCCTTGAACTCTAGACCATACTAGCACTTCCTTGGTAACCCCCCCCCCCCCATGTTTAGACGTTTGGTCGTCCTCGAGCAAAGAGGTGATAAAAATGCCAAGGTGGGAACTGAAGCTCTCATTTTTTTTCTTAGAGAGAGACACTCGAAAAATCTTCTAGGGGTCCTCTTGGGAGTTTCCCTTTCTCACTCAAAGTACTTCCTTGTAATCTTCTCCATAATATTCATCCATACTCATATATTGGGTTGTGGTCAAGGAGGTGAACACAAAAAAGATATATTTGGGTTTTAGTTGGATATCCGGTGAGGTTTACGAAATTCCCAATGTGGAAACTCACAATGCACGGATAGAAAGGCTAGCATAAAGAACAATACACAAAAACGGAATGACCAACTTCTTAGTCTCGGGCCAGAGAAATCAGGCTTTGAATCAATGCACCCAAAAATAAATCTTGTATATACTAAGGTTTTGCACTCAAGTAAACTTAGGCTTTGGATGGGTAGAGCAAAATGCAAGCGGTACTCGTGACAAGGTTAACATAACTTTTTGAGAATAAAAAGGTTCTTTGATTCATCCAAAGTTGAGAGCAACAAAAAGAACTATGGGACTTGAGTTATCATAACCTCCACACAAGATTAGGCTAGCATTTAATTAAATTTCAGATTCATATTAAAAGAGAGCACTAGCTTAATCATGCATAAAACAAGCATAAAATTGAGCAAAACGGCAACCGTCATCATACATCAACATGGTACAAATTTTCCATCCATATTAAGATCATAAAGCAACGGTGAAACTTGTTCATGATGATGGATAACAACCTACTACTACAACACATGCTGAAATTAAATAAAAACAAGAAAATACTACGCAAACATAAATGCACACAAGATGAAAATAAAGAAAAGGAAAAGGAAAAATCAAACCACACTTAAAAACTCCGTCCCTTTCTTCTCTCTTCATTCTTCATCCGATTGTCTTTGCTCTGTTGGTTGGTTTTCATTGAATCCTTGCTCATAGTATTGTTGCATGGCCCCTTCATGTAATTGATGAGGCGGCAAGAGTTGAAGACGTCCCAATTGATGGGCGATTCCCGCCGTTCCTTCATGCCAATGGTTGACACGGCTTTGGATCCTCTCGACGTCTTGTTCGTTCCTTTGCATATATGCCCCAATGATGGCTGCACTTTGTTGGGGTTGGGGCATGCTTGCATAAGGTGCCACAAATGCTTCATTGGGCACAACAAAAGTTGGTGGAAAATATGTTGGAGGAGGTGGTGGCATGGCTGCACCACTCCCCCATGCTTGCATTGGTACACTTCCGTAGTGAGGTGGTGGCATAGGAATTCCGCCATAGGGTTGATGGTAGGCCGCTCCTCCTTGCTATTGGGCTGCGGAGGATGAACCTTCTATGATTCTTCCCCTCTTGTTCTTCTTGGCTGGTACTAGAATTCCTTCTTCTAACCAATTCTCTCTCCCTTCAATAAATAATTTCAGCTTCATGTTGGGGAGAGGAACATTGATTTTCGCCACCTTGTACCCTCTATTCTCATCTTCACTAATATATTTTCCTTGCTTCATATAATCAATTCCAAGTGAATTTCCCGCAAGGATGAATCTTGGATTTCTTGTAATACCCGGCTTCACAGAAATTGCTATCATAGAGAGATAGCATCCCGAACCAATTTGTCCACTCCCCGATATTGTCTCACAACACCACCGATTGATCATGATATATGACGGATCAATGGCTTGTCTTGCAATCAACGCCGAATAAAGCCAATTAACTTCCATATCAGTGACTTTGGACTCCTTCATTCTTCCCAAAATCCTTTTGCTCATCCAAGAATGAAATATCCGGATGATGGGATTCCGAATGCTATTTCTTTACCGGTTATCTTCCCCTGAAATCATGCTCCAAAATCCTTCCAACACACTTTCACTAGCATTAACTTGCTCCGGGGCCTCCCTCTGAAAACCGAGCAACTCTCTAATTTGCTCATTAGAAACTATGTGCTCATCATCCTTCAATCGAAATGAGAGGGATGGCACCCCTTCATTAATAACTGGTGCCATGGTCATGAGAATTTCCATGCCAAGCTTCAAATGAAAACTCACTCCTACTCCATCGGAAAAGTGCCCCCATCCAAGGTGGTTCATCATTTGATAGATATCCGGTGCAAATCCCAGTACTTGGAGAGCATCATCATCAAAGTCAACATTGGGCACAACCCTCTTCTCTAGGCGCCCAAGCCTCTCCTCCTCCTCCTCCGACATCATAAGAAATCCATACTTGCAACGCTGTGGAGTGTATGGTGGTGGAGCGGATGAACGAGTCGAACGACGAGGTGGAACGGGCGGCTCCTCCGTTCACCCTTGCGGTTCGGTGTACCGCATAGACGAGCTTCGGGTGTTCCTTCCACTAAGGAGCATGGTGTCGCTCCTTGATGGCGCCACGTCCTCTTCCATGCTTCGCGGCGACTCGGAGACCGAGTGCCTCCGCGAAGAACTTGTTGATTCCGGCCTCGATGATGATGATTGCGTCTTCCTCCTAAGAACCTTGCCAAAGACCTTCTTCATCTTGTAGTTGCTGCACAAATTACAAACAAACTCTCCTGGGGGTTTCTTGCCGGTAGAAATACACACAAAAGAAGTATATGGAAGAGCAAAGTTTGTGATGCAATTCTCTGAATTTTTGGACTCAAGAGAGGAGAACGAATTTTTCTAGAGAGTTTCTGGAGGTTCTGGACTGAGAGCTCAAGAACACGAACTAGTAAGCAAGCAAGAGACTCACTTGTGAAAGATGGAGGTAGGGGGTGCAAATATAGGGCAGGCCGGCCGGCCTGGGGTCCCTGCCCCCTGCCTCGGCTCCGGCTTTCTCCCACTTGTTGTTTGTTGCATCATGACCTTGTGTCCTCGTGCTCCACGCTGATCCACCGCCCAAACCCTCTCAGCCATTCCTTTTTCTTTCATGGTCAAGTCCTCATCTTGATCATTTCCTTTGTGTCACTTCCATGCCTCCTTGCCTCCCATGTTATCATTTATAACCTGCAAAAATCAAAGCAATGCTACCCCCCATGCTTGTCCCATGCATGCCAAAAGATTCTTGAATGATGGTGTGTTCCCGTGACGCATCATGGGTCATTAGAGGTTCAATTAAGTTCACAACCTTCCCTTGATCATGTTTAGATGCTAACTACTCCTCTAATTTCGAAAATTAAAAATTAATTCAGAGATATCAATGAGTTCAAATGTATTTTTAGAGGAGTTTTTAGGCATTAAAAACATTTGTAAGTCGAAACTTTCCGACTACATTGATTTTGGTTACACCGGGATCACTTGCTTTCATTAATTGATAGCGAGCTCCTCCGGCTTGACCGTGGGGGTATGGGTTTAGGTTCTAATTTTGGCTAAATAAGAGAGAGATGTTTTGAATGAACAAAAATAAATGAGGCTTGGAAAAATTCTAATTCTAGAGAAACCTAGGTTCACGCGAGTCCTAGCATGCATCAAAGATTAAAAATCATTAAGAAACAACACGGGGCTCTACTCGTGTGTTTTTATGATGTAAAACAAACCAACCTTATCATCATGAGGAGGATGAAAGGTGTGGGTAGGTTCTGAAATTTTGGAGTTGGTTTCTCGAAAAGAGGCAAATAAATCATATGATGGCTCATGTCAAAGGTTTATGTCAAATAAAATCCAAATGAAACATCCCAGCAACTTAAATGTCTCAAAAATAAGTTCAACCACTTAAGAGTTTATACCAAGTCTTGCGTAGCAAATTCTAAGACCAACTTACTTGAAAATCGGAAATAATCCGGGTCACCCTCCCGGCAGCTTTATTCTTCAACGGGTTGTCCTCCCGGTAGCTTATTCTTGATTCGACGAACGGGTTGCCTCCCGCCAAGCGCTTCATTTATAGTCCATGGCTAGACTTCTTGTCCTCTTCACTTCGGATCAACACTCTTTGCAGGTGTTGCAATCTTGGGTACCCACTTCCGCACCATCTTGGGCATGGGCTTATTCTCCGGCCTAGTCATCTTTTTGGTCTTCACAGGCAGTTTTTGTTCTTTGGTCTTGACAGATGCAACGACTTCTTTGATCACTTTCGCTTCCTTCATCTTGGGCTCCTATTTCTTCCTTGGCTCTTCCTTACTAAAATGACGATGAGGTGGAACATATTTAGCATTGATCTTGTTGCATACCTCGAAACGTGGACGAAACTTGAATATGCTTCGTGTGCCATTGACGTCAAACTTGATCTCCCCCTTGCCAACGTCGATCATTGCCCCGACGGTCTTGAGGAAGGGCCTCCCTAAGATGAGGGGCGGCTTCTCCCTTTCTCCCATCTCAAGTACCACGAAGTCGACGGGAATGAAGTGATCTCCAACTTTCACGGGTACATCTTCGGCAATTCCCACGGGATAGCAATGGAGTTATCGCCCAACTCTAAACACATACCCGTAGGCTCAAGTGGTAAGCGTAGCTTCTCGAACACATCTCTTGGCATGACACTCACGCTTGCTCCAAGGTCGCATAATGCCTTCTCGAACGTGAATGAGCCAATAGAACATGGGATAGTTGGACATCCAGGGTCTCTTCGCTTCTCGGGCCCTTGATTTGCGATGGTGGCACTACATTGTTCGGACCTATTGACATGGTATGCTCCAAGTGTTGCCATCTCATACTTGTTTGCAAGTATGTCTTTGAAGTAGCGAGAATATGTGGGAACTTGGAGAGCGTCCAATAGCGGCATGTTGATGCTTAACCTACGCACCACTTCCACAAACTTTTCAAAATGATTATCAATTTTACCTCGAAAGTAGCATGCCTTTAGTGTTGTCATCTTTGTGTCATCACTTGGCATTTCGAATTCCGGCTCTTCGGTAGCAATCTCCGAAATAGTAGTCACTTTCTCCTTAGTGTGATCATCCGCTTCAACGGTTGGCTTAGGCTTCCTTGCACTGGCTGGAAGTTCAGGATCCTCCGTCTCCTTTCCCGACCGAGTTTGAATAGCCTTTGCCGTCTCGGGACCTTGGGGCTGCCCCAGCAATCTTCCTTCACTAGCAGTTAAGCGCCTGGCAAGTTGTCCCACTTGCGTTTTCAATATCTTCATTATGTTGAGCACTTGTTGGTTGGAGCTCCCGACCTCCGTCACCTTGCCATCAATATTCTCCAAGATTTTATCCATAGCCTTGAACTTAGTGATGGTGTCCTTGTTGATCTTTGCTTGCTCGTCCATGAAATCCTTCAATTGTATACAAAGAGGCACCGAATTTTGAATAGACGAACTTGCATTAAATTGAGGTCTACCTTGCCCGTAGCGGAAGTTCGGCAAATCTCCTTTTCTCATGTAGTCAAGCACCTTTGCTTCCTCCGGACAATCTCTTTGGACATGGCCGTACTCCCCACATTCTTCACACGTGGATCTTGCTTCGGCGGCCTTTAAGTCTTGGGTGGCCTTCTTTTCTAGCTCCATCTTTTCCAACCTTCTCATGAGCGAGTCAATCTTCCCTTCTAGAAGATCTTCCTTTTCAACCTGCAAAACACCTTTAACATTGCCCGTCGGTTGAACCAGAAGTAGACGTCCCGATGACGCCCATGTATCATTATCCGCAACCTTCTTGAAAAGAGTGAATGCCTCCATCGGAGTTATCTCAATAATAGATCCTCCCGCTGATGCGTCAATTACGATCCTTGATGCTAGATTGAGACCTTGATAAAACTTTTGAACAAGGTCTTCCTTTGGGAACTTGTGATGTGGCACGGCTCGGGTGTACTCATTGAAATGCTCAAAAGCTTCCGCGATAGTCTCTGCAGGATATTGAGCAAAAGTAGCAATCTTATTATGCAAGCTTTGAGTCTTACCCGGCGAATAGTACTCCTTCATGAAAGCTCTCATCAATGCTTCCCAATTTTGCACCGTCTCCACCAGTAGAGTGTAGAACCATTGCAAAGCTTTTTCGAGAAGTGAGAACGGAAAAAGTCTTGCCCTCAATTGATTTTGATCCAGCCCTTCCATCGTGAATGTCTGACAAAGTTGAATGAATGCTTGGATGTGAAGGTCAGGATCCTCTTTACCAGTGAAAGGTGTATGTTGCACCATGCGGATGGTTGAAGTCTTGATCTCAAATGACCTCCCGATGTCGGCTAGGTTGAGGATGGGTAGATCTCCAAGCTTCGGGATGCAAAGCTCCCCGATCTTCCTCTCCTCTCCCATTGGTGGCGGTTGAGGTCGATCTCTCAGACTTGTAGGTGGTGATTCTTTCTTCGGACTTGTGGGTGGAGATTCTGACATTCCTTCGTCTCCGGTGTTTGGATCTACAATCCTCAGCTTCCTAGATCGTGCTTCGCATCTCCCTTGCCTGTAAAGTTTTTCTGGATCATCCACAAAAATTTTTTGGTTTGTTAGAGAGGTGGGCGTCCATCTCCTGTTAGGGTTAGCGATAAACAAAATATACAAAAGATCTAAAAAGAAAAGAAAACTATAAAAAGGGTTAGTCAAAAACTAGATTAGATTGGTTTTTGAGGATGATCGAAGTTTAGTAGATGCAAAAGAAAAATCAAAAAGAAACTGAAAATACTTACAAACGAGATATTAGATTGGATCTTAATTACTTTTTCCCCGGTAACAGCACCAGAAAAAGGGGCTTGTTGACGTTTGATTATCGTTGCAAAGTTCGTTTGGACTTGCAAGCGGACAAATCCCTCATCGTAGTTAAGGAACCCTTCTTCCCTTGAGTGGTGAACCCAAGGTATCGAATCCGTGGAACAATATGTAATGTAAAATCAATCTAATAACCGAGAAACACTTGCTTCTTTGAGAGGTTTCGAATTGCATCTAATCTACTAAGATCAAAAGAGGTAGCAAGAGAAAGCATTGAGGTACCGATCTAGAGTGGGGTCTAGATTGAGTTTATGTCTTCGTTCTGAGCAAGATTAAAGAGAGAGTAAAACGAATCTCATTGAAAGCTTCTTTAAACCGTGACCTTCGGTCAAACCCCCTAAGTCGCCCCGCCGTACTCGGTGTCAACATCCTGTCACGATGTTCCCCTTTCTTCGCGGTCGAATCTTAGAGCACACCCGCAAGGAGTGCGTTGAACTACTTGGTAGATCGGGTATGCACCTCTAGCCACCGCGGCTACAAGAACATCCCATGCAATCTATCTTGAGAATAGATTGAGGAGGAAAACACCCAAGCAAGAACAAGAATTGCAAACAAAAGTACTTGATCGCTAAGAATCGGATCCATTAAAACTCCATCAAAAGTATGAATACATGAATAAGATCCAACCGGGATCCTACCTTGACCTTGATTCACGCCTCCGGAACTCTGACGTGGTCTTCCTTGCAAGGTTCCCACATCGGCTAGGCAAACCCTAGATGACTAACTCGACCCTCCTCTCCGAGGTGGTGTCCCTCAAGCTCCTCTGCTCCTCGGCGGCGAAAATTTGGAAAGGGCACCAGAAGATAGTCTTATGATTCTGATAAAGCACATCAAGCACGAAAATTTTTGAAAATCCACATTTTTACAAACATTAACATTCTGGAAAATCCGGGATGTTACAGACTCCCCCCCCTTACGAGAATCTCGTCCTTGAGATTAAAGCTTCACTAGGTACATTGGGGTACCAAACATCTTCAAGTTGTGTGCGAGCTTCGAGTATCTTCAGCTTCATCGTAGTTGCTTTCTGGTCAAATCCAATAGTGTGCAAGCAACAAAATCTTTGAATTGGAAATGTTCTGAGGTAATGTTGATCTTGATCTCAATCTCTAGATCCATAGCATAGTGATCCTTCATGTCTCTTCCTGAGTAATCTTGAAGGGCTATGATCTTTACTCATATGCTTCTTCAAATACTGGCAACTTCGAGGTAGTGGGTGGTTCCAACTTTCCATAATCTCAACCTCAAGTCAGTAAGCTTGATTCCAACACGTACAAGATAACTATTCCAAAATCTTGGTCTCATAGACTGCAGTGTCGTACTCTTCTTCAACTTCGGCTGAATAGGCATGACTTCGATACTCCTTATTCTTGCCTTATAGTGATAACTTGTCCTCCTCCTGTGGGTTACCTCAGGGTTCCTTAGGCTAATAGTCTTCAAAGTATGCCGTAGTGGTGGTCTTTTCTAACTTGGATAACACTAGAGTTACCTATTCTAGGAGTCAAGTACAAGCATGAAAATATTACTAATATATAACCTTACACTCAATAGTAAGAACCATAAGATCTAATAAGATCCAAGCACTCAGGCATCTCAAGGCTGACTCTAATAACCTTGGAGATCTCGCACACTTATCGGTCTATTTATTTCGTGGTATGTCAAACTAGGTAGACTCTACTCTTTGTGGTTAAAGGTGTTCTCATTCCATCCAAGTTGTCTCTTGACTCATCCTGTCTAGTCCACGTAAGATGTTGCATCAACGTATGTAAGATAGAGTTTTTCAAAATAGGAGAGGTAGAATTAATATAGTTCAAGGGGGTATATATAAAATAGAGCATTTTAGAATGTTCTAAACTATGGACCAACCTAGGGTTGCGTGCTACGGTCAAGTACGGCTCTGATACCACCTGTAATGACCCGGGATTTCGGTGAGGAAAACCCGACTCCCTGTACCCTTGTGATAGTCCCTGGATCAGTAGCTATCACGTACAGAACTCATTACAGAATAATATCATTTCCATACAATGAAATCAGAGTACAAAGCAGAGTATTTACATCCGAATACAGCTCGGTATACGATTTTAAGTACAAGCCCCTTGGGCTAAACGACAAGTAGAAACTCTACACAGCGGTAGCTAAGGCTTCAAGTCTTCATCCTCGATCTTCACCACAGGCATCCTTGAGCGAAGCAACACAACCCTTCCTCCATGGATTCTTCATAAACGGACTTTCGCTCCAAGTCCAATCCTGTACACTCACAAACTATCCCCAAGGAATGGGATAGGTTCACGTCACCAATCGTATGCAAGCTTTAAGTGGCCTAAAGCTAAAGGTATAAAAAGTAGTCAAGGAGTAGGGTCAGGTTTTCCTATGCAGCAGTAGCAAAGCATAAATAATAAATCTCCATATCCCACCAATCCCAAGTTTCTCATCCTCAATCGGATACACCTGGTCACCCAGATCTCCGTCACCAAGTCCTATCTCCATCTAGGGTCGGTGCAAGAACTCCCACTCCTCGCACCTCAATGATTGCACCCGGATCCGCGAGGCAGAGGGAGCAACTCTCCTCTTCCCGAATGCAACCACGGCTCACCACACTCAAATCCTATAAGGGGAGGTAGAAATCCCAAAACATGAGAGTCGGAGTAAACATCAGGCATGTCCATGACCAAGGACGCGGTTATACGTATAGATCTAAACTCTGCAGAGTGTGTACACCTGTACCCAACTCGGGATGGAGCTCAGCCGGTAGCGATCCAACTAAACCCACCCTACCGGACGAACACTTAGGAGTTACGATTCCACCCTGCATCCGGGTCTCGCTGCGGTCCCCCGCAGAAGACCACCCCGGAACTGTGAACATGCCCCCGTGTGGCCACACGGGGAATGCCGCAAAGGAAAGGGGCCTTCACCCACTTTCCTTTCACTGATACCCTCTATCCTACTAGCAGGTATGGTATCGCACTTGCCAGGGTCGACCCGGCCCTACCCCCACTCTTGGCGAGGTGGTGTGTACGTAAGTCCCGTGAAACAAAGCGACCCACTCGGTTTCAGACTGGGGCGAGCTCCTGTCCTCCAAAGTATCACAAAACTCCAACACCTGTCCTCCGAAAATATTGTGCCTGCCATAGGCACGAAACGGGGAACACCCGAGAAGACGAACCCCCAGCCCCCGATCCCAGATCGGGTTGCGTTGAGCTCACCCCCGCCAAGTCACCCAAAAACGCCTTCTCCTACCGGTTTTTCCCCACACACACCAGGAATCTATCCACATATCCCATACACATGCATAGCAAAGCTCAGCGTATAAACACGCAGATATATAGTAGTAGTAATAGGGCAATCAAGGACAGGGTAAATAAAGAAGGCAGTGCAAGGTTCAACATATCCATCATCATGCATTAAGTAAAGCGCTAGCAGTTCTACATAGCAATGCCTAATGGGTATTCAGAGTCGGTCGGGCGTGAACACCTGTGTGCAAGTAGTCGTCGTAGTTTCTGTAGCCGTACTTGCTCTTCTAGCTTGTCTCCTCAGCTCTAGGAATTCCTAGATTCGCAAATATAAATAAATAACAAGGATCTATTTGCAAATAAACTCCAAAGAGAAGCAATAAAGAACCAATGAACTCCGAAAACTAGTCTAACGAGTGCTTCATGATTTTAGAAGAATAAAGAAACTGATTTCCTATTTTTCTAAGCTAGAATCAATTTATTATGGATTTTCAAATAAAGAAATATTTTAAGAATTTAATTAGTTACGATAAAGCACACAAAACATAGGTCAGTAGGTTAGAGATCATAGCCTAGGTTTTGGATTGGATTGAATGCTCAGTTGACTAGTCAACGATCATTGTTGACCAAGTCAACAGAAAAAGGTCAAAGGTCAACCGGACCGCACAAGTCATCCTGTGAGCCCCGTATGTTAGATGGGACCAGGCTGGATAGTTAACAGTCTCTCTCATGTTAGTGGTTCCACATAGAAGTCTACGGGCCCCTTTGGTTAGATTGAAGAGATTAAGCAGGATGGTTCAGCTACAAGCGATGTGATGTGGTGAAGGTGCTTGGCTAACTAGAACATGGCAGAGGAGTGGCATGGCCGACGGTTTGGTTAGCGCACGCATCGTCCACGACGAAGGCGTGGCACGATTACGGCAAACAGGTGTGGCAGGAACTTGAAAGATTCAGAGCATGCACCAAGCACAAGGATTAAAGCTTGGTAGAAAGGGCGAGCGATGCTACTAACAAGCAACACCCAAACAAGATAGATAAAGGGCTAAGGTTGGAAGCATAACAGGATCTGACCAGACTTACTATTTTCCGGCACAGGATGTAGCTCCTTGGTTGGGCCAGAAAGGGGACACAAGCCAGCAGGTTAAAGAGCAAAAAGGACCAGGCTGTTGGTTTCGATAGCACATACACAGCTTTAGGCAAGCATATGCAGCAACTAGATGAAACATGGACTAGGCATTAGCACGCATGCTAGCTTCTAGCATGGGATTGCAGTTTCATGATTTGGAATAGAACATACGTTAGGGGTAAAAAGAGGAAAGCTTGTAGCGGCTTGGTCAAAAGCGAAGCACTGAAACCATAAGCTTCATGTCACTAAGTGAATTGCTGTCACTTGTGGCCGGCAGCTGCAAGGCTTGGCCGGCTATGGCCAAGCATGGTCAGAGCATAAGCTAGCTCTATAGGATGCAGGTTTGAGGTTTGGGTTAGAGCTTCCTGTTTGTGGGCACGAGATACGGTGGCCTCGAAACTTGGCTAGGTTCTGCACTCAAGGCAACTGCAGTTGCAGCAGGATGGCCGATCGGCGAGCAACAGACCTATAAGACCAACATAAATTGGTCTCATGTTTGCTAGCATCTAACATGATTTCTGTGAATATAAGCAACATCTTCTGATAGAAGGGACGTGGTCTGATTGTGAGCAACCTAGCATGCCAGATTTATGCAAGCAGACCACTGGTTTGAATGCCACAAAGGCATCCACCTGAAGGCTACTTGCGGTGATCAGCAACAGCTGGTCCGAGATGTTCTACTTGAACAGACCAGGCTGTTTTAGATAGCAAGCACACGGCTAGCAAGAACAGCTCAAAAAGGTGACTGGGAAGGGTTTTCAGGCACGACAAGGGCAGCAGCACAACACTCTTGTGTGACGTGCTGGCAACAGCTGTGGGAGGGCCAGGCAGTTGCACTTGGTTGCAGGACAGCGGGAGCTCACTGCAGGACTGCATGCAGTGAGATCGAAAGCTGGGCACAGGCAGCATGCCACACACGGGCAAGCATGGCCAAGAGTCATGGTGAATTTTTGCACACACATGGCCTTCATGAGCACCAGCTGCTCTGGTGGACTTCTCGCTCGTGCAGAGGAGAAGAAGTACCGGGCCGCTACAGATACTTCAAGTGCTCCAGGGTGAAAGTAAAAGAGCAGCGGGGAGGAAAAACTTGTAGCCTAGTACTATGGTTTCAGCAGGTGTAGCTAAAAGCCCCACCGAATCAGACTTTGGAACGCACGGGTTCTTGGGAGCACAGTGCAGCAAGGCTTTGAGATGAGCCCGGTGGGTTGGGCCGAAACAAAAATAAGCCTGCGAAATAAATTGATAGACAATTTATTTCGTAGATAGAAATGGTACAAATGAATTTAGACTATTTTTCCAGAATGAATCAATTAACATGGTATTAATTCGAGAAGCTGGAAAACATCGTCGTAATTCAAATGAGCTCTCGGATATTTAATTCAAGGAATTATAGTCTATTCCCCGAAATCGAATTAATTGAAAATAATTAATTCGAAGAGTCAGAAAAATATTCCCGTAATTCTTTTAATAAATTCCCGAGCACTTTTCAAGAGATTAGGCCGGGAAGGATTAGAGGGCCGAAAAAGATGGCGGGTCCACTGAGTTAGCAGATGAAGACCCGAGAGAGGGTTTTGGCAGGTTCTGAGGGTTACGGAGGATAGTTAGTTTAATTAGCTTTTGATTTATATTTGAAATTAGATTTCAAATAAATCACACTCAAAGATTCAAGAAAATTCTAAATAAAAACCATATCACACTAACATAGATTTTATCCTTAGCACACAAAGCAATTTAATTAATTTTACTAGGAATTTGGAAAGGGCACCAGAAGATAGTCTTATGATTCTGATAAAGCACATCAAGCACGAAAATTTTTGAAAATCCACATTTTTACAAACATTAACATTCTGGAAAATCCGGGATGTTACAGACTCCCCCCCCTTACGAGAATCTCGTCCTTGAGATTAAAGCTTCACTAGGTACATTGGGGTACCAAACATCTTCAAGTTGTGTGCGAGCTTCGAGTATCTTCAGCTTCATCGTAGTTGCTTTCTGGTCAAATCCAATAGTGTGCAAGCAACAAAATCTTTGAATTGGAAATGTTCTGAGGTAATGTTGATCTTGATCTCAATCTCTAGATCCATAGCATAGTGATCCTTCATGTCTCTTCCTGAGTAATCTTGAAGGGCTATGATCTTTACTCATATGCTTCTTCAAATACTGGCAACTTCGAGGTAGTGGGTGGTTCCAACTTTCCATAATCTCAACCTCAAGTCAGTAAGCTTGATTCCAACACGTACAAGATAACTATTCCAAAATCTTGGTCTCATAGACTGCAGTGTCGTACTCTTCTTCAACTTCGGCTGAATAGGCATGACTTCGATACTCCTTATTCTTGCCTTATAGTGATAACTTGTCCTCCTCCTGTGGGTTACCTCAGGGTTCCTTAGGCTAATAGTCTTCAAAGTATGCCGTAGTGGTGGTCTTTTCTAACTTGGATAACACTAGAGTTACCTATTCTAGGAGTCAAGTACAAGCATGAAAATATTACTAATATATAACCTTACACTCAATAGTAAGAACCATAAGATCTAATAAGATCCAAGCACTCAGGCATCTCAAGGCTGACTCTAATAACCTTGGAGATCTCGCACACTTATCGGTCTATTTATTTCGTGGTATGTCAAACTAGGTAGACTCTACTCTTTGTGGTTAAAGGTGTTCTCATTCCATCCAAGTTGTCTCTTGACTCATCCTGTCTAGTCCACGTAAGATGTTGCATCAACGTATGTAAGATAGAGTTTTTCAAAATAGGAGAGGTAGAATTAATATAGTTCAAGGGGGTATATATAAAATAGAGCGTTTTAGAATGTTCTAAACTATGGACCAACCTAGGGTTGCGTGCTACGGTCGAGTACGGCTCTGATACCACCTGTAATGACCCGGGATTTCGGTGAGGAAAACCCGACTCCCTGTACCCTTGTGATAGTCCCTGGATCAGTAGCTATCACGTACAGAACTCATTACAGAATAATATCATTTCCATACAATGAAATCAGAGTACAAAGCAGAGTATTTACATCCGAATACAGCTCGGTATACGATTTTAAGTACAAGCCCCTTGGGCTAAACGACAAGTAGAAACTCTACACAGCGGTAGCTAAGGCTTCAAGTCTTCATCCTCGATCTTCACCACAGGCATCCTTGAGCGAAGCAACACAACCCTTCCTCCATGGATTCTTCATAAACGGACTTTCGCTCCAAGTCCAATCCTGTACACTCACAAACTATCCCCAAGGAATGGGATAGGTTCACGTCACCAATCGTATGCAAGCTTTAAGTGGCCTAAAGCTAAAGGTATAAAAAGTAGTCAAGGAGTAGGGTCAGGTTTTCCTATGCAGCAGTAGCAAAGCATAAATAATAAATCTCCATATCCCACCAATCCCAAGTTTCTCATCCTCAATCGGATACACCTGGTCACCCAGATCTCCGTCACCAAGTCCTATCTCCATCTAGGGTCGGTGCAAGAACTCCCACTCCTCGCACCTCAATGATTGCACCCGGATCCGCGAGGCAGAGGGAGCAACTCTCCTCTTCCCGAATGCAACCACGGCTCACCACACTCAAATCCTATAAGGGGAGGTAGAAATCCCAAAACATGAGAGTCGGAGTAAACATCAGGCATGTCCATGACCAAGGACGCGGTTATACGTATAGATCTAAACTCTGCAGAGTGTGTACACCTGTACCCAACTCGGGATGGAGCTCAGCCGGTAGCGATCCAACTAAACCCACCCTACCGGACGAACACTTAGGAGTTACGATTCCACCCTGCATCCGGGTCTCGCTGCGGTCCCCCGCAGAAGACCACCCCGGAACTGTGAACATGCCCCCGTGTGGCCACACGGGGAATGCCGCAAAGGAAAGGGGCCTTCACCCACTTTCCTTTCACTGATACCCTCTATCCTACTAGCAGGTATGGTATCGCACTTGCCAGGGTCGACCCGGCCCTACCCCCACTCTTGGCGAGGTGGTGTGTACGTAAGTCCCGTGAAACAAAGCGACCCACTCGGTTTCAGACTGGGGCGAGCTCCTGTCCTCCAAAGTATCACAAAACTCCAACACCTGTCCTCCGAAAATATTGTGCCTGCCATAGGCACGAAACGGGGAACACCCGAGAAGACGAACCCCCAGCCCCCGATCCCAGATCGGGTTGCGTTGAGCTCACCCCCGCCAAGTCACCCAAAAACGCCTTCTCCTACCGGTTTTTCCCCACACACACCAGGAATCTATCCACATATCCCATACACATGCATAGCAAAGCTCAGCGTATAAACACGCAGATATATAGTAGTAGTAATAGGGCAATCAAGGACAGGGTAAATAAAGAAGGCAGTGCAAGGTTCAACATATCCATCATCATGCATTAAGTAAAGCGCTAGCAGTTCTACATAGCAATGCCTAATGGGTATTCAGAGTCGGTCGGGCGTGAACACCTGTGTGCAAGTAGTCGTCGTAGTTTCTGTAGCCGTACTTGCTCTTCTAGCTTGTCTCCTCAGCTCTAGGAATTCCTAGATTCGCAAATATAAATAAATAACAAGGATCTATTTGCAAATAAACTCCAAAGAGAAGCAATAAAGAACCAATGAACTCCGAAAACTAGTCTAACGAGTGCTTCATGATTTTAGAAGAATAAAGAAACTGATTTCCTATTTTTCTAAGCTAGAATCAATTTATTATGGATTTTCAAATAAAGAAATATTTTAAGAATTTAATTAGTTACGATAAAGCACACAAAACATAGGTCAGTAGGTTAGAGATCATAGCCTAGGTTTTGGATTGGATTGAATGCTCAGTTGACTAGTCAACGATCATTGTTGACCAAGTCAACAGAAAAAGGTCAAAGGTCAACCGGACCGCACAAGTCATCCTGTGAGCCCCGTATGTTAGATGGGACCAGGCTGGATAGTTAACAGTCTCTCTCATGTTAGTGGTTCCACATAGAAGTCTACGGGCCCCTTTGGTTAGATTGAAGAGATTAAGCAGGATGGTTCAGCTACAAGCGATGTGATGTGGTGAAGGTGCTTGGCTAACTAGAACATGGCAGAGGAGTGGCATGGCCGACGGTTTGGTTAGCGCACGCATCGTCCACGACGAAGGCGTGGCACGATTACGGCAAACAGGTGTGGCAGGAACTTGAAAGATTCAGAGCATGCACCAAGCACAAGGATTAAAGCTTGGTAGAAAGGGCGAGCGATGCTACTAACAAGCAACACCCAAACAAGATAGATAAAGGGCTAAGGTTGGAAGCATAACAGGATCTGACCAGACTTACTATTTTCCGGCACAGGATGTAGCTCCTTGGTTGGGCCAGAAAGGGGACACAAGCCAGCAGGTTAAAGAGCAAAAAGGACCAGGCTGTTGGTTTCGATAGCACATACACAGCTTTAGGCAAGCATATGCAGCAACTAGATGAAACATGGACTAGGCATTAGCACGCATGCTAGCTTCTAGCATGGGATTGCAGTTTCATGATTTGAAACAGAACAGACTACAGGTTAGGGGTAAAAAGAGGAAAGCATGTAGCGGCTTGGTCAAAAGCGAGGCACAGAAACCATAAGCTTCATGTCACTAAGTGAATTGCTGTCACTTGTGGCCGGCAGCTGCAAGGCTTGGCCGGCTATGGCCAAGCATGGTCAGAGCATAAGCTAGCTCTATAGGATGCAGGTTTGAGGTTTGGGTTAGAGCTTCCTGTTTGTGGGCACGAGATATGGTGGCCTCGGAACTTGGCTAGGTTCTGCACTCAAGGCAACTGTGGTTGCAGCAGGATGGCCGATCGGCGAGCAACAGACCTATAAGACCAACACAAATTGGTCTCATGTTTGCTAGCATCTAACATGATTTCTGTGAATATAAGCAACATCTTTTGATAGAAGGGACGTGGTCTGATTGTGAGCAACCTAGCATGCCAGATTTGTGCAAGCAGACCACTGGTTTGAATGCCACAAAGGCATCCACCTGAATGCTACTTGCGGTGATTAGCAACAGCTGGTCCGAGATGTTCTACTTGAACAGACCAGGCTGTTTTAGATAGCAAGCACACGGCTAGCAAGAACAGCTCAGGAAGGTGACTAGGAAGGGTTTTCAGGCACGACAAGGGCAGCAGCACAACACTCTTGTGTGACGTGCTGGCAACAGCCGTGGGAGGGCCAGGCAGTTGCACTTGGTTGCAGGACAGCGGGAGCTCACTACAGGACTGCATGCAGTGAGATCGAAAGGTGGGCTCAGGCAGCATGCCACACACGGGCAAGCATGACCAAGAGTCATGGTGAATTTTTGCACACACATGGCTTTCATGAGCACCAGCTGCTCTGGTGGACTTCTCACTCGTGCAAAGGAGAAGAAGTACTGGGCCGCTACAGATACTTCAAGTGCTCCAGGGTGAAAGTAAAAGAGCAGAGGGGAGGAAAACTTGTAGCCTAGTACTATGGTTTCAGCAGGTGTAGCTAAAAGCCCCACCGAATCGGACTTTGGAATGCACGGGTTCTTGGGAGCACAGTGCAGTAAGGCTTTGAGATGAGCTCGGTGGGTTGGGCCGAAACAAAAATAAGCCTGCGAAATAAATTGATAAACAATTTATTTCCTTGATAGAAATGGTACAAATGAATTTAGACTATTTTTCCGGAACGAATCAATTAACATGGTATTAATTCGAGAAGCCGGAAAACATCGTCGTAATTCAAATGAGCTCTCAGATATTTAATTCAAGGAATTATAGTCTATTCCCCTTGCAAATAATTAATTCGAAGAGTCGGAAAAATATTCCCGTAATTCTTTTAATAAATTCCCGAGCACTTTTGAAGAGATTAGGCCGGGAAGGATTAGAGGGCCGAAAAAAATGGCGGGTCCACTGAGTTAGCAGGTGAAGACCCGAGAGAGGGTTTTGGCAGGTTCTGAAGGTTAGGGAGGATAGTTAGTTTAATTAGCTTTTGATTTATATTTGAAATTAGATTTCAAATAAATCACAGTCAAAGATTCAAGAAAATTCTAAATAAAAACCAAATCACACTAACATAGATTTTACCCTTAGCACACAAAGCAATTTAATTAATTTTACTAGGAATTTGGAAATGGCACCAGAAGATAGTCTTATGATTCTGATAAAGCACATCAAGCACGAAATTTTTTGAAAATCCACATTTTTGCAAACATTAACATTCCGGAAAATCCGGGATGTTACAGACTTCCCCCTTACGAGAATCTCGTCCTCGAGATTAAAGCTTCACTGGGTACATTGGGGTACCAAAACAGAACCTACGTCAATCCTAGAGAGTGCAAAGTACAGAGGTTATTCTTCAGTTCATACGTCGACAAGTGCAAAGAAACAGAGATGCAAATGAATCTTCACATGGCCAGCCGTGTCCTGTGTCCATCCTATTCAGATAGGGGACTTTCACATTCAGATATAGAACAGTATGCGTTTCTATTGAAATCAACCAGTTTCCCTCCTCAAAAGAAATCAACCAGTTTCACATAAGGTTGAAAGGATAGAATTCAGGACTGCAAAGTTTAAGACCAAAATTCGAATGCTGGTTTCAGACCAAAATGATACAAAAGTTTCCTATTCAGAGAGACAAAATTTGAAGAAGACATCGGCCTGCAGATCATGTGCCTTCAGGGTTCTCCTGTGGATAAAGCACCATCCATCATCCCACCACCTGAAAATACATCACACTTCACACAGCTTCCAATTGGTGCTTAGCACACATCTATCACAGCCCATAACTTAATCTACAAATCTCAGAAATAGTGTCAAGAACTAATGTCGAGCACTACCGTCAATACCTACTGTCAATTGAATAATCCATTCTAGATTTCACAAACAAAGAAAGCAAATCGGATTTGAGTTGGTAGATTTCCATGTGTTGAAGGACTCTGTCCGCCGCTACCTCCGTATCCGAGCTACCATGGTGGCGCTCGGGGTGGTGATTCCCCTGCTACCGGCGGAGTCGGAGATATTGGAGACGAAGAACTGCTGCCTCTACTCTTTCTCTACCCACCGCCGATCTGGGCTTGTGATTTTCCCCGGCGAGGCATCTCCACCACTGCTGTTTCGCTGAGAGGACTGCGCAGGGGAAGACGGAGTACAATTGTGCGAGCGGGGATTCACCGCGTCGGGATACCAGCTCCACCTCGGCGACGACGATTTGACGCGAGATTTAGAGAGGAGAAAGGATTTGCCATGCGATTTGCAGAGGAGAACGACCGATTTGGCGTGCAGAATGGAGCTGAGCGGGTGCACGAGGGAGCTGGCCGGAAGGGAGGCGCGGGAGCGGAGGGATTGGCGTGGCGGATCCCGCGGTGAAATGGAGAGCCTCTCAGTGCGCGTTTTGTTCTGTTTCACCCCGACTAGGTAAGAGTGACGAGGGGGTGTCGTGGTGATGAAACTGGTTTCTTCTCTCTCTCCTATTGATTAGGGTGCCAAATCAGCAATTTTGCTGATGTGTTCTACTAATTAATATTCATAAAATCCTTCATGGAACTGCACTGAGACTGGTGTAAACTTAATTAAGCTTAATAGATTTGTCCCGTGATTTGCAATCTGTCTTTGTAATAAGTTTGATAATTAGATCATGTTTAGTCCATGTAATTAGCATCCGAAGATTCGATACGATATTTTCAACGAATTTCCACTCCCAACTAAACAAGACCAATGGATGCTCCATGACAGAAACCTCCGCCGGCCGGCAGTTAACTGCAAGCCTACAATGGCGAATTACGAGAAAGCTGGATCTACTGTGTAATTCGATCTCAGGTGCTCGACGACCTAATTTGGTTTGCAACAATGGATGATAAACTGGTGCAGTAGAACTGTAGAAGCACGCACGCTGTCGTCTGCGCTCTGCAGTGAATGAACAAATATAATGCGCCTGAAGAAGCGTGCGAGACGGTGGCACGCACGACACGAATTAGGCCCCCTTTGGGAGGGCTCCAAAAGGAGCTCCGGCTCCGGCTCCACGCGGAGCCCTGCCAAACGGGGTGGAGGGAGGCGGCTTCGGGGATGGAGCCCCGTAAATCCTGCTCTCTGGAGCCGTTCTCCTCGTGCGAAGCCACAAAACACTAGCTCCGCCCGGCTCTGCCTCACCTGCCCACCAATTTTCCAGCCTTTGCCCTCGGGTGGGGCCCACCGATGACAGCGTCTGACGATGGCGCCCGCGGCAGCAGCGGCCAGCACAACGGCGCCTGCGGCAGCAGCGGCCAGCACGACATGCTCCCGCAGCCACCGGATCCGGGGAGAGAGATCAGAGAGGAGGAGCTCGAGGTGGAGCCGCCGGATCCGGATCTCCTAGCCGGGGGAGATAGGAGGGAGAGATGGGGAGGGGCGCCAGCCGCCGGGAGGAGGGGCTCGCCGGCGGAGAGGCCGGGCGAGGAGGGGCTCGCCGGCAGACGAAACGGAGCTCGCGCGAGGTTGAGGTCGAGGTCGCCGGCGGTGCAGGGGCCGGTGGCCGGGGGGAGGAGTCGCGGTGGAGGCCAGCGGGAGGAGGCGCGGGCGGAGGCCAGTGGCGCCGCGGGTGCAGGGGCCGGCCGGAGGTGGCGCGGGTGGCCGGCCGGGCCGCGGGTGCAGGCGGAGATCTCGCAGAGGCGTCTGCCTGCGCGAGGTGTTGGTGCAGGGGCTGCGGATAAAAAGGAGGAGAGGAAGAAATAAAAAAGAGAGGGGAAAGGAAAAAAATATAGACAAAGGCAATTTTGACTTTTTACGATCCTAATCCAATCGGTGAAGCTGGTTTGCCAAACGTTTTTTAAAACGGTTCCAGCTCCACCAGAAGAGCCGCTCCACCGGAGGAGTCGGAGCCATTTTGGGTGGAGCCGGAGCCCTCCCAAACAGGCCCTTAATGACAACGCTGAAGGAGACAGGAGAGGTAGGGTAACCGACCGCGCGCCCGGTCCTAGCTAGCGCTCCGCTACAGCAGCAGCGATGATTCAAGTGCAGCGCGTAACCGATCGAACTCATCGAAGGGGTGCTCTCTGCTCTCGCTGCCTGCTCGCGTACGTGTCGGCGCCGCCTCTACTACATACCCGTTTCGTCTCCGTGTGCACCGCGCTCGGAAATTCACTTTGGCGCTGGTGTGTAGGATGAAAGTGGTACGGATATTATCCGTCCGACCGACCGACCGAAAGGGTCAGATAGTTAAATGGTAAGACCGTATCCGAATTCGAACGTTTAATATCCGTAACTATCCGTACCGTATTAATATCCGGAAATTCAAAGTTGAATTTCTATGATCCAAATATGATGGATATTACTATTCGACACAAAATATACTGTTCGTATCCGAATTCGATCCGAGAATTCAGTCCGAAAAAGAAAATTTATATGTATCTGTATCCGCAGTATCCGTTCGTATTCGATCCGTTTTCATCCCTCCTGGTGTGCTAGAGCGGAGGTGTTCACCACCGTTCGATTCCTTGTTAATGGACCAAAAGAAAGTAGGTCTGAACCCCTATAGCCTGTGTAGGTGTCAGATGGAGAGAGAAACCTACAGAGAGAGTCTTGGTTTTTTTTTCATCTTCTTATCTCTTCCTTTCCTACCGCGGGTTCTCGCCTCTCACAAGTCTCCAATTCTTCCTCCACCTCCTCTCCATCCATGGCGTGAAATTTTTAGGCGGTGCTTCCTCTGTTACATGGCCAAGGTGCCGGCGAGGGAGCAAAGTCCTCATCTACCTTCCCTTTCAATCTCCCATGGCGGCTGCTGCTCCCCATCTAGATCTCTCCATCACCGAGTGCTCAAGCCCGCCATCGAAGAGGTAAGCGATGGCCGTGTTCTTCGTCGTTGCCTCCATGGAGAAGGTCGGATCCGATATATTCTGTCAACGTTTCCCCTCGCGAATCCATGAAAGACGAATCAAGATCGAACCTTCACCGCCGATTCGTTGAAGCCATGAAAGCGGCGTTTTTGTTTTCTTCAATTTTTTTATTTTCTAGATGTAACAATTTTTCCGAACATTATGTTGGGTGAGACAGCCATATTTGTTTAATTTGTATTTGAAATTCAATATGTAGATGAGGGAATTTTTTCTCTGTGAAAAGTTTTTTCTTCCAAATTTTTGCCTCGTCGCCAGGACCATGGCACACCTGGTAGGGATGGAACCGGATACCAATTCGGATAGTATTTTTTAGCCATTTTTTTTATTTTAGCTAAATTAGGCATAATATTTTGTATCTAAAAATTTATATTCTTGTTCTTGACATTGTGCTTGTTAAGATTCATACAAAATAAACCCCAAATGTGTGCTATATTTTGATCAAATGATGAAAAGAAATTCGGATTCGGATTCGGATTCGGATACGGATGTTTTTTCACCTTTTTCTCTATCGAAAGCAAATAATCCATAAAAAAATTGTAGCTAATTTTTTTAATTTTTTCCAGTAATTAGCTGGTTATAATGCATAAAAAATTAGCACCAAATTTATTTTATTGTGATCTAAAAAAATCAATCTATTACACAATTCGGATGTTTTGGTTCCATCCCTAGCTTCTGGTGCCGTCTGGAGGTGGAAGATGGGAACGGGATCTAGTCGGGCTTTTTTTGCGTTTTCTATTCCTCCTAGGCTCCTGTAGCGTGTCAGCGCTGTCGTCCGACTCCTCTCTTCCTCCGCTACGCGTCAGTTGCCCTTCCGATCTATCACTCCACGTGGACGGCAACCAACACCTCCGCCCTGAAACACGGATTCCAAATCGTCACTTGCCCCCGCGTTCGGCCCCCTCGCTGAATAGCCGCACCGCAACCACCTCCCCACATTCCCGATAGGCACAGGTGGAGACGAGGCTTTTCGTTCCTGTTGGAAAGGGCGTAATATCTCTAAGGCTCAACCGGGACGAAAGATGAGAGACAAACCCCATTGTCCCGAGTGGGCAACCGGGAATAAAGGGGGACCTTTATTCCCGGGTAGTAGTCCCGCTCGAGACAAAATGGGGGGCAGGTCAGCGTCTGTGCGCCCACCCTTTAGTCTCGGGTGGTAGCCCCGCTCGGGACAAAAGGGGAGGCAGGCCAGCGCCTGTGCGCCCACCCTTTAGTCTCGGGTGGTAACACCACCCGGAACTAAAGGCTTCACCGTCTTTTTTTTGTTTTTTAATTCCAGTTGTTTTAATAATGTTATATGCGTATATTCTCACGTATATGGGTGTATTTTACGTGTACGTATAAATATTTGCACTAATTATACATGTCTACTATATATACGTACTATATCAAGAGAATAAACTTATAAATAAATATATACACACACTATATATATATATATATATTACATCGAAAGCAGAGATTGTATTTTCTGAAACTAGTATATATACATCAAAATATCGTTTCATCAAAATACCGGAGGTGCTAATTAATATTTCTGAATTGGATGACCGTCATAAAAATGTCTTGCCTTTGAGCTAATCACCTCGTCCATCATGAATCCCACGAGACTTTCTTGAATCGCCAAGGGACGATCCTTCTCAATGATTGCGTCCCTAATCATGCAGTCCTGTAATGTGGAAATACGTTAATATATAACACCCAAGAATTAAATATATACGTGGTTAGAAAATGATGTCTTATTAATAGGTTTACCATAATACTTACAGTATAATCTCCCGGGTTCGCAGTGCAAAAATTATGGATGAACTCACACACATAGTATGCACATAAATTGGTCCCTTGTTCCTGTCTCATACACTAAATTGGAGAAAACAATTATGAAATATTAGTGTTATTCCTTTTATAATTTGCTCAAGCTGAAGTTATTTTTTGTTTTACGTACCGGAAAATCGGTATAGAATCTAAGTTTAGGTTTCCTTGTCCAGCGTTCATAGCAGTGAATTTTTCCCAAGCTCTGGCGGACAATAATGAAAGTTAGAGCTAGTGTTAGTATATAAACACACTGTTGCATAAAAGTAAACGTATTGGATACATAGAATTATTACTCTTGAAACATATCTTGAAGGTCTTGGTATTTGTCAGGGTTTCTTTTCAACGAATCAAAGACCATGACATTGCTCTTGTCGACTTGTCTTCTTTTGCGGCTTCTATAGCTGTCTTCGTATCCCTTGAAAGCAAATTTCCACGGTACAACTTCGTACCTCCTGCAACGTCCTGGGTGTTCCCCATTCCCGAGCGCCAAAGTGAGCTCATTGTTCTCTCCGTCAACAGTCAATTTTCCCTCTTTGACATCTTCAACCTTTCTCATAATCTCAATTGCCGCCTCCCGTAACGTGGGTGGGAATTCAAGGGAACCATCATCAGGGTTCAATCTTCCACCGCGGGCATAATACCAATTCTTCGATCGTTCGGACCAGTCAAAGACCGCTGGTACGATACCTTTGTTGAGCAGTTCTTCTTCCATCTTGCGCCACTTGGGTGCTGCACCGCGTAACCACCTCGACCAAGACGATGGTTGTATTCGGTCCTCTTACTGGCACTTTTATGAGCTTGTGCGCTCTTCTTGGCGAATTCTTCAGTTCTCTTATAATCCACAAAGGACTCCCAGTGATCCTTTAGCTTGGGATAATCATCCCAATTTGGAGTTCGATTCTTCTTGATATAATTTTTGTGCAGCTGCTTCTTGAAACTCTGCAATTGTTCTGCCATCTTCGATAGAGTCCACTTCTTCACAAAGTTTGGGTTGACGCCCGGTGGAAGTGTGAAGTGTTTTAAGATATCATTCCATAACATATTTTTTAGTGCATCCGGAACCACCCATGGATTATCTTCCTTTCCCTTCCATTCTCTATACGATATGGGCATGTTGTCCCTCACAATAGCACCGCATTGGGACAGGTACTTATCCCTGACCTTCTTTGGTTCCCATGGCTGGCCAAGCTCGTTGACTTCCGTGATATGAAACTTCACGTCATCGACGATTACTTTTGTATGCCCTCTCTTTGTCTTTTTGGTTGTCGAGGTTGAAGCCTACAAGTTGCGGATTCGTTATTAATGCGGGGTTCGAGAATGAATACATGATGAACTTAATACATGATGAACTTAATGCATGATATATATACCTCGTTGGAACCTTCTACATTAACAATGAGAACGTCTTCATTATTGTCCTCGGTGCGGGTGTCGATGTCCACGGTGCGGGTGTCGATGTCCTCAGTTATGTTGAGGAACCCGTCCGCCTGGCTTTGCTCCTCCTCGGTGAAGGTTGGGATATCGGTATTTGAACCGCCAGCAATAAGGTTCTCCATCATCCACGCATCCTCGTCATTATTATCCATAACTCTGAATTCCTATGAATTTCTAATATGGACACGAATTTTTTTTTCAATAAACAACAATCTCTAAGAATTTTTTAGAATATACCAGAATTTCTATAAATTTCTATGAATTTCATAAATTTCTGAGAGTAAAAATGAATTCAGCGAATATACAACGATTCCTGAGAATTTCTATGAATTTTTAAGAATAAACAAGAATTTCTATAAATGTTTATGAATTTTCCTAAATTTCTGAGACTAAACAAGAATTCCATGAATATACAACAATTTCTATGATTTTCTATAAATGTGTATGAATTTCCTGAATTTTCTATGAATAAATAATAATTCCTATAAATATCTATGAATTTCCTGAATTTCTGAGGGTAAACATGAATTTCTATGAATATACAATAGTTTCAGAGAGTTTCTATGAATTTCTGAGAACAAACAAGAATTTTCATAAATTTCTATAAATTTCCTGAATTTCTGAGGGTAAACATGATTTTCTATGAATATACAAGAATTTCTATGAATATACAAGAATTTCTATGAATTTCTTGAATTTCAGAGAATAAATAAGAAATTTTATAAATATCTATGAATTTCTGAGAATAACTAAGAATTTCTATGAATAACTAAGAATTTCTATGCATTTCTGAGAATAACTAAGAATTTCTATGAATAACTAAGAATTTCTATGAATTTCTGCGACGGCGCCTACCAAAGGGGCGGTGGGGTCGGAGAATGACAACGCGTCGTGGGCGGAGGCGTCGTGGGTGGAGACGTCGAAGGGCGGAGGCGTCGTGGGTAGAGACGTCGAAGGGCGGAGATGTCGAAGGGCGGAGGCGTCGTGCGCGGAGACGTCAAAGGGGCCGGGAGATCGGTCACTAGCGCGGTGCCGGAGTTAGACCGGCCGACGCAGCGGACGCAACACGACTCGGAAATCTGTCGATTGCATTTTTTTTTTCATTTTCTAAACAATATAAATGAAAAAAGTAAAAAAAATGCTGACGTCAGCAAAAAAAATGCTAACGTCAGCTAAACCCCAATCCCCCGTGGCCGCGCGGGGGATTGAGGCTCGGCACCGCGCGCGTTGGAGGCCGACCGGAGGGCGCCTACCACGGCGCGGCGGGAGACTCGACGGCGGCCGGACGACTGCCGGGGCTGGACGGGGACGGCGGCGCAAGCGGTAGGCGCGAGACGGCGATCGACGGCGGCGCGGCGGGGGACGACGCGGTGTCGACGGGGACGGCGGCGCGAGGGAGACGACGATGGCGGCGCTAGACGGCGGCGCAGGATGGCGACGGGGACGACGCGGCGTCAACGGCCGGGGACGGCGCGGCGCAACGCGCGTGCGCGCGGCGGGGAACGGCACGGCGTCGGTCCGTGGCGTGGACCCGGCGGAGGAGGCCGCGCGGCGAGGGACGGCGCGGCGGTGGACGAGCGCGGCGGCGCCGGAGACGACGGCGGGGGAGACAACGTCGGCACACGGCGGAGACGACGGCGTGTGCGACGACGACGAGGAGACGACCGAGGCAGGGGCGCAGCGCGGCGGAGGCAGTGGTGGATCAGTAGGGGAGAAGGGGAAGAGAAGACGGATATATATATCTCCCCCACCTTTAATCTCGGGTCGTAACATGACCCGGAAGTAAAGGCTCTTTTGTCCTGGGTGGCCTTACGACCCGAGACAAAAAGTGGGGCCTTTTGTCTCGGGTCCTAAGACCACCCGGGACAAAAGGGCCCTTTCGCGCGGGAGCCCCCTGAAGGGCAAAATTTAGCCCTTTTGTCTCGGGTGGTATTACGACCCGAGACAAAAGACTCCCTTTAGCCTAAGGCAGTAATGCCACCCGGGACAAAAGGGTAATTTTGGACGGGAAGTTGTTTTCCCCCTATTTCTTTCCTCTTTTTCTCTTTCTTTCTCTTTGCAACTAAAAAAAAGTAACTTTTAATATTTCAACCATACAAAATTATATTTAGTTAAAATATAATAAATTGTACTTTGCTATGAAAAAATATATTTTAGAGTTGTAAACATTCACTTTCAATTTTCATTTGCAACATTGTTGTGCATTCCCATTAAAATTCAATTAAACCGAAAAAATACTAAACTAATTCAGAAAAATCTCAAACTTGGTGGGTCGATCTCACATGACATATTCAAGCTTCATAAAAAATTTGAGACTGATACAACACTGCAAAGTTCGATGAAAGGTTCCATATAGCTTTGTGAAGCACGTGTACTCCATCTATGTCGAAATGGTCTGAAATTTTTTTGGTTGTCATTTACACCCAAAATATTAGCTCATGCAAGATCTTAGATTTTTCTGATGAATAAATGTATTATAGGTTTTTTCTTCGTGCTAAAAGAGTTAGAATATTGTGAATTACACATCAATAACTCAAGAATTATGATTCGGCTTTCAGATAAATTAGACTCCTAAGGCACAAGAGAACTTGTGGCCAAGTTTGGCACAATTCCGGATCGTTTCAGGGGTGCTCTCAGCTCAATTTTTAATTTCTAGGTGATGTCGCACGAAAATTCAATTAAACCGAAAAAAATACTAAACCAATTCAGAAAAATCTCAAACTTGGTGGGTCCATCTCACATGACATATTCAAGCTTCATAAAAAATTTGAGACCAATACAACACTGCAAAGTGCATGGACTTTAGAATCATTAAGAACTTAAGTGTATAGACATGGTTCGATGAAAGGTTCCATATAGCTTTGTGAAGCACGTGTACTCCATCTATGTCAAAATGGTCTGAAATTTTTTTGGTTGTCATTTACACCCAAAATATTAGCTCACGCAAGATCTTAGATTTTTCTGATGACTAAATGTATTATAGGTTTTTTCTTCGTGCTAAAGGAGCTAGAATATTGTGAATTACACATCAATAACTCAAGAATTATTATTCGGCTTTCAGATAAATTAGACTCCTAAGGCACAAGAGAACTTGTGGCCAAGTTTGGCACCATTCCAGATAGTTTCAGGGGTGCTCTCAGCTCAACTTTTAATTTCTAGGTGATGTTGCACGGAAATTCAATTAAACCGAAAAAATACTAAACCAATTCAGAAAAATCTCAAACTTGGTGGTTCAATCTCACATGACATATTCAAGCTTCATAAAAAATTTGAGACTAATACAACACTACAAAATGCATAAACTTCAGAATCGTTAACTTGTTGGAGACCAATAAAATAGTTGATCACATTAGCATTACACAATTGATTTGATCAATAATCATTACATTATGACATTAATCTCAATCACGTAAGTACGATGTCTCTTCACGTCCAAGCAATATGCTTGGCTCTACTTCGACAGCGAACGGAGGCATTACCATTAAACTGGTCATAATCATCGGATTGATCTGTTTTGTCCTCGACTCCCACGATTACTCTTTTACCCGGAAGAACTATGTGACGCTTTGCCTCTTGTGGTCCTTCTTGTGGATTTTTATTCTTCGGTACGTTAGTCATATCCTTGACATAGAAAACCTGATGCACATCTTTGGCAAGGACGAATGGATCATCTTTGAACCCAATCTTGGTCAGGTCCACTATTGTCATTCCATATTCATCTTTCTTTACGCCATTTAGTTTTACCCATTGGTAAAAAACAGAGGGATGTTCATCGCTCTGTACTCAAGCTCCCATATCTCTTCTATGATACCATAATAGGAGGTCTTGCACCCATTGTTGTCGATGGCGTCCATACGGACACCACTATTTTGGTTTGTGCTTTTGCGATCTTGAGCTCTCGTGTAAAAATTGTAACCATTTATATCGTAAGCTTGCCATTTTGTAATTATGCTACAAGGTCCCCTGGCTAACAAAGCTAGTTGTGTATGAATCGTTGAGTTACTGATGAGTTGTTCACTCAACCATGAGGGAAATATTTCCAAGTGGCGGCGTGTAATCCAGAGTTCGGATTTGGTTGGATTTTGAGAAGCAATAATCTGCTCGTGTTCCGTCCTATACGGAGTCACCATGAATGATTGTTGCAGGACAGTTAGGTGTGCTTTAATGAACAACTCAATATTATTGCTCAAACTTGATTTCCTTCCAATGGTGCCCTTTCCCTGTAGCCTCCCCTTGTGTCGTGATACTAGAAGCCCAATCGAGTCAATTGAGTCGACAAAATCAACGCAAAACTCAATGACCTCCTCAGTTCCATATCCCTTGGCGATGCTTCCTTCCGGACGGGTACGATTAAGAACATATTTCTTGAGGATTTACATGAACCTCTCAAAAGGCCACATGTTGTGAAGGTATACTGGACCGAGAATAGTAATTTATTTGACAACATGTATCAGGAGGTGCGTCATAACATCGAGGAAGGAATGTGGAAATGCCAACTCAAAGCCGACAAGATATTGAACCGCATCATTCTGTAGCTTTCCTAGCTTCACCGGATCGATTGCCTTCTGTGAAATTGCATTGAGAAATGCACAAAGCTTTATGACCAATAATCGTACATTCTCTGATAGAACACCCCTCAACGCAACTGGAAGCAACTGTGTCATCAACATGTGGCAGTCGTGGGCCTTTAGATTTGTGAACTTCTTCTTTCATATTGAAGGACCGAATAGGCGACCAGAGAGGGGGGGAGTGAATGGGAGCCGATAAAAATTCTTCTCCAAGAACTCGTCCTATTTCCCGATTGCCACTCCGAGAGTCACGCACAAATGAGTGGAAGCAAACCCAAATCTTTCTTGACACCTTAGAAACTAGGCTACAAAGGCTTAAGACCCTTAGTGGAAGCAAGAAGCAAAGAACGGAAGCAAACCGGGCAAAACTGAGCCAAGACGGGTCACCCTGTCACAGGGGGCGGGTCACCCGCCATCCAACAGAGGCAAATCGGGTCACCCTAGCACAAGGGGCGGGTCACCCGCCGGCCGGGTCACCCTGACATAGGGGGCGGGTCACCCTGTGCGCCCAGAAAATCAGCAAGCTGATGATCGAATAAAAATTTGAAACCCGATCAAATGACCTCCTAAAATCACGAAAATTTAACCAAGGCTTTGCAGCAACACTAAGAAGTTTCTCCCAAAAATCTCCTCAAAAAGATCAAGGAAACTCTACAGATCTAAATCGGAAGACGAAGAACTCGAAAGTCAACACCACCTAGGGTCACCCGGCCATAGGGGCCGGGTCACCCAGGGTAGCCCAGAAAATCACCCTCGAACTCGAACTCAACTTCCGATCCACGGATCTCCCGAACCACTTGAGCTCTTGAGACAAGATTTGTGGGGAGATGGGAAGCATCACTAGATGAAGCTATGCCCCAAAAATCTCGACCTCTAACTCACTAAATCACCGGGAATCACGGATCACAAGAACCACCTCAAGAACTCGGGCTCCAACCAAAACTCGTGAATCGAAGGGATTTCCCGGCCTTTGAGGGGTCAAGATCACACACAAAGATGCGCAAGGCATGCACCCATGATCCCCTCAAAGGAATCCGAGAGAAAACACCCTCAAATCAACGAATCGAGCGAAGAACGAAACACCCCAAAAAATACCTCCGAAAATCGCATAAAAGAAAAATGCTCGGGAGCAAAGGATTTGGCACGAGATTGAGAAGGAAGATTTCACTATGAATATCTTAGCCAAATCGGTTACAAGTCACTCCAAGAAACACAAATCTTGGATGGCAAAAAGCTCACAAAAAGAGCCACTCACTCCTCTCACCTTCTCTCCCAAGAGCACCCCAAAATGAAAGAGCACTCCCACCCCTAGCCAAAGAGTTAGCTGCCCAACCAGCCACTCCTCCTATATATAGGTCCTCCAGACAAATGACCGAAGTGCCCCTACACTAGGAGTTACAACACAAGCTCTCACAGGGGCATTTTGGTCAACACATTTATAGACCCATCGAGCGGACACGCATCCACCGGGCCTCGCGTCCTCCCGACGCAAGCACCATGATCACGCCGCGTGTCCCCCGCTTCGAAGCTTCCCGACGCACCCGGATACCGTCTCCATCACGTCAGGCCCTCGGGCTCGGTTTTGAGGCCCAAACAGAGAAACCCTCCTCCTGATGGTTTTGTGGCCAAACCACCAAACCCCGCGTACAAGCTTCGGTCGTTAGCCGCTACCTTGCACCGTCTCGATGTTGGTTTTGTGGCCAAACCAACAAACCCCGCGTGCAAGCTTTGGTCGTTAGCTGCTACCTTGCACCGGCTCCATGTCCACAACTTCGTCTTGCTCTTCTTGCCACCATGCGGCCCGCACTTGATCCCGTCGGCCACCGGGTCCCTCGAACCAAGCCTACTTGGTCTCTCCACTCCTTGGAGGCCACACAGGCATAGACCTTTCGCGCTTGTTCTTCACCTGCACCAACACAAACCAAGTCGCAACCAACACCTGCAATACTAGGCCAAGAGTCAGTCCACACAACGTTGTCAACCACTCCTCACGAGTGCATTGAAAACACACCACTAAATCAACATGGTAAACACACATAACACAAAGCACACACGACACAACACACACAACGCGATGCTACACACAAAGCCTCAAATCATCCGGTCAATCACTCATCACATACAAACCAAGGCACATCTCAACTTGGTTCCTCACATATTTATGATCCCCTTTAAATTCGATGAGTAGCCAGACGGAACCTTCAAACTGTTCAGGCAATCAAACATGCTTTTCTTCTCTTTCTTGGTGAGAGTGTAACTAGCAGGACCTAAGTAATCATCATCATCCTCTTTCAGATCTTTTTCATCATCATCCTCTTGCAGAACTTTCTCATTCTTATGAAAATCTGTCAGGTCCTGTCGTGCTTCCAATGTATCCTTCGAGTTACCGTAACAACCCATGAAACCTAACGCATTCACGCAAAAATTCTTCGTAAGGTGCATCACGTCAATTGCGTGTCGGACCTCAAGGATTTGCCAATAAGGTAGCTCCCAAAATATAGATTTCTTCTTCCACATTGGTGCACGTTCGTTGGCGTCAGCTGGAACAGGTACACTACCGGCACCCTTTCCAAAAACTACCCTTAGATCCTTTACCATCTCAAATACGGTGTCTCTTTTATAATGGGGTGGCTTCGTACGATGATCAGCCTTCCCTTTCCAATGCATCCCTTTCTTCCTTAAGGGGTGATGAGTTGGAAGATAACAACGGTGACCCATATACACAACCTTCTTACAATTTTTGAGATGAATACCTTGTCTTTTATGTAAACAGTGCGTGCATGCCCGATATCCCTTGTTTGTCTGCCCTGAAAGGTTACCTAGAGCAGGCCAATCGTTGATGGTAACAAACAACAATGCTCGTAGGTTGAAACTCTGTTGCATATGCTCATCCCACACACGTACACCTTCCTTCTTCCACAACAGTAATAGTTCATCGACCAATGGTCTTAGATACACATCAATGTCGTTGCCGGGTTGCTTTGGACCTTGGATGAGCACCAGCATCATAATGAACTTTCGCTTCATGCACATCCAACTAGGAAGGTTGAACATGCATAGGGTCACAGGCCAAGTGCTATGACTACTGCTAAACTCGCCGAATGGATTGAAACAATCCGTACTTAAACCAAACCTTATGTTCCTTGGATCGTCATCAAACTCTTTGAATTCTCTATTAATCTTTCTCCATTGAGACTCATCAGCCGGATGTCTCAGCATGTTGTCTTCCTTACGGTCCTCTTTGTGCCATCTCATCATCTTAGCATTTGCTTTGTTCCTGAACAAATGCTTCAAACGTGGTATTATAGGAAAATACCACATAACTTTCGCCGGAACTCTCTTCGTCTTGTCACGGTGCCCCTGGACATCACCACCAGGATCTTCATCTCGCCAAATCTTATAATGTAGCGCTTCGCACACAGGACAAGCATCCAAATTCTCGTAATCCTTACCCCGATATAGGATGCAATCATTAGGGCATGCATGGAACTTCCTCCAACCCAAGAGGGCACACAGTCTGTTTCGCTTCATATGTGGTGGACGGTAATTCATTATTCTCGGGAAGCTTGTCCTTCACAATTTTTAGCATCCCTTCAAATGCCTTATCAGACACACCATGTTTTGCAATCTGGGTATAACGGTTTTCTGTGATCTTCTATCATACGCTGCAACTTTGCCTTTTCTTTTTCGTTTTCACAATCTCTATGTGCATCCTGTAGAACCTGGCCGAGATCATCAGCAGGCCTGTCAGCATGTGCTGGTAACTCTTCTTCATCAGCATCTTCCATTAAAGTATCTGCAAAAGCTTGCTCCGCGGCCCAGAACGGAATATCCTCCTCCTCTTCTTCATCGTCTTTCATCACAACCCCTCTTTCACTGTGCTTGGTCCAAACTACATAGTTCGGCATGAATCCGTATTTCAACAAGTGCAGGTGAAGTGTTCCCGGGTCATGGTAGTCTCTTTCGTTTCTGCAATTGGAGCATGGACAACACATGAATCCACTCGCATTCTTGTTTGTTTTCGCCACTTCGAGAAAACCATGCATGCCGGTAATGTACTCCACTAACCATCTGTCGGTGTTGTACATCCATTGTCGGTTCATCTGCATCATATTAAGTGAAAAATATCCATGTTAATTCTACAACACTTCATTTTCTTAATTATGGCATAACATTTAAGTATAAAAACTATACACTATCCCTAGGTCTCATTTTCTAATAACTAAATTAATAAATTCTATTTTCTCTAATATTAAATATAGCTAGCTAAAAGTAAAATTTATATAAAAACAAAAAAATCTTAGTACAAATGAATGAAAGAAGATAATCATAACAAATGATAACTACTTATTACCAAATCTAAAGTATACTAAAAACCTCATCTCTTAGCTCTTAAATCAAAATTTCTATTTTCTTAATTGTGACATAAATTTTAAGTATAAAAACTATACACTATCCCTAGGTCTCATTTTCTAAAAACTAAATTAATAAATTCTATTTTCTCTAATATTAAATATAACTATCTAAAAGAAAATTTTATATAAAAAACAAAAAAATCTTAGTACAAATGAATGAAAGAAGATAACCATAACAAATGGTAACTACTTATTACTAAATCTAAAGTATACTAAAAACCTCATCTCGCTCTTAAATCAAAATTTATATTTTCTCCTTCTCTAAATCATAAAACAAAATTTAATCACAACAAATGAATGGAGGATGAAGAATAATACCTTAGCAACACTTTGGAGGTGAGAAAACTTCACAAATTGATGAGGAAAAATTTGGGCAGCACCTCCCTATGTTTGAGGCGCCATGGGAGAGGAGCTAGCTTGAGCTCTCGGTGAAGAATGGTCGGGCAGGGAAGAACGAAGAGGGTGCTGTCGATTTTGTATAGAGACGGCCTTTTGTCCCGGTTGGTAAACAAAAGGGAGCCTTTTGCCAACCGGGACAAAAGGCCTCTGGAGGTCGGCCCCCTACCCTTTTGTCTCGGGTTGGTTTACCACCCGGGACTAAAGGTCGGCCCCAATCATTGCGGCCGGGAGCCGTGGCAGGCTTTTAGTCCTGGGTTGGTTTACCAACCGAGACTAACGGGCCCCCAAAAAACCCCTATTGTTTTTATATAGTTTAATAAATATTAAGGTCTCCAAAATTTATGATTCGGCTTCGAAAAATTACTCACTGGCCTAACATCAATACTTAAGGTCTTAACAAAAAATATAAAAAAGTTCATACATCAATACTTTATTAAGGTCTTACAAACATAAAAAGTTCATAAATGAATACTTAAGGTACGGTCTTAACAAAGGTAGAGGAGTGCATCAATACACGACACATATTTCATACTTCATTCTTCTTCCTTAGATAGTTCATATTGTTGAAGTCTCCGATCTTAAAGTAGAGAACTTCATCGATATATGCCAGAGAATGGATCAGTGCACTCTCCATCGCTTTACAACAACGATCACGTGGACTTCCATAAATTTCAAACAGTGGCGAGGAAAACTGATATGGCCTGAAAAATAAAAGATTTGCCTGATACTTCGAACCTCTTGTAAGTGTAGGATTTGAATCTGTGTAAGAAAATCCCACAACATCCAACACTTGCTCTAGAATTACATGAAAGTTCTTTGCCGCAAAGGTTTGACCAAAGATATCCTACAGTTAAGAATAATGTTCTTACGACTCATAAAAATGTTAAATAAGAAGATTAAAATAACATTAAATGATGCTCTATACTATGTCATGTTCATTCAGCCGACAAAGTCTCTCTGCGGTTGTGGTAACACTTCCTCCCTCCTCGAGTGCCTTGATTAGAAAATAAGAGTAATCCGGCACAAAGTACCTATTAGCGTAAAGTTGTTCTAAGCTGCCTGCACAGCGGTCCTTTCATAAGTCCTCCTAACCATGGCAGGAGTACCCCACCCAATAATTGAGACCATTTGGATGGGTTCTGAAGACAGCGAGGAGCGAATTTGTCCTCGAACGGGTATGTCAAACGAGATTTTTAATTATATGCAATTGTTTGGACCGACAATGGCACATTGTGAAACAGGAGGGGTACCACCTAAATTTTCAACAACATGTGCGAGCCACTGCAAATGATTGAGAACCTGCATTGTTTGAAAATAATATTATTATCCGTGTGTAGTACGTAAACATCAAATTTATACAAGGAAACAATATTACTATGTTGGGACGAGGTCCCTGGCTTCGATCACCAATAGGTAAGTCAATCACACCATGGGTGAAGTGTATGCCTGGACGACGAGCATAAGGTAACCGTTCATCACGACGACCGCCACGGTGACCACCGTGACCAGAATAGCTTGCCATAGTTTTCCAAAACTATTACAATCTCTACAGGAAAATAAGAGAATGGTTAAATTTATTCTATATAAAAACAAAATATATAAGACCTATTTTCTCATTTTCTAATAACTAAACAGATAAGTGCAAGAGCTCGTTTCATTGCAGTGAGGCCGGAGGCGACGTAAGTCTGTACTATACCTTTTCTAATGACCCTGATCATTTAGGAAGTACAGCCTCACCTCACCATCATATACACGCACCTCATTCTCCCACTTACAGTTCTCTACATCGCCCAAGCTACAGCCCTACATCTCCCACCTAGCTACAGCCCTACATCACCGAGCCACGTACAGCCCCAGCTCGCCGGTGATGTAAGACTGTAGCTAGCTAGGATGTAAGGCTACTAGTAGAGAACGTCCAACCGACTGTATATGGAAAAAAGAAAAAAAATAAGAGAACGCCTAAATGTATTCTAAATAAAAATAAGAAATACTTAACATGTTGATGATTTGAAGACAATACGTGAATTCAGATATGTGTTTGAAGCAGTGGTTCAAAATCTAGAAGCTGACATAGTGCACTACCTCCAGTTCCGACGGAGCCAGCTGATCAAACATGGTGTCGACATCCTCTCTCTCACTCTCTGGATAAGGTGTCTAAGAGCTGTTGTATATGCTAAAGCTAACCTCCTGAGAGGTGTCACTCAAAACATTATGCTTGAACAGTTGGCTCCTATCGGAACTGGAGGCGGTGCACTATATGTCTGATTTTCCAGATGTTGCAGCAAATAACATTTTAATTTTTTTCTATAGAAATACAAAAAGCTTAAATATAATGAAATAAAATTTCTATTGTCTCTAAAAATAAAAGAATGACTAAATGTATTCTAAATAAAAACAAGAAATACTTAATAAAAATGAATTAAATAGGTAGGAGTATATTTTCGTTTCGTAATGACCATTTTTTTAATAAACTAACTTCTAATAAATTAATTCTAAATGTAAATTTAAACGCATCTCTCATTATTTCTAAAAGTAAAAATCAATTATCTCTATATCAGATACTAGAAAATTAGAGGATGCTTAAAAAATATGTGAAACAAAATACAATGTTAGTAGCTAAATAACTACTTGTTTCTAAATCTAAAAAAACTCATCTCTTAGCTCCTACTACTACCTAGAAACTAAAATTGTTATTTTCTCTATTTCTAAACCATAAATCAAAATTTAAACACAACAAATGAAAAGAGAATTAAAAATCTAACCTTGTCAACACTTTGGAGGAGTGAAATCTTCACAAATTGATGACGAAAAAATTGGACAGCACCTCTCTAGGAGAGAAGCGCCATATGGAGAGCTTGAGCTAGCTCTCAGGTGTGAAATGAGCAAATGGTACGGGCAGAGGAAGAAGAAGGGGAGGGCAGGGACTTATAGGCGCCGGCCTTTCGTCCTGGATCGTTTTACCACCCGAGACAAAAGGCGACTCTTTTGTCTTTTACGATCCGGGACGAAAGCTTTTATCTCGGGTGGTGACACCGCCCGGGATAAATTGCCGGGGCCAATAATTGAGCTGCAGTAGCCGTTAGAGACCTCCCCATTTGTCCCGGTTGGTGTTACCAATCGAGACAAATGAGGAGAGATCGTTCGGAGACTTTTCACCGAGTTGAACCAGGACAAAAAGCCTAGATCAAAGTTCCGTTCTCCACTAGTGAGGCCTCGACCACCGCGATCGACGTCGCCCAGTTTTTTTTCTTTCTCCACCTCCTCTCGGCCGGCGGCCGGCCTCTCTTTGTCGATCTGTATAGTACGACTGTACCCACGCGGGCCCTCGCCATGCAGATGCAGCGCACCGCATGCCCAATTGACGATGCGATCCTACTAGCTTGTTTCCACAACACTTTGTTTGGGTTCACACGAGTCGGTTATGATGTGGCACGTGTCGTCGTCGGTGCTAAAAAAAAGTCATCTTAAAGAATTCTAAGATGTATTTATATAAATGTAATGCAAATATTTTTTATAAAAAATCTTAGTGTCTACGGATGAATACACGCATGCAACCACATGCTCGTCCATACGAATACACGCGCGCATCACACATACAACCACTGAAAAATAACACCAGTTAAACTCTGAAATAATTTTTAGAAAAAATACGAGCACATCCGAGTTGAGTCGAGAACTCGATCCCGAATGGATATAATGTGACGACTTAACCCAATAGGATGCGTCTATTACTTCTACATATATATAACACCAACTGAATTATGCTCAATCCGCTAAATGTAAATAATTTTGCTTAGCTATACATATACTAAACTAGCGGTGCCTAGATCGGTTGGTCAGGGTACCAGCGTGTGGTACGCCGCCAATCACGGTTCGAACCCCGAAGGGGGCGAATTTGTGGCTGCGGGTTGTGCTCACTTGGTGCGTGTTGTAACAAAATTTTCTCGTCTATCTCACGCTAAAGCACAGGTCTAAGGCCAGTCTCATCTCACGTGTGTTGCAAATGCCGTTGTGTATGAGTAGGGTAGGGGTTCGAAGATTTTCTCGAACTGTGTGAGAAGATCTTCTTCTTAATATAATACCGTGGGGGTGGTCTTACTTCCCTTCCCACAGATCGAGTTTTTTTTTACATACACGTACTAAAAAAGAGTAACAATAATAAAAAATGTAGATCAATTTTGGAATTACAAAATGATTTTTTACCGAGACAATACATCACAAATTGCACTATGATTTGAGGATCACGTGGAACATAGCATCTAAGAATATCGTATATATCATGTTTCCTCTGCCTGGATCAAAACATAGACTTAAAGTTTAACATGCTACAACCAGCAACAGCTCATCCGAGACACTTTGTGTGCTTGTTACAACAACTACAATAGCCAATAATGTGAGTTTTCCCTTGCTTTCTCCGTGTGTGAGCCATGCATCTGCTGACCATGCTACCAGCGAGTCAAAAAGATTTATCTAATCAAAACAACATAGTTGCATCGGTACTGGCAACAGTAGAGAGGATTAGTTATTAGCCCAGGGTACAAATGGAGCCCCTGCAACGACGGTCATGACATCTCTTCATTCCTCTGAACAATTTATGATCATCATAAATTGTTTGTTGGGTACAAAGCATGTTTTCTTTTTGAATTCCAGCCAAACCCGAGGTCCACCCCTTGGTAGGGTTCTCTGAAGTGAGTAGCTTGCTCGACATTTGGATGAATAGGATCATGCCCAGGAGCGGATCTAGATGTGACCATCAGGGGGCACATGCCCCCACTTAGGATATATTATGGATTTTGGTGAACTTAACTCTTATTTCAATAAATTAACAAGGGTGATGCACTACCATAGTATTAGTTTATCGTTGTTAGGTTTTTTGGTCGGATCAATTTTTCGTTGTGCATGTTAATCCATATAGTAGCTACCCAATGATGTACATCCCTGTTGCAAAGTCAGAATTAACCAAAATCAACTGCAGTTTATTTATACTTTATTTGTTAGTTTGATCTGCAATTGCCACTCTTTGATTCAAAATTCTTTCATATTTATTTATTTTGTTATACATGCATTACATTGTGCACCATTATTTGTTCTCTACTATTTCACTAGTGGTCGAATTGTATGGCGGTGGCTTGCATGGAGGAGCACATGGTCGACCACACTTTAGTTGCACGAGTTCTACGTAGTTGCCAGAGGTTAGCACAATACGATACAATACAACAACCTCATTTCACATGAAAGCTAGCTGTCCAATTAATATGAGGAAATACTCTGGAGAAGGATTCAATTTCTCTGCCAACGATTGAGGTCCTGTTTGGAACGAAGGAATGTAAAACGCAGGAATGAAAGGAAACACAGGAATAGCCTATAGAGTTTGTGACAAAACAGAGGAACCGAAAACAAAGGAATGAGATGAAGATAGTTGTTTGGAATACAGGATCTAAAATACAGGAATCATATTTTGGAAAAGAATGGAAAAGGAAACAAATGGATCCTTATTTCCTAATGACGAGTGGACCAGCAAGGTTGGCTCATTTTTCAACACACCACGCCATCTCATCTACTGTTACAAGTTGCTTAAAGAAAGAAAGAAATCTATGACCACAAACTGACGTCCTTATCCTTTCATTTGGTCAATCCTTTCGTGTCCTCTCTCCTTCCTTCCTCCCGCATGATCTCAAGCCACGACCAGTGCTTTGCAGGACCAGAGCACGCCGGAGCTATCCAAGCAGGCAAGCCGCACCTTGCTGTCTCGGGTGAAGACCGACGGATGTGGATCGAAGTATTGCCATAGCCCATAGCAAAGCTACTGCATCAAGCCTCGTCTTCTGCATCCAAGGTGGTGAGGCTCATCTTCTTCGAGAAAGAGGAGGAGAAGGTGAAGAATGAGGCGAAGTTGTCTGGAGCGTCTTCTTCCGATCAGAGGCTGCTGTGGATTTGTCATCTTCGGTGATTTGCGCCACTTTCTGCTAGAGACCCTACGACATGGCAGGAGAGAGGAGGCAGGAGCGGGAGGAAGGAGAAGGGGAGGGAGAGCGAGCGAGTTCCTTTCCCTTGAGTTGGACTGGATTTTCTGATTCCTGTGTTTTGTCAAGAGGTTGCACTCGTTCCTCTGGATCGGAAGGTTTCGTTCCCTTGTTCCATACGCGTTCTGAGAGGATTTCATTACGTCTCATCTTTTTATCAAGAGAAAGTTGGCGTGTGGGGACTATAAGATTACACCAACATTTTTTTACTGTGCACAACTGTTATGTGTGGTTATATACCGGATTGGATTTAATTAGGTACTACATGTCAGATAGCATCAACTTTAGGCTTATAAGCCAAGCACTAGGCACATTTTTTTTTGCCCAAACACACAAAAAAAAACTCTCAGACCCGTTTGGATCCTTTCATTTTGATGGAATTGGAATCTACTTAATGGAGTATGCTATTTGTCTTGGAATGTAGGATTCCACAACTTTTCAGAAGTATATATATAAACTTATCTTGAATTCATGGGGTGGGAGATGGAAATTGATTCTATAGATCCCCACACTATGTTTCTATTGTGCAATAACATTTAACAAGGTGGACATGCTATCTACTTAATGGAGTAGGCTATTTGTTGTAAAAGAAAGCGAATATTACAATAGAATTCGATTCTAAGAAAACAAACAGGGCCTCAGGGAAATTCGTCACACACATGAAAATTATGCTTTCCAGAAGCTCACATAGTAACATACTTGTATATAATCATCCCTTATGATGAACATATGATCGATCCTATTTGATTGACATAGAAATCACATACATGTGTGGGATACCAGCCTACGGCCGGGTTCCAGCTATCGTACAGTGGCGCAAATAAGCAAATTAATAAGATGCTCGGAGACTATGTAGTACAATGGACGCACATATACGTGTTAATGTGTACTAGAGTAGCAGAGATCAAATATAAAAAGCTAGCGGCAGACAGCAGAAGTATCCACTTCAGAATAAGGCACTTCCATGTAGGTCGCGATTCATTGGTAACAGCCGACAGCCACTACGGGGAACTCCGGCTTTGCAGTGCACTCGGATGTTTGCTGTGCGTTTTACCTCGGGCGTACAACAAATTCCTCTTTTTGCCGTGTGTTTTCTTTGACGCACAGCAAACAATCTTTGTTGTGCGTCATTTTTTTTTAGCGCACGGCAAACAATCTTTGTTGTGCGTTTTCTTTTTTAGAGCACGGCAAACTTTTTTTTTTCTAATCCCTCCCACCGGCAAGCAACGTCCGTTAAAATCCGTTACCCTTTGCCGTGTGGAGACGCACGGCAAAGAGGTGGCTTTGTCGTGCGTCTTTTGAAAATGCATGACAAAGGGGGAAAATCGCCTTCCGCCATCAAAGTTTTCATAACTTTTCCATACAATTTTGGATGAAGAAAAATTTTACATCACAATTGCACATCTTGAAAAGATATACAAGTTTTAGTAAGGAAGTTTTTCAAAAATTTCAATCTAAATATGTGTTTTATTTTTTCGATTGAGTGTATAAGGGACACTTGTGAAGCAACTCATACCTATATTTATCTTCTTTACTCTAAACTTTTTTCATACTCCACATACAACATGAGATACTCCATGTTAAGCTTGGTTACATTTTTGTACTTGTTTGATATATTTGAGTAATTAACTACATTTCAAACAATTTTTTGAATCAAATCAAATTTGAACTGCAAGTGATTCAAATAATATAATGCAATGATTGGAAAAATGATATTCATGTTATTTAGCCCAATTTAAGACCTTACACATGAAATCAAAATAAATTTCAAACATCTTGACCAGGAAACACGACAACGACCATGTGTCCAATTGATTTTAAAATTCTAAAAAATACAAATGAAGTCCGAAAATTATGATATCTGTCAATACCTTATGATATCACATATGGAGACTACGGTAAAAAAAAATTAGTAAATTTTGCACATTTTGTCACGTATGATACTTACAAATACAAACATCTCCGAAGAAATCTCATAGTATCGAGAAGGATGCGGTTAGATTTGGAGTGAATGTGACGATCAAATTAGAATTTGACTTTGAAAGTTTTTATACTCTTCATTTACAAGATGTTGTACTCCATGTTAAAAATTGGTACAATTTTGTGTTTGTTTGCTATATTTATCTAATTAAGTGCATTTGATGATTTTTTTTTAAAAAAACAAAGATCTCTGCCGTGGGCGGTAATTGGGCGCACGGCAAACTCAAATTGGGCAAACCGGCCCATTTGCCCACCGGCCCAAAACCCCACCACCGGCATGGCCTTCACTACATGTCGTCGATCTCTTGATCTGACGGCTGAGATTTGATGCGCTTCGTATAAAAAGCGCCTCCTCCCCGAAACCCTACCCTCACTCCTCCCTCTTGCCGCCGCACACCGTCTCCCTCCTCTCCCCCCTCTCCTCTGCCTACCCGCCGCCGCGCCCCTTCTCCTCTCCTCCCCTCGACGCAGCCACGCGTGCCGCACCGCCGCCTGCTCTCCCCCGCAGCCGCACGCGCTGCCTGCTCTCCTCTCCCTCCCGCAGTCGCACGCCGCTCCTCTCTCCTCTCCCTGAGATCCACCACCGCTCCTCTCCCTTCACTCCTCTCCCGGGTGACGACGAGCTACAACAGTGAGCCGGCCTCCTGCGGCTCCTCTCCTCCCCCCTCCACTCGCCCCTCACCGGTCCGGTGAGGAGGGGCAGCAGGGCGAGGAGCTGCAGCCGCGGCCAGCAGGAGCTCCTCCTCAGATCCGGTGGTGGCAGGCGTGGCAAGAGCGGCGACGGCGCGTGGTGGTGGTGGCAGTGAAGCAGCGGCGGCCTCCTCCCCACGGCGGAGGCAGTCTCCCCCATGGCGCGGCGGCTTCCCTCACGGTGCGGCGGCCTCGTACCCACGGCGGCAGCAACGGCCTCCCTCACGGCGCGACGGCTTCCCCCACCCCTACGGCGCAACGGCCACCTCCCCCAGCCACGGATCCAGCTGCGCCACCCCCTCCTCTCCCCGCAGCAAAAGCTTCTGGATCTACAGCCCCGCCGCCTCCTCTCCCCCCACCGGCACAGCCCTCGGATCCGGTGACCGCGGCCCCGGATCCGCCGTCTGGTTGCAGTGGCGGTGTTGTTGGTGGTGGTGGTGGCAAACTAGTGTGATGGCGGCCTGTGGTGGTGGTGGTGGCCGTAATGGCAGCGGCCGGCGGGGCAGCAGCATGGGGCGGCGGCGGCGGCCCTGTGAACGGCGGCAGATCTGAGACCTCGACCTTCGTCCCGGCGCGGCCGCGACCTCCTTCACCTCGGTGGCAGGCGGCAGGATCTACAACGGCGGTGGAGGCCCGGCGACGTCCCCGACACAGTGGAGGCCGGCGGGAGTTGGAGCGGCGTCCCCGGCGCGATGGTGGCCCCCCGGCAGCGGACCCCGCCTATGTTAGTTTTTTTCTTTTTTTAGTTTCATTTGCCGTGCGTTCTAGAGGGAGGCGCACGGCAATGTCCTCGCAAAGCCGTCGGCCGCCGTCTCAAACGGGCGCGCCGTCAGACCCCGTTTTTTTGCCGTGCGCCGTCCTTGACGCACGGCAAATGACCTTTGCCGTACATGCGCAAAAAAGCGCACAGCAAAATTCCTTTGCCGTGCAAAACACTGTCCTGCGGCATTTGCTGTGCGTTTTGCCGTGCGCCCGAAACGCACGGCAAAATCTCTTTCCCGCAGCGAGGGTTACAGCAACATAGAAGATCGATGCACTCCAGTTGTGGACTGACCGTACCTCAACAAGGACGGAGAAGGACTCGACTCGAGTGGCGTGCGATGAGTAGATAATGACATGGCCACTCGATTATTGGTCCAATGGTGTTGTCTTCCGTCTCGGAATCGAACTGTGTCCTAGCGGTGCTCGGCGGCACCACGGGGCATGCATGGTAGGCATCCAGACCGACGCCCACCGCCCCCACCGTGACGGCGTAACCTAGAGCTACATGTGTTGTGAGTGAGGCGTGAGCTTATGGAGATTTCAGAGTACTGCGTGGTTCATTTGTTCACGTTCACCATTGCCCCAAGGACACATGCGACATGCGAGATGCCGAGATGTAGAAGACCAGCTCGATCGCATCGCAACAGATACATGGAAATTAACACAGGAAACCCGCTGCATGCATACCTTCGGTACCGGTTCTAGGATTTCGAGGAACCGGCGAACTCATCGCGCTGGCTCCTCTAAAATTTAGGTCTTATATAAAATCTTAAAAGATATTGTCGTCGCTTCGTTTTTTTGGAGATGCCGCCGTCCGCGATGCGCGCGACTTTTCCGCTGTTTTGCGACATCGTTTAGAGTGGTTACCTTCCCTATGTGTTTACACAAAATTGTGTACATGTATAATATACATACATGAACTTGGGTTCCCTTCCGGCTTGGACTCTCGCCGGTCGCACATGGTCGCCCATGCTTAGGACCGGCGGCTCTGCATGCCTTGGTTGGTGAAAGTGAAGCTCTTGTTATATGTTACTCCTCCGCAGCTAACCGTCGTTTGATGGCTCTGCATGGGCTGTCTATTCGGGCTCCACAGCTGAAGCCCATCGCCTCAGCCCTTCGGAGCGAAGAGCAGACAGACACGGAGGGCCGTCAGAATGTTGCTTGCTTTGGAACAGTGTAGTGCTCCAACCACATAGCCACTAAGCCACAACATACGCGAATGAGTTTGTAGTCCAATGGTAGGACGGTCTAGTGTGACGCTACCCATCAGGGTTCAAATCCTGGTGCTCGTACCTTTTTCTGAATTTATTCCGAGATTTTTCGGTATTATGCATTAAGTGGTAAGCGAAGTTCCGTCGACGACGAGGCGTCAGTGGTGACTTCGAGAATCTCTAGAGCTGCCGGTGCTCAGTCTTTCGGATGTGTTCATAGAGGTAGGGTTCGCGTACGTGTGTTCATAGAGGTGAGTGTGCGTACATGTTATGAGCGTCTGCGTTGTACTGTGTAATTCTTAAAAAAAACATAACCACAGCATACAGTGCCTTGTTTTGCCGGAACTCTGCAGGTCTGTCGGACTGATTCCTCGGAAATGGCAGTGAACAATCCTGCCGTCGTCTCACCGATCGAGATCCCTATCAAAACGCAAGCAAGCTGCGGCGCTTCATGGCTCGGAGCCCGGCCGGGTCCTTTGTCCCGTCGACGATGATCAATCACCTCAACAGGCCAACGACGTCTCTGATGCCAGCCAGCACCACATCCGCGTGCCTTTCGGGCAGCGAGGCGCCCCACCGTCTATTTGCCACAAGACGATCGATGAGAGGAAGGGCACTGTTCCGCCCTAAGCTATAGGGATCACCCAGTTAGCTGGAAGCCTGGAACGGGCAAAGGGACTGAGCTACCGACAGCGTGTCAGCCGCCCGGCCAAGTACACATTTCTCGCGCTCTCGCGCATTGCATTATTGGATCTATATCGGATTCGCTGGCTTGCCTTGCTAAACATGATAATATTTCCAATCAAGTTTATAAATACATCAACTACACTACGTTTTTAATTTAAATACCGCATATGTGCAAGGTAGCTTTACAAATTGAATTGCATAATGCAAATTGCTAGAAGAATTATAAAAAATAATTGCCAGAATAACGAGATGTATGTAACATATATTCTTTAAACAAAATAACGCGGCACTAGCCAAATAAAACCCAGAAACCTTCTCATCGTAAATAAGCAAGTGTTGTCAAGAACGAAACAGTAAAACATTGTGAAGCGGAAAATACACGTGCACTCCAAAAATAAATGAATATGAGTCACTGCACACCTCGTCAATGATTGTCACGTAAAAACAGCTTGACAAGTTTGGATGTACTTCTTTGATTGAAAATTTAAGTCGGTTTATGTTTGTTTTAAGTAAACCATGCATTTACCCACCAAGTAAAACTATCTAAACTTTTTTTATATGCTGACATGATAAAACTAGCATTAATAGATATGAAAAGGTACTTTAGTATATTTTTTCTATGGAATCTGTATTTCTACCCTTCTTTTGAAGTGTATTTGTGATTTTGTTCTCATTTCTTCAACTTTATGATTTTGTCGTCCCCTATTCACAAGTCAGTACGATTTTGCCTCTAGTCAATGGTCAAAACATAAGCAATACGTAAAGATCAAGGGAAACATCACAACAACTTGTGAATAATCAAGGGTAAAATCACAAATTAAAAAGATGAGGGTAAAAACACAATTACACTTCAAAATAGGGTATGATCACAAAAATCCTTTTTGATTAATGAAATATATTTTATTAAGTATTACTAGTCAAATTATTACCTTCTAGATATCTCATGTCAATACCTTGGGGTAATGACTTCCGACGATGCCCTACACAAACTTTTCTAATCATAATTATCTACACTAAAGAAAATATTAAGATGCATGGACTCTGTCTTACGTAGAATCCTTTTCGATGGATCAACTTGGATATTTTTTATTCTCGTGCAGCAACTTGTCTTTATTCTAATAGTTCCCACATGCACGTGTCGGCCCTATTCTCCTTTTCTTTATTCTAATCAGCTTTCACTTGCCAGCCGACAGTCTTTCAAGTAAAACTGTTTGTAGTTTGATCAAGTTTAAGACCAAGAGAATTAATATTTATAACACTAAATAAGTCTACTATGAAAATATATTTTATAATGAAGCTAATGAAACTTGTTAGACATCATAAGCATGAGTATATTTTTATATAAATTTGATTAAACATAAGATAGTTTGACTTTTGAGAAAGTCAAAAAGACAATCTTTACGAGATCGAGAGAGTACATCGGTCACCAGCCCCGTTCAATAAATCAAGCCGGTCATTAATCTTTCTTTAATTACCTTGGATGCAATCTGGGTGAGTTTTCAATGTACGTTATTAGGGCACTCCCAATCCAGACTCTACTCATAGAGTCTATGTGTTCAAGACTCTATCACAAGAAACTATAGTCTCCAATGCAGATTTTCTATCATGGAGTCTATTTAATATTCCTCTTAGATCTTCTGCTCCCGTTTTATTAAATAAGTGGACACGTCAAGCATGCGTGCAGCCACACGAGATCCGCACGGGCTTCGTTTTGCGCGTAGACTTGGTGTCTAACTTAGACCTGGTTTCTTAGTTTTCACCTCTCTCTCATCATTAAATTGCTTGCCACATCACTAAATTGCCTATGTGGCGGTGTAATTAATGACTTTGGACTCTACCATAGAGTCTGGGTTGGGAGTGCCCTTAAGCATGTAGCACCCATATCTATGCTTGCTTCATGTATCATGCATGCTTGCAAAACTGTCAACCCGCCCTCTCTCTTCGTTGATCACGTGAGTCCTGTAGACATTGGTAGCGGACTGTTTCCTCATAATCTCTACCTAATATTAAAGAGAGGATTGCTTCTGGCTTTTTTTCTCGTCCGTCCTGACAGGTGGGTCCCACCTGTCAAAGACCTCTCTCTCCTTCCATCTTCTCCCGGCTCGTCCCCTCCTCATTGCAACGCGTGAGAGAACGAATCCAAATGGAAATCGAATACTCGTCCCTCCCGTCCGCCATGGCTGATCCCCTCCTCATTGCAACGCAACGAATCTAAATCGAAATCAAATAAAAAAAGAGAGACGATCTGACATCGAAAAGAAGAGCATCGTTGTCCCAATTATAATAGAAAACAAAGACAACGTCGATTGGAAAGGATCAAAATCAAACATGATGTAAAAAGAAGCTCCGGACACCGATGCACCTGCTCTTCCTCCACACCGAGCAACCCCCGTCAGAGGCAGCCATCTCGTCGAGCTTGCGCCTCGCTGAGGCCTGCTGCTGCTTTCGCTCTTGCTGCAAAAGACACATCTCGGATAAAACCCTCCTGATGGTGGCCTCTGGTGAGGATGGTGGCACGGCGGCAAGGATGCTGGCCTGGAAGCGAAGCGAACCTTGCGGAGCATGAAGCGGTGGGGGAGTCCGGCCCTCCTGCTGGCCGAGACAGCCGCCATCGTGTGCTGGTCAAAGCGGGTGGCGAGATCCGACGGCGTCACCACCGGCTGCAGCAGGCCACCGCGGCGTCGGAGCTGGGACAGAACGGATGGACGACAAGGGAGCAGCGCGGCTAAGCAAGGCCAGGGAGCGTAGCCGGCGGCTGGAGCGGGGCGCTGCTTGCTCGCGAACCTGTGGTATGCGGCGGCGGCAGGGAAAAAAGAATGGGGAACGGATAAAGTAGGATGTGCTGCTTTGTTGTGCGGTATGCGGCGGTAAAAGGAATAGATAAAGGAGAAATAAATACGTGGGAGAAAAAAGTAAAAAAGATATAGAACAAAAAAATATACTAATAAATAAATTTTTTATATCTAAACTTATATAAGTATTAAAGTATTTTGTTTCTTCCCTCCGTTGATTTGAAAAAAATCCTTCACTTTTTTATTATCAATCCACACGTCATTAGTAGACAATTAACATTACATTAACGTTTGATGTGTCATATGCCATTGAGACATAGGGTTATCTCGACCCGTTTATGCTCGCGTGGGCAGTGAGGATAACTATACGATTGGAAAAGGCAAGGTCGAGGTGGACGACGACGGGCGAGGTCGGGATGGCGCGAGCGTGACGGTGAGGCCAGAAAGGCGGGAATGACAGTGCGGTCAAGAAGGCGCTTTGACTATGGCCGACAGATGACGACGAGATTCTGAAGGCGTGGACAATGGCAGGCTAGATTAGGACGACGTGGACGAGAAGGGTGCGTGGGCAGTGGGATAATGACACGTCTGAGAAAGGTGAGGTCGGGGTGGACTATGACTGCGGGGATGACGACACAGTCGAGGTGGTCGACGACGAGGTTTTTTTTAACCGAGGTCGACGACAAGGTTGTGAGGCGAACGATGGTGTGGGGTGTACATGATGGGAATAATAACACGGTTGGAAAAGGAGAAGTTAGTTGGACGATGGCAAAGTTGGGGAGGCAAGCACAATTACGACTAAGGTCGGGCTGGCGCGAGCGCAACAGTGAGATTGGGGAGGCAAGCAGATGACGACACGGATAACAATATGCAAAGTTGAGATGGTGCGTGCCCGATGAAAACAACAACACGGTTGGAGAGGGTGAGGTTAGGTATACGACGGTGAGATTTGGGAGGTACGGATGACGGCAAGCGAGATTGGGGTGGCGCGGGCGCGATGGGACGAGGATGAGATAGGAGAGCTGCGAGGGTCGTGGTGTGTTATTGTGCGGTCGTGAGGGATGACGGCGTGATAAGCATTATTTTTTCCGTTGCAACGCACGGGTATAATTGCTAGTTCTAAGGGTACTCCCAACCCAGACTCTACCCATAGAGTCTATATGTCGAAGACTCTATCACAAGAAACTATAATAATCTCTGGTCAAATCCGGTGTCAACAGTCATGTTAATATCCTAATATATTTACTAGTACTCCTGTTGAAGGAAGTATTTACTACTCAGGATTCCAACAAAATCCCAAATGTATCATCACACGGTATCCCAGCATCCACCCCCATAAATGAGAACGCAAAACGTTTACGCATCCACACTGCCAAGCGATTCAACCTTCACTGCCATGTCGGCCCCACGGTCAAAACCACAGGCCACCGACACCCGGCGGGCCGGCGGCGTCCCCGGCTATCCGGGGGGTCACCCCCCTACCTCGCCGTTAAATCTCCCCTCACCTCGCCGTCTCCACCCCGCGGCAGCCGACAAAACCCACCACCCTCTCACCGTCTCTATCTCCCTCTCCGCTCCCTTTAATTGCCCTCCGCGCGCAGCCAGCATTCCAGCAACACCACCCCGGCGGCGCTGCATTCCCACCGGCGCGCCCCGCTTTGCAAGCCATCGCCGCCGCAGCACCGTTCGTCTCTCTCTCTCTCTCTCTCTCTCTCTGAGAGGAGAGAAAAAAGAACGGTCTGCGAGGGCAACACAATGGCCGGAGCGGCGGCGCTGCCGGGGTGGGGGACGACGGTACCGGCGTCGTACCGCGGCGACGCGGCGGCGGCGGCGGTGTGGCAGCAGCTCAAGTCCCCCGTGGTGGTGCCGCTGCTGCGCCTGTCGGTGGCACTTTGCCTGGCCATGTCCGTGATGCTGTTCGCGGAGAAGGTGTACCTTGCCGCGGCCGTCCTCGCCACGCGCCTCCTCGGCCGCCGCCCCGAGCGCCGGTACCGTTGGGAGCCCATCCGCGACGACGGCGGCGAGGACGACGACCTCGAGGCCGCCGGCGCCGGGAGCGCGGTGTACCCCATGGTGCTCGTGCAGATCCCCATGTACAACGAGCGCGAGGTGAGTGAGTGGACTGTACTGATACTGGCCGGAAAGCTGACGTACGCCGCCGTTGACACTGCTTGGTCTGCGGGGGAGCTTCTTTTAATTTGTGTCGTCTGGTGAAGCTACTGACGTGTGCGTGCGCGTGCGCGTGTGGTTTTGCATGGTGGTGCACGGACGGACACGGACGTCGTGCAGGTGTACGGGGTGTCGATCGGGGCGGCGTGCGGGATGTCGTGGCCGGCGGACCGGATCATCGTGCAGGTGCTCGACGACTCCACCGACCCCGTCATCAAGGTACGAACATACCCATGCACGCACGCACATCTCCAGCTCTGTCACGTACACCTTCCATCCTTAACGATAGTCGTTCAGGACGCGTGTTTGTGAACTAATTAACTAAGCTAAGCTTTTGCATGCATATGGCGCAGGAGCTGGTGCGTGCGGAGTGCGAGCGATGGGCGAGCAAGGGTGTGAACGTGAGGTACGAGGACCGGGACGGGCGGCGAGGGTACAAGGCCGGCGCGCTCCGGGAAGGGATGAAGCGCGCCTACGCCCGCGGCTGCGAAATGGTGACCATCTTCGACGCCGACTTCCAGCCGGACCCGGACTTCCTGCGCCGCGCCGTGCCGTTCCTCGTCCACAACCCGGAACTCGCCCTCGTCCAGGCACGATGGAAGTTCGGTACGTTACGTTTACAAGTTACACGTCATCTATTTGGCTACTATTTCGATCTCAATTAGTAGTGGTGCATGATCAGATGAGGTAAGAAAGCAGAGTAGCTAGGTTGTTGCAGCCGGAGAGGTAATCAAAGGCATATAGCGCTCTAGTTTGCGGTTCCTGCTGCTGGACATTTGGAGTTTCTCCGGACGGTTTCTTTATAATTCTCCTCTTCTTCTTGATGAAAAATGTGTTAAGCACGTTTTAAAAAAAATTGTTGCTGGATATTTTTGGAAGTTCGAGGTACATCTGGGTTGGGAAATGGCGCCGGGAGATGATCGGCCGATCACGTGCCCGTCCGCATCCGTGACTAGGATAGAGGCTTGGAGAGGGTAGACCGGTAGAGTCGTCGTCCATGGAGACTTGGGACTTGCACACACACTGGCAATTGCCAAAGACTGAAGTGTCGGTGCTGGGTTCATCAGGGTTACGTCAAAGTGTCCTTGTCTCAACGTATTCATCAGGCAGGGTGGAAGTTGGGTACGTGTTACATTTATACGTCGTCACCCACATGCCACAACCTCGAATTCGGTTAAGACAAGGACACGACCTCGCGCGGCCTCGGGCTGATCAACTGCACCGGTGCAGCCGTGAGCACTGAGCAGGAGCTAGGGTGGTTGGTCGTTGGGTTTACTGGGTTTGTGGTACTGGTGCGTGATGAGATGAGGTAAGAAAGTAGCTAGAGTACGTAGTTAGCAGCTGGAGAGCAGGCAATCAAAAGCAGAGAAGTTCTCTGTAGTTGCGTTTTTTCTGGGAGAAGTGTACTGTATCTTTCTGGGGGGTTTATTTTGGAAATGGCGCCGGGAGTGATCGATCGATCATGTACCCATCTGCATCCGTGACCAGGCCAGTTTGTGAGGGAGAGACCGGGCCGGGGCACAGCCGCCGCCGGCACCGGCAGGCACACGGCCGGTCGTGTCCATGGAGAGAAGTGGCGATTGGCAAAGGCTAAACCGCTGAAGTGTCGGTGCTGGGCTCATCACCCGGGAGCTCTCCGTGCAATAGCTGCTCTCTGTGCTTTGCAACGCCATTTCTTCTCTACTACTATAGACACCTACAGGGGAGGAGGCTAGCTACTGCGAGGACGAGGAGGCTAGCTAGGGGCGCAGCAGAATCACATGGAAGTGAGTGAGCAACGTGCCGTGAGAGCGTCACCAACCAAACGCAGCATCAAGTGTCCAAATCCAGCAGTTCCATTCTGACGTGAACACACCCATCTGCACCGAAGAAGCCCGTACAGCAAGATAGGCCCTAGTGTCTCCCCTATTATTAGCAACAAATACGCAGTCCTTGCCGGCAACAATAATTGCCTCAACATCTCTCCACCTCTCCTAGAGCTACATGTCTCTGCTTTCCCTCACTCAACATAATGCATGTTGCTTCATGGTAGTACCTTCTGTACGTTAAACTTCTTAAACTTTGACCATCAATGTATAAAAAGCTATATATAGTATAGATTAAAACAATATGTTACTAGTGTGCACAGAGCAGTTCGATCTTTAACCATCCTTACAAGTTACAAGGGCATGGGGGTGTACCACTGATTACAGCATAATTAAGATGCATTAAGAATTGATAATACCATGCTTTTGGTTGTTAGTACATAGCACTTGCACCGCTCGAACTTGTTCTCGGTACTAGAGATTTTTTCTTGCACGTTGATGACATGTTTGGTGTTGCTGCTGGTTAATTCCTTCCGTTGTTGTGATGAGCAGTGAACGCGGATGAATGCCTCATGACAAGGATGCAGGAGATGTCACTGGATTACCACTTCACCGTGGAGCAAGAAGTAGGCTCCTCCACCTACGCCTTCTTCGGCTTCAACGGTAAGCTCCATCATCTCGGGTCCCTCTCTTGTCTCTTCCTATCTTCTCTCTTGTGGGGGGCGTTAGTTCTCGATCTGTGTTTCCTTTCTCGCTCACATGATTCTGTTCCTCAACATTTCCCCTTTCTACCACGTGTTTCAGCTCTCACAAAGTCACAGTGAGATCACTCTCAGTCTCCTAGTCTTTGGAAAGTGAAAAAAAAAGGGGGGCATCATGTCCCACATCTCAAAGTCGTATGAAATTGCATAAAAAGGGCACGAAGGAGTAACACACACAGTAAACACAGAGAACGACAAGACAGCAAGGACACACATGGCTACTATTCAATAACATCCTAAATTCTGTAAAAAAAAGTTAAATGCTGGCATGCCTTATGAAGAGATTTGGGGAAAACAGAAACCATGAGTGACGGATGACAATTATGGAAACATAATTGAATGACCAACTTTTTGTTTGCACTCATTTTTTTCTCAAGTAGTAGTTACTTGAGTTCAGGAGTTGTTGCTTAGAAACTGGTTCTAATAAGCAGCATCCTGTTTATATGTCTCCGCATTTGTTCTTACCATTCCGATGTTTGTGGACAGGAACTGCCGGTGTATGGCGCATATCTGCTCTGAATGAGGCAGGAGGTTGGAAGGACAGGACCACTGTTGAAGACATGGATTTGGCGGTTCGAGCAAGCCTCAAAGGATGGAAGTTTGTATTCCTTGGCGACCTCATGGTAAAAAATCCGAGCAGTACCTGTATGTTCATGTAGCAACTGCTGCAATAGTTTGCATTGTTCTTGGTGTTGCATAGCTGCTAAAGTTAATTAGTGAATGCATATGGAAGCATGGAACTAACCCATAAATGTATTTTCAGGTGAAAAATGAGCTCCCAAGCACTCTCAAGGCATACCGATATCAACAACACAGATGGTCATGTGGACCAGCAAACCTGTTCAGGAAGATGTTGGTGGAGATTGTCAGAAACAAGGTCCCTTGCACCAACTTCTTTTTTCAGAAAATAAAATTAGCACAATCATTAGTTATTTCTAACAGGTTATTTGTCAATCTTGATGCAGAAAGTGACACTTTGGAAGAAAATTCATGTCATCTACAACTTCTTCCTTGTGCGCAAGATCATAGCGCACATTGTGACCTTTGTGTTTTACTGCATTGTCATCCCGGCCACAGTCTTAGTTCCTGAGGTTGAAATACCCAGGTGGGGTTCTGTGTATATCCCAACCATCATCACCCTTCTTAATGCTGTTGGCACTCCAAGGTACCAATTCTTTCAAGAACTTTGTTATCCAAGTGGAGTGATAAAAATCAAAATATACCTTAAGTTCTAAAGATATGATAATTCTAGCATTTACCTGAAAATTAACAACAAAATCATTGAATCATGCAGGTCAGTTCACTTAATTGTATTCTGGATCCTCTTTGAGAATGTGATGTCGTTGCATAGAATGAAGGCCACTTTCATCGGCCTACTGGAGGCAGGCAGGGTAAATGAATGGGTGGTGACAGAAAAGCTTGGTGATGCTCTGAGGATGAAAATGCCAGGCAAGGGATTCAAGAAGCCCCGCATGAGGATAGGAGATAGGTACAAAACAAAAAAAAATGTCTATTCTGATTCATCTAAATTATTCCCATGGCTAAACTTTAAATTGAAATCAGGTTGCATATTCTGGAACTTTGTGTCGGAGCTTACCTCTTCTTCTGTGGATGCTACGACGTCACAGTTGGGAATAACCACTACTACATATTCCTCTTCCTCCAATCAATTGCTTTCTTCATCGTTGGTGTGGGCTATGTCGGGACTTTCGTCCCCCATTCATAGCAGAAGTGTTATCAGACCATCCATCATGGATTCATGATTGTGCTCAAATCTCTACAGTTTCATGGTACATAGCCAGATGAAATATAAGATCAAGCAGCCTTCTCTTGTGTGTATTGTTGTCAAGGAGAGAAGCAGTGTAAGAGCACTGCAAGACAAGCCATAGATATATATAGGTATGTTTAGCTGCTAGGAATGTGCTGTGAAGCACATGAGATTGGTGATGACAAGCAGGCTGTTTTGAGTCTCAGCGCCACCATAGCAGAATCAGCAGTAGAAAATGATAGCAAATCGTGAAAATTCATCATTTGTTGTGCAAACAGAAAAACAGAAACCGTTTGTTCATTCGTTGTTGGCAAGTTTGCTGTGAGAAGATTAAGAAAATAAGTTGTACATGTTCTGATATACTTCACCTTCATTTTTTCCTATGTCAATGTCAACTGTAATAAACATATTGTATTTGAGAAGATTAAATTTCAGGGGATTGTGGTACAAATAAAGATCAGATGTATCAGAGGAACTGACCTCTTTTGGTTGTTATCTGAGAGATCAATTGTTCTACATCTTGTCTCAGACTCCAAGGAGGTCTACAAATGAGTCACTCTAGGGTTTTTCTGATTCATTCAAGATTTCCTTCAACCGTACTGCCTGTCAGTCAGGTGATGGACAATCTGCCTGTGGAATCGACTCACTGATAAACAAGGACATTGCATGTGACTGAAGAAAGCATCCAAACCCTGACAATACCGCAGCTCTGCAACTGCTAGGATCCAACTCACAGTTCGATGAGATATTCTAGGCCCCATGATTGGAGGCATGAACAATTGATGCGATCTTGAGGTATATGCTGCTTCTGGAAGCAAGATAGAGATTTCTAGTGACGGAGAGTGACAGGCACAGCGCAAATGTGAAAAGAAAGGAGCTGTACCTCGTAAACTATCTGCCGCTTGCTCAGGCAGCTTCTTGCTCAGATTATCTACTTGGGCTTCCTCTGCTCTTTCAGATTTCATCAGTGACAGTTCATCAGGCTGTGGTAATCATTTGTGGTTAAAAACAGTGTAGCAACCTGATAGTGTTGCGGTCTTGCCAACTTGTAATAATAACCTCGCTCAATCATGAACTTTGCAACAAGAATGAGCTGTGGCAACTGTCAGATCAAAACTGTGCAGCCAAGAATGGCGCATTCAGATCACCGAAGATGATATTTCTGTGCAGGATGTTTCTCCAGAGAAGCAAGCATTTTCAATCTGAACTCCAGCAGTGATCACTAAGACGATCGCTCAGTGATCAGCAAAGACTGGCACCATCAGCCAGTTGCTGCCACAGCTTGCTCAGTGACGGCGGAGGTCAATGCATTGCAGACATCATATATCGCTGAGCATTCATCGTGGTACGAGTCCCCAGCGAGGAACGTGTGCACCTTGCCCTGCACTTCAACGGTGCTCCAGGCGCGGTCCTTCTTTACTCCGAGCGCCCTCATCGCCTCGTGCGCGCCGGCCACGCTATCCCACATCCCGCGGGCGGCGTACGTGTTCGCCAGGACCACGTACTTCCCGGCGTTCCCGGGCTGCAGCCGGAAGAACCTCTGCGCGGCGAGCTCGACGAGCGCCACGTCGCCACCGTGCTTCCTGCAGGCACCCAGCAGCGCGCCCCAGACCACGGAGTGCTCCTGGCAATCCGGCAGGTTTTTGATGAGGTCGTAGGCGTCACGGAGTCTTCCGACCCTGGCCAGCATGTCGACCACCGCCGCGTAGTGCGGTCCCCTCGGGGCGAACCCGTAGTCCGACGACATGGACGCGAACCGCCTCAGGCCCTCGTCGACGAGCCCAGCGTGAGCGCATGCCGAGAGCACGGCGAGGAACGTGACGTCGTTGGGCCGGAACCCGTCCGCGGTCATCCGGTCGAAGAGCTCCAGCGCCTCGGCGGCGCGCCCCTGCTGGCCGTGCCCAGATATGACCGCCGTCCACATGGTGACGTTCCGCTCCGGCGCCGCTGCGAACGCCCGGCGCGCGTCCTCGGGGCAGCTGCACTTGAGGTACATGTCAACGAGCGCGCTGTTGGCGAACACGTTCCCACCGACGTCCGACTTGACCGCGACGGCGTGCACGCGGCGGCCGCGCTCCAGCGCCGCCAGCCTGGCGCATGCGCACAGCACGGACGCGAACGTGAACTGGTCCGGCGCCAGGCCCTCCGCCCGCATCGCGACGAACAGCTCCACCGCCCGCTCCTGCGCCTCCGCGCCGCCGCGCGCGCACCCGGAGATCATGGCGTTCCACGCGACGACGTTCCGCCGCGGCATTACGTCGAACAGCTTCCGCGCGGAGCCGAGGTCCCCGATCTTGGCGTAGAAGATGAGCAGCTTGGTGGTGATGTACTCACCGCAACGGAACCCGGTGGCGACCATGCGCGCGTGGATCCTCTTGCCCAGCCTCGCGTCCCTCCGGTTCACGCACTCTTGCAGCAGAAGCGCGTAGGTCCTCGCGCCGGGGCACACGGGGCTCTGGCACAGGAGACGCACGGCCTTGGACAGGTCCCCGGCGATGCACAGGGACTTCAGCGTTCGTGCCAGGCCAGCCGAACTCATGGTCGACGGGAATGGCACCCTTCTGGATTCCGCTCGACGAGTGATCTTGTTGTAGTAGCCGAGGAGTGAGGACCTGAGGTCTGTTGGGAGGTTTTCTGCGATGGCAGATCCGGGATTCAAATCTCGATATCCAGTCGACCAATGAAGAAAAGCTTTGGTATTTTACGAGAGAAGCTGAAGACCTAAGAAAATCAGGCTGCATTTACACAACTCAACATCACTTACAAAATCTAGCATATACAGCTGAAAACTTTGTTTCATCTCCTCTTCATCTTTCTCTTCCTACTATGTTCATCTTCTCCAGAGAATTTCAGGGGTTCAGACTTCAGACATAGTACATCATGCCGACCTCCAGCGTGGAGGCGTGCGGGATGGTGACCGCGTAGTTGGGCCCCCGGCTGTTCCGCCGCAAGAAGTCGTAGCAGAAGTTGATCACGAACCGCCGGAGGAAGCTGGACCCACTCTTCGCCTTGACGTGCGAGTTGCCGAGGATGAACGCCATGCCGGCCTCCCGGGCATCCGACAGCTCCTGCAGCTCCTCCTGCACACCGACGTTTGGCTTCGGGCTCGCTGCCGGCAGAACGAACCGCACCCGCTTCTTGACTCCCACCGCCGGTGCCGGTGCTGGTGCCGGTGCCGGTGTCGGTGTTGGGGACGGCGACTGAATCTCCCTTGCGTGCGAGGGTCCAACAGTGTTCTCCACCGGACCGTCCTCCTCCAGCATTTGGATGCTGCTGGAGCGGACGACTGACATCCGCTGCTCTTCGTCCTTGTCGAAGTCATCGGACAAGCCGTTGAACTTGGAAGAGCCTGAACGGATGAACTCCGCGATGCTGCACACCAGCTCCTTCTCGAACTCCATGTCGTCCTTGTGGAAGTCATGGTACCCGTACCTGACGATGCACCGGTAAATTCTGTACTCCTTGGGGCCAATTCTTCCGACAAGGAACCGCTCTTCAGGCCGGACATGAGGGATCGGGACGTTCTTAATGCACATGAATATGAGCACCTGGTCATGACCAACAATGATGAATAAGGGGGTAAACATACTTCTGATTATCTGAACACTGAACAGTGAAAACAACTAAAAGAACTATTGATGGTACCTGATGAAAGGCAGGCAGATTGGTGACAAAATGTGAAAAGATTGCTGGGATGCCGGTCTCAAGCTCGGTGTGGATGAGGCCAATGCCACGGACACGAACAATACCAAGGTTTGGGCTGAGACCAAGAAGCCAGTTGATGGAAACCTTGCTTTGAACGTCGAACTCATACTTCTTGATGGTGCCATAGTGCCAGATGCACATTATCAACATGAAGATGAAAGCCAGGACGATCGGGACCCAGGCTCCTTCCCTAAACTTGATAAGTGCGGCTGAGAAGTACAGTGCCTCAATGGTTCCAAAGAACACAATGAAGCCAATTGCAAGAAATATGCTCTTATGCCAGCACAAGACTATCACCAGGGACATCAGACATGTTGTGACCAGCATGACAGTTATAACAGCCAGTCCTGTATAAAAACACAATTTTGATGTGAGATGGATTTGCCCTTACTACTCACATTTAGTATGTCTGTTAGTTCTCACACGAGAAAAGCTGGGGGTTTAAAGTGTAAAAGATATTAAAACTGGCGTACCTGATGCATTTCCCAAATGCTTAGTATCCCTGAAACCAATGGTTACAGCTAAGCACAGTATCATCAGGATCCAATTGATCTCGGGGATGTATATTTGCCCATGAACTTTGGCAGATGTATGAACTATCTTCACCCGAGGAAAGCAGCCCAGAGAAGTGCACTGCTTGATCATTGAGAATGTACCCGTGATGACTGCTTGGCTCCCCACAACGGCAGCAAGAATAGCAATCGCCAGAACAGGCCACCTGATTTTCTCTGAAATTTAAGATGGTCAACGTTAACAAATAGCATTACGAGCAGGATATTGCAGTCTTGTTCTCATTCTCTGATGAAAGATCAGAATAGCATAATTGCATAACTTACCTGGCACAGACACATAGAATCCAATCCTGTAGTCACTTTCCATGGTATGATGCCTACACAGGTAAGCAGCTTGTCCCATATATGCGAGGATCAATGCTGGATACACCATGCATGTAAAAGCAATCTGCCCAAGAAAATTTTATCAGAGAGAATAATTTGCCACATACTGCTTCTAGTAGGAGGGAATACAGGAAAAAGTGAGTTTGCAGCAGATATTTATTCACCTGTATTGACAACTGATTAAAATGTCCCAGATCAGCAAACATTGCTTCAGAACCTGAAACAGCAAAAGGGTCACCTTGAGTAAGAGACACTCGACGGATCGAGGCAAAAGGTCCAGAAATGGTTGCTGAGCACAGTACCAGTTACGCACAACAGTATTCCTCCCAGGGACATCCAACCACCTCTCTGTGTCTTCCTTAAGAACTTGTACATGTAATATGGAGACAACGCTCGGTATACAGTGGGTTCCCAATGAATAATATTGTAAACACCGATCATGCTTATACATAGAAGCCATGTGATCACAATTGGAGCGAAAATGAAGCCGACCCGATGTGTACCATAGTGTTGCAGTGCAAACAGGCAAACCAGTATGATACAAGCAATAGGCAGTTCCACATCTGCACATTCATGATAGCAGAACTTGATACAGTTAGAAAAGGACTTAGAATAAAAAGCACATTATCAACACAAAAAAGGAATCAGAATAAAGTGAAGTCACAATTAACTTGACAAAGGCCAAATTATTAGTCCAAAAAGTCAAGAATAGGGTCCTTTGCTTTATAATTTGGACCTCGGCAGATGTGAACTTCTTTCAGCAGCTGTGACCTTTTTCCAGGTTCCTGAATCTTACTACGTGGTACCATCTTTCTGCCATCCCACTTTGGTGTAACCACATAATATCAATTGAAAGAGCACAGCGTGTCTAACATATCTCGACCATTATCCTTTCCCTTTGACTAGTGGTTCCATGTATTGTGCATCAATGTCGACGAAGCTGCTCCATTTTGCTACTCATAGGAACTGTTAGTATACATGACTACAGAGAACTTCATCTTCTTTGATGACATGTCCCTGGTGTTGCCTTGCCCTGCAGAAGAATCAAAGACCTTCAAAGATGAACTGTATTCTCCACCACAGCTTCTGATGAAATAGAGATAACTTGAGGTGATTGTTGTACAGCAGTTCACATCCTGGCACCTCAACTTCCACACTTCCACTCCATGCGAAGCAAATTCTTCAGGTGAATGGCATCAGTTTGACCACCTTTTCCTAGGAGAAACCCCATTTGCCACAAATTCACTCCTTGCTCCACATCTTACAGTCAAGAATCAGTGGCTGAAACAAAACTGGCACCTAACACTGGGGGCAACTCTATGATTGCCTGATTGTATCAAGTCACTTTGAGGTGGACCCCGATTTAATCAACTGAGAACTTGAATCTATGAACAGTACCTAGAAAGCTGGAAAGACAAATCTACACTCAACAAATACAAATCAGTGGAAGGGGATAATTGGATCCTTACATTTATGGTGCTCCTTCTCCATGGACAGCTCCAGCCCAGAGACTGCTGAGAACACTGCAACAACAGAGCACCATACGCCATGTAAAAATCGGAACTCCACAGCACACCAACACAGCCAAGAAATCAACAACAGCCGATCAAGCAAGGCAATTGAAGACTCACCGGAGATGGCTGGCGTGAGCACGCCGTCGCCGATCACCATGCAGGTGCCGACCAGCGCCAGGACGAGAAGCACCCGCTGCAGCACCTTGTGGCGCTCCAGCAGCCTCCTGACGCTGGCGGCGGCGCCCCCGCCGCGCCCGCCCAGCGTCACGGCATTGCCGTTCTCCGCCGCGGCCTTCTTGGTGGCACCGGCGTCGAGGAGATCGTCGTCGTCCCCTGCGCCGGCGCGGCCGGGCGGGAGGAGCGCGGCGCGCGCGTGGCGGCAGAGGAGGGAGTAGAGCGCGAAAGTGCCGCCCTCGCCGTTGTCGTTGGCGCGGAGGACGATGCAGACGTACTTGAGGAGCGGGACGAGCGTGAGCGTCCAGAAGACGAAGGAGAGCACGCCGAGGATCTCGTCGTTGGTCTCCGTGTGCTGGATGTCCTCCGCGAACGCCGCCTTGTACACGTACAGCGGCGACGTGCTGAGGTCGCCGTACACCACGCCAAGGCTCTGGTACGCCAGGCTCAGCGTCATCCGCCATGGCACCCCCTTCCGTCCCCGTCCCCGCTTCTCCTCCTGCGGAACACAGCACAGCCACACAAAACCGAAAGAAATCAGCACATTTCAGGAGCGCCCCCCTCAAGATCGCGAGGAAACCGACGGACACGGGCATTCCAGTCCAGGCAAGATTCAAGAACCACGATCACGGAAAGAGCAAGAGCCGCCGCAGGGCGCAAGACTGGGCCTTGGAAACATCTGGCGGCTCCGGGCACCGTACCTCGTCATCCGGGGGAGTGCCCGGCGGCGCTTCGGGATCCATGGCAGAGGGGCTCTTCATCGCCCCTCTTCTCAACTGCCTGGTTTAACTCCGGCCGCGGCTCTGGTGACCGAAGCGAGGAAGACGGGCACTTGGGGACTAGTGGGGGAGTTGGGATTAGGTGAAGGTGACGGCGGTCGCCCTGCGGCCTCACCTCACCCGGGTTCTTGGCTCCTCGGGCGTTATGAATTTGAGCAGGAGGCGGCGTGGAGGGGGTGTGATTTGGTGGGACATTTCGGAGGCCCTGAGATTTTTAAGGTGGTCAAAGCAGCAAAACAGGGGGAAGCAGCATTGGCGTGAGGGGCAGCCAGGGGGCCGCAGGCAGGGGCCAGGGGGGAGGAGGGGACGGAGGAAGCGGAGGAAGGAGACGAGAAGAAGAAGCGCAGGGGCAGGGACAGGGAGGAGAGCGAGACTGCGAGAGAAGAGAATATCGACAGGAAGAGAGAGGGGCCAAAAAGCAGGGGAGAAAAGCAGCGGTTTTCTTCCCTTTTCTGAAAGGGCGTCGCTAGTTGTTTTGGTGTGCCTTCCCTCTGTATAGTGATTACTGTTCATGGTTATCCTTTAGATACTCCTACTACTTTAGAATTTAGATATGAAGAGAGTAAGATACATGGTTTAGAAAAGCTCTTGTGTCATGCAAAGAAAATACGTTTAAGATAACGGGTAATCAATTCTACCAGCTGTAATACTAGATTTGTGATGGATTTTGTACTTCAAAGATAGTGTCACTTAATTGACTACTACATTGTAAATGCATGGTACATGTTGGATGGCTGTTTTTTCATTGTCGATATTAATACGAAGGTTACCGGGGGGTTATTTAGTAGTTTTGAATTGGCATCAATAGGTGGGGTTGAATGGGGTTGAATGGTAGTTAAGCTGTAGTTCTTTCACATGGCATGCATCCCCAAATGCATGGATGTGGAGATTGTGACTGTTTTGTTTATTGCTAGAAGGTTGAACCTGTCATGTGAGGCAGATGTTTCCAATGGTGTATTTATACTACTTTTTAAGTACAATCTGCATGCAATCATTTTGCTATTAGTGCATCAAAGTACGATTCAAACATATTATTTCTATCACCAAGCATGATGTTTGCTATATACAATACGGCACATAATTTTGCATCGTTTGAGTAAAAAAGATTCATGTGTTTGGGGAAAAAAAGAGAAAGCTTACAAAGAACTTACAAATTCAAAGGAGTACTAGTTTGTAGTAGGTTCCATGTCAATTCTGTCGGAATTAACCGCCCTGCACGAACTGATGGCAAGACAAAATCAGCGTGCTGTTGTACTGGATTTATGCTGCGGAGTCAGCAAATTGTTCTTGGCTTATCCCCCACCCCAACCAAACCAAAAAAAGCTTTTGATGCTGCCTGCCACGCAAGAAAGAAAGAAATGGAAGGACCACACCAAGCACGCCTCCTCCAACCTCCGCAGAGAATCCCTACACCCAAACCCGTGGTCGACCTGACAGTTCCTACCCCTCTTGATGAGCACCCGAAACAACGGAACACCCCAGGCTGGCCACCACCACGACGCGACGTGGACCCACTTGTCAGTGACCGAGGCTGGTCGAATCGAATGTGCCAGAAGGACTGAAGCATCTGGGTGATCCCGGCCGGCGTGCGGAGCGCGGCGCGGGGGCGCGAGGCCCGAGGGTGATCTGCGCGTGCGCCTCTCGCTCGCGTCGCCCGCCGCCCGCCCGGGCCCGCCGGAACGGACCCACCCCGGCCGGTGAGATGGGCAGTGACCTGGCGCGTACCCGCGCCGTGACGTGGCTCGCCGCCCGCACGAGCGCGACGCGACGCGAGCAAGACGACGACACGGCGGATTGACCGCGTTGAGAAGCAGGTGGTTCTCGCTTTCGTCTGGTTTTTTTTTCGTTTTCTTTTCCTCATCACCTCGCGCCGCCACGTCGAGTTCGTCGTTCGTGTCGGCGGCTCACGGGTCTCCGGCGGTCGTCTCCCTCGGCGGCATCGGCGTGGAGCCTTGTCCCCTGCTGGGCCGGTGGCTGAATGGCTGATGATGGGTCCGCCCGCCGCCGGCTGATGGAGGATGGAGCCTCGTCGCGGACGCTTTTCCGTCAGGTGTTTCGGTTGTCCAGGGCATCGCTAGCAGCCCGAAAATCTTATTTGACGCGCGCGCCGCAACAACATAGCAGCGAACGCCGCACGTGCTTGACGAGTCGTCTTCTACCTCTCCTCTGTGGCGCTTCCAAAACCTTCACTCCGGCCATCTCCGGCGGTTGGTAGGCGGGGCGGACGACGGCGGGTCGCCGTCGGCCGCGGGCGGCGGTGGAGGCCGGCGGTCTTAGGGTTCGGGTTAGGGTTTGGGATTCGGGATTGGAGAAGCTTCCATGGCCACCGGACCTAGAGGGGTGGTGGGGGAGGCAGTCGGACCGGCGGTGGGGTCGGTGTGTGGGCGGAACGGCGGGCGGCGGCGGTGCCGCCCGCCGTGGTGGTGGGGGATGGCGGCCGGGAAGGGCCGGCGGCGGGGGCAAGAAGTTGGAGAATTTAGGAAGGGCGGGGAAGCGGGCCGGGGCGGGAAGCGGGCGGACGGCACGGCGGCGAGGTCGCCGCCGGCCGTGGGCGGCGGTGGAGGCCGGCGGCGGCGGGGTCGGCGACGATGCGATCTGAGTTGGGGGAGAAAATGAATGGAGGAAGAAGAAAGCAAAAAAAAAGAAAGAGGAAGGGAAGGAAAGAGATAAGATAGTGGTGGGTCCCACCTGTGACTATTTGCTGCTACTGTGGACCGGCGCCCGCGCGCCCGTTAGCGGTTCCCGAAAGGCACTGGTACGGTGGTGTCTCTCGTGTCTGGTGGCTGAAACTTGCGGGAGTCGTAGCTACCAGCAGTCTCTCGACCCTTCCCCTCCGCTACAGTTGAGAGAGGCGAAAAGGGGACGAGCGCCGTTTCCGGCGGTGATTCCGCCGGTCCCCTCCATCTCCGGCGGCCAGAGTGGCGACGGAGATGGCGGTGGGTCTGGGAATCACCGTACGGATGTAGATAGTCTAGGTAGGTCTAGGGTTAGGGTTAGGTCTAGGTTTCGCTCGCCGGTGGTGGTCGTCGGCGGAGCTAGGTGTAGCCGGGAGGGTGTTCCTTTGCGGTGTGCGTTCCGGGGCGGCGTCGACGAGGCGATGGCGGCGGCGTTGCGTGGAATAATGCTCCGACTCCTCCTTGCCCCGATGGTGCTTTACTCCGGAGCCATCGGCGAGTTTGGGAGCTACTTTGTAGGAGTCCGGGCTCGGATTTGCGTCGCCTGTCAGGTGATGCGGTTCTTGCCCTTTTGTTTCAAGGATGCGGGATGTGCTACGGGTGCTATGGTTGGTGGCCGGCTGGATCTGGCTCGATCTCCCTTCGGCGGCGCCGGTCGTCGACGGCGAGCTCGGATTCAGGGGCTGGAGGAGCTGGGGCGCGGCCCCGGTCGATGGGCGACCGCCGACAGCTTCATCCCGTCTTCAAGGACGGGTGTCTACTTCGACTCCTCTCAAAGCCAGCGGGCGATGGAGCTCTTCCAGTCCACGGTGGCGCACGGCGTCCTCGTCGGCGGCAGCGGCCGGCGACGACGACTCCGAGCGCGAGCGGAGCGCTCTGGATCTGAGGACCTCAATGTAATTTCTTTTTTCTCTAAGGTCCTTAGCGTAGCTTAGCAAGGACAGCTGTATCCGTATCCTCCATGTACGTCTCTGTATTTGTATGCGTACTTGTACGCTTTCATTATCCAGTAATGCAGAAACGTATTATAAAAAAAAAACTTGCGGGAGTCTCCCTACTCTCTCTCTCTCCTGTACCATGGTTTTGGGCACTTTTTTTTCTCTCCTGGAGCTGGAAATTGGTATAGGAACTGAACCACCGTGCTCATTCGACACTTGGAACCTCACACACAGTCACATTTTTTTAAGGCAATACACACAGTCACATTCAACAACGACCTCGACCGTGATTGCTTGACATGTACTCCCTCCGTCCCGCTGTGACCGTCGTTGAAGCTACAGAAACACGTTCTTGAATGATCGTCGTTCCCTAGCAACTCTATAGGCTTAGCTATACTGCACTGCTTTCCAGTCTCCCATCACGAGCTCCCACCATCACACTGCCTGTTTATATGTGCAAAGTTGATATGGATACTGATTTGTTTAATATAAAAAATTGATATTGTGTGTAGCACACTTCAGCATTTATGACATTGCCCATACAAATATAGGGGGTAACAGAGTCTTTTATCAGTTGCTTTGGTTGGTGATTCTTTTTTCTGGCAAGGATCATAGCGTGACGGAGGGAGTAGACTGTAGTCTTTTCTTACTCTTTCTCCCCCTCGTAGTCTCCTCCCGCGCATCTCGTCGGATCGATGGTCGGCGATGTTAGAATTTATATATGAATAGTTCCCCTAAATAAAATTCATATGAAGAAATTCTAATAAATCTCAAAAGCCCAATATTTGTGTTCCATACCGCGCTTTAATGTTTAAGCCCATTAGTAGAGGTGGGAGGTGCAACATCAATTAGTACCATATTGCTAGTTGAGATGAAGATAGGGAGTTTTCCTCCCTATATATTTGTACTGATCCTCCTGAGGAAAGACACAACAAAAACTACAATTGGGAGTTTCAATTAGAAAATCCTAAAGTAGTAAAAATAATATTTTGCCTCTTCTCCATACTGCGCCGTCGTCGCTAAGCCTCCAGCCTGATCGTTCGCGTGCACCTGCGACCGGGCGAGCAGATCTCCGAAACTGTCATCTTTGTGATCCTGCACCGGGAGAAGGCGAATAAGGTTTTTGGGAAGCGCTCTTCGCGCGACTGCTCCCGATCTTCGTCGCGGCTCGTCTTCCGTCAAGATCCAGGGGCGTTGCGTCCGGCGTCGTCTTCGTCGGCCTAATCGAAGTCTTCCGCCGCCGCTAATCGACGACAGTGACAACGACCAGAACGACCTCAGCTTCGCCTTCGGGAATCTCTCCATCGCGTTGTCATCTACGAATTCCAGCAGCAGGTATTATTCTTGCGATCTGGTCTCATCGTTCTTCTTGATCAACATGGTCAATATGTTTATTGTACGAGTTGTGCTTACACTAGTTGCCATGATCTGTGATATAAGTTTGAACCTAGTTAGTATGTAACATATGCTTAATCTAGTTGTTCACTTCGTCATGATTTATATTATGGTTTTAATCTGAAAATTGACTAATATCTCAACAGCCGGCAAATGCATGCATCTGCAATTCTGCATGGAGCTACCCAGCTTGCTACATCTCACCAGAGTTTTACCAGCTCGCCGATCGCGCGCGCACAGGCAGGTCCACGACCTTTTGACCTGTCCATTGCAACCTTGTGGCATGGAAGAACGGAAGGTACGGTGGTAGTGAGCCCGCGCCATTCTACTCGACGGCACATGCATCTTTCTCAACTTGTCTCGCTCGATCGGTAACCTCAGGTGTTTGATCCACATGTGACTAAAGACTGGAGACTAATTTTAGTCATCAAAGTGACTAAATCTCCAAACACTCTTGACAAAAGTGACTAAAACTAGTTTAGTCTCTAGTCAGAAGTGACACAACTTTTAGTGACTAAAACTCTTTCCCTCACATTTATTGCTCCCTCCACATTTAGGAGAGGAGAGGAAAGAGGAGGAGGGAGGGAGATAGAACCATTTAATACTAACTATTTTTAGTCACTTCTCCAAATAGATGGTGACTAAATTTTTTTAGTCTGACTAAACTTTAGTCAGGTGACTAAAGGGATCCAAACACCTTCTAAGCTAGCTAGCTAGTAGCAGTAGCGTTTTTCTTCAAGTTAGGTGGCCGGCCTGATGACTTGGATTCCCACACATCCACGTAGAATCACGCGAAACCCATGAGGAATTGCAGCCACACACACGTTTGTGGCGCGAAACTTGTGGTCGGCCGGCCGGGGCGGGAGGATTATTAGACGAGTCTGAGTGAAGTTTCATAAAGACTTTTATTATATTAAATTTGCTAACATGGTGAAGAGAGATAATGTGAGAGTTTTAAGCAGTCTCAATGAAGGAAGCTAACATAGTTTCCATAGCACAAAAAATCATCTATAGAAACTATTCTTTATAGTGGTAGTGTCTTCGAGTAATAATTGTTTTCTCTTTCTCTCTCTCAATTTCACCAATGGAGAGCGTTGCATTAACTTCATAGAAACTAGTGGTTTCTTCCCAATGACAAATTCATGATTTCTTGTGCATTAGGTTAAGAGTAGACATGATTTCTCCATGAGGAAAGTATTTTTAAGATTTATACTCTCTTTCCTTATTAATTGGCTGCCACATCACAATTTTTGCTGGCACCGTTTAGTTCCGTGAAATTTTGGTGAAAGTAGTGAAATTTTTGCATTGGGAAGCGTATTTTGTAAGAGGTAGCACAGTCTGCAATGCGAAAATTTTGGGAACTTTTGGGGAACTAAATAGGGGATAAGCTATTTAATAGGGATATAAACTATCATTAATACTCCATTACGAGTGCTCTTATGAGATGTGAGGAGAGTTTGATCACCATGAAACTTCACTGGCACAGCTAGGTAATTGTGCCAAAAAAACTTGCACTAATAAGACAATGGAGTTTCATTGAGAGTTTCGTTGTATTAAATTTGCTAACATGATGAAGAGAGAATGTGAGAATTTCATAAGATGTGAGGAGACATGAAAGTTTCATCACTATGAAACTTCACTAACACAGTTACCTAATTTTCAATTTAGGTAATTGTATCTATGAAACTTGCACAGAGACTAATCTTATCGCTAGCAATAATTAAGCTGCCGATGCTGCCCGTGCACAACTACTGATGTTTTTTTTACTACATTTCCTTGTCACAACTGATTTCCATTCTTTTTGTAAAAAAAATATTCCTTCCTGCCTTGACAAGGAAATTCTACTCGTCTCACACGTTCAATTTGGAACGCGTAGAGAAGAACTTAAATCTGATTAGCAATTTTATTAGCAAAATTGGGTGGCGCATCAGCATCCTCACGTACCATCCGGTCGTATTGTGTTTTTGACTCCTTTTGCAACTGCAAGGACAGGAAGTGGTATATAGGAACTGGAATTGGTATAGGAACTGAACTGACGCCGTGCTCATTCGACACTTGGAACCTCCACACGGTCACTTTTTTTTTTTTGGAGGCAATACCACACAGTCATTTTCAACGGTTATACAATGGACCTCAACGGCGATTGCTTGACATAGTCTTTTCTTACTCTTTCTCAATTCTCGCCCTCCCCCTCGTAGTTTCCTCCCGCATCTCGTCGGATCGATGGTCAGCGACGCGCGCGGCCGGCGGCCGGCTGGCCGGGGTGCCGACGTTGACGGTCGGCATATCTGCATGGAGATACCCTTGCTATATATAGCTCGCCGGAGTTTTACCAGCTCACCGGACTACGGATGTTTTTTTGCTACATTTCCTTGTCACAACTGATTTCCATTCTTTTTTGCTTAAATACTCCTTTTCCTACCTTGACAGAGAAATCCTACTCGCCTCGAACGTTCAATTTGGAACGCGTAGAGAGAAGATAACAATTTGGATTAGCAAATTAGCATTGGGTGGCGCATCAGCATCCTCACGTACCATCCGGTCCTATTGTGTTTTTTTTTGGCTCCTTTTGCAACTGCAATGCAAGGACACTCTACCTTTCCCAGCAAATCATGCATACACACCTTTTCTCCCACTCCAACCGGAACCAAAACACAATATGTTAATAGCACAGCAAACTAAACAATCCCTCAGCGGCGGCATCACTAGAAAACTTGCATTGGGTCGCATACATGATGATTTTGTCATTGGATCGATCGGTCTCTTTCTGGACATGAAAAGGGCACTGATTGCTGGTGATGTTCCACTCATCACCAGGCCAGCAACCACGACGAAAAGTGCCCTTAGCTTACAACATATGGTACACTACCATGTCTACCAAAGCATCATCCCCTGCCGCCACTGGGAACGATGTGGTTTTCTTTTCTGGACTTTTCTCTATATGGTGGGGCCTTATTTGGTCCACTCTGATTTGTTTGGTTAGGGTCTCGCCAATGTCCAGGTAAAGGTGGTCCTAACCAATAAATGTTCGTATGAATTCAGGTCTTAGCAAATCAAAAATCTGACACATGTCTGACAACTTAAAGAGCAAATAGAGAGCAGCGGGAGATTTTTTTTCAATTCTACGGGGTCTACCTATAGAGGCGGTGCCGGTCCTTTCCATTGTGAACTACTGATAGTTGAGGTCACATTAACGGTAGGCTCCAACTAAAGTTGAGAGGTGGACCTATACATTGCTGAAACCCTTAGGCTGATGGACAGCCCTACGTTGGACCAGTGTTGGATCACGCTAGCTATGGGGTCACGCCTTTGCATTTTGGGACCAAATAAAACAAAATAAATGTTAGGTAGTATGCTGTATGTGCAGAGGGGGAGAGAGATCGCAAGCAAACACACTACCGTAGGCTGACGCATGCATGGAGTCATCACTTCTCACTTGGGACAAAACAATATTACGTGACCATAGCTTGAGGGAGGACTAACTTCAATTGGGACCAAAGACAATTTAATATGTTCAGATATGCAGTTCAAGGATGATGGTGAGAAAACAGCAACATTAATTGTTTTAGGTTTATTGTAAATTTTTTTGGTGGTCTTCATGCTATCTGCATCCAACATCTACCTGCGTCGAGTGAGTCTCGAACCCAGGGTGTGGACGTTACATCCAGCTGCTCCACCAACCGGACTGTGCCCGTCCTTAAAAAAAATCTCACACATGTCTGACAACCTAAAGAGCAAATAGAGAGGAGCGGGAGATTTTTTTTTCAATTCTACAGGGTCTACCTATGGATGCGGTGCCGGTCCTTCACATTATGGCCTCCTTATAGTTAAGATCACATCAACGATGGGCTCCAATTAAGATTCATGGGTGGACCTATACATTGCTGAAGCCCTTAGGGTGACGGACAGCCCCTACGTTGGACCAGTGTTGAATCACGCTAGCTATGGGGTCACGCCTTTGCATTTTGGGACCAAATAAAACAAAACAAATGTTTGGTATGCTGTATGTGCAGAGGGAGAGAGAGATCGCAAGCAAACACGCTACCGTAGGCTGACGCATGCATGGAGTCATCACTTCTCTCTTGGGACAAAACAATATTACGTGACCATAGCTTGAGGGAGGACCAATTTCACTTGGGATCAGAGGTGGTAATGGATCATGTCCTACTTTATTTTTCACAATCTGAGTCTTATATATTTTTAATTCAAAATTGTATAGTATAATGACTCAATTCTAATAGAGTCTGATCCTTAAATTTCTTAGGCTGAATTGTATGGTCCTTTACCACCCCTACTTGGGACCAAACACAATTTAATATGTTCAGATATGTAGTTCAAGGATGATGGTGAGAGAACAGCAACATTAATTGTTTTAGGTTTATTGTAATTTTTTTGGTGGTCTTCATGCTATCTGCATCCAACATCCACTTGTAGCAGCAAGGAGGGTTAGGTGGTTTAGTGGTGCATGCCTTCCTCCAGAAAGTGTGCACAAATGGGATAGGGATTAAGAGTAGGCTCGCTTATGTTTGGATATGCTTGATCAAGAATTATCAATGTGTACTTTTATGGTTGGTGACCCTACTAATCTCATATTCTGATGCTCATGCGTGAACATGCTGATCTTGTCATCACATCGTCATGCAATTTTTTTATATATATTTCTTGGGCATCCCCCTATCTGATGCTCGTGATCGATGAAGAGCAGATGCAGCCATGCAGGTAGCATCTGGCCTCACTTCCATCTGGGGAAGCATAGTATAGACGGTAGGGTACAACCTTCTTTATCATGCGTACAGCCAAAAAAATAAATCAAAGATTGAGGGCCAAAGTGTGAGCCGCCTCAAAGCATATGCCCCCCAAAAATTTATTCTCACTTTGATCATTAAACTAATAACAAACCAGACGCAAAATCCAAAGATGTATTCCTGTCTGATTCACGCGCATTAGCCTTAAAATAAGATACGACAAGTACTACACTCGTCGGCCATGGACAAAGTGAACAGGAATTTCTCTTCAGATACGTGGTTATCATGACTTTGCACAGCTCACGAGTGCTCCACACTGGAAGCGTAGGGTTGGCTAGGTGTATTTTATTTATCCTCTTTATTTTTTCGACGATATTTTTGTGAAGAGTAAAAAATGTGGATCCTACTAGGCGAAGAATATCAACATAGGAGACATCACCTTTTTGGAATATACGGTACCTTTGGTTCGCATCGGTTCAAGTCATGTCCCCTAATCGTCATTGGAATCATGTGTGGTTCCTTAAATATTTGTGGTGATCAGCATTTCCATTGCTTTAATTAATTTTTATGAACATAACTTCATGATGTGCATGTGAAAGAAAGCGGACAGAAAGCATAATTTTCTTTTTGTGTGTGATCTCTTTACATGTACCCCATAAAGCAGTATTTGTACGGGAGGATACGGCTATATATGAACCCTAGAAATAAAGTAAATGTTGGTACTTTATTTCCAGCTGTTGCACCTAGGCGTCACGCAAGTATTATCATTTCTGGGTTTTTCACCAAAGGGAAATAACATCAGATCAGCTACTGAAAAACGCACATAATAGGGGAAATAAGTGTAATTAAAAAATTGGATATACTTTTAATAATTACTTCCTCCGTTCCAAATTACTTGTCAATTTGGCTTTTCTAGATACATTACTTTTGTTATGTATCTAAACTTAAATTTATATCTAGGCACATACCAAAATGATTGTATTTAGAAAAGTCAAAACGACAAGTAATTTAGGACCAGAGGGAGTATCATATAATAATTTCGCAAAAATTTCATATGAAAGTACGTAATGACCCAACCTCTTCCACGAAGAATATACCGGCTCTCTAGTTTGTTTACCGCAGCAGAAGCTGTAATCATCTTGGATTCATGGGGGCAAACGGTGTAAGCGTGCATGTTGCATATACGGATATACCCATAAAATGCATCACCAAATTAAACCTTATCTTATAAATAACAAAACATTACCCATTCGATCAAACCTAACCTCCAATTTTAATCAACAGAACATCATGTGGTATATACGATTCCACATGTTAAAATGATAAATATTTTTTTATCTTAAAGCTAAAGTAAATATAGAACACATCTAAGCAGGTCTAACAGAGGCCGACTTGCACAGCATTACTGAAACTTTTTGAGAAAATGGCGTGCAACTGCTAGGATCAACAACTGGCAAAAAAAGAACCCAGCACCCACTGAAAAGCCAAACAGCAGGAAGAGGACTCTGCAAATCTGCATTCATTCTGCAGTCTGCAGTAGCCAAATAGAACTGTTAAACACAAAGTAAAGTCAGAGGCAATAAAATAAAATGCTGGATGTGGTAGCTGGCGTTAGGGCTGTCAATGAGCCGAGCTCGAGCGAGCTCATCACCTCAAGCTTGAGCTTGTTAAAGCATCGAGCCGAACTCGAGCCGAGTCTCAAAATCATCCGACCTTGAAGTTAGGCTCAAGCTTGGCTCGTTAAGATTCGAGCCGATTTCGAGTCGAGCTTACAACGAGTCATCTACGAGTAATTCACGAGCTTTAAGATTTATATCATCCATAAATATAGTTTAGAAAGTCTACATAATAGTTAAATTAGTGTCATTGTATTACTTGTAGACATCGAGTTTAGCGCAGTACAATTTAAAAAGAAAATTAGAGTATATGTGTGTATACATCTCATAAAATCATGACTAATCATAGTACACGAGCTTACTCGAGCTTTTTGATCTCGAGCTCGAAAATCTCACGAGCTTTGAACCAGACTTGAGCTTAGCTCGTTTAGAAATCGAGCTGATCTCGAATCAAGCTTAAAGCGAGCCGAACGCGATCGATTCACGAGCCTCGAGCTTTTTTTTTTGACAGCCCTAGCTAGCTGGCGTCACGGTGAACGTAACAAATCGGGGCGGTCACCAGGGGCGGAGCTAGGTAGAGCGCGCCGGGTGCGGTCGCACCCACGAAAAAATCGTAATCCTTTATCACTTTTAAATTTTTACCATGTTAAATTGATTTTTCATGAATGCTACGAAGGTTCCGCACCCCCTTTACTCTTCTCTAGCTCCGCCCCTGGCGGTCACCGAACCTGACAGCAGAACATAAACAAGTGGTCTTATACAGGCACGGACAGCTGCATTTGACTCCGTGAAAGGCTGAAAGCTAATCCGTCCGTCCTGCTTATGCAACGCATATCAAGAGTCAAACAAAGTTTACAATTTTAATAAATAATTCAGCAAATAGTTTTTTATTTTTGTCCGTGGCATGACATACCACGTCTTATAAAGAAAAATAATATGCATGCATCACTAACTTTTCTATGGTATTGATACTGGATTGCAGCAACGTAAGCACCGTTACATTTCTCTAGGAAAAAATGGAGATGACTTTTTTCTTCTACTAGGTTCGTGCCCGTGCGTTGCTACGGGTATCTAATTATTTATAGCGTAATACTCAAATCATACAAAAAAATTTCAATGGAAGATATCACATCCGAAGAACGACTTGAAGTTGAGCGTGCAGTTTGATCTATTAATGTGGTAATCTGCCTAAGTGACTATGACAAAGACAGCCAAAATGACACACTATGTCTATTCAAAATCTTTACCTGTGATGCGTCGAAGATAGTGTTTCACAATGCTTGGTAGGCGCTTTCTCCAAGCATTTGCTTCATGCGTCACAAGATCGACGAAGAAATTACGTCGCATAGCAAGACTATCCTGAAACATTTGAATATTTTTTCTTAAAGTCAAAACACGACATGTAATAAATCTTTTTGCATATTTTTAGATTATGAAAAAGTAACATTCAATAAAGTATATTTACTCACCGTACAGATGTCAACTTTTTTATCATTTTTCCAGCTAGTCATGTATTGCAGAATGAGCCATCCACTTGAAAATCTGTGGTAAGAACAATCGTAAGCTTTTAGAGAATGCAAACATATATTTATACGAATAATTGATAGTGCACCTAATAACTCAGTCTGAGCCGGTCTTACCCATCAGGATCTTCTGATATTCCAGCCTTTCGTTCAAATTTCCATTTGTGAACATCCACCCATGAATTAGGTCTCACCTGTTTAATAGCTGATCGAAGTTCTATGCGAAACCCTACTATCGATATGCTATAGTGTTGAAGAGGCACATCTTTAAGCATATTTCGGAAGGGGTTTGGTGTCAATGATAGTAAGTTCCTCCTGCTCCATATCAAGTACATAAAGTAGGTAGGTACCGAGATCCTTCCATGACATCAAAAACTACAAGGCACTCAACATCAGGACAACAAAAGATATATGTTGAAAAAATAACAAACTGAAAAGGAACTTACATATCTGCAACCAGAAATATCATATCTTATTAATTCCCACTGACCAACCGCAGCACCCAACTCTTCTGGGGTGCGATATTTACGGTGTATGATAGCCTTGTGTAACTCCAACAATTTCTGAAGCACATGGAAATACAGGTATGATGATCAGTACCACATATAAATGCGCTACAAATTGTGTAGTTATAAAAAATCTAACTTACACAGAAACGCATATCCAGATGGTACTTTGCAACCTTGCCGTGGTACTTCGTCCTTTTGGCCTCTCGGTAAGCAAGATAGCGGACGCCTAGGTTGAAAAAATCTTCTGGCATAGTCGCTCCTCGTTGCAGCAGCTTCCTAACCTCAGCCAAAGTCTTCTTAATCTCGTAGGGATAACCACTCAGTACCCAGACCATACTGCAAAACAAACAGATGATGTATCCTAAGAACTCATATAGGGTCACAATAATAGTAGTGTGAAACGAAAGTGATGAAATTCTAAACTGCTTACTCCAATTGTGCAGGATCCTCGATGAACATAATATAATCACATAAAATTTCGATCAGCTACTCAGAGGCTGATCCTTGTAGTATTCAAGAATCCATATCTGCTGGGTCTATATCTGCTGGGCGCCGCGTGCCGGATCGCGGGCGGAAACAGCTCGAAAGCGGGCGGGCAACAGCCAGGCAGCAACCCAACCAACCTGGCTGGCTGGCTTGTACTCGCGTCGCGCTCGGCGCACAGGAGGAACAGGATGAGACCAGGCGGGATGGGCACCAGGAGCAGGGTCTCGGTCGCCGCTAACCCAACCCAACCCAACCCATTCCCGGACACGGAGAAGTGGCACCAAAACAGGGAAGGCGACGAGACCGCGCGCACCTGGGCGCCGGGACCACCGCCGAAAGCGCCGCCCCCCGCCCGCGCAGCGCCATCGCATCCTCCCCTCCTCCCCGCCGCCGCGCAACGCAACAAAACACACCGCAACGCTCCAACGGCACGGACCCCGCTCCCGCCGGCTCTCCTCCTCTGCCGTCGCCAACCAACTTTTCCCGCGGCAGGGCTCGGCCGCTCGGGGACGCGGCCGTCGCGCGTGGATAGGAGCTAGCGGCGGCCGCGTGTAGCCCGCCGAGATGGAACGGAACCGACTCGAACGCACGTCCGCGTTGCGTCGTTCGCTGCACAACACAGTGCAAGTGGTGGCTACACGACATGCCTACGTGTGCGAGTTGCAGGACTTGGGAAACAGAGCAGGACAAGCAGGGGATCGATCACTCGCGCTGGTCGGAGATAAGAAGAGCAGCAGAACAGAAGGATGGATACCATGAAGGTGTCGCCGATGTTGATGACCATGGCGCCGGGGACGGGGCGGACGGGGCGCCAGTCGCCGTCGACGAGGACCTCGAGCCCGCCGACGTCGTCCTGGAGGAGGATGATGAGCGCGGTCGGGTTGCAGTGCGGGCCGGTGCCCAGCGTGCGCTCCAGCTCCGGGCACGGCGGGTAGTAGTTGCACCGCCTGATGGAGCGGCTGTCCTCGAAGAAGTCGCGGTAGTAGCCGCGCTCCACGCCCAGGCTCAGCTCCAGGAGCTCCATGATCGTCAGCGACAGAGCCTTCATCTCCTCGCAGTACCTCTGGTACACCGGCCTGCCACGCCATGCCGGTTGGCTCATCATTAGCTCTCGCTCGACCCGATTGGATGCAAGCAATGCGTGCCAAGCTCATCCCTACTACTTCACTTACCCCTTTGCCTCGAAGTCCTGCCCGAGGGTGCCGGCGAAGTAGTCGACGACCACGGGCGACGCGCCGCCATCGTGGAACCCGAACGAGAGGGTCTCCTTCCAGGGGAGCTTGGACGCGAACCGGTCCGCGTGCGCGCTCGTGTACCCGGACACGGTCCCCAGGACGTGCTGGGCGTGTTGCTTCTCCGCCAGCGGCAGCCGGAAGAAGTCGCTGGCGCCGTCCAGCGCCGCGTGCGCCAGGGCCGCGCCCACGCCGTGCCCGCACACCTGGAAGAACCCGTGCGTCGCCCGCCGCCGAGCGCGAGGAGGTCGACGGAACGGACCTGGGCGAAGGCGTTGGAAAAGGCGACGAGGAAGGATGACCGAGCGGCGGCTGTGCCCGTGACGGCGCGCTTCCGGCATCTGGGGTTGCTCCCGTGCGGCCGCTGTGCATTGGATTGGGGGCGGAGTCGGAGAGGAGGCGGCGCTGGAGTCGGAGCGGAGGAGAGGAAAGCGGAGGCGTCGTTGTTTTTTTTTTCGGTTCCGCGACGATTGGTTGGCGGCGCGGGGGCGGAGCGGAGGGGCCACGGGGCTGAGGCGCCGGGAGGCTGAGGCGTGGAAAGTGAAGAGATTTTTTTGTCTCCACTTCATTCTTTTTAGTAGTAGAGAATAGTCATAGCTTTATGACATGGGCCCCTGATAGGTCGAAGAGGATGAAGAACTGTTGAACACTGTCGATAAGAAACAATGGTCAACGTGATTGGCCTTCAGAGAATAGGAAGGGGTACTATAGGAAAGAGCAAGAAATTCAGCCTAGCAAGCATCTGAGGTGGACATGCATGCATGACATGACATGAGCTCAACTACTCCCTGCTTACTGGTAGCTGGTACTATGGTAATGCATAACAGGATATTGCATTCCCATTGCTCATGGCTGTCATGGAACAGTTTGCATTGTTTAGTGGATCAAGCTAAGGGGATTAAGAAATTGAATTATTGTAGAGAAGTGCGTGTACCCGCTAAATTCTCTGTTGACTAAATCTTTGTGTTCACCACAAGATATATATACCTTCACAACAAACTTGAAGGATATGAGTTTCTTTTTCTTTTGCCCATTTGGCCTTGAATTAAGGCATGCACTCCAAATCCGGATTTGCAAGTAAGCCACCTTAATTAGCTTGTGATCATGCTTTGGTGTAGCACATACGTAAACCAGAAAGACTGCTTCATCGTAACATTAACCAAACGTTTTTCCAAGACTTTGCTAAAAGAGCCAACAAAGAGATCATAACACGTTACCACAATTGCCGTCTCATATGCATCTTTTGGGCCAAAAGTTTTGGCGATATTTCTGGAGAGAGAGAGAGAGAAGTTACCTACCCTGGCCGAACAAAAGAAGACGACGGTCTCGCATCGTCTGCATCATCTCGGTGAGCAAGAAATGCGACGATGCTCCGGCGGCCGGTCGCCGTCGGCCGCCTGATGTTACATCGTGTCCAGACGGCACCAAACACTCAGCGCCACGGTGAAAGTGCGCCGTCGCGCTGCCGTTTTCAGGACACCTCAGAAACCGACGGCAGCGCCAAAACAGGCCGGAGGAGGAAAAAAAAGCCCTGCTTTCTCATGTGTTTTGCGAAAGAAAAGGTTTTATTGTGCACTCCCAAATGGAGCGAGATGCTGCGTGCCTTTGCCTTGCTAGTTGCCACGATATGTGACTGTGAGTGTGACATGAGGGGGCGATCATTTCATCTTTTTTTTCCCCAACTCATGTGCGGAGCTGCCACACGGGCTTAGCTTAACAGCCGTACAAGTTTTTGGTAGCGAACGACCAAGCTTTTGGCTGTGACGCCGTGTGTGTTCTTGGCTTCTTGCAAGTGGCACTCCTGCTTTCGTACCGTGTGCCTTTCAGTCCGAATAGGCGTTGACACAACATGTCGGTTGATTTTTTTTGGCAACATTAACAGGAGACGAATATATTAAGGATTAATTACTCCAATCTTTAGAGGTTATTTACTGTAGCACAACGTCATCTAATTATGACATAATTAGACTCATTAGATCGTCTCACGAATTTACCCTAAGGTGACTTTTAAGGAACTAAACATGACCTAAATCTTCAGGCGACCGCGGCCTTTCCCTTCCCTCCATCCGGGTCGACGACCCGAGAAGCTTCTTATTATACCAACCTTTCAATGAAAACCAACGGTGAATCGGTGAATCTAGGTGGTCTAATGTTGTTCTCTCCGATCATCAGAGTTCCTTCTCATGTCTATTATATACTCCCTCCGTATCGAAATACGTGTCATCGTTGACTTTTTCTTCCAACTTTGACCATTCGTCTTATTCAAAAAATTATCACAAATGTTAAAAGGAAAAGTCAAGCTTAAAATACCTACAATAATAAAGCATATAGCAAGCAAAGTAAATGATACTTGCATAATTTTTTGAATAAGACTAATGATCAAAGTTGTGAAAAAAAGTCAATAGCGACAAATATTTCGATACGAAGAGAGTACGTATGTAGTTAATTTTGTAGATCAAATGTTATAATAACATGACTAGTTGCCCCCAAGACGACACGTTTAGAACTTGTTGATGGATGGACCACCTCTCTCTAAAAAAACTTGTTGATGGATAACATGCCCTATCTTATTTGTGACGACTGACGACCACAAGTTAATAATAAGAATGTGCCCAATGCAAGTTGGTTTGGGAATTGGAATAGAGATCTCAATTATTAGGGGCGCGTATCTCATCAGCTCTGATCTTGGCATCACCAGAGACCCCCGATCGATCGATCTCTCCAGCCACGACGCCGTTTATTGCTTCCCCTCTCCTCTTGAGGAACCTCGCCCTGCATCGCATCTTGGGGACAGGAACCAGCTGCGCACGTGCACCCCCCCGGGTGTGAGGCTATTCTGGCATGCATGCTCCCCACTTCCCAGAAATCAACAACACCTTCACCCAAAGCACACACATCGCCCTTGCAGACATGTGCACGAATGCTAAACACACATGACACATGCATCATATGGCCACATCAGCTCATGCCCTACACGTTGAAAAATCGCAATCGTCGTCGCCCATGCATGCATGCCACGGTCCAAGCCGCGGGTCTACCTCTGCTCACGGAGGATCCATCGCCGTGTCCCTCCCAGATGGCGAGAACATAAAGTTTTCTTAGCCAAGGAGCCCGATCCCAGTGGCTTTTAGCTAGTGAAGCGCCGCCTGGCTGGGCGATATACCTGAGCATTTTTGGCCCGGTCCGACCCGGCCCGCGCCAGGTCCGCCTACGGACCTTACTGGACGGGCGTGGGCAGAGATCTTGAAGCCCGCGAAAATAAATCTTGGCCCGAGCACGGCCCGACATGCTGTTTTTAGCTATTTTACAGTGTAAAATACGCGGGCGGCCCGCCCAAGCCCGGGCCCGGCCCGAGCCCGACCCGAAAACTGAGGCCCGACACGTCCCATGGGACGGTTATGGGCAGGATTTTCTCGGCCCGAAAAAACCGAATTTTTTTTCGGTCCGGCCCGAACCCGACCCGGCCCGTGAAATGCTCAGGTCTACTGGGCGATCCCGTGACTAGTGATCAGTTCGGCCGCAGTGGCGTGTGACGCGTCGCGCACCGTGGCAGATCGAGCGCTGCCGACTTGCCACTGCGCACTGCACGCGCGCATATGCGGCCGCCAGCGGCGGCGGCAGCGGATCGGATCGGATCGGAGTTTTTCTCGGATAACCTCAGCCGGCCCGAAAGCAAAGCAAGCCGACGAGAGGTGCGGTGGTGGCAGATCACGATACTCCTATCGATCCGATCGATCGAGCATATGCCGCGTCCCGGTGCCCCGGTGGGGGAAGTGGTTAATAAATTTACTACTCACTCCGTTCTTAAATAAATAGATGACGTTTAAGATAAAAAAATTAGTTCATTTTGAACTAAATTTTTTTTGTCATAAACGTTATATATTTAAGAACGGAGGTAGTAGTCTACTACCGATTGCGTTGGGAGCAGAGGATTCGGGTTCAGATCAGCTGACCATATATAGCCGCCTTTTTCATCGTCTCCGTCCATTACCTTCTTGGGTGGTCTATCAATCCGGTTCTGGGTAATTTCATTTTTAACTGCCTTTAGGTCGGCCAAGTTCTATTAATGAAAGGAAAAGTAATGAACACCCGTATGCCGACGGGGTTGTAGCCCTTTGAATTCTTTGAGCAGTCAACTTCTTCTCCAACAAGCAAGCAAACAACCTTGTAAAACAATATTATTTTTCTTCTTCCATTCTTTTCAGAAGTCAAAGAATCTTTTAAACGAATTCCTTGTAAAAAGAAAGAGAACCACTTTAATGAAATAAAATATAGATTGTAAGTATACATCCAATGTGTACTTGCAGGCCACACACATTTTGTTCACTACGAGTATCATTTTACTTTTCTTAGTTTGGATGCATTTTCTACAGAAAATACCTTTTTTTTGCCACTGCCCTTCTTAATTAGAGGCCATTTATTAATATAGGCTGACTCCAATTTGCAGCAGTTGGATAGAAAATGGAAAAAGTCTACATCGCCCCCTCAACTATGAGGGGTAGACTACATAACCCCCAACCTATGAAATGATCTGTATCACCCCTGAACTTTTCAAAACTGGTCAAATTACCCCTAAAGTAATTTTGAAAAATCATAGTAAATTACAGAAAATTCATAAAATGAAAAATCTAATTGTGTTGGACTCCAAATGAGTAGGTCTACACAATGAACATATAATATGATATGCTTTAGTACATTTTTTTTACAGCTATGAAGAAAATCATAAATCTAAAGTTACAGCAAAAAAAATAAACTAAAGCATACCATATTATATGTTCACTGTGTAGATCTACTCATTTGGAGTCCAACACAATTGGATTTTCCATTTTATGAATTTTCTATGATTTTCTGTGATTTTTCAAAAATACTTCAGGGGATAATTTGACCGGTTTTAAAATGTTCAGGTGTGATATAAACCGTTTCATAGGTTGGGGGGTTATGTAGTCCAC